>OX038877.1:9602275-15463579 GCA_943789525.1 Agriphila geniculea | reverse complement strand
TATTAGCTTAGTTATTGTTCTTGGAGGCACTGTCTCATTATATGAGCAGAAGATATTGATCACTTTTAAAGTTCAAAAGTTACATACCTTGTAACATTATTGTTTAAGATTTTGAATAAAATAAAATTTATACTTGGACTGTTTTTATGTAAAATAAAAAATAATTACACTTAAATTATACATGTGTAATCAGACATACCTTCTTATTCAATTCATAAATATCTAACTTATACTTACATATATTTATTGTATTTGTACTGTTTATAGAGAAAGCATTGTAAATTTTTGTGAACCTAGCTGGAGTATAATTCAAATTCATATAACAAATTTTGCTACATTGACCACATAACTGATTGAGTCCAGAGGCCTGAGTGTAAGTTGTTCAATGTACAATCGTTACTGCCGTGTTAGAGTAAAATGTATATGATAGACCTTAATGCTATAAAAATAAGTTCCAGATTTAAAATCTTAATGCAAACGTGATAGTAACTTTTGGATATTAGGAAACTCACACTCAAGCTTCGGAGCCTGTAGCACAAAATAGTTTATTTTGTGTCTGTGTCACATTTACAAATTTTCGCTATCGCTTCGCTTTTGAAATATGTAAAAAAGAGACATAAGCTTTCATTTTCAATCAAATTTTAAAACGTTTAATCCATACGTGTTTCGAAAGCGAAGCGATAATAAAGATTTGCAACATGTTACTTTGGCTAGGGGGGCTGGACACGCCATAGATGCGCCTAAGTTGAATCCTTAAATGACGCAATGGCGAAGGATGTACTATGTAGAGTAGACTACATTATTTGGAATAAAATTGTCTTCTTAGGGCGCTATGACCTTTGTTTTATGAAGCTCTTGCCATATTCATTCAGTGCAAGTACCACAATTCTTACAAAAGTACTAAGATTCCTAAAAAAAATGGTTTTCTTAAAATGTGAATATGAATAATGTATATTTTTTTGACAAAAGTTGTATGTAGTTCCAACTTCATATTGAAGTTGTGATTCCTAGGAAATGAGCGTAGTTAATAACATTTTGTTGCATTTAAATTAATCAAAATTTTAATTATTTGTATGTATGTATTGTATTTCAACATTACTTCTAATGGGTCAAATAATCCATTACGGTTAGGATCCCATTCACCTGTGGCCCTACCATTAGTTGATGCAAACTGTTTTCGCTACCGTAAACTATTGTTTTCTCTCTTTCACTCGCATTGCCTGTAAGCAGTATATCCGATAGTTTTCGGTAGCGAAAACAGTTTGCATCAACTCATGGCAGAGCTACTGGTCCTAGCCCTTTATATTCATGGTTTATGGTTAAATATTTCATAGACAAGAGATACAAATTCGAAAAGTTTTTAAGGGTCGACGAGACTTATTTGTAGTGACTGTAATCATAATAAATACAAAAGAGCAAATCTTGAGAAAAATAAATTCCAGTACAAATTGAGCTAATTGAATGATGTGCATTTTATGGTCAGTATTTGTATATTAGAGTGACTAAAAAAGAAAGAAAAACTAAAATATTCTAATACAGTACCTACTAACTTTTCATATTGTTCACTTAAAACAATAGTGAACAAGTAATAAGTACTTTAATATATTGGTTTTGTGGAAAAAATATTTCTGGCATTAGCATTTTTGATATTTCAATACTACCTTACTTATCTTGCCTTATAAAGGTCTTTGATGTGTTGAGGTGTGTTTTTGTAATTAAATTATGTAAAAATATGGAAATAAACACAAAATTAAAACTATTCACTTAAGAACTCCATAGTATCTAGTCCAAACATCTGTCTGTCAATCTTGAACAAATGACTTTACTACAATGCCATAACTATTGTATTTACTTATCACATAAAGTTAATATTACCTAGCGGAATAGAGGAACAAACATGAGCTGTCAATCGAAACCGAAATTGATTTACATTTGTGTGTGTATTTTTTTATGTATAAGTCTCAGTGATGTAATCTTTTCACTATTGATATAAATATCGATATCGATAGTATTAATTAACAGCCATAGATTCAAAATAAATGGGATAGAATTTTGCACGGGTGTACTAAAATTACGATTCTGAAATGAAGTATGACTATTAGAAAAAGATCAGAAGATATTTAAAATCATTTATTTAACATTAAAAAAAAAAAATTACTTATGATGGTATTCTAATAGTCAGAAACTGATACCTATGGATCGGCTTAAGTATCTTAAATGGGATTACATTCCAAGATGATTAATAACTAAACATCATATAAGTACTTTTACAACAGTGAAACATATTCGTTTACCGCGTGATGCGGCGTGATAGACAATCGACAAAAAATATGGATAACTTTATGCAGCCCTACTGTAAAATGAAAATTATATCTTTACACAAAATATTCGTTAATTTTGCATTTTGTCTAGCCGATCTTTGCTTCTTACAAAAATGAGTGTTTACAGAAGAGAATTATCACGCTCAGTGCTAAAATTTCGAAACGTATTGGCAAAAATAAACACAAAGTTAGACGAGGTCGATTTGGAATAATTTACCTGTGAAATGATCATTTTTCTGGGTTATTTCGATGTGTTTTACAACAATCAATCACTGAACAGGACACCATGTTTCCGAAGCATTATTTCGCAAAAATGTCCACGATTTCAAGAAAAATCGAAAATATTATCAGAACTCAAATTCTCAGCGGGCTGATAAGGGCTGACAAACTGTCAATCAGTTGCGAAAAAGAGTTCTGCACGTCATAATCACGCATTTCTTTTTATCACACATTGTTGCTGATTAGTGACATCTCGTTTGCTCAGCCCTTTGTTCCTCTATTCCGCTAGGTAATATTAACTTTATGACTTATCATTAAAAAAACTATGACAACACATGTGAATTTAATGTATGATTTATATTACCTGTGATAGCTTTATCATATTTCCCTCATAGAAAGCTTTGTAACATTTAAAATCGAATAGTTATATGAGAGGATTCTTATAAAACGCTACTTACTCCATTATTGGATGTGTGTTTTAATTGGTGTAAATTTTAGAATATTTGTTACCTTAACATGATGGGTATCTTTATAAAGTGGTGTTGTATATTTGTTATTTGAAATTAACTAAAAACTCGATGTTTCTCTAGGTCTGAAGTCTGCGCTTTGAGTTTGTGCGGCGGCACGTACGCACGCGGTCGGGTGCATTCACCATCTGACCAGGTCATCATTAAAAAATTAAAACAGCATCTTTAAATAACGTATGTCAAATTGCGATGTGATGAATGTGCCCTACAAAATATCAGGTAGTTTGTGAATTTAGGATTAGCTTGCAGAAATGGTTCTACAAGAGTTGTTACCTCACCGATAGTGAATAGTTATCAATTTATGGAAACTAAAATACATTACCTATTGAAATTTATGTAATTTTGTTTTATTGCTACAACGATAAGACGGACCAGAAGGTTGTAGTTTTTAATTGTAAATCTAATTGTATTGCTTTTAGGAATTAAGTATAATCATGTTAATTCCCTTGCCATTTCCATCACATGACCAAACAACTTATTTTGAGCATTTTATTCTAGTTATGTTCGGTCGGCTCGATGGGCTTTATCTCATGTCGCCTCTGTTTGCATTAACGTCACTAATCTCAGCTCAGATAGGTACATATGAGTAGGTACCCCTTATCGCAGTAAAAGGCCAGCGTTCAAGTTATGTAAATATTGGAACAGGTTCAGAAAAAAAATCATTGTGTTAATTCCAATTATTTTGCACTTTGTCGGATTCGCAAAAGGTCAGCTTTTCATGTCGCCGGAAGCAGTAGTGGCGGCCTTAGGGGGTGGCGAACCGGGCAATCGCCCGGGGCCTCGCTCTTGCAGGGGCCTCGCGCATCAACCCAAGCAAATTTAAAAAAATATAGATTATACATATCAATAGAAATAAAACAACAGTAAAAAATTTCTTTATCATATTGCCACACAAAATTGCAAAAGATATGTCTTGTTCGGAATACGTAAGTATATATAAAAATGACGCGGAATGAATGAGAGAAACTCGTAGCAATACAAAATATGCATGGAAACAGTCAAAATAAAAATAAAACATTAAATCAAAAGTAGCTTTTTTTCTCTTCAGCTAAGCTTGGTAGTTTTCATTTTTATTTTACTCTTACTTTGCTGACCCGCCCGTTAGTTTTTATTGATTTTGAGTATTTTAATTACAAACTTCCACATACATTCAACATGTCCTTCATTAACCAGTCACCAGTCTGTAAGTTTCTACAGTAGTTTTAATGATTTCAACGTACATTTAGAAAATAGACCCAAAAAAGTCGCGGCTCGCGCTTCGCGCTCGCCGCCGCATTTTTCAGTTCCTGACGGTAACAAACCCTGGGCACAGAATACATAATCCCTGGGCCTCGCAAAGACCCTGCTGCCCGGAGCCTCGCAATGGGTAAGGCCGCCACTGGCCGGAAGACAGTCAACAAAAAAAGTTTTTTTTTAATAAACTTGGTTAGCAATCAAAGTTATAATAAAATTATTATTTTTTTATTTATTTATTCAAACTTTATTGCAAACAGAGCAAATGGCGGACTTAAAGCCAGTGAACCGGAAAGAAATCGTGGAAAAGAATTTATTATGATGCTTTTGTTTGACAATCGCGTCGCGAGCAGACTCGGCAAAAATGTTAAAATAAAGCCCACACTACCATACACTACTATGACCATATTGACCATATACCAATGACTGCTCCAATCGCGATGGCAATGAGTTGACATGTTACCTCAAATTATAATCATACATTTGTTTATTCACGGTGTGGTGTCACTTTTTTGTTACAATGGTACCTTTTCTGCAAAATACTATGGATATGACCCTTTGCAATATAAGAGCTGGTTTGGTTCAAATCAACAAGAAGAGGCGAGGTTGCAGTGTTCTTTAGGGAGGTCCTGTGCAGGTAGAAAATGATTTGTAAGTGTAGCTAGTCGAGTAGGTAAAATATATGATTATTCATAGTTTTCTATTTTTTTCATCTTAGCCCTCTTTTACGCACTGGCGGTTGACCGGGGGGGGGATAGTATAGTACCGATTGAAGCTGAGGTTCTATTGTTTATTTACAAGCAATAACCTCTGTAAAATAAAGTTCGTTGTAGTAATAGTAAGCAAATATGCCAAAAGTGGCCACTCTGCTCTTTAGCCTTGCCCACTACTACTACAACGAACTATATTTTACAGAGGTTATTGCTTGTAAATAAACTATAGAACCTTAGCTTCAATCGATAGGTAGGTACGTGTGAATTTTCGATACATTATGTAACGAGCAATAAAAATTAAGATGAGGGCGCCACTGTGAGGGCCCTAATTGCCTTAATATGCAACCGGTCGTACGCACCTGCTATTAAGTACTTAACCGCCACGAAATTTCATTGAAACCATATTGAAACGGAGCCGCTAACGAAACGGAACCATACTGAAATAAAGTTTGCTGAGATATCAGCAGCGAGTTCCTACTTTAAACTCAAAATAAATACTTCATGTCAAGGCCACCGCCGTAGCGTAGCGCCCCCCCGTAACAAAATCGTGTGTGGTGTGAACAAGCTTCCATAATGCTCCCATACAACCACAATATATAATATAAATTAATATAATACTGTGATACAACACTGTCAACCATAGAAATAGAATGCCTGACCGCAGCGAAAATTTTTCTATGTCTATGCTGTCAACGTTGCCTACCACCTACGCACGGTGAAAAACCACGCTGACTAGTTTGTATGGCACTGTTTACAAATAAGATAATGAAAAAAATTACAAAACAAAAAAATATAATGAAATACAAGCACCTATTATAGAACAGTAGCCCGTAAAACATTTAAATCACCATAAAGGTTACCGTTTGCCGTTGTGATATAGTTATTTATTACGAAATTATAGATACTTTAACCTAAGATTGTTAAGATCGCAACCAGCCAAATATAATATATCTCCAAAAATGATATTTTTTTATTTTTCAAGGTTTACCACATGGTTTAGCTATTTTCGTGTTCTACGGCTTTGTTTGATTGCCAGGCCACTGATAATAGTAAGACTATGGAAAGTGATCATACACAGATTTAAGACCAGTTCACTTTTTATAGTCTTACTTTTATCTGTGGCAATCAAACCAAGCTGTAGAACACGACAATAGCTAAACTATGTGGTAAACCTCAAAAATAAAAAAATAAAAATCAATTTTGGAGATATACAAATATAGCTTAACCGTCGTAAAATGTTTGACATCACTTTCCTTTATAAAATTATTAATTCTTTAATTGACTCGACTGAGCTTCTGGGTTGTTCTCAGGCCGAATTCGACTCCCTGTGCGCTCCTCACGTTCATTATCATTACCACTATTTGTTGTTCCGCGTCGCCAAAAAAATTATACTCGAAATTCATTCTTTTCTCGTTCCACCAACACTTATAACAAGGAGCTCCAAGTTATTGATCTTTTTAACATGTCTCTTAATAAAGTAAAAGAAAAAAAACTTAAAGTAAAATTAACTTAAAATCAGAGACATAAAGAGAACTACTTTGTTATTCCTTTTTTTTTGTTATGTAGGTATCCTTAGTTTCTTATTTGTTTATTGGTATGTACTGTAAGAAGAAAAAAAATTGTTTTATTCTTTACGCTTTTAGTATTTATTATATGGGCAATACTTAGTGTTAGTGTGATTAAAAAAAAAAAAAACTAAACGTTTGTCCACGTTTTGACACAATGCATGTTTTGTACAAAATAGATATTGGGCACTGTAGGTCTATTCGATATAATTGTTTTTTAATAAAATTATTGTTATACATGACTGTTTGATGCCAAAATAAATTAAAAAAACAAAAAAAGGTTACGGCGGGTTGCGATCAGTAAAACTTGGGTTAAAGTATCTATAATTTCGTAATAAATAACTATATCACAACGGCAAACGGTAACCATGTTCTACGGGCTACTGTACTATTATGCATAGATCTAGAGATCTATGATTCAATGGATTTTATTTTCCAAAAATGTATCTCCAAGTTTTCTGACATAGATTATTTAGAAAACTTATGTCATACATGTCAAAAACAAATCATGTCTATAATATCTATGAATATCATTGACTTTTAGCGACATTATAAAAATGCGCTATTTGGTTTTAGGTATTATTAGGTACAAAGCGTTGAAATAAAATATCGCAGATTTATGGCATAGCAGGTTCATATATCAATGTATGCTATTGACAAGCTATGGTTCTTAATAATAGCACTTTGTTGGGTAAATGGGGCTTTAGGGATTTTCTGCTTCAACTGTACATCCACTCACCGAAAAGACTTCGGCTGTGCAGGAGACTTTCCGCCTTTAGACGCTGCTCCTTTCAATAATAGTCGAATTCTTCTGGTTAACTGTTCTGGAGGTGGGTAGTATAAAATATCTGTTTCCTATATCTCAAGTAAAGAAAAATATTTTCTTCTTTTCAATTTAGGTGTTGTTTGTTCCTTCACAATTTTAAAGACTCCTATTTTACTAAGCATCCATATTTTTCAGATGATTCAATGTGCTTCGTACGGTCCTGGGCAGCTCGAGCTCGTTATGCATGGATGGTGCAGCGAGGATGCTACCGGGTCAACAAAGATGACAATCTTCCTAAATCTATGAAAATTCCTATGAGATCTATGACCTGCAGATACGAACGGTATGTTAATGCAGGATCTATCATGTCTGGCGCTCTACACTACACACCGTAAGCCGGTGACTGAACTGTAACACGTAACGTTACATTACGACGAAATGTTATAGGTCAGTACAGCAACAACAGCAACAACTGTTGGTATTTTGGCGAATCCCTTTGAGTGTTACCTACGTTACGCCTTACTTTTAGGTCAGTGCAACCCCAAGCGTCCGTCGGTCGTCGCGAGCGCATGTAAATCGGGCATCGGAGTGACTTTTAGTTTAGAATTTTGTCATTGACGGTAGTTTTATTTTAGCACAGTAAATAAGTAATAATGAAATAATTAAGTAAAATTATAGAATATAGAAACACGACTTCTTTATCCGACATTTCGATCCTGACTAGGTTCCGTTGCGGAGCACAGTCGAGCGCAGTGCTCGCCACGAGCAAGGGTACAGGTTGGATGCGAAATGACAGCCGTATTCGCCTTTACCCCTCTGTCAGTCAGGTAATGCCGTAACGTAAGACGCTCGCCTCGAATGTTACGTTACTTACAGCAAAATGCTCAGGTCAGTCGCCGGCTGTAGATATCCATACTGCACTGCCAATGCCGGCCGCTAGATTCCTGAATAAGCAATGTTCTTTGTATTTGTACCAATCCCTATATAGGAAGGTATGGTTCGATATCTCCGGCCTCGGATCCTAGGGACTCGAGCTCGATTCCCAGGGGTAGGCAATTTTTTTGTGCTTGTTTTGGTTAATGAAAGGACTTGTTGCAAGTCCGCTTAGTCCGCTTGGCTGTTTACAGCTCCTTCATTTAGGCAATTACTTACATAATACCTTAATGAAACCCATGATATATCCAGATGTGTCAATCATCATCACAACCCTGCTATACAGGGTTATTTGTAAAACACCAACAACCTCGCAGGAGTAGATTACTAACATCATCAACAACCACATTTGTTCTACAACTTTTCCAAAAACAGACAAAAAAACTTACTTTTCATACAAAACTCTTTCAACTGTTCGGACATTTTGTATGAAAAGTCGATTTTTTTATCTGTTTTCAGAAAAGTCGTAGAACAAATGTTGTTGTTTATGATGTTAATAATCTACTCTTGCGAGAGTTGGTGTTTTACAAATAACCCTGTATAATATACTTCTTTTATGATTACTACAAAGGACTATGGAAATAGAAAAAACTACTATCAGTTTTACAATAAAATTAACGAATGAAGACTTTTGTATTAACGAATGAAATGATAATGAGACCCTTGTAGTTTTAGTTTAAGCACAACGAAACGATAACTCTATATTGGTTAGATCATGGGTTAAACGCTTGTTACCCTCTCTACTAAATATGTACCTACATAGTTATTTATACATACTTTTAAATTAGTCCGAAAATAATGTAGAGTTACTTATGAATTGTCTATCTTTTGGCGGCCACTATACTACATAACTGCTAAATAATTCCGTAAGGCGCTCTCGTAACTGTTGAAGCCGTGCGTGCGATACCGTGTGCCTGATTATCTAAAAAGAAACTATTTAGCGACCGGTTTCATTCCATATACATTGCTACTTTTCTTTGGTATGTTTTTTTTAATCCAAAAAGAAGTAGCAATGGATCACTATCATCTATGAACTGCAACCGGTCGCTAGGTGGTTTCTAATTAGATAATCAGCCCGCCGATCTTAAAAATCTAAGCCCCTCCACACACGGTGTCGTAGCGTAAGCGTATCGAGTCGTAATACGCGCGTCGTACGAGAGCAATACGAAGTCCGCACACGGCGTCGTAGCGTAAGCGTATCGTATGAGATTTTATTGTCAATATGATAGTTGTAGCGTACTGGCGTAAAAAGAAAGCGTTGAAAATACTTTGGGTACGTATCAGAATGTCTAAAGTTAAAATGTCTAAAGTTAAAATGGCAAAGTTCAAAATGTCAAAAATCAAAATGCAAATGGTTTAAAATGTCAAAAATCATTATGTATAAATTCATAATAGCAAAATTCAAAATGTCAAACGGTTCAAACATCAAACTAGTTAAAATATCAATGGTCCATAAGTCAAAGGTAAGTTGTTTACAATGATTTGAAAACAACAATTCGCCTTTTTTTTCAATTATCGCCTTGCAAAATTTTGTGAGCAATTCTTTGTAGTTTCTAGTAATTGCGTTACAATTTTTAAATTGTAACATGGAAGAGGGTATACTTACGTTTTCGAAATTTGTGATTATTTACCTAAGATGTAACATTATTACACTATTGTGTAAAAAATAATGTTTTTTTACTATTATAATATACTTACTGTGATTATTTAGATACTTAGATGTAAAGCTTTTATATTATGATGTAAATATAAATGATGATTTTCTTACCTATTTATCATATTTATTTTCTATTATTTTATGTGAGCATGATTTCATCAATTACCTAATAAATACGTTTTCAGTGACCTAGTTAATAATATTTGTTCCTAAAATAGTAGATCTCTCACCTAAATCGAATCACCAAATAATGTTAAAACGATTACCTAAATATTAATTAAAAATTACTTGGAAATAATATCAATTATCAAAATAATAAAAGTGTCACTGAAATTGAATCACCAAACAATATCAAAATGGTTTTAAACTCCGTTATAAAAACTCCGCCCCTATTAGGAATTTTTCTATTAATTAGGTAACAGATCTATAATTTCGATAATTGAACGAATTAATCGATGCTAATAGTTAGATGATTAGATTTATAGTGACAGGTTTATTATTTTAGGTAGGTGTATTATTCCTGCCCGTAACTTAATGCATAGATCCGAGCATAGATCTTAGGTATATTCAGGCTATAGAAAAAAGTGATCAAACTATAATTTAAGATTCATATTTACATTAATCCGATGATTTATACTTTAGAGACAGTTTTGGTAAATATGATAACTAATATATTTCTTGGAGATAGATATTATTATTAGGGTATTGCAGATTAGTGACACATCTAAACTTAGGTGACAGAAAATTTTGTTCCCTTTTATTTTCACTTTTGCTATAGTATGTACCTGTGTGAATTAAGTTCGCATACGTACACACTATGGCAAACTATTTTCAGCACAGGATAATATTTTTTTTTTGCTGCAGGTTTGCGAACCTAAGTGAGTACCCACCTTAACGTGCGCCTATTGTCCTCCAGTTTTTTGTGTGCATTTCTTTGATTCATTGCAATATATCAAATGGATGCACTCGCCGAGATCACCACTCAAGACTAAGCCACCACGAGACGCGGAGCGCACGCCGCTCGACCAATGCACCGCGCCCGTGTTGTGCACGCGCTGACGTTGTCGTAATCAAGTTGTTATTATTTCTTAACTTATTCAAATCACACTTTTTCAACTTCAATTTTGGTAGACTGCTACACTTATCACCAAACATTAAAGCAGGAGAATAAGCGATCCCCTCCATGAAAAAAGACTCCGGCAAACAGTGAGCTTTCCATACAAACGTAATACATAATTATCTGTGGTAGGTAATACCAAAATGATTTGCGATTGGAACATATTTAATCCTCACCACTGAGGTACTGGCTTACCTCTTACTGCCGGAACACAACAATTTTCAAAGTCCCTTTAGACTATGGCTATGCTGAAACGTCAAGAAAATCCAAAATCAAACCAAGTACTAACTAATTATCAAACTACTTTTAATAAAACCGCAAGAAAACCGCGCTAGTATCCGTTACTCCGGCCGAACCGTGAGCTTCTCATACAAAGTATTAATATAACACCAAAATGATTCGCAATTTAACCATATTTAACTTTTTTTGTGATGTTATTAATTGGATAAAGAAAGACATTATTTATCTAGTAATAATAAAAAATCCAAAATATCAAACCAAACTAAAATTATTGCGATTTACAGATTTGTATGAAAAAAATTAATTGGAATTTATTATGAATTGGTAATTTGAATATTAGACATTTTAAGTTTTGATCATTTGAACTTAGACATTTTAATTTAGGACTATCTGACCGTTTGACATTTTCGTTTTTGACATTTTGAACGTTTTACATTTTAATCGTTAGACATTCAAATTTTTGACATTTTGAACTTTGCCATTTTAAGTTTAGACATTCTAACTTTAGACATTCTGATACGTACCCAAATACTTTATATATGTTTGTTGATGAATTTCCGTCAACGTGAACAATGCCTACGCTACGATTCGTGTCTAGAACTCTGCTCGTATCGTACTCGTCGCGTCTTTACGATACGATTACGAGACGACTACGCTTACGAGCCATGTGCGGAAGGTCAGTTAGACTCTGTCTCTTTGATGAACAATTTTGTTTAATAAAGACAGAAACGAAATTCCTCGTAGAAAGATAACCATTGAACGCACTTTAGCGTCTTTCGGGATCACAATTTTTTTGTCCGGTCTAATAAAAAAATATCGTAATTACTGTTCATATTTATATTGCCCAGTAGTTGCCTGTGGAACAGCTGAAATTCTCAAGGAGTTTATTATAATACGAGGGCTGATTAATAGGTTTCTGAAATGACAAACTTAAAAAAAAGATTCTTACGCAAAATAAAGAATTGTACATTATATTCTGACATTCTTTTCTAATATAAATCGCCAGAATTTAATCGAACTGATGGAATTTCCACGAGAGGACCTACCTAGAACTTTCTCTGTCGTGGAAAAGTTTTGTTCCACCATGACAAGGCGCCTGTTCATTCGTCAATGGTTGTGATCGCCAAACTCCTTGAATTGCGTTTTGAATCGGTACCGCTTCACCCCCTTCTCCAAATCTGGCCCCGTGCGACTCTCACTTGTTCCCAAACCTGAAGAAATGGTTAGGTAACTAGAAATTTTCATCAAATGATGGAAGTCGTTCTTGCCGTAGTTGTTCTTTCTGTTCCGTAGATGAGTATTTCGAGGGGTTGGAAAAACGCTGGACTAAATGCATCAAATATATTTTAAATAGATTATTAAAGTTATTCTTAGTCGTTTCGGAAACTTATTAATCTGCCCTCGTAATTTACAGAACTTTAAGTTCTGTAATTTATTTGGGTATTCGTTTTAACGAATCCCCAAAAACAGAACAATCTGTCCGACTCCCGCCCCGTGTGCGTCCGAAATATTTGGTACCTACCTATGAAAAATTTTGTTGCAGCCACCCTGATGCTGAATATAAGTTGTGCTTTTGTAAAGCGAATTGGTGCAACTCGGCGTCAAATTATCGAGGAAATAATAATTATATTACATACTTCTTTATTGGTATACTAATTTACTATACAAATTATGTATGATCAGAAAATAAATGTTAAAATCTCGTGAATGAAATTATTTACATTTTAGCTTTGTTATTGATGACCCCATAATTGTGGTGAATCGCAATAAATACGACTTTATCGGCTTATAAGCAGCTTTCACTTTATCCAAGGTGCCTGCGTCTATTTCTACGAAAAGGATGGTAAGAAATGTGTGTGTCAGTGGGCCGCGTCCGCTGCATCGCTGCCTCTTTTTTGTAGACACGCGTCAAAGTACAACTACATAATTAGAAAAATAGAAATTTTTCCTTTTGCTGTAATATATGGTTGCACCTCGGTACTAGGAAAACTTTTCACTTGCCCGTGTTTCTGGAACTCATCTCATTCGATTCAATTATGGAAAAAAATACAAATGGAGTAATTTACATAATCAGTATTTTATATAAATTATAATTATAACTTAATTAGGAACACTAAAATAAATAAGTCTTTATTGTCAATTACATCAACTTAATCCTAGTATCCTATAATCCTATGCACAACGGGTTAAGCTGTGCATATTCTTCAAATCCAAGGCGCTGCGGGGTACCTACTGTTTCATGGATTTATAGTCACCCGGCATGGATAGTCACAAGATAAATCGTCCCTTCAATAAATATTATACGTAATAGCACGTAATAGTATATTTAAGTCTTCTCATTTCAAATTATTTGACGATTTGAAATCGATGCTGTATGTTATCGTTATCACTGCTGTCCTATCTTTACATTTTATTAATGATACCTAGAGGTCAAAGTTATGGGTCTTGAAGTTTTCGATTAAACACGTTGTGGGTAACTACAATCTTCACCAAAACTCTTTTTGGCATAACGTTGCACAAAGATTTGTACTGTATCAATATTGATTCACTGAGTTCACCTTTCCTCCTCTTCTTCGCGTTCATTGTCATCATCGTCTTCGAGTTCGTCAACGACAGAGGCTGCATCGCTGGTTACTGCTTGAGCTATTAACCCCGTAATACCTGATGAATTTCTTTTTCCGTTAAGGAAGTTATAGACGTACTCTTCAATTACATCCTCGTCGAAAGGCAACAAATCTTCTAGATCTATTTGCCTTTTTGAACGTTTTTCATTTTTGCTTTGCTTAGATGAGTAATTATTTTCATCAGTGTCGACAATTCCTCTTCTGTATATTTCCACAGGCACATCACTACCATCGCTGACGTCATATTGAATACCAACATCGGCTTCCTGAATTTCAATAGATCCAATATTTTCTTCTACTAGTGTCTTAAGGTTTTTCGATCTACTCTCTCTAATGGCGTTTGATTTTTCAATTATGTTTTCTTTTATAGGATGAAGGTGTTTCACTTCCGTTGTTTCATTGGCTTTTGGGATCTCGTTACTTATTGTGTCCCGATCATCGTTGATATTTGGCTTAGAACTGTAAGTTTTAACTTTAGAATGTCCTTGTATTATCAAATACATAGGAACAGCCGCACTTTCAGTCGTAGATCTGTAGTGATCCCCAGTTTCCGTCGTTGTAATAGGGGATGATGTTGTAAAACGCATGTGCAGATATGGGTCGAGAGTAAACTTAGATGGTTTTTTGTGCATAAATTTATGAACAATGTGTGGATTCTTGGAATAAAATTGCGATTCGGTCGTACTCTCTGGGATTTTTACAGGTGGGGGTGGCTGCATTGTTTGCATGGTTTCTAAAGTTCTAGTATCTTCAGTGGGTTGTTCTTTATACACTTGAAAATTTTCTGAGGCATGAGCATATAGATGGTCTTCAGGTCTTTCCGGGCCGTTTACCATGGGCATCGACATCATTGGACGCAGCATGTCAAACATATTTTTTTCCGTTTTCATTCCTGAGGGTGGACTTGGTGTTATTTTGTATTTATTTGAAGTTTGTTTTTGTGTAGTTATTTCTTCATAATAATCTGGAATATTTATTGGCATCTCTGTTGTTGATTCAAAATCTTGTAGTGTAACTTTCGTAACACTTTGATCGTGTGAGACTTCTGTGGCGGGCAGTGCAGTTGGAACAAATGTTGGTAATTGTACAGAACTTGTAGTATACTGTGGTGGGGGCGGTGCTTCAGATAACATAGGTTTATAAAATGTGTACGGATGTTTAGAGAGTTCAATATGATCATTCAGAATTAAATTATGGGTGTCGTTGACTAAATCATTGTCATTTAAGGGTGTTGTAGGTCCCCATCCGGCATAGTCACTGCTCACCAAGTTCGGAATTGGTTTTGTTTGATTTTGGTTATATGCCCAATCTTGACTTGTCGTAGATGATTGATAAATTAAGTTTGCTTCTTGTAGGGCATATAATGAAGTTATTTGTTTCGTCGCGGGTGTTGTTTCCCTAATGACAAATGGTGGAGCTTCAGTGAATTTAATTTGAGTAGTAGGTGCTGGTATCTTATTATCGTTGTATACATACAGTGATGACTGATGTCCTGGAGGAGGGGGTGGTGGTGGGACTAGTATAGTCATAGGATAGTGTTCGTTGACTTTATAAGTGAAGTCTTCATACTTTGGAATCGGTGGTCGCGGATACCTTCTCTGTGGTGGTTGTCGAGGAGCTACACTAGGTTTTCGGGAGGATACCCCGAGCATAAGAACTTCAGATTTTCTCTCTGGATAATGCTCCCTTTCCAGTCTCGTGTCATCCGCCCAGTAATGAACTCGCTCCAGAACAGGCGGCTCGTAATCATATGTAGGATCGTTTCTTAATGGATCTCCGCGGCCCGTCAGTGGCTTCCACTGGTCAAAGTCCATTCTAGGGCTAAATATGGAAGCCAAGGAGCTTAAATCGATGTTTTCAGCTGCATCTGGAAAAAAACAACAATAAAGTTTGCTTGGAAAGGATTTGTGCCGTTATTATGTTAGATAGGTATGAAGATGAACACTTTATTGCACACATAAATTACAAAACACAATCACAAATTAAAACATAAATCTATGGTGGACAAAGGCGGCCTTATCGCTGAAAGCGATCTCTTCCAGACAATCTTTGGTTTAGGATAGCTGAGAAGAGATTTAAAGGGCAGTGTGCCAGGTGCCAGCTACATATACTTACATTAAAAATCAAGTTGTCTAATACTTACAAGAAACATTCGCAATATGTTTCAAGGATGTAGTATCGATAGGGTCTGCGAAGGAGAGTGTCACCACCGACAGCCATACCAGTGTCCGTGCAATCGCAATGCTTCGTTTCTGTAATAAAAAGGCAACAAAATAAATATTAGGTGGATTAGACTTTTTATTCTATTAAACTCATATCGTTGTAGATATTTAGGAAGATAACTAAACTATACAGTCTGTCCAGGCTAGTAGTAATCAAACTTTAAGGGCGTGATCTATGGACAATTTTATCGATGAAAATACCTTAAAACAGGGGTATGGCCCGCCTCTCGCCAAATTACAAGAATTTGATCTTTCGTCTTTTAGTTTTACCTTTTCCTTCAAAAACAAGCGACAGCGTAAGCACCTTAACACTAATCAGCAACAATTTGGTATCGTTCGATAGCTAACAAGATTAAGTATCAGTAGAAATAGCAAACAGACATAAGCCCCATACATTTTGAGAGAGTAAAGCGAGATTGTAGTTAAAAAATCTTGATATTTTTTTTCAGTTATGTTAAAATATCATATCATTCAAACAAGGTCGTTAAGATAGTTTAATTTGAATTGTATTACTGGTTTTTGAGTTGTTCTACAAAAATTATTGTTCTACGTCTATTAGTTCCGATGCTATGGTCACACAAAGGTCACCCCTTCCCGGGTCCCGGTGCGGTCGCGTAGCGCGGCTAGTCAGTGGATTAGTTTGTGTCAACACGAGTTTTTCATTTCATGAAAATTTGGGCTGCAATGTTCAACGATCACAGTGTTCACTTTGTGCTTTGCATTATATTATTTAGACCACCGCACTCTACACATACCTACCTACCCTAAAAATTAAAACAACTTTTCATCGAATTGAGGACTAGAAATATATCGAATATAAACAGAGAGATGGGTAACTACCCAAAACCTTGTCCAGATGACGCAAGTTGACACTAATTTCAGGATCAGCTGTGGCAGTAACAATATTGACAGCATTGTAAGCAAAATCGCGTGTCAACTCGCGGGTGAAATCGCGTCATCAGTCTGTTGGCAGTTTGTAGGTAGTATTAGGTACCTACGTGCTTTGCAGGTTGTCTAATTCGTAGATAAGCAATTAATAATTTCTACACTTTAAAATACACTTTCCATTTTAAATCAGGTGGTAGGTAGGTACCTACATAATTAAATCATGTAAGAATCTTCAATTATAAAATCGCATAAGATGGAAGTGTATTAATTCTCTGTTACTGGGCTCAGGACTTTAAAAAGTTATTGCAGTTCGTATATTTCGGGCAATTAGAGAGAGCGTTGATGGGTTGTATGTTGTTTTTTGGTGTTTTGTTGAGCACAAGAAGGGCTCGTTAAAATGCCGGGCGGCGCGGGATGACAGACGAGCTAATTTAATATTTCAACCATCCTCCTTGTGATTCGCGAAACGTCTGACCCCGATAACTCGTTATGGAAAAATGTTGATAGGTTGTTTTAAAGGATGAAAATGTGTGTTAACGAGCAACGCAAGCTTCGAGTGTTAAAGCTGGCCGATTGTTGCTAATGATGATGCCTATTTATCATATTGTGTTGACTGCTTTCAGTTAAGTAGGTACATTGTAGTTAATTGGGTGTACTATATCTTTTGGGGTGGTGTTGTGCTCTTACTCCATGCAAATATGAAAAACAGATATCATTGAAATATGTGCTGAGTGACTACGTTGTCTTCCAATTTTTTTTTAAGTAAGTCCTTAAACCTACATTTTACTTGCAGGCATACCTATCTTTTAAACATATTTTATAGTTATTGATTCTAAATTAGAACTTTCACAAAATACAAACAAAATCGATGTTGGCTTTATTATGTATTGGTGTTTTTTCTCACAATTATTTATCAGTTGCTGGATATTATATCAAACTATGACCATAGCCGTCAACTATCAGCATAATTAAAGTCTATTTATTTTGTTTTCTTAGCACAAAAAATACCTTGAATGCGACTGCTTTTTTTGTTAGTGAAAATTACCACTCTATCCGTTTATAACATAGCCTAAAGTTATGTTGAAGTTAGCTTGATGTTCAAATATTTGTACCAACATAAAAGTTTTACAATATCGTTCACGGTTAAATAAATTATGAAAATGCTAGTATGGAAAATGCAAATTGTAAAAAATTCTCAATACAAGACGTCAATTTCATAAGTAAGGACCTGATATTTTTTGCTGGTCACAATATTCTAACCTAATGTAACTAATCTAATGCATAGCTGGTATATGTAAATTACTTACTCATATTCAGTACTTAATGGGTAAAAATAAATTGGAAAAATTTAGATTGAACCTATGACTAGCAAAAAATAAATTGCGGATCAAATTAGGTCTTCGAGATTTTTTTTTCTGATGTTACTTATGATTGTTCGCAAAGCGGGCTACTCAAAGCCCGCAGGGACACTGGTAAAGGGCTTTATGTAGGCAAATAATCAGCTGTTCCATAGGAATATCTACTTGACCAAAATGTATGGAACAGTAGGGAACGTTGATAATTTTTTTTAACTGATTAAGTTGGTCCCAAAGACAAAGTTGTTCAGTTTGACGGTCTAAGCCACACCACAAAATTTGTCGACTGTTTCCGATTTCACCCTGTATACTTAATATTGGCCCTGCATGCTTACACAAAGCCTTGCATGCAGGACTTTGAGTAGCCCGCTGAGTTTGAAATACGGCCCCTGATTATACGTCACTTGGACTTCGGAGTGCCACACAGTACACCAGGATACGTATGTTGACGGGCTACAGTGAAAGCTGCGCGTGCACAGAATCACTAACGTGGCCGTTACATGACAGGAATCATACTGAAGTGTTTCGCATCTAATTTATCCTCTTTCTATAGTCCTTTCACTCTCTTATGTCACGATTTTATTATCATAAAAGTTCTTGCGTGTGTCGATTCTACGATTTGTCAGTTCTTGGCGATTAAACGACCCTTATGGAATTTTAGGAACCTATATATTATTTTATAGGGCCTTTACCAATGTCCCTTGTTAGCAGTGCCCCTGTCTTCATTTATGTCAATCATATTGATCATTTATCAGCCGCACGACACCCACTGTTGGGTATTAGGCCTATCATATTAGATAGCTCAAATGTTTTAAGATGAGTTTTGAATAAGTTTAATTTTCGATGCTTCGATTCCCTTTTTGGAAAAATGCCTAATACTTAAACCTACCTACACGTAAATCGTATGAAACAACTAGATTTAGGAAGTTGCATTTTTTTAAATGAGACTTTGCTATGATTAATTTTGCAGCAAGTACCTTATTATTTTCCCTAAATTATTGCATCAATTTTGATGTTTTTGTCATGCAATTCCTTAAAAGTTTCAATTTCATTAAAAGTTAATCCGCTGCGAGGCACAATTAAAATATTAATGGCATCCCATTCCCATTGTCTGTTTCTACTACCTAAGTGAGTTCCAAAATAACTAAAAGTTATTCATAATCGTGGTTTAAGTGTCACCTAATATCAAGCAGCACGTTCGGCAAACATTTGCGCGTCTGGGCGACGACGCGGCTTTCCATTTCTAAGTTACTACGCATTGTGGTTAACCCGATCCTCTTAACTAACCTGAAATTTATATCTTGACCACGTGTTATCAGGTAACGAACGAGTGAAAACGAGCATACATACTTAGCGTGGGCATTACCTTTGTAATTACAGTTTACAGTTACGGGGGAGATTTTCTTGAGTACGTGCTAACTACGTTGGATACATCTATTTGGTCAAGTAGTACCTAGCTACGGCATTATCGAACCATTTTTTCAAACCGAGAGTAGAGATCTCATACGCATTCTGACATAATACCCACTCTGCTCCCGTCCCTAGCATTCGAAGCGTTGCTTGACCACTGCAACATTATAAGATATAGCGATAGTATCCATTCATTATTTTTAACAGGTAAGGGTCAATAAAAATCCATATATGGTCCGCAGGTACCTGCGAGCCTGCGACTGGTAACTCCAGGTTAGAGTTCCATAGTTTTGGTGGTCATGCTAGGGGGGTTGATAAGACGTGTCGATAGATCGCTATACTTGTAATATCTTGTTTCGCTGGTCATGCTACCTAGGGCTTTATTTACGTAAGGTATACAATACAGGGTTATTTGTAAAACACCAACAACTTCGCAGGAGTAGATTACTAACACCATAAACAACAACATTTGTTCTACAACTTTTCCAAAAACAGACAAAAACATCCGACTCTTCATACAAAACTCAATGAGCTGTTCGGACATTTGGTGGAAAATTGATATTTTTTTGTCTGTTTTCGGAAAAGTCGTAGAACAAATGTTGTTGTTTATGATGTTAGTAACCCTACCTACTCCTGCGAGGTTGTTGGTGTTTTATAAATAACCCTTTAGATGTTGAGTGAAATTCCTGTTCCCTACAAAAGATTAACGAAAGAAATACCTACCTACCTGCAAAAAATTAAGAAAGTTGATGAACAGTAACTATAAAATTATGTAATCACAAAAAACGCAAAGAATATCGTTTCGTTACTGTAACAAATTGGTTATTAATTTACACGCCCCGCGCCGTTTAATTTCAACGTGCATGAAACCTACCTAGTCAAAGTTTTCCAAGTTCTAGAATTATGAATTATTATTTATAATTGCTTAAAATATACAGGATGTCCCAAAACTTTGCAACACGAAGGGAAAGTACCTTAAATATTAAAGGTAAAAAATTTTAGTGACAGAAGACTTCATCTTGATTTTAAAAATAATTGGTACTGCATTCAAAGATTTTTGAAAAATCCCCCGCCTTAACCAGGAATCGAACCCACCAAAAAAGCAAAAAAATATATTTTGTTTATTTTTACAATACCAATCGAAAGGGTTACTCATAAGGATTATTTTTTCTTAATTGACACAGCATCTAAAACAAAAGGAAGACCATCTAATTTCACATTTAAATTATCATTATTACGGATTGTATAAATTTGTATCGAATCGTATGCGATTTATTTAGAAATTTTAGAATGCAGTTCCATTTCGTTGAAGTCTTTTTCAGTAAAATTTTCAATGTTCAATATAGTAAGTGGCAAAGTTTTGGGACACCTTGTATATGACCTTAGTTGAGAATTGTTTAAAAATTACAATTAAAATGAGTTCACGAAAAACTTTGTGTCTGAATTAATAGTTGAAGGAATCTGCAAATGAAAATATTTCATTATGATTTTTTTAATAAGTAGGTATATACAGGGTATTTGTAAAACACCAACAACCTCAGAGGAGTAGAGTACTAACATCATAAACAACAACATTAATTGTATTACGACCTTTCCGAAAACAGACAAGAAAAAACCGGCCAAGTGCGTGTCGGGCCACGCGCAGTAGGGTTCCGTAGTTACATTATAGATATTTTTTTAGATTTTTCACTCTCTTACTTTAAAAGTAAAGGGGGGGGGACACACACATTTTACCACTTTGGCAGTATATATCTATCAAACGGTTGACTTTGTGAAAAAATTGTCTTAGGAACCTCAATGTCATTTTTAAAGACCTATCTATAAACACCCCGCAAGTATTGGTTTGATGAAAAAAAATATTTTCTGTTTCAGTTCCATGTATGGGGAGCCCAACCTTAATCTTTTATATTTTTTTTTATTTTTGTGAAGAAATCGTAAAGCGGTTCACAGAATACATCTACCTACCAAGTTTCAACTATGTAGTCCTAATACTTTCGGAATAAAGTGGCTGTGACATACGAACAGACAGACAGACAGACATGACGAATCTATAAGGGTTCCGTTTTTTGCCATTTTGGCTACGGAACCCTAAAAATCCACTTTTCATACAAAACTCGATCAGCTGTTCGGACATTAATTGTATGGAAAGTCGATTATTTTTTGTCTGTTTCGGAAAAGTCGTAGAACCAATGTTGTCGTTTATGATGTTAGTAATCTACTCCAGCGAGGTGAGGTTGTAGATGTTTTACAAATAACCCTGTATATACATAATAAGTATTTCAAAGTTATGAATGGTACAAAATGTGATATGATAGAATACTCGTAAGGGGTACCTATTTACAGAACTGAGTAATATTAAATTGTCTATCTATATGCATGTAATGTAATACTATTACTTTGTTGTCGTCTGTAGCTAAATTCGTTATATTATCAAAAGCTGCATTATGTTCACTTCACTTAACATTCACATTTGTTAAATGTTAAATTCATAATACATTTTGTTCTGTTTGTAACTTGTTACTTGAGTAGGGAAGCATTAGCTTGTAAATAGGTTTCCTGAATGAGGTAAACAAATAAGTAGAAAATATTTATGTGGGTCTTATAGAGGAAATATTTGTTTTTTTGTATGTTTGTTTGTTTGTAATGGACAAACTCAAAAACTACTGATCCAATTTTAAAATTCATTCTTTTATACCTATCCTATAAAAATGCTAAAAGTAGGTACGAAAAATGCGCCGTGCCAGAGAACAGCCCCCTAATCCAATCTATTATACTGTGAAATAATACTTATAGGTTTATTTTACTAATGTTTTTTTAAAGGAACCAAAAACATTTTAATCTTTATTAATCGATTTTAGAGTTGGTCCCATAAAAGTTGTTCAGTTTGATGGTCCCTATCTACCATATTTGGCATTGCGGGTTGTTTTGTAACACCCTGTATACGTGTACGTGTAAAAAAATCTGCTGTTTCATACATTTTGATATTTTCCATATTATTTTTCGTATAAAACAGTTGAATTTTTTTCGCCATTTCAGAGTTGGCCCCATTAGTAAAAGTTGTTCAGTTTGATGGTCCCTATTTACCATATTCGGCATTAGGGGTTATTTTTAACCGACTTAAAAAAAGAGGAGGTTCTCAGTTCGTCGGAATCTTTGTTTTGTAACGATTGTATACGATTTAACAGACACGCGTGAACAAGTCATTCACATCCATTCATTTTAATTTTGCATTTTATGGATCGGATATCGAAATGGATTGGGATTTCCAAAACTGTGTAGAGTCGTCGACCGACCGTGAAATATTGTAATAGTAGGCAGGTATTAAGTGGAGGCTATAGCACTATTTTATTTTATTGACAAGTTGTTCCAAAATTAGAGTTCAAGTCAAACTGTTCAAGTTAAGTCTCACAAATCGCCCTTATTTTCTGCGCTTTTGCCACGCTTTTGCATAGTTTTCAAATTTTTTCTTACCTACGAGATGAGATTATTAGTCACAGAGACAAGAATTATATAGATACCTACTGTGTACTTGATTAGGTAGGTATTTTTTTTTTTCACAAATTGGGTCAGATTATTAACCTTTAATTAAAGTATGGGAGAAGAGAATCGGCCCATAATCATCAGGTAACCAGAAAATGACAAATATTCAATAAATTTTGAACTGATTTGAACATAACATTTAGCAATTGCTAGGGTTTATTTAAAATCCATAGGAGAAACGACACAAAGTGGTAATTTAGGTGAAGCAATCAACTCTACCTGCGGACTTCCGATTGACACTATTTTATTTAAGAACATCGTGTGTGCAATAACCGATACCAAAGAAACGACGGTTTTGATAAGTGGCGCATCTAGACAGCATACAATGGCGAGACATAAAACTGCCTCCAAACCTGTCCTCGTGGCGGGCTCCGTTAGGTTGTAGGTATAATGTAAGTGACATGAATTAGCTTGTATACATATTTTTTGTATTCAAAAACACAGTGCAGTATATTTAAATTTCTAAAGATAGTAGGTAGTACCTTATCCATCTACCTAATTTTGCATTTATAAACTAGGAAATGTAGACATCTAATAGAAAAATGTTTTTTTACTTATATCTATGTCTCTATCTGCTTCAGTCTAATAAATTAATACCAATTTAGATTTTAACATTAAAAGATCGACTAGCTATTCGATTGAGATCCGGATTTCCTAGTTTGATCACCTACTTGGTGAAGATTTTGGGTTATTTGACATTTGTTCTAATTTAGTAACCTATTTACATAATAATCTATTGAGAATTCTAAAAAAAGATTTATTTGTATTTTTTTTAAACACAAAAGCACAAATATACTTTGATATGTAATAAAATTTAGTATGATTAGCCGTTAGCCATGTTGTACCTACCTATGTTGCATTGCTTGACCTACTGGAGCGTAGGTCTTATTAGTGCACTACGAAAGGGAAATCACAAATCAAAGATAAAGCGAAGATAGGCTCCGGTGGTGACGCTACGTATGCAGGTACCTAAGTATCTAATTACTAAGCCAAGGTTTCCGAAAAGTTGTGTGTTATTTGGCAGTGAAAGTTTTTATTTATGAAGTTTGCGTCGATTCGCGGGGGGAGGGCGCGGGCGTGGGAACGCACCGATCTGCGGCCCAGACCGAGTGGCGCCACGGGCGTTTGACGCCCACCGGCCGCGCCGCCGAGGGCCACCACCATAGACTTATTATATTACTAGCGTAAGGACCCGGTCAAAGTTACTATGAAATGACGCCAGTTGGTTGGCCCTAAAAATACTGTTTTAGGGCCAACGCGTTTCAGTCATACGCGGGAGACTATGGTAGACAGATGGTGATTGACGTGACATAAAAATGCCGAATTGTGCATTTGTAGATTGCAAAAAACATGATGCAAAGGTTAAAAAGTTTCATGGAATATCGTATCATCAGTTAGTAGCTTTACGTTATTTTTATTACGTGTCTAACAATTTTAATAAAGTATAAAAGATTTTACTATTACTAGTTATTGTTCGAGGCACTAGAGATGGGTCATCATGACTCAAATGAACTAATTCACTTGAGTCCATATAAGATCTTTAGTTCATTTAGTTCCATAGCTAATTAACTCCAAGAACGAGAGTAAACGGTAAGGATAGATTACGAACACTACGTACAGAAATGTCTCCTATGAAACATATTCGCTGCAAAAATATTTTTATTAAGGATCTACACTACATTACATTTCAATTCAAATAATTACAGATTGCCTAATGATCTAGTGTGTAAAGAAATATGGAGTCGCATTATTCCAAAATAACGAAAAGAGCCCTATTTCAAGCCTCCTAAAAACGCAAGAATATGCTCTGCTAATTTTTATGACACAGATGTCAAAAGCTGGACTACGGAAGCTGAAAGCAAAGGCAATACCGCGAATTGAGATTGAAATATTTACTGCATTCACGCGTATAACAAAATAACTAAACTCAGAAAACTAAACTCCTGCCTCCCATAATTATGCAGTACTAGCAGCCCCGCGAATCCGTCTGCGTGGAAAGTTTTTTTGCCTTCCCTCAGGAAAAATACTTTTTTTGGGATGAAATGTACCGTCTTTCTCTATACCCCTGACAATGTGTATGTAAAATTTTATGATGATCGGTTCTGTAGTTAAGGCGGGGAGGCGTAACAAACAAACAAACAGACTTTCACATTTATAATATTATAGTAAGGATATGCAGTATAGTGACCGGCCGCAGCTTTGCTTTAAGATTTATTCCTTGTGTAAAAACCTAGGATAAAATAATCACTGTTGTATCTCTGACATATTAAACAGACTATATTTATATAATCAACTAGCGACCCGCCCTCGCTTCGCTTCGGTGTAATTTATTTATTTTATACATAAAGATTAATCAATAAAAAGTTTTTTATACATACCTTTAAAAAAAACTTTAGGTAGGTACCTATATTGATGCTTAAATTTTAAGAGAAATTTGCATGTAAATAATCAATTTTGACAATGTCATTATTTAAATGGATAAGGATTGTGATACGAATGTCATCATTTTCCAATCAATAATTATTACTTTTATAGAAAAACATATATATATACTGTGGGTTTGTTTCATTATTCCAATTTTCATAGGGATCTCTATTTTTTTTAAATAAAATACTTCTAATGTTACTCGCTGATAAAAGCTTTCAATACGTGAACGAATTTTAAAATCTAATTAGTTTTAAGTTTATGCATTACAAACAATCAAAATAACAGACAAATCTTTCCTCTTTATATTTAATAATAATTCTCTTTATATTTAATAATTTATAGTTTATAATATTAGTTTAGTATAGCTAAGAAAAAGCACAAAAACATCTAATTTGAAATAAACATGATTGAGATTTTGTTATGTTTACTTTTTATTTATGGCCTTATTACCATCGAAAAACTGATATAATTACCATAATAAAAATATTTAAAAAATAGTTAAAAGTTCTAGCGACCTAAAGATGAGTGATCTAGTTCTTAACTCCAATTGAACTAAATCGTTCACTTCAGTAGGTAATCTTTTTTGCCCACCTCTAATACCGCAGTAGTTCGAGTAGGTTCTAAAAGATGTCGCTGATTTTGCTTGTATGAAGGAATTATAAAGCAAAACATTCGGATGGGCGCATCCTTCCTTTTGAAATCAATGGCCACCACACGTCCGACAAACACCATCAGGACTCAGGACTCATTTGTATGAACATTAGGTAGACCAGAAGTAAGGGTTTTTGATTAGCATGCGGGATGCTAATCAAAAACTTTACTTCTAGTATTGCAGGATAGCTTTGATGCTGTACTCTATCTATACTTATAATAAAACTGTAACAGGTCAAATTTTGTACATTGAAGATATTATGAAAAAAAAAATTTGGAGGGCTCTCTAAAATCGATACTGAAGCCAAAACTGTATTTTTTTTTAATTTTTGTCTGTCTGTCTGTCTTTCTGACTGTTTCACGTCCTCTATGGACTCCGAAACTACTGAATGAATTCAAATGAAACTTGGCATGATTTGAGTTCATATTACGAGGAAGGTCAACGTATACTTTTTATCCCGAAATTCAGCACCGTTTCCTTGGGAGAGGGCATGAAAGTCAAAATGTGTACTTGGTTGTTATTCATTAACGCGTAGTCCGATTTCATTCATTTTTTTTTTGTTAGATTGGAGATACTTTTAAGATTGTCGCGTAAATATATCAAGGTCGTCGGTTTTGTAGAAATAAATAAAATAAATAGGTAAATAAGTAGTTCAAATTGTATTGTTTAAAAATTCTCATCATAGACATCTATTATGAGAATTTTAAACAACATACAGTTTGAGCTTGACCACGAGGTTTTCAAAAACCACACTATCTGTATCTGCTGCTTAGGTGTTCTTTTAATATATCTATTTCAAGCTAGATGGCGCTTCTTATATAAAATTAAATTGTGTCTTGAGTACTTCGATCTTGCTTGAGTGAATATAAAATAATTATTGTTATAAACTCTAACCGGGAGAGCCGGTACTAAATATCTTGATAAAGCTACATTTCTAAATAAATTATAAAAAAAAGAAATTACTGACCCCGAGCGTCATTTTCTCTAATATAAAAATGAAGGGGTGACTGACAGACCGACGCCCAGCTCAAGCCACTTGACCTAGAGACTTGAAATTTTGTAATTTTTTTACATACCTACCTACATAGATACTTTATACAATCTAAACATCCACTAAGAAAGGATTTTCGGAAGTTCCATTCCTAAAGGGGTGAAATGGGGGTTCAAAATTTGTTAGGAATAAAAAAAATACACATTTCAACTTGAAACTTCGTGGTGGGAGTACATCTAAACCCAAAAGGAACGAGAACGGGTACGGGAACGGGGCATGAACGGGTTATGGATATCGTACTAATATTATAATAATGTGAAAGTAACGGAACATTATCCTACTTATACAACGTGTTACAAAAAAACCCCTAATCCCGAATATGGTAGATAGGGACCATCAAACTGAACAACTTTTACTATTGGACCAACTCTGAAATCGTTTAATTTTTGGGGAACACGTTGTATTATAAATGTGAAAGACGGCTTTGTCAAACAGAACGCGTACTTAGCGCGCGCTAGAGCGCTAACCTGACGTTGCGCTATAGCGCCGAATTATGTTGTAGGCGCTAGCAGTACGCAGCGCTGGCACTGTGTTTGATATGAAACTATGCACGACCTACAACACAATTCAGCGCTATAGCGCGACGTCAGGATAGCGCTCTAGCGCGCGCTAAGTACGCGTTCTGTTTGACAAAGCCGTCTTTCACATTTATAATACAACGTGTTATAATTGCACTGCAATTGCAGTGCACGTTCTGTCTGGAGACGGCTGAACGGATTTGGAATAGCACACAGATAGTTTTACTTTTTATCCTGGTCAAAGGTTCCCCCACGCAGACGAAGTTGCGGGCAAAAGCTACCTTTCGCCCGCGACTTCGTCCGCGTGGTCATTTGGAAAATGGTCCCATAGTAAAAGTTGTTCAATTTGATGGTCCCTCATATTCGGCTTTGTAAGGCTATTATCCAACAGTTTGTATTTATTTAATTTAAATAAAATCCAAAGATAGTTATGAACACATTTATATTAATGCGTTAAAATTAAAGCTTGCGATGGAAATGGTTTTAATTTAAATTACCCGTAGGAAAAAGTTCCTTAAATTCATATTAATTTCTCGACTATGATCTAGCTACATTTTGCAATATATTTTTTGTAAGAAAGTTAAGAATTAATTAATAGATAGCCAAGTTGATGACTAATAATATGACATCAATAAATACAAACTGTTTGGTAATAGCCAAATACAAACTGGTTGGCATAGCCTTACAAAGGCCTTACGAATATGAGGAACCATCAAACTATATGGAACCATTTTCCAAATGTCCACGCGGACGAAGTCGCGGGCGAAAGCTAGTACAAAATAATAATGAGAAGACCAGCAATAACCTATTATAATTTTCTTCTCGTGGCAAACGTAGATAACCTAAATAATGTTTCGCCAGTAAGCAACATCGATTGCTTTCGGGCTGGCTTCCAGGAGATTTTGTCGCGTGCAAGCAGTGGGGAAGTATTGGGCAGGATAACAAGTGCTCATTAGCTTGGTTCGCCCCACAGCCACAGGCGCACGCATATGCGTTATTATTGGAGAACCCCCACTTCCGCCTATTCACGCCGCCCGCCGCCTAGAGTTACGTACTATTATGACTATAATCTTAATGTGGTAAAAAAACACACTGGGGATATTTAGTTCCCAATCCCACATATTAAGCACTCTTTTTAATTTTCAACTAATGCAGTAAGGCCCGAAATTGTCCCAAAAGCTCACATGATTTAAGTATTCCTAGTGTTGTATCGAGTTTGACCAGCAACCAGCGGCGGCGGCGGCGCGGTGGCTTGACAAAGCCTGATACCGCCCGCCCGCCGCCACCCGCCACCACTTCAGCCTCCGCCGATCGGCTGTGGTTCCAGTTTTTTTTTAATGTACAACGGAATAGTGCTTGGCCCTCACCTCACCTGATGTTAAGTGACGATAAGGCCGAAGGTGGAGCGCACTACACCCGGAATCCTGATCACTCAGGAATTGTTATCATACCTACCAGCAATTCATATTTATTTACATAAAGCTATAAAGACCTAATCGTTGATACGTTACAATCTTCTTGACTTTGATTACGGGACAGGGTCCCGATCTGAGGCTTCGGCTCTGCTGAACCTACTTCCTCATTTAGCTTGATATTTGGGCATTGGATATTGCTTTTGAATTACTTAATTTATTCTCTCTCATGTCGGCTTTGCCAACACATTTGAGCATAAAAATAAGCTATCCATAAGTAATATACAAAATTATTTTAGTATATTACGAAAGCCGAAACACGGGTCACATATTTTCATTTTCAGAATCAGTATAAAAAAATGATAATGATACCTTAAAAACTCACGAAGTTCAAGCTTTTTGTGTTGTGCGCGCGAGACATTTTAGTAGGGCGTGCATTAATTATGGTTTTGTAAATATTATTTAGTCAAAATATAACATGATATAAAAAATATTGCATCGATTCTAATACTGATTCTGGACAAATAGTTTTCAGGTTTCGTATATACTAAAAATAACCTTGTATATTCATGAAGTGTCGACAGTTTTAAGTTTTATATTTCGGATAGCTTTCACTCCTTAAAGTTGTCTTTTTCATTTTAAGAGTATTCTATGGGTGAGAGATAGTCTAGGTTGATTGCCACCGTAGGTACCTATCGATAAGGAGGCACCAAATTGATTAGCCGTCAGAAATAATGTGGACACAAAAAATATTTTATCAAGAGACATTTGTCGAAGTTTCTACTTGCCATTGTCCACAACGGTGGAGGACGCGTCACAAATCCGTTTTTTTCGTCAGACGAGTGGGTTGGGTGCGCAAGGAAAGAAATATTAACACTTTCACATGGTTTATGTGTCGATGACCCGCGCTGGAGATAAGCCCACGCACGCCGCCGCTGGTCACGGGTCGCCAAGGGAACATCATGTGTCATCAACCATTGGTAGTTACCTCAAACTACGGGGTGCGATAGAATATTTGAAAAACTAACCCGTGAGGCTCCTGGAAAGGTGCCGAAACTTAGGGAAATTAAAAACCGAAATAAATCACATTTATTTTTCAAATAAGTAGCTAAAAGACTTTTAAGTTGTATACTAATACGCGTTGTATTAATCCGTAAAAGTTAGATCACGGTCGTATTGGAGGTTATTTTTTTTTAATTTGGGACTAATAATTTACAAATAAAACGTATTATTGCAAAACTTAGCTGCCAGTTTTCATCAAAGTACATTTTTGTTTTTAATTATGTCCTCTTACGCGATTAAGCAAAATAATATGACAAATATTAGAAAACTGATTATAAGTACCTATAATTATGCTATTTTCAATAATAATTATGTTTATTGAACTAGAACTTGAATCTAATATAACGTATTCTGAACATACGCACAGCACGCAGTATTATAACAGTGGCGCGTTAATGTCTTTTGCAGGAAACATGTTATATCGTAAGTTGCATTGCAACTTGCGGACGTTAAATTTTGTTATGACTTCCCGTAGTGAAGGCCGATGATGATTTTGTTATCAAGTTTACTTTTCTATCACAATTAACTATTTCGGAACAGTATAAGCTTAAATGATCTAAATCCAACCTATCCGAGCATACAAAATAAACCACTTGGAACTGAGAAAAAGCTGTTGTTTCTTTTTCAGAAGTTTTGGTAGGTAGGTACTTTAATAACTAATGTATCTCTAGACTCAAATTTAAGGGATGAATATAAAATAGGCTAGTAGATTGAAAAAATTAAATACTTCATATCAGGAAAGTATCGCATTATTGTTATTTTTGTTATTTATAGTTAGTAAGTAGGCACATTATAGGTATTTTAGTAGTTTTATGGGGTATGATTTATTTTTAAGGTTTCACTAATAAAAAGTCTTCTTTTTAGGTAGGTATACCCAAAAGATGAGGTAATATTAGTAGTAGTGCCTAAATTGGCCACTTTTAGCTCTTTTGCCTACTACTACTACAGTGGACTTTATTTTACTGAGGTTATTGTTTGTAAATAAACTATAGAACCTGAGCTTTAATTTGTACACGTGAATTTTCGATACATTATGTACTTCGCGAGATAGCAAGCAGTAAATTTAATTAAAGTGAGGGCGGCACTTTCAAGTAATCGGGGGCCTTAATATAAGTACTAAATTATACTATAGGTAGGTATATACTTATTGTTAGCAGTATATAGTCCTGGCTACACCGCAAATCGTGAAAAATTTATAATAAAAATCAAAAACTCAGAAAGTAGGTAATAAATTTGTCTCTGTTGAAGATTTAATCGTAAACTACGTGTTACAGTACTGAAACCCATCAAATATGAGTAAGTATAGGTATAACAAAATTATCACAATGATCACAACACAATTGCAAGAGAAAATGTCCACTATGTTATTCAGTACCATACGTAACTACGAATGGGGTTTACTGCTGCGATTGTTCTCTTGCTGAATCCCAATGAATCGATGTCCACTTACACTGCACAAATAACAACCTACTGGCTTCGAAATACACATATTTAACCGGAACAAAACACATTTCAATGGTAGATTGATAACCAGTAGGTATTTTGTTTTAACTGAAAAACTTCTGGCAGGATTCGAACCCGCTTCGCTTTACTGACACCACTGTGTTACGTTTTAAAAATCACACTCAGAATTCCATTGTAGGGTATGTATATCCTTTTTCAAGAATTACTGAACTGTTATTTAAACATAATTTTTTACTACAAAAATATGAAATTAGCTCGCTACCACATTTTTTTGCGTGTATCAGGGTTGAAACATGGATTAAAATCCACTACCTACTACAAAAAACAAAACAATAATAATGTAACTTACCGAATCCATTGTGGTCGATCATCAGCGGCGATTATTTAAAGTTGGATAGCGCGTGCTCTCGCGCAGGCCGGTACCGCGCGGCTCACACAACGTCCGCGGAGCGTCTGTCATAGCTCACGGCCCACCTGACCGCTTGTCTCGTCATCGCCATACCACACCATACACTACACCATACCATACTACGATACCCTTAGCCAACCACCAAAACTTAAAACTTTGCACGAAATTAGTCGGTTGACTTTCAATATAAGAGCCATTTAAAATCTTGGTCTGTTGAGGGATAATGAAAATGAATGATGCTAAATTTTGTGAGTTCGGCCGATTTTTTTTCTTAGATACCTACCTATTAATTATGGGACAGTTTAGAGATAGTTGCCTACCTATCAAAGTGGTTAGCAGAACAGGTAAACTAAAACTAGTCACTTTTGTAAATCAGTTGATGAACGTAGGTAATGAATTAGTGGCAATTTGGCAATAACTACTTGGGAGGCTTAAATAAGGTTAGTATGAAGTTATAAAAAGTAAAACCATCGTTGAACACTTAGAAGAGTTTTATGTCAAGAATGGGGAATGTCCGAAAAAAATCAAATTGGCTGAGTATTTTCTCATAGGTGGGTTAAGCTCCCTGAAAAAATAAAAAAAAAATTAAAGTCTCTTCGACTTCACAAATAATATAGGAAAGTAACAGCAGAATGGAGATTATACCTTTGCCATCACCTGCCACAACCACAACATGGTATAAAAAAAATATGTCAAAACAAATTGCCAAAACTTTTTTTTATTTCTTGTTGTCATAGTGACAGGTGTTGGCAAAGGTATAATTTCCATTCCGCTGTTACTTTCCTACATTTGTGAAGTCGAAGAGACTTTAATTTTTTTTAATTTTTTCACGCATCCGAAAATTCTGAAATTGTTTTCTATTACTAAGGGAGCTTATCCTACCTATGAAAAAATATTCAGCCAATTTGATTTTTTTCGGTCATTCCCCATTAAGTTAGCATACTGTACATAATTTCCGATAAAGTTTCGCAGACTGCTACGTAGCGCCTGTTTTTTTTTCAATTTATTTAGGATAACAAACAACTGAACAAGGAAATTACATACACATAGCACATTAATCGGTTCTTTGAGTATTTGTACAGTCAACACCGTTATCCACAAATATCTGCATGAAGTAATTGCTAATCTAGTCTGCATGAAGTAAGAATCTGTTGTATGTTAATACATGAAAAGTAAGCAATTTTACGCATTACTTATTTATTACTAATATAAAATTAGGTACAGTCAATGGAGGATACTTGAGACTACAGTATTACTTAGGACATTTCGAATGATAATTTTTACCCGACTGCAAGAGGGTTATGTTTTTCGCGCGTATCTTGTATGTTTGTATGTAATATTCTTTATTACCTCATATCTTTTAAACAGCTGAACGGATTTCCATGATTAACATATCGTTAGATTTGTCTTGCCAACCCAAGTGTTCTTAAGAAAGTGGCGTTACAAAAAAAACCAACATGGCGGCTGCACGGTGCTATTATACGTAGTGGAAAAAATTTTTTTTTTAGAATACTGTAATATGGGTGTCAAATTAAAGGTCTCATTAAAAGGATTTCAAAAAGGTATATCATGATTGTAATAAATAATAACTAAAAAGAAATAAATAAAAAAATAAATTTAAAAAAATTAAAAACCCTCCTGCATAAAAAGTCAAGTCAACTGAAAAGATGGAAACAAGATTAAATATTAAAGGCTACATTATAACATGCAGTCGGAGGCATATAACTCAAATCATTCATAATGTCACTTTCTTTATGCATGCCTCCGACTGCATGTTATAATGTTGCCTTTAATATTTAATCTTGTTTCCATCTTTTCAGTTGACTTGACTTTTTATGCAGGAGGGTTTTTAATTTTTTAACTAATTATTATAGCAACATATACATAGTGCTGGAGCAGAGAAGTTGCTGTCAACATCACGGAAGAGATAAAGTTTTAACAGGGTAGGGTAGGTACGTAAAACGTTAATATTTTTCGTGTCCTAAGTAATACTGTACTCTCAAGTATCCCCCATTGACGGTACTAATAAATAAGTTATGCCTAAATTTATGCGGTTCCCTAAGAGCACAGCTCTAAGAACCTAAGACGTTTAAAATTTTTTGGTTTATATTAAGAACAATTTATTAATCCCACATATTTACAAAAATTTAGCAAAGCAATTACCTATAGGTGATAGACTGATAAATCATCACTAATGTAATTTATCGACTGATTATGAATTGAATTCAATTTCAATGATTTCTAATTAGAAAGAAAAAATATTGGTAGGTAGCCATAACCACCAACAGAGTCTGAGATTAAAATCTACTTCCAAATTAAAATAAAAAAGCTTTGCAGAACTTGTACACAAATAGGTACCGAGTACTTAGAACATTTTAGAACCATTCTAGGTTCCTAATTATGAATCTATCACACAAGTAAGGTGAAATTTGCTCCAAAGTGATTTAAATATGCCTATCACATATTAGCCAGAGCCATAAACGACACTCGGCGAGTCGAGTGAAACGTTATTTTAATATAAACTATCAGTTGATTTGTCCGTGTTATAAAACTTCCTACTTGTGCAACAATGCCTTTTGGACCCTTGTTGTTTCACTGTATGACATAATATCATCGACTTGAGAGAAAAAATTCTGAATCAGTAATACGATTCAAACTTTACTAATCTGCGATGTCTTATTCGGGATTCTAAGTTCAGGACATATTACGGACAAGTTTAAGAAATATTTGAGAAGGATAATTATCCATTTTCCATAGAGAAACTGACGCATTTTAGAGTTCCTTACCTCAAACAACGGAACCCTAATCGGATCAGCTTCGTGTGTGGTTAAATAAAAGCACATACATTTGTTGATTACACTAACAAAACCAGACGAAGCGCTTATGGCGGAACTTGACAGACTGATCGTACTCGATCACGTTTGTTAAGCAACGCTCGGTCTGGTCAGGTGTCGGATTGGTGACCGTTAAGTGACATTACAATTGAGCGTTTCCGTGCTTCGGAGGGCACGCTATACCGTCGGTCCCGGCTGTTCAGGGTTGGAAAAATCATGACTTTTTACAAAAAATAAAAAATCACAGATTTTTAAAGGCTTAACCTTTAAAATCCACCTAAAATAGTGTGTGCAACCACAACGCGTTTTTTGTTTTACTTGACACTTTAATTTGGAAGAAATACGAGTAAAGATCAATGAAATAGTTTAAAATGCCTGGTGGAAGATATAAGGACGGATAATTTGGCAATTTCTTTTAGGAAAAAATCAGTATTATGTATCTAACACAAAGGAAATTTTAACTTACATTTGTATGTGTCTATCCATTATCTAAAATTTTATTTTTATTTTTTTACACAATTATGAAAGAAAAAAGCAATTTGATTTAATCAATGATTTTTATTCAAAAAATCACTTGATTTAAATCGTTATTTATATCATGATTTAAATCAAAGTGATTTAATCATGCCAACCCTGCGGCTGTTGTCATCTGATAACAGTCGTTAAGCCAAGTTAGAGGCCTTACAGGCGGCTTGATAAACTCAAACAGCAGAGATGGCCATTAATCCTCATTCGATAAGAAGAAGACTAACAAAACCCGGGATAGATGCCTCTGCCTCTCCTGTCGGGCCTGGATCACAAATGACCGTTGCGCGTTGACCATTCTTCATTGATGGTTTCATTTGTGTACCTATCATACTAACTGGTGAGTGGTGACTGTACCTGGCGAGGTCCGCTTCCATCTGCGTGTATTTGTCGATAGTACAGATGCCGGCATATAAATTGGCAAGAGAAAGATGAGACAAAAGATGCGTAGTAGCCATAAACACTAAGTTGATGGCTACTGCGCATCTTTTGTCTCACCTTTTTCTTGCCAATATAAATGCCGGGCAGTATAATATGTGCATATGCAACACACAAACATTGCAAATTGAATAAAATTAGTAAAAAAGGGTTTACATACTCTTCCTGTTGGACTGGACCCATGTCACTCACTACGCAAGCCTGCAAGCAGAGCGTGTCGGCGCAAGAACTCTACCACCAAGGCCACAAAATGACAATTTATTTTGTGATTTGTCGAAATCAGGAATCGAACCTAGAAGCCTTCAAAGAGATGGCTTGGCCAGTTAACGTGATGGATGCTTTGATGACTTATTCTGTTCGTCTGGGACTAGGGCACTAGTCTTACGTGACTTCGCTTTGCGAAGGGGCGCCAGCAACGGCGATACGGAGGCGAGCGGGTTTTAATAGATTCGGCGTGTGATTTAGTAGGTAATGTTTCGTCAGCAAGATGAAGAGATAATTCCCTCATCACGTCACGCTGAAGCCGGTCGCTTTTCCGCGTGGCCAGGTAACTGATAGTGACCTAGATCAACAGAGTTCGTCAAAACATCCGTCAGCATCTCTGGACGTCGTCGTGCAGTTGACAAAGATATAGAATAATTGACAGATGTCTTACAATTTGTAACATATCAAAAAAGTTGCTATGGCAAAGTACTTACTAAAGTGCTAAGCGACTTTCATTGCGGTTCCTAGAAGTGGATTAAAACCAATGTTTTATATGTTGTTAAAAATTTACATTTTACAGGTAGTGGTAAGTTTCTAATTTGTAAACACCTGGCACCTGCCTGGATCTAATAAAAGCATTGTTTTTACTTTTAGTTAGAAAAATTGTGTGGGGTCTTTTTAAATAAAAGATAATGTTAATGGTTTGTTTTTAATTTATTTGATATACAGGTCATGAATACATCTAAAGGGTCTACTTCTGTGCTGTCATTTATCTGTTTCTTGCCATATTCATCCACAAGTTTCATGTGTTGCTCCAAATTCTCAACATGATTGGTTTCGGAATCAAAATATTTGTCCTCCTCATCTTGAGAAAGTTGTTGTAAATCATCATACTGTTCATCGTTGTCAATACTTTCATAATCAACATCATCCCTTCCTTCCATAAAACTACTACACATTTCTTGAAGGAACTCCTCTCGCAATAATCTACGCTCAGGAGCACTAATAGTGGTTTGTTTTCTGACTTCAGGTTTGTGACTAGGCCTTGTATCAATTTTATCAAAATCTCCCCATTGTTTCTTAGAACATTCTTCGCCAAATTCACCCCACTGTTTATTAACTTTTACCTGGCCTTCTTTTTCAGTCAATGTTTTATCATCATCTACAGTCTCATTCGAGACCATTTCAGTTTCTGCAAGAATTTGCTCATTTTTTGTTTCTCTCATTTGATTGTGATCAACCGTTTCTAAAATTAGATTAAGTAATGTCAAGTTTTCTCTATCAGCTCCATCACGCTCTTTTATTTCTTCCTCGGTGAGGTATTGGCCCACTAACTGTTCGTAGAGCAGTGGATTTCGAGACATCATTTCTTTATCAGTAAAATAATCTGTTTCATTTCTAAGTTTTTGTAAGGCTTTATATCTTCTATTTCTTATTCTTTTATGTTTGCTAGCTTCAGAATGATACACTCTCAAATCTTTAAGACAACCTTCATAATTATGTTCCCTATTATAAGGCTTTATTTTCTCAAAATATTCCAAATGGTTTGGAGCCAAATACTTCCCAAATTGCAATAGAAAATCAGTTGGTGATTTGTTGAATAGCTCGCAGGCCATTTGAATCTTTTCGCTTGTCCTTACCTCAACTTCGTCTTTATGTGCATTTTTGAACGATATTTTTGCACACCTAACCAAGTAATCAATAATATCGTGGATCGGGTCAATTTCATCTGCTTGATCCTCTTCATTTTCAGTTTTATATTGAATATTATCACAATCCATTTTTTGTCAATGGAAGTGGAATCTAAATAACATTTGATGCTTTGAAACGTCGGAGAATAAAGGGATTTATAATGGCAACTCTCTTTGCAGAGATCACAACATTCACAAGACAACCAAACCAACAATTTATTTCACAGATTTTCTTAATTCGCACATTAGGTAATTATTAAAATAAAATCTACTCGATTGCTTGAATAATATTGGAAGCAAAGAAAGAGAATTTAATTAATCAAAATAAAATACAAGTAAACAAACGCGGCGGACAGCAGAAAAGTTCAGAAAACAAGAAGTTTACTTGACATTGACAATCTTCTTGGCAAAAAACCACAGAAAAGAAAACACGTTTGGGTGCATTCCAGTATTTCATGGCGACCGATGACTCGGCGATTAGTTTTCTGGAAAGCACAGGTGGATTCCAGCAGATCAATCGCTAAGTCAAATCACAATAACCGTGGAAATGGAAAGTAATATATTTATGATCGTCATCTCGTATGTGCCTTACTCCTTCTAGCTTGTGAGCTATAAAATCCTTCAGTGACGGCTAAACAATTTCTTATTTTGATATTCAGAACAAACGTAACGCAAGAGTTAATGAATGATTGACGTCTGAACGTGGCACACACGAGATGACACTGAAGATTATGGATGCTGGATATAACAAAAACTAGCTAACGAAAGTCCAGTTTTACTCCTTAGATGCTCAGTGTCGCAAAAATAAATAAGATTTAACACTCGAACATCATACAAAACAGAACAGATCTCATAAAATCTAAGTTTAAACGTGGCACACACGGAACCGTGTGTGCCAGTTTTCATTCGTCAAAATATCGTCAACTAAACCGTTTGGAGCCAAATGAAGCAGTCTAGCAGCGTTACGTTTGATAAGTGACAGCATATAACACTTCAAATCAGTTCGCGTAACAACACATCAATAGAAAAAGCAAAAACAATATTTCGACCCATCAGACTGTGTGGCCCACAATTAATACTGTCACGTTACGTGAATTTTGCGTTACTTAAGTTGTAAAGCAGTTAATAGTAATAAGAATTTGCGGTACTAAGGATCTAGCTTTATTTGGAACCAATCCCTGCAGTAGTTACAATATAATCAATGTTAAAATTTGCATGAGATTTTTAAAATAGGGTGACAACAATGTACGTACATTGATGGACAGAAAGGCTATAATCAATTAATCATCCTGTTGGTTAGCTTTACCACGGACTAGATAGTTGTTTTACGGCTTTGCATTCTAGTGACTTTAGTTACCTAGATATTTATGTAATGCATGTTTAATTTAAAAAAATATGCCATTTTGACACGATTTTCGATAATAGATAAAATTTTGCATTGATATATCGAATGAAAATATTCTATCGGCTAAAAATATGGATATATCGAATTAAAAATATCGATATATCGGTATTTTTTCAACGAACCTAAGGCTATGTTTACATTACGCTAAGTAGACGACCGAGTTAAGTAACGAGTAGAAGTACATTGCCTGGCATATTCGTCGATTTTAAAAGAACGTCAAACACACCACGTAATGTACTTCTACTGGAATGTTTGCTGGGCTGAGCTGCTGGCGTAATGTAAACATAGCTTAAACATCGTTGCCAGCTCGGTCTCGGCCGAGACTGTTTTTTATTCTCGGTCTCGGTTTTCGGCAGAAAAGTGGGTTCGGTCGGTCCCTACTGTTTATCATACAACCTTTAGTTAAGTTATTAAGTTAAGTTTGAGCATAGTCGGGATTTATGAGACAGGCCCTGAATATTTAATATAAATAAATATAAAAACAAGATACATAGATATACTTATAATAATATAGCAGGCAGGCATAGCATAACATAGGCAGTTTGTAAAAAAGACAACACTGTAGCATGTAAGTCCTTCGAATGGGTTATGAGCACAGTGCCTGAAATGCAACATGCCACCGTTGCAATAATACCTAACACGTAAATTGACTAAGAAGCAGATTGCCTAACCGTCAATGCCTAGACATTGTAATTGCCTAAATGTTATTTCGTCTACAAATCGAAATGTCTAAACAGCACTATGTCTCTCTAATGCGTAAGACGCGAGTTTGATCGAATAATGGGCTCGAAAGATTTGTCATCTTTATTAAATATTATAGAAGAATAAATAAGAGTAAATATCCGAGAATTGATCTGGTACGAGTCGTATTTTTTTTGTATATTATTTAGTATTGTATAGGAACTTATTATGTTGAACGAACAAACAATAACTCCATTAGAATTATTTAAACGTACTTATACATAAAATTAAATGGCAAATTATAAGCATCACATGGAAGCAAATTTTAATGGCATTGTCATTTTGTTTTTATTTTATGTAAGGAGAGTTTATAGGTATTTTTTTTATTTTTAAGGAATAGATTTTATTTATTTTAAAAATAAAATAAGTAAATAAATAAGAAAATAAAATAAATAATTTTAATTTAAAGATTACAAATTGAAAGTGGCTGACCAACATTGTAGGCAGTTTGCTTCTTAGTAAATTATCATTTTAGGTATTATTACAGTAGTGGCATCTTTAATTTTAGGCAATCTGCTTCTTAGTCAATTGACCGTATTAGTCGCATTATGCCAGCGATGGCGTGTTGCATTTTAGGCACTGTGACTGTGCTCAAAATTGCTTCGAATGTATCATTGCCTTATCTTTGGTGTATGTTCTTGTTAGCTGTTCTAAAACCGCGATTACATATCGCGATCTAGCATCCTCGGTAGGAACCAATTTAGAGTTAAAAGTCCTAAAACTAATGTGCTACGTTACGCACAGTCACACAGTCTCAGTAAACTTCAATACGATGTCCGCAAAAAATATACTTCATTGTCACCCTAGCTTATTTACATACTAATTTTAACCTTAAATTACATCGTAAGTACTGCAGTGATTGGTTCCAAATAAAGCTAGATCCTTAGTACCGGAAATTCTTATTACTATTAACTGCTTTACAACTTAAGTAACGCAAAATTTACGTAACGTGACAGTATTAATTGTGGGCCACACAGTCTGATGGGTCGAAATATTGTTTTTGCTTTTTCTATTGATGTGTTGTTACGCGAACTGATTTGAAGTGTTATATGCTGTCACTTATCAAACGTAACGCTGCTAGACTGCTTCATTTGGCTCCGAACGGATTGGTTGTCGATATTTTGACGAATGAAAACTGGCACACACGGTTCCGTGTGTGCCACGTTTAAACTTAGATTTTATGAGATCTGTTCTGTTTTGTATGATGTTCGAGTGTTAAATCTTTTTTATTTTTGCGTCACTGAGCATCTAGGGAGTAAAACTGGACTTTCGTTAGCTAGTTTTTGTTATATCCAGCATCCATAATCTTCAGTGTCATCTCGTGTGTGCCACGTTCAGACATCAATCATTCATAAACTCTTGCGTTACGTTTGTTCTGAATACCAAAATAAGAAATTGTTTATCCGTCACTGAAGAATTTTATAGCTCACAAGCCAGAAGGAGTAAGGCACATACGAGATGACGATCATATATATTTTGCTTTTATTAAAGTTCAATTTTATTTTTTAAAAATTGTAATTTAAATTTTACTTTCCATGGTTAGAGAGCGCGATAACGACAGCCCCGTGTGACGTCACTGATGGCATCATAACATCCGTCATCTAGCACTTACGCCACCCACTCATGCTCCAAACTAAATCACTGTGAGCGTCCTGTCAAACCCTCGCTCCCACTAGTACACCCGGCTAGTCAAAACCAAGACTTGTTTGTTTTGTTTACCTCAGGTGCATTTGTATTAAAATTAGAATTTATGATAGCTTTTCAATAGAATATGAATGTAAGATTCTTGCAGGTACTATCAATGAAATTAGAATTTTTTAAAAGAGATAGATAGGTTACTTGCGCCTTCACACTGGCAGCTGAAATCTAAACTAATTAGCACACCCTGAGCGTAGTCTCACGAAAGCATTGACATTTTGAGTTGTTCCCGAGAAACTTAATTTTAATGCCATCCTGTGTAATGTGAATGTGAAACAGTAGAAATTACACAAGTAAGCTTTCAATAATTCTAAGGATCACATTTCATGCGCGTGTTTTATATTTAAGCTGATTTTCGTTCATTTTTGTAGATTAGAAATACAAAATGTCAGTAAAATTTATCCTAAAAATGTCTGTCATCTCTTATATAAAAGTGAAGGGGTGACTGACATATCAACGCCCAGCCCAAACCACTGGACCTAGAGACTTGAAATTTTGTACATAGATACTTTATACAGTGTAGGCATCCACTAAGAAGGGATTTTTGAAAATTCCACCCCTGAGGGGGTGAAATGGGGTTCAAAGTTTGTATGGAAAAAAATATTAAAAAGACATTTCGACTTGAAACTTCTTAGGGTGGGTACCCACTTAGGTTCGCGAACCTCCGCGCTCCGCGAACCTGCACCAAAAAAATTGTTTATGCTGTGCTGCAACAGTGCGCCATAGTGTGTACGTGTGCGAACATGTATGTGAACCTGGTTCACACACGTACACACTATAACCAAAGTGAAAATAAAATGTTTGCTAGGGCGCACTGTTGCAGGTTCGCGGAGCGCGGAGGTTCGCGAACCTAAGTGGGTACCCACCCTTAGAAGTACTTCTTACAACAAATAAGCAAACACGTGTTTCGTGGTTTCCGAAAATCAACCCTTTAGGGGGTAAAAATTGCTAAATTTATAATTTAGGCTTCTGGATAGAAATCTAACGCAACGTATATTGTTATTATTAGTATTTTAACCCCTATGGGAATTAAATGAGGATGAAATGGGGTAAATAAACCTAAAAACAGATATGGATGTCGTCATTGGGGTTTTCTAGTGTGACGATTGCAAAAATGACATTTATTTTGGAGTCCAACACCGTGGACATGATTTAACCCCTAAAGGGGTGAAAATGGAGTTCAAATTATGTATGGAAAAAGAATATAAATTGACATTACAACATTAAATTTCGTAGGGCACTTCTAAAAATAAATAGACCAATATATAAGATGCCTTGTAATTAGTGTCAAATATTTTCAGGGCTGAACATATAAGTCATATGGATCACATATAAAAAATATTTCGAAAATCTACACGTTGGTTCAGAATTTAATTTTTCAAACAAAAAAATAATGCCCTTATTTTTATAAAATAAGCTCATGCTGTACATGTACACTCACACTATCTTAAGACTACGCACGCATAGCATTCATTTCACACAATTACACAATTGTCGTTGTGTGCGTGAATGAACTTAAAGACACTCACCCACAGGCGTGTTTTTATCTGACGATGCGATAATATCGTTCGGATGCGTCTTGCTGCCCCCTGCACTGCACATCCTGCACGAACACTGCGATACGATGATGACACTGAGCAGACACTGAATGACACTGAACTTGAAAAAATCCACTGTATCTGACAGTTAATGCACAATGTGTCAGTCACTGCACACAATAAAACTCACTTGGATTCCATGAACCTCAGTCTCACGAAACAGTCTACGGCTTCTGGTAGCCTGTAGTTGGCGTCATGATTATTATTTAGAAGGGGGGACGCCAGCGAAGGGGGGACGTCAGCGAAGCCGGACGGGTGATCAGTCACCTTGATCGAAACCATTTCCCTAAATCCTCTGAAAGCTGAGAGCAGGGGTGGCGTCATAATAGCACAACAACGTCAACAACACCATGTTTAAATAATCCGCGTTATTATAGCGATAGTTCGGCATTTTGTGGCTTACGGCCTTACGCACTCACGCGCACGCACAACAATACACCCGACCGAACGAAAGAATAACCGCAACTGACGGACAAGCGCGAAGCGAAGCGCGGCGCGTGCCCCGCACACTAGAGATGTGGCATCACATGACATGACGTACACAATTGATTGATTAATTGATTCAACGATTACATTAATTTATTTTAGTTTTATCTTAAAGGGATGCCTCCCTTTGAGAAACTAACATGCAAATAGAGTCACCTAATACTTACTAGCTCAGACCAAATTAGGTATTCAGAATCACTGTCGTCATTTATTATCAATTTACAATTTCATTTTCTCATTATTTTTTTAAAATCGGCGGAGTATAAAAAAGGCGGACTTAATGCTTTTAGCATTAAGTCCGCCTTATGTACATTAATTTATTGTAGTACAATAAAGAGATTAAATAAAAAAAATCTGCTAAATGGCAAGTTATGGTAAAATAAAAAATCAGCCAAGTGCGCGTCGGACTCGCGCACGAAGGGTTCCGTACCAAAAAATTGCAAAAGAATAACGTTTGTTGTATGGGAGCCCCCCTTAAATATTAATTTTATTCTGTTTTTTAGTATTTGTTGTTATAGCGGCAACAGAAATACATCATCTGTAAAAATTTCAACTTTCTAGCTATCACGGTTCATGAGATACAGCATGGTGACAGACAGACAGACTACAGAGAATAGGGTCCCTCCCGTTTTTACCCTTTGGGTACGGAACCCTAAAAATCGTGGTGCACTCCGGGAGTGCCGGCAGAAGTGAAAACTTGAATATTAACGTTGTGCATTTTTGATATTTTGGAATGGTTAGGGAGTAATTTTGCACGAATTGCTGTCTTACGGTTACGAATTTACTCTAAATTTGAATTTACGAATACAGAACAGTAATTGTACGAAAGTCTTATCCATAGCTTGACAGAAAATCTAGAGTTTTGACATTGAATTAAAAAATTTGCCCGTTGCTATGGTGACACAAGTGTTTACGTCTTGAAATGACGTGCCGCTATTTTCGCCGCACCCCGTAGAAAGAGAGAGGGATACTTCCGCCACCGGCTGTCTACTCTCCATCCGTCACATCCGTCTTACGAATTTTCGATTAGGGTCACGTGATCCTGACTGACTGACGCGAGTTCAACATTTTTTCCCCATCACAAAAAAGCGTACAACGCCGCTAAAGAAGTTTTCACTTCAAAAATTATAACAGCCAAATAAACATTCGCTAATCTGATTCCAGATTATAAAAACTATTGTACAAAAACAAAATTCTGTAATGTGATCGTTTTTTTCTGTAAATGCCTTTACTTTATTCGTAAATTGAAACTAGTGAATCAAATGAACTCAGAAAAAATAAGAGTAGGTAATAATTTTTTATCTGCTGCATATTACTAATAGGTAATTTAATCAATCCTATAATTAATTACTGTACATCAAGTAGATATTGCTTTTGCAACAAATCCTAAGCTGCTAACCTGAAAAAATTACGTCTGATGTGCACTTGATTTTATTAATAAGAATCAATCAAGAATCTTTAAATTTATCGATAATTACAGCACTAGGTCGGCTTTCATTGAGTCAGTGCGAGCCGGCCGCGGAGCGGCGCAGCGGGTAGGGTTGCCACCTCTCCCGGATTTCCGGGAGTCTCCCGGAATCGTGACCAGAAAATAAATATCTCCCGTCTCCAGGAATTATTTCAAGATAATCCAAATTATCGCGGAATTTAAAATTCATCAATATTCGAATGGAATGTAGAGTTTTTTAGATTTGTGAATCTAGATTTGTGAATCTAGATTTGTGAATCTAAAAACTCTACATTCCATTCGAATATTGATGAATTTTAAATTCCGGGATAATTTGGATTATCTTAAAGTCACAACTTTTCGTTCGGAATTACGTATGTACGGAATTCCATAACGGGATTCCGTCTGTGTGCGGCCAAGCCCTTGGCCGGGCTAAATGAAAAACATTTCAAAGCAGACAGTCCAGACATTCGTCAATTTTCAAATGGAATGTACTTAGTCTTTTTTCGAGTTGTGAGTTCTATTCTAAACCAGTAATTTTGAAATCTATAGCAAAAACGAAAAATATAACTTCAAAAAATAATAAAATGTGTTATTAAAAATTTACTTATTTTATTTTGAAGTTTTCCATCTTCCGGATTCAAACGGCCAAGAGGTGGCAACCCTACGGCGGGGCGCTGGCCGCTGATAGATCGCGCGCGCTGGCATTTCGGCGAAATCTTTCCTGGGTATTTGAAGGGTTATTCCCTACTAACACTTTTGTTTTGATAAACGAAGCGTGCAATAAATGAAGTCATAATATGATTATGATGATGTTCAGGTCATGTTTTACATAAAAGTACACTCATTAAATTCACAGCTGGGCATAGGCTTAAATTTAAAAAGTCTAGACCTAGTTATTTACCTTCCTTTTTGTTTTAGTTGTTAAAAGAAGGTTGAGTTAGACATTTATTAAAAAGTTAATCCACTGCTGAACATCAGGTCAAGTATTGAGTAGGTACCTACCAACTTCGGAAGCGCTTTTCGTATTCACTGTCGGGCAAAGTCCAAATTTAATAAGTCCACTGTTGATCTTAATTAAGCCTACTAAGCCATGTTGTAAAAAGCTAGTCTTATTCTAAACAAAGGCGCTTTTTCTAATAAGTAGCTTAATTTTAAATGGGCATAGTTTTTGATATAAAAAAATCCAAGTTAAACTCAAAGTTTATTGATACCAATTTAATACTTTATAACAAACCTACGACATAAAATTATAGTGAATCAGGAATAATCCGCGCTTCGACGTTTGTGTGTGCGTGTGGGTTGGTGTGTAGACAACAGGCGCGTGGCAGCGCGCTGCTTTGAAAGCGCCGCGCTGCCCGGCGGGGATGTGTTACAATGCCGAAGTAGGAAAGACCGAATTTTACAAGACCCATCATGGACGAAAAACCGAAAATCAAAAGGTCAAATGGTTGTTTGGCCATACGTTTAAAATCATGAAATGACATTTTACCGAAAATACTAAATCCCGAAGCTTAAAAAACCTAAGTTAAATACCTACGTTTTATACCCCGAACTATTTAATACCGAATTAACGAGTTAGTCAAAAACAACAAGCTGTAAATAATTACAAAAGGGGTAAAAATTCAAATAAATTCACAATTATTTATTTGAATTGGGTTGGATCTTAAAACGAGTCGCCTTCTTTGAGGTTAATTGAGGCTGTGGAGGTGTCTTTGGGCTTCACTTGAAATGCTTATAGCAAATTTAGCTGCCGGAAATGAGTCTAAACCGTAGACCGTAGTTCACGAGGTAGGTGCGACTGTGCGAGGAGCGTAGCGACGAGCATGTTAGGTTGACATGAACCCAGCGCGCAAGTCGAGCGATTGAAGCGAGCGTGCCGTGGCAGCGGCCAGCGAAGCGCCAGAAAAAAACTATTTCAAACTCGATTGGTGGATTTTGTCAAAATAATGCCCATTTTACAAGCATTTTTGAGTAAAACAAATTAACAGCATCGCCTACTTTCATAAATGTATGTGTTTGTGTAGGTAGAGTAACAGTGATAAGTATCAACATTTTAACTTACGTGGTTTTAAACTTTCGGGATTTCGAACTTTCGGTCATTTGACAATCGATCTTTTAAGTTTCGGTCTATCGGATTTCAACATTTTTTAGTATGTTCGGTATTTTGAAAATAGGTGTTTTATGCATCGATATTTCGGTCGTAGAATTTTCGGCATTATAATGGATACCCACCCGGCGGCCGGCGCCCGCGTCCGCGGTCGATGGCCCGGCGCATGTGTTCAGTAGGCTAGTGTGTGTAAATTGTTTGAATGTAGTTGTTTCCCAGCTGTAAAGGCTGATGTTTTTTGTGATTATGTAACCAAGTTGTTTACCTTATTATCTCGCAAACTAACCTGCAAATAGTACCTCATTTTTTGCTGACCTATGCATTATGACTTGTATGTTTAGCCCTGAAAATATTTGACACTAATTAAGGGGCTCCTTATATGTTTAGTTATTTTGAAAATCAACTCCTAAGAGGGTAAATGGGGTAAGTATACATAAATCAATATGGATGTCGTTCTTGAGGTTTTATGGGATGGTGATTGCAAAAATGACATTTATTTTGAATCCAACACGGTGGACATGATTTAACCCCTAAAGAGGTGAAAATGGGGTTCAAATTTTGTATAAAAAATAATATAAATTGACATTACGACTTAAAAATTCGAAGGAGCACTTCTAAAAATAAATAGGCAAAAACATAAATAATTTGTTATGTTATTTTTAAAATCATCCCTTAGGGCGTTAATGGGGTAAGTAATTACAATAATAGATGTGGATGTTGTTCTTGAGATTTTATGGGATGGTGATTGCGAAAATGACATTTATTTTGAAGTCCAACTTGGTGGACATGATTTAACCACTAAAGGGGGAAAAAGGAGTTTGTATTGAAAAAAAAATATGGGAGAGGGTGAGATTATTGTAATAGAATAGCTTTTGCCCGCCAACCAAGCGAGAAGCCTCGTGCGAGGCCCGCCACACGCAGCAAACGTCTTGCCTCGCGAGGCAGCGCGCTTTGTGGGAACTCGCCTAATCGCGTAAAAATGGCTGGTCGGATCCTGGAATCCTGGTTGAAGGTTCCCTAATGATTTTCTCTAATATCCACGCGGACGAAGTCGCGGGCAAAAGCTAGTAGATTATAAATGTATAGAACGGAACGAGGCTACGACAGTGCTCAAGCATTCAATCCAATTTACCAAGAGAAGAATAATTTATAAATAAAAAATAAATTAAATTATATTAATTATAAAAAAAAAATCAGTTAATAAAATAAGTTAAAAATAAAAGACACAAAAGAAATAAACTGTATGTATTTAAGGGTAATTAGATGTAAACCTCTATACTACCTACAAATCGCATTTCTCAACCGATACTAATAAAATTAGGCTAAAGTGGAGTGCCAGTTTACTCGTTTCAAAATTGCTAGTGGTGAATTGGCACTATCTAGTTCCAAAACTAACAAAGCTTGTAATATGGGTGCTTTTACTACCTATATATACTTATTATACTTAGATGTAACACCCAGACCCGATCGAGGAAATTAAAATTTATTCTTCTTCTTGCGAGGTCTACAGTTCATAGAGCCACTAGTTTTATCGCTTGAAGTAAAAGGATTCATTATTTTATTCAGATATCATCATTGTAAGTACCTAACTCATAGGAATCAACCTATCTAAATGTCTCTTCTGTGAACTATTTAACGACATTCTATGATTAGTAATGACATTCGGTTGCGGACAATTTTTGAAGTCGCATGGTACTGACATAACATGTCTTTTTAATTCTATGGTACTATACATATACAATTTATCCACCTATTCATAAATTACAAATGCAAGAAAAATCTGTCAAGGACCAAGGACTAGTCCTTTTTCTTGGCAGCTGCCATTGCAATCTCTTTAAAGCAACTATTAACTTAATTAATCACAACAAAACTTCAAACAAATATTAGTTCATTTCGGGGCAAGTAATGGCAGCCCCGAAGGATTTTTCTTACATTAAAATTTGTAATTTATGAATAAGTGGACTAAATTAAGATTAACAATTTTTATGGACACTATAATAAAAAGGTTGGAATTTGAGGTTCACGGGCATTCCGAATCATTGACAGGTCCCAACTATCATGAGCGCGATATCTGAATCCGTTCACTACGCCTCACGCCTGTTACTTATCGCTGTTTTTCAGCAGCGCTAAAAATTGATTTTAGTTAGAATCGGAATGCACCCTTAATATAATACTATACACACTGTAGTGTGTGATAGATAAGGGTGGTCGTTATAACAGATAACGAGTATAATATTATAACGATATAAAAATATACCCATAACACCTAATATAAATTATATTATTTTTCTGCTACTAATATTTTATGATGAGTCAAGCGCCATCTAGGAGAATGGAAGGAAAGAAATAAATAAAGCATGCTCTCAGCATTGATTTGAGCTTGCTTTCGCAGCTTCGCTCGCTTCTTGCTCTGCTTTTCCTTTCCTTGTATGGCGATTAGCGACATCTAGTCTTGCAATTAAAATATTCAGGTATTGCCTTTATTCTAGCAAAATTCAACTTTATTTCGTGGCATTACGTACCAATTTTGATATAGCACCTATAAATAACACCTAATAATTATAACACTTGGATATGTTATTTTTTCTGTTATGATATTAATATTATTCGTTCGCAGTTCAGTCGGTATATTATACTGCTGGTCTACGATCGTGAGGTGACGCGACGCTTGCGCAAGCGTATATTACGAGTTACCTACGAATTTTTATTTAAATCCTAGTAAAGTTGTTTACATCATAATATTATAGTGTTAGGAAAAGTATATTATTAAGAAATATTTTTAAGTATGAACCTATCTACCTAGTTCAAGAATCAACTGAAATGCCGCGAGTGGGACAAATTGGTCTTATTTTACTGTTATAGATACATATTCTGATATTTTAATTATTGTTATACTCGTAGATAGGTATACAATATTAGGTGTTATATTATAGCAGAAAAAATAACATGATATTTTAATATAGCATTACGTTATAATATAATATATAAATATAACATTTCCGCACACCTTTAGTGATAGATGCTTGCCTGCTGTCAAACTTGTTAGTAGTCTGTGTCTGTCAATGTCAAGTCAGGGGGGGTGACAGCTTTAGTTCCATGTGATCCGTTTTGGCGCTGCTATCGCGACGTCACCAACATTTCCACCAATAAAATCGTCGACTTCACGCAAATCGCGATTTTATTGGTGGATATGTCGGTTACGTACTGTCATGTCATATTGTTCATGTGTGCGTGTGTCGATAAATAATTATATAATTGTGAATTATTATTTTCCTCGGTTTATAGCTTGAATTGAGATCCTTGTGACGCCTATTTATCTTCAGTTATTTCCTCTCTTCGAACAAAGTAGTTCGTAAACAAAACTTTTCATCGTGGGGCTTCGGAAGTGCTATGTTGGTTGGTGGTTGCACTGCTACAAGTGAAACTCGCCAGAAGAGGTTTAGTTTCCCCAGGAACGATTTAACTTTCTAAGTGTATGTCTTTCCTAGTGCCTAGTAAAACCTTCCCTCTTAGGATTTAAGTACCAAAGAAAAGCTTTTGAAGAACGAGTAGATAGGTAAATTTTTTGACGAGCACCAGTTCGACATGGAAAGACGAAGAATTCACTTTTTCCTACCCTTGCCTGAAGCATGAAATAGCTCATGGAGTTCCGCTTGTCGTGAAAAGTAAGCTACTTTTATTATTTTAAAAGTCTTCATTGTCTTACATAATACTTGCTTACTTAATAAAGCAATAGGTATCTAAAAACAATTATAAAGTCACGTCTACTGGTTAGGTTCTTTTAGTTACTCTGATAGCATAGTGACCCAAGGATCTTGGTCTGATCGCCTCATATATTAAATAGCTTAATTTTTCTAAATATTATACTTTGCCCGACAAATCTGCGGCTCTTAAGTTGATGAAAGAATACTTTGTTACTAAATGCATATCATAAGTTAAATTTTATTTTACTTGCTAGGTATTGTCTTGTTACAGAAGATTTTGACTGTATGGAAATATGAAAGTGTTATAATTTGCTCTAAAATAAGTGTTTCTTTTTTTGCAGTACATAACATGATGAACGAACATGATTAATTTCAAGATCAAAATAAGATGGACATCCCAGGGCCTTCTTATGCTGAGAGATCATTAGCGTATAGTTGGCAGCCTCACCATGGAATTAGAAGGTTTTGACTAGGTCAAAAAATTGTTAGTAAATAGTTATAAATAGTGAACTTTAGCATATAAATAGTGATACTATGGTTCAAAAGATATTTGAGTATCTTGGTGAGTCTGCTATCTTGACGTCAAGCTAGCAGACACCTTAAGAAATACAGCTCGTATTAATGTGATTTATATGCCAAAAAATTGTTAGGAAATAGTGAATCGTATACGCAAAATTTCAATAATATTGCTTCAGTACAGGCCGAGATATTACGATCTCAAAGTGGGCTGCTAACTTGACGTTTCTGGCAATGGCGATTCCAGAGAAACGGGTACAAGTTATAAACAAATAAATATATCAAAAAATTGTTAGTGAAATTGTGATTCTTACGATATAAATAAAAAAAGAATTCTTCATTGCTATTTTCTAAAAATCGAATGTTAACTTCTACATAGTACTCTGAATATAGGCTGTTGATCAATATTGAACTTTGCTCCACAGTAATAAGGTTTAAACTTGATTGCAATCATGAGGTGAGTACTATCAAGCAAAGACACCTTAAGAAATAAAGTTCGTATCAATGTGATTTATATGCCAAAAAATTGTTAGGAAATAATGAATCGTATACGCAAAATTTCAATAATATTGCTTCAGTACAAGCCGAGATATTACGGTCTCAAAGTGGGCTGCTAACTTGACGTTTCTGGCAATGGCGATTCCAGAGAAACGGGTACAAGTTATAGACAAATAAATATATCAAAAAATTGTTAGTGAAATTGTGATTCTTACGACATAAATAAAAAAAGAATTCTTCATTGCTATTTTCTAAAAATCGAATGTTAACTTCTACATAGTACTCTGAATATAGGCTGTCGATCAATATTGAACTTTGCTCCACAGTATTAAGGTTTAAACTTGATTGCAATCATGAGGTGAGTACTATCAAGCAAAAAAGTGAAATTTATATTTTTTGACTGTGTCAATAGTCATATCCTCGGTTCAAGGCTATTGATTTGGTATAAGTAAACAAATATTTTTCTACTTACTTTTTTAATTTATTTTTTATTAATTCTCATCAAAAAAAATTGATTGTGTAATACTACTCTAATAATAATTAATACTACTACTCTAATCATCGGTAATAGCACAGACTAGAGAGTATTCTTCTACAGTCGGACATCGCCCTTTGTGTTGGCGCAAAAGCCTCCGTTCGTCTAGACAGTTGACGCAACGACTAAAAGTGTAAGGGTTGGCACGATGTAATTTGCCTTTTCGAATTTTAAAAATATATAGGAAAAATAAGATAGACACTTTAAAATTATTGTTTTATTCTTTGAATTATTTATTGTCATTTTTTCTAGAAGGTAGGAATATTTTTTTCAAATTTGTCTCTTTTCCTTCTTTTAATGCTCTTAAAATAAGGAAAAGAAAAAGTTTTTCTTAGTATTTTCTCTTTTTTTTTCTTCTTCTTTCATCATAAGTGCGAGGAATTATAGGAATTTATATGTATGATAATCATAATTTAATTGTTAATCATTACTAATTTAGGGCTAAATAAGTATAAAATAAATCTTAAATTAGTACTCAATAAGGAAATAATAATGAAAAAATAAGTTCCAAGATGGCGGCTGACAACTTTTTTGTTTATGGGCCGATTTCGATGAAACTCGATTTTTGGTACCATTTTGACACAAAAATAACAACGCAATGTTGAAAATATTAAAAAATTCAAGATGGCGGCCAACTTTTTTGTTGGCCGGCCGATTTCGATGAAACTCGGTTTTTGGTAGTATTTTGGCAAGAAAACAGCAACGCAATGTTAAAAAAAATAAAAATTCAAGATGGTGGCCAATTTTTTTGTTTGCGGGCCGATTTCGATGAAACTCGGTTTTTCGTAGTATTTTGGCAAGAAAACAGCAACGCAATGTTAAAAATGTAAAAAATTCAAGATGGCGGCCAACTTTTTTGTTTGCGGACCGATTTCGATGAAACTCGGTTTTTGGTAGTATTTTGACAAGAAAACAGCAACGCAATGTTAAAAATTAAAAAATTCAAGATGGCGGCTAACTTTTTTGTTTGCGGACCGATTTCGATGAAACTCGGTTTTTGGTAGTATTTTGACAAGAAAACAGCAACGCAATGTTAAAATGTAAAAAAAATCAAGATGGCGGCTAACTTTTTTGTTTGCGGGCCGATTTCGATGAAACTCGGTTTTTGGTAGTATTTTGGCAAGAAAACAGCAACGCAATGTTAAAAATGTAAAAAATTCAAGATGGGGGCCAACTTTTTTGTTTGCGGGCCGATTTCGATGAAACTCGGTTTTTGGTAGTATTTTGGCAAGAAAACAGCAACGCAATGTTAAAAAAAATAAAAATTCAAGATGGTGGCCAATTTTTTTGTTTGCGGGCCGATTTCGATGAAACTCGGTTTTTCGTAGTATTTTGGCAAGAAAACAGCAACGCAATGTTAAAAATGTAAAAAATTCAAGATGGCGGCCAACTTTTTTGTTTGCGGACCGATTTCAATGAAACTCGGTTTTTGGTAGTATTTTGACAAGAAAATAGCAACGCAATGTTAAAATGTAAAAAAAATTCAAGATGGCGGTCAACTTTTTTGTTTGCAGGCCGATTTCGATAAAACTCTGTTTTTGGTAGTATTTTGGCAAGAAAACAGCAACGCAATGTTAAAAATGTAAAAAATTCAAGATGGCGGCCAACTTTTTTGTTTGCGGACCGATTTCGATGAAACTCGGTTTCTGGTAGTATTTTGGCAAGAAAACAGCAACGCAATGTTAAAAAAAATAAAAATTCAAGATGGTGGCCAATTTTTTTGTTTGCGGGCCGATTTCGGCTATGGCTAGATGTTACCATATTTCTAGACACCATCACCGACTCTATTACCTCCTTTGATAGGTGCGATAGCCTTGTCCAGTGGCCCTACCATGAGTTGATGCAAACTGTTTACGTTACCGTAAACTATCGTTTTCTCTCTTTCACTCGCATTGAATATAAGCAGTACATCCGATAGTTTACGGTAACGTAAACAGTTTGCACCAACTCATGGTAGGGCCACTGTTGGGAGACTTCAATGTTGACCTACTTGCGGTTGGGGGTGGTGGGCCACGGTTGCTGTCACAGTTCTTTGAGACAATGAACCTTACCCAGGTAGTCACTGATCCAACCCATTTTACTGATCACAGTCAAAGTCTAATTGACTTGATCTGTACAGACATATGCACATTAAAGGTAACAGTGGGACACTGCCCTGATGTGAGAGGTCATGCTATAGCCACAGCCGAGTTAAAAATAAAGAAAGACAAGATATGTCCCCGTTGGGTAGAATATAGGCCAATAAAAGATATTATTCAAAACTTATGGGAGTTTGATCTTAGCAAAATAGACTGGAGTCATTTCCATAAAGCGAAAAATGTAGTAGAGAATTTCCAATTGTGTCTAACACATTTATTCAATCTGCATGCTCCAGTAAGGAAAGGTAAGTTTAAGCACCCTACTCACCCTTGGATCACTGACACCGTCAAATCCATGATGCATATTAGGGACAAGTACCGGCAGGCTCTAAAAACTAACAAATCTAAATCACAGAAAGACTATGAGAAGTCTAAATCACAAAAAGATTGCTATCTTCAAATGAAGAACAACGTGATTGTAGCCATAGAACAAGAGAAAAAGTGTTTTTGATAGGCATATTAACTCTTATATTAAGAATTCCAAAAAACTTTGGCAAAACTTGAAAAGCACTGTGTTACCAGATGGAAAAAAGTCTGAACTTCCTCCATGCTTCGATAATCCTGACACCATCAACTCTCATTTTCTCTGTGCACCCGGTCAATATGGTGTGTCAATATCACAGCTTACATATTTTGAGTACCTTAGATATGGCACAGCAACGCTTTCACTGCAGCCTGTAAATGAGGACAAGATACTCAAAATCATCAAAGGTCTCAAATCTAACGCTCAGGGCTGCGATGGGTTAACACGGGACATGCTTCTTTTGTCTCTTCCTTACACCCTACCTGCAATTACTATTATAATCAACTGATCTATGGCAGAAAGTACATTCCCTAATGCCTGGAAGACAGCAGTGGTAAAACCCTTACCCAAAGTGAGCTCCCCAACGTCTCTTCAAGACCTTCGTCTCATAAGCACCTCAATTGTTAATAAAAGTCTGTTTTATATTTCAGTAAGCGTTTATTTCATTGCTAAATAGCTTCCACATCGTCTGCGCACTGCTATATCACAACATAACTCTGGATAACCGCCTTAATTTTAAAAGCCATGTTATTGAGTGTGTCCGAAACTGTTTTTATCACCTAAAACTCCTTTATAAATTACGTCCTTATCTACACGAGCAACTCAGAGTAGCACTTTGCGAATCTCTTATATTATCTAAACTAAATTACTGTGATACTGTATAATTATGGTTCATGCCTACTGGCTAGAACTGCTAAACTTATACAGCGGTTGCAGAACGCCTGTGCGCGTTTCTGCTTCCATATACCGCCGCGATCACATGTGACTCCGTTCCTAAATAGTTCTAACATATTGAAAATGGAAGCCCGTAGAAGGTTACATCTCGCAACTTTAATGTTTGGTATCATTAAATCGGGCAAACCAATTTACCTTTATAACAAGCTCACATGGTTTCAACACACTAAGAGTAACCAGCTTAGAGCCTGTAGAAGTATCTTAGAGACGCCAATACATCGTACGAGGATGTTTCGTGGATCCTTCAGGTTCGCAGCTACACGCTGTTGGAACGATCTCCCGCCGCCGTTGCGTGACCTTAAAACAATCGTCACTTTTAAAAAACGCCTTAAAAAGTACTTATTTGAGCTCCAGTCAACATCGATTGCTTCATAATTATTTATATCCACTTACAATCCGGTATTTCAAGTCGCGCGTGCGGCGTCGGGGACGTTGCGAAGCGTCATCACGATATGTTGCACTGTTTGCAAGGAATATCCTCAGCTCTTTGGCTTGGCGGATCATCATATTTAGACGTAAGTAAGTACTTGTAAATCTATTTATTTGTATTCTGTATTTTGATTTGTTTTTATTTTGTTTCGTGCCTATATTAAATGTATTGCAAAAATATGTACCTACGACGAACGTTATCTCGTACAGGCCCTGTCAGAATACCAGCGCTGTTGTGGTGTGAGCAATGTTCTCATCACAACAGCATTAAGCTGAGGCAGGGTCCTGGTTGGCTCGACTCACACCCTATTTTTATTGTTTAAATTAGTTTAAGTACCTACTTAGTTTATATATTTTTTTTCTATTTCTCCTGTTTGTGTTTTTTTTGTGTGTGTGATATTGGCCAATAAACTTCATTCTTCATTCATTTCAATGAAACTCAGTTTTTGGTAGTATTTTGACAAGAAAACAGCAACTCAATGTTAAAAATGTAAAAAATTCAAGATGGCGGCCAACTTTTTTGTTTGCGGGCCGATTTCGATGAAACTCGGTTTTTGGTAGTATTTTGACAAGAAAACAGCAACTCAATGTTAAAAATGTAATCTTGTTTTTTTTACATTTATAACATTGCGTTGCTGTTTTCTTGCCAAAATACTAACAAAACCCGAGTTTCATCGAAATCGGCCCGCTAACAAAAAAGTTGGCCGCCATCTTGAATTTTTTACATTTTTAACATCGCGTTGCTGTTGTCTTGCCAAAATACTACCAAAAACCGAGTGTCATCGAAATCGGCCCGCAAACAAAAAAGTTGGCCGCCATCTTGAATTTTTATTTTTTTAAGATTGCGTTGCTGTTTTCTTGCCAAAATACTACCAAAAACTGAATTTCATCGAAATCAGTCCGCAAACAAAAAAGTTGGCCGCCATCTTGATTTTTTTGCATTTTTAACATTGAGTTGCTGTTTTCTTGTCAAAATACTACCAAAAACCGAGTTTCATCGAAATCGGCCCGCAAACAAAAAAGTTGGCCGCCATCTTGAATTTTTATTTTTTTTAACATTGCGTTGCTGTTTTAATGCCAAATTACTACCAAAAACCGAGTTTCATCGAAATCGGCCCAATAATCAAACAAAAATACACAAATATCAACAAATACATAAATGTGCGGCCGCCATTTTGAATTCCAAATTTAATATCAAAATCGTGCCAAAAACACTTTTTCATGACACCAACATCAAAAAATTACAAACACTACTTTCAATATAATATAATATAACCCAATCAGAAGCGTAAGCTCTGACGGGATAGGGCCCGAGATGCATATGTCACGGCTAATACCCGAAGTGCGGCTAAACCTAGCTTTAGCCGGCTAAAACTAGGTGTAGCCGATAGCTGTTGGCTAAAACTGCTTTACTCCTGTAGGTCCCGAATATAGGTTAGAAATTTAAGGCGAGCGCGGAGCGCAGCGTAGCGTGAGCCTTAAATTTCGAGGTTATTTTTTTTTAACCTACAACAGAAATAACTTTCTTGATACCCCATGCTACACCTAGTTTTAGCCGGCTACATCTAGTATTAGCCGCGAGCAAATTGGCTACACCTAGTTTTAGCCAACAGCTATCGGCTACACTTAGTTTTAGCCGGCTAAAGCTAGGTTTAGCCGCACTTTGGATATTAGCCGTAACATATACAATGTATGGACACAGATCATTGTGTATTATGTCGACACAGCGACAACACAAAGTTACTGAAACTCGTTTCCGTAACATTGTTACTGAACTGTTACAACACCTTTAAACAAAACCCTATACAGTCGCAAATAGTCGCAATGTGTCGTATCAGTTACTAAACTGTAGCGACTTGTTACATCTGTTGAAAATCTGTGACCAAAAATGGCTGTATGGGATCTCAATCGCTTTCATTTGGCAGATGGATGAGACACATTGCTGCATTTCTTTGGTACGTTTTTATTTTTGCCAAAAAGACGTATCAAATAAAAGCGATTGTGATCGATTTTGAAATTAGACAATTAGTGGGCGGGCGGGACTTGAAACTATTACTATGCTATATTCTTATTTTTGTTCTCAATATATAATATATACTAGCGGCCGCCCGCAACTTCGTCTGCATGAAAAGTTTTTAGGCTATCCCTCGGGAACAACCCTTTTTTCGGGATGAAAGGTATCCTATGTCATTCTCTGTACCACTGGCAAAGTGTATGTAAAATTTCATGATAGTAGTAGTTAAGACGTGAAGGCGTAACAAATATAGAACCCTGGGATTTAAATATAATTTTGATTTACAGGTTCCAGATGCAACATTGGAAACTTACAAAAAATAGGAGGATAACAAGAAAGAATTACGCATTAAATGTAAAAATAAGATGACAAAAAAGAAAACTGTGGATTTTTTAAATATTATCAAAGATAAAAAAACGAATTTGTTGAATGCAGAACGAAAAAGATGCGGATGCCTGAGCATTCTCCTTTGTGATTTGTATTGTAATAATATTGTTTTATATATAAAAAAAATCATACAAATTCTTGTGGCAATCTTGCAATATGTGTGTAGTATTTTGTTTTATTTATTTCCTTTTTTCTTTAACTAGTATGAGTGACCTTTGATCTTTAATTTTATGATGTCTTGCACTGAAGAGTCTATCTAGACTTAAAAACTCTGAAATCGCCAAAAAAAATCGGCTGTTTCATACATTTTGATTTTTGTATGAAACAGCTGATTCTTTTTAGCCATTTCAGAGTTGGTCCCATAGTAAAAGTTGTTTAGTTTGATGGTCCCTATCTACCATAATAATATTCAGCATTATCAGGGGTTATTTTGAAACACGTTGTATATCCGTGCTTCGGAAGGCACGTTATGCCGCCGTTGGTCCCTCTCGGCCTATCCTCGTTATCCACCAATATCAATAAGGAATGCCTGTGCCCCAGCAGTAGTAGGGACTGAAACATTAAAAATGGATGATGTCGATAAAAATATCGATATGTCACGGCTAATACCCGAAGTGCAGCTAAACCTAGCTTTAGCCGGCTAAAACTAGGTGTAGCCGATAGCTGTTGGCTAAAACTGCTTTACTCCTGTAGGTCCCGAATATAGGTTATTTTTTTTAAACCTACAACAGAAATAACTTTCTTAATACCCCATGCTACACCTAGTTTTAGCCGGCTACACCTAGTATTAGCCGCGAGCAAATTGGCTACACCTAGTTTTAGCCAACAGCTATCGGCTACACTTAGTTTTAGCCGGCTAAAGCTAGGTTTAGCCGCACTTCGGATATTAGCCGTAACACATACATTGCCAAAGTATGGGCTCTCGGGCCCTCCCACCCCCCTTCTGTACCGTCTTCTTCTATACCGCACCACCCCACACGATTGCTCTGTCTAGACGCCTCCGATGGCCGACTGTATGAAGACTATCTCTCGGCTGTGGTAATACTACTCTCAGTTCATTTATTTAGTTATTTATTCGGGAAAAACTAGAAATATTTTCTACTTATATCATCTACTTCCTACCTACTTACCTACCTACTGATTACTAATTTCATTATAAATCTCACCAAATAGGTACCTAACGTTAAAGTTTCAGTTACTAAAAAAAATACAAAATATTCATTTTCAAAAAGTTACATGTTAGGGTATTTTCATTAGACTTCTTCCTTTAAGTTATAGTTTTAACGTTAGGTACCTAATTGGTAGTAGTTTTTCCTAAACTAAATAAATGAACTGAGAGTAGAGTATTAAACGACCAAATTTTTTTTGATGAGATTTAATCAAAAATTTTTTTATTGTGTCAATACTCTAATAAATAAAAAAGTGGGTAGAAAAATATTTGTTTACTTATACCAAATCAATAGCCTTGAACCGAGGATATAACTATTGACACAGTCAAAAAATATAAATTTCACTTTTTTGCTTGATAGTACTCACCTCATGATTGCAATCAAGTTTAAACCTTAATACTGTGGAGCAAAGTTCAATATTGATCGACAGCCTATATTCAGAGTACTATGTAGAAGTTAACATTCGATTTTTAGAAAATAGCAATGAAGAATTCTTTTTTTATTTATATCGTAAGAATCACAATTTCACTAACAATTTTTTGATATATTTATTTGTTTATAACTTGTACCCGTTTCTCTGGAATCGCCATTGCCAGAAACGTCAAGTTAGCAGCCCACTTTGAGATCGTAATATCTCGGCTTGTACTGAAGCAATATTATTGAAATTTTGCGTATACGATTCACTATTTCCTAACAATTTTTTGGCATATAAATCACATTGATACGAACTGTATTTCTTAGGGTGTCTGCTAGCTTGACGTCAAGATAGCAGCCTCACCAAGATACTCAAATATCTTTTGAACCATAGTATCACTATTTATATGCTATAGTTCACTATTTATAACTATTTACTAACAATTTTTTGACCTAGTCAAAACCTTCTAATTCCATGGTGAGGCTGCCAACTATACGCTAATGAGAGATCAGGTAAGTCAAATGGAATCAAAGAATACTAAATAAACACTATGTGGAGGAAGGTAAATGGATAGTCTCGCTCTTATTCCTTGTTTTTCATTGCAATAACAGGAATGTCCTACTTTAGGCTCCAGTTCATCCAAATGTGTAACCTAAATAATTATATAAATTTAAACTGCGCTATGTAACTTTGTTGGATTTTTTCAAATTATTTATGTTCTAACTTTTCATTATTGACGTTGAAATATAGTCAATATAAGAGTTAAGGCCATTACAGAATCATATTTCCATAATAATAAAAGTATATAATTCCATATCTGTCGAATGAATGAATGATTTAATAGATTGACTATGAACATAATTGAACGCTTGCTGTCAACTAGGATCTCATATCCATGATCATACTATATTACACTATCTTAAGTTTCTCCTATAAAAATTACTTGTAGATCTCAAATCATATTTCTATGATAGTGTATTATATGACTCTAGCTCTTAATTTAATATTTTTTTTAATTTATAGATGGTGCTGGCTCGGAAGAACTTGGAACAACTTGGAGCTTGCTTTGAAAAAATATAATTCATTCAGATTTGAAAGAAAAAGTTTGTCAAAATTGAAACCTTTATTAAATTGATAATTAATGCTTTATGAAAGTGCTCGTTTTATTTCTGCCGATAACCTATGAATAAATTTACTAAAAACGCCAAGGGGCTACCAAAATTTTGTCGATATTATGGTACATCACTATTTATCGATATCAATTTCGACGACGACCTCCGATTTGTACATCCCTACCTGTGTGCGATAGCAGCGCCAAAACGGAACACATGGTAAACTTACGACAAAAAGCCACTGTCACATCTGTTTTAACTAGTATATTTATCTGTGTGTCAAGTGCTTGTTGGTGTGCCGTGTGTTGGCTTTTTGTGATTGTGTTGTGATTAGAAGAATTTAATAAATATTTTCTCTTTGAAACATTTTCATATTACACCAACTTAGAAAAGTTTTATCGCATGTGCTGAAACGATTTAGATGCATAAATTTTGTGATGTACGCAACATACGTACCCAATTTCAAAATGTCCAGCATCATTATAGTGTAATGTTGATATTCCTAGGAAAACGGCTGATTTAATATTCCTTCGTCATGGAATCTATATTATCAATTAATTGGAAATGGGAGGACATGTGCGGACCTGCAGGTCTACAACCTTGGGACGACAACAGGAAAGATTTTGGACCATGCTTTCAAGAGCTATTTCTACAGATACCAGCATATTTTATTATTGCCATTGTGTCTGGCTACTACGTCGGCTACAGAAAAGATTGGGTTGTGCGAGAAAAAAATCAAGAACGTATAATTGTCCTGCGATGCTTTGTAGTTCTAGCACTATTTTTTATTCCAATGATTCAGTTATATAGCTATCTCACCCAAGCAGGAAATGTTCTGTACCCTGTGGATTATTTTGTTGCGGGTGCAGCTTGTATATCATGGCTGGTACATTTTGGTTACGTACTGGCTCTGAAACATCGCCTTGGGTCCAGTGCAAGAGGACCTACTATCCTTCTTGTGTTTTGGACCATCATTCTTATACTAAAAGTGATTGCACTGAGAAGTGATATAATGACAGGGGCTTCTGCAACATACAATATTGCCACCCTATGCTGCCATGTTTTGTACTTCTTCACACTTTTACCATCAAGTGAATCCAGACCCACATTTTATTCACCATGCCTGGTTGGATCACAGCATACACATGTAAGTGATAATAATATGTTTATCTGCCCCTTAGCATGACCAACAAAATGCAATATTATATAGCGATTTATCACATTTGACTGTCAAATGACAATGGGTTTTGTCAGTTAAGTGTTGATAAAACACTATATCGTGCAATATACAGGTTGTCCCAAAACTTTGCCACACGGAGGGAAAGTACCTAACTTAAATATTTCAATATTTAGTCTTCTTTCAGTAGTAACTTCCTATCTTCAGATAGGAAGTTTTAGTGAAAGATTTCATTTTGTTTTTAAAAATAATTGGAACTGCTTTCAAACATTTTTGAAAAATCGCCTGCCTTACTTAACCAGGAATCAAACCTACCAAAAACGAAAAAAAAAACAAAAAAATTTTTCTATACCAATGAAAAGGGTTACTCATAGGGATGATGTGTCACTCATCTTTAACTTAAGAAAGACCATAAAATTTAACATTTAAATTTTAATTATTACGTATTGTATTAATTTTTATCGAATTGTATGCAATAAAAAAAATCTTTGAATGTAGTTCCGTTTCTTTTTAAAAACAAATGAAGTCTTCTTTCAGTAAAATTTCCTATCTTCATTATTTAAAAAAGGTACTTTCCCTCCATGTGTCAAAGTTTTGGGATATCATATTGCAGTGGTCATGCTAGGGGGGGCTGTTCATTGAGTCAGCCACACAATATCTATTGTAAGTATCACAGAGAGATATAAAACTATTACAAATCTGATATAGACAACTATACTATACTTTGAGAAAGACAACTAAAATAGAATATAATAATGTTTCATTGTTTTACCTACAACCTCCATGTTCAAGTGGTTTGTACACCGGTTTTCATGGTGCTCTGATGTCCCGGGACCTCAGAGATGAAGAATTTCTAAACCATTTTATGATTATTGTCTCAGTTCTGGGTGTGTGTTGTCGATTTCCATAATGCATGTGTTTTAGCTACTTACTTTGGAATCGGAACAATGTATGAGTGAGCACATTCCTTTTTTTATTTATTATTTACTAATACAATTTTGATGGGTCTCTTTAAAAAGTAATTTAAAAGATTTTTAACTAACTTCAATGGAATAAACATTGAAGTTAGTTAAAATCCACTGTCTTTTTTAAAACTAATGAAAAGTAGAAATAACTAATATGTCATAATAATTAAAATTACCGAGTTTTTTATTTTCAGAGTGAATATACACCTCTTCTCCCACACATAGATGAAGGAATTTTAGGTACTGCAATGCAAGGATCTGGCTGTTACTCTAAATTGACATTGTCTTGGGTTGACCCATTACTAAACAAAGGTGAATTTTGCAAAGAAATCCTTATACTTCTCTGGGTGTCTTAAAACAATTAAATAACTTTACAAATGCAGAAGATCAATAATATTATAAACAAATGAATTGATGAATACCGATTATATTGAATAATATAGATAAATGGTCCTGACAGTGGAACCTTGAGTCACCTTTACTTGTAAAAATTTTAAATTTAATATTGAGCTTAATACCCAACATCATAAGATCTAAAATCAATTGGGAGTTTGAGCACTTTGTATAACCCGCTGCTGACTGTACCTATATATTTTATGTCAAATTTTAGTTACTATAATTTTATTTATCTAAGCCAAGGTGATAAGACTTCCTAAATGTTTTAAAATCTTGATTAAAAGTATAACAACAATAATCATTCAATATATTTATATTTCAATAATGCTTCTCAAAATGTTAATAACCTTTATAATCAACAGAAAAATATTTTTAATTTTAAGGCTTAGAGAATAAGTTAAATGACCCTGAGGAGCTTTTTGACATCCCTGCCAAATACCGTTGTTCATATGTCGGGGCAAGAATGGATAGAGCTCTCATAGGCAATGTGGACCTCTATCAATACACTGAAGTTCCTCATGAGCCTTTTATTGCATCCGGTAAGACCTTATAATAAATGAAGTGCTTATCATAGATGTTGTGTACCATATGAAGCAATATTTAAAGATCTTTTTCAGATCTACTTAATTTTTATGCATGATGTTTATATCTTACATTTTAGGGTATGGCTCGGTCGGCCAAACAGCACCACAGTCGTCTACCCCCGTCACACCAACCTCGAGAGTACCGGTCCGCCGACTAAAACGCCAGAATGTCACCCTGCTTAGAGCACTACACACTTGTTTTGCTCTTCAATTTTATAGCATTGGTATTTTAAAACTTGTGTCTGACATGGCTGGTTTCGCTGGACCTATTTTGTTGAATAAATTGATATCTTTCGTTCAAGACGAAAGTATTGATGAACATTTGGGGTATGAAATAATGCATAATGGGTTAATTTTGTTATTTCTTTACCAAGCCTTTGTTCTCATTATGAAAATCTTGATTTCAGATACTCATATGCTGCTGCTCTTTTGATTGCTACAATAGTGGCTGCTTTATTTAATGTTCACTTTAATTGGTTTATGTCTATTATTGGACTTAAAATGCGTGGTGCCATAGTCTCAACAATACTTAGGAAAACTCTAAGTGTGACTTCTACTGAACTTACCAAATCATTCACGGTGGGAGAAATAACTAACTTTATGTCAACTGATACTGACAGAATTGTTAATTCGTGTCCTAGCTTTCACGCTTTGTGGAGCATACCACTTCAGGTTAGTTCAAAATCCTTGTAGGTGAACTAACTTTAAAATCTTTGATTTGGTTCATTTTATCATGTAGGCATTGGTTTAAATAAAATTTTGTTTTTTTTTTTCAGCTTTTTATCACATTGTTTCTTCTATACCAACAAGTAGGGATATCATTTCTGGCAGGTGTTGCTTTTTCTGTCATCCTGATACCTATTAACAAAGTGATCGCCAACAAAATAGGTAAACTTAGTACTGAGCTAATGAAATACAAGGATGGTCGCGTGAGTTTGATCAGTGACATGCTAAAAGGAATCAGAACCATAAAACTTCATGTTTGGGAAGAATATTTTATAAGAAGGGTCAATGGTAAGTAAGATGACAAAAATATTGTGTTTTACTTCTAAATCTGCTTGAAAATTCAATCTTAATTCCAATGTTCAGATGTCCGTGCCAAGGAGCTATACTACCTTCGTGGGCGGAAGTACCTGGACGCCATTTGCGTTGTGCTATGGGCAACTACCCCAGTGTTAGTGGCTGCGCTCACCCTCGGTACTCATGCTCTGAGGAAACAACCTCTTGATGCTCCTACTGTAAGCTTATTCTATCCTTTTTATACACTGTAGGAAATCAAGATGATTATAGTTTTTAACACGCATTTTGTTTCAGGTATTTACTACTGTTGCATTGATAAACATGCTGATAGCACCACTGAATGCCTTCCCTTGGGTGCTAAATGGCCTCACTGAATCTTGGGTTTCTATGAAACGAATCCAAAAACTTCTAGACGTAAGATTGTGTTACTTGACCACTGATTTTTATTTCAATGATAAAGGGACTCACTTCCACATCATTTGTTTTTTGCAGCTTCCCGACAGTGACTCCGAAGAGTATTATGACAGAGTAAACACTAATAGGGATGAAGATAAAATTATCATATTTAAAAATGCGTCATTTTCGTGGGCAACGCCATCGCATAGAAGAAAACCTATAAAAAAAGATAGAAAAAACAAATGGAAATCTAAAAAACGGTTGTCGAAAGTAAACATTCAAAGGCGTGACTCAACGTCTTCCTCGGAGACGGCAGCGTTAGATGGTCCATTTATGTTGAATGAAATTTCTCTTGAAATTGGTCGAGAAGAACTTATTGGTGTAACAGGCAATGTGGGTAGCGGTAAAACCTCCCTACTGCTAGCTATCATCGGCGAAATGTTGAAGAAAAATGGCGACCTACAGATACCTGATAATCTGAATGGTAATTATAACATGTCTTTAGGTATTCTAGCTAGATAAAATATAATCTTATTATTGTATCAAGTATTCAGGAACTTATTTGTATTGCAGGATTTGGTTACGTGCCTCAGAAACCTTGGTTGGTGCGTGGCACCATTCGTGATAATATTATTTTTGGGAAACCTTACGACGAAACCAAATTTCGAAATGTTGTCGATGCTTGTGCTCTTACAGGTGAATATACAACTTTTAATTATTGTGTTCGGAAATCGTCAATAATAAAATTGCAATAAAATAAATTTATGTTTCGTTCTAGTTCTTATACAATTGCGCTTAGTGTAAATATTATGATTATGACTACACATTATGCTCCTCTGTGTACGGTAAAGTCCTCACACATGAGTCACAAATTCACTTAGTCATATTAGTAGGTATGAACCTCTATACAAAAAAAGTTGGGAGTTACAAGTCGTGATAAAGTTTGGCCACATGATAGAAACTGATCTGTAGGCTGTTTCTAACTAATATTGAGCTGGGCCAAACTATCCTTACATACAGTTCCATACGGCGGCGGGTTGAATAGCGCACTTTTCCCGGCTCCATTCTAAAAACTATAACAATTCAGGTTTAGCTAATAGGTCAAATGTGGTATCATTTTCAGATAAATCAATAACGTAGAACTTATTTCTGATATAAAAAAATGCAATTTATTAAGCAGTTTCTGAAAAATTACACAATAACCAACATTTTTAAAAATTCATTTTTTTAGTATAGGTATTGGCACTTGTTTCAGTATTTTCAAAAAAACTACTTTAAAGCAGCGTTTTTCAGGTTAATTTGTTTTATGCTTTTGTCATGTTAACTATATTTTATACAATTTGAGCCTAACCCAAGTAGTTTAAGTCCATTGTTTGCGGACATACAGCTTGTCAAAAATATGCATTTTTTCACGAAATAAAAAAGGTTTCCGTTTCGTTCAGAAAAATTTTTCAGGTTTTTTGTTTATATTTCTGTAAAGTTAATCAAATTTTCTACAATTTGAGCTTAATTTGAGTAGTCTAGGTTTATTGGTTGCAGAGACATAGCTGGTTAAAAATGGGCTTTTATTGAAATTAATTGAAAAATTCTTATCTTTGACTAGCTGTGTCTTTGCAACAAGTAAACCTAGACTACTCAAATTAGACTCAAATTGTAGAAAATTTAATTAACTTTACAGAAATATAAACAAAAAAACTGAGAAATGCTTCCGAACGAAACAGAAACCCCTTTTATTTCGTGAAAAAATGCATATTTTTGACTAGCTGTGTCTCCGCAAACAATGGACCTCAACTACTTGGGTTAGGCGCAAATTGTATAAAATATAGTTAACATAAAAAAACATATAACAAATTAACCTGAAAAACGCTTCTTTAAAGTAGTTTTTTTGAAAATACTGAAACAATTACCAATACCTAAACTAAAAAACCGGCCAAGTGCGTGTCGGGCCACGCGCCATAGGGTTCCGTAGTTACCTTATACCATACCATATTTAATACCACCTATCATTTTTCGTCTGCAAAATAACTTTGTTTTTCACAGTGTTGGTATGAATGACAAAGTTATATTTGCGGTTTTGGAAAATGTGCTATATCTCGAAAACTAATTACTATATCTCGTTCAAACCAATTTTGGTTGAAAGTGTTTATTAAGATCTACAGCATATATTTTTTTTGATTTTTCACTCTCTTATTTCAAAAGTTAAAGGGGGGGGGACACACATTTTACCACTTTGGCGGTGAATATCTTTCAAACGGTCGACTTTGCGAAAAAGTTGTCTTAGGAACCTCAATGTCATTTTTAAAGACCTATCTATAGACACCCAACACGTGTTGGTTTGAAGAAAAAAATTTTTTTCAGTTTCAGTTCCATGTATGGGGAGCCCCCCCTTAATCTTTTATTTTTCTTATTTTTGTATTAAATTCGTTAAGCGGTTAACAGAATACATCTTCCTACCAAGTTTCAACTGTGTAGTCTTAATACTTTCGGAATAAAGTGGCTGTGACATACGGACAGACAGACAGACAGACAGACATGACGAATCTATAAGGGTTCCGTTTTTTGCCATTTTGGCTACGGAACCCTAAAAAATGAAGTTTAAAAATGTCGGTTACTGTGTAATTTTTCAGAAACTGCTTAATAAATTGCATTTTTTTATATCAGAAATAAGTTCTACGTTATTGATTTAATCGAAAATGATACTACATTTGACCTATTAGCTAAGCCTGAATTGTTATAGTTTTTAGAATGAAGCCGGGAAAAGTGTGCTATTCAACCCGCCGCCGTATGGAACTGTATGTAAGGATAGCTTGGCCCAGCTCAATATTAGTTAGAAACAGCCTACAGATCAGTTTCTATCATGTGGCCAAACTTTATCACGACTTGTAACTCCCAACTTTTTTTAGTATAGAGGTTCATACCTACTATATCATAGCACGTAATATTTGATATGATAAGAAGCGGGATGTACTTATTCCCCTTATTTTTATGATATTGAATTTTTTTTTTTTGGTTTTTATTTGCAGAGGATTTGAATATTTTGGGATGGAACGCATTCGTCGGAGAAGGTGGTTGCACATTGAGCGGAGGCCAGCGCGCCAGAATATCCCTGGCGAGAGCCGTCTATCAGGAAAAACAAGGTGAGATTGGATTGGAATTATTACCTAAAACGTGTAGATCATTCAGAACACCTACCTACTTAAGAGTGATTTGCTATCATATCAGCTACTGTTTCATTCATTCCTGTATGTAATAATAGTAATATAGCGTTATATTTATATGTCCTAGATAAGATAAGATTTATTCAAATATTTGGTTAGATAAGTAGATATTGACAAACATAACTCTGATTTGCCTATTCACATTTTACTATTATTAGCAACAGTACTCTTTTGCACGCTAATTGAACTCTGAACTAGCAGGGAATATTGAATAATAATATGTAATAAGTACCTACAGTTCAGTCATAATGAAAGTAAAAGGATAATTATGGGGTCAGTCGGTAACGCTCCACTGATACACCAGGTGTCGCAATAATACATTGCGCATCTAGACTTGAGCGAACACAATATTCACACGGATCATGTTCCTTGTTCTAGTCATAGTAATTATGAAAAGGAAACTGCATTTTGTGATGGAAGCAAGCCACTTTGCACAGTGATAGTGGGGGCCAAACTAAGCGATTTCATCCGAGGATAAATGAAATTCACCCCTTGGGAACAGAGATGGCGCCACTTGTTTAAAAAAATCTTTAAAAATTTCTAAAACCTAAACGAATGATCCGATTTTGATGATTTAGGTGTCTATCGACAGACAATCAGTTGTTTTACTATTTAAAAAATAATAAAGTAGCAGAAAATAATAATAAATACCAAAAAACCTTCATTATTGAAGAAAAAAAAAATATTTTTTCCAGTATTTATTTAATTTTATAAAAATAATGTATTAATGTGGTACTCTTTTATTAATTCGTATTATTACCCATTTAGTTGCACGTTTAATAAAAAATACCGCATATCAATATCTTGTATAGTTCCAAAGTTATTGAAGAAAACACTACATGGTGCCGGTATATCCCTTGATTCGCTGAACAAAAAAATCTCATAAGTGATATTTTTTTTTACATATGCTTTATTTATGATCTCTATGTATACAGAAAAATAAAATAAAAAATCTATAATATTCCAATTTTGAGAAATTATATGTATAATTTGGCGAGTGCGAAAAATATCATAATAATAAAATAATAATAAAAGACGCTAAATAACATTTGAACTAAATATTTATTTTACTTACGTTTTATTTTCGCATTCGCCTTTGCAGGTTGTGCACTGTAAAGTCCAAGGTAGGCCAACGCCTCGGCAGCCACAACGCATTGAGTCACAGTTCAATTTACATCCACAATTGTCAAGGAGGCTTAATTATGGCCAAATTGCAGTAACCTTCGACCATCGTGGAGTCCATCTATCTTTGACATCTTTCCATCCCCAAGAAGATGGACTTTAGATTGATTTATCCATAAGGCATTTCCTGCACGTAGATCATGTTGTTCAAGGGCACCTGAAGTAGGCGTAAGACTTGTCACTAGCCTGCTTTTAGTCGAAAACAAATCTTTCCGAACCGCCATAACAGTAATGTTCTCTGTTTGTGCATCGTACAGCTGGCAAGTGCACCTGGAAGCAAGATTAGCTTTATTTGAGAACGAGTGAAATAATTATGTTAACTTACACTATATACAATAAAACAATGGGTACAAACCTTTCCAAATGAGGCAATATTTCTTCAGAGGAATTTCTATAGGATAGGACTCGACATACTTGCAAAAGCAGTAGTTACTTCAGGGTGTGAAACCCATGTTTTAAAACAAGTGTTTTACCTTTTTTATTCAAATAACACCCTGTGAAAGCATGAAAGCCTCGAAGCGCAGTTGACATTTCATGACCTAAAGTATAAAGCAATTTTTTGCACTACTGCTACGTAACGGCATTTGTTAGCTGTCCCCGTCAACATCGACATTACCTGCAGACCTTCATCTTTTAAAATTTCGTACTTAGTACGAAATAAACAGAACCAACACATTTGTGTCCGAAGATCGCATTAACATATGGGTTGCTCCTTGCCTATGCCCAGCGATCTCTATCAATTATAATCATCGACTAAAAGCAGGCTGGTGACAAGTCTTCCGCCTACTTCAGCCGCCCTTGAACAACATGATCTGCGTGCAGCGTCTAAGTGGGCGACATATATTATGAGGAAATGCCTTATGGATAAATCAATCCAAAGTCCATCTTCTTGGGGATGGAAAGATGCCAAAGATAGATGGACTCCACGATGGTCGAAGGTTACTGCAATTTGGCCAGAATAAAGCCTCCTTGACCATTGTGGATGTAAATTGAACTGTGACTCAATGCGTTGTGGCTGCCGAGGCGTTGCCCTACCTTGCATTTTACAGTGCAAAACCTGCAAAGGCGAATGCGAAAATTAAACGTAAGTAAATTAAAGATTTAGTTCAAATGTTATTTAGCGTCTTTTATTATTATTTTATTATTATGATATTTTTCATTGCTATTTTATTTTCAGGGTAACCAGCACCTTCAAAACTCAAGAATAAAGATCACTCGCCAAATTATACATATAATTTCTCAAAATTGGTATATTATAGATTTTTTATTTTATTTTTCTGTATACAAAGAGATCATAAATAAAGCATATGTAAAGAAAAAAATATCACTTTTGAGATTTTTTTGTTCAGCGAATTAAGGGATATACCGGCACCATGTAGTGTTTTCTTCAATAACTTTGGAACTATACAAGATATTGATATGCGGTATTTTTTATTAAACGTGCAACTAAATAGGTAATAATACGAATAAATAAAAGAAAAAAATAATGTATGAATATGGTCCATTCATACATTATTTTTATAAAATTAAATAAATACTGAAAAAAATATTTTTTTTTCTTCAATAATGAAGGTTTTTTGGTATTTATTATTATTTTTTGCTTCTTTATTATTTTTTTAATAGTAAAACAACTGATTGTCTGTCGATAAACACCTTAATCATCAAAATCGGATCATCCGTTTAGGTTTTAGAAATTTTTAAAGATTTTTTTAAACAAGTGGCGCCATCTCTGTTCCTAAGGGGTGAATTTCATTTATCCTCGGATGAAATCGCTTAGTTTGGCCCCCACTATCACTGTGCAAAGCGGCTTGCTTCCATCACAAAATGCAGCTTTAGGCCAAAAAGTGACCATAATGTCTATGACTATTAGTATTAGTTTTGTGCTATTTTATATTTCAATAAAGATTTGGGTGAAAAGCGTATTATACGTGGTGCAAAATAATACTACACTTAATAATACACCTATTTAGTTATTTCAACAAGCTTTAACAACATAATGCGCAAAATCATAATCACATTGTAATACGCTCTGCTTCGTCCGTTGAACATCGTACTAACTAAAGGAAAATTATGACAACAAGTCAGTACAGTACAAAATAAAATAAATTAGAACCAGCCAGCAGCGGTTTCGCCTACTTTGGACGAAAATACGGAAGTATAACATAACAGAAATCGCTTCACATTTCTCAGTACGACTTAAAATCGCATAATCGTGTGAGTGTAGATCATCATTCATCACACACATACAAATTCTTTCGTAATCTATGTGTAGATGAAAAACCATTAGTTGTATTTTATTAATAACTAGCGACCCGCCCTCGCTTCGCTTCGATTCCTTCTTTTTTTTGCCAAAGGCGACCTTCCAACAACACCCAAAAAGAAAACGAATACCTTACATAACAGTCGTCAATTCCATCGCTCCAAAAGTTTGTTTCCCTCCCGTTATCGGTGTAAGAAACGCGTTTGATTTATTTTCTTGTTCGTAAATTTTTTGCGTCAACTCATAAGATGGAACAGGTTAAAATAATGTGCATAAAATGCTTAAGGGGTACGTAAGTACTTGTTGTATGGTCTGTGGCTTAAGGTATTATTATTATTTGATTGTGAGGGGCTATGCAGCTCAGATAAAGCTGTAGTCACTGCGACCTAAAAGATCTGTTGTAACTCGCCACCTACGAGTATTTATAGCAACTCTTTAAGCCCAGCGGCTTCCAAGAAGTCTAATATCTTCCTGGTTTTCAGAGTTTTTATTTCCTCCGGGTCGATTACGTGTCGCCCCAGATGGATACTACGCTTGTGGATTAAGGGTCCACAGTCACATAAGAGGTGCTTGGGTGTTTCTTGCTTCTCATTACAATATCTGCAGACGTCAGTATCACTCAATTTCATATGAAATAGGTGTCTGTTTAGTTTGCAGTGTCCGGTTAAGGCTCTAACAGTCGCGCTGACGTTCGATCTGCTGAACTGTATAAGTTCATTCGTCCGTCTTTGTGAGTAGCCTTCCACCAAGGATTTGGCATGTCTTCATCCTAGCTGTTTTAGCCAGAATTTTCTCGACTCGTCCAAAAGCTTATCTTTAAGGAGTTGCATAGCCTGGTTTTTTGAGATGCCGCAGAAAGGTTCTGGGCCGATCTGTTGGTCTCGCGCCCCAGTTTTAGCAAGGTCGTCGGCTTTTTCATTGCCGATGATGCCTGAATGCCCTGGTACCCATTTCAGAATAATTTTATTCTTTTGTCCCAGTTCATTCAGTTTGTCTACGCAGTCTTTTACCAGTTTCGATCGTATCACGTTCGAGTTTATGGCTTTAAGTGCTGCTTGGCTGTCTGAAAAGATATAGATGGTCTGATTTGTGTAGTTTCGTTGGCGGTTAGTTTCTGCACATTTTATAATGGCATAGACTTCTGCCTGGAATATTGTGGCGTACTTACCAAGGTTAACACTAAGGTTGACTGTTGGTCTCAGGCCATGTATACCACACCCTACGTCAAGACCCATTTTGGAGCCGTCTGTGTACCAGACTAGGCTTCCAGCCTTACAGGAGCTTTGGTCATCGGACCACATCTCTCTGCTAGGTAGTTCCACAGAGTAATTTCTAGTGAAATTACAGAGTGGAAGCATGACATCAGATGTCATTGCAAGTGGTTTGAGTTCAAGCACTGATTCATGTAAAGATCTCAGTGCTTGAGAGTGCCAACCTACTTTACCGGTGTTGCCCACTCTATAGATCCCTGCTTTCGCCTCCTTCACAATGAACAGGTGAAGTGGTGGTAAGTTAAGCAGAGCATTTAGTGCTGCTCCTGGTGTTGTAGACATGGCCCCCGTTGCCATAAGGCACGCTAGTCTTTGCAGGCTAGTTAGCTTGTTTATGACTGTCGTTTGAGTAGCTTTTTTTCACCATACTACACAGGCATACGTTATCATCGGCCTGACTATGGCAGTATACATCCACAGAGCAATTTTGGGGTTTAGGCCCCACCTTGCACCTGCTAAACGACAGCAAATACCTAAGGCAATTTTGGTCTTTTGGATCACATTATCTATGTGTGTATTCCACGTCAGCTTTTGGTCGATTGTAACGCCCAAATATTTGGCTTCCGTAGAAAATGGTATGGGAGTCCCCTTTATGGTAGGCGCTTTAAGTTTGTCCAACTTACGCTTCCTAGTAAAAGGTACTATTGTTGTTTTGTTCGGGTTTACCGACAAACTGTTCTCAGTGCACCACTTATTGATGACATTGAGAGACCTTTGAAGTATGGATGATACAGTGCTTTGACAGGGGCCTATCACACAGGATACCACATCGTCAGCATAGCCCTGTATATCCAGGTCCTTTTTAGAGGCTTCAATCAGTAATTGATCGACACCACGTGACCACAAAAGGGGCGATAGTACGCCTCCCTGTGGGCATCCCCTAGTTATCTTGAAGCCTCTAGTAGTTCCGTGTAAACTAACGTTTACAGTTCTATGAAGAAGCATGCTTTCGATCCAGCGGATGGTTGTGCTGTCAATGTTCTTGTCACTCATTCCCCTGGAAAGGGTTTCGATAGTGACGTGATCGAAGGCTCCTTCAATATCGAGAAAAGCGCATAAGGCTATCTGTTTATCTTCTAGGGCCCTTTCGATCCTGTCTGTTAGTTCTAGCAGAGCAGTTTCTGTGGACTTTCCTTTACGATAAGCGTGTTGCTTTGTATGTAGGGGGCGTTCACGCAGTGGCTCGTCCCTTAAATACACGTCAATGACCTTTTCCATACTCTTGAGTAGGAACGAGGTGAGGCTTATGGGTCTGAAGGATTTTGGTTGTGAAAAATCCTTCTTTCCAGCCTTTGGAATAAAGCGGACTTTTATTGTAGTCCATTTGCTTGGTATATATCCTCAGGCATAACTTGCCCTGAAGATTTTCACTAAGATGGGGATGAGGATTTCCTTTCCTTGCTGTAAGAGAGCTGGAAAGATATCATCCTCCCCAGCTGATTTGAATGGCTTGAACGAGTCAATGGCCCATTCGACTTTGTTTGGTCTGAAGTTCCTTGCTGCTCTTCTCCAGTCCTCATTGTTAGGCCTAGCGAGGCGGCTTCGAGGAACATTCATTCCATTGGCGTCTGGCACTGACCCAGGAAAGTGCGTTGACGCTAAGAGTTCTATGGTTTCTTCCGCTGTTTCAGTGAAAGTCCCATCTGGTTTCTTTAATAGTCCCAGTTGGTGGCTTAAGGTAACTAACATATTTACCCCCTTACTAATAAAGATTGAATAGCAGATGTATAGTTACACAATGGTTACTCTCTGTCAAACTATTTGAGTTTGACATTTAAAAGAAAGTGACAAAACACTGTGTAACTATGCAGCTGCTATACAATCTTTATTAGTAAGGGGGTATATATTGTATCCTTCTAATTAGCTTTCCAAATTGCCGCATTGTACGTGATCAACTTTTTAGAAGATATAATAGGTATAATAGTAAGGTATTCTTAAAAAAATAGATTATGCTATCGCGGACTTTTTTGTAGGTCTATAAAAAAGGGACAATTCCATCATACATTATTTTGTTATAGCTCAAAAGGTTTATGCAGCGTTTTCGATGCAAGCTCCCAGTTGGCTTAATTTTTGCCGACCTATTCAACAATTATCGTCATATTTCTACCAATTTGTAAAAAACCTCGTCATAATAAATCGTTGGGGAGATCCTTGGGGGAGGCCTTTACCCAGCAATGGGTGTCGTGCGGCTGATATGATGATGATGATGACATAAAACCTCAACTTATTATACACCTTCCTCAGGAGTCACTCTATCATTTAGTGAAAACCGCATGAAAATCCGTTCAGTAGTTTTTGAGTTTATCGCGAACAGACAGACAGACAGACGCGGTGAGGGACTTTGTTTTATAATATGTAGTGATAGTGATTATTTCAGTAAAGAGTTGGGTGAAAATTGTTTACCAAATAGGACAAGTAATGCTCAACGGACAGATATTCATTTAAAATCAATTCTGGTCATAAATTATTTTTACAAAAGTAGGTCCAAATTTCAATTCAAAAAATATATTTTCCTCGATATGAATTCTATTCACGCTCGATAGCTTTCCGTGTTGATGGTACATCTCATTCACACACCACAAATGTTTTAGAACAAGTCACTGTACCTGACAGGAATAATAATGACATTGGTATTTGGTACATACAGTGTATTTGCTGGACGACGTGCTATCGGGGCTGGACGGCGTGGTGGCGCAGCACGTGATGCAGCGCTGCGTGCTGGGCGCGCTGCGGCGCACCACGCGCGTGCTCGTCACGCACTCGCACCGCCACCTGGCCAGGGCCAACCTCGTGCTACTCATGCACGACGGCCATATCGCCAGGCAAGGTATGTGCAACGAGGTAGGAGGATGAAAAGAATTTATGGCGACGCTCCTATTTGCTTACACGACACCTACACGCTCACTTTATTATTCACTTACCTTACCACCCACTATAAAGGTTATCAATTTTTCAATACTTTATGATCGAATCTGTTGTCCTTGATCTATTCTATAAAATCTCGTATACAGTCTGAACGTAGCCATATACTGCGCATTAAAAAGCTTTTAAACACAGTTCATAACTGTGGTCAACATTTTTATATTAAATCGAACTTACTTGAAATTTCTGAAAATCGGTATAGATTACTCAACACCTAAGAAACGACGACAAAAGCGCTTTATCGCATTTGTCGTTTCTTGTCTTATTTGTTTTGTCTTGTCTAACTTTAGTTAACATTTTTTACTCTACCAATTCAATGTAAACAACCAGTGGACAATTTATTAAGAGCCGCAGTAATTACTAAATGCTCATCCCTATTTATCAGTAGTTCCCATCAGTATTATCAGTTGTTCCCATTTAGTTTTTTCTACGTACCACTCCAAGAAAGACCTCAAACTCGCGTACCCCCTATTGCAGGAATGTTAAATAAAAAATGATTCAGATATGATACAGCTTCCGGCAAACATCTTGGCGCTCTTTCAACGGAGTGGGGATAAGTTCGCGCATGTGCGCTTGCGAGCGATCAATAGCGCGCGCAGCGGTGAGGTACGCATACTCAAAATACGCGTTCTACGCAATCCCCGTTCTATTTCAAGATGTTTGCCGGCTACTGTATCTTATTTTAAGAGATTGCTGCACATACCCCTTGATGCAACCAATATGTGGTATGCAATACATACCACTAATTGGGAAACACTGCAATTTTTCCGCCAGGTCCTCCTGAGATAGTATTAAACAATCTGGAGGAATTCATGCCGAGTGAGACCGAGTCAATCGGCGAGGAGCCGCCGCGGCAGCCCCTGCCTCAGGCAGAGGACGAGGACACTGTCAGCAGGGACAGTTTGGATAACGAGGTCAGCTAGAAAATCCTTACTAATATTATAAATGCGAAAGTCCGTTTGTTTGTTTGTTTGTTTGTTTGTTTGTTTGTTACGCCTTCACGTCCTAACTACTGAACCGATCATGATTAAATTTTGCATACACGTTGTCAGGGGTACAGAGAAGGATATAGGGTACCTTTCATCCCGAAAAAATGTATTATTCCCGAGGGATAGCAAAAAATATTTCCACGCAGACGAAGTCGCGGGCGGCCGCTAGTATACTATAATTCATAATGGAGGAGTTTCATGATGTTATAGGCCGCGGCACTTAAGTTTAGCGGTGAAATAAATTAGAGGGGATTACTGCTCATCGCATGTTTGCAGTAGCCCCGGCCGCACCACTTCACCCGCCAATGAGACCCCAAAAATTACTTCTGGGGCTTGTTTCATATAAAATATTAGTCTAATATTATGAGCATTAGACTAAAAATATTAGTTTAAATCATTAGATATTGTTTCATAAAAGTACAAACTAATAAAATGAGTTATTAGCGTAGCGTCTAATAATATTAGCTAATATTATTTGTTTTACTAGTAAACCGTTTCATAAACAAAATAAACTAATATTATCAGCTAATAAAATTAGTTACTTTTCATAAGTCTTTCTAGTCTAATAAATTTATTATTAGTTTTTTGAAAATCATTTGAAATGAGCGATTCAGAGTCAAGTGAAGAAGATAATGTTATTGTGAGATGCCCGAGGATATTTAGTAGGAGAACTCTTCATACAGTCATGGAATTTACATACGAAATCAACGAACAATTTTGGTTAGAATTTGAGAAATCGAGGTACCTGATTTTGGTATTGAAATATATCGCATTTTATAGAACTTTGAAAGGCCTTTCAAATGACATCCCACTCTCGGCGCGGAATTGCGTATTTTTATTTTTATTGTTATTTTAGTGTACGTAAAAAGAAACAGAATCTTGTGTGACAAAATGTCAGTACTTCGTATTTTAGAGTGAAACGAAACACGTTTTGTTTTTAAATAGAGGATAAATAGTTCGCACGTATGTCCAAAGACCATATATACCAGGTAGTCTAATAATATTAGTAACATCAAAGAGTCTTTTTTTATTAGTGTTATAGAAAAGTTTATGAAACAGAAAAATGCCAACTAATAAAATTATTTTATGAGTCTAATAAAATTAGCTAATAATATTAGTAACTTATATGAAACAGGGCCCTGGGCACAAAATAGCAGCGCTAAAGTTACATGCCGAGGCTTGTGAGAGGGCGCAGTCTGCACACTAGCGCCACCATTGAAACGAGAATAAAAGTGCTTAAATAAAGACGAAATTATGAATTACCTATCTCTCTGTAGTGCACTCCGAACAAGCTTTGTGGTACTTTTTATCACTTAAACGGTATTTTCTAGCCTTAAGTTTAGTTTAATGGACTTTTATTCTAATTAGCAATAAAGTAATAGGCTGCGCTAGTGTGCAGACTGCGCGCCCTTAAAAGTACTTTATTTAACTTTATAAAATTAAAATATAGGCTAAAATTAATATACTAGTGAAAATATAATGTCAAAGTCAAAGTCAAAGTCAAAAAACAAAAAACCGACTTCAAAAAACCTACCTCTAAAAAGCAAGAAATAATATTCGTAATAATAAAACACGTCTATTGAAGTCGGGTGGGGCTGGAGTACAAATCCCTTTTTTTTTATTCTAAAAGCCCCACCCGACTTCAATAGACGTGTTTTATTATTACGAATATTATTTCTTGCTTTTTAGAGGTAGGTTTTTTGAAGTCGGTTTTTTGTTTTTTTAAACAATTTTTTATTTTTTTATTTTTAGTGTAGGTACCTTTTGTATTAAGTAGTGTAGGTATATTATTTAGGTAGAAATTAAAATTGGCTCAGCCAAACGTGAGTTAATCGCGGAGAAACATACATACATGCGGGTCAAACTGAAAACCTCCTTTTTTAAGTCGGTTAAAGAACAACACTTAAGATATCCCTTTTCTAACAAAAAAATAATTATCTTATTCAGTTCATAAACAAAGAAGTTATACGACTGATCATCGAGGTAGTTCACACAAAATCATACTATTTTCGTGCTTTTTTCAAGATTACTTGAAAAGTACTGAACCGATTTCAAAATTTTAAGAAATGGGACCAATTTGGAAGTTTACCTAATGTAATAACGTTTGAATCATTTCAATCGGTTCAGCCGTCTTCGAGTGATCGGTGTACATACAAAAAACAAAAACAAAAAAAAAAAAAAAAAAAAAAAACGGGTCGAATTGAGTACCTCCCTCCTTTTGAAGTCGGTAAAAATAGCTTTATTCAAATAAACTTAATTATTAAGTACTTTTGAATCGTCTATATTTTCCTACCAGCCGTTCAAGACTTTTTTAACTGACAAGAAGAACGGGCGCAAGAAACTTATCAGTTTTAATAGCAATAAGTAACGATATTTACAAACTTAAATATATCGTTACCAGATAATTACAACAGGGTGACAGGATTATTGGCAACAAACATAGACTTATTATATTGGCAACAAAGTACTTATAGTAGTTATGTGTTACATCATTTCCACGCATTTTGATCTTTAAGATAATCGTCTACTTTATAATAACCTTTACCCATGAGCGTTTTTTTAACATGGTTTTTAAATTCATGCAAAGTAATAGAAAAAAAATAATATATATATATATATATATATATATAAAAATTTGAAACCTTTCAGTAAATGGCAGAGTAGTAAATAATTTAAGTTGACGAATTTTTACGTGACGCAGCTGTAAGGGCGTGACGTCATCCCACCTGTTGCTTGTACGGCGGTGGCGCGGCCGGCCGCTGGAGATGTTCTGTATATGACGTCAGTCCACCCGCTCCCGATGAGCGAAATTATCTTAAAAACGTAACTTTAACGTCCTGTAATTTTTTCATCAAAAAATCAGGAAGCTTCTCCATTATTAATAAATCCAATCCATCATGATTTTAGTAAAATAACCAAACCATCATGATTTTAGTAAAATATGTATTCCATTTCCAGGAATCAATGTCAAAGGGCACCGTAGACTGGTGGGTGATCGGCATGTACCTGCGCTCGGTCGGGGCTTTCCTCTCCGTCATAATCTTTATGTCTCTTATACTGATGCAGCTCTCGCAGAACTTCACCTTCATCTGGCTAACATTCTGGGTCAGAAGCAGATCCCCAAGCAATTCAACTAATGCCACCCAACTTACTGAGTTGCCTCACGAAACCACTACGATTTTAGATCATGGTTTCATGTCAGTCGACAGTCTAGTCCACAAAGTGATTAATACAACTTTCTCTTTAGTCAACAATTTTTATGGGAACAAAACGTATGCCAATAAGTCTGAACCCTCTCCACCGCTAGTGACAGCACAGAATGATCTCGAACTCCCAGTGTATAATGACAACTTTTATTTAGAAATGTATTTCGCGTTGGCTGGAATAAACTTAGTTTTCACCGTGATGCGCGCGTTCCTATTTGCCTATGGCGGAGTGAAAGCAGCCACCAGAGTTCATAGACTTCTACTTAAGTCCATTGTAAAGGTGAGTTTCCTTAAATTTACACAATATGCTACATATTTACACATTGATAAACAGTGTAATGTAAATTTTTTTTCTAGGCAAAAGTGAAATTCTTTGACGTGACGCCGTTGGGGCGTATTCTTAATAGGTTTTCATCAGACACATATACAGTGGACGACTCGCTACCTTTTATCCTCAACATACTACTCGCTCAAGTTTTCTCGCTCATTGGTAAGAAAAAACATTATAATCCTACACCGCAGCCTTACAATAAAAAGCTCGTTAGCCATTCATGACAATTATTTAAAAGTGACAGTTGATGTATGTAATTTTTGTTACAAAGGCGAATGCGCAACAATGCCCGATCTCCGGCGCAAATAAAACCTATCCCAGATTTAAGTACATTTTAGGTGTATAACAAATAAACTTATGGGACCTCCATCCGGGAGGTCCCATAAGTTTATTTAACGGTGTCTAACATTCGAGTAGGAAAAAAATCAAATTATTTTTTAAACATGTTTTCTATGGCATTTTTTTTCAATTATCGTTAACTAAAATACTAGCGCCTGAAGCATAATTAATGCGGTTTTTTTCTGTGTTAGTTCCCGATCAGGGAGGTCACATGTACTAAGTTATACAAATAACAGTCAAAACTAAAGCCAAAATGGCTCAGTTTTCAGATTTATATCCTTCATCGTTACCTAATCGTACCTTTAATAACGAAAATGTTTCCATTTCCCTACCTCTAAGGCCTTGTTTACGGAGACGCGGGGTGTCAGGCATCGCGTGTGGCGGGGCCTCGCGGCGCGTCGGCGGTGCGTGAAGCGGCACTTAGCATCGCACGCGTAAACACAAACGCGTCCCTATGAACAACATCATATATTGCCATAGCAATATATGATGTTGTTCATAGGGACGCGTCGCGGGCAGCGTGGCCGTACGCAGCGTACTCCATTGCGATGGTGCCTAAGTCTGCATTCGTTGTACGATTTCTAAATAAAGGTTCCGTCGGCCGCGGGCATCGTTTCATCGAGAGTTGCCGCCGCGTGCGCCACCGTGTGCGCCACCGCGTGCACCGCCGCATGCGCCGCGATGTTGCCACCCGCGGGCCCCGCCCCATTTCAAGCAAACGCGTGTAAAATCGTTAAATTTAAAAATGCGTGTTAAATGTTTGAATTCAGTGCAGGCCGCGCCGCCGCACGCGACACGGGACGCCCCGCGTCTCCGTAAACGAGGCCTAAGGGATTTTATTGACTTTTAGTTACGATCACATAACGTATGAAGGATATAAATCTGAAAACAGCCATTTTGCCTCAGTTTTATAAGTCTCACTTTTAACAGTATTCTTTGTAGGGAACTATAGTTCTAGGTTGTTAATATTATAAGTAGAGGCCGTTATCGGGCGTGCGTTTTGTGAGCAGCTAGTCTTTAGAGATGTAGTAAAATCTATTGGTTATTTTTAAGGATGTCGATGTACTATGTCGGCAATAGTTTTATACTTCATTTTTCTCGCCATTTCTTCTTGAAATGAAAGGCTCTGTTGTACTTTCTATATTCTTTAAGCGTCAAGGTTTTGGGACAACATCAACAACACACAACAAAAGTCCTCTAAACAGTGAGAAAACAATTAATTTGTTTTTCATTACTTGTCAAGCGACAGTTTGGTTTTTAAATGTTTTTTATTTATCTGAATGTCTGTCATCCGCTCTGTGACTTGACACTGTCGTAAAAGGTAAGGTAGCTATTGACCCGACTCAGTGTTTTGCTTATTTTTGTACGGACTTCACGCTGCTTTGCATTTTTATCAAGAATTAATTTTTTTAATCATCATTCAGCACTGTATATTTTTTTATCGATCTCAAAATAAAATAACCAATAGATTTTACCACATCTCTAAAGATTTGCTGCTCGGAAAATGCACGTCCGATAACGGCCTCTAATTATAAGTTTTCAACCAGGCGCCGTAATAGTAACGGTATACGGGTTGCCGTGGCTGTTGGTGGCCGTGCTGCCGCTGGTGCTGGTGTACCACCGGCTGCAGCGGCGGTACCGCGCCGCGTCGCGCCAGCTGCGCCGGCTGCAGAGCGTCACGCTCTCGCCCGTCTACACGCACTTCAACGACACGCTCGAGGGTACGTACTGTGGCCGTGCTGCCGCTGGTGCTGGTGTACCACCGGCTGCAGCGGCGATACTGCGCCACGTCGCACCAGCTGCGCCGGCTGCAGAGCGTCACGCTCTCGCCCGTCTACACGCACTTCAACGACACGCTCGAGGGTACGTACTGTGGCCGTGCTGCCGCTGGTGCTGGTGTACCACCGGCTGCAGCGGCGATACTGCGCCACGTCGCACCAGCTGCGCCGGCTGCAGAGCGTCACGCTCTCGCCCGTCTACACGCACTTCAACGACACGCTCGAGGGTACGTACTGTGGCCGTGCTGCCGCTGGTGCTGGTGTACCACCGGCTGCAGCGGCGGTACTGCGCCACGTCGCACCAGCTGCGCCGGCTGCAGATCGTCACGCTCTCGCCCGTCTACACGCACTTCAATGATATGCTCGAGGGTGCGTACTGGCATAAGAATAAATAAAATGGTACTGGCTAACTCTTGCATTCTTATGTTGTGTTGAGCTTTGCAAGCAGTCAATAACTTATTGGCGCATTTAGAAGTGTCGGTCACTGTCACTGTTCACAGAATGGGTCGGACGGACGGGATTGGACTAATTTCAATAGCACGTGTAGGTAACCCTAATAACTGACGTCACTGACACGTTTTATAACTTCGCGTGCCACGAACGTTCTCATGGACTTGTTGTCTCTCTATTGGCCTATCTATTATGTAAACGCGTAATAATCATATATAGTCTCCGTAATTAAATTCATTGAAGCTATTTTTCAACACAGGGCTAACTACAATCCGGGCGATGGGTGCTAGTTCTCGGTGGTCAGACACTGGCGACGAATACGTCGAGTCGTGGCAGAGGGCAGCGCTGTGTTCGGCCGCGGCGAGCCAGTGGCTGGCGCTGCGTCTGCAGGCCAGCTCGGGCGCCGTAGTGGCCGCTGCCGCGCTGCTTGCCGTGCTGCAGCGCGCCGCGCACGCCGCAAACCCCGGTGACGTATCCCTGATGTGCCACCACTCCGTACAGGCAGCTCGAGTGCCGTGGTGGCTGTCGCCGCGCAGCTCGCCGTGCTGCAGCGCGCCGCGCACGCCGCAGACCCCGGTGACGTATCCCTCGAGTGCCGCCACTTCGTACAGACAGTGAGACCGCCGCACACTGCTCGCGTGCTGTGCTATTTTTTCAAGTACAATTTATTTCTATAATCAACAACGCACACAGCATGAGCAAAGTATAAAACGGAACTTGAAATTGAAACCAAATAAATATTGTCATGAGATTTGTCTCATTCACACAGTCACCATTTGTTGTGCAAATGAAATTCACGGTCTTGCAGCACAGAATAGATAATAGTACTAGCGTACAGAAGTTGCACTCCGCAAAATCGTTTAAATAAATTGCGACTCTTGCTCCGACGCAATAAAGTGCCATTCAGGTCACACAGCGCTCCCTTCGCTCCAAAGCATTCAATTAATAGTTGCTTCTCTTTCTATCGCGTAGGTCTTATCTTTTCTGACGTATGAAATTAGTCCTCTCAGAGGACGCCGAGCGGTTCAGACTCGCGCGCGGAGTGACAGAGCCCTGCTTGCAGCCTAACAAACATACTGTACGGAACCGTACGATTATTTTTATATACGTATTTACGAAATAATGCATTTCATTGGCGTATGCTTACGTCGCTATTTTATGTACTGGCTCGCAACGCGAGTATCACTTTATATGACGAAATAAAGTTAGTGCAATTACGGCATTCTACACGGGCAGTTTGATTTATCATCCCCGAATTTATCACTATCATTTAACTATCATATCAATTTATATTGTATGAACCATACATAGTTTTTTTTTTTTTTGTTATTATCATAAAAATATTTTTTTGCTATCAAAAATTCGCGAGCGGTTATCACGCGAATTGGGACTCTCTTGAAGTGCCTTACGGACAGTGAGGGTGCGCAAGAGTACAAAGGATCATCCTACGTCAGTGAGTAGAGCTGACAATCCGGAGCACCGAGGAGGCAGCCCTTCCCAGCATCAAATCAAGTAAGACTGTTCCTTTTATTATTCAACCATGGAAACTTTAGTCGCCCGCCAGCGTGAGCTTTTGGACAACATCAATTATATCAAGGTCAACTTCGGGAAGGACGCCGCAGCCAGGAAGACCCCAGATTATCTTCAGAAAAGAATTCAGTCACTTGATAACCTTTGGGGAGAGTACGAACAAAATCATCTGAAGTTGTCGGCGTCTCCTGCCGAGGCCGAGGATTATTTCTCTCAAAACTTGTATCAGCAGGGTCAGGAGTTCTATCGGATGACTCGAGAACTTTTTACTTCTTTTGGTAAGAAGGACAAGGCCACCGCGACTTGTGGAAAGGCAGATGAATTATTAGCATTGCAAAAAACCAATTTTCGGGCTTTTAATAGACTCCTTCAGATTATTGATTTAGAAAATTTATCAGATAAATGGGAACTAGAAGATGAGTTGCGAAATATTCAGGCAAAGTGGAACAATATCGATAGTTTACACTTGCAAATAGATCACTTGTTATCAGGGGAGGACTTAATTTATGAGGAGCAATTTAGTAGTTTCGAAAAAATGTTTCGGGAAATTAAGCGCAATATCAATAAAAAATTATCATCATTAACTCATATTCAGCAATCTACACCGCATATACAAATACCTAGTTTTTGTGGTAAATATTCTCAATGGCCTACGTTTTATGACATTTTTTCGGAAACTATTCATTGCGCAAAAAATGCAGCACTTAAAAGGTAAAGTTAAGGGTGAAGCTGAACGGTTAATTCAGCACTTGCATATCTCATCCGAAAATTATGAAACTGCGTGGGACATTTTGGTGCATAGATATAATAATCCTCAAATTTTATTTACCAATCAGATTGAAATATTTTTAAATCAACCGGTTATTCAAAAACAATCATCATCGGAATTAAAAAGATTACACGACACCACCTCAGAATGTATCCACGCAATACATAATCTCGGATTAGATACAACATCTTGGGATCCATTGCTTGTTCATTTAATTTGCAAAAAGTTAGATTCAGAATCATACACTAACTATATGGAGTTCCGCAAGTCGCCTAGGGAGCTTCCAGCATTGGAAGAAATGATGAATTTCTTAGAAAATAAATTTACATCTCTCGAACCTGTCAATAAGGGCGAGAAAGTCTCTGTTATTAATCCTAAACCATCATTTAAGCGTAATCAATATCAACAAAGATTTACCTTTAACAAATCAAATAACTACAAACCGAATAATTATAATCATTCCTATCATAATCATTCAAATTTTCAAGCAGCAAGTACAATTAATTCGAGGTCATGTCCGTTGTGCAATAATTTGCGCCATGACTTATACATGTGTCGGAAGTTTACCGGAATGAAACCTGAAGCCCGGTTGTCGACAATTACGAAATTAAAGTATTGTCGGAATTGTTTGTATAATCATTTTGATAATAAATGTCTATCGGCAAAAAGGTGCAAAGAGTGTCACGCGGAACATAACACGTTGTTGCATGATGCATTTGTATCAAGTAATAATCCTTCCACGTCTCGTCAACCCCTTTGTTATTAGAATGAAAAGGCAGCATCAATGTCTCATTTAGAACCTATCACTCAGTCAAACACGAAGCAACATAGTGTAAATCACGTCGCGGCTGAAAATGAAGAAATTTTACTAACGACTTTGCTTATAAATGTTTTATCAGCTGATGGAAATTACGTTACGTTAAGGGCGCTCCTCGATCAGGGATCGCAAATATCATTGATTTCAGAAAACGCCACTCAGTTGTTAGGTTTGCGACGGGAAAAATACAATGCATCCGTATCAGGTATAGGTCCCGGTATCAAACAAAGTAAGGGGATAGTATCAATTGAAGGTCATTCTATCTATGGGGACTATTCCATATCCACTCGAGCACTTTGGTCAATAAGGTAGTTAACAATTTACCGAATATTTCGTTTGCTAAAAAATCGTGGTCACATCTTCAATCACTTCAATTAGCGGATCCGGAATACAACGTTTCTAGGCCGATCGATCTCCTTTTAGATGCAAGCATTTATTCAGAAATAATTTTGAATGGCTTAATCAAGGGCCCGTCTCAGGCGCCCATAGCGCAGCAGACAAAGTTAAGATGCATTTTGTCCGGTAGTGTTAGTTTTTTAGGTTTTAAATGTCATGTAGTAATAAACAACATTAAAGATATATCACAGTTTTGGGAAATCGAAGACATTAACGATTCTTCTTCTAACTTGAACGAAGATGAAGAATTATGTGAAAGTTTTTACGTGAATACCACGCGTCGGTTAGAAAATGGCCGCTACGAGGTCGCTTTACCTTTAAAACCAGGGTTTGAATCAGAACTTGGAACGTCTAAGTCAAAAGCCATTTCCCAATTCAAACAGTTAGAAACCAAAATGTCCAAAAATATACAATTCGCAAATGAATATAAGCACTTTTTCCAGGAATATGAGCAGTTAGGTCATATGCATGAGGTAGGTAATAATGAGCAATCAGCCTTTTATTTGCCACATCATGGAGTGATAAACTTGGAGTCCACTACCACTAAATTGAGGGTGGTCTTCAATGCATCCTCCAAGTCTACCTCGGGCCGCAGCCTTAACGATGTAATGTACTGCGGACCCAATTTACAGCAGGATTTACTTTCTTTAATCTTAAAATGGAGAAATCATAAGTATGTTCTCACAGCTGACATCGAAAAGATGTTCAGACAAATTCTTGTACGTCATTCTGATCAAAAATTCCAAGCAACCATTTGGCGTGAATCACCGAATTTAGCACTGAGTACGTATCATTTATCAACACTAACCTATGGTAGTAAGGCAGCGCCGTTCCTTGCGATGCGAACGTTACAACAGATCGCTAGGGACAGCAGGGATAAGTATCCACTAGCCGCGAGTGTAGCCGAAACATCATTTTTTATGGACGATCTGTTGAGTGGGGAAAGTTCTTTATCCAGAGCAAAGGAATTACAAGAGCAACTCATTAACATGCTAAAAGATGCAGGAATGAACCTGCGTAAGTGGTCCAGTAATGAACCGCAGCTTATCAAGGATTTATCGGCTGATCAGTTGAATAGTCCTTACGAATTTCGAAGCTCCGAGACAAGAAAAACTCTTGGCTTGCGATGGAGCCCTTCGGATGATAAATTTATGTTTCAAAATCAGCTAAATCAGCAGGAAATAGGTAACATCACTAAACGTCAATTATTATCTAATATTTCCAAGATATTTGATCCGTTGGGTTGGCTGTCACCGCTCACCATCAGAGCGAAGCTATTATTCCAAAAGGTCTGGTCAGCAGGTGGTCAATGGGATGAAGAGATATCAACATCATTACAAGGTGAGTGGAAACAATTAAAACAGGATTTGAGCATTATTGATAAATTTAGCTTGCCGAGATATTACGGTAATACAGGGACATCATATCAAATTCACGCGTTTTGCGATGCGTCTGATAAAGCATACGCGTGTGTTATATACATCGTTAGCGTGAATGATAAGGGCGAACGCATAACGACCTTAGTCGCGGCTAAGACTAAACTAGCACCATTAGCAAAAAAGGTATCATTGCCTCGTCTCGAGTTATGTGGCGCAGTTTTATTAAGTTCACTATTAATTAAAGTTTTAGACTCATTGCCCAAACAGGCGGCTCAAATATTCGCATGGACCGACTCCATGGTCGTATTAGGGTGGCTAAATGGGGACGTGTCTCGGTGGAAGCCGTTTGTGGCCAACCGCATCAAGAAAATTTTAGATATCATCCCGGCGTCGTGTTGGCACCACGTACGTTCGGAAGAAAACGCCGCGGACTGTGCGACAAGGGGAGTGAGCGCCGATTGTCTGCTAAACAAATCCTTGTGGTGGGAAGGACCCGAGTGGCTCCGTAACTTCAACCCCACAAGTTCAAAAAAAATATCATATCCCTCTCCAAAAATTGAAGAGAAACGCTATCATGCACATGCAGCTTTAAATCAAAACGTTTCTTCTTTTATCACTCAGTTAGTACACAATAAAAGTTCAATAACCCTAATTACAAAAATAGTAGCATGGATATTACGTTTCATTTCTGTCTTGCGAAACACGAACAGTTTGAATGAATGTAATACAATTCTAACACCAGCGGAAATGCAAAATGCCTACAATTTTATTATCAAATCTTTTCAATCAGTGGAATTTGAAAAGGAATTATCTGATTTGAGAAACAAGGGCCATGTACACTCAAGTAGTCGTTTATACACTTTAAAACCCTTTATTGATGACAATGGTATTTTAAGGGTTGGTGGGAGGCTCGGAAACTCGCAACTTAATTATGCGGCCAAACACCCAATCATTTTATCATCTCACAGTCGACTCACTGAATTAATTATTCATCAAGCGCATATGACTACCTTACACGGGGGCCCAAAATTGACTCTAAGTTACATAAGAGACAGATTTTGGTTACTTAGCGGGACACGAACGGTGAAAAGTCAACTTAGACGCTGTGTAACGTGTCGCCGATTCAATCAACAAAGCAGTCAACCAATCATGGCTGACTTACCAGGGCCCAGAGTCACCCCGTCGCATCCCTTCACGCATTCTGCTTGCGATTTTACAGGACATTTAGAACTGAAAGCGAATAAGGGTCGCGGCATCAAGACTGTGAAAGGGTATATAGCTGTCTTCGTTTGTCTATCAACAAAGGCAGCTCATCTAGAACTCGTGTCAGATTTGAGTACCCCTGCATTTCTCGCCGCCTTCCGTCGTTTTTGCGCTCGGCGCGGTACACCGAGTCACATGTACAGCGATAACGGTCGGAACTTTGTGGGCGCTAACAGAATTATGAAAAAGGAATATCAAGAAATCATAGAGAACATCAATCCAGAATTTTTAAATGATATCAGTGACCTTAACATCCAGTGGCATTTTAATGCCCCAGTGTGGCCAAATGCCGGTGGTCTCTGGGAGGCCGCTGTAAAAAGTCTGAAATATCATTTAAAAAGGATTATAGGTGAACAGCGCCTAACGTACGAAGAATTTACTACTCTTCTTTATCAAATTGAGGCCTGCCTTAATTCAAGGCCGTTATGTCGGCTCACCGATGACGCGGAAGACGAAGTGCTGACGCCGGGACACTTCCTTATAGGTGCCCCTCTCTTATCAAGGCCGCAGACTGAACCAGATTCTCTCACACTATCGAATCGTTGGCAACTTGTTCAGTCCATCAATAAGCAGTTTTGGAAGATATGGTCTTCCGAATATCTACAACAACTGCAGACCAGAACACGATGGCAAAAACCTTCCAAAAACCTGGAAGTCAATGATGTAGTGCTTATAAAGGACGAAAATCTACCCCCTGGTAAATGGGCTATGGGTAGAGTCCTTACTCTACATCCAGGCGGAGACGGTTGCGTAAGGGTGGTTGCCCTAAAAACATGTAACAATACAATGCAACGTCCCGTAAATAAGTTGGTATTATTACCGGTGCACGAACATAATTATAATCCATCTGAAAAACCTAAACATTCCACGGATCAAATATCTTTGAACAACGCGAAAGGAAAGGACAACCGGCAATCAAATCACGCACGGTATTCATTTAAAAACTTTTTCTTATCACTAATGTTATTATTTACATTTATTAGTTCTAGCATGCAAATGAAAACGGAACCGTTTAGCGTAGTTCCTCTCGAAAATCAATCAGGATTTTATTTTGATAAGATATCCGATCTTCAATGTATTAAGGACGATTGGAAATTAGTTGTATTTTACAATATATCTATTTATAATCACGGTGTCCATGATCTCAGAAATTATATTTATCATTTAAAAGAAACGTGTAATGACATGAATATGCAATATCAACAAATCATTTATCAATTAGAACACGAACTAACGGAAATTGAGCACTATGACGTTTTACTTAGGAAACATCATTTAAAAAGATCGAAACGTGGATTGATTAATGGAGTAGGTTATATAGCAAATACGTTGTTTGGCGTTCTAGACGAAAGATTTGCTGCCCAGTATAAAAAGGATATAGAGTCTGTAGCCAAAAATGAGAACCATTTGCAGCTTCTTATAAAGAATCAAACGTCGGTATTAGAATCAGAATTCAATGTTATCAAAAGGAACAAAATTTCTATGCGTAAACAATTTAATTTTATTAAGGAACACTTACAAAATATTTCGTCGGAGATAGATCGAGTAAAACTGGTTGACCGCACTAGTTCATATGTGTTATCATCAGCTCTTTCAGCGTACATAGCTATATCAAATTTAAAACAAACACAGCAATCTCTGTTAGACACCGTCACAGACATAAGTCATGGACAAATCAATGTGCATTTGTTATCACCTAATCAGCTTGAATCCCAAGTGAGTATCATAACTGCACAAGTGAGAGGCGACTTAACCGTTCCTTGTGAAAATATACGAGATCTATATAAACTTCTCAAAGTATCAGCTCGAATATATGACAACTATTTTATCATTGAAATAAAAATACCCCTAATAACAACTGACACGTTTGAATTGAATAAGATCATCCCAATAACATTTAAAAATAATCAAAATTATCATCTTCTTCGTTCCTCTTTTCCTTACATCGCTTACAATATAAGAAAGGATACAGCAATATTTTTATCAGATGGTAACTTAAATTCTTGTTTCCATATATCTAATAAATTAATATGTTCAGTAGACGAACCCGTTTATAACTTAAAAATAAAACAATCCTTTTGCGATATAAAAATTATGAATGAAGATAAAGTGTGCATATCTGTAGTATCAAGTTGCGGGGATCGGTGGTTTAAGTTGCACAGTCCGAACGCCTGGCTATTCTCGTGTTGCGAGGAATGCAAGCTTCGCATTTTCTGTGCATCAGAAATGACAATGACTTCATTAATTGGAAACGGGATTATTAATGTAGGTCAGGGCTGTACTGTAGAGACACCATTTTATAGTATCACCGCGCATAATAATTATTTGCATAATACGAAACTTCAGAGTGATGTCGAAGCCCCTAGGTTAGCAGTACTGAATAAAATTATCAACTCTTCATCTACGCTGAATTTCACCGAGATCGAGAATCACGAATCAATTTGGCATGACATTCAAACACAGATCGACACGATCAAGGAACAGTCTAATCAAAATTTATCAGTACATGATATCCATCATTACAGCTTGCTATATATTATTTTAACCGTTTTGATCACGATCGGCAGCATAATAGCATGTTGGAAGTTAAAGAAAAGATGTGGGAAGGGCCGCGGTAGAACATCATCGTCACCGGCGAACCGATCAGACATGCCGGCGATCCAGCATGAAGCGGCGGCAGCCAGCGGCAGCGGCGCCATGAGCAGCGCCAGCGACGCGACCAATGTGGCTTGTGCTGTTTACAGCACAATCAGCGAGAAAGTGAATGCGTCCAATCTGTGTAGTGTCCCTAGTGAGCTAAAAGGGTCCGTTATCAGTGTTAGTGATAAGGGAACTTCACCCTTGTTTATGCCTCGATTAGTGAGCCCAGTAGTGCGTCCCGAATAACAAAGACTTGCGTCGATCGTTTAATAGTTCTAAGTTAATAATATTTTTAAAAGACATTTTTTTTACATTTATATTTTTTTGCAAAAATGTATAGTGTAAATCAAATTGTAGATAAACTTTTCCATTTATTTGTTAATTTGTATCATTTTATCATTGATCACTATGCCATCTTTTCTGAGGGCGGAGGATGTACGGAACCGTACGATTATTTTTATATACGTATTTACGAAATAATGCATTTCATTGGCGTATGCTTACGTCGCTATTTTATGTACTGGCTCGCAACGCGAGTATCACTTTATATGACGAAATAAAGTTAGTGCAATTACGGCATTCTACACGGGCAGTTTGATTTATCATCCCCGAATTTATCACTATCATTTAACTATCATATCAATTTATATTGTATGAACCATACACATACTAAATAAAATTCTTCACGTCTTCAACTCAACCGATCATCATATTTTTTTGCATACACGTTTTAAGAGGTACAGTAAACGACGTAGGGTAAATAACTGACGATGCATATATGTCGCGGGCCGCCGCTAGTCGATTATAGATAACTTAGTCCTTACTAATATTATAAATGCGAAAGTCCGTTTGTTTGTTTGTTACGCCTTCACGTCTTAACTACTGAACCGATCACCATGACATTTTGCATACACGTTGTCAGGGGTACAGAGAAGGACGTAGGGTACTTTTCATCCCGAAAAAAGTGTTTTTCCCGAGGGAGAGCAAAAAAACCTTTCCACGCAGACGAAGTCGCGAGCGGCCGCTAGTAAGTAATAAAATAAAAGTGCGTCTAGTTATTTTAACTTTGTGTTTTACAGGTCTCGTGGGCCTTGCGATATCTTATGCTCTGTCGATGACGTCAATGTTGAGTAACGTGCTCAATTCATTTACCGAAACTGAAAGAGAGATGATTGCCGTTGAACGTGTCGGCGAATACATCAAACAGGTCAGAATATCGTCTTATATGGTAATGGGAGATTTTCAGAGCTCAAAAATGAAAAAAGAAATTAGTTCAAAAATATCTCGACAGATGGCGTTTTTGAAAGCCGAGCCGTCGTAAAGTCGTAAAGCACTTCAAGGGTACTTACAGCATTTGCGATCAAAATTTTCTAAAAATTGCATGCGATAAATTGCTTAGTGTGAAGGTGAAACTTTATGGCTCGGCTTTCATACAACGCTATGTATAAAAAATTATTTGAGCTAGCCCATTGTAAAAAAATAATAAGAATTATTTTTTTTAGGTTGAATGTGAAAAATTTGAGGGTGCAGCTCCACCTTACGGGTGGCCTCAGCAAGGCGTTATAGAATTTGAAGATGTCGCACTTAAATATAGGTAAGTAAATCGTACATAATTACAAAATATTTTCAAAAAGATAAAGTATAATAAATAAATATATAAAAAAATAAGATAAAACTTGGTTTTAAACTTTTGCTGTATGGCCATCAGCCATTTTTAATGTCCCCACTGCTGGGGCACAGGCCTTCCTTATGGGTGAATAAGGAGGATAGGCCATAACCCACCACGCGGGCCCAATGCGGATTGGTGGGTGTTAACGACTGCAAATGCAGCCGGCACCAACGGCTTAACGTTCCTTCCGAAGCACGGAGAAGCACGAGATAATACATTTTTGGTCACCCATCCCATGACTGACCCTTGCGTAAGTTGCTTAACCTCCGCAATCGCTGGGCCAGGCGCTAAACCACAGCGCCATCGAGCTCTTATGTATTCCTTGCTGCATCTGATAGTCGAAATAAGTAAATATGTATTTCCAGTAACCGGCAGCATGCTACGCTGGCTCTAAATGGAGTGACTTTCTCAACGTGGCCCAGCGAGAAGTTAGGAGTAGTGGGCAGAACAGGTGCTGGGAAAAGTTCGCTGCTGAACGCACTCCTACGACTCACGAACTTGGAGCACGGCAGAATATTGGTTGACGGCGTTGACATTCGCACGCTCAACCTTCAGGCTCTCAGGTAAATCACTGCACATACATACAGTGGCAGTCACATAAATAAAGACACCAGTTGATTTTTATACAAACGAGGTAACTTTGGAACCTTGGTTCTCCGCCTGCGAATGACCTGGCTGTGATCTGATGATGGTCATCCAGGGAGTGAATGGAGGAGATTCAGATCGCTATACACACCCAACTGATCTGACCCCCTAGCCAAAGTAACATTTGCATATTTTCGTTATCGCTTCGCTTTCGAAACATGTAGGGCTGTCATAAGGTTTTGTTAACTATCGAATTTTAAAACGTCAAATCTTTAGAGTCCGTTACGCCAGCAAGAAAGTAGCTTCTAGAGGGAAGCGAGTTTGATGAATAATTTGTGCGCAATTCGGTGTGAATGTGCGCCAAATAAAAAATTTGTGGGCCTTATAGTTTTGGAATAAAACGGGAAAAACGAATTCTGCTGGGGTAACGGTACTCCAGCAAGAAGATTCTAAACTAATGATCGGAGAGAAATAAAAGATATATGGGCGGGTAGCTTGATACTAGCAAGAAATGTGCGCCAAATATATAATTTGTGGGCCTTATAGTTTTGGAGATATTTGATTTCCTGCTGGCGTAACGTTTTGCCGGATCCCAGATCTCGGAAACTACTAAATGTGCGATCTTACAGTAAACATATATAAGTAGCCCCTAATTTGTGCTATTTGTGCGGTAGAAAACATTTCAAAAATATTCACAAATTTTGAAGTAATCGGGCATTTCCTGAAAACAGAAAAAAAATCTAGCGCCTAAACTACCACATAAATAAAGAAACCAAAAACGGTGTTCTATTCTTCTTATTATTTCTCATTACCATAAAAATTTTGAAAACCGCACATTTACACGTTTTTGAATAATACCCACATGAAGGTAAGACCGACCATGTCATGACTTTGACGGTCAGCAGGATAAAAATATCAGAGATTATTTAGATCCTGGCCCAATAAATAATCTGTGCGGTTACTGAAGTACAGGCTCTGAAAATTTCAGCTTCAAATTTTTCGTATTAAAGGAAATATCAATTAAAATCCAAAACAACTCTCAGTATTCCGATTAACCGACCAAATTCGATAGACCACAAAAAAGCGACGCGTTCATACATATTGACGACCTTCTTTAATGTGTCGTATTATGCAGAAAAATTGTTTGTACAGTCGCGTTCATAACTTCTTATTGGCAAATGTGGGTAAATAGTGTTTTAACACTTAAATAGTTAGTTTGAGTCTGTATTTATACCAATACAATGTGGCGTTGATCTGTTATATTACACCCAGATTATATATTTTGCGGACGGCACTCTTCGAACACGTGACTGTGAAACCAGCTAAATTTTGTAAGTTACTAGAAGATCTGTTTATTTCTTAGTGAAGTATACCAGAATCATTGTTGTCTAAACACCAATAGCGTAGCTGTTTTAATTTTCAATAACAGGAAACAACTACCTATCTGTCTTAGGTAGGTATGTGTTTATAACTTCGTTCGAACCGGAAAGAAGCACTAAAATCAGTTAAATGGGCTCTTCACTCGCGTATTATTATTAAGGTAGGTATTTAGTTTTGGTGTAACAAGTAGGTATTTATTGTAATAATATTTTATTAAGGTGTAATACCTAACTAAGTACTTACTTAAATTGCAATTAATTTTACAACAGAAGTGAGTGACCAACTTCATAGCGGTTGTGGTATAAAACGACGTTTTTTAATCTGTAACATTTTCTCTTTTCCATAGAGACCACTGACGTCCATTATACAACTTGCATAATGGACGTCAGAGGGCCTAGTACGAGTTGTGTTTCTCACCTCACTTTACGAATAGTATCGAGTGAAAGAGAGGAAATCATGCGAGTGAGTGAACGAGTGAAAGAATGAAAACGATAGTTAACTATTCGCAAAGTGAAGTGAGAACAAAAAACCAACTCGTAGTAGGCCCTCTGGGAAGAGACCTACATCCATGTAGAAGTTGCATGCAAGGGATCACTGTCTATTGTCTATTTAATTAATCGCATTGTAGGTACATTAAGTACCTAGTTAGGTATGACAAAAAAAAACGAAATAAAATTACAAAACATCCTTTATTTTTTTACTAAAATAATGTTAAAATTGTTAAAATTCTTTCAATTCAAGTAAAAAATGAAATGAAACAGAAATAACTTCATTCGTTATTTAAATAAAAGCACTCACTCAAATCACTTTTTCACTTAAATGTACGTAGACGTGACGTGTACAAACCTGTTCGACAACAAAGTTAAGGAGGTCATCAATATGTATGAACGCGTCGCTTTTTTGTGGTCTATCGAATTTGGTCGGTTAATCGGAATACTGAGAGTTGTTTTGGATTTTAATTGATATTTCCTTTAATACGAAGAATTTGAAGCTGAAATTTTCAGAGCATGTACTTCAGTAACCGCACAGATTATTCATTGGGCCAGGATCTAAATAATCTCTGATATTTTTATCCTACTGACCGTTGAAGTCATGACATGGTCGGTCTCACCTTCATGTGGGTATTATTCAAAAACGTGTAAATGTGCGGTTCTCAAAATTTTTATGGTAATGAGAAATAATAAGAAGAATAGAACACCGTTTTTGATTTCTTTATTTATGTGGTAGTTTAGGCGCTAGATTTTTTTTTCTGTTTTCAGGAAATGCCCGATTACTTCAAAATTTGTGAATATTTTTGAAATGTTTTCTACCGCACAAATAGCACAAATTAGGGGCTTCTTATATATGTTTACTGTAAGATCGCACATTTAGTAGTTTCCGAGATCTGGGATCCGGCAAAACGTTACGCCAGCAGGAAATCAAATATCTCCAAAACTATAAGGCCCACAAATTATATATTTGGCGCACATTTCTTGCTAGTATCAAGCTACCCGCCCATATATCTTTTATTTCTCTCCGATCATTAGTTTAGAATCTTCTTGCTGGAGTACCGTTACCCCAGCAGAATTCGTTTTTCCCGTTCTATTCCAAAACTATAATACCCACAAATTTTTTATTTGGCGCACATTTGCACCGAATTGCGCACAAATTATTCATCAAACTAGCTTCCCTCTAGAAGCTACTTTCTTGCTGGCGTAACGGACTCAAATCTTTACATTTTTCGGAGCGAAGCGATAGCGAAAATTTGTAAATGTGACATTGGCTACATGCTCTGATCAGCATTCAAAGTTACCTCGTTTGTATGAAAATCGACTGGTGTCTTAAATCATGTGACCGCCACTGTACGTACATACACCGGACCGGACATAGTAAAGGTGTCTTTTAAACTTTTTTCTGTATTATACTTTAAGCTACAATATATCGGCCTTGTTCTAACGAGTGGGCAGACATTAGTAAACACTAAAGTGTCTATTCTGTACACATTTTGTACTGTTTATTTACTGCTTTGTCTTACCATCCATGCACATTGCAATCAATTTAGGCTGTTCGTCTAGTTGACATTGGTTGAAAAAATAGACCCGTTTTCCCCCCGAAGAGTAGAAAACGGATATTTAGGTTTCAGCCTTCGCTTGAACCACTTGAGATTACGCTTCAATGAAATCGTCACTCACACACTTGCAAACTGTTCTACCGTGTATCTGTGCTCTGTTGCTATCTCTTTCTAACATGACGCAGCGCTGGGTGGGGCGGCGCCGCCCTCTTCAGTACCTGAAATTTAGCCGGCAAGGAACTTAAAGGCGTGGTTCAAGCTACGGCTGAAACCTAAATATCCGTTTTCTACCCTTCGGGGGGAAAACGGGTCTATTTAGGTGTTCGAGCCTTCGCTTGAACCACTTGAGATGTGTTTCTATTCTGCCGGCGCTGCTAATGCGTACTGTGATTTTTATTGTTTGAAATGAGTAATAAAACATATAACTTCTTATTAAATTCTTTCAATGATTTGGATTATATAATATAAATTCTTACAATCACATATAAATTCCTAATTATATAAATGACAAATGCCTTACTTGTTAATTATAATCAGATGAGATCACTAAATCATCATTATTGATATAAGAGACATAAAAAAAGTTGAAAAATTATCACTCAACTTGTTAGCAGTGGGTTACGATAATTATTTAGAGTTTAGACTGCTTGTGGGTACCTATTTCTTTAAAATAGTGGTTAAAGAAAGTATTTCTTTGTTTCCTCTCTTTAGAATCTCTTCAATATCGTATTTGTTAGATGTCCAGTTCTCGGATGCTACAGCCCCTTTAAAAAACCGGCCAAGTGCGTGTCGGGCCACGCGCCATAGGGTTCCGTAGTTACCTTATACCATACCATATTTAATACCACCTATCATTTTTCGTTTGCAAAAATAACTTTGTTTTTCACAGTGTTGGTATGAATGACAAAGTTATATTTGCGGTTTTGGAAAATGTGCTATATCTCAAAAACTAATTACTATATCTCGTTCAAACCAATTTTGGTTGAAAGTGTTTATTAAGATCTACAGCATTTATTTTTTTTAGATTTTTCACTCTCTTATTTCAAAAGTTAAAGGGGGGGGGGGGACACACATTTTACCACTTTGGTGGTGAATATCTTTCAAACGGTTGACTTTGAGAAAAAGTTGTCTTAGAAACCTCAATGTCATTTTTAAAGACCTATCTATAGACACCCAACACGTGTTGGTTTGAAGAAAAAAATTTTTTTCAGTTTCAGTTCCATGTATGGAAAGCCCCCCCTTAATCTTTTATTTTTCTTATTTTTGTATTAAATTCGTTAAGCGGTTAACAGAATACATCTACCTACCAAGTTTCAACTGTGTAGTCTTAATACTTTCGGAATAAAGTGGCTGTGACATACGGACAGACAGACAGACAGACATGACGAATCTATAAGGGTAGTCCAATCAATGAGCATATTTGTTGTATGGAGACTTCCAAAAAATTCTCCCGTCTATAAAATTTGGCATGTGATGAAGTTAGGTAACACAGATTCCAGATGAACAATAAGCCAATAAAATTTGTTAAGAGAAGTTAGGTATTTTTACCTAAACATGAAAATCGCTTATATCTCTCTGTGAATATTTCCTCGGGCTAAAATACTTTCTGTATACGTATTTGTGTATTAGTTAGAATAAGTATGTAAAAGAATCCAATATTTTTTCGATTTCGGAGATACTCCAAATTTAAATTTTAATATTTTTCAATATATCTTTTCTTGATTAAAATATCTGCTGATTATTATTTTTTAATATTTTTTTATACCCTTAATATATAGATTTGTTCAGTAGGCCAACAAATTTTCTTCTTTAATCATATTTATACATAAATGTATGAAAATGGACCGACTATTTTTCACATTACCTCTTAAGACCAAAAAATAAAAAAAATATGATTAAAGAAGAAAATTAATTGACTTACTGAACAAAGCTATATATTTAAGGATATAAAAACATATTAAAAATAATAATCAGCAGATATTTTTATCAAGAAAAGATATATTGAAAAATATTAAAATTTAAATTTGGAGTATCTCCGAAATCGAAAAAATATTGGATTCTTTTACATACTTATTCTAACTAATACACAAGTACGTATACAGAAAGTATTTTAGCCCGAGGAAATATTCACAGAGAGATATAAGCGATTTTCATGTTTAGGTAAAAATACCTAACTTCTCGTAACAAAATTTATTGGATTATTGTTCATCTGTAATCTGTATTACCTAACTTCATCACATGCCAAATTTCATAGACGGAAGAATTATTCGGGTTGCATAAGCCCCGTTGATTGGACTAGGGTTCCGTTTTTTGCCATTTAGGCTACGGAACCCTAAAAAAGCTGCCTGCTGAAGCGGGTATACCCGCTTCACGAAACAAAGTTCGAATCCATCCTGCAATCACGGAACGGGATGCGCTCTTTACTGTGCCTCTTGTTGATGTGAACAAATTTTTTAGATTCTCCCCCTTTCGTCTCTCATGAGACAGCTTTGTGGATTTTCTGATCCACGATAGGAGATCAAGTCGAACCTCATCTGGGTTCTCTCTAAGGACCCATGCTGATTGTCTATATTTTCAGAGTCCGTTTTAGAGCCGAACTGTGACCATAAAATTATTTCATTTCCGTTGTCTGTGGCCGATTCTTTTTGTAGAGTAAGATCGTGTACTGTACGTCCCGAGGCTAGCAGGAGGAGGACGGCAGTATGTCTAAAAATGTGTAATAAGCTGTTGTCATTCATATTGTAGGACTTAAGGAACTCAAGGAGGTCCTTTATTTTCAAAGGTAATGGTTTTTCACTGGAAGGTTCTTCGAGAAAATGGCTTTTAGGACATGTTTTACTAGTATATGGGAGCTTAGAGATGCAAACTTTCTAGGATTTGATACTGTTGTAATTAATTACTAATTTGTGTAAGGCTAATGGTACTGGGGGCCAGTTTAATATCTTTATGTAGGTAGGTGACACAGATATTGCGCTACATCTCAAGACCGTGGGGTGTCAGTGGCAACATTGATGGAGCAGGATCACTTCTGCCATGGTAGCCAAATGGTTGTGTAGGTTTTGATGATGGGTTTCCTTCAGGACGCCTCTAAAAGGTTTATATCTGCTTCTGACCAGCTTCTTAGATATCTATTCCAGCCTGTACCTTCCAAACCAATAAATCTAACTTTTCCATATTCTGTGGCGGACGATTCGTTCGGAGTTCGACAGGGTTCATCCTCAGGTCCGGAATTGGGACTGGAGGGCATGCAGCAATTCGCCTGTGATCGGGCTCCCAGAACGCTCTGTTCCAACTCGGGGCTACGATCAAGTAAATTCCTTGGGAGGTTTTGAGGTGGCGAATCACCCAAGGAATTATTGAGGGTTAGTATGATGTTCGGGATCTTCTGTGACAGTATGTGTTGACGGTGTCAAAGTGCTGTTCCTGGTAGAATTTTCTCCTTGAGGGCATCAAGAGTCCGAAGAGATGCTTTGACGACTGGTTAGTTGGTTATTGCTTTTAATGGTATGAACTGCATCCATGAACGCGAAGTAGAACTTGCCCGAGCCGAATGTCTTAGATACAATATGTTGAGGTGCGCATAACAAGGCTCAACCAAGACATCAGCGTAGAATCTTTAATCTAGTACTTTGGTACTTTCTCTCTGATAGAACACTAGTTTTAGAACCGAAAGGCTGTTTAACAAGGCTAAATCGACCGATAACTGGGATCGGTATGCAAAATCTTAGACAGACTACAACAAGGAAATACGGAAGGCAAGGCGACTTTCATGGAGAAAGTCCTGTGAGGGTACCATTGGTGCTCCCCAAGGAGCTAGAATCCACAAAGTCCTGGCCAAATCGCCTTCGAATCAACTGTGACTATTAAAGAAACCAGATGGGACTTTCGCTGAGAACAGCGGAAGAAACCATAGATTTTCACTTTCTTGGATAAGTGCCAGACGCCAATGGAATGAATCAAAACTGCCTCGCTAGGCCTAACAGTGAGGACTGGAGAAGAGAAGCAAGGAACTTGATTGATTGATTCGTTCAAGCCGTTCAAATCAGCTAGGGAAGATGATGATATCTTTCCTGCTCTCTTACAACAAGGAAAGGAGACCCTCATCCCCATTTTGGTAAAGATCTTCAAAGCAAGCTATGGGGATATGAACCAAGCGAATGTACTTCAGTAAAAGTCCGTTTTGATCCAAAGGCTGGAAAGAAGGACTTTTCGCAACCAAAATCCTTCAGACCCATTAACCTTACCTCGTTCCTACTCAAGAGTGTTGAAAAGGTTATTGGTGTGTATATAAGGGACGAGCCACTGCGCGAGCGTCCCCTACATAAAAAGAAACACGCTTATCGTAAAGGAAAGTACCAAGAAACTGCTCTGCTAGAACTAACAGATAGGATCGAAAGGGCCCTAGAAAATAAACAGATAGATAGCCTTAAGCGTTTTCCTTGACGGAAGGTGCCTTTGATAACGTCACTATCGAAACCCTTTCTAGTGGAATGCGTGACAAAAACATTGACAGCACAACCATCTGCTGGATTGAAAGCATGCTTCTTTACAGAAATGTAAACGTAAAGAGGTTTCAAGATAACTAGTGGATGCCCACAGAGGGGCGTACTATCGCCCCCATTGTGGTCACTTGATGTCGATCAATTATTGATTGAAGCCTCTAAAAAGACCTAGATATACAGGGCTATGCTGACGATGTTGTAGCCTGCGTGATAGGCCCCTGTCAGAGCACTGTACCATCCATACTTCAAAGGTCTCTCAATGTCATCCAATAAGTGGTGCACTGAGAACAGCTTGTCGGTAAAACCGAACAAAACAATAATAGTCCCTTTTACTAGGAAGCATAAGTTGGACAAACTTAAAACGCCCACTATAAAGGGGATTCCCATCCCATAACATTTTCTACGGAAGCCAAATACCTGGGCGTTCAATTGACCAAAAGCTGACGTGGAATACACACATAAATAATGTGATCCAAAATATATATTTCTATAATCGACATAGGAATTTGCTGTCGTTTAATGGGTGCAAGATGGGGTCTAAACACCCAAGATTGCCCTGTGGATGTATACCGCCATATTCAGGCCGATGATAACATATGCCTGTGTAGTATGGTGGCAAAAAACAACCCAAACGACAGTTATAAACAAGCTAACCAGTTTGCAAGATTAGCGTGCCTTATGGCAACGGGGGCCATGCCTACAACACCAGGAGCAGCACTCAATGCCCTGCTAGCTAGACCTACCGCCACTTCACCTGTTTATTGTGAAGGAGGCGAAAGCAGGGATTTATAGAGTAAGCAACACCGGTAAAGTAAGCTGGCACTCTCAAGCATTGAGATCTTTACATAAATCAGTGCTTGAACTCAGACCTCTTGCAATGACATCTGATGTCATGCTTCCACTCTATAACTTCACTAGAAATTACTCGGTGGAACTACCTAGCAGAGAGATGTGGTCTGATGACCAAAGCTCCTGTAAGGCTGGAAGCCTAGTCTGGTTCACGGACGGCTCCAAAATGGGTCCTGATGTAGGATGTGGTGTACAAGGTGTGAGACCAAGAGTCAACCTTAGTGTTAATCTTGGTAAGTACGCCACAATATTCCAGGCTGAGGTCTATGCCGTTATAGAATGTGCAGAAACCAACCGCCAACGAAACTACACAAATCAGACCATCTATCTATATCTTTTTAAATAGCCAACTACCTATTTTCAAATAGCCAAGCAGCACTTAACGCCATAAACTCGAACGTAATACGATTGAAACTGGTGAAAAACTGCGTAGACAAACTGAATGAACTGGGACATAGGAAAAAAGTTATTCTGAAATGGGTACCAGGTCATTCAGGTATCATTGGTAATGAAAAAGCCGACGAGCTTGCTAGAACTGGGGCGCGAGGCCAACAGATCGGCCCAGAACCTTTCTGCGGCATCTCAAAAAACCAGGCTATGCAACTCCTTAAAGACAATCTCTTGGACGAGTCGAGAAAATTCTGGTTAACACAGCCAGGATTGAGACACGCCGAATCCTTAATGAAAGGTTACTCGCAAAGATGGACGAATGAGCTTATACAAATCAGTAGATCGAACGTCAGCGCGACTATTAGAGCCTTAACTGGACACTGGATTTCATATGAAATTGAGTGATACTGACGTCTGCAGATATTGCAATGAGGAGCAGACAACGCCCAAGCACCTCTTATGTGATCGTGGACTCCTAATCCGCAATCGTAGTATCCGCCTGGGGCGACACGTAATCGACTCGGAGGAAATAAAATCTTTTAAATAAAACCAGGAAGATACACTAGACTTCCTTAAAGAGTTACTATATATATAAAGGTAATTAGGTGGCGAGTCACAATAGATCTTTAAGGTCGCAGTGACTGCAGCTTTATCTAAGCTGCAGAGCCCCTAACATTTAAATAATAATAATAGGATTATGGCTGCTGTTGGAATAGCAAACCTTAGATTGACTTCGACTTTTGGGGAGATTTCTTCGCCAAAGAGCTCTTCATATGAGTATTCGTAGTCCTCCCGTGTTCGCCAATCCGAGGGAAAGAATTCGTCGATTGCTCTTGTGATGATGGTATGAGCTTCCTCTTTCCCCGGTGGACAGGGACGAGACGCTAAATCTCCAAGAGTATAGTTTTGGTATGATCGAAATAAAGAAAATAAAGGAATAATTGCTTATTTGTATACATCCAATTATCATTACAAACTGCTGTGTCGATAAACTACATGTATATCGTCTCATTCTTTGATAAGGTGTCGTATCAGTATGTACGACACGCTCATGACACCCGCCGCCAGTATGCGTTGTCGCAACGGTTGAAATGACGCGTCGCATCAAATGATACGACGCGCCGCATCAGACGATACAACGTGTCGCATCAGACGATACGACGTGTCGTATCAGACGATACGTGTCGCATCAGACGATACGACGTGTCGCATCAGACGATACGACGTGTCGCATCAGACGATACGACGTGTCGCATCAGACGATACGACGTGTTGCATCAGACGATACGACGTGTCGCACTAGTTGATACGACGTGTTCCATCAGATGATGCGACGCGTCGCATCATTTCATGCGACACTGGACGGAGTGAGACTGTATGTCGAGCGATACTAGACGTCGCGTCGCCTCAATTCATGCCACTAGTGTCGATGCGATGGCTGCAATGCGACACTACGACCCAACGGAAAAGTGACTGGCACTTTGACGTCGCTGGACCATGGGTGCCGAGCGGAATTAGGGTCAATTGTAAGTTGCAACAATTTGTACTTGTATACCGAAATTGTATATCTGCATTCAACTCTTTTACTTTGTGTAATTAGATCCGAAATTTCAAGCGAAATTAGAAGCGTGTGAGTCGTTCGATATTCAAAAGCGTACTGAAGAGCGCGGCGCTAGCGCCGCCCCACCCAGCGCTGCGTCATGTTAGAAAGAGATAGCAACAGAGCACAGATACACGGTAGAACAGTTTGCAAGTGTGTGAGTGACGATTTCATTGAAGCGTAATCTCAAGTGGTTCAAGCGAAGGCTCGAACACCTAAATTTCGTGTTTTCATACATTTCCATACCACGGCACTATAAGACAAAACAGCCTTTCAATGTGAAGAACTGATGTAGAATTCTACTTCACAAAAATTACAGTAGACTGAAAAAAAAATCAAAGAAACACAATAACTGAACAGAATATTGAAAAATTGCTTGGTAATCTGTAAAAAAATCCTGGATAAAAACTTATAAAAATAAACTTCCAATCGTCAGATTTTGTAATTTTCAATGATAGTGAAATGAATTTTTATGTAAAAAGGATCATAGCTTTTTTATTGATCTAACACAATAGCAGAGTAGAATCTAGAAATCAATAAAAATGTACTAAATTTTGTCAAATTTCTGGCGAAGCGACTAAGCTATTCAATAATCAACCATATTTCAAAGAGATAGTGAATGACTAGATTTCGTGAACTGCCTTGCCTTAAATTTTCTCGTTTATTTCACAGATCGCGCATCGGCGTGATTCCACAAGAGCCGTTCATATTCACGGGCAGCGTGCGTGAAAACGTAGACCCGCTAGATATTTACGTGGACGAGGAAGTGTGGCGCGCTCTCGAGCTGTGTGACGCGCGAGGCGCGGTGGAGGCGCGAGGCGGGCTGGGCGCGGCCGCCGCCGAGCTGTCGCGGGGGCACGCGCAGCTGCTGTGCCTCGCGCGCGCCGTGCTGCAGCGGCCCAAGGTGCGCGTCCACTAAAGCCTCGGTTACATTAGTCAATCTAGTGACCAATTTAGGGTTGCCACCCGTACTTGACAATTAAATATTGTATAATAAGTTCGATTTTAACAGAGACCTTACCTTAATAACGCTTAAGTCTTAACCGTCTTACGGCTTAAATCATAAGCCGCCTTTTACTACACACCTTAGAACAAAACTGTTGTCATTTACACAGTTTTCTTATTTTGGTCTGTCAAAAAACTTTTTCAAACTGTCAATAGATTATGAACATGACAATATTATCCGCAGATTCTCCTAGTCGACGAGGCGACCGCTAACCTCGACCAAGAAACAGAGCGGCTGATCCTCAACACTATCCGTTGTTCGTTCGGCGGGTCGACGGTGGTGTACGTGGCGCACCGCACGGCGGGCGTGCTCGAGTGCGGCCGCGTGCTGGTGATGGGCGGCGGCCGCGCGCTCGAGCTGCGCGCGCCCGACGACGCGCTCGCTGATCCCACGTCGCATCTCTACGCGCTCGTGTATGGCGCGTGAAATGAATATTATAGAGTGAGATATTTAACGTTGATAAATGGACCAAAGCTAAAAATAAAAGGTATGATGTAAATAAGAAAGTAGCGCACCGCACGGCGGGCTGCTGGAGTGTGGATCGATACCGGACGACGCGCTCGCTGATCCCACGTCACATCTCTACGCGCTCGTGTATGGCGCGTGAGTTTTATTCTATTACAAACAATGATATTAAAAGTAAAGATGAGTTATACGCCAACATCATTGCTATTTAAAACAGCGCAAAGGTACTATAGATACACACATTGACCGCTGCATGCGCATTGGCCGTGAATTGAAAGCGCGTCAGCTGTCTCCTTCACTCACACACGCAAAGCAGACAGCGCGCTCTTTGTACAATATGGCCGGATAAAGTAATAGAAAATACATATTTTTATTAAATACAGTACTTACGTGTGAAATTAAGTATTTTTCCGATCTCTGACTGTTACTGTATAATTTGTACATCGTCTAAAGACGCAAGGAGACATGTTTTTTAATGGAATTTCACAATTTTATCGCGTCTGACTGACGAGAGCCGCGTGTGTTTCCGTGTCGCGAGCCTGTGCCTGACTAATTGAAAGTCGGGCAATTACCTGACTTTCGTCTTGCCATTGTGGAGTGCGCGTAACGTATATATACTTTTAATATCATTGATTACAAATGAATATTTTAGTGAGGATATCTAATGTTGATAAATGGACCAAAGCTAAAAATAAAGAAACGGTATGATGTAAATAAGTAGCGTTCGGTACCGCACAGCGGGCTTCTGTTCAGCCTGCCTAGCATGACCATCGAAACACGATAGGATATAGCGATTTATCACGTTTAACTGTCAAAAGACAATGGATTTTGACAGTTGGGTGTCGATAAAACGCTATATCACGCGATATACCGTGTTTCGTCGGTCATGCTAGGGGGGCAGTAGGTCTAGCATGATCATTAAAACACGATACTATATCGCGTGATATAGCGTTTTATCACGTTTAACTGTCAAAAGACAATGAATTATGACAGTTGAGTGTCGATAAAATGTCATATCACGCGATATATATCGTGTTTCGTCGGTCATGCTAGGGGCGCTGGAGTGTGGGTGGATGCTAGTGATGGGCAACGGCGCTCGAGCTGCGAGCGCCGGTCGATGCGCTCAATGATTCCTAAGCATCGCATCTCTACGCGCTCGTGTATGGCGCGTGAGTTTAATATTTAATGAGACAAAAAGATTGATGGAATGGTAACATAAGTTTACACTTAATATTGTTATATGGATTCAATATCAATATTTCATTGTTCAACAATTAATATTAGATGTTGGTGGACCTCATAGACATATAAATTAAATGCGTGCAGATTAAATTTCCATAATGCTTTTAATAGCATTTAAACATAATTTGTCTGTTAAATTATTAGCCTCATAAATATTTTGTTCATTAAAACATAATCCTAAACAAACATTCATAAACACTTGTATGACAAATGAACATGACCAATGATCATGTTACGTAGTTTTATTATTATTTATATTAGCTGTGAATCATGAATAAGTATTTTATAACCAAAAAGAAAAACAAATGAATGCCTGTACTGTATTTTGTAGATTAGAAAATTTTATTTACATTATTTGATAAAGTGCTTCCTATTTTAAAATCAAGTGCCAACATAAAAAAAAGAAACAAACCCTTTGCGTTTGGAATAGTAAGCATAACTTGGAACCAGACAATGCGAGGCATTTCATAGGTTGCGTACTCACTCAGCTTGAGCATGTGTTCCACCCTATGTTTATATTTTTACCTTTCTTATTTACAAAAAATCTTGTTGCATATATAAGGCCCTTCTTAAATAGTGCACATAATTTTATGGGGTCAATGTACTCATGCATACAAACAACTTTTACTATGCGACCAACATTGAAAAAAAAAATCAGCTGTTCCATTCCATACATTTTGATCTATTCGATTTTAATTTTTCTATGGAACAGCTGATTTTTTTTCGCGATTTCAATATTGGTCCCATAGTAAAAGTTGTTAGTATGCATGAGTACATTGAGCCCTTAAAATTTTATGCACTATTTAAGAAGGACCTTATATATTTATAATTTGAATTGGAGATCGATATAAAATTCAACAAATTAAAATCATGTTTACCTTATTATATTAAGGGACTGTCCACGTTTTGCAGTTCTCTCCCTCGCACATTTCATGTTTTCTCAAGATTTCTTAAATCTGTGTACGTAATTAAAAAATGTATTCCGGCCACTTTTCGCAATATCGGACATTTTAACATATATTTCATTTTCGTTTGTGACCGTAAGAAATCTTGAGAAAACATGAAATGTTTGAGCGAGAGAGAGGCAAAACGTGGACAGCCTCTTAACTTAATTGTTGATTATTGTGTGACAATATGTCGTAATTATTCTCCAAAGAATGTTGTCTTATAACTTTTTTCTTGTATTATTTTTTTTAGAAGACTAGCTCCAAGTCATTTGCACTTTAGACATCCACTAATAGGTATTTAAATTAAATTTTATTGAGTGTAGTATACTCTTTCTTTGTGGTAGTAATCGACGCCCTGTGTATTATTAATATAGAAATAAGGAATGTTACTCTGGGAAGTATTGTGATAAAAACAAAAGTGCGAAGTTTGAAAGCTGACTTTTGATAAAAATCTAGTCTTTTTCGTCATAACTTTCCTTGAGTATGATTTGTTTGTTTGGGTAATGACATTCCTTAGTTAATATGTAGTTACAGTGACATGTACGGAACTTATTTTATAATCTATTGAATATATGTATACTTAGTTAAGAGTGGCAATGGCGATTCAATTATATTACAATCGAGTAATACTCTGTTTATTACTAATTTTAGAATGTGTCTTATTAAAGTAATCATTATGGTGTGCCTATTAAAATAAGTTGATCCATTTGTATGATGTTATGCTAATAATGTACCTAATAGCGTCATTGTATATACATAGGTAGGTATCTACCTACTTAATAAGATTATGATTTGCTAGAATAATAAACTACGGTTAAAACAGTAGTGGTTGGATACCATGCTTTTTTAGAAATTACTTTACGAAGCATTCTCAGTTCCTAAATTATTAAAATAACATGTAAGTAACAGATTTTGGCTTGCATTGCATAAATGATTTCATATCAAATATAAAACTTATGAAAACGAAAAGGATGTTTCGTACGATTTTACAAAGTGGGAAAGTATTAAGTGATCATTCATTTAAGCGAGATAATGTAAATAGTATAAATATTGTTTATGAAACTATGTTTAAATATGTCTACGGTTTGAATGTATCTTTCAAACACTTTTATTGCAGTATCAAGTCGTAAGTACGCGTCGTATATACCTTCCCCCTTTGCGTTTTAAATCTATGATTCTTCTGACAGATCATGATAAGAAGCTATTTACTCTTAGTTTTCTAAACATATTTTCAACAGAGGAATTGTTCACTATTCCTACCATGAATTCCTACCAGGGGCCTTTTCCATAAACACTACCGTAGTAAATTACAACGATCGTTTGGTGTCTATCGCGTCGCCAATTTGATACTAGAAAATAAACTACTCAGACACCGCAATGTATACAAATTGTAATGTTAATGAAATAGGCTCCAGTAGGTAAAGTGTGAATTTTCTTCCCTTGTTATAAAAAAAATAATATGTATAATGTTTCTGTTGAAATTGTAAGGCATGCGATAAACGCCATCTATTACTTAAGCTTTTTGTTCCATTGGATAAATGGCTGTCAGAATATCCTTTATAAAGGCTGTTATTTATTAGAGAATTGATATTTTTTTACGAAAGTGACTAAGTATTTAAATACCTTGTGATATAGCAAGCGCAATAAAGCAAGTTACTGAATAAAAATGTTTTTATTTAATAGGTATTTCACATGTTTCGTTCTTCAGGTTTTTTGTATGGATAATCTATGTAGTCGAAAATTTCTTCTTCCGAGGATATCGGCACTGGCTCTCCTGGTATGCCTATAATACAGTCAGAATTAGGATAATTGAAATTTTTACTGCGATAAAAAATATTTTTTACCAATACTAAATATTCTAAAAAAAATCGACACGTCACCAAGATTGTCTCAGGCAAGAATCGAACCCGCGACCTTTGGAAGTCCGGTCCAATCCTCTTACCAACTAAGTCACTAGTAGCATCGTCGAAATCTTTCTAGTATATCTCACTCTTACGCTGCTGCAAGCCATTATTTAGTATTGTATAAAAATAGCATTGGGAATCCTAAAATCTCAAATTTAAATCTATAACAACAGTAATATTTGCTTTGTAATAAAGTATGTCATGTCATAGATACCTGTGACACCAACAGGTCGTAAGGAGTACTCATTAAGAGTGAAACCTTTCTCCAGGGCGTGAGCCCTCATCGTCTTGTTGAACACGTCGCTGCCCGTGAAGTAGAGCACAGCGCAGTAGTACTGGTCTGTAGGGATCAGGCGGATATCGAGGCGACGCGCTGGCAACTCTGGTGAGAGGCGGCAGACTCCCTGCTTGTTCAAAATGATAATTAGTTGAACCATAGACAACAATGTTCTAAACACACTGACCTGCATAAAAAAATTTTTTCATGTCAGTGTCTAAACAATGTTCAAAATAGTTATTTCTAGGTATATCATAAATTTTCTGACACAAGATGGAGCATAAGTAGTCCAATAAAACTAGCTTTATCTGGACATAATTAATAAACTCGTTGTTTTTATTAGTTTATCGGATATTTATATTAAGTGTCAAATATTAATTAGATATGTGATGTAAGAAATCCGGGGTGGTAACCGTTTCATATAAAAATCATGAGATTTCGTACATTACGTAGCTTTTTCCTAAAAGCAAAATAGTTAACCAAATACCTTGTTAGTATAATTTTATGGTGCATTAAAATGCTATCACCTAATAGCAAAATTAAACTGAATCCAAATTCGCATGTTCGTTTTTTTCACAATATTCATCTGATCTCAATATCTAGATAAGCCAAAATGGTAACTATGATGCTTGTATCTTATTAAGGCGGTTGTATGACCGAAAGTGGCGCCCTCAGAGGTTTTTATTTAATAAGTTAGTAATAGAAAAAAAAATTAATAATGTTTATCGTGGAGATTTTAGGGCCCATGGTCTAGTATTTTTAGAAGGTATCACTACATGCCCTCGTAGTCATTCGTAGAAGTAGATAGCAAATGTGTCAAACACGGCCACTTTTAGCAGTTTTTCTATCTACTTCTAGCAGTGACTACTAGGGAATGTAACGATACCGTCTAAAAATACTAGACTGTGGGCCCTAAAATCTCCACGATAAACATTATTAAAATTGTGTATTAGAATTATAATATTAAATAAAATTCACAGCGGCGCCACTTTCGCTCAGGGTACCACCTTAAGCTATGATGCGTCTTTTTAGACATTTTAGACAAAAATTAAACATTTATTTTTTACGTTTTAATAATAATGTATTTCTCAGTAGTTAATTTGTTTTTAGTTTTATGCGAAGTTTCTAGATGTTTAATTCCTTTTATTTTAACTATAACTAACACTAATTTATGACATAGAAAAAGAAAATTTCAGTTATCTTATTATGTCGCGATAAAGCTAGTTTTATTGGACTAAAGCTTAAAGCCGGGTCTCCTGCGCCATGTTACATGTTTACTAAACACATAACATTTGATAAGTACATGGGGGCGTGGCTTAACAAATTATGGTTTTGTTATGCCGGGACCATAGCGCGTGTTTTGTCCTACACAATCAACAAAAACATCTCAACATTCAATAAAATCGTCTACACAAAACCTTGTTTCGCGAAACATTTTTGTGTAGAGAAACAATGTTTTTGCTTTCCATGGCCGGTGGAAAACACGTACACAAAACATTTGTCGAGGGGCAGGGTAATGTCATAATCATCTGTCATTTTGACAACTCGCTAGCGTTTTGTGCGCCAAGTTTGAATGAAAGTAATTCTTCAAAATTTGATTCAGAGCATTGAAAAATTTTCCAATACTAAATCGATCTTCTATTTTTAATTCTTGATAAATGTTAAAATTTTACGACTGTAAAATATAAAATTTAACACCCTATTAAATAGGGTCTAACTTGAAAGCGACGCTGTTTTCTAGTGCTAATATAAAATGCTAAATTGGCAACACTGAAGTTTTGTCTACACAAGCCACGCAATCGCTGTGGACGGCGTGTGTAGAGTAGAGAAACATGTTTCAGGAAAAAAGTTGTGTTGTTGTTGAATGTTTTCGAAAAAACTTCGCTATGGACCCGCCATTAGCAAAACGCGAAACATGTTTGCCGTCTCGAATGCACAATATCCCACGCCTTCGCCTGCGCAGGGGTGTGATCATCTGGATCGCATTCTCGTTTCGTATACATTTTATGGTTCCGTAGGTACCCAAAGGGGAAAAACGGGACCCTATTACTAAGACTCCGTTGTCTGTCACCAGGGCCCTATTTCACCAAGTCGACATTTGTCAGTGACATATGTCGGTTAATTTTACAATTGTCATTACTTTAATTAGGGACAGGTATGTTGTGAAACAGCGATATTTTTTACAAGTCGACATATTTGTAGATTTGTCAGTGATTCTTGATATGAGATTGGAGCTGAGTCAAGTTTGCGTGACAAATGTGGACTTGTAAATATATCCCCTGTTTCACAACATAAATTGTCCCCTATTAAAATAAAGAAAGTAGTGTAAAAATTGCCGACATATGTCACTGACAAATGTCAATTTGGTGAAATAGGGGCCAGGCTGTATCTAATGAACGGTGATAGTTAGACTGTTGAAATTTTCACAGATGATGTATTTCTGTTGCCGCTATAACAACAAATACTAAAAATAGAATAAAATAAATATTTAAGGGGGGCTGCTATACAACAAACGTGTTTTTTTTTTTGCTGATTTTTGCTCGATATTAATAACGACAACAGGTAGACAGTTGAAATTATCATAGATGATGTATTTATGTTGCCGCTATATCAACAAATACTAAAAACAGAATAAAATACATATTTAAGGGGGCTGCCATACAAGAAACGTGATTTTTTTGCCGTTTTTCGTGCGTGAGTCCGACTCGCACTTGGCCGGTTTTTAGATTACGCGTCTCGTGAATTTTTTTTCAGGTTACTCCTATTACAATTTATGATGGATCATGGAGTGAAATAAAAGATTAATACTCTCTACTTTATTCAATTATAATATTTTTTTATTACAAATATTAAGAGACAGACCAATTATATTTTAAAATAGAGATTTTATTCTTCTGCCCTAGGAGTAAATTGTTCTGTGCATCTGATTCTCTATGATAAAGATTTTGGGGGCGTGGCCTAACCGTTTTGTTAGCAAATTCTATACTCGAAAGTTTCTGGGTGAAATGGTTCTGATCAAGGTGACTGATCATCTGTCCGCCTTCGCTGTTGTCTCTTCTAAATAAAAAAAAATACTCGAAAGTTCGCGGGAGACTCGTCGTTTATGCTAACTAAACATGTTAGTGTTTTACAAACCTTTAACATGTTGATTGTTGTGTTTAGTAAAACACAAAACACGTAGCAGGAGACGCGTCTAGATGATTAATGATTAATATAATGGTGTAACTCTGCATGTTCACTAAGGAACGAAGTGGGGGGCGTCCCCCCGCCCCTACCTTGCAGCAGGCGACATTGTGCGCTTTTATAATTCTCGACGGCCCGGCACGGCACGGCTCGGCACGGCAGCGGCGACACCGAAAGACGCTTTTATGATTGCTGCCGTTGCCGGCCGTTGGATGTTCAACACAGAACACTCATAGCGAAGAAGTTACTATTTGTACATTGTACAGTAGTGTCACAGCATAAAGAATTTCTTACAGTAGGCCGACGGAGACGTCTAGACAGGGCAATCGTGCGGGGCGTGAGGGGGGAGAGGTGAGTCGGACGAGCCCGAGCTGCATACTTCGCCGTTCTATGTAGCTCGGGACACGTCTTCTAGGGCTATCGCGTCTTTACCGTTTTGATTTCCTATTAAATTAATAATTCGATTTCGATGAATCTCGGTTTTTTGTTCTATTTTGACAAGAAAACAGCAACGCAATGTTAAAAATATAAAAAATCCAAGGTGGCGGCCAACTTTTTTGTTTGTGGGTCGATTTCGATGAAACTCGGTTTTTGCTACTATTTTGACAAAAAAAAACAGCAACACAATGTTAAAAATGTAAAAAAATCCAAGATGGCGGCCAACTTTTTGTTTGTGGGCCGATTTCGATGAAACTCGGTTTTTGGTACTATTTTGACAAGAAAACAGCTACGCAATTTTAAAAATGACAAAAGTCCAACATGGCGGCCAGCTTTTTTATTTATGGGCCGATTTCACTGAAACTCGGTTTTTATACTATTTCGACAAAAAAAAAACAGCAAAACAATGTTAAAAATGTCAAAAATCCAAGATAGCGGCCAAAGTTTTTATTTGTGGGCCGATTTCATTGAAACTCGGTTTTTGGTACTATTTTAACAGAAAAACAGCAACGCAATGTTAAAAATGTCAAAAATCCATAATGGCGGCCAACTTTTTTGTTTGTGGGCCGATTTCAATGAAACTCGGTTTTTAACACTATTTAGACAAGAAAACAGCAACGCAATTTTAAAAATATAAAAAATCCAAGATGGTGGCCAACTTTTTTGTTTGTGGGCCGATTTCAATGAAACTCGGTTTTTAGTACTATTTAGACAAGAAAACAGCAACGCAATTTTAAAAATATAATAAATCCAAGATGGTGGTCAACTTTTTTGTTTGTGGACCGATTTCGATGAAACTTGGTTTGGGGCACTATTTTGACAAGAAAACGCTGCCGACTTTGTTTTTAGGTTGATTTCGATGTAACTCAGTTGAAAAAAGTTGGCCGCCATCTTAGATTTTTCATATTTATTAATGCGTTGGTGTTTTCTTGTCAAAATAGTACTAAAAACCGAGTTTTATCGAAATCGACCCACAAACAAAAAAGTTGGCCGCCATCTTGAATTTATATATTTTTAAAATTGCGTTGCTTTATTCTTGTCAAAATAGTACAAAAAACCGAGTTTCATCGAAATCGGCAAAAAAAAAAAGTTGGCCGCCATCTTGGATTTTTTATAATATTAATCTGGTTTCCGAACCCTGCGTGCGACAGTGGCCATCAAGTAAGTTTCGTGAAACTACGAGCAAGTGCGGCAGCATTAGCAGGCTGCCGCACTCACTCGTGTTATAAAGAAAACCGTTTGAAACCTTTTATGTTATAAAACCTTTATTTAATAATATGTCACCCCTAATCATTATTTTATAGAATTTTGCAATGCTTTTATGTACCCGGGGGGCGTTGAAGAAATCCACCTTCCAAATTGTAAATTTGTGACAACCCTTCCGTATTTGCGTAAATACCCTACAGGCGGCGGTATCGCCCAACAATAAAGGCGTCGGCCTACTGTAAGGAAAAAAATCTTTATGCTGTGGTAGTGTCGTGGTACCTACTTTTTACTTTAGAATAATATAAAGAATAAAAGTTGACCTTCTCTGTCTAGATATTTATTATCTTTATAATTATTTCATAAAATAATAGTTTACCAATTATACAACGTGTAACAGAAAGGAGGTATCAACTCGAAAGGAAGTCAATGTACTCGTGAATCTGAACACTTCCAACAGAAAAAGATTTCAAATCGAAAATACAATTTTGGACTCTCCATAGAAAATTTGAATTTGCCGCCAACATTTTATATAGGGGAGGGGAGGGACATTCAAAAAATTTTTTTTTCTGTTGGAAGTTTCACAAGTACATTGACCTTCTCTCGGGTTGATACCCCCTTTTTGTTACACGTTGTTTAATGATTATATTACAATGTAGGTAGGTAGTAGGTACTTACTTAAATGATAAATAAATCTTTTAAAAATCAAAGAATATATTATATGTAGCTGGTTTTCATTACGTACCTACTTACCAAGATAGGTAGGTATCTACACAACACATTATTTAATTAAGTAGGTAACTACCTACTTAAGTAATATCTAGGTAATTATTTGTTGAGATAGGTAACAATATTTAACTTTGGTAAGTCCCCTATTAACGGTGTTCCCACCGCTGTAAGTACCTAGATATCTTTCCGATCAGTATCGAAATAACTGTTTGTCGGAATATTACCTATTTGTTGATTTTGATGTTATTTGTTTCCACAATCAACATAGGTACATGGCATACCAACAACAACACATTAACGATATTACGCTAATATACTGGTTGTGCCCTTTATACACGCTGTATATTCTTTGCTCTGGACTCACACTCACACATATGAATCCTTGTAGCTACGCACTACCTCGTAAAACTTCGACGGCAGCGTAGGATTTGGCCGGCACGGCCCGGCCCGGCACGGTTTGCCGGTGCCGTTGAGGAAATATAAAAGCGTCTCCATATGATTCCATACATTTCACTTCCCTGTTGTGCCGTTGGACGGCTGCCGGGCGGTGCCGGGCCGTTGAGAATTATAAAAGCGCACATTGTGCCTAACTTTTCACTACTGAACGTGAGGTACTGTAGTACTAGTCTTCACTTGTCTGCAACCTGCTTTCATTGCAGAGACAAAGGAGTTCCTCACTATAGGAATATAATATTTATTTATTTATTTAATTTCGGACGACCAATAGCTACTATACTTGGACGAATCAACCACATAACATAATACATAACTTAAATAGTAACACAAAGCCTTAATTATCGGTCACCACAAATATAAGACAAAATACACTTTTATCTTACAATTATACAATTAGGTCGCATTGAAAAAACTGAGACCCATAGCATATTATGTATTCTGTGCCCATAGTATGCTTGATCGAAGCTTCACTTGTTGCAAAAAGATCCAAGTCTGCCATATATTATTACACTATGGTTGAAGTATGTGCATGCACTTTAAAATATAAAAATCTTATTCTAAATCATGGACTAAACTTATTTTACTGATGTGATGCATCCCATTTTTCCTGAAGGATATAATGTATAGAAATGGCTATACCTACTTTGATACCAATTTTAATTTTAGTTTACTTTTTGTGATGGGGATGTCACTTAAAGGATTAAGAATGATATAGTAGTTACTTGTTTTTTGTAATGACCATAAATTTTGTATCTCCCACAGATATAACGTCGGTGACTAGACTGTTGCTCAGAGAATCCACCACGCTTTGTAGTAACTTTTCTTCACGTTTCTTCTTTCCATTGCTTACTTGAAGTGACGGATGTGTAACCAAAGCGTCTATATCACCGCTCTCCGCTTTGCCTCGTCTGCAATTTAACCAGAAATAGTTATTCAATAAGTAGCTTGGATTTCGGGCTATCAGGCCTTGTAAGTCTTATGGCAGGTTTAGACGAAGACTATTTATTTTTATCTGCCTAAATTTCGGCGCCTAAAAAAAGCACCATATAAACACTTTTCACGGCCTGCCAGCACTGGCATCAAATGGAACACGCGCCTATTTTTTGGCGCCAGTGACCTCCACCCGCGTCGCTCGCTGCCCCCACGCCTATTTTACGAACTCGTGTAAACAATCGCCGCCAGTCTATAGCATGCCTAAAATGGAGCAAAAACTAGATTTTAAAACTTGTTCAATTATATGTATAGGGAACAAGAATGCCTTTGGGACAACAGATGTGAAGATTATCGAAATAAGGAAAAGCACCTAGCAACACTGCAAACAATTAGGTTAGGGATGTCTTTAGAATATTCAAGATCAATGAAATTGAAGTCATGAAAAAATGAATTGTCCGGAATTAATTTTAAATGAAGGAGATCTAGCGAGAAAGACTGGCGCAAAAACTAGCAGGCTTCATGCTTATATCTGGAACTAAAATAATAAAAGGACTGTGTAAATGACTAGTGTCGGCGTACTAGTCACTGCACTGCAGTGATTTTCAGCACACCTTCAGACTGTTTAGACAATGACTATTTAGTCATCATCTAAATGGTCTGAAGGTTTGCTGTACGGTACTCACTGGTGCCTCAGTAATTTAGGCGCCTCAAAATAGTCTGTGTAAATCTACCTTTATAACCCAATGATTGGAGCTAGGGGAGATTTACTACTAGTATAATTTTTGTGCTAGGGGCTGAAAATTGTATATAATCAGCAAGTTTTATCATTACTGACCCAATCGATAATTACCTACTGTATAACTTGTTGGGGAAGTGCACTGAAATCCTTTCTAATTCAGCTAGAAAGGGCACAAAGATCAGTGCTGAAGACCATGTTTGCAAAACCGTTTAGGTACCCTACTCAAATGCTGTACGAGGAAAGTAAGGTTCTTAGTGTGCGTAAGTTTTTTATATTAAAAACCTCCTTGAAGGTACATCGTGTAGTTGTAAATGGAACCGATTATCATAATATGCTTAAGCGCCGTGTGTTTAAAGTCGAATATCCGTCAATAAAAACAACTTTTGCTAGACGGTTTAGTACATTTAAAGATCACCTTGTCTATAACAGGGTGGTCAGCCGCTGTGATATTAAAACATGCACCGTAAAAGCAGCAAATAAGAAAGTCACACAGTGGCTGACTACTATGTCATATGACGCGACGGAAAGTCTTATGGCCAAAATTGAATAATTGAATTTAGCCATACCGCAAATTGGAGACACTTTATAATTTTTAATAAATAAACTTGTATACTATTATTATAATATGTAAATATTATATATATTAATATATAATTATTTATTAAATACTGTTATATATCAATTCATTTTACTTATAATTATAAAATATGAATATGTTTTAAATTATCATCTTACTAAATTTATAAGTCCTTTTCTCTTGTGTGTTAACTGAGCAAATAAATCTTTGGTTAAAATATATTGTTAAACGTAATCGGCACCCACAGGACAGGCTTAGCCTATTGTGGGGCCATTAGATACACATAAAACTGTAACACATTTCTGTTAATAAACACATTTTTATTTTTATTTATTTTTATTTTATTACTATCATATGTTACGCTGCAGGGAAGAAGTATCTGTGAAAAGCATGGAAGGAAATAAAACCATTTTGAATATTTCAGAACAAACCTGTAACTGCCACATATAGTAATCATAAATTCTGGATCTAACTTCTTAATTGTGGTTATAAGTTGTTTTTCAATATCTTGAATTTCAGATCTAGGTATTTTCTTTTCAAAATCTTCGAAGTATCTGTAAAAAAGGAAAGGCAAGACTACTTATTTGTCATGTGACTGGAGTATACGGTAATAACTTTCTGTGTTCTTACTTGAGACCAATAAGTTGGTGATGATTCAGTTTATCTTTGTTTTTATTCAGATCTTCAATAGTTGTGATTCCATTTTTAACAAGATCAGCTGCTTTCACGGGTCCTATACCAGACACCCGTGTTAGGAGACTTATTGCCTGCGCGTCCACGTCTTGATGAATATTTTCTAACTTCCTCAATTTTCCTGTGTGAATGTATTCATCTATTTTATATGATATTTTTTCTCCAATACCGTTAAGTTTTTTCGCTTCATCACCTGATTCAATTCTTTTATGATGCGCAGCTAACACGCTAGCGGCTTTTCTGTACGCATTATATTTGTGTATGTTGCGACTTACATTTTTCTCGTATTCCGCCAATTCCATTAGGAAATCGCAGAAATCGGCATTTAAATTATCATTCTGTGATGGGTTTTTGCGTTTGCTCATTATTTATTTATTACTGTAACTTTGATTTGTTAATAATTGAAGTCCCATCCCATTCCCGGGAGCATATAAGCAAAATCTAACTCTCGAGTTTTGATGGTGATCTCTGATTGGTCAAAAAACTCAGTAGTTAGGTTTTTCGCGGAAACTCTAACTACTGAGTGCGCATTCACCAATGAGCGCGCTTCAAAATTCAGTTGTCAGTTGTCTTTGAAAACAACTACAACTGTGGTAGCGTATTTTATTTTTGAAAAATTACTTCTAATCTTCCAAGTTTTTGCGAATATAATCCAGTAAACTCAGATATGAATGCAAAAGTTGTTTTTCTGCTAAACTAAATATTCCTTCCTTATTAAATTGACGTTTTGTATGGAGAATTTTTAAGAAGCATTTTCCATTCTATTATTTTTAACAATTTATTTAACAACTGTAAACGCTATGTAACAAAACTTTTCTGAAAGTACAAATGTTTGAACATTAAGTTAACCTAAGCAACATAACTTAAGGGAAAAAAATATGTTATGGCTCCATTTTTCCAACAAAAAGAGTCACTTTTAATGTATTTTTTAGATAACTTTAATTATTTATAAGAACAATCAAATTAAAACAAATTACATCAAATTCTGATCATAGCCGTCAACTTGATAGTTAGAGATAGACCAGAATCTCATGAAACGGAAGTGAAATTATTTTTACTAAAAACACGTGGTTGTTGCATACAGTCTGACAAAAAAGTTATAAAATTAGCTTCTTTGTCATTAGTGTTATTGTATGACAACAGTTAAATACATTTGTAATGCAACAACCACGTGTTTTATGTAAAAATAATTTCACTTCCGTTTCATGAGATTCTAGTCTACCTCTATATAGCCGTAATATCCAGCAACTGATAAATAATTTAAATCACTGAAAATATGTGGTGAGAAAAACACACCAATTTCATAGGTAAGGACCCAATATTATAGTTTTTAGTGGCATATGGATACAAGAATTTTGAATAACATTGACCAAATGGATTGTCCAAAAAAACAAACCTGCGTCGCAACGAATCATAATTGCAAGTTAGTATCTACTTAAAGTGCATTTATTCTTACTTGTCCTATTTCAACCAAATGGTTGCGCTACTTTTGCGTTCAGATCTGGGTTTACTGAATTATATTCGCAAAAACTTGAAACATTAGAAGTCATTTTTCAAAAATAAAATACGCTACCACATTAATGCTTTAATTTTGAAGCGCGCTCACTGGTGGATGCGCACTCAGTAGTTAGAGTTTGCGGGCAAAACCTGACTATTGAGTTTTTTGACCAATCAGAGATCACTATCAAAACTAGCGCGAAACTGGGGAGTTAGAGTTTGCGCGCAAAATCTAACTACTAAGTTTCTTGACCAACCAGAGATCACCATCAAAACTCGAGAGTTAGATTTTGCTTATATGCTTCCCGGGAATGTCAAAGCAAAGCACACAGACTTTTTATTCTTCTTTACCTAAGAATAAATAGCAATCACAATATTTGAATGAAGGTTTTCCGCGCTTAAGTACCAAACAAATCATTAGGTAAATGTAAATCAAATCAATTCATGTCATTTGCCCCATAGAGTACATTATTATACTAGAGAATTATTTGCCCGTTTTGACAACCTGTCAGTGGTCTCGAATGTCAAAAATCAAAATCTGAAATCGGTAAACTTGCCAAATAAATTCGGTAGAGATTCATACCCAAAATCGGTATATTGTGAAAAAAACTATTATAGAGACGTGCTGGACTACAGCTGCGCCACAAAAAAAAAGTTGGAAATCTGACATTTTGACCTTCCGTTCTCAAGATCCAGGTAGAAAGGTCTCCACAGCGTATCCTCACATATCTCCTAAACGCAAGACCGACAAACTCTGGTTCTTGGTGACAAACTCCGACAAACTACCGGCTACACACACGAGTAATCAGATTTCTGTTACGACCTTCCGTTTTCGAGATATGTGTGGCGCAGCTGTAGAGACGTCTCTACAGCTGCGCCACACGTATCTCCTAAACGCTAGACCGACAAACTCTGGTTTTTGTGCGACAAACTCCGACAAACTAACGGCTATACATACAAGTAATCAGATTTTCGCTACGACCTTCCGTTTTCGAGATCTGTGTGGCGCAGCTGTAGAGACGTCTCTACAGCTGAGCCACATGTATCTCCTAAACGGAAGACCGACAAACTCTGGTTTTTGGCGACAAACTCCGACAAACTATAGACTTTATCATGGCATAGTCAAAAAGTCAGATTTCCAACTTTTTTTTTGTGGCGCAGCTGTAGTCCGGCACGTATTATAGAGTGCGTTTCATCGGTTATTATTACCTATGGCGTTACGTTGGTTTTCCGAAAATCTATTCAATTTTGAACCTTAATCCATCGCAATAAGATTACAGTGACGGTAGTGCCAACATAACGTCATAGGTTATAATAGGTCTTTACCTATGAAATTGTCGATTTGTATGGAGATTTTTCAAGAAGTTGCAATTTTCATAATAGCATTTTCTTTGTTCATTTAACAACCATGAACACTCATGTAACAAAACTTTTATGTACTAATGTTTGAACACTATGCTAACTTATTTCCATTTAAGATAAGCGAAAAAATAAGTTTTGGTTAAGTTACAACCCCTTCGGTCACCCTTTTTTTTGCTCACAAAAAAAGAGTCACTTTCAAGATCTTTTTTTTAATGTCACGAAAGCTAAAATATGGACTTTATTTTTACTGATAGTTAACTATCATGATCATAATTCGATGTAATATTTACGATTTTGTTAAAATTTTAAATTATAGAAGTTATTATTTTCTCTGTATGTGACAAAATATCGGCAATTTCATAGGTAAAGACCTAATAGTAACCAATGAAACGGACTCTACCTGCTACTAAAAAAATGGCTATGGTTTTCCATACAAACGAGCTAAGTTCCGAATTGGAAAATTATATAAATCGCGTGTTTTTGTATGAAAATCCAATTCCTTTTTATTCCAACTGACACACGGCGCCGGCGAATAGGAGAAATTATACAGTAAATTCGACAGTAAAGTCCGCAAGTTGACTATTACAGCTTTCAAACAATATCAAATTCAAGTAAGCACTTTAGTGTTTCTAAATGAAGAAAAGTGTACTTACTTGTAAAAGTACAAGTTGAAAATAAATGAAAAATAAAGTCAGAATTATCGCTTTGCAAAGTCGTAGAAGATTCCCCTGTAAACAAACGAATTGAAACGGGTAGCTAGTTCGATTCGTTAAAAAAACTGGAGAATTTTTCCTTATATTCTCAGAAAACGTGAAAATATATTTACATTTCGGTAGGAGAGGCTCCATAACGGTAGAAATATCGAAAAATCGGTTTCAAGACCACTGCAATCTGTCAACATTTAACGTCATTAGGGCGGTGGTCGGCAACAAACGCCGGTAGTGACGCTGGAAGCCGCGTCCAGCGTCACTACCGGCGTTTGTACGCGGACGCGGCTTCCAGCGTCACTGCGATGGTCGCTCGGAACTGTTTTCAGTTTCTCGCATGCGCTCAATGTAAACGGACGATTAGTAATCTGTGAACGGACGTGAGTGATTAAAATATGGATGACCTGCATTATACCCATTTTAGGTACTTACCAAAGTGAAGATAGTCATGAATTTCAGTAGGTACTTAAATATTAAGTTGATTTTTAGCATAGTATAGCATTTTAGCATAGTACCTACGCAAGGTAAATAAATACAAAACCTTAAAACAAAATATCTCGGTACCCACAAAAACAAAATAGGTAGGTACATACGCAAGTGAATAAAACGGCTTCTCACCTGATTGACCAACAACCAAGCTTATTTCTTCCCAACGTTTGTGTTTCAACACATTGTTTTTATTGTTGGCATCATAATAATGTGAAACTGTTTCATTTAACTAATTCTAATAGTACTCCGTCTGAAATTTAGGAAATTTAGATAGGAACACTATCTAAATTTCCTAAATTTCACCATTTCCAGAGTGACGCGCGACAAAAACGCGGCGTCCGTTTACGCCAGAATGCTCCGAATTGACTGCGTAGGCGGCGTACGACCTAACGCCGTGCGCCGCGTCACGCGTGTGAGAGAGACCACTCTAGTACGTTTTCATAGTAAGCATTCGTAGGCCGCGTACAGCGTTAAGGTTAACGCACATTTAGGCGGGTCGCAACGGGGCGGGCCGGGCCGCAGCGCATCGCAAAATGCTCCTATAGCACACTGTGACGGGCCGGGTCGCATCGCATCGACGGATTTTGAGTGCAGTGGTGCCAGCTTAGGGTAATTTACCCTAGATTTAGGGTAAAAATTTTCTGGCAGGGTAATTATTAGGACATAGATTTTCCTAATGTATCTTTTAGGCTAAATCTTGTGTTAACTTTACTCTTACAAAAACAACGTTTGACAAAAGAGACCTGGCCTTTAATGCTAAAGTTGCATACCTTTTAAAATCTTTAATCTGTGATTCATAATCTGCTGTACTTTTATAGGGTTACGTAGCCCTTATAGAATCGTCATGTCTGTCTGTCTGTCCGTCCGTATGTCACAGCCACTTTATTCTAAAAGTATTATGGTTACACAGTTGAAACTTGGTAGGCAGATGTATTCTGTGAACCGTTTTACGATTTTTAGACAAAAATAAAAAAACCGGCCAAGTGCGAGTCGGACTCACTCACGAAGGGTTCCGTACCAAAAAACGGCTAAAAATCAAGTTTGTTGTATGTAAGGCCCCCTTAAATATTAATTTTATTCTATTTTTAGTATTTTTTGTTATAGGGGCAATGGAAATACATCATCTGTAAAAATTAAAATTGTCTTCCTGTTGTCGTTATTAATATCGAGCAAAAAACGGTAAAAAAAAGGGTTCCGTACCAAAAAACGGCTAAAAATCAAGTTTTTTGTATGGGAGCCCCCCCTAAATATCTATTTTATTCTGTTTTTAGTATTTGTTGTTATAGCGGCAACAGAAATACATCATATGTAAAAATTTTAACCGTCTAGCTATCACGGTTCACGAGATACAGCTGGTGACAGACAGACAGACAGACGGACAGCGGAGTCTTAGTAATAGGGTCCTGCTTTTACCCTTAGGGTACGGAACCCTAAACAGATTAAGGGGGAATCCCCATACATGGAACTGAAACTGAAAAAAAATGTTTTTCATCAAACCTATACGTGCGGGGTGTCTATAGATAGGTCTTTAAAAATGACATTGAGGTTCCTCAAACCATTTTTTCTCAAAGTCAACCGTTTGAAAGATATACACTTCAAAAGTGGTCAAATGTGTGTCACGGAACCCTACTGCGCGTGGCCCGACACGCACTTGGCCAGTTTTTTATTTCTGGCTGTGGTATCTGTCAACCAAATGACAGATCAATGCCAAATCAGAAGTCAAATAAACACTGTGTTTTTTAATTTCAAAAGAAAATAGTGACTTTATTTTAAGACCAAATTTAATTTAATTGTATACAAGTTAAGTATTTTTTCTACGGCGAGTGCCACTTCTAATAAATGTATAACAAAAAATATAGCGATGCAGAGGATCACTGACGACGTCCATTATACAAGGACGTCAGTGCAGAGGATACTTTTATTGTTATGTGCCATAATAATATTGAAAAATATTCATAAGTATTTTTTTATTTCTAAAGGAAAAAAACAAGTAAGGAATTTTAATTAAGGGTATTTTTACAAAATTGTATAGGATCTATATCTTTTTCCCAATCTTTTATACGACAAAAAAGTTTTGGGGTATTTTCGGATGACTCCCGATCGATAAATCCGCTTACTATAGCACACTGAGTCGGGGCGCAGAGGGGCGGGGCGGGCCGCATCGCATCGCAACAAAATGCGCGACGGATTATGCGGCCCGCTCCGCCCCGGCATAGTGTGCGATAGTTCATATAAAATGTATGGGAGCGATTTGAGCGTATTTTTGCGATGCGGCCCGCCCCGCTGCGGCCCGCCTAAATGTGCTTTAACCTTTACGCTGGACACGACCTACGGTGTTTGTTGCAGACCACCGCCTAGGGATGAATGCTGAGTCTGACCAAAGAAATCGATAACCGAAATATTCGATTATCACGACATATCGATTCCTAATTGTATGAACTTTTAATCGAACCCGGGGACCTATTTTGAATCGCTCGAAGCCAGTCGAGCGCTCGTTTCTACTGATTTTCGTTCGACATCTCATTGTTTTGAGTCATATGTCGAACGAAAATCAGTCGAAAAGAGCGCTCGACGCCTGCCGAGTGATTCAAAAATAGGGTCCCATATTTTTTAATCACTCGACCGCAACGAGTGCCCCTCACTCGTTAACAGTCGAGCGATACGGTACGGCGAGTGATATTCTTTTCTACTAAAAACAAAGATATAACCGCCGCCGATAGAAACATGGATATTACGCTTCTTTTTCATTGCAGTAATAACCAGTTTTCTCTAAATTCTGCGTGGAACGGATAAAATCCAAGGGTGGGTACCCACTTAGGTTCGCGAACCTCCGCGCTCCGCGAACCTGCACCGAAAATATCGTTTATCCTCTGCTGGAACAGGGCGCCGAGGTGTGTACGTGAGGGAACTCGTATGCGAAGCTGGTTCGCACAGGCACACACTGTAGCCAAAGTAAAAATATTTGTTTTTGCTATGGATCACTGTTCTAGGTTCGCGGAGCGCGGAGGTTCGCGAACCTAAGTGGGGACACACCACAACATTTCGTTTATATTGCGGGCACCGGAAACGAACGATTCAAAAATACGGAAAATCGGCGTCATGCGACTTGGAAGTGTTGGAAGACGAGTGTGACTTAAGTCGCATGCGACAAAACTATGTCATAAGAGCGATTCGAAAATAGGGCCCATCATAGATTTTTCTATTCTAAGTGAAAATTGAGAGAATTGTCCTACCTACTTAAAACTTATTTATTCTAAGCTTTTTGACTCGACGCCTTAATGCGGGTAGCTTTATTATGTCATGCACACTTTAAACATTTCTGCGGTGGTGTCGTGTGAGGCGGGTCGTTACGTTCCCTCATATATGATTGGCTCAAGTATAAAACGATGGCTGGTTCATGCGTCATGATCGTGAACGGGTGCTGCCAGTGGGTAGGAGTTTGCTTCTGTCTGCTTGTACTAAGGGCGTCGGTCGCAATGAAACATAACCTCCTCCTTGCTCGCTGCGCTCGCTCGTCGTCGCACCTAACTAACAGACTTTCGGGATTTTGAACTATCGCCATTTTAACTTTCGGGATTTCGAACTATCGGTCATTTATTTTTTTTTTTATTTTTGATTTTTATGTCTAAATAATATTAGGCAAATAGACAATATGCCTAATAACATTATGCGAAAACAAATTAGTCTAAATGATTATTATGCTTATATAAATAGTATGCCAAAAAACAATTATGCCAAAGTATTATTATGACAAAAAAAATTATGCCAAATCCGTTATGCCAAATCAAATTAGGTATAAAACCATTATGCGAAAACAAGGGATCCCATATATATATTCTGTTTAATATTATAAATAAGTAAGGCACTTCTTAATCAAAACATAAAATTAATCATTTTTTTCATTGCAATCATTTTACTTTCTATAGTTAGTAGTTTTGTAAGTAATGGCCTATGAAAAGTTTTTGGACATTAGTTTTCAATTTAGTGCCTTAGGATGGGTAGCCTAAGTATGTCATGCTCTCTTTAATCATTTCTGCGGTGGTGTCGTGTGGGGCGGGTCGTTACGTTCCCTCAAATATGGTTGAGCGAAGCGATGGCTGGTTCATGCGTCATGCTCGAGAACGGGTGCTGCCAGTGGTAATGGGTCTGCTTCTGAGTACCTATCTTAACGCATATTGAATTGTAATAATTGCGTTTTTTATTTTTATTTTTATATCTTGTATCAAGTGTTTTTGGTAAATATTGCATACTGTACGATGCAGTCGAAATGAGCGTCCATACTTCGGATACGAATACTCGATATGATACGGCTGATTTTGATCGTCAAGATGATACAAGTCTGGACAAAGCTTTAGTTAGTACACCGACGCATTCGCATTCGGAATCTTTGCGAAATCATTGGGGTTTCGCAAAGATTCCGCATGCGAAAGCGTTGATGTACTAACCGCCTAATTCATCTATGCCCGCGTGGATGCCGCTGCGCTGCCGGCATCCGGACAACAATAGAAAATCTATTGTGTCTCAATTTCCGGGCGTTATGGGTTAACAATAATTGTTTAATTTATCAAATAAATACATTTTCGTCCCTGTGAAAATATTTCATCGAGCTATGATCTAGGAACCTCAAATTTTGTGTTAAGGCTGACGATTAAAAATTAATATGTGTCTCGGCGTTTTTGATAATTCCTGTCCATCCCAAAGTCGTGGGTGGCGACGAAGACACATAATTGAATTAACTTTATTTAATAACTAGCTTCCTTCTGCCCATTATTGTTAGCAACAGACTTACGTAATCAACGGGCAGGCTAAAATTGATTATTATTGCAATGGGTGCATTCCATGCGCCGGACACACCCTGCCCACCTACTAGGGAAGGTTCCCCTACCGGGCTAAATCAGCTCAGATCACCCCCAGGAACACCAGTTCCAAGCGGTTTGCTCTGTCTAAAAAATGCGAGGTGGTGCCCCCAAGACCTTCCACTAATAAACTCTTAATTTAAAAAATCTAATAAGTTTCTAATTTGTAGTACAACACGACACGACAACGAAAAGTTTCGCGAAAGCGCGCCGCCATTGTCTGGTTGTAGATAACGATTAAGTTAAAAATCGATTACAATTTTATTTTACAATTCGCATCGCAATCGAACTGGAAGTGTGGCAAAACACTAGTGTCAGGTCATTGAAGACAAGAGCATTGCCATCGTATTTTTAGAAAGATTTGCGTACTATTTGACCGAGTGTCGTACCTTTGTTCTATTTAGTCCTTAGTATACTGCCCGGCACGTAAGTTGGCAAGATAAAAACGGACAAAAGATGCGCAGTAGCCACAAACTTTAGTGTTTGTGGCTACTGTGCATCTTTTGTCTCATCTTTCTCTTGCCAATTTATATACCGGCATCTGTACTAGTAAACACCAAAATGCAAAAATATGCGTCTTTTGACGAAAACACAGTATTTTTTTAATTAGATTTTTTGATTTATGTACCTTTTTTATCGTAAGCCAGAGCCCTATTTAATAACGTGACAATTTGTCAATTGTCATGACAATTTGGTTTACATTGCGGTCTAGCTATGAGTAGTTAGTTCTATTTTCAAATTGGTTGACGCAATGGATACAAAATTGTCGTGACAGGTGACAAATTGTCACGTTTATTATTTAGACATGGGTTGTAACAGGGTAAATTGCCTACCTGTTACAACTGTTCCTGTTGCACTAAAATAACAATTCCAACACCCTGTTACAAAAATAACAGTCGTAACAATTTGCCTCCATTGTTCCTCCTGTTCCGTCCGTGGAACAAGCGCTTCTTTGCTCTAACCTTAAGACTACTTACATAAAGAAAAGAGACGAAGCTTGTTATTTTTATCTATTATGATCATAAGCTGTTATTTTTTCTGTTAAGCAAGACTAAACTTTATTACAATTACGTAAAATCTAGTATTATAAAATATGTTTTCCATTACGGCAGTTACGGCACACATGCGACATCTTGTTTGTATTGGGTGAACCATCATTTCACCTAATGAAGTTGCTTGCAGTATTACTTTCATTAAGCTTTTTACTTAAATTGCGATAGATGGCAGTAATTATCATAAATTTACTAAATAAGTTCAAATAATAAAAATAAAAATAGATTGTTGTTAAAAACAGGTGCAACCGATTTTCGAGCATATTGAAGTTTAAAAGTCAGTAAGGTCGAAAATCGCTTACACCCGCTTTTTAACTAACGATTACTAGTCAATTGTTCTTCCGGTCATTGCCTGGGGCACAGGCAATGACCGGAAGAACAAAATGATGTAGAGAAGGAAGGAAGAAGCAGTGGAAACATAAATGGTGATGATGAAATACCAGGTGAACTAAGTCTACTGAAAGAAAATTTTCAAGGAAATTTTTACTGCACAAACCCCCCAATCTGGGAACCATGATCTTTTTCTTAACTCTCTGGCAGCACTAGATGTCCCATTTCCTACCCGCATATCCTAATATGCTTATAAATGCATCCATTCCACGTAAATAATAAAGTGCTTAAATATCCTTTAGAATCTCAATAAAATTAAAATAGTTTTATTTAATTCAGCCTGTTTACCTACCTTGTAACATAACATTGGCAAAACAGCCAAACTCTATTGCCACAAAAAACAAAAAAGGCCATAAACAAACACAGGAACAGATAGCACGACTACTTTACAAAGTCGAATGTATTTTTGATGTGGTCGGTTTATATAACAGATAAAAATAACAAGCTTTGTCTCTTTTCTTTTCATATGTTAGAGTAAGAAAGCGCTTGTTCCACGTAACAGGCGGAACAATGGCAACAGCAGGCGTGGTCCGAGGGGGGGGGGGGGGGTCACAGGGGACATGACCCCCCCCAAAATCGTACTCGTCACATAGAAAAAGCTTCCAAAAATTTACAGAAAAGCAATTATTATTATTAGTGACCCCCCCAAAATTTCAGGCTGCGACCGCGCCTGGGCAACAGGTTGTTACTCTGATAACAGAACAGTGAAGACGGTGAGAACAGTCTGTTTTAGCGATGCGCGACTCCGAATGATTTTACTTTCCGACTAATTCGTAACTACTTATGTGGTTATTCGAATGGCAAATTAGTAGTATACTAATTTCTATGTTCGAATAACGACTACTAATTAGTAACTACTAATGTCAAAATGTACAGCGATCCCGACCAAGCCCGAGTCGAACCGAATCACACCGAACGAACGTTTCGACTAGTGATGTGTCGTTATCGCGTTAGCTTTAACGCTTAACGACTAATCAAGAATTTAGCATTAGCTCATTAATTTTAAATGAAATATTCTGCTAAAATTAATTAACGATTCTAACGTGAAGTAAGCTCCAAAAAAGCTAAGGTCCCTCGCTCGACCGCCACCGCACGTGTTGCACACGTGCATAGTTCGGTCATGGGCCGAGACAACGGTATCTATTGAAAGTATTGTTTTTTGTTCAGAATAATAACAAAGGCGGGGGTCGCTTAAATTGCATAACACTAATAAAACTAACTTTGCAAGTAAGACACATTGTTCTGAGATTTATTGCTTCCTGCTGTAGAGCACTGAGTTTAGAAAACGAAATTACCGTGGTCTTTATTATATGACACCAAAGGTTCAGTTTTGGATTGAAATTGTGTTAATAATTTTAACAACTTCTAGCCTTAACGCCGTTTAGTTTATTAACGTGAAGGAAGGAAGAAGCGATTTTCACTAGCCACTCCATCCAGCCAGTGTGAAAGTAATCATTAACGAAATTGGTCACGTCGCATAGGTGTTGCGGGTTCGTGTGTTCGCGTTTTTTTTTAAAGAAAAGTTAATACAGAAAATTTACACAAATTATAACAAATTACTAATAATAATCGCACTTTTTTTAAATTTGCATTGAGAAACACAAGGTGCTCAATTGAGCTCAATTAATTTACTGTAATAATTAATTTGATTTTTCAGATATGATTTGGTTTGTGGTATGAATATAAACTAAAAACTATGAAAACTAAAGCGAATTAACGACAAATTAACTTTGTCTAAGATAATAGTTGAAAGTAGTCATTCATGCATGATGCACGCACGATCGTTAAAATTCACGTTAAAAATAGCGTTAATTGAAAAAAGCTATTTCACAATTAATTTAACGGTGAAAAATTATTTTTAAATAGCCTTAACGCCCATCACTAGTTTCGACTACATTTTCTAACTACTAATGCCAAAATGTACCGGGGCGCGGCGATTTCGACCAAGCCCGAGTCGAACCGAACGTATCGACTGAGTGTTCATTCTTTTTGTGCGTTCGTCGACTCCAGTCGAATAATCTACGCGCCAGTCGACTAAGTCGAATGATTCGGGGAGTCGAATGATTAGTATTAGTATTATTCGAAGTCGCGCATCGCTAGTCTGTTTCGCCTGTTCCTTTGAACAACAGTTATTTCATAGCGCTCGCTCGTAACAGGGCGAAACAGTTACATTTAATTATCTGTTATTTTTAACTGTTACAATAAATACGCCTCACGTCTAGCCGCCGACGTATTTTTTGGAAACAACTACTGGCAGCACTAAGTGTCACAGTACAGTTGTCTATAGCATTTTGAGGTTGTTCGTTTAATCGTATTTATTGTTTTTGTGAATTTCTATATTTATTTGAAGTTATTTTTAGTATATGGTATGGTTTTATTATCGTATATGGTGTTGTTAATAACAAAAACATTTGGAGTACCTGTGATGCTGACTACTGGGTCGCAAATAGAAAGTTAGCAGTATAATGGATAGCATTACTGAGAAACTCTATGAATGTTTTGGACACAGAAAATTTAAAAGTGACCTTCAAGAACAAGCTGTGCGGGCTATTGCCAGAGGTAAATGATATAGTATCGTTATTTGAAATAATTTGCATTTTCTACAAACATTTTAAACGCAATAATATTAATGCCTCTAAACAGTGTTGCCAAGTGTTTCCGAATTCAAATCGCTAATCGCCCAACTTTCCCGAACCTGGGGCCGGACCGGCTAACGCATCGAACTTCGATAAGTCTGCCCGCACCCTGATTATCTAAATAGAAACTATTTAGCAACTGCTTTCATTTGATATACATTGCTACTTTTCTTTGGTATGTTTTTTCTCACCCCAAAAAGAAGTAGCGTTGTATCACATTTATCTGTCAAATGAGACCGGTCGCTAGGTGGTTTCTAATTAGATAATCAGCCTGCCGGCTTCAAATTAAAACAGATAAATCGAGCCTCAATCAGGCCAAAATGGCGAACCCCAATTCATGATGTCACAAGAACATCAATATCTTCTAAATAACTTTGGCAAATAGTACAATACGAAATTCCTTATTTCGATTTATCTGTTCTAAGTTGAAACTCGGCAGACTTATCGAAGTTCGATGCGTTAGCCAGTACGGCCCCTGACCAGGCCTCCTTCACTCGCTCAAGGTCGCGCGATAAGCACCTACCGCTAGCCGTTCGTTCGAACGAACAAGTGAGCAGCGGCCCGCCACACGCCCGCCTGCGAAGTCGCGCGGCATCTTATTCCCTGTGTAGATATTGCCTCTTTATAATAGTAACAATGTCGAATCAACGTTACTGTGCCATGTATGGATGTCAAAATCAAAAAACCAATAAACAATTGTCGTTTATCACATTATGATATATGCTACGCAGTTCATTTAAAAGAAACCAACCCTAATGTTGCGTCGTCAGAAAAGGTAAAAGCACGCGATAGAAAGAGAGGCAACTACTAGGTGAACTGCGCGACCTGAATTGCACTTTATAGTGTCGGAGATAAAGTCGCTATTTATTTAAATGACTTTGCCGAGTGCTGCTTCTGTACTTGTACTATTAGTTATTCTGTGCCCTGACTCTCCGACCGAAAAGTCGCTCAAATTATTTTCTTACATATTTTACCATCTCAAGTTTTGGAAATTGGCAAGTTGCCCAAATGACGATTTTGTATGAAAATTTGCAATTTTTGTGTTGCCCAAAAACTTAGAAGTAGCCTGATTTGCGAAAAATCGCCTAACTTGGCAACACTGCCTCCAAAAAAAAATTAACAATATGGCATTTTGATTGTTTCATTTCACCTTTGTAAAAATTCCTGTTGAGTTGGATAATTATCCAATGTTGTTCTTGATACGGCAATTGCCATAATCTATGGCAATCTCGATCAAATGCAACTCGAGATATGGCATCATGCAACAATGCTGTCCATATAAATATGACAATTTTCATTGCTAGCTAAGATTTAATTATGATTAGGGGTTACCATCCGTCTGGATTTGTCCAGACTTTCTTCAGCTTTTTAAATTGGGTGTAATAGTAGTTATAAAACATACATAGCAGCAGTGTTTGAAAGAGATGTCCCAAAATGTATGGAGTCTGGGCCACGTCCATGTACAATATACCAAAAAAAAAATAGGTAAAGACATGATAATAAACAGTTTCAAATCATCAAATTTTTCTAAAATCACTTAGTTTTTTGGAAGGAATATCTTGTGCTTTAAAATGTAAGCACACAACAAAAATACATGATGGTGGAATACATCATTTTTCAGTCAGTTCTTGATAAAAATAATATATCTGGCCATTTGTCAGGACTATCAAATTTTTTTAGTATTTGATTTTTAATATGGCAATCCTAAATTTGCCATACCAGTAGGTATGAACGCCTATACAAAAAAAAATTGGGAGTTACAAGGCGTGATAAAGTTTCGCCGCATGATGGTAACTGGTATGTAGGCTGTTATTAACTAATTAATATTGAGCTGGGCTAAACTATCCTTACATATGATTCCAAACGGCAGTGGGTTGAAGTAGCGTTCCGCCCGGCTTCATTCTAAAAATTATAACTGTCTCGGTTTAGCTTATAGGTCAAGTGTGGTATCGATTTCGGATAAATCAATAATGTAGAATTCATTTCTAGTATAAAAATATGCAATTTATGTAGTAGTTTCTGAAAAATTGCTCAATAACCAAAATATTCAACTACATATTTTTACTTTTAGTCACCGTAAACATTAAACTGGTGCATTTATTTCCAAACAAAAAATACTTTATTAATGCCTATTTAATGCAGATTTGAAATAATACAACTTTGAAGTACCTTTACAAACCATAAATAGCGGAAAAAATATTTAAACGTCGCGCGCCGAGAGCCTAGAGTTCACTTTCGAAATAAATTACCATCTTTGACTAGCTATGTCTCTGCAATCAATGGAACTAGACTACTCGGGTTAAGCTCAAATTGTAGCAAATGCTGTTAGTTTTACAGAAGTATAGAACAAATTAACCCGAAGAGTTATGAATCTCCATATAAATTAATCATGGGTGTTACAAGTCCTGATAAAATTTGGCCACATGATGAAAACAGTTCTGTAGACTATTCATAACTAGTGTTGAGCAAGGCCAAACTGTCCTTACAAAAGAATCCAAATGGCGGCTACTTATGATTTTTTTTTGTCGAAGAAATTATTATTTTTAAGATAACTCAAAAATAATAAGTGCTCCACAAAAACTTTATATGGCAATTATGTTACCAATAGTAATAATTAACTTCGAGTAGATGGCTCGGTGGAGTCACGCTCTGAATGACAATGATCTAACACCAAATCTGATTAAAGTAGAATACTGATTGCAGATAGGATCACAAAAAAAAAAAAATGTTACAAATAAATTTATCTATTACTTTGGTTCTTATAAAATTTTGGATAAATCTAATAGTTCATGAGATAAAATGATTTACAATATGGCGTTTCTTTTTTTTCGTTTCAAAAAGAAACGCCATATTGTAAATCATTTTATCTCATAAACTATTAGATTTATCAAAAATTTTACGTATTTTTAGGTGTCCATGATGTCTACGTATCAATGCCAACTGGGTCAGGGAAGTCCCTGTGCTTCCAGCTACCAGCCATGTTACAAGACAACAAAGTGGCAATTGTATTCTCACCACTGTTGGCCCTCATAAAAGATCAAATTGACCACCTCACCAAAATTAAAATTACTGCTGAGTCTGTCAATTCCAAAATGACAACAAAAGATAGAGAGAGGGTATTAAATGACTTAAGAAGTATGAAACCGAACACCAGGTTTCTGTATGTAACACCTGAGCAGGCGGCTACTAGCACCTTTAAATCATTGTTGGAACATCTAGTCAAATACAAAAAAGTTTCATATATAATTGTTGATGAGGCACATTGTGTTAGTGAGTGGGGTCATGACTTTAGGCCTGATTACCTGAAGTTGGGAGACCTGAGAGAGATGTACAAAAGTATACCATGGGTTGCACTCACAGCCACGGCAAGTGCTGAAGTTTCAAGAGATATATTGAGCAACCTGAAACTATTACAGCCTGTTGCAAAATATAAAACGCCAAGCTTTCGGAAGAATTTGTTTTATGATATTGTGTACCAAAATTGTATAGAAGATGAGATAGGCCACTTAACCGATTTTTTAAAGAAAAGTTTAAGTGGAGATGAAAATGCTAAAACAGTAAGAACATTGTTCTAATAAAATATTTTTTTTAAATCAAAGATAAAAAAATTAATGTCAGACTTTATTTGCAGAAGGACAAAAATGTAGTTATTGTATACTGTAGAACACGTGATCAAACAGAAGAGTTAGCAAACATGTTAACAAAGAGAGGTTTAAAAGCTTTAGCTTACAATGGAGGTAAGTACAAGTGACTATGCTATTTCAATGGGTTTTAATGAATTCAATAAATAACTAAGTACTACGAATACGAAACAGTTTTTTTTTGACAAATCTAGTAAATGACAATCTTGTTGTACACCTCTAGAACTTCTCAGCAGATATTACTTCTTGGTGAAATAATTGTTCAAATATATTTTAATGTATGATTTGTTTTTGTCGGTAACAGGTATGAAATCATCGGATCGTATAGCTGTTCAGGAGCAGTGGTCCCATGGGGAATGCCCCTGTATATGTGCAACAGTGTCCTTTGGTATGGGTGTAGACAAAGCGAGCGTTCGCGCCGTTGCTCACTGGGGGTTAGCCCAAAATGTTGCTGCTTACTACCAGGTACACTGTTATTTCTTAAAAACAATAAGTTATTCACTTCTCAAGCTTACGCGCTCACTAGACATGAAATAAAACACTTTTTAACGGATACTAGCGCGGTTTTATTTAATGTACTTTGGTATTTAGTTGGTATTTGGTTTGATTTTTGGTTTTCCCGACGTTTCGGCACCTTTGCAGCTGCCGTGGTCACGGGGGACTGAAGCTACCCGTGAGCCTACCCTCAAGCGATGAATTTTTTTTAGACGTTCAGAAATTAAAATTTAACAAAATTAAATTATAAATCAACGTAAAATAATTAAACATTTTGTTAAATTTTAATTTCTGAACGTCTAAAAAAAAATTCATCGCTTGAGGGTAGGCTCACGGGTAGCTTCAGTCCCCCGTGACCACGGCAGCTGCAAAGGTGCCGAAACGTCGGGAAAACCAAATACCAAAGTACATTCAATAAAACCGCGCTAGTATCCGTTAAAAAGTGTTTTATTTCAACAATAAGTTAGCCTATTTTTCTTGTAGAGATCAAGTTGTGAAGTATGAGATAAAATCTAAACTACTTACGTAATTTACAGGAGTCTGGCAGAGCTGGTAGAGATGGGAAACCTGCATTTTGTCGCATTTACTATTGCCACAGTGAAAGAAACGCTATCAACTTTTTGCTCAAATCAGAATTGGGAAGAGCAAAAACTGAAGAACAAAAGAAACGCTGCAAAAACAATTACAAAAGTTTCGAAGTAATGGTCAAATACTGCGAAAGTATTAAGTAAGTACAAAAATCTGTAAAATTAGATTTTAATCGATTACCCACAACCCTCTTAACTGCTTGCACAAGCACAGACATCGACAGATATTGTTAGTCTCACCCTCGCCACGCTATTGTTTCCCTTTGTTTAAACTATGTTTAGTTTGATTAATTCCTACCTTCTGCAGATTTCCTCCTTATTAGGTATTTAATCTCCTCCGCGTATCGCCGCAGACGCTCGATTGGAGGTCTTTCGTCACATTTGGTTTACAGCAAAAACCATTCGGTCTACTTAGGATCAGCCCTCCAACTCAAATGGCCAATTTTCTATTTGTTCGCTATCTTAAAAATTGAAAATAAGCCATAAACTCTAAAATTACGTGTCGTAGGCTTGTCAATCCATACAATACATCAATGTCTGTGATTTACATAAACTTGGAACATGTGACTTAATCGTATAATTGCTTATTTTTAAGCTTTAAGTTAGCGAACAAATAGAAAATTGGCCATTTGAGTTGGGGGGCTAGTCCTCTAACGTTTATTGCTTTCACATTGGTCTTGTTGGTATTTGGTCTATTAAAAGCTTTTACTTTTACTCTAAGCCCTTTCGCATATTGTACATTATGCCTGGTTTATACGGGGTCAATAACAGGGCAGTACATTAACTCAGTCCAGTGCTGACTTGCTACTGGGCTTGTGTAGACAGTAGTTTCAACCCAGTTCAGTGTTGACTTCTTGCTCGCACTTCTCGCTCGCTAGGTCACTGACTCCGTATAAACCAGCCCTTACACATTTAACCAACTTTCAAAAACTCACTGTCATTTCTTTTTTTCTTTTTTTCACGACTTTCAACAACAAGTCACTGTCACAAATGTAAAACTTTCCAAACTAATATCAGGTGAATGTCAAATACTATACGCGAATATGACAATCACTTTATGGACGAAATTGGCCACATGCAAAGTAGTTGACATAGATACGAGGCTACTCACTCATTCGAACGCACAGAACACTATTGAGGGCGAATTGTAACTTGCGATAGCTTTCCGTGCTAAGGGTACAGATTTAATGGTCGCTGGGTGTGCAGATGCCGCCACCGAACATTCGCGGAGTTCTTCGGCGAGGAGCCGCCGAAGTGCGGCGACCGGTGCGACGTGTGCGCGGACGAGCGCGGCGTGCGGCGCGCGCTCGAGCAGCACCAGCGCCGCGCCATGTCCGCACGCATCGGCGGCGGCGGGTACTCCAACGAAGACCCCACCGACCTCTACGGCGAGGGCCGCTACGGGCAGAAGAGGTATACTACTACATACATTACTATTAGAGCGCGGCGTGCGGCGCGCGCTCGAGTAGCACCAGCGCCGCGCCATGTCCGCGCGCATCGGCGGCGGCGGGTACGCCAACGACGACCCCGCCGACCTCTACGGCGAGGGCCGCTACGGGCAGAAGAGGTATACTACTACATACATTACTATTAGAGCGCGGCGTGCGGCGCGCGCTAGAGTAGCACCAGCGCCGCGCCATGTCCGCGCGCATCGGCGGCGGCGGGTACGCCAACGACGACCCCGCCGACCTCTACGGCGAGGGCCGCTACGGACAGAAGAGGTATAGGCTTTTCTATTGATAATGGTAATGTGTCATCCCATGATAGTGTAGTCCCTATTTTTCAAAAAGTCTTCAAATAACGATTTCCGTGGGACCCACCTCCGTTATACCGACTACCGGTATGTATTTGTTTGGTATGTTTTCCTGAATACAAAAAGTGCGGTAGTCACTTCCTAAGGGTATGGAGGGGGGAGCTGTGACGTAGCAAAGATGGCGGCCGGCCCATTCTATTAAACGGTATTTCTAGATAACTACTGAACCGATTTACTTAAATAAGGTGTTGAATGAAAGATAATATAATGCACATTATTTGATTTTAAACAAACGTTCATGTAAAGCTAATATCAAATGAAATAATATTTAAAAACCAAAAATTAAAAAAATAATAATTGGTCCTAATGTGTATAATAGTAAATATCTCGGTATCCGTTAGGATTATGGAAATGTAGTTTATTATAAAACGTATAAACTAAAATAAACTTTCTCCAAGAGCTCAAACTCAGTATGTTTGGAAAATATTTTTCTGTTTTTTCCTTAAACCAGGAGCTGAAATGTAATAATATTATATATATTTGGAATCAGCTCAAGAAGACCTTTTATTCGATACCAAACACGATGGGTTTTGGAAAAATTAAATTTAGTTCCATACAAAAAAAATATAGTTTTATAACTCCCTCCCATTACTACAACGACTGTAGCGTCGTTGCTTATAACCCTATTGTAATGATTTAAGATTTATTATAAAGCTGATAAAAGCAACAATACGTTTTATAATAAGCTATATTTCCATAGTCCTAACGGATACCGAGATATTTACTATTATACACATTAGGATCAATTTCTTTTTTTCAAATTTTTGGTTTTTAATTATTATTTCATTTGATATTAGCTTTACATGAACGTTTTTTTTAAATCAAATAACGTGTATATTATCTTTCATTCAACACCTTATTTAAGTAAATCGGTTCAGTAGTTATCTAGAAATACCGTTTAATAGAATGGGCCGGCCGCCATCTTTGCTACGTCACAGCTCCCCCCTCCATACCCCTAGGAAGTGACTACCGCACTTTTTGTATTCAGGAAAATATACTAAATAAGTACATACTGGTACTCGGTATAACGGAGGTGGGTCCCACGTAAATGAAGTTGAGGTCTATTGGGGACCATACTATGATAATTATTTTGATTACCAAGTTTGCTGAATTCCTCTGACTGTGAGTGGGGACAGCCATCCAAGGGGATCATAAACTTTGGATATTTCTGATAGATAACAGCTGCCGTTTAGTGACTAAATGGTTGTTGTCGTTAGTCATGTAGGAATGTATGGTAGGTATGGTATGGAGTGAGGTTAGGTAGCCACTGATAGGAAGGTCAAAGTGGAAGATCTTCCTCCGGGCTGGGTGGTATTAGCCCGGGGACCTTTGATATTCTTGTAATCGGTCATGCGGCGAGTGTCTCCATATGATAGTTTGTAAACTTTGATCAGCTTTTCGAACATAATATATTTGGCGGAACATTTTCTCTATGTCAGCAGTCAAAACATTTATGTGCGTGCCATTCCAAAATCAGTGACTGACGATCCTGTTGTAGATTAGGCCCGCTTTCCATGAGATCATTAAGGCTGCGAGCGACCAGATGATGGTTTTGATGACGCGTTGAAAACTACGCGTAGTGACATAGTAGATGAGTCTAGTTTTAAAACTCTATGGTGCAGTAAAACATGTTGTCTCGTTCACACCTGCGTCGGCCTTGCGCATGTGACCTAATTCTTGGTATTCAGTCATAAAATTCCGATATCCGATATCCATTTGATAATTGTTGATGTTTCTCAAATTTTCGCTCAATCTGCAAAAATCTACTGATAGCTATTGACTTCGAGTCGCCTAAATAATTTTCAAACCCAGGCTTCATAGGGATAGCGACCTCATATCTTCTGTCATCCAAACGCTTTGTTGTTTTTTGATATAAATCTTCACAATCTTGTTCAGATAAAGGTGAAAGCTCTTGTGTTTCCATGATATCTTCAATTTCCCAGTATTTTGCCAGCTCGTCCACGGGATTAACGATTACGTTGCAATTAAAAGTTTTTATATTGCCTGATAAGATCCACCTAAGTCTAGTCTGTTGGACTATGGGGGCGCGTGGGGGACCTCTGATAAGCCCTTTTATGATAATGTCGGAGTGTATACACTTGCTCAGCTGTAGTGGCAATGGGCGGGACACATAGCGAGAAGAACTGATGGCCGTTGGGGCGGAAAGGTTCTGGAATGGCGACCGCGCACCGACGACGCTCCGTGGGAAGGCCCCCGACAAGATGGACCGACGATCTGGTGAAGGTCGCGGGAAGCCACTGGATGCGGGCAGCGCAGAACCGATCGTCGTGGAGATCCTTAGGGGAAGCCTATACCCAGCAGTGGGTGTCGTGCGGCTGATATGATGATGATGTATATGTTACGGCTAATACCCGAAGTGCGGCTAAACCTAGTTTTAACCGGCTAAAACTAGGTGTAGCCGATAGCTGTTGGCTAAAACTAGGTGAACTGATCTGCTTTACTCCTGTAGGTCCCGAATATAGGTAGAAATTTAAGGCGAGCGCGAAGCGTAGCGTAGCGTGAGCCTTAAATTTCGAGGTATTTTTTTTAACAGACAGCAGAAATAATTTTCTTAATACCCCATGCTACACCTAGTTTTAGCCGGCTACACCTAGTATTAGCAGGGTTCGAAAATATCCGATATTTATTGTAAATATCAAAATATCGGATATATCACATTTTTGATATATATCGGATATTTATACATTATGTATGACAGCCACATTATTATTTTATTGTATTAATAATAATAATAATAATAATAATAATAAAATTATTTATTTGTCTCAAATCAAAAGTATACATGCAATGGTTAAATATTTTACAATTTGACAAAAAGGTTTATGGCTCAGTGACCGCGGGAAACCCACAGCCTCTGGTATTCTGCCATAACCTAAACAATATTGTGTCCCCCAACAGAAAGACACTACTCATAATAATATTTTAGGACATCAAGTCTAATAGTAATAAGCGTCAGTATAATATTATGTTTCCAAAATAACAAAATTATCAATATAAAGAAAGCTCCAGACAGTTCCTCAGACCAATCCGAGCGCGCGAGTCTGCTGTTCAAGCAGCCAGTTACGGCAATATCTCCTAAAAGTTGGCAGAGTGTGATTAAATGTAATTTTTCGCAAGGGCGGAGGCAAATCATTCCATATTTTAGCGGAAGCATGCTTAAAACAACCTCGCGCGCTCGCCAATCTATACATAGGCAAATGCAACAACGGACCTCTGTCTCTCAGTGATGAAATTCTTTTTATTATACTTAGTTTATCATACAGATAGTGGGGGCACTTAGCGTGTAACAATTTATAAAGAAAACACGCATATTTAAGCTTACAAGTGTACGACATATTGAGTAAATTTTTCTGTGACAAATGTGGTGAAATTCTGCTTCTTCTGGGTATCGTATAACAGAATCTCATACATGCATTTTGAACTCTTTGTACACGTTTTAATGTTTTTTTATGTAAGCAGGGAATATATACAATGTCGGCATAGCTCAAATGAGACAGTACAAGAGCATTACATAATACAAGGCGGGTTTTCTCCTTCAGTAAGGGTCGAATTTTATAGAGAGTTCTTAGAGATGCAAAACACTTAGCAACTTTGTTGCGAACATGGGGTTCAAATCTTAAACATTCATCTATCAAGAGGCCCAGGTTATTTACGCATTGCTCATGAGGAACAGGTGAGTTAGAAACAAGAATAGGTGGTTTATACTGATTTATCAATTCAACTTGATTTTTAGTTCCTAATGTGATGGTGACACTTTTGGCAGAGTTAAGTACTAATCCATGTTCCTTAGACCATACAGCGATTGCTTCGATATCCGCGTTCAAATTAGAAACTGCAAGTTGAACTTCATTGTATGACGGTAGTGTGTGCACATACAGTTGACTGTCATCGGCATATAAGTGGAGTCGCGAATGAGCCAACACATTACTTATGGTCGCAGTATATATGGCAAATAATGTAGGACCTAGTATTGAGCCCTGAATTACTCCTTTATCAACCCCAAGACTACCTGAAAATATCGCCCTTCCCGCAGCATCCGTGGTGCGGACCTTTTGACAGCGGTTTTCGAAGTACGATTGGAACCAGGCGCATGTTCTATCCGAGAATCCGTAGTATTGAAGTTTTGCTAACAAGAGCGGAATATTCACACAATCAAAAGCCCGACTAAAATCGAGCAGTGTCATCAAAGTTCCCCTTCCCTCATTTGAGGCGGTGAGTATGTCGTCTGTTATATTCAAGAGAGCGGTTTTATTGATGTATACTGTTTGCATATGTGTTTAATAAACATAATCAATTAATTTAAGAAAACTAGAATATTTTTGTTTTATTTAGGTACTTATTTGACAAATTCGTTAAAAATCAGGAAAAAAAATCACTAGTATCACCGTATGGCTGGTGGAAAATTATTTGATTAAAAAAAATATACACCACATTTTTGATTAAATTTTTTCATTTACCTCACCACCAATAGGATAGTGCTATACATAGTCAGATTAGTCAGCACACATTGTCACACATATATAGTTTTTTTTTTGCTATTTTCACGCGCGAAATTCATGTTACAATTACTATATACAGCAAAACAAAACAATAGCATGTTTTAACTCTACATCAACGCCATCTAAGTCATTCTAAGTAGCAATACAATAGCAAAAATCTACATAATGTTGTCAATTTTTTAAACTATTTTTATATTGATATATATCACAAAAATTCGTTGGATATATATCGGATATATATCATGATATATATCCATTGATATATATCTTCGAACCCTGAGTATTAGACGCGAGCAAATCGGCTACACCTAGTTTTAGTCGGCTAAACCTAGGTTTAGCGGCACTTCGGGTATTAGCCGTAACATATATACACTTGCGTCCAATAACAAGTCGATAGTCTTTGATACATTGAAGTCGGGATCCGCTAGATTGGTATGTTGAATGTGAGGTCACGATTTTATCTTAAATGATGAATTCAGTAAACTGTTTATTACTTTTGATATGACTAATGCTTGAGTTGTAAAATTATAATCTTTTCATAAATTGACTGACATTCGATCGTAACTACACCCTTGCTTTGTTTTGAACTTGGCCCAAATCCTGATTTGGAAGCGTGATATTTCTGGCGCTGTAATCCAAGTGCTTGCGCAGCGCTTTCAGAAATAATTGATATCTCCGAACTTTGGTCTAAGAGTGCCCTTAATGTGATATAATTGTTATCAGCCGACTTGACCTTGATAGAAATTGTCGTAAGTAAAATTTCTTCGTCGCCCGCGGCCACATAATTAGTATGACGTACGTATTATAAGACGTTCGGCCTCACCCTTTACTCTTCCCTTTAAATGCTGCATTTTTTGAGCACTGGTGAGGTGTTTGTTGTTGTGGATCGCTTCCGTATACAGGTTACAAAATGTAGGCCACTGTGTATATTTTTCTGTGAAAATTGGGATTTCTGTTAGCGGTACAGACTGATGTACTTAAATGAGCTGTAAAGCACAATTTCCTGTTAAGCTTTCTCTTGATTTTTGTGAACTTATCTTCAATGTCTGCAAAGGCGTCCTCATAGCTGGTGTTCCGGCCTTTCAAAATGCTGTCTATTCGAAGGTGAAGATCATCAATGATACGCCAGCGATGTTGTAAATTCTTGAGCTCGTCTTCAATTTCCCACTTTTCATCGATTTGATGCTCATCGATTTGATTTGCCTTCCAAAGCTCTAAAGTTTGCTTGCTGGGTTGATAACAACTCGCTAACGGTATCAGTCGAATCTGCTGTAGTGTTAATAAAAGGGACCTCATACCTGATTGTTGGCCCCTCCCCCCGTCTAAGGATGGGTATAGATGGTCTTGATAACTCATTGAACGCTGCTTCCATTACTGCCCGTACAATAATATTCTTGGTAAAGTAATCCGAAGACTTTATCTTCGCTTTCTTGCAACCTCAAATCATTCTGCTTGAACTCATCCCATAAGCTATCAATAGCTTCAATTTTCTTTTAAAAATATTCAGGTGTCTTCCTGTCCTTGGGATCCTTTTTGAAGTTTGTGTAGATTCTCTCAATCTCCTTGATAATCACACTCTGGCGCTCCATCATGATATTGATATTATAATGCACTGAAGATATTGATGACTGCTAAGCTGAGCAGTAGTAGTGTATTATTTTAACGATATATACGACTCTCAATTCAACCCGGTGAGACCCGCTTGTGGGAGGCCGGGAGAACCGATTCGCTACCGTAAAAAAAAAGACGTAGATGATGATATGTAAAGTAGACCGATGACTGATTCCGAAGAATGCGTAATAAGCACTGACTTATTGCTTTAAGATGTAAAATAAATATTGAATGTTATTGCAAAGTAAGCAATGTAAACAATCACGTACGATGACTCGTACGAGTAATACAAATTAATGTATTGGCGGCGCTAGTAGCACTATAACAGCGCCTGAAAAGGGCTAATTCTGCATACGAGCGCCGCTATTGGAAAAAATATCAGAGTGCTTAAATAAAGACGAAATTGTGAATTAACTTCCGAAGAAGCTTTGTGCTGCTTGTTAACCCTTAAACTATATTTTCTAGCCTATCATTTAGTTTAATGTAGTTTATTTTTTGCAAAAAATGGCCACTTTTAGCAAAAAGCTAGCCGTAGCTTAGAAACAGCATTCGGAATGATAATCTAACGCTGGAAAAAAACCACAAAACTAATTTGGTGTACACTACAGAGAGATAATTCACAATTTCGTCTTTATTTAAGTACTATGATTTTTCCAATGGCGGCGCTAGTGTGCAGAATAAGCCCCCTTAACGTGCCTTCCGAAGAACGAAGGAGCTTGAAATTTGGGGTCACCCATCGGATAACCGACCCTAAGGTTTACACACAAATTTTCGTCGTGAAAATCTACGGTTTATTCACCGTGTGTAGGCATGATAAGCAGTGTTGTATGAAGCACTATGAAAGCTTACCGACGTACAAGGCGGCGCTACGGCGCGGCGCGGCGCGGCGCCGTCATAAACATAAGTTTTGTACGGTGAAAAGCCGTGACAGCAGTGTTTGGTATTATAGGTATAAGTTAAGTTTAATATAATACACGCAAGAAAATTTACAGTAATTATAACTTTAATTAATAGAGAGGCTGAATCATATTACGCGGACGATAGTGGCGAGTCCGACGGCGAGTCCAGCCGGCGGCAAGTTGCGCAGGAAACCAAGTCACTTATCCTGCAAGAGTTTGCCAACCGCAAGAAAAATTTGGAACGAGACAAAAAGAAAAGCAACGACTCTGAATCTGCTAAATATTCAAAATGTCGGGCAGCAGACAGCACAACCACGAAGGTAAGTAGAATCACAAGAAACATGTCCGTAATCTGCCAGTTGATGTTTAAATTCTCCAAAGTTTGGCAGCAAGCACGTTACCAAAAGAAGGACGCCCATTTCTGACCTGTCAAAATGTTGATTTTATAAATTACGGGGTATATAGAAGTAATATAGTTCATAAAATTGCAATAAAGATCGGCAATACAGGAATAGAGAAAATTAATACTATAGATTACCAATATTACATTTAGTATAAATTAAAACATTTTGATTTTACCATTACATATTTTTATATTGCCAAATTAAAATTTTATAAATACTAGTGTTCTACGGTAATAGGAACTATTCAAATATAATGTTATTATCATTATACATCTACTTTTCAAAAAAGCTATCTGAAAGGTCTACGCTTGTCTGAAATGGTCGTTGTTTTATAATCTTGCATATCTGGTTCTACTTCGTTCATTGATCTCAACTTAAAATTGACATAACTTATGTAATTAATTTGCAGGTGAATGGCCTTACTGTTTCCGGACGCGAGGGTTATCTGACGCTCCTGTGCGATGCTTTGAACTACAATCTGTCGAATATGAAAGAAGTGGATACTCCCAACAAGCCCCTGTCCCGCCACGACGTGGAGCAATGCGCCATCGACTTGGAATACGAAGCGTTTTCGAACAGCACCGTCATCAGCCTATACAGACGAGCTATGACCAAGCTCGTGAGTTTTATGCCGTGTTACAGTACGAGGCAAACATCTTGACACTTTTTCGACGGAGTGGCGATAAGTTCGCGCATGTGCACTTGCGAGCGACCAATAGCGCGCGCCCCTCTCCCGCCGCCCGCGTACCTCACCGCTACGCATACTCAAAATACGCGTTCTGCGCAATCCCCTCCCGATTTCAAGATGTTTGCCTTGTACTGTATACATGTATGTACAATATATTACATATTACAAAAGCAACATAGAAAGTGGTTAAGTCGGATACCAGACCGGTATCTCAGTTTTATTTTCTATTCATTCTTATTGTTTCTTTTGCTTATTTGTAACTTTCAATTCCCTTTAATATTCATTTTCGCGACTAAGGGTAGGATTATGTCCTTCTTCGTGGTACAATATATCTTTATAATGAAATTTATCGAAATTAGTTTTGTGGTTCAGGCCAGAAAAAGTAACAAACAAACAGACAGAGCTTCTTTCTCATTTATAACATTAGGTATTATTATTATAATTAACAAAAGTTATGTGGGTGTATGATGATGTCTCTATAAATATTAAATTTTGTTTTACAGATATCAGCAGTAAAAGATTGTAAAAACCATCTGTATCCACGACTAAAAACGTTTGAGCCTAGAAAACGTAACACCCTCAGTGAATTTGTAAAGGATTTTGAAGCTCAAAAGCACAAGGCACAAGGATTTATCACTGCATCACAACTGGAACTGGGTATGTAATAAAGAAACTTTATTATAGGGACAGTTTTAGTCTTTTTAACTTTTATTTGAGTGATAAAGTAACATTGTTAAATAATGTATTTGCAGAAAATAAAGAAGGAGGAGATAACCTTTCTAAATCTGATAAACATGCAAAAAGGAAAGCGAACTCTTTTAAACGTGATCCTCTTACACAAACTAAATTGAAAAACTTCTTTAAGAAAGCATCAGATTTTTCACCAAATTCAACCCCAGAAGGCAGTGAGGATGAAGATGATAATCTCGTCATTGACGAACATGCCGATCACAATTATGATGATACTACATTAAAACTTGAAGAAGCTATTGACAGACATAATGATACCACATTGAACTTGAATGTTACTTCAGACGATGATAACAAAGATAATGACAAAAAGACAATCGTGATTAACATTACTCTAAAAGGCATACCCAGTAATAAAGATAATAATAAAGATGACGAATTACACAAAGAAGACAATACCGAAAGTAGTAAGAAAGAAAACATGAAATTAAATAACACCGATGGAAAATCGCCCCTGAAACATGTAGCAAAAAGAAAAATTAAAGCTTTGTTTGGCGAGTCTTCTGACAGTGACGATGCAGAACAATCGAGTACGAAAAAAATTAAATATGAAGACAAGAAGAATAGGAAACATTCAAAAGATAAAGAGAAAAAGAATCATAAGGACCGTAACAGGAAAGAAAAAAGAGACAATGATCATAGCAAAGAAGCGGTTGTCAAAAAAACTGACAAGAATGAAGTTTCTTTATCGAAATCATTGTCGAGTAGCGAATCTGAAAAGGACAGCACCAAGACTAAAAACAAAATAACTGAAATAAGCTCATCTAAATCAAGTGTTTCATGTGACACTAAATCTGTTGTAAATAGTGATTGGAAAAAACAACTTGCCAAAACAAATAAAGCATTAGAGGAGTTCAAGAAGAATTTGCATAAAAAGTCCAAAAATGACGACTCTCAAAATACTGCTCAACCTACTAATAATGATCAAGAAAAACAGTCTAAAGTTGATGATATTGTATCAGATAAAATTAACAGTTCTATTGATACAAATAACTCTTCTCTACTGGATGTGGATCTAGATGATGAAGAATTAAACAAAGCAATGAAGCTTAGTAGAGAAGCTGATGCAGTTTTGTTATCATTAAAACAGTTTTCAGAGCAACCACAAGAACCTTTGGTTGTGGAAAAACCTAAGCAAGAAAAAGTACCTAGTCCTATAAAATCACAATCACCAAAAACTCATGAAATTAAATGTAAGGTAGATGATAAGGCTAAAGTAACCAAGCATAAAAGTTTGTTAAGTTTAAATAAATCTAAGGATAAATATCAACTAGAGAAATTAAAAGAGAAACATAAAGCTGAGAAAGTTAAAAGAAAAGAAGATAAGAAAGTCAAGAAGACGGAGAAAGTTGACGTCGCCAGTCTTGTTGTTAAGTTATTAATGCCTTATTATAAGAATCAGAAGATAAGTAGCAGGGATCTATTCAAGATAACTGCTAGACATATTGTGCATCAACTGCTGGCTATTCAAGTAACTGGTAAGCACTGAATATTGCACCATTTATGCCATTAGTACACCGACGCATTCGCGCGCGGCAGCGAAGCGACGATAAAATCTGTCAGTTGGTGGCAGCGTTTCGCATAATATGCTAATGTCTCACTTTAACATTTAGCGAGATGACAAAGTTGCATCCTATTTCGGTACCGTTTCGGCGTACGTGTTTTGCGTACATCGGTGAAATGATCGCTACACTGACGCTCAAATTTCGTTACTGATCGTTCGTTAGTACACCGACGCATTCGCATGCATGACATTCGTAGCGAATCACCTCAATCACTAATGAAATGTGAACGTGAGTGAAACGCTGCGAACAACTGGCAGATTTTTTGTTTTCGGTTTCGATTTTTCGCTTCGTGCAAACGCGTCGGTCGGTATATTAAGGGCGGTAGGACAATAATACTTTGTCTATAGATTATGTTTTGATTCCACTAATTTGATGATTTTTTTATTTCACAGAGGAGGCCGCTATAGACTTACTACTGCAAAAAGCTTTTAGCAAGGAAGTGAAAATTGAAAACGAAAGTGACTTAGTTGCTAAATTGAATCTGAACAATACTATGTAATGTAATGGATATTATCAATTCATAATAACTTTATTTTTATTTATTATTAATTATATAAGGCACGTTTTAAATGCCGTTACGATGTTATTCTTGTACACAGTTTAATAAAATGAATGACTTATATAGGGATTTATTTTTTTAACAAGTTTGAACTTGGATTGGACTTCCGTCGAAGGAAATAAAACTCAAAATTTTATGCTAATTTTCTTTATTGGCATGTAAATAAAATATATATTTGACATGAAAAATAAAGACATTCATAAAAATATATTTATTAAATTATTATAGACGGATTCTATCCATCTACTCATAACGTCTATTCTTATCATCTAGCTACCTAGCACACTGATAGGTGATTCAAGAAATATAGGTATGAAAAAAATCCGTCTCTTTCTTTTAAAAAATAGTTTGACAGAGTTTCGGGCCGGCCTTTTAATTTTTAATGACAGAGTTTAAAGATTCTGTGGGCTGGCCTTTTAATTCTTAATATTTTATCTTAGTTATTAGATGTTAGCTAAATGCGGATTATAGCGGATCGTCTCGACTGTTACACACTTCACTAGTTTCTCATCGTTCTACAGCTATATCCCGAGCACACGGTTCCGAGCGTCTCACGCGGCGTACGGACAATGTCCTTTATTTCGATTTCATTTTCTACTGTATAGTATAAAGGGCGATCGTCGAAGTATATATGTTACGGCTAATACCCGAAGTGCGGCTAAACCTAGTTTTAGCCGGCTAAAACTAGGTGTAACCGATAGCTGTTGGCTAAAACTAGGTGTAGCCGATTTACTCGCGGCTAATACAGGGTGTAGCCGGCTAAAACTAGGTGTAGCATGGTATCCATGCTACACAAAAAAGTTATTTCTGTTGTCTGTTAAAAAAAAAACCTCGAAATTTAAAACCTATATTCGGGACCTACAGGGGTAAAGCAGATCGGTTCACCTAGTTTTAGCCAACAGCTATCGGCTACACCTAGTTTTAGCCGGCTAAAACTGGGTTTAGCCGCACTTCGGGTATTAGCCGTAACATATACAGTATATACGCTTCACTATCTTTGTTCTATTAGGTTATGTCATGATAACGGCGGCGTGCGAGCAGTTCTTTGGGCGGCAGGTCGGCGGGGCAAGGCTGATGACGTCACATGATGTGAAGTTTTAAATGCTGCCGAACTTGTCTTTATAGTGATTGCTTTATCTTCTATCTACTGCACGCCCACCACTAACTCTTCCTCTATATAAATCTATCAAGGTGCGGGGCGTGTCTACCACGGGGCTCGGGGCCACATATAAGCAAAATCTAACTCTCGAGTTTTTATGGTGATCTCTGATTGGTCAAGAAACTCAGTAGTTAGGTTTTGCTCGCAAACTCTAACTCCCCAGTTTCGCGCTAGTTCGATAGTGATCTCTGATTGGTCAAAAAACTCAGTAGTTAGGTTTTGCCCGCAAACTCTAACTACTGAGTTCGCATCCACCAATGAGCGCGCTTCAAAATGCAGTTATCAATTAATTGTCTTTGAACACGACTGTGGTAGAATATTTTATTTAAAAAAAATGACTTCTAATTTTTCAAGATCTGAACGCAAAAGTTTTTTTTCTGCTAAACTAAATATTCTTTACCTATGAAATTGACGTTTTGTATGGAGAATTTTTAACAAGTTGCATTTTCCATTTTAACATTTTTCACAATTGGACCCCCTAATTGGACGCTGTATAGATATTTTTACGGAAATGGATGCTAAATTTATTTATTTATTGTTACAAATAAGCGTCAAAAAATATGAAAATAATATCTATAGTACCACACGACAACTATTCCGAATCCAATGCAAAAAAGTTTTCCAAATCGGTTCATAAAAAAGACGGAGTTCTACTTACGGTAATAAGCAGAAACGTCATAAAAGTGGAGTAATATCAAATAATAATTCTTAATTGTGGCTTGTGGGTAGGTAAAAACGTATTTTTATTATATCTGTTACCGTAAAACTCCGTAATTTATGAACTTTATATCCAAAATACTTACCTACACAATTCAAAATGAATGTCAACTACATTTTTTCAGACAAAACTGTACATCGCATTAATTTTTATTTAGTTTGCTATAGGTATGGGATTTTTTATTTAATAGAACCCTCGACAAAGACCTATTGTCATAATTCGAATAACATCGCAAGAGTTAATTATGTTAAAATTGCAAATTATTGTGGTATTATGTTTGTAAGGGAAGTTTATTGTTCGCCGACCTCTTAAATTAAAAATTTCTGATGTTAGGTTTTTGGTTAAACACTAACAACCTCGCAGGATTAGATAACTAACATCATAAACAACAACATTTTCTTTTACAACTTTTCCGAAGTTGTAAAAGAAAAAAGTTTAATTATTCAAATGTACGAACACTGTTAACACCTGATCGAGTTTTGTATGAAATCGATTATTGTCTGTCCAATGGGGATGGAAACTGAGGAACTAATGGCGCCACAAGCGGTTGTACCAAAACATTTGATTGGTTGTTTCAACTAACAAATGTCATTTGTGGCATATTATAACCAATCAAAATATTGATAGCGGTTAGATCGCCGCTGGCGCCATCTGCGATTAGCTTTGCGTTGCCAACCCCATTAGAGAATAATATCTATCAGTTTACATAAAATTTATCTCTGCCCGCTGTAAGTTTTTTCTCATAAAGTGCCCATTCTCCTTTAACGTTTAGTTAGGTGCAATCCCACACTTGAGGGATCATCAGATCAAGTATTATTCAAATACCTATACTTAAGTACCTATTGTGTATATACTGAACTTAGTCAGTTTATCCTTAGTAGGGATCTACTGGTCGTATTTGGTAGGTAGACTACCTATTTTACCAAATACGACCAGTACCTACGTTACCTGCGTAAAAAGTTTTTGACATCAATAGTACAAACTTACTTAAGTACCTACGTCTTTTAAACTTAGGTGCCTAAATAGGTATAATCAATAGAATGGAGCTGGGTGAGATCAGTTTTACATAAACTGTGGTGAAGATTGTTTACCAAATAGGATAAGTAAGAATAAATGGACTTAAGTACTTACTTGCACACGATTCGTTGCGACGCTGCACAGGTTTTCTTAACAATTCATTTTGTCAAAGTGAGGGTTCCATATTCTTGTATCACCACAGTCCTCCGAACTATTTAGTTTAGCAAAAAAAAGGAACTTTTGCGTTCAGATCTGGGTTTACTGGATTATATTCGCAAAAACTTGGAAGATTAGAAGTCATTTTTAAAACATAAAATACGCTACCACAGTCGTGTTCCAATACAGTTGACAACTGAGTTTTGAAGCGCGCTCATCGGTGGATGCGAACTCAGTAGTTAGAGTTTGCGGGCAAAACCTAACTACTGAGTTTTCTGACCAATCGGAGATCACTATCGAACTAGCGCGAAACTGGGGAGTTAGAGTTTGCGCGCAAAACCTAACTACTGAGTTTCTTGACCAATCAGAGATCACCATCAAAACTCAAGAGTTAGGTTTTGCTTATATGCCTCGGGGCCGAGTTCGTCACCAAGTTCCGAGCGCTACCGAACCGAACCGAACCTCTATGCCGATTGCCTCATCTACTGCTTGCACTCCACTAACTGATCCTTATTGTACCTATCTATCAAGTTATATCCAGGGACCGGAAAACCCCTTTTTTTGGCTAAGCCAATTGTTAGGGAAACCCTATTAAAAAGCTTACCAAATGCTAGGGTTTCCCTTTCGATAGGGTTAGTCGACCATATGCTTACCGTATTAATAGGGTTTTTGAATATGAAATACCCAATCAAAAATACCCAATCAAAACCCCTTTAACGGTAAGCGGTTCTGGTCCTCCGGCCCAGAGGCCGTACCGGCTAACTTACATTGCTTGGCTATCGTAATCGCTTTCATTTCACAGAAGGATGTGGCACATTGCTACTTCTATTTGGCATAAATAAAAACTCACCATAGAACGGTACGGTACGGCCCCAGGTGGGACTAGGTATAAATTGGTTGAACACGTTTTAAAACCTCTTCATAAAGCCTCTATAGGGTTTCCCCGATAGGGTTTTCGGATTCGGTAAGTGCTTTACTGGGTTACCGTATTGATAGTTTTTGAAAACAAGTCTATGAAATACCCAATCAAAAACCCCTTAAACGGTAAGCGGTTCCGGTCCTTGGTTATATCCTGAGCGCTCGCTTTCTGGGCGGGTCGCGGGTGGCGCGGGCGGGGCGCTTGCGCGGGGCGCGGGGCGTGTCGGGCTCGGGCGGGGCCGATGACGTCACCAGGTTCCGAGTGTTGCCGAACGACGGCTCTATGCCGATCGTCTCTTGGAATTGCTGCACGCGCTCTACTAACTCTTCGTCGTTTTCGATCAGCTCCTCGATCTGTAATATATTACTTTAGTTAAAAATTAAGAAATCATGCAACGATTTGTACAGAGTTTATTAAAACTGTAAGCAATGTGAGAACTTATTGGAGATAATTAAGAGGAAACATTAGCTCTTTTTCAAATTTTAGAATTCTAAATCAATATTTACGTCGCGCTGACGTAGGCGGGACCGCGCGGGAGTGCGATAAGGACAACTGCTACACCAAAATCCTTAGTAAAAAACTCAAATATTAAGGTTCCGTTCTCGACTGTTTCCTCCTCCAATCGTAACGAATTTTCGGAAACTGAATGGGAAGGAAATATTCTGTGTCGGACAGTTCATTTTTGCACTTATTTTTTTTAGATTTGTATACTAGGAGAACTATAAACAGAAGAAAAAAATCAGCTGTTTTATACAAAAATTAATAACGAAAATATCAAAATGTATGAAACAGCTGCTTTTTTATCGCGATTTCAAAGTTGGTCCCATAGTAAAAGTTGATCAATCAGTTTAGGGAACGTACCCATACTACGTGATCCATATTTTACCATTTTTGACCCCCCTCCCCCCTTGGTGACCCCCCGTAGTATATCTCAAGACCCCCCCCCCCTCCCGTAGTATTTCATAGATAATGGTTTAACATCATTTTCAACAGAAATCTAAAAAAAAATTTGCTCATTTTTGTCTTTTCATTAGTAAGGCGCTTGCCACGTAATGCCAAGAGTGTGTATTATAATTTTACATACAATTACAAGTGAAAAAATGTATCAAGAAGAAAAAAAATTTCGCTGCGTGTCATATTTGAATACAACTTGAAAAAAAAAGAACCAGATTTCCATTGACAATATTGACTACGTGACAAAACATAGGCTCCCCTCCCACCCCTTAGGACCAAGCGTGGTATTTTAAAGACCCCCTCCCCCCCCCTTAACGGGTCACGTAGTATGGGTACGTTCCCTTAATGGCCCCTATCTACGATTCGGCTTTTAGGGGTTTTTTGTAACACGCTGTATACGAGTTCTCTTAGTATGAAAAAGGTATAAGTAGGGTAACCTCGTGGCGGTAGTCGTTGAGCAGGTCGGTGGCGATGCGCACGAGGTAGGCGGCGAGCTGGCCGCCGCCGGCGCGCAGCCGCGCGTACAGCCGCAGCACCGCCGGCACCAGCACCTCCGCCACGGTGCGCTTCATTTTCTGTACAGTTACATTTATACATAAAGTCGCAGTTTCCCAGCAAAAATGAAAACAAAGAAACGTCACTGTCAAATTGACGAACTGACCCTGATAGTACCATTTTCAGATATTGAAAACCTTTGGTCACTTTTATAACTTTTTAATTTGTTTATTATATTTTGAGTTATAATAAATATGTCATCCAGGGTCATTTCAAAGTAGGATTGAATAAGAAATGTTATCTTTATAACCTACCATAATTTTTGATATTAAAAGTTCTTGAAACGAACTGTTAAGAAAACTTTACTTAGATATTGACTGTATGTAAACTATCAAAAATATGTAGCATCGTCAGCTGTTCCCCCCAATACCAAAAGACAAATGTTACTACTACAGCTACTACTCGTAATACTATTTTTTTTTTATGAAATTTTATAAAATGACCAAAGGTTGATGCGTACGATTTGCAGTTGATGTGTGCACAGCATCATAAAAATGTGTTCTACTATAAAACTGTTATTATGAAATATTAAATTATATTACTATTTTTGCCGCAAAACTCATGATTCAGATCTAATCTATTTTTATTAGGTTTGTGATAAAAAAACATGTAATTTTTTGTGTTTATTTCTTGACTTAGCATTATACTATTTCCTTATGTGTTGTTTTGTATGTGTAATATTTGTAGCACAGCGTTAATGTTATATCATTATCATATATCATCATTATAATAATGTAGTTAGTACTCACGTGAGAAACTATGTTCGTGGTGACGCGCTCTTGGAGGTCATCTATATCTGCGTCACCAGAAGTTTGAGGTTTTTCTGTAAAACAATAAGGGCATTTCATTTGTAGCACAGAATAGATATAAGTACTACCGTTTAGAAAGGACACTCTCCGCCTCGCCTCAGAATCAATTACCTCACCCCACCACGCGAGTTCGTGTACCGAATCTTGTGCTCGTTTAGTCGTGTTTGTCAACGCCAACTTATTTTGATATTCGAAGCAATGCGTCGTAACTTTATTTACGTAAAAGTTCGACTTATGAATTGAACGCCGCTCATACAATACAAACTGCACGGTAGCCCTAGACTTATATAGGTACACACAGTTGCGCGTGTACAAAAACATCATCTGACGTCATCTGTTTATAATTGCGCGGTTGTATGAAGTGTCCGGGGTGTGATTTGTAGTCTGTAAATGATCCTAAACAAAGTAATTGACTCTACTTCTCCTTGTAGTTCGTGTCGTGAGTTCAGCTATATACAATAGCTGTGCACATTGATACGTTCAGCAGTTATCGCTTGTCACGTTCATCTGGTACAAAACCTGACACTGAAACCATAGCAGCGTGATGGCATCTAACAGTGCGGCATTCAACGACAGTGGTTTGCTTTCATCGCTCGGCCGCGTGCCCGAGTACTTCGCGCAGCTTCTGAACTATCGATAAACGCTGCCGCTGGAGTATCACGTCGTAATAAATAATCTTCGATCATATGATCGAGGGTTATATAAACCCTAAATATACTTCGAAAAATTGATTCCAACATATTGCTATAAAATAATAATAAGCCTTTATTTCACAGTAATACATAATACAGTTAAATTACAAGAGAACTTCTTTTAATTTATTTCATTACTATGAATCCCTTCTCGGGTGTAGGCCTCCTCCATTCCCTTCCATGCTTCTCGGTCTCTTCCTCTCTGCATCCATTCAACTCCTGCCACCTGAATAATGTCGTCATTCCACCGTTTGATAGGCCGACCAACATTCCTTTTTCCATCTAGTTCGTTCCACTTTGTCGATGCTAGTCCTCTTTCGTCTTTCAGTCGCGCGATTGCTATATAGTTTTATTATAGATATTTCGCTTCCGAATACTGCCGCTGTCATAATCAAATATTATTTGATATTCCACCTTATGTCACAGTAACTGGTTTTAAATTCAGTGAGTAAAAAACGGCAGTGGTGGAACGGCAGTCGCACTCACGATCACGATCTTATTACATGAAATGCTCACGAGGTCGTCCGTCGCCAGTCAGTAGTCGGGTCGGTGGACGGACGCTACTCTTTCTTACGCATCTCTTTCTTACTAACACAAATAGAGGAAATGGTTGCACGGCGGAAAAGTTAATTAATTTAAATAATTAAATTAAGATAGTTTCAGTACATGTTTGACTTTACATTCATAGTGAAATTATGTGTATGCTCAATACTATCAATACTTACTGCAAGTATGATATTTGTTTTTGCACAATTATGCACATTTAGGAATTGTTACGCCGGGTAGTCAAATTACTACTGAAATCGATCTAAGCGCTCCTGTACACGATTCCGCTGCCGCGCCGCCGCCGCGCCTCAGCACTGTGGATACGTAACGCGTGGAACCCGCCACCATGACGCCGCCGCGACGTGCCGGACTACAGCTGCGCCACAAAAAAAAAAGTTGGAAATCTGACTTTTTGACTATGCCATGATGAAGACGATAGTTTGTCGGAATTTGTCGCACAAAAACCAGAATTTGTCGGGCTTGCGTTTAGGAGATACGTGTGGCGCAGCTGTAGAGACGTCTCTACAGCTGAGCCACACAGATCTCGAAAACGGAAGGTCGTAGCGTAAATCTGATTACTCGTGTGTGCAGCCGTTAATTTGTCGGATTTTGTCGCACAAAAACCAGAGTTTGTCGGTCTTGCGTTTAGGAGATCTGTGTGGCGCAGCTGTAGAGACGTCTCTACAGCTGAGCCACACAGATCTTGAAAACGAAAGGTCGTAACGAAAATCTGATTACTCGTGTGTGCAGCCGTTAATTTGTCGAAATTTGTCGCACAAAAACCAGATTTTGTCGGTCTTGCGTTTAGGAGATATGTGAAAATACGCTGTGGAGACTTTTCTACCTGGATCTTGAGAAAGGAAGGTCGTAGCGAAAATCTGATAACTCGAGTGTGTAGCCGTTAGTTTGTCGGAATTTGTCACCAAGAATCAGAGTTTGTCGATCTTGCGTTTAGGAGATATGTGAGGATTCGCTTACGACCTTTCCTTCTCGAGATCCAGGTAAAAAGGTCTCCACAGCGTAATCCTTACATATCTCCTAAACGCAAGATCGACAAACTCTGATTCTTGGTGATAAATTCCGACAAACTAACGGCTACACACTCGAGTTATCAGATTTTCGCTACGACCTTCCTTTCTCAAGATCCAGGTAGAAAAGTCTCCACAGCGTATTTTCACATATCTCCTAAACGCAAGACCGACAAAATCTGGTTTTTGTGCGACAAATTTCGACAAATTAACGGCTGCACACACGAGTAATCAGATTTTCGTTACGACCTTCCGTTTTCGAGATCTGTGTGGCTCAGCTGTAGAGACGTCTCTACAGCTGCGCCACACAGATCTCCTAAACGCAAGACCGACAAACTCTGGTTTTTGTGCGACAAATTCCGACAAATTAACGGCTGCACACACGAGTAATCAGATTTTCGCTACGACCTTCCGTTTTCGAGATCTGTGTGGCTCAGCTGTAGAGACGTCTCTACAGCTGCGCCACACTTATCTCCTAAACGCAAGCCCGACAAATTCTGGTTTTTGTGCGACAAATTCCGACAAACTATCGTCTTCATCATGGCATAGTCAAAAAGTCAGATTTCCAACTTTTTTTTTGTGGCGCAGCTGTAGTCCGGCACGTGCCGCCGCGTAATAATTTGTTAAATGTCTTGTAATTCATCCGAAAGTAATCACAAAACTTGTCCTCATATTTTCGGAGATCTTCGTAAAGTGTATGAAATTCACCAAATTGCTCCCATACCAACAGAACGGTAAAATCATGTATCGGCGGCGCGGTTGCTTTCTTTGCGGGTTACGTGGAGGTGCGGCAGAGGCGTGGTGGCGGCGTCGTGTACAGGAGCACCAATGCTCACTTTCGATTTGAGCGTTCGTTCGCGGCGTCACTTTTAGTGCGTTTACGCTGTATTATATGATCGAATTGAATTAAATAATGGTGACTTACTGGGCAGCTTCATGCGGGGTCCGCACAGCAGCGTGATGGCGTCCAACAGCGCGGCGTTGAGCGAGGCCGGCAGCGGCTCGCCCTCGTCGCACAGCTCGGCCGCGTGCCCGAGCACCTCGCGCGCTAACCGGCACTGCACATTCAGCTGCACCAGCGATAGGCGCCGCAGTATCAGGTCGTTATAATAGCGACTTACTGGGCAGCTTCATGCGGGGTCCACACAGCAGCGTGATGGCTTCCAACAGCGCGGCGTTCAGCGAGGCCGGCAGCGGCTCGCCCTCGTCGCACAGCTCGGCCGCGTACCCGAGCACCTCGCGCGCTATCCGGCACTGCACATTCAGCTGCACCAGCGATAGGCGCTGCAGTATCAGGTCGTTATAATAGCGACTTACTGGGCAGCTTCATGCGGGGTCCACACAGCAGCGTGATGGCGTCCAACAGCGCGGCGTTCAGCGAGGCCGACAGCGGCTCGCCCTCGTCGCACAGCTCGGCCGCGTGCCCGAGCACCTCGCGCGCTATCCGGCACTGCACGTTCAGCTTCTGCACCAGCGACAGACGCTGCAGCATCACGTCGTAGATCAGCTGGCGCGCGTCGAACGATATACCCTCTGACACAACATAAACAGTGGTGGTAGAGGTATAGTCCATTTCTCAGTGATGTGGATTCCGGGTGTAGTGCTGTACCACCTTCGGCCTTATCTTCACATAACTTCAGGTGAGGTGAAGGCCAAACACTATCCCGTTGTGCATAAAAAAAGTGAATTTACACTAATAACGGAAAGGTAAACATTGTTTATGATTTTTTATTTTTTATTCTCATCTCTTATCATAAACAATGTTTACCTGTCCGTTATTAGTGTAAATTCACTGTTAAAATGGAACTTATAATACGGTTGGCAACTCTAAATCGGATTCCTAAATTGGACACTGGATTGGCTAATGTAATCAAGCCTTTAGCGCAGACCGACACAGGCAATGAGATGATGAGGCGCTGCTGAAGACCTATTGTACGTGTGCATGTTATTTTCCCAGTTATTTTTAATTACATCTAAATATGGTTGATAATAAGAATTTGTGAAAGTTGGACAGTAAACAAATAAAAGAAAACCAAAATGTGTTGGAAGAAAAATTGATATTGGCGAAAATTTGCGTCCAACATCTAAAAATTTATAGTAAACAACAAAATGACAGGTCTACATATACACTAGCGCCATGTTAGTGCTGGTGCACCGACTGGTAGACGATTTGTGAATCAGTTATCTTGCCATTGAAATTACTTTTGCATACGGTTTCACCAAATAAATATAAAGTATTAAATAAATCGCTCAAAATTAGCTTGACTAGCGAGGCGCGAGAAAGTAGTCAAATCAAATCAAAATAAATGTTTATACAGGTGGTAAGAGATTGTAGCAAATTAGTTCAGCCCATTGACCTGCATATAAAAATTTTTTTTTTCATGTCAGTGGTTCAGCCATATTCTGTCTCTTTGACAAGAAATATTTAAAATAACACTAAATAAATTGAAAGTAATGTCAAAACTCTTATCACGATTGCATAAAAAAATTGGAATATTAAAGCGACATGTCAAAGCAGCACGTCAGATTACACAAAACTGTCAATTCATTTTGAACTTTATATCTTCGCATTTAAGTATAATAATAATAAATAAATAAATAATAAATGCTTAGACAATTTCACACAGCGCCATCTAGCCCCAAACTAAGCAAAGCTTGTAATATGGGTGCTAGACTAACTGATATACTACTTATATACTGTTAAATATATACTTAATATACATAGTTACACCCAGACCCGTCACAGAAATTAAAATTCATCATTTCAATATCTGCTCGGGCGGGAATCGAACCCGGGACCTCTTGCGTTGTAGGCGGCATGTTTACCACTGTCGTCGTATAAAACTGATTGAATGAGAGACTTTCCAGGCAACGTTCCTTTAAAATCACCTAGATGGCGCTGTCCAATTTCCATGGCATTCGTGAATTTCAGAAAACCAATTCCGAAAACCCTTTCGGAAATGATTTTCTGAAATTCACGAAATACTTACGTGTTTGTTTTTATAAGTACTCCTACGAAGTTTCAAGTCGAAATGTCTATTTAATTAAGTTTTCGCATACAAACTTTGAATCCTCATTTGAAGCAAGGATCCTTCCTTATTCCTTGTATAGAATAAAGGGAATGTTTGTGAAAAAATTAGCTTTCTAGGTCCAAAGATTTGGGCTGGGCGTTGATAGGCCAGTCAGCCTTCATTTTTATACAAGAGAAGAAAATGAAAGGGGGATCGTAAATATCTATATCAAGATGACTTACCGGCCTCCTCCTTGTTGTAGTATATGATGCAGTCGACGAAGTGGTGGTAGATGGTGTCGGTGGTCATGCAGCAGGTCACGTAGTACTCCGCCGGCTCGCGCACGTCGTGGTCCTCGTCGGCGAGGAGCGCGCAATATCTGACAACAACCATACTCATTCAGTTCTTTCAGGTATTAGTTTGGGGTAGGGTTGCCAGGTCCCATTTTATGTTTTAAAGGATTTAATAAATTCAAATAAAGGACATAGGATGAAAATAAAGGATATTAAGTATATGATTTTTAATAAAATGCTGTTATGGTATCAGTAGCGACATTTATTAATAAAAAACAATGTTAGTTATACGCAATGTATCATACCCAGTTCGTCAATCGAAGCCGAGTAGGTACACGACATAGTTAATGTTTTTGTGTTTTAAGTATACCTACTTGGTATTACTTACTTTTGGCTGCTCTAAGAGCTTCCTAAAAAATAGTTTGCATAAGTTCGATTTTATGTGTAGTTCTGGGTTTACAGTGTCATCTATTCAAGATTTCAAATAAGGGGGCAAGATCAATTTTTGGGTTTGAAATAGAGGATGTCTTTTAAAATAAAGGACATCTGGCAATCCTAGTTTGGGGGGGGGGGGGGGGGGGCAAACCCAGGAGTAGACCTAGTGACCCCCCGGAGAAAAATGTGTCGGTAGATGGTAAAACGGGAAGTCGCGTCGGGAGGGCTTATTCCCCTCCCCCGAACCACCTAATTGCCTCCTGGGGATTTTTTTTTGAAAGAAACACAACTCATGCTTTCATGTCCGACTTGCTGTCCGGCTGTCCGTTTATTCTCTACAGGTAACATTTAAAAATATAATAATTTAAAATATTAAATAAAATAAAAATTATAATAAAAAAAATAAAAGAAATTAATCAATTAATTGGTATTATTTGAGGAATAAAAGAATATTTTTAACCGATTCTCGTAAAATTTTGGGAGCAGGGGCCCTATTTTTGAATAGCTCGGCAGGCGTCGAGCGCTCTTTTTGACTGATTTTCGTTCGACATATGACTCAAAACAATGAGATGTCGAAGGAAAATCAGTAGAAACGAGCGCTCGACTGGAGTCGAGCGATTCAAAAATAGGGTCCTAGGTTCGATAATTATAGATAATTTTCTGTCGATTCAGCATTAAGAAAATTTTACAGCTCACAGAGGCACTAGTAATATTTCTGAGCTAACCTATAGAATAGCGGCGGCCTCAGGCGCAGGTAGCCGGCGAGCAGCAGGCGCGTGAGCGCGCGCGCCGCCCCGCGCCGCAGCGCCGCGCCCGCGTCCGCGCACAGGCACGCGCACACCGACCCCAGCAGCGGCTCCACGATGCACGTGTATCTGGACCCACCACACATTCACATCATCACAAAGCTATTTTTATAAGCTACATTTATTTTGGAATTAAATCCTACTAATATTATAAATGTGAAAGTTTCTTGGTTTGGATGTTTGGATGTTTGTTCCTCAATCACCGTAACAAATTTGTACCGCATAAAATTGTATCTAATAACTCATTTCCGATTTGGTACAATTTTGCATTAAAAAAATTGTTAAAGGAAAAATTTAAATATCTCCAAAAATATAAAAAATATGGTAACCAATACGATTACAACACTTTTTCATCTCTAAGAGACCGTGCCATAAAGTTGGAAAATGATTGTTATCACTCATGCATCGATAAGGTGGAAAAATCTGTGACTGAGAACCCCCGTTTGTTCTGGTCTTATACAAAGTCGCTAAAACGTAACTCTCACGCCTTACCTTCTGTAATGAAATATGATGATCAGTCTGGTGATACCGGGGAATCTGTTTGCAACTTATTTGCTGAATATTTCCAATCAACTTTCCTCGCTCCCAACGCTGACAGTTCAAAGCCTAATCTTGATAATGAGTTCCTAAGCAGCTCAGGTATATGCAACATTAATATCAATCCTAAAGAGATAGAGAATTTGCTGAAATCAATAAATCTGAACAAAGGCGCTGGGCCTGACAGTGTAAGCCCCTTTTTCATAAGGAATTGTGTAGATAATTTGGTCCCTCCTCTATACATAATTTTTAAACGATCCTTAAGTGAATGTACGGTGCCAGCAGTACGGAAGTCTGCTTTTGTGACGCCTGTGCATAAAAGTGGTGACCGATCGAATATAAAAAATTATAGACCCATATCCAAATTATGTATCTTTGCCAAAATATTCGAAAGAATAGTTTACCGTCAGGTCTATGCTGCTTTAAAAGCGTCTTTTACTCCTGAACAACATGGATTTTTAAGTCAAAGGTCAACCACAACCAATCTTTTGGTCTTTAATGATTATACTTCGTCATGTATGGACTCGGGACTACAGGTAGATTGTATTTTTACTGATTTCAGCAAAGCTTTCGATCGAATTGATCATCTGCTGCTTCTTGAAAAACTATATAGGGCTGGTGTACATGGTGACTTGTTCAGGTGGTTTTCATCGTATATCAGTAACAGATCCCAGGCGGTTGCGATAAACGGTTTTACATCTGCCTGGATGTCGATACCGTCTGGAGTACCCCAGGGATCATTGTTGGGGCCATTGCTGTTCATCGTATTTATCAATGATGTCGCCTCGTGTTTTAATTACGCCAGAGTCTTATTATATGCAGACGACACGAAAATTTTCATGTCTATCAAAAATGCGATGGACTGTAATCGGCTACAATGTGATCTTAATAATTTTGTACTATACTGTAATCAAAATAAACTCGATTTAAATGTATCCAAATGTAACGTTATGACATCCTCGCGTAAACCTAACCCTATAAGTTATCATTACACCATCTGTGATGAATCTCTCACTAGAGTAACTTCGATGAAAGATTTAGGGTTAATCCAAGATTCAAAACTGTTATATGAAAACCACATTGATTACATTGTCAAAAAAGCTTCTAAATCTCTTGGGTTTATTAAAAGATCTACCCGTGATTTTAAATCTATTAAGCCGATAAAAGTACTCTTTTGTGCTTACGTGCGCAGCATCCTTGAATATGCTTCAGTGGTCTGGAATCCGCAATACAACGTCTATATTTCACGAATTGAATCTATTCAAAAAAAATTTCTAAGATATTTACAATTTAAATGCAAGGTTAGGGACCATGGTTACGAAACGAGATGTGTTAGGTATCACTTCCTGCCTCTGGAAAAGAGACGGCAGGTTTCTGACATTGTTTGCCTGTTAAAAATTGCTAGTGGTGCTATTGATTGCCCAGCTTTATTAAAGCAAGTTAACATCTGGGTGCCACGCAAACTACCAGTAAGACGTAATCAACCTTTAGCCATACCTAGATGTAACTATAGTTGTAAAACAGCGGTTGTTATCGGGTAGTTATCCAAAGCCGCCGGTAATAACGTTTAGACAGCGGCTGGCAACCGGCTGCTTATCCGACTCAATACCAAAAGGTCTTACAAATTTTACAGTTCCTAAGTCGAAATTGTTAAAATAAACGAGCCGTAATATACAAATAGGTATTTTTACTAAATTAATTATCTACATTGTCATAGTTTAAAACATAAAATGTTAAATATTATGAATTAGGTATTTTGCAATGTTCCTTAATAAGACATAATAAGCTACCTACCTACCTACTTATTTATACGATACATAATTAGTACCTATTTAATCTGTAGGTATGAAACTCCGCTTCGCCACTTTTATTATTATTATTATTGTACAATCGTCATAAGAAGGTAAGCTCGCAAAGCTTGGCATTTCGCAATGTTTCACATGTGTACCTACAACGTCCGTTTTGTGTTTCGTGTTTTTGGAATTATGTTATCAGCCCGAGTGAGATGAAACATTTAATTTAAAAGTTAAGTATTTCAAAATAACATCGACGCAACTAAGAAATAGGAAAGAGCGCTTACCTGAACAATTAAAGCTGAAGTAACGTATAAAGTAAGTAGGTAGTATGTAGATAAACAAAAATTATCACTTAGGACATTAAACAGATTGGATAAAACATAATGACTTGTTTTCAATCGTAGACAGCCGCTGTTTATGGGTGATCACCGTAGTCAGCGAAAACAGCGGCTGGTAACCGGCTGGCTGACTAAGATAACAACCGCCTTCACATCTATAGATGTAACTCAAATTATCGTCGTAACTCTTTTTTCATCCGTGCGAGTAATCTTTTCAATGACCTATCAAAAAGCAATAGCGAGTTAGAACTGTTTCGAACTAATCCCAAAAATATAACTAAACTTTTTATCTCCGAGTTTTTCGGACCCCACTCTGAAAGTGACTAGTTCAGTTACACATTTGATAATGATAATACTTAATTGTAACTTATGTTGCTCCTAAATCTATTCTGCAAATAGCTTAATGTGGTCTATGTACATCTTATAATCCATATGCGAATACCTGTTAATAGCTAAGTAGATTTAAGAAATTGTTTCCATTCAATGTATAATTGCTGTTGGTATTCCGAACATAACAAAATAAAATAAATAAATCACGCAAAAACTACTGAACGGATTTGGTTGAAATTTGGCATACAGATAGTAGATAGCCTAGATTAAAACATAGAATACTTTTTATCCCGATATTCCCACGGGAACGGGAACCACGCGGGTGAAACCACGGGCGGCCGCTAGTTTATTATATTGAGAATATTGAGACGAGTTGCCGTCTCAAAAGTCCTTGTAACAGCGTGGTGGGTGCTGTCGCTGCTTCTGTGGATACGACCCACACGCTCATGTCGCTACACACGCGCCTCATACTTCACCTGGTGCAGATGTCTGTGAGCGCGAGCAGCGCATTGAGCCTGGCGGGTAGCGGCGCGGCCCGCTCGTGCAGGAGCGCGGCGAGCGCGGGCGCGGCGTCCGCGGCGGCGGCGCGCGACCGCACGCACAGCCGGCCCGCGCCCGCTACACACGCGCCTCATACGTCACCTGGTGCAGATGTCTGTGAGCGCGAGCAGCGCATTGAGCCTGGCGGGTAGCGGCGCGGCCCGCTCGTGCAGGAGCGCGGCGAGCGCGGGCGCGGCGTCCGCGGCGGCGGCGCGCGACCGCACGCACAGCCGGCCCGCGCCCGCTACACACGCGCCTCATACGTCACCTGGTGCAGATGTCTGTGAGCGCGAGCAGCGCATTGAGCCTGGCGGGTAGCGGCGCGGCCCGCTCGTGCAGGAGCGCGGCGAGCGCGGGCGCGGCGTCCGCGGCGGCAGCGCGCGACCGCACGCACAGCCGGCCCGCGCCCGCTACACACGCGCCTCATACGTCACCTGGTGCAGATGTCTGTGAGCGCGAGCAGCGCATTGAGCCTGGCGGGTAGCGGCGCGGCCCGCTCGTGCAGGAGCGCGGCGAGCGCGGCGTCCGCGGCGGCGGCGCGCGACCGCACGCACAGCCGGCCCGCGCCCGCTACACACGCGCCTCATACGTCACCTGGTGCAGATGTCTGTGAGCGCGAGCAGCGCATTGAGCCTGGCGGGTAGCGGCGCGGCCCGCTCGTGCAGGAGCGCGGCGAGCGCGGGCGCGGCGTCCGCGGCGGCGGCGCGCGACCGCACGCACAGCCGGCCCGCGCCCGCTACACACGCGCCTCATACGTCACCTGGTGCAGATGTCTGTGAGCGCGAGCAGCGCATTGAGCCTGGCGGGTAGCGGCGCGGCCCGCTCGTGCAGGAGCGCGGCGAGCGCGGGCGCGGCGTCCGCGGCGGCAGCGCGCGACCGCACGCACAGCCGGCCCGCGCCCGCTACACACGCGCCTCATACGTCACCTGGTGCAGATGTCTGTGAGCGCGAGCAGCGCATTGAGCCTGGCGGGTAGCGGCGCGGCCCGCTCGTGCAGGAGCGCGGCGAGCGCGGCGTCCGCGGCGGCGGCGCGCGACCGCACGCACAGCCGGCCCGCGCCCGCTACACACGCGCCTCATACGTCACCTGGTGCAGATGTCTGTGAGCGCGAGCAGCGCATTGAGCCTGGCGGGTAGCGGCGCGGCCCGCTCGTGCAGGAGCGCGGCGAGCGCGGGCGCGGCGTCCGCGGCGGCGGCGCGCGACCGCACGCACAGCCGGCCCGCGCCCGCTACACACGCGCCTCATACGTCACCTGGTGCAGATGTCTGTGAGCGCGAGCAGCGCATTGAGCCTGGCGGGTAGCGGCGCGGCCCGCTCGTGCAGGAGCGCGGCGAGCGCGGGCGCGGCGTCCGCGGCGGCGGCGCGCGACCGCACGCACAGCCGGCCCGCGCCCGCTACACACACGCCTCATACGTCACCTGGTGCAGATGTCTGTGAGCGCGAGCAGCGCATTGAGCCTGGCGGGTAGCGGCGCGGCCCGCTCGTGCAGGAGCGCGGCGAGCGCGGGCGCGGCGTCCGCGGCGGCGGCGCGCGACCGCACGCACAGCCGGCCCGCGCCCGCTACACACGCGCCTCATACGTCACCTGGTGCAGATGTCTGTGAGCGCGAGCAGCGCATTGAGCCTGGCGGGTAGCGGCGCGGCCCGCTCGTGCAGGAGCGCGGCGAGCGCGGGCGCGGCGTCCGCGGCGGCGGCGCGCGACCGCACGCACAGCCGGCCCGCGCCCGCTACACACGCGCCTCATACGTCACCTGGTGCAGATGTCTGTGAGCGCGAGCAGCGCATTGAGCCTGGCGGGTAGCGGCGCGGCCCGCTCGTGCAGGAGCGCGGCGAGCGCGGGCGCGGCGTCCGCGGCGGCGGCGCGCGACCGCACGCACAGCCGGCCCGCGCCCGCTACACACGCGCCGCGCCGACTGTCGCACCACTCTGCTCAACAACGTTTTAATTAAAATCTAACCTAAAAAAAACTGTTGCATTTTTCATTATTGGACTAAAATTAAAGTATTATAGTAGTTTATGAAACTGATGCATAATGAGGGGTATTAAAACATGAGTGTGTGTTTAAAAACCGAGCCGTAGGCGAGGTTTTTAATAGTATCACACGAGTGTTTTAATACCTAGTTATGTACAGTTTCATACACTACTTTATCTACTCTCATACAATTTGTGATTGAACCTACAAAATAAAATATCAATAGTAAAAAGAGTAAGTAGTTTCTCGACTTTGATTTAGGTAGGTAGGTAGGTTACTTACCTAGGTAAAGTAAGACGTTTTTCCGTCGCCGCATCTAAAATATCGGGGAGTCTTTTTTCACACTCACTACCTACTATTAGAAATTTTAAGCGAAATAAAAATTAAAATAAAAAATGGCGCGTATTCTATTAGAAAAAAAAAATAATGATATGAGTGATTCCAGCAGACGAATCGTTACGCTAAGTCATCGATCACCATAGAGTACATTTTAATCATGGAAAGTATATGGGAATATCATTGTTTTTTTTTTTAATATCGCGGCACCTGCTCTTCTTGGATTGGCCCTGTATCGTAATGAGAAAAAAAGTTATTTTATAGCATACTTTAGTATAGCGAAGGTATGTTATAAAATAACTTTTTAAATTTTTTTCGGTATTGCGTGTATAAAGTATGCCAATATAAATTCGTTTTGAAATTCATAATTCGAATTTTACGATATGAGAGTAGATAAAAAATATTGCCGTCATTGTCCACGTTATTGACAAGTATTTGAACTACATCAAGAAATCAATACTTCAATAAAAATTCGGTAAAACTGAAATAAAATGAGTTTGTTAACAGTAAAATAGTGCAGTTACCCGGCGGCGGGTTGGCGAGCGCGTCCAGGAACAGGCGCAGCAGCCTGGGCGCGGGCGGCGCGGGCGCCACCAGCGACAGGTCCGCCGCGCGCACCCATTCCTCTACTTCGCCGCCATCGAGCGCGCGGCGCTCCGCTGGACGATACCACAGTATATTAAAGTCATAAAGCGTGGTGTGGCCAACCCAGCCCCCTAGCATGACCAGCAAAATGCAATGTGATTTAGAGCGATTTATCTTATCACTTTTAACTGTCAAAAGACAATTGATTTTGACAGTTTGAGTGTCGATTAAACGGTTACATAGGCATTGCAATCTCTAAAGTTGAAAGCCCTAAGGTACGGTATGGTCGAAAGAACTAATTTGAAAACACCTAATCTTCGTGAAACCTAACCATTGTTAGACCTAAGGGTGGTACATGGTACACGGTGCATGTAGCTTGCGCACGTTGAGGCGTAGGTTACTTGCGCGGGGGTACAATGCTATCGAGCTGGACCCGCTTACGTGTTTCCACGGAGCATGTAACCTGCGCAAGTGCTCAACTTGCGCGGGCTACTTGCACCGTGTAGAAGCACCCTAAGTTGAAATAACCTCACGATGGAAGGAATAGCACACTGTCAGCCGCTAGCGCGGCACGCTCGCTTCGCTCGCTCGGCGCGGATTGTTGGTTGCAACTAAACCTTACCTCCTCCTCGCTCGTTCGTCGTCGCACCTAATAGTCTGTAGCATTATTTATTACTTTTTATAAGCTTCATGGTCATCATTTGATTGACACTATAATAAAATTTGCTAGACTAATCAATTATATTAGGACTTTGGTAAACAGACTGTTAGATGCAACGACGAACGAGCGAGGAGTAGGTTAGGTTCCATTGTGACCAAGTCAAGCGAACAAAGCAATAAACGAGCGATTGAAGCAAGCGTGCCGCGCGGCACGCTAAGTGCCAGAACCAACCTGCTGGCGTTGGCCAAACTTTTAATATCGTTGAAGCCATTATGGACAACAGCGAAATATTCATGCATAAAACGGGTTCTTGGATATTATGAACTTAGAAAAAACAACCGTTACGTGTTTTGAAATTAGATATTTTATTTATAGATGTATTGTTGATCATATCTCTTAGAATGCTGATCAGGGGCCGTACCGGCTAACGAATCGATTATCGAAAAGTCTGCTGGGTTTCAAATTAAAACAGATAAATCGAGCCCCAATTGGGCGAAAATGGCGAACCCCATTTCATGATGTCACACGAACATCACTATCTTCCAAATTACGTCAACAGAAAGTACAAGACGAAATTCCTTACTTTGATTTTTCAGTTCTAAGTTGAAACCGATTCAGATTTTTCGATAATCGATTCGTTAGCCGGTACGGCCCCAGATCAATTGGGTATGAATAGCGATATGAATATCCTCCATTCAGTCCTTGGATGGCCATTATCGGATTACAGCTCCTTGGCGGAGAACCAAGGCTTAAAAATTACCTCGTTTGTATAAAAATCGACTGGTATCTTTAATGGGGAATGTCCGAAAAAAATCAAATTGGCTGAATATTTTTCTATAGGTAGGAATAAGGTCCCTTAGTAATAGAAAAAAGATTCAGAATTTTCGGTTCCGCGAAAAAATTATAAAAAATCAAAGTATCTTCGAATTCACAAATTTAGGAAAGTAACAGCAGAATGGAGATTATACCTTTGCCGCTAACTGTCACAAGCACAACACGTATTTTAAAAAAAAAAATTTGACATTTTCTATTGAAACTTTTTTTTTAATATCATGTTGTGGTTGTGGCAGGTGGTGGCAAAGGTATAATCTCCAATCTGCTGTTACTTTCATACATTTGTGAAGTCGAAGAGACTTTATTTTTTTTTTATTTTATTAGCACAACCGAAAACTTTGAAACTTTTTTCTATTACCGAGAGACCTTATTCCTACCTACAGAAAAATATTCAGTCAATTTGATTTTTTTCGGACATTCCCCATTATATGACCGCCACTGTATATTATGAATTTAGGTATTTTGTGCATTAAAGTCGCATTACTAATTTCCCAGCAAAAATGTAAGCAAAGGTGTTGCCAGTACAAAACACAAAAGGAAATAGTATATTGCTAAGTCAAGAAATAAACACACCTACATGTTTTTTCATCACAAACCTGATAAAAATAGATTAGATAAATATTCTGAATCATCAGTTTTGCGGCAAGAACAGTAATTTAGTTTAATATTTTATAATATCAGTTTTATAGTACAATAGTAGTTTATAAAACTGATACATAAAGAGGGGTATTAAAACACGAGTGTGTGTTTAAAATAGTATCATACAAGTGTTTTAATACCTAGTTATGTGCAGTTTCATACACTACTTTCTCTACACTCATACAATTTGGGATTGAACCTACTACTTAAATAAAAGATCAAAGTTAAAAAAAAGAGAGAGACTTTGGTGATATTACCGTACTACCTTGATATAAGAGTAATTTCCGTGCTGCATCTAAAATGTCGGGCGGAGTAAATTTTTTGTCACATTCACTGCTATCAGATATTTTAAAAGCAAGAATAAAAAAATCCTACGAAATTCAGAACCTACAACATAAAGTGAAAATTGAAACCACAACATTTTGTTTTGCGTTAAAAATGACGCAATCGCACCACAGACCATAGATATTACAATAACACGCACGACCGACAAACCCATACGCGCCAATAAATTAAAAAGTAAAAGTGTGCTGTAAAAAAATTAAAAGTTATTTTATGATGCAGTTGACTGCACTCACATACTTGTGTATGGTCTGGTACTGCACTGTAATGAGTTTGTTTTTAATTTCGAAAATCTGAAGTAGTAACATTTGTCTTTTGGTATTGGGGGGACTGTTCTTCGCCTGTGCGAACAGGCGAAGATGCTACCTATTTGTAAACCATTGGCCAATAATGAGTGTATATGTGTTTAGGGTTCATGTATGTTTGTGGGTATGTGAGTTTCTTTATTCCACCATAATTGATAGTTTACATTCAGTCAATATCTAAGTAAAGTTTTCTTATCAGTTCGTTTCAAGAACTTATAACATCAAAAATTATGATAGGTTATAAAGATAAAATTTCTTATTACCATCCTGCTTAAAAATTACCCTGGATGACATTATATTTATTATTACTCAAAATATAATAAACAAATTAAAAAGGAATAAAAGTGACCAAAGGTTTTTAATATCTGAAAATGTCACCATCAGGGTCAGTTTGTCAATTTGACAGTGACGTTTCTTTGTTTACATTTTTGCTGGGAAATCAGTACTGCGACTTTAGGTGTTTTTCAAACTAGGTCTTTCGTCGATAGGTAGATTGTAACCGATAAAACGCTCTAAATATGCTAGAGTCTTGGAAAATATTAACCGGATTGGGGTAATTAACAAAAGCTGAACATTATAGGTAGAAAGAAAAAATAGAAGTATTTAAGCACAAATTTTTTTCATAGGTTTGCTCAAAAACGCTTGTAATGTGGTCATTATTATTTTGACAACCTACTCTAAGGCCCGTATTTCTCAACCGCTCTCAATACCGATCTCAAGAACGATCTCAGCTGATACGCTCTCAAGATGTGAACAACATCTTAAGTTGCTGATTAATTAATAGTCAGATATCAAGAGCGTATGAAATGAGATCGATCTCAGCTCTTAAGATCGATCTTAAGTTCACCGTGGTTTTTATATAGCAACATAACATTTTTGAGTTGAGATTGAATGATTGACGTTTCGTTAAAGCTGTGTAAAATAATTAACTCAAACTGTAGTTATTTTATTAATTTGTACTCCCATCCCGCGCGGGCATTGAAGAATTAGAACATAAATAAAATATAACTTTATTTTATTATGGCAGTTCAACTTACGTGAGGAATACGAATTCATAATGCATGAATCGGACCGGGCGTTGTTAGCGTGATTCGGAACGCGCCCTCCGCATATTATGCGAAAAATTTTCAAGTCTAAAGAACCATGTTCAGCCTTTCGAAGTGTTTGGCGGACTATAGAAGTCTTGGTCTAAGTATGTTATTATGTGGCTGTATGATGCAAGTGTGCCTTTGCCTTTTCTGTTTCATGACCAAAAAAAACTGACTAAATTGGCGGGATATCATAATATTATTGTTATTATTACTAATACATTTAGTTTTTTATGTAATTTCGTAATCAATAATATCATCATAATGATTAACTTCGTTTATTATATTTTGAAACTCCATAATTTTATCCACGTAGATAGGTAAGTACAAACACATACGTAACCGTTCAAAATAAAATAATTATCCCGCGCGCGCACGCTCTCAAGTCACGGTTTTGCAGCACTTGGCAAACACGCTCACAATCATCATCTCAAGAGTGATCTCAAGTGCAGAGTTTTGTTTATTAATATGAGTGATCTCAGTTAATACCACGAACTTAAACCTGAACTTAAGTGTGATCTATTAATTAAAACTGCATCTCGAGTATGATCTCAGGATAGCTCTCAACGTTGAGAGCGGTTTATAAATACGGGCGACAGCGCTTACAACTCGCGCAACATAACTTGACCCAATTTTTAGTACCACGTGACCTGCGCACTACAATTTTTGTACTGAAAATTGCTACTGCGCAAGCTTCATTATTTATTTATTTATTTATTATTTATTTATTTGCCAATAAACATGTTACATTAATGGTTAGTAGTATCTTAAAAACCTAAATTAAGTTTATCTAGATACTAGGTTCTCATAAATAATTTAAGAAAGAGCAACTAACTACAGAATTTAAATAAAGCATAATTAATTCTAAAGAGCGGGTAGTAGGTGTACTTATGTGAGTATTTATCGTATCGTACAGAATGTTTGAGCGAGTGCCCATACCCACATAGAAAAAACGATGAGTTTCAAGACAGCGCATGCATGGAATCAATAGAAGGAAATGAATGCGCTTGTGCGTGTGCGCTCGCATTATAAAGGCTGCTCCTATTTTCACGACATAAATATTTTATTTTTAAGTTTGGAAATATAATTTAAGAATTCTTTTAACGTTTTTATGGTTGATTTTATCTTTGATTTCGATTGGTAAGTTGTTCATAAGACGGGGTATCAAATATTGAGATGTTCTTTTGCCGTATTCGTTGTTAGATATGGGAATATAAAGTTCTTTGTTAGTTATTTTTCTAGTAGACATTTTGTGATTTATCGGTACTTGAATTTCTCCGTTAAAGTAATTTTCAAGAAGCAGATTATGTTTAACTTTCTCGGATATGGGTAAAACTCCACAGTACTTAAAAAGTCCAGTAGGGTCCTCTGAATATTTATTTTTTATTTTAGGGGGAACTATTAGTTTAAGAAGCCTATACTGAATATTATATATTTGTTCTAAATATGTTTTATATGTACGGCCATAGCTGCTGAGACCGTAGGAAATAATGCTTTCTACCAATGTTTTATACATCGTTAGTAGAATATCAAATGGTACTTTACATTTAATTATATAGAATTTTGCCAAGATGGCTCTCAGTTTGTTGCATACTTTATCTATATGTTTCGACCAATTAAATCTATCATCAACCACTAAGCCAAGGTATGAATACTCAGTTACTTGTTCAATTTCTAAACAGCTGCTAGAACACGGGATATTTGCGTGAAGACAATCATGACTGTGGGCTACCACTTTTACGGGTTTACTACAAAGATAATGATTGCGACTAGAGCGGACGAGCATAAGCTTAGTTTTATCTGCGTTAAGGACCAGCCCTGAATCATGTGACCACCTGCATATTGCAGTAAAGTCTGCTTGTATACGGTTTTGTGCAACAATCGGATCTTTATCGGCTGCTACTAAACACGTGTCGTCAGCAAATTGGTAGACAGTACAGTGCTTAATGACGTGATTTAAGTTGTTGACATAAGTTAGATAGTGCAAAGGACCGAGGACTGACCCTTGCGCAGTGCCTTCAGTAACCTTGACCTCGTCACTAAGCATGACTCCTATTTTAATTTGGTAGCTGCGGTCATTAAGATAGTTTTTGCACCAGTTCAGCAGTTTGCCTCTTACACCGCTGATGTCTAGCCTTTCAATTAGCAGATCGTGACGTAACGTATCAAATGCCTTACTATAATCTATAAATACTAGTAAAATATGTTTTTTTTCATTTAAGTAGTTGTTGATTTCATCTGTAAAGCGAGACAACAGCAGCGTGGTGCTTTTATTTGGCTGAAACCCATATTGTTGTGACGACAAAATACTATTCTCTGAATAAAATTTTTGTAATTTTCCGCATACAAACTTTTCTACTACCTTGTCCAGAACGGGTAAAATAGTAATAGGACGGTACTTGCTATAATCATGGGTGCTGCCACCTTTGTGGATAGGCCGGACGATACCTGTTTTTAATTTTTTGGGGTACAGTCCGGTTTCTATACTAGTGTTAATAAACCGTGTTATTGCGCCCACAATTCTATCAGAAAGCTTCACTATGTCAACCGCACGGATGCCATCAACACCCGGGGCTTTTTGCGGGTTGATATGTTTTATAATTTTATGTATTTCAGAATTGGTTGCTTTTGGGAAAAACATAGATCTGTCTATAGATCTAGTGTAGTCATTTGTATTCAATAAATTATTTTGGCAGTTGGGAATAATAGATTTAACATTTTCCTGAAATGTGTTAGCAAAGTTGTTAGCTAAATTTTGTAAGACTTTTTCTTCGCTAAATGCTTTTATTATTATATTATCAATCGATTTTGTTACTTTCCCTGATATATTGTTTATAATTTGCCATAATTTTCTAGTGTCGTGTCTATATTTGTTAATTTCTGACCTAATTTGTTTGTTCCTATTTTTCTGTATGACTTTGTTTGTTTTATTTCTTATCTTGTTATATTTTATTCTAAGTCCCTTGTTACCTGTGTCTTTTATCCAATCTGAAAATAATTGATCTCTTTTTTTACATAGATTTATAATATTTTTATTTACCCACCCAGTATTATTACGTTTCGAATTACTATATTTCTTTTCATATTTAGATTCATCGTAGCACTCATTAAACCTATTATTAATAAATGTATATATCTCATTCGGACAATTCATATTTAATGTGGAATCCCAATCAACTTTTTCCAAAGACGACTTTAATTTATCGTTGTTAAGCCGAGTCACATAAATAGGAGCATCCCGTACAATAGAATCATTCGCTAACGTTGCTACAGTTACTCGGTGGTCAGCCAGTACGGTGCAGAGCGCGGCCGTGTGAACGTCTATCATGCGAGATCGGACAAAAATATGGTCAATACAGCTTTTGGTTACTAGACCGTTCAACGTTTCTATCCTAGTATAGTCAGTGATCCCGCATGAAAGACCGCACCCACTCATAATGTCTAAGTATGATTTCTTAATAGGATTATCCAGCTTGAGGTTAATATTTATATCTCCGATAAATATCAAATCCGTGTTAGGAGATTGGTGAAATATTTTTTCTATTTCTACAATAAAGTGTTGTTTATTATTTTTAGGCGGCCGGTATACGGCACACAGTGATATGGAGTAGTTAGTGAAAGTGATTGTACCTAGAAGGCATTCAAAGTGTAATGTTGTGACTTTACTTTGTTTAAACTTATATTTGTTTTTAATGTACACAATTATTCCGCCACCTTTTTTAACCCTTCGTAGCTCGGCGTACATTGTATATCCCGGCAAGTTATACAAAGATTTGATATTTTCGGAAATATTTACCTCAGTGAGTACTAGGACATCTACTGACGAACCTGCGGTATTTATTAACTGTTCAATTTTGGCAAAATTTTTGATTAATGATCTTATGTTAACATGCATAAAAGTAAGGTTATGTCGTTTATTAGGCACTAAACGGTTATAGTTTGCAAAATCCAAACAATTAAATAATTCCGTGACATTATTTTCATCCTCAAAATCCATTAATTATTTTACTAGAATATTAAATTAGGGTTGCGACTAAGTTCTTTTTTTATATCAATTATTATTAGTGTTCGATAAAATGTTTTGGATATCATTCTTAGATCTAATTTTAAATATTTTTGCATTTTCATTCTTACGTACTAGCACTTTGCCGTCTCTGATCCAAATAAACTTGAAAACGCCTTTTAAATCTTGCTTCGCCTGCCACAGAAGGTTTTTGTGATAGGAAGTCAACGCCTCTCTTACGTAGATTTTTTCAGAAGCCAGGGTTCCAGATAGGTTAGGCATGAGATCTTTTGCGACGGTCGTTGTATTACGGGCAGAGGAAATCAGCTGCTGACGGGTCTCCTGGCGAACTCGCATGTAGACGGATCCTGGTCCAGATCGGCAAGACGGAAGCCGTTTCACTGAAAGCACATCTTCTTTAGGGGCTCCAAGTTTCACCATTAAGTTTTCCACGAGTTTAGGGAGGTCTTGGTCATTTGAGTCTGGAATACCTGCGATCTCGACGTGATCGCCTAGCAACTGCTGTTCCAGGTCTATATTACGCTGTTCCAGGTGTTCAATTTTGAGCAAGCAAGATCTGTTTTGGTTGTCCAGATGGGTAATTTTTCTCTCCATATCCTTGACTTTACTGGTCAGTGCATCCACAGATTCTGCAAATTCATCCACCTTATCACTGCAGTACTGTAGCGATGTTGCAATGGCCCGTATTTCCTGCGTCACAATGCTTTTCACTTCCTTTTTTAATTCCTGTAGCATTTGTTTCATGTCGGAGGCAGTACCTGATGGTGGATTTTCTTCGTCATCTTCTTCATCTTCACAGTCGGCAAGCGTATGGTATGATCTCCTGCGAGAAGAATCCTGGTTGCAATCGTTACAAGTCCACTCCAGGTTTTCGGCGGCTTTGAGAGCTGCAAGTTGTTTGCCACTTAATCCAGAGCAAATAGTGGTAGCATGTACCACCTTTTGACAGCGGCTGCATTCCAAAACAGTGGTTTTTTTATTTAATAATTTAGAACAACTATAACACTTCGTCATAGTGAGGGTAGATGAAAATAAATTATTAAAGACGATCGTGTGTTTACTCTACAACGCTCGGGTGAGAACTGATTGTAAGGGTTCGTGCGTGAACCTTCTTACATTTAATAGTAAATGATAATTGATAAGGTAGAACGATCGATGTATGATAAATAAAACCGTCCCGTTCGAGTGTTAAAATGTCACTGATTTATTGCATTATAAAATCTGATTATTTTACAAATTGCACGCGCTTACGAAACGCGGCGAAAATGACGCGACCTTAAAATTATGCTCACATAGAGAAAAATATGTATGTACGATCAACAACTCGTACATCCTGCGCCTCCAGGAGAAAAGGCAATGATACAAGATCTGATAAGTCGCGAAAAAACACAAAACATATTATGCCAAATTGACTTAATTAGGTACTTAAATAATTATAATAATGCACAATGAAAAGCAAATAACATAAAGAAGCAATGATAACATTATTATGCTTATTCTATGATAACAAACAACCCGTTCATAAAAATATTACTTTTATTACAAGTAATTGAAAAATAAAAGTCAACTGTATCTAACTTAATTAACTAAATGCATAATTGTATAATAGACCTAAAAAGTTTAGTCCTGTAGAATGTCAAATCTGACCGAACGACTCGTCATAGGAGAGATAGAGGTAGATTTATCAATACTCAACACTGATTGTCTGATTTCACTAGGCGTGTTTTTAATTCCCGGTGGATTCACAACTACGCCACTAACTTCGCTTTTACGCGGCACATTCATAAACACTTCACCAACACTATCGTTTGCCCCCGAGTCGGTGGTGGCGATGATACCACCCTCTCGCGGATCGCGAGATGCCTCCGCGCCCGCCGGCTGACGCGCACGTCGCAACCGCAGCCGTCGAAACACGATGATGCCGGCAGTTAAAACCAGTAGGCCGACGATGATATATCCGAGACTATAATGATGAACGTCGTGTACTCGTTGAAAAAGCTCTGGGCTCTGGGCATTCATGGTGATTTGTTCAGGTGGATTAAGTCGTATGTTGAAAATAGGAGTCAAGCAGTTGTTCTTGCTGGTTATTCATCTGATTTCAAAACGATCAGTTCTGGGGTACCTCAAGGCTCGCTTTTGGGCCCATTATTATTCTCTCTTTATATAAATGATATGTCTAAAATATTTCTCCACTCAAGTTCGTTAATGTATGCTGACGATACCAAAATTTATAGAATTATACGTAACAGAACAGATTGCGATTTACTACAGCAAGATCTGCTAAAATTTGAACAATTTTTTATTGAAAATAAATTATTTTTAAATCTGGATAAATGTAATGTGATGAGTTTTTATAGAAAAAAGAATATTATATTGTGCAAATACACATTTAATAATACAGAAATAAAAAGAGTTAATCAAATACGGGATTTAGGAGTATTAATGGATACTAAGCTCTCATTTATACCACACATTGATTGCATTTTAGACAAATCATATCGTCAACTAGGTTTTATTTTACGTGTTAGTAAAGCTTTTAAAAATCCATTAGTATATAAAATTTTGTATAATAGCTTTGTTCGGAGTCGACTGGAATTTGCTTGTTCCGTATGGAAACCTTATCACAGGTGTCATATAGAAAGAATAGAGAGAATACAAAAAAAGTTTTTGAAATCACTTGAATATAGAATAGGTAACGTATATCAAGACTACGAACAATCAGCAGAACGCCATCACCTCCAACCTCTGAACATCCGCAGGGATTGTGTAGATGCACTTCTTCTTTTTAAAATTTTAAATAACTACCTTGACGCTCCTTCACTGCTTGGAAATATTAACATACGGGTGCCTCGCAGACGTGAACGACAATGTCGCCGTAAGGATTTGTTTTATATTTCTGGTAGTAAAACATGTTATGCAAGTAATACATTTATCAAGCGTGCATGTAAATTATATAATGAAAACGTAAATTTATCTGATGTAGATGTATTTCATTGTTCTGTTCCCAAGTTAAAAAGTAGGTTTAGGACTTAAGTCGTAACAAAAGTTTTTGAGTTTATCCATTACAAAAAAAAAAACTTCTTTATAATATTAGTAATAATATTATATAAGAACACGTGATTCACGCGCGTATTGAAATAAAACACTTTTATAAATAAAATTAATAGTTAATAATAGGTGAGTAAATAAAAAAAATAAATAAAGTACCCTTATGGAACATCATATTAGTCTCAGATCAGATAATAATAGTGTTTTATTTCATTCCTATTTTATATTTTGCAGTAAGTTCGTTAAAATTCTAAATTATTTACATTAATTTTCTATTCAACAACTTGGCATTACATTTGTACACTGTTTCGTATCTTTTACTTGTTTTTTGGCAAATAGTGAAACTATTAGTCTGTAAGAAAAATCTTGTTAATTGGTCAATGTTCATGAATGACTGTTTGATTTCCAAATAAAAAAAAAAAAAATAAAAAAATAAAAAAAAAAAAAAAAATAAAAAAAAATACTCGCAACTCGGTATTTGATTGTTCCTTCACGTCAGATATTTGTGCTCTCAATAAGTCCCAATCTTCCTCATGACTCTCGAGTTTGGGGATATTAATGGAAGAAGTATTTATGATATCGTTTAGCACAGAAGAATGCGGAATTTCGAGTTTTTGATTAATATTTACTTTATTTGTATAGTAATTGTGTGAATGTAATACGAAGTCATTGCCCTTCAAAGTACACATAGGTCCTAAGTGAATGACCCCGCTACCTGTCATTGTCTGTGACGTAATTCCAGCTGGACAGATTATGCGGACGCTGCATTGCTCGCAACATGTAAACAGCCACTCATTATCGGCGTGTAACTTAATCCAGCTCTCCTTACAATTTAATACCTCCGACTTGCACGGCGATGAATCAGAGCCGCCGTCAATTAAATTGATATCACAAATCGATTGTTTTATTTTAGTACTGTAGATAGGGTTATTTAGGAAACATAATAAATTTTCTGTAGAAAAGTGACGACAAGCTTGAAGGTCCAAGTCTGATAAGAATATAAGTGAATCCTTATTGATATTAAATCCAATATAAGGATATTTCGGAATCAGATGATAATATCGATCTTCTCGTTTCTGAGGGATGCTGATGATCTGGTCTAGTTCAAAAACTTCGTTATTCAAGACAGGTATTTTGATCTCAATGATAAGAAATTTGTCGGTAACTCTCGCAGCAACTCTCAGTAGTTTATAAAAATGAATGATATTTGAGCCTTCTAAAGGTAGTACTAGATCTCTTTGCAGACATCCTGATATAATATTTATTTGTTTTTGCAGCTGCTGCGGTGATAAAAGGTTTGTATTGATACGGCCGTCATTTATATCCGTCACGGTGCCAATAAGGGTTTCTTGAATACGTCGAATGTTGGATATGATAACGTGGGCTGCTAGTGACGAATACGTTATGTACGTGGATTGTGACGTAACCAAACGAACTTGATTTAATTCTGCAGTCACGTTGTTTAAATGATCTTCTATAAGAGAAAACTGTTTTTGCATGATATTCTCGTGTCTCTTTAATATGTTATACTCGGCCTCCATTACGATGGTTTGATTATGAAGCAAGGTTTGCAAATGATTCTCATTTTTCTGTATACGTTCTATGTCCTTTTGATATTGATCGGCAAATCTTTCATCTAGGATACCGAACAATGAGTTAGCAATGTAACCAACACCATTAACTAATCCTCGTTTAAATCTCCGACTAAATTGATTCCTTAACAGCTGATTATAGTGGTCTATTTCATCGAGCTCATGTTCCAGTTGTAAAATGACACCTTGATAATCGTTGGACGAGCAGCTTTCCTTGATATGGGTTACATAATTTTGTATATTATATAGACCGTCCCAGTAGGTACTCATATTATAATATATAACAAGTTTCCATTCATCTCGAATGTGCTGAATGTTTGATATTCTATCAAAATAAATAGTTTGATTATTATTTATAGGCGTGATAATAAAATCTTGTTGTCTTTGTTGCATACTGGGTGATACGAAAAATGATAAAAACATGAAAAGGCTCAAAAAGAAATTTTTAAGATTTAAGTTACGTCTTGTACGACGAGGCCTAGGGCGCAAAGGCTCTTCACTACTAGGAGAAGATGATGTCGGTTCTTCACCCTGCTCTTGCGTCACCAAGGGTACTAATTTGATAACAGGTCTTTTTATGATGTTGTTTTTGGTTTTCAACGATACGACCCGGACTTGCCCGTCCTTTCCCGGGTGTAACTCTTGGACTCTGCCCATGGCCCACTTCCCGGGGGGTAGGTTGTCTTCCTTCACCAAAACGATGTCATTAACGTCGATATTTTTACTCGTCGTTCTCCATTTAGATCTCAACTGAAGCTGTTGCAGATAGTCTGAAGACCAACACTTCCAAAACTGTTTGTTTATAGCTTGGACGAGCTGCCATCTTTTTGATAAGGTCATTGATTCGGGCTCTGTTTGAGGTTTTGTGAGTAACTGCCCACCTATTAAGAAGTGCCCAGGGGTTAATACAGGATCTTCAGGATTTTCGGTCAGAGCGCAGAGTGGCCTTGAATTTAGGCATGCTTCCACTTGATGTAAAACGGTGATAAACTCCTCATACGTGAGTTTCTGTTCGCCTATAACTCGTTTGATATGAAACTTTAGACTTTTTACGGCGGCTTCCCAAAGGCCACCAGCATGAGGATAAGAAGGAGCGTTGAAGTGCCACTCTATGTTCATTTCTGCGATGTTATCAAAGAAGTCCTTATTGATAGTAGCTTTTATCTCTTGATATTCCCTTTTCAGCAGTTTGTTGGCGCCTACGAAGTTTGTTCCATTGTCACTGTAGACATGACTTGGAACTCCACGACGTGAACAGAATCTTCGAAATGCAGCGAGGTCTGAAACGAGCTCAAGGTGGACAGCCTTTGTTGATAAACATATGAATACTGATATGTATCCCTTTGTGGTGCGCACGCCTCGACCTTTGTTGATTTTGAGGTCGACGAACCCAGTGAAGTCGATTCCGCAATGAGTATAGATTCTAGATGGTACTACCCTTGGCTGTGGTAAGTCTGCCATGATAGGTTGATATTTATTTTGGCTGAATCGACGACATCTGACACAATGTCTTAATTCTCTTTTGACGGTTGACATTCCACAAATAATCCAATATTTGTTTCGGATGTATGAAAGTGTAAGCCGCGCTCCACCGTGTAACGTTGTGATATGGCCCTGCTGTATGATAAGCTCTGTGAATCTATTGTGGCCACTTAGTATGATAGGGTGTTTTGCCGACCAGCTGATCTCGGAATGGTCCAGGCGGCCACCAACTCTCAATAAACCATTCTCATCTATAAAAGGACTTAGGCCCGCTAATTTACTGTTTTTATGCACATGTCCCTTTTCTCTGATATCTGATAATTCTTTACTAAAATCCATAGCTTGTACCGTTTTAATGATAATATTATAAGCATTCTTTAATTCATTCGGTAACAAAGCTTTATCTGATGACATGATACACCGGTTTCGTATTCCAGTAATGAAACGCAACACTGGCAATAATTCTAACAATAAAGGTGATTGAACTGTATTTATTTAATAATTCAATTATAAGTTCTGACTGATTTTGATATAAGGCTGCGTTCACACTGTGAGCGATTTTCTTAATTTCTATGTCCGGCTCTACATATGACTGTCCTGTAATGTTTTCTGATACTGATGATAATAGCCATTCTGGCCCTTCCCACCACAAACGGTTCTTTGATAGCTGCGCAAATGTGACTCCTCGAGTAGCACAATCTGCAGGATTTGCTTCTGATTGTACATAATTCCAGTTTGTCGGTGGTATAACTTCCTTAATTTGTTGTATTCTGTTAGCAACAAATTGTTTCCATCGGGACTGATCGCCATGTATCCACCCTAAAACTATCATTGAGTCCGTCCAGGCGTGGATGTAAATATTTTCGCTTGGTAATGCAGCCTTGACCTTTTTCATTAGTTGTGATAATAACAGCGTGCCACACAGCTCAAGTCTTGCTAGCGATACTGTTTTATTAAGCGGTGCTAACTTAGTTTTCGCTGCTATCAAACGCGATGTGCGCTCGCCCTTATTGTCGGTCGTAACACAGTAAATAGCGCAAGCGTATGCTTTTGCTGATGCATCACTGAAGCCGTGTATTTGATATTCTTGTTGAATGTTACCCCAATAACGTGGTATTTGAATGTTGGTGATATTTTTAAATTCGTTGCGCAATACGGTCCATTCTTGAATGATATTTGATGGTAATTCTTCGTCCCATGATACACCTGTGACCCATATCTTTTGGAATAACAGTTTAGCTTTAATTGATAGTGGTGATAACCATCCGATCCGGCTCGAAGGACCAAAAAAAATGTAAGGGTTCGTGCGTGAACCTTCTTACATTTAATAGTAAATGATAATTGATAAGGTAGAACGATCGATGTATGATAAATAAAACCGTCCCGTTCGAGTGTTAAAATGTCACTGATTTATTGCATTATAAAATCTGATTATTTTACAAATTGCACGCGCTTACGAAACGCGGCGAAAATGACGCGACCTTAAAATTATGCTCACATAGAGAAAAATATGTATGTACGATCAACAACTCGTACATTCATTGTCTATGGTTTGGTTCAAGTTATATTGCGCGAGCTGTACGTGATTGTTTAGACAAATTGAGTAGTGATAACTTTATAAATATACTTACAAAGCTGCATCAATTCGGTTGCCCATTGTAGATTATTCGGATCCAATTGTGCCGCTAACTCAGCGCAAGTGATTCGACAACCTAATAAAAATCATTCAATGTTTCAATCAAAGTTTATTTAATTCTTCGCGGTTTTTATCGTATATCAATAACAGATCTCAGGCGGTTGCGATAAACGGTTTTACATCTGTCTGGATGTCGATACCGTCTGGAGTACCCCAGGGATCGTTGTTGGGGCCATTGCTGTTCATCGTATTTATCAATGATGTCGCCTCGTGTTTTAATTACGCCAGTCTTATTATATGCAGGTAGACGAGACGAAAATTTTCATGTCTGTCAACAATACGATGGACTGTAATCGACTACAATGTGATCTTAATAATTTTGTGCAATACTGTAATCAAAATAAACTAGATTTAAATGTATCCAAATGTAAGGTTATGACATTTTCTTGTAAACCTAACCCTATAAGTTACCAGTACACCATCTGCGATGAATCTCTCACTATATTTCGATGAAAGATCTAGGGTTCATCCAAGAATCAAAACTGATATATGAAAACCACATTGATTAAATTGTCAAAAAAGCTTCCAAATCTCTTGGGTTTATTATAAGATCTACCCGTGATTTTAAATCAACTAAGCCGATAAAAGTACTATATTTTGCTTACGTGCGCAGCATCCTTGAATATGCTTCAGTGGTCTGGAATCCACAATACAACGTCTATATTTCACGAATAGAAACTATCCAAAAACAATTTCTAAGATATTTACAATTTAAATGCAATGTTAGGGACCATGGTTACGGAACGAGATGTGTTGGTATCACTTCCTACCTCTGGAAAAGAGACGGCAGGTTTCTGACATTGTTTGCCTGTTAAAAATTGCTGGTGGTGTTATTGATTGCCCTGCTTTATTAAAGCAAGTTAACATCTGGGTGCCATGCAAACTACCAGCACATGAGTAAAGAAAGGACCAGAGACAAAGTTTCATACAACCGCGCGAATCGGTTGCACTACTACAAGCACGCGGGGCATGTGTGCGTGTCCACTGGCCGCTTGTCGCGTACGCGGTAAAAACCTGTTTCGACAACTGCAGCAGTGGACAATCTCAGGGCAATGCTTGTTTTGTTAGTTGCAAGTTTGAATTTCACGTTCTTAAGAAGCTTTGTCTCTGGTCCTTTCTTTACTCAAGTGCTACCAGTAAGACGTAATCAACCTTTAGCCATACCTAGATGTAACACAAATTATCGTCGTAACTCTTTCTTCATCCGTGCGAGTAACCTTATCAACGACCTATCAAAAAGCAATAGCGAGTTAGAACTGTTTCGAACTAATCCCAAAATATAATTAAATTTTTCCGAGTTTTTCGGCACCCACTCTGAAAGTGAGTTGATCAGTTACAAATTTGATAATGATAATATTAACTTATGTTGCTCCTAAAACTATTCTGCAAATAGCTTAATGTGGTCTATGTACATCTTATAATCCATATGCGAATACCTGTTAATAGCTAAGTAGATTTATGAATTGTTTTCATACAATGTATAACTGCTGTTGGTATTCCGAACATAATAAAAAATGTGCTTTATTTTCTAGGGCGTAAAGGTTAATTTAATTGTTATCAAATTCATTTACCGTCATCCCCAGAAGCCGCCAATCGCTTAACAAGATGGTCTCTCAGTGCGGCCCGCGCGTCCAGCGTCGTGAACCGAGACCACATGCTGAGGAGTTCTAGCGTCAGCGGCATCAGGCGGACGTCGCGATCCTGGAAATTATGTTCTATGACACTTTTGGTCCGATTGTTCATTATAGAATATACAGGGTGTCCCAAAATCTTGCCACACGGAGGAAAAGCACATCAATTATTGAAGATAGGAAATTTTACTCAAAGAAGACTTCATTTCGATTTTTAAAATAATTAGTAGTAATTAATTAGTAAGTGCATTCAAAGATTTTTGAAAAATCGCCTACCTTAACCAAGAATCGAACCCATCAAATATGAATAAAAAAAATTACGATGCCGATCGAAAAACGAGAAACTTGTTAGGCTTATTTTTTCTTAAATAACACAGTATCTTAAACAAAAGGAAGACCATGAAATTAAATATTAATTACGTATTGTATATATTTGTGTAGCATGCTATTTTTAAAAATATCTTTGAATGCATTTCCTATTATTTTTAAAAACAAAATGAAGTCTTCTTTCAGTAAAATATCCTATCTTCAGTTTTGGGACACCTGTATAAACGAATAAGTAAGACGAGTGCATGCGCTGTTTTAAGAATTATATTTGGTTTTATTAGGCAATACAAGGGTGGTTTGATAAGTCCGTGACTTTGTGAAGAAGAAAATAATTTTTAAAGAATATTTTGTTTTATTTTTCTACATAATCTCCTTTCAGCTCTATATACTTCGACCAACGATATTCCAACTTCTTCAACCCATCCAAAAAATAGTTTTTATCAAACCCTGAAAAATAGGCTCCTGTTTTAGCTATCACTTCTTCATTGGATGAAAATCTTTATCCACCAAGCCATTTCTTCATGTTTGGGAAGAGGAAAAAGTCACACGGGGCCAAATCTGGTGAAAAAAGGGGGTGTGGCAATAGGTCGTATCGCAATTCCACAAGTTTTGATGTTGCGGTTGCCGACGAGTAGGCGGAGTAGGTAGTAGGAGCATTGTCGTGATGAAATAAAACTTTTTTCTTTGCTAGATGCGGTCTTTTCTTCAGCAGCTCTATATTGAATCTATCCAACAAAGCAACATGGTAAGCTCCGGTAATTGTCTTGCCTTTCTCCAAAAAAATCGATGTAAATAACACCTTTGCTGTCCTAAAAGACAGTGGCCGTCTCTTTACCAGCCGAACAAACAGTTTTTGCCTTCTCCGTGGACCGGTAGAAGTCCACTGTTTTGACTGTTGCTTCGTCTTTGGCGTATATGGTGGACCCACGTTTCGTCAACTGTTACGTACCGACGAAAAAAATCACTTGGATTGCGGTTATACAAACCTAGCATTGTTTAGAACTTGTTACACGAGTTCGTTTTTGGCCGACTGTCAGCAAACGCGGCACCCATCTTGCAAAAAGGTTTTTCATGCCGAGAATATCGAGCAAAATATGAAAAATTCGTTCGGTAGAGATGTGAATAGCATCAGCTATCTCGCGTATCTTCACTTGACGGTCTGACATAACAATGTCGTGGATTTGCTAACAATATCTTCAGTGGTGACCTCAATCGGCCTTCCTGGGCCGTCGGCGACAGGTGGTACGACCACAACGAAATTCAGTAAACCACTTTTGAACCATTCCATGAGATGGAGCAGAGTCCCCATAATATTTTTTCAGTTTATCCTCCGTCTGCTTAATGGTTTTACCACGTAAAAAGTAGTATTTTATCAATACGCAAAATTCGTTTTTCTCCGTTATAAAAGAATATCCCGACCTCACTTGCATAAACCCTTCCATTTTTTTTTAATTTCGCGCCAATTTAAAAAATGCAACAGCATAAGCTCAGCAAAGAGTTCTAAATTAAGACAGGAAAATTGAATTATGAAAAAATATTGTATTCAACCTTAAAGTCACGGACATATCAAACTGCCCTCGTAAGTTGCGCGCAGCCAAAAACCTAGCGAAAGAAACCTAAATAAATAAATAAACATTTAGGTATCAGCACTTTTTCTTCCTTATTGTGTTAATATCGTGTATTTTTAATTAAACTGACCGTTACCTGCGACCCTTCGCTGATCTTGTAGTAGTAGTCGAGCACGAAGCCAATGTCGGAGTAGTCCAAGTGTTCAGCGACGCTGGTCAACATCACCAAACATTGTAAGTCTCGTTCGTCGTTCACAGAGCCGAGGTGCGTGCTTAATATGTCCACTAGACGAATACTGCAATAGAAATATTATGTTTTTTTATGTACAACGAGATAGTGCTTGGCCTTCACATCACCTGATGTTAAGTGACGATAAGGCCGAAGGTGGAGGCGCACTACACCCTTTTTTTTTTTTTTTTTTTTTTTATAGTAGGGGGAATGCTTTTATGCATCCCGAAGGTATGTGGGACTCGCCAAGGCCCTACCCACTAAACCCCCTACTGCTTCCCGCACCACCTAACACGCAAGACCGGGACACGGGATACGGGACCGTGAAATCACGCACCGTGTGAGGCGCACTACACCCGGAATCCTCATCACTGAGGAACTGGCTATCTAACCTCTTACCACAAAGTAAGTAGTGGCGGCGCTATATTTTGTGCTCTTACTGCCGGAACACAACAATTTTTAAATTGTTGTTATGACGTTAGACTTAAGTAAGATGGTGTCGTGCGGACTTGAAATAAGCCCTACCACCAACCAAACCGCACAGTGTACAATTGTACCCCCCCTGGGAAATGAACCCGGGACCCCTGCGTCTTATACGGGTAGGCGGACCACTAGGCGTACCACCACAAAGGCGGTTAAATTATGTTGTCTTTATTCGTGCGGTCTCTGACATGAAAAATACTCTAACAAAGGGATATTGTACAAAGTTGGTAGTCATTATTATTTATCCCGCTCAATCCGTTTTGATTCAATATCTCCCAATTTCCCCCAAACTCTCCTCATTTCACCCAATATTTTTTCCAAACGAAATAAAGCGTAAATAGCTTTTTTATTAAGTTAATGTATACTTAATGATAATACAACTTAGCTCAACAGTTTTAATTTGGCAATCAGAAAAATATGTAATTTAATGATAAAATCAATATGTTCTAACTCAATTATAATATTTTTTAATTAATTTTCTCCATTTCTACATTGCCGATTTTTATTTTAGTTAGCAATTTAATAATAACAATAAAAATGTAATTTTATAAGCTATATATGTCGTAGGATAATCGTATAAACTGGATCATTACAAAAATCCTAGGTCGATTGTAAAGAACCGGATAATTGAAATCTAAGAGAAATTTTACAATCGTCCGAGCAATTTTTAGGATTTTTGTAAAAATCCTAGTATGTTTCGGAAAATCGTAACCTTGAATGCTGATTGGACAATCCAAGAGACGATTTATAACAACTTCAGTCTGATTGGTCAGAACATATTGCTGGGGCTGTATTATGACCTCTTATTTCCTGCCAGTTTTCTGACTGGTTATCAATCTATCTCTTTTATTTGCTATACAGCGAGAAAGAGATGTAACTATAGCAATTCATAAACCTGGCAAGTTTTAAGAGGTTGTAATACCCCCCCTGATGGGTTTTGGGGTTATTTCGTAACTTTGCCAAATTTAATTCTTCAATTGAAGTTTTGAGAACATTAATTCGCTTGAAAGTCCATTTAGGTTTTGCACAACCATATTGAAAAGTGCTGTAGAACTATCTTAGCTCTGTGTAGAAAAGTTATTTTTAGGATATAACCTCTAAATTGTCTGCACTGATCGAGCCCGGCTCTTGTATAACATCCAATTCACTCACTTCACTCATCGTACTTCAATGTCTCTTGATTGATTTGAGCACTCAGATTAAAAAAAAAAGGAATATTTGTACATAACATTAGAGAAATACTTGATAATAATCACAATAATAACAAATAGCCAATCAGAGCATCCGTCAGTCCATAACGATGACGTCAGCCAATCAGCGCGCGCAAAAAGATGGTAATTCACGGTTTACCTAAGATGCGCTGGATTTATGTAAAAATCCTAAACATTACTCGGATGATTGCAAAAATTTGTCTTAGATTCTAATTATCCGGTATTTTACAATCATACTAGAATTTTTGTAAAAATCCTGTTAGTACAATTATCCTACGACCTATATAACACACGATAAATCAACATTTTGACAGGTCAGAAATATGTAAGTATCCTTCTTTCGTTTACTGCCTTTTAGACTTCAAGCGATTCATTCCCAAACTAACAGAAACTTTGTCGAGTGCATAAAGGGATATTCGCCATAGAGGCGTTTATAATAATACCTAAGAAAGGCCTTTTGCACTTTTTTCAGAATTAGTTTACATATAACGTGCAGACAGCCTTAAACAGGAAGGCTAAACATGTTTAATGAGACATCGTTACTTGATGCAGCTGTGCTGCTTGGCGAGCAGCGCGCACGCCTTCTGCAGGTGTCGGCGCATGTTGTGGCGCGTGACGGCGGCCAACAGTTGCCATGGCAACGGGTCTTCGCTCCCCACCGCCTCGTGTTTACGCAGCCGGTCGATTAGCACTTGCTGCACGAGATTCACTACTTGCTCTTGGACCTGGCGTTAAAGAAAAATATATTTTATGGCAGGGGTGCAACAAGTCGATCGCGATCGACAAGTCGATCTCTGGAGACAGTGCAGTCGATTGCGAGAGACATATCAAAAAGTGCTTTCCTTGTGGTAGCAAAGCAAGTAGCAATAGAACGGTGCGGGAGGCGTGTGCGACAGTTTTGTAGTGAAAAATAAAAAATTAAAATGATTTAAGTCGATCTCAATAAGCCAATAAATTTTAAAGTAGATCGCAGCTCTTGACAAGTTGGCCACCCCTGCTTTATGGTGTGGGAATAAAAGCGATTTGCGTGACGTGTTCTGTTGATAAAGTAAGGCTAAGTTCATATGAACGCGTGGTGCCGCCTGTCGTCGTGCGATAGGAGCATTTACATGATAGTGTATGCACGCGCGGCAGTCTGGCATCAACATTGATGTGGAGGAGGCAATTTGTTACGCAAACTGCGCGGCTCAACTGAACGGGTCGATGCAGATTTGTAGATCTCTCGGCACCGCGCGGTAATGTAGACTTTTAGTATAATCTTGTTCATATCATATTAACTTAGCCTAAGTGACGCGTAAAGTCTTCTACTCAAGCTCATTAACCACGGGTCACTTACTGTATTTGTTGTTTTTACATTTTAGTTGTTTACATCAGTAGCGGAAGTTTTTATTTTAATCGTATGTTTAACAGCCAGAAACCAGTTTTAAAACAATTAGCAATCATTGGGTATGTTTCTGCTCATTTTAAAGAGCACAATAGTATCAAACAAACATTTTTTCAACTACCCACAGCCGTCAAACTTATTAAGTACCTAAGAGTAAAAAGAAAGAAATAGTTATTTTCCTTCACAATACTTTTAAAAAAAGACATTACCTATAAAAAAAAAATGTGTTATTCATTACCTTGTTTTCAGGATCAGAAAGCTGGTGCATGGGCCCAGAGAGGAACGCATCGAAAACTGCGTCGCACGGTAGACTCATCACCAGCTCACCCAACGCCCCGATGGCAGCGGAGCGCACGAGGATGCTTGCATCGCGGCATAGACCCACTAGTATCTGTTCGAAAACTATTATTTGTACAGTCAGCGCCAATATAAGACATAATCATTTGATAAAAAAAATCTACCTTATCTCAAGACATTAACGTGAATTACATAACGACACATGTGAATGGGGATTATTTTTACTGTAATAAATAAGTTAGTGATTAATTGATTCTAGTTATTGTTTGCTGCTGTACTCGCGTAAGGGTCCCCCCAGACCTACCGGTTTCGTTTCTTTGCTTTGCTTTTCTACTTGCTGTTTAGACCGCCGGCCAACCAGGGTCATTTTCAGTCTATCGCATATTTGGACCAGACCAAATTGGCAAGATAGCCATTAGCTTGGTGTTATCAAATATCATCGTCTGGGTTGCGAAGTAGGAAGCATCTGGGAGATATGCCACCCTGAACATGGTCTCCGATTGCTAAAAATAAATCGATCGCATATTTATATATATTGTGAACAGGGTTGTGGGTGTCATCATTACCTATCTGAACTATTTTTTTGTGTTTTCATAACGATCGTTTAAGGAAAAAAGCTCACAAGAACATTCTTATATGTGAAATGTACTTAGATTGAAAATATGCGATAGATTGAAAATGAGCCTCTTGGCCAGCAGTCCATTGCCGAACAGCAAAGCAAAGAACGGAAACCGGTAGGTCTGGGGGGACCCTTAATCACAGGTTTTTCCTATTTCAGACAAATATTATTAAAGTAAACTTTGTAAATGATTATACTTACTGAACGGCATTTTCGGAAAATGTGCACTTTCGTTTATTCTAAGACAACAAATGAAAGTGCACTTATAAAAATTTATTGAGATAAAGTTGTTTTTTGTCAAATGATTAGCTTATTTGGAAGGTTTGAATGATGGATCATTTTGGCACTGACTGTACAGTCCCGATATATTGATAAATAATAATAGTGGCAAAAAGCATTAGCTGGCAGAGCCACAGCTTAAACTGTCGATGGGATCAGAACACTTAGTGCCAAAAGTCATTATTTAAATAAGCTTTATATCAGAACGCGGCCCTCATCCGCATTCTGATATCTAATTAGTTGCAATAATTATTATTAAAGTATACTTCATTAAAATCTGTTTTTCCTTGGTGATGAAATACGTATCTATTGAATATAGTTACGATAAATTTATAAATACTAGGTACACGTGTATTGTCTAGTTAAATTACATACCCTTAGATCATTCGTAGGCAACGTTAGAGTTGTCTGTGAGCCAAAGGCGGCGTGGAAAGTTAAAAAATACTCTCAGTCTTCAAAAATTTTTAACATGTGAATTACACCTTTAATATCAAAGATTGCAAATTAAACTTAATCTGATGAACTGTGTCAAAGCTGCTGTGAAGAAATTCAACCCTCAAATAGTAAGATACTTCAATACCAAAAAACCCTCGGAGCCCCAGACCCCGAGCACCGCACACGCGCTCTAGCCACACGTCTAATAAGTCTGTTTACATGGGTAATTTCAAAGGTAATTTTATTACCCACCTAAATCCCAAACCATCCACAAATAGCATACAGGAAGTTCAACAGCTAAAGTAACAGAATACTTAAAAATAATAAAGCCAAATACAGAACCTCCACAAATAGCATACAGAGTGGTTTTGTTAAAGTTATACGCTGAAATTTTAATCATTTGTTTCCCGCAGTGGGGTGGTTCCACTCATGATTTCAAGCAACTTTTACTATGGGACCAACTCTGATATAGCGAAAAAATCAGCTGTTCCATACAAAAGTGCAATACCTACTCGACCTTAATGTATGGAACAGCTGATTTTTTTCGCGATATCAGAGTTGACCCCATAGTAAAAGTTGCTTGTAATCATGAGTAGAACTACCCCACTGCGGGAACCAAATGATTAAAATTTCACAATTTATAGCGACAATTCGCAGTGCACTCAGTTTTTATAAATTATGTTATACATAAGTTAAGTATAATAGTTAGGTATTACAATTATTTATTGCATGATCCATCTTCACAATTTATTTGCATTAGTTTGTACCCACCCCCAGGTCGTTGGGCTCGGGCTGCGCGCGCAGGTGGGCGGCGCACACGAGCAGCCGGTGCAGCAGCGCCACGGACGCGCGCCGCACGCACGCGCGCTCGTCGCACACGCACCGCGCGCACACCGCCATCAGCCGGGACACTTCGCCGTCACCATTCAGTTCCTAACACAAAACCCATTCGAATAATATAAAAAAAAAATCTGATTGGAATGTTTTATACCTAAATGTTATTAAACCATTCAGAAATGGTGCCCGAGTTGCTTAACTAATTAATTGATGAACATCGATGTCATGTATTAAGAGGGCTTTCTGAAATTTACGCGCTCGGGTTTTAGGTATTTACGGCTAGACCGCAGCGCGAAGTGAGCGCGCGTGTGCGTGTGTGCGTTTCTCCACACGTACGGCACACAGTTGTTAGCATTCGCTACAACGACCGAACGATCTTGATCTGTACTTATAGCCGCGTATAGGAGCTCAGTCGCAATTATTTTCACCGATAAAACTAAAGCTAAATCGTTACCGTTTCAATTTAGTTTACACACAAATACTTGCTTTAGTTTTTTTGAAGGGAGTCTAATTATTTTATCCATTTATTGAGTCCCAATATATGGATAATGAGAGTTTTTATAGCTAGATAATTAAATAATTTAATAAATCCTTGGGCTGGTCACCTTGTCATGTCCATATATTTAAAAAAAACTTTAGCAAATACACGTATAGTTATTAAACATGGGAAGTAAACAGTGTTTCGTGCCTTCATGCCCGAAGAACAGCACAACAGTGATACGTTATTCGTACCAATCCAAAGCTTTTGCGAGAACATGTTGTTGTGCGAGAAGAAACTATTTTAGTTGAACATGTTGAGATAATATATATAAATAAGTCAATGGTTGAACGAGTTATTATGCAAAATAAACAATTCAAAATCCTGAAGCTCCACCCTGTTGTTCATCAAAACATGTAGGCTACTTGGATCAAATCGTCATGATTGCTTGGAAAAATTTGTGAAAATAATATGTGCACTTTTATTTCTATTTACTGACTGAGTAGGTATCTAATCTTGTTGCTATGTTCAGTGTCGTTCGAGACGTAGTACTATTAGGTAGGTATTCGGTCTGTACTTCAAGTTTTACTTTTTAAAACCAATAAAAAGCTGCTGAATTTATCCTAAAAGATGACCTGTCAAGTAGGGATGTCGAAAAAAGTTCTATATATTTTTTTCGATATACCGATATTTTTCGGGAGATATTAAATACTCTGATATATCGATAGATAATAACATCAAATAAGTGCCCGTTCACACAGGAATCCGTTCTATAGGTCCTTTATCGGCTACGTTTTAATTCGGCGTATGTAATTGTACGAACGAGTTCACACACAACACAGTAGGCATATCGAATTCGTAAGATATTGCTGTTCTAAGTTTGACAAATGACAGTTGTCAAACTTAAAACTGCAATATTTTGAAAAGTACTCATCTCAGATTGATAGTGTCTTTGAAGAAATGAAAGCTCTTGGTGAGATCCTAATTTTAGATGTCAGCTGTCAAATATAAATTTGTCATCTAAAATGAAGATCACCAAGAACTTTCATTTCTTCAAAGACACCATCAATCTAGGATTAGTACTTTTCGAGATATTGCTGTTTTAAGTTTGACAGATGACAACTGTCAAATTTAAGTTTAACAGCTGTTATCTAAAATAAAGATCTCACCAAGTCCTGAATTTTGTTATTAAATTCTTTGATCAGCCCCCTGACTGACCTGCATGACCAGCGAAACACGATTTATATCGTGTGATATAGTGTTTTATCCAGTTTTTTTACATTTCTTTTGGTTTTATCGACACTCAACTGTCAAAATCCATTGTCTTTTGATAGTTAAACGTTATCATATCGAGTTTCTGTGGTCATGCTAGCTAGGCATCCCTAATTACGTTAAAATGGCAGTTGTCAAAACGGATCTATTATATCTGTCAAGACACCTATAATCGCCCGCCCAGCCGCCTCACGCGACGCGCAATGCCCCGCTGAGAAAAAAATTGAATGATAGCCCTTACACTTTTAGGCGCCAACTGTCTAGACTCTAGCTCTATATGAACGGCGGCTTTTTTTCCAATAACAAACGCGATGACTGACTGACTCTCTAGGCCAAGGATGGCGAACCAACGGCACGTGACGCAATGTTTTGGGCACGTCACCGGTCACAAAATTCGTAACGCGACGATTTGATGGCACGTCTATGACCTCATTAAACATTAACATTTGGGGCCATCCATAAATTACGTCACACGAATTTCATGATATTTGACCCCCTACCCCGTCCTTGTCACAGCGGGTCACATTTGTGTGGACCCCCCCTCCCTAGTGTGACGTCACATATTTTACAAGTTTACATCTAGAAATAATGATTTAACTAAAACAACAGTTCAAAAATTTGTTTTATTTCAATTTAAATGGTTTTGAAATGTGACGTCACAAAATTTAGGACCCCTCCCACCCCCTTGTCACACAATGTCACACTTCGTCGACCCCCTCCCTCCCCCTTGACGTGTGACGTAATTTATGGATGGCCCCTTTAGAAAAATGGCAAGTTGATACAAAAAGGTTCGCCATCCCCTCCAGGCTGTGGTCTTGGCAAGTTCTTTCTAATAAAATAAAAAGATGGACATGACAAAAAAAAATCCGTATGTACATTTATCTCAAGGACTACTAACTACTACAACTACTAATAGTGGAAAAATTTTTTCAAATAAAAGAAAAAATTGTGGCGAGTCAGAATTTTTATTTTTATTGAGAATTTTTTCTCTAACTATATCATAGTTATAAAACGCAAAGTCAGAAACCTCATAGTTACTATGAGGTTTCTGACTTTGCATTTATGTTTATATTGCAGTATATTGTATGTCGATAATAATCAAACAAAATCTATATGTTACCGGCAATGTATGAAATGCAGGCATTGTATACAATGCCTAGGCATTGTATACAATGCCTAGGCATTGTATACAATGCCTGGCCCTTTTAGGCAATGTATGAAATATAATGAATATTGATATCTATTTCACACATTACCTAGGCAGTGTATACAATGACTAGGCATTGTATAGAATGCCTGCTGGTCCACCGGCAATGTGTATAATAAAAAGATTTTCGAGAATAGATTCGAGGGGGGATCGAGGGGGGCTTGGGGAAAGCTCGAGGGGGGGGGGGGGCTCGGGGAAAGCTCGAGGAGGGTTCGATGGGGGGCTCGAGGGGGGTTCGAGGGGGGCTCGAGGGGGGCTCGAGGGGGGCTCGAGAGGGGCTCGAGAGGGGCTCGAGGGGGGCTCGAGGGGGCTCGAGGGGGGCTCGAGGGGGGCTCGAGGGGGCTCGAGGGGGGCTCGAGGGGCTCGAGGGGGGCTCTTTGGAATCGAACCTGTTTTACTCCTGTAGGTCCCGCGTATAGGTTAGAAATTTAAGGCGAGCGCGGAGCGCAGCGGAGCGTGAGCCTTAAATTTCGAGGTTATTTTTTTATAACAGACAACAGAAATTTGAGTTTGGAATCGAACCTGCTTCACTCCTGTAGGTCCCGCGTATAGGTTAGAAATTAAATTTCGAGGTTATTTTTTTATAACAGACAACAGAAATATACTTATTTTACACATTGCCGGTGGACCAGCAGGCATTGTATACAATGCCTAGGCAAAGTATAAAATGAATTATATTTCATACATTGCCTGATCGTTTTAGGCATTGTATACAATGCCTAGGCATTGTATACAATGCCGGATTATACACATTGCCGGTAACATATACATATAATAAAGAGATTTCCGTTCATGTTCAAAAAGTTAGGATGGCCAATTTGAATGAGAACTCTAAAGCTAAACCAAACGGATCAACATTATGTGTTCCAGATTTGGTCGCTCTACAACTTTTTTTATACAAAATTATTACGCGTGGCATTTCCGCGGCGGCGGGTGGTCAACCGACGCAGGTCCTACCTCGATGAGCGCCACAGCGCGACTGACTTTGAACGCTTGATGCGCCCGATTTTATACTTACTTTAAAAATTATTTTCACAAAAGATTGATGATGGATATTTTTATTTTTTTTACACATTTATAGTACAATCTTTATTCTTACGTAAAAAATATTTATGTTGCCAAATAACTAATAGATTATGAGATATGCCGTGTTTTCTTGCCGTCAATTTCTCGATTTTTTACTTTCTTAGATGTGATAAAAATACACGTTAATGAACTTAAATTCGAGATTTTCTTAATAGAAGTTCTATTTCAGGATATGCCTCTTCGAATGAAAACTTATTACATTCTTGCCTAGTAATAATTATTGGTGTAAAACTACTTCAAAATTGAGCCTTCGCGCATCATCTGGAAATCGCGCTTTCGAAATCCGCTGTTTTCGTAGTCAATTATCCTATTAAAACGAGTTTTGGTTAATAGAGTTTCAATAAAAATGTATGATAATTATGATGATTGAAGTCAAAAAAAGCTAAAACGATAAATTATGTGTCCAAAATCGCTTCAAAAACTCCCAAGTTCTTGATTTACGTATGAAAAAAACGAAAGGCCTCTTAAAGGTCTAAAATAAGTACGCTATAATTTCACTCCTGAGAAAGTACAAATGCCATTCTCATATTTATTGTGAACTATGAAACCAATATTTTATAGTTTTGCGCTCACCGGGGTGAGAAATGGGTGCAGTTGTCTTTTTGCTTAATTGTGATAGACAACACTGTAGTCTGTTTACATAGATTAGTAAGTTTGAATATTCTTAGTCTTTGAAATCTAGTGCTAGTTACTAGACTAATTATTGTTTTCAAGACTTTCAGTATTGAAAAGTATTTGCGATTGGTCTTATCTGAAAAAAAATTTGATGGTTATCTCTGCAGAGGAGAACAAGATTTATGATTACCCGAAGAGCTTCTATCATTGGCGGACGTTCGCTGGCTACGCAGTCGGTGAGGATGGCGAGCGCGCGCGTGCGCAGAGTGCTCGACACGTCGTTCACGCGCTCGTACACGGCGCGAAGGATCTCCGCGTGCGGCACTGTGTGCGGCCTTTGACGGAGTAACCCTGCTACGTCTTCTTCCGTCATCTCTTCATCCTGATACACAATGGTTTACTTAAATAATATTAAAATCTTGAATTTATCTATAATTAATAATAATTTATAAGTTATAATCTGTAAAGCAACATTAAAAAAAAAAAACTTTTTAAATTATTGAAATCGAATCAGGAATGAGGATCAGTAACAATTTTTGTTTAGTGGCTTATCAGAAAGCTTATGCCACCACTGTAAAGATTTTTTTACGATATCTCTTAAACCTGAGAAGATATACGAGATAACACTGGTTTTTTGGGGGTCCTTATGACGTCATCGCGACGTACGCGAACCTTATGTCGTACGTAATAAAGCACATTGCATTGAGCTTGGCATTTCCTTCAAACCCTATTAACTCAACCATTTATAAACGGATTTCAAAAAATCTTTCACTAAGTTTCATAGCTAGGAATATGCTTTATATTATACCAATAAAACTATAGGATTCAAACCTGTTACTGATCCTCATTACCTGATTTCGTAGCCGCCTAGCGATTGCATTTCATAACCGGCTACGAAATGGGATTGCTTTATTCACAGTAAGGAGCCAGCTTCGAAACGGGACTGTTTTATTCCCGTTTCGTAGCCGGTTCAGAACTGTTTTATTCCCATTTGAAAGCCAGCTTCGAAACAGGATTTTTATTTCCCGTATCAAATCTGGCTACGAAATGGTCCAAAGAGGCTTTAGCTAACAATATTTTGTGAAAAGCAAATGCAAAAAAATCCAGATAATCTAGGCCAAGTTTATTTTCCTCACATTATTAGCTGGCACTGATGGCAGTTCTTGGCTGCTTTCATCATCTGTTGAGGCTGCAGCAGGTTGAGTCTCAACTGCGGACTCGGAACTTAACATCGAGTCTCCAACACCTGAATCCTCATTTTCTTGGACGTTTGATGAATCTTAATGATAATCAAAAGAATTGTAGCTATAAATATATGTGTACCATTCCCTACACTATCAGAGTTACTTTTTTCTGAACATCAAGGGGTAATTACCTGTCGAATTGGTTAAAAGATAATTATGTTTCTAATTTACATTTTAATGTATTATATTATTTACTAGCGGCCGCCCGCGACTTCGTCTGCGTGGAAAGTTTTTTTGCTATCCCTCGGGAACAACAGTTTTTTTCGGGATGAAAGGTACCCTATGTCCTTCTCTGTACCCCTGACAACGTGTAAGCAAAATTTCATGATGATCGGTTCAGTAGTTAAGACGTGAAGGCGTAACAAACAAATAAACAAACGGACTTTCGCATAATATTAGTATGGATATAAGATTAAAAGTGGGATAAAATACATAAATGCATATATTGAATAATATTTTTACCTTTATTTTGATCTTGAGCTGGTTGTGTCGCAGGTAGTTCTTCTGGTTTTTTTTCCTCAGGTTCATTACTCAGCAAGTTTGATAACATTTCCTGATAAAAATTGGATTATAATTTAAAATAATTATATAAATCTACAATTATTATTTTTATGTTATATGCAATATCATACCATAGCAATTTGACGGTGTGAAATCTTTGAAGTTGTAGATAATTTGAGCAGCCATTTGACAGTTTTGCGGTAAGTCTTATGTGGTAATAGACTCATAAGCCCGACAACTAACGAGACTCTAGCACTTCGAACTTCAGCACGTTCCTAGAATAAAAAAAAAATGTACCTTAAGAGCGCGTAGTCTACACACTAGCGCCGCCATTGCAAAAAAATTCAAGAGTGCTTAAATAAAGATAAAATTGTGAATTATCTCTGTGTAGTGCACTTTGAAGAAGCTTTGTGGTACTAAAAGTGGCCACTTTTCACAAAAAAAACTCCATTGAACTAAATGATAGGCTAGAAAATATTGTTTAAGCGATTAAAAGTACACTTCGGAGTGCACTACAGAGAGATAATTCACAATTTCTTCTTTATAAACACTATGATATTTTTTTCAATGGCGGCGCTAGTGTGCAAACTACGCGCTCTTAAAGAATTGTAGCCTAGCCCAAAGGAAATCATAAAAAAGTAATATTGTCATAGTTTCTTGTTATTAGAAATATAAATATTTATACTCACCAAACCATCTAAAGTGTAACACAGGTGCTGCAGTAAAACACTGTAGCCAGATACGGCTGTTTTTCCATATTTGCTTAAAAGTAAGCCTGAATACGTCACATAGGATGCTCGAACAAGGTTCTAGAATCAAAAATTAATTCAGAAAGCTGTTGCATCTTATTCAATATTAAATAATAGTACAAAATAGAATGATAGAAAATACCAACATTAGCATTCCTACAGTCCACAGATGCAGATACTAGTTTTGGCAGAATGCATTTGAAAAGAAGCTTTATTGCTTCTTTATTAGGTTCACCATTGGCTTCACATATCAGTATATCTATTATTTCATAGATCACTTGTGATATATGTGCCAGTTCTATTTTATCTGAAAAGAATGTATATGATATATGAAATGTAAGTATCCAAAGAGAGCAAAAAGTGGTCTATGATTTTTTATTAATTTCTGGCATACATACAGAGTTCCTGTAGGTTAGGTACAGTCAACGGCACGATGGGCTACTACAGGGTAATCAAATTCATTTTATACTTAAATATGAAGATATTAGGTTCCAAATAAATTGCAGATTTTTGACAGTTTTGTATATCTTGATGTGCTTCTGATTGTACCTACTTTTTTAGAAGAAAGTTGGTTGATGAAGTATCTGCTGGACTACTTCAGTACTAATTCATTAAATGTTTGTAGAATGGGATTGAAAATAGTGGCTCACCACATTTACCACGAGTGTGAGTGAGAGAGTGATAGGTGTGGAGTTCAGTGTGTGAGCAAGAAGTGCATATGAACAACACCATTTCTAATCCCATTATTTATCTGCAAGGGTTGTAATATGGCTAATCGGTTTGATCATTGTATTGTGTTTGAAATTATGATACATACCAATGTGCTGTACTCCTAATGAGGCAGCATTGACAAAAAAACAGTAATAAGTCTTATTTTAGGTCTTATCTTAGGTCAGAGTGTGAAAATAATAAAGTTAAACTTTTTGAATAATTTTTATATTAAATAATTGCAGCGAACTAAAATCTATGGAATAAGCATTCTGCTCAAAAAATGGCACCAAATGAAAAGTACAACTAAGTGGATAGAGCTAAAAATGCTGGCATTTAATTATGCAGCACAAAGCGTCTGAACACTGGTTGCTTATTAGCGACCATAATTTGTTTACTCATAGATATTTTCTATACTTAAACGAAAAAATAAGATACGTTTTTTTGACATCTTTTTACTGTCTTCTTTGCATTTTTTAAACCATTTGACTAAAACGGAAGTCATTTCTAATAAACTCTCTCTTTCTATCTTTTCTCTACAATAATAATTGAAAAAAACACTAACGTCAGTCACCGGGTGCGTGGCTGGCCCGACTAAAGCTGAGCGGGTTGTACTTTTTCAGCCCCATAGTGCCATTTTTTAAGCAATATTTGTTTGCAATTACACTTCCATAGATTTTAGTCAAAGTCAAAGTCAAATAAGCTTTATTCAAATAAACTTAATTATTAAGTACTTTTGAATAGTAATACGTTAATAGTTCACTGGTTAGTTGTAATGCCAGATTAATTTTCAAGATAAGTATATTTGTTATAAATAAATTAAGAACTTACCAACATTCAGCTTATTTACAATTGCTCCTCCTGTTATATCAACCAGATTACTCAATATATCTTCAAAGTTCATATCCTTTGAACTGAGCTGCAGTTTTTCAATAATACCTCTTAGTTCTAAGACAAAATGTCTAAGCTCTCTTATAACCGAGTTGACTTCACGAGTCAATTCTTTTGTATTGAAATAATTGTCTTCATTATCACACATAGATTTAGGAAATCCTAGGCATCCAAGTGAATGAGCAAACAGTTGGGAATGATATATATGATACGCCTTGTAGCCCGGGATGGAAAGAAGTTTGTAATATAAACGAGAAGCCAGTAAAGCATTATTCCTGTACTCTTTTGTAACAACGTTTTTACTTCCTTGATCTATGTAATAGGCAATAATTGCCAACAATTTCTGATGCTTAATATGATTCGATAAGGCTGCCCATGACTTCTCTTCCAAAGCCTCATCTGTATTAAGCCATTCTTCAATAGATTTCATCGTTTGCTTAAAGACGGAGCGTATATCTGCAGATTCATTGGCACTTTCATATTCGGAAGATATTTCTCCAAATTCCAAAAATTCTGAATAATAAATTCCTTGGACCCAATCATCATCTAGACAATCCAAGTGTAAATTTTTAAGTTCTTCTAGTACTTGATTCATTTTGCTATACTATTATTTAACATACCTAGCAAGCCTAAAAAATTAAAACAGAATTGTTGTTTGACTTCATTTTTTTATTATTTAATCAAAACAAACAAACACAAAACAGCAAGCAAGCTTCCTCAATCAATCAATCAAAAATAATTGACTAATTGACTATACGTCAAATAAACGTCAAAACACAGATTACTCAAACAACACAGTCTAAGGCTGCGGTCCACATGGCGATTACATCGATTACGGCGTTTACAACGCTCACACGAGGTCCGCATTCGATATCGCGCTCAAATCGATAAAATCGACAAATGACAGCTGGCGAATGCGAACCGCTCGTAAGCGCGCTAACGTTTTATTCTAACCTCAAATACAAGATGGAATAATTGCTAGATACTATTTTTGCTCTCTAAAGCGATGATAATGATGAAGAACGTTTGATTATTGAGTCGTGTGCATCCAACATCTTTTTTTTTCAACTTTTTACATCAACCACCTTTTTGGATAAGCTCCAAATTAATATTAACAAAATATTAACCAATATAATGCTCTAATACCTCATCGGTCGAAATTACTTGTTTTTTGCCACACAATAATTGAAGAAAAAAATATGTTAAGAAATAAAAAGGAATTGCATCGGCCGGGAATCGAACCCGGGCCGCCCGCGTGGCAGGCGAGCATTCTACCACTGAAATCCTTTTGTTGTGAAGTGAGGAAAAGATCCTTCTATAACGAACTCTCTCATTTTTTGATTTTTTGACGAAATAAAATTCTGACACCTGTTTCGTTTGACAGTCACTTATAACTTTTGACAGAACGTTCACAGTGATTACGCTCCGAGGCATGGTCGCTGTAAGCCCAAGATGGCGCTGGTAATGACGTCATGAGTGACGTCACGCTAGATATTGTAAACGCGCTAACGTGCATGCGGACCGGCTGTTATCGCGATAATATCGATATTATCGCTATGGGGACCGCAGCCTAACTAAAGTCAAGGCTGTTACCGGCTGTTATCGCGATAATATCGATATTATCGCTATGGGGACCGCAGCCTAACTAAAGTCAAGGCTGCGGTCCGCATAGCAATAATATCGATTTTATCGCGATAACAGCCGGTCCGCATGCACGTTAGTGCGTTTACAATATCTAGCGTGACGTCACTCATGATGTCATTACCAGCGCCATCTTGGGCTTACAGCGACCATGCCTCGGAGCGTAATCAGGCTAGGCGCACTCCGCGCTTTAGGTACGAAGCTACAAGTAGGCAGCGGGTCCGTCCGGACGGACTAATTTCAAAGGGCTGCCGCCGTTGGCTGACTGTTAGCAGTTCGATTTCGATAGTCACTCACTCGCTGCGTTCATCTTAATTAATACTATTATATTAATACTAATATAAAGGATCCAAACCTCACGTTTTTCACACTTCCAAAAGTTCCAAATGACATCGAAACGTAAAAAGTGCTTGTCTAGTACCTAGATATTATTTAGTATCCGTTTATTCTCAGGTACTTACTTGTCTTATTTGCTAAACAATCTTCACCCAACTAGGTATTTATTGAAATAATAATTTATAGATTAGGTAGGTACTTACTTACCTACTTTCGAAATAAAGTTAATTATTAATGACAATGTTATTTCGTAAGAAAGCAAATTACCTCAAAGTCAGCACGTATAGTCTGATGTGGCGTCGACTGTACCTAGCCTAGGTTATTTTGAAATGTATTTAAAAGTACATTAAGTACCTATTATTTAATTATTATTTAAAAGAACAAACCCTAAAGTCGTTAGAAAAGATAAGAGCTACGCGATAGAAAGAGAGGCAAGTTCTAGGTGAATATAACTGTAGGGTGGGAGCTGTGTGCGACCTGAATTGCACTTTATTGTGTATGAGATAGAGTCGCTATTTATTTAAATGACTTTGCGGAGTGGATCTTCTGTACTTGTACTATTATGTATTCTGTGGCGTAATCACTTTGAACGTCCTGTCAAAAGTTTTAAGTAACTGTCAAACGAAACAAGTGTCAGAATTTTATTTCGTCAAAAAATCAAAAAATGAGAGAGTTCGTTATAAAAGGATCTTTTCCTCAGTTCACAACAAAAGGATAGAGCATTATATTGGTTAGTATTTTGTTAATATTAATTTGGAGCTTATCCAAAAAGGTGGTTGACAGTGCCGGTTTTAGCACTACCAGCGCCCCTGGGCGACATTTCTACGGGGTGCCCCTTATCTGCGAAAAACGGCCGCGCACCACGATTTTAAGTCAGTTTCACCTACTAACCTTATAATCTTGCTTGTTTAAATTAAAAAAACGGCCACGCAGCGCGATTTTTAGTCAGTTTCACCTACTAACCTTATAATCTTGCTTGTTTAAATTAAAAAAACGGCCACGCAGCGCGATTTTTAGTCAGTTTCATCTACTAATCTTCTAATTTTGCATATTACAGTAAAAACAACGGCCGCGCAGCGTGATTTTTAGTCAGTTTCACCTACTAATCCTGTAATCTTGCTTGTTTACAGTAATTAAACGGCTGCGCAGCGCGATTTTTAGTCAGTTTCATCTACTAATTTTGTAAACTTGCTTATTTATAGTAAAAAAAACGGCCACGCAGCGCAATTTTCAGTCAGTTGCATCTACTAATCTTCTAATTTTGCTTATGACAGTAAAAAATACGGCCGTGCAGCGCAATTTTTAGTCAGTTTTACCTACTAATCCTGTAATCTTGCTTGTTTATAATAAAAAGACAGCCGCTACGCAGCGCGATTTTTAGTAAGTAAATCCACTAATCTTGCTTGTTTTTACTAAAAAATGGCCACGCAGTGCGTGGTCTTTTAGTCAGTTTCATTCGTCGCGTCGTCGCTCCGTCCGCAGGCAACAATACGATTGATAGTCGACCGGTGATCGGGCGTTTTCAACGCCCCACACACGGGGGCGCCCAGTGCAGTCGCACCGCTTGCACCGCCCTAGGGCCATTCCTGGATTTTACAATGGCCAAATCTTACTTAAACGGCACATTGTAGCCAGCGATGAAATTTCGGCGAGATATTGCCAAGTTGTTCTGATTATGTGTTGCCACCATAACGATTTTGTCGCTAAAAGGGAATTTACGATAGTAATTGTAGGACTCGCTCAATGAACGAGTGTGTATAAAGGGACGCCTGCGGCGCCCCTTTATATTCAGCGCCCCGGGCGGTCACCCGTGCTCGCCCCCCCCATAACGCCAGTACTGGTGGTTGATGTGAAAAGTAAAAAAAAAGGATTGTTGTGGCAAAAATAAATTAGGGATGGTCGATGTTGAAAAAACATCAATGTCAGCATCGATGTTGATATCGGTAGCATATTATCGATGTCCGATAAAAATTGATCCTTAAACATCGATGTTGGCCAACATAGACTTTTTTTTTTCCAAAAAAAATACAGTATGGAATATGTTATATTCTTATGTTTAAGGAAATCAATCAAATGAAGAAGAACAAAGTAAAAAAATCCAATATATTTTATCTATAGACTGCATTAAAACCAGATTTTAAAGAAGTCTGGCTATATCGGTCTCTAGTTGTTGGTAAGGAAACCTCGTTAAAAAGGTAAACCTCGAAAAATAAAAAAATATCATTTTTGGAGATATACAAATATAGGTTACGGCGGGTTGCGATCTGTAAAACTTGGGTTAAAGTATCTATAATTTCGTAATAAATAACCATATTACAACGGCAAACGGTAACCTTTTTAGTGATTTAAATGTTCTACGGGCTACTCTACTATTTTGAGCTGGTGATGAATGAACAATTAAGTGTTGTCAGTACTTGATAGTCTTTAGTACTTATTACACTCAAGGTCAAGACAAAAAACATCGCGACATGACGACATCGATGTCGCGATGTTACGTCGCACACACGGCAAAATGGCTCATTTACGACGACAAAAGTCAAAAATGCAAAGTGATTAAAATAACTCAATACACCTTTCAAAACGTGCCTAAATAACCAGTGCATTAAGAACAAAAGAAATATTTCATGCAGGATGACCCAAACCAGTTTAAGACAATCGGGAAGTCAGCACTAGCTCGTCATTTCCACTTTTTCTATTCAATATTGTTTTAATACCCTATTTATCAGGTGTGATATAAACTTGTTTTGTGAATCATATAATTTGTTTTAACCATGGATGTTTACCTAGTGGTTAGTACTTTATAAATAATAAATAATTACCTTGTTACACAAAGCCAATTAATTTAAAAATATCAATGAATAGGCGTGATAAGAAATTTTAGATATTTTGCTGTTTGCTTATGTTTGAGTAGGTTTTTAAAAAAAGTTCCACCGAGTTCCACTTCAAATTATTTTTTTTAGTTAAGCTACAAGTGATAACTTTATTGTTGTAATAAAATTATCACCCCTTTCTCCTCCCTTTCCACTCGAGAAAAACATCAAGAGTGGATACAAATATGGTTATTTTGCACTATAATAATAATAGAATCTGATCCAGTAATTACCTCAAAGCGATAAAATATTATCAAACAAACGATATCATACAACCAATAACTTTTTAACAATTTTAGGATGATTTGATTTAATTTTTGTTTTTTTTTTATTCAAAATTTTTTTTTTACTATTTGTGTTTTATTTTCATAAAAACTAACTCTTAACACGATTTCATTTGAAATTCATATTTTTGTCGTCGTAAACAAGCCATTTTGCCGTGTGTGCGTCGGTGTCTTTATCGATGTTAAAACATCGATGTTTTCCTCGTTAACATCGATGTTAATGCAATATCGATGAACATCGATCATCCCTAAAATAAATATCCGCTGTCAGTCAGCTCACGGTGTCTGGCTGGCCTGTCTTCTTTGGTCTGTCTGTGACAATCACAATTTTTTTCTATGATCACAAGTCTGTCAAGTCTGTGAGAAAGTTAACCTAAAAAAATCAATTTTTATAAATTAATAAATATTAATTACCTACCAACCTACTTAGATAAGAAAACGTTTCTGATTCATAGCTGTTATTATATTAATACGAAGAAGTGAAACATGTCTGTAAAAAGACCAGTGTCTTGGTTCTTAACCGATAAAGGGCGAAAGTTTTCATTTGTCCTTGTAACCGGCTCGAGTATAGCTTTCACTGCCGCAAAATTTGCTCCACACTCATTATTATTAGAAAAATATAAAAACTTTGTCCATTACTACAGGTTTCTTCAATTTTTTTTAATAATATTAAAACATGTCTTATTTATATATCTCTATCTCTATGTTGTAATACAATGTTGTCAAATAAATGTACACTGTAATATTAGATTAAAACAAAGTAATCTGAGACTGTGATTCAACTTACAGGTGAGTATATGAATATTATTCAACTTCTGCTGAAAATTGCAGTGATGGCCAGCCCGTAGAACTACCTAAAGAACTTCGGGAGCGATATGAATCCTGTTTGGATATCCTTAAGATGAGCGCAGTCCATAGAAAGCTTATATCACCCTTTAGTGTATTTGGATATGATATGTTTCATGCAGGTATGATATTCCCTGCAACTCCTTTTAATTTTACAATATTTTACAATTACAATTATAATGTTTTCATACACTAATTGCAGGTAGTAGTAATTCCCGATTTGGCGGAGCTGTGGGGATACCTGTGAACTTTACTTACAAATCTTATGAGGACCTTGAAAAGGATAATATTCAGGTTTGTAAATAATAGAGCTGTTACATAATTAAACTTTACAGTTATAATGGTACAGTAAGTGCAAAATAAATTGGCTCTGAACTTCGCACTGAATACCGTGCAGTAGCAGCAGGCGAGCACGGGGAGGGCGGAAGCACTCGGAACTATGGAAGTCGACATGTACCCTGCACGAAATATCACTTGCAGGTAACTTTAGATTTTGAGCTACCTATTTATTTTGCGCATACTGTAATAGTAGTTTATGAAACTGATGCATAATGAGGGGTATTAAAACATGAGTGTGAGTTTAAAAACCGAGCCGCAGGCGAGGTTTTTAATAGTATCACACGAGTGTTTTAATACCTAGTTATGTACAGTTTCATACACTACTTTATCTACTCTCATACAATTTGTGATTGAACCTACAAAAATAATTTAACAATGATAAAAAGAGTAGTAGGTAGTATCTTGACTTTCTACGACTAGGTAGGTAGTAGGTACTTACCTAGGTTAAGTAAGACGTTTTTCCGTCGCCGCATCTAAAATATCGGGTGGAGTCCACACTCACTACTATCAGACATTTTTAAGCAAAAGTAAAAATTAAAATCAAGACATGGCGCGTATTCTATTAGAAAAAATAAAATAATAATGAGGTAGTGCATTCCAGTAGACTAATCGTTACGCTAAGTCATCAATCACCATAGAGAACATTTTAATCATGGAAAGTATGTGGAAAAAACATTGTTTTTTTTAAATATCGCGGCACTGCCTTCTTTTGAGGAGAAAAAAAGTTATTTTATAGCATACTTCAGTTAGCGAAGGTATGTTATAAAATAACTTTTTAATTTTTTTTCGGTATTGCGTGTATAAAGTATGTCAATATAAATTCGCTTTGAAATTCATAATTCGAATTTTACGATATGAGAGTAGATAAATGACTTTATGGCATTAATGTAAGCTATTATGTATTTGTCAATAATTAGTGGCCACCCGCTACTTCGTCCCTGTGGACCCTAGGGCACATTTAACCAGCCTATAATGTTAATACAGGTCCAGGGGCCATACCGGTGAAGGCACTGAACTTCGAAAAGTCTGCCGGGTTTCAAATTAAAACAGATGTATCAAGCCCCAATTGGGCCAAAATGACGAACCCCAATTCATGATGTCACACGTACATCTATATCTTCCAAATAACTACGACATTAATAGTACAATAAGAAGTTCCTTACTTTGATTTCTCTGTTTTAAGTTGAAGCTTGGCAGACCCGCCGAAGTTCGAAAAGTTAGCAGGTAGGGCCCCAACTGTTGTTGAGTTATAAATGTTATAAATAATCTGACTTTATTTTTATTTTTATAGATTTGAAGTTTTTGTAGCAATAATATTAATTAATGGGTGTTATTTGTTGTTTTAGGTGAATCAGAAAAAAGTAGACTGGTCTTCAGAAATTGGAAAAAAGTTAGCAAATGCGTTAATATTACCTGAAAAAGTGCAACAGTTTGCTATATGCAGAGAAATATTAATGACTCAGAATAACAAATTCATATTTGAATCAACATATCCATTTTCATGTATGTTTTTAGTTTATAACATTTCACAGTACATTAATAATAAGCTCAACTTATATCAGGGGCCTGTTTCTTTAAGAGCAACACTCTATTCAATTGTTGGGTTATTTGGATTGGGGACATATTTTTTAATGAAAGATATGACTGAAGTTTATTATGAAGCTGATGTTGATGAGAAACTTTGTGAACTAGGCCCTGAATACATTGAAAGTGGAGTAATATTCTACGATAAATTGCTTCAGCGTAATCAAGCTTTAAGAGAATTGATGGGTAAGGAAGGTGAAAAGAAATATAGTAAATTAGGAAATGAGAACTTCTTTATTCGACAGCCTCGCATTGCACTTGTTCATAGAAAACAGTATTTTGAAGACAGGTTAAAAAAGGAAAGAAATACTTGTAATGAAGATAGTGAAGTGACTGTTGCAAAGTAATTTTTTTATTTATGATCTTTAGGATCTTTACATTTTGCAAATTGTAAAAATACCAACTATATAATTTTGTTGATATATTGTTGCTTTTTACAAATAGATCTTTAAAATTAATAAACAAATAGATGACTCTGAATGTGTTGTTTGTAGGTACTGTATTGTATTGTTTTATTTAATGGTATTGTATTACGCTAGTAATATACTGTGTTGTGTTCTGTCGTGTCGCGACACGGTACGTATCGGTTTCATACATTTAGTATTGTTAGAAATAAGTACATTATTGTGTTGTGTTGTGTCGACACAACACACTGTAATAATGTGTTTCTAACCATACTAAATGTATGAAACCGATACGTACCGTGTCGCGACACAACACAATAGTATATTTCTAGCTTTATCCATTATTGTGTCGGCATTTGGTCACAAGAGCAGCTCATGCTTCGTGTGATACAATGTGCGCTTTTATAATTCCCAACGGCCCGGCACGGCACCGCCCGGCAGCCGTCCAACTGCACAGCAGGGAAGTGAAATGTATGGAATCATATGGAGACGCTTTTATATTTCCTCAACGGCACCGGCAAACCGTGCCGTGCCGGCCAAATCCTACGCTGCCGTCGAACTTTTACGATGTAGTGCGTAGCTACAAGGATTCATATGTGTGAGTGTGAGTCCAGAGCAAAGAATATACAGCGTGTATAAAGGGCACAACCAGTATATTAGCGTAATATCGTTAATGTGTTGTTGTTGGTATGCCATGTACCTATGTATGATTGTGGAAACAAACAACATCAAAATCAACAAATAGGTAATATTCCGACAAACAGTTATTTCGATACTGTACCCTTAGCACGAACAGCTATCGAGAAAAATAACGCGCGTAAAATTACTCGAATCTCACAATTTTGTATGGAAATTAGTACAGCGCCACTACGTCCGTAAACGGAACTAAGATTTGGAAGCACGAAAAATTTTGACATAAGGTATCGAGCAGCCTTCGAATCGAGATCGAATAGTAAAGTTACAACTTGTATGGAAATTGGTAGCACGAACCCACTTTTGACATACGGTACCGAGACACTCGCAAGCTGGCTATCGACAACTTACTCCCTGACATTTTTTCAGTGAGAGACTTTTCGAGCAAATTTGTATTATTTATTAAATTCTAAAAGCATGTATGTAGTAACAAAAATTATATTTGAGAACTATGACATGTCCACTGAATTATCCACAGGCGATATTACTTAAATTGTTCTCATTAAACATAGAAATTTGTAAAATAAAAATCTCGTCATTTTACGCTATCCACAGTGTCCCCCACATCCACCATACCTATATTTTAGCAATATTTTAGAACTTACCTACCAAACTCAAATAAAACTAGAGGATACGGTGTAATACTTATAATATTTGTTTTCAGTCACAAAATCACACAGTTTGCATACAGTTACTTAATTATATTTAATTTAGGTATTAAAACAATAAGACCTTAAAACTATGACGAAAACACTAACTAAATATAACAATGCAAACTTAATAAAGTTTGTCGAATCTTCAAACACTATAGGCAGGCACTAATTCCGATGAAATTCACATATTTTCATAGCACGTCCAAAGATTTTATTGTTTTTTTGTAAACAATTTCTTGTTCTTTGACGATAATCCATTGTTATTCTTCAAGTTCATAAAAAATCTTCAAATAAGTAGAACAATTTGATGAAATTATGACACATTGTAGTTAACTCTTAGGTCATAATATTATTTCCTCACGATTGTATTATTTGTTAGCCGACACAAATAAATCATTTTAGACAAAAACAAAATAAAGAAATGGCTTCACGGCTTTTTAATATTTTAGGTTATATTTTTTATTAAATCACAGGATGAGAAAGAAAGAGAGAAAGAATAGAGACACTCTTCTTTTTCAAACCAATCACGGGCAAGGTGCAATGACCGTTCAAAAGCATGGGCAAAATCATGCACTTATTGAAAAATTATTTTAATATTTGCAAATTAATTTAAGTTATTAAATGAAACTAATATTGTTAACAATTTTATTAATAATAATAAGAATAATAAATGTAAAATTATGATGATAAACAACTTGATTGAATTTTAATTTACATATTTATGATTTACATAGATATGTAACATGGTTTTTGAACGCACCTTGCTTCATGCACGTTAGCTTTATTTATCGCTACTACTATCGAGCTAACGTTAGCCAGCTCTGTAAAATTGGTGCTGCCGATTTTGCTAGCTTTCGTATCGAGTACGTTATCGAGTAGTATTTTTTGACGCGCGTAAGATTTCTCGATAGCTGTTCGTGCTAAGGGTACTGATCGGAAAGATATCTAGGTACTTACAGCGGTGGAAACACCGTTAATAGGGGACTTACCAAAGTTAAATATTGTTACCTATCTCAACAAATAATTACCTAGATATTACTTAAGTAGGTAGTTACCTACTTAATTAAATAATGTGTTGTGTAGATGCCTACCTATCTTGGTAAGTAGGTAGGTAATGAAAACCAGCTACATATAATTATTCTTTGATTTTTAAAAGATTTATTTATCATTTAAGTAAGTACCTACTACCTACCTACATTGTAATATAATCATTAAACAACGTGTAACAAAAAGGGGGTATCAACCCGAGAGGAGGTCAATGTACTCGTGAAACTTCCAACAGAAAAAAAATTTTTTTGAATGTCTCTCCCTATATAAAATGTTGGCGGCAAATTCAAATTTTCTATGGAGAGTCCAAAATTGTATTTTCGATTTGAAATCTTTTTCTGTTGGAAGTGTTCAGATTCACGAGTACATTGACTTCCTTTCGAGTTGATACCTCCTTTCTGTTACACGTTGTATAATATGAGAGTCAATATGGCGGGTGTATCATGGCGAATCGAAATGTCTCAAATACCAAAAAAATGTACCTAAAATGTACTATTTAGTACCTGGAATTAAAAAATTTGTACCTAAATAAGAAAAAAGTTATAACGAAATCAAAGGTACACCCGCCATATTGACGTCAATATGGTGGGTGTATCTTAATAAATCAATATTGAACCATTATACATAAAATATAACTACATCAAAAAAATGTACCTAAATTGTACCTCAAGGCAAAAAAAACACATGCTCGATTACTTAAGTAGTTTCTGAGAAATCAAACAACAGTTTTTTTTTGTGATCAACAAGATGGCGGGATCCCTTATGGTCTTAAAGTATATCACGGCTAGATTTTACCATTCATTAGTGCCATTCATATTTTGGTAACTACTATTTAGTACTATTCGTTTGGAACTATTTGGTACCATTCATGAGGTACTATTTAGTACAAATAATTTAGTACCATTCATTTGTCACTATTTAGTACAAATTATTTGTTGCCATATAGTACAATTTATTTGGTACCATATAGTACCATTCGTTTGTTACTATTAAGTCCCATTCATTAGGTACTATTAAATAAAAATTATTTGGTACCATCTTGTACCATTCGTTTGTTACTATATGAATGGTACTATTTAGTATAAATTATTTGGTACCATATAGTACCATTCATTTGTTGCTATTAAGTACCATACATTAGGTACTATTTAGTACAAATAATTTAGTACCATATAGTACCATTTATTTGTTTCTATTTAGTGCCATTCATTAGGTACTATTAGGTACAAATTATTTAGTACCATATTGTACCATTTATTTGTCACTATTAAGTACCATTCATTCGATACTGGTTGGTACAAATTATTTTTCTACCATATAGTACCATTATTTGTTACTATTCATTAGGTACTAATTAGTACAAATTATTTGGTACAATATTGTACAATTCGTTTGTTACCATTAAGCACCATTCATTAGGTATTATTAAATAAAAATTATTTGGTACCATATTGTACCATTAATTTGTCACAATATAAGAATGATACTATTTATTACAAATTATTTGGTACCATACTGTAAAATTCGTTTGTTGCTATTTAGTACTATTCATTTTTTGCTACTATTTAGTACCATCCATTAGGTACTACTTAGTACAAATTATTTGGTGCCATATAGTACAATTTATTTGGTACCATATTGTACCATTCGTTTGCTACTATATGAATGGTACTATTTAGTACAAATTATTCGGTACCATATAGTACCATTATTTTGTTACTATTTAGCACAATTCATTGGGTACTATTGGGTACAAATCATTTGGTAACATATTGTACCATTAGTTTGTTTCTATTTAGTACCATTCATTAGGTACTATTAGGTACAAATTATTTGGTACCATATTTTACAATTACTTTGTTACTATTCAGTTCTCAAGCTTACGTGCTCACTAGACATGAAATAAAACAATTTTTAACGGATACTAACACGGTTTTATTAAAAGTACTTTGGTAATTAGTTGGTATTTGGTTTGATTTTTGGTTTTCCCGACGTTTCGGCAACTTTGCAGCTTTGCCGTGGTCACGGGGGACCGAAGCGGCCTGTGAGTCTACCCTCAAGCGAAGAATTTTTTAGACGTTCAGAAATTAAAATTTAACAAAATTTTTTTTTATTAATTGTTTTATGTTGATTTATAATTTAATTTTATGAATTATTTAGTGCTAAAAAGAGAGAGAATCTACTGAAACTACCACCATTTCATAAAATTTGGGAGGCCCCTCCAAGAAAGAAATGGCGAAAGAAAACTTGGAGAGGAAAACCGACCTCCGTCTTTTATATTAATTTATTTATTTGCAAAAGGAACTAACCGTATCATTAGATCTTACAGTGTGTGTGAGGGGCTTTAGCTTGTGAATGATGGGGTCCCAAACTGGTGGAATTTTCCAACCATCATCTCTATTGAAATAAGGGTATTTATTTATTTCGATAACCTCGCGGAGCATTCTAGGAATAAATCTACGTTCCCTAGCAAGAATTTGGGTTTGTCATATCTAATATAATGGTTAGGCCCCTCAAAGGCGTGTTCACTCACTGCAGACTTGTTATCGCGCCTATGTTTCATGTCAGCTACATGCTCTTTGACGCGGGTCCCTATGCTTCTCTTTGTTTGCCCTATGTAGGAGAGCCCACAGTCACAATCTAATTTGTAGACGCATGCGGCTTGAAAGGGGATATTTCACTTGACAGGTCGTAAGAATTGGTTGATCTTCTTCGGCGGCTTGAAGTAAGTTTTGATTGACGCTCGCTTTCAGAATGTTTCCAATCTTGTCAGTGACACCCTTCACGTATGGTAGGACGGCAAGTACCACGCCTTCATCATAAAAAACGCGCCAAACCAGCCACAGTAGAGCATCAACCTTAGCTTAGTTTAAGCACCAGTCTCTCAATCTTAATAATTGTTACCTATAACAATATTGTCTCTTAGAAATAAGTTGTATCATGTAAGATTGTTTGAGAGAAATAAACATTTTTTTATTATAATAATTATTATAACCTGCCGTCCTACCATACGTGAAAGGTGTCACTGACAAGATTGGAAACATTCTGAAGCGAGCGTCAATCAAAACTTCTCTCTCTTTTTAGCACTAAATAATTCATAAAATTACACTATAAATCAACTTAAAACAATTAATAAAAAAAAATTGTTAAATTTTAATTTCTGAACGTCTAAAAAATTCTTCGCTTGAGGGTAGACTCACAGGCAGCTTCAGTCCCCCGTGACCACGGCAGCTGAAAAGTTGCCGAAACGTCGGGAAAACCAAAAATCAAACCAAATACCAACTAATTACCAAAGTACTTTTAATAAAACCGCGCTAGTATCCGTTAAAAATTGTTTTATTTCATGTCTAGTGAGCGCGTAAGCTTGAGAACTGAATAGTAACAAAGTAATTGTAAAATATGGTACCAAATAATTTGTACCTAATAGTACCTAATGAATGGTACTAAATAGAAACAAACTAATGGTACAATATGTTACCGAATGATTTGTACCCAATAGTACCCAATGAATTGTGCTAAATAGTAACAAAATAATGGTACTATATGGTACCGAATAATTTGTACTAAATAGTACCATTCATATAGTAGCAAACGAATGGTACAATATGGTAAAAAATAAATTGTACTATATGGCACCAAATAATTTGTTTTTAGTAGTACCTAATGGATGGTATTAAATAGTAGCAAAAAATGAATAGTACTAAATAGCAACAAACGAATTATACAGTATGGTACCAAATAATTTGTAATAAATAGTATCATTCTTATATTGTGACAAATTAATGGTACAATATGGTACCATATAATTTTTATTTAATAGTACCTTATGAATGGTGCTTAATAGTAACAAACGAAATGTACTGTATTGTACCAAATAATTTGTACTGATTAGTACCTAATGAATAGCACTAAATAGTAACAAATAATGGTACTATATGGTAGAAAAATAATTTGTACCAACCAGTATCAAATGAATGGTACTTAATAGTGACAAATAAATGGACAATATGGTATCAAATAAATTGTACCTAATAGTACCTAATGAATGGCACTAAATAGAAACAAATGAATGGTACTATATGGTACCAAATAATTTGTACTAAATAGTACCTAATGAATGGCACAAAATAATTACATAAAGTAACAAAGAATGGTACTATATGGTAGAAAAATAATTTGTACCCAATAGTATCTAATGAATGGTACTTAATAGTGACAAATAAATGGTACAATATGGTACTAAATAATTTGTACCTAATAGTACCTAATGAATGGCACTAAATAGAAACAAATAAATGGTACTATATGGTACTAAATTATTTGTACTAAATAGTACCTAATGAATGGTACTTAATAGCAACAAATGAATGGTACTATATGGTAGAAAAATAATTTGTACCAACCAGTATCGAATGAATGGTACTTAATAGTGACAAATAAATGGTACAATATGGTACTAAATAATTTGTACCTAATAGTACCTAATGAATGGCACTAAATAGAAACAAATAAATGGTACTATATGGTACTAAATTATTTGTACTAAATAGTACCTAATGAATGGTACTTAATAGCAACAAATGAATGGTACTATATGGTACCAAATAATTTATACTAAATAGTACCATTCATATAGTAACAAACGAATGGTACATGATGGTACCAAATAATTTTTATTTAATAGTACCTAATGAATGGGACTTAATAGTAACAAACGAATGGTACTATATGGTACCAAATAAATTGTACTATATGGCAACAAATAATTTGTACTAAATAGTGACAAATGAATGGTACTAAATTATTTGTACTAAATAGTACCTCATGAATGGTACCAAATAGTTCCAAACGAATAGTACTAAATAGTAGTTACCAAAATATGAATGGCACTAATGAATGGTAAAATCTAGCCGTGATATACTTTAAGACCATAAGGGATCCCGCCATCTTGTTGATCACAAAAAAAAACTGTTGTTTGATTTCTCAGAAACTACTTAAGTAATCGAGCATGTGTTTTTTTTTGCCTTGAGGTACAATTTAGGTACATTTTTTTGATGTAGTCATATTTTATGTATAATGGTTCAATATTGATTTATTAAGATACACCCGCCATATTGACGTCAATATGGCGGGGCGGGTGTACCTTTGATTTCGTTATAACTTTTTTCTTATTTAGGTACAAATTTTTTAATTCCAGGTACTAAATAGTACATTTTAGGTACATTTTTTTGGTATTTGAGACATTTCGATTCGCCATGATACACCCGCCATATTGACTCTCATTGTATAATTGGTAAACTATTATTTTATGAAATAATTATAAAGATAACAAATATCTAGAGAGAGAAGGTCAACTTTTATTCTTTATATTATTCTAAAGTACAAAGTAGGTACCACGACACTACTGTACAATGTACAAATAGTAACTTCTTCGCTATGAGTGTTCTGTGTTGAACATCCAACGGCCGGCAACGGCAGAAATTATAAAAGCGTCTTTCGGCGTCGCCGCTGCCGTGCCGAGCCGTGCCGTGCCGGGCCGTCGAGAATTATAAAAGCGCACATTGGGTACCGACTAAATTTTGTTTTCGATAATCGATTATTTCAACGTGATGTACTCTAAATGTTCTATTTAGTACCCAGCAAAATTTTATTGTACTTGTCGACTGTTATCTATGCGGCGCCCTTGAATTTGGTCGGTACGTAACGGACTCGTCTCGTACGGACCAACATTAAAAAATATATATTCGAGTCATAGACTTATTAATTTATTATATTACTAGCGTAAGGACCGGCGGGCTGATTATCTAATTAGAAACCACCTAGCGACCGGTTGCAGTTCACAGATGATAGTGATCCATTGCTACTTCTTTTTGGATTTAACAAAAACATACCAAAGAAAAGTAGCAATGTATGTGGAATGAAACCGGTCGCTAAATAGTTTCTTTTTAGATAATCAGGGTGCGGTCAAAGTCACTATGAAATGACGCCAGTTGGTTGGCCCCAAGAACCTTGTGTCATAGAATATGAATATAAGGTTCTTGGTTGGCCCTAGGGCCAACGCGTTTCAGTTCAGTCATCCGCGGGAGACTATGGTAGACAGATGGTGATTGACGTGACATAAAAATGCCGAATTGTGCATTTGTAGATTGCAAAAAATATGATGCAAAGGTTAAAAAGTTTCATGGAATATCGTTTCATCGGTTAGTAGCTTTACATTATTTTTATTACGTGTCTAACAATTTTAATAAAATATAAAAGATTTCAATATTATTACTTAGTTATTGTTCGAGGCACTAGAGATGGGTCATCATGATTCAAAGGAACTAATTCACTTGAGTCCATTAGTTCCATAGCTAATTAACTCCAAGAACGAGAGTAAACGGTAAGGATAGATTACGAACACTACGTACAGAAATGTCTCCTATGAAACATATTCGCTGCAAAAATATTTTTATTAAATATCTACACTACATTACATTTCAGTTCAAATAATTACAGATTGCCTAATGATCTAGTGTGTAAAGAAATATGGAGTCGCATTATTCCAAAATAACGAAAAAAGCCCTATTCCAAGCCTCCTAAAAACGCAAGAATATGCTATGCTAATTTTTATGACACAGATGTCAAAAGCTGGACTACGGAAGCTGAAAGCAATGGCAATACCGCGAATTGAGATTGAAATATTTACTGCATTCACGCGTATAACAAAATAACTAAACTCAGAAAACGAAACTCCTGCCTCCCATAATTATGCAGTACTAGCAGCCGCCCGCGAATACGTCAGCGTGGAAAAATTTTTGCTTTCCCTCGGGAAAAATACTTTTTTTGGGATGAAATGTACCGTCTTTCTCTATACCCCTGACAATGTGTATGTAAATTTTTATGATGATCGGTTCAGTAGTTAAGACGTGGAGGCGTAACAAACAAACAAACATCTTTCACATTTATAATAATAAAAAGTTATACATACCTTTAAAAAAACCTTAGGTAGGTACCTATATTGATGCTTAAATTTTAAGAGAAATTTGCATGTAAATAATCAATTTTGACAAAATCATTATTTAGTTGGATAAGGATTGTGATACGAAAATGTCATCATCTTCCAATCAATAATTATTACTTTTATAGAAAAAAAATGATATACTGTGGGTTCGTTTCATTATTCCAATTTTCATAAGGATCTCTATTTTTTTTTAATAAAATACTGCTAATGTTACTCGCTGATAAAAGCTTTCAATATGTGAAAGAATTTTAAAATCTGATCAGTTTTAAGTTTATGCATTACACTCAATCAAAATAATAGACAAATCTTTCCTCTTTATATTTAACTAGCGGCCGCCCGCGGTTTCACCCGCGTGGTGCCCGTTCCCGTGAGAATATCGGGATGAAAAGTGTCCTATGTTTTAATCTAGGCTATTTGCTATCTGTGTGCCAAATTTCAACCAAATCCGTTCAGTAGTTTTTGCGTGATTGAGGAACAAACATCCAAACCCACAAACTTTCACATTTTTAATATTAGTAGGATAATATATCTCTTTATATTAAATAATTTATAGTTTATAATATTAGTTTAGTATAGCTGAGAAAAAGCACAAAAACATCTAATTTGAAATAAACATAATTGAGATTTTGTTATGTTTACTTTTTATTTATGGCCTTAATACCATCGAAAAACTGATATAATTAACATGATAAAAATATTTAAAAAATAGTTTAAAGTTCTAGCGACCTAAAGATGAGTGATCTAGTTCTTAACTCCAATTGAACTAAATCGTTCACTTCAGTAATCTTTTTTGCCCACCTCTAATACGGCAGTAGTTCGAGTAGGTTCTAAAAGATGTCGCTGATTTTGCTTGTATGAAGGAATTATAAAGCAAAACATTCGGATGGGCGCATCTTTCCTTTTGAAATCAATGATTCGAGTAAAAGATGTTACAGAATCATTTGTACTCGTCCTTATGCTCTAAGTACTCGTCATATACTTTTTGATGTGTACATCAGTATTCAAAACACATGCTTAAATCTACAAGGTTCCTCTATTTCAAGTTGGTCGCAACGTAACGAAATACTTTGCGCACCGACTTATACCATAAATATTATTTTTAATTGTTATTTCATCATAAAATTATGAACTTAGTGTAAATGTAGGTACTTCAATTTACACACTAAACATAATATCCAACAATTTACCATGGTGTAAGTACCTAGAGATTTCTAAATATCCACGAATGAAAGACCATAAAATGTGCTTAATTGTATCTTAAATCAAAATCTTTTCCTCCTCTGATAGTTTCAGAGAAAAAAGCACTTGACCGTAGCGTAGCCAGGAAGAATACTTCCTGGTGACGCCACGCTGTACCAGATTCCAATTGATCTCATAGTAATAGCCAGAAATTGTACTTAATTTGTACCTTATTCAATTTATTTGGTACCGGTTAATTTATTAGGTCCTATTTAGTTAGGGCTGACATCTCTAAAACCTGCCACCCAGGACTGGAAGCGTAAAAACCCCGGACTTTGGAGCCTTGACCCCGGACATTTGATTTTTTTATATTAACTTTTAGCTTGGTTAAAAAATATATTTTTTTTACCCAATACTTGACTGAAAAAAAAAGGAATTTTAAGCCTTTTTGCGCATAAAATAGTGTGTTTTACTAGTTATTGTGCTGGGGTGTCCAACACAATTTTGTGGAGGGTTAGGGTCCAGTTTTAGCAGTTTTGTTATCTTGCCTGTTTATAGAAAAATTGGCCGCGCGGTGCGATTTTTAGTCAGTTTCATCCACTAATCTGATAATCTTGCTTGTTTTAGTAAAAAAAAACCGGCCAAGTGCGTGTCGGGCCACGCGCTATAGGGTTCCGTAGTTACCTTATACCATACCATATTTAATACCACCTATCATTTTTCGTCTGCAAAAATAACTTTGTTTTTCACAGTGTTGGTATGAATGACAAAGTTATATTTGCGGTTTTGGAAAATGTGCTATATCTCAAAAACTAATTACTATATCTCGTTCAAACCAATTTTGGTTGAAAGTGTTTATTAAGATCTACAGCATATATTTTTTTTAGATTTTTCACTCTCTTATTTCAAAAGTTAAAGGGGGGGACTAGACATGCGCGCCGAGGCTTAAATTGCCCGCGGCGGCGCGCCGACCATTTATAGTCGGCGTGGCGTGACCGCGCCGGCGTGGCACAAATTTTTCCGGCATTTTAATTCAAATTTATTTATTTGCGCAACAACAACACCGCCTATATATATCTTGCACTTTTCTGTGGGGAAAATTAATTTTTTCCTTGAAAACAATTCAAAGTGCCTCCTGATTCCCTAAATTCAAAATTCAAAAATAATTTATTCAGTCTAGGGCCTGTTACAAGCTACCCAAACTCATCTTAGATACTCATATTATGTAGATAATCTTGTTCACTTGCGACTAAATTCGGAAACATCCTAAATTCAGCCACTCAAACAAAATATTAAATAAACTGTGTGAGTATGCTATTCTTAAAGGGTTTTTGTACGAAAAGAAGCTATAATATCACTCTAGGAATTGTCAAAATGGCAGCAAGCCGTCATCTTGTTTGCATTTTGCTTGCACTCAGTAGCAATTTGACCAGCATGCGTGGTTGTGCCGCGCGTTGTGCAATTTTGTAGTTAAGTTCGAGAGACATCCAAGTTATGGGGTAAGCGATTTTAATTACTTTCACTGATTTCTCGATCTATTGATGTTTATATGTGATAAAACCATAATCAAAGAATAATATAAAGTGATATTTTCTCATATAATTTTATTTGTTACTAAATTAAAGCTTGCCGGAGCTAGGTCTAAGAAACTGGTGAAAAATCTAAATTCGGCTGCCTTTTGAAATGGTGGCCGAGCATAGAATGACCATGAGTCCTATAGTCGGCCAACCATCAAACCAGCGGCCGGACTTTTATTTTTGATAAGCATAATATTATTAATGTTGATAATAATAATAAATATGTTATTTTTCAATTTAATATGTAAATAATATCAGCCGCACGACACCCACTTCTGGGTATAGGCCTCCCCCATCGGTTCTTCTCGCCATGTGTCCAGCCCACTGCCACTTCAGCTGATCAATCTTTCGAGCGATATATCGGTTACTTAAATAAAAACATTAAAGGTTTCTGACACTGGTCATCTTTTATTTCACCTTTGCCGAATTTAGGGAAAATAATGGTCGAATTTAGGGCAAAAGCGTCCGAATTTAAGGCGTCAAAATTTCATTGTTTATAATTTTATTATTACTGTTTTCTTGTTTTTCATGTCCATGTGCTATTATTAAAAATAACAAACATATATCAATCGTAATTAATAAAAATTGCACAGCTGCAGTTCCATTTTAATACAAATATTTTAGATTGAATTTTAAAATTAGTTGACGTGGTTGAATTTAGAAGGAAAAATTAAATAGATAGAGCGATAACAATAGAGCGAGTGAGCAGCTGTGCGTTGCTTCTGCACTTTTCCTGTCCCTCTCGCTCGCTTGCTTTTCCTCGCGCTCTCTTGCTTTTCCTCGCGCTCTCTTGCCTTCGCTTGCGCTTCATTCGGCGCGCCGACCTGAACGCCACGGCGGCGGCGGCGCGGGAAAAACGCGGCGCGGCGCAGCGGCGCCGGCGCGGCTCGCATGTCTAGGGGGGACACACATTTTACCACTTTGGCGTTGAATATCTTTCAAACGGTCGACTTTGAGAAAAAGTTGTCTTAGGAACCTCAATGTCATTTTTAAAGACCTATCTATAGACACCCAACACGTGTTGGTTTGAAGAAAAAATTTTTTTTCAGTTTCAGTTCCATGTATGGGGAGCACCCCCTTAATCTTTTATTTTTCTTATTTTTGTGTTAAATTCGTTAAGCGGTTAACAGAATACATCTACCTACCAAGTTTCAACTGTGTAGTTTTAATACTTTCGGAATAAAGTGGCTGACATACGGACAGACAGACAGACAGACAGACAGACAGACAGACAGACAGACAGACAGACAGACAGACATAACGAATCTATAAGGGTTCCGTTTTTTGCCATTTTGGCTACGGAACCCTAAAAAAGTGGGCCGCGCAGCGCGATTTTTTGCGGGTTGCGCGGTGCGCCACGCGTAGTGATGTGAGGCGCCCATTAGCGCGTGCGCTGAATATACTTTTTTTGGGTGGAGTTTGATCCAAAAACCGGATTTTAATTAGTCTGGGTTTTGCCCGGACTACAATCAGAACCTCGCCCGGACGCTCCCCGGATAGGGTTACCAGGTCCAAAATTCGGAAATCCGGTCGCAAGAGGGTGAAAATTCTGATTGTTTGACATAAATCCGGTTTTAGACTCAAATAAAAAAATTAGGCCATTTTTACAGGTTTAAATTTATCATTTTTATGTAAAAGTTACACAAGTGGGAAGTGTGTGGTTTCTTATAAGAAAATTATGGGCATATTTCAGGAAACTACCCATCCATAGAGCCTAGTCGCGGCGTGCGTAGCGCGCCGCGCGCTCCAAGCTATGCAGCGATGATGGTTTAGACATAATCATTACAATCAATGATGGTGTAATTATTTTGACCAAGCATAATCGAAAAATCCGGTCTCGAATGAAATCCGGGCGGAGTCCGGTTTGAGCTCTTAAAATCCGGTCAAGACCGGATTTATCCGGTCAGATGGTAACCCTATCCCCGACGCCCTCCAAACTAGGACAAATCCGGGGAAACCCGGACGGATGGCAGCCCTATATTTAGTACAATTTATTTGGTACCATAATAGTACATTTTATATGGTATTATTTAGTACAATTTATTTGGTACCCATAGACTTATTATATTGGTACCATATAAACTCACATTACTAATTTCCCAGCAAAAATGTAAACAAAGAAACGACATTTTCAAATTGACAGACTGACCCTGATAGTGACATTTTCAGATATTGAAAACCTTTGGTCACTTTTATAACTTTTTAATTTGTTTATTATATTTTGAATCATAATAAAAATAATGTTATCCAGGGTAATTTTAAAGTAGGATGGTAATTAGAAATTTTATCTTTATGACCTATCATAATTTTTGATGTTGAAAAGTTCTTGTAACGAACTGATAAGAAAACTTTACTTAGATATTGACTGTATGTAAACTATCAAAAATACGTAGCATCTTCGCCAGTTCCCCCTAATACCAAAAGACAAATGTTACTACTACAGCTACTACTCGTAATTAGAGTTGCGGCCCGGCCCCGGCAAAGGTTCGGTACCAGGCAGGTTCGGCACTTTTTACGAGGTTCAGTCAGGTACCGAACCTTGACCCGCGGTTCAGCCGAACCTCCGCACCTTTCTAAGATGATGATTTGGTCGCTAAATTATATTGAAAATTTCGAAATAATGTGTTTTATTTTATTTATTATTAAACATTTTATTAAGACGATTTTATTAGGTTGCTTTCTTGTTAGTTTGTGTGTCTGCAAAGTTTGCAAACGATTTTATTTAGCTTTCCGATATGTTAGAGATTTGAAACTTTGAACATAGGTCAGCAGAAGTAGTCAGAACTGAAAGGCACAGCAATAATATGGTGTCATTGAGCTGATCTGATGAATGAGCCGGAAGAAGACCACGGGAGCTCTGTGATAAAACCATACAAACCCATCGAGATAGGGCTCGTAAGAATCGCCTTGACAAGTACTTTAACGGAAGATGAGGTCCAGGGTCTGACGATGAAACCGGAAGAATGCTGCAGGATATGGATTGCATGGGCAACCCCATCGAGTTTGGGCTCGTTTCAATCATCTTGATGAGCTCTGGCTCATCAAGACGATTCAAACGTAACAGATTACGGTGAGAAATGAAAGACCGTTATCCAAAGTACTTATTTGTATTTCAAAATAAAGAACCTGTGAAGGTTCTACGTTGCGTGGTCTTAGCCAACAGCTTACATAATTTATATATCACTTTGTTTATTTGTTTAAACACATTGAAATTGATAGAATTTTCACAATTCACAATTTAATCACATTACTTCGCTTGACGACTTTTTTTTCTGGACTGACTTACATAGGGGAAAAAAACGACAGCGAACGCTCATTTTTAGAATTACTATTTTTCGGAACAAAATAAAAATTTGACGTAGTATCGAATTTAAAACTGAGAAATATTTTTTTACTTTGGGGAAAGAGGTTCCACTGCAACGTTACAGCTCTGTTGGGAAATAGTGTCCAAGGGTCTGATGATGGAGCCAGAAGGCCACAGGCTATAATAAAAACAATCCAACAACCCCGTCGAGTTTGGGCTCGTTTGAATCGCTTGACGAGTACTCTGTTGGGAAATAGTGTCCAGGGTCTGATGATGGTGCCGGAAGAGGGCCACAGGAACTCTGTAATAAAACCATGCAATCCCATCGATTTTGGGATCGTCTTATTCGTCTCGACGAGTACTCCGTAGGAGATTATGTATTTTTATTTAAGTTTTAGCTCGTTGACTAAAAAGCAGAAATTAATAATTTACTGAAAAAAAACACGTTTTTAAAACCGACTAAAAATTATAAAAATTGGACTAAAAACATTCTGTGCGATTGGGATCAAGCTGACGAGCTAGCCAGACGAAAACAGACGTTCTGAATATACGGAATAGCGCGCCAAACGGCCTAAATGAATATACCGAGTCGGTTCGGCCGGGTCGCGAACGGTTCGGTATTTTGGAACCGAACAAGTTCGCGACCCGGCGGTTCGGTATAAGTAAGGTTCGCTGCATCACTACTCCTATTACTAATATTTATGAAATTTTGTAAAATGACCAAAGGTTGATGTGTACGATTTGCAGTTGATGTGTGCATAACATCGTAAAATGTTTTCTACTATAAAACTGTTATTATGAAATATTAAATAATATTACTTTTTTTGCCGCAAAACTCATGATTCAGAATATTTATCTAATCTAATTTTATTAGGTTTGTGATGAAAAAACATGTAAGCGTGTTTATTTCTTGACTTACCAATATACTATTTCTTTTTGTGTTGTTTTGTTCTGGCAACACCTTTGTTTACATTTTTGCTAGGAAATTAGTAATGCGACTTTAGAAAATTTTATGAGGTACTTATTAGTGCCATTCATTTTGTACTATTACGTACCATGGGCAACAGCGTCGCTTAACCACTGCAAGGTTAAAATCGCTTGCACGCCACGCCCGCTGTCACATACGTTTAGTTCGTGCAGGGGCGATACGCGCGCACACGAATTTCGTTGCAAACTGGTTAAACGACGCTGTTGCCCATAGTACAATTTATTTGGTACCATTCAGTACCATTGATTTGGTACTATCAAGTACAAATTATTTGGTACTATTTAGTGCCATTCATTTGGTACTATGTAGTACAATTTATTTGGTACCATAAAGTACAAATTATTTGTTACCATATATGGTACCAAATAATAAAGTAAATTATTTATTTAGTATCTTCGATCATAATAAAGATTGAGCTTCACATACAGTGCAAGTCCGACAAGGTTCTTTTGGCACTTGGTTGTCACTTGTCAGTAAGTAAATGGTGGCGCCACTTTCTCAGTTAAACTCATAAACTTATTATACGAAGTCTGGTTAAACTAATATATTATCGGAAACTGTCCTAACAGGAGCGGCCCGAGTCGCACCGGAGCGGATGCGTACGGATCCGTCCGCATCCGTCGGCACGCGTTTATCCGTCCGCATTAAAAAATAACATTAAAATCCGTTTCGAAAAAAAGGAACTTTAAAGTTTGTATGAAATGCCGTTTGCCGTTAACGTTCTTAAGTAAAGTCACAGAATAGATAATACGTGTCGGGCCACGTGCAGTGTAGGGTTCCGTAATACTAACTTAACTTACTTCACCACTTTGTCGGCGTGATTAATATGTATATCCATGCCAAATTACAGCTTTCTAGTACTAAGTCTATGACTACGAAACCATAGAAAGGGGCCCAAAAAAGAACAACAGCTTTAATAAATTCCTAATATTATCAGGTACCTACGTATCTGGTTTTATTATTAATGCAGCGCTCTTTACTGATTTGATTATATTATTTTATGCACAACGGGATAGTGCTTGGCCTTCACCTCACCTGATGTTAAGTGACGATAGGCCGAAGGTGGAAGCGCACTGCAACCGGAATCCTCATCACTAAGGATTTGGCTATCTTACCACTAACTGCCGGAACACAACAAATTTTTAAGTTGTTGTTATGGTGTCTGTCTTAGGTAATTTTGGATCAAACTCCCTTCACAAAAGTACTATATTCAGCGCACGCGCTATCGGGCGCCTCACTTCACTACGCGTGGCGCACTGCATAACCCGCAAAAAATCACGTTGCGCAGCCCCCTTTTTTACTACAAAAAGCAAGATTACAAGATTAGTGGATGAAACTGACTAAAAATTGCGCTGGGCGGCCGTTTTTTCTATAAACTGGCAAGATCACAACACAAGGTTAGTGGATGAAACTGACTAAAAATCTCGCTGCGAGGCCCAATTTTTTTTTCTATAAACAAGCAAGATTACAAGATTAGTGGATAAAACTGACTAAAACTCCGTTTTTTCTATAAACAGGCAAGATCACAAATCACAACACAAGCTTAGTGAATGAAACTGACTAAAAATCGCGTTGCGCGGCCCATTTTTTTCTATAAACAAGCAAGATCACAAAATTAGTGGATGAAACTGACTAAAAATCGCGCTGCGCGGCCATTTTTTTTTAAATTACGGGCCACCCAATGTCCAAATAGCCAGCTATTTGGACATTTACTTTGGAACGCTACAGTTAAAAAACTACTAAAACTGCACCCTGGCCCTCCACAAAATTGTGTTGAACACCCCTGCTCTACATAATAACACAACAATAAAATCATAATCTAAAACACACTATTTTATGCGATAAAAGACTTAAAATTCCATCTTTTTTTCAGTCAAATATTGGGGAAAATTTATTTTTTAACCAATATAAAAGTTAATATAAAAAAATTAAATGTCCGGGATCAAGGCTCCAAAGTCCGGGGGTTTTACGCTTCCGATCTGGGCCGCAGGTTTTACAGATGGCAGCCCCAGTCCCACATAAAAAGTTTGATGGTCTCTCTATCTAGTAATTACCATATTCGGCATTAAATAGGGGTTATTTTGTAACACGTATTTACTTATTATAAAAATAGACTCGTTTCATTTATTGGTCCCTTTTAAACCTATTACCTCCTATTACTTATTGGCATTTTCTGCGCCAAGGGCGGTTCTCCCGTCCGGCCCAGTGCTGCCAACTAGTCTGAGCGAAAACGCGCTGTCAACGCTGTAAAAAAGCGCTAGATTGCGCTAAAATGGCATTTAAAAAAAAAGCGCCAGATTTCGCGCTAACCACGAATGGTTTTACTATTTATTTGCTATTTGCAAGAGCGTCGTCGCCAACCCCCCCCCTAGAGGTAAAAAAAATAAGTAGATTATCTATTAGAATGCTTGGTGTACCATAAAAATACTAATGAAGTTATCGAATTTGTATAATTTTAATAGATTCACCAAGCATTCAACCAAAGAAATGCAACAGGCCAGCAGGTAAATACTTAATCTATTAAAATCTAAAAAAGCGCTAGATTTAGCGCTAGGCGCTAAAACGCGCTTCGAGACAAAAAAAGCGCCAGATCTGGCGCGAAACGCGCTAAGTTGGCAGCACTGTCCGGCGCCCGCGGAAATCCGCAGCAGAAGAGCACAGCGGTCTCGAACGTCAAAATGCGAAATCGGTAGAATTGACAACAATTATCGGTAGATTCGTACCTAAAATCGGTATATTGAGAAAAAACCATAATAACTGCTACTCAAAAAATAAAGGCTTCAATATGGTGGTTTTCTATGTGTTCTACAAACGAGCTAAGTTCTGAATTGGGAAATGATAAATTTCACATGTTTTTGTATAAAACTCCTTTTTTTTTGAGCTTCTTTTAGGCACAAATAAAAACTTACCAAAGAACTGCAGCAATGTGTCACATCCATCTGTCAAACGAAAGCGATTGCGATAGATTTTTAAATTAGACAATTAGCCCCCAGGTAGGTACCCATGCGGGTAGCTTTAGTATGTCATGCTCACTTTAAACATTTCTGCGGTGGTGTCGTGTGAGGCGGGTCGTTACGTTCCCTCAAATATGGTTGAGCGAAACGATTGCTGGTTCATGCGTCATGCTCGTGAATGGGTGCTGCCTGTGGGAATGGGTCTGCTTCTGTCTGCTTGTACTAAGGGCGTCGCATATATATTTTTTTCCTGTTTAATATTATCAATCAGTATGGCACTTCTTACTCAAAACATAAAATTAACAACTAATCCTTGTTTTGATTTCTCACTTTTTTATTGCTAATGACCAAAATGATTATTTGGCTTTCGTTATCACGATGTTTTCGTATTTTTTTGTCTATAGTTTTACAAAACTTACTTTTACTTACAAGTAAAGGCCTATGAAAAGCTTTTGGATATTAGTTTTCAATTCAGTGCCTTAGGATGGGTAGCCTAAGTATGTCATGCTCTCTTTAATCATTTCTGCGGCGGTGTCGTGTGGGGCGGGTCGTTACGTTCCCTCAAATATAGGTTGAGCGAAGCGATGGCTGGTCCATGCGTCATGCTCGTGAACGGGTGCTGCCAGTGGGAATGGGTCTGCTTCTGAGTACCTATCTTAACGCATATTGAATTGTAAGAATTGCGTTTTTATTTTTATCATTTTCATTTTATTTGTATCAAGTGTTTTTTGGTTAAAGTAGCAGACGGAGTGATTTCTAAACTAGTTGAAAGTTATTTACTCTCACGATTACCTATCTGAATGTAGTAGATATTTAATTTTAACCTACCTACCCATTGTGTGTAACCTTTTGATAACTATTGTGATGGAAAATGACCTCACTTTAAATGTGGAGCTCATTTTTCAATCTTGACGACTCTGTATGAAATATACAGGGAGAAAAAAGCAGCCCTTGACGAGTTTCTTGCCGGTTCTTCTCGTTACAAGGTCTCCCGCTTAGGGTTTGCGAACCGATGGCGTAGCTTCTATGACATTCACAAGTGCTTGTAACAGCCTAGACTGAATAAATTATTTTGAATTTTGAATTCAGGACGCCGCGACTGCCGCCATCCGCCATTAAACCGCGTTGACATGATCAAAGTATACTTGTTGGCTTGTTGGACCAAAGGACAAAACAAAATAGCTTTTTTATTTACGACATCAAAGTGCACTTGGATGTAGCGTCCAAGTAGAACATACTATTGTGTTGTGTTGTGTCGTGTCGCGAAATGTCGCGTATCAGTTTCATACATTTAGTATGGTTAGAAACACATTACTACAGTGTATCGTGTCGACACAACACAACACAATAGTGTGTCTCTACTCTAGTCATACTAAATGTATGAAACCGATACGCGACGACTAAACATCGCCCGAGACGAAAGAGAAAGACACAATATCGATATTAGTAGCATGGGAGAGGCGAGTACGTAGCATAGACAGCGATACTTCCCGCATTTTATCACAAATTTAAAAAAAATTACTAGAATATATTCTTGATTGTTGTAATAGTAATGTGTATTCTTGGCTGTATGTACATGAATTCTGTTGCTTTCCCCTAGTTGTTACTTGAACATGATGTCAGCTGTGGAGAGACCTTTTATACTGCCCGGCATATATATTGGCAAGAGAATGAAAGAGACAAAAGATGCGCAGTAGCCATAAACTTAGTGTTTATGCCTACTGCGCATCTTTTGTCCCTTTCTTTCTCTTGCCAATATATATGCCGGCATCTGTACCTGGATCTCGAGAACGAAAGGTCGTAAGCGTATCCTCACATATCTTCTAAACGCAAGATCGACAAACTCTGATTCTTGGTGAAAAATTCCGACAAACTAACGGCTACACACTCAAGTTAGGGTCCCACCAGACCTACCGGTTTCTTTTCTTTGCTTTGCTGTTCGGCAATGGAGCGCCGGCCAAGAGGCTCATTTCCAATCTATCGCATATTTTCAATCTAAGTACATTTCACATATGTGAGCTTTGTTCCTTAAACGATCGTTATGAAAACACAAAAAATAGTTCAGGTAGGTAATGATGCCACCCACGACCCTGTTCACAATTTATATAAATATGCGATCGATTTATTTTCAGCAATCGGAGACCATGTTCAGGGTGGCATATCTCCCAGAAGCTTCCTACTTCGCAACCCAGACGATTATATTTGATAACACCAAGCTAATAGCTATTTTGCCAATTTGGTCTGGTCCCAATATGCGATAGATTGAAAATGACCCTGTTGGCCGGCGGTCTAAACAGCAAGGTAGAACAGCAAAGCAAAGAAAAGAAACCGGTAGGTCTGGGGGGACCCTTATCAGATTTTCGCTATGACCTTCCTTTCTCAAGATCCAGGTAGAAAAGTCTCCACAGCGTATCCTCACATATCTCCTAAACGCAAGACCGACAAAATCTGGTTCTTGGTGACAAAATCCGACAAATTACCGGCTACACATACGAGTAATCAGATTTTCGCTACGATCTTCCGTTTGAGAGATCTGTGTGGCGCAGCTGTAGAGACGTCTCTACAGCTGCGCCACACAGATCTCCTAAACGCAAGACCGACAAACTCTGGTTTTTGTGTGACAAATTCCGACAAATTAACGGCTGCACATACGAGTAATCAGATTTTTGCTACGACCTTCCGTTTTCAAGATCTGTGTGGCTCAGCTGTAGAGACGTCTCTATAGCTGCGCCACACGTATCTCCTAAACGCAAGCCCGACAAATTCTGGTTGTTGGCGAGAAATTCCGACAAACTATCGTCTTCATTATGGCATAGTCAAAAAGTCAGATTTCCAACTTTTTTTTTGTGGCCCAGCTGTAGTCCGGCACGTTATTTTCTTAATGAACTTAGTTTAATAGATATTAAACAGGAAATAAAACGAATTGAAAGATTTCGATTCGTTTTATTTCCTGTTTAACAAAACTGGGGAAAAAAGTTGCCAAACGTATCATTTTGTGGAAAAGAATTCTTGAATATGGGGAAATTTCAAAATCTGGATCTACCAACCCTGCTTGAAGTTTGCTGTCAGTTGTTTGTCACTGTGACGTCACGTCACGTAATAAAGTGAATTTCTTTTGTGATTGTGACTTTGTGATTGTGACGAGAAGATTAATTTTATTTTGTCCGAGTTTGAATTTTTTTATTCATACATGCTATTATAAATCTTTACCTAAGTAGTGTTTGATTGATAAATTAAGAAAACAACAAGTAACGCGGTGGTTTTTAGTTGGCTTTTATGCGTATACTGTCTACGGCGTGACCCCGTAAAAAGTCTTTCATTATTTCATTATCTATTACATTTAAGTAATTCGAGATATTTTCTAGATTTTATTTTAAACAGGTAGTATTTGATAGGCAAAATGTGTGGAGGTTTTACATGTTCCAAAAACGCGCTTATTGCGTTAAACGTTCTTTATGTGGTAAGTCATTACCATTAAGTTTAACTTATATATATACTATTTAAAGCAAATAAAGATATTTGTATTTGTATTTATTTTTTCGCTCGAATGAATTACCTACCTATTATTCTTCTGTCTCCTGTGTCCTTTTATTCATTTACAACTCCACTTTACCAACTCACAATACTGTCTGTTTTGTTTTGTCTGTCTGTACAGTTAAATTTTGGGTCAGAATGCAGTGCAGAGTTTGTTATATTTCTGTAATCCCTTCCACAGTTAATAATAAGTAAAAAATAATTGTTTTGTTCTAGGTGGTAGCTTCTATCTTGATATCAGTTGCGGTGTATGGGCAGGCATCGTCACTGATTGGCAACCTGCCTATCGTTGGCGGCATCCTGGCGTGTGGAGTATTCTTGATTCTTATATCAATACTAGGGTTAGCGGGGGCCGTTAAACACCATCAAGTTATGCTGTTCTTTGTATCCTTTTGTAAATTATCTTGCAAAACAACTACTTATGATATAATTTTTATTATGAAATAATGTATATTTTATGTCTGTGTACACCTTAATGAACTTATTGTAGCATATACTAGAAAAAATACGACTCGCACCAGATCAATACTCAGACGGGAATCGAACCCGCGACCTTTGGATATCCGGTCCAATGCTCTGACCGCTGAGCTACCGAGTCACTTAAACCGAGTAACTTAGTGACTCGGTAGCTCAGCGGTCAGAGCATTGGACCGGATATCCAAAGGTCGCGGGTTCGATTCCCGTCTGAGTATTGATCTGGTGCGAGTCGTATTTTTTCTAGTATATTATTTAGTATTGTTTAAAAATAGCATTGTAAATGCAAAAATCTCAAATTTAAAAATTATTGTAGCATGTTGCAATTTTAATGGTACATTCACTATTAGTAATGTTGGTCTTGACATCAAAGTGAAGTGAATGTAAACAATTGTCTAACTTTGTAGCTGATTTCAAATTGAAAACTGTTAAATTTAAGTTTTACTTATGTTTAACATTCCTATAAAAGAAGGACGCTCATTGCTGACCTGTCTAAACATTGATTTTATAAATTATTGTGTATAGAAAAGTAATGTAGCTAATAAAATTGCACTTTTATTGTTATTTATAAATATAAATTGCCATCTAAAATAAACATCTGCATAATAGAGAAAATTAATAATAAAGATTAGCAATAATTACAATTAATATAAACTAGAACATATTGATTTTACCATTACATATTTTTCTGATTGCCAAATTAAAATTCAATGAATACTAATTTACTATGCTATGAATATCTACGGTCACCTCACTATGAATCTAAAATTGACAAATGTCGAATGTGATCTATTAAAGTGGCCCTACTTTAGTGTTCAACTGTCATAGCAACTGTTCAAATATTATTTTAATATCATCATTATACATCCACTAAAAAAAGGTTATTGCTGAGGTCAATGCTTGTATGAGAAGTGGTTGTTGTTCTTTCTGGACTATTAGTCCGATAAAACTAGCTTTATCGGGACATAATAAGATAACTGAAATTTTCTTTTTCTATGTCATAAATTAGTGTTAGTTATAGTTAAAATAAAAGGAATTAAACATTTAGAAACTTCGCATAAAACTAAAAAAAAAAATAACTACTGAGAAATACATTATTATTAAAACGTAAAAAATAAATGTTTAATTTTTGTCTAAAATGTCTAAAAAGGCGCATCATAGCTTAATAAGATACAAGCATCATAGTTACCATTTTGGCTTATTATCTAGATATTGAGATCAGATGAATACTGTGAAAAAAAACGAACATAGTCCAATCAACGGGGCTTATGCAACCCGAATAATTCTTCCGTCTATGAAATTTGGCATGTGATGAAGTTAGGTAATACAGATTACAGATGAACAATAATCCAATAAATTTTGTTACGAGAAGTTAGGTATTTTTACCTAAACATGAAAATCGCTTATATCTCTCTGTGAATATTTCCTCGGGCTAAAATACTTTCTGTATACGTACTTGTGTATTAGTTAGAATAAGTATGTAAAAGAATCCAATATTTTTTCGATTGCGGAGATACTTCAAATTTAAATTTTAATATTTTTCAATATATATTTTCTTGATAAAAATATCTGCTGATTATTATTTTTAATATGTTTTTATATCCTTAAATATATAGCTTTGTTCAGTAAGTTAATTAATTTTCTTCTTTAATCATATTTTTTTTATTTTTTGGTCTTAAGAGGTAATGTGAAAAATAGTCGGTTCATTTTCATACATTTATGTATAAATATGATTAAAGAAGAAAATTTGTTGGCCTACTGAACAAATCTATTTATTAAGGGTATAAAAACATATTAAAAAATAATAATCAGCAGATATTTTTATCAAGAAAAGATATATTGAAAAATATTAAAATTTAAATTTGGAGTATCTCCGAAATCGAAAAAATATTGGATTCTTTTACATACTTATTCTAACTAATACACAAATACGTATACAGAAAGTATTTTAGCCCGAGGAAATATTCACAGAGAGATATAAGCGATTTTCATGTTTAGGTAAAAATACCTAACTTCTCGTAACAAATTTTATTGGCTTATTGTTCATCTGTAATCTGTGTTACCTAACTTCATCACATGCCAAATTTTATAGACGGGAGAATTTTTCGGAAGTCTCCATACAACAAATATGCTCATTGATTGGACTAACATGCGAATTTGGATTCAGTTTAATTTTGCTATTAGGTGATAGCATTTTAATTTAATGCACCAATTATACTGACAAGGTATTTGGTTAACTATTTTGCTTATAGGAAAAAGCTAGGTAATGTACGAAATCTCATGATTTTTATATGAAACAGTTACCACCCTGGATTTCTTACATCACATATCTAATTAATATTTGACACTTAATATCAATATCTGATAAACTTATAAAAACAACGAGTTTATTAATTATGTCCAGATAAAGCTAGTTTTATTGGACTATATAGTTTTTTATTTAATTAATTAATACTAAACAATAAAATCAATAATTAAGTTTGACTTTAACTGCAAGGTTCTTGTTTCATTTTGCAAGACTGTTTCCTTAATTGATTATTATACAGTACATGGTGATATTATTCCTCTTGTTCCTCGTACAATTCTCTGTGGCATGTGCATGTCTGGCGGTCAATTCAGACCAGCAGGAACTACTGGCCCAGCAGGTAGAATATACCTTTCCTTGTTTTATTAATTCATTAAACGCGAGGTGGCCGCATGAGGCCAGTAGGCTGATTATGCAAAATTGTTGCAATCAACTCTGACAGAAATCGCAGTGACATTGCTGCTTTAGTAAGAACCAATGTGACAACTATCTTACTTAAAGCAGCAATGCAACTGCGATTTCAATCGAGAATTGCTAGCAACAGCGGGGTCTGACAACAGTGGAAATTCTATTGTGTCTCATTTTGTCTGGCTTGACGGGTTAAGGCGCTTTCCCGACCGAAAGTGGCGCCGCTGTGAACTTTATTTTGTAATTCTATACACAATTTTAATAAAACTTCTCGTGGTATTATTAGAGCCCATAGTCTATATTTTTAGACGGTATCATTACATTCTCTCGTAGTCACTGCTAGAAGTAGATAGCAAAACTGCTAATAGTGGCCGTTTTCTACACTGCTATCTACTTCTACGAATGACTGTATGGGAATGTAGTGATACCTTCTAAAAATACTAGATTATGAGCCCTAAAAATTTCACGAAGAGTTTTATTAAAATCCTTATCTATTAACAACTTATTAAATAAAAAAATCAGGTTGCACTCCGAGAGTGCCGGCAGAAGTGAAAACTTGAATATTAATGTTGTGCATTTTTTATATTTTGGAATGGTTAGGGAATAATTTTGCACGAATTGCCGTCTTACAAATTTACTCTGCATTTGAATTTATGAATACAGAACAGTATTGTACGAAAGTCTTATCCATAGCTTGACAGAAAATCTAGAGTTTTGACATTGAATTAAAAAATTAGCGCCTGGTGACACAAGTGTTTACGTCTTGAAATGACGCGCCGCCATTTTCACCGCGCCCCGTAGAAAGAGAGGGGGATACTTCCGCCGCCGGCTGTCTATTCTCCATCCGTCACATCCGTCTTACGAATTTTCGATCAGGGTCACGTGATTCTTACTGACGCGAGTTTACCATTTTTTCCCCATTACAAAAAAGCGTACAACGCCGCTAAAGAAGTTTTCACTTCAAAAACCTCTGAGGGCGCCACTTTCGGTCAGGGAATCGCCTTAAAGATTAATTCATTTATTGGCATTGTCTACTGCTTAATTTTTCTAGGGTTGGAACCGAGTCAACATGGATGTTAAAGAGCAGATTGAAGAGAGATTCTTGTGCTGCGGCTTCCAAGACAGAAATGTACCTATCAATGGGACTGCTGAATTTCCTTCATGTGACATTGTTGATGTAAGTAACCTTATTATTATCTTAAATGTATACCTACCTATAAAACTTATACCTATTGATAAGATAAATATTCAACTTCCTTTTTCATCTAAGCTATTTTTAAACATGTTTACTTATTTAATTTCACAAGGTTTTGTATTGTGTTAGGTACTCATTTTCATTGGAATCAACTTAAATGTTAAGTTGTTATTCTCTACTGACCGTTTATTATGGTTGGTGCAAAAAATGCAAAACCAAGCAACAAATAATTTCGTGTAATGCAACATTCTTTCATAATGGTTTTTACACACAATGTTGGCGAACCTGCCCGCCAGCCACTGGCATGGGCTCGCGGATGCCATACCATTGCGTTGCCCTATCCTATATGAATAATTTTAATTTAGATCATTGTAAAAATGTTTTTATAACCTATTTTTTTTTTTATAAAGAGTGCATACTGTTTGATTTCAGAAAATTTGCTGCAGTAACATGAAAATTTCTCGCGATTGTTGGTGTGAACCATGCATGGAGAAACTAAAAGAAACAATTGATTATGCATTCAAGTTGTGCGGAGGCATCGGTTTATTTTTCAGCTTCACAGAGGTATGAAGGACGTTTGATTAAGTATATTTTCTTCTCCATACTAACATGCTGTTATCAGATATAATTGTATAAAATGTAAATATTTAGTACTATAATATTCTGCAGTTTCGTACATACCTAGCAGTGGCGAAGGGTCCATACAAGCCGATTCCCATCGGCTTACCTTTTGGAAATCCCACCCCACTGATCCACTATGCAGATCACTACATTTTTCATCATTTTTGTAGAGCGGCTTACCTTCGCCATAATTTCACCCCTCGCCACTGATACCTAGTCTATCTAATGATAAATCATTTGCAAATAATGTACTAAAAATAATTACCTTACCATGATACGCTCTTATCATTCTACTTAAAAGCAATAGTAAGGATACAGTTTTTTTCTATAGAACAAAATTATTACTTTTGTAGACTACACAATCTATTATAGATCTTTTTATTTATTTACTTACTCAAATGCTATTGTTATTTAATCTAAAGGCTAACTGTTTAAAAAAACTAATATTGTGCTGGTAACAAAGAGACAATTCAGTCAATAGAAATTGTTTATTGTATGCATGTCGTAGTTGGATAATTAGATTCTTTAATTCTTTCGAAGATTGAATGTTGTATTTAAGTATATTTAAGAATAGAATTTGGCTGATGACACAATAGAAATATTATTTCCTTACGATAACACACTTCTATAATAAAAAGTGTTCTTTGTAATAGTTCTAATGAACATTTCAAACTTTCTCCAAACCACTTTTATAGAAGAATGCGTGACCCCGAACGATTAAATATTTTTGGACCCACCTGTATCGAGATCCCGCTGAGGCCTACGGATTTGCAAGCTCCACTTACACCACCTGTTCTTAGACGATATGGCAGGATACACTATCTATGCACGATTTTCTGAAATTTTCGAACTGCACATATTATTCGATTTAATAATCCAACTGCGACATGCAATAAATAAGGCTGTATGCTGAGAAGACGACAGGCGACGTAGCACAGCACAGTACAGAAATCTGTATCAAATGCAGTAGAGACAGACCAGATAAAACCTTTCGGTTTTTTCAAATCCAAGTTTCGAAACCAGTTTCGAGGGAATAATTAAAATTCGTTTTTGGCAAACAGTTTCAAAAATAAATTTCATTCTTCTCTCGAAACTGATGCTAAAAAAGAAAAATATCATATAGGAATCCCTTTCAATAATCTAGCATCTAGCTATCCTTTTTCCGGTGTTTCTTTTTACGCATTTTGAGAGCAAGAGCACAATCAAATGCTACTTCAGTGAAGTCCAATTATTTCCAATCGAGCTTTCATGCGCGCTTAAATCTGTCGGCCGAGGAACCATTGGTTTCATGCGCGACCAATCCACTATCGAACGATAATAATCGGCCCATGAAGTTAAGCTTCCATGCGCGCCTAGCCTTAAACAATGTTTTACAACTTCAAATCCATTCATGTTTTGAAAGCGAAGCGATAACGAAGAGCAAATGGTACTTTGGCTACCCCCGGGTAGACAGATACAGGCGTCGCATGTGCGTGCGCTGTCTGCGCCGTGTGCGTCTCAACATACGCTTACTCTAATGCTGTTAAATGAAGGAGTTCTAGGTCCATTAACCTGACAATTATTGGCGTTAAGCTATATTGTGTTGTGCCCCCAATTTCAAAATTTTATTCCCGGTCAAGTGCGGGCGAAATCTATTCTATTCTACTGGAAGTTTTCTGCTATACGACTGTATAATAAAAAATAATTACGGTGTATATTCGCTTCGAATGATCTTAAGCATGAATGGTTAAAAATAGGCCTTTCATAAAAAGTTTGATACCTTATAGTTAAAATGTTTTTATTCCTTGAACATTTAAAATTAATTTATCTTTTTTAATCTTAGTATCTTGAATGTTTCTTATCATTTCGCTTTGGATATTTTATTACATATTTAGTCGAAGTTGTACCAAGGGTTCAAGCTTACGACTATCCAGTGTTAGAAATAATAACTACCTACTGTGCTTTAGAAAGGGACAGAACATAACACACTGATTGATTTCTACGTTAACTCATATTTGTATTTCTGGGTATTGCTTTGTGACTAACAGATGGTTGATTACTTTGCAGTTTCTTGGTGTTTGGTTGACAGTAAGATATCGTAACCAAAAGGACCCGCGGGCTAATCCGAGTGCATTTCTGTGAATTAACGGATATTGTGGACTTACAGCATAACGACTCTTGAGGTGGATTGGTGTTTCGCGCATGTCATTTGCTTAATTAAAACCGCCACTTGGAACCGTAGAGCGTCATATTTAAGGTGCTGGCACTGGTGTACGTGTTAACACGGCGTATTTTATATGGAACGTGTTATAAGTGTGCTTCTACACTCGCGAGCAAAAGTATCGAATCACAGGCCTATTTTCATACAAACGAGGTAACGTTTGAAGCCTTGGTTCTCCGCTAAGGATTGACCTAGCTGTGATCTAATGATGGCCATCCAGGGAATAAATAGAGGAGATTCAGATATACACACCCAACTGATCTGATCAGCATTCTAAGATATGTAAAGATCAGAATTGTCAGTTTCAAAATTTTCATACATTTTTATGCTAATATCGCGGTTTTTTTTAAACATATCCTAATATCTCACAGAATGTTGATCACATCTGTTGGGTGTGTATAGCGACCTGAATCTCCTCTATTCACTCCCTGGATAACCATAATCAGATCACAGCTAAGTCAATCCCTGGCGGAGAACCAAGCTTCAAAGTTACCTCGTTTGTATGAAAATAAGCATATGATTCCATACTTTTGCTCGCGAGTGTAGTATGAACTAGAAGCACACTCATAACTTGAACGTTCAATATGAAAACCGATGTCATCTGACGGGCGTGTTAACACGTAACGTCAGACAAATGTGCCAGCACCTAAAGTTTTTTCGTTCGCCAGAAAACAAACAGTGACTAAATTGTTACCAAGGAAATTAAACTTTAGCACCGAATACATAAATAGTACTAACTTTAGTTCCAATCACTAGGGCAGGTACATTATTGCCCGATTACGGTAATTTTCAGCCAACATTATTATCATTCGCGAAATAAGTGCGATTTGAGGTCACCCTATACAGGGTTATAAAACGCCAACAACCTCGCAGGAGTAGATTACTAACATTATTAACAACAAAGTTTGTTCTACGACTTTATTGAAAAGAGACAAAAAATAATAATCGACTTTCCATACAAATGTCCGAACAGCTAATCGAAGTTTTGTATGAAAAATCGATTTCCTGTCCGTGTTCGGATAAGTCGTAGAACAAAATGTTGTTCATAATGTTAGTAATCTACTCTTGTCCTGTCCATCGATTCTCTAAAAAAACATCCGCAGCGTCATTTTTGTATAGAGAAATAGTTCCTACCATCGGCGAGCTCGTCGTCCGAGCGCTTAGTCCAGTCAATGAGCATATTTGTTGTATGGAGACTTCCGAAAAATTCTCCCGTCTATAAAATTTGGCATGTGATGAAGTTAGGTAACACAGATTACAGATGAACAATAAGCCAATAAAATTTGTTAAGAGAAGTTAGGTATTTTTACCTAAACATGAAAATCGCTTATATCTCTCTGTGAATATTTCCTCGGGCTAAAATACTTTCTGTATACGTATTTGTGTATTAGTTAGAATAAGTATGTAAAAGAATCCAATATTTTTTCGATTTCGGAGATACTCCAAATTTAAATTTTAATATTTTTCAATATATCTTTTCTTGATTAAAATATCTGCTGATTATTATTTTTTAATATTTTTTTATACCCTTAATATATAGATTTGTTCAGTAGGCCAACAAATTTTCTTCTTTAATCATATTTATACATAAATGTATGAAAATGGACCGACTATTTTTCACATTACCTCTTAAGACCAAAAAAATAAAAAAATATGATTAAAGAAGAAAATTAATTGACTTACTGAACAAAGCTATATATTTAAGGATATAAAAACATATTAAAAATAATAATCAGCAGATATTTTTATCAAGAAAAGATATATTGAAAAATATTAAAATTTAAATTTGGAGTATCTCCGAAATCGAAAAAATATTGGATTCTTTTACATACTTATTCTAACTAATACACAAGTACGTATACAGAAAGTATTTTAGCCCGAGGAAATATTCACAGAGAGATATAAGCGATTTTCATGTTTAGGTAAAAATACCTAACTTCTCGTAACAAAATTTATTGGATTATTGTTCATCTGTAATCTGTATTACCTAACTTCATCACATGCCAAATTTCATAGACGGAAGAATTATTCGGGTTGCATAAGCCCCGTTGATTGGACTAGCCTAGCGTCTATGTGACAGCGTTGCCGCATCGTAGAGCTATTTTTAGAGGATCGACACGCTGCGAGGTTGTTGGTGTTTTACAAATAACCCTGCATATGTAAATGTATAAGTTTTACGGTATCAAAACGGTCTCAAATCTAAATAATCTAAATACATCTCAAACCATACTCGTGTCTTCTTTCTCATCTAGTTGTGTATTTTCAGAATTAATTCCAACAATGATTTTATTTATTTAATGTTCTATTCTAGTTCTACGACTATACTACCTATCATTCTACCTATAAATAACTTTTACCTCAATAAAATACTTTAATTCTTTGTCCGAATGGCTAACATGACTATGAAAAGTGATGTTAAGGTTACACACTTCTTATCGAAGGTTCTGGTATATATGACGCTCTGCGGTGTGGCGACGAAACCCACGCATATACACTCGCGAGTAAAAGTATGGAATCATACGCTTATTTTCGTACAAACGAGGTAACTTTGAAGCTTTGGTTCTCCGCCCAGGATTAAACGGGGTGTGATCTGATGATGGCCATTCAAAGAGTGGAGGAGGCTCAGATCGCTGAAGAAACCCAACGGATCAGAAGAGTCGTTTACACTAGAGACCGTATGGAGTTTTAAGTGTTGCATTTTCCATACCTTTGGTTGTAATTTTAGCTTGTTTTTGTTATTTTTTTATTCAACCCTGAGTGACTATCCGTTCTATCTGTTGATCTAATCCGTTAGGTTTCTTTAGCATTACGGGCCTCCGCCATTCATTCTTTGAATTGCCAACATAAGATCACACCCCGTTTAATCCCTGGCGGAGAACCAAAGCGTCAAAGTTACTTCGTTAGTATGAAAATAGGCCTGTGATTCCATATTTTTGCTCGCGAGTGTAGTTTAATGTTATGTTGCGTATGAATCGTATGATGTCGCCTCGCTTTGCACGCACGCACGACTAACACAAAGTACTTTGCCGCCTGTTGTCGCATATGCTGTCATTGTAACTTAGATCGTAGATTATACCTAAACTAGGTGATAATGTATTTGTATTAGTGGAGTAAAGTAATTTTATTTTAGGTTATAAAATTTTAGGATATTAATTGACGACCTGAGTGGTGCAGAGGTCAATGTGCCGCCTACCACGCAACAGGTCCCGGGTTCGATTCCCGGCCGGGCAGAAATTGAAATGATGAATTTTAATTTCTGTGACGGGTCTGGGTGTTACTATGTATAATAAGTATATATTTAAAAAGTATATAAGTAGTATATCTGTTGTCTAGCACCCATATTACAAGCTTTGCTTAGTTTGGGGCTAGATGGCGCTGTGTGAAATTGTCCAAGCATTTATTTATTATTAATTTATTGAAATAAAACATTTTCATGGATCGTAACGCGATTTTAAATTTTAAAAAGTATTATAATTTTTTGGTTATGTATTTTTATTTGATTTCGCAACCGACGTTCCTTTCGGCAACTTGGCAGTTGGCTGGGTTAACGTAAAAGTGTTTTATTTTAATTATATAGGTAATGAATGAATTTATATTTAAATATTGTAGTTTTGACATAGTTGTTTACAAAAACTTGCTTAGTCCGTAGTTATCGGAATATGTTTGATAATTTAAATAATGTATAGTACTTACTTAAGTTTCATACAACTTGATTCCATTTGACGAGTAGGTAATCCAACGGTCTCGAGAGACTGTTGGCCATGTCTGAAGAGGTAGAAGTATAACATAATTTACCATTAAATTAGATAGTATTAAAAGAGATACTATTTTTGTGACGTCGAGTGTATTATTATTTGATAAAAAAAACTAACCCAACAACAAAAAACAGTAGTTAATTGTAGTATACATAGTTACATTCCAAAACAATTCGATTTTGATAAGAACTAGACTAGAAAACAATATTATAACTGAAAGTGCGTGGCATTCAGCAATCAGCATGATGTAATCGGATCAAGGTTAAAAAATCTGTTCAGCCATCCTATGACCGTGTAGTTACTATACAAGTAGCACATTATTCAGCTGTACATACATAATCTGTCATGTTTATTGCATGATTCTTAACTTGCATTGCATGCTTTGTGTTAAATAAGTAGTTAAGTGATACTCTTTTATTGTTCAGCCCTTCTTGTCATACGTATCCATGAATTTTCGCCAGCCAACGATAGTTAAAAATGACAAATCGAAATCCATATTATGGATATAAAACCTACATTACATACACGGTAAATTTTTAAGTATATCTAAAAATGAAATGAGTGTATCTCTTCCCTATTCTAATCGAGTGTGTACAGTAAAAGTTTCAATATTTAATAATTGGTCAAGATATTAAGGTTTGTTTATGTTCCGTACTGATTTCTGGATTTAGACCTCATTAATAGAATTACACGCGCATAATCAAAAGAGACTATCTTGTTTACGTAAATAATGAAAAGAATGAATCTACGCACGCGTCTTGCTATACTTGTGAGTTTGCCGATTAATCGAGATTTTTTTTCCGATATTTTCTAATTATAAATTATTAACTTTCAACTGCACGTTCATATTCAGAAACGTGGTCTGATAACCCCATTAAATTTTTAGATGTACTATGGGCAACAGCGTCACTTAACCAGTTTGCAACAAAATTCGTGTGCGCGCGTATCGCCCCTGCACGAACTAAACATATGTGACAGCGGGCGCGGCGTGCAAGCGATTTTAACCTTAGCAGTGGTTAAGCGACGCTGTTGCCCATGGTACTTAAAAATTAACGGTGTATTTCGATCGATGCGACGTTGGATAATAATTGTTATCCATTTTGGACAATTTTGACAATTTGTAACTTTGACTTGAGGGGCTGATTCGTATTTTATTTATGTTCTCTATAAAAAAATACGTTTTATATTTATATTTGCTTATATTTTTTCAGTTGTTCGCCGTGTGGCTCGCTCGACGATATCGCAATCAACCGGACCCTAATTATAAGGAACCTCATGCTATTTTTCCAATGAAAAACTATTTATATTAATAATGTAGGTACGCCACGACTGTTCTGATAATGATAATAGTGATAACGATTATGTCCCGTCAATCGTTCTATCAGAGCGGTCTCGGGCGTTTAGATAACTAAAATAAACTGACTAATAAACAAGATACATAATGATTACCTCTTTGAACTTAAACAAAATATTTCATATATACGTACGAGTCTTGTGAAGTACCATTATAAGCTATTCCGAAAGCTAAATCTTTAACAACTAATGACAGAAGTTTATGGTATAATTGCCTTAATTAAATTATACTTTGAAAATATTAAATAAAGAGTTAAACAAACATTTTTTATATTGTTTCTAGTGAAACTAAATAAATGCTTGTAAAAAATTTATAGCACATACTATGCATATTAAGAGCGTGCAGTCACACACACCATACACACTAGCGCCGCCATTGGAAATAAAATCATAGTGTTTAAATAAAAAAGAAATTATGAATTATCTCTCTGGAGTGCACTCCGAACAAGCTTTGCGGTACTTTTTATCGCTTAAACAGTATTTTATAGCCTGTCGTTTTGTTATATGGACTTTTATTGCGAAAAGTGGCCACTTTTAACAATAAAAAGTCAAAAGTACCACAAAGCTTGTTCGGAGTGCACTCCAGAGAGATAATTTACAAATTTGTCTTTATTTAAGCACTATGATTTTTTTTCTGATGGCGGCGCTAGTGTGCAGACTGCGCAGCCTTAATAAAAAAAAATTGGAAAATCCGCCGTCTTCGAGTAATGACGAATGTTTTTGTTGATGATTGTAATAAAACTTATTGTTGTCTGAAGATCTTGCCTTGATTATTGGTCAGTATTATACTTAGTAAACGTAGATCGAATTTGTTCTAGTATAGATAGGTATGCTAGTAAAAGACAAGTGTGTTTGATTTTAGACGTGGTAACATTTCTAACTTTATCATAGAAGAGGCTTCACGTTATAAAGTTACTTTGTAAATAAATCTCACAGATGCTTACCTTTATTCGACTGAGCCAGTGAATTACTATTTAATATATGTTGAATGTAAATGTTCTGATGCGATGTTTGTGATGATTGTAAAAACTGTTTGAATGCATTTAAAACTATGCGAGTCATTTAACTAAGTTGTTACATTTCGTCTACTAGTCAGTAGTATAATTTTAGCGATAAACAGTTGAGACTATGCATTCATATTTTAGGTTAATGTACAGTTAGCAGCACGTCAGTTATACCAAACTGTAAAAAAAATCCAGCTTATTTTGAACCTTTAATATCTTGGCACTTAAGTTTAATCAATGACCCTGTCGTAGAACCGAGCGTGCCGTTGACTGTACCTATACATGGTGGTGGACGGATAATTAGAAATACCAGTCGATTTTCATACAAACGAGGTAACTTTGAAGCCTTGGTTTTCCGCCGAGGATTGACCTAGCTGTGATCTGATGATGGCTATCCAGGGAGTGAATGGAGAAGATTCAGATCACCATACACACTCAATTAATCTGATCAGTATTCTAAGAGCTATTTGGATATGTTTAAAAAAAACCACAATGTATGGAAATTCCGAAACTCGTAACTCTGATCCTTACAGCTCTTAGAATGCTGATCAGATCAATTGGGTGTGTATGGCGATCTGAATCTTCTGCATTCACTCACTAGATAGGCATCATCAGATCACAGCTAGGTTATTCTTCGGCGGAGAACCAAGGCTTCAAAGTTACCTCGTTTGTATGAAAATCGACTGGTGTTTCTAATTATCCATCCACCACTATATATCCATAATATTTATTATTTCTATTCCAGTGTTTAAAAAACTTAATTTAAAGATTTTTTTGAGCTAGTGACTAAAACAATAAAATCAGAAATCTTAAAAATAATGCATATAAACGTGATATAAATAATAATATGCAATGATTTTAATGAGCTTTACCTGTTTGCCCTTCAAGCTTTAATTTAAATTAATTGTAAGTTATATTTTTTATTTAACTGTCACCAGATGTACTTTAATTTATATGAAAACTATTTTTGGTTAAAAAAAACCAGGAATTTAGTGACAATGTATATTTTGGTGTTGCATGTACAGATATTTTTTTTATTAATTGATAGCTGTTTTTTATATACTGTACTGTATTTGTTTACACTTTTCCTTAGCTATTTAAATATCGTTTTGATGACATTTTGAATATTACAGAACACAGTTGTTTTTAAATTCTGTACTAGTTTGCACATGAGAAATTTATGTAGTGTATCATATTTTATGAAGAATTCTATATATCAATATATAATAAATGTACTGATAATCGTATAACAATTAAAGTGTGTAAGCATTACTTCTACTCTTTTTTCTTTAAATATCCTGTATTGAAGAATAAAATGCCAATGAGTGTAAATTACTTAGAAAGATTATCCTTCTCTAAATCTCTTCGTTTCTCAGCCACATTTTATGATGTAGTTATTTTTTTAATTAGAGCATATAGAGGGTACCTATTTGAATTAGTTGAGGAAGAATAATAATTTGGCTATAGCAGAGCACATATACTAACAAGTTTTAGCCATCATAGTACCTACCTAGAAAAGAATACAACGCTGTTAGAATGTTGGTTTGAGTGTTAACAGTTCTTCCTCGTCCCATTAACGGGACAAAATCACAAGACTACGAGATAACGGCACAAAAGCTATATAGTAAAAAAGGGATTAGTTAAAAGTATACCTACCTACCTACTTCAAAAACAGTTCAATATTTTATCATGACTTGAATCAGATAGTGCAGGTTTTATTTCGCTTATCTTACCACTGCAAATTAACAGCTGTTAATGGCTTAGTCGTTATGGGGTTTTGTTGCCGGGATTACGTGTGAACATGGTGTAGAGATAATATTGATAATACAGACCGTCCTGCGAGGACTGAAGAGATTCGGGGCCAGTGCGCAGGTCTTCTACGCGCCCTGTCGACATACGTAGGGCGGAACACGTAGGAACTGGTACACAGTCGCGCATTGCTCGCTCCCACCGTAGCACCCATCGATCCAAGTCGCGAACCACGAAATTCGTTGATAGTGTTAATCAGCAGATTGCTAACAGTGTACCTAGTGTTAGTGTTCTAACCATAATGTCTTTCGACAACGATGAGCTACGGGACGAGTAAGTATGACACGCAACACGCATCTTTCCATTCACACGCAACGGCGGGGATGTGGATTATTGTGTCACATTAATTACGTTAATAATAGGTACGTTACGATTGGTGTAGGTAACTGAAAAGGTGGTACCTACTTACGTGAGTTTGGGTTTTGCTTATATTATGTAGGTACGTTGTGATTGCAACCATATCGATGGCATAAGTACAAAGCAATGTTTGAATTCTTTCAGTATCTTTGTCTGAAGTATGGGTTCCCCGAAATCCATGATAAATTGACGAAAAACTGTCCACGTCGTTAAAGATTTTTGTTAAATTTCAGATATCGGATTACATTCATTCAACTAGGTATTTGTTGCTTTAGTAAACAATGATATGACCCATTAATCGAAAGTAGGTGAACTCACTGAACTTGGTACATTCTTTTACCTTTAACCTAGTTTTCATTTTCTCTGTATTATTGAGTAAGATAGTTATTTAATATTTTTAATTATCTACATTGTTAATTACTCTAAAGAGATGAGTTTCATAACCGTCTATTCTGAGCTACATAATACAATGGGTATAAGGAGTGTATGCTGTGCATGGGTTAGTGTCGCAAAGCTGAGTTCAGTTAGATACCCGTAGGTAGCATAAGACACAGATTTGCTAGGGGAATAATCAATGAGCTAGTGATTAGTGAATTTTACGCATTAGGTTCTTAGCTGGGTGGGTCACGCCACTATTTATTGACATTGACATCAGCCATTCTTAATGTTCCCACTGCTGGGGCACAGGCCTTCCTTATGGATAAGGAGGATGGGCCATACCCACCAAGCGGACCCAATGAGGATTGGTGGATGTTAACGACTGCAAATGCACTCGGGACCAACGGCTTAAAGTGCCTTCAGAAGCACGGAGGAGCTCGAGATAATACATTTTTGGTCACCCATCTTATGACCGACCCTTGCGAAAGTTGCTTAACCTCCGCAATCGCTGGGCCAGACGCTAAACACTGCGTGGGCCATCGAGCTCCTCACCACTCTTTATACATAGAGTTATTAACATTGCTATACCTAAGCTATAAGGAGATGCCTCTACCAAAACCTAAGTTAGCCCAACCCAACACAATGTCAATGGTTAATGCGAATGCCAGCATTTACTATGCGCGCCAAACAAGAATAGTACTGTCGAACGGCAATCTTGATCTTTTTCCTTTTCTTGCACATGTTACACCCCTAAAGTGGAAGTGAAACGCAAACAAATATGGCCGTTTTGACAGTCCTATTCTTATTTGGCTCGCATAGTACATTCCACTTCATTTGGTTAGAGAACCCTACCATAAAATAATAAACAATGTGCGTACATTAGGTAGGCACTACGACTTTGTTCTCATGTGGGAAAATTTTATTTCTCTTCATGAGGGAAAGTCAACAATAAATGAAACAAACACTTTGGTACTTTTTCAGTTAGTTTTGAATAATAAATTAATGTGCCGTCCTCTTCCTTCCTTCGTGCGTCGGTATTGATGGTTCCTGTAAGTAGGTCCAAAAAATGTTTTCTTACTTTTATGAAAGACACCTTTTCATAACATAACTTTTTCGTATGCTAACGTGTTTTTGTAAAATGATATAGATACCTATCTAAGGTAAAAGCATGGGTAAGAACGCACCGAAACAAATTGAGTGTCCCGCTAACTGAGGGGTGAGGGGTCATGCATGGCGGAGCGACTGCTCTACTAAAGAATAACAGGGTTCGATTTCCGGTTTTATGAGATAAATTTTGTGTGTCATTTACTGACGTTTTAATCCTATATTCCCATCTGCCCCCTTCGTAGTTATAGGACCCCGGTGGCAAGTTCGAAAGGGGCATATGGGAATAAATACGTGCCATCGACCACCGGGGTGGTGAACGTCACTATTAGTGTCAACCATCACCCCGGTGGCGGAGCTTGAAGGGGCAGATGGGAATAAAGGGTTTTAATAAGTAGGTAAGAGGGTTAAAGTATGAAATTGGTTCTCATATCTTCTATGATGTTAAAGAGGCTTCAACGGTTATCTATCAGGTATTTTTTTTGTGATTTTCTTCCTTAACGTTAAAAAACCGGCCAAGTGCGTGTCGGGCCACGCGCAGTAGGGTTCCGTAGGTACATTATACCATACCATATTTTAATACCACTATCATTTTTCGTCTGAAAAAATAACTTTGTTTTTCACAGTGTTTGTATGAATGACAAAGTTATATTTGCGGTTTTGGAAAATGTACTATATCTCAAAAACTAATCATTGTATCTCATTCAAACCAATTTTCGTTGAAAGTGTTTATTTAGATCTATAATTTTATATTTTTTTTAGATTTTTCACCCTCTTACTTTAAAAGTTAAAGGGGGGGGGACACACATTTTACCACTTTGGCGGCATAGATCTTTCAAACGGTTGACTTTGAAAAAAATTGGTCTTAGGAACCTCAATGTTATTTTTAAAGACCTATCTATAGACACCCCACAAGTATTGGTTTGATGAAAAAAAATATTTTCAGTTTCAGTTCCATGTATGGGGAGCCCCCCCTTTATCTTTCATTTTTTATATTTTTATGTTTAAACCGTAAAGCGGTTCACAGAATACACCTACCTACTAAGTTTCAACTATGTAGTCCTAATACTTTTGGAATAAAGTGGCTGTGACATACGGACGGACAGACAGACAGACAGACAGACAGACAGACAGACAGACAGACAGACATGACGAATCTATAAGGGTTCCGTTTTTTGCCATTTTGGCTACGGAACCCTAAAAAGTAACTGCGCTTACCTTATGAGTGACTCAATTTCTTTTGCCTAGTAGAAACGACCACTTAAATCGTTGAAACTTAGATACGTACTCGATACTTACTTATTTTTTTCAATAACACATGTGGCATTAGTTAGCCGAGTGTTTTGCATAAAAGTTTTAAAACTTTAGCGATCATAGTTGTTAAATAAATTAAGAAAATGTTAGTCTGGAAAATGTGCAATAATGCTTCTGCGTCCATTTGATTATTTGAATAATCGTATTACTAGTGGCTCCGTGAGCTGTAGACCTCGCGATAAAAAATGGCTCAAACTGTACAAAAATAAAATGTCGCCGTGAAGTTTTCAAAGCACACAAGTGCGTGAGTATTCGCAACTAGATAGTGCTTCTAATTTTGATCATTTTTTGAAATGGGTGAATATTTTTTTTTAGAAAAATTTGGTAAAACTGGCTTGACCAAACGTTATATATAATTAACGAACCTGCTCACAAAATTTTACCAGAATTCGTTGAGAAATGCGACCTGTAGAGAAGAACAGGCACAGCTGAAATGTCGGACTGAAATATGATTTATTAACATATCTCCACCATTTTGAAAAATTTCGAAAAACCGGCTAGTTGACAAAATTCTATATAATTTTCGAACCTGCTCACAAAATTTCAAGAGAATCGGTTGAGAAATGCGACCTGTAGGTGAGAACAGACAGTCGGATATACGAAAAACATAATTTTTGCCAGCAGAGACTCTTCGCTCGCACTTCGTGCTCGCTCGGTCAATAAATTAAATCGTTGATTATTTATAAATAATATTTTACAATATAATTAAAGATCAATCCATAAAAGGGCCTAAATAACTTGGATAAACGAAAAAACTGGAATCCATGGAACCCTCTATGTAGACTAGACACTAGTTTTTTTCATATTTGTCCATGGCAGTTGGCATGTCAGTTGATAGTATTGATAAATAAGATCTAGCATTCAGGCCCCTCAAGCCAGTGCGTTCTATTCAATTTGTTCTGCGGGCATGGTAGAGTTACTTGGGGCGAGAGCAAAAACGTTGGTTACAATCATTCAGTGTACGAAGCTTGTATCGAATGGTTGCTGTAAGAGCTCGAGCGAGTTACGCGAAATTGAGCGCTGTGAGCGAGCTATTCGTCATTGGAAAGCAGACCTGACAGTAGGTACACAGTGACTGGTGCTCTATATAAACAAGTGATTTATATAAAGTTAATATATTTTATTATTCATGTAAAGGTAAGATACTTATATTTTTATATTATTTTATTTTGCAGTTATATTTTATTTCCATATTCCCTATAATTGCGAATGTTTAAAAGGAAAATAATACTTTAAATAAATGCAGTCTGAGTAGGCGCATAAGTATTTCGGCCCTTATATTTTGTATCACAGAAGGAATGCACAGAAGGAATGTCCTTTCCACTAATTTCACATTCACTATACAAAGGGAAGGGAAGGGACAGTAACGTAACGCGCATTGCAAAAATACCCCTTTACAAGCTGCATAGCATCATCTTATAACGGCTGGAAATATTTTAATTTGCCTTTTTGACATTAAAAAATGTGTTCTTGTTCCAGTAAAATATATTTACTAATTAATATAATATGATAGATAAACTTTATTGAGTGTGAAAATTACTATCAAATTCTAGTATCAAGCTCGCTAATTTATCGTAAAGCCTAATTACATTCACACCGCGTATAAAAGCATAAATTTTTCACATGTTTGTTTACCTTTATTTCTTAAGCGGTTCCAATAGATTTAAATGAAAGACACACTGTATCGAGATGCTGTCATTGAGTGTAACATCAAGGCCGTAGCCAGGGGGGATCAAGGGGGATTGATCTCCCCCGAAATGAATAAATATAAGTAGGTAACAGATTTTTTTTTCTTTATTGTGTTTTTCTAGTGTTGCATTGCACACCAAACCTTCCCCCGAAATTGTTTTCTGGCTACTAAGTACGACCTTGACTAACATTGACTTTTTAAACCGGTTCATGGTGTTAAAATATTTAAATGGCTGATTACAAGTTTTAATGAGGCATGACAGAATTCCTACGCAAATTAACTATAAAAACATTATAATGATTTTGCGTATGAAACGGCGAACTGAATAGATCAATAGATAATAATAATTTTACGCAAGATTCGCGACCGTGAAGTTGTTGGAAATTGTTTGGAAACAATAATATTATGTTATTATTACCTAATTTAATACGGTCACAAGAACGATATTGAGTAAGTATATCTGCGATTTACTTATCAAAACTTTATATAAGCTTTGTTATTGTTTATTTGCGATAACCTTTCTTGTGTCACAGTCATCCTTAAACACAATCAAGAACACAAAAATAAAGTCGCAATTTTTGTTCACGAACACTATTTTTTTAAACACGCTGTAAAATCAAGTAGATACTAAGTGTTAAGTATTTAGTATACGTACCTAGGTTTTAGATTTTTTTATCTTACCTAGGTTCAAGTAATGAACTACTTAGATAAGTTTATTAAAGTTTTTTTCGTTTTATCGTGAAAAGGAATATTTTCCATAATATTTTTCGGGGATATTTAGATTAGGTACTGGTAATTCCTAACACACGCTATAATTATTAACTTTCCTGTACCTACTATTGCTTCAATTTTACATAATAAATTAATTTTATAAAAAAAATAGAAAAACTAGCAATACAAAACTACATAAAAAAAAAAATACCGTCGACTTGGGAACCTCCTCCTTTTTTTGAAGTCGGTTAATAAAAAGTAGCCTATAATGTTAATCCCGGTCCTAATCTTACTACCAGCCAAGTTTCATCTAAATCTGTCCAGTCGTTTAGGTGAGAAGAGGTATAACAAACACACATACATAAACTTTAGCATTTATAATATTAGTAGGACATTAAGTAGAATGTTTTGAATAGTTTTTTTACTTAATCTACTTCAGTGGAAAAGACGACTTCATGACATGGTTACTTTTATTAGAATACAACTTATTGAATGAATTCAAAATGAGAAAACCATTTCTTCGGACCATCAAACTGAACAACGTTTACTATGGGACCAACTCTGAAATCGCGAAATTAAAATCAGCTGTTTCATACAAAAAAAAACCGGCCAAGTGCGTGTCGGGCCACGCGCAGTAGGGTTCCGTAGGTACATTATACCATACCATATTTTAATACCGCTATCATTTTTCGTCTGAAAAAATAACTTTGTTTTTTACAGTGTTTGTATGAATGACAAAGTTATATTTGCGGTTTTAGAAAATGTACTATATCTCAAAAACTAATTACTGTATCTCGTTCAAACCAATTTTCGTTGAAAGTATTTATTAAGAACTATAGCTTATATTTTTTTTAGATTTTTCACCCTCTTACTTTAAAAGTTAAAGGGGGGGGACACACATTTTACCACTTTGGCGGCATATATCTTTCAAACGGTTGACTTAAAAAAAAAATAGTCTTAAAAACCTCAATGTCATTTTTAAAGACCTATCTATAGATACCCCACAAGTATTGGTTTGATGAAAAAAACTTTTTTCAATTTCAGTTCCATGTATGGAGAGCCCCCCCTTAATCTTTTATTTTTTTTATTTTTGTGTAAAAATCGTAAAGCGGTTCACAGAATACACCTACCTACTAAGTTTCAACTATGTAGTCCTAATACTTTTGGAATAAAGTGGCTGACATACGGACGGACAGACAGACAGACAGACAGACAGACAGACAGACATGACGAAACTATAAGGGTTCCGTTTTTTGCCATTTCGGCTACGGAACCCTAATAATTACGAAGATCTATGAAATAAGTATAATTAAGGTTTTCGCGATTTCAGAGTTTGGACCCATAGTAATAGTAGTTCAGTTTGATGGTCCGAAGAAACGGTTTTTCCACTTTAGCTTCATTCATTAACACGTTGTATGTACACACATCAACTTTGTCTAGGGATAACAGGTGTTATTTTCAAACAAACGAGGTAACTTTGAAGCCTTGGTTTCCTGCCAGGGATGTACTGTGATGTGATCTGATGACGGCTATCCAGGGAGTGAATGGAGGTGATTGAGATCGCTATACACACCCAACTGATCTGACCAGCATTCTGAAAACGTAATGGACATGTTTCAAAAAACAGCGAAAATATCATGAAAATGTATGGAAATCTTCAAACTAAGAACTCTGACCCATTAATCTTTTAGAATGCTGATCAGATCAGTTGGGTATGTATAGCGATCTGAATCTACTCCATTCAGTCCCTGGATGGCCATCATCAGATTACAGCACGGTACACTCCTGGCGGAAAACCAAGGCTTCAAAGTTACCTCGTTTGTATGAAAATAACACCAGTATCCCTAGACAAAGTTGATGTGTAGGTATATATGGGTTCTTTATTTTTTTTTAGATTTTTTTGCGCGAGACAATTATTACCTCGAAAAAAGATGCCTTGTAACTGCAAAGTAGGGTTGAACGGAAAGACGCATCAAGAAAATGGATGCGAGTTTGCATTTCGAGAGGCGGATGCTGAGACAAACAATGGACACCACCAACCCCACAGAAGGACTTTCGACAGTGATGATGTTCAGCCCCAGGACGAAGGTGGTGACGTAGCTGACCACGACGTTAGGTTATATTTTGATTTTATTTCCACTTATTTTTTTTATTTCAAACAAATTACGCCAATAATTTAGTCCAAAATAATTATGCGAAACTTTTACCTTTTAATTTTTTTGTATCGCTATTTTTTTAACGGTATTTCAATCCCTGTAACTATATAAAAAACACAATGCAGACTTACCAACAACAAAATAATTTGTCCTTTGTATCTCGTTGATGTCTTTTTTTGGAAAAAACTTATTGCCAAAAGAATTAAGGCAACATCTTTTTTCTTTAATTACTGTCTGTTTGTGTTTTTGTATTTTTATTGTTACGCAAATAGGTGAGTTTATTCTTAAAAGAGAGGTTTAGAGCGAATAATTATTTTATCAAAGTTTTGAATATTGTTTAAATTTTTTAAATGCTTGTTTTTGGCTAAAGAAAATTATTTTCAGCGATGGGTGTTAATTACATGTTAATTAGAAATGGAACATTTAATGCTATAATATAAACTATGAAATTGCCGATATGTACTTTGTACTACGAAACTCGCTTTTTTCTAAAATCTAACATATTTATTTAATCAAAATATTTAGCCTCATTATCTATACATTGTCGCCATTTAATCGGAAGTTCATTTATGCCTTTACGATAGAACTCTGGGGATCTAGATTCGACCAACCGTGTGAAGGCATTTTGTACTGCCTCTTGGGAAGACAATTTTTTACCACGTAGAAAATTGTCTAAATCACAAAAAAAATGGTAGTCCGTTGGAGCAAGGTCTGGCGAGTACGGAGGATGACGTATGGTTTCTAACTGCAGCTCCTTGCAGCTCCCGTAGAGTTATTGGGGGTTAAGAATAAAAATTGCCGTTTTTTTATGAGAAATTTAAAAAAAAGTGCATGTTCCATATTAACATTTTCTTAATTTACTTAACAACCTTGAACGCTAATGTTTTAAATCTTTTATGTGCAAATGTTTAAACACTCAGCTAACTATTGCCACATGTATTAAGTGAAAAAAATAACTAACGGCTAAGTTACAACTAATTAAGTGGTCATTTCTGCTAACAAAAAAAGGAGTCACTTTTAAGGCTGTATATTTGCATTTCAACGAAATTAGTGTTTTTCCAATGAAGATATCTAAATAATGAAAGCATTACTATTGATGTAAACTGTAGTTTTAGGAAACAAAATTCTTAAATTAGTGCCGTATAGAGAGAAAAACATAATAAATTGTCAGGTATTTTAAAACGAAGACAATCTGTTCAAGTGGAATTTCAAATTTGCTTGTCAGAGGTATTTTTCAAAAACGTTTCAGCTGTAACAAATAAGAATACGACTCATATTTATTTTTTCACTTATTGTTTGTATTGAGGAGTTCCTTAAAGAGAGAAAATTTAAAAAAATGCCTTTAATCACAGAGGAATAAAATATTAAAAAATGCTCAAATTGGTACACTTTGCCATGTTTTTTTACTGGTATTTACAGAATCTAAAGTAATTTTTATTTTTTCTTAGGAATAATGAGGTATTTGTCTAATGTATTGCGTATTTTGTATATACTTATATCTATTTAATAATTTAATAGGAATTTTCAAAGTTCGCCCTCATTACGGCTCGCGCATTTTGATCATTTGTATCGAAAATTTAAAAATGGAACGTGATGCGCGTCTACAGCCTTAAGAGACTTTTTTTTTTCCGAAAAATAATAATATTTTTATTGATGATAGGGGGCCATTATGATCATAATTAAATATAATAACAAGTAATCGAAGCATCTTCAACATCATAGAAGATATGAGAACCTCTGTGTGTAAGAAAAAATCGGCAATTGCATATTTTAACCCCTATTAATAAATTATTAGCTAGTTAAGTACTTAACTATAATAAAGTTTAAAGGCGCCTACTTACCTACCTATTTATTACGAATTATTCGGATTCGGTTGACTCGTGGTTTGTGATTTCTGGATTAGGTGATAGAATCGATTTGACATAAAGGCAAACAGCTGTACAACCACGGATACATTACAGAATGTTGCCAAGGCTGATGGTTATATAAAAAAACGTATACAAAGTGTTTTATACATAAATAATGGAATATATTCCATAACTCCTAAATAACCTAGCTAGGTTATTGATGAGACCATGAAATAGAATGGAATAGCATAGGAAATATTTTTCAATTAAACATTTATTTTTCTACACATGATAAATAATACAAAGTCAATAAAACAAACATTTTATGTGAAATATGGCAACGTACCTCTAAATATTAGTAGTACCTAAGGTATAATCTTATTAGTATAGCTTTTGAAACTTAATTAAATTAAGATTGATAACAGCTCCAAAACTACGCATTTTTGGACCACATGTTCTAGGATATTTTTTATTATTTTGACCTATAGAGAGTTATGGATGGGATATAAAAAAAATACAGGTTGTATAACAGGAGAAATTCTTATGACTTTTTAAAGTTCTATAACTTTTGGTTCCCAGATTCACAATAAAATTCACAATTGATAATGCAAACTTTACTAAAAAGTTTAATAATTATATGGGTATCAAAATGGGACAACCGCTTCTTCGGACAATCAAAGTGATTCTTTTACACCAATTCTGAAATCGCAAAAAAAACAGCTGTTTCATACAATTTTATATTTTCGTTATTAATATTTGTATGAAATAGCTGATGTCTTTCTTGATTTCAGAGTTGGTCCCATAGTAAAAGTTGTTCAGTGCCTCTACCATGAGTTGATGCAAACTGATTTCGCTACCGTAAACTATTGTTTTCTCTCTTTCACTCGCATTGACTGTAAGCAGTATATCCGATAGTTTACAGTAGCGGAAACAGTTTGCATCAACTCATGGTGGAGCTGATGATGGTCCGAAGAAACAGTTTTCCCATTTTGGTTTATAAAACGTTGTATAGGAGTCTTTGTCTGAGGCTTAACCGATATTATCTATCAGTAAAGTTAAAAGTAGGGAAGTAACATTAGAGAAGTAAGACTAGAAGCTCTTGTGAAATACAATAGCCTGGCTTTAACACAGCACAGTAGGTTGAACGCATCATTGATCTGTTCCCCATGTACTTTGTTCTCGGATTACGTCGTAGTCGGGTGTAAAATGCAATTGGAGGGAAGCTAAGTAATCCATGATAAACAAGGACTCGGGTTTAGGTGAATGTACTGTAATTTTGAAACCGTCTCAAACACGTTGTAATAAGAAAATTAATAATTATTATGGTATATATACACAGGGTTCTTTGTAAAACACCAACAATCTCTCAAGAGTAGTTTATTAACATCAACAAACAAGAACATTAATAGTTTTACGACTTTTCCGAAAACAATAACCAAAAAACGACTTTTCATAGCTCGATCGATCTGTTCGGACATTAGTATGGATCGATTTTTTTCGTCTGTTTCCGGAAATTTCGTAGAACATACGTTGTTGTTTATAAATTAGCATTGATATTTATTATATAACATAAAAGCGGGCACACGTCGTGTCGTAAGGTCATGGCTAGGCTAACTTTAATCTTGACCGCGTTTCTAAACGTTTGTGCCATGCAAGTTACGGGGAGAAAGAATTAAAGGTCGCGAAACGAAAGCTCCAACATAAGTTTAAGAATACTTATCCTACTGCTGGGCCAATTTAGAGAACAAACTTTTCCATATTGGTTCAGGTCTAGGTGTTTGTGTTACCACCGTTGTCTCTGATTTCCAAAACACACAGTGTTTTTGCTGAGCAATGCACGATGATGTTCATCAATATTTTTATACAACGCGTTACCAAAATACCCCTTATGCCGAATATGGTAGATATGGACCATCAAACTGAACAACTTTTACTGTGGGACCAACTCTGAAATCGTGAAAAAAAATCAGCTGTTGCATACAAATTTGATATTTTCGATATTAATTTATGTTGCCGAATATGGTAGATAGGGACCATCAAACTGAACAACTTTTACTATGGGACCAACTCTGAAATCGTGAAAAGAAATCGGCTGTTCATACATTTTCATATTTTCGATATTAATTTTTGTATGAAACATTTCAGAGTTGGTCCCATAGTAAAAGTTGTTTAGTTTTATGGTCCCTATCTACCATATTAGGCATTAGGGGTATTTTTGTAACACGTTGTATAGGTAAGTATACTTATACTTAGGTACTTAAAGGAAAATACATAAGCGCTTCGTCCGAATCCTTTTACATACAGGGAGCCTTTATTTGTAATTTTGCGATTACGTTACAAAGCTAGTCTGTTTCGAGAATAACGATCACCCACAAACGCGATTCTCGGAAATCAGCTTTTATCTGTGTGATTTTTATGAGTTATTTCATTGTCTACTCAATAATGTCCGAACTCGAATCTTTTGCCCCTTATTTTACGGAAGCAGGTATTGTGTGTCGTTTGTCCTAAAAATACAGAGGTTGTAATCACCACTTAAGTCGTTTAAAGTTTTGTTGATAGCCACGAAATTTTCTCTTGAAATGAAATGAAAACCCTTTTTGTTTCTTTAATGTCAATCATTTTATTGTTTTGGTTATGGGTTGTACTTGTTGTATGGTACAAAATATTTGATGTTTGATGTGCCTGTCTCTCAGCCAACTTGCTTGAGCGATTTCATAAGTCATTTCCGAACCAGATCATTGATTCGAATAAAAAAATATAGGTAAGGTAATACAGAAAGTCCCAAGGTTTGACATGATCCAGCTTCTTCTTCTTATCGAATGAAAATTAGTGGCCACCTTTATCAAGCCGCCTGTAAGGCATCTAACTTGGCTTAACGACGACAAGAGCGAAGACCGACGACGGTTTAACGTGCCCTCCGAAGCACGGAAGCGCTCAGTTGTAATGCCACTTTAACCGTCACCCATCCGACACCCTGGTCGGCCCGAGCGTTGCTTAACAAACGTGATCGAGTACGATCGCTTCCATGATCCAGCTAAGACCAACATATTTGTTTCCGCGCAGGTACCCAGATGGATCGGTGAAGCTGCGGAACCCGAACATCGAGCTCATGGACCAGGATATCCTGTACCACCTAGCTCTCGGCAGCGGCTCCCATGACCTCGTCGAGATGTTCGGCGACGTCAAGGTATGGGGTTCTTTAGAAACAGTCATTCCCGAACGAACACTATCGAGTGTATAACTAACGGAATAAAATTCCATTATTGCTGAATATTCATCACTTTTTCGTTTTCTCCCTAGAACTGTAATTAAAAGTTCTACGAACTTTTTCTGAAATTGGCACTAAAAGACTGAGAGCAACATTGAAAATGGATCACACAACATGCGTAGGGTTTTTTGATATTAATTTACCTTACAATGATGGTCACATCGTATTTATAAACAAAAAAGCATTTATAAATGATACTAGCGACCCGCCCTCGCTTCGCTTCGGTTCCTTCCTTTTTTTGCCAATTTCGACCTTCAAATAACATCCAAAAAGAAATCAAATCCCTTCCATACTGTCCAGTCCTGTACCCGTCCCGTTCAAGCTTGAATTTATTTTCGCGCGCGTAAACTTTTTGTGATAACTCCTAAGATATTATAATTAAACTATATCGGGTCATTTTGAACTTACCATCCAAATTTTAAGGATGTGTCCAGTTCATGAAACTAAACAACTTTCTCTAAGAAACATGTCTCAAATTTCGCCAGTAAATTTTGGTCATCCCATACTAAATTAATCACGTGATCTCTTTGATTTGTATGGAAAGTCGATTTTTATTTTACATATTTGACCATGTGTTTCTTAGAGAAAGTTGTTCAGTTTTATGAACTGAACACATCCTCAAAATTTGGATGGTAAGTTCAAAATAACCCTGTATAAAGTAAAAAGTTAAAATTATGTGCATGTAACGCTTATGGTAACGAACGCATTTAATTTGATAAGGATTAGTGCTGTATCTGTCTAATAGGGAACATGCATAAGTCACCGATTTTGATAAATTTGAGCTTGATCGCTGCGGACACGTATAAAAACATGATGGAACAGAAAAATAAAAAATAAAATTTATTACTTTAGTTTTATCACACAAGGGAAAATAACGATTTTTTTTTCGTTTTCGGATATAATGCACTTAACAGTCGGATAAAACATTAAATAAGAAGTAATATTTTGTATGACACATATGTACTTAAACCCAATATTTAGGGAGATATTTGAAAATTCTTGGCTAACTCCATACTAATGCACTGAAACGTGACATGAGTGACGTCACAAATGTTGACCTTATTGTATAGAGCGTTTTCGGCGGGTGCTGCTGCGTGCTAACTTCAAGTAACTATATCACGAGAAAAAAACACACGAGAAAAGTTTTAATATTACAGTTGATTTTCTCACGCATTATACTTTTGATTTTGATACAAAAAAAATTGATGCATGTTCCCTATTACCTTTCCAAATACTACAATATTTGTGACAATTTTTTAAAATGCTAAAATGGCTATACTAAGTTATTATTAAAAGATAGATATATGCCATCACGGACTTTTTTGTAGACCTATAAAAGAGGAACAATTCCATCATACATTATATTTTGATATAGCTCAAAAGGTTTATGCAGCGTTTTCGATGCAAGCTCCCAGACGGCTTAATTTTTGCCGACTTCTTCAACAATTTTACCAATATCTACCAATTTACATAAAACCTCAACCTATTATACACACAAACCTTCCTCAGAAAACATTCTATCTATTAATGAAAACCGCATGAAAATCCGTTCAGTAGTTTTTGAGTTTATCGCGAACAGACAGACAGACGCGGCGAGGGACTTTGTTTTATAATATTATGTAGTGATTAGATAACCAAGTGCGATTTTAATTCTGAGATGATTAGCTAGACTTAAGTACCTAATACTTGTAAAACTATGCTAATACCAACTTTTATCAATTTTTGGCTTTGATGTGACAAAGAAGCGTAAGTGCAAAACGCTATAAGTAAAAAAAGTAAAATTTGAGTAAGTACTTATTTACTACCTAGTCATATATTGTTTAATCGTTTGTCGTCAGTTCGTGTGTATGGGGGGCACGCCGAAAAGGATGGAGCAGTTCGCGTACACCATCATGGCGGAGATCGGCCACAAGCTGCCGTGCGGGACCATGCTGCAGGACATCAGCTACTTCTCATACAGATACTCTATGTACAAAGTTGGGCCCGTCTTGAGCATCAGCGTGAGTTCATATACAATTAACAGTATTGTTTATTAAATCAAATTATAAATAAATCAGCAAACGGCGTGCCTGATGGTGAGCTGTCTTCGTAGCTTATAACGCTAGACGAACCACCAGGATTTTCAAATCTGACCCCCTTTTTCTCATTCTTGTCTAAGAATGAGAAAAAGGGGGTCAGATTTCAGCCAATGTCAAATGAGTAAATGGTTAGACTTAAAATGTACTCGTATAGCGGTAAGGGTAAGAATTGCCTGCTCGTTGAGATATCAGAGAGCGTTTTTATTTATCTATCTTAAATCAAGCTCGTACGTTGCCCTCGACGTTGCCGGGAGTCTTCCCGGCACCCCACATATTGGTAAAATAAAAACATACACTATCGAAAAGTAATTCTCTACGCTCTCGTGCGACAAATGCCATTTTCAGTTCCATGCATTAAATCGAAATAATTCCTTCAACTTGACTTGAAGTAAAAATAACCCAACACAAAGCCGTATCCCCCATTTGAATTATTTTCCTTCAAAAGATTTTAAATTGCCATTTAAAGCGATAGGATAACGTAAGTACAATTATGGTGCTGATGGATTTTCAGCGGTCCGTTTCGCTTATCAATATTATCAAATGACGGTCAATGGAGGCGGCCGTGGTCGGGAACGTTTCAATTTAGATTAATGAGCATACGCGAATCGCGTGCGCCTCACATATGCGGCGCGCCATGCGAGCCCGGGCGGCCACGTGACATGATGGATCTAACTGGTTTTTATTGTACGAGTTTATAATGCCACTTTCAATGTATCAAGGTTGTCGTCTGAAAGTAATTCTCTGTTTACATTTAGGTGAACAATTTTTTTGTCGAAGTTAATGTTGCCTTTAAAGGTAAACAATAATTATTTCCGAACTGATAGAATAGAATAAACGGCCAACCATGGAATCTCGAAAAAAAATCAGCTGTTCCATAGAAAAGTACAACATCGAGTAGACTATAATGGAACAGCTGATTTTTTTTCGCGATTTTTTGGTTGGCCCCATAGTAAAAGTTGTTCATTTACGTGGTCTGAAATCCCCATTAAATTTTTAGATATACTTAAAAATTGACGGTGTATAAGTTTGTTACAATTTTACGCGTTAGCGCTGACCCAATTTTTAGTTTACAACTACTACTTACAGATTATCTCGATGCAGAGCATAGGCTACTATTATTCCTAAAGTTTTCACGGGGAACGAAATTCCACATTGATGGAAGCTAAGGGTTAATTCATCCAAGAAGCTAAGCTAAATCTAAAATAAACAACAGAAAATCTGGAAACTATAAATCTATCAAAAGCACACACGAACCACAGATAAGTTGCTTGATCAAGTAGCATTCGTGGAGTTTCTAATTATTGTTGTTCCGTATATCAATGAAGTGTGTGATGGATCGGCCCTTTTCTCCTTCTATTGCGGAAAACCCTCAGCGCCCGCCCTAGGAAAACAACGGGTGTGATTGATTAAAGAACCATCACCCCATTACGTTAACTTTGTTCAAAGAAAATGTGTTTGACTTTGTATCTATGGGCGACGTTGCCTGAGCATAAATAAATACTTAAATAAAAAAAATAAAAATAAAAAAAACATTTAATTTACTTGATGTTTACTTTCGAATGTATCTTTCACAGTCACAGATCCAGAAACAACTTTCACATTTTTCATGTTTTTTTTTCCGGTAGGTAAAATGCAGTAATTGAGTCGTCCATTTTGAAAGCAAAGCCTCAATGTTTCATTGGCTTAGAAATGTTTGAATAATCGCTTATGTTTTGTAACAAAATTGCACCCTTCCCCCCGTCCCTTCGATACATCGAGTTTGTTTTCTCGTCAAAAGCTCTGCAGGATTTGGGAGTTTTGTTTTAATGTGCTTTAATATTGCGTGTGCTTCACCACTGAATGAATGGAGACGGACAACGTAGAGTCTTGTGGTGAGAGCACACTTTTATGTTATGTTCTCACCACTCAAAACTCCAGTGGAGCCAAGTAGGTGAAATGCTGGATATATGCTTCACCACTGAATGAATGGAGACGGACAACGTAGAGTCTTGTGGTGAGAGCACACTTTTATGTTATGTTCTCACCACTCAAAACTCCAGTGGAGCCAAGTAGGTGAAATGCTGGATATATGTACCTATCATCAAGGATTCACGCCTAGCCACGTAGCAGAAATGTTTGTACGCGGCATTCAAGCGATGCAGACCTAGTGGTTGGTTAGGCACCAGTTTCTTTGAAAGTAGGTACTAAAACAGCATAAAGTTTCATATTTTTCTTTCAGCATGGTATGGGTATACCATCAGTAGGCATCCTGCTGCACGAGGCGATAAAGCTGATGTACCACGCGAAGGTGCGCGACCCGGTGTTCTTCAGGATCGGCACGTGCGGCGGCATCGGCTACGAGGGCGGTACTGTTGTCATCTCTGAGGAGGCCGTTGATGGAGCCCTGAGGAATGTCTTCGAGTTGGTATGTTGGCTTGATTGCCTTTGAGCATTAGCCATTTTTATTACCCTCGCTGATGGGGCACAGGCCTTCCTTATGGGTGGATAAGGAAGATAGGCCATCTTAAACCACCACGCGGGCCCATTGCGGATTATGCAGACGGTATCAACGCCTTAACATACCTTCCGAAGCACGGACAAGCTCGAGATAATAAATTTTTGGTCACCCATCCCATGACAAAACCTTACGAAAGCTTAACCGCCGCAATCGCAGGGCCAGGCGCTAAACCCCTGCGCCACTTTACATTCGTGCATTATCGAAAATAATATAACACTGAATCTTAAATTATGGTTACAAAATGAAACTACCAACATGGCGGCTGTTCGGTTTTTTTTAGATTTTTACTGCAGTATTGGTGTCAATTTAAAGGGCTTATCATAAAGATTTCAAAAAGGTATATCATGACATGACTGTAATATATGATAATGATAACTAAAAAGATATGAATAAAAAAAAATAAAAAAGCCCGCTTGCATCAAAAGACAAGTCAACTGGAAAGATGGAAACAAGATTAAATACTAAAGGCAACATAATAACATGCAGTCGGAAGCATAGAATTCAAATCATTTATAATGTTACTTTCTTTATGCACGCCTCCGACTGCATGTTATTATGTTGCCTTTAATATTTACTCTTGTTTCCATCTTTTCAGTTGACTTATCGTTTGATGCAGGCGGGTTTTTTTAAATAAAAATCTTAAGGTGAAAGAAGTATTTTGTTTTCTTTAAGCACCTATGCCACAATTAGTATTCAAGAAGACATAATGTAAACTTCCAGCTGGTGCTAGGCAAGAATATCCAGCGGCCGGCCAAGCTGGACAAGCGCGTGGTGCGCGAGCTGAAGGGGCTGGCGGACCCCGAAGACCCGTACGACACCGTCACCGGCAAGACTATGTGCACATACGACTTTTATGAGGGTAAGCCAATATACAGTATACAATCAGCTGACCCACAAGCGGGTAGTGCGCGAGCTGAAGGGGCTGGCAGACCGCGAGGACCCGTACGACACAATGTTTCATTTCAAAACCGCTTATTTGCTAAAATTATACAAAATTTTCTGTGTTTTGTAGATGCAAAAAGGCGTAAGTGGTTTTACGTGAAATCTTATGAAGTTATCGGTAAACGTAAAACTATGTCAGATCCTTTAAAACATAGCCAAAGAAACATACAAGTTCAGTCAGAAAAATGTATGTAAATGGCCAAGATATTAAGTTTTTTCTTCTACCTGTAAAATTCAAAAAAATTGATGATTTTATTGAATGTACTTTGGTATTTAGTTGGTATTTGGTTTGATTTTTGGTTTTCCCGACGTTTCGGCACCTTTGCAGCTGCCGTGGTCACGGGGGACTGAAGTATAATAGTATAAGCGCTAGTATCCGTTAAAAAGTGTTTTATTTCATGTCTAGTGAGCGCGTAAGCTTGAGAAGTGAATAAAATTGATGAACTCTTGTGCGGTCTACGCACGCTACGCCTACGCTACTACAAACTTGTCGAGTATGTTCATGCATTAGTTTCTGTTGTTGTATAATTAAATTAACTGATTTTGTTAGAATACTGACTCTACCAGTGGCAAAGGTCCATATAAGTCGATTCCCATTGACTTACCTTTTACAAATCCTATCCCACCGATCCACATGCACAGATCTTAACAGTTCATAACATTTGTAGAAGGGGGCTTACCTTCGCCATAATTTCACATCTTGTCACTGAGTACTGAGTGTACTTCATATTGGTATAGGTACGAGTATGCTGCGAAGCGACATTCGATTAGTCAATTTCTTTCAATTGGTCAATTCTATGTCAATTAACTTCATCTGATATTATCGCATGATACAAAAAAACACGATTGAATTATTAAATCAATTTGAAGCTCGTATTGTTGTGCGATGTGAGACATGCAAGAGCAAAAAAATTGCTTTGTTCAAGAGTTGTTAAGCTTTAACAGAAAAGAAATTTATCGAAAAAGATGTGAGTACGAAATTGCCGTTTGGAGAATTTTAAAGAATTTGTATTTTCCATACACTAATTAATTTATGTAATTTTGTCTTAATCAATTTAACAACCATGAACGACAATGTTTAAAACTCTAATGGACAAATGTTTAAACACTCAGCTAACTAATGCCACATACCTAATATTAAGTGAAAAAAATAAAAATCGGCTAAGTTACAACGAATTAGGTGATCATTTCTGCTAACGAAAAAAGGATTAACTTTTCTTCAGGAAAGAAAATCAGAAATATTTTTATTGCTGATAGTGGGCATGATCATAATTCGAAATAATAACAAGTAACTGAAGCATCTTTAATATCATAGAAGATAAGAGAGCCTCTGTGTGTGAGAAAAAAATCGGTAATTTCATACTTTAAATATATTCTGTGCTAATTATGAAACTTTTTATACTCTCAGCTTTACAGGAGAGCCATTTTAAAGAAAAATTGTGATAACTTTTTCAGTAATAATGCGTTTATTGATTTATTTCCCGACTGCAAGAGGGTTATGTTTTTCGCGCGTATATTGTTTGTATGTAATATTTTTTATTACCTCATATCTTTCAAACGGCTGAACAGATTTCTCTGATTAAGATATCGTTAGATTTGTCTTGTCAGCCCAAGTGTTCTTAAGAAGGTGGCGTCATAAAAATAAACCAACATGGCGGCTGTACGGTGCTATTATAGGTAGTGGGAAAAATTTTTTTAGAATACTGCGATATGGGTGTCAAATTAAAGAGCTTATTATAAGCATTTCAAAAAAGTATATCATGACCCTAATATATAATAACTAAATAGATATAAATAACTAAAAAAAACCCGCCTGCATAAAAAGACAAGTGAACTGAAATGATGGAAACAAGATTAAATATAAAAGGCAACATAATAACATGCAGTCGGAGGCATATAATTCAAATCATTAATAATGTCACTTTCTTTATGCATGCCTCCGACTGCATGTTATTATGTTCCCTTTTATATTTAATCTTGTTTTTTACAATTCTCACTTCTTAATTTTTGATTAAAAAAAAATAATATTATTTTGTATTTAGCTTGAGTTAGCGTAGTGTAGACGGTAAATTTTAATGAATTAATAATACATTTGACTACGCCAACTCATAACTGGATTACTTTAGTATGGAATATTGAAGGTATGAACATAAGAATAAATAAAATTTTATTCTTATGGTATGAACGCGACTTTTAAAGAGACGACACTACGCTGGGATGGGTCAAAAATTATTCTACGGGTACCAGCGTGGCGTGATGGTGGGAAGTTACTTATTCCGAGATGTGAAGAAACATGAAAACAGAACATAGTGTAAATTCGTGTAATCCGCAAATAAATGATCTATAATTCCTTGCAGGTCAAGGTCGTCTGGATGGTGCCTTCTGCGACTTCACGGAGACGGACAAGATGGAGTACCTGGAGAGCATCCACAAGGCGGGCGTGGTGAACATCGAGATGGAGTCGCTCGCGTTCGCGGCGCTCACGCACCAGGCAGGCATCAAGGCGGCGGTTATATGCGTCACGCTGCTCGACAGGCTTAAAGGAGATCAGGTAACTTCACGGAGACTGAGAAGTTGGAGTACCTGGATCTTCCACGAGGCAGGCGAGTTGAGTCGTTCGCGCACCAGATAGGCATTACCGCATCAAGGCGGCGATGATATGCGTCACGCTGCTCGACAGGCTTAAAGGTGATCAGGTAACTTCACGGAGACTGACAAGATGGAGTACTTGGAGCATCCACGAGGCAGTCGAGGTGAACATCGAAATGAAGTCGCTCACGCACCAGGCGGGATCAAAGCGCTGGTTATATGCGTCACGCTGCCCAACAGGCACAAAGAAAATCAGGTGGGTACGGTATTTATTAAACTAGAGGCTTTATGAGCTGTAGGTAGACCTCACGTTTGTGACATTTTTGAAAATTTTCGAAATGGCTGAAATTGAGAGTTTTGAATTTTTTTGGAGAACTGAATCGATAAAAAAATCTATATATTATTGAACCTGCTCACAAAATTTCACGAGAATCGTTTGAGATACGAAAGCATATTTGCCTACGCTGAAACGGAGGCGCTTCGCACTTGCTCGGTAAATAAAACTTTTCCTACAGAAATATGAATAAAACCGGTCAAGAGCGAGTCGGACTCGCGCACCGAGGGTTCCGTACTTGTGGCGGGCGCGGCGGGCAGACGACGACGAGAGCACTTAAAAGATCGTCCACACTAAACCACACACGTCACAAATAATAATACCAGTCGATAACTCTCAATTAGTGGACTGTAAACACTCAAAAGTCTTCATAGGATTATCGCCGGCTGGACGAGGAAGGCGGTTGAACACTCGGTCGGAAAAACACTATCACGGAACACACCAGTCAACAGTGTTCATAAACTAATATCACTTCACATAAATGTCACACCAACGTATCACAAATTTTTTCACCATTTTCACATTATTTTGTAGTCGGCGCAGTCAATGTTCGTAGCAAGACACGTAGCTCCGTAGCAAAGCACTAATTCACACTTATAACATAGTCAAAGTTACTAATTCACCACATTGAAGCACTTTGAAACATATTATTTGGAGCACTAAAATCTTAACATTGTCGCGCTTACTGCCAGGATGCACTAACTCTTAATTAAAACTTATTACTGGGACCTTTACTTCATAATGAAACCACTATTTACTGTTTCTTCTTTTATTTATTCCTTTTTAGGGTTCCGTAGCCAAAATGGCAAAAAACGGAACCCTTATAGATTCGTCATGTCTGTCTGTCTGTCTATCTGTCTGTCTGTCTGTCTGTCTGTCTGTCTGTCTGTCTGTCTGTCTGTCTGTCCGTCCGTATGTCACAGCTACTTTATTCCAAAAGTATTAGGACTACATAGTTGAAACTTAGTAGGCAGGTGTATTCTGTGAACCGCTTTACGATTTTTATACAAAAATAAAAAAAATAAAAGATTAAGGGGGGGCTCCCCATACATGGAACTGAAACTGATTTTTTTTTTTCATCAAACCAATACTTGTGGGGTGTCTATAGATAGGTCTTTAAAAATGACATTGAGGTTTCTAAGACAATTTTTTTTTAAAGTCAACCGTTTGAAAAATATATGCCGCCAAAGTGGTAAAATGTGTGTCCCCCCCTCTTTAACTTTTAAAGTAAGAGGGTGAAAAATCTAAAAAAAATATAAACTATAGATCTTAATAAACACTTTCAACGAAAATTGTTTTGAACGAGATACAGTAATTAGTTTTCGAGATATAGTACATTTTCCAAAACCGCAAATATAACTTTGTCATTCATACAAACACTGTGAAAAACAAAGTTATTTTTTCAGACGAAAAATGATAGCGGTATTAAAATATGGTATGGTATAATGTACCTACGGAACCCTACTGCGCGTGGCCCGACACGCACTTGGCCGGTTTTCTTCCTTTTACAATGATATCTTCATTATTGGAAAACTATCGGAAAACTATGCACTTACTTCGGACCTCTCCGATTTATATATCGATCGAAAGTTAATCCTAGAAAATTCGGAACCAATCAGATTTCTTGGAATTTTCATGAAAATCAATCTAGAACTTTCTAGTTTTTCTAGAACTCGGACCTCTCTGTCTCACAGTATGTCTTGTCCTGTTCACGCGCAACTGTCTTTGTCTAATTCTAAACAAAACTATCTCTATCTCTTTCTAATATCGAAATAAGCGGTTGTTTTTACAAACCTTTGATAAAACTAACTCAAACTTTATTTCTATAGATAGAACTATAAACATTTAATCGATTATTAACTATTTTATAACAAAACCTCAAATATCTCAATTATTTCAAAAGATATTTACAAAAAACCTTCGGGGGCTTTCTATGTGGTATTGCCCCTTTGATATGCCTAATTTCCAAAATTGGGGCTTTGTCTTTAAGGTATTGCCCTGTTGGTATACCCTATTTTACATAGAAAAAAACCGAAAAAACTGAAAATTACTTACAAATAGCAAAAACTTAGATTCTAATAATAACGTAATAAAGAACTAATACAAGGTCTAACTAACAAAGTCTTACATCTAAAGCGTAGATTCACTAAGTTAAAGTCCTCAATTAATTATTCATAAGTCTCACTTCACTAATTGCAATTCACTATTTTAAGTTTAACACTTATCACTTTCAGTATTAATTTTATCACTTATAACGTGTCACTAACACTCATAATTCACTTGCGTCGCTAACAGTACCATCATACTCGTAATTGCACCATCAAACCACACTGCAGAGTAGAATATTAAATTAGGTATTGCAGTTTTAGGTCAGCGCCATCTCTTGACCGATAGTGGAACTAATGTTAACTTTTTAGAAATTTGATAATTTCCAAAAAAGTGTGCTATATTGAGACATCGTTTTATTTTTCCTGTAATCTTTTTATAAACTGCTATCACATAGAATTATTTCAGATTTTTCTCTTTGCAAACTTCGAAGATAAGGGGGGGGGGGGGAACGGTCGTTTTTTTACATTTTTCATCATAAGTCGAAAATTATGCGGTCTAGAAAAAAAATGATTGAAAACGTGCAAACGGCGCTCTTTCATATGATACCCCACATGCCCTAGTTGCCCCACTTCAAATTTTTAAGACCCCTTTTCAGTCCCTGTTGTAAAAAGATATTTATTTTTTTATTTATTTCTTATTCGTTAAATAGTTGGACAAATGTCATCTTAAACTATTCTAAATTTCAAGTTGATACTATTAGTAGTTCTCGAGATATCCAGCTGTGACAGACAGACAGACAGACTGAGTCACACCATAAGGGTTCCTTTTTACCATTTTGGTACGGAACCCTAAAAACTTTTTTTTTTTCTGTTTTGAAATCTGCAATCAGTGGTTGCCACTATGAGCAAATGAGTTCCAGTCTTTGATCGGTGTAGAGTGTGTCCCTCAGCAGAGACATCTCCTCCTTCATTCCTCCTTACAGGATATCTTTCCTTTTAAGGCGCTTGGTATAGCTCCGAGTTAAGAGCTGTGATGCAAGAACATTTGGGTGTCTATCCAGTCTACCCCGGTATCTCTGGGTTGCATTGGCAATCTCTTCCAAAACTGTACTCATTTCCAGGTGTTCATGTATTTCAGAATTAGTGATATACCATGGCACTTCACTAATGGTTCGGAGTATCATATTTTGAGCTCTTTGGAGGCATGCGATGTTCGAATTGCTGGCACTTCCCCAGAGTTGGATACCATAGGTCCAGTGTGGTTTGAGGACTGTTTTATATATTAAAAGTTTGTTGTCTAATGCCAACTTGCTGTTTCGGCCCAGTAACCAAAGGAGACGCTTATAGCGGATATTTAGTTCCTCTCTTTTTTTTCTTATGTGTTCTCTCCAGGTAAGACGTCTATCCAGGTGCAGCCCCAGATATCTAACACAATCCTGATGTGGGAGTGTAACATTATCCAACTGTACTGGAGGGCAATTGCCTTTTTTGAGGGTGTATGTGACCTGCACCGATTTAGAGGCACTGGCTTTTATTCGCCACTTTTGAAGCCATTTTGTAATTTCATCCAGCCCCTTTTGCAATGTTTGGGTTGCTATGTCTGGGTTTTTATCGCTTGCAAGAATAGCAGTGTCATCAGCAAATGTGGCAGTTGTGATTTTGTCCATTACAGGTAAGTCAGCCGTAAAAATGGTATAGAGTATTGGCCCCAAGACTGAACCTTGTGGAACTCCTGCATGTATCTCGAAGAATTTTGATGTTTCCCCTGACTCTTTCACTTGGAATATTCTACCATTAATGTACGATTCGAAGATTTGGTAGAAGCTGTGTGGGAGGTTACTTTTTATCTTGCAGAGGAGTCCTTTATGCCAGACTTTGTCAAAGGCTTGCTGAATATCCAAGAACACCGCAGAACAGTATTCCTTTTCTTCTAGAGTCTTCCTTATTCGCTCGTGTACTCTGTGGACTTGCTCTACAGTGGAATGCGCTTGTCTGAATCCGAATTGGTGGCTTGGAATGACATTATTTTCTTCTAGGATAGGAAGGATTCTACGCAGTAGAAGTTTCTCAAAGATCTTTGAGAGGATTGGCAATAGGCTAATGGGTCGATATGAGCTAACCTCGTGTGGTGATTTGCCATCTTTGTGTATCATTATGATCTGAGATACCTTCCATAAGTTCGGGAAGTATTGTACTCTCAGGATACCGTTATACAGTGTTGTTAAGAAGACAATGGCTTTCTTTGGTAGTTGCTTGATGACTTCTTTTGTAATTAGGTCGAATCCAGGTGCTTTTTTGTCTTTAAGTTCTGACACCACTTTCCATACTTCTTTTACTGTGACGGATTTTGGCGGTAAACACATTTGGTAGTCCTGATTCAAGATAGTATCAACATGATTTTCCGTTTCTTGGATATTCGTGTTATTTGGACAAAAGATGGTAGCCAAATGCTCAGCGAAGATGTCTGCTTTTTCTTTTGGTGTTCGAGCCCAGCCATCACTACGTCTTATGGCAGGTTTCGCTATTTGGGGCCTGTCACGGTTCCGCATGAACTTCCACAGTGAATAGTCCGTTGAGCTTGTTCCTGTTAATGACTCCAGTTGTGTTTTTAGAGTGTCATCATTCCAGGACTGCATCATATCCTTTAGGTCATTACATGCACTATTGAATTTAGTTTTGTCTTCTTGAAGTCGACTTTGATGCCAGACTCTGCGTAGTCTTCGCTTTTCAAGAATTGCCATTTTTATTTGAAGTGGATAGTTTGTAACTTTCTCATAATTAGATGCAGGAGTATTGGCCCAGCATGCCTGTTGTATGAGAGAGGTGATATATTTATTATTATTATTATTATTATTTATTTATTTTCAGGAAACGATGTCCCATAGATATATACCTTAAAACTAAACATATATAATTTATAAAACAATGTTGTTAGTAAATAACTTAAAAATTATGTTAGTAAAAATTAGTTTGACACTTTCTGCGTCGGATCGGTGTCACAAGGCAGCGTCCCTCTGAAGCGCCTGTACACCACGCCCTGCGGCCAGAAGTCCTCCTTCATGAAGAGGTCCAGCCTCGCTGTCGGGATGCGCACCACAAACGCCTTAAAATTGGTATTATGGCGCGACTCCAAAGGCTGAACTCTCAAACAAAAGTTAGCTTTCTTCTTGATGTACTCTATCACGTCCTGCACGGTGGTGGTGTGGTGCAGGCGGGACAGGTACACGGCCGTGGTCGGTATGGCAGCTCGCAGCAGGAAGTTGGGCCCTGTCGGTGCGGTGCCATGTTGGTTCTGGCTCACTCGCTGACGACGTCGCTTTTTGTTTCGAACCTCGATGAAACCGTCTTCATCTTGGCCCGGTGCGACGACATTCTGTGAAGTGGCTTTTCTATCGACGAGAGTTGGCTGCTGCGTCCGCGAACTTGAGTTAGTGGCGGCAACAGCAGCAAAGTCACGTTGACGGCAGGCGGGCGCTCGTGTCTCAGGCGCGCGCAACGCCGGCGCCGGGGTAGAGGGCGGCAGCGGCGGCGGGGCGCGGGCGGGAGACGCGCAGCTCGCGGAATCGGCGCTCGCGGCCGGCGGTGGCGGCGGCGGCGCTCGAGCTCGGTCGGGCCGTGGCGGGGACGGAGTCGAAACTGCTGACTTGCAACTCGACGACGATGTATCGAGGCAGGCCCCACGTCGCATGTTGACATTTGTGCCTGCACTAACTGACCTACTTACGGCGAGTGATTCACGTAAATCGTCAACCTCTTTACGCAATTCACTCACGGTATTTTCGGATGCTTGGAACTTTAGCATCATTTCAGCCAAACTCGCCTTAAGGGTTACGATGTCCTTCAGGAGGCAGGTCACATCGACGTGATCGAAGGTGACGGGAGGCAGCTTGTTGAGGTCTCTCGCCACGAACGTGGGTACGTCATCGGGGTCGGTTTCTTTAAACAGGGTGATGATCTCCTGCAGGCTCTTCTGTGTCCCGTCACGTCTCCGGGACACCATCTGGTCGCTCTTGCCGAGAGACTCGTACAGCAGTTTCTTTGCCGCGGCCACGTCGTCCTCGCTGAAGTTGGACTTGCATATTTGCAGCGCGCTCACCTCATCCATGACGTCCAGTTTTTGTTGCAGGAACGCCAGGAGTTCGTTTGCCACAAGTTTGTCACTCATGGTTCTAGCGAACAGCGGCACTCGGCCGCGTTACGCAATATGCAAAAACAATATTTTAGCACGCGTCTGCACCGATCCGCATCGCACACACGACTGTTTATATTTAGCAGCATCTTCTATATTGTCAGGAGTTTTTAGTGCTATCTTCATTTCTATTCTGTCTTCAATGAATTCTCTGAACGAATTCCAGTCAGTATATTTATTATACAGTTTTTCCGGTTTCGTACACTCTATGACTTTGGTGCTAATTGTAAAAACTAGACAAACTAAAACGCCATCATTGTAGGTTAAGGTACATGCTCGTACCTCATACCTAAACAAAATATTATCAGATTTTCTTGTTAATTTCCAGACTTAGAATAATTATAATATTAAGTTTGTAGAATAGGAATTTTTATAAGTATTAAAGGTTTTCGCTACTGCACCAAAGTCTGTTATTTTTATGGAGCAACATTTAGCAATTGCAATACAAATCAATAACTTTGGCGGCAAAGCGACAATTTTTCGTTCCTCACTAATGAGGTTAATGAGGTTTCTAAAAACGTTCCGCTACAAAATTTAACTTCAGTGTGGATGCACCATTACGCATAAAACGTTATTTTATGTTGTTAGGTATACTTTATAAAAATAGAAAAACAGAATACAGATCTTGTTATAAAATTTTTATGTATAAATCTCATTTTTAAAGGTGTTGGCGCCCAAAGAAGTGTTGGATGAGTGGCAACAAAGACCTACCAAGTTGGTGTGTCGTTACATCAAAAGGTGAGGGAATTTTATTGAACTTTAGTTAGATAGAATCTCCTTGGTAAAAATCACTGGCCATTAGTGGTTCTTTTTTAAATATTTTTTAGAGATAGAGCGTAATCTGTCGCTCTTTTTTGGCTTTAGGTAGGTACAGTCGACCCAACTGAATCATGATCATGACCCACTTTGCCGATAATTCCTTTGAAACCATAAAAATGTTAGATTTTCTTCTCTATCGTGTATGTTGCACATAGTACGTTTTAAATATGAATAAATACTTATGCATCAAACGGGTCAGAGATCTATGCAATTTAATACCTTTGTTTGTTATCGTTGCACTAGATATGTTTTTAGAAAAGCAGTCGTACATAACTTTAGAATTTGTGATGTAATCATGGCCTTTCAGATATCTGCAGATGAAGGGCCGGCTATCGCTGGACGGGCACGGCTCCATCGCGGTGAAGAGCCCGCGCCGGTTCAAGCTGGTCCAGCAGGAGTCCGAGACCTACGACTAAGACCACACCTTCCTACATCACAACTGACCAAGATTCCAGGGCTGCCAGATTGGGGTTTTTTCCCCATTTTGGCATAAAAATAAATTATTAGGGAGAACAGAAAATTTTCTCTTCATACGAAACGTATCATTTTGGGGAACAAAATCGCGTTAGGGGAAATTTTTAATCTTCTTCATACACTTGTATCATTTTGGAGAAAAATAAAATGAGATCTGGGGAAAGTTTTAAATTCATATTTGGCAACCCTGCAAGATTCGTATATGTATTATCAAAAATATCATCGACTCGTAACGAAATGTTTGGCGGAGAAATTAGTTTCAACTGTATTATTTATTTATACTATAACTATTCCTCGTTGTGAGTAAACTGTGTAGTTTTTTTTAAATTAATTATTTCAAAGATTGCTTTAATTTGTTTTAGTGATCAACGAAAAGTGTTATATTATTAACAATTTATATTAATAAATGTTTTAGTATTTAAGGCGTCTCGCTTTGGGATAAGATGCATCAAATTTCAAAATTTTCAATTAAGTATTTGATTGTTCATGCTAACTAATACTATTAATCTTGAAAATTAATAGTTTAGCATAAGATTTACGCTATACTGTAAATAAAAAAACAGTGCTATACAAAACATAGATACCAAATAAGTAATTAAGTGATATGTGTTGGTCGTTGACTAAAAAAATATGTTAGTTAGATAGAGATAAAAATTCTCATTCTCATGATTAAAGTTGGCAATATTGAAAAATGAAATGATTAAAGTTGGCAATATTGAAAAATGAAATGATTAAATTTGGCAATATTGAAAAATGAAAACTCAATAATAGATAAAATTCTAAAAAAGTAAATTCCGTATCCGCACTAATAAATAACTTATTTATTGTTAAGAACAAATTAAAATTGACGTTCGAAATATTTATTCTGCTTGAATTTGTTGCTTATCGATCTGTTTATTGATTCTCGGGAGAATTATGACCACTGCCAAATTTTGTTATAGGTAACTGATTTTTTGTATATCTATTGAAAAAAAAAATGTGTTGACAGCCATCAACTTGAGTATTTTTAATCATTTTAATTAATGGATTTCGTTGGACCCCCTAAACTGTACTTTTGGCTTTGTGTACCCGTAAAAGGGGTATTTGTTACGTTTAAAAACTGGGCAAACTGATCAAGTTTCAATGCAGTTCATGTTCAATTTCGTGTTAAACATATCAAGTTAGTATTTCTGTCGCATATCCTGAATACTATAGAAAATAATGGAAAATGTTAATCTTATATTGTAAATAACAGCTCATAAGTACTATAACAAAAGGGCTTTGGACCTTGGTGAAATCCACAAAGCCATCAAAAGCATCAAAACACAACTTTAGAATTTGGAGTTTACCGACTTTGTTCTGCACTAATTTATTGATAAAACGGCAGTTTTTGTTTTTGCTGTAATATAATAATTATTGTAAACTAAACATAGTACCTCCTGACTTACACGAAAATTGTACATATTAAGTACAAATTAAAACACAGTAAATGATGTGTTCTTGAAAATTATATTAGTGCTTAGAAAGTTATGTACACATGCTTTAAGAATGGGAAATGTTCGATCTGACTATCTTTGATCTAAAATAATAATATAAAGATTTCACCTACCAAGTTGGTGTGTCGTTATGAAGGTGAGGGAATTTTATTGAACTTTAATCTCCTTGGTAAACATCACTGGCCACTCGTGGTTCCTAAACTTTTTTCTAAGTTAATTCTATGCGTTTACATTGAAAACCTTAGCACTACTACTTAATACCTAAATCAACTTGAAACAAAGTTAAATATTTATTATTAAAGTAGGGTAAGATATATAATAAGACTGGAGAAGATGCTGCCAGTTTACGACACAATGTTCACAATGTGCTATGTAATTGACTACAAATGTAGTATTGAATTATATTACAAGTGGACATACCTATGTATTTAAAATACTTAGCTAAATCGAATAAATTTGGCATTTCTCATTCTTTTTAGCTGATAAGTTAGCAAAATGATGTGATACAATCATTAGAGTGTAAGTAACACACCCACCACGGATGGTTTCCGATTTGTCGATCGTGTTTTTTATGTTTAAATTATCTTTTGTTCGTATTTATAATTCGTCATAATTATCGCAATAAAAATTACTTGATAACATTATTAATTGGATGATTAAATTTTAACGGTAATGAATGACATTATAAGTAAATATTTTGTATATTTTTAAGATTAGCTATTCCAATGACAGACTAACTAGGGTCCTAATTTTGTTATCCTTCGGCTGGCATCAAGCGCTTTTTACTAAAATGTTTGTCATTTGACATAGGCATAATCTATATTTTTGAATCGCTTGTTGGCCAGTATTGTCAGTGTAATATACAATTCGAGTGTCAATTGTGACATTACGTCGCATGTGACATAATGTCACACGAACGATTTCAAACGAATGATTTCAAAAATAGGGTCCAGCCCACTTTAGCTGAGGGCGGCCATACATACGTCCCGGTACACCGGGACATGACCCGGTTTAAAGCGTTGTGTCCCGGTGTACCGGTCAGCAAGTAGCATATAAATATTACCCGAGTTCTTTAAAAATCCATAGTTCATCCTATTTTTTTTGTTCTAAATATCCAGGTCGGCATCTCAGCATTTATGGCAGCCCTTCCCTAGCATGACCACCGAAATTTGATATGATATAGCGATTTTTAACTGTCAAAAGACAATAGAATTTGACAGTTGTGTGTCGAACGCTATATCATGCGATATACAGTGGCGGTCACATAATTCAAAACACCAGTCGATTTTCATACAAACGAGATAACTTTGAAGCCTTGGTTCTGCGCCAAGGATTGACCTAGCTGTGATCTTAAATCCTGAAACTGAAAACTCTGATCTTACTGTGCTATAACTATCTCTTAGAATGCTGATCAGATCAGTTGGGTGTGTATAGCGATCTGAATCTCCTCCATTCAGTCTCTGGATGGCCATCATCAGTTCACAGGTAGGACAATCCTTGGTGATGAACCAAGGCTTCAAACTTACCTCGTTTGTATGAAATACGATTGATTGGTGTATTAATTATTAATTATGTGGCCCCCACTGTAAATTGATTTCATGTTGAGAGATTGAGTGAATGATTACAATTATTCCAGCTAAACAAATGAATAACCGTTCTTCCCGAGTCATCTTTTGTTTCGTATGCACGGTCGACAAAAGTAGAAATTTCGTCCGATCGATTTGATGTGCTTCCACAGTTATTGATTGTTGTTAACAATTTTGCACAAAGTGTTTCCATTACTTAAGGCGGAAATATACTATTGTGTTGTGTTGTGTCGCGACAGAAGCGTATCGGTTTCATACATTTAGTATGGCTAGAATCACATTACTACAGTGTGTCGTGTCGACACAACACAACACAATAGTGTGTTTCTAGTCATACTATATGTATGAAACCGATATGGCTTCTGTCGCGACACGACACAACACAACACAATAGTACATTTCCGCCTTTACTTTCCACATGAGAAAAATATTACCAATCATACCCACATTATAACGACGGTACAGACGAAGTATTTTCTAGATTGTCAAGTGTTAACTGGGTGTTTAGGTATCTGAACTAAAGTATTATTAATTTGACAAACTATTGATGCACCGAAGAGCACAGTCACAGTCATATCACATGATGGTCAGCCAGCCCACTGATTTTGTAACTTTGTTGCAATCAACTCTGACAGAAATCGCAGTTACATTTTACATTGTTGCTTTAGTAAGAACCGACAACTAAGTATCTTACATAAAAAGCAGCAATGTAACTGCCGTTTCAATCGATTTCAATTGAGATTGTTAGCAACAGAGTTACGTAATCAAGGGGCAGGTCACACTCTGTAAAATATTATCGTTAACTAACATTAATATTTCGTCTGTCTGTCTGTATGAATTGTTCGATGTTGTTGTGAATTGATATCCCATTATTAAATTAATTTCACATTTACCAAAGAATATTCTTTCATTAGCTCGAAGCAACGTTGCTATAGATTTTATTTGAATATCACCTGAAGAACACTAAAGTTCGTTTGAAATCCTAGTTTCCGATATATTCCGTTAATGATAACGACACATAGGTAGGTACTTATTGGTGAATCGGAGTAGGTACCTAGGTTTATGAGCTTCCTTACAGATATGTATAAAATTCAATAGGTACATACTTATCACGGCCGGCTGAGCCTATTTAATTTTATCCATATCTGTAGGAAGCTGCCATCTCTACCTGCGATTCAACTCAATAAGCAATGCATGTGTCGTGGACTTCAGAAGAATTTTAATGGTTTTCAGGTGATGATCGAATAAATTTATAGCAATATAATATTCTTTGTTAAATTATGGCTTCACGGCATTTCGTGGTTATTAATTTTATCCACACGTATCTGTAGTAAGCTGCCATCACAAAGCTCTGATTAATTTAGTTATTTGTTTTCTCTCAAACGTTGGCGGTTTGATGCACTAAAGAACGAGTTAGTACTTAATTCCTAACATATATGAGTTATCTTGATAATAAAGAGAGAGAGAGAGTAGTTTTGACTCATTTCATCCTTTTCAACGAATTCACAATCAGTATGACGACGGGAACAAAACAATAATTACAGTAGGAGGCATGTATTTTGAAATTTTTTCGACGTACTGGGGATAAGTTCGCGCATGTGCTCTTGTGAGCGACCAATAGCGCGCGCCCCTCTCCCGCCGCCCGCGCCCCTCACCGCTACGCATGCCCAAAATACGCGTTCCGCGCAATCCCCACCCGATTTCAAGATATATGCCTCGTACTTTACTAATTTATATACCTATACAGCTGACTGCAGTCATTTGTTGAGTTGGGCTTAGTTAAACGTATTGGTCATAGATTATATTATGTACACAACATTTAGCGAATGCCTTTTATCAAGTAGTTTAATTGTCGTAGGCTTCTTGTAATAAATATCGGAATTGTTAAAATAAATTTTGCAGTTGCTTGGTCTCGAGAGTGATATACTATGTTGTCTTAAAATATATGTAGAAGTTTGCAAAGTGGACTCAAAAGAAATATGTTAATCGGTGTTGATATTGAAAAGTTGAACAAATGAAATGTTATTGTTAGATCTAGCTTTAAGGCTGCTACGACGACCTAAACATGTTTAATCTATACTTAAATGTTATCATTACTAATAGACTATATTAATAAGATTAAATATATTAATTTTAAATTAAACCATTTTATTCTCTGAAAACGAAACAAACTTACCCTTAATTTATTAATGCAGGTAGGTATAAGAATTAAAATTTGACTTGGTTTATCCAGCTAACGGGTAAACGTATTAACGAGGTCGTAATTAGTTTTTTTCTAAGAATTTAGCTAACATAACAATAAAAGGAAGGACGAACTAACTACATAAAGAGCTACTCGTATCATCGAAATATATTACTATGCTAGTAATAATATTTCGACTACTCGTACTTATAAAGTTTGAAAGAATAGTTAGCTTTTGTAATAAATGGTCAGTTTTGACTCATTTCATCCTTTTCAACGAATTCACAATCAGTATGACGACGGGAACAAAACAATAATTACAGTACGAGGCATGTATTTTAAATTTTTTTCGACGTACTGGGGATATATCGCGCATGTGCTCTTGTGAGCGACCAATAGCGCGCGCCCCTCTCCCGCCGCCCGCGCCCCTCACCGCTACGCATGCCCAAAATACGCGTTCCGCGCAATCCCCACCCGATTTCAAGATATATGCCTCGTACTTTACTAATTTATATACCTATACAGCTGACTGCAGTCATTTGTTGAGTTGGGCTTAGTTAAACGTATTGGTCATAGATTATATTATGTACACAACATTTAGCGAATGCCTTTTATCAAGTAGTTTAATTGTCGTAGGCTTCTTGTAATAAATATCGGAATTGTTAAAATAAATTTTGCAGTTGCTTGGTCTCGAGAGTGATATACTATGTTGTCTTAAAATATATGTAGAAGTTTGCAAAGTGGACTCAAAAGAAATATGTTAATCGGTGTTGATATTGAAAAGTTGAACAAATGAAATGTTATTGTTAGATCTAGCTTTAAGGCTGCTACGACGACCTAAACATGTTTAATCTATACTTAAATGTTATCATTACTAATAGACTATATTAATAAGATTAAATATATTAATTTTAAATTAAACCATTTTATTCTCTGAAAACGAAACAAACTTACCCTTAATTTATTAATGCAGGTAGGTATAAGAATTAAAATTTGACTTGGTTTATCCAGCTAACGGGTAAACGTATTAACGAGGTCGTAATTAGTTTTTTTCTAAGAATTTAGCTAACATAACAATAAAAGGAAGGACGAACTAACTACATAAAGAGCTACTCGTATCATCGAAATATATTACTATGCTAGTAATAATATTTCGACTAAGTACTCGTACTTATAAAGTTTGAAAGAATAGTTAGCTTTTGTAATAAATGGTCAATTTCACCTCTGTAAAAAAATTCAGCAGCAGCATAATTGCTAAATGTTTCTATTGAATAGCTTTATAATACGACCTTTTGATGATTATCTTTGGCTTTCAGACGTGTACGAAACACAATATATTACAATGCAATCAAATCAATTGCACGTATATGAACAAAAGCTTTCTAATAATCCACGTATTGGATCAGTCATATCAAAAGAGCGTTTAAAAAAATACTGTAAGTTTGATATATTTTTATTACTTTTACACACATTTTATTTACACTACAGCGATATTACTAACTACAGAATTTGTGACTGTTATAGACTAAATTACAATAATTAATTCACTTAATTCCTTATTAAAAACATCACGAAATTCTATCACTCTTCTATAACATCAACCATGGCACCGTATTCTTTAAGATTTACAAATCCATAGTAGGTAATTACTTAAACTACGATTTAAATAGAAAAATAAAACAAAGTGTACCTTCACTTATGTTTGTGAGCATTATTAAAAGGAAACTTTTGAATAGGTCTTATCTTTTTTTATTTGTTATGAAAATTATAGAAAAATACAGCGGAATCACGAAGCAGATAATAAATGATATAACGAATCCATTTTTCGAAATAATACGACATAGGAATAATTGGCAAGGACATGCATCAATCAGTCTTACACATAGGCATAAATATTAAGCAGCAACATAATAGCTGATATGACAATTATTATATAGTAATTAAGTGAGCAAATGATTCGGAGCGAGCATGATTATATTCTATTTCAATTGTAGGAACTTCATGAGTGCGTCGTATATGAGACGGGGACTGGCGTCGCCATCTGCTGTGTACCGGACGCCCCTAAGGGCCCCATCTTCGTTTCTGACCACACCGTACTCTCCCACTATAAATCCATCTGGAGTTCTTTCTTCCACCCTATATTTCTTGTACTGCCTACCTTCCACAACGTAGCCGACTTTGCAATTGTCTTGCTTACATTTCTCAGTACTCGTCTCTTGGACTCCATGTCTGCGACCATCGGTCAGAACACTTATTTTTTCATCCACTTCATAATTTTTCTCTGGTTGTTGCTCAATGATACGGTGCGTATTAACTATTTCTGTTGATAAAGTATTCAAAGTAGTTGGAGTCGTAGTAATTATGGTGCTAGATAAGGGCATGTTTTCTGAATGGTGTTGCCACGGTGAACTTGTTATTGCAGTACTTTGTGATGGATTTTGCCAAGGGGTGTAGTTAGGTAGACTTCTGGGAGGCAAATGAAGTGAAGCTGGTTCACTGTAAAATTTAGCCGGTTCGCTGTAAATTTTTGCTGGTTCACTGTATATCTTGGCAGGTTCACTGTAAATTTTTGCAGGTTCACTATATATTTTAGAGGGTTCGCTGTAAATTTTCGCAGGCTCGCTATAAACTTTTGCTGGTTGACTGTACACTTTAGGAGTTTCGTAAAACTTTTGCAGTTCTCTGTTGGGGTCAGTAAAGGTGTCACTAGTTTCTTTATTATAGTTATTAGATTGGCTAGGTGTGTCGTGCATCACATTAAAACTGACAGTCGTCAAGCTCGGACTGTTCCCCCTTTCACTTGGCGATATGTTTGAAGGACCTTGAATATAGTTCTTTGGAGATGGCGAAAAAGGCACCGATCTTGCAAGCGGGACATTTTCTATATTTTCGTTTTCGACGTAGTCATTAGTAGCAGTTTGTACTGATTTGTTTGATGGTTCAGCAATGGTGTCATCGGTGTCGTTGTTTTCTGAATTAGATTTAAAGTTTCGACTAAAAGTGTGACCTTCACGTTCAAAAACTCTATTAAATCGAATTCTGTCCATTGACTGTATTATTGTCAGAGGTTGAATTTTATCAAAATCATGATTGCTATCTCTGTCTATTATTTTTGAAGACTCCTCAGCTAAGGAATCTTCGAGATGATCATTGTCAAAAACCTTTTTCTCTTCATCAATAGATTTTATGTCAAACGAGTTTTGGGAATCACCAAATAACTGATTCTGAACTTTCATTTGAAAAGGATGAATCTCTGCATAATGAGAAACATGTGTGTCTTTCTTTGTGTGTAGTTGTTTAATAAATTCTATATTTGCTCCCATTAGTTTTGGCGATATTTCAGTCGTTACGATTTCTTTTTCTAAATAACCTTCACTGTTTTTATTGTTTTCTAATGTTACTAAGTGTGATGTATTGAAGATTGAATCATTAATACTTTTGTTTTGTCCAAAGATTGATTTAGTATTGCTTCGGCCTACTGCAACAGATGAGGTAATTCGTACTGATATCACTTGTTCATCGTTCTTCTCATCCTTTGGTTTGTTTTGAGCATCGTAGTCGTATTGATGATGAGTGGCATCATCTTCTGTTAGACTCAGAGTTGGCCTCGGAGTGACGAGGGAGCATTGCACGATCTAGAAACAAGGAAAAGTTATTTTATCAGTACAGTACTTGTTTGCTAGTTATAAATTAATCGCCAAATGGATTGTTCGTTTGTCACAATATTGTAATATTAGATGATCAGTTACTAAGTCAGTATAACACAAATTCTACTGAAAAGATACAAGAGTTTACAAGTCTAACAAACTTAGTACATTAAACGGAACCTTAAATATTACAATGATGTGATACCCGCGGGCTGATTATCTAATTAGAAACCACCTAGCGACCGGTTGCAGTTCATAGATCAGGGATGGCGAACCAACGGCACGTGTGCCATTGATGGCACGCGACACAATGTTTTGGGCACGTCACCGGTCACAAAATTCATTACACGACGATTTGGTGGCACGTCTAAGACCTTGTTAAACATTAAAATTTAGAAAAATGGCACGTTGATACAAAAATGTTCGCCATCTCTGTCATAGATGATAGTGATCCATTGCTACTTCTTTTTGGATTAAAAAAAAACATACCAAAGAAAAGTAGCAATGTATGTGGAATGAAACCGGTCGCTAAATAGTTTCTTTTTAGATAATCAGGGTGCCGGTATCTTGGCGATCCCATTATATCGATTAATGATATCGACATTGATTTTATATTCACTATATAAAAAAAAGAATGCGTCTGGTGTATCAGAAACAAGTAGATCATGTAAGCGTCTTGTTTGACATTTAAAAGAAGAATAATGAGAAAGGAAGACACTGCATTGCCCACAGCAATAACTATTTAAATATAGGTACCTACCTACGTAAATCAGCTGTTTACATTATGTTAAACGTTCACCTACATTAAAATTTTAAACAAAGGCTGCATCGAGTTTTTAATCAGATAAATAATGATACATATCATTCCAATTTATAACTATCATAATCATACAAAAGAATTATTTATGAACTCCTTGTACGCATGTAGATATTATGTTATGAGAGTTTAATTATAAGTACTTCATACAAAATGAAGTAAAAAGTGGGACAAATAAACAAATTGGAAAAAAAAATTAAAATATATTAAAAACACGACTGCCCTGCCAAAAACGAACTAAAAAGTTAAACAACAAGTGTCATTGCAGTCGGGGGACCTCTTTGATCAAAAATTGTTCCGTAATAAAGTCCCCCGACTGCAATGACACTTGTTGTTTAACTTTTTAGTTCGTTTTTGGCAGGGCAGTCGTGTTTTTAATATATTTTATTTATTTTTATTTCACACATTTAAGTGACATATTATATAGTTTTCAACACACTTGCTCGTAAAGTGAGCCCCATCACATCGCTTTTAGGGCCATAAACCGAGCTATAACAAACGCGTGCAATAATATATAAAACACTAGGTTGTTATAAAATTATCCCTACAGAGTTAAATTAGTACCCTACTACAAGTTCTATGCGAGTAAACAGAGCATTCCAAATTTAACCGGGTAATACAGTTATTTTTTTAATAACAACAAAGAGGTTTTATTCCGCTGAAAAATCATATTCATTTTTGAAATAAATAAATGTGTAAGTCCTTAAGTAAGTCAAACGAATATTTATTATTATCAAATTATTCAAAATTCACAATATTTTGCTATAAAATGCTAAAATATTTGCATTTTATTAATTAAAATTATAATTTTGAAGTTGGCTGTATGCTCCCTCACCCCTTTGTTCGCAAAATATTCTTGCATTGGGCGTGTGAAAAAAACAAAAAAAAACTACGCGCCTTTTCCCATAATAATTGTCATATTTTGTTTTTGTCGTATTTGTTGCTGTGTGGTAAATGACTTTGTATTTTCCTCGCAAATGTGTTGAAAAACGTCGTATGAAACTCGTGAGCTTTTGCTCATTGCACACTCGGCTGAGTTACGCCCTCGCCTGCGGCTCGGGCTGCAACCCGCAGCCTTGTGTGCAATAAGCAACCTAAGCTAACTTGTCTCATAATGTACTATTTGGAGTGTGCTCATCAAGGCCTTTCATTTGATGCCCATATTGTAATAATAGAAGAAATAAATATTTTTTCACATTTGAAAATGGCGTCGTACAGTCGCCATATTGATTTTTTCTAAAAAAATATAGCCAGTGTCACTCGGGATGCTGTAAGAATTGTAACGATACCCCATTTATCCAAATCAGTTCAGGCATTTAGAAGTTATGGTGGCATAAAGAAACTCACATACCCACAAACATACATGAACCCTGAACACATATACACTCTTTTTACTTTGAGCAGTCGTGTAAAAAGAGAAGTTATGAGTAAATATAACATTATGATTCCTTTCGGAAAATTATGTTTGCCCCGAAAATGTAACATTTAATTTAAAAAAAATGTTTAAAAACAAAAAAAACCGACTTCAAAAAAACCTGCCTCTAAAAAGCAAGAAATAATATTCAAATCATTAGATACGCATTATAACGTCTATTGAAGTCGGGTGGGGTACGAACGTACCGTACATACGTACGGAAAGTACAATTTCCTTTTTTTATTCTAAAATCCCCACCCGACTTCAATAGACGTTATAATGCGTATCTAATGATTTGAATATTATTTCTTGCTTTTTAGAGGCAGGTTTTTTGAAGTCGGTTTTTTTTGTTTTTAAACAATTTTTTATTTGTTTATTTTTAGTGTCAGTAGCTTCCCAACTAGCAAAAAGCTATTTTTAAGACTACTTCTAGACTCTCTTATAAGAAACTTGTATTAGCATGCTACGCACCCAGGATTAGGGCGCAGTTATAGGAGTGATTATTTCTATAATAATCTTATAACCAACTTAATGAATGCTACTAAACCCTATAAAATACTTGAGGAATCGCAATTGCTTCTATAATAATCTGAGACTACACAATTACAAGCACAAATTCTCTTATAAATATTACACAAATATGTTACTAAAACAATCTTGTTTATAATGCACTAATAATGTACTTAGTTATTAGTTATAAGTAAGTTTTATAAACAGATAAAGGTTATCTTTCTTGTTGTTTCGTCAGTTAGGTAATTGTTCCGAGTTGTTTCGTGGTTAAAGTTAAAACATCTACATAATACACTCTCTCTTAATACAGAAGTAATAATATATTGTAATTAGTATTTGTAATTAAGTAGGTATGTGATCGGGAAGCTGGGGAACTCATTTTTACTGTAAATAATTATGTACCGTAATTTGGTTAGTTTCACCAATGCCCCTCGAAAATGAGCACGTATAGTAAAGTTGTGAAAAAAATATTTCATTAATTTTTATAAATTTTAGCCATGTTTTTAAATTGCTCTGCATTAAGTATTTTATAGAACCATAGTAGGTAAATTAGTGTTTGTAGCAGTTTTAGTAAGTACAGATAACTCGTCTCCATTTTGAAACAAATTAGGGTTCCCGAAATCTGTTTACACTAATGTTTTTCTTTTCTTCTTTTTTAGGGTTTATTAAACTAGCTGGTTGATTTTTTTACGTCGATTGTTTTCTGACAAAATATTCATTAAACTTATTAACAAAAATATGAAATGGCCTTAGTTAGAAAATGTACATTTTGTGTTATCGGAAAGCTACAATGGGTGTGGGATTTTGGGTTATTATGAATTATAAATTATGAAAATGTTAGTAAGTATGAAAAATGAAACTTCTTTAAAATCCTCCATACAAATCGGCAACCTACTATATTTTTTGAACTTTTTCGCCATCTCCTATATTTTTACACGTAATAATCTTAAAATTACTCTAAATTTGATGCAAAAAAAGTTGGCAACCCTAGTGGGATTCCAGTTTCTTATTTTCGCAAGATGACGGAGAAATCAACGAAATGGCTGATGTTTACTAATAAAGTGTTTGGCCTAGTGGCTTGTAAGCTTTTTTGATCTCATAGCGCTCCTATTGAGTACAATAAGATTTAAAAGAGTCTCAAGCTAGACTATAACGGCGCAAACTTATAGTAATCTCAGAGAAGTATGTTAAAAATCTTTTTATACTTACAATATGCTACGTGATGCAACTATGGGATCAAAATATTATTCAGGACTATATAGTCTTACTACAAACAATTAGACGAGACTTATTCTTTTAAGTGTCCTATATGATACTCTTGCAGCTATCTATATAAGACTGAGGTATAAAAGCAAAAGGTCTTAAAAATATTTACGCTTGTGAAATGCTATTACTAGTAAAAGTGTCCTATAAATGCTTTATAAGTTAGTCTTGTAGAGAACTATAAGACTGATATATAAAAACTGATGCCCTTGAGTATGTTACGACTTGTCAAATGACATTATAAGTAAAAGAGTCTACAACAAGCTCTTTATAAGAACGTTATTAGTAGAAGCAGACTTATAATCAATCTTTATAGGATTACTTTGCTTGTTGGGCTGTATTAGATAGTGTAGGTAAGTATATTATTTAGGTAGAAAAATTGGCTCAGCCAAACGTGAGTTAATCGCGGAGAAACATGCTATCTGAGAACCTTATTTTTTTGTAGTCGGTTAAAATGACTACACTAAAGGTATCCTTTCCAACACAAAAAACTTCATCTAATTCGGTTCATAAATAACAAAGTCGTCAAGGTAGTTGATGCAAAATCATAGTATTTTCAGGATTACTTGAAAACTACTCGACCAATTTGAAAAAAAAATTAAATGGGACCATCTCGCAAGCAAATTAAATCGAACAAAAAAAGAATCATCAAAATCGGTCCATAAATGTCGAAGATACGCGCGAACAACGATAAAAAAAACATACAATCGAATTGAGAACCTCCTCCTTTTGTTAAAGTCGGTTAAAAAGCATAAATTACGTTTACCGTTAACATTAATAATGTTACCTACCTACCTAAAGTCTTAATTTCAATTGTTTATTTTCTTAGCCTTTGAAAACAAGTAAGGCAAAGAAAAATATAAAAAAGGATAAAATACAGTAATTATTTCTTTAGTTTTTAGACACAGAACATATGGTTTAGATAAGACTCTGTCAAACATATTGAGGCAGTAATGAATAAAACCTTCGTTATTCGTTAGGTATCATTCAAAAAGGTTTCAACAATCTATATTATTCTAGTAATTTTAAATTAACATAATTCAAATTCAAAACTATTAAGCTGATAGTTAGGTAGGACTTAAAAATGTCAGTCAAAGTTAAAGTCAAAGTCAAATAAGCTTTATTCAAATAAACTTAATTATTAAGTACTTTTGAATCGTCTATATTTTCCTACCACCCGTTCCAGACTTTTTTAGCTGACAAGAAGAACGGGTGCAAGATACTTAGCAGCTGTAACAGCCATAAGTAACGATATTTACAAACTTTAATATATCGTTACCAAATAATTACAACAGGGTGACAGGATTATTGGCAACAACATATACTTATTGTTATATTACTTCAACAAAGTACTTATAGTAGCAAGTTATGTGTTACATCATTTCCACGCATTTTGATCTTTAAGATAATCGTCTACTTTATAATAACCTTTACCCATGAGCGAATTTTTAACATGGTTTTTAAATTCATGCAAAGGAAGATCAATCACTTGTTGTGGAACTTTATTAATAAAGGCTATGCCTTTCCCCATAAATGAACCTCTAGTTTTTGCAAGCCTAAATCTTGGAACGGCAAGTTTATCTTTATTTCTTGTATTAAACTGGTGAATATTGCTGTTCTTAGCAAATGAATCATAGTGTTTCCTTACATAAACTAAATTTTCATAAATGTATTGGCCTGCCAAAGTTAAAATATTTATTTCTTTGAACAATTCTCTCAAGGTATCTCTTCGCCGTAGATTGTATATGGCGCGAACAGCTCTTTTTTGGAGTACAATAATATTTTCAATACTGGCAGCTGAGCCCCACAATAGCAGTCCATACGACATTACACTATGAAAATAACTAAAGTATACTAACCTTGCCGTTTCAATATCAGTTAAAAGCCTTATTTTCTTAACAGCGAATACCGCTGAACTAATTAAGTCTACTTGACAAGGCTTCAATATGTGGATCCCATTGCAGTCGAGAATCTAGTGTGAATACCTAGAAATTTTGTACTCTCAATAAACTCGACTTTATCGTCATTCAAATTAATATTTAATTTTGTCTGCTCAACATTAGGTAATAAGAATTTAACACATATTATATGTATAGGTATTTTCTTTCTTGAACGGTGAGCTCCGTATTCTAGATAATATGCTGGTGATGTAGGTATAGGCAGACGGATGTCAACTGCATGAGCAAGATACAATAAAAAGTTAATGTGACAACCTGACAACCTGAACGGCAAAATATGCGAAACGGGTTTGTACCGCCTGAAGTACAAAAGAGATAATACTTAGTCATTTTCACACATCAATTATATTGTTTAAATAAGGTAGCTGTAATTGGAGTTCTTTTTGACACCATAAGATTAAACAATGTGGTGAACGGACGAACTTTTTATTAATATCATCACGATTTATCATTAAAACTGCGATTGTCATCTGTTTATTGAGATTCAGATTTTGAAGATAAAGCTAAGAAAAATTATAAAATTCCTTTGAAATCTTGTGGTTTTCATTAAATTTAAAAAAATAAAATGTTTTATATGACAGGTGTATCAGGTGTACGGAAAGCTTTTAATATACTTAGAGATAAGTTAGGAGAACTTGAATAAGTAGCGAGTACATTTTTTGCTACACTAATAATAGCAGCACCGTATTCAACCATTGTTATTAGTGATAATGCGGATCTAATAGAGGATATATAGCACATAATTGCTGCTAACTTGATACTGATTGATCAAATTGGCACTTAATTGATAAACTCATAATATTCCGAACTAATTGACACGGCCTTTTAAAGTCGTTATTAAAATTATACCTTCTTATAGTGATGTTATTTTTGAACACTTTTGATTGTAGCAGAATAGTATTAATTGTACGGAGAATAACCGCAAAATATTTATATCTAATTTTCAATGACATTAAAAAATTGTATGTGCGAAAATTGGGCTGTATATCCGCATTTAAAAGAAATTAGCGTTTTTCCAAAGAAGTTATCTAAAGAATGAAAGCATTAATATTGATGTAAACTTTAGTTTTAGGAAGCAAAGTCAAAGTCAAATAAGCTTTATTCAAATAAACTTAATAATTAGGTACTTTTGAATCGTCTATATTTTCCAGACTTTTTTAGCTGACAAGAAGAACGGGCGCAAGAAACTTATCAGCTGTAACAGCCATAAGTAACGATATTTCTTAAATTAGTGCCGTAAAGAGAGAAAAATATTTTAAATTATCAGGTATTTTAAAACGGGAATTAATTAATTGGGTGACTGGAAATAATTAAAGGTGACTGTTAATGGGATACTTAAATACTAAACCAGGCATATTTATACATAAAGGTATAAAAATGGACCGACTATTTTTCACATTACCTCTTAAGACCCAAAATTAAAAAAAATATGATTAAAGAAGAAAATTTATTGACTTACTGAACAATAATATATTAAGGAATATAAAAACATATTAAAAATAATAATCAGCAAATATTTTTTTCAATAGAAGACATATTGAAAAATATTAAAAGTTAGATTTGGGGTATCTCTGAAATCAAAAAAGGATTGGATTCCTTTACATACTTATTCTAACCAGTACATAAGTACGTATACAGAAAGTATTTTAGCCCGAGGAAATATTCACAGAGAGATATAATCGATTTTCATGTTTAGGTAAAAATACCTAACTTCTCGTAACAAAATTTATTGGATTATTGTTCACCTGTAATCTGTATTACCTAACTTCATCACATGCCAAATTTCACTGACGGGAGAATTATTCGGGTTGCTTATGTCCCGTTGATTGGACTAAAAATGATTTTAATCACAGAGTAAAGAAAAAAATGCTCAAATCGGTACACTTCGACATGTTTTTTACTGGTATTTAAAGATTCTAAAGTAAATTTTTATTTTTTTAGGAATAATGAGGTATTTGTCTAATGTATTGCGTGTTTTGTATATCCATATTTCTATTTCATAATTTAATAGGAATTTTCAAATTTCGCTCTTGTTACGGTTCGCGCAGAGTTGTTTTGATCATTTGTACTGAAAATTTAACGTGGAAAAATGGAACGTGCTCCGTACAGTCTTAAAGACAGAAATGCTTAGAAAGTTACTATCACTATCTTAAATCATCACTATCAAATTTTAAATCATTAGGAATCGAAATCAGTCATTCTTAACCGACTTAAAAAAAGGGAGGAGGAGTAATCCAGGTTGCATTCGGTTGTATGTTTTTTTTAAGTTTATAACCCTGAGGTACGGAAAACTGATATTCCGTCAATATGGACCGATTTGGAAAATTATTATTTGTTTCAAAGAATATACTTCCATCTACGGTGAAATCGGTTGGTAGTTTTTAGCAAACACTGAAAATTCAGAATACTGTCATTCAACTTCGATCATCGAGCATGTAACTTCTTTGTTTATGAACCGATTTAAATGATTATTTTTTGTTTGAAAAAAGATACAATGCGATTAAATTGACAACAGACAGTAATCCGCAGCAAGTTCCCTCGATAATGTATTGAAAAGAGGAAATTTTACAGATTAAAATTCGTCGATTAGTACCGCAAGTGCCATGAAGATAGTCACTTTATTTGTAGGTACTAAGAGGGCTGAGGCGTCTACTAAGCTGAAACAATAGATTCTTTTATACGTTTAGTTTCGAGAATATAATTTATAGCTGTTGCTAGGCACCAGGGCGCGTTCTCGAACATAGAAAAAAATTACTCTTTCTCGAATGCAAAGAGAATGTAAATCACTACCTCCCCAGGACAAAACATAAGCGGGGATAGTCTGTTCGAATATTCAAATACGAAATATTTTTCGTCTGTAGCTTTTTAATCACAAAGTCAATGCAAGAAGTTTGCAAGTGACGCCAGCCAGGGCGTCACAGTACCTAAAATACATTTTTAATTTAATCGCATAATTGTACTTCAAGAATGATATGATTTTAATTTCATTGGCATTGGCATTGGACCTTGGACTTGAAGATATACAAAGGAACTCTTCAAAATCAAATTGGAACTAACTCTATAGTGATTGAAATATTTGTAGGTTTCTTTAGGACCATCAAAACAAGGTACTTACCTTGTTTTGATTTATTATACTTATCTTAACCATAGTTAGGTAGTACCTACTATTACTAAAATCGTATAAACAACAAAATTTGTTCTACGACTTTTCCGAAAACAGACATTAAAAATCCACTTTTCATCAAAACTCAATCAGCTGCTCGGACATTTGTATGGAAGGCCGATTGTTTTTGTCCGTGTTTTGGAAAAGTCGTAAAAAAAAAATATTATTAATGATGTTATTAATATATTCTTGTAATTACATAACAAATATGTCAGTCGTCGTCCATAGGAATTAACGATCTGTCGTCCGAAAAGTGTAAGAAGTGAAAAAAATCTGTTTACAAAGCAGCGAGATTAGGTGTTTTGAAGTTTCAAAACTGAAGGTTTTTAAGTTGAAAATATTAACCGGCCATTTGTTAAACTAACATAAGTACGGTGCTGCCGGATGAACAGTTATGCTAAAATTACTTGGTACGCATGCGTCACTTGGGCATACTTTAAAAATCACGCAATGCCAGTCCCTATTTAATTTATCTAGTGATCAATTTTAGTCGTGAATGTTAATTAATAACATTGAGGTGCGACGGACCGTTTACAGGCGGAGCGGAAACCGCGCGGTTGGGTGTTAATGGCTCTCCACCAGTGTAGCCAGCTACAGTTTTTCGATATCTCCACTGTTTTTAGTTTAGACATCCAAATCTACAGTTTTTTTTATTGTGCTAGCGTCATCTATTTTATTCGCTGCATGACCCATACCAACTTGGTTTTAGCAGTCTACGGTACGGCGTGGGTACGGCATACGTAACACTCAATAAAATAGTCAATAAATCGTCTATCTTATCACCCCCATAAAAGGCACTTTACATACAAAATTAGAAACTAAAAATTGTTTTGAGTTCAATGCTACTACCAATAACAATTTAAAGAAATTTAATAAAATATATGTACGATTTTAAAAATAAAAATGAAACTTAAAATCAAGAGAATGTGCAAATTGCAAACGTGGAAGTTTTAGTACAAATAATGTAAAGTTCAGATTTAAAGTTGATTTATTTATTTATTTAATTCTTTATGCACATTGTACATATGCGGACTTAATGCCCTAGGCATTTTCTACCAGTCAACCTTGGGGTGATGTGAAGATAGTGATGTGGTAGGGTGCACAACCAGTATTAAACAAAAATATAAAGATATTCAACATAATAAATTATATACCAGATTTACTAATACGAGTTTATTTTTTTTACTTTATTATATTGTTTTGTTGATTACTGCTATTATAGTGCGGCGGTAATCTTAAAAAAGACGCTTAGAAAACACTTTTCGTACAAGTCATCTTGGAAATATAAAAATTTGGTATCGATGCATTCAGTACGATGCCCTGATCACAAATATATAAGATGACAAGTGCGAAAGTGGTGGGGGTAGAAACTGTGACGTCATAAAGTTTTCAGTACAAAAAAAAAATTCATACCATGTGGTATATCAAATGAAAGGGCTTTGTGAGTAGATTGCGAATATATAGCACACTATAACATTTTCACTACTTGGTCTAACAAATTATTAGCAAACGTCGAAAAATTTCGCAATTCAGAGTCGCCATTGAACAGGTCTAGATTGAAAACGACTGAATAGATTTTTACAAAATACATAACAAATAACTCTGCACATACTCTTTTCGAAAGTCTAAAGGTAATTGACCAAAGATATTTAAAAATAAGAAAAGGACATCAGTTTTAATAATAGCATAATTTTCTGCTTTTTCTCAATTCTCAAATTCCTTTAATAATTAATAAAAAAACAAATAAACTTTCGTATGTTAATCATTTCTTGTCCTACTTAGTAAACAGTATTTGACAGTTTCCATGCTTCTTTTAAATTTAAATCACTATTAAAAAATGTGTTAACAATTTCTTTGGTTTTCAATGCGTGGAAAACCATTTGTTGAATTTTATACATGATTAATTAAAAAAAGAATTGAGTAAAGTTTGTTTACCAAATAGGACAACTAAGGATAACTAAAAGTAATGACAAATACACATGGAAAACACACACAGTTGCTCGGAGACCTAAATAACCTAACAAAACTCAATAAGCAAAAGTTGTCCATGTCCATCAGCCATTTTAATGTCCCCACTGCTGGGGCACAGGCCTTCCTTATGGGTGGATAAGGAGGACGGGCCATAACCCACCACGCGGGCCCAATGCGGATTGGTGGGTGTTAACGACTGCAAATGCAGCCGGGACCAACGGCTTAACGTGCCTTCCGAAGCACGGAGGAGCTCGAGATAATAAATTTTTGGTCACCCATCCCATGAACGACCCTTGCGAACGTTGCTTAACCTCCGCAATCGCTGGGCCAGGTGCTAAACCACTGCGCCACCGAGCTCCTCGGAGGCAAAAGTTATTTAGAAAAAATCAAAACAATACACAAAAATCACAGTCTTTTTAATGGGTGTAAAAGGGGCTTAACGGGTGTAAATAATCATTCATAAAATACAACAAATGTTTTACCACGCATAGAATACCAAAAATATTGTAAATTGTTAATAATATTTGATTTAATAAGACAACATATTTTAAAAATAGTGATTAGGTTTAAAAGAAGTATCTAAAGTGTAAAAATTTGGTTATTTAAACCTTCGTCTGTTTATCCTAACTTGTCCTAGTAAGGATAAACATACGAAAGTTTAGTTATTAATTTTTTTATTAATTATTAAAGGAATCTGAGAATTTGGAAAAAGCAGAAAATTATGCTATTATTAAAACTGATTTACTTTTCTTATTTTGAAATATCTTTGGTGAATTACCTTTAGAAATTCGAAAAGAGTATGTGCAGAGTTATTTGTTATGTATTTTGTAAAAATTAATTCAGTCGATTTCAATCTAGACCTGTTCAATGGCGACTCTGAATTGCGATATTTTTCGACGTTTGCTGATAATTTGTTAGACCAAGTAGTGAAAATGTTATAGTGTGCTATATATTCGCAATCTACTCACAAAGCCCTTTCATTTGATATACCACATGGTATGAAAAAACAATATCTTTGTACTGAAAACTTTATGACATCACAGTTTCTACCCCCACCATTTTCGCGCTTGTCATCTTATATATTTGTGATCAGGGCATCGTACTGAATGCATCGATACCACATTTTTGTATTTCCGTGGTGACTTGTGCGAAAACTAACCTCAAACCTTGTTTTACCGCCCTACTATTAAATAATACAAAATAAGAAAAGCTGTAGATTTACAGGTCTTTAAGTAGAGTTTTACAGTTTTCTACAGCTTTTTGAAAGATTGTATGCAGTTTTAGTCTAGTTTGGAGCTGACAACACTGCTCACCACCGCACCAGCCGCAGTCAGTGACCGCGCGGCCGACCTTGCCGTCCGTTCGCGCTAAATGCACTGCCACAGATTGTAAAGATAAAGTCAAATATTTCGATTAAGCTTCAGTGAGCTCGATACAATCGAATCACGATCGAAAGAACGCACGACGTGTTGAATAAATAAATGAAAATACTTTTGTCGATCAGCAGCGGCACAAACAAAAAATCCTTATTAAAACTTTGTAGTTATTACTGCTTTTCTTCGATCAGTTATTTTTGAATGAGAGCAATTTCTGATTATTATTTTTTATGATCAATTTTGGCATGAGATCCGCTTTTATAAGTAACATAATAAGTAGATAATTTTGCCTTATTAAAAGTTGGAACAAAAACAAAGACGAGAATATACACACGTCTTTTTATCATCACATAAAAACTTGTTGGTAAGTCTTAATTCAAATAACTAGACCGCATTGGAATTTAAACAAAAAGTGGGTGTAAGTGTGACACCTATCGGGCTATACCAGTAGGTGTGAATACGCACTAAAAGGAAAATGACAATATTTTCGACCTTCGTTTCGCATCTAATGCTGGCTCCACTCGTTGGCCATAATATTGGCCAATTTATCGTTCGTTGATGCTTTTGAAAGAACCTCTTTGAAGCATTTGTTTCAAAGCCGGCAACGTACGAAGAATTTGCCAAAATAAAGGCCAACTTGTAGAGCCGGAATAACGTGATAAGAACTTAGATCTCGATCAGTGGGCGCTCCGCGGAAGTAGTCCAAATTCCGCTGTGAAGAAACCATAGCGACCTTTCTATTACAAAAACGTATACCTACCACACATTCATGTGTTACACTACTACACTATCAGTGTTTTTTTATGGTCAATGTTATTTCTGGAAGCAATGGCGAAATTTTTTTTTATAAAAAGGAAAAAACTCCCATATTAAGAGAAAAATCTTGAAATATTTATAAAAACCATAGACTACCTAATTGTGTCGAAAAAAATTTTTTAATAAGTACATGTGGTTGTGGTCGGTGGTGCCTATAAGGAATAATCTCCATTCTGCTGTTATTCCCTAATTTGCAAAGACGAAGTTTTTATTAAATTTTTCACGCAACAAAAGATTCTGTCACTTTTTCCTAAGGGAACTTATTCCTACTTATAACAAATGCACTACTGCCAATTTGTTTCTTTTTTCAGATATTCCCCATTGCTGCTGCAATGCTGAATCTATGAGAAAAGTTTCTGTGATATATCGAGGTTTATCAGTTTTCCGCAAAAAATTAAATGAACTTTTGTAATGAGTGCCTTTGAATTTCTATGAAATACGAAGCCATAATTTTTCAAGTTGTTCAAGTATACAAGCCATGGTAATACAATGCGCACCGTTGTTGAAAAGTCACAAAACAAACTATTATGAATAAACTTGACATTAGTAGCTAAATATTACGCGCGCCGTGTGTGCTGTCACAGCACTAACATGTTGCTTTCATTTTATTGACCGCGCCCGAGACGCAAGCGCTAGGCGCCAGCGCCACGGGACCGCTCCGTGCCACTGACAGTGAAAAACAAATGAAGGCCGTATGGTGTGGTGGCTGTATGTATGTACATTTATACATACAAGCTTTTTGTCACGTAACTGGAGGAACGACCAGCTACGTGTCGCCACGTTACTACCAGACAGTCTAGATAATGCTTTTGTAGCTCAATATATGCTGGATCCTATCCTATCCTCTTGTTAAACCAAGCACATAGCACCTACATAATAGACATAGACCCAAGTTACTATGCATAAGAATAAATATTGAAACTTCGTTTTACCATTTTGATACTCTTTTACGTAAGTCGTTTTGTAAGCTAACTGGAATCTATAGTAAGTACCAACCTACTACAATAATTCTACTACATTAGTTATATGGGTTTACCGTTTATACAATATAATTGAAGTTCCTGTTTATATTAAGTAAACTTGTTAATCTGTTAATATTTAAGTAGGTAATCTGTTAATAATCCTGTTAATATTTAAGTAATTAACGTTTTACTTTAACTGATTTTCGTTAAGAGTCGGAAAATGTATAGGTAAATACAGGCTATTACCAAACAGCATTATAAAGACGAAAATAGTTAATAAGGTAACCCCATCGTTTTTATTTAGTTGCATGGGAAAAATGTAAAATTACTACTCTAGACGCAAACAGACTATTCGATAATCAATCCCATGAATTGGCAAAAGCAAAACACAATTTCGGTTTAGCATGCATTACCAAACAGCCTGTTGAATAAAGGTTAAAGCACGGTTAAAGTATGAAATTGACGATTTTTTTCTCCCACACAGACTCCCAAAATCAGCTATTTCATATCATACAAAAATTAATATAAATAACGAAAATATTCCTTGTTATAATTTCGAATTATGATCATGTCGGCCAACCAATAACAATATTTCTGGTTTTTTATTCTAATGTTAATAAAGTAGGTAGGTAGTAGGTAGTTAGGTACCTTATATTATAAGTGACTCTTTTTTTGTTAGCAGAAATGACCACTTTTATTCATTGTAACTTGCCGATACTAAGAATTAGATATTCTTTTTAGTAAGTTTCTTTGCATTAGTTAGCTGAATGTTTATTGTGCATAAAAGTTTTAAAACATTCGCGTTCATGGTTGTTAAATAAATTAAGAAAATGTTGGTATGGACATTGCAAATTCTTTAAGAGGCATATTACGTTTCGACTGTGATTTTTGCGTAAAATGGCCAATTTTGGGGTTCTCGATCTCAGAAACAACAATACATTAACAGTTTTGACTTATTGAATAATGTAGAACAGCTATTGGAATAGATAATAGCGGCCTCGCTTTTTTGAAAATTTGCTTAACTTTATAATTAAACCTGAAATTGCAGAGAAAGATTTTCATAAAATGCGCGAAGGCACTTTTTTGGGGTCATGGATTGAACTACAGTGCTAAACAAATGAAATAAAAAAAAAAAATATTATCTCTTATATAGTCGAATAGATCATAGCGGCCTCGAAATTTTGAAATTATGTATGGAATATGTGAAAAAAAATCCCAATCAAAAACCATAAAACTACTAAAAACGCTCAGAATTAACTGTGAATTTCTCCTAGATACATAATTATTATTACGTAAAATTTATATTAGAATAATCTTTACTTCATATGAAAATCAAATTTCACACTTTTATTTGTTGTTTGTACTTGTTTTTCTTTCTGTGTATGTTCAAAGTTGACTCTAAGAAATCGTTCACCAACTTTAATTTTCCTTTCTAACCCTTTAACTTTCCAGCGTATCATCATATTACTTTTTGTCGCGAACACATATAAATGTATTTAGTAGACCCAAAGGTTTCTCTAGGTTGTAGCGCTAAAATCCGTCAAAATCCAAATTTCGACGAAGAAATGTGATAGGGCCCTTAAACCTCCAAACCAAACGGCAATTTAATTCTTGCAGTTTTACGACGAGAATTTTAATTCGTTCTTTAATAGTCATATAGCATTTTAGCGAGAAATCCTATAGTCTTTGCGGCAGGATTTGTAATGTATTTTTAATTGTCAATGTCGTCAAATGTTGCAGAGCAAAAGCTCTTTTCAATAAATTCATCCAAAATTACGAAATTAAACGGCAATTGTGTTAAATTTATAAAAAAAGACATTCAAACTATAGATAAGCATTATAAATACTAACGCTGACAAACCCTACTTTTGATTGATTGATAAACTATAACATAACATTATGGTTGCAAATATTCTAAAGATTGTACATTTTGCATCCGTGACGTTCCTTTTTGATATGAAATTATAACTCTCACACAATAGTGTTAGAATGCAGGTTATTAGGTAGGTATGTACTAATCAAAGCTTTGTAATTAAATGTTAGGTATTTCGTTGAAGGATATACTTAGGATCTAGCTTAAGGGTTTGAAGGTCATCTACTTATGGAGTAATGTGGACTTGATTACCATTATGACTCAAACGCGGACTCCGCTCAAGTACGCAAATCTGGTAAGTTTATAAGTCACGTTAACTTTAACTACGAAGTAAGTATATGTAAGTCAAGGACTTTAACTGTATTTTTGTTACCTATTGTTTTTACTGACATTGATTTCGACAGTAGCGATAAATCTCTTCACTATTTTTATGAATGTGAAATATTACAGTTTAGGCTTATTTGGTATACTTACTATAACTTGAGTGATTGAAAGCAAAGCTGTTTCAATTTAAAAAAATATTGATTATGTACCTTCATTGTTTTTTTTATTTTATACTTATTCGTCATAGAAATCTTTATAAATAAGAGTTGATATCAATTTATTGCTTGGAATTTGAGATCTAATATTTTAACATAGGAGGAGTGATTCTTAACTCAATGATTTATAGAGAAGATTTTGACCTTACATTATTTTTTCCGTCTATTCAGTCGCGTTGTGTTGTCACATCCCAGACACAGTGACAAGAAGTTGTGATTGACTGGTCGGTCGGAAGTACATACATTCATTTCCTTGAGCGACATTTGAACAAATTGTGGAAGTACAACATAACATTCTTCATACTCTTTTGATTGTTCTTTGAAACTTTAAATCATAATAAGTATTTGTGTAAGTATGAAAGGTAATTAATTAATTAGGTAAAATTGAGAAAACTGTGATAGATCCGTGTAAAACTTGAGCTAGGGCTTTTAGGTCCATTTAATAATAGATGATGAGTAATATTCTGTTTTACCCGTAGGTAGGTACTTGCTGTACCAGGGAGAGAAAAATATCATAACGATTGTTATGATGTTTTTCTCTCATCATAAATCATTTTGAAATTTTTAGATTATAGGCATTCACAATGCTATTTTTATATTAAGCTAATAAATTTAATTTAATTTAAAATCAAATTAAATTTAATTTAAAAATTTAATTTAAAATAAAATTTAATTTAATTTAAAAAAAATATTTAAAATAAAATTTTATTTAATTTAAAAATTTAATTTCAAATAATATTTCATTTTATTTTTTTCTATTAAATTTATTAGCTTATCATAAATCATCTGTCATAAATATTGTAACCAATTTCGTAACGCAATTGCGCGAAAAATATAATTTGGTGGCGCCAGGATCCATGTGCTTGTATCCAACTATACCGAGCAATAATGTTTTTTTTTTTCAGAAAATTTTGAAATTTTTATACATTGTATTTTCTGAAGACAAACAATAAGTACGGTATTTACTTACTAGCGGCCGCCCACGACTTCGTCTGCGTGGTCAGTTATTTCTCTATCCTTCGGGAACAGTAGGTAACTAGGTACTTTTTTTCCGGATGAAAGGTACCCTATGTCCGTCTCTGTACCCCTGACAACATGTATGCAAAATTTCATGATGATCGGTTCAGTAGTTAAGACGTGAAGGCGTAACAAACAAACAAACAAACGGACTTTCGCATTTATAATATTAGTAAGGATTTTCGATTGAACTAGATGTGTTATGTTTTACACAGACAGAACACACACAAGGACTTACAAAATCAACAATATTAATCATCATCGTTTATCACTTAAACAGTAATTCATGATCGGAAGTCATGTCCAAGTTTTTCAACGGTAATTCAGTTAGTGGGTAAATAAAGACTTTAATATCAGAGGTCGAATTGAAAATTTTATGTGTATTGATAGGTAGTGATTACGATAAGTAGGTAGTTGTTTGGTAAATGCTTCAAATGCACTTTTTTGCTCTAGTTTTGAACGAGTTAGCTAGACCATTACTTATCAAGGAAGTAAATTAATTGCAAGCGAACTCAACCTATAATGTACTACCTACAACCTACATAGGTACAGAAATAAGATGTTTTTCGGCCAATGTCACTGTCAATTAAATAATAATGGGGAATGTTCGAAAAAAAAACAAATTGGCTGAATATTTTTTTATTTGTAGGAATAAGCTCCCTTTGTAATAGAAAAAAGTTTCAGAATTTTTGGTTGCGTAATAAAATAAAAAAAAAACCGGCCAAGTGCGTATCGGGCCACGCGCCATAGGGTTCCGTAGTTACCTTAAACCATACCATATTTAATACTACCTATCATTTTTCGTTTGCAAAAATAACTTTGTTTTTCACAGTGTTAGTGACAAATAAATGACAAAGTTATATTTGCGGTTTTGGAAAATGTGCTATATCTCAAAAACTAATTACTATATCTCGTTCAAACTAATTTTGGTTGAAAGTATTTATTAAGATCTACAGCATATATTTTTTTTAGATTTTTCACTCTCTTATTTCAAAAGTTAAAGGGGGGGGACACACATTTTACCACTTTGGCGGTGAATATCTTTCAAACGGTTGACTTTGAGAAAAAATTGTCTTAAAAACCTCAATGTTATTTTTAAAGACCTATCTCTAGACACCCAACACGTGTTGGTTTGAAGAAAAAATTTTTTTTCAGTTTCAGTTCTATGTATGGGGAGCCCCCCTTAATCTTTTATTTTTCTTATTTTTGTATTAAATTCGTTAAGCGGTTAACAGAATACATCTACCTACCAAGTTTCAACTGTGTAGTCTTAATACTTTCGGAATAAAGTGGCTGTGACATACGGACAGACAGACAGACAGACAGACATGACGAATCTATAAGGGTTCCGTTTTTTGCCATTTAGGCTACGGAACCCTAAAAAGTCTCTTCGACTTCACAAATATACGAAAGTAACAGCAGAATAGAGATTATACCTTTGCCATCACCTGCCACAACCACAACATGATATTAAAAAAAATTTCAACACAAAATAAATGTCAAAACTTTTTTTTTTAAATACTTGCTGTAGTTGAGGCAAGCGGTGGCAAAGATATAATCTCCATTCAGCTGTTACTTTCGTACTTTTGTGAAAAGAGACTTTTAATTTTTATAAATTATTCACGCAACCGAAAATTCTGAAACTTTTTTCTAATACTAACGAAGCTTATTCCTACCTATAAAAAAATATTCAGCCAATTTGATTTTTTTCGGACATTCCCCATTGTGATGGCATGTAACGATTGAGTTATCAGGAACTTTTGGACGATTTCTATTGTTTTCATACCAACATTGATTTATAATTGGGCTTATGTTTAAATGATCACCATGCCAACCTAACCTAACTCAGAATTAGTAAATGCTCAAATCTTCTTGGGTGGTTTAGGATTTGGTGAGCATTTAGTAATTTTGGAGAACACAATATTTTTTTTGGTACCTATGTTCAAGTATTAATTTCCTTAAAATTATGCATTTCTGTCTAATTCAAATACACGTTTCCAGGAGCTAAGTAAAAAATCTTTCAGAAATTTTTTATTCTAATTTTAACAACTTCATCTGAAGTAGGCTTTAACGAAGTGTTTCTCGAACCATTACTTGAAATTATGTGCACGTAGGTACCTAATCTACTGGAATACTGATATGGAAATTTCAAAATGATTACCTGCGCTCATTAAAAATAATCAGATAAAATGATCATCATCGTATACCGCGTTAATCAATACTAATATTTCAGCCCAAATTAGTGTCAGACAAATGATTCTGAAACCGGTTACAGTAATTTAGCGTAGTTTTTACTACTTCTTACTAATTCGTAGGCATCTAGTTTGAAGGTATTTTGTATTACCTATGTTCGAAAATCAAATCATTATTTCTAATGAGTTGATGTGTTTGCAAGTTTTGTAACATTGCTTGAAAATAATTCAAAATACTAGTTTTTTTTAATCCCACAGTTAATTAAGTACCTACTGAGTTAATAAGATATAATTGAGATCGTAAACTGTAAGTATAATAATAACAAACTCTGTGACTGCAAGAAAAATGTTGATGTCTATCGCTTCTAATCTAGGCCAGACTTATATTGTTCTACAGTCGCGTGAGTGTTTATTAAAATTAAGAATACGTTGTTAACGACAAATATGTGCTTGTAAGTTTATTGAATATATTAAATTGTCCTGCAGAGGTTTTTATCGCAGAAGCACTGCGAACTTTTCCGCTCTAATCGGAGGTCTACGATCATCTTAACTTAAGGGACGGCCATCAGCATTTAATTTGTTTATTTTGTCTCAGCTTTTTATACAGTGCCCTGTTTATCAAAACTTACAAGATTTGTATACAAGCATTTTCTTTGTAAAAATTTTCATTATTACACATACTTATGCGTTTATCAAAACTACACATGTAAGTTAAACACTTATCAAATGCGTGATTTGTTTCAATTTTTTTGACTTACAACTTGTAGAAAACCATAGAAAATCCCGAGAGAGTCCGGCGAGTCTCCATTTCATCATAATTTTTTTACAAGTGTTTTGCATAGTCCTACAACGGTCATACCAATGAATTCTAATAAAGGTTCCGACATATATAAAATGGAAAAATTAATTGGGTAACTATTTGGAAAGAAATTCGAACAGAAACAATGCACTGTCACTATTAAAGAAAAATATATCTTGAATAAGAGGGGTATAGAATCAAAGGCAGCTAAGTGCATAAATGTCAAATTGTCAGAAAACGTCTTTGAAGTTTACCTGAATAATCATGTGGATCACTTTTGTATGGGCTTTAGCTGCCTTTCAACTTCAATTTTTAAACGTAATTTAAAGGGCTTTAGCTATTTTTGTTTCTAAAATAAAAGAAGAAAATAGTTAAAACCGAAAATTCCCTAGATGGCGTGATACTCAGTTCATTTTCGTAATTTATTGCATTTAGCTGTCTTTGATTCTATACCCCTCTGAAGAAGGTGTTTTTAATTTAGTTATTGTTCTGTTTTTATCCTTCAATTTGTCAAAAAAAATTTTTTTATCACATACATTTCAAACATTTTCGCAAAAATACTTGCCGTGTGTATTCTCCGATTCAGAACTTACAAGCGTACTTACAAGTTTACAACTCAACTGTAGATTTATTTTCATAAACATAATTTACACGAACTTCTCAAAACTTTCTTGTAACTTGTGGACGTGTAGACTTTGTAAGTTTCGATAAACAGGGCACGTGACAATGAAATAAGTGTAATGCGAACAAATAACATTTTCAAAGACACTAGTAAATCGGGATCTACATCTGCCCCCCTAGCATGACCGACAAAACATTGTAACGGTTCAAAACTGAACATGCTATTTTATCTCAAATATTTTTCGAATTTTGTTTCATATTGAGCATAATATTATTTAACTATCGAACAAGTTATTATAATAAAGAGTAGTTCAGGTTTTGAGTTAGCAATAATGCAGGAAGTTCTTTTAATCTTTCACGGCGCTAAAATTCAAATATTAGTCTCTGTGTAGGTAACGACGCTAATAGGCTTAAAATTTATTTATATTTATTATTGTTTATTTATCAAATTTTATTAGAGCCTCTCGAATATTATTATAATAATTTATTTTAGAAGATTACTTAAAAAAGGATTGAATTCGGTGTTAATTATTTCTGTAAGTTGTCAGTAGTGTCACACCACGTGATGTGTTTTAGCTAAAGTACGAAGAAAGATTGATATGAAGTTTCTTCGAAAGAGAGATTTTATGCTGCAGGTTTATAACTCAAATGAGGGTAGGCATTTAAAAAAAATGTAAAAGTAGTCCGATGGGTGTTGCCAGTTAGGGTTTTTAAAGTACCAACATTGTGATGCTAAATTGATCGGAAATTTTAGGTTTAATTGGACCGAATACTTAATGGAAAATATTGAAATACGTATTTTAGCAAATTGATTCTAGAGGTTATGATATTTTGGGGAAGGCGAGATAAAAAGATTGAAAAAGGTTGGATTCAAATTGTAGCATATGGGAGGTTCAATTTGTTGTGAATATAAAATTCGTATTAATCAGAGTTCTATGATTATAGTACAATAATTTCATATGATTCTGGATAAATATGCTGAATATTATTCAAAGTTGTTAGTTTTGTTAGAAATGATGTAATGGGGAAAACTTGTTGATTTATTTATGATTGAAACGTTGATTCATACAATTGTATGAATTACTTAAATCAAATGTAGCTGAAATGTCAGTATAGAGAAATATTTAGGTAACAGATTAATTTTAATTTGGTTACAAATTGAGTGGCATTGTGCGCTTGAGTATAGAGAATCTTGAACATAGGAGGTTATTGGTTAGTTGAATTGTACGTTGAAATTATTGATTAGTATAGGGGTTCATTTTGTAAGATTAGTAACTTAAATATTATATTTATAAGTTGAGTAAGACAAAACTGAATTCTCCCCATTTTTGAAGGAGAAGGGAAAATTTTAGGAATAATTTATGTAAAGTAGGGAAATGAAGGTAGAAAAAAAAATGCTTAGATCGTGTGGGGTGAGTTTCCTGCAGAGAGTGAATGATTCTGGGGGATTATAAAAGGCGAAGTTGGGGGGAAATCGCTCTCTTTACTTTCTCCGACCTCAGCGAAGCATCAAGTGGAACTCAGAAGAAGCCGTCGATACCCTCTCTGTAAGAAACTTCAATCAAGTAGTATTTTATTTTAACGCAAGAAACATCAAGAAGTCAGGAAGATAGTGTTTTTAATTGAGGTTTTGACGTATAGGTCCGCAACCGGGTGCGAGTCTTTTGCTTATATGCTTTAATTAGGGCTTATATGGTATAAGTAAGCTTCAAATTAAAGTATGTAGATTTTGCTTGCGAATTTTCATGAAGTAAAGTAAATTTCCCAATAGTTTCAAGAATTTTCATGGTTTAAGGTTGTTCGAAATTTGTTTAAGCAATCAGGGGGAAATAAAGGGGGGGTAGATTTCTCTTTAGTTTTGTGTCTTTATTGGGCGTTCGGTCAATCCTCAAAGGGGTAGGTAAAATAGCATTGTTCTGTGGCGTGCAATGCGGGTTTCTGTTGAAAGATACCTAGTTTAGTCACTTAAGGTTACCAAGCTAGCCAACTCGCTCATCAACCAACGGTCCGAACGGTGTGTGGATGTAATCCCGTTTGAACGTGGAGGATATGGCTTGGTAATGTTAATCCTCTTTGTAGGTGCCTATTTGTTCCATCCCAATCAAATATGGCCACGTCCAAGCTGTTAGGGGAGTTTAGGCGAGTCATGCTTGCTCACGCTGTACAGGATCGGGGCGTCGGGGATGATGGTAAGCATCCCAAACATTGCATAGGAAATCGGAATTTAGTCGTTGGTAGGCAGGTAAATTCATTAGGTTTATAAATTCATTGTTAGGCGCGTAGGAACAGTAGCTTAGGTTAGCATCTCAAGGCGGGAGGGAAACTTGGATGCTGGTAAAAGGTTAGACATCCTCAAGAAGGTCGTGTTGTCAGCAAGGTAACAGCAGGAACGGTAGACAAGCTAGGAGCTTTTAGGTAGGCGGTGGAGAGGTAGATCACTTCGTAGTGCATCGGATTTAGGTAGGCCGCAAATAGGTAGGCGTCGTCAAGATGGCCGCCGAGGTCAATAGGTAGTGATTCGAAATTTAGGTAGGCGGTGTTGAGAATCGGGTCGACAGAATGGCCGCCGTGGGTCACCAAGTGGAACATTCGAATTTATATAGGCGGTGAAGAGGTAGGATGACTTAGGAATGGAACATGGTGAATGCGGAAGTGTACAATATAATGGACGAAAGTTTATGTGGAATTACTGGTTATAATCCAATAGGATAGTATCAATCTTCCATAGAATCAGTGTTGTGAATGATTACCACAGTGTGCTAAATTGTGTAGACTTTGCAAGCTTCAGTAAGTACCCACAAATTAATTTACTCTTAATTTAATTTAGATATCTTTTTCAGTTAATATTGAATAATGATTTAATAGATGGAGTAGAATCATAAATAAAGAATGGATTATTTATCTTTGAATTGGATTGGTTGAAGGGAGCTATGGTTGAACCGATTGTTTATAGATAGAATAAACTATTTTGGTAATTTTGAGAGGAGTGCTGAAACAAGATCTGAGTGTATGGAATAAGCTCGTGTCTCTAGTAAGTTAAGGTCGATTCACAACTTCTAGGTCACTAGATCAGTGCTTTGAGTAAACCTTTCAAATTGACAGAATGATGTTTATGATTAACCGAGAAATAATACTTTGAAAAGTATCTACCAACTATGAAAGTATCATATTATTTAGTGAATATATAAAATTCACAAATAATAATGACAACATATCTTTTATCCGAGTTCAAATATTTAAACTATGTTCCACCAGCCAACTCAATTGAAAGATGTTAGAAATAGAATCTAGTTTACAATTGAGAACAAATATTGCCAAGTCTACTCAATATTAAATCGAAATACTGCTTTAACCTTTAGTAAATGACCTGAAATCAATTCAGTTTATGGTTGTATATTTATAATTTAGTTGAGATTGAAGTATGGAAATCCCGTCATAGAATTCTACCTTGTTTAGAATTGTCTTTCCTTCAGAATTTGAGAACTATCAGTGTCCCAAGTATATGGATAGTAATGTTGTGTCCATCTGTTATAATGTTAAACAGTCATACTAGAACTAATTATTTAATTATTCTAAATTTAAATTCGTAATTCAGCCATCGCAATTGAAGGAGAATTCTTCATTGTGAGAAACTGGTAGTTCGCTTGAAAGCACTCTGCTTGCCCTCTTTTATTAAAACTGACTGACAAAGACTAAGTACTATAACTTAAAAATATTCATTAATTAAATTTGTCATGAAAGAATATGGCTGGCCAGAAGGGAGTTGACCAAGTACGGAGACGAGACTCATTGTATCGGGCGGGGAGCGGGCCCATACCTTAGCTGGCAAAACCACAATTGCATATTCATTACTTGTACAATAACTTCAGAAAGTAAAAGAATTCTTATTTAATAGCGCTGAAAATTTTATTATACTTTGATCTCAGGCGACTAAAACTTCTTAACTTACCTGAAATAATCTCTCTTATTTTAATGAACTAAGTTGACAATAGATAATTTACATTATTTGGAATAACGTCATACATGGCATATAATTTGACACTTGGCAGCGGAAGAGAATTGCTCAAATTTAACTTTTCTCTATAACCCGACTTACCTCTTTTTACCTTGCAGTCTATTATGGTTGAACATACCCTCTTTTACCTTATAACAATACTCCATTTAACTCATAAATTCACTTTGATCATTTCCTATCAACGTAGGTTTATTTCGCTCATACTTACTTCATCTACGGAACGTAATTGGGAACGCTTCCCTCTTTATTTATAGTATTCCCATTTTTTGACACTAAAGAACTATGGGATTTCGCTTGGTAGTATGACAAATATTAAGAATTAATATGAAAGTAAAGTAAACTCACTTAAGAAAAATACAGACTTAATTTTTATTTCTCTGGTTATATCAATAGAGCAATATCTTTCATTTAGTGGTATTTTCTTTTAGAAATAAATGTAATAGCAGGAATAATTAAGACCTAGTAATGAAAGCGAATACTTCTATTGGAAAATGAAAATCAATACTAATCACACTTTTAAAAGAATTAGGGTTCACTAATTATCACATCCAGGGTTCCTCCATTAGACTTTCACAGGCCCTCTCAGATCACACAAAGCTTGTTAGTAAAGTTCTTTGTAGGTTAGTTAAGGTTGGATAAAGTAAACTTAGTAAATTGTATTTTGGAGGTTATTTAATCCAGTAAAATTAGGTTCAATAGTTTAGTTATAATCAACGGTAAGTAGTAAGCGGATTTTTGATTGTCCTCCTGTCCTGTAGGTTATTAGGTTTCCACTTAGGTTTTAGTCTCTTGCATAGGCTGTGATCATCTAGACCCATTGTAGTTAGGTCGTCGGTTACATTTTGGTGCCGTGACCAGGATTTCATATTATTATTGCGAATCTTCAGGTTTTGTGTGGTTTGGGAGTGAGTGACTGTTAACAAGTGAGATTGTGACAGTCACATTTTGTTGCGGTGAAGTGGGTATAAAGGTTTGATATGTTGAAACACTGATTTTCTTTTCCAATGGTTGTTAAGTTATCATTCTGGTACGAGTTATGGCGTTTAACTTGTCACTTTGGCTGGTCCTTGAAACTTTTGTTTTGCGAATCATTTGTAAGATCTTAGTTAAATATCTCTGAAAACAAATATACAAATAACCACTGTTATAAGACAAATCTTGTAAAATATTTCGATACACTTAATGTTTTCATTGTCATTATAGTGCTGCCAAGACTATCGACGTCTCTGATACCTTATCGATATTTACGTAAATTATCGACACTTAGGTTAACTGTATTGCATTTGGTTCTATAGTCATTTTACACACTACGTTTGGTTACAATGATACAATTATGCAGTTAAATTATTACTTGTTCATACAGTATAGTCTCGTTTAAGGTAAATTGCGTAGTTAAGCAAATCGTATCGCGATAGTTTTATTGATATACACTATCGATAATCGATATAATTATTTTCCCAGTTCCGGTTTATCTACTCAAGTCAAATTTATTTTACTCTGTTCAAAGGTCCGCATCAAGGTCCGACCGAATCCACTTTTCGGCCATGGACCGAGACCGATTTAAAAATTGAATTCTGACTTGGATTTTATTCACTGATATGATTAAGTTAGAAAAAAAAAGGACATTTTTATAGGTAACCACATATACGATTTTAAATGTATAACTAAGGACAACGAGTGCCTGGCGGTTTTCTATCAATGATATGTCAATACGCATTAATATTGTCGTGCGGTGTCAAAGAGATTTGACAAAATAATAGCATAAGTCACTTTGGGGATCAATACTTCCCAACTATTGACCTTGAGGGAAAGTAAAATAAAAAACTTCAACGTTATTTTTAAAGACACGTTATAAAAAAAAAAAAACTTTTGTTCTTCTTTTGTTTATACCTAAGAAATAAAGCAGATCATAGGATATGTACGATTATAAAATTCTAGTCTTGTTAATTTGATGATTGCGAAGTAGGATGACGGTGATAGGTGGACTGTCAATTGAATTTACGGCTGTAGCGAAATCATAGGTGCTTTGTTGTGTCAAAGCTATGGTCACACGTGTGCACTCTTTTATTTATTTTTTATCATTCGTAAAATCGAATTAATTGTTCAAAATTGTGTTTGATAGGACACGAGATTTGTAGTAATTTTATTAAATGTATACGCACGTGTGCGTAACATTGTCTGTGTAACTTTTAGTAATAGCGTGTTGTTACGTAAATGGCTGAATGTGAATAAGGTCAGGAACGCGGCCAAAGAAATTACATGTTATCGATTTCCGAACGAAACGTCAACTTGACAGATTCCTACTCCTTGATTTTAATGACATATATAATAAGTTTTTGTTTATGCCAATAAGGTTAAATTATATTTTGTAAGATTTCAGCGTTAATTAACAGTGAAAATGATAAGGACATGCAGAAAGTTTTGTCCATAATTACTTTATAGGTATACGATAAACGATTAACTCTAATCATTTAAGAAGGATTGACGTTTTGTCATTGGCAGGTTGAGAGATGAATTCTGTCGTTGCCTTTATCACGTTTGTGGTTAACTTAATATTATACGATTGATGCGTTAGATAATAGGAACGGCAGTAACGTTTAGTAATACTGAAGTCGTGGATGAATTTAGGGTTAGTGAGTGTTGTAAGATAATTCTAGATTCAACTTACAAAGTTACAAAAAAAAAAATATTAGCGTATAATGTAATAAATAGTTTTAGAGTTTGTGTGTTATCGCTAATTTCTGAATAGTAATAGTGAAGTTAGAGGGATATTAGCAGCATAAAATGATGGGGTCGTGAAATATTTTAATAAACTTTTAAATTGAAACTAGAAAACTTAGTATGTGGTGATTAGATTTTAGTTTAACTTAGTAACCTACCTTTGAGATTGTGCTATTGAAGGGATCATGATCGTTTAAGATTTGAGTTAGTCATTTATAGATTATCATTTTGAAATATTTATCCGAGGTGAATTAATTTTGTAACTAATCGTCGTGACTTTCGAAAATTATCTAACTGGGGGTCGTTGTAGAACTAGTTACTAAGACGTTTTAGTTGTGGAAACAACGTTGAGGAAGTTGGCTAGGGAGGTATAATGTGTTGGGATTTAATGATAAAAGGAAAGTTTAAAATATTTAAATCATGTAGAATAGTAATGGTAGCAAAGAATGTGATTGACGTTTTTCTGAGAATTAGATATTTAATTCGAAATGATTAGTTTCAACATTTACATTAGTCGAATATTAGGGAGCGTGGTTTTGTGGAATCCAAAGCGGTGGATTTTTTAAAACCAAATTAGTACCGGGCACATCTACGTCTAAGAATTTTAAAGAATGGGAGAAGAAGAAAAGGGGATACCAACAGAATTATAGGCAGTGGCAGAGACCGAAGGAGGCGGAAGTACAAGCAATTAATTTAAATGATAAGTCAAATGTAGTAGATAGTGAAATGTTAAACTAGTGGAAGTTGAGTCTTTAGTCCTCGGATCAGCTTCAGCCACAGGGGACCCAAATTATAATATGATGGTTAGGATGAATTGGTGTCCAGGTGAATCTTTAGGAAGAAATAAAACCGGTGTTAGGATACCAATAGGTTTAGATCTTAAGGATAATTATACTAGAATAGGGTTAGGGTATAGCGAAATAGAGGGGATAGTTCAAGATATTCCTAGCCAAATAGTAGAGTTGTTAAAGTTAAAGGTAGAACAACTTTTGATCGACTCTAATAATGAACTAAATGCGGTTTTTGATGAAGAATCCACGAATAAAACAGATACACAGGTATTCAAATCAGAATTATTAGTACAGATTTTTGACGAAAATATTGTAGCTTTATTGGATACAGGTAGTGATATAACATGTATTTCGGAGGAGTTTTGGAATAGTTTAGTAGAAAGACGACCATCGATACCCGTTATGCCTATTAAATCATTCCTAATTAAAACTGCTGTAGGACAAAAGAGTGTAGAGATAAAGAAAATTGCTTTAGTTACCTTGGGAATCGGACCTTTTGAGCGAGATATAACTGTTTTGATTGTACCGGGTCTTAGTGCTAATTTGATATTGGGTTTTGATTGGATGAAAGAGAATCAAGCGTCGATAAAACTTAATAGAGAAGAAGAAGGGGTTGAAATAATTATAGGAGAGGAAAAGAGGTTGTTTAAATTCTTTAAGGGGAATACTGTTCTTAGTAATTGTAAATCACCAACAGATTTTGATGTGAGCATGTTAGATGAAGAGAATGTGGATGAGAATATTAGGGGTATGTTACAAAAGTCAAAATTAGATAAAGATAAACATAAAGCTTTAGAGGAAGTTCTAATGAAGCATAGGAGTTTATTTACCTCTACATTAGGTAGAGCAAATTGCTATGAACATGTTATTGCCATGGAGCCGCATACTCCCGTAGTAAAGAGAACGTATCCAATACCGTATGCGTATAGGGATAAGGTAGAGGCTAAATTAATGGAGATGGAAGAGCAAGGGATCATTAGTCGCTCAACCACGCCGTATTGTAGCCCATTAACTTTTACGTTAAAAAGAGACGGGTCGATCCGTGTATTATTAGATGCTAGAGAGATAAATAAATATATGATAGCTGAGACCGAAAAGCCGCCATTACAGTTAGACGTTCTAAACTCTTTTCATGGGGCAAAGTTCATTAGTATTGTAGACCTGAAAAATGCATACTACCAAGTCCCTCTAACGGAAGCTAGTAAAAAGTATACGGGGTTTTCATTTAACGGAAAATCCTATGTTTATAATGTTCTACCTCAGGGGTTGAAGACATCAGTCGGTTCATTTTCGCGCGGACTTGATATTATACTAGGTCACGAGGTTAGAGATTTCTGTATAAACTATCTTGACGATTTAGCGATCATAACTACGGGAACACTATCTCAGCATTTAGAACACATAGATATAGTATTAGGGAAATTATCACAGGCAGGGTTAACTTGTAATCTAGAAAAGTGTGAATTTTTGAGTACTGAAGTAAAGATGCTAGGCTATATTATTTCAACTGACGGAATTCGTACAGATCCCGAAAAAGTTAGAGCAATTCAATTATTTCCTACACCAAAAAAGTTGAAACAGGTGAGGGCATTTTTAGGACTTTGTAATTTTTATCGCAAATTTATACCTAATTATAGTTTTCATACGGGACCTTTATGTGAACTTCTAAAAAAGGAAAAGAAATGGAAATGGGGAGAATCGGAGCAGGAAGCCTTTGATAAAATAAAGTCACTCTTTATTAACACTGTCGAATTGAATCATCCAGATTTTACTAAGCCGTATTATTTACAGACAGATAGTTCGGGAATAGGGCTAGCGGGGTTTTTGTATCAAAAAGATAATCAAGGGGAGATAAAAATTTTAGGGTTTCATAGTAAATTACTAAGAGGAGCACAACTAAATTGGACAGTTACTGAACAAGAACTCTATTCGATAATTTGTTGTTTGGAAAAATTTGAGACTTATTTAAGAGGGGCAAAAGTAATAATACGAACGGACCATAAAGCATTAACATTTGTAAAGAATAGTAAATTATACAATGCGCGAGTAACTAGATGGATAAATTATTTAGAACAGTTTCAATATGTAGTTCAACATGTAAAAGGTAGAGATAATGTAGTAGCTGATGTGTTATCAAGATATCAACCAGAAGGGGATTTATTACAGGAGGATAAAACTAATTCGCCTAGAATATTTTACACTGAGAGAGGAATTAATAAAGAGTTACTTGAAAAATTAAAGGATTTAGCTAGACTACAACGGGAAGATGTGGAGATAGGAGAAATAATTAGAATTCTAATCAGTGGGGTTGGAATAAATGGTAGAGTAAGTCAAATTTCTAAAAAGTGTGTATTAGGTGATGGAATATTATATTATTTACCTGGCGAGGGAAGTAGAAAGGTGTTATTCTTACCGGAATCAATTAGAGAGGAAGTTATTTGGCAGGTACATTTCGAAGTGGGACATCAAGGGGCTTACAAAATCATTAAGTACATTAAGAATAGATTTTTTTGGAAAGGATTAACTAAACAGGTCAAACGTCTATTATAGGGGTGTCACGATTGTCAGATAACTAAGAGCGATACAGCTAAGTATGTAGGTCCTTGTCGCTCAATCATAACTGAGAATGTAGGAGATATCGTTATGGCAGATTTGTATGGTCCACTTCCGTCGGGGAAGTTCGGTATGAATTATATTTTGGTTGTGCAAGACTCCTTTAGTAAGTTTGTGAAATTTTATGATCTTAGAAAAGCAACTGCAATTTCGGTACTAACTAAGGTGAGAAAATTCTTTCGCATAATCAAACCCAGAGCTATAATGACGGATAATGGGTCGCAATTTGCTAGTAGGATGTGGAAGGAAGTTATGAAAGAAGAAGGGGTGAGAGTTATTTATACCACAGTTAGAAATCCTAGGCCTAATACTACGGAAAGAGTAAATAAGGAGTTAGGACGATTATTCCGAACTTATTGTAGGACAAATCATAAAGGTTGGGTTGATATATTGCCCAAATTAGAAGTTCTATATAATAACACTTACCATGAAAGTACGGGTTTTACTCCTTGCGAGATTTTATATAGTGAACCTACGAGACTATCTTTTGATGACAATTTGCCGAATGGTGTGGTATCTCTACCTGTAGACGAAATTAGGGAGAAAGCTCGTGAGAATTTAAGGAAGGCAGGACAATTACGACAGAACAAATTTAATGAGAAATATCGTATCATTCAATATCAAATAGGTGATTTGGTTAAGATAAGGAAATTAAATAAGTCTGATGCTAAATTAAAAATTACGAAAAAGTTCGAACCATTGTATGAGGGTCCGTATGTGGTTGGCGCTAATCCGTTTAAGAATGTGTATTTACTTGTAGACCCTAAGTCTGGCAAGGAACGAGGAAGGTTTAACACTATACATTTGTCTAGGTATTATAAATAAGCTTTGTAAATAATAGATAGTATCTTGTATAAGTATCAAATATCAATTGTTTTTTTTTCTTAAGTTGACTAATAAATGGTAAAAGGGGTAACTTTGTATAGAGACTGTTGGGCAAGGGAAAAGCCTGTCTGAGCTTACAAAATTTTAACAACTCGATTGTTAGTCTGATGAAAAAAAAAAGAGAAAGGTCAAAGTCTAATTAAAAAAAAAAAAATTATAATTCTCTGATGGAGTGTTATTCACTTGGTACGTTACGGGTTGGACAAAAAATTAGTTAAATGTCCAAGTTAATTAAAACATATTTCGTTGTTCGAGTTGGTTGAAATTGTAAGGTCAGATAGAGGGGTGTGTCGGTGGCTTTTCTTTCCGGGGGGGAAATTTTTCTGTTTTGATATAGGTCTAGGTAGACGTTAAGTTGATGTAGATTTAGGTAATCGGTAGAATATCCGACTGTGTTTAGGCAGCTTTATGAAATAGAAAAGGCATATACAATTAAGTACACCGTTAACTTAAATTGATAATGAGTCAGTTAACTTGAAATAATTTCATATATAAAAGGGTTGTTTAACTTTAACATATCGTGTAAAATTCACTCTCGTTTAACGTGTGAGGCGTGTATTATTATAGTGTGTCGCGTAGTGTAGAAAGTGCGTAACATAAGATTAATTTTTCGTAACGAATTTGAGATAATACTTTATTGTAAATTTTGCATATAATTATGTTTGGTGACAATCGGCGTATTGAATCCTAACATTGTATGATTAATCTCTACCCAATTTAGTTATTTATATTTGCATTCAGGGTGTAGCTATGATATAATCTTAGGTGGCGTGAATGTAGGCTAGTGAATGAAGACAGTGAATGCTGCATGAAGAGAACAGATGAATAGAATGAGAATCTAATCTAGTTTATGAGTATGAATGGGATGTTAATTTAAAAGATTGCATAGAATGAGAGTTAATGTGGATTAGGAATTGGAATTAAAATATAGATTCTATATGGAGGGCTTTGGATTATAACATATGTGAAACCTGAATGCAGACTTATTATTTTTCCAAGAGATAGGACCACCACACTGCTCTAGCGTTTGGTTTGTGCTTGCGGCCGGACCGGCGTTTAGGGTTGACAAACTTGAATTTTGTACAGTAGGACTTTTGGTGTTAGGTTAGAGAAAAAAAAAAAGAGAGAAAACAAACACTATTGACGTTTGTAAATTGTCCTGGTGTGAACAACTGTCTGAAATTCATACTACACAAGAAGCTAAGAGCTATGAATATGAACTCGACAACTGCACACTCTCCAAGGCGATATTAGGGTTGTTCTAGAGTCTTAAGTAAGCTTTTGGAAATATAGGGTCATTGTATAGGCTCACTTCGAACCGACGGAGTAGGCCCTGTTGGCAAGAAAGGAGTGATACTTGATTGTGGAAGGGTTCAATGCACAAATATGTAGCGTCATACGCAAACTTTTTCATAAGGTTAGAAAAAGACTTATTTGTCGCATGTAGACTTGCTAGAAGTTGTGGATTCACAACCCACACCTTACTGTGATCTTGTACGACTCTGGTGTTGAATATGCATAAGACGGAATTGGCAAAAGTCACATAAAACTTAAAACTCGCTTGATAACTTTTCAATATTGTCTTGGTTTAAATACACTCTACAATTTAAATCTCATTTACATTAGGTTTCACCCAACAATTCTTTGATCTTGGAGAAATAATAATGGTTAGGGTTATTAAGGGAAAGGTTTTTTTTTTATTATACAAAAGGGATGTATGAGTAAAAATTGAGGATTAAGAGTAGAGGCGGAATAAATATTTGAGAATTGAGAAGGAAAATCCTACTCCGGATCCAATACGTAGTCTTGTCACCTGTGCAGGATTTTGGGGTCGAGCTGTAACGGTTCAAAACTGAACATGCTATTTTATCTCAAATATTTTTCGAATTTTGTTTCATATTGAGCATAATATTATTTAACTATCGAACAAGTTATTATAATAAAGAGTAGTTCAGGTTTTGAGTTAGCAATAATGCAGGAAGTTCTTTTAATCTTTCACGGCGCTAAAATTCAAATATTAGTCTCTGTGTAGGTAACGACGCTAATAGGCTTAAAATTTATTTATATTTATTATTGTTTATTTATCAAATTTTATTAGAGCCTCTCGAATATTATTATAATAATTTATTTTAGAAGATTACTTAAAAAAGGATTGAATTCGGTGTTAATTATTTCTGTAAGTTGTCAGTAGTGTCACACCACGTGATGTGTTTTAGCTAAAGTACGAAGAAAGATTGATATGAAGTTTCTTCGAAAGAGAGATTTTATGCTGCAGGTTTATAACTCAAATGAGGGTAGGCATTTAAAAAAAATGTAAAAGTAGTCCGATGGGTGTTGCCAGTTAGGGTTTTTAAAGTACCAACATTGTGATGCTAAATTGATCGGAAATTTTAGGTTTAATTGGACCGAATACTTAATGGAAAATATTGAAATACGTATTTTAGCAAATTGATTCTAGAGGTTATGATATTTTGGGGAAGGCGAGATAAAAAGATTGAAAAAGGTTGGATTCAAATTGTAGCATATGGGAGGTTCAATTTGTTGTGAATATAAAATTCGTATTAATCAGAGTTCTATGATTATAGTACAATAATTTCATATGATTCTGGATAAATATGCTGAATATTATTCAAAGTTGTTAGTTTTGTTAGAAATGATGTAATGGGGAAAACTTGTTGATTTATTTATGATTGAAACGTTGATTCATACAATTGTATGAATTACTTAAATCAAATGTAGCTGAAATGTCAGTATAGAGAAATATTTAGGTAACAGATTAATTTTAATTTGGTTACAAATTGAGTGGCATTGTGCGCTTGAGTATAGAGAATCTTGAACATAGGAGGTTATTGGTTAGTTGAATTGTACGTTGAAATTATTGATTAGTATAGGGGTTCATTTTGTAAGATTAGTAACTTAAATATTATATTTATAAGTTGAGTAAGACAAAACTGAATTCTCCCCATTTTTGAAGGAGAAGGGAAAATTTTAGGAATAATTTATGTAAAGTAGGGAAATGAAGGTAGAAAAAAAAATGCTTAGATCGTGTGGGGTGAGTTTCCTGCAGAGAGTGAATGATTCTGGGGGATTATAAAAGGCGAAGTTGGGGGGAAATCGCTCTCTTTACTTTCTCCGACCTCAGCGAAGCATCAAGTGGAACTCAGAAGAAGCCGTCGATACCCTCTCTGTAAGAAACTTCAATCAAGTAGTATTTTATTTTAACGCAAGAAACATCAAGAAGTCAGGAAGATAGTGTTTTTAATTGAGGTTTTGACGTATAGGTCCGCAACCGGGTGCGAGTCTTTTGCTTATATGCTTTAATTAGGGCTTATATGGTATAAGTAAGCTTCAAATTAAAGTATGTAGATTTTGCTTGCGAATTTTCATGAAGTAAAGTAAATTTCCCAATAGTTTCAAGAATTTTCATGGTTTAAGGTTGTTCGAAATTTGTTTAAGCAATCAGGGGGAAATAAAGGGGGGGTAGATTTCTCTTTAGTTTTGTGTCTTTATTGGGCGTTCGGTCAATCCTCAAAGGGGTAGGTAAAATAGCATTGTTCTGTGGCGTGCAATGCGGGTTTCTGTTGAAAGATACCTAGTTTAGTCACTTAAGGTTACCAAGCTAGCCAACTCGCTCATCAACCAACGGTCCGAACGGTGTGTGGATGTAATCCCGTTTGAACGTGGAGGATATGGCTTGGTAATGTTAATCCTCTTTGTAGGTGCCTATTTGTTCCATCCCAATCAAATATGGCCACGTCCAAGCTGTTAGGGGAGTTTAGGCGAGTCATGCTTGCTCACGCTGTACAGGATCGGGGCGTCGGGGATGATGGTAAGCATCCCAAACATTGCATAGGAAATCGGAATTTAGTCGTTGGTAGGCAGGTAAATTCATTAGGTTTATAAATTCATTGTTAGGCGCGTAGGAACAGTAGCTTAGGTTAGCATCTCAAGGCGGGAGGGAAACTTGGATGCTGGTAAAAGGTTAGACATCCTCAAGAAGGTCGTGTTGTCAGCAAGGTAACAGCAGGAACGGTAGACAAGCTAGGAGCTTTTAGGTAGGCGGTGGAGAGGTAGATCACTTCGTAGTGCATCGGATTTAGGTAGGCCGCAAATAGGTAGGCGTCGTCAAGATGGCCGCCGAGGTCAATAGGTAGTGATTCGAAATTTAGGTAGGCGGTGTTGAGAATCGGGTCGACAGAATGGCCGCCGTGGGTCACCAAGTGGAACATTCGAATTTATATAGGCGGTGAAGAGGTAGGATGACTTAGGAATGGAACATGGTGAATGCGGAAGTGTACAATATAATGGACGAAAGTTTATGTGGAATTACTGGTTATAATCCAATAGGATAGTATCAATCTTCCATAGAATCAGTGTTGTGAATGATTACCACAGTGTGCTAAATTGTGTAGACTTTGCAAGCTTCAGTAAGTACCCACAAATTAATTTACTCTTAATTTAATTTAGATATCTTTTTCAGTTAATATTGAATAATGATTTAATAGATGGAGTAGAATCATAAATAAAGAATGGATTATTTATCTTTGAATTGGATTGGTTGAAGGGAGCTATGGTTGAACCGATTGTTTATAGATAGAATAAACTATTTTGGTAATTTTGAGAGGAGTGCTGAAACAAGATCTGAGTGTATGGAATAAGCTCGTGTCTCTAGTAAGTTAAGGTCGATTCACAACTTCTAGGTCACTAGATCAGTGCTTTGAGTAAACCTTTCAAATTGACAGAATGATGTTTATGATTAACCGAGAAATAATACTTTGAAAAGTATCTACCAACTATGAAAGTATCATATTATTTAGTGAATATATAAAATTCACAAATAATAATGACAACATATCTTTTATCCGAGTTCAAATATTTAAACTATGTTCCACCAGCCAACTCAATTGAAAGATGTTAGAAATAGAATCTAGTTTACAATTGAGAACAAATATTGCCAAGTCTACTCAATATTAAATCGAAATACTGCTTTAACCTTTAGTAAATGACCTGAAATCAATTCAGTTTATGGTTGTATATTTATAATTTAGTTGAGATTGAAGTATGGAAATCCCGTCATAGAATTCTACCTTGTTTAGAATTGTCTTTCCTTCAGAATTTGAGAACTATCAGTGTCCCAAGTATATGGATAGTAATGTTGTGTCCATCTGTTATAATGTTAAACAGTCATACTAGAACTAATTATTTAATTATTCTAAATTTAAATTCGTAATTCAGCCATCGCAATTGAAGGAGAATTCTTCATTGTGAGAAACTGGTAGTTCGCTTGAAAGCACTCTGCTTGCCCTCTTTTATTAAAACTGACTGACAAAGACTAAGTACTATAACTTAAAAATATTCATTAATTAAATTTGTCATGAAAGAATATGGCTGGCCAGAAGGGAGTTGACCAAGTACGGAGACGAGACTCATTGTATCGGGCGGGGAGCGGGCCCATACCTTAGCTGGCAAAACCACAATTGCATATTCATTACTTGTACAATAACTTCAGAAAGTAAAAGAATTCTTATTTAATAGCGCTGAAAATTTTATTATACTTTGATCTCAGGCGACTAAAACTTCTTAACTTACCTGAAATAATCTCTCTTATTTTAATGAACTAAGTTGACAATAGATAATTTACATTATTTGGAATAACGTCATACATGGCATATAATTTGACACTTGGCAGCGGAAGAGAATTGCTCAAATTTAACTTTTCTCTATAACCCGACTTACCTCTTTTTACCTTGCAGTCTATTATGGTTGAACATACCCTCTTTTACCTTATAACAATACTCCATTTAACTCATAAATTCACTTTGATCATTTCCTATCAACGTAGGTTTATTTCGCTCATACTTACTTCATCTACGGAACGTAATTGGGAACGCTTCCCTCTTTATTTATAGTATTCCCATTTTTTGACACTAAAGAACTATGGGATTTCCCTTGGTAGTATGACAAATATTAAGAATTAATATGAAAGTAAAGTAAACTCACTTAAGAAAAATACAGACTTAATTTTTATTTCTCTGGTTATATCAATAGAGCAATATCTTTCATTTAGTGGTATTTTCTTTTAGAAATAAATGTAATAGCAGGAATAATTAAGACCTAGTAATGAAAGCGAATACTTCTATTGGAAAATGAAAATCAATACTAATCACACTTTTAAAAGAATTAGGGTTCACTAATTATCACATCCAGGGTTCCTCCATTAGACTTTCACAGGCCCTCTCAGATCACACAAAGCTTGTTAGTAAAGTTCTTTGTAGGTTAGTTAAGGTTGGATAAAGTAAACTTAGTAAATTGTATTTTGGAGGTTATTTAATCCAGTAAAATTAGGTTCAATAGTTTAGTTATAATCAACGGTAAGTAGTAAGCGGATTTTTGATTGTCCTCCTGTCCTGTAGGTTATTAGGTTTCCACTTAGGTTTTAGTCTCTTGCATAGGCTGTGATCATCTAGACCCATTGTAGTTAGGTCGTCGGTTACAACATGATATAGTATATTGCGTGATATAGCGTTTTATCGACACTCAACTGTCAAAATCCATTGTTTTTTTTGTCAGTTTAACGTGATAAATCGCTATATCATATCGCGTCTTAGTGGTCATGCTAGGGGGGCTGCAGTCGGAGTTGATAAGGAATGTTTTTTTCCTGGTGTGCTTTTAAAAATACGTTACAAGAAATTCATCAACATTGCAAGGTTGATTAATTAAAATTTGAAAACATACAGGGTCACTGGAAATATGACGTATTCCTGCTAAGGGGTTATAGATGAGGTCAAAACTAATATTTTTTGTCATATAACTTTTTCTCAAAAAATTAAAAAATCCGGAATCGAATGAGTAGTTAACTTTTATTTTAAATTTTTGTGTCTGAAAACGTACTTTTGGTAAAAAATACTTAATTTCAATTAACTCAAAAACTATTAATTTTTGAGAAAAAGTTATGTGACAAAAATATTTGTTTTGACCTCATCTATAACCCCTTAGCAGGAATACGTCATATTTTCAGTGACCCTGTATATACACTTTTATATTTGAACGATTTTTGTGCCATATGACAAATAATAAATAAGTTGTATCAAAGACAGTGTCGGATATATTATTAAAACAAATATCTGCCTTTCCTTTATTTGTCTCCATTATCTCTATATGGATAACGATTGGTTTATTGTAAGTACAGAGAATGAAGCGACAAAACCTGTTCTGATTTACCAGATCGTGCAGTATTTTAAGTCGAATGCAAATAAATTGACCGTCGATAAAGAGCTTAAGAATGCAAAGAAGATAGAATGTATAACTGGCTATAGAAACAGCGTGGCAGTAAATGTGGCAAATTAATTGGCTCGCCATTGTAAGTGCGATAAGTATGTAAATTCATAGCCAGTGGAATACTAGGTATTCGATAAAATAAGTATAAAAGAGAATAAGTAAAAACAATTTCTTTATAATGGACTTCGAAATGAGCTAAGTTAAGTTTATTTTTGGCTGTAGAGCTGGTTTCACTATCTTAAAAGAATTTTATATTGTACTGAAACTATATCAAAATTTAGGTAATTCATAATGAATTATCTCTGGTGTTTAAAAGAATGCCGGGGGCTGGTCAAACAGACAGCGAACCGAATCCGTAGAAGCGTTCTTATTATGTAATGTACGGTGTCGCTTGTGCTTGAATCTGTCACATAGAAATGCGTAAATTTCTATGTGACAGATTCAAGCAAAACAGAAAGCTTTAATCCTACTCGGCTCGCTCTGTTTGATAAGGGGTAGTATTTTTCTTATGTAGGTTTTTTCCAATTTCATAGGTGCCTAGTGAAAACTTTTTTCCACATTTTGTAATCTACAGACTATCATTCTTACTAAAACTATAAATTAATCAAAATGTATAAATCAGTTTCATAAAAAAAGGTTTCTTATCGTTAGCATGTAAATATGAGATCTATTTACTAATCAAGCGTCGATTTAATGTTCGTTATAATATCGGAAGGTCTTCAACATTCCATCTTCGATCAGGTGAACTAATTCAATAACTCACTTCAAGTGTAATCAAAGCAGTGGACATAACTTCAAGCAATGATGTAACAATAATTATATTTCTTTGCTGCCTTAGAAAAAAATAATCTTTTAGGAAATACGTGTTGGTTTTGACTGCGCTTTAAACTTTCAAAGAACTGTCAGAACTCAGAACTTGTATTGAAAGGTCATTGGGCATATTTTACCTACTTGATGAAAGTTCGCGTACAGAAACGAACCCAGTTTTAAATTGAAAAATTCAATCCCACTAAGTTTTGTTTTTATGTACCGAGACTACCGAGTATATGTTTAATGTTATTAAACTTTGTTAATAAAACAAAAGTTTTTACGTTCAGCATTGTGAAAATGTGTGGTACAAGCCCTTTTTTATTTGGTCTGAGGGTACAAGTATAATAAACGTTTGTATCAACTTTATTTATTTATTTTAGTTTATTTATTATTGAAATGATTTATTGATAAAAATGAAACATATCCTACAAGAATGCGACCCATACCACTGAGTAGCAGATACCTTTATTTACATACCTAGCCCTTTTTCATTTGTGAACGCCGTAGGTCAAAAGTGCGAACAAAATGCCCAATAATCTTTATACCAGAATTAATGACATCTCGGACAAAATAATTTCGGACACTTTGTCCGAAATGACACTGTTTAAATTTTATTATTTTTTCACACACAATTCGGCCAACCAAAGCGTTTTTTTTCGTCTGACTGTACCTTCGATCATCTATCTACTCGTATCTAGGCAGTATGAGGCATGTATCTTGAAATTTTTTCGACGGAGTGGGGATAAACTCGCGCATGTGCTCGCTAAATAGACCAATAGCGCGCGCCCCTCTCCCGCCGCCCGCGCCCCTCACCGCTACACATGCCCAAAATACGCATTTCGCGCAATCCCCACCCGATTTCAAGATATATGCCTCGTACTGTACCTGAGAGACCTGTAGTTACACGTAGTACGAACAGCTATCGAAAAAAATAACGCGCGCAAAAACATTAGGTAGAGTAATTTTGTATGGGAAATTAGTCCAACGCCATCTGCCGCTGAAAAGCGAAATGAAATTTTCCATAGATAAAACTAACCCTGAGTACTTTTACGCGCGTTATTTTTTCCGAAACCTAGATCGTGTTAAGGGTATTAAGGGTAGGTACAGATGATCCAAGCACTGTACAGAAAGTTTTAGTGTCCGAATCGTCAGTGAAAAAATAATAAAATTCAAAAGTATCATTTCGGACAGTGTGCGAAATTATTTTGTACGAGATGTCAGTAACTCAAATACCGAGAACTTCAAGTTCTAACTAAATCCCAAGTACTGATTTCAAAATCTTGAATCCAATCCTTATCATTATCTACTAATAATATAAATGCGAAAGTCCATTTGTTTGTTTATTTGCTTGTTTGTTTGTTACGCCTTCACGTCTTAACTACTGAACCGATCATCATGAAACTTTACATACACACGTTATTAGGACATAAGATACCTTTCATCCCGAAGAAAAGTATTTGGATAGCATAAAAACTTTCCACGCAGACGAAGTCGCGGGCAAACGCTACTTAATAATTTTGTTTTCATAGAAAAATACCTAAGTAAATCGGCAAACTACTCAAACCTTATAAAGTAGTGTATAGAGTAAAAAGAATATGAAAAAAATGTCTGCGCGTTTGCACATACTATCATGCATGGTCAAGGTCTTTCTATCAGCCTCCCGAGTTATCACACACGTTCTCAAAGTCAAGACTGAAATAAATTTATTACGTTAAATTTTTTCAATGTCGCTGTTAAAAGCTTATTCAAAGTCACTTTCACATATAAGTACTTACAATTCCTTTTGAAATATTTAAGCCTCATTTGTTTTAACACGAAAGTAACTACCGCTATGTGTTACAGAGATAAATTGAAATAGGTAGTCTTTTACGAGAGGGTTATTGAGGCAGTTTATGTCCAACAATAATTGTTTTTTTCACTTACAAGTAACTTATAATGTTTTTTTGGCAAATTTTTGACGTACCATTATGTATGATATAGGAATGTACTGTTTGCATAATATCTTTTGAATTTCTGAATACCTTCTGAATAGAACAGAAATGGAAACCGTCGCTTTGAGGCAAGCTAAGCTATAGGTATCACTGACCGCGAGCGTGTTACAACTTACAACAAAAGGTGTACGCAGAGAGTTGTTAAAAATAAGAAGACAAGAATCAATCAACAGGAAGTGTAGCCCTCAACTAGAGCAGAATTCTCCTCGATCCAGTTTTTGTAAAGAGCACATTGACATTTATTTAGCGCATTCACGGGCACTGTCGGGCACCGCATCGGCAGTTATGAGTTTTATAGCAGCTTTTTTCGTTTGCCGCCCACTCGTTATGTATCTGGTTTGATAGGTTATAAATGAAGGCTTATGTTTAAATGATCACCATACTAACCTTACCTAACCCAGAATTAGTAAATACTCACCAAATCTTCTTGGGCGACTTAGGATTTAGTGAACATTTACTAATTTTGGGAAGCAAAATGTTTTTTGGTATGCTAAAGTATTAATTCTCATAAACGAACGCCCTATGAAATTCAACAGTGATATAGCTTCATTACACTGTCCTTATTTTATAAAGAAAAGCTAGAACACTTATTTTTACTTCAATAATGCAAATATCTTAATTCTATGAAACCAGATAGTTTCCCAACTCATTTTAATGTGGGTAATAATAATTTGGTTTGCTTCAGAAAATCCTATCCTACTACCTATTTGGATGGTTGTTCCTCAATCACGCAAAAGCGGCTGAACAGATTTGGATGAAATTTGACACACATATAGTTTATAGCCTTGGTTACAACACAGGCGGACAAAGTCGTGGGGTAATTTATTGATTAACAAAACCATCCATATAGGGCTTCAAAATAGATACAAGGTACCTAGGTAATCCCTAGTATGATAATGAGGCAATAATGGTACATATTAACAATCCTAAAATGTAGTTTTATAGCTTTATTGTATGAGCCTATATTTACGAAATGAAAAGTGAGTCTCGATGACATTGTTTTTGTTATTTTCATAAGTATTGGGCATACTGAATAATTGGCATAGCAAAACTAGACCCTAAATACTGATTCTGATCGGTACTTTTTAACGTGTCCTAGAATTTAGTAAGTGGGGTTGTTAGAAAACGTACATAATCTACATCAGTCGAACAAAATTGCGGATTTGTGACCTTGCATAAACGTTTATAACATTGCAATAATTGCTATGCTATTATGATACTAAGCAGAAGCTGTTGGTATCAAGTGGAATATGCTCATTAAGTAGGTAAGTATCTAAGTTAATTGCAGTTCAGTAAGTAAGAACATAATTTAAAATGATGCTAGCCCACCAATAAACCGTATAAATGTAGACAATGATTTATATTCCAAATGAATGTTAAGTGAAAATTAAAAATTTGTATGTTTTGTCCCAAAGAGACTATTAAGTATTGGATTCTGATTCAACATGAAGAAGTTTCTGTATTCTGACAAAATTTTACCGCATTTTTAAAGTTTTCTTCTTAGAGCAACGTGGGCTTCCGCGGAAGCCCGCATTGCTCTAAGGTTTTATTTATCGGAAAAGTTGTTTTACTCAATTTATGAGTAGGTACTTTTCTTCTTTATAGTTTCAATAACTAATTTTTCCACTTGTGCCTTTAAAAAAATCGGAGAAATTATACTATTGTAAAAAATCCTGCGTATAGCTATTGCAGACATACAAAATGTGTTTTAAATTACATACCAACAAAATAATCCATATGTATTTGCTAATCATCTCGTCGTAACCAAGGATCCAGTCCTCAGTGAAAACACCTGTTTCAGTCTACTGTATTGATAAGGACATGTCCACTCTTTCTGGTATTATTAACAAAGACATCTTTTGGGAAACCGCTATAACGATATCGATTGCTTTTCCCGGCCGCTCCCGACACTCTGTAAAACTAAGCGAAGACTTCTATTCACTATTCGATTATTCGAATCTGAAAAAGCGACTCGCTTCTAGTACACGAGTAGCCTGCGCGCGCGCCGCGATCAACTACCTACGGCATTAACAGTGCTTGCGACCTTGCCAATTAAGATTTTATTTTATTAATGCACTTTCTTATGACGTACAAGCTCTAGCGATCGAATGAGGAACAAACCACGCCTAAGTATGTCGGTCTCAGAAGTAATCAAGTGAAACAAAGGGATTTTATATGGAATAATTTAATCATTTCTATAACTATAACAAAAGCTAATTCAACGCCTCCTGCTTTAAACAAAGAAGATAGGGAGAATTAATTTATTCGACGCTCAGCGCTGCGGAAGTAAATTGTCTGTAATTTGGAATTTGCTTAAAAATAAATAGACTGTGGCTTGGTATTTTAAGTATGGCTGTGTTGATTACGTATGGGGGATATTACACGGGTCTCAATGTCCATAGTAGGGGTCGTGTCCATACTGTGGCACTCCGGCGCCATACTGAGGGGCTCCGTACTGTGGCACTCCATACTGAGGTTGTGGTTGGTATGTTGGAGGCTGAAAAAGAAAGTTTTTTCTGTAATTATGGATATTTTTCATGAGAGACTTACGCTTAGTGAAAGCACAAAAGAACCCCAATCTTGTCCATCATGGCAATATACTGCATTAGATGTTAAAATAATTTCAAAATCTATACAAAATAATCATGTTTACTTACTCCTGGTAACATATTATGAGCAGGTGCCTTGTGACATTCATGAGTTTAAATTGTCTATTTCTTATTTAAAATAATGCAGTTGGCATGGATAAAAAGCCTTTTTTACTATTTTGATAATGCTGTTTAATATCCGAGTTATTAAATAATTAATTATTTTGTAAGGAAAAATTTCACTACGTTACCTGGTATTCAAATGCCGGCTTTTTCTTATGGTGATGTTTCCATATCGGATCCATGTGGTTCTCCAGTAAGTCCTTGATCTTCATTTTGGTCGACAGCATATTGGCAGCTAGGGCTTTATCGAAGGCCTTCAGCTCCTTGAGCTTGGCCTTAATAGCCCAGATTCCGTCCTTCATCAGGTCGAGCTTGCCGTCATCCTCCTCTTCGTATTCGTCGTGATCGTACGAAGGTGTGTCGTATGCCGCTCGGAATAACTGCTGGTCTTCTTCGTCCAATTCGGAGTAGCGAAGGACATGCCTTGAAAGAACTGCGTAAAGAAAAACAAATTAATTAATTTGCAAGATAAGCATAACTATACACCAGAGGCTAGGGGTGAAATTAATGCGAAGGTATAAGCCATCCAACATCTTGGCTTGTTGGAGTCTTCGCCACTGGAATACTTACACCTAGTTTAACCAAAAAGTTTGTTAAGTGGCACCCTGAACGAAAGTGGCGCCGCGGCACAGTGTTTTAAAAACCCTCATTTTGTCTCATCTTGTTTTTATTGAAGAAAACAATAGATATTAATTGTTTTCTTCAATAAAAACAAGATGAGACAAAATGAGGGTTTCTAAAACACTGTGCGCGGTGAATTTTATTTAGTATTCTAATGCACAATTTTAATAATGTTTTACTTGGAATTTTTAGGGCCAACAGTCTAGTATTTTAAAACGATATCGTTACATTCCCTCGTAGTCACTGCTAGAAGTAGATAGCAAAACTGCTAAAAGTGGCCGTTTTTTGACACATTTGCTATCTACTTCTACGAATGACTACGAGGGCATGTAGGATACCTTCTAAAAATACTAGACCATGGGCCCTAAAAACCCCATGTAAAACATTATTAAAATCTTTTTCTATTATGTAATAACTTATTAAATAAAAACCTCTGAGGGCGCCGCTTTCGGTCATACAACCGCCGGAATATGATGCTACGTCAAACATCAATTTTTTCCTACTTTTTCGGAATGAGGCCAAGGTTAAAAAACAAATAACCATAATAACGTTGCATTCAATGAAAATAATTATAGGTAATATTCGTAATGAGGAAAAACCGATTTGTAATGTTTTTACATTACGAATCGGTTTTTCATTATTTCTTTACATTTTTACGTAAAGAAATGATTTAAATAATCTAACATAAATAGGTTAAATAAAGAAGTTATTAAAATATACTGACACTTAAAATTTATTATTTTTTTGTTTATCATATTGGAACTAGGTAGTATTAATTAACTAAGTACCTAATCAAAAATATGTCATACTTCATCAGGTAGGCCTATACGTAATTTTATTACTCATTTATTCGTTCTGATACCAAATAAATTATTGAGATAAAAATTGCATTCAAAGTAATTAGTTTCAATTAAAATAACTTATGCGACCGCGTGGTCATTGACGGAATCAATTTATCATGGAGGTGTTCTATAGATATTTTTAAAGAATCGATAAATTAAAATGTTACTTACCGGAGTGTATCGCGAAAAACAATAAAAAGCAAAATATTTTCTGACACATTTTCTATAGGAATTATTAAAAACGAGATGAAAATGATTTTGACGTCTCGCGCGTACAATTTTATTTGCCAACTGCGAGGTTTTTTGTCATTTGTTAACTCACACACAGAATGTACCACTACCCCCAATATCTTTAATAAAAATTAGTTTGGAATAGCATTGGGAAAGATTGCAGATTCGGTAGACCTTACGAATTAAAGGTTAACGCACATTTAGGCGGGCCGCAACGGGGCGGGCCGGGTCGCAGCGCATCGCAAAATGCTCCTATAGCACACTGTGACGGGCCGGGTCGCATCGCATCGGCGGATTTTGAGTACAGTGGTGCCAGCTTAGGGTAATTTACCCTAGATTTAGGGTAAAAATTATCCGGCAGGGTAATTATTAGGGTATAGATTTTCCTACTGTATCTCTTAGGCTAAATCTTGTGTTAACTTTACTCTTACAAAAACAATGTTTGACAAAAGAGACCCGGCCTTTAATGCTAAAGTTGTATCCCTTTTAAAATCTTTAATCTGTGATTCATAATCTGCTGTACTTTTTAGGGTTACGTAGCCCAATGGCAAAAAACGGAGCCCTTATAGAATCTTCATTTCTGTCTGTCTGTCCGTCCGTATGTCACAGCCACTTTATTCTAAAAGTATTAGGATTACACAGTTGAAACTTGGTAGGGAGATGTATTCTGTGAACCGCTTTACGATTTTTAGCCAAAAATAAAAAACCGGCCAAGTGCGAGTCGGACTCACGCACGAAGGGTTCCGTACCAAAAAACGGCTAAAAATCAAGTTTGTTGTAAGAATAAGAATAAGAATAAGAATAGTTTATTTTGCTCGAAACACGGTGGGTGTACATGTCAGTTGGAAAAACAGTCGACGATCTACATGTTTCGCTGATTGTTTATTCAGCATGCAAAAAAGTACAAAAAAAAAATATATCAATTAATTCAATGTCAATCTAAATAATTCAATTCAAAATGTCAATTAAATATAAATCAATTAATGGAATGTCAGTCTAAATAATTCGATTCAAAATATCAATTAAATTAATTACATAACGATATAACAGTCGATCACAAGTCAATTTAAATTAGAAATAGTGTAAGAGTATCATATTAATATCATATTATAATTATTATAAATTAAACTTAATCTTTATTTTCCATGAACTCTTTCATTGTGTAGAAGCATTTTTCAGTAAGCCATTTCGTAAGTCTGCTTTTGAAAAAAATAAATGGCAACTCCCTTATATTTTTTGGTATCCGATTAAATACTTTAATAGCCATGAAATAACAATTATTATGATACAGATGGCTAGCACTCATAGGGACCAAAAGCTTACTGGGGTCTCTACAGCTTTTTTTCTTGAAATCGACACTTTTTTGGAACAGTTCTGGATGTTTTCTCACAAAAACTCCTATTTCCAGAATATAGAGTGAAGTAAATGTTAATAATTTAAGTTTTTTAAATAAAGGCTTACAAGACTCCAAAGGACCAGCACCACATATTGCACGGACACATTTCTTTTGCGCTATAAATACTTTATTAATGTGGGTTGAGTTCCCCCACATTAACAAGCCATATCTTAGTACAGAGGCAACATAACCATGGTATGCGATAATGGCAGTCTTTTCACATGCTAGTCTTTTCAATTTTCGTAACGCGTAAACAAATCTGTTGATTTTGCTACATACTTGTTTTATGTGTGCTTTCCAATTGCAGTGCTTGTCAAGTACCACGCCTAAAAATGATGTTTCAGACACCTCCATTATATGTTCGCCATTACAGATAACATTTAAGTTTTCTCTTTTATTATTATAATTCGAAAATTGGACTAGTTTTGTTTTCAGAGCATTTACTTTTAAATTATTTTTGTCGAGCCATTTCACAATGGATTCCACAGTTTCGTTCAGTACTGCTTCATAAGACGTACTTTTACAATTTTCTGGTACTACGATAGAGACGTCATCAGCAAATAAGACACAACTATGCTTAGTCACTTTTGAAATATCGTTAATGTAAAGAAGAAACAGAAGGGGACCTAATACACTTCCTTGGGGCACTCCAGATTTACATATTCGATAAGTGGATCTAAAAGTTTTTAATATGAGTTCTTTATCTATCCTCGTTATTTCGACACATTGTTTGCGGTTTTGAAGATAACTAGCTAACCATTTTAAAGCGTTTCCTCGAATACCATAACGGTCACATTTATCAAGTAAGATTTGATGATTAACTAGGTCAAATGCCTTTGTCATGTCGAAAAAGATACCTGAAACACGGTTCTTCTTATTTATGTTTTCAACAATGTTTTTAATTAAAGAAAAGACGGCAAGCGTAGTGGATTTGTTTTTAAAGAAACCGTTTTGTTCTTCAATAATGACATTAAATTTATTCAAGAAACTAATTAAACGTAGATGCATAAGCTTTTCAAACATTTTAGCTAAAATTGGAATCAAGGTTATCGGTCTAAAGTTGTTCAAATCTTGTCTACTGTCTTTTTTATGGAGTGGTTTTACTAGAGATATTTTGAGTTTTTCTGGAAAAACACCTTGATCAAATGAGAGATTAACAAGATAGGATAAGATTTCTGCAAGCTCAGTTGCACTTTCTTTAATAACATGTGTTGTTACCTCATCATATCCGACTGCGCTAGTATTGTTAAGTGACCTAATCGATTTCATGATTTCGTCCGGTGATGTTGGCATTAGAAATATACTGGAATTGACCGAATTAATGGAAGCATAATCAGGCTTAACACCTGCATCTGTTTCTGTACGTGAATTAAAGAATTCATTAAAATTTTCTGCAATTTCTTCAGCGTCACTTATCACACATCCATTTGACCTAATTGTTTCTATAAATTGGTTAGTTTTTAAATCATCTGTTTTGTCTTTTATTATATTCCAAGATGCTTTACATTTATTTTTTGATTTATTCATATATTCATTGTTTGCATTAATTCTTGATTGAATCACGCATTTTTTTAATGTTTTGTCATATGACTTGTATTTAAGTTTATTTTCAGGTGTATTTTTTTTATAACAAATGAATTTCATCCTTCTTTTAGTTAAAGATGAAGTTTTTATACCTTTTGTAATCCATCTAGGGGATTTTTTTTTACAATTAATTTTGATTTTATTTACTGGAAAGCAGAGATTGTATAGTAATAGAAACATGTCATAAAAAATGTCAAAAGCTTTGTTACAGTCAGATTCATTAAAAACGTCACACCATGCTAAGTTAGATAAACAGTCTCTAAATCTTTTTATATTATCTTTATTATAGTCCCTCTTAAACACGTACCAATGATTTAGCTGTTGTTTACGTTGTTTCACTGGAAAGGTCAAAGTCTGGCCGGTATTATGGTCAGACAAATAAAGATGATGAACTTTTCCTTCTGCGCTTTTTATGTTACTTATTATATGGTCTATACAAGATTTTTCACGTGTAGGCTCCTTAATATGTAGTTGTAAATTATTGTTTTGTAAAATGTCATTTAAAATTTCAGTTTTTGTATTTTTGTATGTAAGCCCCCCTTAAATATTAATTTTATTCTGTTTTTAGTATTTGTTGTTATAGGGGCAATGGAAATACATCATCTGTGAAAATTTAAATTATCTTCCTGTTGTCGTTATTAAGATCGAGCAAAAAACGGTAAAAAATCACGTTTTTTGTATGGGAGCCCCCCTTAAATATTTATTTTATTCTGTTCTTAGTAGAGGTGGTTAATATAGCGTCTAGCGCTATATTATAGCGCGCTATCTGTACATAGCGCACATAGCGCGCTATGTAAGTAGACGCTATGGCGCTATGAATATCGTGCGTGGCAACAAGTAGCGTCGTTGGCCGGCCACGGGCGTGGGCTTTCATCGCGTGCGCGCTGTTGCTACCGGATGCGTTACGCGCGTTTCTCACGCAGCACGCTAGGTATAATATTGCGCGCGACCTTATATTGTGTTAGTTCGATTAGGACTTTTATGAGTTATTTATTACGTCAGTTATTTAGTATTAAGCTATTTAATTAGCTAAGCAAAAATAGGTGAACGACAGATATGGGAAAAAACAACCGAATTTCAAACGTCCATAAAGTCGAAAATCGCTTGCACCTGTTTTTTTTTACTAAGAAAACATTGTCTAGTGAAAACTAGTTAAAAAAACGAGTGCAAGCGATTTTCGACCTTATTGTCATTTATCAAAATCACGGTTTTTAATGAAACATTTAAGTTAGTAAAGGAGAATACGGCAAAAAACAACCGAATTGCAAACGTCAATAAGGTCGAAAATCGCTTGCACCTGTTTTTTTTTAACTAGAAAACATTGTCTACTGAAAACTACGTAAAAAAATGAGTGCAAGCGATTTTCGACCTTATTGACATTTATCAAAATCACGGTTTTTAATGAAACATCGAAGTTAGGGAACGAGAATACGGCAAAAAAACAACCGACTTTTCAAAGTCAATTAGGTCGAAAATCGCTTGCACCTGTTTTTCTTAACTACAGATCACTAGACAAAGTTTTCCTACCTAGATTTTTTTCCGACATATTTGTTTTTCCAAAATCGTATAATTGTATTATAGACAGTTCTAATCTAAGCCCGAAAAGTATGAAAGAAAGTTCATTAGTTTACATTACTGCTTTATTTTATTTAAGACTAAAATGCAACGTATTAATAAATAACATTTTTGTATAGCGCGCGATCTGTCTAACCGAACGACGAGATCTAACGCGCCAGCCAGCCGCCCGCACGCTTCCTGATAAATAGCGCGCTATAACGTAGCGTATTTAATAGCGCGCTAGAAATCAATCTTTATAGGCGTTATGAACAACTCTAGTTCTTAGTATTTGTTGTTATAGCGGCAACAGAAATACATCATATGTGAACTGTCTAGCTATCACGGTTCATGAGATACAGATGGTGACAGACAGACAGACAGACAGACAGACGGACAGCGAAGTCTTAGTAATAGGGTCCTGTTTTTACCCTTTGGGTACGGAACCCTAAAAAGATTAAGGGGGAATCCCCATACATGGAACTGAAACTGAAAAAAAAATGTTTTTCATCAAAACTATATGTGCGGGGTGACTATAGATAGGTTACTATACCGTTTGAAAGGTATACACTTCAAAAGTGGTCAAATGTGTGTCACGGAACCCTACTGCGCGTGGCCCGACACGCACTTGACCAGTTTTTTATTTCTGGCTGTGGTATCTGTCAACCAAATGACAGATCAACGCCAAATCAGAAGTCAAATAAACACTGCGTTTTTTAATTTCAAGATAGGAAAATAGTGGCTTTATTTTAAGACCAAATTTAATTTCATTGTATACAAGTTAAGTATTTTTTCGACGGCGAGTGCCACTTCTAATAAATGTATAACAAAAAATATAGTAATGCAGAGGATCACTGACGACGTCCATTATACAAAGACGTCAGTGCAGAGGATACTTTCATTGTTATTGCCATAATAATATTGAAAAATATTCATAGGTATTTTTTTATTTCTAAAGGAAAAAAAACAAGTAAGGAATTTTAATTAAGGGTATTTTTACAAAATTATATAGGATATCTATATCTTTTTCCCAATCTTTTATACGACAAAAAAGTTTTGGGGTATTTTCGGATGACTCCCGATCGATAAATCCGCCTGCTATAGCACACTGAGTCGGGGCGCAACGGGGCGGGGCGGGCCGCATCGCATCGCAACAAAATGCGCGACGGATTATGCGGCCCGCTCCGCCCCGGCATAGTGTGCGATAGTTCATATAAAATGTATGGGAGCGATTTGAGCGGATTTTTGCGATGCGGCCCGCCCCGCTGCGGCCCGCCTAAATGTGCGTTAACCTTGAAACATGATTAAAAAACTGGCCAAGTGCGAGTCGGACTCGCGCACGAAGGGTTCCGTACCAAAAAACGGCAAAAAAAAAAAACGTTTGTTGTATGGGAGACCCCCTTAAATATTAATTTTATTCTGTTTTTAGTATTTGTTGTTATAGCGCCAATAAAAATATATCATCTGTGAAAATTTCAACTGTCTACCTGTTGTCGTTATTAATATCGAGCAAAAAACGGAAAAAAAATCACATTTGTTGTATGGGAGCCCCCCTTAAATATTAATTTATTCTATTTTTAGTATTTGTTGTTATAGCGGCAACAAAAATACATCATCTGTGAAAATTTCAAAATTCTAGCTATCACGGTTAATGAGATACAGCCTGGTAACAGACAGACAGACGGACAGCGGAGTCTTAGTAATAGGGTCTCGTTTTTACCCTTTGGGTAAGGAACCCTTAAAACGAATAGGTACAGTGGAACTATTGATCGAAGCTAATAAGTAAGCTGTTTTTATGAGTTGTATAAAATGTGAAGGAAGTACCGATGACGATAAATCCAACAGGAATATCAATAATTAAATACAAATCAATACACGTTGAACTCATAAGTATTATTTTATTTTAAAGGTTAACTGACTTCTCTTATAGGTTTTCTCTCGTAAACTTCTCATGAGCCAAGCTTATTTAGTATCGAGCATTTGTAACTGAATAAAACGCTTTTCATATTGCAGAATTTAAAGAAATTTCAGTTTATTTGATCACACAGGAATGTCGTGTTTTGTGATGGAAGATAATTAGTGGTTTGAATAATATGTAATTAATGACTTAGGTACTTTAATTTGCGGAATACCAAGTGCAGTACCATTTGTAAGTAGGTACCTATTTAATTTGAATTAAGAAATGTATGGATGATTTATTTAAACAAATATTTCCTACGTAAATAATTAAATCCATGAAATATAAAATAGGTAGGTACTTACCTACCTATATGTTGTAATTTAATTGAATAATAATTTTCATTAAAATATAAGTAGGTAGTAGGTACTCAATAAGTTTATTCAAATATGGGTAGATCAATCAAAAAAACGCTCAATCAATTTATTTTAGCAAACATAAGTAGATAAATTATCGAAAAAAAAAACTAAGGAACTTTTAGTTATTACTAGCTGATGCCTGCGACTTCGTACGCGTGGACATTATGACTCCGGCGTATTCTTCTTATACCTAAATACGAACTAATGTAGTTACATAAGAAAATACTCGTAGCAACGTGCTATATAAGTATAATGTTAAAAGTCAATAAATTAATTTTTATTTTATATTATAAACATATAGGTAAACATAGTTTAAAATTTTTCTTTAGATACTATGTTCAGAGTCTTTCCTTCAGGAGCAAATATGAAAAGACCTGAAGCTATACTAACCCTGGAAAAAGCCACATAAAGTTGGCCATGCTAAAAACAACCAGTCTTTATATCGACACCAGCGGCTTTACGTCTGACCCTGCGACTTATTTATTGTCATAGCAAAGCAAGTGGTCACAGGGAACTGTGTACGTTTAAACGAGACAAAAATAGGTGTTTTAATGTAGGTAACGGATGTGGTAACATTTGAACTGAATCATATAAATAAACCAAATAGTCCCTTCTTGATATGGCTTTTTTAATTTTACTTCTATTTGTAGCAAGCACACCTAAAGCAGAAGTTAAAAATACTTACTTGTCATCTGTAATTGTTTTGTTTTCGTCTATATAATAATAAACAGCAATAATTTTATCGGGAAATACATTACCGTGTCTGGATATCTGTATTTGCTATGCTTAAAAGTAGTTATGGTAATAGGCCACCAAAATAATAATTACACTAAAAATGATACAGCAATTTTGTCCAGTGTATATTTATGTATATTGATATCTCAGTTACCTTACTACTGTGTAATTACAACATACCCATGATATTAGTTACCAATATAATATCAACGAGTGAACACATTTTGATCAATATTCTATAAAATAATTACCTATTTGTTTTGGATTTGAATAAGGCAAAATTACTTCCTTATCTTCTAACATAATTGAAGTTTTCGCCCAAGAATTTAAAATAAATATACGACTAGCTTTTAATTTGCAATTGTTTCTTTATATTTTAAAAGTTTTCAATTTGCGATTTTTGATTAGTTTTCATAAATGACAAATCAACAAGGTTATCTTATAAAGAATTTTACAATAAATATGAGTTTCGGTTATCAAATAACGAAATCAATCAAATTTTCTAAACATAATTTCTTGATCATCAAATATCTACTAACAACCTTATTTATAAGTCAGCTATTAATTTCTAGAAATAATAGTTATAGCATGATGTTAAACTCAACAATAATTAAGTAATACTTAATAGGTAATTAAATACGTGAAAACTTAAATCTTAAATAACAAACTAACTAAATCACTGACAACCATTAAACGGAAGACATGTTGTCCATAAATAAAAACAAGACATTCATAAATATATAACTACAAAAACCAGCATCATTAATAATTTCAAATACATTTAATTTATGTATGCTAATGCAGAGCACTCGGGTTTGGGTGGAGTGTGGATGCCAATCATGCAAATAAAAATGATTTATAGATTACTACTTCATTCTTCATAATAAATTATAAGTTGCGCTTTTTTATATTCCACGCGATGACACAAAAAATAGGAATATTTAAGTAGGTATTTACTTTAGTTTTTTCACTCCACAAAAACTTGATAGATTTTTCCATATTGTATTGTGTGTGGATTTCTTCGAAAATATTAGTTATTGAACATATCTACACAAAATAATCGTGTGTGAGTGTGAGAAAGAAATTGTCAGTGTCATACTTAAACCCGTATTATTTTTGTTAATGTCATTCATTTTTTTTAAAATTTCAAAAATAAATTTTCTTTTGTGATTTGTGGGAACTTCGTGAATATCATAGTGCGTTTTCGTGAAGTTACTTTCTCAAAATATACTATAATTATCGTACTTTTTTCCCCATTCTAATTTATAGATAATTGGGCGGTGAGAATGAGTCGTTTTTATATTAAATATTATATCATTCATTTCGAAAAATAGTAATCTCCCCTCATGTATGTTTGACTTTTTTATTTTATTAAGTATAGGTAAGCTTAAACTCGCCTTTATATTATGTATTTTTTTACGCATTTACATTTTAAGTTAAAATAAATTCGCTGCTTTTGAAAATTACATTAGTATGTGAGTTTAATCTTTAGTTTTTTTCTTGTTTACACATCTTTGAGAGCCAAATCTAGTTGTAAAATTTATTTACAGCTAACTCTCTTTTTGGCTATAAGAGTTTAATCTTTAGTAATAAATAAATAAATAATCATTGTTTTTTACAATAAAAATACCGAGATAAGACAAAATACCTACTTTGCGGTTTCATGCTAACACTAAGGTTCTTTCGACAGTTTTCCCAAAATATGGTAAACATATACCTAAAGTGAGTCCATTATTTATAGAATTGTTGCATTTCTTAATTTCTTTCGGTCAGAATATAGAAAGTGATTTTGATCACGCTGAATGACTTAATACTTTAGAAATGGAAGATTGTTTTAAGTACTAAGCGCAAAAATATTATTTCGAAACAATTTGTGCGCCAGTCTAAAGTCTGTAAACTAGTGTTCACGCATTACGCATGCATTCAGAATCGTTATGAATTAATTATACTGACATGTTTATACACAAGTGAAGAAGTAATTTAGTTTATAAGGACTTTTTGGTCTTGTACATTCCGTGTAAAAGTTTGTGTAATTAATCAAGACAATCAACTTTAATTTACCAGTTTAAAATATTTTGTGTGTAGTGTAGATAGGTGATTATTCAATTCGTAGCAGTCACGTCACTGCGTGCATTTATAATAATTCGTATCGTAGCTAAATGAGCATCATTTTAGTCTCAACTTTCGTTACGTGACTGGTAGATACTTACTATACTTCGACACATAATTCGGTGCAATGATTTGACAGCTCGAAATGTCAGTTAGTAAAATTATGTTGCCACCTCATGTCTACTAGTGACGTGAACAAAAACCAATTGAATCGGGATTGTTGTGGTGAATTTTTTTGACCGTTAGTTTAATTAATCAGTAGTAGTAGTTTAGTTATTTTAATTATTAGAGTAAAGGGTGAATCAACTTTTTGTTGTCTTGTGGCATTTCTTAAAATATCTACGTGAACCATTTTTATATGAAGTTAATCTGTAGTTGCTTATACTCTCAGCTAATTATCTTATAAGAAAACTTAAAAGACATGAAAATTTTTATGTGATTTTAAAGAAAAACATAGGTAACCCAGGAGACAGCTCCTATTTTTCATATAAAAGCTGGGGACAACATTGTCCCCTGGGTCACCCATGTTTTTCTTTAAACTATTGATTATTTTTGTACAAAACTAAGTAGGCATGTTTTATTGGCTATGAATCTAAATATCGTAAAATAGAGATTTTTTACAAAAGAATTATCTAGTTTTGTTTTAATTTATAAAAATTTACACATGGGTCGATTTTTTCCGGACAAAAAAAAAGTTGATTCACCCTAAAACAAAATGCAACATTTATTAGCTTTATTTAAATAATTGCAAAATATTATGAAAATAATGATACACATGTTGTTTTATTTTAATACCTAATTAATATTGAAAATATATTATTCCGTAATAAGTATTAGAGACCAGTAGTCGCTCGCGACTTCGTCTGCGTGGAAAGTTTTTTTGCTATCCCTCAGGAACTTTTTTCTGGATGAAAGGTATCCTATGTCCTTTTCTGTACCCCTGACAACGTGTCTGCAAAATTTCATGATGATCGATTTAGTCGTTAAGAATTAACAAACAAACAAACGGACTTTCGCATTTATAATATTAGTAAGGATGCTTAGAAATAATAAAAGTAAATATAAAATAAAATAATAAATAAATATTTTTTTCGGAATTATGAAAAATTATATGACATACCGGTCAATTGGGGTGATTAGCAACATGCGTGGTGAATAACAACGACAACATTTTAGTACCCAAGTATTTTAACTGTCTTAGTTTTTTTATCCACATCATTAGATTAGCTATTTTAGTATTAAGAGAACTCACTTAAAAAAAACCATTGAAATTTAAATTTAGTTATGTACCATTAATATTTAAATAAAACATATGCACATAGCATCATCATAGAATTCATAATATTTGGCAGTTTTATAAACCTGCTAGGTGATTGCGTAAAGTCAATCGTATTCATTTGACAGTTCATATTGTATCATAATATTTATGTCATCTCATATAAATTGCAGCCGATGGAATACAATATGAACAGTCAAATGAATACGATTAACTTACGCAATCGCACCCCTGGTTTAAGTATGAAACCTATAACAGAACACTTTTCATTTTCATTTCATTACAATATTTATATTCTAAATACAGTGGAGCGTCGATTATCCGAACGTCGCTCAACCGAACGACCGCTTATCCGAACGTAGTAACGCGCGGGTTAATGCTAACCTCCCACCACGCGGGTCTCGCGCGCGCCGCCCGCGCTTCAGTTTTCGCCCACTTGTCGCGACTTGTTCACTTGTTACTGTACTCGTATGTCACTTAAGATGTGCACACGTCATTAAAGATATTCATAAATGTAAATAATATGGTTTTCATTTACCTGTACGTAAATTTGTATGGCTGAATCAATATATGTACATACATACATACATTAGTTCGATTATCCCAAAAAAAAACCAGTTTTCCGAACACCCACGTCCCCCAATTAGTTCGGATAATCGACGCTCTACTGTAGTTTATTTAATATTTACTGATTTTTAACTGAATGTTAATTGAATGAACGATTATTTTGTCACGTCACTCCTTTTATTTTGTTCTAAAGTGGTCACACTGAAGCTGTCAAATTACTGCATCGAATTACATGTCGGAGTATAGTCCCCCTCGTCTGTAGTAATTAAATGTGAACTACATTACATTAGAACAACTTATAGTGAGCAAACATAAAGTTTTACCATGCTTGCATTAACTTCATGAAACTTTAGTTGCTATAGTTTCATAACATGTGCAATTTTTTATTCCATTGTTTTGAAACATAGAGCAAAGTTTTGAAACGTGACATTTGTCACCAAAGTATATAATAATAAGATTTTGTTGTTGACCAATTCACAATATCTCAACCTTAGAGTAAGACGGGCTTCTAAGCCTTTGTTGCTCGAAGATCTCAACGATAAGGTACAGTACGAGCAAGGAAATTGACAACATTTCAAAATTTTTGTCCTGTGTTTTCACACTTTGACGTCAACCTGTCAACCTAATCTACGGACGCTAATGACGTTTGTTTGTTTATGTTTTGATCGAGGTTGTTTTCTTTTATTGTCGCTATTTTTACCTTATTTTCAACAATAATAGATAAAGATATTCGTAAATTAGCTTCCATAATCTCATGTGTAGTTCCTGCCTGCAAAAATACTGTGATGAAGTGATGAAACCTCGAAATGGTTTTCGATTTATGGTACCTTGTAAAAAATGAAAACATGTCAATTGTAAGTACTTCGTACAACGAAGTACTTACAATTTCCTTGGGTACGAGGCAAACATCTTGACACTTTTTCGACGGATTGGGGATAAGTTCGCGCATGTGCACTTGCGAGCGACCAATAGCGCGCGCCCCTCTCCCGCCGCCCGCGTACCTCACCGCTACACATACCCAAAATACGCGTTCTGCGCAATCCCCAGCCGATTTCAAGATGTTTGCCTCGTGGCTCGTACTATAATAAGTAACTGTAAATTTCACGAAACCACGAAGCAAGTTTCACAAGTATGGAATATGAAATTAATGCATGCATTGAAAAACATTAATGAAAGTTTCATAAATCATGAAACTTGTTTCGTAATGTGACTGTCCCCATCTTCTTAGAAGCGGGTCCGCCGGCGCGACTGTCACATGGCGGCGCGCGTCTTGTACAGCTCCTCGTCGAGGTCGAACGCTGGGTCCGCGTAGCCCGAGTCGTCGTACCGCAGGGACCTGGCATAATCATTATTATGTTATAGTAGTCGGCAAACATCTTGAAATCGGGTGGGGATTGCGCTGAATGCGTATTTTGGGTATGTGTAGCGGTAAGCTACGCGGGTGGCTGGAGAGGGGCGCACGCTATTGGTCGCTCACAAGAGCACATGCGCGAAGTTAACCCCACTCCGTCGAGAAAATTTCAAGATATATGCCTCGTACTGTACAACGTGTTACAAAAATACCCCTAATGCCGAATATGGTAGATAGGAGCATTAAACTGAACAACTTTTACTATAGGACCAACCATGCGAAAATTTTTCTATGTCTATGGGACCAACTATGAACTCGTGAAAAAAAATCAGCTGTTTCATACGTTTTGATATTTTCGTTGTATGAAACAGCTAATTTTTTTTCGCGATTTCAGTGTTGGTCCAGTAGTAAAAGTTGTTCAGTTTGATGGTCCCTATCTACCATATTCGGCATTAGGGGTATTTTTGTAACACGTTGTTTATCAGCTATTTTAAATGTCCCCACTACTGGAGCACTGGCCTTCCTTATAAGTGGAAGATGATTATCCACCCATAAGGAACTAGTGGCTCCGTGAGCTGTAGACCTCGCGTTAAAAAGTAGCTCAAATGGTATGTTTTTCAAAAACAAATAACACATAATCCACTGCTGGGGCACAGGCCTTCCTTATGGGTGGATAAGGAAGATGGGCCATAACCCACCACGCGGGCCCAATATGAATTGGTGGGTGTTAATGACTGCCAATGCACCCGAGCCGAATGGCTTAACATGCCTTCCGAAGCACGGAGGAGCTTGAGATAATAAATTTTTGGTCACCCATCCCATGGCCAACCCTTGCGAAAGTTGCTTAACCTCTGCAATCGCTGGGCGAGGCGCTTAAACACTGCGCGATCAAGCTCCTCATATAGTTGTCTACTTTCCCCTATTTTTATTCCCTTGCGTTTTTCATTTTCTTTTTATCCACAACGGGGTAGTGCTTGGCCTTCACCTTACCTGATGATAAGTGACGATAAGGCCAAAGGTGGAAGCGCACTATACCCGGAATCCTCATCACTGAGGAACTGGCTATCTTACCTCTAACTGCTGGAACACAACAATTTTCAAATTGTTGTTATGGCGTCAGACTTAGGTAAAATGCTGGTAGCTAGCCAAGTGGACTTGAAATAAGCCCTACCACCAATCAAACCCAGTACAAATGGTACCCTGGCAATCGAACCTGGTACCCCTGCGTCTTACACGGGTGGGCGAACCACTAGACCACTGAGGTGGTTAAAACCATTAGACCATAGAGGTGGTTTACCTGTCAAGAGTTCTGGGGCCCTACCGCCTAACTCAAAGCTTTAGCCAGAGCGATAGCTAGACTATATCCATCCTTGTCTTATCATAACACGATGACAAGGACGGACAGTGCACTGATGTCATAAACCAAAGCCAGAGTCAAAGCGAGAGAGTTAGGCGGTCCGGGGGCTGGTTCGACAGCGCGAGGGCAGCGGCGAGCGCGAGAAGGCTCGCAGCAGCGCCGGGTCATCATACCGGCGCGATATCACCGTGAAGTCGTGGTGCGCGTCGATCAGCTTCTGGAGCCGCGTTAAATAAGCCCTACCACCAAACAAACCGAGAACAAATTGTACCCCCCCTGGGAATCGAACCTGGGACCCCTGCGTCTAACTACAGAGGTGGTTAAAACCACTAGACCACAGAGATTGTTTACCTGTCAGGAGTCCTGCACCGGCAGCGCGAGGGCGGCGGCGAGCGCGAGGAGGCTCGCAGCAGCGCCGGGTTGTCGTACCGGCGCGACACCACCGTGAAGTCGTGGTGCGCGTCGATCAGCTTCTGGAGCCGCGTTAAATAAACCCTACCACCAAACAAACCGAGAACAAATTGTACCCCCCCTGGGAATCGAACCTGGGACCCCTGCGTCTAACTAAAGAGATGGTTAAAACCACTAGACCACAGCGATTGTTTACCTGTCAGGAGTCCTGGTCCGGCAGCGTGAGGGCGGCGGCGAGCGCGAGGAGGCGCGCAGCAGCGCCGGGTCGTCGTACCGGCGCGACACCACCGTGAAGTCGTGGTGCGCGTCGATCAGCTTCTGGAGCCGTGACACCATCTCGAAGTCCGACACCGACGCTGGCACCAATATACCCAGCAGTTTAGCGATCGAGTGCCTGAAAGGACGCTTTAGTTAGACTCTCAGAAACTACGTAAAAGGTTTATATGTGCTCAACGGGGTAATGCATGGCCTTCACCTCACCTAATGTTAAGTGACGATAAGGCCTAAGGTAAAAGTGCACTACACCCGGAATCCTCACCACTGAGGAACTACCTCTTACTGCCGGAACACAACAATTTTTAAATTTTTGTTATGGCGTCAGACTTAGAGAAGATGGTGGTAGCTAGCCAGGACTTGAAATAAGCCCAACCACCGACCAAACCGAGTACAAATTGTACCCCCTCCGGGAATCGAACCCGGGACCGCTGCGTCTTACACGGGTGGGCGAACCACTAGACCACAGAGGCGGTTAAACTGTTACTGCGATTTGCACGACGCGCTGCTGGCAGCGACTCGAAAGCACGGACGCATCTCGTTGACGCCATCCAACTGATCCAACGGAGCGTTTCATTGTTAGGGTTCCGTACCAAAATGGTAAAAAAGGAACACCATAAGGTGTGACTCAGTCTGTCGGTCTGTCTGTCTGTCTGTCACAGCTGGATATCTCGAGAACTACTAATGGTATCAACTTGAAATTTGGAATAGTTTAAGATGACATTTGCCCAACTATTTTGCAAATAAGAAAAAAATAAAAACTAAATATATTTTTTTTACCTGTCCGTCTGTTCGCCCTTCCACCTGTCTGCCGTTTATCCTATTTTTTTAAAGACTGTACTAAAGTAACATATCCAAATATATTTATGATTGTACGGAACCCTCGGTGCGCGAGTCCGACTCGCTCTTGACCGGTTTTATTTTTTAAATACTGTCTTTAAAATAAATCTCTTATTGGTCTCATAAAACACAATACTTTTAGCATCGGCAGATTAGCGTTGATGGTCTCACCTAAAGCTCTGCAGCTGAGCCTCCCTCCTCTGGCACTCCACAAGCATCTCCTTCGTCCGGGCGAGGTCGTCCCTCAGCATCGCTATCTGATGCTCCGAGGAGTTCCTCTCCTGCTCGAACGTCTCCCCAGTGGCCCGGACTTGGTCCTTCAGCACGCAAACCTTCCTGTTGTACCTCGCCCGAAGGAGATCGGCTTCGTCCAATTTCTTTTGCAGCTCTTCGATCTTGCGAGCTCTTTCTAATGATGTTATCTGAAAATATTTATTTTTATAAGAGGCGAGGCGTAATTAGTATTTTAAAATGGTGCGGATAGGCCGTATTCCGACCATGAATTAGAACTCCGAAAATATGTAAAACCTTGAAAATTCAAGAACAAAAATAAGTACCTACCACCAGCCCCCCTTATGACCGATGAAACACGATATACATAGGTACAGCGTTTTATCGACACTCAACTGTCAAAATCCATTGTCTTTTTGACAGTTAAACATGATAAAATGGTATATCACGCGATATAGGTAGGTATATCGTGTTTCGGTGGTCATGCTAGGGGGGCTGGGCTGTATTGTATGCTATTAATAAAACAAATTTTCAGGTCAATGTTTACATTACAGACTAATTGAAAAATGGACATTCCTCATTGGGGTTCACTATTTTGGCTTAATTGGGGCTTGTTTTTTTTGGCTCTCATATGTTTCCATAAATTACTCATACAGTATGATTTTTAAGACAAACATTGACTTCTCATATTGCGTGTAATATACGTAAGTATTTAATATTTCCGCAATTCCATCAGATCGAAATCTGAACAATTTATGTGAATTTTAAAGGGTATCTGTGCGTGCTCAATTTTATTATGCTAACTTTTTCTTGTTCTGTGATGGTAACAATAAACTATACTTATCTACTTTAATTTATCGCCAGATAAATATAGTTTCGATATACAGGGTCACTGGAAATATGACGTATTCCTGCTAAGGGGTTATAGATGAGGTCAAAACAAATATTTTTTGTTAGATAACTTTTTCTCAAAAAGTTAATAGTTTTTGAGTTAATTAAAATTAAGTATTTTTTTACCAAAAGTACGTTTTCAGACACAAAAATTTAAAATAAAAGATAATTACTCATTCGATTCCGGATTTTTTATTATTTTGGGATAGAAAAGAATATGAGTGTTGATAATGAATAAAAAAAATTTCATAAAATACAGGTGTTTATAAAAAAACAATCCTTAAATGCATTTTTTATTTTTATTTTTTCAGATTTTTTAGAAATAGCTTCTAATATCTTTAAAAAAATCCTTGTAACTAAGCGTGCATAATATTTTAAAAATATCACCATCTATTCAGCTTTCAGTTGAGGTATAAAACTTAATAATAGCTTAAATAAAAAATGAGAAATTAAGACTTAACTAAATAGCAGTCCCATTTCATGTAGCAAAAATTTCCTACTTCAAGCGCTTTGGAGGTGGCCGTATTATCCTACTTATTCCATTAATGTAAAAGTTTTCTTGTTTGGATGATTGTTAATCAATCACGTAAAACGGCTGAATGAACGTACTAAGCACGATCATTTATAGCAAACTAGCTTCCGCCCGCGACTTTATTCGCATTTACATTTGAGAAAATCCCTAGGGAACCTTTAACCAAGATAATAGTATCCCCCTATGTTATAATCCGGCTTATAAACTATCTGTGTGCCAAATTTCACCCAAATTCGTTCAGCCGTTTTACGTGATTGATTAACAATCATCCAAACAAGAAAACTTTTACATTAATGGAATAAGTAGGATAATACGGCCACCTCCAAAGCGCTTGAAGTAGGAAATTTTTGCTACATGAAATGGGACTGCTATTTAGTTAAGTCTTAATTTCTCATTTTTTATTAAAGCTATTATTAAGTTTTATACCTCAACTGAAAGCTGAATAGATGGTGATATTTTTAAAATATTATGCACGCTTAGTTACAAGGATTTTTTTAAAGATATTAGAAGCTATTTCTAAAAAATCTGAAAAAATAAAAATAAAAAATGCATTTAAGGATTGATTTTTTTATAAACACCTGTATTTTATGAATTTTTTTTTATTCATTATCAAACCTCAGATTCTTTTCGATCCCAAAATAATAAAAAATCCGGAATCGAATGAGTAGTTATCTTTTATTTTAAATTTTTGTGTCTGAAAATGTACTTTTGGTAAAAAAATACTTAATACTATATATAAATAGATAGATATAAATTCGATTTCAGGCTATTTGTAAATAGCTGCTTATTATCGATTGAGGAGGAACTTGGTACTTACTTTAATATACCTATTTGTAGGGTCAAAAAATACTCCGTACTACTTGGTTGGTATGGTAATAAGTAAAATTGTATGTATGTAGTACCTATTGTACTTACTTATACGTTACGTAGGTATTATACCTACTAAAACCATTTTTGAATTAAGTTATTATAAATGAGAACACGATTTTATTAAGCAAATTACTTTAACCTTGCGAATAAATAATTCAAGCAAATCCACTACGATGCTGTAATTTAATGGTTTGTCAGATAATGCCGTATTTTACTGGTTGTTATAAACCCACGGAAGACATGGGTACTTTTAATATCGTTGAAGCAATAAGAACGAGTTACGAAGATAAAGAAAAATGATTTGTTGTCAATATTCCAGTCTAGTTGATGACCAAAGGTAAATGTACAAAATCCATGAGTTGATGATACAAATCTGACAGCTGAGTTGTATGTATAATGTTGTAGGTAAGACAGTTCTTATAAAAGTCTACAACGGCGATAATTTGATAAATATCTGTGGACTGATCCATCTTTGTCTGCTACCTCTCAATTAATTTGGACATTTTATTTCGGTGTAGGTAATATAATATCTACCTTACGCTTAACGAACCTATCCAGAAACATATCTTAATTTAGTAGGGTTAATAACCTAATTAAGTACCGCCGCGCTATAGGTACTTTATTTGACAAACTAATTCTACCTATATATTGTAGGTAACTAGCTTTGTTTCTGTGTTCTGTGGTACCTATGCAGGTAGGTTCTGTCTGACTTCTCACCTACAACGAGAAATCATCATCATCAGAAAGTACCTCCCTGTCCCTGGTTAAATTGCGTTACGGTCGGTGGTGGTCTTAAAGGAATTTGATTAATGGCAAACACTAACGAATATCGGCGGGCTGGCAGCTTGCTGACTAAGCAGATCGTGATTCAATCAGTCGGAAAACGTTCCGCATCGTTCGGTCGACTTGCGTCCGACGCGTTGCGTTTATTTTATTGTAATGACTTTTCATTACCAGTCGACTTTTCTGATGTCGGTAGATTGTAATCGATTAGTATCACATTGTTTTGTAATTTCAACTGTATGTAGGTATAACTATTATTTTGTACCATGACTCGTTTAAATAAAATAATCAGAAATAACTAAAATTATAATTGATTCTGATTTTTGAACTAATGAACAAGATATAAGCAAGTAAAAACCACTAGAATATTTTTACCCTTCATTAAGCTTGCAGCAGTAATATAAATGATCCTCAGTCTAATAAAAATATTGAATTGAAAAAATACAAGAAAGGTTTAACATAGACGCCGACAACAGTTTCGTCAGTGCACTACCGCGCCATCTTACTGCGACAGACGGCTTCGCATATACTGCCTTGTACTCGGCGGCGTCTGCCAGCTGAGCGTTCAAGGCCCGCAGCTGCGCGCGCGCGTTCGTGAGCTGCAGGGTCATAGCTTGTCGCATTGCCGCGCCATCTTACTGCGACACACGGCTTCGCATATACTACCTTGTACTCGGCAGCGGCGTCTGCCAGCTGGGCGTTCAAGTCCCGTTGCTGCGCGCGCGCGTCCGTGAGCTGCATGGACAGCTTGTCGCATTGCCGTGCCAGCTTCTTTTTGCGACACACGGCTTCGCATATACCAGTACCTTGTACTCGGCGGCGTCTGCCAGCTGAGCGTTCAAGTCCCGCAGCTGCGCGCGTGCGTCCGTTAGCTGCACGGTCAGCTTGTCGCATTGCCGCGCCAGCTTCTTGCTGCGACACACGGCTTCGTCGCGCTCCGCTTGCAACACTGCGCGGACGCGGGAGCTCTCCTCCTAGTTATGACATGTAGATTCTGGTTATTCATACGTTCTCATTATGATTATCTATCTTCAGCCTATTGACATCCCCGCTTAGTAACAGGATCCTTAATTAGACTTAAAAACGTCACTCGAGGTAAGACCTGTGGTAAGTCTACGTAATTCGGAATCGGATCGTGAAATTCGGAGAAGGGATCCAAGTCATTCGGGGTTGTAAGATACGTTAGACACGTCGATCGAAGAAAAACTACGTTACTCAGACGACGCTTTATTACTTACTAGAGAATAAAACGTTGATTGAAAGATCAAGGAGTGTAGATGAACCTACTGAGCAATAAACAAGTAATTACAAACAAATAATTTGCTTACTTGTATGCTTAATTTACGCCGAAGTAAATCCAAATGCAAATCCTTTCGTTGCAGTTGTTCTCTTAAAATCCTGATTCGGCGTTGCAGCTGGTATACTACGGCTGTCTGTAAATTAGGCTCAAAATTAGACGAATATAATAAAATTAAAATTTAAACCAGTGTAACAATCAACCGGTTGGTGAATTATCTTGTCTCTGTGTGCTCTTAATGCTATGGAAATAAGGCTTCCGTTGAAATGCAGCTCTACTTAATTACAAAATGATGATAATGAAAACTCAAATTAAGTACCCAGGCCTAAGCCAAACACACAGACTTTTTATGCAATACAATTACCAACCATACAACACGACTGATGAACGTGATCACTATTTTAATGGCTCAGTAACTACCTACGCGTATGTTTACCAAAAAATGGGAATACATACTTACTAATAAACTTACGAATATTTCAATACACATTGCGTGAAACTGAATTGTGTGATAATCGATATCTATCTACATATTACTATCATGCTGGTTTTGTTATCTATCATTCTTTTCAATGGACATTTAACATGCCATCTCAAACGGCGTTTTTAGAGCAAAGGTACATAAGTGTGAAGTGTGAGTTTCCAATCCAAATGTCAGTCAATTAATGCAAGCGTAAATAGTTTGTATCCTAACAAAACTTGCATAACGTAACGGCCTGTATTGCAGATCGTTAAGTGCCAATAACAAACTAATTTGCGGGCGGCTAATTACTTCAAATGTCTACGTCATTAGTGACGACGACACGGTGACATGCCAAGTTGGAGTGATATCTTACTTCTTTAAGATAAGGTAAGTCATGGAAAGATCTTTCTCTCCGCAGTCTCGGCAGCGTGCCGTAGTATCCGTAATATAGCATCTACAGAAAACACACACATGTTAACACATCACGTCACACCACAACATAACGATGGATTACGACCGACGACCTAAGGGATTGGCAAAGAAAATGTGAAGTTGTTGTTGCCCTTTTGTAAAAAGTATATACTTTACCTACGATTATGTACAAACACTCACCTTAAGTCTCCCTAACATTTTTGAAATAAATTGCTTCAATATAAAAACAAAAAATTGGTTAATAGGTACCTAAGTAGTTTCCCTATGATGTTTTTAGCAAATTAACATGAACATTAATTAATAATTTAATAATAATAATAACGTCATTTACTTTTTGACTCATTTTAAAAATAAGTAACAATTTGAGGTTATGGGTGGAAGATATAAACGTTAATATTGTCCACTGACCTTATCTACAATTTTGTCGCTCTCGAGACGGGCTAACTGCTCTGCACGATGCATGATGGACTCGGTGTGCAGTTCGATGCCGATGTCGTGGGTGAGCTCGTCCATGTTCAGAGTGCGGCTCAATCGCTCCAGGAATGTCACGAACTGCCGATAAGTCGTTCATCAGTCGTTGTTCACAGTAGCAAGGATATCGGAAGGTAAAGCTGCTATTTCTCCTTTGGATGATAACGCCCCAGGGGGCTATTGATGGACTATAGTGGTTCTATCATGACTCAGGAGTGTTTGAACCTCAAAAAGCACAAATGAAAGATTAACAACCACCGAACTAGAAAGTTTCTTGTAAGTACAACAAAGATAAAGTTCTTTTTATGAGAATAGAAGATGAGCTGACAGCCAGTTCCTCAGTGGTTGAAGATTGCGAGTGAAGAGCGTCGCTACTTATTGTGATTGGAAAAAAGGCAGCAATATTTGCACTATAGTACTTACGTTAGCTTTATCCTTGCGCAAGCTGTCCCTTGAAACTTCCACTGCGTTGAGCTCCGACTCGAGTTTGTGGACTTTAGCCTCGAGCATGTTCCTCTCATCCTCCAGGACTCGAACCCGCGTAGTGGACTGGTCGTGTAAATGCGCGGTTCTACTTAACTGCTGCGATTCCATGTTCAGTTTATCGCGCAACGCCTCGATTTGCTACCACATTAAAACAATTTATTTCATCTATAATAAAATAATAACTGCAAAGATAGTACATTCCTATGCCTATTGTATTTAGATATTTTTTGAAATCGTTGTTTGTTAAGTATCTTTAGTGAAACTTTTATTTCTTTATGTAGGTACCTACTTATTACCCAATTTTATGATTTTCGGTGAATAAATAGTAACTTACCGCAGATTTATCTTTATTATCACTCAAAATTTCGCGAATTCGATCCTTTATTGTGCTTTCGTGTGCTTCAACAAATCTTGAAGGCAGACTTAGAAGAATGGCTATAGATTCCAAGATATTACGGAATTCAGTTTGCAGTCTTTGGTATTTTTCTTCACGGTGTCTTAAATCCTCTATAAAAATAAATTAAGTACACATTGGGGATTCGAAGAAAGTAACTGACTATACCTAATCATAGTTTTACCTTTAAGCTGTAAAATAATGGATTCGTTTTGGTTTACATTATCGGTGACTACAGTGAGGTTCTTAGAGCAGTGAGATAATTTCTCTCTAGCTTCGTGCAACTCACGCTCTACGACTCTATTTTGAACAGATAAAGATTCCTTTTCCTGCTTAAGCCTTTCCGTTTCGAGGATCTGCGAAGATAATTGTCTTTGCAGCATGTCCTTATCTGCATTTGCCCTCTCCAGTGCATCTCGGCAGCTTCTGAAATCTTGTTCCACCGTTGTCAAATTTTCTGTAGTGTTCATACATTTGTTTTTAAGTCTAGTTATCTCTTGAACTAATTCTGCTGCTTTTATAATAAGGCTTTCAGGTGAATGTGTGTGAGTGCTGTCACAAAAATCTGATTCTAAGGCTGCAGAAAGTCGTCTCACAAGATCGTGAAACTGACATCGTGCGTTCTCTTTTTGCTGTTCTTCGTTGTGGCATTCCAATTCTAACGACCGAAGTTTCTTCTCCAAATCTTTGATTTTCTCTTCACAAAATCGATTATCTCTTTGTAAATTTTGTACAGTTAAGTCAGCCCTACCATGTGAAGTTTGAAGATTCCGATTGATTTCTTCGAGATCGAAAATCTTTTTCTTGAGGGATGATATAATAGCATTTTGTCTAGCATTTTGTTCGCGTAGGTGGTCTATCTCCACCTGCTGTTCTAATATTCGTTGATCTCTTGAGAGCATTTGGTTCTTTAGATCACTATTCTGTTAAAAGGAAGCAAGCGATTTCTTTCATTAGCGTCTTGTCTTGAATTGTTATTTGAATTGATGCGAAGTGCACAATATTTTCACTTACCTCTGATATTAATTTTTCTCTTTTATATTGGAGTGCAGCTAGATCGCTTCTGAGGGCTGTTAATATATCAGTGCCGACGTCTGCTTCCATCTGTAATATATTTCATTTAATGTTGGGTCATTTCGGAAAGTTTTTATTTTTATTTACACTTTCTGAAATCGTATCCTAAACAAGAAAATCTGTAAAAAATACACAATTAACCACTGAGGTATAATATACTCGTAAGTTTATAGTTCAGTCAAAGAAAATATACACTAAGTTCAGTGCAATCAACTTGTCAGTTATTATCATGCACAAGATTAATAGAATCTCCACGAATATTAATCGTTTATCACCCATATAAAACCAGTTTTAAATGAAGGAAACTCACAAAATTCCATCATGATTTCTGTTATTTCGACAGGAAAAAACAGTTTATCGTGGCGTGCAAAAGACGACTACTGAAGGTAAGTACTCAACGTTAGAATGTAGCGTGATAGGGGTTGCTATTTCAAGCTGCGGAGAGTCACGATACCCCGATGCTCGTAGTCGGTGCCTGTCTGCGGTTAATTTACATGAGGCCACCGATGTGCGCCATCAAATTACGGTATCGTGTACCCCGTCGGAAAGATAACGAGGTCGCGGGTGTACACCACCCTTAAACGCAAGCTTTCATTGACCTTTTTAAAAGAAGCGCCCTAATTTGGAGGGATATGTCTTCTGTGTACGTAATACAGTTCGAGTTATACGACTCAGAGAAACCCGTGCGAGGTACGAGAAAGCCCCAAGGCGCGCTTGTCGCTAAGAAATGAATCGTATCGGAGTTTGGAGAGCAATAAGAATACTACGCAGCTATTTCCGTACACTTTTGTCTGTTATTATTAATATTTTGTATCGGTGTTATTTGTAGTTTCTAAAAGTCGTCGTTTCTATAGTATTTCGTCTCGATATGACTAGATAGCTGGTGCGGACAAAAAGAAGACGTTTTCTTGTAATTGATCATATCAAAGTGTTTACTTTCGCCAGATTTTAAAGACCCAGTCTATGTACGTACATACATACATACCTACTTTTACCATTGAAAATGGTTATCAGATGCAAATCGCCTGAGACGTATTTTTCTGAGACGTATTTTTGGCCATATCTCCGAGGATTTTGGGAGGATCGACATAGGAATAGTACCAAAAGTTGAGGAATTTATCGAGACACGTGTGAACGTTTGAAATTGGAAAATCTACTGGAACCTTTTTTAGAATTTTGCAAAGTTCGGGAGTTTTCGGATTTTTTGGGGGCCTATTGTTTACTAAATTGTAAATATTTCGAAAAAAAAACCGACTTAGGAAAAAATGAAAAAAAGGGGTCCTAGGGTATAAATATAGTTTAGCTACAAAATGTCAAAAAATTTTTGAAAATCGGTTAATAATTGTGGCCTGTAGGTGGAGTGTAGGTGGTCCCTTTAGATTTGCAATTGTAGAAAAACGGGTGTTTCCGTACATAAAAAGTGATGTAGCTTCTATGATTATTTATTGACCGATCTTGTCATGGTAATAGTGTTAAAAGATGCAGAAGCAGACGATAAGTACATTCGTTGAAATTTTGAAAATCGGTTAATAATATTCCGGCTGCGTCGGGTTTTTTGGGGGGTGTTTGTTTTCTAAATTGTAAATATTTCAGAAAAAAACGACTTAAAAAAAAATGAAAAAACGGTCCGTTTTTTTTCGCCATTTTGTAGCTAAACTAATAAGTTTAGCTACAAAATGGCGAAAAAATTTTGAAAATCGGTTAATAATGGTACCTTTAAATTTTGAATTGTGGAAAAACGGGTGTTTCCGTACATAAAAAGTGATGTAGCTTCTATGATTATTGACCGTTCGTCATGGTAATAGTGTTAAAAGATACAGAAACAGACGAGAAGTGCATTGGTTGTAATTTTGAAAATCGGTTAATAATATTTCGGCCGCGTTGATGCAGTCAGCAGCAGCAGGCGCGTTTCACAATCGTAAAATTAATAGATACCTAATAGCTAGGTAACTTTAAAAATATAATAGGATTTTGCATTTGATTTGATTTTGGTTTTTCGTAAAATTTGTTTTCATTTTTAATGCTCCGATTCTTGCGGAGACTTCAAAATCTGTGAATTATTTACTTACCTTACTAAATTATATTTTTTGTCACGATGATGTTGATGTTTTTTTATATTATTAGGCATTTACAAAGTTAATCACTCACATTTTCACATTTTATACAAAAATGAATCCCTATTTCCCTTGGTCATCTTGGTCACGACGGCATCACGCCACGCGTGAACGGCTGGACGGATTTCGCTAATTCTGTTTTTGTTGTGCTTGTTATTGCCAGGAGAAGATTCTTATTAGAAAAAAAATAAGAAAGTTGTGCGGTAAATAAGAAAATTTAAGAAAACTTGACAACCATGATAACTTTTTTAAGTGATATAGAACAACGTCTGTCGGGTCAGCTAGTCCTACTTATATTATTTATGTAAAAATTTGTGTTTGTGGGTTTGGATTTTTGTTCCTCAATCACGCAAAAACGGCTGAACAGATTTGGATGAAATTTGACACACAGAGTTCCTCAATCAGTTCCCAAATCTGTTCAGACGTTTTTGCGTGATTGAGGAACAAACATCCAAACCCACAAACTTTCACACTGTATATGACTATTTTATGTTATGAGTTAAATTCCATTTCCGGGATAAAAAGTATCCTGTTTTAATTCAGGCTTTACTAGTATATACGATAGTTTATAGCCTGGATAAACATAGGATACTTTTTACAAAATCAGTCAGTTTTATCCATAAATCTTGTAATCTCATCTGTCTCTTGTAAAAAAACAGCCGCGCTGCGCGATTTTTGTCAGTTTCATTCAGAAATCTCGCACTCTTACTTGTCTATAAGTAAAAAACGGCCGCGCAGCGCGATTTTTATTATTGCGAGAAGAACGCTCTGCCCTGCAATTCGTTACTGCAAAGGCGTGTAAGGAAAAATATCTTCTAGTGGAGTTTCTTAAGGTGGAACGATGAGCTCAGTAGCGCCACCAATAGAAAAAAATCAATTACGTTTCAAGGGCTTACATTAAAACTTTACACGCACGGGCCGTCATGAGTGGGTTGCTCATGAGAGGTCGTCCGGCGCGCGGTATGTAATTCCACGCGGACGAAGTCGCGGGCGGAAGGTTTATTTTTAATATTTTTCAAAACCATTGGGCCGCCCGGCGCCCTTCGGGACAGGCCGCCTCGGGCGATCGCCCGAATGACCCTATGGAGAATACGCCGCTGATCTCGATGGAGCAGTGACTTAAGCCGGCCATATACGCTAGGTTATGCATGATGGTTATGCCTGTAAGGTCAAAACCGTCATGCATAACCGAGCGTGTGTGGGATAAAACTGCATGCCTGTCATGCAAGCCGCTCGGTTATGCCTGTGGTCAAAACCGTCATGCATAACCTAGCGTTATGCATGACGGTTTTGCATGAAGGTTTTGCATGAAGGTTTTGCATGAAGGTTTTGCATGATGGTTTTAAAGCCTTAAATATTGAAGATGGGAAATTTTACTGAAAGAAGACTTCATTTTGTTTATAAAAATATATGGAACTGCATTCAATGATTTTTGGGAAATCGCCTGCCTTAACCAGGAATCGAACCCACCAAAAACGAAAACATTTTTGTATTTATTTTTACAACACCAATCGAAAGGGTTTCTTATAAGGATTACTTTTTCTTAAGTGACACTGTATCTTAAACAAATGGAAGGCCATGACATTTAACATTTAAAATTTAATAATTACGGATTGCATCAATTCGTATCGAATCAGTCAAACAATTAAAAAAAAATCTTTGAATGCAGTTCCATATATTTTTATAAACAAAATGAAGTCTTCTTTCAGTAAAATTTCCTACCTTCAATATTTAAGGTACTTTCCCTTCGTGTGGCAAAGTTTTGGGACACCCTGTATATTTCATAATATGCTTATTTCATCTAAATGAATTAATTCTGCTAGAAGTCATTCATCCCAAAAATATAAGTGAAGAAATCTGAGGGACAGGGCAAATACCGGGGGTGGGGGTACAGTTCTTTTTTAATTGCTCCAATGCCAACCACACCACACACGCTAGGTTATGCATGACGGTTTTGACCACAGGCATAACCGAGCGGCGTGCATGAGCGGCTTGCATGAAGGTTTTGCAGATCGGTTAAAACTGTCATGCGTAACCTTACGTGTGTGCTCTCTATTGAACTCGGTTTTGCATGAAGGTTTTGCAGCTCGGTTAAAACCGTCATGCATAAGACGGCCTGCTTTAGATTAGCTGAAGCATACAGTCGGCCTGCGCTCGCAGCGGTTAAGAAATTAACTATTCGGTAGGTAAGTACCTACAACACATATTTCGTTAGGGTCGGTCATCGGAGAGATGACCAAACAATGACGGATAAAGACAAATGGATTTTGACAGTTGAGTGTCGATAAATCGCTATATTCACGTGCTACCATATTACCCATAATCGTGTGCTAACTACGGGTTAGGCACCCATTACACGGTAGGTTTTGCTGTCAGTTTAACCACAGTCACGTGCTGTGACTGACGATTAACCTACCGTGATTTGTTCTTTCTATCTGACTGATCAGTCAAACGTAATTCATGACTGATGGAATTTGACTGACGCTTGCATGACCATGTAATGGCTGCCTTAGAGTCTACACTCTGTAAAGAAAGTCAAGAAATTTAAGGGGCGCCACTTTCTTTGTCATTAGTTATCACTTAATAACTTATTTATATGGCAACACTTGACTAGGTACTTTTGTATGCAACAACCACGTGTTGCTCTAGCAAAAATAATTTTATTTCCGTTTCATAATTTTCTTGCAACGAGCTAAGTTTTCTTGATAGACTTTATAAGTGTTAAATACCTAGGTAGGTAACAGGAATATTGGTATATTTGTCTTTCGATATTATTTGATTTTCTATGAAACTGATGGGACCGAAACAGTCCAGTACTTACTCCAGACTAATCCTCCAGAGTTTGATTCCTAGACCAGACATATTTCTATAAAAAGTGGGTATCTATTAGGGTAGATAGTAAGGTCAGGTTGTTTTTGATTTCCATAATGATACTCCAGAGAAGCTTTGCACGAGTTTATAAATAAATGACTAAAGTATCATTTAATATTTTCTTTAAAAGAATATATTTTTAATTTTGTTTATTTCGTTCCCAACTCTATCTAGTGCAGTGGGTGGAACGGTAAACAACGCAATTTAGGTACCCGTGGACCCACCAGTGGGTAATGCCGGTGGGTCCAAGGGTCGTGCGTGAGGGGACTGAAGGGTCCACCTAGAAGAATTAGAATAAGTACATGTACTAACTCGGAAGAATGTAATATTACCCACTTTATGGTATAATGTTATGTAGGTGCTCGTACAACCAACCAGAGAATAAATAATACCTACTTAGTACCTACGTGTATTATCACCCCCCTTGTAAATAAAGGTGGGGTATGTAATTAATCGGTATTTCGTTAATTTTTACAGGAGGTCATTCGTACAATGTAGAATTGGTACATGATGACGTAGGTAGACACTTACAGATATGCAATTTATGAATTGCTTTTTACTCACTCTATTGTTATCATTATTTGAGGTCACCCATCTGATATCAAACATTGACAACTAGGAACTACCTACCTACCTAGTACCTAATGCTAACTATTTACCTCGGTAGGAGTTTTGCTGCACAGTGCTTCGTACACCTTCCAATCTTCGGCTTCGTCCTTTCCCTTGTCTTCCTCCATGATTCCCGTTACCAGGTAACTTTTGCTGTGCTGTATGTTTCCAGCAGTTTTCCGACTGGCGCGTTGCCATGTTGCGGCGCACGTAAACAATGCGATCGATTTCACCTTTACGTCTCATTGTTGGCAAAGCTTTGTCCAATTTTACTGTAAAGGTAACCTAACGTGCAAAGTCATTATGCATTTCTTTGCAACTTTGAACGAGGTTTGTATTGCAATTTAAGTCGGTACCTAGAAAGGTAGTTGCAATCAAGGCTAAACCTCGTAGAAGTGATTTAAAATCATTTCCCAGGACAGCAGTTCCAAAATTCGAATCAATCAGGCCACAAAATGATCTAAAGCAATTTGATATAAGTAGGTTAGGTACCTACGCAGTTTGAATCATCATATTGTTGTAAGCAAACAAGGTGTTAAAAATATCTTACTAGGTAGGTTAGGTACCTACTTATTGTTTCAAATTTATATTAGTCAAGAGTGTTCAAAATTATCTAGCAAACCAAAGTTCTCAAAGTTATCTGTGCATAACAAAGATATTAATTTTTTTTAAAAAGAGGTAGATAGGATCATTGGTGCATAATGTAAAAAACTGCATTACTTAGGTGCATTGTTAGTGCAAAAATTGCGTTACTATGTGCACAATGTAAAAAATGCATTACCAATATGCACAATGAAAAAAAAAATCAGTACCTTTGTGCACTATGTAGAAAAATGCATTACTTATTATGTGCACAATGTAAAAAAAACGGCAAAAATAAAATCACGTTTGTTGTATGGGAGCTCCCCTTAAATATTTTTTTATTCTGTTTTTAGTATTTGTTGTTATAGTGGCAACAGAAATACATCATCTGTGAAAATTTCAACGGTCTAGCTTTCACGGTTCATGAGATACAGCCTGGTGACAGACAAATGGACAGACAGCATTGACCTGCATATATTTACACAAAACATTTTTTTCATGTCAGTGACAGACAGACAGACGGACAGCGGAGTCTTAGTAATAGGGTCCCGTTTTTACCCTTTGGGTACGGAACTAGGGTTGCCAGATCGGCCAGAAGTCCAAAATATCTGGAGAAAATTTGAAAATGTCAGGATTTTGCGGTTGTTTTCGGAAGAAATAAATATTTGAAATAAAAATGTAACTTAAATTCCTACATATATACAAGGTGTAACAAAAAGAGGGTATCAACCCGAAAGGAGGTTAATGTACTCGTGAACCTGAACACCTTCCAACAGAAAAAAAATAGAAACGAAAAAAAAAATATCTCTCCATAGAAAATTTGAATTTGAATTTAACAAAATTACCGTTACATAAAGATGCTGGCAACAATAAAATCAATCCTTAATTGCATGTTATCAACCATATTTTTTTTTTTACTTTCGTGTTTATCTCTTTTTTTGTAATAAAATGCTTAAACAAATGTTTTCCCCCTTTTTTTTCATATGCATGGTCACCCTACATAAGATATGCCTTTGAAAATGTAAGAAAAATGATAACTATTAAAGTATAACACTTACGGAAATACACTATGTTTTAAATTTTAGGAACAAACTTTTCACAATTTTGGACGCATGCTCTACTTGTATACGAAGTTTGGTTAGTTAAATATGGAACACTCACACGAGCATTGAAAAAGAAACAAAATGTTTAATTGCTCTTGATCTAGCACGTTTTGTGTCAAGATTTATGTGTCACAAATTTGCTCTGAATCCGAATTATAATATACAGAAATAATATTTCAATATTATTCCGTTAAAGTTAGTGATTTTAGGAACACTCACACCACACAGTGTGTGGTGTGAGTATTCCTAAAAAACCCTTATAAAATCCAAATTAACCATGATAATGATTGATTATTTTGTGAATAGTTTTCACAAATTAGGCACAAGTTTTCCGTACATATTTTTTTAACATACGTCTAGTACATTGTATGATATCAAGAATGGCGTTTTCGCGAGGCGGGCGGTATGAGTGTTCTATATTATCGACCATAACTTAGTCAACATAGATTTCACAAATTTTTCGATATTACCATCAAGTTTGCACAATTATTTCTTAAATGGGGAATGTCCGAAAAAAATCAATTTGGCTGAATATTTTTTTATAGGTAGGAATAAGCTCCCTTAGTAATAGAAAAAAGTTTTAGAATTTTCAGTTGCGTATAAATAAAAATAAATAATAAAGTCACTTCGACTTTACAAATATACGAAAGTAACAGCAGAATGGAGATTATACCTTTGCCACCACCTGTCATAACCACAACCAAGGAGGTTTATAATAGGGAGTGAGTACTCTACAAAAATTTTCACTTATCGTTTAAAAGAAATTCAACTTTATTGCATTTGTGATAGAGTTGAAATTCTATCGACAAAATTGACTGAAGGCACTACTGTGTGAATGAGACAACACCAGGTGGAGGTCGGTGTCTCGTTCGCACAATTGCCATTACTAAACAATAATACCACGATAGTATGACTAAAAATATGTACGTTACCAATCAAGTAGTGTATCAAAATTAAGGATTCGGAATGGGAAGTCGAATATATACTATTTAAATATTAATTTAGAATGACACATAATAATTGTAATATAAAACAGAACTTACTCTTTTGATTTACTTAGATATCTAAAATAATGCTAATCAGCTATCATCGGTGAGGTGGTAATAAATAGAAGTGTCAATCTTGGCAACTCCGATTTTGACCTTGGCGCCGAATTTCAATTTAAGAATTTCAATCTATAGGAAATGTTACTTTACAAAACTAGTGTGACCATAAATACTGCACCATTTCAGATTTCCAAAAAAACGAAATTGTTCTATTGATATGGCTAGAGGTCGCAGGCGAGACGGTAAAATTAATAATAATAATCAAATTCATGTTTGTGCGCCTATTTCGAAGAAACTCGGATTTTGGTACTATTTCAACATGAAAATAACAACGCAATGTTGAAAATTTTAAAAAATCCAAGATGGCGGCCAACTTTTTTGTTTTTGGGCCGATTTCGATGAAACTTGGTTTTCGGAACTATTTTGACAAGAAAATAACAACGAAATTTTTAAAAAACTAAAAATCCAAGATGGCGGCCAACTTTTTTGTTTTTGGGCCGATTTCGATGAAACTTGGTTTTCGGAACTATTTTGACAAGAAAACAATGAAATTTTTAAAAAACTAAAAATCCAAGATGGCGGCAAACTTTTTTGTTTTTGGGCCGATTTCGATGAAACTTGGTTTTTGGAACTATTTTGACAAGAAAATAACAACGCAATGTTGAAAGTTTAAAAAATCCAAGATGGCGGCCAACTTTTTTGTTTTTGGGCCGATTTCGATGAAACTTGGTTTTTGGTACTATTTGGACAAGAAAATAACAATGCAATTTTATAAATACAAAAAATCCAAGATGGCGGCCAACTGTTTTGCTTGTGGGCTGATTTTGATGAAACTCGGGTTTTGGTACTATTTTGACAAGAAAACAGCAACGGAATGTCATAAAAAAAATCTAAGATGGCAGCCAAATTATTTATTTGTTTTTTCAACCGAGTCACATCAAAATCAACCCAAAAACAAATTAGCAGCCATTTTGATCTTTTATGATTTTTTTGTTATTTTTTTGTCTAATTAGTACCAAAAACCGAGTTTCATCGAAATCGGCCCAAAAAACAAAAAAGTTGGCCGCCATCTTAGATTTTTAGTATTTTAAAAATTGCATTTTTATTTTCTTGTCAAAATATTACCAAAAACCGAGTTTCATCGAAATCGGCCCAAAAACAAACAAGTTGGCTGCCATCTTGGATTTTTTAATTTTTACAATACATATTGTGTCATTATTTTCTTGTCAAATTAGTACTAAAAACCGAGTTTCATTCAAATCAGCCCACAAATAAAAGAGTTGGCTGCCATATTTTTTTATATTTTTAACATTTCTTTGTTATATTTTTATCAAAATAGTAACAAAATCGAGTTTCATAAAATCGGCCCACGAACAATATAGTTGGCCGCCATTTAGTTTTTTTTTTTTATATTTTAAACATTGTGTCGTCGTAAATCTCTTGCACCCATTTTATTAACTTCACAAGTAAAGAAATTGGTGCAAGTATTTTAGAACTAATTGATATCTTTACCAAAATAACAGTTTTTAATGAAACAGCAAAGTAAATGTACAAGTATAATTATCAAAAAGGAAAAAGCAATCGAATTTCAAACGTCAATAAAGTCGAAAATCGTTTGCATCTTTTTTTAACTACAGATCACTAGACAATGTTTTCCTACTTTTACTTGTTTTTCCAACATTTATTTGTTTTTCCGAAGTTCACGCACATTGCATTTTTATTAAAAATTGGAATAAACTTTAAAGTTGCGTAATTATTTACACTTGAAATTAAATTGAATTGAATAAACTAGATTTTAATTGGTTGAATTACCATATTTAAAAAATAAAAACAAAAAAGCAACTTAATAAAAACGTGATAAATAATTTGTTCTTAAAAAAAAATATTTTTTAAATAAATATTAATTTTCTCTTTTTTAGTTAACGAGCTAAACTAAAAATATACCACCACCTATCAGAGTACTCGTCAAGACCATTCAAACAAGTCCAAACTCGATGGGGTTGAAAGGTTTTATTGCAGAGTTCCTGTGGCCTTCTTCCGGCTCCATCATCAGACTCTTGGATACTATTACCCAACAGAGCACTCGTCAAGACGATTCAAACGAGCCCAAACTCGATGGGGTTGCATGATTTCAATATTGAGTTCCTATGGCATGGAATCCAGACTTCATCATCCGACCCTGAACTGAACCTCGTCTCCCGTCAGAGTACTTGTCAAGACAATTCTAATAAGCCCAAACACGATGGGGTTGTATAGTTTCATTCATCATAGAGTTCCTGTGGCGTTCTTCCAGCTCCATTATAGATCACCTCAATGACACTGTAATATTGCATTTCCTTCCATTTCTGACCTGTGTTCAAAGTTTCAAGTCTCTAGGTCATCGGGAATTTAGTATAAAATCGTTTGCAAAATTTGTGCTCAAACAAACAAAAGAGCAAGCAACCTAATAAAAACGCAGTAATAAGTGTTAATTATAAATAAAGAACTACCTAGGTATTTAAGTTTATATTAAACAGTTTAAAGTATTATGTATGTCTCCGGCCAACCATACGGTTTGGTCACCCTAATGAAGAAAAGGACACATACATGACCTCTCTGTCGGCTCGTTTTGGGGCGAAGCGCTCATTCCGGTTTATAGTACTATTTCCATGACCACAACATGCTATTAAAAAAAAAGTTTCAACACAAAATGTCAATTTTTTTTTTTAATACTCACTGTTGTTGTTGCAGGTGGTGGCAAAGGTATAATCGCCATTCTGCTGTTACTTTCGTACATTTGTGACGTCGAAGAGACTTTAATTTATTAAAAAAATTTGACGCAACCGAAAATTCTGAAACTTTTTTCTAAAACTAAGGAATTCCTACCTATAAAAAAATGTTCAGCCATTTTTATTTTTTTCGAACATTCCCCATTCTTCGTATGGTTAAATCAATTTCTAAGAAAGGAACACTCACACCACACGCACATCACTTCGGATGAGCAATCCTTTGAGCGATGTCAATTACTTTAGTTCTCCTGCGGATCTCCTCATTTCTAATTCGATCATACAGGGAAACATCGAGCATGCCTCTCTCCATTTCCTGTGAAGTCACCTTGAGCGGAGGCTCTTGTATGCAGATACAAGACCCATAGTTAGCGACCGACCACGTTTCACTGCCGTTAATCAATCGGCAACAAACACTGGTAATAGATTTACGTCTTGTCTTGAGAGTCTTGAGACACTGAAGTAAGTTGGATGCAAAGATTTTTTAAAGCATTTCATATGCTGCCCTTCAAGTTGGGTTCGACGAGAGATCTCTTTGTCGAAGTTGGTTTTACCTAACTGGACTGTCTGCCCTAGGTATACGTAATGGTCAACCTTTGAGTGTAGTATTCCCATGAACTGGAGCGGATACAACATGGGCATTCGACATGATTTTCGCCTTAACTTAGTTCATGTCCAAGAAATTACTAATAATGATTAGTCTGATACGGAGGCTCTAAATGAAAGGAAAATCAGTAACACAAGCAAGGAAAAGAAAGTGGCCGAATATCAAATATCTTAGGACTGAAAACAATGTCCAGCAAAGTTAAATTCCGTTACACTTTCGATGGCTCGTACTCCTTAATTGACATTCCAAAAAGAAAAATAATCCTCGAACTTAAAAAGAAGAGGATTTTAAGAAGAACAAGAGTGATAGTAATTTAATTCTGAAACAAGGAGAACCGATTTGATATCTGAAGCTAGCCGCTTCTGATTTCAGAGGCTAAGAATAAAGATTTTATTGATATTCTCGCAAGGGTATCATCATACCCCAGAAACTTCACACAAAGTATGAGTCTCTATCTGCTAGCAAAGACTTTGTGGACAGGGTGTTGGAACCTGTAGCACTACCATGAGTTTACAAAACCATTCTCGATATAGACCGCGTTAAGCAATATGTATGGTAAATTGAAGCAGAGCCTCTAGCGGATCCACAAAGAAAACCAAGCTATAGAACACGACAATAGCTAAATCATGTGGTAAACCTTGAAAAATAATCAATTTTTGAAGATATACAAATATAGGTTACGGCGGGTTGCGATCTGTAAAACTTGGGTTAAATCTATAATTTCGTAATAAATAACTATATCACAACAGCAAACGGTAACCTTATTGGTGATTTAAATGTTCTACGGGCTACTGTACTATTAGGAGATACGTGTGGCGCAGCTGTAGAGACGTCTTTACAGCTGAGCCACACAGATCTCGAAAACGGAACGTGCCGGACTACAGCTGCGCCACAAAAAAAAGTTGGAAATCTGACTTTTTGACTATGGAGATATGTTTAGGAGATATGTGAAGATACGCTGTGGAGACTTTTCTACCTGGATCTTGAGAAAGGAAGGTCGTAGCGAAAATCTGATAACTCGAGTGTGTAGCCGTAAGTTTGTCGGAATTTGTCACCAAGAATCAGAGTTTGTCGATCTTGCGTTTAGGAGATATGTGAGGATACGCTGTGGAGACCTTTTTACCTGGATCTCGAGAACGAAAGGTCGTAAGCGAATCCTCACATATCTCTTAAACGCAAGATCGACAAACTCTGATTCTTGGTGTCAAATTCCGACAAACTAACGGCTACACACTCGAGTTATCAGATTTTCGCTACGACCTTTCTTTCTCAAGATCCAGGTAGAAAAGTCTCCACAGCGTATCTTCACATATCTCCTAAACGCAAGACCGACAAAATCTGGTTTTTGTGCGACAAATTAACGGGTGCACACACGAGTAATCAGATTTTCGTTTCGACCTTCCGTTTTCGAGATCTGTGTGGCTCAGCTGTAGAGATGTCTCTACAGCTGCGCCACACAGATCTCCTAAACGCAAGAACGACAAACTCTGGTTTTTGTGCGACAAATTCCGACAAATTAACGGCTGCACACACGAGTAATCAGATTTTCGCTACGACCTTCCGTTTTCGAGATCTGTGTGGCCCAGCTGTAGAGAAGTCTATACAGCTGCGCCACACGTATCTCCTAAACGCAAGACCGACAAATTCTGGTTTTTGGCGACAAATTGCAACAAACTATCGTCTTCATCATGACATAGTCAAAAAGTCAGATTTCCAACTTTTTTTTTTGTGGCGCAGCTGTAGTCCGGCACGTCGTTCCGCAAAATGGAGCAAATGCGCATGAACGACACGTACACGGCTAATATAGCTATTGGTCCAAGGGTTCCTTACAAAAAGTCCTCTCCCAGTTGTCCCGTGGAGGTAATACGTAAAATGAGTTTTTCCCAGTTGCCCCGATGAATTAGGTTTGGTTCATAAAGAACCTTGTTCTCAGGCGACGAATTAATAAATGAAAAGAAATTTTCAAAATAAAAAAGTATTTTTATTTTGATTACATAACAATGTATCAATTTTAGACTTATGCAATAATAACAAAAATGCAGCAACAAATGGTGGAAAAAGAATTCAATACTAACTCGTGTAGAAATTTCAAAAATAAATTTTATTTTTAACCACCATTTGTTGTCACAGGGGTCAAACAGATGTGGACTTGTTCGGCCTCATTTAAAGTTATCAAAAGAATTACTTGAAAATAAAAATAAATGCCTTATTGGCAGTACGCAGCTAGCTGCAGTCTTACATTCGAATGCAACTTAATTAATCAACAATCAGATTGTTCCGTATCAGATCCAATAGCACACCTTTAATATCACAATCTCAAATAGCAGTCACTTGATCTACGATACGCGCCACGCCGATTAAACCAAAAATAAATTCAAAAATAGCCTAGCGGTGGTATTTAGATTAACTGAAATAGAACTACCACTACTGGACTGTAGGGTTTCCATGTCAGCACACAGCTGTCAGGTAGCATTCCGATGTAGGCGACCGCGACCCACTCTGCTGATCTTTTATTCCCATCTGCCCCCTTCGAGCATTGCCACCGCCGTGATGGCAAACTCAGAAGTGGCAGATGGGAATAAATAGGTGTCATTGACCACCGGGGTGGTAAATGCTACCTATTAGTGCCAACCACCTCTCCAGCATGGCAAAGCTCAAAGGGGGCAGATGGGAATAAAGGTTACTGAAGACTACACTGGCGAAATCCACAAAAGAACCGCCAAAGCATAAAACGAAGAAGTACGCATGTGTATGGAGCCCTAAACATCGCAAGTGACCGCGTTTAGGGCTCCATGCAAATGCATATTAAGGGGGTCGCAGCCGAGGGTTGCGTGGCCGACATCGGAATGCTACCTTTAGGCCATGGTCGCATTACTGAGGAAACTGTGATGCGACGATTTAGTGAAAGCAACTAGTGTGGTTTTTAAACCACACCAGGCTTTTTTGTTCGTTGTTCGTCGCACACGTCAGTCGCCTTAGCAGTGCGGCTGCTGCCTTACAATTTTACATGCTGCTGTGCACACGCAACCCACACGAAGGAACTCTTATCGGTAATATTTTATCAAAAAAATATTATTACCACCCGTAAATTAATCACAGGGTAACGTAACTACTGTACGTCAACTATGTAATAATAATGAACTTAACCTACAGACTACAAAAGAAATGGCAGAACAAATGCTAAAATTAAGAAATTTAAACTTACATTGATAAAAATTAAATTGGTAGTTATGCTAAAAGCTCAGAAATCTGCAAAATTTTTAAATGCTTTACGTTTTGTTGGCCACGACAAGTTTAATACCATGTAAGAGAGGAAGTCTCATGTTTCAAATTTTGATAGAGTTGTGCTAATTATAGAGAAATATATAAATTTATGGACTAGTTTTTACTTTTTAGCATAACTATGTCATGTCATTGGAAAGATATGTTTCATATGTTTAAAGGAAATAAAGTGTTTCGTTTAACGAATGGTGTGGTTGGTTATGAAGGCTGTTCCCCGCCAGGAAGGCGAGCTTGTGGGCGTACTGGCACACCGAGGGCACGCGCACTTGCGACGAGCAGTTGAAATACAGATGGGTCAACTTGTAAGTCAACAGTTGAATCTGTAGACAACATCATTATAATACATGAACAAATTTAATAACATGAACAAACAAACAAATAGATTTAATTTTTAAATGAGATTTTAGCATTCACAGTGGTATTTTTTATGAAGAACTAATTCCGACTCTCACCAAATCATATTCTCAGGCGGGAATCGAACCCGCGACCTTTGGAAGTCCGGTCCAATGCTCTTCCATCCAACTGAGCTTGCCTGACAATAGATTTAATTCAAGACATTCAAAGGCCGCGGAATCGACGCATGTTATTCTAATAAATATGCGACCGATACAGACAGAAATAGCCGTTTGATAACCAGTGAGGGCCTGCTTAAAAAATAATCACGACACTCAGACGATATTATTTGCCAGATTTACTTAATTTTGCACTTTATTCCTGAGCTAAACTCAACGCTGCGTAGCGCGCGTCGAAACTGCGACCTAATAATGACTTTATTAAAAAATATAATAGTTTGCTGTGACAATGGAGAATGTCACTGGGTCTGTTAAATCACTTGAAACTTTATGACCATGTAGCTAAATATCTAGCAATACATAAGTTTTAGTTTCATTTAAATCAAGCGAATAGTTTCGAAGTTCTAAGGGTTTGAAGGAAATGCCAAGCGCACTTAAGAGCCCGTAGCGATTTTGCCGCTGAGTGCAGCTCTCTCGCTCGCACATTTCATGTTTTATCAAGATTTCTTAAAACTGAGTGAGCAATTGAAAAATGTTTCTCGGCCACTTTTCGCAATATAAGATTACATACATTTTAAAATATATTTCCGGTTTTTGTTGCTAAAGTACAAAAAGTTATCGTTTCTAACAGTTATTTGAACTGGAAAATACGATAACTTTTTGTACTTCAGCAACTCGAAACTGAAATATATGTTGAAATGTCCGCAATCTTATTTTGCGAAAAGTGGCCGAGACACATTTTTCATTTACGCACTCAGATTTAAAAAATCTTGAGAAAACATGAAGCGTGCGAGCGAGAGAGCGGCAGTCAGCGGCAAATTCGCTACGGAATCTTAAATATGTGCTTTATTACGCAAGACGTAAGGTTCACCTGTATGACAAATGACGTCATTGTACAACACAAAATAACAGTGTTCTATGCCACATAACTTTTCTGTTTTAAGAGATATCGCGAAAATTTCTTTACAGTTGTGCATATGGTCCTATAAGATATTAGATAAATCACTAAACAAAAATCGCTGTTATTCTCCATTATACAATTTAACATGAAACAAGCTGCAATACGAATATACTTTAATTTTATCATGTTTTAGACACAATTATTTGTGAAGTTACTCACTCGATCGGGTGAAAGTCCCGTGGTGTCTTCAATCACGTTGTACGATGTCGGCGCGATGGTGCCATCCCGCACGCTCTGCGACACCAAGTAGAAGTCATACCTGCAACACAGATCGAGATTAAGTAAGTTATTTAATGCTGTGGGTGGATTTTTTTTAAAGTCGCTCACAAAACGAAACTTCTCGTAATAATATTTTTTACAATTTTTTTTTTATAAAATGTTAGCCACTATGTTCGTAGCCGTGCCTCACCATCACCACTCCACTCTCCCACCCACAATTAATCTGTAAAGTTTACTCTTTGCCATACATTCCAGATTCTAGAATGAAGTTGCTGTGGATCACTATCTATAACGGCCGCGGTGGACAAACGGCCATAGCCATTCTTTATTTTATGAATGGAAATTAAATGATGAAGTAAATAAATAATAATAATAAAACACTTTATTGCACACTAAGACAGGACATATTACAAAGAAAAATAACAAACAGAGAAAGCACACAAAAGGCGGCCATATTGCTAAATAGCAATTTCTTCCAGGCAACTTTGAGTAATAGAGTGAGAGAAGAAGAGGACAGGGGACTGGGTGCAAATATGGGAAGGAGAAGAATTATAGATATACAAGATTATATAGAAAGAAATGAAGTTTTCTAGATTAATAAGTGATTGTAGTGTGGTACACAACGTCATCATCAGTGACGTATGAAGCTAACATTGTTTTTATTATAAATTAATATTCTATTTTCTTAGTTAAAGTAAACATGTAACATGTAATCGGATACTTTTATAAATAAGCTAAATGTCATTGTAAAACATTAACGTATTGACCTTTTTGGAATTACTATAAAAACCCTGTTTTTCTCTAAATAAAGAAACAGTTAAGAATCGACTTTCCTTGTGTTATTTCGTCTCCCGACGCCGCTCATCACATGGCGACCCTGCCAGTCCACTGCTTCTAGGCAGTGCTGGTGCCGTATGGGTTCCGAGCCTCAGTAATAGTCGCGGTACGCGTTAACGGCGTGATTTTTTTTCTCTTCAAAAACCACGAGAAATACTACATCAAATCATATTATGGGAGGACAGTCATCAAAGAACGAAGACAAAAAAAAGAAGAAATCATTATGATGATTTCTTCATGAATAGAATGGTGCAGGAAATAGTGCAGCGCAAAACACAGCAGAGAAGCACGTGCCGTCCCTGGTATACATGGTTGCTGTTTTGGTGGCAATAATGTCCATCATATTCGTTTACCTGGCCTGGAAGAAGTTCAACAAGTGCCTTACTAAGAAAATTGAGCGCCAAGCTGTTGCAGTAGTGATGCGAAAACAAGACATCGTATAGAGCTCCTTGGCAGAAATAAAAAAGAAGATGCACCGTGTAGAAAATTAAAATTAAGAGGTAAAACTAACATTACTATTTCATTGTTTATTGTCTATATTAAGTCTATGTTAAGAATTTTTAGTTGCTGAATTTTTTTTATTATTATGACAGAAATTAAAACGTATTTTGAACAAATTACGAAGTTACAAGAAGATATAAGAAAACTAGGTCCGAAACGTAGGAAAGAAGCGTTAGGTCTAAAGAAACTTGAAGAGGTAGAAACTTTGTATGAGCAAATCGAAAAATATATATCTCAATATAGTAATAAAGTAGAAAAATCGGAAGTATCGGTAGAGGATAGTAAGTTAATTCAAACTTATTACATAAAAATAACAGATACGTATAACAAAATATTAACTTCTTACGAAGAGGTAAAAGAGGAAACAATGGCTTCAAAAGACGGTTTTGATTTAAAGACAGCAGTCTCGTTACTGCCAGCCATGAATGGCTCAGAAGCCGTCACAAACCAATTAATTGACGCGGTAGAATTATATTCTACAATGATTAAAGACACGGATGCACAACTATTAATCAATTTTGTGCTAAAAACAAGGTTGTCGCAAAGTGCTAAACTTAGATTGTCAGGTACTTACGATAACGTGAAACAAATGGTTGATGACATGAAAATGCATCTCCTCACTAAAAAGTCGGATACCGCATTACAAAAACAATTAATGATGGTTAAACAAGGAAGTAAAACTATAGAAAAATTCGGACAAGAAATTGAAGGTCTTTTTGTAAACCTTACAATTTCACAGGCTAACGGTAATACGGAGGCCTATGGTGTTCTAAAGCCCTTAAATGAGAAAACGGCTATTAATAGATTTGCACAAGGATTACGAAACGAAAGGCTGAACACAATTATATCAGCACGTGGTTATTCGTCATTAAAGGACGCGATTCAGGGTGCAAAAGATGAAGAGGTGACAATGACCCCTTCAACAAATCCTGAACAAATATTTTATGCGCGCGGAAAAAGTTACACTTACAATTGCAGGAAACCATTTAACGGAACGTACTACAGAAATGTAGGCAGGTACCCACGGTTTGCAAATACAAACTCGAATTTCTTATCGAAAACAAGAAAACTTTTCCAGCAAAATAAGCTGCGAGGTACTTATAATGTAAATAACCGAAATTTCAGTCGCGGTAGAAAACAAAATAAAAATTTTAGACAACACCAAATAAATGCGGCAGTAGAAGATTCGAACAACACTAATAATGACAACTTACAGTTTTTTCGAGAGTGGCAACTACATTCTGACTTATAATCATATGAATTCAGTTGAATTTTCAATAAAAAATAAAACTTACGTATGGTTAATCGACACAGGCGCGTCACTAAGTGCTATTAAACGTGACGTCGCACTATCAACCGGCGAGAACATTACGCCGAAGGTCACATACATAGATGGTATAGGAGGTAAAGTTACATCTTACGGTACGATTCGATTAAACCTAGAGTGCATAACAAAACAATCATTTAATCATAAATTTCATGTTTTTTCCAACTTACCGTTAAATGTAGATAGAATAATTGGTCAAGACTTTTTAATTAAATACAAATGTGTTATAAACTTTGAAAAAGAGATAATTACTTTGAACCATAATGATCAATTCTTTAATATACCTTTGAACTTAAAATTAAAAAACAGATGTATAAACTCAAATCAAATAAAAATACCTGCGCGGTGTGAATCGATAATAAAAATATCTAATAATTACAAAGGTGATTGTGTTGTTTTGTCTAGTGAAATCGGAGAAGGAATCTTTGTAGCAAATACCATAACACGGTGCGTGAATGGGAAAATGTCTATTAAAATACTAAACACTCGTGACGAAGACGTAATTTTAAATAGCTTCACTCCACAGATAAGACCATTGAGTAACTATTTTTGTTTTTCTTTTGAACAATGTCAAAACAATGCAGATAGAGTTAAATTATTATTTTCGCTTTTAAAGTTAAATAATTTAAACACAGAAGAAAAAAATACCATTGCAAATATATGTGCAAAATTTGCCGATATTTTTCATTTACCGGGAGACTCGTTAAACACAACTAACTTATATGAACAAAATATACGGTTGAAACCTAATACTTCTCCAGTTTATAGTAAGCCGTATCGCTTACCTCAAGCGCAAAAATCGGAAATAAATAAACAAATAAAACAAATGTTAGAAAATGATATTATTGAAGAGTCACAGTCAGAATGGGCAAGTCCATTGTTACTTGTTCCCAAAAAGACAGATTCAAGCGGAGAAAAGAAATGGAGATTGGTAATAGACTATAGAAAAGTTAACGAGGTGATTGAAAATGACAAATTTCCGTTACCGAATATAACCGAAATATTAGACTCCTTAACTGGTGCTATGTACTTTAGCACGTTAGATTTAAATCAGAGTTATTACCAAAGAAAATTAGATCCAAAAAGCAGAAAGTATACTGCATTTATTGCGGATAAACATTATCAAATGAAACGATTGCCAATGGGTTTAAAAACAAGTCCGAATGCGTTTAGTAGAGCAAGACTATAGCTATGTCCGGTCTTAATTATTTGCAATGTATAGTGTATTTAGACGACATTATTGTCATGGGCCGTAACCTTAATCAGCATAATAAAAATTTGATAGATGTTTTTACAAGATTAAGAAAAGTAAACTTTAAATTAAATCCCTTAAAGTGTAACTTTTTACAAAAGGAAATTTTGTATTTGGGACACGTGGTAACCCCCGAAGGAATAAAACCAGATCCAAAAAAAGTTTCAATAGTGCAAAATTACCCAGTGCCAAAAAGTACTGACGAGGTCAGACGTTTTGTAGCTTTTGTGAATTATTATAGAAAATTTATTCCCCATTTTTCGGAAATCACCCAACCCTTAAATAATTTATTAAAGAAAAATGTAGAATTTAATTGGAATAAAAATTGTAATAAAGCTTTCGAACGGCTAAAAACAGTTATCAGCAGTCCACCTTTATTACAATACCCAGATTTCTCGAGCGATAACGAGTTCGTGTTACACACGGACGCGTCGGGTATAGCTATAGGATGCGTATTATCAAATAAAAACGGTTTGCCGATAGCTTATGCAAGCAGACCTTTAAATTCGGCAGAAAAAAATTATCCAACCATAGAAAAGGAGTTGTTGGCAATCGTTTGGGCGGTAAAATATTTTCGTCCATATTTATATGGACGTAGCTTTAGGATTGTAACAGATCATCGCCCTTTGATTTATTTATTTAACATGAATAATCCATCGAGTAGGCTCACTAAGTTTCGTTTGTGCCTAGAAGTGTACGATTTCACGGTAGAGTATTTGAAGGGTAAGGAAAATGCAGCTGCAGATGCATTATCCAGGATTGAAATAACTAGTGACGAACTTAAAAATATGACAAAGAATGTAATGTCAGTAATGACTAGAGCACAAAAGAAACGAATGGAAGAGCAAATACAGGTAAATGATTCTGTTTCCATGGATTCCAGCTGTGATTGGACTGATCAACCGAACATAGTTGGGGTTCCTAAGAAACCAAATAATTTGCCTGAATTAAGTTTTAACAAAAATGACTTTTATAAAATATTAAAACAAAAAGACTATATTTCCAGTCAAAATAATATTATAATATACTCGCCATCCTTATTAACATTGTGTGTCGCCCCTAGTTTTCGATCGCGTACGAAACGAGATTTCCTCGCGAGAGAATTAGATGTGTTTTGCAAGACACAAAAGATAAATGAAGTATGCATACTACAAAGTGATGACACCGCTTGTATTATAACAGAGCTAGCTCAATATATAAATAATAAATATAGGTCAAGGTCCGGACCACGACTATGTATAGTAAAAGGTGTCAAGAAAATAAATAGTAAGGATGATAGACGAGTCATATTAAATGATTTTCATTTACTGCCGACCAGTGGGCATGCAGGCATTCAAAGGATGACTAATAACGTAAAGCGTTATTGCTATTGGCCAGGAATGGACAATGACAATATTAAATTTGTAAAAAATTGTGATAAATGCCAAAAACAAAAATTTCACAAAAATATTAAGCAGCCACTGTGTATTACTAGTACGGCAACAACGGCTTTGGACAAAATATATTTGGATTTGGTTGGACCATTAACTAAAGATACAAATGGATATTGTTATATATTAACGTTACAGTGCGAGCTTACGAAGTACGTAGAAGCATATCCGCTACTAAATAAGGAAACGGATACCGTAGCACGAGCGTTTGTTGATAACTTTATATTACGTTATGGAATCCCTAACGAGATAGCGACAGATAGGGGAACAGAATTCATTTCGAATACCATGCAAGAAGTATGTAAGATTTTAAAAATCAACAAATTGCAATCAACTGCTTATCACCACGAAAGCCTTGGTGCTTTAGAAAATTCACATAAATCATTAGGAGCATTTTTAAGAATTCAAACGAATAATCAAGCTTATCAGTGGTCAGATTGGTTGCAATATTGGTGTTTTTCCTATAATACGACGGTACATTCCGCAACTAAATATACACCGTATGAATTGGTGTTTGGTAAACTATGTCGTATACCAAGTAATATTATTAATCAAGTAGATCCAATATATAACTTTAATTCATATGCTCTAGAACTTAAGTATAGATTACAAAAATCCCAAGAGGATGCTAGAAATAATTTGATTAAAACGAAAATTGATAGAAAAATAAAATATGATTTAAATACTAATTCAATTAATTATAAAATAGGAGATTTAGTATTAGTAAAAAAGGAAAATAGACAGTGGCGTGCCTAGGGTCTGAGATCAGGGCAAGCCCAAAGACCAAAAGCACAAAAAAAACACAAGCTCAAAAAAAAGCACATTCTTCGTTTCTTGACTTGACGAGTTCAATAAAAGCACACTGTTAGCATGCACAATACTAAACAGTAATTTAGAAACACGTCAGTAATGTCATACCTTCAGTGGCTTTGAAAAAAGCAATTATTTAAATCGTCATAACCCGAGGTATTCCATACATACGTTCTTTTAGTTCGAAAAAAAGATGCAATACCAACAATATAATTTATTGAGCAACCAACAATCCAACGAGTTTTGTACACATTTCTATTGAATTGCTTTTTGTGAGTCTTACCAGTTTGCAAAATACACAAATCTGGAGTAGGACTGTCTGAAAATACGAGCTGCTTTTTTTCAGCAAAGTTCAATGAATTTACCTTTCCCTCGCCGATCAAAACTTTTACACATTTTAATCCTTCACAATCACAAGGAACAACATCAGCCGTCAATCTGAATTCTGACATCTTTTTGTACAACGAAAAACACTAATTTATGCAAAACACAACACTTTATCAAACCAACATTCGCTCAAACTGACAGTGACAAAACACCTGTTAAAAGTTACTACTTGACCCAGGTGAATACGAGCCGCGCGCCAAACTAGATATCGCTCCTGATTGGCCCGTTTGAATGCGCTACGCAGCCATTGGCCGGATTGCACAAAATCCGCGCAGGGATTGGCCCGATCGTAAGCTGGCTGCTGTTTCCGCGGCGGCCGGGCCGGGCGGCCGGGCCGGGTCATCGTACGCACTTGTGGCTAAATTCAATAGAAAGCAGGCTTTGGCTCGGCTTGATCATTTTTCATAGAATCTATAGATACTTACAGTAGTATGTATGTAGTGGTGTACCAGTTTCGCTAACGTAAGAAGAGTACGGATATATGAATTCGCGAAGCCCGGTTGCAAGCCAACGAGTGCGAGAGAGATGTAGTGTATTGTTCGATTAATACGCTATATTATGCAGTTAACGACTTGACTGTCGATCGGTTGTTTGAAAAATTGAATATTTGGTTGATTTTGATCGAAAATTTACGTTCGTGAATAATATTTTGTTGTTGTCATTAATTGAGATTCATTAGTAGTGTAAATAAGATTTTGTTAGGGCAAGCCGGGCTTTTGGGCTTCTATGGAGGTACCGCCACTGAAAATAGAGATAAGATGGATCCCGTATACTCAGGACCATATACTGTTATTGAAGATCAAGGTGTAAATGTCAAAATATTAGTTTCAGGTAAAGAAATAATAGTACACAAAAATAGGACACAAAAATTTAATTATAATTAAACTTGGCGGATAGGTCACAAGTGCTAATATGTAAGAAATAAATTAAATAAAGACAGAAAATTGTAATAAGAGACCAATAATAACAGCTAATACCTATGCCTAAAAAGGGATTGACTATATCTGATAAACTAGATTATTTTAAGTAATAGGCAAGATGACCATAATATTAATTTGTATATTTTTAGAATGTAAACAATTGTTTGTTATTTTAAGTAAGAATGATTTGTATTACGTGTAACAATGTATAGTTTAATATTGATATTTAACTAAGTAGTTATGATATGCTTAACAAAAAATTACAGATTCTTAATTTTTGTCAAAAAAAAAAAGGGGGGAAGGTGTAGTGTGGTACACAACGTCATCATCAGTGACGTATGAAGCTAACATTGTTTTTATTATAAATTAATATTCTATTTTCTTAGTTAAAGTAAACATGTAACATGTAATCGGATACTTTTATAAATAAGCTAAATGTCATTGTAAAACATTAACGTATTGACCTTTTTGGAATTACTATAAAAACCCTGTTTTTCTCTAAATAAAGAAACAGTTAAGAATCGACTTTCCTTGTGTTATTTCGTCTCCCGACGCCGCTCATCACATGATAATAAGGAGAGGAAATAAGTTAGATAGTAGAAAGGAAATGTCTTCTGACTTGATCGCGAAAGGAACTCATAGAACGAGCCTTCCTGATACCCTCCGGGAGTAAATTCCACAAACGTACACACAGAGAAAAAATATGAGAGGAAATCAGTTGAGTGGCTAGGGATTTTTAGACTGAGATTGGAGGAAGAGCGAATCGTGCACTATGTGGATGAGGAGCAGAAGGAGAAACATTCTTTGAGACAGGCTGGGGACGCTGGATGGAATAAAGAAGCGTGAGAGTATGTACTTACATATGTACACCCTATTTTACATCCCTATTCGAATAGGGAGCCAATTGAGCTTAGAACGTAGGTGGGATACGTGGTCATATTTACGTATATTGAAGATAAATCTGTAAAATATAAATCTGTAATAAATAAATGTGTGATGCTAACCGTTCGGGCAGAGTGACGACGTCGTCGATGACGGTGCCGGGGCGCGGGTTCTCGCCGCCGCGGCCCGACTCCATGAAGATGCGCGTGTTGATGCGCTTCGACACTATTATAAACGCCAATTTGTACTCCTGCCCCTGGTAGATTTCAGCCAGAGTCTTCTTGATTTCGGCGACCTATTTGAACATCGATTAGTATTATTAATCAGTATTAATCCTTACTAATATGACAATAAACAGTGAACTTTCTCATATGAATGCTGTACACGTTATTGGTTTAAACATCAGATGTGAAGTTGGTCCAATTTTAAAGTGTATGTTCAATGTGTATGCTTGCTGTGGTCTCATCCACTTATCCTTACTAATATTATAAATGTGAAAGTCCGTTTGTTTGTTACGCCTTCACGTCTCAACTACTGAACCGATCGTCATGAAATTTTGCATACACGTTGTCAGGGGTACAGAGAAGGACATAGGGTACCATTCATTCCGAAAAAAGTATTGTTCCCGAGGGATAGCAAAAAAAACTTTCCACGCAGACGAAGTTGCGGGCGGCAGCTAGTTCTTACTATTAATTCTAAGACGGTTCTCACACTGGCACCGCGCGCGGTCGCGGGGCTCCCGCGCGCGTGTTTTACTTTGTATGTAAGTACATCAATTTGTATAGAAAACCGCTTGGGTCCCTCACACCGAGGCCGCGCCTAGGCGCGGGAGCGCGCACCGCGGCACGCGGCGTGTGCGCCAGCAGGCGCGGAAATCGCGGGGTACAACACACTGAGCTCCATAGTATCGTGTCGGTTTTTGTACGTAAGCGCGGGGCCGCGTCTGACGCCGACCGGCGCGGAGGCGCGTCGAAAACCGCCCGAATTGGCGTCACGCTGCGCCGTCACCGCGCGCGTGAAACGCCAAACCGCGCCCCGCGACGGCGCGCAGCGGCAGTGTGAGTTTGTTACACCTTTACGTTTTAACTACTCGACCGATCATCATGAAATTTTGCATACATGTTGTTAGGGGGTACAGAGAAGGACATAGGGTACCTTTCATCCAGAAAAAAGTACTGTTCTTGGTGTGATAGGTCGTGGCCCGGCCATGGTGCCAAAAAAGGCTGTGGTTTTGTCAGTATACTGTACGGGTACGTACTTTATGGTACCCAAAAGGGAAAAACCAGTACCACTGTATTTCACGAGTTACAGCACATTCTTTGTTCGCCGGCTACAACCCATGGGTCCTGGCCCGGCCACACTTCTATCATCAATAATATCTAACTTTATGGCATTATTTATATGGGGGGTTACTGTACGAGTTACGTACCACAAAAAAAGTATTATTTCTTTAAGAAAGTTAGTTAAATGCAATTAAAACAAAAAAATAACTTTAGGCGACTAAGTGCCTGGTGATAATTTGCGAGCAATAACGTAACTTTACTATAGCGCCTGTACAAGTCGTAAACGTAAAATTACATTATTGCTCTCAAATTAACTCGTGAAATACAGTGGTACTGGTTTTTTCCTATTGGGTACCATAAAGTACGTACCCGTACAGTATACTGACAAAACCACAGCCTTTTTTGGCACCGAGGCCGGGCCACGATCTATCACACCTGTTCTTGAGGGATAGCAAAAAAACTTGCCACGCAGACGAAGTCGCAGGCAGCCGTCAGTATATAATTTGTGATTAACAAATTAATAATAATCTCATTACTTACTTCCAATTCACGGACGTACGCTATTTGTCCGTCTCCAACGCCGTCGCGGTACACTAAGATCGGGTTGGGTAGTACACCTATAAAACAAAGAATCAGTATTATTAATAGCTATTTAAAAATTGATATGCATAAAATAATAAAATATTTGAATAGTGGCTGTGCTGTGACCATAGAACACTAGTAGTAGTGCAGTATTTAGTGGCATCAACCTTGCAAATCGTCAACAAAGGAAGCCGCTTGGCACAGGCGTACTTTGTGGTCATCTGAGCTGATTTAGCCCTGTACCCACGTGGTACCACCATGGTGGTAGCCAGGGGTGGGGGGGAGAGGTGCCTTCTACCACGCTGCACTTTTACATCCATATCTCCATAAGTTTAGCAAATAGATCGTGTTTGGTATCGTTTTCATATAATTCAAGGACGAGGAATTCATTTCTGGAACAACTTTTACACTCGTTCATATAAAAAATAAAAGTTCTGCGCAAAAACAGAAAAATAAGAAAACAAAAATCTTACAAAATCTATGCCTACAAATAAACCACGAGATTGTGCTTTATAAAAAAAATATGATTAAACAGCCCTGTTTATATAGAATATATAAACATCAACTTTTTCTTACAAATTATATTTATAAATGTGTCAAAAAAAATATTTGCGCCGCGCGGCGGTATTTGGGCGCAGTATATTTGGATAGGATTTATCACTTATTGTTTAATAATGACACAAATTGGTCGTGTTTGGTATCGTTTCCGTATAATTCAAGGACGGAAAATTCATCTCTGCAACAACATTTTTACTCGTTCATAGAAAAAAATTAAGTTTAGTGCAAAAAAAGAAAAATAAGAAAAAAAAACTTACAAAATCTATGTCTACAATTAAACCACGAGATTATGCTTTATAAAAAAATATGTTTAAGCAGCCTTATTTATTTTAAATATAAGGTCCTTCTTAAATAGTGCACATAATTTTAAGGGGTCAATGTCTTGGATGAATTAACCACTGGATACGTAACGTAAGAAAAATGTATGAAATCACGATCAACCAATTTTTGCGGGGTGAGGGGGGATTACACTTGTCAAATAATGTCAATGTTATAGGGTGATTAAGCCGGTTTTCGGCCATAATTGCCGGCCAAATATTATGGATTGTGAAACTCATACATTAGTTTTCGGCCAGGCGGCCGAAAAGCAAATGACCTCCCAAAAACGCATTTATTTACCAGGCCATCAAAGGTGACTGCGCAGGCTACATACAAAATTACCCGAGCCCCGGCGTAAATTAAATCTATCTCAGGTTTAAGTACCTTTTATGTGTATAACAAAAAAATATGGGACCTCTGTGATCGGTGACTAACATAAAAAAACTGCAATTTATTTTTTTCAGGCGTTAATATTTTGCGTAGCTAAAGATATATTTTCAAAAAATATTAGGTAATAATCACGACGGACCAGCTAGATAGCGCAGTAAGTAAGCGCATCACCCAGTGATTGCGACAGTTAAGCAACTTTTCCAAAGGTTTGGTCATGGGATGAGTGACCAAAAATGACCTCAAGCTCCTCCGTGACTTTGAGAGGCACGCTAAGCTTTTATTTATGGCCTATGATATATCATTGTTTTTGGCTGCATTTTCAGTCGTTAACACCCCACCAATCCGCATTGGGGCCCCTTATTATTTATTTATTATTATTATTAGTTAACGGAAGGCGCCCAATTACATAACTAACATAGTTAACTTATTTTAAGATAAACAGAAATGGGTAATAGCCGAACACCCTCTTGTATAGGTAACTCAAGACCTTTTGTACTTTTTGACCATTACCTTATATTTCGCTTCGTGTGGATTCCGCACACATGAACTCGTTTCTAATTTTTTATCTTAGTTATGGTCAGTCCTGTTTATCCATCCATAAGAAAAACCTGTGCCCCAGCAGCGGGGACATTATAAAAATAGCTGATATGCAATCACGTCTGATAATAATATAATAAAAATAAAATTAGAATAACGTCATAACATATTTTTTTATTTATGGTTTTATATTATCCACATACAAGTCACAAGACCTACAAATCTATTAAAAGATTATCCAAAAATGATACCTGCAAATAATAATTATTAAAAATGTTAAATTCTGGAGGACAATTTTTTTATCGTATTAAATAAAAATAACACAATCCGGTACTAAAAATAAGATTATGCTATTTTTTTGCTACTTTTAACGACACACCTACCCTGTTCAATTTTCGCCCTTCTTCCCCACGACACTACCAAGGCGCACTACTGGTAGTGTCGTGGGTAATTTTGTTTGCCGTGGTAAACCACCTCGAATAACATACTTTACCAAGTTTATGTGTCGCCAATTTTTCATCACACTCGCCCTTGCTGACTGCTGGACACATTTCTAAAATATACAGTTGGTCTGTACTTAAATCATCACGGCTCTTCGTTATATCTGTGCAAACAATAGCTTACGGCAGTAAATGATTTGACTGGAAGACATTCAAAATTATTAAGTGCCTTTCCTATCGGACCACTAAAGCTTTTCGGCCCTGTAGTACTACCGTCTAAGTATTCAAAAAGATGTCTTAAACTTCACTTGCGTGCAAACATTTGCGTGCAGTTGACATATTAGCCATTGAAGAGGACGTTGCATATTCACTTCTCAAGCTTACGCGCTCACTAGACATGAAATAAAACACTTTTTAACGGATACTAGCGCGGTTTTATTGAATGTGCTTTGGTATTTAGTTGGTATTTGGTTTGATTTTTGGTTTTTCCCGACGTTTCGGCACCTTTGCAGCTGCCGTGGTCACGGGGGACTGAAGCTACCCGTGAGCCTACCCTCAAGCGATGAATTTTTTTATACGTTCAGAAATTACGTTGCAGCTTGTTTTCAAGCAGTTTGATAATTCCGGCTCTATTACCAGTGTTAACAGCAGTTCCTCGCGCGAAATGACTTTCAAGACGAAAATTAACGGAAGTCAAACATGATTTTGAAAACGTTTTGTAAGAAAAATGTTGCTTTTTGTTGATTATTATTGGATTTTGTGTATAATTATCTCTTTATAATATTAACTATTAAAAAAATGTGATATGTTTTGTTTAAAATTATATTATGAAAATATTAATATTTAGAAAGTTTTTCGAAAACGTCAGCCCCTGGGGGCAGTACGTCTCGTAATTTGTTTCTAATTATATTTTGTATACGTAATAAATAAGTGTATTGGCAACTTTTAATAATACCGCGAAAAAGAAATTTCACGAAAAATTTCTTTCATACATTCTTACATTTTCCGTAATGGCCGAAAACCAAAGGGGGCCGGCAAACCGGCTAAGTCACCCTACTTTGTTTACACACCAAATTTTATTTATTTTGCGAAAAATAGCTACTATAATAGGTTGAAATTGTGCTTACGTGTGAAAAGAAACATTTCTTGATTGCCCGCCATTTTTTTTGTTGAACAATACGAAGCATTTTGCCCATTTTTGTACCAATGTTTCGCCACGAGCTCTAGCATCACACTGACAACGCGATATCGTTTACTGAGGCTATCGGTCACAGTAAGTGGCAGAGGGGTAAAGGCGAATATGGCTGTCATTTCGCATCCAGTGGTTAATTCATCCAAGGTCAATGTACTCATGCATGCAATGTTGGTACCATAGTAAAAGTTGTCTGTAGGCATGAATACACTGACCTCTTAAAATTTTGTGCACTATTTAAGAAGGACCTTATATACAGGGTTATTTGTAAAACACCAACAACCTCGCAGGAGTAGATTACTAACATAATAAACAACAACATTTGTTCTACGACTTTTCCGAAAACAGCCAAAAAAATTCGACTTTTCATACAAAACTCGATCAGCTGTTCGGACATTTGTATGGAAAGTCGTATTTTTTTTGTCTGTTTTCGGAAAAGTCGTAGAACAAATGTTGTTGTTTATGATGTTAGTAATCTCCTCCTGCGGGGTTGTTGGTGTTTTACAAAAAACCCTGTATATGTTACAGCTAATACCCAAAGTCGGGCAAAACTAGGTGTAGCCGATAGCTGTTGGCGAAAACTAGGTGAACCGATCTGCTTTACTCCTGTAGGTCCCGAATATAGGTTAGAAATTTAAATTTCGAGGTTAGTTTTTTTTAACAGACACGTAAATAACTTTCTTAATACCTCATGCTACACCTAGTTTTAGCCGGCTACACCTAGTATTAGCCGCGAGCAAATCGAATACACCTAGTTTTAGCCAACAGCTATCGGCTACACCTAGTTTTAGCCTGCTAAAACTAGGTTTAGCCGCACTTCGGGTATTAGCCGTAACATATACACAAACTTTTCTATAGAAATTATATTTATAAATGTGTAAAAAAATCAATAGCGCCGCGCTGCGGTATTTTGGTGCAGTATTTTTTTATAGGATTAGTATTGGTAGTCCCATAATTTTACTTTAAAAGAGAGTTGTCATAATATAAAAAAAAAAAAAATTTTTTTACCTATTTTTAACAAATTTTATTGGCAGTTTCCGCTGCATCCACATCTGCACATAGTTTGGTGCACTTTATTTATATTTTTATACAATTGCACCTTCTTGCAAATTTTTGCTTACACTTACACCTTATTTACTCCATGCAAGCTGTGGCTGCTGGCGATAGGGCGGTCCACATAGGCTCCCATAAGCCATTATTTTTAGCCCAACCCCAGTCTGTAGAACATGGCAGGTTTTGGATTGGTTTTAAAAGTTGACCCCATACATTCCGTCCTGATAAATCGCTCGCTAAATTTTGGTTGCACAGGGCGTCTCTGGTTAGTGGAGATTCTCCAGCTGTCTGTCCTTTTTCGTGAATAGCACTTTTCTGCCTTGATTAATATCAAGGAGATGCATTCCAACATTTCCAACAATAACTTAAATCACAAAAGTCAATCACCAGTAACTTACTTGTCATACAAAGCAATTACGATTGTTTCTAATACTTATTGGCAAAGCCTGTTCCACATTTCCTTCTTTAGGGTATTTAAATCCTTCCGTTGCAATTGGATAAGCACCCCAAGCTTCGAAAGCGCTTTTTCCCCTTTACCAGCAAAAGACGATACGGTATCACACCCGGAAAAGGCGTGGAACAGTGGCAATACTTCTGCTTTTTCCGATCCTAAAAGATAATTATAGCTGAATTATTTTTAGACTTTAAAGTGTGAAAAACTATACTTATTTGAGTTACTTAATGAAGCTGCACTGCAATTGCATGGCAAGGCACGAACTGACGATTTTTACCCGTGCCAATATGAACCTACAATTCCTCAAGCAATTAATACAGTTTATTTTCTTTTAGGGCCGAAAAAAGCAGAAGTATTGCCACTGTTCTACTCCTTTTCCGGGTGTGGATACCGTATCGACTTTTGCTGGTAAAGGGAAAAAAGCACTTTTGAAGCTCGGAGCGCTTATCCAATTGCAACGGAAGTATTTAAATACGCTAAAGAAGGAAATGTGGAGCAGGCTTTGCCAATAAGATTAGAAAAAAATGTTATTGCTTTGTATGACAAGTAAGTTACGTGGTGATTGGCTTTTGTGATTGTTATTGTTGGAAATGTTGGAACGCATCTCCTTGATATTAATCAATGCAGAAAAGTGCTATTCACAAAAAAGGACAGGCAGCTGGAGAATCTCCACCAACCAGAGACGCCCTGTGCAACCAAATTTTGCGAGCGATTTATCAGGGAGGAATGTTTGGGATCAACTTATAAAACCAATCCAAAACCTGCCAAGGCCTGCAGATTGGGGTCAGGCCAAAAATAATAGCTTATGGAAGCCTATGTGGACCACCCTTCTACCAGCAGCCACAGCTTGCATGGATTAAATAAGGTGTATGTGTAAGCAAAAATGCGCAGGAAGGTGCAATTGTTTAAAAATATAAATAAAGTGCACCGAACTATATTAGATGCAACGGAATGCAACGGAAACTGCCAGTAAAATTTGTTATTACTAAACTAGGTAAATAAAATAATTATAACTTTAACTCTCTTTGAAAGTAAAATTATTGGACTACCAATCAAACAATAAGTGATAAATCCAAATCAAAAAATACTTCAACAAAATACCGCCCCGCGTCGCAACTGAATTTTTTGACACATTTATAAATATAATTTCTATAGAAAAGTTTTATGTGTATATATTTAAGATAAATAAGGCTGCTTAAACATATTTTTTTATAAAGCATAATCTCGTGGTTTAATTGTAGACGTAGATTTTGTAAGTTTTTTTCTTATTTTTCTTTTTTGCACTGAACTTAATTTTTTTCTATGAACGAGTAATAATTTTGTAGTAGAAATGAATTCCCCGTCCTTAAATTATACGGAAACGATACCAAACACGACCAATTTGTGTTATTATTAAACAATAAGTGATAAATCCTATCCAAATATACTGCGCCCAAATACCGCCGCGCGGTGCAAATATTTTTTTTGACACATTTATAAATATAGTTTGTATGAAAAAGTTGATGTTTATATATTTTATATAAACAGGGCTGTTTAATCATATTTTTTTTATAAAGCACAATCTCGTTGTTTATTTGTAGGCATAGATTTTGTAAGATTTTTGTTTTCTTATTTTTCTGTTTTTGCGCAGAACTTTTATTTTTTATATGAAGGAGTGTAAAAGTTGTTCCAGAAATGAATTCCTCATCCTTGAATTATATGAAAACGATACCAAACACGACCTATTTGCTAAACTTATGGAGATATGGATGTAAAAGTGCAGCGTGGTAGAAGGCACCTCTCCCCCCCACCCCTGGCTACCACCATGGTGGTACCACGTGGGTACAGGGCTAAATCAGCTCAGATGACCACAAAGTACGCCTGTGCCAAGCGGCTTCCTTTGTTGACGATTTGCAAGGTCCCCATACAAATGATGCCACTAAATACTGCACTATAGGTATTTATTTATTAAATTTTAATTTGGCAATCAGAAAATTAAGTATTGAAAAAATCTATATATTCGAATTTGAAATATTGCTAATCTTCACGATTTTTCTATTTCAGTATTATCTATTTTTATTTTAGTAAGCAATTAATAAGTAACAATAAAAATGCAATTTTACGAGCTATATTATTTCTCTATACACGATTCAGTTCAAGTAACGAAACCTTAAAAAAATTTATAAAGGGAAATGAATAGTTGACTTCGTAACTTTGTTTGGACTAGTTAGGAGGTGAACATATCAAAAGTCCTCGCCTGTAGCCCTTATGCCGGAGGGAAAGAAGGGATCGCCATAGAGTAAATTTTAACCATGGAAAGTAATTTCTATAGAATGTTCAATATTTTACTTTCCATGGTTAAAATGTACTCTATGGCGATCGATGACTCAAATATTTGTCTGGCAGAATGCACCCAATGTCACATTTGACATATCAATAGAAATAAAAAAAAACTCGAGTTTCAATAAAATACTATGTGGATTTAAACCGGTACCTTGATTACGTAAGGCTGTTGCTAACAATTCACGATTGAAATCGCAGTTGTATTGCTCCTTTAAGTAAGATAGTTGTCACATTGGTTCTTACTAAAGCAGCAATGTCACTGCGATTTCTGTCAAAGTTGATTGCAACAAAGTTAGACAATCAGCCTACTGGTCTTTCGCCTATCTCTATTGGGCACGCATACGCACCATGCTTCTCCCGGTACTTGCGCACGGCCGAGGCCATGTTGAAGCCCATGTGCACGCTGAGCTCCTCGCCCGAGGTGTGCGCGTTGACGGTGCTGAAGTACTGGCTCATGGGCTGGTTGAGCGTAGCCACGAACGCACCGAAGCTCTTCTCCTTGGTGCGCGTGTCGTGGCACACGTCGTACCCCACCACCATTATGTTCTTGGGGGGGATCGCCACCGTCCACGGGGCGCCGCCCAACTACAACCAACCGATTACTCGTTAATTCTATAGCTTTGTATCCACTTGAACAGCCTCAGGCTGAGCAGCCTCTTCTCGAGGCAGAGGGTCGAGGCGCCTTTGAGCGCGCGCAAGCAAAAACCGACAAATTCGATATAATTCTTTATTTCTATCTGCCGCCTTCGAGCTTGGTGCCACCCGATGGCAAGATCGAAGGTGGCAGATGGGAATAAATAGGTGCCATTGACCACCGGGGAGGTAAACGCCACCTATTAGTGCCAACCACCACCCCGGTGGCAAATCTCGAAGGGGGCAGTTGGGTATAAAGAGAAGTAACAATTAAAATTTAAAAGACTTATGACAAATATAAAAAATGACTATTATCAAACTAATCAATTTAAAAAATATGTTTAATTTACAAGTTTGCAGAAGACAATAGATAGACGACAGAAGCTTACCTTGCAATTGATTTGAATAGCGACTTTTGTAGCTATAGACATAGCAGACTTGCTGGTCATGTTTCTGGCGCACACCACTTGAGTGGGCACCGCTCTGTCCACAGTGCATTTCTTCTTGATAGCTTCGTACCTACAATGGAAATAGTTAAGATTATTTAGAAATGGGGCTCCAAATTTTTTAAGATATTTTTACAGGTTTTACATTCTAAAATTATCAACATAATTATAAATACCTGTCAGGGAAATTGCGAGCAAGTACGCAAAGTATCAACGCTGGATTTTTCCTTGCAATTACGTTTTCGCACATGTTGGCGTAGTCCATGTGACCATCGCGTTGAATCGTGACTGGAACAGAAAAACAATGTCACACTTCGAATCAGGGATTGGTTGCGGTTGTTAAATTTCGGTATGTTTTACGGTTAATATAGCGGTACCGAAATATTCTACCCTTACTTAGGATACCGATAAATTTTATTTCGGTATAAAACCACCGAAATATAGAGGTACCGAAATTACGGAACCTATGTTGAAGTACCGAAAAATTAAGGTATCAAAATATGAAGGTATAGTTTTAAATAGGTATGACGTCATACCGATATAAAAAGGTACCGCAATTTTCCGGTACATCTGTTTTTCGGTACCTCATCAAAGCGGTACCGCAATTTTTAATTACTCAACCCAAACCCAAATATAACGGTACCGTTATATTAACGGTACCGTTAATATAACGGTACCGTTATATTTGGGTTAGCTTAACCTCTTATAAAGATATTATATCGTGTTTTGTCGTTCATCTTCATGCTAGGGGGGCTGGGGGCGGTATTACAAGCTCTTAAAACTTCAATTTTCTGAATGGCTATCATTGCGTCTCTTTTATTACTGATAAAACAGACGCAGACGATGATTGATGATTACTCCTTACAATATTAATTACAGCCCAATCCTCAAATTTTTATAGGTACCCTTAAAAAATATACCTACCAAAACAAAAAAAAAATGTGTAGTACATATTTCACATACACGGTCATTTGATTTACTAGCTAGGCGAAGCCTGTACTATGGGTGATAGATACTGATATAACCTGACTGATATATAATATCTGACTGACAGATATCCGTCGCGTCGGGGCTTCCATTACCTGCGTCGAAATGAACTAATATTTTGTATTGGGAACAATATTGGGAATATAGGTACTTTTGAAGAACAGAGAGATCATCGGGTCTGCAATTGGCAATTGCAGACCCGATGATTTTTTTTGAATAGGTGTGTATGTATAGGTTAATACTACAGTACTAGGCACGTATCTTGAAATTTTTTCGACGGAGTGGGGATAAGTTCGCGCATGTGCTCTTGTGAGCGACCAATGGCGCGCGCCCCTCGCCCACCGCCCGCGCCCCTCACCGCTACGCATACCCAAAATACGCGTTTCGCACAATCCCCACCCGATTTCAAGTTATATGCCTCGTACTGTACATTAATGTGAGTCAGGAGATATTTTCGTAAAAATTATTTAACCTTTTTAGGGTTCCGTACCAAAATGGAGTCCGTTACGCCAGCAAGAAAGTAGCTTCTAGAGGGAAGCGAGTTTGATGAATAATTTGTGCGCAATTCGGTGTAAATGTGCGCCAAATAAAAAAATTGTGGGCCTTATAGTTTTGGAATAAAACGTGAAAAACGAATTCTGCTGGGGTAACGGTACTCCAGCAGGAAGATTCTAAACTAATGATCGGAGAGAAATAAAAGATATATGGGCGGGTAGCTTGATATTAAGCAAGAAATGTGCGCCAAATATATAATTTGTGGGCCTTATAGTTTTGGAGATATTTGATTTCCTGCTGGCGTAACGTTTTGCCAGATCCCAGATCTCGGAAACTACTAAATGTGCGATCTTACAGTAAACATATAGAAGTAGCCCCTAATTTGTGCTATTGGTGCGGTAGAAAACATTTCAAAAATATTCACAAATTTTGAAGTAATCGGGCATTTTCTGAAAACAGAAAAAAATATCTAGCGCCTTAACTACCACATAAATAAAGAAACTAAAAACGGTGTTCTATTCTTCTTATTATTTCTCATTACCATAAAAATTTTGAAAACCGCACACATACACGTTTTTGAATAATACCCACATGAAGGTGAGACCGACCATGTCATGACTTTGACGGTCAGCAGGATAAAAATATCAGAGATTATTTAGATCTTGGCCCAATGAATAATCTGTGCGGTTACTGAAGTACATGCTCTGAAATTTTCAGCTTCAAATTCTTCGTATTAAAGGAAATATCAATTAAAATCCAAAACAACTCTCAGTATTCCGATTAACCGACCAAATTCGATAGACCACAAAAAAGCGACGCGTTCATACATATTGATGACCTTCTTTAATGTGTCGTATTATACAGAAAAATTGTTTGTACAGTTGCGTTCATAACTTCTTATTGGCAAATGTGGGTAAATAGTGTTTTAACATTTAAATGGTTAGTTAGAGCCTGCATTTATACCAATACAATGTGGCGTTGATCTGTTACATTACACCCAGATTATATATTTTGCGGACGGCACTCTTCGAACACGTGACTTTGAAACCAGCTAAATTTCTTAAGTTACTAGAAGATCTGTTTACTTCTTAGTGAAATATACCAGAATCATTGTTGTCTAAACATCAATAGCATAGCTGTTTTTATTTTCAATAACAGAAAACAACTACCTAGCTGTCTTAGGTAGGTATATGTTTATAACTTCATTCGAACCGGATAGTCCAGGCAAAATAAAATTTTGATCACATTAAATCCTACAGTTCATTTTCGTTTTTCTAGATAAGGATTAGGGTTATTATAACATCGTACTATGGCTGCTTTTCCTCTCCACCATAAGCGTTATGAGATATAGGTAAAAAATACCTAACTTCTGGAAAGTAATGTTCATAAAATTCTACAGTGGAGATTTCTGATGCGTTTGCTTATTTACATACTTAATAATTAATTAAAAAATAATCACTGATTTTATGTTTAAGGTTAAGGAGATAGGGTGCGTTACAATCATATTTTTGGAGAAAGTATAGTAATGTATCTTAATAAATCGTACACAAGGTGATTTTTTTATAATATGTTTTTAAGCTTAATCCAGGAGCATCTTTAAGTTTTCACTCCAGTGACTTTAATATATCTAGTGATTTTTATGTTTTTACGTGATTTTTGCCATTTATTTTAGCCAACAAAAAATCCTACACCAAATATTTTATCTCGTCTTCGTTTCTACCCTTGCAATAAACCCTCATAAAAAAAATCACCAGCTTTTATGAGTAGCATACGAAGTTTTAGCCATTAATAGCTGTAGTTGAATTGCGCATCAATCGGACGGAGTCAAGTGACAGATCGAAAATATCATTTCGTCCCCAATACATAATAGTTTTATCGCTTGGCGGGTTTCTTAAGTTTTATTGTCTGCCACTCCTACCACTTGATCGTTTTTCACACTAAATTGGTTGCAACTGTTCGCATCGTGTTGCGAGAAGTTCGGGTTAGTAGATAAGTTAAGGTCCGCTAAGAAACAGCGGCATAAATACGACGATCGAGTATCACAAGTATGAGCTCGCGCAGACCGGTGCAAGTTTGAGTTGTTGCAAACTGTTTACGTTACAGTACGTTACAGTTTACAGTTTTCTCTCTTTCACTCGTATTGACTGTGAGCAGTATATCCGACAGTTTACTGTAACGTAAACAGTTTGCATCAACTCATGGTAGGGCCACAGGTATTCTCGAAACCGTAGTGATTAACTGGGGCCTCATTACGCACCAACGGACGTGTATGTAGTTGTCTCATTTCACCTGCTCCCTCACCGACTGGGGTCGGTTCGCCTGTTTGGTGCTCTCTTTCATTCCTAGGGTGAAATGCCCTAAATTCGGCCACGTCAGCAATTTTAGAGATTAAATCTAAAATATTTATATTAAAATTGAACTACAGCATTGTAATTTTTGTTATTTACGATTGCTACATGATTGTTCTTTATAATAATTGTAAGAAAATCAAGGAAACAATAATAGTAAAATTAAGAAAAAATAATATATGACGAGTGACCCAATTTTCCTAAATTCTGACGCGTATGCCCTTCATTCGACCCATTTTTCCCTAAATTCGGCTAAGGTGAAATAAGCATGTTAATTAGGAACTTCAATTGTTTTTATTGACATTCAAATAAAATAATTAACATAATTATTATTCCGATCAACATTAATCATATTAGGCATAACAAAAATCTACGAAAAATAAGCTTAAATAAAAAATTATATCAAGTCTAATACTTGAATGCATTTATTGTATATTTATCAACATTAATAATTTTAGGCTTATTCAAAATCAACAAAAATATTGTTGGCTATATATTGTTCTTTATATGAGTATAACAACAATCATATCAAAATTATGAATGTTTATCAAAAACATTATTTATCAAAAATTAATAAACATAATGAATACAGTCACGTTCACACTAGTATTTTTAATGCTAGGTAGTTCTATTTTTATCAGTTAATATATTAATAATAGTAATTTAAGAATTTATAGATTTTATTCAGAAGTTTTTCGTGAATATTTATTATTAATATTACATTGATTACCATTAAATATTATAATTTTAAAAATAAATTCAAATGTTGATTTGTGGTATCAAATATCTAAATTAAATTAATTTTAAGTTATTTTTTTTCAATCATTAGTTTTTAAAATTTTAAGATTCTTCTATAGTAAATGCCTAGTTCATTTACTGATTATTAAAAAACTAGTAAATGAACTATACATTTCTTAATTGTTACATTAATTATTTTTTTGTTTTTAATTTTAGACCACTTCTAAAACAATTAGAATAACATAGCTGATGTGAACTATAAAGCAATATGGTGGAAAATACTTAGGTCTATTTTTTTTAATATTGGCTGTCCTAAGTTAAATAAACTCTTCGACCTGACTCTTCAACTCATGAAACAGAGACATGAAGTGAGGATACAGGTCATACAGAGCCCCAGGAGCATCCGGAGGATTCCAGAAAGGAAAATAGGCAAGCCTCAAGAGAAGCATATGCCAGTGGGTTGGGTATCGTGCGCCATTTAGAATTTAGGTTTCTTTTGAAATTGTATATGTTTTACCAGTTTGTTATGCTATAAAATATCGTGTACAGACATAAATTAACGATTTCTGTTTACATCCACCTTATGAAACTAGTAGTTCATTTATCGGATTTCAAACATTCGTTAACTGGATTTTGCCGTTCATTCACTGGTGATTTGGGTGGGGTACTTTTGTGTAAAATCCGGATTATCTAAATAACTATAAGCATTTCAGAAATACTGAAGATATTATATTGAACATTAATAAATTCTGAATAGTATGTAGTGCCATTATTATAGCAAAGTCATCCAGAAATAGGTATTCGTAATTTTTAAAGTTTCAAATCGCCTTAAGGCTTCATTCACTGGTGCACCTACCCTATATGAGATCTGAGTTAAATTTAAATCATTTTATATTATTAGTATTATTATTTGTATTATTATTATTAATCATAAAAATAATTATATGAGACTTTTATTAAGTTTGACCGCTGTCCGAATTTAAGATCATATTTATTCTATTTTCAGCCACCCTTTCAAAAACGGCCGAATTTAGATTTTTGACTAGTTTTTAGGGTTCCGTACCCAAAGGTTAAAAACGGGACCCTATTACTAAGACTCCGCTGTCCGTCTGTCTGTCATCAGGCTGTATCTCATGAACCGTGATAGCTAGACAATTGAAATTTTCACAGATGATGTATTTCTGTTGCCGCTATAACAATAAATACTAAAAACAGAATAAAATAAATATTTGAGGGGGGCTCCCATACAACAAACGTGAGTTTCTTGCCGTTTTCTGCTCGATATTAATAACGACAACAGGTAGACAATTGAAATGTTCACAAATGATGTATTTCTGTTGCCGCTTTAACAACAAATACTGAAAACAGAATAAAATAAATATTTAAGGGGGGCTCCTATACAACAAACGTGTTTTTACTGTTTTCTGGTACGGAAACCTTCGTGCGCGAGTCCGACTCGCACTTGGCCGGTTTTTTGAATCCTGATTTTGAACAAGCTTTTATTAATTAACTAATAAAAATATATGAAAAAATATCACTTCAAATCATTCTTTGGTTAAGGTTTTATCACATAAATGCCAATGGATTGAGAAATCAGTAAGTATTTAAATAGTAAAAGTATTTAAAAATTTATTTCCCAGAACTTGCTCGTAACTAGAATTTGACACCAAAATGGTACAATGCGTGGCACAACAACGTAGGTCACTGGTCAGATCGTTACTGAGTGCAAACCATATGACTGCTTACTGCCATTTTTACAATTCTTAATCTATACATATAATAAATCTGTAGAAAAGTTGAGTCTGTACAAAGGAAATATTTTGAAAAAAAGTGATTGGAGTGTTTAATAATTACCAGTAGAACCCATTTATAACATTTTTCGAATTTTGTCTGTTTGTCTGTATGTTGGTGCGCTAAAAATGTAAAAAGCGCTAACTTAATACTAAATAATGTTTACATACAAATATATGGTGTATTTTAACTTTTTAGATTTTTTGCATTCACAATGCTATTTTTATATTAAGATGTGGTGTATCTTGCAAAATAATGAAATCTTTATTTCATCGCAATTGGTTCACTGAATCAAAAGTTAAACTAATTTAAAATTAACGATGAATTTTTGTTGTAATAATATCTTCGGGAATTATACTGTTAGAAAAACCGACCAGCTGGTGTATCCACATCTGGCACAGAATAATGGTCAATGGCTAAAAGTAAACAAAAACGTGTGGAGTTTTGGGTCCATTGTAATTTCTCAGAAACAAAATGCACATGCATGCAGTAAAATCAAAGCCCGCTTTCTATTATATTATTTTTAAACACACACACTAACATATATAATTTAAAAAATAATTTTGATTATATTTATATAACTTAACTAATTAGTTGTTCATATTCATACATAGTATGTAAGTGTTACGATGGAGCGGGGCTGTCTGTCACAACACAAGTATTGTAATACTCACTAGGCAGTCCCAACCTGCTGTTTTGAAAACCAATGTTTTGTGAACAAAATAAACATTTTTGATTTTTTTTGATTTTCTACTAGCTTCCGCCCGCGACTTCGTTCGCAAGGACATTCGAGAAAATCCTTCGGGAACCTTTAACCAGGATAAAAGTATTCTATGTTTTAACGTCCTGCCTCGCTAGGCAGCGCGCTTGGTGTGAACGTACCTCGCGCATGGCAGGCCTCGGGTGAGCGTGAGTGCGATGTTGAGCGCGAGGCCTGCCACAACGCAAGCGGCAAACGCCTTGCCTTGCGAGGTTCGTCTACACCAAGCGTACTGCGTAGCGAAGCAGGACGTTAAAACATAGAATACTTTCATCCTGGTTAAAGGTTCCCTAAGGATTTTCTCGAACGTCTCCTCTACAAGTCGCATTTCTCAACCGATTCTCGTGAAATTTTGTAACCAGACTAGCTTCCGCCCGCGACTTCGTCCGCGTGGATATTAGAGAAAATCTTTAAGGAACCTTCAACCAGGATCCGACCAGTCGTTTTTACGCGATTAGGCGGGTGCCACCAAGCGCGCTGCCTCGCGAGGCAAGACGTTTGCCAAGACGCAAGACGCAAGGCGTTTGTCGCACGAGGCTCGCTCGCTCGGTGGGGACCCGCCTAATCGCGTAAAAACGACTGGTCGTTCCCGTTCCCGTTTTGTCCCGCTCCCGCTCTCGTTCCCGTTACCGTCCCGTTCCGTTGTCGTCCCATCCCGTTGCCATCCCGTCCCGTCCCGTTGCCGTCCCGACCCATCCCGTTTCCATTCCCGTTCCCATCCCCGTCCCGTTCCGTTCCTGTCCCGTCCCATTCCGTTTCGTTCTCGTCCCCGCTCTCATTCCGTTCCCATCCGATCCCATCCCGTTCCGTTCCCGCTCTCGTTCTCGCTCCCGTTGCCGTCCCGTCCCCGTTCCCGTTCCCATCACCGTCCCGTCCCGTTCCCATCCCATCCGGTTCCCGTTCCCGTCCTACTCCCGTTCCCGCCCCGTCCCATTCCCGTTCCCGCTCCGTCCCATTCCCGTTCCCGTTCCCTTTCTCCCCGTCCCCTGGGGCTGAATCATGCTTGTCCACCGAGTTGGACTTCAAAATGAATGTCATTTTCGCAATCACCATCCCATAAAACCTCAAGAACGTCATCCATCTATAGTATTTTATGATTACTTACCCCATTTACCACATAAGGGGTTGATTTTCAAAATCACAAAATATATGTTTGCCTATTTATTTTAAGACGTGCTCCTACGAAGTTTAAAGTTATAATGTCTATTTTATATTATTTTTCCATAAGTTTTCCATACAAAATTTGAACCCCATTTTCACCCTTTTAGGGGTTAAATCATGTACATCCTGTTGGACTTTAAAATAAATGTAATTTTTGCAATCACCATCCCATTAAACCTCAAGAACGACATCCATATCGATTTTTATGTTTACTTACCCCATTTACCCCCTAAGGGGTTGATTTTCAAAACTACAAAATATATGTTTGACTATTTATTTTTAGACGTACTCCTACGAAGTTTAAAGTTGTAATGTCTATTTTATATTCTTTTTCCATACAAAATTTGAACCCCATTTTCACCCTTTTAGGGATTAGATCATGTACATAGTGTTGGACTTTAAAATAAATGTCATTTTCGCAATCACCATCCCATAAAACCTCAAGAACGATATCCATATCGATTTTTATGTTTACATATCCCATTTACCCTCTACACATACCAAATATATGTTTGCCAATTTATTTTTAGACGTGCTCCTACGAAGTTTAAAGTTCTAATGCCTATTTTATATTATTTTTCAATACAAAATTTGAAACCCATTTTCACCCCTTTAGGGGGTTAAATAATGTCCACCGTGTTGGACTTCAAAATAAATGTCATTCTCGCAATCGTCATACCAGAAAACCCCAGTAACGACATCCATCTCTATTTTTAGGTTTATTTACACATTTCACTCCTATTTCATCGCCATGGGGGTTGAAGTACTAACAATATCAATATACGTTGCGTTAGATTTTCTTCCGTAAGCCTATATTATTAATTAAGCGATTTTTACTTCGAAAATGAAGGATTTTCTTCTATACACAACTTCATACCCCCCTTTTCACCCCTTCGGGGGAAGAATTTTGAAAAACGCTGAGACCCGTATTTATTAATTTTCAATCGTCAGCCTAAAGACAAAATTTTAACATCTTAGCTTCAAAACTGAGGGACTTTCATACAAACTTTCATCCCTTATTTCACCCCCTTAGGGATAGAATTTTCAAAAATCCTTCCTTAGTGGATGCCTACATTGTATGAGGTATCTGTCTGCAAAATTTCAAGTCTCTTAGTCCAGCGGTTTGGGCTGTGCGTTGATAGATCAGTCAGTCAGTCAGTCAGTCATTCATTCAGTTTACGATTTTATATATTAAGATTTAAAAATACTTAGTCTAGCCATAAGTACTGTTACATAGGTAAAATTTCGAATTTAGAATGCAAGCTGAAAAAAATATTATGAGCATTCGAAAAATGAACATTTAAAGAAAATAAAAACAAATACTTTCTGGATTTTTTTTTCATTTTCTAAAATGGAGTGGACGCGCAAAGAAGACAAAGTCGCAGTAATTGCATTGCATCGTTGCGGTATTGAGCCAACTGAGAATTTCAAACTGCTGAAAAATTTGAAAATTTCACTGAGATTTATTTATCGTTCTATCAAACGATTCAGGGAAGCTTCAAGATTAGAAGATAAACAGAGGAGCGGTCGACCTCGTACTGTTCGGACTCCAGCCGTCATCAAAGCAGTGAAGGCGCGAATCCAACGAAATCCTGTCCGCAAGCAAAAAATGTTGGCTTTGCAGATGAGACTAAGCAAAATCACTGTTAAAAGGGTGTTGAATGAAGACCTAGGACTGCATGCTTATAGAAAAAATCAGCACATCTTCTTAACGCACGGCTGAAGAAAATTATATTCGAAAGATGCCGGGTTTTGTTAAGGTGGTACGCGGATAAAAAGAACGCGAAATTCTTTTTTAGGACGAAAAAATTTTTGAGGTTGAGGGAAAAGATGTTGAGGAGAGTTTCAACCAAAAAAAAATGATAAAGTGTATTCACACTCTAGTGAAGAAGCGAGCAGACGCAAGCCACGTGTTCAGAGTAATCATCACCCTGCAGCATTCATGGTTTGGCTTAGGGTCTGCTGTTTGGGTCCAAAGGAGGTGTTTTTTTGTGAAAAAGGAGTGAAAACCAGTGCCCTCGTATACCAAAAATACAGTCCTAACAAACATTGTGGAACCTTTTTCACAAACAAGGTTCGAAAACAGGCACTGGGTTTTCCAGTAGGATTCTGCGCCGACTCATAAGGCGAAAAGTACCCAAAACTGGCTCAGGATCCATAGAATCGACTTTATCAGGCATGAGGATTGGCCCTCCTCCAGTCCAGACTCGAATCCCTTGGATTAAAAAATATGGCAGTATTTAGAGGAGAAGGTCTGCTCTAAACCCCATCGCAACTTGGCGTCACTTAAAGCATCCCTGATTAAAGCAATCGCCGATATTTCCATGAAACTTCGTACGTGATTCGATTGATGACTGGCCTCGCAGTTTGAAGGGTCCAATCCAAGCAAAAGGAGGAGATTTTGAATAATTTTAATATGGTTTAAATCTGCATTTTATACCCTTTCCTCTGATATATAAATGGTTGTAGTGCGTAACTCATTGTGTCATTTATTTCACTTTCCATATGTAACAAAACTTATGACTAGACTAGGTATATATATAATTTTATCGTCAAGCTAGTTTTTGATTTCTTAAAAATGGCCGAGATATGTAAAAAAAAACGTATTTCTGCCCTGTTTTTCGGCGCGGTTTGTTCTCCTCTACAGATTTCATTTCTCTACCGATTCTCGTGAAATTTTGTGAGCAGGTTTGAAAATTATATAGGCTTTTTTGTCAGGCCAGTTTTTTGAAATATTGGATACAGTTCGAAAAACTGAACCTAAAAAAATAAATAATTCACACATTTCGAAAATACAAAATTAGAAGCGCCATCTAGCTGCGAATATACCAAATACTTAATATACTAAACAGCATGAACCCCACTATATGCTTGAAAACCTCGTGGCGAGAGGGCGAGATCTATATTTTTTTAACAATTTACTTTTCAATGCAAGGTCTACACTACAGTTCACTTAGCCACTAGTTTATCTTAAATTACATAACTAATGTGAGGTAATTTCAATAAAAGGTTTTTAAATTACTTTGTTAGGTACCTTGTCTTACCCTTACCCCTACTGCCCTAACAACGGCTTACCTCAATTACTTGTTTTTAGGGTACCTCAAAAGGAAAAACAGATACCTACTCTTATCTTAGGATCACTTCGTTGTCATGGTCAATTACTTCCTTAAAAGCCCAGGTCCCTATTTCACAGATGTGACAATTGTAAGTGACAATGACAATTTGCTGTCCATGGCGTCAGCTAATTTGAATTTAGAAAATATACTGACCAAACTACATAACGCACAGATACCACAACGAACATAAAATTGTCATTGTAATTTACAATTGTCCTGTATGTAAAATAGGGGCCAGGTATTGGGCAAGTCACCCTACTCAGTACTCGCGTCGAGTGCGAGAAGTCCGTGTTGCACTTGATGGGTTTTTTCATCTAAAAATAATTTCGAAAATTCGTTTTTTTTTCCTATAGATTACGTCAACGAAAGATGAGATTGAAATGGTGGCGCCACTTTCCCTGTTTAATTAACGTTTAGAGGTTAAGTCATTGGAAATTGACCTTAAAATAAGGCGCAAAATTAGTTCCATTTCCAATCCAGTCTCATCTTTCATTGACCAAACTCAACGTAAATAAACCTTTTTTTTTTGTTTATTTACTAAAGGTAATTATATCTTGCCGCGAAAATGGTGCCACTTTGAGTAACCCTGATTTTGTTCCGATAGATCATCGAAACAATTTTTTGATCACTTATACAAATGTTGAAAAGTTACCGAAATAATCGTAATATTCGTAACCTTTTGTACCGGCTCGCGTCACTGTGCGCCACCCACCGCCGCGCGCCGATTACCTACCTTACGCGCGTCCGTCCTTCCGTGCACTACCGCGTTGATATTTATTTTCGTACATTTCTAAAAATCCTTTTGGGGTAATTGGGGGATTACTTAATTTTTAAAAGTAAATACTTATTTAATATTTAACTTTTACGACTGTAGAATTAATGCTTCCTATTTAAAAATTAATAAAACGCAATAAAAAAATCTATAATAGTCACTTGAGTGAAAACTTTTGCTATTAGTGTAGTAATTATAGGGAATCTTATGCTACAAAATCACTTATTTTATAATATTTGTTTCTGAGTTAGGATTTTTTATTTTTTATTGGCCTTTATGAAAAAATCCTCTGAAATGTAAGTGGTGATTTTGTAAGGTTTAGTTTCTAATGGTTTTAAGAAATTCATTAAGAAATTCCCTTCATGTACGATTTAATCTCGATGTTATAAAATAAAAACAGTCTTTAAATCGCCTTTGTAAAAAAAACAACCTAGATATTTTGGGAAAAACTTGAAATTTATCATTGACAAGTTTATTTTAATCAAGTTTTCAAAAATCACCTCTGTAGGATATAATGTGATTTTCTCGAACAAAGTATTTTTCATTGCCCGGAGACTCATGACACGCCGCCGCGCGCCGTCACGTCATCGTCGCTCGTAGGTACAGAGTGCCTGCCATTCGTGCTCGCTCACCACTCTATATTACGCTCCGTCTTGATGATATTTCCGTAAATTTCGAGAAATCCTCTACTTAGAATTGAGGGATTACTTAATTTTAAGATGTTATTAATTATTACACTATATATTATTGAACTTTTACGACTGTAGAATTTATGCTTCATATTTAAAATGAATAAAACGCATTTAAAAAAAACTATATTAGTCACCTGAGTGAAAATTTTGTTTTTAGTATAGTTAATTATAAGAAACTTTATACTGCAAAATCACTGATTTTTTAATATTTGTTTCTGAGTTATGATTTTTTTTATTTATTAGCCTTTTTTGCAAATTCCTCTGAAATGTAAGTGGTGATTTTTGAGGTTTCATTTCTAATGGTTTTAAGAAATTCACAAAGGAAATTCCCTTTGTGTACGATTTATTCTCGATGTTTTAAGACAAAAACAATATTTAAACCACCGTTTTAAAAAAAAACACCCCAGATATTTTGGGGAAAACTTGAAATTTATCATTGACAAACTTATTTTAATCATGTTTCCAAAAATCACCTCTGTAGGATTTATTGTGATTTTTTCGAACAAAGTATTTTTCCTTGCCCGGAGTAGGAAAGAAGTACTAAAATCAGTACCATATTTTGCAAATAAATGAATTATGAATTATGAAAAATGATAGGTGGTATTAAATATGGTATGGTATAAGGTAACTACGGAACCCTATGGCGCGTGGCCCGACACGCACTTGGCCGGTTTTTTTTTTTACTAAAATAATGTTAAAATGGTTAAAATTCTTTCAATTCAAGTAAAAAATGAAATGTAACAGAAATAACTTCATTCGTTATTTAAATAAAAGCACTCACTCAAATCACTTTTTCACTTAAATGTACGTAGACGTGACGTGTACAATCCTGTTCGACAACAAAGTTAAGGAGGTCATCAATATGTATTAGCGTATAGTTGGCAGCCTCACCATTGAATTAGAAGGTTTTGACTAGGTCAAAAAATTGTTAGTAAATAGTGATAAATAGTGAACTATAGCATATAAATAGTGATACTATGGTTCAAAAGATATTTGAGAGATACTGATTTCGATGAAACTCGGTTTTTGGTAATATTTTGGCAAGAAAACAGCAACGCAATGTTAAAAATGAAAAAAATTCAAGGTGGCGGCCAACTTTTTTGTTTGCGGGCCGATTTCGATGAAACTCGGTTTTTCGTAGTATTTTGGCAAGAAAACAGCAACGCAATGTTAAAAATGAAAAAAATTCAAGATGGCGGCCAACTTTTTTGTTTGCGGGCTGATTTCGATGAAACTCGGTTTTTGGTAGTATTTTGGCAAGAAAACAGCAACGCAATGTTAAAAAAAAAAAAAAAAATTCAAGATGGCGGCCAACTTTTTTGTTTGCGGGCCGATTTCGAGAAACTCAGTTTTTGGTAGTATTTTGACAAGAAAACAGCAATACAATGTTAAAATGTAAAAAAAATTCAAGATGGCGGCCAACTTTTTTGTTTGCGGGCTGATTTCGATGAAACTCGGTTTTTGGTAGTATTTTGGTAAGAAAACAGCAACGCAATGTTAAAAATTCAAGATTTTTAGAATAGAATAGAATAATTATTTATTTTCAAAAATACAGTTTTATACAATCATTTACATAGTTTACTTAAGTAAAATAATAATATCATTTGCCTAAACTAGGAAAAACCTGTGTTTCAGGCGAGAATAGCCGACATTAATTAATATGAATCAAATAATCACTAACCTATAAATATTTTTATTACAGTAAAAATAATTTCTACACAAGTAAAAAAAATAAGCGTAAAATCAATTTTCAAACAAACATGAGTAAAAGTAATTTTTACACATTACAAATTACGCTTTTAAAATAACACTAAAATAATACATACTTATTATAAGACACAATACTATTTATTACTACCAATAGCTTCTCTGTATCGTCATAGGACATGCTTTGCAGAGTATTTTTTAACGTTATTTTACAATTCCTATAATTAAGTGGATAGATGTTAGCTATCCGATTTATTCCGTTGTAGAGAAATGGGCCCAAGAACAGATAAAACTTTGCTGTAAAAGCATATTGTTTAGAAACTGTTTGAGTACAGACTATATCTTTCCTTCTTTTATTTGTTATTTCCGAGTTAAAAGTAAGAGCCGAGTGCTGTTTTAATACTATGTTCATTATGAATAATTGTCTGACTGTTAATACATTACAGGACCTATACAGAAGGTTAGTAGGAAAGAGAAAAGGGCGGGAAGTTGACACCTTGAGAATTACTCTCTGTGCTCTTTCTGTGGTTAGTAACAGTGTTTTACATGCACCTCCCCATGTCGTAATACAGTAAGTTAATATTGATTCACATAGTGCGAAATAGACCTGTCTTATAATTGCTGAATCCGCAATGTGACGTAACTTTTTGAATACAAATATTAACTTACGCAATCTATTATTTAAAGACATAATATGTGGCCTGAATGAAAGAGTTTCGTCTAATATTATACCCAAGTATTTAATTTTGATTAAGATGGCGGCCAACTTTTTTGTTTGCGGGCCGATTTCGATGAAACTCGGTTTTTCGTAGTATTTTGGCAAGAAAACAGCAACGCAATGTTAAAAATGAAAAAAATTCAAGATGGCGGCCAACCTTTTTGTTTGCGGACCGATTACGATGAAACTCGGTTTTTTGTAGTATTTTGGCAAGAAAACAGCAACGCAATGTTAAAAAAAAATAAAAATTCAAGATGGCGGCCAATTTTTTTGTTTGCGGGCCGATTTCGATGAAACTCAGTTTTTGTTAGTATTTTGGCAAGAAAACAGCAACGCAATGTTAAAAAAAAGCAAGATTACATTTTTAACATTGAGTTGCTGTTTTTTTGTCAAAATACTACCAAAAACCGAGTTTCATCGAAATCGGCCCGCAAATAAAAAAATTGGCCGCCATCTTGAATTTTCTCCATTTTTAACATTGCGTTGCTGTTTTTTTGCCAAAATACTACGAAAAACCGAGTTTCATCGAAATCGGCCCGCAAACAAAAAAGTTGGCCGCCATCTTGAATTTTTTACATTTTTAACATTGAGTTGCTGTTTTCTTGTCAAAATACTACCAAAAACCGAGTTTCATCAAAATCGGCCCGCAAACAAAAAAGTTGGCCGCCATCTTGAATTTCTATTTTTTTTAACATTGCGTTGCTGTTTTCTTGCCAAAATACTACGAAAAACCGAGTTTCATCGAAATCAGCCCGAAAACAAAAAAGTTGGCCGCCATCTTGAATTTTTTTCATTTTTAACATTGCGTTGCTGTTTTCTTGGCAAAATACTACCAAAAACCGAGTTTCATCGAAATCGGCCCAATAATCAAACAAAAATACACAAATATCAACAAATACATCAATGTGCGGCCGCCATTTTGAATTCCAAATCTAATGTCAAAATCGTGCCAAAAACACTTTTTCATGACACCAACATCAAAAAATTGCAAACACTACTTTCAGTATAATATAACCCAATCAGAAGCGCATACATTGCCAAAGTATGGGCTCTCGGGCCCTCCCACCCCCCTTCTATACCGCACCACCCCGCACGATTGCTCTGTCTAGACCAAGGGTGGCCAACCTTTTCGACACTTGGGCCAAAATTCGGAAGTAGAATTTTACCCCGGACCGCACTACCAAATTTTATGTATAGTGCGCGCCAGATAAGTCCGACATTAATAAAATGTGCTCGGCTCCGCGGGCCACAAGGTAACAGACGGCGGGCCGCATGTGGCCCGCGAGCCGCGGGTTGGCCACCCTTGGTCTAGACGCCTCCGATGGCCGACTGTATGAAGACTATCTCTCGGCTGTGGTAATACTACTCTCAGTTCATTTATTTAGTTATTTATTCGGTAAAAACTAGAAATATATTCTACTTATATCATCTACTTCCTACCTACTTACCTACCTACTGATTACTAATTTCATTATAAATCTCACCAAATAGGTACCTAACGTTAAAGTTTCAGTTACCAAAAAAAAAATACAAAATATTCATTTTCAAAATATTACAGGTTAGGGTATTTTCATTAGACTCCTCCCTTTAAGTTATAGTTTTAACGTTAGGTACCTAATTGGTAGTAAAATATTAGTAGTTTTTCCTAAACTAAATAAATGAACTGAGAGTAGAGTATTAAACGACCAAATTTTTTTTGGTGAGATTTAATCAAACATTTTTTGATTGTGTCAATACTCTTAAAAATAAAAAAGTGGGTAGAAAAATATTTGTTTACTTTTACCAAATCAATAGCCTTGAACCGAGGATATGACTATTGACACAGTCAAAAAATATAAATTTCACTTTTTTGCTTGATAGTACTCACCTCATGATTGCAATCAAGTTTAAACCTTATTACTGTGGAGCAAAGTTCAATATTGATCGACAGCCTATATTCATAGTACTATGTAGAAGTTAACATTCGATTTTTAGAAAATAGCAATGAAGAATTCTTTTTTTATTTATATCGTAAGAATCACAATTTCACTAACAATTTTTTGATATATTTATTTGTTTATAACTTGTACCCGTTTCTCTGGAATCGCCATTGCCAGAAACGTCAAGTTAGCAGCCCACTTTGAGATCGCAATATCTCGGCTTGTACTGAAGCAATATTATTGAAATTTTGCGTATACGATTCACTATTTCCTAACAATTTTTTGGCATATAAATCACATTGATACGAACTGTATTTCTTAAAGTGTCTGCTAGCTTGACGTCAAGATAGCAGCCTCACCAAGATACTCAAATATCTTTTGAATCATAGTATCACTATTTATATGCTATAGTTCACTATTTATCACTATTTACTAACAATTTTTTGACCTAGTCAAAACCTTCTAATTCCATGGTGAGGATGCCAATTATACGCTAATCAATATGTATGAACGCGTCGCTTTTTTGTGGTCTATCGAATTTGGTCGGTTAATAGGAATAGTGACAGTTGTTTTGGATTTTAATTGATATTTCCTTTAATACGAAGAATTTGAAGCTGAAAATTTCAGAGCATGTACTTCATTAACTGCACAGATTATTCATTGGGCCAGGATCTAAATAATCTCTCATATTTTTATCCTGCTGACCGTCAAAGTCATGACATGGTCGGTCTCACCTTCATGTGAGTATTATTCAAAAACATGTATGTGTGCGGTTTTCAAAATTTTTATGGTAATGAGAAATAATAAGAAGAATAGAACACCGTTTTTAGTTTCTTTATTTATGTGGTAGTTAAGGCGCTAGAATTTTTTTACTGTTTTCAGAAAATGCCCGATTACTTCAAAATTTGTGAATATTTTTAAAATGTTTTCTACCGCACAAATAGCACAAATTAGGGGCTACTTCTATATGTTTACTGTAAGATCGCACATTTAGTAGTTTCCGAGATCTGGGATCCGGCAAAACGTTACGCCAGCAGGAAATCAAATATCTCCAAAACTATAAGGCCCACAAATTATATATTTGGCGCACATTTCTTGCTAGTATCAAGCTACCCGCCCATATATCATTTATTTCTCTCCGATCATTAGTTTAGAATCTTCCTGCTGGAGTACCGTTACCCCAGCAGAATTCGTTTTTCCCGTTTTATTCCAAAACTATAAGGCCCACAAATTGCGCACAAATTATTCATCAAACTCGCTTCCCTCTAGAAGCTACTTTCTTGCTGGCGTAACGGACTCACCAAAATGGTAAAAAAAAGGAACCCTTATGGTGTGACTCAGTCTGTCTGTCTGTCACAGCTGGATATCTCGAAAACTACTAATGGTATCAACTTGAAATTTGGAATAGTTTAAGATGATATTTGTCCAACTATTTTGCAAATAAGAAAGAAATAAAAAAAAAAAAATTTTACAACAGGTAGGTACTGAAAAGGAGTCTTAAAAATTTGAAGTGAGGTGACTAGGTAATGTGGGGGACACCCCACATCTTCATATGATAATATGAAAGAGCGCTGTTTGCACATTATAAAACATTTTTTTCCTTTTTTTTAGGACGCATAGTTTTCGACTTATGATGAAAAATGTAAAAAAACCGTCCCCCCCCCCCCTTATCTCCGAAGTTTGCAAAGAAAAAAATCTGAAATAATTCTATGTGATAGTAGTTTATGTAAGGATTACAGGAAAAACAAAACGATGCCTCAATATAACACAATTTTTTAGAAATTCAAAAAACAAACAAAAAAATATTAGTGCCACTACCAGTCAACAGATGGCGCTGACCTAAGAAGAAAAAAATAGTTCCACTATTGGTCAAGAGATGGCGCTGACCTAATACTACAATAATAATTGGTGGCTGGTTCTAATAACGGGTGGCGCAAAAGTACTGGCACTAAAGAAAATACTTTTATTTTTTTTATATGACATTTTCTGTCATTCTGTTGTTGAAAATTGTGTAGTGAACAAATATAAAATACACTGAAAATAAACATGGACCGTTTTACTCCCCAAGAACGTGGAATAATTGTGTCAATGTTCTTACGGAATAATTCATCAGTGATAAGAACACAACGTGAATTTCGTCGACGATTTCCCCACCGTCCGGCAGGACTGACCAGTCCAGACTTCTTTCTTTGGGGTTTTTTGAAATCTCGGGTGTATGTGAACAAGCCACAGACTCTCGCAGCTCTAAAAGAAAACATTCGTCAAGAAATAACGAACATATCGCAGGAAGTGTTACGGCAAGTTATGCAAAATGTCATAAATAGGGCTCAAATGTGTATCAACTCTGGAGGTCACCATTTAAAAGACATCATCTTTAAATCCTAATGGTACGAAATTTAATGGCACAAATATACATTTAAAAAAACCTAAATCTAGTTTTCTAATTTAGAAAAAATGTTATAGCTGAACCAAATAGGGTCTTTACTTTTGCGCAACCCGTTATAATTACCTACGACTGTCATTCTGAATTTCGACAGTCAATTATTTCGACAGGGTCTGAATTTCTAAAAACAATAGTGCGACTACTCACTGCTTTGACAGAACATATTTCGACACACACTACTACGAATAACACTACTTCGACGGAACATACCTTCGAAAAAATACTACTCTGAAATGTGACAATAATTATTGAATTCCGCTTTTTGGTTTAAGGTACTTACAAAATAAAAACATAAATAATAATCAACTATGTTTTTAATAATTATAACAATCATATCTTCAGATAATATAGAGAATTGAAATTATTAATAATAGTAATAAGTCTTCTTGATTTTTTTATTACACATGTTAGTATTAATAGGTCTTTCTTATGCTAATAATAAAGTGGAATTCAATTAATATTGTCACATTTCAGAGCAGTATTTTGTCGAAGGTATGTTCCGTCGAAATAGAGATCCGTCGAACAAGTGCATTTCGAAGAAGGGTTCTGTCGAAGTAGTGTTATTCGAAGTTGTGTGTGTCGAAATCGAAATATGTTCTGACGAAGCAGTGAGTAGTCGCACTATTGTTTTTCGAAATTCACCCTGTCGAAAATTCGAAATAATTGATTGTCGAAATTCAGAATGGTCATTACCTACTATCTGCCGTACGAATAAAGAAAAATAAGTTCCTACTTAGAATAACCAATAATATTGCTTAGCAATATTATTCCTTACGTTTAATTCATGAACGCCCGAGCGGCCTCCTGGTCCCGGATAACAATGGAATATCTATTGTGTCTCTTTTTCCGGGCGTTGAAAGGTTAAATCGATAACAATTTCATCAGTTTGTAGAGTGGCTGAAACGTTTTTCAGTCACCATAAGCAGCTGTGGTTAAGATTTGTAAATTAACTGTCCGCCTGTTCGCCCTTCCACCTGTCCGCCGTCTATCCTACTTTTTTAAAGACTGTAGGTACTAAAGTAACATATCAAAATATATTCATGATTGTACGGAACCCTCGGTGCGCGAGTCCGACTCACTCTTGACCGCTTTTTTTAATTAAGAATACCTACCTATTCCCGGAAAATTAGAGTAGTGAGACACAAAAGATTTCCCATTGTTGAGCGGCCCGATCGGGCCGCTCAGGGATTGAAAGATTAAGAATAACTATTTTAAGTGACGTGGGTTTTATTTATTTTTTTATTTTGCTTTTTATTTTAAACTTTTTAAATAATTCATACTTACAAACATACATACAAACCGATTTATATACATAAGTATAGATAAACATACAGATTTATTTCCATAATATTTTTTTTCTTTCTTACATTAATTTTTATTTAAACTTATGATAAATGTATTTTTTGTAATAAAAACGAACTGTAATTTTAGCCTCGGTATAACATTAAAAATGAAAAGAACATAAAAAATTTATTCAGAGCCCAAAGTGCACATGCGCGAACTTTCCCCCACTCCGTCGAAAAAATTTCAAGATTAATGAAATGCCTCGTACTGTACTGAAGTGTACACTGTACACCGGAGTCTCTCTCTACCGTCTGTACCTACTCGCGAAATGCACGGAACTTGTCGGTTCGTGTTCAATACAGTGCATTTCGGTACCGAAATAAAATAACGGTTAAATAGCGGTACCTCAAAATAAAGGTTGTCATATTTCGGTACCAATATTGAAGTACCGAAAAATTAAGGTATCGAAATTCGAAGGAATAGTTTTTAATGGGTATGACGTCATACCGATAAATAAAGGTACCGAAAAATTAAGGTATCAAAATATGAAGGGACAGTTGTTTTAATAGGTATGACGTCATACCGATAAATAAAGGTACCGAAAAATTAAGGTATCAAAATAATGAAGGAACCGTTTTTAATAGGTATGACGTCATACCGATAAATAAAAGTACCGTAATTTTCCGGTAAATCAGTCCCTGCTTCGAATGTACTTACCAAATATATAAAGTTTTTTATATACCAAGTACCAGGGTTTGAAATTATCAAGATAAATATGCTCCTTGATAATTATCGCCATAATTATCAAGATAAATATGCTCCTTGATAATTATCGCCATAAATATCCGATAATTATCAAACACATATAAGTCTAACAACCCTTGTTTAATTGGTATTACATATCATTATTTACGTTAGAAGCATGTAGTATTTTAATAATAAATTATACACATTTTACAAAAAATGTAATCTTTATTATTATTTTTTTGTTTATAATTTCGTGACTAAAAACATGCAAACCAAAATACGAGAAGTTAATCAACTACATACTACTTAGTTAACTAATTTTATGAGGGGCATATGAATGAAATGAATGAATTTTATAGTTATTTTAGTCAAAAACGAAACACACGCCGCGGGGAATCCCCCGTTATTGACGTTAAGTGGCGCGTGTTGCGTGTTTCAATACACGCAGTTTCCATTTTCGATTAAACTTATCAAAGATAATTATCAACCTATATTTATCTTGATAATTATCAAAGATATTTATCAATGATAATTATCACTTCAAACCTTGCCAAATACGCGAAATGATAAAGGGGTGAATCAACTTTTTTTTTGTCAGGGAAAAATCGACCAATGTGTAAATTTTTATAAATTAAAACAAAACTAGATAATTCTTTTGTAAAAAATCTCTATTTTACGATATTTAGATTCATAGCCAATAAAACATACTTAGTTTTGTACAAAAATAATCAATAGTTTAAAGAAAAACATGGGTGACCCAGGGGACAATGTTGTCCCCAGCTTTTATATGAAAAATAGGAGTTGTCTCGTGTTTTTCTTTAAAATCACATAAAAATTTTCATGTCTTTTAAGTTTTCTTATAAGATAATTAGCTGAGAGTATAAGCAACTACAGATTAACTTCATATAAAAATGGTTAACGTAGATATTTTAAGAAATGCCACAAGACAACAAAAAGTTGATTCACCCAAAGACATTTATCAGCCAAAAATATACCTATTTCTGGCCTCGGGAGCCGGAAACCGCATCCACCTCCTGTCTTCATAATGAATTCTATGAACCCTTCAGCGTCCCGACGTTGGCGCTCGGGTGTGATCACAACCCAGGAATGGACGGGGGCAATCGAAAGTAAGTTTTTAGATCTGTAACATTCAAAATATGAACACTATCATTTATTAACACTTGATAGAATCATAGTACTGGTTTTGTTAACCACTAATAGCAGGCCAGTGACACTCCGCACTTTAAGTATGGAGCTATAAGTACGCGGCGGGCTCGACCCTTAGTGTAGGAAAGGAGGGTAGTGGACCCCCACAGTAAATCCTCAGTACATGAAACTTTATATAATATAAAAAACCGGCCAAGTGCGTGTCGGGCCACGCGCAGTAGGGTTCCGTAGGTACATTATACCATACCATATTTTAATACCGCTATCATTTTTCGTCTGAAAAAATAACTTTGTTTTTCACAGTGTTTGTATGAATGACAAAGTTATATTTGCGGTTTTGGAAAATGTACTATATCTCGAAAACTAATTACTGTATCTCGTTCAAAACAATTTTCGTTGAAAGTGTTTATTAAGATCTATAGTTTATATTTTTTTTAGATTTTTCACCCTCTTACTTTAAAAGTTAAAGGGGGGGGGACACACATTTTACCACTTTGGCGGCATATATTTTTCAAACGGTTGACTTTAAAAAAAAATAGTCTTAGAAACCTCAATGTCATTTTTAAAGATCTATCTATAGACACCCCACAAGTATTGGTATGATGAAAAAAATTATTTTCAGTTTCAGTTCCATGTATGGGGAGCCCCCCCTTAATCTTTTATTTTTTTTATTTTTGTATAAAAATCGTAAAGCGGTTCACAGAATACACCTACCTACTAAGTTTCAACTATGTAGTCCTAATACTTTTGGAATAAAGTGGCTGTGACATACGGACGGACGGACAGACAGACAGACAGACAGACAGGACGAATCTATAAGGATTCCGTTTTTTGCCATTTTGGCTACGGAACCCTAAAAAACCCTTCTTCAGACTTTTTGATTCATATTAAAAGTTATTGTAAGTAGCAGATTGTCAGTCTGTTTGCCCATTGGCAAAGACCTCCTCCATTTGGCGCCACGATTTTCTTTCTACGGCCTCTCTGGTCCAAGCTGAACCCGCTGTAATACATAGTCAGAGGCTATAGTTCTAGACGAAACTTTACAGTATGATAAAGTATCATAAATGAAACTTTTTTAAAATTATCTAATCATTTTTTTTTTGTTTTTGGATATTTGTACATTGGTTCATACCATATTACATCCCTGCTTCATCGACTGCAGATTCAATGTTGGGGTCTCCATACAAAAGATCGCTTCATTTCCTACACTACACTACGGTCGGGCCAATGCAGAGGGCTGCCCGCTGCACGAAGTTCGATACTCACACGCTCGTGTTACACAATATTTTTGTTTGCATTATAGTACGTACAATCACTTACCTTTTATGATATACTACGCAGTTCATTTAAAGCAAAACAACTCTAACGTCGTCGGAAGAGATGAGGCTACGCGGTAGAAAGAGAGGAAACTTCTTGGTAAATAAAATAACTGTCGGGAAGCGAACGCTTGCGACCTGAATTGCGCTTTATTGTATGGCAGTAAGAGTCGCTATTTATTTAAATGATCTTGCGGAGTGTTCCTTCTGTACTTGTGCAATTATGTATTCTGATAATTTGCAATGTCTTATTTGTGGATAAAACTTACCGCATATCCCTGGTCCAGCCATCGTAAGTATCACCTGCAGGGTATCTAGCGTCATTGGCCTGAATGATGTTCTCTGTGGGGAGTTGACGGCCTTTGAACCTGATTAAGTTGTTCGACAGTTTCAGAGACCATGTTCCCAACTCCTGAAAATAATATTTTTATATCAATAAATTATCCACTCTTTTCCTATGTCTAAAGCAAGATACTAGACTTCTTGGGCCTTATTTAATAAACGTGACAATATTTGTCATCTGTCATGAGAATTTGTTGTTTTGAGGAGCTCGGTGGCGCAGTGGTTTAGCGCCTGGCCCAGCGATTGTGGAAAGTTAAGCAACATTCGCAAGGGTCGTTCATGGGATGGGTGACCAAAATTTATTATCTCGAGCTCCTCCATGCTTCGGAAGGCACGTTAAGCCGTTGGTCCCGGCTGCATTTGCAGTTGTTAATACCCACCAATCAGCATTGGGCCCACGTGGTGGGTTATGGCCTGTCCTCCTCATCCACCCATAAGGAAGACCTGTGCCCCTGCAGTGGGGACATTATAAATGGCTGATGGACATGACAATTTGATATCCATTGAGTCCACCAATTTGAAAATAGAAGAAACTACACATAGTTACACCGCAATGTAAAGAAATTGTCATGACAATCAACAAATTGTCACGTTAGTAAATAGGTTTCTGGGCGCCGCAGGGCTTAAAGAGTTACTATAATAAGATGGTGACGAGTCACAATAGATCTTTTAGGTCGCAGTGAATACCAGCTCGGGGCCATAATAGAAAAACATGTTTGGGCAGGCCATATTTTAACAAACGACTAGCTAAAGAGATTATCTAGTACAAGTATTAAATAGGGATGGAAACTGAGGAACTAATGGCGCCACAAACGGTTGTACCAATACGTTTGATTGGTTGTTTCAAATATCAAATGTCATTTGTGGCATATTTTAACCAATCAAAGTATTGATAGCGGTTAGATCGCTGCTGGCGCCATCTGCGATTAACTTTGCGTTGCCAACCCCATTGCGTATAAACCTCACAGATTGTAAAAAAAAAACAGAATATCATCAAAAGCGCTTGTCGCGGGCCATATTTTTGGCGTAATAGCGGAAACGTATTGAATTCTACATCAAAATACACTTTAACGTACTGTGCAGTTGCTCCAATAACTTTTTTCAAGAAAGATAATTGTGTTAAAGATAATGATGAAAAAACAACGAAAAACATCGAAAAAGTGCAGAAGTGAGGTTATTTTCCATACTCTTTACAAGTAAAGAAAAAGACAAAGACAAATGATTTCACATAACGGACCCTTAACACTCAAATCTTAAATATTAAATGCGAAAGTTAGTTCGTTTGTTACGCCTTCACGTCTTTACACTAGGTACTCAACCGATCATTATGAAATTTGACATACACGTTGTCAGGGGTACAGAGATGGACATAGGACCTTTCATCCCGAAAAAAAGTATCGTTTCCGAGGGATAGCAAAATACACGTGCCGGACTACAGCTGCGCCACAAAAAAAAAGTTGGAAATCTGACTTTTTGACTATGCCATGATGAAGTCTATAGTTTGTCGGAGTTTGTCGCCAAAAACCAGAGTTTGTCGGTCTTCCGTTTAGGAGATACATGTGGCTCAGCTGTAGAGACGTCTCTACAGCTGCGCCACACAGATCTCGAAAACGGAAGGTCGTAGCGAAAATCTGATTACTTGTATGTATAGCAGTTAGTTTGTCGGAGTTTGTCGCACAAAAACCAGAGTTTGTCGGTCTTGCGTTTAGGAGATACGTGTGGCGCAGCTGTAGGAGACGTCTCTACAGCTGAGCCACACAGATCTCGAAAACGGAAGGTCGTAACAGAAATCTGATTACTCGTGTGTGTAGCCGGTAGTTTGTCGGAGTTTGTCACCAAGAACCAGAGTTTGTCGGTCTTGCGTTTAGGAGATATGTGAGGATACGCTGTGGAGACCTTTCTACCTGGATCTTGAGAACGGAAGGTCGTACCAAAAATCTGATAACTCGAGTGTGTAGCCATTAGTTTGTCGGAGTTTGTCACCAAAAATCAGAGTTTGTCAATCTTACGTTTAGAAGATATGTAGGGATATGCTATAGAGATATTTCTACCTGGATCTCGAGAACGGAAGGTCGTAGCGAAAATCTCACATATCTCCTAAACGCAAGACCGACAAACTCTGATATTTGGCGACAAACTCGGTCGAACTACCGACTATAGATTTGACTAATCGGATTATCGCTACGACCTTCCGTTCTCAAGATCCAGGTAGAAAGGTCTCTACAGCGCATCCTCACATATCTCCTAAACGCAAGACCGACAAACTCTGGTTTTTGGTGACAAACTCCGACAAACTACCGGCTACACACACAAGTAATCAGATTTCTGTTACGACCTTCCGTTTTCGAGATCTGTGTGGCTCAGCTGTAGAGACGTCTCTACAGCTGCGCCACACGTATCTCCTAAACGCAAGACCGACAAACTCTGGTTTTTGTGCGACAAACTCCGACAAACTAACGGCTATACATACAAGTAATCAGATTTTCGCTACGACCTTCCGTTTTCGAGATCTGTGTGGCGCAGCTGTAGAGACGTCTCTACAGCTGAGCCACATGTATCTCCTAAACGGAAGACCGACAAACTCTGGTTTTTGGCGACAAACTCCGACAAACTATAGACTTCATCATGGCATATTCAAAATGTCAGATTTCCAACTTTTTTTTTTGTGGCGCAGCTGTAGTCCGGCACGTGCAAAATACTATTCACACAGACGAAGTCGCGGGCAGTCGCTAATAACAATAATATCGACAGGGAGTTAATAGAGATAACGCACCTCCACCACAGTGGGAGTCTGTGTTAAGCGGCGGTTGAAGGCCAGCAGCTTCTTGATGCGCATGTCGGGGCCAATCTTGGTGTGCACGTCGAGCGCCTTCATGAGCTGGAAGTTGGCGCGCATGGCGTCCGACAGCCCTGTTTGGCGGCACAGCTCCGGCACTAGGTAAATTAGCTCGGGCATCCCGGCGCGGATCTCGCGCGGCTTCGACCGAGATATCAGCAGGGGTTGGCCGGGATCTTGGATTCTGATGTTGTATTTCTGTGGAATGATATGACAAATGAGTTAAAATGCATTTGCGCTGCACCAAATTATGGCAGTAAGTATTCGAGTGATTGTAAGTTCTTATGAGAACGTTTGTTACGCCTTCACGTCCTAACTACTGAACCGATCATCATGAAATTTTGCATACACGTTGTCAGAGGTGCAGAAAAGGACATAGGGTACCTTTCATCCAGAAAAAATGTACTGTTCCCGAGGGATAGCAAAAAACTGTCCACGCAGACGAAGTCGCGGGCGGCCGCTAGTAGGCTATAAACCTAAACATAACATCCTGTGTGTCCTTTCGGATTTCCGTAGGGCCAAGTTAGGGCCTAGCAGATATCTACATGAAGTCATGGTACAAATTGTACAAAACACTCACCCTTGTATGTGGACGAATAAGTAATGACTTGAGTAAAACTTGCAACTTTCAAATGGTTACATATCATAATAACTAAATCCATTTCAACTATTCTCGAAATAACTACGGACAAAAGACCTCTTGTTTAGAATAACTAAAGAATGTTTCACCTATTCTTGTTATATAACTAATGAACGAAATGCATAAAGTACGACTCACCTACGGTTAATTCAACTACAATCAACTCACCTAAAGTTGACTGAACTAACGAACAATTTACTTACTGTTGATTTGGGGTTAAGTTGAAGGCAACACGCCCGCAGGTAGGTTCTGGCACTTCGCCGGCCACTGCCGCGGCACGCTCGCTTCGCTCGTCGTCTCGTCGTCGCACCTTGCGAGGAGGAGGTTATGTTCCATTACGACCAACAACGCACGGCACGAGCCGAGCGAGCGAAGCGAGCGTGCCGCGGCAGCGGCCGGCGAAGTGCCAGAACCGTCATGCTGGCGTGTAACCCTCAACTTATTGATAATAAAATTGATAAACAGTAGGTGTGTCGACCAATAGACATTTTGTACATAGTTGTAACATCCAATATCTCAATTGATTTTAGTTCAATTAAAGTTAGGTGAGTTAAACAGTCGTTGAGTCGAACAATAGGTGTCATGAACATTATGTGAATCGAGCGTAGTTATTTCGAAAATAGTTGGGATAAAATTAGTTATTATGATATGAAATATATATATGAACACTCATGTAACAAAACTTTTATGTACTAATGTTTGAACACTATGCTAACTTATTTCCATTTAAGATAAGCGAAAAAATAAGTTTTGGTTAAGTTACAACCCCTTCGGTCACCCTTTTTTTTTGCTCACAAAAAAAGAGTCACTTTCAAGATCTTTTTTTTAATGTCACGAAAGCTAAAATATGGACTTAATTTTTACTGATAGTTAACTATCATGATCATAATTCGATGTAATATTCACGATTTTGTTAAAATTTTAAATTATAGAAGTTATTATTTTCTCTGTATGTGACAAAATATCGGTAATTTCATAGGTAAAGACCTAATATTAATTAATTTCAAATGCACCAAATACACTAATACTACATTTAATATTGTATTTAAAAATTACAAGTTTTAGTCATTGTTAAGTCATTGCTTACAGTACTAGGCACGTAATTTGAAATTTTTTCGACGGAGTGGGGATAAATTGGCGCATGTGCTCTTGTGAGCGACCAATAGCCGCTCTCCCGCCGCCCGCGCCCCTCACCGCTACGCATAAATACGCGTATAAAATACGCGTTTCGCGCAATCCCCACCCGATTTCAAGTTATATGCCTCGTACTGTACCTAGTCTATGCCATAGATACGAGTGAAAGTCATTCTAATGAGGCCTTTGTTTTGACAGGTCTCCAAACACAGTGGCGCTGCCCAATCGGATACTTTTGGAACTGATCAGGCCTATGTTTGACAGGTCTCCAAACACAGTAGCGCTGCCCAATCGAATACTTTTGGAACTGCCAAGATTAGTCCCCATTCTAACATGTGTTGGCCAATTCCATTATCAACAAACTTAAATTCAGAAATAAAGATATACCGTTATAATTCTATTAAACTAGCTCTGAATTTATGCACAAATAATTTAATATCAAGCTAAAAATAATTATTCAGATTTTTTTATTCAGCACTTACCTTTGAATAGTAATCCATGTAAGTGATATTTTCATCCTTCATTTTAAATGTTGAACGAGGAGATTCAGTCCATGAAATATCATCTATTCTGTATGTCCTTTTGTTGTAGTCGGTCATTACGATTTTACCTGTGATTCAATTTAAAATAGACACTTTAATCATACAGAGGCATATCTAGTAAACAAAAAATAACCATCAGTCAACTTACCAACAATATCTTCCAAGAATATCTTCTTGTAATGTGCACCTTTGTTGGCGGCATACTCGTTTAACATTTGCAGCACTGTGTCCATGCGGAGCACCTATAGAACCAATATAAGAAAAGTTAAAAGCCATCCCTTTAAATCTTGTATTGACACATTTTATAACTATTCTTCAAACTTAATACCTTGTGGGCGATTTCAGTAACCATCAACAAACGGTCTTCATACTGATTGATGGTGGTTTTGTATCCAGGCCAGATTTGCAATTTAAAATCAGGTATGTCCACCTAAAAACAAATAAATCAATAAAATTCAAAGAACACCATTTTATTTTGATCTTGTAACTTCTTAATTAGATTAGGTATATCAACAAACCTTAGCGTCAGGATCAAAGAAATCCCTTCCCACAAGTTGCAGTTGCAGAAGGTTAAAGCATTTCCTGATGATAATGTTGAAGATTTGAATGTAGTGATAATCTCCTGGACTCACATCATGGACAAGCTGTAAAAACCAGACAGTAATACAGTTGCATAACAATATGACTGTTAAGGTGTTAGCTTTCACTACATTCCTAAAACATATAGTGGTGGCCAGATAATGAAGGACACCAGTTGATTTTCATGCAAACGAGGCAACTTTGAAACCTTTGTTCTCCGCCAAGGATTGACCTAGCTGTGATTTGATGACATTTATCCAAGGAGTGAATGGAGGAGATTCACATCGCTTTACCTTGACCATGGGCAATAGCCCATGGTCCGATCGCAGAGTTCTATTGGTCGATCGTAGTCCTATCGATAGTACTACAGTTAATTTGATTTGCCTGTGGTCCGATTTTAGCAGTTACAGACCCAATGTGATGGTATTCCTCATTAAATATTTGGGGATAATTGTTTTAAGTATGTACCTATGCTTAGTTTTGAAGTTTGTATATTAAGTAAATGTTAGTTTTACTTTTATATGTTCGACCAAAGCTACTGATAACCTTGATAATATTGATTCGCCTAATGATAAGTACACCATTCTCAGTAGGTATATTGTAAGGTATTTAAATTTAGGGATAGAAAATTTAGCACTAAGTGATCTTAATTTGTTACATTAAGTATTTTGAGATGCTTTAAATAAAGGTGTTTTAAGATGCTTAATATTTTTAGTTAATCTGGAGTTTAAAGATGCTTAATATTTTTAGTTCATCTGGAGTTTAAAGATACTTAATATTTTTAGTTCGTCTGGAGTTGTAAGAACCATATTTTTTACGTCTAGAGTACAAAAAAAAAGTTTTAATAAATTTTCTTTAATAATTAATTATGTATTTTATTCATTCTAAATAATGGTATTAAGAGTACCATGGGTAAAAATATTTATCTTGGTGCTACTTGTGGCGAGAATCCGCTCCCACAACTACACTTGGGCAACCACCTTACAATTTGGTGAAATCCGCTCCACTTATGAAGCTTGGGCCATACTACCGTTGCAGCGATTATCACGACCCGTGCGCTTGATCGTATGCACCTCCCTATCGCACACGCCGCTCGCCTTACGACCGCCGCATCCTTCTCGCTCACTTCGATGCAACAGCCGAGACGGCAGAATGATTTGCAAAATTACTCTTGCTCATATGATGCTTGTGCTTGGATGTTTTTAAATTTTCTCTGATTAATTAATGTTATTGCTAATTGTATGTGCTGTAGTAATTTGTTATTATTTATTATAGTCAGTTTTAATCGTTCTCCGTGTCTTGTGATTGTTTCGTTCCCGTCTACTGTGCCATTATCATACCTATTCGTTCAGGTTCAATCCCCGAATTATTCTATGTGGTAGGCAAAGGTTGTGCCCCTTCCTGCTACTCTTCCAGCAGGTCCAGTACCAATACAAAATTATATTATAATAACAATGGTCCGATTGATAGACAGACAGACAAATAAAACTGCCCATGGATCTAGGCATGTCGATTTTAAATCGATTAATCGAAGAATCGATCTTTTAAGGTCGTAAAATTGATTTTTTAAATCGATCTGAAACACTGAATCGATTCAATGAATCGATCCAAAAATTTCCGGAATCGAACCGATTCACATCTTTAATGTTAAAGATCTAGAAATTGGTGAGGTTTACCGGTTTTCAAACCGAAGAAGACAACAATTATAAAAAAATCGGCTGTATGGATTTAAATTATTTTGTCTGCCTTATAACAGGAGAATCAAAAAAATATTAAACATCAGTGTTGCTAATTTAGGTAGCATATTATATGCTAAAAGCAGATTTTCTTTCTGTCTAGCATAATTTATTTTGTCGTTTAGCACATAGCATATTTTTTAGCATATCCTAATACAATATTTATAATTATAAACATCACATCAGACAATCCAATCCAATCGATTTGAACTTAAAACTAACTTATGTTGAAGTTGCAATTCAAATGGAAAAAAAACCGACTTCAAAAAACCTACCTCTAAAAAGCAAGAAATAATATTCGTAATAATAAAACACGTCTATTGAAGTCGGGTGGGGCTGGAGTACAAATCCCTTTTTTTTTATTCTAAAAGCCCCACCCGACTTCAATAGACGTGTTTTATTATTACGAATATTATTTCTTGCTTTTTAGAGGTAGAGATTTTCTTTCTGTCTAGCATAATTTATTTTGTCGTTTAGCACATAGCATATTTTTTAGCATATCCTAATACAATATTTATAATTATAAACATCACATCAGACAATCCAATCCAATCGATTTGAACTTAAAACTAACTTATGTTGAAGTTGCAATTCAAATGGAAAAAAAACCGACTTCAAAAAACCTACCTCTAAAAAGCAAGAAATAATATTCGTAATAATAAAACACGTCTATTGAAGTCGGGTGGGGCTGGAGTACAAATCCCTTTTTTTTTATTCTAAAAGCCCCACCCGACTTCAATAGACGTGTTTTATTATTACGAATATTATTTCTTGCTTTTTAGAGGTAGGTTTTTTGAAGTCGGTTTTTTGTTTTTTTAAACAATTTTTTATTTTTTTATTTTTAGTGTAGGTACCTTTTGTATTAGGTGGTGTAGGTATATTATTTAGGTAAAAATTAAAATCGGCTCAGTCAAACGTGAGTTAATCGCGGAAAAACATACATACATGCGGGTCAAACTGAGAACCTCCTTTTTTAAGTCGGTTAAAGAACTACACTTAAGATATCCCTTTTCCAACAAAAAAATAATTATCTTATTCAGTTCATAAACAAAGAAGTTATACGACTGATCATCGAGGTAATTCACGCAAAATCATACTATTTTCGTGCTTTTTTCAAGATTACTTGAAAAGTACTGAACCGATTTCAAAATTTTAAAAAATGGGACCATCTTGAAAGTTTATCTAATGTAATAACGTTTGAATCATTTAAATCGGTCCAGCCGTCTTCGAGTAATCGGTGTACATACAAAAAACAAAAAAAAAAAAAAAAAAAAAACGGGTCGAATTGAGTACCTCCCTCCTTTTGAAGTCGGTAAAAAAGACACAGTTCTGTAAGTGTAGCTATGTGTATTGAGTACCATTAAACTTTCCTATTGTAAGTATTATCTAATATTTTTAAGTTTAGTTTTGTTGCCGGACCTACCAAATAGTGTCAAGCTATAGCTAGGTACTGTTATTATTACTTATTATCGTCTTTACTAGGTACGTTAAAAAAATCGATTAATCGAAAATCGATTCCACGATGGTTGATTTAATCGAAGATCGATTCTACTGCTTACGATTCGAATCGATCCAAAAATCGATTATTTTTTTCATGAATCGACATGCCTACATGGATCAACCAGTAAAACTCAGCGATCGGACCATGGGCAATAAAGGTCACTTTATACACCCAACTGATCTGATCAAGATTCTAAGAGATATAAGGATCAGTTTTCAGTCCTTATATCTCTTAGAACATTGATCAGATCAGTTGGGGAGTATAGTGATCTGAATCTCTTCCATTCATTCCCTGGGTAGTAGTTTGCCAACAAATCGATCAGATGTCCCGAGGTTCCTAAATTGATGAAAAACAAAACAATATTATACCACCCAGGGAATGAATGGAACCACCCAGGGAATGATTGGTGCTGGGTGGTCGTCATCAGATCACAGCTAGGTCAATCCTCAGCGGAGACCCAAGGCTTCAAATTTACCTTGTTTTATACGAAAATCAACTTGTGTTCTCAATTATGTGGCCATCACTATATATTTTTTTATCTACCTTGAGCGTCAGCCTCATGCGCTCTCCATCAGTTCGACGTTCGGAATACAACTCCATTGGGTCTGGATGGAGTCTTTTGACCGTGTAGAGTACTGTGCCATCAAATAAGTACCTGCAACATTATATTAATATTGGCTTTACTAGTTAAAACATTGATGTAAATTAACCTAGAGGCAAGACAATGTTGTGTCTTGCAGAGGCGTGCAAGTCATACATCATAAATACTGTTCTCACCCTCCGAGTGTTTTGCTGTGTACACGAAGCAGAGCCTTGCGCACACCAGTACTGTCTTCCTCAGGCATAACATCTACATGGTATTGGTAGAGACACCACTGAGGAGTGGTCTCCACTGTGAAGTAGTTTGCCAACAAATCGATCGGATGTCCCGAGGTTCCTAAATTGATGAAAAACAAAACAATATTATACAACATCACACATAATGAAAGTTTCTTTCGAAACAAAACAAACAAAGCAAAAGCAAAATTTACCCTTTTTAGTGGTGATATGGGTGGGACGTGTCTTGAGTATAGTCATTTGTTCTGGGAGCACCCTGCCACCTCCTCGCCGCGAGCCGCGCCCGACTACTGAACTTCCGGCATCGCCAGAACCTGGTTGAGCACCTTGACCTGTTTAAAGAAATGATACTATAAATAGAGTATAAACTTAGCAAGTTATTGGTTTATTTTGATAATGTTAAAAGTAATGTGTTATCAATATTTTATGTCTTCGACAACTGATGAGCAATTATTTTATTAGTAGACCTAAATAAAAAACCAATTATCGAAAAAAAGTAGATAGCAGTATTTGGTTCTTAAGTGTCGATATATGCCTCATCCTGTACCATGAGTTGATGCAAACTGTTTTCACTACCGTAAACTATTGTTTTCTCTCTTTCACTCGCATTGACTGTGAGGAGTATATCTGATAGTTTACAGTAGTGGAAACAGTTTTCATCAATTCATAATAGAGTAAAATATTCTACACAATAATTGACAAAATAACCTTTCCATCACATAGCTATTTAAATTATGCTATAGATTCACTGGTACTAATAAAGCACAAAATACATCATACCTACTTCCTTCCTGTATGATGATAAGTAGACCTTTATCAATACCATGTTAGATAAGGTCACATTCCATTCCCATACCTAACGTTGGCACAACAAATAGTTTTAGGTAAAGGGTATTCTTTTATAAGATGCCATTTCACAGTTGTGGAATAAAATGGGTTTTGAAGCCCTAGACAGTAGACGTGGGTAGTAATGGTTACTAAAGAATCGTCCATACCAGACTCTCTGACCGAAACATTACTAAAAACTGTCTTCTGCCCGGCATATATATTGGCAAGAGAATGAAAGAGACAAAAGATGCGCAGTAGCCATAAACTTAAGTGTTTATGGCTACTGCGCATCTTTTGTCTCTTTCTTTCTCTTGCCAATATATATGCCGGCATCTGTACCTAGATCAATCTTTTGCATGCGCTGTTGTATGTCGACATCCCCAGGGTGGTCGTGCGTGGATGGAGTCGTACGATGTGAAGCACGCCCAGCTTGCATACTCGGTGGGGGCACGCCAGCGCGAACTGGCGGCGCCGCGGTCGGGGGTCCCCAGGCGGACGGGGGTTGCGGCCGGGGACCCGGTTGCTGCTGTTGCTGCTGGGGGGGCCCAGGCTGCTGTTCGCCCGGCCTACGGGGGGCAGGTCCAGTTTCTTGGACCCTCCCCGCCCGGCCACGCGCTCGACCTCGTCCTCTATCAGACATGGCTGGCGGGATATAGAAATTGTTAACATAAAAATGGGGCAAGCAGAGGGAGTACGATCATTACTTCCTACGTCTTCAGTAACACAGAGGCACTTCTGAGTGCTTATTAGGCGAAAACGAATCCCAAATAATTAAAGAAAGACCGAAATTTCAAAATGCGGATCAGCAAAATATGGCGGCCGTTGCAATCTGTTGGTGCCCGAATTGGTCCAAGTTGTGCCTATTTACCATAAACCTGCCAAGATATGAATTTGATGGTAAAATTTGAATCTAACTTGTTTAAATAATAACCTAGGACAACATGTTTAGATTACTGTTTGTTGTCATTACAAAGACAAACAGTAAAAAAAATGGCGGCCATTTAGTAAAGGCTTAAAATCCTAAATTGCAACCAATTCAAGCAGTAACTAGCTTACTCACTACTCAGAATTGATAATTACAACGAATTAAAATATAATCTAATCAAATAAGTAAACATACGATTAATTTATTCATTCGATACAAAAAAAACGGGACAAATAACAACACAACGTTTAAGACTAATATAGAAAGGAAACTGTAGGTAGTTATAACGATATGTAATAATCTTTAATAATAAACTTACTTGATTTGTTATATTTCTTGGCTTTAGATTTGAATCAATCAAACCAAACAAAAAATCAAGAGTATTTTTATTTTCACTCTGCTCCGCAGCGCAGCCATGAAATGAAAAGTGAAGTGACACCGGAAGTAGTGTTGCCAGACCCGAACAAAACTTTTGCCCCTGCAGGTTGTTAAAATTGCCCTTTCCGACACAAAATCACCCATATTCTTTAAAACAACGACATTTTAAGAAAATCTGTTGTACCTTGACACATTTCTACGGGGCGCCCGTTATCTGCGATTCCAAGATTTTCAATTTTGCCTGTTTATCAAAAAACGGCCGCGCGATTTTTAGTCAGTTTCACGTACTAATCTTCAAATTTTACTTATTATAGTAAAAAAACGTATGCGCAGCGCAATTTTTTGTCAGTTTTACCTACTAATCTTGTCCAAAATTGCCTATATTTTACCGGTTCCAAGACTTAACCGCCCTTTTTGCCCTTTTTTCAAAAAAATCCTAATATTGCCCATGGTGTGGGCAATTGCCCACGGTCTGGCAACACTGCCGGAAAAAAGGAAGCAAAGCAGTGTTGCCAACTAACGCTAGAAGCATACTATTGTGTTGTGTTGTGTCGTGTCGCAATCTGTCGCTATCGGTTTCATACATTTAGTATGACTAGAAACACACTATTGTGTTGTGTTGTGTTGTGTCGTGCGTGGCGCGCGCGGACCGCTTGGCTGAGATCGCAACAGAACCCCTACCACCTATCTGTCGCGACACAACACAACACAATAATGTGTTTCTAGCATTGTATTGGCATCTGTCGCTGGCGGCGGACACTCGCAATACGCACATTGTAATTTTGATTTAACTAAAAATACGAAAATTTAATAGAACTTGTGCGTCAACGTAAAGTATTGTATGATACCAAATGCAAAAATTATAAACATCAGTTTATCAGAGCTGCTGCTTGGGAATAGTTTGTAGGTTTTTTTATAAGTAAACAAATAGATATACAACGTGTTACAAAATAACCCCTAATGCCGTATATAGTAGATACCTAGGGACCATCAAACTGAATAACTTTTACTATGGGACCAACTCTGAAATTGCGGAAAAAATCTGCTGTTTCGTACATTTAAATATTTTTGTTATTATTTCTTGTATGAAACAGCTTATTTTATTCGTTGTAGGTATTATTATCGTACTGAATTTCATAAGTTTTTTTAATTCTTGGTTTAAAATGTCTGATAGCAGTGAATGTATTAAAGAATGACTCCGCCCGATATTTTAGATTCAGCGACGGAAATTACTCATAATCAAGATAACTAATATACAAGCAAAGTCTCTCACTCTTTTCTAACGTTGATCTTTTATTAAGTAGGTTCAGTCCCAATTGTATGAGAGTAGATAAAGTAGTGTATGAAACTGCACATAACTAGTTATTAAAACACTCATTAAGCCATTATGCATCAGTTTCATAAGCTACTGTCATGATACCAAATGCACAAGTTAAAAAGATTGCCGGAATATTAGATGGTAAGTAAATAAATACTATCACCGCAAATGGTAATACGATAGAACCTTGTCACATAACATACACGTTGACGTCCTCCGCTACTAAAAATGACATGAGCAATAAAGTTCTTATAGGTAATTTAATGTATTAATTATTGAATTATTATTTTCAATAAGATAGGATCTAGGCATATAAAAATATTACAATTATTAAATACCTACTAAACTAAATACCTACTTATTTAGATTACTTAAGTATTTTTTCATTCTTAATGTTAGGTGCAATTCAGTGTTTTCTTTTTATTTTTCTGAAGAAGTGTCATCAATTATATTAAAATTTAAGGTCCTCTTTTAAATTACTCTTAGAACCTGATGAAAGCATTATGAAAGTGCAAGCGCTGCAAAGCTTCGATTGATACTGTGGAGAAAAAACGACAGAATGCTATCTGTCGCGACAGAATAGTGTGCACACCCACCGCCACGACACAACACAATAGTATATTTCTATCTTAAGCTAACTATGCTAAAAAATGCTAAAGTGCTGTAAAGCCTGGCGTTCACTAGGCGCGCCGAGTCGAGTAGAGTCGAACGAATCCACTGACCTGAAAAATTTTTTTCTATAGGTCAATGAACGAATCGCAATATTAAAGTTGCGTTGACATGATCCAAGTATACTTGGACCAAGTAGTTTGGATGGCTACTTGGACGCTACTTGGATCATGTATTTTTTATTTTATTTTATTTGAAAACCAACAGCGTTACAATTTGTTTTTACTACTAATTCTGACCACTAGCAAAGCCAATTACAGGTTTTCCATAAAATTACCTTACTTAGTAAATTCTAAACAAGTTTAAGTTAATAGAATAATGTAATGATAAGAAATCAATCGCAAAGTTATTAGTCAACACTCTTTACATAAAATTATTTTATGAAATTTAGAAGCTAAGTACAAATTAACTTGTTAAAAAGTCAGTCAATTTAAAATTTTAAATAGATATTATTTTATTTACTAAATTGCCATGCCAAAGACTTCATCATATCAGCCGCACGACACCCACTGCTGGGTATAGGCCTCCCCTAAGGATCTCCACGACGATCGGTCCTGCGCTTGCTGCATCCAGGCTTCCCGCGACCTTCACCAGATCGTCGGTCCACCTTGTCGGGGGCCTACCCACGGAGCGTCGTCCGGTGCGCGGTCGCCATTTCAGAACCTTTCCGCCCCAACGGCCATCAGTTCTTCTCGCTATGTGTCCTGCCCATTGCCACTTCAGCTGAGCAATCCTTCGAGCGATGTCGGTTACTTTAGTTCTCCTGCGGATCTCCTCGTTTCTGATTCGATCACGCAGGGAAACGCCGAGCATGGCTCTCTCCATTGCACGCTGGGTGACCTTGAGCCTCCTTATGAGACCCATAGTTAGCCAAAGACTTACACATTATATAAATATATTTAATTTTTTCAAGAAATTGTTTTTAATGGTAATTTTAAAGGCTCTCTAAGAAAGTATGTAAACGAGTAATCCAAGTTGACTTGGATTAAAATTCTAATCCAAGTAAAATTGGACCATGCTCTACTTTCATCTATGTCTGCTTGGACCAAATAGTTTTGACGACTACTTGGACGCTACTTGGATCATGTAAACGAGCAATCCAAGTGCATTTGGACGTCGCCGTTTTGAAAAAGCTACTCTGTCCACGTTACTTGGTCCAAGTATACTTTGATCGTGGCAACAGGTATCCAAGTATACTTTGATCCAAGCTACTTTGTCCAATTTACTTGGTACAATTGATCATGTCAACGCGGCTTAATTCACCTCCTTACTTACATTTATTATGAAACTGCTTTCATTGGAGAAGAGTCAAGGCGCGCCGAGATGAAAAGACCCCGCGCATCGTTCGGCAGACAAATTTCTGCGGTGAGCGGTGACGCGTTTCGGCTCGACTCAACTCAGCGCGCCCCGTAGACGCGGGGTGGCGGAATAGTTCCACAGAATAGATTATTAGTTTTTGATAAAACTAATATCTTTACTGTGATAGTTCTGATGGGTACATTGACTTTTTTTACTTATCTGTAAAGTGTTTGTTTATTTTTTATAAAAACGGATGAAGAACTTTTAATTTTGTACTAACCTTGAAGATGCTTGCTATTATGACGAGCAGCTTCGATTTAGAGATGCACCGAATATTTGGCCGAATATTCGTATTCGGTACATTCGGCACATTCTTTCATGTTCATATTCGGTCGAATATTCGATTGATTTGCCGAATAATTACCGATCCAAGTTCATTTTTATTTAAAAAAATTATAACCGTTAATTTCATGCTTTTTTTAAATTTCATGTAATACTGCCACTGGGTTTCTAAAGGTTAAGTGATCGCTTACATGAGCGATTTTTTCAACGCGCGATATTTTTATTATTTTAGGTACAGTTCAAAAAAAAATTGCAGATTTTTACAGTTTTGTATAACCTGACGTGCTGCTACGTCAGGGGGCTTGCCATCAGCAAATAAGTAACCGTTCAGTTCAAAAGCAGGCCTTAAACAGGACTGCTTAAGGCCTGCTTATGAACTAACCTTTGAGGTCATAGTAAGAAAAGGTAAGACAGTTCAATATAAGTCCTGCTATAAGAGCTCATAGTACAAAACTGTCAAAAATCTGCAATTTTTTTTTGAACCTTACTATCTTGTCCCTGTCGTTGAAGCCTAGCGTGCTGTTGGCTGTACTATTTCCCGTGGAACGTCACAAGACTTCTCAGCTGACAAAATAATTATGCTAGAGCTGCTAGACAGATAGAAAATCTGCCAAAAGCAATTAAATTTGCTAAATTGGCAACACTGCGGCGGAAGCAGTACTGCCAAACCAAGGAGGTTAACCAAGGAGTGAGCCCTGTACAAAAATTATCACTATTCGTTTAAAATAAATTAAACTTCATTATTTTAGTCATAGAGTTGAAATTCTATCGAGTTGAGTTTCTATTATGATGTGTTGTGTCGTGTCGCGACAGAAAGCATATCGGTTGTATGTTAGAACCATAGACATAGAAAATTTTCGCTGCGCTCAAGAAGACCAACAAAGCGTGGAAAAGAGAAGTTAACATCATACGGACACGGTCTATGTAAAAAAGAGACAAAGGATCAAGTGACATGTGCCAACATTTTTCACAGTAAGAGCCCCTAGCGTCCCGCCTAGCAAATGAACAATCACATTTTGTTTAAAATATTTGTTAATCTTAATTAGAATTTAAAATAAAGGTATCGTGGAGCCATGGTGTCTTGTGCTCTAAGTAATGTGATGTGACAAAAAGAAACAATCCAAGTAATCACACTTTTCACAGGTAAATAAGATATTGCCACAAATTTTTCTAAAACCAAATTTCTCTACATTTATTCGTTTATCGACGAAGAAAACAGTATGGAACATAGTTTATTAATTTCCTTTGCCATATATAGTCATATTTTATGAATCTAAGTAATTTTTTTCGTATCTCATATAAAATGTATGCATTCGTTTTCGGATCACCTGTTTATTGACATTGTTGTTCTTTGACATTCTATTTCTATGGTTAGAACCATACTATTGCGTTGTGTTGTGTCGACACGATACACTGTAATAATGTGTTTCTAGCCAAACTACATGTATGAAACCGATACGCTTTTGTCGCGATCGCGACACAACACGACACAACACAACACAATAGTATATTTCAGCCAACAATATTACCACGATAGTAGAACAAAAAAAATTACGTTACCAATCAAATAATGTATCAGAATTAAGGATTCAGAGTGGGATGTTGAAAATATACTACTTAAATATTAATTTAGAATGACACATTATAATGAGCGGTTTTCAAAAGGCAGTTTAAGAAAAAAAAGTAGTACATAAAAAATAATTATATGAAGTTCAACTAAGTAGGTAGGTTTTTAAGAAAATGGCAAAGGATGAAACGTAATTACTTTTACATCATACTTGCTCGGTAACTAGGATTTACTTATATAGTATGAGGCTGTGTAAGTTGGCATGTGCAACACAGTGCATTGTTTAGATAGAACGTTCCATTTTCAAATCACTTTACAATTCAAGGATGGTGAATGCTTTAACTGTAAAGTTACTTTACAATTCAAGCATTTAAAACTCCTTAGTGAACCAATCTCTTTTCGTTTATTAAAAACTGACGAAACTTTTGGCTGAAAAAAAAACAATGAAAATGGCGGCATTTAATTTCAGTTCAAGCTAGGCTAGGTATGCAAAATTCTGCAATGCAAAAACAGCTGATTTTTTTTCGTGTTTTCGAGGTTGGTCCCATAATGAAAGTTGTTCAGTTTAATGGTCTGATCAACCCCACGAGTTTTTAATGAAATAACCCTTTAACGTTTTATTTTTATTTGTGTTTTAATGTTTTTGTTTTTATTTTTATTAAATTTACCTCGCATGAATGATGTAAAATAGTATGCTTACCTCGGATGTAAGTAGCTATTACACCCTCGAACTATATTCGCCCTCGCTCGCTACGCTCGCTTGGGCGTCTAAATATCTCGGGTGCACTCGATCCATTAGCGCCCTTTGCGAGCTGCGCTCGCACGGGCGCCAAATTGGATCTTGTTCTGTAATAGCTCACTTACATCCCTTGTGTAACAAACTACTATTATCTACTCTCATATCGTAAAATTAGAATTATGAATTTCAAAACGAATTTATATTGACATACTTTATACACGCAATGCCGAAAAAAAATTAAAAAGTTATTTTATAACATACCTTCGCTATACTTAACAATGTTATAAAATAACTTTTTTCTCATTACGATACAGGTACAACATTGAGCGAAGATGAATTATTTTGACTTTTAATGAATAATTGAAGATGAATAATTATAGACTATTTATTATTTATATTAGGCCGGCCACACACAGACGGAATCTCGTTACGGAATTCCGTACGTACGTGATTCCGAACGCAGCAGCTGCATACAAAATCTATGGGCTGCCACACACAAGCGTGTTTTTTCCGTACGGAATCTTCATACATTGTCGAAATTACGTTCGGAATTCCGTTACGTGATTACGTCAGGTCAATTCAAATGTTTTTTTTTGTTTTTTTTTGGTAAAATAAAACTAATAACTTAAGGCGGGTCCATAGCTCGTGTTTTGCTCTACATAATCAACAAAAAGATCTACACAAAACATTGTTTCGCGAAAGATTTTTGTGTAGAGAAACAATGTTTCTGCTTTCCATGCCCGGTGGAAAACACGTACACAAAACATTTTGCGCGGGTCGAGGGGCGGGGTATTGTCATAGGCCAGCCACACACACGCAATAATATTGGCAACAATAATATTGGCAACAATAATATTGAACAATATGATTTAACACTGAGGCTAACCGCACCCTGATTATCTAAATAAAAACCATTTAGCGACTGGTTTTATTTGATATACATTGCTACTTTTCTTTGGTATGTTTTTTTTCACCCCAAAAAGAAGTAGCAATGTATCACATTCATCTGTCAAATGAGACCGATCGCTAGGTAGTTTCTAATTAGATAATCAGCCCGCGGCCCACACGCAATATTATTGGCACTAATTTGCATATTGACAATAATATTCTGTGTTTGCGGGCGGCATTGACGATTATGTCAGTATTAAATCATATTGTTCAATATTATTATTGTCAATATTATTACGTGTATGCGGCTGGCCTGACATAATTCTCAATATCGCCTGCAAACACACAAAATTATTGTCAATATGCAAATTATTGCCAATAATATTGCATGTGTGCGGCTGGCCTAAGTCTGAGGTCATAATGGGTGCATTCTGCCAGACAAGCCGCTAGGTCATCGATCACCTGACCGAATATTTTAATTGATGCATTATTGGGAATACGTTTTTTTGGGGTGTTTTTTAAAGCCGGTTGCGTACATTGCCAGTTTTGTAACAAATGTGTCAAAGAGGACCTTTCCAAAAACATCAACGAACTATAACGTTTGGAGGCGGTATTACAGTTCGATTACTAATCTCAATGGAAACAAAAAAATGTCACTCTCAAACTGACCTTGATCTAGTCACATTTTCAGATATACCTAAAACTTTGGTCACTTTTAAATTTATTTCATACATTTTCGAGTCATGATAAGTAATAGGCTAACATAAAATGCTAAATTGGCAACACTGAAGTTTTGTCTACTCAAGCCACGCAATCGCTGTGGACGGCGTGTGTAGAGAAACATGTTTCGCGAAACAATGTTTTGTGTAGATGTTTTTGTTGATTGTGTAGAGCAAACATGCGCTATGGACCCGCTTTTAGCAAAATAATAAAAAAGTAGGCCAAAAGTCTGGAATCCAGAGCTGTAATAAAAAAAGTAGCATTCCGTACGTACGGAATAACGGTTGTGTGTGGCGACCAATACAAAATCTATGGGAGGCTTGCGTTCGGAATGACTTTTTTCCGTGCGTGATTCCGAATGCACGAGCCCTCATGTGGAATTCCGCACGGAAAAAAATAACGTACGGAACGTTGACGTCTGTGTGTGGCAGACATCGATTTTGTATGCAATCGCTGCGTTCGGAATTCCGAATCGGGATTCCGTTGCGAGATTCCGTTAGGCCGGCCACACACAGACGTAATCACGTAACGGAATCTCGCAACGGAATCCCGATTCGGAATTCCGAACGCAGCGATTGCATACAAAATCGATGCCTGCCACACACAGACGTCAACGTTCCGTACGTTATTTTTTTCCGTGCGGAATTCCACATGAGGGCTCGTGCATTCGGAATCACGCACGGAAAAGTCATTCCGAACGCAAGCCTCCCATAGATTTTGTATTGGTCGCCACACACAACCGTTATTCCGTACGTACGGAATGCTAACTTTTTTATTACAGCTCTGGATACCAGACTTTTGGCCTACTTTTTAATTATTTTGCTAAGAGCGGGTCCATAGCGCATGTTTTGCTCTACACAATCAACAAAAACATTGTTTCGCGAAACATGTTTCTCTACACACGCCGTCCACAACGATTGAGTGGCTTGAGTAGACAAAACTTCAGTGTTGCCAATTTAGCATTTTATGTTAGCCTATTACTTATCATGACTCGAAAATGTATGAAATAAACTTAAAAGTGACCAAATTTTTAGGTATATCTGAAAATGTAACTTTTGCAAATGTAAATGCATAAACTATTAGGCTTCGTGAGCTGTAGACCTCGCGTTGAAAAGTAGCTGGAATTGAAATATTTTAAAACAACTTACACAGAATAGACATTAATTTTTAGGGTTCCGTACCCAAAGGGTAAAAACGGGACCCTATTACTAAGACTCCGCTGTCCGTCTGTCTGTCTGTCTGTCACCAGGCTGTATTTCATGAACCGTGATAGCTAGACAGTTGATATTTTATGATGTATATCTGTTGCCACTATAACAACAAATACCAAAAACAGAATAAATAAATATTTAAGGGAGCCCCCTTAAATATTTATTTATTCCGTTTGTCCTATACAACAACGATTGAGTGGCTTGAGTAGACAAAACTTCAGTGTTGCCAATTTAGCATTTTATGTTAGCCTATTACTTATCATGACTCGAAAATGTATGAAATAAACTTAAAAGTGACCAAAGTTTTAGGTATATCTGAAAAAGTAACTTTTGCAAATGTAAAAATGCATAAACTATTAGGCTTCGTGAGCTGTAGACCTCGCGTTGAAAAGTAGCTGGAATTGAAATATTTTAAAACAACTTACACAGAATAGACATTAATTTTTAGGGTTCCGTACCCAAAGGGTAAAAACGGGACCCTATTACTAAGACTCCGCTGTCCGTCTGTCTGTCTGTCTGTCACCAGGCTGTATTTCATGAACCGTGATAGCTAGACAGTTGATATTTTCACAGATGATGTATATCTGTTGCCACTATAACAACAAATACCAAAAACAGAATAAATAAATATTTAAGGGAGCCCCCTTAAATATTTATTTATTCCGTTTGTCCTATACAACAAACGTATTTTTTCCGTTTTTTGGTATGGAACCCTTCGTGCGTGAGTCCGACTCGCACTTGGCCGGTTTTTTTAACTAATAAGTATCTGTACTGTGCAAATAGTTATACACAGTCCTAGGTTCTATCAAAGTCACAACCTTAATAATTTTCAAAAAAAGTTTTGAATGGTGAATTTTTAAGTCTTCTAAAAAGTTGTTTATCTACACAAAAATGTTTCGCGAAACAATGTTTTGTGTAGATCTTTTTGTTGATTGTGTAGAGCAAAACACGAGCTATGGACCCGGCTTAAGTTATTAGTTCTATTTTAACAAAAAAAAAACAGAAAACAATTGCATTGACCTAAGCGTAATATTAATAATAAATAGTCTATAATTATTCATCTTCAATTATTCATTAAAAGTCAAAATAATTCACCTTCGCTCAATGTTTACTCATCAAAGTCTGGCGCCTGACTGAGCCGTGATTCCGAACGAAAAAAAACGTCTGTGTGTGGTGGTACGTACGGCGGGCTGATTATCTAATTAAAAACCACCTAGCGACCGGTTGCAGTTCACAGATGATAGTGATCCATTGCTACTTCTTTTTGGATTAAAAAAAAAACATACCAAAGAAAAGTAGCAATGTATGTGGAATGAAACCGGTCGCTAAATAGTTTCTTTTTAGATAATCAGGGTGCGGAATCTCGCACGTACGGAATTCCGTTGCGTGATTACGTCTGTGTGTGGCCGGCCTTAACGTACTCTATGGTGATCGATGACTTAGCGTAACGATTAGTCTGCTGAAATGCACTTAGGCCGGCCACACACAGACGTAATCACGTAACGGAATCTCGCAACGGAATCCCGATTCGGAATTCCGAACGCAGCGATTGCATACAAAATCGATGTCTGCCACACACAGACGTCAACGTTCCGTACGTTATTTTTTTCCGTGCGGAATTCCACATGAGGGCTCGTGCATTCGGAATCACGCACGGAAAAAAGTCATTCCGAACGCAAGCCTCCCATAGATTTTGTATTGGTCGCCACACACAACCGTTATTCCGTACGTACGGAATGCTACTTTTTTTATTACAGCTCTGGATACCAGACTTTTGGCCTACTTTTTAATTATTTTGCTAAGAGCGGGTCCATAGCGCATGTTTTGCTCTACACAACAAAAAAATCTACACAAAACATTGTTTCGCGAAACATGTTTCTCTACACACGCCGTCTACAGCGATTGCATGGCTTGAGTAGACAAAACTTCAGTGTTGCCAATTTAGCATTTTATGTTAGCCTATTACTTATTATGACTCGAAAATGTATGAAATAAACTTAAAAGTGACCAAAGTTTCAGGTATATCTGAAAATGTAACTTTTGCAAATGTAAAAATGCATAAACTATTAGGCTTCGTGAGCTGTAGACCTCGCGTCGAAAAGTAGCTGGAATTGAAATATTTCAAAACAAATTACACAGAATAGACATTAGTTTTTAGGGTTCCGTACCCAGAGGGTAAAAACGGGACCCTATTACTAAGACTCCGCTGTCCGTCTGTTTGTCTGTCTGTCTGTCACCAGGCTGTATTTCATGAACCGTGATAGCTAGACAGTTGATATTTTCACAGATGATGTATATCTGTTGCCACTATAACAACAAATACTAAAAACAGAATAAATAAATATTTAAGGGGGGCTCCCATACAACAAACGTATTTTTTCCGTTTTTTGGTATGGAACCCTTCATGCGTGAGTCCGACTCGCACTTGGCCGGTTTTTTTAACTAATAAGTATCTGAAATAAAACATGAAATAATAATGAAATAAGTATCTACTGTGCAAATAGTTATACACAGTCCTAGGTTCTATCAAAGTCACAACCTTAATAATTTTTAAAAAAAGTTTTGAATGGTGAATTTTTAAGTCTTCTAAAAATAAAAAACAACATTTACTTTGCATCGGTAACAAAAAAAATTTGTTACATTTTGATCATTTTTCGCAACTGTTATATCTCTTTTCCTTGCCTTTTCGAAAAATTTTGAAAACCTGGTTCAATTGAAATTTTTTAAATGATTTTTAAAGATAAAATTTTTAATAACACTGAGGCTAATAGCAATTTTTTTTTGCGGTTAGCCTCAGTGTTAAATCATATTGTTCAAAATTATTGTGGCCAATATTATTGCGTGTGTGCGGCTGGCCTATGACAATACCCTGCCCCTTGACCCGCGCAAAATGTTTTGTGTACGTGTTTTCCACCAGGCATGGAAAGCAGAAACATTGTTTCTCTACACAAAAATGTTTCGCGAAACAATGTTTTGTGTAGATCTTTTTGTTGATTGTGTAGAGTAAAACACGAGCTATGGACCCGGCTTAAGTTATTAGTTCTATTTTACCAAAAAATAAAACAGAAAACAATTGCATTGACCTAAGCGTAATATTAATAATAAATAGTCTATAATTATTCATCTTCAATTATTCATTAAAAGTCAAAATAATTCACCTTCGCTCAATGTTTGTTTACTCATCAAAGTCTGGCGCCTGACTGAGCCGTGATTCCGAACGAAAAAAAACGTCTGTGTGTGGTGGTACGTACGGAATCACGTTGCGTGATTCCGTTGCGAGATTCCGTTGCGTGATTACGTCTGTGTGTGGCCGGCCTTAATTCATTATTTTTTCTAATAGAATACGCGCCATTTTTAGATTTTAATTTTTACTTTTGCTTAAAATATCAAAGTAGTGAGAGTGTGTGAAAATTTGACTCCACCCGATATTTTAGATGCGGCGACGGAAAAACGTCTTACTTAACCTAAGTAAATACTGCCGACCTACCGAGAAACTAGTTACTCTTTTTATCATTGATATTTTATTTTGTAGGTTCAATCGGTTCAATCACAAATTGTATGAGAGTAGATAAAGTAGTGTATGAAACTGTGCATAACTAGGTATTAAAACACTCGTGTGATACTATTAAAAACCTCGCCTACGGCTCGGTTTTTAAACACACACTCATGTTTTAATACCCCTCATTATGCATCAGTTTCATAAACTACTATTTTAACATACGTTTGTTGAGTATGTGGTTTGTTGCGTTGTGCGTTGGTTGTCCGTTGGTGTGTTCCGAAAACCTTTTCTCTGACCCTTAGCACCAGTTAAGTAGAAATATTAAAAAAATATCTACCTAGTTGAAGTAGGTAATACAGAATCTATAGACATAGAATTATACTAAAATTATCAGCTGTCAGAAAATCGCTCATTGTAAAATATTAAACAGAACTTAGACCCCGTTTACATTATTCCAGTAAAACATTCTAGTAGTTATTATACTTCAGATTCGTCCTCGATATTAGTATATTAACACATGTAGTACCGCTTGCATGTATCACCACTTAGCACGTTATTTTAAAGCAATAACTTAAAAAACCTAAAAAGAGAAGGTTTTTGACTTAAAATTGACAGAAATTTGATTAGCGTATAGTTGGCAGCCTCACCATGGAATTAGAAGGTTTTGACTAGGTCAAAAAATTGTTAGTAAATAGTTATAAATAGTGAACTATAGCATATAAATAGTGATACTATGGTTCAAAAGATATTTGAGTATCTTGGTGAGGCTGCTATCTTGACGTCAAGCTAGCAGACACCTTAAGAAATACAGTTCGTATCAATGTGATTTATATGCCAAAAAATTGTTAGGAAATAGTGAATCGTATACGCAAAATTTCAATAATATTGCTTCAGTACAAGCCGAGATATTACGATCTCAAAGTGGGCTGCTAACTTGACGTTTCTGGCAATGGCGAGATCCAGAGAAACGGGTACAAGTTATAAACAAATAAATATATCAAAAAATTGTTAGTGAAATTGTGATTCTTACGATTTAAATAAAAAAAGAATTCTTCATTGCTATTTTCTAAAAATCGAATGTTAACTTCTACATAGTACTCTGAATATAGGCTGTCGATCAATATTGAACTTTGCTCCACAGTAATAAGGTTTAAACTTGATTGCAATCATGAGGTGAGTACTATCAAGCAAAAAAGTGAAATTTAAATTTTTTGACTGTGTCAATAGTCATATCATCGGTTCAAGGCTATTGATTTGGTATAAGTAAACAAATATTTTTCTACCCACTTTTTTATTTTTTAGAGTATTGATTGACACAATCAAAAAATTTTTGATTAAATCTCATCAAAAAAAATTTGGTCGTTTAATACTCTACTCTCAGTTCATTTATTTAGTTTAGGAAAAACTACAAATATTTTACTACCAATTAGGTACCTAACGTTAAAACTACAACTTAAAGGGAGGAGTCTAATGAAAATACCCTAACCTGTAATTTTTTGAAAATGAATATTTTGTATTTTTTTTTAGTAACTGAAACTTTAACGTTAGGGTGTGTCCCCACTCAGGTTTGCGAACCTCCGCGCTCCGCGCTCCGCGAACCTCGGAGCGCGCTCCATATTTGGGATCCGATGCGAACACGCGAACACGGAGCGCGGAGCGCCAGTGTGACCAGATTCAGTATTTTAATACTTTTTCAGTATATTTTATCGACTTTACCGAACATCAGTATTTTTGTAGGTATATTAGCGGAAGTAAGTATTTTCGGTATATTTTGGTTATAAAGTTATGGTAACTACGGTGTTAAGTCCCCGCAAACATTGATGTTCAAGGAATTTCCCGGATTAAGTTTATATTTCATTCAGAAGCAAAGATCAGTAGAGTCTGTTTTGAAACAAAACAAACTTGGGATTTATGCTTGATTACCGTTTTTGAAATGTTGATGGTACTGTTACGTTTTAGTGCGACTGTATTAACAAGATAAATATTAATTCAAGATAGTCGCACTATAATTACGTATAAGGCGACGGCTACACACACAGTATTTACTGTGGTCCAACTGTGTGGTAAATACTGATAATTCCAATTCCAACGATGGAATGAAAACGCACGCCTACAGGCTCAGTATTTACCACATGGTAATGTTGCCAGATCGTGCCTATTATTACAATTTTAGTAATAAATCTAAACTAATAATAAATAAATAAATCTAAAAGATAGCAGCCAAATTTTATGTTTGGGGGCCGATTTCGATGAAACTCGGTTTTGGGTACTATATCGACAACAAAACAGCAACGCAAAGTTAAAAATATAAAAAATCTAAGATGGCGGCCAACTTTTTTGTTTGTGGGCCGATTTAGATGAAACTCGGTTTTGGGTACTATTTCGACAACAAAACAGCAACGCAATGTTAAAAATATAATAAATCCAAGATGGCGACCAACTTTTTTGTTTGTGGCCGATTTAGATGAAACTCTGTTTTGGGTACTATTTCGACAACAAAACAGCAAAGTAATGTTAAAAATATAAAAAAATCCAAGATGGCGACCAACTTTTTTGTTTGTGGGCCAATTTAAATGAAACTCGGTTTTGGGTACTATTTTGACAACAAAACAGCAACGCACGCAATGTTAAAAATAAAAAATCCCAAGATGCTGCCAACTTTTTTGTTTGTGGGCCGATTCAGATAAAACTCGGTTTTGGGTACTATTTCGACAACAAAACAGCAACGCAATGTTAAAAATATAAAAAATCCAAGATGGCGGCCATCTTTTTTGTTTATGGGCCGATTTAGATAAAACTTGGTTTTGGGTACTATTTTGACAATAAAACAGCAACACAATGTTTAAAATATAAAAAACCCAAGATGGCGGCTAACTTTTTTGTTTGTGGGCCGATTTAGATGAAACTCGGTTTTCGGTACTATTTTGACAACAAAACAGCAACGCAATGTTAGAAATAGTACGGAGTTTCATCTAAATCCGCCAGATGGCGCTTTGTAGTAAACATAGTCTCTACGTTAAATATTGCCGAATAATTTTTTAATCACAATTCTAACATTTGGAATCAAGTTAAATCAATAATTTGTCTAGTGATTCACCAGTGATATCGTTTGTAGAACTATACCTATAGTTTAAAAGTGTGTATTTGTGCTCAAAAAATATTCAGTGCCTTTTTTAATCAGTGGATTATTAAAAACTGCTGAATATAGTCTGAGCATTATCCTCAGAAAAGTGATAAAACTGCGCTTTAATTTACGTAATAAATCTCATCTCCAGTGTTAAAACTAAATATTATCATCAGTGATATTATCAGTGTTGAGGTAGTACAATAATTATTATTTTCGTCTTGACCTCATACTCAAACCAACTCATACATCAAGTTTCAAACCCTACTTAACTGATCAATACTTTGAACGCTTTAAGTTGCTTTGGCGCATACGTTAGCACACTGAGTGCTGCATACTGAATTCAGCTGTGAGTGGCCCGAAGATCGATCCTCGCTTATAAAGACTTTTTCTCCCAAATTTTTTTTAGAGACATTTTATTTATTTTTAAAGATATTTTTTTTTTAATTTGTATTGAAGATATTTTTGGACATTACTTTTCAATTACTTTTGATTTACTAAAACATCTTCATTCACCAAAGGCGTAGTAAGGTATAAGATTATTGAGAGTAATTGTATAAGAATAAAAAATGTCGACTAAAGGATCATCTGAGTGCGCGGGATGTTCTAATATCATGGATGGAGCAATATTCATGCAATGTAAACGTTGCAAAGACAATTATCATTTGCAGTGCACTGTATATTTACTCGCAGATTAGAATGCGATGACAGCTGATACTAAAAACGCCTGAATTTGTGATTTCCACATTCGCGAGCCCAAAAAGGGTAATAACACAATTACACCAACGAGAGCTAAATTACCCACTGCCTCCAATGATAGCTTCGTTACCCAGCGCTTGAAGTCAAGTTTTCCTGCGCCAACGAGTTGTTCCTGCCCTTCGGCCAATGATTTAAGGGACATTATTAGAGAGGAGATTTACAATGCTTTTGAGGATGTTATTAATCCAAAAATTGTTGCCTTGCAAAATATGATAGTTGGCTTTGAATCATCTCTCTCGGCATTCAGCCAGGATCTGGATAGCATAAAAACGCAACACGCCGCCCAGTTGGCCACTTTGAATGATGTCCGCAAGGAAAATGAGTCGCTACGTTCAGCTAATCAAAACCTTTCTTCTAGACTGACACAGCTTGAGTTACAGACACGTTCAACAAATATTGAAATACAATGCGTCCCAGAAAACAAGCAGAAAAATTTGGTTAATACAGTTCTGCAGCTTTCTAAGGTTATAAAGTGTCCTATCAATCAACGAAGGCAACATTCATTTTAGCGCTAGACTTGCTAAAATGGACAATAAAAGTCCCCGCCCACGCTCAAACTTTACTTAAGACATTAATGCCTATTATGAGTAACTGTTGATTTTAAATAGTTTTTGCCTAAAAAAAGGTACCTAACTAAGATTTAAAAAATTAGGACTCGTTAATCTTTAAGTCACTAAATAATTGGACCGGAGACAAACCTAGAGGTACTTTTAAAGTCTGAATAATTGTGGAATACTCTGAAAAAACCTTCATTGATTGTAATTCAACAGATTTTGTAATTTACTTGTTCCACTTCATATAAAAAGGCAAAATTAATAACAGTGTTTCATTGTTGGACACGGGGTGTTTCTTCCACCTAGGTGTACACAATGAAACAATTCCCATTTTCTTTTGAAAGTCTTGTTATTGGTTATGTATCTATTTATTAATGAAACTATAAATGCCATACTATACCTAATTGAGTAGACTCCGTTCCTGTAAAAAATGGAATTCATATCTACAAAAATGAGAGAAATATGAAACTCAGAACTTTTGGTGTTTCATTGTACCACACTACACCCTATCCAAAACCGAGTTTCATCTAAATCCATCTTGGATTTTACCTATTTTTAACATTGCGTTGCTGTTTTGTTGTTGAAATAGTACCCATAACCGAGTTTTATCTAAATCGGCCCATAAACAAAAAGTTGGCCACCATCTTGGATTTTTTATATTTTTAACATTGCGTTGCTGTTTTGTTGTCGAAATAGTACCCAAAACCGAGTTTTATCTAAATTGGCCCACAAACAAAAAAGTTGGCCGCCATCTTGGATTTTTATATTTTTAATATTGCGTTGCTGTTTTGTTGTCGAAATAGTACCCAAAACCGAGTTTCTTCTAAATCGGCCCACAAACAAAAAAGTTGGCCGCCATCTTGAATTTTTTACATTTTTAACATTGAGTTGCTGTTTTCTTGTCAAAATACCACCAAAAACCGAGTTTCATCGAAATCGGCCCGCAAACAATAAAGTTGGCCGCCATCTTGAAAATTTTTTTTTTAACATTGTGTTGCTGTTTTCTTGCCAAAATACTACGAAAAACCGAGTTTCATCGAAATCGGTCCGCAAACAAAACAGTTGGCCGCCATCTTGAATTTTTTACATTTTTAACATTGAGTTGCTGTTTTCTTGTCAAAATACTACCAAAAACCGAGTTGCATCGAAATCGGCCCAATAATCAAACAAAAATACACAAATATCAACAAATACATCAATGTGCGGCTGCCATTTTGAATTCCAAATCTAATATCAAAATCGTGCCAAAAACACTTTCTCATGACACCAACATCAAAAAATTGCAAACACTACTTTCAATATAATATAATATAACCCAATCAGAAGCGTAAGCCCTGACGGGATAGGGCCCGAGATGCATACATTGCCAAAGTATGGGCTCTCGGGCCCTCCCACCCCCCTTCTATACCGCACCACCCCGCACGATTGCTCTGTCTAGACGCCTCCGATGGCTGACTGTATGAAGACTATCTCTCGGCTGTGGTACCCAAAACCGAGTTTCTTCTAAATCGGCCCACAAACAAAAAAGTTGGCCGCCATCTTGGAATTTTCCTAATTTTAACATTGCGTTGCTGTTTTGTTGTCGAAATAGTACCCAAAACCGAGTTTTATCTAAATCGGCCCACAAACAAAAAAGTTGGCCGCCATCTTGGATTTTTCATATTTTTAACATTGCACTGCTGTTTTGTTGTCGAAATAGTACCCAAAACCGAGTTTCATCTAAATCGGCCCACAAACAAAAAAGTTGGCCGCCATCTTGGATTTTTTATATTTTAACATTGCGTTGCTGTTTTGTTGTCAAAATAGTACCCAAAACCGAGTTTCATCTTAATCGGCCCACAAACAAAAAAGTTGGTCGCCATCTTTGATTTTTTATATTTTTAGCATTGCGTTGCTGTTTTGTTGTCGAAATAGTACCCAAAACCGAGTTTCATCTAAATCGGCCCACAAACAAAAAAGTTCCGAACAGACTCTAAGTTACAGATAAGAAGCCTTCGAATAGAATGTTAAAATATAATTTAAACATTAATTGTGATGATAAATGAATAAAACCTGTTTTGAAAATCAGTATTTTTATCGGTATATTTTCCATGTGCAACTTGGTATGTTTCAGTATTTTTTTGAGGTGCTTCGTTATTTTCGTAAAATTCAATCTGGCCACACTGCGGAGCGCGGTTCGCGGAGCGCGGTTCGCGGAGCGCCGCAGGGTTGCGTTCCGAACCTACGCTCCGGGTGCAACCAAACGCTCTAACGGCGGCGGCGTTCCAAACATTAGAGCGTAATTTTAATTTTTAAAATGATCATAGTAGATCCTCAAAAAACGGATTTTATTTGATTCAAAATAAAGGAAAGTTTCAATTATTCCTATTCCAAATGGAAAACGAAGACTTTATACTGTTAATGACATTAAAAATCTTGGTCGTTTCGAACATTAGAGTGAGTTAAAAAACCGGCCAAGTGCGAGTCGGACTCGCGCACGAAGTGTTCCGTACCAAAAAACGGCAAAAAAAACATGTTTGTTGTATGGGAGCCCCCCTTAAATATTAATTTTATTCTGTTTTTGTATTTGTTGTTATGGCGGCAACAGAAATATTTCATCTGTGAAAATTTCAACTGTCTAGCTATCATGATTCATGAGATACAGCCTGGTGACAGACAGACAGACAGACGGACACACATTTTTATCAACGCCATCTATCGAGCCTACAGTTTTTTGTCATTTTGAAAAGCCCTCATTGCGAAGACAAGGTTCAAAATAAATTGAAAATTTTTGACACTTTGTATAACCTGATGTGCTACTGACTGTACATAGGCATGATTGTCTATTCAAAGTTTTACTCCTTCTTAGCCACTCATTATTAATCACACAATAATAGTACTGTGGAGACAAAGGTACTTAATAATTAAGTTTATATGAATAAAGCTGATTTGATCATGGGAACGGAGCGCGGAGCGTGGTTCGCGGAGCGCGGAGCGCGGACGTCCGCTCCGCGCGTCCACATTGCGCCCCGCGAACCTGCAACAGAGGTTCGCGGAGCGCGAGGTTCGCAAACCTAAGTGGGGACACACCCTTAGGTACGTATTTGGTGAGATTTATAATGAAATTAGTAATCAGTAGGTAGGTAAGTAGGTAGGAAGTAGATGATATAAGTAGAAAATATTTCTAGTTTTTCCCGAATAAATAACTAAATAAATGAACTGAGAGTAGTATTACCACAGCCGAGAGATAGTCTTCATACAGTCAGCCATCGGAGGCGTCTAGACAGAGCAATCGTGCGGGGTGGTGCGGTATAGAAGGGGGGTGGGAGGGCCCGAGAGCCCATACTTTGGCAATGTATGCATCTCGGGCCCTATCCCGTCAGGGCTTACGCTTCTGATTGGGTTATATTATATTATATTGAAAGTAGTGTTTGCAATTTTTTGATGTTGGTGTCATGAGAAAGTGTTTTTGGCACGATTTTGATATTAGATTTGGAATTCAAAATGGCAGCCGCACATTGATGTATTTGTTGATATTTGTGTATTTTTGTTTGATTATTGGGCCGATTTCGATGCAACTCGGTTTTTGGTAGTATTTTGACAAGAAAACAGCAACTCAATGTTAAAAATGTAAAAAATTCAAGATGGCGGCCAACTGTTTTGTTTGCGGACCGATTTCGATGAAACTCGGTTTTTCGTAGTATTTTGGCAAGAAAACAGCAACACAATGTTAAAAAAAAAATTTTCAAGATGGCGGCCAACTTTATTGTTTGCGGGCCGATTTCGATGAAACTCGGTTTTTGGTGGTATTTTGACAAGAAAACAGCAACTCAATGTTAAAAATGTAAAAAATTCAAGATGGCGGCCAACTTTTATGTTTGTGGGCCGATTTCAATGAAACTCGGTAAAACAGCAACGCAATGTTAAAAATGAAAAAAATTCAAGATGGCGGCCAACTTTTTTGTTTGCGGGTCGATTTCGATGAAACTCGGTTTTGTTGTCGTTGCTGTTTTCTTGCCAAAATACTAACAATAACCGAGTTTCATCGAAATCGGTCCGCAAACAAAAAAGTTGGCCGCCATCTTGAATTTTTTACATTTTTAACATTGAGTTGCTGTTTTCTTGTCAAAATACTACCAAAAACTGAGTTTCATCGAAATCGGCCCGCAAACAAAAAAATTACCGCCATCTTGAATTTTTATTTTTTTTAACATTGCGTTGCTGTTTTCTTGCCAAAATACTAGGTACCAAAAACCGAGTTTCATCGAAATCGGTCCGCAAACAAAAAAGTTGGCCGCCATCTTGAATTTTTTACATTTTTAACATTGCGTTGCTGTTTTCTTGCCAAAATACTACGAAAAACCGAGTTTCATCGAAATCGGCCCGCAAACAAAAAAGTTGGCCGCCATCTTGAATTTTTTTCATTTTTAACATTGCGTTGCTGTTTTCTTGTCAAAATACTACGAAAAACCGAGTTTCATCGAAATCGGCCCGCAAACAAAAAAGTTGGCCGCCACCTTGAATTTTTTTCATTTTTAACATTGCGTTGCTGTTTTCTTGCCAAAATACTACCAAAAACCGAGTTTCATCGAAATCAGCCCAAACAAAAAAGTTGGCCGCCATCTTGAATTTTTTTTACATTTTAACATTGCGTTGCTGTTTTCTTGTCAAAATACTCCCAAAAACTGAGTTTCATCGAAATCGGCCCGCAAACAAAAAAGTTGGCCGCCATCTTGAATTTTGATATTTTTAACATTGCGATGCTGTTTTCTAGCCAAAATACTACCAAAAACCGAGTTTCATCGAAATCGGTCCGCAAACAAAAAAGTTGGCCGCCATCTTGAATTTTTTACATTTTTAACATTGCGTTGCTGTTTTCTTGCCAAAATACTACGAAAAACCGAGTTTCATCGAAATCGGCCCGCAAACAAAAAAGTTGGCCGCCATCTTGTATTTTTTTATTTTCAACATTGCGTTGCTGTTTTCTTGCCAAAATACTACGAAAAACCGAGTTTCATCGAAATCGGTCCGCAAACAAAAAAGTTGGCCGCCATCTTAAATTTTTATTTTTTTTAACATTGCGTTGCTGTTTTCTTGTCAAAATACTACCAAAAACCGAGTTTCATCGAAATCGGCCCGCAAACAAAAAAGTTGGCCGCCATCTTGAATTTTTTAATATTTTCACATTGCGTTACCTTGCGTTGTTATTTTTGTGTCAAAATGGTACCAAAAACCGAGTTTCATCGATATCGGCCAAGAACCTTATATGAATATAAGGTTCTTGATATCGGCCCATGAACAAAAATGTTGTCAGCCGCCATCTTGGAACTTATTTTTTCATTATTATTTCCTAATTTAAGATTTATTTTATACTTATTTAGCCCTAAATTAGTAATGATTTACAATTAAAATTATGATTATCATACATCCTTTCCATATTCTTTCCATAATTCCTATAATTCCTCGCACTTATGATGCAAGAAGAAAAAAAAAGAGAAAATACTAAGAAAAACTTTTTCTTTTCCTTATTTTAAGAGCATTAAAAGAAGGAAAAGAGACAAATTTGAAAAAAAATATTCTTACCTTCTAGAAAAAAATGACAATAAATAATTCAAAGAATAAAACAAGAATTTTGAAGTGTCTATCTTATTTTTCCTATATATTTTTAAAATTCGAAAAGGCAAATTACATCGTGCCAACCCTTACACTTTTAGTCGTTGCGTCAACTGTCTAGACTAGACGAACGGCGGCTTTTGCGCCAACACAAAGGGCGATGTCCGACTGTCAGAAGAATACTCTCTAGGCTGTGGTATTACCGATGATTAGAGTAGTAGTATTAATTATTATTAGAGTAGTATTACACAATCAAATTTTTTTTGATGAGATTTAATAAAAAATAAATTAAAAAAAGTAAGTAGAAAAATATTTGTTTACTTATACCAAATCAATAGCCTTGAACCGAGGATATGACTATTGACATAGTCAAAAAATATAAATTTCACTTTTTTGCTTGATAGTACTCACCTTATGATTGCAATCAAGTTTAAACCTTATTAGCGTGGAGCAAAGTTCAATATTGATCGACAGCCTATATTCAGAGTACTATGTAGAAGTTAACATTCGAATTTTAGAAAATAGCAATGAAGAATTCTTTTTTATTTATATCGTAAGAATCACAATTTCACTAACAATTTTTTGATATATTTATTTGTTTATAACTTGTACCCGTTTCTCTAGAATCGCCATTGCCAGAAACGTCAAGTTAGCAGCCCACTTTGAGATCGTAATATCTCGGCTTGTACTGAAGCAATATTATTGAAATTTTGCGTATACGATTCACTATTTCCTAACAATTTTTTGGCATATAAATCACATTGATACGAACTGTATTTCTTAAGGTGTCTTTGCTTGATAGTACTCACCTCATGATTGCAATCAAGTTTAAACCTTATTACTGTGGAGCAAAGTTCAATATTGATCGACAGCCTATATTCAGAGTACTATGTAGAAGTTAACATTCGATTTTTAGAAAATAGCAATGAAGAATTCTTTTTTTATTTAAATCGTAAGAATCACAATTTCACTAACAATTTTTTGATGTATTTATTTGTTTATAACTTGTACCCGTTTCTCTGGAATCGCCATTGCCAGAAACGTCAAGTTAGCAGCCCACTTTGAGATCGTAATATCTCGGCTTGTACTGAAGCAATATTATTGAAATTTTGCGTATACGATTCACTATTTCCTAACAATTTTTTGGCATATCAATCACATTGATACGAACTGTATTTCTTAGGGTGTCTGCTAGCTTGACGTCAAGATAGCAGCCTCACCAAGATATTCAAATATCTTTTGAACCATAGTATCACTATTTATATGCTATAGTTCACTATTTATAACTATTTACTAACAATTTTTTGACCTAGTCAAAACCTTCTAATTCCATGGTGAGGCTGCCAACTATACGCTAATGATATTTTGACATTTCCGGTCCACGTTCGCCCTGTCACTGCTACACGCCAACCACTTCATTCGCTTTTCGTGCTTCGCCACGGACGCACGTACACAGTCTCAAAGTGAGACTTCTTTAGAATTATATTTTTACAGTGAAAATTAAATTATAGTTAAGCATTTACTTCGTGAAGAAAGAAAATAGTTTTTAGGACGGAAGAGGACAAGAAAAAGAAGTCAAGACGGAGGAACACTTTTAAATGCCGTTTACTTGGTTTAACTTGTCTAAAATTGTCTGCTATTTATCTGATGCGAACTTACTATACTGGGTATTTTCTGTCAGTTTTTTATTTATCTGATGCGAACTTACCATGCTGGGTACTTTCTGTCAGTTTATTTATTTGTCTGATGCGAATTTACCATACTGGGTACTTTCTGTCAAAGCATTGTGTTTAAGACACAATTAAATATCTATTGCAATCGAGATAGTCATACTGGACTATTTCACCGGATATATACGTCAAACAACGCTACTGCAGCAACTCAAAGTGCCGTTGACGACGCGACATTGTAAAAAAGCAGACTACCCTCAAAGGTTGCCACGTTGTTGGAACCGCTGCCGAGCACCAATCGGGTGACTCTGTCGTCCGCTGAATCGCCACCATCCAGGCAGGCGGTCGCTGTGCTGGAGCTGCAAGAGCAGCCCTGACAAAAGCGTTGCTCATCAGGTATGAATTTTGACATCATGATATCCTTGGTGTTGAGTTAATCTCAACGGTATTATAGTGTACCATCGGTACTAAGATAAATTTATAGTTTACAAAACTGACAGAGTTAGCTATAAATGCTAAAACTTAATAACTTAATGGATCCAGATATTGAGTTATACAGCAAATAGCTCATACCTGATACTTCACACACCTATTATGTGAAATAGCTTAGCTGCTGAAATAGCTAGCTGCTGGCATGCTGATAGAAGTTTCAACTAAAAATGGAATAACAGAATCCTTACATTTTATTATCTATAAAAGAATCATAATTGCAATGCAATTATCCTACTAATATTATAAATGTGAAAGTTTGTGGGTTTGGATGTTTTTTCCTCAATCACGCCAAAACTACTGAACGGATTTGGTTGAAATTTGGCACACATATGGTAAGTAGCCTAGATTAAAACATAGAATGCTTTTAATCCTGATATTCCCACGGGAACGGGAACCACACGGGTGAAAACCCAGGTGGCCGCTAGTAAATCATAAATGCAATTTATGTTTGTTGGAATACAGCAAAAAATTTAATCATTTGCCTTAACTAGGAAACCTTGTATTTCAGGCGGGTAGACCTAACATGTTGAACTTGTTCATTACTAATTATTTATTATGTTTCTTTCTAAGCTATGGCCTTGTACAAATTATCTCTATTTTCAAATTTAATTTGTGTGATTGTGTACAAAATAATGTTTCTGATGTGGGAAAATTATTAGCTACAAGTGTCAGTGAAGTTTTAGGCAGTTTTCCAATACAAAACTATAAACACCTTTTTGTGACAGTATTTCGAATTTTTTTACATAATGTGGGGCATTACGACGTTCAATTATACCGTACACGATCAACTCTAGTGTAGCTGAGGCTGCTCACTTCAAAGGCCACCGACAGTTCAGTCGAATATGAATGATGCATTGGTCACAGGCCTGATGTGAACGATATCCATCAACAAAAAAACTGTAAGTAAATCGGGCACTGTACTCAATAAAACAATTTTAAAACTGATTTATATATTTATTTGCCTTAAAAACGACAACAAAAGCCGTAGGCAGGTATGTCACATGCTTCATCTCCGACGGCAAGCGAACAGCGAGACGCGGCGAGGAAACCCCATCAGCTGTTTATTTCGTCAGTCACAGCAGACTCGCAGACGGGCATTACGGCCCATTCAAATAGTTGCCGATGATGCATCATCAATTTTTGCCTTCAATCATCATACGTGAGGTAAGGACACCCGTTAAGATAATGTATTCGTGAGGGTGCGTGCTGGTGTGACATCTGTCTGTATTCAGCGAATACAGGCAGTGGTCACCGACTACAGGCGCAAAGGTCCACTTAATCGTTTGCGCCGGTAATCGTCTGTGTGAATATAAGTACCATTTAGCCGCGCTACACAGGTCAACCAGATTATTATTATATTTTTCTATTATATATATATATATATATATATATATATATATATATATATATATATTATAGTATATCATCAGTCGAGCAGAATGCATAACAGTTATAATACATACAAATAATAGTTTTGTTACAATTTTGTTGAAGGTTCAACAGAAGGTGACATGAGTAAAAAAAAAAAAAAAAAATCAGGTTGTCATATCAGATTTAGTTAAGAACTGTTAAAAATTTAATTTAGCTTTTATGAAAAATTACGTACTCTAAGTACTTAAAAATAGTTTTATCACGATTAAAAATGTAACTTATTGTTTTTAATAACACAGTCTAGACATCCCATCACCTTTAAGGTTTTGATATTGATAAGGAAAGTGATAGTAATATACGAATTTAAAATCATAAATTTTGGGCATTTTAGTGCCCATATTTTTATTACAAAACTACCGCCATGGCTATAAAGTTTTTTAAATAGCATGATTTCCCTGTTATTGGACAATATTTACTATTAATAAGGGTCTCAGAACATTTTTTAAAGAAATGAAGTTCATCTTTTTATATACAATGTTTTTTTTTTATATACAGCTACCGTCGCAACTTTCCATTATATTACAGATGTATTAGCAATTATGATCTTTACAAGACAAACGTTCACAAAACTGCAGAAATTACTTAGTTGAATGTCATCGATACTTACATAGAATTCCGCGTAAGTCAAATTAGAGACGACATATTTTCTTTTGGGCCTTTCAACAATGGGGTGGACTAGGAGACACTAGTGGTCACATCAGGAATCACAAATTGCAAAATATTTGCATATCAATTATCTAGAACATGCAGTTCAATATGCTTTAATTGCAATTTTTCTTATTGTATTCAGTGCGGGGTGTTAAGTATTCTAGATATTATTAATCTGATGCTAAATAGAAATTATTCAATTCATAAATTCAAAAACTAATCACCAGTTTTGTTTTTTTTTTCCAGATTGAGATTGAGTAAATTCAAATGCAATGCAAGTCGAATTAAGCAGTGGAGATTAAAAGCAGTAGATTTTCTTTTTCTCTATTTCTAGCCTTTAATTTCAAAAATATTTATTTTCTAATTTGAGATTATAGCATTCACAATGCTATTTTGGTTTAGTATTGTACAAAGACTATTCTGACACTAAGATACCTATTATTTTAAATCTTTTCCACCAGTTTTTTAAACGAAGGTGTAACGATTGTGCCATCATAATCGTCACAATCTTGAGCCTCGGTTTGGCACCTCTTATTCACATGTAAGGTACTTCTTCGTATATCTTATTCTAATATAAAGTATTAACATTCTATAACTTTTAATTTCAGGGACGGAAATTAATCGCACAAATAAATTGGTTTTCATAACATTATCAAGGTGGTATTATTTTACAGGTATATTATTTATGTTATTATTGAAGCTGCTGTCTGTTAATACTATCAGGAAGTACAGAGTTTGGTAACAGAAACGGTTCGATTATTTAACAAATACTAATATAGACATAATAAACAATTATTTTTTTTACAGATGTGTATAACACAATTATCAGTATTACATAATATTGCGTTCATTATTGAATGGACAATTTGAGCTAATCTCAAGGTTTGGTAAAGAATTTAACTAAGTACGCCTTTGCGTAGACTTTATTGTACAAATACAATGGATATCATAGATTACTTAAGACATTTTATTACATATTTTCCAATTTTATTCTTTTTTCATCATTTTTATCTTAAAAGTTTAACTTTGATTACCTTGCCTATTGCACAAATAATGCAAACATTACAAAAAAAAAAAAAAAACAAGAATGGATCATACATATTTATATTAAATAAACAGTTATAATCACTTCTTATTTAGCAAGAAATTAAATTCTATATGTAATGTAAGTAATAGATTGCTGAAATGAAACATTTAATGAAATGAAGTAGACTTGTGTTGTGTCCAACCAGTTTTAGTACTCGACGTATGCCGATACTTTTATAGCCCTAACAAAAAATATTACTATAGATGTTCCAGGTAACACGGCGAAATGGTCAATGACTCCGCTATATTTGCAAAATATTAAAACATATTATCACCGATAATCCAACTGAGTTTTCCAAACCAACCTTGTATATTTATATGTATATATGTGCGTGTATACATATATAGTACCAGTTATCTATAGGTACCGTTTTTAGTATATGTAATCATGTAAAACCTTCAGAATGATGTTAAATGGTATTCTTTTCTTTTTTTTTAAAGACAAATACGCAAGAAATGATATTTCCATTTTCTTATTATAATGCTTTTAACATCTACATGTGTTAATATACTAATATCGAGGACGAATCTGAAGTATAATTAATGATTAAACGAACTTACCTGTAAGTGAAGTTCTATCATAATTATACGAAGGATTCGTCCGAAGATATTAGTATAGAATCCCACCCTCCCTACTCATTATTGTAAATTACAATAACTGTTTACCCACTGAAGAAAATGAGGAAATATCATAGGATTTAGACTTTAAACTAATGAAGTGGTTGGCGTGTAGCAGTGACAGGGCGAACGTGGACCGGAAATGTCAAAATATCTGTCAATTTTAAGTCAAAAACCTTCTCTTTTTAGGTTTTTTAAGTTATTGCTTTAAAATAACGTGCTAAGTGGTGATACATGCAAGCGGTACTACATGTGTTAATATACTAATATCTTCGGACGAATCCTTCGTATAATTATGATAGACCTTCACTTACAGGTAAGTTCGTTTAATCATTAAGTACATTAGGTGGTGTGCTTAACGTTCTTTTAAAATCGATGAAAATGCAGGTAATGTACTTCTGCTCGAGTAGCGACTCGACTCGGTCGTCTACTTGACTAATGTAAATTATGCTTTACTCTTTTGATTGCTAATCAACTATCATCCGCACCCTGATTATCTAAAAAGAAACTATTTAGCGACCGGTTTCATTCCACATACATTGCTACTTTTCTTTGGTATGTTTTTTTTTAATCCAAAAAGAAGTAGCAATGGATCATTATCATCTGTGAACTGCAACCGGTCGCTAGGTGGTTTCTAATTAGATAATCAGCCCGCGGGTGTTTTTTTGGCGCCATTTTGTCGGGTTCGGTTTGGTGACTATTTTAATTGTTCGCAAATTGATTTATAGTGGATATAAAGAAAAAAAATTTTTCATGTCAGTGCTTAAAATTGGTGCTGTTTTGTGGTACAAGTGTCTGTGCAACTGAACAATATGTGGGATAATTGAAATAGGCGCGATCTTGGTTGTGTGAAGCCGAGACTTTTATTGTAGTGGTGGCTACCTCAGCAGAACTTACGGAGTAAACTGTCTTGATATACTTGGTGCCAAATACTCCAAGCAGCATTGGAATGCAATGCACCCGCATTCTAATGTAAACTGAAACAATCTACCACTGAACTATTCAACACTTGACATTGGCAAAAATCACTTCCAAGAGGAAAGTAGATTGCCAAAACAAAAATAAGAAGAAGAAGAAAGGTGCGGGTAGAATATGAATATAAGATTCTTGGTGCGGTGCGGGCACATCTGTCTTATGCAGTCTTATGTGATGACACGCCACGCCACGTAAGGTTCACACTATTAACACGCCTTCCCATGTGACGCGACGCGTCAGCGGTAGGTGCACACCAAGAAGCTTATACCTCCCTCCAATGGAGATTGCACGGCCAGTGTAATAGTGAAGATAAAAAAAATGTCCTTGAGTGACGTGACGGCTTATTGCAACCACAGAGGAAATAATCACTACGTTGCAACCTCTTTCTTTAGTGTTACAATACGTGTTCGTTGTTCGTCGTTCGTTCGTTCGTGAGAAACGAAAACGTATTGTAAAACGAAAAGAAAGAGATAGCAATAAGCCGTGACGTCACTAAAGAGTCTTTTTTCATTCTTCACTATGATATTAGGCGTGCAATCTCCATTGTGGGTATAAGCTTCTTGGTGCACACCTTGAGCCCGAAGTACACATTGGGCCAACGCCTGGCGCGCGGCCATGGCGTGTCACTGTTAAAGCCCGAAGTACACATTGGGCCAACGCCTGGCCGCGCGCGTTGGCCCAACGCGCGCGGCCAGGGCATGTCACTGTTTACACGTTGGCGCCAACTCCCAACATACCGCCAAGTAGGTCTTTACACGTTGGCCCAACGCGCTCGGCCAACGCGTTGGGCCAATGTGTACAGCGCACTGTACACGTTGCTTGGCGCCAACTCCCAACAATCCAAGTAGGTCTTTACACGTTGGCCCAACGCGCTCGGCCAACGCGTTGGGCCAATGTGTACAGCGCACTTTAGCTGACGTGTTAACACGCCATTTGATGCGATGCGATGTTACGTTAGGTTTCACACTAGTCTTATGCCACGTTACGTACATTGTTAGTGATGGTTAGTGAATCGTCGTCGCTAAGTCGATGTGTTCGGTTGCTTCGTGGCTGACTGCCTGAATTGAAAAAAAAAAAAAAAATTGGTGATAATGGGGAATGTCCGAAAACAATAAAATTGGCTGAATATTTTTCATAGATAGGAATAAGCTCCCTTAGTAATAAAAAAAGTTTCAGAATTTTCGGTTGAGTGAAAAAATATAAAAAAATTAAAGCCTCTTCGATTTCACAAATGTAGGAAAGTAACTGCAGAATGGATTATACCTTTTCCAACACCTGCCACTATGACAACAAGAATTTAAAAAAAAAAGTTTTGACATTTTGGTGTTGAAAGTTTTTTTTTAATACCATGTTGTCGTTGTGGCAGGTGATGGCAAAGGAATAATCTCCATTCTGCTGTTACTTTCCTATATCTGCGAAGTCAAAGAGACTTTAATTTCTTTAAATTTTTTCACGCAACCGTAAATTCTGAAACTTTTTTCTATTACTAATGGAGCTTATTCCTACCTATAAAAAAATATTCAGCCAATTTGATTTTTTTCGGACATTCCCCATTCCATATTCAACTTGTAACAGAAAGGGGGTATCAACCCGAAAGGAGGTCAATGTACTCGTGAAATTGAATACATTCCAGCAGAAAAAAATTTCAAATAAAATAAAAAAAAATTGAACTTTCCATACAAAATGTTGGCGGCAAATTCAAATTTTCTATGGAGAGGCGAAATTCTTTTTTCGATTATAATTTTTTTTTCTGTTGGAAGGTGTTCAGATTCACGAGTACATTGACCTCCTTTCGAGTTGATACCCCTTTTTGTTACACGTTGTGTATTTCGTCTCACGATTTTTTTTTGTTTGTTGGAAAATATTTGAGTGTTTTTATTAAGTATCAAAAGTTACGTAAAAGTAACATTTTGAGTCGTGTTACATGAAGGTAACATGATACGGTCAAAAGTTTTACGCTCTCAGTTTTGAGAATATTAATAAAAGTTTAAAAAATAATAAGTGGGTAATTTTTTGCGATTTGAAAATTGGAAATTACCAAATATTTTTAAACTTAAATAACTATTTCAAAAACTGCCCATGATAGATTTGCACTGTTGAATATTTTTTTGCTTATAGAGATAAGATCTTTGAAATTAAACAGTTTTTTGGTAGCGACATCGCCAAAAAATAAATATATTCTAATTTAAAAATAAATTCTGACTATGGAGCTTTTTTTCAGTATGTATATCGATCAAACAAAATAAAAACGAATTTATTTAAAAAATGCCCTACCGCTTCATACGGAATTACTCTTATTTAAGGGGCTGTAATAGGAAAACATAGTTTGCGCGGGCCATATTTTTATATAGAAAACGTAAACTTGTAGCCACCAAAAAAATCAATCGACAAGCCAAAGTGTTTATCTAGTTGCTACAAACATTAAATTGCGTATAAACCTCACAGATGATTGTTGAAAAGAGCTAATCGCGGGCCATATTTTTAGCGTAAATAATAACGTAAACGTATTGAATTCTACATCAAAATACACTTTAACGTACTGTGCAGTTGCTCCAATAACTTTTTTTCAAGAAAGATAATTGTGCTAAAGATAATGATGAAAAAACCACGAAAAACATCGAAAAAGTGCAGAAGTGAGGTTATTTTCCATACTCTTTACACGTAAAGAAAAAGACAGAGACAAATGATTTCGCATAACGGAGCCTTAAAGTTATACATATAAATATTATCGATAAATATCTATATATTTAGCGACATCGAAAACACCTTCCAACCCTACTAAAGCATCGCACGCGTCACAACACGTGTTAACACGCAATATGATGCAGTCTGATATGGGATTTGGTTGCGTCAGCGACGTGTTATAAGATAAGTGTGAACCTAGTGCCTACATTTACTATGAAAACCGATGTCACATGACGGCGTGTTAACACGGTAAGACGAGGCGTCAGACAAATGTGCCCGCACCTTTATCCGCAAGTTCATAATTTTGGTGGTGCTGCCACTTCAAAACTTCAAATCAAATAAAAAAAAATCGTATGAATTATTTAAATGACGTGTTTGAGGTACCTATTTAAAGCCAAAAGCCACATTGATAAATTACGCCCGTGTGTAAGCACACACTATCAAATCACGATTCTGTCTGAAAAATACAGCTCTAATGTCGTTTTGATGTTATCGAAAGTGCAGTAAAAGCTTTCAGTGTATTTTCTATAGAAATTAATGGAGGCGTGTCCGCGTGACGAATGACCGACGAGGTGCGAGTAGTTCCGAGGGCCTTTGTTGGAGCCGAATACCAACTAACATAGATGCCGAATAAAATCTAAATACTTACGTCTACCTAATCCAACTTTCAAGCTATCGGACTTGTACTATTATGTATTCTGTGCTATCGGATCTCAACTCAAACCCTCAAATAAAATTAAATAAATGAGGAAAAATTATAACAAAAAATATCGGACTAAAAATATTAAAACGGACTAGTAAAAACAAACTAAAAAGTAAAAAATAAATTCTTCTGTAAATATTTATAACCCTAATACCCTATACCTACAGAAATTTTAAACCTAAAAATTTTAAACCTAAAAACGTGGGGCGCGTTTTGTAAAATTTATCATTTATATTGTCAATCTATATTCTATGCAGGGGTCTCCAAACTACGGCCCGCGGGCCAGATCCCGCCAGCGAGCACCAACAATCCGGCCCGCGAAAGCAGGCCGAATCGTACCAACAATACAGTAATTTACAGTATGTTGGTACGGAGCTAGCTAGATCCTGGCCCTTGGAACTTGGTGGAGGAGTAAGTCTGGCCCTTTTGCTAAAAAGTTTGGAGATTCTATAGCATGCGCCCCACGTTTTTAGATTTAAAATTTTTAGGTTTAAAATTTCTGTTGGTAAGTACTAGGGCATGCTCCCGGGAATTCCCGGTACCGATTTTTCCCGGTATTTCCCGGGAAACTGGCTTTTTACGCAGTACCGGTACTGACAATTGATTTCCCGGGAAATTCGGTACTTTCGGTACTTTTGTTATAACTTAAAAATAGGCCAATAATTAAGCGACTATTAGCTTAAAATGCCGTTATATTGCCCTTCGAACGAAAATAAATTAATGACGCGCGAAGTAAGACGAGCTAATACACACCGGGCTTTCGTCTTGAGACATTGAGGTAAGTTGGACGCCAAGATTTACTAAAGCTTTTCGAATGCTTCCCATACGAGCTGAATTCGACGAGAGATATCCTTCTCTAAATTTTAATTACCTACCTAACTGGACTGTCCATCTACCTCTACCAGGCCTCCTTCACTCGCTCAAGGTCGCGCCATAAGCCGCTAGCCGTTCGTTCGAACGAACAAGTGAGCAGAGGGCCGCCACACGCCGGCCTGCATAGTCGCGCGGCATCTTATTGCCTGCGTAGATATTGCCTCTTTATAATAGTAACAATGTCGAATCAACATTGCTGTGCCGTGTACGGATGTCAAAATCAAAAAACCAATAAAGAATTGTCGTTTATCACATTATGATATATGCTACGCAGTTCATTTAAAAGAAGACAACCCTAACGTTGCGTCGTCAGAAAAGGTAAGAGCGCGCGATAGAAAGAGAGGCAACTACTAGATGAACTGCGCGACCTGAATTGCACTTTATTGTGTTGGAGATAAAGTCGCTACTTATTTAAATGACTTTGCCGAGTACTGCTTCTGTACTTGTACTATAGTTATTCTGTGCCTCTACTCTGTCCAGCACGCGTAGCATGACCAACATCGAGATAAGATTCGACTCACAGAACAACGGCTTGTCTACACCGAAATGTCACTTTTGTCGGGTTGAGATCGAGATACTCATGCTCACATTCCTATGTTCTCGAGCTCGGGAGAGCTTTGTCTACGGAAGTGAAAGCTTTTTTGAGTGTCTCTTTATTTTAGAACTTTTAAAAAAATAAGCATCATGTTTAAACTAAATCATTTCGAATCATTTTAGATAGTTTCGACGTTTATTGATGTTGAAATAAAAATATTACCTTTTAAAACTCATATTTATATTAAAAGACTTAAAAATGTTGTAAAAGTCTGAGAACGAGTCCCATCTGTCTGTCAAACTTTGCTCAGGCAATCGAAAAGATCGAGACGACAAGTCTTCGTAGACAAGAGTCCCGTTTGCTCATGCTACGCGTGCAGGTATTCATAATGGCCAATATCTTTTAGTGTAGTGTTCTCAGTATAAACTGGAGCGGGTACATAAACATTCAACATGATTTTAGTTTTATCATCCTAAGTCCCACTTTTTGGAAAGCACTACGGAGATCTTCGAATCCTTTCCAGTTAATGAGATTGAAGATGTTCTCCTAGCTCCAACACCGCGGTGAACCGTTTCTAAGATATTACGTTTTCCTGTCTCACACCTTGGATGGACATTCAACATGATTTTCATCTTATAATCCTTAGTCCCACTCTTTGGGAAGCACTATGGAGATCTTCGAGCAAGTTCTTGTGTTCAGGTCTTCCAAGGTCTCAGCCAACCATAATGAACTACATCGTCGGCAAAACGAAGGTACTCGCCATAGGTGTTGGTACCGAATCCTTTCTAGGCCATGAGATTAAAGATCGCCTCAAAGCACCAACGCAGGCAGTGGTGAACCGTTTCGGAGAAATCACGTCTTCCTGTCTCACACCTTGTATGGGAGTTGTGCTCTGGTTCGGTAATAGGACCGACATAGTGGCATTTCCGTATAGGTTCCTCAGCACTTGGCTTCGATATACCTGTTGTCCACTTGACACCTTTGCAAAGACCGCAGCACCAATAATTACCTCATTAAGGCATTAGCTGCCAAGTATCCCCCAAACAATAGAATTTCTATTTAGTGTCTGGTGGCCGCGGCATTATAGTTTAAATTGAAGGATTGTTCAAGATTTTGTAGTTACTTAATTATCTACTACTAATTAAAGTAGTAGTAGGTAAATTAGTCACTTTGTGCTGTTAAAAGCAAAAGAATAGGTATATTCTTTTCTGAGTTCGTAAACCAAATAATTATAAAAAAATGAAATTTAAGAGTTAAAAGGAGAAGTTCGTATTCGTAACGTAGGTAAGGTACCTATGAGTTACTTATTTTATTTTATTTACGATACAATAAAAAAAAAATCTCAGTACCGAAAAGTCCCGAAATTTCCCGGTTTTCCCGGTACCAGAGTTAGCGCAGTACCGGGAATTCAGTTTTCTCCTCAGTACCGGGACTGCAACCCCTAGTAAGTACTTATAGGGTATTAGGGTTATTAATATTTACAGAAGAATTTATTTTTTACTTTTTAGTTTGTTTTTACTAGTCCGTTTTAATATTTTTAGTCCGATATTTTTTGTAATAATTTAGTCCGTTTTAAAAACATGTTTTTAAAAATTTTTTTTCTCAGTAAATTATTATTTTCTGTTTTTTAGTTAACGAGCTAAGACTAAAAATATACCATCTCCTATCGGAGCACTCTTCAAGACGATTCAAACGAGCCCAAACTCGATGGGGTAGCGTAGTTTTGTTATAGAGTTCCTATGGTCTACTTCCGGCTTCATCATCAAACCCTGGAAACTATTTCCCAACAAAGAACTCATCAACACGATTCAAACGAGCCCAAACTCGACGGGGTTGCATGGTTTTATTATAGAGTTTCTATGGCCTTCTTCCAGCTCCATCATCAGACCCTGGACACTGTCCGTCTGTCTGTCTGTCTGTCTGTCTGTCTGTCTGTCTGTCCGTATGTCACAGCCACTTTATTCCGAAAGTATTAAGACTACACAGTTGAAACTTGGTACGTAGATGTGTTCTGTTAACCGCCTAACAAATTTAATATAAAAATAAGAAAAATAAAAGATTAAGGGGGGCTCCCCATACATGGAACGGAAACTGAAAAAAATTTTTTTCTTCAAACCAACACGTGTTGGGTGTCTATAGATAGGTCTTTAAGAATGACATTGAGGTTTCTAAGACAACTTTTTCTCAAAGTCAACCGTTTGAAAGATATACACTGCCAAAGTGGTAAAATGTGTGTCCCCCCCCCTTTAACTTTTGAAATAAGAGAGTGAAAAATCTAAAAAAAATATGTGGTGTAGATCTTAATAAAAACTTTCAACCAAAATTGGTTTGAACGAGATATAGTGATTAGTTTTTGAGATATAGCACATTTTCGAAAACCGCAAATATAACTTTGTCATTCATACCAACACTGTGAAAAACAAAGTTATTTTTGCAGACGAAAAATGATAGGTGATATTAAATATGGTATAGTATAAGGTAACTACGGAACCCTACGGCGCGTGGCTCGACACGCACTTGGCCGGTTTTTATAGAGTTCCTATGGCCTTCTTCCTGCTCCATCATCAGATCCTCGGACACTATTTCCCAACAAAGTACTCGTCAAGACGATTCAAAGGAGCCCAAACTCGATGGGATTGCACGGTTTCAATATTGAGTTCCTTTGGCATGGCCTTCCAGCTTCATCACCAGAGTCTGGATCTTATCTCCCCTTAGAGTACTCGTCAAGACGATTCTAACAAGCCTAATCACAATGGGGTTGTATGGTTTCATCATTAAGTTCCTGTGGCCTTCTTCCAGTTCCATGATCAGATCAGCTCAATGACACCATAATATTGCATTGCCTTCCAGTTCTGATTCTGACCTATGTTCAAAGTTTCAAGTCTCTAGCTCATCGGGAAGCTAGTTTAAAATCGTTCGCAAACTTTGCGGAGAAACAAACAAACAAACGAGAAAGCAACCTAATAAAAACCGGCCAAGTGCGTGTCGGGCCACGCGCCGTAGGGTTCCGTAGTTATCTTATACTATACCATATTTAATACCACCTATCATTTTTCGTCTGCAAAAATAACTTTGTTTTTCACAGTGTTGGTATGAATGACAAAGTTATATTTGCGGTTTTGGAAAATGTGCTATATCTCGAAAACTAATTACTATATCTCGTTCAAACCAATTTTGGTTGAAAGTTTTTATTAAGATCTACAGCATATATTTTTTTTAGATTTTTCACTCTCTTATTTCAAAAGTTAAAGGGGGGCGGGGGGACACACATTTTACCACTTTGGCGGTGTATATCTTTCAAACGGTTGACTTTGAGAAAAAGTTGTCCTAGAAACCTCAATGTCATTTTTAAAGACCAATCTATAGATACCCAACACGTGTTGGTTTGAAGAAAAAATTTTTTTCAGTTTCCGTTCCATGTATGGGGAGCCCCCCCTTAATCTTTTATTTTTCTTATTTTTGTATTAAATTCGTTAAGCGGTTAACAGAATACATCTACGTACCAAGTTTCAACTGTGTAGTCTTAATACTTTCGGAATAAAATGGCTGTGACATACGGACAGACAGACAGACAGACATGACGAATCTATAAGGGTTCCGTTTTTTGCCATTTAGGCTACGGAACCCTAAAAACGTGTTAAAAATGTATAATGTTTTGGCGTAAGTAATGCAGTGTTTGGTTTTGGTAGACGTACTTATACTGAATCATCCGTCAACCAAAGATATTAGCCGTCATCAATTTTCGCATCTGTTTTTAATACAAAAGACAATAGCTTTATTTTCATTAAAAATACTAAAGAACAAAAACAGCTTCAAAATTAAATTGCTCTAATAAGCAAGAACTGTCATATCATTATCATAAAGTTATGATAATGATATGATTAGTAGTTCTACTAATCCATTGACCTGAAATTTTTTTTTGTACTAATCATATCAATTTTAATAAAAACGCAAAGAATAAGAATAAGAATATTTTATTTTGCAAGCATTCATAGTACAAAAAGTTGTAAAAATTAAATGGCTTGTTATCATGTGATGCACCAGATACGGCATGCAAACAGTTTAGATAGAATGACGCTAATTTTATAATATGAGAAATGGTTAGTTTTTTAGTAGAAAACAATTATTGATCAAATAATGTCGAGTCAGTAAGCAAAGTATGCAAAGTCAATGGAAGCAACGCAATATCTAAAAAAAAAACAATAATTCAAATGAAAAACCGTCTATTGCAGTCGGATGGAGCTAAAGGACAACTTCTTTTTATCTATATTAACCCTTTCAGACCTGGCGTCCACAATTGAGGACATAAAACTTTAAAAAAATATTTAAGTACTTATTTCGATATGTTTGGATTTGAAAACGGTTGGGTCCACTTGTTCACATAATAAACTTACTAAAACAGTACTAGTAATGCCATCTTTTATCGCGTGGTCGCACTATTTCATCGGTTTATTACCAGTGTCCGGCCATGATTTGAACTATGCAGGTAAGCTGATTATTTTAGTAGTAAATCATAATGAAATTGTGAAAGTTACTGATTGAAAAAATATGAGTTGATAAGTTTGATCTACTGAGATCTTATAAAACATGTTTTTGTGCTTTTTTATTGATTAGTTACACCATTTATCACGAATTTTCGATATGTCCTCAATTGTTCACAATAGGTATTAATTGATATTTTACGTAATGTTCAGACATTGTAAGGGATCTGAAAAATCTGGCAATTTAGTTATTCGAAAGTAATAATTATGATGTTATTTAAATGTATCGAAGTAATGTAGGTAACTATAAGATATAATTTATACCTTTTGAATAAAATCTAATGAATAATATTCTCACGAGACGCGTTGAACGTCATCTAGGAAGGATATCTTTCAGACGTTGATTTTACTTCCTATGATGATGACCAGTACACGAGAAGTCTTGATCTAGCTAGAGCCACGATCTGTCCATCGAGTGGGTGCAGACACAATATACGTCAAAACCAAAGGGAAACCTTCCCACCGGAATCAGATGATGATGTCATAACCACACCATACCCATAATTTCGCTCTCTCTCAAGGTACCAGGCGTTTATCAAATGAAGTTATTTTCGAAATGCCAATCGACTCACGAGAACTTGATTCCTCTCTTTCTAACTCTTCGGGTCACGCATCAAATCTAGCAGTTGTCCAGAGTTTCCGAGAGTACAAGTAGATAGCGAATAACTTGGCCTTTCCTAAAACTTGCTTCACTTCCACTCCACCGCCGAATAGCTGGAAATTTTGGTATTTCTTCAAAATAAAATTTCAATTACTAAAAGAGGCCGTCCAAATAGTAGCCCGACACCGCAAATCATTCCTAGAAAACCAGGAGAAGTTCGCCCTGGAAGTGGAATAGCTCTTGATGGTGTAGGACACTTTCCAGCTCACGATGATGGGGCTGGAACACGTTGTAAATAAAAGGTTGCAAGGGAAAATATGTGTAAACTGCATTAAGAGCAAAGTCTATTTGTGCCTAACAAAAGATCAAAATTGTTTCTTAGCTTTCTCATACATAAGAAGACCAAAAAAAATTTTTTCAATTCTTTTTTATTGATTTACTGATTGGTCCTACTTTGTTGTGATTATTATTGTTGATTATGCCAAAAGAAGAAAATTTAATTACTTATATTATTCTTAATATTTACTAAATAAAAATATTGATTTATTATAGAATTTTTGTTTCTACCAATATCACCACATACATTATTATTCTACCTATCATTTAGGACGGATGGCCCCATTTGTGCACATAAAGAAAAACGCAATTTTCTCAGGAAGGCGATAAAAAATATTTTTTTGCGTATTTATCCCATAGTATCTGTAGCCTATTTAAGCTAAAAAAAATTTACCAAACCGATCTGAGAAATAAAAATAATTCAGGTCTGAAAGGGTTAAGATAATTATTTTAATTGAAAAATTAGATTTTAATGGGACTTTTTATTTTCCAATTCCAATAGCCCCACGGGACTTCATATTATTTTTGATTTAATATCCTATTTAATAAAGTGACCATTTGTCACCCTGTCATGACCATGTCATGACAATTTTATACCTATATTATCCATTTTGTCAACTAATTTGAGAATAGAACAAAATACTCACAGCTACACCGCTACACCGCAATGTATATCAAATTGTCATGACAATTGGAAAATTGACACTTTATTAAATAGGGCCCTGGTTGGTATTAGGTACCCACCCTATTTTCCAACTTTACAAAAAAATTAAAATTTTAATTTGATATTTTTTACTCGAAGAAGCTCGATCGAAGTTGGTAGGTTATATTATAACAAGTAGTTTTTCTACAACTACAACATGTAACAGAATTAAGGCTGTGTATTTGCATTTCAACGAAATTAGTGTTTTTCCAATGAAGTTATCTAAAGAATGAAAGCATTAAAATTGATGTAAACTTTAGTTTTAGGAAGGAAAATTCTTAAATTAGTGCTGTATAGAGAGAAAAACACACTGACATGAAAAAAATTTTTTTCTTATTATCTGGACTGGCTGTTTGTATGATTTGACAGCAAAGTTCTTGTGCCTATTTGAAACGCCACTAGCGTGAGTCTAAAGAACTAATTTTAAAGTGTACAATGAAAATGGTTGCCGAGATGGTCTCTCCAGACTTCAGACTTGTGTCCCTTACGCTATGCTCACGCTACGTCCTACAGCGCCAAAATGGCGGAAATAAAATAGGCACAAGAGCAGTTTGACAGCAGCCAGTCCAGTGTAATAATATAGAGGTCAATGGAAAAACATAATAAATTGTCAGGTATTTTAAAACGAAGACAATCTGTTCAAGTAGAATTTCAAATTTGCTTGTCAGAGGTATTTTTTAAAAACGTTTCAGCTGCAAGAAGCTTATTCCCCCAATGGAGGTTGCACGGCTAGTGTCATAGTGAAGATAGAAAAAATGTCCTTGAATGACGTTACGGCTTATTGCTATCTCTTTCTTTAGTGTGACAATACGTGTTCGATGTTCGTCGTTCGTTCGTTCGTGAGAAACGAAAACGTATTGTAACACTAAAAAAAGAGATAGCAATAAGCCGTAACGTCACTCAAGGACATTTTTTCTATCTTCACTATGACGCTAGCCGTTTTTGGCGGGATTTTGTCGAGTTCAGTTCGGTGACTATTTTAATTATTCGCAAATTGATTCATAGTGGATATTGTGTCTTAAAATTGGTGCAGTTTTGTGGTACAAGTGTCTACGCAACTGAACAATATGTGGGATAATGGAAATAGGCGCGATCTTGGTTGTGTGAAGCTGAGACTTTTATTGTAGTGGTCGCTACCTCGGCAGAACTTACCGAGTAAACTGTCTTGATATACTTGCTGCCAAATGCTCCAAGCAGCATTGGAATGTGATGCACCCGCATTTTAATGTAAACTGAAACAATCTACTAGAAATACTGAACTATTCAACACTTGACACTGGCAAAAATTACTTCCAAGAGGAAAGTAGATTGCCAAAACAAAAATAAGAAGAGAAGAAGTAAGAATACGACTCATATTTATTTTTTCACTTATTGTTTGTATTGTCAAGGAGTTCCCTATAAAGAGAAAATTAAAAAAAAAAATGCTTTTAATCACAGAGGAACAAAATATTAAAAAATGCTCAAATTGGTACACTTTTAAATGTTTCTTTACTGGTATAAATACCAAAAAAATTACTTTAGATTACTTTAGAAAATTAAAAATTACTTTAGATTCTGTAAACAGAATCTAAAGTAATTTTTAATTTTTCCTAAACTTTCTTTTCTTCACGTTCCATTTTTAAATTTATAAATACAAATGATCAAAACAACTCTGCGCGAGCCGTAATGAGGACGAACTTTGAAAATTCCTACTAAATTATTAAATAGATATAAGTAGATATATACAAAACACGCAATACATTAGACAAATACCTAATTATTCCTAAGAAAAATTAAAAATTGCTTTAGATTCTGTAAATACTAGTAAAAAAAACATTTAAAAGTGTACCAATTTGAGCATTTTTTAATGTTTTATTTCTTTGTGATTATAAGCATTTTTTTAAATTTTGTCTCTATAGGGAACTCCTTGACAATACAAACAATAAGTGAAAAATTAATATGAGTCGTATTCTTATTTGTTACAGCTAAAACGTTTTTGAAAAATACTCGTACCTCTGACAAGCAAATTTGAAATTGCACTTGAACAGATTGTCTTCGTTTTAAAATACCTGACAATTTATTATGTTTTTCTCTCTATACGGCACTAATTTAAGAATTTTGCTTCCTTAAACTAAAGTTTACATCAATAATAATGCTTTCATTCTTTTGATAACTTCATTGGAAAAACACTAATTTCGTTGAAATGCAAATATACAGCCTTAAGAATACTTGATGTGTTTTTGAAGATTTAGAATCTTTAGAACACTTCGCTGAAGCTTTTTTAGTTAAAGGTGGCGGTCGTTTAGGACGCTATCAGCGTTAAAGCCTCAATAAGTACGGCAGCGGACTCAATTAAGGGATCAATATTCGCGGGGATAAATGGGCGCTTAAGTGCTGTTTGCCGAAGTCTTAACGTGGGGGAGGCGATATTGCATCGCCGGGGAACATCGATGTTAGCAGACTTCAGATGATGCTGTGCCGTAGCGGAAAACAAAAGAACTTCAGTGAACTTATCCGACATAGTCCAGTAAAATTACGGATTCGCAAAACATTAATTGCTAATAAGCTGTAATTTAGCATATCTGACTTTGATGTGATTATAAAACACTAATATCTACAAATCCAATTAAATTTACGAATACAAAAAATACAGCGAAGTTGTTACCTTTTTTTGTTTGATTTATATTCACAATCAAATTATAGTTCCAAATCAAGCCAAAAGTAAAGAAAGTATGTAATTAGCAATTTAGCTAAAGCAACCAAATAAATTAATATTTTGGTCAGTAAAGAAAAATAATAATTAGTGAAAATTAGTTGGATTCGTTTACAAAATGACAGCTAGCCATTTAATCTAACGATCAAAAGAAGGAAGACCGCTATTGCAAATTATTTATATTTCGTCATACTAGCTCCCGTAATTTTACTGAACTAACACGTAAAGCTTTGTCTAGATTTGTCAGACCCCTGATTTTGATCTTGAAGATCAAAATCAAGCGTATCGTATCGAGTATTCGTATCCTAACTATAGAAGCTCATTTCGACTGCATTGTATCACTATCTCCATTGGCCCAAAATGGGCCTAAAACCCCGTTCATACTTACGATACTGTATCTTGTCAGCGAGTCAGCAATACGTGGCGTGTTTGTGGACGTTCATGGATGATGTACTTACTGTTATGAGGTCCAATCGCGCTTATTTTGAACGGTAAAACCAAAGCTTAACCGTTTCAGTTTCCTGAAAAATATACGCTTTAGTTTTGTTATATTGTTGAAAACTAATGTACCGAGGGAGCATAAGATGCCAAGTTAGACGATTTAAATGAGAATTCTATAGTTAAACCAAAGACTTTTAGGTAAAATATAACATAAATGACAACGAACAGTTTTGGTTTTGTCAAGGTAGGTATTATATAGTAAATAAAAAAAGTTTTGTTCCGTGGAATTAGAACCTTTTTAGGGTTCCGTACCAAAATGGTAAAAAAGGAACCCTTATGGTGTGACTCAGTCTGTCTGTGTGTCACAGCTGGATATCTCGAGAACTACTAATGGTATCAACATGAAATTTGGAATAGTTTAAGGTGACATTTGCCCAACTATTTTGCAAATAAGAAATAAATAAAAAAATAAATATCTTTTTTACAACAGGGCCTGAAAAGGGGTCTTAAAAATTTGAAGTGGGGCTACTAGGGCATGTGGGGTATCATATAAAAGAGGGCCGTTTGCACGTTTTCAACCATTTTTTTCTTTTTTTCTAGACTGCATAGTTTTTGACTTATGATGAAAAATGTAAAAAAAATACCGTTCCCCCCTTATCTCCGAAGTTTGCAAAGAGAAAAATCTGAAATAATTCTATGTGATAGCAGTTTATATGAAGATTACAGGAAAAATAAAACGATGTCTCAATATAGCACACTTCTTTAGAAATTATCAAATTTCCAAAAAAGTTAACATTAGTTCCACTATCGGTCAAGAGATGGCGCAACTAAAACTGCAATACTAATTTTATTATTCTACTCTGCAGTGTGGTTTAATGGAGCAATTATGATGGTACGGAACCCTCGGTGCGCGAGTCCGACTCGCTCTTGACCGGTTTTATTATTGGTTCGTCTCATTACTTATCATTATTAGTCATTCATCCAAATCTCCAAAGGTATGAAATACCGTTTGGTCATCAAACGATGTTTATTTTCTTTCAGCACTGAATAACCTTACGTTTTACGACAAAAATATTGTCGTGAGTAGTAACAGTAGTACATCCTAAATACCCTGATCATGATATTGACGACAAAAATATTGTCGTCAATAAAGTTAGGGCGTAATACTGTTACTACTGACTACAAATATTTTTGTCGTCAATATCATCCGTAAAGACAAAACCGTTTTGTATTACTGTTAACCCTCTTTATCGCCATATTTGTTGCACAGGACTGAATTTAAAAACAGGGATTTAATGTCCATTTGACACTGCTTTAAAATTGCACTTCCCAACTGGAGTATTTTTATTAGCTTTTCCTTCCTTTCTGTAACGGGAGCCCACCCCTCCTTGAAGGAAATTTATTTAAATTCTTAAAAGAATATTTCCCTTTTTTCCCTCCTTTGTATTCTCCGTCTCTGCTCGGAAGACTTAAGTGAGTCAGCCACTACTGTTTGTTAGTTATTTTTTCTTATAAATTAATATCATTGGCTTATGAGGGGGAAACATAGAAATAAAAAAGAATGTTCACCTAATACGTGCCTTGAATAGTAAAACAAGGAAACGAAATGAGAGAAATTTCTATAACTTTTAAGTAGGTATTGTAATCTATGATAGTCATACATAATCCAACTAAAAACGCAACATTACCTAGTACTTATAAAAAACGTGTCATACTTTTCTTAACATCGAACCAAAAATTAGTACCTACCAACCTACAGGATGATGTTTGGTAATAGCTATATAAAGCCGAATATGGTAGATAGGGATCATCAAACTGAATAACTTTTTATATCTATTCTGTGCTATGGGACCAACTCTGAAATTGCGAAAAAAAATCAGCTGTTTCATACACTTTGATATTATCTTTAATATTTTTTGTATGAAACAGCTGATTTTTTTTCGCATATTCAGAGTTGGTCCCATAGTAAAAGTTGTTCAGTTTGATGGTCCTTAATAGTCCCTATCTACCATATTCGGCTTTATAAGGCCATTACCAAACACCCCGTATATTGTATTTTTCTAAAGTAAATAATTTGAAGTACTTACCTATGTAGTTCGTAGGTTGTCACCTACCCACTTAATTTACTTTGCTCTTAAAAGGGTGTCGACTTGGAGTAGGTAACTTTCACTCTAGTTTTCAATTTGACATCAACAATGGCAAGCGAATCACCGCGTAATATTAATTAAAATGTGTTCCCTTCGTTCCCCTTAATTAAGTGCTAGTAGCGTCATAGAACCTTACGCAGAAGGTCGTCTCTCGAGTCCACCCACAACCACCAATATGAGTGTATAATGTCTTATCAAAAAAGTACGTAAGATGTTTTACCCCAATTGTTTCCAACAAAAATTGTTTAAAAAAACAAAAAACCGACTTCAAAAAACCTACCTCTAAAAAGCAAGAAATAATATTCGTAATAATAAAACACGTCTATTGAAGTCGGGTGGGGCTGGAGTACAAATCCCTTTTTTTTTTATTCTAAAAGCCCCACCCGACTTCAATAGACGTGTTTTATTATTACGAATATTATTTCTTGCTTTTTAGAGGTAGGTTTTTTGAAGTCGGTTTTTTGTTTTTTTAAACAATTTTTTATTTTTTTATTTTTAGTGTAGGTACCTTTTGTATTAGGTAGTGTAGGTATATTATTTAGGTAGAAATTAAAATCGGCTCAACCAAACGTGAGTTAATCGCGGAGAAACATATATACATGCGGGTCAAACTGAGAACCTCCTTTTTTAAGTCGGTTAAAGAACTACACTTAAGATATCCCTTTTCCAACAAACAAATAATTATCTTATTCAGTTCATAAACAAAGAAGTTATACGACTGATCATCGAGGTAGTTCACACAAAATCATACTATTTTCGTGCTTTTTTCAAGATTACTTGAAAAGTACTGAACCGATTTCAAAATTTTAAAAAATGGGACCAACTTGGGAGTTTACCTAATGTAATAACGTTTGAATCATATCAATCGGTCCAGCCGTCTTCGAGTAATCGGTGTACATACAAAAAACAAAAAAAAAAAAAAAAAAAAAAAACGGGTCGAATTGAGTACCTCCCTCCTTTTGAAGTCGGTAAAAAATGTTGTTCTAATTGTCTTTTTTGACGAGATAAACCAAAAAATATAAGTAGGTACTTATATAAAATTTTACTAATTTTGACGTAGGCAAAAAGCTCATGCTATCTTTTATAGTTGTGCTGTGCATCTCAACATCGAGTGCGACAATAACGCAAGATACAGAAGGCGCGGGACACCTGTCCCGGAGACGTAAAAATATTCATACGGTAATATCCGCGGGTTACCTCTATCTGGCAGAAACTTGATGCTCCGAAATTTATTTGGCAGAACACACTTGGCAGAATCTTCTTTAAACGAATATTTTTAAGGCATAAAAATTGTTTAATATAATTATTGTTTGGCAGAATGTTTACATGCCCGAATTTACAATGGCATACTATTCAGATGGCAGAATTTCATTAGGCATAAAAACCTTTGGCAAAATTTTTATTCGCAGAATTTCGTTTGGCATAACGTTTGTTTAGTAGACAATTATTTGGTATAATTTTCACATGGTATACTACGAATATGGCAGAATTTCATTAAGAATAATGTCATCAAGCATATTGTAATCACTAAAAAATTGCATAACGTTAAATTGAATTAAAAATTTGTCTTAAAAAGTCAATATGTTGAATTTTGTAAATGTTGTGCTACAAAAGTCAACAACAGAACGAATCGCTGCAAAACCGATATGCATGCTGCTTGCTTGCATGCATGCTGCTTGCTTGCATGCATGCATGCTTGAATGCTTATTTATGCTGCTTGCATGCTTGCCGGGGGGTGCAGGGGGGCTGGCCCCCCTGCTCGGGGGGGTCGGGGGGCCTGAGGCCCCCCGCTATAAAGAGAAACTTTTAATGCACCTACCAGTAGGTTAGGTTAGGTTAGTGTTTTGACCATTCGCAGCGGAGCGAGCGAAGCGAGCGGAGCTCCACAATGCTTGCATGCATGCTGCATGCTGCATGCTTGCTTGCATGCTGCATGCTTGCTTGCATGCTGCATGCTTGCTTGCTTGCTGCATGCTTGCTAGCATGCATGTTTATTTGTCTGCATGTAAGGATGCATGCAGCATGAAACATGCGTGTAAGCAATACAAAATTATTCTAGATATGAATTTTCTATTAAATGTATGCCTAAAGATGATTCTGACTATAATGTCTGCGATATGATGGTTCTGACTGTGAACTTTCTGCGATATGATGGTTCTACTGTTTAATTATTATGGATATGAAATGTATGCCAAAAGATGATTCTGGCTTACAAAATTATGCGTTTTAAGTGTATGATAAATGAGTGTATGCCAAACGATTTTCTGCGACATGAAGTTTATGCCATTAGTTGTTATGCATAATAAAATTATGACATAAAAAGTTCTGCCATAAAAGGTAGACTCAATATCCGCAGTTTAAATGTTCCGTACTTACAGTTTAAGTTATCTATACGTGTTACAAAAATACTCCCAATTCCGAATACAGTAGATAGGGTAGGGACTATCAAACTGAAGAACTTTTACTATGGGACCAATTCTAAAATCGTGACAAAAAATCAGCTGTTTCATACATTTTGATATTTTCGTTATTATTTTTGGTATGAATCAGCAGATTTTTTTTCGCGATTTCAGAGTTGGTACCATTGTAAAAGTTTTTCAGTTTGATGGTCCCTATCTACCATATTCGACATTAGGGGTATTTTTGTAACACGTTGTATAGGAATTGCAATATCGACGTTATCGATGCTAGTATTAGTACTACTAGTCCTTCTGCACCTCAGTATTGAGCGGGACAGTATCACCGCTAGTCCCGGGGGACGCGCGACACCCGCCCCGGATCCGTATAAAATATTCATACGCTAAACCCGGTTAATAGCCGCAGTTTAAACGTCCCGTGTGCTTTGAGGCTGCGTACCGGAGCGTTACGGGACTGTTATAAGACTCTGACCAAATATGCTATTTATTATTAATAGCAAAATAAAGTGCCGAAATTTTGTATTAGGTGTGTGTTAATTGATCACGAAGGTTTGCTATAGTTCTGAGCTATAATGTCAAGGTAATGTTGTAGGAGTTTGACTAATAAGTAGGGGTATGAAATTTCCATAGCGGTTATCGCCTAAATGATGTGTGTACAAACAAAATATAATGTAAGTAAGTAGATATACAGAAACATACCTATATAGTAATTGAAACAAAGATGTTAACTGACAAAAAGTTCAAAATGAGTTATAAAATGTATGCAAAATTTGCGTGTTTTGAGCTCATCAGTCGATTTATCATCTCTTAAACCTAGGGTTACCAGGACCAAAATTCGGAAATCCGGTCGTAAGAGGGTAAAAATCCTGATTTTTGGACAAAAATCCGGTCGTGGACTCAAATTTAAAAGAATGTAAATTTACTTTAAGCACATTTCACATTTTTATCTGCTGGCAACAGGTTTAAATTTATCATTTTTTTGTGAAATTTTACACAAGTGTTTATAGTGTGTGGTTTCTTATAAGAAAATTATGGGCATACTTCAGGAAACTACCCATTATCGTAATCATAATTATAAATCATTTATTTGCTCAAATATGGTACAATACAGATTTTAATTACATTCATAGAGCTTAGTTGCTCTGAGCTGTGCGGCGATGATGATTTAGGCAAAATCATTACAATCAATGATGGTGTAATGATTTTGATCAAGCACAATTGAAAAATCCGGTCTTGAATGAAATCCGTTTGGAGTCCGGTCTAAGCTCTTAAAATCCGGCCAAGACCGGATTTATCCGGTCAGATGGTAACCCTACTTAAACCAGATGTTCACTCAAAAAAGTAGATTTTTCAGTTTTGTCAGATAACACCTTTGTCCACTCACCCCTTCAATATTATTACTTACATTTTTGCTTTTATTATATTAATAATTTAGTGAAGTGACTTGGTAAGATAGATAGTATGTTTGTACTTTTGTTATATCTAAGAAAAAAATACACCTAAATATTAATAAACGGTTTAATCCTCTCGCCGACATCATAGCAAACAATGTATCTCCAAATTAATCAAAGTTTGAAACGATTTTAATATTGATTTAACTCTGGTAAGTAGCGGGCTAGGGCGCGCAAATGTTTGCTTCGTGTCAACAGCAATATCGCCGTGCCCCCGGGCCGGGGTTCGCTTCCCGATCGCCGCCCAATATGATAATTACGCACGGGATGTATGCTGACTCAGGCAATAAAGTTTTATATTACTTAAATCTCCTAATAGGAAAAGTTACGCTAAGAAGAAGCGGTTGCAATCGTTTTTAGGGTTCCGTACCCAAAGGGTAAAAACGGGATCCTATTACTAAGACTTCGCTGTCCGTCTGTCTGTCTGTCTGTCTGTCCGTCTGTCCGTCTGTCTGTCTGTCTGTCTGTTTGTCTGTCTGTCTGTCTGTCTGTCTGTCACCAGGCTGTATCTCATGAACCGTGATAGCTAGAAAGATGAAATTTTTCAGAGATGATGTATTTCTGTTGCCGTTATAACAACAAATACTAAAAACAGAATAAAATTATTATTTAAGGGGGGCTCCCATACAACAAACGTAATTTTTTTGCCGTTTTTTGGCACGGAACCCTTCATGCGCGAGTCCGACTCGCACTTGGCCGGTTTTTTTAATTTAATTTAGGCAGTATCTAAGTATTTTATACGGGGTGACCCGTTTGTTCTGTTAAAGAGAAGATTAAATAAGTTAGCCAAATACCACGTAGGTACATACCATACTATACAACGTGTTATGCTACTGCTCCACCTGCGTTAACGTTAGTGATAATGTCCAACTACGCTTTAATCAAAGCGTTAAAAATGCGGGTTGGCTATAGGGTCGCCAACTTTTTTTGCATCAAATATAGTAGTTTCAAGATTATTACGTGTAAAAATATAGTAGTTGGCGAAAAAGTAAAAAAAATATAGTAGGTTATCGTTTTGTAAGGAAAATTTTAAGGAAGTTGCATTTTTCATAGGTACTAACATTTTCGTAATTTATTCAACAACCATAAATACAAGTGTTTAAACACAAACATTACTATGCAATTACTTATGTGCATAAGACTAAGTGTAAGTAATTTTTTTTGCTGCTTTTGTTTAATTTTTTTCACTTGATTTCTCAAGTTTTGCCTACTAAATATTTTTTCAAAAAATATAGTAGGTGAGCCCTCAATATAGTAGGATACTATATTATATAGTAGGGTTGGCAACCCTAGTTGGCTACATTAAGGTTTTAACGCCGCGCCGGTAAAGTTAATTTCTAGTGAAGTATCGCTAAAGTTTAGTGACATTTGTGATGTCGTTTGAAAATTAACGACGCTTTAAGCTATGCGTTAAGACGCAGGTGGAGCCGTAGCATTACAAAATACCCCTAATGATTAATATGGTAGATAAGAGACCATCAAACTGAACAACTTTTACAATGGGACCAACTCTAAAATCGCGTTATAAACATGTTGTTGTTGTTGTTTGCTGTTTCATTAAAAAATTAATAATAAAAAAATTAAAATGTATGAAACAGCAAATTTTTTTTCGCTATTCAAAGTTGGTCCCATAGTAAAACTTGTTCAGTTTGATGTTCCGTATCTAGCGGCATTAAAAATAAAACACGTTGTATACAAAATAAAATATTGTTTAAAAAATTGTTATTTTAAAAAGTATTGTGTACTAATTTATATTATGAAAATCTAATTATCTTAACTAAATAAGTTAAGTGTGTCTAAGCAGTACATATCTATATCTATTCTGCGTCTGCTCTTAAAAAATCTACTTATTTTTACTTGCATTTTTTAATCTTCTAAAGTAATTTAGCAAAGTCTGTTAGCATTGATTTAGGTTGATGAATTACCGTCGGTAATTATAATGGGTAACTTTATCACGTTGTCTCCCTCTAATGACGTGTCACTTTTAATGAGGGAGCCTCTGAGCGGGCCAGCTCAAACTTTCCTTTCAACAGATCAAACATTTTTGCTAAATTCAGCATTTTGTTGCAAGCAATTCTGACGAAAAGAAATAATGGAATCTGATGATTATGTTTATGACAAATATAAATGTTTTACGTGATAGGTCACGTTATAAAAACTTCAAGAGACGATTTTGAAAAAACCGGCCAAGTGCGAATCGGACTCGCACACGAAGGGTTCCGTACCAAAAACGGCAAAAAAATCACGTTTGTTATATGGAGAGATAAAGAGAGGCTCTCTTTATATAATTCTGTTTTTAGTATTTGTTGTTATAGCGGCAACAGAATTACATATCTGTGAAAATTTCAACTGTTGTCTAGCTATCACAGTTCATGAGATACAGCCTGGTGACAGACAGTCAGACAGACAGACATACAGACAGACGGACAGCGGAGTCTTAGTTTTAGGGTCCCGTTTTTACCCTTTGGGTACGGAACCCTAAACTATGTAAACTTTAAGCTATTTTTTTTCTGAAAGATTTATTTTTTATTTTTACTAGGTAGCTATATTAAATTTGTTGAGGAGCTTGATGGCGCAGTGGTTTAGCAACTGGCCTAGCGATTACGGAGGTTAAGCAACTTTCGCAAGGGTCGGTCATAGGATGGGTGACCAAAAGTTTATTATCTCGAGCTCTTCCGTGCTTCGGAAGGTACGTTAAACCGTTGGTCCCGGTTGCATTTGCAGTCGTTCGTTAACCACCAACCCGCATTGGGCCCGCGTGGTGCGTAATGGAACACCCTTCTTATCCATCCATAAGGAATAAGGCCTGTGCCCCAGCGGTGGGGACATTAGGGGGCGTCCATTAATCACGTGATGTTTTTTTTGGCCAATTTTTAACCCCCCCTCCCCCCTGGTGATGCATGGTGAGGTTTTACGTGAACCCCCTCCCCCCCCCCGCCCCCCCTCTAAATCACGTGTATTTTTTTGGTACAAAATAATATCAACACTTTTCAGTACAAATATGTCGTGGTGGGCGGGGAAATCGTCCTAGTAACAGTGAGTCAACAATCACACGCAATTTTGGGTTAAAAATCACGCGTTGAAAGAAAAAAATTAATACACGTGATAGATATCTCACTACACCCCCCCGTACCCCTTGTGATACTTCGTGATATTTTAAATCAGTGATTTCTAAAGCAACTAACGTGGCTAAATTCAAAGCATATTCTTTGAAACTATAAAAAAACTGAAGCATGAGGGATATTATCAGAGATGTCGTTATAATGGGGATCATCTTAAGCTCCTTCGACACGAAAGTTTCGCGAAGTCAGCGCCCGTCGGGGAGTAATGAAGACTTATGAGTCTGGCTACTGAGGAGAGTGTAGTGCTGCCTTTTGTTCCTGCTTGTTTTTGTGGGTTATTACGTTATTAGTTATCGTTTAAGTAATGGTTCTAAGGTGCAAATCTTCTTAGTATTTATTATTTCTATTAAACTTAAATAAATGTAATAATTCTGTTAATAATGATTTATATATGACTTATAGTTGTTGGTTGCAATGCAAATTGCTGACGCTAAAACATTTCTGACACAATATGAAATTTCAGTGAAGGTCTGTTTATATAATATTGTGCATCTTTAAACCGAATAACTGAAGTGATGTTTGGCTATAAGTATACAAATACAAAACTCTTAAAAGTAGCTAAACGTACGGGCAATGTAAAAAGCGAATAATAACACAATTAAAATTTAAAAACCTATAGTATTTTGTTTCAGTGAACACAAAAATAGCAACATCTATCGAGCCCGTACATCTCTAGCCGTGCTAGATAATTGACATGTCGGTGATTAGTTCGCGAGGCTGAAGCCCTCGTTACTGCAGCGTAATGTGAGACGACAATGTCATATTTTGGACGTTTTCCATTTCAATTACAATCTAAGAGTCCAAAAAATTCAAAATTCAAAATAATTTATTCAGTCTAGGAAGCACTTCAGTCAGGCACTTGTGAATGTCATAGAAGCTACGCCATCGGTTCGCAAACCCTAAGCGGGAGACCTTGTAACGAGAAGAACCTGCTTTTTTCTCCCTGTATATTTCATACAGAGTCGTCAAGATTGAAAAATGAGCTCCACATTTAAAGTGAGGTCATTTTCCATCACAATAGTTATCAAAAGGTTACACACAAGGTAGGTTAAAATTAAATATCTACTACATTCAGATAGATAATCGTGAGAGTAAATAACTTTCAACTAGTTTAGAAATCACTCCGTCTGCTACTCTAACCAAAAAACACTTGATACTAGACATAAAAATAAAAACGCAATTCTTACAATTCAATATGCGTTAAGATAGGTACTCAGAAGCAGACCCATTTCCACTGGTAGCACCCGTTCACGAGCATGACGCAAGGACCAGCCATCGCTTCGCTCAACCATATTTGAGGGAACGTAACGACCCGCCCCACACGACACCACCGCAGAAATGATTAAAGAGAGCATGACATACTTAGGCTACCCGTCCTAAGGCACTGAATTGAAAACTAATATCCAAAAGCTTTTCATAGGCCTTTACTTACAAAACTATAGACAAAAAATACGAAAACATCGTGATAACGAAAGCCAAATAATCATTTTGGTCATTAGCAATAAAAAAGTGAGAAATCAAAACAAGGATTAGTTATTAATTCTATGTTTTGAGTAAGAAGTGCCATACTGATTGATAATATGTCCAGGGGGCTTATTACGGAAATAACGTACGCAATTGAGTAACGCAGTCACTTGGTCACGATAGTCATCCGCAGTTCGTCGGTTGTGGCTATTTAACACATTTTCAATTTGACTATCGTAGCCCAAAGACTATTGAACGAATGATGTCGGATACGTTAGAGAGAAACTGTCAAACATACGCAATTACTTAGCAATATCGCATACGCAAGTGCTTTGTAATCGTAAACAATCAACACGAAGCACGGACGCAGCTGCATGTATCGTATTAAACTTTTTGTAATAGACCTCCTGTTTCACAGGTTCCAGATTGCACCGATCTACTAGTGAATGCGAAACATGGCAAATATTAGTTGCTGGCGGTTGGCCAACTATTTATTTTTTATTTTAAAATACTTAGTCGGTCCCTAGCAAAATCGGCTTGTGATTTCTTCGTGAAAAGCTGAACAAACAGACAGAGACGCAAACTTATCAAAATCTTCATATAGACTAAAAGTAAGCTATGTCAATCCAGTGTGATACTCGTATTTTTGAAAGTACCAGCAAAGAGCCAGTAACTTCTTTTGAAAACACTGTAGAGATTAGTGTTCAAATAAAGTCCTAAATCCGCATAATGAGTTTCGTTCAAACCGTACACAAGCATAAAGGGGATATTACAGCCTTTACATGTTTAAAGCCCCTGTTGTGGTGTTCGTCGGGTTGTCTGCAACGCGCATCTTTCCTGGTGAGCGGGCATGATTCATCAGGACCCATTCATGGTGATCTCTGGATCTGTCGCGGTTTAGATAGGGATGTTCTGGCAATTTATTGGGATGTTATCGATGATCGATGAATCTGTCAATGCTAAAAAAAGTGAAAGAAAATGACAAAGCTTTTGTTTGACAACACAAGACTGAATACTTTTATTGGGTAAAAGCGGCCGCCCACGACTTCGTCTGCGTGGAAAGATTTTTTGCTATCCCTCGGGAACTGTACGTTTTTTCTGGATAAAAGGTACTCTATTTTTCTATACCTCTGACAACGTATATGCGAAATTTAATGATGATTAGTTCAGTAGCTAAGACATGAAGGTGTATCAAACAAACAAACAAATCAACAAACAAACTGACTTTCGCATTTATAATATTAGTAAGCAAAGGATAAGGAAGTAAGGATAGTAATTTAATTCTTAGTTTTGCTGTTAGGACTGGAGCAAGAATTCTGAAATTTTAACACTTTGTTATGATGACTTTTGAATTTATCAATAATGTATAGATACATGTGACATTTTCAACTCAAACTGAAATGGGAAACAGGTATCGATACCAAATGTAAGTTACATAGATATTTTTTCAACCTTCACCAGTGGCGAGGGTTGAAATTATGGCAAAGGTAAGCCATTCTACAAAAATGTTGTGATCGGTGGAGTGTGATATAAAAGGTAAACCGATGGGAGTTGTCTTGTATGAACCTTTCGCCACTGACTTACACCACGCTAGTACTATTATCTATTCTGTGCTTACACACACAGCGGACCTAATTGTAATAAACTATCTCTTTATTTAATTTAACCACTTATTACAGAAAAAAACGCAAAAAATATCGATCAAACCCCTCATCTATATCGAAGAACAAGAAACGGGAGCAACATTAGCAACCATTGAAAGATTTAGCGGGAGCACCGTATTATTTGCTCCAGCGTACCTAATTAAAATAAACTAGGTATATCTATTCATTTTACTTAATTATATTACACAGAAAATAAAACGCATAAAATATCAATAAAACCTCTCATTTATATCGATAAACAAGAAATGAGAGCAACATTAGCAACCGTTGAGAGATTTAGCGGGAGCGCTGTCGACGCGGCGGATTACAGTGATTTCCCGGGGGGCTCGGACCGAAAAGACACCTCATCGATGTTATTACTTTCCCATCGCACACCACTACGCCGGTTGACGGCTCACGGTAATTATTTTTTAAGAGATGGCCATAATTATTTTGGGTGTGGAATGTTGCTGGATCTATAAAGATTAATGGCTTATGAATTGACATTGTTTGATATTGGTTTTATAAGTTGAGACATTTTGTGTAACGGGATTATGCTTATGCTATTATTTAAAGAATTCTAGAAATATTAACGGTTTGTCCCTATACTTATAGGAATGAAATTCGCTCTATGATAGAATATTATGAAGATTAATTCTGTCTTATCCAGTTTTCAACCGGTACCTCAATACTTGTATAGATGCTGCTTACAAACTACGATATGAAAATAAATAAACTGTTAAAACATTTTGTTTATTTTTACAGTCGATAAATTTCATTTGAATGGAATAAGCAAAGCGATATATCATTCGGATTTATTAATGTTTTGTATGAAAATAACTGTGTCCACCCGGAGGCGTCATGAGGCTGCGTCCGGCGGATGTGACGTAACGAGCCCGTTGTTCCGCCCCCCGCGCTCCTGTCTCCGCACCCCCATCCCCGTGGCTAGGGTTACCAAATTAATAAAAGGCAGGACATATAAAATAATTAAAATATATATTCTGAATAATTACACAGATCTGGAAAGTCACAAACAGGTGTGTGATTTGGACGGGGCCATCCGTAAATTACGTCACACGTTAAGGGGGAGGGAGGCTGCTGACGAAATGTGACAACTTATGACAAGACGGTGGGAGGGGTCCTTAATTTCGTGACGTCACATTTCAAAATAATTTAAATTGAAAGACAAACAATTTCTGAACTGTTTTTTAATTCAATAATTATTTTAAGATGCAAAATTGTAAAATATGTGACGTCACACTAGGAAGGTGGGGGGGTTCTCACAAATGTGACCAGCTGTGACAAGGACGGGGTAGAGGGTCAAAAACCATGAAATCCGTGAGACGTAATTTATGGATGGCCCCTACTACCTACATAAATAACGGATAGTAAAACGTACCACCCGTAAATTTTTGCAGTTATTTTAATTAACTTAAAGGAGTGAATAATTAAATTTAAAAATGTTCACCAAAGAAACATGGTCCTCCCATACTAGTTAGTATAGTTAGAGTAAGTCCCATCATAATAGCTAGTTAGCTAGACAGCTAAAATATTATATTATTATGGGAAAGTATTTTTTTGTCGTTTTTCGACCCATGTTTGTTGGTAAAATTGTTTAGTTTCATGTGTGAAATTGTCCAAGAATTTATTATTGGTAGAACACTCTACCACACACGAAAACAGAACTGACCCCACAAGAATATAAAAAAGTTCGAAGAACTTTTTAGTTTTATAGTAGGCGCGGTTTTATTGAAAGTAGTTTGGTGATTAGTTGGTAGGTATTTGGTTCAATTTTAGATTTTCCCGGCGTTTCGACACATTTGCAGCGTTATTTCTTAGAAAAGATAACCAAAAAATTTTTAATTTCTTTGTATGTCCTCAGAAAACATAAAGTATGGCGACCATTCCCGTGGTCCTCAGGGTTGCCATAGCTTTGTTCCGCTTGCGAGTAGGTACATTAGTGAAATTGTGAAGTGTTGCAACGGAGGCAGTTTATATTGAGATCTATTATGGGGTTGGACGCTATTATAATGCTAAGTTTAGAAAAGCTTATGGTAAGTAATACGAATTATTCCACTTTGCCCCACCAAGCGGCCCAACTGGTGACTATAAGTATCAATAAGTGAAAATGTAGAAGTTAACATACTCCATCAACAGTAAAATTTCTGCCGTAAAACGAACAAGGGCACCAGTGGGGCGGCTTGGTGTGGTAAAGTGGAGTAATTCAGTAATACATTATCTAGTTAATGAAGAAATAAGTAAACTCTAATAAATAGAAAATTACATGCTGAAAGACTATGTGTTATTGTTAAAATAAAAACGTGTTAATTATAAGGCTGATGATTATTTTCGGTCTAAAAAAAAAGTAGATATATTTTGTAAGTACCTACCTTTTTTATTGGTAAAAGAAATACATTTTAATTATAACAATTTCAATCTCTTTCTGCAATGTTTAAATTTGTTTCATCTTATAGTACGGCTCTTTTCAACCAAACACGGTCCCATCCGGCAGAAAGCATGAAACTTGGCATGCATGTTGCTTTTACGTATACAATAAAATATAGAAGTAGCAGCAAGTAGTAAAGTGATTTTCCCCCCCCTGGGGGGGCGTTTTGTGTCCCCAATTGCAGTTTTTATTTTTTTACGTTTTCCACTCTGGTCCGCCTAAGGAACAAGTGTGCCAACTGTCATTCTTGAATGCAAAAAATATCGGTGTTGTCCTATACGTTTTCCGCAAGGTGATTTTTTAAAAAATATCGGAAGGAAGAAACTCAAACATAATTTGAAAACTATAAGTGCTATCACCTTCATTCAAAAAATGGTTAATAGAAAATTTTATGACAAATATATGGTTTCTAAACAGTTTTGTTGTAACTTTCAACGTCTTTTATTAAAAAAATAAAAACTGCAATTGGGGACACAAAACGCCCCCCCAGGGGAAAAAAAATCACATTACGACTTGCTGCTACTTCTATATTTTATTGTATACGTAAAAACTACATGCATGCCAAGTTTCATGCTTTCTGCCGGATGGGACCATAACCTAGGTATAAATAGGTTGAAATGAGCCGTACTATTAGAAACAAAAAACATACTTAAGTAGACCGAATTCATAATGGTGATTATTTTCGATTACAAGAAGCTTCTTACAATTTGTATTGGGTACATGGCGGAAAATGGGAAAAATAAGTCCATTGACATTTTATTCGAAATGTCTCGATGTAGCCCCAACCGATTATTCGAGTCTCAATACCATGGCGATGAATAGGGTCTCGTATTAATAATTTTTCCGGAGGCTGTTTTGCTGTCGCTCCTACCGAAGCCATAACTTTCAAAGACCGATGAAAAGATTTTTTTTAATTTACTAACGAAGGAGCTCCTTTTAATTAGTCTATAAAATAGTACCTACTAAGTATTTTATACTTTTTGTGAATTCAAATAATATTTTTGTAATGGAATAAGAATATTATTAGTTTATGAAATTAATTCGGGAAAATTCACCAGTAACACAAGTCGACTGAAATGGATAACAGATTAATACAGATTATGTCGAATTTCCCACAGAAACGTATAGCATTGGCTTTATGAGCTGTAGACCTTACATTTTTGAACATTTTTCAAAATGGTTAAAATAATGTATCTTTTCAAAAAATTTCGAAAAACTGCATCGACAATATATCTATATAATTATCAAACCTGCTCACAAAATTTCACGAGAATCAGTTAAGAAATGCGACCCTGTACAGGAGAACAGACGGACAGCCGGACATACGAAAGCATTTTTGCTGAAACGGTGACGCTTCGCGCTCGTTCGGTCAATAACCACTTTCACGTTTTCAATTTCATGGAAACCGTCGAGGTGAATATTAACAATGACGGTGAATGCAACATCAAAAAAACAAAAAAAAATTATTTAAAAACAATTAAAAACACGACTGCCCTGCTAAAAACAAACTAATAAGTTAAATAACAAGTGTCATTGCAGTCGGGGGACCGTTTTGCGTAACAATTTTTTAATCGAAGAGGTCCCCTGACTGCAATGACACTTGTTATTTAACTTTTTAGTTTGTTTTTAGCAGGGCAGTCATGTTTTTAATTTTTTTTAATTTATTTATTTTTATTTCACACATTTTAGTGACAAATTATATATTTTTGAAATGTGCTCATTAAGGCCATTCATTTGATGCCCATATTGTAATAACTGAAGAGATTTTTTTTTCACATTTTAAAATGGCGTCATACAGTCGCCATATTAACTTTTTTCAAAAAAAATATAACCAGTGTCACTCGGAATGATGTAAGGATTCTAACAATACCCCATACATCCAAATTCGTTGAGCCATTTGGATGTTATGGTGGAATAAAGAAACTCACATACCCACATACATGAACCCTGAACTCATTACACTCTTTTTGCTTTGGGCAGTCGTGTAAGTAAGTGCGAATGCCAAAGTAAAGCAGATTTGAAAACTGAAGTTTTTAATACTTACTGTAAAATTAACATTGTTACTCTTTAAAATTTTCTTCTAAAACAATTTAAAAAGATTGAGGCTTTATAGAATAATTCATAGAGTGTACATTCAATTCATTCATATTTTAAATTATAAGCTGGTTGAGTTTAATACCTTTCAAAGGCCTTAAACAAGTTATAAGCTGGTCTAATTGGCCCTCCTGAAGACTGACTTTCCAAAGCTCAATACCTCGTTAAAAGGTATTTTATCTGTTGAGTAGATGACACGTTGAATTTGAAAGACTAATCAAAATAGATATTTTTAGTCCACTTATTACTTTGTTTGTTTCTGTTCAAATAGGCAGTTGAAGCTATGACGTACATTTGGGTAAAAGCAAAGACAGAACGTTGGCGCTTTTGCTGTTATCAAATTATTGAGTTATTTTGGCGTTAGGATTAAATTGTATTGTTTTTCTTGCTTGCTTCAGATGTTTGTTTTTACTCAAAATGTCAAACTCCGCCGTTATGTGACGTCACACTTCCACGGTTTATTAAAGGAAATGGATTTCAAATGTAATTATTTAAAACACTTTAGTTATTTTAGGCGAATAGAAAAGGAAAAAAAATGACGACAGTGGCAACTACATATATACAACCTTATTTAAAGAAACCGATCTTTGATGTGACATAGTAAAAATAATTTTATTTCAAAAATAAATTATTTGGTGACTAAAACGTTGTTGTTTTCATGTTTTGGGATGTAGACTCTTAGTAAAACCACCATGAGGATTAATTTGATATTATCATTATTATGGAAATCGTCGTAACAGTGCTGGAGATTAAAAATGCTTACTGAAGCGGCACTCGTTAATGATAATACATCGGCAATGTTTTCTCTACAATTTTCAAAGACTTATATTTAGAAATAAAACAAATATTGAGTTTGTTGAGATACTGTACAGTACGAGGCATATAACTTGAAATCGGGTGGGGATTGCTCGAAACGCGTATTTTGGGCATGCGTAGCGGTGAGGGGCGCGGGCGGCGGGGGAGGGGTGCACGTTATTGGTCGCTCACAAGAGCACATGCGCGAATTTATCCTCACTCCGTCGAAAAAATTTCAAGATACGTGCCTAGTACTGTACCAAAACTAAAATAAGGCTTATCTATGTGCCCCAATACTCTCCATCCATGCAACTATCCTTGATCCATATAAATATTAAATATATGTATATACAGGGTGTCCCAAAACATTGCCACATGAAGGGAAAGTACCTTAAAACATCAAAGATAGGAAAGTCTAATAAAAGAAGACTTCATTTTGTTTTTAAAAATAATAGAAACTGCATTCAAAGATTTTTTTTAAATCGCGTATGATATGATACCTATTATGAAACAATTAAAATTGAAATGTTAAATTTCATAGTCTGCCTTTCGTTTCAAATGCTGTGTTAGATTTTTCAAAAATCTTTGATAAGTTAATTTTTTTTTAAATCACAATGAAGTCTTCATTTAGTAAAATTTCCTAACTTCAATATTTATTTAATCCCTTCATGTGGCAAAGTTTTGGGACACCATGCATATATAAATACCAATTAAAATAACGTTGATACGGGGACTAAAATACAAATCACTAAATATAAATACCATTAAATCAACTACCAGGGACTCTATCGGCTAACTTAAATTGCTATCGTAATCCATTTGCAATTGCAATACATTGCTCATTTTCTTTGGTAAGTTTTTATTTTTGCCAAAACGAAGTAGCAATGTATTACATACATCTGTCAAATCACATAGGTACCCGCAAGTTCACCAAATGGATTCTAAATAAAACCCATCAAGGGTGTAGCGTGCTGCCTGTCGCTCCTGAACTCTTAGTTTTAAGCTATACATTTTCATGCTATTTTCGCGGATTTTTTAAACATGTCCATTACATTTTTAGAATTCTGGTCAGATCAGTTAGGTGTGTATAGCAATCTGAATTTCCTCCATTCACTCCCTGGATAGCCGTCATCAGATCACAGCACAGTACATCCCTGGCAGGAAACCAAGACTTCAAAGTTACCTCGTTTGTATGAAAATAGCACCTGATATCCCTAGACAAAGTTGATGTGTGTACACACATAACTTAAATCTAATAAGCAATAACAGTCAAAAAGATATTTGTAACCAAAGAAAAGTTTTAAACTAGTAATTAGATTTCGGGATTCCATTTTAATAATTTACTTTGAAACTCAGCGGGAAACAAAAAAAGGGTTGCGGTGTTTTTTGATTATAACATTGTTTCGACTAATTCGTTACGGAAAATTGCAATGATTACAAAAAAGTTAAAGGTTTTTTTACAATTCGATTATATCTTTTACTTTATATATTCATCCAAATCTATGCCCAAATGAGCTTTAATTAACTTGTTTTTATGTAGAAATTGATCGAAATTGATTTCTTTTTTTTATACTACAATCGAACGATACTTAAATGTTTCCGTTTGAAGAAAAAATACTGTTAGAAAAATCATGTATTATGAAAGTATGTAGTGTTGAAAATCCACGAATTGAATGTAATTAGCAGGTGGAATTATTTGAAATTAAGGATCACGGAGAAAATGAGCGAGAGCGAGTGACCAATAGATTTAAAAAATATATCTCAAATGCAAGATCATAATTTGCACGCTATTTAATTCTACGGTGACTTTCGCTGGAGAATAGAGATGCAGCAAAAATTACTAGACGTATTTTTACCTCTCCAACACGAAAAGGGCGCTTTTGGCGCGTACAAACTCGCGTGAGGCAAAGTGTTTCTATTACCACCTTTTGAAATAATAAAGAATAAGAAATAGAGTGACAAGGATGAGGCTTGTAAAATTCATATGTGAGAAAAGGATACATAGAATAGAATGCTTTATGTTGTCAAACATGGATTAAAAAGTATAAATAATAAAATACACGGATATACCAAGGAGTTTTAATCAAGGATTGAAGGAAGGAAGGTTGATAATTCGAAATAAGGAGTATCAACGAAATAAGGTCGGTCGCATGTATGAAATAAGGGTACGTATCAGAATGTCTAAAGTTAGAATGTCTAAACTTAAAATGGCAAAGTTCAAAATGTCAAAAATTTGAATGTCTAACGATTAAAATGTCAAAAGTTCAAACGGTCAAAAACGAAAATGTCAAACGGTCAGATAGTCCTAAATAAAAATGTCTAAGTTCAAGTGATCAAAACTTAAAATATCTAATAGTCCAAATACGTATAATGACGTATAGAATTTACTTATTTTCTTTCATTTAGGTACCATATTAATTAGGTTAAATAATTGCGTGTTAACTTCTGTGCCTCCGCCGCACTGATTCCGTAGCCTGTCACTGATTCAGTAGCCGGCGAACAAAATCCACCAATTGAGTTTGAAAAAGATTTTTTCTGGCGCTTCGCCGGCCGCTGCCGCGGCACGCTCACTTCGCTCGCTCGGCTCGCGCGCTGGGTTTATGTCAACCTAACATGCTCGTTGCTACGCTCCTCGCACCTATCTCGTGACCTACGGTCTACGGTTTCTAAGACCCAGTAGACTAGTTTAGACTCATTTCCGGCAGCTAAATTTGCTATAAAGCATTTCAGGCGAAGCCCAAAGATACCTCCACAGACTCAATTAACCTCAAAGAAGGCGATTCGTTTTAAGATCCAACCCAATTCAAATAAATCATTGTGAACTTAGACTTAATGACCATTGATATTTTAACTCGTCAAGTATTTAATACGTTTGATACTTTGAATTTTGTTATTTTGAAGTTAGACATAATGATTTTTGACATTTTAAACCATTTGAATTTTATTTTTTGACATTTTGAACTTTGCCATTTTAAGTTTAGACATTCTAACTTTAGACATTCTGATACGTAATAACAATTTAGTATTTAATGATTTTAAACAAATGGGATAATAAATAAGACAAAAACACAACTTAATGTAAAACAAAACGACGGGAATCTACTTTACTCTTTAAATATTTTTTTCAGCATGGGTTTGATTAATCGAACTATTTTTGTGATATACTTATTACAAAAAAAAATGTGCGTCCAGCGATGAAGGTAGTTGTCTAACTCCAAAAGAGTTAGGAGAAAAGTAAACTTTTTAATGCTGAATTTATAGCTTTTTACGCGGAAACGTCACGTGAAAATAACTGTTCTTACATAGGTATAACACTTTTCTCACTGGCAGAGGTGAAAAGTTGTATGTTTAACACGAGACCAAATTTTTGTTGCTTCGTGCTTTTAAATCACTCACTGTGCTCAGTAGTCTATATTAAAATCACTCGCTACGCTTGTGGTTCAATTGTAGACTATACTTCGCTCGGCATTCGCAGCACAAATTGACTTTGGTCACTCGTGTAACAAATAACTATTTCCTTTATAATACGTGACGATTTGTATTTAAAAACAATGTCCAGAGTTGACTAAATAATTATCTCATACGTATACCCCAAAACAAGAAGCAGTGATTAATACTACCATTTGTACATTCATTTGTCATCGCGTGACGTCACGGGCACGTCCCGCTAATGTCGCCAGTGCATTAACCGAGGTATAATTTGGTGTTATCTAAACTTTGATTTCAGTAATCGGTATCGGGCTTTTAATGTGAGTTTAAGGCTAAATGATTATGGGAAAGGTTTATATGAACAAAATGTTTTCTTTCCTTTTTAATATAAGTAATCACATTTTTTAATAAACGATTTTCTTTAATTATATTTTTAATAACACACACCAATTCAATATCTAACTAAAATGTATTGAAAATCTGTTTCTTTTGAATCGCATAGTAAGTATAAGTTTCCTGAAAACGAAAGAGTAGTTTTGTAACGTGTGTAAAACGATGTCCATATTTATGCATTTTCCCAATAAAATAACAGTTTTGTCATTCATTAATTTCTCACTGAAGATATCATCACAGACGATTGGGGTTTATACCTAATACTTTGTTATTTCCAAGTACTTTGTCTTAGGATTCTAACGTTTTATTTTTCAGACGAGCCAGTTTTTCAAAATTTTTACGAAATGGCGGAGATATTACGTAAAAAAAACCGGCCAAGTGCAAGTCGGACTCGCGCACGAAGGGTTCCGTACCAAAAAACGGCAAAAAAATACGTTTGCTGTATGGGAGCCCCCTTAAATGTTAATTTTATTCTGTTTTTAGTATTTGTTGTTATAGCGGCAATAAAAATACATCATCTGTGAAAATTTCGACTGTCTACCTGTTGTCGTTATTAATATCGAGCAAAAAACGGCAAAAAAAACACGTTTGTTGTATGGGAGCCCCCCTTAAATATGTATTTTATTCTGTTTTTAGTATTTGTTGTTATAGCGGCAACAGAAATACATCATCTGTGAAAATTTCAACTTTCTAGCTATCACGGTTCATGAGATAAAGCCTGGTGACAGACAGACGGACAGCGGAGTCTTAGTAATAGGGTCCCGTTTTTATCCTTTGGGTGCGGAACCCTAAAAAGAAAAAAAAAGGAATATTTCAACAGTTTCCAAAAATGAACAAAAATGTAACAACTTTTTTGTTAGCGGTGCAAAGTAGATTTTGTTTTTTATTTTTAGAAGACTCAAAAGCTCAAAGGTTCATAATCAACACATTTATGGTCAATGTTCGAAATTTTCCTTCATTCTCAGAAGATCCATCGGCCAGATCCAAAATGGATCAAGTGAGATTTTTTTTCTCATAAGATCTATAATGGATCTAATAAGAACATACATCCATTACCTTTTTTGACAGCTGCAGTTGATCATTCTCTTCTTTAACAAAATCTTTGTTCTTTAAATTAATACCAAAGTACCAAGACAGCGCATAGATCTAGGCCGGTCACACACAAACGGAATCCCGATTCGGAATTCCGAACGGAATTTCGACAATGTATGAAGATTCCGTACGGAAAAATCCCGCATGTGTGTGGCAGGCCCATAGATTTTGTATGCAGTTGCTGCGTTCGGAATCACGTATGTACGGAATTCCGTAACGAGATTCCGTCTGTGTGTGGCCGGCCCTAGAAGAGGTAAACTTTATCGCGAGATATCTGTCTATTGGGCAAAGCCAGATGACGAAGCTGAAAACTGACAACGGTCGCATAATTTCATCGAAGCCTGAAATCCTGAGGGAGATCAAAAGTTTCTATGGACTGGATTCCACGCAGACACCTGTTGAAAGCAAGGCTAAAGACCCTAGAGCCAAGCTTACCTGACACTACTGTGACTACGGGTCGGTCGTGAGATAAAAACTTCACTAGATCTATCATGCATCTGGCCAATGGATCAACTAAGAAAAAACCTTTCACTAGATCCATTATGGATCTGTACAATGGATCTCTGAGATTTATGTTTTCATTAGATCCATTATAGATCTTATGAGAAAAAATATTCTCACTAGATCCATTGTGGATCTGGCCGATGAATCTTCTGAGAATGAAAGGAAATTTTAAAATAAATAAGGTTGTGATTTTATGACAGAACCTAGGACTGCGTATATTATTTGCACAGTATAGATGCTTATAAATTAAAAGATGTCTATTCTGTGTTATTTGTTTTTAAAAACCTTAGAGCAAAACGGGCTTCCAAAAACATACAATTTGAAAAGAATTTGAGCTACTTTTTAACGCGAGGTCTACAGCTCACGGACCCACTAGTTAAATAAATGTCTATCATTTACTTTGCACTTACTGGTACTAAACTGGTCGTTCCCCAGCAAGTCTGGTGAAGTGGAAACAGCGATAAGGAGATTTTCGCCATAAAATAAATTCTCCCGCGGGAAGAACATTCAGTAGATGTACGATTTTCTGTACAATAGTACATACAGTCTAGGTAAGGCATACTTTAATGTTTGTTTCAACCTTTGAAATGTGTGTTAAAGTTTTAATCAGGTTTGCACTTTGCACATCGTAGAGTCGTGCAAAGTATTGTTTCCTAAGTTTGAAAGTCAGTAAGTGCGTATTTGTCAAAGCTCACTTTATATATTCGTATCGTATCGTAGAATACTCGACGGACAATGTTTTCGCAAACATGTAACAGTATTTTGTTTTAAGAAAAATGTATAGGGAGGGTACACCTTGACGGCGTGTTACCATGAACAAAACGATATTGCTTCGAAAAGAGCTAAACCCAAAGGGAAAATTTGCAAGCGAACTGATTTCCTGTCTGCCTGGAAAATTCCAAACATGGGACGTTGGCGGGGGCGGGCCAGGGAGGGGAGATGTAAACACAAAGCTTTTGCCGAACCGGCAGTCACGTGGCGCTCGCCGGGGGCGCATCACTCTTAAGGCGGCGACGGGAGCCGGAAAACAAACAAACGACACAAACTGTGCTTGCAACGTGAAATAGACCTTATCCATACCACATTATAACTTATAAAAAGTTTTCATCAACAAACAATGATAGTGTCAGCCCTGAACTCGACTTTAAAAGTTAAACAAACCTTAAGAGTGATGCGTTCCTGTGTGCCTGTGAACTCTGAACATAGTACATGTCAACTACATATGAAAGTACTACTTTGTCAAAGTAGTATTGTATTGTTTTAGAGTATTGTATATAATACAACAACCACTCTAAAGAATATCAATACAAAACATATCAAAACAAAATTACCATATCTCGTTTTAAGAATATATTCAACTTTAGACAAATATTTTATGTAAGGTTATTATTAACTCTATTAAATACATATCTGCTAGTTCTACTTCATATCTTCGTGCAACATATTTACTTCATAAAGGTGAGTAATTATTTGATATATTGTTAACTTTAATTTGAAAAGAAGACTTAAAAATATTTAGTGTTTTCTCAATACTATGATCAAATTCTAAAGATGTCACAGTTAACACTCCAAAAGCTTGATTAAAATTTAATTAAATTAAAGTGCTGAATAAAAAAACGTGAATATCCTTATATTTCTGACTATAAACTTACATAAAATTAAAACAACACCATCCAAGTAATTAAAAAATATTGATGAAATTATTTATTATTATTTATAATTGCTTCTGTCTGCTTGTATTAAGGGCATCGTATATAAAAAAAACTGCTTTTTGTCTGTATGTATGGCACTTCTTACTCAAAACAATATCATATTATCTTACCTTGTTTTGATTTATTTAATTGCAATATTTTTACTTTCTATAGTCAGTAGTTTTGTGAAAGGCCTATGAAAAGCTTTTGGATTTTAATTTTCAATTTGATGCCTTAACATGGGTAGCCTTAGTATGTCATGCTCTCTTTAATCATTTCTGCGGTGGTGTCATGTGAGGCGGGTCGTTAAGTTCCCTCAAATATAGTTGAGCGAAGCGATGGCTGGTTCATGCGTCATGCTCGTGAACGGGTGCTGCCAGTGGGAATGGGTCTGCTTCTGACTATCACTACTACTCTCTTAACGCATATGAATTGTATGTTTTTTTCTTGTAACAGCCTAGACTGAATATAACTTCAAACTTAAAATTTAGCTTTGAACCCTGTAAATTGATTAAGAAATTTGAAATTCATTAAGTTAATGATCTAATTAAATAATGTTATTTATTTGTTAATCTTTGTTAATATAAAATCTGGAAACGAATATGTATATATTTGTAAAATATATCGTTCCCTTTGATAAAGCTAACAAGTTTTTTTTGCACCCATTTTTCTTGTTAGCTAAAAGACGTCATAATGTGTGGTAGGGTAAAAGAATTCACGATTTAAAAATGCTTATTATGTGAGATTATTTAAATAAAGAATATTTCATTTTCATTTTCACTATATTTTTCAACCCTCTTGCTCGTAAAGTGAGCCTTATTGCATCACTTTTAGGGCGGTAAACCGAGCTATAACACACACCGTGCGTAATAATATTATACACTAGTGCGTTATAGAATTATCTCTACAAAGTTAAATTAGTACCTTACTGCAAGTTCTATGCGAGTACACAGAGCATTCCCAATATAACCGGGTAATACAGTTACTTTTTTTAATTAAAAACAAAGAGATTATGCCGCCGGAAATTCCTATACATTTTTGGAATAAATAAATGTGTACGACCTTAATTAAGTCAAACAAATATTTATTATTATCAAATTATGTATTGAGTATTTTGTTATAAAATTTTAAAATATTTGCATTTTATCACTTAAAATTATGATTTAGAAGTAGGCTGTATACTCACTCACACCTTTTTTCGCAATATATATTCTTGCATTGGGCGTTAAAAAAAAACCTGCGTGCGTTTACCCATTTTTTTTTTCATATTTTGTATTTGTCGCTGTTTGGTAAATTATTTTGTTTTCCCCTCGCAAACGTGTTGAAAAATGTCGTATGAAACTCGTGAGCTCCTGCTTATTGCACACTCGGCTGAGTTACGCCGGTCGCCTGCGGCTCGGGCTGCATCCCACAGTCTCGTGTGCTATAGAGATGTTACGAATATTCGCAGTCGCATTCGCATATGCAAATGGTTCGCATCGTTTTAAACATTCGTATTGACATTAGCATTCGTATCAATCAATGAGAATGTTATGCGAATGGGAATGTGTGCATAATTTCATTAATTCGGCCAATAGGAAGCGTTTATTTCACGCGGGTAGTTAGTGAATTGTGATTACTTGTTGATGTAGTCACTCTGTTGCTTGGTTTGTTGATTATTTTGTTTTTGTTGCCAGTATGCTCTAATTCCTCTTTTGCTAAACAAATAATTCATTGTGTTTTTAAGTATAATTTGATAATTAGACAGTTTGTCCTTATGGCACCGGAAAAGAAAAATAATTTAAAGTGATTTTTTATTTTATGAACTTCGGCTTTTACAATAATATAAAAGTACATTAAAGAAGCATGCAAATTTTTACAAATTTAATTCACTAATGGATGTCATAAATTATAATTGTATATTATTATTTTGTATATGTTTTTCCTGTTTTAGTAATAAAAAGGATTGATTTATTAATTCATATGGTTTTTGTAATGCTTGATGTCTTAACATTCGCAATGTGTAAAATTTGACATTCGTAACATCTCTAGTGTGCAATGAGCAACTTGTCTCACAATATACTATAATCAAATAATTGCTCAATGACAATTACACTAATAAAAATAACTACATGCACACCAACATTGGATTCTGGCTGGATTTTAAAAATAACTTAGTGCACATTTAGGACTATACAGGTTCCAAATAATTTAATTAATTAAGTTCCTATTAACCTAAATATAGGTAGGCGTTATCCGGAATTACGAAACATAAGCATCAGCACGAAAATATCAAAATTTGCTTTTTTTTACATTTTAGACCTTTATCCATTTAATAATGTAAGCAGTTTTTTTAAGTTAGCAGATAATTTGGTTATGGCGATTTAAGTACTTTGCACTAGAAATCTATAAAATACATTATTCTCTACTACTACTATTAAGCTACAAAATTGTGGAAACAAAACCATAACAATTTACTGATAGCCCACATTTGAATGTTTATGTGTACCTTACCTAAAATTATAGAGTACCTATAGATTTTTTTATTACAACTTTTTCGTTGCTTTCCCATATCACCAAGGATTAAACAAATGAATTCCACAAATTAGATACAGCTGCATGTACAGTAATCAGTGTAGAGAGCTTTCCACCCTTCGCTAATCGAATCAGCGGACCGCCCCAAAACATTTCAACTACTATACGTCAAATGCTGTTTATGTCGGTATCAGCTTAATAGAGTTATTAAATTTAACGTTAATTTATTCAATTTGGTCCGCTCGGTGGAGACAATGGAAATAGGGGCGGGTCCACACAAGCCCCGCCTACTTCACCTGGATCCAATATACATGTTTGTAACAGTCCGTGCATTCCATTCCATTTGAGTTTTTGGTACCTACCCGCAAACAAAAAGTACAAAAGGGTTGAAATGTAACGTTGGCGGTTATAAAAGGTTTCTATTCCTTGAATGCGGAATTAATTTACCTTAATGAAAAATTTCAAATATTTTTGGCCACAAATAAGGTCATTCACCTTTTTAGTCTTATTTTACTTACCTATTTTTTTTTTTATTTTGCTATTATTTTTGTCTGTTGACTCGGTCGGCTCAGGCTAGAAATGTGAAATTGTAAAAGATCGATACATCCGAATTCCCATTAGAAAAAAATCACTTTCAATCAATTAGTGTAAATCGAGAGCATCGTTACCTACGCTGAACTGTGGCTTTTTCAGCAGCAGAAGTGATTGAACTATCTCTTTCTTAAAAAAAATCACACGTCGATCAAATCTATTTTATGAAGATAAACTTGATAATTGATAAATTTCAATAAAATTTCTTCGATTATAACCGAACTTTACTTAATTTACTGGAAAAGTCGAGCTTTTGCCTATTCTATAAAGAAAATCTTAATTTTGTGCTGAAAATATTTGTTCCTTTTTAGCAGGTTTCAGAAATAAATACATATTATTTTAATAATCTTGAAACTATTTTAAAAATAACTAAATTCAATAATTTTGTTGTTTATTTTAATTTCAACATTTTTAGCAGGGCTTCTTAAAACCATTGCACAAATAGATTTTAAACTGTTCTCCCAAGAGTTTCTCCGAGTGGATTTCCTCAATATCTCCCAGTATTTCTGCACCGCGTAAGCGGCTCCCGCGGGAGCGATTTGTTGCCAAACAGTATCGATACCCAACTTTCAAATAGCAAATGTATTTTGTAACTTTTTGTTGTAGCTTTCTGCACTACACTTATTTTTGTTTTCATTGGGAAAAACTGATTAGAGACTCTTTAGTTTGAAAGATTTTTCATAAAATATAGTTTTGCTAATATTTTTGTTTGATATTACTGATGGTAACCTCTTTAAAAAAAAATCTAATATCTTTGGATGGTAATGGATATTTAAAAACTAAGTATGTTCACACTCTACATTAGTCTAGATGGTATTTTATATTTAATTTTCACAAATACATAAATATTTGAAAATGAAAATAAATATTATAAAGTAACGCAATATGGCAGCTAACTATAAATAGCAAAAAAAAACTTTAAAGGCAAGTAGACAATTAACATTAATTTACTTAAGTTCTATTAAGAAGTGAACACGACACGAGTTCTAGGAATTTAATAAACTGACTCAAAGTGATTCCCGATTGACTTCACAATTTTCTATATTAAATCGACGGAGTGGCATGGGAGAGGTTGCTATGATACCTTACAGGAGTTAATAAGTCATAAATAGGTTGGGGGACGGAGACGGGGAGAGCGACGGTTCTTTGTGTCGGAAAAGGAGGGGTGATCCCCCCAGGTGGTGCGGTTGTGCAATCGTGTGGAAAAAGGTGCGTTTGCAGGAGCCGTGAGGTGTCACAGATTTAATGTGTTTTTTGACAACATAGTCGTCTGCTAACGATTTGGAAGTAAGACGGGTTGAACAGCTAATCGGTGAATAATAGATACAAGAGCAATACTGTATGTCTATGGACTAATGTTTTAAGCACTTTTACTCATCAAAGAATTTAAAAATATGAACAAATAAAAGAGGATTTTTATTACTATTGACTTAAAATTAGTTAATTAATGAGACAACAAAAAAAATACAATTAGATAGAGATGAAAAATAGTACCTTCTTCCTCATCTTGTTATCATGGTCCCACTGCGTAAAACATTATGAAACGTTTAATCTCTATTGAAAAAACTAAAGTAAAACGAACCGTGAACGTTGCATTTCAATGCAACATAACATATTGGATTCCCATATAGCTACAGGGATCGATACGGGTGTATTCTGTAAGTACTCGTAATGTTTTGTTCTGAAGTGGGTTTATGTCGATGCGGAGACGTGCGATACGCGCTGAGTGTGCTCGATCGGGAGTGGTCGACGCGCCGAGTGTGCGATGACGTCGAGTTATGCAATTTTTAACTTGAATAACTACACATGGTAGCAAAACATAATACTAAATCTAAAATTACAGTACATTGACATAGTATAAGACAGGTTTTTTTACACGTATCATGCAGTTGGAAATGCATTAATTACTGAATAATATAAACGATCGACATGAATATACACGCTGAAATTTTAATTGGTTACCGCAGTGGGGTGCTTACACTCATGATTACAAGTAACTTTTACTTTTACATTTAGGTCGAGTAGGTATTGTGCTTTTGTATGGAACAGCTGATTTTTTTTCGCACTCACAGAGTTGGCCCCATAGTAAAAGTTGCTTGTAATCATGAGTAGAACCACCCCACTGCGGGAACCAAATGATTAAAATTTCACGACGTATATAGGTCTTCATTAATAAGTTTAAATCTGTCAACATCTTTTATTAAAACACTTGAAAAATATTAACAGTACAGTAAGTACGTATCTACTACTACTGTCGTCGTTCGTACAGGCTTAAAACGAAAAGTAGATATCTATATATCTTTTCGCGTTCATCATATTTTTTCTTTCTTTTGAGATTTCATCTTCCTATTCCTAATTAAAGATATATAGATAGAAGTGTAGAAGTGTAGGTAGACCAAAGAAACGATGGACCGATGACATAACTACCATGACAGGAAAGGAGTGGATAAAAATGGCACAAGACAGGAACGAGTGGAATAAAAGGGAGGAGGCTTTTACCCAGAAGGGGTCCATACTACATCAAGATTAAGAAAATACTAACAAGTTTTAGCAACTTTAATTATCAACTAACAAAATTAATTTACTTAAGCATACACTTTTTTAAAGAAAAATGTAAAGCATGGAAATTGTTTGGAAATAAAGAGCTTTATTATTATTTATTATTATTATTATTCCTAATTAAATAATAGTACATTATGATACAAGTTAGCTTAGGTTACTTATTGCACACAAGGCTGTGGGTTGCAGCCCGAGCCGCAGGCGAGGGCGTAACTCAGCCGAGTGTGCAATAAGTAAGAGCTCACGAGTTTCATACGACGTTTTTCAACACATTTGCGAGGAAAAAGCAAAGTAATTTACCACACAGCAACAAATACGACAAAAACAAAATGATAATCATGATGACAAAAGGCGCGCAGGTTTTTTTTTTGATTTTTTCACACGCCCAATGCAAGAATATTTTGCGAACAAAGGGGTTAGTGAGCATACAGCCTACTTCAAAATTATAAATTAAGTGATAAAATGCTAATATTTTAATATTTTTTTAACAAAATATTGTAAATAAAAAATAATTTGATAATAATAATTATTTGTTTGACTTAATTAAGGACCTACACATTTATTTATTCCAAAAATGCAAATGAATTTTCAGCGGCATAAAACCTCTTATGCCGCTGCCGTTGTTACTAAAAAAATAACTGTATTACCCGGTTAAATTGAAAATGCTCTGTTTACTCGCATAGAACTAATGCAGTAAGGTACTTATTTAACTTTGTAGGGATAATTCTATAACCAACTAGTGTTTTATATATTATTGCACGCGTTTGTTATAGTTCGGTTTATGGCCCTAAAAGCGATGTATTAGGGCTATGGGCTGTGGGTGTGGCTGTGGCTATGGCTATGGGATGTATAGGTATATGGGCTCACTTTACGAGCAAGTGTGTTGAAAATAATCTTTTCAAAACACTTGCTCGTAAAATGACCCTAATTAAATCTCTTTTAAGGCCATAAACCGAGCAATAATACACACCGTGCGTAATGACATTATACACTAGTGCGTAATAGAATTATCCCTACAAAGTTACCTTACTGCAAGTTCTTTGTGAGTAAACAGAGCATGGTAATACAACTTTTTTTTTAGTAACAACAAAGAGGTTTTATGCCGCTAAAAATCCATATACCTACATGTTTGGAATAAATAAATGTATGCGTCCTTAATTAAGTCAAACAAATATTTATTATTTTCATATTATTGATAATAATAAATATTATTATTAATAATGCAAATTATTGATAATAATTCACAATATTTTATTATAAAATATACAAAATATTTTCATTTTATTATTTCAAATTATAATTTTGAAGTAGTCTGTATGCTCACTCACCCCTTTTGTTCGCAAAATATTCTTGCATTGGGCGTGTGAAAGAAAAACTTGCGTGCCTTTTCCCATAATTTTCATATTTTGTTTTAATCGTATTTGTCGCTGTGTGGTAAATTCTTTTGTTTTTTTCTCGCTTGTAATGTGTTGCAAAACGTCGTATGCAACTCGTGAGCACCTGCTTACTACTGCACATTCGGCTGAGCAACCTACAACCTCTTGTGCAAATGAACAACTTAAGCTCATATTCACTTCTCAAGCTTACGCGCTCACTAGACATGAAATAAAACATTTTAATTTTAATAAAAAAAAATCTGAACGTCTAAAAAAATTCATCGCTTGAGTGTAGACTCACGGGTAGCTTCAGTCCCCCGTGACCACGGCAGCTGCAAAGTTGCCGAAACGTCGGGAAAACCAAAAATCAAACCAAATACCAACTAATTACCAAAGTGCTTTCAATAAAACCGCGCTAGTATCCGTTAAAAATTGTTTTATTTCAACTTAAGCTCACTTGTCTCATAATATACTAAAATGATTGTACTCAACTGCATTTTTGGAAAATAAATAATTGTTCTATTCTATTTGAATTATGAAATGTGACATTTTCAGTACATTTTTTGCAACAACAAAGAACAAAAAATTTCTCGTCAGAATGTGCCTGTAGTATAAAGGGTGTTGTGTATCGAGTGGCGTTCGATGAGAAGTGGAAGCGATAATCGCTGAGTGGTCGATGGCCGCAAAGTGGACGATATGCCACTTCGGGTATGGAAGGGAAAGGCACGATTAAGATTTTAAACGTGAATCTAACAAAAAAAACCTTATAGTGGCTTACTGACACGAGCTAACTGGCCTGGCACCAACAATAGCTTTAACTTTACTAACTCGAAAATTAACTGATTAAAAAAAAGAAACAAAGTACCTATATCGTTTTTAGGGTTCCGTAGCCAAAATGGCAAAAGACGGAACCCTTATAGATTCGTCATGTCTGTCTGTCTGTCTGTCTGTCCGTCCGTATGTCACAGCCACTTTATTCCAAAAGTATTAGGACTACATAGTTGAAACTTGGTAGGTAGATGTATTCTGTAAATCGCTTTACGATTTTTACACAAAAATAAAAAAATAAAAGATTAAGGGGGGGCTCCCCATACATGGAACTGAAACTGAAAATATTTTTTTTCATCAAACCAATACTTGTGGGGTGTCTATAGATAGGTCTTTAAAAATGACATTGAGGTTCCAAAGACTATTTTTTTTCAAAGTCAACCGTTTGAAAGATATATGCCGACAAAGTGGTAAAATGTGTGTCCCCCCCCCCTTTAACTTTTAAAGTAAGAGGGTGAAAAATCTAAAAAAAATATAAGCTATAGATCTTAATAAACACTTTCAACGGAAATTGGTTTGAACGAGATATAGTAATTAGTTTTCAAGATATAGTACATTTTCCAAAACCGCAAATATAACTTTGTCATTCATACAAACACTGTGAAAAACAAAGTTATTTTTTCAGACGAAAAATGATAGCGGTATTAAAATATGATATGGTATAATGTACCTACGGAACCCTACTGCGCGTGGCCCGACACGCACTTGGCCGGTTTTTTAAATACTTCTTGTGATTAATGATATTGAAATTCAATAGTAGATTAATATACATGGTCGAAATTAAGCAATGCCCATACGAGACCTTTAGACTATAAGTTCAATGACTTTCACCCGTGTTAAACACTTTAATTTTTATTTCAAATATAAGGAAAGTAAAAAAATAAATAATTACCAAATGAGCTGTTTGATATTTTGAATTACGGCACAGAAACTCTATGAGTGGTGCCGCACAGCTCACAGAGTTTCCTATCAAATTACAATTTAGTTTTTTTTAATATGAAATACGCCACGGCTTGCCGTCCCAGTATGGCCGTAACTTTTTTGAAACTCTAAACCATATATTATTTAATTATGTAAACTTTTTCATTGCCGATGAAGTAACTCTATCGGCCGTAACCAAATTCATTTCAATTTTTTTAATTTCTTGCCGCGCTAGGGTAGAAATTAGTGTTTTCTACCAGCTGTTTGGTTTAAATATATTACGTCACTTTCCGAGTATGCGAAAAGAAATAGTAGATTGTTATACCTTTTACCCGTGTTAGACACTCTACTTTTCATTTCGAATATAAGGAAAGTAAAAAATCTTAGTTTTTACAAAAGGTTTTTATAAAAAACTCTATGGTTGTCTGGTTAAAATCGTTATCCTATGATGATACTGAAATGCCTTGAAATCCGTAATTTAATTCCATTTTAATTTAATTCTTCATATAACACACCCTCTCTACACACACTCACTCACATTCACTTTACACACCGCGAGACGATTCACTTTTGAATTATTGACCGAGCGAGCACGAAGTGCGAGCGAAGCGTCTCTGCTTCAGCTTGGGCAAAAATTCTTTCGTATGTCCGGCTGTCTGTTCCAGCCTACAGGTCGCATTTCTCAACCGATTCTTGTGAAATTTTGTGAGCAAGTTTGAAAATTATATAGAATTTTTTTGTCGGGCCAGTTTTTTGAAATTTTTCAAAATGGCGGAGATATGTTAAAAAAACAGATTTCAGTCCGTTTTTCAGCTCTGCCTGTTTTCCTCTACAGGTCGCATTTTTCAACCAATTCTAGTAAAATTTTATAAGCAGGTTTAAAAATGGTGTAGAATTTTTTTGTCAAACCAGTTTTTTGAAATTTTTCAAAATAGCGGAGATATGTTAAAAAAACCTATTTCAGTCCGGTTTTCCAGCACTGTATGTTCGCATGCTACAGGTCCAGAGATGTGAATTATTTGAAATACATGTATTTAAAATACAAATACAAAATACAAAATACGTATTTGTATTTTGTATTTGAAATACTTTTTTTCAAAATGTATTTTGTATTTTATTTGAAATACTTTTTATGAGGTATTTAGTATTTTTAAAATACAAATTACTTTTTTCTGTGTATTGGTATATGTGTTACCGGCAATGTATGAAATGCAGGCATTGTATACAATGCCTACATGTCAAACCTGTTTTACTCCTGTAGGTCCCGCGTATAGGTTAGAAATTTAAGGCGAGCGCGGAGCGCAGCGGAGCGTGAGCCTTAAATTTCGAGGTTATTTTTTTATAACAGACAACAGAAATATACTTATTTTACACATTGCCGGTGGACCAGCAGGCATTGTATAAAATGAATTATATTTCATACATTGCCTGATCGTTTTAGGCATTGTATACAATGCCTAGGCATTGTATACAATGCCGGATTATACACATTGCCGGTAACATATGTATTCTGTGGTATAGGTATGTCATGTCAAACAAAACAAAACAACCAATCACAGAGCTCGGTAATTTGTCATGACACTTCGTTTTCTATCTATACCAATGGGTTCTAATGGGTGCATTTTAGCAGACTAATCGCTAAAGAGTTCTACACTAGGCAGACGTGGGCCACGTATGCCGATCTGCGTATAATAAATATTAAGGATGATCTCTTTGAACAAATGCTAGTGTTAAAAATCAGTGAAATAATATGAAGTTATTTTATACCATATTTTATTTATTTGACCAGTTTTAACACTAATATTTTTTAAAGCTACAAAGATCCCAAGTTAGAGTGTTTGTAAAAATTAGTCTGCCGTTATCGGCCCAATTTTAAAAAAAGGATGGTACAGAAACGAAACTTGTTTCCAAGTATAAAGTCTGGCCAACGAGTCGTGTCGTGTCATCTCAAACCCGCGACAAATTTAAAATTTTCTTTCTCTAGATATTAGGGTTGACTTATAATATGGCACCAAAAAAATGTATCCCAGTGAAAAAAGTTATAACCTCCTTAAATAACCCAAAAATAAAAACTAAAATCGTTTAAAATAGCTCAAAAAACCATGAAATAATATTGTAATCACAAATACGCATATAAATTTTAATAAAAAAACGTCTATTGAAGTCGGTTGGGGCTCGAAAGAGGAAAACTTTTTTTATTCTAAAATCCCCACCCGACTTCATTAGACGTTTTTTTTATTAAAATTGATATGTGTATTGGTGATTTTAATATTACTTCTTGCCTTTTAGAGCTATGTGAAGCTGTTTTTGTTTTTATTTTTAGGTTTTTGAAGGTTTTTCTTTTTAGGGTTCCGTAGCCTAAATGGCAAAAAACGGAACCCTTATAGATTCGTCATGTCTGTCTGTCTGTCTGTCTGTCCGTATGTCACAGCCACTTTATTCCGAAAGTATTAAGACTACACAGTTGAAACTTAGTAGGTAGATGTATTCTATTAACCGCTTAACGAATTTAATACAAAAATAAGAAAAATAAAAGATTAAGGGGGGGCTCCCCATACATGGAACTGAAACTGAAAAATTTTTTTTTCTTCAAACCAACACTTGTGGGGTGTTTATAGATAGGTCTTTAAAAATGACATTGAGGTTTCTAAAACAACTTTTTCTCAAAGTCAACCGTTTGAAAGATATTCACCGCCAAAGTGGTAAAATGTGTGTCCCCCCCCCCTTTAACTTTTGAAATAAGAGAGTGAAAAATCTAAAAAAAATATATGCTGTAGATCTTAATAAACACTTTCAACCAAAATTAGTTTGAACGAGATATAGTAATTAGTTTTTGAGATAAAGCACATTTTCCAAAACCGCAAATATAACTTTGTCATTCATACCAACACTGTGAAAAAAATTTTTACAGATGAAAAATTATAGGTGGTATTAAATATGGTATGGTATAAGGTAAGTACGGAACCCTATGGCGCGTGGCCCGACATGCACTTGGCCGGTTTTTTAAAGAAGCTTTTATATTTTTAACTTTTTTGTGGTAAGTGTCTAAGCATGTAATATTTTTTAATTTTATATATTTTCAAAATGTCCATAACTCAATTTCTAAATTTACGCTGTTTGTTTTTAAAGAGTTGTTGTGCTTTTGTAGTCCAAGTCTATTCCAGAACGTCGCAGACCATAACTTGATTTGTTTTGGATTGTCACAAATCTACCAATATCACAATCACTATACATATCCTATTTGAGTTTGAGGAGTTCCCTTGAATATCTTCGAAGTCCAAGGTCCAATGTCAATTAAATTAAAAGGACACTTAAGGGTATCCCTTTTCCAACCAAAAATCGGTTCATAATAACCAAGTCGTCAAGGTGGTTAACGCAAAATCGTAGTATTTTCAGGATTATTTGGAAAGTACTGGAACGTTTTAAAAAATAATAAAAATTGGGACCATCTCGCAAGAAAACTCAGTCAAACAAAAAATAACCACCAAAATCGGTCTATAAATATCGAAGATACGCGCGAACAACTATAAAAAAATACAATCGAATTTAGAACCTCCTCCTTTTTTGAAGTCAGTTGAAAAAAGACAACCCGAATGATATTGATAATATCTATATTTGGAAACAAGTTTCATTTCTGTATCATACTTTATTAAAAATCGGGCCACAGGTCAAGGGACCAGAGTGGAACAGTTGCATTGTCTAATTGCGTTGTTTTTTGCAAACTGTATTTTTTGCGGTTAATTATTGTTACTTTAGAAGAAAGTTCATGAAATGATCTAGTGTCGGCCACGGTCATGCTCTTTGTTTTCTTATGTTATGTATCAGGCATGAGGGAGGCAGTTGTTTTCATAACAATATACCTAATTTTATCGACAAAAACACCCACATGTTGGGGTCTATCCCCACTCCTGTTGGAATGGCCGCCATTTTAAGGGTCATAATTCAAACAAAAATAACTCTCAAAAAATGAAACGTAGAGCAATAAATTTTGAAGTCGTTTTGTAGATAATATCCCTGTGTATTTTAATAATGCAAATGTCCTAGTTTTTGAGAAATGTAATAAAAACAACAACAAAAAAAGTACACAAATTTCGTATAAAATTTTACTTCAGTAATTTTTTATGACATATTTAAGTCGAAAGTTCACACATTATATTTTTAAGTTGATAGGTGGTATTATTAGCTTTCGAACAGTATTTTTTTTATAACTGTAGAACTTCTAAATCCAGAGAAATTTATATTTTTCAGCAAGGTCATCTAAAAAAAAAGTCAAATTTAAAATAGCGGCCATTCCAACAGGAGTGGGGATAGACCCCAACATGTGGGTGTTTTTGTCAATAAAATTAGGTATATTTCACGCCTTTAAATTATCGCTAGTTCAAGACCAAAGGCACTGTATAAACATTTATAACGCTTTCTGAAACTTTGTGTTTTTTGTTTATTGCAAAAGATAAAGATAACGTCTTCTAATTAATTATTATGGACTGTGTAGTACCTAGTGTAGTAGTACACTTGTAACTGTTAATAAAAATAATAACAATGATAAAAAATAAAATACGAAAAAAGGTATTTTATTTGAAAAAAGTATTTTGAAAATACGTATTTTGTATTTTGTATTTAAATACTTTTTTTGAAAACTATTTTGTATTTTTATTTGAAATACAAAAAATAGCAAATTATTTGTATTTTATATTTAAATACTTTTAATAAAGTATTTTGCACATCTCTGTACAGGTCGCATTTCTCAACCGATTCTCGTGAAATTTTGTGAGCAGGTTCGAAAATAATATAGAATATTTTATCACGCCAGTTTTTTGATTTTTTTTAAAATGACGGAGATATGTTAAAAATACCTATTTCAGTCCGGCTTTCCAGTTCTGTCTGTTTTCTTCTACAGGTCGCATTTCTCAACCGATTCTCGTGAAATTTTGTAAGCAGGTTTGAAAATTGTATAGATTTTTTTTGTCAAGCCAGTTTTTAATTTTTTTTTAAATGGCGGAGATAATGCAAAAAAATCGTATTTCAGTCCGGATTTCCGGCGCTGTCTGTTCTCCTCTACAGGTCGCATTTCTCAACCGATTCTCGTGAAATTTTGTGAGCACGTTCGAAAATAATATAGAATTTTTTGTCACGCCGGTTTTTTGATTTTTTTTTAATGGAAAGGGAAATGTTAAAAATACATATTTCAGTCCGGCTTTCCAGTTCTGTCTGTTTTCTTCTACAGGTCGCATTTCTCAACCGATTCTCGTGAAATTTTGTAAGCAGGTTTGAAAATTGTATAGTTTTTTTTTGTCTAACCAGTTTTAATTTTTTTTAATGGCGGAAAATATGTAAAAAAATCGTATTTCAGTCCGGATTTCCGGCGCTGTCTGTTCTCCTCTACAGGTCGCATTTCTGAACCGATCCCGGTGAAATTTCGTGAGCAGATTTGATAAATATTTAGGCAATTTTTCTAAATTTAATAAAATGACGGAGATTTGTAAAAAAACATAATTCAGTCCAGCTTTCCGACTGTTTGATCTCCTTTACAGGTCGCATTTCTCAACCGATTCTGGTGAAATTTTGTCAAGCCAATTTTTCTAAATTTATAAAAAAAATATTCACCCATTTTGAAAAATTATCAATATTAGAAGCACCATCTAGCTGCGAATACTCACGTATCGAATACTGTGTGTTTTGAAAACTTCATGACGACATTTTATTTTATTTTATCGCGAGGTCTACAGCTCACGGACCACTAGTTATTAAGTATTAAGTTTTTGGCTATGTTAACATAAATATTCTTGCGTTGAACTATGTATTTACATCTAGGGAATTTGAGTCCTAGTAAGAGCGCTGTGCCCGAGATACAGTTTTAACTAGTTCGGGTGCAGATGTCATATGATTATTTCAAAGACTCGTTTAAGTATGATTATGTTAAAAAACCTTGTATTTTTATGTCAATAAATGTTTTTATTATTATTATTTTATTATTATTAATAAAATATGTAGTAACTACATAGGTAGACATTATTTATATTATACTTACCTACCAATTTAAATTTAATTGAAAAATTAGAACAATTTGTGAAATTTAAAGTTAAATTCTTGCTTGGAATCATTGACCTGCATATATTTACACTGGACAGGTTTATGTCAAACTGTTTTTGTGCCTATTTGATTTCCGTCATTTTGGCGCTGTAGGACGTAGCGTGAGCATGGCGTGCGTACTTGGTATTAAAGTTAGAAGTCTGGAGAGACCATCACGGCAACTATTTTCATATTGAAGGTCAAAATTAGTTCTTTAGACGCACGCTAGTGGCGTTTCAAATAGGCACAAAAAGTTAGCTGTCAAATCATACCGACAGCCAGTCCAGTTAAATAAAAAAAAAAAATTCATGTCAGTGCTTGGAATATATACACAGTATTATGATGACAGATTTGGCTCTGTTGGATGCCTGTAAAATTTGGAGATATTAATTGGTCTTTGATTACACGGTGAAGTCCATAGCAGAGAATCTCCTGAAGTAGTTGGTTGAGGCTAATTAGAGCGTAGTTTTATTGTTTCTTTTATTTTGTTTAAAATTATTGTTTTATTTTTAAAGTCATTTTTAGTAGGTTAATACAAATCAACTCAAGACTATAATACGGCACACATAGTTCAAAGTCACAGAGTTAGATATCCCGCCAATATTTTGTAGTTTTTCTTATTTTAAATTTGGAATACGCCGCGTCGCCGGCCGCTCCGCCAAATGTCTTTAATTTTGCACTGGCTGTTTATACCATATTTGTTCCAGTACAAGGCCACACAAGGTTGCAACTTTTTTTAAACCATTTGTTTTTAATTATTGTAAACTTTTTTCATTGCCGATGAGGTAACTACCTAGTCTGGCCATAAATTTTGTTACACATGGAAAGTTAAATAAGTGACACAGTGAGTTACGCACTACAACCATATATGTGTCAAATGAAAGGGTATAAAATACAGATTTAAACCACATTAAAATTATTCGAAATGTCCTTCTCTTGCTTGGATACTAGCCTTCAATCTACGAGGCCAGTCATCAATCGAAACACGCACGACGTTCATGTCAATAGCGGCGACTGCTTTAATCAGGGATTTTTTAAGTGACGCCAAGTTGCGATGGGGTTTAGCGCAGACCTTCTCCTCTAAGTACTGCCATATTTTGTAATCCAAGGGCTAATCCTCATGCCTGATAAAGTCGATTTCACGGGTCTGCCAGTTTTAGGTACTTTTCGCCTTATGAGCGAGCGCAGAATCTTGCTGGAAAACTCAGTGTCCGTTTTCGAACCTTGTTTGTGAAAAAGGTTCCACAATGTTTGTTAGGATTGTGTTTTGGTATATGAGGGCACTGGTTTTCACTCCTTTTTCACAAAAAAACACCTCTGTTGGACCCAAATAGGAGACCCCCAACCAAACCATGAATTCTGAAGGGTGATGACCACGCTGAACACATGGCACACGTGTGCTTGCTTCTCCACTAGAGTGTGTATACACTTTATCATTTAGTTTGTTGAAACTCTCCAAAACTTTAAAATTTTTTTCGGCCAAAAAATAAATTTCACGATTTTTTTCCCCGCGTACCACATTAACAAAACCCGGCATCTTTCGAATATGATTTTCTTCAGCCATGCGTTAAGAAGATGTGCTGTTTTTTTCTGTAAGCATGCAGTCCTAGGTCTTCATTCAACACCCTTTTAACAGTGACTTTGCTTAGTCCCATCTGCAGAGCCAAAATTTTTTGGTTACGGACAGGATTTCGTTAGAATTGCGCTTTCACTGCTTTGATGATCGCTGGAGTCCGAACAGAATGAGGTTGACCGCTCCTCTGATTATCTTCTAATCTTGAATCTTCTCTGAATCGTTTGATAGTACGATAAATAAATCGCAGTGGAATTTTCAAACTTTTCAGCAGTTTGAAAATCTCAGTTGGCGCTAGACCGCAACGATGCAATGAAATTACTGCGATTTTGTCTTCTTTGAGTGTCCCCTCCATTTTAGAAAATGTAGAAAATTCCAGAAACCATATGTTTTTATTTTCTTTAAATGTTCAAATTTCGAATGCCCACAATATTTTTTTCAGCTTGCATTCCAAATTTGAAATTTTACCTAAGTAACAGAACTTATGGCCAGACTAGGTATATGGTTGACTATGTAACCAAATTCAGTTTTATTTTTAAATTTCTTTTCCACCCTAGGGTAGAACGAAGAGTTTTTAACCCACTTCTCAGTTTAAATATACATCACTTTCCGAATATGAGAAATTAAAAATAATTTATTCAGTCGTTACAAGCACTTGTGAATGTCAAAAAAGCTACGTACTCGCTTTTGGATAACTCTTCACTATGTTACCTTCTTTATATTAGTTTTGTAACTGGTTTATAATAAATCTCTTGGTGGCGCTTGTTAACTCATGTCAACCCATAAAGTTTAAAATATTTTCTTATTTAGAAACAGACTGGATTTATTTACACAAAAATGTAATTATTGTGTTGAAATGTGATTTAAAAAAAAAATAGGTAACGAAAGACACCAAGCAGAATTACAATCTGAAAACTAATACAATTACATAGAGATCTTTTTGACTTTTCTTAATTTTTGAATTGTTACACCACTGCCCAAAAAAAGAAGAGTGTATTATTTTCAGGTTCATGTATGTTTGTATGTATGTGAGATTCTTTATTCCACCATAATTTCTAAATGCCTGAACAGATTTGGATGTGTAAGGTATTGTTAGAATTAAGGATTCTAACGATACCTAACACATCCAAATCTGTGACACTAGCTATAGATTTTTTGAAAAAGTCAATATGTTGGCAGCATATGAATTTAGTACATCCGTTGCCAGCATGACGCCATTTTGTAATGTGAAAAAAAATGTTATCTTCAATTTATTACACTGACATGAAAAAATTTTTTTTTATTTAACTGGACTGGCTGTCTGTATGATTTGACAGCTAAGTTTTTGTGCCTATTTGAAACGCCACTAGCGTGCGTCTAAAGAACTAATTTTGACGTACAATATGAAAATGGTTGCCGTGATGGTCTCTCCAGACTTCAAACTTTAGTACCATGTACGCACGCTATGCTCACGCTACGTCCTACAGCGCCAAAATGGCGGAAATCAAATAGGCACAAAAACAGTTTGACATAAGCTTGTCCAGTGTAAATATATGCAGGTCAGTGATTTATTACAATGTCATCAATAACAATCCTGGGTCTTGATGAACACATTCCAAAATTAAATTTGTCACTAAAATGTATGGTCTGAAATCAAAATAAAATAATTAATTAAAAGAATATTAAAAAAAAAACGACTGTACTGCTAAAAATGAACTAAAAAGTTCTGTGAACCGTTTTGAAACATTGTGGAACATTTTTTTTTAATCAAAGAGGTCCCTCGATTGCAATGACACTTATTCTTTAACTTTTTAGTTCGTTTTTGGTAGGGCACTCGTGTTTTTTATATTTTTTTTATAAAATTTTCACCTCTCCAGCCCGAAAAGGGCGCTTTTGGTGTGTAAAAAAGGGATAGATAAGATATATGTTGTCCATAGACTTAGAAAATTTTTTGCTAATATTAAGTTTATGATGTTGTCGGACATGGCCTAAAAAATAAAATATACCGATATATCAAACAGTTTTAAACAAGAATTTTTAAAAAAGAAGGTTGATAATAATCAGTATGGACGAAATGAGCTCACGTCATGATGTATGAAATAAATATGAAATGAGAAAAAATTATGAAATATAATAACAAATTGTTGTTTTATGATTGTTAATGAATAAATTAGATAAAATATTAATAAATAAGAGAAAAACACAATGTAAAACAAAATGACGGGAAACTCTTTAGTCTTTACTCTATGAAAAATTTGTTTCAGCATAAGCTAATTGTAGATGTCGCTGCGTACGCTTGTTCCTAAGACAGTGGACGTTTAGAACAAAATGTATGGGATAATAGTAGATTGTTATACAAGACGCTAAAATGACCCATTGCATACGAGGTAGTTTTATTCCCGAGCTTTAGCGAGGGAATAAATAGAAACCGAGTTACAATGGGTTTTAGCGTCGTGTGTTACACTCTACTTTTCACTATACGATTGCGAGAAAATAAAATACAATATTAAATACCTACCTAGTTCCACTTCCGTAAACGAATCCACTCGTTTTTCTATCCTCCACTTCATAAACTTTTCATACAGTATGATTTGTGTTTGACGGCAAAAGATTAAAATTATTTTTTTCCTATTACAGTCACACAATTCAATAAGTTTGCAATTAGAGAAAAATTCTAAAGATTTCGCGCCATACTGTAGCAGCTAAACACAATGCACGCATTCTACGATTTAAACTTAAAGTCACAGAATATAAATAAGTCTATGATTTCACCTAAGAGATCGCTGCTTTTAGTTCCATTTTCAAAAATAAAAATGAGAAACAGTATTAAGTCGAGCGAGTCTTTATTCGTGATTATTCTATCTATGTATAAAAACTTTTTCGTTTTAGTAGGCTCATTGGTAATAGACAAACATTAAAAAAAAAAAAACTTTAGCCCCTAGGGGTTATTACGCTATTTTATCTCGGCTCTTGTACGTTATTATGACGGACTTTTTGAGCAAGAGGAGTGAAAAAGGTATATATTTTCCGAAAAAGACCCATTGACCCAAAATGGATATAAAAGACTATTCTACAATGCAAATGCCGGAATTGAAAGCCAAATTAGGACGTTTTTATTCTTACAGAATTTATCCATTTTTCTATATCCAGATTTCTCGGAAATTTGTAAGTGCCCACATTTTTAAAGCCTATTACACACAATTTAATCATTTTAAAGCTAAGAACACGATTTTTTAAAGTAAAAGTCCTTTGTTTTCATAGCTCTCGTGGAACAAGCGTACGCAGCGCCATTTAGACAGTTGCCATCCCCATTGAAATATTTTTGTGATATACATATTACAAAAAAATAGTGCATCCAGCGTTGAAGTAGTTGTCTAACTCCAAAAAAGTTTAGAGAACAAGTTTCTAATGCTGAATTTAACTTTTTTTCCAGTAAAATAACTAATCTTATATGGCATAGGTATAATACTTTTCTCGCTCTGGTAGAGGTGAAAAGTATGTAATGCGAGACTATTTTTTGTGATGTCTCTTGTCTTTAAATCACTCACTGTGCTCATTAGTCTATATTACTCGCTACGCTCGTAATTCAAATTGTAGACAAGTTCGCTAGTTCATGATTTAAGTCAGCACTCGCAGTGCAAATTGACTTTGGTCTCTCGAATAAAAAGTAACTATTTTCATAATTTATGACACCGGTTATCAAATTAAGTAACAAACTTAAGTATTACTTTTCAGGGTTCCGTACCCAATGGGTAAAAACGGGACCCTATTACTAAGACTCCGCTGTCCGTCTGTCTGTCTGTCACCAGGCTGTATCTCATGAACCGTGATAGCTAGAAAGTTTAAATTTTTACAGATTATGTATTTCTGTTGCCGCTATAACAACAAATACTAAAAACAGAATAAAATTAACATTTAAGGGGGGCTCCTATACAACAAACGTGATTTTTTTGCCGTTTTTTGCTTGATATTAATAAAGACAACAGGAAGATGGTTGAAATTTTCACAGGTGATGTATTTTTGTTGCCGCTATAACAACAAATACTAAAAACAGAATAAAATTAATATTTAAGTGGGGCTCCCATACAACAAACGTATTTTTTTGCCGTTTTTTGGTACGAAACCCTTCGTGCGCGAATCCGACTCGCACTTGGCTGGTTTTTTATAGGTATTTTCTATGTACTAGTTTCCGTAAGAGTCACGTTCTTATTTCAATTTTCAACTGTTTATATTTCAACTGTTATAACATCGTAAAGATGAATTAAGTTTGTGTTGTTTTCTTTAGTTTTTCAATTTCTTTTAGTGTGTGAAGATAGACTTGAAGAAGATATTATCAATTTATTTTTTAACTTTGAGCAGACTCCATTTGGTATGACTTGTTAAAATATCCTTTATGAGAAAATCGTTCTGAAAAATGCAATTCTTACCTAATTTATTACGAGATATAAAATACCGCAGTTATCGGTATAACAAATGTGTTCTATAAGTCATGAAGTTTTTAGGGGAGACGACAGTTAAAATGACTAAGATTATTGATAGGATTAATTTCAAATTATTTACAAATCATTGTTTTAGTGAAATAAAAATAATAAGAATCTAGTTTATAACAGTAATTTCTGCGCTGTTGTTATTATTATTTACGAGTTCAAAAAGATAGGCTTTAACTACATTAAAATTAATTCTACCGACATGATGACAAAAATGAAAATTTTTAAATTACGTAGTATTTGGGTATTACTTTTTCGCAATCGAATCACAATTTGTAAGCTTTAAGCCCATTTTATCCTTAATAATGTTCTTTTAAACTCCTATTTTAATCACCTTTGAATATTGTTGCCCATTTGGATTTTATGACTCGTCAGCATAAAGTGGAAAGGCTAGGGTATTAAGTTAAATCGGTCTGATGGGCAGACATTCTGATTCAAATGGCGCACTCACTCGCTGTACCGTTATGAATCATAACTGACGGGAGCTATGAAAATTGGAGGATGAAAATATATGGAGCATTGTTGTCCTTGTAGAATAAAAAGTTTTATATTTATAGGACGAATTATTTAAAAAAAGGACAATTTATTGCATCAAAGTAGGTTGCAATTTTGAATAAAATAGTGGCATAATTTATTAACATTTATGAATCTTATACCTTTAAACGAGCAATTATTGTATATTTATTTATATATTTCTGTGATCTCGGTAACAGCTCTAACGATTTCGCTTGAATTTGGTATATGGGGGTTTTCGGGGGTAAACAATTGATCTAGATTAGTCTTATGTTTTGGAAAATGAGTGTTTTCGAGTTTTCATGCGTTAGATCAGATCTTAAAGGACATTTTTGTGTTGTCTAACGCCATCTAGCAAAGACTTTTGAAATAGGTGCTTGGCTAGCATGCTATGCGGCAAGCAGAGGCTGAGTGTAGTAAATTAACACCACATAATAAAATATACACATCACTTCATAAATGGCGATACTCCTACTATTACTAATTAGTTTTGGAAAATAAAAAAGAAATTATAACTACTTTTACTACATTTTTAACATCACCATATCACAATAAATAGTAATAACCGAGCAAAGCTTGGTCGCCCAGATATTGTGTTTTTAATTGTCATGTCACGAAATATCTATTCGATTTTCAATGGAAATTGCCAGCTATCTAGGAATTTTGAATGCAAATTCATACTTTTTTAAATAGACTATTTTATTTTAGGTAGAACCATTATTTATTATTATTATATTTTTTTTAACTATGTAATAATCTCTATGATCATCAATGTCACCTAATTATTGTAAACATAATTTTTTGAGTCTTACTGCCTTACAAATAAACAAAGAATAACTTTACACCTAGTTTAACCAAAAATATTGCTTAGCAATATTACTCCTAACGTTTAAGGTCTCAAAGCATCATATTCCTAAACATTTTGGGTATTCTAAGTATAAACTTATTCTTCGTTTATTTGTACGGCAGTTGATGTCTATTTGAGGCGCTGAGCCAAATTACATACAAAATTGCTTACTACAGTTGCTATCGAGAATAATAAACGTATCTGTGCAATCTCATAATAAAGGCACTGGTGGTGGGTATATTGTGGTAAAGTTATTTTCTAAATTCAAAATTTGCCACATCCATCCGCCAAACATAGGTGCTTGGCCACAGGCCCATAGTCGGTGGACCGCGGCAACTTCATTTGCGAGGTCCCCTGGCCGTGAAATGAAGTCGGGCCAATATCGCGCCGATACCGATTCGAAACTTGCTGATCACGCGTTTCTGCAAGGGGGACGGTGAAATATGGCGAGGATAACCGATCAAAAAGTATCCTCGTTTGGAAATTATGTTAATACGGTTTAAATTATTTCGGAAAAAAATTGGTTTGTAAAATAATAATTGGAGTTGAGCCTCTAGAACTCCATGAAAGAAATTGTTGCTCAATATGAGCATTTCTTGATAGGTAAGTGGGTTTTTAAATCCCACGATTAAAAGACTTTCTTTGAATAATATTTTTTGGTTTTGCCTGTGTTTACATTTTAGTATTCAGATTAGTCCAATCAACGGGGCTTATGCAACCCGAATAATTCTTCCGTCTATGAAATTTGGCATGTGATGAAGTTAGGCAATACAGATTACAGATGAACAATAATCCAATAAATTTTGTTACGAGAAGTTAGGTATTTTTACCTAAACATGAAAATCGCTTATATCTCTCTGTGAATATTTCCTCGGGCTAAAATACTTTCTGTATACGTATTTGTGTATTAGTTAGAATAAGTATGTAAAAGAATCCAATATTTTTTCGATTTCGGAGATACTCCAAATTTAAATTTTAATATTTTTCAATATATATTTTCTTGATAAAAATATCTGCTGATTATTATTTTTAATATGTTTTTATATCCTTAAATATATAGCTTTGTTCAGTAAGTCAATTAATTTTCTTCTTTAATCATATTTTTTTTATTTTTTGGTCTTAAGATGTAATGTGAAAAATAGTCGGTCCATTTTCATACATTTACGTATAAATATGATTAAAGAAGAAAATTTGTTGGCCTACTGAACAAATCTATATATTAAGGGTATAAAAACATATTAAAAAATAATAATCAGCAGATATTTTTATCAAGAAAAGATATATTGAAAAATATTAAAATTTAAATTTGGAGTATCTCCGAAATCGAAAAAATATTGGATTCTTTTACATACTTATTCTAACTAATACACAAATACGTATACAGAAAGTATTTTAGCCCGAGGAAATATTCACAGAGAGATATAAGCGATTTTCATGTTTAGGTAAAAATACCTAACTTCTCGTAACAAATTTTATTGGCTTATTGTTCATCTGTAATCTGTGTTACCTAACTTCATCACATGCCAAATTTTATAGACGGGAGAATTTTTCGGAAGTCTCCATACAACAAATATGCTCATTGATTGGACTAGATGTAAAAATGGTCAAATATAACAAGAAATCATGTCAACTTTCTTATGTTAAATAAATCGTTTTTAAAGTTGTTTTTATAATGGTTAAATTAAATGGGTTTTTAACAGTTAAAGGTAGTTATTATTAATTAACTAATGTAACGATAGGGTTTTTGAGCTACAGAAGTTGTATTAAATTGCGCATATTAAAGTATGAGTTACAGTAGGTATGTATCTGGATTTTTTTAAGGAGAAACAAAAAAGAAATAAGTATTCGCTGGCTTACGAAGTATTTTTACTTAGGTATTCTTTATTAATGATACAACAATAAACATTTGTAATAGGGTTTTAACATCTAGTGCTAATATAATAATTTATCATGAATTTATCACTGTAATATTTTGGTGTTCGTATAGCATAGGACAACATTAAATCTAATAGTGGTAATTTTGGTCAAGGTAAAATTAAATATACAAAAACCCATTCGTAAAAACAATAGTCATCAACAAATCGACGATGAACTAAATTCATTCTATATCAACTTGCATCAATTATATGCAAGGCTTAGGGTGCGAGCGGGTATTTTGGGGCCTGCTGAAATTTTTCTGAAAATTAAAAGCCACGCCCCTTTACAGGGGAGTCGTGATTGGGCGTCGCGATTACGTAGCCGATCCCGTAGCAGCCAATGGTACAATGTGCTACGCGCAGCCGTAGCACCGTAGTCAGAGGCGCGCGGGGCGCTACGCGATCGACAGACGCTACGAAGGAGCTGCTACGCCTGGGAACTGAAAAATGTGAGTGTTCTTTTATTTTAACAGTGATTTTGTGTATTCTATTGTATTATGTGTCCAAATGGTTACCTAAAAAGCAAAATTACCCGTTTTATCGGTGAAAAATGACTGTGTCGCACAGTCATCTATATATACACAGGTATAGGTAGGTAGCCATAGCTGATTATGTAACGGGGTATTTGATGTGACGTTTTGCTCTTTTAGAGCAATTTCCGAATAGATCAATTAGTTATTGTCGTGAAAATAGTCCTTCTCTTATTGTCCATCACTTTTAATGTCCCCACTGCTGAGGCACAGGCCTTCCTTATGGGTGGGTAAGGAGGACGGGTTATAACCCACCATGTGGACCCAATGCGTATTGGTGGGTGTTAACGACTGCAAATGCAGCCGGGACCAACGGCTTAACGTGCCTTCCGAAGCACGGAGAAGCTTGAGATAATAAATTTTTGGTCACCCACCCCATGACCGATCCTTGCGAACGATGCTTAACCTCCGCAATCAATGGGCCAGGCGCTAAACCACTGCGCCACCGAGCTCCTTCTTCTTCTCTTAATGGATTGATTAAAATAGCTGAAATTTTTATTATTCAATATTATGTAGGCAATTTTGCATTTTATACTTCAGTTGTGTTATTTATATATAACTTGTCAATAGTTGATTATTATGACTCAATTTTAAAACTATAATGAAATTAGGAAGGGTCGGATACAATTAAAATATGTAGGCCCACATTTTTAAATAGCCAGTCCGTCTGTTTTAATCTTAATATGGTCCTATTTCACACATATTTTATCTAATAAATAATGAAAGTTGAGGTTACAAATATACAAAATATTTTTATTGTCGCACGAGTTTTACAAAGTGTTAAATATTAGGACGTATCATCATGAACCCCGTGTTCCCAGTGCCCTCACTAAACTGTTTGCAATTAAATGACTTAATAATTTTTAAAATTTTTACCATCTAAAATACAATACATATATTTTAAATTATCATTTACGAAACTACAAAAACTTATAAAATCGTTTTCCAACAAAATATTACAAAATATATTATATTATATATTGTATTATTATAACTATGTTATATATAACTATGTTATATATAACTATGTTATACACGCTGAAATTTTAATCATTTGGTTCCCGCCGTGGGGTGGTTCCACTCATGATTACAAGCAACTTTTACTATGGGGCCAACTCTCCTGCTCGTAAAAAAAATCAGCTGTTCCATACATTAAGGTCGAGTAGGTACTGTACTTTTGTATGGAACAGCTGTTTTTTTTTGAACCGCCCCACGGCGGGAACCAAATGATTAAAATTTCAGCGTGTATATAACTATGTTATAATAATACAATAATTTCATTATAATCAAGGCAAACGACATCCATAAGCTATTTTGCAGTCCTAACAGAATATTGTGGTGCAATCATTACCAATAAAATATATTTTGAGTACAAAAATTATACCACATTGCCCACAGCTAAAACTTTAATTAATGGCAAAAAGTTAACAAACGGTTATTTTCTTTATTTCGAAATGGTTCATAGAGTGATGAATTAACGAGTGCCTAATAACCATTGTAGAATTTATGTGGTTATTTAAGTAGTTACTAGCATCTCACCGTATTGATACAGATGAACAACAAACTTAAATAACCCGTGATCACAACAGCTGCAAAAGCTTTAACAAAAGTGTAGGGACACTAAGGCAAATTTTAGAGAAAAGTGTTTTATTTCAGAGAAACATGTTATAAATTATCTACCGAGGTTATAGTTGACATAATGCTATTTTCGTTATAATCTGATAAATTTGTCCTAGAAATTATTCACTAAAAAGAAACCCTTCTTTTAATTAGATTCAGCAAGATATACAGGGTTATTTGTAAAACACCAACAACCTCGCAGAAGTAGATTACTAACATCATACGTTTGTTCTATGACTTTTCCGAAAAAAGACAAAAAAAACAACTTTCCATACAAATGTCTGAATAGCTGATCGAGTTTTGTATGAAAAGTATTTTTTTTTGTCTTTTTCGGAAAATCGTTCTTTTTTATTATGGTTGTTGGTTTTTTACAATTATAACCCTGTCTATCGCATTATAGGTACATAATTATAATGATTATAATTGACTAATTTAAGTACACAAGCTGTCATTTATATTTATATTTGGAATCTACACAATGGGATAAAACTGAATCCTTAGGTCTAATTGATTTTAATTACACCGACATAAAAAATATTCATTTAGTTTTTAAAATATCAAATAATTTTTATAACGGATAATTGAAACTTAATGTTTCACGTATTTTATTATTGTTCGTGTCTTCAGATTCTAATTTGTGAGAAAGATTGTTATTACATAATTAATAACATTACAAAGGACGCATTTATTTTCTGATCAATATTTAACATACTTATTTGATATTTTTATAATATTTTGAACACTTAAAACACCATAGTAAGTACCATTCAATTGTATCAGAAGGACAGTAACCAACTGACTTTTATTATACTCATGTGCTTACACACACGCCAGTACATAGGTACCTGTAACACGAAAAACTATCGAAAATCAATTGAGTGCCTATTGAGTACAATTAATTGTTAATGTAAAGTTTGGTATTAGAAATATTTTTTTATTTATGGAGATAGGTGACTCAATACAATATATATTTAAAATTTACTCAATTCAAACTCGATACGAATTCGAAAGTTCTTTCGTGCTACAGGGAACATAATATTATTATGATTGTTAACATTCATTTTACTACTCGTATTTAGGATAATTAATTAGGCAATTGAAACAGGTAGCTTTTAAGTATGTTTTTTTTGTAAATTAAAACGTAATTCAAAATAATAAAGACATGCAATCGTTTTGCTAATAAATATTATTAATGGTAAAAATAATAATAATAAATGATCGTAAGTTGATAGCCCTGCATAGTGTATAATTTAACATAAATGCTTTTATTTATTTTGCTGCTTATTTTTTGCAGCGTTCTCATTACCCTCAGCTACTACATACGAGTACATGAAGAAATGTATCGTTCTACTAAAATTCTCTTAAGAAGAAAATCTTGTACCTTAAAGGACGTTAACAGTGAATTAGCTGTTAGACACTATGGCCTCATCTTTTTAGAAACTTAGCAAAATAACTGTGTGAAGTATTTCTCTTTAAATATGATAGAATATCAGAAGCCTGAAATTAGTTTTAAATAATGATAGCAAAAGTGCTAAGTAGACTGGTCAAACGATACATCGCTTCGTGTGCCCTTATTTCTTTATCTTATGCTTAGTGTACTATTTCCAGGTGTTAGTGACGTGTATCCGTTTGATGAGGACGCTGGAATCACCATGCAGGGGCTACAAGCCGCGAAGGAGAAGGCTTCCGGCCTTTTTGCTAACAGACCCCTTCTGTTCAAGTAAGTGACGAGTTTGCATGATTGCAGGATATTTGAAGGCGTGACTAATCTAATTATGTTTTATATCAAGCTTACGCTCACACTAGAAATGAAATAATATGACCGTGTTTTAATGTATAAAAGTGTTTTATTTCAAAATGATGTTTTGTTAACTGATTGAAATAGTAGATTGTTATACAAGACGCTAAAATTACCCATTGCATACGAGGTAATTTTATTCCCGAGCTTCAGCGAGGGAATAAATAGAAACCGAGTTGCAATGGGTTTTTAGCGTCGTGTGTTACACTCTACTTTTCACTACGATTGCGAGAAAATAAAACACAATAATAAATACCTAGTTTATCTTCCGTAAACGAATCCACTCGTTTTTCTATCCTCCACTTCATAAACTTTTCATACAATATGATTTGTGCTTGACGGCAAAAGATTAATACTATTTCTTTCCTTACAGTCACACAATTCAATCAAAAATTCAAAAGATTTCGCGCCATGTTTTTTTAATGTCTACTGTAACGGCCATAGAGGAAATAATCACGTAGCAGCTAAGAAACACAATGCATGCACTCTACGATTTAAACTTAAAGTCACAGAGTATAAATAAGTCTCTGATTTCACCGAAGAGATTTAGTTCCATTTTAAAAAAGTCGAGCGAGACTTTATTCGTAATTATTCTATCTATAAATAAAAACTTTTTCATTGTAGTAGGCTCATTGGTAAGACAAACATTAAAAAAGAAAAAACTTCCCCTAGGGGTAATTATGCTATTTTATCTCGACTTTTGTACGTTACAATGACGGACTTTTTGAGCAAGAGGAGTGAAAAAAAATTTTTTTTTTCTCATGTTCGGAAAGTGATGTATATTTAAACTGAGCAACGGGTCCAAAACTCTTCGTTCCACCCTAGGGTGTAAAATAAATTTAAAAATAGAACTGAATTTGGTTACATAGTCAACCATAGAGTTACCTCATCGGAAATGGTTTAAAAAATTGGTAGGGCGCATTCACGAACAACAATGAAACATGGTATAAACAGCCAGTGCAGTGCAGGTGAATTTCCATACATATCACGGATAAAATACACACACACATACACACTAACACTCACACACACACACACACACACACACACACACACACACACACACACACACACACACACACACACACACACACACACACACACACACACACACACACACACACACACACGCCTAATTCGCCTCAAACAACTACTTCACTAGAGTCTCTGCCATGGACTTCACCGTCTAATCAAAGACCTAAGAATATCTCAAATTTTTATAGGCATCCATCAAAGTCAAATCTGTCATCATAAAATATATCAAACTATAAATATTCCTAGCAAGAATTTAACTTTACACAAATTGTACTAATTTTTTTAATTAAATTTAAATGGGTAAAGTAGATAAGTTAGTATAATAAACAAAAAGTCTACCTATGTAGTTACTAAGTACATGTTTTTATTAATAAACATTTTGGAAAATCTAAGACTTTTGTTACTTTCCTTATATTCGAAATGAAAAGTAGATTGCTTGGATGAATAGATTGTTAAAGACGGTAAAAGTCATCAATTCCATACTCGAAATATAGCCCGAGCATAGCGAGGGCGTCTAAATATCTCGTATGGAAATTGTTTCCTTTGGACCCTTATATAACAATTTACTATTTTTATTAGTAGATTTTACTACGATGCGTTTTGCTCGCGCACTGCTGCTGTTATCAAATACGATACGACTTCGTCCGCGTGGACACTAGGAAACCTTTGACAAACCCACCATGTTTCGAACAAAATAAACTATTTTTATTCTTATTCAAACATAAAAAGTATTCTATGTTTTAGTCCAAGTTATAAACTATATGTGTGCCAAATTTCGTCCAAATCCGTCCAACCGTTTTTGAGTTATAAAATGGTGAAGCTAATCCGGCTTTTTTATTTCTTTAGATTCTTAAAATAACACATTTAATATAAAAAATTTGAATACATAGAAAATCTTAGTAAGTACCCTTTTTAGGGTTCCGTAGCCAAAATGGCAAAAAACGGAACCCTTATAGATTCGTCATGTCTGTCTGTCTGTCTGTCTGTCTGTCTGTCTGTCTGTCTGTCTGTCCGTCCGTATGTCACAGCCACTTTATTCCAAAAGTATTAGGACTACATAGTTGAAACTTAGTAGGCAGGTGTATTCTGTGAACCGCTTTACGATTTTTATACAAAAATAATAAAAATAAAAGATTAAGGGGGGGCTCACCATACATGGAACTGAAACTGAAAATACTTTTTTTCATCAAACCAATACTTGTGGGGTGTCTATAGATAGGTCTTTAAAAATGACATTGAGGTTTCTAAGACTATTTTTTTTTAAAGTCAACCGTTTGAAAAATATATGCCGCCAAAGTGGTAAAATGTGTGTCCCCCCCCCCTTTAACTTTTAAAGTAAGAGGGTGAAAAATCTAAAAAAAATATAAACTATAGATCTTAATAAACACTTTCAAAGAAAATTGTTTTGAACGAGATACAGTAATTAGTTTTCGAGATATAGTACATTTTCCAAAACCGCAAATATAACTTTGTCATTCATACAAACACTGTGAAAAACAAAGTTATTTTTTCAGACGAAAAATGATAGCGGTATTAGAATATGGTATGGCATAATGTACCTACGGAACCCTACTGCGCGTGGCCCGACACGCACTTGGCCGGTTTTTTATCAAATACGGCACCCACTTTTACGTCATTATGATGCAGCTTAACATTATTAACGGACCGTTTATAAATGCCTAATGTGTTGACCATATTGATGTTAATAATTTACAAAAGAAAAAAGTTTTTAATCTGTCGATAGAAAATATGTTTATCAAAGAACCAAAATACTAATAAGAATTTTCCAACGGAATCAAACAATATACAATCAAAAAATAACAAGGAGAGCTAAAGAAACAATAGTTGTAAGGAGGAGTTGGGGTATGGAAGCAATTTGGTGGGAAGCACCGAGACGATCACCGATAATATTGACAGCCCCGTAATACGTGTTGCAGTGGAAATAAAATATAAGGGCGGGCGAATCTCGGACTTGCTTCTTAACGGTGAGCTAGGGTTGGCTGTTCGAAGAAGCACTTGCTGTAATATCTACTTGTAAAAAAATATAAATTGTTTAATTGAAAAATCATTTTGTAAACAAGTTTGCATCCTTGTTTGTTTGTTACGCCTTTACGTCTTAACTTCTGAACCGATCATCATAAAATTTGTCTTGTAATTTATACACGTTGTCAGGGGTACAGAAAAGGATATAGGGTAGGTACTTTTCATCCAGAAAAAAAAAACAGTTCCCGAGGGATGGCAAAAAAAACTGTCCACGCAGATGAAGTCGCAGGCGGCAATTAGTAAATAATAATGTATAAAAATATTTTGTAAACATGTTTACTTAGACAATAATGTATGAAAATATTAATCACCTATCTAATTCTCAGCAGCTTTCGCAGTTTACGTTTATAATAGGGTATTTGACAACATTGAAAATATACTACAAATTGTAGTCATCCTAACACATATTGGCGTAAAAAAACATATTTAACTATTGTATAGACTAAATTAAGTCTATTAATTGATTAATTTCACCTAGAAAAATGCAATGATTTTTGAATTTTTTTCTGTGGCGAAAACGCTCTAAGATCACTGATGACGTCACTTGCCTGTAAATAAATATGGCTTCAGGCGTTTGACACGACCATAGAATTAGGATCCGCGATTGATGGCTGTCAAATGGCTAAGGATATTACAATGTTTACAGGCTTGTGACGTCAACAAGCGCGGTTTTAAAATTGTAAACTTTATCACTGTTTTTTTTAATGCAATACATTGATATTTCCTGAAATATCAATATGGTGCGTTTATTACGTTATAAGGAATAATTTAAAATGGTTTTCCAAAATTAGTCAAATAGCCTATTGCACATTGCAATCACAAATTGTAGCTAAACAGTTAAAAGAACTTACACATTATTTATTATTGACTTTGACTTTGGCTTTGACATTTTAATATCATTTAGATATTGGCAATTATCGTTGAATAGACTTTCTTCTAACTTGTGGAATATTTTATTGCAAACATGCAAGTGGCAGCCCTGCAGCCGTGGACTGCTCAAGGCTGATAACAAACAGACGTCATCCGGATTTGTGTCCTCATGCGAATTGAATGTTGTCGATTTAGACAACTGCGATTATCAAAACGTCGATTTATTACTTTGGTAATAAGCTCAATATAATTTCAAAGAATTTCGCAAGCACATAGTCTATCTCTGTATGATTAGCAAATGAAAACTTATAGGAATTATAGTTTTCACGAAAACAGTAATAGGAATGAAATCATTTACCTTTAAAGTTTTATCAAAGAAACTTATTATTTTCTTTTCATTTACAAATAATATTTGGAAGACAGATTGCAATGAAAGAATGACCACTAAGAAGTATTTGAAAGTTTTTATGAAAATATCCAGGAATTGTGCGGTTTTAGTATGAAATTGCCGTTTTGCATTTTCCATACTAACATATTGTCTTATTTATTTAGCAACTATGAACGCTAATATTTTAAAACTTTTATGCACAAACAGTTAAGCACTCAGCTAACCAATGCCACATGTGTTAAGTGAAAAAAATAAGTATCAGCTAAGTTACAACGAATTAAGTGGTCATTTCTGCTAACCAAAAAAGCAGCAACTTTTAAGATAGTTTTTCTAACGTTCGGGAAAGAAAACCAGAAACATTTTTATTGCTGATAGTGGGCCGTCATAATCATAATTTGAAATAATATCAAATAACTGAAGTATCTTTATCACCGTAGTAGATATGAAAGCCTCTGTGTGTGAGAAAAAAAATCGTCAATTTCATGCTTTAACTCCTATTATTTCACAAAAACAGTTTAAATGAAACAATTAACTTTTAAAATTTTATTAAAGGAGCTTATTTTTTTAGGGTTCCGTACCCAAAGGGTAAAAACGGGACCCTATTATTAAGACTCCGCTGTCCGTCTGTCTGTCTGTCTGTCTGTCCGTCTGCCTGTCTGTCTGTCCGTCTGTCTGTCTGTCTGTCTGTCTGTCACCAGGCTGTATCTCATGAACCGTGATAGCTAGAAAGTTGAAATTTTCACAGATGATGTATTTCTGTTGCCGCTATAACAAGAAATACTAAAACAAACGTATTTTTTTTTTGCCGTTTTTTGGTATGGAACCCTTCGTGCGCGAGTCCGACTCGCACTTGGCTGGTTTGTTTTAGCTTCATTTACAAGATTTTGTTGTAAGAATAAACAACAAGTAAAAAAAGTTAGAAGTATCTAAAAGAAAATGTAATTAAGGCAAAAATCTTAAGACTTTTGAGCTTGAATATATCTGAAATAGAATTTAGACTGATTAATGAAAAAACCACACACTTTGTGATTTAAAATCTTGTCATTGTCACTATAATACATTTGCTGTGATGTTGAAGTATTATAAATATAAGCTCTGATTAGCTCATACAAGGAAATAAATTATTTATATTTAAAAAAATAACTAACGGTAACAATTAAATCAATTGATTAAATGTAAGTTGAGTGACAATGTCATTTCACCCACATACATTCTGATATACCTAATACAGGCATATATTCTATGCTATTGTCGGTACATTCATTCGTTAATCGACCGACGGCAATAAATAATCAGATTACGCAGCGGGTAGCAGCCCTACACTCTACTGCTCAGGGCTGATAACAAACAGAAATCATCCGGATTTGTGACGTCACGCGAATAGAACGTACCGTTGCAAAGAGAGCGGAACGGAATTATGATCGTTTCGGGATAGAAAATTGTGTATGAGTACTTTGTATGAAGATTATCTCAAGAGGGAACATTATCTATTTCGATTTAATACAATTTATTTACGACGAGAAATACACTTACTTACGTAGGTTGCAAATTATGTTATATTATAACACAAACAAGAAAATATTAAAATTTGTGTTCGCACTTTTTCACGATAAAAACTATATATAGGTAGTTGCCTACATTAGCTTACAGCCAATACTGAATAATGAATTGTATTTTGAATTTGCTTGAATCCTGTAAATTGACTCATTAAGGAATGTGCTAATTAAATAATGTTTTTTTGTTAATCTATGTTAACATAATGTCTGGAAACGATATTATATATTTGTAAATAGATATTGTTCCATCTAATACAGCTAACAAGTTTTTTTTTGCGCCCATTTTTTTTGTCAGCTAAAAGACGTCATAATGGGTGGTACGGTAAAAGAATTGACGATTTAAAAATGCTTATTATGTGAGCTTATTTGAATAAATAATTTTTCTATTTCTGTTTCTATTAAATGGAATATAAAATCACTTAATACTCTTATCGGAAACAAACACTGCTCTATTAATGCGAAGTTGTTACTCTCAAGTCTGGGCGAGCCCCATGGTTTTAAGCCCATAAATTGTACGGTGGAAGGGTAGCCGGTTCATTATTTAGTCCGTTTAAACGACTAAGTCCTTAAAAGACATTAGCAGGCTTTGTGGAGCTATCGCAGTACACAAAAGAGATTTGCTAGGTAGTATAGGGAGACGCCGTCAATTATCACCCATCATATTTGGCTTACTGTACGTTTTAGAAGCACCCTCTTGTTTTTTGTCTGCGCAGATACGAAGGGTTGTATTAAATTAAGCGCTTGGTGCTTTATCTGGATTAGATATGAGATTTTTTTTATACCTTAATTGATTCTGATCTGTTTAGAAACGTCCTCTGATTTTATGATTTTATCAGATGAAAAATATCGCAATAATAATACAGGGGAAACAAAATAGTTTTTTTCTAAAAGAATATGTGAGTTCTTCTTTACAGTAGTAAAGAAGAACTCACATATTCTTTTAATAAATCTATTGTGATTAACAATAGCAACTACCAAAAAACGCTTTTAAAAAAAAGAAACACCTCCTTCAAAAAACCTTAAAACAAAAACAAAAACCGCATCAAAATTGTCTTTAAAAAGCAAGAAATAATATTCAAATTAGATACGAGATACGCATGTCAATTTTAATAAAACACGTCTATTGAAGTCGGGTGGGGCTGGAGGACCACATTTTTTTGTTCTAAAAGCCCAACCCGACTTCATTAATGAATGATGAAGGAAAAAAAGTGATGTTAGACAAAAAAAATGTCTTCATTAAGATTTCAAAACAAATGTAAGAATATAATAATATAGTATTTTGATTGCCGAGGGTCCAGACGACGGAATACATGTATTACAGCACTCTCGCTAATTGTTCTCGCCATTTCAATATTGCCGTCGACAATTAGTCGATTGGTCCATCCCGCCCGCGGCTATGGAACCCTAAATTAATTGCTCTCTGCTCATTTTGTTTTATTTTGCACGACGAAAAGGCGTGAACGATTAAAGCATTAAGGTGTTTTATGTTGCAAAGCAATTTGAAGAATTTTGTCATTTACGTTTATATCTATCGACAAAGAAATAATGGAAATTCTGTTCCATTTGCAAAATGAAGTCCAAAAGACAGTGCTGTTCGGTCAAACAGGCCCTTATTAGATATAAAAATAAAACTAGAGGATGATAATGACGGAAGCTCTAATTAATCAGATACTCAGTTAACTAGTTTATTGTTAAATTAACGTAATGCCTGTCGTATTCGTGATTATTGGTTGTTTATGCTCCCGGATGTTCGCTAGAATTTAATATGCTGTTAATGACCATTTCTGGATAGATGGCGCTGTGCGAAAGTGTCCGAGCTTTGTTATTTATTATTATTTCACATCAATGGAGTATTTAATTGACTAATAGCACTAAAAGACGCAAGAATTAGTTTAAAAATGGTTTTGGTATTGAATTTCTGGCAACACTACAGCCAAATACTCAAACGAATGAGCTATAGCGCCCACGAGCAACTTTTGTCTCCGCAACGAATTTGTCTCAATGGTTTGTATGAAAAGTCGCCGGCCGGCTGTCGCGTCGCTACGTATGCGCACTTTCATACAAACCCGTAGACTCGATATGAGAGACAAATTAGTTGTGGAGACAAAAGTTGCTCTTGTGCGCAAACTTAAAGTAAAGTAGTCTTAAAGTTAAGGGCACCTTAAATTGTAAAAAGTTGTCAGATTTCACAGAAACGCTATGAAACCGACTGCTTCCTTAAAGTTAAGGAGACCTTAACTAAAGATTTCATCTAAGAAGCCTTTGAGTATTCTGCCGTTAATATTTAGATCATAGAGGACACCTGCGTCTCATCTCTCTGTAGCAATAAGTGTAAAAAAACTTAATTCTTTTAGAGAGATTCTTTTATAGAGTCAATTTACTCAAAATATTTGTAATAGTTCAATACGAAATGTACCTAGTATTCAACCACGCATAGCGCTCTCATTAACTTTGATTTCAATACCGCCCATTGAAATCACAGTTCTGACAGCCATAGCTATTGACGGGTGCTACGTTACACACAAATTGGCCAGCCAGGGGCGGTTATGAAAGTTTAACGGTACGCCCTCTGGCCGCCACGCCAATTAGGAAGCTTATGGCCCGCTGAGGGATTTGTACCTGTGCTCTGGAGTACTTAGGGAAACATAATGAGGACATATTTGTAAAGTACGGGAGATGTACTAATTAGTGTGCTAATGTTGGGTTAAAGTTCATACAAGTACCACATGTGGGTACTACTGTTGTTTTATAGTTCTTAGCTCTTGAGAAGATTGTTTCGTTAGTGAATATTTTTATAAATCGCCTTTAATTATGGTCAAAATTTCACGAGAATCGGTTGAGAAATGCGACCTGTAGACGAGAACAAACGGACAGCTGGAAGGACATCAGTAAGGAAGGAAGGAAATACAAAAGAATTTTTGCATAAGCAGAATCAGGGTCGCTTCGCTTGCGCTTCGCGCTTGCTCGGTCAATAATTTCTACAGAAATTGTTCTTCCGAGACACGGATATTAGAACCTTATAAATCGATATCTTCTTTCGAAAACACTGCAAAACCTCTACTCAAGGAAGACTACTATGGATGAATGGTGCTATTTTTAGCAAGCCAATTCCAAAGTGTGTCACGGCTACGGTGCGAGATGAGATCGATCGCCGCCGCCGAGTCTGGCCGGCGGGACGGCGCGGCGCCGTCGGTGGCGCCGAGGGGTCCACCACGAGGTGACGCTGCGATCTGCTACTTAATCACCCCTGCAAGGATCCTGATCTGAACAAACACAGAAACTAGGGGCGATTTATGAGGCTTGTTTATTTGGGAGGCTGCGACGGTTATTTGTTTTGTCAAAAAATATTAATAACTCCATTGTCAGCTACCTACTTCTAAAATGATTTCTTTACTTCTTTACAAATTATAGTTTATACAGTACTTAAGCCAATTACGGAAAAAACACTTTGTTAACAAATAGAGTTGTAGTTAGCACAGGATATTTTCCATTTCGAACTAACTAAAAGATAATTCGGAATTTTATTGTGACAATATTTTTTGCTTATACAAATAAGTTTTTACAATATTTCTACATACGTAACTAGGTAGGTATTTAGATTTTTATGCTATGAATGCTTAAAATCTAATTTACTAATCTAATACCAGACTTACTGACTATAAACATTATTCCACAATAGACAACATTTCAAATTTTTTGTCGTGTGTTTTTTTTTTGGTATTTAGAAATTACTTATGAAAAATAAGAGACTCAATTTTTTTCTTTTTCATAATTTTTATTTTAAGTCGCCATAAAATTAATTTGAAAATTTATTCATTTGAAAAGAGCGTCAGGCAGTTAGAAGGAATATTCAGGCGAACATACCTTGACCCATGATCCACTTGCTACGGAGGGGCTATTTTTACCTTATTTTCAACAATAATAGATAAGATAAGATAATAAAAAGATAATAAAGATCTTCGTAAATTAAATTCCATAATCACATGTGTAGTTCCTGCCTGCAAAAATACTGTGATGAAACGCCCAAATAAACATAGTTTTACGTACTAAACCAAAGTCTACTGTTTACTTTTTCCGGTTTTTTTTTCCGGTTCCGGCGTTCGACAGTTATAGTAATATACGTAGTGACGTACATATTGTGCTCTCGTGTATTTAAATCACTTTTACTATAAATAACAGTGCCAACAAAGAAAAAACCGTGAAAAACTTGAAATAACATCTATATCAGTGTAATAAACTAAAAATCAATCAGTATCCGTTCGAATTGTGTTGTTATTATCAGTGGCCAAAAGTAATCTAAAGGTTTTATAACCAGACCCCGGATTTTCGGTAGCACGAATAAAATGACGTTTAATAGTGCGTGGACAACTTGATTATCTATTTGTGTAATTTATCGATAAAAAATTATGATTATGTAACGTGATATATAGACTTACTGTCGGAAATAGTTGAAATTACCTACCTACATTAAGAAAAGTGAAAATTGTGAAATGTATAAATTATAAAATTCACTGCAGTTTTTCTTGATGCAAAGATAGCAAAGCCAAGTGAGTGAAGTAGAATGTCAAATTTTTAAGAAATACATCCTCCTTGGTAAAATACAAAAAATAAATACAGACGCGATCAAAGAAGTTCCACTTCAAAAATATTTTCAAAACATCGATATATAAAAACATTTACGATAATTTGGTAATCACTAGCAAGTTTGTATTCCTGCCACCGCAAATCCGGCCTTTATTTATAACTCACAAACAGAAAGTAAACAGTCATCATCAAGTGACAATAGTGACAGCTGTGCCGTCAGGCGACATCAGCCATCAAGTGTCACCCGCTGTCAAATGACGGTTGAGGCTACGTTCGGAAACAGTGATCCGTTCCGTTTCACGTAAATCACCAAAAAAAAAAAACTATACTCAGTGATACCAGTCGAAGGATTTGTTTTTTGCTGCTGGATTTTTTGTGACCGCTGCTTTGCTTGCCTGTTACTTGCTAAAAATCGAGTGTGCTTCTCTTACGTACGCAAAAGCCAACGGAGGGACTTGAAAAATACAATAAAATGGTGTGTGGCGCATGTAATAAGCTTTGCAAAGGCAAAAATGGCTCTGAAGAAGGTACATCTTTTGTTTCGTGCACTAAGTGCTCCACCAGGTATCATACTATTTGTCTGAACATGTCACGCGACGACCACAAAGCACTTAGAACAAAGCAAAGTCAATATATATGCCCTTCATGCAAGCTGGAAAGTAAGAATTTGAAAACTGATAATACACCTATTAGACCGAAGCCGCTTAGGTTTGACCAAGAGAAGGCTCTAGACAGCGACTCCATTGATTCTGTACAACAACTTGCTAACGCGGAGGTTCCAGCAGAGGGCACGACCTCCCTCGCTAATGCCGTAGCTGACTTGCGAGACGTCTTCGTATCTATGAAGAACGAAATGCTAGATTTTACTAAATCCCTCAATTCTACAACGGAGGATATTGCATCTTTTCGACAGGAACTTACAGAGATGAAGAACCAGGTAAAAGAGCTCGAAATGTATAAGGCAGAGGTGATGAGCCTGCGTGCAGAAGTGGCAGAACTCCGCCAGGATTTAGCATCAAAAGAACAACGCCGCTTACTTAACGACGTCGAGATGTCTGGTATTACAGAAAACGGCTCTGAAAATCTTCATCAACTCATCGGCGTAATTTCTGCCACGTTGGGCGTTGAGTTGGACCCCCGTGATGTGGATGACATAAGGCGAGTAGTACCCCGTCGCAACGCGGGAGACAGGCCCCGTTCGATTGTGGTCACGATGACACGCCGTGCTCCACGAGACCAACTACTACGAGCTGCGCGTTCGCGACGAGGCCTCACCACGGACAAACTGAATCTACCTGGTAACCCACGTCATGTATTTTTGAATGAGCATCTCACGAAGGCTAATAGAGTACTATTCAGCAAGGCAAGAAAACTTGGATCGGACCTGCATTTCAAATTCGTCTGGTCCTCTAACGGTAATATATTCATGCGACGGTCGGAAACGAGTTCGATCCTCCACGTAACCTCAGAGGCGATCCTGAGGAAACTTGAGGCCCAAAATAAATGCCCCACAACTTCCCAGGACCCCCAGCAGTGTTCCTAACATATATCACCCAGTGATTACACTTAGCAACGCAACATGTATATATTACTTAATTGAAATTGTTACTTTAGCTCTCTTTAATATTCCTGCTCAAAGAAAACAAATCTATTTGAATGTTTGTCTTATAAGATATCTTATTGTAACTTTCTCGCTATGCATGAAAAATACGGGCTTGTGCTGCGTTTACTATAATAATTTGCAATTTATTGGCTTTTTTCTGGTAAAAATGTGTTGTAATCTACTTTTACTAAGTGTTTTAATTTTAAAAGCAAGGAAACATCAACTAAAGCAAACTTATTTCATGTCACCTACTCGAGTGGACCTAACGATCGCCACACCGAGAAATGGATTGCTACACAAAATAAAATATACCTTTTTAAAAATCTTGAAATTGATCAGTGCAGGTAGGACTCTACTTAATATTAATGGATAACGGCCACCTTACCATGGAATTAGACGCGATTCCTGATATCACATGTTATGAACTTAATGACCCTGAAATGTGTGGCAAAGTATTCATGCCAAACTAAGATTTTAAAATATTGACTTTAAATATAAGAAGTATCGGTAAAAACATCGATGAATTTTTGGTGTTTCTCCAGAGTATAAATATTACCTTTGATGTCCTTGTTCTTACGGAATGTAGACTCAGTGAATACACTATTACTGAACAGATCCCGGGCTATAGCTCTTTCTCGACAAAACAGAACTATAATCAAAACGGCGGTGTTGTTGCATATGTTAGAAACTCGCTGTCGGTGACAGTCTCTGAGCCAGTCTTTGCCGAAGCCTGTTGCCTTAAAATAGAGATTTCTAATAATTATATAACAATCTTTGGAGTATACCGTTCTGCTTCGTTCAGAAACCCACACAACTTTCTTGTGTCTTTGGATGACAATCTCAGAACCCTTAACGATCGGCATAGTGTAATTGTAGCAGGCGATATAAACATTAATATTTTAGAACTAGACTCAGAAACTAACGAATACCTGTCTATAAATGCTGAGTATGGTCTTGAGCCCGCCATAACTAAACCCACACGTTTAAATGCGTGCCTAGACTACATATTTGTAAGATCTAAGAACCAGCATGTCGGCATAATGTACGACTCAGACTAACTATGAACTATTATCTGTAATACTCTCATTTCTCTAAGACGCAACATTTTGCTGGGGTTACGCGTATGCGTAAGCGTAATGGGGAATAGTAAAAAGCATTTTCTTTAATTTCTTTCTTTCTTCTTTATAACCTACATAGCTTACACAAAAATATAAATACTTATCTATAATTATTAGCTTTATAATTCTAATGAGTGTTTTTAGAACAGATCAAGCCTTGTTTGCTTGGCGAAATCTTAAAGAAACAAAACAATCATATAAAATATATATTTTTTAAATCGATTGAAAAATTTTGCACGTTAAAATCAGAAACCGGGGCGCTGCCAGAACGATGGACACAAAGCGCTCGCGCTGATAGCCGCGCGATAGCGTGCGGGAGCGAGACAGTTGCGAGTAAAATAAGCGGGCGAAGGGCAGCGAACGCACGTAAAATTTTTACAAGCGCCCTCTTAACGAGTTTCTTAGATTGTAATAATCTCTTATCTGCGAGGCAATTTGGATTTAGACGTAATAAATCAACGGAAGATGCGGTGGCCCTTGTGACAGAGCTTATCTCCGGAAACCTAGACAGTGGGCATAATTGCATCGGTGTTTTTCTGGATTTGGCAAAAGCCTTTGACACCGTCTCCACAAAGATACTAATTAACAAGTTGCAGCGCATAGGCCTTAGGGGATTGGCACTGGAATGGTTTAGGAGCTACCTTTCAGACAGATATCAGCTGACTAGGGTTGGCACTCATAAGAGCGATTTACTCTCAGTCAACTTTGGGGTGCCGCAGGGAAGCATTCTTGGACCAACCTTGTTTATCATCTACATGAATGATATTCATAACATTAAGCTGCCAAATGCCGAGATAGTTTGTTATACGGATGACACCGTCATTCTATTTATGGATAGAAATTGGGAAAGCACCTACCAATCTGCAGAAATCGGAATGTCACACATCTGCGATTGGTTTCACAACAACCTACTCACCCTAAACTTCAAGAAGACTAACTTCATGTGCTTCCATAAAACTGCTAGAACAGATCCATCAGAAGCTGATACTACTTTAAAAATACATACCTGTAGTCTTGGCCTTTGTCAAAAGTGCAATTGCGACACCATTCTTCGTACCTCAGTCATCAAATATTTAGGAATTTTAGTAGACGATAAATTAAATTTTCAATCTCACATCCACTGCTTAGCTAAGCGAATTAGAAGAATGTCAGGAATCTTTAGAAAGCTGAGGGACTCTGTCAGTAGGGACCTTTTAACAGTAATCTACAAAGTACTGTGCGCATCAGTAGTCAGTTACTGTATCTCGATTTGGGGCAGTGCAGCAAAAACCACGATGTTAGAGGTAGAACGTGCTAATAGATCTATCCTGAAAATTATGCTCAAAAGACCCTACAGGCATCCAACTACAGATCTATACAAAGAGGCCCAAGTTCTGACTGTTCGCCAGCACAAATATCTGGTCAGAAGTGATACCTACCAAAGTATATGTAAAAAGCGTGTTTCTCAAATACCCGTTCCACCTAGAAACTCTCACTTTGCTGGTCGATTTGGCGCACCAATAAGAGCACACGTTTATAATGCAGTAACAAAGTTTTGCGACTTTAGAAACTTGTCGGTACGTGAAGCCAAATCCATCCTCGTGAAGTGGTTACTAAACAAAGATTATTTATTTACTGAAAGTTTGGTTAACTGATGTTTCTGAGCTATTCTTTGTCACTGTTTTACGTTACTTTTAAGTCAAAATGTTACGTTTCATAATCATAATTATTATTTTCTCAGTATTTATGCATTTTCTAAGCACGCAACGAAATTTGTAAAATCTAAAATATTAAATTGTTCTCATGTTGTACTTGTAAACTGTTAATGATGACTATTAATGTTTATTGGTATCCCGAGATCAGGCTTTGCCTAGTTCGCGAACCCCTGTTAAAATTTGCTTATAACTACATTTTATATTTTGTAATTACTGGATGTCATACCCTTCTGCAATATAATGTTGTTAAAATGCTTTTATTCAATAAATATTATTATTATTATTATTACATACAGTGGTGTGTTGCTATAAAGTTATATGAAAATTGAAATTAATGCACTTCAAATCAAACTGTATTTTATTAAACAGATTCAAAGGTAAACAAAATGTTTTTTTCTACAAATAAATGTATCGCAGAATCAGCAGTATCATAAGGTCCGCTTTGAGAAGGTTGCGACCTTTTGCCAAATCCATCAGAAACCTTGATATTATATTTCGAAAGATGTTAAAATTAACTAAAATACTAATTTCAAGTTAAAACATTCAAAACGAATCAAGCTAAAGCGAAAACTATTTTAACACTTGACAGCGACAGTTTTTTTTTGTTTTTAAGATAAAATCACGCACTGACGTCCATTATACAATAATGGACGTCAGTGAAATTGCACAACTTTTATTACGCAAAGGAATGTAAATTATTATTATTTTCTCTCGATAATACAAGAATTTTTCCATATATTTCATTTAATAACTGATGAAAAACCACGAAAAACTATGTACGGTGTCAGATATTGAAAAACCTCGAAATGGTTTTCGATTTAAGGTAAGTACCTAAAATGAAAGCATGTCAGTTACTGAAATAACACTCGTTCATAATGTTCCTAATAAAAAGTCCTTTAATGTCATATAAGTTGGCAATTACAAACGCATAGATAGAACACCAAATATTAAATGAGGTAGGTACCTACCTCCAAAAACTTGGTCCGTTCGGTGTTCATTACGCGCCCCATAATGAGAGTCCAGGCAGGGATTTAATTTGCGGCGATGGTCCCGCCTATATTAATCCTACTTCAAAGGAAACCTGAAATTACCCGTTGTATGTACAGCTTCGCAGTTGAGTCATTGCATCTATAGACGATTAATTAAATGTACTGATTAATTTTGTTCATCAAAATGTACTAACTTTGACTTGTAAGCGTTCAATTTGAATATTTATTGAGTCTCTATTTATTAATGAGTATTTTTAAAATAACTTATTTTAAGGTCAGATAAAGTTTTTGTAATTAAATGTGATGAATATGATAGTTTTGGTAAGATAAAACATTTCTGGCAATTGTTGAAAATAAAAAAGCTGTAAAAAAAACTTTTATGAAACTTGACCTGAACTATGTTACTTCGGATAAAAAAGAATTATTAAAATCAGTTAACAACTGGAGAAGTTATGGTAAAACACAATAAAAATACCGTCGACTTGAGAACCTCCTCCTTTTTTGAAGTCGATTAAAAATAAAAATTTCATCATTCATTTGTTTAGTCACCGCGTAAATAACAAGGTTTTATAAATATGAAATACTTAATACCTTGAATATCTATGAAACAGCCAAAAAAATAATGAGTTTCGTACAATGAAAATGTAGAGTACCTTAAAATTATAGCAATTATCATTAAAATTTATTGATTGCATATTAACTTGCATAAACTTAAGTAATTTCTTTATTGTACTCAGCCAGCACCTGTTTCACAATCTATGATTAAATGATAATTATGGCCAATTAGGCACTTTTCTTGTTTTATTAAAAATGGAACAGAATTTATATGAAGATACTCGTCAAGTATATTATTTTAACTTAAATTGGACTTTGTGACGTTTATACTTTCCTCACTCTTAAGAGGCCGTACAACGCTGGAAAAATTTTCATACTTAGTTAAAATTATCGATATTATAGACAACATTCTCGTTTTTAATTAATAACTAATAAACTATATATTACTTTGGAAAACTGACAACCACAAAACTAGAGAGTTAGCTAAGGTTTTTTTATTATAGTTTCAAGATTATAGGTTTACTAGCGGCTGCCCGCGGTTTCACCTGCGTGGCTCCCGTTCCCGCGTAGGAATATCGAGATAAAAAGTATTCTATGTTTTAATCTAGGCTATCTACTATCTGTGTGCCAAATTTCAACATAATCCGATCAGTAGTTTTTGCGTGATTGAGGAACAAACATCCAAACCCACAAACTTTCACATTTATAATTTTAGTAGGATTATTGGTTGGCACATCAGTGAAAAACTACAAAATTGGAGGTCAATTTACGATTTTTTTCTATGTAGAAAAAATTTAACCATCACGTTTCTGTCAATTACATAACTCTAACTGAGTAGGGGAGGCCGGGATTCAAAGTGCCGGGGGTAAGTTGTTCCGATGCAAATAGCTTTGCCAAAAAAAGTGAAGCATGTTTTAAAACGTCATGCCATAGCGCATATTTGGCAGCTATTTTAGTGACGCCATGACGGGCAGAAAGTGTGGCAGTAGCTCAGAGGTACATAAATGGTACATTTGTAAATATTTTTGTATTGAAACTTTTTGGTCTATTTCGATCAACTTTAAATTGATTAATGTGTGAATTGGATTCATTTATTGGTAAATCTATAGAGATTGTTTTTACATATATTACTTTTGATCATATGATACTTATTTAAAAATATTTTATATAATCTAGAAAATAGAATTTGGGGCTCAAAGTTCCCCTGACTTGGGGCTGGTTGTGCCGCGTAAAAACATACGTCTTATGATACAGAAACTGATTAATTTAAACAAAAAATGTTTTAAGGTGAGAACTTATATAAGAAAAATGGAACATAGTATGACTTCAAGTGAATTAAAGTTGGTCAGAGACTCAAAACGCTCGGAAATTAGAAATATGCCATATTATGACATTATTTACTCTTATGTAAAAAAATTTAAGGCTAGTATAATGCTTATGCAAGACAAATGTACCCAGACTGTGAAAGGGCATTGGATGTATATTGATTAAAAGATTCGTTGGTTTATTTTGGTCTTCTACCAGAAGAACTGAAAAAGTTGGTATCTAACAGTGCTTTGAAAATTGACATGTCTATCATTCCTGGCATCAAAATCAGAAAGAGTTGCTAGGTGGATGACGGCGACAGAGTTTAAAATCTTTAAGGACCACTTTATTTAAAGCATACTAAGCCAACTTCCAAAATTCCAGGACCATTATTGCTTGATAACCTTTTGTCAGTTTATATGATTTGAAATTCTCATATTTGTAAATAAATGGTACATGGATATTTGAGTTAAGTACTTTTGTGTTTGATCTATACATAACCACAAACTACTATTGTAACAGTAATGATTAAAAATACTACTGGAACTATTTACCCCAACGTTGGAACAACCAGCCCCATGACGGGGTGGGTTGTTCCTTAGGATCTTTTCTCAAAAAAAGTATCGTGATCCAAAAGGTATTAATAATTTAATAAATACGTCTACATAATTTAAAACTACAATAAATTCTGCATCTATATATGCCTAAGTATTAAACCCCAGTCACATTTTTGACATAATTTTTAGGTGTTTTTTAAAAATCGGCACTTTGAACCCCGGCCTCCCCTACTATACTCATCTTTCTACATATTTTTTTGGGAAAAATAAAACAAATTAATACTGTGTGAAATTGTTGTTCGAAAATATGCATTTTACGTGGTAAGGCCCCTTAATTATTCTTTTATCTCAAATGTCATTAAAACAACAATTGTTTTTGACTAAACTTCTTTTGATTTTGGTTGGTAACAATCGGTTAGCTACCCTTGGTGTCGTATTGGCGCCAAAGTTATAGGCGAGACACGAAGGCGCCGAGATTTCCACTCTATGTGCCTTCAAAAAGCCGTATGTTACTCAACACGTAGAGTAGACGAAAGTTGTAGAGTGCACACAATTATGAAGCCAATGAAATTAAAATACTTAAAAAGCGACAGATTTAAGAATATGTAAACACAGGTGTTAGTGGCGTTATTCAGCTTTTTTTTATTTATTAAGCACCGGTTGTATGTACCTATATACGCCTAAATAAAATAAATCATGTATTGTTTTGTATTATGAGTGTTGTATTTTTTATTGAGAAATATTATGATTTGTCCGAAGATATTTGTTTAATCCTTACTAACATTATAAATGCAAAAGTCCGTTTGTTTGTTTGTTACGCTTTCACATCTTAAGTACGGAACCGACCCGATCATCATTAAATTTTATGTACATTTTATCAGGGATACAGAGAAGGACAGGTACCTTTCATCTCGAAAAAAAGTATGGTTTCCGAGGGATAAACAAAAAAACTTTTCACGCCGATGACGCTTGTAACCTTAGGCCGCGAATACATCTGCAAGAACTTCTGCGAGAACTTACACTGACAGCCTGTCAGACAGTAGCTTACAAGTGTTAACTAATAGCAAATGAACTGGCGACAGTTTATCACGCGTTCACAAGCTACTGTTGACAGGCTGTCAGTGTAAGTTCTCTCAGAAGTTTTTGCAGGTGGAAACCTGACCTGTAAACGTTTTCGGAAATATCCACTTCAAGAAATATCTTGCTTGCCCGATCTGCGTAGTTCGTCTGTGCCCAAACCGGGGTTTACATTCGCGGAGTTGCGCGCGCCGTTTCCCGACTCGACTAATGTTGTCCGTGTGCAAATATTTGAGTTCGCTTGCAACTGATCGATCACTGGGGATCATGACGCCCGCCTTCCGTCACGTCTCGAGAGCTTGTAGCCGTGCCTTGGGTTATGCCTCTTTTATGTCCTTAGCCTTATTTTTTATTGCGTCTTTCTTTTCTATCTATCTCTAAAGATAAACCACCTTATTACAAAAGATTTTTAAACACTGTTTAACTAAACACAAGTTTAAATGTGATGCTGTCACTTTTTTGACAATATTGTTTGACAGGGACAGCATCACATTTAAACAAGTATGTTTAGACAGTGTTTAAAAATCTTTTGTAATAACACGGACTGAGTTTATTTCTTGAGTCACATACACACATACTAACATTAAATACCGAAACAAAACAAAATATAAATAATCGAAACATAAATTGACATATTAACCAAAGAGAAAGTAAAAATAACTAGCGTTATTAATATTAACAATAAGAACACAAGGTAAAAAAGAAGACAGTAAGAAGCGTGTGAGAGTGTTTGTTTACACACTTTATAATAAAACTAATACTTAAAATTACGAAACAATCAAAGTCCTTGAAACAAAATTATTTAGCTAGGTATACTAAATAGCAAATAATTTATGTACTAACTTCCTAGTAGGTAGTATAAAATTTGGAAAAGATTAGAAATAATATTGCGAATACACATTTTTTCATTTTGTTTCATGACAGGTTATCATAGTTTTTAGGGTTCCGTACCTCAAAAGGAAAAAACGGAACCCTTATAGGATCACTTTGTTGTCCGTCTGTCTGTCCGTCCGTCCGCCCGTCTGTCTGTCAAGACCCTTTATCTCGAGAACGCGTGGAGGTATCGAGTTGAAATTTAAACTATATACTAAGGTCTACGGTCCCTTGAAGCTGTAAAAAAATCAAACTTCTAAATTAATGTGAAAAAAAGATACTGCCGTTTAGGGCGCAAAAAAACGCATTTTCGATACTTTCAAAGGAATCAAAATTCATAGGGTACTTCCCGTTGACCTAGAACTATGAAATTTGGCAAGTAATAGCGTCATAAACTACACTTACAGGAAAAAATCTGAAAACTGTACATTTGTAATTAAATCATAAAAAATATAGTCATTAAAATACGTAATTTTATAATCGAGTGAAACAACGGTATGCGCGGTCATAGTTTAACTTCTTATTGACTTTTGTGATAATAGCGCCACTAATTATTTTTTTTCAGGCATTTGTTTTCTTTTCGGGTGTCGTTGGAAGGTCGAAATTGGCAAAAAAAGGAAGGAACCGAAGCGAAGAGAAAGCGGTTCGCTAGTAATAAATAAAATCTATACATATAAAACTCTAAATTGATTGATTGATTGGTGATTGAATGGAGATTGATTGGTGATTGATTGTTGGGATGTGCCTAGATAGAGTTCTAACGGTTGAAATTAAAGACACCGGAGGGTAGATACCTTTCATGGTGTAGGTGAGCACTAAGAAAGGATTTTGGAAATTTCACCTAAGGGGATGAAATAAGGGATGAAAGTTTGTATGGAATTCTCTTAGTTTCAAAGGTAGGATGTTCAAATTTTGTGTTTAGGCTGACGATGACGATTAAAAATTATAAGGGGAAAGGGAAGGGGAGGAGGGACTGGGACGGAGGATGGCGATGTATAGATAAATAAAAAGATTGACGGTTACGGTGACGGCAAGTGTAAGTGGACGAGGAAGCGGAAGCTGAAGTGGAAGCGAAAGTCAAATGTACCATGGGCAACAGCGTCGCTTAACCACTGCTAAGGTTAAAATCGCTTGCACGCCACGCCCGCTGTCACATACTTTTAGTTCGTGCAGGCAGGGGTGATACGCGCCCACACGAATTTTGTTGCAAACTGGTTAAGCGACGCTGTTGCCCACAGTACCTACATCAATGAATATAAACAGTTTGCAATGTGGAGTGTCAGCCACTCGTTTTTCAGTCACCACAAGCAGCTGTGGTTAAGATTTGTAAATTAACTGTCCGCCTATTTGCCCTTACACCTGTCCGCCTGGTCGCCCATCCACCTTTTTGCCTGTCCCCCGTCTATCCTACTTTTGAAAGACTGTTCTACAGTAACATATCCAAATATTTATATTTATGATGGTACGGAACCCTCGGTGCGCGAGTCCGACTCGCTCTTGACCGGTTTTTTAATTTAACTTAGATAGCCGAAGGTCAGTTTCTTTAAAACATCAATACTCTATTATAATTGCTTACTATACGATTGACAATTCAGTATCGTAAGTATAATATTCAGGGTGTCCCAAAACTTTGCCACACGGAGGGAAAGTACTTTAAATATTGAAAATAGAAAATTTTACTGAAAGAAGACTTCATTTAATTTTTTTAAATAATTGGAACTGCATTCAAACAGTTTTTAAAAATCACCTTAACCAGGAATCGATCCCACCAAAAATTTAAACAAAGAAAAAAATTTATGATACCAATCGAAAGGGTTGCTCATAAGGATTATTTTTTCTTAAGTGACACAGCATCTTAAAAAAACTGGCCAAGTTCGTGTCGGGCCACGCGCAGTAGGGTTCCGTAGGTACATTATACCATACCATATTTTAATACCGCTATCATTTTTCGTCTGAAAAAATAACTTTGTTTTTCACAGTGTTTGTATGAATAACAAAGTTATATTTGCGGTTATGGAAAATGCACTATATCTTGAAAACTAATTACTATATCTCGTTCAATCTAATTTTCGTTGGAAGTGTTTTTTAAAATCTATAGCTTATATTTTTTTTAGATTTTTCACCCTCTTACTTTAAAAGTTAAGGGGGGGGGGACACACACATTTTACCACTTTGGCGGCATCTATCAATGTCATTTTTAAAGAACTATCTATAGACACCCCACAAGTATTGGTTTGATGAAAAAAATATATTTTCAGTTTCAGTTCCATGTATGGGAAGCCCCCCCTTAAATTTTTTTTATTTTATTTTTGTGTAAAAATCGTAAAGCGGTTTACAGAATACACCTACCTACTAAGTTTCAACTATGTAGTCTTAATACTTTTGGAATAAAGTGGCTGTGACATACGGACGGACAGACAGACAGACATGACGAATCTATAAGGGTTCCGTTTTTTGCCATTTTGGCTACGGAACCCTAACAAAAGGAAGACCATGCAATTTAACATTTAAATTTTAATTATAACAAATTGTATCAGTTTGTATTGAATCGTAAGCGATTTTTCAAAAATCTTTAAATGCAATTCCGTTTCTTTTTAAAAACAAAATGAAGTCTTCTTTCAGTAAAATTTCCTATCTTCAATATTTAAGGTACTTTTCCTCCGTGTGGCAAAGTTTTGGAATATCGTGTATAGATGGTGCAGTACTACTAAGCTTCCGTCACGTCTCGAGAGGTTGTAAACGCGTGCAACTCTCGCTGTGAGAGGCTTGTACCCATACACCGACATGGATAAATATCTTTAAAGGCAAACAACATTTATTAATTACTTTTTGACATACAATTTCATAAAAATTCTGTACCTTTTTAAATTAAACTAGAAGATGGTGCTATCGAGAACCTAGGTAGCAAGATCTTAAGTTTTTTCATTTGCTGTTGCTCGTAACCACAAAATAGGTGTAAGTACTACGTATCATAACATAACTCTATATTTTTTACTTTTAAGTAGCAAATAAGCAAACTGCCCAATAAAGTCAAAGTCAAAGTCAGGGAATATTCATCAATTTTTTTTGTATCAAAATAAAAAGTTTATTGTGTGAGAAAATCAACTGTAACATTAAAACTTTTCTCTTACGTTTTATTCTCGTGATATAGTGACTCGATGTTAGCACGCAGCAGCACCCGCTGAAAACGTTCTGCACAAAATGGTCATGATTTGTGACGTCACCCATCACGCTACAGGCGCGTTTATTAATTTATGGAGTCAAAAATTTTCAATTATCTCCCTAAATTTTGCGTTCAAGTGTTTTGAGATTATGCATTTTGCAATTTGCATTGCGACTACGTGTCATACAAAATATTAAGTATTTCTTATTCGATATTCTGACTGTGAAGTGCATTATATCCGAAAAAAAAATATCGTTATTTTCTCCTGATATCATCGTGTGATAAGACTAAAATAATATTTTTTTTATTTTTCTGTTCCATCATGTTTTATGCGTTACGGACACGTTCAAATAAGTCAAAATTGGTGACTTATGCATATTCCCTATTGGTATCTCACGCAGGAAGGCATTATGTAGATATTTTGTTGGGTGATTATTTAGCAAGATGCTACAAAAAATAAGTAGGCACGGACACCGACGCGATCATGAGATATTTTTGTAAAATTATCATTTAGCATTTATTTGACTATTATGAAAAATGTGTAATGTATCCACATCTGTTGCTTTTCGATAGATCCCATGGAGTATTTAAAAAAAATGTCCCATAACACGGCGAGAGGTTCCAAAACTCGATTGAATTTCCGGCCGGTAATGACGTTGCGAGCCAAACGCCACCGGAAATATCGTTAATGCATGTCAATTGTTGTACCCCTAACTTTGTTAGCGAGATGCTCACCGTCCGCTCTTTAACTTTCGAAGCTTTTAGCACTGTTAAACGTTAGATCATTGTTTTGCAAATTTTGTTCTACCGTTGAACTTTTAGCACCCATAGAACTGAAGTTACCTAACTCAAAAACGTTTTAAGCTTTTAGGTACCTCGCTTTTGTTTAGATTTGTAGAATATGAACTTTTAGCACTATTAAACGTTAGATCATTGTTTTGCAAATTTTGTTCTAACGTTGAACTTTTTGCACCCATAGAACTGAAGTTACCTAACCCAAAAATGTTTTAAGCTTTTAGGTAACCAGCTTTTGTTTAGATTTGTAGAAAATTAACAAAAGAGACTTGAGTATAATTGTGTAGGAAGTAAACCTGCTTCCGCCCAGGAAATAAGATTTGTCCAGCAAAAGCTAATTTAAATGAGTTACGATTCTATTTATACGACCCAATATTTTAATACTTATGCAACTGTAATATAATGAGGGATATTGCGCCTCGTGTTTATTAGTATCACTGAGTGTTTTAATACCTAATTATGTACAGTTGCAAACAAGACTTTATATACATTCATGATATGAATCCTCTATAAGGGGTTTTGAAACGGTGACTTACTGCCAATGCCAACATTAAAACAACTAGTGTCATGGTAGCCGTAAGATCCGAGCGAGTGGCTGGTTGAGCCCCTCGCACCCACGCCCGCCGCGCGCGCCTCCGTCATTTTATCATCCAAACGAGTGTTATTATGTAGTACTGAATTTCATAATGCAACTCCTTCGGGCGTTGGCGCGGGAAGCGCGACCGGCTACTCGTTCAGATATTGTGGTTACTATGACACTGGTTGTTTAATGTTGGCCATAATTTAAAGAGGATTTAAGCAAACATTGTTTAGATAAAACATTTATTCATATTCAAATACATCTTATTATGATTTATGATACACTGACAATTCGAAAATTTGAATACGTCCCGCTACGGCTCACACATTCATTCACATTCACATTGCTTAAAAATATTCCACAAATTCGAATTTTAGCTAAGTAAAACTAAATGTTTTGCTTTATCCGATACAAAAGTTTACTTAGAAAACGTCCCTTCCGTGTTGTCGCCACCCGACAAAGGGTTGCAGTAGTGATTGCTTAATGGACAGTGAAGGCAGATAGCGGGTGATAAATCACTGCCTGATTACCGCCCCATTATCTAAAATGCAATCTCGGCGGCAGAAGTGTTCGCGTAATTGTCAAACGAAACAACCTAAGTTCTTATTTTACCTTTTGAATGAAAATTTATTAAATGGAAACAACATAATTTGTGTTAGAAAAAACAAAGTTACAGTTTTAAAAGTATTTTCGTCAGTTAGTAGTCGTAATTACGGTTGTGAGATTTTTAAAACATTATTTTGCTACAGACTACTGTCATATTGTGATGTCATTAAATATAGAATAAACATTACTATTTTATTGAAAAGGCACGTACAAGTTTTTATTGCAGTTGCTATATAATAAGGTTGGTATTTTGACATAATTGGCTTGCAAAAACTGGAGGTTCATTTATGGGGAAAGGCATAGCCCTTATTAATAAAGTTCCACAACAAGTAATTGATCTTCCTTTGCATGAATTTAAAAACCATGTTAAAAAGACGCTCATTGATAAAAAGGTTATTATAAAGCAATCGATTAGGTGTCTGAAAGATCAAAATGCCTGGAAATGATGTAACACATAACTTGCTAGTATAAGTAACTTTTTTGCCAATAATCATATTGTGTATTTGGTAACGTTATATTGAATTTGTAAATATAATTACTTATTTCTGTTAAAGCTGAAAAGTTTCTTGCGCCCGTTCTTCGTGTCAGTTAAAAAAGTCTGGAACGGGTGGTAGGAAAATATAGACCATCCAAAAGTGCTTAATTATTAAGTTTATTTGAATAAAGACACTTTGACTTCATAGTATTCAGTTACTGCCGTTAATTTAATTATAACATAAACCCACTATCACTCAAAGTTGTAGATATATATTACTGAAATTAACTCAACAAAAGGTCTTCTAAGAAACCTTAAATTGCATTTCGATACACGCTGGCTTACTCGATCAGTAGCAAACAAGAATGTATCACCGCAATCCCGCAGCCCTCTTTCAAAGGAAGCCTCACAGCTGACTCCTTTGCCTCAAAGTTACAAAGGCGCCACTGCTTGCCAATTTAATGAACTTATAAATAAAGCGAATCGCACAGTTGCGACTAGAATAATCTCGAGAATTTGTTCTACGACTATTGAGAAATATTTCAAATCATTCTGTCATGACGATAAAAATTCAACTTATATCAAAAAAACATCTTCGAGCTTAATGAAGTACTGGTAATTTTTTTTTTCCAGAAAACAAACGTACATCATTTTAGTTAATTTTATTTTTTGTAATAATTACAATATATCTTGGATATTTCTGTTTTTGGTATAGGTACCTAAGATTTTTTTGAATAGAATAGAATATCGTTTTATCGGCTGCACATATCACATGCACAAATCGAAATCGTCAAACAATTGATATGTTCATAAAACATTTTGAAGAGTCGAAATCAAAGTCATTAAGGCTCGATTATGCGGAAACATATGTCTCTGTCTTTTTCTTTACGTGTAATAACACTTTGAATATAGATATTTAGAAAATAACCTCACTTCTGCACTTTTTCGATGTTTTTCGTTTTTTTTTCATGATTATCTTTCTTGAATAAAAGTTATTGGAGCTACTACACAGTACGTTAAAGTGTATTTTGATGTAGGATTCAATACGTTTCCGCTATTATTTACGGCAAAAATATGACCCCACGCAAGCGCTTTTGATGATATTCTGATTTTTTTACAATCATCTGTGAGGTTTATACGAAATTTAATACTTATAGCTGCTAGAAACTCTCTTTTGCTTGTTGTATGCTTTTTTTTTGCTAAAAACTTTACGTTTTCTATATTTTTAATATTTTTATATAAAAATATGACCCTCGCAAACCATGTTTTCCTATAATCGACCCTTAAATGAAGTCTCCAAAAAAGGTTAAGTCACAGTCGGAGGATACTTTGAAGTATCGATCTCTACGGAAACCTCACATCTACCGTACAATTACATTGCATTGTAATACTCAAATAAATCCTTCTGCAAAGCTTTACATCGTATTGAAACGTTGGCTTAGTATTTAAATGGATTCCCATTTGTAGTCCCGAAACATGAAAATAGCGTGGCTCTCAAACGGAGGGGTTCCGTGCAGAGTTAATAAAATGCGGCAGGCGGCTCGCTGACGGAGTTGAATGTAAATCAGATGTGTGCTTAGCTCGGTACACAACGCGATATTGAATATTAAGTTGTATGCATAAATGTAATACTGGGAAAATTATTACCGAAAAATCTACACATCTCACACTACACGCAACCATCAAAGGCATTGAAAATGTAATTTAGAAATAAGGCACACGATCAAATTCGACAAATTAGGAATTCATTCTTTATCGTACTGACGATTGAACGGAGCGCAGACTGACCTCGCGCGTAAGGGACCCGCTACAGCCTACAGTTTCTATCCACCCGCTTCCTAAGATTGCCCAAACTGTAACTTAATTCAAGCCCGAGATCCATTTATTCTGTTTCTTGAATAGCGAGCTCAAAAAAAGTCATTGAGAAATTCTAGATCCAAGTCGGCGAAAAAATTTTGAAACTTTGAATATTTTGGAAAATCTCAAAATATTACCGAACGATTTTGAGAAATCAAATTGCACTTTGAAGCTCTCCGGCAGACGCACATTTTGACATATCTCATAAACAACAGACAAATGTCACAATTTCATAAATCGGGGCACATAACTCGATCACGAAAAAATAAATATTTTCAATGTAAAAAAACATGATTTCCCTAAAAGTAAAACAAGTATGACTTTAATGTTTGTAACTAGAGTTGTTGATTAGGTACTTTTAAATTTAAAAATGATTCTAATTTGAAAGTATTAACGAGGATAATCCCCAGTCTAGTCAGCGTTGTTTCAATTATAAAGCCGCTTCTTAAACATCCTTCGCTCTACATCGTATGTACTTTTAAGTATATTGCGTAACACATACGTACGAAGGGTTATTGTTGTTTTTCAAAGCCGGTAGTAATGGAAGCGGTTCGCGCAGAAAAGGGTTTCAGCGCCTTTCGTAGATTTGTTCGCGTTGCGAGATCGTGTGTTGGGTGCTTTACTGCGGTCGGTTTATTGAGTGTTTAGGGACCATAAAAATGCAAATTTGAACGAATTGTAAAGTATCTTTTTACTGCGATGAATCACAGCGTGCGATTCAATTTGTTTCGAGATGGGGTATAAATATAAAAAATAGGAAAGTAATTTTACCAACCAAGTTTTAAATGATGTCTCTAAAATTCTCAGTTACCGAAACTTTCTAAAGTAGATTATCAAAGTCTAGACAATGGCTTTCGTCGTATAGCGGCGATAACATCAAATTGGATGCAACTTAGCAACGCATTAAGAAACATTTTCGCTTCCCCGGAGATAAGTTGGTTGATCCCCGGCCATTGTGATAGCCATCTGTAGAAAAGTCCGTGAAAAGCCCCGGCTCATTCGCCATTCATGGGGCGATTTGATTTACTTAAGATCTTTGCTCTGATACTGTCTATTAAGGGAGTGGTTTGCGAAAGGACGACTCTTTAAAAGAATGATGTGATGCGTTGACCGGAGTATCTTACGGATAATGTAAGGTATTTCGTTTTATTATGGCCATAAAATTACGAACATTTATTATTTCCATGTAATCTAAGCTTACGAATGAAGAATCAAAACAAATACGAAAGTGTATAAAAATATGTAGGTACTAAAACAGTTAAATCCTAGATACAAAATAACAAGGAAAATATTTTAAAGACAGATAGGTATCTGTCTTATCGTCGCTCGTACTATCCCCAGTTAAGTTTTCTTTAATATGAAAACTTACCATTTAGATGCAGAAAAAAACACTTTATTTTTAACTGACTTTTTTTGCGCTCCCTAGTTTTGAAACTTGTTTTGGTAGATTCTTGCGTAATGGAGGTGCATTTTATCAGGGGGGTGGTTAACGCGTGGTTCCGGCCGAGCGGGCGACCGATTTATAAAATGAGTTTGCGGTGCAACCAACCCGTGATACCCCATTGGTTACGTCTCACTTCTTTATAAGGGATGGGACGGTGAAGTTGCGCGTGTCGATATTACTACGGTTTTATAGTACTGACTTTACACCGTTTTTGCATCCATATTTTAAAACACTGCATTTTCTTAGCAGGAGAAAGCAGTTTGCAAATCTTTGATACTGAATGATAATCCTAATACTACTTGATAAAAAGCGCATTTATTGTAGCAAGATACATATTAAACTTTGTTAAAGTAAAAAACCTAACTTTTGAGTAAAAATAAAAAAAACAGTTAATAACGTCTAGTAGTAAAATATAGACGATCAAAAGCGCTTTATTAATAATTTTATTTGAATAAAGACATTTTGACTTTTGACTTTGACTTTGAGTATTTTGATGGCAAACGTTTTCTCAAGTAGGTATTACTTAGGTAGGTACTTACTATAGGTAGCTTAGAGCAGAAGCCTTAGAAGTGTATACTGAAAATGTTTATCTTTTCATGATCGAGTATAATGCCCCGATTTATGAAATTGTGACATTTATCTGTAGTTTCGCAGATCTGGAAGGTGCGCAATTGGGTTATATGTCAAATTATGCGTCTAATAGAGGGCTTCAAAGTGCAATTTGAATTTTCAAAATCAGTCGGTAACTTTTTGAGATTTTTTCAAAATTAGTCAAAATTTCCCAAATAACCTTTTTTTGAGTTTGCTATTCAAGAAAAGGCAAGAAAAGGAAAATGTATCTTGGGAATGAATTAAGCTACAGTTTGAGCCATCTTAGGAGGCGGGCAGACAAAAACTGTAGGCTGTAGCGGGTTCCTTACGCGCGAGGTCAGTCTGCATGCTTTATTTCTAAATTACATTTCCTATGCCTTTGATAGTTGCACGTATGAGATCTATAGATTTTTATTTAAAAAAATCTCTAAAATACACATAATTTGAGAAAAATTTTCAGCTTCCTAACAAATTTACGCAGCCATTAAAAGTTGTGTTCTAATTACATCTAATTACAATCTTCCTAAACAAGTTCGAGTTAAACCTTTTAACTAACCTATAAAATAAATCATCGACTTACCCCATCCCTATTTCACGCGCATTTGTCGCGGGCCGTCACCATTTTTCCCTAGCCGCCATCAGCGGAAAGTTAAAAGCATTGAAAGACATATCGCGGGCTCCTTCCCGGCTCCATTGTTCCCGGCCTTTGTCCCGGCCGAATGTTTTAATGTAATTGGCTTTGTGCCACGGCTTTTTTGCCTCGTATGTGTAACTTCGGCTTACACCCCAATACTTGTATTGTTGTTTAAGTAATTAAAGATATTTTTAAAAATCGATCTAAGTTTAGTTAACGTCAAATGGTTTTTGGTTCAGATTTTCAGAAAGTATCAAGTACTTGGTGATAAAAAAAAGCTAAATTGGGAACTTTATTTTAGGAACATGCAAAGTAAAAACTTTTAAGTTTTTTCAGTAGGAGTTTCTTAATTTCACCATTTCATTTTTTTGCATTAACATTTCAATGTTATAATAAATAAATAATAATAAATATTAGACAACATCATAAACATCGCTGTTATTCCAAAGTGTATGGAAATCAGAGACAGCTGTGGAACTACAAACAGCCAGACCTGAGTCAGTATAGAAGAGTTCGTTTACTAAATCGACCCAGCCGTGGATCGAACCCGGGACCTCAGGAAACACTTTGAAAACTGGCGTACAAACTACTCGACTACGGAGGTCGTCGAAATATTTTATTACAAACAACTGTTTCGGAACTACAGTGTATACATATCTAAAACTATTTATTGGAAATAATCAAAGTTAAAGCAGTTCTGTAATGGTTACTTGTAAATAGTTGAACCGTAATAAAATCAAGTAGAGATATAGTTAGCACATCCTTCCTTTTCCCACTACCCCGTCTCCACTGACTTCAGTAAGTGAGTTGGATATAAATTGGGGCATTGTCTGTGAATCTGGAGCATTTGCGAGACTTTTAACGTCATTCTGCAACACCAAGGAAAAGGCTAAAACCTTTGGGAAAATTCCATCTCGCTCTCGTAAAGTGCGCCTGGGCGGAGGCAGATAAGGATGGACGAGGGTTGATTATTAAATCGTTACGGAATTCGTTGCAGAATAAGATTGCTGATCTTGAATGAATTCTCTTTTGTTTTCTCACTCTGGCGGCGCTGTCTCACTCTCTCACGCAGGACTTTCTCACTACATCCTCCTGTCACCAGAATACAGGATCAATCCGAAGCGTATTTCAGCGCCTTTTGTCTAAACAAAGAAATAAAATATTTAATTGATAATAAAATTCGTTACGATTTTTGCTAATGAATCAAATGTCATTTTGATTGCGGGATCGTTATGACTAATATAACTTGAGTTCTATTATTAAATGCTGATGTAATGGTCGCAAGCGTAGGTAATGAGATGTTAATAACCCTTAATAACTTTATGGTGACATAGCTGTAGTTATATTACTTAAGTTGTTATTTTTGTGTGATGCACTGGAATTTCTTAATTTAATAGAACGAACGAAATCCCCTGTTCGGGGTTCAAAATCTGAAAGGAGGAAATAAATGTTAGATTTTGTAACTGAGGCATTATACAATGGAATTTACATAACTACTTAGTTTAGAACTAACTAATAAGTAAAGATATGTAGCTTATTAAAGTAATTCCTGAAAATTGAATGAATATTTATAGTAGTTTTGCTTTTGCAAAGTTAGTTTATCTTCGGGTGTAGGGATTTTCAATTGACTGCCCCCGAAGATAAATTAACTTTGCTTGTTTATCTTCGGGCGCAGTCAATTGAAAAACCCAAAATATTTAATTTTTTGCATTTTCTCATAAATCCACAACTCTAAATACTCATTTCTAATCATCAAGCTGTAAGCCGCAACTTATTTCCCGAAAATCCGTAAAATATTAATAATTGATAAGAACAATAGATAAGAAAATGTTGCGGAATATCTCGGCCGGGAGCTCTCCCGAGCGTAGCACGCATTCAGGCTAGTTTGATACCGGCTCCCGTGACGTCAGTATCGCGTTTTCTCTCGCGATCTCAACATCGAAAAATCATTCCTTATCACTAAATATCACTTCTTCAATAACAATATCTACAAAGACTATCCACACGCGAAAAATCACAGCGTAAAACACTCAGTAGAAAAAACACTAACACTAAATTCAACGTGATTAAGTAAAGTGCTACTTTTTAAAAGAAAACTTGTAATAGTTACTGTGTTACAAAATCCACAGGTTGTTTCCTTATTCTTGGGGAAGGATAATTGAAATTTAGACTCTGCTAGAGGGATTTATGGTAGTAAATTGTTTGGGGGGTATTGTGGGTGTGATTCCGGTGACACCTGTTGCTTCTCAGTGCAGAAATCCCACAGGGAATATGTTTTGGAGATGGTTGAAGTAAGTTACTAGTCATTGGTTAACTATAGAGTTAGCTTTGTTTTTTAGTTTGAAATATTAATATTTGCGGTAAGAAAATTTTCAGTAACTGTGAAAAACATAAAAATATGATCATATCTGCAATATCTGTTCAGCATGGACAAAATATAGGATGTCATTTTTTATTCAGAAGAAATATTCCTTAACTAAGTTATTTAAAGTAAATAACGTCGGACTAGATGTGACACCTCATATATGTAGATTGACCAACTTTACAGGAGAGACAAAAAACAACTTCCATGCTTGAGTTTACTTTTCATAATCATCATGTCATTACGGGTTTTTTTTGGCGTTTTAAGATGTAATTTGCAGTAGGCACTTACAAGTTCCCACCAGAAATAATATGTGAATTTTCAAAATTGCAGTAACGAGGTGTCACATCTAGACCGGTGATAAGTTGTTTTAAATGAATAGAATAACACACTTTTATTGATTAGTGATTAACTTTTCATATTGTTTTATTAACCGACTTCAAAAAAAGGAGGAGGTTATCAAGTTGACGGTATTTTTTTATGTATGTTTTACCATAACTTCATCAGTTCTTAACCAATTTAGACAATTCTTTTTTTATCTCAAAGAACATAGTTCGTGTGTGGACCCATAAATTTTTACAGAGATCTGGCAAGCAGTTTTTTCATAATCCTGGAAAATATCAATTATTCAGCTTGCGTTCACACGAGTTGTTACGGATTTTCGGACATAACATCTTTGTTTTAAACAATTTAGATGATTATTTTTTTGTTTCAAAGGGTATACTTTAAGAGTGGTCACATTTACAATTTGGAAATTGAGTTGTGGTCATTTTATGTACATAATGCCTAGAAGAATTATAATTTTGAATGTCTATGAAATATATTTTACTTGGTAACTATTACGAGTTGATGATTATGATAACATAAAATGATGAATTTCAGATAAATTAAATTTATAAGATTTTAGGTTTTGCATCAAACATTTATGACAAAAAAAAACAATGAGTAATGAACACGTCTTTTTACGTTGGAAGAATTGTATGTATGTTCTCCATAATTATAATTAATTAAACATTAATAATATTAAGATACACACGATTAATAAATTATAGTTGCTTTTTCTACTGTAATAAACATATTTTAGTTGTTTAACTTAAAATATAATAAAAAAGACATAATTAATTCTTATCAATTAATAATTATCATGTTATTGTGACGTTTCCGATAAATTGTGCCAAATTATTGCAATATTTTAGGATAGGCGAAATTTTCTAATACTTTTCACGTTTCCGCTGTAGGCAGATATTTTTCGATTATATTAATAATCTTAATTTAAATAAATAGCATTGTGAATGCATAAAATCTAAAAGTTTAAAAAAAAGGTAGGTTAGGTATATAATTATCAAAAATACTACGTTTCCCATACCTATAACTTGCCAAGTTTTCTGTTAGGTAATAAAAAGTCTTACTCAATAAAATAGCTATGTTATGTCACAATAAAAGTGACATCGGTTCTTTCGGAAACTTATCGAACACAATATTCATAAGACATATTCCCCCTCGGAGCTAGCCCCTTGGGATAAAATTACGAAGCAGGTACGCACATTCTAGTCAATAATACTCATGGGGTAATAAAAAAAGTAATACATCGCCGAAAACAGAATATTGTCAATAAATTCTGTCACACTATACCTACACTTTATTAAAGAAATACTGAAGCATACTTAGTTTAAAATTATAAATTAGTATTTTGATTGCTTTTACATTGAGATAAATATACAAGAGAAGTAAACCTTACTACAACGCGCCACAAAAAGCGTGTAACTTTTTAACCGTTTAGGACGAAGCTTTGAAACTACTAAACATTTTTAAGTAAACATATATCTGACTCATACACGTCCCAAAAATAATACCGTCGCCAAGATTAGACAAAGACCACAACAAAATTACACAAAGACCGTGATATCAACATGCAATTTTTGAAGGGAAAACTTCGCGGCGTTGTACGCTTTTTTGTAATGGGGAAAAAATGCTAAACTCGCGTCAGTAAGAATCACGTGGCTGATCGAAAATGCGTAAGACGGATGTGACGGATGGAGAGCAATCAGCTGGCGGCGGAAGTATCCCCCTCTCTTTCTACGGGGCGCGTTGAAAATGGCAGCGCGTCATTTTAAGACGTAAACACTGTCACCAGCAACGCGCTAATTTTGAAAATGGAATTAATAGCAGCCATCTCTTCGGTGAAATCATAGACTTATTTATACTCTGTGACTATAAGTTTAAATCGTAGAATGCGTGCATGTAGAAATTAAAAAGGCCACTGGCGCGAAATATTTAAATTTTTTCTCTAATTACAAACTGATTGAATTGTGTGACTGTATAGTAATAGGAAAGAAATAATTTTAATTCTTAGCCGCTAATTTCAAAATAAAAAAATGCACAACGTTAATATTCAAGTTTTCACTTCTGTCGGCACTCCCGGAGTGCAACCCGATTTTTTTTTTAGAAAATTTGTGTTGCCTACCATGCGAAATTTTACCCCGAAATAATCAATGAAAAAAAGAAAATTTTGGTAAGGCCGCTATAGACTGAAAGTAGTTTATAACAAAAGCTATGTGGCGGCCATAGAAATAGAATGTCAAAGAACAACAATGTCAATAAACAGATGATCCGAAAACGAATGCATACATTTTATATGAGATACATAAAATATGACTTAGATTCATAAAATATTACTATATATGGCAAAGGAAATTAATAAACTATGTTCCATACTGTTTTCTTCGTCGATAAACGAATAAATGTAGCGAAATTTGGTTTAAGAGAAATGTGTGGCAATATCGTATTTACCTGTGAAAATTGTGATTACTTGGATTGTTTCTTTTTGTCACATCACAGTTATTTAGAGTACAAGACACCATGGCTCCACGATACTTTCATTTTAAATTCTAATTAAGATTAACAAATATTTTAAACAAACTGTGATTGCTCATTTGCTACGAGGGACGCTAGGGGCTCTTACTGTAAAAAATGTTGGCACATGTCACTTGATCCTTTGTCTCTTTTGTACATAGACAGTGTCCGTATGATGTAAACTTCTCTTTTCCACGCTTTGTTGGTCTTCTTGAGCGCAGCGAAAATTTTTCTATGTCTATGGTGGCGGCCAACTTTTTTGTTTGTGGTCCAATTTCGATGAAACTCGGTTTTTGGTACTATTTTGACACGAAAATAACAACGCAATGTTAAAAATATTAAATAATCCAAGATGGCGGACGAATTTTTTGTTTGAGGGCCGATTAAGATAAAACTTGGTTTTCGGTACTATTGTAACACGAAAATAACAAAGCAATGTTGAAAATACTAAAAATCCAAGATGGCGGCCAACTTTTTTGTTTGAGGGCCGATTTCAGATTTAGAGGGGTAAAGTGGGGGGGAGAAACTATTATAGAGATATATGCATTTGAAATTTCAACTAACAATTTCAATTGTGATTATCTCGGAAACTATGAACTTCCGCTGCGGAGGACTTGGACAGGAGAGGTCTCGGAAACTATGAACTTCCGCTGGGGAGGACTTGGACAAGGGAGGTCTCTTTCATCCTCCCTTCCTCCCCCCCTAAACCACAACCCCAAATTCAATGGCTCATATTCGACCCTGTCTTATTTCGATCAGTAAAAATATATTAGTTTTGCACGAATTAATGATTATGGGGGGTAGGAGGGTAAAGTGGTCAAAGTCAAAGTCAAAAGTCAAAAATAGCTTTATTCAAATAATTATTAAGTACTTTTGAATCGTCTATATTTACCTACCACCCGTTCAAGACTTTTTTAACTGACAAGAAGAACGGGCGCAAGAAACTTATCAGCTTTAATAGCAATAAGTAACGATATTTGCAAACTTAAATATATCGTTACCAGATAATTACAACAGGGTGACAGGATTATTGGCAACAAACATAGACTTATTATATTACTATCAATGGCAACAAAGTACTTACAGTAGTTATGTGTTACATCATTTCCACGCATTTTGATCTTTAAGATAATCGTCTTCTTTAATATAATCACGATAATCACGATTAAAGTTGTTAGTTGTAGTTTCAAATGCATATATCTCTATAACTATGTACTTCCGCGGGGTGGGAGTGCCACTGGAGGGTACTTTCTCCCCCCCCAGAATCATTAATTCGTGTAAAGTTAATATATTTTTACTTATCAAAATAAGACACGTTAAACTTTAGAATATGAGCCATGGAATTTGGGGTTGTGGTTTGGGGGGGGGGGGAGAAAGGGGGATGAAAGAGACCTCCCCTGTCCAACTCCTCTCCAGCGAAAGTTCATAGTTTCCGAGATAATCAAGATTTAAGTTGTTAGTTGAAATTTGAAATGCATATATCTCTATAACTATGTATTTCCGCGTGGAGTGGGAGCGCCACTGGAAGGTAGTTACTCCCCCCTACTTTACCCTCCTACCCCACATAATCATTAATTCGTGTAAAACTAATATATTTTTTTACTGATCAAAATAAGACAGGGTAAACTTTAGAATATGAGCCATGGAATTTGGGATTGTGATTTGGGGGGGTGGAAGGGGAGATGAAAGAGATCTCCCCTGTCCAACTCCTCTCCAGCGGAAGTTCATAGTTTTCGAGATAATCAAGATTTAAATTTTTAGTTGAAATTTCTAATACATAGGTATATCTCTATAACTATGCACTTCCGCGGAGTGGGAGCGCCATTAGAGGGTAGTTTCTCCCCCCCCCCCTCAGTTTTCCCTTTTCCCCTTACCCCCCATAATCATTAGTTTGTTCAAAAGTAATATATTTTTTATTGTCCAAAATAAGTCAGGGTTAACTTTAGAATATTATGACCCTTGGAATTTGGGGTTGTGGTTTGAAATAGGCCCCTTGTAGCCGTCGCCTCAGTCCAGTCTGCTCTGTGGGACGCTTAGAGCATTTATAAATGCTCTAAGGTGGGACGCATACCAAGCAACGCGCGGCAAAAAGGTTCCTTTGCTTTCAATTTGAATTTAAATTCTGGTTTAAAATGCCGGGTCTCTCTTCTATGATTTAAAAATTTATTGCGAAAATAGCCAAATGTGATTATAAAGGAAAACGTCATTTACCAAAATATTTATTTTTTATTAAAATAAAAGTGTAAGTATGTAACATCAGAGTTAACGGAGTACCTATTCCATTAATCACAAATTCTCCTCAAAAATAAAAAAACCAAAACGATGTTTTTAGTGGTATCACTGAACCTAATTTATGGTATGATTTATTTCACTTTTTTTTGCGTTTTTAACGTTAATAGTAATACAAAAACAATACATTATCGCATAAAAAGTCATTCTTTTTGATGTGATAAGTTTTTTGACCTCGAAGCGCACTCTTTCACTATGCATTTTGACCATTTTGAAGAGCTGTTTCCCTGTTGGCCTCCCACTGACGACTGGCTTGACATAAGCTTCACATATGTCAGCTGACATATCCGAAGTATCCTCAACTTGGCGCGGTAAGTGCTTGTCTTGTATATTTATCTCGATGGCTTTTATTACTAAACTCTTATCTATAATTGTGCGAGCTTAATTTTCATATTATGATCAAACCCATAGGTATTTTGTAATTTTCAAATCTTAATATTTTTAGTAAACTCCTCCTTTTTGAGCTATACATCAAATTTAAAAATATATATATTCTTAATTTATAACATATTGAGACTTATTTATTTAAATGTGAGTAGTAATACATGTCAATATTTAATGAACCTAGTGATGCGATGATGAGTATTGAGTAAGTATTAATAGTAGGTATGAAGTTAATTGTAAGCAAAAAAATTGCAATTATCTTTACCGTCATTAGGTATTAGCATATTTTTTATCCTTTGTTTTAAAAATATTTTATTGAATGATCATTAAAATGCTCACAACAACTGTTTAGATGCCTCAATAATTAAACATCTGACCCTGCCGGTGATCGATCGCGCCCTCTGGTGACACGAATATTAAAATGATTCCCGACGACTGCCCCGTCTCTATTAGATTTGAGAAAAGTCACCCATGGGACACCGTCCAATTGCCTGCTTCTTTGTTCGTTATTTTCTTCCGCTTCCTAGTTCTCTATTGTCGATTGAGAAGTGAATTAAGGTCAAGTAGGATAGTTAGGTAACTGTTTTAGTTTTACGTTCGATCTTATATGTAGCTGAACACTTTTGCACTTTTATGACACAAACTATGACGATTGTTTAGTAAGTTGCAACCTTCGACCATCTATATGCATATGCAACCCTACTATAGGAGCGTCATAACTAGTATGACACGATACTAAAAGTGTTTAACTACTTTTGAGGCTGACTGTACATACAGTTTTCTTTTTCAAATGTTCTGATTTATGCCGACCACATAGAGACGGAATCTGATTCGGAATTTCGAAACGGAATATCGATAATATTAGTATTTGAAAATTCCGAACGAAAAAAATTGCACGTGTTTGGTAGGTCTATATATTTGTATGGATTAGCTGCGTTTGCAATGATTCCGTTTCGGAATTCCGAATCAAAATTCCGTCCTATGTGGCTAGTCTTACTAGTTTTTTCACTATGTAGTATTTTACTTGTATTACTATATTTTTTAGCTGGTATCATTTACAGCACATCATACCTAATTAATATTTTAATCCTCTTTAAGTTGTTTAGTAAATTCCAAAATAGATTGAGTGAGAAATTGTCATTTAAGAGAAAACTTAATGTAATTTAACAAAATATAACTTTATACATAGAAGCAATTTGTACACGAAAAGAAAAAGGTACGCGAAAGCAATTGAAAATCCAAAAATTTTGGATCCCGTTTAAGAAAAAAGCCGTGATTTCATAATGCATTCAGCACTCTAAGCAAATGGATTCGGCACTTAAACTCACCCCTTACAAACGGCTGACTCTCGCATAAGCGTTACGATCTAAGCCGGGTATTAGAGTAATTGATATTTACAACTAACCTGGATTCGAAATCGCTCTCGGCAGGATTAGCGGAGGATTTGTTTGGATTCCCTGGCTCCGTGGATCCACATCAATATATTTACTGCAGCGGGCGATGGCAGATAGGGAAAGGTTCGATCCTTTTGGGAAAATGGAATTTACATCTTGTCTTATTGCTTTGTTGGATTGATATTGTCTTTGTTGTTTTCGTTCGTTCTAATTTGGAACTAAGAACTTTCGGTTGATTGTAACGTTAAGGTGATAATGCACCTCATTTGTAAATATTTTAGCATTTGTGAACGTGTAATTTTTTTTTTATCACTAAGTGAAATTATATACAAACGTGGTTGAGAATCCTATGTTTTTTCTTGGTTGCAGGTATGAAAAAATCTGGCTATTATTTCAAATAGCCTTTTTAGGGTTCCGTACCCAATGGATAAAATTGCGGGATAAAGATAACGGGACCCTATTACTAAGACTCCGCTGTCCGTCTGTCGGTCTGTCACCAGGCTGCATGAACCGTGACAGCTAGACAGTTGAAATTTTCACAGATGATGTATTTCTGTTGCCGCTATAACAACAAATACTAAAAATACCTAGAATAAAATAAATATTTAAGGGGGCTCTCATTCAATAAATGTGTTTTTTGCCGTTTTTTGCTCGATATTAATAAATTAATAACGACAACAGGTAAACAGTTGAAATTTTCACTAATGATGTATTTTTGTTGCCGCTATAACAATAAATACTAAAAACAGAATAAAACAAATATTTAAGGGGGGCTTCCATAAAACAAACGTGATTTTTTTTTCCATTTTTTGCTACGGAACCCTTCGTGCGCGAGTCCGACTCGCACTTGGCCGGTTTTTTTAAGTATTTTCATAATGTTTTAGGTGTTTATAATTTTTACCTATTTTAAACCTTAAATAGGACATATTTAGTCGTCGTACTGGCACTTGAAATAAGAAAGAGAGGAAGAAACAACAGAATTGGTTTGGACGTGAGGTTCGGCGACTCGAACAGATTAGGAACAGGGTAAGATCCAGCCAAATATCAGTGCAAATACAACGCAGAGTTGTTTGCCTTCCATTTTTATGATATTTGTTAGATATCGCCGGGCGAGAAAATAAAATTATTGTTTGGAATAGACTTCGCTGAAAGCACGTTCGTGCCGCATCGGTGTTTGATGCCGATTTGTAGAGCATGAAAATTCAATGTGTAATTTTTTAGTTTGATATTTTTAGACAGATGCCTTTATATTTTCTGTTGTTTAAACTCTTGGTATGTTGTACCTAAATGGGTTTGTTTTAGCTCTAACATTCAGTTATTGTAAGCCCGATTTTGTAAAGGACAAACACAAAAAACGGCTATTTATTCAAAAGTATTATCATCTTTTGAAGGTTCACCAAATGGTCCGAGCTAAGCGTTCAAGATTCAATCGAATCAATGAATCGGCTAAAGTATTGTCTCGTTCGAACGATTCTGCTCATTCGATTCTCTTATCCAGCGCTGGCCATAAAATAAATCTGGCCATAAATAAAGCGGAGACGCTAACAAGCGTCTCGGGTTCACCAAGTGATATTTCTCGGGGAGACCGCCATTTTTGTCATAACTCTATTATGCTCGCGAGTGTCGAAATGCGAGATCATTCCGTTGATTTATTTATGAACTTCCATGGATTATTGTTGTTCATGTTCTTTTTCAAATTGTCTTATTATTAGCTATGGTTGTTTTATAAGTTTAGCGGCAGGTAAGTACTTTCTATTGAAAACATTAAATTCTATGAGTTAAGGTAGGTTTTGATAAAAAAGGCTTGCGAACGTCGGTTACGAACGGGCGTTATCGACCACGTGTATTTTTTTAAATTTTATTAGCATAAACATCAGAGCATGGTGTGGTGTTGTCTTCACCGAGCGGACGATGAGCGATTTGTGTAAGCGTGTGTACTCATACGCAATCGGTCGTTACCCTACATTTTATATATTACATGTTTTATTCACACGCTCGCTTGATAGAGCCTTGTGGTGGCGGCATACTTTCTTCTCGCCTACGCGATACTTTTATGTTACTTTTATTGGTCAAACCTAAACTATTTCAAAAACATGGCTAAAACCTGTTTTTATAGGTAGTTCGAAAAGTGTTATTGGATTTAACTCACCTTTATAATTGTTTAACTTTAAAAAATTGCTTCTTTATTTCTAAAAACACTAGATTATTGATATTATAATGACTGACATAATGTCAGTCAGAGTAATTTAGTAGTATCTACTTCTACTACAAATCTTTTTAATGACTTTCATAAGAGTTGAAGAAACAAGCTTTTGTTAAGAAGTTGGTGAGTCTTAATAAGAGATACACATCAGTGTATATCTCATTAAATTAGTTCTGAAACTTCTGTAGCTTTCAAGATTCGTCCTTACTACGTTTCCCTTGTTAGTGGTATTGAGGTACTTGTATTATATGTCAGCCCCATTCTATGTAGGGCACGATTTTTTATTATTCATCTGTATCACTACATCGACCGCGATCGGCGATCGTGATCGTAGGGGGTGGTCGGGAAACAAATTTAACCGACAATTGTAAATCAATTAGAGGGGGTGGCTATGGGCTTAATAGTCACCCCACACCACCCTTCCAGAGACGGGCTCGAAAATTCAAAAAAAAGAATTTTGGATATTTAATTATCGAATTAAAAATTGGGTTTAGTTCGAATCAAAAACAAAGGAGTAACGAAGATTTAGGTTGCTATCTCGACTAGTGTTTGTTTAGTTGTTCAAAAGGTACTGAGCCTTAAAGTAGAATTTAAAAAATATGTCTGGAATAATTAATATTTTCCAGACCCTAATTAGTGTCCTTTTCGTCTTAATTTATATCAAAATGTATAAGTAAAAAAGGTAAAAATACGCCCAAACAAAAGCGCAACTGTGCTTTAATTAACATTGAATGTCATTCAATCTTTTAAATCTGGCAAAGTTATGAATACGTTAATTGAATAACCACTCGTGTCCTGAGGCGTTAGTTAATTAATTAAGAAAGTTCCGTTCCTCTCTGTGCTCTATGGGTATAGTGGGGTATGCTCAAGTGCATATTGTGATACGCAACTCCCGCACCTCCCCTCTTCACGTCTGATTCAGGACCTCTGTCTTGGAGAAAGCGAACTTGCACGGTGAAGTGCAAATTTATTGGATTTTTAATGCAACGTGACATAAAAAACAGAATAGCTAGAAATAGACATGCACTTTAAAAAGTTTTCCGATAAATTGCCATGGATGCAAATGATATTCTAAAACCAATATGTGGAGAGATTCACATTGTGTGTGAAATTACACTTACAGGCTATAAATTGTAAAAAAAAGTCTCGGAATATTAGACCTAAGAAGCCCTAGAAATAATAATTAAATTAAACAACAGATCTGGCTATTACTTATATCTCGTAAGTTCAAGTTTTAAGTTCTTCTCATTTTAATTTACCAAAATCTCGATCGCTTCGAAGCATATACAACATAGTTTCGAACTGGAAGACCGTGTAGCCAAGCTTAATCCAATATGCGACCAAAATTTGATAACTAGAGTGTTAAGTCTATTAAGTGTAAGAGAGCTGCACAAAAAGCGAAACTTTCATGAATCTCGAGTTAAGATTGAATTATAAGTATAACTAAGTTCATTCATATTCATAACACAATATCATCCCACGCACTAATAATAACGTTTAGTATTTTCTTGGAGTTGTAAGCCATCTCATAATGTAATGAATGAGACTGATATGAAAAAGCTGTAGATTTTTTTTGAATATTTTCTACATTTTATATCTAAAGATATAATAATCTAAAGATAAAATAAATTGTCACCCCTTGGTTCTGCAGCTTATTTTTATAGCGTAAATAGACATAAAATCTAAATAAAAATAATAAATAAATTATTAAAATTTTTACTTTTGGAATGAATAGAATTAGTATACGTACTAATAGCATTGTAAATGCCTAAAATCTAAAACTTCAATAGAAATATTGTATTTAGTAATGCATCAAGAAATCACTGTGCATTAGAATGCTTGAAATCCAATAGCGTTGTGTCGATATCTTTTCTTTAGTATAAACACTGTAAATACAATATATGTTCGAAGTTTTTCATCCACGTGTATTTATCCGTTGCGAAGAAGAAAATGATCTCGGGTTTATGGGTTGCTCTGGTAGTCGCTGATGGTCTGACAACAGGGGAGGCCTATGTCCTGCAGTGGACTATTATGGTAGATGAGCTTTTTTATGGCTAATTTTTTAAAGATACCTTGAAAAACATAGAAACACCTAGTTCTCTATACGGTTATACGGTTGTTTGCTTATATGTTTATATAGCCGCATGTTAGTTTATATCCATAAAACCACCACATTTTAGATTTTTTTTCTTTTTATGGTAAACTGCAACTGCTTAGTGGCAACCTCTAGAACGAAATTGTGTTTTGCTTTTGCGTATCCCATAGGATAGGATTGATTATAGAAAACGATAGTCTATTTACGTCTAGGGATCTCCCTTTGTAGTTTTCCATACAAATAAAATAATAAAAATTCTCAGCCATGTGTGGTGGTTTTCAGGGTTTATAATAATTTTCTGGAATTGTATGCGTGCTACCCAGGGAATGATAACGTTATTTTTAAATGTAACGTTATTTCTTACTTTTTTTACCGTTAATTTTAACATTAACGGTATGTTAATAAATAACGTTAATTTTAACGTTATTTTAACCAAATTAACATTATTTCAGTAAATAACGTTAATGTTAACGTTATTTCTTACTTTTTGTTACTGTTACATTAAAATTAACGTTATTCCAATTAATAACGTTAATTTTTTACCGATAATTTTACCGGTACTAAAGTTTAACGCTATATTTAACGGTAATTTTACCGGTACAATATTTTTAACCTTATTTTTACCGGTAAATTTACCGATAAAATGTTTCAACGGTATTTTTAACGTTATTTTTACCGGTAAATTTACCGATAAAATGTTTTAACGGTATTTTTAACGTTTTTTTTGTATCGTTATTTTTTTTAACGGTATTTCAATCCCTGGTGCTACCCTATCTACCATCATATTCGGCTTTATAAGAGTATACCTTTCCGCCTGCATTCATTTCATGCGGGCGGAGACCCGTGCCCAGCAGTGGGATAAAAAGTAGCCTATGTCCTTTCCTAAGGCCATCTATATCCGTACCAAATTTAATCATAATCGGTCTAGCGGTCTAGGCGTAAAAACGTAATAGACATACAGACAAAGTTACTTTCGCATTTAGTAGTATTGATTACCAAACACCGTCTATAGTTGTATTTTTAATAAATGCATCAATAATGGCATTATAATAAAGTCGGCGATCCCGTCTGTATAGCTAAACGTCAAATGTTACCCATTATCGGGGCGTAGACATGCGAGCTAAACAGCAATTATGCCGTTTTGAGTAACGCCACGTAATTGCCGACGGGGCGCTTTTTGGGGGGTTGACAAAATTATCTTTCACTTTTCGTACTATCATTGTCAATGTTATTTAAACACATGGAGACGTGACTTAGTAGGAATTTTCATGGGTAAATAATAGTGCTTTGGGTGACTTATGTCATATCACGGTTCATGACGACAATTCCCGTTCGAGGAGCGGGATTTTTTTCGCGTGATAACAAGTATGACCATTTCTAGAACAATGTAATAGAAACTGTATTATTTTGTTTATTTTCTTGCTTTTATTCACGGCTATAAAAGAATGCTGTATTTCATAAAATCATATTTCTAAAGATTTAACTTTACAGTGACTCATTAGAGATATACACAACATTTTTGTGGAATTATACAAGCATTATTTATTATTTATTTAAACAACAATTTTAATTCATATTATTAATATTACTGGACAGTAACACTACAGGGTAAACAAAAATCTTTTGATAACACAGTCTGCATTCGTCACGGACAAAACATCGTAACTCCCAGTTCGGACGTGAAGTGTAGTCACATTCTTCACATTTCAGTCGGTCTGAAGCCATTGTTAACCATTTTTTCACATGGTTTGTGATGTAATTCTTTACTTGTACAATGTTTGTGCTATTTATAATAAGTTTAAGGATTATTGTATATTGTATAGTTGTATAGTGTAGTATTCGTTTATTCAACTAACATACATCTTTTTGAAGTGAAAACTTCTTTAGCGGCGTTGTACGCTTTTTGTATGGAGAAAAAAAATGCTAAACTCGCGTCAGTAAGAATCACGTGGCTGATCGAAAATGCGTAAGACGGATGTGACGGATGGAGAGTAGACAGCTGGCGGCGGAAGTATCCCCCTCTCTTTCTACGGGGCGCGTTGAAAATGGCGGCGCGTCATTTTAAACGTAATCACTTGGGTCACCAGCAACGCGCCAATTTTGAAAATGGAACTAATAATAGCGATCTCTTCGGTGATATCATAGACTTATTTATACTCTGTACTATAAGTTTAAATCGTAGAATGCGTGCATGTAGAAATTAAAAAGGCCACTGGCGCGAAATCTTTAGATTTTTTTCTCTTATTACAAACTGATTGAATTGTGTGACTGTATAGTAATAAGAAAGAAATAATTTTAATCATTTGCCGCTAATTTCAAAATATCAAAAATGCACAACGTTAATATTCAAGTTTTCACTTCTGCCGGCACTCACGGGATGCCAACCGATTTTTTTTTATGTCTGTAACTAGTATTAAGTGGATTTTGACAATAAAGCATTTGTTTAAACAAAGTCGCGACATTCTTTTGTTTTCATCAAACCCTTGTACCATGTGATACGATCGTAATACAATTATCATTAGAGCATTACAGATCAACGCAATTGTTGACAAGATATCTCGTCCAGTCAGCACAAAACGCATTAACTCGGCGCGGCGCGGCGGCAGGGGCGAGTCGCGTCGCTTCCACTTGGTTATGCCTTTTATGCGAGCGATTCATTACTCGACGCCTAACTGGGGGAGCGAACAGATAGTCACATTTATTACTTTTGTCAGCGGAAAAATGAATTTACACGCCGATGACTCCGCCGCTAACGCGAATGCTTACCATATCGTATTTGATGTCATTATTATTCAGCAAAATATTAATTACAACATAATATCTTATTAGGATTGAAATATTTTCAATTTAATCTCAATACATGTTAATAAAAACAAATTACAGTCTATAGAACTTAACTGTTTACCCAAAAAAGTCATTTGCGACATATTTTTACCAAAAAATATTCAAGCACTGAAAATTAAAATGATTCCAAAAAGTATCTATTTCAAAATGTCCCAAGAACCTCTGTGAGACCATCTGAAAAACTAAACTGATTAAGGGTAAAAACGGGACCCTATTATTATGACTCCACTGTCCGTCTGTCCGTCTGTCTGTCTGTCACCAGGCTGTATCTAATGAACCGTGATAGGTTGAAATTTGATCACATCACAGATGATGTATTTCTGTTGCCGCTATAACAACAAATACTAAAAACAGAATAAAATAATACGGAACCCATTGTGCGCGAGTCCGATTCGCACTTGGCCGGTTTTTCTTATGTCTCTATCGTGAAAAGAGTGCATTCGCCTCTACCGTTATTAGTTTGCAAACAATGAAACGCGACATGCACGTCGACGCTAATCCGATTCCGCCAGTAATGGGTCTGTTGTGCTGCGCCTACTCGCTCTTGTAACGTTGTTAGTGCGACGTCGCTCCTCGTGTGTGCTCCGCTTAAAAACTATATCACTTTTGCATACAACGTTTATAAACGTTTTGAAGGAGACTCACTTTAGAGCACTTGATGTGTAATATAATTATAGTCTACTAATAAAATGTTGATGTAATTGGTTTTATTCTTTTTATTTTCTACCGAACGGCTGTTATTAATTTGAGTACGAGACAAAAATATCACGAACACTGAAGGTGTGTCTTGGTCTTGACAGTCGCTTTCCCGTTCCTCTTGCACTTTTAATAGAGGCATGCCTCAGGGCATGTTTTTTTGAAAAGATTCTCAATAAAATTATACTAATTTAAGGAAAAGCGTACGGTTTGGAGGTAATATTGAAAACATCAAAACGGCCAGAAAGTTGAAAAAGAAAGCGCTCGGTTTAAAGGCACTATTGCATGCGTCTGACGCAAGTTAAATTGAAAGTTGAAGCGATTCGGTGAAGACAGAGCAATAAGTAAACAGTAAAATAGTACCTACGTACCCCTGTAACAGTAAGCTTTAAGTGGTTTTTAAAAGATGATCTTTTCGATGATCCCCTTTCGGAGTAGGCTCTCTGTTACTGAAATGTTGTTTGTTAAGATAAACCGTTTGTTACAGGAACAGCCAGTATGAGACGTTCCACGTGGACCAGAAGGGGTACACCATGTACGATGGCGACGACCTCGAGACGCCGCCGTCGCCCGATAGGCCTCCGCTACGACCCATAGGTAAATTCAATTGGCTAACTATTTTACTAAATAAAGCAGCAGACACTTATGTTTTCATATAGATAGATACCAGTGGCGAGGGGTAAAATTATGGCGAAGGTAAGCCGAACGTTTTGATGTAGGATTTCTAAAAGGTAAGCTGATAGGAATCGGCTGGTAAAAGCCCTTTGCTACTGGTAGGTACTTGTTCAATGAAAGGTCAATGGGCATTTGGTTTGGACATTTGACCTACGAAGTACACAAACGAAATAGGGCTAAATATGTTGAAAAATGTATCTGCTACACAGTGGGTTGCATTCTTGCAGGCCATGTTTCACTTTTTATCATTATATCATAGCATTTCCATAATAAATAAAATAAATAATAAAAAAAACAGACAATACAAAAGTTTATTATGCTCGATTGCTTGTACAACACATTTTCACAATTCTGAAAGTAAAAAATCTGTTTTATTAACAAAAGTTTAATAACATTGAACATATACTCACACACTTACTGTAAAATAACTTTTTTCTCCCGGTGGGTACTTAAAAAATTAATACATATTTTGAAAAGTGGGATTGAATTCTTTAATTTAAAACTGATTTAGTGTCTGTACGCGAACTTTCATCAACTAGGTCAAATATGCCCCATGACCGTTGTATCTACACTAGACTAGCTTGTTACAAAAAATCAAGATGATCAATGGGAAGGGAATAATAAGGTACAGATACCAAATTAAGTAAATCGAACAACGAATATCGTCCGATTATTGTGGTTCTTTTTTTAGTAGGCTCTTTGAAAGATCCAAAAAAGCTTGAAAACTATCATCTGAAAGAGCTTACTTGTGTAGTTATTCGATGTAGTGCAAGGCCGGCCAATCCCAGGGCACGGGTCATAAAGCGTCCCGCCAAGGCATTGGAGTTTGCCCGCCTGTGGTTAGCCGGGTTATCGTCGTGCGGTGGCACCGGTTCCACCAGGGGCCCTACCGGCAACTTACATGGCTATCGTAATCGCTTTCATTTGACAGATGGATGTGATACATAAGATACATTGCTACTTTTCTTTGGTAAGTTTTTATTTATGCCAAATAGAAGTAGTGTGTCACATCCATCTGTCAAATGAAAACTATTACGATAGCCATGTAAGTTAGCCGGTACGACCCCTGATGGTAAACTAAAAAGTTGTGGTCCAGCGCCGATAAAGTCTAAGAAGTTTTGCTTATTTGGAAGTAGAAATTCTATTGGCCAGTCGTGATATAGTATGTGTGGAGCTCGATGGCGCAGTGGTTTAGCGCCTGGCCCAACGATTGCGGAGGTTAAGCATCTTTCGCAAGGGTCTGTCACGGAGGAGCTTAAGATAATAAATTTTTGGTCACCCATCACCAAAAATTTATTATCTCAAGCTCCTCCGTGCTTCGGAAGGCACGTTAAGCCGTTGGTCCCGGCTGCATTTGCATTCGTTAACACCCACTAATTCGCATTGGGCCTGTGTGGTGGGTTATGGCCCGTCCTCCTTGTCCACCCATAAGGAAGGCTTATGCCCCAGCAGCGCAGTCCTTCAGCCATTTTTAATGTCCCCACGGATGACGATATAATCATCATCATATCAGCCTTACGACACCCACTGCTGGACATAGGCCTCCCCTAAGGATCTCCACGACGATCGGTCCTGCGCTGCCCGCATCCAGTGGCTTCGCGCAACCTTCACCAGATCGTCGGTCAGCCTCGTCGGGGGCCTACCCACGGAGCGTCGTCTGATACGCGGTCACCATTCCAGAACCTATCCGCCCCAACGGCCATCAGTTCTTCTCGCTATGTGTCCCGTCCATTGCCACTTCAGCTAAGCAATCCTTCGAGCGATGTCGGTTACTTTAGTTTCTGATTCGATCAGGCAAGGAAACGCCGAGCATGGCTCTCTCCATTGCACGCTGGGTGACCTTGAGCCTCCTTATGAGACCCATAGTTAGCGACCACGTTTCACTGCCGGTAAGTCATCACTGGCAACACAAACTGTTCATAGACTTTCGTCTTGAGACACTGATTGACGACGATATAGTGTGTGATATTTGATTTTGTTGTGTTAGACAAGTACGTGCGTGCGGAATGCCCGTGCTTGACGGCGCGATACACGGTGGCGCTGTTAGCATGCTTCGGCTTCAGCATAATGTTCGGCATGCGCTGCAACATGAGCATGGCGAAGCTCAAGATGACCGAGAAAATAAACGTGAGTACTTTTAGAAACAAAACTCTTAAGTTTGCATTACTAATTTCCCAGCAAAAATGTAAACAAAGGTGTTGCCAGAACAAAACAACACAAAAAAAATAGTATAATGGTAAGTCAAGAAATAAACATACTTATATGTTTCTTCGTCACAAACCTAATAAAAATAGATTAGATAAATATTCTGAATCATGAGTTTTGCGGCGAAAACAGTAATGTAATTTAATATTTCAAAATAACAGTTTAATAGTAGAAAACATTTATAATGATGCTGTGCACTCATCAACTGCAAACCGGACACATCAACCTTTGGTTCATTTTATAAAATTTCATAAAAAATAGTATTACGAGTTACTACTCGCTACTGCTGTAGTAGTAACATTTGTCTTTTGGTATTAGGAGGGAAGAGGTGAAGATGCTACGTATTTTTGATAGTTTACATACAGTCAATATCTAAGTAAAGTTTTCTTAACAGTTCGTTTCAAGAACTTTCAACATCAAAAATAATGATAGGTTAAAAAGATAAAATTTCTATTTACTATCCTACTTTAAAATTACCCTGGATGACATTATATTTTTTATGACTCGAAACATAATAAATAAATTAAAAAGTTATAAAAGTGACCGAAGGTTTTCATTATCTAAAAATGAAACTATCAGGGTCAGTTTGTCAATTTGACAGTGACGTTTCTTTGTTTACATTTTTGCTGGGAAATTAGTAATGCGACTTTTAGTCTGTAATAGTCATGCTAAATATTTTGCAAAATATATTCTGTGTTAGTGTAAAGTAATTAAGTGACACTCTACTATTCTAGTTACTCAATCTTAATTATTTTTGTATAATCCTACTAATATTTGTATCACGTTGACAATGAAAAAAATGCTTTCCTATAATTAAGAATGGTAATTAAAGAATTGAGAATTTTTTAATTACTTCCTCTTTCGTGAACAAAAAGGTCGTGAAAAGTAGTTCAAACTATTTTGCTCTCGGCTCCATTGAGAAAGTTTTAAGAATCCTTTAGCCAGATTTAAAGGAACGTGGATTGAATGCCGAGAGGTTAAAGTACGAGGGTCATACTTGAGGTTTGTTTCAGACTTCGAGTGGTGTCAAAGAAGAAACTCCCTTTGAGTGGAACGTGGAAGTGGAATCGTCTATAGACTCATCCTACTTTTTCGGATACCTTATTACTCAAGTTCCTGGTGGTTTCTTAGCTTCTATGTACCCTGCAAATAAGATTTTTGGTGCGGCAATAGTGACGTCAGCGATATTCAACATGGCGATACCTGGCGCGATGTCAGTTGGGCCTGCTGCTGTCGTGCTATTGAAAGTAGCTCAGGGGTTTGTTGAGGTAAGTAAAGTAAATGGTAATTATTATTAGAAAATATTATATTTTTAAATCAAAAGGTTTTTTATGCACAACGCGGGATAGTGCTTGGCATTCACCTTACCTGATTTAAAGTGACGATAAGGCCGAAGGTGGAAGCGCATTACACCCGGAATCCTCATCACTGGGAAACTGGCTATCTTACATCTAACTGCCGGAACAGAATAATTTTTGAAGTGAAAACTTCTTTAGCGGCGTTGTACACTTTTTTTGTAATGGCGAAAAAATGTTAAACCCACGTCAGTCAGGGTCACGTGACCCTGATCGAAAATTCGTAAGACGGCGAAAATGGCAGCGCGTCGTTTTGGTGTTCGGCGAGTTGATTTTTCTGAGAGATATTTTTTATGTAATATAAATTTTCATGTTTGTGTAAAATAGCGCAATAAATAAATATTGTATTCTACCTCATAAATGATAGTATGTAGGTACTTTCATACTGATAATTAAAGCAATTCGTGCAAAATCATTCCCTAACCATTCCAAAATATCAAAAATGCACAACGTTAATATTCAAGTTTTCACTTCTGCCGGCACTCCCGAAGTGCAACCCAATTTTTTTAAATTGCTGTTATGGCGTCAGACTTAGGAAAGATAGATAGCCAGGCGGACTTGAAATAAGCCCCACCAACCAAACCAAGTACAAATTGTACCCCCCTGGGAATCGAACCCGGGACCACTGCGTTCAATATAGGTGGGTGAACCACTAGACCACAGAAGCGGTTAAATCAAATCTATTTACTGATGTCGTAGAAATAACGATTAGGCATTTAACTAGTCTGCAAAAGACGTTAGCAACATTTATCATACCCCATAATGGGTGATATCTAAAGGGCGAGGATGAACATGTAACGAGTAACGTCATACGTTGAAAATTTCCAACATTTGGCATTCCGTCCGTGACGGAGCATGATCAAGCTTATTATCGGAGCTTAAAATTTGGACCCCGCATCCATATCGAATGTACGACGCGTCACGTTTGGATTGAAGTCCCCTTCCTTTTGTATTTTAGACAAACTGAATTCTGCATAATACGGTGTAGCAATATTATTAGCGTGTAAGGATGGGGTGTTGCTAATTTATATACAAGTTATACTTAGAAAATGATAGCTAAATATAGCTGTTAAAATATATTATTTAATAGTGATTAAAGATTTATTTTTCCGAATATTCCGCATTATCGATTGAAGTCGAACCGTTCAAGTACAATCGGCATCGTTTCTGAAGTACAAAGCCTCTTTAGGATTATCGGTCCCTCGGTCGCTATGGTTACGTATTTGCTCGCTGCTACATCCCGGCTTAGTTGATTCCTCAATGCCGACGCTATCCTATTAAATCTAATACTGCGAACCGTTGATACGATCATACTCTCAGATGTATCATTTTTTTGTAAAGGTCACGCAGAAAAGGCATTGTGCTTGATTTAGATCGCCAAATTTAGACCGAGAAAAGCTTTGTGATAGATATATTTTGGTTAAATCTTATTAGACGTGAAAAGAAGTTTGTCGAAGTAATGCTTCAATAGGTTATTGCGGGAAGTATAATCTTCTAAATTGTCTGTGGTAAATAATTGTTGGAATAAGATATTGCGAGAGAAAAAATAACAACTATGTGTAGGTACTTGAAATAGCAATTGAATTCAGTTTGTAATATTTTTTTAATACATTAATAGTAGTTTATGAAACTGATACATAAAGAGGTTTAAAACACGAGTGTGTGTTTAAAAACAAAGCCGTAGGCGAGGTTTTTAATAGTATCACACGAGTGTAGTTATGTGCAGTTTCATACACTACTTTATCTACACTCATACAATTTGGGTTTGAACCTATTACTTAAATAAAAGATCAAAGTTAAAAAAGATAGGATATTACTGTACTACCTTGATATAAAAGCAATTTCCGTCCGTGCTGGATCTAAAATGTCGGGTGGAGTCAAATTTTTGTCACATTCACGGCTATCAGATATTTTAAAGCAAGAAAAAAAATCCTACGAAATGCAGAACCTACAACAAAAAGTGAAAATTGAAACCATAACTTTTTTGTTTTGCGTTAAAAATGACGGCCCCGCACCCACTGACCTGCATATATTTACACTGGACAGGCTTATGTCAAACTGTTTTTGTGCCTATTTGATTTCCGCCATTTTGGCGCTGTAGGACGAAGCGTGAGCATAGCGTGCGTACATGGTACTAAAGTTTGAAGTCTGGAGAGACCATCACGGCAACCATTTTCATATTGTACGTCAAAATTAGTTCTTTAGACGCACGCTAGTGGCAGTAAATAGGCACAAAAACTTAGCTGTCAAACCATACAGACAGCCAGTCCAGTTATTTAAAATATTTTTTTTTATGTCAGTGCCCGCACCACAGACCATAGATATTACAATATGCCCATACGCGCCAATAAATTAAAAAGTAAAAGTGTGCTGTAAAAATTTAAAAAGTTTTTTTTCGATACAGTTGACTGCACTGTAATGAGTATAATTTAATTTCGAAAATAAAGTACGTGTTTATACCATAAACTTAATATAAAATTTTTCTAAGTCTATGGTTTATACAATCTTTTTTGAAATCATATTTGGAACATTACGTTGTGAGTGTAGCACTGACATGAAATAATTATTATTTATTTAACTGGACTGGCTGTCTGTATGATTTGACAGCTAAGTTTTTGTGCCTGTTTGAAACGCCACTAGCGTGCGTCTAAGTCACTTGACGTACAATATGAAAAAAGTTGCCGTGATGGTCTCTCCAGACTTCAAACTTTAGTACCACGTACGCACGCTATGCTGACGCTACGTCCTACAGCGCCAAAATGGCGGAAATCAAATAGGCACAAAAACAGTTTGACATAAGCCTGTCCAGTGTAAATATATGCAGGTCAGTGGAGTGTAGATAAAAATGTTTTACCTTTTCAATTTAGGTTATTTTTAACCGATCGTTTTAAAACAATACAGATTATTTGTTCTCCGTCTTATCTTTTTTATTGTGTCAATGAAAACGCAAAAATCACAAAGTTTTGATCGCTTAGGAAATTATCTTTTTCTTTTAAAGTACTAACCTAGTTTACTTCTTTATCAGGGTGTGACATACCCATCCTGTCACGGCATCTGGAGGATGTGGGCTCCCCCAATGGAGCGGTCGCGGCTGGCAACCCTGGCCTTCTGCGGCACGTACGCTGGCATCGTGATTGGCATGCCACTGTCTGGTATACTCACGGACTACATCTCCTGGGAAGCACCTTTTTACTTCTACGGTGTCTCAGGTGTCATTTGGTAACTAATTTGCAACTTTTTTAATTTGACGATAATTTAACCAGAATGGTTCATAAAAACTTTCCAGTTTAATGAAATGAAACAATTTATGAGTCCAAGAGATTTTAAAAACTACTATGGTGTTATTACAAAAGATTTTTGAACACCTGTTTAACTTAGACACTTAGATGCTATCACGATTTTGCCAATATTGTTTAAATTCATCAATGCCCGTGCGGACGCGCCGTGGCGTCCGGACAACAATAGAAAATCTATTGTGTCTCATTTTCCGGGCCTTGATGGATTAAACGAGACAGGATTACATTTAAACCGTGTCAAAAAAAGATTTTTAAACACTTGTTTAACCTAACAGGTGTTTAAAAATCTTTTGTAACAACACCGCTAAGTTTGGAAGTAAAGTAACAGAGAAGATTCTTAAAAACTCTACAATTTGTTTCATGCCCCCCTAGAATGACTGTCAAAAGTAATATCGAAGCGATGTTGTGATTGAGATGGCGCTATACGTGAAGTATAGCTCTGTCAACACAACATCACTTTGATGTTGCTATACGAGATCAGAGTACGGCCTCTGAGCAACTCTTCGTTGTGTCACAGGTACGTGATGTGGCTGTGGCTGGTGTTCGAGCGGCCCAGCAAGCATCCGACCATCACCGGCAAGGAGCTGACGTACATCGAGGAGTCGCTCGGCACCGCCTCCCAGGCCGCCATGCCCAGCTTCTGGAACACGCCATGGAGGGCCTTCGCTACCTCACCACCTGTAAGTGACTGTATTTTTTATTTCTACGGCATTATATTAATATTTGAGTCGTTAATCAAAACGGGCTATCTGTAATTTTTGACAAAAATGCCTTACTGACACAGCAGAATTGCAAACGTCATTGATTGTTCAACCGATAAAGAATCAAAAGCGGCCAATTTCTCTGATAAAAAGGTACAAAATCTAAAAGCGGCCAATTTCTCTGATAAAAAGATACAAAATCTACGCTAATTTAAAATTATGCCATATTTTTTTTTCTCTTTCAATATAAATAAGTAAAATGACAGATAGCCGCTCTTGATTTTATACGAATATTTTTCTAAAGATATCTATGACAGGAAAATGTGTCCTTCCTGTCATAGATATTTTTATAAAAAATTGTCTATGATGTTTTCAATATTTTCTTTGGGAAATATGTAGCTCTGATAAGTACTTACGTACCTACATACATTTGTAAAAAAAATACTTTTTTGTTGTTCTAGGTGTACGCCATTATTGTAGCAAATTTCTGCAGAACTTGGAACTTCTGTCTGCTTGTTATTTTCCAGTCTGCGTATTTCAACTCTAGGTTCAACATGCAAATTACTGAGGTACTTATAAAATTTTGTGGTTTTGATAGTATTTGATGGAAATGAATGAAATAAATCAAGAATGTAGCGATGATTTCAAGGTCTCCTGCACACAGTCCCTGACATAAAAAAAAACATTATTTTTAGACTAGTTTCTTGGGCGCCATCCCGCACTTGATAATGACCTTTTCTGATGCCGATCAGTGGCATGCTCGCCGACTACCTGATCAAGAACAAAATTATGCGCGACCTTAAATAAATCAAGCAACAAACATCTGAATGTACTCGAGGACCTTCCTACTTTTTTATTTTATTTCAAATGTGGGATATTAAAAATATATAAGGTCCTTCTTAAATAGTGCACATAATTTTAAGGGGTCAATGTACTCATTACTATGGTACCAACATTGAAATCGCGAAAAAAAAAAAATCAGCTGTTCCATACATTTTGATCTATTCGATTTTAAATTTTCTATGGAACAGCAGATTTTTATTTCGCGATTTCAATGTTGGTACCATAGTGAAAGATGTTTATATGCATGACTACATTGACCCCTTAAAATTTTGTGCACTATTTAAGAAGGACATTACATATATTTTTAGTCTGGTTTCGTGGGCGCCATTCCGCACTTGATCATGACCTCTCTGGTGCCGATCGGCGGCATGCTCGCCGACTACCTGCGCAAGAACAACATCATGACCACGACCAACGTGCGCAAGCTTTTCAACTGTGGTGGTTTCGGGATGGAGGCGTTTTTCTTCGTGCTCGTCGCGTATGCTAATAATAAGGTAAATAAGTTACAATTTTCACTATACACCCGCTTGTAATTTTATCAGTTAAAGTTTTGTTGCTTTTTGGTTTTTATTTGAAAACTAAACACTAACACCCGCTACATTATTCGCGAGTAATATCACTTTCCGGTAAAACGGTCATAAAATATAACCTGGGATAATGTAGTTTTGTAGTACATAATATTTATACTTTCTTATAGATGATCGAAGACTTTCTTACCTAGTTATAATATTCATATTGTCATAATGCTTGCTTGTTTTTGTTTATAGCATATTTGGGACATTCGTTTCAATGAAAAAAGTTTCAATATCGCTTATCTCTCTACATTTTTTAACAACTGATGTTCATTTGTTGCAGTACGTAGCCACTATAGAGTTAACCCTCGGCGTGGCGTTCAGCGGCTTCGCCATATCAGGCTACAACGTGAACCACCTAGACATCGCCCCTCGGTACGCGTCCATCCTCATGGGCTTGTCGAACGGCATCGGGACCATCGCTGGTTTCCTCGTACCTATTGTCATTGACTACATTACACAGGAAAAGGTAAGGTTTTATTTATTTAGTACTTATAAGTTGATATCGCCACTTCAGGCTACCATGTGAATCACCTACACAAAAACACCGGTACGCGTAGCCTAGGGAGGGACAGTAAAAAAATTCGGGTTGCACTCCGGGAGTGCCGGCAGAAGTGAAAACTTGAATATTAACGTTGTGCATTTTTGATATTTTGGAATGGTTAAGGAATAATTTTGCACGAATTGCTTTAATTATCAGTATAAAAGTACTATCATTTATGAGGTAGAATACAATATTTATTTATTGCGTTATCGTACACAAACATGACAATTTATATTAGATCAAAAAGTTTATCTCTCAAAAAAATCAACCCGCCGAACGCCAAAATGACGCGCCGCCATTTTCGCCGTGCCGTAGAAAAAGAGGGGGCTACTTTCGCCGCCGGCTGTCTACGCTACATCCGTCTTACGAATTTTCGATCAGGGTCACGTGACCCTGGCTGACGCGAGTTTAAAATTTTTTACCCATTACAAAAAAGTGTACAACGCCGCTAAAGAAGTTTTTACTTCAAAAAGATAAAACTTCTGTAATGAAGATATTCTCATCGAATTCTTCATACTTCAGTGACGCGTTTCGAAATGGTTCTCAAGTGCGGGACTCCCCCACAGTATCGCATTCCGTCACTCAGGCGAAACAAAAAGGACACTCGTCTGTAGCTAATTTAAAAAAGGAATCGCCCGCCGAGCGACGCCCGCGGAATATCGAATGAGTCGCTTTGTGGGTGCGCGGCGAAGCGTCACCGCGAACACTTTATTATCGCTGCCAAGTTGGTGGTACGCATTAGTATTGCTCACAATCGATATAAGTTACTTTATTTAAAATCTGATTTCTTTTATGATGCCTTACTCTTACAAAGCTCATAGGTTATGTGAAATCATCGATATTTGTGTCTTCTTCTTATTTATATCTCATAAAATTGTAGATTATTATTTATATATATTATATATTTATGTTTTTATATATGTCGTGGGCCAATCGTTGAACTGGACGGATCGAGATCTGCCTGGGCAGATCATGATACGCCGGCATTTCTTGATTTGCCTTTTCAAAACCCGCCATATCGTTCAAACCATAATGTTTGACGATTTGCCCGGCTATGCTTGGGCAAAACGATTCTGTAGGGAGGCCAAAGTACAAGCAAATAAAATTAAGTTTAGATAATAATTCTCCTAGATAAAAATGATATAACCAGCCATGTTGGGATAAATAGTCTGTAGGGTGACCAAAGTATTAGTAAAACTTTTTTCTTCGACTAACTCACTGTTATTGTTGTTATCACAATTTTAACTCTAACTAACTCTAAGGTTCGGAACGACCAAGAACTTTAAATGTCATTGAAAGCGCTGGTCTGCGCCGTCGTCGAAATAAGCACAAGTACGTTAGAGACTGAGTTTATTAGCACGTTTTAGTATTCACAAATCAGCAGTAAATCTATTAAAGTCGTCGTCGATAGTCCCTTTTTTTCCCCGGTCCGTCACTGTCATTCATGCTGGCAGCGGTCGCGCTGGCCAGCGTCTTTAGTCATCAAAAAGTCTATAACATTCCCACCTCCAGTATTGCAAGGCAATACTCAGTCAGGTCAGGTCAGGCAGTCGGAACAGGTCGGGTCAGTCAGACCAAGTCAGGTCAGTTGGACTGGGTAAGGTCAGACCCAGTCGGGTAGTTAAGGGTTAAGTCAGTCGAGAGATGGGAATGTCAGTCAAGTCAAAGTTAAAGTGTCATTGTCAGTAGTCTAATCACGGTCGAACGTCAAGTCGGCAAAGTCTCGTCACAGGTCTCTTGTAAGTCCCTGTCACAGTCCTGACGTCCACTACCCTAACTTGACCGTCGGGGCCTGGGTATACCCGCTCCACACTGCCCTTTGGCCAGTGGTTGCGCGGGAGCTGGTCATCGCAGATAATTACGACGTCCCCTGCTTTCAGTGGTTCTACCGACACAAACCACTTACCACGTCTGGTAAGAGTGGGCAAGTATTCTTTGACCCAGCGCTTCCACAGCAGGTCGGCCAAGCGCTGGGAGTGACGCCAGGACTTCCGTAACAAGTCCCCGTCATTGAAGTCAGCTAATGACTGATCGACAAAGTCGGTCTGTCCCCCAAAAATAAAATGGTTTGGGGTCAAAGGGGTTGAATCCTTATGATCGAGAGGAACTTGGGTCAGTGGTCGACTATTCACCATATATTCGGCCTCAGCCAGTAGTGTCTTCAAGATCTGCTCGGTCGGAACCTGTTCCTTCAAGGTCATCTTAAGTGCCGTCTTGATAGACCTCACCATTCTCTCCCAACACCCGCCGTGGTGAGGAGAATTTGGGCAGATAAACTTCCACGTAATGCGACGAATACTGAAGAACTGGCGCAGTCTGTTAGCATCTAAGTTCTCAACGTGTCGTCGGAGCTCCTTATCGGCGCCTTTGAAAGTTGTGGCGTTGTCGCTCCAAATTTCATTAGGTGTGCCACGTCTTGCTATAAAGCGCCTCAGAGCCATGATGGCACTATCAGAAGTCAGGTCGTTGACAAGCTCAATATGAACGGCTCTTACGGTCATGCACGTGAACAGTGCCGCATATCTTTTTTCGTGGCGTCTTCCAATTTTGATTACCATAGGGCCAAAATAATCAAGTCCACAATATGCAAAGACTTTGATAGGCGTCAATCGGCTGATTGGTATTTGTCCCATTAGTGGTGGCGTCGGCACGGCTCGATTGTTTTTACAGACTTGGCAAATATTCCAAGTAGTTTTTACAGCCGATCGGCCGCGAAGAATCCAGAATTTTTGACGAATGTCGTTAAACACCTTTTCTTTGCCACAGTGCGCGGCATCTTTGTGATACTGCATCATCAAAAGCTTCGTAAAATTGTCAGACGGAGACAATATGATGGGGTTCTTTGTGTCATACTCTGCGTCGGCTGAGTCGATACGACCACGTGCCCGTATGAGACCCCGCGCGTCTAAAAAGGGAACTAATTGGAAAAGGCGACTATTTTTGTCGACTTTGCCTTTCGTCTGCAACATCTGAAATTCATTTGGAAATGAACGCCGCTGACTGTCTTGGATGAGAAGCAGCTCTGCTTCCGTAATCTCGTCAGCAAGGAGTTCTCCACTTCGACGTTCACTCTTGTCTCTCAAATTGTAATGAAATCTCAAAATCCACGCTGTCGCTCTTACTAGTCGCCAATACGAAGAGAAACGAGCTACGTCTGGCAAGCTGTCATTAGCATGTGATGTAATGACAAGCGTGACCTTCATCTCCGGGTCGAGACTCATCTCCTCTTCAGTTGCATGCGGATGCGGATCTTCAGTCGGCCATGCATCTTCGTCTTGTCTGAGGAAGTCTGGCCCGGTAATCCAACGCGCATGCGCTATGTCACAGGTCTTGTCTCTAGTCGCAAGATCGGCGTGGTTTAGGTCAGTGGGGACCCACCTCCAGTCACTTGGGTCAGTCAAGTCACCAATCTCACTGATCCTGTGTGCAACAAAGGGTTTGAAGCGGCCCGCTTCGGATCGTATCCAGCTAAGGACAGTCTTGGAGTCAGACCAATAAACAATACGGCTGATGGGAAGATCGATGAACTTCTTGATCGACTGTGCCATTCTCGCACTTAACAAAGAACCTTGAAGCTCCAACCTCGGGACGCTCAAAACTTTCAGTGGTGCAACACGAGCTCTCGCCATTATCATCGAGACATGATAACTACCGTCAGTCAACGTGGATCTCAGATAAGCAACTGCAGCAAAGGCTCTGGTGCTGGCGTCACAGAATACGTGAACTTCGACAGGCTTTGACATGTCAGTCTGGGCACTAAGAAACCATCTCGGAATTTGCAATCCGATTGCCACTCGCAGTTCCCGCAACCATGACTGCCATCTGTCATTAAGGTCACCTGTCACCTCGTCGTCCCAGCCTATTTTGGTCTTCCAAATATCTTGTAAGATTATTCGGGCTTTGATTGTCACAAAAAGTAAAAATCCTAAAGGATCAAAAACGGACATACATATTTTCAAAATATGCCGCTTTGTAGGACGGCTGTCGGCTTGACTATCAATGACGTCACAAAGATTCGAAAATACGAATTTGTCATCACTTGGTGTCCACTTGACACCTAGTACTCGCTCAACTGGTAAGTCAGTGGTGTCATTGAGCACTTTGGCACCAGAAGTTGACAGTTTCTCTTCCGGCAAACAACGTAAAATTTCCCTGGAGTTGCTCATGAAACTTGTCATGTTGAATCCGCCTTCAGCATGAATATTAATCACGTCCTGCACAATTTTCGTTCCCTGATCTACTGTGTCAACTGACAAGATCAGGTCATCCATATAGTGATGGTCGGTGATGGCTTTCACTGCATCAGGATGTGTCTCTGCAAATCGAAGCGCGTTTGTATTCTTGACGTACTGGGCTGATGATGGCGAACAAACCGCGCCAAAGATCATCACGTTCATCTGATACTCGTCATTGTCCCACAGGAACCGCTGAGCTTGTCGGTCTTGCTCAATAATGAGCACCTGATGGAACATCTCCTGAATGTCTCCCATTAACGCGTAACGATGACACCTAAATTGTAATAACATACCTGGTAGGGAATTTAGAAAGTCCGGCCCTGGCAGAAGAAAATCATTCAATGACTTTCCGTCTGACCTGGCTGCTGCATCTGTCACAAACCGCAACTTGTTGGGCTTATTGGGGTTAAACACTGCAAAATGAGGTAAATACCAAGTCTTGTCTGACCGGTTCCGCACCTCATCACATGTCAATATTTTCGTCATCTGTATAGCCGCACAACTGGGTCGACATCTTGAATTGGCTATAGAAGAGAAGCCACTCCTCTGGGGCTCCGGTGAAGATTGGCAGTTCTCTGGTGCTCGTCTGTCTGGCAAGAAACTTGCCCATTTGTGACTCCGGGTTCGATGGTGGGTCACGTACAGCGTCGGTGGTCTTAGTCTGATCGCAGTTTCTCGCCGTCGCGAAATTGTGCGTCGGTGCCGTGCGACTAATAGAAGTTGGGCGCACGTCGTTCTCGCCGTCACAACTTTCTACCTCCAAAGCTTCTAAGTCTAGCGCTATCTGTTCACGAATTAGTCTTTCTTCATTCTCTATTCTCCGGCGCTCGAGGTCGGCGAGCTGTTCCGCGGCCTGACGTTTCATGTCCAAAGCTCGCTGTCGGCGTGCCCGGTCCGATGAACACGAAGCTACGGATACCTTCGACTGCGTACTTGTGACGGGCGGTGGCGGTGGCAGGTCAGCCACGGTTCCGCTGATGATTGCACTTTTACTTCTTGTCAGCATTTTCCACAGGCTGGGTCAATTTTTTCACGAAGGACCAACTTGAAAGCGCTGGTCTGCGCCGTCGTCGAAATAAGCACAAGTACGTTAGAGACTGAGTTTATTAGCACGTTTTAGTATTCACAAATCAGCAGTAAATCTATTAAAGTCGTCGTCGATAGTCCCTTTTTTTCCCCGGTCCGTCACTGTCATTCATGCTGGCAGCGGTCGCGCTGGCCAGCGTCTTTAGTCATCAAAAAGTCTATAACAGTCATTAATAGTACAAAGTCTTCATTTTCCATTTGGAATACGAATATATTAAACTTTCCTTTATTCTAAATTAAATAATAACTGTTGAGAAGCTGCCATGTACTATTTGAAACTAAGACACAAAAACATCAAAATAGAAAATACTGTCAAATGACATCGAAATTTTTTTCTATGGACTAATGTCAGAACGTTTTTCAACCACCGATTTTGATGGTTAAAAAGTTGCAACGCTCGCTCTGACGTTAGGAACGGGAAAGTTGTGTCAACCGAACATCACGCTCTAATGTTTGGAACGCCGTTAGAGCGTTTGGTTGCACTCGGAGAGTAGTTTCTGAACGCAACCCAGCTGACAGAGCGCAAACAGCGTTACAAGCGTCGCGAAACGGAAGTATATTACGATGCGCCCAGCCACATCTTGATGTGGCCAAGTACTAGTAGGCCAAATCGACGAATAGGATGCTTTTATCGATCTGCGTAATTTTTGATTGGGCACGTCATGAAATTATTGGCCAGATCATGAAATTCCGGCACATCGTGATCTGCCCAGGCAGATCTCGATCGGCCCAGTTCAACGATTAGCCCACGACATATACAGGGTCACTGGAAATATGACGTATTCCTTCTAAGGGGTTGCAGATGAGGTCAAAACAAATATTTTTTGTTAGATAACTTTTTCTCAAAAAGTTAATAGTTTTTAAGTTAATTGAAATTAAGTATTTTTTTACCAAAAGTACGTTTTCAGACACAAAAATTTTAAATAAAAGATAACTACTCATTCGATTTCGGATTTTTTATTACTTTGGGATAGAAAACACTCTAAGTGTTGATAATGAATAAAAAAAATTAGAAAAAGTACAGGTGTTTATAAAAACTTCAATCCTTAAATGCATTTTTTATTTTTATTTTTTCAGCGTTTTTAGAAACGGCAGCAAATATCTTTAAAAAATTCCTAGTAACTAATCGTGCATAATATTTTAAAAACATTACCATCTATTCAGCTTTCAGTTGAGGTATAAATCTTAATAATAACTTAAATAAAAAATGAGAAATTAAGACTTAAGTAAATGGCAGTCCCATTTCATGTAGCAAAAATTTCCTACTTCGAGCGCTTCGGTGGTGGCCGTATTATCCCACTTATATCATAAATGTGAATGTTTGCTTATTTGTATGATTTTTAATAAATCACGCAAAACGGCTGAACGGATTTGAATGAAATATGACACACAGATAGTTTAAAAGTCGGATTAAAACATAGGAGGATACTATTATCTTGGTTAAAGGTTCAGAAGGGATTTTCTCGAATGTAAATGCGGATGAAGTCGAAAGGCGAAAGCTAGTTTGCCATAAATGGTCGTGCTTACTAAAAATACTTTCGTCCGAGTGAGTTTTGGGACAGGGTTATTTTCTGCTAGTCAAAATTTTTACAGACGGCATCAAAAATAACCATGCATTATCAGCAATTTTTAATGCCAAGCTGCTGGGGAACAGGCCTTCCTTTTGGCTTGTGGATGTATAGAGCGGACGGGTCATAACCCACTACGTGGGCCCAATGTGGATTGGTCAGTGTTAACGACTGTAAATACATTTGGTTGCAAATACAGTTGGTCCTGGCTACAGCCAGGACCAACGGCTCAATGTAAGGTACATTGAGTTAACACCGACCAATCCGCATTGGACCCACGTGGTGGGTTGTGGCCCGTCTGCTTTATTCATCCACAAGCCAAAAAGAAGGCCTGGCATAAAGGCATTAAAAATGGCTGATATGCATGGTTATTTTTGATGCCGTCTGTATAAAATTTTGACTCATCGGCGGAAAAAATCCTGTCGTGGAACTCATTCTGACGAAAGTATTTTTAGTAAGCACGACCGTTTATGGCAAACTCGCTTCCGCCCGCGACTTCATCCGCATTTACATTCGAGAAAATCCCTAGGGAACCTTTAACTAAGATAATAGTATCCTCCTATGCTTTAATCCGGCTTTTAAACTAACTGTGTGCCATATTTCATCCAAATCCGTTCAGCCATTTTGCATGATTGATTAACAATCATCCAAACAAGCAAATTTTCACATTTATGATATAAGTAAGATAATACGGCCACCTCCGAAGCGCTCGAAGTAGGAAATTTTTGCTACATGAAATGGGACTGCCATTTACTTAAGTCTTAATTTCTCATTTTTTATTTTAGTTATTATTAAGTTTTATACCTCAACTAAAAGCTGAATAGATGGTGATGTTTTTAAAATATTATGCACGCTTAGTTACTAAGAACTTTTTAAAGATATTTGCTGCCGTTTCTAAAAACTTTGAAAAAATAAAAATAAAAAATGCATTTATGGATTGAAGTTTTTATAAACACCTGTACTTTTTGTATTTTTTTTTATTCATTATCAACACTTAGAGTGTTTTCTATCCCAAAGTAATAAAAAATCCGGAATCGAAGCAGTAGTTATCTTTTATTTTAAATTTTTGTGTCTGAAAACGTACTTTTGGTAAAAAAATACTTAATTTCAATTAACTCAAAAACTATTAACTTTTTGAGAAAAAGTTATCTAACAAAAAATATTTGTTTTGACCTCATCTATAACCCCTTAGCAGGAATACGTCATATTTCCAGTGACCCTGTATATTAAATAGGTATTATTTTGTATTTATTACTATTTTACCTTTTGTACCACCTTCATTGATATCTGTTTCCTAAAGGTTGACTGGGAGAGAATGCTTTTAGCATTAAGTTCGCCTTTTGTAACATTTTGTTCCAAATGTACAATAAAGTTTGTTAAATAAATAAATAAATAAAATGATGTTTAAAGGTTCGATAGGAAGTAGGAAAATGGAGACTGAGAAAAGAGAATGCTACGAGCGTCACTCAAACCTAAGTCCAAACTCAAGGGTTGTTTAAACAGGCATTTTGCCATTGACAGTAGACTCAAAGGAATAATGCAAAAGTATTTACAGCCATCGACGTTTTCCATGACTTATTAATTAATTAATAAGTCATGGAAAATGTACTTAACAATTACTATTGATGCTAATTCTTCTCGTATTCTTCTTAATCACAATAGGGAATATGCATAAGTCACTGATTTTGATAAATTTGAGCTTGGTTGCCGTATAAAAACATGATGGAACAGAAAAAAAAAATAGTTTTATCACACGATGAAATCAGGGGAAAATAACGATATTTTTTTCATTTTCAGATATAATGCACCTAACAGTCAGATAGAATATCGAATAAGAAATAATATTTTGTATGACACATAATGTACTTAGACGCAATATTTAGGGAGATAATGGAGAATGTCCGAAAAAAACAATTGCCTGAATATTTTTTTATAGGTATTATTAGGGGAGCTTTCCTTAGTAATAGAAAAAAGTATTCACTTCTCAAGCTTACGCGCTCACTAGACATGAAATAAAACACTTTTTAACGGATACTAGCGCGGTTTTATTGAATGTACTTTGGTATTTCATGAATAGAAAAAAGTTTCAGAATTTTCGGTTGCGAGAAAAAAAAATTAAAAACTAAATTCTCTTCGACTTCACAAATGTGCGAAAGTAACAGCAGAATGCATAGAGCATCGCGGCTTCTCGGAAGGGAGTAGCCATACGAAGCGTTCCCCTCTGCCGAAGTACAAGCCCAAATGGGCATATGCGTTAGTAAAACCAGTTGCACCCGGATTTCTTTCTAGACCGAGTCCAGTCGCGCATGTGAACGCTGCTCTGTTTAAAATGTCGAATTGATGAGTTTTTTGCTGTAAAACGAGGTCTGGAACATCAAGTATACAAAAAGACGGTGTTACATTTCACATGAAAGTAATTTTTTATCGTATTATTGCTATTTGTTTACATTTAAACATTAAATTTGTATATTTTATTCTTGATTAGTTGTCAAATTTGTTCAGTGACATCGGGTCTGCTAGTCCATGGCTCGTCCGTACAAATTTCAGATCAGTCCTTAGATAAATCCGAGATTTCGCCGATGGGCAATTTAGTGATGTTACCGTTATATAATGTTTGTCGATAAAGTTTTGGTCAATCTGGCACTAATTCTGCGTCAAATTCATTTGCGAGATTTTTGCATGTATTGCTCTGCATTGATGTGAGCGCGACAGATATCGCGCGATTAATGTCGAGAAATAGTCACGTCGCTCATCCTAGCCCGGCTGGTTTATACGATATTAACCTACGTCGGTATTGGTCAGCTGACCGACTTACTATGGAAGGGTGAATAAAATCGTTTTTCGACATGGGGTCAGTGTTATATTTTTGCTCTACATGAAGAATATTACAAAAAAAAGACAGAAATAGGTTTATACCTAATAAGACACAAAAACTCATACAGCGTTTATAATTTCATGTCAGGTGCAAGATTGTTTTCTATTTCCTATATTACAAAAGTACTTTTTGGGTATATGTAATGTACAGCTCGCGCATGTGAACGCTGCAGTAATAAAAATGCCGAATTGTTCAGTTTTTTATTGTAAAAAGAGATCAGCCCACCGATTACGTATCTCTGTTGCTAACAATTCTCGATTGAAATCGCAGTTGCATTGCTGCTTTAAGTAATATAGTTGTCACATTGGTTCTTACTAAAGCAGCAATGTCACTGCGATTTCTGTCAAAGTTGATTGCAACAAAGTTAGACAATCAGCCTTCGGGAACATCAAGTTTACAAAAAGATGGTGTAACATTTCACATGTAAATAATTTTCTTATCTCCTTAGGGAATCTTTGACCGGGATAAAAACGTATCCTATGTTTTAACCCGGGCTATAAATACGTTTTTGCGTGATAATATTGGTAGGATATACATATCCAATCCCTGTTCGTTCCCGTTCCCGTACCGTACCCATACCTGTTGTCGTTGTTGTTCCCGTTCCCGTATTATTTTTCGATACAAAATTCGAACCCTCTTTTCGTTGTATATGTTACGGCTAATACCCGAAGAGTGGCTAAACCTAGTTTTAGCCGGCTAAAACCAGGTGTAGCCGACTAGCCGATAGCTGTTGGTTAAAACTGGTTGGTTTTTTTTAACATAAAACAGAAATTACTTTCTTAATACCCCAGGTAGGATAATTGTACAAATAGGATCTTTACAAACATCCTAGTATGATTATCAAAAACCAGACAGTTAGAATCTGAAACAGATTTTTGCAATCGTCCGAGTAAAGTTTAGGATTTTTACAAAATCCAGCGTATCTTAAGTATTTAGATCGCGAATGACGATCATTTTGGACGCACTGATTAGCTTACGTTAACGTTATGTATGAGCTGACAGACGGACGGACTATGTTCCTTGAAGAAAGTTTGTTTAGTGCACAACGGGCTGTGCTTGGCCTTTACCTTAGCGCCGAAGGTGGAAGCGCACTACACCCGGAATCCTCATCACTGAGAAACTGGCTATTTTACCTCTAACTGCCGGAACACAAATTTTGAAAGTGTTGTTATGGCGTCAGACTTAGGTAAAATGGTAGTAGCTATCCATTCGGACTTGAAATAAGCCCTACCACCAAACAAACCGAGTACAAATTCTAACCCACCCTGGAAATCGAACCCAGGACCTCTGCGTCTTACACGGGTGGGCGAACCACTAGAACTCAGCGGCGGACCACAGAATTTGTTCAGTTTAAGCAACACTATCACCTGTTAAAGTATCATCATTCATTACATCATCATATATTTTTGTTCTACATGAAGAATATCACCACAAAAGACAAAAAATATGTAATAAGAAACAATAAACAGCGATTCAATTCAATGTCAGGTGGTTGGCTAATAGCGATAGTAGGTAACTTGTTATTTAATATTAATTCTGATTGTCTTTTACATATTAAAAATTAATGATATACTTTACAAGATATCTAATGTTGTTAATAAGATGAGATGATGAGATCTTACATATATATAAAGGTAATAATAATACTTAATTATATGTTGATGATTTATCCGATAAATAAAGATAATTATAATAATAAAGATAAATACGTAAAATTTTTGTGTTTGTTACCTTTATTCCCTTTTCGAAATTTATCGATATTGCTGCATTGACAGTTGAGCCCAGCCCTTTATGTCAAAAACGCGTCATTGTGTGAGTTATGACTCATCCGTACACAATTTTTTTGCTGTTTTGTTTTATTTTTTTTTGTGTTAGTGTCGTCATTACAGTGTTGTTTTTGTATGTGAGGATGCGGAATTGCATTTGTGTGCACTTTCCCCCCCCGCAAAAAATGCCAGAATAATTTGGATAGAGTAATAATCGCTAAGGCTCCTCCCTTCGGAACGAAGCCGCGATGCTCTATGGCAGAATGGAAATTTTACCTTTGCCTTCATGGTTCACCTGTCACAATCACAACACGTATTAAGAAAAAAGTTATGACATTTTGTATTGAAACTTTTTTTAATATCATGTTGTAGTTGCGGCAGGTGGTGGCAAAGGTATAATTTCCATTCTGCAGTTACTTTTGTACATTTGTGATGTCGAAGCGACTTCAATTTTTTGAAAAATTTTCACGTAACCGAAAATTCTGAAACTTTTTTCTATTACTAAGGGAGCTTATTCCTAGTGTAAAAATACCTATGAAACCTACCTATAAAAAATATTCAGCCAATTTAAGGTTTTTGGACATTCCCCATTGAAAATTCTTGGCTAACTCCATAATAAACGCGCCTGAAACGTGATGGGTGACCGACGTCACAAATCATGACCGTTTTGTATCTAGAGCATTTTCGGTGGGTGCTGCTGTGTGCCAACTTCAATATATATCTTCTATATAATATATATCTTCTATATCACAAGAAAAAAACGCAAGAGAAAAGTTTTAATATTACAGTTGATTTTCTCACGCATTATACTTTTGATTTTAATACAAAAAAATATGTATTTATATAATTTCGTGAGGTATTGTCGGAACCAGTCAATACGATATAAATTGATAGTTGGTACAATGAAATTTTGGATACCTCGCCTATTAAATACCGATTACTTAGCAACACTTATACGACACCCGTTAAATACACTCGTTGAATAGTTTTTCTTTATTTCAATTTATACTACCTACGAGTGTTAAACATACGATTTAAAAAAATGTTTAAAAACAAAAAAACCGCCTTCAAAAAAGACCTGCCTCTAAAAAGCAAGAAATAATATTCAAATCATTAGATACGCATTATAACGTCTATTGAAGTCGGGTGGGGTACGAACGTACCGTACACGGGAAGTACAACTTCCTTTTTTTATTCTTAAATCCCCACCCGACTTCAATTGACGTTATAATGCGTATCTAATGATTTGAATATTATTTCTTGCTTTTTAGAGGCAGGTCTTTTTTGAAGTCAGTTTTTTTGTTTTTAAACAATTTTTTATTTGTTTATTTTTAGTGTCAGTCAGTACCTTCTGTATTAAATAGTGTAGGTAAGTATATTATTTAGGTAGAAAAATCGGCTCAGCCAAACGTGAGTTAATCGTGGAGAAACATACTATATACAGGTCAAACTGAGAACCTTATTTTTTTTGTAGTCGGTTAAAATGACTACACTAAAGGTATCCCTTTTCCAACACAAAAAACTTCATCTAATTCGGTTCATAAATAACAAAGTCGTCAAGGTAGTTGATGCAAAATCATAGTATTTTCAGGATTACTTGAAAACTACTCGACCGATTTGAAAAAAAATTAAATGGGACCATCTCGCAAGCAAACTCAATCGAACAAAAAAAAATTATTAAAATCGGTCCATAAATGTCGAAGATACGCGCGAACAACGATAAAAAAAAACATACAATCGAATTGAGAACCTCTTCCTTTTGTTGAAGTCGGTTAAAAAAAGTTCACGAATGATCTAGCTTACCCACATCGTACTGATCTTATAAAGCGTTATTTGCAAAACACCAACAAGGAGGAGTAAATTACTAATATAATAAACAACAACTTTTTTTTGTTCTACAACTTTTCCGAAAACAGCCAAATAAAATCGACTCCATCCATACAAATGTCCCGAACAGCTGATCGAGTTTTGTGTGAAAAGTCGATATTTTTTGTCTGTTTTCGGAAAAGTCGTAGAAGAAATGTTGTTGTTTATGATTTTAGTAATCTACTCCTGCGAGGGTTGGTGTTTTACAAATAACCCTGTAAAATATTGGCACAGAACATCCACGAGAAAGCGATCACGGAGTGGCGTGCGGTGTTCCTGATGGGGGCCACCGTCCACTTCATCGGAATCACCATATACGGCATTTTTGCGTCCGGAGAGCTGCAGCCGTGGGCCGATCCGACGCCTGAATACGAACCACCCGTTAAGTCACTCGACCACGAAACCACATTTGTAAGTACTGACTCTTGACAAGAAGATTGGCAGCTGCACCTCGCACATAACAAACCGTACTATGTCACAAGTCAGAAATACGACACGTTTATCAGAACGATCAAATATTTTTTTTGAAACCAACACTATTTTTTTTTAAACTTGAAATTTTCGTATTCAATCAAAATAAAATGCCTCAGATGTAAAATATAACGTACCTACAAAGGTCATTGGGCATATTTGACCTACTTCATGAAAATTCGCGTACAGAAACCAGACCAGTTTTAAACTGAAGAGTTCAATCCCACTTTTCATAGTATGTATTATTTTTTATGTACCGACCGGCAGAAAAAAGTTATTTTACAGTATGTGTGTGAGTATATGTTTAATGTTATTAAACTTTTGTTATTAAAACAGAAATTTTTAGTTTGAGCATTGTGAAAATGTGTGGTACAGGCATAATAAACGTTTGTATTGTCTATATTTATTTATTTTATTTTATTTATCATGAAAATGCTATGATATCATGATAAAAAATGAAACAGGGCCTGCAACAATGCGACCCATACCACTGCGTAGTGGATACATTTATCATTTCGTTTGTGTACGCCGTAGGTCAAATGTTGAACAAAATGCCCAATGACCTTTGTACGGAACCCTCGGTGGGTGATTTCGACTCGCCCTTGTTCGGTTTTTTTTATATCATTATGGTACTATTCCCACCCAGGCCGCTCCGTCTGGGTAATGGAAATAATTAATCAATTATTTCCATCCTTCCAGACGGAGCGGCCATCAGCCCCACTAAAGGGTTCGGAGCCACCAGCGTACGGTGCCATAGCTGCGCCCGCGCGCCCCCCCGCGCCGGTGCAGCACGTGCCCAACAACCCCTTCGTGAGCGGAGCTTTCTACCAGGCGGAGCCGGTGCAGCCGCCCGCGCACCAGTACCAGGACCCCACTGATGGCACCTATTAAACAGTTGGTAAGTTTTGTGGCTTCATTTTTGTCATAATTATTCAGCCCTACTAAAAGGCTCTTATTGAAGTGCTCATGGCGGAGCTTGACAGACTGATAGTATTTGATCACGTTTGTTAAGCAACGCTCGGTCTGGCCAGGTGTCGGATGGGTGACCGTTAAGTGGCATTACAACTGAGAGCTTCCATGCTTCGGAGGGTAAGTTAAACCGTCGGTTCCGGCTGTTGTCATCTGATAACAGTCGTTAAACCAAGTTACTTATCGCCTTACGCTATAACACGCGATATACAGGGTTATTTGTAAAATACCACAACAACCTCGCAAGAGTAGATTACTAACATCATAAACAACAACATTTAATTTTGTTCTACGACTTTTCCGAAAACAGACAAAAAAATCGACTTCCCATACTCTCTCTGTCTGTAAATGTCTCGAACAGTTAATCGAGTTTTTTTTTTATGAAAAGGCGATTTTTGGTCTGTTTTCCGAAAAGTCGTAGAACAAATATGTTGTTGTTTATGATGTTAGTAATCTACTTCTTCGAGGTTGTTGGTGTTTTGCAATAAACCTGTGTATCGTGTTTCGGTTGGTCATATTAGAGCCAGGATCATACGGCATTTACTAAACAGTTGGTTTGTTGACTTCATTTCCGATTTATTCTCATGAAGCACAGTATACAGGGTGTCCCAAAACTTTGCCACACGGAGGGAAAGTACCTTAAATATTGAAGATGGGTTTACTGAAAGAAGACTTCATTTTGATTTTTAAAAAATTGGAACTTGATTCAAAGATTTTCGAAAAATCGCATGCCTTAACCAGGATTCGAACATACCAAATTAGAAAAAAAAGAAAATTTTATTTTCACGATACCGATCGAAAGGGTTACTAATTACAAGTTTTTTTTGTTAAGTAACACAGCATCTTAAACAGTAGGAAGACCGTGAAATTTAACATTTACATTTTAATTAATACGTATTTTATCAATTTATATAGGAATGAATGCGATATTTAAAAAAATCTTAGAATGCAGTTCGCATTATTTTTTAAAATAAAACGAATTCTTCTTTCAGTAAAATTCCTATCTTCAATATTTAAGATAGGTACTTTCCCTCCATGTGTCAAAGTTTTGGGAACCCTGTATATAAGTTTTTTCAATCAAAACTTATATTAATACTGTGCTTGAAGTCTTCACCCTCACTGAAGGACTCGAAGCCACCAGCTGGCGCTATTGCTGCGCCAAAATTCATGTCATTGCAAGCTACCTCTTGCAAATGTTGATACTTGCTTTTTATTAATTTATTATCAATACTTTGTAGAAAGTTCTAGCCTTGTTCCAGTCATACACTATTATAGCAATTTAAAGAAATATATTTTTGTTACAGGTATCTCAGTCTAAACACTAACAAAGGGTTTGCGACTCCTCTATTTTTTTATAGATAGGTAGGAATATTACATTATCTGTTTCGATTCAATAGCTTATACGAAATATCATGTTGTTGATAGCAACAGTTAGACATAGTGTACCTGTACCCTACATTATCACTGATACTGTGTACCTGTTTTTGGTATTTCTTATACTCGATCAAAGCTCCAAAATGGGTTACGTTACTGCTCAATATAAATATGGAAATAACTATCATTGTTGATCATAATATGTTTATATTTTATTATCTGTTCAACCATCTTGTACAGGTGTAAATAAGTTACATTGCATATCAAATATCAACGCTATATATGTCAGTTATTTTTTATGTTTGTGACTAGTTCTTGATATGACATAAAATCAGAAAATTATTTCGGTAAAACCATAATATCACTGTTGTTAAAATCGTGGTGAAACATAATCGACATTAATTATTCCATCACACTAGTCTTGTTGGCTGATTTTGGAAATTATTTTTATTCTTTGTTCAATATCAATAATAAATTCATTCAGCTAGATTCATAAAATTGTTGTAAAATGTTTATAAATAATTATAAGTAACTGTTCGAAATTTAGTATCGTATCTATTTAAAACAATATTAATGTACTTAAAACTACGATAGATGTAGGCCTAAACGAAAATGTTAATTGTGATGGGAAGTAATGTAATCATTCAAAATTTAATAGAGTAGTTTGTTCTTTGTTTGATGAATTATTTTACAATAAATTTTAATTTAATTTTTGGTTGAGATTTGAGATGCGTCCTAATAAAAAGATAATCAACGGAGTTATATTAAACACGTTTCTAAGAAACAGATAATAAAAGTATTTTTAATAATTAATGACAAAAAATAAACCAAAAAGGAATGGTTAAATTTATTTACAGTGTTTATAGGTATGTGTTTTTTATACAAAGTGATTTCATTAGGTAAGTTCATACATAGTAGAACTTTTGACATAATATGATTATGACAATAATGTTTTATTATAATGCATCTTAAATGTTGAATTATTTGTGATATTAGTTTCTTAATAAAATAAGCATTTCCCTTTCTTTAACAACTACCTATAGAACTTTAATAATATGTATCAATATTGATAAGGTAAGATTTCTATGATTCTGTCCACTGATTTTCTTCTTTAGGATAAAATAAACTTGATAATAATTTATATCATAATTATATCGCTATAATTATTATACATTATAACACTAAATAAATAACGTTAGGCTTTTAAACCTGAGTAATATAAGTGATATTATTATGATTACAATGTTGAAGCAATCATTTCGAAATTCTTTATTTCTTACTATAATTTACTTATTCGATAATATTCGATTTTTTTATTTATTGATTGGTAATTAGTATATTATTTGTGTATGTTATTTTATACACTAGGTATATTATCAAAAATCCACATTACTATTGTGATAATAAAATAATATTTTTGTAAATAATACCTGATATATTTATTCGTAGCATGCTTTGTAGAGAGTAGTTAGCAAAATGTTTCCTGTACAGTCTCTTATGTATTGGTTTATAAAATTAATTGCTATAATTAAATAATGCATGAATAATTGGTATGCTTATTTACCCTTAACACATCACCTACTGCACTATTTTGTTCTCCTCCTTACATTTTATTAGCAATAGTATGCACTTTTAGATGATGTAGAGTTAGCTTGCACATAATTCCTGATAGGATATTTCGATGAATATTGACAATAAAATGCACTCTTTGTCAGCACTGCACAGGCACACTGCACAAGTTATTTAATAAAATTGACAATAAGTAGATCCCTAACTAAGCTATTTTTATTTCAGTTCACTTTAATATAAAGTGTTCTGAATTATTTATTCAGTAAAATGACAAGGGATTTTTTCTTTCGGAAAATCAGGACAATAATATTTCTATGATGAGACCAATTTGTTCTATATAGGGAATGATTGTTGAATTTATGTATAATGCGTTTTATATTATTATATTTAAAACTATTCCGAATACCATTGGGTATTGTGACAATAAATCAGACTGCTATTTTAATAGCACTGTTCACTTGTTAGGAATCGCACGTTTGAAATTTTTTATAATAATATCCTATTACGTTTCTTAAAAATATTTATTTTTGTATATTTTATCTTTAGTCTTATGACTGTATTTGAATATTTTCTTAACTGAAGAGAATAAAGAATTAGTTTAGTTACATAAAAAAACGTTTGAGGTCAAGATTTGTCAATACGTAAAACTGACATTTGCAATGTTGAAACTTCGATTGTTTTAGAACTAACGCAATTTTTATTGTGAGTTTTAATTCAATTTTCAATAATAGAAATCAACGCAAAATACAAATGCATAAATGTAAAAATGTATGTATTTGTAGAGAGTGCAAATCAATATTATCGAAAGATTAATTCTTAATAAAGTATTAATATTATATATATACCTTGTACAATAATATGCTCGAACAAATGACAATAATACAGTAGTTAGTAAAGAATATACATACGTATATTAGATATAAAAATCATTATATCAGATATAAAGTTATGAAATAAGCTGGTTGTTGGACATGGGTGGGAATTATCATCGCGTCTTTATTTTTTTCACATTTAGCTTCGTATTTTGAAACATTTTCTAATGTAGGTCTCCTAAAATAAAACGAATAGTTTTAATAATTTTTTAACTTCTACCTAGTTTGAAATTTAGACCATGAATCTATAGTAATTTATGTAAGTTATAGTTTTGGTGACGTCCAGATATCATCTTAACTGTCATTTCGTAAAATTGTTAGAGTTATAGATTAAACTAGAATATATAGATCAAATGGTTGTTTTAAATAATCTCTACGCCGTCAATTCTGTGCTGTAAAATATGTTTAATAAAGTTGAGAAATATTTCTTGAATGTGTAGTTTATGAATAAAATCACATGAAAGTTATTTTTGTAAGGAATAAAGTATAATTTAAGTAATACAGAGAATTTTCAGTACATCAGATTATTTTAATGGACTCACCAAACACGTTTTAAATAGCGTTTCTAAACTTTGTTTCGGAAAAAATCTATTGAACTTTTAGAACATCAATATTTTGGACTTAGAAGTTTGTTTGCACTAAGTAGTAAGATTTTGTTTGTAGTCTATCACTCATTTTGTTTCACTAATACAGAAAATTAATAGGTACCATCAAATCGAGCTTAAATATATAGTTATTTAATTAATTGAAAGTGGCCGGGAATTGTGCATGAAAGAATAAAGGTTAAAAAAAGGTAAAAAAAATTGGTGAGATCAATGTGGGATTTACAGGGGTCGATTTTCCAAACGACTTGCTGCTTGATTTTAGTCGACTAGCGGTTTTATCGAGTATAGAGTGTAAAATCTAATCGCAATGAGGTGACGATTCCAAACGATGAAACCAAAACCGCTAACTGTGCCGTTACGTTGTCATTAAGGTTACATTTACCTGAATATCTTTATCTAACTTTAGCATTCTCATAGAAATTGGCATCTTGGGATCCCCAGTCATTTTCAACAATATTAACACTAGTGGCTCTGAGCTGTAGACCTCGCATTTGTGAAGTTTTGAACATTCTTCGAAAAGGCTGAAATATTATTATGATTATTCCCCATATCTCCCCCATTTTGCAAAAAAATATAATATTTCGACGAAAAATCTCCATATAATTATAGAACCTGCTCACGAAATTTCACGACAGCCGGGCGGACATAATGACACCATTTTTGCCTAAGCCGCCTCTAAGACTGCCTCTGTGGTCTAGTGGTTCGCCCACCCGTATAAGATACAGGGGTCCCAGGTTCGATTCCCAGAGGGTGTACAATTTTTACTCAGTTTGGTTGGTGGTAGGGCTTATTTCAAGTCCGTCTGCCTATAGCTACCCATCATCTTACATAAGTTTGACGCCAATTTAAACATTGTTGTGTTCCGGCAGTTAGAGGTAAGATAGCCAGTTCCTCAGTGATGAGGATTCCGAGAGTAGTGCGCTTCCACCTTCGGCCTTATCGTTACTTAACATCAGGTGAGATGAACGCCAAGCCCTATCCCGTTGTGAATAAAAAAAAGCTGAAACGGAGACGTTTCGTTCGCGCTTGCTCGGTCAAAAACTAAATCAAAAATCTTTGTGTACTTGAACGATAACTGAAACGAAAATGCTATTTTGGTTTTATCGTTTAAAATTAGCGCGGTTGCCTCTTGTTAAGGCTCAATAGTCAATGATAATTTTCACGATGTCCAAGGTTATGGCGAAAAAGGGTAACGATCCCCCGAGCACTTCGTTGATGTGCACTGGTCGGTCATAAATAATATATTAGATTATAAGAAAATATTAATTATAAGAATTTATTATATTCGTCTGGTAAAGGAATACGCACACTGTGTAAATGTTATGCGGTTTATAATTTCGTTATTATAATGATGCTAGTTATAATGAATATGTTACGGCAACTTTCTTAATACCCCATGCTACACCTAGTTTTAGCCGGCTACACCTAGTTTTAACCAACAGCTGTCGGCTACACTACTACAGTTTTAGCGGCTAAAACTAGGTTTAGCCGCACTTCGGGTATTAGCCGTAACAAATGCACAAACATAAAATCACTTTTGGATGTTCTTCCAGTAAAAGAAGTTTAGATGGTCGTTCAAAATTGGCCATATAAGCAAACCTAATGTTGTTTTGTTTTTAATTTATTAGGTAGCCGAAAAAGTTCGCGGGCTTTTTGTTCTAAAAATAATAAAGATACCACAGCGAAGTCATCTTTATCATCAAAATTACAAGACCTAAAGCTGCTGAACCATTTTTTTTGCTGTTGTATTCGACAAAGCATCTTCTCTATTAATATGTCTTTCTTTGAGCACTAGCAGCATTTTTTTTAATACTGGTCTACCCTTAACGAAAAAAAATGAAAAACGTATCTAATAAAAAATATTATAAATATGAAAAAGAAACAAAAACCTATCAATTTGATTAAATTTTACCGCTATTACCAGAAAGTCAGCTGTCAAACAATTACATTCCCGCCTAAGTTTAGTATTGCCAGAAATATAACACGCAAAATTCTTGCTTCAAAAAGACCGCGAACTGTTCTTGCTACTTATTTTTATTACACATTTTTTTCCTTTTTCTCTTTGTAATAGGGAAATATAAGTTTTGACATGGTTGCGTGCAAAGCACGTAAAAAAACATTAGGAATTACAAGTAAACTCATAGCACTGGACATGTATATTATATATAAAATGGACGTATGTATTATGGATTCATATTTATTTTTTTATTTAAGCAGTTATATGATTCTCGTGAAAACTTTACTACAGTTTAAAAATGTTTATTATCGGAAATTATCCAGAAATAGTTATCATGGATGAAAGAAGAATGCCAATTTTTGACCTGTCAAAATGTTTTTTTTTATCAATTCTCGTGTATAGAGAGGTTAATAGCTCATAAAATGGTGTATTTATTGTTATTTATAAATTGCTATCTAAATACAGAAATAGGGAAAATTAGGAACAAAGATTTGCAATAATAACAATTAATATAAACTAGAACATAGTGGTTTTACCATTACATATTTTTCTGATTGCCAAATTAAAATTCAATAAATACTAGTGTTCTACGGTCACAGCAACTATTAAAATATAATTTTATTATCATTATACATCTACTGTAAAAAAAGTTATTGAAAGGTCAACGCTTTTATGGGAAGTGATCGTTGTCCTCAAAACGTAAGAAAAGCAAAAACTATAACAACATTAAAAAAATAAAATTATTCTACCTCTTGCTAGATGACATTTCTTCGTATTTAACCATATTTATTTAATTGTGAAGAAATTCGTTCATAATTTTGTGAATCTCCTGGAACTGTTCTATTGATTTATGGCCATTATGCCAACTATGCACCAAAGTAGCGAAGAAAAATTGTGAGTGTAACTTCGATCAAGAATATCTTAGAACGAAAATTAATTTAGAAAGAGAATTTATAACTTAAGATTTTTTCTTTGTTCTGCGCCTAGAACACTTCACAAACTTAAGGCGGTTGTTTGACCGAAAGTGGCGCCCTCAGAGGTTATTATTTAATAAATTAATAATAGAAAAAGATTTTAATAATGTTTTACGTGGAGTTTTTAGGGCCCATGGTCTAGTATTTTTAGAAGGTATCACTACATGGCTTCGTAGTCATTGGTAGAAGTAAATAGCATATGTGTCAAAAACGGCCACTTTTAGCAGTTTTGCTATCTACTTCTAGCAGTGACTACGAGGAAATCTAACGAAAGGTACCGTCTAAAAATACTAGACTGTGGGCCCTAAAAATTCCAGGTAAAACATTATTAAAATTGTGTATTAGAAATATAATATTAAATAAATTTCACTGCGCTGCCACTTTCGCTCAGGGTGCCACCTTAAACGGCATACAAAGGTACCGAGACTGGCAAAACAAAAAAAGATAAAAAGAGATAAACAAAAAGAAAGAAATATTGAAATTCGAATCTGGATACCAATTACTATTATTTCCAAATTCAACTATAAATAAGTAAAAAAAAAAAGAATACCTATATAGTGCTTCCACTTTGATAGTGAGGCGTTATTTCAAGGTGCCGTTTTTGAGATTCTGACCGGATCTTGGGTATTCTTGATCGAAGGCGCTGAAGTAAATAGGCGGAGATAAAATATTAAAAAATATTTCAATGTAAACGAACTGTAGTAGCTCAGTCGTCTCGTGACTACTACTAAAATGTAGTTTGTCATCAATCTTAACTACTATCCGTGTTTGTAATATTTTGATGGAGAATTTAAATATTATTATAGGATAAAACTGTATAATCATAGGTTATTGGACAATAATTTTTATTTATATGGGGTGATCTCACTCTATAAGGCTGTGTTGACAATAAAGCTTCACAAAGCGAAATAATAGTTGTAAGATGTAATATTTTATAACTATATAAATAACCAATAACCATTAAGCTTGCAGTGTTCCGCAAGAGCTTCTTAAGAGCTTAAAATGAGTTTGTGTATAAATTACCTTTAAACAAACATATTATAAGTACATTAAGTACATACATATACTACAAGCTCATACTCCTTATTCTAAAACATCATCTACAGTTAGACCTAGGTTCCATCTCATAAAAATGTCAATGAATTGGTTAATAAAGAAGGCATGGCATGCCAATTTTTCAGGAGACACGACAATTAAATTTCTAAAAATTACTTATTCCCTTTCTTCCTTACTTATGTAAAGGTACCCAATAATAATTTTTAAACCATTGTGCTCATATATTCCGTTTCTTAACTGTTATGTCTGGCTTGCCATAAATAATCGAATTCCATATATATTGCTAAATAGAAGAAAGGTGACATATTCCCTTTCTTAATTAAACGATTCTTGCAGATTAAAATATGTTTGTCGGTAGTTTAATTATATTTCCTAGTTCAAAGTTGCGTAACATACGTAATGAATACTAAATAATATACTAGAAAAAATACGACTCGCACCAGATCAATACTCAGACGGGAATCGAACCCGCGACCTTTGGATATCCGGTCCAATGCTCTGACCGCTGAGCTACCGAGTCACTAGTGACATCGTCGAATTTTTCCTAGTATATCCTAAACTCTTACGCTGTAAGCCAGCGTTATTTCACCAATGTGAGGAATTACCTCGACATTCAATTGAAATATCTTTCCAGATATTTTAACAATTGATTAAGATGAAATAGCTATATAATTTTTAAATTTGAGATTTTTGCATTTACAATGCTATTTTTAAACAATACTAAAGCTTAAACTATTATTTAGTATTGTTTAAAAATAGCATTGTAAATGCAAAAATCTCAAATTTAAAAATACGTAATGAACATCAAATTGGTATTGTATTTAACAATTTGTCATGCAACGTCAACATCAATCTTAAATTAATTCGTCCAAGATCTTAAACCAGTAGCTCTACCATTTTGATTAATGAAAATTGTTTTGGCTACCCGAAAACAATCGGATATATACTTATAGTCAATGCCAGTGAAAGAGAAAAAACGATAGCGAAAACAGTTTGCATCAAATTATAGTAGGTCTAACTTTGGTCAAAGTTTTGGAATAAGGAGATCTATGTATAATTTTCTTGGATAGCTTTTATTATAACCTTATAAAATTCAACAAAAATGATTATTTATCTTTATTTAACTTTTCTCTGATACAGTAACTGGTACATAAATGTGATAGAGTATTATAAAGACAATATATATTATTACAATAACTAGATTATAGTCTTGTAATATATAAAAAAAAATAGGCGTTGCAGCTCAAATATAGTAAAATAGTGTAACTTTCAAAATTTTTGTTTGTTGTTTGTTACCTGTTTAGTACTTTTTGGTTAGTAAATTAAATTGTGATTTCCTATTTATTTTTGAAGTTTATTAATTTTTATATAAATACAGGTAACTATGTAAATAGACATAACTATCCAATGTTAGAATAAGTATTTCTAAATTTATAAGGTTATATACTTATAAATTGTGACCAAGCATTTGCAAACAACGAATAAGTAGGTGAAAACAAAAAATATAGTTGATATTTTAACCGTGTGTCTTCTTATACTTGCATTAGAGAATATAAGAGACAGCGTCAACTTTATAAATAATTAAAATTAGTTGACGACTCGTAGTGCACCTGTAAGTGTTTTTTGTTTTGTAATTTTTTGTTCTTTTGGTCACGTCGTTGTAAGTATAGAACCTTAAAAATCGTATATTACTTGCACAAGAGCACTGATTTGTCAATTACTGATTAGACTCATATTTAAGGATTGCTTTTCAAGTCCTGGTGTTTGTGTCGCTGTAAATAATTTGTGTCGCTTCAGTACGTATTCAGTTTAAAGTAAAATAATATTATTCCGTTGAATAAAATATATTTTTTGTTGTACCGTAGATACGGGTTCCATTCATGTTTTGAAAATAAATATTTTGTATTTTTCACCTTAGGGGATAAATGGCCACACTATGTCCTTTTGAGAATTATACTTAACTCCACTGCATGTCAAAATCGCTTGATTAAACGTTGCAGTTAGAATTACGTACAGACAATTATATGTACACAACTTAGAACTATGTCATACTACTCACATTACGTCATTATTGAGTAATTTCTATGACAATCACACTGAGACAGAGATCGGACATAGTTCTACGGTGAGTACATTTCATCGCTTGTGACTGTATGTCTTCTACACACAGTGCTGTTTTTTCCCTTGATTTACGTTCTTACGTGACTTACGTAAGGAGCGAAATAAAAAATATGTAGAGAAATGCAATCATTAGTTCAAGAAAATATTTTTCTCTTATGTGTCATCTATTCATTATTTGCAAAATTGTCCGCATTATATCAATTTACATAATATTTTTTACGCCAAACAAATCAGACGCATAGATGTTAATACTAAAAAATATATGATAATACTAATATTTAGATTAGTTTTATAATTACTTTTATCGTTATAGTATGCATATTAATATAAGATGTAGTTTGTAAATAAGATAATATTTATGAACAAAAATAATATAGGTTTAGGTATACCTAGAATAAAATAGAAATTATGTTAAGAAATATGATTGATTTGGCAAACAGCCAATACAATTTAAGTTTCACGCAGGCCTATTATTGAATACCTAATTAGCTGTAAATAGTAAGTACCTATTATTTAAATAATTTGACTGTATACAATGAAATGTTAGTGTTTTTGTGATATATTTCATTATATAGAACCTGTTCTAACATGAGCTTAGCTTTTTTTCATAAGTACATTATATTATCAATTTGCGGGTAATTTTTTTAGACAGTGTAAGAGATTATACGAGTTTCACAAAGACGTTATTCAACACACAGAGACCCCTCTGTGCTGAATAACGTCTTTGTTTTTTTATTTCTACCTTTCGGTATAGTTTTTTTGCTATAATTTAAAATTTTGTGCACACAATGACAGAGACTATTTTTATATGGGTAGGTACTAGCGGCTGCCCGCGACTTCGTCTGCGTGGACAGTAATTTTGTATCTATCGGGAACAGTATTTTTTTGGGATGAATGTCTATGTCCTTCTTTGTACCCCTGCCAAAGTGTATGCAAAATTTCATGATGATCGGTTGAGTAGTTAAGACGTCAAGGCGTAACAAACGAAACGAAAGAAATGCAAGTTTGGCTTTCACATTTATAATTTTAGTAAGCATAGTAAGGATTATCTTTGTACAATAAAATAGTTAAATAATTATAAGTACCTACATATGTATTTCCAATGTCTAGTCTAAAGAAAGGGAAATGCAAAATTACAAGTTTGATTATTTCACCAAAAACAACGACTTGCTTTTGTAAATATGCTACATTTACATATAAATTACAAGTAATACATTAGAGCTGTGTGCAATATTAAATAAGTAGGAAATTTAATAAATTACATAGTTATACTGTTTTAGCGGTTTATAAAGAAATTCTTGTACTTAATGTAAAGGATCTAAATTGATTAATGCTATGTATAGGATGTTCCAAAACTTTGCCGCCCACAGAGAAACTTCCCCGTGGTGTGGCAAAGTTTTGGGACACCCTGTTTATCAAACTTATGAGATATAATTTTAATAGTTTTCTTGATTTAACTTAATGATTATACAACATTATTTTTTGTATATACGAAAGCCAAAACACGGGTCACATATTTTCATTTTCAGAATAAGTATAAAAAAATTATAATGATACCTTAAAAACTCACGAAGGTACAAGCATTTTGGGTTGTCTCGTAGTAGGGTGTGCGTTAATTATGGTTTTGTAAACATTCTTTAGTCAAAATATAACATGATACAAAAATATTGCAATCGATTCTATTACTGATTCTGAATAAACAGTTTTCAGGTTTCGTATATATTAAAAATAACCTTGTATAGCCAAATCAATTGTTCGTAAAATATTTTGTTAATGTTAATAGTTACTCGATTTATGTTTAATGTTTTTTAAAATCTAGTCATGCACAGTAAACGCCTATTAAAGTCTGTGTCTTCTTGTAAACTCATTTATATCAAGTTTACAACTAATGTTTAGGGATCTTGTTAACCATTTCTTGGTGTTAGTGTCTATATAAAACTGTTAAACACTTTGTGGATCTCTATAATGTTCTTTTTGATATGGTGACATTATCTTCCCTAATATATGTATGTTTGAAATTTATAAAAGGTGTTTTCTTTATATTATTAAGATGCTAATCATAACCAAAAGCTGATATAAGCTTTTAATTACACAGGCCAGACTGACAAAATTCGATAAGAAGGCTATTTATCACAAAAAATAAATTAATTAAAAAAATATTATAAACACGACTGTCCTGCCAAAAACGAACTAAAAAGTTAAATAACAAGTGTCATTGCAGTCGGGGGATCGTTTGTGGAACAATTTTTAATCAAAGAGGTCCCCCGACTGCAATGATACTTGTTATTTAACTTGAGGGCTATAAAAGCAAAGGTGACTATCTCCACTTTTGTCAAGAATATGACTAATAGTGCCATCTAGTAGCACTGATTCAAAGCTTGTGATCTATCTAAAAATCATAAGCAAATACGTCTTTATCCACTAGAAATTTATGATTAAAAACAACCAATCGAAACAAAGATCGCAATGTCCAGTGCAGATTGTTACTTTTGTTTTGACATGTTCAAACTGTTGAACATTAAAAACGGACTCAAGATTTTTTTATTGTTTTATAAATATGAAAATGGAGCTGTTTAGCTCCAGCATTTACTTGTGCCGCCAAAACAAGCTAGAAAGATGCTCAGAAACCCCAGTAGGTGGAAAAGGACATTGAAGCTAAAAGAAGGGTTTGCGATTATTGTATAAAACTTTTTTGTGGAAATTGTTATGCAAAATTATTATTCCAAATGTTACTTAGGTACCTACGTTTAAAACTGCTTTATTTTTTGAAGACACTGACCAAAACAACCGCCGAAGTTGGTTAATGGAATCAAACATAGCAATCTCCAAAATTCTATCCGTGTTTACTCATAAATTTCTGCAATGAATGTAGTTCAAACTGGCTTTTTATATTCATCCAACTCTAGTCTACTGAATAGCAAAACATAATAGTAAAAAATATGACTATCTTAACAAATATTGTTTTTTGTCGTTTTTTACAAAATCAGGAAAAGTGGAGATATTCGCCTTTGCTTTTATACCCCTCACTTTTTAGTTCGTTTTGGCAAGGCAGTCGTGTTTTTAATATTTTTAAATTTATTTATTTTTATTTCACACATTTTAGTGACTATATTTTATATTTGAAATGTGCTCATTGAGGCCTTTCATTTGATGCCCATATTGTAATAATTGAAGAAAAAAAGATTTTTTTTCATATTTGAAAATGGTGTCGTAAAGTCGCCATATTGCCTTTTTTCAAAAAATTTTAGAATTAAAAATTAAAGAATAAAAAAATAAAAATTAAAGAATTAAAGATTCTGACGATACCCCATACATCCAAATCCGTTGAGTTATAAGTTATGGTGGAATAAAGAAACTCACATACCCACAAACATACATGAACCCTGAACACACAAAAGGAGTGTATATCATATACACTCCTTGATATGAATTTGATATGAATATTTTATATTTTTATATATATTTTATAATTATATTTGATATGAATAATTGATATGAAAATGATATTTTTTTATTTTTCAAGGTTTACCACATGATTTAGCTATTGTCGTGTTCTACAGCTTTGTTTGATTGCCACTGATAGTAGTAAGACTATGGAAAGTGATCATACACAGATTTAAGAACAGATAAAGTCCAACCATTTTCATCAGGTCTTTAATCTGTGTATGGCTACTTTTTACAGTCTTACTTTTATCTGTGGCAATCAAACCAAGCTGTAGGACACGACAACAGCTAAACTATGTGGTCAACCTCGAATAATAAAAAAATACCATTTTTGGAGATATACAAATATAGGTTACGGCGGGTTGCGATCTGTAAAACTTGGATTAAAGTATCTATAATTTCGTAATAAATAACTATATCACAACGGCAAACGGTAAACTTTTTGGTGATTTAAATGTTCTACGGGCTATCTCTTTCAGTTTTAGTGGTTAGAAAGGAAACCACCTTTTTAAGATTTTTTTATATTTTTTTAAACGCTTCCTATTGGTAATTTTCTTAACTATTGCGTTTCTTTAAATCACCGTTAATCGTGTTTCGATAAAATTTGGTGCCAAGGTGTGACTATCAGGTTCAGGCATTGGGTTGAAAGAGCCGTAAAGCGATATTTTTTATAAGGTACGTTTTAAAATTCTATATTGCAGATAAGCGTGTCAATTATGTTACGATTTCAATGTTTATTTGTCGATACTTCGCGGCTCAAAGGGCGTAATCACCAAAACACGACTTTTCAGTAGAGCCAAAAAACTAAAATTTAAATTTTGTTTTTTCCATAACTTTTTTGTTATTGAACCTATAAATATGATTCTTACACCAAAAGTCGTTAATTTTTGTGGTGCATAATATTAAAACATAACGTTTTAAGAAATATTTATAATTTAAAAGTTAGCTGGTGAATACGCCTCACAAAATCAAACATGTATGTCTTTTATGCCCCATAAAATGACTGCTGCGTTAGTAACGCTGTTTTTTATGCCCCCTAAAATGACTGCTGATTTAGTAACGCAGGGTGTAACTACCAACTTTCAAAATTAAAACTTTAGTTGTTATCGTTCTGTTACCAGTTAATATTTTTTTTGGGTTTATAATACAATACGTACAACTGTTTTTAGTAGAATAGGTCAATTTGGCAGCCGTTAGTCCATCAGAGGCTTGTATTCTATACCAGCGGTTCCCGAATTCTTTTGGCTACGGAACTCTTTTTGGTTCACCGCTTTTGGGCGGAACCCTAACTCAAGTAAGGAGTAAACTAACCAAGGTAGTTACATTCAGGTAAAGAAAACCTAGGACAAGGCTGCAAAAGATTTTTGGGTCTATTTTCCAACTAAATGTACGTTGAAATCATTAAAACTGGCAGTAAAACCACTGTTGAGTACTTGTACTATTAGTTATTCTGTGGTAGAGTCTGGTAACTGGTAAATGAAGGACATGTTGAATGTATGTAAATGTTTGTAATTAAAATACTCAAAATCAATGGAAACAAACAGGCGGGTCAGCAAAGTAAGAGTAAAATAAAAAAAAGGGGGAACACTTAACTGAAGGGAAAAAAGACTTTTGATTTAATGTATTAGTTATTTTTATTTTGACTCTGTTTCCATGCTAATTTTCTATTACTACGGGCCTCTCTCATTAACTGCGCGACATTTTTATATTTACTTACGAATTCCGAACAAGCAGTGTTTCTTTCAGGTACTAATCCGGGGGGCGGTGCCCCCCCGGAGCAGCCTTAGTGCCCCCCCGGAGAAAAATGTGTTGTGTGTAGGTAGACGGGCTAAAGTGTAGTGATCGAGGGACGAGCTCCCCCGAACCTCTTAATTGCCCCCCCGGAGAATTCTGTCTGAAAGAAACACTGCGAACAAGACATGTCTTTTGCAATTCTGCTTTCATTAAATCTACAGAGCAACGATTTCTGACATTAGAACATTTAAGCGTCATATGGGAAAACCTCGCTCAACATAGGCATTTGAAAGCAGTATGCTTAAAGCACGAGATACAACGCAAAATAAGGCATTTAAGATGTTGTCCTTTATGCTTTTAAACATTTTGACCCATTTTTATTAATACTTTGATTGTGATCGCATGTTACCATCAAAAATCTGGACAAAACTAATGGATCGTCACCGTCGGGACGCGGGACAATATCATCGAAATCGGGACTGTCTTTTTACCTAAACTCTTGAATTTTCGCGGAACCCCTGCGAGCCTCTTACAGAACCCCGGGGTTGCGCGGAACCCCATTCGGGAACCGCTGTTCTATACTGATATTTATAACTAGGGAAGATTTTTATTTTTGGATTTTTGTGATGACAGTAAATTTACTATTTTATAATTAGTCACTAGAAGAATGATAAGAGTAAAAGGCTACTAAACTTTTTCAAATGCAAAACACTCTTGATTGTTGGGAAGTCCTGAAGAAGGTCATAAAAAATAAGACAAATTAATTGGAACTACAAATTATTTATTCATTAGTTGCTACACAGTAACTAACTTTAAGCTACAAAATACAAACAAAGGTTTAACTAACCATAATCTACAAAATTTGCAAAGGCACATTACAGCAATGATTGTGGCTTTAATATTAACCCGATTTACCCAATCAACATAAAGTTTAATAAATCTTGGGGCGTACATTCTATAAGACCTAAGTCATGCGGATGTACGCCCTACAATTTTATTTGATAGTGTCGTTTACGTCCAATACTTTGATCATGCCTAATAATAATTGCTTTTACGTCCTAAAATAAAAAAAAAAACAGTATTACAAGCATTGAAGTTTGGGGTCGTATTTACCTTTGTTTTCAGAATTTGAGAACTTTAAAAATACAGTTCGATAGCGCAGAAAAAACTGAATAAGATGGCATTCAAAACTCATTTTGGCCAAATTGGTGGTTACGCCCTTTGAGCCGCGAAGTATCGTTGTGATCAAGGGTTTGTTTCGTTATTTTATTATGAAAAATATGCATTATCTTGTATACTTTTTTATAATCAACTGAATCAATATGGTGGTTCTAATACTAACCACTGTGACTATTTTGTTTGTATCACAGAGTGATTATTATTATATTACTGTTAAATTTTCATGAAACCACGAGTATTTAGTGAAAGTAATATGGAAGATATTCATCTGGAAGACTGGTATACCTTCGGAAATCTACACGCCACGCAAAAAGAAACACCTTATATACCTACAATACCTAAATAGATAGTGTTTCTTGCTTGTTATTTGGTAATGGGCATAAAAATTCTGGCCCAACTTCACTGTAACCTGTTCTGATAACCTTCATAAACTATCAGGCTCAATAAAATTACAAATGGAAAGCGATATGACCAGCCCGAGCGAACTACAGCGCGAAGACGCGCAAAATACAGTAGTGAAAATAAATTCAGCATGAAATGGAAGACAGTGAAGTACCTCTGTGCATCCGATAAGGTAAAACATGTTTCCAGATTTCCATAAAAAAAAAATATTTTCATTTATTCTTCCTGTCAATTTGGTTTTATCTAATAATATTATCTTGATTATTTTTATGCCAAAAGTCACAGTGGTCAGCAAACTAACCACCTTGTTCCTCGAAAGCCTTAAGTTGTAATTTTTTTATTCATTTTTTTTTCTTGTATTATAAACCGAAATTAAATCGAATATCTCATTATTTCATTTATAAACTCATCTACGTGAAAGTGTGACTCAAAGAGCTACTGTACTATTAGTACTATTATAATATTCTGTGATATTACGTCGAACGTTATAAAGCTGCTAATTATGGCCTATACAGATGGGCAACATTAGAACTGCACGCCAGCTGTTAAATTCCAGTTTGGATGCAGCTTGCGTGCAATCGTTAGAACTGCATAGAAACTGCCTGTTAGCATAGGTAAATCTTGATTTCCCTATAAGCTAAATTATTTTATTTTATTATCATTAAGGGAAATCAACATTTACCTGTCTAAACAAACAGGATTTTTATTCATGTGAGTGAAATTCATCAACATCGCAAGGGTGTATTGGTATTTCTGCAATAAAACAAATAATTACAATCAATTAATAATTTAATTAGAAAAATAATAATTAATAACGATAAATAGAACTAATTTCAACATTACAGTGAAGTTCATAAACATCGCAAGGGTCTATAAGTATTTTTGCAGTGTAACAAATAATTAATTTAAAATTTAATTTGAAACACAGTACTATTATTTATTATTAACGATAAATAAAACTAATTTGAACATTACCTGAAGACATACCGATATGAATAAAAAAACCGAAAAGATAAAACTATAAAATAAAAAAAAACTAAACATAAAATAAAAAAATATAAAGCAAAAACTACTTACAGCTTTATATAAGTTCCCCTAATAATGTAGTCGAATTAGCAAAAAGATCGGAAGTTATTCGTGTTGGTGTAATTTTTTATGGAATCATTAGAAGACATAAATATGTGTTTCCTCTGAGTTTGCACCATTCCTGCTATGTACGGAACATCGTTTAATGTTAGGTATTAACATTAAAATCTCATTATTTTGAAATTTCATTAATAACTTATTGTGGTAAGTTTAGATATAACTAGGTACCCCTTTGGTGTGTAAATACTTTTCACCAAAAAAGTGTGAGGTGTATGACACAGTAACAAAAATAAAAAAAAATCACCTAATTTGACTACACTATAATACAAAATATACACAATTTTAGCTATTTATCAAAAACTATCGCTTTTTTTGATCGCATCGCCCGTGATTTTTTTCTTTTTTCTGTGCTTTTACCGACTTGAGTTGTCCCCCTAACCAAAGTAACATTTGCAAATCTTTGTTACCGCCCTCTGATCCCAGTTGTCCCGTTGGGTAGTCCCGTGGCGGGACTAATTGTATTTTTTGAAACATTTACAGATTTGCCGTTTTTAAAATCGATTTTTAACGAAGGCAATCCTATGAAGACACACCCTTAGCACAAATAGCAATCGAGAAAAAAACGCGCGTAAAAGTACTCCATAGAATAGTCCTCTATGAAATAACCTATTTTCGCTTTTCAGCCGTAGATGGCGCTGTAACAAAATTAGTCTATCGAACGCACCAAAGAGAATGTAAAAAAACTAGGAACGCACTGACGTCCATTATACTATATAATGGACGTCAGTGATCGAACGTTTTCAAGGAAATTGTAAGTAGGTACTTGTACGAAGTACTTACAATTTCCTTGAACGTTTTTAAGCGCGTTATTTTTTTCGAAAGCTGTCCGTGCTATAGATACTGTATAATACATCCTTCAAAAGTGGAACATACATTTTATTTTGCAATAGTTGTTGCTTTGGCTAGGGCCTTTAGCTGTCGATGCGTTACCAGGGGCCCTGAGAGCACTTCTAATATATAAGGTACCAGTTTACGTAAACCCATACAAAAAGCACATCAGTTACTTCGATTTGACATGAAGTAAAAAAAAAACCGGCAAAATGCGAGTCGGACTCGCACACGATGGGTTCCGCACCAAAAAACGGAAAAAAACACGTTTGTTGTATAGGAGCCCTTACTTAAATATGCATTTTATTCTGTTTTTAGTATTGTTTGTAATAGCGGCAACAGAAATACATCATCTGTGAAAATTTCAACTGTCTACCTATTGACATTATTAATATCAAGCAAAAAACGCCAAAAAATCTTGTTTGTTGTATAGGAGCTCCTTTTAAATATTCCTTTTATTCTTTTTACAGAAATACAGCATCTGTGAAAATTTCAACTGTCTAGCTATCACGGTTCATGAGATACCGTTTGGTGACAGACAGACAGACAGACAGACGGACAGCGGAGTCTTAGTGATAGGGTCCCGTTTTTACCCTTTGGGTACGGAACCCTAAAAAGTAATGAAAATACTAAAACAACAATAATTTTACAGCAGTACTTATTATTGACTATGCTACTAATTAAAAATCAATATCACACAATTTCTTAAAGGTATTAAGTACATAAATAGGTTTCGGCCAACCTAAACAAGTTATAAATAAAAATAACTTAAAATAACTTATTAAATGGTAACTTATATCAGAAGACCTTTCTAAATATTAATTTATCATTTATTTGGCATTGTGTGGTAATTTAAAGTGCATAACTTATTTGTTTCCATAGCTTATTTCAACTAATATATTAGTAAGTAGGTAGGTACATGATGACTCTACATTGTTGTGTGCCATAATTGTTACCTACTCTAGCCAATTTTTTTCTATTTTGTTTGAGCAAATACGGGAACGATAAAAGTGAATAGGTAGCTAAAACGAAACTAAGTGAATAGGTATAAAATTGAAAAAAATTAAAAACATGACTGCCCTGCTAAAAACAAACTAAAAAGTTAAATAACAAGTGTCATTGCAGTCGGGGGATCGTTTTGTGAAACATTGTTTTAATCGAAGAGGTCCCCCGACTGCAATGACACTTGTTATTTAACTTTTTAGTTTGTTTTTAGCAGGGCAGTCGTGTTTTTATTTTCTTTTTTTTTTCACACATTTTAGTGACAAATTATATATTTTTGAAATGTGCTCATTAAGGCCTTTCATTTGATGTCCATATTGTAATAATTGAAGAAAAAAATGTTTTTTTTCACATTTGAAAATGGCGTCATACAGTCGCCATATTGACTTTTAAAAAAAAAAATATAGCCAGTGTCATTGGAATGATATAAGGATTCTTACAATACCCCATACATCCAAATCCGTTGAGCAATTTGGAAGTTATGGTGGAATAAAGAAACTCACATTCCCACATACATGAACCCTGAACACATATACACTCTTTTTGCTTTGGGCAGTAATAATATGACGTTCTTCAAAAATATTATTTTCATGATAAACAATATGTGAAGCCGAGTTCGTTTTAAGAATACCTAAAGGTATTTTCTGTAATGAGCGAAGACAAGGTACGGTTTTTTTGTATTACCTTAATAAAAAAATATATTTAAAAACGAAAAATTTGACAAATGCTTGTTTCGCATTCGTTCGATTGTGATAGACTTTCGTGGAAAGTATAAGTAGAAGCAATCACAAGTAAATGGACTTAAAATCTAAATACATCGGAGGCATAGGAAGTTTTCTCATTAATTTTCTAAGGCACTTTTTTTACAATCAGCTGTAGGGCGAGACCGACCGCAATCGCCTCGATTTCCCGGGGAACCCCCTCGCGTAGGGAGGTTTCGCGTTTGTCGTCACGTAGTACACGCCTCTGGCCCTGAAATTATTAATACTGATTGTATTTACAATACACATAATAAACCAAAAAAAGGGAGATTTATTATAATATCAAAAATAAATCTCAATAAATTTTGTTTTTCCTATTCCATATTTACGCAATAACAATATGTTAACAAGCTTGCGTTTTTGTAAATAAATTTTTTTCTGCTATAATTCTAGTCTGAGCTATAATTACTGGTACTCAGAAAGTTTATTTTTGTCTATGGAACACTGGCTGGTTTTGATGTCAATTAAACTACTTTGTGTGAGGAGCTCGGTGGCGTAGTGGTTTAGCGCCTTGCCCAGCAATTGCGTAAGTTAAGCAACGTTCGCAAGGGTTGGTTATGGGATGGGTGACCAAAAATTTACTACCGCGAACTCCTCCGTGCTTCGGAAGGCACGTTAAGCCGTTGGTCCCGGCTGCATTTGCAGTCGTTAATACCCACCAATCCGCATTGGGCCCGCGTGGTGGGTTATGGCCCGCCCTCCTTATCCACCCATAAGAAAGGCCTGTGCCCCAGCAGTGGGGACACCAAAAATGGCTGATGGACAAACTACTTTGGGGATAATGAGTAGTCGTCCTTCGACGACAATTGCCGAAGAAAGTGTGCTGGCAGTGCAAAAAAAAAATCTAAAAAACAGGCGAAGAGAATACAAAGAGATTCAGCATAACGCTGCAGATTGGATCGGGAATCCTTCACAATATTCTACACGAGCACCTTCGTATGAGGAGGATAGTTTCGCGCTGAGTGCTGCACAACCTTACCGAAGCTCAGACGCCCGTAGAAAAAAGTGTCTGCGGCGGATGGACAGACTGACGAAACTTTGAATAGAGGTTGGTGGAGAGTTCTTTAAGAGTAATAAAAATATTTTTTCCATATTAAGTTAATTTTTTAGTTTCTCAAAACTTTTTGAGTGACCCACGTATATTCCAATCAAAGCTTTTAATTTTATGTGACATTTTAGCTCAGTTTGGTCCTAAATTAAATAAATGGAAAGATCATTGGAATTCTTTTTTCGTAGCAGCCTCCCAGATCTTAAATTTAAAAGATTTCGAATACACTTACTTGCGTGAGAGGTGTTCTCCCATGAGCACATAGTCGGATTCCTTAGGCTCGCACCATCCAATCAGGTAGGAGAACAGGCTCGGACAGGGGCCGGCCCAGAAGCCCTCTTTACTATTTATCGACTCGATGAAGTATGGAGTAACCTTTGTGTGGTCGCACGACAACGTTTCTGTAACGATAAAAATCAAATACGACTTAGCTAGATGATCTTCTTAGGATAAAGGTAGGTACTGTGACACCCTTGCTGGCATCGTATTTGCAGGCGCGGATCCAGCCCTCAAAAAAGGTTGTGGGCACAGACACCCGAAAATCGGCCAAGTGCGAAACGGAGTATTAACTCACTCATAAACAATCATGACTCATGAACAGTGCAGTAAAAAAATAGCCTTTTCTGCGCCCTGTGCTAGCTTCTATAACTGCGCCCTTGTTTTTTTAGATATTATCGGGTACCCTAGAGCAGGTGTGTCCAACACAATTTAGTGGAGGACCAGGTTTAGTACTTTTGTAAACCGTAGCGGCCCAAAATAGATACCCAATAGCCAGGGATAGCCCGATAGCCCGAGGCAAGTCTATAGTAAAGAAAACGGCCGCGCAGCACGATTTTTAATCAGTTTCATCCAGTAACTTTGTAATCTTGCCTTTTTATAGTAAAAAAATGGCCGCGCAGCACGATTTTTAGTCAGTTTCATCCATATAACCTACGAAGTATCTTTGTTCGTAGCATATAACCTTGTAATCTTGCCTATTTATAACAAAAAAATGGCCGCGCAGCGCGATTTTTAGTCAGTTTCATCCACCAATCTTGTAATCTTGCTTGTTTATACTGGTTGTTTAGTAATAGTCTTATAAAGCCGAATATGGTAGATAGGGACCATCAAACTGAACAACTTTTACTATGGGACCAACTCTGAAATCGCAAAAAAAACAGCTGTTTCATACATTTTGATACTTTCGTTATTAATTTTTGTATGAAATGGCTGATTTTTTTTCGTGATTTCAGAGTTGCCCCCATAGTAAAAGTTGTTCAGTTTGATGGTCCCTATCTACCATATACCATACCAAACGCCCTGTAGTAAATAAAACGGCAGCACAATTTTTAGTTAGTTTCATCCCGACAACCTTCGAATCTTGCCTGTTTATAGCAAATAAAACGGCCGCCCAGCGCGATTTTTAGTCAGTTTCATCCACTAATCTTGTAATCTTCTTAGTTGTTTGTTTATAGTGAAATACAAGTATTCATGTGCCAAAAAAAATGTCAGAAATATGACATAACGTGTCAGCAACAGAGTGTGTTTCATTGGTTATTACCTATGGCGTTATGTTGGTACCCCATAAATTTATTATTATTGCGATGGAATAAGGTTCAAAATTGAATAAATTTCCGGGGTACCAACATAACACCATAGGTATACACCATAACTTTCATCGGTTATTACTAATAACCGATGAAACACTCTCTATCGACTATGGCGCTTTGCTGCGTTCCGAATCAGGCACGCGACACACGATTCATTTTTTTTATTTTTTACGACGACGACGTGACGTCACAAGTCGATTAGTGTTGTGGGCATGCCCATAGTGCCCATAACGGTGGATCCGCGCCTGCGTATTTGAACTATTTGGTACGTTAGTTTTGTATTTATGAAAGTATAGTATAAAAAAAAAAACAAAAATCTTTCGAATGTTTGTCGGCACTGACATGAAAAATGTTTTTTGTGTAAATTAAATATTATGCAGGTCAATGTCTGTAGGGCATTATAGAAATTGAGCTAGGGCTATTCGCATGTGTTAGTTGTGTATGCGAAATAAACAGAGTGGATACATTCGACGTTGTTTTATCTCATTTAAACGCATCAGACCGCATAGTACTTAACGAATATGACAACTTTTCAAGCTTTTCTGAACACTACAGAACCGATTTCAAAATTTCAAAAAATAGGACCAATAAAATTCGCTTTTCAGCGGTAAATGGCACTGTACAAATATTCCATAAAAAATCTCTATCGAATGTTTTTACACACGTAAATTTTTTAAGTCCGTTTATGCTACGGGTACTGAGGTAACAAACATAAAAGAAGAAGAAACAACCGAATTGATAACCTTCTTTTTTTTAAGTGGGTTTAAAAACGACCTCAATCATATGCAAAATATAGAGTAACGAATAATAATAACATTTATAACATATTTGCTCGTAAGGGTCTCTTATTACACCAAAGTTTAATATCGTATTGTATCTCATTACGAACTTGTGCGGTAACGTAAAGTAAAACGCACGGTTTCCTTGATAAACCGTGCGTTTTACTTTACATTACCGCACGGTTTATCAAGATGCTTCGTCTAAAACGAACGGTACTTTTTTAAATCTTAGCAAAGAGTTTTTATATAAGAAAAGAGGTCAACATTTTATGAATAAAATTATCTTTGGGAGATAAATAAACATTGAAATATTTAATTTAATTAATGTTGACAATGAATTACAACCATTTATCTGTAACAAAAACACAAAAATATTAATTTACTTTATTAGTAATACTGGCTGTTTTTTATGCCTTTGCCTTAAAAAAAACGCTGATGCGCGCGCATTGCTAATTTTTTTTGCTGTATTTGAAAATGTCGTCAAGTAGTGATGAATTTATGAATTCAACACCGCTAGAAGTCTGAGAGGCAGCGAAAAAGGCTATTTTAAGCCTCATGCCCGAAAAATTGACCGATAAGATACTTACAAGCGTATCAAAATTTAATCATATGGAAAACAAGCAAAGGTGCAAAGTCCGAGTTTTATTTATTTCCTCGCAAATATGTTATAAAACGTCGTATGACATACGTGCGCTTTGATAATTACCGCACTTATATCATAATGTACTATTACACCACTAGCGCCCTCTTTTCGGCCAACGATGAGATATAAGACGGAGATGGAGATACAACGCAATAGTTCACTTAGACTTTGCTAGAGGGCGATATTTTGTGCAGGAAAATAATAGCTGGTGGAAGGACAAGGAGCATTTTTTGTTTTTTTTTAAGATAAAATCACACTCCTCTTCCCCCCGGACCGCGAAAGCGATAAGTCGTGTGAACCCGTGCTAGTCTTTTATATTTTTACATTTAAATAATCCAAAAACGTCAAATATTTCACTGTTAAAATTACGTGTAGTACCAGGCGCCCATAAAGCACAAGCAACACAAGCAGCGCACGCAGGCAAGAGACAACAATAGTGAGCGCATTATTTCTCCAAGCTACACCGCTTAGCCGTAACCAGTTTGCGCGCACGTCACGCGTACGTCAGACTCTTCTCGCTTGCCACAACTCATAAGCAGAAGCGTTAGCGGTGCTATTTATAAGGGGTTGGCCCAAGTACAAAAAGTGTGAGTTGAATTCAATGGATAAGTCAATGTCGGATTCAAACTTAGATCTCATATGTAAAGATACCACTCCACCGAACTTTGTACAATCACGTACTAAGAGAAGGCGTGAAGAAATGGATTATCATACAGACTTTGATGCATTCAAGGAAGAAATGAAAAATACTATGACTGCCTTGTTCAACCAACAAAAGGAACAACTTAAAGACATCATGCCAACTCTTAAAGAAATTAAACAAGTAAATACAAATATTGAGAGTTCCATTGCATTCCTTACTATGCAAAATGAAGAATTTAAAAGAAAAATAGAAGATCTGGAAAGTCAAGCAAAGAAAGACAGAGAACACATAAGTTTACTTGAGGGAAAAATAGAAGACTTACAAAAAGGACAGCGTAAGAGCAATTTTGAAATAAAGAATGTTCCGTTGAAAGAAAAAGAAACTAAAGAAAACCTGCTAGAGATGGTTACATGCCTTGCTAAAAATGTGGGTTGTAATCTTAACACGACTGATGTGAAGGATATCTACAGAGTTCGTTCAAGAAAAGCAGATGCCCGTAACACCACCATAGTTGTAGAAACAAATTCCACCATGGCTAAAACGGAATTGATAAAAATGGCGAAGCAGTTTAACTTGCACAAAACTAAACTATGTGCGAAACATCTTGGCTTCAACACCTTAGAAGATACACCAGTATTCATAACGGAACACCTGACCCCCTTTGCATCCAGGCTTCACTTCCTCGCAAGGGATCTTGCAAAGTCTAAGGAATACAAATACTGCTGGACTGCATACGGAAAAGTATATGTAAGAAAATCTGATACTTCACCTATTATTAATATTAGTAGTGAAGCTCAAGTACAAAAACTATTCTTTGCTGATAAATGACTAGATATAATTTATATTTCTGTTATGCAATGTTATAGTCTTATAATGGCTATTATTCTTGAATGTCTTTACCTTAACAGTGCTCTCATTATATATTTTTTCATAACTCTAGATTATAAACTGATATTTATGCTTCAAATACATGTTCACACTTACACTTTAAAAACTCAAGTCAAATCAATTAATATTCACTCACTTACAAATACACTTACTAGTACTTTACACAAACACCTCATACCGCTCACCTGTAATATTAAACATCACTCGATTATTTATAATTGTAGAAACTCGTTTTCAAACTTAACTATAACAATCCATCAGACTTTTATACTAAATTTTATAGCATACTATAATGAAATAGAAATTTGTATGACAATAAATCAGATGATACGTACACACAACAACAACGAAGTAATGCACATCTGTTCTCGCTCTTTGCTAAATGGCTGACACGCTCCAAACCTTGAATGAAGTAGATGATATAAGTATAGCCACAGCTATAACATGTGACATAGACCATATCAATCGCCATAATATAAAAAAAGAAGATTTCACTATTATTTGTCAGAATATATGCAGTATATATGGTAATTTTGACGACTTCCTAATAACTTTATCAAGTATTAACTTTAAAGCAGACGTTATAGTTTTAACCGAATGTTTTCTTAACCCCGACAAACCTATTCCCAAACTGAAGGACTATCACTCACATACAACCACTAAACACCAAAACAAAAATGATGGAGTTGTAGTTTACATAAAAGACACTCTTAAATCCAATGTGAAGGAAATTATATTAACTGAAGCATCCTGTTTGCAACTAGATATCTTGAATAACACTGTGCTGTGCATTTACCGTTCGCCGTCAAACAGGAACGCAGAACACTTTATCACTTCATTGGAATCTCACCTGGATACACTAAAATCAGTTAACAATATAATAGTTACGGGAGACATTAACATTAATCTGATACCAAAAGTTACGGAGCAGTCTTACGATTATAGTAATAGAACACTTTATCTTGATATGTTGTCACTACATGGTATACTTCCTGGACATCGATTACCAACAAGGAAAGAAAGCTGTCTCGATCATTTTATGTTAAAAATTAATAAAAAAAAGGTTTCAGCATTTATTGCTATTCTGCCAACTACATCTACAGATCACTATACAATATTTTTATCTCTGGCTAAAATAAAAAATCGACAAAATATAGATAAAACAAAGACTACAATTGATTTTGAAAATGCACTTAAATATTTACAGCAACAAAATCTCGCTGATCTGCTTTTTTGTGATGACCCAAATGAAGTAGTTGAAAACCTAATAAGTAAAATAATAAAATCAATAGAAACAAATACTATTATTACAAAGATCCCAAAAAGTAAACGAATTATTAAACCCTGGATAACTCCTGGTTTGCTCAAATGTATCAGGAATCGTAACATGCTCCAAAAACAGTGCAAATTTGACCCGTCTGATATTAAAAAAATTACATACACAAGGTATAGAAACTACTGCAATAATTTAATTAAAAAGGTAAAAAGGAAATACGAAAGAGAAATTTTAACAAACTCACTAAAAGATAACAAATTGCTATGGAAAAACATAAAAAATATAACATATACAAGTAAAACTAATAAAACGAATCTAGAACTGACCAATATTAAAAATACACCTACAGAATCTGCTAACTTTATTAATGACTATTTTGCTAACATAGGTAAGCGGCTGGCTGAGAATATTCAATTAACGATATCTGAAGATTGCCAAAAGAACTACCTCAATAATATCCCAACTCAATCTCAGTCTTTTGTTCTATTGGACACTGACCCTGATGAAATAAACTGTATCATAATGAATTTAAAAAGTGACAGTGCCCCTGGGTGGGATAAAATCTCTACTAGATACTTAAAAATTGTAAAAAATGAAATTATCCCTATTGTAACACATTTAGCCAATCTCTGCTTAAAGTCTGGTATCTTCCCTGCTCTATTAAAACAGTCAATTATAACTCCCGTGTATAAGGGTGGGGAAAGAGACGACATCAACAATTACCGGCCAATCTCTGTATTACCCGTATTATCAAAAATTTTAGAAAAAATATTGAACTCTAGGTTGCAGGACTATTTGACTACTTATAATATATTGTCTCCATATCAATTTGGTTTTCGAAAAGGCATATCTACTGAAGATGCAGTAACATCTTTAAGCTCATTTGTATCTGAACAACTAGATAAAGGTCAAAAGTGCTTAGCCACCTTTTTAGATTTGAAAAAAGCTTTCGATGCCGTATCTATCCCCATCCTTATACATAAATTAGAAAAAATCGGAATAAGAGGTAATCAATTATCTATATTCAAAGATTACTTATCAAATAGAGTGCAAAAAGTACGGCTAGATCAAGATACTAGTGATTACATCACTGTAACAAGCGGGGTCCCTCAAGGTAGCGTACTAGGTCCAACTTTATTTCTTATTTATGTTAACGATCTCTGCAACATGAGTATCATGAATGCCAAAATCTTTTCATACGCAGACGATACCGCTGTTGTCTTTGCTGGTACATCCTGGGATGCCATTAAATCTGACGCGGAACGTGGAATGGCACAGATGGCAAATTGGTTAAAACACAATCTCCTTACATTAAATAGTAATAAAACAAAATATATATGTTTTAGTATTTGTAACCACTTACAACCGAGTGATAATTTTTGTATAAAAATACATGTCTGTGGAGACTTATTAAATAAAACATGTAACTGTCCTTTAATTAATAAAGTAGATCAAGCAGTATACTTAGGAGTAATAATCGATCAGAGGTTATCTTGGTACCCCCAAATAGAAAAAATTACTTCTAGGATCAGAAAATTTATCTGGATGTTTAAAACTTTAAGATATGTAGTACCAAAAAATATTTCAGATAACACTAACGCTTCTAAAAACGTTTTAAATGAGATTTATATTGCTTTAGTACAATCTGTTATAACATATTGTATATCTATATGGGGTGGGGCATATAAGACACACTTCCTTGAAGTTGAACGAGCTCAGAGAGCTCTGTTAAAGGTAATGTATTTCAAAAAACGGCGTTTTTCCACTGAGAGTCTATACCAAATTAGTAATGTTCTATCTATCCGAAAGCTATATATCTTAAACTTGATACTTAAAAAACATAAAACCTTGACATACGACCCTGGGTTGGAAAACAAGAGAAGAAAAGATTATGTAATTAATATTCCTATTACCAAAACTGTTTTTGCGAGACTACAATGTAATACACAATCAGCATACCTATATAACAAAATAAATAAAGAAATACAAATATACCAAAAAACTTATCACGAGTGTAAATCCACATTGTCTAAGTGGTTAAAGACACTTAATTACGAGGAAACTGAATCACTCTTAACTCACAACAGGTGAATTTCCATACATATCACGGATAAAATACACACACACATACAAACTAACACTTTCTCTCTCTCTCACACACACACACACACACACACACACACACACACACACACACACACACACACACACACACACACACACACACATACACACACGCACGCGCGCACGCGTACTCACATGTACTTAAAATAAATAAGTATAATTATGTAATTAGTTATAAAATAAGTATTTAAATAAAACTATGAACTATTGTTAAAATTATTAGCACGTAAGTAGGTTAGGTACCTACAAAAATCTTTAATGTCCTTAAGGAGGAGCGGGGCCCTCTGGTACAGGCATTATCATGCTTAAAAGGGGACTCCAGCTACTAATTGTTATGTTTTTGTATTTTAAAGTAAATAAAGATTTTTGATTTTGATTTTTTGATTTTTGATTTGACAACTTTTTTTACGCAAAGGAATGTCTTTATTATATTGTTAAATAGTTGATCGAAAATCCCGAAAAAATATGTATGGTGTCAGAAATTAAGAAACCTCGAAATGGTGTTCGTTTTAAGGTACCTACCTTGTAAAAAATGAAAACGTGTCAATTTGTGGAAAGATGTTTTGTTAACTTACGAAAAATAGTATCGTGAGCGCATCCTGGCTGGCTGGAGCCCCCGTTGACGTAGAAATCGGCGTGCCCATTGGGCCCCCACTGGCCTAAGATACCAGCCCCCGTGTGCAGGATGTCCACAAACAGCGCATCCGTGTAATCGAGGTCCCGGGAGCGGTTGCTGCCCATGTAGAACAGGATTGTTGGATCGAGACCTGTCGAGGAGGATAGTAGATTGTACCATAAGGGAGCAAAATAATATTTTTACCATCGCCACTCAAAAAAGTGCGTTTAATTCAACGATAAGAGTGAATAAAACGCTGTTTTATTCACCGAGTGAATAAAAATATTTTGAATTTGGAACAAGCGCGCATCGTATGAATTATGTACAAAAAAAAAACGTGCTAAAAGTATGGAGCTATTCCATAGGTAAAGCCTTCCGACAATTTTATTTAGGTTCTTTTTAGTGTCTTATGTTTGGGATATTTTCTAAAAAATATCCCGCCAAATTAATTAGGTTCTTTTTAGTGTCTTATCTTTGGGTTCTTTTCTATATAATAGAAGGGCATTAGATGTTCAGTCTTGCATTGCATCAGTCCATTCCATCAGTCTGGTACGATCTTCAGACTGTAAAACTTCAAAGTCTATACAAACTGATGAAATGACTGATGCCAGACCGATCATGTAATTTCCCTCTTAGCGTGGTTGTTTTATGTCATTGGAAAACTTCTAGTTTCACTATTTTCTAATGTTTAAATATTACTGATTACCTACCTAAATAATAAAAATGTAATAACTATAAATACTATAGGTATAAGTACTGCTATTTGTTTTCTCGCAGTCAATGGTAAAAAGTAGAGTACACAACTCATGAAAAAAAAATTCATCTCGGTCCTTTGTATCCCTCGCTTCGCTCAGGATTCTACTTTTGAATCCAACTTAGTCCCTCGAACTAAATTCCCTCTTTTTTCACTTGTTGTATAATCTACTATTTTACGGCGAGGGCGTTTTTTTGAATCCAGCGCGAAGTAAGGGATTCTTTAGTTGAATCCTAAACGTAGCGAGGGATTCAAAGTACGTCGCCCGAGCCAAAAATATATTTGCGCCCGAGTGATACACTCTACTTTTCATCACCCTCTATAAGAAAATAAAAGGCGCCTCATATTTTATTTTAATATTATTGTATAATAAAACATAAGGTAACAACTAAATTGAAATTAAATAGTATCTAATAATAAAACTACTAAATAATATAGGTACCTATACATTTGATGAGACATTTTCGCAATTATGAAAGCATTGCTTTTCTCCATTCAATAAAATTACCATATAGGCTTTCATATTTCTCCCGCGATTTTGCAGGTAATAGATTATTCATCACATTTCTTGCGTCAGTTGATCAGTTCTAATTCTAACCCCTCATTTTCACCAAGGTATAAAACAAATACTTGTTTACAACAAGTATTCTACAAGTTTTGTATGAGACTAGTATTTAACATGTTTCTTGGTGAAAACGAGGGGAATAGGTACTTTCAGGAGTTAATTCTATACTTAGGTACTTTCACTATCACTTGAAGAACTCATTCTTCAAAACAAAACCATGAATTTCTAACAATCCGTGAAAATTTACGAAAACGCGGGCCGTAGTTCGCGCGTTTTTAATTTGATTTCTTTTTTTTTTACTCAGTTCATGTGACTGAGTCATACCAGCCAGTCTTTATTCAAACAATATTTGCGTCCGATTTCTTTTACACTGTGCTAAGATATTCCAAATTCAAAAAGTGCGCGGCAAAGATCATTAAAAGCGCTGATGTTTACTGCAGTTTCGTACCGGAAACGTCGACGTGGACACGTTGTGGCCGTTTAAACTCTTTTTACCTGATTCTTTATTTTTGATGTACTTATTAAGTTCAAAAATAAAATACATCAAAATATTTCTAAGCCAATAGGGAATATGCATTATTATGCATCATTACTTTTTGTATCAAAATCGAAAGTAAAATGCGTAAGAAAATCAACTGTAATATTAAAACTTCTCTTGCGTTTTTTTCTCGTGATATAGTGACTTGAAGTTAGCACGCAGCAGCGCCCGCTGAAAAAGCTCTATACAAAACGGTAATGATTTGTGATGTCACTCATCACGTTTCAGGCGCGTTTATTATGAAGTTAGCCAAGAATTTTCAATTATCTCTCTAAATTTTGCGTTTTACTACTACCTACTACTTTACTATTTCTACTTTAGTATTTATTTATTTATTATTAGTCATTTTTGTACTTTAGTATTTAAGTAAATATGTTTTACAAAATATTATTTCTTATTCAATATTCTATCAGACTGTTAAGTGCATTTTTTTCTTTTTCTGTTCCATCATATTTTTATACGTGTCCGCAGCGAAATCAAAATCGGTGACTTATGCATATTCCCTATTGACAATATAAATATGTGTGTCGTGAGACGATCAGTACTTTAATTTTGAATATAATAGATCACCAAACATACTGATAATAAACTGTGCAGACTGAATAGCTAGTTAGCGGTCACTCAGTCTAGGCTAGGCATAAAGGTTGCCATCGAACGAAATGTATGAACGAACATTCGTTCAATGAAGTATACCTAAATAATCAACGTATCAAGTGTGATGAAATTCTATCTGCTAGGTCTTTATGAAAAATTTTTATCTTCAAAAAGTTCAGACGAACCTGTGATTCTTCCCAATTTCCCATCCTTGATGTAGTTGGCCACGAGGCCCAGTATGTGGGCACCCACACTGTAACCGATGGTGTGGAGAAGTTCTGGTGCCACTGGCTTCACGGGATGGTACCGCAAGTAGTCCACTAGTTGGCCTATACACATCCCAGCGAAGCGTGGAGCCCATTCAATCTGAAATATAATAAATCATAATATGAAGTACCTAATGTAATCAGTTCTGTGGATATGAACATAATAGATGAGTCTCAATACATAATAAATTGATGTAATAAGTGTCAACGAATCTAGGTTATTATGTATTCATACATAATATTACAGCCTTGATTCATGTAAATGATTTACGTTTGCAAAAAAATGTGCTGCTCTTTTTTGGTAGCACCAGAAGTTGAAAATGTTGTAGGACCAAAAGTTGATAATGTGGCTTTTAAACGTTCTTAATTTTGATGAAATACATAAATTATTTTGACCACAAAAGTGTTAACATTTCTTGTTATGAAATACCTATTTAATTTCTTAAAGTACTTTGGCATCATTAAGGAAACTCGAAGTTTGACGTTGATTTGAGTGCTTCTCATAAACTTCATTCTGGCAGTTTTGTTCCACATTTTGGTTAAATAATTCCGTAACCACACTATCTTCTTATTTTATCCATAATAAAAGTTTATGTGACAAGGTAATACGAATATAAATGTTTAAGAGGCATCATTAAACTTTATGCTCAACTTTCTCAAAATAATAATATTTACGTAACAGTTATCAAGTTCAACCAAGACATAACAAGTCACGATTCAGCAATCTGTCACAGCATTATCTAGTCAAATGATTATAATATTCGGTAAATCATCATTGAAACCAGTGAATCGAAAATTACAATATTTTCAACGCGTTTCAAAAAGTTAAATTTGCCTCTTATGTTTACCTATTGGCTCCGTGCACGCTTTTAGCGCCACCTAGCGTGTTGCAACTTTGTTGGCTCTGACCTGACCGTTTTGACGTTTTGTTATGTAATGGCGGCATTGTGACAAAATTTAAAAAAATACTATACATATTGTGTTATTAATGTAAATTTCAAAATTACTATGATTTGGGTGGACAAAGTATTGTGAAATCATTTTTGATCATTTAAATTAAATATGGCAAGTAAGATCTATTCAAAAAGGAGTGTTTTATTTTGGTTATATCAGGGTTTGTTTACTTCTTTTTTAGTTGTAGATATTGTAAAACAAGAGGATAAAGCTACCTTAATAATTTTACTAAGTGATAATAAACATATATAATTATTCCTGTATCGCTAGTAATAAATTAAATATCGTTTTCAAGCAGATTACAGAGCCTTCATTATTTCTACTTTTTGCCACCATGAGCGCTGCGATCGATTATTATACCTTCGCACCCTCCCAATAAGGTATCAGAAAAATATGTTACTTAAGTATTCTTCTCTTAAGCTTACACGCAAACTAGACATGAAATACAATACTTTTTAACAGATACTAGCGCGGTTTTATTAAAAGTATTTTGGTAATTAGTTAGTATTTGGTTTGATTTTTGATTTTCCCGACGTTTCGGCATCTTTGCAGCTGTCGTGGTCACGGGGACCCGTGAGTAAAACCCGTGAATATGTGTTTTATTTCATGTTAAGTGAATAATTAACATCTCTACAGAATTGAATTTGTGCCACACAAACTCACAATTCACTCTACAGAACTACACTTGTGCGTTAAGCTAATGAAAGAAAAGTATAACTTACCTGACTGAGACAAGGTTCTTTGACCAAGCTTCCATAATCCACGATGATGATATTGTAGTTCCCTTTCTTAAAATACGCATTCCTCATATCGGTGCTCGGGGATAGATTTCTTCCGCCACCGAAACCGTGAACCACGATCTTTGTATCGTGTATAGGGTTAAATTTGGAGTAGGTCAGGGAGTCGTCGTCCAGAGTATCCAGGAGTTCGCCCTTTTCTTGTGTTGTTCTGCAAAAGTAGAACATCCGACATTTTTAAATAATGATTTTTGTACGAGTATTTAACGACCTTCGTGGTCATGCGAGTTAGCACTAGGCTTTTAACTTGGGTTTAGAGTAGGTGACACATTTTATGACACATCATATAAATAAAGCTTCGATCATCTATACCTGTGGATATTGCATGACAATGTAATCCCCCAAAACGCAGCCCACTATGAAAGTCCTTCAAGACTTTTCATACAACTTGACATTTAAGTGCGACACACACCGGATGCGTAAGCGTAGAAGTGCGCGTAGACGTACCATGATGTTGTAATGTATGAAACTTTATGAGACATGGCACACCGCTTGCGTAACGCGTAGACTGATGCGTAACCCTACGCATTGCAGCTTGTGACGTTGTACTCAATGGCATTCTCTATTGGACATCACACCGAACACGCACGTATCTTTGCTGCGCATCACTACGCGCGGCGTGACCACGCGCGTGGCTACGCAGCCGGTGTGCCCAGGCCTTTAGTGTCGCGTGATTTGTCAAAATAATGGCATGTGCCATATTTCAGTTTTTTTATTGTATGACGTGCTACATCCACAGGTATAGATGATCGAAGAAATAAAGTTAGAGATATTTTGCTATCTTTTTGAGTTAGTCCGACGGACCCTTAACGCGTCAAGGTTAGATGAGAGGCATTTTTTTAAGCTATTATCAGTATACATACAGGGTTATTTGTAAAACACCAACAACCTCGCAAGAGTAGATTACTAACACCATAAGCAACAACATTTGTTCTACGACTTTTCCGAAAACCGACAAAAAAAATCGACTCTCCATACAAATGTCCCGAACAGCTGATAGAGTTTTGTATGAAATGTCGATATTTTTTTGTTTTCGGAAAAGTCGTAGAACAAAATGTTATTGTTTATGATGTTAGTAATCTACTTCTGCAAGGTTGCTGGTGTGTAACAAATAACCCTGTATTTTGAAAGCTCTTTAATCAAAACCATAAATTATCTAAATTTTCTTGTTGTGACAATTTAAATTTTGTTTCGAATAACAACGCCACTCTTGTAGGTTTCGAATATTATGACATGGTGCCTACCACATGAAAATAAGTATTGTTCTTTTAGATTACTGTGTTACCTTGTATACAAATAAAACTTCATTTTGTGATGCGGGCACCGGTACGGTGGCGGGATGCACGAGGTAGTGTTGAGGAGGTCATGCACCGATTGCGGTTTTTTCTCCCGCCGCGGTCGGCCGTCCTTCTGCTGGCTGTTCGACTCTGTTAATGAAGTAATACTGTTAAGGTGGTACCCTGAGCGAAAGTGGCGCCGCGGTGAATTTTATTTAATATTATAATTTTAATACACAATTTTAATAATGTTTATCGTGGAGATTTTAGGGCCTACAGTCTAGTATTTTTAGACGGTATCGTTACATTCCCCAGTAGTCACTGCTAGAGGTAGATAGAAAAACTGCTAAAAGTGGCCGTTTTTGACACATTTGCTATCTTCTTCTACGAATGACTACGAGGGCATGTAGTGATACCTTCTAAAAATACTAGACCATGGGCCTTAAAATCTCCACGATAAACATTATTAAAATCTTTTTCTATTAATAACTTATTAAATAAAAACCTCTGAGGGCGCCACTTTCGGTCATACAACCGCCTTAAATAAAATAACTACTAAGAGCATAAATCATAATTATTAGTAACTGAATCGGTTAATTAAGAGAGGGAACATGTCAACTTTTCCCATTTAGCAAAATTTATGGATTTTGATTTTTTATGGCAAGACAGACATAAGACGATACCTCGTAAAAAAAATTTTAACAGGCCTCGCCCACTCACCCCCCTTACCCCGCAGTGACATTCGGCCTTCAATCGTAAAGTTTGATATTCGCGCCAAACGCCTGTTAGGTTTCATCGAAAGTTTAAAGAAGAAGAATAGAGAAACGGTGGAGTCGCAATACATTGTATTTAGAACATTTTCTTTGATAATTTAGGTATCTTCAAATTGAATGAAAAATGAAAATGAATACAAATACCTAACAATAGTTTATTAATTGTAAAAAATACGACTCTTGGAAGTTTTATTCTGTTGATAATTTTCATCTCCTAAAAATAGGTTGGATAAGTATTAGAGACTCTTTGTCTTTGAAATTTGGGAGAAATTAAAACTGTCATTGCCAGTATACTGTCATTTTACGTATTTTGGCTGGACGACTCTTGGAAGTTTTGTTCTGTTGATAATTTTCATCTCCTAAAAATAGGTTGGATAAGTATTAGAGACTCTTTGTCTTTGAAATGTGGGAGAAATTAAAACTGTCATTGCCAGTATACTGTCATTTTACGTGTTTTGGCTGGTAAATTTTGGAGCGCTCAAGCACAGGTCTGTCCTCAAGGAAGGCTCGCGGTTCCAATTTTTTTTATCTTACTCTATGGCTCGCGGCCGTCTGAAATTTTGGTGCAAAGAGGTAAAGTAATATAACTTCCCAGCGCAAAGAAAGGGACAACAATAGCGCACGCATTCCGAAATAAAATAACGTAAGCGACATTATGAAAATAGTTGATTTAATAAAAAACTAAATTATTTTTGAAAAAATTGGCTTTATCAAAGGTTGGAACTATTTATTACTTATCTTATAAACCTAATTTCAGTTCAAACTATGAGTCCGTTTGCTTACAGTACTGCAAAAATGATATGAGAGGCATCAACTTTGGATTTTTTTTTCTATCTAGAAAATTGTTTCCATTCATGTTTTGAGCTTGATCAAAAGATTTATTTATTAGTCTATTTTAACATATTCCAAAATTAGAACAATAGTAGTAGGATCAATAGGACTAAATCTAAATTGAAAACCATGAAAATCCACGAGGTATCCTCTTAACAGTCAAGAAACGGTATAGTCAGTACAAAAGTTTAAACATTTTAGGGCACCAAATTATTACATGAAGGTAAGAAAGGGAATAAGTTATTTTTAGAAATTAGTTTTTTCGTGTCTCTGAAAAATAGGCTTGCCATGACATGTAGGGAACATGTTCTTAATTAACCAATTCACTTTCATCACTATTATTATTAAATAACGGCTTTGCCACATATTTTGAGAAAGGTGTGGGTTTTTGAAGTTAGGGGTTGTTAGTTAGGGCGCGTAGAGTTAGAAGCTTGGCTCTACATAAGGTCTGATAACTTTTTGACAGTGCGAGCGATATGGAAGTCTTGGCTACATTATACATGAAAATGTTTTTGATGGGATCACTATTATTATTAGTAACTTTAATAAGTTAGAGAGGTAGAGCTCGCATACTACAAGGACTGCTAATCGGGATTATATGTTTCCTTTCTTTTTAAAACTAGAGTCATCAGGTAACAATGTTCTAGAGTTCCACGGAATATGTAATGATTATAAAAAAAACACTCTCCGGAGGTTTATAATGAATGTGAAAGAAGATACAGCCCCTCCATCCAGTCTTCAGAGATTAAAGCTATTTCGATGTTCAGGCATTGGAATAACTCTACGACGAGACCTGCAAGTTATATACTTGCAGGTCTAATATGCAATTCAAAAAAAATATTTTGAATACTTCTCGATTTTGTTTCTACGACCACATTACCTGACTACACTATTTTATCTTTCAACTAGCTTCCACCCGCGACTTCGTCTGCGTATAAATCAACTTTACGTGTAAGTTGTATAAAGTTAGTTTATTTATATTATACCAATTGAATGTTTCTTGCCAATATACCAACATGTACTTTCTGCATTGAATTCCAGTTATTATATCACGGAACTGTTAATCATATAAGTATTACATTATTATTTATTTTCATAAAAACTTGCAGCTTAACAAGTTTTTTTTCGTCATAGTACCAGTTTTTGTATAATAAAGTACCTGTCGTATTTTTTTACATATTCTTTGTTTTAGTTTTATCCTTTCCGCATTTCATTTAACTGAGTGATTCAAAGGTCACTAGGTATTGAAAAAACAGGAACTTAGCTTCATTAAAAAAAAACACTTTAAAAATTGTATCTGTGTTTGTAATGAAAAAACTCAAAATTATTTTGTGTCAAAAAATGTGATTTCTGCTTTTGGTTAACTTCATCCTTTTATGAATAGATTTTATTTTGAACAAAAATATAATAATGTCAAATGAACCTAACCTATATCGTTAGGAAAAAAAAATACATTTTCATAATTATAAATGTTGTCTTTGTGCTTATTTTTGTGCTGCAAAAATCATCAAAAGAGGTAAATTATTCAGTGATGCAAAGATAAAAATGTAGCAAACGAGTTTGAGAATCGTTTAAACTTAACATACCGATATGCTATGTTACATTTTTATTTAAAATAATAAAATCTTAAAAATGTAAAGTTCACCTTTGACTTTTATTGAGGTAGGATATTTTGTTATTAGGTACAAACGAACATTCATATTATAAATTATTATAAACCTATGAAAAATGAATTACTTTTCGTATCAACATAAATTGGATTATTAGTTTCATAAAGTTTACAACTTTGTCTAGGAAACATGGGTCGAACCAGTGGGTGAAATTATTACAAAAATATTTCGATCTCCCCGACTAAATCGATCACGCGAAATACTTGATTGTATAAAGGAATAGATAGTAAAAATTCAGAATTCAAAATTCAAATTAATTTATTCAGTCTTAGGCTGTTATAGTATAAGCGCTTGTTAATGTCAGAGAAGCTACGCCATCGGGTCGCAAACCCTAAGCGGGAGACCTTGTAACGAGAAGAGCTGGCAAGAAACTCGCCAAGGGCTGCTTTTTTCTCCCTGTATATTTCATACAGAGTCGTCAACATTGAAAAATGACCTCCACATTTAAAGTGAGATCATTTTCCATCACAATAATTAACAAAAGTTTACACGCAATGGGTAGGTTGAAATTAATTACCTACTTCATATCGGATAGGTTATTGTGAGAGTTAATAACTTTCAACTAGTTCAGAAATCACTTCTGTCTGCTACTCGAAAGTGCACCTAAGTATGCAATATTTATCAAAAACGATTCAAGATATAAAACATAAAAAACGCAATTCTTACAATTCAATATGCGTTAAGATAGGTACTCAGAAGTAGGGGGTCTATTACGAAAAGTTTAATGCGATACACGCAGCTGCGTCCGTGCTTCGTTTTGTTTGTTTCTTATTACAAATCACTTTCGTATGCAATATTGCGAAGAGGTTGCGTGAGTTTGACAGTTTCTCTCTAGCGTATCCGTCATCGTTCGTTTAGTAGTCCATATAAACTACGATAGCCAAATTCAAAATGTTTGGTATAACCACAACCAACGAACTGCGGACGATTATCGTGGCCAAGTGACTGCGTTACGCAATTGCGTACGTTATTTTCGTAATAGGCTCCCTGACCCATTCCCACTGGCATCACCCGCTCACGAGCATGACGCATAAACCAGCCATCGCTTCGCTCAACCTTATTTGAGGGAACGTAACGACTCGCCTCACACGACACCACCGCAAATGAACTTAGCCCTCCACATTTAATTTTATAGCTTGGACGTAATTTAACCTACTTAAATGATAATTATTATTAACTTGGGAATTTGATGCAAGTAAAATACTTAGCAACTGTTTGCTATAAACAGAGCGTGAAATGCATTATGTGTAAGACTTTAAGTGTGTAATAAAGAGATCGGTGATACTTAGATTTTTATGATTAGTGACTGTTATGTATTGCTTACATACTTTGGAAAATTGTATAGATTTGACATTTTAAAAATCTATGGTCAGCAGAAACTTAGGCCGTAGTTAGTCATTTAAAACCAAATGTAGGTATTGGTTTTAATAATACTCCATTCCATTAAATGTAGGTACTTACTTCCGACATTTAAATATACAATGTTACTTTTTTGTTTTCATAAAACATGGAAACTATGTAGAGTTCATCAATATGAATAAATTATGTTATGAAAACAAACCCGAAATCATGAAAACAATCTTCCGCTTCACACAAAACACTTGTACTATTGTATTCTGTGACAAAATAGCTTCTAGTTTTTAATATTGTAAACTATGTGGGAATCTCAATTTTAATGAGTTTAAAGAAATTTAGTAAAGTAAATATCTATGCTTATTAAGAATTGTGCATACTATTTGTATGTATAATTGATTTCAAAACACCTACCCGAAAATATCTGATGTCGAAAATTATTTACATTAAATGAATGACCACTTCGTATTATGAGTTTTCATGGTCATCACATCATAAAGGCTTTTGAATAAAAACAAAAATATCATTATTATGACCTTTTAGTTTACATTTACTAGTATCGATCTTAATCCAAACATTTGCTCCTTTGACCTCACACAATTAGGTAATGCATTTATAATGTACAAGCAACACTATAATGATTTAAAAACTATTGACAAACCTCAATATTTGCAACCTTAAAGTTTTCATTTTCGAAGGCGAAGCAGAAGAATAGCTCCAATACTTGCAACATTACTTCACCATCAATATTGCGTCGAAGAAACAGGTTCCCATCGCTGCTGAGAACGCTGTTCATCAAAGAAGTTTGCAGTTTTTATTGACTGTCATGAACAATGTACTCGGCAAAACGGTGTGATTAACCAATTCTTCATCCAAGGCTGGCTGCGTACGACGGCTCGCATATAAACTAAGCACGCGTAGGTCACATCGCTTTCACTGGAGATTCACTTTTATACTTTAGCATATCATGAAATTGCATGGTCGGATATAATTTCCGTTATGCGTCGGGAATACATTATAGACGAATGAGGAAGAAATTTATTTGATGAAATAAAAAAAATCTCCCCTATATAACATAGTTTTTGCTGAAAGATTCATTGTTCAAAGTTAATCGGAAGTAATTCTCGTCATTTTGATGCATCTCTTACAAGCATTACACAAGTTTATAATATTTCTTATCTTAGGATCATAGAAATTTCGTGTTGTACTTTCAATACTTGTTTATTTTTTCAGACTTATTTTGCTTCAGTGACATGATTTCAGGTAGATTGTATGTACCTACAACAGTTGTGGTTATATGGTAAAACAATTCAGATACAAAGGTAGTAAGATAGAAATAATTGACAATAGGCATTTATTGGATAAATTGCACTTATCATACAATTTTATTGCATAAAGAGGTTGTTCGCTTGGACGGCTAGAGCTCTTATGGAGGGGTATATTTATGCTGTTTATATTTTCGCAACTAGTGTTGGTATAATTTTGTCGTATTGAATATTGGGAAATGAAGACTCCATCATCTTGAAGGTCAAAAAAATAACGTCACCGATACCAAAACGCTTGATTTAGTTGCTTTTGAAAGGACATGTTAACTGTTGTAACATTCCAAATTCTTCATTTTATTAATACACTTGAGAATAAATAATTCTATTAATATATAGGAAGAACATAAAAGAGACCTAGTGTCTCTTTTATGTTCTTCCTGGAAGAATGGATGAATTCCTGGATGAATCAACGTGCTTTAAAATATTTTCAATATTTACATCAATTGATTCTCTGCTGAACAAACCTGAAACAAATTTAACAGAGTCGATTTCATTGCTCTCAAGTGCGATTTAGTTAATGACATGTAGGATTAAATAATTGTATGTTATTTTACCTGTAGATATGCTAGGGGCGATGATTGAAAGTCAAGTGATAAAAAAATACACAAAATAATACTCGTAATTGTCTGACATGCAATATATATATAATAAGCTATTTATGTTATCCTTGGCTTACTTTTCTTTGCTGTAATTCTAATATAAACAAAAAAGACCGGCGAAAAGAATAATGATAGATAGTAATAAGTTGGAATGCTCAATTTTAACAGCAACAATCCAATAACAACTTGTTGACCACTATCGGGAATACATAATAGACATATACCAAAGGCCAATACGTCATAGCCTATTCCAAAACAATAATAAAAAAAAAACAAAAAAATACTTAACTAAAAATAAATCAAATTTTAAATAAATCAATAAAATTTAAATAACGACTAATGTTCGTGCAATTACAGTCTGTGTATTTATAATGTTAGATTTTCATCCTATTTACAGAACAGGCAGCAATATACTGAAATAGAGTACTTTGACCATACTAACAAGAAAATAGAAAACATTCGATCTGAAAAGATAACTATAAACGCTTCGATTCCGCAAGGTAGCGTCGTTGGATGTCTACTTTTTTTAATTTACATCAATTACCTCCCTAAAATCATTGATGAACCTTGCGTCTTATTTGCAGATGATATCTCACTCTTGACAACTTGTAAAAACAGCGACAATATAAACACTAAACTAGACCCGCTAATATCACAAACTTATAACTGGCTGAAAGAACACAACTTAGAAATAAACTTTGATAAAACTAAATTAATTACGTTTCACCCTCATCAAAAAAATCATTTAGAATTTAAATATACATTCCAAAATAAAAATATCGAGTGTGTTCATAAATTCACTTTGCTCGGCATTAATATAGATTCAAACTTAAATTGGAAATCGCACATAGAGAAATTAAAGTCTAAATTATCCAGCTTCGCATATGCACTTAGAGAAATAAAAAAAACAACTGACCTGAATACAGCTTTGGTTACATATTATGCATATGCTTACGCCTGGCTTAATTATGGAATAATAATGTGGGGAAATAGTACAGAAGTCTCATCCTTATTCATACTGCAAAAAAAACTTATCAGAATATTAGTCAATATAGATAATACAGAAAGCTGCAAGCCGTACTTCCAAAAGCATAAAATCCTTTCCCTGTCTTGTATTTATATATTTGAAATCTGCAAATTTGACAGAAAGCACATAGAGTTATACACTAAACGAAAAGATGTCCAGTCAAAGTATTCATTACGGCATAAAAATAAGCTAAAAGTTCCAACAGCTCGCCTACATTTGTGCTCTTCCAGTGGATATAATATGTCTATAAGACTCTATAACAAATTGCCTGAAAAATTAATAAATGAAGAAAATAACAAATTGTTTAACAAAAGCCTAAAAGATATGTTATTAAATAAATGCTACTATAGTGTAAAAGAGTATTTGAATGATAAAATAAATGCCTAAAGATATACATACTTATTCAATATAAACTTAAATAATAGAATAATATTATACTAATATACTTAACGATACCATACTACTTATATCTATTGTGACTTTTATGTGACCATACACAATTCAAAACTATGTATTTTTGAAATACTAATAATTGTAATTTGTTTTTTAATAAGGCGTCCTCTCCTCCTTCAATTGCTATACCCTACTGGGTCCATAATGTTCTCTTTCTATAAAATTACCACCTATGTATTTACTTTATGGTATGCAATAAAATACTGAATACTGAATACTGCATGTTTACTTTTCCATTTTCATGTTCTGTTCTAAGTTTAGTATGCTCAAAACTTGCGAACTCTCATGGGCACACAAACCCTAGTGGTTTTTGCTAATGAGTAATGTATAATATAATCTGTATTTATGTCTTGAACAATAAATAAAATAAATATCATATTTTTATAGAGGTTTGGTAGTTGTCATCCATATAAATGGTTACGTACGCCAGAACCAATTGTTGGAACAGGCATACCAGAAAGTTCTAGATCACTAAGTGGAACGATATCCTCCTATCCGCAGAGTTGGCTATGAATGGGTTGTGTGAGAGCAAGTGTTATGCAACACAAAATACGGCCGGCACGCTTGTTATGCTCGCAGATAATGCAGGTTAACGTAATCGTGATTGTGCGTTACTGCTGCGTAATGTCTTTAATATGGAACAACATTTGTCACAAATGCAATTTTCTTATCCAATTCATTATCAAGTTTAACAATAGATTTCTGCGGTGTTATTACAAAAGATTTTTAAACACCTGTTTATCTTGAACACTGTTTAAATGTGATGCTGTCACTTTTTAGACAATATTGTTTGAAGGAGACAGTATCACATTTAAACAGTGTCTAAGTTAAACAGGTGTTTAAAAATCTTTTGTAATAACACTGAATTTTTTTATATCAATGGTTATTAGTTACATTACAATGGATCTAAAAAAGGATGACGTGAACAAATTATAATAGATACTTAATTGTTTCGTTTGCATTTTTCAATGTTGTTTTATTAAAATAAAATATGTGTTTACTTACTTCATTTAGTTCATTCCTTACCTAAACAAATTAGGTATGTATGTCTTTAACTTATTTTGATCTTTTTCCATCAGTGCATATCTAACCATAATAAAATTACTTAAATTAAATTCTTTTCTAAAGTAGTCAAGTAGTTATTGTTGTTTTATTTGACAACAAAAAAAAAACTGCATGGTGATTACGAAGCAAGTGGTAAACGGGTAAACATGACAAAGTTATTGAGGTCACATTTGAATGCAAAAATCAGACACAAAGCCGAGAAGCGACATCCGTCGGCGTTATGCAACTAATGTCGGCCGTTCGGAAATGCGTTTGGCATGCTTCGCACCTGTGCTACTCTGTTCACGAAAAGAGGATTTTCTAACAAATATCTCATTTTATACTAAAAGAAAAAACAACCCGTTTTCAACCATTTTTTTCTACTATAAAGACATAAAATTTACATAGGTTAAAAAAAATGCGTATCTAATTTATTAAAACTCACGCACTACCTAATTCAAACATGAGATATCAATCCTTTCTTACCAGTCTTAAAGTAGTTGGTAAGTATACTACCTTATTTTAAATTATTCCAAGCAAGATGCAATAGTTTTAAACCATTGTCACATAACATAAGGCCAAAGGGCAAATAGTTTTTCATAACCGAGTTCATATTATTCGGTTATGAAAAGAAGGTATGTTTTCATAAAAAGAAATTGCTTGAGTTCGATGATATTATTTCTAGTAAGTTTACTATATAAAGTTTTAGAATAATTTTAGCGAGGTATTACTTTTAAAAGTCAAAGAGAAAATTCATTTAGGCGACAAAATTGAGACTTAAGAGACCAGACAAATACTCAAATGGTTATTAGAGTTAAGGCCATCTTAAATTAAAAAAGTTTTGACAAAAATCTATGAAACTGGGATACGGATATCATAATCTATCTTTTTATATAGAAGCTAGTTATTAAATGTGGAAACTAGTTTCTAATAAGTAACGCGGAAGCTTCAGCTTGATAGATCTATGCGTAGATGAATGAAATACGATGATGGATGAATGACACGAGTCGTGAAACGAGTTAACGCGGATGAGGAAAGTAAGCACGCTTGCGAACTGCCTTATGTAATTACATGCGGCCGGCGGAGGCGGTGGGTTCACGCCCGATCGCTGCATTGCGCACGCGGTTCTGGGTTATTGGAATATTCATGGGTTTTTTGTCTTTCTTTATTTTTAAATAAAAGTGAGTTTATTTATCGCACTTATTTTCTTTATGCCCATACATTTAAGTGTCATCGCTGTGAAAATAATTGTGTATCCCTGGCACTACTGAGATACTCGATAGAGCAATGGATTAGTGCATTCTGCTTACGAATGCGAAACTATCGCATGTCGGTCATCTGATGGGTGACTAAAAATTTATTTATCTCTATGTACAGGATGTCCCCAAACTTTGCCACACGGAGGGAAAGTACCTTAAATATTGAAGATAGGAAATTTTACTGAAAGAAGACTTCATTTTATTTTTAAAAAGAAACGGAACTGCATACAAAGAACCATCCGATACAAATTGATACAATCCGTAATAATTAAAATTTAAATGTTAAATCCCATGGTCTTCCTTTTGTTTAAGATGCTGTGCTCTTTCAATTGGTATCGTAAAAATAAATAAATAAAAAAAAATCGTTTTTGTTGGGTTCGATTCCTGGTTAAGGCAGGCGATTTTTTCAAAAATCTTTGAATTCAGTTCAAATTATTTTTAAAAAGAAAATGAAGTCTTCTTTCAGTTAAATTTCTTATCCTTACTTAATATTATAAATGCGAAAGTCCGTTTGTTTGTTTGTTTGTTACGCCTTCACGTCCTAACTACTGAACCGATCATCATGAAATTTTGCATACACGTTGTCAGGGGTACAGAGAAGAACATAGGGTACCTTTCATCCCGAAAAAAAGTATGGTTCCCAAAGGATAGTACAAAACCTTTCCACGCAGACGAAGTCGCAGGCGGCCGCTAGTCTTCAATATTTAAGGTATTTTCCCTTCGTTTGGTAAAGTTTTGGGACACCCTGTACCTATTATATTATCTCGTACATTGTTTTGGTTTATACTTTTGACATTTTAGCCGTTGGTCCCAGCTGCATTCGCGTATTAACAACCACGGATCTGCATGCAAAGATGGACACAACCTTGAACAACTGATTGTCACTGGCAAGGCCGATAGCAAGCGGCCGAGAGGTCGAAGCCCAACTGGTGGCATTTCCCAATTTGCTCAACGCTGAACACCAAGCTATACCATGCACTCCATGAGTTCCACGACGCCAAGGACAAGCATAGATGGAGGGGCATCATTAAGGAGAAATATTTCCCATCTGGGGAATCATGACCCTCTACTGAGGGTCCTATTTACCCAGAGGACGCGAGGAGGAAGAGGAGGATCGGCATGGAGCCCACGTGGTTGGTTTGGTGCAACCCTCCTTATCCATCCGTAAGAAATCCGTCTCATATGATAATAGAGATAAACAATTTAATTGTTAATGAATCTTGTACTTTTAAATGAATTAAAACTATAAAGTGCGAAACACACCGGATGCGTAAGCGTATGCGTAAGCGTGCACGTAGACGTACCATGACGTTGTAATGTCTGAAACTTTATGAGACATGGCACACCGGTTGCGTAACGCGTAGACTGATGCGTAATCCTACGCATTGCAGCTAATGACGTTGTACTCAATGGCATTCCCTATTGGACGTCACACCGAACACGCACGTATCTTTGCTGCGCGTCACTACGCGCGTGTCTACGCAGCCGGTGTGCCCAGGCCTAGATTCATTTACAATTAATTACAAATTGAAAACTTTGCATGACTGATAGAAACAAATGATATTTCAATTTACTATGTGAGCTTTGACGTATTTCTCCCTGGTGATTATCTCTAAGGCACTTTTCGTTGTTGATCCACCTAAATGGAATCGGTGGTTATTATTGAATATACTTCATCAATGAAAACCACTTTTTCATAAATGTTTTTAATTTCTCCAACGCCTTTGCTTGCTTGCATGTGTGCGTGTCTTGTGTAATCGACCTCCATCGATGGCCTTCAAATTATCCTTAAAATAAGCTACTTCCCACTGACAAAATATAATCAACTAGGACATATTATATAAGTATTTATTTTTACCTGTACTTATACACACATTTTTGTATTCATTGTATTATTTTTATGAAATTTTATAATAAAAAACAAAAACTTAACGAGTAGTACCTAAAGTCCACTGAAGTAGGGTGATTATTTTCCCTTTTCCTTGTTTAAGTATTTTCTTGAAAAATCGCGTGAAGATTATTGATTTACTAGCCGTCTTATCAATAAAAAAACGTCTTTTAAATACTATTTAGTTAATCACCGTGTTCTGTCACTTTTTCAAATAGTTTATCGATCTTAAACAAGTGACATTTTATAAGAGTATCTGACAAGTACCTTATTTCATTGTGTTTGTAGCGGCATGTTATCAAATAAATTATCCTGCTAAATACATGAGCTAAGATTTTTTTCCCTATTGTATCTTAAGTTATTCAAGACATGTAGTTTTCTTTGGTAAGTTTTATGTGTGTGCGTGTATATTGTTTCATTGTAAGTTTTACTAAAACTACGTACCTCTGTAAAATTATTTTTTAAATTTTCTCTCTAGGTGTCATCATTATACACAATATTTATGTTTATAGATTATGAAAAAACCCACAGTTTTGGCTTCAAAATCGATTATAGAGTACCCTTCAAAAAATCAAAATAACTTCAATATACAGAATTGGACCTGTTATAGTTTTATAAGTATAGATTTGTGCTTTTAAAAGGTATTTCAAAAGTACTTACCGGAAATCAACAATGCAGTTATCCCAATAAAAATTAACCACTTTGCACTAGTTACCATATTGAACCTGTTTATCATTAAAAATAAATTCCAGAGACTATTGTTACAACATCACAATAATGTCATTAGTTAATTTAGTTTTGTTTAAATTTAATAACTTCGTTAAATTCTGATCACAGATAAGTTATCACATCGCGTTTAATTTTCTATGCTCAAAAGAGGTTTTATTTTATTTTCGACATTGATTTATTTTTTAGAGGTCCTAAAGATGCGTGTGTTGCGCCTGTTTTCCGCCGCTGAACTGACGGCGAAAGTTTGCTTCGTAAAGTTGACCCTCTGCAACTGCAATGGTTCCCCTACAAGACTCTGGCTACATTATAGTTATTTCTCATTATGAAATGATATTTAAACGAGAAAATCAATTAAAAATGAATGTATACTTAAGTACCTAATTAATGAAAGATTTTTTTTTAACCGGTCTAATCGTACTTCATGCCAATTACACACAAAAACTTAGTCTAGGGATACAGATGTTATTTTCATACAAACGAAGTAACTTTGAAGCCTTGGTTTCCTGTCAGGGATGTACTGTGCTGTGATCTGATGATGGCTATCCAGGAAGTGAATGGAGGAGACCCAGTTTGCTATACACACCCAACCGATCTGACCAGCATTCAAAAGATTAAAAGACATGTAAAAAAACCGTAAGAATAGCATGAAAATGTCTAGAAATCCTGAAACTGAGAACACTGACTTATTAATCTTTTAGAATGCTGATCAGATCAGTTGGGTGTGTTTGGCAATCTGAATCTCCTCCATTCACCCCCTAGATGGTCATCATCAGATCACAGCACGGTACATCCCTGGCAGAAAACCAAGTCTTCAAAGTTACATCGTTTGTATAAAAATAACACCTGTATCCCTAGACAAAGTTGATGAGTATTTACTGCTTAGTCCTAAACTAAAAAGCTTGTAATGTAGTGACTATAAAATACACAAATAAATGACGTAATGACAAATTAGCGCTTTATTATTGATTCCATCAATTTACATAGCGTCGTGGGTAAATATCTTCTAAAAAGGGAGAAATAATAGTAGTTTGTTACACAAGGGATGTAATAGTTACTTACAACCGAGGTAAGCATACTTCTTTACATCATTCATGCGAGGTAAAATTCCTCGACCAACCTCGAAATCACGAAAAAAATCAGCTGTTCCATACAAAAGTACAATGCCTACTCCATCGAAATGTATGAAATAGCAGATTTTTTCGCGATTTCAAAAGTTTCTCCAAGGAATTTTGCATACCTAGCTTGAAATGAAATGTAAAGTTACTTTACAATTCAAGCATTTAAAACTCCTTAGTGAACCAATCTCTTTTCTTTTATTATAAACTGACGAAACTTTTGGCTGAAAAAAAAAACAATGAAAATGGCGGCATTTAATTTCAGTTCAAGCTAGGTATGCAAAATTCTGCAATGCAAAAACAGCTGATTTTTTTTCGTGATTTCGAGGTTGGTCCCATTAAGTCCCATAATGAAAGTTGTTCAGTTTAATGGTCTGATCAACCCCACGAGTTTTCAATGAAATAACCCTTTAACGTTTTATTTTTATTTTTGTTTTAATGTTTTTGTTTTTATTTTTATTAAATTTACCTCGCATGAATGATGTAAAATAGTATGCTTACCTCGGTTGTAAGTAGCTATTACACCCTCGAACTATATTCGCCCTCGCTCGCTACGCTCGCTCGGGCGTCTAAATATCTCGGGTGCACTCGATCCATTAGCGCCCTTTGCGAGCTGCGCTCGCACGGGCGCCAAATTGGATCTTGTTCTGTAATAGCTCACTTACATCCCTTGTGTAACAAACTACTATTACAGTTAAAGCGTTCACCATCCTTGAATTGTAAAGTGATTTGAAAATGGAACGTTCTATCTAAAGAATGCACTGTGTTGCACATGCCAACTTACACAGCCTCATACTATATTAGTAAATCCTAGTTACCGAGCAGTATGATGTAAAATCATTTTCAACACACTTGCTCGTAAAGTGAGCCCTAATACATCGCTTTTAGGGCTATAAACCGAACTATAACAAACGCGTGCAATAATATATAAAACACTAGTTGGTTATAGAATTATCCCTACAAAGTTAAAAAGGTAAGTAAACAGAGCATTTTCAATTTAACCGGGTAATACAGTTATTTTATTAGTAAAACAAAGAGGTTTTATGCCACTGAAAATTCATTTGCATTTTTGGAATAAATAAATGTGTAGGTCCTTAATTAAGTCAAACAAATATTTATTATTATCAAATTATTCCTAATTTACAATATTTTGTTAAAAAATATTAAAATATTTGCATTTTATCACTTAAATTTATAATTTTGAAGTAGGCTGTATGCTCACTAATCCCTTTGTTCGCAAAATATTCTTGCATTTGGGCGTGTGAAAAAAACAAAAAAAAAACCTGCGCGCCTTTTCTCATCTCATCATGATCATCATTTTGTTTTTGTCGTATTTGTTGCTGTGTGGTAAATTACTTTGTTTTTTCCTCGCAAATGTGTTGAAAAACGTCGTATGAAACTCGTGAGCTCTTACTTATTGCACACTCGGCTGAGTTACGCCCTCGCCTGCGGCTCGGGCTGCAATCCACAGCCTTGTGTGCAATAAGCAACCTAAGCTAACTTGTATCATAATGTACTATTCCTATACATGCTAAAATTTTATTAATTCCCGCAGTGGGATGGTTACATTCATGATTGCAAGCAACTTTTATGATGGGACCAACTCTGATATCGCGAAAGAAATAATCAGCTGTTCCATACAAAAGCACAATACCATATAATAGGTACATAATAATAGGTACTTGACCTTAATATGTGTTTTTTTGCGATATCTTTACCCCTAACCCGAACAACTACCGAAAAATATAACGCGCGTAAAAACATTAGATAGAGTAATTTTGTATGGGAAATTTGTATAGTGCCATCTATCGCCGTAAAGCGAAATTAAATTTTCTATAGATAAATTCTCTATCGAGTACTTTTAGGCGCGTTTTTAGGGTTCCGTACCCAAAGGGTAAAAACGGGACCCTATTACTAAGACTCCGCTGTCCGTCTGTCTGTCTGTCCGTCTATCTGTCTGTCTGTCTGTCTGTCACCAGGCTGTATCTCATGAACCGTGATAGCCAGAAAGTTGAAATTTTCACAGATGATGTATTTTTGTTGCCGCTATAACAACAAATACTGAAAACAGAATTAAATTAATATATAAGGGGGGCTCCCATACAACAAACGTGATTTTTTTGTCGTTTTTTGCTCGATATTAATAACGACAACAGGTAGATAGTTGAAATTTTCACAGATGATGTATTTTTGTTGCCGCTATAACAACAAATACTAAAAACAGAATAAAATTAATATTTAAGGGGGGCTCCCATACAACAAACGTAATTTTTTTTTGCCGTTTTTTGGTACGGAACCCTTCGTGCGCGAGTCCGACTCGCACTTGGCCAGTTTTTTCTTGATAGCTGTTTGTGCTAAGGGTACAGAGTTAGCACTATTATAAAAGTTGCTTACTATCATGAGTGGAACCACCCACTGCGGGAACTAATATACTTGTACTATTAGTTATTCTGTGCTAATGTGATTGAAATTTCAGCATGTAGATGTGCAATAAAACTATTGCAAATTAAGCAAATTAGTGATCAGCTATTTCCCAAATTTTGTTTGTAAATTGAAACTAAATTTTGCTCAAGATAAGCGAATTAAGTAATTCACTACAACAAATTTAAAAAATACTATGTCGTCAAAACAACATTCAGTTTTTTTACATTTTGATTTTAAGTTGACCTTGCGTAGAGCTCAAACGCATATCAATGTCATTAATATTATGGCGTTAATTTTAATGTGTTAGCAATAAGATTTATGTAATTTACGCATTACAACATCACACACTCAGGCTTGATTAAATTATCTAAAGAAAGAATTGTTGAGAAAGAACGACGAAGTCGCAGGCGGCTGCTTGTTTATTATAAACTGTTTATGGCGGCTTTTCGCAATAAATTACCTCAGCAGATAGGATTCTGTTATATTCCTTCATTTAATAAAAATATATTGGCAACAAATAATTAGTTGGCCTGTCTATCTCTCACTGCAGAACAACCGTTGGAAAACTATCAGTACGTTTATTCCCACTAGGGCCCCAATCGCGGTAATTTCTAACGATATTACCAAATTAAAACCAAAGCTAAACCAAAACCAAAAACGTTCCGTTATGAACGTAAAAACCTTTAAAATTACCGCAATTGGGCCCCTGATTACAACATTCCAGAGTTTTTTACTCTAGGTAATATCCGCGTCCATTTATATTGTTATTATAAAACTTTAGTTATAACTGTTATATAAAAATCTTTATATCGTCTTGACACGGATACGTCGTTGAAAAAGAGGTTCCTCGTAAACGTTTCATGGAAGACTACTTTCGATTTTTTAAGGATTAAATAACAATGTTCGCTTCAAGGCGGGTTTGTTCGCTTTGTATAAAATTGTAGGTCGATCTTTTACTTTACCTCTTCCTGCTTTACTTGGTTTGTGATACACTTAAGTAATTATTAAGTAACCCAGAGAGCGTAGGTAATTTTGCAAGTATCGTGGAACAAAGGATCGAGAAATGGCCATAAAATAAAGGAGTTGTATTTACTGTTATAGTAATAATAATATTCATTATTATATTCATGATTAAACGTTAAATTATGTAATGCAAAATATTTGTTATCGGATTCAATAACTTGTAATTATTTAATTTATTAAGTAATTATTAAAAATAACTGTAAAATAATGAGTAAGTAACTATAGAACTAATTATCATGTTTATTAGTACATTACGAGTACAGTAATGCACATAGTAGTCATAAAATTAATTAAATGCGACAAAAACCAAAATCCTTGACCGAGTTTCACAATCAAATCAAATTGCGGATGGTCAAAAGGATATTGAGAAAGGTAGACGCTACAGGTCCGGTGATGGAGACCTATAATTCCTTTTAAACGTTTCATTATGTATGACGTATAATGTTATTATTACAGCTGACACTAATTCATAGTTTTGAATTCCTGTTTCTGGAACTACAAGGTTGTATTTCTTAATGTTTATTATCTATACCTACCTATAAAACTCTAAATTGAATGAATGACTGATACACTGATTCATTCTTGGGATAGGCGTAGAGCCCTAACGGCTGAAGGTAGAGAGACATTTTTGAGGGTAGATTCCTTTTGTAATGTATGTGAGCACTAAGAAAGGGAAAAGGGAAAGAAATGGTTTTGGAAAATCCCGTTATACAGGGTGCTACAGGGTGCTACTTCCAGTTCCAGCGGGCAAAAGCTAGTTTACTATAAAACTAGAAATAAAATCCATTCAGTTAATTTTCATTGGTTCTGAATCAAGGCTTATTATTTCAATTGCTTTTTATATTATCAATTTAGCACCAATCAAAAGGTTTAATTTAATAGTGTCAATAAATTGAGTTGTTTGAAAATCTTTTTCGAGTTCTACTTGTGATTGTAAGTTTTGTGATACCTACTGTTAAATCTAGGATCAGTTTCATTGGTTACGTAAGTAAAACCTGGTTACACAAGTCTTAAAAGCGCTGCCCGAACGGACCTGTAAACCTATTTTTTTTCTTGACAATTAAGTAAACAAGTGATAAATTTACATATAGTATAAGATGACATGAGTTATAATATAACTCATGTCATCTTTACTGCTAAGGAAAACTCTTTATAATTATGTATAAGAAAACAATACTATGGGGATATTTTTATTTTTTTTATTATTTTGAGATTCATGTTTGGTAAGGGAAAAAAATTAGAAGATTATTGTTATATTTTATTATGCTTTCGGCCAGTTGGTAAGTTTTAACTAAAATTATCTAGATATGTTGCTCTTTATTGCTTGGGTTTTTGTAAACTCGTCAACAGTTAATTCGTCTTCAGAAAAATGGCAAAAAATCATGTGTAAGTTCGCCACAACACAGGTAGCATTTTAAAAAATAATTTGCTTTAAATTATTTTAATTTACTTTACTTGAAGTCCTTTATTGCTGTCACAAAGCAAACAAACACTTAAAATTTTGGCACCAATCATTTACAAAATATATTTTATTCCTTCTTTATCCGGTTTTAGTGATGCGTGTCTTGTGACACGTAACAGGCCTCTTGTAACTGTTTCCATTGTTCTGTCTTTTGCTTTTCACGTCTAAAATGGACTCCGATTTTCTTAATATCATCCCATCCTATGCCCATCTTTTGGTTTGTCTTCCTCTTTTCCTTTTCCCGTCCCATGGTTGCCACTCTGTAATAATTTTGGTCCATTTTTTCTTGCTCCATTTTTCAAACACGTATGCGTGTTCGCACACGTACACACTATGGCGCACTGTTGCAGAAAAGGATAAAATATTTATCTTGTTCTACAACAGTGTATAAAAATATTTTATAGTATAATATTTATCATTTAAAATATTTTTGGTGTAGGTTCGCGGACCGCGGCGGTTCGCACTCTTTCACTGTTCGGGGCCCCCATACTCCTCTCAGTAGATGCATCCATCCATCGTGGCGTAGTCAAAATTATTATTTTCAAAACTTAATTAGCGGCTAACTTGCTTGCTAAAAAAAACTTGCTTGCTAATGGTACTTATTTCAAATATGATATAAAATCAATAATAGTGACGAATTTACAATAAAAAGTATTTCACTGTGACGAATTTACACATACATTCTATAGGAGTGGTGAATTAACAATGCATGGAACGAACTTTTCAAAACGTGACAAGTTTCCTTATCTGGCGAGTTTACAAAATCTTGCTGCTGGTAAGGCTTTTAGGCGTGCATTATCATTTTTATAGCTCCGTTTAAATCTGTCGTCCTTTCCTCGACAGTACGGTGATTTGGAATTTGTGTTGAAGAAGTAGAGGCCTGATGCACTGAAAATAAAGATATTTTTTAAAAAATTTATAAGTAATTTATTCTTTAAATCTATCAATAAGATAATATTTTTTTTACGTATTTATTATCTGGCTAAGAGAAAAGATACATCGTGCATTAATCGTGCATATAATTAGGAATAAGGGACTGCCTCCACGAGCGAGAGAATCGCGACGATGTTACGTATTTCCATACAACTATCGCCGCGATAACAACGCCGAGTGTAGACAGACACGCAGAGAGTGTATAAAAATCTTGGACGAATGTAGACAGACACGCAGAGAGTGTATAGTTATAGAAATCTTGGACGAATCAAGATAGAAATACGTGGCTCGATGATCTCTCGCTCGTGGAGACAGCCCCTAAGAATACCAATATATTTGTGCGTTTACACAAGAACAGTTACTAAAAAAATATATCACTACATATTATAAAACAAAGTCGCTTCCCGCTGTCGGTCCCTACATATGCTTAGATCATTAAAACTACGCAACGGATTTTGATGCCTTTTTAATAATATATTAGTGATTCAAGAGGAAGGTTTATATAAATAATACATGGTGTCAAAATTCACACTACACCGAAGCGAAGTGAGGGCGGGTCGCTAGTGTAATTATAAAAGTAACCTTTTTTCAAATTTTTGGGTATAAAATCTACAACCACGTATAAAATACACGATCACGGTAATAACACGGCCTATTTAAAAAAACACTGAGGTAGATCTTCCCCCCTAGCATGATCACCAAAATGCGATATTATATAGCAATTTATCTCGTTTAACTGTCAAAAGACAATGGGTATTGACAGTTGAGTGTCGATAAAACGCTATATCACGCGACATAATATAGTGTTTCGGTGGTCATGCAAGAGTCTTTAAAACTTTTTATAGAAGCTTTAAGGAAGATTTGTTTTCAATAAATTTATTGTAATAATGAAAAAAAAAACTGTTTTATAACTCTACGAAAGAGTACCTACTGGAAACATACTTTTATGATGAACAAACGACACTAACAAACTATTCTATAAATATTTAATTTAAAATGTTTCTGATGAAGATAACAAGTACAATGCAAAAGTAAATAACAGTATTACTACTTTTAATGATAATTTGCGGAGTTTAGTAATAATTATAGCACTGAGCGAGAAAAGCGGAGTGAAAGTGGAAGTGTTCCGATGCCTGCTCTTTAGCGAGAAGTGGTGCAGTGGAATGTTCTGGAAAGAACATTAGTATTACCAGTTAAAATCCTTATTTTACATTAAATATATTATATTAAAGTATCAAGGAAGATCATCAACTCGATAGATTCAAAAATGTTTGTAGTTGTTTAGATCTGCGATGAGTTCGCATTGCATTGCAGTGAGAGAGATCTTTATAATATGTAGAGTGTACTTTGATCACTGACCTGCATATATTTACACTGGACAGGCTTATGTCAAACTGTTTTTGTGCCTATTTGATTTCCGCCACTTTGGCGCTGTAGGACGTAGCGTGAGCATAGCGTGCGTACATGGTACTAAAGTTTGAAGTCTGGAGAGACCATCACGGCAACTATTTTCATATTGTACGTCAAAATTAGTTCTTTAGACGCACGCTAGTGGCGTTTCAAATAGGCACAAAAACTTAGCTGTCAAATCATACAGACAGCCAGTCCAGTTAATTTTTTTTTTTTTTATGTCAGTGACTTTGATAGGGAATTTAAACAAATGACGATCATCTTATACTAAAGGCCTGGGCACAACGACTGCGTAATCACGCGCGTGGTCATGCGCGTAGTGACGCGCAGCAAAGATACGTGCGTGTTTAGACTTGTTCGGTTCTGTGTGACGTCCAATAGGGAATGCCATTGTATACAACGTCATTACTGCACGCATCAGTGCGTTTCGCTCTGCGTAGGTACGCAGCCTGTAATGGGAGCTGCAATGCGTAGGGTTACGCATACAGTCTACGTGCACTCGTACGCGTGACGCATGACGTTACGCAACCGGTGTGCCATGTCTCATAAAGTTTCATACATTACAACGTCATGGTACGTCTACGTGCAAGTCTACGCTTACGCTTACGCATCCGGTGTGTTTCGCACTTATTTTTCGAATGTCCACGTGGCTGAAGTCGCGAGTATAGAAGCTAGTTATTTATGTAAGGTTTGGTGAATGTGGCGACTTACTTATGAGGCACATATTCGCCATAAAGAATGGCATCGTCCGATTGGTTGGACTCGCACCACCCCATCACGTATGAAAACCACGAAGAGCACTTCCTTGCGTAGCAACCTTTCTCACTTATAATTGACTCGGCGAAGTATTCCGGGGCCCGAGCGTGGTCACATCCCGATTTGCCTGAAAAGAAAAGTTTTTTACTGCGGAAAATGACTCCCGTACGGTCACCATCTCAATATACCCACGTCCATTGTCAGTCTTAATAATATTAAAATAAAAAAAATAGTTGTAACTGGTAATACCACTAACTAAAACATAATATTAGAGTACCTAATAAAAGTCCTGACAAGAACAACCGGAAGTATAATATTTTATTACTTATTTTATTTCTTAGGATTAAGCAAAAAATAAAATTGGAACCCTTACTAAGTTGTATGTAAAACTATTTTTTGGAACGTCTGGTATCATGTGGAAAATAGACAAACTATAAACCTTTTAAGAAACGCAATCAAATTATGTAGTCGTTTATGTCGCATATTTTCGACTAAACTAAGCTCGTTTACCTGGACTAACGTGGCAGGAAGAAGGACTTACGGTACATCAGGAAAAATGCTGATGATTCGAAAATCGTGATTTTTAGTCACATTAATAAAAACACACAAGTACGGAACCATCGACGCGGCGCGCGAACCATTATTTTTTATATTTTTATGAGTTGAGTATTTGAGTATGAGTTTTAAAATTTTGTTAGGTTACGTTACGTTACTTCAAGGTATCGTAAATCATTAAACTTAAGTATCAAGTGCCTTGTGTGTAGTAAATTTACAAGAATTTTTATTTATTTTTGAAGTACCTACCCAATTAAGTAACTGTATTATTTCAATATTAAAATTAATTCCAAACTCGAACTTCTGAAAATTACATCGATCGGTATTATAGTACATACATATTATGTATGATCGAAGGAAAAGAGTAGGTAGTGACATCTGCCGAAGTTGTCAAGATATAGAGTTTACCTACGTAATCAAGTTTATTTTACGCGACACTTGAGTAAGTTGGAATCTGTTCGCTAGATGTCATAACACAACTCTGCCGCTCCATACTTAGCAATGGTACCGAAGAATGGCCTACCAATAATCGCAGTACCTACACGAAACTTCTATTCTATTTCCGAGTGAATTCATAAAAATACAAACGGCTAAGTGCCTAAGTCTGACGACATAATATCAACAATTTAACATTGTGTTCCGGCAGTAAGAAAATAGCTAGTTCCTCAGGGGCTGAGTATTCCAGGAGCAAAGTGTACATTCAGCCTTATCGTTACTTAACATCAAGAGTAAGATGAAGGCCAAGTAAGTACCTACCGGCCGTTTTTAGGGTTCCGTAGCCAAAATGGCAAAAAACGGAACCCTTATAGATTCTTAAATTTGAGATTTTTGCATTTACAATGCTATTTTTAAACAATACTAAATAATATACTAGAAAAAATACGACTCGCACCAGATCAATACTCAGACGGGAATCGAACCCGCGACCTTTGGATATCGATTCGTCATGTCTGTCTGTCTGTCTGTCTGTCCGTCCGTATGTCACAGCCACTTTATTCCAAAAGTATTAGGACTACATAGTTGAAACTTGGTAGGTAGGTGTATTCTGTAAACCGCTTTACGATTTTTACACAAAAATAAAAAAAATAAAAGATTAAGGGGGGGGCTCCCCATACATGGAACTGAAACTGAAAATATTTTTTTTCATCAAACCAATACTTGTGGGGTGTCTATAGATAGGTCTTTAAAAATGACATTGAGGTTCCTAAGACTATTTTTTTTCAAAGTCAACCGTTTGAAAGATATATGCCGCCAAAGTGGTAAAATGTGTGTCCCCCCCCCTTTAACTTTTAAAGTAAGAGGGTGAAAAATCTAAAAAAATATAAGCTATAGATCTTAATAAACACTTTCAAAGAAAATTGGTTTGAACGAGATATAGTAATTAGTTTTCAAGATATAGTACATTTTCCAAAACCGCAAATATAACTTTGTCATTCATACAAACACTGTGAAAAACAAAGTTATTTTTTCAGACGAAAAATGATAGCGGTATTAAAATATGATATGGTATAATGTACCTACGGAACCCTACTGCGCGTGGCCCGACATGCACTTGGCCGGTTTTTTTATTATATAAAAAGACTACAACTGTCAAACTAATAGCATCATGATCATAATGATCACATCAAACTTACTTTGAGTGGCTGTTGGCACGCAGCCAGGTTGTGACATGCCTCCATTGGCGTAGAAGTCAACGTGTCCGCATGCTTCCAACTTCCCCTTCCACATTGCATTGGTGTGCAGAACGTCCACAAAGAGGGCATCACTATTGTCCACCTTCTTACTGTTATCGTTTGTCACAAATAAAGGCATTGCTGGGTCCAAAGCTGGAATTACATGATTTTGCATTAAGACAGTTGCCTTAGCAAGCATATACACTCTCAAGAGAGAGAAACGCATCTTTTAGAATAGGAAATTGGACTCTGTTCATACCTACCTCTTGTCTTTATAAGCATAGATGAAGCACAAAATGCCTCACGAAAAACTAATTTACCAGATTATATCATTTTGAAACCACTCCTTCCAAAATGAATTTAACAATTTGACACAATGTACTCGTAATATCTAACTTTACCGTATCTTCTGTCTACTTCACCTATTCGGTTATAAGCTCAGTGCCTAAAATGCAACATGCCACCGCTGCAATGTTAGGCATTGTGCCAGCGATGGCATGTTGCATTTTAGGCACTGTGCTCAAAATTGATTTATTTTTCAAAGTGATCAACATACATTTTTGGTATTAGAAATTTTGACAGTGGATTCTCAGTTCTCACCAGTAATTCTAAGCATTCTTCCTGACTCTAAATAGTTTGCAATGAAACCCGCTATTTGTCCACCAAGACTGAACCCAATGGGATGGAACCGGTCCAGATTGAAGTCGTAGTTGGCCACAAGGTCGTCGATAAGCTGGGCTGTGCACATGCCTACCAGCTCGGTGTTCCTAGCAGCTTCCATGTAACAAGGCTGTCTGGCGATGGGGTTGTAGTCAACAGATATGATATTGTAGTCGCAGCATTCCATGTACGCTATAAATATGTAAGGTTTTTTTTTATCACATTTTCATTTTTTCTCTTTAGACGTTGGTATGTAAGTGCCTATTAATATAACTAATAAATGCTTTGAAAATTTCACACAGCGCCATTTAGCCCTAAATCAAGCAAAGCTTGTATATGGATGCTAGACAACAGATATTGCTTATTATACCTTGACCCGTCACAGAAATCAACATTCATCATTTCAATTTCTGTTCGACCGGGAATCGAACCCGGGACCTCTTGCGTGCTAGACCGGCATGTTGACCACTGCACCACTCAGGTCATCCAAACCTACCTATTCTGCAAAGTTCTGACTTATGCCTTCTAGAAAGTAACTGATAATCTTAAATATTAAAGATTCTCTAACTTTAGGATAAGCCATTTTCTTTGTTTGTACTTATCAGAAATAAACAGTTTTTTTTTTATAAAATGTCAGTTAAACACCTTTTTGCAGTAGAGGAGAATTGAGAAATAATATTCACCAGGTCTTATTTCAGTATTGGGGGAGAAGTCTTTGTGGCCAGTGTATCCATGGATTAGTATTTTGATTGGCGCATTCGCAACCCATGGAGCAGATTCTATAGATTCCGGATTTCCTGGAATTACCTGATGGGGATTATCCTTGTTCGCTCTGAAATTTCGAAAACAAAGCAAATAATGTATAACTGGCATTAAAACATGCAATGCTAGGTGTAATATGACTGATAAGTACGAATGTATATGATCAGCCAGTTACTGATTTTCTTCTGACTTTAAACGAGTCAATAAAAAATCGTTTTCTGGGGCTTAATGATATACAGGGTGTTTCAAAATAACCAGTAAAATTTTGTTTTTTTATTTGTATGGAAAACTGCAAAGTGACAACCCTAAACGCAAATAGACTATTGCTTTCGATAAGTGCTTACAAACGGCCTTGCAAGGAACATGTGCTCCAAATAAGGCCAATTTCATAAATCAGTCATTGTGCTTAAAATTTATATTGTACGAATCAGGTACAGTATGATGATATTATGTATTGGATGATATTATATAAACAATATCAGTAACTCTTTTGTTACATAAAACAACAAACACTTTTGATAACATTTTGACCTAAAATTACATCACTGAAGTACACTTGAAAGAGAAAGTAAAACTAAGAATACAAACAAAGAACTAAGAAAAAAAACGCTTTGCTGAGTATTATATTAATCAATGTCAGATACATGTGAACAACTCTTTTTATTTAATTACTTATTATTTTCAGAAAACACCAAATGACTGACCTTACAAGGCACGATTGGCTTTCCTAGGAACTCTGCCCTTTTTACAATTAAAATTAAATAAAACTACCCAATTTAAACGTCAGTAGTATAGTGCAATAAAATTCTAGCATTATATCAATTCAGAATAAAAATCTGAAACAAAATGCCAGTAATATTAAGTGAAAACTTACAATTTGTTTCGGGTGAAAATTAGATAACTTGATAAAGTGACGCACTTTACCGGCGTTATGGTGGCGCGACCAGTACGGCTTTGGATTGGTTGGATCTTTGTGTTCATTGAGTAAGTTTTGAGATCATACGATATTAACTGCCATTTTATTGTGATTGGCCTTACAAGGAGCATGGCCTTCCATGGTACAGCCACCTTACTAAGGGCCAGGTTTCACAGGTCACGGATTTATTTTACTTTGTGATGTGAACTTCTACAGAAGCGATGCCAACGCCCTACTAACGCGCTACAGCATACATCGCTACAGCATGGCGACTGTATCAATGCAAAAGCGCTACCGTGTCGGACGACATCAGGGAGAGAACGGAGGGAGGATGGCGACATTATTATAGAAGCTATAAAAGAAATTATTAGAAGCGCGACAGTATCGCAAGTAAGTAAGTAATAGTTTATTTGCGTGAATATGGTACATTGTTTACAAATTCTATGATCTCAATTTAAACAATAGCTCCCTACTTCAAATTCATAATAATAATCATTCACATGCACTACTTTAGTCATCATTAAAATGTCAATAAAATGTCAAAAAATACAATAGTAATAAAAATTCACAGATCTCGTGCCTTTCACGACCTTCTGGTACATTGAAAATGAATTTAATGAATTAACTAAAACAAAATTTATTCGTAAACATTTTGTATTATTATAAAATATACCTATGTAAGTACTATAACTAAAAACATCTTAGAATTTCTACAAAAAAATACCTAATAAAAAATTCTAACCAAAATCAAATGAAGTCTCGCGCTGATTTCATCATCATTCGAATATGTGCGATAACAATGTTTATCTAGGCATCATCTTCACACTCTCATTTAGAGACCGTTGTAAAAAATCATTGGGAATCGTAGCGTACTAAGAAAAACATGAGACATGCCCGATCGAGTAATTTTAAATCTCAAAATTGAAATAACAGCAACCCACGAATATACAGCAACATCTTTAACATTGACATAGGTACCTATTTATTTCACTTTTTACACGTTTTGAGTGTAATTTATCTTAAAAATTCTTACCAATTAGTGCAAATGCTTTTCTGTATTTTACTACTAAGTATGGAAACTACAAACTCTCTTCTATTCAACATTCGCTCAAGATTCGTTTATTCGTTTGCCTATACAAAAAAGTGCCGGGTATCACGAAATCCTACGGTGCGGTGCAGGCAATAGTGAGGAAATATAGGCCAAAACAATAGAAACAGATGCGCCGAAATGGTTTTTTCGATGCTCACGTGCAACTGCAAGGCAAAGCCCGGCCTTTTGCATAAGTGATATCTTGTTCTTCGTATGGGTAATACTAATTGTGTTTATTTAACTTAGTTGTTTTACGTTAGATTTGACACCTAACCATTAAAAAGTCATAAATAAATAATTATTAAAAAATCACATTAACAAAATTTAATACAAATATAATCTCATTTAATCGAATTTTACTTGATTAAAGAATTTTACATAAGTATCAATAAATTAAAAATATTTTTTGTTTTGCTTTTAAAAACACTTTCATTAGGTACCTATCCGATTTTTTTATATTAAGAAAATAACATTTTATTACATTTACAACTCAAAATATAACTATAAACAAACATTTGCCTTTCAGACCATTAGCGTTGATACGACTAGGTACGTACGTACACTACTGCGCTCAGCGCTCACTCACACGCTCCGCGCAAACTTTACTTCATAAAGGTTAAGCTACAGAATTATCCTTTTATGTTATTTACTTCAAATATTTTTTTTAAAGTAGACCAATGTCATATCTCGAGGTGTTTTTAAAATCGACCCGATATCGCGTTTCGTTTACGAGATATGATTTTTTTTTTCGCCGAAACCGGTCGAAAATCGACCAAATTTTTCACATTTTTGCGACTTTTAAAAAAAGATTTTGAGATTTAAAAAAAAAAAATTTTGTCTGTTTATAGCCCTTGATTAGACGCGTCATTTGATATCTCAATCATTTACGTAGCTCTAATATCTACGACACCAGGATGAAATCTCACTTTGGCTGAAAATCGGGCCTATACAGATGCCTCAAAAAAAACATTTTCAATGTTAAAATTAAAATTAAAATGTCAAATTCTACGTTTACATCGCGACAGAAGCGCGACAGTATCGCGACTAAATCGTGGTTATTTGGGCGAGGACCACTGACCTGCATATATTTACACTGGACTGGCTGCTGTCAAACTGCTCTTGTGCCTATTTGATTTCCGCCATTTTGGCGTGAGCATATCGTGAGGGACATGGTACTAAAGTCTGAAGTCTGGAGAGACCATCACGGCAACCATTTTCATTGTACACGTCAAAATTAGTTCTTTAGACTCACGCTAGTGGCGTTTCAAATAGGCACAAGAACTTTGCTGTCAAATCATACAGACAGCCAGTCCAGTTAATAAGTAAAAAAAATTTTCATGTCAGTGGCGAGGACACACAGCTAGCGACCACATCGCGACTGTATCGATGCGAACGCGCGACAGCATCGCTACTGCATCATTACAAAAAGTAGCCGGGGGCGAGGGCTCTAAAATAATTTCGTTCTTTTAAATAATACCAAAAGTTAGGTGAACCTGTGAAACTGGCATATTATAATGGACTGAGCGAGCGTGAAGCGCGAACGTCTCCGTTTTAGCTTCGGCAAAAATGCTTTCATGTATCCAGATGGCCCGATATTTTCCTCTATCCGGTTGCATTTCTCAACCGATTCTCGTGGTGGGCGGTTTCGATTACCTACATAGATTTTGTTTGTGGATTCAGTTTTTCGAAATGGCGGAGGTAGTTATGTTAAAGTGAGTCTACAGCTCACACAGCCACACATTATTACATACCTGGTATATAACCAAAATGTTATATTTTCATTAGGACATTCCATTGGAGGTTCTACGCAATCGGATGCGGCCCATGCCCCTACAACTGAAAAAAATACAAAAAAGTTTGAGTAATTACGATATTTTTTATAAGAATTCTAGTATAACCTAAGCATACTTGAACCTTCTAAGAAACTTAATATCCATGAAGCAAACATTTTCAGGACATTTTGGTGCTAGTTTTGTTATCTTAACAGTAGCTAAAATATCTGTGAAGTAAGGAGCTTACTCGTTCTTGATAAGGTAAACGTTTTTTTGGTGACGGTTATCCATGTAAATGTTGTTAAAGTATGCATACATTTACAAAGGCGTCAATTATGTTTTTGTGCCATAAACCATGCGGCAATGTTTTATATCGATGTTATAGTCGTAAAATATTAACATAAACTTGAAAGTTGGTACGTACGTGTGCACCTATCAATAAAATAAAATACATAGCTGTCTTCCGTCTTGGGTATTTGGATGTGTTAATTAAGGGGGGTCTCCCACCGAAAGTGGTGCCCTCAGAGATTTTTTATCTAATAGTATTTCGATAAAACTAAATGTGGAATTTTTAAAACACTTATTTCTTGAAGGTATCATTACATTCCTTCGTAGTCATTTCTAGAAATAGATAGCAAAAGTTTTTGGCGAAAATATACCTATTAAAACGTTTAGCGTTCAGAAAAAAGTTTTTCAAAAATCTGAGTGAAATAATAGTTTACGAATTTTCAGGACTTAAACTGAATTCAATAAAAGACGCCCTTTTCATTTTAGAATATGTAGGTACCACTTCTAGTAATATACAACGTGTTACAATATAGCACATAATGCCAAATATGGTAGATAGGGACCATCAAACTGAATAACTTTTACTATGGGAGCAACTCTGCTTTCACAAAAAAAACAGCTGTTTCATAAAAAAATTAATAACGATAATATCAAAATGTATGAAATAGCTGATTTTTTTGCGATTTCAGAATTGGTCCCTTAGTTAAAGTTGTTCAGTTTGATGGTCTTTAATCTCTACCTACCATATTCGGCATTAAGGGTTTTTTGTAAAATAAATAAAATAAAAATAAAGTAACACGTTGTATAAGTCAATGGTACCATTATTAAAAGTGATTCTATATAAGTAATTAAGAATCAATCAGTTTTTACACACTTCCCAGCTTCAACCTCCTTCAATGAACTATTTCAGGAGTCGCCAAATCCAAGGTCCGCATCCGGACCGCCGACCCATTTTGTGTGGATCGCGAGAACACAGGCACTTACAAAAATACTAATAATTACATTTTTGTAATAAATATTATTTTATATAAAATATTTTCTTGTAAATGATTTTTTAAAACGGACCGAGAACGAAACTAATTGGTTACCCGTAAACTATTTGATATTATTTAAATGAATAACGAGCGAGGGAATCAAATTAAATTTCAAAAATACCGATCGCTATTTCAATAAAAAACGGGAAAATTCAAAATAATTTTCAATACTCACCAAAACTGTTGCAAAAGTAGATAAAATAAACCAATTTAGACATTTTAAGCTTACAAAATATCTTCTCCACCAATCAAGTTAATTTGAATCTGTAGGAAATACTTTCTTTATGGGCTTATTTCTACTGATCGAAGTTGATCATACTACCTTTCAGCTAAATAACTACATTGTCTGTGAGGGAACCTCCAACTGAAGGTTCGCTTTTATCGGCAGATAAGAAGGATGTTTTGGGGTAATTAATACAACGTATTCACTCGGTTTTGCATGCTCAGATAAAAATTATAATTAAGTTACAAAACTTCGGAGAAAACACGGCGATTTGCTCTCTCAGTTTCATATCAATTAAATAATTGCATTGTAAAGCAGATACCTATTTTTTATAACTATTTGTTTTTATTGAAGAATGAATGACATGAAGTTGTATATCTTTTAAATATCTTACCCAAGACAATCATAGATTGATAATACAATACAACTAACAACTTAAACATGTGACTTGCTACAGACATTTTCAGTATGCACAATGACGCTACGCACATTTTCACGAGCAAAGATTTGTGTGTTCTTGTAGAGCACAAATCCTATGACTGCAACAAGAATGCAACATACAAGTGATCGAACCGCTTCGCTGGAATCGCGTAGCTTTGGACTCTCAGTGAGAGTTGAGGCGAGAGACACAGAAAACGATGCGTTAATATAACATTTTTATTTATTTCGTAAGTAGAAATAGATTTGCATGGCTCTATAATTATGCAATGCTCATTTCAACCCTTTATACTTTAGGAGTTAAGACAAACTACATAATGTTCATATTCAGACATCAACTTATATCATACTAGCTCAACAAATTTTTGAAATCTCTGTTGCATTTGCTCATATAAATAATGCATACCTTTTACCTTGAGTGATAGTTAAATTCTCAAATTCATTAGATAGAATGCGTTTTTATTATCATACTCAAAAAATAAATCTTCAACTTATCTGTAATCTATCTAAAGACTATTTTCAGGTATTTATTAGACTGATAGATATGAGAATAAATAACTACGGGTGAGTCGATTTTTTCTAGTATTTTTTCTATTAAAATAATTATCTTAATATGCAAATTTATGCATTTAAAATCGACAGTGCGTAACACGCAGGCGTTACGGCTTATCATTACCTCTTGAAAGTGCGTGTGTATTCTCGGATAAGCGGAAACTAAAAATTTTGGAAATTAACCGGATTCCAAATTTAAAGTTAATACTATTTAGTTACACGTTTTTAAATAACAGAAACAGAAGTCAAATTAGAAGCGATAGTGGTAGATATATTTTTCTCATCGCCATCGTCATAATAACTACCTAATTGATGTTTATCTCTGAAATAATACATTAATACGACATACAATAAAACATTCCATTGTGGTCAGTTCAATTTGTTGTTGTTGTTTTCAATACATAATAAATACAATGTAAATACTTTTTCAAGAAATTAAATCCATTACACTTCATTGAGTGAGTACTAACGATCGTATTAGAGCTTGTTAATGTTACCATAAATAACTCTTATCTGCGAAATGAAGTGATAATGTAAATATATGAGCAGTTTCTATGCTAATAAAGGTAAAAATGAAACAAAAAAATACTTCAAATTACTTTTATTTTACGCTTATAAATCAGTCAGTTCTTTTGAACGTAAGACACATTTGGCACTTTGTTCACAAAAATATGGCTACTTTATTCCATAAAATACTTTCAAGAGCTCTGATTGTGAACGTCAAAAATAATTTTTATTTGACAAACATTTACAAGGAATAATCACAATAATTTATTATAACTAGGTACGTTAAAATAAGCGTAAAAACTTTACATCTATTTACATAATTGATTATTAACAGGCAGAGCTCTCAAGCAGTGATAAACTTGGTTTTTATGTTTAGAAAATTGAAAAAATGTTGATATCAAAACATAACAGTTTATGTACAAATTGTATTAACAGTTATACATGTAAGAACAGTCATAAACACGTGAGCTCCCAAATCAGAAAGTATTTCAAAATCTTAACTATATTAACAAAAATATATGGCAAGAGGACCTTGATACAAGATCTCTACGAATATAATATACTTTGTACAAAAACTTAGTGTTTAAAATTACCTATATACAAATTTAATGTCTAAACGTACTCTTCCGACGGTTTTGGCGTGCCGTTAGGAAGCCTTAAAGAGGAAGACATTCGTCCGTTAACGGAGTCGGGTAGTTCAGCAATGTCTTTGAATACTCCTATCATACTTTCGAAGTTTGGACCCCAATTTGCAAGGTAATCCCAACCTAAGGTAGCAGAAGCTGGTGATCCATTTGCTTGTCTATAAAGAGCTGAACCAACGTGTGGCGCTAAATCATCATCAGAGGCGACTAGAGTACTGAGAGAACCACGAAAGGAAGAATCGAAGCTCTCATAAGGAGGAGGCACAATCGGTTTCTTAGAATTACTGTTACTGCTTATATTCTGTCTTCGAACGTCTTCAGGTTTGTCAGCATTTATACTATTATTGTCATATTCTATCTCTGAGCATGTGAAACTATCATTACCGCTTTCATCATCAGAACCACTAGAGCTTCTATTATCGTCTTGGGGTGAATGATGTCTGTGCGACATATGATGGCCAACTCCTCCGCCTCGTGGTGCTTCGCTTGAGCTAGATACAGCGTCTAAAGTGGATACCAAACTAGACGTGCGTTGTCGAGCATTCATTCGTTCAATTTCCTCAGCAGTAAGCCCAACTGCACCTGAACCAACTGAAACGACTTGTGGAACTTGAGGGGGAGCACTTGGTGTCTTTCTTCCCGCTGAAGAACTTTGTCCGCTAAGTTGCGACATAACGGGACTATTAAGACTTCTTTCACTATTACTATGCAATGCGTCCTTTCCAACCCCACCAGAGCTTGATGTAGTAGCTAAAAGGGCGCTTTGTAGGGGCTTCCCTGATATATCATGTAATGTCAATATCCTTGGCTGTTGGCTCAATTCACTACTTGGAGATAGCCGAGCTAGCGGAGTAGTTTGATGAGGCCTAGGTTGAGGTGGTGGTTGCGAAGCTTGTGGTAGGACTCTGGGAGGATAACCACTTGTATGATGCGGAGAATGTCTATGTTGTGGAGTTTGATGCTTATGGTGGTAGCCGGCTATAGGTGGTGGAGTAGCTTTATATTTCCGCACACCTGCAGCTTCTCTAAAACCTTTATAATGGTATACAATGTCAATATCAGATGGAGCTATTGAGCTTGCGTTTTCAAGGTCATAATGTTCTGGCACTTCGGAATTTAAATCCATGGCACTAGGATGATCGTGTGCATGGTGAGAAGTGTTGGTGGAAGGAGGCGGTGGTGGATGGTGGTCCTCGCGCAAAGCTGGGCTTTTTCCGACAACTTCTCTTTCAATTATATCTGGACGTTGTGGTCTTGGAGGGTCTATGTTCATTATCTCTCTATCTTTGTATTTTTTCGATAAGAGTTCTGGACCCACAATGTGTCCAACATTTCGCATAATATCGGCATTATCTGACATGTAGCTATTCAAACTTGTTTCGTTATTGTGAAGATTTCGACCCATTAGGCTGTCATTAGTGCCAGCAATTAAATTTGGAGCATTTAGCATTGCAGGGCCACCATTCTGCTTTGTGTGTATCATATTACTTTTGCTGGATGGTGAATTCCCTTTTTCTTTCTTTTGTTTGCGAAGACGGAAGAAAACAAACGAAACTAAAATAGCAACTATTAAAATAATAAAAAAGACAATGACTAAAGTGATTCCAATGCTTAGTGGATCTGGATTCTGTATCAAACCAAGGCCAAACGCACTATGGCATGCAGATAGTATTTTTCCGGTTTTCTGAGTATCTTTGAATATGCTTCCGTTTCCAGTAAAAGGTTGAATTTCATTATTGATTGAAAAATTAGCTAAGCACCCTTCAAATTTGTTATTTGTTGTCATTGCTAACCACTCTAGTTTTACTCCTCCCAGTGACATGATTGTAAGATATGGATCAAGAAAATCATGAACTCCAGCTGAATCTAATTCTTCTCCTACGTTTGTACTGTCGACTAACAAGCGGATACTACGTCCCAAAGAGAACAAAGTAATATTATGCCAGTTACCATCAGACACATCATGTTCATCTTCTTGGGTCATATTAACCACTGTATTTTGTTTCGAAGTGTAACACACTTTTCCTCCTGATAACTCAATTAGTGTATAATGTTTGTCTGTTGCAGCGTAAAACAGTATTCCATCCTTTCTGTGTGTTCTAAAAAAGAATGTTAAAGTTTTTGCTGGGGTATTATTCTTTGTTACAATTTTACTAGGAATTCTGCTGAGTTTTCTATCCCATCCAGTATTACCACCGTAAAAAGGCTCTAGTAACTGAATCCTTCTATGTTTTTCTGATATAATGTAAGAAATAAAACCATTTTCACCGACAGATATTGATTGTAATGAAGATGTACAGTCAGGGGATATAAGGCCATCATAACATTTACAATAATTGTTTTTCCATCTGTCAAGGCACTCTCCAGTGCCACAGGTATCTTTCTTGTAGCATACTCCTTTTTCACTACGTTCGCAACTTGAATCTATTCCTCTTGAATGTAGTGGATTAGTTAAATTCAAAAGACGTCCATTTATGGATATACTATGCATACAGCCGACAAAATCATCAGAGTGTATCTGCCCCGGACGTTCCAAGACTGGATCTGCCTTGTTTAATCCACCGATGAGAAGTGGCTCGTTGTTGAAGTTCAAAGTCCTGTAAAGGAGAAACAATCAGTTAAGGCGGTTGTATGACCGAAAGTGGCGCCCTCAGAGGTTTTTATCTAATAAGTTATTAATAGGAACAGAACTAAATAATGTTTCATGTGGAGTTTTTAGGGCCTTAGTATTTTTAAAAGGTATCACTACATGCCCTCGTAGTCATTCGTAGAAGTAGATATCAAAAGTGTCAATAACGGCCACTCTTAGCAGTTTTGCTATCTACTTCTAGCAGTGACTGCGAGGGAATGTAGCGATACCGTTTAAAAATACTAGACTGTGGGCCCTAAAAATTCCACGTAAAACATTATTAAAATTGTGTATTAGAAATATAATATTAAATAAAATTCACCGCGGCGCCACTTTCGCTCAGGGTGCCACCTAAAAAATATAAATATTTGCAAGATTTTACAGTACTGTTACGAAAAATGATAAATTGCGCGAATTTTGGTATGAAACTGCAATTTCTTTTTATAAGTGGCACACGGTGAATAGAAAAAAATATATAGTAAATTCAAGAGTAAAGTCGGCTAGTTGACTATTACAGCTATCGAACAATATCATATTCAAAAAAATCAGATTGTATTTATCATAAAAAGATACCTTTCAGACTTAGCTCTTTTTTATTAAAAATCATATAGTGGCCCCTATTTTGTATAGAGCAATATATTTGTGTAGTTATAGATTTATAGGCGAATAATAAGTAATGTTACGTACCCTGCTTGTCCTGTGTCGTCACCGTAGCATGAGTGATCCCCCGGTTCACATTCCATGCATACATCTCCATGATCAGTGCATGATGCAATGCTTAGAGAAATAACTCTTCCATTTCTAGTCGCTGTTAATTTATACCATTCTCCGTCAGCAAGATTTTTAGTTGAATCCGTTATCGCAACTGATGTTATTGAAGTTCTTGACCCACCAAAAGAAAATATTGGTTTTCCTCCAAGCAATTCTATGGCTATGAAATCTGATCTTCCTCCTGTTTGTGCACCGTAATTGTATAAAAGAAGTGAATCTGCTTTGGTTGTTGCAAATATAATTGTTATGTCATTTGTTGATGCATCTAGTGCTGAGAATTGCATAAAAGATAATTCACTAAAGCCAAATGTTGTACTTTCACAATGTGTACCATAACGGCCGTTAGTACAACTGCATTTATATCCAGGTTTCAGACTAATACAGATACCACCGTACATACAAGGATTGGGTCTACATGAGTCCACAAGTGCTTCGCACTGATTACCACGATAGCCTGGGCGACAAAGGCAAAAGAATGAATTTCTGTCTGCACTTTCTTTACAGGAACCTCCATTTTTACACGGATTATTGCTGCATACATCATCTCTCTCCAATTCACAGGTTTTACCTTCTCGGCGTACTGGACAGTTACAAATAAAATCATGTCCTTGTTTTTTACATTGTCCGCCAAAGAGACATGGATTTGGTGAACAAGGATCTTGCCGTTTCTCACAATTACTTCCCATAAATCCTTCTGAACAATGGCAGTTATATTCATGTTTGACCAGAGGGGATGATAGGATTAGATTTGAACTTTCTGTTATTTTTGTTACATCTATAATTTCAATAGAATCTGTACAAATACCGTTGTTTTCACATCTATGCGAAGAACATGGAAAATAAGGAATTCGAGCTACTCTTTTTAATAATTTTGTTATTTCCATTTCTTTAGATTTCAAATATTTTTCTGTATTTTCTCTTTTCCAAACAGAGTTATTTAATTTAACAGCTAATGTTAAATCCAAGTTATTTCTTGCTTCATTAATGCTATATAAATAAATGTTTTCATTGTTTGTTAGTCCGTTCTTTAACATTTCTAATATACTTCTATAATATTGTGTCAGAAAATCTGAAGCCGTCATATTCATAACTCTTATTGTAATCGATTGTTCGACGGTAACATTATCAAAGGAAAAGTATTCAACGCTTATCGATGAAACAACGTCTCTATGGATTCCATCATTACCTAAAACTGAAAATGTAAAACCTTGTCCTGGCTTAATTGCTGTCGTGTGTAGGTCACAGCCATTTCTGATACTTAATATTGAAAGAGTGTTCTCAGAAGTAGATTCCTTTACAATTTTACATTTATAGTCTCCCACTATATCTGCATCGTTTGGCTTTACGTTTGCTATTTTACCACTTAATTTATTATTGAATGCATAGACTAAAACATGAGCTGATCGTGGAGTTGGCGGATTATCGTTTCTATCCAGCACCTTGATAATCAATGTATAATTTGATTTCATAACAGGATTTCCACTGTCTTCTATTTGTATTTTAATTTCTAAATGAGGAGTGGCTTCTCGATCTAATTTTCTAGTAGTGAGAAGAACCCCAGTATGCCTGTTAATTTTGACATAGTTTTGATGTTTACCACCTATTATGAAATAAGAAAATGGAGCACCATTTGGAGGTAGATCTGGATCTTTAGCAGATAATGTTGCTATACTAGTATTAGGAGGCTCATTTTCATAGACAGCACCCTCAAAACCTGCAGCATCAAAAATTGGGCCATTATCATTGATATCTGTTAGTATGACTTTTACAGTAGCCGTTCCAGTTTGCGGAGGTATGCCTGTATCTATGGCACCAACTATAAGTGAGTATATCGGTATAGTTTCTCTGTCTAAGTGTCGAGCGACTTCAATTTCGCCAGAATGTGGGTCAATTTTAAAATTTTGATTGGTATTACCACCAATAATTGAAAAACTAAATTGATTATTTTGTGGTCTAACATCTTTGTCTATGGCTTTTACTTGTATGACATCTTGGCCTATAGGAGCTCCTTCAGAAATAGTAGCCTCATAAAAATGACGCAAAAATTCAGGTGGATCATTTCCATCTTGAATAGAAATTATAACTTGCGCTTCGTCAGTATCGTTTCCATGTATACCACCAGAATTTTTCGCTAAAACTGTTAATACGACTCTATTTTGTGTTTCTCTGTCTAAGTATCTAGCAACTCTTATCACGCCAGTTTGAGAGTTAATGCTAAATCCTTTATCGTTACTTGATCCCACAAACAAGTAATATATTATTCCGTCATCACCACTGTCTTGATCTGTAGCTTGAATATCTCCGACATTAGTGCCTACCTCGGCTGACTCTGACACATCAAAATGAAAAACTGGTTGTATAAATTTGGGATAGTATTCATTTACTCCCGTTATATACACAACTACTTCCGTTGTGTTTTGCATCGTAGAATCAGGGTTTTTAGCTAAAATTTGTAATTTGTATGTTGACTTCTCCTCGAAATCAAATACTTCCTTTGAATAAATCTCCCCTGAGCTTACATCAATGTGAAATAGAGCAGACATTTTATTGCTTATGTAATACCTTATAATAGAGTTTTTGGGTGAGTCAATATCAACTGCTTTTACTTTGTATATAAAACTGTTGACAGGTGAGTTTTCTGGCAAATAAGCAATGTATTGAGTTTGATTAAATATCGGAGCATTATCGTTTATATCGGTTAATATAATCGTCAATGTCGCAGTGGCTTCTTTTGATTTAAATCCCAAATCTTTAGCAGTTATATTTAATCTATATTCTTGAATTGTGTCGTAGTCTAAAGATCTTAAAATACTTATTACTCCCGATATAGGATGGATCTTAAATTCTTTTCCAGCATTTCCAGATGAAATTGAATATCGAACAATACCATTAGGACCTTCGTCTTCATCACTTGCTTTAACTGTTAGGATCGATGATCCTATTGGTTCATTTTCAGGTACTATCACTTGGTAGCTCAATGCAGTGAACTTAGGGCTGTACACATTTTCTCCTGTGACTACAAATGTTAATGTTGTTTCGTCGGATTGAGGAGGAACACCACGATCTACAGCTTTTATTTTTAACTCATAGTATTGACCCATGTAATGAAATCTCTTACTAACTTTTATCCAGCCTTCGTTTCTATCAATAGTAAGGTAGGCAGTGCCGTTACCACCTGATACATAATATTCAATTTCAGCATTAATACCGAAATCCATTTCATCCACGGCAATTAATTTTATGATTTTCTCTCCTGATGTGGCATCTTTAGGAACAGGAACAAATTTTTCATGATTTTTAAATTTTGGTGCATTATTGTTCGCATCGACAACGTTGATAGTCACTAAGCATTCCGAAGACATTGGAGGTTTTCCATTGTCAGTTGCAACGACAACTACCGAGTATGTATTTTCAGGCGAAAGATTAACTGAAGTTCTTTTATAATTCATGACAAATTTGCTCAAAATTTCTCCTGTTGCAGGGTCTATAGAGAAGAGATCTGAAGTTTGTTGTAAGGAATATGAAATGATTGAATTAGGGCCTTGTTTGTCTCTATCTGTTGCTATTACTTGTCCAACAAAACTATTTTTCTTTTGCAGTTCAGGGAAATTGAAACTGTAAAATGAGTATTCAAATTCGGGTGCATTATCATTTTGATCTTGGATCGTGATAGTTAATGGTGTTTCGGAACGCCATGCACCATCAATGGCTGCTACTTTTAAAATGTATTCATCTTGAAGTTCTCTATCTAAAGGTCGAGCCACAGTTACATTACCAGAAATTGGATCAATAATAAACTTTTCTCCAGGATTTTCAACAAAACTATAAGTTGCATTTGCATTTGCGCCAATATCTAAATCTGAACTCGTAACTCTTATCACAAATGATCCTATTTCTGCATTTTCTGTTACGTTGACACTAAATAATCTAGTAAATCTTGGAGGGTTGTCATTTTTATCTAAAACTGTAACAATGACTGTACTTGAACCAGACAACTGTGGCACTCCGTGGTCAGTAGCCTCTACCAGAATTTCATAAGATGGTATTGATTCTCTATCTAATGCAATATTTGTAAATATCTCTCCAGTCTCGGGATCTATACTGAACGTTTCTTCGTAATCATTGACAAGTTTGTATGAGATTCTTCCATTTTCATTTGAATCATCGTCATTTGCTTCTATTTTTAGTACTAACTGTGGTGGAGATTCTTCCTCCATAACTGTTGCATTATATAAAGGACTTTCTATTATTGGTGCATTATCATTAGCATCTGTGACTTTTATTTCAACTTCAATAAAAGATTTCAAGGGTGGATTGTCAGAATCTCTTACTTCAAACCATACTTCATAAAGAGGCATAGTCTCAAAATCCAGACCTTTACCAGTAATAAAAACTTCACCACTTATGGGTTCTACTCGTAAAGCATCGCCGACATTTCCACCCGCTATAGCATACTGTAAAAGCTTTGTTGGCCCTTGTTTAGGAGATGTTGCTGATAATCTGGTTACTAAAACACCTTCTGGTGTATCTTCAGAAAATGTAAATGTGAGTTTATTTGATATTGTGAACTTTGGAAAATTTGTGACAGACTTGGGAATCAAAATCAACTCTGCTGTACTTTGTTTCGGAGTCACGCCACTGTCTGTAGCTATTATAACTAAGTTAAAAGTAGATTCAATTTTCCCAACATGTTTTATTATATTGTCTCTTGCTTTTATGACTCCTGTTTCTCGATTTATCGTAAAAAGCTCTTGGTGTTCACCTTTCAGGTCATAAACAATTTTCTTGTTCAATCCAATGTCGTTATCTTTTGCTCTGACACCAAATACAAAATCACCTTTCATAGTGCGTTCAGAAATGTGAGTTTCATAAACAGGTCTAGAAAACGTTGGAGTATTGTCGTTTTCATCATCAATTGTAATTGTTAAGTTAGCAGTGGCAGTCCTTGGATCAGTCGTAGATGAATCTTGAGCCATCACAATCAAATAGTAAGTGTCCCATTCTTCTCTGTCCAAGGTTGTATTGGAAGTTATAACTCCAGTAGCAGAATCTATTTGGAACCTTTCAGATTTATCTCCAAGAAGACTATATCGTATCTTTGCGTTATTACCCAAATCCTTATCGGAAGCTTTTGGGTGCAAAATATAAGTTCCATGAGGTAAATTCTCCTTCACAGAAGCTTTATAACTCTGTCTTTCAAATTCCGGACTATTGTCATTCACATCTTGGACAATTATTTTCACAGTACCAGAGCCAGTAAGAGGAGGTGAACCTGAAATTGCAAAAAAGAGATTTTTATTGAAAAGTATAACATAACTGAAGGAGAAATATTTGTTGTAAATATAAAATATGTAGGAGAGAAGAAAAGCAAGCAAAAAGAAATATTGGAATTAAGAATAATTAAATCTTTACCTGTATCCATTGCCACAAGAGATAGTGTATATTCATCTTGAGCTTCTCGATCTAATGTACGTAATAAAGAGATTTGTCCTGATGAAGCATTTATTTTGAAAAGATCACCATCTCCCTCTTTTATGAAATAGCGGACTTGATTGTTAAATGGAGGTGAATCTGCATCAAAAGCATGTATTACTATAATATACCCGTTGTTAGGAGGAATTACATTTTCCATTACGTAAGCTAAGTATGGTGAATCAAGGAACGTGGGAGGGTTATCATTTATATCTTGAATGGAAATTGATATTTCAGCCGTATCAAATCTGACGTCGTCTTTTGCGCAATCTTCGGCTCTTATAGTCAGAATATATCGTGACTTCCGTTCAAAATTGAGATTTTTAGCCACTCTCACAACTCCCGTATCTTCACTTATACTAAAATCTCTATTATCATCCCCTGAAGCTATCGAATATCTGACTCTGCCATTAATATCTTCATCAATATCTGTAGCTGACACCTTAAATAAATAATCAGGTTAATATATTTCATACGCAGTTATACTAATACAAAAAATAATAATTTTAAATATAAATAACATGACGAAAATTTACTTTTATATAATTTATGTTGTATTTTGCTTATTATAACCGTTATATATAACGTGTTTAAGTAAAAGTTGATCAGTTTGATGATCCCTATCTACCATATTCAGCATTAGGAGTCTTTTGTAACACGTTGTGTTAGTAATTAATTATCTATATATCTATTTATTATGACAAAATTAAGAGTTATTTTTCGAGAATATTGGTTTACCTGTAAAACACTTGCCCCAATACTAGCATTTTCAGGAACAGAAGCACTGTATTGTTTGGGGTCAAACACAGGACTATTGTCATTTTCATCAAGAATGTTTATCAAAATTTTAGTTTTTGTTACATTCGGGGGGTCTCCTCTATCCTTAGCAGTGACCGTTATCGTATAACTTGATCTCAATTCTCTATCTAATTTTCCTGTTGCTCGTAAAACTCCATCAACATTTCCTAGTGAGAAGTATCCATTAATTTCTGGATTCGGACTCATAAAATATTCAACATAACCATTGCGGCCCTCATCTTTGTCAACGGCTTTGATTGTCATTACCACTGTATTCAACGGTATATTTTCTGACACTGTTGTAACGTTTGGTGAAACAAACTCTGGAGCCATATCATTTACATCCTTTAGCTGTATTGTAACCTGAAATTTATTAGCATAATATTCTAACTTCTGATATTGCAATAATGGTTATCCTATGTTAAGCACTCTATAGATAAAATAAAATATGAACATACTCAAGTCTTGATTTTATTTGACTACAGTTTCACATGAATCACTAGTAAACTCATAGTGCGGCTAAATAAAAACAAAATATACGAAGTCTCATAGTTATGGGAAAAGGCAATAACTATTTACCTAGCAAGAGATCATTAGAAGTAGCGATACCTTGTCAAAATAAACACACTCCTGAGTTAGACCGTATCGAGAACAAACACGCGAGATGTGAAAAAAGACTAGACAAATATCAAACCAACGTGACGCATTCATACCTGAACTGTTGAGGAAAGTTGAGGTTCTGGTGGCTTCGCAGAATCTTTTGCTGTTACTATCAAGTTGTAGACGGGTATAGTTTCTCTGTCTAATAGCTTCGCGGTGAAAATTGTACCGTTGCTATTGATTTTAAAGTCGTGAGTATCGTCGCCAGACGTTAGACTGTAAGTCAACTTTCCATTCAATCCTGGAATGTAAATGACAAGTGTTTACATTTTAAATACCTTTTATACTAAAGACGAGCTAGGCAAGCGTCTTTTATTTTATCTTGACTTAAGCGTAACCGCTCACGGGATACTTTTTGTAGCTGCGATAATCGTGGCGATAATCACCCGCAAAATGACACGACAAAGGTTTTACTTAGCCAGCGATAAAAAAGCGCCGCGATTATCGCCGCGATTAACGCCGCGTTTATCGCAGCTATAAAAAGTAACTCGTGGGCGTTTACGTATAGAACTCCGTATGTTCTATTCTCAGAGACAAAAAATCGCTCAGCGATTAATCGCCCGTCAGCGGGGACGCCTAATGAAACTTCTAAGCTTTAATATATTTTGATGCTCTGCAAATTATGTTTTAGTTCGGTACATAACATGGTAAAACAGCTTCGATCATTAAAACAGACGAGAAAAATTAAATAATGCTCTAAATTATAATTAATTGAATAACGAAGCTTACCTGAATCCATGTCAGTAGCACTAATAGTTACTACCGATGAGTCGATGGGCACGTCCTCCAAGATTTCGTTGGAGAAACTCATAGGATCGAAAATCGGAGCGTTGTCGTTGAGGTCAATCACGTTGACGTACACGGTCACCGTGCCAGACAAAGATGGTCGGCCGTTGTCCTGAGCTTGCGCGACCAGGATATAATGCTGCGTCTGCGGATGTGATTTAAAGATATAATTAAAATTAAATGAAAACATTTTAATTAAAAAGTAACATAGCACGTTTATTTATAACTATCATAAATAGCGATAAAACGCCATTTCATTGCCTTATAAATGAATTTACTATATCTCAAATTGCACATTACCCTTAGACAAGCAGTTACCTACACTAACTCGTTTCCATAGGATCTCCTATAAAATCTGCCAACTGGAGAGACTAATTACAACTTGTTTCTCTACATACGAGAAACATTCAACAGTGTCTAAAACAATGCTTGCTTTTAGTGCATCGTAATATTTTACGAACCAAGCATTCAGATTTTCCATATAATAGGACTGCGAAGCTTCCCAGCTATGACAAGCTCCCTCATTCGCAGATCGTGAAGCGAGCTGGCGATTTAAAAAACAGGCACTGGTCGCGGAATCCGGCCCGGGGATGTTTTGCGGACGGTCGCTTTGTCCGACATTGTTCGGGCCTTAATTTCGACGGCAGATCCAGTGGGCAAATGCCGAATATGATGCCCGACGCGAAAAAACCGTACTGGGATGAAATTAGCAGCTCTCTAGCGGGGTACGCGGAATTGGCGGGCGGTCGAGAAAACGAATGTAACGAAGCGAATTGTTTTTACTAATTAGAAGGACTGGCCGACTTGATGAGCCGGCCCCAACTCCGCCTTTATGACTTTAGTATGGCGACGAATTCGGCTCGACAGATTCTCTCGCTCTGATAATTTATATAAAACAATTGAACAGGTTTTTTCATGATTGAGAACAAGAATTATTATTGTTAGCCTTAACAATAGGAAGCGAGTTACTTATATGTATGATCTCTCTATATGGATTGAATATAAATATTTTGCTAGACTTAAGTATTGTTGTTATAAGGGAGTTTGTAGGTGGGTTCTAAAAGTCGTTTCTATGTAAACATAAAGATGCATCTCTTTTAAATACAAGACGAGGGCTGATTTATGTCCATAGAAAATTTAACGACGGTCATGTTGACCATTTTACAGCGGCATTGATGAATATTTACAATAAAGCAAGACGTTACTAATACCTACCTACAGGATGCTAGAATAAGTTAGAATATCTAAGTACTTTATTTTACGACGAATCCGATATCACAATATAAATACTATAATCAAATATTGATTTTCATGTTTTTTGATGTCTACATCATTGGGTTTTAAGATAAATCATAAAAGAATTGGTTAAAATATTTATGCTATAGCTATTAAATGAAGAGTCTTTGAGATTTACGTACTTATACAGCTAATAACTGACGTTAAATATTAACGTTATTACTTGGTTCGTATTGAGTAAATGTACAAATTGTGACTTATAATATTCAAATGTCTAATGAGTTTTTAGCCGACTTCAAAAGACCCACTCATGTCTTTTGCTTTCGCTTTTTGGAGCAAATAGTAAGTACTGTTGGAAAGCATAGTCAAGCCGTTTAGAACTAACACCCATTGACCGGAGCATCCAGATTCAGTTACTTATCTCATCCTAAGGTGGTAATGGCAACATTGCCTATCCAGAGATGTTCCATACAATGTTTATTTTAGAAATATTTTAGACGGGGTGGAGACGACAAAGAGACAATAAATGAAAACATTGGTGACACTAGTTCACAGGAGTGTTTTGAAAGTAGGTATCAAATAATTCCTACGAACAAAATAAAAAAAAAATCAAACAAACTAAATAGCATGAAAATTAATTGTCCTGAAAACAGTAACTGAAAAATATTTCCTGTAGTTACAGGAATATTTTTAATTGATTTTTTTATGCAGTCTGGGAGCTGCGTTCTTCGCAATACGACATTTAATTTAATTTGTTGTCGCATTGTCGTCTCCATGTAGTATATTCACAAGTGTACCTACCTAATGTTAAGTTTTACAATACAATGTAATCAGTTTGTAGTCCCCTTCCTAGCTAATAAAGTATCGTTTATACGGTTTATACAAGTAAAAGCATTAAAATTATAGAAGCTATTTTTACAACGTAACTTGGTATGGGAAAGGCTCGTTATTTTTATAGAGAGAGCCATTATGATTTTAATCTCCTTGCACATAAGTTGGGACGAGTATTTTTCTGAAGCGTCCTTATTCTCTTGTAGCAGTAGGTAGTGTTGTATTAAAACTCGCTCAGGGCCACTGTTGGCCTTTTTGAACGTCCTTTGTCTCGCTATTTTGCCTACAACATGCAATATTTTATACGGTAAGCCATAAATTTATCTTAGCCACATGTTATTTTATGCACCCAAAAGGCATAAGTGGTTTAATACCTACCTCGTAACACTGTCCTTGTACTTTCGAAATACCTATAATGATGGTATTTAATTTTTTTATTATTACTAAATCATTATTATTTTAGTAGTTGATAAGTGCTATAATTTTGAACTTAAATCAATATGTACCACTATAAATAACTGTTAATTCCTAGTACAATATTCGAAGCTATCATGGTTTAGAATAGCACGAAGTCATCAAAACGACAATTTATTTGTCTATGTCCACTTGTAACTTTAAGACTAAACCAAACTAATTCAACGTTAGAAATACCTAATCTTTATTCAACTACGTAGTCTACTCACGGATAACGAGGCAGCAAAGTCAACAATAACTTCTAACGTTAATAATACCCTCATTGTACCTATTTGGTGGACGCTTAGTGGACCAGGGGTCACTGCCCCCTCGAGATCTATGCTGAGATAATTCTTTCAACCGCAATGTATGCCCGCGAGCAGTCGCCAACTCCGACAGATATGCCTACACTAAAAATAACGTCCGTTTAATCTTTAAACTGCATACTATCCGCATATATGAGTTTTAAGTGACCAATTTATTTCTACTCTACTACATTTTTCAAGATAATAAGAATATGGAAAAGAAAATTTTGTATTAAATGTGTCTTATTACTAGTAACCTTCATGTTTACAATATTTATTTGTTTTCCATTAACTTCAGTGACGTTTAATGAAATGCTATATTCTTTTAGCTCGTTATTTACTGAACTGATCCAGTGAGGTCGATTCTAGGTATAATAAATATACTGTTAATTAAACAAACACTGACAAGTGAACGGAGATAACTTGTATGTACTTGAAGTATAGATGTACATTCGATTACCAACTCGAAATCAATCAAGTCTTCTTGAATTACTTCAAGGCACGAAAGGGCCTCAAATAAATGGTCGTTTGCAAATGAACTATTTAAATGTTTTTTCGGTCCCCAATGAATATGCCAAGGAGTATTAAACGGCATGTTCTTTTTATCGTAATTATTCGCCGCAGTAATCGCTTAATCTATTTAAAGTGTTTTTAATTGCGAGTTTCTTTCGTTTTACGGCGATGTCGCACAATTTTACGAGTTCTTGTCAAGTTTTGCGGCGGATTGGACACCGCCAGACCTTTTATGTTCCAAAATAAATGCGATAAATCATATTAATTTCGAGTCTTTGCACGGATTTTGCAGTGTGAAGAAATATTTTTCATTGTAGTAGCTAGGGAAACATCCCGGTCTTATTGGCAGACAGTGTTTCTTTCAGACAAAATTCTCCGGGGGGGCAATTAAGAGGTTCGGGGGAGCTCGTCCATCGATCACTGCACTAGTTTTCCCGTCTACCTACACACAATTCATTTTTCTCCGGGGGGGCACTAAGGCTGCTCCGGGGGGGCACCGCCCCCCCGGATTAGTACCTGAAAGAAACACTGTTGGCAGATAAAATGGCAATTATATTTAACAAGGAAATTGCGGAGGCCAGCTGTTAGATCTGTAATAGCAGTCAAGCTGATGCTTAGAAAGTTTATTAGGCTTTATTTATTTTCAAACCAGAACATTTTACATAAACATTCTTGACTCATGATGCGAAATGACCTATGTTGAATTTAAATATTTTTTCTACCTGTTCAACCTGTTAAACAATTCTTAAACAAATTTAGAACTTACATTTTAGTGTCTCAACTACAAAAACTAGACTAAGACTAGGTACTGAATTAGGTTTTCTTCGAAATTTAAGTACAACAGGATCTAAAATTTTAGCTAGCTACAAATAAAAACTCTACAACAGGTAACTCTAAAATATTTCCACATTTGGCCTCTATTTTTTTTCTCTAATTTCACCGGTTGACGGAAATCTTTGACATAATTAGTAACTAGCGACCGCCTGCGACTTCGTCTGCGTGGATAATATTTTGTCTATCCCTTGGGAACAAACAGTTCCTTTTTTCGGAATGAAAGTAGTGTATTCACACGATGATCGGATAAAACAAACAAGATGACTGTCGCATAGGTAGTAACATAACAAGTTAGGATTGCGACTTTTTTTCAGAAAATCAAAATGCTTTTATGATCTACAAAATGTGTGAGGCTCTCCTACTAAAATAGTCTGCTCTTTACTGCCCCTTATATAGTACTACGGGAAATAAAGTAAAAAACCGATATGTGAAGAATCTCGAGCACTGAAGTGACCCATCTGAATGTGGTTTAAAACTTACCTCTTCATAGTCCAATCTAGCTGTCAATGTGAAGATGCCAGTTTGTGGGTTCAGCGAGAACACGTCGTTCGCCCAGTCCGAGATGACTGTGTACGTGAGCTGGGCATTAGGACCCGCGTCCAGGTCGATGGCTGCTACGGTCCCGACCACGGAGCCTCTGGCAGCGTTCTCGGGGATGTCGAAAGAGTACGCACTCTCTTTGAAAACTGGTGGATTGTCATTCGTGTCGGTCACCTGGAAATCAGAAAGGTATAATGATGTAGTTGTGACATTACTAATAATAACAATAAAACCAGCCAAGTGCGAGTGGGACTTGCGCACGAAGGGTTCCCTACCAAAAACGGCAAAAAAACTGTTTGTTGTATGGGAGACCCCCTTAAATATTTATTTTGTTTTGTTTTTAGTATTTGTTGATATAGCGGTAAGAGAAATATATATCATCTGTAAAAATTTCAACTGTCTAGCTATCATGGTTCATGACATACAGCCTGGTGACAGACAGACAGACGGCGCAGTCTTAGTAATAGGGTCCCGTTTTACCCTTTGGGTACGGAACCCTAAAAAAGATTTGATTTGCACACACTATGATCAAACTAATAATTAATACATTAGAGCAATGCGGCTTCCGTACGAATAGCTTACAGTTATTAAAATAGCAAGATTTTAAATATTGTAATTGTAATATTATTATGTAACTTTTTTAAAATTATGCCATTATGCGATTGGGTATCAAATTTATCTATAACTACACTCTAAAAAAAATTTGGTTGCTCCTAACAACATTGTGATAGTTGCGATCAAGCATCTTGATTCCATACGAGCCTAACAACACGTTAGATGCTTCAAATAAGATGATACAATTTGGTCTTACTATTGTTACTTAGCTAAAGCAATTAAGATTTTATTCAATATTAATACGAAAAATGGTTGTACTCACAAATTCACATAGTACATTCAACTATGAGCTTGGTCAATATTAACATGCGAGATAACTGTTAGAACTAATTCACCTAGTGAGTTCAACAAAGAGCTTGGTCAATATTGACAAGAAAGATGACTATTAGAACTAATTCACCTAGTGAGTTCAACTAAGAGTTTGGTCAATATTAACAAGAAAGATGTTTGTTAGAACTAATTCACCTAGTGAGTTCAACTAAGAGATTGGTCCATATTAACAAGAAAGATGTTTGTTAGAACTAATTCACCTAGTGAGTTCAACTAAGAGCGAACATCCCGAACATCCCGTCGAGTTATAAAAATCAGTATAATATACTGGTCCCTCAGTGAGGGAACTTTTAGATATCAAGCTGAAAAGTACAGATACTACACTTTGGTCTTAGCCAAAAGGCCGAGAAGCGATGTCGAACCAAAGTAATCTAAAGAAGGTCATGAAATCGGAAAAAATGTTAACACTGCCGTCTAGAAAATAATGTAAACAGCACAGTGACATCTTTCGGGGCGCATGCGTATTAGCGCGCTGCGCAATCAGGATGGCATGCATGCCACTACTATGCTATGCCACAAACCATGCCGAGCAGCTCCGCTGCATTACCCCAAATAAATAAACAATAAGAAAAGCTTTTGTCTATTTAGATTTTGATTCTTTATTGATAATTGTTTCAATATTATCTACCTATTTGTTTATGAAAACTATTGTAAGTGTTTATTCCAACTAAGTTATATGAAATATTTAAACAACATAATCTTAGTAGAATTTACCATTTAATTCATTGTTACTTCAACAATGTTAAATGATAAAAATGATTACTTGACATTATTGGTTTGAATATTTTTATTTGTTGTTTTAAAGATTACAGTTTTAGTTGATTTAGCAATAGGTCTTAGTTAAATCAATTATGACGAAGTTATTCATCTAATAATGAGAATTGTCAAATTCATTATTTACTTAATTATATTGATACTTTATTGTTAATTGATTCTACTATTTATTTGTTTACGATAACTAATAAAAATGATCGAATCACGCAAGAAAAGTCAATAATAGTTGAAACTATGTATAAGCTTCTTAGAATTAATAAACACACTACGTGTTTAGTTCAATCACAGGCTAACATGTTGATTTAACTATTCAGCTTTGATTCAATTAAATATTATCATAATTGTTTCATTCAATTCAAGATCTACTAAGAGAAAATTGCTCTTAGTTGGCCTTCATTTTTTAGAGTGTACTGTTTCTACGGAATTAGCTAGCACTGGAGACTTCAGATTTCCAATTTGATCCCATTGTTTATAACACATTTTTAGGCTAAAGGTTAAATTCTCTTACTAAATAAAAGATGCCTGTTAACATTCTCATGCTTATTATTCCATTAGTTTTGCCATTTTGTACACATTACATTGAATTAAAAATTATGTCTGTAATCTCTAAACTCCCAGACAATTAATAAAGGTAAAAAACACAAACGTTTATATAAAAACAAATTTGAGCTCAAAAAATGTTCAACAAAGCCTCTACTCGTCGAAGTGACAGGTAGAAATAGCTTCAGTCAGAGCCCGACAGATCAAAATCAACGGTGCGAGACACAGGTACCTACCTACTTTGGTATCTGGACTGGACAATCAAATACAATGGTTCCTAAAATCTAATTATTTTTATTCGAAAACTATGAGAAATCACCAAAATCTTTCATCTGGCATTACTCTAGATATAATTGAAATCCCATTCTTTAAACAGAAAATAAAGTTTTAGTTACTAATATTTATTCATGTACAAAATATCAAGTTATTTTCTTCTAATTTATTTTTTCATTACGGACGTTTTTATATCAAGAAAAATTATTATAAATAATAATTAAACACCTTTTTTGCACACAAGGACAAGACAAAGTGGAACTAGTGATAATAATGATAAAGTCTTAAGAAGATGATAGAAGGGTGCAAAAAAATTATAAGAAGGTCAACAGATGTAGATAAAAGAAATACATAAAATACAGCAGAGGATGGCTTCTAACTAGGCGCCAACAGATCCAAAGCACGAGCTTTCCAAATAGTCTCTAGAAAAGAAATCCAGTAACGTACAACACGTACTTACAGAGAAGGAATATGAGAGGAAAGTATCAATGAAATCACGAAATTGAAATATGGCAAATAACGCTATCTTTTTTTAAATGTATTATTATTATTATAAGCATAAACTATAAGTAGGTACCTAAGCTTTAGTAACAAATCACGTAGTACTCTTAAGACTTTTCTTTACATCTGTACATTTCAAACGCCATTCACCAGTTAAAATATTCCTACCAGATTATATTTCTAAGAGACGCAAGTAAAAAAATATTCAGAAGTGTACTAACCTGAATGACTACCGTAACATCCGTGTATTGCATACCATCGTCTGCTCTGATGATGACCTTGTATTCTGCCGTGGTTTCTCTGTCCAGAGGGTCTTTCAGCGTTAAGGCGCCTGTTTGAGAATCTAGCATAAAAGGAGTAGGTTCTTCTGTTTCTATGCTGTACGTAATAGTTCCTATTGTGTCTGGGTCTTCAGCAGTAATGGTGGCGATGAGCTGACCAGGCGCGAGGTCTTCGGAAGCCATATAAGCGGCTGGAATGTTCTTGAACTCGGGTGGAGAGTCATTCTTGTCTAGAATGACCACTTCAACCTGAAAACAAAATAAATAAGTTTTAATTGATATAATAATATGTAATAAAAGAAAGTCTACAAAATGTGCGTGGCTAAAGCTCAGAAATGAGTCCCGGTACGATCAAGGGAGTTATATGGTGTGGTAGCCCTCTGTCCCCTATCTATAAAGAAAGTTCCCATTTTTTCCTGAAGGGCGTGCTTTTGAAGATATAAGGGCTGGAAGATATATTGCGACGGCCGTGGTATTCTAAATTTTGTCCGGCAAGTCAGAAACTTTTTATTTTCAAAATTTCTCAAACTACTCGATCAATTTTCAAAATTCAAGCGCTATGCGATAGATCTCCGCGCCTTGCACATTTTGACATTTCTCTTAAACCTAGAGATATCTTCAATTTCCGATCTACGGTAATGCCGCACTTTTGGCTGTACACTGGTGATCACATAAAGATTTTCAATGTTAAAAAGTATATTTTCTTTACATATTTGGAAGTTAAAAAAACTACTGGTATCAGCATAGTCAAGAAGTTATTAGAATTAGAAATGATGAAAAAGGACAGCAGAAAACGAACGAAAAGAAGAGCAAAATAAAATGATTATCGAAATTCAAGTTACTAGAAGGTTGGAATGTTGTGATGGGTATATAAGCAGCGGCGAAATACACATTTAATTTTGATGTAGTTGGAAATAGTCAGTTCAAGGAGAACGAAGGGAAAGGAAGAAGAAGGAGAGGAAGGAAGACGAAGAGGAGAAGAATGGAGGTAAGGTGAGGTCTAGCAGTAGTTGGTGGTGAGGTCTAGCACAGAGAAGTAGTGGGAATGTCGTTAGAGTAACAGCACCAGGTGGCTACGTCATCGCTCAGAGGAAGAGCCGTACAGTAGGGCGAACCGCAATATTCGAAGTTACACCACGTCACTCGGAGGAATACCACTTCGAACGGGAAAGACTGCGTCACTCAGAGGGACCAGAGTGTTGAAATAAAGCGTCGCTTTTACCCTTCGCTTCCTTCCAATCCCGTAACCCACTTCCGTTACAATATGTTTTTAATAAAGAATACCTCTTATATTTTATATTTCAAACTACCACGCCTCATATCAACTCTCTGAGCAAATCCGGGTACCACAGCTAGTAGAGTTATAAAAATTATTTAATTCGTTAAAATTGTGAAAAAGTAGGTGATTTAATATGGCTATTGCCAAGAACGTCCAATACTTGGTAAAAGTTACAAAAGTTTCTTCTAGTTTGTTATTTGATCAGAAACTGTCCGAAAATTTATATTCGCAAACAGTGATATTTTCACAAGTGGAGCCACGGTATGTTTTATTTATGAGATTGGCACAAAATCGGGCACTTTAGCACAGTGCAAGAACACGAAGCAAATTAATAATTCTAAAAATGCAGCTGTGTCGGGCCTGTGGCGCATGAGCAATGTCTTTTTTACGAGTATACCTCATGAGTATGCTTTGACTCGGTTAAACCTGGGATAGGGTTAAATTACACTTTTTAACAGGAAAAATGTTAGTTAACGTTTTCTTTTTTCGAATGCTTAACAACGAAGAACATTAAATAAGATCAATGAAATACACCATGACATAAAATGCTCAGGCTATTCCATGGAAAATGACACATCTATAAATATAAAATTTTCATACAGTATTAAATTAAATTAGTGTAAAGAACAAAGAAAATGCTTAATATCAAACTGTAATTACTGTACACTTATAGGCTGATGACGACGAAAATATGGTAACCGGTGCACGCTTCAAAACACGTATAAAAATACAGACCGGTCTAACCTTAGCTCGGTGCACGTCCCACCGGTTTGCCAGGATGACAAAATGCGACCAATCGTTTGTATATCATTTGGGATAAGAATGATTGATGCTTAAACAAGCTAGTAGCGTGCAAACGAAGCGAATCACTACAGCTAAATTCTCTGTTTGTGAGACCTTTTGGAATGTAGCAAGTATGTATTATAATGCTACCGAGTAAAAGCGGGATGAATAAATTTTGAATGACTTATCTTCCAAAAACTGAATCAAAAGAATATCAAGTATGACCGAGCATTGCAACCGGCTACGTCCCTTGACGCGTATCTGTGATCCTAAGTGCATTCATCAATATGATTAATGGACTCATTTTTATTTTCTTTCTCGTGATTTAATTTTTTTATTGAACCCTTTTTTGTTAGGGTGTTACCAATTTTTTCGTATACACGGCTTTATATGTGTTTTTGATGAGTTTTTATATGAATATTTTGCAAAGATTGATTACGTCCCAACTTAATTACGCATTCAGTGTAGTTAATCAAAGAACGATAGTTTTTTCTCGTCGTGCGTTATGGTAAGAAGGCATTATGTAATTGGCTTTTTTACAAAGACGATTGTGTCAGTTTTTTCGTCCATAGAATCAAACGAAGGTAGGTACTGTTTAATTCCCGCTTGATGCGATACGTTAGATAAGATTTACGAAGTCAGAGGCGAGCTTTACAAGCGGGGCCGGCAAACGTTTACAAAAAGCCATTCGAAGAGGACTCGACAAGTCAACAAAGGCTGAGAGAAGTAAAATACTAAAACGGGCCAGCATTTCGTCATCCGTACTCTAAAGCACGAAGAATTCGGGACACAATGATCGGAGCCGTCACAGATAAGAGGAGTCCGATTGTGGCGAGTTCCCTGCCCTCGGCGGAGGCAGCGCATTTGTTATGATGACTCAATCTTTTCTTTGTAACCCAGGAGGGTGCTGCGTCTCGCAGAGCACGCATAGAATACTCGAAACGCCCACGAAACTTTACGTAAGAGAAGCAGCAATTAACGCTGATTGTACTTACGTGAACCTTTTTCAAATAAATTGAGATGTGTGTGGTAATAAAATTTATTGTTCGGAAAATAAGAACGTCTGAGAAACCAGAGGTTCGATTGTAAATATTTGCTTTATTGTTATAGCCGTATAAGCTGTGTGAATAACTTAACTGTAGTGTAGCCGTGTAACTTGTTGTGAACGGAAATTACAAAAAATGTTTTCCTAATTGTCTTATCGGCGTTTGAAATATTGTATTGTGTAAATTGGAGGGCGGTGAACTCACGTTGACGGTTTTGAACTAGGGAATGTATTAATTGCTTCGTTCGGTGTACTGATTAGGCTATCGGAAAGTAATGAATAAATTTTACATTTTCATTCTTAATAACTTGGGAGTCGTTGTGGCAGGAATACAATATCGTAAGTACGAAGATTAAAAAGATTTATAACGAATACAAAGTTGGGCTTAGCTATGCCGTTGTGCTAGCAGAAGACCCCCTACAGCTCATGCTTCAAGTAATCGATTAACCGAAGAGAAATGACAGTACGTCGGTTTAGTCGGATCGTCGATTAGTCAAGTTTCGATAATTGATTACGGTTCGCTACTAGATTAATAAGAAATAATGTGTGTTTTCATGTTGCCCGCTCAATGAGTAATGATTAGATCTGGCCATGGCACGTGAAAAAAATCGTCAACATTAAAACTCATGTACCATTCTCAACCCAATCGTAGGGTTTATTGAACTGATACTGAACTAAAAAATCGACACGTGTGGGTTTTCATGATTTAATTGAAAATCAATAAGATATCATTTACAAGTAGAATAAACCAAGCCTTGACAAGTTATAACTTACTGAATTAAACTCAGTCCAATATCAGACACTGAAGTTCAGATTCGGAGGTAACTTCATACCTGGGGGTTAATTCCGCTTGACCTCCTGTTATTTTTACCATTTTTTAAATAAATAGAGTAGCGGATAGAATTCAGCTAAAATTTTACGTTAGTATGGAAGCTACTAAAGATTGTATTTTATCAGAAATCTAAAAAGGTAATAACCGTTCTATCATTGGAGCTGTACAAATAGTGATTTAGAAATTTGGTTCATTAATAAATTTAAGAAATGGTTTTGTTATTATATGTATTATAATATACATGTAATAACAAAAACACAGTGGGATTTAAACATAATAAAGAATATAACGTTTCAAAAGCCCATCCAACAACAATAGTTGTTGGATGGGTTTTTGAAAAGTACGTAGTTCCAATGACTTATGCCACATATATTTCACGAAGGCAGTCGAAATTAAATTGCGGAGATAGCAACAAATGGCTGTGATTTGTCTTTCTTGTTCTTACTTGTCGTAATAGCTAAAACAGCTAGCTAAAGACGCAAAGACACAAGCGTCTTTGCGTCTTTTGTTACATCAAACATGGTGTTGTATCGAAGATAAATCATTATTTTATGACACAAACGTAGTAAAAGTTAACAAAAAAGGAAACACATTTTTTTTCGTTTTTATGCTGGTGGTTGTTAAATCAAAAACATTGCCAACGTTAAATACTACGATTTTTTTGTCACATTTGGTCGGATTCGCAAAAGGTCGGATTCTCATTTCGCCGAAAAGTTTTTTGAATAAACTTGGTTAGCACTTGGTCGGATTCCCAAAAAGGTTGGATTCTCCAATTTTTATCTTATTCAATTAGTTATTTTTTACTTACTTACATCGGGCAAACAAAGAGAAGCATAGGGTCCCGCGTCAAAGAGCATGTAGCTGACATGCAACATAGGCGCGATAACAAGTCTGCAGTGAGTGAACACGCCTTTGAGGGGCCCAACCATTATATTAGATTTGACAAACCCCAAATCCTTGCTAGGGAACGTAGATTTATCCCTAGAATGCTCCGCGAGGCTATCGAAATAAATAAATATCCTAATTTCAATAGAGATGATGGTTGGAAAATTCCACCAGCTTGGGACCCCATCATTCACAAGCTAAAGCCCCTCACACGCACTGTAAGATCTAATGATACGGTTAGTTCCTTTTGCAAATAAATAAATTAATACAAAAGACGGAGGTCGGCTTCCTCTCCAAGTTTTCTTTCGCCATTTCTTTCTTGGAGAGGCCTCCCAATTTTATGAAATGGTGGTAGTTTCAGTAGATTCTCTCTCTTTTTAGCATTAAATAATTCATAAAATTAAATTATAAATCAACATAAAATAATTGAAAATTTTGTTAAATTTTAATTTCTGAACGTCTAAAAAAATAAAAAAAATAATTCATCGCTTGAGGGTAGGCTCACGGGTAGCTTCAGTCCCCCGTGACCACGGCAGCTGCAAAGGTGCCAAAACGTCGGGAAAACCAAAAATCAAACCAAATACCAACTAAATACCAAAATACATTAAATAAAACCGCGCTAGTATCCGTTAAAAAGTGTTTTATTTCATGTCTAGTGAGCGCGTAAGCTTGAGAAGTGAATATTTTTTACTGTTTTTTATTTATTCGAAATTAAATAGGTAATAAGATAATTTAGTAAAAAAAATTCAAAAAATTAACAAAAGGTTTCTTGATAGATCACAAATCAGTGATAGACCATGACTTCGAAAATAATTTAATATCACAATATTGATTAGGTATAAAAATATGCATATTGTGATTACTGGCCTACATAATATTAATGAATAACATGTATTATCAATGAATCAAAATCATTTATAATATATTTATAGTTATATTATTACATTAGATTTCCAAATTTTAGCACTATATATAACTTAACAACAACGCAAATGGAATTGAAATTCTTGCATTTTTAAAACAAAAAGAAATTGTTCTAAACGACAACCAAGCGGCACATTTTAACGTGAAGTTTCTAATGTTTATTTAAAACTGGACATTTATTATACATAACTTGATAAGGACACGGGTGGTAGTTCAAATACATAATTATTACAAATTGCCCAATGACTTTTTCATATTGGTCTTGCAAACGAGCTCTGCCATCTTGTACGCTTTGTCATTAAGACTAGTTAACCTTCGATCTTGTAATATTGGTAAACTATTTATACAGAATGTTATGGATATTTTAATAAAATAAAGACAAGTAAATGAATGAGTTTATTAAGTTTTATTATTCTAACTTTTAATGATAATATTAGGTCTTTACCAATGAAATTGCCGATATTTTTTTACAAACAGAAAAGCTCATAACTTCTATGATGTGAAATATTCATAGTCCAATCAATGAGCATATTTGTTGTATGGAGAGATGTTTACATACTTATTTTAACTAATAATAAGTACGCATACAGAAAGTATTTTAGCCCGAGGAAATATTCACAGAGAGATATAAGCGATTTTCATGTTTAGGTAAAAATACCTAACTTCTCGTAACAAAATTTATTGGATTATTGTTCATCTGTAATCTGTATTACCTAACTTCATCACATGCCAAATTTCATAGACAGGAAAATTATTCGGGTTGCATAAGCCCCGTTGATTAGACTATCATGCATTGCTTGATATTATATCGAATTATGACGATGGATGATGATGATTTCAGTAATAATAAAACTATTAAAGTTTTTCTAAATTTATAAAAAAAATGTTTTGAAAATTACTCCTTTTTAGGGTTCCGTACCAAAATGGTAAAAAGGAACCCTTATGGTGTGACTCAGTCTGTCTGTCTGCCTGTCACAGCTGGATATCTCGAGAACTACTAATGGTATCAACTTGAAATTTGGAATAGTTTAAGATGACATTTGCCCAACTATTTTGCAAATAAGAAAGAAATAATAAAATTAATATTTTTTTTACAACAGGGACTGAAAAGGGGTCTTAAAAATTTGGAGTGAGGTGACTAGGACATGTCGGGTATCATATGATACCCGACATGCTGACATCTGTTTGCACATTTTAAAACATTTTTTCCTTTTTTCCTAGGCCGCATAGTTTTCGACTTATGATGAAAAATGTAAAAAAAAATACCGCCCCCCCCCCTTATCTCCGAAGTTTGCAAAGAGAAAAATCTGAAATAATTCTATGTGATAGTAGTTTATGTAAAGATTACAGGAAAAATAAAACGATGTCTCAATATAACACATTTTTTTAGAAATTCAAAAAACAAACAAATCTTTAATTTCACTACCAGTCAATAGATGGCGCTGTCCAAAGAATGCTAACCTAAGAAAAAAAATAGTTCCACTATCGGTTAAGAGATGGCGCAACCTAATACTACAATACGAGGTCTACAGCTCACATTGGTTTTAAAGTTAAAAATAATATCTGAAAAGCTGTTTGTATAAGATATTTCAAAACTAAATTCAATAAATATTTTAAGACTACTTTTATAACACCAAATACCCACTAGGTACACGTATACAGGGTTATTTGTAAAACACCAACAACCTCGCAGGAGTAGATTACTAACTTCATATCGACGCAAAAAAGCGGAAACGTTGTAACCCACACCCGTGCCAAAAATTTTTTATTGCAGATTCGGAATCAGAAAAAATATCTCCGTCGAAAGGTCCGACTCCCGTGGTTCTACAACCAATAAAAAATTTTGTACAGCATTTTAAATCAACCCAATTTTTAGAGGGACCACGTGAAATTTTGCTGTAAATAGCATAAAAAAGGTATTTTTTTATCAATATGCATTCACACCAATTAATCTTTTACAAAAATAATAATCCCGGCAGTTACAGCGCTGTTGAACTTTTGAGCAGTGCGGGTTACAGCGTTTTTGCATATCAAAAAATAGAAACACACCACGTTTACTAAATTTATTAGATGATAAATTGTAAAACGTTGTGGTTTACTACAGTTCACACGAACATGGTAATTTAGATTTTGGTATTTATGCCCTTAGTAATTCAGTTGAAAAATATTGATCATGCGCATTTACCGCATTTAAAACTCGCGCTCGCGCCTCCTTGGCTGGCGGCTTACCGCGTTGCTTCGCTCGCTCAGTCACTTCGCGACAGCCGAGAGTGTGTATTGTATTTGCAGTAACCGAATTTCTCCACGTGAGTGGAATCGTTTTGAAACATAAGCAACTAAGCTATTACTAATAAATTAGATTGAATGTTTTTGAAATAAATAGTTTTGAGTAAAATGATGATACATATAGGTAGGTACCAGAAGAAATTCGACTCGTCACCAAATCATATTTTCTTGATTAGTTTGGTACTTAACTATACCTACTAGTAGACAATTTATTATAATAATTTTGTAATTAATTTTAGAGGCCAACCTCTAAAATAATGAAACAAAATTATTAAAAACCCAATGTAGCCTGACACTGAAGCTAGAGATTTCTATGCTTTTGTTAGATTAGAAGAAAAAAAAAATCCCACACAGTTAGGCATAACAAATACAAAGATTAAAAAAATCTTGTAGACAAAATAATTATTCTTTCAAGATTTGCCACAGAATCATCATCATCATCATCATATCAGCCGCACGACACCCACTGCTGGGTATAGGCCTCCATCAAAGATCTCCACGACGATCGGTCCTGCGCTGTCCGCATCCAGCGGCTTCCCGTGACATTCGCCAGATTGTCGGTCCACCTTGTCGGGGGCCTACCCACGGAGCCGAGTCCGGTGCGCGGTCGCCATTCCAGAACTAACCCGCCACAACGGCCATCAGTTCTTCTCTCTTTCTGCTATGTGTCCAGCCCACTGCCACTTCAGTTGAGCAATCCTTCGGGCGATGTCGGTTACTTCAGTTTTCCTGCGAATCTCCCCATTTCTGAGACGATCACGCAGGGAAACGCTGAACATTGCTCTCTCCATTGTACGCTGGGCGATATACCTGTAGTCTACTTGGCACCTCTGGAGAGACTGCAGCACCGCCCAGGTTTCAATCGTTTTCTCATAGTCCACGAACACCAATCAAAGTGTCAGATTATACTCTTCGGTCTTCTTTACGTATGGATGTGGTATATGATGCTAAAGCCTTTTTAGAACTCGGCTTGTTCGGAAATCGGAAGAAATGAGAATTGTTTTGTTTAAGCTGATTTTATTTTATGTTTTAATTATAACAAATAAAGCTACGAAGGCACTTTTGTTAGAGTTGTATTATGCTTTAATTTCTGATCTCATTTCTACTTTATGACGATATTTTGAAGTTTTTTTTTATTCTAAACTTTTTAAAAAGATTTAAATGATTGTCATTCAGTACTTACATCGTTTTAATTTTACTATCCTTTCTAACTTTTAACAGTAAAGACATTTCGGTGCACCTAGTTACGTAGTTATATTGCATTTAAGTCAAAATCAAGGCAGTTGGAATATAATTAATAAGTAGTTACAGCAATTTGGCTTTATAGGAAAGCACTTGATTTGGAGTGGCCCATACATTTATCCGTCTCATTTACAGCGTTTTATCGTAACAAAAAATAAAAGTGCGATTGCTGTAACCCACAGGAATAGACCAAAAGTAACATCTAGTAGATTTTGGGCATTTGCCTTGATAAGAGATCAGGCAATAAATTTGTGTACAAAAAATGGCACTAGTAGGTTTAATAATAAAGGAGTTATGATTTTTTTTCTGAATTCTCAAAAGTTTTTCGGCTCTGGTGAACATTTCCCATTTTGTGGGTTACAACGTTTCCACTTTTTTGCGTCGATATATAGGTACAACAAAATTTGTTCTACGACTTTTCCAAAACAGCCAAAAAAACAACATTTCATACAAAACTCGATCAGCTGTTCGGACATTGGTATGGAGTGGAGAGTAAATTTATTTTTGTCTGTTTTCGGAAAAGTCGTAGAATAAACGTTGTTATTTATGATGTTAGTAATCTACTCCTGCGAGGTTGTTGGTGTTTTACAAATAACCCTGTATATGTTTCCTATTTAATCTTGGTATTGATGGATATTGATAGGTACGTTGTATTTTTCACACGCCATTGTTCTGCAAAAATATAAAATATTAAAACTTCATGCGTCATTTGTTTCGTGAAAAATGATGGTCAAATGCATCACTAAGCATTGATAAGACTTAATACGGTAAAAACAGGTAGTGTTTGGTTGTATCGTGTGAACAGCACTTGGTTGTATCCTACTTAAGTATTTTTATCAACACATTCTTGATGTGAATAAAGTAAATATTTTTCAAGCAAATACTTTTCTGTAATTTTTGATTGACACATATAAACATTTTATGTGTGAAAGTATGTAGTTCGGGCACGACTTACACAAAACTGCTAATATAACTTCCTCCACACTGGTTCCCAACAAATCAATCTTCACTTGATTGTGTTTTCAAATAATGAACGCGCGTTTGTGAAATTGCAAAGATATCTAAAGCTTTCGCATCGTTCCGCAGCAGTCCCTGAAAAATGAGCGCGAGCTTATCGTTTTGGAAACAGAGTAATTTTAGAAACATCAATCATTCACGTCGTTTACCTCGAAATTTTGACGTCACTCCTTTTATTGCCTCATTCCATTTTTTTTATGTAATTTAAACAACGCGTGTGGACCGCTCAGCTAATGTATGTTAAGACGACCCTATCTCGTGAGTTCATTTAGGTGAATATCGCAAAAGTTGTGAGAGTATTTTCCGTAACAATGACAATAGGTACTTTAGATCGCATTTACCTTGGTTTCAGAATAATTATACTATACAATTAATAGGTTTTGAATTTTATAGTGATCAAAATATTACAATGTTTGGAGCAATTGTAACATTGAAGTAGAAAGAGCAAGCAAAAAATATTGCCTCATTGCAACGTCAACTTCCACAATTCTATTAAGAAGTTTAACTCTTATTTACTGCCGGTAAGCATGTAAGAAAAACTGAATACCGAATACTGTATATAGTCAGGCTAATACTACCACACAATAATGGTTACTATTCAACGTAAACGCAATCTCGGCACCTTACCTCTCAATACCACAACTGGGCATACTTGACAAAATAGGTATTATAGTAAATCGGTGCCGTGAGCTAAAGCAACATGGACTTATGAGTGGATGCTGTCCAACGGATATGGTGGCATCGTTTAGGGCTAGAGCTATGTTTAGTTCGCTCGTGACCGCAAATGCGCCCGCTATACCCTCAGGACTCCGCACAATTATGTTACGGTGTCAGAGATTAGTGGGAAGAGCCGATGTGGATCTTTATTGCTGCTATTTGTTTTATGCCTATCTCCCTTTTCGTAGGTAGGAAAGACAATTTTTCAAAGATTATGAATAGCAATCGCTATTCAAGCATAAAAGATTTCGTAATTTTTTTTAAACTATTATATATATTAAACATCTATTAAAAATTAGTATATACCGCCCGGCACGTAACTTGGCAAGACAAATATGAGACAAAAGATGCGCCGAGTTTTTGTAGTTACTGAATAGAATAGAATAGAATAGAATATTATTTATTATTAGCAACACATAGTAAAAAATAAAGACAGCATAATGAACGAAAACAATGTTAAATACTTACAATAAATTACGTGCTATGTGATGCCAATACTGACTTTAGCTCAGTGTACTGCGCATCTTTTGTCTCATCTTTCTCTTGCCAAGTTATATGCCGGTATACCTACCATTTGAAGACTACGATGCTTGCATAACAATAACAAAAAGTAACACTAAAAACAGGATGCAAAAAAAAATCAACTAACCTTACTTAAATTACATACCTATCCTTCATTTCTCTAGAATAGCTTTCTCTTCTAGATAAATCTGTGACGAGAGTATCGACTCTAAAAACTATAATCAGATCCTTATTAAAGATTTGCCTAAGTGCACATCTGCGCTTTGCGCATTAGCATGCGGGCCCGGGCCCCGCCCACACGGCTATCGTCCGCAAATATATGTAAAATATGCACAAAAGTACCCCGGATAAAGTGCGCCGATAAGATGCGACGCAATTTGCATCGCTCTGGGCCGCCGGCTAATTCGGCCCTGTGTTTACCGAAAACGCAGGAAATTTCGCGTCACTCGCTCACCGACTTTTTATGAGTTTTCGGAATACAATATGCTTTACGTTACCTTTGCTGATGAGATTGATTTCACGACCTAAGATATAACCTAAGCATATTTAATGAGTCCACGTATGCACATTAATAAAAACTTTACTTTCTTAACTCTATATTCGAAATCGATGCGAGCGTTCCAAGACAGGTTCCAAGTCTCAGTAATACCTTTCATCCTTCTTTTTACCGTCCGTTGGCGTACCATAATAATTTTAAAAGTTTTATTGAATCCCTATAGACACTGAGCTATCCTACAAAGTTCGAAAAACGCAAAACAAAACAAAGGAGCTATTTTAAAGATTGGCTTTATTATAGTGTTTGCGTATAGCGTGTGGGTTCATTGATATCACACCTGTCATTACGGTTAACGCCCTTCTCCTTTGTGCTTATTTTGAAGCGTTGAGATCCTATTTCCGTTAATTGAGAAGCATCTAAAGATAGCATTTGTTTTTATTTTTTAAGCAGATTCATTCATTATTCTAATTTTGATAACCATCAAATTAAAACATTTATTTCTTCTAGTTTGTCAAATTAGTTAACACCTCCATTCATAATAATTAGCTAGAGAACGCCCGTGACTTCGTCCCCTTTCGTGTTGTTTGACAGTGTTGCGTTACGGCAGATTCGCGATACCGCAGAAGCTAGAATTGTGTTTGGGCGGAAAGCTTTTTCTATCCATCGGGAACAGATCTTTTTAGGGTTCCGTACCAAAATGGTAAAAAAGGAACCCTTATGGTGTGACTCAGTCTGTCTGTCTGTCTGTCACAGCTGGATATCTCGAGAACTACTAATGGTATCAACTTGAAATTTAGAATAGTTTGAGATGACATTTGCCCAACTATTTTGCAAATAAGAAATAAATAAAAAAATGAATATCTTTTTTACAACAGGGACTGAAAAGGGGTCTTAAAAATTTGAAGTGGAGCTACTAGGGCATGTAGGGTATCATATGAAAAAAAAGCCGTTTGCACGTTTTTAATCATTTTTTTTTGTTTTAGCCAGCATAGTTTTCGAATTATAATGAAAAATGTAAAAAAAATACCATTCCCCCCCCCCCTTATCTCCGAAGTTTGCAAAGAGAAAAATCTGAAATAATTCTATGTGATAGCAGTTTATATAAAGATTACAGGAAAAATAAAACGATGTCTCAATATAGCACACTTTTTTAGAAATTATCAAATTTCTAAAAAAGTTAACATTAGTTCCACTATCGGCCAAGAGATGGCGCTGACCTAAAACTGCAATACTAATTTTATTATTCTACTCTGCAGTGTAGTTTAATGGTGCAATTATGATGGTACGGAACCCTCGGTGCGCGAGTCCAACTCGCTCTTGACCGGTTTTATTTTCAGGATGAAAGGTACTCTGTTTTTTTCTATCCCTTGAGAACAGTTCATTTTTTTTCAGAATTAAAGGTATTCTATTTCTTTTTTGTACCCCTGACAACGTGTATGCGAAATTTCATGGTGATCGATTAGTTAAGACGTGAAGGGTTATAAAATAAAATTAGTAAGGATAAAATTAGCATAAATTATTAGTTATTATAACGCCGAACAGAACACACATCTAAATGGTAACGACATCTAACAAAAACTACACAGCCAATGCTCTAAAACTTTTGACTTAGACAACCGTTTTTCATAAACGTCAAAATCGTCCTATTAACCAATTTGCTTAACCGTTTTCCGTGCTATATGATCTTGGTTCCAATAACATATATTGGTATTCATGCGAGGATTATTCACGTGCGGGAGAGCACGCAACGGCTAACAATTTCTCCTAAATTCACCACCCGAGGGCGCTATCTGCGTATTATTGCCTGATCGATAGTATAATTTTGTAATAACTACGCATGTCTCATATATTTTTTGGAAAACCTTGAATCAGATAATCGGCACAAAGATTTAAGCATTCCAATTAGTTGGTATAACGGTCTCTCAATCGGATTGGAAAAAGATTCTCGACACTAAGTTACGTTCTAATTCAAAGAATTCGCTGAAATTTAATTGTTTCATGAAAACAATTAAAACATTTAGGGGAAAAACAAAGTTAAAACAATGAATGCTTGAAACGAAAAAAGTACATAATATAATGATTTATATTTTAAGTCTTTTCCAAGAACCGAAGAGTGTTACAACAATACGCCTGAATTCTTCTCTATTAAGATCCTTTGTAAGTTTTGAAAAAGCTTTCTACTGATATGAGATGCAAGAGATAAGGGCAATGACTGCATTCGGCATACGTAGCAACAATAAATATGCACAAACGCAGCGCTCGTTAGCGTCTTCCAGACCATCCTTTAAATGAATCAAAAATAATTAGGTTATTTTTCAAAGCATTACCCAAATATTTCATAAGATAAGAGACCCTCGTATTATATTTATCTTACTAAAAAGAAATAATCTGGACTTACATCTACCAAATGTGTTTTGAATAAACCAGTAAGATTTTTTATTCGTAACGTTCATTTACTTTTATTAGGTTATAAATTTCTAAAAATAGTTTAGTAATTTAGTATCAATGAAAACCTAATAGAACATGATACGTGACGAGACAATGCAGTATTTTCAGACCATCAAAGTGAAAGCAGGAACCTATCTAGATAGCGTAGCCGTAAACAATATTGCCAGAGTGCCGGCAAATAAATGAACTACACGAACGAAAATCACGCGCCCTGAATTTTTCAACGTCTCGCCCGATCTGAGATCGCGGACGCCGCGGCAACCACAAAGCTCTAACGATTAACGAACTGAAACCAAATGAGAGCATATCATTTTTATTTGGGAGTCTTCGTTTTGCTGGATTTGAATAATCGACAGATAACAATATTGCTTCTTCGGCATTTCTTCTATATATATTTTTTACATTCAGTTTTTTATCAGAGACAATTTTACAGGCGTAAATACGATTGCATGGCTCGGTGTAATTTAGCCCACTCTATTCGTCGGCTAATCTTTACTCTGCGTTCACTGTGATCAGTACAACGGCGCGAAAACAAACGACTTTTATGCCGTGTCAGATATTATCTGCAATCTACCAATAGTTGAAATCACTAGTCATCGCCACGAAAATAATAGCAATAGTAACAAAGGAATTATAATGTCCGCTGCCAAAACGGCACAATAACAGCGGCTCGCAGGTGGTATCTGCGATTAATCGGTGGGCGATGCGCTCTCGATAATGACCGACGGAGAATCGATGTCGCAACTCGCTCGCCGATTTCGGTTTGCCTTCGGTCATCTCTAACGATGGAGCGATAATTAAGATCGGACGTCGGCATTATTTACGCCCGGAGCGTCTCGGCTGACCCTGCGAGTCGGTCACGACTTTTTCCATGTTGGGCGATACTATTGTTGCTCTTACTTATGTTCGCTAAGCTAGCCGATTTGTACCTAGCTAGTTTATCTGCCACGTTTGCTCCGGATTCAAATAAAATACTTATTAAATCTAAGAAGCTATTTTACGAAGCAAGATTTCCCTAACAAATTAAGATAGTGAAATATTTCTTCCTAACACGATTTGTAGTTTTTAATTGCTTGACCATCTCACCAATAACAAATAAATCGATAAATTAAGTATCAAAACACAAAACATCTAACAATCAAGAAGCTTCAGCTACTAACAAAGACCAATTTTTAATTATGTCGATTTAAAATAAATTGCGGTAGAGAACCTCTGACATATTAATGGTCCGACTGGATCATCAAACATTGCAGCGACACGGCTTCGAGGCTTTATAATGATGCGAGACGCTGCGCGCCGATGCGATCGGAACAACGCGCCCGACCTTTTACACCCACTATTTGCCTTTTAATGGCTTACAGCTGTTTAAGTGTAGATAAAATCGTAAGCATCAAAACTTTGTACAATGTCGATCGACATTTTTTTACATTAACCTACTCGTAGACGGATATTTATTTACAACTAGCTTCCGCCCGCGACTTCGTCCGCGTGGACATTCGGTAAATCCCTAGGGATTTCCCTTATATTATTATAAATAATCTAAGGGATTTCCTTTGACCGGGATAAAAAGTATCCTATGTTTTAATCCAGGCTATAAACTATCTGTGTGTCAAATTTCATCCAAATCTGTTCAGCCGCTTTTTGCGTGATTGAGGGACAAACATTCAAACCCACAAACTTTCACATTCATAATATTAGTAGGATATTTTTTTAAATAAGTACCAAATTATTTAACATGCAATTATGTGCAGAAAACTTTATATAACTCCAAAGTTTGTATTTTGTGATGTAAAACAGAGTTTCATAAATTAATAGAACAAGTGTTAATAGAATAATTGGAAATATAATCTTAGGTCACCATCAACGATGGCTTAGTAAAACAAAATGAAAATAAGTATTTCAAATACAACGCTCTAAAATTACTTACCCAAGTAATTCTTTCCCACACAGAAGCCCACTAACTTGGACGATTCGTCCAAGCCCACTAAAGATCAGGAATGAGTATAAATAAAACAGTTGTTTGTCCAACGCATAATAGGCACCAATTGCAAGTGTCTTGTCGGATCGGCTCGGCTGTATATGGGTGCTTCTTCTAGCCCACTGGGACCGCCCGCCGAGCCTCTCAAACCTCACTAATATTGCCACAGTCAAAATAGACAGCGTATTTATTATTATTAGTACCAGAGCCAGGAAGCAGCCTCTATTTAAACATATGTTTACGACAATGAAAGCATCTAATATGATTTTCTTCGACTACCTTGCTGAAATGACGATATCCTTAAAATAGTTTGATTAACCTTAATGCTTTATCAAAATAGATATGTCATAAACTTGTTTTACAATTTTTACCATAGTAAAACAAGTTTGTAGCAATTTGATAAGATAAGCAATCTGTTAGCTTCCCAAAAATTTTTGTGAACTAAAAAAAAAATAAAGTAAGTTATGATAGACTAAAATGAAACTGGTTGCACTTTTGAAAAAAAAAAGAAAAAACCGGTCAAGAGCGAGTCGGACTCGCGCACCGAGGGTTCCGTACCATCATAATTGCACCATTAAACCACACTGCAGAGTAGAATAAATAAAATTAGTATTGCAGTTTTAGGTCAGCGCCATCTCTTGACCGATAGTGGAACTAAGGTTAACATTTTTAGAAATTTGATAATTTTTAAAAAAGTGTGCTATATTGAAACATTGTTTTATTTTTCCTGTAATCTTTATATAAACTGCTGTCACATAGAATTATTTCAGATTTTTCTCTTTACAAACTTCGGAGATAAGGGGGGGGGGGGGACGGTATTTTTTTACATTTTTCATCATAAGTCGAAAACTATGTGGCCTATAAAAAAAATAAAAAATGATTGAAAACGTGAAAACAGTGTTCTCTCATATGATACCCCACATGCCCTAGTAGCCCCACTTCAAATTTTTAAGACCCCTTTTCAGTCCCTGTTGTAAAAAGATATTTATTTTTTTATTTATTTCTTTTTTGCAAAATAGTGGGCAAATGTCATCTTAAACTATTTCAAATTTCAAGTTGATACCATTAGTGGTTTTCGAGATATCCAGCTGTGACAGACAGACAGACTGAGTCACACCATAAGGGTTCCTTTTTACCGACTTCAAAAGGAGGGAGGTACTCAATTCAACCCGTTTTTTTTTAACCGACTTCAAAAAAAGGAGGAGGTTCTCAAGTCGTCGGTATTTTTTTTTATGTATGTTTTACCATAACTTCGTCAGTTGTTAACCGATTTATACAATTCTTTTTTTATCTTAAAGAACATAGTTTGTGTGTGGTCTCTTAAAAAAATTACAGAGATCTGGCTGGTAGTTTTTTCATAATCCTGAAAAATGACAATTATTTAGCTTGCCATCACACGTGTTTTTACGGATTTTCGAACATAATATCTTTGTTTATGTACCGATTTAGATGATTCTTTTTTTGTTTGAAAGAGTATACTTCAAGAATGGTCACATTTTAATTTTATCGGTATTGGACTTTGAACTTCGAAGATACACAAGGGAACTCCTCAAATTCAAATAGTATATGTAAAGTGATTTGGATTTTGGTAGGTTTATGACAATCCAAAACAAACCAAACCATGGTCTGCAATGCAAGGTTCTGGACTAGACTTGGACTACGAAGACACAATGGAACTCCTCAAAAACAAACAGCGTAAATTGGGAATTTGAGTTGTGGGCATTTCACCATTGAAAATATTTTATAAAGTTAAAAAATATTTACATGCTTACATACCTGCCACTAAAAAGTTGAAAATAAAAAACTTTTTTAACAAAACAGAAAAACCTCCTTCGAAAAACCTGAAACAAAAACAGCTTCAAAATTAAATACCTCTAAAAAAGCGAGAAATAATATTCAAATCATTAGTTACGCATAACATTATTAATAAAACACGTCTAATGAAGTCGGGTGGGGCTTTCAGAAATATAAAAAAAAATACTTGTCTTCCAGCCCCACCCGACTTCAATAGACGTGTTTTATTAATAATGTTATGCGTAACTAATGATTTGAATATTATTTCTCGCTTTTTTAGAGGTATTTAATTTTGAAGCTGTTTTTGTTTCAGGTTTTTTGAAGGAGGTTTTTATTTTTTGTTAAAAAAATTTTTCTGATTTTTGTATGTACACCGATTACTCGAAGACGGCTAACCCGATTGAAATGATTCAAACGTTATTACATTAGGTAAACTCCCAAGTTGGTCCCATTTTTTAAAATTTTGTAATCGGTTCAGTACTTTTCAAGTAATCTTGAAAAAAGTACGAAAATAGTATAATTTTGTGTGAACTACCTCGATGATCAGTCGTATAACTTCTTTGTTTATGAACTGAATAAGATAATTATTTTTTTGTTGGAAAAGGGATATCTTAAGTGTAGTTCTTTAACCGACTTAAAAAAAGGAGGTTCTCAGTTTGACCCGCATGTAAGTATGTTTCTCCGCGATTAACTCACGTTTGGCTGAGCCGAATTTTCTACCTTAATAATATACCTACACTGCCTAATACAAAAGGTACCTACACTAAAAATAAAAAAATAAAAATTGTTTAAAAAAACAAAAAACCGACTTCAAAAAACCTACCTCGAAAAAGCAAGAAATAATATTCGTAATAATAAAAACACGTCTATTGAAGTCGGGTGGGGCTTTTAGAATAAAAAAAAGTAATTTGTACTCCAGCCCCACCCGACTTCAATAGACGTGTTTTTATTATTACGAATAATTTTTTAAAATATAATTATAATTAATTTTTAAACAATTTTTTTACCATTTTGGTACGGAACCCTAAAAAGTAAGAAGTTTTAGTAGAAATCACACGAATTAAATTATAAATAAAGTATAGAGAAACTGGTACTGTTACTTATCTAAATGTCCCATAAATGTCCCTTTACTTTGAAGTTTCCCACAATGATAAAACCACATGGGGTGGCGGGAATACTCTCCCAAAACAAATGAATCACCGTTCTCTTAGAACGGAACGTTAGTCCTACCCATAACAAGAGGTTACACAATTAATTATAATTAGGAAGGATTATGTGTATCGTAATGTCAAAACCAGTGGGGGATATAGGAGCTAGCAAATATGAACTGTAATAAATGTATAAATTACTACTACTGGGTCCAGTGATACTATCGGTGCGATGGCTCGTATATTCCCATAATTTACATATTAATCATTTTCTCGAAACCTTACGTAGGTGTTAGTTAATAAATAATTTTGCTTAACTAATAAAGTGATCGTACAAAACTATAGCCTGCCCACGACACATGCTTAAGTTTTGATTTATTTTCAACTTTTACGTGAAAAAACTTACTTTACGTTTCTGAATAAATCACAAATAAATAAAAATAAAGTTGTGATTGAAAATGAACATTTCGTTATTAATTTAAAAAAAAGCAAAAGTTTAATCTTATTTTATCTTTTAAAATTATTCACTTCTTGAGTTTCCGCGTGACGCGTTTTTAGTGTAGGTTTCCGTCGTTTCAGAGGATTACTAAAACATGATTGATTGAAAATGTATCAAAAAGAAAAATAATAATTACATTGATATAAAACATAGACATATAATTTTCCAAGTCACTAGACTTTAATATGTCAGAAACATCATATTTAAGTTGAGTATTAAGTTTTTTATATAGTTTGAGAAGCTATTGCTATTTGTATTTAATCAGTTGATGGTAACCAAAACTATTAAGTATGTCTTTATAGCCCAAGAACATTTTTCTCAGGTTGACATTTTAAAATTACTTTTGTTTAATATAAATGCTTATCAGAGTGTCGTTTTATAAAATGGAAGTGAGAAATAATTTAAGTAAAATTTTATGTTCAACACATACATAAAGCTTTATGTAGTATTTATCGTTTTACTCGTATTACATACATTTCTAGAACGCATAGTTAAAAAAACCAGTCAAGAGCGAGTCGGACTCGCGCACCGAGGGTTCTGTACAATCATAAATTATATTTGGATATATTACTTTAGTACAGTCTTTAAAAAAGTAGGATAAACGGCGGACAGGTGGAAGGGCGAACAGGCGGCCAGTTAATTTACAAATCTTAACCACAGCTGCTTATAGTGACTGAAAAACGTTTCAGCCACTCTACATTGCAAACTGTTTATTTATTGCAAACTGTTATAACAAAACTAAGTAGGAACTTATTCTTCGTTTATTCGTACGGCAAATAGTAGGTAATTATATTAGAACCAGGGTCAGCGCCATAGCGATAGTGGAACTAATTTAATCAGCGCCATCTGTTGACTGGTAGTGGAACTAATGATTTTTTTGTTTGTTTTATGAATTTCTAAAAAAGTGTGCTATATTGAGACATCGTTTTATTTTTCCTGTAATCTTTGTATAAACTACTATCACACAGAATTATTTCAGATTTTTCACTTTGCAAACTTCGGAGATAAGGGTATTTTTTTTACATTTTTCATCATAAGTCGAAAACTATGCGGCCTAAAACAAAAAAACATGATTGAAAACGTGCAAACGGCGCTTTTTCATATGATACCCCACATGCCCTAGTAGCCCCACTTCAAATTTTTAAGACCCCTTTTCAGTCCCTGTTGTAAAAAATGTATTTATTTTTTTATTTATTTCTTATTTGCAAAATAGTTGGGCAAATGCCATCTTAAACTATTCCAAATTTCAAGTTGATACCATTAGTAGTTCTCGAGATATCCAGCTGTGACAGACAGACAGACTGAGTCATACCATAAGGGTTCCTTTTTTACCATTTTGGTACGGAACCCTAAAAATTAAGACACGACTGAAACTAGTATATACTCTTAATACCCTAATTGTAAATGAAAAATAACTTTAAACCTAGTTTAACCAAAAAGTTTGTTTAAGTAACAATAAGTAGGCAACGCTTTTGCTACATAAACTCTTTGGTTATACTAGGTATAAAGATAAGCGCGCCACATACAGATACAATTTTGATTAGATATTTTAAAACGGAACTTTTCCGAACTCAGCCAATCTATACAAATCTATGGACCAACATTACTTCGTATATATGGACCTACCACATATATGCGGAAATTTTCCGTTCGAGATATAATTATATCCATTATCAATATTCCGTTTCGGAATACCGAATCAGATACCATCTGTATATGTGACGGGCCCTACCTATTCTTCAATTTCATTCGTAAATATATTTTTTTCTAATATATTTCGGTTTTGTTTATTTCAATTCGATCTTTAACTCGCTTAGTGTCTAACTTCCATAATAACTATTAATATTATCAACCATTTTTAGACATAAAAACTTATAATTGGCTTTCGATAACTATTTAAATTACCTACTTTATTTCAAGCTAGATGTAGGTTTTCCGAAGATTTGTAAAGTATAAATAAATTAAAATAATTGAAAAAAGAAACTAGAAAAACTAGACTAACCCTAAAGCAAAAGGTCTCCAAAGCAGCACCACCAATCTTTAATATATAAAATCGTTAACTGAATGACTGACTGACTGACTGACTAAGATATCAACGCACAGCCCAAACCGCTGGACCTAAGACTTAATATTTTGACACAAATACCTTATACAGTGAAGGCATCCACTAAGGAAGCATTTTTGAAAATTATATATCTAAGGGGATGAAATAAGGATGAAAGTTTGTATGAAAGTCCCTCAGTTTTGAAGCTAGGATCTTCACATTTTGTGTTTAGGCTGATGATTAAAAATTAATTAATACGTGTCTCAGCGTTTTTCAAAATTCTACCCCCGAAGGGGTAAAAAGGGAAATCAAGTTGTGTGTAGAAGAAAATCTTTTATTTTCAAAGTAAAAATCGCTAAATTTATAATTTAGACTTACGGATGGAAATCTAACGCAACGTATATTATCATTGGTAGTATTTCACCCCACATGGGGATGAAATGGGGGTGAAATGGCGTAAATAAACCTAAAATAGATATGGATGTCGTTATTGGAGTTTTCTGGGATGACGATTGCGAAAATTTTATTTATTTTGAAGTCGCGGACGGAAGCTAGATAAGTACCAAATTGACTTTCAGAATTCAGTGCGTGGGCAAAGGCGAGGAGTAATAATGTAATGTTGCTTACATTTCATTAACATAATCTTTAAATTCTACTCCGTAAAGTTGTTATAGAGTTCAATATAAATTCCTGAATCACATGTTTACCCTACATTGGCACACCTAAAGTCATTGACATTAAGTTTGGACAGCCTCTAATGGAAGTGCCAAACTATATATTATCATAAGAGAAAAAACCTGTTAGCTATCGACCGTACGATCCCATTAGTATAATGAATACTGCGCATATGAAATCAATTGGTAATCGCTCTATGTTTGTTGTCGTCATGACGAATTGTGTACCACTGATGCGAATACACAAAAGAGGTCCACCTGAACATTTATGACCAATTTTTATTACATAAAAAAGTTCAAACATGGCACACGAGAGAAATAAAATATAGTTACCTACTTTAATTAAAAGCCTTTTACGATTATTAACATTCATATTTCGTAGAGATCCGAACACGTCCGACTGATAAAAAGCACTAAAATAATGTATTTGACAGTAAAATCTACAAAACAAGTTTATATTAAGCATAATTTTGCCGATGTCATTATTATTAACATTGTATCATCTTTGTATGTTAATGATTGTAAAGAAAAATATTTATTTAGTTTCAGGGGGCCTATTACGAAAATATGTTTTGTCTATGGACTCATCAGAATGACAACATAATAAACACTTAAGTAGTCCGATGAGAACATTTTCTTAAAATACGTTTATGAATAATGAAAGTCATATGAAGTTTAATAAACCATAACAGCACTTTAACTAAAATTGACTGTCACTTGGCCACGATTATCATCCGCAGTTCGTTGGTTGTAGTTTTAGCAAACATTTTGAATTTGGCTATCGTAGTCCATAGACTACTAAACGAACGATGTCGGATACGCTAGAGAGAAACTGTCAAACTCACGCAATCACTTCGCAATATCGCATACGAAAGTAATTTGTAATAGGAAACAATCAAAACGAAGCACGGACGCAGCTGCGTGTATCGCATTAAACTTTTCGTAATAGACCCCCAGGATTTCATGCAGCTTTTGCCTGCGACTTCGTTAGCGTGGAAATAGTTTTCATGACGGTTTAGCTTTCGCCCTCGACTATTCGCGGACAAAGTAATCATTTCCTCGTGAATGTTCGTTAATGACTTCTCCGATAAAAAAGTACCTTGCTTTATTACAGTACGAGGCAAATATCTTGAAATTTTTGCGACGGAGTGGGGATAAGTTCGCACATGTGCTCTTGTGAGCGACCAATAGCGCGCGCCCCTCTGCTGCCGCCCGCGTACCTCAACTCTATGCAAGTATGCATGCCCAAAATATGCTTTCCGCGCAATCCCCACCCGATTTCCAAATATTTGCCTCATACTGTACTTATTAATATGCTTTTAATAACCAAACTGATCGCACATAAGCCCATTTTCCGTCCTTTACGCTCAGTCGATAATTGAACCATTCTCGAAGGCGTCTTTTTGTCTGGTGTTTCATTAAAATTCCCCTTTAACAGTAAAGTAGAACATTATCAAGTGGTTCTAAAGCACACAATGGAAAGATCGTTGTCGGGTGCCCACGACGCCGACGACGGCCGCGGGCCGGGGTTCGGTTCCCGTTTGGTGAAATTCAGGCTAACGAACGGCTCGTTTCCTAAATACCGTTTTTAGGGTACCGTGGGACGCTATGGGCTTGAGATTCGATCTTTAGTTTAGTGGTTGTTCGTGTTCGGTTTTTCATACATGTAAATAATGCATCAAAGTATAATGTTTTTCTTCTGACAGGTATACAAACTTAGTCAAGAACTTAAAATTGTTTATTTTTGTGAGAAAATATGAAACAAGCTAGTTAGCTAATCTAGCATTTGATTTTATTGACCGAGCGAGCGCGAAGCGTCTCTGCTTCAGCTTGGGCAAAAATTCTTTCGTATGTCCTTCCGGCGGCTGTCCGTTTGTTCTCCTCTACAGGTCGCATTTCTCAAACGATTCTCGTGAAATTTTGTGAGCAGGTTTGAAAATTATATATTTTTTTTTGTCGAGCCAGTTTTTCGTAATTTTTCAAAACGCGGAGATATGTAAAAAAGCATTTCTCAGTCCGGCTTTCCGGCGCTGTTGTTTTTTTCCTCTACAGGTCGCATTTCTCAACCGATTCTCGTTAAATTTTGTGAGCAGGTTCAAACATTTTAAAGAATTTTTTGTCGAGCCAGTGTTTCGAAATTTTTCAAAATCGTGAAGATATGTAAAAAAAATCATATTTCAGTCCGGTTTTCCGGGGCTGGCTGTTCTCCTCTACAGGTCGCATTTCTCAACCAATTCTCGTGAAATTTTGTGGGCAGGTTTGATAATTATATAGAATTTTTTCGTCGGGCCAGATTTCGAAATTTTTTAAAATGGCGGAGATATGTAAAAAAAGAGATATTTCAATAGTTTTGAAAAATTATCAAAAATGTAACAAAACTTTTTTGTTAGCGGTGCAATAGTTATTTGTTATACAAGAGAGCAAAGTCATTTTTTGCTGCGAAATGTCAGCAACATTTAAATCACGAACTAGCGAAGTAGTCTAGAATTGAATCACGAGCGTAGCGAGTGATTCTAATATAGACTACTGAGCACAGTGAGTGATTTAAAGGCACGAGACATCAAAAAATTTGCTCTCGTGTTAAACATACAACTTTTCACCTCTACCAGCGAGAAAAGTGTTATAGGTAAGAAAAACAACATTTAAGGCAATTATAATATTTATTAATAGAAAACATCAAAAATACAAAATTAAAAATTAAAAGTGAAATTTGTGCAGTTATGCAAGTTGAAGGTTACTGTTTTGTTTGGAGCGGTGCGGTGCCGGGCATAGAATAGATACTCCATAGCGTACTCGCTTGCCTTGTTTTTGATAACTCCATAAAATATGACAACAGCACAGTCTCAGAATAAGTTTTAGCACCTTTTGAAAGTCGCCAATTATTAAATAGTTCGTACGCCTTAAGATATTTTTCACGTGACTTTTCTGGTAAAAAGCTTAATTCAGCATTGGAAACTTGTTCTCTTAACTCATTTGGAGTTAAACAACCATCTTCATCGCTGGATGCACTCATTTTCGCAATAATTTATACCACAAAATTCATAAAAATCATTAAAACAACCTTGCGGCTTGCCGAAAAAAATATTGATTCCCGCTATTTTTTATATTTTTTTTATATTACGGCTTTGGCTACATAGCCATACATAATTAGACCAATTCCCGCCATTTATTTCACGGGTTCATTCAAGCAGACTATTTGCTAATTACTTCTAGTATATCCAAGGAGGTTTATAATAGGGAGTGAGTACTCTACAAAAATTTTCACCTATCGTTTAAAAGAAATTCAACTTTATTACATTGGTCATAGAGTTGAAATTCTATCGACGACATTGACTGAAGGCACTACTGTGTGAATGAGACAACACCAGGTGGAGGTCGGTGTCTCGTTCGCACAATTGCCATTACTAAACAATAATACCACGATAGTAGGACTAAATATATGTACGTTACCAATCAAGTAGTGTATCAAAATTAAAGATTCGGAATGGGAAGTCGAATATGTACTATTTAAATATTAATTTAGAATGACACATAATAATTGTAATATAAAACAGAACTTACTCTTTTGATTTAATTAAATATCTAAAATAATGTTAATCAGCTATCATCGGTGAGGTGGTAATAAATAGAAGTGTCAATCTTGGCAACTCCGATTTTGATCTTGGCGCCGAATTTCAATTTAAGAATTTCAATCTATAGGAAATGTTACTTTACAAAACTAGTGTGACCATAAATACTGCACCATTTCAGATTTCCAAAAAAACTGAATTGTTCTATTGAAATGGCTAGAGGTCGCAGGCGAGACGGTAAAATTAATAATAATAATCAAATTCATGTTTGTGGTCGATGAAACTCGGTTATTGGTACTATTTCAACATGAAAATAACAACGCAATGTTGAAAATTTAAAAAATCTAAGATGGCGGCCATCTTTTTTGTTTTTGGGCCGATTTCGATGAAACTCGGTTTTTGGAACTATTTTGACAAGAAAATAACAACGCAATTTTTAAAAAACTAAAGATCCAAGACGGCGGCCAACTTTTTTGTTTTTGGGCCGATTTCGATGAAACTTGGTTTTTGGAACTATTTTGACAAGAAAATAACAACGCAATTTTTAAAAAACTAAAAATCCAAGATGGCGGCCAACTTTTTTGTTTTTTGGCCGATTTTGATGAAACTCGGTTTTTGGTACGATTTTGACAAGAAAATGACAACGCAATTTTTAAAAAACTAAAAATCCAAGATGGCGGCCAACTTTTTTGTTTTTGGGCCGATTTCGATGAAACTTGGTTTTTGGTACGATTTTGACAAGAAAATAACAACGCAATGTTGAAAATTTAAAAAATCCAAGATGGCGGTCAACTTTTTTGTTTTTGGGCCGATTTCGATGAAACTTGGGTTTTGGTACGATTTTGACAAGAAAATAACAACGCAATGTTGAAAATTTAAAAAATCCAAGATGGCGGTCAACTTTTTTGTTTTTGGGCCGATTTCGATGAAACTTGGGTTTTGGTACGATTTTGACAAGAAAATAACAACACAATGTTGAAAATTTAAAAAATCCAAGATGGCGGTCAACTTTTTTGTTTTTGGGCCGATTTCGATGAAACTTGGTTTTTTGTACGATTTTGACAAGAAAATAACAACGCAATGTTGAAAATTTAAAAAATCCAAGATGGCAGTCAACTTTTTTGTTTTTGGGCCGATTTCGATGAAACTTGGTTTTTGGTACGATTTTGACAAGAAAATAACAACGCAATTTTTTAAAAACTAAAACTCCAAGATGGCGGACAACTTTTTTGTTTTTGGGCCGATTTCGATGAAACTCGGTTTTTGGAACTATTTTGACAAGAAAATAACAACGCAATTTTTTAAAAACTAAAACTCCAAGATGGCGGACAACTTTTTTGTTTTTGGGCCGATTTCAATGAAACTTGGTTTTCGGAACTATTTTGACAAGAAAATAACAACGCAATTTTTAATTTTTCTTTTTTGATTTTTCCTTCAGTTTACATTGAGTTGTTATTTTCTTGTCTAATTAGTAACCAAAAACCGAGTTTCATCGAAATCGGCCCAAAAAAACAAAAAAGTTGGCTGCCATCTTAGATTTTTTAATTTTTTCAATACATATTGTGTTATTATTTTCTTGTCAAATTAGTACTAAAAACCGAGTTTCATTCAAACCAGCCCACAAATAAAAGAGTTGGCTGTCATATTTTTTTATATTTTTAACATTTCTTTGTTATATTTTGATCAAAATAGTAACAAAATCGAGTTTCATAAAATCGGCCCGCGAACAATATAGTTGGCCGCCATTTTGTTTTTTTTAATATTTTTAACATTGTGTCGTCGTAAATCTCTTGCACCCATTTTATTAATTTCACAAGTAAATAAATTGGTGCAAGTATTTTAGACCTCATTGACATCTTTACCAAAATAACAGTTTTTAATGAAACAGCAAAGTAAATGTACAAGTATAATTATGGGAAAAAGCAATCGAATTTCAAACGTCAATAAAGTCGAAAATCGTTTCCATCTTTTTTTAACTACAGATCACTAGACAATGTTTTCCTACTTTTACTTGTTTTTCCAACATTTATTTGTTTTTCCGAAGTTCACGCACATTGCATTTTTATTAAAAATTGGAATAAACTTTAAAGTTGCGTAATTATTTACACTTGAAATTAAATTGAATTGAATAAACTAGATTTTAATTGGTTGATTACCATATTTAAAAAATAAAAACAAAAAAGCAACTTAATAAAAACGTGAAAAATAATTTGTTCTTAAAAGATATTTTTTTTAAATAAATATTAATTTTCTTTTTTTTAGTTAACGAGCTAAACTAAAAATATACCACCGCCTATCAGAGTACTCGTCAAGACCATTCAAACGAGTCCAAACTCGATGGGGTTGAAAGGTTTTATTGCAGAGTTCCTGTGGCCTTCTTCCGGCTCCATCATCAGACTCTTGGATACTATTACCCAACAGAGCACTCGTCAAGACGATTCAAACGAGCCCAAACTCGATGGGGTTGCATGATTTCAATATTGAGTTCCTATGGCATGGAATCCAGACTTCATTCATCATCCGACCCTGAACCTCGTCTCCCGTCAGAGTACTTGTCAAGACAATTCTAATAAGCCCAAACACGATGGGGTTGTATAGTTTCATTCATCATAGAGTTCCTGTGGCGTTCTTCCGGCTCCATTATCAGATCACCTCAATGACACTGTAATATTGCATTTCCTTCCATTTCTGACCTGTGTTCAAAGTTTCAAGTCTCTAGCTCATCGGGAATTTGGTATAAAATCGTTTGCAAAATTTGTGCTCAAACAAACAAAAGAGCAAGCAACCTAATAAAAACGCGGTAAAAAGTGTTAATTATTAATAAAGAACTACCTAGGTATTTAAGTTTATATTAAACAGTTTAAAGTATTATGTATGTCTCCGGCCAACCATACGGTTTGGTCACCCTAATGAAGAAAAGGACACATACATCTACTTGACCTCTCTGTCGGCTCGTTTTGGGGCGAAGCGCTCATTCCGGTTTATAGTACTATTTCCATGAGTATATCAGTGGGTGCATTCCATCAGACTAATCGCTGGGTTATCGTTCGCCATAGAGTAAATTTTAACCATGGAAAGTAATTTCTTCTTCTTCTTATTTTTGGTTTGGCAATCTACTCTCCTCTTTAGGGACTAATTTTGCCAGTGTCAAATGTTGAATAGTTCAGTGGTAGGTTCAGTTTACATTAGAATGCGGGTGTATCGCATTCTAAAGCTGCTTGGAGCATTTGGCATCAAATATATCAAGACAGTTCAATCAGTAAGTTCTGCCGAGATTTGTTTTGGGCGACAGCTACACGCGTGGTAAATACTGGATCCATCAGTATTTAATAAGGGGCCTATTTCATAAAGATTAGTAAACCTACTATTATAATTTTCCATTGTTATTATTGGGATAGAATTATGTTTCTTATCAATCATGAAACATAATTCTACCCCAATAAACTAGATACTACTATGGTAAATTACTGTTCTTTTTAATTCTTTTATGAAATAGACCCCTGATTGAATACTGATGGATCACAGTCCCCCCAGTTCCCGTAGGCGGTAAAATTTAATTTAATTTAATTTAATTTATTTATTGGTACAAGTAACAAAGACTCAGAAGGTTAGTATTAACTTAAAGACTAGGTTAGTAACAATAATAAGGTAAAATATAATTCACCTCCGCACCATCCCGCTAGATACGGCGCAGCAATGACGTACATATATGCAGTCAAGTCTGCTAGCTATCATATCCAGGATGCTGTTGGCGCTCCCCCGCACTCTGCGTACTAGAGACGCGCACCTCTTACGCATGGTTGCGTAGAAACAGTCTACACGCGCCTCCGCGAACATTCCAGATGCGCTACAGTAACGTGGTAGCCCCATCAACATCCTGAATGCGTTATTAAATTGCACTCTAAGAGCGTTAAAGGATTTTTGAGTATATCTGGTCCACAAGCTGCACGTGTAAAAATTTGTACAAAAAGCCCTGAATAGGGTGATTTTGACTTCACGTGAGCAGCGTGCAAACCTGCGCACCAGCATGTTCGCTCTCACCGATAACGCCCTCCTTTCTCTTTCAATGTCGTCATCATCCTTGAGGTCGGAAGTTAATATATGACCAAGATATTTAAATTTGAATACCCTTTATAAAAAAAGTCTACCCTTTATAAAAAAAAACCCCTGGTAAAAAAGTCGCGCGTTGAAAAAATCGCTAGTGTTATTCACAATCGATATAAGTCTCGTGGAATGCACCCATTTCAAAAGTTTTTTTTATATTGGTATTGGCATGTTGCGTTCGGAAACTGCACTGCTATTTTTTATGAAAACCAAATAAATATGATATTTTACGTAAGCGATATTAACGTTTACTTGTATTTATTACGTCTTTAAAAAGCAATGGTACAATTTATAAACTAAAATTTAAATAAATAACTTAAAAACGGTGCGCCTATGAGTTGTACTATTAATAAGGTATTCTGTGCTATGAGTTAAATCGCTAGGTCAAAATGAGATTTTTTTTTCTTTTATTTATTTATTTACGATCATATAACACTAATTTAGTTATTATATTTCATTAATCTTTCCTATTTTATTTTATATTCATATCATGCATGCGACCTCATTTCGTCCACACTCTTTTTGTTTAAAACTCCTTGGTATATCCGTGTATTTAATTTTTTATTCTTACTAATCCATGTCCAGAGCCAAACAAAAAAAAACAACAGGCAACATAAAGTTATCTATCCTTCTCTTACATATCAATTTTACAAGTATCATCCCCGTCACTCTATTTCTTTTTTTTTTTTTAATTTCAAAAGCTGGTGTTAGAAATTAAAAAAGCACTTTGCCTCACGCTCGCAGCAAAAGTCGATTTTGCTGCGAGTTTTTACGCGCCAAAAGCACCCTTTTCGTGCTGGAGAGGTGAAAAGTAAATTTTGTTTATTTTTTTATTTTTAGAAGATACAAAAGTTCACTAATCAAAATATTTCTGGCCAATATTCGAAATTTGAAAATTAAAAAGGTTGTGACTTTGTGACAGAACCTAGGACTGCGTATAATACATATATGCACAGTATAAGATACTTATTAGTTGGAAAAACTAATATCTATTCTGTGTTCTTTGTTTACTTTGTAACGCGAGGTTTACAGCTCACGGAGCCACTAGTATATTATTGTGTTTATCATCGTTTTCTAGCAATGTTTCTAGCTTCTTCAAAAAGAAGCTTCTAACCACTGGTGATTTTATTAAACAAGATCAAAATAAAAAAATGTGTTCTTATTTTGAATTGTCATTTAATTATGGTTCTGGCAGTTAACAATCCACTTGTTTAGTCAGCGTTTGTTGGTTTTTCGCACGATCCCTCATTATCTGTAGGCTATCCACGTCAGGTCCTGCGCGCGCGCCTTGATGAAACTTCGTGATCAGCTTCTGACGGCGCGCAATGTTAACTCACTTCCTAGGATCGTTATTTGATAGGTTTTTTGACTTAAAAGAATGTTTACTTTATTTATAACTGCTTTCACCCGTGACTTCGAGGTCAATGAAAAATACAGCCATTGCCACTCAGGAAAAGTGTAGTTTTCCATTCATGAAAGAATTTACGAAAATCACCAATCTCAAAACATATCACAAACTAATCACTTCCAAGGAGCGTAGTTGGGTAGGACTTTTCAGTCTCTAAAAAGTACGAAACAAGAAAATATTTTAAGTCCAAAATCCAATAAAAAGGATAACCGTAGTCGCATGCCACCTCCAGCCTATAGTCGTTCGTGAAGAGCGTTCTAGGACAAAGTGGCATGCGACTATGGTTATCCTTTTTATTGAGTTCTGGACTCGGAATATTTTCTTGTTTCGTACTTTTTAGAGCGCGATTTTTCCGTAGTTGGGTTTTGGTTTAATTTTTTTTTTTTACTTTAAAGAATGATGCCTTATTTCTTACTATGCTTCCGCTTCATCCGCGTGGGATTCTATTACCCGAGGAAATTTCGGTAAAAATTATAGCGGGTAACTCTTAGTTTTTAAAAGTTGTGGTCAACAATCTGAGAAGCTAGTTTGATATTCTAGAGTTCATTCTTAAGTTTCTCATGTACAACATCCATACATAGATAATGCACAGATACACATTTACCATTTACATCGATCATTAGTCTGGCCCCGTGATCTCGTGGCCTGCGTCTGTGACTCGAGACTGTCTTGTTACCAATCGATTTGGAATACCAATACGGATGTCGCGGTTACTTGTAGAAATAGCGGAGATGACTAAAGTAGATATTCTAATACAGTCCGGCCACGAACTGGCGATAGCGATAATTTGATCGACGGGTAGTTGCTTGCCCTGTTGAGCCGTGGTCGGAAAATAGTACCGAATACGGAAAATATTTCTGGGATGAGCGCTGAATTTGTGTGCATTTGCTATATTTCATTTGGTTATTTTTAGGAATAAGCTATTAAATGAGATAAATACAATATTAAGCTGCTATCATTTGAAATGGGTTTTTACGTTATCCATCATTTGATATTACTATATCCGTCCCAAAGGCGGAAAAAGGGCCAAGGAAGGCCCAAAGGAGCTCGCTGGCGCAGTGGTTTAGCACCTGGCCCAGCCATTGCGGAGGTTCAGCAACATTCGCAAGGGTCAGTCGTGAGATGGGTGACCAAAAATGTATTATCCTGAGCTCCTCCGTGCTTCAGAAGGCACGTTAAGCCTTGGTCCCGGCTGCATATGCGATCGTTGACCATCAGCCCTTTTTAATGTCCCCACTGGGGCACAGGCCTTCCTTACAGGAGGATAAGAAGGATGAGCTGAGCTGAGATGTTAACGACTGCAAATGTATCCGGGACGTGCCTTCCGAAGCACGAAGGAGCTCGAGATAATAAATTTTTGGTCACCCATCCCATGACCGACCCTTGCGAAATGGATGATATCGGTCCCAATAATGTAAGTATCTAAGTCAACAGTGTTTTACTTGTTTACTAAAATATTGAGTGAGCTCATAAAAATTTGAGTCAACCTAATAAAGGTCATTGGGCATTTTGTTCGCACATTTGACCTGCGGCGTACACAAACGAAATAGGGCTAGGTATGTAGATTAATGTATCTGCTACGCAGTGGTATGGGTCGCATTCTTGCAGGACATGTTTCATTTTTTATCATTATATCATAGCATTTCAATAATAAATAAAATAAAATAAAATAAATAAATAAAGACAATACAAACGATTATTACGCTTGTATCATACATTTTCACAATGCCGAAAGTAAAAACTTCTGTTTATTAACAAAAGTTTAATAACATTAAACATATACTCACACACATAATGTGAAATAACTTTTTTCTGCAGGTTGGTACATAAAAAAATAATACATATTTTGAAAAGTGGGATTGAATTCTTCAATTTGAAACTGCTTTGGTTTCTGCACGCAAACTTTCATCAAGCAGGTCAAATATGCCCAATGGTGGACTCGCGGCCTGGCTTCGTTACTTTGCCCTAAACTTAATCGAAAAGCTAAAAATTGATGAGACGTCACCGCGAAAATAATTCTCACCCACTCCGACGTGTAGAGCGGACATAAAGACCGGTGCACACAATGCGTGGAAGCCAAAACTTTTACATTTTATCCTTTAATGTGGTATTTACACGTAGCGACTGGCAGGCGACTTGATAAAAAGCGCTAATTTACTAAATTGCTGGTCGATTATCATTTATCCACATTCGCTAGTAAAATCTAATCGCAAATCATTTTCAATGAGGTGGCAATTCAATTGTACAAGGGATCTTAAACTCCCGCACTGCTTACAGTTTACACCAATTATCGCGAAACAACTAAAAATGAACAATAATTTTCAATAAATACACATTTTTAGCTGATTGTTTTCTGTTAATAATAGGGGTTAAAGTATGAAATTGCTGATTTTTTCTCACACACAGAGGCTTTCATTATCTTCTATGAGGTTGAAGATGCTTCGGCTACTTGTTTTTATTTCGAATTATAATCCTAACGGCCCACTATCAGTAATAAAAATATTTCAAACTTTTTTCCTAAACGTTAAAAAAAGTATCTTAAAAGTGATTGCTTGTTTTTGTTAGCAGAAATGACCACTTTATTCGTTGTAACTTAGCAGATACTTACTTTTTTCACTTCACACGTGGTATTAGTTAGCTGAGTGTTTAAACATTTTGTGCATAAAAGTATCAAAACATTAGAGTTCATGGTTGTTAAATAAATCAAGAAAATGTTAGTATGGAAAATGCGAATCCTTTAAAATTCTCCATTCATTTCATACTTTAACCCCTATTATTAACATAGGCCAGAAATCTATTTTTAATCACTTACATTGAATTCAACTTCTTCAACAAGTACCTACGTTCATGTTCATCTAACTAAAGTAACCCGAAGCACAATTGAAAGATTATACGTCCCGACTGGAATCGTATGAACAGGGCTTAATTCTTCGCATTATATTACCTAAGGGCTAAGCCAGTTCATTAAGGATCGTTCAATCATTCTTTAAGGGCAGACTGCTCGGCCCTGCATTTCTTTTCATACCATCACAACGTGGGATATATTTTCATAACCCTACTTTTATATGAAAAAGCTCCTATAACGCTGTTTCTGTATTTTTATCAACAAAGATAAACTTTGGAGAAAAATATTATTTTTATTGAAAAGCTTTCTAAAGTGAAGTAAAAAGTGTCTGTAAAAAGATACACTGCGAATAATTTCAGAAGTATTATTTCTGGTAATTCGCCTAGAGAAAATAATAATTTACCTACGACATCCATAACATATGACTTGGCGAGTTGTTGTAAAGAAAACTTGACCTTAAGTTGTTTAGTATTTTTTTAGTATGGCATTTTTGCGAACTCCATAATGGGAAAGAAAATGTTGGACGCTCATAAGGCGTTTGCGGATCTAGAGAAAATTAGTAATTACTCGTATTTTACACATAAACACTTATGCCAAAGGTAAAGTTATGTAATAGTTGAGTATCGGGTTTCATTATCAAGTATACCTATTGGAATTCTTATTGAACTAATCTTGTTAGTAATTGATTCTGGCGATGACACCGAGAAGCTCGAGAGCAGAAGTCTAGTTGCATGTGTAATGTATTCCGAATAACTTATCTGACAGATAGTTTCATACAAATTCTGTTTCATTTTTAAGTTTAACCAATTTACTGGTTCAACTTATTTATTGGTTGGTGCTATCCAGAACCTGATAAACAGATCCGGACTCTTTAAAATGTTGCTGTTTATCTACTTTTATCACTCGTCTGGTTCCTCTATTACCTGTAACAAAAAATAAATAATTTAAATAAAAGAATTGGCTCATTAAATTAAACTTACTTAGAGGTATAAAATATTTTTTTTCTTATAGGTTCAAAAAATATACCTACTAATTTAATAGAACTTGATTACAAATCAGAAATAATGGCTCCAGATAATAAGTTAAAAAAATATTATGCAAGTAGATAACATTTCGCCAAACGGTAACAGTTAATTTCTTTCTGATGTGAGAGGTGGTCGGTGGCGGTGGCAATCGCAGGCCATCCACTGCACCATCAAGTTAACATCTAAATGTTATAATTTTAGTGGCTTCGTCTTGGGTGGCTGTTTCCACCCTTGTCACGTAACAAGGCCATGGAACCAGTGCAGTATTCCGCAGTGACTGCATTAAGCTTTGACGGCCCACTTCTAAGATAGATAGCTATCGACTAATCGCCATAAATTAATCCATCCACTAACGGAACGGGCTCCTAAAGGGACAAGCTTGAGTATTCATCTCAATAAATACTGAATCGATAAACCTTGACATTTGTCCCTCTAGTTGTTCTACTTATAGAAGTCATCCTCTTTGATAAGTGATTTCATACACTACCGTATCTTAATAATTATATTATTTCATACATATCCAATAGGGGTTAACCTACATTAGCCCGTATGCCACCGCATTTTCCAGAGCTTTCTTCCCTTTCTGTCACATGGAAACATCCATCACTAGAGCTAGAAAACCGAGCTGGTTCTACGCTCTTCGGCATCAGCGGTGCTTTGGTACTTGCCAAGGAGTTATTCTTGCTCCATCGAATGTGAGTTTTGACTCCGAGTGGCGGAAATAGAGCTACGAAGCGATACACCCCCCTACTCAAATGGCCAAAATTCTATAAGATTGAACACTACGCTTACTATTAAAACTTTAAAATAAGCAGTAAACTATAAAATTACGTACCGTAAGCTTGACAATTCCATACGATACATCGAAGTCTGTGATTTACAAAATTTACGACAGGTGATTTAATCATCTATTGCTCATATTTAAGCTTTAGAAAGTTGGCCATTTGAGTAAGGGGGCAGGAAGTTCAATATTGTATGTTATCCCTATCAAAAAAGACTTTGGATTGTACGGCATTCCCGCGGGAATGGAAAACAAAAGTTTAACATAATATACAATTTTACTGCGTGCCAGAACCTACTACTTCATAAAATATTTTAACTTTGTTTTAGAGACCAACACTCGGAAACTCAAGAAAAGCTGAAACTTCAGAGAATAATATGGAAGTATTATAAGCTTTGCAAAAAGACCTAATGAAAAAAAATATGCTTCATAAAATAGATAGTCTCAAAAGATTCCAGCTATTTAAAATCATCAATCATTTGTTTCGTGCCAGTATCAATCCTCTACGTATATGGCATTGGAATTTGTCAAAAGAAATATGTGACATTTGGAACATTATCTTATGTCACAACTACAATGCACAGATAGCTTGCGCATACGCCCACATACATCTCCTTCAATAGTTTTTGTTCACTGACAACAGATAAATATTATCCACTCTGTCTGTAACAACATAACAGGAAATCATAACGTGAAAGATCTATTTGAATGTTTACCGTTGTTTTTTTCTGTTGAAGCAATAGATAGTATAGTTGATTTTTTAATGCAATGGTTATATTTCGAAAAATGTTTATGATTTATACAATATTAGTTATAGTTACATGCTGACCTTCATAAGTAAAGGCCGGATTTGCGGTGGCAGGAATACAAACTTGCTAGCGATTACCAAATTATCGTAAATGGTTTTATATGTCGATGTTTTGAAAATATTTTTGAAGTGGAACTTCTTTGATCGCGTCTGTATTTTTTTTTTGTATTTAACCAAGGAGGATGTATTTCTTAAAAATTTGACATTCTACTTCACTCACTTTGACTTTGCTATCTTTGCATCAAGAAAAACTGCAGTGAATTTTATTATTTATACATTTCACGATTTTCACTTTTCTTAATGTAGGTAGGTAATTTCTACTATTTCCGACGGTAAGTCTATATATCACGTTACATAATTATAATTTTTTTATCGATAAATTACACAAATAGATAATCAAGTTGTCCACGCACTATTAAACGTCATTTTATTCGTGCCACCGTAAATCCGGGGTCTGTTCATAAGTTAAGCTAAAATAAAAATGTAATTTAATCAGGGTATAAAAGGATGCTAATCTCCAAAGTACCAAAAGCTTCGTTTATTTTTATCTTAAATGAGCATAGTATAGAGATAAAAACCGTCAATAAACCAAATAGTAGCTCTAATACAATAAAATGTGTCAATTATGCAACTGTATCGTATAAGGTTTTAGCATGTAATCCAATACACTGCGGCATTTTATCACCAGGGTTTATAGAGCCATAAAATTATGATTCACAGCAGTCGCACCCCAGATAGATAAATTCATACAGCAGCCGAGATTGAGAGGCGTGGCGAGAATCTAGCATCATCCACTTTCTACCAGACGGATACTAGACTTTATTTTCCAATATAACAGCTTAGTACATCGATTAGAGACCCTGACCTATAATTAACATAATTTTCTCAATACACACCTATAACTTCATGCAAGAAGTTTTCCACGCGTAGCCAAATTAAAATAAACACAGATATAATCTTTTATGAGTGTTCAATTGAGTTGAAAGGCGTATTCACTTTGGCAAAAGTAATTGTAGTATAAACTTATTTCATTGCATTGCCAATTAGTAGAAGGTGCCACCAGTTTTCTCAACATGCAAATCGTATGTAATAATTATTTTGCAGACAAGATAGTGGATTTACTTTATGTAAATCAAGTTTACTACACACAGTTACGTATAAATTGTAGGTACCGTGTAGGTTTTATAATCAAAGTTTAAATATAAAACAGCCTTCAAATATAATTTAGTTAGTATTGATTTGTAATTTGTAATGAGTACCAAAATCTTTTTTTATTAATAAGTAAGTTTAGTCTTCTTTTTTCTACACTTTTTTAAACCTATTTTATTTTTAGACTTCTTTAAAACTTGTTACCTAGCAAAATTAAGTATATACAGGGTTATTTGTAAATCACTAACAACCTCCAAAGAAGTAGATTACTAATATCGTAAACAACAACATTTAATTTTGTTCTATGACTTTTGCGAAAGCAGACAAAAAAGTTAAATCGACTTTCCATACAAATGAAATGTCCGAACAGCTGATAAAGTTTTGTATGAAAAGTCGTTTTTCGTGTCTGTTTTAGAAAAAGTCATAGAATTAGTGTTGTTGTTTATAATGTTAGTAATCTACTCCTGCAATGTTGTTGGTATTTTACAGATAACCCTGTATAATTAGCATAATAAGTAATTTTAAGGAAAACACGGTTGCACTCACTCAGGAGCCCTATTTTTGAATCGCTCGGCTGGCGTCGAGCGCTCGTTTCTACTGATTTTCGTTCGACATCTCATTGTTTTGAGTCAAATGTCGAACGAAAATCTGTCGAAAAGAGCGCTCGGCGCCAGCCGAGTGATTCAAAAATAGGGCCCCTGGGGGGCAACTCAAATGGCCACTTTTCTATTCGTTCGCTAACTTAAAAATTAAAAATAAGCCATAAACTCCAAAATTACGTGTCGTAGGCTTCTCAATTCCATACAATACAACAATGTCTGTGATTTACATAAACTTGCGACGTGTGACTTGATCGTTTAATTGCTTATTTTTAAGCTTCAAGTTAGCGAACGAATAGAAAAGTGGCCATTTGAGTAGGGGGGCTGGTCATTCACTCAGGAAACATAGTTATTCTGTACAAATTCGATACGGTATAAATCTTCTTCGTTTACGATTACGACTCTTGTCGATTGTGCATTCAACTTCTTTGGAGTAGCGATACTAGTACAGTAGTAGGTGTAGGCTATATATCTTTACGTCAATCTATCAACATAGCGGTACGCCAGACAGGCATTAAGAAAGGGACGATGCAAAGATAAGATCATGAATCAAGCTGTTATAAAAGTGTTACAACTACATATTTATATACAGTGCTACGTACTTGGATATACTTAGATAGATATTGTCATAGTAGTAGATTATGGTCATGTTGAGCTTATGACTTCATTCAACGAACAAAGAATTTGGGTAAGTTTGCTACTTTTTTGGTTTTACGGCGAATATGTGCTACTCAAGTGTTACTGGACCTTTGAATCTTTAAAATATATTTTCAATAAACACATGAATTGAGTAACTACTATCTAGCAGCCTGCAAATCTGCCAGGCGACTTTTACAGCTTGCGCAGAATGTTAAAGTAAGTGATACTGTTTTCACAAAGTGATTTTTAATGGTAAGTTTCGAAAACATTAGAGACTTAGAAATTTCCATTCCGGGTTTGTTAGTCTGGTATAGCGGAGGTCGCACACGACACGACTCGCACGTATCCGTCCTTCAGTTTGTTTTAGATAATTACGGGTGCTGTCCTGTCGGCCGGCCTTGAAGTCTAATGGCGCACCATCGTTCAAACTGTGCCACTTCTGTGACGGCAACACGGATTCATTAGTGCTATCACTCTGTGCCACAGATTGCGCGATGCACGTTATCTACCGAAGCTTTTAGCTTCGTGAAACCGACTGGAATAGTCACCGAGCTTTTCAAACAGAACTTCATATCGGGATCTGTGGAACTAGATTGCGTAATCCATTAGAGGTTATTACCTAGTGGGCCGTATCTTTCTCTGTTGTTAATTGACATGTAACCTGTCAACGTTAAAGAGTTTTATCAACGTCTACGTTATAAAAGTTAAATGCATCTAGTATACATAAACTTTATAATTATATACTGTGGTTGGTAATTGATTTAATAATGACATCACTCAGTTATATCTAACATCATGTAAATCTATAGACAACATTGAAGACACCTACTGTAACAGAAGCGAACATACATTTACAAAAAAAAAAATAGTACATCTAAACCCCAAACATGTACCAATTAATTACGTTCTTCAATTGGCGAGTTTCGCAAAACTATGGGCGTGTAGGCGAGCACTTACGGCGCCAAATTTGTTATTCAAATATAAGGACAACGAACGGACTAATATGAAACATGAGTGCTGTTGACAAGTCGACAACAGTCACCAGCGAGAATGCAACTGTGCCCTTGTCGTTCCTGTCCTGACATATTGCAACGTGATAAGATACAGGAAAGTTTAATGCTCAAGCAACCCATAAATTGGCTAATAATAAGACCATAGGCACTAATAACTACGAAGTCTTTGTTCGCAATACAATGCTTTATAAAAAGCTATTTTAATAAGAGTTTGAAAAACATTAATTGCGAGTACATTTGGGAATGATGAACAGAAGATGTTAATTAAGTTCGTATGGCATATAGAACCAGTTGTGTAGGTAGATAGCGTGCTTAAACGCGAGATGGAAAAATGTGGGTCAATTAAAGAGTAGGTACGTACATTTGCAAAAGCATGAAACGCATTCTTATGCGTTCCCTTGCACCTTGAGTGCACCGAGACACGGCGCGTAAAACTGTCCAGATAAGAATCGATTGTAAGATACCCATCGAGTCCAATCGCGACTCGTACGACCCAACAGTTGCCTGTCATTCCAAAGAAAGCTACACTCCAGCTCAGCTGTATTCATACACCTTAACTTGATTAACTTAAAGTCGTTTATTGAACACTTACCTGTAGATTGCAGGGCGCTTAGAACATAATTAATCCGGTGGTATTTTCTACGTAATAACATTGTTGTGAACTCTGCAGCGTACAGTGTAAACGCAGCGCGGACGACAAATTAGGATAATATCCATATTGTAGGAAAGATAAGAGATAGTTTAGCACACTAATACACCCTCTAGGTTTCATATTACACAGCCTCTCAGGATTAAAGCACTGGCACTTAGATATTTGCATATTATTGTTCTGTAAAGTGGCCAGAGCACTGCTTATTGGTAAAGGAGGGATATGGTAAAAGCTTAGTGTTTAAACACATGATTACAAATTTGCGTTTCGTAATTTGAAACTGTTCATAATGGCTCAACTAATGGCCCTCATCTAAGTAAATAGTGAGTTGGAGAAATAAATATCACGCAATATCTTTTACTGAAGTGCCGATGTGCAAAGTATTTTTTCAAAAAGTTTATTTCGCTTTATTTTAGTAACCAGCGGCATAGTGAAATTGAAGAAACTTTGAATTGTAAGTGGGTGATTTAAATAGTAATAAATAGAAGCGCCATAAGAGCTGTAGGTGTAAGTAAACCCAATATTGAAGTGCAAAATTACTTAACAACACTGACGGGCGACAAGTTGCGCGCCCTGCAGGCGACAAGTTGCGCGCCCTGTAGGCGACAAGTTGCGCGCCCTGTAGGCGACAAGTTGCGCGCCCTGTAGGCGACAAGTTGCGCGCCCTGTAGGCGACAAGTTGCGCGCCCTGTAGGCGACAAGTTGCGCGCCCTGTAGGCGACAAGTTGCGCGCCCTGTAGGCAACATTATTAGCAAATTGTGATCGTCCGACGCTCACTAAGCATAGGCCGAGCAAGACAAAAAAGTTTCGTTATTCTTCAAAAACAATGACACACACTGGAAAACTCTTGGAAATTAGAAATATTTAAATCACTTTTTACGGATTACAGCGCGTATATTGGTAACTAATATACGTAAAAAGTGTCTTATTTCTAATGAACTGTACGCGCGGAAGTCTTAGAAGGGATAACTCTTGGAAAGTTTATTAAATCGACAATAGCTGAGTTTAAATTATTGGTGTATAATAAATAGTAAATTCAACCTATGGAATTTCAATACATTTGACAAATAAAAGCACAAAATACAAGTCCCATAATGTAATGAAATAAAAAAATACATGTTGTTTTTAATTATTACTACCATCTGAAACTAGAATAAGATTTATTCAAATGAAATATTGTATCGTAGTGCAATATTTCACTGCTTCTATTTTCTACTATTTGAATTTATCACAAAATACAGTGGCGCTAATGCCCAAACTACTATTATATTTTGTGCTCAAACCTTTATTTAGCTTTATACCTATATATTCTGTGCTTATAGTCAGGAACGCTAGATTAAGGCGCCCCAGTGTCCATTCGATAGCAGCTGCACCACAGAAGTAAAAAGTCGTACAGAAATAAAACTTAAATATGAATTGAGCACCTGTTTGTGCCATCCAACCGAGCGGAATCAACCGAATTTGCGTCAATAGTAAAAAATCGGAACGCAGACAAGTCTTTGTCTGTTTGACGTCTTCTGGTGATGTTTTAATAATACAATTCTGATAGGAGCGTAATCTGGGTGATGTTAACAAAAAGTTCTTCAGCTTCAATTTAGTTTTATTCAATTAACTTATATTACTGTTGTTTGCACTGTGCAGTTAGATAGAACTCTGTATTTGTGTATTTACATACGTTATGTACTACCATAAGCGATTTGCGCTTTGAATGCTGCTGGAAAGTTTATATGTAAACTTTTGAGGAGAAGTCATTGTTCATCCCATGTAATTTTGTAATAATGTAAATTAATGATGGTCGTATCATAGCCCTCTTTGACTCTATTCTATTATTTACTGGGGAAGCTAAAGCGAGTGTCGCGGCGGTCGCTCACTCGATCTCCTTAAATTTATTTACTTTTTTCCCAGGTGTAGTGTTACGGCTATAAAATTCAGTTTTTGTTGGTCAGGCGCATGCCCGGCTAGATCTCCCGTCGGGAGATATGTTGATTTACGTTTAACGCGCGTGACCCCTCGTCGGTGCCGATCATAGGTTCGATAGACGATTCCGACTCGCGCACCGAAGATATCGGCGGATCGCACTCGTGGCGATGTATCTTAAGAAATATTTCGCGGTGTACAACCGGCTCGCCGAGATTCGTAGATTTCTTTGTATTTCACACGATTTGCTCTTTTTTTTCTTCTTCATTTTATTAATAGAAACTGTTCTAATCACGTTCAGTTCGTGCACGTCGTTTGGGGATAATACAATTTGAAATTGACTCTAGATATCATTTCATGTTGGAAATGGACCATTGATTAAAAAAGGCTTAGGTACAAGGCAAGTGAATAGGTATCATAATATTCATACCTTCCTGTTATTTTACAGGTTGCATATTTGGTATCTGGTAAGCAAACAATTTTAATTTTAAATGTAATACTTAACGGATTTATAAAAACGATCTTTTGGTTCCCATACCAACAACTAAGACAGAAACATGTTTCTAGATTTTAGATAAGTTAATTATTCCATTTTCAGTCTCTAGCTTGTTTTGTAGATGATTCAAATTAGATCCGATTTCAATTAGTAAGAACGCAACAATGATTATTGTATGGAAATATTGGACTCATTGCGTCACAATACTTGTATAGGTACTTACTCATTTGTGCACGACGAACACTTTTGACCTTTTGCGACTACTACAGAGAGATTCATTTAAAATATGCATCCCCATGACGGTGATCACTGGTTGTTTACTGGTAATGAACTTACTTAGCTCTAACGTAAGGAAAGAAAAAATAAATACTAAGGTTTTCCAAAATGTAATATTTCTATAATCCCTATCCTATTTATATGCTAGTAAAACTTGAAATTTGAAAGCATTCGCAACCGAGGAAGCTGGCTACAAGATAATTTAAACTTACTTTTTCATAATGATACCTAACGAAGAAATAATGTTTTTGTTTAAGTTTTTGTTACTTATAGAATGATTAATAACGTTAGACACTATATCTGCTTCCTTTTCTTTCAGAAACCAACATGTTTTTTGGAAGCTTTAGCATTTTTGTTTTGATGCATTATCATACCTACTGTTACACACAACTGTAATTGTATAAACATGAACTTTTTGTTTCTAACAACAAAATCTAAGCCTGACTATTTCTTGGTCATCAACCTCGACCACATTGCTCCTGAACTCTTCATACAGGAAGAAACCTCAGCAGAAATCGTGAAATTTTGATAAAGGATTCGTTTGAACGTATAAGCATTTACCGCAATGATTGACTTAAGAATGGTGCTCTTAAACCTCCTAGAAAATGTATTGGCAGGGCTCCATGCTCAACTGTACTCTAATCTTAGACTACGAATACTATAGACTTGACACACGCGTACACACATAAAAGATACACAAAGAATACATGTACACTTACAGTGCTTATTAAGAAATTAAACAAAATGGTATAAAGTAGACTAAACTAAAGTATCATTACACCAGAACTGCATTAGGCCGATTAAAACTACAAAATGCATTTTTTTGGAATAAAGGTCAAAGACAACCAACCCAATACTTCCATCTCAACATTCTTATGTATAATTTGTAATCTATAAAATATCCATCACATTTGATCTCGTTATTATTATCACCGGGTCAGGTCTATAGTATATTTCTTCTAGACTCTAATCCATTTTCAGTCCGTTAGGATTTAACCTCCGAGATAAAGCGCGTGTTGTACCACGTTATGCTTTTGAAGTACAATGCGCAAGATACAGTGGCAGACAGCACAAAGCCTGATGAGTTTAGAGATGCTTTATTCCGAGAAATACTGATAAATTTAGCCTTTTAAGTACTGAAATAGCTGATGAAGAACACAAGAAATTGTTTAGAACAATAAAAGTTTAAGCCTCTCTTCTTAATATTTTAGACCATGCATATGATCACACAGATCTAACAATCAAATTCAAATCAAATAGTTGTATATTTTTTTATTTAAATGGAAAATATAGATGATTATTTATTATATTTATATTATTTATACGAAATATTATTATAGTGCTCGAAAAAAAGATATATCCTTGATACAGCAGTATTTCATTCGAAGTAGATACCTATAAGTATTTTTATGACTCAGACTGACATATTGAATAAGTAAATAATTTATACAAAAAAAAACCAGCAAAGTTACGGTCGTAAAATAAACTTAACCTACGATACAATAATACCAAAGGCAGAAACCAGGCTCATTTACGCCGAAAGAAAAAATAAATAGATACAAAATGCAGGCAGGAACAACTTTGAAACTTGAAGGTGGACATATCTTTGAAACACATTACGGCTTATCCGAGAAATAAAAAGTCCGGCGATAACCGCCAGTTCATTAGCATTTGGATATCGCCTGGCAGATTCTACAACCAAGCGTAACGCGAATAAATAGCCAATTCAACTATAAGGTCTCACTCACAGCGATGCCAATCAATCTTTCAGCAGATAATTTACTATTTTAATAACCCCTCTGCTAGGGTACAGCCAGAGGGGTACAAAAATCAACTATATTGGCGAAGGCCAGAAACATGGACAAACATGAATTAAATTAATAAGAAAACTTACACGAATAAAAGTTTTTACAATAGGGTTCAAAATATGGAGGAAGTTTAGATTATGTAGAATAAATACGATTAGCAAACAGTTTTGTAGATATAAAACGTGCCCTATAGTTTTGTTGAGTTGAACCTCAGACCACAGAGTAAAAAAATATTCCCAAATTACTGTAAATTTTTTAAGTTTATTTATTTTCACCCTACTAACTCTTGTATTACATTAAAGATTTTGTAATAGAATAAAACATTTAGTTAGTTTTAATTTTAAAATATCATATCCAACAGTGTGAATGAGTCCCATCTGGCATAAAATTGTAAGCCACATATTTATTCACAAGTTCTTATTTGCCAAGATACAGGGACCAAAGTTGATCAATAAACATACAAACTCTAAGATATTGTACACTTCGGAGGTGACATTAACTATCACTTGAATAGAAGTGTGCATAAATTTAAATTTTATCCGCCGTTCATGACGATTATTTATTTAAACAACTTTGTCTCTCAAGAGTGTGGAATTCGATATGCTACTAATAAGGCTTAACAGCTTGAGAACTGGGTAAAGATTCAGACTTAACCTTAGACCTTTAACTGTTTTGAGCGTAGGAGTAATGGATGAAAACTGCTTGCAAACCTAGAATCCTCTGGGGGCTAATAAACTTAATGATTCATCTTCATTACGTAACTCATATAATGGGTGGTTTAAGTACCTAATATTCACGGTATTCACGGCATTAAAATGTAATAAAATAATCGGGAATTAATACTTTAGCATACCAAAAAAAACAAATCCTAAGCCGCTCAAGAAGATTTGGAGCATTTACTAATTCTGGGTTAGGTTAGGTTAGTATCCAAATAGCGTAGATTTCGGAAAATATATTTTATTACAGACTTAAATATTAGACTCTTATCTTATGAATAATAATGTGTTATTTCGACTAATACTAAGTTAATAAAAGACCCAAAAGAATAAGAAGAAAAGTTAATACCTGAGATGGCTCAAATGTTAGCAAAAAAAAAATAAACACACTAAGAACTTTTAACGATTTTATATTAGGTTAGGTATCAATAAATTTCATTTTATGATTGCATAAATCTTTTGTCATAAAAAATCTCACTCCTTAATTTTTATGCAAATTGTACCAGAAGCCATGAAAATTGCGAATAATGCCCCGCTGTGACTGTATCGGAATATTTATATGAATAAAGATGTAAATTGGGTTGAATGTTTAGAAATTTTCCTTATTCATAAAGAACTTTTGTGTATCTTCACATATTGAAATAATTAAAACGCGTGAAGAAGTAAAAACATTTCTTTCATCCCTTTTTATGATAATGCTTACAAAATAAATAAATAAAATAACTTTTTAGTTCGTTTTTGGCAGGGCAGTCATTTTTTAAAATATTTTTATTTATTATTTTTATTTTGTAGATTTTAGTGACAAATTATTATAGTTTTGGAAATTGCTCATTAAGGCCTTTGATTTGATACATATATTGTAATAATATAAGATATTTTTTTCACATTACAATATGACGTCAAGTAGTCGACATAGTGACTTTTTTTAAATCTATAGCCATCTGGATGATTTAAGGATTCTAACCATACTTCACACATCCAAATCTGTTTTGGCATTTAGAATTTATAGTGGAATAAAGGAACTCACATACATGAATACTGAATACAACACACACTTCTATTTTTGGGCAGTCGTGTAAAAATGAGACAAAACAGCAGTGCATACTTTACGAGTGAATATATAAAAGCCATTCTATACAAAAGTGTTTACCACAGACCAATAGCAATAAAGCACAATAAAGCTGGACGTCTTCCGGCAGTCATCAAACGAAGTCGCGCGGTTGCGCAACCACCCAACTAGCCCCAACGGCCAGACAATTGAGCGATTTGTCAACTGCATTAGGCAACCAATGAACGACACAAATCCCATTCAGCGCGCATCGCGTCACTCCCGTCCACTACCGGTTAGCTTAAAACAACTTCGATATAAACCGTCTTCAATCGAGTAATGGACAGTTCGACAACCGATACTGACGAACTGCAGGCGTGGGTAGCAAAAGACCAGCACGAGGGACGAAGGCCCTTACGCAAGATATATCTGCGAGAGAGACAATGGACGAAGAATGTTTGCAGAACAAGCTTTTTGGATATTTATTGGATAGATTTCGCGTGGGATGGATTTGCTTTAGCTCCGCAGTATATAACACCTCCCGAGTATTGAACCTATCGGTTATTGAATTATGTTGGAATGATTTCTATTTCGGAACAATAGAGGAACTTGGCGAATGATGAAACAATATTTCTAACATTGTCTCTTTCAGGACCATTCAATATAAGTTATTTAAACTTACATGATTGTTTACCCTCGAATCGTGTAGTATATAAAGAAAGGTAGGTATTCTTTCCAGTGTTAAGTAGTTTGTAAGTATTTTCTTTAGTAAACATCGATGCTTCTAAAGAAATCAGAAACTTTCTGTTCTACGTTATCGTTTCATAACAATCTTAATCGTTACTGTAGCGAGAATAGTGAGGAAAAAACTTCAAATACTTTCCTAGTCGAGCTGGAGACAACATAGTTTGCTGATTATCTGTCAAGTAACTTTGTTGTTTTCCCTTATAGAATAGAAGTTATTAAACAAGAAGTGATAGACAAATTGCTGGAAGCGATTGGATTACAAAGTATGTCGCTGGATTGCAGATGGATTAAACAATTTCCTTTATAGAACACAATACCAATAATAGTTGCTCAATTATACATCAATGCAACAGTAAGCAACCTAAGAATAATAATTACAAATGTATAATTTAACACTCTTTTTACAATGCTGCGCTTGCTACTTCACATCTCGTGCAAACAATGAATATGTGTACAATACTTCAAAGTACATAGTTTGACATACTTGTAATATTCGAAATGGCGCACATAGACTTAAGTACAGCATTGAAATGAAGTCATGTTGGAAAATTACTGTATAGGTAAAATTTTGAATCCGATTGGCCAGGTCAGGCACCTGCCTCGGAAAAACCTTTAAAATCAAATTATGTTCTCACAGGAATGGTTTGAAAAAAATCTTGAATAATGTTTCTACTCATTAAAAGACTTACGTGTCTGTGCCGTGATCATTGTCTACTAAGGGCATCCTAAAAATAAATGTTCTTCAAATTGAAACAAATCGGTGTATCGTATACGTATTGATTCAAGCACGACCCGCGTGAACTGCGGCCGCTACTCGACACCAGTGTTAGTGGGTCGATCGGTGCGAACTATTTGTACCGTTCAGGCCCACAGCTAAGGTTGCACGCGTGCTATTCCACACCAGATAAATGATACCTTCCAACGACGCCGTGAGTTTCGGATTCTCCTATTTGCATGTATGCATGGAAACTACAAAATGTGCCGATGTAAATCATCGTTCTTTTGTTACGAGTCGATACTTCTGAGATTTTTAAAGAAGCTTACATTTATGGCTAAAATAGCTTTATAACTTTTAGTATCTATCTTTGTTATACCATTTAATTCCATTTGTAATTGGTAATAGAATACCTGTCTAGTGTCTAGTCTAATACAGGTAAAATTTCTTGTCAAGATGCTAGAGAAAAAAACATTTTAGAAACATAAAATTTCTGAAGACAAAGGGCTAAACAAGAGCATCGTATGCCAAATCTGGAATGTAAGGGTGCAAGTCGTGAGGTGTGTTGCATTCAGCAATCTAGACGTATAGAGGGTACCCTGTAATCCCGAGTCTCGCCCGGGGCTCAGCTAACGGTCGTCCCTCGCCCACTAGGTGTCGCTAGCAGCGCCGGCTAGCCGTCCCACTCTACCACCGATTTACGAGACATCTCTTACTTTATTGGGTAAAGCAAATCCCATAAATCTACTAAGTACAACGCCACATAATAATTTTTAATGCGCAGGGCAGTTTATTTTGTGGGACACTTTTTTATTGCCTCAATATATCACGCTGATACGTGAGAAGTCTCGCTTACATTTTAAGCGTTCGATTGACATCTTTATACATTTTTAAGTCGTTACAGCGTGCATACAAAATGCTTATTAAAATGTTTGTAAAATAACAGACCATCAACCAAGTAACGATCATTTAAGGTTTGACGAGTTCATGAAGTATAAAGATAATACTGAAGTAGTTTATTTAAAGGTTAACATCATAAAATGTCTATCGTAGGGGTAGGATATGTAACTATTACAATAAAATAAAGATATTATAACACCTACTATTCACGTTCATTGGCAGACGTCACAAACTAGCTTGTTAAGTTCCCAACTGATAAAATGACTACGTTACGTAAAATTCCAGACAGGAGACAGGAGCGGTATTTCACTAACATTGTAGCGCGAATTTGTTCAGCGTCCCAGCAGTACAGTTAGATAGCTGTATAATCTGTGGCGGATTGACTGACAACAGGCGATGGCACAACCTCGGTCTTGATGCCCGTTAGCCATTGAGGCTCACACAGATTGCTTGGATCTGGCCAGATACCATCTGCTTGTTTGACTTGACCACGGAAACAATGATGTTTTTAACGATACCAGAACCCCTTATGGTTTATTCATTCCAAATTAATACCAAAATGTTTGCCATTTGACGTTGATTTGATCCATTCCTGACGGTAAAGGTAACGTGTCCAAATATGAACATATACTCGGATCTTTAGGACATTTAGTTGATTTAGAATAAAATATAAAATTTATCGAGAACACTAAAATACATAAACATAAACATTTTATCTGATGTAAAGTAAATGAAATTAAAAAGAGGGAGAGGTTGTTACGCAACTATAAACTATTTTCTCTCCAGTAAGTTCAGTTAAATCAAACTTTCATACGTCAACAGTAAATTGAGTTGCGGAGGTTGGTGGTGCAGTGGTTTAGCTCCTGGCTGTGCAATTGCAGTGGTTAAGCAACTTTCGCAAGGTTCGGTCATGGAATGGGTGACCAAAAATATATTATCTCGTGTTCCTACGTATGTTGGATGGCACATTAAGATCCAGGCTGCATTTGCAGTCGTTAAAACCTACTAATCCGCATTGAGCCTGCGTGGTGGCTTATGGTCCATTCTCTTTATCCTTATCCAACCATAAGGAAAGCTTGTGCCCCCGCATTAAAAATGTCTGATGTTGAAAACAGTAAATTGAAAATGTTTCACATTCCATGTTCCCAATCAATGATCTAACATGGTTGACATTGTTGGTAAAATCTCAGGCGCATACGCATTTATCTAGCTAGATGATTATATTTAATGGACTTCCTTATCGCAAACTATTTCAATTAGTGAGATGTTTCGGCTTGTTGTGTCCCTATGTCTATTAACCGTGGCACTCTCCGATGGGGCTATAAATTGGTGTCTTCTAGTTGTCTTGATAACACCACAAATCAAGACAGAACATTTAATTACCTTAGGGCTACGTGCAGTAAGGAATACCGTTGCGAGATGCATCAAACGGACTTATGATTTATGTTCATTTAAAATGTTTTAGAATAATACATTGTAGCTATTATGTTTGAAACTTAGAAGTTACAACAATCGTATTGGTAATTTATCAAATATTGTAGAAACAGCAACATTAAAATCGATTGCTGTTTAATTTCGCCTGTTTGAAATGTCTTTAATGTCCACACCATTTTGATAAATGACTAAACGTTTTATTTATTTTCTTTTTCGATGTGAATGAGTAATTATAAAATATTCGGGAATGAATGAGTACGCAAATTTTAATGTCTAAAACTGAGGTTATATTAATACAATCGTTTTTGTAGTTGGTCTTTTATAATTTAGATCCATGTCTGTTTATTTCCCTATAGCAGGAGAAACAGAGACATGAAGGCTAATCGCGTCTACAGTTCCAGTGCACCAATCAAACTGGTTTTATACCTAAACTAGTTACAAATTGAGACTCCAGCCGTGAGTCACTTACTGCCAGGGCTAGTGGTCGTTTCCAACAAACATTTACTGAACCCAATCAAGTTGCTATAAAGATGCAATAGAAAATTGCATGAAAGTCAATTAGAGCTAGCTTCCTCTGGTAGAAGTGCTATACACATCAATTTATGAGCAGAATTTCAAGTAAAATAAGGATGTGATAGCCACATCTAACATAAATACCGAACTGATAGTCTGATACCGACTGATACCTTAGCATAGATACCAAATTATTATGATTTTCCGCCTACTTGCGTTGGAAGCTTGGAAGGGTTCTCAAAACCGAAAAAAACTGTTGTCCCCTTTAATTTTTCACATTGTTTTTGATACATTATGGAAAATAAGAAATGTTAAAAAAACAAATGTTCCTTAATGTTCTCATTGATATTGATATTTTCGTATATTGAAAGGAAAAATGAACTCAAAACTGGTCATTAGATTCCTTGGCTGTGTTTTGAGTTCCGACAAAATTTTAATTATAAGTAGGTATTACTTTTTGAATATACGACAAACGAAGATTTCGTTTCGTTATTATTAAGTAATCGTGTTTCATTTTTGACATCTGCTTTCATTGGTACCTACTTATAGCATTATGGATACTATAGAAAAACTCGCGCTGTATCTTCATCTTGATCTCAGCAAACGGCTTTCTAATCGGGTCAAGTAACGTTCGGGCACAAACTAACGGATGTTTCTTGTTAATTAAACTAAAAATGTTGGACATTGTTTTAATCTATGGCCGTTTAATTGTACAGATGCGATGATACAACTTCTTTAACTGCTTGAATTGACATGACAAGACAATGTCAAGGTTGACACGCGTTTCAAGTATATTACTTCTAAAAGATTTATGTTCAAATAATGTATCCAGATATACCTAAGTAACCATTAATAAGCGGAAATTGAAACTTATCGTGTAAAAAGAGAGTGTTGCGCCCACTTTCAAACAGTCTTATAATCTAAAATAGAATCCCAACAGGGAAAAATATTTGAAACACGATTGACTGATTTTATCTTCCTACTTTAATTGATAAAGTCTCAGATTTCATATTATTATAACATTCATTAAATAAACGTAACTAAAAACGTTGGTATTTACAATTTGGATAAAACTTTCATATTTTAAATACAATCTTACTTTCAATATACGCTAAACTAACCTATGTATTTATATTCAGCAGGACTATCTGATACATTATCGGGAGCTGTATCTAAACAAAATATTGTCCATAAAAGCTTAATTAAGCGTTAAAACAGTATATAAAATCAATTATGGACAGGTCATCGCACCTCAGCAGCAAGAATCCAAGGTTGTTATATTTAATCGTGTTCTTATGATGTAGGATTTATGACATCGCTCGGTGTTCCCAATATATGCACACGCAACGGCGCTGTCAAGACGAAACCAAAATAAAAAGCTCCGCAACAAGGCCTGCGGTTAGCAATTTTATAATCATTATCAACAATATAATAATACGTAGCAAAAACTAGACACTTACGCACGCGGCCTCTTATTTACATGATTGTATGTAAGCTATGCCTCTCAAAACACAGCCGTCATGTACTGTCATGTTTGATAGCAAATCACACATTTTCTAAGCCACGAAAGCCTTAATAGCTTCTACTGACTTTGTTAATTGCGATATTAAAGCTAGTTTGCGTTTGACTATTAGAAACGCTTAAATTATAGAGCCGACTGACTTTTGCTAAATTGCTGCCTTAGTAATAAACAGGCCTATTAGATCAATTTAAATTGGCAAATGAAATTATAACACGCAACTTTTTTTGCGGAAGGTTAAGACGTATTTACTTTTTATTTGCACCAGAGTTCGGTATTATTATAATGATATAAATTTAAGGCGGAAAGTTCAGTTGTTATATCCGTTATTTGTTACTAGTCAGAAAGAGCTTGTAAAAACTTTTTAAAACAAATCACCAACTCCTAATTTTCATGAAACTTTCAAAAATCTTATTACTAGTATAAGGTTTAGTCCTACTCTATCACATATTTATTAAAAGTAAGTATCTCTATATTCTTGTCAAGTTTCTAAACTCTCTGACCTTTAGGGAGCAGAAAAGTACCTAATGAATGGCCTATTAAACCAACTCTGATAGCATCGCAATAGGAATTTCATATTAACGAATTTCCTTTCTTCCATTTCAAGACTAAGCACAAGAAACTATGACGGCTGTTATTCAAAGTTCTGGAAAATAATGACGAAAGACAATGAAATTTAAATCATTTGGTAGAATGCTCTATGCTATTGAGCGGAAATTGGCTTAGCCCGTAGGTAATTCTCGATATAAACGATTATTATATTCAATAGCGCGATTAACCATCACAGAGTTACTATTGCTACCTACTTTGGATTATAAAATACAACATTTTAAAACATTATAATAAACTGAGTTAAAGTTACTACTTGCCGGAGGCTTCGTTTTAATAGCTATTTCTTTTTTTTCGTTGCAACCATTGAAGTGAAGAATAAGCCTATTTAATTTTTGTAGATGGAAAAAAATTGAGCGTAACATTTAAGACAGGATCATTGACTCATATAGTTAAATCAATAACTATAATATGGTATTCGTTTACATAGTTTTGAGCAATATATGTCACGACAAAGCACCAATTCATAGATCCACTGGTGGTCAAAATTCAAATTCAAAATTAGTCCTTTGGATTATTCTTGTTACTGCAAGACTTAACTACTCTAATAGAGATTAATAATGTAGAGACCTAAAATACTGCCAAGCGCAAGAGGTAAATAGCACAGAATAAAAAATTGACTGATATTGGTAATTTTCAATGACAAGACTTGACAGTTCCAAACGATTGATGACCACCACATCAAGGTTAATGTTCATTCAATGTAGATGATTTCATTATATTCTATTATCACGAATCTGAATAAGTAGTACATACTGTCATTGTATCCTGTTTCTATGACACAAATCATTTAGTTAATCTTGAGATTTGAGGAATCTCAGCAATGTGATTTTTTTATTGAATGCATTTTAAACTGTTATGATATCTATATGCATTACTTCTCACATTATACCACTAGTTAAACATGACCACGACATTCCCCAGCAAATAATTCATCACCAGGCAACATGTAACGGTACACGCAAATGAATTGTAATTTCGATTCGTAGTAATAGTAAATACTTTAATGTAAAAGGCTTTAGCGGGAATGCACTAGGAAGCTTGCTAATACGTGATTAATTCCTAAGAGTGCTGCAGGCTAGTGCGCGGACACTCAGTTTTACCGGTATAGGCCCCGGGCCTAGGACGTACTTCGTGGAAGCTCCAGCTCCAACCATGACGTTATAAATGGAAAAGCTTCTAATCAATTTCATTAAAACACTTTAAAATAAAGTTACAAGCAAATATGGGCATGCTGAGGTGGATATGTGAAATGACGCGAATGAATAAAATTATTAGGAATCAGTCAGTATAATATGAAGGAAGTAACTCATTATGGATCGTTCTTCTTAACCACCCTTAAGAAAAGCCTGTGCCCCAGTAGTTGGGATATTAAAAATGGCTGATGAGGGTATGAGACATGAGAGTATGTTTGGAAGTGGCACTAGTGATAATAAAAAAGGGAGCCATCTGATTGTTAAACCTAAACTGAAAAAAACCGGCCAAGTGCGTGTCGGGCCACGCGCAGTAGGGTTCCGTAGGTACATTATATACCATACCATATTTTAATACCGCTATCATTTTTCGTCTGAAAAAATTACTTTGTTTTTCACAGTGTTTGTATGAATGACAAAGTTATATTTGCGGTTTTGGAAAATGTACTATATCTCAAAAACTAATTACTGTATCTGGTTCAAACTAATTTTAGTTAAAAGTGTTTATTAAGATCTATAGCAAATATTTTTTTTAGATTTTTCACCTTCTTACTTTAAAAGTTAAAGGGGGGGGGACTCACATTTTACCACTTTGGCGGCATATATCTTTCAAACGGTTGACTTTGAAAAAAAATAGACTTAGGAACTTCAATGTCATTTTTAAAGACCTATCTATAAACACCCCACAAGTATTGGTTTGATGAAAAAAAATATTTTCAGTTTCAGTTCCATGTATGGGGAGCCCCCCCTTAATCTTTTATATTTTTTTATTTTTGTGTAAAAATCGTAAAGCGGTTCACAGAATACACCTACCTACCAAGTTTTAACTATGTAGTCTTAATACTTTTGGAATAAAGTGGCTGTGACATACGGACGGACAGACAGACAGACAGACATGACGAATCTATAAGGGTTCCGTTTTTTGCCATTTTGATTTACGGAACCCTAAAAAGTATAAAATAATGGTCTATTTCATACACTACCTGATACTACTGTGACCACAACCCCCAATAAGTAGCGACAGGCAATTAGAAAATAAACTTAAAAAGGGGTTTATTTCAACATTACCTATCTAAATTTCTTTTTATTGAAATTGAAAATGTAGGTACCTAACCTACATATAAACTAATGAATGAGCACAGAAAAGAAAGCGCATAAAAAGAATAGTATTAGTAATATATGACGGTATACCGTTTTGCTATTTATTTAAGTGAAGGGAACATCAATAACACATCCATTCAAAATCAATATTTATCGCTTTTTGATTCACGTTGTATCACTAACCATAAATATAAGATTCTTGATGTATAAACTAAAGACCTTATCGGGCTTGCTGCGTACAGGATTCCGAGGCAGTTACAAAATTCTTTTAACATTATTAAGAAGCTATCTTAAGTTTATTCTGAATTTGTCAATTTTACGTTTATAATTATTAAGTTTAAACTAGTTATATTTAAATGAGTTCACGGTTTGAAAAAGTAAATTTTCTCTGCAAGAGTTTTATATTTTGGCATTGTAAATATTCAAAAGAGGGGTATAACTATGTTTACAAGTATGTATTTCAACAGCAACAATCAAAATTTAGCAAGTATTAGTAACAACGCAGATAACATAATACTTAACAATCATACTGCAATTTTCTACAAAGAGTCAATTTGTGGGTACCCGTTCCAACTACAACAGAAGCAAAATAAAAAACAAAACAGATCAAATATCATTCAAATAGAATGTGCGTTTCTTTCACCTACTTACAGATCCGATTGAAAGCACTTCGCACTAATTACGTGTACAAAGTGTATCAGAGCCGGTAGAGAGCTCAAGTAGAGCTCGTAGAGAGCTTAGTTGTTTAGGTAAATAATTGCATTGTTTGCTGGTTGGATGGACAGAAGTGTGCCGGTAGTAATCGCTTTCGTGATAGCGCCCCGTGTGAACTCTGCCACGACAGCCGACGAGAAACACAGACCAATGCATAAGATTATTACTTAGTTTTACATAGTTGAAAAAATATACATACATACAGGTCAAAATCATATTCCCTCCGTTTTGGCTTCGCCGTAGTCGGGTAAATTAGATTTATTTGAAAAAAAAATAGGAATTAGTTTACGATTTATAAGTTAAACAAGCTGACAGTATTGCTATTTTGTAACTATAGAGCGATGCTTTTGTATGATGATTTTGTGTTTATCAGTCAGTTAGAAAGTAAATAAGTTACGTTAAAAAATTAAGTTTGATAAACTAATTAGGCACCTGTTTTTCTTTTTCAGCTTATAGGTGCAATAGTGCTAATAGGCGCAATTTAATACGCAAGATTGATTATTGATTAATTTATTAGTACTGACATTTTATTTTTCTTTTATGCTGTATCTGACAAACGAGTTACATTGCTGATGATATTGACTGTCTGCCGCCGTAGCTTATGACTTGCAACCCCATGTCTACTTTCATGGTAACACACGAGAGAAAGATACCACTTTGTATGTACCAACAACATTCCACAAACAGTCGCTAGTTCAATGCCGATTATGTACCGTTTAAAATAAACCATGCCGTTCTTGGGCTGCAAATTATGTTTATTATAAGTATTATAGCCTGTTAATAAATGAAAATCGTTATTGACTGTTAGTAATGGTACTGTTCATAAAGATATTAAATCTATTATGAATAAGTTGTTTAAAATGTGGAGAAATCGGAATAAATTACTAGTAATATTTATTTATTTACCTTTTGTAGAATCATGAGTTGTTAAATTACCGTATCTACAAATTGTATTTTTTTTTTCTTTGTAAAAGAGACTGCTGTGCCTAAATATTGTTTGAACCTATACGATACGATGTAGGTAAGATTCAAGCTTTATGACCCCAATTCTTGATTCGCATCCTCTATCGAAAATTGTTGCAAAACAATTTCGGAGTCAACGGATACTTTGTAAACGTCATCAACTGATAAATAGGTACAATACAAACACGACTTACAAAGCTGCAAATCAAACACTATCATATCTGAAGTGAAATATTGGGAATCGCAAGGGCCAACAAAAATTGATGAATCACAGGCCACAGCTCGGCAGCGGCTCAACCATTACCAACGACAATTTCCCGGCTGCCATCTTTGTTCACAATCCGGTGCGCCACAGAATCACAAAGCTAGTTCGGTATGGATGGAGGCATCTCCTAGAACTTATTCTACAGTACAGCTGCTGTGCCCCGTCTCAACGTTTTTTGTGTTAGTAACATAAAGCTTCGATCATAGAAGAAAAACTGTGTAGAACTATTGAAACACCATTTAAAGACGCTTTGCCCCGAACTGTAAAATATTTCTAGATACGCCAATGACCATTGAGTCACGATTGTGCGTTAACATTAGCAGATTCTTTGATTGCGTATAAACACACCTAAAGCAATACAAAAGCTCAACCTCAAAGTCCTTAATAGGAGAAAGAATAATTAAATTATTGTCTACATAAATTTTCGAAACTGTTTTGATATTGCATGGTACCCTAGTCGTTAAATAATAATGGACATTTTATTACTAATAAATATCCATGTCCATCTAATAAACTTAGATATAGCTTAGGGATTTGTCCACTGTGTTTAGATACTTACTACCTTTTACAATTACTTTGATACTCGGCGTAATTGGTTATAAAAGTCAGCTACAATAAGTTCTTTGGCCAATTTATATTGCATGATTTATTTCGCTTTCATAACATTTCCGTGTATTATTAAAACTGTGTTTGCTATTAACTTAATTTTGAGACAAAATAACATCACATAATAAAACGTAAGTCAAGATTTTATTTACAAAAAGGTCCAGGAAACAATTTTAAAGGTTACAACAACGATGCCCAACAAAGTCTTAAATCACAACACTGAAATAATCGGTATGTTCGAATATTCGTAGCTCGGCTCGGCCGATACCGCGCGCTCAACGAGCGATCTGATCGGACTCCCCGTCGCCTTATTGATAAGGTTTCCATACTTCCCGTGTGTATCGGAATGCTTCTGAGTTTATTTAATGTAATTTCTATGTGTACGTGAGCTTATCCTACCGATCGAGTACGTAAAACAGCCAATGTATGCTTTATTGCGGCCCCATCACAAAACGATATGGATATGACAATCTAACTTCTCTAGTTTAAATAATTTCACACACTATCGGACAAGTAGAAACGAATAACGTCATAACTCATATATTATATGATAAAATAGCCACCGTAAATTGAAAGCAGCGATTATGATGGGCAAAATAGATTCGTGCGGGGTCGAGGCGACATCACGATGCGGCCGCGGGTTAAAGAGCGATACTCGAGCTAGTTCAAGTTATGAGCTCAACCGACACAATAGCTAATTTTCGAGAAATTTCCTGTGATGATTTCGAGTTAACTTAAGCAGTTCACCGATTTTCAGAATAGTTTTAAACAACCGTCCTTAATTATATTATACAACGTTTATCGCTTTTCATTAAATATCAAATACGTCTAATAACGACGGTCATAAAATAAATACTTATTTATAAAAAACAGTTTCAAAAATAAATTAATGGCTCTAAAAAGCAAGAAATAAAATATTGAAATCTGCATAATAATTAACTCGAAAGTGTATGCATATCTTATATTAAACAACGCCTTTTGAAGTCGGGTGGGTGGGGGGATATTTTTTATCTAAACTAATATATCTAAACTTTAATCATGGGTTTAAACCCCACCCGACTTCATAAGACGTTGTTTAATATAAGATATGCATAGACTTTCGAGTTAATTATTATGCAGATTTCAATATTTTATTTCTTGCTTTTTAGAGCCATTAATTTATTTTTGAAACTGTTTTTTGTTAGATTATTTTCAAGTTTTTTGAAGGAGGTTTTGTTTTTATTAAAAACTTTTTTATTTTAAACTTTTTTGTGGTAAGTATATTTGGTGATGATATTATCTAAGTTACAATAGCCTTATGTCAACGGCTCATCACCTTTTACATAGTACTGCTTTTTATTGTTGAGGGGCGTTTATTGTTGAGGAGTTCTCCTGGTACTTCACTATCAGCTCCACTTCACCATATGAATTATGATAAGCATAAATAGCCTAGCAACCATATTAAAGTAATCGTATCGTACCAGTGAACCACTTAGTATTGAATAGTTCCGATGATCATCTATGCTGGTTTTCATCATCAGTTCTACTTCACCAAAATGGTACTTTTCGAAAGCAAATGCACAAGTTACTTAAGAAAATACTGAAATCGCTATAGATGTGCCTTTAATATCTGAAGAGTTCCCTCGATTTCTCCAGGATCCCATCATCAGATCCTGATTTCATGACAATGGGACCAACTTGGAAGTATATACTTTCAAACAAAAAAAGAATTTTTCAAATCGGTCCAGCCGCCTTCGAGTAATCGAGTAACATACATAAAAAAAAAAAAAAAAAAAAAAAGGTTCCGATGAATTGAGAACCTCCTCCTTTTTTTGAAGTCGGTTAAAAAGAAATATGAGTGTCTTGCGGCGATGCATCGGCTGGCATGTTGCGATCTGTAAAATAATATTTAAGTTTATTGTAGAGAAGGCCTTATACAAATAAGGCTCTCTACAATAAAATATAATATTAATTAGTGTGCGGAGTTTTCATAAGCTTTATAATAAAATACATAGTTAACCGAGGAATTCGTCGTTGCAATTCTAACTCTTGTTACACCGATTATTTTTATCTCTTACATTTATTTACTTTCGGTCGCAAGGAACGATAGAATCATAATCTAAAAGAAAATCTCCATTTATGAAATCGTGTTTATGAACAGTACAATGATTTAAAGTGAATTATACTGTGTCGTATCGGAAAGGTTTTTACATGAGAGGATGAAACGGCACAAAGCGTTCTCAAACGATTTGCCACGGGTGACGCGGCCGTCACGACGCGCCGTCACTAAAACGTTACAGATAAATATTGGTACGTTATGTTTATATACGGGGATTATTTACTATATAGTAGTACTATAACTGTATAGTAAATACTAATTTACAAAGTGAAATATAATCCGTAAATTTTTAAGTATATCTTAAAATGAAATGGGGATTCTGAAATGGGGATGGGGAAAATGAAATGACCACGTTTCTGAATATGAACGTGCAGTTGAATGTTTTTAACATTAATAGTTTGAAAATATCGAAAATAATCTTGATTAATCGGCAAACTCATAAAAATAGCAAGACGCGTGCGTAAATTCATTATTTTCATTATTTACGTAGGTAAACAAGATACTTAAGTCTCTTTTGATTACGCGCGTGTAATTATATGAATGAGCTCTAAATCCAGAAATTAGTAAAATTTCGGGACATAAACAAACCTTAATATTAAATTGAAACCAATTATTAAATTGAAACTTTTAACTGTACATATAGTGCGCGGCACGTAACTTGAAATTTTTTCGACGGAGTGGGGATCAGTTCGCGCATGTGCTCATGTGAGCGACCAATAGCGCGCGTCCCTCTCCCGCCGCCCGCGCCCCTCACCGCTACGCATACCCAAAATACGCGTTCCGCGCAATCCCCACCCGATTTCAAGTTACATGCCTCGTACTGTACTCGATTAGAATAGGGAAGATCATTACATTTTTAGATATACTTAAAAATTAACCGTGTATAACCTATATCCGTATTTTAGCCGCCTCTGTAGTCTAGTGAAAAGACCGTCTATCTATAGAAAATGGGTTCTATGTTTAGAGAGGGTTAAATAATTACACTCCGTTTTGTCAGTGGTTGTATGACCAGCTTACCTACACTATCCTACAAACATTTGATGTCTGTTGTTGGCATTATTGTGTTTTAATTGTTTCTTAATTTCTCAATTGACTTTCGACCTACCACAATATTATACACACACTATAGGAGGGCAGGTAGTTGATTATTTGTGCCCAATAATCTACTTCTTTTCTTTACATAGTTACTATAAACGTAACTTTAAATATTGAGTTGTTTCCAAAATGGCTGCAGGGTCAATAACCTTATTCTGACTACATCATTAGCACACGTCATTGGAACAATAAATTTTCTACTTGCCAACGTAAAAACTTTAACAACTTTCACACGATAAAATTTACGTGCCTACTATATGCTAATGCTAGTAAATCTAAAATGTAAAAATATATTAAATGCAGGTATATAATAGCATAATATCTTCTTTTTGATGTAACTAACTGCCAGAATTTTTCGAAAAGGTCTTGAAAATTTTAAAAAAATTTTTGCCCTTTTTTATTTACGAAATACGTTAAATTATTTTGAGTTATTTAAATCAATACCTACTATACACGCTGAAATTTTAATCATTTGGTTCCCGCCGTGGGGTGGTTCCACTCATGATTACAAGCAACTTTTACTATGGGGCCAACTCTCCTGCTCGCAAAAAAAAATCTGCTGTCGAGTAGGTAAGTACTGCACTTTTGTATGGAACAGCAGATTTTTTTTTTGCGAGCAAGAGAAACTGTGTTTTACTTTTGTCCATTTGGGATTTATTATCAATAAAAACAAGAGTCTAATTTGCGTTCTGGATTGTCACTTTCAATTTTTTTCATACTTTTACGAGTTAATATGAAACACCCAGTAATACCCAAAGATATTAATGCAAGCAAACAAAGGATAGTAAACAATAAATGCGTTTATTAAGTTACGATACTAAAACTCGTAATTTTTCCTGGATTTACCCTAGTCGAGGGCCTTCCTTCAAAGATTAACCACGCATCCATTAAAAATAACGAGATGGTGCTGTAAATATGAAGAAATAAATTTTACTTTGTTCGTATTTAGTGTTACTTTTAAAGAGCATCTCTACTTGTAACGACATATTTATACTTATCCCATTGCGAAGCTTAATGAAGCCACTGAGATGTAATTTAACTATCAAGGTAAATATTAGTTTTATCACAGCTTGTTATAACTCAACCTTAATCTAAAGAGAAGGTCGCACAGCTCACGGTAAATTAAATAAGCTCTTTTAAATGAATTCTTATTGAAGCCAATTTATGGTGCCGCGGTTTTTACAAAAAGGTTGGCAAAAGGTTATAATAACTTAACACCTCTTAGTTCGGCGTGAAAAATATTAAGCATCAAAAGGTACTACCCTCCCCTAAAATAAAACTCCAAAGAACATTACGGCGACAATTCGACACAGCGTCGACTGGGCCAACACTCACAAAGCTTTCTCATTAAAACGTCACCGTTCCAAGCCGTGACACTAAAAGTCATTTCAACCAAAAAAAACTCTTCAACCCGTTTCGTTACATTTCTTAACGCTCGGGAAAAGAGCACAAAAGATTTTCTTAGCCGAAGCGTGACTGCCGTAATTAAGTGGCGAGAAAGCGCTCGGCGTGTTTTGCTATTTGATAATAGGCGTCAATATAGCTTCAAAATTTCGTTATTGCACACCGAACAAACATGCAAACTCAATATATAAAAATAAACAATACCAACGTGAAAGCGAAAACCTACACACAAAATCATTAAAGATCTGAACGCCGATCCGCGACAATGTCCCATAACATAAAATGTTTAATACCTGTCTACAATTTAAAATCAAAATTATTTTCCCAAGTGTGCTGTCCCTGAGGACCCGTCGGGGGCCGGATTGTAAATCATATTAAGTGCCACGTTACCCGGCCAAGATGGTCCCGACTTGTATCGAAATTATCGCCCGAGAGCCTCACGTAAAATATTCAAAACAGTTTCAGGTTACCGCGTCAAATATTTTTTTCCCGACGTCTAAAATAAACCACGCTGACTCATTAGCCAACAGTCTTTACTTTGTTCCCAATCGTATAAATTCTCTTTTATGGCAGTCCAATTTTTCTATATCGTCTCATTTAATTAAAACACGGCAAAAGGAAAGTCATAATATGAATAAGTACACTTGAAACGACATTATATTTTAATTGTTTGTTTACATTTACAACCTGAAACTAAAAGTGGAACTAAATTAATTTATAATTAAAACAAGTTCCTTCAACTGAATCTAATTATTGCAAGAAATAGTAGTTTGGCAATTACGAATTAATGAGCGGAGCGATCTGCTGTTCTATGCTCATTGATTAACTCATAGATAAACTTAAACGCATGATTAAACGACTCAATCAATCACTTGGTGGACCTCCCATGCAAACTGTACCAGCTACCTATTCTCACAGCCGAGTTCTATTACTTTTACAAGATAGAAAACTTGCCCTCACTTCCGCAGCTGCACACAAAAATAACCAAAAACAAATGAAGGTTGCTATTCGAGACGACAAGCGACAAACAGAAATCTAGTTTTATTGGCCCAAATATAACGACTCACTTCCTTTAAACAATTAAGAATCGAATATCACTTTCGATTAGTTACATACGAAACTTTCGAATCGAGTGTGATTGACGTTGTAATCGATATACCTATTACGCTCTGTTTAGAGTTAATCAGCTGCTCAAAATCATACCGGCGTGGAAAATTGCTAGTGAAATTTTACATATGGGACAATGTTAATTAATATCTAAGTAAGTACATACTTAAAATAGAAGTTTTGGAGTTTTTGTTGTATACTATACATTTAACACCTAGACTGTTATGAGTATTTGATCCAAAATATAATGTAGAGAAAGAAACGTCAATACATTTGAACCTAACGTAGTTTTTCGATTCGTCAATGAGTAAGGTAAGTAGGTACCTAACATTAAAAGTATGTAACATTTGTTGACAAAAATAATACAAGTATTTTAACATCTTAAACTTAGATATACTAAACATCTATATTACAAACAATGATATCTGCACCCAGACTAATAGAAACTGTAAGGGCAATCTCAGGTGCAGCGCTCTTATTAGGATTAAATTCCCCAATACAAATAATTCACGCAAAAACTGTGTTAACTTTGCCAAAAACTTACAATACTTAATTGTAAAGTGAATCCTCTCACGGTGTGTAAAGTGAATGTGAGTGAGTGTGTGTCGAGAGGGTGTATTTTTATGAAAAATTACATTTAAATTGAATTAAAGTACAGTTTTCAAACGTAATTCAACATTGTCATTTGATAAAGATTTTAATCCAGACAACTATAGAGATTTTTTTACTTCATGCATGTTTAGACGATATATTTATACTTTTGTTTACCTTACTACAAAGATGAGGTCCTAGAAAGATAAAGAATTTATGAGCGAAGGAGTGCCTAGTAACAAAAGATGAGCACACTTTACACAATGTTGAAAACTTGATACTTAAATAATCATTTATATTCACGAAAATCTTGCAAATGCTTTTACCAATAATAATAATAATAATCCTTATTCCTAACTATCAAAACTTTTTAAAAATACATTCTCTTTTTGAAAAATATTAACAATCATGATATCTACAGCAAAATAAAATAATATCACCCGATTTTGCTTCCGGTATAAATTATTGCATGTTTCAAAACATTTTTCCCTTTTGACGTACAACAATATCCGTCTTACATTTCATATGCGTTTCAAATATCATAACAAGTATCGTTAATAATGTCAAAGATTCAAAATATATGTCTCACACAACGGATACGAGACTCGTGTGGGCAACAAATATGGCACATAAATAACAACTGACATTGTTCCGAAAGGTTGATAATGATAAATGTATCTACGTTCTTAATTTCTCTATAGGTAAAAGTAGGTACAAGACAAGTTAGGGAAAGCTGAAAGCCAAAGAGACCGTATTTGGCTATGAATAAGAATTAGGTAGGCATGTTAATTGATCAATACTTAGGCAACTGGTTGCAAAACTATGCAGTTACGGTTTCTGTTGCTTGATTAGGGTGCTAGATAGCCGACTGATAGCGCGTGCTACGAGATTACTTAATAACTTAGTAGAGAACTAATCTCAAAATATTTAAAGTTTTCTTATAGTTTCCCCGTGTTCAATACTCTTAATACTTGTAATTATACTAGCCTCTGTCTGCAAGTTCATGCGCATACTAATACTGGTGAGTGCGTGGAAATTAGAAAAATCCTTTCATTGCGGATGCATGTCTTAGTACCTTTCTACCAAGATGCCAAATTTCAGCATGACCCTTTCAGTAATGTACCAGTCAGTCAGGAGAATGTAGTAGGTTATGTTTTTCACTCAACAGATTGTTTACGATTTTTACAATGAAACGGCGTTTGAAATTCTTTATAAGTAAGTTGAAATGGAAAATATATCTAAATTTCACCACTATAACGGGAGTAGATATTACCCAGTCTTTGAGGTGAAGTGCAGTGGAACTATAAATAAATATATCATTCGGTACTGGCAAAAACTGGTGTCAGATCGTGGTGACAGTAATCACGGCAGCAAAAGCCTCACATGCGCCTCCAATTACAAGCCATTTACGGGGGCTACGTGCCTAACATAATGGCTCGAATCTAACATTTTCTATAAGCCGACCGCAGCATTCTCCTATACAAAGATGCGATGGGTAATTATTTTCTCACGTATACTTTTAAATACCTCAGTATTTATAATGTAAAACAAAAAAATATCATTTAAATGCTAATTTTTAATGTTTGCAAATGAAATTTAACATAAGCTGTAATAAGTAGTAATCTACTGAATTTTTAGATTTTAGGCTTTCACAATGCTTTTTTTATATTAAGATAACTGTTTAGAAGAAATACTAGAATAAATTAACTCACTCGTAGCAGCTGTCACACACAGAGCTGCTACGGGTGAGTCGATTTTTTCTAGTATTTTTTTCTAATATAACAGTTATCTTAAACTTCTAAGAAAAACTACTTACTTTTAAACATTATTTAAAATTAATGTAAATCAAGAGCATCCAACTAAAGGGACTTTTTTACGCAGTAAAAATAAGTATTACATAACATTTGTAAAAATTCCTTAAAGTTCTCAATTTTAAGATACATTTACAGTTTTCATATTGATTAGGGGAAACAAAAATAAATTTTACATGTGTACACACAGAAATGGGTAATCAAAAGGAATAGCGGCTTGCACACTACATCCGCTCAGGGATAGGTAAAACTGCATATGAATCACAACAATCAGTCATTCACGACGGCCGAACGTCGGAGAGCTTCGCACTATTTTAGAAAAACAGCCGACGGCGAATTGCTTTGCAATTACAGCAAGCGTCGACTCGTCCGTCTGTCCGTCTGTAAAATGGCGGCATGCCTCGAGATTGACTAGTCGACTAGTTGACTAGTAGCTGAATGCTTCTTAGCCAACGGCGATCTAGCCTGCACCGATCTATCTCAGGGCATGCTGGCATGCACGAATGAAACCCTGCCTTCGGTAAATTAAAATTCTTTTTGTTTGATAAATGTCCTGTGATTATCTCGCATATAGAATGTAATGACTGCTGACGTGTCATTGAAGCGCGATTGTTTATGACTTGGTACTCACTCACCATTCGATATCATTTTTTTAATAATCTGGGACGTAGTTACCTGCAATTAAAACATCAATTTAAACATTATTATCATAAACACACACACACAAAATTTTATAATAGTAAAATATACCATACGTCAGGAAAAACCAAACAACCAATTATTTTTTAATAACTCGTTAAATCTTAATTTTGCTCTTTCTACTAACAATTCAAATAATGATAAATCAACAACTTCATACATTGAAAATTACTTGAACGTCAACATCGTCGGAAAGAATATTAAAATAAATTAGTAACAGTTTTCATGCATTCACAAATACATATGCCTCACGCTAACGCTAAAAACATAATAATAACGTTCACACATTAAACGCTGCCCGCCTAAACTGCACAAAACCGGTCATTATGAAGCATAGTCGTCGCAGCCAAACCACATAAGTCACATTCGTCGCCACATCAAAAAGTAATCAGACCACAAAAGCCAGGGCCGAGTCATCGAAAGGGTCGCACGAAATATGCTCGAAACGAACCTAATCGATTCAACAAGCGACACGACCACAGGTAAGACCTGCCTTAACATAATTTACTGAGGATCTCTATAAAAACGCGACGCGTCAGGAGCTTGATAGACTTTTTTTCAATAAACTAAACCATTAATTTAGGGCTGTGAAATTACTTATCTAATTGCATTAATATAAATAATTCGACAATACTAAAGTTATTCAGCGTTTACAAAGAACTTAATTTTTCGGGTCGTAAATAATTGACTTAGCAAGCACCGTTGAGAATTCAGATAATTTCTTTATTAGATCCTTAATTGGCTCACTTTATGTCTTCTTTACATATATTAACATGCTTTTACACATAAATAGTTGAAAGCGTTCTGTCTAAGATACGGTAATGTTATATCTGAAGCAACCGTTAGGGTAATAAAAAGGTAGTATTTTTTACGATGTTTTTTCGAGGGTCTCGCGCTAACGATTTAAATAGGTATACCGGCCGACACTCCCGCGCATCCTCCGTCCGAAACAGACACCCCCCGCTGCCTCGAGAAATAATGTTGCCCAATGTTACCTGCGCCCGCGCCGCGCGGAGGAAACAAATACTAAACCATCCAAGACGCCATAAATTTCTGAAATGACCCTGCGTTCTGATTAAAAAACCAATTTTCGTGTCCGAACCTAAGATCATGATTTAACTTACATTTTTGTTAAAATGCAGCATTTACTTTTAATGACAATCATCTAATCTAATAAAATTATATCACTAATATAACAATCAAGTTTTTCCAATAATGACATTACCTATATCTGTTGTAAACAACAGTATACTTAATTACTTACACAACGTTAATTTTGCAATTTTAATTTCGCAAAACCCTGAAAATGATTTGTGGATTACAGTTCTTTATGTATTTCATTCATTCAAAAAGTTATTCCGAATGATGAATTAAAAAAAAATGGATTTAACGTTGGTGAACAAAAAAATACGTATTTACTTATTTACACAATAGACTGTGTTATTGTGACTTTTTCTTGGCACCGGCATGGTGGCCATAATGGTGGCGCCATTACTTTAAAGAATTCAAACAACAAAACTGATAAAAAAATAAAAATAAAAATGCCAGCTAAAATTTCTCATTTCCTACGCACAAAAAATAGAAAGTAAATATTTAGTGATAATTCGACATAATTAGTACTTACTACGAACAAAAACAAATCAATGTATCAAAAACGGAAGTACATACAGTGAAATTGTACATGTAATTTGAGAATGAGCTTTTATCCATTCGATAGGGTTTGTGAAAGCCGGAAACAGAGCACCGATAACACACTGAGAATCTGCACAGTTTTAACCGACATAACTACCAGTTTGAACGACTTAAGTGCCAGTTTACTTTTGATTAGGCGGTGGTTATGTCGTTTGCGTGGAGTGAACGCGTCACTCCTATATCTTATTGCTAAGCTGTTGTAAATGCATAGAAAGTAACCCCAATAGGACTTCTTGCATCTCTCGGAGTACTCAATATTTTTAATTAGATTTATACATCCTGAAATTTTAATCATTTGGTTCCCGCAGTGGAGTGGTTCCACTCATGATTACAAGCAACTTTTACTATGGGAGCAACTCCAATATCGCGAAAGAAACTTAACTGTTCCATACATCAAGGCCCAGTAGGTGTTGCGCTTTTGTATGGAGCTGATTTTTAGGGTTCCGTACCCAAAGAGTAAAAACGGGACCCTATTACTAAGACTCCGCTGTCCGTCTGTCTGTCTGTCACCAGGCTGTATCTCATGAACCGTGATAGCTAGAAAGTTGATATTTCACAGATGGTGTATTTCTGTTGCCGCTATAACAACAAATACTAAAAACAGAATAAAATGAATATTTAAGGGGGGCTCCCATACAACAAACGTAATTTTTTGTCGTTTTTTGGGACGGAACCCTTCGTGCGCGAGTCCGACTCGCACTTGGCCGGTTTTTTTTTTTCGTGATATCAGTGTTGGCCCCATAGCAAAAGTTGCTTGTGATCATGAGTGGAACCACCCCACTGCGGGAACCAAATGATTAAAATTTCAGCGTGTATAGCGCAAAACATTTTAGTAACTCTTAATAAAAACATTATATTATGTGTAAGTAATACTAACGTTATGCGTTAAATAATACGTACGCACACGAAGTAGCAGCAAAATAACCATTGAGATTAAACTAAAGATAAGTTTCATAGCAAGCTAAAGGTGCACGAGAGAAGTTTTTATTTCTTAAACTTAAAAAAATACGTGTGACACAAGTTGGAAAAAATGTAGGCAACACTTGAAAAGACTGGTCGAGCCATAAAAATGTTTATTGCTTTCCTTCCCACTTGACCACGGGTTCAACGACTTCGTATATTTTGGTTTGAATTTACAATACTATTATATATGTACATACGATTATCATCAATTAATCAATACATACGTTATTGTAGATTTTATAAACCAGTTAGCGTCTGACATGTGGTTTAGAAAAATAGAATGATACTGGTTTTCTTGATATCATTTATCATACCGTACTTAAAGATAGATGATAAAAAGAAGACAACTTAGTTATCTAAATAAAATGCAAGACTAAAAGCTCAAGTTTTCATGAATGACAACGAAAATAAATAAATAAGAAGCTCTATTAAGTTTGTTGAAATTCTCAAGACAAAATAAATAAAATCAATAAGTAAAAAACTCCAGTTTATTTTTTTATTATTAAACACACCAGTTCAAACTTATTATTTGAGAAAACTTGTTAATAATTTGTTAACCCAAAGTGACTTTTGTCACATTAATAAAAACAAAACACTGTTGTAGAAATATTTTGTCCATACTTTTATGTACTCAATCATTTAGCACATGAAGCGTCAACATCGTAAATACACGTCGCAGCGACGTTTGTGGGAAAAATCGTGAGAATAACATGTAACAACAGTCGCTCACACCGGCCGTGGCCGTGGTTTCCACACATTTTCAAGTTTTATCACACTTTAAATTGCCGTTATGTACATTAACAATGTAATATAGCGGCAACTATTCTAATACGAAAGTATTCGAGATCGAGTTAGAATTGAATAAACGTCAAAGCGGTACTGTGGAACCCATGGAAACCGTTTCCGAAGTACCAAAATAGCAGATTTTTGACGTTATTTGAACCGGTATGAACTCGATCTCGTCGAAAGTAAACCCCGGTACCCAAACGTATCAGTTAAAACAATCGACGATCCGATCCAAATCATAGAAACAGCACAGCCCATCTATTGCCGCAGTAAATTAGAACACCGCGTAGAACTGACCCAAGTTCAAGCAAACTCATGATACAATATTAAATGTATGGGAAATGCTGGATCCCATTAAATCACACAATTCAAAACACGCTACCGGCGCCGAAGCCTAATTGAAAATAGCGAATATCCAGAGTCTAGATGCACCGTATTAATTAAAACTAAATATTCTCGCCTTAACTCGCTCATGCTCAAGTACCTGCTTACTTGCTACTATTTGTTACCACTCATCTGTTCACTGAATAAAACGAATTAAGTTCTACTCCACAGGATTAAAGACGAAATTTCAGTAACTTAATAACAATGTCTTATAAAGCATTTTAGACTATCATTAAAAGGCATAAAGCACATTTTAAAGTGACAAATGGCAAGTATAAATGTGAAATCAAACAAGGAGCGTAGTTAATAATTTATTGATATAAGACATGCGAAGCCCATAAAGTTACCTTTGGCACACGTCTCGGTCTCTTTTAATTTGTAACTCGTTAGCATTAAGCAGCCAGTGAACGAAGCATGCTTAGATTAAGATTTTAGCCCCGACCAAAGTACATTGCAACATTGTCGTGTTTTATTGGCTCCGTGGTTATCTGGGATGCTTGTTAATTTATGTTAACCGACACCATAGTTAATTGTTTGATAATATTTTTATTTCAGTCCTTAATTCTTATTCACTATACATTTGCAGTATAATGTATTAAGTAGTAGATTAGATAACAACAACGATAAATGTTTTTAATGGAATTAAAATTGACTTACAATAATTAAAGAAAACTAAAACTGTATGCAAACAAACACGGAAGCAATCAACCTATTGCTGCAGGTGACGGTGTTAGATGTAAAATAATAAAGTATCATTAGAAAGACGAGGTAATAGAGCCTCATTAAAAGAAAGCAAACACTCGGCCCTAACCAAGCGTAACAAACATCAGTGTCTCAAACAATAGTCATAACTGTTGAACAAACACAGGTTAGCGTTCAAAAGACAGGCGTTTGGTCCAAACGGTGGGGGCGGCGCGCCGCAAGCGGAGAATGTTAGAAAAACTTATAGAAAATGACAAGCGGCTGACAAGGACAGGTACATTTACACCGTAGAAAAGAGAGGGACGGATAGAAAACTTGTTCTCCGGCATTCCGCCGCATGGTGGATTTAGGAACGGGGGCAGAGCGATACGATTACAAGGTTATGCCGTGTTATTTTTAAAGTTCTAAAGCTTATTTTTCAATAAGTGAAAAATGACCAGCTGTTGGGAACGCACGGAAGGGTCTATTAATTGCTTTCGGGATGCTTTTGATTTTGTATTTGTTCGATAGAGGTGTAAAAAATATTCTTTAGCGATTTTAAGCTTTAACCTAACCAGTCAAAGGACTTTAATTAAAAACTTTAGAGAGTTTCTATTTAATTTTGATAATTCAATGTTTATCTACAAATATTTCAGTTTATTCAGATACACCTCAGGGTGCAAGAATAATACAAACAATTAAGGCATTATGAAACGAACCAAGTCAGGATAACATTATGATAATGCGTGCGACATTCTGACTGCTCCGCGAATAGATTACGCCGGTGGAAATCCACGGTTGGACACGTTCATTTGGCCCGGCGCATTTGCGTCTGCGCGACCATAGGCTGCATAATAAGACATTATGTTTGCCGCGAGCAAATCGCATTTTGTTGTGCAACATACGCCTGAGATACATAATAATATTTAATATAGAATAGTAAAAAACAAGTTGTGGATGATATATTTCGAATGAAGCATTATAATGCGTTTACGAATTAAGTCTTGATAAAAATACTGGAATAGTGGCTAGCACCAATTACTTTAATCTAGTACAAAAAACAAGTATTCGTTTTTTTACATTTTAAGATTACGTTAAAACAAGTCATATTGAACGCAAAAATCTAAAAATACTTTTTAACATCTTATCTACACGTTAGCAGCAAAAATATTGTTCTTTATGCTTTTGGCGTCTTATTTTCTGCAACTAAAAGATGAAGTTGTCTTTTCAAAATCCGAAGACTTATTATATTTTTATTATGAAAAAGGAGGTATGTTATTATGTAATATAATTGCGGTTGCGACCAAAAATCACTTGTTTCTATGTTCTGAGGTTGTGTCTATAATTGTAAACAGGAATAAAATCATATTTAAATTCATTCTTACATTGACGAATCTTTTTGTATTGTTAAACGTAAGCATGATTCAGAGGAGGTTTATTAATGTTCAGAATTTGATATATTATGCGTCCGTTTGGTATCTTGATCTAAATCCGCTCAGTCGTATCGAGTATGTGCCCCTAACGATATCAAACCAGGGCCGCGCCTATTTCAAGAAAGATTGTATCGATTTCAACTAAACTTGTGTCAGTTCACAATGCACGAATTCAAATTTGACAGCTGTGAAAATAGAAACCCTCTGAATGTTAGGTACTTTTTTTATAAGTACTTATTATTAATTATGATGAAGAGAATGAGAAGAGAAGGAACTTAAATTCCAATGAAAAAAAGATCATGAAAACCATAAGATGACTGCTGAGCAAATACCATCTGACTGAATTTATTAAAGTGCGCGACTAATAAATGAGAGCTAAAGATGTTAAAACTAGTTTGTCTATTTGAACACATTTGTTTCCTCTTTTTTCTTAAACGCCAAATGACGTGTGTCTTGACCACGACATTTGTAAAGTCATCGTCAACTTTTTTTGTATACAGACCGTGGTTTGAGTAGTGGGTAACTCCAAGTGTCACATATTTCCGTTGAATCTTGTTTCACTTCTATTTACCCACCAAGAAATACGTTTTTTTTACATTGTTAATAAAGGTACTTCTATTTTTGATACAGGTAGATAAGCAATTTTACGAGTTGCAATAATACTAATTTACTGTACGAATTCTTGTGGGAATGAAGATTAGTTTTTGACATATTATTGTTTACAGAAAGCTTTTATATTCTTGGTAGCTCTACTTAAATTCAATGGAGTAGAGTTTTTTCTACGAAGTTGCTTTTTCAAAACCTTCATAATGTCGTGTCAATCCCACGCAATACATATTTAGTCTATTCCCAATACAATCAATTTTACATTACGGAGCTGGTTTCCACATTCTTACCCACTTTTCCATAGCATTAAACAATCAACATACATGCGATTCCAATCTACCGTCGCATTCGATTGATTGACTGCAAAATTCAAAACATCCGATGGCTATCTCCGAAGTTGGAGCCTGGTGCGGTGGAGGGTCGCACCGTCGCACGCAACAGGTGTCCGATTGCAGTCTCCCGCGTATAACAGACCTCGTCACGACAAGTTATGACACGACAATAAGCCCCGACACTACCTATAAAACCTTGTTCTTTTTGCTAAAGGTTTGGTCAGACCGCAAGCGATAATACGACGGCTACGCGACGCGACGACCGATGACGTTAGCACCCTGGAAGAAGTTGTAATGTATAGCATTGGCGCGCTTTGTACAAGTAACTACTTTTGTTAGGCTGGATATAGCATTGAAGACGTCATACACCGCCGTCGTTCGAAGTCCCGTTGCCGTCGCACCCATTGTGTGACGTCTTCTTTACTAACTTGTAAAACTGCTAGGTATAGGCAGTTTTACAAGGTGGTAAAGAAGACGCAACACACACAAGCGTTGCGTCGCTGTGTTGCGCCCTTGCTTTCTGTCTGACCATACCTTAAGCCCCACTACCTATAACCTTGTTCTTTTTGCTAAGGAACCCCTGTAAGCGTCAGATACTGTGGGATGGATTGGTATTGACGGATCGCATAGCGGTGCTACGGCATATCTAAAGCTTCAAGTCTTGTCATTTAATAACAAAGTAACCATCGTTTATATTACAACACCCCGCAAGTCGATTTGTCAACTTTTCTGGAGAGACAAAGAACTAATCACTGTAATAATAAATATCAGTGTTGCAACACCACTCAAGTACGAAAATAAATTACAGTTGACAATTTGATTGTTTGAGTAAAGTTTAAAATCAAAATCTTACCTCTTTTTTATTAAAATAAAAATATTTTTACTCAATTTCACTTATAAATACACTAAATTCTTTTATTATTTGTAGAGCAACAAGTAAGTAGTCATCAAAAACAAGGGTAGCGGAATGAATACTTACGCAGTGTTGACGAACCGCGCAGTATCACAATTAAAGTAACAAATTAAATCTCTTCGACGAAGACGGGATAATTAGGATCGAACTTCACTTAGTGTAAGTTCGTTTGATCATTTAAATATCGTGTTCTTATGGGTGGAAAAGTATAGATTGCCATTGGTAGATCGATGCGCGCTAAAAAGCTTTAATCAAAATATGAAAACTGCCAAAAATCGACTTGCGCGGGGTTGTAATGTAAACGACGAATAAGTGTTAACTGTAATAAAATGGCAAAAAAAAAACGAAAATACAGCAGACAAAAATAATCAATCAATACATCTTACTAAATGGACTGCATTATACAATCTTCGCTTATCTCCCATATATTTTCCACGAAGAGATAAAGCTCTCACGTGCCAATTTACCGGTGCCAAGAATATCAATCTATAAAGCTTTTCACTGCCAATGAAAACATTAGTATTCCTAACACTAGATTTTCCAGAAACGAATCACATCAATGCCTAGAATGAAGTAAAAAGTCAAACTAGTTATTAATATCATACAGCACTGCGAGAAGAAATTATCATACCACACATACTTTGACTTTTTGCTCGCTATGCTGTATATAATAGTTTCTCAAAGTTATTTTTGATGCATTTGCTCTGATTATCAAGAGAAAAACTTATTAAGGATTATGTTAAAAAGTCATTAAAAATAATTTTCTGTTATTAGCTTCATGCAATTAGTTGTCATTACGTTTGCTGAAAAAAAGGCATATTGTATAATAGAGTATTCTGGTATATGTTTTGTTATAAGTATAGTCAACAATATTAAAATTATAAAATTCAAACTCTTGTTGAAATATCAATAATAACATAATAATGCAATGTTTAAATTAATTTTCATTTAGATTAGTTAAATAGCTATAAATAAAACTCGAAAATAATTAAATAAAAATATGAGCCACTATTACTAACTTTGTCGTGATAGAAGCAAAAACGCGTTGATGTCTATTCTAGGAGAACCCATAAATAACAAGAAGTCGGCCCTGAAATATTTAGATAATTGCAATCGCAAACGATAAAAAGTTGTTATTGTTCTTAATTGCCGTAATAAAACAACATGACAAAACTCAGTCTAGATATGCACGGCTGCATAATAACGATACATGCAATCATTATGCGTGTAACTACGTATTTAGTGTATTAACATAAAATAATAAAATACCCATCATAAAGCCAATCGATCGTACCCTCAACCCTCGAGCAACAAACACGGTATTTTTTAAAATTTAAAAGCGATACGTTATATAAATTCCGAACATGGGCGCGACAATCTACAACCAGAAAAGTGTCGTAATAACATGCCAATAAGTCATAAAGTTCACTGGAATAATTTTATCCTCCAATACTCATTATGAATAATAATTCGCTTGCGAAACTTTTTCGAAATCTGTGTAGTGTACACAACAGGAATTCATAAGCAGCGCGCCCATTTTTTATGCTCATTAACCGACTTCGCCGTGAAAAGAGTAAGTGTAAAATTAATAAAATTATATAAAATACACATCATAAACCTGTTTTCCTTATTCTGAACTAGTGATAAACCTTATATTGCTTCCGATAACACATTTTTTTTAATTTAACCATCAGTTTTCTTTCAGTTTAGCGCAGACCTATCAAAAAACCCCTAACGTTTTTCAGTAGGTATTCCGTTGAGATTACTTACTTGCAAGCGCCCGCGACTTCAGTTTTTAGATAATTAACATGGGATTGAGTTTTTTAAAGCAATATTCAAGAGCAGAGGAATTACAGTCAAAGTAAAGGAACTTGGAATGAGCGTCTATAAACGGTACCGCTTACCATCAAGTGGACTGTCTGTCTGCCACCCTTGTGTTATAAAAAAGGTAAATTAGCATGAAAACTCTTCGGTTAAAAATAAACTTTATAAAACTGGCACCTTTTTTCCTCGGAAGTGTCTAAGTCGACGCGCGAAGTGATAAAATAGTTGACCGTATACGGTAACGAGTGTCGAGACAATGCGCGTGTTTTTGTCAGCGGTAGCTGCTCCTAGATCATTACAATAGCATAAAGTAGCCAGTTATGAACCAGGCACCTATCTTGTGAGAACGACGCTATCAACCGGTTTGTGGCAAGCTTTTTATTGGATAAGGGTACAACTGAACTGGAGCAATTTTCGAAATATGCGTTCTTGGCCTAACAGTTTAGTAATCAACTAGCGAAAGATTTTTGCGAATGACTAACCGCTACCTGTAGGAATTATAACATAAAAGGCCGATCTCGAATTATCGATACACCGCGAACAACCGATTCATAAACGTCGTAAAAAGAAAAATCGGATATCGTATAAAATCGTATCGACAGAGATAAGGGCGGGCGACGCGGCCGCGTAGCCCACGGCAGCGACACGATATTTTATGAAATACCCGATTTATATTCGCTGCAGCAGTCCAGTAAAACCCTTAATGTTCACCGTTCGTAATTACTGAGGGCAAAATAAAAACTTAAAGGTATAATGCACGCGTGCACTTGCCGACCTATGCTATGTTGGACTTCGGCAGATTGGTATCGATATTCTCATATCAAAAATAACTGACAGCTAACATCACGGTGAGCTAGGATTCCAATCCACCATTCGTAATTTCAACTTTTGAAAATTAAACAAAAATGTTTCATTACTTTAAGTAACTATTATTTCTCATCTCAGAGCAACTTAAAAGTGGATGATAAAAAATAGGTAATTTAGTATCTTTTACTTACTAGGATATCTTTAACATTTAAAAGTTATTTCAACGTTCTTTGCCTTTTCGAAAATTAAATGAGAATTAATTACATTTCTTTATTTATATGAAATTGGCACCAAATAGTAATTACATTGGATCAGAATAACACCATTTACGGCACTTATCCGGTCGCACCAGCCCCATTACAAAACCATGAAATTGTAAGTAACGATACTTTTTACGATATTTAAGTAATCTGAGATAAAGTTAGAATGAGACGCTATTAAAATTAAAAGAAATCAAACAACAAAAGTTATACTAAAGTAATGTCCCGATGGTGTACTATGAAATTAATCCAATGTTATTCATTAGGTAATTCCGATTTTATGACCATAGATATTATGGTCTGTGCCAGGGCGTAAAATAGGATTGTGAAACCATATTATTTGATGGCATTCATAAATTAGGCGAAGTCGGATAATGGTCTTCAGTGATCCCAATTATAGAATGCAATGAGTATCTAAATATATTCTCAGGTTAGTGACTCGGTCTTAGTATTGTTATATTATATGTTTATATATTTCACAACGGTATTAGATAATTTATTTTCTCTGACAATATTATAATTATAATAATAAATGCTTGGACAATTTCACACAGCGCCATCTAGCCCCAATAACAAAGCAAAGCTTTACTTATTTAGTATATACTTAACTTATAATACATATTATCACCCAGATACGTCACAGAAATAAATAAAAAAATCTTTTCAATTTCTGCCCGATCGGGAATCGAACCCGGGACCCCTTACGTGGCAGACTCAAAAAATATATAGACATACGAGTGAAATCTTCTAGTATGCAAATTAATGGGTGATTTATATCGTAAGACAAAATTCGCCGTCCTGCAAGTGTGGCGTAAAGTTAGTTAGCATATAACTTTTGAATGTATAAAAAAAATAATGCTTATCGGCATAAAAAAACAGAAAATTATAAAGGAGTGCTGATACACATTTAAGCTAAACATTGTAAACTCCTGCTGTATGTTTCATAATCTGAATAGGCATTTAAATTGACCTAACCGATGTGTTCATGAATCCAAAATAGCGATGAATAATACAGCATAATAATAATAGAAAACATTTAAAAGAAGAATTAAAATAAAATAATTTTCATAGAAAACGACTTACGTATAATCGTATAAATAATAAGTGTTATAATTGAAAAATTGCTCAAGTATAATTACACTTTACAGTTACACAACTTACACACCCAGCAGAATATATTTTAACAAAAATAAATTGGTACGTTTGTTGTATCTGCTTCTACTTGTCACTTGAGGTTTTATCAGCGTCCGTACATCTTGAGCCGACTAAGTCTTTGATACACAAATGTACATCAGATATTTATCTGGTCATACAACCTTTTCGGGACTGTCGAGCACAAAAATGAAAAAAAGCACGTATATTCACAATCTATTTTCATTTATGGGAAATTATTTTATTGCATAAGGTTTAAGACCGTTAAAGATTTATTGAAATAAAATTCACAACTGTCTAAAAGTAATAAACATTGATTTTCAAATGACACGCAATATTTAAAGAAACACTCTCTAAAAATAAAAGTTATCAAGGAAAAAGAAAAATAGAACAAGCATATTTTTCAAAAAGCAAGCAAGTCCAAATTCCGTTTGTCCAAAGGCGAAAATTAAATAAAATATAAACATAATTACCTCCCAGAGTTTCTGAATGATTAAAATTATAACTTTTCATATTTATAGCTTCTGCCGCGTTTATTTAAGAAGTTGCATCTCAGTTTCACTAAGTTATTGTCAAGAGCGTCGCAAGCGCAGGTCATATGCACAATTATTACAATTTATATTGAGATGTTTCCCGCGGTGCTTCTTCGGTCTTTATAACTGTTTCTTTTATTTATTTTTATTTAATAATGGTTCTATTATTTGTGTAATTACCTAAAAGCTACGGTTTGGAGGTACATCGAAATTAAGTTATTATATTAATAAGAACTTTCTCGGAATATCGAATCAGGTTTATACACACAACAAAAAGGTTTATAGAAATAGAAATACCTATGCTTATACAAGCAAACAACTATCTTTTATTCCCATGGAAAAAAACAACAACCACAGCAGATAAAACCAGAAGCTCAAAGCAGGAAACATAAATTAAACTTACACTAAACAGCAATAAAGTCCTATATTTAGCTAGCCAATATTTACGCTAGTTAAAAGTTTAATGCAATAAACATATTGTAAATTCACAACAGGATTGTACATAACGTAATGGCATAAAGGTGCCGAGGAACCAGTCGAAACGACACTTTATAAGACTATCATTTAATTTTTACGACAAAACATCAGTTATTATAAGTAGTTAAATAATCTTAAATAAAAAATGTAAACGAGAAATGCTACTTGATACCGCTGTAATTTCAGAAAAAATGTCCTTTTTATTACTTTATTGATAAAATGGAACATCACTATTCGTAACACATAATTTCAGACGTAATGGTAGACATTTTGTTATCTTAACTCAAGGTAAAGAAATCGTTTTACTAAAAAACCTAAATAATGTTTCACATCACATTTACTCATCCAACGTTGTTATAAAATTTATACCTACTTAATATTTTCGATTGAACAATGATTCTTTTCTTTTTGTTCCATTCGACTTAAATACTTACGAGTGTGACAGGTATAAGCCTTATCGGACCAATGGCTGATGGATCGATGTTAAAATGCCACTTTTATTGCTCTCGCGCATGTTCCTAATGCCCTTTACTTTGGAGCCGCGACGTCATTTTTTTAATTTACTTTCTTTTATTTGTATACCAACCAGTTGATAAATGCAACTGTTTTCAATTCCGACGTACTCACTCTCAATGGCGGGATGTCACAAAATTTATCCCGCTTGGTGGCGCTACTGCTGCCAGAGACATGTATGAGCATAAAAATAGAAGCGCAGCGAAAATTTTTCTATGTCTATGTGTATGAGCATTTATCTCCGATTTTCCCGTTTATATTAAATTATATCTAAAAATGGTTGGTACAATAAATAATTATTATCTACACCCATGCTTTAAATCCTCTGTAAGGGGTTCTGAATCAGCTTACTGCCATCATTACAATATCCCGAGCGAGAGCTGGTCCTTCAGCGCCGTGCGCCCACGCGCGAGCGTTGCATTATGAAATTCAGTACAACATTATAACACTCTTGCGGAAAACATAATAACGAGGAGGGAGAGGAAAGTCAAAGACAAAGTCAAAGTCAAAACCTTTATAGAGGATACACATCATGGGTTTAGATAAATATCATGGGTGTTTTTAATCCATATGTATTAAAATATTGTTTGTTTCCCTAATAAAAATAAGAAAAAATAAAAATATGGGTGTAGATAAAGTCTTGTATGCAACTGTACTTAATTAGGTATTAAAACACTCATGTGATACTATTATCACACACACACATTCGTGTTTTAATACCCCTCGTTATAGTACAGTTGCATAAATAACTATTAACTATGTAAGTCGGACAGTAAACGAATTGAAGATTGAAGAAAACCAAATAGTGTTGGAAGAAAAATTGATATTTACGAAAAATCGCTTCCAACATCAAAAAATCGATAGCAAACACATAGAAAACAACAAAATGACAGGTCTACATCTACACTAGCGCCAAGTTAGCGGTAGTGCACCGACTGGGGACGATTTGTGAATCAGCAACATTGTCCTGCCATCATTATGTACAAAAATTCATATACTTAGAGTAAACCAGAAGGCTAATTGTCTAATTCAAAAAATCTATCGCAATCGCTTTCGTTTGACAGATGGATGTGACACATTGCTGCATTTCTTTGGTAAGTTTTTATTTGTCCCAAAAAGAAACTTCATTGTGTTACATCCTGAAAGCGATTGCGATAGATTTTTAAATTAGACAATAGAAAGGCAGATGTGATTTTGTATCTATTATTATTATTATTATGCAATGATTAACACTATCTTAAGTCTCTAATATATTTTTAAATTAATATATATTTTCTTGTGTCGGTTATGGTAACCTTGAGCTAAGCAAGTTTATAAGTATAATCCTTAAGTAGTCACAGCAATAAAAATCCGGTATCCTACAATAGAACACATCAGATTTAAGATAAATGGTTCGGTTTTGGACCCCGACCAAACTACCTGAGATAAAGATTCCACTCCGAGATCATTCGATATTTAAAACTTTTAAAAAGCAATCGAATAGAAAACACCATAAACACACTTTTTAATTAAGCTGTACTCAGAAATTCAAAATGGCCGATCATGAATTCATCAATGCCATAGCTAATTGTGGCGGGATTGCGTTTATTTAGGATTGAATTGTGCAATGGTCGGGCGAACCAGGGCTGCATAATAAAGCTAAGAGTGTCGGATATCCGACGTCTATAGGTACGGACAGCACAAACAAGTAAAACATTAAAATTATCATAAAAATACAATAGGTAAGTATATAATGCTAGAAAATTAAATGCAGTATCGTTAAACTTACCTACTTCAACAATATTTTATATAGAAAAAAGTTTTATTTATCAATACAGATTGACCGATCTTCTTTTATTCTAAAATGTACTAATTTTATTTCCGCTGTATAAAAATAGCGTTATAGTTTTACTTAGTTTTTTTTAGGCTACAGCATGCTGGCTGACTGTACCCGTGCTCGAACAATGGTTGCTAATAATAAGGGAGGTCGTATTTACGAGCATACGTGCCTTCGGTGCGCAGACGCAGCCCTATTGTGGCGGACCTCCTATGATTATTTCAGTGCCTTGCACTTCCAGAAATCCACCTTTTAAGTTAGATTTTATAGACGAAATGAATCTGCCATTTAGTGAGTAAAAATTTATGATACTATATTTGAAGAATGTCGGAAGATATCGACTTATAAATTAATAAAATGCTTCGTAGTTAATCGTAAATATATATTGGGAGACTGCATAAAAAAATAAACCTGTATGTGATTTAATTACTTACTGAAAATTATGCAGGTAAGTTACGTTTACGTACAATTTATAAAAATCTAGCAGCTTATGCAAGTATCACAATGACCGTCCTATGGATTATTGTGGTGATATTTAATAGAGCCCAAAAACGCCCCTCCATTAGGAATGATCGAGATAGAAATATTTTCTTAACATCAAAAGAGCGGCACCATTGCCTCACCCAGTTCAATAAAAGTTAAGACATATCCTCTTCGGTATTCACTGAAAGTAGTTCTAAATATTTCCACTTAAAGCGTCCAATCACAATAAAACCTCGTGAATTCACAAGGTTCGGCCCACGCGATGACCTAAATTCGGCGTCTGCGCATAAGCGCCAATGGGCGTGTTCATATAGTCCGATAGCGACACTAGCACAAAATAATCGCTCGGGGGCAAGTCGCGATTTTGTGTACTCTCACACGTAGACACTACGTACAGGAAATCTCAGACCAAACCGTTACATAGTCAGTACTGTAGCAGATTTTTAGCTTAACAAAACATGACTTAAGTATTTTTGAATGATGTCAATTTACATTTTGTGGCTCTAGACAGCAAATCGTAATTGCTTCGATATTGCCACTGATATAAGAAAAACTGTTATAAACACACGTAGAATGCAAAAAAGATCAACCACTTATTATACTACACTAAATTAAATAGAAAACTCGACAATACAGGAAAACTGAGAGTTTCAGAGTACTTAGAGTTCTATTTGATCACAGATATAACAGAGATCTTACTTATTATTATAAATGTAAAAGTTTGTGGGTTTGGATGTTTGTTCCTCAATCACGCAAAAACTACTGAATGGATTTGGTTGAAATTTGGCAGACAGATAGTGAATAGCCTAGATTAAAACATAAAATATTTTTTATCCGGATGTTCCCACGGGAACGGGAACCACACGGGTGAAACCGCGGGCGGCCGCTAGTAGATGATATAGTTACTCCGGCGTTACGTCAGTCAACATACCTAACATCCAATGAGAAAAATCTACAGTTTCGAAAAAGCAAGGATCCCAATTGCTACTTTTTTTACCTTGTTTCCATTATTTCAACAACATGAAGGTAATAGTAGCCTATTTATCGTGTCGGACAAACAGTCATCCGTACCGTTTCGGACAATGTGAAAACGCCTAATCACAAGTCGCAATTCAATTCGCGGTCGGCGCCAATACTGGCCGCCATAAATCCACGTGCAAGATATAAATAGCAAATTACCAACCAACACATTAAATAATATTAGCAAATGCTGTTTCAATGGCTACCAACAGACAACTATTGTCTAATGCTAGGCTTTTATACCTACCAGATAAATTATGTATTTTGAACTAGGCTGAGACGAAATCGTTTGTTGTCCAACCTTTCCAGATATGATAGTGCATGTTTCCCAGTTACACTACTCAATTTCACATATTTCATTTTTCAGAAAATAAATCTTGCTTTTCTCAGAATCCATAAACTTTACACCGTTTTTTAACAAATACACTACAAAACAAGTTAAACATTCCTTAGTTAGACTGAGGCAAACTTTAATACGTCATACTGGATGAAACTTCTCATTATAACAAACTTAAAGCTAGGTAGCGTAAAATTCAAACCAGTACATTTAACATTTCCGTTCTCTTAGTACTTATAGTTTAAGTATTTCTTATTCCTTATAATAACCATAAACAATTATGATAAAGTTATTGAGTTTAACGCAACTAACTGTAAGTAAATATATATCATACTCCAGAATAAAAGCGAAAAACATGCGGAAATAGAAGTACTCTTCTCTACAAATCCCATTTGTAAAAAAACCTTGTGAGTATGAAAACACAATAGGGAACATGCATAAGTCACCGATTTTGATAAATTTGAGCTTGATCGCTGCGGACACGTATGAAAACATGATGGAACAGAAAAATAAAAAATAAAATGTATTACTTTAGTTTTATCACACAAGGCAAAATAACGAATTTTTTTTTCGTTTTCGGATATAATGCACTTAACAGTCGGATAGAACATCAAATAAGAAATAGTATTTTGTATGACACATATGTTTATTTAGGGAGATATTTGAAAATTCTTGGCTAACTCCATACTAATGCACTGAAACGTGACATGAGTGACGTCACAAATGTTGACCTTTTTGTATAGAGCGTTTTCGGCGGGTGCTGCTGCGTGCCAACTTCAAGTAACTATATCACGAGAAAAAAACACAAGAGAAAAGTTTTAATATTACAGTTGATTTTCTCACGCATTATACTTTTGATTTTGATACAAAAAAAAATTTATGCATGTTCCCTATTATCTAGACTAGAGTAGCCCAGCAGGTAGTAACTTAGTAGCTTATCAATAAATATAAATAGAGGAAATTTTATATTAAATTCCGATCTAAATCTTATATACTTACGTACTTAATTTATTCAAGAAAAACTTATAGCAAGTTTTCACTCAGTTAAAAATGTAGCCAATACCACTTTGGAAAGTAAATTCCGATAGCAGACACGCCTATTATAGCAAACGAATTTATTATTTCCTGGAATTCTCAACAAGAGCAATGCAAGTCGTAAAAAGGAAATTGCTTTTCACAAACGTACCGCCTTTTTCCGATTAAAACATAAACAATCGCTTTGTCTCCATACTTTCACAAAGAAGACGAATTCTTCAGAAAGTATATAAAATAACTAAATAAAATAGAAATCTGATGGGTACTACGGATCTTATTTTTTTACAAAACTTGTTGCCAAAAAGATTAAAAAACGTCAACTTTCTATAAAAAAATATCTAAAAGACACTTTTTAGCGTGCGTATCACAAGTCGTAAAAAGGAAATTGTTTTTCACAAACGTACCGCCTTTTTCCGATTAAAACATAAACAATCGCTTTGTCTCCATACTTTCACAAAGAAGACGAATTCTTCAGAAAGTATATAAAATAACTAAATAAAATAAAAATCTGATGGGTACTACGGATCTTATTTTTTACAAAACTTGTTGCCAAAAAGATTAAAAAACGTCAACTTTCTATAAAAAAATATCTAAAAGACACTTTTTAGCGTGCGTATCACAAGTCGTAAAAAGGAAATTGTTTTTCACAAACGTACCGCCTTTTTCCGATTAAAACATAAACAATCGCTTTGTCTCCATACTTTCACAAAGAAGACGAATTCTTCAGAAAGTATATAAAATAACTAAATAAAATAAAAATCTGATGGGTACTACGGATCTTATTTTTTACAAAACTTGTTGCCAAAAAGATTAAAAAACGTCAACTTTCTATAAAAAAAAATCTAAAAGACACTTTTTAGAGTGCGTATCACGTAATTCTTTTGTCCCCAAAAGGCACCTTAGAAAATTCGAACGTGACAAATTGTTTTTCATAAAAGAAATTTCAAATGAAGTGCAATGATGACTGAAACGATTAACAATAATAGTACTGATTAATACTTACTGTTCATATCCTATTCTACTAATGTGAAAGTTTGGATGTTTATATTTTTGGACTCAATCACTTAAAAACGGCTGAACGGATTTGAACGCAATTTGACACACAGTGCATAGCCTGGATTAAACATAGATATACTTAAAATATTTTTTATCCACGTAAAAGGTTCCCTTAGGGATCCTTAGAAAAGATCCTTGGGGAAACCTATACCCAGCTGGGTGTTGTGATGCTGATATGATGATGATAATGAAAAGGTTCCCGGAGTTTTTGAATTTTGATTTTGAATGATTACCTATGCGGACGAAGTCGTGAGCAGAAGCTGGTACCTAATTACATAATTATATTCTATGTTTATAATAACTAACTTCTTAAACTGTTTAACAATGTTGTGTGGAAGTTACGTTTAGCTATTGTAATAGACTTCCGCTAATACTAAGTAATACCATATTTCCAAAACCATCATTTTTGGTTTCCGACTCTACATACGTCTATTAGGTTTATAACAAGCAAGCATGTTTGTTTATTAACATAGTCGGTTACATTCAGGTACATTCAGTGAACACAATAAGTCAATGCTTAAGAGCACTCTACTCCGGCCCACATTCATTTATTCCTTTGTCCTTGTTGTATTATTCATATAAGGTCAAAAACTCATACAAATGTTGTTCTATGTTAATCCATACAAGTGATTTAGTTTACATTTAATCTCGTTTAATATATTGCTCTTGTGAATTTTATTATGATAATGTTAGCCTCAAAATATGAATAAGCACAATATTTGAAATTCATGCACGAACGGTAATTTTAACCGACTTAAAAAAAAAAGAAGTGGTTATCAATTTCATTATGTTTTTTTTTGTTACCTCAGTCACAGAATACATAATAGTACAAAGTCCTCAGTAGTCCGTCATTTATGGACCGATTTGGAAAAAAAATATTTCAAAGAATATACCTACTTTCAGATTGGTCCCAATTTATGAAATCGGTTCAGTAGTTTTCAGGATATCCTGAAAATACTGTCATTTTGTGACCGCGCACCGGATGACGCTCCGTGGGTGGGTAGGCCCGCGACAAGGTGGACCGACGATTTGGTGAAGGTCGCGGTGCACCGCTGTATGCGGGCAGCGCAGGACCGATCGGCGTGGAGATCCTTGGGGAAGGCCTATACCCAGCAGTGGGTGTCGTGCGGCTGCCTATGATGATGGTTATAACACCAGTTAAATGGGCCTATTCCCGTTGTTTAAATGGTGTTTTGTGAGATATAAGAAAGTCTTTTACGATTATTTTCCTGTCCAGTAGAAACTCGTTTACTGAAATAAAAGACCGATAGCTTTCAAAAAGCAATAAAATTGACAAAAGGGGCATTTCTCTACGCGCCAAACGCACAATTCAAGTGAATCTCGAAGTAACAAAAAAACAAAACATAATGTTATAAGCTTACAACGTGAGCTTCGGTCGCTCGGGGGATGAGCGAGGCTTTTAAAAGGTTTTCCGAAGGCAAGGCATTAAGGCGAGGAGAAGATAAAAGTGGTAACATCCTTCGCACGATATGTTGTAGCCATAAATACATTTATCTACGTTGCTTTGTTGTGAGATAAATCGGGTCGTTTGACTAGTGCAACGTGTCAGATTGAAATATACAAACTACGGTTGTACCACTTTGTCGACGTGCTCCGAGAAAATGTTCCCGGTATTTGTCGGGAACTGATTTTTTTTGCTACATTGTTCTTTGTTAAACAACTTGCACTACAATGCCTAAGTGAATAAGGGTTTACCGATTCAAAATGAAAGGAGTTTTATTTTTATTTGCATTTACTTTTGCCAATGTTCATGATTTTTTGCGCCTACTCTTCTTGTCGGGTCCTAAATTCAAGAAAAAAAATACGGATTTAAGACAACTCTTCTTTAGGAAATTGTTATTAGAAAAAGTTTAACTTGTTTTAATTTCTGAAAGTAAGGTCGAGAATACCTTAACACTAAATAGCTACAAAATTACGTACCTACATCAAAACAAATTGGACTCTTTAGCGTTAGCTGTGCAGTTTATTAATCAGTCAGTTTGACGTTTTCCTTATGCCGCATTCAAATATAATTTGGGCACATGTTTTGTGATGTTTCACATGGGTCCGAATCACGCGCCGTGCCCACACTCATTTTGTTCAAATGCAACTTTACAAGTTGAAATGGATCAACCTTTTTGCCTGAATGTATATTTTTTTACATGTGTTGCTTTAGCATATTGCACATTGCCCGACTATATAGCGACTTCGAACACTTATTGTTCTTTTTCCATCTGTAGATTTTATCACCATAATTTTCACATAAATGCTATTATACTAATGTTATAAAGAGGGAAGATTTATTTTTTTGTCTGCTTTGAAAAGTTCTTTCACCTATAGAAATCTATATTATCAGCGAGTAACAATATAGACTAAGTATAGTTAATTTTCAAAAAATTGGAGATCCCCACGGAAATTGTAATAATGAAACCCATGGTATCAAAAAATCTTATAAAAGTAATTATTTGGCGTACGCTGCGAAAAGTACAAATAATTAATAAACATTTGACAAAATCACAAACATTGCTTTGATTCCAAAGTAAATTGAATTGAATAAATCGTTTTCTAAATGGACTCAGCCAGGGATCAAACTCGGGACCTCAGAAATTGCGACGACACCTTGAGAACCGTTGTACAAAGCCACTCGACCATGGAGGTTGTCAACTAACTATTGATGATACATAAATAAATGTACTGTCTGTATGTTTATAGTTCTCATCATTACCCAAAAAAAAAAATCGTCGAGGCAATATGTCTATCTTATAATTTAGTTACAATAACAGTTTTTTTTGTTCATATAGGTCAGTGAAAACTGGGGTAGAGTCTTAATTAATTATTCTATCATTCATCTTGATCAATCGTTTCTTTCATGGTAGATTATTTACATCTAAATTCCTCTTTAAATTATTCTAATCCGACCTGTTTAGAAGTAACGACGGGTTAAATGCTAAAAGTCTGCGAGCGAACAGCCCTACGAAACCAATCTACTCAGTCTGGGAAGCTAAAATTTGAATATAGATAATTTTTTTAAAGATAAGAACAAAAACATTTAAAGATAAATCTATCTAAAACGAAGCGAGGGCGGGTCGCTGGTATATTGGCATATGTATTCTGTGGTATTTTATAAAATTTAGTTTTTGTAACTTATTCCTATATTCAGTATATTTATCCGCGGAACCCGAAAAGTACTTAATCTTTTAAATTTACTAAAAATAGATACAGCTTTACATTTACGTTTTGCCCTGTTTAATAAGAATTTATTAACTGATAATTAATCAGACATTTGACTCAAGCATGCTGATTTTGACTATAGATTCGTTTTAACTAAGTGTTATCCATCATTCGTTCAAGACAAAGGTACCACGATGACCCAACTCAGTCGCATACTCACACAAAAATAAACGGCCGAAGAGCCACGACAGGCTCGATCCGGAAACGCATTCTTAGGCCACATAATATATGAGTGTCGCTTAAGCAAAAGTAACTTCGATATTTCAAGACATAGTTAAGTTATTGGCTGTTATTAATAACTCGCCTTTCCTTACTTAATCTGACTTGAAAGGCATGGAGTCGCACGTCTCGTGGCCACGCATTGTTCAGTTACAAAATAGAATTCTTTAAGTCTCTTTACTTATGGCAATAAAAAAGTTGAGCTATCTTAATCTCCAAGCTCGTTATTTATATCGACTTCAATGGCAAAAATTATGAAATATTTTAAGCATAGATGAAATTCAAACCACTGCATAATAAAACATTGTTCATTAGAAAATTAATACTACGTTTATAAAAACAAACATGTACTTTATTTTATAGGTACTTTATTGAAATGTGCAATTAGATTTTCTACCCATTATGTTTGTTTATTTAATAGAATGGGATAGCAATGATATATATTTGAGATGTGTTTCAGTATCTATAAATAAAGCTTAAGTGATGTTGCAGTCGTTAACACCCACTATTTCACATTTCACTAGCTTGGTAGTTTAATAGGCCAATCATTCCAAAGAGCTGTAAACTATGTAAATACACCGTCATTTTGTAGTAATTTTAATCCCCTTATGGGATGGGAATGTTCTACCAATGAAACTAAACATTTTTGCCAAAGATACATGGGTTGAAAAATGTCGTTTTAAACAACTACAAAATGACGGTATACCTCATATCATAACAAAACCTATCTAAATTTAGATTTAAGTTAAATAATAATTTAATAACTTTTGCTTCAGACATTTGTACATAAGTTAGCAACAATTTAAATCTTAAAAGCTAGTGTTGTATAGGTACATGGTAATATTAAAAGTAAAACAAAATATTTTGAAAAATGTCTTACAATCTATATTAAGGTACCCTTTACACCTTATTTGAATTGAATGTGGAAAATGGCCCCACAACCTGTGTAGGAGTGGCCTAGTTATTCTTGTTCCAAATTCAAAATGTTTGAATATGAACAGGCAAAGACTATTTAAAAGTATAATTTGTGTCTATGGGTTGTTCAGAGGTAAAATATTTAGATTTTTTTGGGTAGAACGGGAATTTAAGTACCGTATAGTTTTCAACAAATAGTTGTGGTACTTAAATATACAGTTCGCCTCATAGCCACATACAAATGTTACAGAAATTCTATCCTACTCCTTTGTGCAAAATTCCATAGCTTCATGACGTATCCATGATTTGTCATTCCAGAACCAATTAATCCAAAAATAATTCTTAAAACGGCGAGTTTGGGTAGGTAAAGCATTATCGACGAAACTACAAGAAAAGTTAAGCGAAGCTTGTAGTAAATAACTCGTGATTTTTTTTGCGAATTATTACGTATACTTTATCATAAGTATCAAAAGTCGCTTTTTAACAACGACCCATTGAAATTGGCGTCAATCATCACGTTGTATAGTATAATGAATAAATTCTGAAAGTCAGAATGTTTAATAACGAACTACGATAGGTTTATATCAATGCATCCATGTAAAAGTACTTAAGCGTAATTGCACTGTGCTTTAGTCGGTATGTAATAAGAATGACTTTTGGATGGCTGGTGTATGTTGTTGGTATAAAGTAATAATATAAATAAAGCTTCAGCTGCAAAAAACATTTGGAAATACTCAAGTCAATCGTTACTCGTTAGCTAGACCGAGCTCAAAGTTAACTAAAGAATTGAAGTACCTCTTCAAGAATCGCTGTGTCATTGCTCGAGGCACACGGAACAAGGCCCGGACGAGTCGACTCTACTTCAAAATAAATCTTTGTAATTTTTACAATTCAACTACGCACGCACAATTAAAATGATTAATTGAATGCTGTGACCTCATGTGGGTTCATTAAAAAATAATTAGAATTTGTTTTGATAACATATTGGTTATAAGGAGAAAGACTTAGAAATAGAGGAGGCTAGATAGAGTCAGTATGACAATGTAAAAATATTAATTTTAGTACAAAAACCATATCTTATGTTTTTATACGTATATACCGTAAACATTTAAAAATACAACTGTCCTCTTCACTCTCCATCTTCCAAGAAGCTTAAGAAATAAATAATATAAAAATGTGGTACGGTAAACTGGGGTGAATAACAACAATATTTTGAATTCAACTTTAGAGCATTGACACAACTGTTTATATTTTTATCAAATTTTGTTGCATGTTAAATAACTTATGAATTACATGAGTTACGAGTGCCTTTATTGTTGTTGTTCATCCCAAAAGGAATTAAATTTAAATATGCAACATATTCGCTTAAATATATCCTGTTGGGAATCCCCTCTTATACGGGGTCCATATGGAAAGTACAAGGTATGAGGTTGCTAATGAGCAACGATTCATAGTGGACGTTTGAAAAATACCTAGGGAACCTTTAACCGGGATAAAAAGTGTACATTTTAATCCAGGCTAAAGCTATCTGTGTGCCAAATTTCATCCAAATCCGTTCATCCGTTTTTTCTTGATTCATCCAAACTTTCACATTTATAATATTCAGAATATTCTACATCTTTATGACAGACCACCCACATTTTTATTCTTGAAAAAAATTAAGTTAATTTAGTAACTTTTTACGTAAATTTATCAATAAACACGACAAAAAGGTAATTTTGAATGCTTATTTCTTTTTTCTCGAAAATGTTATTTATCCACCATGTAGTTGCTAACAGTGGCTAGGGGTGAAAGTATGGCGATGTAAGCCGTTCTAAAAAAAATATGATTTACATAGTAAATAGGTGGGGTGATATTTCTCAAAGATAAGCCAATGGGAATTGGCTGGCTTGTATGGTTCTTTCGCTACTGGTTGCTAATCACCCCACTTTACCGGTAGTAATTTTTACAAATGTAAAAAGGCTATTTCTTGTGCTGCACAGCTCCACCGGTTTTTTGTGCCCGCAGTAGAAGAATACGACCGATTGAGTGGCCATGGGTTGGCGTGTGGGCCGTGGAGAACTATTGAGGGATTCCTTTTTTTCTACGCGCATGCAACCTCCCTGCGCCCGCGCACGCATTGTCCACTCAGCAATGAAATTTACTTCGAACCTTGGTACAATATTTTGATTATTTTCCTGTGAAAACATTTTTCGCTCTTGTGTTATAGAGGAAGGAGGGTTTCAAAATACCTCTTGATTATTAGTTCTTTTGAAAAATAATATTATAAAAAATAATAAATCCTTGGTCAATTTCACACAGTGCCATCTAGCCCTAAACTAAACAAAGCATGTAATATGGGTGCTAGACAACTGATACACTACTAATATACTTTTTAAATATATATTTTTTATACGTAGTAACACAGACACGAAACAGAAGTTAAAATTCATCATTTCAATTTCTGCGCAGCCGGAAATCGAACCCGCAACCTCTTGCGTGGTTGGCCGGTATATTGAGGTCGTTGATAGAAATAGTGAGGCCAAGTTCGCACTGACAGGCGGCTAAATGTTTTTGGTCCAATGAATCATTTTTTACATCAAAATTGAAATCCTGGTCATTTGTAGAGTATCAAATTCATAATAGTCTTAACCTGCTTAAAAATAAGTAGGTACAGTATGCGCAAAATAACATGGCGGCTCGGAAGTTAACTGGAAGTCATATTTCGCGCAGGGTACATCTCCAGTTCCATAGGTGCGAGTGCTTTCGCCCGCGCACGCCTGTATTCGTCTACTGCGCTACATTTCGCGCGAAGTTCAGAGCCTGTAGCCAATGTCACATTTACAAATTTTCGCTATCGCTTCGCTCCGAAAAATGTATGGATTTAACGTTTTCAAATTCGATAGTTAACGAAACCTTATGTCAATCCCATACATGTTTCGAAAGCGAAGCGATAACGAAGATTTGCAAATGTTACTTTGCCTAGGGGGTCAGAGCCGCCAAGTTATTTTCCGCATACTGTGGTCGTTAAAAAATATGAAAAATACTTTATGAACTTTGAAGTTGGATAAATTTCTAAAACAAACTTAAAATAGGCAAAGTGGCGATGGCAACAATATTGAAGCCATAAAAATATCTACGAGCGTAAAGCTAAGATACGCACTATCTGGACGATTACTCATCGGGACATTCGACTAGGCTGTTGTACCACCAAAGATAAACTCTTAACGATTCAATGACATAGAGCATGGGTGTTCCACGCGACGACGTGATGAATGTAAATAATAAGCACACTCTGAGTAAACAACCGATGAGAGTTTTCTTTACTTTAAAACAATAATGCGAGAGTTTTAAGCTAGGTATCTTTCTATACTAACTTGTTTTACATTAGAACATTTTGATTACAAGTTACTGTTAAATTATGTAAGTTACAATGAAATATTCACTTCTCAAGCTTACGCGCTCACTAGACATGAAATAAAACAATTTTTAACGGATACTAGATGACACCCGTCAATGTCAAACCCGTGCTGTTGTCAATTTATCAAAACAAATATTGGATGAACCGACTTTAAAAGTATTAAATAAGGGTCTAAATTTCGCGGTAACACCTCGCAGAATACTGTATGAGAATATTATCTGCAACGTAGAGGATTGTCTAGTTAAAAACCAAATCAAAAAAGACGACAGTGAAGCTATTCGTCAAGATATTTCATCCGTTTTACGACGTAGTAAACGGCCCAAACACAATCTTCCATATGATGAACACGTCGCGTTAAAGAACTTACGCACTAGACCAGAATTAACTATCCTCCGAGCTGATAAAGGTAACGCAACGGTAGTTATGGATACGTCGGATTATAACACAAAAATTCAAGAACTTTTAAGTGATGAGAAAACCACCAAATCCACCAAAATCCTTAATAAAACGAAAGAACTCATCAAAAACCATTCAGAAAAGTTAGATCTGGACGTCGATTATCTTATTCCATCCTGCCCTACACCGCCGAAACTGTATGGGTTACCAAAAATACACAAAGACAACGCTCCGCTACGCCCCATAGTAAGTCAAATTGACTCACCAACCTACAAATTGGCTAAATACGTAGCGAAAACACTCACTCCACTGAGAGGTAACACATCAGCCTTTGTAAAAGATTCCTACCATTTTGTCAGTGAGATACAACATCTACATCTCGCTGATGATGAAACTATGGTTAGTTTTGATGTTCAGTCCTTATTCACATGCTTACCAGTACAGGACTGTATTGATATCATCAGGAAAAAGCTAGTTGATAACAACATGCCAATTGAATATGCAAAACTACTAGAATTATGCCTAACATCTGGCTATCTGTTATGGAACGAGGAGTTCTACGTGCAAGTGGATGGCGTAGCAATGGGCTCTCCTGTATCCCCCATTGTTGCTGACATTTTCATGGAGGATTTTGAGGAAAAAGCACTAGCCACAGCACCTGTGACTCCCCGGTTCTACAAACGGTACGTAGATGACACTTTCACAATACTACCTAGAGACAGTGTCCCTGCATTTCTCAACCATCTTAACTCCATAAACCCCAACATACAATTTACTATGGAGTTAGAAGCAGATAATAAACTAGCTTTCCTAGACATTCTCATTATCAGGAATCCGAACCAAACCTTGAGCCATACAGTGTATCGTAAAGCAACCCATACAGACAGATACCTTAATGGTGACTCTCACCATCATCCTATACAGTTAGCTACCGTAGGGAAATCTTTGTTTCAGAGAGCCCGCGGCATCTGTGATAAACAACACCTGACTGCTGAGCTTCAGCATGTCAAACAAGTACTGCGTAACAACAAATTGCAAGTACCACGCCTTCATCACAGAAAACGCGCCAAACCAGCCACAGTAGAGCGTCAACCTGCCGTCCTACCATACGTGAAGGTGTCACTGACAAGATTGGAAACATTCTGAAGCGAGCGTCAATCAAAACTTACTTCAAGCCGCCGAAGAAGATCAACCAATTCTTACGACCGTCAAGTGTAATATCCCCCTTCAAGCCGCAGGCGTCTACAAACTAGATTGTGACTGTGGGCTCTCCTATATCGGGCAAACAAAGAGAAGCATAGGGACCCGCGTCAAAGAGCATAAAGCTGACATGAAACATAGGCGCGATAACAAGTCTGCAGTGAGTGAACACGCCTTTGAGGGGCCCAACCATTATATTAGATTTGACTAACCCCAAATCCTTGCTAGGGAACGTAGATTTATTCCTAGAATGCTCCGCGAGGCTATCGAAATAAATAAATACCCTAATTTCAATAGAGATGATGGTTGGAAAATTCCACCAGCTTGGGACCCCATCATTGACAAGCTTAAGCCCCTCACACACACTGTAAGATCTATCGATACAGTTAGTTCCTTTTGCAAATAAAATAAATTAATATAAAAGACGGAGGTCGGTTTTCCTCTCCAAGTTTTCTTTCGCCATTTCTTTCTTGGAGGGGCCTCCCAATTTTATGAAATGGTGGTAGCTTCAGTAGGTTCTCTCTCTTTTTAGCACTAAATAATTCATAAAATTAAATTATAAATCAACATAAAACATTATAAAAAATTTGTTAAAATTTTAATTTCTGAACGTCTAAAAAATTCATTGCTTGAGGGTAGACTCACGGGTAGCTTCAGTCCCCCGTGACCACGGCTCAAAGTTGCCGAAACGTCGGGAAAACCAAAAATCAAACCAAATACCAACTAATTACCAAAGTGCTTTCAATAAAACCGCGCTAGTATCCGTTAAAAATTGTTTTATTTCATTACAATGAAATATTAGAGTGAAACCAATTAGTAAAACAGATTTCTTTGAACTAGGTACACAGTACGAGGCAAACATCTTCACACTTTTTCGACGGAGTGGGGATAAGTTCGCGCATGTGCGTGCACTTGTGAGCGACAAATAGCACGCGCCCTTCTCCCGCCGCCCGCGTACCTCACCGCTACGCTTACCCAAAATACGCGTTCTGCGCAATCCCTACCCGATATCAAGATGTTTACCTCGTAAAGCTATTATTATTTTATCTCTTGCTTGGTTCGCAACTTTAATTCAGATTTATAGAACTGTATGGGTAATATGGGTACTTGAAATGATGTCTCCTAAAATCTCTAGAATATTTACATATTTGATAGAAGTAATGAAACGAAAACAGGGGCCGTACCGGCTAACGCATGGAACTTCGAAAAGTCTGCCGGGTTTCAAATTAAAACAGATAAATCGAGCCCCAATGGGGTCAAAATGGCGAACCCTAATTCATGAGGTCACACAAACATCAATATCTTCCAAATAACTTCAACAAATAGTACAATAAGTAATTACTTACTTCGATTTATCTGTTTTAGTTTGAAACTCGGCAAATTTTCCGAAGCTAGATTCGTTAGCCGGTACGGCCCCAGAGACAAAAATCACCTGTGACTATAAGAAAGGCCAATCTCACGGTTCAACGCCCCCATACTTTTATTTCTCTGATTCATTAAACATCAATGCCTCTATAGATATAGAAACATGATAAACAATCCGTACAATAAAAGATCCGCCACAATGTGTCACAATCTAATGAATAAAAAATTCGCTATGGTGTCAAAGCCAGATTTCTGATGTTATCGGTAGAACATCTCTATTACTAGTCAGCCGTTGATGGTCGGCGGCTTAGAGCATAGAAGCGCGTCTTACTCTAAGGTCGGCGGTATGCCGCGGAAGTGACAAATAGCTTATCGAACTTCTATCTTTATTAGTCATAAAGACTGGTACGTATAAAGAATGTAAGTGAGACGATCGTTAAATCAGTTAATATTATGATTTTAGTCCTAACTTAAAGTAATTAAAAGTTTAAGCACCATAAAAGGTTAGGTATGATTTTATAAAGAGTAGCAGCTCAGACGGGTGAATCGATTTTTCTAGTATTTTTTTCTATTAAATTATTTATCTTAATATAAAATAGAATTGTGAATATCTAAAATCTAAAATTCAATCATTAGGTAATTGTTTTATAAGGTAATTTTCCTGTGGTTGGTTCTCATTACAATCTTGTTATAAATAATACCACTAGATCATGTTCAGCGATTAATTTATTTTAAACAACCATATTATATTTTACCATGATAAGAAAAACTGTAAAAAAGTTACTTGAAAACACTAATTAAATCTAGTTAAATGACGGAAGTAATTATTTTATAACAGCATAGTAAAATAAACTAAGAAGAGAAATTTAAACTATGCATGTTGTGGACTTCGATAATATCAATTTTGTACTTTACTGTAGGATGTCATAATAAAATACTGTTATATAGCTTTTCATTTTGAATCTCACTTCGAATAACTGCTGCGGAGAGCTTTATCCAAAATTGTGTCTTATCGTCTTTGCTATTAGTCCAAATTTTAGTTGGCAAATGTTTCAATATGACGATGATACCTTTCTCAAGTTTCTTGGACAGTATTTATTTTGGTACGAGCCCAAATTCTTGTTAGAACCGAGCGATGAGAAAGAACTGGTTTTTGAATTGTATCTCGTTTTAAATATGTAGATAGTAACGCCCCCAAAGTGATCACTATAGTTGTCACGAACCAACTTAGCTATTACTTCTATTTCCGTATAATATGATACATCGTATCTACGTGTTCAAAACAGTAAATTATAATGCTACATAATAATCTTGTTAATGCGAGAATTAAAACATCAAGCTTAAGATTATTAATTTGTTATTAAACTATAATTAAAAATATATATAAATAATCAATGCATATTAGTCGTAAATCAAAATGTTAAACAATGAAGATATCTCAAACATAGGTTTAAAAACCAATGATGCGCCATAAATAAATAATTTTATAATCTTGGACTAAGTTATGTTTAGTATAAAAGCCAACACGCTAAAGAAACTAATTTATTATCGTTATGAATATTGAAACATCCACGTTGCAATAATTACAAAACTTAATCCTCAGAATTCGGTATGTTTTGCTACAACATCGCATTGTTGTTCGTTAGTCAGTAAACTGCTATTAATTTATTTTCATATAAGTAGGTACTTACATTGGGATTCAATTTAAGTTGGATTGCGAAACTAAAGTTTACAGATTCAATTCCCACTTGTTGAAACTTTAGTGATTCTTAAACGAATGAAATCATTATGTCATCGTAGTTTTTCACCTGTGGTATTTACATGGGTGACTAAAGCCGCACAACTTTAGCCGCACAGCGAAAATCGTCCGTGTAAATGGCAATTCGGCATAGGCCGCAAGTGTGTGAACAAAATTATCTGATCCGATGGACAAAACTGGAACTACGTTATTATATATTGTTACTTAGGTTACGCCGCCATCAACTACATAGACGACAGCGACGCTATAACCTGCGATTCAATTTTGGAAGCGATTTACTAGGTGACTAATAGACCGGGCGGCCACCGCACGGTTACCTACCCCATCGAGTTACTGAATATTACCACCTTCCACGAAAAGTAGACCTTAAATAGGTAAGAAAAATGTTGGTCTGCCGGGGCTCAACCTGGAGGAAGCTTGGTGGTGCAAAGCTGTGCTACCTACTTTTGACCATCATTTTACCTCATGTGGTTACTGAACAAAACCTTTTCGTTGCTTTTAGTCTCTATTAGAAGAGTTTAAATAATTATGTCTGCCGAGCGAATTCTTGGAGGGTTCCGCAGTCCAACCATTTTTAGGGGCCGCATGGGGGTGCTATTTTACCTCATCGAGTTACTGGATGAAACCAAGTTCTCCTAGTAGCTAAGATGATCCCCTTTAAATATTAATTGGTCTGCCAGTTCGCAACCTGGCAGTTTTTGCAGTCCAACCAAATAACTACATAGTATAAAACAAAATCGCTTCCCGCTGTCTGTCCCTATGTATGCTTAGATCTTTTAAACTACGCAAAGGATTTTGATGCGGTATAGATAGAATAAATCAAGAGGAAGGTTTATATGTATAATACTTGCATAATATAGTAGAGAAACACTGATAATTTTAAAGGTTTCTAATGTGTTCCGTAAATAAACACATTTTTTTGCGCTTCCATTGCAAACTCTGGCTGAATCCTACGAGATAGTTCAAACAAATGTACTACAGTATTGTCCACCTTAAAAAGGTCCACAAAAACGTCTTCAATGCTTATCCTTTCTTTTTATGAGAAATAATGGCTTATTTACGAAGCTATTTTAAGCAATACAACATTAATCCTTATCCAATTAAGTACCATAAATACATTGTGCATGCATGTGATATAGATTAATATAGCCTTAGTATCAGCACTGCACCCGTGCGAAGCCAGGGTGAGTCGCCAGTTTAATATAGTTTGATTTTAATTTTTCTGTCTATGGACGAAATTTTTGTTTTTTATTTATTTGGTTGATTTCTGTTTACCTATTATTTTTAAACTGAAATATAAAATACAATTAGTTTATGATTTGCGAAAAACTATTCATTTTGTAGGGATCCCTTGTTTTCGCATAATTGTTTTATACATAATTTGATTTGGCATAACGGATTTGGCATAATCTTTTTTGTCATAATAATACTTTCGCATAATTGTTTTTTGGCATACTATTTATATTAGCATAATTATCATTTAGACTAATTTGTTTTCGCATAATGCTATTAGGCATATTGTCTATTCGCCTAATATTATTTAGACATAAAAATCAAAAACAATAAGAATAAATATTTTTACGCACTCATTTATTTTCATGCAAAAGGGGTAGGTATTGTATTAAAATGCCAAAAACTCATAACACATACGACCTAAATATCGTCTCATAAAACACCAATTTTTAAAATACCGAAAATCCTTAATGTCGATATCCAATAGACCGAAACTTGAAAGATCGATTATTAAATGACTGATGATAGTTTGAAACCCTGAAAGTTAAAATGCCCATAGTTAAAAATCCCGAAAATACGTTTAGGTCTATTAGGTGCGACGACGAGCGAGCGTAGCGAGCGAGGAGGAGGTTAGTTTCCATTGCGACCAACAAACGCACGAGCCGAGCGAGCGAAGCGAGCGTGCCGCGGCAGCGGCTGGCGAAGTGCCAGAACCGGCCTGATGGCATGTAACCCTCAATTAACCTTCGGTTTTTTAAGCTTCGGGATTTTGTATTTTAGGTAAAATGTTCTTTCGTGATTTTAAACGTCGTGATTTTTTTGTTTATAAAAATATGCGTAAATAACATTATGCGTGTTTAAATTTATGCTAAAAATATTATGCTTAAACATGATTATGCTTAAAGTAGTTATGCTTAAAAAAATTATGCATAAGCTGTTATGACTAAATAATATTATGCGTAAACATCATTCGGCGAAATCATATTATGCCATGACATATTATGCCTTAAAATTTTATGCAAATACATAGGGAACCCATTTTGTACTTATTATATTACTTATTATATTAGGTATTTTGACATTACGGGGTTGGTACATACATTGATAACAACTATCAATTTAAAAATCTCTTATTTCTTGGTTTCTGAACATATCTGAACAGTTTTTTATGGCGTTGGCAGCACTATACTGCGAAAAGCAAATGGCGCCCATAACATTAAATGTCTGCAGGTGTTTTTGTTAAAACATTTTTTTTAGCAGTGCACTGGTGACAAGCTATTTTTAAGGCAAGAAAAACTCTTAGAACCTTAGAACAACCCCATTACAGTTTTTTTACCCCCAGCAGAAGTCGCATGTTGGTGGTACCCGTGTTATATCAAGAATGCGTAGCTCCGCATACTTTAATATTGCTCCTCCGTCAAGTGAGCAAACGCCATACAAAAATAGTATAAAAATGCCGAGTTGCATTATATAAAAGAACAAAAACTATATCCACAAATATTATTTAGCAAACGGGTGCAATATCAGAGGCAAGCATTATAAAATTTCTTTTGATTTTAATAAAAAAATCAACAGATTTTCCTTTTAAATTTAAAACCCATAATAATGAATGAAATCGAACGTTACTCTACTCACTTTGGGTTCAAATCAGTGCGCGATCCAACGCGGCGGTTGCGTTGAGATCTAGCACAGAATTCTCAATTTTTACATGTTTTTAGGGTTCCTTACCTCAAAAGGAAAAAACGGAACCCTTATAGGATCACTTTGTTGTCCGTCTGTCTGTCTGTCCGTCCGTCTGTCTGTCAAGACCCTTTATCTCGGAAACGCGTGGAGGTATCGAATTGAAATTTAAACCATATACTAAGGTCTACGGGCCCTTGAAGCTGTAAAAAAATCAAACTTCTAAATTAACGTAAAAAAAAGATACTGCCGTTTAGGGCGCAAAAAACGCATTTTCGATACTCTCAAAGGAATCAAAATTCATAGGGTACTTACCGTTGACCTAGAACTATGAAATTTGGCAGGTAATAGCGTCTTATACTACACTTACAGGAATAAATCTGAAAACTGTATATTTGTAATTAAATCATAATAAAATATGGTCATTAAAATACGTAATTATTAATCATCTTGGTGAAACAACGGTATGCGCGGTCATAGTTTAACTTTTAATTACTTTTGGATTAATCGCGCCACTAATTCTTTTAAAAATATCAATATTTATTATTATTAATTATTCAGATCCTTTCAAATATTGTAATAGTTAATTACTTTTAAAAATAAAATTAAAAAGTAATAAATTTGGCTCTAAATATTTTCGCAACATGGCGGTGTGTCACGCTGTATGACAAGGGGTCTTCTTCTTCTTATTTTTGTTTTGGCAATCTACTTTCTTCTTGGAAGTAATTTTTGCCAGTGTCAAGTGTTGAATAGTTCAGTGGTAGATTGTTTCAGTTTACATTAAAATGCGGGTGCATCGCATTCCAATGTTGCTTGGAGCATTTGGCACCAAGTATAATCAAGACAGTTTACTCGGTAAGGTCAGCCGAGGTAGCCACCACTACAATAAAAGTCTCGGCTTCACACAACCAAAGGGTCCTGTTGGAATACACCCATTTTCTCTAATAACATTGCGATAGATAAAACCATTTCACAGAACATTATACAGTGTACTATCGATATACAGCGCCATCTGTTGACAATCAACAGTACTTGTATTTTATACAGGTGCGGTGGGTTTGTAATTATTTTATTTTTTCTCAAAAATGCTTGGAAATTCGAACATTATTTTGACAACCTTCTTCGTGCTAAATCAGAGTTTACGGACAGACCTAAACCGCGCCGTCAATATTTGTATGAGAATCCATTACTAACGTGTTATAATGGATTTTCATACAAAATTGCCGGCGTCTGTCCAGCAATGTTTCTATTAAAACTCATTACACACGTGTAATTCAGAAATGGAGCGAACTTTTCAATGAAACACAAATATAGGTATCAAATGTCGCCTTGATGAGCGAGCACATTCCAAAATTTTTTTTTTAATATTCGGTATACTGGTATCACGTGAAAGGCCTTGATGAGCACATTCCAAAAATTTGAAAAAAAATAAAAACGAAAAAAAACTGTTTTGGTGCAATATGGGTATCAAATGAAAGGCCTTGATGAGCGCATTCCAAAAAGATAAAAAAAATTAAAAACGAAAAAAAATTTTTTTTTCAATACCTATGGGTATCAAATGAAAGTTTTTTTGAAAAGTTTTTTGGAATATGCTCATCAAGGAGCATATTCCAAAAAACTAAAAAAAAAAATGAAAAACTGGAAATAAATGAAAAAAACCGGTTTTTTTTTTTCAATATGTGTATCAAATGAAAAGCCTTTATGTGCACATTCCACTTTCCATTTTCTTTTTTCAATTACTGTAAGTAATTTAAAATTAAAATAAAAAGCTTAAAACTTTTAAAACTAAAAAGTTAAAAGTTTAAAAGTACTACACAAGCCTTGGCCGCAACTAGGCATTGATGGACTAACGTATGTTCTTCAATGCCTGTCTTGAGTGCCGCTGCAGTAATGTACTATTCCATTTCAAACTTCGCCCGTGGTCAATTCTTTGTCGTAATCCCTGGAAGGGTTATTTTCTACGTGGCGGCAAAGGATTTCAAATGGTTATCTATATATAGCAGTCTGCTGAACGGATTTTGATGGTATTTTTTTACAGTTTGGTAGCTTGGAGTCCAACTTATAAACTAAGCAATTTTTCACATAATTCCGGTAGGTAGAACCTGGGATAAAGCTTGAACTCTCCGTAGTACAGTTTTCATATAAAAAACTAATAACTACCAACCACTTTTTTTCAAAATATTTCCTTTGTATCGACACAACTTTTCTATAGCTTTATTTTATGTATAGATGTAGGTCTGTACGGAACCCTCGGTGGGCGAGCCCGACTCGCACTTGTCCGGTTTTTTTATTACTTTTCTTCGCTTTCAAGTTAGTTGAAAAAATCTGTTCAATTAAGATTGAACAGATTTTTTCCTTTATATTAAAGGGTTAAACACAAACGTTTTCATACTACATTGTAATATGTTTGGAGAGACTGATTTTTATTAAATAAACACTACTTAAAATCACATTTATAAGCATTTTTATTACTGACTGTACCTCATAGCATTTAACTTGTATGTTTTAGGATTCATTTATGAGTGGTACTCGTTGGGAATAGAATTTTATAACGGCAATAAACAAATACCATTTGGTATTAGTTTTTGGTACTCGATAGGAATAGATCACATTTTTAGGGTTCCGTACCTCAAGAGGAAAAAACGGAACCCTTATAGGATCACTTTGTTGTCCGTCTGTCTGTCTGTCCGTCCGTCTGTCTGTCAAGACCCTTTATCTCGGAAACGCGTGGAGGTATCGAATTGAAATTTAAACCATATACTAAGGTCTACGGGCCCTTGAAGCTGTAAAAAAATCAAACTTCTAAGTTAACGTAAAAAAAAGATACTGCCGTTTAGGGCGCAAAAAACGCATTTTCGATACTCTCAAAGGAATCAAAATTCATAGGGTACTTCCCGTTGACCTAGAACTATGAAATTTGGCTGGTAATAGCGTCTTATACTACACTTACAGGAATAAATCTGAAAACTGTATATTTGTATTTAAATCATAATAAAATATGGTCATTAAAATACGTAATTATTAATCATCTTGGTGAAACAACGGTATGCGCGGTCATAGTTTAACTTCTAATTACTTTTGGATTAATCGCGCCACTAATTCTTTTTAAAATATCAATATTTATTATTATTAATTATTCAGATCCTTTCAAATATTGATATAGTTAATTACTTTTAAAAATAAAATTAATAAGTAATAAATTTGGCTCTAAATATTTTCGCAACATGGCGGTATGTCACGCTGTATGACGGGGGTCTTCTTCTTCTTATTTTTGTTTTGGCAATCTACTTTCTTCTTGGAAGTAATTTTTGCCAGTGTCAAGTGTTGAATAGTTCAGTGGTAGATTGATTCAGTTTACATTAAAATGCGGGTGCATCGCATTCCAATGTTGCTTGGAGCATTTGGCACCAAGTATAATCAAGACAGTTTACTCGGTAAGGTCAGCCGAGGTAGCCACCACTACAATAAAAGTCTCGGCTTCACACAACCAAAGGGTCCTGTTGGAATACACCCATTTTCTCTAATAACATTGCGATAGATAAAACCATTTCACAGAACATTATACAGTGTACTATTGATATACAGCGCCATCTGTTGACAATCAACAGTACTTGTATTGTACACACCTGTATAAACAGGTGCGGTGGGTTTGTAATTATTTTATTTTTTCTCAAAAATGCTTGGAAATTCGAACATTATTTTGACAACCTTCTTCGTGCTAAATCGGAGTTTACGGACAGACCTAAACCGCGCCGTCAATATTTGTATGAGAATCCATTACTAACGTGTAATAATGGATTTTCATACAAAATTGCCGGCGTCTGTCCAGCAATGTTTCTATTAAATTAAAACTCATTACACACGTGTAATTCAGAAATGGAGCGAACTTTTCAATGAAAAACAAATATAGGTATCAAATGTCGCCTTGATGAGCGAGCACATTCCAAAAATTTTTTTTTAATATTCGGTATACAGTACCCTTAGCACGAACAGCTATCGAAAAAAATAACGCGCGTAAAATCATTCGATAGTGCAATTTTGTATGGGAAATTTGTACAACGCCATCTACCGCCGAATAGCTAAATTAAAATTTCCATAGATAATTCTCTATCGAGTAATTTTACGCGCGTTTTTTTTCTCGATAGCTGTTCGTGCTAAGGGTACTGGTATCACGTGAAAGGCCTTGATGAGCACATTCCAAAAAATAGAAAAAAAAATAAAAACTAAAACAAACTGTTTTGGTGCAATATGGGTATCAAATGAAAGGCCTTGATGAGCGTATTCCAAAAAGATAAAAAAAAATAAAAACGAAAAAATATTTTTTTTATTACCTATGGGTATCAAATGTAAGTTTTTTGAAAAGTTTTTTGGAATCCATATTCCAAAAAACTGAAAAAAAAATAAAAACGAAAGGTAATTTTTTTTTTGCAATATGGGTATCAAATGAAAGGTCTTGATGAGCACATTCCAAAAAAACTGAAAAAAAAAAAACAAAGAAAAAATATTTTTTTGCAATATGGGTATCAAATGAAAGGCCTTGATGAGCACTTTCCAAAAAACTGGAAAAAAAATGAAAAACTGGAAATAAAGGAAAAAAAACCGGATTTTTTTTTTCAATATGTGTATCAAACGAAAGGCCTTTATGTGCACATTCCACTTTCCATTTTCTTTTATCAATTACTGAAAGTAAATTAAAATTAAAATAAAAAGCTTAAAACTTTTAAAACTAAAAAGTTAAAAGTTTAAAAGTACTACACAAGCCTTGGCCGCAACTAGGCATTGATGGACTCACGTATGTTCTTCAATGCCTGTCTTGAGTGCCGCTGCAGTAGTGTACTATTCCATTTCAAACTTCGCCCGTGGTCAATTCTTTGTCGTAATCCCTGGAAGGGTTATTTTCTACGTGGCGACAAAGGATTTCAAATGGTTATCTATATATAGCAGTCTGCTGAACGGATTTTGATGGTATTTTTTTACAGTTTGGTAGCTTGGAGTCCAACTTATAATCTAAGCAATTTTTCACATAATTTCTGTAGGTAGAACCTGGGATAAAGCTTGAACTCTCCGTAGTACAGTTTTCATATAAAAAAATTAATAACTACCAACCACTTTTTTTTCAAAATATTTCCTTTGTACCGACACAACTTTTCTATAGCTTTATTTTATGTATAGATGTAAGGTCTGTACGGAACCCTCGGTGGGCGAGACCGACTCGCACTTGTCCGGTTTTTTATTTATTAAAACGTATTTAACACGCGTTTGCTTCGTTAGTATCTGATTTAAGTACTAAATCTTACTAGTTTTTTTATGCATTACGGGATAGTGCTTGCCCTTCACCTCACCTGATGTTAAGTGACGAAGGTGGAAGCGCACTACTCCCGGAATCCTCATCGCTGACGATGATTGTCCGGTTTTTTATAAATGCTTTCAATTAAATCTAATATGTATTATTTCAAGTACATTATATATTTTTTCCATGATAGCTTCACGCGCGTAATATTTCAATAATTTGAATTGAATATTGGGATCACAGAGGAAATAATGGGATTTGACCCATCTTAAGGCCTTAAATATCCAACTTTATGCACTGTATATTAAATATCCAACTTTATGCTTTATGCTCCAACATTATGATCCATATTCCAACGCACTATTTTGACATATTATAGAAGTTTCTTACACATTCAAATAAAGAATAGCTGAAATGTTACTCAATAGGGGAGATCGAAAAAAGTTTAGACTGTGAAGAGTTGAAAGTAATATCACCACAGCAAAAATTTGATGAGTAAATAATAAACGTATAAATAACACCTGAGTTAATACATTCATCACTGAAAACACGTAAAAACAGCGCGAAATTTTAGTAAACTTAATACATAGATAGTACGTTCCAGGTGAGTGCGGGTAGCTAGCATTTAAGTATCTTGTAATGGATGGTTTGAAGCCCGAGCCGCAGGCATGATCACCAATTTACCATGTAAATGTGGAACCACTTGCATTTTTTTTTTGTATAAAAAACAATTAAATTATTTCAGAGCATAAGTGAGAAGAGATACGTTTCATTTCTCATACTTGGAAAGTGATGTTTATTCAAATCGAACAGAGCGTGTGGAAAACACGGCTTTTCACACTAGGGCTGAAAATAATTAAAATTGAGCTTGACGGCGGCTGGCCGCGGCGAGTTCTATATGAAAAATAAACCTCTAAATAATGTACTAGAAAAAAAATTACTCGTCACCAGGATTGTATTTGGCGCGGAACTCGCGACCAGTCCAATGACTTCGTCGTGGGTTCGATTTTTCTGATATATTTTTAGTATTGTACAAAAATAGCATTGTGATTGCTAAAATGTCAATTAAGAAAAAACAAATAAAAAATTGTAAAAAATGAAAATTTTCATTTCCTTTAGGCGCAATTGGTTCAATTCGCGATTGGTCCAATGTTCAAAAAATTACCAATTCGCAACTGGTACAATTCGCAGTTTCGGGTTAGGTTTAGAATAATCGTTCTTTATTACTTATCTATACTATAGGACACACAGACCATACAACAAGTACTTAGTGATAGGACACTACGATATTCTAAAAGCCCTAGTCCAGTAGGACCACGAGTATGTATGTACATGATAGTAGTCAGCAACTTTTGGCTAGCACAAGTTTTAAATAAATCAGCAGTTGCTGACCAAATATTTTTTGCTGGCCAAATAATTATACTGTTGTCATTTTTAACGAGTGATTCTAATAAAGACTCTCCCTTCCTAATCCAATAAAATCGTTTGAGGGCTCGACGAAAACATATCCCTCGATCCACCAGTCGAAAAAACTGTTTTTCGATGTATATTTTCTGACAGGGGGGGGGGTGCAAATGCACCCCTTGCACCCCCGTGAAATGATCCGGTGGACCACGGCTAAGAACACGGCGAAAGAGACAGAGCCGAGTTAAAAATGTGTGAGTAAAATATGAGTTAGAAAATTGTAGAAAGAGCCGAGTTAAAAATAAGACGAGTTAGGAAAGTGTCAAGCATAAAAAAGAGACCAACTAAGAAAGAGCCGAGTTAAAAATGAGACGAGTTGGGAAAGTGACAAGTTTAAGAAAGAAACCAACTAAGAAAGAGCCGAGGTAAAAATTAGGCGAGATGGGAAAGTATCAAGTTTAAGAAAATTACGAAGTCGTCCAGAGGGGAATTGATTATAACAAAAGACTGATTGAATTGTATGTTTCTAATCTAGATATTTTGATGGTATTTTTTTTTAAATACGTTGTTTTTTCAGCTGTGTTATAAAACGTGTGAACACTGATTCTCATTAAGTTTTTTTTTATTAATCTGATAATTTCTGTGGTGATTGGTCATTTCTGTGTTTACGATTTTTAAGTTTTTGGCTTTTTTGAATTAATTGTTGATTTTTGAGTTGTGTTTCTATATTTTTGTATGAACCTTAAATGAAGTTAAAATTAATACATTGGTATAAAATATCGAAAGATTTTTTTTCATGCTAGAATAGAATGTCCCATTATAATATTTCCATAATTATTGTTTGTTATATCTAAAAGTATACACTCTAAGGAATGTGAAGCTCAAGGGTTTTTGTTGATTTCGTACCTACTTTAAAGGTTTAAAAACAATCAGAGGTGTCATTGATCAGAGGACGGGTTTACTTTGATCAATTAATCAATGTGGGGTGACATTATTTTTATGATGAAAATTAAAGACTCAAAATAGAATGCTTTGTCATAACTGATTAAGATTTAGTTCTACCAATACTCTATTCAATAAACAATTCGTATCATTGATCAAAATAACCCCAATATATATGAATAGCTTTAGCGCGAAATCCTGCGGGCCAGTTTTTATTTTTATTATGTTTATATTAAAGGGTTAAACATAATAAAAAAAAACTTTCAAACCCCGTTATAAAATATACGATGATCCTTTGATCACCCTATATTCAGCCTCAAAATCAGTTTAAATTTGATAAGCTGAATTTTCATTTCTTTGAAATGGATGGTTAAAAAATATAGTTTTCATTTTATTCTAAAAATATGTAAAAACCGATACTATTCTTACTTAAACTCATTTTGGTTTCGTTTTTGGCAAGTTTGTTTTTGAAAAATATAGCTATTTGAATTTCAAAAGTGATCAAAGTATCCACCATCTTGCAGTACTTTCCTATTTTAGATTAAGTTCATAAGCAATAACAATAATCGTTTCGTAAGAAATTAAAACATTGTGTTGTGTTGTGTGTGACTTATTTGTTTCTTTTTTGACCCTGTAACATAGTCCATAACATAAGTATGTATAATATACTTCAGCATGTAAATAAATACCTACATAAATCAATACAAAGAAACAAGCAACCAAGTAAAATTTCGTCTGTAGACTGAACATTTAACATTTAAATAACAATAAGTTTGGTTGGACTGCAAAAACTGCCAGGTTGCGTACTTTAAAGGCATCATTTTAGATACTAGGAGAACTTACAAACCATATTAAACTGGCGACTCACCCTGGCTTCGCACGGGTGCAGTGCTGATACTAAGGCTATATTAATCTATATCACATGCATGCACAATGTATTTAAGGTACTTAATTGGATAAGGATTAATGTTGTATTGCTTAAAATAGCTTCGTAAATAAGCCATTATTTCTCATAAAAAGAAAGGATAAGCATTGAAGACGTTTTTGTGGACCTTTTTAAGGTGGACAATACTGTAGTACATTTGTTTGAACTATCTCGTAGGATTCAGCCAGAGTTTGCAATGGAAGCGCAAAAAAATGTGTTTATTTACGGAACACATTAGAAACCTTTAAAATTATCAGTGTTTCTCTACTATATTATGCAAGTATTATACATATAAACCTTCCTCTTGAATTATTCTATCTATAAAAAAAACCGCATCAAAATCCGTTGCGTAGTTTAAAAGATCTAAGCATACATAGGGACAGACAGCGGGAAGCGATTTGTTTTATACTATGTAGTTATTTGGTTGGACTGAAAAAACTGCCAGGTTGCGAACTGGCAGACCAATTAATATTTAAAGGGGATCATCTTAGCTACTAGGAGAACTTGGTTTCATCCAGTAACTCGATGAGGTAAAATAGCACCCCCATGCGGCCCCTAAAAATGGTTGGACTGCGGAACCCTCCAAGAATTCGCTCGGCAGACATAATTATTTAAACTCTTCTAATAGAGACTAAAAGCAACGAAAAGGTTTTGTTCAGTAACCACATGAGGTAAAATGATGGTCAAAAGTAGGTAGCACAGCTTTGCACCACCAAGCTTCCTCCAGGTTGAGCCCCGGCAGACCAACATTTTTCTTACCTATTTAAGGTCTACTTTTCGTGGAAGGTGGTAATATCCAGTAACTCGATGGGGTAGGTAACCGTGCGGTGGCCGCCCGGTCTATAAAGTTGACCGTCACAGGTGACTAAAATAGACCATGTAAATAGCCTATAAGCATTTAAATGTTTATTGTTTAAAAATTAGTATACCAAGATAACTTAGATAATAATATTTAGAGTTCCTTAACATTTCATCAGCACAGCAGACATGTAAAGTTGCGATGAAGGAATCGATGCCTTAAAGTCGATCAGTATGCAAGCCTCATATGGCAGTGAGAACGAATTAAGGGCAACATATTGTGATCCGACAGAGAACAATAGAGACTGTAGAACACAAAAACCTGCGTGCGAGCACAAAATACTGGCCGAAGCGGTCCTCAGTCCAGCGGGCCACGGGGGTATTAATTAGTCGCGGTAGGGCGACAATCAAATGACCGTAATCTGGAAATTACTTTAAGCGTTATCACGCATCCATTACTTTTTCATCCTGAGCAATTAATTAATAAACCAGCCGCGCTTCGACTGAATTAAAAATCGTAAACACTAGCTAGATCAGGAGATACACACGCTGATTAAGGCTCTCTGTAGTCGTTGTCCGTAAAATTAGTGGTAATCATGGTACGCGTAATTAACGAAAAACTGTCGCCAGGATGAGGCGCCAGAAAAGGACGCCCGAATATAAGCGTACATTGGCCGTCGCCAAACTCAAAAAACCGTTTAAAAATCACTCGCTCCGCCCACAGTGGTCGATCGACTCCTGCGCACTTATGATTTATCGTCCCGACGACAACCCGCCCCTCGCACTAACTACCGAGCTTCCGCGCCGTTAATTATACGTACATACACATCGCCCTCCCGAAATCTTAAACCGCATTCCCTCTTCTGTCATCGGCAGTCTCAATCAGCATTATAATCGAATTCGATACGGAAAGTTTAGTCTTAATTGTTGAATCTCCACGCAGCCCATTTATACCATTGTTCACTAATTATAAAAAACAAATGTGCGCTTTGTGACTTCCGATAAAGGATTACGTTTTCAAGTACATCCTTACTTAGTTTGTTTGTTTATTTGTTTGTTTGTTTGTTACGCCTTCACGTCTTAACTACTGAACCGATCATCATGAAATTTTGTATACACGTTCTTAGGGGTACAGAGAAGGACAGAGGGTACCTTTCATTCCGAAAAAATGTATTCAGAAAAACGCTTTTTCTGCTAATATAAGAGGGCCAATCGGTGTCCGGTATTTTTAAATTTGCATTCTCACTGGCAGCCTAACCGTTTGGCTCATCACTAAGACCGTATATGTACGATCAGGACTGACGTTCGGTTCTCCGTAACTATCGCCATAAAAACCTTTTGGGGTAACGTTACCCTTCGTCTCAATGTCAAAATGTCCAGCTGTCTTTATATTCATGCCTCAGTCCTGACCGTCAGTCCTGACCGTATGGAGAGCACTGAATATACTATTAGTGACGAGCCAAATGGTGCCAGTGAGAATGCAAATTTAAAAATACCGGACATGATTGGCCGTCTGATATTAGCAGAAAAAGCGGTTTTCTGATATGCAAAAGGAACACAAAACAAAGAATGTGTGGTCTAAACAGAAGCTCCCCGCTCGGCCGTATTCGGAAATACTTCCGTCTTTAGCCCGGTTTGGCTTGAGATAGCCTGTTCGTAATCTCTATGTGTGCGTGCACGAAAAACCGTAATTTATTCCGCGCGGCTTTTCCGTCTACATTATTTTACATGCAAATAATATCGGGCTAGCTAGGCACTAAGATTGCGGATCACGCATCAAGGACGTAGATCGAACGTACCGAGAATAATTTGGAGGTGTACATGGCGTGTTCTCACGGCTCCGTTTGCGGCCGAAGCATTATGCAAATAACAACGTCCTTCAACCGGACTATTGAGTTTTATGAACGCCTTCATTAAATCTATGCTTTTTATCGATATTATAAGACGCAGGGGTCCCGGGTTCGATTCCCAGGCACAATTTGTACTTGGTTTGGTTAGCGGTAGGGCTTATTTCAAGTCCGCCTGGCTAGCTACCACCATCTCACCTAAATTTGATGCCATAATAACAATTTAAAAATTGTTGTGTTCTGTCAATTAATAGAGGTAAATAGCCAGTTCGTCAGCGATGAGGATTCCGGGAGTAGTGCGCTTCCACCTTCGTCACTTAACATCAGGTGAGGTGAAGGGCAAGCACTATCCCGTAATGCATAAAAAAACTAGTAAGATTTAGTACTTAAATCAGATACTAACGAAGCAAACGCGTGTTAAATACGTTTTAATAAATAAAAAACCGGACAAGTGCGAGTCGGTCTCGCCCACCGAGGGTTCCGTACAGACCTTACATCTATACATAAAATAAAGCTATAGAAAAGTTGTGTCGGTACAAAGGAAATATTTTGAAAAAAAAGTGGTTGGGAGTTATTAGTTTTTTATATGAAAACTGTACTACGGAGAGTTCAAGCTTTATCCCAGGTTCTACCTACAGAAATTATGTGAAAAATTGCTTAGATTATAAGTTGGACTCCAAGCTACCAAACTGTAAAAAAATACCATCAAAATCCGTTCAGCAGACTGCTATATATAGATAACCATTTGAAATCCTTTGTCGCCACGTAGAAAATAACCCTTCCAGGGATTACGACAAAGAATTGACCACGGGCGAAGTTTGAAATGGAATAGTACATTACTGCAGCGGCACTCAAGACAGGCATTGAAGAACATACGTGAGTCCATCAATGCCTAGTTGCGGCCAAGGTTTGTGTAGTACTTTTAAACTTTTAACTTTTTAGTTTTAAAAGTTTTAAGCTTTTTATTTTAATTTTAATTTACTTTCAGTAATTGATAAAAGAAAATGGAAAGTGGAATGTGCACATAAAGGCCTTTCGTTTGATACACATATTGAAAAAAAAAAATCCGGTTTTTTTCCTTTATTTCCAGTTTTTCATTTTTTTTTTCCAGTTTTTTGGAAAGTGCTCATCAAGGCCTTTCATTTGATACCCATATTGCAAAAAAATATTTTTTTTTGCTTTTTTTTTTCAGTTTTTTGGAATGTGCTCATCAAGGCCTTTCATTTGATACCCATATTGCAAAAAAAAATTACCTTTCGTTTTTTTTTTTTTTCAGTTTTTTGGATTATGCTCCTTGATGAGCATATTCCAAAAAACTTTTCAAAAAACTTACATTTGATACCCATAGGTAATGAAAAAAAAATTTTTTTTTGTTTTTAATTTTTTTTATCTTTTTGGAATGCGCTCATCAAGGCCTTTCATTTGATACCCATATTGCACCAAAACAGTTTGTTTTCGTTTTTATTTTTTTTTCAATTTTTTGGAATGTGCTCATCAACATCTCATCAAGGCCTTTCACGTGATACCAGTACCCTTAGCACGAACAGCTATCGAGAAAAAAAACGCGCGTAAAATTACTCGATAGAGATAATTCTCTATCGAGTAATTTTACGCGTAGTATTTTACACGTTTCATAGATAATTCTATGGAAATTTTAATTTAGCTATTCGGCGGTAGATGGCGTTGTACAAATTTCCCATACAAAATTGCACTATCGAATGATTTTACGCGCGTTATTTTTTTCGATAGCTGTTCGTGCTAAGGGTACTGTATACCGAATATTAAAAAAAAAAAAATTTTGGAATGTGCTCGCTCATCAAGGCGACATTTGATACCTATATTTGTATTTCATTGAAAAGTTCGCTCCATTTCTGAATTACACGTGTGTAATGAGTTTTAATTTAATAGAAACATTGCTGGACAGATGCCGGCAATTTTGTATGAAAATCCATTATTACACGTTAGTAATGGATTCTCATACAAATATTGACGGCGCGGTTTAGGTCTGTCCGTAAACTCCGATTTAGCACGAAGAAGGTTGTCAAAATAATGTTCGAATTTCCAAGCATTTTTAAGAAAAAATAAAATAATTACAAACCCACCGCACCTGTTTATACAGGTGTGTACAATACAAGTACTGTTGATTGTCAACAGATGGCGCTGTATATCAATAGTACACTGTATAATGTTCTGTGAAATGGTTTTATCTATCGCAATGTTATTAGAGAAAATGGGTGTATTCCAACAGGACCCTTTGGTTGTGTGAAGTCGAGACTTTTATTGTAGTGGTGGCTACCTCGGCTGACCTTACCGAGTAAACTGTCTTGATTATACTTGGTGCCAAATGCTCCAAGCAACATTGGAATGCGATGCACCCGTATTTTAATGTAAACTGAATCAATCTACCACTGAACTATTCAACACTTGACACTGGCAAAAATTACTTCCAAGAAGAAAGTAGATTGCCAAAACAAAAATAAGAAGAAGAAGACCCCCGTCACAGCGTGACATACCGCCATGTTGCGAAAATATTTAGAGCCAAATTTATTACTTATTAATTTTATTTTTAAAAGTAATTAACTATATCAATATTTGAAAGGATCTGAATAATTAATAATAATAAATATTGATATTTTAAAAAGAATTAGTGGCGCGATTAATCCAAAAGTAATTAGAAGTTAAACTATGACCGCGCATACCGTTGTTTCACCAAGATGATTAATAATTACGTATTTTAATGACCATATTTTATTATGATTTAAATACAAATATACAGTTTTCAGATTTATTCCTGTAAGTGTAGTATAAGACGCTATTACCTGCCAAATTTCATAGTTCTAGGTCAACGGGAAGTACCCTATGAATTTTGATTCCTTTGAGAGTATCGAAAATACGTTTTTTGCGCCCTAAACGGCAGTATCTTTTTTTTACGTTAACTTAGAAGTTTGATTTTTTTACAGCTTCAAGGGCCCGTAGACCTTAGTATATGGTTTAAATTTCAATTCGATACCTCCACGCGTTTCCGAGATAAAGGGTCTTGACAGACAGACGGACGGACAGACAGACAGACGGACAACAAAGTGATCCTATAAGGGTTCCGTTTTTTCCTCTTGAGGTACGGAACCCTAAAAACACTGTTGCAGCTCTCGTATCCAAAAACAACTAGTTTTTTGGTCCAGAAATTACAAATGCTACCTACAACGAACACTAATAGCATTAAACGTTATAATAATTATTGGAATATTTTGATGTCTACATTCTTAAAGGCTGGCGCGACGCCTGAACGCCTCCATATTTATGATAACCAGATAGTAGACAAATTGCAACATTTATTTAGGAACACACGCACAGTTGGACATTCGGTTAAACTAATATAAAATGTATCCATGACAAATTGACCGCTTAGCTGGCGCGCGATGTACTGTATAAATTATAAATTAACCGATTAATTTGGGAAACGCTCGAATGGGCTCTACTATTTACTATTTCAGTATTTTCGATATATAAAATAAAAAGTATTTGTCCTAATTTTGGTTTACGGTGTTTTAACGTTTATTTTTCAGGAAAACAGGTATCTCTGACGAATAATTAATGAATAACCTTTTCAAAGAAAGTAACACCCCATCGGCATTGATTACCATTTATCCTACTAATGTTATAAATGTGATAGTTTGTGGGTTTGGATGTTTGTTCCTCAATCACGCAAAAACTACTGAACGGATTTGGTTGAAATTTGGCACACAGATAGTAGATAGCCCGGATTAAATTATAGGATACTTTTTATTCCGATATTTCCACGGGAACTGGAACTACGCGGGTGAAACCGCGGGCGGCCGCTAGTTTTCAATAACAATGAATTTATAAATAAAAAATTCCATAGCCATGTAGTCCATTTTTTCCAGGGATAAAATTACGATGACAATAATTTTTCGAGTGGTTCAAGCATGACACTCATAGACTAATGTAAAAAAAAACGACTCGTCCTTGTTGTGAGTGGAGCTGAACGCGCCCGGTCCAACATAACCCATGTTTAATCGTCGCTTCCAGTTCGGACAAATATCGCGCACAGCGGGCCCGTGTCCAACGAACTATTATCTTTTAGGTTCTGTAGTTGACTACTGAACCCTAAAAATAATTTTGCCATGAGCTAACAAGGAACCATTATACTTTCGTCATGTCCGTCTGTTCTCTGCGACCCTTAGTACTACAAAGCTGTAATTTGGCATTGGTGTTATTTGTAAAACACCAACAACCTCGCATCGCAGGTGTAACATCATATACAACAACATTTGTTCTACGATTTCCCAAAAACAGACAAAAAATTCGACTTTTCATACATAACTCAATTAGCTGTTCGGACATTTGTATGGAGAATTGACATATTGATTTTATTTTGTCTGTTTTCGTAAAAGTCGTAGGATAAACGTTATTGTTTATGATGATAGTAATCTACTCCTGCGAGGTTGTTGGTGTTTTACAAACAACCCTGTATATAATGTATATTAATAACGCCAAAAAATTGTATTTTTTTAGTGTACCTTCCCTACAAGTATAGTGGAGATTAATTTTTTTCTCTTCAATCTCATAATATAAGGTGTGTTGTTTTGTTGGATAAATCTTGTTGACGAGTAATTGATTCGATACTCTTCAATACTCGGACAGTTACCTACAAATTTTATTTAATAGTTAGGTACTCGTATTATACTTAGTTGCAGTCGTAAGTAGTGTAAAACAGAGAGTAAATATAAATTTATAGCCAATAGGTATGGTATGAAGTTACTATACGGAACCCTATACTGCGCGGTGGCCTGACACGCACTTGCCCGGTATCTTTTTATTTCAAAAGTATGTCAGAGCTTTTTTATTTTACATACTGAAAATGAAATCACAAGAAGATCTAAAGTCAATCGATTCAGCCGACTTCGAGTAACCGGTGAACTATATCGGGTCATTCTGAACTTACTATCCAAACAAGGATGTGTCCAGTCCATGAAACTAAACAACTTTCTCTAAGAAACATGTGTCGTATTTCGCTACAAAATTTTGGTCATCCCCCATACTAAATTGATCACGTGATCTCTTTGATTTGTACGGATAGTCGATTTTTTAGGGTTCCGTACCCAAAGGGTAAAAACGGGACCCTATTACTAAGACTCCGCTGTCCGTCTGTCTGTCTGTCTGTCACCAGGCTGTATCTCATGAACCGTGATAGCTAGAAAGTTGAAATTTTCACAGATGATGTATTTCTGTTGCCGCTATAACAACAAATACCAAAAACAGAAAAAAAAAATATTTAAGGGGGGCTCCCATACAACAAACGTGATTTTTTTGCTGTTTTTGGTACGGAACCCTTCGTGCGCGAGTCCGACTCGCACTTGTTTACATATTTGGCCATGTGTTCCTTAGAGAAAGTTGTTCAGTTTCATGGACTGAACACATCCTCAAAATTTGGATGGTGAATACAAAATGACCTATAGGCAGGCTAGGCGCACTCCGAGCTTTAGGTACGAAGCTACAAGTAGCCAGCGGGTCCGTCCGGACGGACTAATTTCAGAGGGCTGCCGCCGTTGGCTGGCTGCTAGCAGTTCGATTTCGATACGCCGCCGCGTTCATCTTAATACTAATATAAAGTATCCGAACCTCACGTTTTTCACATTTCCAAAAGTTCCAAACGACATCGAATCGTAAGAAGTGCTTGTCTACTACCTAGCTAGATATTATTTAGTATCCGTTTATTCTTAGGTACTTACTTGTCTTATTTGCTAGACAATCTTCACCCAACTAGGTAGTTATTGAAATAATAATTTATAGATGAGGTACTTAGGTACTACTTACCTACTTTCGAAATAAAGTTAATTATTAATGACAATGTTATTTCGTAAGAAAGCAAATTGCTTCAAAGTCAGCATGTATAGTCTGATGTGGCGTCGACTGTACCTAGCCTAGGTTTTTTTGAAATGTATTGAAGTACATTAAGTACCTATTATTTAATTATTATTTAAAAGAACAAACCCTAAAGTCGTTAGAATAGATAAGAGCTACGCGATAGAAAGAGATGCAACTTCTAGGTGAATATAACTGTAGGGTGGGAGCGGTGTGCGACCTGAATTGCACTTTATTGTGTATGGGATAGAGTCACTATTTATTTAAATTACTTTGCGGAGTGGATCTTCTGTACTTGTACTATTATGTATTCTGTGCTATAGGTACAAGGTACAAAAAATACGCAACAAATAGTCAATAGAGGACTTCCTCCTTTTTTAACGATTTTTCATTAGTGTCAGTCAGTAATAATCATAAGTTTCTGTGAACTTAATCAATGAACGTTCTAAAGTCACAAATAAATAATAATCGTCGTGATGAGACTATTTATTTACTAATATGGAATTTAATTATTGTGAAGTCAAGATTATACATACTAATTTATTGCCCTAACTAATTGATAATTTGCCTACCTATACATGCCGTCTGTCAATACCAAGCGATATCAATGTGTGGGTGTAATGTAGTTGTAATTGTAAATCAAAGAAAGATAGTGGTCGTAAATAAAGTTGGGTTTCATTAAATAATACATGCATAGTCACGTCTAAAAATAAGTACATATAGAGTTTAGAACTTTGTCTCTTTGTTGTAATTGGTAATTGGTATTTGTGATTGATTTCTGTTCAAAAAGTAATAGCTTTTAGAGTGACAAAGTTCTAAACTGTATACAAATTCATAGACATGACTATGCCATGTATGCCTTGTCAGCATTGTGAAGAGCCTTTGCTCTTTTTAAAACCAAGGGACATAGTTAAACCGCTTACCGATATTGAAAAATAAGAATTTATTTTTTTATCGTTATTTAACCAAAAGAGCCAAAAGATAATGGAAATCTAAAAGCAGGTAAGTATGAAATTAATAAGGAATGTTTCTTAAATGCTGTTCAAGTTCATTTATCAATTCGCAAAGAATTATAAAGTATTTTTTGTTCCCTCCGTAAACACATGTTAAACTAAAAAGAATAAGCGTAACATTATGACTGTCCCAAAATTAAGACACAGTTTATAATTGTGGTATCTGTTGCACTATCATCGAACTAAACATATTATAAAATAATCAGAAAATAATCAGTGATGGCCCTAATGTAGTTTATACCGAATACGAACTTCGGCCGAACATTTGGTGAAAAAATAAAATTATGCTGAATTTCAGCCGAACTTCGGTTAATTTTCCGCGCTTTTTTTGTTAGCAAAGTAACAGAAAGTTGAATTTTTGGTGTTCTCATCATAAACTACCCTTGGTTTAATATTAATCTCCTGTAAGTTGGGTTTATGGTTTAATTTTTTTTTTATTATTACTTACAACAGCTTGTACTAAGAAAAAGTTACTTACTTACCGATTCGATGTCAAGAGGTCATTTTGTTAATAATAATTATATTTTGTACATTTATAAGTTGATTTGATTAATTGTTAAGTGGTAACGAATTACAAAGATTCATACCTAAATGACTGATTATGCATTTACTGATTACCTTACTGGTTTATTGTCACTTATTTTAGTAAAAATAATCTTAGACCGAATGTTCGTTATTCGAAACGAAAGTCGGCCGAAGTTCGGTTCAAGCTGCCGAAGTTTGGTTAAACCGAATATTGGCCCATCCCTAAAAATAAGTAGACGCAATAAAACTTTGTAATGAAGCTAAAAACCTGATTTCTCAATAGCTGTTAGGGTCACGAGAATCGCATATAACGTTTTAATGAAATTCGAATGACGCCTCGGGATTAAATAGTGCCGCATAAAGAAACTATCTTCGGATTGGAACTGTAACGTGAAAGGTGAGATCGAGGGTTCATAAATGAATATGCTTTATGGCCCTATTTAAATCAAGACGCCCTGTGTATAGGATGTTTAATACACACTTTAATTGATATGTAGTGAGCTGAGTTATAGTACCACTGCATGCTTGTACCGCGGGCGATTCTATTGGTCCATTCGTTAATAATAATTCCCATACATTTCCTATTTAGCTTTAAATATATCCTGTTCTTTAATAATGAAACTGTTAGTTGACGAATAAGTGTAAATGGCAAAAAGTACAGAGATGACATTTTGCATTTAATAAAGACACCTTTTTAGGGTTCCGTACCAAAATGGTAAAAAAGGAATCCTTATGGTGTGACTCAGTCTGTCTGTCTGTCTGTCACAGCTGGAAATCTCGAGAACTACTAATGGTATCACTTGAAATTTGGAATAGTTTAAGATGACATTTGCCCAACTATTGTGCAAATAAGAAATAAATAAAAAAATATATTTTTTACAATAGGGACTCAAAAGGGGTCTTAAAAATTTGAAGTGGGGCTATTAGGGCATGTGGGGCTCAGACCAAATAAAAAAGTAAAGAGTCTTCCGAGAAAGCGGTGAAGCCAGTAAAACTACGCCTTGGCTGTGTACATACACAGTTAACGCACACATATGTAACGAAACTACGCCTTGGCTTTCGTTCGTCATTGGGCGAACCCTGCCGCCCGGCCCCCGCCCGCTCCCTAGTACGCACACATTTACCATCAAAAACCGGCTTCACTCAGTTCACAGATCACCTCCTAGGAGGTGATCTGTGACCTCGAGGATGGAATTGATGACTTTTACCCGTGTTTAACACTCTACTTTTCATTTCGAATATAAGGAAAGTAAAAAAAATCTTAGTTTTTTTCCAAAATGTTTATTAATAATAACATGTAGCTGGTACCTTATACTTATTATACCTATTTAAAATTAATCGAAAAATTAGAACAATTATATAGTGTTTACATTGTGTTTTAGAGTACTTGCTCCATAGAGTGGAAGGCAGTATTTTCTTTGATAATCCACTGAAATACGTGAGAAATACTTTCTGAAAATGATTTAATTTTGTTGTTTGCTCGCCACTTCATAAAATAATGTATTTAAGTATTTTTCCTTCGAAACTTCTGGCAAAAGATTTTATATTATTTTGTTTGCCTCGTTTGTTACTGAATCCGGGGTCAATATTTCAAAATCGCTTGATGAACTAATTTTTAGTAAATATAAAATCAACTCAACACACACAGTTCAAAGTCACAGAGTAAGGTATTCCGCCAATATTTTATAGTTTTTTTATTTTGAATTTGGAACACGCCGCGTCGCCGGCCGCTCCGCCCAATATTTTTTATTTTGCACTGGCTGGTTATACCATGTTTCATTTTTGTTCGTGAATGCGCCCTATCTATTTTTTTTTTAACCATTACCAATGAGGTAACTCTATGGTTGACTATGTAACCAAATTCAGTTCTATTTTTAAATTTCTTTTACTCCCTAGGGTGGAACGAAGAGTTTTGGACCCGCTGCTCAGTTTAAATATACATCACTTTCCGAATATGAGAAATGAAAAAAAATTTCTACTTCAATTAAAATAAAAATAATTAAAACCCGTACAACAAATACTTTAAACTACGGTGGTATAACTAACAAACATAATTTCAAGTTTACTGTAGCACACTATTTATTATATTGAAGAGTAAACTGATTGTCATCCAATATCCAATTTACCGCTCAGCAAAACCCAAAAGAACAAAAACGTAGCAAGGTTTACGAAGGAACATTTGCACAGCGACTATAAAATGATCAAGATGACATTATAAACGGCAGCCCTGATGAATATGCCAAGTTATTAATTTATAGGCGGCTGTAATGGTGGGTATGGCAAACCGTCTCACTCAACCTGTATGTCGAACAATTAAACTATGTGGTTTACTTTTTAAACTCATACCCAAGTTTAAGTGTGTAATTTAATTGGTTTGTGATTTAAAACTAGATACAAAAAATCGGGTTGCACTCCGGGAGTCCGGCAGAAGTGAAAACTTGAATATTAACGTTGTGCATTTTTGATATTTTGGAATGGTTAGTTGGTTACAAATATCCAAAAACAAAAAAAAACGATTTGGATAATTTAAAAAATATGTTTCATTTATGGTATTTTATCATACTGTAAAGTTTCGTCTACTGAGGATTTACTGTGAGGGTCCACTACCTTCCTTTCCTACACTAATTAGATAACATCACAAACGTTGCTCTGATTCAAAAGTAAGTAGCTAAATCACTTGTTATGGAAATCAGAGATGACGGTGGAGTGGAACTACAAACACCCAGACCTGAGCCAATATACAAAAGTTTGTTTTCTAAATTGACAGAGCCGGGGATCAAATCCGGGACCTCAGAGAAACCGGCGTACAAACCACTCAACCACGGAAGTCGTCTAAATCGAAAAAGCATGGCAAATATTCATTTCGTGTAGCTAATGGTAGAATGAATAACAACAGACTTCTAACATTACTAGGACAACGAATTTTGTATTAAAATTTCGTTGCAGATTATGAAAAGAGACAAATCATTTAACAGTGTCGATTCTGTCGTTGGATTATCAAATAATCGTTTGAGAGGCGTACAACGTCAACTAGGTATACATAATTGAGCAACAATTTCACACAGTATTACTTGATTTATCTGTCCCAAAAAATAGGTACTTACTTGATTATAATACTCCGTTTTGCGATTGACAAAAACATGTTAGGTAAACCCTTAAATAGAAAAAACATGTTAGGTATCCTCTAATTTTATGGGTTTTTTATGTTATAAGAAACCGGGTGCCCGGTTCCTTTGTATGAATAAACAAAACCGGGTGCATGCCTTAATGCCAACCATTAAATAATCTTTAATCTTGAAACTATAATAGGTATTAAAAACCCTTAGCTGGCTCTCTAGTTTAGTGATTGACTGTTTTCCAAAATAAGAAACAGTTTATTAGTAATCAATTAAAAGCGATAATGTTTTCAATAATTTCAACTATACAAAATTCATAAAGCCTTGTACTGCCTGAGACAATAGCACTAAGTAAACTGTTGAATAAAATGATGTCATATTAGATGACGATTAAAGATTTGATAGCTAACGCTAAGTGCGAAATGCCAATAGCACATAGGTAACGTAATTACTGCTATAGATGGAGAGGCAGTGTTGCATAGAGATCGCTGTGACGACGGTAGCTTGGGTCAAAGGGCTATCACCCCGTCGCCGATTCTTGTCGTTGCCTCATAAGTATATGCATAAAGTCTATAAAATTAAATGAAAGAACATCAAACGTAAACAATAAACAAACAGGTTTTTTACACAAAATAGCTTGCTTTTTAAGGTTCCGTACCTCAAGAGGAAAAAACGGGAACCTTATATAGGATCACTGTGTTGTCCGTCTATCTGTCAGTCAAGACCCTTTATCTCAGGAACGCGTGAAGGTATCGAATTAAAATTAAAACTATACTTATATACTCAGGTCTATGGTCCCTTGAAGCTATGAAAAAACTTCTAAGTTAATAATAAAAAAATATCCGTTTATGCCGAAAAACGCATATTTCAACACTCTTATAAAAGGGAATCAAAATTCATAGTGTACTTCCCGTTGACCTAGAACTATGAAATTTGGCAAGTACTATCGTCTTTTAGTGCAGGGAAAAATCTGAAACTACGAGTTTACATTGATGAAAAAAGCAATTGCTACTCAGGCTACTAGTATAAAATGTAAGTTGTATGTGTCGGGCATTTTTCACAGATACTTTTTCACAGGTCACGGCATGCCACTTAATTAAGAGAAAGGAATTTTTCAGAGAACTTAAAGCGGCAAAAAATATCAGCGTAGCCATACCTTTATTAGTGTCTGCCATATAGGTAGATATATTTAAATTATTTGTTTAATACAGTTGCTCAAAAAGTGGCGTATTGCAGGGACGTATAGCGTTCGGGATGTGGGCTATTACACACTCGAGCTTTTTCTTTACCTTTTCCGAACTCGTGCGTTTTCTTTCCCAACTGTCAAAATAATGTCTATTAAAAAGAAAAAACCAACCACGAAGTTTTTACTTAAAAAAAATCATAGAAGTTTTTATGATTCATGCAAATATTTCTAAAAAGAAGCTACTAATTTGTTTCAATATCAGATTTAAAAGTAATTTTAATTAAAATTTAAACATTAAATTAATATTAGTATCGGCCAAATTAAATTTATAAATATAAAAAAGTTGGCTGTATGACGTGCACTGCCATAGTCTCTGCTTATAGGAGTTTGCGCTGGTAAGTGAAAAAAAAGACGGACCTTATTTCTTAATTTTCTATAAAAAAAATCTACTGAAGACTTGGCTGTATGGGCAAAGTTTCCTTTGACTACCCAGAATGGGTGAAGAAAACAAAAAAATCTCTGCTTATTTTCTTTCACGGTTGGGCGCCATTTTCAAAAAATTTTTTTGGAGTTGCGAGCATTGTTGTTTGTTGCACAAAATGAGTAATTTCGACGATATTTTATTTGAATTAACACCACCGGAACTCAGTATAACTGCACAAAATGCTTCAAGAACATTTTAGCGGAAAAGTCAAAAAGTCGCTACATATCTACATACGACGAATTTATACATATCTATACGACGAATTTATTGCGTGGAGAGAAGAGAAAAAAGCAAATAGTTTTTCAGAAAATATTATGTTGGCATACTTCTCCGAACTCTCAGCAAAATTAAAACCTTCTACGTTATGATCGAGGTTTTCGATTATAAAAAGTATGCTGAAAATAAGGAACAACGTGGATATAAGTGAATACCCAAAACTAAATGCTTTCTTAAAACGACAATCAGACGGTTAAAACTTTTATAAGAAATAAATGATTAGTTAGTTGAGTTTATTGTGTTTTCATTGCTTCATTTTTTCGCAACTGTATTAAAAATAGTTGTTCAGTACACGTGTGGAACCGTCATTGCAACTTGTTCCGACTGTCAACCCTCACCTTCGGCTGCGCCTCGGCTCGGGTAGACATTTGTCGGAACTCTTTGCAATGACAGGCTTTCCGCACTCGTAATGAAATATACTATTCTTAATCGTCAGTGTTTTTATTTATTACCTACTAGGTATATTCATTATACAGCTGAAAAATTGACTCATTAAGTTAAAATAAATATATAAACTTAAAATAAATTAAATTTGTAATTACATAATATACGTCCTAAATTAAATAGTGACGCTAGTGACTTTAAGGTATTTGTACACAAACAATATTTTCTGTACACTTCTACTAGTTATAGCTATTAGTAAAAGCTATAAACTTTTCAAACCCTAATTAAACGAAGATTGCTGATTGACCAAAACCCAAGGAGGTTTATAAAGGGAGTGAGTACTCTACAAAAATTTTCACTTATCGTTTAAAAGAAATTCTACTTTATTGCATTCGTCATAGAGTTGAAATTCTATCGACGAAATTGACTGAAGGCACTACTGTGTGAAAGAGACAACACCAGGTGGAGGTCGGTGTCTCGTTCGCACAATTGCCACTACTAAACAATAATACCACGATAGTAGGACAAAAAATACGTACGTTACCAATTAAGTAGTGTATCAAAATTAAGAATTCGGAGTGGGAAGTCGAATACTAATACTATTTAAATATTAATTTAGAATGACACATAATAATTGTAATATAAAACAGAACTTACTCTTTTTTTCAATTAGATATCTATAATAATGCTAATCAGCTATCATCGGTGAGGTGGTAATAAATAGAATTGTCAATCCTGGCAACTCCGATTTTGACCTTGGCGCCGAATTTCAATTTAAGAATGTCAATCTGTAGGAAATGTTACTTTACAAAACTAGTGTGACCATAAATACTGCACCATTTCAGATTTCCAAATAGCGAAATTGTTCTATTGAAATGGCTAGAGGTCGCAGGCGAGACGGTAAAATTAATAATAATAATCAAATTCATACTTGTGCGCCTATTTCGATGAAACTCGGGTTTTGGTACTATTTCAACATGAAAATAACAACGCAATGTTGAAAATTTTAAAAATCCAAGATGGCAGCCAATTTTTTTGTTTTTGGGCCGATTTCGATAAAACTCGGTTTTTGGTACTATTTAGACAAGAAAATAACAACGCAATCTTTAATAAACTAAAAATCCAAGATGACGGCCAACTTTTTTGTTTTTGGGCCGATTTCGATAAAACTCGGTTTTTGGAACTATTTTGACAAGAAAATAATAACGTAATTTATTAAAAACTAAAAATCCAAGATGGCGGCCAACTTTTTTGTTTTTGGGCCGATTTCGATGAAACTCGGTTTTTGGAACTATTTTGACAAGAAAATAACAACGCAATTTTTAAAAATCTAAAATCCAAGATGGCGGCCAACTTTTTTGTTTTTGGGCCGATTTCGATGAAACTCGGTTTTTGGAACTATTTTGACAAGAAAATAACAACGCAATTTTTAAAAAACTAAAAATCCAAGATGGCGGCCAACTTTTTTGTTTTTGGGCCGATTTCGATAAAACTCGGTTTTTGGAACTATTTTGACAAGAAAATAACAACGCAATTTATTAAAAACTAAAAATCCAAGATGGCGGCCAACTTTTTTGTTTCTGGGCCGATTTCGATGAAACTCGGTTTTTGGAACTATTTTGACAAGAAAATAACAACGCAATTTTTTTAAAACTAAAAATCCAAGATGGCGGCCAAGTTTTTTGTTTTTGGGCCGATTTCGATGAAACTTGGTTTTTGGAACTATTTCGACAAGAAAATAACAACTAAATTTTTTAAAAACTAAAAATCCAAGATGGCGGCCAACTTTTTTGTTTTTGGGGTGATTTTGATCAAACTCGTTTTTTGGTACGATTTTGACAAGAAAATAACAACGCAATGTTGAAAATTTTAAAAATCCAAGATGGCAGCCAACTTTTTTTGTTGGTTGGGCCGATTTCGATGAAACTCGGTTTTCGGTACTATTTTGACAAGAAAATAACAACGCAATGTTGAAAACTTAAGAAATTCAAGATGGCGGCCAACTTTTTTGTTCTTAGGCCGATTTCAATGAAACTTGGTTTTTGGTACCATTTTGACAAGAAAATAACAAAGCAATTTTTAAATACAAAAAAATCCAAGATGGTGGCCAATTGTTTTGTTTGTGAGCTGATTTTGATGAAACTCGGGTTTTGGTACTATTTTGACAAGAAAACAGCAACGGAATGTTATAAAAAAATCTAAGATGGCAGCCAAATTATTTATTTGTTTTTCAACCGAGTCACATCAAAATCAACCCAAAAACAAAATTAGCAGCCATTTTGATCTTTTTTGATTTTTCATCAGTTTACATTGAGTTGTTATTTTCTTGCCAAAATAGTACCAAAAACCGAGTTTCATCGAAATCGGCCCAACCAACAAAAAAGTTGGCCGCCATCTTAGATTTTTAGTATTTTAAAAATTGCGTTGTTATTTTCTTGTCAAAATATTACCAAAAATCGAGTTTCATCGAAATCGGCCCAAAAACAAAAAAGGTGGCTGCCATCTTGGATTTTTTTAATTTTTTCAATATTGTGTTATTATTTCTTGTCCAATTAGTACTAAAAACCGAGTTTCATTAAAATCAGCCCACATAAAAGAGTTGGCTGCCATATTTTTTATATTTTTAACATTTCGTTGTTATTTTTTTATTAAAATAGTAACAAAATCAAGTTTCATCAAAATCGGCCCACGAACAATATAGGTGGCCGCCATTTTGGTTTTTTTATATTTTTAACATTGTGTCGTCGTAAATCTAAATCAGCAAAGTAAATGAACAAGTATAATTATGGTAGAAAAGCAACCAAATTTAAAACGTCAATAAAGTCGAAAATCGTTTGCATCTTTTTTTAACTACAGATCTCTAGACATTGTTTTCCTACTTTTACTTGTTTTTCCAACATTAATTTGTTTTTCCAAAGTTCACGCACGTTGTATTTTTATAAAAAATTGGAATAACCTCTAAAGTTGCGTAATTATTTACACTTGAACTTAAATTGACTAAACTAGATTTTTAGGAGTGTTTTGCAGGTTGTCCGGTTCGCAATTCGTCTGGCAGACAAACTGCGAATTTTTCTTCTCAAATATGGTAGAATTACCATATTTAAAAAATAAAAACAAAAAAGCAACTTAATAAAAACGTGATAAATAACTTGTTCTTAAAAAATATTTTTTAATAAATAATTATTTTCTGTTTTTTAGTTAACGAGCTAAACTAAAAATATACCACCGCCTATCAGAGTACTCGTCAAGACCATTCAAACGAGTCCAAACTCGATGGGGTTGAAAGGTTTTATTACAGAGTTCCTGTGGCCTTCTTCCAGCTCCATCATCAGACTTTTGGATACTATTACCCAACAGAGCACTCGTCAAGACGATTCAAACGAGCCCAAACTCGATGGGGTTGCATGATTTCAATATTGAGTTCCTATGGCATGGCCTCCAGACTTCATCATCCGACCCTGAACCTCGTCTCCCGTCAGAGTACTTGTCAAGACAATTCTAACAAGCCCAAACACGATGGGGTTGTATAGTTTCATTCATCATAGAGTTCCTGTGGTGTTCATCCGGCTCCATCATCAGATCAGCTCAATGACATTGTAATATTGCATTTCCTTCCATTTCTGACCTGCGTTCAAAGTTTCAAGTCTCTAGCTCATCGGGAATTTAGTATAAAATCGTTTGCTAAAATTTGTGCTCAAACCAACAAACGAGCAAGCAACCTAACAAAAACGCGGTAAACAGTGTCAATTATAAATAAAGAACTATCTAGGTATTTAAGTTTATATTAAACAGTTTAAAGTATTATGTATGTCTCCGGCCAACCATACGGTTTGGTCACCCTAATGAAGAAAAGGACACATACATCTACTTGACCTCTCTGTCGGCTCGTTTTGGGGCGAAGCACTCATTCCGGTTTATAGTACTATTTCCATGCCAAAACCGTTTACACAGACTATCTTGATCTTAATGGTGTAGATAGACTTTTACGTCATAAAGTGACTACCACATACTACATAAGACAAGTATTGAAATTTTGTTTGAGTAAAAACGTGATAATTTCTACCAAGCAAACTGGAGCCGTACCGGCTAACGAAACGAACTTCGGAAAGTTTGCTGGGATTCAAATTAAAACAGCTAAATCGCCCTAGTAGGGTCAAAATGGCGAACATAATGTCACACGAAAATCGACATCTTCCAAATTCGGCAAATAGTACAATTCAAAATTCCTTACTTACATTTATAGCAAAATCTATTTCTGTATTACATCGTTTGTATCAACTAAATTAAGTTAAAATATTGGAATCACTGAAATGCATCATAATTTAAAATTACACACAGAAAAGACGTACTAAATGACAAATTATAAAGAATGATTATTATCGACCCATTAGTATGAGTTGACAAAATAATCTATTCAATAAATACGACTTTCCCATGGATATTGGCCGTTATTAGTATCATAATTATCACTTAGTATTCGAAACAGTTCCGTTAATCATTAATTAAACTTTATAAAACGGATACAAGTTTTATTATTTTTATAAATCCCGTAAAGTAATGTTTGATTTTACTCTTGGCATTTGGAGTATTATTTGATAAGTTGGAGACCTCTTAAACAACAGGTTAATTTGGTGTTTAATAGGTGACTTAAATAATGGGTCTTACAAGGGAAAAAGATTTATGTAAGAGTTATTTAAAGGAAACACTATCGTCAAATTTTCTTTTGTTGTTAGTAGTTTGACTTTTATATTCAAATAATGGACAAACAACATCACATAGGTACTATGGGCAACAGCGTCGCTAACCAGTTTGCAACAAGCGCCCCTGCACGAACTAAACGTATGTGACAGCGGGCGCGGCGTGCAAGCGATTTTAACCTTAGCAGTGGTTAAGCGACGCTGTTGCCCATGGTACATGGCTCCAATTCTAATGTAAGTAGCTGTACCCTAATCTATGTAAAGTAATTGTCTATGAGAAATTTTATTTCGCTTTTCGGCGTTAGATAGCGCTGTACAAATTTTTCATATAAAATTACTCTATCGAATGTTTTTACGCGCCTTAAGTATTTTTTTCGATAGCTATTCGTGCTACGGGTACTGAACAATGACGGTAAGCCACATCTTACACGGCGCGACTGAAAATAAACTGGTTGAAAACTCTAATCACCAATGAGTTGCTAAACAGTCACAGCACTAGTATTTCAATGGCGGTTCGTACACGATGCTTCCAATTGCCAACTAGTTTGCAACGCTTCGGCAATGCGTTTGCAACTAATCACTCGCAACCAGTCATGCTGGTCACACGCAACTGATAGCCAACTGCAACTGGAAACTGAGGTCAATTAACAAAAGAGAATTACGATAGTCGGACGATCTTTTGTTCGATTTACTTGATTTTGAACCTTATACATGAGTTAATAATGCCAAGGAGTGGGACTGAACATCGTACGTTTATCGCGATAATTTATCGTAATAGGCGCTTTGTGTAGGTTTTTCAACTAAATTTGGTAGCGCCGTGTACGAATCTTTGTCACTAACTAGTTTGCAACTATAGTTTAAAACTGGTTTTGTCAGTTTTGAATCGCGACGTGTAAGAAGGGGCTAACACAAGCACCCAGGTCTGAAACGAAAAGTTCGTTTTGCAAAGTGCCTCAGCCGGGGGTCGAACGGAAAAAGATGGAGACCCCATAAAAAACGGTATGCAAATCACTCTACGAGTTCTACGGAAGTTAATTCCCATGAACACTATTTTCATTAAACAAAAACTCTTTTGAAATCCATTCATATAGAGTGTATTAATAACTTTTCCGACTTGAACTGTAAATTATTCTTTATTTATCCAGCTAACGTAGGATTTTCTAATTTGTTTTATTTCCAACGGTCATTAAATTTAATTTATGTGTCGTGGAAGCCGCGTGTAAGAGCTCAGTGGGAGTTATCACTAGTTTGGAAGTAACATATCATTTTTAATGATTGAGATCCACAGTGTTTTTGGTACTTAATGGTAGGTGTCCTTGTATGTTATGTCTTTTAATTGTTTAATTTCAATAAAGATATAAAAATTTAAAGAAAATTGAGGTATCAAAACATCTGGCCGCATATCTATTCAGTCATAACATAAGTATATATACCTATATTTATTTAATGGGATTTACCGTTACCTTATATTGTCTAAAGAGTTTTTCCTCCATAAAGGCGGATGATAAATTAAACTTTACTGCGGTTTGGCTACAAGGAATAAAGTTTCCTCGTGGCCAAATTAGTTTGGCATTTTAGTTTGGCCACAAGGAAACGGGGTAAATAAAACGTCGAAGAGCAAATAAAGTGCTTGAATCTGATAAATCTAAAAAAGGATTAAAAATATTCTTATGTATAAAAAATACTTTAAAACATACTAGGTAGGTACCTATTTGTTTCTATGGTAGATCTTGAAATAAGTAAAAAATGTCAATCATATACTCTAAAATTTCGGTAACTTTGTGCATTAAGAAGAAACACATCACTTTCATAACTCTCATACTTGTCGAAAAATCTATTTACATCTTATAATGATTATTATTAGCATCAAACGAGAAAGTGCATGTTTACTGCATAATTCCATACCTGTACAAATGTCACCTCGACCGTTTTAAAAGCTTGTTTTCTTACCTGAAAGAAAAAAAGATTAAATTATTGAATAGTCATAAAATAGTTTTAAAATCCGTCACCATTGAAAATAGAAACTTTGAAGAGTAACAGGGTGAAATTCTATAATTTCCACTAATAAATTTCATCAATTGTGAACAAAGACGCTTCATAAAAGTTAGTCCAACAAAATTACCCATCTTGGCGTGACTAGTTTATGCATATTTTTATTATTCATTTTAAACGAGTTTCAGGTTTTTATGCGATGTAAGTAATCGCGGCAATTACTTCACTATTCACCCTCCGGGTATACCAGTTACACATGTTTTAAAATGTCACAAATTCAATAGACTTTAATACAAGATATATTACTTATAGTTTTTTTCAATAAAACTTCAATATTCTATTAATAGAGAACTTGAAAATAACACTTTAATTCTGCTTATCAAAATTTGTTGTAGGTAACTAAAGTTAGCTCCATAACAATGGTAAAATATTATCAACGAGGTTGTGAACATTAATACAAGTTAGCCGGATATACAATAAACGCAGTATAAATAGGTCACGAGTAGCCCTTGCACATGGTCAGTAATAAAGCATTTCGCTATCGAATCGACATTTTATAGTCCAGTTCTTATTAGTAGCTAGAGCGTACACACAAGTTTACAAGCTTATCGTGACTGGCACTATATCTCGCGTGGTCATTTAGATCATAAAACAATAGAACAGTTGCAAGAGAATGCAGTGCGGAGGTATGCAAATAGTTGAGGTCGCGACCGAAGCATGAATATTGATATAGCGGAGATCGCCGATTGCGAGATAGCCTCTGCGCCGAGGCACGATTCGTAAGCGAATTAACTGATTATCTGACGGACTCAGATCGGGAAGTTTTGCAGGAAATGGATGCACATTTAACTTGGCGCGTTCCATTGTGCTCCCTGAGTGCCCGACGAGCTTGCCGGCGAAAATCTCCGTGCGTTATCTCCGAGTTTGATAAACTATAACGGTTAATGAAGGCAAAAGCTTACAGTCGTGAGCATAGGAAAATGTTATATTATTTCCTAGAGGAAATATTTGTAAATACACCACATCCTTACAAAGTTAGACGGCACTGTCTTCGAAAGTGTACTCGGAGAGAAGTAATTTATTTGAATGAGAATGTTACATTCTACTTGAAAAAGTAGCTTATAAAAAACTATTTCCAGACAACAAAGCTTAAGCGAAGGAAATATGAGTTGCACTAAAAGAGATATACGCATTACAAAAAATCTTTCCATTGCACAGCGAAATACTTTAGTATAATAAGAATAGTGCGAAGTGGGCACGCGGCCACAATGCGCGAGCGGCTAGCAAATGGCTTCAAAAACGTATACAACTCCGTCAAATGGTCATAAAAGAAGCCCGTTTTATGGTCCACCTTAAAGTCAAGCGCTGCGTAAGTACTGCGCCGGATGCCGTGTTGGCGCCCAACTTGGGCCAACACTCGTCATTGCAATAAACTTGACATGCCTGTGCAGTGTGGTGATTACAAGTTTCATGGCAAAAAGATACTAGATTCCTTGATAAAGAATCTGGTTTTCATCAGTCAATTTTTGGATAAAAACTAAAATTACGGATAAGCCTTACTAGCTCAGAAATAGTTGATAGGTATTCTATTCATTACCTAGGTATTGTATAGAATAAACTGAATTAAACCTATACAGATTACTGGTAACAGATAAGAGACATAAAAATGAGTATGAAATTGAACTTTAAACTTTAGAGCAATCTTCAAATTATCAATTTTAGATAAAAAAAGATGTATAAATTTATGAAGAATTACTCCGAAACCAATGGATAGAACAAGAAATCAAATCAAGTGTGTGACTACCTGATACTGATATACACAATAATAATGGTACCTACCTATTTAGTATTTACAACGATGATTTAGAAACGTTCCTGCATAAATTGCTATTATTTTATGTCGGTTCGAGTACTTGAACTCACAATTATTTATGGTTTAAATGAAGCTAATGCCATAAATGTCACCAATGATTTATTTACGAAGCTGAGTCAAAACGAGCGCCCATGTGCGTGTGAGTGCGAAAATAATGAGGAGTTAATTTTACTGCTTTATAATAATATTCTAACTTTAAATTAGTTTTTGAGAATGGGTGAGGAACATGATCACAGTTGCCAATTTTATTATTATTACATCAATAATAATAAAATTGGCAATTAAGCAATAATCAATACGACGACCGCATGGTACAATGGCTATCCTGTCTGAGCCGAGCTCCTGGGTTCGAAGAATCCTAGATATTTTTAACCGACTTCCAAAAAGGAGGAGGTTCTCTGTTCGGCTGTATGTTTTTTTTTATGTACGTCCGCCGATTACTCGAAGACGGCTGAACCGATTGAAATAATTCAACGTTATTAGATTAGATTTGGTCCCAAATTGGTCCCAATTTTTTAAATTTTGAAATCGGTTCAGTGTTTTTCAGGAAAACCTGAAAAGACTGTCGTTTTCGTTACCATTTTATGAACTTATACGGATGATCGACCATCTTCTCTGTTTATGTACCGATTTAGATGATTCTTTTTTTGTTTAAAAGAGAATACTTTAGTGATGATACCGTTTTGATTTTATTGTTATTGAACCTTGGATTTTAAAGACACACAAGGGAACTCCTCAAAATCAAAGAGAAAATGTATAGTGATTGAAATACTGACAATATTATGACAATTTTAAACAAATTAGGTACCTATCTAACTATGGTCAAGGACGTTTTGGACTAGACTTGAACTGCGAAGGAACAACGGAGCTCCTTAACAACAAACAGCACGAACAGTGGAAATTGAGTTTTTAGTGGTATTATACCACAGAAAAGTGTGAAATTTAAAAAAAATATATAACATCATCGCTTACATTTACATAATATACATAACCAAAAATGGTAAAACTACCTAATACAAAAGGTACTTACACTATAAAGAAAAAAATTAAAATTTGTTTAAAACAAAAAAAAACCGCTTTCAAAAAACCTGAAAATAAAATCAAAATTAGCTTCAAAATTAAATACACCTAAAAAGCAAGAAATAATTTTCAAATCATTAGATACGCATCATTGTAATAAAACACGTCTAATGAAGTCGGGTGGGGCTCTTAGAATAAACAATACAACAAAAAGAAAAACCGGCCAAGTGCGAATCGGACTCGCGCACGAAGGGTTCCGTACCAAAAAACAGCAATAAAAATACGTTTGTTGGGCAGGCATATAACTCAAATCATTCATAATGTCACTTTCTTTATGCATGCCTCCGACTGCATGTTATAATGTTGCCTTTAATATTTAATCTTGTTCCCATCTTTTCAGTTGACTTGTCTTTTTAGGCAGGCGGGTTTTTAATTTGTTTAAATTTATTTTTAGTATTTATTGTTATAGCGCCAACAAAAATACATCATATGTGAAAATTTCAACAGTCTACCTGTTGTCGTTATTAATATCGAGCAAAAAACGGCAAAAAAAAACACGTTTGTTGTATGGGAGCCCCCCTTAAATACTAATTTTATTCTGTTTTTAGTATTTGTTGTTATAGCGGCAACAGAAATACATCATCTGTGAAAATTTCAACTTTCTAGCTATCACGGTTCATGAGATACAGCCTGGTGACAGACAGACAGACAGACGGACAGCGGAGTCTTAGTAATAGGGTCCCGTTTTTACCCTTTGGGTACGGAACCCTAAAAAAGAAGTTGTCCTCCAGCCCCACCCGACTTCAATAGACGTGTTTTATTACAATGATATGCGTATCTAATGATTTGAAAATTATTTCTTGCTTTTTAGAGGTAAATTTTGAAGCTAACTTTGATTTTATTTTCAGGTTTTTTGAAGTCAGTATTTTGTTTTAAAACAAATTTTTATTATACTTATTTATTATTTCTATCTGTTACTCAGTAACCATAGAATAAGCGTTGTTCACTACAAACTACTACTTGTTCACTTTGTTTGGACTGTAATATATTAGTAAGCCTTGTCAAAAAAATATTCCAGCTCATAACATACCATTAAAGTATGTAATGAGTTATCATTTACCAAAGGTTTTAGCTTCATTAACCCACAGAGCCCCGTATTTTCTAATGTTCAGTCTCTTTTTGTCACACTTAAAGCACTATTTGTTATTATTTTTATTATTATGAAAAATAAATGAGAATGCGTTAGGAAAACATACAAACAGTAGTGTACAAATGTTTACTCACGTTTTACCGAATCTAAATCCAAGTTAACACATATACCAAATATAAAAGATCGGTTTATTATCCACAACCTAATGTTATTGTGCGAAAATTAGCACACTGGTATTAAATGGGTAGTAACGGTATAATTTATTCATGCCAAAAGGAGTTTTGAGCAGTAAGTAACTTGTTTAAACATAAAAACGTGACAAAAAAGGAAGGATTCCTTCTTAACTTTTCTTCAACAGATTTAAACTGATACCACAAAAGCGATGTAAAAAAATTCCAAAGAATCTATATTGTACTCTCAATAAAAAGGTATATACGGCGCGGGGGTGACAACTCTTTTAATCTTTACCTGTAAGTAACAGGTAGAATAGTTTGTTAAGAAAAACTTCTTAATATTGCTCACACTTCTATCGTGCAAGCAAATTTGTCCACAAATATTATTGCATCATCATTGTGTGAAAATCCCTCTAGTTGCACCGTTTTTGGTACTGTAAAATGAAAAGGAAGAACAACCTAGTTATTTGTATTATACTCGTAATTCACCTTGTACACCTCCTGTCTTATTCATTTTTTATGACAAAATTCTTTTCACCAATCAGACGCAAGGCGAATGACAAAGATGCTTAAAAACTTTTGCAAAGTTCTTGAACAGATGCCTATAGAGAGTTGAACAAAGGCATAACTGAATTATAATGTTGAATAGAGGCTTATTAAAGGTGATCGGCGTTGTTTAATGTTAAAGAATAGAAATAAATTCTTTCACACACTCGGTCTCGTCTGTCGTGGAAAGGAAGCTAATAATACTTAGGTATATCTAAGTTTTAAGCCTATTAAATCATAGTTATATTAGTGGTCCATTTGTTTTGTAAGTAGTGAACCTATTTGTGCAATTTTTTTAGGACGTGGGGATATATTGTAAAGGGTTATTCCCAAAGCTCCATGACTCTATTGTTCTTCATTTCCCACCGTGTCCATGAAATTTTAAAATATTTTTTTTTAATTTTCATATATGAATTCCCAATGGGTCCACGAGACTTATCTGAAGGACAATCAACAAAAACAATACAAGAGAGTTTGTGCTATTTGTATTCGCCAGAACCGTTTAATATTTTATATTTTTATATTTTTCTTGTAATAGAAACGTCTCCAAAGTACCAGGATCACATAAATATGGAGAAGGTTAACTTTAATTTTTTTTTTAATTTACAAGTTTGAAATAATAAGATTAAAGGTTTCACGAGTTTTGAAAATTACAAAAGTTAACCTTCTTTATAGTTACTTGATCCTGGAATTTTGGAGACGTTTTTCTTATAAAGGATTGAAAAAATATTTTATATATCTAAAAGTGATTGGAAATAAAATAAGTCAGCTTTCACTGTTGACTGTACCTGAGAATATTTATTCTCATGGACCCGTTGGGAACCAAAGTATGAACTTACATTTTTTTAAAACAGTAGAGCTGAGGAGCTTTGGGAATAACCCATTGAAAATTTTACTTCAAAATTAAATTGATTTTCGAAAAGAGTTTTTTTTAAATATTCAGTTCTTAATGTTTTTGAACCTTTAATTTATTTTCATTCCCACAAGGCATAATGATTAGTGACATTTTACGATCAAATAAAGAAAAACTTTTCCGCTACAATAGATATAACAAGATCATACTTGAAGATTTTAATTTTGTCTCCAAAGGGTCAGTTTTAGAGGTTAGGGTTAAGTTCCTATTTATTTATTTATTTATATATTAATTAACAAGGTATACAACATTCTGGTACAACATCAGTCCCACAAAACTATTTAGGATAGTTTGACTGAGGGATCGAGTCTAGAAAGTATCTTATGTTAAAATATGTACTTAGGTAATCTAGATTTAAACAATAATAGTTTGGTTAAGCTAATATTTTAGTTAAAGTATTGTGTCTATTAAATGTTTTTTTAAAAGATTACAAAATTTTTTTTTATTACATTCCGATTTTAAGTTCTGTGGCAGATTATTTAACAAATATGGGATTCTCTTATTGAGTGTTCTATCACCGTAATAGTTAGTGACTTTCGGTATAACATATTTACCAGTCGACACCGATCTGGTGTTATATCTATGTGCTACAAGTGAGTGGCGCTCTCGACCCCCATGATGGTTGACAGCCAGTAAATATTTGTGTTTAAGATCTATCGGTAGTATTTTACACACTTTAAATAACATTCTGTAATTTCCTTGGTACTTATGCTTAATTTTTTTGTTAACGAGTAGTTTTAAAAATCGTATTTGCAGTGATTCAATCTTTTGTTGGTATGTTTTGAATGTCAACCCATAGGACTCGAGACCGTAATTAACTATAGATAATAATAACTATAGATAATAATCTAATGACAGATAAAGCATTTTTAGAGTGCTAGAGGGCACTTTGAAACTTAAATGATAAAATTTGGCTAATAAAGTTCTGAGCTTTGTACATACAAATTCAACATGCGCTGCCCATGAAAAGTTTTCATCTACTTTCATTCCCAGGTAAGTCACACAATTAACCTTTTCTATCGGATGGCAAGTGCATCCGGTATTATTATTATGAAAACATGAAAAACTATGTGATACGACTGTCAAAGGTGTGTCGGGAGGTCGCAAATAGGGTAAATGAATGACCAACAGCTTCGTTTTATCGGAGTTCAGCACTATGCCGTTATCATGTGACCATTTAACTACGGTATTGACGTCATCTTGCAGCAGACGATAGGTTTCCGCTAGATCGGTGCCCGCGCGTAATGCACACAGGGTCATCCGCGTACATGTATGCAGAACAATTGTGTAGTGCGCTGCATAGGCTGTTCACGTGCTTCAGGTAGCACACTGGACCTTGTTCATTTACTTGACAGATAACTTGATCGAAATAATGTTCTAAAAATGTGAAATGGGTCCTAAGCATAAGTATACATAATATGTTTTCGTAAAAGTATTAACTATTTATCTTCGATCATAATGCAGGCAAAATAAAAGCCATATATTGTTTTTCACAACCTAACATTAAAGTATTAGGTTATTAGAAATCCTTTGATTATAAAGCGGTGTAAAATTTATGATCAAAATTGCCACCTGTATTTAGTTGCCGACCGATCTTTTGAATCAAAGCCCTAAATCAACGACCTTTTTATTTTGACTATAGTTTATTCAAATTTAACAAAGGTATGTAAAATATAATAATTAGCAAGTGAGAAACTTTTATTTACCGGGATTGTTTTCTGCAATAGTTTTAACCAGAAATAACGTGCTGTTCTCTCATTTATTATCTTTGTTTCAAGATGATCAAAGTAATCTTCTATATTTTGTTTAAAAATATGTTTAAAGAGTAACGTAATTTACTTTAAATTACATTAGAATAACCCGTTAAATGGACGGCAAATGTCACTTCAAACCATTATTTGGACAGAATTTTAATGTAGACAGCTCGAATTAATTTGCCTACCGGTAAACTGGATCTGTTCCAATAAATTACAGAATTAATTTCAAATGTGTGTCGCTTAAACAACTAATTATGTAACACGAGCTTAAAGCAATTAAATAATTTAAAATTGTAACGAGGGTGCCGTGGGAACGTGAGCTAATTCAGAAGGAACGCTGTCGACTTTGGTTTCGGTTGCGTGAGCCCTGATGATAGTGAGATTGTACCAATTTTAAACATTTACTAGCTACTTCACTGCTCACCCTTTAATATTACAGTCTATAGTTAATACCAGTTTTTTACTCGAATATACAAATCATCGCGGCATCGATTCCCGTAAATACATAAATCAATAACGCAAACGTAGACGCAATAATGAAGTCATAATAGTTAATAAATATATGAAAAAACTTGTTGTGAAATGAATGTATAAACATCTTGATTTATGGCACTTACTAATATTCGGTGATACAGCTACATATTAACAATTTTGTTAAGTTATCATCCACTATAATTTACAAAAAAAAAATCGACTGTCGGCCATATAAATTTCAACGAAGAAATTAGAAACCAATCGCGCGCTGAATTTACGTAGGTACAACTCGTAGAACGTGAATATCTATGAAGCCAGTAATTACAGGTTACGCGCCAACCAAATTAAATATTTTAACGGACCATTTCCTTTCAAAATTAGTGTTGTGTCAATGAATGTCGAAACACGTTGTAAAAAAGATAAACAAAAAACGTTGTTAGTTTTTTATAAAATCGAAAGACGGCAAAATTATATAACTATTCCTTTTTAAACTCGGGCGCAGCCAAAACGAATAAATTAGTTCAAATAACAGGTAATTAATCCTAATTTGGCTGGAATGATAGACCGTATCTCTGTCTGTCATTCTGTCATGTCTCTTGTGACGGATTTACATTGAAGTTTGCATAATTTATTGCTTATAACAAACTGCTTTGAGTGCACTATCGTATAATATCATTTTTTATAATCAGTGCATTAAATTCTGCAGTTATTTTATTGATTCCAACAACATTAATTGCTTATTTTTCCGAACAATCTTGGTTCCACACCATGTTAAACCTTGACAAATCAAACCTAATTGTAACCTAATTGTCGTTGAAATAAGTATACTTATGTACTTTTTATTTAATTTGCTGGAAATATAAGGCCTCCTTAAAATGAAATCGAGGAAATCACAGCGCATTCTTACTTAAATATGCACATTTTGCCGATAGAAACTCACGATGGGAAAGTATCGATAGAGGCGCATCTCTTTAATGGCGTTTAGCTGCCGTGCGGCGCTTGATCACGGGGCGCTCCGCAATTACCAGATGAAATGTAGCGCTAGCCCTGTCTATTGTCTTCTCGCTCGTAAGCTGCGCAGTGACACGGTTGTTAGGCCTCTATATTGAAACTTTAAGGGCCTCGAATCCATACAAACGTAGCTTATGTCACAAAAAGCTTACTTGACACATACTTTCTCGCGACTTCGAAATCATTAAGCTCTATCCAACTGTTATTTTTATGCACAAAACCTGCTTTTAACTTCGAAATAGATTTAATATTTCTAACGTATATAATGTTTCTTGAACTGACTTTGTTTAACAACAATGTAAGAAAACAGAAAATAACCAACTTAAAAAACGTTTAAAAATCGCACTTTGACATTCTTTGTAGAAACTAGTTCTACGTTACATTTAATGCAAAAATGCGATTCTGTTATTATAATTAGAAACAGGATCTCGAATACCGCTTACATCACATTGTTGAGCGGGTTTTCAACATTTTTCTTAGCAGTCTGCTCCGTATAGGAATCACCACCGATAAATTAACTGGGAAGAGCCCATTACAAGAACAACTGCCGTGAATGACCAGTACTGCAGTGTAAAATAGAGAAATGCATGGACCTAGTTTGTTTAACTAGAAAAATGTACTACACACTTTTTGTAATGTGTTAGGTACTATACAAATTACTTCTTTGATAAAGCAGAGGAGATCCCTTGATGTTATTTTATTATTCAATACCCATTGCGTTTTGTCAAAGAAATCTATTTCTGGAGCCTTTGTTTCTGAAAACATAAATACCACTCTAATATCTTTGACATATTTTTATAATTTTTGAGATTATATTAGATTATAATATTTTTGAGATAGTATTCATAATTATATTTTTATAAAGTACTTATATAATACTAAAATATAACTAGAAAAAAATCAAGTAATCACCAGATCATTTTCATGCATCATCAGGCGGGAATCGAACCCACGACCTCTGGAAGTCCGGTCCAATGGTCTTCCAAAGAGACTCTGTAGCTCACTTGGAAGACCATTGAACCGGAATTTTAAAAGTGGCAGATTCGATTCCCGCTTGAGAAAATGATCTAGTGACGAGTGGATTTTTTCTAGTAAGTATATTTTTTAAATATTCACTTACCTTAGAAATAATATCCAAAACGTAACAAAATACTGAGACGATTTTGTCAAATTTCACGCAGTACATTCTAAAATACCTATTGTTCGACCACTTGTCCTATTAGGTTTGAAAACCAAAACTTATAAATTGTAAGGTGGAATAACGGTGCTGAAACGAGGTGTGGGCGAAACATTCTTAACATTTTACTATAGCCATTTGCATTTTACAACTTTTATCGATGTACTAAACGAGACTTTGCCGCGGAAGGCGAGAACTAGTGCCGCTCCATATTGCTTCACTTTTATAGTAATTAACTTTTTATATGTATAAAAATCGCAATACATTGTTTTTAGTTCTTATTTACTGGCACTTATGAATAGGAACTTCGTAATTGTTTTTTTACCTACAGCTGTTTCTAAATTAAAAAAACCGGTCAAGAGCGAGTCGGACTCGCGCATCGAGGGTTCCGTAAAATCATACATATATTTGGATATTTTACTTTAGTACAATCTTTAAAAAAGTAGGATAAACGGCAGACAGTTGGAAGGGCGAACAGGCGGACAGTTAATTTACAAAGCTTAACCACAGCTGACTGAAAAACGTTTCAGCCACTCCACATTGCAATCTGTTTATATTACTAAGTAGGAACTTATTCTTCGTTTATTCGTACGGCAAATAGTAGGTAATTATATTAGAACCAGCCACCAATTATTATTGTAGTTTTAGGTTGCGCCATCTCTTGACCGATAGTGGAACTATTTTTTTTCTAGGTCAGCTTTCCTAGGACAGCGCCATCTATTGACTGGTAGTGAAACTAAAGAATTTTTCTTTGTTTTTTAATTTCTAAAAAAATGTGTTATATTGAGACATCGTTTTATTTCTCCTGTAATCTTTACATAAACTACTATCACATAGAATTATTTCAGATTTTTCTCTTTGCAAACTTCGGAGATAAGGGGGGGGACGGTATTTTTTTTTACATTTTTCATCATAAGTCGAAAACTATGCGGCCTAAGGAAAAAGAAAAAAATGTTTTAAAATGTGCAAACAGCGTTCTTTCATATGTTACCCCACATGCCCTAGTCACCTCACTTCAAATTTTTAAGACCCTTTTTCAGTCCCTGTTGTAAAAAAAAATATTATTTTTTTATTTCTTTCTTATTTGCAAAATAGTTGGGCAAATGTCATTTTAAACTATTCCAAATTTCAAGTTGATACCATGAGTAGTTCTCGAGATATCCAGCTGTGACAGACAGACAGACAGACTGAGTCACACCATTTTTACCATTTTGGTACGGAACCCTAAAAAGGAATAAGATGTCTTGTAGTATAGAAGATTATTTTCTCTGTGGTTGTAGAGACCACCTACTTAAGTGAGGTTTGGGCTGTTTTAAAAGCAAAGAAAAAGATAAATATTGTTTCATCTACGTTTTGAGTTGGTTTTAAAAAGTTACTATTGATTGCACATTTTAGACTAGCATAATGATAATGAGTCATAATTATCAATAAAAAAAGGAAATAGAACTATTATTAACACTTTATTGTTGCTAAGGTTGTTCGCTATCATACCGGCAACATTTTATTGAAAACCGTTTAGATAGTGCCTAGAAATTTGTAGTTTCTATAACATGGTTCATTTTATCGCCTCTGTCTAGGGGCGAAAATTCTACTAAACAACATGTGGAATTATCTGCTAATGGAATGGTGCCAGGAATAGCAGTGAAAAGCAGCTTCTATAATAAGTTAATTCGATCAAAACACTCTTGATATTAGTCATGCTCAAAATATTATGTTAGATCCAAAATCTGATGTTGAAAAAGACAATGGCTACGCTTTTGCAATAGTTGCTTCTCATTTAACCAAAATAGTCCATAGATTGATATGGTTAGAAATCTAAAAATCATATTTCCGAATATTTATTTAACTATTTTTTTTTTCACATAGTCACTCAAATAAAGATCATTAGTGCAATTAAAACCTACGACGTGTTTAAATAAAATAAGGGTATGTCTTATAAGGTCATATTGTATATAATTAATTTAATTTTAATCCTTACTAATATTATAAATGCGAAAGTCCGTTTGTTTGTTTATTTGTTTGTTTGTTTGTTACGCCTTCACGTCTTAACTACTGAACCGATCATCATGAAATTTTGCATACACGTTCTTAGGGGTACAGAGAAGGACATAGGGTACTTATTATCCCGAAAAAATGTATATTTCCCGAGGGATAGTAAAAAATCTTTCCACGCAGACGAAGTCGCGGGCGGCCGCTAGTTTAGTTATAAAGGGTTATTTATACAACAATCTCGCAGGAGTAGATTACTAACACCATACACAACATAGTTTGTCGTACAACTTTTCTGAAAAAGATAAAAAGAAATCACTTTCAACGCAAATGTCCAAACAATATTGCTTTCCATAAAAAGATAATTATTAATTTATAATTGACTATTTAAATATTTTAAAAATAATAAATTTTTAATTTATTAACGACAAATTGATATAGTAATAAAATGAACAATTTAAAAACTAACCAAAACTCTTTACTAAATAAGACAAGAAGAAACGCTATTATTCGTGTAAATTATTAAGTGAAACGATTCCAGATTGTTCTCAAAGCAATATCACTAAGCCAAAAGACTGAAAGTTCTTAGCTGACTGCGGAGTCTGAAACTCAGCTATCCTATTTTGCATTCCACGAAGAATAGCGGTCTATTGCAGTAACAGCTAAATAGGGGAGTTGCAGTCAAACCGGCAATCTTAAAATCAATCAAACAGGCGATCTTAAAATCATTTTATATGGAGCCAATCTGAAACCCCCTTGAGGCTGGGAGAATGTGTTGGACTTGGCCATAACAAGCAATTTATTTAAATGCCATCTAAGCAGCAGATGATATAAACTAACTAGATAAAACTTCAGAGTATATCATTATGAAAGTTTTTCAAATCTATATTATTATAATGATAGATACCATTACAAATGGGGAAATAATTAGACACACGTTATATTTAAAACATTTGCATGATTGATTAGTTTAGGTACGTCTACACTTTCACTAGAGAGTTACAAAAATGTACTTATATAAAAAGAAGGTTTCCAACAGACCTTATTCATTAGCAAAAGTACAGTTAAACGTCTTATAAATTCTCATTCAATATTTTGATTGCACACACGAAAATAACATGGTTAACATCAAAGAATTCTCGTCAGAAGCGTGCGCTCAAATATAACGCGATATGTCAAAACCGCTGGCCTTAATTGTAATTTAGTAGTAATATTTGTGTGCGATATCAGATCAGATCGCACGCTCATTTTGGCCTTACCGAAATTTATTTGACTTATGCATCGAGGGCTGAACATTGTACCGTTTACAATAACGCACTAAATCATATCAAAACTAAATGCGACGGAGGTGTGTCGGCGATGGAATTAAAATGCAATAATATCTCCGGCGAGCTGTAATTCTGGGTTGTCTCAGAGTTCTGAAGATTATCGCAAAGTATTTATTTATCCAGCGTTCCCCGGGGAGGTTAGATAGCATCAGGGAATCAATTTCGCAACGAAACGTCGCGGAGGCGTAAGGAAGGGCCCTTAACTTACAGGTGCCGTAACGATTCCGGTCTGAAGCCTATTGGAGTCCGAACACCGACACTTTGGGAGAGTTATTTACTTTGCGCAAATTCTCCAGACAATATGGACAATTGCCGGTAATTTTGATAGCACGCTTCAGATAAAATAAATTTAATCTTCCGTTCATTTCACGGAGGCTTCACTGTTTTACTAGCCTGGAACACATAATCGCTTTTCTAAATTATATAAAATAGCCTGCCATAATTTCTCTACTAGCAGAGGCCGAAACATACATATAAAACCGTACTATATTCCCAGTAATCAAAAGATATAAACGCAATAAAAAAGACAGCTACAAGCCCGCGCCAGCTAAACTCCCATCATGCCTCCACCAATGATACACAAATCATAATAAACTTCATGCCAGTACAAACTTACGGAGCGCACACAACGCTCTCGTATCATAACTATCGTCTACACAAAACGACGTATGACGTAGAAAGCAACAGACAGACCCACTAGAGAACCGAGAACCGGTTGGACGTCACACGAATGCACACACATAAAGCGTCCAATTAAGTTTGACCTGTGACAGTTGCTGTAGTGTCGTCGTTCAGTTCTTCTGGAGATCTACCTTGAGGGGCGGAGTGGGTCACGCTTCACTGGTCGTTACAGTCAACAGCGATAAGAAAGCTGAGCAACTCTGAGGACTGTCATGGAACAATCTATATATGATTGGACTGATATTGGAAAATCTTTCTAGCGCGAAATCATGTTTTGAGATCTTTTCTACCAAGGTTGCGTTAAGTAATAATATAGAAATTGTTTAGCCTGTTGTCTATTCTATTTCCTCGACGACGTCCATAAGATGTAATTTTAATAAGGTTTTTAAGGCGTCATCGGCAGATGACGCGTGTAGGGAGTAAGGTGCAAAAGCACTAAACTTAAGAATCGCCTAAGTCTTTTCTTATCTATAACTCAACCAAGATAACTAGGCGAATGACAGCTACATGACGGCTAAGTTTATGACACCGTTTTAATTTGGTCGTGTGGTAGTTAGGAAAAGACTTAGGCGATCCTTAAGTTTGGTGCAATCGGGCGTAACTTTATTAGGGAACGCCTTTTAGCACAATATGTAGATTTGAGCGTATGAATTATAAAACAAATTTCCTTTAGATCAAAAACGATATTCAATTAAATAATTGTCTTAGTATACAATTCAGGTATCATTGGCACTCAAGTTGTTCACTCACCTTGTCCCAACTACTCTCACAGTTCTACACTTTCTATATATAACTTATAACAATTTTCTATTCAGTGCAAAAACAAGCATGGAACACGATTAACGGTATATCGATTACGGTACATTCGTTTTATTGGATTAAGTCGTTATTAGAACAATACAACTTCTAACATAAATACCTAACTTAAAACTCTCCCATTTTGCAGAAAATATCGGTGAAATCTAAGTATTAGTAGCCTGTAAACACCAATACTATTGACCACAATTTCATAATTTAAATGTACATACATTACAGCTAAAGTACAACAGTAACATTACTTTAATAACATTATCAACGCAAATACAATTATTTATTGACTGCATCTATCCATTATGGAGGTAAACATCGCACGACCGACTGTTTGCGCAATCTAGGTGGTTTTAAGATTTCACTATACTAACTAGTGATGTGAACACAAAGTTTTAAACATTCCTAAAGATATTTATTTGTATTTTATACAGTGAGATCTTTTTTACAGCTGCAAACAAATTTAAACTTTGGATAATAGTAAGCTTTATCTAACCAAAGCGCTTGTATCTAACCAAGGTGCTGAAAAAGCGAGGATTGATGTTACAGGCTTGAATATTTTCTTTATAATTAAAATACAATAAATTGAGTATTATTGTCATTTTTTAATGTTTTTGATGAATAGAAAATAAATCATGCGGATCTGTCAATGAATTGATACATTATAATGTAGCTAAAGAAACCATTTTTAGCTTTAAAATAAGCAATAAGTTGTATTTAAAGTGTATTCCCTAAATGCTTCAGATTGTTTTAGGTTTAAATCCCTTTAAAATTAAGAGATATTTAAAATTGATCCAACTATTATTGTGTTTTAGTCAAAGTATCCAAAATTTTCTAAGCCTACTTAGCTTTATGTTGAATTAAGTGTTCCTAATATGGCAAACAAGTTTGGGACCTGAACTAGTTACACAATGTACAATGGAAAGCAATGCGGTTGGTAAATCTTGCCAAACAAGACTAGAACGAATCTATAACTATAGAACTGCAGATAGTGACGAATCACTTAAGTCAAATAAAGTATTCTTTTTAACAGCAACATCTGTTAATCAGGGGCCGTACCGGCTAACGAATCGATTATCGAAACGTCTGCCGAGTTTCAACTTAAAACAGAAAAATCAAAGTAAGGAATTTCGTCTTGTTCTTTCTGTTGACGTAATTTGGAAGATATCGATGTTCGTGTGACATCATGAATTGGGGTTCGCCATTTTGGCCCAATTGGGGCTCGATTTATCTGTTTTAATTTGAAACCCGACAGACTTTTCGATAATCGATTCGTTAGCCGGTACGGCCCCAGTTCTGTTTCTGATTCTTAGACCCAGTTTACATTATCCCTGTAAAAATATTCCAGTAGAAGTACATTGCCTGGCATGTTCGTTGATTTAAAAAAAAACCGGCCAAGTGCGAGTCAGACTCGCGCACGAAGGGTTCCGTACCAATAAACGGCAAAAAAAATACGTTTATTGTATGGGAGCCCCCCTTAAATATTAATTTTATTCTGTTTTTAGTATTTGTTGTTATAGCGGCAACAAAAATACATCATCTGTGAAAATTTCAACTGTCTACCTGTTGTTGTTATAAATATCGAGCAAAAAACAGCAAAAAAATCACGTTTGTTGTATGGGAGCCCCCCTTAAATATTAATTTTACTCTGTTTTTAGTATTTGTTGTTATAGCGGCAACAGAAATACATCATCTGTGAAAATTTCAACTTTCTAGCTATCACGGTTTATGAGATACAGCCTGGTGACAGACAGACTGACAGACAGACAGACAGACAGACAAACGGACAGCGGAGTGTTAGTAATCGGGTCCCGTTTTTACCCTTTGGGTACGGAACCCTAAAAACGTCAAACCCACCACGTAACAAATACATTACGTGGTGTATTTGACGTTCTTTCAAAATCGAGAGAAGGACACTTCTACTCGAATAATGTAAACGGGGTCTAAATCATCATATAGTAAAATATCGGCCACCCCCGACATCGTGCGCATGTAGCCTTGGGAACCCTTGACCAGGATAAAAAGTAGCATATAATTATTTGTCTACCAACTAAATTTATTCCACATCCGTCCAGCCGTTTAGGTGTGAAGTGGTAACCAACAGATATTGCACATACAAACTTTAGCCCCCTTAATAACACCTAGTTCAACCAAAAAGTTTTCTCAGGAATATGAGGCTTTGAGACATCAAACGAAAGGAGTAATATTGTTAAGCAATACATTTGGTTAAACCGAGTGTAAACTAACTTTTCGTTTATTAATAAGGCCTTAGGAGTATGTATTAGTAGGATATATTTTATTCAAACTTTTGTCTTCCATACATAATAAACGACTTCAGGTATTCCCATATACCCGAACAAAAAATTAAGGATTTTGTCTAATTTATGGTCTATCCCACTTACTATCCGCAGTCAAAAGAAATCTATACAACAAATCTTTAGTAGGTAAGTCTTCGATCATTTATTCCTGAGGATATTCCACGTCATACAATATCAAAGCTGAAATATGGCACATGCATTGAATTTCATCATATTTATGCTTCGACTGGCTCTTTCCATACATTGCTGGTGACACTTAAGTCCTTTAAAAGTTCTTCCGTCGTTAAGCAGTAATGTAACTGCTGAGTTTGATGTGTGTTACATAATCCATTGTCATGCAATATCCTCAGGTCGAAGAGGTAAGTGCGGTAATAGATTATTGATACGAAGATATATAACATATTTAGATAATACTGAGCCGTTTCTTTTTCGGTTAGGATGTAGTTCGTTAAAATGTATTTGGTACCAGGATTCAAAGAGCTTTCCCCTCCCTACTGTGCGTTGAGTTTGAGCACTCCTAGGTTTAAGTCACGATCTTTCGGCAACCCGTCACTCACGCCTATCGGAGCATTTCTATGTGCTAATTGCCATGTGACACAAGCCAAGTAATTACTGTTAGGACCTACTAACTGACCCGATGACTTAAAAGGCAATGATATAGTAAACTTTGCTTATAACGGGTTAGAGTTAAGCAAGCGCACAGTACTTTTGGTATAATTTATGTTCCATTTAAAAAGTTGTATTTTACTACGCTTTACCATCAACGAAATAGTAGTGCCTAATATTATTTAGGGCTTAATAGTTCACTTTATATTTTTATGGGTTCTCAGAACTAAGAGCAAGCAAAAAAGTCAATTAATACAAAGTTCAAGAATCTATTTTAGTTATAGCAGATATTATTATTATTTCAACAATAACTTATTACCAGCTTACAGTACAAATGCAAGCCGTGACTTCCAACTTCCAAGTAGTTAGAGTGGTTAGAATTCTTCATAACCGAGAAGTAATTTCTACTAGACCTGAGGCATTTAAATGTTATACTTAAATGAAAACTGGAGAGCGGAAATCACTTAATGTTAGAGATACAGCTAAATTTCTTCTTTATCCGGCTCAGAAAAAACGACAGACCTAAGTGACTTTTTTTTCTTCAAAACACTTTTAAGGACGCGCCACCCAACTCTTTATCAATGATGCGCACTTAGGCGAGGGAACAGGTAAAGTGACTGTTGATTTAAACATTTTAAAAATTCCTACCAATCAGCGTGGCGCGCCCACCAATAAATTCATTGATAAAACACCGAAACGCCAATAAGTTTAAAATCGAATCGGCAATTTTGGACGCCTCTCGCTCGTTCAAGAAAATTATCGAAATCCGTCTCTCAAAAATCCATTACCGCATGATACATTTTAAGACTATTAAAACGACATTTTATTTGTCTTAAACAAAATTCAATATTAGTGTACCTACATCATATCTCTTTATCCCTTTTTAAAAAAAACGCTATACCAATTTTTTACAATAGATTTATGTAGGTATTATTTATTTTATTATGTTAACTCCCACTGTGTGACTACACTATTTCGTGTCGTGATCCAGTTAATGACTAAGTTAATTACAAGTAAATGTAAACATAGTACATAATGACTGTTCATAATGCCATGGGACTTAGCAACATTGTTTAATCCAATTGGTTACTCGCAGTCAGTTAAGATAACCATCGTCGTCCGTTCACTGAGAAATGAACCGATCTTCCTACCTAATATATGGAGGAAGAAAGAAGTTATTACGCTAATTGAGGACTAAAAGCTCCGCAAAGCCACCAGCCGGCCGCTAGTGCTACAGGACATTGGACTATTAGTATTGGCGTAAAATAATGAAACCCATTTCACAGTTTAACGTAAGTTGTGCGTTCATTAAGCGTATGTCGATGGCCGGGTTGCGCGCCTTTGGGTGCAACTTGCATAAATCAGGCGGGGGAATGCGGCTCGCCGTCCTAATGCGCTTTTGGTGTCGGTTGATAGCTCATCCCCACCCCCCTTTCCCCTCCCACATTTAAATCGGTCCAACCACACAATCCGATGACTTTTATGGCAGCAGAAGGAGCCATGACAATTGACATTGCTCTCGTTTTTCCGTTAGACTTGACTTTTTTGACTTGATTTGATGAGAAAGATAAACTGCTGAGCAATTAAAATTGCTGGGTGGATGCTTTCAGGAAGGTAGTTAAGGCAAAGAGAGCCAAATATCTTGGCAACAAAACTTTACGTTCTTATTAAATGGTTTTTTATATCATATTCAATATTAAATCTGTATATTTTTCTTAAAACGTGATTTTTAATCAAATTTTACGGAGTAGGTAAACTTTATCTTAATGCTACTTAATTTCTTAGTACTTAGGAGTTTACATTTTTCTTAAATATTTATATTTACACTCTCTACATTAATATTACCTACACAACTAACAACAAAAGTTGGATTTTTCGTCGTTTGGTGGCGCACGCGTCGTCGGTTACTATTATGTTATGTCCAAGGCATGTCCAAGGAGATACCAAGAATTAAACATCTATGGATACTAATCATGGTTACGTCGTTATAGAGCAGAAGAGCGCTGCCTTCCATGTCTGTACAATGTACAGTCAGAAAAGCTATGAGCTGAACACCTTAGGGTTCATTTCTAGATTGAGTAGTCTGTATATTGTCTTGCATTTACTCAAAAGTCACAAAAGCATCTTTCGTATAAAAACAATGGAGGCAAGTAAAAGACGAATCCTTACAAGCGATTTCTTTTCAAACTGTTAATCATAACCTTGTTGTCTGTACATGTGGAATCATTAAAAACAAAAATGTCACTACCGAAACTGAGAACAAGGGTCAAAGTTCGGTTTTGGTTTCGGCTGAAATTTCTGTTTCGGCCACTAATTATAGCGTTATCTGAAATTGTGCCTCATCATCATCATCATATCAGCCGCACGACACCCACTGCTGGGTATAGGCCTCCCCCAAGGATCTCCACGACGATCGGTCCTGCGCTGCTAACACAAAATTTCTCATAATAAAAAGGCTCAACATCCTAACTTTATTTCTACGAGTATGTAATATACCTAAACAAAATTTAACAAATTTAAGACACGCTGATATCCAAAATGCAAATGGTTTCGATGGTCTGCATACCATTACCGTGAAAATATCGAGATCGTTAAATAAATACAGTTTTATGAAAAAATATTTTAGTAAAATGTGACATTTCTCACTTGCACAAGCCCGCTTTCAAATAAGATATTCGATTCTCGTATTCAAATAAGCAAGATTCGGGTTTTTTAATACTCTTTTATTATTCGACTCGGTTTAAAGCTCTCTTAGCAGCTTCGCCGTTGGCTGGCCGGTAATTAAAGATAACGGTAGAGTGTCAGTGTTAATAATTTGTTCAATGTTACGACACAGACTGTATACGTAATAATCTAAATGATTTAATTTAGAAATTCAATTAACGAAAATAGGGAGATCCTTGTCATCCACAAATGTTATCAATATTTTTTTCATATCTTTGCCATTGTTTTATTGAAAATCCCTAATACCTAGGCTCTTTTTATATTCCATGAATTTGTATTATATGTTCTGTTTTGTAAAGGAATCCTCTAGTTCGAAAAGAAATCGGTACTTAGCATATTATATTTACAAAAAAGATAAACTGGGCTAAACCAAAACCTCAAAAATAAGTATTTTCAAGTATGCTGAATCATACTTTTTATTGTAAATGTAACTAGTAAAAATTCTGAGGTTCGCCGTAAAGCCCGACTTCCACTTAACTTTTTCTTTTGTACATAAAAGCGTTAAACTTTAACATCGCCAGCAGAAACCCACCTTTATAGGGGTCCCTTTATGACAAAACCCATTTACTGCACTGGATGTAAAACAACGACACTCCTCACACCACCTACACTTGACAACTGTGCACTTACTAGTTCAATCAGACAAACACAATGAATTTGATTTTGTCGTTTACTCTATACACCGTCTTTTGTATTTTGTAGTCGTTTTAATCCCCTTAAGAGAGTGTTATACCAATAAAACCAACATTTTTGCTAAAGAAAAATGCCAAAAAATGTTGGCCGTCTCATACTAAGTAGACAAACTAGACAGCCAATACAGAGCATTAGTATGGGAAAGTAATTTTTTGTCCTTTTTTGACCGACGGACATGACAGTCGCTTTATTTATTGTAACAGAAACAGTTTTCGGAAAAGCTCCATAGTTTAGAACTACTTCTTTTGCTTCATTTTTGCTTTAGCAACCCGTACTTTCCATTTCATTCTCTGCAAATAATTCAGCGTTACTTGTAACATAGAGTAGTGTGTCTCAAGTTCAACATTTAAACGTCATGAGGTGAGGCACAGTATCGTAATGGTAATGTGACGAGATCTTTTACGACCAAGCGACCACTTTTAGTTAGTTTTGTTCCTTTTCCTCGGACATTTAAGAAAATTGCTTTTGGAACTCGGCTCGGAATGACTTTTTCGGTTCGGAGGTTAAACTGTTTTGAAGTTTGAAAAATTTTAGTATGGGTTACTTGTTTCTGAGAAGTTGCATATTTCGTGGAGCCGAAACTCGAGGCGGTTAATTAAGTATGTTGAGTGTGTAACAAACGAAAGTTATGTTTCGCGTATAGTTAATCTTGGAATGAGTTCGGAGCGAGTGTTGAGATATCGTTTGCGACAGACTTATCGTAATTTAGAGCCTCCGATTAGGTCGCACCGCCCGACGTACGCTAACGAGCGATGTCGATTTATTTTTATTTAAATCAGTACGGTGCTGATGTTTTGTCTTCTACGGATGATTACGAGAATTTAATTGGATTGTCTGCGCGGAATTGCAAAGTGTTTGTTATAAAGCTTTAAGAATAAAATTTATTGCTTTGATTGTTATGTTAAAAAGATGTATTACAAGATTTTATTCTCCCGTGTTGAAAATCAAGCGAAAATCAAAGAAGTTTTACATTTAGGTGCTAAAATATCAGCCTCTGCTGATGATTTTATCCTATTTTCCTGTTCAGTGATACAAGGTTAAAAAACATTTCATTTTTAATCAACATAGGTACGATTAGTAGGTGTTATAACAAACAAAACATTCATATTTCTACAAGCTGGCCCGTAATGTATTAATTCATAAAAATCATGTTAAGTAGTTTATGTAAGTATGATTTTTACCAGGGATCGGATTAAACCCTTAAAAACCGCATCTTTTGCGTTTTTAGTACATATTTACAGAATGACAATTTAAAAAAAATCAATAAATAGATTCTTTAATAGGGAAACCCTATTCGATATGAAAACATTATAATCATAGCATCATGAGAATACGAGATATCGTAGATCAAAACGAAAATTGTTCCGGTCCCTGTTTTTCTCAAATAATTATTTCTGTATTTTTTTTAACAACCTATTTATGAAACGGATAAAAAGTAGGAGGGCTATTTTTGTGAATTAGTTAATATACAGGGTTATTTTTGTGACTTAGTTAATATACAGGGTTATTTGTAAAACACCAACAACCTCGCAGGAGTGGATTACTAACATTACAAACAACCACTTTTGTTCTACGACTTTCCGAAAACAGACAAAAATAAAATTTTCGACTTTTCATACAAAACTCGATTCAGCTGTTCGGACGTACCTTTTTTTTGTCATTATTCGGAAAATTCGTAGAACAAACGTTGTTGTTTATAATGTTAGTGATTACTAAGATTACTAAGGAGTTAAGTAGATTTACCTACTTAACTCCTGCGAGGTTGTTGGTGTGTTAAAATAACCCTGTATTATTAATGTGAAGTAACTGTTTGTAATTTTATTGGCATTAAAGTAAAATAAAAATAAAATGTATATCCATTATCATCAAATTACTTTTGCACAGCAGATACTGGCTCTGTTGTATATAGTAATAATAAACAATGATAAGGGCTGATATTTATTGTGGATAGGTTCGCTTACCTTAGTTTTTGTGCTTTTGAGCGGTGTTCCCGTAGACACGGCGAAAATCTCCACTTCATATCTATCGACACCAGTCTCACGGTCCAATGAAATCGCCGTGGATAAAATTCCTAATGCCGAATCTATGTCAAACAAACGGTCCACTTGTCTGCCTTCACCAGTCACATTCACTATGTAATACTCTAATCCAGATTTATAATTATTAGTTAAATTTAGCACAGCAGTCCCAGCCGGCTCATTTTCAGCCACGGAGACAGATTTAACATTATTCCAAGTGACGCCCTCTAACTCTGTCCCTCCCATTATAACACTGAGATATGTCTCAGTACTTCTTTGTTCACTTAACACCGCCTCATCCGTTGCTTTTATAACCAGATTCCACCTAGCCTCAGGCACTGACGGAGGATACCGTAACGTAAGAGCACCGTTACTTCTATGCAAATCAAACATCACATCGCTCGCACCACTTATTAGTTTGTAAGTGACCAAACCATTCGTTCCAGAATCCAGATCTCGAGCCAATACATTCATTATAAATATACCTCTTCCGGAACTTCTGCTCATTCTATTCATATTTATAACTGCAGCATTCATAGACACAAATAGAGGGGCGTTGTCATTGATATCCTCGACGATGACTGTGACTAGCTTCTCTGCTGATAATCTTGCCGATGGAGGTTCAGCTCGATCATAAGCAACGACAGTAATTCTAAACGTGTCAATGCTTTCTCTGTCAATTGGTAATAAAGTGTGTATCACCCCAGTGATATTATTAATAGCAAAATGTCGCTTATTATCAAGGGGATCCTGTCTTGTGATTGAATAATAAACTTTCCCATTCAAACCAGAATCCGGGTCTTCAGCAGTTACAGTGACTATAGGGGTATGTTTCGGGATTCCTTCTCTGATTTGACGTACAATTGCAGTATTAGTAAATACTGGTGCATTGTCATTGGCATCAATCACGTTAACCGTAAAGGAAACACTTGAATATAAACTTGGATTTCCATTATCTGTTGCTGTAATTACTAATACGTATGAAGTCAAATCTTCATAATCCAGTTGCTTGTGTAGGAAAAGCTCTCCTGAGTAACTATCAATGAAAAACGCTTCTTTTCTGTTTCCAGAAGTAATCGAAAACTGCAACTCACTATTTACCCCCAAATCGGCATCTGTAGCATGAAATTGACTGATTTTCTTATTTATTGGTTCAGTTTCTACGACAGAAACTTTCATGTGTGATTGAGAAAATACAGGAGCATTGTCATTTTCGTCCAAAATGTCAACAATTATAGTTGTAGTAGCTGAGAGGCGCCCAGATTGACCAGAGTCATGAGCTAGTATAGTAAGCTGGTATTTATCATTAGTCTCACGGTCTAGTGGCTTACTTATAAAAAGTTGTCCTGTCGCTTCATCCAATGAAAATTGCCCCATGTCATCACCACCAATCAGCTTATAATAAATGTCACCATTTAAACCTTCATCAGCATCAGATGAATAGACACGCATTATTGAGGCACCCACTGCTGTTCCTTCTGATACTTCTACTTTATAAGGTGTTCTCAGAAAAATAGGTGCATTATCATTAACATCTGTTATATAAATTGTAACCCTGACTGAATCAGAAAGTTTTGGTTTTCCATTGTCACTTACTGTAACTGTCAATGTGATATAATTTTGGCCTGTACTATGAGCCAAACTTTCGCGGTCAAAAGACTTCAAAGTCTTTATAAATCCATTTCGTGAGTCTATCCTGAAATCGTTTTGAGCTATAGGTAGACTAAAACTTAATTCCGCATTACGTCCTATATCTCTGTCTGTTGCTGTTAATTTACCGACAAAAGTGTCAAGAGGCTCATTTTCTTTTATTTTAAAGATAAACGTAGTATTAGTAAATTGTGGGCTATTATCATTTTCATCTAATACATGTATAACTACGGGAACTTGTGAAGATCTAGGCGGCGTTCCGTGATCTGATGCTACTATTGTCAATGAATAATAATCTCTTTCTTCTCTATCAAGTGAACTCTTCACATACAAATACCCATCAGGAAAAATACCGAACTTTCCATCAGTATTTCCTTCTGTGATAGAATAAGAAATTCTCCCATTTGAATCGAGGTCGGCATCCGTAGCAGAAATAGCGAAGAATCGGTTATTGACAAGGGTAGATTCTAATAAAGATGTTTCATATGAAGTATGATCAAAAACAGGAGTATGATCATTTACGTCGTATATTATGGCAGATACTGAGTGTTTTGTTGAAAGCGAAGGATTTCCATTATCAGCTGCGGTTACTTCTATGTTCATAATATATCCGGGTTCCACAGATATGGGTTTATTCAAATAAATTACTCCTGTTGTTTCTGAAATTCTGAAGCTACTTGTATTATCAGAGTTACTTAAGTTGTAAAATATTGTACGATTTGATCCAGAATCACGGTCGATAGCTCTTGCAAAGTAGACTTCTTGTCCTACTGCCATATTTTCAGGGATGTGAACTTCATCTTTGTCTTCAATAAATGTTGGATAGTTATCATTTACATCTAAAACGGATATATTGACGATAATAAAACCAAAAGAAACGCCACTCTTGGCCATTATTTTCAAATTATATGTCATTTTATCTTCTCTGTCTACGTTCGACTGTGTTGTGATTATACCACTTTTCTCATCTATTTTAAACACTTGCTTGGGATCACCTTCTATGATATAATAAGATAATGTATCGCTGGAAATTTTTGCACTTACTTTGCCTACAAAACGTCCAATATCAGGTTTATAAATACCATCATCTTCTACTATTTTAAAACGATATCCATTATATCCGTCAAATTCAAGTTTCTTTTGGTGTGATGACTTTACTATTTCAACTATTGCGTCTTCACGGGCCTTTTTATTTCCTTTATCTTTACAAGAGATTTTTAAGGTGTAAGAGCTATGAAGAGATTTATGGAAGTCTTTTTGTAACGTGATATACCCCGTTATTGGATCAACTTCGAAATATCCGTCCCCGCCACTTTCAAGTTTGTAAATTATTTTTGCATTATCTCCTTCATCTAAATCCAGTGCTTTTAATTGCAAAATGTTAGTGCCAATCGATATGTTATCACTTATTGTTTCTATATACCGACGTGGGTAAAAAATAGGATAGTTATCATTCACGTCTAATACTTTCAGGAATATGGTAGCAGTTGATGATTGAGGAGGATATCCTTGATCTTTGGCAAGAACTTGTATCTCATACAAAGGAATTTTCTCTCTATCTAATTCAATTATCGCACTCAACTGTCCAGTTATGGGGTCCAAAATGAATGTGTTTGGGTATTTTCTTTCTATGTTTGGTGTGAGATAGTAAGAGACCGATCCATTTGTACCTTGGTCATTATCTGACGCTGTTAATATAAGAATTTCTTTGATGGGTTTTATGTTTTCATGTACAGTAGCATTAATTTGTGATTGAGGAAATGTAGGCGCCTTATCATTTTCATCCAATATTGTAACTTTTAGTCTAGTGAATGCCCATTTTGGATTTGGTCCACCGTCTCTAGCTGAAACATTCAATTCAACTGTTCCCTGAATTTCGCGATCTAATATAGATCGCGTTGTAACCAAACCAGTTAAGTGATCTATCATAAACCATTGTTGCTGATTGCCATCGTAGAAGTCATAGTATATTTCGGCATTCACTCCGCTGTCTTCATCAGTAGCAGTAATGCTGGCAACATATGTACCAGATGGTGCTAGTTCACTTAATATCGCAGAATATTCAGATTTTTCAAATACAGGCTCATGGTCATTCACATCATTAACATGAATTACTAAATATGAGGTAGATGTTCGCGATGGTGAACCTTGATCCTTAGCAACAACAGTTAAATTGTACTTACTTATTTCTTCTCTATCTAAAATACCATTCACGTGCACAATATAAACACTAGAGGAGTTCTCTAGACGAAAATGGTTGAGCTCATTTCCTGCTATAATACTGATACTAGTTATACCATTAAGTCCAGCATCTAAGTCCGTAACTGTAATAGCAGCCACTAAAGAACCATTTTTTGCGTTTTCATCCACTGTAGCAAAGTTGGCTGTTGGTGGTACGTATGTAAAAGTAATGACAGGGTCATGATCATTTGCATCAATGAGATTCACTGTAACGTATGTTCGTGCATCTTGGCGAGGCACACCATGATCCTTCGCAATTACAGTCAGCACGCAAGTCATGTTGCAAGTCGTATTAGTGCAGTATTTAGGACAGTTCAGTTTCTTTGTAGTCGTTATTACTCCAGATTCCGGATCCACAGCAAATTGCTTCTCTGAATCAGTCACTTCATATGTAATTTTACTGTTATCACCTAAATCACTATCAGTAGCAGTCACTTTTAAAACTGTCGTCCCTGGAGGAACACTTTCATTTAAAGATACTGAAAAATCACTCTGGTCGAATATTGGAGGATTGTCATTGACATCTAAAATTGACACATTTACTTGTAAATACCCGTATTTTGGTGGATTACCTCCGTCACGTGCCGAAATATTTAAAACATAAAAATCTGTAGTCTCACGATCCAACTTTCCTGTTGTTTCCAAATGTAAATAAGATGTTTGTCCGCTTGGATTTACAGTAACATTCAAACGAAATTTTCCTTCGCTATCTCCGTCTATTATTCTATAATCATTTGTTATCCCATTTTCTCCCAAATCCTTATCAGTGGCTGCATCGAGTAACAACTTCGTCCCGGCCGCTGCGCTTTCTGAAAAAGCTACGGCTATACTCGGTTCTGGAAATTCCGGATAATTATCATTCACATCTGTCACTCGCAACCTCACCTCAATGGGATAGGTCGGTTGACTCGATAACACAACAAAAGCATAGCGGTCCATATTTTCTCTGTCAAGAACAACATTAGTTTTAATTTCGCCGGATAGTGGATCTAAAATGAACTCTTTCGGTGGTTCATTAAAACGGTAAGTGAAACCAGGCTTGGTGGGAATCCTTCCGACGATGGTTCCTGCCGGTTGGTCCTCAGGTACACGAAGGTCAACGCCAGTGTCAACGGCGCGGGACTGCATCTGCTCGGTGGCTGCGGAGGGTCGCGCCCCGGCCAGTGCCGCCAGCGCAACCAGCGCCACGTGCCATCGCCCCATCCTCGTCATGACACTGACAAAATCATGGCAGGGTTGGTTCCTCGTCAGCGAAAGTTACCGGGAACGGTCGCTGTGTCCCGTTCGCGCAGTCTCGCGCGCTCGCTCGCCTCAGGTATGCAGCATGGCCGCGACGACCTGCGCGCGCACGAATATCTCACGGAAAGTGCGACCGCTGCGCCTACGCCGTCACATTCATTCGTAAACACACGTGACACACACAACACCGGTCTTTAACTTTGCGTCTAAATCCTAAAAGCACACTTCCTTTCACAAACTTTTTCAAAGAGCACTGTTAAGATATCACAATGTAAGAGCACTTTTCAGTTATGTTTTGGTTGATGCAGATGTGTCTCGTGACGTGAGCAGCATGCGGCCTGCGTCGCGGTCAGCGCGGTACTAGCAGGCGGAGGCTTTCACGCCGCCCCGCAGCCCTCCCCGCTCGCCCCGGTCCTTCCCCGCAGCTTTGAAAGCTCCCACTGTGGCTGCGTGATGATGATGCCAAGATAATGGCCGCCGAAGGATTCTACTATTTATTGTTCGATACGAGTCACTCACCATTCTAAGAAAGGCTCCCGGGTGCACAGGTAGATAAATATTTTGTGTGCTTAACTCTCGTATCTAATGAAATTATTGCAAATGTAAAATTACAACTAAATGATAACACTATAATATCATTATCGCATTATTAGAAAAAACAAAATGTGGTATTTATAAACGTAGCTCGTTGATGTCTTTTATATGGAAGAACAGTTGGTGTAACGTAACGTTTGCGCATGCGCATTGCGCAATGATAAATATAAAGTTATGGAATAGTAACATGTAAAAATTATTTGACATTTAAATTACAATTATATGAATATTTTTAAACAATTTGTTACACTTAATTAGATTAATTATGGAAATATGTAAGTACATTTTAAAGTTAATAATGAATGACAAATGATTATACAATTTTTGCATGCCTGGCAACTGGCAAAACATGCTGAACAATGTTACACATACTTAAGATCTGTTCAATATCATACCATGTTTAAAAGCAAATAAATATTTCTATTTCTACCTATATGCTGCTTTGTTATTTGTATGACCGTTGTAATGTTTGTATGTACATAAATTCAGATGAAACCTGATGAAACCTATAACGTAAATACATAACAATAAATCATTTCATTACTATCTTTTACTATTACACAATTTAGATGAAAAACGAAGAAACTAGGATTCTCTTCAGTAATATTTTATACAAAAATCCAAATAAAAGTGTCTTTGATGATTTCAGTAAAACAAAAAAATGAAGTAATGTAGATTGTGATCAATGTTAGAACATTATTATGTTATTTTGACATATTAAGTACAAAATATGAGTAAATAGGTAGTTTATAGATAGTAGTAGATGTATATTTTGTTTTATTTTTAAAATGTGACTGAGGATTTGTTGAAACTCCTAGCTGGAAAGGCTAAAAGCTGCAAACTAGGATCGCTAATGCATTTTATAACTTTTAAGCTAGGTCAATACCTAGTCGGACTCGTCCACCGAGGGTTCCGTACAAATTTAAAGGTTCATATTATAATGGGGTATTTTTAATTGGGTGACTGGAAATAATTAAAGGCGACTGCGACTTAAATAATAAACCCGGCAGCGGTTTTTTTTTGTTGGCGACAAATAACTAAACGGGCGACTAACTGTGGATAATAAAAATATGTAAAACGAGAGGGAGATTAATAATTTAAATGAGTGACAAAAATACTGAGTGGGCGACTATTATACCAAGATGGTAACTATAGCTACTCAAAATGGTATTTTTGTCACCTCGATTAGTACCCCAGTCATCTTAAACATTCTTGGTCGCAAAAAATTGCAAGGTTCTGCATATTTGGGATGTTGTTAGGATAGATACCAGTAGTGTAAATCCAAATTTGCAACCCTGAAAGACCTGTGCTAACTTCGTAGTGCTCGAAAAACCTTGACGTTTTTCAGTTTTTGGCTTACAACTTCTAAAAAATGGATTTTATGGCAAAGTTGTCTATGACACTTTTAAAGAAGAGTTCAGCTCTGAGTGTCATATATATCTCGAGATACACACTTCAAAAACGGTCCATTTTTGACAAAAGTTATTCAAGCTAGTCTTTCGAACAAAACAACGTCTAAAACAGTCATTCTACGAGGAAAAGCATAAGAAATAAAGTTGCATAGCAGCTATTTAGCTTTAATTTAAGATTAAGAAAAATTCTTCAGGACCAATAATAATTCTCTTGTTATCAGATAAAAAAAAATAGGAATTCGGATTTTTCAAAAAAATTAAGCCTGACGAGTGGTAGGACTCTTTTAAAGAATAAGAGTGATGTCAATCAGCGGAAAACAGTGTATCATGCAAAATAAAATTAAATACAATTAATGTTAACGTGTAATCACTTCACATTATAAAACAAAGTTCTCCGCCTCGTCTGTCTGTTCGCGATAAACTCAAAAACTACTGCACAAATTTTCATGCGGTTTTCATTAGTAGATAGAGTGATTTATGAGGAAGGTTTAGATTTATAATTTGTTAAGGTTTTATGTAAATTAGATGAAATATAACATAATCCGAGCGATAACGCTCCTATAATAAACAGATTTTTGGCGCAAATGGAGGTGCCGACTGGAAGGTATTTGTTTTCTTTTAGGGAAGAGGAAAGATTGCAATTGGTAAAATAAAGGAAGAAATCAAAACAAGCCTGAGTAGGTTGCCAATTTCTTAATAATAGAGTCACAGTGGCGAAATGATGGAGGAACCTCGAAATTTTCAGACTTTTTTCAGATTTTGGCTTACTATTTCTAAAAAATGCATTTTACGGCAAAGTTATTGATAACATTTTTAAAGAAGATAAAATTAGCAACAAATTGAGTGTAACTTTAGCTCTGTGTGTACTATATATCTTGAAATACAACACCTCAAATTGGGTAATTTTTCAAAAAAAGTTTTTATATTTATATTAAGCTAGTTTTTTGAATGAAATACTGTCTAAAGTACTCATTCTACGAGAAAAGACATAAGAAATAAAATTGTAGAACAGTTATTTAACTTTAACTTAAGACTAAGAGAAACGCTTTAGTACTAATATAAATTCTCTTGTTATCAGGTAAAAAAAAAATAGATAATTGGAAATTTCAAAAAAAGAAGCCTGACGCATTGTAGGACTCTTTTAAATGGTAAGAAAGACATCAATCAGCGTAAAACTGCTTACCTTGTAATATGAAATCGAACTCAATTAATATTATTGTGTTATTTCATAATAATCTCACAGTGGCGAAGTGATGGAGAGACCTCAGCTTACATCTGCGATAGAAACACGCAACACGTATATTACCTACTATTTATTAATCAATTACAACAAAAAGGTACATAAATAGATAATAAATTAACAATTAATAGATAACTGTGCAATGTTGATAACAATTTACATTCAAAGCTCAATTCCTTGAAAAATCTGATTTTCTAATATATATTTTTTACTTGATAACAAGAAAATTATTGGTCTTTAAGCGTTTTTCTTAATCTTAAATTAAAGCTAAATAACTGGTCTACAACTTTATTTCTTATGTTTTTCCTCCTAGAATCAGTATTTTAGACGGTATTTTGTTCGAAAGACTAGCTTTAACAACTTTTTGTCAAAAATGTACTTTTTTTGAAGTGTGTATTTCGAGGTATATATGACACTCAGAGCTGAAATTTGATTCAAATTGTTGGTAATTTTATCTTCTTTAAAAGTGCGATAGACAACTTTGCCGTAGAATGCAGTTTTTAGAAGTTGTAAGCCAAAAACTGAAAAACCTCGAGGATTCGCGAGCATTACGAAGTTAGCGCAGGTCTTTCAGGGTTGCAAATTTGGATTTACATTACATTACATCCCAAAACCTCACAACCTTGCAATTTTTTGCGACCTAACGCGATTTTTGTGTCTACGACGACTGGCTTATAGGTTAATAGTCGCCTTTTTAAATAAAATATATACCAAATTTTTTATGTTTTGTATGCCCTAAGGTTGTCGCCCAAATATAAATTTGATCGCCCGTTCTGAATAACAAGTTACTCAATTTCTATTTTAAAGTCACCCATTTTCAATATTTGTAGTCACCCTAGGCAACTGTTAATGGGATACTGAAATACTAAACCTGTCAGCGGTTCATTTTTTGGGCGACAAAATTACTAAACGGGCGACAAACAAAAAATACGTAGAAAGGGCGACTAAATGTGAGAGATAACTAATTTAAGATAGCAGCGAAAATTCTAAATAAGTGACAAAATACTGTCCATCTGCCATTTTAAATGTCCCCACTGCTGGGGCACAGGCCTTCCTTATGGGTGGATAAGGAGGACGGGCCATAACCCACCACGCGGGCCCAGTGCGGATTGTTGGGTGTTAACGACTACAAATGCAGCTGGGACCAACGGCTTAACGTGCCTTCCGAAGCACGGAGGAGCTCGAGATAGTAAATTTTTGGTCACCCATCTCATGATCGACCCTTACGAAAGTTGCTTAACCTCCACAATCGCTGGGCCAGGCGCTAAACTACTCCGCCATCGAGCTCCAAAAAGACTGAGTGGGCAACAATTATACCAAGGAGGGAACTATATAACTCCCGTTTTTACCCTTTGGAAATAGCAGCAAATATTTTTAAATCCTAGTAACTAAGCGTGCAAAATATTTTAAAAACATCACCATCTATTCAGCTTTTAGTTGAGGTATAAAACTTACTAATAACTTAAATAAAAAATGAGGACAATCGCATTTCATGCGGAAAAAATCCCACTTCGAGCGCTTTGGAGGTAGCCGTATTATCCTACTTTTATCATTAATGTGAAAGTTTACTGCTAACGGCTGAGTGGATTTGGATGAAATTTGGCACACAGATAATGGCCGGATTAATACATAAGAGTATATTTGTATCTTGGTTAAAGGTTTCCTAGAGATTTTCTTGAATGGACGAAGTCGCGGGCGGAAGCTAGTTCGCCATAAATGGTAGGGCTTACAAAAAAGACTTTCGTCCTAGTAAGTTTGAGACAGGATTATTTTCCGCCGATAAGTCAAAATTTTTGTTTTATATTTTTATAATTCGCATTTATAATATTAGTAAGGAAGTAAGGATAGTTTAGTATGGTAAAGATAGTAAGGAATACCAACTGGCTATTTATAAATTTAAAGATATGTACCAATGTGATGAGCCATGCTCGGCGTTTCCCTGCGTGATCGAATCACAAATGAGGAGATTCGCATTCGAACTAAAGTAACCGACATCGCTCGAAGGATTGCTCAGCTAAAGTGGCAGTGGGCAGGACACATAGCGAGAAGAACCGATGGCCGTTGGGGCGGAAAGGTTCTTGAATGGCGACCACGCACCGGACGACGCTCCGTGGGTAGGCCCCCGACAAGGTGGACCGACGATCTGGTGAAGGTTGCCGGAAGCCACTGGATGTGGGAATCGCAGGACCGATCGTCGTGGAAATCCTTGGGGGAGGCCTATACCCAGCAGTGGGTGTCGTGCGGCTGATATGATGATGATGGTACCAATGTGTATCCTACAGATAACAGAACGTCATTAATTAATTTTTCAACACACTTTTCTCGTAAAGTGAGCCCTAATACAAATCACTTTTAGGGCCATAAACCGAACTATAACAAACACCGAGCAATAATATATGTATGTATAAAACACTAGTACGTTAAGAATTATCCCTACCAAGTAAATTAGTACCTTACTGCAAGTTCTATACGAGTAAACTGAGCATTCCCAATTTAACCGGGTAAAACAGTTATTTTTTTTAGTAACAACAAAGAGGTTTTATGCCGCTGAAAATTCATATACATTATTGGAATAAATAAATGTGTAAGTCCATAATTAAGTCAAACAAATATTTACTATTATCAAATTATTCATAATTCCCGATATTTTGTTATGAAATATTGAAATATTTGCATTTTATCTTTCGATTAAGAATACCCTAGATGTCCGGTCAGAGTCTATTATAATAATGTACTCTATGGTCAGAGTCTCAAAAATGGCACCTGAAATAGCGTCCCACTTACAATTATTTTGCACAAAGTAAGTGACATAATATGTGTTTTTGTACAAAATAAGCTTATTTTGTACAAAATAAGTGATGTAAAATGTGAGTTTGTACAAAATAAGAGGTAATTATGTTCAAAATAAGCGCCAAGTTTATAAGTGGGACACTATTTGAGGTGACGTGTGAAAAAAAACTCCAATTTTCCCATAATTTTCATATTTATTATATTTGTCGTACCTATGTGTTGCTTTGTGGTAAATTACTTTGTTTTTTTCCTCGCAAATATGTTAAAAAACGTCGTATGATAATCGTGAGCTCTTGCTTATTGCACACTCGGCTGAGTTAACCCACAGCCTTGTGTGCAATGAGCAACCTAAGCTAACTAGTCTCATAATGTACTGTTACATGCTTATTGTAGTGCTAGCTGTTATCAATAGCTTTGTCTTAGGGAATTCGATCCTTGCCCTTATTTCTGATGTGGGATTATACTTAGGCAATCCCGAGAGCTCGGGATTATTACGGGATTGAAAGTTTAAAATAAAAAAATGGAAATATTAACAAAATCAGCTCTTAATCAACACTTGAAAATAGTAAAAAGTCAATGTAATTAAAATTTGGCCAAAAATCGACGTAGGTAACCTAAACTTCTATCAAACCTAGAGTAAAAAAAAAATTCAAGAATGAATCAGATCTCTTTAAATTTCAATAAATAAAAAAAACCTTTGTGTAACAAACTATGCAAGCAAATAATGTTCGAAAGTTGTTGAAATCCATCTTTATCATCGAACAAAAATATGAGGCTTTCAGGTAAAGAACTAGTAAGTGGGTAGTAAATAAAGTATGTTGGTTAGCAAAGTATTTATTTAAAATAATATTCATCAGTCAGTCACATAAAACCACGTTTTTCTTAAATATGAAGAAAACGAATACTGAAAACTAATCTTGTAGAATGTTCCTTCATTCTAATTCAGCAGCAGAAAATCAACTGACTGACACCAACGAAAATACAAAGCTGAAGTACTATAAGTAACTGCCCAGTGAGAGTTTCTTAACTATAATTTTTGTTTTAAAGTACCTACAAGAAGTTTTATTCCAAGAAACCATCGCAAGCCCGCTGCTTTAATTTTTTTTGCGTGCTTGAAATGCAATTTCAATGAAATACAAAAAGATTTTTTTGTATTATTGAAGTGAAAACTTCTTTAGCGGCGTTGTACACTTTTTTGCACTGGGGAAAAAATGTTAAACTCGGGTCAGTCAGGGTCACGTGAACCCTGATCGAAAATTCGTAAGACGGATGTAGCGTAGACAGCCGGCGGCGGAAGTATCCCCCCTCTCTTTCTACGGGGCGCGCTGAAAATGGCGGCGCGTCATTTCAAGACGTAAACACTTGTGTCACCATAGCAATGTGCAATTTTTTTTATTCAATGTCAAAACTCTAAATTTTCTTTCAAGCTATGGATAAGACCTTCGTACAATACTGTTCTGTATTCGTAAATTCAAATGCAGAATAAATTTGTAAGACGGTAATTCATGCAAAATTATTCCATAACCATTCCAAAATATAAAAAATGCACAACGTTAATATTCAAGTTTTCACTTCTGCTGGCACTCCCGGAGTGCATCCCGATTTTTTTAAATTAAAATGATAGGCAAGCAATTCTATTGAGAGCACCGGCACTGACTGTTTCGTTTCACGCAGTCTATTTCGCAACTTTTTTCAAATTACATATATCAATCCTGAAAATCCCGGGATTAAAAAAACTTAATCCCAAAAATTAGGGGCCTGAAAAAGGCAGGTATCCCGGGATCCTGAAAATTGGGCTCCCAGGATCGAATCCTCCACTCGTCCTCATGGACATTTCAACATTATTAATTTTAGTCTACGTAATATCAACGGAGATTACTCAGCTATCAAAAAATATATCGTGTAGCGACACCTATGAATCCCAGGGAAACTTGAAATATAACACTGGCACGTAACATCTGACGAAACCTCTCAAAGCTCTTCTCTAGAGCTTTTAAAGCATTCGTGTCGCGACTTCCTCTGCTATTGAGCATTTTCATTTTGAGAGGTTTCATAGATGGCGCGAGAGGCGCTAAAAGCACATCTTTTTTCAAATCAACATCCCTGTAAACATTTATTCGATCGACATAAGATCTTCTTCTTCAGCGCATATCCGCCCACCGTTGAGCATACAACATGATACATATGAGAAAGTTTTTATATCCAAATCCATCTATTTACAAAGTAAAAGCTCACTGACAAAGTTTCGTTTAAAGATATCCATAGATGGCGTGAGGTTGGCTACAGACAATACTGCCTCAGCCTAGTCACATCATTCAAAAACAAGGAACAACAAAACGCCAAAGAAATATTTTTTTCACCTCTCCAGCACGAAAAGGGCACTTTTGGCGCGTAAAAACTCGCAACAAAATGCGAGATGCTGCGAGCGTGAGGCAAAGTGCTTTTTTTAATTTCTAATACCAACTTTTAAAATAATAAAGAAAAAGAAATAAAGTGACAAGGATGAGACTTCTAAAATTGATCTAAAAGGATAGATAGAGTGCTTTATGGTGTCATACATGGATTAAAAAGTAAAAAAAATAAAATGTACGGATATACCAAGGAGTTTTAAATAAGGATTGTTCAAAAAGAAAGTTGATAATTCGTAATAAAGTTAAAGAGTATGGACGAAATGAGGTCGCATTAGGGTTTCTGCTCGAGCTTTCTCGAACTCGAGAAAACTCGAGAAATTTGGCTTCAGTCGAGACGAGAAAAAAATGACCGCGGAGCTCGAGAATTCAAATTTGAAAAGTTGCAGACGCGATGCGCGATTATTTTTCGCCGTTAAGGCGCTTATAGCCGTCCACTAGCACCACCAATTCGTGTATATTTATTATACGTATGTAAACCAAGTACAAGTTGAATAACTCTTCAACAGTTTTCATTATTTCTGTTAGTTTTAAAATCAATTTAAACCAAAAAATACCACTGTCGTTTCGATTGCGTTTTAAAACTAGTACAAATTTTAAAAAGTATTAGGGGTTTAAGTATGAAATTGTTTTTTTGTATGGAGAATTTTAAAGAATTTGCATTTGCCATACTAACATTGTCTTAATTTTTTTAACAATACTATGAACGCCAATTTTTTAAACTTTTACGCATAAATGTTTAAACACTCAGCTAACTGATGCCACATGCTATGAAATGAAATGAAAATATCTTTATTTAAATGAGCTCATATAATAAGCATTTTATTTCGTCAAATCTTTTACCCTACCACCCATTATGACATCTGACATTGTCATCTTCGAAAGAAAATTAGAAGAAATATTGTTATTGCTGACGGATTATGGACATGACGGAACACTTTCCTCATGTCCATAATTCGAAGTATTAACAAGTAACCGAAGCATCTTTATCATAGACAATATGAGAGCCTCTGTGTGAGAAAAGTCGGCTATTTCATACTTTATGAGTTATTGAAAAAATATAAGAGAGTTTTAAGAGGACATAGTTGCTTTTTTTAATTAGGTATTGACTTAGTTTACGAGTAATAAAAATAAATGTATTGGCGGCACTAGTGGACGTCTATAAGCGCCTTAATATTGTCCGCTCTCCGTGTTCTTTCATTCATTTGTTCACTATTTCTTCTATTCTTGAAAGCCTATTTTTTAAGGCAAAAGTAAGTTTTCTAATTATTTAATACAATAAGTTAACGTTGCTGCTAGGCTAGTCTAGTCTAGGAATAGTCAACTTTAGTATTTATGACTATTGTTCCTATTAGTTATTAAAAGTTTTGATTATTAGTTAATAATATGTAAAAAGATTTAAATTTTTGTTTCTTTCCTGATCCTTACCCAAATAAGAGGTACCAAATTATAAATATTGGTCGTGCTGTAATAAACGTATTTTAGATTAAAAGAAATCCTGTATTTTTATTAAATTTCAACAGATTTCAACAGTTTCGATTAAAAGACTCCAGACCCAAGAAAACTCGAGAATTTGGCCTCGAGAATTCCCGAAACTCGAGAAAAAAATAAGGTCGAGAAATCAGAAACCCTAGGTCGCATGTATGAAATAAATATAAATAAGAAAAATTAATGAAATTTATTAACAAATTAACTTGTTTTATGATAGTAAATAAATAAATAAGATGGGATATTAATGAATAAGAGAAAAGCACAACGTAATAATGTAAAACAAAACGGCGGGAATCTACTTTATGAATAAAAAATTTCAGCATAGGTTTGATCGAACTATTTTTGTGATAAATTACAAAAAATGAGTGCGTCCAACAATGAAGATACTTGTCAAACTCCAAAAGAATTGAGTGAACAAGTTTCTAATGCTGAAATTTAGATTTTTACCAGGAAACTCACGAAAAAATTTTCTCGCTGGTAGAGGTGAAAAGTTGTATGTTTTACACGAGACCAAAATTATGTTCTGCCTCGTGACTTTAAATCACTCACTGTGCTCAGTAGTCTATATTAGAATCACTCGCTACGCTCGTGATTCAATTCTAGACTACTTCACCAGTTCCTGATTTAAAGTCGGCACTCGCAGCACAAATTGATTTTGGTCACTTGTATAACAAATAACTATTGTACCATCGCCACACGATAAGAGTGACTAAAACGCTGTTTTATTCACCGAGTAAATAAAAATTAAATTTGGAACAAGCGCGTATCGTATGAATTATATACAAAAAAAATAAAACGTGCTGAAAGTATTGGAGCTATTCCATAGATAAAGCCTACCGCCAATTTTATTAAGGTTCCTTTTAGTGTCTTATCTTTGGGTTATTTTCTAAAAAATATCCCGCCAAATTAATTAGGTTGTTTTTAGTGTCTTATCTTTGAGTTCCTTATCTTTGAGTTTGAGTTCTTTTCGATATAAGAGAAGGAGATCAGTCTTACATTGCATCAGTCCATTCCATCAGTCTGGTACGATCTTCAGACTGTAAAAATTCAAAGTCTATACAAACTGATAAAATGGACTGATGCCAGACCTATCATGTAATTTCCCTCTTAGCGTGATTGTGTCATTGGAAAACTTCTAGATTCATAATTTTCTAATGTTTAAATAATACTGATTACCTACCTAAATTAGAAAAATGTAATAACTATAAATACTATAGGTATAAGTACTGCTATTTGTTTTCTCGCAGTCAATGGTAAAAAGTAGAGTACACAACTCGTGAAAAAAAAATTAATCTCGGTCCTTTGTATCCCTCGGTGCGCTTAGGATTCTACGTTTGAATCCCTCGCTACGCTCGGGATCCAACTCTAGAATCCTTCGCTGCTCTCGGGATCCATCTTAGTCCCTCGAACTAAATTCCCTCTTTTTTCACTTGTTGTATAATCTACTATTTCACCTCTCTAACATGAAAAGGGCGCTTATGGCGCGTAAAAACTAGCGAGCGTGAGGCAAACTGTTTTTTTTTCTAAAACAGCATTTTGAATTAATTAAGAAAAAGAAAAAGGAATAAAGTGACAAGGGTGATATTTGTAAAATTGATGTGTGAGAAAAAGATAGATAGATAGCTTTATGATGTCAAACGCGGATTAAAAGTAAAGAAAAAATTAAATACACGGATCAAGGAGGTTAATATAGGGAGTGAGTGCTCTACAAAAATTTTCACTATTCGTTTAAAAGAAATTCAACTTTATTGTATTTGTCATAGAGTTAAGATTCTATCGACGACATTGACAACGACATTGACTGAAGGCACTACTGTGTGAATGAAACAACACCAGGTGGAGTAGGGTTGCCAGACGCCCGGGATTTCCGGGATTGTCCCGGAATTACGTGCCTTGTCCCGTGTCCCGGAATTACACCTTACTGTCCCGGATTTCAAATACGTACCTACCACTTTTTTTTTTCATTTTCTTACGAGTAGGTCACGCTTCGTGCATAGCGTAGCGTACAGTGCGTACCGTTTGCTGTCTGCGCTTCACGTTGTTGCTAGAGTCTATCTAAAAAGTCAGTTAACATACATCATTTATTTTTGGGCCGATATCGATGAAACTCGGTTTTTGGTACTATTTCAACATAAAAATAACAACGCAATGTTGAAAATTTAAAAAATCCAAGATGTCGGCCAACTTTTTTGTTTTTGGGCCGATTTCGATGAAACTCGGTTTTTGGAACTATTTTGACAAGAAAATAACAACGCAATTTTTAAAAAACTAAAAATCCAAGATGGCGGCCAACTTTTTTTTGGGCCGTTTTCGATGAAACTCGGTTTTTGGTACGATTTTGACAAGGGTAACTCAATATTGGAACCGTGCAACCCCATCGAGTTTGGGCTCGTTTGAATCGTCTTGACGAGTACTTTGTTGGGAAACAGTTTTCAGGGTCTGATGATGGATCTGGATGAAAAACATAGGAACTCTTGAATAAAACCACGTACCCCATCGAGTTTGGGCTCGTTTGAATCGTCTTGACAAGTACTTTGTTGGGAAATAGTGTCCAGGGTCTGATAATGGAGCCGGAAGAAGGCCACTGGAACTCTGTAATAAAACCATGCAACCCCATCAAGGTTGGGCTCGTTTGAATCGTCTTGATGAGTATTCTTATGGGAAATAGTGTCCAAGGATCTGATGATGGAGCCGGAAGAAGGCCATAGGAACTTTATAATCAAACCATGCAACCTCATCGAGTTTGGGCTCGTTTGAATCGTCTTGACGAGTACTTTGTTGTTAAATAGTTTGCTAAAGACAATTTTACAAAATGCGCCCCACGTTTTTAGGTGTAATATTTCTGTACAATAGGGTTATTTTTATAATATGTTGAATTTATTTTTATAATAGTTTTAATATATATTTTTTTACTTTTTAGTCTATTTTAATGTTTTTAGTCCGATTTTTTTAATTTTTAGTCCGTTTTAAAAACGTGTTTTTAAAAAAGTTTTTTTTTGCTATAAATTTATCGATATCTCTTTTCGTTTTGGAAAAGTTTAACACCCAATTGCACTAAACTTAAGAATCGCCTAAGTCTTTTCTTAACTACAACTCGACCAAGTTAAGTAGGCGAATGACAGCTACATGACCGCTAAGTTTGACACCGTTTTAATTTGGTCGTGTTGTAGTTAGGAACAGACTTAGGCGATCCTTAAGTTTAGTGCAATCGGGTGTAAGATTCTTTGAAAAAAGTCCCTAAAGAAACTGTTACGCTTGTCGGCGTTATTTTTTATTATCTAAATTTACCTGTATGTTTTTTTGCATTATTGTAGGTCTTATAGTAACGCATCTTTTTTGGTGCCATTTAATTTCTCTATCTTAATAACTTAGGACGCAAGCCGCCACAATGTGGCGCGGGCCATATAAACTTCGAGTGCCACGGGTGATGTAACGTCGCACGCACCGGCCGCCCGTGAAGCCCGTCGATATACAGTGCCTTTGGTCTTGAACTAGCGATAATTTAAAGGCGTTAAATACACCTAATTTTATCGACAAAAACACCCACATGTTGGGGTCTATCCCCCCCACTCCTGTTGGAATGGCCGCCATTTTAAATTTGACTTTTTATTTTAGATGGCCCTGCGGAAAAATATTAATTTCTCTGGATTTAGAAGTACTATAGTTATAACAAAAATACTGTTCGAAAGCTATTAATATCACCTATCAATTTAAAAAATAAAATATGTAAATTTTTAGTTTAAATACGTCATAAAAAATTACTGGATTAAAATTTTGTACGATATTTGTGTGATTTTTTTGAGCTTTTATTATATTTCTTAAAAGACTAGGATATTAATGTCCACTTTTTTTTGCATTATTCAAAAACACTTTTTTTGCATTTGCATATAAAAAACACTTTATGGTTTTGAGTTGATTTGTCGACCTAGTACTGATACTCATTGACCGTTATCATCGATCCTAGCGATTAGTGTCATAAAGAACAGGATGTTTTTTTCTGATTTTAGCCCGTTCGATATCCGGCTGAGACAAGCGATTTATCAAAAATCTTAAAAGGTAGTTTTACTATTTTTTTAAATAAAGGAATGTTTCCTTTCATTATGCCCTTATCAATATTTAGGGTATTTTTCCTTCAACTACCGTCCTTTTTCCACCCTGTATATTGAACAACTGAGATTGAGATACTGATTAAACATTGTAATTATTATCAGAATCTGACCAAAATATTTTTTATTTTTTGTAGGAAAACAAGGACGCGCGCTAATTTTGACCCATGTTTTGCGTACAACCCCTTTATGTGAGTATTTTTCCCTAATTAGAATAATTAGAACAAAACTTACAGTAGTTAACCTTTATAATTATTAGTAAGATCGTTGATAGGGCGCAGCCTCAGGATCCTAATCGCACCAAACTACAATGAAAATTGCTAAACAAATTTTATTTAAAGTTTTATTTCTACGCATTACCACAATTTTGGTTTTATCGATATAGTTCAGTAAAATTACGGGTTCGCAAAACATTAAATGGTAATAAGCTATAATTTTGCAATCTGACTTTGATGTGATTATAAAACACTAATATTTACAAATCCAACTAAATTTACGAATACAAAAAAATACAGCGTAGTTGTTACTTTTTTTGTTGGATTTACATTCACAATCAAATTATAGTTCCAAATCAAGCAAAAAGTAAAGAAAGTATGTAATTAGCAATTTTGCTAAAGCAATTAAATAAATTAATATTTTGGTCTGGTAAAGTAAAAAAAAAATAGTGAAAAATAGTTGGATTCTTTTACAAAATGACAGCTAGCCATTCAATCTAACGATCAAAAGAAGAAAGACCGCTATTGCAAATTATTTCTATTTCGTCATACTAGCTCCCGTAATTTTACTGAACTAATAACAAAATACATCAAGCTGAAGTTACATCGTGTATTTAACCGTACCTATCACAGTCTGTTGTTCACTGGTAAACGTCATTTGGCTGCGTTATGTGTAAATGCGTCATGTTGGCAAGTTTTCAGCGCTCCACCGCGCACCGCCCACCATTGATAAATTTCACAAAGCAAAGACGTAATGCGAACCGTAAAACGAGCGTAGGCGGTAACTATATGGCCATATGACACTATTTGCGTGGGAATAAAACAGCTTCGCTTATAATCACATCTACATATATCGCCATAGGCACTTGTTTATTATATGCTTCTTGACGCGAAATATCTTAATAAATAAGATCATTAACAAAATTATTGGAATACAAGCGACCCGCCCTCGCTTCGCTTCGAATCCTTCCTTTTTAGGGTTCCGTACCCAAAGGGTAAAAACCGGACCCTATTACTAAGACTCCGCTGTCCGTCTGTCTGTCTGTCTGTCTGTCTGTCTGTCACCAGGCTGTATCTCATGAACCGTGATAGGTAGAAAGTTGAAATTTTCACAGATGATGTATTTCTGTTGCCGCTATAACAACAAATACTAAAAACAGAATAAAATTAATATTTAAGGGGGGCTCCCATACAACAAACGTATTTTTTTTGCCGTTTTTTGATACGGAACCCTTCGTGCGCGAGTCCGACTCGCACTTGGCCGGTTTTTTTTTTGCCTGATGCGACCTTCTAACAACACCCAAAAAGAAAACAAATACCTTACAGTCGTCACCTCCAATCTCCAAAAGTCTTTCCATCCCGTCATCAGTGTAAAAATTGCGCTTGAATTTTTTACGATAACTCTTAAGATATTCATTCAAATGCAATGGTGTAAAAGGTTAAATAATGTGTGTAAAATGCTTAAGGTAACTAACGTATTTAAGTTGATAACGATTAATACTGTATCCTTCTAAATAGCTTTTCAAATTACCGCATTGTACGTGACCAATTTTTTAGAAGACATAATGGTTATGTTATTCTTAATTAAAAGATTGTTATTATGCTATTGCAGATTTTTTTGTAGATCTATAATAGAGGAACAATTCCATCATACATTATTTTGTTATAGCTTAAAAGGTTTAACAATAATCGACATATTTCTGCCAACTTACATAAAACCTCAACTTATAAACACCTATCCCTTCCTCAGGAATTACTCTATCTACTGGTGAAAACTGCATGAAAATCCGTTCAGTAGTTTTTGAGTATATCTCGAACAAACAGACGTGGCGAGGGACTTTGTTTTATAATATGTAGTGATAATGAAATAGAAAATAAATAGAAGGCATTTATCTTATTTCCCAATCTCACCTACATTGTTAAACTTCGGAAAACTTTACAGAAAATTATATTAAGGTCATAATGACAAATTATTCACATCCGTTATTGACTCGAGTTCGCATTATGCAAAAACTATGAACTATGAACACTGACCGAAAAGAAGGCAACTGAAAAATATGTTCCACTGCAAAGTCGATACGCCGCTGGGCGCCCTACTCCTTACAAGGAGATCAATGTGATTATAATCCAAATGATATTACAGAAATAACTACCTTCCTTCAGTTTTCATAACCTCACAATATAATTTTATTATGTACAGTATCTTATTAAATAATGAAACATAGACAATCTTTCAACAAATCCAAGTCTTTCAATTACAGAATCTGTTTCAGACAGTCTGTATAAAAAACAATATTTACGTTATCAATGCCGCAACTCGTTACCAGACAGACGCCATTTGGTCACTGCTATTTCTAGACTGCCATAGAACCATTTCATACCTATTTCATATTAATTAAGGCTTTTACTAAACTGGCCATTACGTAAGGTCCGGGAAAGATGCTTCATGACAGCTACGGGTTCCATTTCATTCATGAATGTAAGTACGTCAGCAATAGGGGGGGACGCGCCCCCTCTTTCACCACGGTCACTGGGAAGGGGAGTGACGTCAAACGTAGGGCTATGCAACAAGTGTGCCGATATTATTGTAATAGGTTGGTACCAAAGTATTGGGCACAAGGCTATTTTTAACCAAAAAGGCTCATGTATGCGTGCTGAGATCACTACCCTCACAACGCTACTTAGATCTTGACGCCCTATTGGGATATTGTTGTTTGGGAGAAAATATTTGACCGATAAAAGTAAGGCAGGTATTTCTGCTTTCAAGACTTGTTACACATTCCATATTGGATTGGATATAGATGTTTTTGCTTTATTAATATTTCCAATTTTACCTAGCAATTTAATAAAGTACCTACCATGGATAGCAACCGCTGTTTTAACGCTGATGAATTCGGTGGCGACTTAATCTACAGATAAGTGCTTGTCGCTCTAATACTGTTCAAGGGCTTATGAATAACAAATTGAAAAGACTATCTATGTTATTTTTGTCCCGATAGGTATTATTATTTTCGAAGTTTGTATTTTCGAAGTAATTTCTTTGTTTTGAAAAATATGTAATAATGATTATACCTAAAAATAAAACCGGTCAAGAGCGAGTCGGACTCGCGCACCGAGGGTTCCGTACCATCATAGTTGCACCATCAAACCACACTGCAGAGTAGAATAATAAAATTAGTATTGCAGTTTTAGGTCAGCGCCATCTCTTGACCGATAGTGGAACTAATGTTATTTTTTTTAAAAATTTGATACTTTCTAAAAAAGTGTGCTATGTTGAGACATCGTTTTATTTTTCCTGTAATCTTTATATCAACTGCTATCACATAGAATTATTTCAGATTTTTCTCTTTGCAAACTTCGGAGATAAGGGGGGGACGGTATTTTTTTACATTTTTCATCATAAATCGAAAACTATGCGGCTTAAAACAAAAAGAAAAAATGATTAAAAACGTGCAAACCGCGTTCTTTCATATGATATCCCACATGCCTTAGTAGCCCCACTTAAAAATTTTAAGACCCCTTTTCAGTTTCTGTTGTAAAAAAGATATTTATTTTTTTATTTATTTCTTATTTGCAAAATAGTTGGGCAAATGTCATCTTAAACTATTCCAAATTTCAAGTTGATACCATTAGTAGTTCTCGAGATATCCAGCTGTGACAGACAGACAGACAGACTGAGTCACATTATAAGGGTTCCTTTTTTACCATTTTGGTACGGAACCCTAAAAAGCCCTCTGGTAATTACTTAGTATAGCTTCCACCCACGACTTCGTTCGCGTAGTTAGTTGAAATTGAAAAATCGCTACGTATCCTTCGGTCAGGAAAAAAAGGTGCCGAATTTCACTCAAATTCGTTCTGCTGTTTTTGCGTGATTGAGTAAGAATTGTCCAAACATCACAAACATTCACATTTACTTTATAATGGAAAGTATTTGAGGAAAAGCTGAAAAGGTATGTACATACTTATAGTAGCTTTTTTTTTTTAATAAATTGGTTGCATGTTTAGATTTTCCTTTGTTTTTATTTTAGTAATTTTTAATCATTTTGATCATTGGGAGAGTTCGTTACCTGGTGTCTCCCTTGGGGAGAAAACTACACCCCTCCATTTATTCGATTATTTTTTTGTTGGCGTTGTCTCTCCTTCTATGAAATAATAAAAACTATCTGGCGCGTGGCACTGCCCTTTGATAAATAGTTTTTTTTTTTATTTAGCTCAATTTGCAGATAAATAAATAGGGTTAAATATTTAAGGTTATCCGTATAAGTATCTAAGTTCATGCAAAAAATGTTAGACAATAGACATAATATTATGATCTAAAAAATCCAACAGTAATAAAATGGTACAGAAAAATGCCAAATAAAACGAACACTAAAGATATCGGACCATGGATACGAAAGCTCTTGTTCTCTCTCTAGCTATGGTGCTTGGTGCGAATGAAATGATAAGAATATATTTCTTTTAAAAATACAAGAGAAAAGACATCAATTAGGTATTCCGACCTTTTGGTTAATGTAGGCGTGCCACGTGTAACTCGCGTCCTTGTTAATTACACAGGGTCTTATGTTACTAGCGAGAGATTTCTGATGCTTTCTAAGGAGCCCTTTATTATAATGTTAACGCCATAAAATATTATAAAGTAGACAGAAAAGCCACTACCAGATAAAAAGCGGTTTTCTGTGCACGCACACATAGACATTACATACAATCAATCTCAAGCCATTCAAATTTTGTAAAAAAACGATAACAAAACTTTATTTTAAAAGATGTATAGATTGAGTGTTTGTGTATCGTTGTTCGACCTACCGTTACACATTCGTATGAACTTGACATTTGAAAAATATTTCGTTATGCTACTGCTCCACCTAGCCTAACATGTTAATCTAGGCGTTACTCAGATGTGGCCAACACTTTAACATGTTAATTTACAAACGGCAGTACTAAAAATATATACACATCAACTTTGTCTAGGGATACAGGTGTTATTTTCACACAAACGAGGTAATTTTGAAGCCTTGGTTTTCTGCCAGGGATGTACCGTGCTGTAATCTGATGATGGCCATCCAGAGACTGAATGGAGTAGATTCAGATCGCTATACACACCCAACTGATCTGATCAGCATTCTAAAAGATTAATGGGTTTCCATGGACTTCCATACATTTACATACTATTTTCGCGGTTTTTTTAAACATGTCCATTACGTTTTTAGAATGCTGGTCAGATCAGTTGGGTGTGTATAGTGATCTGAATCTCCTCCATTCACTCCCTGGATAGCCGTCATCAGATCACAGCACAGTACATCCCTGGCAGGAAACCAAGGCTTCAAAGTTAGTTCATTTGAAGTTGATGTGTGTATATATATGCCTTAGCTAACGAGTAGTTGGACATTGCCATTAACGTTAACGCTAACGCAGGTGGATCCGTAGCATTAGAGAATACTTTCCCATTCGTCTATGGATAACGATAACGAAGTTTATCATCGCTTTTGCAAATGTGACTTTGGTAAGGGGGGCTAGTTAAACTTACTCCCCTAGCATGACCACCGAAACGCGATATGATATACCCAGCGATTTATCACGTTTGACTGTCAGAAGAAAATGGATTTGACGGTTTAGTGTCGATAAAACGCTATATCACATCAGGCGATATATATCGCGTTTCGGAAGATCGGAGGCTTCGATCATAATGCTAGGGGGCAGGTTTTAGTCCGTGAGTACTGTAGCAGTCAGCTCCTAGATCAACAAAACAAATAAATATCGAATATCGAATTAATTTCATTTACACACAGATTTTACTTTACAGTAGTGACCACTTACCAAGGATTTTTTTTTACTTTATTCTATGGTGGTGACACTGCACGCCGCCGCCGCCGATCTGTCTGCTGCGATAGCAAACGGCGGATATAAAAACCGGCCAAGTGCGAGTTGGACTCGCGCACGAAGGGTTCCGTACCAAAAAACGGCAAAAAATCACATTTGTTGTATGGGAGCCCCCTTAAATATTTATTTTATTCTGTATTTAGTTTTTGTTGTTATAGCGGCAACAGAAATATATCATCGAACTGTAAGCCTGTTGTAGTTATTAATATCGAGCAAAAACGGCAAAAAATTCACGTTTGTTGTTTCGGAGCTGCCCTTAAATATTTATTTTATTCTGTTTTTAGTATTAGTTATAGCGGCAACAGAAACACATCATCTGTGAAAATTTCAACTATCTAGCTATCACGGTTCATGAGATTCAATCTGGTGACAGACAGACAGACAGACGGACAGCGGAGTCTTAGTAATAGTGTCCCGTTTTTACCCTTTGGGTACGGAATCCTAAAAAAACAACGCTCAAATATTTTTGGAGATCCTCTAAGTGCTGTTAAATAGATAAATAATATAAAGGGAATCACGCTCCAATCTGAGTGTAGGTACATTAGCTGTCACTGCAAAAGTGGCGTGCGGCTTTGCATTGCAATGTTCGACACATCAAATTTTAATATTTCACGAAAATTATAACGGCCATGGCAGAGCGCTTCTTCGCGCCTTTTATAAGACGCTAGGGAGATATCTCCTTGGAGATACAGGCAGAATACATTAATGTCGCCTATAAGATTCTAGATACTAGATTCACTCACCAACAGTTTTTCAGACTACATTGAACCTCGATTATACAGCCTGTAGAACACGCGCAAGGAGGCAAAACCTCTCCTGAGACTACTTGTTGTTGAACTTTAACACCAGCACAACCTTCAGAAAATAAAATAAGCACAGAATATATCTGTGCTATTGGGAGGGTGTGAAGGTATAATAATCTATCGCAGCGCTCATGGTGGCAAAAAGTAGAAATAATGAAGGCTCTGTAATCTGCTTGAAAACGATATTTAATTTATTACTAGCGGTACAGGAATAATTATATATGTTTATTATCACTTAGTAAAATTATTAAAGTAGCTTTATCCTCTTGTTTTACAAAATCTACAACTAAAAAAGAAGTAAACAAACCCTGAATAAAACACTCTTTTTGAATAGATCTTACTTGCCATATTTAATTTAAATGACCAAAAATGATTTCACAACACTTTGTCCACCCAAATCATAGTAATTTTAAAATTTACATTAATAACACAATATGTATAGTATTTTTTAACATTTTGTCACAATGCCGCCATTACCTATCAAAACGTCAAAACGGTCAAGTCAGAGCCAACAAAGTTGCAACACGCTAGGTGGCGCTAAAAGCGTGCACGAAGCCAATAAGACTTAATGTTCTCTCCCAGGGCTTTTATTCGGTAAGTAACATTAAGTTTACATTGCCAGTATTATTGCGATGTAGTTACATGTTTTTACCAACGACGCAACAATGCATATGCGTTTTTAGCGAATAAATTATCATTTATCATTTATGCTGTCTTCTATGGCCCTGTTGCTAAAGTGCCCATAATCGAACACTGACTGAAAGCATTTCACCTGTCGACTATCATCTGTCGTTGGTTATTTTTTTTCTATTACCTATATTATTTACATAATATATAATTTGATCTAAAATTTAAAAATAGTTAAATAGCTATTTGATCTTAATCGACTGTCAAACATCTCTAAAAGTTTTCTTCAGATTGTCGAGGGCACCTTCTCACATTGATGAAATAATGCAGCGTAAAAGTAAAAGAAAAAAAATTGGTGGTTTGGACGATAGAGCAGTGGACCGGATTTGCAAAGGTTGTGGGTTTGTGTCAGACCCGAGTGGCAGGTGCCGATTGTTTTTTGTCATATATTGCATTTGTGTTACTTAAATCTATCTTTTTTCATTCTTTCTATTTATCAGCATGCGATCCAATAGACTAACTTGAAATCTAAATAGAATCATAAAACTAAACTTATAAAAGTAACTTGGAATAAAACAAGTTAGAATTCGGCAAAGTTATTTTCTGCCTGATGACAAAGATTAAAGCATAAACATCCGGGGCCAACTAGCGCTGCCTACAAGGGCCATAGCTTTTTCGGGATAGATCCCTGGAATTTTTCATTTGGGTAAAACAATATGAAAACTATGTCCAAGAAATATACAAGTAATACAAAAAAATATTTCGAGAGAACAAAATTGAACTCTGTCATTTATCAAAGGAATGGCAAAGACCCTTTTTGAATTTCATTAAGAAACCATTCGCTTCGTTATCTTCTTAACATGTCGACATTTTAATACAAGCAAAGTCCTTCAGCGATATTGGAGAAGTTATTTTTACTTGTGCCACAATATTCGACGCTTTAAAGGCCGAAGTACTGAAATGGGGACTTATCGGGGTGGTCTAAATATAGAACCAGCTACCCCCTACGTTCGTGCTCCGCATAAAGCATCCCCACCATCGAGAGGGGGGAAAAGGACAGCAGTCCACCTGCGCACTCGACTCAGATCATTCCAAGCAAGAATGAAGAAGACAGAACATAGGGGGAACCGACACGATAAGCATACAATGCGTATAGACAGCCAGTCATAATAACATCTTATGAAGGCTTATACTTAACTTCTAAAGTATAACTACCATTCACTTATTGGTTTGTGGAGGATCTGAAATAGATTTGGCATTTAGTTTTAATGAATTCTCATTATTGTATAAAGTTTGCGCCATATTATAATATCATTAAGATTATGGATGGAGTCAGTCTAAACTATAGATAACTTGGATAAGTATGTATCTATTTACCTTTAACAGCCGTTTGAAAGGACATTGGGAATGTAATTTTTCTAATTCTCTCTATAAATATGAATCTTTTCACTTAATTTAATTGAAATTTGAAAAAAATAAGCAGCTATTAAAATGTACAATGTCATTTTGTCTTAAGCCCAAGTGGGCTAGCTGCCCACGCCAATCTCAAAAGACCCATAACATTTCAGGGTTAGTTAGAAAAGTAAGCCTTAGACGGTTCTCACACTGGCACCACGCGCGGTCGCGGGGCTCCCGCGCGCGTGTTTTACTTTGTATGCAAGTACATCAATTTGTATAGAAAACCGCTTGGTCCAACACACCGAGGCCGAGGCGCGGGAGCGCGCGGAAATCACGGGGTACATCTAGGGCTGCCATCCGTCCGGGTTTCCCCGGATTTGTCCTAGTTTGGAGGGCGTCCGGGGAGCGTCCGGGCGGGGTTCTGATTGTAGTCTGATTTAATTAAAATCCGGGTTTTTGGATCAAACTCCGTTCAAAAAAGTACTATATTCAGCGCACGTGCTATCGGGCGCCTCACTTCACTACGCGTGGCGCACCGCGCAACCCGCAAAAAATCGCGCTGCGCGGCCCACTTTTTTTTACTAAAACAAGCAATATTACAATATTAATGGAAGAAACTGACTAAAAATCGCGCTGCGCGGCCGTATTTTCTATAAACAGGCAAGATCACAACATAACACAAGGTTAGTGGATGAAATTAACTAAAAATCGCGCTGCGCGGCCCAATTTTTTTTACTATAGACATAAGCAAGATTACAATATTAGTGGATGAAACTGAACAAAAATCGCGCTGCGCGGCCGTTTTTTCTATAAACAATTAAACAGGCAAAGTTCACAAATTCCACAAGGTTAATGGATGAGACTGACTAAAAATCGTGCTGCGCGGCCAATTTTTTTTTACTATAAATAAGCAAGATTAGTGGATGAAACTGACAAAAATAGCGCTGCGCGGCCATTTTTTTTATTACGGGCCGTCCCTGGCTATTTGGGCATTTATTTTGGAACGCTACGGTTACAAAACTACTAAAACTGGAACCTGGCCCTGCACAAAATTGTGTTGGACACCCCAGCTCTACATCATAACTAGTAAAACACACTATTTAATGCGAAATATGGCTTAAAATTCAATTTTTTTTCCAGTCAAGTATTGGGTAAACCGGGGTCAAGGCTCCAAAGTCCGGGGTTTTTACGCTTCTGGTCCGGGGCGGCAGGTTTTAGAGAGGCAGCCCTAGGTACAACACACTGAGCTCCATAGTATCGTGCCGGTTTTTGTACGTAAGCGCGGGGCCGCGTCTGACGCCGACCGGCGCGGAGGCGCGTCGAAAACCGCCCGAACAGGCGGCGCGCTGCGCTGTCGCCGCGCGCGTGAAACGCCAAACCGCGCCCCGCGACGGCGCGCGGCGGCAGTGTGAGAGTCGCCTTAATGTTCATGAAATAATGCTGAATTTTAGAATAAGTCATAAATTAGATAATTTCAGTAAGATGTTTTCCTACTGAAATTATCTCATTTATGAGTTATCTGAAAAAAGGACCAAAGCTTATTAATTAAACCCGTTTTTTTTATTGAGGACAACAAACAGTTTACACAGTACAATATTACTTAAGTATACATGTTCATACAATTTTTACCGACTTCTGTTTGGTTCATTGCGAAACCCACACCGTAGTGATTTTGAAATAGCCCCCCGAGATAAAGTCCAATTTTTAAATCATCGCTAATAATAGTAATATCAATCTACAAAAAAAATACGACAATTTACATCTTGAGAAGGTTTGTAAATGTAGCATTGGCAACGAAACGTGTGTTTTTTGGCCGAGCGAGCGCGAAGCGCTAGCGAAGTATTTGTGCTTCAGATTGGGCAAAAATGCATGCAAAAAATTTTCCTCTACAGGTCGCACTTCTCAGCCGATTCTCGTGAAATTTTGTGAGTAGGTTCGATAATTATATAAGGTGGTACCAAATGAGGTGATGATAGTGTTGCTTAAACTGAACAACTTTTTCCAAGAAACATACATAGTATGTTTTTAGGGTTCCGTACCCAAAGGGTAAAAACGGGACCCTATTACTAAGACTCCGCTGTCCGTCTGTCTGTCTGTCTGTCTGTCACCAGGCTGTATCTCATGAACCGTGATAGCTAGAAAGTTGAAATTTTCACAGATGATGTATTTCTGTTGCCGCTATAACAACAAATACTAAAAACAGAATAAAATAATTATTTAAGGGAGGCTCCCATACAACAAACGTGATTTTATTGCCATTTTTTGCTCGATATTAATAACGACAACAGGTAGACAGTTGAAATTTTCACAGATGATGTATTTTTATTGCCGCTATAACCTATAACCCATACAACAAACTTAATTTTTGCCGTTTTTTTTACGAACCCTTCGTGCGCGAGTCCGACTCGCACTTGGCCGGTTTTTTTTCGTTTTTCGACCTATGTTCCTTAGATTTTTTTGTCAAGCCAGTTTTTCGAAATTGTTCGAATCACATTTCATCCATTTTCAAAAATGACAAAAACTTAAATTATCTGAATGAGTAAGAAAACAATGACTAGAATTGACTGGATAATGAAAAATACAATTTGATGCATTTTCTCACTAAATCAGGTATGACGACATTACCTTTTTTTTATGTACGGAAAAATAAAAAAAACAAAAAACCGGCCAAGTGCGTGTCGGGCTACGCGCCGTAGGGTTCCGTAGTTCCATATACCATACCATATATTTAATACCACTATCATTTTTCGTCTGCAAAAATAACTTTGTTTTTCACAGTGTTGGTATGAATGACAAAATTATATTTGCGGTTTTGGAAAATGTACTATAAACCAATTTTCGTTAAAAGTGTTTATTAAGATCTACAGCATATATTTTTTAGATTTTTCACTCTCTTTTTTCACAAGTTAAAGGGGGGACACACATTTTACCACTTTGGCGGTGTATATCTTTCAAACGGTTAACTTTGAGAATAAATTGTCTTAGGAACCTCCATGTCATTTTTAAAGACCTATCTATAAATACCCCGCACGTATTGGTTTGAAGAAAAAAAATATTTTCAGTCTCAGTTCCATGTATTTGGAGACCCCCTTTAATCTTTAATTTTTTTATATTTTTGTGTTAAAATCGTTAAGCAGTTCACCGAATACATCTACCTACCAAGGTTCAACTGTGTAATTCTAATACTTTCGGAATAAACTGTGTAATTCTAATACTTAAAGAATAAGTGGCTGTGACATACGAACAGACAGACAGACATGACGAATCTATAAGGGTTCCGTTTTTTGCCATTTAGGCTACGGAACCCTAAAAACAGATTCACTGCATTTTTTTAACTTCTCTACCTGGTTAGTAAGCACTTCATTTCGAAGCTTCTTCTCATATCGGTCCTCGAAACATATTGTACTGACAGGATAAATAGACAGTCAACATTCAATAACTTTATTTCTTAGCTCTTTGAAGTTTTTACTGAAGTTAATAATTGAATGTAAAACTGCCAAGATTTTAAATGAATAAAGGCTTAAAATACCATAACATACTCGTAAATATGCGAATTCTCAACAAACTGAAAAAATAAACAATACTGAAAAAAAAGTTCTTACAAATAATGAGGTCAGTTTTGATTTTCATTTGTTAGATTAAAAAACACACTGTTGCGAAGCAGTTTTCATGGAGATATTGGCTAAGAAATACCTACACAAGTTTTGTCAAACAATTTAACATCTGGTTAATTTTTAATGGAAGCCTACGGGTAAGCTCAGTAGCTTTTAAAAGTCACGAAATTTTCTGAGATAATATTGTGAAAATCTTTGACATTTGCAAAAAATCTTACTAATGAAAGAAATAAGAAAGAAAAAAATGTTGTGAATAAAATTAATGATAGCATTCACATAATAGTTAATCAACTGATCTTGAGTTTTAAATTTATTTATCATTATTAATAATTCCGGACCACTCACATCAATAATTTACACCTGTATTCACTCATACATTGTGCCATTCAGCACATGAGATACTATGGGAAAGAGATAACTCATCAACAACTATCTGAAATATACATAATATACTCGTCAACGCCCGGAAAACGAGACACAAGAGATTTTCTATTGTTGTCCAGACGCCGGCGACCGCTCGGACGTTGATGAATTAACACGGCAAAATCTCTATAACAGAAACGCTTCAATGCAAGTACTCCATTATTTCACAAGCCGCCGATCAATAGCCACCGAATCCGTATTCTGAAACAGTGTCGTGTATTTCAATTTTCGTATTCAAACTTATTTTTGGTTTGCTTCACTGCGTATTTTTTTTCAGTCATAAATAGAACATTATAAAATTGAAGTTCAAATACTCATTATATTTTTTTCAGTAATAATATAAAGCAATATAAAAGCATTGCGCAAAAATAACAATATTATAAAATAAGTAAATTGGAGGTTCTAATATTCTTTATCCAGTGGCCTAAAATTCACAGAAACAATTCAAATGCATATTTTTATATTCGCACGATTTGACTTGAGGCATTTAACTTTAACTAAACTAAACCATTTATATTTCCAAAATAAATATCTTGACAATATTTATATGAACTCGCTCTAGCAAGTTGTTCAATTGCTAAGTTTATCTTGTTCATATCGTAAGGTAAACAGTTTTGACATCTATAGAAATGTATAATTAAGCCAAGGCAAAAAAGTTACCACTATCCAGATATTATTCACAATGAGATTGGAAGCTACAGAATGCTGTTTTCTTCAGAAGTGGCTGAAAGTTGAACCTGTGACCTAGTTGACATACTTTGCTGAGGACACTTGGTGCATCGTCCGAGCCCTGGGATAAGTTGAGAGTAAAGTATGGGAATAAGACACTGCCATCATAAAGCCGACCTCACACACCACATATACTACAGGTACATTTACCCTATGGATGGATCAGAAAAATGGGCCATAACTTACTCCGTAAACCCATTGTGGATAGGTGGGTGTTAACGACTGCAATTGCAGCCGAGACCAATGGCTTAACGTGCTTCCCGAAGCACGGATAAACTCAAGATAATACATTTTTGATCACCCAGGCAAATACCTACCCTTGTATCTACTGTGTCTGATAATCGTATTGGTGCCCACGACACAGAAGTACATTCTAGTGTGGCTGCTGCAGATAAGCAAACCTGAGAAAATCTCACAACAACGGGGTTACCCCTCCGTAATTGTCTGATGCTGTTGCATATTCTGTTCTGTATTTCTGTGTACCCTGTTTTGTTGAATAAATATTTTTGTATTTTGTATATATGAAAGTTGCTTACATTCATAAAGCCGATGTCATGCCTGCATTTGTCATGTCAAAACTATATCAAAAAACTCTTTTTACAGAGCGTTTTACAGTTTCAGCGTTTCAGAATACGGTTTTCCTCAGAAGCGGCTCGAAGTTGAACCTATGATGACCTAGTTTAATGACCTGACCCAGATTGCTGAGGACACCTGGTGCATCGGCCGTGCCCTGGGATAGGCTCAGCATAACAACACTGACAGTTTACAGTTTGAATAAAATTTTATGCTGGGGACCTCGTTAAATAAAATATTTAAAGGGTGTTAGAATTTTATGAATTTAAAAATACAGGTTTCACCACAGGTCAGTGGGTTCCACAAAACCACAGATAGCATTAAATAAAGAATCTTTAAAATATCTTCTGTAAAGTCAGTTTAAAAGAACCTTTTTTGTCAGTTTGAGCTTCACCAATATAATGATGTATTTCCTTTTGCTTGTTCGAAATGAAATGAAATGTTTTTTTTTAAATTAAATTTTTTATTTCGTCGTATATTTCTTGAGCAGATGAGATAAGCTATTTAACTCAATCGGATTAAACTTGGTAAGGGCCGAAAATAAATCTAAAGAGTTAAAACTAGGTAGGTATGAGGTTTTTTTCACTTAACTGATTATTTTTGTCAATCATTGAACTGATCATACGGGGCTTATTCGCAAAATGTCTATTTCGCAGAATGTCGCTCGTCGCAAAACGTCGCTTTCTCATAATGCCTGTTTCGCAAAAGGTCGCTTTCGCACAATGTCTCTTTCGCAGAATGTCGCTTTCGCAAAATGTCGCGATAGGGACTTAGAATAAAAAAAATGTTTTTTTTTTTCTTCGTCATAAAAACATCTCTAAAGTACGAAGGGTCATATAAATATGGAGAAGATAAACTTAAATAATTTTTAATAACTTTTTAATATTAATCACGTTAAAAAAATATACCTACCTACTATAAAAAAAAAATTAAAATCATAGTAGTTAACCTTCTCCATATTCATGTGATTCTGGTACTTTGTAGAGGTTTTTATTACGAAGAAAAGAAAAAGAAACCACTTAAATGATTTTTATTAAAAACTCGGTTTTTATTACGAAGAAAAGAAAAGAAACCACTTAAATGATTTTTATTAAAAACTCGTAATTATTCTAAGTCCCTATCGCGACATTTTACGAAAGCGACATTCTACGAAACAGACATTGTGCGAAAGCGACCTTTTGCGATGCGAAACAGGTATTATGAGAAAGCGACATTTTGCGACGGACGACATTCTGCGAAAGAGACGTTTTGCGAATAAGCGATGTCTTACCTATAATCTACTTTCTAAAATGTCTTTTGGACCGATAAATCAAGTAATACTTACTGTGTTAAAATGGTTGCTAAAAAAGGAATATAATTACGTTGTTTGGCCCCTTGCTGTACCTACATATTATTAAGATGCAACATCTCAGCTGCATCCATCTTGTGTTTGTCTACAATAGATTGTGCAATTAGATCACTATTATTTGTATATTTAGAAAGTACCTAAGTTTTATTGATGCAAACCGTTAATTATAAAAAAAAGTTATAGGCTCTACCCACTGCTGGACTAAACATGCTTATACCACCATCACAATTTTTTTAAAGATGGATTTCAGCAAATCACATTTTTCGACTAAAAGTAGATTTCCTGTTTAGTTATATTTTTTTATTATAATTTCGTTAGTATATCGGTCAATATGGGTACGGTGACTTAAATTTACTAATGTATAGCTTATTTATATTTCTTTCACAGCAAATACAAAAAACTAAAGTTTTTCCAACAAACGTGATACTTTAAACATTTCAGTGCCAAGTTCAAAACTAGGTTTCAAAAGCATCATTGTTTTAACTTTTGGCCCTAATAAGTCTTCTTGTTTTGATTTAGCTTTTCAAAGAACAGTTTTTCAAAGTTTTACTGTTCTCTTAAAACTGAGAAGACTTATAAACAATGTTATGAAAATATTTGCTTTCTGCGATAGGTACCAGCAAATGCTAGACATTTCTTGCAATGCTTAGTATCGAGTCTGAATTATTTAATATATTTTTTATGTTTGGCTGAATATATTTACGAGGAAAGACTTCTTATTTTATCTTTATTATAAGCTTTTGTTAGTTTAGTTTATACGGCATACTATAGGTAAATATTTTAAGAAACTATGATTGATCTTTAATGTATATACAGGCTGCAAAAAAAGACGGTAGTTCAAATTTAGAATGATGGTAGAAAGTTTTACAGAAAGAGAACATTCGTTTATTTTTTTAAATAGATGAAACTGCATTCAAATATTTTTTTCACCTCTCCAGCACGAAAAGGGTGCTTTTGGCACGTAAAAACTTGCAGCAAAATCGACTTTTGCTGCGAGCGTGAGGCAAAGTGCTTTTTACCAAAAACTCGCAGCAAAATCGACTTTTGCTGCAAGCGTGAGGCAAAGTGCTTTTTTAATTTCTAACACCTTTTCTCGTTGGTAGAGGTGAAACGTTGTATGTTTAACACGAGAGCAAATTTTTTGATGTCTCGTGCCTTTAAATCACTCACTGTGCCTGAGCACAGTGAGACTACTGATAGTCTATATTAGATTATTAGATTCTAGACTACTTCGCTAGTTCGTGATTTAAAAGTCAGCACTCGCAGCAAAAAATGACTTTGCTCTCTTGTATAACAAATAACTATTATAAATCGCTTGTCTCAGCCGTGACGTGAATCAAACGGGCTAAACTTTTGTCCGTTATAAAATAATCTAATACCTACCGGTAAAAATGTATGGTACTGGTATTAAATATTGATAGCGTTATCTTATAACGGTTTTTTGATGCTGGACCCAATGGCGAATGTCTGAAAAAAGTCAAATCGGCGGAATATTCTTTTGTAGGAATAAGACCCCTCAGTAATAGAAAAAAGTTGCAGAATTTTCGGTTGCGCGAAAATCCTAAAAAAAAAATTCTCTTCGACTTTATAAATATATGAAAGATGGCAGAATCGAGATTATACCTTTGTCACCAACCGCCATAACCACAACATGGTATTAAAAGTTTCAATACAAAATGTCACAACTTTTTTTTTAATACGTGTTGTGGCTGTGGCAGTTAACGGCAAACGTACAATCTCCATTATGCTGTTACTTTCGCACATATTTTGTGAAGTAGAAGGGATTTTTTTTATATTTTCACGCAACCGAAACTTGAGTTTTTTTTTTCTTTTATTAAGAAACCTTATTTCTACTTATAAAAAAAATTCAGCTGATTTGATTTTTTCGGACATTCCCCATTAGGCGGCAACTTTTACAAAGAAAACCTTTATTTATAACGGTTAATTAAGGTATCTGTATCGCTTCATACCGGTATAGATATCGATATCACAAACATATTAGGGTATAGCGTAATTTTTGGTGAAGCTACATTTGGGTACTTTTACAGTTTTAAAATGACGTCATACCGTATTTTTAACCGACTTCAAAAAAAGGAGGAGGTTCTCAGTTCGTCGGAATCTTTTTTTTTTTATGTATGTTACTCGATTACTCGAAGACGGTTGGACCGATTTGAAAAATTCTTTTTTTGTTTGAAAGTATATACTTCCAAGTTGGTCTCATTGTCATGAAATCAGGATCTGATGATGGGATCCTGGACAAATCGAGGAAACTCTTCAAAAATTATATGCAGATCTATAGCGATTTTAGTATTTTCTTAAGTAACTTGTGCATTTGCTTTCGAAAAATACTATTTCGGTGAAGTGGAACTGATTATGAAGACCAGCATAAATGATCATCGGATTCTATTATTACTAAGTTACTACTACTATTCAATACTAAGTAGTTCACTGGTACGATACGATTACTTTAATATGGTTGCTAGGCTATTTATGCTTATCATAATTCATATGGTGAAGTGGAGCTGATAGTGAAATACCAGGAGAACTCCACAACAATAAACGCCCCTGCGTCAGGAAAAACAGTACTATTTAAAAGGTGATGAACCGTTGACATAAGGCTATTGTAACTTAGATAATATCATTACCAAATATACTTACCACAAAAAAGTTTAAAATAAATAAAGTTTTTAATAAAAACAAAACCTCCTTCAAAAATCTTGAAAAAATCTAACAAAAAAACAGCTTCAAAAATAAATTAATGGCTCTAAAAAGCAAGAAATAAAATATTGAAATCTGCATAATAACTAACTCGAAAGTTTGTATGCATATCTTATATTAAACAACGTCTTATGAAGTCGGGTGGGGTTTAAACCCATGATTAAAGTTTAGATATATTAGTTTAGATAAAAAATATCCTTCTTTCCCCCCCCCCCCCCCCCCCCACCCGACTTCTAAAGGCGTTGTTAATATAAGATATGCATACAAACTTTCGAGTTAGTTATTATGCAGATTTCAATATTTTATTTCTTGCTTTTTAGAGCCATTAATTTATTTTTGAAGCTGTTTTTAAACGTACTGTTATCCATTCGGTTATTCAGTCCCTAGCCCAGGGAACTACAATTTTTTTATCATTCTTGGATCTGCCTTTAATTTAAAAAGATGCTTTGTTATCTAGAAGAAATTATTCTTTAACAATGATTATATAGATTGGTGTCTTAAAAGTACAAAATGTTATTTTTTCGGATTTTAGCCCGTTTGATTCCTGGCTGATAAAAGCTATAATTACTAAAAGTCTTTGAATGCAGTTATGTTTCCATTCAGTAACATTTGGCATCATCATTTGTTTGCCCTTTATGCCAATTACTGTTTTATTTCTGTAGAATCGTTATAAAGATTTATCAAATAAAATTAATTAAAGAAAAAAGTAATAGATTAGTACTTTTGGCAAATACCTTTGGGTGCCTGTAGGCAATATAAATCCTTTCTGAGAAAAAATAAGAGCGTCTGAAACCGTAAAGTAAACTCAATTAAAATAATGGCTAAACATTTCAGTAGTCAATATAAATCTTTATATTACTTAATTGCTTTCAACAATTTTTTTTTATTCGCGGAGTCAGCAAAAGAACCACCCACAACAGGGTGGATGGGGTTTGCCGCTCCCTGGAAAAGTTACATATAAATACCGGTCATGTTGCGAACAACATAAAAAAATACTTGGAAATTAGGTGCCTAACTTCACAGTCACAGGCGATTCAATAGAATTAGCGGATTACTCACGTGTATTCATTTTTAAAAGGCAAACGCCGCCGCCATAACCAACGATCAAATTCTACTATCGGGCATTTATTAACTTCTATGGTTTCTAAACACCCGTATGACGATTATAATAAAGGGCGTCTGAATGAAAACTTGACTTCATTTTCACTAAAGCATTACGTGCAAACATGACGACGTAAAACGTTATAAGTTCTTACATCAATTACTTCATATTTTATGTGGTGCCGCCCCGCCCGCGTATACGTATGGTGCCCTAATCGATATTCATTCATGCACTACCTTCGAGTTGTACCATGAAATGGAATACGACGAGTCAGCAACATGACGAATGCGGAACAAATTATTTTTAGGGTAGGTAGATACCCAATAACAAAGCCGGATTAACCATTAGGCAGAGTAAGCAACTGGCTAGGGGCCCCGATTGCACTATAGGCCCCGTGCACGCATCAAGAAAAAAACGTTTTCATCGAACAAATATACCCCTTCTCAGTAACAATGTTATTGCTTTTTTTCGACGCATAAAATACTTTTCAACACACTTGCTCGTAAAGTGAGCCCTAATACATCGCTTTTAGGGCCATAAACCGAGCTATAACAAACGCGTGCAATAATATATAAAACACTAGGTTGTTATAGAATTATCCCTACAAAGTTAAATTAGTACCTTACTGCAAGTTCTATGCGAGTAAACAGAGCATTCCCAATTTAACTGGGTTATACAGTTATTTTTTTTAGTAACAACAAAGGGGTTTAATGCCGCTGAAAGTTCATATTAATTTTTAAAATAAATAAATGTGTAAGTCTTTAATTAAGTCAAACAAATATTTATTATTATAAAATTATTCATAATTCATAATATTTTGTTATAAAATATTAAAATATTTGCATTTTATCACTAAAAATTATAGTTTTGAAATAGGCTGTATGCTCACTCACCCCTTTGTTCGCAAAATATTCTTGCATTGGGCGTGTGAAAAATACAAAAAAAATACTTCCGCGCCTTTTCCCATAATTGACATATTTTGTGGCGCCATTTGTCATGTTCGGTTCGGTGTCTATTTTAATTATTTGCAAATTGATTCATAGTGGATATTGTGTCTTAAAATTGTTGCAGTTTTGTGGTACAAGTGTCTACGCAACTGAACAATATGTGGGATAATTGAAATAGGCGCGATCTTGGTTGTGTGAAGCCGAGACTTTTACTGTAGTGGTGGCTACCTCGGCAGAACTTACCAAGTAAACTGTCTTGATATACTTGGTGCCAAAAGCTCCAAGCAGCATTAGAATGCGATGCACCCGCATTTTAATGTAAACTGAAACAATCTATCACTGAAATATTCAACACTTGACACTGGCAAAAATTACTTCCAAGAGGAAAGTAGATTGCCAAAACAAAAATAAGAAGAAGAAGACATATTTTGTTTTTGTCGTATTTGTTGCTGTGTAGTGTAGTGTGTGGTAAATTACTTTGTATTTTCCTCGCAAATGTGTTGAAAAACGTCGTATGAAACTCGTGAGCTTTTACTCATTACACACTCAGCTGCGGCTCGGGCTGCAACCCACAGCCTTGTGTGCAATGACCAACCTAAGCTAACTTGTCTCATAATGTACTATTATAGATACAGAATATCTATCGAGAAAGTAATATAATAATTCGGAACACAGCCGGCGCTGGCGCCGGCAGCGGTCGGACAGTGAGTACTGGACTTCATTCACGTTGGGGGAATCCCCGATTGTAGCGTAATTGTATAGTCCAATCCTGGCCAACATACGGTGCCCGGGCCACCATACAGCCCGCAGAAATCGTTCATCCAACTCGCGACAAAACTTTAAAACACATCAATCGTGCTGCGCAGTCGTAAACAAGATTTGATTAGTGGATAAAACTGACTTAAATTCACGTCGGTAAAAAAAGGGTATAGAAAAGGGGGCCTGAGAATTACATTGCCTAGGGCCCCTGACAGTGACAGGTCTGGCTCTGCCCTAAGATAGATATAATAGTATTGGTACTGTTACGTAAACCCCATGCATTTGAGCTGGTGGGACTGCAAGGCGCCGTTCGGTCGTCGACCTGGTGTTTGTGAAACTTCCGCCACCACACTGATGCGATTCGACTGTTAGGGCTGCCAGGTGATCTGTCAAATTCGGAAGAGAAGTAAGATTTTATGAGCTGGACCTAAGTAACGTTATTTTTTGAAACAAACATGATCATTGATCATATTATTGTTTGTAGAACCCTGGAATTGCAAAAAAAAATACAGCTGTTTAGTACAAACTTAACGGTGAAACTTTTTTGCGGTTTCAGGGTTGTTACTATACAAAAAAGTTGTTACTCTACAATCTACCAATGTATTTTCATTCGCAATGTTTTTACAGATGTAACTAAACCTAAAATAGATGATGATCTTGTTATCAACATCTCTCAAAATCGGTGATCAATAATTTGTATATGCAACATTATTATTTTTATCTCTATTTGAAAAACATACAATTTTCTAAGGAAAGACATTTCGATTTCAAAGATTTTTACGATAATTAACTCAAAAAAATCGCTAAATAATTAATAAATGCTTCAAACATAGGTAAGTAAGTAATTCTAACAAAAATGAAGTCATTGTTGATAATAAAGGATAAGTATACTGATAGTACAGTAGCCCGTAGAACATTTAAATCACCAAAAAGGTTACCGTTTGCCGTTGTGATATAGTCATTCATTACGAAATTATAGATATTTTGACCCAAGTTTTACAGATCGCAACCCGCCGTAACCTATATTTGTATATCTCCAAAATTTATATTTTTTTTATTTTTCGTGGTTAACCACATAGTTTAGCTATTGTCATATTCTACAGCTTGGTTTGATGGCCACAAATAAAAGTAAGACTATAAAAAGTAGCCATACACAGATTTAAGACCCGATGAAAATGGTTGGACTTTATCTGGTCTTAAATCTGTGTATGATCACTTTCCAAAGGCTTACTATTATTAGTGGCAATCAAACAACGCTGTAGAACACGACAATAGCTAAACCATGTGGTAAACCTTGAAAAATAAAAAATAAAAATTTTGGAGATACACAAATATAGGTTACGGCGGGTTGCGATCTGTAAAATATGGGTTAAAGTTTCTATAATTTCGTAATAAATAACTATATCACAACGGCAAACGGTAACCTTATTGGTGATTTAAATGTTCTACGGGCTACTGTACTATGAGGTACAGGGAGGCGTTATTGATACTCCAGTTAGTGGTGAAAAAGTATTTTCTTTATTTTAACCATGTGCTTATGTACTAGCTATTGCCCGCAATTTTGTCCGGGTGGACAACTAAACATTTATATATGTTTACTGGTGTACTGAAAGAACTATTTGTAATTAGTTATAATAAATAGTCAAACTGGTCTTGCTTGGAAAATCTTAATATTCATATGATATTCATAATAGCTATTTGTCATAATTAAATGACAGTAGAAATCAAATTAAAAAATATTTTATTTTGACACTTTATTGCCTTTTTGACACCAAATGAGGTCATTTGAAATGCACTCTCGGATAGAATTTAGTAATTGTTTGAATGGAGGTAGGTACTCGAAGTAACTACCTACTACTTTACTTTTTATTTTATTTGTTACTTTGTTTTTTAAAGGGAGACCGTTAAAAAACAATATATCTATATTAGAAATGTAAGTCATCCACGCTAACACGACTTTAACTAAGTTATTCATTCCTAACAGATTTTCTCAGAAGCTTAATAATAACTGACAACCCTCGGTGCACCTAGAATGCACCCGCTCGGTCCCCCGACCTACCCCATTGGAACCTCCACGAAAACAGGGGGTTGCAAAATCGACTTCCGCCCGATCAAATGTCAAAAGTCGCACGCCAAGATATTTAGCAATTAGGAACCGATGCTTACGCAAGGAACTTTGGTTAATGGGTTTCCAATTACCACCTCTCTGTATTAATTAATCTGCAATTCACCGTTTTGTATTTGTACACCAAGGAAGTATCAAATTACCTTATTAGAGAAATCTATATTTTTAAGGATAACCTGTAAGTTGTAAGCAATTCAAGTTAATAGCGTAACCTGTCTTTTTGTTTATAATTAAACCAGCGTCTTCGGTCTTCGTTCATAGTTATTTTTCTACTCTCTGGAACAGTACTTTTTTTAGAAAGGTTAAAAATCTGTGAGTATTAAAAAATATGAAAAATACTACACTCCAAAATCATGAAAAAAATCCTTTTTTTCTCACAATCAGAGAACCTCATCACTTCCATGATTTAAAATCTTTATCAATTGCTTGATATTATTATCGAATTATGACTATCATTTAAACAATAATAATAAAATCCTTAGCATAGTTTTCTAAACATAAAAAAATACCTTGAAAGTGACTCCTTTTTCTGTTAACAGAAATTACCTCATTATTTTTTGTAACGTAGCCAAAACTTATTATTTCGTGCAATCTAATTGGCATAAGTTAGCTATTCAAACATTTTTACATAAAAGTTTTGTTACATTTATTAAATAAAGAAATAAATGTTAGTATGAAAGATGCAACTACTTGAAAATTCTCCATACAAAACGGCAAATTCATACGTAAGACCTTAGAATAACTAATTAATACGATATTAATAATATCAACAAAATAGTGTTCGGTGAGAAATGTTGTGTAATCGGTTGTTTCAATAAGTAATTTAGTTTTAATTAACTCTTTACAAAGAAAATTTAATAGGAGCTTTCATCTCTACTACGAAGGCGTTATCGCTACGAATGTAGGAGTATTATCGTAGTAAAGAATGGAATAAATTGCATCGAATATTAAAGTAAAGCTTATAGTACAGTCGCCCGTAGAACAGTTAAATCACCAAAAAGGTTACCGTTTGCCGTAGTGATATAGTTATTTATTTATTACGAAATTACAGATACTTTAACCCAAGTTTTACAGATTGCAACCCGCCGTAACCTATATTTGTATATCTCCAAAATTGATATTTTTTTTATTTTTCAAGGTTTACCACATGGTTTAGCTATTGTCGTGTTCTACAGCTTTGTTTGATTGCCATTGATAATAGTAAGACTATGGAAAGTGATCATACACAGATTTAAGACCAGATAAAGTCCAACCATTTTCATCAGGTCTTAAATCTGTGTATGGCTACTTTTTATAATCATACTTTTATCTGTGGCAATCAAACCAAGCTGTAGAACACGACAATAGCCAAACTATGTGGTAAACCTCGAAAAATAAAAAAATATCAATTTTTGAGATATACAAATATAGGTTACGGCGGGTTGCGATCTGTAAAACTTGGGTTAAAGTATCTGTAATTTCGTAATAAATAACTATATCACAACAGCCTTAGAGTAAGACGGGCTTCTGCCTTTGTTGCTCGAAGACAAAGGCAAACGGTAACCTTTTTGGTGATTTAACTGTTCTACGGGCGACTGAACTATTAGTAATTGACTGTATGTTAAGTGCTTATTTCAGTTATGGTTCAGTTATAGTACTTATTATAAATATTTAATAATGTAAAACTTTCTCATCGGAATCAGCTCTAGAATATACGACTACGAAGGCCACCGCTACGAATGTAGCAATATATGAGCAACATTCGTAGCAAAAAATATCATAGTCAAGATTATCAAAATTATCGAAACCATTTTAGTTTTTAGTCGATTACTAATAAACTATTAAGTAGGTACTTATTTTGTTTTTAGGGTTCCGTACCAAAATGGTAAAAAAGGAATCCTTGTGCTGTGATGTGACTCAGTCTGTCTGTCTGTCTGTCTGTCACAGCTGGATATCTCGAGAACTACTAATGGTATCAACTTGAAATTTAAAATAGTTTAAGATGACATTTGCACAACTATATTGCAAATAAGAAATAAATAAAAACATCAATAATTTTTTTACAACAGGGACTGAAAAGGGGTCTTAAAAATTTGAAGTGGGGCTACTAGGGCATGTGGGGTATCATATAAAAGAGCGCCGTTAGCATGTTTTCAATCATTTTTTCTTTTTTTAGGCCGCATAGTTTTCGATTTATGATTAAAAAAGTAAAAAAAAATACCGTTCCCCCTTTTTTCCGAAGTTTGCAAAGAGAAAAATCTGAAATAATTCTATGTGATAGCAGTTTATATAAAGATTACAGGAAAAATAAAACGATGTCTCAATATAGCACACTTTTTTAGAAATCATCAAATTTCTAAAAAAGTTAACATTAGTTCCACTATCGGCCAAGAGATGGCGCTGACCTAAAACTGCAATACTAATTTTATTTCAACACACTTGCTCGTAAAGTGAGCCCTAATACATCGCTTTTAGGGCCATAAACCGAGTTGTAACAAACGCGTGCAATAATATATAAAACACTAGTTGGTTATAGAATTAACCCAACAAAGTTAAATTAGTACCTTACTGCAAGTTCTATGCGAGTAAATAGAGCATTCCCAATTTAACCGGGTAATACAGTTATTTTTTTTAGTAACAACAAAGAGGTTCTATGCCGCTGAAAATTCATATACATTTATGGAATTAATAAATATGTAAGTCCTTAATTACGTTAAACAAATATTTATTATTATAAAATTATTCATAATTCACAATATTTTGCTATAAAATATAAAAATATTTTACCGCTTAAAATTATAATTTTGAAGTAGGCTGTATGCTCACTCTCCCCTTTGTTCGCAAAATATTCTTGCATTGGGCGTGTGAAAAAAAACAAAATAACCTGCGCGCCTTTTCCAATCATAATTATCGTATTTTGTTTTCGTCGTATATTTTGCTGTGTGGTAAATTACTTTGTTTTTTCCTCGCAAATGTGTTGAAAAACGTCGTATGAAACTCGTGAGCTCTTGCTTATTGCACACTCGGCTAAGTTACGCCCTCGCCTGCGGCTCGGGCTGCAACCTACAGCCTTGTGTGCAATGAGCAACCTAAGCTAACTTGTCTCATAATGTACTATTTCAACACACTTGCTCGTAAAGTGAGCCCTAACACATCGCTTTTAGGGCCATAAACCGAATTATAACAAACGCGTGCAATAATATATAAAACACTAGGTTGTTATAGAATTATCCCTGCAAAGTTAAATTAGTACCTTACTGCAAGTTCTATGCGAGTAAACAGAGCATTCCCAATTTAACTGGGTTATACAGTTATTTTTTTTAGTAACAACAAAGGGGTTTTATGCCGCTGAAAGTTCATATTCATTTTTGAAATAAATAAATGTGTAAGTCTTTAATTAAGTCAAACAAATATTTATTATTATAAAATTATTCATAATTCATAATATTTTGTTATGAAATATTAAAATATTTCCATTTTATCACTTAAAATTATAGTTTTGAAGTAGGCTGTATGGTCTACTCACCCCTTTGTTCGTAAAATATTCTTGCATTGGGCGTGTGAAAAAAACAAAAAAAAAACTTACGCGCCTTTTCCCATAATTGTCAAATTTTGTTTTTGTCGTATTTGTTGCTGTGTGGTAAATTACTTTGTATTTTCCTCGCAAATGTGTTGAAAAACGTCGTATGAAACTCGTGAGCTTTTACTCATTGGACACTCGGCTGAGTTACGCCCTCGCCTGCGGCTCGGGCTGCAACCCACAGCCTTGTGTGCAATGACCAACCTAAGCTAACTTGTCTCATAATGTACTTTATTCTACTCTGCAGTGTGGTTTAATGGTGCAAATATGATGGTACGGAACCCTCGGTGCGCGGGTCCGACTCGCTCTTGACCGGTTTTATTTATTATAGTTTCAAAATTATAGGTTAAATGGTTGGCACAGCATTGAATAATTTGAGGTTACTTTACGTTTTTTTAAATCGAATAAAGGTTTATATTAGCTATATTTCTGTAATCACATACCTGAGTAGGTAGATAGGTGGGTACGTATCTATCTACAGTATTTTTGGGACCTATAAATCAAGAAATAACTTGTGAAATCGTATGCAAGGTGTTTGGTGAAAATGCATAATTCTGTAAGAAGTTGAGAGTAGGTATTTACAATATTAAACAACTTCCTACGGAATCAGTTCTGCGACATAATAACTATCAGTCGTCCTGAAAAATATATGTCTGAAAAATAGCAATAATACAGATAACGATATCACTTTTTATTTACGTAAACATGACAAAAGTTGAGGAAAACATTCTTATAATAATTGTATCGACAGTTTTCCTCTTTCCGATCAACATTACATTATTACTCAATATTTGCAAAGGAAAAACTGTTTGTTATCCAAGAGCAATATGAACCAGTGAACCGCACGTCTATTCTCCTGGGATTCATTAATTTCTTTATTCTTCTGACCTTCTTTTTATGCAATCAAAATTGAAAGGAGTATATTGAAAATCGAATAACAGACCCCACCTTTGTGCACCGACGACGACGGGCTTAGAGATTCCATTGTGCACAAAGCAAAGTAGAGGGGGGTTTTGTACTAGAATGAAAAGATTGAAAGACGTGGATTATCTCTTATGCACAGGGTACAATAGAGTAGATAGATGTGAGTAGTAGATTAATAGACTATCCCCGAACTCTCCTACTCTCGAACTCCGAAAATAGTTGCCCGAACGTCAGCCCAGTTTATAAGCCTTCAATGGGAGAAAAATTCTACTCGAGTGCACAGTGTTCTAAAGACCCTAATTTTGTCTCACCTTGGTTTTATTGAAGAAAACAATAGTTTTTACCATTACAAACATCAGAAAAACTTATAGATACAGATACAGATACAGATACAGAACAAAATTATAGATATTCTGGAATAAAAATTCGAAGTTTGCTAAAAATTGGGTCCGGAAATCACGAAAAAATATTTTTCAACACACTTGCTCGTAAAGTAAGCCCTAATACATCGCTATTAGGGCCATAAACCGAGCTATAACAAACGCGTGCAATAATAATTATAAAACACTAGTTGGTTATAGAATTATCCCTACAAAGTTAAATTAGTACCTTACTGCAAATTCTATGCGAGTAAGCAGAGTATTCCTAATTTAACAGGATTATACAGTTATTTCTTTAGTATAACAACAAAGAGGTTTTATGCCGCTGAAAATTCATATACATTTTTGGAATAAATAAACGTGTAAGTCCTTAATTAAGTCAAACAAATATTTATTATCTTCAAATTATTCAGAATTCACAATATTTCGTTATCAAATATTAAAATATTTGCATTTTATCGCTTAAAATTATAATTTTGAAGTAGGCTATATGCTCACAGCGTTATTCAAAAATTACAAGTAATTTAAAAATTATATCCACATTTTTGTACCTAGGGTTGTCACTTCTGGTCTATTAACTAATTAATACTAAAATTAATTATCTTTTGTATTTTCGATGTTTTATTGATGAAAAATATCATTGGTATCTGGATATAAAATGTGACAACCCTTAAGAAAAAATAATTCTTTTATATTTTCTGAATAACGCGGTATTAGATTGTGAATCTAATACTGCTGATAAAAGCTTGTTTAAGCTATCGTTTAATATAAGAACTCTTTCTAATACGGCGTTTAGTGGAACAAATTAAATAAAACCGAACATGATAAATAAATTTATATTTCTTGATAGCATCTCAGTAAATCTACAAAAACTTGTCAAAAGGTGTAGTATGTCTATTTAATTGAAATAATGAAAATTTAAATAACACGTATAGTTATTTTTTTAAATATTTTTTCGTGATTTCCGGACACAATTTTAGCAAACTTTGAATTTTTATCCAGAATATATATAAGCCATATGAATTTTTGAGTATTTTTCTGATGTTTGTAATGGTAAAAACTTTTGTTTTCTTCAATAAAACCAAGGTGAGACAAAATGAGAGTCTTTTAAACACTGTGGAGTGTTGTCAAGGAATTCCAATGGAACAATGATGAGATGATAAGTCATTTAGAAACTGTTCTGAAGTAAGTTCTGTCTTTTTGAAGATTTTAGGTGAATCACAAAGGGCACTCACTCGTAATTAATGAGTGACTGAGCGACCATTCAACCGTTTTTTCTAGAGATCGGCAAAAAGTCTGGCAAAAAACACAAAGGAAATTATTCTGTCATGTTAATTAATTTACATTAGTTTAACTTGATTTAGAAAGTTGAAAATTTCATAAAAGTTCTTGAAACTGTAAATGAATACCAAAGATTTGTTAAAAATAAAGTTTCGGTTTCGTGAACTTCCTAGAAAAAGGAAAGACTTAGCGATTTTAAAATTTTAAAACCGAACCGAACCGAAACCTGAACCGAAGTTAAACAAACTATAAATGTCGTAGCTGTCCAGAATGTTATTATTTATTTATTTTCATAGTTGTGATTTTACCATTCTTAAGGCCTGATTTATTTCTAGGAAAACCTCTTGGAATAGTGTACAGGAAAGGCTAAAAATAAAGTTAACAAAGCCTGCCACGTATACAACCGTACCTACATAAATGACGAACTAAAAATAAATCTACAGTGCGTTGGGATATTAAAAAACTATCACAGCCACGGGTGCTTTTTCGCTTTTGAAGTTAATGCCTAAAATTAATTTAGAAACCTGATAGCAAAATAATAGGAATATTAATAGACTTGTCAACAGTCTGCCTCCATCGATGGCATAACAATATTGTTTGGTATAAATAGTGCCACAGTTTTGCAAGATGAATAATCTGTTGGAGCGATCGATAGTAGAATGACTGGGGTGTGAGGTGGGGTGGTGTTTGGGGCCGTCGGACCCCCTCCCAGTCGGGGGGTCGTTCATTCAGCGTGTGGGCGGCAGCGTGGGCGAGCCCCTTATAAAGCCGCCCAACCCTCGGCCCAACGTAGTCGTGAGATAGTGCCCAACAGAGTAACAGTGAAATGTGCAACATGTATCTCCCGACCCTAAGGTAGGAATAAATTTTATATTACTGACTTTTGAGTCCAAATTGATCATTAAAATGTAATCTTAAAATTTAAGACCATAATTTTTGGTGCAAGTAATTATTTTTTTATCTTTGAAAAATCTTATATTATTTAAGTAGGTACTTAAACATTTTATTACTTCTTTTTATTTATAAATTACAAAATTTAAATAATAAATCCTGTTGCAGGATTGCTGCAGTCTTGTTTGGCTACATAGTAGCTCAAGCCAAGGCTTATCCCATGCAAACCTGGCCTATGTACCCTCAAGCACCCAGAGAGTATCCGGACGATGAATATTATTACGCTCCAAAAATTCAATATTACTACGATGCTCCAGCGATAAGCATGTCAGAATCTTATGGACAACTCCCTTATCCCTACTTCTACGACCCTTATGGGCATTTCGCTTCGAACGAGGCCCCAAAAAGACAAGAAGAACGACTCGCTGCATTACCCATCGGACAGGAAACTTGGTTCGAGAGTGACACCACACCCCGCTGGCGGTCTAACGATGCCGATGACGTCAATGCGGCTTTCCTAGATAATTTAATCCTTACCCAAATGGCTCAAGACGCACAGAGACGGCGCGAAAATGCCCGCGCAGCTTTCCCGCCTGTTGATTACGAAGAACACGACACGGAAGATGAAGACGTCCGTGAACTGAAAGCACTGGCGGGGAAACCTCTCTATCATGTACCAAAAACTGTTCCTAGAATCGAAGAGGATGATTACCCAGCCGATGATGGCTTCATCAATTGGAACGGGTATAAACGCAGCGTTTCCACACCAGCTCCAGCGACTACAACACCAAAACCTAAAATGGGTCAGAAAGAGGAAGTGCTGCCTAGACCGACGCAGAACTCGCACCAAAATCACGAACAATCACATAACAAGAGGGACTCGTCGTTTTACGAAACTATTGCGAAGTTACTGGCAAACTCCCAGAACTCACATGCTGAGGTGAGTAAAATAAAATTCTTATCATAATTTCAATCGCGCCAGCAATAAAGTTATAAGTACATTAATTGTTTTGAAACTCAGCCCATGGAAACCTCTTGATCTAAAAATAGCCTGGCCGGGTTGGGGGGTGGTGGGTGACACGGCGCGCAGAGGCCGGGTCAATCGAAGTGGGAGCGAACAACTAAATATCACGTAAAACCGCTCTCGCTATTCTAACGCCGCCGTACTTTCATTTTATTAATAGGCAAGGTCGCGTTAATAACGGATCTATTTTGTATGCAGGAACCGCCGATGAGAAGGATCGATAAGCGCTTCGTGGCTGGAGATAGCGACCTCGTCCTAGAACTACGAGGCCTGAAGCATCGTATCGCGACTTAAACTGATGCCGCTGGATAACCGCCAACAACCTTATGAGACTGAGTATTATGTAGACTAAAATAGATATCGAAAAGCGGCGAACTTACAAATAGCCGTCATTCTTCAATTAAAAGAATAAAAAAAGAATTTGTCATTTAATGCAAAGAAATATTGCTATTCCATTGCCCGCTGCATCAGCGATGAGTTAAATAAATACCTACGTATACATTTTTCTTAACACTTTCCTTGTCATCGGAATGATTTAGACCATTTTCTGATAGATTCTGATGTAGTGTACTGATATTATATATTCTGATGTAGTTGTGGGCTCTTGGTAATTGTGGATGTAAATGATCGTACAAAATGTGACTATAATCTCCATTATTGAATGAGCTGTTGACTGTATTATGCAAGATAGTTTTATATAGAAGAAGTTGCTCCCTTCAATTGGCAGCTATTATATCGCACAAAATGTGCATTTGTAAATATTGTAAGGTAATGATTGTTTAAGACGTAATTATTGTTTAGATAGAAATTAATGAATCAAAGTTTGAAAACTATATAATTTTTTACTTTTAGTCATAAATCTTGCAATGCTACCCAAAAACTATGATACGTTTCGTATACTATGTTTTAATTTAAGGAAGATTCTTGTAAATAATTTTAATGAAAAGTGTCACGCATAATATTATATTCAATTTTGATTAAGCATCTTTGATATATTTTTGGCAGGCCTGGATGATTTCGAAATTATTTTCTTATCGTCAAATACAGAAAGAAATTAATATTTGAAAGGAAAAGTATACTTACTATTTTTATTTTAATGATTGTATTTGTGTAATTTCTATTCCACCGTTAAATCAGCAGGACCGCTGAATATATAATAAAATTATCGTATAATTCTAATTCTGTGATATTCAGTACTAAACGACCTTATCATGTAACACGTGTTAATTGTAAAAAAAGTTTACAAATGTACACATTAACTCTTTATTTTACAACTTAATTATCAGTGGCAATAATGGGGTCACAATACGAAACATATTATTATTATTTGTCATCTCTAAAAAATTTAATTGGCCTATAATGTAAAGTTTACTTAGGTGCTAATGACTGTTTTAAGTTCCAACTTTATATGCGGACAATACCACGAAATCTTTTTGCAAAGCAAAAAAAATCTCTAACCTAGTATACCTGTATTTATCTGTAAGGATTAAGGGATTCTCTGTTGACAGAGGATTAGGTGATATCTTAGCTTTACAGCTTCTTAACTAATGTTTTTGATGTACTACATTGGTCTCAAAGACCCTAATGGAATGATGAACAGTTGGAGTACTTGCGTCCTTTTATCTTTTCCATCAAAACCAAACAGCTTTAGCTTTTTTATCTAGAAATTAAGATCTTTTCTCGAATTTGCCACCAAATATCTATGAGAATTAAAATTCAATCTTAAATGTGTAGGTAATGTTAACTTTCAAGTACATATCTGTTTATCGATACTACGTCAAATTACTTATTCCTCTGTGTTTTCAAATAAAAATGTACCTATCCAAGGTGTAAGGATTAGTTTGTACTAACCTGTAAATTAGAAAGGCCTGAAAGTATTACTAGATGGATTTAATGTTTGTTGTTGATATAATGCATAACGATAAAATAATGTATTATAAACTAGTCATTGATGTTGCATCTTCAGTTTTTATAAGACTTGTAGTAATGGCCTTTCCCGTGATTAGACAAAATGGTCTAACATTTTATTAAAACATAGACAATTATAAAGTTTTGAATAACCTGTCCAGTTTTAGAAACCAATAGTATCTACATTTAATTATTGCTCAGATAATACTTAGGATACATAATCAAACTATCCATTTATATTTTATATAGAAGACATTACTGTATTTTAATACATAGATCTTTTATGTTTAATATTCTAACTATTCAAATCGTATCTATTTGATACAAAAGCGTATCTTAGAGAAAAAATCTGTAAAGATGTTGTATCTAACTACATACTTATGAAAAAAATGATGAAATAAAAGATAAATTAATCAAAACGTTTTTTATTCCATTTCCTAATGATAAATTATGTCATCGCAATAAATTAGAAAATGGACACATTGTCTATTTTATTTAAGCTCAAATAAAAGCAAAGTACCAAGTTAAAATATAAACTCAGCTAAGTACCTATGTAGACTTAGCTATGCATTTATTCTGTGGCATATAAGTAGATTTGGCGAGTAAGCATATAAAATACAACTGCGATCCGCCCTCGCTTCACTTTAATGTGCAATTTGACACCATGTGTTCCGCAATTATTTTTTTGCGACAACTGAGATATTCATTAAAATTATATGGTATAAAAGACTATAATAATGTGCATGAAATGCTTAAGGCAACTAACAGACTTAAGTTGATAAGGATTAATACTGTATCCGTCTAAATAGAATCATAGAATCATAGAATCATTTATTTGCGAATACTGAGTATACAAGTTGTTACATAAGTACAAAAATAATACTATTTTGTCAGTTCTACAGTATTTGCCTTATTAATGTAGGCATGCAAATATTTTGTAAAAAAAAAGAACAGGAAAAAAAGGCTGATTATAGATAATTTAAAGCAGTCACATTGATTAAAATTAATAAAATTTAGGTCTGTCATAATTACAGTAGAATGTCAATAATAATAATATAAAATGTCAATCGTTAAATTAATGATCATTCTAGAAAAATTGTATTAGGTATTAAAATGTCATCACTATTCATCAGCTTATTATGCTTAAAAGTACGGTCAGAAAAACAACAATGTGCCATAATAAAAATAAAGAAACAATACAATGTCAAGAACTTTTCTGATCTAAGTACTCTTTGATCGAGTAAAAACCCTGTTCTGAAAGCCAGGAAAATAATGATTTCTTAAAAATATTCCCTCAACTTCAGTGGTAATTTATTATATACTTTTATAGCCATGCAGTAAACATTTTTTCTGAAGAAGGCTAAATTGCTTGTTGGTATACATAATTTGTTTTGTCTACATTTACGTGCATTTACATTTCTTTGATATTGAGTGACAAAAAGTTCGGGATATCGCTTTACAAAAAGACATAACTCAGCTATATACATACATGGCAAGGTTAATATTTTATATTTTTTGAACCATGGTTGACAAGATTCCCAGCTTTTTACGCCAGAGAGTGCTCTTATACAACGTTTTTGAGCTTTGAAAGCCCTTTCAAAATCTACACTGTTTCCCCAGATTACTAAGCCATAGCGGAGTACGGAGGAGACATATCCATGATATGCTTGCAATGCACTTTGCATTGATGCAACTCTTTTGATTCTATTCAAGGCGAAGACAAATTTATTAATTTTTTTACATACATTATCAACTTGATCTTTCCAACTTAAGTTTTCGTCAATGATGATACCTAAAAATTGTGTGGAATTTACTATGTCAATATTTTCATTTTCATGCTTTATGTCAAGATTTAGTTTTTTAGCCTTATATGTACGAAATTGTATAGCCTTAGTTTTATTGATATTTATTTGTAGGTTATTTCTGTTCATCCAATCGTGAATGTCATTTATAGTATTATTTATATCAGTTTCTAGCATGGCTAAGTTTTTGTTTTTAAATAATAAAGTACAGTCGTCAGCGAATAAAAAGCAGTCATTTTTAGTTACATCTGGCAAGTCATTAATGTATAATAGGAATAGCAGCGGACCTAATATGCTACCTTGTGGAACGCCATTTTTTGTATTTCTAAAGTCGGATCTAGCCGTGATTTTTACATTATTTTCCACTCTTACTATTTCTGTACATTGTTGACGGTTTTCAAGATAACTAGAAAGCCAACTATTTGCGTTTCCTCTCAGGCCATAATCAAAAGCTTTTTTTAACAGAATACTGTGTTTTACACTGTCAAAAGCCTTTGACATATCTAGAAAAAGAGCCAGATTAGGAATCCCATCATTTATAGCTTCAGAAATTTTTTTGATAAGAGTAAAACATGCTAGCGTAGTAGATTTACCTTCTTGAAACCCAAATTGTTCATTTTTAATAATATTATTTTGTTTTATAAATGTCAGCATAATTTTAGCAAATACCTTTTCAAATATCTTTGCAAATACAGAGTTAAGTGTGATAGGTCTATAATTGTTCATATCACACTCATCTCCTTTTTTATGTAATGGTTTTACTAGAGACAGTTTTAACCTGTCCGGAAATATGCAAAAAATATGCAAAATTATAGATTTTCAATTATGGCATTGTACGTGACCAATTTTTTAAATGATATAGTAAAGTATAGTAAGCTGTATGTATGCCATCGCAGATTTTTTTGTAGATCTATAAAAGAGAAATATCCACCCATGCATTGTTTGGTTTTGTTATATCACGAAGAAATTAGGCGGCTTGACTTTTTCCGTCACTTCCAACAATTATCATCATTTGTTTCAACCAATTTACAAAACCTTAACTAATTATATACCTAAACCTTCTTCATGAATCACTCTATCTATTGGCGAAAACAGCATCAAAATCCGTGCAGTAGTTTTTGAGTTTATCGCCAGAGCCAGACAGACAGACGCGGGGCGGGAGACTGTTTTATAATATGTGGTAATAAAGCTCACTACAAATAAAAAGTAACGTTCTGTTAAAACTATATTCTTTCATGAAACGCTGAATCTTGCCAAAACATGTCACATTCCATTATGGTGTAGAAGATAATATAATATAACGGGTAGAGAGGATTCGGAGCAATTTGTGATATAATAGGAATATTATAACTGTTTGATTGGTACTCACTTGTTTATATCTTTTATCATCTTTCATCTCACTATAAGTACTTCCGTTCCGTTAGGGCGGGCGGGAGCAATCTTAAGGTCGTAAAATTACATAGTCGAAATTATTGAAAATGTATTACTACTATAAACTATTTCTTATTTTGGAAAACTATCAATCACAAAACTAGAGAGCTAACTAAGGTGTTTTAATTATAAAGATAAGTAGTTACAAGATTATGTAGGTGCTGTCCGTCCTTGGCATGTCATAGCACAATGATAAGGGCGGACAGTGCATTGACGTCAAAAACTACCTATATAGCAATTTGAAAGTACTTGAGTCAGGCTTTCTGGATATTATTTTTCAACAGAGTACTTACTGGTCAAGACGAATCAAACGGGCCGAATCAAATTTGATGAAGTTGTATGGTTTTATTACAGAGTTCCTTCTGTGGCCTTCTTCCGGCTCTATCATCAGACCCTGGAAACCATCTCCCATCAGAGAACTAGTCAATACGAATCAGATGAGCCCAAACTCGATGGGGCTGCATGGTTTTATTATAGAGTTCATGTGGCCTTATTCCATCTCCATCATCAGACCCTGGGCATTATATCCCAACAGACTACTCGTCAAGCAAGACGAATCAAACGAACCCAAACTCGATGGGATTGCATGGTTTTATTACGAGTTCCTGTGGCCTTCTTCGGGCTCTTTCATCAGACCCTATTTCTCAACAGACTATTCGTCAACACGAATCAAAGGAACCCAAACTCGATAGAGTTGCACCATACCTAATCAGAGGCCGTACCGGCTAACGAATCGATTATCGAAAAGTCTGCTGGGATTCAACTTAAAACAGAAAAATCAAAGTAAGGAATTTCGTCTTGTACTTTCTGTTGACGTAATTACGATGTTCGTGTGACATCATGAATTGGGGTTCGTCATTTTCGCCCAATTGGGGCTCGATTTATCTGTTTTAATTTGAAACCCAGCAGACTTTTCGAGAATCGATTCGTTAGCCGGTACGGCCCTTGGTAGGTATGTAATTAATATATTAAATATCGTTACTTATTTCTGTTAAAGCTTATAAGTTTCTTGCCCCCGTTATCTTACCAGTTAAAAAGGTCTGAAACGGGTGATAATGATAGGAAAATATATAGACGATTGAAAAGTGCTTGATTTTTAAGTTTATTTGAATAAAGATTTTTACTTTGACTTTGATCACAGAATAGATATAAGTATTACCGTATCCAAAGGAAACTCTCCGCCCCGCCCCACAATCAATTACCTCACCCCACCGGCGCCCACCGCGTGAGTGTTCCGTGTGCCGATCCGTGTGCTCATTCGATAGCTCGCACACGGTTGCGGGTGTGTAAAAACGTCACTGTGTAGCGTCTGTGTAATAGGTAGTTGAAATGCGACGCTTGTATGGAGTGCCCGGGGTGTGCTTTGATGACCAAGCATAGACAGGTTGCCTAGGGTTGCCGTGCCGGCCAAGCTATATCAGAGTCATTAAACACGAATCTAGGTACTTACATTAATTATGCGTTTTATTATTGAGGTGTTTCTATGAAACTTGACAGGGTTTGAACTTTTGATAATTACAAAATATATGTAATAGTACCTACACCTACCTATTATAAAAACTCCTGTTATCATAACGCATGACTTTATTTAAATGGGTAAGGTACGAAATTACAAACACCTACACACTTGTACTATTAGTTATTCTGTGCCTACCTTAGAGCATACAGAACGGGAGTAAGCAAGAGCGCTATCCTACACTAGATTTTGTTCACCGATTCTGGGGGGAGACGAGGTACACACGCACAGCACACAACTTCATATTCACGCACACTCTTGAAGCTTAAAGTCATGTTGTTACACACGCACACAAAAACAGAATTGACCACAAAGTTATATTTGCGGGTGGTCAAATTCGGAACTAACCATTTTAGTACAAATTCTGACAGATCACGTAGACGGCAGCGCCAAACTTACCGACAGAAATAAGTTTGCCCTTGCGTTAAGGTTAGTGATGGGACATAAAAAGACCGATGAAATTGAATGATTAGAAGCTTTGATTTGAAGATGAGTGATTATGATTACGAACAAAAAAGTTTTCATTTTATTTTGTGATTTGCACCAACAATCACTAAAATACGCTTACAAATCAATGTTTAATAACATACATAAAACATCGTTCTGCCCTTTTATCCTCAAAATTGTACAGAAATTAAATTCCGATAGTGAGTGTTGGCGCAAGATGCAAATGTAAAGGTTATCAAAAAAGAAAATAAATGTGATTAATAATGTAATCATTTATTTACAAGTATCTGTGTACAGTCAGCAGCACATCAAGCTATACAAAACTGTCAAAAATCTCCAATGGCAAAAATCTAAGCCCTTATAGATTCGTTATGTCTGTCTGTCTGTCCGTCCGTCCGTCCGTATGTGACAGCCACTTTATTCCGAAAGTATTAGGACTACACAGTTGAAATTTAATATAAGTAGATGTATTCTGTAAACCGCCTTATGAATTACGATTTTTACACAAAAATAAATATAAAACAAAAGATTAAAGGGGGGCTCCCTATACATGAGTCCCTATACATATCATCCATATATATAAGTCTATAGATAGGTGTTCAAAAATGACATTGAGGTTCCACAGACTATTTTTTCTCAAAGTCAACCGTTCGAAAGACTGCCTAAGTAGTAAAATGTGTGTCCCCCCCCTCTAACTTTTAAAATAAGAGAGTCAAAAATCTAAAAAAAATATATGCGATAAATCTTAATTAACAATTTCAACGAAAATTTGTTTGAACGAGATATAGTAATCAGTTGTTTGAGTTGATTAGTTGTTACATTTTCCATGTAACATTGTTATTCATACAAACACTGTGAAAAACAAAGTTATTTTTGCAGACGAAAAATAGTGGTATTCAATAAGCTAACTACGGAACATTACTGCGCGTGGCCCGAGCCCGACACGCACTTGGCTGTTTTTTTTTAATTTAAAATTGATCATTTTTTTTTTTATTTAAAATTGATCAAGAAACTTTTACACTTTTTTAAATTTTACACGCTTGAAAATTCAGCTGATGAACAATCTTTAACATAAAAGTTTGATCATCAGTATGACCATTATTTAAATTCTACATAAAGAGTGTTAAGGCTTATACGAAAACATTAGTTTCTGTTTTTAGGGTTCCGTACCCAAAGGGTAAAAAGGAGACCCTATTACTAAGTCTTCGCTGTCCGTCTGTCTGTCTGTCACCAGGCTGTTCTCATGAACTGTGATATCTAGACAGTTGAAATTTTCACAGATGATGTATTTATGTTGCCGCTATCACAACAAACTCTACAAACAGAATAAAAATAAATATTTAAGGGGGCTCCCATGCAACAAACGTGTTTTTTTGCCGTTTTTTGGTAAGGAACCGCTATCACAACAAACTCTACAAACAGAATAAAAATAAATATTTAAGGGGGCTCCCATGCAACAAACGTGTTTTTTTTGCCGTTTTTTGGTAAGGAACCCTTCGTGCGCGAGTCCGACTCGCACTTGGCCGGTTTTTTTCTTTACGTGTAAAGTGTATAGAAAAAAACCTCACTTCTGTACTTTCTAGATGTTTGTTATTGTTTTTTCATCATTTTCTTTTGCACAATTATCTTTCTTGAAAAAAGTTATTGGAGCTACTTCACAGTACGTCAAAGTGTATTTTGGTGTAGAATTTAGAACGTTTCCGCTCTTATTTACGCCAAAAATATGACCCCACGCAAGCGCTTTTGATGATATACTTTTTTTTACAATCATCTGTGAGGTTTATACGCAATTTAAAACTTGTAGCTACTAGAGAATCTCTTTAGCTTGCCGTATGTTTTTTTGTGGCAGAACTTTACGTTTTCTATATAAAAGTATGATCCGCGCAAACCATGTTTTCCCATCATGAACCCTTAACGGCAAACTGCATTTCATACAAACTTTGAAGTCCTTAATTTTCAAAATGGATGAACCGATTTTAATGAAATTTCATACACTTAGGCAGAATACATCGGTCCAAATAGTTGAAATTCTTAAAGGATAGTACAAATAAACCCCATTAAATTCCAAATCGTGATTTTTAGAGAAGTTGGCGGAGATGCAGACAAACAGTCGAATAAGTGTCCTTTATACTAGAGTTTGGTCAACGAAAGATGAGAAGGGAAAACTAATTTTGCACCACATTTTAGGGGTCAATTTCCAGTAACTTAACCTCCAAATGTTAATTTAACAGGGAAAGTGGCGCCGCCATTTCAGTCTCATCTTTCGTTGACCAGACTATGTATAAATTTTGCAATAAAAGAATACAATTAAGTACATAATATTAATTATAAAAAAACTATTCATTGATAATATAGGTGCTGATCAGATCACATCAAAATAATAGTTAAAATTCATTTGATCTTTCATTCGTTCAAAGCGAACGTGAGCACACACATTTGTTCACACTGTCACAGCTCTAGACTTGTACCATGATGTTTGTTTCATAGATTAGTATTATGTTTGGTATCGTTTTGCTATCGCAATATCTGTCGTTAGCTTACTTAACAAATTGCGTTTTCTTCGTGATTATTTCACAGTTTGTTAATAAAATTAGTTTAGGTGTGATAGGAAATACCGTCTTTAGTAAAATTTGAACTTTCGGATCGTCTTTTGCACAAAATCACTGCATAATACATCATTTTAGCGGAGCTGCGTTCGGCGATATGTAGTATTACAAAATGGCGAGTGTTCGTGGCCAACTAGTTTTTATAAACTGACACGACCAAATTGGTCATGTACTTTGGTGAAAGGGGGCGCGTGTTTTGCCATCTCCCGTTCTGTATGCTCTAAGGTGCCTACACAGTGTGTGGGCTTAAAGCCAAGCTTCTAGAAATATCCAACAATCCATTCGTTCCATGAATATGTAATTACGGGGTTTGTTTATTTTTAACGGACTTCAAAAAAGGAGGGGGTTCTCTTGTCGTCTGCATGTGTTTTTTTTATGTATGTATGTCCACCGATTACTCAAAGACGGCTGAACAGACAGCTGCCTCCCTAGAGGTTAAAAAATGTAGTCAATTGCAAGGTAAAGTAACCGAAGTCCTAACAGGCGCGGTCCGAAGGGGGGGTCACGGGGGACATGACCCCCCCCCCCCCCCCCAAAATCGTACAGGTCAAATAGAAAAATCTTCTATATGCAAGCGGTGCGACTGCACTGGGCGCCCTCGTGTGTGGGGAGCCGAAAACGCCCGACCACCGGTCGACTGTCAATCGTATTGTTGCCTGGTGATGAGCGACGAAGCGACGAATAAAACTGACTAAAAATCGCGCTGCACAACTATTTTTTTTCTAAAAACAAGCGAGCTTACAAGATTAGTAGATGAAACTGACTAAAAATCGTGCTGCGCGGTAGTTTTTTTTTCTGTAATAAGCAAAATTAGAAGATTAGCAGATAAAACTGACTAAAATATGTAAAATATGTACTGTATCCATATTAGTTAAGACTTGTTGCTGCAGTCTAGTTATTATTGGCTTGTTCTGTTTTTGTGAGTTGGTTTAAGTTTAATCTTTTGTAAATTGCAAGTAATTAATCGGTTCCTTTTCTATGATTCTTATAAGGTGTAGGTAATAATTTGATATTTTATATAACTATTTGTGAGGACCTATAATTGGCCATCTGTTGCTATTTTCTTATCATATTTTATGTAATGTAAGCTGTTGGTCTTCCTAAGAAAAATAAAATAAAAAATAAAATAAAATAAAAACTGTGCTGCGCGGCCATTTCTTACTATAAACAAGCAAGGTTACAAGATTAATAGTTGAAACTGACTAAAAATCGCGCTGCGCGGCCGTTTTTCTTTACTATAAACAAGCAAGATTACAAGATTAGTAGGTGAAACTGACTAAAAATCGCGCTGCGCGGCGGTTTTTTTACTGTAATAAGCAAAATCAGAAGATTAGCAGATAAAACTGACTAAAAACTGCGCTGCGCGGCATTTTTTTTTTTGCTCTAAACAAGCAAGTTTGTAAGATTAGTGGTAGAAACTGACTGAAAATCGCGCTGCGCGGCCGTTTTTTGACTAACAGCCAAAATTCAAGATCTTGGAATCGCATAATTAGGGGGAGCCCCGTAGAAATATCGCCCAGGGCGCTGGTAGTGCTTAAACCGGCACTGCTTCTATAAATTTACAAAATAAAAAAAAAGCAATTGTATTATTGTGTGTATAGTGACCCCCTCCAAAATTTCAGGCTGCGACCGCGCCTGAGTCCTAAAGCCGTGCAATTGACTTCCTTTTCCGATAAATCCCGCATCTCAAAACGTGAATAAATTCACTAGGTGTTCTTAACTGTACCTACAAGTATTCATATTTTTCTCATCCTTAATATTAACTTGAAACTAACATGATATAGGTAATAAATAACGTTTGAATCATTTCAATCGGTCCAGCCGTCTTTGACACAAACAAACAAATATAGACGAACAGTGAACTTCCTCCTTTTTTAAATTATCAACACAATATTTTGCAAAATGTTTCAGTAATGTTGGCCTAGGATCGACGCCGCTCTCTATGGTACATAACGTAACCCACTGTTTTTCAACCTGTGGGTCAACTCACGACCAGAAAGATCGCGAACCTTACTCGGCTCTCGGGGGGTCCGGTCGCCCGTAAAAGAAAATGCAAGTGTTTTAGGTCCTACACAAGAGTAAAATATTATAACCTTTTAACTATATAGTATTACTTTGAGTGTCGTATGTATCTGTGCTTCTAACAAGGGTGCTAGTGTCTCCAAATTACTGAATTAGGTACCTACTTAGGTATAGCTTTTGTACAGCTGCTATGCTATGTATGAAATAATGTACACACATCAACTTTGTCTAGGAATACAGGTGTTATTTTCATACAAACGAGGTAACTTTGGAGTCTTGGTTTCCTGCCAGGGATGTACTGTGCTGTGATCTGATGACGGCTATCCAGGGAGTGAATGGAGGAGATTCAGATCGCTATACACACCCAACTGATCTGACCAGCATTCTAAAAACGTAATGGACATGTTTAAAAAAAACACGAAAATAGCATGAAAATGTATGGAAATCTTCTAACTGTGAATTCTGACCCATTAATCTTTTAGAATGCTGATCAGGGGCCGTACCGGCTAACGAATCGAGCTTCGAAAAGTCTGCCGGGTTTTAAATTAAAACAGATAAATCGAGCTCCAATTGGGCCAAAATGGCGAACCCTAATTCATGAGATCACACAAACATCCATATCTTCCAAATAACTTCAACAAATAGTACAATACGAAATTCCTTACTTCAATTTATCTTTTTTAATTTGAAACTCGGCAAATTTTCCGAAGCTCGATTCGATAGCCGGTACGGCCCCAGATCAGTTGGGTGTGTATGGCGATCTGAATCTACTCCATTCACTCCCTGGATGGCCATTATCAGATTACAGCACGGTACATCCCTGGCAAAAAACCAAGGCTTCAAAGTTACCTCGTTTGTATGAAAATAACACCTGTATCCCTGTAGTTGATGTGTATATATTTATCATTAATAATTGGAAATTATTATTAATTTAGTATGAAGGCTGGATCTGGGGCCGTACCGGCTAACGAATCCATTATCGAAAAGTATGCTAGGTTTCAAATTAAAACAGATAAATCGAGCCCCAATTGGGCGAAAATGGCGAACCCCATTTCATTATGTCACAAGATCATCGTTATCTTCCAAATTACGTCAACAGAAAGTACAAGACGAAATTCCTTACTTTGATTTTTCAGTTCTAAGTTGAAACCGATTCAGATTTTTCGATAATCGATTCGTTAGCCGGTACGGTCCCTGTTTATTTTTTAACAAATTGTTACATTGTCATCATGGCTGTCTCTCAAACATTTTTGGCCTTAGGGGGTCGCTAGAATTTTATAACTTGTAAAGCAGTCGCATATTTGAAAAGGTGGAAAAACACTAACTTAACCTTTGTCCTTTCGCTCAGAATTTCACCAGAAAATTAGTAACGCCCACGCGTAATCTTTTTCTCATTCTAAGTTGTTTAATCACCAATTTTTATAGCCAAGATAGGTAGGTACTTAATTAATCCAAGCAATGGGTGAAAAAAACAATGTAGGTATAGTGTGACAGCTGCCTCCCTACTACTGTATTTTCTGTCGTAATGGCTTTTATTGACCGAGCGAACGCGAAGCGCGAGCGATATCTCTGCTTCAGCTTGGGCAAAAATTCTTTCGTCTGGCGGCTGTCTGTTCTCCTCTATAGGGTCGCATTTCTCAACCGATTCTCGTGAAATTTTGTGAGCAGGTTCTAATTATACCTACTTAAGTACCTACCTAAGCACAGAATAGAAATAAGTACCTAAGTATAGAACTTTTTGGCAAGCCAATTTTTCGGAATTTTTCAAAATGGCGTAGATTATGTATTGTAAAAGAAATATAATTATTTCAGTCCGGCTTTCCTCAGCTGTCTGTTCTCCTGTACAGGGGGGGTATTACAACCTCTTAAAACTTGCCAGGTTTATGAATTGCTTTAGTTACATCTCTTTCTCGCTGTATAGCAATTAAAAGAGATAGATTGATAGCCAGTCAGAAAACTGTAAGGAAATAAGAGGTGATAATACGGCCCCAGGTCACATTTCTCAACCGATTCTCCTGAAATTTTGTGAGCAAGTTTGAAAATTATACACGTAACCGTGTATAATTTTTAAGTATATCTAAAAATGAAATGGGGATATCAGACCACGTGAATGAACAACTTTTACTATGGGGCCAACAACGAAATCGCAAACAAAATTAGCTGTTCCATAGAAAAGTAGGTACAACATCTACTCGACTATAATGTATGGAACATAATATACCTACCTACTTACTTAAAAAAAATTGTCGAGCCATTTTTTCGAAAGTTTTGAAAGTGGTGGAGAATAATTGTTTTTACGCCTTCACGACTTAACAGTAGTTAAGACATGAAGGCGTAAAAACAAACGGGTCAAGTGTTAAGTAATTTTTCAACACACTTGCTCGTAAAGTGAGCCCTAATACATCGCTTTTAGGGCCATAAACCGAACTATAACAAACGCGTGCAATAATATATAAAACACTAGTTGGTTATAAAATTATCCCTACAAAGTTAAATAGGTACCTTACTGCAAGTTCTATGCGAGTAATCAGAGCATTTTAAATTTTCCGGGTAATACAGTTATTTTTTTAGTAACAACAAAGAGGTTTTATGCCGCTGAAAATTCATTTACATTTTTGGAATAAATAAATGTGTCTCGTAAGTCAAACAAATATTTATTATTATCAAATTATTTCTTATTTACAATATTTTGTTAAAAAATATTAAAATATTTGCATTTTATCACCTAAATTTATAATTTTGAAGTAGGCTGTATGCTCACTAACCCCTTTGTTCGCAAAATAGTCTTGCATTGGGCGTGTGAAAAAAACAAAAAAAAACCTGTGCGCCTTTTCTCATCATGATTATCATTTTGTTTTTGTCGTATTTGTTGCTGTGTGGTAAATTACTTTGTTTTTTCCTCGCAAATGTGTTGAAAAACGTCGTATGAAACTCGTGAGCTCTTACTTATTGCACACTCGGCTGAGTTACGCCCTCGCCTGCGGCTCGGGCTGCAACCCACAGCCTTGTGTGCAATAAGTAACCTAAGCTAACTTGTATCATAATGTACTATAGTGACGTAGCTCTGAGGCTTTTTGTAGTGATTCATTCAGAAAATACGCGGGAAACGCATTCGCATTGTTTGACTGTGACAACTGTCAAACAATGGGACTAGAGATGGGCAAGGGTTTAAACCTGGTCTTTAGGGTCTTTACAAAATTAAACCCAATTTCGATCCAAAAGCTAAGCTAAAAAAAGGGTTTGAACATTTTGGCATAGTGGTAACCATAATTTTAGATTTTGACGGGAAAAAAATAAAATTCACTGAACGACGATTCACTGAATTTTTATTAATCACAATCAACTTTCACAACAAAATCTTCTTGTTTGCCAAAAGATGTATCTGCAGTCGGACTTAAATTTTTAAAATAAGATAAATAAATTAAGAAGACAGTAGGTACAATAAAAATTGCCTTCATAACTGGCTTTAAAGTTTAAAACATTTTATTTTATTTTAAATAACGAATATTATAAAAAAAGAAATAATATGAAAAACATACATTTTCGGCTATTATGTATAATAGGGTATTTGACAACACTGAAAATATACTGCAAATTGTGGTCATCCTAACAGATAATGGTGTAAAAAACATATTCAACTATTATATAGACTAAATTAAGTCTATTGATTGATTAATTTCACCTAGAAAAATGCAATAAATTTTCGAATTTTTTTTCTGTGGCGAAAACGCTCTAAGATTACTGATGACGTCACTTGCCTTTAAATAAATATGGCTTCAGGCGTTTGATACGATCATAGACTTAGGATCCGCGATTGATGGCTGTCAAATGGCTAAGGATATTACAATGTTTACAGGCTTGTGACGTCAACAAGTGACGTTTCCAGCGCCATAGCGTTTTTGGCGCGGTTTTAAAATTTTAAACTTTAACATTGATTTTTTAATTAAATACATTTCCTGAAATATCAATGTGGTGCGCTAATTACGTAATAAGGAATTATTTAAAATCGTTTTCTAAAATTAGTCAAATAGCCTATTTCGTGCCAGAGTTCCGCATCGAATTCCAGAGACTATAGTGGATTTTCAAATCGGTAGTGTTTCAAAAAAATACCACGAGTGCCCATAGATTATCATAGAGTACATTATTATACTAGTAGATTATTTCACTCTTTGACTTAACGGTCGGTCTGCTCACTGCTGGAATATATATACGCTTTTCCCGACAGATATTTTGACGAATTTTTGGCGCCATTTTGTCGGGTTCGGTTTGGTGACTATTTTAATTATTCGCAAATTGATTCATAGTGGATATTGTGTCTTAAAATTGGTGCAGTTTTGTGGTACAAGTGTCTACGCAACTGAACAATATGTGGGATGATAATTGAAATAGGCGCGATCTTGGTTGTGTGAAGCTGACTGAGACTGAGACTTTTATTGTAGTGGTGGCTACCTCGGCTGACCTTACCGAGTAACTGTCTTGATATACTTTCCAAATGCTCCAAGCAGCATTGGAATGCGATGCACCCGCATTTTAATGTAAATTGTTAACTGAAATGATCTACCACTGAACTATTCAACACTTGACACTGGCAAAAATTACTCCCTAAAGAGGAGAGTAGATTGCCAAACTAAAATAAGAAGAAGAAGAAGACTTTTTGACACTTCTACTAGGGATGGACTTTCATATAAAAAAATCAATTTTATTATAATCGATTATACTAAGCTGAGTTAATCGATTTTTCAGCAAAAAAACAAGTTTTTGCACCTTATTAATTTAACGAGCAATGAGCGGTTTTCAATAGGCAGTTTAAGAAAAAAAGTAGTACATAAAAAAGAACTAGATGTCGTTGATCTAAGTAGGTAGCTTTTTATGAAAAATATATTAAATGTAATTTATTTTTTATTAAACGTTTGTTGAGTATGTGGTTTGTTGCGTTGTACTTTGGTTGTCCGTTGGCATGTTACAATACGAAGAACTTTTCTATGACCAATATGACCATTATTGGGAAATAATATTTAAAAAATCTACCTAGTTGAAGTAGCGCCATCTATCGACATAAAATTATTCTAAAATATTCTGCTGTCAGAAAACCGCTCATTACAGATGGAAGCTCCCTCTTTTTGTGATGGAGAGCAAGATTTCTCTTCATCACGACAGGGAGGGAGCTATGGAAGTGTAATTGCAAACAAATATTGCTTAAAAAATGGCATCATGGGGCCGAAAAAGTACAACCCGCTCAGCTTCACCCGTGCCAGCCACGCACGTGGTGACTGACATTAGTGTCCTTTTCAATAAATTGCAGTTTGTATTGTAGAGAAAAGATAGAAAGAGAGGGTTTATTAGAAATGACGTCTGTTATAGTCGAATGGTGTAAAAGATGCAAAGAAGGCAGTAAAAAGATGCAGAAAAAACGTACCTTATTTTCTCGTTTAAGTATAGAAAATATCTATGAATATACAATTTATGGTCGCTAATAAGCAACCAGTACTCAGATGCTTTGTGCTGCATAATTAAATGCCAGCATTTTTAGCTCTATCCACTTAGTTGTACTTTTCATGTGGTGCCATTTTTTCGAGCAGAATGCTTATTCCATAGATATAGTTCACTGAAGAGAATAAAGTTGGACAAACATAACTTGGCATTAGGATAAAGCGGATATGCATAGGCAACCACCCGGGGCGCCGGATATGAAAATGTTAAAAGAATTATAACATTAGCAAGGTTAAAAGATGAGTAGATGAAACTGACTCAAAATCGCACTGCGCGGCCGTTTTTTTTTATTACTATAAACAAGCAAGATGATTAGTAGGTGCAACTGACTAAAATCGCGCTGCGCGCCCGTTTTTTACTAACAGGCAAAATTGAAAATCTTGGAATCGCAGATAGGGGGCACCCCGTAAAAATGTTGCCCAGGGGCGCTGGTAATGCTAAAACCGGCACTGTATGTACATTTATCTATAGTACGAGGCATATATCTTGAAATTATTTCGAAGGAGTAGGGATAAGTTCGCGCATGTGCTCTTGTGAGCGACCAATAGCGCGCGCCCCTCTCCCGCCACCCGCGCCCCTCACCACTACGCATGCCCAAAATACACGTTCCGCGCAATCCCCACCCGATTTCAAGATATATGCTTCGCACCGTATCATGTGATTTAATGCTTACCTTCAAGAAAAACCATCATTCTTTCAGATACACCGCAAAAGAAAGAGAATCTTTAATTAAAATATTTATCTAACTAAACCATATTCATACCGTAAGGAGAGAGACAAAATATAAACAAAACAATCTTGATTTGTTTTTATCTAAGTATTAAATGCATTTATAAGACGAACTAGTTAATCCTATTCAATTTTTGGAAAATTTTCGTTTAATAAATTGAAGGAAGCTCGACTGCTCGACTACGGCCAGAATTATTATTATACATATTAAACAATAATACGCATTCAAATTCATTTAGATGGCGCTAAACAAAAAATCGAATGTTTCTGTTGGAATTCTGATAAACTAAATCTTTCTTTTTAATAATCGATTCGTCCTGATTTAAAAATCGAACAAAATCGATTTATTACGAAAAATAATCGATGAATATATGAATCGATTTTTTTTCACATCCGGACATACTCTATTATAAAAAAATTAAAAGTTTTGTGTATTTTTTTTTGTATATTTATTTTGTATTGTATTTGTAATAATTAATTTTCTAAATAAAATGTATTCATGTTAAGATTTATGATAGTTATAAGTAAAGTCAATAAATATCGAATTAAACGAAGCAACAATCAAATCAACGCGGCGCGAGCTCCCGTTACTTTTTACGGTAATCCACGTCAGTAAAAACAAGCGATTCGTAATAAAATTAAAATGCGTCGAGCAAAAGGATATCAAGACCTGGATAATAATGCTGTGGTGCCAAGACCAGCTCCTCCACCGATGCCACCTCCTCAGGAAATTGAAATGGCATCAGTTTCTGTAGTCCCTGACGGTATGTAGATGCACAGAGTTTACGAACATTAAAATTCAATTAAATAATAATTTAGAAGAGCAAACTGCGGTGCGGCAAAACTTCTAAGGTTTCAAAAGTTTAAATAATATCGATATGACGTCAGTAACTCAGCATTTCAAATTACTGCATACTATTATTTTCTAGGCTGCTGCTTAAAACAATTTCTCTCTAATCCATTCAGTTAAAAACTTAGTGATTTTACATTCTCTTTGCATTTAGTCACTGTTCTAAAAGTATTGAACTTGTTTATGCATATTTCAGACACATTTACTGTGACTCAGGCTGTGAATGCGCTTGGTTTTGGCTGGTTTCAAGTCAAGCTGTCGTTGTGTACTGGACTGTGCTGGATGGCTGATTCGATGGAGATGACTATATTGAGTATACTGTCCCCAGCATTGCATTGTGAATGGAACATTAGCAAGTTAGTATTGACAATCATGTTTTTTTTTTGTTGTGTTAAGGATGACTCAGTGCACTGTGCTGGGTCTGAGCCGAGTCCAAGCTATGTTAGATATTAGTTATATATTAGATATTAGTTAGATATTAGACAGATATTAGAGCACAACTGTGCTCTAATATCTGTATATATAAAAATGAATACCTATTTTCCTTGGTCATGCCATCACGTGTGAACGGCTGGACCGATTTCGCTAGTTCTTTTTTTGTTGTTTGTTATTATCAAGAGAAGGTTCTTATGAATGAAAAAATTAAGAAAATTGTGTAGAAAATTAGAAAATTTAAGAATACTTAACTACTATAATAATATATAAGTTATTTTGGACAATATAAACTTTTAATGTAACCTTATGACATTTGACATAGAATTGGCAGAATGCGTGCTGCAAATATCGTCAAAGAGGATGTTGGAGTTATTTTATTGATAAAATACATGTAAAATAATTTATTATTTCCTACAAAAAGGATCTAAGAAACTTAGTGCTCATCACGAATAGTATTCATAACTAACAAAGGACAACAACTGTCAGGTCAGCTACTTCTTTATAAAAACCAATGTATTTCGAGCCCTGTGGCTTCATAGGCCGAGTGGCAACAGACACTCAACAAACCCTGGTGTCTGATACAGAATGTTGATGCAACCAACCTAGTTTGGCATGATGTACAATACATACTGTGAGTCATCCTTTATATTTCTTACTCAATCATGCAAACGGATATCCACTCAGGCAGCAAGGCACCACTGGTGTCCCTTCAAGTGAAGTCAAGTTCCATCAAGTCATACCATTTTATATATTATCAATTTCATCTAAGTGAATTTGAATTATGAATTATCTGTATTGTTTTAATAAATAAAGTACTTATTGCTTCAGATCAAATCAGATTAGGATATACTTCAATTATAATTTGAGTAAATTACAATTGAAGTCACCAAGCAAGACAATAAGAGCCAATGTGTGGTTAAAATTCCTGGGGACCTATTTTTTTATCACTGTACTGACGTCGAGTGCTCGTTTCTACTGATTTTTGTTTGACATTTGACTCAATCTCATACATTTAGTTGATTTGTCAAACGAAAATCATCAGAATCGAGCGCTCGACAACAGTCGATTCAAAAATAGGGCCCCTGAATGGTTGAATTCTAATAACATTTAATTTTATATGTAAGTACATACATACCTATATTTTCAGATACCAACAAGCTCTTACAACAACTGTAGTATTCATGGGAATGATGCTTAGTTCTACATTTTGGGGTAATATTAGTGACCGCTACGGTAGAAAAACTGTAAGTAGAGAAATTATTTGTAACTGTAATAAAGTACTTAAATATTTTGATACCTCTATTATGCTCGTACATTGAATTGAGTTTGCCTAAATAAAATATAGTATAAATCAGAGGTGCCTATACAGTCAATTGTGAGAGGTTTTAAGGTTTTTTAAATGTGACATTGGCTACAGGCTCTGATTTAAATAAATAATGAAATCCAGATTAATAATAAAATTAATAATCTATTAAACTATAATATAATCTATTTAACTTTTTCACTTGTTGATCTTATAACATAATTAATGCTTTATTTCTTTTTTTTCAGGCTCTTAGTATGTGTGGAGTATTGTTGTTTTACTATGGTCTCCTCAGCTCAATAGCACCAAACTTCCTTTGGCTTCTGTTTTTAAGAGGTCTTGTAGGATTTGCAATTGGTTGTGTGCCACAATCGTAAGTATTACTGGAATTAAAAATATTAAATAGAAAATATTCAGATAATATGTAATTATAATAAATGATTTACTTTTCAGTGTTACATTGTATGCAGAATTTTTACCAACTAAACAGAGAGCAAAATGTGTTGTTCTACTTGATGTAAGTATTCACAATAATTATTATAATAAAGGAACAATTCTATGTTGTTACAATCTTTACTGTATTTCTAGTTCATATTTATAATGGCGATACAAAATGATTCTGATTAGGGTTGACTCTGCCTCGGTTAAAATATCAGGTTGTGTACTATTACAGTACAAGGCAAACATCTTGACACTTTTTCGACGGAGTGGGGATAAGTTGTCGCATGTGCGCTTGCGAGCGACCAATAGCGCGCGCTCCTCCCCCGCAGCCCGCGTACCTCACCGCGTTCGCGTTCAGTAAAATACGCGTTCTGCGCCACCCGATTTCAAGATGTTTGCGTCGTACTGTATGTATTCTTTGGTTGTGTATAGCTCTTGCTGTGCGTTCATCTCATCGCCACTAGTGTGCGTCTTGAATGGCGGCGCATAGCGCACGTGGAATCCTCGGACGAAACAAATACTCGAATGTATTATGAACACAGAATAGTTTGAATGGGCGCGGATGCACATTAATGGGCCCTCCACATGCACAGGCGGCCGGAGAGGCCGAGAGGGATGGAGCAATACAAAGAAAAGGGATATAATGACAACATTTCCTTTTCTTCGTATTGCTCCGTCCCTCTCGGCCTCTCTGGCCGTGTCTCCGTGTGGAGGGCCTATAAGGCGCACTGTCTAGCTAAGGACAGCCATCCACATTCCGCAAATGCATTGTGCGGATGCGAGTGAAATGAAACCATGATATTTTTATGTATTCTTGCAGTGCTTCTGGGCCCTGGGAGCATGTCTAGAGGTGGCCCTTGCGCTGGTAGTGATGCCTACACTCGGCGTTCATTGGTTACTAGCACTTTCTACTATCCCACTTCTGATCTTCGCTCTTATATGTCCTGTAAGTACTGATAACAGAGACTGTCAATAATTTATGCAGTTGTATGAAACGAAACATTATTAGATGTCAATTTATTGCAGTGGCTCCCGGAGTCGGCTAGATTTCATGTCGCAAGTGGACAACCAGACAAAGCCTTGACAACTCTAGAACAGGTTAGTTAAATTCACTAAAACACTTGCTTAAGGTGGCTTTACCACCGAAAGTGGCGCCCTTAGAGGTTTTTATTTAATAAGCTGTTAACAGAAAATGATTTTAATTTAACTTTACGTGGAATTTTTAGGGCTCATAGTCTAGTATTTTTAGAAGGTCATCACTACATTCCCTCGTAGTCATTCGTAGAAGTGAATAGCAAATGTGTCAAAAACGGTCACACTACTGCTATCTACTTCTAGCAGTGACAACGAGGGAATGTTATGATACCGTCTAAAAATACTAGACTATTTGCCCTAAAAATTCCACATAAAGTTGTATCAAAATTGTGTATTAGAATTACAATATTAAATTAAATTCACCGCGGCGCCACTTTCGGTCATACAACCGCCTATGCTGACCGCGCTGTGATGGCCTGAACCTTCGTTAATCTCCGCTTTCGGCCATCATCATCGTTGAGCAACGTAGTCATTATAGACCGCGGCAGTAATGTACTAATAGGCTATTTGACTGATTTTAGAAAACCATTTTAAATTATTCCTTATTACATAATAAACAAACCATATTGATATTTCAGGAAAAATTCAATGTAGGTGGGTATTTCAATAAAAAAATCAATGTTAAAGTTTGAAAATTCAAAACCGCGCCAAAAACGCTGTTCCTGACTTGTTGTCGTCACAAGCAAGTAAACATTGTAATATTCCCATTTGACAGCCATCAATCGCGGAATTTTAGTCTATGGTCGTGTCAAACGCCTGAAGCCATATTTATTTACTTGCGTGTGACGTCATCTTAGAGCGTTTTTGCCACAGAAAAAAATCAAAAATAATTGCATTTTTCTAGGTGAAATTAAATAATAGACTTAATTCAGTTTAAATTATAGTTAAATATATTATTTTCATTTGTTCCCAACGAGTCACACCATCAACTGTCACACTGTGACTGGTTAGGAAGTTTTTATTAAAAAAAACCCGACGAGTGTTGTGTTACTCGATGGGAACTTTTTATTAGAAATTTCTCAACCAGTAACACTGTTACAAGTTATTTCACCTGTAACAGTGTGACTACATGGGACTTTCTAATAAAAAGTTCCCATCTAGTAACAGCTGTGACTCATTGGGAACAAATGGTTTTTTTATGCCATTATCTGTTAGGATGACCATAATTTGTAGTATACAGTACACACCGTTAATTTTTAAGCAACTATTTCATTTATATATTATATATATATATATATATATATATATATATATATATATATCAGGCTTAGATTATTTATATGTCAAGATAGAGTGCTGCCGCTTTTTACGAACAAATAAAACGAGCCAACTTTTTTTGGCTGGTGTGCGTTATAGCTACGTAGCTACACTCGCGCCGCGTCATTCTACTCAACCATGTGTGCGTGCATAATGATACCAGGTGTTGAAAGGTTTCCTAAAAATGTGGGGAAATTTAGCAAGGACTATCGAGTCTATTTACAATCTACGAAAAATACTACGTAAATCGTGTCTTACCTATCCTATGGTCTTTGTAAGAAATATAATTGATACTAACATACCTAGCTATCCTTATTATAAGGATACTTATGTAGTAAATAGACTACGTTATCGGAGGTACATTTTGAGAGCAGATGTTCTTAGAGATGGGGTAAATTTTTGGTTGTTATTTTGGTTTATCGATAAATTAACTCTACTCGACTATAATCAAACAAAATGTCAAAAATATAATTTATTTATTTTATGAATAAACAGATTAAACTTCGTAGTTATTACACAGACACAGTACACTCATCTAACATTACTCAGAACTGAAGTTAAAGTTTAAATCACACAAATCGGTCTATTACTTTGAAGTTACAGCTTTTACTATAGGTGCTCCCGTCGAAAGCTAATTACATCACCATTGCAAATGTTAACCGGGTAAGTCCATAATATGTAACGCCAAATAATCTACCAAGCTCTATTAGACAAGATCTCTAAGATTTCAACGCTGTAGCTTTTATCGTTTACTAGTTTTTAGTTACGCCTTCACGTCTTAACTACTGATCCGATCCTCATGTAATTTTACATACACTTTGCCAAGGGTACAGAGAAAGACATAGGGTACATTTAATCCCGAAAAAAGGTACTGTTCCCGAGGGATAGCCAAAAAACTTTCCACGCAGACAAAGTCGCGGGCGAAAGCTAGTAAAAGATAATTTCAATATTTGAATAACAAGTAAATATCAATATTTTTGAAATTGTATGGTAGACAGAGATGTTATTGACCTAAAACACTAGAAATTCAAAACGTTAATATTTTCTTGAAAATATTCCCGATATATCGATATTTTTTCCCGGTATCGAAATTATTTTTGATATTTTTGAAAATATCTATATATCGATGTTTTTTTCACTTGCGACATCCCTAAAGCTAGTAGGTAATAAGCAGTATAACGTAGTAATATTACGTGAAATCAAACGTAGTAGGTACTATAACAAATTGATCTAACAGCAAATTTTTTTTCCACAACGTTTTTGTTTTTGAATGTCAGAGTACACCTGGTACAAGGCTGAGGCTTTGTTTGTTGAGGCCCTTTACCAGGCCTTTTAAGTTGACTAGGGACTTTTAAGTGAGTAAGCTGACAACACAATAAAAATTTGTACTAGAAATTATTTTATTTATATAACATGAATTGGTACGAAATTGAGGTATTTACCGATGGGGTAGGTGACTTTATTTATTGTTTTATATCGTCCTTGATAGTTCCTGCACACTTTTACTGCACAAGTCCTCATTTTTAACAATAAAATTTTCTCACGCTGCACGTACGTAAACAATGATGGCACAATTGACACTGACAGCGCATCACCCAACAGTTGGGTGACCATTTTTTTGACGCGTTCGTACTTCGACTGTCCATCTTGACATATAAATAATCTAAGAAATCAGGCCACGTTTCTGAATATGAACGTGCAGTCAAATGTAAAAAAAATAACTTTGAAAATAACGGAAAAATCTTGATTAATCGGCAAACTCACAAAAATAGCAAGACGAGTGCGTAGATTCATTCCTTTTATTATTTACGTAGGTAAACAAGATAGTCACTTTTAATTGCGAGCTCAAAATCCAGAAAATCAGTAAAATTTTGGGACATAAACAGACCTCAATATCTTGACCAATTATTAAATATTGAAACTTTTAACTGTACATACTCGATTAGAATAGGGAAGAGATACACTCATTTCATTTTTAGATATACATACTTAAAAATTAACCGTGTGTCTACGCGATATATGGTGCTATTAATTAAATAAATAACACAAACTTCTTTGAAAAACTGTAATAGAGTATAGCCACTGACGTCCATTATACAAGTACGCTGGACAGGCGAACGTCGCCTGTCATTTGTTCCGATTTGAAAATCGCCATATTGTCGCTGAGAGCAGCAGATTCTATAGTATGACAGTAGTGAGTGTACTTGGAACTAATTAGTTACAAGTACAACAACACTACTGTCATAGTAGAATCTACTGCTCTCAGCGCCAATATGGCGATTTTCAAATCGGCACAAAAAATTGCTGTCATTTCATGACATTAGCCTGTCCAGCGTACTTTGTATAGGTAATGGACGTCAGTGAGTATAGCTCATACCATAAAGTTAATATTCCACTGGAATAGAGGAACAGAGTTCGCTTGGCTGCGACACCAAAAGTGACATGAGCCAGTGTGTGAAAATTTGTAAACGTGTGCGTGAATTTTAGGGATGCCCTGAAGTCCATTTTAGATTGTCGATAACCATAATGTATTATTGCTCTAATAAATAAAACACAAACAAGATTTTGAACAATTTTATTTAAATAATTTCTTACAAGTCTCCTTGAGGCTCCCAGCCTATTCTATTTATGACATTTATCCAGTAACTTAATCACTGGATTTACAGGAAACCTGGAAATATTGTTAAATTAGTACTTAAGTAGGTATAATTTACCATTTGAAAACTGTCGGTTAAAAGCAGCTTTAGATAAAGCTATCAGTGTTCACAAAGACAAATAAGGTTATATTGGAAATCATCGACATGAGTATCGATACTATAATAATTTTTTATCAATCTCTACGCCTTATTTTCTCAAATTCACGGATATAATATCTTTTTATCTAACACATAATGTTTAGAAATCAGCCTTTATTTAGAAAATAGGCGGTTAATAGCATGATATTAGTGTATTACTTAGTGTGTTTAGGAATATATTCAACTAAAATATGAAATATGAAAATGGTACTTGTATAATCTTATTTACCTGTGAAATGAGTGTTTATTTGGGTTGTTGTCGTAAGTAACATTACAATTCAGTACAGAACACGACACCATTATTGATTTATATAGCCTTATGAGCCAAACCAATCAGATCGCGGTCAAAATTACAAAATAATCGTGTGGACGCTTTTCACCAAGATGATAACAGACGATAAGTGAAGTCAAACTAGGTTCTGCTGTCATTTTCTTTAAACTCTTTCTCGCACATCGAATAAGCCGTAAGAATCGGTTTCTCACTCGCATCATTGTCCGTCTACTTGAGCGTAGCGAAATTTTTCTATGTCTATGAGCTCATACAATGGATGAAATTGATGTGCGGGTGACAATATAAAATTGAAAAAGATGACGTTTGGATGCATTCAACCTTAGAGCATCGCGGAAGGGAGCAGCCTTAGCGATTATTACTCTATTCAATTTTTTCTGGCATTTTTTGCGGGGGGGGAAAGTGCACACAAGTGCAGTGCCGCATACTCACATACAAAAACAACACTGTAAAGACGACACCAACACATAAAAAATAAAACAAAACAGCTAAAATTTGTGTACGGATGAGTCACACATGAAAATATGACACGTTTTTGACATAAAGGGCTGGGCTCAATTGTCGTTGCAGCAATATCGATACGGAAAAAGGAATAAAGGTAACAAACTCAAACATTTTACATGGGGTGAATAACAACAAAGAGCCCAACAAGCAAAAACCTTTTGGACCAACTGACCACTAAATCTCATCACCAGTGGTCAGTTGAGAAATGAATTTCTCATCTGACCACTGGAGGTGAATTGGGAGCAATTTATCCCTAATTCATCACCAATGATGAAACTGATGAAGTGGGGGGGTTTTTTTTGTTTCAACTGACTACGGATGACCTTTTGAAAACTATGTAAGCCTATTTCATTAAATCATAATTTAACCACCATAAGTTAACCTTTTCCATATTTATGTGATCCTGGTAATTTGGAGATGCAAGTGATTGAAAATATTTCATTTTGAACCAAAGCGAAGCGAGGACACGTTGCTAGTTAATTATAAAATAAAAATGACACAGAAAATTATAGAAGTTAACCTTCTCCGTATTTATATGATCCTGGTACTTTGGAAACGTAAGTAATTAAAAATATATAAAAAAAACTGAAACTCTTTGTCAGCAGAAGTTGGGAAATAATCATATCGCAGTCAGATTTGAATATTTTATAAATATAATATTTTTGGTTTGGTCACCACACCAGTGGTGAAATGGAAGTAAGATGGTGTTATTTAATAACGGATAGTCAGTTGAGAAATTGGAGTTCCAACCAACCACTGGTGGTAGGATTTGGTGGTCAGATGGTCCGGAAGGAGCAAAAAAGTCTCAGGATGCGTACGTTATTAGAGTGGTAGGCTTACAGGGCTCTTATAATTGTTTTGTGACATGTCATCGTTCTTAAAATAGTCTTAAAAAAGTTAATACGGACTCAAGAACACTCAGTCTTATTGTCAAGTCTCATATACGTATTAAGAGCATTTTATGACGTTTTTCTATAATAAATGATCTTATTCCATTCATTTTTGGGTTCCGTAGCCAAAATGGCAAAAAACGGAACCCTTATAGATTCGTCATGTCTGTCTGTCTGTCTGTCTGTCTGTCCGTATGTCACAGCCACTTTATTCCGAAAGTATTAATACTACACAGTTAAAACTTGGTAGGTAGATGTATTCTGTTAACCGCTTAACGAATTTAATACAAAAATAAGAAAAATAAAAGATAAAGGGGGGGCTCCCCATACATGGAACTGAAACAAAAAAATTTTTTTTCTTCAAACCAACACGTGTTGGGTGTTTATAGATAGGTCTTTAAAAATGACATTGAGGTTCCTAAGACAACTTTTTCTCAAAGTCGACCGTTTAAAAGATATTCACCGCCAAAGTGGTAAAATGTGTGTCCCCCCCCCTTTAACTTTTGAAATAAGAGAGTGAAAAATCTAAAAAAAATATATGCTGTAGATCTTAATAAACACTTTCAACCAAAATTGGTTTGAACGAGATATAGTAATTGGTTTTCGAGATATAGCACATTTTCCAAAACCGCAAATATAACTTTGTCATTCATACCAACACTGTGAAAAACAAAGTTATTTTTGCAGACGAAAAATGATAGGTGGTATTAAATATGGTATGGTATAAGGTAACTACGGAACCCTATGGCGCGTGGCCCGACACGCACTTGGCCGGTTTTTTTATATAATAATATAAGATGTATCAAAAAGATTATTTATTCTGTGAGAGAACCAATTAATTTATGCTGTGATTTTATTTTACTCTTTGACGCAGAATGTAACAGTGCAAAACTGCAAAGACCAAATTGAGTCTGTCAGAAGTTAAAAAGAATTAATAAATATTTAAGATTTTTTAGGTATATCACATTTACGAGAATGCCTGGAGCAGGACCAGGCCATATCCTTTATCGACAAACATTGTGATACGGTAACATCACTAAGTTGCTCATCGGCGAGAACTCGGATTTATCTAGCGACAGATCTGAAATTTGTACGGAGGAGCCATGGACGAGCAGACCCGATGTCACTGAATAAATTTGACAACTATTCAAGAATAAAATATACGAATTTAATGTTTAAATGTAAACAAATAGCAATAATACGACAAAAAATTACTTTCATGTGAAATGTAACACCGACTTTTTGTAAACTTTGATGTTCCAGACCTCTTTTAACAGTAAAAAACTCATCAATTCGGCATTTTAAACACTGCAGCGTTCACATGCGCGACTGGACTCGGTCTAGAAAGAAATCCGGGCGCAACTGGTTTTATCAACTGCATATGCCCATTTGGGCTTGTACTTCGGCAGAGGGGAAAGCTTCGTATGGCTTCTCTTTCTGGGACAGAAGCGCGTCTTACTCTAAGCATTCAACATAGCAATAAAAATCCGGAGTGTTGCGTTGCCGTTACGATTTTGTAGGCACATGCTCGAAGACCGTGTATTGTCAATGTTGTCAAATACCGTATTGTTGTAGATCGCACAAGACAACGGGCGGCCGATGCTGCTGGGGCGGCTGGTGTGCGACGACTCGGTGGGCATCGGCCAGCGCGGCCGCCTCAAGCACCTGCTCATCCCGCACCTGCGGAATACCAGCCTGCTGCTGTGGTTCATATGGTACGGGACCTCACATTAGACACGAGTGTACAGCCAGCACATGAGCTCAGGGGCATCGCCAATTTTAGGGTCGCCAGATGGCCGGGATTTCCGGGATTGTCACGGAATTACGTGCCTTGTCCCGTGTCCAGGCATCATACTTTTTATACTTTAGTGTCCAGGCTACCACTACTTTTTGTTTTCATTATGTTACGAGTAGATAGGAAAGGGGGCGTATGGAAGCAGTAAGTGGTTTGCTCTTCAAAAGTCCAACGCTGCTCTAGCACCTCCCAGCACCCCCTCAGCTTTGTCCCGGAATCAACTGCAAAGTAAGAGGCCGTGCAACTTGTTTTTCCGATAAATCCCGCATCTCAAAACCTGAATAAATTCACTAGGTGCTTCTTTTCTGTACCTCCAATTCATATTTTTGTTATACAAAACTGTCAAAAATCTGTTATTTATTTTGAACCTTAATATCTTTGCATTTAAGTATAATATTGATTTAATGTCTTTACGCTGTCTGGCTGTGCCATTGACCGTACAATATATTAAATTGACAATAGACAGTGATTCGCTGCAACTTCCATTCCGCAACTTCGGAATATAAGCCTGCTGCTGTGGTTCATATGGTACAGTACGAGGCATATATCTTGAAATCGGGTGGGGATTGCGCGGAACGCGTATTTTGGGCATGCGTAGCGGTGAGGGGCGCGGGCGGCGGGAGAGGGGCGCGCGCTATTGGTCGCTCACAAGAGCACATGCGCGAACTTATCCTCACTCCGTCGAGAAAATTTCAAGATATTATACGGGACATTACGCACGAGTGTACAATGCGATTAAACTGACAATAGACAGTGATCCACTGCAACTTCACTAAAGAATGTATGTCAAAGAGAAAGATTTACAGATTCAATTATATCGTTTTGTACCGCAAGCATTGTGAAGTTTGTCACTTCTGTTGTACATTGTTACATTAATTGCATTGTACGGCTCTCTTTTTTTAAAATAACCAAATTTGAATCTTTGCAACCCTAAAAAATTTAGAACATATTATTATGAATTGTTGTATATTTTTTCAAGATTTTATCGCATGTAAGTTGTCCAGAAGAAACAATTTATGAACTATAGTTTGACAGCAAGTGCAGTGTCGTGACTTTTTCCTCCCGTCACACTTGACGTATATCACCACTTTCCCCCCCTCCCTCCGCCACGTCTATCACCACCCAAGGCGCAGTACCAACAGCGCTTACGGTCAAACTATAATTCTGTTGAAATGTTACTGTCGGTAGGATGTCGTGCGCATTCTGCTACTACGGTCTAGTGTTGATGACGACGGAACTATTCGAGACGGATGCGGACACATCGGACGAGACGTGCGCTGCCAACTGCCGCCCGCTGCAGACTACCGACTATATGGACCTGCTGTGGACCACTCTGGCGGAGTTCCCGGGTGGGTGTTCACTAGTAGTAACTGTAGGTGTCTGCTACTACGGGCTCGTGTTGTAACGAGACGTGCGCCACCAACTGCCGCCCGCTGCAGACTACCGACTATATGGACCTGCTGTGGACCACTCTGGCGGAGTTCCCGGGTGGGTGTTCACTAGTAGTAACTGTAGGTGTCTGCTACTACGGGCTCGTGTTGTAACGAGACGTGCGCCACCAACTGCCGCCCGCTGCAGACTACCGACTATATGGACCTGCTGTGGACCACTCTGGCGGAGTTCCCGGGTGGGTGTTCACTAGTAGTAACTGTAGGTGTCTGCTACTACGGGCTCGTGTTGTAACGAGACGTGCGCCACCAACTGCCGCCCGCTGCAGACTACCGACTATATGGACCTGCTGTGGACCACTCTGGCGGAGTTCCCGGGTGGGTGTTCACTAGTAGTAACTGTAGGTGTCTGCTACTACGGGCTCGTGTTGTAACGAGACGTGCGCCACCAACTGCCGCCCGCTGCAGACTACCGACTATATGGACCCTGTGGACCACTCTGGCGGAGTTAAGGCCGCTTGTCACTCCTGTTAGTATCACTTCGCGTGCTATTAGTCGCCGAGCTACTTTTTGTAGCTCGTGGGCGTTCACGTATTAAACTCCATATGTTATATTCTGGGCGACAAAAAATCGCTCAGCGATTAATCGCTCATGGGCGTTAAGCTTTAGAAATTATAATTACTTTTTTCACAGTACTTCAAGATAAAAAATGAGCATCGGAAAACATCGGAAACAATCGTTTATATACACAACAAAGACAACTAACAAAAAGTAGTTTGACCCTAAAAGTCATTTACAATTTCAACTTTATTTCAATGTAATAAATGTCAACATCATTTCTAAGAAAAGCAAAAACACGATGCCCCTTATTTATCTTGACTTACCGTCCCTTATTTTACGATTGGATACAATTGGGATGCTGACAACTTTTTTTTATTTTATATTACATAAATTACCTCAAAAAAAGAAACATTGGTAAAATAATTATTTCGCTAGCTTGAAAACTGCCCGAGATATCACAGTGTGAAATGCACACAAATGGACTCGCCCAAAAACGCTCCATACTAACGGCTACTGAATTATGACGTCACGCCTCAGTAGTTTGTATGCAATGCGTAGGAAATTTGTTCGGCAGCTATATTAAATATTGTGTTTATCAAAATGGTTTCTTAGACAAATTTTCTATACATTTTACGAACTAATTAAAGGTATCATTTATTTTAATAAATTTTATACTTTTTAAATGGACTTGTCCACCCAACTTTGAAGGGTCATAAAACAAATAATATGCAATATATAAAATTAAACTTTTAGAGTAGCTTGTATACCTCTGTATACAAGCTACTCTAAAAGTTTAATATGTTTACGATTTTTATTAGTATTTCGTTATTTTATTCATTAGTCAACATCCCAATTCTCATACCTTTTTTTTATTCAATAGGGATATTTGCTACAATCTTCATAATTGAAAAGTTTGGACGGAAGAAGACAATGGCGGTGCAGTTTGTGATATTCGCGCTATGCGTCTGTGTCCTCATCTTCAGTAGAAAGTGAGTATTGTTCAATGCCTTCTTCTATGATCAAATGTAAATACCTAAGTATATAAAAAAAAACCTTTTTGGAACCCTAAGGCACAAGATATAAAGTCTGTTTTCTAACAGAATCACCACTCTGAACCTATTTGAAATACTTACGACATTCAACAACATAATTCATAGAGAAAAATTGCCGTTAGTTGTCGGAACACACTAAAATATATTGTGTAAAATCTAAAATCCTGGGAATCCACGTTATGTGCCTATGCTACAAATCTGAGTCACGTGCTAATGTTTTTGTTTACCCTTAAGCCCATATCATCTCCCACGTATGTTTCAAATTGGTATTTCTTTCCAGCCGCACATTCCTAACTTGCATTCTGTTCGTGGCGCGCGGTATCATCGCGGGGCTGTTCCAAGCGGCATACGTCTACACACCAGAGGTAAGCTACCTACTAAAATAAGATAGGTTATGATATGACCAAAAACGACAAACGAAAACATATCAATACTCTATCTATTGAGTATTAATTTGGAATACGGTGTAACTGGAATACGACGGATCAGGGATACGATGAGTCAGGAACATGACGAATCCGGAACAAAATCGAAATATCTAGGCAACAAATCTTTAATAACCCTATCTCTTACTGAGGAAAGAAATCGGCCGTTTGGCCAGACAATTCAAAAGTGCATAATTTTTTAGTTAATTTTAATAAATATATTTTGCCTTTGAGTGGCGGCGAAGAGTTTTGACAAATCCGTTCCGGATGTGATGTTCACACCGCATTTACAGAACCGTCTGACCGTTTTATTTATCGGATCCGTCGCTAATAAATACAGTAAAAAAACACATCGGATTGTGTGTATACTGGATCTAATATACGGACGGCTGGCGCGACGGTAGAGTTCACACTGCGGGCGTGATCACGGCCCGTCCTGTCACACCGCGCCCCGTCACGCCGCGCCCCGTCACGCCGCGCCCCATCACGCCGCGCCCCGTCACGCCGCGCCGACCGTACTGTATCGCCACAGTTTAACAGTCCATGCAGTTATTAAACACCTTTGATGTCGATGCCGCGCGCCGCCCGTGTAGGTACTTACGCAATCTTATACAGCTGATGTGGTAAAATTATTATGTTCACACTTGTTATAATTTATCACAATGTTCGACTATCAGTGAATGGGCACTAGGATCCACTTTTAATGGTAAATACTAAATGCTCTTCGCCGCTACTCCACTGGTCTACGCTGAATGTAGAATCGCTAACTCTACAAAGGATGTTATGATGGTGTTCAGGAGATGTTCTGCGATGACGTAAACTAATGTTCGGAAAGATGTAAGGAAAAAAGTATAACACGTGTGTCACCGCTAATAGTTTTACTGCCACTGGTTATAAAGGCGTTTAGTTACGTAATTGTAAAGTTAGCTTATAATATGTATAATTGTAATATTGTAGGAGCTCGCTCATACACTGACCCTATGTGTGCGTACACGGAAACCGCCGCACGAACGTACATACCTACATGGAGAGTTCCGAAGCCGACCAGTCTATAACAATTAATCTTCATTTGTGCTATAAATATTTAGAGAACATAATTATGAGGCCGTCTATGTTTTGCCCCGCTCTCTCGCTCGCACATTTCATGTTTTCTCAAGATTTCTTAAATCTGAGTGTGTGTGTTGACAGCTCAAATAACTGAACTTTTTGTACTTCAGCAACACGAAACTGAAATATATGTTAAAATTTATGTAATCTTATATTGCGGAAAGTGGCCAAGACTAATTTTTTAATTACGCACTCCGATTAATAAAAATTGAGAAAACATGAAATGTGCGAGCGAGAGAGCGTCAAAGCATAGACGGCCTCTCAACGTTAATAACTACATTAGTCTAGGACCGTGTCGCAGTTATTAGCGCCCACCTCAAACATATCTATTAAGTAATAAATAACACATTAAAAACTATTTTTACCGACTTCAAAAGGAGGGAGGTACTCAATTCGACCCGTTTTTTTTGTATGTACACCGATTACTCGAAGACGGCTGAACCGATTGAAATGATTGAAACGTTATTACATTAGGTAAAAATTCAAGTTGGTTCCATTTTTTAAAATTTTGATATCGGTTCAGTACTTTTCAAGTAATCTTGAAAAAAGTACGAAAATAGTATGATTTTGTGTGAACTACCTCGATGATCAGTCGTATAACTTCTTTGTTTATGAACTGAATAAGATAATTATTTTTTTGTTGGAAAAGGGATATCTTAAGTATAGTTTTTTAACCAACTTAAAAAAGGAGGTTCTCAGTTTGACCCGCATGTATGTATGTTTCCGCGATTTACTCACGTTTGGCTGAGCCGATTTTTCTACCTACATAATATACCTACACTACCTAATACAAAAGGTACCTACACTAAAAATATTAAAATAAAATTTTTTAAAAAAAAAACAAAAAACCGACTTCAAAAAACCTACCTCTAAAAAGCAAGAATTAATATTCGTAATAATAAAAACACGTATATTGAAGTCGGGTGGGGCTTTTAGAATAAAAAAAAACCGGTCAAGAGCGAGTCGGACTCGCGCACCGAGGGTTCCGTACCATCATAAATATAAATATTTGGATATGTTACTGTAGAACAGTCTTTCAAAAGTAGGATAGACGGGGGACAGGCAAAAAGGTGGATGGGCGACCAGGCGGACAGGTGGAAGGGCAAATAGGTGGACAGTTAATTTACAAATCTTAACCACAGCTGCTTGTGGTGACTGAAAAACGAGTGGCTGGCACTCCACATTGCAAACTGTTTATATTCATTGATTTAGGTACTATGGGCAACAGCAGAATTCGTGTGGGCGCGTATCACCCCTGCCTGCACGAACTAAAAGTATGTGACAGCGGGCGTGGCGTGCAAGCGATTTTAACCTTAGCAGTGGTTAAGCGACGCTGTTGCCCATGGTACATTTGACTTTCGCTTCCACTTCAGCTTCCGCTTCCTCGTCCACTTACACTTACCGTCACCGTAACCGTCAATCTTTTTATTTATCTATACATCGCCATCCTCCGTCCCAGTCCCTCCTCCCCTTCCCTTTCCCCTTATAATTTTTAATCGTCATCGTCAGCCTAAACACAAAATTTGAACATCCTACCTTTGAAACTAAGAGACTTCCATACAAACTTTCATCCCTTATTTCATCCCCTTAGGTGAAATTTCCAAAATCCTTTCTTAATGCTCACCTACACCATGAAAGGTATCTACCCTCCGGTGTCTTTAATTTCAGCCGTTAGAGCTCTATCTAGGTACATCCCAACAATCAATCACCAATCAATCTCCATTCAATCACCAATCAATCAATCAATTTAGAGTTTTATATGTATAGATTTTATTTATTACTAGCGAACCGCTTTCGCTTCGCTTCGGTTCCTTCCTTTTTTTGACAATTTCGACCTTCCAACAACACCCGAAAAGAAAACAAATGCCTTCCAGTCATTACCTCCCTTGGTCCGAAAGTCTGTTTCCATCCCGTTCGAGTCCCGTCATCGGTGTGAGAAACGCGCTGATGTTTAAAATTTACTCATAAGTGATCGATTGACGATTGGTCTGCTGGAATGCACTCTGTGCTTGTTTTACTCTTTGACCCCCTGTCACGCGGCGTGACATACCGCCATGTTGCGGAAATATTTAGAGCCAATTTTATTCCTTTTTAATTATTTTTAAAAGTAATTAACTGTAACAATATTTGAAAGGGTCTAATTAATTAAAAATAATAAATATTTATATTTTAAAAATAATTAGTGGCGCTATTATCACAAAAGTCAATAAGAAGTTAAACTATGACCGCGCATACCGTTGTTTCACTCGATGATAAAATTACGTATTTTAATGACTATATTTTTTATGATTTAATTACAAATGTACAGTTTTCAAGTTTTTTTCCTGTAAGTGTAGTTTATGACGCTATTACCTGCCAAATTTCATAGTTCTAGGTCAACGGGAAGTACCCTATGAATTTTGATTCCTTTGAAAGTATCGAAAATGCGTTTTTTGCGCCCTAAACGGCAGTATCTTTTTTTCACGTTAATTTAGAAGTTTGATTTTTTTACAGCTTCAAGGGCCCGTAGACCTTAGTATATAGTTTAAATTTCAACTCGATACCTCCACGCGTTCTCGAGATAAAGGGTCTTGACAGACAGACGGACGGACGGACGGACAGACAGACGGGCAACAAAGTGATCCTATAAGGGTTCCGTTTTTTCCTTTTGAGGTACGGAACCCTAAAAAAGGAATTTGTACTCCAGCCCCACCCGACTTCAATAGACGTGTTTTTATTATTACGAATATTATTAATAACAAAAGTTAAATGAAATAAAGTGTGAGTACTTACTTACTATTTAGTGGTATTTCCGTGCAGGTGTACCCGACAGCGCTGCGGTCGACGGCGGTGGGCGCGTGCAGCGGCGTGGCGCGGCTCGGCGCCATGGTCACGCCCTATGTCGCACAGGTAACGCTACTATATACCGCGGTCGACGGCGGTGGGCGCGTGCAGCGGCGTGGCGCGGCTCGGCGCCATGGTCACGCCCTATGTCGCACAGGTAACGCTACTATATACCGCGGTCGACGGCGGTGGGCGCGTGCAGCGGCGTGGCGCGGCTCGGCGCCATGGTCACGCCCTATGTCGCACAGGTAACGCTACTATATACCGCGGTCGACGGCGGTGGGCGCGTGCAGCGGCGTGGCGCGGCTCGGCGCCATGGTCACGCCCTATGTCGCACAGGTAACGCTACTATATACCGCGGTCGACGGCGGTGGGCGCGTGCAGCGGCGTGGCGCGGCTCGGCGCCATGGTCACGCCCTATGTCGCACAGGTAACGCTACTATATACCGCGGTCGACGGCGGTGGGCGCGTGCAGCGGCGTGGCGCGGCTCGGCGCCATGGTCACGCCCTATGTCGCACAGGTAACGCTACTATATACCGCGGTCGACGGCGGTGGGCGCGTGCAGCGGCGTGGCGCGGCTCGGCGCCATGGTCACGCCCTATGTCGCACAGGTAACGCTACTATATACCGCGGTCGACGGCGGTGGGCGCGTGCAGCGGCGTGGCGCGGCTCGGCGCCATGGTCACGCCCTATGTCGCACAGGTAACGCTACTATATACCGCGGTCGACGGCGGTGGGCGCGTGCAGCGGCGTGGCGCGGCTCGGCGCCATGGTCACGCCCTATGTCGCACAGGTAACGCTACTATATACCGCGGTCGACGGCGGTGGGCGCGTGCAGCGGCGTGGCGCGGCTCGGCGCCATGGTCACGCCCTATGTCGCACAGGTAACGCTACTATATACCGCGGTCGACGGCGGTGGGCGCGTGCAGCGGCGTGGCGCGGCTCGGCGCCATGGTCACGCCCTATGTCGCACAGGTAACGCTACTATATACCGCGGTCGACGGCGGTGGGCGCGTGCAGCGGCGTGGCGCGGCTCGGCGCCATGGTCACGCCCTATGTCGCACAGGTAACGCTACAACAAACTGACTAACCCATGCCTGCCTAGCATGACCGATTTATATCGCGTGATATAGCATTTTATCGACACTCAACTGTCAGATTCCTTTGTATTTTTGACAGTTAAACGTGATAAAACGCTATATCACGCGATATAAATCCGTCATGCTAGGCAGGCAGATCAGGGGGTCAAGTCTGGTAATGTTTTCGTCAAAATCGTAGTTCAATGGTGTTTGAGTAATGCTTTTTGACACAGTTCTTGTTTCTTATACCCAAAACTGAAACACATTATGTTTCTTAAACCCAAAACGGAAACAAATTGTGTCTTGATTTTGGATTTAAGAAACAAGAACTGTGTCAAATTACCATTAGAACACCATTGAAATACGATTTTGACGAAAACATTAGCAGACTTGACCCCCAGGCCTCCTTCACTCGCTCGTCGATCGCGCGATAAGCACCTACCGCAAGCCGTGCCTTCGAAGGCACAAGTGAGCAGTGGGCTGCCACACGCCCGCCTGTGTAGTCGCGCGGCATCTTACAGCCTGCGTAGGTATTGTCTCTTTATAATAGTAGCAATGTCGAATCGACATTACTCTGCCGTGTACGGATGTCTAAATCAAAAAACCAATAAACAATTGACAACATTTCAAAATTTTTAGGTACATGTTTTTATGGATATAATGAAAATTTATAGTTTTTTAGGCAACACGTATTTTTTCTTTTCCATTTATTTTCATACATTACTGAGATATTAATTAATAAAAAACGGTTTATTCTAAAAGGACGTAAGTCCAAGATATAGGTAAAATATAAGCGATGCCTTTGCCTTGCCTCTTAAAACGTCAATTAAAAAAAAAACTGTCTTTCATGCGAATTGTGATGTCCATAGAGATGTAGGCACGCTAGTATTTGATATCGATAATAATGGTATTTTTGTTTCATGTTTCATAATAAATAAGAAACATAATAACTATAGTAACCCCAATAACAATTATAGTAAATTATTGAAGTAAGGGGTAGAGTAATTTTCTAAGAAGAGGTGGGTCATTTTTTTTTCAATGTCGCTTTCTAAAAACAGTTTCAACTAAAAGCCCCTCATACAAAGACTGTCAAAAGTGATATCGAAGCGATGTTGTGATTAAGAAGTGCGCTATACGCGATGTATAGCTCTGTCTCTATAACAAAACAACATCACTTTGAGGTTGCTATAAGAGCTCAGAGTATGACCTCTGGTAACTGCCCCCCTACTCAAATGGCCAACATTCTATTCGTTTGAACGCTACGCTTACTATTAAAACTTTAAAATAAGCAGTAAACTAAAAATTACGTGCCGTAAGCTTGACAATTCCATACAATACATCGAAGTTTGTGATTTACATAAGTTTGCGACATGTGATTTAATCATTAATTGCTCATATTTAAGCTTTAAAAGTAAGCGTAGCGTTCAAACGAATAAAAAGTTGGCCATTTGAGTAGGGGGGCTGGTATCCCTAAGAACTTTCTCGAATGTCCATGCAGACAAAGACAAGGAAATAAAAGAACAGGTAAAAAAATGACAGTGTTTATTATTTGAAGGCTTTTTTAACTCTTTAGTTGTCGCTGCAAACTAGTAATCATTGCTTAATGTCGACATCACGCAGGCTCATTACATTTTTGTGGCATGTTGGATAACAGCTCCTAAAACAAGAAAGTAGGAGCTTGTAGTAGTAAGTATCTACATACAGAACATTAAGTTGAAACTGATTTGAGTTAAATTGAATTAATTAACTTGAATATCATTTATTTAAAAGAAAGATGTGCCAGGCTAGCCAAGCCATGTGATGGTTTTCTACTTTTTTCCCATCAAATATAAAGTATCTAAGAAAGTACAATAAAACATACTATACAGGGTCACTGGAAATATGACATATAGGAATATGTCTATACTCATCTATAACCCTTTAGCAGGAGCTAAAGGGTTATAGATGAGGTCAAAGCAAATATTTTTTTATATTACTTTTTTTCAAAAAGTTCATAGTTTTTGAGTAAATTAAAATTAAGTATTTTTTTACCAAAAGTACGTTTTCAGATACAAAAAATTAACATAAAAGATAACCACTCGTTCGATTCCGGTTTTTTCATTATTTTGGTATAGAAAACAGTCTAAATGTTGATATTAAATAAAAAAAGTTACAAAAAGTACATGTGTTTATAAAAAAATCAATCCTTAAAAACATTTTTTATTTTTATTTTTTCAGATTTTTTAGAAAAGGCAGCAAATATCTTTAAAAAATTCCTAGTAACTAAGCGTGCATAATATTTTAAAAACATCACCATCTATTCACCTTTCAGTTGAGATATAAAACTTTATAATAAATTAAATAAAAAATGAATAAAAAATATTTATTTTGACCTCATCTATAACCATTTAATAGGAATACGTCATATTTCCAGTGACCCTGTATATACTACGTATATCGATATAGAAATGCCCATCACTATGCGAAAAAACACACTTCAAAGATCTGTAATAAACAGATCTGATATTTGCAAAAATCGACAAAGAACTGGACACAAACGACTATTTGGACAAATTATTAGTATATTATAATAGTTTCAGGCTATTTATATAACATAAAAAAATGAAAACAATATGAACTCACCGATTAAATTATAATATCTATTGATTATATTCTTATGTTCCTGTGTGTGATTACCAGCCCTCAATCACACAAAACATAATGTCACAGGTAACGCTTAAGTATCACAAACGATGCTACGACTTTCTTTTGATTTTCTTACAAGAATACTTTAAAAATATCTAAATTTTACTAAACATAGAAATACACTCTAAAGACATTCAGTCATTATTATGACATTTATGACAATTGATTTTTTCAGTGTTGCCAGATCAGATTTTCATACTACCTTAGGCTGGGTCTCAATTTACCCTAGATCACAAAATAGATATAATATATAATATAAATAAATAATAAGTAATAAGTACTACCATACAGAAAGGACACTCTCCGCCCCACCTTACATGTACATGTAAGAATTGTATGTTGATTTATAAAGAAAGAAATAGGTAGTGGAAAGAAATATTTTTCTTGTATTTAATTATACTAATCGGGTAATGGATATGCTGTAATTTCAATTTCGGGATTTAAAATTGCTCGAACGGGCAATGTGTCGTCTCTTAGTACCGGATATTTTTTACCCTAAATCTAGGGTAAATTACCCTAAGCTGGCACCACTGTTTTTTTTTTAAATAGAAGGCAAAGAGACTCAACTCAAACTTCCTATATGGACTAGATTTTAGATTTTTTTAAATAGCGGAAAAAATACTGATCTAAAAATTGTGAAAAAAAAAAATATGAGCTTAGAACACTAAAATCTCGAAATGGTTTTCTAATTTTAGTACTTTCTCAAAATGAAATGTTGTCAATTGTCGTTTTTCACATTATGATGTATGCTACGCAGTTCATTTAAAAGAAGACAACCCTAACGTTGCGTCGTCAGAAAAGGTAAGAGCACGCAATAGAAAGAGAGGCAACTACTAGATGAATATAACTGTGGGCTATTAATGCTACGCGACCTGAATTGCACTTTATTGTGTCGGAGCAAAAGCCGCTATTTATTTAAATGACTTTACGGAGTGCTGCTTCTGTACTTGTACTATTAGTTATTCTGTGCCCAGACCAGATCCAATTATTATTGAATCTGGTCTGGGCACAGAATAACTAATTATTATCAATCAACAGATAGGGATACGCCTAATTCAGATTAGTTGCTAAGCGACTCGTTATTTTTTTATTAATATCTACCGTTACATAGCAACTGATCTGGATTAGGCCTACCCGTGTCTGTGGATTGATTATTGGGCCTGGCCGTTACTGACGACGGCGAGCACTAGAAAGGTTTTTAATTAAAGTCCCCAAAGACCCTTCCATCCGTTCCATAGTCAATTCACTTAACTTTTATAATTAAATGGTTAGGTAATGAATTCACTAACTATCTTTAAAATGAAAAAAGTTACTTCGTGTTTTAAGGTTTTAACTTCCATTTTATATTATTTTGTCTGAATACTTAGAAATTAGGCTCGTAAAATGAAAAACAAACTTGTTAATGAAAATAAATTATATTATTATTATTAATAATAATTCTTCATTTGCGATTCACTTAAGTAGAATATTTGACTAACCGAAACGATTTTTTACAGGTGTTACTAAAAAACTCCCTCGTGACAGCAATTGGCGTTTATTCGTTAGCAGCGGTGCTGGCTGCCTTCGCTTGTCTCGCTCTCCCAATCGAGACTAAAGGGAGAGAGATGCGAGACACGGTTACTGCTACTGGTTAACAGAAACCTAGTATGGTATTTATAGAAACCAATCTATGCTATGCGACTTAAAGTAAGTTTCCTTTTTATCAAATATTGTTCCAAATATCCAATCTCTGTTGTCACAAACACCAAATAAGATTAAAAAACTAAGCTCGCTTTTAATAAATAATATTATTACCTTCATAATAATGCATAAGAGATGTCATCGTAATCGTAAAGTGATACAAAGATAATATAAAATTACGATTATTCAAATTATTAAATAAAGCTACTCAGAATTTCAAGAAAGAATCTCAAGTTCAGCTCATTTATATTTAGATGTTCTGTGCGTGTTTCGTCAAATATTTGATTGATTTTATTACGTTGGGCTAATCCCTTAATCATTTTATGATATATAATATTAAATAACGTTTATTCAAACTATGAATAAAGCTACTCAGTTAGAATTTCAAGAAAGAATCTCAAATGCAGCACATTATATTTAGATGTTATGTGCGTGTTTCGTCAAATGTTTGATAGATTTTATTACGTTATCGGGTTAATCTCTAAATCATTTTATAATATACATATAATATTAAATTACGATTATTCAAACTACGAATAAAGCTACTCTGACTCAGAATCTCAAGAAAGAATCTCAAATGCAACATAAATATTTAGATGTTATGTGCGTGTTATCGTCAAATAATTTTGATTGATTTTATCACGTTATCTGGCTAATCCCTGAATCATTTTATAATACTCTTTATCAATTTTTGTCATATGAATGAAATGTTGGTATAGTCTTGTGAACAAATTAATGTGTACGTGAGTTATGTAACGATTTTTATCTTCGATGATAATAATTAATCAGCTACTTAAGTTTTATTGTTAAATATTTTGCATAATTTTATACGTGACAATATACGTAAGAAATAACATTGCACTTAGTGATATTATATTTAGAATAAGTATAGGCACGAAAGCTTGATGTATTTACTATAATACTTTCAGTATTACAGAATCGTATATACAGGGTGTCCCAAAACTTTGCCACACGGAGAGAAAGTACCTTAAATATTAAAGATAGGAAACTTACTGAAAAAAGGACTTCATTTTATTTTTAAAAAGAAATAGAACTGCAAGACTTTTTTTTAATTGCATATGATTCAATGCAATTTGAACATATTGATAAAATCCGTCATAATTAAAATTTAAATGTTAAACATGGTCTTCCTTTTGTTTAAGATACTTACAAAAATAATAAAAAAAAAGTTTTTAGTAGGTTCGATTCCTGTTTAAGGCAGGCGATTGTTAAAATTATTTTAATGCAGTTCCAATTATTCTGAAAATCAAAATGAAGTCTTTCAGTTTTCCTACCTTTAATATTTAAGATAAATTTCTTCGTGTGGTAAAGTTTTGGGACACCCTGTATGTAATGTCATTTTATGTAACTTATGATGTTTAATGATCTAAAGACTGCATTCTCGCATTTAATTCTTGTGAGCTTATTATTAAGGGTCAAAGTTTAACTTAAGAATTTAATATTTATTATGTACTAACACAAGATGTACTCTATTAAGTCACTAATCTTAATGCTAACCCTGGATTGTATGGTCAGCCTCAGAAGTAGATGTGGCCAAAATTTACTTATTTATTCAATTGATTTTAAACCTTAGTGCTTTGTGTGCAAGTTCAAAATCGATTTGACATTATGGTAACCCAGCATGCTGCTGTGTACATACATACCACCATGTCACTCCAAGTATGCGGTTCTTACAGTAGGATTGTACGTCACCGATCAGACGTTCCAGTTAGTTTAACCAAGTACAACTACACTCGCGAGCTAAAATATGGAATCACAGGCCTATTTCATACAAACGAGGTAACTTTGAAGCTTTGATTCTCCGCCAGGGATTGACCTAGCTGTGATCTGATGATGGCCATTTAGGGAATGAATGGAGGAGATCCAGATTACTATACACAGCCAACTGATCTGATCAGTATTCTAAGAGCTATTTGGGTATTTTTTTAAAAAAACATGAAAATTGCATTAAAATGTATGGAAATCCTGAAACTGAGAACTCTGATCTTTGCAACTCTTAGAATGCTGATCAGATCAGTTGGCTGTGTATAGTGTTCTGGATCTCCTCCATTCACTCCCTGGATGGCCATCATCAGATCAGAGCTCGATCAATCCCTGGCGGAGAACCAAGGCTTCAAAGTTACCTCGTTTGTATGAAAATTGGCCTATAATTCCATATTTTTGCTCGCGAGTGTATTACTGAGACTGACTATACCATTTCTAACATCTAATTAGGTTCACCAGACCGATGGTTAAAGATATGTGGGCTCTTATGATAGTTTAGTTATATTCCGTCCTTGTGTCTTCCTAAACACAATACTATATGTTAGTATTATAATATTATGGTACTTATTTTGCCTTAAAAGCTTTTGCTTACGTCTTAACAATAGTTCTATTTAATAGTTATGAGATATTAAAAAGACGTGTTATACAAAAAAATAAAAACAATGTATGCTAGTGGCCATTTTCAAAAGCAGACGTTAGTGTTGGTAGGTACTTAATATTTGAGAACGTTTACGCTAACGTCTGATGCGACTCTGTAAAGGACCGATGGCGTTTTAGGAGACCAAAGCGTAGAAAATGCCAGTCTTTTTGCTTGCTTTTAAGACAATGCTGTTATTTTATTACAATGTTCTATACTTGATAGGGATTAGGGACCAATAGGAACGATGGATACATTCTTTGAAAGGTAGCTCGAATAAATCGCAAAGGAATGAATAACCTTCGGCAACAATTAAACCTTAATACCTTCGTATAAGGTACAAATCCATTCGTCTTTAAAGCCTTAGCGGGACCCAAGCATTATACTTGAAAGTTCTGTCTATATAGTATTATATTATCTGTGGTTCTGTTTAAGGTATAATGGTTCTTTGGTTGTGATAGTAAAATATATTGTATAATATTACACTGTACTTAGAAATGGTGCTTATATCTACAAAGGTTTGTTACATTTTGCAAATTACTCATATTTACTAAAGTCGCATTACTAATTTCCCAGCAAAAATGTAAACAAAGGTGTTGCCAGAACAAAACAACACAAAAGGAAATAGTATATTGCTAAGTCAAGAAATAAACACACTTACATGTTTTTTTCATCATAAACCTAATAAAAATAAATTAGTTAAATATTCTGAATCATGAGTTTTGAGGCAGAAACCGTAATATAATTTAATATTTTATAATAACAGTTTTGAAGTAGAAAACATTTTAGGATGCTGTGCACACATCAACTGCAAACCGTACACAACAACCATTGGTCCATTTTATAAAATTTCATAAAAATTAGTATTACGAGTAGTAGCTGTAATAGTAAAATTTGTCTTTTGGTATTGGGGGGAGCTGGTGAAGATGCTACATAATTTTGATAGTTTACATACAGTCAATATCTAGTAGTTTTCTTATTAGTTCGTTTCAAGAACTTTTAACATCAAAAAATTAGGATAGGTTAAAATCAAAGTTCTTATTACCATCTTACTTTAAAATTACTCTGGATGACATTATATTTATTATGACTCAAAATATAATAAACAAATTAAGAAGTTATAAAAGTGACCAAAGGTTTTTAATATCTGAAAATGTCACTATCAGGGTCAGTTTGTCAATTTAACAGTGACGTTTCTTTGTTTACATTTTTGCTGGAAAATTAGTAATGCGACACTGTATCCGAAAGCTCATTATGCATGAGAAGCATTTCAAAAGAATTGTTAAACTTTTTTGTAGATTTCTTTATAATGTACCCGAAGTTTTGTACTTAAAATCCCAGCCCCTAGCATGACCACCGAATCGCGATAATATGCAACGTGTTACAAAATAACCCCTAATGCCGAATATGGTAGATAGAGACCATCAAACTGAACAACTTTCACTATGGGACCAACTGCTCTGAAATCGTGAAAAAAAAATCTGCTGTTTCATTCAAAAATTAATACCTATCGAAAATCTAAATGTATAAAATAGCTGATTTTTTTTCACGATTTCAGAGCAGTTGGTCTCATACTAAAAGTTGTTCAGTTTGATGGTCCTTATCTACCTTATTCGGCATTAGGGGTTATTTTGTAACACGTTGTATAGCGATTTATCACGTTTAACTGTCAAAAGATATTGTATTTTGACAGTTGAATGTCGAGAAAACGCTATATCACACTATATCGAGTTTCGGTGATTATAAACTGGGAGGGCGGATTACTATCAATGTGTTTTCTTTTTGTAAAATTATAAATACTTTTGTTAAGTAAATAATTCGGGTAGGTACTTCAACTGCGGATTTACCTATTTATAAATCTGATCCGTTAATTGTATTTAATATAGAGTTTAATTTCGTATAACAGATTTGGTAAAATATACAGAGTTATAATATAATACTGTGATTTAATCACGTAAGTTACTTTTTTAGTTACTTAAACCAAATAATATTTAATATAAAATAGGCTTAAGTTTCAAATTATTTTTTAATAAATTGCACCGTTTATAAAAACCGTATTTAATTTTGTAATTTTTTTTCCTGTTTAAGCTAGCTTTTTCAACAAGTCTCTAAAAAACATCTTCGTCTGATTGTGTTATTGGCAAGTCACCGACAACAGCTGAGCCACAAAAAGACGATGGCAATAAGACATTTTTTGTCTATGCCATCATGAAGTCGATTGATTGTCCGCCAAGAACCAGAGTTTTCCAGTCTTGCTTTTAGGAGATACGTGGACGTGCCGGACTACAGCTGCGCCACAAAAAAAAAGTTGGAAATCTGACATTTTGACTATGCCATGATGAAGTCTATAGTTTGTCGGAGTTTGTCGCCAAAAACCAGAGTTTGTCGGTCTTCCGTTTAGGAGATACATGTGGCTCAGCTGTAGAGACGTCTCTACAGCTGCGCCACACAGATCTCGAAAACGGAAGGTCGTAGCGAAAATCTGATTACTTGTATGTATAGCCGTTAGTTTGTCGGAGTTTGTCGCACAAAAACCAGAGTTTGTCGGTCTTGCGTTTAGGAGATACGTGTGGCGCAGCTGTAGAGACGTTCTCTACAGCTGAGCCACACAGATCTCAAAAACGGAAGGTCGTAACAGAAATCTGATTACTCGTGTGTGTAGCCATTAGTTTGTCGGAGTTTGTCACCAAAAATCAGAGTTTGTCGGTCTAGCGTTTAGGAGATATGTGAGGATACGCTGTGGGGACCTTTCTACCTGGATCTTGAGAACGGAAGGTCGTAGCAAAAATCTGATAACTCGAGTGTGTAGCCATTAGTTTGTCGGAGTTTGTCACCAAAAATCAGAGTTTGTCAATCTTACGTTTAGAAGATATGTGGGGATATGCTGTAGAGATATTTCTACCTGGATCTCGAGAACGGAAGTTCGTAGCGAAAATCTCACATATCTCCTAAACGCAAGAACGACAAACTCTGGTATTTGGCGACAAACTCGGTCGAACTACCGACTATAGATATGACTAATCAGATTATCGCTACGACCTTCCGTTCTCAAGATCCAGGTAGAAAGGTCTCCACAGCGTATCCTCACATATCTCCTGAACGCAAGACCGACAAACTCTGGTTCTTGGTGACAAACTCCGACAAACTACCGGCTACACACACAAGTAATCAGATTTCTGTTAGGACCTTCCGTTTTCGAGATCTGTGTGGCTCAGCTGTAGAGACGTCTCTACAGCTGCGCCACACGTATCTCCTAAACGCAGGACCGACAAACTCTGGTTTTTGTGCGACAAACTCCGACAAACTAACGGCTATACATACAAGTAATCAGATTTTCGCTACGACCTTCCGTTTTCGAGATCTGTGTGGCGCAGCTGTAGAGACGTCTCTACAGCTGAGCCACGTGTATCTCCTAAACGGAAGACCGACAAACTCTGGTTTTTGGCGACAAACTCCGACAAACTATAGACTTCATCATGGCATAGTCAAAATGTCAGATTTCCAACTTTTTTTTTTGTGGCGCAGCTGTAGTCCGGCACGTGATACGTGGGGCTCAGCTATAGAGACGTTTCTCCAACTAGAAACAGGTCTCCCTCGTGGATCAAGGGACCACGAGAACAGAGAGCATATCCTACTAATATTATAGTAAATTCTACTAATATTTGAAAATTTTGGATGTTTGTTACTCAATCACGAAAAAACGGCTAAATGAATTTGGATGAGGCATACAGATAGTTTATAGCCTGGATTAAAAATATGACACTTTTTATTTCCGTTAAAGGGTCCCTAGGGATTTTTCGAATGTCTACGAGGACGTCGCGGGTGGAAGCTAGTTACAAATAAAACAAATATATGGCTAAGATTTTAATTATTTATTACTTAAACACGTAATCTTTTAAGTTCTAATTCATATATTTCATTTTGTATTTTTGTCTTCATTCTTTGCAAAATATAAAAGGTAAAGTAATTATAATCACAGTGCAAATCACACTTAAGAAATTAACACAAGCTCCTCCAATATAATTCTATAAACACAAGCAATCAGTCAAATACGTAATGGCATTAATTAATACACTTACAACTGTTTAGTAAAATATTAATGCAATGTGGAAGATGAGGCTCAAGATAATAGAATACCTAATACTAACTTATCTGTTATACATATACATTCGAAATATTCAAACACTCAAAGATAAAATTATTTACATCATAGCCTAAACTCATGTTGCTACAGTGCCTAAACATATCCGTCATCATTTTAAAAATTGTCCTCATTCAACAAACAACCCTTAGATCTAGTTCTAAGTAAATGGATATAAACAATATCCAATGTGTAAACGTATGCCGAGACTCAGACAGCGCAGGCACGTGCGACGCAGATATTGTCTGTCCTATATCTGTCTCAACCATAAAGTTAATATACCTGGTCTCAACTGCCCTGCTCTGCAAAATCTGTACTGTGCAGCGTCACCTGCGTCTCAGCATACGAAGCCTTATGCTCTTACGTATGCGAGTGACAAACACCCCGACCGCCTGCGGTAAGTGCCGACGATCTGTAAGAGTGCTTAACGCTTACGAATAAAGGTCTGCCCATGACCGTACCATACCATGGCCGTGCTAGGAACGTGTCAGGCAAAAAAATATTCTTTGTACTGAAAAGTATGGCAAGTGCATGGCCGGTGACAGAACGGTCTAGTGGAAATAGTGTCATACTTTTCAATACAAAGTTTTTTTTTAGCCTGATGCGTTCCTAGCACTGTCATGGTATGGTACCGTGTAATGGGCAAATACATAATAAATTAAAATACACCAAATCCTAACTAGTAATGTGACAAGTGCTTCAAAGAAACGAGTTGCTTCTCAAAGTGTCAGGATAAGGGTTTGGCCATATACTATCGTTGAATGATTTAAATTGCATTTTTCTAGTATTTAGGTATTTCACTGTGCCACAAATTGCTCTGGCGCTGGCCGCATTATCGTCCGAACTCCGACATGATCATAAGCAACATTACAACGGGTAAAAAGAACCGGATGAATGAAATAGTGAGCCATACAAACTTGCAGCGAGTGCGCGGGCAGAGCGCTACAGGCTGGATTTAGTTCACGACCGACGGTGAGCGCCTACCGTCAGCGCTAACGGTGAGCGCTGAGCATTTGTTATTCGTGCTACGCTGACAAGAACTTTTCCTTGCGAAGAACTTGTTGCAATACTACGCACGCGCCGCTCGGTCGCTCCGTCGGCGTGGCACTGAGCGCACGCATATACCGCCATATGACCGATCGACTTGACCGATGGTCCCCATCAGCAAGACGTAGCTGTACGCGCGTAGGTAATAATCAGCGTTGCACTGAAGCTGTTTATAGATTTTAATGAATATAGCTACGTTCGACCGACGTCAGCGCTGACCGTCAGTCGTGCACTAAATCCAGCCTTATTTTCCAAATCTGTACGCACGCACGGTGCGGACAATTTTACGATGAGATTTATATCTGCACCTAAATTACATTATGTTATTAATTGTAATTAATAATCGAGTCAAGCAGAATCTTAATCCAATTCAGGCTTCAAACTAATCAGTTGAACAATGTTAATGATTTACAAACGAAAATGTCTAGACCACATAATTCTTCTACACTTCTGATTATACACAATTTAAGTTATAAAGCAATTCTGACTTAAGGTATTTAAATACCGTTTTTAAAGATTATTATTAAATAGTAGAACTTTGTCTAAATGAATTAAAAATATTTACACTTGAGAAGCAAAACATGAAGGTGTGTTATATACTAACACCAACAATTATTAATACCAAATACCATAACGGGTACCACAATTTATGTATTGAGATCAATAAAGACTGTAGAGTAGACTATAATTATAATACTTGTTACAATCAACATCGTAATATTATTATGATATAAACTTTAGACAAAATGAAACGAAATATTTTTTTAGCCAATCATACATGAATTCGAAACTGGTATCATAATGACAAATATTGACGGCTGAATACTCAAAGGCTTCTTAGCTAAAAATATTTGGTTAAGGGCTCCTTAACTTTAAGGAAGCTGTCAGTTTCATAGTTTCTGTCAAATCTGACAACTTTTTTTTAATTTAAAAGGCGTTTGAGTATTTCATATTTATTTTGATTTGACACTTCTCACAATTTTTATATATCATGGCACAAAGCTGTCAAATCAAAATAACTATTTTATTTCAACTGGGGGTGTATTACAATCTCTTAAAATTTGCCAGGTTTATGAATTGCTTACTACATCTCTTTTCTTTCTCACTGAATAACAAATAAAAGAGACACATTGATAGTGATACAGAAAACTGGCAAGTTTTAAGAGGTTGTAATACAGGGGCTGGTATTCCAACATACTAATGTGATAGAAAATACCTTTTGCAGGCAACAATAATTATTATTATTCTGAATTACAAAAATATTCTGATAATTTACTTGCTTGTGTCATATTCTCTCCTAACTGAAAACATACCATGTTATACCTACTAACAACCAATCTTAATTTTTATTTAAATACGGTGGGATACAATCAATAACTTTACCTTATTAGTGATCAAGAGAATTAACATGGATACTTAATAGAAAATGGTACTTTAACACATCCAGATTCCATTCATTGTTTGCAGTCCACAATAATTTACTAACTAAATATTTGTTAATATATTTATTTACACCTACATTCTAACTTTCAGTCATACACACAGACATTGCCAACTTACTTAGACAAGGTGATGTGATAAAATTATCAATATTTTTAGGTAGAGACCACCTGAATAAAACAAAAGAAACATATTTGGTGAAAAAAGTACTTATGGTGTAGAACCAAATTCAAAGACAATATTTTAAACTAATTTCTTCACACTGTGCTGCCTACAAAGGATTACTTAAATAATCATTCATTATGTAACTACATACCAAGTTATTTGTACTACACTCTTATCAAACTGATACATTCAATCGTCATCTAATTCTATAACAATCGGCTCCACATTTTCACTAGCATTCATATACTCATCCTTTAACTGAGATAACAGTGAGCATTTGGGTATCTTTAGTTCATCTGCTTCATCTATTAGAACCTTTAGTTTGTGAAGTCTGCCAATATCTGGTGCTGTGGGTAAAAGTATATTTTTTGTTTGAGTCATCCATTTGTCAAAACTGTTAACTCTGAAGTCAATAGTTTGTAACATTATATGCAGTTCATCCATATCATACCGATAATTCAAGGTTTTCTTATTGATAGGGCACTGACAGAACTCGTTAGCATGCTGTAAGCATGCCATGTGTTTACAGTCAGAGCATGCAACTGATGACAGGAAACATGTTGTTTTGCACACTTCACAAAGGCGTTCATCATCACCTAGTAATTCAAATGCAGTTCTAGATACATTTTTCAGTCCCTGTTTGGCTATGGCAGCTCTCAAGGAACCCTCTTCCTCAGTTGCACGAACCAACTCTTTCTGTGTTTCTAAAGCTGTTTCCAAATCTAACCTGTCGCCTTCAAGTGCCATCTTACAAATCAATTCATCATGAGAGAAGACACAGAAACGCTTCAAGTTTTTATAGTGCACAATACACTCTCTACCAATATGGAGCCAATCTGGGGGAGCAAAATTTACAGCTTCTGCAAAGTTATAACCTTGATTGAAACCAGCATGATATGCTCGTGGGAATGTAACAACGAACTCGCCAGCATTTTGATCAGTTCTATAAATTGGCACTCCCGCTGCCATGAGGATGTTAGGATTCATAATTGTTACTAATTGATGTAACAAATCAGGTTGTGACTTAAATAAATCAGGAGCTGCTGCTTTCATAGCATTCTCAAGTAATTCAGCCCCATTTCCTGGAACTCCATACCAAGTTTTAGACTCACCCCAGTGCAGATAATTTATTGAATAACTCCAATGATCTTCATTATGCCAGCAAAAGGCAGAAAAACACATACCAACATACATCCAAGGAACTGTCATTCCAGATATATCAGCATTAATAAATCGTAGAACAGAACCTTCCAAGACTGGCAAGTTATTTAAATTCCATCCAGAATCAACATATTCTTGATCGCCTGGATACAAGTTTATTGACGATTTTGTGGGAAAGCCTGAACCATGGTCCATTGAATGAAGATCTGCACCATACTCCACGGTCACATCTTCTTCTACAGATGATATTATTCTCCAGAACTCTTTTTCTGCTACATTTGTAGGAACCAAATGTCCAGACATTCCAAAATAATCTGACTTGAACTTGTCTGCCATTTCACCAAACTGCTGAAGTGTATACTCTCTCTCAGCCTGAGCGAACCCATAAGCTTCAGCCGGTTTGTGTACTTCTTCAGCTATACAACACGGACAACGCCAGTCACCATCGGGTACCGAACTCAATGGAGGTTTAAGACAAAATGTGTGGTAGGTATCAGAGCAGCCATTACAAATCAAAAGTAGGTCATCTCTATTATCTTTCTGGCAAATTGCACAGATATATATAGCTAGAGGATCTAAGTCATACCTTGGTCTCTTTCTTGATTTAGTTATATCAAACTCTTCATCATTGAGTCCAGGCATTTTTGGGCCTGGTCCGTAACAAGCCAGTCTTCTTAATTCTCTGTTGCGTTTTATTTCTTCTGAATCAATCTTTGTTTTAAAACTAATATCTGGTTTAATATCTGATCCAGTTTTAGCTTTTTTAATACTAGTGTGAGGTTTGTCAGAGTCATCAGGGTCATTTTTAATTTTAGTTATAGACTCAATGGAAATTTCTTTAAAAATAGGTTTTCCATTTTCATCTTTGCCTTCAATTTTGTTTTCAGTCTTTTTTACAGTTTTCAATATATCAGCTTTACTTTTCTCAAATATATCATAAGGAAGCAATATTTTCTCATAATTACTTCTGAGAAAATTCAATGTGTTTGTGTTTTGACTATAACCCATGGCAATAGCGATCTTACGCCATTTTTTCGGACTATTACAGTTGTCGAAACCTCCCTCTTCGTCCACCCAAAACTTCAAACAGTATAAATCCAATGTTTTATTTTCAATCATAGGTATTTTTAAAGGAGAACCTTGAAGATCCCAAAACTTTAATATTTTTTCTAGGAACAAAAGTTTTAGACGCGTTATAGCTTCTAGCTCGTTTACTTTCTGTATTCGTGGAACAAATTTTAATTTGTCGACATCTAATGAAAACGGAGGCTGCCATCGCGCAGGTGGTTTTATTTTGCATATTCCAGTCTTTTCAGCGACTGGACGGATTTTCGCAATGTAACTCAATGGATCCAAAAACTCTTCGGGTGTAGGTTCAAAAACAGGAGCCTCCGGGGGTGGAGTGAAAGTAAACTCCGCACTTTTCTGCATGGCATTTTTCTGTATATTTTTTATATCCATTATTAACTACGAGTTAATAAAACCGCACGTCACTGATTTTTCTTCGGATCAAGTGTATACAACGCACATTTTATCAACTTAGGAGTCTACGTGACTTCTCACCATGTGTAAATGGCTCCTAAATTCTAAGATCACGGTAGTATTACATTACAATTTTATTGTTTTAAAACACTTAAAGTCAGTTTTTAATCTTCCACAATTCCACGGCACCATAACCAGCACTGTTTTGGATATATTTTATTTACTTTTGGTACTCAACTCAGTTATTGATTGTTCGGCAAGTGGTACCTACCTATTCACGAAAACGAAAAGAAACAAGAGATTTTTGATGGCCGTCCGTCCGTTCGTAGAGGGTAGTATAGGTAGCAGTGTTGCAATTATAAAAAATTTAGTTGCCGTATTAAAAAATAAAAAATTGCCGTAAAAAGCATACCTCCTTAGTAAAATCATAAAAAGCCATAAATTATAATGAATTGCCTGCATAAAAAAAAATCATGTCCTTGATTGCCTGTCTGTGATTGCCGTGCTTTTGAAAAATATCATAAACCATAGTGCGCTTTTATAATTCCCAACGGCCCGGCACGGCACCGCCCGGCAGCCGTCCAACGGCACAACAGGGAAGTGAAATGTATGGAATCATATGGAGACGCTTTATATTTCCTCAACGGTACCGGCAAACCGTGCCGGGCCGGGCCGTGCCGGCCATATCCTACGCTGCCGTCGAACTTTTGCGATGTAGATGTAGTGAGTAGCTACAAGGATTCATATGTGTGAGTGTGAGTCTAGAGCAAAGAATATACAGCGTGTATAAAGGGCACAACCAGAATATTGACTGTGTTGTTGGTTCACTATTTTAAGTACCTATGTATGATTGTGGAAACAAACAACATTAAAATTCAACAAATAGGTAAAATTCCGACAAACAGTTATTTCAGTACTGATCGGAAAAAAATCTTGGTACTTACCTAAGTTACAATCGTTACATATCTCAACCAGGGAATGATAACGTTATTTTTAAATGTAACGTTATTTCTTACATTTTTACCGTTAATTTTAACATTAACGTTATGTCAATAAATAACGTTAATTTTAACGTTATTTTAGTAAATAACGTTGATTTTAACGTTATTTCTTACTTTTTGTTACCGTTACTTTAAAATTAATGTCATTCCAATTAATAACGTAAATTTTTTACCGATAATTTTACCGGTACTAAAGTTTAACGCTTTATTTAACGGTAATTTTACCGGTACAATATTTTTAACGTTATTTTTAACGGTAAATTTACCGATAAAATGTTTTAGCGGGATTTTTAACGTTATTTTTTATGTATCGTTATTTTTTTAACAGTATTTCAATCCCTGATCTCCACAAATAATTACCTAGATATTACTTAAGTAGGTAGTTACCTACTTAATTAAATAATGTGTTGTGTAGGTACCTACCTATCTTGGTAAGTAGGTACGTAATGAAAAACAGCTGCATGTACGTACCTAAGTACTTATCTATGTTCTTTGATTTTTAAAAGATTTATTTATCATTTAAGTAAGTACCTACTACCTACAAATTGTACATAAACACACATTACTCTAGAAAAACTACCTATTGTCAATATAATAATTTGTAAACTGTTATTTTATGAAATAATTATAAAGATAACAAAAATCTAGAGAGAAAAGGTTAACTTTTATTTTTTATATTATTCTAAAGTACATACACTCCTTTTTGAGCAGTCGTGTAAAAAATAGCAAATACAAAAAAAACACGACACTACTGTACAATGTACAATTGGTAACTTCTTCGCTATGAGTGTTCTGTGTTGAACATCCAACGGCCCAGCACGGCAGCAATTATAAAAGCATCTTTCGGCGTCGCCGCTGCCGTGCCGAGCCGTGCCGGGCCGTGCCGTTGGGAATTATAAAAGCGCACATAGGCATAGGTACCCATTACACGGTAGGTTTTGCTGTCAGTTTAACGGTTTAACCCAAGGAGGAAGTTAGGTTCGATGTTGTGCTAAGAGCAAAGCCGCGTTGACATGATCAAAGTATACTTGGACCAAGTAAATTGGACAAAATAGCTTTGTTCAAAGTATACTTGGATACCAGGGGCCCTATTTTTGAATCGCTCGACTGACCTCGAGTGCTCGTTTCTACTGATTTTCGTTCGACATCTCATTGTTTTGAGTCATATGTCGACCGAAAATCAGTCAGAAAGAGCGCTCGATGCTAGTCGAGCGATTCAAAAATAGGGCCCCAGCACCCGTTGTCACGATCCAAGTATACTTTGACCAAGTAACTTAGACAAAGTAGCTTTTTATATAGCGTTGACGTCCAAGACAGTCCAAGTGCACTTGGCTTGTTCGTTTACATTACATGATCCAAGTAGCATCCAAGTAGTCGTCAAAACTAAGTAAAGTCGCATTACTCATTTCCCAGCAAAAATGTAAACAAAGGTGTCGCCAGAACAAAACAACACAAAAGGAAATAGTATACTATTCTTCTTCTTAGCGTGTCGACTCGGTATATAATTATATTTGTGAGGACCAGAACTCAGCCACTGATATAGCATTATCAGTGGCCTTGTAAAGATCCTCGCGTGTGCAGGTGTTGGGACACGCAGGGCATGACAGAAGATGTGCCATTGTCTGGGGGGAAATACCACATAGACATGCACTCTCCGAGCTGTAGCCCCACCTGAGCATGTTCTCCCTGCTTCGGCCCACTTGAGTCCTTAGTCTATTTAAGGACTTCCAAGTCGCCCAAGGAAGATCATGGCCAGGGTGGAGTTGTTCCGCCAGCTCAGTATTTGGGTCTGTGAGGTATTTCTCCTTCCAGAGCTTTAAGCGGGTGTCTTTAGCTTGCCCGTCCAGAGGAGGAACTTCCTTGAGGAAGTTGTGGCGACTTTTAAGCCTCTGGGTCACCGGCACGTGGTGGAGTAAGGGGTGCCGTGGGTCATGCTCTTTTTTAAAGCGCTCCAGGGAGCTAGTCACATCCCTGCGAACGTCCGGGGGAGCAATACCAGCCAGCAGATACAGCAAAGCAACAGGAATTGGTTACTATAATAAAGGTTCATACTATAAATTCTTATTATCATCCTACTTTAAAATTACCCTGGATGGTATTACATTTATTATGACTCAAAATATAATAAACAAATTAAAAAGTTATAATAATGACCAAAGGTTTTGAATATCTGAAAACTCACTATCAGGGTCAGTTTGTCAATTTTACAGTGACGTTTCTTTGTTTACATTTTTGCTGGGAAATGAGTAATGCGACTTTAGTTTTGATTTGACCAAATGGTCCAAGCAGACTTGGATGAAGTAGAGCATGGTCTAAGTTTACTTTGATTATTTTTAATCCAAGTGCGCTTTGTTTGCTCGTTTCGTTCACATGAGCAAGTAGTCATCCAAACTACTTGGTCCAAGTGTACATGTCCAGTTGATTATGTCAACCGCAGCTAAATAAAAGCAATACAAAAAAAAAACAGTGTGTGGATGTATGAATATAGATTTTTTTGCATTTATATTTTAAAAGTACTCACTGACACATGTCAAATCCTGGTTCTAGGGATGTAACACAATGATTGATACCGAAAATTACGATTCTACGTCATATCGATAATAATCATTTTGTTATATTTAGATTAAAATACAAAAGGGAACTTCTTCTTGCTCTTTACTATATAAATTTTGAGTAAAAATTGGGATGCGCAAAATAAAATATCGATGATAAGATCGAAATTTTCAATTGAATTACTATCGATCCGAACTGTTAATTTTATTGAACTAGGTATTTTAATATCACTTTCTAGTAATAAAAATTTAAAATATAATAAAATAAACAAAACGATGACCTCCTAGATATAATTTGAAATCGATTTGTCGTGATAATTGGATTACACATTTTTTGGTTGGTTGGCATATCACTATTACATCCCTAATTATGTCAAAATGAGACAAAATGTCAAATTGACAAACCGAGCTTTGGCCTTTCTTCCGATGCTTGCTTAATTTTTATTTAGGAGTTAATTTATTAATTTGTGACTCTCAATTTATTATTAAGATGCTTAATACATTTCGCGGGGCATTGGTGAGCAACGTGCAGTATCATCAAGTGAGGCTTGGTCACAGAATCAGAGGTAAAGCTCCTATTTATTGTCGCACTATAAAAGAGCGCCTCGATGAATTGAACTACAAAGATGAAATTTACACTACAAGAATTGATATTGGCTTTCCAATTGATAAGTAAGTACTTGTATAATTCAATATTTACAGAGTTTCGTGTTAAGAAACTATTGAGGGATGAGTTATAACCTAACTTCTATCCATTTCTGTAGCAAAATAAACATTGCTCTGTGATAATGTATGAACATTTCAGTGTCAATAATTTAATGATAAGATCAACCTCCACCTGTTATTTCTATGATATTTCGCAGGAGTTCATCATCAGAGGAACGTAGTCAACGATTGGATTATGTAAAAAAGTTAAAAACTGACAAAACACTAGAAAAACTTGCTCGAGAGCACAAATTAGTAGTTGATTTAAGTGAGGTCAGAAAAGACTGGTTGAAAACATTGGGCCCTATTCATAAAAAGAATATTGCTGATCACTATGGAATTTTTGAACATTTGTATGGGGAGGGCTATTTTATGCCGAATGTCAACATGGAGATATCCTATAACCTAAATGATGGTTCATCATTGCCTGTATGTACTGGGAATGTGATTAAGCCTGGCGAGGCTTTGCAGAGGCCTTCAGTTGTATTTGAGTCTGATAAAGCTACATTATGGACACTTGCATTGACCAGCCTCGATGGCCATTTAACAGAGGGTGACCAAGAATATGTGCACTGGCTTATTGCAAACATTCCCGGTGATCATGTAGAAAAAGGAGACACTTTGGTGGAATATTTACAGCCTATCCCTCTGAAAGGCACAGGATTTCATAGATATGTATTTGTTCTGTATAAACAAAATGGCAAAGTCTCTTATGAATTACCTAAAGGTCTGTAGATTGTAACTGAATCATTTTGAATTATTCTTCCATTCTTTAAAGTTTTTTCCCTAAATTGATAAAATAATCTTTTGTAGTAACATCTGCATCACTTGAAGATAGAACATTTGTGACACGAGATTGGTATAAAAGAAATCAAGATGTGATCACCCCTGCAGGACTTGCCTTTTATCAAAGCGATTGGGATGATTCTGTTAGAGACTTATTTCATGATACCCTGAATACAAAGGAACCTGGTAAGTTGAAACTATGCTATTCTATACCATGCTTTTTGTCACGCCAACAATCTTTTTTTATAGAATGAAAATTGTTTAGACCTATTTATAAAAAACTATGTTTTCGCAATTAAAATATCACATAAAAAGAAAGAAAAATCCAAAATGTTGCATTTATTTACAAAATACAGTATTTTAAGTAGGTAACAATGCAATTAAATTGACAAAAAACTGATCTACTGCAAGTTCACTCAAAAATGCATGTTAAATTAATTGCATTGTGGAGGGTGTTAATTAATAACTTTAAAATTTCATTTTCAGTTTATGAGTACGACTTCCCAGCCCCATACATAAGACCACAAGAATGGTATCCACGTAGAAAACCATTCAACCTTTATATGGACAAATACAGAGATCCTAAGGAAATCAACAAGGAGTATCTGCTTAGGAAGCTAAAGAATGAAGATCCATTTAGGAAACCTCCTCCACCTCTGAAGTACCCTAACGCTCACACATTTCCGAGGGGTATGCCATCATGGCTGAAACTTCACGAGAAAAAGATAAGACTAGGTTGGGGCAGAGTAAATGATGTTTAAATGTTGATAGTTATGGTTAATTTAATATTATGAGATTAATTACTTAACTATTTCTTTTTGTTTCATTTGATCATAAATTTACTTTTCTTGTAAAGTTGCATAAAGTGTTCATAAAAAAATAATAATCAAAGAAACGAAGGAGCAAATGTAATAAATATAGAGTATATAACATTACTAATGCCTACATTATTATTCATTGCTTCCTTTCTCCTGCTTTGTTTAGGTATGTACCTTTCAGTTTACGTTTTTTTACTCATGTGCTATCAGACTAATATTAAATCATATTTAGTAGTGGTGATTTTCATACAAACAAGGTAACTTAAGCCTTGGTTCTCCGCCAAGGATTGACCTAGCTGTGATCTGATGAAGGTTATCCAGGGAGTGAATGAAGAAGATTCAGATCGCCACACACCGAATTGATCTGATCATCATACTAAGCACCTGAAGCGAACTTGACCGGGTTGTATAGTCCCATAGCAAAAAATTTAAATTCATTCAGAATTAATTTAAAGTTCTTGCCGTTAAGAACTTTCATTTTCAGAAGATCCATTGGCCAGATCCACAATGGATCTACTAGAGCACAGAATAACTAATATTACAAGTACTAGAGAATGTATGACGGGTACCTAAAACCAACTAAAAATAAATGTGAGAACAAATGAAAAAACAATATTACTTATACAATTTTATTAACCGTTCACAATACAAAAATAACTAGCATTATACTCAGATAAACCATGCAATCTAAACAAAAATACCAAATCACCAAATTAATAATAGTACATTAAATAATATCTATTATTTACATTGCGACTTTTTACAGCGATACAGTCGTGATGCAGCATCGATACGTCGCAAATCGTCTACCTTTACACTATTTCTCAATACTAATCGCTGGTGTCGCGCGGCTGTCGAACGCGCGTTTATATCGCTGCAAAAAGTCGCAATGTGTAAGGACCCTTATCCTTTACGAGTGACGAAATTGATTGGTCTCTTTCCATAAAATACATACATCTTGTTTAATTAGCGATATACAACAAAAGATTTTGTAAGTATAAAATCCAGCCTAATTATTAGTACACACATGGTGAACTGGTGATATAAAACTGCATGAAGTTCCCTAACTGCAGTTTTACAGTTGAGGGGTTTTCTATCTAACCAATCATTTCTGACTGACCTAAAGACTAATGAGTAATGACGCGCAATTGATTAATGAAAATTTTAAAATACCTTGATTTTTAAAGTGGGTAATAGGCTTATTTACCTATCCACATAAAAACAGCATATTGAAATATTCATACCTTACGCCTTTTGTAAAGACTAGAATCAATGACTTTTAGAAGGCGAGCTCGTCGTGTTAAAAAAGAAACCGTCGGCAGATGAAACAATATAAAAATGAGGTTAGGTTTATTTAATTTGCCCAATCTAAACTCGTCCATAATCTTTGTTCGTCTTTGCGTCACTGTTCCAACCTAACCTTACTACACTGGTCATCACAAAAATCGGCCCACCTACATTTTACACGAAAACTCATGTTTTAATATTTTAAATGAAACAAATTGTATGTCACTAAATTATTAATCTTAATGATAATTTTATTCAAAATATTAAAATGTAGGTTTTCTTGTAAAATGTAAGTGGGCCGATTTTTGTGATGACCAGTTAATTTAACATTCTTTTAGTTATTAGTGCTTATCAGTGTTATGACAAAAAATCTATTACTGTACCTAGTCAATATGATATTAATTAAATATAATCATTTATGTAACACATTAGCTCTGTCCGCCTATGCGCCCATATAGTTCCAAAAGGTAGTCTTTACATTCTTTGGCTACATAAATTTATTGTGAACGGAATCGTAAAATAACTTGCACCAACTTTTAAGCACACAATTAAACACCACTCATGATAGGTAAAAGTAAAAGAGGGTGCATATAAGTAGACCTTAGTCATTAAATTTAACAAATGTGATAATTAATAACATCCATTAAGCTAACCAATATGTGACATCATTTAGTGTTAATTTTGGAATATTTTAATATGTCTAATTCAAGCACCGTCTGTAAAACATTTACAATGTCTATTTAAGGCGTTAGTAGTTAGTACAAGACTTTAACAGGCAGATACAATATAAAAATAAATGCAATGAGAAATACCATTTTCTTTAGATGTGATTATATGGTGACAATCACGAACAAATCGAACGCGAATTCGTGTAAAATCTAGAAATATAATGCTTAAATAATTATACGTATTTATGGCTTTAGAGTTTAAACATATGAAGTTACATACTTTGCAGAGTGCTAAAGCTTTTGTAAGATTTATTCTAAATCATTACTTTTTTATTATAACTTTTACTGTCATAGAAATTTATCTTTTAATTTTAAACATTAGTTTGAGTAATACAGGATATAATATGTAAACATTTTAAGCAGAGCCAGCTTTAACAAAACATATTTTTTTTTAATTTCCCGTTACCTTGAAGAGGTTTGGTTACAAAATAAAAATGGTTGATTACTAAAGCTGACTTCTTATTTTATACGCTTGTATACAAGCAGGTTATAACCTGCTAATGATAAGAGATAAATTTACATTACGTAAATTAAGGCCATAAGCACATTTACAATCCATACAATAGTGAAACGAATGTACAGTCACTAAAGAACTATGTCACATTACAATAGAAAATTTCTATGGCATAATTTATGACACTGGCAGAAAAAAAAGATGTGACATAGTTTTATGATGTGTACATTTAATTGCTCGTGACTGTACTTGCGTAGATTGCGGTGGCGCGGGCGACGCGTGGTCTCGAACGTCAAAATGCGAAATCGGTAGAGTTGCCAATAATTATCGGTAGATTCGTACCCAAAATCGGTATATTGTGAATAAAACCAGCAGACAGCTGGGTCACTTGATTGTCATATGAATACGTCACGACCAATCAATGTTGCGATGCGGTTCAAACGACCAATCAATGGTAACACTATTCGTGACGTAGTCTAGGCCATATCGTGGGAACAATACCTGACAAAGTATATTATTATAGTACAGCTCGAGCAAAATAATTTGACCAGTATTTTACGCACGTGACATGCGCAGTAGCAATTTTAGGTACAATAGTAGTTTATGAAACTGATGCATAATGAGGGGTATTAAAACATGAGTGTGTGTTTAAAAACCGAGCCGTAGGCGAGGTTTTTAATAGTATCACACGAGTGTTTTAATACCTAGTTATGTACAGTTTCATACACTACTTTATCTACTCTCATACAATTTGTGATTGAACCTACAAAATAAATTATTAATGATAAAAAGAGTAAGTGAGTAGTTTCTCGATTTGCTACGACTTGGTAGGTAGTATTTAGGTACTTACCTAGGTTAGGTAAGACGTTTTTCCGTCGCCGCATCTAAAATATCGGGTGGAGTCCACACTCACTAATATCAGAAATTTTTAAGCAAAAGTAAAAATTAAAATCAAAACATGGCGCGTATTCTATTAGAAAAAATAATAATGAGGTAGTGCATTCCAGCAGACTAATCGTTACGCTAAGTCATCGATTACCATAGAGTACATTTTTATCATGGAAAGTATGTGGAAATATCATTGTTCTTTTTTAATATCGCGGCACTGCCTTCTTCTTGGATTTGCCCTGTATCGTAATGAGAAAAAAAGTTATTTTATAGCATACTTCAGTTAGCAAAGGTATGTTATAAAATAACTTTTTAATTTTTTTTCGGTATTGCGTGTATAAAGTATGTCAATATAAATTCGCTTTGAAATTCATAATTCGAATTTTACGATATGAGTAGATAAAAATGTTTACGTGCGCAAGCCTCATTGTCTATGGTTTGGTTCAAGTTACACTGCGCGAGGTGTACCATGTTATCGAATACCTTCTATTCCAAATAACAAAATATACTTTATTCCATTGACATAAGGAATTTAACAAATCTATCAAATGATTGTCTTAACGGTAGCACTGTAGTTTGCACACTCAAAGAACAACGCACGCACGAAGAAATCCTTGCACTGTGCAATTCACATTGTTGTACAATGCGATCTAATTGACAATATACAATGATCTGCGGCAACTTCAGAGCGCTTGCGGTATATAACGACGTATTTTAATCTGTAAAATTTTCTCTTAGCCAAACATTCTCGAGTGAAGTTGCAGCGAATCCTGTCTATTGTCAATTCAATCGCATTTATACTAGTATGGATCGTAAAATTATGCCATATGATATATCGACGTTGGCTATACGAATCGGCCGGTGAATGAACGTAGTTTCGTTGGAGCGTCCCTTAGTCGAGGCCCACGTCGTCGTCGGTGGGCGGCTTGCCTGCTCCGGGGCCTTCGGCGCCTGGGAAACCTTTATGGAATGGAACAGATGGGATTTCAGATTATAATGATAGAAATACATAATTAATATATTAGATACAATACTAGAAAAAACCGACTCACCCGTAGCACCTCAGACGGGCACGTGGGTTCGAGTCCCGTCTGAGGTGCTATGATTTTTTTTTAGTATTTTTTCTAATATATTAATCTAAAATCTGAAAATTTCAAAATAAATATATAACATTTTATTTATCAATCCCTAAACATCCTGAAAGGCCAATATAATAAATCACATTTTGATACTTTATCAAAATTCAACAACCCAACGTAATGGCAGGCACACAATATTTTCTGTGAATAAATACTTACATATTTATTGTAGTAATCACAAAAAAGCAAATTTACGATTTAATTTGAGAAATAACACTTATGCCCGTATTTATAAACCGCTCTCAACGCTGAGAGCTAGCTTCAGATCATACAAGAGTTGCTCTCCTTATGGGAACAGCATCTCAGATATAATCTCAAGATAGCTCTCAACGTTGAGAACGGTTTATAAATACGGGCCTTAGATGTCAAATGTGATCTATTAAATTGGCCCTACTTTAGTTATTCCTTGTCACTTTGAAAGGTTATTTTTAAAAAAAGATTCTAAAGAGAGTGACTAAACATTAGGAAATAATGCAAAAGCATCTAATAAAGACTACTGACCTGGGAATCCTCCAGGAAAGCCTCCTGGGAACCCTCCGGCGCCCCCTTTGCCGAGCTTGGCCTGCAGCTTTTCAATGACAGAAGCAACTTTGGGGTTGTTCTGATACTTCACGAAGTTAGCCGGATTGGCAGAAACATCCTGGAATGCGGACGCTAGCTCTGGATCCTGAAAATGAAATATTTTTTAATTATAGAATTTTTAGACTTTAGGCATTCACAATGCTATTTTTATATTAAAATAATTAATTTAATAGAAAAAATACTACAATAAATTGACTCACCCATAGCAATCCCATCTGAGCTGCTACGGGTGAGTCAATTTTTTCTAGTATTTTTTATATTAATTCTCTTAATATTATTTAATTTGATTTTGTAAAGTATAGGTACTTCTCGTGAACTAGGGTTCACCCACCAATCCGCATTGGGCCCAATTGGTGGGTTATGGTCCAACCTCCTAATCCACCCAATAGGAAGGCCAATGCCCCAGCAGTGGGGACAATGGTTGATGGTCAAGAATTATGTAGTGGTCAGAATGGAATTTGCAGCCATGAAATACAAAGGTCCGTATTTATAAACCGCTCTCACGCCCGTTGTACACCGCTCCCTGGGGCCGTACCGGCTAACGCATCGATTATCGAAAAGTCTGCCGAGTTTCAACTTAAAACAGAAAAATCAAAATAAGGAATTTCGTCTTGTACTTTCTGTTGACGTTATATGGAAAATATCGATGTTCGTGTGACATCATAAATTGGGGTTCGCCATTTTGGCCCAATTGGGGCTCGATTTATCTGTTTTAATTTGAAACCCGGCAGACTTTTCGATAATCGATTCGTTAGCCGGTACGGCCCCTGAATGCGCATTCCCCCCATACCCCCGCGAGCGCTGTCGCTTCAGCTTGTGCCCGCGCCGAACAATGCAAAGATGTATCCTACACACGTTGGTTACCTGGAATGAAGACATAATTTCAGGGTCGAACAGCAGGTTGCTGAAGTCATGCGGGTTGAACCCACAAGGGGAGAGATTCCCCCATTCCCCCTGTGCCCGTTGTCGCTTCAGCTTGTGTCAGCGCTGACCATTGCAAAAATGTAATCCTATACTTGTCATTTACCTGGAATGCAGCCATGATCTCAGGGTCAAACAGCAGGTTGCTAAAGTCCTGTGGGTTGAACCTACCAAGGGGAGGGATTTCCCCATTCCCCCGGCGCCCGCTGTCGCTTCAGCTTGTGCCCGCGCCGAACGCTGCAAAGGTGTATCTTACACTTGTCATTTACCTGGAATGTAGCCATAATCTCAGGGTCGATCAGCAGGTTGCTAAAGTCCTGTGGGTTGAACTCACCCCAACAAAGGGAGGGATTCCCCTATTCCTCCTGCGCCCAGCTTGTGCCCGCACCGAGCGTTGCAAAGATGTATCCTACATTTGTCGTTTACCTGGAATGCAGCCATGATCTCAGGGTCAAACAGTAGGTTACTGAAGTCCTGCGGGTTGAACCCGCCCGGGGGAGGGCGCATTCCCCCCATACCGCCCGCGCCCGCTCCCGCTTCAGCTTGTGCCCGCGCCGCCGCCGCACGCGCCTCCTGTGCCTTACGCGCGCGACGGATCTTCGCACGGTGCTAAAAGTACAAACAGTAGGTTAAATTATGACAAATACAAATGCCGAAAAGAGACAAAAGATGCGCAGTAGCCATAAACACTAAGTTTATGGCTACTGCGCATCTTTTGTCTCTTTTATTCTCTTGCCAATATATATGTACAATTTTAACAACACAATATCTACAATTTTACACAACTTCTATATTTTAATATTGAATTGAATTGAAAGGATACACCTATGAACCATGGATAGTGATAGTTGTAAAATTTAGAAAAACATATTTTTTTATTGCAAATAAAGGCTTAACAGTAATAAGACTTTAACAGAAAGTCATTGCAACAATTAAATATTTCCATGAAGTATTCAATAAAATAATATTGGTTGATAGAAATCAGGAATAATTAATTGGGTGACTGGAAATAATTAAAGGCGACTGTTAATGGGTTCTTAAATCTAAATCTGGCAGCCGGTTTATTTTTGGGCGACAAAATAACTAAACGGGCGACAAACTGTGGATTACAAAAAATACGTAAAACGGGCGACTACATGTGGGAGATAAATAATTTAAGTTACCAGTGAAAATTCTAAATGAGTGACAAAAATACTAGGTGGGCAACTATTATACCAAGTAGGTAACTATATAAGTGATTTAAGCTGCCCAACATTGTATTTTTGTCATCTCGATTAGGATAATAATCACCTTTTTAAAAAAAAATATATATGCCAATTTTTAAATGTTTTGTGTGACCTAAGGTTGTCGCCCAAATAGTAATTTGGTCGCCCGTTCTGAATAACTAGTTACTCATTAAGTATTTTAAAGTCACCCATTTCCAACATTTGTAGTCGCCCTCAGTCCATCGCCCACTTAGTATTTCAGTACGCTATATTCAGTATTTTTGATACCCAAAATGGGAATTTATTGTTACCCGATTAAATACTACCCATAGAAATCCTGGTATTGCTCAATCTAGCACTAAAATTGGTGAAATAGTTCCGATCAAGGTAACAGGGGGTCAATTCTTCTAATGTTAACGTCGAAATCGTGATTCAATGGTGTTTGAATGGTAATGCTTTTTGACACAGTTCTTGTTTCTTAAATCCAAAACCGAAACACATTGTATTTTTTAAGCTCAAAACGGAAACACATAGTGTCTCGATTTTGGGTTTTAGAAACAAGATCTGTGTCAAAAAGCATTGCCAATCAAACACAATTGAACCACAATTTTGACGTTAATATTAGCAGACTTGACCCCCTGATCACCCGCCCGGCTTCACTGGCGTCCACCCTTCTAAATCATAAAAAAAATCGGGATGTACTCCGGGAGTGCCGGCAGAAGTGAAAACTTTTTGCACGAATTGCCGTCTTACGAATTTACTCTGCATTTGAATTTACGAATACAGAACAGTATTGTACGAAAGTCTTATCCATAGCTTGACAGAAAATCTAGTTTTGACATTGAATTAAAAAATTAGCGCGTTGCTATGGTGACACAAGTGTTTACATATTCTTACGAATTTTCGATCAGGGTCACGTGATCCCGACTGACTGACGCGAGTTCAACATTTTTTCCCCATTACAAAAAAGCGTACAACGCCGCTAAAGAGGTTTTCACTTTAAAAAATAAACGCTAAAATTTAGAATAACAAACCTCCTTCTCTTCTTGCTTACGATGGACGCTAAGTTTGTGTTGGCGCAATTTCTCAGCATTAGGCTTCACTTCATACAACCACTCATTTGCTTGATCATCATAGTCGATTTTCAGAGATTCACACAAGTCATGTGATGCTTCCTCAAACTTTCCAAGTAACCTGCAGAAATAAAAACATGATTAAAAAATATCTTCTTTGTGTACTTTTTATCACTTTGATCTAACAGCCCCCCTACTCAAATAGCCAACATTCTATACGTTTGAATGCTACAATTACTTTTAAAGGTCTCTGCCCACTACACTGTACCATACCATGGCTGTGCTAGGAACGTGACAAACAAAAAAATATTCTTTGTATTGAAAAGTATGACAAAAGCATGGCCGGTGACGGAATAGTCTAGTGGGAATAATATAGTGTCATACTTTTCAATACAAAGAATATTTTTTTGCTTGATACGTTCCTAGCACTGTCATGGTATGGTGAGCTGTAATGGGCAGAGACCTTAAGGTCATCAAGCTTTAAAGCTTAGATATGAGCAATAGACGATTAAATAACATTTGGCAAAGGTCATTGAGCATTTTGACCTCCTTGATGAAAGTTCGCGTACAGAAACCAAACCAGTTTTAAATTGAAGAATTCAGTCCCACTTTTCAAAATGTGTATTATTTTTTATGTACCGACCGGCAGAAAAAAATTATTTCACATTATGTGTGTGAGTATAGTATTGTTATTAATCATTTGTTAATAAAACAAAAGTTTTTACTTTCAGCATTGTGAAAATGTGTGGCACAAGCATAATAAACGTTTGTACTGTTTTTATTTTATTTTATTTATTATTGAAATGCTATGATATAATGATAAAAAAATTAAACATGTCCTGCAAGAATGTGACCCATACCACTGCGTAGCAGATACATTAATCTACACACCTAGCCCTATTTCGTCTGTGTACCCTGTAGGTCAAATGTGCGAACAAAATGCCCTATGACCTTTTTGTGAATGGGGAATGTCCGAAAAAAATCAATTTGGCTTAATATTTTTTATAGGTAGGAATAAGCTCCCTTAGTAATAGAAAGAAGTTGCAGAATTTTCGGTTGCGTATAAATAAAAATAAAAAATAAAGTCACTTCGACTTCACAAATATACGAAAGTAACAGCAGAATGGAGATTATACCTTTGCCACCACCTGTCATAACCACAACTTGCTATTAAAAAAAAAGTTTCAACACAAAATGTCAAAACTTTTTTTTAATACTTGCTGTGGTTGTGGCAGGTGGTGGCAAAGGTATAATCGCCATTCTGCTGTTACTTTCGTACATTTGTGACGTCGAAGAGACTTTATTAAAAAATTTTGACGCAACCGAAAATTCTGAAACTTTTTTCTAAAAGTAAGGGAGCTTATTCCTACCTACAAAAAATTATTCAGCCATTTTAATTTTTTTCGGACATTCCCCATTATAGACTTCAATGTATTGTTATAATTGACAAGCTTATGGCACGTAATTTTATAGTTTACAGCTTATTTTAAAGCTTTAATAGTAAGCATAGCTTTCAAACGCATAGAATATTGGCCATAGGGGGAGCTATGCCTGTGGAAATAATCATTGAAAACATTATTTTACCTGTAGGCATATCCACGGAATTTATATGCAGCAGCACTATCACAGTTGAGTTCTAAGGCTCTAGTGCAGTCCCTGATGCAGGCATTGGGTTTGCTCAGTTTGAGAAACACCTGAAAATAACAATACCAGGTTTTACTTGCCAGGTTTATGAATTGCTATAGTTACTTATTTCTCACTATATAGCTAATAAAAGAGACGCATAGATAGCCACTCAGAAAACTGGCAAGTAACAGGTTGTAATATGAAGGCAGTTGCATAGAATAAAACACTTTTTTAATAGTTAAGTATTAGTGTGGTAAAGTACTTTGTTAAAAAAGTATTTTATTTCACATCTAGTGAAGAAGATACGTACATAAGTAAGCTTGAGAGGTGAATAATATCAATAGCAAACATTTAGTAGTATAATTTAATATGTTCAAAATAAGGATTAAACTTTGTAAAAATAATTATATGTGTAGGTTAGGGTTTATTCCCGAGCTGAGAATTCCTGTGAAACCATTGGGCTTTGTTCCAGGGAAATCAAGCTCGAGAAAAGTCGAGAACTCATGAAATCATATTTGAGTCTATAAAATTAAACTATTTGCCTTTACCGGTTGGCAAGCGTTTGTCTTATAAACGCGAGGTGGCGGGCAGCTTTAGAAATGCTTTAGTTTTTGTAAAGGCATGTTCGTAAATGTAAATTTCTCGACAACCTGAAAAATTTGCCTCGAGAATTCTCAAGACCCAAGAAACTGATAAGCTTGAGAAATCATGAACCCTGGTGTAGGTTGATTTAGATTGGCTTTTAACAATTAGTTGCTTTTGTCAAAGAATATGAAGAGACTTGACTCACCTGTCCTCTCTTTGCAAGAAGTAAAGCGCTCTGTGGATTGAGCTTTATAGCTTCAGTGTAAAGCTTGATAGCTTCATCATACTGCTGCTCCGAGAAGGCCTTCATTGCCGCTGATCGCTTCTCATCAGACTGGTCTCTCTCCTCATCAGTTGGCTCCTTTGTAGGGTCATATGTTTCTTCAGCATCCAGTTTGTCAGGTTCAATGACTCCTGCCAGAATAAAATAGCGAGACTTATTTCATACTAACGACCACCTGCAACTTTGTTTGCGTGGATAGTATTTTGTCTATCCCTTGAGAACAGTTTCTTTTTTTGGGATAAAAGGTACCCGATATCCTTTTCTGTATCCCTGACAATAGGTATGAATAATTTCATGATGATCAGTTCAGTAGTTAAGACATGAAGGCGTAACAAACAAACAAATGGACTTTCGCATTTATAATTTTAGTAAGGATTTTAATAGATTTATAATCTATTAGAAAAAATTACAATAAGGATTTTTTGAAATAAATTCTGTCAAACTGTTTAGTGCGAGAAACAGAAAAACCAGAAACCAGCCCCCCTAGCATGAGCACCAAAACGCGATATGATATAGCGATTATCATGTTTAACTGTCAAAAGGCAACGAGTTTTGATAGTAGTGTCGATGAAATGCTATTATATCACACAATAATATATACATAGTGTTTCGGTAGTCATTTAGGGGTCTGGCTTTTATGACAAAGATGTAAAGACTTCTTTTTCTTTTATTTTATCATATGTTCAAAATAAGTACCTAGTTCATAGCAGGGTTCGAAATTATCAAGATGATTACACTTCTTGATAATTATTATTATCAGATAATGTGTGTAAAAAATTTGTTATAATTTGTTTCATAACCAAAAAGAAATTTATCATTTTTATTTATCATTTAACACAAATTAACATTATTAAAGGTAGATTGAGTAAAAATCTGTGTCCGTCAGATTCGACATTTTCACGTTGACAGTGACAAAGAGCAAAGTGTCAACTTGAGACTTCGTTCGTTCGGATACATGCAAGTGCGGAAATACATGTTCAAAAAAAGTTCGCATTCACAAGCTCAACTTTTTGTTATTATCAATCGATAATTATCCATAATTATCCTTTCGAACCCTGGTTCATAGTAATACATTAATGAAAGATTCTTGTCATTATTTTAACCAAACTGTTACTACAATACCTTCCAGGTCAAGCTCCACTTCAGATTCTGTCTCAGACTCCTCTTCAGACGATTCAGCTTTTTGTTCAGCATTATTATTGCTAGTATTTCTAAAATTAAACAATTAATTAAGTTTCTGTAATTAATATTTTTCTGAATGAAGGTGTCTGAAATAATTAAACTAATTACTACTTCATCAAATTGGCTAAAATTTTGTTTTATGACAACAGTCTCCCCAAGCATGCCCGCAGACTACAGACCAAACTGTCGGCCGATAGTTGGTTTTGTATGAAGAATCGGCCAATACGAAATCGTTGTAGTGTGTGCACTTGCATGTTTCTTTATACTGATTTCAACTATCAGCCGACAGTTTGGTCTGTAGTCTGTGGGCACGCTAACCCTATACAATAATGTATTCAAATATTTTCGAATATGTTTCCAACTTAAGATTCATAAAATTCTCAGTTACAATAACATATGCTGTTGTAAACTTGCTGCTGTAAACTTGTAAATGTGTCAATTCATTCAGTGTATTGTATTGACAAGTTAAACTCCCCACATCACATTTTTACAGACTCTGATTCGGAATTCCGAAATGGAATACATATAGGTAGATAATGTAAGAAAATTTCGAATGGAAAACTACCGCATGTCTCTAGATTTTAAGGATTTGTTGCGTTAGGAATTCTGAATTAAAATTAGGGCACCTACCTATGTGGCGGGAGGTTAGAATAGGGATCAAATAGTTAAATTCAATAACAGTCTTTTTTACTTACGAATCACCGGAGGGCGTGAAGTTTTTAGCTCCGAAAGTGGCCGCAGGAATGGTCACACCAAGTGACGCTAGGTAGTCTTTGAAGAATGCCAACTTTGGGTGGTGCAGTATCTGCGGCGTGGACTTGCATAATTCCACAAACACTTTCAGCTGGGTCAGTTGCTCTTCGTTAAAAGGACAGCTCATTTTGATTGATTAAACAGGCTGCCGGCATAACAAATTACAGATATATGAGAATATGAGATACAAGCAAACATTAAAGAAAAATGTGAAAATTTTGTGTTTTACATTTTAAATAGTAGGTAACACGTTTTTAAAGAATCACATTTATTATTGTTTTGCTTACCTTGAATCAAAATTAACAACTTTTTTCGCAATTCGGCGTAATTAACGTGAATGTGACGTACGTGACAAGCAAGAAAAAGGCCGAAAACGAAAAACACATAAGTGTTGCTATGTTGACAAATTAATTTACCACACGTGTCGTACCCTGACTGATGCCACGTGTTAACACGCCGTATTTGTATGGACGTGTTAAGTGTGCGTCTAGCTAGTGCAAACCTTTACTTTGAAAATTGATGTCATCTGACGGCGTGTTAATACGTGGTGTCAGACAAAAGTGCCAAAAAGTGCCCGCACCATACGTCGGTAATAAGCATTAAGCAGCTAACTAAAATCTATGAAACAAGCATTGCGCTCAAAAAATAACACCACACGAAAAGTACAAATAAGTGAATTGAACTGAAAATTCTGGCATTTAATTATGCAGCACAAAGCGTCTGAACACTGGTTGCATATTAAGTGACCATTTTGTATACTTATAAAAGAAAAAATATGTTGCATTATTTCTGCATTATTTTTACTGCCTTCTTTGCATTTTTTACACCATTTGACTACAAAAAATCATTTCTAATAAACTCTCTCTTTTCTTTACGCTAACGTCAGTCACCGGGCACGTGGCTGGCCCGATGAAAGGCTCAAAATCAATGCTCCCCATTGAAAAGGCCCTTTTCAGACCACCGTAAGGGTGCTTGTATTCGGTACAAATAGCTTGTGCATGTTGAGGTAAAATAAGTAAAAGAGGTGAAGTGAGGGGTAAAAAAACAATTGAAGGTAATATACCTTAAGTATATGTTTCTTGTATGTTTCAATTGCGGACATATAGCAAGCAAAAATGATTCTTATCATACCTATTGATCTTAAGGCTCGTATTTTATAATAAAACTCAAATCTCTGCTTGAGTACAGTTAGTTAGAAAGGGATGGCGCTATATTACGCAATAAATTTTACGGTCAGCAGCACATCAAGCTGTAAAAAACTGTCAAAAATCTTCAATGAATTTTGAATCATAAACTGCTTGTTTTTGAGTTTAAAATTGATTAAGAAAAATTCGACACTTTCTGGAAGCCCAGCGTGCCGTTTACTGTACCTACCATTCCTTTTTAACTGTACTCAAACAGAGATTTGAGTTTGAGTTTAATTCAAAATGCGAAATTCATAATATGAGACTCAATGTCACGTTTTTAGAGATTATTTTGAACCTACAAATTTAATAGGATTTAAAAAATTCATAATTTCACAATGATTGCAATGTTTTTGTGCAAAAAAAACATTGCAATCATTGCGAAATTATGAATTTTTTAAATCCCATTAAATTTGTAGGTTCAAAAATCTTACAGAATCTTTCAACACTCCGCTGGAGCGTTTTTCGGGACTGTAGTCTCAGGCGTTCCCGCCGTTAAAGTGCTCCTTGAGACTACAGTCCAGAAAATGACATTACAACTTTACTGGTTTTTAATATGTAATCTTAAGGTATAACACACTTTACTAATGGATTATTGATGCCCATAGACCAATTCAAGCCAAGAATACCATCCGTTTAGACTCTAAACGGATATTTCTGTATATATTATAACTGTATATTTCTCTAAAGTTTAGAGAAATATACTCTGAGTAATTTTATAACAGTGACAAACTGCGTCATTGTAAAAACGTCAGCGTTTTTTGTTATGATGGTGATTTATGCAATAGTTTATAAATTCCCTGTAATTACTCGATTATATCTTTTCGAAAGTTTTAAATAATAATAATCGTTGTTTTGCTCTCTTGAGATTTAAATATTGATTTTAATATTATCGTTATGTTGTTTGTCTGAAATGAGGACGAAATGGTAGCGCGGTGAAATTTTTTTTTCTGAGCTGACGTTGTAATCAATTTATCAATTTACTACAAAATATCATGTTTATTACGAAATATTATAGGTAAAACCGGTATAATTCGATATCAGGCCATATTTTTGTTCTTTTATTTGGAGTAATTCATGCATAAATATTCTACCCGGTTCCGGTCGATCGTGAATTTTTTTTCAACGTTCTCCATTTTTTTTATGGAATTTATTCAAACTAAACATTTATTTAATTATTTTTTAATGGAAAGGTAAACTAATATGAAAATGGAATAAAATATAAAAAAACATATGTTGTTGCTGTAAATTCTAAAATAAAAATATTTTTCTATTGCAATCCATAAATATTTTCGAAATTCGAAGCTTCGATATTTTTTGTAAATTAAATTAATACTATACTAAGATCGTTTTTTTATAAAAACTGATAGGCAATCTACTCCTCTATTTAAAACAGTTATTTGTTAAGCTTAAAATTCAGCTTAAGCTTAAGCTCCAGTGAGTCATAAATCGAGTTTTTGTCTGGAGCGGCGGGACCCATTTTGTGTCCGTTTTTTTACGAGCACTAGACCGAGATGCAGCCCGCGCACCAAAGCGCTCGAGCGGTTAAGCTATTATTATTTAATACCTATGTTTAGTTAGATCGCGAGTGCACAAGAGCGAAAATGTTAAGTTTACTGCACTTGACTGTACTTTCAATGCGCTCAAATATGAAATTTGTCAATCTCTTTGTCCAAATATTTCTAAAATGTGACGAAAAAACTAAAATATCGATAAAATTAAGATTAAGCCTTTAATATCAAGTCATCATCGTGGAAGTACATACTTCCATAGAAAAAAAACTCCCATTTTCTTGGGAGTCCAGTTTACAAATGGTAACATTTTATACCATAGTGCTAGTGAAGTTTTTTTTTCTTTTGTTTTTGGCGGGATTTTGTCGAGTTCAGTTCGGTGACTATTTTAATTATTCGCAAATTGATTCATAGTGGATATTGTGTCTTAAAATTGGTGCAGTTTTGTGGTACAAGTGTCTACGCAACTGAACAATATGTGGGATAATGGAAATAGGCGCGATCTTGGTTGTGTGAAGCTGAGACTTTTATTGTAGTGGTCGCTACCTCGGCAAAACCGACCGTTTACCGAGTAAACTGTCTTGATATACTTGCTGCCAAATGCTCCAAGCAGCATTGGAATGCGATTCACCCGCATTTTAATGTAAACTGAAACAATCTACTAGAAAATCTAGAAATACTGAACTATTCAAAACATGACACTGACAAAAATTACTTCCAAGAGGAAAGTAGATTGCCAGAACAAAAATAAGAAGAAGAGAAGAAGAAGTTTTTTCTTCAGTATATTCGCCCCATTAGAGGAAAGGCAAAAGAATCTTAGTTCATACAGCAATGTTCCAATACACGACCGAGATCACGCCAAAATGGCGGCAAAACTAGAATGAAGTTTTTTGTCTGCTCCTAGCTAGAGACTTATGTTTTTTTACTTATGTGTATTTGGGCATTTCTTCAAACGGGTATTTTTTTTCTCAATTCGGTGGTTGAATTGAAATTTGGTTTTTATAAGTAGTTTAATAACAAAGATTGAAGTTTATTCCATACTAAATCTGAAAATTACGATGGCACCAGATTTTGTGAAGTAGTTTATGAGAAAAGTTAAGCACCTAATTGAGAAAGCATCGAATTGAGAAAATGAATCACCGAATTGAGTAATGGCCCAACGAATTTAGAAATATAGAAATAATGTATTAGGAATGATCAAATATACAAATACCTAAAACCATTTTTGATTACTGATCGCTGGTTTAATAGTCAGATGGTTAATTTTAGGTTTAAGTGCCAATATTAATGTTTCTAAAATATAAATAATTATCAAAAGGGTTAACAAAATACTACTGAATTTGTGTAACAAAAGACGGTTTGTCATAAGTTAACAAACTTCTACTTAACTAATTCACTAAAATGTTTACTTTTTAAATTTATAATATAATAATAATATCTTAAAATATAGCATATTCATCTTCAGGATCAAAATCATCTATGTTCATCTCAAAAAAGTTAGTATCAGCCAGTGTAATCAAGGTTTCTATGTTAATCTTGGCTTTCCAAATACTGGCGTTTTTTAATAGGTCTGACAATTTGGATTTAAAATTTGGATTCATTTTTCTTATTGGGGATCTTTTTCATTTTAATATTTCTAGTTTTCACAGGTTCTTGATCTCTGGCTCATTTGTCCAAAGACCTGCTTGCTTTTGCCGGTTTAATTATTCATCTACATGACAAAATTTGTGCTTTATTACTTGAACCAGTAACTGTCTGTCTGTCGTGTAATCTGCAGATTACAATTCATTGATGCCTGTATGCTGCCCATAATGATATTCGACAAACTTATGCAAACAATCTTCTAGACAGCACCTTAGTTTTCTCATAGCTAGCTTTTTATTAGATATAATTTGCATTCCAAATTACTTGATTGAATGTCCCACGAAATTCTATTTAGCTAACTGGATTTTTGAGATTTTTTGAGAGATAAATCAGGCATTTTTTTGATATGAGAAAACTAAGATGTTGTCATGAAGATTGTTTTCATAAGTCTGTAGAATGTCATCATGAGCATTTAGGCTTCTATGAATTGAAATCTGCAGATTACACGAAACACAGACAGTTTCCAAAAATATTCAAAGGTATGTTAGTTGTCAACAAAAATTCTTCAATAAAAAAAATATTCAAGTAATAAAGTACAATCTTTTTCATGCAAAATAATTAAACCAACTGGTTAGAAACACAGCAAGCAGTTCTTTGGATAAATCGACCAGAGAACCAGAGCCTGTAAAAACTGGAAATATTGAAATGAAAAAGGTTTTAAATCAGAATTGTCGGTTTTAGATGTTATTTTTGAATAAAATTCTGATTTAAAGACATACTTTGTTTTATTGTCCCACACACAAATAGAAAGAAATATATCACAATCAATTATTACAAAATTCACACGTTTACACAGAGGCACGTTCGCTACGAGAGAGAGAGCAGTGTTGCCAGCACAGACTACAGGTTGCCATGCATTACCTACCACAGATAATATAAAATCCTAACACCCCCCCTCGATTATTAGTCATTTTATATTAAGAACAATACAAACTATGACTAAGAATCGTCTAACATTACAGATATATTTACTTTAAAAACAATGTTTCTTTTAAATTACTTTTTCGTTTTACATTTACACACATATATATCATATTATTTACCACAATGACATATTTCAAGTTTATATAAAGTTCAAAATTAAAAATCATTTTATATTTAGCAAATTTTTCATATTAACAAGTTTTTCATTTGACAATTAAGTTTGATTCTGTCCAAGTATTCATTTTATCTAATGCTTTTAATTCAGTTTTAATTGCTTTTTCCCATCCATTGTTAATTGCTTCACTATAATTTGTAGGATTATCTGTAGTTACTAAACAGTAAGCTTCATACACCTCATAATCATTCATGTAGTTTGGTTGCTTTATTTCTCTTCCAGATCTAGTATTGACTTTACTAACTTGGCTTTCTGTATTCTCTTGGATCTGCTTAGTTTTATCTGTTTCTTCATTATTACTTTCTATTATTTCTTTCTGTTCTATTTCCTTTTCTTGAATGTTATGTTTTACCTCTTCATTTCTAATTAACACAGTATTATTTTCATTATTATATTTACCTTCTTTTTCATCTTCGTTATATTTATAATTACTTTCATCAAATCTGACATCTCTCGTGCTCATGACACAATCTGTAGAAGGATCCCAAACTTTGTACCCTGTTCTTGCATATCCTACCATTCTTACAGGTATCGCTCTATTATCAAATTTATCTTTTCTTGGTATTTTCATCATCCACCCTTTACTTCCAAAAACTATCAAATTATTTAATTTTATTTCTTTTCCATATATTCTTGCTGGTATCTGTAGATTAATTGCTTTAGATGGACATCGGTTAACTAAGTAGGTAGCAGTTAACACGGCTTCTCCCCATAAATAACGAGGTAAGTTAGATTCTTGTAGTATAGTCCTTGCTTTGTCAAAAATTGTTCTATTCATTCTTTCACTTTTTCCATTCATTTGTGGACTATATGGCATTGTGTACTCTAATATTATACCTTTTTCTTTACAGAACTTCCTGAAATTGTTGGAAGAATATTCGCCGCCATTATCACAACGCAATCTTTTTACCTTTATATCTCTTTCTCTCTCTATACCATTTATGTAATCTATTAAATTATTTTCCGCTTCTGACTTATTTTTCAATAGGTATGTCTTTGTAAAATGTGAGTAGTCATCAATTATCGTCTGATAAAATCTGTGTCCTTCTCTAGTATTCACTTTCATTGGGCCTGCTACATCCGAGTGTATTAATTCTCCTATTTCACTTGACTGAGATTTTGTTATACTTTTGAATGGTAATCTAGTACTCTTACTTGCCATACACTCTTCACAAATTTCACTACTCATTGGTAATCCTAAAATACTCAATCCTTTTCTGTTTAAGTGACCCATTCTCTTGTGCCAAATATTTTTATCGTTACTTGTTACGTTACAACATTCTTCTATATTATTATTATCGTATTTATTTTTGTTGTTAATATTATTTGTATTTATTTTGGTATGCAGTATAAATAACTTTCCTCTTTTCGTTCCATAGTATCTGAGATTACTACCATGTATCACCATTTTATTGTTAACAAATATTACTTTCTTTCCTTGTTCTAATAATCTATTTACTGATAGTAAATTGTGTGAGAGTCCTGGTACAATTAATGCTTGAACATTTATTGGACTATTATTATAATAAACTTGAAGTGTACCTTTCTTATATGCTGTTAGCTTGTCACCATTTGCTATTTTAATATTTATTTCACTTTGTAGGTTACTAATGTTAATCATATACTTTTCATACTTTTCTTGAATAAAGTGGTGTGACGCACCCGAGTCAATTATAAAATCTAATGTTAATTCATCTTCTTCACTATGTTCAACATTTCTCATGCTAAATGCTACAAATAATTCTTCTTGCTCATTTTCTGCCATATTATTATATCCATTTGGTCTTCTGTAATTTCTCTGAAATCTTCCTCTCGGTGACGGTGACCCTCTCTTAATTTTATTACTATTTGTTTTACATTGGAACGCCTTATGGCCTTTCTTGCCACATTTATAGCAAGTAATGACGAATGCTGTATCAGTATTATACTCGTTTCTGTGTTCTTTATTATTTTCATTTATTTTAAGTTCTGCATCCATTAGGCGTGCTTTCACAAAATCCAAGGTTAACTCCTTGTCTTCAGTCATGGTTTCCAGGGTCATGATTACTGTGTCATACTGTTCTGGTAAAGTTAAAAATAAATGACAAACTTTGTCTGATTCATCTATCACACACCCTGCCGCTTCCAAATCTGTGATTAATTTGTCAAATGTGAAAAAATGATTTTGTAAACTTTCATTACATTTCAGCGATATTAACTTCGTTCTTAGGAATAATTTATTAAACACACTCTTTCTTTCAAATATTTTCTCGAGTTGATCCATCATTTCTTTTGCTGTAGAACATTTTTTAATCAGTTCCAGGTGTTTGTCTGTAACGCATTGTACAATAACGCTTTTGGCCTTAGCGTCCTTTTCGACCTCTTCTTTTTTACTTGTATCCAGTTTTATCAAAGTCTCCACCAGGCCCCTTTCCTCCAAAAGTATTTTTACACGAAATTTCCAATTTGAAAACGATGTATTTTCCAATAATTTTGGAAAATTTGCAATTGTTGTAGACGCCATTTTTATATGGCCTAAACTCAACTTCGACTTTTGTTTTTCACTTTTTATTCTTCTTTCAGATCAACTACGCTCTGCTGTTATTTTTGAATAAAATTCTGATTTAAAGACATACTTTGTTTTATTGTCCCACACACAAATAGAAAGAAATATATCACAATCAATTATTACAAAATTCACACGTTTACACAGAGGCACGTTCGCTACGAGAGAGAGAGAGCAGTGTTGCCAGCACAGACTACAGGTTGCCATGCATTACCTACCACAGATAATATAAAATCCTAACATTAGATCTATCAGAAAATGATAGTTTTGGAAAACTTAGATAAACATAGAGACCTTGATTACCCGAACACTGGTTGATACTAACTTTACTGAGATGACCGTAAAATGAATTTATTTCTAAAGATGAATATGCTTGCTATACTTTACGATTTTATATTATTTACTTTTAAAAGTGAATATTGAGATAAGTTTATAGGAAAGCAACAATTCTAGTGATCTCTTGTCTCTGATTGAATCGGATATTTTGTCATAAAGATTGAAGTAAATATCCTACTAATATTATAAACGTGAAAGTTTGCAGGTTTAGATGTTTGGATGTTTGTTCCTTTATTACGCAAAAACTACTGAAACTTAGCACACAAATAGAAAATAGCCTGGATTAAAACATAAAATACTTTTTATCCAGATATCTTACGGGAGCGGGAACCACGCGGGTAAAAACACGGGCGGCCGCTAGTACATAACATGCATTAATCATAGTTTTTGACAAGTGAAATCTCAATTCGATGTAATTTTTCTCAATTCGATGCCCCATTTTCCAAGGAATTGCGATCCACTGAATTGAGAAAATAACATAATTCATCAAATTAATCGTAAATGTAATAAATTAAAGCAATTTCTACAATAAATATTGGAAGATGTCGATTAAACATTCAATTAATTTAGCACAAATCTCATTAAATACTTCATAAATAAAATTTATGACGTCCACCGATTTGAGAAATGACCCGATCCCAAAAACACCGAATGACTTTGAACCTTCGAAAATGCTCCTCAATGCAGCAGTCCTCCCGTCCACACTGCTAAGCTGCTCAGGCGCAGCTGCTAGATGGCGGGAATCAGTAATGTGCGTTCGTACTGTACGTAGTTAGTGACTTAGGTAAAGAAAACTAAATTTCACCGAATTGAGGCACACGCTTCGGACAAAATTAAAATGTGATATTGTGTTGAAACCCAAGGATTCGCATTAAATATAATTACACATATGCCTTTATTATCTATCCCTTGTTCTGTGAATACTAGAATTATAATGAATAAGTTATTATTTTAAGAGTTATGAAACAATAACGAACAAATTCTGGAAAGGCGACACGCCATTTTAAGCCTAATTCTGCCCGTTTTCAAACTTTAGGTTTTTTTTTGGTGCTTTATAAAACCTGACAGTCTTTTGGATATGCTCTCAATCAGGCCAAGAGTCTTATTAATACGTGTAATTTTTTCCAAGTATGTAATTAGATTTTAAAGGTACTTTTTCCGCTAGAGTAGACTAGGGCTTGCAATATTCGTCCATTTTTACTATTCGAATATTTCGAATAGTTCCAAAATGAATATCCGAATTATCCGAATATTACGAATTTTTCGAATACTTTTTATCTAGAGAACAAAATGTCCTTTTGACTTGAATATAATATCATACAATTCATAATTTTATAAAGGTCATACAATAAAAGTAGAATTTTACTAATTTAAAAAGAAAAACTACGTTTTTATGAACATTTAACTCTCACTAAAAAAATTCTGACTCTTTTCACCTCAGACGGGACTATGGACGTGTTTGGTTTTTTCTAGTAGGTCTATTTAAGTAGTTATATCATATATCAATATCTGGGTGAACGAGTTTTGCTCGGTTTTTACTATTTATTGTAATATGGTGGTGTTTAGGTGATAATCTACATTGTTATCTCAAACATTAACTACATCTTTTAAAACTTGTCTAAAAACAATAAAAATAAAAAATATATATATAAACTTGAACATATAAAAAAACACAAACGGCACCGAGCGGGATTCAAACCCGTAACACTCGTTTCTTGCCGTCCGCGTCTTAACCCGCTGGACCAGACTGACAGTGGCCGGCAGAACGAAATTAGCGACCATATTCTGCGACGAAAGAAAAACACATGAAAACTCGAAAACACGCGTTTTCCCAAACATAAGATTAATCTCGATCGATTGTTTACCCCCGAAAACCCCCATATACCAAATTTCAGCGAAATCGTTAGAGCCGTTTCTGAGATCACAGAAATAAAGGTGATGCCGATTTTACTATAGAAGCTAGGCCATGATGCGCTTTGATATACTTTTAGTAATTTTCTTATGATCATGTAGGAATAATATCATTAAAATATAATGCGGGAGAAAAGAGCCGTTTTGAGGTTATAATTGTTTGACATTTTCGTATTTATAATGACATTTTGTTATCTACCCCTTTTGACATGACATGAGTTTTATTGTCACAGATTAAATAGTTAGTACAACTACCAACGTACTTTACCTACGTACGTAAATAATGTCAAACATACACGATTAATCAACAATCGATTCACTAAAAAACATAAGTATAGGGTGTGTTGGCAATAAAATAATGGGATTTTCTTATCCTTTCAAATAAAACAAATTCCCAAAAAACAGAGAGTGTAATGTGTTCAGGGTTTATGTATGTTTGTGGGTGTTTGAGTTTCTTTACTCCACTTCTAAATGCCTTAACGGATTTAGATGTATAGTTAGAATCCTTACATAATCCCGAATGCAGTAGTAGCCCAAAGCACTCATGATGGTGGTGATAGATGGTATTTCAAGCAACAATAAGCAACATCAACAAACTGGCAAACACAGTTTGTTTGGCGTCAGATAATGTTCACAAATATGGGTTTCAATTTCAATCCCATTCAGTCAGGCTTGTGATGAACTTTAGAGAATTTTATTACTCACTATTATTCATTAAGATATCGAATACTAGGTACTTAGTTTAGGACTTAAGTATATAACAAATTTTTAATCTCCGATCTGATCGCAAAAAAATCTGCTGTGCTGTTGCATACATTTTGATATTTTTGTTATTAATTTTTGTATGAAACAGCTGTTTATTATTCCACGATTTCAGAGTTGGTCTCGTAGTAAAAATGGTTCAATTTGATGGTCCCTATCTACCATATTCAACATTAGAGGTAGGGTTTTTTATAGGCCGCGGCACGTAAGTTTGGCGGTGAGAGAAATTGGAGGGGAATACTGCGCATGCTTGCAGAAGCCCCGCACCACGTCTCCCACCAATGAGACCCCAAAAAAATACTTCTGCGCACAAAATGGCAGTGCTAAAGTTACATGCCGAGGCTTGTAACACACTGTATATCAGTCAGTATTCGAAAAATTCGGAAAATTCGAATACTACTCTCAATAATATTCGAATAATAAATGAAGCGAATATTCGGATAAAACGAATATTCGGATATTCGAATACCAAGCCCTAAGTAGATCAATCGGTACTTCCCGTAGAAATGCCCTTAAATTCATGGTCTGTAGTATTAAACAAGTTAGTGTAAAGACTGGAATTTACAGTCAGCAGCACATCAAGTTAGGTAAATACCTATATACTTAAGGTATCTTACCTATACAAAACAACACAAAACTGTCAAAAATCCTTACATATAATAGAAGAGTAAAAAAAGTGTGTCTGTACATTACATATATAAAAAAAAAACTGGTGATGGAGACGTAGTAAGGCGACGGCTACACGCTCAGTAAATAATGTGGTCCAGCGCCATAGAGTAAATTTTAACCATGGAAAGTAAAATATTGAACGTTCCATACAAATTACTTTCCATGGTTAAAATTTACTCTATGGCGCTGGACTACAGTATTTACTGAGCGTGTAGCCGTCGCCTAATAGAGTATGAATTTAAAAAAAGTGTGTCTGTTTGTTTGTCTGTTTGAACAATAAAGTTAATATATATCAACTTTGTTTGAACACGCTAATCTCCGGAAATAAAGAACGGATTCGAATTAAACTTTTTTTGGATTAGTTATTTTGGGGCCTGGGCATAATAATTTAATAACTTTTTTTTTTATTGGATTTATTTATATACTTTCTGTCTGATTGAGACAAGGAATAATGGCGGAACACTGTAGTAATGTTAACTCTGATATGTTAACTAATTTTATTAGTTTTAATTGCAAAAATGTGAATAGATCACTTGAATGTGTGAGAGCGCTTTGTCAATCGAACGACATTTTAGCGTTGCAGGAAACTTGATTGTGGCCTGATGAAATACCCATTCTAGGTGATATCGATAAGGAATTTAGCTTCCATGGTAAGTCTTCCATGGACCCAACCCAAGTAATAAGAGGTCGCCCGTTTGGTGGAGTGGCCCTGTTATGGAGAAAGAGCATGTTTAGTACTGTGTCTGTGGTTGAATGTGCGAATGATAGAATAGCTGCGATCAAAATAACTTTAGCGGAACGAACCATCTTAGTATTTAGTGTGTATATGCCGACTAACAAGGCTGATAATCTGGCTGAATTTTGTCATTGTATGGGCACAATAACTTCAATAGTGGAAGGTTGCAACTCAGAATCAGTCTTTGTATTGGGAGATTTTAATGCCGACCCTAAGGAATTGTTTGGACAAGAACTATAAAGTTTTTGTACTGACCAAAATTGGTATTGCGTGGACCAAATTAAACTAGGAATTAAATCTGGAACCTACACCTTTGTTAGTGACGTGTATGGAACCACGAGCTGGCTAGACCATTGCCTAGTTACAGAAGCAGCTTTTCGGTCTGTTGTTAATGTTAAAGTTCTTTATGACACATACTGGTCAGATCATATTCCACTTATGGTACAAGCTGATTTGGGTGAGATCAGGCCAACGGTACATACACCTTCAGCCAATGACGCGAGAAATAAGGTTATATGGGGTGAGAGGAATGCATGTCAGATCGAAGCCTATAGTAAGAGATGTACGGAGGGTCTAAAAGAAATAGATTTTCCCCAAGAACTAGGCGCGTGCTGTGATGGGATGTGTGTGGATTCAGACCATAACCAAGTCATAGATATGTTGTATGATAGAATTGTAAGCACACTTAAGGGGGCTGCCGAGTTTGGCTACAACGAAGGAACCGTTAAAAACATTGTCGAATTATTGCAGGATGGAATAAATTTGTAAAGGAAGCTCATGGGAATGCTAGGCAAGCCTTTCTTAATTGTGCATGGTATGGGAAGCCGCGAGTAGGTAGACTATATCAAGATATGTGTGAAACGCGTAAAGTATTTAAGGCTAAATTAAAAGAGTGCCAACAGAATCAGGAACAGATAAAAATTGATATACTTGCAACTCAACATGAGGCCAAAAACTTTTCCAAATTCTGGAAACAGACAAAAAAGTTCAGCCCAAAGTCGACTGTCCCTTTGAGTGTGGATGGAATGCATGATCCTAAAGAAATAGCACCTATTTAAGAATCATTTCCGCGTCAAATCATTGCTTCAGCCGACGGAGGGGAAGTGTCAATATGATGGGGGCGTTGTGTCCGGGGTGCCTGTACGAATAACACCTAACGATATACGATCGGTTTTAAAAGCTATGCATAGAGGAAAATCACCAAGACATGACGGCCTCAGTGTGGAGCACCTCCACTATGCTGGGCATCATTTACCAAGAGTTTTGTCCTTACTGTACACACTTTGTATAAGGCATTCATACCTACCGCTTGAGCTAATGAGAACTGTAGTAGTACCCATTATTAAAAATAAGACTGGAGATATATCGGACAAAAATAACTATAGGCCGATTTCATTAGCTCTGTGCTTGCAAAGGTGCTTGACAGTTTGCTTGAGCGACGGCTTAGTGAGTGTGGGAAAATAAACGATGCACAGTTCGGCTTTAGACCTGGCCTATCAACGGAGAGTGCTATTCTGTCGCTGAAGCATACTGTGAAGTATTATACTCAGAGGAAAACACCGGTGTATGCGGTTTTTCTGGACATTTCCAAGGCGTTTGACCTGGTTAATTATGACCTACTATGGTCGAAGCTACATGAAGTATCATTGCCAGCTGAACTAATTTCAACCTTCCAATACTGATATGGTCATCAAATTAACCAGGTCAGATGGTCTGGGGTACTATCTGAAGAATATGTACTTGAGTGCGGAGTCAGGCAGGGAGGTCTAACTTCTCCTGCACTTTTCAATTTATACGTCAATGAGCTCATTGACGGTCTCAGAAGCACTGGAGTCGGCTGCTCGATTGATGATGGCTGCGCAGTCTGCACACTAGCGCCGCCATTAGAAAAAAAATCATAGTGCTTAAATAAAGACAAATTTGTAAATTATCTCTCTGGAGTGCACTCCGAACAAGCTTTCTGGTACTTTTTATCACTTAAGCAATATTTTCTAGCCTGTCGTTTAGTTTAATTGACTTTTATTGTTAAAAGTGGCCACTTTTCGCAATAAAAGTCCATATAACTAAACAACAGGCTAGACAATATTGCCTAAGTGATAAAAAGTACCGCAAAGCTTGTTCGGAGTGCACTCCAGAGAGATAATTCATAATTTCTTTTTTATTTAAGCACTATGATTTTATTTCCAATGGCGGCGCTAGTGTGCAGACTGCACGCTCTTAACACCATTAGTTACGCCGATGATATGGTGTTGTTGAGTCCGTCAGTGCGCGCGTTGCGTATCCTGCTGGCGGTGTGTGAGGAATATGCCACTAGACATGGCCTACGTTACAATGTGGCCAAAAGTAATCTGATGGTTTTTCGAGCGGGAAGGAAAATTCCAGCTACTGTACCACCCATTAAGCTACTTCATACTGCTCTAAACAGAGTGATGCATTTCAAATATTTGGGGCACATTGTAACTGAGACCATGTCAGATGACCTTGACATAGAACGAGAGCGGAGAGCATTGGCAGTCCGATGCAATATGCTTGCCCGCAGGTTTGCTAAGTGTACAAGACAAGTAAAAGTAACCCTATTTAAGGCATATTGTCAGAGTTTTTACACTTGCAGCCTGTGGTGTGATTATACGCAAAAGACTGTCAATGCACTCCGTGTTCAGTATAATAATGCCTTCAGGATGCTGATGGGGCTCCCCAGATACTGCAGTGCATCTGCCATGTTCGCAGAGGCGGGTGTGGATGATTTTCACTGCATTATGAGGAAGCGAACAGCTTCGATTTTAAGAAGAGTTCGGGGGAGTACCAACAGCATCCTGACAGTTGTAAAGGATAGGCCTGATTGTCCGTTGGTCAGGCACTGGATCCAACGGCATATGAACGGATCCCAAAAATATTTGAATTAGTAATTTGTTATAGGTAATATGATGTAGTAATTTTAATTTTATTTAATTTTAAAACTAAGGTGCCCATACTACTAACATATTTATTTAAGTGTATCTACTAACAAATGGATCTATGGTCTGAAATAAAACTATTCTTATTATTATAATATGGTATAATAATATTAATTTTGGCAAAATGGAACATCTGATACAGAACCATAATGGTTCAACTAAACTAAAGGAATATAAAAATGACACCTTTACAAAAGCTGTTTAGCCTGATGAGCATTTTTTGTTGAGGTATAAAATCGAAGATCGGGAACACCTGATGCAGAACCATAATGGTCCAGCTAAACTATACAAAATATAAAAATGACAGCTTAGCAAAAGTTGATCAGCCTGATGAGCATTTTTTGTTGAGGTATAAAAATCGAAGGTCTGGAATACCTGATGTAGAACCTTATTTAATTTATTTGCATAAACATGTGTTTACAAAAAACGAAGATCATTCTGATGTGGAAATCTAAGAGATCAGGTTAAAGTTGTTTAGCATAATATAATAACATAAGCTGGGAGTATCTCCACGTTATGAAGGCGGTAACAGTTTGGGCCTAATTTTTGATATCGACTTGCCTAAATATACGGGTCAGACGCTTAAAGCCGCTTGGTGTCGATCTAAGAACTGGTTGTTTTTCGCATGGCCAACTGTATGTGGCTTTTTCCAGGGTTAGTAACGCTCCAGGTCTTTTCATATTGGCTCCCGAATGAAAGACTACGGGAATAGTTTATAAAAAAATTTACAATATTAAACATACAACGTGTAACGACAGAAACGGGGTATCAACCCGAAAGGAGGTCAATGTACTCGTGAATCTGAACTTCAACAGAAAAAAAATTTAAATCGAAAAAAAAAAAAATTTTGGCTTCTCCATAGAAAACTTTAATTTGCCGCCAACATTTTGTATGGAGAGTTCAATTTTTTTTATTTTATTAGAATTTTTTCTTCTGTTGGAAGGTGTTCAGTTTCACGAGTACATTGACCTCCTTTCGGGTTGATACCCCCTTTCTATTACACGTTGTATAAATAAATTAAATCAATTTACTAACTTTTAACATAAAACACTGCTACAAGTATTTTCTTATGTAACTACATTAGTTCATATTATATGCATACGCCGGAGTCATAAAGTCCACGCGTACGAAGTCGCGGGCATCAGGTAGTCTTCAATAAGTTTTGAGCGTTTCATCGTTTTCTGTTCATTTAAGACTGTATATTCGGATCACGTTCTATTTTTAAATTTTCAATACAAATGATCAAAACAACTTTGCGCGAGCCATAATGAGGGCGAAATTTGAAAATTCCTATTAAATTATTAAATAGATATATGGATATACAAAACGCGCAATACATTAGGAAAATACCTCATTATTAAAAAAATAAATAAAAAAAACCGGCCAAGTGCGTGTCGGGCCACGCGCCATAGGGTTCCGTAGTTACCTTATACCATACCATATTTAATACCACCTATCATTTTTCGTTTGCAAAAATAACTTTGTTTTTCACAGTGTTGGTATGAATGACAAAGTTATATTTGCGGTTTTGGAAAATGTGCTATATCTCAAAAACTAATTACTATATCTCGTTCAAACCAATTTTGGTTGAAAGTGTTTATTAAGATCTATAGCATATTTTTTTTTAGATTTTTCACTTTCTTATTTCAAAAGTTAAAGGGGGGGGGGGGGGACACACATTTTACCACTTTGGCGGTGAATATCTTTCAAACGGTTGACTTTGAGAAAAAGTTGTCTTAGAAACCTCAATGTCATTTTTAAAGACCTATCTATAGACACCCAACACGTGTTGGTTTGAAGAAAATTTTTTTTTTCAGATTCAATTCCATGTATGGGGAGCCCCCCCTTAATCTTTTATTTTCCTTATTTTTGTATTAAATTCGTTAAGCGGTTAACAGAATACATCTACCTACCAAGTTTCAACTGTGTAGTCTTAATACTTTCGGAATAAAGTGGCTGTGACATACGGACAGACAGACAGACAGACAGACAGACATGACGAATCTATAAGGGTTCCGTTTTTTGCCATTTAGGCTACGGAACCCTAAAAAGACTTTAGAATCTTTAAATACCAGTTAAAAAACATGTCAAAGTGTACCGCTTTAAGCATTTTTAATAGGTATTTTATTTTCTTTGTGATTATTTTTTTTTTAAATTTTCTCTCTATATAATAATAAAAATATAAATAAAATATAACATATAAAAATAAATAAAATTATTCTTATGCCTTAAGTTTAAAATTGACTGAGTTTTACAATATTTTTATTTGCTTCATAATATGTGGCAGTTTACATTCATGTCACTAGCGACACTTGCTGGCCATTACCATACCAGGCAATCCTCGCCAGCCAGACCTCGCATCCTCCAATAGCATATAAGTAGAGTCACGAAAGGCATAAGGTACCTACATACATCCTTTTTCTGACACAAAAAGAGAGGTGTTATTATAAGTTTGCCGTGTTATGTGTCTATCGTAAGTAACGTAGGTAACTCCCAAACTTTTGGACCGATTTTGATGTGGTTTTTTTATTTGAAAGCAGGCGTGATTGAGTTGGTTCTTAGCTATAATTTATGAGGATCATCAGCTCATTTCTTACTTAATGAGCTTCTTCTGCTTAGCTTATTGTGGGGTTTTAAAAATATTTTGCTAGCAGATCATACCAGGTATCTTATCTATAGGTACAACCTGTTACAAAAATCCCCCTAAAGCCGAAAATGGTAGATATAGGGACCATCAAACTGAACAACATTTACTATTATACCTATATGCTACGCCAATTACTATGGGACCAACTCTGAAATCGCGAAAGAAATCAGCTGTATCATAAAAAAATAATAAATAACGAAAATATCAAAATGTATGAAACAGCTGTTTGTTTTTTGCGATTTCAGAGTTGGTCCCTTAGTAAAAGTTGTTTAGTTTGATGGTCCCCAACCAACCATATTCGGCTAAAACCCCTAAGGTTTTTGGTAACACGTTATATAGATTATCACAAGCTTTCGCCTGCGACTTCTTCCGCGCGGTCTTTATCATTTTATTTGTATTTAAAGTTATTTCTTATTGTATCAGAGTTAATTGTTATATGTATGTACCTAGATATTACCAAAAAAAGATTTTTAATGTAAGGAAAAGGTTACTTATGTAGGTAGGTACTTCGGTAGGTACTGTGTTTTAAAATCCTACCTCAGTAAGTTGCTTACTATTTTACTTCAGTGTCAAAAACATCATTTGGCTGCCCGCGACTTCGTCTGCGTGAAAAGTTTTTTTTGCCATCCCTCGGAAAATTTATGTCGAGATGAAATCCCTATGTCCTCTGTACCCATGACAATGTGTATGTAAAATTTCATGATGATCGTTTTAGTAGTTAAGACGTGAAGGCCTAACAACTTGGATGAATTAAACAAACAAACGGACTTTCGCATTAATTATAGTATTAGTAAGGATCATTTTTATGAAGGATATATAGTAGTAGGTAAAGACTGGTCAATGAAAAATGACATTGAAATGGCGGCGCCACTTTCCCTGTTAAATTAGCATTTAGAAGTTAAGTTATTGGAATCTGGACCTTAAAATAAGGCGCAAAATTAGTTGCATTTCCAACCGAGTCTCATCTTTTATTGACCCAAAATAAATCCATTGTGTCAGGCGACCCTACGTTTGAGGTCAAAGATCAACTGTTTGTTGTGCGAGTGCGAAACTTCCTCGGTGGGGGAATCGAACCCGTGACCTTTGCTTTGCGTCAACGTGTTACAATCAAGTTCCATAGGTATTTCCTGGGACTATAAATAAAATTCTTTGGTGCGTATTTACTGTTTACCCTAAAAGAAATGATTCAACAAACTTGTTCGGTGACGTATCAGAGTACCTACCTAATTAATTTTAAAGGTGTTTAAATGAAATAAGCAATTTCATATTAATCTGTGTGGTTACGGTTAATAAAGTACCGTTTAGTTCTTCCTATAATAAGTTAGTCGTGATCGAACTATAGTGATGCAAAGATCCAGATTGGTGCATGGCGTCTAAATGATTTTAAATATTTTTTGTTGTGTGAATTAATTGATTGGACCGGTTTACGTAGTGTATCAAGATGCAAGGTCTTTTGTTTTTATTTTTCTTGGGTAAGTTTAATTGAGTTCAGTAATAAACCGGTTTGCTTATTTTTATTTATTGTAAAACATGCTGGTTTACTAATTTGCTCTATCTAATATACAACTTTTACTAAAGGACCAACTCTGAAATCGCGAAATAAAAATCTGCTGATTCATACCTACACAAAATAAAAACGAAAACATCAAAATGTATGAAACAGCTGATTTTTTTTCGCGATTTTAGAGTTGGTCTCTTAGTGAAAGTTGTTCAGTTTGATGGTCCAAACAAACGGCTTTTCCCATTTTGGGTTCATTCATTAACACGTTGTATTCTAATTATTTAATTACATTTACAAACTGTTGCTTTTAAGTATAAAAATATGTTTATGACCTTCTATCTCTAAACATGTTCCAATCGTAAATACGTTTTGTGTATTAGAATCTATTTATACTAAAGATCTTGAATAAATCAATATTTAATTCTGTTGGTCATTCTTATCTGAGCTGTTATATATATTATATTATCATAAGAACTTTTTTAATAAAAATAGTGCCCCTTGTATATTATTCTTCTAGTTTGTGTCAACATCGGATCATCGAATTCTTCTGCAAAAGAGAAAACACAACTTTCTGGCGTTGAAAACAGTGATTCTAATAAAAGCCCAACTAGTTCAATTCCAAGCGACGTAGAATCAAGGTTTTTCGATCTCGGAGGAGTTATTAAGCAACTATTCCCGGGTTTTAATCAAGGAGGCGCCGGTGGGAATCCTGGGCTTAATTTGCCATCTAATTCGCAGTTTTATCCCGGCGGCGGTGTCCCTGCTCAGGTAAGTAAACCTCACTGGACTTACTTTTTTACTTGTTCAGTAAGAAGATGCCTTCTGTAATTAACTTCTGCTTCTAATTCCTTCTCATACGATGGTTACATATAAAGGCATGCAATTAATTTTACAGAATTGGAACCCTCTAAATCCTATTAATCAAGGAAATGGATGGTATCCTAATAAACAGAACATCGCGCGACCACTATTCCAGGATCAAGGATCGCCGTCAGATAGCAACTTTAATCAGCAAGGGTCGATAAATAACATTAATCAACCCGAACAATATCTCAATCAAGCCGGTTTAGGACAGTACCCCGCTAACTTAAATGGTAATCTAATAAATGGTGGAGGGATTCGGAGGAGACATTCGGGAAATCTTCAAAATTCAGGCTTCCAACAACGTCATCCTTCGCAGTTGGGTAGACAACAAGGTCGTCCTAATTATGACCCGAATGCATTCGAGTATCCGGGAAGAAAACCGGCTCATCCCAACCAAGGTGAATCGAACTATGACTATAATTATCCTTCATACGATGAAGGGCCTGAAAATTGTTTTGATAATTTTGATTATTTTCCACAAAATAAATTTCCTCAATCAAACACAGGTCAAACTTCGACGAATCAAAACAATAATGGACCACCGTTAAATCAATACCCTGGTCAGAACTATTACCCAAATGGTCAAGTTTCAGGAACGAATCCAGGAAATCAAAATGGAATGCGACCGAATCAAAAACCGAATTCGAATAATAACGACCAAAAATACGAACAAAGACAGCCAAATCAAAATAATATGAATCAATTTCCCAATGAACAAGGAAGTAGCTCAAATCAAGGAACCCCCTCGGATCAATTTCAACAAGGAGCTAACAACAGAGGACAAAACAATCTTAGTCCACCAAATAATAATTTACCAGCAAATGTCAATCAACAGGGTACCAATCTAAACAACAATAACAGGCCGAATCAACAAAACCCACAGACTCAAAATCAAGGTGTACAGCCTAACCCAGGGCAAGTAAGTAGTGGTAATTTGAATGGCGCAGTAAGATATCCAGATGACGACGACGATGACTTTGGACAGACAACTAGTATACCTATAGCGACAGTTACTACTATAACGCCCACAACAAAATCGCCTACAATCGGAAATGCAATTGTAGGGAAACCGGTTTTGATACCGACCTCAACTGTACCTCCCGGTCAAGTGGTGTTCGTAAATGGGTTTGTATATTTTGATTACGATACTTACATATCTACTTAATAAGGATTTAGAAAGTACCTATTATAGTATAGTATATATTTATAGTCTAGTATATTTTTCTACTTTGAGGTTATTGTGGGTAATTAAATACTTAAAACCACCTTTTGATAAAGTTAATGAGATTCACAGGTTTTCGGATAGCACTATCTTCTGGTTTAACTAATAAAATGCAATACAATTTCAATTAAAATTACTTTCAAAATACCTAAGTTATTTAGGAACCTGGAACCTACAAAACTAGCTCTACAAGGTTATTTTTAGTATATACGAAACCTGAAAACTGGGGTTCTATTACGAAAAGTTTAATGCGATACACGCAGCTGCGTCCGTGCTTCGTTTTGATTGTTTCCTATTACAAATTACTTTCGTATGCGATATTGCGAAGTAATTGCGTGAGTTTGACAGTTTTTCTCCAGTGTATCCGACATTGTTCGTTTAGTAGTCTATGAACTACGGTAGCCAAATTCAAAACATTCGTTATAACTACAACCAGCGAACAGCGGACGATTATCGTGGCCAAGTGACTGCGTTACGCAATTGCGTACGTTATTTTCGTAATAGGCCCCCTGTTTGTTCAGAATCAGTAATAGAATGATTGCAATATTTTTTATATCATGTTATATTTCGACTAAATAATAATTACAAAACCATAATTAACACACATCCTATCCTACTAACGGGAAAACACAAAAAGAGTATAACTTCGTGAGTTTTTAAGATATTAATTTTTTTAGACAGATTTCGAAAATGAAAATATGTGACCCGTGTTTCGGCTTTCGTATATACAAAAAATAATGTTGTATAGACTCAACTCCCGTCTGAGTTGCTACGGGTGAGCCGATTTTTTCTAATATTTTCATTATATTAATCATCTTGTATAGACTAATTTGCCGTACAAATAAACGAAGAATAAGTTTATATTTCGAATAACCAAAAAGTTTGTTTAGGAATATGATGCTTTGAGATGTTAAACGTAAGGAGTAATAATATATATAAACTTATTCTTCATTTATTTGTACGGCAGTAAAGAAATACGTATGTCAGAAACAATCTTCTGTTGAATTCTATTCGATTTCACCGAATTTAGACCATCATTAATATTTTTAGATAATAAGTAGGAACTGGAGACAAAATAAGGTTCCATTTCACTTCGCTCTTGTCGCACTTTCTACTCTTTCATTACAAAACCGCGAGCAAATGATCTCTCGTAGCGAAACTTACTTCGTTTCGTTTCCAGTTTGGTTTGTTTTCTAATCCCATCTTTCACAATAATATTATTTTTTCCACAGCGATGTAACAACAGCTTCCCAAAAGGAATGCGTGCAGAACTGTCCAACGTCGTCGGAATATAACCCCGTGTGTGGCACCGACAACGTGTCCTATTTCAATCCATCGAGGATGCTTTGTGCTCGCAACTGTGGCATAAGTAAGTAAAAAAAAAGTTTGTAATAAATAACAGATTCCCGAAATGACTATGTACATAATTCTGCAAATCTTAAAAACGACTGATCTTAAAAATGTCGATTACTAAAATCGACCGAATTTAGAAATAACGCCTTTTTAATTTTCCGAATTTATGAACAAAATAATCTTCATTCATAAAATTCCCAACCATTTAATAACATAATATGATAAACTTTTCGCGTAAATTATTATCTATTGATTGTCTACTGACATAATTTATTAATGTCGTAAGATTTGTCAAAACTTCAGTAAAAAAATTTACATAAAGTAATTAATTTTTGTTTTTCTCGCAGATGTCTTCGAATCCCGTAAAGGTAATTGTAATAGAAACAAATGAAGAGCTACACATTATTTTTCTGAAATATTTTTACAAACTAAATAAATCCTGTTTTGTTAATCTTTGAATTTCAATTTATGCCGTATACAATTACAAATAAAAAACCCCTAAGCCAAGCCCTAAGCCGAATATGGTAGATAGGCTTGGTCGAAGTAGATAGGGTAGGTAGGTACTATTCATATCATATAACCCAGGAATAGTACATTATGAGACAAGTTAGCTTAAGTTGCTCATTGCACACAAGGCTGTGGGTTGCAGCCCGAGCCGTAGGCGAGGGCGTAACTCAGCCGAGTGTGCAATAAGCAAGAGCTCACGAGTTTCATACGACGTTTTTCAACACATTTGCGAGGAAAAAATAAAATAATGTACCACACAGCAACAAATACGACATAAACAAAATATGAACATTATGGGAAAAGGCGCGCAGGTTTTTTTGTTTTTTTCACACGCCCAATGCAAGAATATTTTGCGAACAAAGGGGTTAGGTGAGCATACAGCCTACTTCAAAATTGTAATTTTAAGTGATAAAATGCAAATATTTTAATATTTTATAATAAAATATTGTAAATAATTATTAATTTAATAATAATAAATATTTGTTTGACTTAATTAGGGACTTACATATTTATTTATTCCAAAAATGTATATGAATTTTCAGAGGCATAAAACCTCTTTGTTGTTACTAAAAAAAATAACTGTATTACCCGGTTAAATTGGAAATGCTGTGTTTACTCGCATAGAATTTGCAGTAAGGTACTAATTTAACTTTGTAGGGATAATTCTATAACAAACTAGTGTTTTATATATTATTGCACGCGTTTGTTATAGCTCGGTTTATGGCCCTAAAAGCGATGTATTAGGGCTCACTTTACGAGCAAGTGTGTTGAAAAATTGTTATAAACCCTGAAAACTGATACGATGATTTTAAAATAATTTTTCTTCCTTACAATATAAACTGCATAGTGGCATGGCAAAACTATTGTCATAAAATATCTTTTAAATTCTATTTTTAAATTTACTTAATAGTAGTTTATGATACAAGGTTGGTAAGGAGGTTTTTAAAACGAGTTGACGTTTTATAATCGTCACGAGTTTTAAAAAACCTTAACAACCGTGTGCCATACTACGTTTTTCAATACATTTGCGAGAAAACATTATAAGTACTACTGAAATTGTAATCTATACATATAATAAAACTGTAAATTCTAAATATTTATGCGCGTATTACGCAAAAACCGCTAAAAGAATTTTGATGGACTTTTCATAGTTTAGTAGATTAAGGTCCAACTTAAAATCTAAGCTATGTTTCATTAAATTCAGGTGGGTGGAACCAGTGAAAACGGCTTGAACTCTCCTTAGTACTAGCTTTCATACACTAAAGAGGTCATTTTAAACTGGTCGCTATATTTTTCTACTGTCCACGCGGACGAAGTCGCGGGTGGAAGCTAGTAGAAATTAAAAAAACGTACGTAAACAAAAACGTACGGTAAAATCAACTTACCGCACGCTGTACTAAACCGTAAACAAAAATTGTTTAAAAAAACAAAAAACCGACTTCAAAAAACCTCCCTCTAAAAAGCAAGAAATAATATTCGTAATAATAAAAACACGTCTATTGAAGTCGGGTGGGCTGGAGTACAAATTCCTTTTTTTTATTCTAAAAGTCACACCCGGCTTCAATAGACGTGTTTTTATTATTACGAATATTATTTCTTGCTTTTTAGAGGTAGGTTTTTTGAAGTCGGTTTTTTGTTTTTTTAAACAATTTTTTATTTTTTTTATTTTTAGTGTAGGTACCTTTTGTATAAGGTAGTGTGGGTATATTATTTAGGTCATTGATAGTGTATTAAAAAAGATTTAGGTAGAAAACTCGAGTCAGCCAAACGTGAGTTAATCGCGGAGAAACATACATACATGCGGGTCAAACTGAGAACCTCCTTTTTTTAAGTCGGTTAAAGAACTACACATAAGATATCCCTTTTCCAACAAAAAAATAATTATCTTATTCAGTTCATGAACAAAGAAGTTATACGACTGATCATCGAGGTAGTTCACACAAAATCATACTATTTTCGTGCTTTTTTCAAGATTACTTGAAAAGTACTGAACCGATTTCAAAATTTTAAAAAATGGGACCAAATTGAATTTTTACCTAATGTAATAACGTTTGAATCATTTCAATCGGTTCAGCCGGCTTCGAGTAATCGGTGTACATACAAAAAAACGGGTCGAATTGAGTACCTCCCTCCTTTTGAAGCCGGTAAAAAAAAAACGGGTCGAATTGAGTACCTCCCTCCTTTTGAAGTTGGTAAAAACGCACGGCGTGCGGTAAAATCAACTTACCGCACGCTGGTCTGTCATCGTAAGCTCACATTTTCGAGCAACTGTATTGAAAAATAATTAGGAAATAGTACGTACATTATGAGACAAGTTAGCTTAGGTTGCTCATTGGACACGAGGCCGTGGGTTGCAGCCCGAGCGAGGGTAACTCAGCCGAGAGTACAATAAGTAAGAGCTCACGAGTTTCATACGACGTTTTTCAACACATTTGCGAGGAAAAAACAAAGTAATTAATCACACAGCAACAAATACGACAAAAACAAAATAATAATCATGATGAGAAAAGGCGCGCAGGTTTTTTTTTTGTTTTTTTCACACGCCCAATGCAAGAATATTTTGCGAACAAAGGGGTTAGTGAGCATACAGCCTACTTCAAAATTATAAATTTAGGTGATAAAATGCTAATATTTTAATATGTTTTAACAAAATATTGTAAATTAGGAATAATTTGATAATAATAAATATTTGTTTACCTTAATAGGACCTACACATTTATTTATTCCAAAAATGCAAATGAATTTTCAGCGGCATAAAACCTCTTTGTTGTTACTTAAAAATAACTGTATTACCCGGTTAAATTAAAAATGCTATGTTTACTCGCATAGAACTTGCAGTAAGGTACCTATTTAACTTTGTAGGGATAATTCTATAACCAACTAGTGTTTTATATATTATTGCACGCGTTTGTTATAGTTCGGTTTATGGCCCTAAAAGCGATGTATTAGGGCTCACTTTACGAGCAAGTGTGTTGAAATAGTACATTATGATACAAGTTAGCTTAGGTTACTTATTGCACACAAGGCTGTGGGTTGCAGCCCGAGCCGCAGGCGAGGGCGTAACTCAGCCGAGTGTGCAATAAGTAAGAGCTCACGAGTTTCATACGACGTTTTTCAACACATTTGCGAGGAAAAAACAAAGTAATTTACCACACAGCAACAAATACGACAAAAACAAAATAATAATCATGATGAGAAAAGGCGCGCAGGTTTTTTTTTGTTTTTTTCACACGCCCAATGCAAGAATATTTTGCGAACAAAGGGGTTGGTGAGCATACAGCCTACTTCAAAATTAAAAATTTAAGTGATAAAATGCAAATATTTTAATATTTTTTAACAAAATATTGTAAATTAGGAATAATTTGATAATAATTAATATTAGTTGACTTAATTAAGGACCTACACATTTATTTATTCCAAAAATGCAAATGAATTTTCAGCGGCATAAAACCTTTTTGTTGTTATTAAAAAAATAACTGTATTACCCGGTTAAATTGAAAATGCTCTGTTTACTCGCATAGAACTTGCAGTAAGGTACCTATTTAACTTTGTAGGGATCATTCTATAACCAACTAGTGTTTTATATATTATTGCACGCGTTTGTTATAGTTCGGTTTATGGCCCTAAAAGCGATGTATTAGGACTCACTTTACGAGCAAGTGTGTTGAAAAGTAATTTACCACACAGCAACAAATACGACAAAAACAAAATATGAAAATTATGGGAAAAGGCGCGCAGGCTTTTTTTTCACACGCCCAATGCATGAATATTTTGCAAACAAAGGGGTGAGTGAACATACAGCCTATTTAAAAATTTTAATTTTAAGGAATAAAATGCAAATATTTTATTATTTTATAATAACATATTGTGAATTATGAATAATTTGATAATAATAAATATTGTTTGACTTAATTAAGGACTTACACATGTATTTATTCCAAAAATGTATATGAATTTTCAGCGGCATAAAACCTCTTAGTTGTTACTAGGGTTGCCAACCCTACTATATAGTATCCTACTATATTGAGGGCTCGACTACTATATTTTTTGGAAAAATATATAGTTTATATGACAATGAAAATATGTATTAGGTTAGGTACTTTATAAAAAATAACTTATTTTAATTACAAATTGTTGGACACAAAATATTAGTCATTGGAAACTACATTACCTGTCCGTCGTTTTATGGTTGCTACCATAATGCGTCATGGGCGTTTTTAAGAGAGCCACAACACGTTTTTCGCTCAATGTGCGATAGTTTATTTACATACAAACCTCAGTAACATACCTATATAGTTTGTTGTAGTAGTAGTAAACAAAAGAGCAAAAAGTGGCCACTTTATGCACTGTACCTATATGTACTATAGTGTTTTATTAGTAGTAGTAGGCAATACGACTACTAATATAACACTATAGTACATTAAACATTATACAATACACAACACATATATATTTCCGAAACATAACCTATTGAAAATTCACATGAACAGGGGCTGTACCGGCTAACTTACATGGCTATCGTAATCGCTTTCATTTGACAGATGGATGTGATACAATACATTGCTACTTTTATTTGATAAGTCTTTTTGTACCAAAAAAAAAGTAGCAATGTATCACATCCATCTTATGGGTACAAATATACATTGCTACTACTTTTTGGTACAAAAAAATCTTACCAAAGATAAGTAGCAATGTATCACATCCATCTGTCAACTGAAAGCGATTACGATAGCCATGTAAGTTAGCCGGTACGGCCCCAGATTGAAACTTCTATCTATACTTTATTTACAAACAATAACCTCTGTAAAATATAGTTCGTTGTAGTAGTAGTAGTAAGCAAAAGTGCATAAAGTGGCCACTTTTTGCTGTTAGAGTAGTACCTAGGCAAAAAAGCAAAAAGTAGCCACTTTTGGCACATTTGCCTACTACTACTAAGCAATGAACTATATTTTTCAGAGGTTATTGTTTGTAAATAAACTATAGAACCTTAGCTTCAATCTGTAAGTACATGTATGTTAGTTTTCGATACATTATTACATAGGGAGCAATTAATTTGATTAACATGAGGGCGCCACTTCGATGTATATAGGGGCCTTAAATGAATAGAGAAATATAACGATTTAACGTAGTCTTTTTTATATCACATCAAGTAAATAATTCATTTAAAAAATATAACACAAATCCACGTAAGAATTGACTATACCTCCAGAAGGTGAAACTCTATGACCTAAAATTTAGGTCATCATCATAATATCAGCTATATTAAAATTTAGGTAAGTACAGAAAAAGGCAGCTACTAAATGTCAATAACTACTACAATACAAGGTAACCTGTTGCCTTGACAAAATCGACATTGGAACATTGGATGTACATATATCTTTTTGACACACGAAACGGCCTTTTGCGTTAAAAATCCGAATAGTTAAGGTACCTATTGATGAAACACAGAACCCAGTCTCCTGTTTCAAAAATCTGTTTCAACAACTTCGCATTGAAACGTCGGTATGGGCGAGAGCTAACGATATCACGTCCCCGCCTGTCGACTCACTTGCTACTAAATTGGGCCTGTCGTTATTCTTATCGTATATACGACTCGTTCGATGTGCGATCGCTAACGATCCAACTTCAAAGATAATACGCTCTATAGCCAGTATGGCTCTTAGAATATCAGCTATACGTGATGAAGGAAAAACGTAATACTTTACCTAAATTATAATATAATATATTGTATCTTTATATATTTTTTTTATTTTAGGCATTCACAATGCTATTTTTATATTAAGATAATTCAAGATATTGTTTCTTGTTGAATGGCTCTTAATCAGAGACTGTAAGATAATTCTAATTGGAAATAATGACACAAAAATTTACATTTTATTTAATTACTTTTTAAATGCGTTTACATTCTCAAAATGTTTTATTTTTCAAGGGTGTATAAAAAAATCCTATTATACTATAATGTGTTACAAAAAAACCGTAAATTTGAAAATAGAGTACCATGCATATCTTTAACCCCGGAATAATTATAACACTTGAAAACCACCACATTAAAAACATATTTTTATTATAAACTGCATAGTGGCAACCCTAGTCCTAATTTGTGATTGATTTAGTCCATTAATATAAGTATTATTGGAGTTTTTGGGCGGAATTTTGTCGAGTTCAGTTCGGTGACTATTTTAATTATTCGCAAATTGATTCATAGTGGATATTGTGTCTTAAAATTGGTGCAGTTTTGTGGTACAAGTGTCTACGCAACTGAACAATATGTGGGATAATGGAAATAGGCGCGATCTTGGTTGTGTGAAGCTGAGACTTTTATTGTAGTGGTCGCTACCTCGGCAAAACCGACCGTTTACCGAGTAAACTGTCTTGATATACTTGCTGCCAAATGCTCCAAGCAGCATTGGAATGCGATTCACCCGCATTTTAATGTAAACTGAAACAATCTACTAGAAAATCTAGAAATACTGAACTATTCACAACATGACACTGGCAAAAATTACTTCCAAGAGGAAAGTAGATTGCCATAACAAAAATAAGAAGAAGAAGAAGAAGTATTATTTTTTTCCTTTGTGGGAGTTTTCAAATGAAAAAAAGTTACACATTCTACATTACTTGCAGTAACAATTCCATTGTTCCTGTAAATGCAAAAATCCGTTATGCTTTTAACGAGAACACTAGGAAAAAATAAATGTTACAAATCCCCGGGATGTGACTCCAATTCAATAACCAATATATTTATCAAAAACAAAAATGCTAACGCAGTATCAATAATTCACAGAGAGCCGCGTCACCGGATTTTATTTTTCACAATTTGTATCGACACAAATTTTGGCCAGTTCTCTCATTCAGTTAAGATAACCGAGTCTCATAACCGTGTTTACGTTTAATTTGGAATTTTGTCACTGAATTTTACTTTTCATCTCCCCTTGGGAATTTTCAAATAGTTTACGACACGTATTTGGTTTTCGTGTAATTTCATTTTTTTTATAAAGAAAACAGTTCTAATTTTAAATGCAGGTATTACAATTAAATAAATAAAGATAGATCATTATGCTCAAAATTCAAATTCATTAATTCAGAGAAGAACCCAAAAAACTCATCAAGGGCTGCTTTTTTCTCCATGTACCTTTGTGTACCTTTAATGTAAAAACTATGTAAAAAAAATAAAATTTTTTGTTTTCATTTTATGTTGTTAGATAAAACATATTTTTTATTATAAATGTTATCATCAATAGGTACATTAGTGCCAGTTCACCACTAGCAATCTGAAAACGAATAAACTGGCTCACGTGCGTGATTTTAAGCGTGCGTGCCAAATATAGGCTTAGGTAGTAGGACCACCTACGGCCTATATTTCATACAGCGATGATAAAAATTGTAAAATGACCTTAGCATTTTCTTGGCCTCATAATCTTGAAAACTATTAGTGTCTATTAATACAATATATTAATGTTTAATAGCTAAAACGTAATAACTTTATTAAAACCTCACCTAAACAAAATCAGTTCTTTATTCCAAAAGTCCTTCTGAATTTCATTAATAAAAAATACTGCCTCGTCTTTTCTACTTCAATAAATCCAATATAGTGATAATAATTTATTAAAATTGTATCCGGGATAAAGCTTACATAAATCAAGATAAGTCAAACAGTGAACAAATTGTGCCGCCTAAATAAACTGAGAATCGATCTTCTTTAAAGCCTGTTCAATAAATGCAGCCACTTGGCCTTCTTTGATTATGAAAAAGGTGAAGAGAGGTGCTAAGGGGCAAAAAGGTGAAGTAGCGAAAAGGGTGTGCAAGGAAATTGTGTAAAAGTACCCTCGAGTGAATCTCTGGCTAAGGAATACGTTTATATTGCGACGGGAAACACAGGCAGTGGTCGGCATTTGTAACTTTAATGTGTTAGAGACAGAGCTGTCGGGAATAAAAAAACATTGTTTTATTTTTTTTTACCCATTTTTTATTTATTAATGAAGTACCTACTTAAATCAAATAAAAACCTTGTTCCACGATTAAAATTAAACACTTAATTAACGAATATTCGGAATCTTATAACAAGAATATAGTTATTCTATTGCACGGTAAATACCGACAATTATACCGACAATTATACGACTTTGATGGCCGTGACTGAAAATGTAGGTATGTATTTGATTTCGGGTTTAGACAATCAAATAATATAAAATAATAATAATATAATCAAATATTAAGATATTTAACAAAAAAAAAATTGAACAAAATGAAAAGCGCGCTACAGTGGTAGACGTATCTAATCTAAAGCCGAAAATGTAAATTTTATGTAGTTACTGAAGATTTTACGGCGAATGCTATAAAATACCGCAAATTTTATGTCTATTTTATAGGCATTCACACATAGATGATATTTTACATAAAATGTGGGGACGGTCACTAACCCTGTGGTGGTATATAGACACTTTATGTACAATGCGATTAAATTGACAATAGACAGACATAGTGATTGGTTCCGCGCTTAGAGCAACTTTAACTAAGGTACCGCGGACCAACTTAACTGAAATGAAAATATCTTTATTTAAATGAGCTCATATAATAAGTATTTTTGAATCGTCAAATTTTTTACCCTACCACCCATTATGACGTCTTTTAGCTGACAATAAAATGGGCGCAAAAAACTTGTCAGCAGCGTTATCAGATGGAACGATATTTACAAATATGTATATTGTTTTCAGGCTTTATATTAACAAAGATTAACAAATGAATAACATAATTTAATTAGCTCATTTCTTAATGAATTTCAAATTACTTAATCAAATTACAGGGTTCAAGCTAAATTCAAAGTTTACAATCAACATACAATTCAATATGCGTTAAGATAGGTAGTTAGAAGCAGACCCATTCCCACTGGCAGCACCCGTTCACGAGCATGACGCATGAACCAGCCATTGTTTCGCTCAACCATATTTGAGGGAACGTAACGACCCGCTTCACACGACATCACCGCAGAATATTAACTCGTCGAGTCAAGAAGCCAGTAGTACGTTTTTAAGTAAAGTCTGAATCGAGAATGTATGGTAAAAGGTAGGTAAATTTTACAGATTAAAATACATCGTTTTGTACCGCAAGCGCTATTTGGTCGCTTAGTAGTACATAGTTAAATTAATCGCATCGTATTTATTATGTCTTAATGTTAGTTAATACATAGTTTCTGATGGCTTCCCGCCCACCAGTGATTAATCACTGAGCGATTTTTCGTCGCCGATTATAGAACATTCAGACTTACACAGGTGGGCGTTTACGAGCTACGCCGAAACATCTGGAAAATCAAAAGTCAAACAAAATACCCAACTAATTACCAAAGTACTTTCAATAAAACCGCGCTAGTATTCATTAAAAAGTGTTTTATTTCATGTCTAGTGAGCGCGTAAGCTTAGAGGTGAATAACTTAAAGCCAAGTTAATCTTTATCTAACAAACAATGCCACAACATCCCATCGGACTCTAAAACTTTTCTATTAAAAAAGTAAAGAACGACCCATCAAAAAATAAGTGAGGTTAATAAGGGATAGAAAAGGATACCGAGTCCTAATCCGGCAAGCAAAGCAGAGCCCGAATAAAATATTCCAGAATAAAGAATTAATCAAAGACTTCCTACCATTATCCCGGAATTAAGTGGCTCAATGTTTGGTAACTAAGTCTTGGCAAACACAATTAAAACGGCATCTCGCATGTGGATGGATTCCAAGTTAAGTATAATTTTCCATTGTAAGTCCCGGCTTTGAGGAGACCTTCTAAATTCCCTATCTGCCCTGAAGGAAATTTTGATGATGCTAGGAGTATTTCTTAGAAAGTGTCGTATTTTTAGTTTGTAAAACGTAATAACTTCGATTTAATGGAGGCAAAGTTTTGATAATATTAGTGAATTATTTGATTGTTTGTATATATTTTTAACATAATTATTTATTGTAATCTTAACACTGAACAATTCGTATTTACGTCGCTCGGGGAAAAGATTGATCGTCATAAGATTAACGATAATTAATTTATTAATATTTAACTCCTTGTCCACAATTACCAAGTAGAATAATAAATTAATTATCGTTACGGCCTCTTCATACTTTGAGTGCTTTCTTTAAGGAATATTAAAGTTAAACTCATCCTTACTAAGTTTCTAATAAAGTTAATTTTTATTTGCCCCAGCAGCAAACGCGATTTAGACAGTAAAATGTAATATAACAGTAGATGTATATCAAAATATCGACTGTGGGCCAGTTTTATGGCCCATTAAGGGTCTTTATACTTTATTTGTAGCCTTTTTATTAGTAGGCTATACATTAAAAGTCAATAACACTGGTTGCTATTAAGTGAAAGAAAAGACTTCATCATTACTGCTTCTCTAATAAAATAATAGTTACTTAGAAGCGTCTTTCGATGCCATAATAATTTGTCATAATAAAATACCATAGTACCTTAATTTTTTTCATATTCATATTTGAAGATAAAAAAGACCTAAGTACCTACCAAGTTATTGATTAGGTATTTTTATAAAAATGTATTTGGTTTGGGATTTTCGAAAACAAACTCGCAGACTTGTATACACAATTTGTGAATACAAATGGTGTAAAACTGAAATTATGTAGATTAAATATAAGTTTAAAGGTAAGTATATTATATCGATTAATTTTAATTGCTGTAATTTTTTTTATTGTAACTAACAAAAATATTTTTGATGTATGAATAAAAAAACTATTCTTTAAAATAAATGACATTATTATCGAAACTTAGAGATATAATAAATTGTATAGTTTAAAGGCTAATAATAAAATAAATGCTTGTTATGAAATAATATATCATCTCAGATCTGGTAACTACTACGTAAAAGCTTTCAGCAGCATTTTTCATAATATGCAGCTTTCACAACTGACCTATTTACATATATTTAAAGCATTGAAGGAAAATCGTGACTTTTGAATAGACTAAGTTGTGAATAGGCTAGCTGGCTGACATGTATCGTAATAAGGGTTCCGTTGGCAGGAACTTTGTAATAAGGAAGTAACATAAAATAAATCTGTTCATAGCCATATCTACAAAAAGATTTATTTTATTTGATAGACTTATTAATACGTCATAAAATGGATACGTTGTACAGCTAATGATGTAACTATTCCATATTAAAATGTCTAAAGACAAGCGTGAATATGACTTACGCACCAAAGGCTCCGTATTAAAATTTGGATTTCCAGATTTTTTCTCTAGGTACTGTGTTGTTGAGATCTTCTTTCCTGCTACAAAATCCATGATTTTACGTCAACAATTTAGACCCGCGGATTTCTCCGGTCGTTTTCATTTTACCCATCTGGGAACCGAACCTGGAATTTCAGAGATGACGAGATCTGAATGATATGGGTTGAAAATGTTGACTTCCTTTTTTGTATTGTACATACTTACTGAAAAGAACACTTTTTGTAAGTTTGATAATTTAAAATTTTTATATTAGGTCATAATCTAAGTATTAGGTATGCTTCTCGCCCGAGGAGATCATCAATCATCCTAGAACTACAGTAAAGTTTTTAATGCTTTGTGTTATAATAAGACAAGACCACTAAAAATATCGATCATAAGATCGCTGTCCACACCGAAAGGATAACATCTCAGCTGCAAAGGAGACGCGAGAAACTTATCTAAAAATATTAACATAGCCTAAGTTTTAATGGAGTTGGTCAGGAAATGTGTGTAGTTAGGCGCTTCTTTTGATGTATAGTAGATTGATTGAGCGACTTTCTTTTGTTTAAGTTTTACCTTAACGGTGCTTTGGACTTATTTTACCTTAATAAATAACACTAACCTAACGAACATACTTATATTAGAGTTTTATCTAACAAGAAATAATATAGTTAATTATTATTTAAGTACTTCTGCAATGGTAGGATAAACAAGTGGGAAAAGTAAACTTAATTTTAGAACTTATCTAGTTTTATCAATAAATTCTGAATCTTACGACATATTTCCACACACAAACACGCACAACTTAACGAATTTAGTTGTTCATACATACTACATACTATGTAAGTGTTACGAAGGAGCGGGGCTGTCTGTCACAAGTATTGTAATACTCACTAGGCAGTCCCAACCTGCTGTTTTGAAAACCAATGTTTTGTGAACAAAATAAACATTTTTGTTTTTTTTTATATCCTTGATACAAGAGTGTAGAAATATATTCCTTCACAAGAAAGCCACCTACATATTCCGATTACCACGTGTAGTATTATTTAGTTAAGTATTTCCGAAGTGGAAATGGCTGGTGAATAGCGACGATGGACAGAAGTGAGCTAACGAACCGGCACGTGTAGCCACGTCGACCGACTTCGGCTTTCAATGGACGTCTGTCATTTCTCCAGCATAGGTACGTTGTGAGAGGCTAAGTAATTTCGCACTTTATGACGTCAGCTGAATCGGGAACGGAAATCCAAATTATGCCACGTTAACTCCTCGTGTGCAAGGTTCTTAATGTCAATAAAATGCAGCCGTAAAAAGAATATTCAAAAATGTGTAATTTTTAGAACTGTGATCCATACTAATATTATAAACTAGGGACCACCCGCGACTTCGTCTGCGTAAAAATTTTTTTTTGCTATGCCTCGGGAACAGTACTTTTTTCTGAATGAAATGTGCCCTATGTCCTTTTCTGTACCCCTGAGAACGTTTATGTAAAATTTCATGATGATCGGTTCAGTAGTTGAGACGTGAAGGCGTAACAAACAAACAAACCGACTTCCGCATTTATAATATTAGTAAAGTTAGAAAGTAACTCTGTATGTCTGTTTTCAAGGGTCGACTTTCCAGGCGATTTGATGGTCGATTTTATTCTACTAGCGCTTTTTATCGATACTCGCTTGTTAAATCTAATCACAAATCTAATTTCAATGAGGTGGTGATTCAATTTTACAAGCGATTGTCGTTAAAAAGCGTTAAACAACTAAGATCGACCAGCAAGTCCCGTAAGATCGACCCATGGAACAAATTTTGATGAATTTTAGTAAAGAGGTCTACCTCCAATCTATTGGATCATGGATATCAGCTAATTTTTGTCGCAAAAATATGAAAGGGATTCAAAGGGTGCCATTTCGGTCGCATAATCTTTTTAGTTATAATGTCGTTTGGCATAACAGTTTTGGCATAAAGTCTTTTCGCATAATTTATGATAAGCAGAGTTTTATGAACGCAGAAAGGTTTCATTGGCATAATTTTTACTTACTCTAATCTCCTTTAACATAATTTTAATTACCATAAAAGGAAAGGGCATAATTGTTATACGTCTAAAGGTAATTTACCATAAAATACGAAGTGCATAATGGATTTAACCATTAATATTCAAGTCAGAAACGAATTTTGGAAGAATCATTTTAATTCAGATTACCTAAAAAATATAAGATAAATACGTAACGTAACATTGTGAATAAGTATCTTATTTATGGTTACTATAATTTTGCTTAACTATGTAATTAAAAATGTATATAAGTAGGTAGGTACTAATGTTTTAAAGCATAATTTAAAAAAGTTACTAAGTTTATTTGAATAGGTTAGGTTAGTGTTTTGACCACTCGTAGCAGAGCGCGTGAAGCGGGTGGAGCTTAATAATGCATGCATGCATGTTGCGTGCTTGCTTGCTTGTTTGCTTGCATGCATGCATGCTCGCTTGCATGCATGCTTGCATGTTGGGTGCTTGCTTGCAAAATGCTTGCCGGGGGGTGCAGGGGGGCTGGCCCCCTGCTCGGGGGGGTCGGGGGGCCTGAGGCCCCCCGCTATAAAGAAAAATATTTAATGCACTATAGGTAGGTTAGGTTAGGTTAGTGTTTTGACCACTCGTAGCTCCACAATGCTTGCATGCATGTTGCATGCTTGCTTGTATGCTGCATGCTTGCTTGCATGCTGCATGCTTGCTTGCTTGCTGCATGCTTGCTTGCATGCTGCATGCTTGCTTGCATGCCTGATGGTCATGGTCAACTCTATACGCCTATGCTTCAATTATTCTAAACTATAAAACATAAATAAATTTTATTTACGGTGTTACTAATTTGTTAGTATAATTTCTACCCGTTTACATTATGATATTTGATAAATATAACTTGGAATATTTATGATAAAGATTGATATGCCAATAAATGGTATGATTAGTAATCGGTATAGCAAAAATATTTATGCAAAAAAGAAATGTGCCGATATATTATTATTACAATAGAGGTTATGCGGAAAAAAAGTATGCGTTATGAATTATTCTGTATGAACGTTATGCGAAATGATGAGTATGCCAAAAAACGTTATGCAGTGCAAAAATATGCCTTTCTGTTTTATGCAACCGAATATGGACCCGGATTCAAATAGGGGATGAAAATTCGTATGGGCGCCTGGACCAATGTCCACGAAGACGAAGTAGCAATTGGCCGCTAGTACATAATAATAATTTATAAAAAATAGTATGCTTGATTAGATAATACTAGATAATAACTCGTTGGAAAAAACTGATTGTAACCTCTTGTCTCCATCACATCGTAGCCCAAGATTTTAATCATAAAGCATTTTAAATTGAATTAATAAAAACGTCCCGATTTTATTCAATAAATCAAACAGACTTTACCCCTTGACCTTTATCTTTATCCAGTTATGAAATCGAAAACTTTGTCAATTTAAATCTTTCGTCGAAAATGAGTTCATTGATATAGAGTTTAGTACCTCAGGCATCATAACTCCTGGGTAACATAATAACATCCGTCCGCAGTTTTCGCGACTATTTGAAAAGACTTACCTTACCCCGTATTATGGAATATTACGGAAACGTGGAACTACGAAAAAGATTTAGACAATCCAGTTTGTACTGTTATTTTTACGTTGGTAAGTATTTCGGTATTTTACGGTTAGAATTGTTTAGTTTCGGAGTAAATGTGTGTTTTTATAATGTGCATTTTAATCACGTATACGTAAGAGTTAGAATGCAAGTAAATAAATACGAGCGTAGTAATTTTATTTATTCTGTCCGGAATACCTACAGCAGTTATATATTATGGAAATCATTTCTTAAATCTACGTTTAGGTAAGATAGAAAATCTACAAATCTACACATATTTTTTCAGAATGGTTACATGATGCTTATTAGAAAACTTGAAATAGTACTTTTATATAATTTACTATACTTTTTTTTCAAAGTTGATTTAATTAAGTATTATTTGTGTTACTGCTAGATAACAAATGAATAATTATTACAATAATAGCGCCTTCGCAATCTGTCTTATAAAACAATTTAGTCCGTAATAAGCTTTGTAATAAGACTTAAGATTCTTAGCTTCACTTGAAATTAGCTATAAGTATTTAATTTTGCTGACTCCAAGGCAACTTTGGTAACACTGTTAGCCAAGTTAAGATCTCTTAAACACACCGGGCTTAAAGTTTCTTGTGAGACTTGAGGTGTATCGTATCAAAGGAGGAATCACGCATTTTGTCATTTGATTTAAATTTTCCGTCGAGTTCAAGTATTATCTTTTGGTTCCGATCAGGGTTTTATAGTTTCAAAGTCTATTTAATGAGTTTTTCTAATGGCGGCCGGATGCTTATATTTTCTTTGAAATAAAAGGTACGTTAAACCACTGTGACACAATAAGAAAAAGTTGGGAAAGTATTTTAAGCAAAACATTTTTCTGTCGATTGTGCTTCAGGAAGTTCTGACAATCAATCATGGCTTTAATACTTACACGTTCGGCAAACCTTTTCACGGGTACTATACAATAAAGCAGCGGAACATAGAAAATAATAAAAAATATAGTATCGCAGTGAGGGAACTATAGTTTTCGATGCTCTGCACACAAAGCGGGGAGAACATTGTGGTGCTATTGTCGCCGGTTTACAAGAGGACTCATAACAGTTGATCCCGATTTTATTGCTGCTTTCCCTGCGATATTCAAGTATGTATTTTGCCGTGAGCGGTAAGCGAAGCGAGTGAAGGGAAATTGAAGGAAAATTGAAAATCCATTACGTTATCTAGTTTTTACACTAGGTTTATCGTTGGAATCGTTGGAATTATTTATTATATATTTTATTTATTAATTGTTCAAGACATACATAAATACAGATTATATTATACGTTACTCATTAGCAAAAACCACTAGGGTTCGTGTGCCCATGAGAGTTTGCAAGTTTTGAGCATACTGTACTTTATTTAGAACATAACATGAAAATGGAAAAGTAAACATGCTTAACTAACATTATAAATACACAGACTGTAATTGCACGAACATTAGTCACCCTGTGTCTATTATTACATTTGACTTAGAGTATATAGGTAGTTTCGTTTGTGTTTATTAGATATTTTTTTAAATGATTTTTAAAATTTGGATTATTTAAGTAAATATTAAGTACTTCGTTTGGTAGGCTATTTAAAATTTTTGGTAGTATATAATTATAATTTCTTGCACCATACAGGTTTTTATATCTACACATTTTAAATTTATCACATTGTTTTCTCAATCTTTCATTTCGTATATAAATTTCTAAGTTCTTCACATTGCTGTATTCTTCCTTTTATAAAAGTAGGTAATGCAAAAAGTGTCTTTATTAAGCCGGGTCTCCCGCGACAGTTTTTTGAAAACATTCAACTAGAACATTTTTACATTCCACAAAATCGTGGCTGATGATAGGTCGGAATATTGAAATTTAATGTTTTTGTTGAAGATTTTCAAAAGACAATAGCTGAAGATTCGGCTTTAGACTTCTAAAAGGCAGTAATTTAAAGGCACCTGTTTTAAGTGTTTTAATAATTAAACAGCAATATCACTTCGTTAAATTGAAACAAATAGCTTGAATTTCAATTAACAAAATTACCTATCAAGGATATTTGTAGGTACCTATTGATTAATTGATAGGTTGATTGAAAGCTTTAAATTTAACGTTTTCAGTTACTGGTAGTGTAAATTGAAAGTTATAGTTTATTTTACAGGCTCCAATAAAAATAAGAACGGCCTTCATTTTACAACAGCGAACTAGTAAAATCAAAGAAATTTTAAAGCTCTATAAAGTGTTCAATCGGTATTTTATTGTGCTCGCAGCGCTCTATGCAAGTGCCTACGTGTTTACTTCAGCGGGTGATGCGGTCGATAAGTGATAACAATTGGATTCTCTTTGTACGCCTTTTAGGGATTTGTACCAATTTAACTAGAGAAAAACAATGTTTAACTCATGTTTGTAGCATTTCGGATTTATTTTTACCTAATACTAGCTAGTACCCGCGATTTTGCTGCGTGATCACTTAACTTGAAAATTTCAGTAGTTTGTGAGAATACCTCTGAGATACAAACTTACATTATAATATTAGTGTAGACGGGCGGTATTAGTTCTTTCAGATACTTAACATTCTGAATCCTAGAAAAGTATTCTCTGTATTTTAGGAAATATCATTATTTTTGTGTAACTCACTGTTGGGTTCTAGGCTAGACATCTATGTAGGCGTTTATTAGAAAATATTAACTAAGTAATTCACTTAGAAATAACTTGACCTTTTCAGGATTTATTAATCTACTATCGGCCGCCCGCGACTTCGTCTGCGTGGAAAGTTTTTTTGCTATCCCTCGGGAACAATACTTTTTTTCGGGATGAATGGTACCCTATGTCCTTCTCTGTACCCCTGACAACGTGTATGCAAAATTTCATGACGATCGGTTCAGTAGTTGAGACGTGAAGGCGTAACAAACAAACAAACAAACAAACAAACAAACAAACAAACGGACTTTCGCATTTATAATATTAGTAAGGATGTAGCCAAAATAAAAGGACTGTCCTTGACGAGTTACTTGCCAGTTTTTCTTGGTACAACGTCTCTAGCTTAGGGCTTCACGATGCGATGGCGTAGCTCTTTTGTCATTTACATCTTGTTAAGACCGAAAACAATATTAAAGTAAATTTTTTGAATGTTTAACTTATTTATTATCTTACCTGTTTATTAAAAAAAAGAAGAACATTGAAATAATACACTATAACAGACATGATCACGTTTTTTAGGGTTCCGTAGCCTAAATGGCAAAAAACGGAACCCTTATAGATTCGTCATGTCTGTCTGTCTGTCTGTCTGTCTGTCCGTATGTCACAGCCACTTTATTCCGAAAGTATTAAGACTACACAGTTGAAACTTGGAAGGTAGATGTATTCTGTTAACCGCTTAACGAATTTAATACAAAAATAAGAAAAATAAAAGATTAAGGGGGGGCTCCCCATACATGGAACTGAAACTGAAAAAATTTTTTTTCTTCAAACCAACACGTGTTGGGTATTTATAGATAGGTCTTTAAAAATGACATTGAGGTTTCTAAGACAACTTTTTTTCAAAGTCAACCGTTTGAAAGATATTCACCGCCAAAGTGGTAAAATGTGTGTCCCCCCCCCTTTAACTTTTGAAATAAGAGAGTGAAAAATCTAAAAAAAATATATGCTGTAGATCTTAATAAACACTTTCAACCAAAATTAGTTTGAACGAGATATAGTAATTAGTTTTTGAGATATAGCACATTTTTCAAAACCGCAAATATAACTTTGTCATATGAATGACATGACAATGACAGGTATGAACCAACAGCCAACACTGTAAAAACAAAGTTATTTTTGCAGACGAAAAATGATAGGTGGTATTAAATATGATATGGTATAAGGTAACTACGGAACCCTATGGCGCGTGGCCCGACACGCACTTGGCCGGTTTTTTATTTAGGTAGTTTACTTAGTTTGGTGTTTGCTTATCCGGATTTTATTGCACTTTTGTAAATACTTGTCACGACATTACTAGAAACGTAGAAGGGTCATTGTCAAAACGGGGCTCAAAAAAGTATAGTTATAAAAGTCCAAAATTAAAGGAAATTTATCACATCCACTGGAACATTAGCAATCTAAATCAACATAATTAGAGGTCGATACAACAAAATGTTAAAAAACTATGAAAAAAAGACCACCAAAAAGAGGTTCACCGAATGGATTTTCCTCACTAAAAAAATCATAAAACCAAACTTTTTGAGGATAATGATAAAAGCACTTTGAAATTAGTAAAATGGCTTAATTATCAAGTATTTTATTTTATTACTTTATGATAAATTGTCTGAAAATGGAGTGCAGGGTCCTCTATTGAAGTTACTTGTTAACTATCATAATAACAGGTACACGACCGTCAAAGTAAAAGATCAATTTAGTACTAAAACCTTGACCACCAAAGGCACGGCTCAAGGCTCAATTGTCGGTCCAACTGAGTACCTCCTCTACGTCAATGACATGAGCTACATTATAGAATCGGGGGCTGTGTACCAATTCGCAGATGATACGTGTCTTTTGGTGGCCAGTAAAGATGTCCTGGCAGCACAAAATTTTCTTCAACAAAATTTTACAAACATGTGCAAGTGGGCACATGATCACGGCTTAGTAATAAATGCTCAGAAAACTAAATTAGTACACATACACTCATCACATAATAAATCACCAATCACACCCACCGTGAAAGCTCATGAACATGCTTGTTTGCACTCAAACAATACAAACTATTTGTGTCCGTGTTCTGTCATAGAGGTAGTTAATAATCATAAATACATTGGTCTCACAATTGATAGTCGATTTTGCTGGGGACCCCACAAAGAACACGTATGTAATAAATTAAGATCCATTATCAGTAAGCTTTATGTGCTTAGATATAAATTACCTTTTAAAATACTAAGATTATTATACCTGTCCCTAGCAGACTCGATTATTAGTTATGGTCTAGGTACATATGGCAGAACATACACAACATACATTGATTCCATCTATAGATTACAATTAAAAATGTTAAAAATCATAACACCCAAATATATTTTAAAAAAACTTAATAATAATGAGGAAAAGCTGTTTAATTATTGTAACGTTATGAGCATATATGAAAAAATTGAATACCAAATTCTAATTGAATCTCACAATCCTGACTGTGTAATAGAAAAAAATAGACCTAAGTATTTGAGAGCAGTGCCTTACATAAATAAGTACCACCTACCAAAACACAACAACTTGTATGGGAAAAGAGTTTCCAGATATTTGATACCTTTTTATCTAAATAAATTGCCATGTGAACTACAGATTATGTACAAAGAAAATATCAAAGCATTTCGGTTTAAGCTTAAACAGTATTATCTACCTAACAAAATATGTAAAATCAGCGACTCGCCGTCACCCAGATAAACCCTGTGAGGTTTTCGTGGTGCGGCAATGTGTAAAAGAATATGTATCTAAAGTTTATTGAATAAATGATTAAATAAATAAAAAAGTAGGTCCATGTAGCTAAGTTGTAGTTTAATAAGTTGTTAACTTTTTACAGGTGTCACCGAAAAGGAGAGTCATCTTTTACAATTTTTTGTTTTGTTCCTTTTCGACATGATTACTTATGCAGCAGTGCTCTCACTCGCACTAAGAATTATTGATGCGTTCACAGTTAAGCTACTATTCAATTTAGGTTAGGATGTGTTCAGGATAATAAAATATTTTGATTTTTCAAGTAATAAAAATAGGGTAACCGAAAAGATCTAAATCTTCGGAACAAAATTGAGACTATGGTAATAAAATAATTAATAATGGTATATTGCTGGATAACGTTTATAAGGATAAATTACAGTTTTAGGTTTTGAAATGGTAATGAAAGGACATCAGGCACATGAGACCCAAAAGTGTATAAACATAATTCTGTTATCTATAAACACTTTATGTTATTAGAATCATAAAACAGTAGCAAAATTATTTTTTAACTCCTTCATTTAGCTTTAATTGATTATTGAAAATAACAAAAGCATATCAATGAAACGGACATCTTTGTTGGCGATTTCACAAGTCTCCCCTGAGTATATTTGTTCTGTGGCACAAGTGATTGCGCATTAAAAAAAAAGTCTGCCGGATGTCAGTCAACTCAACTGTCAAAAGCGTTTTGTTACGTGCGACATACCTATACAGATTTTCCGTTTGATCGGTTCCAACTCGTACATTGTGGTGCTAATCTGTATTACTAACGCAGCTAACAAAACGTATTGTCGTGAAACTTGTGTTGCTATTTAGTGTCGGGGTTACCAAAAAAAAAACTTTCAAACGTAAATAACTCTTTAAATATAAATCTTCGTAAAAATCTGAAAATTTTCTATGACTTCCTAATTACATGCCTACATTTTGAAAAAAACAGAAACGTTATACATTCTTTGGTTTTTTTCTATGGGACTCTACCTGATGTCCTTTATTAACTAGGGTTGTTTTAATATACCTTAAGATCACAAATTAAAGCCAAGTTGGTTTCCGAACAGACCACCGAAGACTTTTTGAGACAAAAATAGGATTTTTGGCAAAAATATGATGTTAGGATTTTATTACCTTCTCAGTACACATTTTTGAGTTCAATTGGTATTGTTTGGTAAAGTTTTCTCTACTAAATGTACACCTTATTTAATTTTATAGCTTTCGAACAAAATGACCACTGAATTTGACAATGACCCAAAATTATTTTACTATAAAAGTATAGCAATATCAGAGTGCGCGGAAATCATAGAAAACAAAAAAAACATATCAATTTTGATACCAGCTCTTCTATCCTTTGGAGTTACTGGTTGAAGAAGAGTTTGAATCAATTTATGAAACTTTGCAGAGTTATAGCAGTATCTAAGTATTATCTTTTATAATAAAAATAAATCTTTGTCCTCTATGCGGTCCCAAACCATTAATCCGATTGAATGAAAGTTTGGGAAGTTGTTCTGTGTAGGCGAACGTAAAGGTATCTGACCCAAAAATATATATTTAATTAATAAATGCGAAAGTCCGTTTGTTTGTTAGTTTGTTACGCCTTCACGTCTTAACTACTGAACCGATCATTATAAAATTTTGCATACATGTTGTCAGGGGTACAGAGAAGAACATAGGGTACCATTCATCCAGAAAAAAGTATTGTTCCCGAGGTATAGCAAAAAATCTTTCCACGCAGATGAAGTCGCGGGCGGCTGCTAGTATGTATATAAAAAATTTAGTCGTATATTTTCACAATGCTTTTCTAAACCATTTGTAGTAAAATACCGCATATTTGGGTATACTACAGCTTGTCTGTTAGATTTCTGGAAAGACAAATTACATGACAATTTCAAGAAAAAAGAAGGTGTCAGCTTATATTATAAGTGTGTCAGTAGGTACCTACTTTTCAACCGTGTTGAACCGCACTGGCCGAAGTAAAGTGCTTGTTGAAACGTGAAGCGAAACAAAGAACAAAACTCATTATTGCCGCCGATGCAAGGCTGCTGTGGTAACACTTTGTCTCATCAAGTCCCACGTACCAACGTAGGATTTAAGTCAAATAAGTCATTTAGTAAGTATGACAAAAAGTCTACCTTTCCTGTCTTAAACCGTACGACATTAATAAAAAGAAGATGTTTGCACCTGTGACAAATACCTTTACTTATCAAAGGCTCTCCACTGTCATGTCATACCTACGTCTGTTTTGTTCCGCTGCAAAACAACGTACAAGAAGATAATCAGGAACGACTGTCAAACAATCCTTTTATATTTGTCCCAACCGCACTCGCCGGTCGGGTACTCGTAAAAACTTACCACTTCATCGAGTGGGTTTCATGAATCGGGTTCCGTTCGGTAGTTGTCGGGAAAAGTCGCGGCGGTTCGGCTCGTTTGGGCGGGCGGGAATTAGTCTTTCAACGGATCGGAGGAGGTTTGACGTGCCTTGCCACGAAGGACACGAAACATCGTAAATACATTATAATGTAAAAACTACCTGGTGCTTTTGGGAAAACATACAAACAGAAAAATTTAAACAGATACTTTTCGTTTAGTGTGCTGTGTTTTATAAGTTTTAGTGAGATTGGTTTGTGAAAATTACTGACTTAACTCGTGGGAATGATGTTAAGGCTTAATGAAAGTGATTTGGACCACAAGGTAAGGGTTAAATTTTGTTGAAAATTAGTTTGAACCCCTACTTTAGACTTAGCTATACATATTATAAAAAAATGGAAGTCTAAAACTTAAACATGTTTTGATAAAACTTTCCGAAAATATAGTTTTTGCTGTTGATTAAAATTATTCAGATACTTATACATTGTTCTTTGATGTTTTACCAAGAAGAATATTTGTACATTTTTTCTTACATTTAAACTTATATAACCACTATGAGTTCAGCGATAAAAACAAACTTTAAAGCTCGAAGATATATTTGCGTGACAAAAACAGTTTGTTGTTAACTTATTGTTATTCTTTGCTAAGTTCTAAGAATTTTTCATGGTCATGAATGTCGTTATGAAAAACGACAGTTATCAACGTAGATATAGTTTTATTTACGAAGGGAATATAAATACATTACCTACTGTCGTTTATTCATGTCCGTATGGATTGAAGAGCCACTTTTTGAATTTTAATGAAATTAGTATACTTATTTAGTAGTAAGTTAAAACATTTGTAGAATCTATACTCGATTTAGTAGTATAACATTTCAAAAACTATATAAACATAAAGGTGGCTCCTCAATCTAAATGTTTGGATTGAAGAGCCACGTCAGACCTAGGAACATCATGGATTTATATTTATCGTAATTTGGTATGATTTTGTAGCATTTGAGAGTAGTTTGTAGACAAAATCTAAGCTCGGTAATATTACTGAGTTTAGATTTTGTCTAGATTATAAAAGTTACCATACATTATATGTGGCTCCTCAGACCATATATACAACTAGTAATTTTTCATTGAAGCAATTGTTCCACTAAAGCGCAATTTCTACATCATTTAGTAGTAAGTAAATAAGATATGTAGGACAAAAGTTCGTAATTAAAAATGAGTGAGTAGGGAGCTATGGCACATTTTAACTGGCTCCTCAATTGAGATGCTTCAGTGAATAGATTTGCCTCTAATCTACTGGTACTGTGTTGAAATTTTGAACAAATATATCTCTATTTTGTATAAATTTATACTAATTGTACGTAAAACCATGCCATTAAAAAGTACATATCTACGAAATTATTAGCTTTCCTTTAATTTTCTAACAAATTGTTTTGAAGGGTGTCCATGAATTATACTACAAAAACGTTTCGTGGCTTAAAAAAACCCCAAATATACCCCAAATATATATAATAAAATCTTTGTCCACAAACTACTCTCAAAAGCCACAAAATCATACTAAATTATGATATATTAATCCATGATGTTCCTAGGTCTGACGTATCTGCTCAATCCAAACATTAGATTGAGGATCCACCTTTATGTTCATATAATTTTTAAAATATTATACTACAAAATCGAGGAAAGAGCCTAAATTTTTTTTTAAATTACTACTAAATAAGCATATTAATTTCATTATAATACGAGAAGTGGCTCCTCAATCCATACAGACATGTTTATTCAGGCAAATTGAGTTCCTTATTTCGGGTATTTCGCGTGATAAAGTTAAACGATGTCTTTTAATAATAATTTTAATCCATTAGTACCATACTACATTTAAAATGGCGACAGTACATAATTATGGTTTTGTAAATGTGTCAGCAGCAATAATTTACACTAAACATAGTAAGCAACATCACGTAGGTATTTTCTTAATTAAAATAATTTGTCTTTATGACTCCTACGAGTATGCTCTATAACAGACAGGTGTCAAGAAAGAATGGAAAAGAACGATGTACTCAACTGAGCCAACTCCAAATAGATTGAGATAATAGCATAGATTTGATGATGAGGACGATCTCTTATACCTAAGTATTTTATGCTATTAATTAGTAAAAAAATCTTGCATTTTTATAAGCTTTCCTTAGAAAAAAGTTTTCAGATAAACCAAGTCAGCATATTTATTATTTTAGTAAATATTATTCACAATGCTGGTGTTGATTAATAAAGATGAGTTTCATTTTCGCCTGGCTGGTGGACCGCACACCGCATTTAATAAACAATGAAACTCTTTCATTAATCATGTTTTATTTTTTCCACGGACAACGTTGAAATCCGCATTTTTATGGCGAATTAATCATAGTGTCCAATTTTTTGCAACTGTAGTACGACTACGTTTGAGCTCGATCGAGTAGTAACATATGCGTTTCCATTCAATTATTCAAGCGGCTTTTATGTATGAAGATTTATTGATCGGTTACACTGGAAACTTTGTCAGGCTGAAAGAATTGTTGCGATTCGGACACCATAAAATTTTTAGTGTGCTCGGAACCACACTGGTGAAATAAATGTAAAATCGTAGCAATGTGCTACGGTTTTACATTTAATTAACTGACAGTAAACTTTTTGGTGAAATAGTAAAACTTTTTGTTGATTGTGTTTAAAATAATAAATCTCTGGAAGAAAACGTTTGTTCGTACAGGAAAGGGTCCGTTGAAGATTCACGGTCATGCGTGGGGTGTCGTGTCTCATATTTTATTTCATATAAATTATCTTCGTATTAGTAGTACTATTTGTTGTTACAGCTTGAATTTGAAAGACCTTACTAACTATTTCATTTTAAGTTATTATGTATAATTTCAAGTCAAAGCATAACCCGTTCCACAGGTATATTTGAGTCTAGTTCCCATACATTTGACATGGCATTAGTTACAAAGGATTGATAGTAAAAGTTTATTTTTGATTTTGTTTAAACCGTTGATAGTTCTTATTGCGCAATTTTCTCTCTCAATCGACAGCCTTTTACCAGCTTAATAACACATGCGGGTAGAAAAGCGGAGTCACAAACACCCAGCTATTTCTACGGTGGTAAAATGGGGAAGTGGCTCAGTGGCATTCTTACCGCAAGACCCATTCGGGTCGTCAAATTCTCAACCCAATCTGGATTCCACAAATGAAATAGCCGGGAATGGCTTTAATAAATAAAGTTTTACCCTTTAACCGTAATTTCTTTGATGATTATATATACCATTGAATTAACGTTGAACTCGCTTATTTTGAATATTAGTTTTTAAAGGGGTACCTACTATTTTGTAATAATTAATAGTCGGTTTTTAGTTTACCATAAAATTACAAGCAAGCTAAATTTATAAAAATATTTTCAAGTTCGTTTTGTGTTATTGTATTTTTTCTTTTGTTTTATAGGTAATATCAACATAAACAAGTACGGTTTGTTTATATATTCTACACATAATCAATAATAATGTATGTAGCTCACTTTGAGTAGGTCTTCACTGAAAAGTTTTAGGTATACGAGCCAAGGTCTTTACCTATGAAAGAAGAAAGAATTTTGAAGAAGTTGCATTTCCATACTAACATTTCCTATGATTATTTAACAACCATTAATGCTTTAAAATCTTTTATCCCTAATTTTTAACACTAAGATAATTTATATGCCACTTAGGTTAAGCGAAAAAAAAAGTTTTGGCTAAGTTGAAACGAATAAAGTGGTCATTTCTGCTAACAAAAAGATGAGTAATTTTTAAGGAAATTACCTATTTCTTATGTTTAGAAAATTATATTAAGGCTGTATATTTGCATTTCAACGAAATTAGTGTTTTTCCAATGAAGTTATCTAAAGAATGAAAGCATTATTATTATTGATGTAAACTTTAGTTTTAGGAAGCAAAATTCTTAAATTAGGGCCGTATAGAGAGAAAAACATAATAAATTGTCAAGTATTTTAAAACGAAGACAATCTGTTCAAGTGGAATTTCAAATTTGCTTGTCAGAGGTATTTTTCAAAAACGTTTCAGCTGTAACAAATAAGAATACGACTCATATTTATTTTTTCACTTATTGTTTGTATTGTTAAGTAGTTCCCTATAGAGAGAAAATTTTAAAAAATGCTTTTAATCACAGAGAAATAAAATATTAAAAAATGCTCAAATTGGTACACTTTGACATGTTTTTTACTGGTATTTACAGAATCTAAAGTAATTTTTAATTTTTCTTAGGAATAATAAGGTATTTGTCTAATGTATTGCGTGTTTTGTATATACTTATATTTATTTAATAATTTAATAGGTATTTTCAAATTTCGCCCTCATTACGGCTCGCGCAGAGTCGTTTTGATTATTTGTATTGAAAATTTAAAAATGGAACGTGATGCGAGTCTACAGCCTTAAGGATTTTTTAAAATTCTATTGACAATTGTCTATCATGGTCATTATTTGATATAATATCAAGCTATTGATGAATATTTTAAATCATAGCAGTGACGAGGTTCTCTATTGAACTCGCCAATTTCATAGGTAAAGACCTAATTTATTTATTGTATTAGGTCAAATCTCAGACGTTTGTTTTGCTGTTCAATTTTGTGCAAAATTGACAAATTGTTCAAATTATTCCCCGAGTTTGAAACTAGTTGAAACTTTACGTTAATAGTTTGTTGCTTAGCTCTGTGGAAGCAGCCGTTCAACATCTGACTCGGGAAATGTCGAGAGTAAATCCCTAAATACCTTTATCATAATAAATTATTACTTACTTATTATAATTAACTTTAATTTTCTTTTAACAAAATCGAACGCCTTGTTTATATTATGTTATCCTTACAATATTATAAAATTTGAAAGTAAGTTTGTTTGTTATTTGTTTGTTTGTTACGCCTTCACGTTTTAACTACTCTACCGATCATCATGTTCGCATTCGCATACACGTTTTTAGGGGTAGAGAAGGACATAGGACACCTTTTATACCGAAAAAAATATAATATTAATCATTATATTGAAATATGATGTCACAAGTTTCAATATGATAATGTACTCGAACACTCTGGAGTCACTTTAGAGTTACTGTTAGTGTCATAGTTAATAAGTAGCTAAGTTGCAACACTTGCAACAACACTGTAGTATCACAGTGTATACGAAATGAGTGTATCTCTTCCCTAATCGAGTATGTACAGTTAAAAGTTTCAATATATTGAGGTTTGTTTATGTCCCAAAATTTTACTGATTTCTGGATTTAGAGCTCTTTCATAGAATTACACGCGCGTAATCCAAAGATACTATCTTGTTTACATACGTAAATCAAGAAAAGAATGAATCTACGCACGTGTCTTGCTTTTTTGTGAGTTTGCCGATGAATCAAGTTTTTTTCCGATATTTTTAAACAATTAATTTTAACATATTTTTTTAATATTCAGAAACATGGTCTGATATCCCCATTTAATATTAATTAAATGGGAATATCATATGCATTAGCAGTTTGTAGGTACTGTTGGTTCATTTAAAAATCAATTTAAAAAATATGTCATCAATCTGCAAAAAATGTTGTGAGTGCAACTTCTACTTGATGTGTTACGGTTTCCTTATTCAATTAAGCTCACTTAATGAGCAGTCTTAATCCATCAATTAATTTCTAACCTTTTAACTATTTTATCATCTTTTAGCTGACAGGAAAATGGGCGCAAAGAAACTTTATCAGCTTTATCAGATGGAAAGATATTCACAAATATGTAAATAGATTTACATGCATCGTTTGTTGAGTTATCACGTTGTTGACACTAATTGATGGTTATTTTATGTTTTTACATACCTTCGAGCAACAAAGGCTTCGTTTCGTCACGCGTCTTACTCTAAGTGTAAAACAGTTTAATTACAGTTATATTATTGCCAGTATATTATTATTATTAGTATTTATTTTATGTATCACTGGTGCGCATATAGTAGTGCGTTTCTCCCTTGGTGTCCATGGAAGACCAGCGTCGAGGAGTCATTTCATGATGGCTTCCCGACAGATGCTGAATGGATGCAATTTTAAGGCCAATTTATTAATTAATTTAAGTTATACTGTTACCACGCTATAAGCATTTAGTTAGAACGTAGTCATAGCAATAATTATTGAAACTAAGTGGTCCCCAAATAAATATATTTTATGTTCTTTTCCATTCTATTCTAATTTTTAGATAAACTTAAAAATAACGGTGTATACTAGCTTTTGTCCGCGGCTTCGTTCGTGTGATTAAGATAGTTGTGCATTTATGTGCGGATTACCAATTATACCTAGGTATTTATCAGTAGACCTTATTTTGTTGTACCATGCTCACTTATCTTCTATCTAAGTCAGAGACTTTGTTAGCTATGTTTTTTTATTCTAGTTAACATAACATCATAAATTTAAACTTTCCCATAAAAGTTAATATAAAAATTAGAACACCCGGTAGCGCCCTGTATAACGGGAATTTTCCAAAACCCTTTCTTAGTGCTCACCTACACCATGAAAGGTATCTACCCTCCAAGAATTTCCATACAAAATGGAACATTCTGTAGCATTCTGTATAACGAGAATTTTCTCAAATCATTTCTTAGTGGTCACAGTGAAAAATGGTGTATCTACTTTCAGCCGTTAGGACTCTACGCGTATCATTATCATCATCATCATATCAGCTGCACGACACCCACTGCTGGGTTTAGGCGGAGGCCTATTCTGGATGGAGGAATGGAGGCCTATCTCATACTGGATGCGGGCAGCGCAGGACCGATCGTCGTGGAGATCCTTAGGCTCCCCTAAGGATCTCCACGACGATCGGTCCTGCGCTGTCCGCATCCAGTGGCTTCCCGCGACCTTCACCAGATCGTCGGTCCACCTTGTTGGGGGCCTACCCACGGATACGCGTATGCCAACAATCAAGCAATCGTAAATCAATTTGATCAGCACACAAATTATTGTGTGCATGTGTATATACACGCTGTAATTTTAATTATTTGGTTCCCGCCGTGGGGTGGTTCCACTCATGATTACAAGCAACTTTTACGACGGGGCCAACTCTCCTGCTCGCAAAAAAAATCAGCTGTTCCATACAAAAGTGCAGTACCTACTCGACTGTAATGTATGGAACAGCTGATTTTTTTTTGCGAGCAGGAGAGTTGGCCCCATAGTAAAATTTACTTGTAATCATGAGTGGAACCACCACACGGCGGGAACTAAATGATTAAAATTTCAGCGTGTATATGTAAGTACTAGCGGCCCGCCCCGGCTTCGCACGGGTGCAATGTAGTTACTAAATGTAAAACTGTGCTAATGTGGTGTCAGTGTAAAGTTATTAGATTATACTACAGGATACATATACCTAGGAGGACGACATATATATACCTATACGACGTACGCAAGGGGTGTTATAATATAATTGACGTGTGTGTCTGAGGCAACCAACCTAGCTCCCAAACTTATGGATCGATTTTAATGAGGTTTTTATGCATAGTTTAAGAGAAGCGTATAGACGGCGGGAAGCGACTTTGTTTTATACTATGTATAGCTTTTGCCCGTGAGTCCGCCCGCGTGGCAGTCGGTAATCGTTGTAAGTCTTCCCTTAGAAACCAATGATCGGGATGAAAAGAAGCCTGTGTTAAGTATTCCAGACTTAATCTATATCTGTGCCAAATTTCTCCTAAATCCGTTCACCCGTTCAGACGTGATTGAGTATGATATGATTGAGTAGGTACCTAACAGAACAACATCCAAACATCAAAACTTTCACATTTATACAATTTTGTGATTGTATAGGTAATAGCTGCACCCCCCGGTTTTGCCCGCGCAGTCTGTCGATTCTGTAACCAAACTCGCATCTCACTTCACTTCGCGTGAATTTGTTATTAGACATTTGTTTACTAAATGAGCTATTTTACTGATTGCAAAAAATTTAGGTAGCCTGCGTAGCTATCTAAAATCTTTTGTGATAAAAAAATTTTCTTATCATTATCTTATTTATGATTTAAAATTTCCGTGCAGTGAAGTGAGATTCGAAGTGGGGTTCGAGTTTGGTTACAGAACCAACGCCCTGTTAACGATTCTGTGTTAGTTAGGTAGGTACTTAATAAAATTTATTAGCGGTAATTTAAGGCCGTTGTACTAGCAAAGCGTGGTTTTTAGTAGGTTTTCATTCTCTATCTCCTCTTTATTTAATGAATATTAAAACAAAGTAAATATACCATAAGAATCTTCAACATTTTGCCTATCGATTCCACGATTAACATTTGTTATAAATATTTTACATAATGCCAAAAATATCATAAATAAAATCGACTAACACTTTTGTTTCTGTGCATCTCCTCCGTAACTACGAGTCCTATGGAAATCTCGTTACCACCAATCGATAGAGGAGAAAAAATGCTACAAATTCCACGAAAGACATTTTCAAAAAGACCATTTATGGTATTTTCGCGACAATTTTTCAAAAATTCAGATACATTTTTGACAGAGGGTGCCCTCGAGGGGAGCGGGCGGCAGACCGCCACCGGCGCTCGGACTGGGAACACGTATCGCTCATGCTCCCACTGACAGCTACACAGTTCTCCATGTCTCGCTCATTTGTTTTAGCCTTGCTTTAGCACTGTCAGAATGTTACAATTATGTTTTGAAAATTCATTTCGAACTGAAGGACTATTACAAAAAATCACCGTGATAAGCGTACGATATTCGTCCAACACCGTGGCACTATTACCTCATAAATAAGGTTCAATATCAAGTAAATTGAACGACGAATTGCGTCCGACTATCGGTTTCTTTTTTGTTTTGTAATAGGCCCTCTGATGCATTATTTTGCCATAGATATAAAAATTACGCGTAAGGACGGTTAGTATAAAATACCTACCTATAAATTTTGAATACTATATAATATGAGTCTTCAAATCAAACATTTGTAGGTAATAAATAAATCACACGACTGTGAGTTAATTTATTCCACTATAACTTTTTAAATGCCTGAACTGAACAGATTTGGATGCATGCAGGAAGGGTATAGGTAAGAATATTTATACCATCCTGCCCCCCCTAGCATGACCAGTGACCACTGAAACGCCATAATAATATCGATTTATTACTTTTAAGGACAAGGGTTTTGACAGTCAAGTGTCGATAAAACGCATCACGCGATCTATAGGCTGTCCCAATACTTTGCCTTATCCAGGAATCGAACCCACCAAATATATTTTTACGATACCAATCAATAGGGTTTCTCATCAGACCCCCTAGTCAAAGTAATATTTGCAAATCGTTATCGCTTCGCTTTAGAAACTGTATGGGATTGACATAGGGTACGTTCAGATGACAAGCGCTCAACGCGCGTTAATTTTTTCAGATTTGATAATTCGGTATTAACAGCTTCCGTTTCCATTTCGGACGATTTTTGGATGAACTGAGAGTACCCTAAAATACGTCTATCTGCGTCAAAAGCGCGCGCTCATCTGAATTCTGAACGGTAATGTAGAAAACTAATGATCTCAAAGCGCGCATTGACGCGCGCTGACAACAGTCGAGCGCTAGCGCAGCGTTCAACGTGCACTTATCGAATTTAAGAATCAAACGAAAAATTTATGGATTATAGTCTTAATTCATACATTTTTCGGAGCGAAGTGATAGCGAAAATTTTAATGTGACATTTGGCTACAGGCTCTGGTTTATTAGCACGTTTTTAGGGTTCCGTAACCTAAAGGCAAAAAACGGAACCCTTATAGATTCGTCATGTCTGTCTGTCTGTCCGTCCATCCGTATGTCACAGCCACTTTATTCCGAAACTATTAGGATTACATAGTTAAAACTTGGTAGGTACATGTATTCTGTGAACCGCATTACGATGTTTACACAAAAATAAAAGATAAAGGGATTTATATTTTTAAGATTATTATCTTAAATATATAAATCCTTTTATTTTATTAAGATTATTATCCCCATACATGGGCTGAAAATGAAAAAAAAATTTTTTCATCATATCTATGCGTGCGGGGTGTCTACTGTCTATAGATAGGTCTTTAAAAATGACATTGAGGTTTTTAAGACTATTTTTCTCGAAGTCAACCGTTTGAAAGATATACACTGCCAAAGTGGTAAAATGTGTGTTTACCCCTCTAACTTTTAAAATAAGAGAGTGAAAAATCTCTAATTTTAGATGCAGTGAACGCACACCAACCTAAAAAAGTTGGCCTGTTTTGTTTAGTACCTACTAGAGATGCACCGAATGTAGGTTTAACCGAATACGAATGTTCGGCCGAATATTCGGTCCAAAAAGTACCGAACCGAATATTCGGCCGAATCATTCGGTTCAATTCTGCGCAGTAAACAGGTTTTATACGTGTCGGGCGGGCGTTTGCTACAGCACACTGCACAACCCCTTCTCTAGCACGGCTCGCTCATTCAATGTCGTCGGTTACAAATAATTGCAGTTCGGAACTGCATACTTTGAAATTTATTATAACGTTGATGAAAGTCTTTGAAGATGAGGCATACATTGACATTTATTAAAAAAAAAAATTTGATTATACATTTTAATACTAGTGTTGGTTTCTAAAGATAGCAGTTTTTATATTCTAAAAAAAATTTGGTATACTTTTGGAATGCCTATAACTAGGGCTGTACATTTTAATTTTTTGAATATCTCTCAAATATTTTGAAATATTTGCATTTTAGTGATTTCATACATAACAAAAAAGTGCCAATATTTTCAAATCTACAATATTTAAAAAATCAAAACATACAGCCCTAGTTTTTAGGCATTTCAAAAACATACCGAAAATTCATTGCTGTAGGATTATATAATCTGTTGCTGTAGGTTAAGGTTTAGAGAGGGTGGGAAACGTTATCGCCGTTTGTATGGAGACCGTTTGCTAGAGAATCCTCTTAATCTTTTTTATTTTGTCAATAAATAATCGGTATTATTAGTACAATTTAAACATTCGGTAATTATTCGGCAAATCAACCGAATATTCTGCCGAATACGAACATAAAAAAATATGCCGAATTTGCCGAATACGAATATTCGGCCGAACATTCGGCGCATCTCTAGTACCTACCTACTTACGTCAAAAGCGTTTTCATATTACTGTTGTTTATCCAACTTCATAATTTATAAAAAATATTTTATATTATTGAAATATTTTAAACGGTCGTGATTTCAGGCCTCAAACTTCGTGAATCGATATAGGCTTTAGATTCTATGATATTTTTTTTTCGTAGTGGTTAGATTATAAAGTACCTATACTTACCAGAAATATTAATCTCCTCTGGTGATAATGTTTATTATTGCGGATACCTATTTTACCAACAAATACCAATATATTACACCATCAATAAACAAAATGTAGTTGTCAACAAAATAAGTAATTAATTTCAGTAAAATCTCTGTTGTCTGAATAAATGCATTTGAATTGAATTGAAAAATCACGAAAAATGTAGTTCAACTAGTTGAGAAATCACTTTGTCTGCTACTCCTAATTAGGCAATATTTACCAAAAAACACTTGATACAAGATATAAAAAATAATAAAGAAGAAACGCAATTCTTACAATTCAATATGCGTTAAGATAGGTACTCAGAAGCAGACCCATTCCCACTAGCAGCACCCGTTCACGAGCATGACGCATGAACCAGCCATCGTTTCGCTCAACCATATTTGAGGGAACGTAACGTCCCGCCTCACACGACACCACCGCAGAAATGTTTAAAGTGAGCATGACATAAGACGTACCTAGTTACGAGTATAAGTACTATGCAAAATGTAAAAAAATCGGTTGGCACTCCGGGAGTGCCGGCAGAAGTGAAAACTTGAATATTAACGTTGTGCATTTTTGATATTTTGAAATTAGCGGCAAAGGATTAAAATGATTTCTTTCCTGTTACTATACCTACAGTCACACAATTCAATCAGTTTGTAATTAGAGAAAAATTCTAAAGATTTGCTTGATTTCGCGCCAGTGGCCTTTTTAATTTCTACATGCACGCATTCTACTATTTAAACTTATAGTCACAGAGTATAAATAAATCTATGATTTCACCGAAGAGATCGCTGCTATTAGTTCTATTTTTAAAATTAGCGCGTTGCTGGTGACACAAGTGTTTACGTCTTAAAATGATGCGCCGCCATTTTCAACGCGCCCTGTAGAAAGAGATTACACTTGAAAGTAGGGGATACTTCCGCCGCCAGCTGTCTACTCTCCATCCGTCACATCCATCTTACGCATTTTCTATCAGCTACGTGATTCTTACTGACGCGAGTTTAGCATTTTTACCCCATTACAAAAAGACCAAAACCAATAAATAACTAAAACATGAAACAAACTTGACTTCATACATAATTTAATTTTAATATAAATTGCGGCTGATTGATTGAACATTGCTGATTTCTTGTTTTTTTATAAAACACTTTTTTCAATTTACCTACATAAAATTAAAATTTAATATTTTAACAATGCCATTCTGCCGTGTCTCTAACTTTCTATGGTCCGTGAATTTTGGCCAAGCATTGTGTAGGTTACACATTGGTTTTCAAAAATTTTAATAGATGTCGGTAATAAATTACATCTTAATTTTTCAAATTTTTTAATAGATGTCGCTAATAAATGACTCGCGAAGTAATGTAGAGGGTGGCAGGGTGAGGGGACTCAAATCCTTAGCTGTCACTTCACCAAGAGCCGCCTTAACAAAATAAGTATAATAATATTATGTTACATTTAATACTTACCTTATAGTTAAAAATTCTAATATCTTTGCTTAATAGTTATCTTCTTTATAAATAAAAATCGATGTATGTGTATTTGTTTCCTTTGCACTCCTAAACCATACATCCACATCCGATTATGATGAAACTTTGGTGAATGTTTGGTGAATTGTTCTGCTTACTACTGAAAAGGTTTCTGGCTTCTCTAAATACCACATTCCTTGTCACATTATCTGATATTTGCCAGATGTTGCCGTTTTATTTGACTAATATTTCGTAAAGTAGTTAAAATAAGGATAAAATCTTATTCAACATTATAAGAATCAAAGCTTGTCTTGAAAATCGGGAAAATTAGAGATTAAACGTCAGCCCGTGCAGTGACAACTGACATTTATTTTTCTTAATCATTCAAATGCACTAAGAAGTTTTGATTCCGATATCGAAGTCAACCACCCTAAAAATAGCTTTCTACCCCTTTTCAACCCTGTTAAGGGATACATTTCAAAAAAATACGAAACATGTGTTCAATTAATTTTGTAAAAGAATGTCTATGCCAAATTTCAAGTCAATCGGGCCCTTGTAGTTTCTGAGATTTCGTGATGAGTCAGTGAGTGATTTACGCTTTTATATATATAGATTTACATATTAATGTATAACACAACATAACGTTCCATGGGCGTCGCCAAGGGTGGGCAGGGAGGGGCAGCTGCCCCCCCCCCCCCTAGAGGTTAAAAAATGTTCTTGACTGTACTTACAACTCATATTTTTCTCATCTTTAATATTAACTTGCCCCCCCCCTAAGCCATGGGCTGGCGACGCTCTTGTAACGTTCTACACAAAGTATGTACAAAAACATTATGCAAACAACAAACAATGCAACAAATAAAAAAAATATCTACTAACATTCGTTTGAAATTAACAATATTAATTGTGATACCGAAGGAGATGCTTGTTAACGGAACATGTATCAATTTGGATAATGTATCTAAGTAATTTGGTTCGATCAACTACCTTGAATATCGGAATAATGATGAAGTATGGAGTATTTTGTCCTTAATACTCAATGTCGATGTGAAGGCCCTCTTGGGGTTGATAAACATCTCGTAGGTAGACAGACATAAAATGACCATCAATGTCCTCTTTACACGCTGTTCTACCAATCTAAATTACTTGGCCGGTACGTAAGACTTTTTTAATTAATTTTAATGTTTTTTTAATTAATGTAATAATTTGAAATTGATATTTTTTGACATATTATTTTTCTTATTTTTTTGTGAATTGACATTTTATTTTAAATTAATTTTACTCGTATATTTGCATGCTATTTCTATTGATGGCGAAACATGCGCACCTTATTATTTTGTACCACCTTTTATACCATGTTTGAAGCAAATAAATATTTATGATTATGATTACATTTTATGACGTTGTTCGATTTAATAAATACCTATTAAAAATATGCTTGCACAAGCTATTTCTCTTGCTTGACGTGAAATGAGTGTATACAGTGTTTTGTTTATATTATTAAAGATTTCCTAAAAAAACAAGAATCTCCCTGGTTTAAAATATTACCTTTGGTTTTTTCTAATATATTGTTTAGTATTATTACCATTGTATTTAAAGAACATTCATATCAATGTAAAATAAATTATCTCACACAACAATTATCAGAAAATTGTTTTTTTCTAAAATTTCAGCAAGGACAATTTTTTCATTGTTTTATTTAGACGAAGTGGAAATGTACAACAAAAGTAAAACATTGTTGTTTCGGTCATTTTTTGAACAAAATATTTGCATTAGCTCAATATTTTCGTTAAGAGTGCGTAGTATGGACACTAGCGCCGTCTTTGGATAAAAATCATAGTGCTTAAATAAAGACGAAATTGTGAATTATGTCTCTGTAGCGCACTACGAAGAAGCTTTGTGGTTGTTTTTATCGGTTAAACAATATTTTCTAATCTGTCGTTTAGTTTAATAGAGTTTTTTTTTTACGAAAAGTGGCCATTTTTCGTGAAAATACTCCACAAGACAATTTCGTCTTTATTTAACTTTACCTATGTTTTTTTTTCAATGGCAGCGCTAGTGTGCAGACGAAGAAGGCTAAGTTATTATAATGTTATTAGAATTTCCGAAGTTAGAGTAATACGTTTGGTTTCAACATTCAACAATTCGAAACTAGTGCATCCGGGCCCTATTCAAATCTTAAAATCAGATTTTTCTTTTCAATTGTATAATGAGCTTGATATTCTTGAAACTGCAAATCGGTCCTCATCATATTGATTTTAAACACAAAATCAGTTCAGTGGTTTTGAACCGTGGTAACGTTGTACAGGATTATGGCGTGTAGCTACATGCGGGAACTCAGCGCTAACGATGTCTCACACAGAATTATTAATGTAAGCTTAGGTAAAACGTACCAACTGCGGTTTTAGGCGCCTAGATCTTTAAAAATTCCGAAACATATATGGAAATAATCTAATTTTAGATTAGTGGTATTGGTTTATTAATAATATACCTATTTCATTTCTCCCCAAGCAGTAAGTAAAATGAGACAATAGATATTTCATTGTTGTCCGGCCACATGTGGCCGCGTGGGATTTAATTTTGATTGAAGTTTATTAATCGTCTACGAAAGTAAAACAAAAATTATTTTATTGCAAAGGTATTAATAAAAAATAAGTTGTAATATTTACGTAAGTATTAAAATAAATATCGATGTAATGACAAAATAATGCTAAATTAGGTTTTTAAAACCAAAGCGAGTCTACAAAGCCACCGATTTAACTGCCAGTTATAGCTATAGGCCTTTCTTCTCCACTAGATTTCTACTGGCTGACGATGCAAAACGATTACCATAGCTAATTACTAAGGCTGTGTTCTATAAAGCAGAATTGCGCATTTTAAAATAACCTCAGCAAGTTGGAATAACTAACTAACTACTTGAAATTGGCTCAAAGTACAACTGTCGGTCCTGTCCGCCGGTTGGTTCGTTATTCACTAAATCCACTAAGGGGATTATCGGTATGCTACCGACTGGCCGGCGATGGACGCACCGTATAATATAACTTTATGCCTCCCACCAATACGCGAACCATTCGGATATTTCCTGTTTTTTATAAGATGGAAATTTGAAGTGCGTTACTGATAAAGTCATTATTTTCATCAGAAAATCTCATCGCGTGTTACCTTTAAGTTGAAGAGAAGTGTGTGAATGGTACTGGTGTTGAAAAATATAAGTACTGCTAAAAAAATCATCATCATATTCATATCAGCCGCTATATAGACACCTACTGCTGGGTATAGGCCTCCCCCAAGGATCTCCACGACGATCGGTCCTGCGCTGCCCGCATCCAGTGGCTACTTTCACCAGATCGTCGGTCCACCTTGTCGGGGGCCTACCCACGGAGCGTCGTCCGGTGCCTTTCCGCCCCAACGGCCATCAGTTCTCGCTATGTGTCCCGTCCACTACCACTTTAGCTGAGCAATCCTTCAAGCGATGTCGTGTAATGTTATTACTTTTAGGAGGTCCTTTGTAAACGTTCCCAAGAACGTAAACTGAAGGAAACTATAAAACCATATGTATAAATAAGATAAATAGGTAATCTAGTGTAAATAAAGCTAAGAAACGGTGTGAGGAAAAATATGTACCTTAAAGGGCTTGTATCATAGGAACGGCTCATTATAGGGCCGTGAGATTTTTCCCATGCATTATGTATTTTGCATTTTGTATTCTTATGTCGGTTTGAATCTTATTTAACACCATTTTTATTCTTTGCTAAGAAAATTATTTATTTGTAAACATATGTCTGTCACTATAATTGCCATAGCAACGCGCTAATTTTTTAATTCAATGTCAAAGCCATAGATTTCCAGCTTGTCTTCAGCCTAGCTATAGATAAAAACCTTTGTACAATACTGTTCTGTGTTCTTATATTTGAATGTAGAGTAGAATTCTAAAAAATAAATACCGACGGTATAAAAGCGCGGTCGGCAGCTCAGGTGAGTCAGTCTTCCCACGAGCTTGTCCGGTTATATTATAGCTGCCGCCATATTTCTACTCTACGTTCTACAACTGTAAAAAAAAATATAATAAGTAAATAGCGGCTTCTTCGGGGCACGGTCCTCGACCTTCGACCTTCGGCACGAACCACTTCAATAAATCCCGGACGTGTCCTCGAACCACCTGGACGTCGTGCACCTTTCCGCCTGACCTGCAGAGGGAGCTCTCCCCTGGGCCCTTGCACTATCCGCGCCACCATCGACGTCGGTCTACACGGACACGCGCCCGTGCCCATCAGCGCGTCCCGCTGGTACTACGCTACGGCGCTACGTCGGGGGTCTGACTGCGTGCCACCCCTGCGCCGTCACGCTGAACCACGTCCGTACTGAACCACGTGCCCTCCTGTGCTCCGCCGGGACTCCCATATCTGCCTGCCTGCTTCGTGCCTGCTTCGCGCCTGCTTCCTGTTACCCCTGCTACCTGGATCCACGTCTCTGCGTGCCTGTCCTGTTCCCGTCTGCGTCCCACCCTAGTCATACTTTGTTAGTCCTACCTAGTTTTTAACCGCCTTAGTTGTTTTCCGAATTTCTGTGCTAGGACGTGTCATTATAAAATAAACTCCTGAACTTCAACTTTATTTTTTTATTTAGCTTTCTTCCAAATTTTGCTCCGTTACCTTCCGTAACGCGACAGTCGGTTACTTTAATTCTCCTGCGCTCGCCTCATTTCTGATTCGATCACGCAGGGAAACTCCGAGCATGGCTCTATCCATCACACGTTGGGTGACCTTGAGCCTCCTTATGAGACCCATAGTTAGCGACACGTTTCACTGCCGTAAGTTCTTACTATACTAACTGTCACACAGCGAATAGGAGAAATAATACAGTAAATTGAAAATTCGACAGTAAAGTCCGTAAGTTGACTTTTACAAGTTTCGAACAATATCAAATTCAAATGAAATCAGATTGAATATATCATAAAATAAAATGACTCTCAGAAGTATCTCTCTTCTCGTTTGTTTGGAAAAGTAGTTATTTAGCCATTTTTTTCATAAGTCAACTTTTAAGGTTTTCCACTCTCTAAAATCCAAAAAAAGTCTTAAGTTAATTTTAATTTACAATCGAGTTTCGCAAATAAAATGAGACAATGTGATCAAACAAAGTAAGATTATTATCGTTTTGCTCCGTAAAAAGGCTTTGTTTATCGAGAGGTTTGCAGATAGTTCCTTTATAACGGTTTGTACACCGTATTATAACGATCCAAATAACTGTTACTTTTATACCTATGCTTTTATCGAGAGTAAAAATTCAGCGACGATCGCACACTTAACACGATCGTGACTCCTTATTGAGGCTAAGCTAATGCGTGGAACGTGTTTTTCTTATACATGTTTTTTAAGCTGCCTGCCTGATATATTACGGGAATTTCTTTGTTTCAGATTTTATTAATGAATTCTTACAAAATACCTAGTAAATTTGAGCAATTTAATGTGAAAATAACTCTGGTAACATCCAGACGACGGACGACGCCTAAATCTCTGTACACCTAATATTATATAGTGTAAATTAATAGGTGATGAAAGTTTGTATGGGGACATGGAGCAAAGAAAGACCGGAAGTTATTTATAAATCACTAACTTTTAATTATTTAAATGAATCGTAAAATCAGTTTGTCTATTTACGCTTTGTGTTTAGTGATATTAACCGTAATTTTATGTACCCAGAGATTGAATTTTGTTGGACTGTTTAAATAAAAGGAAAGCTGCAAAAAAGTTTTTACGTAAAAGCTCGGTCGCAGTTAACGGAGTGTAAAGTGAATAGGCATTTCCTGGGCAAGCATGCTAAACCTTGGACCACATCCTGTTTACCAAACAAGATGGTGATCAAATGCCTGCCCAGTTACCAACAAAAAAAGTCATCTTGAAAAACTGGTAAATATTTTTAGTAAGTAGCAGCCGCCTTTGCACGCTACGCTAACTTAAATCTTAATAATAAATAACCGATCACATTTCACAAGCTAAAGTCGATAGCTAACATCAATGTGTTATATGTATATATCGGGTCATTTTGAACTTACCATCCAAATTTTAAGGATGTGTCCAGTCCATAAAACTAAACAACTTTCTCTAAGAAACATGTGTCAAATTTCGCCAAAAAATTTTGGTCATCCCATACTAAATTGATCACGTGATCTCTTTGATTTGTATGGAAAGTCGATTTTTATTTTACATATTTGACCATGTGTTCCTTAGAGAAAGTTGTTCAGTTTCATAGACTGAACACATCATCAAAATTTGGATGGTAAGTTCAAAATGACCTTGTATATACGACCTGTATGGTGCAGTAGTCATCATGCCGCCTACCACGTAAGAGCTCCCGGGTTCGATTCCCGGCCGGGCAGAATTGAAATTATGAATTTTAATTTCTGTGACGGGTCTGGGTGTTACTATGTATAATAAGTATTTATTTAAAATGTATATAAGTAGTATATCAGTTGTGTAGCACCCATATTACAAGCTTTGCTTAGTTTGGGGCTGGATGGCGCTGTGTGGAATTGTACAAGCATTATTTATTATTATATTATTATTATTATATAAGTATGGAATGGAGCACTTATGTTATGACCCAATTTTCATGACATAATTTTATTAATATTAGGTACTTATCTTCTTCACTAAAAATAAACAAACCTTAATTTGCTATAGTTCTTCAATATTATCATATAACATCGACCAACCGACTACCGATTTTCACATTCTCTTTATCATTGTAAGTCAACAATGAGCTTGCAAAATTATTCTTACGCCGTAGCAGAAATGCTTTGTTAACCAAGTAAATTAACAAATCATTGTGCGTAATCAAATTGTCGCTAAATGCCTTCAGAGCGCCCACGGAATTTTGATTGGATACTTAAGTCAGTCAATCTAAACAACTTGGTACCTACAGGGAACCAAGTAATGTAAGCGAAATCTATATACATAATAATAATAATAATAAATTTATTTCATAAAAGTTTTCAAAAAAACTTACAAATTAGGGACACTAAAAATATAGTTTAACAAAATGTAAATAATGGGTTATGCTGTTGTCCTTACTAGGGCAATAAAATGACCTGTATGAAGGACGTCCAGACAAGTTTACAAAAAGGACTAAAAAGTAGTTGGAGAGAGACAAAAGTAAGTTTTTTTGTAGAATATGTTGTATAGATCTATACAACTCTGGAGAAAATAGAAAATGTTTATTTTCCAGTCTGGCAAATTGTTGTGTTGTTTTTTCGTTGTGAGTGGAAGTTATATCAATAGGTATATTGAAATATTTATTTCAATAGGTATACTGAAATAAATGTTTTTTTTTATGTTTTATTTAAATTAAAGCTTGCTTATTTAATACTCTAGCTAGCTTTTATTATCTCTATGAGTGAAAATAGAACATGAATAACAATATGTTAGAACTTAATAAATCCTTTTCTGTACCTCTGACAACGTGCATGCATAATTTCATGATGATCGGTTGAATAGTTAAGACGTGAAGAAGAAAAAAAGAAACAAACAAATAAACAAACGGACTTTCGCATTTATAATATTAGTAATGATAAGGATTCGTCTAAAAAGTAACATTCTTACTTGCTCTAGAAACAGCCAGATGTAAATTAATAAACACGTCGCATATTTCTTTAACTGTGAAAAATAAACGAAGTCAAACCACATAGGTACTCGAAACAGCAGGTAAAGTAGATAGTAAAAATTAATTATAATAACTGACCCAAATAGTTTGTTAATCAGCAAGTTTTAATTAATTTTTGAGGGTTTAATTAATTATTTGGATCAGTTTTTGGATAATAAATACAAATTTAAAATACCTATGTGGTTAAATACCACAAAGTTAATTGGTTTCTTATTTATGACATGAAAATGCAATGAAGTATAAACATTTAATAGGTTCACAATATAAATGGCAATAGTTAAAGTTAATTTATTATTAAACCTCATTATCGAAGATCAGGTCATATAATACTCAAATGTATGAAGTTCATTATAAAGCAATTTGTGAGAATCCTTCGTCAGCAAAGGAAGTATCCGAAGCGTCGAAAACAAATTCGAGTTGGGTGATGAGATTAAAATTGATGAAAGCACCCTTTAATTAAATATAGGTACGAATGTTCGTAAGTTAAATGAATTATGCGCAAACTTCGTATCCCCGAAAATTAACAGTTAAGATAGAAGTTTTATCGAATCTCCTTTTTGCTGGGTCGCACTCGCACGGGCGCGCCTGCAAACGGTAAAGACTTCAATTATTGTCTATTGCTCTCTCAATGACAATAAACTTAATTGTTTCTTGTTACAACCGTAATAAGAAATAATTACGTGTATTGTTATTACTATGATTATTTATTATGGATTTTAATGGACAACTTTCGGTAACACAGACGCTGCCTTTTTTGTTTGTTAAATTTTTTGAGCCTAATTTTTGAAGTGAAAACTTCTTTAGCGGCGTTGTACACTTTTTTGTGATGGGGAAAAAATGTTAAACTCGCGTCAGTCAGGGTCACGTGACCCTGATCGAAAATTCGTAAGACGGATATAGCGTAGACAGTCGGCGGCGGAAGTATCCCCCTCTCTTTCTACGGCGCGGCGAAAATGGCGGCGCGTCGTTTTGGCGTTCGGCGGGTTGATTTTTCTGAGAGATAAACTTTTTAATCTAATATAAATTGTCATGTTTGTGTACGATAGCGCAATAAATAAATAATGTATTCTACCTCATAAATGATAGTACTTTTATACTGATATTTAAAGCGATTCGTGCAAAATTATTCCCTTACCATTCCAAAATAATTATCAAAAATGCACAACGTTAATATTCAATTTTTCACTTCTGCCGGCACTCCCGGAGTGCAACCCGATATTTTTATCAGTAAAAAGTATTTTTATCCCATCTATTCGAAAAGAACGACTTGGTTCGCCTTTAAGTGCACCCAAAAGTAGTGTTTTCTATAAGAAACTTTTAGCGGGCAGTAATGAGTTTTTATTCCTCTTTATAAGTGCGCCGCAAATATCTTTGCCGCGCACTTTTTGAATTTGGAACATCTTAGCACAACGTCAAAAAAATTGGACGCAAATATTGTTTGAATAAAGACTGGCTGGTACGACACCGACGGCCCCATATTTACATGAGCTGTATAAAAAAAAGAAATCAAATTAAAAACGCGCGAACTACGCGTTTTCGTCAATTTTCACTTTAAATGCTCTACAATTTTCACTGATTGGAAATTCATGGTTTTGTTTTGAAAAATGAGTTCTTCAAGTGACAGTGAAAGTATAGAATTAACTCCTGAAAGAACCTAGGTATTAGAATTAGAACTGATCAACTGACTCAAGAAATGTGATGAAATCTATTACCTGCAAAATCGCGGGAGAAATATGAAAGCCTATGGTAATTTTATTGAATAGAGAAATGCAATGCTTTCATAATTGCGAAAATGTCTCAAATGTATACTTATAATAATATAAGTTTTTAGTAGTTTTATTATTGGAGACTATTTAATTTCAAAATAGTTGTTACTCTATGTTTTATTAAATAATAATATTAAAATAAAATATGAGGCGCCTTTTATTTTTTCATAGAGGGTGATGAATAGTAGAGTGTATCACTCGGGCGCAAATATATTTTTGGCTCGGGCGACGTACTTTGAATCCCTCGCTACGTTCAGGATTCTACTCTAGGATCCCTCACTTCGCTCTGGATTAAAAAAAACGCCCTCGCCGTAAAAATATTATTTTGCTCCCTTATGGTACAATCTACTATTTATTCTCTAAACGCAATTAATAAAATACGTTCGCGATTGAAATAATTTATTGTACCTATAGCAGCTCAAAGGTATAAACGTATATACGTATAACGTATAATATATCTAAACGTAATATGTGTTATATGTAACGTTCGGTACGATAAGTTGGATGGTGTGGGGGTACGTTTTATCCAAGCTAGCCCAAGTATCAGTTACTTACGATTCGGCCATATTTCTTAGTTGAGTACATTGTTGCCGCTTAACAAAAGGCTGGGAAATTTTTAAACATAGAACCGTTAAAGAACGCACTATCTAAAATACTCCATTCTATTGTAGATGCTAGAATGTTTTAGAAAATCTTTAATATTCTTACTATCTCAACAACTTGTGCGGTAGTAACTTGTTCGAATAACAATGATTGCTAATTTTCTTGGTAAAACTGTGCTTCTGTAACAATATAACTATTTCAATATGAAAGTAAAACCTTAATTTAGTAAATTTATTCCTTCTTTGCATTAAGTACACGCAAGGGAGAGCTTGCTTAAAATGAAATATAAAGGTCAAATTGTTGGAGATTCTTTTACTAAAGTTAAGTATAAGATTCAGTTCAGGCTCTCACTTTAGGTGCTTAATTTGGAATCAAAACAAGTTTGATAATAATATAGAAATGTCAATTTTCTCACTTAACTTCACAGCTGTTTGCTGCAGGTGGCCAACGTTACGGCGTAACTGAGTTTTTGTAATAAGAGACTTGAGTCTCATCGAATAAGCTGAAGTATTAAAAAAAACGCTTTGCGTACTTTCGAAGTCAAGCTAGATTCACGTGAGAACTTTCTGTGATAACAGCAACAGAAGATATACATACATAGGCATGTACTACGTATGTGTTTCTCTATTTTAAGTTAGTATGTAAGTTTGTGAATTATACAATTATTACCATCTGAGTTTGTCGTTTTCAGGTAGTAGAAGCAACGTGCAAAATTACTTAGCACAATGAAGGACCATATCTGTGGTAACTTGGTTGTGACGTCAGGCTATCAAAGTTTAATTAGAAATCCACGCAAACTAAAGTTTTACCTCCAAACCTGTTTGTAACAACTTTAAGGGAGCGTAGAAAGAAGGATTAGTCAAGTATTTAGTGTTTACTGAAGAGACACTGAAGATTATGATGAAAACCCATTAACGTTTTGTTAGTGGACTTACTTTAATTAGTTTTTACTAACATAATTGTATAATTTTACAGTAGGATTGCTTTCTCTTGCTCACATGACAGTGAATGTAGCCGTGTTTTATACAAAACACAGAAAAGAATAATGAAGAAAAATGTTCATTAAGGTCTAGCAAAATGACAGAAGCATAACAAAGTATTCTCAATAGAGTTATATTCCTTTAAATGAACCAGCATTATCAAGATGCTAGAAAAGCATTATTACCTATGTTACCTTTATTTAGATGCACTCACTGTGTATTTACAATAGGGTACGGAGCTGTTCTAATACTTCCATTTGCTGCCGCGAACAAAGTATCTGCTTCAGATTTTAGGTCGGTTCCCTGTGGACAAGTATTCTCTTGCACAGGTAGTGGATTGCACTTTTTAGATCATTTCGTTTTTATTATAGGTTGTGGTTATACATAGGTACCATAAACCGATTCCCATCGGTTTCCCTTTTTAGAATTCCCACCCTACCCCACCGATCCCCTATGCAGATCATAACATTTTTGTAGACCGATTTACTTTCGCCATAATTTCACCTCTTGCTTCTGATACCTAGGTTCATTATTTAAAAACTAGATTTTCAGTAGATTGACACAATTACACATTTATTGTACTGAGTAAAAGACACAAAATATATCACAAAAAGGTTTGCTATAGCAGGATAGAACGATTTACCTTCGCCATAATTTCACCTCTCGCCACTAGGCTAGGTACATTATTTAAAATCTAGACTTTAATTTGATTGACGCGCGCGCGTTCCTGTCTGTACGCATGCGCAAGCTTCCTACTTATAAATATTGAAATCACTATTAGGGTTATAGAAGCAAATTTGGTCAAGGGTGTGTTGGTGTGACCACGGGTCGGGATAAAACGTTGTCACACCCCGGTGTGACTACGGGTAAAAAAAAACCCCGTAGGGAGGATGTTTGATAGATAGACGTTCTTATTCTGGTTATGTTTTTGTCTTAGGAGGCAGCTGCGTATCGTGGAAATCGCAAAAACAGAAGTGTGTCGCGACATCCACGTGTGAGGCCGAGTATGTTAGCTTGTCGTCAGCCATGAAAGAAACTGTTTATCTCAATAGCTTATTAACTGAAATTGGGTTAGGTAAGTTTTCACAGCTAACATTAGATGTAGACAATCAGAGGGCGATATGTCTTGCAAATGATTCCATTACACCTGTGTGGTAAAACGGTATGTGACCACAAGGGCCCTTAGTACAAGAAAGCTGTAATTTTCGTATGAATGTGTAAGTACTATGGGCAACAGCGTCGCTTAACCAGTCAGTTAGCAACAAAATTCGCGTGCGCGCGTATCGCCCCTGCACGACCTAAACGTATGTTGTGGCGACGCGGCGTGCAAGCTATTTTAACCTTAGGAGTGGCTAAGCGACGCGGAGACGCTGTTGCCCATGGTACATATTATATTCATCACGCAAAAAAATTGGTAGAATAAAATCTTAAAAAAAAAATTTTTGTTGCCAAATCTGAAAAAATTTTTAGGTGCCCAGAGAGTTTCATCAAATGATGAAGTCATTGTTGCCGTAGATGAGTATTTCGAAGGGGTTGGAGAGATGATTTTTTTCAAAGGAAACTGCGTTGAGAAATAAATTTATTTCAAATATAATATTATACGTAGTTTATCTTGGTCGTAAACTTATCAATCTGCCCTAGTATTTTCCTAACTCTTTCAACTACTTATGTGGTATTTATACGGGTCAACTTGGTAGGCGACTCAGGTCGGTTTAAGTCAATCAGCGCTTTTTATCGACAATCGCCTGTAATATCTAATCGCAAACCTCATTTCAATGAGGTGGCAATTCGATTTTATAAGCGTTGCAGATAAAAAGCCTTAATTGACTATAATCGACTACCAAGTCGCATGCCAAGTCAAACGGTGTAAATGTAAATATAACACATTGACCAAAAAAGTATTTCGTATGCATGTATTTAACGCGTCAGCAAATTAATCAGAATTTAGACTCCCTCCACCCGAATTAAGTTAAGATTTTAATGAAAGTGTAGTACGTACTGCAAGTATTTGCTCGAATACCTTCGCAATTACTATCGGTTAATTTAATTTAGTACATAGTTTACTGTACTTGAGATAACGGACCTCTTTACTTACCTACAGAACTTAGATGAAGTTGATAAACTATAAAGTTATAAACCTACTTAAATATTTAGGTTAAAATCATTTAAAGTTTCAAGAGCAGTGTCCCTTAGGACCGCGTCTAAATAATGATTAGCAGAGTGATTTATAAAAGATGAAATCGAAAACATTCGCATCTTTTTAATTAGGTACCTACCCTAGTTAAGGAAACTGAAAAATGTTTACAAAAGAGTCATTGAAATCAAATTCCAACTTGACAGATGGACGCGCTGTATCGTAGTATGAGTGACTCAAATATTTCAGTTGTTTTTCGATTCATATCTCTAGAAAAAAATCACGAGTGACTCGAATATTTCTGCCGTTTTTCGATTATCTTAGGAGGATTATCTTCGAGGATTCTTCTTTCGATTATCTTCGAGGATCTAGAAAAAAATCTTCGATGTGACAATCTCGTTTATAGACTAAAGTATCATGTTTTTTTTACCTTCCTCAGAGTTAACAGAATGGACCCTTAGAAAAGTTGAATCGTGCTTTGGTTTTGCTAACTCTATACCTATTTAGAGTTCTCAGAATTACATTTAAGTGAGTAATACACAATGTATAAATATCACTAACTGAAAGTTTGTTTATAAAAATAAAAAAACCGGCCAGGTGCGTGTCGGGCCACGCACCGTAGGGTTCCGTAGTTACCTTATACCATAACATATTTAATACCACTGTCATTTTTCGTCTGCAACAATAACTTTGTTTTTCACAGTGTTGGTATGAATGACAAAGTTATATTTGCGGTTTTGGAAAATGTACTATATCTCGAAAACTACAAAATATATGTCGTTCAAACCAATTTTCTTTGACAGATCTACAGCATATTTTTTTTTAAATTTTTCACTCACTTATTTTAAGGGTTCAAAAGTTAAAGGGGGGGGGGGGGGGAACACATTTGACCACTTTGGCGGTGTATATCTTCCAAACGGTTGACTTTGAGAAAAAATTGTCTAGAAACTTCAAATTTATTTTTAAAGACCTATCTATAGACACCCAGAATACATATACCTACCAAGTTTCAACTGTGTAGTCTTAATACTTTCGGAATAAAGTGGCTGTGACATACGGACGGACAGACAGACAGACATGACGAATCTATAAGGGTCCCGTTTTTTGCCATTTAAGCTACGGAACCCTAAAAAATGATCAATTCTCCAATTACACAATAAATTAGGTACTAATTGGAGCTACCTACTAAGAATAAGAATATACTTGTGGCAGGTATCTCCACTCCTATAATAAATAAAAGTAAATACAAATATGAATCATAGGATTTTTCAATAGTGTACTAATAAAAGGTAATTTGCTTGCAGAATGTATTTCATCAGGTTTATCGTAAATAAGGACGAAGATTCTTTGGTTACGGCTAATACCCGAAGTGTGGCGTGGCTGAACCTAGTTTTAGCCGGCTAAAACTAGGTGTAGCCGATAGCTGTTGGTTAAAACTAGATGTAACCGCTGTAGGTCCCGAATATAGTTAGAATTTATTTCTTTAACAGACAACAGAAATAACTTTCTTAAAACCCATAAATGACTTCCCCTTAGCCCAAAGAAGACTAGACCTATTTTTAACGGCTACACCTGTATGAGCCGCGAGAAAATCTGCTAGACCTAGGTTTAACCAACAGCTATTGGCTACACCTAGTTTTAGCCGGCTAAAACTAGGTGTAGCTGGACTTCGGGTATTAGCCGTAACAAATACAATGTGCGGTAATTATTAGAGTGGCCGCGGTCTCCGTCGAGTAAGCGACCAGCCTTAAGTGATTAACGCACATTCAGCCTAAAGTTAACAAAGCAATTACATTTGCTATGATGACTTCGTGTATAATTGTCGAATAAACACGTTCCAGGAATGGGCGAGCACGTACTATTTACTGTAGTTTGACTATTATTATGTTCAGCTTTATGACGCTGTAAAATCAAAGTGCAATAACCAACGAATGGTAGGAGAGTGGCTAAAACTGGTTTGAGAAACAGATAATATTAGTGGTTTCATCTTTCATCATAGATTTTATTATGATTTTAAGTAGAGTATCCAATGTGTAAATATTTCTTCTTTTGACCGATTTTAATAATATTGTATCATCCATATATTATAATTAACAATTGTGTTCCGAACTAAGCTTACTTAACGTGACAATTTCATTTCATTATAACACACGTGGTTATTTCGTGATTAATTCACAATGACTCTATGGGTCTACGGCAGCGTAACTTGTGGTTAACCAGAGTAGAGGATTTGTGGCCGTTCGTCTGTCTATGTGACCTAACTATTGCGGCTGATCTATACTCAACTACGATAATAGTAATACATGTAAAGGTAATATGGAAACATTTTGAAACACTAGTTTTTTGATCAAATCACTTTCATCAAGATCTATTGAATCGATATACTTCAATACATATTATAAAACAAAGTCCATCGCCGCGTCTGTCTGTCTGTTAGCAATAAACTCAAAAACGACTGAACTGATTTTCATGCGGTTTTCACTAAATGATAAATTGATTCCTGAGGAAGATTTAGGTGTATAATAAGTTGAGGTTTTATGTAGGTAAATTGGTAGAAATATGACGATAATTGTTGAAGAGGTCGGCAAAAATTAAGCCGACTGGGAGTTTGCATTGAAAAATAAAATAATGTATGATGAAATTTTTTCTATTTAATAGATCTACAAAAAAGTCCGCGATAGCATAAAATATCTATCTTTTAAGAATAACTTACTATAGCCATTAAATCTTCTAAAAAATTGGTCAAGTACAACGCGGTAATTTGGAAAGCTATTAAGAAGGATACATTATTGATCCTTATCAAATTAAATACATTAGTTACCTTAAGCATTTTATGCACACTATTTTAACCGTTTACACCATACCATTGAATTGAATTTCTTAGGAATTGTTGCAAAAAATTAACGCGCCCGAAAATAAATCAAACGCGTTTCTTACACCGATGACTGGACGGGACGAACGGGAGGGAAAAAGAGTTTTGGAGCAAGTGGAGGTGAGGACTGTAAGGTATTCGTTTTCGGTTTGGTTGTTGTTGGAAGGTCACATTTGGCAATAATAAAAGAAGGAACCGAAGCAAAGCGAGGGCGGGTGTCTAGTTTAAAAAAAAATGATTTTGTATAAATAACAGTTAGGAATACTGTTTAGGAATTTATTCGTTTAGGAATACTGTGAATAAAAGTGGCCCTATAAGTAAACCTTGAGGTACACCAGAAGGCTCACAATTGAATCATTTGATACTAAATATCGGTTCACCATTACGCTTTAACATGTAATTTTGAGAGTGGTCAACAATGAATCTACCGCATTGTAACTCTTGGGTAACCAACGCACCTGAGGTCGCTCGCCAGTGTACCTTAAGTTAACTATTGGAATTCAATTGATAATAGGCTGGTCTACTTTTGGCTTTGATAAAAGTGTAATTAATTTTAGTAGGATATTGTAATGGTTTTATGTAATAAATGTCGACTAACAAATAGGCATAACATAAAATGATTTTTAACTAACGTAACCTATGGGGCTTAACTCTTCAAGTCAAATACGAGACAGCTTTCATACGGTATTTCAAGTTGACTTTGAATATTTGTACATATTCAATGTCAACAGGCATTATATCTTGAATAGGTATTTGTATGGAACAGTGTATGGTTTTGCAAACGTCACCGTCTTCTACACTGGTAGAAGAACGCGCCCACTGGGGCGCGTTTACTATTTGCCACTTAAATGGTTAAATAAATTAGGTGTAACTATAACTACATTCATATGCACAGAAGAACAAAACATTATGAGCAAACATTTTAATGGGCATATGTGTAAGAATTACTCGTACAAAAAATAAAAATAAAAACTTTATTCTATGTAAATGCCATTTGATATTCACACATCAGAATAATTTTAATAAATTATAAATGAGAAGTCCCTCAATGTAAAAGGTATCATCGTTTCCTAACTTTTATTATATATAGGGCTCGAGCGGCCTGTCACGTCCGTCTATTTGCTCGCTTTAATATTTAACCACTTTGGGCCAGCGCTTTTTAGGACACAGTTGAGATATCGTGATCCTTAATGTACTATGTGTAGGTCCTGTTTTTTACATACAAATTATATTAAATAAAAAGGGTCCTAACTTTATTATGTCTAAACTATGAGGTATAAATAATTATATATTCTTACATACTGAACAATAAATACTTCTTAAATGTTAACGTTTCATTCACATCATATTTTCAATAAATTAACTCCCACAGCAAAGTATAATAATATATTCAGAAACTGCAATAAGGCCCGTTTCGGAATTCCGAATTAGTATCCGTCTGTATGTGGCAGGCCTAATATTTAATACAGCGATGAAATGAATTACTCACTGGAATTAGTAAAGTAAAAATTACATAAAAATTACATTATGTAGCAGAGTTTTGCTACGATATTTCGTAGCAGTCACAGAGAGAGTGCTAGGAAGTAGGACGAAGTTACGACATATTATTACTGTGTACCTACCTATTTTAATAGAAACACTACACTATTTACACTTCTTTAGAAGCACCATCTAGCTGCGAATACTCACGTACCTACTGTGTGTTTTGAAAACTTCATGGCGACATTTTATTTCATTTTATCGCGAGGTCTACAGCTCATGGACCCACTAGTCTAATTTCACACGAAACCACTAGGTTTCGTGTGAAATTTAGGTAGGCATTAGGCATAACTATGCATGTGCAACATAATTAGGCATAACTTAGGTATGTCATCTAGATGGCATACCTAAGCTTTTGATTTATATGCCTTAATTAGCTTTCATATTCATAAGTCACTTCATATTCAGTCATATCAGTAGTCTAATTGGTGAAGGTGCAAGGTGTGTTGCTGCCTGGCTAGATGCAGGTATTGTGCACTGATATTTTGTGGTGTGCATGTGCATTTTTTTGTGGGTGGGCGGGCGGTGCATCTTGCATAATATTGTTTGCGGAAGTAAGCCACATAATATTTTTTTTATCACAATGGTTTGGGACTTCCGCCAAGTGACGCCTGATTCAATCAAATTCTCACTTCATATATTACACAACTACCTATGAGCGAAAGTTAAGTGAAATGAAATTCCTGTATGTGAGTTTGTATTTGGTTTTTTATTCAGATTCAGTTTTTGTGTGGTAAACATACTGGTGAAGGTCAATTTATTCATCATCATCAAAAAAAAAACTCATTTTCTCCTGTACTTTAACCGATCAAGTACAGAAAAACATGAGGCAAAATAGATATTTCACTATTTGTCTGGTCTTATGTGGCCGCGTGGTATTTAATGAATTAAAACACTAATCTTTAAAACGATATCGATTCGTTATAAATAATAACAAAAAACAAAGAACAAAACAAAAGAATGGTGTCACTTAATTATGTCTAAAGCTTGATAAACATACTCGTATAGGTAATTGACATTTTCGAAAAGTATTTCGAAATAAATTTTTGACAATTTATTGATTAATTGTATTAATTATAAGTATTTTTTTGGTTTGTTTTTCTCTGACCATCAGCCATTTTTAATATTGCCACTGCTCGGGAACAGGCCTTCCTTATGGGTGGATAAGGAGTTTTAAGTTGTTTTTTAAACGACTTCAAAAAAGGAGGAGGTTCTCAATTCGATTATATGGTTTTTTTTATCGTTGTTCGCGCACATATTCGTCATTTATAAGTAGATTTTGATGATTGTTTTTTTGTTTGATTGAATTTTCTTGCGTGATCCTTTTTTTTAAATTTTGGTTTAGTAGTTTTCAAGTAATCCTGAAAATACTATGATTTTGCATTAATTACCTTGACGACTTTGTTATTTATGAACCGAATCAGATGATTTTTTTTGTTTGAAAAGGGATACCTTAAGTGTAGTTCTTTTAATTTCATTGACATTGAACCTTGGACCTCAAAGATATCCAAGGGAATAAAACTCAAATAGAATATGTATTGTGATTGAGACATTGGTAGGCTTATGAAAATCCAAAACAAACCGAGCTATATGGTCTGTTTGCTACATTCTAGACTAGACTTGGACTAAGAAGGCACAACGGAACTCCTTTGGAAATTGAGTTATGGGCATTTTGAAAACATATACTTAAAGTAAAGAATATTAAACGCTTACCACAAAATAGTTAAAATAAAAAAGCTTTTAAAAAAAAGAAAAACCGCCTTCAAAAACCTAAAAATAAAAACAAAAACAGTTTCAAAATTAAAAAGCACTAAAAAGCAATAAATATTCAAATCAGCAATACGCATATCAATTTTAACAATAAACGTCTAATGAAGTCGGGTGGGGCCTTTAGAATTAAAAAAAGTTGTCCTCCAGCCCCACCCGACTTCAAAAGACATTTTTTTTAATATGCGTATTGGTGGTTTGATTATTATTTATTGCTTTTTAATTTTGAAACAGTTTTTGTTTTTATTTTTAGGTTTTTGAAGGCGGTTTTTCTTTTTTTTAAAAGCTTTTTCTCTATAAAATGTCATTATGTGTGAATTTTTATAGAGAAAAGCCTGTAATTTTGTACTCTTGTACAAAATTACAGGTACAATCCATTAAAAACGAGGTGCGGTAATAAATCTTTGACTGTTCAAAATATAATTTAAATTTGACGCTCAGAATACAAAGTAAGCGTAAAGATAACTTTAGGGCTTAGTTGTGCAATCGTGAAGGGAGCATTCACTGGAGCCTAAACAAATAGACAATTTAATTTAGAAATTAGACGCAGTCACTGTATATTGTGTTATCTCATCATGATTCGGTGAACTTGTTTTTGTTTGGATTAACGATATTTTTAGAGCACTGAAAGCCATTTTCAGTGGCTTTATTGTTTTGCTAACGAAGGTCTATTTTTTTGGGCGCTTTTTATTTATATAGATAGATCAAATACAGAATGTTAGTCAATTATTATAAGTAATTTCAATAGTGAGATTTTATGTGAAACTGTCGTCAAGGGTTGCATTCTAGTTTTTATTATTCTGTTCTAGTTTTAAGAGTAGAAAACATAGAAAAATTGCATTGCCACAAATAGACCACGTTTATTTTATATTTAGAATCTATTATGAAAGCTTACTTTGGGACTAGTTTTTGGGACATAATAACTGATATGTAGGTTATTATCGTATCGTTATGTTTGTACACAATGTGTTTGTAATAGACACAATTTATCTCATTTCTTGTATAGCATTGTGATTGTGTTCGATTTATAAATTGTCTTAATCAAAACACAACATAACTCATAAAAAAACATAATTTTTACTTACACACATACCTACAGTATTCTTCGCAGTCCCAGGTGTAACGTGTAACCAACAATAGCAGTAGCTATCTCTCATATTTCGTGTCATACATGGCTGTCTTACCGTTTCAAGCAAACGGCCGCGGCTGACAGAAACAACTGTTTAGATAGGACAAAAGCTCTAAGTGGGGCTATTACACCGCCCGCTCTGCTCCACTTACCTACAATATTTATGCACCACTAGCTATAATAAATAAGCCTTGGAACTTCCCTGTTCGTGTGTAATAATGGTTGTCAAAATTTTTTATGTACCAGTAACGGGCACTTTTTTACAAGTGCTGGATGGAAAAGGGATATTTGGACATTGTTGTCAAAACATAGACATTTAAAATGGACTTTTGTACAATAACTGAGGATTAATAATATTGTTATCTTGACAAATCTGGAATATCATTATATTAAAACAAGGCTAGTGAACATAGTTAACTCATTCGGACTCGCAGGGAACATTGTGGTGGATAAACACAATTTTAATTTCAAGTAAAACTGTATAAAAAGCTTGAGCCATGGTCAATCCTTACTACAGAATATATATAGTACTAACGTCTAGCATTATTACTAACAATTATGAAGGGAAAATAAATTCTACTGTCATACAATATTGCTGCATACATTTGGGCTGACTGAACCTACTTTAATCTCAATAGTGATATTTCTTTGGTTCCCCTTATCTGTTGTATTTGGGTACAAAAATGGAACATAGTTGTGTAGCTGGGTCCATTAAATTTTATCACCTTTCCATATATGGTTTCCATAACCAGCAGATTACGTAGGAAGACACATTTATAAAACAAAGTCCTCCACCGCGTCTGTCTGTTCGCGATAAACTTGAAAGCTACTACACGGATCTTCATGCATTTTTTCAATAAATACAGTGATTAATGAGGAAGGTTTATGAATATAATTTGTCAAGGTTTTGTGTAAATTAGTTGAAATATAACGATTTGTTGGAAGGGTCGGAAAAAGTCAAGCCGCCTTACCTGGGGCCGTACCGGCTAACGAATCGAGCTTCGGAAAATTTGCCGAGTTTCAAATTAAAACAGATAAATCGAAGTAAGGAATAACTTATTGTACTATTTGTTGAAGTTATTTGGAAAATGTTTGTGTGACCTCATGAATTAGTGTTCGCCATTTTGGCCCAATTGGGGCTCGATTTATCCGTTTTAATTTGAAACCCGACAGACTTTTCGAAGTTCGATGCGTTAGCCGGTACGGCCCCTGGGAGCTTTCATCGAAAACGCTGTCTAATTCCTTTGAGATATAAGAAAACATAATTTTTAAAATATCAATAGGTATTTATTTTTATTAACTTATCAGATCCTTTCAAATATTGGTACAGTTAATTACTTTTAAAAATAATTATATAGGAATTTTGGCACTAAATATTTCTAGAACATGGCGGTAGTGTTAAGCAAAGAGTAAAATAATATATTGGGAAAAGAGCACCCACTAGTGGAAATTTTTTGAAACACTGATTTGAAAGACCATCAGCGCCTATCAGAAATCGGGGTTTAAAAGCAATTCTATTATGAAGAAAACACACACATAAGTATACTTTAATGCTAATATAGTCATTCTCACAGTCATCATTTGACTCAAATCCAGCTAAGTTGCGTACAGGGGTAGTATTAGTTATTCATGGGCCACGTGATTTCATAAAGTTGCGAGACATTTTCATCGCCTACGTATTAGTTGCCATAGCGACCAAGGAATCTAGGTCACATAGTTCCTTTGCATGCTTATGGTATGGCAATATAATAGTTTAATAAATTAGTTTTTATCGTTAAGTTTTAGATTTTTACATTCACAATGTTATTTTTGATACTTACTAGAAAAAAAAAACAACTTTGACTCGAACCCACGATCTTTTGTAATCCGGTCTTGAATCTCTTAGAAAATAAACGACTAAGCTAGGTTTCTTTTAAGTTCTTCCCAACATAGAATCAGTTGAGATAATTCAATAAAATTGATACATTTTAAAGATCAAATTAACAATCTTTGCAACAATTGATTCTGTGCTGAAAAAGGTTGAAAAGGTGTGTCTTCATACACAATATAGAGAGAGTACAGTAGTTGAGCTTAGCACTTGCGCGCTCGAGCAACGCACACATAGACATCTCTCACCGACACTGTATAACTGCAGTCTCATGCCACTCTCAAAACAGTTCGAGTACGTGACGCAGCGACGAGAGCTGTCTTTGTGTGTGTGCGATGCTCGAGCGCCAGTAGTACTAAGCTAAACTTCTGTTAGTCTCTCTATTTTGTGCTTCATACGATCGCTTTCCCGTTCCCTTTCACTTTCATCTGACTCAATCAATAGCGCATGCAATAGCACATGCCTTATCTTCTAAAAAAGCGTCAAAGCTCAGTGGGCATTTTGTTCGGACATTTGACCTACAGCCTACACAAACGAAATAGGGCCAGGGGGGCTACTCAAATGGCCACTTTTCTATTCGTTCGCTAACTTAAAAATTAAAAATAAGCCATAAACTCCAAAATTACGTGTCGTAGGCTTCTCAATTCCATACAATACAACAATGTCTGTGATTTACATAAACTTGCGACGTGTAACTTGATCGTTTAATTGCTTATTTTTAAGCTTTAAGTTAGCGAACGAATAGAAAAGTGACCATTTGAGTAGGGGGGCAGGTATGTTGATAAATGTATCTGCTACGCAGTGGGTATGGGTCACATTCTTGCAGAACACGTTTAATTTTTTATCATTATGTCATAGCATTTCAATGATAAATAAAATAAAATAAATAAATAAAGACATTACAAATGTTTATTATGCCTGTACAACACATTTTCTCAATGCTGATAGTAAAAACTTCTGTTTTATAATGTTTAATAACATTAAACATATACTTACACACATACTGTAAAATAACTTTTTTCTGCCGGTCGGTACATAAAAAATATACATATTTTAAAAAGTGGGACTGAATTCTTCAATTTAAAATTGGTTTGGTTTCTGTACGCGAACTCTTATCAAGCAAGTCAAATATGCCCAATGACCTTTGTGTGGCATAAAGTTGAACGTGAAAGCGCACGGTTTGAGGCAAATTAATATTGCATGCGTTTGACGCAAGTTGACTTGAAAGTTGAACCGATTCGGTAAATACATAATAAAAGAAACAAAGCCAGTCAATTTCAATGATTTCAAGTGTATTTTTAATTCTTTTTAATAATGTTTATAATAAAATATTAAGAATTTCTTTTAACATAAATTTTATTAGCTAGCAATTGCTAATAATACGTAGTTTGTGGGAGGAAAGGTTCGTCATCTTATTTTACTAGCGATATAATATTACAATTATATCCGGTATAAAACATGTTTCTGTATAGTTAACTTACAAAATGATCATAATGTAAACCTCAAATAAATATAAAGTAAAAATAAAACTCTGGCACATACAACCAAAAATTTAAATCCTGGCAAATAATTAATTAATAATTAACAATTATAGCGCACAAATTATAACATACGATAATTTGACGACGAGTATAATTAGGGCATTAGGTCGTATGGATTTATTTCAAATAGCTTTTCCGATACGGCATAGCTTTGTGACCTTACAGAATGGCAGTAAATTATTTCGTGGCCACCGTCCATTAAGCTGTAATCGTTCTTATGAAATCGGTAATAAAATACTGAGCCGAAATCGAGCGCGTGCTATTATAAGAGGTGCCGCTCGAATTTATAAGGAAGTATCGCTTAATAGGGAACTTATTACAATAGACGATTTTATTCGAGACTAACTGTCCGTCCCGGCTTCACACGGGTGGCGCCATCTAAAATATGCGCCATCTAAAATATCATAAAAGCATTGTTTACGTTTTTCTGTACATTTTTTTGAAAACTAAAACTTATAAATCGTTAGATTTACCAACAAGAGTTGGTAAATGTGAGGATATTATTTATAACAAATAATTTTTCGTGCTATACGGGTAAAAGGTAATATGGCTAGCTTTACCAATGATGGTTGGTAAATGTTCGATTTAAAAAAAAAGACAGTTGTAGCAACCGCAACACAACACAACGTTCATACAAATGAATAGTTCCCAAAGTCTTAACTAGATGGCGCTGTAGCCTCCTACATCGCGGTATCGTTTCGTTCTTCTATTTCTTTAAGACTTGTGATAAATATTTGTTTTATATTCCTTCTCAGGGTAGGGACAGGCATCCGTCACTCGCCCATACCTACCGCGATAAGTACCTACAGCGCGCGACAACTCGGAGTTGCAAAATCAGTCAGGGTTGCCGCCGCGCTTGTGAGTACACGCGTGCCTTATTCTGTGCCTCTATGACGGTCAATCGATCATTTTTTATTGCTCCCAGCACTGGGGGCCAATCGCGCTAATATTTAGATCAACTGGACCTCGACTGAACTGCGATCAATCATAACTTTTGACATATTCCGTATCGCGCTAACGTTTTGACAGCTAGTTGAGACAGATGTCATGCGGAACTGGACCGTAACGGTGCGTCAAGACAAAGTTAAAAGGATGCTACTTTTTTTGGACTATTTCTCAACTATTTGGTGTTTACGCTCACAATTTTGTGATATTTTTTCAGTCTAAATGCAAAAATATACAATGCTTTTATGGTTATTGTAAGAAGATCTTCTGTAAGAGTGCTAAATAATCTAAATTTAATGGATGAACTGTGAAAAAGTCGTGAAAAAGTGTATTCAAATGTCCAATCTGCAATTTGTAAAAAGCTACAGACTATAAAATTATTTAGTTTGTTTACTTATGAGATATGAACACCATAATTATGCCTATTCGGATGCCTTCGGTGTGGAAACAAGATAAAGGTAAGATAACCATACCTAACCTAAAAATTTTTACTGTGAATAAATTTCATTCTTTCTTTGTTTTTGTATTAATAACTTACTAGTATAGGTACCTAGATTTTGGTGGTATTAGCCATAAAATGCCACTGGAATCTAAACTTCTCATTAAGTAAGTTAGGTAAAAGTACCTACCTATTTAGGTATTACAATTTTAATTTACTCACCCTTGTCCATACATACAACTAAAACATTTATGAGTACCTAGGTATACTGCCCGGCACGTAACTTGGCAACATAAAAACGAGACAAAAGATGCGCAATAGCCACAAACACTAAACTCGGCGCATCTTTTGTCTCATCTTTCTCTTGCCAATTTATATGCCAGCATCTGTAATAGGCTAAGAACAATGTTATTTATTTTAACATTATTGTTGAATCATCTATAGTCCTTTAACTTTTAACATGTTTTGTTTTAGGTGCCTACGAAGATAACCAATGCATGCTGTGTGCTGCATTAGACATAAAGCACAAAGAGGCAATGCGTTATTCACTCTGTTGGTGGCAGAATCCGTGGGTCTGAGCAGACTGAGGACTAGTGGAAGTGTAACATACTAGCCAGGTGTGGTGCTCGCTGATGCTCTTGACAAAATTGGAGTTGTTTACCTAATTCATCATCATCATCAGCCTATCATCGTACACTGCTGAACATAGGCCTCTCCGAGTGCACTCCACTGAGCACGATCCGCGGCTACACTCATCCAGTTTATGCCAGCCACCTTGCGAAGATCGTCGCTCCACCTTGTCTGAGGGAGTCCCACACTATGTTTGCCGAATGTGGTCTCGTTTAGCTAATTGTTTCGGGGTAATAGGACAACTGAATAATAATAATAAATTATTTTAGAAAACTTTATTAATGTTATTTCTTATTAATTACTAACTAAACTGCTATCTTCTCCTCCAATTGCATATCCTTGTTGGCAATACTAAAACAAAACATAAAAAAGTTGTTAGTCACTTTTATAATATAATTATTTTAATAATATGATTCCAAATCAGCAGTTTAGTAATAAAAACATAACAAAGGCTGTGGGTTCGAGTCCCATCTGACGAGCTGGTGACGAGTCATTTTGTTCTAGTATATGATTTAAAATAAATATTAATCACACTAGATGCAAAACCTCAACACTAATGATAACTAGATGTTTTGTATCATTATTATTATAGATTTAATAATATTGGGGCATATTATTTTAATTCATTAGCAGTCGCAGGCGACCGGACCACAATAGAAAATCGATTGTGTCTCATTTTACGGGCGTTGACGAGTTAATATCTAGATTAGATTAAATAATATTACCTTTTTTATACATAAGGTCTCTGACTTCCGCCTTCTGCAAACATTTTAAATCTCTGCAAACTGCAATGTTGCTTCATTTTATCTATTGTAGAACCAATTTTTATTTATCTCAATTTTTGTAATGCTTATTATATTCTATAACCTGAAATTAATAAAAAATATTAGGTAAATTACATAAATAAATACTAAAATACTTATTGGAGTGGGAACTGATGTTTTTAAATATTGAATGAAAAAGGGCACACTAATAATCAAAGGGCACAAAATATTAGTAGGAAGTTGAACGGAAGAAATTCTAAATTCTATTTATTGTTTCACTAGTACTTATTACCTTTCTAAAACAGAGAAGTAATAGGTTTTGATCTTACCGTTCATCATTATACATAAATTTCCTCTTCATTCGGTAATAAAGAAGCAAAATTCCTCTAATGCTGTTATATATGAAAGCTGCATCTTGATGGTTGTGTATTTTCTATCTCTTTGGTCAGCATTATGCTCAATTTAGATCTTGCTTTGCACTTCTGTAAAAAAATTCACTTTCATTATTACTCCTACATCTTGGCATAGCTATAAAAAGTTCACTGCTAATACATAATTACATACCTTTGATTATTGAGGTACCTTGTTGACTGGGGCTCGGTCGTATTTTGTTTATCGTTACACTTCAAAGAGTGGTGGGATGTTCATTTGTTTTATGACTTTATGTGATCACAAATAAATCACAAAATACATACTAACAACTTAAACAATCGCTTCGTTTACAAAGATATTTGTTCGTTTAGCAGCACTACAATATTTTCACAATATTAAATGATCTCAATAAAATTCACTCTCTGTTATTAAATTATTACTTTAAAATTGCTTTATAATAGTTCATTAAGTAAATATTAATTCTATTTGTAATAATAACATAACCTCTGTTTCTCAACTCAAAACAAACACTTAAAAAAAAGAAGCGTCAAATTACACCTAGTGATGAGGTAAAATTGTTAAGTCGACCGTCGATTGCTATAAATAGCGTATGACATCCCTAACATTTCAACTCTGACAGCCGTTCAACAATGATGGTAGTTTGGTTGGCGGTGGAACTTTATGGCGATACGGTTTTTCACCACAGTTGGATCATTGACAGAACTGGAACAAGAGCAGCCTAATGTGAACCTTTCACGTTGTAAATTAGCGCGATCGGCCCCCTGTACCGTACACTATTATAATTTATAAATAACTAGCGGCCGCCCGCGACTTCGTCTGCGTGGAAATATTTTTTGCTATCCCTCGGGAATAATATTTTTTTCGGGATGAAAGGTATCCTATGTCCTTCTCTGTACCCCTAAGAACGTGAATGCAAAATTTCATGATGATCGGTTCAGTAGTTAAGACGTGAAGGCGTAACAAACAAACGGACTTTCGCATTTATAATATTAAGTAAGGATGGAGAATCGTAATACTAATAATTGTTGCATGGACGGCTGTCGCAATAAACAGAAGGATTCAAAGTTTTCATTTTTAGGGTTCCGTACCAAAATGGTAAAAAAGGAACCCTTATGGTGTGACTCGGTCTGTCTGTCACAGCTGGATATCTCGAGAAATACTAATGGTATCAACTTGAAATTCGGAATAGTTTTAGATGACATTCGCCCAACTATTTTGTAAATAAGAAATTAATAAAAATATAAATATCTTTTTTACAACAGGGACTGAAAAAGGGTCTGAAAATTTTGAAGTGGGTTCTACTAGGGCATGTGGAATATCATATGATAGAACGCCGTTTGCACCTTGTTAATCATTTTTTCTTTTTGTTTTAGGCCACATAGTTTTCGACTTATGATGAAAAATATAAAAAAAAATACCGTCCCCCCCCCCCCCTTATCTCCGAAGTTTGCAAAGAGAAAAATTAGAAATCATTCTATGTGATAGCAGTTTATATAAAGATTACAGGAAAAATAAAACAATGTCTCAATATAGGTAGCACACTTTTTTAGAAATTATCAAATTTCTAAAAAAGTTAACATTAGTTCCACTATCGGTCAAGAGATGGCGCTGACCTAAAGCTGCAATACTAATTTGATTATTCTACTCTGCAGTGTGGTTTGATGGTGCAATTATGATGGTACGGAACCCTCGGTGCGCGAGTCAGACTCGATCTTGACCGGTTTATTCACTTTACCGAAAGATTCTAAAATGTATAAGAAAAAATTATATTTTGTTTATTTTTCTCGAAATTTTTATGAGTAGGTACTATGGGCAACAGCGTCGCTTAACCAGTTCGCAACAAAATTTGTGTGCGTGCGTATCGCCCTTACACGAACTAAACGTATGTGACAGCGGGCGCGGCGTGCAAGCGATTTTAACCTTAGCAGTGGTTAAGCGACGCTGTTGCCCATGGTACATACCTATTTTTGATAAGTAGGTGTAACCTACTATAGGTAGGAAAGCGTGTAGTTATAGGTATTTATATTCAGAGGCGGGTCGTGACTATTTTTTCTCGATCAAATTTCCTAAGGTACCCACCTACCTAATTATTATTATTTTTTTGAGTGAATTATATCTACTTAACTAAATACCTACATTTCTGGATTTAAGGATTCCGTAACCGGCAACAGTATGGTGGCGGTGGCATAAAGACTGCCTCAAATTTAACACATAGTCTAATGTGGCGTTAACTGTACATCTAGCCTAGGTTTATTTGAAACGTAATTTTTTCACATTTAAGTAGGTAGGTACACATTATAAACACAAAACTTGTAATAAAGTATTTAATCCTTCAAGCACAGAAGATGAGACAATAGATTTTCCATTGTTGTGTTGTGCGGCCCGATGGGGCCGCTCGAGCGTTGAAGGATTAGAAGAAGACAACCCTAAAGTTGTTAGAAGAGCTAAGAGCTACGCGATAGAAAGAGAGGCAACCTGTAGGTGAATATAACTGTAGGCAAGGAAGCGGTGTCCGACCTGAATTGCACTTTATTGTGTCTGAGCAAGAGTCTCTATTTATTTAAATGACCATGCGGAGTGAATTTTCTGTACTTTGTACTATTATGTATTCTGTGGTAGGGACTAGGGTCTACCAGGTTGTACAACTGCTTCCGGTGACGGAACTTTTGGACGCTTTCGTAGGAAACTCCGATAATACGTACGTATCCGATTGCTTCCGTTCTGATACGGTACTTTCGGGCCGTACGGTTATTGCGCCTCGAATCTCGATAGGAATACTATTATATTTGTAACTATCGCGAAGTTTACGTACTCTAATATACGCCGTTGGCTTTAAACTCATCGCAGTCTTCTTCTTTCTTACTGCAGTCTTCTTCTTTTTTACCTCATCCGCCCGCCCCACTGAGCTAGACCGCCCACACAGTGAATTAATTGATTTAAGTAATGATAAATATACGAATAAAGTTAGAATCATTAATTTCAATCACCTATTTATAAAAACTTTAACCCCCTTACTAATAAAGATTGTATAGCAGCTGCATAGTTACACAGTGTTTTGTCACTTTCACATTAATGTCAAATTCAACTAGTTTGACAGAGAGTAACCATTGTGTAACTATACATCACTGCTATTCAATCTTTATTAGTAAGAGGGCTAATATATTGTGATCATCATTCTGATACATCTGATTCATTATTTTTATTTTTCACAACACAAGTAATTATTAATTATTCAATACAATATAAATACCCATCACTCAATTCTTAACTAGTTTAAATTACATTCATCGTATATTTGACTAGCGGCCGCCCGCGACTTCGTCTGCGTGGACAGTTTTTTGCTATCCCTAGGGAACTATACGTTTTTTCGGGATGAAAGGTACCCTATGTCCTTCTCTGTACCCCTGACAACGTGTATGCAAAAATTTCATGATGATCGGTTCAGTAGTTACGACGTGAAGGCGTAACAAACAAACAAACAAACGGACTTTCGCATTTATAATATTAGTAAGGATGGTAAAACCTAAAATTTACCGAGTGAATGGTGGCAATTATAGTACGAAATGAACGATGATCACAGGAGAGATCGGACTTTTACCATTAGGAGTTGGTGAATCTTAGGTTTTATTGGAAAATCTTAGGATTCACCAGAATTCGCGGTTCTACAGTAACATATACATTATCTAGGTAAAGTATGAAATGGACAATAATATTCATCATAATATTTGATACATTACCCGGACGGCCCAGGTATTGTATACAATACTTGAATTTCACACATTGCCGATAACATACATAATTTATTTTTTACTCTTTATTTTGGATTGAATTTGAATTTGCTTTTTATACTATGTCTACAGTTATTTTACTTAAAAAAAATTCAGTTATTCTACCGACCTATTTGTTTAGTTTTTCCTTTGCAAAAATGTTTGTTTGGTATTTTTCATTTCCAAAGATGAATTTCTGAAATAAATGTTCATCGTTGACTAAGCGATTCCTGCAAAGTTACGCATAATCATATTCTTTACCATATTACTTTGAAATTACTCATCCATGACAAGATATTTCCTTGCATATTTCTCTCACGAAAGGCCATAATAAACACAAAGGTAAGATCCGGCGTGGATTTGATTCGATTGGAGAGGAGAAAAGGTTTTTCGTGACGTCAATTATCTATGTTACATCGACCTCATTCAGGGTTGCCCATCTGTGAACATTTAATGCAGAATACAGAGTACAACTCGGTAACGGAAATGCCGAAAATACGTACGTAGGAATCAAATAAGTGTGATATTCTTTTTTAGAAGAATACATTTATTGTTATCACGATTTCAAGATGGTGCTTTTAGCGAACGATCTTAGTAAAATATCTTTTACTAAATTGTTGGTATCTACAGAAAAGGAGCTAGCGAAAAAAAAAATCTCAATTCTTTATATGCTTTATCCAAATAAAGCATATAAAGAATTGAGATTTTTTTTCTAAAAAAAGATAAAAATACGTCAAGAAACAGAAAGCCCTGGTCAATCCCCAATTTGTCCTAATTGAGATGAAAGGTGACGTTACCTATTGATACTAACCCAGCAGTGGCGAGGAGTCGAAATATGGCAAAGGTAAGCCGGACCTATAATTTCCCCAAAAATTCTCTTAACTGTATGGTGGATTGCTGGGCTAGAAATTCTAAAAGGGAAGCCGATAGGAATCGACATGTATGGACCCTTCGCCACTGTAACCCAGTTATATTTATGTCTGCAATCAAGATTGATTTCGCTCTCGGAAATGTTGTAGGGTCATTTAGAATTGGGGTACATTTTACGTTAAAGGAAACTTAATTTAAGAACAGCCTGACGTAAGAACTAGGTTCGCGTTTAGATTCGAAAAATCTGACTACGCTTTTGGAGAATTTTATTTGACAGGCTGTCGTTAAGTATAGCTTTCATTTATTTCACACACACACGCCACCGTTCTCTACCTGACTAAAATCTTTGTGGTCTCCTTAGCTGTCAGATTCAATTCAAACGAATTTTAATGTGTTTTGATGAAGGAGGACTTTTAACCGCAGGGCGTGGTATGGCCTTTCCGCGTGACGTAGCCTTGTGACACACACCAGATTGACACAGAAAGTTACAAATTGATTTTTACTAACGTATATGTTGTTTTTATTTTTATTTGTTGTTTTTATTAACGACATTGTTTATATATATGTTTCAGTTTTGATTCTGTCAAATCTCTTCGTTTGTATATTTGATCATCATTCTAATAAATAAAATAAGGTCTTGATTGTTTCATGCCATTGTCGAGTAACAACTTTATTGTTAACTACGACTTTAAATAGGTACCTCTTATTGATGCTGCGGTTACTCTACAAAGTTAGTCGGAATTTCCCTTGTTCCAGGCGTTTATTCCGATACAATATCAAAGGAGGGAAAACTGTACAAACACTGACAGTTACAATGGTTTGGCTACCATATTTTGATTTGTGGTTTCTTGTCAAGACTCGTATTGTTTCAAATATCGAAAACTGAGCACGTTCTTAGTTCGGCGTGCGTCGAATGGTAATATAACGTTCTTATATATTTTTTCTTATAAAGCGAATACAATGTTACAAATTCTGTTATTGATTCAACGTGTATCGTGTAACGCCCTAATTGTTTTGTGATAGCTAAATTCTGAGATCAAGTATTTCAAGTTCCACTCTACTTAGATATGGATATTACGAGCTCTGTAATAGGCTCCGTTGATGTTATTTGGTAAGGGAGGGATGTCCAAACAATAACGTTAAAAAAATTTCAGGAAGCTACCTGTGTATCAAGGAGTTATTGTATAATTAAAAAGAAATATTAGTTTAACATTAAATACGGCCACAATGCCGCAAGTTGATAGTTTAAGTTTTGCAAATGTGTGGTTTTGCATTCAGCTACAAGAAAAACGAATTCATTTCATATCCATACGGAAAAATTCAACATTTCATTATAAAAGCAAAACATTAAAAAAATAATCGCTTTAACTCATAGCTTTAGGCATACATATTTTAATGCATTGTCTCTCAAAATTATAAAAAGTAAGAAAGTATTTCCAAGAATAGAGTGATTGTATGAAACATATATTTATTGATTAATCAAATAAAATGAAAATATCTAAAATAGTAAGATCATAAATACAGCAAATACACCAAACGATAAAAAAGAAATATCCCTCAAGAGGATGTCAATAGCTTTCAAATTATCGTCGTGGGTACCAGATTATATCGAATAATACGGAAAATCTATCGTCGGTTTGTACATTACAATATTTCTGTCGTATGAAAAGATATAAAATTGTAAGCAATATCACATTATATTATACCAATCGTTTTAAGGATATACGGAATGATATTAAATAATATAAGACGTAGAGTTTACATCATGTAATCTTTGTTCTGTATTCAGTAATGTTGACGTGGTCAATTTACTTAGGTAAGTATTATAAATTTTACAAAATGTGGTGAAAACTGTTCTAGTAACTAACTAAATACATTAGGCCCTTGAGTAAATAGCAGGTTGGTACTTAGGTGGTAAGTCTGTCATATGTATTTGGTGAAACCCTAAGATCTTTACTTGCCTAATCCGATTTTCACTGAAACGCTTTGTGTGGGGTTTGTAAACTCTGTAACGTTAAATACAGAAGAATATACGCAGGGACTTTTAAGACTTTGCTCTTTTACTTCCTTGGGCAAAATAATAGGCATAAGGTGTCCAAATTCATAAAAAATACAAGCGCTCTTACAATGACTTCGAAAGAAAATTAATATTTTCCCCTATGCATATAAAAATTTAGCATAATATTTTAGGGTCATGAAGCGCATTTAGGAATTGAGGATCTTTAAATATTTTAATGAACACCTGCAAAAACTAATTACTTTGAACAATATACAAAAGGACAGTTATCACTTCGTAGTGTTGGCAAGTGACGGCTCAATTAAAATCACAATGAACTCTTCCGCTTTATTATCTAGCAAACAAAAATATTACTTTTTTTCGAAACAGACATTATAAAGAATTGAACTATTTTATTTTTCAGTATTTTAAGCATCCCTCTACCTAGGTATATGAATTAAGGAAAATGACTAAGTAGTGTAGGTACATTTTACAAACACGTCATATTGATACAAGTAATTATATAATTTTTTAATTTGAAATCTTTGCATTCACAATGTTACTTAATACAATACTAAATAATATACTAGAAAAAATTCGACTTGCACCAGATTAATTCTCGGACGGAAATCGAATCACGACCTTTGGATATCCGGTCCAATGCTCTGACCGCTGAGCTACCGAGTCACTAGTGGCATCGTCAAATTTCTTCTAGTATATCCTGCTCTTACGCTGCAAGCCAGCGTTATTTCACCAATGTGAGGAATTACCTTGACATTCAATTGACATATCTTTCAAGATATTTTGACAATTGATAAAGATGAAACAGCTATATAATTTTTAAATTTGAAATATTTGCATTCACAATGCTATTTTTATACAATACTAAATACTGGAAAGATATTTTAATTGAATGTCGAGGTAATTCCTCACATTGGTGAAATAACGCTGGTTTGAAGCGTAAGAGCAGGCTTTACTCGAAGAAATTCGACGATGCCACTAGTGAATCGGTAGCTTAGCGGTCAGAGCATTGGACCGGATAGCCAAAGGTCGCGGGTTCAATTCCCGTCCGGGAATTGATGTGGTGGGAGTCGAATTTTTTCTAGTATATTATTTAGTATTGTATAAAAATAGCGTTGTGAATGTGAAAATTTCAAATTTAAAAATTATATAGCTGTTTCATCTTTATCAATTGTCAAAATATCAAGAAAGATATTTCAATCGACTGTCGAGGTAATTCCTAACATTGGTGAAATAACGCTGGCTTGCAGCGCAAGAGCAGGATATACTAGAAGAAATTCGACGATGCCACTAGTGACTCGGTAGCTCAGCGGTCAGAACAATGGACCGGATATCTAAAGGTCGCGGGTTCGATTCCCGTCCGAGAATTGATCTGGTGTGAGTCGAAATTTATCTAGTATATTATTTAGTATTGTATAATTGGGATGTTGACTAATGAATAAAATAACGAAATACTAATAGAAATCGTAAACATATTAAACTTTTAGAGTAGCTTGTATACCTCTTGGTTTTATATATTGCATATTATTTGTTTTATGACCCTTCAAAGTTGGGTGGACAAGTCCATTTAATAAGTATAAAATTTATTAAAATAAATGATACCTTTAATTATTTCGTAAAATGTATAGCAAATTTGTCTAAAGCACGTTCCAGACGGATTTAATCACGCCTCCCAACCAAGGTCACCTTGGTGGAAGCTTGATTGGGGCGTGGTTTCCATCCGTGGATTGTGTTGCGGCTACACGAGTTTACATCCAAGCGCCGCCAACTAGGGCTGCCAACCATACTATAATAATATGTAGTATTATACTATGTTTCGGGTCTGCGTGCTATATACTGTTGAAGAAATATATAGTACGCAATAATACTATATTTTCAACATCGATCGCTAAGAAACAAATGTTTCTTTTTTTTTTTATTTGTGATCGTGCATTTTGACTGATTCGATAGCGTGTAGTGTATAGTCACACCATATAACAAATACTATGTGTATAGTGTGTTGTATCTGAATCCTGAACGTATCTATCTGTCTTATTGCGTTCCAAACTTGTCAATATAAAATTGACAACTTCATTAAATCTTATTATAATCCATGGACGAAATATATCTTAATCTTAACCATGGACGAATTTCTTTCATGTCTTAACTTAATCAGTAATACTGATACAATCGTAAGTAAGTTAAAAACGAGTTTTTAATTTACTTATACTTAATTAATATTGATTGTAGAAAATAATATGAGACTTTTATTTTGATTCATGAATCATGATTGTTTTATTTATGGTTTATGATTTTGACCAAAACATTGTTCAAAAATGCAAAAAGTACAAAAAATATAGTTTTTATAAAAATTTAAAAAGTAAAATATAATAATATATTTGCCTAATTTTTGCCTTTTCCATAAAATACTATATTATTTTAAAGTGTACTAATTTTTTTTAGCCTTATTTGAAAAATACTATATTTCGCCTTAGACATGTTGGCAACCCTAGCGCCGACACTCTTTCCCATTCCACGGTAATGATATCTATCAGTACTGTAACTCGGCCCTGTCCTTGAAATAATTACCTAAGTAAACCCGCGCTGGTTCAATCAATTAATAACAAGGCAATAATATAACTAGATTAACAAAACAAATGGTAAAATAAAAAAATAAAAAAAACATTATTGATGGGAGAAACAAATTATTTAATAATCCTTAGTACAATACCTACGTATTATATAATATTTCAAGTATACTTAATCTTAGTTTTCGGACTTTCCAGGTATTTAAAAATGTTATCTCTGGATTATTCGTTAATTATATTTATACCCCCTTACTAATAAAGATTGAATAGCAGATGTATAGTTACACAATGGTTACTCTCTGTCAAACTATTTGAATTTGACATTAAAAAGAAAGTGACAAAACACTGTGTAACTATGCAGCTGCTATACAATCTTTATTAGTAAGGGGGTTAATAAAAACAGCACAATCTGCACTTTGCAATAGTAAGAACTTGTATTTCAATCAATAGTACTTATTGAATTTTTAAACTTTTGGCATTCAGAATGTTATTTCTATATTAAGGTAATAAATATAATAGAAAAAACCCGGCAAGTGCGTTTTGGGCAACGCGCCGTACGGTTCCGTAGATACCTTACACCACACCATATTTAATACCAGTATAATTTTTCGTCTGCAAAAATAATTTTGTTTTTCACAGTGTTGGTATGAATGACAAAGTTATATTTGCGGTTATGGAAAATGTGCTATATCTCAAAAACTAATTACTATATCTCGTTCAAACCAATTTTCATTGAAAATAATTATTAAGATCTACATGCAGCATATATGTTTTTTAGATTTTTCACTTTCTTATTTCAAAAGTTAAAGGGGGGGGGGGGGGGAGGAAAAACATTTTACCACATTGGCGGAGTATATCTTTCAAACGGTAGACTTTGAGAAAAAAATGTCTTAAAAACCTCAATGTCAATTTTAAAGACCTATCTATTGACACCCCATACGTTCGCAGTTTCAGTTCCATGTATGGAGAGCCCCCCCTTAATCTTTATTTTTGTTATTTTTGTGTTAAAATCGTTAAGCGGTTAACAGAATACATCTACTAACCAAGTTTCAATTGTGTAATATTAATACTTTTGGAATAAAATGGCTGTGACACACGGACGGACAGACAGACGGACAGACAGACAGACAGACATGACGAATCTATAAGGGTTCCGTTTTTTGCCATTTAGGCTACGGAACCCTAAAAATACTAGAAAAAATCGACTCACCCGTAACCCGTAGCAGCCGAGCCATTTTAGCCCGTCTGAACTGCGACGGCTGAGTCGATATTTTATAGTATTTTTTCTATTATATTTATTACCTCAATAGTACCTGACCTACGTACATCTGTTGTTCATCACTGCGGCGCATTCGCGACTGTTTGTGTACCGAGTGCAGACTGCAGACTGAACTCGAGGGCCGAGGCGCGTAGATACGACTCGCTTTTCGACTATTTGTACAGATGCCGGCATATAATTTAAACACTAAAATTTGTGGCGCTGCACATCTTTTGTCTCGTTTTTATCTTGCCAATATAAATGCCGGGCAGTATATGAAGTTGGAGTACTGATAATATCATTACCGTGCCTGTGTTGGAACTCGCGCCCTTCCTCCAAGGACGTTGAAGGTCATTTGGATTGGATGGAGAAATTTGGATTAAATCTGCCGTCTAGATGGATTAAATCAAGCAAGGTCACCTCTGTTGGGAGGCGTGATTTAATCCGTCTGGAACATGCTTAAGAAACCATTTTGATAAACACAATATTTAATATAGCTGCCGAACAAATTTCCTACGCGTTGCATACAAACTACTGAGGCGTGACGTCATAATTCAGTAGCCGTTAGTATAGAGCGTTTTTGGGTGAGTCCATTTGTGTGCATTTCACACTGTGATATCTCGGGCAGTTTTCAAGCTAGCGAAATAATTATTTTACCAATGTTTCTTTTGTAATATAAAATAAAAAAAGTTGTCAACATCCCAATTATATAATTTAGTGAAATCTAAATTCGTCTATAGCGTTGCCTTGCCTCTCATTTATCAACTAAAGCGATTGTTATTTCGTTTTGCTTTCTCGATATTACTTAGCTTGTTTAATAAACTATGTCATCAATTTTATGGCAGTAACGTTAAATATTTAAGCGGCAGATATCATTATCATGATATTTATTGGTGAATTGAAGTTTTGGTTTCTTACTAAAATCATATTTTATGACTTAGTTTATTAAAATTACGGGATTTAGCGGCAGTAGTGTTTGAATATTTTAACATATAACAGTTAAGTGCGTTAGTTAGTAGAAAATAATAATAATAATGAAAAGCATTTAATCTTTAATGGCATTCGCGAAAAGCGTCAAGCCCGCAACAGGAGTTAAATTAGTTTATACGGTGTACACAGAGCTTTATGTTTTAATAGTGTCCGACCGAAACTGGAATTTCGTCCGAAACCGAAACCGAAACCGAACTTTCGGCCCTGGTTCCAGCAAGTTAGAAAGGGATGGAGCTATTTCATTTCATATAGCGGCATTCCCTCCCTATTCTAACTGTACTCAAGCAGAGATTTGAGTTTGAGTTTGATTTTATAATAGGTACAAGCCTAATTGATGTAGTTGCATACAATATTAAATCTGCGAACCCGCGCTAGGCGACGGAGTTCAGAAAGAGTTCGGAGCAGTGTGTGAAATTCACCAAATAAAGGTTTGAAGTTTGTTTACCTTTTATGACGTAATTTTATACGCTGAGTATATATTTTAAATAATAAAGATCGCTTAGCAAACAAAGCCGTTTTCAAATAAACCATAATGATTGTTCAGTAATAACTACATTACTTTGAGGCAGCAAGCAATAATTGGTGCGACAAAGTGTTAAAATATTCAGTCACTTTTAAAGCCGATCGTACATTCGTTACTAGTTTAAAAGAACTTTATTATACAGTCATCACACGTTAAATTTCACTTTTTCCATAATATTTATAAGAGTTATAAAATGGCAATGTCGTCATAAAACTAGGAAAGAAATACGCGAAGTGTAAAATTTATTGGGTCAAGAAGTTTTACGAGTTATCGGGGGTAACCGTAATAGGCTACCAATTTTTGTCCGTAAAGAAGAATTAACGATGGGGTGTAAAAAAATCAATAAATTGTAATTTTTCCAAAGTTATTGAAAAAGGGCACTCGATACATTTTTATTACTTTTATAGGTTTAATAACTTATAGTAATTTGCGCGTATCGGCGGCTGTGGAATGACAAAAGTTGACTTTATGTCTGAGACATGCGTAGTAGTAAGTACTAAGTAGGAGTAGGAGCTAGAAGCGCGGAGCGCGGAGCGGGCGTGCGCGCCCGTGCCCTTGCGTGCCCGTGCGTGTAATGACCTCCGGGCTCCTAAATTTGATAATCAGATAGAAAAATGCAGAAAAACTAACTTTTAATTGGGTCGGCGTTTCTGATTTCGGACAAATATGTTTAGGGACACTACTTAACTATTTACTATTTCACTTTTAAATACTTAGGGCCTGCTACACGGTTTTCGTTTTACTTCTAATTAACTTACTTGACAGTTAATTTTATAGAAATTCTGCCCCATTTTTTAATTTCATCAGAAAATAATGTCTAACCATAGTATAGAATGTAAAACAATCACTTAATAAGTTAAACAAAATATTTTAAATGAGATGAATAAAAGTGAAATTTATTTTACTAATCTTCCGTCGTGATCTATAGTATACTCTTTAATGCTATTTACTCCATTTTCTACTTACAAAATACGCTATCTGAGAGTTCTTCCCAAAAGTAGGTCAAGTACCTCTTGCTTTATTTCAGATTTCGTTCGACATTAATGCGTCTTGAATGTATGAGGAAGGGTACCCTGTATCGGTTCGTTAGGCGCTACCTTCTCCTTAATATTTACCAAATTTCTTTAAAATTAATAACGATCGTTCACCGTCGCTTTGATTTTACGACGCCTGCCTTTTTGCCCCGTTTCCTTCGGTGACAATAACGAGTTAATTCTTTTGAATGTTAATGAGAATTGTCGGAATGGTAATTTTATTCTACAAGGTACTTATAATGTAATCTCGGAAACGGTAAAAGATTTTTTTGGAATGTTAATTACAAGATTTTACGTCTTCAAAGAGTTTTACTTCGATCGTCGTCATTTCTGTTGGCGAGTTCTTGCATTCTTTTGTTACTTTTCATTTTGTATGTTACAAAGAAAAACTGAAGAGCTTAAGTTTATAAATGATTACATTTCATTCGTCATTGTGGTTACTGATTACTGGTAACAAAAGTGAGTAGGCCGAAAAAAATGGTAATTATTTTGCGCTGGTATGAATAAACATATAAGACTTAAGCACCTGTAATTTAAGGTCCATTTTCAGTTACAGGCCTTTAAGCTGGGCGTTCATCACAGCCCACTATTGTGTTAATAACAACAAACAACGTAATAATCTGACGGGATCTTGGACAATGATCGGATGGATTGCGAACAATTAGATGTAATACCTTTGTAGAGGCTGTGACAGCACCTATTGTCCAACGAAGTGTTGAACACACCTTGTGTTTGCACGGAACAATTCGACCCTGCGAAGGTGTAGTCCGTATAGTCTCGGATATGGTGAATTCATGGAAAGATTAGTTCTATTGTACATACCGAAGCGTTCAGCTCTTAACGTTGTAACAATATCATCCACATAATCTATTAGTCTTCCTGCACGTGTCGTAAAAGGCTTCTCTTATAGAATCGTAATAGGAAATTTTGGATTTGCGCAAGGAAATACTTATTTTCGGGTTAAAATGAAAAGGAAGAAAGTTATTGATGTAAATTGACTTCTAAGTATATTTTGACCAGTTCTCCGATTTGGAAAAATCTGTTGTTCCACACGTTTGGTCAAGTAGGTATTGAATGTTTTGTCCTGAGGTTTGGGGTAGGGGCTTGACTTTTCTCTGTTTTTTTTATAAAAGATACCTTAGCAGAGTGTTCGGTAATGAGTATTAAGATTGGTTCGCCCATTTGCACTAAACTTAACAAAAACACGTTTTATCAAAACGCGCGTTAGCATGTGTACGGTCTGAACAAAATGTATGTAGTTGTCAACGCGCGTTAGCAAAACGCGCGTTAAGCGCTTGTCATGTGAACGTGCTCTAAGTCCATGACACCGTTTTTAATTGGTTGAGTTGTAGTTAGGAAAATACTTTTTTTATGCACAACGGGACAGTGCTTGGCCTCCATCTCACCTGATGTTAAGTGACGATAAGGCCGAAGGTGGAAAGCGTACTACACCTGGAATCCTCATCACTGAGGCTACCTTACCTGTAACTGCCGAAACACAACAATTTTTTAATTGTTGTTATGCCGTCAGACTTAGGTAAAAAGTGGTAGCTAGCCAGGCGGACTTGAAATAAGCCCTAACACAAACTAAACAGAGTACAAATTGTACCCCCTCTGGGAATCGAACCCAGGACCCTTAAGCTTCGTACAGACTGAGGCGAGCGAATCGCGCGCGTCGCTCATTTTGACAGATTTTGATCGCGTAACTCAAAGCAATAGCCATAGCCATAGCCATTCCCATAGCAATTTCTTAGACAATGGCTATGGCTATGGCTATCGCTTTGAGTTACGTGGTCGCACTCGCGAATTTCGCGCGGAATTTGCCTCAGTCTGTACGAAGCTTAACACGGGTGGGCGAACCACTACACCACTACACAGTTAAAGACTTAGGCAATTCTTAAGTTTAATGCAAACGGGTGTTTACTGTATTTTATATTATTGTCTAGTCTAGTAGATCAGTAACTAATTATTGAGATTATCCTCGTTATTAAACGTCAGCTTTGTTACACAATCATACTATGTAAAACAAGAGTGTAGGAAAGCGTGCTGTAGTTACGTAAAAGGATGTGAAACAAACATCGGAATAGTTTAAGTAGTAAATAATGAAGAAATATAAGTACTCAAACCGGCAAAAAATACTGTTTACTGCATTTACCGTCGAAAGTGGATTTGCTTAAACTAAAAATGGAAAAAGTAAAGCTTTTGCGTTCTACTGAAAGCGGAGAGGCTTAGTGTAACAAAACCTTTGCCGGAAACAACGGCTCCGAAAACTCTAGAACTAGACTACCCCGGTTAAGTCTAGGATTTGGTTTAGCCGAAAACGGTTCTAATTTTCATACCACTGGGTGGCAGTAAACTTGAGACTAAATCCTGATTTAAAATTAAAACTCAGCTGGTTTACTTAGCACATCCATTTAGGGGAGTTTAAGAATGGTCAAAAATAGTCGTATTTTTGACCATTCTTAAACTCCCCTAAATGGATGTGCTATCTCAAATCAAACAGATTTATTAAAATATTTCATATAGAATTAACGCTTTATTACAAATACTTTTACTTCTAGTGTTATGGATTATAGAATATCAATGTTTCGTAACTGTACGTATCCCTTATTAGATGCGGAGAAAGATTTTATAACTCTAGGTAACAAAATTTTGTCAATAGTCAAAATATGTAGTATTATATTTTACTTTATTATTTATTTATTTATTATTATATTTACCTATATAATATATATACCTATATAATAAGTATATATTTATTATTATATTATAACAATATTTTAATTTGTTATTTTGACTTCGAATTAGGTTTTACTCGTCTATTTGATAAACATAATTGTAATAAACGGACTTCAAAAAAACGGATTAAAATATAAAAAATAATTTCTTTCGTAAAGATTTATAAGTTACTAGCGACCGCCCGCGACTTCGTCTGCGTGGAAAGATTTATTCGGGAATAATACTTTTTTTCTGGATGAAAGATACCCTATGGCCTTTTTTGTACCCCTGAGAACGTGTATGCAACATTTCATGATGATCGGTTCAGTAGTTAAGACGTGAAGGCCTAAAAAACAAACAAACAAACGGACTTTCGCAGTTATAATATTATTATATTAGTAAGTTAGTAAGGATTAGTAAGGATAACCCTATAACGTGGGGCGCATTTTGTAAGATTTATCATCAATTGCCTTTTTATGCGCCCCACGTATTATTTAGGTTTAAATTGTCTATGGTTATAAATTTTTACGGAAGAAATTATATTAATACTTTTTAATCTATATATATAAAAGGGAAAATCACTCACTGACTCATCACGAAATCTCAGAAACTACAAGTGCTCACTTGACACTGAGTCTCAAATTTTGCATAAGGTTTCCTTTTAGGGTGTAGGTGCTCACTAAGACGGGATTTTGCGAAATTCAATCCCTAAGGGGGTGAAACAGGGTGGCAAAGTTTGTATGGGAGAATGCGATTCCTTGGCCCGATTGACTTGAAATTTGGCATAGACATTTTATCACAAAATTAATCGAACACGTGTTTCGCATTTTTTTGAAATGTATCCCCTAACAGGGTTGAAAAAGGGTAGAAAGCTATTTTTAGGGTGATTGATTTCGATATCGGAATCAAAACTTATTAGTGCATTTGAATGATTAAGAAAAATAAATATCAGTTATCAGGTTGTCACCTCCCCTGAGACTGGAGACTGTAGTTATGTCACGCACGAGCTGACATTTCATGTTGTATAAGATTTTATCGTGATTTTTACTATTTTACGAAATATTAGTCTACTTATAAAATGTGGAAAAATCTGGCAAATATCAGATATCTAACGTGACAAGGAATGTGGTGTAAAGTGTTTAAATTGAGAGCCGGATAATAATGCACAACATTAGTTGCACTGCACCCGACATAATTTGCAATGTCACGTTATTTTAGCCGGGAACCTTTTCAGTCATAAGCAGAAATTCAACAAATATTTATTATAAGAAGATTATAAGCGTACCAAAGTTTCATCATAATCGGATGTGAACGGTTTAGGAGTGCATAGGAAACAAAATAATAAACATACATAGATTTTTATTTAAAAAGAAGATACCTACCAAACTATTAAGTATGAGTATTAAATGTTACATAATATTATTATACTTATTTTGTTATATTACTGCTAAGAAATTTTATTAAGTACCTACCTACCTACCTAATACAAAATCGTGAACAGTACGGCGTCTCGGTTCTGTAACCAAACTCGAACCCCACTTTGAATCTCACTTCACTGCACGGGACGGGAACTTTAAATCATAAATAAGATAATGATAAGATTTTTTTTCATCACAAAATATTTTAGGTAGCTACCTAAAATTTTTGTAATCGGTAAAATTGCTCATAAGTTAGCTAATTTCTAATAACTAATTCACGCGAAGTGAAGTGTAGTGAGATGCGCGTTTGGTTACAGAATCAACAGATTGCGCAGGTAAAACCGTGGGGTGCAGCTATTACCTTTAAATCACAAAATTGTAAGAATGTGAAAGTTTTGATGTTTGGATGTTGTTCATTTTGTTACTCAATCACGTCTGAACGGGTGAACGGATTTAGACGAAATTTGGCACAGGGATAGATTTTAGTCTGGAATACTTAACACAGGCTTCTTTTCATGCCGATCATTGGTTTCCAAGGGAAGACTTACAACGATTACCGACTCCCACGAGGGCGGAGCCACGGGCAAAAGCTAAACATAGTATAAAACAAAGTCGCTTCCCGCCAGTACCGGTGTTAGGGGGGGGGGCGAGCACGGGCGACCGCCCGGGGCGCCGGATATGAAGGGGCGCCGCAGGCGCTCCTTTATATTCGCAGCCGCAGGTGCCCCTTTATACACACTCGCTCATTGAGCGAGTCCTATTACTATCGGAAATTCCCTTTTAGCGACAAAATCCAGGAGCAGCCCTAGGGCGGCGGTGCAAGCAATGCGACTGCACTGGGCGCCCTCGAGTGTGGGGCGCTGAAAACGCCCAACCACCGATCTTATTGTTGCCTGGCGACGAGCGACGACACGACAAATGAAATTGACTAAAAATCGCACTGGGTGGCCATTTTTTAGTATAAACAAACACAAACAAGATTAGTGGATTAACTAACTAAAAATCGCGCTGCGCGGCTGTTTTTTGTTACTATAAACAAGTAAGATTAGTCAATGAAACTGACTAAAAATCACGCTGCGCGGCGATTTATGTTTTCTATAAACAAGCAAAATATCAAGATTAGTAGATGAAACTGACTAAAAATCTCGCTGCGCGGCGATTTCTTTTTTCTATGAACAAGCAAGGTTACAAGATTAGTAGATGAAACTGACTAAAAATCGTCCTCAGACAGACACACACACACTTCAATTATATTTTAACACCCCTTGCGTACGTCGTATATATGTAGATATCCTGTAGTATAATCAAATAACTTCACACTGACACCACATTAGCACAGTTTTACATCAGTAACTACATTGCACTGCACCCGTGCGAAGCCGGGGCGGGCCGCTAGTTCGTTATAAAACGCGTTTTTAGTTGTTAGTAATTAATTTCTGAATTGGGGCCACAGAAAATGAAGTTACTTGTATTATCAGCACATATTACTTAGCTGGAGTCTGCTTATGGGAAGTAGACTATGGCTTAACTTGGCAATCTGTGGCTTAGGCCACAATATGGAGAGAGTACAGTAGTTAAGCTTAGAACTCGCGCGCTCGAGTAACGCACACAGACATTTCTCACCGACTTTGTAAAACTGAAATCTCAAACCAATCTCAAACCAGTTCGAGTACGTGACGCAGCGCTGAGAGCTGTCTGTGTGTGTACGATGCTTAGCGCCCGAAGTACTAAGTTTAACTTCTGTTAGTTAGTCTCTCTATTTTGTGCTTAGGCTGAGTGTCAGCTGATCGGGTCTCAAGAACAAAGCCCCAATAGCATTCTAGTTGCCAGTACGCAGTTTTTTTGTTGTGTGCAATTTGAATTGTCAGCTACAGCAGATTAGCATATCACCCTTATATAGTAGATACTCCAAGGGTCCGTACCAAGCGCTTTGCCAATACATTTCTTATGCGAGCTGCTAAAGAATGGAATGCGCTACCTGCTCATGTGTTCCCCGATAATTACAACCTTGGTCTTTTCAAGGCAAGAGTGAATAGGCATTTCCTGGGCATGCATGCTACACCTTAGACCACATCCTATCTACCAAGCAAGATGGTGGTCAAATGCCTGCCCAGTCTATGTTAAAAAAAAACTTATGGAAATAAAAGACAAAATAATTTTTTTTTTTGTTATCATCACATTAGCTATACAGGAATTTTCTTTATTTACTAAGATTTAGTTCTTGGGCACCGTCTTATTAATGAAAAAAAATCTATTATTATTATAATGAAGGCCAATTGAAAGAAAATGTCTGTTGAATACCAGTCACCAGTATATTATCCCACGTATAGATTAATATCATTGTACACATCGGACGTGACTGGCCGCCGGCCGCGGGAAAATAAGTATTGTTTGTTTTCCTCGGGCATCCATTAGCCGAGGTTTGTCATTAAGAGAGTCCATAACTGTTATGTTATTGCCATTCGATAAGAGCTCCCGTTATAAAATAATTTATTGATCTCATAGATTTATTGATAACATGATTGTTAGTTTAAAAGACGATTATAATAATATTTATGATAGTGACATGTTGCTTTTGTTTACAAATTGTTTGAAACGGGCAATGTCCTCTAAGTTACTAAAGTTTTTTTTATTGTTAATGGGTTTGCTCTTGACCCCAGTCTTGCCCAAAAGCAAAGACAGGGTCTACGATGGAGCGAGCTTGCCCAGAAGGTGCTTATTCACTCTGGCCTTGAATAGAGTCAGGTTGTATGCGCTCGGAAACAGACGCCGGCAGGGAATTCCATTCCATAGCTGTGCGCATTATGAACGATGATGAGTAGCGTTTGGTACGCAGACAAGGTATATCAACCAAGAACGGATGGTAACCTGCAGTGCGTCTGGTTGTCCGATGGTAGAAAGGAGAAAGTGGAATGAGCTCATGCAGCTCTTGAGCACACTCATCGAAGTACAATCTATAACAGACCGATAAACAAGCAACTTTTCGGCGGTGAGCTAAACTGTTAAGCTTAGCTGCTACCAGTTCTCCATCGCCTATTAATCTCTTGGCTCTGCGTTCCACCGAGTCCAGTGCAGCAAGTTAATATTTCGCCAAGTCATCCCAAAGGTGGCAGCAGTACTCCATGCAAGATCGGACTTGAGCTTTATATAGGGTTAAAAGCTGCCCAGGTGTAAAGTACCGCTTGACTTTGTTTAGGACGCTCAGCTTCCTAGCTGCAGTTTGAGCCTTGGACTCGTTGGAGGTGCCGAAGTTAAGGTCAGAAGATAACTCCATGCCAAGAAGCTGGAGAGAATCGGTTACTTGGATAGATGTACCTCGGAAAGTAGGAGTTAAGGTAAATGGACTCCTTTTCGCGGTGAACAGACATGCCTGTGTTTTAATTTTCATCACCCCATCGGGAGACGAGACTTAACGTCAGGTTCAATCGCTCAACCATGGCCTCTCTCATTATTTTTACCTCATATCCACCTGCTTTCACGCTGGACAGATCTCTCCATGACAGTTAAGAAAATATTACTAACGTATTTCATCAAGAAATCTAAAAAAAACAAATAATGGTATAAAAGCTCAACGGTCGTTTTTAATATGAAAAAAGCAGCAAATAATCTGTACGTAATAAATTCAGAAGAGAAGTGCTTATGAGTTACTAAGAAGTGCATCACAATGCCTTAAGTTCATTGCAAAATGTTCTTATACGAGTTTGTCGAAGATCAAGTTAGCTTTTAGCTATCACTCGAGACCACACATAAGACTAAATTACCAAAGTTAACTGTTCAAACTTTAGTTCCGAGTTACTGGCAAGATACACAAATGATCCTACTATCTACATAACATCAATCTCGTGAAGGTATCTACGCGTAATGTTGGTATACCATTATAGTTTCAAGGTAGTTCAATATAAGTACAGTGCGAATCACGAAAGATGATCACAAATGGCGCCCATCTTCGCATCATAACTCATGAAGAAAAGACTTAAGACTGAATTATATTTCATATATACAAAACGTATATTTTATCTAAATATATGAAATATTATTTTGTCTTTATGAGTTATGATGTGAAGATGATGGGGACCATTTGTGGCCATCTCTCGTGATACGAACTATACTACTATGAGTACTAACTCGGCCGCAATTTTTAAACCTAACCTCACCAATTATTTTAATGAACATACTAGTCCGAAATGATTATTATAGGCTAAAAATAAATTGCTACAAGTAACTTAGGGTTGAATATGTAGGTATCTAGAACCAATCAAGTAAAATTGCGAACGAGTTAGGACCGGGCGATTTAAAATTGGATCGTCATTGAGTCACGTTGTAATTACAAGTATTGTGACAAGGCGTTAATGCTGTCGGCGGACTGTCCGTGTGACGAGGGTCACTGTGACCTATTTGTTCGTAGTTTCTGCGACATTAATCTAACTAGCTTCCGTTTAACTGATCCTATTCGCCTCCTGATTCCAGCATGAGAGCATGACTCGTTTTGAATGTTTTGGAACCGATTGCATTTACTCTATAAAATATTCTCCACGTCCTTGTGGCACTTCGCTGCAATCTGATAGACCATTTAAGCATCTATTTTCTCTGCTTGCTTCCTTTAAGTAACTTCTTTTTAGTCTGCAATGTAAAGTTTACATTGAGGTTTAAAAGATGTCTCTGATTTTACAACAAAAAGCCAGTCAGTATACTATATTAACAAAGTTTCATAAATGAAGCTCATGAATATGATTGTATGTATTCACACATTTCATCCTTATTTGTTTATAAATGATTCTGTCAGACATTTTTTTAAGAGGTCATTGTTTCAGCGGAGTAAGTATTTAAGAAATAGTTAAATGATTTACTATGATGCGGTATTATTATATTATGTATGTAATTGAAGATTAAATTCAAATGAACTCATAAACCATATACACCACAATTAAATAACTTTTGGCTCTTTGGTTCCACTTTCCCGTTTAATGATGTTTTGTTAAATAATATAGGTATGTGTATAATATGTATGTATGTACAATTTATGATGTACTTACAAATGAATTATTTACTCCGTGTTTTTCGTGAATAGGAAGTCTCTGTCTTCACCAGTCGCTTTCCCTTCCCTCTGCGCTGTCATCAAATATCTTATGCATCAGGGCGTACAATAGCACATGCCCTATCTTCTAAAAAAACGTCAAAATTTGTATAGCATGCGTTTAACGCAAGACGAATTGAAAGTTGAAGACGAAAGAGAACGGGAAAACGACTCGGTGAAGACACACCAATATAGTATCTACTGTTAAGGTGTAATAATATAAAAAGTGTTTTATACTTACGGCACGCGATACTGATAGATTTATATGATCGGACAAGTTGTCGTACAAGCGCTCTCGCCGACCCAAAGCGGAGGGAGGAGCCAATAATTTATTCCTGTCACGAATTGGCTTACCTTTTCTACCGGTTTGTTTAATTTAGCTTTATTCAGTTGTTCGAATCCCTAACACAAACACTTTGGGCATTTATTGAAATATCGACATGCTGAAAATAAAAATTCCTTTATAGAGCAGTTTTAAGTACTGACGGGCTTAAGAGTCGATGTTATTGGGTCAAACTTCGGTTATAACAACGTTATACCGACATTCATTTGTAACGAAAATAAATATCGTGGAAGCTTTTAAATAACCGAAGCTTTTGATTTTATCAGGGTCTTTGCTTAGTGCATATTGCAATACAGTATCGATTTTTATAAAAGAGATTAAGGAGATGTCCCAAAATGGATGGATTTCAGGCCAGGTCCATGTCTAATAGCAAAAAAATAGGTAAAGACACGATGAACAGTTTCTAATCATCAAATTTCTTTAAAACCTTATTTTTCTAACTTAAATATAAAGAAATCATTGTAGTTCACTTTTTCAATTCAAATATTTATTTTTTAGTCTTAGTAAATACTTAGAATAGTCTATGCTGAAAAATTTATTTCATTTTGGTGCATTTTTGAGACTTCCGATGGCCCAACCGCGCTAGTTTTAAATAATAAAATCAAAACTGGAACGTTGTTTTATGGTTCTATTATGACAATTTTTTTTGTTGAGAAGTTAATGGTACTTATCATTAGAATTCTGGACTGCCTATGTTAATTTTAACGATGTTCATGTTAAAGCAATTTATAGTCTGCAAACATATACCCAGGATAACCTTTTAGTTTTATTTTTAAGTCAAAGTTTTTCTGTTTTTCAAAAATAGTTTCGGAATTTCTGGAGTTCCAACAATGCCAGAAAAAACAAATACCATAAAACTACCAAACGCGCGGTTCACATTCACATGAATTGATTTTCACCCTCGTCAATGTCCGGTTAAACTAAAACCAAGTTTAGTCGTGAACAAATGTTCCTACCAGTAAGCGTATGAGCACAATAATATAACGTATGTTAACAATAAAGTTAGTTTATTCAAAAACTTTCGAGCGCGAATCGATTTCGTATCGACTTCAACGTCAGTATTTTGTACAAAATCTCTTTACCTGAGAGAAAAAAAGGGTGTAACACGCTTTTGTTTTAAAAACTTTAGAGTGATAATCAGTACACATAATCGAAATTATTTTTAAAATTTAATTCCATTTAAAAAAAAAATTTGTTTTAAAAAAACCATTTGATTTTACTGTTGCAACTTCCTAAAAATCCGATAATAAATACGGTGGAATGAAATTTTTACAAGACTAATTTAAGATAATGCTTCGTCCCAAATACTTATTAGAATTGTTTTTTGGGAACTCTACCACCTTAAAAAAGTAATAAAGTCTATATTATTAATCAACTGAAATCTCCTAACCATCTAGAAATACAGGTAGGTTATTTGAAAAATTCTTGAAAAAGTAAATAACGGTGCTTGGAAACCAGCATTTAACGAACGCACTATTGTTAGAAATTAGTTTTGCTACCAAATAACGTGGCTCCTTAAGTAGAAAGTAATCGCCTTATGAAACCGTAGAGCACAGGCAAAGCCTCGGACTAGAGGGCCGACTACGTAAAAGGCATCACGCTAATCGGACGATGTACGATTTTTATGATAATAATAACAATAAACCATCTAACGGCCAAATACTCAAATAATCCTTAAAGTAAAGACCACCTTAAATTCAAAATAGTTGTCAGATTTGACAGAAACTCTATGAAACCGACAGCTTTCTTAAAGTTAAGGAGACCACCTACCTAATGACTCAGGGAAAGTACCGTTCTACGATGAGAACAGTCAAACACTGGGATTTCTTACCCACCTGCCAAGTGTTGGGATTATGGAAACATCCTCCCACCGGACGCTTATGTCCTGAAGTAAGTAAAGTCCATTTATAATAGTCTTATTTTTTGTAAACAATCAACTCAAATTTTTCGTAACATAATGAAGTTAGGAACAATAACTCTCTCTCAATTGTCAATTCCTTAACAACAATATTATTGTCTATGATTCTGTGGATTTTAGTTAGACTATATTATAGGGCTGTTGTGATATATGTCAAGAAGCGTAACGATTGTCGTCCGATTGTCGTGGTTGATTGTAGCCGTAGTAACCTCAGGGTTGGCTCAACACGCCATCGCGTGCCGGTAAAGGGCTGGCAATTACGACCGGCCGGCCCTTCAGCGGGCACGCGACCTTTGAGGAAGACGCAGAGTGCCTCGAATAAAAGTTGTCTGTCTACCTTTTGGCAGTGTAATTAAAACTGGACATTGATTAATTTGGGTTGGGATTGATTCTTAATTATTTTTTCTTTTTTTGTTATGGTTGGTTTATGATTGTGTCATTATGGAAGGAAAAGTTAAATCTTTTATAAGAGCTGAAAAGAAAAAATAGATAGCGGATCAGAAGTATATTTCTTAGAATTTTGTTTAATTCAGTAAATTAATCGGAGGAAGTCTCTTTCTTAGAATTAAGTAAATTACTGCTATGTTGGTATTTTCAACTGCTTAGGGCGATATAACTTCTGATATTTTCGGTTGGACCGATATCAACAAACAACGTTGTGGACAAATATTCCAATTTCCCATAGGAATATGCAAGCCATATCAACATGTCTAAAGATAAAAGCGAAAATATAATTAATTCATTGATGATACCTCCCGGCGGCGAAACTCATAAATTACTTGAAATCCCCGCCGACTGTGTATAAATCATGTGAAATGTGAATTTCCAGAAAAGAAACAGAGATAATGAAATGAGAGAAAATCCGGAACTGCTCTCTTGAAGACGAAGGTAATTCGGTTCTGTTGCGGATGTTGAAATTAAAACAAATTTTTGATGTTGATGAATAGACGTGATTAATTAAATAAATAGATTGGTGTAGCCCTCTTGATCGCAATAACCGAAATTAAGAAGAAAATATTGCCCCGAGGGGATATAACTTTAGGAAATATCTCGTTGATAAAATTGGATTTTGAGATAAATGTTGAAAAAGCAATTATGCTTACTTGCTAGCTTGGTACCTTCTTTGATCAATAAGACACCTACCTGTTTTCAGAATAAAAATATTATCCTCGTTTAAACGAGATCCGAAGTTAATTCCTTTAGGAATAATGAAGAAATCCTTACTAGCTTTTTTCCTTGCCTTCTTCCGTGTGGATCTTTTTTCATCGGAATCTTTAGCTTTTTACATCAAAAAATTTTAATATGTGATGCATGGGTGAATCAACTTTACATTAATGAGTTTTTTGATTTATTTCAGGTTAAATGCACCACAATGGAAAGCGAAAGAGTAACGATTTGAGGTGAGTTAATAACATTAAATACATTGGTAGTCATTATAAAAGACGCCACAATTTACACTATGAAATTGTTCAGAAAAGCTTCTGTCTGCAGTGCAATAACGACGATTTTTGGTTGGCTTTTTATATCTAAATAGGTTGTTATCTGTACAAAAAGCATCGATCATCCATCACACGATCTGCCACTATTGCCGTGAAGGGAACTTAATGGACATTTAATGCGATATTTTATCCAGAATACATTCGATATGGGAACGTTTAACTCTACCCTATAAATATTTGGAATACAAGCTTTTTGCGTGTTTTCACTGGAGTATTTTACTGCCCTGTCTAACTGTAATTAAATTATTTTATCGCATAGCATGTTTGAAATACTATTATAGGCCAAAGTCATTAGTTAGTTGCAGTAGTATCTATGCTAGTCCGTTATGAACTTTTAAGTTGCTTCAAAGTAGCAACGAATTACTGGATTAATAAAATGCCCAGAACTTTAAGAATACAGAATTTAGCTATTGTAAATTCACAAGTTTTTTAACATTCATATATAGCCATTAACTTGCATAAAAGTGAACGTTGAAACGACCAACGGTACGGTGTAACGAACGTGAGTCATCACTTAGTCCTGATTGGTTATAAAGTTCAACCCATCAAGGCCCGGAAAATGAGACACAATAAGGACACAACTGGATGACGAAAGCGCAAAACCGGACCCAGTGGAAGAATTTGGGAGAGGCCTATGTCCAGAAATGGACCCAAAGAGGCTCACGATGATGATGATGATAGTCTTTGCTAATATATACCTATTGAGTTCCCACTGCATATGTAAAGCAATTAATTGTTACATTTTACGAGTTCGACCGGTCTCTTAATTATTCAGTTCTTATATTATAACACAACTCTGTTAAGATGGTTTTGACAAACGAACGTTGAACGTTGAACGTTTGAACGTTGTTTTGAAACTATAACATTTGTTACTTGTATAATCTAACTTGAACATTGAAGTAGGTTTCAGTTCTCTTGGGGTTTTGCCTTTTCTAATTGTTTGTAGATGAAGGGTGAATAGAACAAGCATATAATAGTGGTTCCTTTGGCTTTATTAGTTTTAAAGTTTCATTGTCAGAATACGTTTTTGAGATTTTTTTCATGTGAAGAAATATTGTTAAGGTTTACAAAAGTCTATTTGTAAATGTCAATAGTAAATGATACATCTTCACACGGAGTCAGCGCTATTAATTCACTTTGGTTGAATGGTTATCCAAATTGAAAGGCAGAAGTCTTCTTCTTCTTATTTAGTGAGGATAAGTAGCCACCTCTAGTGTAAGAATTGATCAAGCCGCCTGTAAGTCTTCTAACTTGGCTTGACGACTGATATCAAATGACAACAGCCGGGACCGACGGTTTAACGTTCCCTCTGAAGCACGGAAGTGCTCAGTTGTAATGCCACTTTAACGGTCACCCATCCGACACCTGACCGGACCGAGCGTTGCTTAACAAACGTGATCGAGTACGATCAGTCTGTCAAGTTCCGCCATGAGCGCATCATCTCTTCTCATCATTCTTCAAGGCAAAAGTGAACCGTGTATTTACCGCGTAAGCAATGACTAAGCTGGAGGATTTGTTCAGGATTCGTCGTGTCTCTGACTCGTCGTATTCAGATTCGTCGTATTCGAGATTCGCCATAGTCCAGATTCATAATAATTATATTCGTTCATAAAGTTTATAAGTCGTAATACAAACGATGCCAGTAAATAATATTAAAGCATGATCGTTAAAACATATAAAACCAAATAAAAATTGACACTTTGATTAATAAATCAAAACAGTGGAACAAAACAAAATTCCCTGGTAAAACCAGGTTGTTATTTAAGCCTAAAATGAAAGAATAAAACAAAAAACCAGACAAGTGCGAGTCGGACTTGCCCACCAAGGGTTCCGTACAAATTAGATGAACGTATTTTAAATAAAGACAATATTTTTTATATTTTTAATATAAATGAATAGCTTTCAGATATTTCCTTGTACTTGTAGTATAAGACGATATTACTTGCCAAATTTCATAGTTCTAGGTCAACGAGAAGTAGGTACCCTATGATTTTTTATTCCTTAAAAAAACACAACTCAGAAGTATGAAATATTGGTAATTTATTAGAAAAACAAAAAAATATCAGTTAATATCGACACAAAAAAGGCAAAAATCACAAACGCGCATATAATTACGATTTTTAATAATGTTATTAAGTCCCTTGAGTGACTTTATACCCAAGTTTACAACCCTGAAACCCTGTGCTGTGCTGTCATAGATAGAAATTTTTCACGAAACCATATTTGACTAGCTGTGTCTTCGCAACCGAACCAGAGAACAAATTCTAAATGTCCGACAAATAATTGAGAAAAGTCGTGAATTTAACAGCCCAGTAGTTTTATGCTTCAGGGCTCTCACTAAGCGCGTTTTAGTACGAAAACCTAGGCTACGGTTTTTCCAGATGACTTGAAGACGTGTCATCGCGTCTTTGGCCATAGCAATGCGGCGCTTGATCTCTGGAACACTGCTGCCATCGCTGTTTATTTGAGCTCCCAAATAGATGAAATTGGCAACCTTGTCGACTCCCTGGATACATTCATAGGTACCTGTCAATTTGCCAACGCGATCTACCACCATTAGTTTGGTTTTCTGTTTATTCACTGCCAGCCCTAGTTCCTTACTCTCTATTTCTAGTCTGTGCAGAAGGTCCTTCATATCATCAATAGATGTAGTGAGCGGCACCGTATCATCGGCATAGCGGAGATTAGAGATACGCTTTCCGCCAATCACGAACCCCTTTTTCCAGCCTTCAAGGGTTTTCCGCATGATGTATTCCCCATATATATTGAAGAGCAATGGTTATAGTATGCACCCTTGCCTCACTCCTCGTTTTGTCTGGAACACTTCTGAACAGTCTGTGTCAATTTTAACAAAGGAGCGGTTATTAACATAGAGGTTTTTAATTAAATCTAGTAGGTGTTCAGGGGCCCAATCGCACTAATTCTGAACGATAAAACCAAAACCGTTACGTTGTCATTGAGGTTATATTTACCTAAAAATCTTTGGTTTAGCTTAAGAATTTTCATTTAAATTGTCCGAGATTGTCATTCTAGGCTCCTTAGGCACAGCTTTGTACAATTTTAACATAATTAAAGCGAGTATTTTTCTGTAAACAAAACTCAAGCGGTAACGATTTGGTTTTGGTTTTATCGTTGTAAATTAGCGCGATTGGGCCCCTGGTCTTTCGCATCTTTATGTATGGAGTGGAAACATGGACCATACTAGCCAGAGAGAGACAAAGAATAGATGCATTCGAGATGTGGTGTTGGAGGCGAAAGCTTGAGATTCCCTGGACGGCCAAATGCACAAATGCATCTATCCTAACACAATCAAATGTCAAGACTAGGCTGTCCACTATCTGCTTACATCGCGTACTCTCATACTTTGGCCACATAATGCGAAGAGGAGATGAAAGTCTCGAAATGCTGGTCGTGGTTGGTGGAATAGAAGGCAAGAGAGCCCGAGGTCGATCGTCAACCAGATGGTCTGACCAAGTAAGAGTAGCAAGCTCCTCAAGCAAATTCCATCAAGCAGTGAGAGCAACCATGGACCGAGCGAGACTGATGGAAGCAAATCGTAAAAGCAGCCGGTGATCACGATCCTCAGTTATGAGGGAACGATTAAGAGAGAGAGTCTTTGCAACCAATAGACCGAGCTAGACTATTCAAATTAAGCTAAAATTGTAGCAAATTTAGTTAACTTTGCAAAAGTGTATAACAAAGTAACTTGAAAAACGCTTCCTTAAGGTAGTTTTTTTAAAGAAACTGAAATCAGTGTTAAGTTTTTCGAGCAGCAGCACAGGGTTTTAGGGTTGTAAACTTGGGTATAAAGGCACTCAACGGACTGAATAACATTATTAAAAATCGTAATTACATGCACGTTTGTGATTTTTGTCTTTTGTGTGTCGATTTTGACTGATATTTTTTGTTTTCTAATAAATTACCAATATTTCACATTTCTGAGTTGTTTTTTTTAGTTTCTGTCAAAACTATTACATTAAAATATCACAATGTATATATATTTGGAATCGGCTATTTATTAACTTTTATTCGATACCCATATTGTATAACCAAAAATATTTTTTAACCCGACCTATAAAAGAAATCGACGGTGCGCGACCTTTCGATATTTTTTTTGCTATTTATTGTTAGTAAAGGTACTTAAAAGTTATATTTTTTCAAATCTGTATTAAATGGAATTTTTGGACATATTTTTTGTTTGCCATTAAAAATATCAGTTTAATAAATATGGTAACTTAAATTTTAAAAATGGGGGTTTTTGTGTATTGAATTTCCATATAATTTAAAATATTTTTGTGACTGTACTATTTCGCTGATGTTGGGCATTAAAGCATTATAGAACACTTAATTACCTTTCATTTAACACCCCACATATGTATATAGGGCTCATAAAATCATAATTATACGCATTTTTTTAAAATACGGTGGTCGCCATTTTGATGACGTCATATCTCCGGATCCAGGCACTTTACAGGTGGGCTCCCGACGGTTTTTAAGATAGAATGACATGTTTAACAAAATACTAAAATTTGGTGCTGGTATCACAAAGTGAACTATTTTTACCCTAACAGAAGGGACTAAATGTCAAATCGTTGCTCTGTAGATTTAATGAAAGCAGAATGCAAAAAACATGTCTTGTTCGGAATTCGTAAGTAAATATAAAAATGACGCAAAAATAATGAGAGAGGCCCGTAGTAATAGAAAATATGCATAACAACAACAGAGTCCTAAAACAGCGTCCAAAAATACCTAAAACATTAAATCAAAAGTCTTTTTAGGGTTCCGTACCTCAAAAGGAAAAAACGGAACCCTTATAGGATCACTTTGTTGTCCGTCTGTCTGTCTGTCTGTCCGTCCGTCCGTCTGTCTGTCAAGACCATTTATCTTGGAAACGCGTGGAGGTATCGAATTGAAATTTAAACCATATACTAAGGTCTACGGGCCCTTGAAGCTGTAAAAAAATCAAACTTCTAAATTAACGTAAAAAAAGATACTGCCGTTTAGGGCGCAAAAAACGCATTTTCGATACTTTCAAAGGAATCAAAATTCATAGGGTACTTCCCGTTGACCTAGAACTATGAAATTTGGCAGGTAATAGCGTCTTATACTACACTTACAGGAATAAATCTGAAAACTGTATATTTGTAATTAAATCATAATAAAATATGGTCATTAAAATACGTAATTATTAATCATCTTGGTGAAACAACGGTATGCGCGGCATTGCGCGGTCATAGTTTAACTTCTAATTACTTTTGGATTAGTCGCGCCACTAATTCTTTTAAAAATATCAATATTTATTATTATTAATTATTCAGATCCTTTCAAATATTGTTATAGTTAATTACTTTTAAAAATAAAATTAAAAAGTAATAAATTTGGCTCTAAATATTTTCGCAACATGGCGGTGTGTCACGCTGTATGACAGGGGGTCTTCTTCTTCTTATTTTTGTTTTGGCAATCTACTTTCTTCTTGGAAGTCATTTTTGCCAGTGTCAAGTGTTGAATAGTTCAGTGGTAGATTGTTTCAGTTTACATTAAAATGCGGGTGCATCGCATTCCAATGTTGCTTGGAGCATTTGGCATCAAGTATAATCAAGACAGTTTACTCGGTAAGGTCAGCCGAGGTAGCCACCACTACAATAAAAGTCTCGGCTTCACACAACCAAAGGGTCCTGTTGGAATACACCCATTTTCTCTAATAACATTGCGATAGATAAAACCATTTCACAGAACATTATACAGTGTACTATTGATATACAGCACCATCTGTTGACAATCAACAGTACTTGTATTTTATACAGGTGCGGTGGGTTTGTAATTATTTTATTTTTTCTCAAAAATGCTTGGAAATTCGAACATTATTTTGACAACCTTCTTCGTGCTAAATCAGAGTTTACGGACAGACCTAAACCGCGCCGTCAATATTTGTATGAAAATCCATTACTAACGTGTTATAATGGATTTTCATACAAAATTGCCGGCGTCTGTCCAACAATGTTTCTATTAAAACTCATTACACACGTGTAATTCAGAAATGGAGCGAACTTTTCAATTAAACACAAATATAGGTATGAAATGTCGCCTTGATGAGCGAGCACATTCCAAATTTTTTTTTTAATATTCGGTATACTGGTATCACGTGAAAGGCCTTGATGAGCACTTTCCAAAAAATTGAAAAAAAAAACGAAAAAAAAACTGTTTTGGTGCAATATGGGTATCAAATGAAAGGCCTTGATGAGCGCATTCCAAAAAGATAAAAAAAAATAAAAATGAAAAAAAATTTTTTTCAATATTGGGTATCAAATGAAAGTTTATTGAAAAGTTTTTTGGAATATGCTCATCAAGGAGCATATTCCAAAAAACTAAAAAAAAAATTAAAAAAGAAAGGTAATTTTTTTTTTGCAATATGGGTATCAAATGAAAGGCCTTGATGAGCACATTCCAAAAAAACTGAAAAAAAAAAAAAAATTTTTTTTTTCCAATATGGGTATCAAATGAAAGGCCTTGATGAGCACTTTCCAAAAAACTGAAAAAAAATGAAAAACTAGAAATAAATGAAAAAAACCGATTTTTTTTTTCAATATGTGTATCAAATGAAAAGCCTTTATGTGCACATTCCACTTTCCATTTTCTTTTTTCAATTACTGTAAGTATTTTAAAATTAAAATAAAAAGCTTAAAACTTTTAAAACTAAAAAGTTAAAAGTTTAAAAGTACTACACAAGCCTTGGCCGCAACTAGGCATTGATGGACTAACGTATGTTCTTCAATGCCTGTCTTGAGTGCCGCTGCAGTAATGTACTATTCCATTTCAAACTTCGCCCGTGGTCAATTCTTTGTCGTAATCCCTGGAAGGGTTATTTTCTACGCGGCGACAAAGGATTTCAAATGGTTATCTATATATAGCAGTCTGCTGAACGGATTTTGATGGTATTTTTTTACAGTTTGGTAGCTTGGAGTCCAACTTATAAACTAAGCAATTTTTCACATAATTCCGGTAGGTAGAACCTGGGATAAAGCTTGAACTCTCCGTAGTACAGTTTTCATATAAAAAACTAATAACTACCAACCACTTTTTTTTCAAAATATTTCCTTTGTACCGACACAACTTTTCTATAGCTTTATTTTATGTATAGATGTAGGTCTGTACGGAACCCTCGGTGGGCGAGCCCGACTCGCACTTGTCCGGTTTTTTTTAGGTAGTTCTCCTTTTTTTATTTTACTCTTACTTTGCTCACCCGCCCGTTTGTTTCCATTGATTTTGAGTATTTTAATTATACAAACATTCACATACATACATCATGTCCTTCCTTTACCAGTTACCAGACTCTACAGTGGTTTTACTGCCAGTTTTAATGATTTCAACGTACATTTAGTTAGAAAATAGAACCAAAAATTTTTCGCGGCTCGCGCTTCGCGCTCGCCCCACAACCGTGTCCTGGATTTTCTGTTTCAGAATGTGGCAACCCTGGTTAGTTTACTTCTTACACATGAGTAAAAAAACGTAAAGTGATTCTTACTTGAGCTAGGGTTCCGCCCAAAAATGGTGAACCAAAAAGGGTTCCGTAGCCAAAAGAATTCGGGAACCGCTGCTATAAGGGTTCCTATCCCGACAGACCGCATCCAAAATTTTTCAATTTACAAAGCCAAATCATTTGTGCTGACATATTTGTAGAGTTGATGAATTAAGCAGGGGTTGTACGTATTACGACGAATCTGGAATACGGCGAATCAGGAACACGATGAATCCGGAACAAATTCGCTTAAGAAACGCTTTGTGAAGAGGCTATAATACACATAGCTTAGAATCTTAGATAAAATTGCTTACTCTGTACCCTTTGTATAATATAACAATGCTAAACAGGCTTGATTGTCAGCTGTTTCTTTTTAGACTAGCTAGACCTTGGAAACAAAAAAGAATCGATATATACCTACCTACGTGTACTGATAGTGAATGCAGTCGTGCTTAGATGGCATCTATATTAACGTTGCGGTCGGTGTAATAACATCGCGGTAAGGCAAGTGACATTTTTGCGGCGTGATGAGCTTGCGTGTTGCATTTAAGACCACAAATGTGCCAAGCTGACACCCCGCTTAATGTCAATGCGACACGTTATGATACTGATTACGATAAGTTATTTAGGATTTATTAGTAAATATTGTGTACATTATTAATCTGGTAAGAGAAGTGAACCTAATAGTAATAATAAGAACATCATTGACCTTATTCTCTGGAAAAACCAAAGCTTCGAATTGTTTTCACAAAACTTTCTTCGTAGATTTTAAAGTTTCTGGTGCGAAAAGAATTAACGACTTACGACCTCATTAATACTGTTATTTTTATTTAGATAATATTGACGTTTTGATTCAATTAAAGTACTTTTTAATATTTGCGTTGTTGTACTTAAGTATTAAGTATTACTTTATTAATTTCCCAATACCGCACGGTTTCCCAGGGGATAAAATGAGAAAGGTAGAATACTGATTGTGAAAAATTCAACTTTGTAGCTGTTTCGTGGACAATTAATCCGCCACTTTCACGTTCTGGCAGTGCACGGTTTGAAAGACCTAGATTTGAACTACACTGTAGATGACACGTCGAGTTAGCCTTTACATGGATGGATTCATGGCGTTTTCATTTGTTTATTTTATCCACATCGCATGAAATGGGTTTTTGCTGGTATCAGTATAGTTGTCTGTGTGTGTAAAGGTGGAAAATGATGAAAATGATGTTTCACTCCATTGTATAATCACAGAATATTAGTGTACTAACGAGTACAAATTGTGCGTTTCTCAAAATTAAATAAAAGAGTTTCGTGATAAAAACGAAACTCTTTTGCAAATAAAACCTGCAAAACCAAGCGTATTACCAATGAGACATATTTTTTGTATCATTACGATTGTTTTTCGAATGGTGTGCAGAACCTTACACACATTCCCAATAAGAAGGTATTTCACATGCCCTTCACGTGAACATCAACCATCGAGGTCGAATGTCGGCCACCACCGAGTGCCATAAAACCAGGGAACTTCGTGTTCGTCAACTAGATGTCACTTGTTTTTATACGAGAAAATTTACGAGACAGGTGATAGTTATGTCCAAGAACCTTATATTCATATTCTATTGGTTATGTCATTGCGTGACTTAATCGAAACAGGCGAGATAGTGTTACGGCTTCATATCGAATATTTGGGTCATGTACAAGCGTAATAAAGTTTTGGCTCTTTTATACTTTACAAATTTACGGCGTCAACCTAATAAAAATGGTGTTAGCAATTGTACTAGTGGTAAAATGGTAAACTAGGCGGAAGGCTAATTTACGTAAACAACACCCTCTCATTTATTTGTGCCACAAAGCAGCGATATTTGTATTGTTACGTTTCAGTTTGAAGGATGGGAAACTAACGGCGCTGTAATTATAGGAACATGCAAACATTGGCCTAATTTCGTTTTGTCATACAATATTTTCTCTGCAGCTAAAATAGAGGTTTTATTCTGCAGATGTATGATGAAAAAATGCTGAGGTAGACACACATGTCTGAAATGAAATTTGCTTAGATAACGTCTACCCCAAAAATGAGATTTCCAAACGACTGCAGAATGGAAAACACTATACATATAGGGCTAGACAAATGCGGGCAGCATAAGTGCATGAAACTCTGCAGTTATTTAACAAAGCATTTATTAAGTTAAGTACCTACTACTTAATTTTGTTTTGCTACGAAGAGGTTTGTTTGCATTTCTCAATACAATTTTTCTTGCCATAATTTTGAATAATCGTCATGTCTTTATTAAATTTAAACAGCAAGGTTCGGCTTTGATGCGATAATTGAGCGTTTTCTAAATAAAGTGCACGAACCACCCACTTTTGGCTGTCCCCCGCGTTTGAAGTCTAATAACAAGTAACTTTGCGTAATATTTAAATAATGACCATTTTAAAATACCAAATTATTAGTTTTTGTTGTGTTCCCTCCAAGTTCTAGATTACTAAAGGCTCTTCTTATTTAATATGTCACGAAACACTTATATGACTATATAGGATGTTTTGATTTAATTTTTATTTTTTTATTTATTTATAATCAGGCAAGTAATAATGGCTCATAGATATACCTTAAAACTAAAATATAATTTATGTATAAACAATATTGTTAGTAGGTAAATATAACATTGGTATAAATATAGGTCATGCATGTGAGACAGATTTGAATCAAATAAAATTAACTAGTTGTTTCTTCTGTTTCTTCAATCTGTTACTACATAAACCAGTATAATCCTTTTAATAAACATAATTTACAAAATATAAGTAAAACCACATAAGTACAATTTTAATAGGGTACTAGCACAGAATAGATATAAGTACTATCGTGTGCTAGCCACCCGCCCGTGCTTGGCTTCGGTGGGCGGAGATCTCGTCGCTTTGGTGTAAACTATATCGAGCGAAGACCAACCTTCCCACAACACCCAAAAATAAATAATAATAAATAAATATACCACGCACTAATAATTATGTCACATTAACCTAGGTACAGCACAGTACAAAAAGAAAACAAATCCTCCCTCGTCACCTCCATTCTCAATGCTTAAGGTAACTAACGTATTTAAGTTGATAAGGCTTAAACTGTATGTATCCGTCTAAATAGCTTTCAAATTATCGCAGTGTACTGTACGTGATAATTTTTTTAGAAGATATAATGGGTATAATTAAACAAAACAATACAATTACATCTCAAAGTCATAGCAGCGTTTTCGATGAAAGCTCCCAGGCGGCTTGACTTCTTCCGACAGTTCCAACAATTTTCGTTATATTTCAACCAATTAAAGCAAAATTTTGACAAATTATACTAGTGGCTCCGTGAGCTGTAGACCTCGCGATAAAATAAAATAAAATGTCGCCATGAAGTTTTCAAAACACACAGTAGGTACGTGAGTATTCGCAGCTAGAGGGTGCTTCTAATTTTGATAATTTTTCAAGACCTGTAGAGGAGATCAAACAGCCGGAAAGCTGGACTGAAATATGTTTTTTTACATATCTCCGTAATTTTAATAAATTTCGAAAAATTGCCTCGACAAAAAAATTCTTTATATTTATCAAATCTGTTCACAAAATTTCACCAGAATCGGTTGAGAAATGCGACCTGTAGAGGAGAACAGACAGCGTCGGAAATCCGGACTAAAATACGACTTTTTTACATTATCTCCGCCATTAAATAAAAAAATTAAAAACTGGCTTGACAAATAAAATCTATACAATTTTCAAACCTACTTGCAAAATTTCACGAGAATCGGTTGAAAAATGCGACCTGTAGAAGAAAGAACTGGAAAGCCGAACCGAAATATGTATTTTTAACATTTCTCCGTCATTTAAAAAAAAAACAAAAAACTGGCGTGACAAAAAAATTCTATATTATTTTTGAACCTGCTCACAAAATTTCACGAGAATCAGAAACAGACAGGGCCGGAAATCCGGACTGAAATACGATTTTTTTTTACATTATTTCCGCCATTTAAAAAAAAACTGGCTTGACAAATAAAATCAATACAATTTTCAAACCTGCTTGCAAAATTTCACGAGAATCGGTTGAGAAATGCGACCTGTAGAAGAAAACAGACAGAACTGGAAAGCCGAACTGAAATCTGTATTTTTAACATTTCTCCGTCATTTAAGAAAAAATCAAAAAACTGGCGTGACAAAAAAATCTATATTATCTTTGAACCTGCTCACAAAATTTCACGCGAATAGGTTGAGAAATGCGACCTGTAAAGGAGAACAGACAGCGCCGGAAATCCGGACTGAAATAGGTTTTTTAACAATCTCCGCTATTTTGAAAAATTTCAAAAAACTGGTTTGACAAAAAAATTCTACATCATTTTTAAACCTGCTTACAAAATTTTACTATAATCGGTTGAAAAATGCGACCTGTAGAGGAAAACAGGCAGAGCTGGAAAATGGGCTGAAATCTGTTTTTTTTAACATATCTCCGCCATTGTAAAAAATTCAAAAAACTGCCTCGACAAAAAAATTCTGTATAATTTTTGAACCTGCTCACAAAATTTCACAAGAATCGGTTGAGAAATCCGACTTGTAGGCTGGAACAGACAGCCGGACATACGAAAGAATTTTTGCCCAAGCTGAAGCAGAGACGACGCTCGCACTTCGTGCTCGCTCGGTCAATTATAGAATAGAATTTATTTATTTCATGTGGCACATTCAATTGGTAGGTAATGTAAAACTATGGGTGTAATAATTAGCCTGAAATATTAATTTATTAATTTATAAAAGCTCTTACGTAAACCTTCCTCATGAATAATTCTATCTGTTGGTGAAAACCACATAAAAATCCGTGCTGAAGTTGAGTTTATCGCGAACAGAAAGACAGACAGAGTTATCACTACTACGCCAGGTAGGTTAAAAAATTGCATACCTACAAAACCGTGTTCTCTTTTGCTGCCTTACTGGTGAAATTATTTAGGATTTATGGGAACGGGCGATCGACGTCTTACCAAGGGAGCCTGTGATAATTGAGAAACAAATTAAGGTGGGTGTACCATGGAAGGCCATGCTTCTTGTAAAGCCAATCGCCGTAAAATGGCAGTTAATGTCGTATAATCTTAAAAATTCCTCAATGAACACAAAGATCCAACCAATCCAAAGTTACAAACGCGATGCCGTACTGGTCGCGCCACCATTACGCCAGTAAAGTACGTCACTTCGTCGAGGTGTGTTGTGAGACCCCTTTGATCTAATTTTCGCCCAGAACAAATTTTAAGTTTTCAATTAATATTACAGGCATTTTGTTTCAGATTTTTATTCTGAATTGATATGATAGTTGTTATATACAACTGACGTTTAAATTTGGTAGTTTTATTTAATTTTAGTTGTAAACATTGCTGTGTTCCTAAAAAAGCCAATCGTGCTTTGTAAGGCCAGTCATTTGGTGTTTTCTGAAAATAATAAGTAATTCAATAAAAAAAGTTGTTCACATGTATCTGACACTGATATAATACTCAACAAAACATTTTTTTTTCTTAGTTCTTTGTTTTTATTCTAAGTTTATCTTTTCCTTTCTAGTGTAGTTCAGTGATGTAATTTTAGATCAAAAGGTTATCATAGGGTTTTGTTGATTTATGTAACAAAAGAGTTTATGGTATAGTTTATATAAAACCACAGTATTTGATTGTTACAATGTTAACTTTAAGCACAATGACTGATTTAGGAAATTGGCCTTATTTGGAGCACCTATTTCTTGCAAGGCCATTTGTAAGCTCTGTGGTAAACTCAAATTTTAATAATGTTTTTTACAAATCTCAAACATTCTCCAGATGTTTAAATTAAACAATGAAACAGCTTGAAAAAGCTTTATACTATACTCAGTATGTTTTGTTTGTCCAGGAAATAAACCAATGAAACCTGTTCAAACGTTAAGGTGGCCTTCCATGGTACACCCACCTTAATTCTAATTTAAGAACCTTTCCTCGTGTACGTAGGGAACTGATATCTATAATACTGTGAAATACAACAGTACTTCAGTAGATATCTCGTACACACCTTGTACAGCTGTTGACACGCCCCTGATTTGCAATTGCAAGTACTATTGTTGTCCTATTCCCGACGTGTACAGTCAACAACAAAACCAACAATTTCACAATTTCAAATAACAATTGAATGAAAAACCATTTAATCCTAACCTGTGACATGCAATAAAATGAGAGACTTAATTGTTTAAGACTTATGCTGTTGACTGTACCTCCTATTACCCAGAATCCGTAACTGGCATGCCACAATTATTCTGCACTGCTTCCTTTGACTTGCAGCCGGCAGTTAATCGTCCAGTTCTGTATTGTCTCTGGTCCATTCACATGGACACACGATTGGCATAGGTAACCTATATAGAGTGGTCAAAGGTGGAATGCTCCAGCTCTAATGTCAAGTCATGTCATACACATCATACATCTTAAAAAAAAGTTTTTAATAAAAACAAAACCTCCTTCAAAAATCTTGAAAATAATCTAACAAAAAACAGCTTCAAAAATAAATTAATGGCTCTAAAAAGCAAGAAATAAAATATTGAAATCTGCATAATAACTAACTCGAAAGTTTGTATGCATATCTTATATTAAACAACGCCTTTTGAAGTCGGGTGGGGGGGGGGGGACGAAGGATATTTTTTATCTAAACTAATATATCTAAACTTTAAACATGGGTTTAAACCCCACCCGACTTCATAAGACGTTGTTTAATATAAGATATGCATACAAATTTTCGAGTTAGTTATTATGCAGATTTCACAATATTTTATTTCTTGCTTTTTAGAGCCATTAATTTATTTTTGAAGCTGTTTTTTGTTAGATTATTTTCAAGATTTTTGAAGGAGGTTTTGTTTTTATTAAAAACTTTTTTATTTTAAACTTTTTTGTGGTAAGTATATTTGGTGATGATATTATCTAAGTTACAATAGCCTTATGTCAACGGCTCATCACTTTTTACATAGTACTGCTTTTCCCGACGCAGGGGCGTTTATTGTTGAGGAGTTCTCCTGGTACTTCACTATCAGCTCCACTTCACCATATTAATTATGATGAGCATAAATATCTTAGCAACCATATTTAAGTAATCGTATCGTACCAGTGAACTACTTAGTATCGAATATTTCCGATGATCATCTATGCTGGTCTTCATCATCAGTTCCACTTCACCGAAATAGTACTTTTCGAAAGCAAATGCACAAGTTACTTAAGAAAATACTAAAATCTCTATAGATGTGCCTATAATATTTGAAGAGTTCTTTCGATTTCTCCAGGATCCCATCATCAGATCCTGATTTCATGACAATGGGACCAACTTGGAAGTATATACTTTCAAACGAAAAAATAACTTTTCAAATCGGTCCAGCCGTCTTCGAGTAATCGAGTAACATACATTAAAAAAAAAAATAAAAAAGATTCCGACGAATTGAGATCCTCCTCCTTTTTTTGAAGTCGGTTAAAAAGAATGATTCGTATTTATTTTAAGGATTTCTTCCCTTATGATATTTAAATAAAATACGAATTCCAAAATTCAAATACGTTGTTTTTTTCATATTTTTTTGTTTCATTACAAATAAAGTAGTGTGTACATACACCTTAACTTAAAACAGTGTTACTTTTTCGTAAAAAAATATGTGTGTGGTCATAAATCGATTCAAAAATGGACGTCGACAGTCGTATTTAATCCAGACGGGACGATGAATATGCATGATTTCTGTAAATAAACATTAATTACTTCATTTATTGAAACGCGGAAATTGAATTTTCTCTCACATTGTTATACCGTGACGATGTCGTGTCGACTGCACAGTGGGGTTGATTTAGCGATTATTGAAATCACTCACATTTTTAACTCCATTTTTGAAGTGAAAACTTATTTTGCGGCGTTGTACGCTTTTTTGTAATGGGGAAAAAATGCTAAACTCGCGTCAGTAAGAATCACGTGACCCTGATCGAAAATTCGTAAGACGGATGTGACGGATGGAGAGTAGACGGCCGGTGACGGAAGTATCCCCCTCTCTTTCTTCGGGGTGCGGTGAAAATTGCGACGCGTCATTTCAAGACGTAAACACTTGTGTCACCATAGCAACGCGCAAATTTTTTAATTCAATGTCAAAACTCTAGATTTTCTGTCAAGCTATGGATAAGACTTTCGTACAATATTGTTGTATTCGTAAATTCAAATGGAGAGTAAACTCGTAAGACGGCAATTCGTGCAAAATTATTCCCAAACCATTCCAAAATATCAAAAATGCACAACGTTAATATTCAAGTTTTCACTTCTGCCGGCACTCCCGGAGTGCAACCCGATTTTTTTCAATTACAAATGTTTATGCAGGATTCCAGTAACAGTGTTGCGTCAATGAGTACCTAGATGATGTTATATAGCATAATTTTGGTTAATAATATTATCTTCATTAATTTACCTTATGTGTTTTATTCGAACTGAAATACCTAACATGGTCACAGAATAGCTAATAGTACAAGTACAGAAGCAGAATTCCGCAAAGTCATTTAAATAAATAGCGACTTTTGCTCCAACACAATAAAGTGCAATTCAGGTCGCGCAGCGCTCCTAGTAGTTACCTCTCTTTCTATCGCGTGCTCTTACCTTTTCTGACGACGCAACGTTAGGGTCATCTTCCTTTAAATTAACATATATTTAGCTTAACATATATCATAATGCACTGACATGAAAAATTTTTTTCATAATGTGAAAAACGACAATTGTTTATTGGTTTTTTGATTTTGACATCCGTACACGGCATAGTAATGGCGATTCGACATTGTTACTATTATAAAGAGACAATACCTATGCAGGCATTAAGATGCCGCGCGACTACACAGGCGGGCGTGTGGCGGCCCGCTGCTCACTTGTGGCCTTGTAGGCACGGCTAGCGGTAGGTGCTTATCGCGTGACCTTGAGCGAGTGAAGGAGGCCTGACATGGTGCACCATATATTATACTAATTTACCCTACATTAAACCAATACACTCAGCGATTAAAATTCAGTTTCTTATTTTCAGGTAAATCGCCGAATAGGGGATGACGTTCGGCGACGAAGACGAACGGTGCGGTGCGGGGTGAGCAGTCACGGGGCATGTGGGTGCTGCTAATGCTGGCGCTGGCGGCGGCCGCCTCCGCCGACTGCCCGCGCCACTGCGAGTGCAAGTGGCGCAGCGGCAAGGAGTCCGCCCTCTGCGCCCGCGCCGCCCTCACCGCCGTGCCGCCCCGCCTCGACCCGACCACGCAACTCCTCGACCTCTCGGAGAACCGTTTATCCACCCTCCGAGACGACGCCTTCGCTGCGGCCGGCTTGCTTAACCTTCAACGCCTCTATCTCCCTGCGTGTAACATCCGAGCTATTCGCCAATACGCTTTCAGAGCCCTCGTTAATCTCGTGGAATTAGACCTTTCCCGGAATCGGCTCGACTCTGTTCCTTCGCATGCTTTTGATTCTATACCAGAACTTCGAGAACTAAAATTGAATGGTAATTCTATCACCAAAGTTCCAGATGACGCATTCTTATCATTGCCCCATTTAGTTCGGCTTTCTTTGAGTGCCTGTAAAATATCTGAAATAGAACCCCGAGGATTCATGGGACTTGAAGCTTCCCTTGAGTATTTAGAACTGAGTAAAAACAGATTACAGGTATTACATGTAGCAGTTCTGGCACCGTTGAGGTCATTAAAAGGTTTAGAACTTGCGAACAATCCTTGGGAATGTAGTTGTGCTTTAAGGCCAATGCGTGACTGGATGATTAGAAGAAATGTGCCTGCTACTGTGGTCCCCGACTGTGCTTTGCCACCACGATTAATGGCTCAACCGTGGGATCGTCTTGATTTGGAAGATTTTGCTTGTCGACCTGAAGTCAGTGCAGCTTCAAATCAATTCAAAGGAGTAGAAGGGGATGAAGTTACTCTAGTGTGTCGAGTATCTGGAGTGCCAGCGCCGAGGGTACGATGGGTGCGTGCGGGTCGCTTACTCGCAAACACCACTTCCTCTCATGTCAATTCTGGAAGAGCTTTTATGTTACGCAGCGAAGGACAGACTAGTAATTTAACTATTAAATCGGCCGATATGCAAGATGCTGGCTCTTACGTATGTAACGCTGAGAACCGTGCTGGAAAAGCCGAAGTCGTTTTAAGTTTAGCTATAGAAAAGAAACCCCCAAATAAAAGTTTCGGTGGTCGTGCGCTGATGGCCGGAATGGCGGTGTCCGCTGTGATAGTGTTGAGTTCGTGTCTAATAGGTCTTTGTGCATATGAAACCCGTAAGAAAAGACAGTTAGATAGGTGGAATGAACAGATTGTGACTAATAATCATCGTGACGATAGTTATGAAAAGATAGAGGCTAATATTAAAAATACTGTAGAAGTACCTCGTGTGATATCTTCGGACAATGGTCGTAAAAGAGGTGATTACAGAAATGTGCCTTTACATGATCCAGAAGATGATTACGATGGATACTTGAAAAACGAAGCTCGGGATGACAGGGACTCTTCATTGACCCCACCCATAGAGTCTGTTTGGCGCCGAGCTGACTACGAATCGAGAGTAACAAGAAATGGTATCACTGAACGAGATTTGCATATACCAAGATTCAGTGATTATAATCTAAGGTAATATAAAAAGCTTGCTTTATTCTCATTTTGTCCTGACAGTCCTGCGAGGTTATTAGAGTTTTAAAAATAATATAGAGGCAACCAATACTTTAAAAGTGACAGCTAAAGTGATCAAAAATATTGGCACAATCAAAGTGTTCAAATAGAAGACAACAAACGTTCTTACAGGTTAACAAATCTTGATTGTAACGATATTCTTTTATCATTTTTCAGATGCATCTTAAGTTTGGGCACAGCGAACTAAAATCTATGGAAGTGTAATTGCAAACCAATATTGCTTAAAAAATGGCACCATGGGGCCTAAAAAATACAACCCGCACAGCTTTAGTCGTGCCAGCCACGCGCTCGGTGACTGATGTTAGCGTTCTTTAGAATAGTTGCAATTTGTATTGTAAAAAAAAGAAAGAAAGAGATAGTTTATTAGAAATGACGTCATGTGTTCTTAAATGGTGTAAAAGACGCAAAGAAGGTAGTAAAAAGGGGTTACCTCTATCTGGCAGAAACTTGGTACTCCGAAATTTATTTGGCAGAACACACTTGGCAGAATCTTCTTTAAACAAATATTTATAAGGCATAAAAATTGTTTAATACAATTATTGTTTGGCAGAATGTTTACATGTCCGAATTTACAATGGCATACTATTCAGATGGCAGAATTTCATTAGGCATAACGTTTATTTAGTCGACAATTATTTGGCATAATTTTCACATGGTATACTACGAATATGGCAGAATTTTAGGCATATTGTGATTTCTAAAAAATTGCATTTTAACCTTAAATTGAATTAAATATTTGTCTTAAAAAGACAATATGTTGAATTTTTGTAAATATTGTGCTACAAAAGTCAACAACAGAACGAATCGCTGCAAAACCGACATGCATGCTGCTTGCTTGCATGCATGCTTGCTTGCTTGCATGCATGCTTGAATGCTTGTTTATGCTGCTTGCATGCTTGCCGGGGGGTCCAGGGGGGCTGGCCTCCCTGCTCGGGGGGGTCGGGGGCCTGAGGCCCCCCGCTATAAAGAAAAACTTTTAATGCACCTACCAGTAGGTTAGGTTAGGTTAGTGTTTTGGCCACTCGCAGCGGAGCGAGCGAAGCGAGCGGAGCTCCACAATGCTTGCATGCATGCTGCATGCTTGCTTGCATGCTTGCTTGCATGCTGCATGCTTGCTTGCTTGCTGCATGCTTGCTCGCATGCTGCATGCTTGATTGCATGCTGCATGCTTGCTTGCATGCTGAATGCTTGCTTGTATGCTGAATGCTTGCTGCATGCTTGGTTGCATGCATGTTTATTTGTCTGCATGTAAGGATGCATGCAGCATGAAACATGCGTGTAAGGAATACAAAATTATTCTAGATATGAATTTTATAATAAATATATGTATGCCAATAGATGATTCTGACTATAAACTGTCTGCGATATGATGGTTCTGACTGTGAACTTTATGCGATATGATGGTTCTACTATTTAATTATTATGGATATGAAATGTATGCCAAAAGATGATTCTGGCTTACAAAATTATGCGTTTTAAGTGTATGATAAATGAGTGTATGCCAAACGACTTTCTGCGACATGAAGTTTATGCCAATAGTTGTAATGCATAATAAAATTATGACATAAAAAGTTCTGCCATAAAGGGTAGACTCAGTAAAAAGATACAGAAATAAAGTATCTTATTTTTTCGTTTAAGACTCGGTTATGCGGAAACATTTGTCGCTGTCTTTTTCTTTACATGTAAAGAGTATGGAAAATAACATATTCACTTCTGCCTTTTTCGATGTTTTTCGTTGTTTTTTCATCGTTATCTTGAGCACAATTATCTTGCTTAAATAAAAGTTATTGGAGCTACTTCACAGTAAGTGTATTTTGATGTAGAATTCAATGCGTTTCCGCCATTATTTACGCCAAAAATATGAACATTTGCAAGCGCTTTTGACGATATTCAGATTTTTTTTACAATTATCTGTTAGGTTTATACGTAATTTAATACTTGTAGCTTCTAAAAAATCTCATAGCTTGTGTCGTACGTTTTTTTTTGTGGCTACAACTTTACGTTTTCTATATAAAAATATGACCCCGCAAACCATGTTTTCCTATCATGGATCCTTAAGTAGGTATAGAAAATATCTATGAGTATACAAATTATGGTCGCTAATAAGCAACCAATGTTCAGACGCTTTGTGCTGCATAATTAAATGCAGCATTTTAGCTCCATCCACTTCAGTCCAGTTGTAATTTTCGTATAGTGCCATTTTTGAGCGGAATGCTTGATCCATACATTTTAATTCGCTGATATAAATGACGAAGACTGTAATCAAAATATTATTATGTATTTATCCTTAAAATTCTTTGAGTATAACAAAATCTTTATTATTCCACATAACAATATGACCTTGAAAAAAAATTAATTAAAATGGACCATTTCGTTTGACAAATGGTTGTTGATAAGAAATTAAATACTACTACAAATTTTTCCATCGAACTCAAAAGTCAGCTTATTTTCTTCGTATTTAGGAATTTGTTATTTTGTTTCAGATCGGATGCAACGTCTGAATCAGTGCAGAGCTCGAATTCAACGGGGGTATTAAACCCTCACGTAGAGATACTATCAGAAACCAATCGGTACAACAATAACCCCCGATCATGCCCCCGGCCGCGCATCCGCGACCGACTCGACAATGATCTCTCTGGTAGTGACAGTGAAAAGAACTATCCCGATCTAATAGAAATGAGTGCTCTAGGTACTTCGTCTTATTTAAGAAGTGAAGTCAAACACGACCCATATTACTTTTATACAATACCGCGGAGAAAAGATGGTGATAGCCGCAGTCCGCTGCTTAGTAGTAGACGAAATAGTTCCGGGGGAGATTCAATAACTTTTTTCGATAAGCCCTGTGATAAAAACCGACAGCGTTCCTCGGGACGGAGATCAAATAGTTTTCTGGATTTGTCTACAGGTGGCAATCGAATACGGCGTAATCCAAGTTTGCCTACTTCACCTGCGAGAGAGCAACCAACAGTGCCATCTGCTACACCACTTCTCGATCTATCAGGGCTTAGGGATTATTCTCGGACAGGGCAGCCTTTAGAAGACTTCGATTTCCGGGCATCACAACTAGAAAAGTTTCTCGAAGAATATAGAAGTTTGCGAGAACAACTTTCAAGGATGAAGGAAACTCGAGAAAATTTGCAAAGGACGAGAGCTGTTGAAAACGACGAGATAAGATCCGTTTTGAAAGGGAAGCCTAGTGTCGCGGTGACTGAGACATCCTCTTCCGTGGCGCTCGCGGACGCTGCGTCCCCATTAGCTCTCAGCCCCCCTGAGTACAAGCCTCAACAGCCCCAACCTGAATGGCTCACTACTTTATTATATCGTAATTAAGCAATCCAGTTATATACTGTGGACATTTATTCACATTCCGTTTCTGTTTACGGATCGATTCCGTAAACTCGATAACTTGTAGGAGAAAATAATGATTGTAAATATTAGGAATGCCGATGGCGATAAGAATTTAAATTGTTTGTAAGCGAAATATCAGGAAGCATTCTTCTAAAGTTGAAATAAATTGAATTCCAGAAAATAATGTTGATGTTATTTATTTTAATGAGTACCATTTGACATCATCGCAAAAGATGAAGATGATGAAACTGTCAGCGATTTGGTTGATAATCGGTTCAGTTCTAATGATATTATGATTTTACCCGCCTAATATTTTTGAGATTCATGTCTGAACTCAAGCTTATTAACCTGACAAAAATCCTTTGAATTGTCGTAACATCGCTATAATACAGAGAGTGTGCGGAACGTAAAATGTTCTGAGAATGATATTATACGAGCTAGTATGACAAAAACAGCATTACCAATGAGGACAAAAACAAAGGGTAGCCCTTATTCACGTCTCACGTGCCAAAATCGACGAAATGACTTTGGAAGTGCCCTAAAAAGTTCGAGCAACAGCCGTTCAGCTCGTTAGCCTGTCAGAGAACATTGCTGTACGCCGTGCAATATGACATTCATATTGTTTTGTGTTTTATTCTCATAGTAATGTAACTAGAAGAGAGGTGAGCCGGGAATTTTCGGGGCCACAGAAAATTATAATAACTTCTGTGGTTACAAATGCAAACTAAACTATCGTAATTAAGGCCAGGACTCAAGCCTTTAACTGACAAAACTAATTACTATCGAAGCTATAGTGTTTAAAAAAGTCGCCAATGACAAGGTCTGCCTGCAAGCATAAGTCTTTTCCATACCAGTCTGCTGGAAGTTTACTGTGATGTCACATAGCTATACTAGATTTTACTTTACCTTCAGTTTCTCGTAATCATAGCCTAACAATGAAAGTTGTTCCCTTCAAAGGCAGGGATTTTATTACGCTTTTCGAGAAGTTTGATGTTCAAAGTTGAAAATCTTTCATAGGTGAGTAGATCATTAGCATACATAGACTGAAGTTTGGATTTTATAAAGTTATAAGCATTCTGTATTCCCTACCTGCTCGCGAAGCGCTCATGGCGGAACTTAACAGACTGATCGTACTCGTTCACGTTTGTTGAGCAACGCTCGGTCTAAATTTCAAGTTGATACCATTAGTAGTTCTCGAGATATCCAGCTGTGACAGACAGACAGACTGAGTCACACCATAAGGGTTCCTTTTTTACCATTTTTGGACAGAACCCTAAAAAAGGTGACTATTATCCTAATCAAGATCACAAAAAACAAACAAGAAAGCAACCTAATAAAAACGTGTTAAAATACCATGTTGGGTAACTTTAAATCCGTTATATAATATAGTTACCTACTTGGTATAATAGTTACCCACTCAGTATTTTTTAGTCACCCATTTAGATTATTTGTCAACACATGTAGTCGCCCGTTTATTTATTTTGTCGCCCAATAAATAAATTGCTGCCCGGTTTAGTATTAAAGTATCCCATTAACAGTCGCCTTCAATTATTTCCAGTCACCCAATTAATTAATTTAATTCCCATTATAAATCATGATGATGCCGATATCAAAAAAATTCAATCCTAAATACTCCTTTGTTTTAGCTGAATGGTTTATATAGTTCAAGTGTTCCTGACCCTTTCTGAGGTCGTGGTTAAAGGAAGATTAAGATGTTGGCTACCTTAATATTTATTGTTAGGAAGCTACCGTTAATTTTCTTGATTTCTGGCCCGGTTAAGCGGTTGCGACCTTGGCTTCGAAAGCACTGGAGTTTTGAAAGACAAATTGTTGCTAACGTGCTATCATGATGTCATTAACTTTTAGAAAGAGTAAAAATAAAATTATAATTTTACTCTAGTATTCCAAAAGTAAGCTCAGAAGTATTAAATTTTACAATGGAAAATGGGATTCACAGTATCGCATCAATGTCTGAAAATTCTAGTCAATGTCAAACATCTTAAAAATCAACTAGACCATCGTCTCCTGATTTAGGTAATTCTTCTCACCTTATTGCTTTTGAGAATGTAAGATAAGTTATGGCGGATAGAAAGTTTGGTCCGATGCATATAAACTATAGTACTCAATCCAATTAAAACTATCGTTTGAGCTTTTGATCTCTGTCGGCAATGGGTAACACAAAGGATATCTTCAGAAAATAATGATCTACTTTGACTTGATATTTTTGCTATGAAATGGTCAAATTCTTTGAAGATCTTGTCTATTCTGTAATCGTTTCAAATAGTTAAATGTAATTGAAAATAATAGAAAGTTACTGTATGATGGTCCTAAAAATAATTACTAACACCGGCATTACTATTATTTCTGTATTTTTTAACCGACTTCAAAAAAAGGATCTCCTTTTTTTAATGAATGTATTAATGAATGTATGTTTGTTCGCGATTATCTCGCGTTTGGCTGAACCGATTTTGATGCGGTTTTCAGAAAAGTATTTGTAACATTCAGGAAAAGGTTTTGGTATTTTAACCGACTTCAAAAAAGGAGGTTCTCAGTTTGACCAGTATTGTATGTATGTTTGTGCGCGATTGTCTCGCGTTCGGCTGAACCGATTTTGTTGCGGTTATCAGAAAAGTATTTGTAACATTTAGGAGAAGGTTTTGGTATTTTAATTTTCTTTATAAAATTTAATATAAATATTAAAGATATAACCCAAAAACAGCCAAAAATACCCTTTTGGGGTACATTTTTACCCCCCACCACTTAAGCACAACTCCGCCGGGGACAACCTAGGACAGTCATATTGGATAACAAAAGATGCCATTAAAACAATAAAACCTTTTGTAAGAATTAAATCCGATTTGTAGTTTTTTTTTTGTTTTATGCTACTGTACTATAAAAAGTATGAAATAAAAAAAAATAAAAAAATATGAATCAATTTCTTTTTTTAGATCCGAAACAAAAATGATAACAATTCAATTTCTTTCTTTTTTAAAAAAAGGGAACCGCCTTCAAAAAAACCGAACCACTGAAAAGCACAAAATATTTTTTATATAAGCCACGCCACCCCTACCCCGTAAAGCAAATTTCTGCCAAAAACTAATTAATACCTAATAATGAGATAAGAATATTAATAATTTATCTGTGTAGGTAACTTAATTTTTGAAGTCGGTGCCAAACCAACAAAAACAAAAATAAACTCTGCCAAACAGCAAAACTAATACGACCATGCTTTGCTTTGCTTTTAAAATGCTTTTAAATATTTTTTTAATACAGTAACATAACGTTACCAAGGAACGAAAAATTAACGATAAATTCTGTTTTACCGTTATCAATTTTACCGTTATTAATTTCCAGTTTTAACGTTACTAATTTTTAACGGTATTTGAAGCCCTGCAGCTGCCATGTTGTTTTTTTAACTAATTATTAATAATCTAACTTAATTAAGAATATTACATACAAACAAACAAACATACAAGATACGCGCGAAAAAACATAACCTCTCCGCAAGGAGAAATTTAAAAAAATCTCATTTTCACGACTGCAAAGTCGGGTAAAAATGAAAAAGTTACAGGACGTGAAAGTGGCGTGACTTCATCTGAGGATCATTTCGAGCACATTTGGAGCGTGCCCGGCCGCATATAAGCAAAATCTAACTCTCGAGTTTTGATGGTGATCTCTGATTGGTCAAGAAACTCAGTAGTTAGGTTTTGCGCGCAAACTCTAACTCCCCAGTTTCGCGCTAGTTCGATAGTGATCTCTGATTGGTCAACAAACTCAGTAGTTAGGTTTTGCCCGCAAACTCTAACTACTGAGTGCGCATCCACCAATGAGCGAACTTCAAAATTCAGTTGTCAATTGTCTTTGAACACAACTGTGGTAAAATATTTTATTTTTTAAAAATGATTTCTAATCTTCCAAGTTTTTGCGAATATAATCCAGTATACCCAGATCTGAACGCAAAAGCTTTTTTTTCTGCTAAACTAAATATTCCTTGCATAGGCAAGAAATTTACGTTTTGTATGGAGAATTTTTAACAAGTTGCATTTTCTATTTTAACATTTTTCACAATTTATTTAACATCTGTGAACGCTATTGCAACAAAACTTTTCTGTGAGTACAAATGTTTGAACATTAAGATAATTTAGTTATGTTGCCTACAACATAATTTACTCGAAAAAAATAAGTTTAGGCTAAGTTACAATTACAACAGATTAAGTGGTTATTTTTTCCAAAAAAAAGAAGTCACTTTCACTATTTTTAGATGACTTTGCCCCGTGTCGGCATCGTCTCGTCCCCGTCCCGGCCCCGTGTCGGCATCGTCTCGTCCCCGTCACGGCCCCGTGTCGGCCTCGTCTCGTCCTCGTCCCGGCCTCGTCTCGTCCCCGTCCCGGCCCCGTCTCGTCCCCGTCTCGTCCCCGTCCCAGCCCCGTCTCGTCCCCGTCACGGCACCGTATCGGCCTCGTCTCGTCCCCGTCCCGGCCTCGTGTCGGCCTCGTCTTGTCCCCGTCCAGGTCCCGTGTCGGCCCCGTGTCGGCATCATCTCGTCCCCGTCCCGGCCCCGTGTCGGCATCGTCTCGTCTTCGTCACGGCCCCGTGTCGGCCTCGTCTCGTCCCCGTGTCGGCCTCGTCTCGTCCCCGTGCCGGCCCCGTGTCGGCATCGTCTCGTCCCCGTCCCGGTCCCGTGTCGGCCTCGTCTCGTCCCCGTCCCGGTCCCGTGTCGGCCTCGTCTCGTCCTCGTCCCGGCCCCGTGTCGGCCTCGTCTCGTCCCCGTCACGGCCCCGTGTCAGCATCGTCTCGTCCCCGTCACGGCCCCGTGTCGGCCTCGTCTCGTCCCCGTGTCGGGGTGCGACGAGAGGGGGGGGATTTCACGGGGCCGGCCCCGTGTTGGCCTCGTCTCGTCCCCAACCCGGCCCCGTGTCTCCCCGTCCCGGCCCCGTCACGGCCCCGTGTCGGCCTCGTCTCGTCCCCGTCCCGGCCCCGTGTTGGCCTCGTCTCGTCCCCGTCCCGGCCCCGTGTCGGCCTCGTCTCGTCCCCGTCCCGGCCCCGTGTCTCCCCGTCCCGGCCCCGTGTCGGGGCGCGACGAGAGGGGGGGGATTTCACGGGGCCGGCCCCGTGTCGGCCTCGTCTCGTCCCCGTTCCGGCCCCGTGTCTCCCCGTCCCGGCCCCGTCACCGCCCCGTGTCGGCCTCGTGTCGGCCTCGTCTCGTCCCCGTCCCGGCCCCGTGTCGGCATCGTCTCGTCCCCGTCACGGCCCCGTGTCGGCCTCGTCTCGTCCTCGTCCCGGCCTCGTCTCGTCCCCGTCCCAGCCCCGTCTCGTCCCCGTCACGGCACCGTATCGGCATCGTCTCGTCCCCGTCACGGCCCCGTGTCGGCCTCGTCTCGTCCTCGTCCCGGCCTCGTCTCGTCCCCGTCCCAGCCCCGTCTCGTCCCCGTCACGGCACCGTATCGGCCTCGTCTCGTCCCCGTCCCGGCCTCGTGTCGGCCTCGTCTTGTCCCCGTCCAGGTCCCGTGTCGGCCCCGTGTCGGCATCGTCTCGTCCCTGTCCCGGCCCCGTGTCGGCATCGTCTCGTCCCCGTCACGGCCCCGTGTCGGCCTCGTCTCGTCCCCGTGTCGGCCTCGTCTCGTCCCCGTGCCGGCCCCGTGTCGGCATCGTCTCGTCCCCGTCACGGCCCCGTGTCGGCCTCGTCTCGTCCTCGTCCCGGCCCCGTGTCGGCCTCGTCTCGTCCCCGTCACGGCCCCGTGTCAGCATCGTCTCGTCCCCGTCACGGCCCCGTGTCGGCCTCGTCTCGTCCCCGTGTCGGGGCGCGACGAGAGGGGGGGGATTTCACGGGGCCGGCCCCGTGTCGGCCTCGTCTCGTCCCCGACCCGGCCCCGTGTCTCCCCGTCCCGGCCCCGTCACGGCCCCGTGTCGGCCTCGTCTCGTCCCCGTCACGGCCCCGTGTCGGCCTCGTCTCGTCCCCGTGTCGGCCTCGTCTCGTCCCCGTGCCGGCCCCGTGTCGGCATCGTCTCGTCCCCGTCCCGGTCCCGTGTCGGCCTCGTCTCGTCCCCGTCCCGGTCCCGTGTCGGCCTCGTCTCGTCCTCGTTCCGGCCCCGTGTCGGCCTCGTCTCGTCCCCGTCACGGCCCCGTGTCAGCATCGTCTCGTCCCCGTCACGGCCCCGTGTCGGCCTCGTTTCGTCCCCGTGTCGGGGCGCGACGAGAGGGGGGGGATTTCACGGGGCCGGCCCCGTGTCGGCCTCGTCTCGTCCCCGACCCGGCCCCGTGTCTCCCCGTCCCGGCCCCGTCACGGCCCCGTGTCGGCCTCGTCTCGTCCCCGTCACGGCCCCGTGTCGGCCTCGTCTCGTCCCCGTGTCGGCCTCGTCTCGTCCCCGTGCCGGCCCCGTGTCGGCATCGTCTCGTCCCCGTCCCGGTCCCGTGTCGGCCTCGTCTCGTCCCCGTCCCGGTCCCGTGTCGGCCTCGTCTCGTCCTCGTCCCGGCCCCGTGTCGGCCTCGTCTCGTCCCCGTCACGGCCCCGTGTCAGCATCGTCTCGTCCCCGTCACGGCCCCGTGTCGGCCTCGTCTCGTCCCCGTGTCGGGGCGCGACGAGAGGGGGGGGATTTCACGGGGCCGGCCCCGTGTCAGCCTCGTCTCGTCCCCGTCCCGGCCCCGTGTTGGCCTCGTCTCGTCCCCGTCCCGGCCCCGTGTCGGCCTCGTCTCGTCCCCGTCCCGGCCCCGTGTCTCCCCGTCCCGGCCCCGTGTCGGGGCGCGACGAGAGGGGGGGGATTTCACAGGGCCGGCCCCGTGTCGGCCTCGTCTCGTCCCCGTTCCGGCCCCGTGTCTCCCCGTCCCGGCCCCGTCACGGCCCCGTGTCGGCCTCGTGTCGGCCTCGTCTCGTCCCCGTCCCGGCCCCGTGTCGGCCTCGTCTCGTCCTCGTCCCGGCCCCGTGTCGGCCTCGTCTCGTCCCCGTCCCGGCCCCGTATCTCCCCGTCCCGGCCCCGTCACGGCCCCGTGTCGGCCTCGTCTCGTCCCCGTCCCGGCCCCGTGTTGGCCTCGTCTCGTCCCCGTCCCGGCCCCGTGTCTCCCCGTCCCGGCCCCGTGTCGGGGTGCGACGAGAGGGGGGGGATTTCACGGGGCCGGCCCCGTGTCGGCCTCGTCTCGTCCCCGTCCCGGCCCCGTGTCTCCCAGTCCCTCCTCCGTGTCTCCCAGTCCCGGCCCCGTCACGGCCCCGTGTCGGCCTCGTGTCGGCCTCGTCTCGTCCCCGTCCCGGCCCCGTGTCGGCGCTAATTTCAAAAAATATGAAATTAATATCTATAGGACACACGACACGACAACTATTCCGAATCCAATGCAAAAAAGTTTTCCAAATCGGTTCATAAAAATGACCCAGTTCTACTTCCGGTAACAAACATACAACCAAAATGAAAACCTCTCCCTTTTTGAAAACGGTTAAGAATATTTGTCCGTTGGAAAGCAGAAAACCATAAAAGTGGAGTAATATCAAATAACGATTCTTAATTGTGGCTTGTGGGTAGGTAAAAACGTATTTTTATTATATCTGTTACCGTAGAACTCCGTAATTTATGAACTTTAAATCCAAAATACTTATCTACTCAATTCAAAATAAATGCCAACTACATTTTCTTCAGACAAAACTGTAAATCGCGTTAATTTTTATTTGGTTTGTAAAGGTATTGGATTTTTTATTAAATAGAACCCTCTACAAAGACCTACTGTCATAATTCGAATAACATCACAAGAGTTAATTATGTTAAAATTGCAAATAATTTTGGTATTATGTTTGTAAAGGAAGTTTATTGTTCGCCGACCTGTTAAACAAAAAATTGTTGACGACAACCTCGAAAGATTAGATAACTAACATCATAAATAACAACATTTTGTTTTACAACTTTTCCGAAAACAGAAAAAAAAGTTTTGTCATACAAATGTGCGAACACTGCAAGCACCTGATCAAGTTTTGTATAAAATAATTTTTTTGTCTGTCCAATTAGAGATGAATAATTTATAAGTTTGTATCTACACACCACAGTCCTCCGAACTATTTAGTTTAGCAGAAAAATGAACTTTTGCGTACAGATCTGGGTTTACTGGATTATATTCGTAAACACTTGGAAGAGTACAAGAAAAAATACGCTACCACAGTCGTGTTCAGACAGTTGACAACTGAATTTTGAAGCCCGCTCATTGGTGGATGGGAACTCAGTAGGTAGAGTTTGCGGGCAAAACCTAACTACTGAGTTTTTTGACCAATCAGAGATCACTATCGAACTAGCGCGAAACTGGGGAGTTAGAGTTTGCGCGCAAAACCTAACTACTGAGTTTCTTGACCAATCAGAGATCACCATCAAAACTCGAGAGTTAGACTTTGCTTATATGCTGCCCGGCCGCGCCACTGCAATACAAGCGATAGGTGGGGTGACGTCACGCCCTTACAATCGGGTCATTTGAGTCGCGCAATTTGTCATGCTCTGCCATTTCTTGATGGATTAAAAAAACACTGTCGTGTTAGTTTTGGCATATATTTTAATCATATTCAGTTAAATATAATATTCTCAACATCACGAAACTTCTCCATTCAGTCATTTCGTAAATGTTCAAAAATGTTACAGACGCGAGGTCTACAGCCTGTCGATTCTGTAACAAACTCGCATCTCACTTCGAAACTGACTTCACTTCGCGGGAATTTTAAATCATAAATGAGATAATGATAGGCTGTTTTTTTAATCACAAAAGATTCTAGGTAGCTACAGTAGCTACCTAAAACCTTTTGCAATCGAGAAAATAGCTTATATTCAGCTAATTTCTAATAAGAAATTCACGAGAAGTGAAGTACGAAGTGAGATGCGAGTTTGGTTATAGAATTGACAGATTGCTCACAGAGCCACTAGTATTATGTTTGGTCCATTATATTCAACAGCTCCATTATTCTGGAAAGGAAAGGAAGCTCATGTGATATTTATGGACAGCTGACCGTTTGCCGCTGAGTGTGTGAATGAGGAACTTGCTTCGTTTGGGATATCAATCATAATACCCATCTACTTTTGTGGAAATACCGAAGTCCTTAAAACTCTCTCTATATTCTGTTTGTTTACAAAACTGTAGTCAGAAAAAGATAATCATTATTTCTTGAATTGATTTTTTTTATCAAAACAGTAATAACTAGCGACCCGCCCTCGCTTCACTTCGGTGTAGTGTGGAATTTGACACCATGTAGGTATTTTATACATATAAACCTTTCTCTTGAATCACTCTATATATTAAAAAGAACCGAAGAACCTCCGTTGCGTAGTTATAAAGATCTAAGCATACATAGAAACAGACAGCGGGAAGCAATTTTGTTTTAAACTATGTAGTGAAGTAGATATGTATAGATAAAAAAAACAAGTCAAACTTTGTGGGTGTATTTGTTCTTGTACATGTTTTATAAAAATTCGCAGATATTTATGATTCTGGAGTTATTTCAAAATAAATAAGTACATAGCCTAAAGCCACTCGAAGAAAACAACGACAAGAAAATCAAATCATGTTGGAAAACTTGAAGTTAATAATGCTATAGCATTGGCATTCTAATTTATCCACGAGGAGGTGATCAAATTATTTCTTCCTATTTATTATTATTATTATTTATTCAGAACATTATATTATAACTAGCGGCCGCCCGCGACTTCGTCTGCGTGGACAGTTTTTTTGCTATCCCTCGGGAACTGTATGTTTTTTCTGGATGAAAGGTACCCTATGTCCTTTTCTGTACCCATGACAACGTGTATGTAAAATTTCATAATGATCGGTTCAGTAGTTAAGACGTGAAGGCGTAACAAACAAATAAACAAACAAACGGACTTTCGCATTTATAATATTAGTAAGGATAAGGATTTATAATAGAACGTGATAGTCTGCTGCCTTTGTGATCGAAGCTTTGCTGCTATTTGTGTTAATTAGAAAGAGAAAAAACCGAAGTGTAGAGTAAATAGAAATAGGTAATTTGAGCCAGCAATATTGTTTTATTATTACAGGTATTTTATTATTTATCATCTTATTTTTTTAAATGTCTGCACATACTATATCTACTTACTCGTTATTTCAATCTACATTGAAAAAAAAATAAAAGATTTTTTACTAAAGCGTTTTGTAACTTGAGTTTTTTACATCCCATAATTTTGGCACACATTAAAAAACTTATAAAATTGCGTTATCCGTAGAAGTGATTTATTTTAATATTATTATGTAATATCAATTATGTATTCTGTGGAGTATTTTCTCTATAAAGGACATTTAGAATATCATCATCTGTGAAGCCGTAGTAGGTATTGTTTAGTTAGCAAGATGCAGCGTTCTGCAGATTGTTTAGCAGTACTGGTTCAAGACGGCTGTGGTTTTGCTTTCATCCTCTCGGTAAGTAATTTCAATTCCAGAGTTGACGGCTAAGTTATTACTGTGGAACATTGTGGAGTAACTTGAGACATCAAGATTAATCTGTATTGAAATATTACGAATATTAAAATGCTTGTTTTACTTATATGCACAAACTTCTGTAGCTGATTCGATCTTTTAACGAATATAGATAGACCATAACACCAAAGAATACCAATAACATTCACACATGACAATCAATATAGTCGTAACTCAAAAAACGTAGTTTCGAGATATAGCGTTCCAACGATTTTAAAAATCGTAGGTCCTGATTGTGAAGCAATTATGGTCTTTCACTCTGTATAATTCATAAATGAAGCCTTTGGGCCAATATTAAATAAGGATATACAAGTTACGTCCTAGAACCACTTAGGGTGCAGAGTATTAACAAATTAACAGGAGTCAAAATAAACAAGCAAAACAGTAATAACTCAAAATATCAATTAATTTTATATAAAAGTTGATAGGCAATACAGTATCAAGTCAGTTGATACGCTCACATTTGTAAATAATTTTCCGATTTGGTGTGTTAATTCGAAATGCGACACAAACTGACATCATGGTAGCCTCAGTAAAGACCGTAGACTTACTTTTACCAGTTTTAAGAGGGAATAATGGTGATTCCGAATCCTTACTAATATTATAAATGTGAAAGTCCGTTTGTTTGTTTATTTGTTTGTTACGCCTTCACGTGTTAACTACTGAACTGATCATCATGAAAGGAGTCGTTCTTTCCTGGGCCCACTTTTTTTAATTTTCCTACACCTATATTTTTTTTTCTGGTAGATTTCTCTCGTGAGACAAGGTTTCCGAAAAGAAAAAAAATATTAACCCCTGCAAAAATAAATAAAAAAATATTTTAAAACTCAAACAATGGTGTTCTTCATCGCGTATTTCTTAATGTTTTCGCTTTAAAATGAAAGTGTTTTATTATTAATTTTACTCTCCCGAGTATATCAATATATAATTTTAATGCTAGTTACAAGTTTTTACAGCTGATTTAATCCTGAAAATCCATTTTGTGCGGCTACCGGCTGTTAAGGGATATTCCTTTGCATTTTTATTTCTATTAAAATGGTGACATTGCCTGTTGATATGTCATTTGTCATTTTATTTGACATCTGACAGCATCAATGTGACATATGACAGTAGAAAATCAATGTTGCCAAGGTAGAAAAAGTTTTGGGTTGCTGTTTTATTAACTTTAATTAGCCAACTATTTTTTGAAAAAACTAATGTTTGCAGGGATAAAAAAAAATATATGTATACATGTAAAGGTTCCTTATTTTATGCTATTTCCATGAAATATAATTTCATGACCGTAGGCCATGGGTTACCCAATGGGGCCTAGCCTCCATATAAAAATGGAACATCTCCTTTAGCATACACGTTGTCAGGGGTACAGAGATGGACATAAGGTACTTTCTATCCCGAAAAATGTTTAGTTCCCGAGGGATAGCAATAAAACTTTCCACGCAGACGAAGTCGCGGGCGGCCGCTAGTATACAATAACTATTTTTTTTAAAGTTAAGTATGACTATGTTGATTGTCATGTGCGAATATGAAATAATAACGGAAGAGCTACACGAAAAAACGACGCATGTATATTATAATAATTTAATACAGTTACATTTGAGAGTATCAAACCCATAAAGAAATCTATTAGATAAATTGTAGACATTTCCTTTTAGTGAAACCAGACCTGCGAGAAACCAAGCCTTTTCAATAAAAGCAGCACTCTATTCTTGTGGACATGATGCTAAAATAGTGCGAGTTCAATTACGAAACCAATAGACAGGCGCGCAATTAGAACCGTCCAGCGAATTGTGTGTTCAACAATAAAGGCAATACTTTTATTGTGGCTGTAAATTGTCGTGCCGGCGTCGACGCCGTGTCGTTGCGTGCCCGATCCGCGCAGCCCGCTATAACTTAAGTTGATTTACCATTATTGTCTTTCGAATCTGTTGCAGTGTGTCCCTCCAATTTAAACGTGATTTAGACTCTTAGAATGACTGAAAAAAGTCTAGGCAATTAAAAAAATGTCTTGTTGTTTTCTCAATGCTTTTTAAATAGGTTGGGATGTTACAATTGGTTTTAACTTATCCTATAGTCTGTTTGCCGAAAGTTGTTAAGTATTATAAAAAAAGTCACTTAGAAGCGACTGTCGCAATGTGTATGACAGGCGTCAGTCGCTGCACCATCGCACACGGGGGACTTTTGTCTCCGCAACTATTTTGTCTCTCACATGGTTTGTATGAAAAGTTGCAGACGACCGCGTCGCTTCGTGTGCGCGCTTCCATATAAACCCGTGGACTTGAGACAGAGACAAAACAGTTGCAGGGCGACTAAGTTGCCCGTGTGCGATAGCGCTCGGCACGCGTACTGAGTTTTTGTTTTAGCGCTATCGCACACAGGCAACTTAGTCTCCCAGCAACTGTTTTGTCTCTCACATCAAGTCCACGGGTTTATATGGAAGCGCGCACACGAAGCGGCACGGTCGTCTGCAACTTTTTTGTCTCTCACGTGATTTGTATGAAAAGTTGCAGACGACCGTGAGAGACAAAAAAGTTGCGGAGACAAAAGTTGCCCGTGTGCGATAGCGCTTACAAGTAATGTATTCAAACCAACCAGAGAGAGTTGGGCCGCGTTGCATGCAGCGGATGCGCACGTATATGTCCGTGCACAAGCACACATCCGTCGGCACATTTTGTCTGCATCTGTCGGAACGCGCGTGATAGACTTTTGGAAGATAGAGCAATGATTAGTCTAAAACTAACCTATTGTCTATTATATCTCTTAAGTTTAAATTGTAATTAATGTAAACTATTGAACTGAATGTAGACTATTAATACTGAATGTAGACTATTTAACTGAATGTAGACTATTCAACTGAATTAGACTAACTGAATGTAGGAAAACTAAGGGGAAATACCATTTAATAAAACGTAAGAAGTCCTTCAACAATTAATAATTTATTATTTTAAATAATTAACACAATAGGATCGTTCATTAAGCAACAATTCTATAAACCAAATCAAATAAGTAACACATTTACCATAAAAAGAACGTTCATTAAGCAACAATTCTATCAACCACTTCAAATAAGTAACACAATGAATTTAATAGGAACGTTCATTATGCAACAACTATCGACCAGATCAAATAAATAACACAAGCAATAATGGATGATTGAATGGCATAGAATAGTCTAAACAGCAGAAATAAAACATGTTAGAATAATACTTAACTTTCTGTTCCACAACCTTTTCACTTGACTTACTACAGTAGAGTGTGTCGAAAAATATGCCATGCTCGGCAAGAGCAAGAAACATACCGCTATTTTTAAACAACCAATCAGCATTTAGCATTACAGAAAACAAGTCTGCCACAATGGCGCCAAATGATCAAATCAATACTTTTATACAAATAACTATTAATTTAATAAACAACCTGTGACAATTAAAATGTAATATTATTAACATTATTTAACATTGAATTAATAATAAAGATATCTATTTTATACTTATTTTAAAATGATCATTAAATAAAAGGAAACTGTAGCAAACGGACATGAATCAAGTAATCAAATCAATTCCTTTTTATAACAATTAAGCAACAAATAATCAAATAACAGGAAACGGTAGCAGATCGTCATGGATCAAGTAATCAAATCAAATAATTTTAATAAACTTAGTAACAAATAATGATTTAAATATTACATAAACTTACAAACAAATAATAAACTTTACATCAATCATTGTAACTATGACATTACATTATTTTCTATAGTTTCATTTTCACTATATCTATTACGCGCGTATCCGTTGTCGGCACGTTGTTCTAGGGCCGTATAATAGGTCTTTACCTATGAAATTTCCGATTTGTATGGAGATTTTTCAAGAAGTTGCATTTTTCATAATAGCATTTTCTTTGTTCATTTAACAACCATGAACACTCACGTAACAAAACTTTTATGTACTAATGTTTGAACACTATCCTAACTTATTTCCATTTAAGATAAGCGAAAAAATAAGTTTTGGTTAAGTTACAACCCCTTCGGTCACCCTTTTTTTTGCTCACAAAAAAAGAGTCACTTTCAAGATCTTTTTTTTAATGTCACGAAAGCTAAAATATGGACTTTATTTTTACTGATAGTTAACTATCATGATCATAATTAGATGTAATTTCACGATTTTGTTAAAATTTTAAATTATAGAAGTTATTATTTTCTCTGTATGTCACAAAATATCGGCAATTTCATAGGTAAAGACCTAATATATACAGAAAGAAAGCTGGTAGCCGGCGCCGATCTACCAGCGCTTATCGGCGCTGGTCCGCGCAGGTAATCGGCGTAGGTATTTATATGAACGAGCGCCGATAAGCGCCGAACGTCGCCGACAACTTGTCGGCGCCAATAATGACGATAATTAGGGGCCAGTTACACAGGTTCCGTATATAAGTTCCTTATAAACAAGCAGAAGATAGCTGCTATCCAGAACCTTGTAACAGGCTTTATCACAGATTAAAGTCAGTTTTTATTTTTTTATCCTAAATTGGCAAAGCACTACACATTCAACTTCCTGACAATGTACTTTCGCTTTTTTAGAATGAGTAAGATTTCACACAGTGATTTAATATATTAAAACCGATTAAAAATGAAAATAAAAAAGTGTCCCCTAATTTTATATCTACTTTCATTATACAAAGTAAAATCGACAAATTATGTTTTTGAAATGTTGTCTATTATAAGTAGGTAAGTACGATCAGCAATTCACGTGCTTTCAATCGTTTTTAAAATTCGTGTGCGCGCGTATCGCCCCTGCGCGAACTAAACGTATGTAAGTAATGGCGCAGCGTTCAAGCGATTTTAACCTTAGGAGAGGCAAAGCGGAAATGTTGTTGATAGTACCTATTGATTTGATATTATTGAAATACCCTCCTTATTATATTCTTAATAAAATTCTAATAAAAGTATAATAAACTTCTACTGAACAATGTAAAGTAATAAAGAAGCTTCCAGTCCTAGCCAAGACGTCGATTGAAAAAACGACATCACTTTGTTTTAATACCTACATTACTGTTATTTTACGTCATAACTTATGGATAGAAAAACTAAACGATCGAAATACTTCTTGTAGAAATAGCGTTGACCTACTTATGACGTGAAAAATTATCTACATTTCCGTGGTACAATAATGCAAAATTGTAACGCAAACAGACTAAAAACAAAAAAAAGATGTAAATCCTGAATATCTATGAAACCTGACAGTTTGTGTCTTAATTTGGGTTCGTGTGTTACGTTACGCCCCCGGTGTGTTTCGCCCCCGTGGTGGATGCACCCGATTTTCAATTAAATACGTTATTATTACTTAGGAAAAAATCGGGTGCATCTACCACGGGGGCGAAACACACCGGGAGCGTAACACACGAATCCTTTTATTTGTGTTTAGTTGTGTTTGGAATAGCAGCTACCTACTCGTAAATTAAGATGGATTGTTTGTAATCTACGAAGTTACTTTTCAGATCTTCTAGGTTCAAGGTTTTACCCTTGTTCCACCAGAACCGTTCTGCTGTTTTTTAATATATTGTTACAAGTGATACATAAATTCGATCAAGTTGTACAAATACCCTAACGTTTCTGTAATATTTAAATAAAAACTGCTAGGAGGTGATTCTAGGGCGCGTGACATGACATAGCGTCAAATTCGAGAAATCTCGAAAAAGTCAAGAAAGCGTAGAGATTGCAAAGACTTTCGACTTGTAATGTCGAAAATCGCTGAGAATAAGTTTTTGGCTGCAATAGAGATTTAAGTGACATTTTTAATAGAGATTTGTGATTAGAGATAATCTCGAATTCGAAAAATGTCGCAGTGCGCGGGAATCGGCCCCCTAGGGCAGTTGGGACGAGCTTACAAATACTCAACTTAGTTTTGATATATCTACATAGTAGGTACATTTATCAGTGATTTGTAGTAGGCAGAAACCAATGATTTTTTCATTGCTACGATCATACGAGATAGCCCTGTACTTTCTTATACTGTCGGATTTTTTATTTATTTATTTTACAATGTATCAACTGTTGTTTATTTGTTTGACAACACAGCATGCTCAACAGCATGCAAAGGCATATGCTTTTAGCTTTTAAAATTACTTTCACAGGATATTTTAAGATCATTTGAGATCTGCTTTGAGTAAGTCAGAATGGTAAGCTTTATCAACGTTATCCTTTCTTTTCCCGAGTATATTTATATTTTATTGTTCTTCTGTGAGCATGCAAATGGCATATTGTTTACATTGGCACTTAAGGGTGAGTATATAAGCATTTTCCCCGAGTCCATTTCCCTAAATGACGGTCGGCTATTTTATCAGTCCTGAAATCGCAGTCCTTGAAATCTTTGTTACTCTTCGACTGTTTATGGTTATGAGTTCAACCGTATTATTTATCGACGTCCCACTTTACGTCTTTTTTATGAACTGTGCTTATATCATTATTAAATTTTGGGGTGGAATCAATTCGGGAAGGGAAATTAATGTTCTCTTGTAATGGTAGTCGTAAATTATAAGAATTTTACGAGTAAAATGCCCAAACGACTTTATTTAAAGTCATTAAAAATTTCAAATTCTGACAATAGATCTGGTGTTATTTGGTATTGTGATTATGGCCTAGTGTGTACTATTTTAAACATTGTAAAACATTGACTGTGTTATTACAAATCATTTTTAAACATTGTTTAACTTAGACACCTCTTTCAATGTGTTGCTGTCACTTTTTTGTCAATATTATTTGAAAGAGGCAGCAGCATCACATTTAAACAGGTGTCTAAGTTAAACAGTGTTTTAAAATCTTTTGTGATAACACGGTAAGGATCTATTTGAGGCCCAATTCCACAATGATCTGCATCTGAATTTAATGAATTGGTAAAAAACGAAAGGACATCAGGCAGAGTCCCATAGAAAAAAAACCAAAGAATGTATAACGTTTCTGTATTTTTCAAAATGTAGGCATGTGATTAGCGATTCATAGAAAATATTCCGATTTTTACGAAGATTTATGTTTGAAGAGTTATTTAATTTTTTTTTTGGTAACCCCGACACTAAATAGCAACACCAGGACCACGACAACACGTTTCGTTAGCTGCGTTAGTGATACAGATTAGCACCACAATGTACCATGGGCAACAGCGTCGCTTAACCACTGCTAAGGTTAAAATCGCCTGCACGCCGCGCCGTCTCAACCATACGTTTAGTTCGTTCAGGGGCGATACGCGCGCACGCGAATTTTGTTGAAAACTGGTTAAGCGACGCTGTTGCCCATAGTACGAGTCGGAACCAGATCAAACGGAAAATCTGTGCATATGTCGCACGTAACAAAACGCTTTTGACAGTTGACTGACACATGACTGAAAGCCGGCAGACATTCTTTTTTTAATGCGCAATCACTTGTGCCACAGAACAAATATAGTCAGGGGCGACTTGTGCAATCGCTGACAAAGATGTCTGTCTCATTGATATGCTTTTGTTTTTTTCAATAATTAATTAAAGCTAAATGAAGGAGTTAAAAAATTATGTTGCTACTGTTTTATGATTCTAGTAACATAAAGTGTTTATAGATAACAGAATTATGTTTATACATATTTGGGTCTCATGTGCCTGATGTCCTTTCACAGTTTATGCGTTTAGTTGTCTTTGACTGCAATTACGCCTGTGATTTTTAAAATACTACTAGCATGTAGGTATAGTAAACACTCGAAAATGTCTCGAAATATCGTCTTGCAATCAGTGTCAAAACAAACATTTGACTTGAAAGCGTTCAAACGATAGCTATCTTTAGTATTTATGTTTTCTCGATATTCGCGATTCGCCCGTTCATTAGTACGAGTATGAGAACGTTCGTGCAATATCGGTATGTAGTATAGCTATCAGCAGGCCTATTACATAAAGAGAATCGCGATAATCGGACGCAAATTGTCGTTAAATTTACTTGATATTGAACCTTACTCCTGAGTTTATAGTGTCACGGAGTGGGACGATAATCGCATCGTCCTTCGTCCGCTTATCGCGATATGTAATAGGCTTGCAGATTTTAAAAATATCTACAGTCTAAACATTATTAACAGTATTGTAACAATTAGGTAGGTAATTTATTTGTGGTAAGTACGGTATCAGTAACCTTTGTTTGAATATGCGTCGTTCAACATATCCCTTTATTTGCACTGAGCACAATTGAATTGCACGTTGCAAGTAGGTATGTTTCGTAACTGGCATAAAACAAATCCTAAATAATGTTTCGTATACTTTTTCGATCCCAATGTTATAAATCGTGTTGATTTCGGAAGATTTTTGTAGGATACGAAACTTATTTTTATCGTTTGACAATGGAACCGCGTCTCTAAACATTGTCATTAACCACATGTTTTGTAAATGTTGCGTTATAGAGTAGGAAATAAAACGATCTTTTGTATGGAGACCCCAACATTAAATCCTCAGTCGATGAAACTTTGCAGGGATGTAATATAGTATGAACCAAAACCTATGAACAAATATCCAAAAAAAAACTATTTGATTAGTTTAAAAAATATGTTTCATTTATGATACTTTATCATACTGTAAAGTTTCGTCTACTGAGGATTTACTGTGAGGGTAAACTACTTTCTTTCCTACACTATTATTAGATGCGTTGACAGAACTCAAGAGCTTTGTCGATGTCTATGAACTGTCTAGTATCTAAGTACCTACATTTAATAATCAAGTTGAACTTTTAAAACCAATACTCTCAATATGTTTTTATATTTAACGGGAAAGTACACATGGAATAATAATATTTTTATTTAAATCCGTCTGTGGCGTCACAGGGGCTCATTACATCCTTTCTGCACCGCGAGTCGCTACGGTTCAGTAATAATGATGTTCCTCAGTCGTGGAACGATACGGAATTTTCCACATGTCAAAATAAATCCTGCCTTCAGATATTTCAGTAGGATTATCATTGTTCAAAACACTTATTTGTATATAACTACGTGATTTAATTCTCAAAGTTACGAGGTTGTATAAGATCTTTGGTTTATTTCCTTAAGATTTTCATGAGTTCTTTTTTTTGGGTTTTTGGCGCCATTTTGTCGAGTTTGGTTCGGTGTCTATTTTAATTATTTGCAAATTGATTCATAGTGGATATTGTGTCTTAAAATTGGTGCAGTTTTGTGGTACAAGTGTCTACGCAACTGAACAATATGTGGGACAATTGAAATAGGCGCGACCTTGGTTGTGTGAAGCTGAGACTTTATTGTAGTGGTGGCTACCTCGGCAGAACTTACCGAGTAAACTGTCTTGATATACTTGGTGCCAAATGCTCCAAGCAGCATTGAAATGCGATGCACCCGCATTTTAATGTAAACTGAAACAATCTACCACTGATCTATTCAACACTTGACACTGGCAAAAAATACTTCCAAGGGGAATGTAGATTGCCAAAACAAAAATAAGAAGAAGACTTCTTTTTTCGAATTTGTAAACTCAAAAATGAGGTGTTCGTCATCTTGAACGTTGTATCGAACATAGGTACTTGTAATAAACGCTATTGATTTATCTTGTAAACTTTATTTACGTTATTTGTGCACTTGTAAAGGTGCACAGAAACTGAATAAGCAAACTTTCATAGCTGGGGAAGCAGATAAATCATTGTTCAAAATTGGAGGAAAAATACTACAGTAAACAAATAGAAGATCATATGAAATGGTATGATAAGGATACTAAGAACTATAAACGTAAACGCCCACGAGCTACTTTTTGTAGCTGCGATAAACGCGGCGTTAATCGCGGCGATAATCGCGGCGCTTTTTTGTCGTTGCTATGTAAAACCTTTATCGTGTCATTTCGCGGGCGATTAACGCCGCGATTATCGCAGCTACAAGAAGTCGCCCGTGTGCGGTGACGCTAAAAGTACTAGGAAAAGTAGGCATTTTGCTACTATATTAATACGCATTTTTTATAGTCATAATACGAAGCATGGTATAAATATGAGATGTGGATTATTTACTACTTAGGGTTTTTACATTGTAGGTATTGGCAGCCGGAGTCGATAATTAATATGAAGAGTAATCAGGCCACTCTACGTGGAGTGTTAAAGATTGATCAATGTGCGTATTTTTGCAAACATTTATTTTAAAAGTTGTGTTTATCAGAAGAACGTCATTTGAAATGAAACAAAAGTTTTAAATTGGATGAATGTAAAATGAACAACTTATACTTACCTACGCATTTATTTATGAAAACAGTTTTAAAATATAACATAGATGATTATTTATAGCTTATAGGACAACGACGTTATGTCCTTTAAACGTAAAAATAACTAAATCGCTTTTTATAACATTATCCCAACTTTGCTTTAAATAAACACCTATTTTATATTTAAAACGGTTTTCGTTAACAAATGCGTACATTTTTGACCATTTTAAGCTAGAGCTAACTCTTGTCCATCCAATTTAAAACTTTTAATGGCATTTCGTTTCGAATGACGTGCTTTTTATAAACGCAACTTTTTATATAATGATTGAAGCAGGTTGCTCGCTCACTTTTAGATACCTAATCAATACAATCATGCACATACAGTAAGCTTATTCACATAATTTTACCTTACTTCTGAAAATTAAGCAAAATAATACGACGTTATTATTTTCGTACCTATTTGACAAGTTATATAGAAACACTGTCACAAGAAATCCCGTTTTCAGAGTAGACGCCTAAAAGATCTTGCATCATATTTATGTCTAGGTACAAGAGATTCAATGTGAATTCCGTATATCGTAAAAAAAGTTTATTGCAGAGAGTTTTTACACACCTAAAGGAAATCAAAATTCATTCATTCATCCAAAGCTTAACTCGATCCGAAAGCAGTTTACTTTTTTTTACTTAGCCGAGAACTCTCCGATCTTTTACCTACTCAATGTAATGCAACAGTGATGTTCCGAACGAGAAGTTCCGCGGTGCACGTCGGGTGACGTAGCGTAGATGTGCATGTAAGCTACGTAGGCTTCGTAGCGTTACGTAGGTAATACGTATCCCAGCGAGCACGTGTCTCGTTCGCGTCACGACCTAACTCACGGGTGATTTAATACCGTAATCCCACGTCATTGGGAAAGCCTAAGCCTTGCACTGTTTAAATGCTGATAAAATTTCTTTAATTTTTTACTGAAAAGGTTTTACATTTTTCATTGCCTTTTCCTAAAGCAATCGGAAGTCTAAAGAAAATAATACTCACACTAGATATAATGGGACAAACCTTTTGTTTAATTTTATATGAGGGTTGATAATTATAACCCTTTGATGATGAAATAAAGGCCTACGATAACTATATTACAATCCTATAGTCTAAAGTATTAATTAAAAAGTGAAAAAGTGCCAAGTGCGTGTCGGGTGTCGGGCCACGCGCAGTATAAAGTTCCGTAGTTACTCTATAGTCTATAGGTACCATGGTTATACACTTATATTTTATACTTACTGTTTTACACAATTAACAACTAAAACATTGGTTTAATAAGAACTTCCTAATGGAATTTGTACCTACGAAAACTATACAAATATAAATAAATTTAATAAAATTTATAAGTTGATCGACTATTCCTCGTTAACTTGTAAAGCTTACCTAGCAGTGATAGTTTTCCTTTTAACTTAATTATATTAGGTAAGTACTACTGTCCTAAACTTTTAAGTACCTATTCAAAAGCACCCGTTTACCTGGCAGAGACTTGACACTTGAATTTTGCACAACGAATCTCTGAATCGAAAAGTTTTCTTGACAAACCTACAATATTTTTAAAAGACTTATTCAACAGCACCCCCACCAAATGATACGGAGGCAAACTAATGGGTTGAAATGAAATGAGTGAGCGAGGCTTTTAAATATTAATAAATATATTATATCACACACGACAAGCAATGACAAGTGAAAGCGACACAGCCTAACAAAACAAAAGCAATGTCATAGTATAAAAACCGGCCAAGTGCGAGTCGGACTCGCGCACGAAGGGTTCCGTACCAAAAAACGGCAAAAAAAAAAAACCACGTTTGTTGTATGGGAGACCCCCTACATTTTTTTTTTCTATTTTTAGTATTTGTTGGTATAGCGGCAGAATTACATCATCTGTGAACATTTCAACTGTCTAGCTATCACGGTTCATGAGATACAGCCTAGTGACAGACAGACAGACAGCGGAGTCTTAGTAATAGGGTCCCGTTTTACCCTTTGGGTACGGAACCCTAAAAAAGGAACAATTAAAAACCATAAATATGTATCAAAAGGAGGCCACATTCAGGTACGCAACATTCTATCAAGCTTCACCAGCTTGGTGAGGGGACGACGCAGCACACTATGAAATTGAGAAAAAAATCCTCACTTTACATGGCCGGGAGTACTCTAAAAAATTTTTTCAAGATTTTACCTACTACTCTTTTGGCGTGATAATAAACATATTCATGCTAAATTACAACATTCTATTACTAAGGGCATCTGTGCTAAGCCGCGGACGGACAGACAGACATGGCATAAAGGTTCCTTATTCACTTGACTACGGAACCCTAAAAATAGCTGTTGTTAAAGCTATTAAATAAATATAACGTTGTTGTTAAAAATATGTCTGAGGTTAAATATCTTAAAATACCTAACTTGACTATTTGAGCTATATAGAACACCGAACTGAAATAAATAGAAATGACAGCGGTATAATTTCGAAGACAGAACTCCTGATACCGGCCAGAAGGGTCGGCCGTAGTTTTTTGGGCGGCAGCGGCGTTACGGCGCCGTCCTCCGGCCGCTCGTTTAGCAAAATGACGTACGGACCTTTTTTATCTCGCCAAACCGCAATTTGTTGCCGGCGATCTACACTGGCGATACATGGCCTCGGTTACCAGAATACATTTAAAATTCGTTTCCTATAAATATTTGGGTATGTTAGATTTCAATGTAGATGTTACCGGCAATGTATGAAATGCAGGCATTGTATACAATGCCTAGGCATTGTATACAATGCCTGGCCCTTTTAGGCAATGTATGAAATATAATGAATATTGATATCTATTTCACACATTACCTAGGCAGTGTATACAATGACTAGGCATTGTATAGAATGCCTGCTGGTCCACCGGCAATGTGTATAATAAAAAGATTTTCGAGAATAGATTCGAGGGGGGATCGAGGGGGGCTGGGGGAAAGCTCGAGGGGGGGGGGGGGCTTGAGGAAAGCTCGAGGGGGGGGGCTCGGGAAAAGCTCGAGGAGGGTTCGATGGGGGGCTCGAGGGGGGCTCGAGGGGGCTCGATAGGGGCTCGAGGGGGCTCGAGGTGGGCTCGAGGGGGCTCGAGGGGGGCTCGAGGGGGGCTCGAGGGGGGCTCGAGGGGGGCTCGAGGGGGGCTCGAGGGGGGCTCGAGGGGGGCTCTTTGGAATCGAACCTGTTTTACTCCTGTAGGTCCCGCGTATAGGTTAGAAGGTTATTTTTTTATAACAGACAACAGAAATTTGAGTTTGGAATCGAACCTGCTTCACTCCTGTAGGTCCCGCGTATATGTTAGAAATTTAAGGCTCCCGCTCCGCTGCGCTTCGCGCTCGCCTTAAATTTCTAACATATACGCGGGACCTACAGGAGGTACGCAAAGCGGGAGCCTTAAATTTAGAGGTTATTTTTTTATAACAGACAACAGAAATATACTTATTTTACACATTGCCGGTGGACCAGCAGGCATTGTATACAATGCCTAGGCAAAGTATAAAATGAATTATATTTCATACATTGCCTGATCGTTTTAGGCATTGTATACAATGCCTAGGCATTGTATACAATGCCGGATTATACACATTGCCGGTAACATAGACACACATTTTGTGGACAATAATTACATCCAGTATCATATTACGCACAATTAAGACACGCGGCTAGAGCGTTATGGACAAAAATTAAAATCACGTTCGACATCCTCTTGTTGTCAGTCAGAAAATCGGCGCTAAATTTTTTTCATGATTCTGTTTATAATTATGCAATAGTTACTTTGATTTCAACAAGTTAAATCATGAAAATGTCAATTGATTCTCTTTTAGCAACTTTCCAAAATAGTATAGGTACTTACGCTTACTCCAAAACTGAAGAGGGTCGTCACCGTGTAAATTGGATTACGATTGTCACAAGTCACGTTAGCACTGTTATAGATGTGTCAACAGGATTTAAACATAGGCTTCTTATCGATTTATAGTGCAGAGTTGAACGGACGCTAACTTAATTACCTACAGGTGAAGTGCTCCAGGCGTCTATTCCACTTATTTGACTGAGAGCTGCGGCGGCAAGCGGCGAAGGATCGTGAATATTGGGCAACTACGAGACGGATCTTTTAATCCACCGTTAATTTTTAAGTTTATCTAAAAAGGAAATGGGGATTTCAGACCATGTAAATGATCAATTTTTACTATGGGGCCAACCACGGAATCGCGAAAAAAAAATCTGCTGTCGATGTTGTACTTTTCTATGGAACAGCTGCTTTTTTTTCGAGATTCCGTGGGTGGCCCCATAGTAAAAGTTGTTCATTTACGTGGTCTGAAATCCCCATTTAATTTTTAGATATACTTAAAAATTAACAGTGTGTAAGTAAGTCAACTAGTCTAAGAATCAAAGCTTTTTTTTCTGTCAGGCACTTCATGTGACCAGATCAGTAACAAAATAATGCGCGCATAACTTGTATCAGTTTTGCAGTTAATGCAGCATTTGTAAACGTGTCGAAGCGCAACAGAATTCAATGTATTTAACAAGTAGTTGCACAATTCAAAGTTAAATAATATTCTTTCCGAGAAAATACTTAAGTTGTAAATATTCACTTTTACGCGTGGGGAAAGGACGAATGTGTTAAGGTCAAGAGTTACAGGTGTAACGTAAAATATTGTCTAAGACTACTCCAAGAGGACGAAAATAACTTTGGCTTTGAAATTAAATTATTTAATAAGAATTTATTTATGGCGAATTAAAATACTCCTTGCCAGTCATTAAAAAATCATAAAGTTACACGGAAGTAATTCAATAGATACAGTTTCGTTGATCTATTCCTATCGAGTACCAAAAACTAATACCAAATGGTATTTGTTTATTGCCGTTATAAAATTATATTCCCAACGAGTCCCAATTCTTAAATATTGAAAAGAAGCTCAAAATCTATTTATTTATTTTATTTATTTATTTATTTATTAAAAGTTTACATGCTGACTTACAGTAAAGCCCAAATCGCCAACAAGTTAAATATTACAAATTAAAAATAAATACATTACACATAATTTCATGCATATTACATAACTTTAAATTTGCAAAGATGTCAATATGGGGAAAATTGTTAAAATTGAATACCTATAAATTGTCCAGATATAGAAAGCAAGATGTGTCAAATTCTATCTTAAATGTCAATACTCTACAAAATGTCAAAATTTAGTCATATGAAATGTACAAATGTCAAAATTTAGTCATGAAAATATACAAATGTCAAAATTTAGTCATGAAAATATACAAATGTCAAAATATTATAAATCCATGTCAACAATTTATCAGGTCATTATTGATTAAAAATTAAATTACTAATATATAATAAAGCTGTGTTACATAATTCTCCAAATCTGTCAGCAAATAGATCGGTCTCGGAATCGTGAGCGAGCATATCTCCGATCAGGCGTAGAGCACGAGTGGTAGGCGCGTGCGCAGCATACCTAGTTCGCGTGGAGGGCCGCTGCAGAAGGCGCGGCGTCCGCCGCGGTGCAACCGTCCCCTCCGCGTCCCAACCCAGGCGCTTGGGAACCAGTAGTCTCATCTTACTTAATATGGCTGGACTATCCATCTTATTGCGCATAATTGAGAGATAATGTATCAAGATCTGCATGACTCTTCGAAGTTGAAGAGTTTCCAATCCGACCATACCAGATACAAATAAGGACGGATACAGATAAGGGTACCCAACGAATACCAAAACATAACATTTGGTACAGTCTCCGAAACAATTTATTTTGCGTTTTAATTATTTAATATTATGATCATCATAATACAATCCTAAATTCACTTCATTCCGGCATTTTCACTCACGACACGAGTAGCTTTAAGTGTATCACTTGCCAATTTTTTTTTCTTGCGAAAAAAGGTGAGTTTGCTTTATAGTTTCAAAATCCAAGCGCCGTGTGCAAACGAATTTTTTTATTGATTGTTGGAATAAACGCTAAGACTAATGAAATAAGGACTGTTTTTTTAAATATTTTTGTTCTTGCATAAATTATTATTATTTCTATTAAACTGGTCAATTCTAAGGGATATTGTTATCTATTCCTTAGTACTTTTCTGTGTGTGGTGGCGTGCGCGCAATAACTTGAAACAAAATTGAAAGTGTTATTTATTCAGTGAGTACTTATTAATTTGTAATTTTATATTGATTTACTTATCAGTCTTTTAGTATTCCTATGTTTATATTCAATATGATGTGTATTTATATAATGTATTACTTAGTCGAATTTTTAAAAGATAACAATTAAAGTCATGTGTTTTTTAAAGTCCAAGTACAAATCCCCGTTTTAGTTTATGCGTTTATTTTTTTAGAAATGTCTGATAAAGAAGCTGTTACTCTGCCTCCCACAATTTCAGAAAACACAGGAGGATTGACTTTTACAAAAAGAAATGGTGGCTTAGTGCTGTTGAGAGCTAACCAGCTCTATATACTATAGTTTGTTGTATACTAGTAACCACCAGTATACAAAAAACTTTTTTTTGTAAATAAGTATATAATAGTCGATTGTTTGTGATATTCTTTAATTGTTACATTTTGATGAAAGTAAAAAATATAGATATGTAGGTACTTATCTAATTAAGTATTTCTGTTATTATAATAATGAACCAATCGTTTTCATACTACATTTTAATATGTTTGGAGAGACAGATTTTTATTAAATAAACACTACTCAAAATCACATTTAAAATCATTTTTATTACTGACTGTACCTCATAGCATTTAACTTGTTTTAGGATTCGTTTATGAGTGGTACTCGTTGGGAATAAAATTTTATAACGGCAATAAACAAATACCATTTGGTATTAGTTTTTGGTACTCGATAGGAATAGATCGTTTCGTTAATGTTATCTTTAAAGACAAACTTAAACAATAGCAACTACTCTAAGTTTTAGAGCGAAAACTTAGCTACGAGCAAGCTAGTCTATTTGTAATCTATTTGAAAGGTGAACTGCACAAAGTTAAAGTAGGATACTCCGTCTAAGTACATCACACCTAGCGAACTGTAATTGAATCCACTAACCTTATTTGCACTGAACTGAAGTAAATAGAGGATTTAGAGCCATTTTCACCATTGATTTTTAAATGTGATTAAGATACTAAACGGGTTTAAGGCTGTAACTGACATAACAAATAAGATAAACGGGTAAAAAAAAATTACCTATGTAATAAAGAATGAGTAAAATCTTGTAAGAATCAATATTTGAAATAAGTAAATGGATCGTGCTGATTTTTTGGCTATTGGTCAAATATTGTCCTAATTGGTTCCTAAAGGAGAACGTTCGTCATTCTTGTCATTCGTCTGTTTTCATATAAATAGCATATTAATGTATTTATTCATTGAGTTATTTAAACAGACAACTCAAGTAGAGATCATGACGGTCAGAAAAACTTTTTTATCTCGCGAAATTGCAATTTTGAATATTATCAATGAATTAAAATTTAAGTCTTGTTAGGCTTTAATTATGACTAAGCAAAAAGTATTACCTTAAATACTATTTCAAAGAAATATTATAAATACTTGCCTTTATTTATCTCAGAATAATATCTACCTAACACGAAAATTAACTAATTTTGTGCTATCAGTGACGCCTTAGGACGTCAGTCACTTTAAGACAAGTTTAGATATTTAGATATATTAATAAACATCAAGTCACTCGGAAATTTATTCCAGGAAAAATCGGTGTAGCAAATTGCTTCTTGTAAATGTTTCATTTTATTTTAATTAATATTTGATATTCACACTGAGTGGAACGATCAGCATTTAATTATTTAATTTCTTCAGACAAGGGAATTAATACTCAAATAATAAATCTGACTAAAACAATATAACCCATTTTTAGTAGATGCCAAACAACCAACAATGGAAGCTAAATTATTTTTTTGTTTGGCACCAACCCAAAAAGATTAGATTTTATTGTTGTTACGTAAGTGATTTTTCATAAGGGTTGTTGATTTTTTTATGAAAACGAATTGAATTGCAGAATTAAAGAAAAAGGCTACTGAAAGTAACGAGTTTTTAGGGTTCCGTAGACAAAATAGCAAAAATCGGAACCCTTATAGATTCGTCATGTCTGTCTGTCTGTCCGTATGTCACAGCCACTTTATTCCGAAAGTATTAAGACTACATAGTTAAAACTTAGTAGGTAGATGTATCCTGTGAACCGCTTTACGATTTTCTCACAAAAATAAAAAAAATAAAAGATTAAGGGGGGGCTCCTCATACATGGAACTGAAACAGAAAATATTTTTTTTCATCAAACCAATGCTTGTGGGGTGTTTATAGATAGGTCTTTAAAAATGACATTGAGGTTCCTAAGACTATTTTTTCTCAAAGTCAACCGTTTGAAAGATATATACTGGCAAAGTGGTAAAATGTGTGTCAGTTGTAGTTAAAGGGGGGGGCCCCTTTAACTTTTAAAGTAAGAGAGTGAAAAGTCTAAAAAAAATATATGCTATAGATCTTAACAAACACTTTCAACGAAAATTAGTTTGAACGAGATACAGTAATAAGTTTTCAAAATATAGTATATTTTCCAAAATCGCAAATATAACTTTTTTGTTCATACAAACACTGTGAAAAACAAAGTTATTTTTTCAAGTGAAAAATGATAGCGGTATTAAAATATGGTATGGTATAATGTAACTACGGAACCCTACTGCGCGTGGCCCGACACGCACTTGGCCAGTTTTTTTTTTTAGCTTATCAACATCTGGATTTTTTAATTTCATTTTATCACATTTCATTGCCTCAATTCCATTTTTTTTTGTTTGTTGTCAGGTCCTGTATTTTGTTACTTATACAAAGAATATAAGCTTGTAATTACACTAGGTACTAGTTCTATATTTTTAAACATAATGATTATCTTTTATTAATTAGGTGGAACCAAATTATGTAACAATACTGAAACAGGTGATAGTGTTGCTTAAACTGAACAACTTTCTCAAAGGAACATAGGTCGAAAACTAAAAAAAATAATTTCATACTCCCTTACAAAATATATTGGTCAGCGATCGACTTACTATGGAAATAGAAAAGAAAAAAATATATTTTTCGACCTATATTCCTTAGAGAAAGTTGTTCAGTTTATACAACAGTATCACCTGTTGTTTGGTTCCACCTTAAATAAGATTAAAAGTTACAGTACAGATTATGGAAATACTACTTACTAAAAAAATTACAAGAATTTATTAAATACGTAGATCTATTAATGATAGATATGTAACTAAATGGTAGCTTTTATAAACTCACAATTCATTATTAATATGTCTCTACCATATTTAATAACATTATACAGGCTGTCCCAAAACTTTGCATCACGGAGGGAAAGTACCTTAAATAATGAAGATGGGAAATTTTACTAAAGGAAGAATTCATTTTGTTTTTTAATAAAAATTGGAACTGCATTCGAAGATTAAAAAAAAATCTCCTGCCTTAACTAGGAATCGAACCCACCAAAAACAAAAAAAAAAATTATTTATTTTTATAATACCAATTGAAAGGGTTATTCATAAGGATATTTTTTTCTTATGTGACTCAGTATCTTAAAGAAAAGGAAGACCATGAAAATTTACATTTAAATTTTAATTATTACGGATTGTATCAATTTGTATCGAATCATATGCGATTTAAAAAAAAATCATTGTATGCAGTTCCGTTTCTTTTTAAAAAAAAAATGATGTCTTCTTTCGGTAAAATTTCCTAAATTCAATATTTAAGGTACTTTCCCTCCGTGTGGCAAAGTTTTGGGACACGCTATATACAGGCGAAGCGATGACAGGTGGAGCAAGTGCGTTTTCATCTGGAGACCTCGCACTAAAAGAAACGTAGGCAGACCACCAGCCAGATGGTCTGACGACATATCAACAGTCGCAGGACCACTCTGGCCTAGACAAACAGCAAACGGCTGCTTGGAGGACAATTGGAGAGGCGTATTCTCAACAGTGGGCGGATATGCTCTGAAGAAGAAGAAGACAAAGACCATATTTAATGGCAAATAAAGTTTTTGTATTTATAGGAGTATCTATTTTAAAGCAAAACTAGCTTTTTAGTGTATCGAGTCTGGATTTATTAGCTTTTTGCGTTTCAACTGGAGTTTTTTTCTCTATCTGTCATACTCTGTTTCGAAACGATCTAAACTTTGTTGACCTGTATCCGCACGTAGTAAACGCACGGCAAGAAGTAGAAACTAGTGATGTACAAACCTCGAGGCGTCGAGCCTCGTCGTTAAGCCGAGCTCATCTAGCTCACAGAGCCCTGCAAATCTGTCTCCAAAATTAGAACTCAAAAAGATGAATGTCTTTGTGTCATAAAGAGCACCGTGATGCTTAATCTACTATGCTTGAGCTCTACGTATCCACATCATCAGCAGCCCATCACAACTAGTGCGCCGAAAACTTGGATGAATTAAGCCGAAAAAGACCTGAGCCGTGAAAAAGCCTCGAGATCAACCGAGCTCTCAAATAGGCTCGAGCCGTGAAAATGCCTCGAAATCGGCCGAGCTCTGAAAAAGACTCCCGATACGTCGAGCTTCATACAAACGAGGCGAACCCTGTAAAACGACTCCGAGCTCTAGACAAAAGGGCTCGGAGCCCTCGAGTCTTGTACATCACTAGTAGAAACCTAATAGAATAATAACATTGTGTACCGCTGCTGACTCTCCAATAAAGAACGCAGATCTTAGCAAGAAACGGCCGAAGCAGCGTATTTTGTTCCATTCTATTGTATTGGATATGAAAGGGTACGACAACATAATGCCGTTTGAAATGCCAGCTTACTGGGTCACGGGTGTGCTTATTTTTACTTTTCATTTGAGCTTAATGCAAAATACTTTAGAAGGGAAGTGCACTTGTTATCAATAATAATACACAGTATTCAAAATAGGTAGCTAAATAAGTAAAATTACTTATACACTAATGATATCGAGCTAAGTGAGAGTGGCATTCCTATATGTGTTATGGAAATCCGTAAACCAAGAATCTTAACCATAACCAAGCAAACTCAGCCAAAACGTTAGTTAATTACATTCCTCTTTTTCTTTTTTGTAATTTTACTCATGACTACCATAAGAATACGATTATGAAGCATTGTGAAAAGTTCCTAGGTTCCTCATAATTATCCTCAGAAAATCTGAAAGCATCTACATTATTCTGAGTTTCCAAATTACTCTTGCCACATTGAATGGCCAATTCTAAATGACTCGAGACGTTTCCAAATAGGTATAATTCCGACCGCCACAGAGCGTTTGGGCCATTCATTACCGTTTGGCAGTGAGCATTACACATTAATCGTATTACCGACCGACCGGCCAATTACGATGACGTATTAGATGAGTTGTCCGCTTAACACCACTTTCCACCAGTAGGAGTCTAGCAGGCTTATTTTACCGTATAACGTTTCTTGAGAATAAATAATCATTGTGTTTATCAATATTTTTAATAAATAAATTATTTAGTAACTCCGTCTGTTTTTCGTCTGTCTGACTGAACCAATATCATACGAATATATCGCATATTGGCGATCCATTTTACTATTTCTACGACAAGGACTTTCTTTTATACATTATTATTTTTTAATGAAATTATATTGCTTTCATCCCGATATTTGCACGGTCAAAGCCACGAGGATGACCTCGTGGCAATAGTTTTTGCTAAACTTGCCGTTCCAAGATTTAGGTTTGCAAAAACTATACGCTCATTTTTGGGGAAAGGCATCATAATATTAATAAAGTTCCTCAACAAGTGATTGATCTTCCTTTGCATGAATTTAAAAACTATGTTAAAAAGACGCTCATGTAGGTAAATGTTATTATTATGAGGTAGAAGATTATCTGAAAGACCGAAATGCGTGGAAATGATGTAACACTTATCTTGCTAGTATAAATATTTTGTTGTTAATAATCCTGTTGTACTGTATTTGGTAACAATATATTTAAGTTTGTAAATAAATATCGTTACTTGTTTCTGTTTAAAGCTGATAGGTTTCTTGTGCCCGTTCTTCTTATCAGTCTGGAACGGGTGTTAGGAAAATATAGATAATTATAGAATAGATGATACAAAAGCGTTACTAAGTTTGTTTGAATAAATATATTTTGACTTTGAATTTGACTTCAATATTCAATATTTGTTTGAAGCTTAGAGCAACACGCCGTCTTCTGGTACAGAAGCTCGTCTTGCTCTAAGATTTGAAGTGACAAAATACGAAGAAAATGCTTTCACAATTTTACTCTTATGAAGGCAATTTTATTTAAAAGAAAGATTTAAAAATCACATTTTAACTCATCTCATTTAAAATTAATAAGGTTGTGATTTTGTGACAGAAACAGAACCTAGGACTACCTATATTATATGCACAGTATAGATACTATAGTCCGTGAGCCCGCGACAGTATTGCCTACGTCATATGACATCACGATGAAACGCATGGCACACGGTCGGAAAAGTTGTGCTAAGCGAGGATCAGAAGATTATCGCAAATAAAATTGGCCGGAAGCTTATGAAAATCTTCCACTTCCGGTCAAAATTTTAAGATTATATTTACGTCATGTTACGTCAGTAAGAGACCCGTGTCATCATTTAGTTTTCAATCGTAGAGACAGTAAACATAAGTCTGTCAGTTCTGAAATGGCCGGAATACCTTAAACTTAAAATTTTAGTTTTTTAGTCATTTCAGAACTGACAGACTTATGTTTACTCTCTCTACGATTGAAAACTAAATGATGACACGGGTCTCTCACTGATGTCACATGACGTAAATATAATCATAAAATTTTGACCGGAAGTGGAAGATTTTCTCAAGCTTCCGGCCAATTTTATTTGCGATAATCTTCTGATCCTCGCTCAGCACAACTTTTCCGACCGTGTGCCATGCATTTCATCGTGATGTCATATGACGTAGGCAATACTGTCGCGGGCTCACGGACTACTAGTTGAAAAAACTAATAATAAATAATCTAATCTGTGTTATTTGATCTTAAAAAAACATACAATTGAGCTTCTTTTTAACGCGTGGTCTACAGCTCACAGAGCACTGATAAGTCCGATAAATAGATTCAGCCAAAAAGTTTTTACGGGCTCGTCCGGGATTTGAACCCGGGACCTCTCGCACCCGAAGCGAAAATCATACCCCTAGACCAACGAGCCACATTAGTTAACTACAAATGCATAAGCATAGTGAACATTTTATTTGAATCCAATGTTTTCATAGCTGTGAATGTATGTCAAATGATTGTTTACATTTTAGTTTGATTTATTGCCATTTGTGTTATAAGTAGGTACACGCTCCCGTTTGATTTATTAGCTTTAATAAACAAATCGACAATAGGTAAGTACATCAAAGTACAATTCTGTGAACAAATTTCATGGAATTGTACTCGCTACAGTTATTTACTCATAGATTGAAACGGAATTTGACAAATAAAATAATCAAAAGGTAGTACTTATCATTATGCGAACATAATGTACAGTCCCGAGTAATGAAATGAAAACACTATAGATCTAAGTCAAGTTACTGAAAAACTTCTACGACAAAATTACAATAATATTTAAGATAGATGGAATGTGACATGTTCTATATTACGTATATGTACAGTAAATGTCATTGGTGTATTGTGATTATTCGCATAACATAGCGAAAAAAACCACATCACAATGCGCGCTGACCCCTTGAGTCACATACACAGGAGTCGGTTTATTAAAAGAACATCCGCTCCGCATTTCTTCCCTACCCTAGGGAGTTTTGAAGGCGACGGAGATATTGAAACTGTCCAAACAAAATAGTCACATAATAACACCACAAAAATTCTGATGGTAGATGCAAGTACTATAATACTCGTATTATAATTATAGTTGATTTAATCTTGTATAGAGAAGTAATGTAGCTCTCAAAATTACTTTTTCATTTCTCATATTCGGAAAGTGATGTATATTTAAACTGAGCAGCGGGTCCAAAACTCTTCGTTCCACGCTAAGGTATAAAAGAAATTTAAAAATAGAACTGAATTTGGTTACACAGTCAACCACAGAAGTACTTCATCGGTAATGATTAAAAAAATAGGTAGGGCGCATTCACGAACAACATTGAAACATGGTAGGTATACAGCCAGTGCAGAATTAAAAATATTGGGCGGAGCGGCCGGCGACGCAGCGTGTTCCAAATTTAAATTAAGAAAAACTATAAATTAATATTAGCGCGATACCCAACCCAACCTCTGTGACTTTGAGCTATGTGTGCCAAGTGTGTGCGGTATTAAAGTGTTGTGTTGAATTTTGAATTTAAAAATAAAATAAAAAGTTGAAACTAAATAAAAGAAACAATAAACCTACGCTCTAATTCGCCTCAAACAACTACTTCAGGAGAGTTTCTGCCATAGACTTCACCGTCTAATAAAAGACCAAAGAATATCTTTAACTTTTACAGGCATCCAACAAAGTCAAATCCGTCATCATAATATATCAAACTGTAAATATTCCAAGCAAGAATTTAATTTTACACAAATTGTTCTAATTTTATAATTAAATTTAAATGGGTAAGGTAGGTAAGTTAGTATTAATAAATATAAGGTCTACCTATGTAGTTACTAAGTACATGTTTTTATTAATAAACATTTTGGAAAATCTAAGACTTTGTTACTTTCCTTATATTCGAAATGAAAAGTAGAGTGTTAAACACGGGGAAAATTGCTTCCTTTGGACCCTTATATAACAATCTACTATTTTATTGTTGTTTACAAATTGCTAACTAAAATAAAAATAGGCGATACAAAAATAACGGAATGAAAATAATCAATTTTGGATATATAAACTAGAACATATTGGTTTTACCATTTCTTATCATATTTTTCTGATTGCCAAATTAAAATTCAATAAATACAAGACATATTCTATGGTAAAAGCAGCAACGATTCAAATATAATTTTATTATCATTTACCATATACAAACATCATCAAGTTAAACGAAGCTATTTGACAGGTCAAAGCTTGTATGAGAACGAAGTAGTCGTTGTTCTTTGGATGTTGTTACTCAATCACGCAACAACGACTGATATAAACGGTTTTAGATGAAATTTGGCACACAGATAGCTTAAGACCTTAAGTATGAAAATAACGTACTTAATATGAAAGTAACTCTGTCTGTTTGTTACCTTTTCACGCATGAACGGCTGAACCAATATTGAATTTTAGTGTAGAGATAGATTGGACAATGGGAAAGGACATAGTTTAAGGATTTCACTTACCTTTTGTCGCGAAAATGAATATCAGAGGCAGTTTAATAAAGGCACTAAAACATTAAAACATATTGAAACAAAATGTTAGTACGGAACTCTCGATATACGAATCAATTTCACGGGTGTCCTTTTGCACGGTGAATGTTGAATTTTTTTGTAATTAATATCGGAAAAACACTTACTTATGGATAATATTGAAAATCATAAACCTTGTTTTTTAATGAATTAAATTCATATTGAAATAAAAATCAGACCAATTACAAACAAAGAATTATAGAATTAAGAAAACATATTTCAGCCATTTAGAAAAAATGAAAAAAAATCATCAGTCATTTAGAAAAATACCAAAAATATCACACACGAGAGGTCTCAGAATCACTAGATACTAAAGCCAACAACAAGGTAACACAGATATTTCATTTTGGAGTTGTAAAGACAAATTTCGTGATGGATGAACGTGAAGTCCGTATTTCGTTCGTTTGTAATGTAAATTTACCTTTCCTTAGTTAGTACGGGTCGGGCGTCAGCTGTGCTCAAAGTGAATCAAATGGCAGACCGGCCTCTATTCTGCTAATATTAACGTAACAATTGTGGCTCAATGGTGTTTCAATGTTTTGTCACAGTTCTTGTTTCTAAAAGCCTGCTAAAACCACAGTATATCCAGGGTGCCCTAAAACTTTGCCATATGAAGGGAAAGTACCTTAAATATTGAAGGTATGAAATTTTACTGAAAGAAGACTTCATTTTGATTTTAAAGATAATTGGAATTGCATTCAAAGATTTTTGAAAATGTCAGAAAATTCATCTACTAACTACTAGTTTGCTTAGTTTTGGATTAATAAGATGGTTCATGTTGAAAAACAAACGAATAACTAAATATCATGTTAAAGAAATAGATATTACTAAAACGTAGTGATTATTTCCTCTATGGATATTACCTACATTACAAACAACACAACGTCATCATTTTATAAATCTTTTATTATAAATCTTTTATTACAAAGCACTGCAATTTCTCAGGATTTAAAATTAAATTTTAAATTTCCTGCGCTGCGATTTGCTGACTTTTAGATTAATATCAATTGCGGATATAATTAATTTCCAGATTTGTTTTTGAAACATGAAACATTTTTCGATGAGTTTTAATTTCGCCTCTCGTCAGGAAAGTTCGAGATGGAATAGAGATAAAACAAATTTATTAAAAAAGACTGTGAAAAGGGTCAAGTTCCGGTGCGAAATGATGGATGCGGGCTGAAGGAAATGGGAAGCTTATTTCTTCGAGATAAGAAAGATTTTCTGTTCATTCAATAATGTAATTTTTAATTATGCAAAATGTTAACTCTCTTCTTTCAAATTAACTACTTACGTCAAACTAGATATAGTTAATTATACCAACATGACGACATGTGCAAGTGCATCTATTGCAAATGATCCATACTGACTGCCGTGGATAAGATAGATAGTTAGCTTTTTATAGTAGTTTTGGTAGCTGTAGTAGGTCGTTCTGAGAGTGATATTCCCTTACAACAGGGATGCACAAATTGCGGCCCGCGGGCCACATGTGGCCCGTCAGCAATATGCCAGTGGCCCGCCAGCAATAATTTTAGTTTAAGGTATGTATCTATGGGCCATTGTTGCCTGATTATAAATAAATGAATAAAAATAAATATTCTCTTGTACATTTGAAATGTTCTTTTTTGCCTTGTTTTATGTTTTTGAATTTTGCTGGTGGCCCGCCATTAGTCATCATTGGCTTCATTGCCCAAGTGGCCCATGGTCTCAATAAGTCTGTTCATCCCTGCCTTATAGGTTCCGTCCGAGCCCCCTTGATGACGTCGCCGCGTCCTCCCTGTCCTTTTTAGTGAGTGCTCCGAACCGCCTTAGAACTGGGTTTGAGCGTAGAGCTTACGCCTACACGAAATTGGATCATTCTGTATGTTTCGCATTTGTTTCCCATGTACCGTAAAACAGATTCACCTGTAGGTAACTTTTCAAATTGAGGTGCCTAAGTATCACTACCTAACTCGTTGCCAAACATGAGCCTATTTCTTTAGTCTCTGGATATCTTAATTACCAAGTAAAATAAAAACAATATTTACTGAATACAGAATTTCGTGAGTTACAGATTAGTATCATCTTATCTCTGATAATGAGCTTCGTGATCGAATGGTTTGCACGCTCGTTTTCAAGATGTCGCCATCTTTAAGGTCTCGGGTTCGATCCCCAACTCTCAAGTCTGGGTGTTTATAATTCCACCGTTATCTCTGATTTCTATAACACAAGTGCTACTTACTTTGTATTCAAAGCAATGTCTGTGGTGTTGTCTAATATTATTTATTATATCTAATTCTTAGTTTACATCTTTACAAATACACAATCATTATTTTGTTTGCCATTAAACCTGATGAAAACAAAACATATGCTGCAGATAGTCCAACATTTTTCTAAGAAAAATAAAAACAGAAACAAGCTTATTTAACACGACTTATTTCAGCCACAGATTCTAGTTTAAAAACATTTTATGAAATACCAAAACAGTACCAATATGAAGCAATTAAAGAAGCGTACTTCTGAAATTAAGCGATCATTTCTGTCGGGAATTTAAAGTTTCCGGCGGTTGATGTGAAGGATCATCCATCTCATTTAACTTTACGTTTGTTGGGAAAATTTGGATGTTGTACCACATAACAATAAGTAATTATCAATTGAACTGGTAAACATGAATAAACTTTAGATACAAATCCTACTAATATTATATATAAGTGTGAAGGTTTGTGGGTTTGGATGTTTGTTCCTCAATCACGCAAAGACTACTGAACGGATTTAGTTGGAATTTGGCACACAGATAGTAGATAGCCTAGATTAAAATATAGAATACTTTTATCTCGATATTCCCACGGGAACGGGAGCCATGCGGGTGGAGCCGTGGGCTGCTGCTAGTTAAATATATAATTAATCAAACGCGAGCATTCCACCGTTTTCCGAAAAATTTAACTGTCAGTCAGTCAGTACATAACCGAAAAGCTGAGAGTCTACCGCCTCTAACGGACTTTTCCTCGGGCGCAAGCATCAGATAACACAGAGTCAATTTTTAAAAATGGCGACGACGTTAAAAATAGTGGGTAGCTAGTAACTGTGTACAAGGGAACTCATTACCGAACTCCTTGAGGTACTATTTCGGGTGAATAGGGAGGCGGCGCGGCGAGATAGCAAGCGCTTATGAGCGATATCGCGACAAACGAAGTGCGCCCCTGCGCCCCCTCGCGCTCCCACCCATCCTCGAGATTGAAGCAATCTCTGCGCAAGCAAAAAACAAGATCATCTTGAACCTTAAGACGGCAAGTTTAGATGACTTATGGAATGATACAGACAGAAATTGAACGTCTACGAAATTATGACTCGCGTGGAAATGTTCACCGTTTCTCGTCCGATTGAGCGCCAGTAAGGTGTGAATTGTTTCTCTGCTACTAATTTAATGTATTGAGCGTTATTATTTTTGCTGAAATAACACAGGAAAGTGGCTTCGTCTCTTGGAATTTACTGCAGAGAGGATAAGTTCGCAAGCTAACTACATAGTATCTACGAGTATATGGTAGCTTATTGGTGTTCACGTTTAGAAATCAAAAGGCGTCGTCGTCCTTACGAATATCGCATATTATTATAATAAATAAAATTTTGACACTTCATCAAAATTCAACAACGTTACCTTCTAACGGCGGGCACACAATATTTATTTTTCTTAGGCACAATTGCTAAACTTATTTATTGTAATACTCACAAGAGAAAGCCTACGTTACGATTTACTTTGACAATAGGGATGTCGACTAATAACGAAATACTAATAAAAATCGGAAACATATTAAGCTATTAGAGTAGCTTGTACACCTCTTGGTTTTATATATTTCGTATTATTTGTTTTATGACCCTTCAAAGTTGGGTGGACAAGTCTATTTAAAAAGTATAAAATTTATTAAAATAAATAATACCTTTAAATAGCCCGTAAAATGTATGGCAAATTTGTCTAAGAAACCATTTTGTTAAACACAATATTTAATATAGCTGCCGAGCAAATTTCCTACGCGTTTAGGCGTGACGTCATAACTAGGTAGCCGTTAGTATGGAGCGATTTTGGGTGTGTGCATTTAAAATTGTGATATCTCGGGCAGTTTTCATGCTAACGAAATAATTCTTTTCCCAATGTTTCATTTTTTGAGAGGTAATCTAAGTAACATAAAATAAAAAGAAATATTCGTCATGCCTTTTAAAACAAAATACTGACAGATGTCAAATGTGATCTATTAAATTGTCCTTAAGTTCGCGTGAATTGAGTTTGTTTGTACGATAACAATCGAGTTCATTTAGCCAAAGTCATCCATTCGCGATGCTTTTCACGTTGCGACCAAACTCAAATCTATTTTGAGAGAGACAATATCCAGTATGCATCTCGGTTTACTTCCTCAATAAAAGGAAATACTAAAGAAACTATTTTAAATACAATGGAAATAGTTACATTAGTTCTCTCTTTAGGGTAAAGCATTATTTTACAGGCATCCAGCTCACACTTGATCATTTTTCTTTATAAATCTCGTCTCGTAGTTCTTGCAGTCCCCTGATATGCAAAGTGGGGAAGTCGTATATCTTGTTTTGTACGCCTTTTATTTTTCCGTTGATTAATTATATAGCGAGTTCCGAGTCAGGACTTCCTCCGGGCTGAGGGTGTTTGAACCGCAGTTGGAATCTAACTTTGATGACTTCTAAGGTTTTAGGCGATGAACAATTTGGTGGTGAATGAAAACGAGTTTTTAACAACGCAAGATTTGCCTTGTTCTGAAATGATTTTTTTAGGGTTCCGTAGCCTAAATGGCAAAAAACGGAACCCTTATAGATTCGTCATGTCTGTCTGTCTGTCCGTATGTCACAGCCACTTTATTCCGAAAGTATTAAGACTACACAGTTGAAACTTGGTAGGTAGATGTATTCTGTTAACTGCTTAACGAATTTAATACAAAAATAAGAAAAATAAAAGATTAAGGGGGGGCTCCCTATACATGGAACTGAAACTGAAAAAAAGATTTTTCTTCACACCAACACGTGTTGAGTGTCGATAGATAGGTCTTTAAAAATGACATTGAGATTTGTAAGACAACTTTTTCTCAAAGTCAACCGTTTCAAAGATATACACCGCCAATGTGGTAAAATGTGTGTCCCCCCCTTTAACTTTTGAAATAAGAGAATGAAAAATCTAAAAAAAATAATATGCTGTAGATCTTAATAAACACTTTCAACGAAAATTGGTTTGAACGAGATATAGTAATTAGTTTTCGAGATATAGCACATTTTCCAAAACCGCAAATATAACTTTGTCATTCATACCAACACTGCGAAAAACAAAGTTATTTTTGCAGACGAAAAATGAAAGGTGGTAATGGTGGTATTAAATATGGTATCGTATAAGGTAACTACGGAACCCTACGGCGCGTGGCCCGACACGCACTTGGCCGGTTTTTTATGTTTTATTTACTATCAAGATAAGGTTTTTCTACATATTTATTTTCATTTTCATTTTGAAAGATAGCAAAGCAAGATAAACTTGGAATATTTTATAATTTTGCCCACAGAACGAACAACTTACTTATGTTAATAAATTTTAATTAATACTAAAGTAACATTTGTCAATATTATTATTATTAATTATGTCACTCCACAGTTGAATTGTTCAATAGTTGATTAGTTAGTTAAACCTACGGCGGCGCTGATTTGCATTCCGTTATATTGTGATTTGCACATTGGCAGTCTGTGGAGAGCATAAGCCTTTGGATTAAATACTTAAAACAGATAATTATCGATCATAAAATATATTTTTATAGCATTTACAATGTCATTTTTATACAATAGGTACATTATCACATATACATTTTTGATATTTTAGAATGGTTAGGGAATAATTTTGCATGAATTACTTTAATTATCAGTATTAAAGTACTATCATTTATGAGGTGGAATACAATATTTATTTATTACGCTATCGTACACAAACATGACAATTTATATTACATTAAAAAGTTTATCTCTCAGAAAAATCAACCCGCCGAACGCCAAAACGCGCCGCCATTTTCACCGCGCCATAGAAAGAGAGGGGGCACTTCCGCCGCCGGCTGTCTACACTACATCCGTCTTACGAATTTTCGATCAAGGTCACGTGACCCTGACTGACGCGAGTTTAACAGTTTTTTCTCCATTACAAAAAAAGTGTACAACGCCGCTAAAGAAGTTTTCACTTCAAAAATTTGACTCGCATGATCATATTCTCAGATGGGAATCGAACCCGCGTTCAATGCCCTTACAACTGAACTACCGAGTCACAGTCTCAGTAACTCTGGTGCGAGACGATTTTTTCTGAATATTATTTAGTATTGTATAAAATAATTTATCAATAACACAATAATGGCAAAATTAAATGACCTATTTTCTGTCAATATTAAACTACTAATAAAAAGAATAAAAAAATCATCATACTGACAGTACCTATGAGCTATAGAATATTAAATGGAATGAAACCGTCCCTTAGAATGTTGATCCAGATCAGTTGGGTGTGATCTGGATATCCTCCATTTACTCTCATCAGATCACAGCTTGACCAATTCCTGGCGGAGAACCAAGGCTTTAAAATCACCTCGTTTGTATTGAAAATCGATTGGCATCTTTAATTCCAGCCTCATACATAATTATCCCAAGATAGGACGACGAAAAAAAAAACAGTATGTTATATGATTTTACGGATCGGATGCTCAAAAATAAATTTTCATACAAAGTTTGGTTGCGGCGGTGTGGCACTCGCTTGCAGTTTTGTGTGAGGTGGTTAAATTTCATGGATTAACAGAAGTTAAAGGGTAAAAGTTGTTTGAAGCACCTGCCCGTACTGCATCCAGTTATTTCGAATTTTGTTTATGAACCAACAGTTTTTATGGAACTATTAATTAAAATGTGCGTTTATTTCGGAGACATTATTACTAGTGGCTCCGTGAGCTATAGAACTCGCGATAAAATAAAATAAAATGTCGCCATGAAGTTTTCAAAGCACACAGTAGGTACGTGAGTATTCGCAGCTAGATGGTGCTTCTAATTTTGATCATTTTTCAAAATTGGTGAATATTTTTTTTTATAAATTTGGAAAAAATGGTTTGACTAAACAGTTACATATAATTATTGAACCTACTCACAAAGTTTCACCAGAATCGGTTGAGAAATGCGACCTGTAGAGGAGATCAAACAGCCGGAAAGCTGGACTGAAATATGGTTTTTTACATATCTCCGTCATTTTAATAAATTTCGAAAAACTGTCTCGCTAAAATTATTCTATATTTTTATCAAACCTGATCACAAAATTTCACCGAGATCGGTTGAGAAATGCGAACTGTAGAGGAGAACAGACAGTGCCGGAAATCCGGACTGAAATATGTTTTTTTACACTATCTCCGCCATTTAAAAAACAATTGAAAAACTGGCTTGACAAAAAAAATCTATACAATTTTCAAACCTGCTTACAAAATTTCACGAAAACCGGTTGAGAAATGCGACCTGTAGAGGAAAAGAGACAGCATTGGAAAGCCGGACAGAAATATGTATTTTTAACAATTCTCCATCATTTTGAAAATTTTCAAAAAACTGGCGTGACAAAAAAGTTCAATATTATTTTCGAACCTGCTCACAAAACTTCACGAGAATCGGTTGAGAAATGCGACCTGTAGAAGAAGAACAGACAACGCTGGAAAACCGGACTGAAATCTGTTTTTTAACATATCTCTGCCATTTTGAAAAATTTAAAAAAAACTGGCATGACAAAAAAATTAGTATATCATTTTTAAACCAGCTTACTAATATTCACGAGAATCGGTTGAAAAATTCGATCTGTAGAGGAAACGAGCAAAGCTGGAAAGCAGACTGAAATCTGTTTTTTAACATATCTACGCCATTTTGAAAAACTTCAAAAACTGGCTCGACAAATAATCCTTACTAATATTATAAATGCGAAAGTCCGTTTGTTTGTTTGTTACGCCTTCACGTCTCAACTACTGAACCGATCATCATGAAATTTTGCATACACGTTGTCAGGGGTACAGAGAAGGACATAGGGTACCATTCATCCCGAAAAAAAAAGTATTGTTCCCGAGGGATAGCAAAAAAACTTTCCACGCAGACGAAGTCGCGGGCGGCAGCTAGTTCTATATAATTTTGAACCTGCTCACAAAATTTCACAGGATTCGGTTGAGAAATGCGACCTCTAGGCTGGAACAGACAGACGGACATACGAAAAAATTTTTGCCTAAGCTGAAGCCGAGACGCTTCGCTCGCATTTCGTGCTCGCTCGGTCAATTATCAGTAGGTAGCGTTCTTCAAATCACTTTATTTATGCAGTAGAGAGTTTGTAGATGTAGACGACGGTTTATTTTGATCATTTTTCGAAATGGCTGAAATATGTTTTTTTTCGAAAAGTTGCTCCAGTACAAAATATTTGCACAATAACTGTTTTCAACACAGAAGAAAGAAAAAATTTTTCCCCCCAGTAGAAGTCGCAAGTGGGGTGGTGTAACCTCAAGTGAGCGCAGCTTCTCATACTTCTGAATTTTGCTACGTCAGTCGTGTGAGCGAACGCCAAACAAAAACATCTTCAAAAAACATATAAAAATGCCGAGTTGCATTATATAAAAGAGCAAAAACGATATCCACATATATCATTTAGCAAACGGGTGCATAAAATATCAGAGGGATTTAATTTTAGGAGAATGTTTAATAGAAAATTTAACAGATTTTTTCCTTTTAAATTTCAAAACAATAAATATCCACATTTATGCAATATACACTTATGATCCATATTCCAACGCACTATTTGACATATTATTGAAGTTTCATAAACATTATAATATTGACCAAGAACCTTATATACCTATAGGTAATAAAGTTCTTGATAAGACCAATAGACTAGCGGAAATGTTACTCAATAGGGGAGATGGCTTCCATTTTTAATGTGTTAGTTTGGTTACACTGGTTTTCATTCTAAATTGAGCTCATACTACTTCTAACTACTTCTATGTTCTGTGGTTTTCAACATGAAGAATCAGTGACAACCATTGACCGTTTTTCACATATTTTTCAGGTCAATGGTGACAACCATTATGTTGATATTCAATTCTTTTACAAATGGAGATTCTATTCGTACTCTTGCTTTTATTTCTGAGGCTAGCCTCAGTTTTGAATTATATAAGTTTATTATCTATGGCCTCAGTAGCTAGCCTCATACTTAGGGTTACCAGGGCCGAAATTTGGAAATCCGGTCGCAAGGGGTTGAAAATCCTGATTTTTGGACAAAAGTCCGGTCTTTGACTAAATTAAAAAAATAATTTAGTAGGCTACTTAGATTAGGTACCTATAACTTAAAATATTATCAGCAGCTGCTTACTTTTTTTTAATTTTACACAAGTGGGTGGGTAAATCTATGGGCGTTTTGAACGCCGTCATTCTCCTCAACATAATTTTAGAGTAAGAAAATGTTGTCCTCGTGTGCGGTGACGAGAATAGGTCCCAGTCGAGTAGCGTTTAGTGACATAAGTTATATAATAATTTTTGCAACCTATCACGACAATTTTATGTAGAGGACAATGACGGCTTTCAAAACGCCCGTAGATTCACCCGGGTGGTTCCTTAAAGAAAATTATGTGCATCTTTCAGGAAACCACCTAATTATAGGGCCTAGTCGCGGCGTGCGAAGCGCGCCACGCTCTCCGAGCTGTGCGACTAAGATGGTTCAGACAAAATCATCACAACCAATGATGGTGTAATGATTTTGTCCAAGCACAATTAAAAATCCAGTCTCGAATGAAATCCGGGCGGAGTCCGGTCTGAGCTCTTAAAATCCGGTCAAGACCGGATTTATCCGGTCAGATGGTAACCCTACTCATACTTCACTAGTGAAGTAACACAGCTTTCCAAATTTTCAATAGGTTTTTTTAAGGTTGAAAATGTTTATAAGCAACTCAATAAAATGGAAAAATTTATAATGTTACACTTGAAAACTTGGCAGAAAGTTGAAATAAAGTAGGTAGTGAGACTTTATAAGTTTGCTCAAGTTCGAGATCAGCATTTTCGATACCAGAATATTTAAATTTTCATGAAAAACTTAAAGATTTTTTTGTCAATACTGATATTGTATTTAGACATTTTTACATAATAAGTGTACTTTCATTACAAGCATAAAGTATTATTAATATTACCCATATTCAATCGAAAAAAATATTTTTTATCAAATATTATGTAGATTTTTCTTATCATAAAACTCTGAACAACAAAAGTATTATTGAAAACCTCACATAATATTCTTTCCTTCAAAGCATTCAAAGCGAAACGGAGTTTTAAAGGCAAACTTATGTGGCCAAAACACCGAAAGCATTTAATTTTAGAGAAAAGGGATATTCAAAATAGCAGCCGTCGGTTTGCGGTGGGAGAATATAGAGCCACCAACAAATTGCACCCCGACTAAGATAAAAAGGCCCCGTCATTTTGTTAAACGACTTGCAGACCTAGCCTTTACAAATAAGTCGTGCTATACTCCATCAATATGGCGTTTCGTGGTTGCTAATTGGAATTAGTATGTGTAGTCAATTACTGGGTAATATTATTATTCGGGTGGTACTTTGTAACACTGAGGTTATTGTTTATAAGAGAATTTTCACTAATTGAGAACAAAATACATGATAATCACGCTGCTATGCGTAGATGTCTATACTCGTAACTTTAAGGAAATAAGCTTGTGATCTTTAGCTTGGTTAAAACTATTTATTAACAGCAGCGTGGTTAATTCGTCCAAGACAGCAGCGTAATAAACCCACTTACGGATACTGCTTATTTGTTAATGATATTTCGATGTTTTTATTTGCTTATTACCTTGTTTATTCGACATTTCGGCACCTTTGCAGCTGCCGTGGTCAGGTGATTTAACCTGTCTCTATAATACCTTCAAAATATACGACATAATAATTTAACAGTTTATGCTCATACTACAAAGCTTATTTACGTTGATTAAAGTGACGTAATAGACTGAGGGTTCTGATTTCTGATTCACCTGCCGTTGCAAAAAGTATGTACGAGAGATACATCAACATTATATGAGACAAATTTACTGTTATCGTTGGTTACACAGTACCAAACTCACGAGGACGGGAGGGGGCTCTTTCATAGCGCACTCTTTGTCTATATCCGAATTCATGTGTGAGCGTCGCGACTCACGAGCGAAGCAGACAGTGATCTTTACACTATAGGCCATGTGAAACTATGCACAGCCTTTTGATGAAGGTGTCTATAAAAACAGATAAAAAGATAAAGAGGTAGGTAATAGAAAAAAATAGAATTACTGCTAAACAATTTTATTGTTTTTCTTTATGGCTTAAAATGTATAAAAAACATTACTAGAACTTGTTGTTGTTTATTTTCATGAATTATTCTCGTATAAAAATGTGAATGTGAAACATTTCACTAATAATTTAAATTATTTACAAGCTATGGGTTTTATAGTAGAACAAAACGCTGGCTAACTAACGATATTAGACGAATGTTTTCCCATATTCCAAGCTATTTATCTATTCGGCAATATAAAATACGCAACTGTTATAAATATGGATTGAAAATATATTTTTCCTGTATCTAAAAGCGTCCCGTTATTTTGCTCGACACTAGTTTTTCTTTCAAAGCGGAGGGAAAATTTGTCGTATGTGTATTTACAGCCTAAAAGCGACGTCTACGGTTTGAATAGGGAAGTAAGTATCGGTGTTGTGCGGAGATAGTGCCTCGTCGACGACGAGTTAACTAAGTTGGTGCGCGAAATGGTCGCCTTCAAAACGTACGATTGCACAGCGTACGACATGCACAGCGTACTGCACAGCCAGCGTACGGCTGCACAGCGTACGGTGGTACGGAGAAATAATACAGCGCTTTTTGTGAACCTTTTACGTGACTATCGGTTGCTTTTAACATTGAAAATGTTTTTTCGATCGCTCCGGTAGGGCCCCATTTTCGCTGAAAGTGTGTTTGCCCCGTGGTATATAGTGGTTTAGGGCCATGAGGACGCATGAGGGCTCAAAAGACGCAGAAGTTAAATGGATTTCAGTTGGTGAAAATTTTTTTGTAAAAGTCTAAAACTTTTTTCTAAAATTGAAGAACACCTAAAAAAACCTTGATTTTTTAACACCATCCCTCGGAATATCTTCGATATTTCGGGAACGAGGTCGAAAATCGAAAAACTGAGAATGTGGCCTGGAGATATTGAGACGGGGAACATTTCATGTTTTATACTTTTTTTGTGGGAGTGATAAGGGCGGCGGTATGGAGTCCCTTAGAGGCGCGTGGAGCGTCACCATGATTACTCGGGCGTCATAGCCCTGTGAAACTTCGCAGCTTTGAGATACGAAGATCTATTAGGATTTAATAGACGCGGAAAATTAAGGGCTTTAGGATAGTATAAACAAATTTTGGAAAAGTCGATTATATCTTTTAAAAATAAAAAAAAAATAAACAAATCCAAATTTTATACGAAGATCTATTAGGATTTAATAGACGCGGAAAATTAAGGGCTTTAAAAAATTTTGGGAAAGTCGATTATTTCTTTTAAAAATAAAAAAAATCCAAAAAATCTATGTTTTATACGAAGATCTATTAGGACTTAATAGGCGCGGAAAGTTAAGGGCTTTAGGATAGTATAAACAAATTTTGAAAAGTCGATACTTTTTTTTAAATTAATAAAATCAAAAAAATCTATGTTTTATAATAACAAATTTTTTGACAACGGAAACAATTATTCTAAGAAGTACATAGCTAGCACACATCAGATTTGGAGAATTGCTAGGTAGGTAACACAAGGAACAATGACGTTCTCTATTACAGAAGCCCGGTGTAGGGCGACGTGAAGGTATCACGATAGGACTAGGAGGCGGCGGGAGGTGTCTTAGCGGCGGTGCGCGGGTCAGTCGGGTATCGCGCACTTTTTAATTTTGAATAAAAGATCGCTTAAAGTCATTAATAAACTAAAATTTCGTGCCTATCAGTCGCAGTAATTGCATCTCAGTTTGAACTCTCAGGTTTGATTTGACAAATTTTAGATTTTTTTATATTTTTTAGGTAGTAATACTACCTTTCAATATTAGAGTAGGTAATGTTTATAACAATGAAATATTTTTGTATGAATTTCATACATACGAATCGCAGAAAATTAGATCCAAAATTGTTCATGGCTTTGCTATGATTTACTAATTTAAAAAAAGGAATATTTTTTTATAAAATTCAATAATCTATTTTATTTTTATTTATTAATCTTTATTGCACAACAATACACAAAGTAAGGTACAAAGGCGGACTTAATGCTAAAAGCATTCTATACTAGTCAACCATCAATAAAAAGACATTCATGAATTTGCGGTACATACAAAGGAGTTACAGAACCTTAAAAAATATTTAAATAACACATAGATAAATAATATATATAAAAATAAATAAACCTTAATATATAAATACATATATTATAAATATATAACAAAAATAACAAGAAATAAGTTTGAGACAATGATCATTCACTTTTCCAAAAGAAAAGCATGAGCGTTTCTTTTAAATGAGAATTTGCTAGGAGATCTCCTGATACTTTCAGGGAGATTATTCCAGAGGCGGGTAGCTTGCAGCGTAAAAGAATCAGACATATAGCCAGAACGAAAGAGAGGAGTGGAGAGAGCAAAAGAATTGGCAGAGCGAAGCGGACGATCGTGAGTATCACAGAGATACTGAAATTTGCATTTCAAGTATTCTGGAGAATGGGGATTGTTGAGGATGGAATAGAGTGAGCAGAGCAGCCTTAGCTGTCTGCGTAGACGGATAGGGAGCCATTTCAGCTGAGACCGGTACGAAGAAACATGATCAAATTTACGAAGGCAAAATATGAAACGAATGGCATTATTAATCTATAATAGGTAGATTCATTTTCAATGCCCTTTCAAGTTGTGTAGAGCACGAGATCTGTGAATTTTTGTTTGGATTTTTTATGTTTATACAAATGAGATATTTCATGAATTTGGTTTTGTTTACCTAATGGAGACATTTCCATTACAGACATTTACCAGATAAATTAAAAGAAAACTCCAAACAGTTTTTATGTAAGAACATAAATCCATACTAATATTATAAATGCGAAAGTCCATTTGTTTGTTTGTTACGCCTTGACGTCTGAAGTTCTGAACCGATCATCATGTTTTGCATACATGTTATCAGGGGTACAGAAATGGGCATAAGGTACTTCCAACCTTTACAACCTTTCATCCAGAAAAAAATACCGTTTCCAAGGGATAGCAAAAATCTTTCCACACAGACTAAGTCGCGGGTGGTCGCTAGTATGAGTATACATGATTATAATACTTATTGAATTTCAAAATATAATTATATGTAGGTAGACAATTAAACTACAATCTTATTCCATTAAAACAAACGAATTAATATTTAGCATTTACAAACTAACTCTAAGGTAAAAGTATTTGAGCGTTCTTTGCCTCTGAGTTTACCCTAAGGAGGTTTGTATCAGTCTGTACTTAGATAAAGTTGCAGAGTTCTTAGTTGAGGTTGTATCGCGACCTAAAGTTAAATAAAAACGTAGAACAAAGAGTGGCGGCCACAAAGGCAGAAGCCAGCACTTGGAAATTAGTATTGATTCTGAGTGAACTTACTCATTACCTACTCGTTGTAAAATGCAATAAGATATTGCGAATAGAGATGGTCAAAGGTCCGGATTTAAACCCGACCACTAGGTTTAAACCCAATAAAAACCCACATTGTATGTAATAGATTTTTTTTACAGTTTTTTTTATTTCTATTGATATGTCAAATATGACGTTGCTATGGAAACAATTTCTTGTTAGATCAATACACAAAAATATTCAAAGGCCGAAAATATCTCTTATTTCTAAAGATTTTATTTAGTTCAACAAAATGTTCTTTGGGCGATAATTGGGTTTAAACCCAGCAGTCGGGTCAAAATCGTGGTCCTTTGCCCATCTCTAATTGCGAATGCTTTTATTGGTACCTATATGAACAGTTTGGTCACCCTTATTTTTTTTAAGTTTACTCTTAGCATATTTTAAGTAAGCTAATAAAAAAATTAGGAATTTTGAGAACTTTCGAATAGTATGATCAACGTCCATGACAAGGGACACCTAGGGCCCTATTTGATAACGTGAAAAGTGTTTGACATTTGTCAATTGTCATGACAATTTCGTTTATATAACGGGAGAGCTATGAATAGTTTGTTCTATTTTCAAATTGTTTGATGCAGAATAAAAAATTGTCATGACAGATGACAAATTGTCACATTTATTAATAGGGCCCAGACTATGGTCACAACATGACAATGACAAAACTTTACTGTTTTTGCAGTTTCATTCCTTGCATTAGGAATTTCCAAATTTCATAATTACTTCTTTGAATAAAATTATTTTTTCTTTTTCATGCAAATTTGTATCTCTATTTTTGCTAACTTTTAGATAAAAACAGAACAATTAAACAATAATAGAATGGATTAAAGGGAGTGATTTACAAAGAAGCGGATTTAAATGGGGATTACAAGAAAAATGCCTTTATAAAACGAGTAAAAAAACTGTGATCTCGCCAGGGATGAAGCGAAGGTCGCAATTCGTTACGGTCCTTTACAACTGTCACTTTTTTTAAATACGACTCTTGTTAAAAAACGTTACCGAATTGCTCCTAACGAACGGCTTGCCTCGTTGCCTCGTTCCATATTTAGGACGCGGCCGTATGAATTTGAAAATGCTGGTTAATTTTAGACATTCGTATGTTCGTAAATTTTCCTTTGGTGTAGGCAACAAGTCGGAAGATAAACTTAGAGTGGCATAAGCTCTTCTTTTTAGTTCAGAGCTGAGAAAAATACACACAAAGTTTTTAAAGATACTCGTTTCACAATGCAAAACTTGTAATAAGTATAATTTTTCGTACATTGTCGTATTTTAGTCACGTTTTAATAAATCAGAAGAAGTATTCAGCGTAATCTAACTTTAACATAAAATTCGTATAATTGAATTCTGAATTCTCATGCAAAAGGGTATATTATGTTTTAACATTTCAACTGAACTATTTTTGACCTCTACTATAAATAACAATAGCATAATGTTATTACATTATCCTAAATATATTTTGTTTATTTTTTACTCTATTTTGTTAGCCATTTTGGATAAAACTTTCGCAATTTCAGCATATGAATTTTAAATGTTAACAACGATAAAATAAGATACAATTTTTATAAGTATTATGTTTGGCAAAATGAAGGCGTTATGCGTGATGATATTATTATCTCACGATTTAAGTACCTATTCATAAAGCCTGCCTAAAAACCTGTTTGGATAAGCTTTTATAAATTTAAATATAAATATTTATTTTAATTTTATGAATATTAAAGAATGAATGTTTACTTGTTGACTTACAGTACTGATAACTCAAAACGATTTCAAATTATTAAATATATTTAAAAAAAGAATTCCTAGTTTTTAGCTAAGCCCCGTAACAGGTTCGCAGGAAAATTGCTACGAAAAAGTACCTAAGATAAATTTTCACAATATGTCTAGTTTTAAGAAATCGGATGAATAGAGTCGGGAAAATGAATGAAATTGTCCATCGCAGTCCACGGGAGAACGCTCCGGGCTAATGATTAATCGTCGTGTAACACAAAGCGCGATTTCTTTGCACGCCAGGTGATTCTTGCCAGGAAATTGAATAGTCGAAAAATCGATTGAAACTCACTTTTGTTCTTTTGTTATGTCCACTTGGGGGATGTTTGTTTTGAAATAATATTTTGTCACGGAATGAAGTGTGATTAATCAAAATAGTATACATACGCGCTCAAAATGAGAACGGAAAGGAGTTCTGTTTCTATCTATGTAAAATCACAGAATAAATAATAGTACTAGCGTACAGAAGTTGCACTGCTTTGATCTTGAAGAAAGCCGTCATTTTGCTTAACTAAACATTGCGCAACCAAGCTAAATTGCACCTAAACACTACGCGTTAGCATATGTTATTGATCTTCTCGACGCGACGGACTCGAACGGCAGGGTTACCTACAGCCCTACAGCGGCGAGTAATAATAAAAGTATTACCTATATCTACTAAAATTTAATATTTTAAATTAATGACTTGATTGATATTGAGTGTAATCAACAGTTATTTCACTTTAATATAATTTCTAACACTATTAAGTAAATTACGTTCAGTTTTTTTATAAACAATGTTATTTAATTATACAATTTTCACAAAACTTAAACCCAAAATGCCCTTAGAAAATAAAGATTTTGTAAAATGAGGTCAATTCGGACTAACCACATCAATTACCTAATTTAGTTCTTAATAAATAAGATAATTCAAAATACTTTACAGGATTCAGCATATTTGTGAATTCTAATCTTTACACATAAATATTAGAAATGAAAGCGCGGGAATCGTAAAACGCTGTGAAACCGCACTACAGCTATTCCGAGAGTGCGACGGACAGACCTGCTGATTTTGTCCACGCAGAGGACGCCGAGCGCTAGGTACTTTTCTCATACCTACGCGCGGAGTGATAGAGCCCTGGTAAAATCGACACGTAACGTACGACTTTTTGGACATAGTTACCTTATTAGATATTTCTGTAAAATTGAGATAAAAAAATGTGTTGTAATCATTACCTATATTAGAAAAAAATACTAGAAAAAATCGACTCATCCGTAGCTGCTCAGATGGGATTCGAACCCATGGGATTCCGGCCTAAACACTGTGCATTTGGCCGGAATCCTAAGGGTGCGGGTTCGTATCCCGTCTGACCTGCTACGGGTGAGTCAATTTTTTCTAGTATTTTTCTAACATAATAATTATCTTAATATAAAAATAGCATTGTGAATGCCTAAAATCTAAAAATTCAATAATGTGTTAAGTAGTTTTTAAAATAAGTATGAAGATCAAGCGTCAATAATAATCTAGGTAGGAAATAGGGTTTTCTAGAATGACGGTGCCGTCATATTACGGCCGTAATTAAGCGGCGTAGAACGTGCCTATGTAAACAATACACCGTAAAGTCAAATAGTCTTTTCACGTCCCTAATATTACGGCCGCTATGTGACGGCACCGCGTTTTTAAAAAACCCTAGCTGAAATCTCAGAAGTGAGTAGATAAGGTAGGTATGTGATGTTTTCCAATTATTTATATGTCCTGAGTTACTTAATAATAATGTAACCTATTTAGTGATCAATGAATGAACTCCCTAACAAGTGTGTGCTGGGGTGGAAATCTGCTGCGAGCGTGTTTCCGAAATCACTAAGGAATTTTATTTTCCCGTAACAACTTTGTAACAAGATCGTTACAAGTTTTAGATTGACGTAAGTCTGTTCTTGACAAAAACAAAACTGCTGAAATAACATGTACACCCTTATTTATTATTTGTGTTCGATTTAACAGCCTTTATTTCTATGTTGTATGGAATATTGCTACTTTGGACGATCTAAAAGCAAGTTATACACGATTTACAATTTTATTATTTTGTGTAGATTTGGATAAAATCCTTTAGACCTTAACTTTACACAAGTGATTAAAATGTCTTTTTTTAATTTTGAATTTGTAAATTAAAAAATCTAATAAAATACAATTGTTATTTACGACACAATTTTATTTCATGCTTTCTGAAAACCAAGCCTTTTAATGGACTACGAAAACCGAGCTCTTTAATGGAACCCGAAAAGCAAAAAATATAATATAAGTAAGTAGGTACAACATTAAACCCAGTAAAATTATACATCGGAACTTGCGTTACATCCGGTAGTTCTGATTTTTTGCAGACTTGTTTATGATGTTAACCCGATGAATAATCCAAGTTTGTGACCTCGAGCTGCTCGAGCAACGAACGCAACTAAGTCAAAAATAAAAAAAACCCCGTAAATTTCGACTTTTTGGCGATTATAACCATAAAGGACTAGTTTTTGATACTACTTTCTCAAGGTGTTTTTAAAGTAGACTTTTTGCTACAATATAAGATTAAAATTGTCTCTGTAGACTTAGTAGTTTCCGAGATGAAACCTTTCAAAATTTATAATTTTTTCAAACCTTGAATTTTTTTGCAATTTTTTGCAATATTATTAGTTAGTATTGCAGTAAGTAGACTAATATTACTAATTAATAATTATTTAATGAGGCGCAAGTAACTCAATATTTCTAGTATTTAACCTAGATTTTTTAGTATTCTATCCTTCATAAAGGTTTTTTTTGCACGTAAAAAATACTAAACTGAGTTGAGATTAGCAGGTGCACACGTTGGTGACACCCGTCTCTGACATTCAGGAACGTTGAAATCGGCCTGAAACTTTAACTAATTAGTGTAAATTCAATTTCAGATTCTAGAAATTTCCGTCTTAAAAGTTATTGTAACTTTAAGTAACTTTCATAAACGTTAATATTAATTAATATTAGGAATGAAGAGAATTGCTGTCTTTTCAACAATATTACCATTTTCACTTCTCAAGCTTGCGCGCTCACTAGACATGAAATAAAACACTTTTTAACGGATACTAGCACGGTTTTATTAAATGTACTTTGGTATTTAGTTGGTATTTGGTTTGATTTTTGGTTTTCCCGACGTTTCGGCACCTTTGCAGCTGCCGTGGCCACGGGGGACTGAAGCTACCCGTGAGCCTACCCTCAAGCGATGAATTTTTTTTTAGACGTTCAGAAATTAAAATTTAACTAAATTTTTAATTATTTTATGTTGATTTATAATTTAATTTTATGAATTATTTAATGCTAAAAAGAGAGAGAATCTACTGAAACTACCACCATTTCATAAAATTGGGAGGCCCCTCCAAGAAAGAAATGGCGAAAGAAAACTTGGAGAGGAAGCCGACCTCCGTCTTTTGTATTAATTTATTTATTTGCAAAAGGAACTAACTGTATCATTAGATCTTACAGTGTGTGTGAGGGGCTCTAGCTTGTGAATGATGGGGTCCCAAGCTGGTGGAATTTTCAATCATCATCTCTATTGAAATTAGGATATTTATTTATTTCGATAGCCTCGCGGAGCATTCTAGGGATAAATCTACGTTCCCTAGCAAGGATTTGGGGTTTGTCAAATCTAATATAATGGTTGGGCCCCTCAAAGGCGTGTTCACTCACTGCAGACTTGTTATCGCGCCTATGTTTCATGTCTGCTACATGCTCTTTGACGCGGGTCCCTATGCTTCTCTTTGTTTGCCCGATGTAGGAGAGCCCACAGTCACAATCTAGTTTGTAGACGCCTGCAGCTTGAAGGGGGATATTACACTTAACAGGTCGTAAGAATTGGTTGATCTTCTTCGGCGGCTTGAAGTAAGTTTTGATTGACGCTCGCTTCAGAATGTTTCCAATCTTGTCAGTGACACCCTTCAAGTATGGTAGGATGGCAGGTTGACGCTCTACTGTGGCTGGTTTGGCGCGTTTTCTGTGATTGAGGTGTGGTACTTGCAACTTGTTGTTACGCAGTACTTGTTGCACGTGCTGAAGCTCAGCAGTCAGGTGTTGTTTGTCACAGATGCCGCGGGCTCTCTGAAACAAAGATTTCCCTACGGTAGCTAACTGTATAGGATGATGGTGAGAGTCACGATTAAGGTATCTGTCTGTATGGGTTGCTTTACGATACACTGTGAGGCTCAAGGTGAGCTCAAGGTGGCTCAAACCTTGAGCCACACAGTGTATCGTAAAGTACTAAATAAATAAATTAATACAAAAGACGGAGGTCGGCTTCCTCTCCAAGTTTTCTTTCGCCATTTCTTTCTTGGAGGGGCCTCCCAATTTTGCCAAAAAATTTTGTTAAATTTTAATTTCTGAACGTCTAAAAAAAAATTCATCGCTTGAGGGTAGGCTCACGGGTAGCTTCAGTCCCCCGTGACCACGGCAGCTGCAAAGGTGCCGAAACGTCGGGAAAACCAAAAATCAAACCAAATACCAACTAAATACCAAAGTACATTCAATAAAACCGCGCTAGTATCCGTTAAAAAGTGTTTTATTTCAATATTACCATTTCTGTAAAGATTTAGAATTTGTTTTCCTTTTAATGATATCATACCATTACCCATTTCAATGTTGCTTTTTTTATAGATGGATAAGGAACATGGGCCATAATTCACCAATGTGGATTGGTTGATGTTAATAACTTCAAGTTGTGGGTAGGCCCCCAACCACAGAATAACTAATAGTACAAGTACAGAAGCAGCATTCCGCAAAGTCATTTAAATAAATAGCGACTTTTGCTCCAACACAATAAAGTACAATGAGAGACTTTCCAGGCAACGTTCCTCAAAAATTTACTAGATGGCGCTGTCCAATTCCCAACAACCTTACTTGATACTATGGTATATGAATGTAAAACGTAGTGATTATTTCCTCTATGTATGAATGTGCTATCTATAGTAATAAAGAGTACCATCGTAAAAACATATGATTTTGACAATTTGGTTTCATTGTAATCTTTATGTAATATTGTTGTGAATATTGAAAATGATTAATATTATTTATTATAATACTATTCACTAGTACCTATATTTTGCTTTGAGGTATCTATGTATTATTACTATGCGTGAAGACCTTGTAACTTTCTTGGACTCCGATAACCGTCGACCAATGAATCAAGACTACGGTTCTTGGACTCCAGCAGCGCCATAATGTACCCCTTAAACGGTCAAGCATGGCTTTTAGCATGTACACGTAATTACCACCACCACTACTATTTGGGGGCGTGGCCTACCTTTGACACAGTAGCCGGCAAACATCTTGAAATCGGGTAAGGGTTGCGCAGAACACGTATTTTGGGTATGCGTAGCGGTGAGGTACGCGGGCGGTGGGCGCGCGCGTGCTATGGGCCGTTCGTAAGTGCACATGCGCGAACTCATCGCCACTCCGTTCCGTCGAAGAGCGTCAAGATGTTTGCCGGAATCTAGGCCACAGTAATCACGTGATACCTACGTGCTTGATGTCAAGCCATCAAGCATCGCCCCTAGACGATCAAAATTTGATTAAACTGCCAAAAAATTTACATGCTTGACAAGCTATGCCTGACCGTCGCGTACATGCAGGAAGGAGGCTCCGTCGCAATGTCCCTTTCGCAGAATGTCCCCCTTGTACCCCTCTGAAAATCGCATAAAAGACAACTTTTTGATGTGATATTTTTTTATTAAGTACCAGCCCCCCAGCATGACCGACGAAACACGATATATATCGCGTGATATAGCGTTATATCGACACCCAACTGTCAAAATCCATTGTCTTTTGACAGCTAAACGCGATAAATCACTATATCATATCGTGTTTCGATGGTCATGCTAGGTAGGCTAGGCAGGGGGACATTCTGCGAAAGGGACATTTTGCGAAAGGGACGTTTTTCGAAAGGGAAGTTTTGCGAAAGGAACGTTTTGCGAAAGGGACATTTAGCGAAAGGGACATTCTGCGACGGAAGGAGTTGAAGAAGCGCAACCATAGAAATTAAGCGCAGCGAAAATTTTTCTATGTCTATGAGTGCAACGAACCGGAAAAAACCGGCTAACTGCATGTCGAGCCACGTATAGAGAATAAGGTTCCGTCCGTAGTCTCTGTCTCTGATCCAACTCAGAATGTTTCGGACAGATTGAGGCGAATTCGCCGCGCGATGCGGCATTTTGACCACCGAACTCAAAGCGATAGCCATAGCGTATAGCCAAAGCAATGCTCTAGCAATGAGAGCTTTTCAAAGTGACATTTAAAAAAAATAAAAGTAACTATTTACCTCACTAGATGGCGTTGATGGACAAGTGAACTGTCAAAATTGGCTTGAAAAATTTAAAAATAAACAGCCTGTGCTTATAAAAAAGAAGTCATTTTAATTTCTTGGCGTTCGTTGGTTGTTAGCGGTGTTTTAATGTGAATTTCGTTTTCTTTTCGATACGTTTTCTTCACTTGACAGTTGCCTTTTTATCAACGCCATCTATCGAGCCTACAGTTTTTAATCATTTGGAAAAGCCCTCATTGTTTTGGCTATGGCTATCGCTTTGAGTTAGGTGGTCAATATTCGTCAAAAGACCGCATCGCGCGCGGAATACGCCTCATCTGTACGAAGTTTTATAGGTAGGTACTGTTCATTAATACGTACTTATTAGGTTTATTGAGCTGTATTTTCCCTTATCCAATAAAATAAAATAAAGACAGACAGGGACTGACGTACGGACGGACGGATGGACTGAACGATCTTATGGGTAATCATCGTATAAGTTATTTCCTTGTTTTACTACGGAACCCTAAAAAAACGGTCATTCAAAGGCACAACTGTATACACTACGCTAAGCTAACCATATTACATTAATATTATCTTCAACATAAGTTTTGTCGCCGCAAAACGATTATAAAGAAAAAACACAGTTGATACTGTCAAAATCATATACGTATTTTTACGATGCTTCTCTTTGGTTAGACTATTTGTACCACGTTCATTCATACTACATATACTCAACTGCCAGGAACTGGACAGCGCCATCTAGTATATTTTCAAGGAACGTGGCCTGGAAAATCCCTCAGTAGTTGCCTCTCTTTCTATCGCGTGCTCTTACCTTTTCTGACGACGACGCAACGTTAAGGTCGTCTTACTTTAAATAAACTGTGTAGCATATAATCATAATGTGAAAAACGACACTTGTTTATTGGTTTTTTAATTTTGACATCCGTACACGGCATAGTAATGGCGATTCGACAAGAGACAATACTTACGCAGGCATTCAGGTGCCGCGTGGCTACACAGGCGGGCGTGTGGTGGCCCGCTGCTCACTTGTGCCTCCGTAGGCACGGCTAGCGGTAGGTGCTTCCTTCACTCTCTCAAGGTCGCACGGACCTTGAGAGAGTGAAGGAGGCCTGCCCCGACAAGGTGGACCGACGATGGTGAAGGCCGCGGGAAGCAGCTGGATGCGGGCAGCGTAGGACCGATCGTCGTGGAGATCCTTGGGGGAGGCCTATACCCAGCAATGGATGTCGTGCGGCTGATATGATGAACATGAACAACTTCAAAAGCTGCCTATATTTACCAACACCTTGTCGTATCTTCCGAAATACGAGAGAGATTCATCCGATGACCGACTCTAACGAAAGCCCGTCGGTAAAGCAGGCCATACACGCTAGGTTATGCATGACGGTTTTAACCGAGCTGCAAAACCTTCATGCAAAGCCGAGTTTAATAGAGGACACACACACTAGGTGACACATGACGGTTTTGACCACAGGCATAACCGAGCGGTTTGCATGAGCGGCTTGCATGTACAGGCATGCAGTTTTATCGCATGTATACACGCCAGGTTATACATGACGGTTTTGACCTTACAGTATATACATGTACAGTATGGCCGGCTTAACTATCAATGGGGTTGGCAACGCAAAGCTAATTGTAAATGTCGCTGCGTACGCTTGTTCCTAAGACAGTAGACGTTCAGAACAAAATGTATGGGAAAGTAGGTATTTATTTTGTGGTATTTTTTTACCGAAAAAGACCCATTGACCCAAAATGGATATACCTAGAAGACTATTCTATGCAAATGCCGGAATTGAAAGCCAAATTAAGACGTTTTTATTCTTACAGAATTTATCCATATTTTCTATATCCAGATTTTTCGGTAATTTGGAAGTGCCAACATTTTTAAAGCCTATTACACAGAATTTAATCATTTTAAAGCTAAAAAAACGTTTTTTTTAAGTAAAAGTCCTTTGTTTTCGTAGCTCTCGTGGAACGCAGTACGCAGCGCCATTTTGACAGTTGCCTTCCCCATTGCGATTGTCAATTTTTAGGTCAATGCCATCGTTGAAATTGCACGTGCAAATGATAAACTTTCGCATCAATGAGCGTCAATCACGTACAAAATGACAATCGCAAATGATCTTTCTCGGAGCGCACTCCTAGAGAGTATGTAAAAGTGATGTTAAATCACTACGTTTCCTTCTCCAGAACCATTGAATAACCACTAACGACCGACCGCACAAATCAATTATCCAATTACCCATTTTTTTTGTATAAGGATTTCGATATTATGAGTGGGATATTAAATGATTCTAAAGGAAACTCGCCCGTATAATTTAATTAACGAAATGAATGCATAAATTGTTTTGAACCGAGCCCAAGCTTCGATGTCAACAGGCTACCCGAAATATGTTCAAAACCGAGAACTCTTGTTTGGACTCCGTCATGTGGAAATTACGCAAATGTTCTAATGATCTTTTAGTGAATAATTAAAAAATAAAATGCATGCATTCATTTGTAATTTACATACTTGGTTAAGAGGATTGCTATAATGCATCCAGCCAGAAATAGCGAACGCATAATCGTATGCCAATTAATACTTTAATTTCAACTTTGTATTAATTAATATAAGTTTATTTTAATGTCCATATTTTATTGGTGACCGCGTCTGCAAAGTTTGGAATACTGTCAAACTTTTTACGATGACTTTCATAATTTCTAGAAATTTAAATAGCAGAATAAGCATTGTGTTTTCAATTTCATTTTATTCAACTCTCAAGTTTTTATAGCTTAACAATGTTCACAAGTTTATAATACTTTACCAGTAACCACCTCGAGTATTTCATTTGACACAATAATTAAAATATATTTAAAATAATATTTGCAAAACAACGTAAAATTACTTACTAATAAGAAGCTCTTTATTATCACGATGAACTTGTGATAAGTCAGCTTGTTTTAAAAAGAAAAAGTAGGTAAGTCTCACGCATCTGCAGAATATATTATTTCAACAAAGTGTTCCATACATAGGGGACGCGTAGAAAATCAAAATAAAATGTGTTCAATTATCATCGAGACAAATCCCTTCCCTAACTCAAACAATAATTGCTCCAATTAATAGTCGATTGAATTAACCACGTACAAATCTCCGATTTTAATTAGTGACATTCTGGCGGAATAAGCGTGTAAACCCGCCGAAAGCAGAGCACATAAATTGTTTGCGCCGTTCTTGTCACCGCAGTTGGGTCGAGCTGAATCTGTGAATGAATGGATTCCTTCACTAATCAGTGAGAACTTCGGACCGCGGCATTCGCCATGTTCAACTCTTGACACGTCTAATTAGAAACAGGATCACTGAAACGTTTCGGTTTTAATGAGCACTGCTTAAACGATTGCCGGAATGGAACGAAACTTTGCGGCTGTTATAAATCTGTTTTAAAACTTATGTGTGTTACAACACGATACGCTCTGCTATGCCCACTGAAACTGATTGACGGCGTTCTGGGTCCCTATGCATCCCGTATGATGCCCGTATGCCACCCGTATGGTGCCCGTATGCAACATCCAAAACCGATAGGATTTACTCACCGGCTCGGAAACGTCGCATGTCATGCACAGAGCGTATCAGCACCGGCAAAATATTCTCGCCGACATTGTTGACGCTCCGTGCATGGCACGCTACGTTCATGGCCGGTGACGGAACGGTCTAGTGGGAATAGTGTCATATTTTTTAATACAAAGAATTGTTTTTCCTGACACGTTCCTAGCACGGTTATGGTACCTACGGTGTAGTGATCTTTAACAAAAAAAAAATAATACGTATGTAGAATATAATAAAACAATAATTGTTTATTGTAAAGTCCATTATCTTTATGGGTAACAACTTCACCGTGTTGATATAAACATTTAAAACATGATTACTATATTTTTGGTACTATTGTTTTAGTAACGTTGATGGAATATCGATATTTTGAGGAATACTAAATAATATCGTATATAACGCATTGGTTGTTTAGTTAATTTAAACTCGAGTTGAATATCTGCAGTTTCAATGTTATCTGCAGTTTAGTTGCATATGATATACAAACTTGAGATATATATTATAATATCAATTTTTATACAATGTCTGCTGTATTATAATTATAATACAGCAGACATTGTATAAAAATCTAAATATTATTTAGATTTATTTCCATTTAGGGTCCTTATTCAAATGCATATTATCTATTCGGTCGAACGCTAACGCTTAGTTAAAGCTTATAAATAAGCAAAAATATAATCTATTGTTGATTTTTATACAATGTCTGCTGTATTATAATTATAATACAGCAGACATTGTATAAAAATTGATATTATAATATATATATCAAGTTTGTATATCTTTATATTGAGAGATGTAATTAATCGTCTTAATACTTGCATTTATTCATAGTTCAAACCATATATAGAAAGATGCCCATTCGAATATGGGAGCATAGAGCGGTAAATAATATGTCCGCGTAGAAACAACTTCAAGTAACGCCGGTTTTATTGATCCATTGATACTTCTTCCTTGCTTTGTGAAGGTCCACCCATCAATAACCTATAATATAGCGTACTTTGCGCGAAAATGCGTACCCTCCAAAAGAAAACCTTTGATGGATCACGTACCGTCCAGACTTTCCTACGATCTTGTTTGATAAATTGTTTAATTTTTTGGGATCTCACAGTTATAACTCATTAATTCGCCTCCAGCCAGCGTTGTAATGACTTTGATGTAAAGGGATTATTAAAAAGTGTTGCGTAATTTGGGTGGAGTGATTTAGCATCCGTGTTTATCTTCAGACTGAAACTTCATAATCAAGAGCGCTCCGTCTAAGTGTTATGCTGTAATATTGTTAATTTTTGTTGGAAGTACTTAAACTTGCCGCGGCGAGAAGCCCACCTGCGTTTTATGATGAAATTAGAATATATTTTTGGGAATAATATTTGGGAATAATATAGCCATGATGTTGTAGACTAGTGAAGTAGCAGCTAAAATTGATAGAGGCATTGTGTTGACTAAACTTGCATTCTTCGTTAAGGTATCTATCATTTTCAACTTGACTACTTATCTGCTAACCCTGCATTCATCAATGGTTGTCTGTTTTTACAAAACGATCTTTTCTTTGTTCTCTGGACTAACTTTGGTTATGGTATCATAATTGATATTTTACGAGCATAGAAATCATGTCTAATATTGATTAAGAATGAATGTAGTTTAGTTTAACCTTTGCGATTGGCTAGGTTCAATATTTAGTTACATTTACATGGTGCTCTCATTAGCAACTAAAATTACCGCTGGTACCTAATTGGCAACGCTATCAAATTAGTGAACTAAACCGACCCCATCTGCAGATCACTACTGTAATTTAAATTATATGGACTTGTTTGTTCGCCGAGTATTGGCAATTTCGCTAAGTGCATCAGTAACGACTATTCTTGTATTAGGTTTTTAATAGAATTTCATTTGATGTTAACTTTTAGAAAAGGCGTGGGCTTCTTGCACACTTTTATAATACTTACATTTTAAACTTTCCTAAATTTTTATTATTTACTGGAGTATTTTCACATAATATACAACGTGTTACAAAATAACCCCTAATGCCAAATATGGTAGATAGGGACTATGAAACTGAACAACTTTTACTTTGGGACCAACTATGAAATCGCGAAAAAAAATATGATACGATAATTTCAAAGTATATGGAACATTTTGAAATTTTCGTTATTAATTTCTGTGTGAAACAACTGATTTTTTTTTCGCGGTTTCAGAGTTGGTCCCATATTAAAAATTGTTCAGTTTGATGGTCCCTATCTACCGTACTCGGCGTTAGGGGTTATTTTGTAACACGTTGGAAACATATTTATATAGATAAAAATGTATAGGTAGGTACCATGGTTTTACCACAATTTAAAAATCTCAGATTTGAGTAAAATAGATGATCTTGTTTAAATAATGTGTCCAGCAAGACAAAGTTAGCATGGAAGTGTTTTCGAGAACCGCTATTATACTAGGGGGTCATAACAAATTTGGTAACGATCGCGTAAGTGGCTGACTCTGGGTTCACAGGATAGAGAGGCACTCTCTGATGCTATATATGTCGGTCTGTTTGCGTGAAGTGGTTGCGTTCTTTTTATATGCAGGCTGAAAAATGTGTTATCGTTACCAAAAAAAAAACGATAACGTAAGTGGCTGAAAATAGTACAGCAAGTAAGTACTAGTTGTACTCACGTGTATTACGGAAGGACTGAACAAAATTCGGTTGCGTTATGGAGCCACGCCAGTTCAAAGATGCTTTATTGTTACCAAAAAATAACGATAAGGTAAATGGCTGACAATAGTACAGCAAGTAAGTACTAGTTGTACTCACGTGAACTGTGTAAGGACTGAACAAAATTCGGTTGCGTTTCGTAGGTATAAGCGATTAAAGTTACAAGGATACAGTTAACTTTTTGTTTGTTTGTAATGTATAAACTCAAAAAGTACTCATCCGATTTTGATTTTTTTTCACCTATAAAAAGCTACATTATCAGCAAGTAATATAGGCTATAATTTATTTTCAAAAATGTAAGAGATCTCTACGAAAATGGCAATAATGAAACCCACGGTATCAAAAATTTCTCTATCAAAGTATCTATTTGGCATGCGCTGCGAAAACTATTGATGATACATAAAAATAATGTAGCGTACGTTTATAGTTCTCATTATTACCCACAAAAAAGTCCAGGAGACTATACGTGTTACTATTATAGTTTAGTCACAATAGCCGCATTTTGTTCAAATTAGTCAATCAAAATTGGGGTAAAATTGAAAGATGTAGCATGATCATGATATGTTTCTGGTATAGGGTCGTTTATTTGGGCGGGATAGGAGGGGTGTGCATCTGCGCCACCTGGTTATAAACTGCATTGTACACCTCGTCCGCTACATATGTGTGGTGGTCGGGGAGATGGTGTAGGATTCTATACTTGTAATAAACTCCGAGTGCGTTATTTAAAAAACCCAGATTATTGCATAGAGCAAATGTGGTTATCTACAAAAGTTAATGGGTACTCCTTAGTGGTCGGAACAGCCTATAGGCCTGCTTGGGTGAATATAGATTCTCTAACTCAGTTGGTTGCAAAGTTTTCTAAATATGATCCCTGCAAGTCCCTGCGAATAGGAAGCCAGTTAAGTTTGGCCCGGAAGTGTGACACATGGTCAAATTTGCGAAGTTTGAAAATAAACCTGATACAAATATTCTGCAAACGCTCAAGTTTATCGAGCAGTTCCTCCGACAGATCTGTGTAACAGACATCAGCGTAGTCAATTATGGGTAGCAGGAGAGATTGTGCCAGGGTAATTTTGGTGCTGGTCGGTAAAAAGTTGCGGAATTTTTATTACTTTTTTATTTTTAATATATATAAATGATCTACCCTTTTCTGCAGAGAGGTTCTGTGATATTGTTTTGTTCGCAGATGATACTTCTTTAATATTCAAAGTTGACAGGAATAAAACTGATTTTGACTATGTGAACAAAGCACTCTCGCAGGTTCTTACTTGGTTTAATGTAAATAATCTCCAGCTTAATGCTAAGAAAACCAAATTTGTTAAATTCACTTTACCTAATGTACAGGCGAATCCCACTGAAATTGTAAAAAATAATGAGAAATTAGATTTGCTCGATTCAACAATTTCCTTGGGTGTTACTCTTGACAGTAAACTTCAATGGCTATGCATATCGCAGCTCTGGCTGGCAAGCTCAGCTCTGCTGCCTATGCTATTAGAAAAGTTAGACAGTTAACAGATGAAGAAACTGCCAGATTAGTGTATTTCAGCTATTTTCATAGCATTATGTCATACTATATTCTTTTGTGGGGGATAGCAGCCGATATAAATACTATTTTTGTTTTACAAAAACGAGCAATAAGAGCTATTTATCAACTAAGTTCTAGAACATCTCTTAGGGATAGATTCAAAGAGATTGGTATATTGACAGCAGCATCACAATTTATATTAAACTGCATACTTTTCGTGCGTCGCAATATTAACTTATATACAAAAAATAGTGATTGGCACAATCGGAACACCAGAAATAAAGACAAACTTGTAATGCCTCAGTATAGATTAGAAAAAGTCCGTGGTTCTTGCATAGGTCTTGGTATAAAGTTTTATAATAAAACTAGCGGCCGCCCGCGACTTCGTCTGCGTGGAAAGTTGTTTTGCTATCCCTCGGGAACAATCCTTTTTTTCGGGATGAAAGGTACCCTATGTCCTTCTCTGTACCCCTAGCAATGTGTATGTAAAATTTCATGATGATCGGTTCAGTAGTTAAGACGTGAAGGCGTAACAAACAAACAAACAAACAAACAAACGGACTTTCGCATTTATAATATTAGTAAGGATTCCAAGTAATATTTTGGATTTACCATTTGAAAACTTCAAGACTCAAGTAAAAAATTGTCTTCTCAAAAAAGGATACTATACGGTTGAAATTATCACTGGTACTAGGAGTGTTAAGGTGAATTTTTCCAATCCCAACAGATTTTAAAAACTTCCAAATTTGAGCTGGAGCTTCATTTTCAACAGATTTATGAAAGTGCTTATTTGGGCGTCCCTAATTACTGTATTGCTACTATCCCTAGCGCAGTTTTATTTAGATTCATTGCGCTCCGTGGGATTGATCTTGAATTTGGATTTGGTTCTGTTCTTTTTCTCCATTAACTTCCGTATGTCATCCGTCAGCCAGGGTGCTGAAAGATGTTTGATTTTAACGGGTCTTATGGGGGCGTGTTTGTCATAGAGATCAGTAATATATTTATTAAAGAGATCGATCTGTTCATCCACAGAGTCAGACGAGAAAATTGATGACCAGTTTATGTTGGCAGTGTCATCGAGTAGACGCGTGTAATCAATGCTATTAAAACTACGCTGAAGCTGTACGGTGGGTTTTAGTTAAGGAGGACGAACTCGGTAGGATAAATACACCAGGTCATGGTATGAAAAAGCGTCTGCAGAATGTTGACCATGCTTAGAAACTTATTAATAATAATAATAAATAGAAGTTAATTAATTACTTATATCACAAATGTCATCATATTTCGATTTTACCCTAGTTTTGATTGACTAATTTGAACAAAATGCGGTTATTGTGACTAAACTATAATAGTAACACGTATAGTCTCCTGGACTTTTTTGTGGGTAATAATGAGAACTATAAACGTACGCTACATTATTTTTATGTATCATCAATAGTTTTCGCAGCGCATGCCAAATAGATACTTTGATAGAGAAATTTTTGATACCGTGGGTTTCATTATTGCCATTTTCGTAGGGATCTCTTATATTTTTGAAAATAAATTATAGCCTATATTACTTGCAAATAATGTTGCTTTCTATAGGTGAAAAAAAAATCAAAATCGGATGAGTACTTTTTGAGTTTATACATTACAAACAAACAAAAAGTTAACTGTATCCTTGTAACTTTAATCGCTTATACCTACGAAACGCAACCGAATTTTGTTCAGTCCTTACACAGTTCACGTGAGTACAACTAGTACTTACTTGCTGTACTATTGTCAGCCATTTACCTTATCGTTATTTTTTGGTAACAATAAAGCATCTTTGAACTGGCGTGGCTCCATAACGCAACCGAATTTTGTTCAGTCCTTCCGTAATATACGTGAGTACAACTAGTACTTACTTGCTGTACTATTTTCAGCCACTTACGTTATCGTTTTTTTTTGGTAACGATAACACATTTTTCAGCCTGCATATAAAAAGAACGCAACCACTTCACGCAAACAGACCGACATATTTAGCATCAGAGAGTGCCTTTCCATCCTGTGAACCCAAGGTCAGCCACTTACGCGATCGTTACCAACTTTGTTGTGACCCCCTAATCTATATTGGACCTTCTCCGTAATCGTCACTGATAAAAGACGATGTTCCCCCATATATTTCTTAAAAAATTATAGAGAAAAAAATGTACAAATTTTTGGCTATTTTGCAGGTAACAGACCAGTTGTTTCTGGAGATCTAATTAAGGTCATAGTGTCTAGATAGGTATGAAATAAAGTTAAAGTTGACATAAAGACAAATGATGGGCGTCTTGTTTTTGTCTGTGGCTACCTCATATCAGTTTTAGTTTGTAAGGCAAAAACAAAAAACTTAAGCTATTTTATTGTAAGTAGACTTTAAATATTACTCTGTTATAATTTCCAACTTATAAAGACATATTTTTTTAATTTATACGCATTTTTATTGACTTGATAGACTTTCCAAATTATTATGCATAAATAACTTTATCCGTTTCGCTGTAACATATTTGTTGCACACACAAATTACATATTACAAGAGATACACAAAATACATATTAGTTTTTTTTTATTGGGCGTGGTAGATAAATATAATTCTATTTTATTAAAAAACTACGTACGTAGCACCTGCCGGGGAAAAAAACACTTCGTCGCGAAACATTCAGTTCAATATAAACAGCAGTGCTGTTTCTATTGAACTGAATGTTCCTCCTAAAAAAAAAAACAACCGGAAATAAAAGAGCGTCTCGGCCTATTTCAAATGTAAATCTCTGTCGTTGTAACGGTGCGCGCGGCGAAATAAGACATAGGTCGCCGAGATTGTCGCGACTTGGTTTCGTTGACTTGGAAAATTTTCTGACGCACTCGGGCCCAGGATTTGCGACGAGTTTATACGTCGCGTCGCCTCCCTAGGAAAAAGTTAAACAATACAATGTTGTTTACTTTTTAGAACGTCGCTGATGGCGCTGAGTACTTGAACGTAACATGTTACGTATTACTTTCGTTTCGGTTTCTCTTCGAATTCAATTTGTAGGAATGCGATTTTGGAATTTGGAGTTAACAAAGGGTGATGAAATAATAAACAGTTTGTTCATTTCGAACTGACCAATAAATTCTAAAATCTGATAAAACAAAATAGCTAGCAATTACTTGATGTGAGCGATTTCGTAGAAGTAGGTAAGAAGAAGGTATCTAATATAAAGAAAAAGTCGAGTTCGCATCATGGCCCTTGTGCAGCACAAAAAATCCGATTTTCCTTTTACTATTGATTCCTTTTCCTTATTTAGCGATATGACTGAGCCCTTTTAATAGGTACTAGCGATAAATTACGAAAGAGCTTTCGGCAGGCTTTGTGCCAATCGATACGCGCCGATTTCAATTTGATGCGACTTACCCTACGTTGTAACCATATATTATTATTGTGGTCTTTAAGTAAGAAGTGATCGTTTAAATAATAATAATTGTTTAATATAATAATAAGAGGCGAAATACTTTATTTATTTATAATGAATGAGCCTTTTCATCTATCTAGTAGAGTATAAAAAGTGGCTTTATAGGCAATGTAGTTGAAATAAATTTTGCTTGTTATTCAATTAAAATTTATTTACTGCGTTGCTTCTTATTTTGCTATTCCTGGGTTTTCATTATTTAAGCTTACAAATTATGACAACTTTCAGTATGAACATCAACGTATTAATTAAGTGACATCTTGATGACATCATTAATTTTGTTCATACTTCCATACGTTTTGTTACCACTTACAAAGACGTGAATATTCTATAATGTGAAGTCTACAAAGTTATATTATTTTGAGCAAAAAGTTTTCAACTTTTTTAACTTATCGCCACTTCTGAGAAACTTTATTTTTATTATAGACATATAGTACTTTCCCGTGGATATACCTTGTTGGATAAAAATATTATACAAAAACCATAACAATGTTTTAAAATTTATGGTTACCAAATAAAATTGCTTATTCTATTTCAAAACAAATCGTTACGAATATACTATAAGGTTTGATATCTCATAAAATAGGCATTGAAAGAAGTATTATAGAAGTAGACCTTACAATTTCATAAATGTAATATTAGTATCATTCAAGAGTGTTTATGGTGTCGTACAATACGGGGCTTGTTCGATAGATATGTCTCGTAGAGTAGTTATTGGGCCGCAAGGGTAGTAAAGGCTAATTGGCGGGGTGGCAGTTAGTTACAGGGTTGCTAGATGTACGATGGAGAAGAGATTTATTTTTAAGACTGAAAAAATTTGTGATTTTTTATTATTTTTTATATAAGTATCTAAGAGGTAGAAAAAAGTTATATTTTTTATTTTGATCAATGTAAAATTAGGTTATAACAAATAATAGCAAATATTTTCTAGTTGACCCTTCTTTGTTTTATTCTAAACGATTGAGTCATCAGTTCTTATAAAAAAAAACACATCACATCAATTTTCTTGCAGCTTCTTTCAAGGCCTTTGACCAAAGGCGGAAAAATACTATTCTGTCGTGTTGTGTTGTGTTGCGACAGACGCGTATCGGTTTCATACATTTAGTATGGCTAGAAACTAATGCGTTTATTGACACAACACACTGTAATAATATGTTTCTAGCCATAATTAATGTATGAAACCGATACGTTTATGTCGCGGCACATACGACACGACAGAATAAGTAGTATGTTTCTGCCTTTAGCGTTTTAGAAACTTTGGTGTAGATTCTGACTAAACACATAAAATTGCTTATAAACCGACTTTTGTTAAATAAAATTATTCAATTCAATTTGGAACCATATTTAAATATTATATCTAGACTACCGGACAAAGTAACAAAAACTTTTGCGAGGATTCCCTAGCTGGGTAGAACGATAACGGCGAACAGGGATTGCGAAAATTAACCTCTTCCGAGAGGTCCAATTGGTGGCTATGATTAGTTTGTAATTTGTAACGGCGACGATTGCGGTCGCTCCAATGTTGGCTTTTTGTCGTATTCACTCTCAAACGACTGGCGACGATCGGGGGGTTATATTGGCAATTGTTTCTGATATTTAATCAGTTTTGGATCGTAGCAAATGGAACGAAGTTATGTCTACCTACCCTTAAGGGAAAAAGGCGTGACATTATGTATTATATAGGGATATCTTTGCCTTTTTTATTGAATTTTATTTTCAGGGCTTGAATTATAATTACCTACTTATTTTGTTACCATTGTTTGTAACAAAAGGGATAAGGGATAATAATAATAATAAGTGTTTCATGTATTAAAATAATTACAAAACTGTTTCTTTGTATTCAATGCTCATTTTCGCATACAATAACATGTTAATGCATTGTGCAACACATACTTAGGTAGGTATCTTATCAAAATAGTAGTTTTATATAGTAGGTATAATTAGGCAAACGACAGATAGCTGATTAATGCCAAATAGTGTTACTGTATTGTTGAATACTCTTGAATTACCGACTAAATAACCAAACATGAGCTGAAAACAACGTGCAAATAAAATAACTCACAAAGTGAAACCATTTGTAGGATTATAACTACCGAACCACATTTTGTATGAACCCAACATAAAAATTGTGAAAACATCAGCCAAAGTTGTTAAGTTAATACAGAAATTCGTAGAACTAGAAGAAATAGCTGTTCTTTCTTCCAATAAAAACTGAAAAGATTGGTGAAAATCACATAAATATTTACTAGTGTTATAATTATAAGCCATCAATGACGTAGCTAGTCTTTGCAGCATTACCGAGAATCATTTATCAAATTCGATAACCAGTTCTGAAATACCACGAAAAAAATTTAAGCTCTTCATAAAAAAATCTCGGTCCGCCTGATTACGCTGCGTGATGTACATGGAGTGAATAAACAAGAAATATGCGGTCGCTTGTGTTTTGTTTCAGCCTTTATGAAGCGGCCGCCTTTATGGTTTATGGCTCAATAATATAGGCCGTAAACCGCCCGGCCCTTACTGTCTCACAATTGAGTCGCAGAGTCCTCCCGTCTCCTTCAGGACCTCTTTAATAATTCCACTTTCGTTGGAAAAATGGAAAATATTTCAAGCACCCGGATTTCCTATTCTGATTGTATGCTAGTCGTTTTTGTGTTGTTTGGTTTGATTGATGTAGTTAGAAGTTTGAGTTGATTTGGGCGGCTGTCGCTTTTAAGTTTGCGTTTGGCTTTTACTATGCAGTAGACAACGTGCAACACTTCTCTGAGATACAAAGCACATTAAAGTCTTCTTTAATATTGTACTTCAATCTGAGGTATACAAAGTGCCTAAATGTTACAAAAACTAAATAATATCTACATAAAGTTTATGAAAAAAAAAGATATAAAGATAATATTTTTTTCAAAAACAAGTTACAAAATCATTTGTAATAAAATAATATTCCTTAGTACTTTTTGTAGAGTTCAAATCTCTACCTATATAAGTAGAACATGAAATAAATACCTACTTTAGTGCTTGCGCTGCTTTTTAAAAAGATTATTATTATCTCCAAGCTCGCTGATAAAAGCACCGATAAAATTCATCCCTGACTTGAGAAAATTGAAAATGTTAGATATTTTACGAAGGACGGATTCAAACTTGATTTGAAATAAGCTGTGATGGAGCGAAAGGCGTCACCAACGTGATTGAATTGAATTTCGCCAAAAATTACTGTTACGGGGATGAATAATTTTAGAAACACACTGCCTACAATTTAGTATCTGATTTTGTGAAACATGTTATACATTTTTGCACGCCTATGTTGGTATATTTTTATCTGTCTCCATTTTAACAGGTAATTTAAGCAAAAATAACGACAAAGGAAACAAAGGATGATCTGGCTACCGTAGGATCATAAATGGAATCTGATTACGAGTCTCAAAAAGATTTTTAATTTGCAATAATTAATTCGATAATATGAGAAAAATCATGAGACATAGCTAACTACGCTTGCTTTAAAATACTGTTACTAAAATATTATCCAATTAATAAGACTTGATTATTTTGATTTAGTGGAAATTCAGCGTAAGAACTTTAGCTTTTTTAAACGATTATATAATGATGCCTAGATTTTCACACTACCAACGCAATCAAAGGACTCAATGAAATGCTTTATTTTTCTTCGGCGCTAGGAAATCACATAGACCAATAATTCTGATGAATTGTGATCGCGCGGCACGGTGGTTTAAGCATTTCCTACCAATCGCACGGTTATTGGTTCGAGATCCGGTGGGGTTATTACGGCCGTGTGTTTCACGAAGCGTGCAATATCGCAGCAATTAGATACTTTGAAATGTATAGAAACTCTGGCTTAGGCAATTTCATTTACTGGATTACTAAAAGCAATTTTTTTTTTCGATAAAATATATCATAAAGTCTAGTGGCTCTGTGAGCTGTAGACCTCGCGTTTGTGACATTTTTGGTATTTTTCCGAACTCAAATTCAATATTTTAGTATAACCGTTTTGAAACAATTCCCGTCAATAAGTTAGTGCTTTTCAAACTTTCGTTATTTTCGACTATTACAACAGTTACAAATTCGCTCAAGTTCGACGTCTATTTGCGTCAATATTTAAGCCAAATTTCCAACGGCAAATTCCTGCTACTAACCCTATTATCGCGAGATATTGAAAAGTATCAGTATTACAGTATGCACTCACTGTATTCTCCATTATTATTAAGAAAAATTTTAAACTACATAGCTTTTCCGAGCAGAGAGGAAGTTTGAAATTTTTAATAAAGTAATATTGAACTTTATACAGAAACATACTCAAAAGTTTACAAAGAACTTCAACAGAGGACGTTTTCTGTTAGCTTGTGTGTAAAATATTGTACTTATCGTAAGACATAATAACTTCCAAGAAAAATAAACTATAGTTAGCTACTGCTAAGAAAACTAGAAATTAAACTAAAAGAACTGAATTTAATTTAATATTATGTACTTAGGTAATTACACTTACATAATTCATAATTACTTATGAACTCACAAACATCAATCACAATAAAGAAAAACACTTCAATTTTCATAGGACAGTCACTCGTGTTGAATAACTAAAGTGATGCTAATTTATTAATCGATCTCTCGAGCCTTTGTGTATTTAGTACCACCAAATGCGTTTTAACTAAACAGTTAAGTATGAAATAAAATGTAATATCAAAACAACTAAGTATGTAATATAACTTGGTGTTTTAATTCCAATACACACTTATGTCAGATTCCAGAGATAGTTATCGGTTTCTTGGATTTCGGCTTTTTGGAAGTTTTGCCGAAGGGGTCTGAACTTTATCTGTGGTAAGTAATAAAATTAACTTTAAACGAGATAATGTTGACCCCTCCGATAAATTTAAACCTCCGATAAACCACCGATAAGTACCTCAGAAACCGGGCATTAGTTTGTATTAGAATCAAAGCACCAAGTTATATTACATTTAGTACCGAGGGTAAAGCACCACAGGGTAGGAAGGTAGGTTCGACCAAATTACGCACGTGTTTACGCAACGACTAACACTTCTCTATCCAAGCAAACAGCATCGGCCGACAAGGCACTGCGAGGCAGTACACGGACACAGAACGTTTGCTTGTTATGGTTTGAATTACCACCAGGGCCGTGGAACGGACGACGCTTGGATAAACACAACTTTTGACTTGTAGTAGACCACTTGAGACTATGGAATATATTCAAGTGTACATTCTTTATAAGTTATTGCTTTGAATAGCTTAAGTAGAGATTAATATGGTTAATCCATTTATAACACAAAAACTTGGTAAAATTTCAGAAGTATATGATTCAATTATTATAACACAGGGAATTAAAAAAAAAGAGTAAGTAAGTAGATTGCTAATTATTTTCGGAAATTACATAAATAACAGATACAATTTATAACCTTAATCAAATTGTCTAGACTCTAGAGTTAGGTAGGTAAATGCACTCGTGAATACCTACCTACATACCAGAATATCTTCATTTTCCCTGTTGTCACTTGTCTCAGTAGTTCAAGAAGTTAACTACAGTTTCTGTTTCAAAACCGTCAATACTTTGTTGTATTAAACATTTATATCAGCTTGATTTATCAAATCAGAGACTTAATATTTTTTAACTCAGTAGCTTAAAATACCACACTTGCATTTAAAAAAGTTTCTTATAACTTTCGGATTGCCATCTATGCATACATTGATCTACTTCTAGTCTTTCAAAGCCATTATTTCCCCTGTTCAGCTTTTCTTCAGCCTTATATTTTCCAAGCGTTCTCAGCAATCCGTTTGCCACTGGCTAGAGATAGTTCAAAGCTGCCCTTCTGTGTTTATATGTGACGTTAGCGGTTCGCCGATCGAGTGGTTAGCCGTGTCCGGAACCCGCAACAAACTAACTTTGAACAAATTTCAGACTCCGACAACAACTCTCTGGCATGCGGTCTATGGCTTACCTATCAAGTAGCGAGCGATAGATGCGCTTAGCGCCAAACTTGTTTAGAGAAAAAAAAAAGATTTTTGGTTGCCAAAAGGTTACTAGAAAACTAGTGGCCAATCGGTAGCGTAAAGTTGAATCTGATTGGAGTTTTTGCTAATTGGAAAGAATAAAAATGTTGAATCGTTACAGTGCTCAACGGAAATGTTTGAATGTTAATATCGTTATAGTGAGAAATGAAAATCTGTTGCAGATTTTTATGTCCGATCTGTGAATTTTTCGATATTTTCGGGTGGGGCTTTTAGAATTAAAAAAAAAGAAGTTGTCATCCAGCCTCACCTTCCTTCCTTTTAATGCTTTTTCAACTCTAAAAGGTTAGAAATCATTTTTGAATGTTAGATATTTTGGAATGACTTTTAATAAAATTCTCTAAACTATCTATAGATAACTAACATAAGAACTGCATTTTATTATCTATATACTTACGTAAGTTAAATTTGATCGAAACATTACATTAAATTTATATAATAAAAAAAGGGTCGAATTGAGTACCTCCCTCCTTTTGAAGTCGGTAAAAAGCATGAAATCACTAAGTTTTAGTATCAACCAACCAGGGAATTCCCCAAAAATATATTTTTAATGAGTCAGAAAGTAAACCTTTTTTTTTTTGCTTCGCGCCCGAACATGAAAATAATAGCTTTTTGGCTGTTAGCTGAGCTGCAGATAGTATTTTATGGTCTACAATCTAATTCAAGCACATAATCTTACAATTCATAGCATACAATTTTATTCAGGATGCTTATCCTAAGACTAACTTATTCTGCGAACCTAATGCGACGCCTATGTAGGTAGTTCTGTGCTATATCCACAAAATAAATTACATATGTTTTACAATTGTTATACATAATATCCGTTGTTTGGTTCGGCTCTGCATCAGTAAGATTACCACGTAGTAAACATTAATATTGCTAACTGCTTTTGGGGTAAACTTTAAGATATACTGCCCCCAAGTCGGCTAGATGTACGTTCTGAATATTTACGTGATGCTGTCATATATATTATGCTTTATATAATGTAAACGTAAAGTAAGTCCCTTGTTCTATAAAACTTGCAAGTCATACAAATTGCTACTTTAAATATTTAAAAATGAGTAGCACACCAAACCTCGCCCTTTTTATCCTGCAATTCCATTAAGATTAAATTGTAGATAGTCCTTGTCTTAAAAAAAATACTTGAATGGTGTCTTGATAATAACTTAAATATTGGGCATTTAAATATATATCTTAAATTAATTTAATCCTACAATTTTATCTTGAAACATTTTAATGAAAGCAATAAGAATAGAAGTTATATCTACCTCGAAAGTTCTGAAGCCAGCTACGAGTATCTATTTTCTCAAGGTCCGTCTGGCAGACGGACAGTCTAAATTCAACCTTACTGTCCCTCCAATTAATGCATATTTTCATTCATCTATATTTAATGTTAATATAATAGTCGAATATATTAGCAATCATTTTAACGTTTATTAAAATTGATGACAGGTGCTAAAGAAATAAATAAAATAAGTTTATTTCAGATTTACAGATATAATTAGGTACCTATATAAGATTAGTAATATTGAATACCACTACGATAGCAATAAAAGGGATATATTTTAATGAAAATATCCCTGTAACGAATGACCACGTTGAAATTTAACAAAGAAAAAGTAGTCATATGATCGATTCTATCGATTGGTGCTACAAAAATATAGGGTGTTAATTTTTTGAATTCGAGTCGATTCGATTCCCGATTAAGGAAAGCGTTTCTTTTTAATTCTTCAAATTTTTAAACATATTTTATTTCTTTGAACAAAAACAGAGTAAAAACACTAAGAATTAAGTAATAATAATTTTATCCCATGTAAAAGTCTCTATATAACGTTTGACCGCATTGAAATAGTACAAAGCAAAGATATTCAATGCTCGGCCACGACTTGAATGATGGTGTTACACTTTGACAGAGATAACGCGTGAAAAAGAAATAGGCCCTTTTTCTAGTCGGCAAGGCGTGAACGCAACGCATCACCTATTTCTAAAGGAGCGTAAATACACGCATCTTGAGGAGTGCGTCTGGATCGACACATACCGACCCCTCGTCTGCAAACAGGAAATGTGCTCGGTGGGTTGATTCTGAACTAGTCGTGCGATCTGCGAATTATTTCAACTTTGTACCAATTTGTTTTTATGTTGGGCGTTTTCTGCTAATTGGCTCAAATCGAAGTCCACATTATGAAACTTACTTAGGCAGGTTAGTTTTTACTGAGCTAATGAAAGTGATTGATTTTAAAGTGATTTTTCCAACATGCATTAATTGTAATTATTTATTGCGACAAGTAATGGTGGTATTAATCACAAATCGCCGTTTGCTAAGCCACCAACTTAAATATTAACAGATTCTATCAAAAATTACTTAGATAATTAATTAAGACACAAAACGATAGTTAAACCTTCAATATATAATCTGACCTGACCTGAACTTTTTGCTAGCTTAGATAATCGGCCACCAAACTTTTTATTTCTTTCCTTAAATCGACACCAACATGATGAATGTGGCTAAGATCAAAAGGTAAAATCCCGATCGTTATTAACGTTATTTTGGCGTCTGCCTCTATCTTCCTTTTTATTTTAGTCTGAAACCAAAGTAATATTCTATAGCAATACAATAAAAAATAATATGAACCCTTCCATGTGCCTAACGTATATAAAGTAGGGAAATCTTTGTGGTGGATTTAACTGCGCCTCCAGACGGTCGGTTTGATAGTTTTTGTCCCGAAGTCCATTTCTCACTGGAATTTCTTTTACTGAAGTCGTACAAAATGATTGTACGGAACCGTTTTTACAAAGTGTTAACTTAGCTTATTTTGCATCATTTATTATCTCAAACTTGAAACTTTCTTAACAAAATTTCGTCGTTATTGAGCGTGGATTTTTAATAAATTAGAACAAGATGCATTTAGCCACACTCTTAAGACACGATTTTACATTAAGCACCCAAAATAAAAAAAAATCGTCATAATATTAAGATTATAACATGTATAATTATTAAGACATCGGAAAAAAAAACTGTAAGCGCTATCGCACACGGGCAACTTTTGTCTCCGCAACTTTTTTGTCTCTCACGTGATTTGTATGAAAAGTTGCAGACGACCGTGTCGCTTCGTGCGCGCGCTTCCATATAAACCCGTGGACTTGATTTGAGAGACAAAACAGTTGCTGGGAGACTAAGTTGCCTGTGTGCGATAGCGCTAACTGACGTGACGTTTAGCGTAAAATGTGTGTAAAGAGTTTTATCGAAATAAGTGTAAATACATTACACTTATTTCGATTTTCATAAGCATTTTAGAATATAAAACTAAATTCTATCTCGGAGTTCTATCTCCGAAGAACCAAAATGTCCACATAATTTCAAAGCACAAAAAGTGTAGTGACCAGAATAGTTCCTTTTATTCGTTGGCTGTAGTCGCAGGATGTTTCTAATTACCACAACTCGCTGATGGTTGTCTTTGGCACGCCATCAAAGGGACCAGTGTCGCTACACTTGCAAAGAGCCTGTTTTTCTTCTTTAAGTGGCAACATGATATAATATTTATTAGTTGTTCAGTGCAAAGAATATCGTTAATTGCAATTTCCTTTGAATATTATGCAAACGTATGAATATGAAACAACAGCTTTGCTACTATTTAGTTTTTTTAGAATCAATATTTTAGTTCGGTACACCAGACTATAGTAAACGTTCAAGGTTTTTATAATTAAGTTCAAAGTTTTTCTTTCTACATAAGAGTAAAATAAAAGGAAATTGTAAATAAGTTCACGTTTCCAAACCGAATGGATATTTTTCATTACTAATCTGTCTGTTCCTTAGTTGAAGTTATATCTCAGAAAAAGTAGACTTGTTTGTATCTTTCTTATGTAGGGGTATTATAAATATAGAATCTTGTTGAATACTTATTTATCTGGCTCCTCGTAATATCTAGTGGAAAATATATTTCCTACTGGCTGCCGAAATTGCGTTTAAAGAGGCCCACTTCAATAGCCCTGTTATTAAATTGTTTGCAAAAAAATAAACTCCATTGTGTCCCGTCGCAATTAGGTTATCCTTCCCGCCGTGTAATCCCAGACCAAAAATCTCATCCATTATTTCAAGAGCCAAGATATTCCCGTAGGAAACAAACAAACTAATGCAATATACATAAATAAGGAGTCAGATCCGTTTGTTCGAGCGTTCAAAAGAAATCAAGTTATGCGAATAAATCACAGTCGAGGAAACTTTCCCTGGAACTCTGCAAATCCGACGGGCACCGCTATACTAACATTAATCGTCTAGACCAAAACTAGTTTCTCTAATTATTTTCTTGCCTTTGACCGTAAGGTTTTGTCTCGAAAATCCGAGTAATGACTCAATTACTCGTGAGACTCGATGAGCTTTAATGATGGAATTAGAAATCAGCAATAAAATAAAATGGACTGGTAATATAATGAAACAAATGTCAATCTTATTTTATTTGGCGTTATTAAAGTATAAAGAGAAGATTAATTCCAACAGACATTAATAAAAGCCTTTAAACTGATTATTGGCAATAATAAATAAGCGCTTTGTTCAGAAGACATTTTCCCTAAACGTCGTTTATTTTTGTAATGAAACTCATAAATAATAGCCTGGTCGTATTCGGTTTTCTTGATACGAGTATGTATGGCTTGTATTAGACTGAAAGATAATGTGTATTACTTATTATTTAGAAGTTGTAAAGCGTGTACCTACCCAACTTTCTTTACTGCCGCTTACGCGTATCGTTATAAAGATGACCTTTAATGCTGTAGAATATAGTGCTTATCTTGAAGAATGCTCATTGTATATTCAGGCTTGGTTCAAAAGCCTTTTGGTGGCGCACAAAGAGAGCTGTCTTATTGACGGACACAGCTTTATACCCTCTGCCCTTGGTTTTTATTGGCATGCGTGGGTCTTTTCTCCATTACATATTTATAAGAATGTGAGTAAAACCGACTCTAAGGGCGGATATTGTAAGCTGACATTATGAGTGTAAGACATATTATTCATGGGTTTAGTAGTAAAAACACATTAAAAAATTTGTTTACCGCGTAATCTGAATAAAAAAAATCTACGTTCGTAGCTGGTTATAAAACTTATTTATAATATAGACCAAAAGTAGGTTTTCCTGGTATTTATAGGTTTATCTATTTATGATGTTAATAAATGTTTTTCTATTCTATTCTATTCTATCTAAAAAACCATTTAATGGTTTCCAATAAAACAATAATAATGTCGTAGGTATGAGTTATGAAAATATATTACCTACCTACTGAATGAAAAGGCTAATTAGTTTAGACTGTTGCCTTTAGCTTGAATGCATCTAGGGCTCTATTTCGTAACCACTCTCTTTTATCTCGCTTAATTACTGCTAGTCCTACATTCAACATGAAAAACTTCGTATCTCTGAATCGGTCGTTTGCAAAATATCTTTTTGTTTTTGGCCTAAGTCTTCAAAGATGGCGACACCATAAAGACCACTGTGAAAGCCACTTGATCACGGAGATCATTAGTTATATTTTGTAGAGATGCACCGGATCTTTTTCCGGGTAACCGGTAACCGAGTACCCGGCGCAAGCTTATGCCGGGTAGCTGGGTACCCGGCATGAAAAGACGTACCTACATTCCACTTCATTTGAATGAATTAGATGAATTAGATCACTGTATCAACTCAGCAAGGGCTCGTAAGGATATAAATCTCTATAAGTGGTGGGCCGATAATATGGGTCACTACCCTATTATAAAAAGTCTCGCGATTAGATATTTAAACACTCCCGCCAGCTCCATAATATAGTGAACGCCTCTTTTCGGAGGCTGGTAACATATCTATAAGAAAAAGTACAACAGACTTAATCCAGATCGTGCTGAACAGCTTGTATTTCTTCACCTCACCATAATTTACCTCTTTTGAATAATGAACATTAATTCTTCTACTGATTTCTGTTTAATTAAAATAAATATCCGTTCATGAGATAACTTTTTTAAATTTTATCCTAGACCTAATTACCCGGTACCCATCCGGATCTTGAAAAAGTGCCGGATCCGCTGGGTACCGGATCCACACCGGGTACCCGTCCCATCTTTAATATTTTGTAAAATAATAATGCAAATGTGTTTCTAATGCTTCGAATATTATTTTTACGAAATAGAAAAATAGTCAAATACTCAATTGATCGCAAACTAAATCGAGTGGTTCACAAATACGCAGATTGAACTGGTGCAGGTGGCTTACATTTACGGAACGTCGCCTAAACGATGTGCGCCGTTGCACGTCGGATGGCAGACTTGGTGCATTCACGCTTTAATTGTACGCCGTGTGACAAATGACGTCATATTAGCGCTAAATATGTAACATTTTTGATTTATGTATTAGGTATTTGCTTACAAAAGAAGCAAGTTTGATGACTTTAGATAATGTGTTACTCAAGAGATACCTATGTCATTCATATATAATTTAATAATGTCTATGTAACTACATCTTAAAGATTCAATGTATCGGTTGTAAGTTACTAAATTATACAAACAAATTAAAAGGGAATAAATGGCAAAAAGAGGCTTCTAACTTAATAAATTTAAGCATTTTCTTAAATTATTATTATAGTTGATCTTAATTATTGTCAATGAGCCCCTTCGTGATGAGTTTACAGTAACCCCTTTTTTTTCGTGTACACTTCCTATGTTAACCTACCTCAGCCATAGCTTTGACCAAATATATTTTTTGATTATCACAGTAATTACGAAGACATGTATCCAGAATACGTAAGATATTCAGCGCAATTGAATTCCCCATTTTTATAACGGGAAATATTTCGAAGTTTTAGCTAATTAAACAACTTTTGCGGCAGTGTCGCACTGAAAGACGAAGTTTGATAACTAATGGACGTAGTTCCTGGCTTTAAAGCTCATTAGAGATATTTTATTTTATGACACGATTAACACGATAAATTTTGTATCGATGATGCCGAGTATAGCCGAGAGCTATCATTTATATAAATAGGCAATATTAAGCAGTAGACAAGTAGCATATCTGTTTTTGGAATTGTAATAAAGAAGTTAATGACATCATAATAAAGTGGAAATATGAAATGATTCCGCTAAATTATGTTGTACTTAGGCTGTGTTCAGACGATAACGCACGACCCGACCTCAACCCTAACTCAATTCAAATACAACTCGAACTCAACTCAACCGGAGCCCACTCCTTGAAATACAGTGCTTACAATTTTGAGTTTTATAACACATTAAAAAGCTCCGTTATATTTTGTCGATGCAATTGCACACGCCCCGCGCTCAACCCGAACTCAACTCAAGTTCAACCCGAACACAACCCGAACTTATCTCAAACTCAACCCAAACTCAACCCGAACTCAACCCGAACTCACCTCAAACTCATCTGAACATTACACAGGAGCTTAATGAGTCATAACATAAGACTCAAAATTGTAAGCGATGTATTTCAAGGTGGGCTGCTGCGGTTGAGGTGAGTTTGAGTTGAGTTCGGGTTGAGGTCGGTCGTGTGTTATCGTTTGAACGCAGCCTTAGTTTCTGAGGGCCTATTACAAAAAAGCATCGCGAAAAGCATACGATGTTCGTCCCACTCCTTGACATTATTAACCTATGTTTATCAAAGTAAATCGATCGACGAACATCGTCCGACTATCATGATTCGTTTATGTAATAGCCTCTTTGATTTCCGATAGTAAGTATTTTTATTTACGGTATTGATAGAGGACATTCACGCTGCACTAAAAGGATCTGTAAGTAGATTACCTAATATAATAAGTCTATGAGATTACCATTATTTTAGAGAAATTATAATAATTTATTAATTCAGTTAATGTAAATGATAACAAACTTCGCTTAATAAATTTTCAATAAAAGAAACTGAAATTTTATTAAATTATTCGTATTATAAATGTCAAAGTATTTTCTAGATAGGTATGTTTGTTGTTGTTGATATAGGTGACTATTATTTGTTTTTCAATTAGTACCTATCTATGCACTTTGATTTATTACTTAATTTATTTTTGAAAAAACAATGGTTATTTTGTCAAAAACACACCTACCCTATTGCGCTAACCATTTGGTTTAACCTTTTATTATTTCAAATTATATTTTCATTTACAATTTCACATCACAGCTCGACATGAACCATTATAACATAGCATGGTATTCCTATGAATGGCGTAAATTAAATCACACAAACTTTTAGGGGAAAGATTGGCATATTGTACCGGCATCTAAAACGAACAACCCAAATATTACAAAAACTTTTTTTAATTTCTTTATTGGCAACAACAAGCGATAACTTTAACTTATCGCAATGAAGTTAGGTCGTTTTGTAATATGAGGGAGGTCCAATTTAGCTGCCGGTCCTATAACATTACTTTCCCGTGATAGCCGATATTTGATCGATTGTGTACAAAAGCTGCAGTCGATGCTTATTCAGGTACCGGTCCGAAATTAGGCTGGAGCCTGGAGTTCCCTCGGGAACTCTGCAAATAAATATGGTTCTTAAGTAAACACGGCCTGATTGCGTTGTTTATTAAAATATCGTATGGAACTCGACCGTTCCGTTTCTCAATGTTTACTGATGTTCGACTTCAATTTATACGTCAAGATTAATTAATTACTCATTGATGTATCAATTTCAAAGTGTTTAGTTATAACATGGATTGAAATGAAAAACAGTCAATGTGTACAATTGGTGTTTTAAGTAACTAATGCACTGTTTAGTCATTACTTATCTCGGTGCCGTATAGATATTTATTGGTAGATATTAGGGATAAATGTGACTACAAGTACCTGTTTTCCATTTAAGCACATAGAAAGCAATTACTACACTCATGTTTTAATTAAACACAGGTGAGATATTCGCTACAAAAAAAAATTAACTTAAGTATTTTTTTTCGACTTCTGTATTGCCTTAATAGTTACAAAAAGCACTCGCTTTGTAAACTTATTGTTCAAATTAATGTATTAATGAATAATAATATTAATAAATGTTTACTGAAATATATTCCGGTATACAATCAGTGATTCACAGTGGAAAAGAGGCTTCCAATTAAGACCGGGGGCACAAAATAGAGACACTACAGACAGAAGTTAAGCTTAGTACTACGAGCGCTCGAGCAACGCACACATAGACACTCTCACTGTCACGGAATAATCGGAATCTCAGATGAATCTCGATGGGGAAGGCAACTGTCAAAATGGCGCTGCGTACGCTTGTTCCACGAGAGCTATGAAAACAAAGGACTTTAACTTAAAAAAATAGTTTTTTAGCTTTGAAATGATTGAATTTTGTGTAATAGGCTTAAAAAATGTTGGCACTTTCATTTTTCCAAAAAATCTGGATATAGAAAAAAATGATAAATTCTGTAAGAATAAAAACGTCTTAATTTGGCTTTCAATTCCGGCATTTGCATTGTAGAAAAATACCACAAAATAAATACCTATTTTCCCATAAATTTTGTTCTGAACGTCTACTGTCTTAGGAACAAGCGTACGCAGCGACATCTACAATTAGCTTTGCGTTGCCAACCCCATTGAGTGCGTGACGCAGTGTCGTCGGTCGGTGAGACCTGTCTATGTGTGTGCACGTTGCTTGAGGCGCGTAGTAGTAGCTTAACTTCTGTAGTCACTCTATTTTGTGCCGGGGATGAAATGAAAGCTTTTCGATGGTCCTGCACTGAGGAACAAGAAACAAAAGAATTTGAAGAAACCTTTTGCTAAGTTATATCATTTGAAACTGCTTTGAGTCGAAACATTTCTACATTGTGACAGATTTCTGCACATAATATTGAGAATAATATTCCTCCGTTTCGCCTTGCTGCTCAAGGAAAACTACCTACTCATAAAGAAAACAATATACATTATTATTATAATTATCACAAAGGAAGGTACAACAAGCAAACTCATTAATAAGCAAGTCTCAGGTTATTGCATGAGAGTCCTTTATTTTTTTAAAAACGTCAGCTTTTTTCGGATTTCCACTGAGTTCTTTCAGATACCCTGAGCATTTTCGAACAGTTTGAAATAAGTACTAAGTTTCATAAAACCCAATATTTGTACTCGACCTAGAGAACTCTGTTATAAAAATTAACAATCCATGCTGCTATATGATATCGGTCGAGGGCAGTTTTCCGGACAGAACAAGTTTGTATCCCACAATAGCCTTATTTATAAGTGCGAATGCCCATGTCCACACACGGTCTTACGCCGTGAAAATCTACGGTTTATTCTAAGTGCACGGCAAATTTTACGACGGAAAACCGTGTGTGAACACATTCGCTCTAATACTATTACTCAATTAAAAGCAATGTTTTATTATTATAATCACTACGGTTCTCATTTAATCTTATATGATTTTCTTAAATGAAGTACTTAAAAAAAGATGATGAAAGTAAAAACCATAAAAGGCTCTAACATCCAAGTATTTCGAAACCGTCGGCTTAACAACAGCTGCTTTTTATATAGGTATAAGTACACCTTTTTTACTAAGCTTGAATTATGAGGTGTGCACAAGTTCTTTGCATTCGCGAATGATTTATCATTTTTCATGTCATAGCGAATATAGAACGGCAATGAATAGACGGTAAACATACCGAAACCATTTGGTATAGAGCACTCTCAAATTTCCCCCTCGCATGCTCGAAAGCGATTCATAAGGCTTGCTTCGTTTGCCTCTACTCGTCTGCAATCTTGTATCTCCGGAGTTTAAGTGTTTGACCTCCCTTTGCCCAAATGAACCTCACGTATACATCTACCGAGGATTCATTTTGTGGCGAATAATCCTTATTTCAAAATACCCACGGTTTCTTATCCACTGATTTGCAACCGCTAGTATTTTTGTCGGTTGCTGCCTTTTGTATTTCTTTTTCCGTTTTTTCTTCACCGCCAGGAGAATTAAGCAGCTCCAATCCTAGTATATGTTGGCAGCCCATGAGAGAAATGGCACGTAAAATGGCTGAATACGTGCTTTGTATCATTTTTTACGGAGCAGGGAAATGTGTTGCTTGCGTCTATTTCATTTATTTCCTCGTGTAATATCATACATTAATCAATGTTTACTTAATAAACGGAATCAAATGAGTTTTGAAACATTGCCCTTAAGGGCAAATATTCAGGTCAACGTTTAGAAAAATAAATTTGTTTTTTTGTAACAATTTTCGTTGTTTTACTTTTAAGATTCCTTAAATGGCATTTTGTTTAATAAGTATTCCACCAAAATTATTTCATGAATAATGTTGCCAAGACCTCGAACTGTCAAAAAGTTATCAGACGCCATGTAGAGCCAAGCTTCTAACTCTACGCGCCCTAACTCTGCAAGCCCTAACTTCAAAAACTCTACACCTTAGTTGAAATATGTGGCTTGGCCATTTCGCTACATGAAAACCTTTCTAATAAACAATAGTTCTTGTAGTTACGAAACGGCCAAGCCACATATTTTAACTAAGGTGCAGAGTTTTTGAAGTTAGGGCTTGCAGAGTTAGGGCGTATAGAGTAAGAAGCTTGGCTCTACATGAGGTCTGATAACTTTTTGACAGTTCGAGGTCTTGGCAACATTATTCATGAAATGATTTTGGTGGGATTCATATGTCTCATTTTTTCAGACCTCCGGCATCAAAATTTGCGAAAGTCGCATACAAACTTCCATCCCCTAGTTTAAGGAGTTAGGGGGTAAAAGTTTCAAGTTTTATATTTTTTTCGCAGTTTGTGTACTAATACTATAGCTTACATACCAAATTTCAGCTATCTAGGACTTCAGGAAGTACCCTATGAATTTTGATGATTATCAGTAAGTTTTGACGAAATCGAGGTTTTTTAGATATCAATAAAATCCAAAGTTTAAGAGCTATGCAATTGAAACTTTATATGTTTAATAAGTCTACTACAGACATCATATCCTGAGAATTTTGTGCTTCTGGTATATAATCCAAACCCAAGTTATGAGGGTTAAGCGGTTGGGGGGTTAAAGTCCAATTTCATATTTTTTTGTTGTTTGTGTCCTAATACTACCTTACGAATACGAAATTTCAGCTTTCTAGTACTTCTGGAAGACCCTTTGAATTTTGATAATCATGAGTGAGTCAGTGACGAAATCGAGGTTTTTTAGATATCAATAAAATTTATATTATAAAAACTATACAAATCAAACTTTATATATTTAATAAGTACTTATATCACATTCCGAGAATTTTGCTTATCTAGTATACTCCAAACCCAAAATATGAGGGTTCAAAAAAACGACGAAGCGCTTCGAGAAAAGGTAGGTAGTGCCCTTGCGCTTCACTTCCTCGTCTTGGCGGGGGCACTCCCGTGCCCCTAGATACATTTATCATATTATTAGCAGCTATTGGTACCTATACTATGAAATGAGATCTATCTTTAACGCAATGTTCTAAATCTAAAATTACTACTGAAAACTTAAAAGGCATTTTGCGAAATAAATCGCAAAGCATGGAAAGACTTTGTGAAATAAACTGAAGTTTGAAGCTACACCAAACATATCTAGACTCTAAAGATAACCTTACGTGTGAAATAGCGCTCTCGTATGAGGAATGCAAATGACACTCGCACGTAAAAGAGGTATTTCCCGATAGACCAAGATTTTGTAGTGCCATAAAACATTTTCGGAGCGTCTGACAGAGCCGGCCCGTAGCCGCAACGAGATTGCACCTCTCTGGGAGTAAACGAAACGGCTCGGTGAGTTACGGTCATAGGAATACATGGTTCCATATTCTATGAGGTAATATGATCATTAGGAGATTAGATTAGGAGATATAAAATTGAAGCAGTTTTAAATTTTCCACCTAGGAAATAACATTTTATTCAGATAAGGCTGTTACAAGAACTTGTAAATATCAAGCTGTGCTTTTTAGGGTTCCGTACCTCAAAAGGAAAAAACGGAACCTTTATATGATCACTTTGTTGTTATTATCCTTTATCTTAAGAACGCGTGGAGGAGGTATCGAGTTGAAATTAAAAACATATACCCAAGTCTACGATCCCTTGAAGCTGTGAAAAAATAAAACTTTTAAGTTTACGTAATAAAACGATACGGCCGTTTATACCGCAAAAAAGGGAATCATAATTCATGGGGTACTACTTCCAGTTGACCTAGAACTTTGAAATTTGGCAAGTAATATCGTCAAATACTACAAGTATAGGAAAAATCTGAAAACTATACATTTGTATTTAAATCATAAAAAATATAGTCTTTATTTAAGTACCTACCAACAAAGTACGAAACCCTCGGTGGGCGAGTCTGACTCGCACTTGTCCGGTTTTTTTCTTAAATCTACGGCTCAGACACCGTTATGAAACTTAATAATAGTCCTTAATTTCTCATAGAGTCATTAAATTAGACTAAAAAGCAATAAGAGTAAAAACAGTCGTCACATTTTTTTCGACATCAAGCTAAGTAATTTCTTTCTTTTTTCTTTTTCCTTATATTACGTCAATTTTTTGACTTTGAAATCGATTTCCACGGTTTCCAAAGTACGTCTGACGTTTATTCGATTCGAACTCGATCTTGATCCCGTCGGGACCAAAGAGAATGTAAAAAAACTAGCGTTTTAGTCGGGACCTCGGGGCGGGAGTAACCCCCATATCATTAATGGTCAAAAACAAAACACCATCCCTGTTTATTGAATATTTATAGCAAACTTTGTTCGTTATAATAATTAACGATATTTCCGCAGTTATTCAGCTTAATTAATGAACCGTTATTTGAATACTTGAAACACATTAATGCACAACTGCCAGGTATTTGCGGATTGTAAATTTTGAACCACATATTACAAATAATTAATAATTATATGATGTATTGAGAGATTCGTAATATCACTTCTACTACGGAACCCCAATATTTACGGTGTCTGTTGGAAGATAAAGGCGAGCAAAACTACACATGCAAGCATAAAATTTATGCTTACCCTGATCTTATAATATTTGGATTGCTCTTTTAATCCTACAATATTTTTTAGTAGGTAGGTAAATATTTATAGGAAAATATTTGTTTTATTTATCATTTTTCGACATATACACTTTTAAACTTTCACGTTGCATTTTAATACATCAAGGACACAAGTATTAAACGCGTTTAAACTAAACATAGGTGTTTAACTCTTTTGTTTACCTGCTTACCTGTGTTCATGTAAATTTTTTGACAGTTTAAGTTAAAAAACTTATTTCGACTGAAAATATTTCGCCAAATACACGTAGCATAAAAAAGATATAATTAAGATTTCTAAAAATCAAACTTTAGGAATTAAAATTCTTGTGCCCAAAATATACCAACTGATTATTCAAAAGGGACAAAAGAGGACAAAATAATTACTCACGTTGAAATTAGTTGTTCAGAATTATCGACCGAGAGGAGGGCCTCCAAGCACTCGGCAAGCCTTTGATTGTGTCCCCGTTCATATTTCTTCAAAGGGCGTCTTAAAAAACCTTTTCTAAAGATTTACTTATTCTACATTGATTTATCGCCAAAGAAACCTGTAAAGTCACAGCAATGTATGGTAAAAACGCGCTTCTTTCTTTTCTTTAATATAATATGTAGGTATTTTCAAAGTAGCCGCGCATTTGAGATCCAGCGCCTTTGGTACCAAATTATCGAAGCAAGTGCTTACTCAAACCAAAATCTTACAAACGATTTTATTGTAATAGTTGCAACTGTTTTAGTCAGCTAAACGTGAGATTTTTTATTTAGTCAATCTCAGTCATCGATTTTTTATCACTTACTTACCTAATGTAAGTTTTTTATTAATGTGAGCAAACTCGGTAACTTAATGCAGGGTTTAAAAAAACTTTTTACTAAACACAAAATTTTAGACTCAATTTTTTCATTCAAAATTAAATAAAAAATCAAAATTTGGCGCATGATTTTAAATCAAGGTGGCGCATTTACTTTGTTGGTTTTTTCGGGCAACTTGCTAAAAGACTTTAGTCGATTAGGGCTTGTAGTCGACAATGCTTGTAAAATCAAATCACCACCTCATTGAAATTAAGTTACCGATTCGATTTTACAAGCGATAGTCGATAAAAATCCCTATTCGACTAAATTTGCTTAGCAAGTCGCCCGGAAAATCGACCAGTATAAATGCCCCCTAGTAAAATAAATACATTTCGATATGTACGGTTTAGTAATGTGGTAAGTTCTTTAAGCTGAAATTACTATAGAATTCCTCTAAATACTTTTCTCTTTTGGTAAGGAAAATAACATACAATAATAAAAATAACTTATTACCTACTACATACCCCAACCCTTCTTAGAAACCTTAACTGAAATGTAACATGAGGTAATCTTCAAAAGAAATGGAAGTAACATATGGAAGCATTTTTTCAAAGTCTTGTAAGACATTTGTCGCACTTTGTGTTCCTAAGAATGCTATAAAAGTAACTCGCTCGTATAAATTATGTTGATGAAAAAATATATGTGTGCTTACATAAAATTTCACAAATCAAGGCGTTCCGGGGCTATCTCATTTTTCGGCGCGTAAATTATGTAAACTATTGTTCCATTGTTCCATTCAGCACAGATTGATAACTATTAGTCGAAAACACCAATAAGTAAAATGTTATCTTCGTCATCATCATATCAGCCGCACGACACCTACTGCTGGGTATAGGCCTCCCTCAAGGATCTCCACGACGATCGGTCCTGCGCTGTCCACATCCAGCGGCTTCCTGCGAACTTCACCAGATCGTCGGTCCACCTTGTCGGGAGCCTACCCGCGGAGCGTCGTCCGGTGCTCGGTCGCCATTCAAGAACCTTTCCGCCCCAACGACCATCGGTTCTTCTCGCTATGTGTCCCGCCCACTGCCACTTCAGCTGAGCAATCCTTCGAGCGATGACGGTTACTTTAGTTTGCCTGCGGATCTCCTCATTTCTGAATCGATCACGCAGGGAAACGTCGAGTATGGCTCTCTCCATTGCACGCTGGGTGACCTTGAGCCTCCTTATGAGACCCATAGTTAGCGACCACGTTTCACTGCCTTAAGTCATCACTGGCGCCACACACTGGTCATAGACTTTCGTCTTGAGACACTGAGGTTAAATGTAGGCTAATCAATTAGGTGCAATCGTAAAGATTATCGGATGGTCATAATCACAATTAAACATTTTCCAGCATATAAATTAACTAAATATTTGAGAATTCAGTTGTTTCTCTTATTTAAATGACAGTGTTTTAAGGCCGTGTCGCTTATGTAAAAAACCTGGCCAAGTGCATGTTGGACTTTACACATTTAGGGTTCCGTGTGGAAGCTTATCTGTGCTACGCGTTTAACCGCAAAATCAAGGCAGTTTGTAATAAGTATATAAGGGAATTTAAAAGTAAAAAAAAATGATTTTTCAATATATTTGTATTTGTTGGTAAAATATACGTAATAAAAAATATTGTCACCAAACTTTTTCACGCCCTTTTCACTTGTATAGGAACCCCCTATTGAAACATTTAAAAAATTCACATCTTTAGTTTAAATATAAAGACTGTAGCTTCAACGGTTTAGCTGCTGGAGCTTAATGACAGACGACAGACCTCTGTCCGTCCACCTGACGGACACATAGTGACAGCAATAGGACTCCGTTTTTCCCCTTCGGGTACGGAACTCTAAAAACGATTGTGGAACTCGCGTACAGATTTAATGTTTCAAAACTCAGCGGTTAACCAAAACTTATGTGAACCCATAATTAAATCTTTTAATAACAGTCAGTTGACTTACTATAGAAAGGTGAAAAAAAAAATAGTTTTTCGCCTTATATTCCTTGGAGAAAGTTGTTTAATTTAAGCAACACACTATTAAGAATAGTCACATCATTTGGTACCACCTTACATGTTTATAACATCAAAATGCCAAAAATATGGTATTGAAATCTCTTATATAAAACCGGTCAAGAGCGAGTTGGACTCGCGCACCGAGGGTTCCGTATCATCATAAATATATTTGGATATGTTACTTTAGTACAGTCTTTAAAAAAGTAGGATAAACGGCAGACAGGTGGAAGGGCGAACAGGGGGCCAGTTAATTTATAAATCTTAACCACAGCCGCTTGTGGTGACTGAAAATAGTTTCAGCCACTCCACATTGCAAACTGTTTATATTACTAAGTAGGAACTTATTCTTCGTTTATTCGTACGGCAAATAGTAGGTAATTATATTAAAACGAGTCACCAATTATTATTGTAGTATTAGGTCAGCGCCATCTCTTGACCAATAGTGGAACTATTGTTTTCTTAGGTGAGCATTCTTAGGTCAGCGCCATCTGTTGACTGGTAGTGGAACTAATAATTTTTTGTTTGTTTATGAATTTCTAAAAAAGTGTGTTATATTGAGACATCGTTTTATTTTTCCTGTAATCTTTACAAAAACTACTACTTATCACATAGAATTATTTCAGATTTTTCTCTTTGCAAACTTCGGAGATAAGGGGGGAACCATAGACTTATTATATGGGGGAACGGTATTTTTTTACATGTTTCATCATAAGTCGAAAACTATGCGACCTAAAAAAAAGAAAACAATGTTTTAAAATGTGCAATCAGCGCTCTTTCATATGATACTCCACATGCCCTAGTCACTCCACTTCAAATTTTTAAGACCCCTTTTCAGTCACTGTTGTAAATTTTTTTTATAACATATTTGCTCGTAAAGGGTCTCTTATTACACCAATTTCAATATCGTATTGTATCTCATTACGAACTTGTGCGGTAATGTAAAGTAAAACGCACGGTTTCCTTAATAAACCGTGCGTTTTACTTTACATTACCGCACGGTTTATCAAGATACTTCGTCTAAAACGAACGGTACTTTTTTAAATCTTAGCAAAGAGTTTTTATGTCAGAAAAAGAGGTCAACATTTTATGGATAAAATTAACTTTGGGAGATAAAATATAATAAATAAACATTAAATTATTCAATTTAATTAATTTTGACAATAAATTACAACCATTTATCTGTAACTAAAACACAAAAATATTAATTTACTTTATTAGTAATACTGGCTGTTTTTATGCCTTTGCCTTAAAAAAAGCGCTGATGCGCGCGCATTGCTAATTTAATTTTTTTTTGCTGTATTGTTTTTATTTGAAAATGTCGTCAAGTAGTGATGAACTTATTAATTCAACACCGCCAGAAGTCTCAGAGGCAGCGAAAAAGGCTACTCTAAGCCTCTTGCCCGAAAAATTGACCGATAAGATACTTACAAGCGTATCAAAATTTAATCATATGGAAAACAAGCAAAGGTGCAAAGTCCGAGTTTTATTTATTTCCTCGCAAATATGTTATAAAACGTCGTATGACATACGTGCGCTTTGATAATTACAGCCTCTGCTTTCTTGTAGCCCTCGCCTACGGCTCGGGCTAGCAATATCGCCTCGGCTGTAATTTTCAACGTACCGCACTTATATCATAATGTACTATTATTTCTTTCTTATTTGCAAAATAGTTGGGCAAATGTCATCTTAAACTATTCCAAATTTCAAGTTGATACCATTAGTAGTTTTCGAGATATCCAGCTGTGACAGACAGACAGACAGACTTAGTCACGCCATAAGGGTTCCTCTTTACCGTTTTGGTACGGAACCCTAAAAATAAAGGAGTGACTGACAGACTATCGCCCAGCCCAAACCATTGAACCTAGAGACTTGAAATTTGGTACATAATATACTTTATACAGTGTGAGCACCCACTAAGAAGCGTTTTTAGGGTTCCGTACCTCAAAAGGAAAAAACGGAACCCTTATAGGATCACTTTGCTGTCCGTCTGTCTGTCCGTCCGTCCGTCCGTCTGTCTGTCAAGACCCTTTATCTCGGAAACGCGTGGACGTATCGAGTTGAAATTTAAACCATATACTAAGGTCTACGGTCCCTTGAAGCTGTAAAAAAATCAAACTTCTAAGTTAACGTAAAAATAAAAACCGGCCAAGTGCGTGTCGGGCCACGCGCAGTAGGGTTCCGTAGGTACATTATACCATACCATATTTTAATACCGCTATCATTTTTCGTCTGAAAAAATAACTTTGTTTTCACAGTGTTTGTATGAATGACAAAGTTATATTTGCGGTTTTGGAAAATGTACTATATCTCGAAAACTAATTACTGTATCTCATTCAAAACAATTTTCGTTGAAAGTGTTTATTAAGATCTATACTTTATATTTTTTTTAGATTTTTCACCCTCTTACTTTAAAAGTTAAAGGGGGGGGGACACACATTTTACCACTTTGGCGGCATATATTTTTCAAACGGTTGACTTTAAAAAAAAATAGTCTTAGGAACCTCAACGTCATTTTTAAAGACCTATCTATAGACACCCCACAAGTATTGGTTTGATGAAAAAAAATATTTTCAGTTTCAGTTCCATGTATGGGGAGCCCCCCCTTAATCTTTTATTTTTTTTATTTTTGTCTAAAAATCGTAAAGCGGTTCACAGAATACACCTGCCTACTAAGTTTCAACTATGTAGTCCTAATACTTTTGGAATAAAGTGGCTGTGACATACGGACGGACAGACAGACAGACAGACAGACAGACAGACAGACAGACAGACAGACAGACAGACAGACAGACAGACAGACAGACAGACAGACAGACAGACAGACAGACAGACATGACGAATCTATAAGGGTTCCGTTTTTTGCCATTTTGGCTACGGAACCCTAAAAAGATACTGCCGTTTAGGGCGCAAAAAACGCATTTTCGATACTCTCAAAGGAATCAAAATTCATAGGGTACTTCCCGTTGACCTAGAATTATGAAATTTGGCAGGTAATAGCGTCTTATACTACACTTACAGGAATAAATCTGAAAACTGTATATTTGTAATTAAATCATAAAAAATATGGTCATTAAAATACGTAATTATTAATCATCTTGGTGAAACAACGGTATGCGCGGTCATAGTTTAACTTCTGATTACTTTTTTGATAATCGCGCCACTAATTCTTTTTAAAATATCAATATTTATTATTAATAATTATTCAGATCCTTTCAAATATTGTTATAGTTAATTACTTTTAAAAATAAAATTAAAAAGTAATAAATTTGGCTCTAAATATTTTTGCAACATGGCGGATTGGCGGTATGCCACGCTCAAGAAGCTTATACCCCCAATGGAGGTTGCACGGCTAGTGTCTTAGTGAAGATAGAAAAATGTCCTTGAATGACGTTACGGCTTATTGCTATCTCTTTCTTTAGTGTGACAATACGTGTTCGATGTTAGTCGTTCGTTCGTTCGTGAGAAACGAAAACGTATTGTAACACTAAAAAAAGAGATAGCAATAAGCCGTAACGTCACTCAAGGACATTTTTCTATCTTCACTATGACACTAGCCGTGCAATCTCCATTGGGGTTATAAGCTTCTTGGTCACGCTGCATGACAGGGGGTCAAAGAGTAAAACAATCAACGGAGTGCATTCCAGCAGACCAATAGCTATCACCACAGAGTAGGTTTATAACAATCAGCGCGTTTTTCACAATATGACGTGACTCGAACGGGATGGAAACAGACTTTCGGAGCAAGGGTCCTGTTGGAATACACCCATTTTCTCTAATAACATTGCGATAGATAAAACCATTTCACAGAACATTATACAGTGTACTATTGATATACAGCGCCATCTGTTGACAATTAGCAGATGCGGTGGGTTTGTTATTATTTTATTTTTTCTCAAATATGCTTGGAAATTCGAACATTATTTTGACAACCTTCTTCGTGCTGAATTGGAGTTTACGGACAGACCTAAACCGCGCCGTCAATATTTGTATGAGAACCCATTACTAACGTGTAATAATGGATTTTAATACAAAATTGCCGGCGTCTGTCCGGAAATGTTTCTATTAAAACTCATTACACACGTGTAATTCAGAAATGGAGCGAACTTTTCAATGAAACACAAAATATAGGTATCAAATGTCGCCTTGATGAGCGAGCACATTCCAAAAAAAAATTATTTAATATTCGGTATACTGGTATCACGTAAAAGGCCTCGATGAGCACATTCCAAAAAATTGAAAAAAAAAATGTTTTGGTGCAATATGGGTATCAAATGAAAGGCCTTGATGAGCGCATTCCAAAAAGATGAAAAAAAAAAATAGAAACGAAAAAAAATGTTTTTTCAATATGGGTATCAAATGAAAGGCCTTGATGAGCATATTCCAAAAAACTGCCAAAAAAAATTTAAAACGAAAGAATTTTTTTTTTGCAATATGGGTATCAAATGAAAGGCCTTGATGAGCGCATTCCAAAAAATTGAAAAAAAATGTTTTGGTGCAATATGGGTATCAAATGAAAAACCTTGATGAGCGCATTCCAAAAAGATGAAAAAAAAATTAAAAACGAAAAAAAATTTTTTTTTTCAATATGGGTATCAAATGAAAGGCCTTGACGAGCATATTCCAAAAAACTGCCAAAGAAAAATTTAAAAATGAAAGAAATTTTTTTTTGTAATTTTTTTTTTTTGCAATATGGGTATCAAATGAAAGGCCTTGATGAGCACTTTCCAAAAAACTGGAAAAAAAAAAAAAAAAGGAAACTGGAAATAAATGAATAAAACCGGAAAAAAATGTTTTTCAACATGGGTATCAAATGAAAGGCCTTTATGTGCACATTTCACTTTACATTTTCTTTTTTCAATTACTGTAAGTAATTTAAAATAAAAATAAAAAGCTTGAAACTTTTAAAACTAAAAAGTTAAAAGTTTAAAAGTACTACACAAGCCTTGGCCCCAACTAGGCATTGATGGACTCACGTATGTTCTTCAATGCCTGTCTTGAGTGCCGCTGCAGTAATGTACTATTCCATTTCAAACCTTCGCCCGTGGTCAATACTTTGTCGTAATCCCTGGAAGGGACCACGGATGTTATTTTCTACGTGGCGACAAAGGATATTCAATCTATATATAGCAGTCAATTCTAAATGTTTTTGCGCGAATCACTCAAAAACTGCTGAACGGATTTTGATGGTATTTTTTTACAGTTTGGTAGCTTGGAGTTCAACTTATAATCTAAGCAATTTTTCACACAATTCTGGTAGGTAGAACCTGGGATAAAGCTTGAACTCTCCGTAGTACAGTTTTCGCATAAAAAACTAATAACTACCAACCACTTTTTTTCAAAATATTTCCTTTGTACCGACACAACTTTTCTATAGCTTTATTTTATGTATAGATATAGGTCTGTACGGAACCCTCGGAGGGCGAGCCCGACTCGCACTTGTCCGTTTTTTTTTTAATTGTACCCCTAAAGAGTTGAAATGGGGTTACAATGTTTGTATGGAAAAAAAATAATTAAATAGACATTTCAACTCGAAACTTCGTAGGAGTACTTCTTATAAACAAATAAGCAAACACGATGTTTCGTAGTTTTTCGGAACTCAACCCTTTAGGGGGTAAATGGGGTAAAATATGGGTGTCGTTATCGAGGTTTTATGGGAAGTTGATCGCGAAAATGGCATTTATTTTTAAGTGGAAGACATTATTCAACCCCTAAAAGGGTGAATTGGGGTTCAAACTGTAAATGAGAAAAATATAAAATAGACATTATGACTTGAAACTTCGTAGGAGTACTTCTGTAAACAAATTATCAAACATGTATTTCGTGAATTTCTGAAAATCAACCCCTTAAGAGGTTAACGGGGTAAAGAAGCCCAAACTCGATGTGGATGTCGATATTGGGGTTTTATGGGATGTTTATTGCGAAAATGGCATTTATTTTAGGGTTAGAAAAATAATATGGGAACGGGAACAGGAATCAGAACAGGGACGGGAACTAATAATATTTTAAATAAGAATGTTTAATGTTTGGATGTTTGTTACTCAATCACGTAAAAAACGGCTGAACGGATTTGGAATGGCGCACAGATAGTTATAACCTGTGGTAAAACATGGATACTTTTTATCTCGGTCAAAGGTTCCATAGTGATATTACGAATGTCCACGCGGACGAAGTCGCCGTCAAAAGCTAGTATTCTATAAACTAGTGGTTTCTGTGAGTTGTAGAACTTGCGTTTGTGACATTTTTGAACATTTTTCGAAATGGCTGAAATATGATTATTTTTTTCGTAAAAATTCGGAAAACTGAGTCTACAAAAAATAACAATATAAAAATTGCTCACAAAAATTTACAAGAATCGGTTGAGAAAGAGAACAGCGGGACATAGGTACGAAAGCATTTTTGTCCAAACTGTTAAAAACGTTGATTCATCACGGCTTTTCATATAAATTTTATTTTTCGAAATGTATGAACCGATTTTAATGAGACTTCGTACACATAAGCAGAACAATTATACTTCGTACACATAAAGAGTTCCTTGAAAACAATTTTGATATTGTTACAGCTAAATTAGATTGATTTTAAATTTTCCATAGAAAAAAAATAAGATGGTATAAATAATTCATAATTGATGAAAATGTGGTAAAAAAATATTGACGATTCGTAGCTTAAGTATAAGTTTCTAATAAAATAATACATTTTGAAAGTTCGATGATGTAAATAAATAAAAAATCTTTAATTTATAGAACATAATAAACAAACTTATTGAGTCAAAGTACCTAATACAAAACTAACTAGATTTTCCCGCTCGAAGTTCAACCAACGCCGTATGCTCATTTACACGAAGTAAGTTTTCCCGCCCATTTGGGACTAGAAATCGCGCGCCATTGTACGAAAGTGCGACCTTCTTACTTTCCTCGTGTGCCAAGACGTATTTCCGTCCTTGGTTATCAAATCCTCCTCTATCTCATAAACTACCACCGTCCACCTACAAAAGTGTAAGTTATACGATGAGCGCCCCGTAATATTTCAAGCCATTTACTTATACCTTAAGGAAAGGAGGCTCTAAATATTTTAAATATGCCACTCAAGCTGACGGTGATGGAACTTCTAAGCTTTGTTTGATATTTATGCAGTACTCGACAGCGTAGTAATACTGTTAATGATTGTGGGAGTGAAGCAACTTTTGCACAGATCAGTCTTTGAATGGGTTTGAGGAATCAAGCTAAAACTTCATTCACATTGTTGATAAGGATGAATGACAAACGTCAATTATCATCATACTCATCAATTAGCACTGGACCTGCGTGATGTGTTAATGGCTGTTTCTATTGGGCTCATAACTTTTACGATCTATGATTTATGATATTAATTATAATGTCATAATGAGATCGTTTCTTTGGTTTATCTAATGTTTATAACAAGTGACTCTTTTTGTTAGCAAAACTGCGCCCACTTTAATCGTTGTAACTTTACTGTTAGTTCTTCACAAATTTTTGCGTAAAAGTTTTGTAACTAAGTTTACAACACTTTTACGACCAAGCAATGCTAATAAGTACGTTGCTATCATGGAATATTCAACTTCTTAAAAATATATACTAACCGCTTAAATACGTTCGTCCGCGTTCAATACGTTTATTGTCATAGCGCTACGTAAGAATCACAGCAAGATGTTTTCGAAGTTCTGTATTGCACTGAACATTTCCATTCATCAAAGAAAATGAACTCCGCTCTATCGGTACAGTATGAAAGTAGCGTTCAAAACATTCTCGAAGCAGATATTCCAGTGGAGGAACGTTTTATTGCATTCCCTCGCATCGATCTGTGTCAACCCTGTAAAGTGCTTATATTTTTGTGGACTGAAACGAGCTGCAACGCAAGCGCAGTTTATTCAGTAGTGTAAAAACGTGTGCACGGGGCGCGAAGTTAGTTTAACGATATTTCTTAGTTATCTTGTTTAATTCTAGTAAATTGTGATGTTAAAAACGAATTGTTAATTTATTACTACGACCCATCAGATATGATTGAGGACTGTATTAAAATACCTTTTTATTTTAAAAACATTCATGGCTTTAAGGCGCCAATCTTGTACGAATCAGTGTTCTTGCAGTATTATCAACTATTATCTATTCTGTGGTATTTAGTAGGTATGAACCTCTATACTAAAAAAAGTTGGGAGTTACAAGTCGTGATAAAGTTTGGCCACATGATAGAAACTGATCTGTAGGCTGTTTCTAACTAATATTGAGCTGGGCCAAACTATCCTTACATACAGTTCCATACGGCGACGGGTTGAATAGCGCACTTTTCCCGGCTCCATTCTAAAAATTATAACAATTCAGGTTTAGCTAATAGGTCAAATGTGGTATCATTTTCGGATAAATCAATAACGTAGAACTTATTTCTGATATAAAAAAAAAACCATTTATTAAGCAGTTTCTGAAAAATTACACAATAACCAACATTTTTAAACTTAATTTTTTTAGTTTAGGTATTGGCACTTGTTTCAATATTTTCAAAAAAACTACTTTAAAGAAGCGTTTTGCAGGTTAATTTGTTATATGCTTTTTTATGTTAACTATATTTTATACAATTTGCGCCTAACCCAAGTAGTTGAGGTCCATTGTTTGCGGAGACACAGCTAGTCAAAAATATGCATTTTTTCACGAAATAAAAGGGGTTTCCGTTTCGTACGGAAGCATTTTTCAGTTTTTTTGTTTATATTTCTGTAAAGTTAATTAAATTTTCTACAATTTGAGTCTAACTTGAGTAGTCTAGGTTTACTAGTTGCAAAGACACAGCTAGTCAAAGATAAGATTTTTTCAATTAATTTCAATAAAAAGCCCATTTTTAACCAGCTATGTCTCTGCAACCAATAGACCTAAACTACTCAAATTAAGCTCAAATTGTAGAAAATTTAATTAACTTTACAGAAATATAAACAAAAAATCTGAAAAATGTTTCTGAACGAAACGGAAACCTTTTTTATTTCGTGAAAAAATGCATATTTTTGACTAGCTGTATATCCGCAAACAATGGACTTAAACTACTTAAGTTAGGCTCAAATTGTTTAAAATATAGTTAGCATAACAAAAACATATATCAAATTAACCTGAAAATCGCTTCTTTAAAGTAGTTTTTTTGAAAATACTGAAACAAGTGCCAATACCTAAACTAAAAAAATGAAGTTTAAAAATGTTGGTTATTGTGTAATTTTTCAGAAACTGCTTAATAAATTGATTTTTTTTATATCAGAAATAAGTTCTACGTTATTAATTTATCCGAAAATGATACCACATTTGACCTATTAGCTAAACCTGAATTGTTATAGTTTTTAGAATAGAGCCCGGAAAAGTGCGCTATTCAACCCGCCGCCGTATGGAACTGTATGTAAGGATAGTTTGGCCCAGCTCAATATTAGTTAGAAACAGCCTACAGATCAGTTTCTATCATGTGGCCAAACTTTATCACGACTTGTAACTCCCAACTTTTTTTTGTATATAGGTTCATACCTACTAATTATCAGAAACTAAGATCTTAGTTTTTGATAATACTGCAAGATCACTGATTCTTACAAGGCTGACGCCTTAAGTCTATAGATGATTTTGATTTCTGATTAGATTGTCTGAAAAAATTGCATTTATAACTGAAGATAGGTAATTGTTAGCTACAACCACTCTTGAATAATAATAAATAAATAAATGCTTGGATAATTTCACACTGCGCCATCTAGCCCCAAAAAAAGCAAAGCTTGTTATATGGGTGCTAGACGACTGATATACTACTTATATACTTTTTTAAATATATACTCATTATACATAGTAACACCCAGACCCGCCACAGAAATTAAAATTCATCATTTCAATTTCTGGTCTACCGGGAATCGAACCTGGGATCTCTTGCGTGGTAGGAAGCATGTTGACCACTGCACCACTCAAGTCGTCAAATCGTGGAATAATTCTTTATTTTTTGCAATTAAACAGCACCTTGTGCAATAATTATAAAGCTTTTGAGCGCAAATACTAGAAATAATATCGTGTCTGTCATTTCAACGCCATTAGTTCGCTTTCACACACGCTGTATTATTACCACTTTATACCACCGCAAAATAATTGTCACAACGACTGATGGAGTGTTGCGGCGTAGTTCCCGAATAAAGGAACAATTTGCCTTAATATAGGCACTAGGTGTGCGCTCTAATTTATAGCTCTTGTATCCACGCAACCGAGAAAGCAATTTCATATCTTTCTTACAAAATATCCCGTCTGATTTATGTATCTGCCCTGGGTTTTATGACTGAAGCAATCATGGAACTTCTGAATATAATTGGCTATTTCTAATTTTATTTATTATTCTGTACACGTTTGGGATTATGTGTTTGTGGTAAATAAAATCTATCATCTACTTTGGGTACCTACCGCTTCTTCTTTTTTCACTTCCGCGTCCGCCAGGGTCGTCCTTTACCCTTAATCAATCTTGGAGTGTTTTTTATGTGTATACGTATGTACTATGTATGTATAGGTATACATGAACAGAACAGTGAATAAGCGTAAGTATATGTGTATAGGTCTATACGCATGGATAATGTTCGTGCAATTACTCGCCCGTGCATTTCAATGATATATATATTTTTCAATAAACTATGATATTTTTATTTGTCAAATCAGCAGTAATCATTATAAAATCCTTTTTTACTTCTTATAATTAGTAAGTAAAATATCATCCATAATAATCAATATCATCACTACATAGTATAAAAAAGTCGCTTTCTCTGTCCCTATATCCCTATGTATGATTAAATCTTTAAAACTACGCAACGGATTTTGATGCGTTTTTTTTAATAGATAAAGTGGTTCAAGAGGAAGGTTTATATGTATAATACATGGTGTCAAATTCCACACTACACCGAAGCGAAGCGAGGGTGGGTCGCTAGTTTATGTTTAAAATTTAATAAAAGGTAATGTTTGTAGGTTACATAAAAGTGATATAACAATTAATACACACAAATCAGTTACTTATAAAGAACAAAAACTAAATTTGATAATACCGACCATTGAAGAAAAACTGAGTCAGATGTTAAAAATCGTGGCTATGTATTTAATACGATACTTTACATAAACACTGGCGACCCGGCTGCTAACGAGTCTGCCATGAATATTCCTGCATATTCAACAGGGTATGAATCACAATACTTTTATATTTTAAAAGTTAATAAAAAATGGTAAAATCCTTACCAACATAAGGCGGTACCCGTGGAATTTTGATATAATTAGGTAGGTAAGATAAACACATTTTCTTTGACTGAGATTTTTTTTATCTTAGCGCAGAGTGTAAACCCAAACTAATACAAGTTTTATAATTCGATTATTATATCGCTTTCAAGGCAAAGTACAAAGTTTGTTCTTATTTTTAACCCTAACGGGGAAGCGTTTGAACTTTCTTCTCACGTGCTTAGGAATATTAAAGTGAAAGCGCACTCACCGAGAATTCTCAGCCACTGAAGAGTCAATTATTATTTTACGTCTCACTGGGAGCACGACAATGTTATCGTTATTTTTATGACGACAGAAATAAGTTCATTATTTCATTTTGTGATGTTGGAGTCACACTGGTTTATTAGTCTTTAATTACCGCGCTAACGTTCTTTTACGAAACGCGAAAATTCTAGTGAAAATTCAGGGAAAACACCATCTCCGTTTCAATACCTGAGGGTAATTAAAATTATAAAAAGTTTTTTTGCTCCCTCGCACTTGCACTAAGATCCGTGTCATATAAGATAATTATATAGTTACTTAAGTAACATTAATGGTAATGTTAATCACACAGATTTGAATAAAGTTCCTTTTAAGTACCTACTGTTGACCTGGCTGTCGTCCAGAAAAGCGGTGGTGTGTTTACAGCCTTAATAACAGCTTGTTTTGGGTACCTACAGCAAGTGTATTCTGGATTAACACACGAGAATCATCTCTCTTGATAAATTTTAATACATTAATTCATTTTCGTAAAGATCCAACTCCAAGTCTTATATCTTTAAACGAGCAATTCTTGTATATTTATTTATATATTTCTGTGATCTCGGAAACGGCTCTAACAATTTCGCTAAAATTTGGTGTACGGGGGTTTTCGGAGGTAAACAATCGATCTAGATTAGTCTTATGTTTGGGAAAACGCGAGTTTTTGAGTTTTCATGCGTTTTTCATGCGTTAGATCAGATCTTAAAGGATATTTTTGTGTAGTCTAACGCCATCTAGCAAAGACTTTTGAAATAGGTGCTTGGCTAGCATGCTATGCGGCAAGCAGAGGCTGAGTGTAGTAAAATAGCACCACAGATAAAATTTACACAGCACTTCTTATATGGCGATACTCCGACTATTACCGATTAGCATTTAGTTTTTGGAAAATAAAAAAGAAATTATAAGTATACCTACTTTTACTACGTTTTATAACACCACCATATTACAATAAATAGTAATAACCGAGCAAAGCTCGGTCGCCCAGATATTGAATTACTAATAAATGAACATATTTATAAATTGAATATAATAATTCATAAACCAAAAAGTTTGTTTTGTGACGTCACACGAGGATTAATATTGTTTTTGGTTAAACGAATCTCACGCAGGTTGTCAGATAAGTAAGTGGTCACGTACGCATTTTGCCACATTTCAAAAGCCAAAGGATGTAATTGAAATATTGGTAGGTTTATGACAATCCAAAACAAAACAAGTTCTACGACGTTTTCTGGACTAAACTTGAACTACAAAGGCACAACGGAATTCCTTAAAAACTAACAGCTTGAGTTTGGAAATTGAGTTATAGGCATTGTACTTTAAAAATACAAGTTAGAAATATTAAACACGCGTACATAACACAAAAAGTTGAAACTAAAACAGCATTTTATAAAAAAAAAACCTCCTTCAAAAACCTGGAATCAAAAACAGCTTCAAAATTATACAGCTCAAAAAAACAAGAAATAATATTCAAGTTCTCCTTCAGCCCTACACGTTTTCAAGAAATGTTTTTTATTTAAATTGATATGCGATGCGTATCTATTGAAATTATTATTATAACTTGCTTTTTAGAGCAATTTTATAATGGTTTGTTATTAGAATACGCTACAGCCAGCGATATAATTACACAGAAGAAGTAAAGTTATGCTGGCTAACTGACATTATTATGATTGGCATAATATTGTGCCGTCATTATTCATGTTTCGTCCTTTCCCTATACGAAGGGCCGACAGCCTTTAATATTAATCTTTATTAAAACGGTATAATGTCGAACTAGATTTATCGATATTTACAAAACTGGGTTACTGTTTTGTCATAGCACGTACCACGTACGACGTTTAACGTACGTTGATCTTGAAGATTGGATATTACATTTACTTTAAATTAATATAGGGTCCGTCTAAAAAGTTTTCGATAAATTCCGGATACCTTATTTATCTGCCGGTTGGTTCTGTAACCAAACTCGAACCTCACTTCGAATCTCACTTCACTGCGCGGGACTTTCAAATTATAAATGAACCACAAAAGATTTTAGATAGCTATATACAGAATCGATGGGCTGATAGGTAATTAAAAAAACCTGTAATATTACTATAAATTAAATTCATTTACTATTTATTACTTATTTTATTACTACCTATTTTGTAAATAGCTCGAAGTCAACACTTTATCATAAAATGGCTCAAACGGGGAAGCAATTGTTTTAACTAACCTGGGATACTGGGTGCGGTATCTGATAGTTTAATTTTAATCGTTAATCTTCAGTCTTCAGCCAAGACATGATTGATAGGTAATATCGAAACCTTCAAATTGCAGCAAGAGTTTACGAGTTACCTCAAAAATGTATTTATTTATAAGTCATTGATCTCTGTCAAGAGAACGATAACGGGTGGTGAAACATTTATTTCTGAGAGTGACTCCTCAACAATGTTTGAATTTACATAAGGAAATATATTTCTTTTTTTTTTTCATTTTCCCTACAGACTGGGGCAGTTGCAAGCCTCAAGATGATTGTCTTTTCCAGACAACGTCTTAATCGATCTATCTTCCTGCTCGGTGATGCGAAAATTTTCTTGTTCGAAACCAATGAGCCTTGACTTACTTTAATTTATAAGTAAATCTTCATTGATTTTAGTTACTTAGTAGACCACAATATAATTCAAGTAAATGGTTTTCGTTGCTTTCTAACTTGATAAAATTGACAAAACGTTAACAGTATGGTCTACACAGTAAAAGTTTTCTTAGATTCTCGTTTCAAATATTAATTTGTTTCGATTGAAATTGTCTGTTTATTACGTTTATTAAACAAACTTTTACCTATTGATCATTGAATTTTTAAGTAGTTCCCTAAATGACCTAGAACAAGTTTTGTATCTATTAATTTACAAGTTTTGAAGTTAAGAATATAAAAATACTTGTGGTATTTTATGAAAATTTTCTCGGAGATTTTCATAAATGTTTAAAATAGAATCCTCTTAATAATAGCTCCCAAAGACAATTGAATAAATCCCCTTATCTCAAACCATAAATTTAACATACGAGGACAAGAAAACTGATAACCGAGCGGAAATTTCGGGAGATTTGAATAGGCTTCGTGGAAGCTGTGACGACACGTGTTTTAAGAGGCTGAACCCGGCTGTACCCCGAGGTGGGAGATTATCGACATTATAATCTGTGCCCTTCTGCATGACAAATTGAAAACTAATATTGTTATAGACGACGGCGACGCCCAACTTAGTGGGTTCTAATTTTGATTTTCGTAAGTGCCACTATGAAGTTTAAGTAGATTGTAGGTGCAATAGTGATTAATGATTTGCTAATTAATATTAATAAATGTCACATTGTGAAGTAGGTTGGTTGGTACCTACATATATGGTAGTCAATATAATTAGGTAAGAATAAATATCGTCATGAGTGTATGGGTACATCATATCCTTTCACGGCAACTAATATCTGAGCTGATGATTGTCAACCATTGTCAACTATCAAAAATATTATTATCAATCAGTCACAATCAATAAAAGTAAGTAGTAGTAATTACTTAAAGGGAAAACACGGAAAAAATACTAATGTGGTATTTACACGAGTGACTAAAGCCGCACGACTTTTGCCGCACGGCGAAAATTGACTGTGTAAATGGCAATTCGGCCTAGGCCGCAGGTCTGATCCACTTATTTGATCCGGTGGCTTACTTATCCACTTATTTGAAAACTGGAACTACTTTATTACATATTGTTACCTAGGTTACGCCATTAACTAGATAGACGACAGCGATGTCATTACCGATGTGTCACCGGCGATTCAATTTTACAAGCGACTAGCTAGGTGACTAAAGTCGACCGTCACAGGTGGCTAAAATCGACTCATATAAATAGCCCATTAAGTATACTATAACGTGCTTACGATTACGTAAATCTGTCATTAACAATTTTGAATAATTTAACTGTTGGTAGGTATATGTAATTATCAGGGAATAATGTGTTTAGCTTTAATTTGAGCTCGGCTATATTAATTACTGTTGTGTTCACAATTCAAAAGTCTAATGTGTTGCTGAAATAATAAATAAACAATTTACAAAGCGAAAATGCCTACCCGCCTCCGCGTTTTACATAAAGGTTTTTCTCATTCTCTTCGTCCTCTTGTGCTCACGTGCCATGAAAAGTCTCTGAAACGCACATAATTCAATAAAAAGAATAAGAACATATCTATGTATAGACCGCGATTTTTGCAAATTATTACAACACCAGAAATATAAAGTGACAGATGAAAGTGAGAGGGATCCTATCATTCCTATCGTACTAAATTGTCAAATATATTGATTAAGTAACTAAGTAGCTTCCGCCTGTAATATTGTATGCCCTTCGTCGTCAGAATTTTTAGAAATCCTGTCCTAACGGGTGCATATGTCATAAATAACTATATTTGAGCCAAATATCAGCCCAATCCGTTCAGTGGCTTGAGCTATGTGATCATAAATCAGTCAGTTAGTTAGTTCATCTTATTTTTATAGGCAGTATTTATATCTAAATAATTAAAAATCCATAATGTCATGCTTAGTCTACCAGCCAATATCGTGAAGTCGGTTGTCTGCAATTAAACTTATTTACAAAGATAAAGTGAAGAGTAATTTATGATAATGTGGGAGTAAACACCCTTAGAAACGTGGCATTTTCAGAACCATCTATTCTTTATGAGGTTGGGGTAAGTGCTACATTCGCCGGGCGGCACTAATGGTTTACGCGCTATTTTCAGTACCACAAAATCACTTTGATTAAAACGTTAAATTGTTCGCAGCGCGTATCTATATCTAAGTATAAAGACAGCCTGGTGACAGGCGCAATCTGCTTTCTAATAATTACTCCTGAAAGCCGAGACGGGAAAATTAATTTCTTTGGCAAAGCTCAAGTTACAATGATGTTGTTACGAGATCCCGATGATATAAAATTGACGAGATAATGTTTAATATCGCCAACAATATTCGGCCGGATATTATTAAATTCATCAATGTGACAGCGCACTGTTGGTAGATGTTTGTTTTAATTATTATTGTTGTCAAATACACTGTTAATAAACAATTTGATAAGTTTATTAAATTGAAAATAAGTACCTATCAGTATAACTCATTTATCTGGAATCGCCTTACAATAAAAAATAATTACGACGCAGTACCTTTTTAAATATTAATTTGGAATCAATATTGGGATGCATTTAAATTCATCATTAGTGTATTTCACTTCCTTCAAAAGATTATTGTACAACCGTATGTAACGTAACATAATTGAAATAATTAAAAAGCAATTACCACTTCCTATACAAGCGTTGAACTTGTACTATTATGTATTCTGTGGCGTTTTAGCTTTTTTTAAAAGTTAATGTATAACGACAATAAAACTCTATTTGAATAGTTGCTTTGATCGTAGAACGTAACTCACGTATTAATTGAATTTTAATTTTGCAATCAGAAAATTATGTAATGGATGGAAAAATCAATATGTTCTAGTTCGAAATATTGCCAATCTTTATGATTTCTTTCTCTATTTCTGTATTGCCGATTTTTATTTTAGTTAGCAATTTATAAATAACAATAAAAATGCAATTTTATTATTTATACACGATCATTGATAAAATCAATATTTTGACAGGTCAGAAATGGGCTTCCTCCTTTTAGATTTTTGCATTGTATTAGTGCGATTTTAACGAATATTTTTTTTGTGAATACTTTTTCATTATCTTCCAAGGTTTATATTTGCCTTTTGTGCTTAGTAACCTTAGCCAAACATTTTTAAATCCCTTGCAATAAAAAAAAAGATGCAGCGTAATCCAATCAGGTTTTATTACTTAGAGCTTTTTTAGAAAACGCGATTTAAGGCGATTAACTAACAATAGTACTGTCTCTGTTTTGCAAGGTATTTGGTAAAAGCCTTATAAAGCCAAATGTGGTTGATAGGGACCATCAAAGTGAACAACTTTTACAATGGGACCAACTCTGAAATCGCAAAAAAAAATCAGCCGTTTTATACAAAAATTAATAACGATTATATCAAAATGTATGAAACTGCTGATTTTTATCGTGATTTCGGAGTTGGTCCCATAGTAAAAGTTGTTCAGTTTGATAGTTTCTATCTACCATATTCGGCTCGACATTTTTTTTTTCACAAGATTTTTGTTCTACAGCTTTTCTGTCGACCGGTTTATAAAGCAAGTAATGCAATACACTGAAGAGTTGTTATTTTGTGCATATTTAATTTTGTCAATTATTCATACATTAATATATTTCACATTAGCAACTAAGTTAGGTCAAAAGTTATAATCTTATTTTAAGTGTTCCCAACTTTATTTTACTTCGAGTTGAGCACAAAACGCGGCTACACCGCCGGACACCTAGTTGCATAGCCTTTGTACTCCAAATTAACAAAAGGCGAAAGATAGGATTTCCTGATTTCATTTTTCAAGTAACCACAAAGGAGTGCTCACTTTGCGTCACCTTAAACCACCTTAAGCGGTGACCTGTCGGCAGTCATAATGTGGTTATTATTTCAGCCAGGCTCCGGCAGAGGCTCTGCTGGCGACAAGGCGGCCATTTGCGTTAAATTACTGCTACTCGGCCCCGCAACGACAGAATCCGGGACGGCCCGACTTGCAATAAGCATTAGCGGAAAAATATTAATATGAAGAAATACCCTTTCCCAACGTAAACTCTAATAACTCGAGCCGTTTTGGAGGAACACCAGATTTTTTCTTCGGTGCATCCTATACCAACGATGGCGCCTTCAGAGGTTTCATAATAAGTTGATACTATTATCATACTATATACTATACATATATTATACTTTTCTATAAAAGGATTTTATTTAATAAAACATTAAGCGGAATTTTAAATGTTGCGCTTGTCCAAAGTTGATATCGAGTTTTTTTTTTAATGCGGAACAACGACAAAACAAAGCCCGTTTAAGAAGTTATATATTGCACAGCATTGTAATTAACGCAATTCTGTGTAATAACATCAACAAAGTAAAAAATGGATGAGATGTAAATAAAAAAAAATTTAGCTTCCTCAGAGAAGCTGTTTGCGATAGATATACGTCTTCGTAAATCCACCTGAATGTTGTAAAAGTCCGTATAAGTAGGTACCCATTGCACAGCATTGTAATTACCGCAATTCTGTGTAATAACATTAACAAAGTAAATAAATGATGAGATCTAAATAAAAAATGACGTGAATTAGTTCCCTCAAAGAAGCTGTTTGCGTAAGATATACGTCTTCGTAATTCTACCCGCATGTTGAATGCACTCTAATTCATTAAAATTCAAGCGACGCTTTACTTAGTGGGATGTTTGCGAAAGAAAGCGGGTAAATTTAAAGTGAATCTACCAAGATTTAGTGGTGGTTGACGACAAAAGCAGCGAATGGAGTGGGGTGGGCGGGCAGCCGCAAGAAATATCTACTATGCTTGCCAAAGTCTGGCGGTGAGATAAAAATACCATATTTCTATCATTTAATAGTTATTTATGCAACTGTACTATAACGAGGGGTATTAAAATTAAAACATGAATGTGGGTTTATATCTATATATATTAGTATCACATGAGTGTTTTAATACCTAATTATGTACAGTTGCATACAAGACTTTATCTACACCCATTTTTTTATTTTTTCTTATTTTTATTAGGGAAACAAACAATATTTTATTACATATGGATTAAAAACACCCATGATATTTATCTAAACCCATGATATGTATCCTCTATAAAGGTTTTGACTTTGACTTTGTCTTTGACTTTGACTTTCCTCTCCCTCCTCGTCATTATGTCTTCCGCAAGAGTGTTATAATGTTGTACTGAATTTCATAATGCAACGCTCGTGCGTGGCATTGTAATGATGGCAGTAAGCTAACTGTTTCAGAACCCTTTACAGAAGATTTAAAGCATGGGTGTAGATAAAGATTGTAATGTATTTAAGGGAATCACTTTTGTTTGTTGATTTTAATCATAATTTTTAAACCTCAAAGTGCAAAAATAAAATCATTCTTTACCCTTCTTCACATAGCTATAAGCAATATTAGTAAATCTACGCTAAACAATTGAAATAGAAATAATTAATTAACTTATTCAACGCCAAAAAAATCTCAAAACTTATGTAATGTAGGAATAAATCAATTATGAAAATCATCTAAGTATACATTTTCCACTGTCATCTCTGATTAAACAAAATACAACAAAGGCAATCAACAATAAAAGGTAACTTACCCCAAATTTTCTTAAACGAAATTTGGCAATACATCTAACATTTCGTAATAAAACATTCAAAGGCATTGAATAATAATTCTCTCGCAACATTCCCGAAATTTTGAATAGAGCCATACACCAAACCGTACGATGGAAAGAAGTAATCCTGGACACAAATTGAATACATGATTCCTCGGGCTTACTATGGGCTATTTGCGTTTACAATCCGGATCGTCTAAACCGTGCCGATTTCAATGAAATTGTATTAGGTGACTCGCTCTCGTCTGCGGCTTTGCTCGTTTCGGCGTTTATTGGAAAGGCCTTTAGTCTACTATTAACTTTTAATTTTTTTAATTACTGCATTTTCTTATTTGTAAATATAGGATGCAGAAACGTGTTTAATTTATTATGTTGTTTGACTCATACATATATATTTTTTAATTCTGTTAATAAGAACTTTTGATTAATATTCTGGATTAATAAGATATTTTGAGAAAGTAGTTACTTAATAAAAATCAGTCTGGCTATAGCATTCGGCTTTAAAATAGCTGAATGCTTCGAAATTTCAATATTAATATTCCGCAAGACTTAACAATAAACGAAATTTATTACAAAATAATTTCCGCTTCGAACAAACTGTTGTTCATATCGTCTTGTATCTGAATACCAAGTACCAAATGTGAATAAAATTCAAATACGCCGAGTGGGACGCGGCCCGCCTTGTGAGGGAGATTCAATCAAGGACGGATTCGATTGTACTCGCTGTTTCATTCAAATGAATGAACAACCTTTAAAGCATCACGCTCCGATTTGGGAGCTCGTATTTTAAACCAGAGGTTAAAAAAATCTTTATACAGATTTGAAAAAAGATTATTTTCACTTACAACCGCCTCTGTGGTCTAGTGGTTCGCCCACCCGTGTAAGACGCAGAGGTCCCAAGTTCGATTCCCAGGGGGGGTACAATTTGTACTCGGTTTGGTTGGTGGTAGGGCTTATTTCAAGTCCGCCTGGCTAGCTACCACCATCTTACCTAAGTCTGACGCCATAATAACAATTTAAAAATTGTAGTGTTCCGGCAGTTAGAGGTAAGATAGCCAGTATTCCGGGTGTAGTGCGCTTCCACCTTCGGCCTTATCGTCATTTAACATTAGGTGAGATGAAGGCCAAGCACTATCCCGTTGGGTATAAAAAAAACATCTAAGGGAGCGTTCAAGTAGTACGTAACGCAATTTTTGGAGATTTTTGACGCCCCCCCCCCCCCCCCCCCCCATGTAACGCGCCGTAATGTTTTTCTGTACCCCCTAGTAAAACGTTACGTAACCACTAAGTGACAATTTTTACCTAAAAATCACAATTATGTGGCGTAAAGTACCGGAAAGTCGCAACTTTTCTGAAGGGTTAAAAAATAATAGTTACGTAACGCGTAGTTCAAAAAACTGTAACGAATAGTAACGTTTTACATAAAAAAAATTCGTTACGTAATACTTGAACGCTCCCTAACGAGAATTTGTTTTCGATTTTTGAGCCAGATTTGAGTAAATTATGGTCCAAGTCATGACTGGTACAGTCGACGCTTCCGACTGCATTTGCAGTTCGTTACCTCCCAATAATTCGCATTAGGCCCGCGTGGTTGATTTATGGCCCATACTTCTAATCTAAATCCAGGACTGTGCCCTAGCAGATAGGGATATTAAAATGACTGGAGATAATTAAACCATCTTCTTAGAAGTGAAAAGAAATACAGGGTGGATTTTTGAGACGGTACATTAAGGGCAGGTACCTTAACCGTTATAGTTACAGGAAAACGTTCCTAGGAGACCATCCATAACTTTTTAAAATATTCTGAACTGCACTCTTTGATTTTGGAAAAAGTTTACAGTCAGCAAAAAAACTGCTAAAATAAGATATATTTTTTATGCCAGTCGATCCTATTTCATGTGAGGATCAAAAGACTCTATTCTATGGGATGAACTTGAATTGCCAAACAATCTTTATTGTTAAACGATCCTATTTCTTACTGTGATCAAAAAACTCTTTAACGCCAAATGAAATTTGAGTACAGAAACTACTTTTTTAGTTCTAATGTTGAAGAAGATTATGCCTGCGCGTGAAGCCGGTGTTGTGACTTACCGTAGTTTCTGTACTCAAATTTCCGTTGGCCTGAAAGAATTTTTTTAATCAAAATAAGAAATACGATCGTTTGGTAATAAATAATATTTCAAGTTGCTTTATCGTTTTTCCGTACAACATATATATTTTTGGCGATTCCAACATTTCTAGTACTCATACCTTAAATGCTCCCATAGAGTCTTTTGATCCCCACATGATATAGCAGTTTCTTGTTGACTGTAAACTTTTTCCAACATCTGTGAATGCAGTTAAGAATATCTCCTAGGAACGTTTTCCTGTAACTATAACGGTTAAGGTACCTCTTCCCCTAATGTACCGTCTCAAAAATCCACCCTGTATAATAAAAATGTAGTTATATCTCTTAGGGCCGATTTTTCAATCCTCAGATAACAGATATACCTATCAGTCAGTCAAATTATTAACCAAATAAAATAAAAGTCATTAAAAAAAATTGACAGACTCATGAATGACCAATATTTTTAATTTGGCTTTATCAAACGTTTACATTTTGTCTGGGCATTGAAAAATCAGCCCTTAAACATTCACATAAAAATTCTCTAATCCAGCCAAATTAGCCACATGTTTATTAATCGTCAGACCTGCGACAGACCGACCGTGAGGCGATAGTCCTCATTAGGGGCTTATTAGCAGTCCCCGTAATTACTAACCTTTGCCGTATTGCTCTATAATAGATCACTAATCCCACCTATCTGATGTTGCCAATTATGCTGGAAGTTACGCTGTAAGCAATATTTGATATTACTTCGGCTAAAGTTTGTTTAGCTTAGGTTTCTATTTACGTTACTTTGTCTATTTTGTGAAACTGTGTTGTTGGCGATAAAACTTTCAAACATCAAAGCTGTACAAATATTTATAATAGGAACAGTATAATGTAAAGTTTGATAGAGATATTAAAACTTAGTTAACACTTTAATAATCTCAAGTTTATGAACTCCACTTGCAAATTGTCAGAATGATAGCCAAGTTTCATTAGGAGATGACATTACGAGAGGAAAACGAGTTTTCTTAATTATCAAAAGATCTCCGAGCAAATTAAATTCGTTAATACGACTTCATTCATGGCTTTATACTTGGATGTAACATTTGTAAAAGTCCTTTCTATTTTCTTACGTGTTTTTATAAAAAAGGTGAAGAAAGAGAACCAATTATGTCACATGTTGGTGGCCATCACCGTAACCTTAGAAAAGCCACTAGAATGAAATAGGTACTGTAAGCATCTTTTGATATTAAGGTCGCGGGAAGCCGCTGGATGCGGGCAGCGCAGGACCGATCGTAGTGGTGATCCTTTTTTATGTATGGACTGTCTGCGCGTTTGACTTCACTTTCACCTGATGGGAAGTGACAAGGAGGACTTAGATGGAGCACGCACAGTCAGTAAATGCCTATTTACTCTGGCTTTAAAGACGCCCAAGTTATATTGTTCGGGGAATACAGACGCAGGCAGGTCATTCCACATCTTAGCTGTTCGAATTAAGTTGAAACCGAAGCGTTTCGTGCGGGTATGTGGAATGTCACCAATATAGGGATGGTAAGCCGCCCTGCGCCTGGTAGTCCGAAGATGAAACGGGGAAGGAGGTATGAGGTTGTGTTACTCCTGAGCATACTCCCCGAAATGTAACCTATAGAAGACCAATAGGCAGGCTACCCTTCGTCGGTGCTCTAAACTTTGAAGCCTTCGGTGGACCAGATCATCGTCACCAATCAGCCTCTTTGCTCGACGCTTGATAGAGTCCAAGGCAGCCAACTGGTATTTGGCAGATCCATCCCAGAGGTGATCCTTGGGGGAAGCCCATGCCTAGCAGTGGATGTCAAGCGGCTGATATGATAAAGCGTCTTTTTTAGCGTTTTATAAAGGGTAACGTTTTTAGGTAACAGGAAAAGAAATTTCAAGTGCATATTAAGCAGCAACGCAAGCATTAGGTGCTTGAATTGAAATCCAACAATACACCAAAGATGAAGACGGTACTCATGTATGCACAACAAGAAACAATAGTGTCTCCGTGAAAGTCCCCCGCTTCCTTAACAAGCAGTTGGAGGACAGCCAAAACAACGGGCGGTATGCAAGCCCCAATCCACACGGACCCTGGCAACTAAATAAGTGGAAATGAAAATACTTTGTTGTAGCAAATTGGAGTGTTTTGAATTTAGCGTTGTCTTACGAGTTAGACACAGAGGGGCGTATCAAAGCAACATTTTAGGACGCAAAAGACGGCAAATAAATGGTTTACCAATCTGATTTTATATCTTGGTATAGATTTAGCGTAATACAATAATTCGTTTTAATAGCTAAAACGTTACGTACCTACCTACCTACTTACATAGATAAATAATTAAAAAAATTTATTTAAGAATAGACCACGCGCTTGCATAGAACTGGCTTAACGAAGTTAAATTGCAGTCATACTGTTTAGTTTCAATAACTTTGAATAGCTTATTGCGCTTATAAAATTAATTAGGCTAGAAAAGATAGTAACGTTTGTTATTTATATTTATTGAACTAATCTCAATAAAATGCCAAATATTATTCTTTACGACAGAGAATATATCAAAAGAAGCATAACCTATTTAAAAAATAAAAATTAACAACGGAAAAATTGTGTTTCACCAGAAGTGATGTGATGCTGCGCCACCGAGCTCCTCTTGTTTCAGTATTGATAGATATTTTTATCCACCATATATTTAAAAAATTTGACTATAGCCAAATGAACACAGTTCAGGTACTATCCAAAAAAAATAACATTAAATTGAAATAAAATAGGTCTACACGGATCATTTCATGTTAGAACAGTATAATAATATATATTATTATAAGTAAGCATCTTGGAGTAGTCTTCCCGAGGGAGGCAAGTCTAAGTTGACCGCAGTAAATCTCGCACATTGGGCCCAAAGGTCTTGTTTTAGTACAGCGATGGCTCCGCTCCCGGGAATACCTATTTTACACTAACCCGATTTGGAAACCGTGAGATTCTGGAAATATAATTCCTATAGATAAAGTTAATTTAAAGTTATTTAATTTTCGATGCCAGCTGAAACAATTAAATACTAATAGTTATTTATGCAACTGTACTATAACGAGGGGTATTAAAACACGAATGTGGGTTTATAGTATCACATGAGTGTTTAATACCTAATTATGTACAGTTGCATACAAGACTTTATCTCCACCTATTTTTTTTTATTTTTTCTTATTTTTATTAGGGAAACAAACAATATTTTATTACATATGGATTAAAAACACCCATGATATTTATCTTAAACCCATGATATTTATCCTCTATAAAGGTTTTGACTTTGACTTTGACTTTCCTCTCCCTCTTCGTTATTATGTCTTCCGCAAGAGTGTTATAATGTTGTACTGAATTTCATAATGCAACCCTCGCGCGTGAGCGCGCGGCGCTGCAGGACCAGCTCTGGCTCGGGATATTGTAATGATGGCAGTAAGCTAACTGTTTCAGAACCCATTACAGAGGATTTAAAGCATGGGTGTAGATAAAAGAATTAATGTATCATTTATCATTATGGTAAATAAGAAACATATTGTTTAGAACTACTTTATTGAAGTTGGGTAAACTGCATTATCTACATTGTATGTAACCCAATATTAACTAGAGAGTGCTATCAGTACCATCGGAATAGTCCAAGAATCTTATATTCATATTAATATAAGATTCTTGGAATATTCGCTTACTGTTTTACCGATATCTCTCTTTCGCTCCAATTCGTTGTGGAAATAGCGTTCCTGAATAAAATTAATTATAATAGTTTATATCTTGAGTTTTGCTTACCTCTTCCATTATATTTACGATATTTACCACATCCCTCATACCATACCCGAGGCTCTACCGGTGGATCGACGATTTATATAGAACCGCTTTGAAACTACTTGCTCCTAATGAAAATTTCATTAGAAGCAAGTAGTTTCAAAGCCGTTCTATATAAAACAAAATACAACTTTAATAAGTTTGCACAAACAAAACAAGCGCGCGAAACAACCGGGTCGTCAGTAATTCGACTCGAGACTACTTTCGCATGTTCCAAATGTCAAAAAAAGACTTTTAAGAGCACCTTTAAAACGTATGCAAATACGCTGCCGGGACTAATCTCTTAGTCCGGCATGGCGTCGCAACCTCACGTGATCTCAGCGTAGCTAATATGCAGGGTGCATCAGTACCCAGAGGCTTTTAGCCTCCTTCCTTCCGTAGCTGTTTACGCGCCGCGGACTTAAATGAGGGCACTCTGACTTAATGACAACCACCGCCATTTTGGTAACGACAGAGGACACATTCGTCCCTCTGAACACAAGTATCATCGTGAAAAACAGTTTCGAATGTTAATTAAAACTTTTAGGTTGATTTTGAATTTTGTTTCTTATGTTTTAGGTCAATGTTGCAATGAGTAGATTTACAAAATTCAACAAGTTATAGAAAATATTGTGCAAGTTTTGTTGTCAATACATAAATAACTTAAACGGTTAAAGAGAGTGAATCTCCTCCATTCAGTCTTTGGATGGCCATCATCAGATTGGCGGAGAACCAAGGCTTAAAAGATACCTTCTTTATTTGAAAATCGACTGGTGTCTTTAATTATGTGACCGCTACTGTATTATAATAAAAACTTTACAACACTTTTACGGCGTTTGAAATAAGCGGTTTCCGAAAAGCAGTTTAAAGAAAGTAGTACCTAAGTAGGATAAAAAACATCTAGATGTCGTTGAACAACTAGCAGATAGGTTTTTAAGAAAAAGGCAAAGGATGAAAAGTACCTAAAAAAATATTATTTTTAATTACGTTTGTTGAGTATGTGGTTTGTTACGTTGTGCGTTGGTCGTCCATTGGAGTGTTCCGAAGAACTTTTCTCTGATCCCTAGTATGAATATTTATTTAAAAATCTACCTAGTTTAATAGCATCATTTATCGACATAAAATTATAAGTACTAAAATTGTCAGCTATCAGAAAATCGCCCATTGATGGCGTAGAATTGTGTATAAATTATATCTAAAACCAGGGGACCTATTTTTGAATCGCTTGACTAGCGTCGAGCGCTCTTTTCGACTGATTTTCGTTCGACATATGACTCAAAACAATGGGATGTCGAACGAAAATCAGTAGAAACGAGCGCTCGACGCTAGTCAAGCGATTAAAAAATAGGTCCCCTGGTTTTAGATATAATTTATACACAATTCTACGCCATCAATGGGCGATTTTCTGATAGCTGACAATTTTAGTATTTATAATTTTATGTCGATAAATGATGCTATTAAACTAGGTAGATTTTTAAATAAATATTCATACTAGGGATCAGAGAAAAGTTCTTCGGAACACTCCAATGGACGACCAACGCACAACGTAACAAACCACATACTCAACAAACGTAATTAAAAATAATATTTTTTTATTACGATTGGTTTCTACTGATTTTCGTTCGACATTTGACTTTCCATATTTTTGAATCACTCGACCACAACGAGTGGGTGAAGGCACTTGTTTGTAGTCGAGCGATATAGCACGGCGAGCGATATTTTTTTCTACTAAAAACAAAGATATTTATGTAACAGCCAATAGAAATATGGATATTACGTTTCGTTTTCGTTGCGGTAATTACCAGTTTACTCTAGATTCTGCGTGGAACGGATAAAATCCAACATTTCGTTTATAATGGCAGCACCGGAAACGAATGATTCAAAAATACAGAAAAACGGCGTCATGCGACTTGGAAGACGAGTGTGACTTAAGTCACATGCGACAAAACTATGTCATACGAGCGATTCAAAAATAGGTCCCCTGATGATCTGGGAAAACACTTTTCTTTCCGTTATTATTTTTGACCACCGCACAATCTCTTTGTAAGTAAACGTATCTTCCATTAATAATGTAGTCACTTACGTCTAAAACAATACTTTTAATTTTTTATATGTGATATTAGTCAATAAATGGAAGCTTGTATTTCAGTTTGAAACACCAGAGTTGAAATTAAAAGTTCATACTTTGTTCATAGGAGTACTCATCTCTAAACAAATATGACCCGACAGGGAATCGAATCCTAGATCTTTGACGTACCTACTACTTAGTAGGTTCTTATCCAAACGGCCATGATCGGCAAATGAGTATCAGCAAAAAAAATTCTAGAAAAGAGCTAATGTTAAGGCTGAGATCGTTTATTCCTCTCAGAATGTAGAGGTTAAGAAAATAAAGAGAATTAATCAGATCGGATAAACAGCACGCCGTTTACTGCTTACATTTACAAATCTAGGCGAGTATAAGAGGGTTACCAAGTGCGTAAGAAAATCCTCACGGAACCTTCGTAAGCTCGGGTCGTCGCGAAATATACCTCCCAAAATACTGATCAAATCAAACATAAGTTATGATACCCTGTTTTATTGGTAAAGTTCATCTTTGTCGGTGAATATAAATGATAGGAATCTGTCATGTAGAAATTATTTTTGCCGTTCAACGAAAACTTTATTGATACCATATATATTTATCAGCATTTAGCTTGTATTAAAGTACTTATTTGAGAATATTTTTAGGTAGTGATTTAGACTTGAATATTGCCAAAATAATTTATGTCATTAATATTATTATTTATCTACACCCATGCTTTAAATCCTCTGTAAGGGGTTCTGAAACAGTTAGCTTACTGCCCCGACAACATCCCGAGCGAGAGCTGGTCCTGCAGCGCCGCGCGCCCACGCGCGAGCAACGCATTATGAAATTCAGTACAACATTATAACACTCTTGCGGAAGACATAATGACGAGGAGGGAGAGGAAAGTCAAAGTCAAAGACAAAGTCAAAGTCAAAACCTTTATAGAGGATACATATCATGGGTTTAGATAAATATCATGGGTGTTTTTAATCCATATGTATTAAAATATTGTTTGTTTCCCTAATAAAAATAAAAAAAATAAAAAAATGGGTGTAGATAAAGTCTTGTATGCAACTGAACATAATTAGGTATTAAAACACTCATGTGATACTAATATATATAGATATAAACCCACATTCGTGTTTTAATACCCCTCGTTATAGTACAGTTGCATAAATAACTATTATGTATTACTTATGTTAAGTTATATAACTTAACTCACAATATTCTCACAAACTCACAATATTTTTTCTTGTATATACAAGAAAAAATATTGTGAACAAAATCAATATTATTATAAAAATAATAAAAGACACTCAAGGTTTTACTTACGTTTAAGTAAGTAATACACGACTGTTTGTTGTAAAAAAAATATTAGTTCGTTATTTTTTAGAGCTGGGAAAATTACGTTAGATGTTTGAGAATAGAACAAGGAATGACGAATATACTATGAAATTAAATCTAAACCATTCAGTACAAATGAAAAATTTGTGTAATAAAATGTTCTTATAATATATAGGTAAAGTACTTTTGAAGGTTTGTTTTAACATCATGCCTACATTTTCCGCATGGTACAAAGACTATTGTCCACGGAAAATAAAAATCCGCCGAGGACAAATTCTGTAGTCTGCTCTCGCTTTGTTTCACAGTCAATGCCATTAAAACAAAACATTTTTGTAATTATCCCCCAGAAATATTTCGTCTAAGAATAATAAAATAGAAAACAAGTACCGTTGAGTGGACAAAAGGGCAGTGCTCTATCATGAAAATTGGCGAATTTTGGATGAAAAGTTGGAATAGATTTTTTTTCTTTAAAGTAAATTTATTTAAGAGGCCGTCCACGTTTTGCCGCTGTCTCGCTCGCTTATTTCATGATTTCTCAAGATATCTTAAATCTGATTGCGTAATTAAAAATGTGTTCCGCCCACTTTTCGCAATATAAGATTACGGACATTTTAACATATTACTTCAGTTTCGTGTTGCTGAATTACAAAAAGTTGTCTTTTCTGACTGTTCATAATTGCTAGAAACGATTTTTAATTATTACCTCTTAAGTAAAAGTAAGTTCAACAGTATTTAATAGTATAATGCAGGTAGCATATTATAATTGTGCCTTTATACCTAAATACTTTTGAAATCAGCTTCGTCAAAATTTTTTCCGCAAATAATTGACAACATTTCAAAATTTTTAGGTACATGTTTTTATGGATATAATGAAAATTTATTGTTTTTTAGGCAACGCGTATTTTTTCTTTTCCATTTATTTTCATACATTACTGAGATATTAATTAATAAAAAACGGTTTATTCTAAAAGGACGTAAGTACAAGATATAGGTAAAATATAAGCGATGCCTTTGCCTTGCCTCTTAAAACGTCGATTAAAAAAAAAACTGTCTTTGATGCGATTGTGATGTCTATAGAGATGTAGGCACGCTAGTATTTTATATCGATAATAATGGTATTTTGGTTTCATGTTTCATAATAAATAAGAAACATAATAACAACTATAGTAACCCCAATAACAACTATGTGAATTATCGTAGTACCTTTTAAGGGGTATGAGTAATTTTCTAAGAAGAGGTGGGTCATTTTTCTTTCAATGTCGCTTTCTAAAAACAGTTTCAACTATAAGCCCCCATAAAAAGACTTTCAAAAGTAATATCGAAGCGATGTTGTGATTGAAAAGTGCGCTATACGCAATGTATAGCTCTGTCTCTATAACAAAACAACATCACTTTGAGTTTGCTATAAAAGCTCAGAGTACGACCTCTGGTAACTGCCCCCCTAGTCAAATGGCCAACATTCTATTCGTTTGAACGCTACGCTTACTATTAAAACTTTAAAATAAGCAGTAAACTATAAAATTACGTGCCGTAAGCTTGACAGTCATGGAACTGTCAAGCTTACGGCAAATGTAAATCTTATGTAAATCACAAACTTCGATGTATTGTATGGACAATACATCGAAGTTTGTGATTTACATAAGTTTGCGACATGTGATTTAATCATCTATTGCTCATATTTAAGCTTTAAAAGTAAGCGTAGCGTTCAAACGAATAGAAAGTTGGCCATTTGAGAAGTAGGGCTGGTATCCCTAAGAACTTTCTCGAATGTCCATGCAGACAAGACAAGGAAATAAAAGAACAGGTAATAAAAATGACAGTGTTTATTATTTGAAGACTTTTTTATCTCTTTTTAGTTGTCGCTGCAAACTAGTAATCATTGCTTCATGTCGTCGACATCACGCAGGCTCATTACATTTTTGTGGTATGTTGGATATCGGCTCCTAAAATAAAGAAGTTGAGCTTGTAGTAATAAGTATCTACATACAGAACATTAAGTTATAACTGATTTGAGTTAAATTTAATTAAATAACTTGATTATCATTTATTAAGAAAGATGTGCCAGGCTAGCCAAGCCATGTGATGGTTTTCTACTTTTTGTTACCATCAAATATAAAGTACCGAAGAAAGTACAATAAAACATATCGATATAGAAAAATGCACATCACTATGCGAAAAACACACCTCAATAAACAGATCTGATATTTGCAAAAATCGACAAATAACTGGACACAAACGACTATTTGCACAAATTATTAGTATATTATAATAGTTTCAGGCTATTTACATAACATAAAAAAATTAAAACAATATGAACTCACCGATTAAATGATAATATCTATTGATTATTTTCTTATGTTCCTGTGTGTGATTTACATTACAGCCCTCAATCACACAAAACATAATGTCACAGGTAACGCTTAAGTATCACAAACGATGCTACGACTTTCTTTTGATTTTCTTACAAGAATACTTTAAAAATATCTAAATTTTACTGAAAATAGAAATACACTCGAAAGACATTGTCATTATTATGACATTTATGACAATTGATTTTTTCAGTGTTGCCAGATCAGATTTTCACACTACCCTAGGCTGGGTCTTAATTTACCCTAGATCACAGAATAGATATAATATAAATAAATAATAATTAATAAGTACTACCGTACAGAAAGGACACTCTCCGCCCCACCTTACATGTACATGGAAGAATTGTTTGTTGATTTATAAAGAAAGAAATAGGTCGTGGAACGAAATATTTTTCTTGTATTTAATTATACTAATCGGGTAATTGGGTATGCTGTAATTTCAATTTCGGGATTTAAAATTACTCGAACGGGCTATGTGTCGTCTCTTAGTGCCGGATATTTTTAACCCTAAATCTAGGGTAAATTACCCTAAGCTGGCACCACTGTTTTTTTTTTAAATAGAAGGCAAAGAGACTCAACTCAAACTCCCTATATGGACTAGATTTCAGATTTTTTTAATTTACGTACAAAATACTGATCTAAAAATTCTGAAAAAATATATATGAGCCTAGAACACTAAAATCTCGAAATGGTTTTCTAATTTTAGTACTTTCTCAAAATGAAATGTTGTCAATTGCGGTTAAAATTAAAAGCTTAAAATCAACACAGGCTATATACGTTCAAACCATCTCAAATTCTTTAAATCATCTGTGGTAATGGCTGCATGATGGTGATAAAACTTTGCACAGCTTAAGTGGCAGTAGGTGGGGCACATATCGGGTAGAACCGATGGCCATTGGGGCGGAAAGGTTCTGGAATGGCGATCGCTCACCGGACGACGCTCTGTGAGTGGGCCCCCTACAAGGTGGACCGATGTGAGGGGGAGCCGCTGGATGCTGGTGCAGGACCGATCGTCGTGGAGATCCTTGGGGAGGCCTATACCCAGCAGTGGGTGTCGTGCGGCTGATAGGTATGATGATGATGATGTGATGATGATAAAACTTCTGGCTAAAATAGCTTGTCACCATCATAATTCAAAATAAAACTGTTTGAAAAGTATTAATGGCTCAAAAAATATGGATTCATTTATTTTGCAACGCAAGTGGAGTGATACTGTGTAAATACACTCAGAAAAATCGCACCTTTTCGAAAATAAGTTTTGACTTGGCCAACTGCTATTGCTAGCTAACGTTTTAAAAGGTTTTGAATAGGTGCGATTTTTCTGACGCCGAGTGTATTATAAGAATTACTTACTGTGCTTTGATATATTCATAAAATAGCTAAAGAGCGTTTACCTTTCTTGATCCTGGCTTTGGTGAAGGAAATTGAGTTGTAAGCTTCAAGAAGTCTTAGATGGGACGAGGACGGTTCGAAGTAAGCCAAGCAAAGCTATATTATGGTGAGCTCCCACGGCTCCCTATTTATTCTACTCAAATTGAGTTTTGTATTTTATAAATTGTTCATTTAATTAACATGTTTGAATAAAATTAACGTATTTTATCTCTTCTATCTTTTTATATCACAGGGAGAGTTTAATTAACTGACAATATTACATTTACTTAAATACCTTGAGATTTGAATTAAAAAAAAAAGATGATAAGTGAAATTAAATAATTGCTTAGACTAAATAAATCAATATGTGTCGTGTAGGTTTTAGAATCAGAAGTAGTGTTAGGTCATAGTATAATATTGAGTACGTACTAGCGGTAGGTAGGGACACCAAAAGGAAACAACTGTACCTATATAAGGATAAAAGTTATTTATTAAGAACTCGGAACGTGTGTTATTAATATACGAGTGCGATACCACGCAGAGCTTAGCGATGAGTAGTAAAACACAAGAATGCAAGGAATGCTATCTAAAGTGGTTATAGAGGGCTCGTACACAAAAACTAATATTTACATGTAAAAGAGAGATAGAATAGCTATCACAGTGCAAGTGTCTACTAAAGTTTTTGATGGAAGTTGCAAAGCAGATGAAGTAGTGTTCACAGCATAGTGGATATGATGTCATATTTATTGATAAAGCATCGCGGAAGCACGCACGACGCAGCAACAATGGGACTGCAGCAAATTGCAGTTGCAGCATCACTGTGCCTTGAACGGTAGCATATGAAGTTCAGGGCTGGCCAACCGAATCAAATCATTTTAATCTAACTTAAAATAATAGTGAGTAGAAGTCTTGGTTATGTTTAGAGCGTTTGTGCGAAGTGTGTTTATAGTGTGTTTTATTATGTTAGAGGTCTTATGTTTATGACTAGCGCTGCGTTCATTAATGTGATTTTTTTACCTGCTTAGGTATCCAATGAATACTAAAAATCCGTTTGATGCAAAGATACGATGATACGTATATTGTATACCTATTATGCCAATTTGGGAGCGCTTAGCTTTACATACTTAAATCTTATTCCAATTAAAAATACAGAGTGGAATTAATCATAAAAATGAATAAAAGGGTATAGGTTTCGTTACTATGAATAAACATTTAACGCTTTCGATATCGATTTACTCGTAACTCGTTATAGATGCACATTAATGATCTAATCTAGCCACTAACGTTGCGCTTAATTTGCTAGAATAGCTAAAAAAAACATTAATCTTCTTTTGCTGGAAGCTAATATTAGTTATACAAAATGACACTTAATCGAAGAAAGGTTGAAAAATTCACTGCTCCTTTACAAATTATTCTGGGTCAGTAATCCAGGGATGACAGCCCTACGGAGGTGCGATAAATGGACGACTCCGCTTTTGTTGCGATAGGCGTTGTTATAAAGGATCCAGTATTTTACACCTATTGTTTTCGTTTGAAATCGAATCTAGCGGGATAGAAACAAGGATCGGTGACGAGCTAGAAACAATGTGCGTTATTTAAACGTTGTTTAATGACGAATTGCTGTTAAATAAATATCTTTTCAACACACTTGCTCGTAAAGTGAGCCCTAAATACATCGCTTTTAGGGCCTTAAACCGAGCTCAGACACCGTGCAATAATATATAAAACACTAGTTTGTTATATAATTATCCCTATAAAGTTAAATTAGTAACTACCTTACTGCAAGTTTTATGCGAGTTAACAGAGCTTTCCCAATTTAACCGGGTAATACCAAAGACTTCTATGTTGTATACTGGTAATACAGTTATTTTTTTTAGTAACAACAAAGAGGTTTTATGCCGTTGAAAATTCATATACAGTTTTGGAATAAATAAATGTGTAAGTCCTTAATTTAGTCAGACAATATTTATAATTATCAAATTATTAGTTATACACAATATTTTGTAATAAATTATTAAAATATTTGCATTTTATCACATAGAATTATAATTTTAAAGTAGGCTGTATGCTCACTCACTCCTTTGTTCGCAAAAAACATAAAAACCTACGCGCCTTTACCCATAATTGTCTTATTTTGTTTTGTCGTATTTGTTGCTGTGTGGTAAATTATTTTGTTTTTTCCTCGCAAATGTGTTGAAAAACGTCGTACGAAACTCATGAGCAACCTAAGCTAACTTGTCTAATAATGTACTATTATCTACACCCATGCTTTAAATCCTCTATAAAAGGTTCTAAGCGATTAGCTTACTGCCAACATTACAATATCCGCAAGCAAGAGGATGTCGCACTCCTCCCCGCGCCCACGCCCGATGAGTTACTATATTACGAAATTCAGTACAACATTATAATACTCGTTCGGATGATATAATGTCGAGGAGAAGGAGGAAAGTCAAAGTCAAAACCCATTATAGAGGATACATATCATGGGATGGGAGTAGATAAAGTCTTGTATGCAAAGTGTACATAATTAGGTATTAAACCACTCATGTGATACTTTTTTTAATACCCCTTATTATAGTACAGTTGCATAAATACTATTTATCTACACCCATGTTTTAAATTCTCTGTAAGGGGTTCTGAAACAGTTAGCTTAATGCCATTATTACAATATCCCGAGCGAGAGCTGGTCCAGCGCCGCGCGTCCACGCGCGAGCGTTGCATTATGAAATTCAGTACAACATTATAACACTCTTGCGGAAGACATAATGACGAGGAGGGAGAGGAAAGTCAAACTCAAAGACAAAGTCGAAGTCAAAACCTTTAAAGAGGATACATATCATGGGTTTAGATAAATATCATAGGTGATTTAATCCATATGTATTAAAATATTGTTTGTTTCCCTAATAAAAATAAGAAAAAATAAAAAATGGGTAGATAAAGTCTTGTATGCAACTGTACATAATTAAGTATTAAAACACTCATGTGATAAATCCATATTCGTGTTTTAATACCCCTCGTTATAGTACAGTTGCATAAATAACTATAATAACTTTTCTTATAATAATCCGTTTGATAACTTTTCTAAGATAACACTTTTTATGATTTTGGGATAGGTACTCTATCAAAAAGTATAATATTTTTAGACGCTTTCTTGTTTTTTACAATAAACAGATAATTTCAGTCACGTATGTACTTCCGACTTCCGTATTGCAAATATTGCATTGGACACCCATCTCTGTTCATTCAATATCGACGCTCAAAAATATTGCAACATTCACAACAACTGACACCCGTTTTAATTTGGTAACAGTCAGACTTTAGGAGTCAAACGGGGGCGACTTCGGGTTGTATAAACTTTTTTTCGTTTCGGTGGCAATATTAAATGGTTGCAAAAATACAGACACACCGACAGTTAGTATTTCCTACACCTTATAGTCAGTATTTCCTACTCTTATTACCCGACTGCAAGAGGGTTATGTTTTTCGCGCGTATCTTGTATGTAAGTTTGTATGTAATATTCTTTATTACTTTATATCTTTCAAACGGCTGAACAGATTTCCATAATTAACATATCGTTAGATTTGTCTCGTCAGTCCAAGTGTTCTTAAGAAGGTGGCATTATAAAAAAAAACAACATGGCGGCTGCACGGTGCTATTATACGAAGGGGAAAAAAATTTTTTTAGAATACTGCAATATGGGTGTCAAATTAAAGGGCTTATTATAAGGATTTCAAAAAGGTATATCATATAAATAATAACTAAAAATAAATAAATAAAAAAATAAATTTAAAAAAATTAAAAACCCGCCTGCCTAAAAAAAGACAAGTCAACTGAAAAGATGGAAACAATATTAAATATTAAAGGCAACATTATAACATGCAGTCGGAGGCATATAACTCAAATCATTCATAATGTCACTTTCTTTATGCATGCCTCCGACTGCATGTTATAATGTTGCCTTTAATGTTTAATCTTGTTTCCATCTTTTCAGTTGACTTGTCTTTTTTTAGGCAGGCGGGTTTTTAATTTTTTTTTAGTTAGTAGTTGGTTCAGGGTGTGTTGCTATCGGTGTGTCTGCGGGTATGCATGTGCATGGGCGGGCGGTCGGTACACTTTCTTGCATGTTTTGTCATCTATTACGTGGAAGTTCTTTCTAATGTAGGTAGAACCAAATTATGTAACAATACTGAAACAGGTGATAGAGTTGTTTAAACTGAACAACTTTCTCCAAAGAACATAGTCGAAACATAATACACACATCAACTTTGTCTAGGGATACCAAGTGTTATTTTCATACAAACGAGGTAACTTTGAAGCCTTGGTTTCCTGCCAAGGATGTACTGTACTGTGATCTGATGATGGCTATCCAGGGAGTGAATAGAGAAGATTCAGATCGCAATACACACCCAACTGATCTGACCAGCATTCTAAAAACGTAATGGACATGTTTAAAAAACCGCGAAAATAGCATGAAAATGGATGGAAATCTTCAAACTGAGAACTCTGACCCATTAATCTTTTAGAATGCTGATCAGATCAGTTGGGTGTGTATAGCGATTTGAATCTACTCCATTCAGTCCCTGGATGGCCATAATCAGATTACAGCACGTTACATCCCTGGCAGAAAACCAAGGCTTCAAAGTCACTTCGTTTGTATGAAAATAACACCTGTATCCCTAGACAAAGTTGATGTGTATATTACGACCTATGGTTTAAGAACAATTTTTTTTCGCCTTTTCATAGTAAGTCTGTAAGCTGACCAAATACATTTGGTATAGGAGTATGATTTATTTTTCGTTTTTCGACCTATGTTCCTTGGAGAAAGTTGTTCAGTTTATGCAACACTATCACCTGTTTCAGTATTGTTACATAATTTGATTCCACCTTATATTGTTTTTGCATCCATCTTTCGCAAGGTAATGCCTGATTTTATAAAATACTGGTAATACTAAAAATGATACCTAACAATCTTCAAGGGCTTGTAAAAAGATTAAAGAAACAGTGAAAATATTGCGTAATGAAGTACTCACTGCTGTTTTTGTGAGTATAACTTAAGAAGAAGTATAACTTTGAATAGGATCATAAACAAGTCCTACAATAATTTGCTTTCAAAAACAGCAACAGAAAGGTTTCAGAATATAATCTAAGCTTTACAAAGAATATTACGCTTGGGGAATGAAACGGAATTTGCAGTGCAAAATTCAGACTCGTATTTGTCGATTTTCCATTGCGGTTGACAGTTTTTCTATAAGTACTTTACCTTAAAAACACAGCTCGGCTGTTGGCTATATATTAACAATATTCACTCAACTATTCTACTTTTTGAAAGACTTACTGAAGGACGACACTAATTCGATTTTTTCCGTGGAAAACATATGATATTTCTATAAATATTTTTTGTAAAAGCTTGCTGGAGGAAATATTAAGCACGAATCAACACCCTATTAAAAGGTTATAGGTATTGAAAATCTTAGCTTAGCACTATACAAACTTCTACACAAAAGTCAAAATTACTTGATTTAAATTATAGATTAGGACAACCTTTTCCATTTCCAATTCCAATAGAAAAGTGAAACATGATTTAGCTTAAAAGAATTCTATTTCACTTTTCATATTAAAGTAGTGTAGCCATTTCGAAAGAGTTTTAAATAAGGTGGTGCATTATGTTTAAAATGTGACTTGGAAGCTTCACTTGTATGCATCCCAGTATTAAGTCGAGAGTGGCGAACTGAGTTCCAACTATTTCGTAGAGCTCTAGTGGCTTGTGCAAAACCTGCTCCCGCGTTATATTAGCAAACTTTAGCGGTCACAATAATATTGCACATTTCTATTTTACTTACGCCAAAACTTCTAAAGTGTGAATACAATTAGAACATCACAAATATTGAAACAAAAATGTATTAAATATTACGGAACAAACTCTGCGAACTTTTATCTAGGATAGAGGAGAAAGAGAACCTGCTTCTTTTTTTGGTTCTTTAAAGAGAAAATTGATAGGTAATTATGTGTATATTTAGTAAAATAAGAGATAATTTGACGCTGTAGCTTTTGAATCAGTGTTGTTGAATGTTGCTTAATTTGTGAAAGCAAAAGAAGATAGATGTCAACAAAATCATTTTATGAGCCTTTGTCGACATAGTGATTGTTTTCCGAAAAAAACACTTCTTTTTTACTGCAGTTTTTGTCTTTAGAATTTGGTTTAAGTACTGATAGCTGAATTGATGTTATTTGAAGTAAAAATTGAGTTTGTTTCTTCACTGACACATAATTTGAAAATCAGTAACACAACATCCATTTACACATTAAATTGTTAATTAATTTTAATGTTTTTGCTATAGGAAATTCCGTAGCGCGAGCCATCCCAATTCACATAGAATTTAGCGTAAGTAAAAATAAAATCGGTCATATAAACATTCAGTGTTATTTACAGTAAAGATTTAATAAGAGTTATGTCTTTAAATTCGGAAAATAACTACATTTAAGTATTTAAACATTCTTGTCTTCAGACTCAAGGTAATTTTTTCACAAAAACTGTCTACAAACGCAAATCTCCAGATTTTGGCATTGTACATACTGCATGCGGTTACCTCGTATGGTAGCGTTAACCGTTGAAAAAACTCGACTCAGATAGAAAATAGCGCTTGGACTGGATTTTGCGAGTGTGTTGGGGTAAACAAACCCAGGCTCCCGGCAAAACATGAACTGGGCAGTTGCAGCACAGATGGCGCTATGCACCACCGGACCAGTGCTGAGCGACAATTTAAGCGTCCACAAACTTCCACACTTCTTGCGTTTGCACAGAAATAATGTGAAAAGTTCAGCTTCTTTTTACCTAGGTACCACTTGCGTCAAGAGAGAGTTTAAAAGTTAATGTTTATTTACATACTGACTGCTGTTCATACTGTGTTATAAAAGTTGGTCGCTTTTGTTGCGGCTTTGTTACTCCACGTGAATCGTATGTTTATATTGTTGGGAGGTAACATTTTGGACTCGGTTTCATACTGTTCAGATTCATAAAAACGCCTAATAAACCGGTTAAGGGAAACTTTTTAATTGTTATTTAGCTTAACTTTTATTTGTTGAATTATTTAGCGAGCAGTACTCTAAATGTTCATGCTATATTCTATGATCCAAGGATATCAAAATTCATGTAATTATTGTGTTGATCCGAGACTCTTTCCTAGAAATAGGTACAGATAAATAGCACATATAAATATTTCAATTCATAGTTTAAATCAGTAGTGTTCTAGTATTGCTATGAAATAATTACTTGGGCATCAATTAGGCAAATGAAAAAATAGTAAAAATTTTCACTCTTGTATTGCTATTTATAAATTGGCTGCAGAACTTTGCAAAACGTTCGGCATCAAAGTTAAAATTTCAATATTTATTGCTTACTGCGTTCCATTTCTAGGTTGGCTGAACTCAATGAAAGGGGCCCTCTGCCTGCCAATGGAGCAACTGGCTTACTTTAGTTTTTTTAGCCAAATAAGAGTATCATATTTTTTCCAAGAGCCTTTTGCTGGTTTCCGGCAATCGTGAAACGTAGATATTTTTTCTTAAATTTTTGTGGCTATCACACTATTCTTTTTATAGTATCGACTATCATCAATATTACATAGTTTATGATGGCGTTACTTTGTGGAAATCCATTACAATGGATGTAGAAACTAAATTTTTTTAGCTAATACCACTAAAGGTATGCCCTTAGTATCCATATGCCGTACCTAATGAACTCTTTTGTCTGCCAGTATTAACACATTATTAGAGCAGAGTATTAACAACTTATAAGAGCAATTTTATTTCCATTGATCCAATTAAAAAATCCACAATTGGTCTGAAACACAAACATAAAAACAATTTGAAAACAATGAGTTCTAAACAGATAAATTATAAAAAGATTAAGTGAATTCAAAAACTTGGTCATTCTGCCACCGTCTTTAATGCTATTCTTGAGTTAGGACATTTGAAAAGATAATCTGATTAACGAAAGAACAGAAGAAATTACAAATGTTTGAAGATTTTCTCAATGTTGAGTTTCATTGAATTAATTTCCTTTAGCAGGATAACGTTAAAAATAGATTGTGTTACTTTCTGCGGAAATGCAAACAAAAGTAACTAAAAGTTATACGCTTACTTTAAGTTATTAAAGTGGATGTTAGTGTAGTACCTATATTATTATATTAGTAGTTTATGGACCTGTACTATAATGAGTAGAGGGGTATAAAAACACGAATGTGGGTTGTGTGTGATAATAGTATCACATGAGTGTTTTAATACCTAATTATGTACAGTTGTATACAAGACTTTATCTACACCCAATATTTTAATATATCCCGATCGAGTTAAATCGGCACCTGAAGCGCAATAGACCCCCTTCGTTTTCTCCTTGCCTCACGCCACTGTCGTCATGCCAGTAGCGTTAGTATATTTGTTAACGATAATTTATCAAAAATCTAACGGAAACTTTAAAAAAAATGACGACGGTGGCGTGAGGAAAGGAGAAAACGAAGAGGGTCTATTGCGCTTCAGGTGCCGATTTAACTCGACCGGGTAGTACTTAAGAATTAAATCACCCATGATGTATTATAACTACACCCACTATATGTATCCTCTATAGAGGGATTTGACTTTGAACTTGACCTTGACCTTAACTTTGACCTTGACCTTGAATTTGACTTTTATTTTGACTTTAACTTTCCTCCCACTCCTCGTCATTTCGAACGAGGTGTTATAATGTTGTACTAAATTTCATAATGTAACTCGTCAAGCGGATATTGTGGTTACTCTGACACTGGTAGTTATAATGTTGGCAGTAAGCTAACTGTTTCGGAACCCTTTACAAAGGATTTAAAGCATGGTTTGGGTGTAGAAAAAATAAATTATATACTTACTTTATTTTTTTAAGAAAAAGATTAAGCTGTATTTATCTCAAAAGACGATTAATGTCGATTGTTCCTTCAGGGTTTTAAAGTTTATTTTCTCCAGTCTAGTATTTTATCTAAAGCTAGCGACCCGCCCTCGCTTCGCTTCGATTCTTCTCTTTTTTTGCCAATTGCAACCTTCCAACGATACCCAAAAAGAATATAATATTTCTATCAATTTACATAAACCTCAACTTATTTTACACGTAAAGGTGCTCCCTCACCGGAAGCATTCACGTGTACTGTAACATTATAGATTCGTCTTTGAGAATTACATTACAATAATACCTCCCTGACTGACGAACATTCGCGTGTTTCTCCTCCTTCACTGATGTGTATCATTACAAGGTGCGCATTGTAATGCTCGGTTCTCCTCCTTAACTGATGAAATGCTCAAATCTGTAACGTTACATTACACGTGAATGCTCCCGGTGAGGGAGCACCTTTAACCTTCCTCAGGAATCACACTATCAATTGGTGAAAATCCCATGAAAATACGTTCAGTAGTTTTTGAGTTTATTGCGAACAGACTGACAGGAGGACAGAGGCGAAGAGGGACTTTGTTTTTTATCAACCGACTTCAAAAAAGGAGGAGGTTCTATGTTCGTCAGTAGTCATTTGTTTTTTTTTTGTGTATGTCCACCGATTACTCAAAAACGGCTAAACCGATTGAAATGATTTAACGTTACTTCATTAGGTTTGTTCCCAAATTGGTCCCATTTTTCAAAAAATTGAAATAGGTTTCGTAGTTTTCAAGTAATCCTGAAAATACTGTATTTTTTTAGGTAAATATTGCTCGAGTTTTTACGCATCACAGACATAACTTTTTGTTTATAAACCGATTTAGATGATTCTTGTTTTGTTGAAAAGAAAATACCTTAAGCGTGGTTTCATGTTAATTTCATTGGCATTAGACCTTGGACTTCGAAGATACATATGAGAACTCTTCAAAATCAAATAGGATAATGAACTAGTGATTACACATAAGGCATTGAGAGGTTTCACATTAGCCATTTTTATTGGGATACAGGCCTTACTTACGGATCGATGTGGAGGATGGGCCATAACCCACCGCGTAGGCCCGATGCGGATTGGTGGGTATTAATAACTGCATATGCAGCTGCGACTCACGGCTTAACGTGCCTTCTGAAGTATGGAGGAGATCGAGATAATACACTTTAGTCACCCATCCCACGACTGACAAGGGTCAGTTCAGCCACAGTTGCTTAACCTCCACAATTACAGGCCAACCGGACTTCCAAAGGTCGCGGGTTTGATTCCTGCCTGAGAATATGATCTGTGCGAGTCGAATTTTTATTATTTATTAGGTATTATGTGAAAATAGCTATGTGAATGCTAAAATCTCAAATTTAAATATTTTAAAGCTGCTTTTACTTAATCAATTGTCAAAATATCTTCTGACATAGGTACCTACCACTAAAAAGTTAAAAATAAAAAAGCTTTTAAAAAAAAGAAAAAACCCCCTTCAAACAACCTTAATACAAAAACAAAAACCGCATCAAAATTGTCTCTAAAAAGCAAGAAACAATATTCAAATTATTAGATACGAGATACGCATATCAATTTTAATAAAACACGTCTAATGAAATTGGGTTGGGCTTTTAGAACAAAAAAGTGGTCCTCCAGCCCCACCCGACTTCAATAGACGTGTTTTATTAAAATTTATATGCGTATCTCGTATCTAATGATTTGAATATTATTTCTTGCTTTTTAGAGACAATTTTGATGCGGTTTTTGTTTTTGTTTTAAGGTTTTTTGAAGGAGGTTTTTTCTTTTTTAAAAAGCTTTTTTTTAATTTACTTTTTTATTATATTTTTTATACAGGAAGAGAAGTATATTTTTTAAAATACGATAAATCTTGCAAAGCACGCTCCTGTGCCAGATGTAACAGTTAACAGATAATGCAATATCAAAACGCAATTACGCCGATGCCGAGGATAGGCCTGCCAGGGCCGTAGTTAGAGCAAGGCTGCAAGACCCGTGGGGAATCATAGAGCTTCGAAATTGTTTTGAATCCCTTTCAGTAAGTAATTACACCAATCCTTTTTTCTGTATTGGCGATGATTAGAAAAACATTTTTAATCGTCGTTTTCTGCCCCCCTACTCAAATAGCCAACTTTCTATTTGTTCTAATTTAAAAATTATAACTAAGCCATAAACTCTACAGTTACGTGTCGTAGGCTTATCAATTCCATACAATACAACAATATCTGTGATTTACATAAGCTTGCAATTTGCTTTCTTTTAAGCTTTAAGTTCGCAAACGGATAGAATTTAGGCCATTTGAGTTCGAGGGCTCATATAAGTAAATAGATCTTTGACATTATTTTCCTTGCATTAGAAATGTATTTGCTGAAAAATAAAATTTGAAAATGGTAATAATAATTTATTTATTTGCGAAATATGCTAGATACAATTTGTTACAAATACATTTTCCAGCATATTTTGTAGATTGTTTCGACGTGCAAATACTTAATACAAATTAATATCAACAAATAATATTTAAAAAAAAAAGAATGAAATGAAATGATTAGAATATCAGCAATAGTAAATGTAAAAAAATATAAAACAAAATTAAAATAAGAATGAAATTAAATAATTAAAATGTCAGCAACAGTAAATGTCAAAAATATTATAATTAGAGTGCAATGTCAATAATTTTATCGTTAAAGAAGTCATTAACACAGTAATATGTCTTTTCTAATAAAATATTAAGTGATTCTGTTACGATTTTTAAGATTTTGGATTTTTGCTTTCATAATTTTTGCTTTTTTGGATCCTCCTGCGCCGCCTACCACTACACCTACGGGCATCTACCTGCCCGAGCCACCACCTGCTGCTTCTGGCCTACCCCGGAGCAACACCCACGCAGAACCTGCGCACCCGCTTCACATTGTGCCCACCCTCATTCTACTGAGGCTGAACCCTTCGCTCCACTCGCGGGTGTAGCCCTCGTGCTGCGCATGCGCTTCTGCTTCCTCTAAGGAAAACAGAAGCTAAGCTATCTGATCCATAACCCTGAGCGAAGGTTGTTACCCATCTCCCTGAGATCTTTCAATATATTTTGGTAAATTGGAAAATTGACGTTTCAATTACCACCATCTGTGCACTGGTCCTGCTTCACACGTCCAGCTGCGACAAATCTATACCGACAAAAATATGCCAACATAAGTGCTACATTTAATCCGTTCAAATTTATTACATCATCAAATTACCCTCGCTGAGGTCTCTGGCTTCATCCTTGGCCCAGTCGATGTTAATCCGATTAAATGGACGAATCAAACGAGACATGATTTGAGGTCCATTGATTACTCCTCATTGGCCAATGGATAAACGGATATTGAATTATTAAATTTTCTGCAACTTGCATTTAACGAATTGAAACCAAATTAATGTATCGACCTGTATAACGTTGTTTTGAAGTCAACAATTAGGGCCTTACGTGACTTTCACGATATTTTCTTTATAAAGACCTGTCAAAAACGGTCGAATTACTATAAAACAGATTGTTTAAAAAGCTTTCTGTGACTTACCTACCTAGATTTTCAACAAAATGCACATTTAATTTTGTAATTCTGTCAATTAAAGAAAGGAATTGAAATGGCGGCATATGATAGGCTTTATAATGATTGCAAATGAGTAAGAAATCGACTGTTTATGTGTTGTGTAAGTGAGAGATAGATAGAGTGTCGCCAATTCAATAGGCCTACCTTTCTTTAAATGACAGTCTCCAAAGTGTTGTTTCCATTGACCTCTATATTATTACACTGGACTGGCTGCTATCAAACTGCTCTTGTGCCTATTTGATTTCCGCCATTTTGGCGCTGTAGGACGTAGCGTGAGCATAACGTGAGGGAGATGGTACTAAAGTCTGAAGTCTGGAGAGACCATCACGGCAACCATTTTCATTGTACACGTCAAAATTAGTTCTTTAGACTCACGCTAGTGGCGTTTCAAATAGGCACAAGAACTTTGTTGTCAAATCATACAGACAGCCAGTCCAGTTAATAAAAAAAAATGTTTCATGTCAGTGGTTGTTTCGCATACCTTCCATATCGGTTATTCATTATGAACGTTTCGAAACTGTTGTTTACCGAGATCGCGGCTCAAAGCTGTGTATTAACAGTGTTTGCTGTGAATATAATAATGTATCACATTATTAAGCTTATCCATACTGGGATATCCCAAACGCACGTTCGATGAGCCTTACGAATCTCTGCTTGGATGATGAAATCTATTAATGCCTTTATTTGGTAAATTGAAGGTAAAATGTACCCAATTTAGTAAGTATATAAAATAATCCAATATTGGTATTGTGTTGATTGGCTTTCAACTAGGTACTTAATTTTAATAAAAATGACGCTCCACTGCCAATAAAAGTTTGGTTTTTACCACCAACAAAATATTTTCTTTTTTTTTTAAACAAATAAGTATCGTCATTTCAGAGCATCAAATTATGAAACTAAAACAAGAAAAAACGAAATTCTTTTTCAATTTCAACTTTTGGCAAAGCAACAGCGTAGGGTGTTTCGCGAAAATCTCTAAGGGTTGTTGTATCACCTACACTTAGCCAGAAATAGAGACTTTGGCGTTTCGCCAGCGCAATCATCGTTAAATAATACCTAGGTATTCCTATTTGCTGAACGTTTGTGTTAGTGCCAAGCCAACAACGTTAATATTCCCTGTTCTAAATATTATTCTCAGCTTGTGATTATCTTATTTTGAGAATGGAACAGATGTTCATTTATATTAAGTATTATTTCTGTACCTGACGCTATAATTTGGAAGGTCTAATTAAGATAAGGTACTTGCCTTGAACGTGGAATTGAAGTCTGAAATTTTTCAATGAAAATAATGAGAACGGATTTATTTTCAAAATATTTCATGCAGCATTTGTGATACATATTTTAAAACCTTAATTTACGCAGGAAGAACGAAATAAGACGAAAACTTGTTCGCTATGAATACGAGCTCTTGTTTAATCTCGCTCGAGCTTAATCCTTGTTGCTTTATATGTGGGAAGTACTATGCCTACCACTGGAACAGATTAGGTTAACAAGATGCCTCCCCTTGTCGTGCATTTCGGGATAACGTAAAAACGTACTGCAGAGAACACACTTGCTGAAATCGAATGAAGCCCAGTAAATTACATGATATTTCTTTACCACAGCCTTCTTATTTCTAAGATGACGAACTTTTTTGATTTTAAACTGATGATTAGAATGTTTTGATTTTTAATTAAATAGTCTTAAGTATCAATACAAAACGTCACAATCATTGTATTCACTTTTCGGTCAATGGGACAGATATTTCATCGAAATATGCGCTAAACGCTTAAAGGTTTCAGTATAAAAATAGATGGCATGGCATGTAAATACCTTTGTCATTTACATTGAAATACAGCACGTTTTTTCCGCATCACGCATAACAAACAGGCATTCGTGTCATATCTACATTGAGTTTTCAAATGCTTGAAATCGCTTAAATCACATGTTCACGCTTCGTTGAAAATAGACCTTAAGCACGATGCATAGGAGTCACTTCATGTGGTTTATTGTGGTCTACGTTGAGCTATAATTTTAGTTAGTGGACGGTCTCTTTCGAATGACGGATTGCTAATGACGTTCAAAATTGGCATTTCAAGTAGAGAGGTTCGTTTGACACGGGTTGACACCTTCATGTAGAACTTACAAGTTCTGATCAACATCTATGTTACATTGTATTAAACCCAGTCAATCAATGATGGCCGCATAGGTTTCATCGTAAACAGTTGAAAGATTTCTTATAGAAACAAAATTGTTTCAATAAGTACTTGACTTACGTTTAAAAGAAAACCAGTTTCACTTTATTTTCCATACGACTTGCTTACCACAAAACGATCGCAACATCACAAAGCTACACATTTTTATTAAAAAAAAGAAACTGAATGCTATTCAGTTTATTATGCCATTTACTCCGCGTCGTCTACACAGATATCGCGAGTATCTCAAACAAAGATCCCGCTCATTCGAGATGACTGTAGGCGGGTAAGCCAGCGCAATAATTTTACACAGTCGTATCTCGGCTTGTGTTTACGACACTTTCTTTATCCGCGCCGAGTAAATCAGAGACATTTTGGAGATTTTTCGATTTGCCGCTACACACGCCGATGCCGCGATTGATTGACTCCGCGATCCGGCGACGTAACGTTTCCCATTTATATGAAGATCTCAGACATTTCCACCCAAAGATCTGGGGACGAATATATTGAGATTCGTTACTTATTTTAACAAGCTTCGATATAGTTCGCTTGTAATTTTTTACATGCACATCTTGATTTTTTGAGGATGAGGATGAATATAAATAATTTGTAATAGGGATATATATTATACTTTTTATTTATTTTTATAAATGTTTTAATAAAATATTGCAGATTTTGACGAAATTTGGCACGGATATAGATGGGACCTTGGGGAAGGACATAGGCTACTTTTTAGGGTTCCGTACCCAAAGGGTAAAAACGGGACCCTATTACTAAGACTCCGCTGTCCGTCTGTCTGTCTGTCTGTCTGTCACCAGGCTGTATCTCATGAACCATGATAGCTAGAAATTTGAAATTTTCAAAGATGATGTATTTCTTTTGCCGCTATAACAAAAAATACTAAAAACAGAATAAAATTAATATTTAAGGAGGGCTCCCATACAACAAACGTGATTTTTTTTTGCCGTTTTTTGCACGATATTAATAACGACAATATTTAAACAGTTGAAATTTTCACAGAAGATGTATTTTTGTTGCCGCTCTAACAACAAATACTAAAAACAGAATAAAATTAATATCTAAGGGGGGCTCCCATACAACAAACGTAATTTTTTTGCCGTTTTTTGGTACGGAACCCTTCGTGCGCTTGGCCGGTTTTTATCCTACTGCTGGGCACGGGTCTCCACCCTCACGATATAATTATAACCTGTAGTCCACGCGGGCGTAGCTGCGGGCGGAAAACTAGTTACCCAACACAACAGTGAAAGACGTGTAGCTCAGTTATGTTGATGATGAAATAACAGTAAAACCTTCAGTTGAAACCCCTTAACATTACAAAATATCAAAACAAAGTTATGTTGCTGAAACTTTTTTACTTAAATAATAACAAGAACGAAACGACTTTCTTATTTAAATAACAACAAGAACGAAACGTTATTATATTCGCTTAAGAAGTCTTAAAATTCCTGTGCTCTGTGAAAAAACGGATATAATGCAAAAAGAGGTTAGGAAATTGAAAATTGTGCTGCGGAATATAACCCCATTACTAAGGAAATGAGGTACGTGAGTATGTTTTAGAATTTTGCCGCCCTTCTGGCCTGGCTTTGGCGAGCGATTCCCACCTGACTGTTGACCCTTCATAGCATTTTTTTATTGTTAAGAATTTGGATCGTTTCGCTGGTTTTTGAGTATTAAACTCAAAAGTTTGAGGAAAAAAACTGTAGTTTTTATACTTGGCTAGGGAATGAAAAGATTGTAAGTAGAATCTTTTATTCACATCAAATTTAGAATTAGCTTTTTAGATTTTTAGGGTTCTGTACCCAAAAGGTAAAAACGGGACCCTATTACTAAAACTCCGCTGTCCGTCTGTCTGTCTGTCTGTCAGTCACCAGACTGTATCTCATGAACCGTAATAGCTAGACAGTTGAAATTTTCACAGATGTGACGCTATAACAACAAATACTAAAACCAAAATACAATAAATATTTTAAGGGGGGCTCCTATACAACACACGTGTTTTTTTTGCCGGTTTTTGGTACGAAACCCTTCTGTCTGTCTGTCTGTCTGTCACCAGACTGTATCTCATGAACCATAATAGCTAGACAGTTGAAATTTTCACAGATGTGACGCTATAACAACAAATACTAAAACCAGAATAAAATAAATATTTTAAGGAAGGCTCCTATACAACACACGTGTTTTTTTTGCCGGTTTTTGGTACGAAACCCTTCGTGCGCGAGTCCGACTCAGTTACGATACGTTAAACTGTTAATAATCCACAAAAATGTAATAATTAGATTTATGGCAAAGCAAAAACGGAGCAAAATTTAAAAATATAAGGTGGTACCAAATGATGTGATTATACTTAATCAGGTGATAGCGTTGCTTAAACAAATTTCTGCAATGAACATAAGTCGAAAAACGATTTTGTTTCGACTTTCCATAGTAAGTCTGTCAGCTGACCAATATATTTTGTATGGGAATATGTTTTTTTATCGTTTTTCGACCTATGTTCCTTGGAGAAAGTTGTTCAGTTTAAACAACACTATCACCTGTTTAACCCATCAAGGCCTGGAAAATGAGACACAATCATAGAAATAGAATGTCAAAGAACAACAATGTCAATAAACAGGTGATCCGAAAACGAATGCATACATTTTATATGAGATACGTAAAATATAACTTAGATTCATAAAATATGACTATATATGGGAAAGGAAATTAATAAACTATGTTCCATACTGTTTTCTTCGTCGATAAACGAATAAATGAAGAGAAATTTGGTTTTAGAGAAATGTGCAAAAAATGTTGGCACATGTCACTTGATCCTTTGTCTCTTTTTTAAATAGACCGTGTCCGTATGATGTTAACTTCTCTTTTCCACGCTTTGTTGGTCTTCTTGAGCGCAGCGAAAATTTTTCTATGTCTAGGGACACAATAGATTTTCTATTGTTATTCGGCCGCTCGAGCATTGATAAATAAAATAAACCTCTAATCACATCATTTGGTACCTTATATAATGCTTGTTATGCTCCTGATCCTTGCTAAAGTATGGAAGTTAAAAAGGTGTAACATTGAAAATAAAATGAAATGAAAAGGTGGTAAATATAATATCACTTGTATCGGGACTTTTCGAAAGCGACGTAGATCGAATCGCGACCGCCCATGCCGACATTCATCACTGGCAATACTGGCAAGCCGTGAGCATGACGTACAATTAATATTTACAAATAAAGTTGCACTTATTTTTTAACTGATTAAAAATATGTTGATATTTGCAAAATTGCCGGTTGTTATTCAATAAAACATTTTAAATATTGAAATATAAATCATTGGATTTTTCCTAATCTCCAAGCGACACGTATTCATGTATAAGTATAAAGGATAAGACAAGCGATAATTTATTCTTGTCTCAAATTTAAAAAGCGTAAGTGTCGAAAACAAGAAAGTTGGAAGTGGGGTAAAAAGCTTTTGAATTGATTGTCCAGTGTCATGGAATTGTTGGGAGCGAGCATTGTTCCAGACACACAGAGGCTATCCAACTTTTCTCATTAGGGCGATCTGTTGCGGCGCCGCGCACCATCGGAACGCTTACGACATTCCGTTGTGCGTCAATAACAATAGCTAATTTTATGAGAAACGCCCCGTTTTGAACGAACAATACTAATTAGTTATCAAGTCAATAATGAGAAATGTTTTGTTGCACGTACATACACGTATTAAAATATTATTCCTATTGATTTATTTTTTCAAATGTTACGTACCTACCTACCTACTCACTAAAACAATACGACATTGGCAGTTTAGAAAGGTTAATATTTGAATTTCTGTCTTAATATAGTCAGAATGTATACTTATTCTGAATTTTTTATAGAAACTTTAATGCTAGATTCTACGAATTCAGATCACGAGAGAAAATATTTGAACAACAAAATTGATAACTTATGAAAAATAAAACGAATTTATTCATTCTTCAAAAGTTTTCGAACAAAATTTGATATGAATATTTCGAACTAGAGTTTGAGCTATGTTATACTTAATAAAAGTAAATTATTAACATTCATGACTGCGAAAAGTTATTGAATTATTCATTTTTTGGTATTCTTTCTTAAATGTTAGGTATATCAAGAGCAACAACTTCAGATTATAAATTCTTCGTGAGTCCCTCCAAGAACACTCTAAAACTATTATGGTTCGCCAAAACTGCCGTATTTAGGATCAATGATAGTGCAAAAACTTAGCGAAACTTGATCGTGGCTTACAAACAAGGTAAATGGGCCATTCTAACAACCTCTATTAGGGTACATAATGCAGCTCCCTCTTAATCACTGTTGACGTCTTGTTTTGGTAATTACGAGTAAGTAGGGACTAATCGATAGCTAATCGAATCTCCGCCCATTACGCGCCATTGTAAACCGATCCCTTGAGCGGTTGAAAAGTGACAAACGATTACTGGGACGAGCCATTCGAGCGTTTGAGGCAAGAATCCTTTGAATTCACAGCGTTCCTATTTGCAAAACTACCAGCGTGTTAACTTTGTAGCTCTTTTATCCCTCTGCTCGTTACTCTGGGAAAATCCGATAAGGACGTCGCTCATATAAAAATAGCTAGCTTAATCCACAAAGTTGTTCTTATCAGGATAAAACATCTAGAAAATTCATTATGAGTAGCTATTCTACAAAAACCTTTTCGAAGTTTTGATGCTGGAAGGTTTTTCATTAAAAATACAAATGCATTTTATAATATAATAAATTTCAGTCCATCAGGAAATCAAAATTTTTTTTTTAATTAAATAAGTAGTGGAATTTTATCTATAACATGTCAAGTAGCGTTATGAAGAGGTGGAAGCATATTTCACGCGGAACCCTAATATTAATTACTTCTAGTATGTTTTTAAACATAATATTATTATGTTATATGATGATGAAAACATAAAACATTTTAACCAGCTAGTTGTAGCCAGCACAAAGAAGGCTAGACCTAGTTTTTACACGACTGCCCAAAGCAAAAAGAGTGTATATGTGTTCAGGGTTCATGTATGTTTGTGGGTATGTGAGTTTCTTTATTCCACCATAACTTCTAAATGCCTGAACTGATTTGGACAAATGAATTTGGGTATCGTTCGAATCCTTACAGCATCCCAAGTGACACTGGCTATATTTCTTTTTGGAAAAAATCTATATGGCGACTGTACGACGCCATTTTCAAATGTGGAAAAAAAAATTCTTCTATTATTACAATATGGGCATCAAATGAAAGGCCATGATGAGCACATTCCAAAACTATATAATATGTCACTAAAATGTGTGAAATAAAAATAAATAAATTTAAAAAGTATTAAAAACACGACTGCCAAAAACGAATTAAAAAGTTAAACAACAAGTGTCATTGCAGTCGGGGGAACTCTTTCATCAAAAAAGCTTTTTTAAAAAAAAAGAAAAACCGCCTTCAAAAACCTAAAAATAAAAACAAAAATAGATTCAAAATTAAAAAGCACTAAAAAGCAATAAATAATATTCTAATCACTAATACGCATATCAATTTTAATAAAAACCGTCTAATTAAGTCGGGTGGGAATATGCGTATTAGTGATTTGAATATTATTTATTGCTTTTTAGTGCTTTTTAATTTTGAATCTGTTTTTGTTTTTATTTTTAGGTTTTTGAAGGCGGTTTTTCTTTTTTTTTAAAAAGCTTTTTTTATTTTCAACTTTTTTGTGGTACGTAAGCGTGTAATATTCTTTAACTTTATATGTTTTCAAAATGCCTATTACTCAATTTCCAAAGAAGTTCAGTTGTGTCTTCTTAGTCCAAGTATAGTCCAGAACGTAGCATACAGACCATAGCTCGGTTTGTTTTGGATTTTCATAAGCCTACCAATATCTCAATCACAATTACATTTCCTATTTGAGTTTGAGGAGTTTCCTTGGATATCTTCGAGGTCCAAGGTTTAATGTCAATGAAATTAAAAGAACTACACTTATGGTATCCCTTTTCCAACAAAAAAACAACTAATTCGGTTCATAAATAACAAAGTCGTCAAGGTAATTGATGCAAAATCATAGTATTTTCAAGATTACTTGAAAACTACTGAACCGATCTGAAAAAAATTTAAATGGAACCATTTTGCAAGAAAATTTAATCAAACAAAGAAAGAATCATCAAAATCGGTCCATAAATGACGAAGATATGCGCGAACAACGATAAAAACGTCGTCAAGATAGTTAATGCAAAATCATAGTATTTTCAGGATTACTTAAAAACTACTGAACCGATCTGAAAAAAAAAAATGAGACCATCTCGCAACAAAATTCAATCAAACAAAAGAAGAATTTTCAAAATCTATCCATAAATGACGAAGACATGCGTGAACAACGATAAAAAAACATACAATCGAATTGAGAACCTCCTCCTTTTTTGAAGTCGGTTAAAAATTGTTCCATAATAAGGTCCCCCGACTGCAATGACACTTGTTGTTTAACTTTTTAGTTCGTTTTTGGCAGGGCAGTCGTGTTTTTAATATTTTTTATATTTTTTTTTTTTTACCGAATGCAACCGGCTACACCTAACAGTTAACAAATCAGGTAAACCTAAGTTGAAACAATAGCTGCCAGTTTACCAGTTACACCTAGTTCTTTTACACGACTGCCCAAAAAAGGAGTGTATATGTGTTCAGGGTTCATGTATGTTTGTGGGTATGTGAGTTTCTTTATTCGACCATAACTTCTAAATGGCTCAACGGATTTTGATGTATGGGGTATCGTTAGAATCCTTACATCATTCCGAGTGACACTGGCTATATTTTTTGAAAAAAGTTAACATAGCGACTGTAAGACGCAATTTTAAAATGTGATTTTTTTTTAGTATTACGATATGGGCATCAAATGAAAGGCCTTATTGAGCACATTTCAAAACTATATAATTTGTCACTAAAATGTGTGAAATAAAAATAAATAAATTTAAAAAATATTAAAAAACGACTGCCCGCTGCCAAACGAACTAAAAAGATAAATAACAAGTGTCATTGCAGTCGGGGGACCTGTTTGATTAATAATTGTTCCATAAAACGGTCCCCCGACTGCAATGACACTTGTTATTTATCTTTTTAGTTCATTTTTGGCAGGGCAGTCGTGTTTTTAATCGACTAGAACTAGCTGGTGTAGCCGCACTTCGGGTTGGTATAAGCCGTATACGTAACACATATTATACACCAAGCAATGATGTCCAAGAGAATCAAATACAATGTCACAAGAGTACTTTGCTCCTTATAAAGAGTAGTTATTCCAAAGGAGGGCGTTTGTCTTATTCCATGTTTTTCCTGTTATTCCACCGGCGGCTCAGTGGGGAGTTTGTTGTTTACAGAAGGCTGTACAGGGTGTTTGCCTTTGTTCATGTAATTACATTGTTGTTCGCACCGCACCTGTCACCATCATAGGTACACCAGCTGACAAATTTACACATTATAAACTTTGGAAATTGTGGGAAATTGAAAGTCACTGAAGATTTCAGAGTTAATGTGGTTTGGTACCTTGTGAAATTATTTAGGCGTAACAAAATAAGGACATGAGAAATCAAGTGAGCGTATTCTGAGACCACATAATTCAAGAACCAATTTAGTGTAATGTTTAATTGATGGATGCTGGATAGGAAAATGATAGTCACCCAAGTTACTGTGATATGTATTTAACTATCGTAATATTAAAATGAAATCCTATTTTATCAAACTTTAACATACTTGTAACTGCTTCAATAACAAAATTGCGCAGTACTTGACTTAATTTAATATAACAAAATTTCTTGTTTATACTTAATGAATCTCATTGATTAACGATGAGCATGAGCATCACGTAATTAATTTTGGATATCACTGAATCTATTAGTGCCATTAACTTATGAAATTAAACTGTCACAGAGCCGCGTTACAAAATTTGAGCCGGAAATGAGTTACTGCAAACGTGATAGGCTTTTAAATTGATTCACATATAAAAGTACTGTTTTTAGGGTTCCGTACCAAAATGGTGAAAAAGGAACCCTTATGCAGGTATTAGACGGGTAATTTTTCGTTCATTTTCGATGCTTCATCGCAGTGAAGCATCGAAAATGAAGTGTCTAATTATGTAGATTCATCTTTCATCGCGATGCGCCTTTTCGATGAAAGTCACTAGACGGCAGTGCGCTTTCATCGGGCATCGGCCTTTCATCAGTCCTCGCATCGGAAATGAACAATAAATGACGCGTGTAAACAGTGCCATTCACTGCAGTGAACGGCATGTCGTCACTACCTTATATGTGTTTATTTTAAAATGCCTTTATTTTTCGTTTTTAGACTTTTTTCAACCCGCATCATGCAACATGCATACAAGCAGTGCATCCAAGCATTTTTTTTCTCTTTAATTAACTTTTAATTCTTTAATCAAAATTATCACGCACAACCTGTTGCCGCGAAATTTTGTGAGAAATGAAAAATACTCCATTCATTTTCCATTTAGGGTCTAAATACCAAAAGTTGTTCACTGGTCACTTATTCACTGCCTTTTTCATCGAAAATGAAGCACTTTTGATGACCATCTAATATCTGAATTATGGTGTGACTCAGTCTGTCTGTCTGGCTGTCACAGCTGGATATCTCGAGAACTACTGATGATATCAACTTCAAATTTGAAATAGTTTAAGATGACATTTCCCCAACTATTTTGCAAATAAGGAAGAAATAAAAAAATAAATATCTTTTTTACAACAGGTCTCATCAAAAAGGGGTTTAAAAATTTGAAGTGGGGCTACTAGGGCATGTGGGGTGTACGAAAGAGCGCCATTTGCACATTTTCAATCTATTTTTCGTTTTTTAGGCCGCATAGTTTTCGACTTATAATGAAAAATGTAAAAAAAAATACCGTGTCCCCCCCCCCCCCTTATCTCCAAACTTTGCAAAGAGAAAAATCTGAAATAATTCTATGTGATAGCAGTTTATATAAAGATTACAGGAAAAATAAAACGATGTCTCAATACTTATAGCACACTTTTTTAGAAATTATCAAATTTCTAAAATACTCTGCAGTGTATTTAATATGATGGTACGGAACCCTCGGTGCGCGAGTCCGACTCGCTCTTGACCGGTTATTTTTTCTGGAAGAAGCTAATAAACCTCCTTTTTTATCAGTTACCGCTTAGAGTACTAGGTACTATGCCATAAAAGCTTAAGGCTCCGAGATGTAACAACTATTAACTTGACAAGTTGTAGATAAATTATACCTATGTTGTTATTATGTCCCCACGACTTTTGCGGCAGTTCTGTAGAATTGGAAAACTAACAAAATCAATTACCATTAAATTTAATACTTACTGTTTGATTAATTCTTTTCATTATCTATTATTCCAATTAGGAATCTACATTACATTAAACTTGATTAAACTAATTCACTTACCACAGTCGAATACAATTTATAGGGGAAATTCTTTCTTTCTTCGTGCAGGCAAATGTTTCAATGAGTTGTGCAGCAAACTTGATATTGATCAGTTTAACACTAGTTGTGAAGCTGTAAGGCATAATCTTGCACTTTTACTCTCTGAATATTGAAGTGGGCGAGATATAATTGTTAAATCTATAAATTATAATATATAATTTTGATGTTTAAGTATGCAAACCCATTAATGTGTTATTGGTCTCATCAAAATTTCTTTAGATATATAATAAATATGAAAGTAATATAATAAATGTGAAAGTTTGTGAGTTTGGATGTTTGTTCCTCAATCACGCAAAAACTACTGAACGGATTTGGTTGAAATTTGGCACCCACATAGAAGATATCCTAGGTTAAAACATAGAATACTTTTTATCCTTATACTCTCACGGGAACGGGAAACACGCGGGTGAAACCGCGGGCGGCCGCTAGTACTTAATAAATCTACATTTAAAAAAAAGATAGTTTTCATTGGTCAACTTTCACTTTGCCAGATAAAACATTACATTTTGATGTTTAAGTATGCAAACCCATTAATGTGTTATTGGTCTCATCAAAATTTCTTTAGATATAAGTATTATTTTTTGTATAGCTCTTAGCGATCGATGTAAGTGCTTTGGCTTAATTGTGCAATTTTAATATTTTACTTTTATTTGTGTGAATCTGTAAATGGTTTTCTGTTGTTTACTGAGATTGCTATAGTTAACATAATAACTGTTGATTCACCTGTGAATACCTATATAAAATAAAATTAAATAATCTATTTATTGCTCCCAAATGGAGTAATTAGTGAAGCTCTAATTCCTAAGCAATACAAAAGTAATTTAACCTGGTATGATTACGCAAATCCGAAACTATGCAGATGAAGGATCCACTATCTGTATTATTAACGTCGTGGCTCAAATCTCAGCATATTACGTTTCTATCTTAATGACATAATTCAGAAAACAGATTCAAATAAACTTTAGAAATGATTTTCTTGCAATAGGTATATCTTTTTTATTGAGTAGGTAGGTATAGTCGTAGGTAAGTAAATATAATATAAGTAAAAGGTGATAAAAACACAACAAAACACAAAATCATAATTTCATCATCTAAATCTAAATCTCGAGAAGTAAAGGTATAATTTTTTGACTCGTCAGTATCCGCTGGGAAGGTCGTCCCTTGTCATATCGAAGCCACCGTGTATTTTTTTCTGTCTCACTGGATTACATAAATATGAGTGTGTATATTCTGGAAGACTACGACCAAAATTCCATAATAAAAATATAATGTACTTTGGATTACTTTTTTTATTGGAGTACCTATATACAACTACATTATAGTTTGAGCGTTAACAAGTACAAAAAAAAATTCAATATGAAAATAGCTAATATTAGAATTATTAGTTACGTCAATAATAAATAAAAAAGGGAAGCCAAAGTGAGAAATTCCAAATTTTAATATATTGAGAAGTAACTCAAGTTTGGATGCGCCACGATATCCTGTAAGGAGTTGGAAATGCGTCAAAATATTTACGATTTAATATTTAAAATAATATTGTAAAAATAAAAATATCAAAGAATCAGTACGAAGACAGAAATGGCATTCTGTAAACCATTTCTTCTGCAATATATATCAACCCCGGTCCACTTGTCTGTCGCCCTTTTCGGCACATTTTCTAGATGAGTTGGTGTCCTCAGGGAAAAAAATGAGTTGCGAAATCTCGAATAATCTTGAATAAATTTCATCCAAGCTATATTTTTGTGGTAGAGTTTCATTTGCATAGATAGGAAATTTCGTTGTAATTAATAGTCAACGTTGCGTTGAGAAATGAGGGTTCTGTCTGACCACTTCATTCTCGTTTGACAAGATTAATGGGATAATACCACGCGAACGCACTCCTGTTGATAACTATTAAATCGTACGTCTTCGATTAAATCTGTGCCTACTAGATGAAAACTTTAATCGACTTTGGTTAATCAGTCTTTTTAGTTGGTAGAGTTGGGGGCCTTCTGAACTTAAAAACGAAGGCGCTTTTAATCCTATTTAGATTATGGAATCCTTAAAATCCTTAAGTTCTGCCAAAGCATAAAGTTATTATATATTCTTCGCTATTTTGTTTCATAGAGAGAGATGTGATGTATAATAAAATTCATAAATCACCGCTTTTTAGGGTTCCGTACCCAAAGGGTAAAAACGGGACCCTATTACTAAGACTCCGCTGTCCGTCTGTCTGTCTGTCACCAGGCTGTATCTTATGAACCGTGATAAGCTAGACATTTGAAATTTCCAAAGATGATGTATTTCTATTGCCGCTATAACAACAAATACTAAAAACAGAATAAAAATAATATTTAAGGGGGGCTCCCATACAACAAACGTGAATTTTTTGCCGTTTTTTGCTTGATATTAATAACGACAACAGATAGACATGTGAAATTTTCACAGATGATGTATTTCTGTTGCCGCTATAACAACAAATACTAAAAACAGTATAAAATAAATATTTAAGGGGGGCTCCCATACAACAAACCTGATTTTTTTGCCATTTTTTGGTACGGAACCCTACGTGCGCGAGTCCGACTCGCACTTGGCCGGTTTTCTTTAATACGCTACTACCCAACTGGCAGGGAAAACCCAATGGTAAGCTAAGCACGTTGCTATGAAGTGCCATGAACATTTAGATATTACACTAATAGAACTAAAATTGTGTCTATGCACATACTTAATTAAAACTATCGGATTTTTATCTAAAACAAAGAAAACTTACAGACACATTTCTAAATGATCAATTGGGTTCACTGGTATTTTTTAAGCTTAAACCTTTTTCGTGCATAAATCCAAAAAGCTCCTAGTTGGTGCGCCGCAAAGATCTCCCGGATTCTTAAAATTACGTAGGCAGTAACATCAAGTACTGTTAACGCAGTGAAAAGCTTTTGTTTTGTTAATTACAAGCGCGCGCCCGCACCTGCCCCCACCACAGCAAAATAAACTGGAGGCTAAATTTCCCGTGTTTAAATTAAAAGATACACCCTGACCAATAGCCGCCCCTAATAGAGATAGGAATTTCTAGTTAGGCGGCTCTACTACGCGTTGTCTAGTGGAGTTTCAGATTTTATTCGACGAGACGGTTTTAATTTAGTGAAGAGGTATGAAATTATATAGTCTTTTGATATAAGGATTTTCTTCTTTCGGTCTGATTGTTACGAGCTAGCTAGATTCATTATTCTCAGTGTATTTTTAATCAATATCAAAAAAAGTTCAATAGGTACTTGTAGTGAAGATACAACGATCAACTACTAAATCCTACTTACTATTAATATTATAAATGTGAAAGTTTGTGGGTTTGGATGTTTGTTCCTCAATCACGCAAAAACTACTGAACGGATTTGGTTGAAATTTAGCACCCTGATAGTAGATATCCTAGATTAAAACAAAGAATACTTTTTATCCTTATACTCTCACGGGAACGGGAAACACGCGGGTGAAACCGCGGGCGGCCTCTAGTACTTAATAAATCTACATTAAAAAAAAGATAGTTTTCATTGGTCAACTTTCACTTTTCCAGATAAAACATTACTCATAGGATATTCAATAGTGCGCGGAAATATTATTATAGAAACAGTTACAAAGATACTAGCTTAACTTTCTATTTCATTTTACTGTGACGTGATATCCGAGTATGCCCCGGTAAAGTTAAAGAACACTTACTCCCCACGTATTCCGACCCAGACACAATCACATTGGGCGTAATAAAGAACTACCCTACCTAGCGGGTTGCTTATGAAGGAATTTCTCTCTCTCTCTATTTTTCATGTCTGTGTGTACTCAAGTGAGAAAAAATCCAATGCAGTGTATCTGCGACATTCGTTTGCTAAACGAAAAAAAGCTCTTCCCAAATTCAATGACACATATTTTCGGAATAGTTGGCACTGCAGAGGAATTCTAGCGTAGTTACAACCCGCTTTATGCTAAACATTTGCTGTAAAAAGTACCCAACATACCCGATAGATTCACTGCGTAATATTAAAAATACTTTAGAAGACCTACTTATACATAAGCAGGGTATTCATTAAATAGGTAATATTGCAAAATCTGACTTTATTACATTCCTTTGGTAAACATGTCCCGATATTAAATGGAGAGTTTTTGTGTTTGAATACTATTTGAAACCACACTGTTACCGTAAGTTGGATTAATTTTAGTAATGAGATACAGTGAACGATAATAAATTGGTTAGTGTAATTTTTTCCTGGGTATAGACATTTGGTCCATGGTATACTATAGGCCTCCCCCAAGAATCTCCGATCGGGGCAGCTTCCTGCGACCTTCAACATATTGTCAATTTAATTTTATTACACTATTACTAAAACATCGGTTTAAATTAGGTAGTTACATAACAAAAATCAATTATTTATCAATATCAGCTTTTCCTGACTGACTGACGTCATGATTTAATGTTTTCTTTACACTACGCTGACGTGTTGGTTGTTTTGATATACTTAAAACATGCAAAACAACCTATAGGTACCTACAGAACAATCGAAGAAACTTGAGTTGATAGAACATCTCGATATAGGTATGATAACGGGTGTAACAAGACACTCAACAAAGCCGAAGTCCACGCATTCCGCCCATCATCAGGATAATTTTTGTCTTATAGACTATACTTGGGAAACCAATAGCTACGAAGTTATAAAAAATGTTTTTTAAAATTTTTATGAAATCTTATTTTATTCATTGTTTCCTAATTTTTGTCTACAGAAACATTATCAAAATTTTATGTATTTCGTAACAAACAATGACTTCAAAACGTCATCACTCAATGTATTTCATGAGCACGCACATAAACGTTGCCTTTCAACCTTTCAACTCGGCCGCACGCAGCTGTGTAGCATTCACGCGCAGGCGCGGTTTTAGCACGCGTTACATTGCGTGGTAATGTATGCGTATGCAATGCTTTTTAACACCAAAAATTAAAATCGTTTCCCAGCAATAATTTTGAACAGAAATGCAGGACCATTCATGATGGGCAGAATACGTAGACCTCAGCTTCGTTGAGTGTCTTGTTACACCCGGTATATGTACTAGACAGTTTCAAAAATCTATTTTCTTTAGCGTAAAGTAATCTAACACTAACGTACTACATTGCCTACCACCAAAGATTTTTTTATAAATACTTAATAAAAACAGTCGTAATCGCAACCACAGAATACGTACCTAAAGTACAAGCTCGTAACTAAGTGATCCTCGCTTTCCTGGTGGTGGGAGTGAGGCATGTGAGTGGGGAGACGAGAGTACTCGACGGCCGCACTTGGCGCACTCCGCCACCGCCACAGGTCACGATAGCGCACGCAGTGCTGCTTTCGATGGAAGGATCCTAGTATTCAAACACTATGGAACAAGGCCAAAGACTAATATAATAGGACAATGTATTTTTTTTTTGTCAGCGTCATCAAAACAAGTGTTCAAATGAATGATTACCTACAGAAATCTACAAAATAAAGAGAACGTTCAAAGAGGTTGTCAAAAATCAAAAGACACAATATTATTGATCACTTTTTTGGAAGTTTTTAAATATGTAAATATATGGACACTTTGACTGCTTCTTTCTAATGCTCCATCCTATGCTGCCTTTAATTTTTGTCTAATTACATAGCTAAGCAAGATCAAACTGTCTGTCGGCGAAAAGTCCAACTAAACGGAGAAACGACTGTCGGAAAATGATTACAGAAAATCATAAAAAATATGTTTGGTTGGTTTTGGATGCTATAGAATTTAGTTAACTTAACTGAGTGTATTTTTCTGAAGAGTATCGTCCACCCACCAGGAAAACGGAGCTGCCGTGCCGTAGGATCGGAGTCTAAGCTGTTTTCTCAATTCTACGAACGCGGAGAGATTATAAACTCCATCACAGTGTTGCTTTATAGACTTTGCCGTAGAGAAATCTCGACAACTATAATGGACTTTACTAGATTGACTCTCAGTTGCAAACACGACGACAACGGTTTGCTATTGCAGCTTTTCTATTAAATATATTGAGAAGTATAATGTATATATTACATGTACCCAACCGTAGCGACAATTCTATTTTTGTCAAAAAAAAAACAAAAATAGAATTGTCACTACGGTTGGGTTAATATAACTAGACAATATGCATATTAACGTTATTATTACAAAGTCTCAACATAGGTAAGTACGTCTACTACAGACATCTATTATATTATGCAGATTGCAGAGTTTTCATCAAAACTCATACACAACAGTGATGCTGCCGCCATACTTATTAATTTCATATGAATCGTCGCTCACGATCTTTATATAAAATGTCTCGAAACGTATTCATCTTGAATAAAAGCAAAAAGGCAGTCTGCCTCACTTAGTTCACTCTCTTCCGTCGTATTCTAAGCCACAAATATAGAACAGACGTCCTCGGTATTCGCTAGTCTGAATTTAAATAAAACTCAAATAATGAATATGCAAAAAATATGACCGGAATTCGAGGCACTTGACCTAAAACTGAATAATTCGCATTTAAGACGGTAGCTCGTCAATTACTACAGTATACAGGTAAAAATATTCGTGTTTACAAATTATTCGGGCTTGTTACTAAAGCATTATCTGATTTATGTAATACTAGCGGCCGCCCGCGACTTTGTCTGCGTGGAAAGTTTTTTGCTATCCCTCGGGAACAATACTTTTTTGGGATAAAAGGTACCCTATGTCCTTCTCTGTACCCCCGACAACGTGTAATGTAAAATTTCATGATGATCGGTTCAGTAATTAAGACATGAGGCGTAACAAACAAACAAACGGACTTTCGCATTTAAAATATTAGTAAGGACAAAATAAGGATAAGTACTTTTAGCTTTCGCCCGCGATTTCGTCCGTGGATTTTTCGTATAATAATCCCAATACATTTGTAATTAAGGGACTATAATAGGATAACATGGTTTGCGCGGGCCATATTTTTATACTTATAGAAAATAGCAGCCGCCCGCGGTTTCACCCGCTTGGTTCCCGTTCCCGTAAAAATATCGGAATAAAATGTATCTTATGTTTTAATCTAGGCTATCTACTATCTGTGTGTCAAATTTCAACCAAATCCGTTCAGTAGTTTTTGCGTGATTGAGGAACAAACATCCAAACATCCAAACCCACAAACTTTCACATTTATAATACTAGCGGCCGCCCGCGGTTTTACCCGCGTGGTTTCCGTTCCCGTGGGAATATCGGGATAAAAAGTATTATATGTTTTAATTTAGGCTATCTACTATCTGTGTGCCAAATTTCATCCAAATCCGTTTGGTAGTTTTTGCGTGATTGAGGAACAAACATCCAAACCCACAAACTTTCACATTTATAATATTAGTAGGATTATTAGGATAATAGTCTATAATAGGATATATAATATAATAAGGGTCTATAATAGGATAACATGGTTTGCGCGGGCCATATTTTTATACTTATAGAAAATGTAAAGTTGTAGCCACAACAAAAACATACGACAAACAAGCTAAAGAGATTATCAAGTTGATACAAGTATTAATTTACGTATAAATCTCACAGATGATTGTAAAAAAAAAATATCATCAAAAGCGCTTGTCGCGGACCATATTTTTGGCGTAAATAATAGCGGAAACGGATTAAATTCTACATCAAAATATACTTTAACGTACAGTTGCTCCAAGAATTTTTTTTCAAGAAAGATAATTGTGCTAAACATAATGATGAAAAAACAACGAAAAACATTGAAAATGTGCGGAAGTGACGTTATTTTCCATTCTTTTTACACGTAAAGAAAAAGACAGAGACAAATGATTTTGCATAACCGAGCCTTAAATCATAAAAAATTTGGTCTTAATTTAAAGTACGTAATCAGCATCGAGTTAGTATGGAACCCTCGGTGGGCGTATCCGACTCGCACTTGTCCGGTTTTTTTATTACATGCCACCATCATCTTTGCGCACTTCTAATTAGTATTCAGTGTACCTACTGTTCTAATAATTATTTCAGTAACTTTTAGAAATCGTCGGATATACCATGGGCCGCAAAGAAAACAAGTTACCATATGAAAATAACGTGAGTGAAATATCAAGAAACATGCTCACTTCACAGTCTTTTTGATAAAAAAAAAAAACTTGAGCATCCTGCAATTATTTATAAATTGATGGATAGAACTTGTATTGCGTGATAAAACAACAGCGACATTTTCGATAGAAAAATTAACTAAAATTCAAAATGAACCGCTTGGGCCTGTTCATACAACATTTTTCTATTCAATTAATAAGGTAATTTTGATTTGATTATTTTTTTTCTACAGAAAATGTCGCTGTTGCTAATCACCCCAGGGGGGTTACTTAATGGCCAATTTTCTATTAGTTCGCTAACTTAAAAAACCGGTCAAGAGCGAGTCGGACTCGCGCACCGGGGGTTCCGTACCATCATAATTGCACCATTAAACCACACTGCAGAGTAGAATAATAAAATAAGTATTGCAGTTTTAGGTCAGCGCCCTCTTGACCGATAGTGGAACTTATGCTTACTTTTTTAGAAATTTCTATTTCTATTAGAATTTTTTTTTTAAAATTTCTAAAAAAGTGTGCTATATTGAGACATCGTTTTATTTTTCCTGGAATCTTTATAATAAACTGCTATCACATAGAATTATTTCAGATTTTTCTCTGTGCAAACTTCGGAGATAAGGGGGGGAACGGTTTTTTTTTACATTTTTCATCATAAGTCAAAAACTATGATGTCTAGAAAAAAAATAAAAAATGATTAAAAACGTGCAAACGCCGTTCTTTCATGTGATATCCCACATGCCCTAGTAGCCCCACTTCAAATTTTTAAGACCCCTTTTCAGGCCCTGTTGTAAAAAAGATGTTTATTTTTTTATTTATTTTTTATTCGCAAAATAGTTGGGCAAATGTCATCTTAAACTATTCCAAATTTCAAGTTGATACCATTAGTAGTTCTCGAGATATCCAGCTGTGACAGACAGACAGACTGAGTCACACCATAAGGGTTCCTTTTTACCATTTTGGTACGGAACCCTAAAAATTAAAAATAAGCTATAAACTCTAACGGGTCGTAGACTTTAGGCTTGTCAATTCCATATAATGTCTGTGATTTATATAAACTTGCGACGTGTGACTTGGTTGTCTAATTGCTTATTTTTAATTAAGCTTTAAGTTAGCGAACGAATAGAAAATTTGCCATTTGAATAGGGGGGCAGTTTACCGGTACATTGCTTAAACAACTTCTTTCTATAACTTTACGCCCGCGGTTTCACCCGCGTGGTTTCCGTTCCCGTGGGCACATCGGGATAAAAAGTATCCTATGTTTTAATCTAGGCTCTACTATCTGTGTGCCAAATTTCAACCAAATCCATTCGATAGTTTTTACGTGATTGAGGAACAAACATCCAAACATCCAAACCCACAAACTTTCACATTTATAATATTAGTAGGATGTCCGGCTGTCTGTTCCAGCCTAGATCAGTTGGATGTGTATAACGATCTGAATCTCCTCCATTCACTCACTGGATGGCCATCATGAATCATCAGATCACAGCACGGTACATCCCTAGCAGAAAACCAAGGCTTCCCTAGACAAAGTTGATGAGTATATTAACCGAACTACTGCAACTAAAGGATATACTTAATAAAGTGTGACAACTATGATAGTCGATCGTTGGTCGGGCGTTTTCGGTGCCCCACACATGATGGCGCCCAGTGCGGTCTCACTGCTCATACCGCTCGCCCTATGGCCATTTATTTTCTCGCAGTCAATGGTAAAAAATAAAGTACACAACTCGTGAACAAATATTCATCTCGGTCCGTTGTATCCCTCGAATTAAATTCCCTTTTTTCACTTGTAAGATAATCTACTAGTAATTTTCGAAATAATGAGTAAAGAAGTGTTCTAATACGAAAATCCTTATCTAATTGCGAACTAGCGCTATCAGGGATCTGCAGGATTGACCACATCCCGCCCTCGGCGTCCAGTGTTAATCGGTGCGTAATTCCTTGATCCCGGTCTCGTTCACTTCCCACCGACTAATTGATGTTTGGTCTTGCCTGTCGACGGGTTGGATTCGCTTTCTAGCGCTTGTATTTCACTTGACAAATGATGGCTACAGTATCTCTGTATCTTAGTATGATGGTAGGAAGAGATATGTGTCTTGAGAATTATTTACACGTACGTAATAGAAAGACTGAATCTTTTATAGTATCTTTTTAGGGTTCCGTACCCAAAGGGTAAAAACGGGACCCTATTACTAAGACTCCGCTGTCCGTCTGTCTGTCTGTCTGTCTGTCTGTCTGTCTGTCACCAGGCTGTATCTTATGAACCGTGATAGCTAGACAGTTGAAATTTTCACAGATTATGTATTTCTGTTGCCGCTATACTAAAAAACAAATACTAAAAACAATATAAAATAAATATTTTAGGGGGGCTCCCATACAACAAACATGATTTTTTTGCCATTTTTTGCTAGATATTAATAACGACAACAGGTAGACAGTTTAAATTTTCACAGATGATGTATTTCTGTTGCCGCTATAACAAAAAATTACAAAACCGGAATAAAATAAATATTTAAGGGGGGCTCCTATACAACAAACGTGTTTTTTTGCCGTTTTTTGGTACGGAACCCTTCGTGCGCGAGTCCGACTCGCACTTGGCCGGTTTTTTATGCCCAACGGGGTAGTGCTTGGCCTTCACCTCGCCTGATGTCAAGTGACGATAAGACCGAAGGTGAAAGCGCACTACACTCGGAATCCTCATAACTGAGGAAAAGTATCGAAACTATCAAATAATTTGAATGAAATTGACAAACAAACTCTACTTTTACGGAGTAGGTATTAGTTCATCTACAAATCTGTTAACTAATATTGTTCAAACTACTACAAACTGACTCGGTAAAACCTACATGTAGATATGCGCAGTAGTAAAGATATTCGAAAGTTGCAATATAAAAGATACCTGAAATCATTAATTAAAAAGGTTTTATACTGAAAGGACATTCGAAAAACTGGCACAATACGAGAAACCTTTTCGTGTATTCCGAAAAAGTTGTCAATCGTGGTGGGCCACGACGAGTCCCTCTCCCCTAATGGGCATACACTCAATTAGGTTTTATAGCCGCGGCGCCGTTCAATTTAACGCCTAACAGCGGCCGCTCTCCACCAGGTACCTATTTATTTTTATTGACATCCAAAAAAAAAGAAAACTTCATTCTTTCTCCCTGACGAGCGAAAGAGTTCGCTTTTTTGGAAAGGTCTGCGGCCTCTACTCGATTGGGGAAGGTCGAATCTTTACGAAACGAGTGACCTTTCGCACTACACAATTTGCTGCGCACAAATTGCAGAGCGCTTACATTGTAGCCAAAAGGGTCTTAAATTCTACGTCTGTAAGGGAAAATAAGAATAAAATTTGATTCAAGGGAACATAATCAAGGAACCAGAGCTTCATCTACAAGGATTTGAAGTTGAATTTAAAAAGTTTGTGCAGTATTACGTGACCCGTTTCGTTCAGCACAAATTCTGTCTATTGCTCGCGTATGTTTTTATTATGAAGTTATTTATTTACAGTAGCCTCAATACGTAGGTACGTAAAAATAATGTGGATGAGTGGTCAAAATCTCGTATTACTTTGTGATATTGGTCAATTCCACAACGCATCATTTAAATTCATTAATTGCCTCGAAAGCTCTTTTTCAAATAAATTCTGGGCTATGGAAAATCGTGATTAAACATTTATTGACTTAAAAACTCCTTGCGAAATTTTAACTAAGTATGTTTAGCAATTACTTGTGTCGCGTTGTAACAGCAACTTCAAAGGAAGTAAAAATAAAACGTAATATAGATTGAAAAGTTTTGAAAACACGAAGTAATACTTCTTGATAGTGATATTGTTCTCTTTTATTTTATTCTCTTTTATTGAAACGTGCCAGCTGCGTGATACTTCGATCATCTATACCTGAGGATAATGCATGACAATGACATTCGTGGCACATCCCAAAGTCAGCCAAAACGCAGCCGTGGCTGACTTTTCATTTTAGTATCGCGTGATCCGTCAATAGAGTAAAATGACGAAGTGCTCTATAAAAAATTGCAAAAATCACTCCATAGTTCGGGTTAAAAAAGATGGTATGACGTATCACCGGTAGGTAAAAAAAATACGATCTAATTTATCCAAAAACTAGCTTGAAATATACTTCGCTTATTTAAAATTTTAAAATATAATACATGAAAAGCAATGGTTCTTGACGTAATCGGAACAAAGTCATTTTTTTACGAATGGAGTCGCCAATCATAATATTTTTTTATTCGTAAAGTAAACTATTTCAATTATATTTCTTTATCAGCTTTCTACAAAACTATGAAAATAGAGAAAAATGGCTAAAGTTAGTGGCAATAGAAAGAAACAATTAATTCTATAAACCGAGCGAAACAAGCGCCATGTCTCATGACATTTTTCTGAATCTCATAGTACAGAGAGAGAAAAGTAGCCCTTGACGAGTTTCTTGCCGGTTCTTCTAGTTACAAAGTCTCCCACTTAGGGTTTGCGAACTGATGGCGTGGCTTCTTTGACATTTACAATTACCTACTTGTTTTACTAAATAAATGATTTTAAGTTTGATTTATGAGTGTAATAAATAATTTTGCAATCTTACTTGTTGTTTACTTTGAAAAACGCTTTTTCTTCTAAACACTTACTTGTTCACTCACACAGCAACTCTACTTACTCTTTTTTCAAGTTTTAATCCATCAATAATCATTACTAAGCAGGTATACCTCATCAAAATAATATTTTAACGACTTACAAATGACTTTACTCTAGTAAATTGAAAAACATGTAATTAAAAAAATTAAACTTTCCGGAAAAAAAAATGATAAAACCGCATCCAAACCTATTGCATAGGTACTCTAGAAGAACTAAACGAACAAACAGACAGACGCGGAAGGCGGCAATTTTATATATTATGAGTAGAATCACCTCAAATTAATTCTAAATATCTGATAGAAAAATAATAATAAAAATAGCATTTTGCTGCTCCACTGCTCTTTGTTCCTGAAAGCCTTCTGTCAGTTTCTAAAATTAACTTATGTAGCTTCAACTGGCTGTTTGTTTTTCATTACTGCTTCATGACCGAAGAAATTTTATAGGACTTAAGTGTCAGCAGCAATGTATGGACAGAGTCAGTCGAAGCTTAATATGTTGAATTCGAGGCATGTGCCACATTTCAGTTTTGTCATTGTATGGCGTGCTGCATCCTTTTGATCGAAGGCGTGATAGCGCGGCCAGCCCCGTCGGTACAGCTGCGCTGCCATTTTTTCGCACGTTTACACCACAGTATAATATTATATTAGATTTTAAAAGAAGGTGTTAACACCTTCCATTTAGGTAACTGTCATTGAAAATGATAGACATATTTAAGTTTCAATACCTGTCTATATAGCACAAACTTAAATTTAAAAACAGTCACTGAAAATTTAAGGCACATGCTTTTCAATGTAAGTAAACTTCAAGTCGCGGCTATAAATGTAGTTTTATTTCTACACTATTCTTTTACGACTTTTCACTTCTCAAGCTTACGCGCTCATTAGACATGAAATAAAACAATTTTTAACGGATACCGCGCTAGTATCCGTTAAAAATTGTTTTATTTCACTTTACGAATTCATTTATCTTAATGACATTATCTTTCAATAAAGAGAGAGACGCACTTTGATTAGATACAAATCGAAAAGTCACGTGCTTTACCACTTTGCTGAAAAAATCGTGTGTAATGATCGCCCGCACGAACTAAACGTGATTTTAACACTGACGTCCATTATACAAGTACGCTGGACAGGCGAACGTCACCAATCGTTTGTTCCGACGCTGAGAGCAGTAAATTCTATACTATGGCATAGTAGAATCAGTAGATTCTACTATGCCATAGTATAGAATTGAAAACCGATTCGAAATCGGCACAAAAAATTGCTGTCATTTCATGACAGTAGCCTGTCCAGCGTACTTGTATAATGGACATCAGTGGATTTTAACCTTAGGAATGGTAAAGCACAAGTGTTGTCGATAGTACTTTGATAAATACATGAATCGAAATATAAAGAGAGAGCAAAAATAACACAGATTATGTTGCGACTTTCTGTCACAAACGTTGCGAGTGTCTCATTTTGTGCGCACGCCCGCCTCCGTTATATTTAAGCTTGAAAGCGGAACCTGAAGCGAATCAGGATATTAAATTTCATCACAGAAATGGATTCGCTAGTGGGTTCTGCAACTACACAATAGAGCGTTACCTTGACGCGTCTGCCTATTAATCACAAACTGCATTATTCTGTGGTAGGTACGTTAGCTGCGGAACGCGGAAATTTGATGGAATACAATATTGTTGGTGATAATAAATTGCTAGTACGCGTTATCTAATGGATAACAATAAATTTGGTTACGCCTAAAACAGTGCTGCTTATTGTTTATTTTTGTTCATAGTGAACTTCTTACTCTTGAGTTAGGAAATAAACTAAATAGTCCTTCACACTCTTATTTTTATTATTTGCTACAGAGTCCACATACAAGCCCTATTTTAATAAAGTGACAGTTTGACAATTGTCATGACTATTTGGTTTAAATTGCGGTGTATGGCTATGAGTAGTTTGTTATATTTTCAAATTTGTTGTCGTAATGGATATAAAATTGTCATCACAGGTGACAAATTGTCACGTTTATAAAATAGGGCCCTGGACAAATAGTAAGAAAAAAATCTAGCCAAAATACATGAAAAAACTTAAGTAATAAAAGTTTAAAGCTACCATTACCACACATTCTTTGAGAAAAGGTACCTATTCATTATTGTATGTAAGCACTTTGGTTAATTATTTGAGTAACGTTCTTAAGTATGAGTCGTTTTTCTCGTAAATTGCCTTACATCTAACCTTAATAGGTAATGTACAATTACTTAATATTAACGCTTGTTATCTTAATAGCTCAATATATTACTGAGGTGGAACCCAGTGCGATTCGGTCCGTTGATAAACGATGTGAGATAGTGTCTGAATAGTGTCTTACTCCCTATCTTGAGATGAATAAAGCGTTATTACTCTTACACAAAAGAATCATAGGAAATACTTATATTTCTAAAGGAACGATGTTACGAAATAAAATGAAAAAACTTGTTGTGGTTTTAGCGCAAAAAGTAAATTGTATAAGTTGGTACTTGTTCAACACTTTTTGTGACTTGTCATATAAAAGAACACAAATAAAAGAACACGAAAATGTCTCGACTAATAAACTATTTAGTAGAAGTAGTAATTGAGTGGATGATTCGGACTTACAACGCGTGCTCCTATTATAAACTTAAAAGTTTAACCTAATAGGTTAAACTTAAAAGTTTATAGTAGAAGAAGGAGACCTTCTTTTAAAAATAAAAAGTTGTAAGCAAACGGAAATCGAACAACGAAGCAATTTTTTGTAAATATTTATTTTTACCTAAGGAAAAGGAGCTGTGGTTTACTGCCTGGCCCAGCGATTACGGAGTTTAAGCAACTTTCGCAATGGTCGGTCAAGGGATGGGTAACCAAAAATTTATTATCTCGAGCTTCTCCGTGCTTCGGAAAGCACGTTAAGCCGTAGTTCCGGCTGCATTTGCAGACGTTAACACCCACCAATCCGCATTAGGCCCGCGTGGTGGGTTATAGCCTCAGACCATAGAAATTCTATGGTCTGAGGCTGAGGTTATAGCCCATACTCCTTATCCACCCGTAAGGAAGGCCTGTGCCCCAGCAATGGGGACATCAAAAATAACTGATGGTCATACCTACCTAAACAAGAAAAAGGTTTTACTAGCGAAAAAATCGAGGAGAATTCTCGCACTTTGGTGTGTAACATACGCATCGTCACAAAATGGCTGTCGATCACTCGCGTTTATCTTAATGAATCCATGTCTCCATAGAGGCGCTTTAAGGGCTCAAAAGAAAGTGTATTACACACTACGCCTCCGCCCGACACGGCCATTCATCAAGCGATCAGAGAATAATGAACAAACGGTTGCGCGAATCCAAGTTACTGCTCCGTGAATGGGGTGTTATTCGCGATTGTCTGTTGTTTAAGGGAGATGGGAGTTTCTATAGTATAGGACAATATTGTCTCAGTGGTATTGTAGTAGGTACTGTAAGGATGGTGGATTTGTAGGCTGTAATGAGCTAGTAGTAAATGTTTACTCTGTATGTATGCAAGCCTTTTCAGAATAGTTGGTTATTTCAAATCATTTAAATATAAATTAAATTAAATAAAAAACCGGTCAAGAGCGAGTCGGACTCGCGCACCGAGGGTTCCGTAAAATCATAAATATACTTGGATATGTTATTTTAGGACAGTCTTTAAAAAGTAGGATAAACGGCAGACAGGTGGAAGGGCGAACAGGCGGATAGTTAATTTACAAATGCTGCTTATGGTGACTGAAAAACGTTTCAGCCACTCCACATTGCAAAATGTTTATATTACTAGTCCATCAGCCATTTTAATGTCCCCACTGCTGGGGCACAGGCCTTCCTTATGGGTGGATAAGGAGGACGGGCCATAACCCACCACGCGGGCCCAATGCGGATTGGTGGGTGTTAACGACTGCAAATGCAGCCGGGACCAACGGCTTAACGTGCCTTCCGAAGCACGGAGGAGCTCGAGATAATAAATTTTTGGTCACCCATCCCATGAGCGAACCTTGCGAAAGTTGCTTAACATCCGCAATCGCTGGTCCAGGCGCTAAACCACTGCGCCACCGAGCTCCTCGTTATTATATTACTATATAGTAATATATATAATTACTTAGTAAAGTATGAACTTATTCTTCGTTTATTCGTACGGCAAATAGTAGGTAATTATATTTGAACCAGCCACCAATTTATTATTGTAGTGTTAGGTTGCGCCATCTCTTGACCCATAGTGGAACTACTTTTTGCCCTTAGGTTAGCATGCTTAGGACAGCGCCATCTGTTGACTGGTAGTGAAACTAAAAAAAAATTGTTTGTTTTTTGAATTTCTAAAAAAGTGTGTTATATTGAGACATCGTTTTATTTTTCCTGTAATCTTTACATAAACTACTATCACATAGAATTATTTCAGATTTTTCTCTTTGCAAACTTCGGAGATAAGGGGGAGGGAACGGTATTTTTTTTTACATTTTTCATCATAAGTCGAAAACTATGCGGCCTAAGAAAAAAGAAAAAAATGTTTTAAAATGTGCAAACAGCGCTCTTTCATATGATACCCCACATGCCCTAATCACCTCATTAAAAATTTTTAAGACCCCTTTTCAGTCCCTGTTGTAAAAAAAATATTCATTTTATTATTTCTTTCTTATTTGCAAAATAGTTGGGCAAATGTCATCTAAAACTATTTCAAATTTCAAGTTGATGCCATTAGTAGTTCTCGAGATATCCAGCTGTGACAGACAGACAGACTGAGTCACACCATAAGGGTTCCTTTTTTACCATTTTGGTACGGAACCCTAAAAAGAAGGTTTGCAACACATGTTATGACAGGGTCTGATTCCAACTGAGCGCTAGCTTGTCCGAATTCAAATACCTATTGTAATGTTATAAAATAATAGTGTAAAATAAAAAGTATTTACATAATACAATTTTTAATTCACTCTTGGAGACCTACTCGAGGTCTTCACAGTACCTACGCAGAAATATATAAAATATTCGTATTTTTAATATCTAATGAAAAAAAAACATTTCAACCGCAATAACAAAAATAAAACGATATTTATTTTTCTCATTTCATTTATTTTGAGATCGTGATCATAAAAACATGGAGTCACTGTGCTCTGTATTTTTAATATACTTACTTAAAAACGAAATATTTTCTGATGTTCTCTTTTATCTTGAACTGTTTTAATAATAAAGTTCTAAACCAAGTTTAAAGTGCCACGATATGTCATACGGTAACAACACTCATTTCGCGCAGTAATGTTCACAGACATTAGTAACACAAGAAAGGATAGTTGAAAAAGTACAAGTGATAAACGGCCACAAAAAGTTGCACTTTAAACACTTCCAGCTCTCTGGTGGGAGATAATGGCGCGATATTACAAATAACCAAGCGCATAACTATGCAGGAAGCGCCTTAATAACGACAACATTACGCAGTTTTCATTTAATAGGAGAACGAGAAAAAATCTACTTACAGTAGATACGTACACAGTAGTAATATGCAATATAGTCAAAGTGAAATTGACTATTATTACAGTTGGTAGTGAATTTTCTGGCCCGGAAAAAATGTAACCCCTTAACAATCAACACAGTAAATGATGACACTTTGAAAAGAAACTACTTATCTCTGATGTCCTAGGCGAAAATATATATTTTTCTCTAGTATAAACATGTGGTATAAAGTACAAAGTTCGGCTAGAACAATAGCATTGTGAATACAAAAACTTGTAATGTAAAATTAAACAGTATTGAGAAAGCAATCATATATTATTTTTTTCTGACGAAAAAGGAATTTACACTACTTGTCAGCCTAGCATCTTTGGAAATCTCACAACCAAAATAATTTCTGTCGACTAAAAATGATTTTAATACCGTCTTCTGTACCCGTAGAACGAACATCCATCGAAAAAAATAATGAGCGTAAACATTCGATAGAGTAATTTTGTATGGGAAATTATATGCAACGCCATCTACCACAGAAAAGTGAAATGAAATTTGCCATCGATACACTATCGAGTACTTTTACGCTAATTTTTTTCTCGAAAGATATTCATGTTAGGGGTTCACCTACCCAGAGCACGAAAAACTATCGAGAAAAAAACTCGCGTAAAGTCGATAGAGTAATTTTGTATGGAAAATTTGTACAGGCTCATCTACCGCCGAAAAGCAAAATTTTTTCGATGGATGTTCGCTCTACTTGTACCTTGTACAAAAGAGGCCAGTAAAACATTTTTAGTCGACAGAGATTATTTTTGTTGTGAGTTTTCGAAAGATGCTAGGCTGACAAAGTAGTGAATTTTGTTTAATATTTTTATATTCTCAATACTGTTTTTACATTACAAGTTTTTCTACTCGAAATTATATTGTTACAGCCTGAACTTTGTACTTTATACCAAAGAATAAATTGTTTATACTAGAGAAAAAAAATATTTTCACCAGGGCATCAGATATTGTTTCTTTTCAAAGTGTCAAGTTTCCCATAGAGTACTTTTGCATTTTTACCCGACTGCAAGAGGGTTATGTTTTTCGCGCGTATCTTGTATGTATGTTTGTATGTGTGTTTGTATGTAATATTCTTTATTACCTCATATCTTTTAAAGGGACCAACGGATTTCCATGATTAACACATCGTTAGATTTGTCTTGCCAGCCCAAGTGTTCTTAAGAAAGTGGCGTTATAAAAAAACCAACATGGCGTCTGCACGGTGCTATATTATACGTAGTGGAAAAAAATTTTTTTTAGAATACTGCAATATGGGTGTCAAATTAAAGGGTTCATTATAAGGATTTTAAAAGGGTATATCATAATTGTAATAAATAATAACTAAAAAGAAATTAATAAATTTAAAAAAATTAAAAACCCTCCTGCATAAAAATACAAGTCAACTGAAAAGATGGATACAAGATTAAATATTCAAGGCAACATTATAACATGCAGTCGGAGGCATATAACTCAAATCATTCATAATGTCACTTTCTTTATGCATGCCTCCGACTGCATGTTATAATGTTGCCTTTAATTGTTAATCTTGTTTCCATCTTTTCAGTTGACTTGTCTTTTTATGCAGGCGGGTTTTTAATTTTTTTTTCTCAGTAGATGTTCGTGCTAGCCGGGTACTGAAGGTATATAATATATACTTCCCATCCCAGAGAAAATTCAAGCGGAAAATTCCGCAAACTCAGATTGAGATGCTATAACCGAACATTTCCAATATAATTTTAACACCCCAACTATTTTTACGACGTTACGTCTCAATCTGCGTCTGATGCATTTAAAATACTTCCATCCCGATTCGTATTAAAGGAACTTTCATAATCGCTCTTTTTATAATTCTGGCAGAGATGAGGTTGCGTCGTGGCAGTAAACCCGCCGCCCGCCTTATCTCATACGAGCAGCCCCTCAAATATGAATTTAGAAAAAAATTGATAGCAATTTATATGTTAAACATCGACTGAGTGAGATATTTCGCATCTTGTACGCTCGTGCAAGATATTTATAAGGTTGAATACGTTCCAGGCTCATGGATTATGATAAATTCTTCCTGTATTAAGTTCCCAATTGCCGTTTAAAACGGAAACGAAACAAAGAGATGCGGAATTTAATATGCAAACAGAATATTGAGTTCCGATATTATATGCTTATGTTGAGTTACGGAAAATAAATAAATTGTACTGTTGTAACAAGCAGAACTGCGAAGTTCACAAAATTTAAGTTTTGTGATCTTTGCAGTTTTGCTCGTTTTAATTACAATAATAAAACATATTTTTTTTAGTCAAACATTGTTTAAAAAATATAGTTTCTATTTTTATAATATCCAATATTTTAAAATTCCCACAAAAAATCTGAATTTATAGCACAGACTATATCATCTGTGAAGACCTTTTTTTAATTTCGGTCGCAATCATGACACGAACAAAATATTGAAGTATTTTAAACAAAAGACAAGAGACAATACAACATTAACACAGACCATACAACAAATACAACATTAATTTTATTGCCTAGATATTAAAGACGGAGTTATACCTCTTTCCTAGCCCACCTTGTAACTTCTATGAAGATAATCATAATCATAAATCATAAGGCGACATAAAAAACACTATCTGGAGACGCCGCGTCGTTAATATAAGATCACGCTTTTTTATGGAGTGACGAAACTTTTTTTTTATCTCTACAAACATCTTTGAATGTTTATTTTTCCATTGGATGAACACGAATAACATTCCTTCTATGCAAAATAATGTTTCCTGCAGGCCTATTTTGTAACTCAATTGACAGTTCAAAATGATCATCACTGATCTAAGTTGTAAGTATAATGCTGCTATAGTAAAAATAAATTTTATGAATCTCTACAAAAACCCAGCAATGTACTTACAACTTAGATCAGTAATGATCATTTTAAGCTGTCAGTTGAGTTACAAAATAGGCCTGCTGTTTATTTAGTTGCAGAAACCACTTTTACAAAAAAAGTAGAAGCACCATCTAACTGCGAATAACTCACGTAGGTACTGTGTGCTTTGAAAACTTCATGGCTACATTTTTATTTTTGTACAATTTGAGCCACTTTTTATCGCGAGGTCTACGGCTCACGGAGCCACTAGTTTTTAATTGGGTGACTGAAAACTAATAAAGGCTACTGTACTGTTAATGGGATAGATAAATACTAAACCCGGCAGCATCGGTTTATTTTGTTAGCGACTAAAAACCTTATCGAGCGACAAACTGTGGATAAAAAAAATACGTAAAACGAGCAAAGTTAATAATCGCCTTTTTTGAATAAAATAAATGCCTTTCATTTGTTTTGTGAGCCCTAAGGTTGTTGCCCAAACAGAGATTTGGTCACCCGTTCTGAATAACTGTTACTCAATGGGGAATATCAAAAAAAAAAAAATTGGCTGAATTATTTTATAGGTAAAAAAATAATAAGCTCCCTTAGTAAAAGAAAAAAGTTTCAGAATATTCTGTTGCGTAAAAAATTAAAAAAAAAACTATTTGCCTTTACAAATGTGTAAAAGTAACAGCAGAATGGAGATTATAACTTTGCGACCACCTGCCACTACGACATTTCTGAAACTTGTTTCTATTACTAAGGGAGCTTATTCCTACCTATAACATAATATTCAGCCAATTTAATTTTTTTCGGACATTCCCCATTTGTACTTCTCCTCAAAGCAGGCGGAAAATCTGTATTAAAGGAGCTCCGAAACATCTTTAACACCGTTCTCTTTGACGGGAGAACTCCATAGGCGTGAAGTCGGAGTGTCGTCGTCTTGTTCTTCAAAAAAGGAGACAAGACCTTACTGTAAAACTATCGACCCATCTCGCTCCTAAGCCACGTCTACAAGCTGTTTTCAAGAGTCATCACAAACCGCCTTGCGCAAAGATCGACGAATTTCAACTCCCGGAGCAGGCTGGGTTTCGAGGAGGATACGGCACCATAGACCACATCTTCACAGTGCGGCAGATTATACAGAAGTCCGAAGAGTATAACCAGCCTTTGTGCTTAGCATTTGTGGACTATGAGAAGGCATTTGATACTATCGAAACCTGGGCTGTTTTAGAATCCCTGCAACGATGCCAAGTCGATTGGCGATACATTCAAGTGTTGAGATGTCTCTGCAATGCCGCAACCATGGCCGTCCAACTGCAGAACCAGCAGACTAAGCATATCCCCTTGCATCGAGGTTTGAGATAAGGGGATGTGATATTCCCCAAATTGTTCACAAATGCATTAGAGGAAATGTTTAAAACGCTGGACTGGAAAGGACACGATATTAACATTAACGGCGAATACATATCACACTTGCGATTTGCGGATGACATCGTCATTGTGGCCAAAACGTTGCAGGATCTACAATGCATGCTGAACAGCCTAGCTGATTCCTCTCTACCATAGCTGGGCACCGTTAATCAAATAGTTAACTTCGTTAATCGTTAATCCGCTACAAAAAAAGTTAGCTTCGTTAAACGTTGAAGCGTTACATTTCAGAAGAATTAACGCAACGTTAACGTTAATCGTTAATCCGTTAATAGGTATGTGTAAAATTGCATTTTTATTGCGTTACGTTAGTGAACTTATAAAACTTGTTGGTTTAGGTTCTGGAAGTTAACAGGTTAGAAAAAAATATTTTTTCTAAAAAATAACACTGACTTCAAAGTGATCACTTAAAAAGTAACAAAATAATTTGGTTCAAACATGTATAACTGAAGTCGGCTGATCGTATGTAAATATTTCTACATTGTGTTTTTGACTCAACATCGTCCGACTTCAATAATACGTGTTTAAACCAAATTATTTTATTACTTTTTAGTGATCACTTTGAAGTCGGTGCTATTTTTTAGAAAAAATATTTTATTTTACTCTTTTTAGTGTTATTTTCCCAAAATAGAAATTAAAAGTCCTTATGTAAAAAATGGTTATTTGTTGATTTTTTCAAAAAGCGCTGAACCGATTTCGATAAAATTTATATGGGACCACCTCTGGAACTTTTTCTAACTAAATTACAGTCATTCACTCTTCTTTATCAATACGCAAATGATCACTGACAGTAATTTATAATAACAATAAACAAAACACTCGTCACTGTAAGCACCGGCGCTAAGTAATGAAATGATCAAACGAAAATAATTACTTCGCAGTTTTCTCACTCACACGCGCCGGACAAAATATATCTAGTTTTGTTTTTGTTTCCCGTGCGGACACGCGCCGCCCGGCACTCGTCGTTTCGTTTCATACTTGTCTGAACCTGGTATTTCGCGCCGCGCCGTGGTGCCGTGCGGTAAATAGTAGGCATTGGATTAACGATTAACGGACTTCTGCATATTAACGGAAGTTAACGTGTCCGTTAACATTTTTAAAAGTTAACTTAAAAGTTAATCAAAATGTTAACTTCGTTAATTAACGATTAACGGATTAACGAGTTATTGCCCAGCTTTGCTCTCTACGCATCGGTCTTCGGATGAACTTGGACAAAACCAAGATTATGTTCAACAAACATGTAATTCCAGGACCGATTGCAGTACAAGGTAGTATTCTCGAAGTTGTTACGAAATATGTCTACCTCGGACAAACATTGCAATTGGGTAGAAACAAATTCGAGGGAGAGGCCAACAGAAGGATACAGCTTGGCTGGGCAGCATATGGGAAACTTCGTCGAGTCTTTGAGTCGCCTATTCCACAGAGTCTAAAGACGAAAGTCTTCAACCAGTGCGTCCTGCCTGTTGCTGAGTGCTCACGCAATTGTTTCTATAGACTTAAGTCACTATACAAAATAAGACCCTATCTGAGTAAAGAACTGAGGGTCACACTGTGTGAAGCATTAATTTTGTCAAAACTAAATTATTGTGACACTGTTTATGGGCCGTGTTTGATGTCCAAGACAGGCAGACTTATCCAGCGGGTGCAGAATGCTTGTGCGCGTTTCTGTTTTCATGTACCACCTCGAACACATGTGACTCCATTTCTGAACTCTGCAAACATGATGAAAATGGAAGCGCGCAGAAGACTCCATCTGGCCACTCTATTATTTGGTGTGGTAAACACAGGAAGACCGACCTACCTTTATGAAAAGTTGGTATGGTTTGGTGAGTTGAGCAGATTTCCAAAGAGGAAAAATACTTACATTTTTGCAACTGCAAAGCACCGAACAGTGGCGTTTCGTGGTTCGTTTAGGTTCGCTGCCTCAAAGTGCTGGAATGATATCCCACCGCCGCTACGTGATTTAAAAACGGTTAAAACATTTAGAGCCCATCTTAAAAAGTATCTCATAATATTGCAAAAAGAAGACTCACTTCGGGGTTTTTTATGATAAAATCACGGTGTTGAGTTGCATTCCGGCGCTCTTGAGGCGGCCGGACACATTAATTACTGTTTTTGTCACTTACAATCTGCTGATAAGTTTAATTTTTATGTTATAAATCTGATTTTAATTTGATTTTCGACCGTCCTACAGATTTTGTACGACATAAACATGTTTTGTCCATTGTTTTTGTGGATGACAGTTGTTGTGTTGCTTTGATTTCTTTTTTTTTCTGTCTTTGTTTTCATTTTTTTACATCGTGCCACAGACACGACAACGACACAGATTAGATAAATAAATATACAAGTTGCACACTTTTTTTTTTTTTGTAAAAAAACCGCTGTCATTGGGGAGGCAGAGGGATTAAGTCCATACAGATTTGACAATATCATTTTTTTACTATTTCTTTTGTTTATGTTGTTTTTTTCCTTAGTTTATATAGTAGTTATATCAATAATATTTATTCACTAGGTATTTGTAAATTCTTTGTTCTGATTTTGTTTTTTTAGTATAATTGCTCTTTGTTTGTCTGTCCGTTCTCGTCACCAATGAGGCTCCTCCAGAATACCAGCGTTGCAGTGGCATGCTCAGGTATGTCACTGTAGCATTGCTGAGGAAGGGGCCTAGTTGGCTGCGCACAAACTAGTTTATAAGAATGTACCTATTACGAGTATTTTAAGTTCCAATTGTCGCGGTCAATAAACAGTTTTTCTTTCTTTCTTTCTTTCCTGTCATGACATGCGGAGCCGAAACGTGGACACTCACTGTAGGGCTGGTTCACAAATTTAAAGTCGCGCAGCGAGCTATGGAAAGGGCTATACTCGAAGTTTCTCTGAGAGATCGGGTCCGGAACGTGGTGATCCGACAGAGAACTAAAGTCATCGACATAGCCCACCGGATTAGCAAGCTGAAGTGGCAGTGGGCCGGCCATATTAGCCGTAGAACCGATAGCCGCTGGGGCAGACGTGTTCTTGAGTGAAGACCGCGTATGGGCAAACGTAGTGTGTGGCTGGCATAAACTGGATGAGTATAGCCGCGGATCATGCTCAGTGGCGTGCACTCGGAGAGGCCTATTTTCAGCAGTGGACGATGATAGGCTGATGATGATGATGAATTTGTACTTTAAGGTCATCCATTTTCGATATTGTAGTAGCCCTCAGTCCTTCACCCACTTAGTATTTCAGTATGCTATATTCAGTATTTTTGATACCCAAAATGGGAATTTATTGTTACCCGATTATATACTTCCCTATATGTAGGGTAAAACCGGAATAGATGCCGCAGTGGGATAGGTGCCACATTTTCAAAAAACCTAACTTCTCAAACTCGCAACTAAGAATTAATAGTATAAGTAGGAGCCGCAGTCACCTCGCACCTAATGGGGAATGTCCGAAAAAAATAAAATTGGCTAAATATTTTTTTATAGGTAGGAATAAGCTCCCTTAGTAATAGAAAAAAGTTTCAGAATTTTCAGTTGCTTAACACTTTTAAAAAAATTAAAGTTTCTTCGACTTCACAAATGCACCAAAGTAACAGCAGAATGGAAATTATACCTTTGCCATCACCTGTCACAACCACAACATAGTATTTAAAAAAAGTTTCAATACAAAAATTACTAAGGGAGCTTATTCCTACCTATAAAAAATATTCAGCCAATTTTATTGTTTTCGGACAATCCCTATTGTCCATCTAAATGTCCTGTTGTACTGCTTGGACGCGTTTCGCTCCTATGTGCAACCAACTCCGCGACGAACTTCACAAAAACGTCAAAATGTTAGTATTTGCCGTTGTATAACTTTATAAGTGGTAATAAATTCCGTTATATTTTTTATTACGTCAATGTACTGGTTCATTAGGTGTGCACCTGGGTGTAAATAATTGCTCTTTTGTTTTTAATTTATTTAAAACAACTTGAGCATCTATCCCTATCACAAAGGATAGCGGCCCTGATTTTTCGAGGTATATGTGCCATCCCTTCATACACCATATTATGCCCATATATGGTGTCAATGTCTATTTATAATTATTTTTTCTGCTTTGTTATATTTTTAATGTATTTACATATATTTATATTTGGACTCTTCACTGCTTGTAGCTTCAAGGTATAGGGTCTTAGGGGCATCTATCCCACCATACACCATTTATACGCATACATGGTGTCAGTGTATATTTTTAAATTATTTTTAGTGTTCTGTTATATTTTTATGTATATATTGCTATTTTAGGAGTAGAACGACCTCATATAATTTGGTTGGGTTTTCGTTTTCACTATCCCGTACTGCAGGCATCTATCCTCAAAAAAAGGGTTCCACAAAAAGCTAAATTATGCAAAATCTGTAATTGACAGGCCAAAAATAAATAACTGTTCAACATGAATGATTAAGCTAGCTTACATTCATAAAAATTATTCATATTAATGAATATTGTTTTAAATTAGGAGACCATTTCAAAAGGTAGGGCATCTCTCCCGGTTTTACCCTAATCTAACGAGTGATATGATTTTTTTATACTAATGTATACTTTGCTTTATTTTAAGAACCTAAAATCGAATACAATTTTAACTATTAGTTATAAGCTACGGAAAGTTTCCGTTTTATTTTAATAATTAAAATTGGAAATGCGAAGTTAACTTAGTTATATGGTAGAAAAGGATAAAATCACTCGATACCAATTTGATCTCAGATTCTCGTTCGTATTTCGGGAGTAACTCCCATGAAATTTCAATTTAAAATCACCATTTTGTTTAAGTAGATAATGAATGAGTAACGATCAACTAACTTCGTACGTTCATTCCCAACAAAACTCTTCAAAGATAATGGCATCTTCTTTTTTTCATATTCGCTTGCAGTTTTTGCATTTCAATATTAATTTAACGGTGGAAGCTTAACAGCGTTGGCAAAGTTACAGCAAAGAGATTACTTAGTTGCCCATTAAAAACGGCAAATGAACTGGGAATTTTCGAACGGTAAGTGCATATTGAGAACCTATTACAGGGTTTTAAGTTGCTTTTTATTATTACACAATAATGAATTGGTTGTTTCATTAAATACTCCCAACAAAATTATTGTAAGTAAAGTTTTTCTTATTTCTAATGTTTTTTTGGACTGTTAACTGCTATCAAATGCAGTTTTGTGTTATTTACGAATTAATATCAATACCGCTCCGCCCTTTCCATTGAGATCCGACAAATTTCCATTTTTATCTGCCATAAAGTACCATAAGTGCGATTTTAGCGATTGCTCGACTTTAAGCATCGTATTTGCGGTACTTTTAACCCTCCGATATACGGCTGAAGTTTATCAGACTATATGCATTAAATTCAGTCGGTTGGTGTAACTTTCGTATGCAGGAAGCAATGTCAGTACACATCTCAGTCGGAACGGAGGCTTGAGTGGGAATTATGGCGCAAGTTGCGACAGCGATGTTTCACTGTGCATCGCCAATTAGTATGTGCTGCTGGATAAGCCCTATTCCCCTGTATAGATCGCTGTACAAGTTGGTATGCACAGTGAGAGTCAAAGCATAAAGTTTAGTGACATTCCCACCCCTATATATATCAGGGCGAGCTCAAGAGGGCATCCCAATGTAGTCGAAACTTTTATTTATCAGTCACAAATGATATATCGTTGCAGACATATTTTTCGTCTAGTCTTTAAGAGCATGCGGGTGAAATTGCGCGAGGACAAACGCGCAATCAGTAATATTAAATTGTTTCATTTTATAGCACACGCAAAAATTACTGACCGCCTAAATGAACATAGGACAGTAGGGTAGAAATAAAGTAATAGGGGGAATCTAATAGTAGCAACGTCGTCGTAGAAAAAACCTAATGGTCGCGCCGTGGCGTCCGCAACCGGAATAATTAGCCGTATACTTTTCTACCCTCTTGAGAAATAAAGGGAGTTGTAGCTACAACGTAGTAGCTACTTGCAATACTTTTTAGGGTTCTGTGCAAAAAACGGAACCCTTATAAAATCACCTTGTTGTCCGTCTGTCTGTCAAGAACCTTTATGTCGGTAACGCGTGGAGGTATCGAATTGAAATTAAAACCATATATACTCAGGTTCACAGTTTCTTAAATCTGTGAAAAAATCAAACTTCTAAGTTAACGTAAAAAACAGATACGGCTGTTTATGCCGCAAAAAACGCAGATTTCAACACTCTCAAGGGAATCAAAATTAATAAGGTACTTTTCGTTGACCTAGAACTATGAAATTTGGCAAGTAATATCGTCTTACACTACAAGTACAGAAAAAAACTGAAAACTATACATTTGTAATTAAATAATAATAAAATATAGTCTTTATTTTTAAGTACCTACAAATGTACGGAACCCTCGGTGGGCGAGTCCGACTCGCACTTGTCCAGTTTTTATTTGAAGGAAGGCACATCGATTTTCTTTACATAAATAAACTAGTTACAGTTTGTTTTCACTGAATGCATTTTCCCAAAACAAGTGTTAAAGTTGCGTTTACTTAATTTTAAATGAGGTAAAGTATTAAAACAGTTTATTTCTATAAATTTTCATTAGCTAAAAGACAATATGACGATGTTGCGACACCCAAAACAAGACAAAATTAGAAATTATTGGGTACAACGTTTTAACAAGAACATTTTGAAGGAAAATTGCGCTAATTTTCCATTACTATCCTCACGCTTTTGCGCTTCTCTGCTATGCTTTTAACCTCTCATTATATTAATTTTTTTCGCGAATATTCAAACAATTAAAATTTTATGTGTTAGGTACTGCCTTCAATTTAGTGATAGAAAATTAACACGAGGCGAAAATTTATTGCACTTTGTCAAAATAATGTGTAGAATCTTGTCAAGTACGACTCGCACCAGATCAATACTCAGACGGGAATCGAACCCGCGAGCTTTGGATATCCGGTCCAATGCTCTGACCGCTGAGCTACCGAGTCACTCGGTAGCTCAGCGGTCGCGGGTTCGATTCCCGTCTGAGTATTGATCTGGTGCGAGTCGTATTTTTTCTAGTATATTATTTAGTATTGTTTAAAAATAGCATTGTAAATGCAAAAATCTCAAAAATCTTGTCAAGTGTTTTTTTATGCACAACGGAATAGTGCTTGGCATTCACCTCACCTGATGTTAAGTGACGATAAGGCTGAAGGTGGAAGCGCACTACACCTGGAATCATCATCACTAACGAACTGCCTATCTCACCTCTAACTGCCGGAACACAACAATTTTTAAATTGTTGGTATGGCGTCAGACTCAAGTAAGATGGTGGTAGCTAGCCAGGCGGATTTGGACTGAAATAAGCCCGACCACCAACCAAACCGAGTACAAATTGTATTTATACTCGGTTTGGTTTAGCTATTCATTCGATATAAATATATGATATTTTTATTTAAAACTTAAAACTTCGAAGACATACGCAGAAGAACTTCATCATAATCGGGTGAATGGTATGGCAAAATCAAATTTTTGAAGTCGGTTAAAAAAATACAAAACATTAATGTTTATTTATAAAAATAACTTACTCGTACTAATAGACCTAAAACTCTTAAAAGATTTAACAAGTAAAAAATTTTAAATTAATAATGTAAACTAATCCTATTTAGTAAAATCCTCTAATAGGTATTAGTGATGGGACTCGATTGACTCGAAACAAAAAAATGTATTCGAATCGATTCGAATCACCCGTAAGTGGTTCGAATCATTGATTCGAATTTGACGATGATTCGAACCGATATTATGATTCGAATCAATGTGATGATTCGAATCAGCTAACCAATTCGAATCAGGTGATGATTCAAATGATTCGAATCAGGTGACGATTCGAATGATTCGAATTAATTGAAACAAAAATAAAATATCTTAGAATGTTTAATAGGTAGGTAGAGGTAGGTAAGTAATATAAATTATATAGACATACAAGTAATGTACTCAATAATGGTATATAAAATAAAAACAACTCAATGTTCATAATACTTAATAGTTACGCGATCAAAGATTCGAATAAAAAAAACTGATTCGAATTCCAACGGTGATTCGAATCAGGCAACCGATTCGAACAAGGTGATGATTCGAATCAGCATAAATACTTATTCGAATCGAGCTTGGATTGACGTGATTCGAATCATTCGAATCAATTATAATTCGAGTCCCATCACTAATAGGTATGTATAGTATAATTATGAAAGTAGTTATTAAATCAAAAGCTCGCTGAAACATTAGCCCAATTTTCTAATAAGCAAAAAATTCAAGACCTTCATTTAAGCACTCCTACAAGTATTATGGAAAATATGAAATACGACCAAAATGTCAACAAAATAAATGAAGGTTAATGCAACACAATTTATTTGCATTAAACACGTTCTTTTTCTCCCAGTTATTTTTGTTGCTTTTAACTTTGCTTGAAATGCCGTAAGTGCCAACCTACATCTTTGCAAATTATAAAATTGCTGAAAGTGACAACCCTCATTATTATAATGACATCGGTTCTAAAACAAAGGAAAAACGAGAACAAAAGGGACAAGTTTTTTGTTTTCATTTTTGTTGGATGTGGCATGATCATTATTATGATTTTTTTCTGATTTTACGTGTTAACACGCCCGTCAGAGTATTTTGATCACAGTAAGAAATTTGATCCTTTAGCAGTAAAAAATATTTTGAGTTGATGATCCCTTATAAAATGTATGGGAAAAGTTTTTGGCGATTTCTGTCATTTCTTTAATTACCTTAAATAGTCCCATAGAGACTTTTGATCCCCACATGAAGTAGGATCGATTGGCATGAAAAAAATTTTTTTTCGTATTTTTGCATTTTTCTTTGCTAACGGTAACTTTTTCCAAAATCTGTGAATGCAGTTCAGAATATCTCAAAAAGTTATGGAAAGTCTCCTAGGAACGTTTTACTGTAACTTAAATGGTTAAGGTACCTGCCCTTAATGTACGGTCTCAAAAATCCGATCCGGTGTTTCGCAATGCGATACAATGATATAGGAAAATTAATTCCTTTCCTTAAAAACTTAAATACAAATTCCTTTTTTTAATTACAATGCCTACCCACCTATGCAAAAGATTGTATTTCTTTAGTCCGTCTCAAAATTAAGTTAACGTTGCAAAATCGATTTAACATAAAACTTGCAACAGACACTGACTACTTTAAAAGTATTTACATAACTTGAATATACAAGCCTCCGCAGATTAATAAATTCATCTTTGCTATAAGAACTAACGGACAGTAGGTACCGAATGCCTTGAAGTTTGGTCAGACTGCAAGCGGGAGCACTACTACGACGCGACGACCGACGCGACGCTGCGACTGCGTTGTATAACATCTTTTTTGCTAATTAGTGCATAATATCTCGTTTAGCTTATAGAGATGCCGTGCCAATCTCAAAAATTTTACAAAATTAAGTTAAGCATAATATACTGAAAATTCATTCCCGAAATGAATAACTTAGTTCCACAAATCAAATCTACGCTAGATAAAAATGATAGGATTTCGGCAATACTAATAACTTCGCGCGCGACACAATTATCTTCATATCAATAATCTTGAGTTTTCTTAAATCTTACCCTTGAGTTCAGCAAGTATAGCATTTGATGCTCATCGACGTCCCTGGCAGCGATTTCTGTCTCTTGAGCAAATGTTCCCAGGTTGAATCCCGGTATATGTTTATGTTTTGAGCGTAAGCATTTGCTCCCAAGTCAGAGTCATATTCTTTATTCTTCATGTACTTGTTTATGTACTTCTATCCCGATATTTAATTACTAGGTTCAGTCAAAGCTTTGCTTAATTTGGGCCTAAGTTACTTATTGGTGTGTTTTGTCCAGAATATTATAGATTTATATATTTTAATTATTGTTCATTTAATGCGAGTTCAGATAACGCAACGACGGGAACCGTGCAGTTTGACATGAGATATCAGTTACTCTGCTGTCAATATTGCACAAGTTACTGACATCGTTGATCCTGAGCGAACAGTGTAAAACAAATCGCATGTTTTAACGCTGTTTACCGCGCGGTTCCTGCCATTGCGTCTGAACTAGCACTTATATCACGCGAACGGGCGGCTGCGGCGCGTGCGTCGCGTCACTGCGCGCCGTCGGTCGTCGCGCCCCTCGCTGTTTGACCCTACCCTACTCTAACGGACAGTAGGTACTAGGTACCGAACGCCGTAGTTCCAAGTTTGTGCAACGCACACAGTAAGCTTCCTTCGCTCTGCTTCGCTTGTTCTTTAATTGCATTTTCATGCTAATTGATGGCGAACTGAAAACAACTGGGCGTCCAAGTGTGCAAGATTGATGTATTCAGAAATAAAGCAGGAAAACTGGAAATCTGTATTATTTCATGTTCAGCATTTTGTAGGTAAGTAGTTAACAAACATTAGTATTCTATAGAGATTAGTATAGATTATTAAAGAGATTCTATAGAGGAGCTCGGTGGCGCAGTGGTTTAGCGCCTGGCCGAGCGATTGCGTAAGTTAAGCAACGTTCGCAAGGGTCGGTCATGGGATGGGTGACCAAAAATTTACTATCGCGAACTCCTCCGTGCTTCGGAAGGCACGTTAAGCCGTTGGTCCCGGCTGCATTTGTAGTCGTTAATACCCACCAATCCGCATTGGGCCCGCGTGGTGGGTTATGGCCCGTCCTCCTTATCCACCCATAAGGAAGGCCTGTGCCCCAGCAGTGGGGACATCAAAAATGGCTGATGGACATGGACAGACAGTATTCTATAGCAAGTATAGAACATCAAATTAATAATACGAATACAATCTATTTCTCCAATGAAAATAGTTTTGGCTTTGTGAAACTGCTGCTAATGAAAATGCATCGTTAGAAGAGTTATTATTTTTTTATTTTTAAACAAAAGTTTAATAATAAATAATTTTAATGAAATTAAGCGGGTCTTTAGGCAAATTCTAAAAAAAATAAATAAATTTAAAAAATATTAAAAACACGACTGCTGCTAAAAACGAACTAAAAAGTTAACCGCCTCTGTGGCCTAGTGGTTTGCCCACCCGTGTAAGACGCAGAGGTCCCGGGTTCGATTCCCAGGGGGGGGGTACAATCTGTACTCGGTTTGGTTGGTGGTAGGGCTTATTTCAAGTCCGCCTGGCTAGCTACCACCATCTTACCTGACGCCATAATAACAGTTTAAAAATTGTTGTGTTCCGGCAGTTAGAGGTAAGATAGCCAGTATTCCGGGTGTAGTGCGCTTCCACCTTCGGCCTTATCGTCATTTAACATTAGGTGAGATGAAGGCCAAGCACTATCCCGTTGTGTATAAAAAAAAAAAGTAACAAGTGTCATTGCAGTCAGGGGACCGTTTTGTAGAACAATTTCTAATCAAAGAGGTCCCCCGACTGCAATGACACTTGTTATTTAACTTTTTAGTTCTTTTTTGGCAGGTCAGTCGTGTTTTTAATATATTTTAAATTTATTTATTTTTATTTCACACATTTTAGTGACAAATTATATAGTTTTGAAAAGTGCTCATTAAGGATTTTCATTTGATGCCCATATTGTAATAATTGAAGAAAAAAATTTTTTCACATTTGAAAATGGCGTCGTACAGTCGCCATATTGACTTTTAAAAAAATATATAGCCAGTGTCACTCGGAATGACGTAAGGGTTCTAACGATACTCCATACATCCAAATCCGTTGCGCCATTTAGAAGTTATAGTGGAATAAAGAAACTCACATACCCACAAACATACATGAACCCTGAACACATATACACTTCTTTTTGGGCAGTCGTGTAAAAAAACTGTTTTTAGGTCTGCAATAATAATATTATTGCTTTTATAAAACGATCAAATATATCATCATAATCGAACTAATTTGAATAGTTTGTGTACAACTACTATTTAATACATTTGCTGCTCATAGAAATGGTACCTTTCATCAAAAAAGTAGGTTATAAAAATTAAATCAAAAGTTTATAAATGAAATTCAAAAAATAAACCGCTTTATTATCCCAAGGGAGAGAAGAAAACAATTTCAGCGTTGATTTTCATAAACGTTTTACGAGCGCTTTTTCCATATCTATTGTCCGTAACGCGACGTTCGTAGACACATCGTCCGCAAGTGCGCACAGGAAGGTATTTGTCGCGCGTCGCTCGCGCCTTTCAACTCCATGATTAATGACATGTTATTTTTCATTGGAACAGCTGCCTCGTATTTTTTTCTACTGGAGTGTTCTGTTCCATAACGTGGTCCTATTAGTCACGGTTCCGATGCCTCCGGATGCGGAATTCAATGCTGTTTATGATTTTTTTCCTCCGCGCTTTATAGAATTCGCTGTTTCTGCACACTGGATTTACAAAACTTTCGTATTTTTGTGTATTTACAACTAGTTGAATGTAGGATGAGGTGCCACGTAAGGTGGGTGTACCATGGAAGGTCATGCTCCTTGTAAGGCCAATCACTGTAAAATGGCAGCCAATATCGTATGATCTCAAAACTTACTCAATAAACACAAAGATCCAACCAATCCAAAGCTACAAACACAGCGCCCGCCGTACTGGTCGCACCCCCATTGCGCCAGTAAAGTGCGTCGCTTCGTCGAGGTGTTGTGAGTAGGGCTGCCACTTTTCGACAAGAGTAGACCCGGAGATTTTCGAAAAATCGTTATTTTTTGTTAAATAAATCATACTTTAGGTAGGTTATTAATAATATCTGTCTATAGAAAAAAAATGGCCGCGCAGCGCGAGTTTTGGTTAGTTTCATCCACTAATCTAGTAATGTTGCCTGCCTATAATAAAAAAAACAGCCGCGCAGCGTGATTTTAGTCAATTTCATGCAATAATCTAGAAATCTTTTATTATTTTATATTATATTATAAAATAATATTATTTCTTAGTTGTTTGTTAGTATTCTAAGTTTTACTTTCCCTTTCTAGTGTAGTTCAGTGATGTAATTTTAGGTCAACATGTTATCAAAGGTATTTGTTGTTTTATGTAACAAAAGAGTTTATGGTATGGTACAGTTTATATATAAAACCACTGTATCTGACTCTTACAATGATAATTTTAAGCACATTTACTGATTAATGAAATTGGCCTTATTTGAAGCACATGTTCCTTGCAAGGCCGTTTGTAAGCACTGTGGTAAACTCAAATTTTAATAATGATTTATTACAAATATCAAACATACTCCAGATGTTTATATTAAACAATAAAACAATGCTTTATCCCACACTTATATGTATTGTATGTTTTGTTCGTCCAGGAAACAAATCAATGAAACCTGTTTAAACCTTAGGGTGGCCTTCCATGGTATACCCACCTTATATCTTTCATGGTTCTTAGTTTTAAAGACAGCATAACAGTGAAGGTACCACCCCCAATATCTTTCTTGAGTGCCCCCATCTTTACGAAAATATTAGTAAGAAAGAGGTGCCTACCGCATGCACATCCTTACTAATATTATAAATGCGAAAGTCCGTTTGTTTGTTTGTTTGTTTTTTACGCCTTCACGTCCTAACTACTGAACTGATCATCATGAAATTTTGCATACACGTTGTCAGAGGTACAGAGAAGGACAAAGGGTACCTTTCATCCCGAAAAAAAAATTGTTCCCGAGGGATAGCAAAAACCTTTCCACGCAGACGAAGTCGCGGGCGGCCGCTAGTATTGAAGTAAAAAAAAGCAAAGGTAACTTAGTTTATTAATGACATATAGATACTACGCTGTAGTTATTTATACACGCTGAAATTTTTATCATTTGGTTCCCGCAGTGAAGTACTTCCACTCATAATTGTAAAATGTCAAAATTAATAAATTTCATTTCATATCAATTACAAATCTGATATAGCGATAAAAAAAGTTTTTTCGCGATATCAGAATTTGTCCCCATAGTAAAAGTTTCTTGGATTAAAATTTCACGCTATAGATATTAAAATTTCATCCTTACTAATCCTTACTAATATTATAAATGCGAAAGTCCGTTTGTTTGTTTGTTACGCCTTCACGTCTCAACTACTGAACCGATCGTCATGAAATTTTGCATACACGTTGTCAGGGGTACAGAGAAGGACATAGGGTACCATTCATCCCGAAAAAATGTATTTTTCCCGAGGGATAGCAAAAAAACTTTCCACGCAGACGAAGTCGCGGGTGGCAGCTAGTACTATATATTTCATACTATAGGTAGTATAATTAGTATAATTTCATACTATAGGTAGCAATAATTGCATAATTTAATAAATCCTTCACAAATTTTTACATTTCCGTAAAACGTACATTATATAAAACGCATTTATTTCTCAAAATGAAAACTAACAAGATAAAACATAAAAAAGAGAATGTCCCCGTCACTTTTAAATTTAAATAATGTCACACATATGAAAACTGCATCAGAAAAACTGCCAAAGAGATTTTAACTTTTCGCACCAATACTTGATTACTTCGCGCGTCGTAACAGTGGAGTGTAAAAAATATAACTCGTAAATATGAAATGTTTCGATTCGAACCCGATTCGATGAAACGAGTGTTTATACATTGAATCTGTAATCTTTCCAATATATAAAAATATCTGGTATGAAAGGCAACATCAATAATTAGTATCATACCGTAACTAAAAATGAGATGAGAAATAATACTGAAATTATAGCTATTATGTTTTAAAGTGACAAACTGCATCGAAATGAAAATTAAATGACACTTTTGGTATTATAATCTATTTTTTAATTATTTGTGAAAGCTATAACGGAAAGATTTCAAGGATCTGGCCTTATTCACTGTTCCTGGACGCACCAGTTAGTTCTGTCTTTTGGTTTATTTTAAAAATTTATAATTTGTTTAAAATTTTCTGTCAATAACATATCCAGAACCTGTGGAACTGGCCCTTAAAAGATAAAAAGTCCTATAATTACAGAGCTAGTAAGGAAAACTAGTAGGGAGTGCTAAAAAGATCTTGGACGAGAGTTTTGAATTTAATGTTGTGAATCACATATTTGATGAAACGAGTGCTTATTTATTGAAACTGTTACTTACAATATTGTTGAACGTTGGTTGATCGTGAAACGAAACGTGAGAGCGACGTCTTTCATTTCCGCTGTCTGAACAAGCTCTACTCCCTTCCTGGTTGTAATGGAATGTACCTGACATAATATTATATGTACGGAACTTGTACGCACGTACTGTATCCTGCTACTTTTGACCAAACCAATATTTTATTGACCGATCGAGCGCGAACCGCGAGCGAAGCGTCTCCGTTTCAGCTTGGACAAAAATGCTTTCGTATGTTTGTCTGTCCAGCTGTTCGGCTGTTCAGGTCGCATTTCTCAACCGATTCTCGTCAAATTTTGTGAGCAGAGCCTTTTTGTCAATTCTGTATTTCGATTTTTTTCTAAAAAAAAACAAATTTCACCCAGTTCATAAAATATCCAAAATGTGGTTATTTGAACTGTAAAAGTTTCTGTATAATAATCCACCTGCCTTACTTAAATTTCTTCTGTGGTCAATGGGTCAGTTTGGTAAGTGGTAAGGATGTTTCAAGCCTGCTTCGCTAGCTACCATTATCTTACCTAAGTCTGACGATATAACAACAATTTAAGTGCCGTTTCGTAAAATTAAGTAAAATAAAAGCAATCCTTATTGGCCCAAGCTGCTGTCAAAATGACAAGTTAGAGTTAGCTAACTTCTTTTGTAATACGGCAAAGGCGGTAGGTGGTAACGTCATAGAAAGGTCATTTGAAGGTTAGAGCTTTTTATTGAATAACTTTAAAAATATAGATTTATTTTAAAATCTAATTAGTAGATATTCTACAGAAAGCATATTTCTCGAAATGGTTTTGAGATTCCATCCATGTTCAAAAAGTTAGGATAACCTATCGAGCATTGTTATGTCCCCGCAGCCAGTTCCTCATTGGTTGACGATTCCCGTTGTACTTAGTGTTCTTCTTATTCTCAAAATACTTCATTCACGCAGAAAGCCTTAGTAATGCTAATAACTCCTAATAGGTAAGTCTTGAAACACTGAAGAGTTAATTTACATAAAGTAACTCATCACTATTAATTAGTTTTTAAAGTGAACTTCAAACTGCAAGTTTTCTAGGTATACCTAAATCTTGAGGTCTTGAGTGTATTATCAAACACATCCCTATTACTCAAGAACTAAAATAAATGTTCAGGTAAGTACTTTCGAACAACACACAGCAACAATAACGAATGAATATACTTAATTAGAACTTAGCTTATTTAAAACAGAGTTAGCTTTCGATTTCATATTCAAAATTTGATCATTATTGTTAAACCTACGTTTATCATACCATGTACATCATGCAGCACTCTGGCCACTAATCACTGTATTTTATACTTTAAAAACAAAAAACCGACTTCAAAAAACCTACCTCGAAAAAGCAAGAAATAATATTCGTAATAATAAAAACACGTCTATTGAAGTCGGGTGGGGCTGGAATACCTACAGATTCCTTTTTTTATTCTAAAAGCCCCACCCGACTTCAATAGACGTGTTTTTATTATTACGAATATTATTTCTTGCTTTTTCGAGGTAGGTTTTTTGAAGTCGGTTTTTTGTTTTTTTAAACAATTTTTTATTTTTTTATTTTTAGTGTAGGTACCTTTTGTATTAGGTAGTGTAGGTATATTATTTAGGTAGAAAATTCGGCTCAGCCAAACGTGAGTTAATCGCGGAGAAACATACATACATGCGGGTCAAACTGAGAACCTCCTTTTTTTAAGTCGGTTAAAGAACTACACTTAAGATATCCCGTTTCCAACAAAAAAATAGTTATCTTATTCAGTTCATAAACAAAGAAGTTATACGACTGATCATCGAGGTAGTTCACACAAAATCATACTATTTTCGTACTTTTTTCAAGATTACTTGAAAAGTACCGAACCGATTTCAAAATTTCAAAAAATGGGACCAACTTGGAAGTTTACCCAATGTAATAACGTTTGAATCATTTCAATCGGTTCAGCCGTCTTCGAGTAATCGGTGTACATACAAAAAACAAAAAAAAATTTGAAGTCGGTAAAAATACCTGTCACTTTGACTCTAAAAGAAATATAAGACTATCAGCCGGTAAAATTTTCACAGGTTATGGGAATTTCGAAAATTATGCCTGAAAATAATGATACAGTCGTTCCCTCTGCCTCTGCCACCGCAACCACGCAAGGAAAAATAATGGTAACGTCTCAACCATCTTTTCCAGTCCAAAAACTAGAAGGTTCGGCAAACTACTCAACTTGGAGCTTTGTTATAAAAATGTTCCTCATTGATAGCGACCTCTGGGACTGCATAGAACGTCCTGAGGAATATCAAAAGGAGGTGTCCGACTTCAAACGTCGAGATCAAAAAGCAAGGTCAAAGCTAAGCCTATCTGTAAAGGAACATATTTACCCTGTTAGTGAGTAGTGTAACTTTGTTATGGTTTTATTTGTCCTGTAAATAAGTGTACAGCTCAGAGTGTGCATGGTGTTCATGTTACGGGGAGGTGTTTATCATACCATGTACATCACGCAGCACTCTGGCCACTAATCACTGTATTTTATACTTTAAAATACCTGTCACTTTGACTCTAAAGAAATATAAGACTATCAGCCGATAAAATTTTCACAATGTTAAACCTACGTTTATCATACCATGTACATCATGCAGCACTCTGGCCACTAATCACTGTATTTTATACTTTAAAATACCTGTCACTTTGACTCTAAAGAAATATAAGACTATCAGCCGATAAAATTTTCACAATGTTAAACCTACGTTTATCATACCATGTACATCATGCAGCACTCTGGCCACTAATCACTGTATTTTATACTTTAAAATACCTGTCACTTTGACTCTAAAGAAATATAAGACTATCAGCCGATAAAATTTTCACAGGAAGAAATATAAGACTATCAACCGGTAAAATTTTCACAATTATACTTGTAAAAAATGATGTAAGTAAGTTCTTATAACGCCAAAAATTTTAAGTTAATAATAAAAAAATAAGTGAACATAATTTAATACTAATATATTTGCTTATTGAAAACGAGTTGAAAGTCCAACATTTAAATAACACCACATAGGTAGTACTTACACATTCTGGAAAAAATCGGAAAGCTGTTAAAATTGGAAATATTTGCGGCAAAAAGCCAATATCCATTTAAAGGACTGAAAATTCTGAGTAAAGACAGTGCTACATGCCTAAAACTTGAGCTTTAGTGCGTTTGTAATAGGTATAATAGGTGCGTAGGTATATAATCATAGCTACAAATAATAAAATATTTCCCTACACGAGTAGGTATTTATATAAATAAACTTACAGGGAAATCTCAGCAATTTTTTGTATCTAAGACTACTGAAATAAATGCATAAAATGGGTGCTAAACAACTTATATTGGTAGTACTTATATACTTTTTAAATACTTATTATACATTTTTTAACACCCAGACCCGCCACTGAAATTAAAATTCATCATTTCAATTTCTGTCCGGCCGGGAATTGAACCCGGGTCCTCTTGCGTGGTAGACCGGCGGCATCGGCATGTTGACCACTGCACCAACTCAGGTCGTCATCGTTGATAGCACCGATAGTTATATAGGTAACTATTGGTACTATCACAACCTATATCTATTGTGTATGCGTATTATTGAGATATAAAAAAAATACATTCATTCAACTGCAACATGATTGCGATAGTACATACAGTAGAAGTATTTATAATAATTCTGCACCACACTGCCCACCGAGTGAATACAATTACAACTGGCCCCGCGCATTACTGAGCTGAATACACAAAATGTCCCGAATAGCCTCTAACTTTAGTGGCGCGCTCAAATACTCGCAGAGGACTCTATAAAATATACGTAAACTTGTTTGTGGCCCTAATTGCGGCCCTAATAACGTTGGCCTTTTACGATCATGTCTCCACTATTTTACACTGTACGTTATTTTATGAAGCGGGTTTGGTATAACTCTCCCACATTAAAGTCACCCGCAATTTAATTTTTTCATCATAAACTACAGTTAGTTTTTGTCGATCTTCAATTTTTTGTTTCAGAATTCGTAAACATAAAAAATTGCCTTATACCGGGTGTAACAAGACCTTCAGCGAAGCTGAGGTCTACGTATTCTGCCTATCATCAGGACCATTTCTGTTCAAATTTTTTGCTGGGAAACGATTTAGATTTTTTGTGTTAAAAAGCATTGCATACTTTACCACGCAATGTAATGCGTACAACAGACCGCGCCTGCGAGTGTATGCTACACAGCTGCGTGCGGCCGAGTTGAAAGGCAGCGTTTATGTGCGTGCTCATGAGATACATCGAGTGACGACATTTTGAAGCCATTGTTTGTTACGAAATACAATGTTTTATTGGACAAAAAGTAGAAAATACTTAACGAATAAAATAATATTTCATAAAAAAATTGACTTTGACCTTCAATAACTTCGTAGCTATTGGTTTCCCAGGTTGATCCAAAATTGATCCTGATGATGGGCGGAATACGTGGACTTCGGCTTCGTTGAAGGTCTTGTTACACCCGTTATTATAAAAACAATCATAGAATAATAAGTAGGTATCTTCATATTTATAACTTTCATGTTTTTAAGCTTGTTTTTTTGTTATACTTAAGTACAGCTTATTTCCTTACGAACTAAATACGTTTTATTGCATCATCTAAGAATATGAACACGCAATAAAATAATATTTATTATTATTTTTGTAAACTTTTAATGATCTTGTCGATTTAATATATCCAGAGTTTTAGTGTTAGAGATGGTAAAAATGTAAAATTAATCTTCATACGCTTATTTATACTCAGAATATCAAAAATCCAATTAGTTCGAATAAATTATTATTCATTCCTGACATAATTAATCTTCCAATTAGTAACATAACATGAGCGGAGAGATACACAAGCGTAGCATTCATGTAGAACGTAGAACCTATTTAGAAATGCAATAATAATACCATTGTTTTATCATTCAAAATATTAAAGAAGAATTACTTATATAAAGTAGGTTTGAATTTTTTGGTCAAGTCTTTGAATATTAATATCGATTGAGGTAAAAACTAAAAATGACATTTCACTTTATACTCGTAACTATGCAATACTTTATCATTTTTTAGGGTTCCGTACCTCAAAAGGAAAAAACGTAACCCTTATAGGATCACTTTGTTGTCCGTCTGTCTGTCCGTCCGTCTGTCTGTCAAGACAAGACCCTTTATCTCGGAAACGCGTGGAGGTATCGAATTGAAATTTAAACCATATACTAAGGTCTACGGGCCCTTGAAGCTGTAAAAAATCAAACTTCTAAGTTAACGTAAAAAAAAGATACTGCCGTTTAGGGCGCAAAAAACGCATTTTCGATACTCTCAAAGGAATCAAAATTCATAGGGTACTTCCCGTTGACCTAGAACTATGAAATTTGGCAGGTAATAGCGTCTTATACTACACTTACAGGAATAAATCTGAAAACTGTATATTTGTAATTAAATCATAATAAAATATGGTCATTAAAATACGTAATTATTAATCATCTTGGTGAAACAACGGTATGCGCGGTCATAGTTTAACTTCTAATTACTTTTGGATTAATCGCGCCACTAATTCTTTTTAAAATATCAATATTTATTATTATTAATTATTCAGATCCTTTCAAATCTTGTTATAGTTAATTACTTTTAAAAATAAAATTAAAAAGTAATAAATTTGGCTCTAAATATTTTCGCAACATGGCGGTACGTCACGCTGTATGACAGGGGGTCTTCTTCTTCTTATTTTTGTTTTGGCAATCTACTTTCTTCTTGGAAGTAATTTTTGCCAGTGTCAAGTGTTGAATAGTTCAGTGGTAGATTGTTTCAGTTTACATTAAAATGCGGGTGCATCGCATTCCAATGTTGCTTCGAGCATTTGGCACCAAGTATAATCAAGACAGTTTACTCGGTAAGGTTAGCCGAGGTAGCCACCACTACAATAAAAGTCTCGGCTTCACACAACCTAAATCTCGCCTATTTCCATTATCCCACATATTGTTCAGTCAATATTTGTATGAGAATCCATTACTAACGTGTAATAATGGATTTTCATACAAAAATTGCCGGCGTCTGTCCAGTAATGTTTCTATTAAAACTCATTACACTCGTGTAATTCAGAAATGGAGCGAACTTTTCAATGAAACACAATTAATATAGGTATCAAATGTCGCCTTGATGAGCGAGCACATTCCAAAAAATTTTTTTTTAATATTCGGTATACTGGTATCACGTGGAAGGCCTTGATGAGCACATTCCAAAAAATTGAAAAAAAAAAAAAAAAACGACAAAAAGCTGTTTTGGTGCAATATGGGTATCAAATGAAAGGCCTTGATGAGCGCATTCCAAAAAGATTAAAAAAAAACGAAAACAAATTTTTTTTTCAATACCTATGGATATTCCAAAAAACTGAATAAAAAAAAAAAACGAAAGGTTATTTTTTTTTTTTGCAATATGGGTATCAAATGAAAGGCCTTGATGAGCACATTCCAAAAAACTGGAAAAAAAAAACAAAAAATAATTTTTTTTTTGCAATATGGGTATCAAATGAAAGGCCTTGATGAGCACTTTCCAAAAAACTGAAAAAAATAATGAAAAACTGGAAATAAATGAAAAAAAAAACGGATTTTTTTTTTTCAATATGTGTATCAAATGAAAGGCCTTTATGTGCCCATTCCAAAAAATTGAAAAAAAAAATAGAAACGAAAACAAAATTTTTTTTCAATACCTATGGGTATCAAATGAAAGTTTTTTGAAAAGTTTTTTGGAATATGCTCATCAAGGAGCATATTCCAAAAAACTGAAAAAAAAATTAAAAACGAAAGGTAATTTTTTTTTTGCAATATGGGTATTAAATGAAAGGCCTTGATGAGCACATTCCAAAAAACTGAAAAAAAAAAAAAAATTTTTTTTTGCAATATGGGTATCAAATGAAAGGCATTGATGAGCACTTTCCAAAAAACTGAAAAAAAATAATGAAAAACTGGAAATAAATGAAAAAAAAAACGGATTTTTTTTTCTATATGTGTATCAAATGAAAGGCCTTTATGTGCACATTCCACTTTCCATTTTCTTTTTTCAACTACTGTAAGTAATTTAAAATTAAAATAAAAAGCATAAAACTTTTAAAACTAAAATGTTAAAAGTTTAAAAGTACTACACAAGCCTTGGCCGCATCTAGGCATTGATGGACTCACGTATATTCTTCAATGCCTGTCTTGAGTGCCGCTGCAGTAATGTACTATTCCATTTCAAACCTTCGCCCATGGTCAATTCTTTGTCGTAATCCCTGGAAGGGTTATTTTCTACGTGGCGATAAAGGATTTCAAATGGTTATCTATATATAGCAGTCTGCTGAACGGATTTTGATGGTATTTTTTACAGTTTGGTAGCTTGGAGTCCAACTTATAATCTAAGCAATTTTTCACATAATTCCGGTAGGTAGAACCTGGGATAAAGCTTGAACTCTCCGTAGTACAGTTTTCATATAAAAAACTAATAACTACCAACCACTTTTTTTAAAAATATTTCCTTTATACCGACACAACTTTTCTATAGCTTTATTTTATGTATAGATGTAGGTCTGTACGGAACCCTCGGTGGGCGAGCCCGACTCGCACTTGTCCGGTTTTTTCTAATGTATCACCTCTATCTGATATTACAAGTAGTGTAGTGTATTGTTTTGTTCATGTCATTGTGGCAAAAAACTTCATAACTAATTGAGGTGTAATGATTATCCACTGTTTAAATGAATTAGAGCTAATATAATTCACGTAAAAATAAAAAGATAGTCCTCTCAACTACCATATTTTAGAACTGAATAATACAATCCTTTGATTGGAACTCGTTCTATAACTTTTTTATAAGAAGGTTCAATATATTTTATAAGGTTAGCATATTACCAGTTTAAGTAAAAACGATAATATTTGAGAAAATTAACATTTATAATTTTTCCTAAAATAAATTAATCAGGTAACTCATAAGCATTGAAGTGAAAAAATGCAAATATCTTCATGAAGTTCCTTCACCACTGGCAGCAGGCAGCTAATTAAGAACGTAACTCTAAAAAATATGCAAATCGGCCTTTTAAAACAACTCGTTTTAAAGCCAGGCAACAAAAGCAAAGCAAATACCGTGACCTGCAGGATTCAGGGTAGAATAAAGCCTTCATAGTTTATTGTAATTTTAAGCGACAAAGATACAACATGAATAAAGTGTTAAATTTTAAATACCTGGCTGGGTCTGGTGAAACTTAATTTAGCTTTCAACGTTCATCAACTTTTGCTGAAACTCGTTGAAAACTTAGTTGCTTACAAAGGCGCTTCGAGTTACCAACTACAGCAATCGACTAAATATTCAAGCTTACAAAACCATTGTTATTACTTTCGTGTTTGAAACAATCGAGAAGACTTTTCATGTATGTATAAAACATGCCACGAGTGAAACAGAGAAAGCTTGATTAATTTGTTGGTTACAAAAATAAGTTGAGAACTGTCTAAAAGTTCGTGAATAAAAATGGCAGCTCACGACTAGTGACTTCGTCCGCTTGTGATTTTGTTTTCGATACAGTTGCTAGAAAATGTGAGCCGGTAAGTTGATTTTACCGTACGCCGTTCGTTTTCGTTTACGGTTTTTTTTTAAATTTCTATTACATTATGTACATACTGTGTAGTAAAAAAATAGAAGAGCATTTATAGAGAATTTGTGGGAAATTTGTAGTGAATTTGTGCAGAATTTATGCAGAATTTGTGCAGAATTTGTTGAGAATTTATGCAGAATGTATGGGGAATATGTGGAGAATTGTGGAGAATTTTTGCAGAATTTTTGGAGAATTTGTGGAGATTTGTGCAGAATGTATGAAGAATTTGTGGAGAATAGGCTATTTTACACCATGTAAGATAAAGTATAAAAATGCATGTTTAAGATAGATTTCATAAATATTAAACGAGAAACGTCGATATTTATTCATAAAAATGCAATATAAATTTTATAATTCAATTTTAAAAATCGTCTTTTTTAATCTATTCATCAAATGTTAAAAACGCCCTTCGCCATATTGGATTACGATGTGACGTCACTCCGATAGTAAACAAACATGACAGCTCTCTTCTCTCTGTGATTTTCATCGATTTATTTTGAAATCTTAAAAGTGATTACTACATCTGTGGACTATTATCCTTTATTTTATTAAATAGCATCATGAAATACAGTTTTGTTAAAGCAGAAAGTACAAATCTACCAAGGATAAATACATTCATTCATGGTGGCGAAATTTTTTGCGTCCAACCAATCCAATCCCGATTTCTGTTCTGCAGAGTTGAGAAATGTTAAAACAGCAATGTAAGTACTTAGCATATATCAAGTTTTGTCTAACAATAATCACAATAACAATACAACACGATGATACCCTGTGTTATCTATAACAATCTAACATAACCTATTTTTTTGTTATCAGGTCCTGGGAGGACGGAGAAAGTCAACTTTAGCGCTGTATCACCTAATAATTAAAATAATGATGAAGACTGATGTTTTATAAGTAAGATCTCCCATCATTTCAATCAAAAAACCAATCATTCCTAGAAATTAAAACTAGAGATCAACAATAAAAGTGGCTTTTATTTGTGGCATTAACTAAAATTATGACAGAATCACAGCCTCGAAATGCTAGTGAGCCAGTGCAAAACAGTGGACGGTACCAGATGCGACTAGAGGGTCGCTATGATTTTTGTGCAAAAATTCCAGGAACTTCAGCAATATCAAGAGGTAAGAAACTGGAGGAAGTCAGGAAAACAGTGGAAAAGAAAATGGAATGAAGATAGAAAAATGCAGTCTATATATTATTTCTGAGGCATTAACAATTACAAATTAATAACAACCCTACTTTTGAAATTAAGTGTCCGTCTAGTGAAAAAAAAGCACAGGACTATTTTTCCAACTTTAAAGTTTGTAAACTACTGAAAATACACTTTTCATGTTATAAAAATAACAGTTTTTTTTATAATTTAAGCCTACCTACTCTACTCCTATCCTACCACAGATCAAAGAAATGAGTTTTGCTTCTGAGTATCCTACCCTACCTTATGTATAGTAAAGATAATGCATATTATGTAGGTACTTTTACACATATTTTGCACTCATGCACATGAGATAAATACACATCTATTACATTCTTTAAATCAACTCGGCTATGTGTTCACCAACATCATATTTTATACAGTGCGCAATGGAAATAAAAAAAACTGTACATAATATTTGATATATTTATTTGACCGCTATATTAATAATAACTACATTTTATAAAATCAATGTTTTGATATTTTGACTATAATGTGTGTGGTGGTGGTAGCTGGTCTAGGCCGAGCGAGGCAGGTGAGTAGGTAAGTATGCTTTATTGTGCATAGAAACAAGGTTACAAAAGTGGATCTTGTTAATTACAAATAGAGGTATCACTAGTTTCTAACTTTGCAGGCGTACACACACACACATTTAAAAATATCAACAAAAAGAAACAATTTTTACTTAAAATAAGTCACCAGATCACTGAATGCATCTTTAAAACATGGCAAACTCTCTCAATATTCGAATGACCCTCTATAAAACTGGCTATTTGTTTCGTCTGCCGCCTGCCGCACTCAGCTTTGTACTACTCGGACCGCTCTATCATCCATCACACTTCTTAAATTCAGGTGTCAAAAAATCTAGAATAGTACAATATGATTAGTATAATACCTGTCCTAGCCTAGTGATAATGTTAATAATTTATTACAACTGCATAAAATACTAAAAAATAAATTACCTTGATTACAAGATGGTACTTTGATTACCATAATTTTCATTTTGTATGGTCTCTTCAATCTCCTTAATTGTATTGTAGACATTCTTTGCCTTTCAATAAAGGCATGCGGATGTTCACTTGGAGTGGACTTGTGTTTCCTATAGCTTGGCAATCAAATCTGGATGGTACGCAGTTTGGTTTCATCTGAGTTAAGCAGAACCCACTACCTTATACTGTGTATAATTCTTCACACCATTTTTTATAGCTAAAATATAGAATATAATAAGTATTTATGAAATTTTCAAATCACAATATAGCAAAACATAACCTATAAATACATAGGTCACAAAATATGACGATTGTTTTGTAATACTAACATGATGATTTATTTTGTTTATTCCTTACTTAATTTACCATTTCTAGCGCATAGGTACTTACATCAAAGTGGTCTTCACAGAAATACAATACATTCTAGTCTAGTTTTTGGGGACAATGAATTTGGATACTATTATCTCTCTTGCCAGTTTAGTTTTTCTCATTTTATTATCACTTGGCACTTGAATCCACAATTTTGTGGCGTTTTTACACTTGTATTATTGGATTCAGGCACAAGACACCAAAGATTTACATTTTATAACTCATTAATTCTTGTTACTTTATACTTGGTCTTTCGCACTATTGTTTGTTTACTAACGGAGTGACGTCACGAGCCTAAACAGCATGGCGGCTAGTGTTTCCGCGCGAAAATTCAAAATCATAAATTAAAAACGTGTTTTAGGGCATTTAATGGTTTTATAAAATTAAATTAAAAATTCTGCTGGCTTATTTCGACCTCAGGATTAATTTAAAACAGTTTTCAAAAAATGGTGTAATTCCCTATTTGTAGAAATATCTGAATTACTACCTACTGAATTACTATTTTTATTTCAGTAGGTACCTATTTTTTTTCTCGTGAATGTATTGAAAAACGTCGTATGGCACACGGTTGTTAAGATTCTTTAAAACTCCTTACCAACCTTGTGTCATAAACTACTATTTCCGAATTTAGGTAGTAATACTGTGGTAATAGTTACTTTTATGTCTTCTCTAATAATACTTGTCTTAACCAAAATTCATCAAAGTTTGCTTAGCGTTTTAGCTGTTAGTACAAACAAACAGACACCAATTGGTTCACCAATGATTGTTTACATTAAAATTAACATTTAAAACTTAATAGCTAATTATTTTGCAACCTATTGAAACGCCGTAAACACAATTTGCAAAAGGAAAAAACTAACAGCTATTAACTAAGACAATTACAACAAATAAAAATTACAGATCTCACTATGCGCAACTATCAAAAGCATAGAAAAACTTATTTAAAAATAGAAGCACACAGTGCTGTTATCAATGCCGTATAGGTAGGCCCCATACATAGTTAATAAGAATTCATTCTTTATCGTACTGACGATAAAGTGAACGGAGCGCAGACTGACCTCGCGCGTAAGGGACCCGCTACAGCCTACAGTTTCTATCCACCTACCTCCTAAGATGGCTCAAACTGTAGTTTAATTCAATCCCTATAGATCCAATTATTCCCTATTTTGAATAGCGAGTAAAAATAAAAGTTATTGGGAAATTCTCGAACCAAGTCGGCAGAAAAGGACAAATTTTAAAAAAATTCAAAAGTTACTGACCGATTTTGCGAATTCAAATTGCACTTTGAAGCCCTCCAGCAAACGCAAATTTTGACATATTATTATGATCTATCCTCACATATCTGCGAAACTACAGGCAAAATGTCACAATTTCATAAATCGGGGCACTATACTCGATCACGAAAACAAACATTTTCAATGCTAATACAAGGCGTAGACTTTCAATGATTCGTTTCTTAGAAACCATCTTAATGGTTTCTTAAAACAATATAACAAGCGAAATAATGAGATGCTCAGCTCTTTATGCCATTTACAAAATTCTTACTCAAAAAGGATTTTAATCTAATCAAACAAGAATGTACTTGTACGTCGTTGCTTTTCTTTTTTTTTTTCAGACGCAGTGTACCTACTAAAAGTAATGCTTTGGAAATAGTTATTACTTTATTCAACTTTTATTTACTCAGTTTTACTCTGTTGACTTAATTTTCTACATTGGTTGTGGGCAAATTACATTTCAGAGTTTAGCCGCGAAATTTGCTTAACATTGTGAAACAGTTTCAGGGTAAATTATATTTTGAAGTGGAACATTAAAATTAGGTTACAAAAACTAATACTCGTGTATGTTTAAACATCCCGCATGTTTTATTTAGCCAAAGTATGTCATTAACTGCGTAAAAATAGGTACCTACTTTATTTTTTTACATTTAAAAATAAACTTTAATGTGCAACTGCAACTGATTTATAATACGTACAATGAAACTCCTCAGTGTTTATAAATTCAGAAGTTCATTAAGTGCTCAAAACTTGAAACTTTTGTAGCACTCCTTGCTAACTTAATAATTTACAAGGAGACAATTTCATAGAGAAACGGAGTCTTTTTCATTAAGCTCTACGTTATCCAGTTTAAGACAACAAAACTATTTTGAGATTTAAATTTTTAACCAAAAAATAATAAAAAAAGAATATAAAAAGGTTTCCAATTATCAAAACGTTCCGTCCTGGTTCACCTCAACCAAAATCTTATAATTGGTCCAATTTAATCGGTATTAAATTGGATCACCGGTTAATCACATTGGAGGGACGAAACACACAATATGTAAATTTAACTCACCTTTTGAATTCAAATAAAAATAACAACGCACATTTTATACAGATTAGCATACGTCTAAATCGGAATCCAATCGAAATAGCTCGGATATTATTGGATTCGGAGCTTATCTTCTATAATAAAATTGTAACTGATGTGTCTGTACATTAGTTAATTAAAATCAGGGGCTTTTTATGATTAACTAGCTTTCGCCCGCGATTTCGTTCGTGTAGGCATTTGGAAAATCCTTAGGGAACCTTTGACCTAGATAATAAGTAAGTATCCTATGTTTTAATCCAGGCTATAAATTATCTGTGTGCCAATCCAAATCCGTTCAGCCGTTTTTGCGCGATTGATTAACAAACATTCAAACAACTAAACATCCAAACTTTCTCATTTATAAGTGGGATATCCATATCCCGTTCCTGCTCATCCAAGAAAGAACAGGAACGGGATACAGGGACTATCCGATGTTTGTACAACTTAAGAGGCGTAATAAATAAGGGGTAGAAATAGAGCAGAAGAGAGATCCGACTTTGGTTACAGAATTGACAGGCTGGTTATAAACGTACGAGTATAACTCATTCGTCCTCAATCAGAGAAATGGCTCACGTATAGTTTTTGCTTGAACAAAAACTCGTGATGAAGTTGCCCCAATGAAAATTAGATTGGAATATCCTCAGTCGAAATGGGAATTCAAATCTCTGCCGAATTATGGATTCAGGTTCGAAATTGCACTTCTAAAACAATTTTTAATTAAATTTATTTGTTCTTTTTGATTGATGTAGGGTTGTTCGGCCATAATTTGGCACGTGTAAATAAGTAGTACGTTCTGATCTTACAGACAACTTCTATATTCTTTATTCTTGTTTAAGAGTAAACAAGCGTCTATAAAAATATAATATTCGAGGTTTGTGATAACAGAAAAGTTATCACAAACCTCGGAACCATGAATTTGAAATTAAAGTTTTTGGTACTTTCATCATCATCATCATCATCATATCAGCCGCACGACACCCACTGCTGGGTATAGGCCTCCCCCAAGGATTTCCACGACGATCGGTCCTGCGCTTCCCACATCCAGTGGCTTCCGGCAATCTTCACCAGATCGTCGGTCCACCTTGTCGGGGGCCTACCCACGGAGCGTCGTCCGGTGCGCGGTCGCCATTCCAGAACCTTTCCGCCCCAACGGCCATCGGTTCTTCTCGCTATGTGTCCAGCCCACTGCCACTTTAGCTGAGCAATCCTTCGAGCGATGTCGGTTACTTTAGTTCGCCTGCGGATCTCCTCATTTCTGATTCGATCACGCAGGGAAATGCCGAGCATGGCTCTCTCCATTGCACGCTGGGTGACCTTGAGCCTCCTTATGAGACCCATAGTTAGCGACCACGTTTCACTGCCGTAAGTCATCACTGGCAACACACACTGGTCATAGACTTTCGTCTTGAGACACTGAGGTAAATCGGACACGAAGATTTTTCGGAGCTTCCCGAATGCTGCCCATCCGAGTTGGATTCGACGAGAGATCTCCTTCTCAAAGTTGGACCTACCTAACTGGACTGCCTGTCCTAGGTATACATAATGGTCAACAGCTTCAAGTGCAGTGTTCCCAACATGAACTGGAGCGGGCACAACATGGGCATTCGACATGATTTTCGTCTTATCCATGTTCATTTTAAGACCCACTCTTTGGGAAGCACTACGGAGATCTTCGAGCATTGTGTTCAGGTCCTCCAACGTCTCAGCCATTAGAACTATATCATCGGCAAAACGAAGGTGTGTTAGGTATTGGCCATTAATGTTGATGCCGAGTCCTTTCCAGTCTAAGAGTTTAAAGATATCCTCCAACGCAGCTGTGAACAGTTTCGGAGAAATAACATCTCCCTGTCTCACACCTCGCTGCAGTTGGATAGGATTTGTTCTCTGGTTCTGTACTCGGAACGACATGGTGGCATTTTTGTATAAATACCTCAACACCTCGATATACCTGTAGTCCACTTGGCACCTTTGGAGAGACTTTACCCAATTTATATTCTTTTAATTTATTTTTATATGACGTTAGCATTTTTTTATCGTCATTGGAGATTGGCGGTATAACGACAAATAAATTAAGCTAGTTGTAAAATACAAAACAAAGGATCCACCAATATATAAACACCCAGGTTGTGCTCGACAATATTCAATTTAGCTGATTACAAAATTACAAAATGACGCGACTGGATTACATTGTAATTGGCCATGTTTTCCCGCAATGCGTTAAATTAAGTTTGAATTATTGGCCAAACGTTTATTAATTTAGATCTGACACATTATTTATGGTAATTGCCGAGGCACAGTTGTCCATTTTGGCCACTCGGAATGGAGTTCGATCAGATTGGTCGAATTCATCGGACGCTGAACTTCATTTTCTTTGTAACTTCAATGGTACTTTTGACAGTTGAAAATAATAGACTGAAATAGGTGAATGTGAGTAGTTTAATTACGCAGATTATTTAACGTCACTTTCACTTAAAACGATATACGATATACGCTTCGAGCAGCGACGGCTTTACCAAACCGTCTTACTCTAGCCGCAAAAGTACAGCGTAGTGGATCTGTAGTAGCGATATCTTGAATTGTTTCTTCTGGATAATTATACAACAACGATAGAAAATAGTGTTATACTCCACTATCAGCTCTTAAAACAATGAAGTCAAACTCATTATAATAAATAGCCAAGACGCTCTAAAAGTAAAACGTAGTGAATAGAGGCAGTAGCGTTATCTCAACGGGCGTTCATAGGCTGTCGGAATAAATACGCGTTATCGCGGATTGCGAGTACATAACGGGTGCTACAAACATTCAGGGCTGACAGCCTCGTGTCTCACTCACCCGCTGTATGGTGGTGGTGGCTAGCGAACCTAATCACGCGATATGAACCGACGTATAAATTACCGACCTTACCTATTGATCTGCGTACCTACAACCTAATTTCAGCCTTTCTAGGAGTGAATTTTAATTTAACTTTGATTGGTTTTTCAACTTTAAAGATTTAATATGTTTGAGCTACTGATATTCCTTATAGTTTGACACGGGCTTTCTATTTCCCATAGTAAAAAATATAAAAAACAGCATTGTTTTTGACCCCATATTAAAAAACAGTGCTCGCCTTAGTCACCTCACGTAGCCTACTACGTAGTATGTAGTAGTAAGAAGATTATTTAACCTATGGCTTAGCCTTAAAATACTGCTAAATCAAAATAAATTTATATTTTCGAATGGCTAGTATAGGCTGGATTTACAGAGATACACTGGATATACTTACGGAATATCTTCCTTTTTGAGCTTTTACCAGGAAATTTTAACTCGCAGCTCTTTTTTTTAACACAGCTGATGCTATAAATATTTTAAACATGCGTTCATATAATTTTTTGGAGCTTTGCAATGTAATTGTGTGACGTCATGTTTCCTTTTATTTGTCTCTGAAATCTTATCCCGCTTCTGATACCATTGTTTTACATACAAAAACAAATTCGCGTACCCATCTGATGCAGGGACCATGATAACTCAAGAGTAACGTTTTATGTGACCTGACCGCAAAATTAGCCGGTTATTCTGAGTCTGCGGGTCTCATTGAATTAAATCAGTAGCCAGTAAGCATGTCAGGGGCTAACAACCCATAACTCAGAAGTAGAGAGCGTCTCGCGGCCCATAACATTCAATCGTCCGCACGAGGGAAGAATTTTGATGACCTCAAGGAAAAGTTTGCTTCGGAACACTCTGTATAAATCCGGGGAGTCATGTCCGGATTTTCTAAATCGCCTTTTTTATTTATTGCGCTGCTACCACAGTAGGCAGCCGTTTAGTGACGTTGTGTTACTTGGACGTGATGCTTTCCTTCGGTCATGTGAAATATGACCAGAAGCATTTTCTTAACGTGCTAATTTTGCTTTTATATTTTCTTTAATCAACGTGTTTCAAAAATACCCTTAATGCCGAATATGGTAGATAGACCATCAAACTGAACAACTTTTACTATGGGACCAACTCTGAAATCGTGAAAAAAACAGCTGTTTCATATTAAGATTATTTTAATAGAAAAAATACGAGAAAAAAACGACTCACCCGTAGCAGCTCAGACGGTACTGCTACGGGCGAGTCGAATTTTTCTTGTATTTTTTCTATTAAAATAATTATCTTAATATAAAAATAGCATTGTAATTGCCTAAAATCTAAAAATTCAGAAGCTGTTTCATACATTTTGATATTTTCTTTATTATTTTTTGTATGAAACAGCTGATAAATTTTTCGCGATTTCAAAGTGGGTTCCATAGTAAAAGTTGTTCAGTTTGATGGTCGTCCATATCTACTATTTTCGGCATTAGGGGTATTTTTGTAACGCGTTGTATATTTTTTTAAACACTAAAAACTTTTTTGCGTGTATATTTTTTAAACACTAAAAACTTTTTTGCGCGAAGTGAAACTTAAAAATTATCAAAATTAGTGAAAAAGTTCACACTACGTCCAAGGCTGAAAGCACTATTGATCATATTACATACGAGCAATTGTATTATTATTCTAAAAAGCTGGTCTTGATTTAATACTTTGTAAATGGTATAAAAATCTGTTCAAGGGTGACAATATAATTAAGTCTTATTGGAACTGGCGAAATTACAATTTTTTTTATAATAATTATTAAGATCTGGTCCCGGAATAAGTATTTAGATACACCTACTTACTCAATGACATATTGTATCTTATTCAGTAGGTCTTTCTTCATAATTGCTAGCTGTTTTAGAAAAATCATTGATAGGTAGACTTAATGTATTATGTATTAATTTAGAATCTATTCTTTAATTTAGTTTTTCCTATTTTTATTGTATCTAATGTTGTTTCTTAACCACCCCAGAACTATGTCAAACAAAACAAAAAAATAATTATTCCAATCGATACAAGCCGTTTTTGAGTTTTAGCCAGACTAACGAATAGCAATTCATATTTTTTTTATAAAGGAAGATCTATACCTAACTGAGTTATTAGACAGCTAAGTACCTAGTATAAAGCTGAAATTAAAGTGACTGTTGGGGATCAAGTACCGCAGTACTAGTACTTACCTTAGTTATACAAACAGTAATTGAACGAATACCCAGCAAGCAATTTTGTAGTATCGTATGCCTTTTGAAAACAGTATTTTCTAAATTGCCTAATTAAACTGGGGCCGTACCGGCTAACGAATCGATTATCGAAAAGTCTGCTAGGTTTCAACTTAAAACAGAAAAATCAAAGTAAGGAATTTCATCTTGTACTTTCTGTTGACGTAATTTGGAAGATAACGATGTTCGTGTGACATAATGAATTGGGGTTCGCCATTTTGGCCCAATTGGGGCTCGATTTATCTGTTTTAATTTGAAACCCAGCAGACTTTTTGATAATCGATTCGTTAGCCGGTACGGCCCCTGGGCAGTTTTACCCGTCAGCCCGCAATCTCCTGCATTTATGTCGTAAGATATTCGTACAATTCGGATCATTACAAAAATCCTAGTATGATTGAAAAAAAATCAGATAATTAGAACCTAAGTGTTTTTGCAATCGTTCGAGGATTGCTTAGTATTTTTACATAAATCCAGCGTATCTAAGGTAAATCGAGAATGATCATCACCTGGCGCGCGCTGATTGGCTCACGTCAACGTGATGGACCGACGGATGCTCTGATTAACTAACGGCCACCTATAGCCTATAAGTATAACATCTTTAGTCTTATTAAAGGACAACTTATAGGTTAATAAATTATCCTACCAGCATTCGTGTTTCCAATGGTCCGAAAAATACTGTGATTTTTACAAAGATCCTAAAACTTGCTCGGACTATTGCAAAAACCTATCTTGGATTCTAATTACCCGGTCCTTTACAATCGACCTAGGATTTTTGCAAAGATCCGGTTTATAACATTATCCTACGACACATAGAAGATAGGATCATGGATTCCGGGACGGGATCGCATAAATGAACGATAGGTATACTTTCAATACTATAATATCTTTGAGTACCTATGCTTGCGAAAATTCGTGTAGAATGCGTTCATCGTGTAGCACAGTGAAACCACAGTTTAGCGGTGAAACTAATGCCTACAAATCACAAAAGCTCTTTGCGTAATTGCCTACTAGATGGCGCATGCTAGCGTTAAAATAATTCCTCTAGCAAGGCGGATGTGACGACGGCCGCCCTTCCGGTGTGCGAGCCTCTCGGGCGGCCTCGCCGAAATTATGCGGAAGCAAATTCACGGCTGTTACCACGGTCCGCCCGCAAATTGCTCATGCACAGATAAAACGTCCTGAAGAACTTCTACTGGCATTATACAGAATTTCTGCATTCAGGTTTTTTATGAAAAAAAACTAGGCGAACTCTGCTTTGTCGCTGGTGTTCGGGTTTGATGTGGACAGTTGGTTGCAGTTTTTTAGCGGTGCTCCATTACCGAATTTCTTTAGTCAGAGACGATTTTGTTTACATTACACCCTTCACATACAACATCAAAAAAAAAACAGGATGATCAAAAAACTATAGCATTAGGAAGGAGAACAATACAATATTACTACATCCAAGTCGTAAAGTCAATTCTTTATTATTTGATTCTTCTATTAGCTTACAATAGGGAACATGCATCAATTTTTTTTTGTATCAAAATCAAAAGTATATTGCGTGAGAAAATCAACTGTAATATTAAAACTTTTCTCTTGTGTTTTTTCTCGTGATATAGTTACTTGAAGTTAGCACGCAGCAGCACCCGCCGAAAACGCTCTATACAAAAAGGTCATATCCGAAAACGAAAAAAATAATTCGTTATTTTGCCTTGTGTGATAAAACTAAAGTAATACATTTTATTTTTTATTTTTCTGTTCCATCATGTTTTTATACGTGTCCGCAGCGATCGCTCAAATTTATCAAAATCGGTGACTTATGCATGTTCCCTTTATTCAACTTCTGTCGTTTTTATTTTTTTATTTAGAAGTTTGTTAATTTTCTTAGTGTTACCTATGTCAAATTATCGTATTTATGAGCAAATTACTAAAGTGAAAACAGATTCTCTCAAATCAGTAAGTACCTACTTATATGGTCTGAAATCCAACGCGGCCTTTACCCAACAACAAATACAATAAACGGGCCATTCTAAAGTTTCCAATTGGAAGATAAGTGTGACACCCGACCGAAGTTAAAAGAGCGAATAAGATTGTTCGATCTTCGGAATCTCGTAATGGACGAAAACGACATCGCGAGTACAAACCGCCGTTTGTCAAATCACTAATGGCGTGGAAAATCGGGAAAGTCCCGCGCGAGGCCAAATCTATAGATTGAAAACGAATGTGCAAGCCTCGAATTTGCAAAGTGAGCGCTTGTTTTTGACGGGCGCCACTTTTAAAGTGGATGAAAAAGGATCATAGGATTTTTGGAGGAAATGGTTAACTTAGGTAAATTTACTAGACGATATTATGTAGGAATCAGAATTTATCAATATTATTATAAAAGGTATAATATTATATAAGGTAATTATTTATGATAAATTCAATCTGATTTTATATGAATTAGATATTATTCGAAAGCTGTAATAGTCAATTTGTGGACTTTACTGTCGCAATTTCTGTTTAATTTTTCTTATTCGCCGTGTGTCAATTAGAATTGAAAAATGTTTTCACGTAGTTTTGTATGAAACTCATTTTTTTCTATTCTGACACACGCATGGCGAAGTGAAGGAATTATAGAGTAAACTCTACAGTTAAGTCCGCAAGATGACTCAGCTTTCGAACAATATCTAATTCAAATTTGTCATAAAAAAAAATTTAAGGTCGATTCTATTGAAAAATCTTAGAGGAGCCCCTATTTTTACCGACTTTAAAAGGAGGGAGGTACTCAATTCGACCCGTTTTTTTTTGTTTTTTTTTTGTTTTTTGTATGTACACCGATTACTCGAAGACGGCTGAACCGATTGAAATGATTCAAACGTTATTAGATTAAATAAACTTCCAAGTTAGTCCCATTTTTTTAAATTTTGAAATCGGTTCAGTACTTTTCAAGTTACCTTGAAAAAAGCACGAAAATAGTATGATTTTTGTGTGAACTACCTCGATGATCAGTCGTATAACTTCTTTGTTTATGAACTGAATAAGATAATTATTTTTTTGTTTGAAAAGGGATATCTTAAGTGTAGTTCTTTAACCGACTTAAAAAAGGAGGTTCGTAGTTTGACCCGCATGTATGTATGTTTCTCCGCGATTAACTCACGTTTGGCTGAGCTAATTTTTCTACCTAAATAATATACCTACACTACCTAATATAAAAGGTACCTACACCAAAATAATAAAATAAAAAATTGTTTAAAAAAACAAAAAACCGACTTCAAAAAATCTACCTCTAAAAAGCAAGAAATAATATTCGTAATAATAAAAACACGTCTATTGAAGTCGGGTGGGGCTTTAAGAATAAAAAATAGTAGATTGTACAACAAGTGCATAAAACGCATCATTTTACCCGAGACGTATATATCCACCCGAGCCGCAGGCAAGGGTGGATAGTCAAGTCGAGGGTAAAATGGGTTTTATGTACGAGTTATACACTCTGCTTTTCACTTCGATTGTAAGGAAATTAAACAACAATAATGTAAAAATCTAAAAAAATAATCTTAAATTATAGTGACAAATTCTATATTTTTGGAATGTGCTCATCAAGACTTTTCATTTGATACCCATATTCAAAAATTGAAAAAAAAATTTTTTTTCTTAATTTTTTGTGACAAAATATATATTTTTGGAATGTCCTCATCAAGGCTTTTCATTTGATACCCATATTCAAAAATTGAAAAAAAAAACACTTTTTTTTGTAAAAAAAAATATAATTTTGGAATGTGCTCATCAAGGCTTTTCATTTGATACCCATATTCAAAAATTGAAAAAAAAAACTCATTTTTTTATTAAATAAATATAATTTTGGAATGTGCTCATCAAGGCCTTTCATTTGATACCCATATCCAAAAATTGAAAAAAAAAATTATCAAGGTCTTTCAATTAAATTGATACCCATTTTCAAAAATAAAAAAGTATTAAGTATAACACAACAAAAAATGAAGAAACAATGAAATAACAAGTTAATTTAACGAAGTTAAATTGCATGTGTGGCTGTTTACCTGACGACCTTTGTCTTAAAGTCTGAGACTTAGACGAAGATTTTACTTTATGCACTAGAGCATAAAAAGCGATTTTATGCAGCCTATACCCAACATAAAGACGAACTTTACGAGCATGAGAAGTGAAAAAGGAATTTGTACTCCAGCCCCACCCGACATCAATAGACGTGTTTTTATTATTACGAATATTATTTCTTGCTTTTTAGAGGTAGATTTTTTGAAGTCGGTGTTTTGTTTTTTTAATTTGTTTTGAGTAGTAGTACTCGTACTAAATATTGTATAGTTTCAAAGCCTCTACTTTTATTTCTACATTCCAACACTGAATACATATAATTATGATAACAATTGTTTTTTTTCCTCAATATTTTTAGGTACTAACATTAATTATCACAAACCTACCGATGAAAATATACAATGCTCCAAAAAAATCAGTAACGATCCAATAAAACATATTAAACGAACAAGATGGGAAGCGAAGAAAAAAGTAAGTACTTCGCAATTAAAAAGTTCCAACAAAAAATATAACTTTGCTTTTAGCACGGTGAAAAGAAAAAAGTTGCCAAGTTAACCCATTTATAATCGGATATTGTGTGACAGTCATTGAGAAATTTTACTTATATAATCATTAGTAATAGAATACTTGGATTGATATTTGTCACTACAGAGATGAAAAAAAATAGTAACAAGTCCTTCTAAATAGACAGACAACAAAAAAAATTATAGTTATTACAACACATAAACTCGAATCGTATTAATATAATGCACAATCCTTACTTCCTACTAATATTATAAATGTGAAAGTTTGTGGGTTTGGATGTTTGTTCCTCAATCACGCAAAAACTACTGAACGGATTTGATTAAAATTTGGCACACAGATAGAAGATAGCCTAGATTAAAACATAGGGTACTTTTTATCCCGATATTCCCACGGGAACGGGAACCACGCGGGTCAAACCGCGGGCGGCCGCTAGTAATATTATAAATATAATTAGGGTATTTATTTATTTCGATATCCGCGAGGCTATCGAAATAAATAAATACCCTAATTTCAATAGAGATGATGGTTGGAAAATTCCACCAGCTTGGGACCCCATCATTCACAAACTTTAAGCCCCTCACACACACTGTAAGATCTAATGATACAGTTAGTTCCTTTTGCAAATAAATAAATTAATATAAAAGACGGAGGTCGGTTTGCCTCTCCAAGTTTTCTTTCGCCATTTCTTTCTTGGAGGGGCCTCCCAATTTTATGAAATGGTGGTAGCTTCAGTAGATTCTCTCTCTTTTTAGCACTAAATTAAATTATAAATGAACATAAAATAATTAAAAATTTTGTTAAAATTTTAATTTCTGAATGTCTAAAAAAAAATTCATCACTTGAGGGTAGACTCACGGGTAGCTTCAGTCCCCCTTGACCACGGCAGCTGCAAAGTTGCCGAAACGTCGGGAAAACCAAAAATCAAACCAAATACCAACTAATTACCAAAGTGCTTTCAATAAAACCGCGCTAGTATCCGTTAAAAATTGTTTTATTTCATGTCTAGTGAGCGCGTAAGCTTGAGAAGTGAATAATATTATAAATGCGAAAGTCCGTTTGTTTGTTTGTTACGCCTTCACGTCTTAACTACTGAACCGATCATCATGAAATTTTCCATACACGTTGTCAAGGGTACAGAGAAGGACATAGAATACCTTTCATCTCGAAAAAAAGTATTGTTCCCGAGGGATAGCAAAAATACTTTCCACGCGGACGAAGTCGCGAGCGGCCGCTAGTACTTATTATATTAAACTAGCGGCCGCCCGCGACTTCGTCTGCGTATAAAGTGTGCTATCCCTCGGGAACAGTGCTTTTTTTCGGGATGAAAGTTACCCTATGTCCTTCTTTGTACCCCTGGCAACGTGTATGTAAAATTTCATGATGATCTGTTCAGTAGTTAAGACGTGAAGGCGTAACAAACAAACAAACAAATAAACAAACAAACGGACTTTCGCATTTATAATATTAGTAAGGATTAAAAAAGTCAGATTTGACAGAAACTCTATATCGGGTCATTTTGAACTTACCATCCAAATTTCAAGGATGTGTCCAGTCCATGAAACTAAACAACTTTCTCTAAGAAACATGTGTCGGATTTCGCCACAAAATTTTAGTCATCCCATATTGATCACGTGATCTCTTTGATTTGTATGTCGTAGTCGTTTTTTGGGGTTCCGTACCCAAAGGGTAAAAACGGGACCCTATTACTGAGACTCCGCTGTCCGTCTGTCTGTCTGTCTGTCACCAGGCTGTATCTCATGAACCGTGATAGCTAGACAGTTGAAGTTTTCACAGATAATGTATTTCTGTTGCCGCTATAACAACAAATACTAAAAACAGCATAAAATAAATATTTAAGGGGGGCTCCCATACAACAAACGTGATTTTTTGCCGTTTTTTGGTCGGTATTAATAACTACAACAGGGGGGCTACTCAAATGGCCACTTTTCTATTCGTTCGCTAACTTAAAAATTAAAAATAAGCCATAAAATCTTAAAATTACGAGTCGTAGGCTTGTCAATTCCATACAATACAACGATGTCTGTGATTTACATTAACTTGCGACGTGTAACTTGATCGTCTAATTGCTTATTTTTAAGCTTTAAGTTAGCGAACGAATAGAAAAGTGGCCATTTAAGTAGGGGGCCAGGTAGACAGTTAAAATTTTCATAGATGATGTATTTTTATTGCCGCTATAACACCAAATACTAAAAACATAATAAAATACATATTTAAGGGGGGCTCCCTTACTACTAACGTGTTTTTTTGCCGTTTTTTGGTACGGAACCCTTCGTGCGCGAGTCCGACTCGCAATTGGCCGGTTTTTTTACATATTTGGTCATGTGTTCCTTAGAGAAAGTTGTTCAGTTTCATGGACTGAACACATCCTCAAAATTGGGATGGTATTTAAATACAAAATGACCCTGTATATGATACTGACAGCTTTCAACCACGGTAAAGATTACCGTGCCTCAACCAAGGATTTTAGGTAGGAAGCTATTCGGCCGTAAAAACTGCATAAACTAATGGACTTCCTTTGTCAAATTCTATAAAGGCCAGGGAGCAAATGTGTTGGCCGTACCAAATAGCTGCATTGGATTTGATGCAGGTTATACAATAGGCATTTTAATCTGGTATTTTAATGAACTAGTCCTATTGCATTTGCATTTTCATTTAATGCCAGAAATAGTTTTGCGCAACTACTAAATAATATCAAAATAGTTTTCATTCCTAACTAATTGATCTTTCAGTTTTCAAAACTGAAACTCTTATAGAAACGGATGCCTTTCTTTATGAACAAAAACCAAAGCAGATATATCTTTATCATCTAATGGTGCTATAAAAATAACGTCCCCAGTTTCTCTGTGAAAATCACGTACATTGACTTTAGTACGACTCCGGAAACAATTCATCTTGCTCACTTGTTCAAGGGGTGAACGAGGTAGGTTTATGCAAAACAGTTACTGACGTCACAAGTACTTACCACGTTACGTTTGAGAAGCAATTTACGGTTGTACTTACTGATTGCAATACTTCAGATTGTAATCGATGAAGAAAATCAAAAACATCTAGTCATTGTGGCCTAGGAACACATACACATCTAACCCTATCATTTATTGTTTTATTACAGTACAGAGGTCCAGTCCGCCTCGGAATGATAACGTTATTTTTAAAAGTAACGTTATTTCTTACTTTTTTTACCGTTTATTTTAACAATAACGTTATGACAATAAATAACGTTACTTTAGATAACGTTACATTGAAATTAACGTTATTTCAGTAAATAACGTTAATTTTAACGTTATTCCTTACTTTTGGTCACCGTTACTTTAAAATTAACGTTATTCCAAGTAATAACGTTACTTTTTTACCGATAATTTTACTGGTAGTTTTGTACCGGTAAAGTTTAACGCTATATTTAATGGTAATTTAACCGGTACAATATTTTTAACGTTATTTTTACCGGTAAATTTACCGATAAAATGATATAACGGTATTTTTAACGTTATTTTTTGTATCGTTATTTTTTTAACGGTATTTCTAACCCTGGTCCGCCTGAATATGTTAAAACCAAGTCGTATAATGGACTCATGAACACAATCATTGTCACACCTAGTATAAAATATTTTAGTGGGACTGTAACTTACTGCATAAATCTTTAAATTGGTATTTCAAAGGACTATATATATTCTGTGATAATAGTCACTAGCTACTTCTGAAGCCGACTGAATTCAAATCTTTCTCATAGTACTAGTACAGTACTAGGCACGTATCTTGAAATTTTTCGACGGAGTGGGGATAAGTTCGCGCATGTGCTCTTGTGAGCGACCAATAGCGCGCGCCCCTCTCCCGCCGCCCGCGCCCCTCACCGCTACGCATGCCCAAAATACGCGTTTCGCGCAATTCCCACCCGATTTCAAGTTATATGCCTCGTACTGTACAGTACCGGCACAAAGCAAAGCTTTTGAATGCAAAATTCAGAGTTGTAATCATTTGGTTCTATTCAAAAATCTCAAATATACAACTAATACGAATAACGTATGCCGTTGCCATTCAGTGAGTACACATTCATGCCACAAAGCTCGGGGAACGCTAAGATTATTCGCCTGATTAAATATTTTCGCTCGAACGCAAATAAAGGCCCCAGGAAAACTCCGCGTATATTTCGATTCCGCGTACCTAGCTATAACATACCCTAAATTATTATGTTTTTGTAAAGAAAAGTATGATTTATGAAATCACAAAACCAATAATAATTTGTGTATTTGCTAACTTGACGTGAATATAATTTTATGTTGTAGAGAATCAAGCAAAGCTTTTCATCGTTTTCAGTGACGTTCTCAAATGATTTATGAACCTTTTTCTACGTCTATTTCGTGAAAATTTAATTATTTTCGTGTCAAATGCAACAACTGGGAGGTTACTTAGAATAGAAAGGAGATTTATTGTATTGAGTTGTACAAAGTGTGCTTTTATACAGATTTAGTGAGATTTGGAAGGTAAGGTACTTTGAAATAAATATTTACGCGCGAAGGATCCCATACAATAATTATTCGAAACCTTAATTTCAAAGCATCTATGAACAATAACATCAATTCTGAGAAACATTTTCATTATTTAGTTAATCGATTCCATGAAAGAATTTTATGATTTATTTCCTTAAAGTATAAGAAGTATACCTTTTTTATCCACAACTGGATAATGCTTGGCCTTTACCTCATAAGTGACGATAAGGCCGAAAGTGTAAGCTCACTACACCCGAAATCCTCATCACTGCGAAACTGGCTATCTTACCTCTAACTACCGAAAAACAACAATCTAATGGTAGTAGCTAGCCAGGTGGACTTTAAATAAGCCCTTCCAAGCCGAGTACAAATTTTAACCCCCTCTTGAGAATCGAACCCGGGACGGCGTTCGGGAGGGCGAACCACTAGCTAGACCACAGAGATGGCAAATTGCTCTTTTATAAAAGACATATTAATTTTATTAGTAAAAGTATACTAAATTTTTCTATAGCCAGCCAGTAATATGTACCACTATAGTACATTATGAGACAAGTTAGCTTAGGTTGCTTATTGCACACGAGGCTGTGGATTGCAGCCCGAGCCGCAGGCGAGGGCGTAACTCAGCCGAGTGTGCAATGAGCAAAAGCTCACGAGTTTCAAACGACGTTTTTCAACACATTATAATTTACCACACAGCAACAAATACGACATAAACAAAATATGACAATTACGGGAAAAGGCGCGTAGGTTTTTTTTCACACGCCCAATGCAAGAATATTCTGCGAACAAAGGGGTGAGTGAGTATACAGCCTACTTCAAAATTATAATTTTAAGTGATAAAATGCAAATATTTTAATATTTTATAACAAAATATTATGAATTATAAATAATTTGATAGTAATAAATATTTGTTTGACTTAATTAAGGACTTACACATTTATTTATTTCAAAAATGAATATGAATTTTCAGCGGCATAAAACCTCTTTGTTGTTACTTAAACAAATAACTGTATTACCCGGTTAAATTGGGAATGCTCTGTTTACTCGCATAGAACTTGCAGTAAGGTACTAATTTAACTTTGTAGGGATAATTCTATAACCAACTAGTGTTTTATATATTATTGCACGCGTTTGTTATAGTTCGGTTTATGGCCCTAAAAGCGATGTATTAGGGCTCACTTTATGAGCAAGTGTGTTGAATATAGATTTCAAAAGAAGAAGAAGAGTTCTACAAAGAAGAGTTCTAAACTTTAAACTACATTTCATTTCTAATACGTCTGTAACAATCATTATGATGGCCTTCATTTATTCGCTGCAATTTTACTACATTCTCTATCCCAACTATCTAAGCTTTGATATATGTTTCACGTCCCACATAAAAGAACTCTGGCTTCCTATGTAAAATTCTATGCTTAGTTTCAAAACATGAATATTTATAAGTTGCAGTTATATAACTAACGAAGCTTGTGAAATGCAAGCAAAGCCAATTTTTAACTGACTTCAAAACGGGGAGGTTATCAATTCGGTTGTTTTTTTTTCAGTCACGAAGCTTTATTCATTCTTGATGATTACAAAAATACAACAACACAAAAATAGAAGTGACACCTTAATACGAGTATAGTGTCAATACAATTTCCTTTAAAAACTTCCATAGTGGCTTATCAACTTTTGCAAGACGATAAGCATATTAAAAGATACCTACTTACTCTTGACACCTAATTATCTTTTAACTTACACATCTTTGAAGTTGTTGAAAATAGTTGACAAATTACAGTACAATTTTATTATACATAAAAGTCAGTACCAAAGTTTGTTGTACGCCCGTAAAATTTACAAATCTGAACGCTTGTGTAATGCTGTGTCCCTCCCCAAATACGTGACATCCTAAAGGGGAGAGGCCACTTATTAATGTCATATTATTTGCAGGACAAATCCTACAAAAAGTGGACCTTACTCGTCCTCCAAATGGAAGCATTAAAATGAAGTTAAGTTCCGTCCTTTTGGTTAGGAAGGGTTCTGCTGCTTTTTGTGAACTAACGAAATTATTATTTAGTTACCTACACAAAAAGTTTACTTCAAAGGAGCAAGTAATAAAACACAGTAGAAAATAGTGTAACACTATGCTCGCGTCGTCTATTATATTGCGCGTGACGTAGGATAGAGAGTTTATTTATTTTATGGAATCAGTAATCGAACCATATTGAATTAAATAGTAGATTGTTATACAAGGCATTAAAATGACCTATTGTATACGAGGTAGTTTTATTCCCGAGCTTTAACGAGGAAATAAATAGAAACCGAGTTATAATGGGTTTTAGCGCCGTGTGTTACACTCTACTTTTCACTACGAGTGCGAGAAAAGAAAATACAATATTAAATAGTTTATTTTATTAAAAATGTAATGTACAATTTGTACGATTCTGGATGTGGTAAGCCAGTTCTATTCTCTTGCAGGCACAAATAGCTGATCCCAAAAATTAAGGCAACCTGTAAAACAAAAAATAAGGGCATTATTAAAACTGTATTTTGGTTTGAATTAGTTTGAATACTTTTTCGATTTAGTAGGCTTGTTGGTAATAGACAAAAATAAAAAATAAACCTTTTTTTCTCTAAAGCTAATTTTGCTATTTTATTCTAGCTCTTGTACGCTACAATCCACGGACTTTTTGAGCAAGAGAAGTGAAAAAGATTTTCAAGTTAAAAAGTTCGGGTTTTGATAGAATGGGACTGGCGTTTCCATCTTGTTCATTATAGAACCCTATGCAGGCGGTAATGAACATTTTTTTCAACGCTCGGCACGAAACAAAAAGCCAGGTTGGGTCGTTGTGTGGCGCCAGAAATTAATGTCATTTCTCGCTCGCACACAAAATAAGCAATTTCACTTTTGTTTAATACGCAATTTCTTACAGTGTCAAATTATTCCTAGCACAGTTTTTATAAAATTTTCTTGACAATAATTATTTATCAACTTTTGCGAATGATAATTTTAAAAGACGGCTATTAATGTGTGACCCTTTGAAGACATCAAAAAATTGAGTTTTAAGAAACTTACATTACAGAAGTTCAATAGAGGTAAAGCTAGGTTTTCCTAGGATAGCGGTGCCGTCATATTACGGCCGTAATATAGCGGCGTTGAATGTTGTCTATTGAAGAAACCGCGCTACGGCGGCGGCGCCGTATTGTTTACATAGACAACGTTATACGCCGTTAAATTACGGCCGTAATATGACGGCACCGTCATCTTAGGAATCCCTAGCTTTACCTCTATTGAACCTCTGTAATGTAGCAAAAAATTTGTGTTACAAAAATGCAAAATGTCGGTAATATTTTATTTAGCCTCCGTGTTAAGCTTTAAAGCGTGCAAAGCTTCAAATTTGCCGTTGCCTTTCTATTGCCCACTATCAACCATCTCCACAAGCAATTTCGTCTACAGACAATACATAGTCGGCAAACAATAAAAACGCGATAAACTCGCTCCCTCACAGCTGAGCGTCGTAAAAAGCCACGTAGTTAAAACTAGCATTACCTTTACCATTCTAGCTTTGAATTTCCGGAATACGCCTTATCAATGGAGTTATACTCTGGCGCGCGGCAAGAATTGCCAATTGGCTACGTTGCCACGCTGTTTGAGGCTAGCTTTGCTGCGACGCGCTCTGCTCGAGCGTAATTATAATATAAACACCCCCACTAAGTTCCGCTGCAGATTAAAGATATATTCTTTTACATTTAAATTGAGTTCTTCACTGGTACTAATGGGTCTATTCGACCTAATATGTCCAAAGGCTAATCTATTTGACGAAAGATAAGAAGACCTTCCTAATGGGTGGATAAGAAAGATGGGCAATAACCCACCACGCGGGTCCAATGGGGATTGGTGGATGTTAACGACTGCAAATGCATCCGGGACCAACGGCTTAACGTGCCTTCCGAAGCACGGACGAGCTCGAGATAATACATTTTGGGTCACCCATCTCATGACAGACCCTTGCGAAAGTTGCTTAACCTCCACAATCGCTGGGCCAGGTGCTAAACCACTGCGCCATCAAGCTCCTCTCTGGTTTCCCTTGAAAACGTATAAACTATTTACTTAATTTAATAGTAAATAATTGCCATTTGGCTACGTTGCAATGCTGTCAAAGCTAGCGTTGCTTCTCAGAAGAGCAACTTTCTTTCTTCTTCAATCAACTTTCTTTTCAGAACTTGTGGGAGTTCAAGTTCACAAGTTCCGCAGCTAGTAGATTTTAAAATAAGTAAGATTTTCAATGGGACTAATGACACATAATCAACTTAAAAAAATCTGCTTGTAGTAAAAAACATTAGTTATTTTTGAAAATACCATAGGTATATACAAGATTACAACTCCTACTGAGGCTTTTATTACGAACATCTAATGTAATCACATTAGTACAAACTTGCATTAACGTAGTGCACCTTTATGTAAATCACTGACGTATTACAATTAGTTTATAGTTTTCGGAATTAATTGGAGTATAGTTAGAAGCTACGCAGCAACTATTAACTACATATTTACATAATGCGAACCAGTGACAGAGGTAGTTAATAAAAATCATTAGACCTACAAAAAAGCTGCCAAATAAAAAATAGTTGCTTTAGTTAAACGTACTGGAAAGAGTTTATGTTCTTCATAGAATTTTCTTCAAATTACTGCTGAAACATTACAAAAGCGATTCTGTATTTCTTTCAAAAATTGAGTCCACGTTTGAAGGTCTATCTAAGTATTTGTAAAATAAATTTAGTAGTTTGTTACTGCGTAACTATAATAACTTGTCCATATCTAACCCCCGGTTTCTGAGGTACGGTATCGGTGGGTTATCGGAGGTTTAACTTTATCAGTTTCAAATTGTCTGGTTTCAAGTTAATTTTATTACTTTTAACCAGATAATGTGGACCCCCTCCGACAAAGTGAAACCTTCGATAAAGTACCTCAGAAACCGGGAGGTAAACTACGTTTACTGATAAAAGACGGTTCCTTTTTTGTCTTGAATTAAACAATCGTCACATCATACCAAATATCCTTATGGCATGAGATTGCTCTTTATCTATGTCCTGCTGTATTAATAGGCTTCGTCTAGCTAGATATATATGTTCTGTATAAAAATCAAAAACTAAATTAATTTCTGTGGTACTGGTTCTATTAATACAGGAACATAATTTGCAACTTACTCTATTTCTACCTTCAGCCAGAAGCGAGTAACGAAAAGGCACAAAGTCATTTCAGTTGCTGAGAATTTTATCGTAAGCCTTTTAAATTTCTTGCCGTGGCTGAACGTGGCTGGTTAGACGAGAGTTTAAGGGACTAAAATGTTCATCGTAATGTTAACCGGCGAAAGTCACCGGCAAAATAGCTTTTTCTTTTTAGAGTGCTTTGGAAAGGAATCTCAGAATTTCCCGTTTTGGTAATGCATATTAATTTTATAGGAAAAACATTGAAGCAAAAAGTAAGTACTTCCTTAAACAGAATTCTGTGTGTGTTTCCGTTAAAAAAATGTATCTAGAAAAACACTAACAACAGTAAGAGATACAATTTTATGTTCATTTATTAGAGTTTATTCCAATATTACAACTATTATTATTGTAGTAATGCAGAGTTTAAATTGAAAAAACAACAAAATGTTAATCTCAAATACTTATAAGAATAATGCTCACGAACTCCAAACATAGATAAAAAAAATCATCTTAAAATTTCTTATCTATCCCCCATATTACGTCGCCTCACGAGTACTAACACAATTACAAAGTTGGCGGAAGCGAGCGTCATGAACAAAATCTAAGTGAATTTGTCAAAAGCGACTGTATAATAAGCTCCAAGTAGAGTTGCTTAGTGGCTTTATGAGACAAGAATTAATGTGGTAGTCACTTGTCACTTGCGGTGCAACGCCGAGAAAAATTTACTTCATTCGTCTCTACGTAAAGAATTTAGAAGACTAATTTATATTGCCCAAAACTTTAATTACGAACTTTCTGGCGCAGCTATCCACAAATTGAGTAAAATTGAACGATCATAATGATAAATCGTTGATGTCGTAAATACTTCAAAAGTTATTCAAGCTGTCATCAATAATAAATGAAAGTAAACTGCCTACAAAATATTCCTTATTTTGTTGAGCAAGTTGGAAGTTATGCTTGATCGAGCGTAGCCCAATAAAGTTTAAAAGATGCAAAACATAAACGGAGTGAACAACGGGGCAGAGGTCCCACACCTATTTCACCTTTTTTCTTGTAGGAACCCGAAAATGATTGATGTAGACCGTACAAACAAAAAGGAAACTAAATCGAGTCACACTTGGAAAGATTCACAAACTCAAGATCAATTTATAAAGAGGGACAAGAATTTCCGCTGAAAGCCGCTATCCGATTACCTTGGGGATGTATTCTGAGCGCGTGCAGCCTGCGTTCCAAGTTCCGAAAAGCGGGCGATTTTCTTAAAACGTAAGTGGTTAAAGCAACCAGAGACCGTATTAGTTTTAAAATTGTTAAATATTATTGTTTTTAAGGTCGTAGGTACTGGAGTCGATTGCAAGCTTACAGTCATAAGTGTTTCCCAAAAAGTACCAAATACTGAGTAGGCATAGGTGCCGGAATCGTGAGCGCGAATGTTTGCAGTCGCCCCGCACCAAATCCTTCGCCAACCAGACCTAAACGATGACTTCTCGCTCAAGATCCGTACCGAGGCGATATCATTTTCAGATTAACAAAGGTGCTTCTTTGCTATTCTCTACTTTGCTTTACAAAAATACTATCTAAACTTAATTATTCGTAATTGAAAGACATAATTTTAAGTTAAATATTATGTATTGACTTATGTTTTAACTTGTAATAATAAGTTATATAAATATAATGAGTTGCAATTGCAACACTTCAACTTACAATGTAAGCTGACAAAATGCGCCTTCTAATACCTATGTATTCCGCAGTTTCGCACAGAGTTATGCGACGGGAGGGATTCGATTGGCTTTTTTTCAAGTCCTCCTTATTGCTATCGCCAACTTCTTTGACTTTACATCAATGCTAACTAATTAGAATAATGCTCAATTACAATTACAATTTACAATTGTGTCAGGTTTTAGTTAAGGATCCGCGTAAAACGTCAGTATGTAGTCACTTAAGAGGCTTGCGAACAGTAAACTTCCTATACAAACGTAACACCAAAATTATTTGCAATTTGAGGAAAATAAACCCAATTCAAAATAAATGCATATTATTTTTTTTTCATACAAAACTGTAAATCGCATTAATTTTTATTTGGTTTGGTATTTTGGATTTTTCGTTTAATAGAACCCTTAGACAAATACTGTGTCGATCCGAATAATATCACAAGAAAAGTTAATTATGCTGAAATCGCAAATCATTTTGGTATTACTTTTGTATAGGAAGTTCACTGTTCGCCGGCCGTTTTACATCGAGTTGTGGTGGTTAAATTTTAGACTAGAATCTAAAAAATGGTAACCAGTAAGCGTTCGTTAGTCTGTTAGTGAAACAGCCTGTTATTCTAAGATGAAGTCTTCCTCCAAGATAAAGAACTATTAAACCTTTTATTTCTAATAAACTATTAAACCGTTTAGCCGTCGTCGTAGGCAGAAAGACGAATCGCAGTGATTTCATCAGAAAACGTGAGGTAGCGATAGTTGTTTGCTCTGCTAAACTACGCAAGTACTCATTATTATACTTCAGATTCGCCCTCGATATTAGTATATTAACACATGTAGTACCGCTTCCATGTATCACCACTTAGCACGTTATTTTAAAGTAATAACCTAAAAAACCTAAAAAGAGAAGGTTTTTGACTTAAAATTGACAGATATTTTGACATTTCCGGTCCAAGTTCGCCCTGTCACTACTACACGCCAACCACTCCATTCGCTTTTCGTGCTTCGCCACGGACGCACGTATACAGTCTCAAAGTGAGACTTCTTCAGAATTATATTTTTAAAGTGAAAATTAAATTATAGTTAAGCATTTACTTCGTGAAGAAAGGAAAAAGTTTTCAAGACGGAAGAGGACAAGAAGAAGAAGTCAAGACGGAGGAACACCTTTAAATGCCGTTTACTTGGTTAAACAGCATAATTGTCTGCTATATCTGATGCGAACTTACTATACTGGGTACATTCTGTCAGTTTTTTATTTATCTGATGCGAACTTACCATACTGGGTACTTTCTGTCAGTTTTTTAGCTATCTGATGCGAACTTACCATACTAGGTACTTTCTGTCAGTTTATTTATTTGTCTGATGCGAATTTACCGTACTGGGTACTTTCTGTCAAAGCATTGTGTTTAAGACACAATAAAATATCTATTGCACTCGAGATAGTCATACTGGACTATTTCACCGCATAGATAGGTCAAACAACGCTACTGCAACAACTACAGTGCCGTTGACGACGCGACATTGTAAAATAGCAGACTACCCTCAAAGGCTGCCACGTTGGAACCGCTGCCGAGCACCAATCGGATGACTCCGTCGTCCTATGAATCGCCGCCGCCGCCGGCCGCTGTGCTGGAGCTCCAAGAGCAGCCCTGACAACAGCGTTGCTCATCAGGTATGAGTTTTGACATCATGATATCCTTGGTATTGAGTTGATCTCAACGGTATTATAGTGTACCATCGGTACTAAGATAAATTTAAAGTTTACAAAACTGACAGAGCTAGCTATAAATGCTAAAACTTAACAACTTAATGGAACCAGATATTGAGTTATACAGCAACTAGCTCATACCTGATACTTCACACCTTTTATGTGAAATAGCTAAGCTGCTGAAATAGCTAGCTGCTGGCATGCTGATAGAAATTTCAATTAAAAATGGAATAACAGAATCTTTACATTTTATTATCTATAAATCAATCTTAATTGTAATGCAATTATCCTACTAATATTATTAATGTAAAAATTTGTGGGTGTGGATGTTTGTTCCTCAATCACGCAAAAACTACTGAACGGATTTGATTGAAATTTGGCACATATATGGTAAGTAGCCTAGATTAAAACATAGAATGCTTTTTATCCTGATATTCCCACGGGAACGGGAACCACACGGGTGAAGCCGCGGGTGGCCGCTAGTAAATCATAAATGCAATTTATGTTTGTATACAGTAAAAAAGAAAAATCATTTGCCTTAACTAGGAAACCTTGTGTTTCAAGCGGGCAGACCTAACATGTTGAACTTGCTATTTAGTATGTTTATTTCTATCTAAGCTATGCCCTTGTACAAATTATCTCTATTACTTGTCAAATGTAATTTGTGTGAGTGTGTACAAAATAATGTTTCTGATGTGGGAAAATTATTAGCTACAAGTGTCAGTGAAGTTTTAGGCAGCTTTCCAATACAAAACTATATACACCTTTTTTGTGACAGTATTTCGCATTTTTTACATTATTTGGGGCATTACGACGTTAAATTATACCGTTCACGATCAACTCTAGTGTAGCTGAGGCTAGATGTGTGCGCCGATCGGCGTGGCGCACGCCGCCGGTCATTTTAGCCACGCCGCCGCCGCCGAATTTTTCATCGGCGTCATCGGCGTCAAAATCCATGTGTAAGAAACAAGTACAAAAGCATGCATATATTGTGCATTGCATTGTATCTATCCTTACTAATATTATAAATGCAAAAGTCCGTTTGTTTGTTTGTTTGTTACGCCTTCACGTCTTAACTACTGAACCGATCATCATGAAATTTTGCATACACGTTGTCAGGGGTACAGAGAAGGACATAGGGACATTTCATCCCGAAAAAAAGTATTGTTCCCGAGGGATAGCAAAAAAACCTTCCACGCAGACGAAGTCGCGGGCGGCCGCTAGTATATTATATTTCATAAAGATTTATTATTTTTCTCTCTTTTTGTATTAGTTTGATTGTTGCCATAGAGGTTTTTTATTATTGTGATTTTATAATAGTATTTATAACCCGGTCGAGTTAACTCGGCACCTGAAGCGCGATAGACCCCCCTCGTTTTCTCCTAGTCTCACGGCACTGTCGTCATGCCAGAGCGTTAGTACATTTGTAAGTGATAATTTATCGATTATCTATCGAAAACCAGTGGCGTGAGGAAAGGAGAAAACGAGAGGGGTCTATCGCGCTTCAGGTGCCGAGTTAACTTGACCGGGTCGTAGTCATCATTATCACATCAGCCGTACGACGCCCACTGCTGCGCTGGGCATAGGCCTCCCCCAAGGATCTCCACGACAATCGGTCCTGCGCTGCCCGCGTCTATCGCCTTTCCGCGACCTTAACCAGATCATCGGTCGGTCCATCTTGTCGGGGGCCTACCCACGGAGCGTCGTCCGGTGTGCGGTCGCCATTCCAACCTTTCCGCCCTAACCACCATTGGTTCTTCTCGCTAATGTGTCCCGCCCACTGCCACTTCAGCTGAGCAATTCTCCGAGCGATGTCGGTTACTTCAGTTATCTTACGCATCTCCTCATTTCTGGTTCGATCACCATGCCATGACCATGGCTCTCTCCATTGCACAGTGGGTGAGAGCCTTCTTATGAGGCCCGTAGTTATTAGCGACCACGTTTTACTGCGGTAAGCCAACACTGGTCATAGACTTGTGTCTTGACACACTGAGGTAATTTGGACGCGAAGATTTGTCGAAGCTTCCCGAATGCTGCCCATCCAAGCTGGATTCGACGAGAGATCTCTTTTTCGAAGTTGGACTTACCTAACTGGACTGTCTGTCCTAAGTTTAGGTATGTAATGGTCAACAACTTCGAGTGTAGTGTTAACATGAGCTGGAGTGGCTACAACATGGGCACTCGACATGATTTTCATCTTATCCATCTACAATTCTAAGACCGACTTTTTGGGAGGCACTACGGATATCTTCGAGCATTGTGTTCAAGCCTTCCATGGTCTCAGCCATAAGAACTATATCATTGGCAAAACGAAGGTGTGTTAGGTACTGGCCATTAATGTTGATACGGAGTACGGAGTCCTTTCCAGTCCAAGAGCTTAAAGATGTCCTCCATCGCAGCCGTGAATAGTTTCGGAGAAATAACGTCTCCAGGGAGACGTTATTTCTCCGAAACTGTTCATTCTGTGTGTCTCACACTCATACCTCGCTATAGTTGGATGGGATCTGTGCTCTGATTCTGTACTCGGGCCGACATGGTGGCATTTTCTTATAGGTGCCTCAACACCTCGATATACCTTGTCCACTTGGTGCACCTCTGAAGACTGCAGCACTGCCCAGATCTCAATCGAATTAAAGACACTCATAGTCCACGAACGCCAAGCAAAGTGGCAGATTATACTCCTCGGTCTTCTGTATAACCTGCCGCAGCGTATAGATGTGGTCTATGGTGCCAAAGCCTTTTCAAATCGCGGCTTGTTCGGGAGGTTAGAAGTCGTCGAAATTGCGAGTGTGACGATTCGTGAGATTCGTATTCTTCAAGAGGGTATTGTCACCCTTTTTAAAGAACAGAATCACCTCACTTATATTCCATGTCTTAGGCGTTCTGCCCTCGGCGATGACGGAATTGAAAAGCTTCTAGAAATCTTCCATTCTACTTATTTTGACCATCCACGCCTATTACGCCGATGACGCCGCCGCCGCCGACCATTTAGACGTCAGACGCCGCCGCCGGTCAAATGACCATCGGCGCACATGTCTAGCTGAGGCTGCTCACTTAAAAGGACAACGACAGTTCAGTCGAATATGAATGATGCATTGGCCACAGGCCTGATGTGAACGATATCCAACAACAAAAAAAAACTGTAAGTAAATCGGGTGCAGTACTCAATAAAACAATTTCAAAACTGATTTATATATTTATTTGCCTTAAAAACGACAACAAAGGGCACACCCATGCTTCATCAAACGGCAAGCGAACATCGAGACGCGGCGAAGAAGCCCCATCAGCGATTTGTATCGTCAGTCACATCTGACTCGCAAACGAGCATTATGGCCCATCCAAATAGTTGCAGATGATGCATCATCGATTTTTGCCTTCGATCATCGTACGCGAGGTAAGGACACCCATTAGGATAATGTATTCGTGAGGATGCGTGCTGGTGTGGCATTTGTCTGTATTCAGCGAATACAGGCAGTGGTCACCAACTACAGGCGCAAAGGTCCACATAATCGTTTGCGCCGGTAATCGTCATTTAGCCGCGCTAGCAGGTCACCTAGATTATTATTATATTTTTCTATTATATAAATGTATCTCTTTAATGATTCACTTTGTACCATCTCCAGTGATATATTATAGTCTACCATTAATATGACTAAATTTCGAGCAGAATGCATAACAGTTATAATACTAACAAATAATAGTTTTGTTACAATTTGTTGAAGGTACAACAGAAGGTATCCTGAGTAAAAAAAAAAACAAAAAACAAGTTGTCATATCAGGTTTAGTTAAGAACTGTTTAAAATTTAACTTAGCTTTTAGAAAAAATTACATACTCTAAGTACTTAAAAATAATTTTATCACATTTAAAAATGTAACTTATTGTTTTTAAAAACACGGTCTAAACATCCCATCACCTTTAAGGTTTTAATATTGATAAGGAAAGTGATAGAAATATACGAATTTAAAATCTTAACTTTTGGGCATTGTAGTGCCCATATTTTTATTACAAAACTACCGCCGCCGGCTATAACGTTTTTTAAACAGCATGATTTCCCTGTTATTGGATAATATTTACTATTGTAGCGGCACCTACCTACGAGGCCGCACATACACATGGTTGCAACAAGATTCATCACCATGTTACTAGATGGCGCTAGTGTCGAATGAACACATAGATTAGTAAGGAATAACACCTCGTAGTATGAAGAATATATGGAGAAACCTACACTGGTGACCCCCGACGGAGCACATCAAGCACCTTCAGCAACGCAGCGCAGCCATCACTCCTCATACCTTATCCAGCATCCGCAGCAGTCACACCGCAACCAGACGCACAGCAGCCAGCACCAGCCCTCAAGGTTCCATCGCAGCATCATTGACGACGCTTCCTGGACCTTCGGCAACTCTCGACGGCATTATCCCGACCTGGTCTTCGCAGCCCACGACTGGAGCATCACTGGGCCCTTACTCCGGCGTGGCAGCTCTGCGCACCTCACCAGCAGCTCGGACCTACCGTCACCTTCCACTGTCCCGACTCACCGTGGACAGGTCCCGACTCACCGTGGACACGGATTCTACCTGCAGCACTGGCGGACGCGCCTTCCTTCCTACCCCACAATGTCTCGACTCACCGTAGACTGTCTCGACTCACCGCAGACTGGGGCATCTCCTGCAGCACTCTACTCTGGCACTTGCATAGCTCTGACGCACTGACAGCTGAGCTTGGACTACCCTTGGACTATCGACCTCCGGTCTCAGGGGGGGGAGTGATGTAGCGGCATCTACCGTACCGCCGCACATAGCAACACGGTTACAACAAGATTCAACCACCATGTTACTAGATGGCGCTAGTATCGAATGAACACAAAGATTAGTAAGGAATAGCACCTTGTAGTATGGAGAATATATGGAGAAACCTACATCTCGCTATCGGAGTTTTCTCAGCCGCCAAACTATATATACAACTTCCAACCATCATCGGTTGGACCGCGGTCCCCGGGCTAAGATCACCCAGCCCGGAGGAAGATCTTCCACTTTGGCCTTCCTATCAGTGGCTAACCTCTATCCATACTACCCCACCTACCATACCTACATTTCCTACACTGGCGACCTCGACGTTTGTAGCGGCATCTAGTAACATGGTGGTTGAATCTTGTTGTAACCGTGTTGCTATGTGCGGCGGTACGGTAGATGCCGCTACACTATTCATAAGGGTTTTTGAACATTTTTTAAAGAAATGAAGTTCATCCTTTTATGTATAATCTTTTTTTTTATATACAGCTACCGTCGCAACTTTCCATTATATTACAGATGTATTAGCAATTATGACCTTTACAAGACAAACGTTCACAATACTGCAGAAATCACTTAGTTGAATGTCATCGACACTTACACAGAATTCCGTGCAAGTCTAATTAGAGACGACATATTTTCTTTTGGGCCTTTCAACAACGGGGTGGACTAGGAGACACTAGTGGTCACATCAGGAATCACAAATTGCAAAATATTTGCATATCAATTATCTAGAACAACATGCAGTTCAATATGCTTTCATTGCAATTTTTTTTTCTTATTGTATTCAGTGCGGGGTGTTAAGTATTCTAGATATTTTTATTCTGATGCTAAATAGAAATTATTCAATTCATAAATTCAAAAACTAATCACCAGATTTTCAAATTTGTGATTGTAGCATTCACAATGCTATTTTGGTTTAGTATTGTACAAAGACTATTCTGACACTAAGATACCTATTATTTTAATTCTTTTTCACCAGTTTTTTTTTAAACTAGAGGTGTAACGATTGTGCCATCATGATCGTCAAAATCTTGAGCCTCGGTTTGGCACCTCTTATTCACATGTATGGTACTTCTTCGTATATCTTATTCTAATATAAAGTATTAACATCATATAACTTTTAATTTCAAGGACGGAAATTAATCGCACAAATAAATTGGTTTTCATAACATTATCAAGGTGGTATTATTTTACAGGAATATTATTTATGTTATTATTGAAGCTGCTGTCTGTTAATACTATCAGGAAGTACAGAGTTTGGTAACAGAAATGGTTCGATTATTTAACAAATACTAATATAGACAGAATAAATACATTTTTTTTTTTTACAGAAGTGTATAACACAATTATCAGTATTACATAACATTGTGTTCATTATTGAATGGATAAAATTGAGCTAATCTCAAGGTTTGGTAAAGAATTTAACTAAGTACGCCTTTGCGTAGACTTCATTGTTCAAATACAATGGATATCTTAGATTACTTAAGACATTTTATTACATATTTTCCAATTTTATTATTTTATTTTTATCTTAAAAGTTTAACTTTGATTACCTTGCCTAGCATAAATAATGTAATGTAAGTAATAGATTGCTGAAATGAAACATTTAATGATAATGGAGTAGACTCGTATCCAACTAGCTTTAGTACTCGATGTACGCCGATACCTTTATAGCCCTAACAAAAAATGTTACTATAGATGTTCCAGGTAACACGGTGGGATGGTCAATGACGCCACTATATTTGCAAAATATTAAAACATATTATCACCGATAATCAAACTGAGTTTTCCAAACCAACCTTGTATATTTTATATGTATATATGTGCGTGTATGAGTGTATGTATATATATATATTGTACCAGCCATCTATAGGCACCGTTTTTAGTATATGTAATCATGTAAAACGTTCAAAATGATGTTAAATTGTATTCTTTTCTTTTTTTAAAAAGACTAATACGCAAGAAATGATATTTCCATTTTCTAATTATAATGCTTTTAACATCTACATGTGTTAATATACTAATATCGAGAACGAATCTGAAGTATAATTAATGATTAAACGAACTTACCTGTAAGTGAAGTTCTATCATATTTATACGAAGGATTCGTCCGAAGATATTAGTATAGAATCCCACCCTCCCTACTCATTATTATAAATTACAATAACTGTTTACCCGAAGAAAATGAGGAAACATATGATTTGGACTTTAAACGAAATGAAGTGGTTGGCGTGTAGTAGTGACAGGGCGAACTTGGACCGGAAATGTCAAAATATCTGTCAATTTTAAGTCAAAAACCTTCTCTTTTTAGGTTTTGTAGGTTATTACTTTAAAATAACGTGCTAAGTGGTGATACATGGAAGCGGTACTACATGTGTTAGTATACTAATATCTTCGGACGAATCCTTCGTATAATTATGATAGAACTTCACTTACAGGTAAGTTCGTTTAATCATTAATTATACTAGGGCTAAACCACAGACCATACAACAATACGGCTAAGCTAATTTCGTTTTCTGGCTCATTAATACGAGGCACGCTGACTCCCGCCGCTTGGGAGCGCTGTTGCCACGATCGGCTGCCGCGCACTAATCGACAGGCGACAGCGAGGCGGGTTGAGGCGGGCGGCGCCCGGCGGCGTAGTGCCGATTCATAACGCGATAGCAACCGCCTAGAGCTGGATACGTGATTCAGTCTTTGTTTTTATCAAAAGTATATTCGAATTACTAACTACTTTAGCGGAAATCAAAAATGTAATTTGTCTTGAGATTCATCGCAGTCATTAACACTATCGATCTTCATTGGGTCCGTGTGGTGGGTTACAGCAAGGTTACAGGCTTTCCTCTTTATCAGTCTATAAGGCAGCTGTGGAGACAAGGAGTATACTACTAAGCACAATGTTTTAGTGCAGTATTAAAAAATTGTTTAAAAAAACAAAAAACCGACTTCTAAAAACCTACCTCTAAAAAGTAAGAAATAATATTCGTAATAATAAAACACGTCTATTGAAGTCGGGTGGGGCTGGAGTACATATCCCTTTTTAGGGTTCCGTAGCCAAAATGGCAAAAAACGGAACCCTTATAGATTCGTCATGTCTGTCTGTCTGTCTGTCTGTCTGTCTGTCCGTCCGTATGTCACAGCCACTTTATTCCAAAAGTATTAAGACTACATAGTTGAAACTTAGTAGGTAGGTGTATTCTGTAAACCGCTTTACGATTTTTATACAAAAATAAAAAAATAAAAGATTAAGGAGGGCTCCCCATACTTGGAACTGAAACTGAAAATATTTTTTTTCATCAAACCAATACTTGTGGGGTGTTTATAGATAGGTCTTTAAAAATGACATTGAGGTTTCTAAGACTATTTTTTTTTAAAGTCAACCGTTTGAAAGATATATGCCGCCAAAGTGGTAAAATGTGTGTCCCCCCCCCCCCTTTAACTTTTAAAGTAAGAGGGTGAAAAAATCTAAAAAAAATATATGCTATAGATCTTAATAAACTTTTTCGAGATATAGTACATTTTCCAAAACCGCAAATATAACTTTGTCATTCATACAAACACTGTGAAAAACAAAGTTATTTTTTCAGACGAAAAATGATAGCGGTATTAAAATATGGTATGGTATAATGTACCTACGGAACTCTACTGCGCGTGGCCCGACACGCACTTGGCCGGTTTTTTCTTATTCTAAAAGCCCCACCCGACTTCAATAGACGTGTTTTATTATTACGAATATTATTTCTTGCTTTTTAGAGGTAGGTTTTTTGAAGTCGGTTTTTTGTTTTTTAAACATTTTTTTATTTTTAGTGTAGGTACCTTTTGTGTTAGGTAGTGTAGGTATATTATTTAGGTAGAAATTAAAATCGGCTCAGCCAAACGTGAGTTAATCGCGGAGAAACATACATACATGCGGGTCAAACTGAGAACCTCCTTTTTTAAGTCGGATAAAGAACTACACTTAAGATATCCCTTTTCAAACAAAAACATAATTATCTTATTCAGTTCATAAACAAAGAAGTTATACGACTGATCATCGAGGTAGTTCACACAAAATCATACTATTTTCGTGCTTTTTTCAAGATTACTTGAAAAGTACTGAACCGATTTCAAAATTTTAAAAAATGGGACCAACTTGGGAGTTTACCTAATGTAATAACGTTTGAATCATTTCAATCGGTCCAGCCGTCTTCGAGTAATCGGTGTACATACAAAAAACAAAAAAAACGGGTCGAATTGAGTACCTCCCTCCTTTTGAAGTCGGTAAAAATGATGACTTCCTTTTTTGGCCATGTCAATTTGTTTATTAATTAGTTTAAGTACCTAGTTAATATTCTCACCGTTTGCACAGATAGTTACAGAATAAAACCACAGATGTTTTGAATCCAAGATATAGAAATAGTAAGTCAGCCATAAGTTTTGTAAGACATTCTGTAAAGTAAAATGAAAATTCAACTTGGCGTTGGCGTGAATATGAACCGCTAATACTGCGAACAAAGCCTCGAGTACCTTTGACGTGTCGTCCTCGATTCTAATCTTCGTACAGAATGTCCCAAAACATCGGCGGGCACTTAAGCTTAGTCTCACGCACTTCAGTCATTCCTTATCTTGTCCATTCTCGTGAATGCTTTGACCCTCATTCGGGGAAGAGGGATATTTTTCATGGCGATTGGCGTCCAGTTCGACGGCCGACAATAACACGGGTCTTCAATATCCAGCCGATTAATATCATGCACGCTCGAGTTTAGTGTAGCGTATCTAAAGCTATTTATTATGTATTGTACAAATAACGGCGATTCGCATAATGATTAGATGAAAAGCTTTATGATGAAATCTTAAAGGACTTCTCTATTTCAAAAACAAAGTAAGAATTCTGGAATGTTTCAATGCTATTTTTGACGAAATAATTTGTACCCTTCACAAAATAAAAAATCTAAGGTACGCGACGAATTTAGAACCTCTTTCTTTTTTGAAGTCTGTTAAAAATTAAAAGAAATAGAAAGTTTTGCAAGTCAATATATCTGCATGAAAGCAAGTTTTATTTTTTTTAAAAGAAAAGAATTCCAATAATGATAGAGATGTTTCTTACGGACGGAGGGGGTCGTAATAAAAAATATAGGACATCAATCTCCGTTTAAAATCAGTAGTATTGGCCGTTGATCAAGCGCATTTGCATCTAAATCAGTGCCGAAGTTCTATACGCTTAATCGAAATCAAATTCGTACTCTGTTAGATTGCTGATAAAATGATTCTGGCTTCATCATCGACCCATTCAGTGTGGGTAAATCTGTGCGACAGCAACTGTATACGTTTTGGTTGACGTCATTACGTATTGCACCAAAACCTTCAATTTAGCTTCGAGTCTTGTATTTCACATGGACCAAATTTTCACAAAAAAATATTTTTACTCAAAGAAATACTTTATTAATCTCTTAGTTTGCACTCATATTTATTTGCCATAAAGTGATAATTATAATAAAAACTTAAGAGTGCTTTGTGCGTGACGATGTGTAACTGTGTGTCACAACTCACAATTGCACTTTATTGACCGAGCGAGCACGAAGTGCGAGCGAAGCGTCTCTGCTTCAGCTTGGGCAAAAATTCTTTCGTATGTCCTTCCGGCGGCTGTCCGTTTGTTCTCCTCTACAGGTCGCATTTCTTAACCGATTCTCGTGAAAAATTGTAAACAGGTTCGAAAATTATATAAAAATTTTTTGTCGAGCCGGTTTTTCGAAACCTTTCAAAATGGCGGAGATATGTAAAAAAAAACTGTTTCAGTCTGACTTTCCGGTGCTGTTTTTTTTGCTCTGCAGGTCGCATTTCCCAACCGCTTCAAAAATTATAAAGATTTTTTTTTATCAAGCCTATATTTCGAAATTTTTCAAAATGTTGGAGATATGTAAAAAAAACCGGCCAAGTGCGTGTCGGGCCACGCGCCATAGGGTTCCGTAGTTACCTTATACCATACCATATTTAATACCACCTATCATTTTTCGTTTGCAAAAATAACTTTGTTTTTCACAGTGTTGGTATGAATGACAAAGTTATATTTGCGGTTTTGGAAAATATGCTATATCTCAAAAACTAATTACTATATGTCATTCAAACTAATTTTGGTTGAAAGTGTTTATTAAGATCTACAGCATATATTTTTTTTAGATTTTTCACTCTCTTATTTCAAAAGTTAAAGGGGGGGGGGACACACATTTTACCACTTTGGCGGTGAATATCTTTCAAACGGTTGACTTTGAGAAAAAGTTGTCTTAGAAACCTCAATGTCATTTTTGAAGACCTATCTATAGACCCCCAACACGTGTTGGTTTGAAGAAAAAAATTTTTTTCAGTTTCAGTTCCATGTATGGAGAGCCCCCCCTTAATCTTTTATTTTTCTTACTTTTGTATTAAATTCGTTAAGCGGTTAACAGAATACATCTACTTACCAAGTTTCAACTGTGTAGTCTTAATACTTTCGGAATAAAGTGGCTGTGACATACGGACAGACAGACAGACAGACAGACAGACAGACAGACAGACAGACAGACATGACGAATCTATAAGGGTTCCGTTTTTTGCCATTTAGGCTACGGAACCCTAAAAACTTATTTCAGTCCGGTTTTCCGGCGCTGGCTGTTCTCCTCTACAGGGCGCATTTTTCAACCGATTCTCATGAAATTTTCTGAGCAGGTTTGATAATTATATAAAAAAAATATTTGGGCCAGTATTTCGAAATGACGGAGATATGTAAAAAAAAGACATATTCCAACAATTTCGAAAATTTATTAAAAGTAATTTGTGTTTTTTAATTTTAAAATATTCAAAATTGGAAAATAAATTAGGTTGTGACTTTGTGACAGAACCTAGGACTGTGTATATTATTTGCACAGTATAGATACTTATTATGTAGTTGCAAAACTAATATGTAGACTGTGTTATTTATTTAAAAAAAAAATACCATTTTAGCTACTTTTTAATGCGAGGTCTACAGCTCACGGAGGCACTCGTAGTTATAATTATTACTATTGTGTTCGTGCGTAGAAACATCGTAATCGAATTTAATTACAAATTGGATTACTACGATCCGTAGCTACGTTTGCTACGAATCGCTCTACGAATATCTTTTCATCATAATACGAGTTGAAAACCTGAAAAACCCGTGTTTTTTCTAAACATTTCCTTATGTAACGCAATAAAACACCGAAATTAAATCTTAGCTCCTCAACTTTTCAATAGGTACTCGATAAACAATTTCTGTATACCACAAAATAATAAAAATAAGTTGTATCACATTGATTCAGTTCTAAGCAAATACAAACATATTTTGAAAAGCCTAACGGGAAGCTATTAAGGGGAGTACTTTTAGGTGTCAGTTATGAATAAGACGAGATTGTGCAAACCCTCGGAGACCGAGATAAGAGGCAAAATATAGACTTCTGAGGACTCATATCGCGTCATTCGAGGGGCTCTCAAACTCGGTAAGTAACATCTAAGGAAGAGCGTATATCAACTTCGTTTGTTTGTATTTGAATGATATGAACACCGAATAGAACTCGTATAATGTTTTTAGGGTTCCGTAGCCAAAATAGCAAAAAACGGAACCCTTATAGATTCGTCATGTCTGTCTGTCTGTCTGTCTGTCTGTCTGTCTGTCTGTCCGTCTGTCTGTCTGTCTGTCTGTCTGTCTGTCTGTCTGTCTGTCTGTCCGTCCGTATGTCACAGCCACTTTATTCCAAAAGTATTAAGACTACATAGTTGAAACTTGGTAAGTAGGTGTATTCTGTGAACCGCTTTACGATTTTTACACAAAAATAAATAAAATAAAAGATTAAGGGGGGGCTCCCCATACATAGAACTGAAACTGAAAATATTTTTTTTCATCAAACCAATACTTGTGGGGTGTCTATGGATAGGTCTTTAAAAATGACATTGAGGTTTCTAAGACTATTTTTTTTCAAAGTCAACCGTTTGAAAGATATCTGCCGCCAAAGTGGTAAAATGTGTGTCCCCCCCCCTTTAACTTTTAAAGTAAGAGGGTGAAAAATCTAAAAAAAATATATGCTATAGATCTTAATAAACACTTTCAACGAAAATTAATTTGAACGAGATACAGTAATTAGTTTTTGAGATATAGTACATTTTCCAAAACCGCAAATATAACTTTGTCATTCATACAAACACTGTGAAAAACAAAGTTATTTTTTCAGACGAAAAATGATAGCGGTATTAAAATATGGTATGGTAATAATGTACCTACGGAACCCTACTGCGCGTGGCCCGACACGCATTTGGCCGGTTTTTTGTTGAAGTGAGAAATTATTATACAACTGATTTAGGAACATGCATAAACACTTTTTTAAATTATATAAGTAGTCTATATTTTATTCTTTTAATTAACAATACACTCGAGATAGGTATTTCTTGTTGCGTGTATGCTAAAGATTTAAAAAATGGCGAATCTTTTGAATTCCGAACAGTTTTGGTTTCAAACATAAAGTAGTCGTGCGTGACAGTGAAGCTAAAATAATAAAGCAAAAATATAAATTCCCAGTCAAATGACACAAGTAATTATTTTTGGTACTTATAGAATTCAATCATGTACAAAGCCAATATGAGTACAAAATAATGGTTTTAAACTTCAATAAACCTGTTTAACTGTAACTGATTAGTCATCGAATATTCACTTCTCAAGCTTACGCGCTCACTAGACATGAAATAAAACATTTTTTAACGGATACTAGCGCGGTTTTATTGAAAGCACTTTGGTAATTAGTTGGTATTTGGTTTGATTTTTGGTTTTCCCGACGTTTCGGCAACTTTGCAGCTGCCGTGGTCACGGGGGACTGAAGTCATCGAATAGTTAATTCCAATAAAGCCTTTTGACGTGTTACAGTGCAATTTGTACTTAGAAACTATTTTGTCAAAGCGAACAGCGCGGCCAGACAAGAGACAAAAACCAAATGAACGATCTCAACCGCTTCACGACCCGGCTGCGATTCAACTGAAATGAAATCACGCTTCTTGCATGCTACAAGCTATACAACTTTCAGTATAAACCTTAGGCCTTAGAGTATACATAAAACTTAATAGAACGCGTTGGCGATAGCAAATATTAACATTATGCACGGTTAAAGTTTTAGGGTTTCGTACCCGAAGGGACCAAACGTAGCCCTATTGCTGTCACACATGTGTCCGTCTGTCTGTCGTTTGTCACAAAGCTCTAGCAGCTAAACCGTTGAAGATACAGTCTTCATATTTGCACGAAAGATGTACCTTGCCGACCCAAAGCCAGGTAAAGTATACATAAAAAATATTTAAGAAGAGAGCATGCACCCATACAAGTGAAAATGGGACGTGAAAAAGATATTTATGTAGCCATTAGCTTAGAGCTTATTGTGCCAACAAAGACTTTTTTTATTGATACAAAGTTAAGCCACCAAATTCAGCTTTTTGTCCAAAATTTTGTTCCAAAACATTTTTGAACTTCCATTTGACCTATGAACTTGTTTGATGATAATGTTTATTTATTTTACCAACAAATACTACTAACATATTGATAAATCTGAATTTTTATTTGAAATTCCCTCATTTACCTATTACAAACCAATTTAGTTTTGCGTTCAAACGCGTAGCACTGATTAAGTAATCACTACGCGTTGCACAGATAAGCCCCGCCCCTTAGCTTTATTTGGTACGGAACCCTAAATACCTACGTGAACTCCGACATGCGCAACGCCAGTTTTTTTATTTACTTCCTTCTTTTATTTCAATTGAAAACAAAAATAAAATACAAAAGAATACTTACTTATTATTGTTAAAGCGTCGATTATGGCGCAGAAGTTTGCATAGAATGACCAATGCCTGGTTTTAAAATAAATTAAAACATCTACTTATTTATATGTTCGGTAAAAACAAAAGAGCTGTTTTGTCACATTAGGAATTTTCTTTTCATCTTAGATTCGATTTAATATTTCTAAATTGATATTTTTGTCTAACAGCGCCCTTTTTATCAGAAAAGATCAAAAGATTGATCTTTGATAGATCTCATTTGAATGAGACAAGTAGTCTCTACCACAGAACAAAGAAAAATGGTCTCTACCTATACATACGCGGTAGAGAACGCATAATTTTTTCCAAATAGGATGGTATTTAACTTGTAAGTAAAGTTGTAGTAAAATTATATAAACTCTGACTTTAAAAAAAAAGAAGCGATTGATTATCGAAAACAATAGTACTCGTATGTCTAGTTGCGTCTAGGGATAACCCTAGACGCAAATGTGTATGGAAAACTGCAAAGTGATAAACACCTTGAACTAAGTATTTATTAACGTTTCGTTTTAAATCATTTTTCCAACAATGATAAACCTTACCGGGTTCCTTGTAATTTGCTCTTCTTAAGTATTTAAAAGATTTAATTTGACGCTTAACTGGAAGCAAGTTTAAGAAACAAACTTAAGTTTTCGTCCTTTGCTTGTGAAGTTGGATCACAATTAATCCGTCGTTTAACGACGGTATGGTTTTGTATTTAAATTTGTTTGTTTTAAACAACTTCAGTTCAGATTTATAAGTAAGATTACGATAACGACTGTTTAAAGCAAGTTGTACCTTTATAAATTAATTCAGTTTGAGGATAATAACTTTTTGGGCCAATGATACCACTTTATATTTCGAGATTGAAACATGTTTACCAGCATCCATTGGAACTGCAAGTAGATATCCTTGTTAAGTACAAAAGTTACTGAGAACATTTAAAATACTGAAAGATTTTTTTATAGGATGTGTGATGTTTTTTATTTGGTTGATTCAAAAGTACTTAATAATTAAGTTTATTTGAATACAGCTTATTTGACTTTGACTTTGTTGTTCGACTCTGTAATTTGCCTTTTTGGGACAACCTCCTTATATCTAAATTTTATTTAAGGAATTGTCCAATGCGCTACGCAAAATCATTCCACACGAGTACAACGAAATCAACATATTCCGTGGGCATTGTTCCGAACAATACGTAATTTCATTTTGAACTAGTCGCAGCGTACGGACTAGGCATATCTGATAAGATTTATTGAAATTCATGAAACTTTTGTATTAGTGCGAGCACTACACGAGCATATTTTAACCTTAACATTACTCGTAATGTTAAGGTTAAAATAATAGAAAATTAATTTTTAAAACATGACTTGAATGTCGGGATTCTATGTAGAATTATGCTGACGTGAAAGGCGGTGAGTCAAGACAAAATATAACAATCTTTTTTTTTCAGCAAACATTTTTATCTCTGTGTACGCGGGTTGTACGATCTTAAAATAAGCCGACTAATCCAAACGATAAGCCTAGCTCTTTATTTGTGGTGGTGAAATTGGGATTGTGCTGTATGTTCTGTGTGACATCTCACTTCTATAAATACTTTGTGAACTCACGAGATTCTTTCACTTGGGATCGAATGTCACAAGTCCTAATGACAAATTCTTGAATACTTTTGTCCGATGTTTCATATAACATCGAATCTAACATTTAAAATAAGTCGATGGTTCAAAGCCTCCGATATAAGCGTTTCAATGGTTCGGATAATATTATCAATGTGATCAATTGATGCAATAATATAATAGTAATAATGATAAAAAACATAAATTACTGAATTATTTACCGATTGAAATTCCAACCGTTTGACCATAGGGTATTCAATATTCGATAATTCATGGTAATGAGCTTTCGAGATTTTGAAGACATTTTATAAGCTCTTCGTACCTTCAATCGAAGGTCCGTACCTATAATGTAGCATAATCTAAGAGTGTTTGAGAATTTGTCATTGGGACTTGTAACATTCGTTCTCAGTAAGAAACCCGAACTCATGGCATAACCCCGAGACCCCGAGTCTTAACAAACAGACCGTTCTGAAGAAATCGCATTAGAAATACAAATCGACGCCATTCGTATAACAAATGCGGGTAAGCAACGCTCCAATTCCGCGACCGTCCCGCGCCATACAATGCATGTTTTTATATATTGCACCTATTTTTGGTTCGCATATTTGTAGCTGATTATCTAATAAATACATACACTTTTCTCTGACATTAATAAATCGCTCAGACAACTATACAATGTTAAACATTATTATCTTCTACCTCTTTCACTTTGTTTTTTGCACCCTACTGATCATTAACGGAGAGAATATCAGACGATATTATCAGTAAAAAATAAAATAGGTCCCAAAAACATTTGTGGAAATAAGAAACAACATCGGAAAATGTCTTATTCTCGAGAATTCATTACCTCAAAAATCATCACAAAACTTTTTCACTTGAATAAACTTAAAATAAAAACTATTTGTAAATTCTATGATACGTAACTTCAATGTTTTTCAAATAATATTTTTTTACTTCACTCACCTTTATTTCTTTTTAGCGACATCTAGGCAAAAACGGTTGAACTGTGTACAGCAGAAGGCAAGCCTTAGCTTTCACAATTTTCAGATTTCAGCTGGCAAACGGAGTGCTTCATTAAATGTTTCGAACGAATTCCACTAGAATGCGCTTGTCTCTCATTGCAGTAGGTACAGGAACAAAAAAAATTATGTACAGTAGGAATACATAGCCGATTGGCACACGTAAGTCTTGAGGTCAAACTTCAATCATCAAGAGGTCAAAATAATATTTATATCCGCAGATTAAAAAACAAAACTATCCCTTAGGAGAAGAGTTATGATATCAAGTTCTTTTTTCAAGTGTGGTATCCAAGTTAAGGCTTTGTGAGCCAATTCTAAAAATATATCACAACATTCCAAATAATTTTCAAAACATACCAAGTTTGGGCTGCTCCAGATACGATACGGTTGAATTCTTTTTTTTTAATATACTTTGTTGTACCTCAAATGATAGGTACGTAATATCTAACTTCAAGAAAGCAATTTGAAAATATATTATCTTTGGCAACATCCCTCCACGGGAGAGGTCTCGTACAGTGATCTTTAATAAATATTTACCTTAACACAAATATTTAAAAAAAAAAAAATTAATTCAATTTCAATATTACTTTTTTTTTGTAAAACTTACTTTATCTTTAAAATAATGCTTCTGATACTAAGAAAGCTTTACCTTGCAAATTGCATCCCTCAAAGTCATAGAGTAGGTACATTTTAACTACAGAATTTTGTCTCTTCTGTCCGTCTAAGGGCGTAGTAAAATCAGCCCCCCTAGCCAAAGTAACACTTGCAAATTTTCGTTATCGCTTCGCTTTCGAAACATGTATGGATTTGACGTTTTAAAATTCGATAGTTAACGAAACCTTATGTCAATCCCATACATGTGTCGAAAGCGAAGCGATAACGAAGATGTGTAAATGTTACTTTGGCTAGGCCCTCAGGACCGGGGAGCCCGGGAAATCGTGTTTCAATAGTGTTTGAATGTTAATGCTTTTTGACAAAGTTATTGTTTCTTAAACCCAAAATCGAGACACAATGTGTTTCCGTTTTGGGTTTAAGAAACATAATGTGTTTCGGTTTTGGTTTTGAGAAACAAGAACTGTGTGAAAAAGTATTACCATTCAAACACCATTGAAACACGATTTTGATGTTAACATTAGCAGACTTGACCGCCCTGGTTTCATGCTCTTCAGGGCTTACAAACATTCATAAATAATCAAGCTCGTATTCGTATCCCATAGTGGAGATCGCATGTTATACTCGTATAATCGTACTTCCGATGCTAGGTACAAGTAATAAGCATTGTACAATGTACATAATAACTGAATTATCGAATTTTTAGATTTTAGGCATTCACAATGCTATTTATATATTAAGCTTATTAATAGATGCGAGCTTGCTTAACATTTTCAAAACAAGACTAAACCAATTCATCTTAGACATACTAAATGCATATTTTGTAACTTGGACCACAGCCTTATGTATGCGAGAACGCAATAAAAAAAATTTTAGAAAAAAATTACTCACAATACACACAAATGAAGTACCTAATTTTTTCTAGTATTTTTTCTAATAAGTATGTAGGTATATTAATTATATTAGTTACTGAATGTTTTTAATCTCATCTGAATCCTTTATTGGAGTAAAAGTGTAAAAAATGTTATGGTTGAGGGAGTGAATGTTCATAGTTCATTACTGCAGTGGCATGCAACACAAGCATTGAAGGATGAACGTGAAAATGTGGACCGAGGCGAAGCCGAGTCACACGTACGTGAGTCCATCAATGCCTAGTTGCGTCCAAGGCTTGTATAGTACTAGGAAAGAGTGTTCAATGGGGAATGTCCGAAAAAAATCGAACTGGCCGAATATTTTTTTATAGGTAGGAATAAGCTCTCTTAGTAATAGAAGAAAAAAAACAGAATTTTTGGTTGCGTATTTTGCGTTGGTTGAAAAATTAAAGTCTCTTCGTCTTCACAAATATAGGAAAGTAACAGCAGAATGGAGATTATACCTTTGCCATCACCTGCCACAACCACGACCATAGACATAGAAAAATTTCGCTACGCTCAAGAATATTAACTTTATGACCACGACATGGTATTAAAAAAAATTTCAACACAAAATGTCAAAACTTTTTGTTTTTATTTCTTGTTGCCATAGTGGCAGTTGTTGGCAAAGTTATAATTTCCATTCTGCTGTTACTACTTTCCTACATTTGTGAAGTCGAAGATACTTTAATTTTTTCAAATTTTTTCACGCAACCAAAAATTCAGATTTTTTTTCTATTACTAAGGGAGCTTATTCGTATCTATAAAAAAATATTCAGCCAATTTGATTTTTTCGGACATTCCCTATTGTAACAACTGCAATGTAACTTTTAACATGAAACGTTTGTTTCTTGAATTGTTTGTTTCGTCGCATATTAGAGAAAAGTATTATACAAATCTCGGCCGAAATATCAATTATCGGCCTCGTTTTAGTAGGAGATCGTGGGGATCGATTTGTATGGGGACCTTGCATTTTTGAGACAAAGCAAACCGCTTGGAACAGGAGTTCCTGGGGGTGATCTGAGCTGATTTAGCCCGGTTGCGACGCGGTTCCCCCCAGCAGGTGGGCAGGGGAGGAGGGAGAACGGTGCGTCCGGCGGGCCTCACTCTAAGCTTCATATCTGCATACATGTAGCAACTATATCAAGTTTGGTGTCTTCTTCTTATAATTCGAAGACAAGGAATTCATTTTTGGAACTAAATTTTCACACACCCATACAAAAAAACCGCGAAATTCAAAAACGATGTTTTTTCTCTACAATTTTTTTTTTTTTAAATCCTCTGCAGAATTAAAACTATGAAAATTTTCCCTAGAAAAAAAATACTAGTGAATAGCCCAATTATCCCACTATATACAATATACATTTATCAAACATTTTTGCGTAAAAACTGTGTATAAAAAAATGTTTTTTGTCGCTCGGCGGAATTTTCTCTGCCAATTTTTTTTCGAATATTTTCTATAGAATTAAAACTGTGTAAATTTGCACCAGAAAAAAATAATGAAAAAATAGCTCAGTTAATCTACAAAATAAATTAATACATTTGATAAACATTTTTGTCTAGTAACTGTGTTAAAAAATGTTTTGAGTCGCGCGGCGGAATTTTTTTTGCCATTTTTTTTAGAAAATCCTCTAGAGAATTAAAACTATGAAGATTTTCCCTAGAAAAAAAATACTGATGAATAGCCCAGTTATTTTACTATGTAAAAAAATAAATTTGTTTATAATTGTTTACTAGAAACTGTGTTAAAAAATATTTAGTGTCGCACGGCGGAGTTTTCTCAACATTTTTTTTATTTTAGAATGTTTTCTACAAAATTAAAACTATGATAATTTACCCCAGAAAAAAAATATATGTAAATAGCCCAGTTATTTTACTATATAGAATAAGACATTTTTTAGACATTTTTGTTTAGTAATTGTATTAAAAAAATGTTTTGTGTCGCGTGGCGGAAATTTCTCTACCATTTTTTTTTTTTCGAAAATCCTTTACCGAATTAAAACTATGAGGCTTTTCCCAAAGAAACAAAAATACTAGTGAATAGCCCAGTTATCCTACTATATAGAATAATAAACTTGTCAAACATTTTTGTCTAGTAACTGTGTTAAAAAAAAATTCTGCGTCGCGCGGCGGACCTGCAAAGTTATGTTCTGATAAGTTGTTATTTTTCTGGTTACATTGATAATTTACATTACATTACATTGATAAATTACTTCTGGACGTTACAAATATATTATGTTACAAATTAAATATATAAATAAAGATGTTGGACAAACGTTCGCTATTAGAATTATTATAAATGTGATAAAATTGACATAGTTATGAGATGTTAAAAAAAATGCGAGTTAAAATAAAATAATTTTATTTCTCGCAGTTGCCACTACATGTACATAGGTCTGTGCATTTTAGATTTCTTTTAATGCAGTTGCACCTCCCTACGCATTTTGTTTTGCAGCGGCAACAAATTAATTCTAAACAAGCAGCAGATGCAACAGGTAGGCTTGCCCAAATAGTCTCCCAATAGCCATTTTATTTGGACCAGCCCCAGTCAGCAGAGCATGGCAGCTGTCGCTGAGGGGAGATTATAGCCCCTTCCCAAACACAGCCTCCTTGGTAAACTGCACGGAGAATATGGTTACGAATGGTGGTTACGAATGGTTTCTGTTGGTGGCAGATTTTCCAGCTAGAGCACATGAGTAAATAACTCATGTGGCTAGAGATCTTTTTTTGTAAAGAGGACTTTTCGGCACTCATTTACATTCGAACTTGTGCCTGATCTGAAACGGTAACAAATAAAAATTCATAATTTTAAAATAATGTCTAGGAACCCATCCACATCTCGTATTTCAAATCTCTTCACTTCAGACTTAATATTGTAAGGTTACTGCAGTACGAGACAGGTCATCTGAGCGATTGGTCACGTGCTACAAACTTTTGTTAAATATATGATTTCAGTTGAAACGCATTGATTATAATTTATGTTACAGGACCAGAAAAGACTGAAGTCTCGCCATACTTCCACGCCTTTTCAGGTTGCGACACTGTGTCTTTTTTGTGTGGAAAGGGTAAAAAAAGCACATTTCAAGCTTGGAGCACAAATCTTGTAGTATTTGAAGGGTTTAAATACGTTAAATAAGGCAATATTGAGCAGGCATTGCTTATCCTACTTAATATTATAAATGTGAAAGTTTGTGGGTTTGGATGTTTGGATGTTTGTTCCTCAATCACGCAAAAACTACTGAAAGGATTTGGTTGAAATTTGGCACACAGATAGAAGATAGCCTGGATTAAAACATAGAATACTTTTTATCATGATATTCCCACGGGAACGGAAACCACGCAGGTGAAACCGCGGGCGGCCGCTAGTATTGTAAAAAAATGTTATTGTCTTCTATGACAAGTAAGAACCTTACAATATTAAGTCTGAAGAGATTTGAATTACGAGATGTGAATTGGTTCCTAGACATTATTTTAACATTGTGAATTTTAATTTGTTACTGATTTCAGATCAGGTACAAGTTCGAGTGTAAATGAGTGCCGAAAAGTACTCTTTAGTCTCTTTACAAAAAAAGATCTCCAGCTGGAAAATCTGCCTCCAATGGAAGATGCACTTCGTAGCCATATTCTCCGTGCACTTTACCAAGGAGGCTGTGTTTGGGGACAGATTATAGCCCCTCAGCAACAGCTGCCATGCCCTGCTGACTGGGGCTGGTCCAAACAAAATGGCTATTGGGAGCCTATTTGAACAAGACTACCTGCTGCATCTGCTGCTTGTTTAGAATTAATTCATTGCCGCTGCAAAACAAAATGCGCAGGGAAGTGCAACTGCATTAAAAGAAATCTAAAATCTGTGAACAATTAAATTGATTTATTGTTAACTAGGTATGTTAATTTTATCACATTTTTATAATAATTCTAATGGCGAACGTTTCCCCAACATCTTTATTTACATATTTTAGAACATTTTTTTAACACCGTTACTAGACAAAAATGTTTGACAAGTTTATTATTCTATATAGGATAACTGGGCTATTCACTAGTATTTTTGTTTCTTTGGGCAAATCCTCATAGTTTTAATTCTGTAGAGGATTATCGAAAAAAATAGTATAGAAATTTACGCCACGCGACACAAAACATTTTTTTAATACAGTTACTAGACAAAAATGTTTGACAAATGTCTTATTCTATATAGTAAAATAACTGGGCTATTCACCTATTTTTTTCTGGGGCAAATTTACATAGTTTTAATTTTGTAGAAAAGATTGGAAAATAAAACAAATGTAGAGAAAATTGCGCCACGCGACAAAAAAATATTTTTTTAACGCAGTTTCTAGACAAAAATGTTTGACAAATTTATTTTTTTATATAGTTAGATAGCTGGACTATTCATCAGTATTTATTTTATGGGAAAATTCTTCATAGTTTTAATTCTCTAGAAGATGTCCGAAAAAAAGTGGTAGAAAAAAATCCGCCATGCGACTTAAAACATTTTTTTAACATAGTTACTAGACAAAAATGTTAAACAAATTTATTAATTTATTTTGTAGATTAACTGAGCTATTTTTTCATTATTTTTTTCTGATGCAAATCTACATAGTTTTAATTCTATAGAAAATTTTCAAAAAAAAATGGCAGAGAAAATTGTGCCATGCGACAAAAATAATTTTTTTAACACAGTTTTTACACAAACATGTTAAATAAGTTTATTATTATATAAAGTAAAATAACTGTGCTATTCATTAGTATTTTTTTTGTAGGGAAAATTTTCATAGGTTTAATTCTACAGAGGATTTTCGAAAAAAAAATTGTAGAGAAAAAAATTCGTTTTTTAATTTCGCGGTTTTTTTTGTATGGGTGAGTGAAATTTGGTTCCAAAAATGAATTTCTTGTCCTCGAATTATAAGAAAAAGACACTAAACTTGATATGGTACATGTATGCAGATATGAAGCTTAGAGTGAGGCCCGCCGGACGCACCGTTCTCCCTCCTCCCCTGCCCACCTGCTGGGGGGAACCGCGTGGCAACCGGGCTAAATCAGCTCAGATCACCCCCAGGAACACCCGTTCCAAGCGGTTTGCTTTGTCTCCAAAATGCAAGGTGATGTCCCCAGGATCTTCCGCTATTTAGTTAAAAAGGACTTGGCTAGTCCTCGGCCTCGCCTCATCCTTCCACTATTACTCGGCCGGCAATATTATTTCAAGCCTCGACAGTAATGTACTATTACGTATAATTGAATTGAATTATTTTGTTTCAAATGATGTATTTGCAAACTACATTCCTAAAATGACGTGAGACCTGATAACGATATTCAACCTTAACCTACTTTGATTGATGATCATGAAGTAAACAACAGGAAAAACATAGATCTCATGTAAATAGAAAAAGGTTTGAAAGTTTTATGTGGGCGTCATAATGTTTTTTCATAAATTAAATACTCTTTTACTTTAATTCCAATAAAAACACATTCAAATGACTTGAAGATAGAAATTCTAATAAGTTTGCAGCATAATACCTCTAAAAATCACGCTTCATATTGAAGATAATATACCTATGTTGCTTGAACTTGATAAGAGTAGACTGGGGGCAAAAGTAACAGTGGACGATTGTAACATTGGCGATATTTCTACTACAAAGCCACTTATACGAGTGTGCGTTAGCTATAATATGTGCAGAACTAGGCCCGTCCTGCTCACCAATCGGCGGCGCGCGAACTGCGAAACGGACGTGTCAACGACGGATTTTCGTTTTCTGCAGACCCAAAGTAATTCGTTCTTATTATCGATCAGATATTTGCTTTAAATCACTATATTCTCTCCAGGTTTTTTATTTAGTCAATTACTGTTTCATGTTTTACTAAACATATGAAACATTGTTAATATTTATATGTTTTCTTTCAGATACCACGGAACAGAGTAAGGAAGACGGAATGTTGCAGTTTTTTTTCAACACCTATTTAAGTAAAATAATATAATTACGCATGCCAAGTAATATATATGAGCCACGTGGCTGGGGATATTTGTAACGGTGGATAATTGTAACTCCATACAAACAAACAAAATTGAATATTTCGAATTTTATACGAGCTATAATGCTAATAATAAGTTAAAATTTAATGTAAGATTTAAAATTATCACTTGTCATACAAAGAAGTCATTTTCGTTTGTTTTGTGAAGCGAGAGCAGCTATGTTATTTTTTATAATAGTAGATTACACACCAAGGGGATAAAGCACTGTTTTATGTCACGAGCGCTACATTGAATCCTGAACGTAACGAAGGACTCCAAATTTAACTCCCGAGCGCAGCGAGGGTGTTATAAGTTAATTCCCGAGCAAAGCGAGGGTTGGTCAATAATGTGATTTTCACTTTCATAATTTTTATTGCTATGTCCATAAAGTCTAATTTCACTAAACAGAATGTGTCCTCAGCGGGCGCGGCCAACTCGATTTTCGAAGACCGAGGCCGTGGCCCACTAGATTCGCACTGAGACGAACTTCATTTGTTTGTCAAATCGAGTAGGCCACGCCAGCTGAAAGAAGTTGCTATAGCCGTAGCTAGTAGTACTACTAGCTTTAGAAGAGTGTATTAATATTTCAAAGAAAAAATAAAAAATGGCGAGTGATGAAAGTATTTTGACTCCAGAAGCTATTAAATTAGATGCCATAGGCATTGTCAATAATCTACTCCCAGAATAGTCAAAGGAAAAATACCTGAAAGCCTATAAAGATTTTGACACATGGAAAACTGCAAAAGGCGCAAAGTCTGTGTCTGAATCAGTGCTTCTGGTCTATTTTGAATATTTATCAGCTACAAAGAAGTCAAGCAGCTACAACTCAAATAAACTCTAGCTCAACCTCGATAAACGTACCAAATAAAAATATAACGTTATCTTTCCATAATTGGAATAATGTCTCCAATATCAATTTGCACTTTGAATATGCTGTAATAAACACTATCTACTAAGCCTGGTTTTTATTGTCTCGCATAAAGTGAGAAAAGTAGAGTATACACCACCGGGATAAAACTGTTTTTTTCTTGGGCGCCAAGAGATATAATGTCTTGCTTTCGGTAAGGTTTACATTACATATAATTCGGCATTGTCGAGCATGTGGTGTGAAAATACTATTATGTTCAATTTCAATATTTTAGGAAGTATCTTGTTAATTTGATTTAAGACTGATTCCTTACCTATGAGACTATAATTAAATAACGATTCAAGTATTTCTAATCAACTGAGTTTTATTTCATATAAAACTTTTGTTACAAATTGACCACACAGTGGGTACAATTGTAACACTCGTCTTCGTTCGGATTAAATTAGTTTTTTACGTTTGTCTTATGTATTAAGTTCAATATTAGCAAAAATTATTGTAGATGAATAACCTCAGTACCTAAATCCACACATAAAGTATCTTAAAAATAAATAGATTTTTCACTAGAGCCCATCAAACAAAAAGTGTTACTTTGGCCCCCAGTATACCCTACAGTAGATGTCGATCAGAGGCTGTATATTGAGCTCCGGTCCGTTTCCGGTTGAGTTTCGGTTGATATCCGGTCGAACTACACGAACGCTCACAAGCACAATAGGTACCAAATAGGTACACATATTAAAAACAGAAGAACAGAAGGTAATCGGTAAGTATGCTTCTTGCCCGAATTATCAAATATTTGTTGTTATTCTATGTAGGAAAAACAAATGTTAAGTTAAATAAGTAAGATTACCGATTTTTTTTTATCTTTCACAATCAAAAAGTAAGTTATTACTTATTTGAATTTGACAGATGATTTGACAGTTGTGATATGAGAGATATGTCAAATCATTTGTCTAGCTCGATGCTGTCAAGTTTTTAGGCTACCGTACAGTAAACTTTATAATTTGTGAAGCTTCCTACTCAGATCTTGCTTTTTGCACACTTTTATAATGTTTGAATGATAAACAGGCCTTTAGTTTAATAAATTAAAAATCTTTTATTATTAAAGTTACATTCATAACATTTATGAAAGGTTATTAAAAATCCAACACAAACGTATTATCTGACGTCTTTAGTTAGAATTCATGCTAAATCATAGTGTTGAAACAAAAGTAAGGACTTTTACCCACAAGTAAGCGTGACTTTTATTTAATTTTTAGATTAATAATTAAGACAATAATTATATTATATTTATATTATATTATAATTATATTATACTAGCGGCCGCCCGCGACTTCGTCTGCGTGGAAAGTTTTTTTGCTATCCCTCGGGAACAATATTTTTTTTGGGATCAAAGGTAGCCTATGTCCTTCTCTGTACCCTTGACAACGTGTATGCAAAATTTCATGGTGATCGGTTCAGTAGTTAAGACGTGAAGGCGTAACAAACAAACAAACATAGAAACAAACAAACGGACTTTCGCATTTATAATATTAGTAAGGATTTTAATAATTATAGATAATTTTTAGATAAGTCCGCTTGACATTTTCTTGAAGATGGTGAAAAAAGCAATAAATCTTTAGATAGGTATATTTCTTAAATACATTTCTACAACTTTTTTTATTTACCATTACCAATCTAATAAGCTACTTTTGACATTTCTTTAAGTCAAGTACCTATGTGGTGTTGTGTATCAAGATTTTTTTTTACCAATGGCTATCTAAGCTATAATAGCCTCGTCACAAACGTAACAACAGCCCACATTCAAAACTTTTAAAGGTCTCCAATAAGATTTTGAGATAAAAGCCATTCGAAAATCAATGATGTTTGGCAACACGAGGGTGGAAATGACCGCTCAGCATTTATAGCGCTAACTAACTTAATCAGAGCATTTATTTTTCGTTGTTCTCCTCTTTTCATTGCTTGTACCTAGGGCATGCAGAATCGGACCTCTTTGAAGAATCGAAAATTTCGATTCCGATTCCTTGGTCGGAATCGGGTACCCGGTTTTTTCGATTCTTTTCGATTCTTTTTCGGGTTTTTTGTTTACAATTTTGTTTAATGTTAAGTAAAGAAAAAACGCTTTTTTTCAATATTTTCTTATTAAAATCAAATTATTTACTCAAAATAAAAAAAGAAAACAAAAGAAACAGCTACTTAATTCTTACAAAGTAGGATAGGCAGGAGTAAGACTCCTACCGTGTGTTACTAGTACTGTTTCATTTCTTCTAGTCTTCTCTTACAATAAATAAAGTAACAATAAATTGCACAGGAATTAACGATAGGAACAATAACAGTCAAACATAAAAGGAAGGAATGAAGGAAAAAAAGCAAAAAAGTATTACGTACCTTCCACAATAATAATGTATTTTCTTTTTTGATAGGAAAAATAGTAGAAAAAATCATTGTATGAGATACTCTCCCAAAAAATAGCTTTTTAAATCAGGAGATATAGGTTTTTTTTATGCAGTTAACTAATTTTGACCCAACTCTAATGCAGTTAACCAATTTTGATCCAACCCCAAAGTAATTAACTAATTTTGTTACGAACAAACACGGTGTTTGTTTAATAGGTACGTACGGTAGTAGGTACGTACGTAGTGCTAATATCAAGATGCATACTTTGTATAGAAATTAACTAGTTTTGTTAAAATACTTAAGAAAAAATAGTTTTTAACCATTTTTGTTCCGCCAGTCTGTATAGAAGTGATTATTGTATCGAAAAAAAAACTAATTTTATTTCGACTTAATATCAGCATCAGGAAGGATTTATATAAAATAAGGCCTTATAACATGTGTCTCATCATTTTCTGCCTCTTAAGTAGTTAATAATTTTTGTTCATCATCACAACTTAAGCCATCTAAGCAGTAAAATTGGGAATTTGGTATTTTTTTAACGAGAATCGAAAAGAATCGAGAATCGATTCTTACTAATTTAAGAATCGATTCTCACAGGACAAGAAAGAATCGGTTTTTCCCGGTTATTTTGGAATCGGTTAAAATCGGTTCCATGCCCTACTTGTACCGTTTACTTCTGATCAAATGAGACATAAATATCTTTAAAACAACATTTTTAGTTCCCGCCAACCTCATTATGTACTATTATGCATTTATGGCATAGATCATGTTAAACAGAGCGTTAATTCCGCTTTAATTTCGTAAAACGTTAATTTCACTACCCACTTTCCTTAATTTAATTACTTCTGTAATTAATAAATATGCATTAATTAAACACAGTTTATACAGCGCAAATAATAAGTTTCTCTAGCTGCTGAATTCGCTGCAGGCTCACAACCGCTACGCGACAAGAGCGCCCTGAAAAATATTCGTTTCAGTTTACAGCTGGCATCGTTTCGCGTTACACATGCGCTGAACCGCCTCGAAGCCTTCGCGTGATGGGATACCAATACTGTGCTTACTTCACTTAGTGCCTGGAAAACATCAGTAAGTGGACCTAATGTCTATTGTAATTAGTAACATTTTCGTTCACAACATGGAAAAGTGGGTATCAGTTCCAATGATGTTGGGGATAACCTGTTTTACGCAATGGCTCCCTAGTCTCGACTGCTTTCATTGTCCCTGTAATATATCAATGAACTAAGTATAATAATTCTATAGACTGTGTCAAAGGAAGAGTCTAGATTTTGAGTGGGTGTTATTATATCTTTAGAGATATATAACACTCACCTCATCTTAGGCACCTTTTATATCAGGACTCGAGCCTTTGCATATTTATAAACATCTCATCTTATAACCGTTATTATTTAAACTAAAGAATGTTACCGAATAAAACAATAAAATTGACAATCACTATAATCACAATTAAAAATAGATTTGTCAAAATAAACGGTGTGTATTTGTTTAACACTTATGAAACGTTTGCGACGAAAAATTAACTCTTAATTAAATAGAATGGCAAACATGACGATATGTTACGAGATGATATTATAAACAATATAGGAACGTATAATAAATAATATTATGAAACGTATTTGCGCAGTAGTTGATAGTAAGGATTCGCTTTATCGCCCAAAACACACGCTTGGAGTATTGCAACAAATAGGTAGGTATAACGTATTAATGTATATGTTACTGCTAATGAAAATCAGTAAGAGTGCAGATTAACTAGTTAATCTACAGATTAACTGGTCTAGTAGTCCGTTAAAATAGAAGAAATTGATTTACTTAGTTCTTACATTGAAATGAAATGAAATGAAAAATCCTTTATTCAAATAAACAAAGAAATGAAGTGCTTTTGAATTTTCTATATTTTTCCTATTACCTAAATAACTAGGTAATATGCAAAACTCCTAGGTAATCTGCAGAGTTGCAACCAAGCATCAGTTAAAGTTGATAAAACAGGTTATATAACTGAAAAATAGTATAATAATTCTGGTGATGAGTCGATTTTTTTCTAGTATAGGTACTATTTAGTAAACCTATAATTTAATCATATCAAAAGGGCTAGACACATAAGCTGGGGGAGACGGTGGGGCTCGGGTGGCACATAAAAAGTCATAAAGAGTTCATTAGGTTAGATTAGAACTGCGAAAAAAACTTGAACTTGAACAGAAACGACGTTTTTAGGGTTCCATACTAAAATGGTAAAAAGGAACCCTTATGGTGTGACTCAGTCTGTCTGTCTGTCACAGCTGGATATCACGAGAACTACTAATGGTTACAACTTGAAATTTGGATAGTTTGAGATGACATTTGCCCAACTATTTCACAAAAATGTTACTGTAAAAACTTAGGTAAATCCTATGATTTTCCAATAAAACCTAATCCTGCATCAACCACCATTAGTTAAATCTAGCAGTGCCAAACTCTCATGGTAAAAGCCCGAAAAATCATCTCTTTTTTATAAAATCTTTACATTTACCAGTTCATGTTAGCAAATCGTAAGATTTTTTTAGTAAAACTTAACATTTATATACGGGCTTTTACAGTAACATATTTATTATATTTGACTCTAAAGTAGTCCACTCCTTAGCCAACCCTTTGGCGTCTCAAGTAGCCAACCCTTTGGCGTCTAAAGTAGCCAACTCTTTGGCGTCTACCGTAACTAACTTTCATAACCAGTTACGAAAGCATATATTTGCGTCACTTTTTCATCGACTAAAAACAAATTACTGACTTTTCTGATTTCTAATTACTGAAGTCGATCAAATACAAGTAGAATATTGAAATCATAACCATCAACGGGTGCCATTCAAATGAAACTAATAGTTATTTGTTATACAACAGACCAAAGTTAATTTGTGCTACGAGTGCCAACTTTTCACCTCTACCAGCGAGAAAAGTGTTATAGGTAGGAACAGTTATTTTCACGTGACTTTCCTGGTAAAAAGCTAAATGCAGTATGAGAAACTTGTTCTCTTAACTCTTTTGGAATTAAACATCTATCTTCAACGCCGGATACACTCATTTTTAGGGTTCCGTACCAAAATAGTAAAAAAGGAACCCTTATGGTGTGACTCAGTCTATCTGTCTGTCTGTCACAGCTGGATATCTCAAGAACTACTAAGGGGCCATCCATAAATTACGTCACACGTTAAGGGGGAGGGAGGGGGTCGACGAAATGTGACAACGTGTGACAAGGGGGTGGGAGGTGTCCTTAATTTCGTGACGTCACATTTCAAAATCATTTAAATTGAAATAAAACAAATTTCTGAACTGTTTTTTAATTCAATAATTTTTTCAAGATGCAAAATTGTAAAATATGTGACGTCACACTAGGGAGGAGGGGGTCTTACAAATGTGACCAGCTGTGACAAGGACGGAGGAGGGGGTCAAAAACCATGAAATTCGTGTGACGTAATTTATGGATGACCCCTAATGGTATCAACTTGAAATTTGGAACAGTTTAAGATGACATTGACGACCTATGTGGTGCAGTGGTCAACATGCCGCCTACCACGCAAGAGGTCCTGGGTTCGATTCCCGGCCGGGCAGAAATTGAAATGATAAGTTTTAATTTCTGTGACGGGTCTGGGTGTTACTATGTATAATAAGTATATAAGTAGTATATCAGTTGTCTAGCACCCATATTACAAGCTTTGCTTAGTTTGGGGCTAGATGGCGCTGTGTGAAATTGTCCAAGCATTTATTTATTTATTTAACTATTTTGCAAATAAGAAAGAAATAAAAAAAAATATATATATTTTACAAAAGGGACTGAAAAGGGGTGTTAAAAATTTGAAGTGACTAGGGCATGTAGGGTATCATAGGAAAGAGCGCTGTTTGCACATTTTAAAACATTTTTTCCTTTTTTCTTAGGCCGCATAGTTTTCGACTTATGATGAAAAATGTAAAAAAAAATACCGTTCCCCCCCTTATCTCCGAAGTTTGCAAAGAGAAAAATCTGAAATAATTCTATGTTATAGAAGTTTATGTAAAAATTACAGGAAAAATAAAACAATGTCTCAATATAACACGCTTTTTTAGAAGTTAAAAAAACAAACAAAAATTCTTTAGTTTCACTACCAGTCAACAGATGGCGCTGTCCTAAGAATGCTAACCTAAGAAAAAAAATAGTTCCACTATCGGTCAAGAGATGGCGCTGACCTAATACTACAATAATAAATTGGTGGCTGGTTCTAATATAATTACCTACTATTTGCCGTACGAATAAACGAAGAATAAGTTCCTACTTAGTAATATAAACAGTTAGCAATGTGTTTTTCAGTCACCATAAGCAGCTGTGGTTAATATTTGTAAATTAACTGTCCGCCTGTTCGCCCTTCCACCTGTCTGCCGTTTATCCTACTTTTTTAAAGACTGTACTAAAGTAACATATCCAAATATATTTATGATTGTACGGAACCCTCGGTGCGCGAGTCCGACTCGCTCTTGACCGGTTTTTTTTGTACAATATATCACAAAAATAGTTTCAACAAACCTATACTGAAAAAATTGATTCATAGAGTAAAGACTTTCCTATCATTTTTTACGTTGAGTTTTTCAATATTTCATCTCATTTATTCATTTACAACCAAAAATAAGTAATTTGTGTATATGGACTTTTATTGCGAAAAGTGGCCACTTTCAACAATAAAAGTCCATCAAACTAAAAAAGTACCACAAAGCTTGTTCGGAGTGCACTCCAGAGAGATAATTCATAAGCGCTAGTGTGCAGACTGCGCAGCCTTAAGATGATGTTTGTCCAACTATTTTGCAAATAAGAAAGAAATAAAAAAATTAATATCTTTTTTACAACAGGGACTGAAAAGGGGTCTTTAAAATTTGAAGTGGGGTGACTAGGGCATGTGGGGTATCATATGAAAGAGCGCTGTTTGCACATTATAAAATATCATTTTTTTTTTGACCGCATAGTTTTCGACTTATGATGAAAAATGTAAAAAAAAATACTGTTCTTCCCCCCTTATATCCGAAGTTTGCAAAGGGAAAAATCTGAAATAATTCGATGTGATAGTAGTTTATGTAAAAATTACAGGAAAAATAAAACGATGTCTCAATATAACACACTTTTTTAGAAATTCAAAGAACAAACCTAAAATCATTATTCCACTACCAGTCAACAGATGGCGCTGATTAAATTAGTTCCACTACTGGCAAAGAGATGGTGCTGACCTAAGAAAAAAAATAGTTCCACTATCGGTCAAGAGATGGCGCTGACCTAATACTACAATAATAATTAGTGGCTCTGGTTCTGATATAATTACCTACTATTTGTCGTACGAATAAACGAAGAATAAGTTCCTAATATAAACAGTTTGCAATGTGGAGTGGCTGAAACGTTTTTCAGTCACTATAAGCAGCTGTGGTTAAAATTTGTAAATTAACTGTTCGCCCTTTCACCTGTCCGCCGTTTATCCTACTTTTTTTAAAAACTTTTTAACATATCCAAATATACTTATGATTGTACGGAACCCTCGGTGCGCGAGTCCGACTCGCTCTTGACCGGTTTTTTACTAAGTAGTTCTACTATGAACATTCACTTTCTCTTTGATGCTTAAAATATACGTCCTTAGCGTGTAATTGCACGCAACTAAGGTTACACTCAGCCCAGGGGTATAATGCCTCAGGTCAAACGCCGTTTGATAATAACGATATTTGTTAAAGTATCTCGCTTAGTTCAAATAATAATAATGTTTAATTTTACTAGTGGCTCTGTGAGCTGTAGACCTCGCTGCCATTTTGACTTGGACGAATCAACCACCATTTTGACTTGGACGAATCAACCACCATTTTGACTTGGACGAATCAAAGCATTTTGATGAAAATTTCTGTGACGGATCTGGGACCAACTCTGAATTTGGGAAAAAATCTGCTGTTTCATACATTTTGATATTTTCGTTATTGCATATTAATTTTTATATGAAAGAGCTGATTTTTTTTCGCGATTTCAGGGTTGGTTCCATAGTAAAAGTTGTTCAGTTTTATGGTCCTTATCTACCATATTCGGCATAAGGGGTTATTTTGTAACACGTTGTATAATTATTCCATTAAAATAAATAAATAAACTGTGGTTAAAGCCACTTTCACAGTATAAGTTTACTAGCAATTTCTAATTAACAAGTTGGTATTTAACAAAACTAAACGTGGAATTTTGTATACCCATATTTTAATACCCTACGAGGGAATGTTATGATACAGGGTTATTCCCAAAGCTCCATGACTCTATTGTTCTTCATTTCCCACCGGCTCCATGAAATTTTAAAATCAATTTTAAAATTTTCATACATGAATTCCCAACGGGTCCACGAGATTTATCCGAAGTACAATCAGCAAAAACGATACAAGAGAGTTTGTGCTATTTTTAACCGATTTCAAAAAGGAGGAGGTTATCAAGTCGACTGTATTTATTTTTTTCTTATTTTTGGTGAATGGTTTCATTATCGTTGTAGAAAAGGCCGCCGCTCGCCGGTTTAATACACGCGAAGATGCGACGATAATTTAAGGGTCCCCCCAGACCTACCGGTTTCCGTTCTTTGCTTTGCTGTTTGGCAATGGACCGCCGGCCAAGAGGCTCATTTTGAATCTATCGCATATTTTCAATCTAAGTACATTTCACATATAAGAATGTTCTTGTGAGCTTTGTTCCTTAAACGATCGTTATGAAAACACAAAAAATAGTTCAGATAGGTAATGATGACACTCATAACCCTGTTCACAATTTATATAAATATACGATCGATTTATTTTTAGCAATCGGAGACCATGTTCAGGGTGGCATATCTCCCAGACGCTTTCTACTTCGCAACCCAGACAATAATATTTGATAACACCAAGCTAATGGCTATCTTGCCAATTTGGTCAAATATGCGATAGATTGAAAATGACCCTGGTTGGCCGGCGTTGTAAACAGCAAGTAGAACAGCAAAGCAAAGAAACGAAACCGGTAGGTCTGGGGGGACCCTAATACTTACCTACTTCAAACCGCTTTTAAATATATTTTTTCTTTTTTCTTTCTTGTAATAGAAGCGTCTCCAAAGTACCAGGATCACATAAATATGGAGAAAGTTAACTTTCATAATTTTCAAATTTATAAGTTTATAATAAGATTATAAGTTTCATGAGTTTTGAAAATTATAAAAGTTAACCTTCTTCATATTTATATGATCCTGGTACTTTGGAGACGTTTTTAGGATAGAAAAAATATATTAAATATATCCAAAAGTAAGCAAATAAAAAAAACTGTCTTTTTCGTCTAATCCAAAGACAGTCTGATACAATAAAGACTCCATGTTCATTTGGTCAACTTTCTTTTATTTCATATTCTTTAATTTCTATCATAACCTATACTCAACTTTTACTGTTGACTGTACAAAATATTCTCATGGACCCGCTGGGAAAAAAAATACTTTTTTTACCATCGCCACTCGAAAAAGGTGAATACACCGAGTGAATAAAAATATTTTGAATTTGGAACAAGCGCGCATCGTATGAATTATGTACAAAAAAAAATAAAACGTTCTGAAAGTATGGAGCTCCCGCCAATTTTATTTAGGTTCTTTTTAGTGTCTTGTCTTTGGGTTTTTTTCTAAAAAATATCCCGCCAAATTAATTAGGTTCTTTTTAGTGTCTTATCTTTGGGTTCTTTTCTATATAATAGAAGGAGATTAGATGTGCAGTCTTGCATTTCATCAGTCTATTCCATCAGTCTGGTACGATTTTCAGACTGTAAAAATTCAAAGTCTATACAAACTGATGAAATGGACTGATGCTAGACCGATCATGTAATTTCCCTCTTAGCGTGGTTGTTTTATTATTGGAAAACTTCTAGTTTCACTATTTTATAGTGTTTAAATATTACTGATTACCTACCTAAATAATAAAAATGTCATAACTATAAATACTATAGGTATAAGTACTGCTATTTGTTTTCTCGCAGTCAATGGTAAAAAGTAGAGTACACAACTCGTGAAAAAAAATTTCATCTCGGTCCTTTGTATCCCTCGCTTCGCTCAGGATCCAACTTAGTACCTCGAACTAAATTCCCTCTTTTTTCAGTTGTTGCATAATCTACTATTAATTTTTAATGTCGTGGACCCGTTGGGAACTAAAGTATGAACTTACATTTTTGAAAACAATAGAGCTGTGGAGCTTTGGGAATAACCCCTTCTAAAAATACTAGACTAATATGTGTGTTAATCGTTCCCTCATGTTATAACTGAGGATCGTGATCAGTGGCTGCTTTTATGATATTTTGCCTCCATCCGTCTCGGTCCATAGTTGCTCTCATTGCTTGATGGAATTTGTTTGAGGAGGTTGCTACTCTTACTTGTTCAGACCATCTGGTTGGCGAACGACCTCGGGCTCTCTTGCCTTCTATTCCACCAACCACGACCAGCTTTTCGAGACTGTCAACTCTTCTTCGCATTATGTAGCCAAGAGTATAAGAGTACGCGATGTAAAGGTGGGTCTCCACCAAAATTGTTGGCACTTTTAGTGTTTCCAACTGTTTGCAACTCTCCAGAAAATCACCAACATTTGTTCCCATTGTGTCCACACCAAGTTGCCAACAATTTCAGAAACATTTTAGTTGACCACAAGCTGTCTCCACTAGGATGTTGGAGACAGCTAGTTGTCAACTAAAATGTCTTCAAACGACGATGATATTATTATGCAAGCAGCTGCTGTATTTATTATTTTGTGAAAAAAAAACAAGCTTAATTACTGGGTACAACAAAGCCTCAAACAAAGAAAAGTACACGGAGGAGGGATAGAACTATTTGTTTTTATAGTTTTTATTAGTTGAGTCCCGTAGGACTCTTTGTATGTGAAATAAATCAATCAACGTATCAACGACAGTCATGTTTGTTTACAACTAAAGTTCCAAACAAGGCGTCTCCACAGAGCGAAAAATATCTGCAACAAGTGTATTCCTTTCATGTTACCACCAAAAATGGAAACATGGTTTTCGACAAATGTTTACAATTTTTATTGCTAACACAAGGTAATTTCTGAAACTTTTGTCACCAACACGTGTTGACAACACAAAAGTTGGCAACTTTTCTTTGGTGGAGACGCAGCTTAAGCAAATAATCCGCAGCTTAACAAAATAAGACAGCCAAGTCTTATCATTTATTTTAATTGTGATAGGATAGATACTACAGTCTTAAACTCCAACTGCCGTATAAGTTTATACCTAGTTTAACCAAAAATATTGCTTAGCAATATTACTACGCTAGTACTATTATCTATTCTGTGAAATTACTCCTTACGTGTAGTGTACCTAACGTCTCAAAGCATCATATTCCTAAACAAACTTTTTGGTTATTCTAAGTATAAACTTATTCTTCGTTTATTTGTATGGCAGCAAAAGGGTGTCAGCGTGTGTTACTAATAAACTCAGTTTAATCAAATCCAATAAGTACCTAGTGTTAAGGAAAAAAACGAGTTATAATAAAATTTACTTTATAAGTTGTTTACAAAAAGTATCCAGGTCAGCTGAGTATTAAGACCAGTGGCTTTGTTCATGAATATTTACATTTAGGTACTTTCTTACTTGATTACCTAAACCTGGCCCCTATTTCACCAAATTGACATTTGTCAGTGACATATGTCGGCAATTTTTACAGTACTTTCCTTATTTTAATAAGGGACAATTTGTGTTGTGAAACAGGGGATATTTTTTACAAGTCGACAATTGTCACGCAAACTTGACTCAGCTCCAATCTCATATCAAGAGTTACTGACAAATCTACAAATATGTCGACTTGTAAAAATAAAATACAAAAATATCGCTGTTTCACAACATACTTGTCCCTAATTAAAGTAATTACAGTTGTAAAATTAACCGACATAATTATCACTGACAAATGTCGACTTGGTGAAATAGGGCCCTGGTAATGTAACCTAACCATGTTATAAAATAATATCGATATACGAGGCACAAGTTTCATAAAATTTCTATAGATGAAGACAAGATTCTCAATAACAGCATTTCAACTAAGTATTAGGTTTCATAGTAATAATTAAAACTGTTTATTCAACTTATAGTACCGTCTAATTCCCTAACTTCGCCTTTTGAACTAAACTTTGCCTAAAAACAAGATACTACCATTATCTCGTGAAATTAAATAGCATAACCACTATTTTGAATTTGGTAAGTAATAATCTCTCGTTTGTTGAAGCAAAACTGCATTCTACTAGATAGTAGAATGCAGTTTTGCTACTATTTGATCAACCAAACCTGAGATTTGTATTAGTTATTGGTAAAACGCAACTAAACAACGCTTACTTGACAATAAGTAAGAAATACATTAGCGATATTGAAATATGGTCCATATTCCTATGCGATTGCATGTGATAGCTAAGCCCTTTTATTTTAATGCTACTAATCTCAATAAGTATTTGCGTGGGTAGCCGAAATCAGGAAACGTTAACTCAACTTTGCCTGTCAACTTTCAAACGTCAATTTCTTTCACTCACTGTACCTAACAGGAAGATCGTCATTGATTGGATGATATGCAACCATTTCAATTCCTGGAAATACATTTCCTGGACCAACAAAACTTTTTTTTTACTGGTATCAAATATGGCATAGTTGGATGTCGAAATATAGACAATAAATTGGGGCAAATTAAAAATAAAGAAAAAACTGATAAAAGCAGACGAAGTAAGGAGTGTTGATGGTACCCTTCATTCAGATGGTAGGCGAAATTGGGAAACGCTACTCAACTTCGCCTGGACTTCAACCGTCAATTTCTTTCAAATTTCTCACTGTACAAATAGCTGTTGTAACCATAGACAGGAAGATCGTCATTGACTGTATAACACGCAACCGTTCCAAATCAAATATAGACAATGAATTGGCGCAAATTAAAAAACCGGCCAAGTGCGTGTCGGGCCACGCGCCGTAGGGTTCCGTAGTTACCTTATACCATACCATATTTAATACCACTATCATTTTTCGTCTGCAAAAATAACTTTGATTCTCACAGTGTTGGTATGAATGACAAAGTTATATTTGCGGTCATGGAAAATGTGCTATATCTCGAAAACTAATTACTATATATCATTCAAACCAATTTTTGTTGAAAGTGTTTATTAAGATCTACAATAAATATACATATTTTTTTATTTTTTACGGAACCCTAAAAATGCTCAAATTGGTACACTTTGACAAGGTTTTTACTGGTATTTACAGAAACTAAAGTCATTTTTTATTTTTCTTTGGAATAATGAGGTATTTGTCTCTAATGTATTGCGTGTTTTGTATATCCATATATCTATTTAATAATTTAATATTAATTTTCAAAGTTCGCCCTCATTACGGATCGCGCAGACTTGTTTTGATCATTTAAATTGAAAATTTAAAAATGGAACGTGATACGCGTCTAAGAATGTTTGGACGTATGTCATAACATCTTTATGCTGGTCTGAAAAGCACGAAATACCATAAGCATTCGTGAAGATATAACTGTCTCGATGACTTCATAATTTGCATTAGACACTGAATTCATAAGAAGCAGAATATTATGTTATAAGCAGGAACTTTTACACTGTTTTTATTCTCTTCATTTACCTTCACTCACAATAAAACTAAGTAAGTAAGTAAGGTACTAAGTAGGTACATATCGATTAATTCGAGCCAGTTCTCGACACACTTTTTAACCGACTTCAAAAAAAGGAGGAGGTTCTCAAGTCGTCGGTATTTTTTTTTTATTTTTTTTTTTTATGTATGTTTTACCATAACTTCGTCAGTTGTTAACCGATTTATACAATTATTTTTTTATCTTAAAGAACATAGTTTGTGTGTGGTCCCATAAAAAAATTACAGAGATCTGGCTGGTAGTTTTTTCATAATCCTGAAAAATGACAATTATTTAGCTTGCCATCACACGTGTTTTTACGGATTTTCGAACATAACATCTTTGTTTATGTACCGATTTAGATGATTCTTTTTTTGTTTGAAAGGGTATACTTCAAGAATGGTCACATTTTAATTTTATCGGTATTGGACTTTGAACTTCGAAGATACACAAGGGAACTCCTCAAATTCAAATAGTATATGTAAAGTGATTTGGATTTTGGTAGGTTTATGACAATCCAAAACAAACCAAACCATGGTCTGCAATGCAAGGTTCTGGACTAGACTTGGACTACGAAGACACAATGGAACTCCTCAAAAACAAACAGCGTAAATTGGGAATTTGAGTTTTGGGCATTTTACCATTGAAAATATTTTATAAAGTTAAAAAATATTTACATGCTTACATACCTGCCACTAAAAAGTTGAAAATAAAAAACTTTTTTAACAAAAAAGAAAAACCTCCTTCAAAAAAACTGAAACAAAAACAGCTTCAAAATTAAATACCTCTAAAAAAGCGAGAAATAATATTCAAATCATTAGTTACGCATAACATTATTAATAAAATACGTCTAATGAAGTCGGGTGGGGCTTTCAGAAATATAAAAAAAAATACTTGTCTTCCAGCCCCACCCGACTTCAATAGACGTGTTTTATTAATAATGTTATGCGTAACTAATGATTTGAATATTATTTCTCGCTTTTTTAGAGGTATTTAATTTTGAAGCTGTTTTTGTTTCAGTTTTTTTGAAGGAGGTTTTTCTTTTTTGTTAAAAAAGTTTTTATATATTATATTTCTCCGCGTCTCGCCAGTTGCTGTCATCTCAACAACGCACCGAGGGTTGCCAACCCTAAAAAAAAATATTTTTCCAATATACACTTCTAAGGGCTGGTTTAGATTAAAATAATGTAAGCCAGCCCTTAGAAGTGTATTTTGGAAAAATATTTTTTTATTGCTTTTAGTAGAGAGTAGACTTACATTGATGCCTGCTGTTTGACGTTCTTTTAAAATCAACGAACATGCCAGGCAATGTATCTCTACTCTCTACTAACAGCTTAGATAATGTAAACCAGCCATAACACTTGCGCGCGTACAGTTCATTAGAAATAAAACACGTTTTACGCATTACAGCGCGTTAATTATTAATTCAGGTGTTTTTTTAGAAATCTTTAGTTTAGATTTATTGTTTGTTTTAATTCCCGATGTTCCGACACCTTGTGACACCACGTGGTCACGGGAGGACTGTCAAAAAACCAATAAATCCAATCTAAATAATTCTAAAATAGCACCAGAATTAATAATATACGCGCTGTAATCCGTAAAAAGTGTTTTGTTTTTCCAACTTTACTTACGAAAATGTCATATAACATGTATGTAACATTTAGGGGAAGTGCTAAATATTTACTAGAACTGAATGGAAAAACCCGGCTGTTGCTTTCCTATAACTGTTTTTCTATAACAGTTCGTATTTTTTTACAATCAGGCCCCTATTTCACCAAATTGACATTTGTCAGTGACATATGTCGGCAATTTTTACAGTACTTTACTTATTTTAATAGGGGACAATTTGTGTTGTGAAACCGGGGATATTTTTTACAAGTCGACAATTGTCACGCAAACTTGACTCAGCTCCAATCTCATATCAAGAGTTACTGACAAATCTACAAATATGTCGACTTGTAAAAAATATCGCTGTTTCACAACATACTTGTCCCTAATTAAAGTAACGACAGTTGTAAAATTAACCGACATAATTATCACTGACAAATGTCGACTTGGTGAAATAGGGCCCAGATAATATTGATCGATTTAATGGCAATAACAAACATCATTCATTAGCATCTGTCACTGTCACGCGATTTATTAGCTTATTATTATATTTAGTGCAGACTTTTTCAAATTCTAAACCGATACAAGAAATGTAAGCCTGCTATTTTCGTCAATTTGATAAGCCGTCCATACTTCGTCTTTTGGTTTCTCCTGCTTATTAAGATTTGCCTTTCGTCTTTCATATATATTCGAGACACAAGTTCGAAATTGACAGCCCTAAAGACCTAAAGCCTACCCTTAGGTTTCCCCATTCAAGGTCAATAGCGCCACCCGACATCATTTGGAGTCGATCCAAGATTTTTCCGATATTTTTCACATTGTTAATCTTACAAATATAATGTACCTCGCAACATACTCGTATTTGCTGCTAACATTAAAAAAAGAAAAGTATTTGGAATTTATGTTTTCCTTACCATATCAAAATGTATGAAACTGTTTTTTTAATTTCAATGAAAATGTTGTGCTCGATAGTAAAAAAAATAAATAAAAAGAAAATTATGGTATTAACATACTTACAAAATATATACGAGTAAGTATTTGTTCCTCTACAAAAATAATACTTATAATGGCATCCAAATCTTAATAATGAAATTGTGTAGGTGGAAAGTGATCCCTAATATTCCTAGAGCTCGTGAAAATTACTGCAAGAGTTATCTCAAGGTCCTGCTTTCAATATGCCTTGAGCCTTGAATCTTTAAGTTCTTATTTGCTTTACAATATATTTGATTGACAATAAATTTGCCCCTGGGGGCGATACAATAGATTTGCCCCTCCTTGGCCCAGAACCTGGGTACGCTCATGGTCAGATACATAAAAAACGTTTTTTCTCGGCATTATAAAATGGTGTCATGGTGCTGTGAAGCTGATCATACCATTTACATATTACATCATTTATAATTGTTCCGTTTATTGGCCAACTGTTCTTGTTGCAATTTTCTAATCATTGATTGGTTATTGTTTCCTCTGGATTAAAAAGTTTCGCCTTACAATTACGATATGCCTTACTCCAGCCCCCCCTAATACCAGCCTCCAAAAGGTTTTAAAAATCGGAAACTGTTAATGGAGCCACACCCCTAGTTAATCCGTTAATCTTCTACGTTGGAAAATCACTATTACCCCGTCACGTCACCTACAATTCACACAACGAGCAATAATGTTCACCGAGACCGAGTAGAGGTGACTATGTTTGAAAAACAGTATAAAAGAACGATCGTTGCGAACTTTGGGAAGTGTGTTTACGAAGGCATGATGCTACTTTTTATGCTTTTAAGGTTTGATACTAGTAATAGATTAGAAATATAACGTTTTGATATTACTAGTTTGTAATTAAATTTACTAATTTCGGAAAAATTAGGGGGGCTAAAGTTTGACTGGGTGACTTTCAATAACTTTCTATTATCAGCCGGGGCGGGGGGGGGGGGGGGGGGGCTGGGTATTTGACTTTCGCTTAAGAAATCAAATTCATCTTGATTTGCTCGTCTTAAAGTTGGAATTTGTAGTGCTATTCACTAGAATTACTAACCCTACACCCAATGACCTAAATACAGCCGGGTGAATAATGTTCAATTCTAAAGTTATTTGTTCTGAAAATTAGGGGCTGACATTAGGAACTATTCACTTCTCAAGCCTACGCGCTCACTAGACATGAAATAAAACAATTTTTAACGGATACTAGCGCGGTTTTATTGAAAGCACTTTGGTAAGGAAGGAACGTAGGAACTATGTTAGAACCTAACTCCATCCGTTCTTCAAAACTTTACGGCAATATACAGAATGTTCTCAAATATGATTTTAATTATTTCGTTATTTTTTTAAATTACATGTAAAAAAGTAAAAATAATTAAAATCATACTTTTCATCAATCATAGAAACAGAAAATAAATCCAATATAAAAAATGTATATTGATATCCACTTTTTAAAAAACGCTTTAAAAGGTTTCAAATAATTAAAACCATCTAGTACTCGTTGATTAATGTATATTAAACCAAAGTTATTTTTTATTACGCAATTTTTAATATATTTATATATTCTAAGTTGATTAATATCTACAGGAGAGGTATAAGTTTCAATGACTTTTTATGGGAATCATAATTTTAAAGCCTCTAGTATTTTATTATCATTATTGAGAGTTACCAAATTAATATTCTTTGATTTCATATAAAATGGTTGTTTTATTTTGGAACATCCTGTACCCGGCTGGAATTAAGGAACAAAGCGGCTGATATTAGGGCTAAGGCAGCTGGAATTAGGGTTTTTCGCTCGTCGTGCATTTAAACGCTTTTGTATTTTTTTTCCTCAAAACTACCTAAAAGTAAGTACTATTTTCGTAATAAAGATTAATCAAGCTACCTAAAACTGTATCAACAGTATTTTTAAGACCGTAATTGTGGCAGCAACCTCGGTTAAGATTTTTTAACTTTGAATCTCTATTCAAAGTTAAAAAATCTTAGGGGGGGCTGGTAATAGGCATATTCACCCTACTACCGGCAGGCACATCCGCACTACTATTAGTTAAGTTTTTTTTCTTCGTATAATGTTATTCTCGTACCTACCAGATGTTTCTTTGTGTGTTGCAACAAATAAACAATTTATCTATCTATCTATCTACCCTACCGTACAGAAAGGACACTATCCGCCCGCCCGCGAGTTCGTATGCCGAATCGTATGCTCGTTTAGTTGTGTTTGTTAACGTCAACTTATTTATTTATTTTTTATTTATTTATTTATCGTTTTTGGACAGCTAACAGCTTATATACATACAGATAATAACAAATATGTATAACTAAAAGCTATTGACAAGCTACCACATGTAGAATTCAAAAGAAATTGATCATAAAGTAATTGTAGCCCAAAAGGGTCAGGTGCGTAACAGTATTAACATTAAACTAAATTTTAAACAGTAACTTAATAACAGTCTTAATGCTGTTGAAAAATAAATCAATATTGGCGTCGGCGTTATTAATGACGGAACAAGCTCTAATAAGGAAACTGTTATGCCTGTAGTTGGTGTGCATAGAAGGAATACTAAATGGTCTATATAAATCATTGCGGGGTGTTCTTGTAGGTATTTTAAAACGAATTTTATGAAGTAGTTCCGGACAATCCACTGAACCTCTAATCAACTTAAGTAGAAGTGTGACATCTGCAATATTACGTCTAACAGAAAGTGGTAACAAGTGAAATTTAGTACAACGGTCTTCATAAGATGTCTTAGGAATTTTGAATTTGAAATTTAGGAACCGAGTAAATTTTTTCTGGATCTTCTCTATATTATTTATGTATGTTACGTAACAGGGGTTCCAAATCTGGCTGGCATACTCGAGATGGCTGCGGACATAAGCGCAATAAAGAATTTTGATGGTTTTCATGCGTTTAAAAGGCTTAGACAGACGCATAATAAACCCTAGCGAACGAGATGCCTTATTGATAGTATTGACAATATGTTTATCAAATAGCAGCTTAGAATCAAGGATGACTCCCAGGTCTTTAGCTTCCTGACAAATGGATAATTTTTCATTTTTGATACTGTAACTACTATTAAAGGGATTGATTTTACGGGTAAAACTTATAGAAAAACATTTAGATACGTTCAAATCTAGTTTATTTAAGTAACAATATGAGTCTAACCTACGGAGATCATCCTGAAGCTGAACTGCATCATCATTATTATTAACAATTTTAAAAATTTTCATGTCGTCTGCAAATAAGAGATAATTAGAGTGATCAAAACACTGACCTATATCATGAATAAAAATAATAAAAAGCAAAGGACCAAGCAGGGAGCCTTGAGGAACCCCAGAGGGTATGAGTGACCACGAAGATGTATATCCACTAAGCACTACCGCCTGAGACCTTTTATCAATGTACGATGAAAACCATCTGAATAGGTTCCCCCTAATGCCTACCTTCATAAGCTTTAATAATAACATTCTATGATCAAGACGATCAAACGCCTTAGCGTAATCAGTGTAAACCGTGTCAACTTGGTTGCCCAAATCCATTTGATCCGTCAAGTAGTCGATGAACACGGCAAGGTTAGTCACTGTGGAACGATTTTTCAAAAATCCGTGTTGCTGAGGGCTAAAGCTTAACTTTAAACCGTTGTAAACCTGGTCGTACACTAACCTTTCGAATACTTTGGCAAGTTGACACAGTTTGGAGATCGGTCTGAAATTTTCAACACAATCCTTAGGACCTTTTTTATGTATTGGCGTTATATAAGCTGCTTTCCATCTGGCAGGCATAATACCCTCATTAAGGGATCTTTTGAAAATAATAGAGACGGGATAGCATAATTCATCAGCACAGTTTACCAAAAACAGGGCAGGTAGATCGTCTGGTCCAGCGGACTTGCTGACTTCCAGGGATTTTAGAAGTTTAAGGACAACATCGGATTCGACTTCTATAGAACCAATGTCGCAGCCACCAGCTACTCCATGCTCATGATTATTATGCATTGAATCAGAGACAGGGTCATCACTATCCAGGAAGGTAGACCGGAAATATCTAGCAAAAAGTTCACAAATAGCAGCGCCGTCATAACACGGTTGGCCTTGATAAGACATACACGCAGGGTACGATGATGAACTACGCCGATTTTTGTTATATGACCACAACGCCCTCGGATTATCTAATATGGAGTCTTCGATACGAGAGATGTAATTATGATAGCACTCATTTTCAACCTTATTAGCTCTGTCGCGAAGTTCTTTGAATGAGAGTTCGTCTTGCTTGTTACCGTACACCTTGAACTTACGATGAAATTTTAATTTTTCTTGTAATATTTTTAATAGCGCTGAATTATACCATGGTGGAAATATGTTAGGCATAGTCCGTTTAGTTGGTACTAATTCATTAATTAAACGATTGATAATGTCATAGAAAGCGTCAACCGCAGCATCAACAGTACCACAGCAAAGCTGTTTGGTCCCAATCAATTTCAGACAGTTTAGACCGTATTGACGTATAATCAGCTCGATTAAATATACGTATGCTACGTTTAGGAACCTTCAGCGGATTAAGTTCAATAAAATTAACGGAAATATCAAGTGCTTTGTGGTGGGGGTCTTCTGGAACAAGGGGATCAAAGCTACCAGACACTGACACAAAGTCGTTCGAAATGACTAGATCCAATATTCTGCCTAGGTTGTTGTGAATATAATTAAATTGGTCAAAAGAACACAAATTTAAAGTATTGATAAAATCAGAGCATGCGTCGCCGGGTAGTCGAGCAGCCTGTAATCCCTTATTAGTGGGTTCCCATACAATGGAACTCATATTAAAGTCACCTATAAATTGTTTATTCTGATATTCAAAGCAATGCGTCGTAACCATAGACATAGAAAAATTTTCGCTGGTACTTCGTACAACGTTCGTTCGTTCTTCGTACGAAGCAGTGGCGAAGGGTCCATACAAGCCGATTCCCATCGGCTTACCTTTTAAAATCCCATCGCCATCGATCCATTATAACATGTCATTACTTATTTTTTTTCGCCATTTCGGTAAGATTAATTAATAATGGCTACAATTATTTTTTATGAATTTCTAAGTATTTACTTAATTGTCTACTCTAAAAACGCTCGCGCGCGCGCCGCGCCCCGCGTGCAAGGAATATCATATCAATTTTCGTACAAAATCTCCTTGAGGCAAGCCGACGTCATTTAGCTTCCTTTTTGCACTGTGTCTTGGCGCGGTTGCCACGGGCAACGGTTGATTGTTATTACTCTGTCTCTTTCTCACCAACGCACCACAGTCGCGTGCCTTTCGGTTGAAAATGGTGAAAGGCAAGCCGGCCGGCTGTGGCTTAAGTTTTCTCTCTCTTTCTATTTGAAGCGATGTTAACGTTTCTTTTCTCTTTCTGTTATGAAGAGACGAATAAGTTTTAAGATGCAAAATAAACAAAATAAGAACGATAGAAGAAAATACATCGCAAAATAGATATTTTTATTTAGAAATATAATAGGACCGTTTTTCCCCCGAAGGGTAAAAAACGGATATTTAGGTTTCTGCCGAAGCTTGAACCACATATGAGATTACACTTCTGTAAATTCAGCCTTATGACTCACTTGACAGCTCCGCACAGCGCCCTCTAGCGTCTGATTGGAACTAATCATGTGACCGGTGACAGCGCGCGGCTGGTTGTTACTTCAGTACGAGCGACGGCAAGGAGTTCAGGTGTGGTTCAAGCTTCGGCAGAAACCTAAATATCCGTTTTTTACCCTTCGGGGGAAAAACGGTCCTATTTAGGTGTTCGTGCCTTCGCTTGAACCACATATGAGACGTGTTTAAACTCTGCCGGCGCTGCACCGGGCGTACTGTGATAATACTTAAATGAAACTTATTTTTCCAGGTAAGGTTTTAATAATTTTTCGGAGGAATCAAAATATAATTATTCTTTTGACAAATTGTAAGCAACTAAATTTGATTAGGTAACTTTATAATTATTAATTACAATCATTATTGAATCAGCACAAACTTAAAAATGATTCAACGAGAAGTCTAATCTAATGGAGTAAAATAATCACTAATGCCAGTACTAGATTGATTTGAGGTTGCTGTAATTTGTTTGAAGTAATGATTGCTGAAAGTGCACTTTGATCTCCAATTTCCTCTACTCAATACTTCATCGATGTCCATGTTTCTATTTGTCCAATTGTCAGTTGCTACGGCTGCTCTGGTAAGGTCTTGATCCAGCCCGCAATAACACTGCGCGAGGCTCCTTTTATTTGCCCTCGAGTAGTAATGAAAAGATTGTCCACATTTTTCGATTGGCGACGCCTCTCAGTCATCGTAATAAGCATTTTTATCCAGTAGATAATATCCCATCTTACTATTGGATTAGCTTTGAAACTCCAACCAGACTGCCTATAAGATATGCTATCAGTTTTAGAACCGAATTTTGGCCAAAAAACTATTTCATTGTCTCGTTCTTCAAAGTGATCTGGATCTAGACTCAAAAGAGTCAGATCGTGCACCCTTCTACCCGATGCCAGTAGGAGCAATATAGCAACGTGCCTGGAAATTGCAAACAAGCTTTCACTGTTAATATTGTATGTCTTGAGAAAATCCAATAATTCATTGATTTTCCAAGCAAGGGGCTTTTTAATAGGGGGTTTTTTTAGAAAAAATGCCTTTCAAAGTTTGGGAAACTATAGGATGTGAACTTAGCCATTGACTTTTATCTGGGTTAGCTAATGTGCTTACAACTGACTTGTGAAGTTGTATAGTTCTGGGAGCCAATTTTAATTCTTCGAAAAGGTAGGTAAGAAAACGTGCTAAATCTGCTGGTTTCGGATCGTTTGTTCTAACATTCTGCTCTGAAGCCCAGGTCCATGCAGGTTTGTATGTTTTTAACGTGGACTTCCTCCAGCCAGATTCAAGTAATTCTAACTGACTATTGTTCCAGTTTGCAGTCTCTTTGGCCCAGCCTGTATTTTCCAGACCTGCAAATCTAATTGATTCACTGCCGGAGGTGGTAAGCCTGTCTGAAGGTCTATGAGATTTATCTGTAAATCTGGTATTTTCCAAGGTTGTTGAATTGCTCGAGCTTTCACGTCCTGCATCCAAAAAGCCTTTTCCCAATTCGGCGCTATTAGCAAATATTGGCCGATCGATTTCTCCAAGTGGTGTAATACTCTGGGTATAAGAGCCGGTGGGGGAAAAACCCATCCGAGATTGTACTTCCATGGCCGGCTGAAGGCATTTGTGTATTGACTTTTCAAATCCAAGGCATTCTCGCTTACATATTTTGGGACAACAGCAGATCTGTCTGAGGCAAACAGATCTATTTCCGGAGTACCCATGCTTCGGAATATTTGAATAGTTATTTGTTTGGACAGGTGCCATTCCGGTAACTTCTTTGTTCTCGACAATCCGTCCGCTAGACCATTGTATGGACCTGGGATGTAACGGGCTGTGAGCCTGCAATTGTTGCGATCGCATAGGTTGAGGATCTCTCTTGTCGTGTTCAGTAGGCGTACTGACTTTGTTCTACCCTGCTTTGTTACATATGCCGCTGCAGTTCGATTGTCGGTTTGCCATATTATCGTTGACCCTTGTAAGCGACTGTCTAGCTGCTTCAGTGTTTCGAAAAGGGCCGCTAGTTCCTTTTGATTGGAATGCCAGGTTTGTTGACTTTTGGTCCAAGCACCCCACATCTTTCGATTGTTGGCTATCGCTCCCCATCCGTATTGTGCGGCATCTGTTGTTATGAACCATGTCGGATTTGGGAGATGAATAGCAGTACTTTTGAGTATGTTGTTGATCCACCAAGAAAGTTCTGCACAAGCTGACAGTGGAATCGGATACCGGTGTCTTGGTTTCCCCTTTGGCAGTTTTGAAGATTCTATCTGCAATCTTCTGCAATGGAGCCTTCCCAGAGGAACGACGAATGAGGCGAAATTTAGTTTGCCCAAAATTATCTTTGCCTCGCGCCAACTCCATGTTTTTCTTCTTAACAGCAACCGAAGTGATGCTATTATTTTGTTTGCTTTTTCCTCTGAAAGCATCTTCCGGTTCTCCTTGGTATCCCACGTTATTCCCAGGTACTCTAGACGTTGGGTTGGTTCTGCCGTAGATTATCTTTGATTTATGGACCATCCTAATCTTTGTAGCACGTCTCGTACAAACTCGGCTTGATGGGCGAGTGTTTTTGGATCCTCGTGAACCAACAGAAAATCGTCGAGATATACTATTATTTTTATACTTTTTGAATGTCTGAACCAATGAGCCAGCCAGTTGGTCACTTTCGCGAACGCTGATGGGGCGCTTGCCAGGCCAAAGGGCAAGCAAGTCATTTCGTATGCTTTTCCCTGGTAAGCTAGGGTTAAATATCTGCAATGCGTTGGTACTATCGGAACATGATAGTATGCCTGAGATATGTCTATTTTGAACATGTAATCTTTTGGGTTGAGCACCTTTGGAATCTGATGATGATTGAGAAGTCGGAACTTTGGAGTGTGCACGAAATTGTTTAGAGTTTTCAAATTGAAAATGGGTCTGTTGCTGCCGTCTGACTTTTTTTCTTAGAAACATTTTTGAAAGGAATCCTGATTCGTGCTGGCTTGGTTGAAGGGCGCCAGAAATTATCATTTTTTGAATTTCGTGTGTCATGTCGGTGGAGGCCGGAGTTTCGAACTTCTTCCAATCCGATAGTTTGCCTAGAACTGGTGTTTGTCGAAAGGGGATTCTGTATCCGGATATAGTTTTTATAATAGAAGGCGGGGCCCCTATGGCAATCCACTTTCTTTTGTGCAGTGACAACTGTCCCGCTTTGAAGTCATGCTTTTTTCTGACTTTTCCACTTCTGTTGTCCTTTTTGTTTTGCTCCCCGCCCTTCGTTTCCTCTCCATTTTCGCCTTCGCTCATCGAATCGATTCGAATCGTGAGAGGTTTTAAAGGTTTTAAAACTTTTGTTACTCTCTCGAACGAATTCACCTTTTTTCTCTCTGTAGGTAGCTTGGTACTTTCTTGAGACCCCTTGGTTGGGTTGCTTGGTACGAAAAAACTTATGTATTCCACCTTGGTCTTTTACAGCGTCGGACAATTCTGGTTCTTTAAACAAGTGTGTATCTGTGGGCGGGATAGAGTGAAGGATTTCATGTAAGACTTTGTTCTTTATCTTGTAACATTCTCTCCTTTGTTGTATAACTTCTGCTCTACGCCCACATACATATTGCAATAAAGCGTCTGAGCTCTTGCGAAATTTGGAGTTATTTGCTAAGTAATCCTCTCCTATTTTGCGCTTGTACTCTTGAGGCAAATTCTCAAACAAATATTCAAATATTTGTCGCTGCTGTAGTAACCCGTTTGTTATAGCACCAAGTGTGAGATCGAACTTTTCCCACACCGCTACCGAGGACCAGTTCGGTGTGACTGATGCGAGATGATTATTAACCTTTAGAGCTGAAAAGACGGGAGTCGCTTGAAATTGCTTCTGGACTTCTGAGTAACGCACATTTTTCCAACTCTCTGAGCCCAGGCGCTGACATTCTGAAGCTTGCTTTGCTAGTACTGGATCAGCTTTTGAGAATTTGGATTCCATTTCAGATGTGGATGGTTTGAAGTCATAGTTAGAGGTTAGATTGACTGACTTTGCAACTTGCAACTTCTCTAGTTCACGCTGAGCGTTGGCAATTTTGTTTCTTAGTGCATGCTCGGGATCATCTATTACCGATTCTTCAGGTATCGAAGCAGTCTCATCACTATGAGGGGTCGAAGATCCCTCACATGTCTCCCGATCAGCATCTTCTCGTGTACTATCTGGATGAGATTCAAACGATTGATCTAAATCATCAATTGCTTTTGAAGATATAGTTGCCTTCTGAAGGTCTTCAATTTTCTTATTTTGGTCTGCTTGCATTTCTACCAGCTTATTAAAAATTTCCATTTGTTGCTGGAACATAATCGCCATAAGGTGGTCTGAACTTCCTTGACTCAAGGACGGGCGTTTGGGTGGAGGAGAAGTACCTCGTTCCTCCTTTTGACGTTTTACCGCTGGCGAAGGGGCAAAGCAACGTTTTGGCGAAGTTACACCGGTAACAGTTCGGCTACAACTTTGTTTGGAGCGAGACGAACACGGTGAGGAGATTTCTAGTCTTGTTTTCTCCTTACCTTCAGATAACAATTTAGATGTTTGCTCTCTGTTCGTAAGTTTGCCTTGCTTTTTCAGGTCTTTAATAGTGTTCATAAACTCGTCATACGACGGAGCATGTACTTTCTCTACTATACTATGGGGAGCGTACAGCAAGGATCTTCCTAGAGGCCATGAAAGTATTGTTTTCCTTATGACCCGATAAGCTCGTTCTGGCTGTGTAGCACTTGGTAAAAATGCTTTTACTAAGTCCGTAGTGGGTATACCAAACCTTATTTTGTTCTCAATTTCTGGTGAGATATTCTCTCCAAATAGGTGTTCGAACGAATAGTTTTTAATTTTCCATTGTCTCCAGTTTTCTGGGTAGTGACGATTAATCGAGTCAATGATAAGCGAGAAGACTTGATTCTCTTCTTTGTCGTCTGGAGTTAACAGAGCCAACTCGCCCATAGTGGAACAGGATGCGACCTGCAATGTAACAGGTTCTGTTAAAGAACACGGCAACGAAGGAGCGCATACGTCGGTTTTGACAGGTACATGATTAGGCGCTTCCCGAGACGACGCGTCGGCTCATAACACGGATCGTCGTCACCTTAATGGCGCGTCACCCCATCGACCCGACGCGTCGTCCCGATGGAACGACGCGTCGTCCCAATGGAACGACGACGGAGACGATCGCCGCCTCGGCAGTGTCGGCTCGGAGCTCAATTGGAAGCGTCGCGGCGCCTCATTTGGACGACAGATGTTGTCGTGACCTGAATGTGTCGTGTCAGTACCAGCACAAAGATGTCGCTTCGTTGAGGCGACGTTTAATTGAGACAACACTGTCGAGCCGACGACACCGGCGCGCCGCCGGCTATACTACGACAGTATAAGAGCGGATGGAGCTGGGCCAAGGGCGCCAAGCGAAATCCAAATAACCGCACACAGATGCCTAAATTGGCATGATTGTTGCTGGGCCCAGGGCGCCGAACATAATTACTTTTATCATGAAAAATAATTTCATGCTTGTCTCATCTAACATTCTGTTGCGAAATTATTTTCACTTTAAATAAAATCAGGAAAAACTTACCGCCATTTTGTGTACACTTTTTTTTCCACATGTGTGACTCGGCTGAGTTACAAAAGCGTACTGAAGTAACAACCAGCCGCGCGCTGTCACCGGTCACATGATTAGTTCCAATCAGACGCTAGAGGGCGCTGTGCGGAGCTGTCAAGTGAGTCATAAGGCTGAATTTACAGAAGTGTAATCTCATATGTGGTTCAAGCGAAGGCACGAACACCTAAATAGTACGTTTCCGCCATTATCATTGTTTATGTGAGTGTTTGGAACGTGATTAGTTTTTATCAAAATAGTGAATTAGTGAGTGAGAATCGATACTTTTTCCCGGTTTTTGTTTATTTTAATGTGTTTATCTCATGTATTTGTTTATTGCGGTAAGTTTTATTTGCCATAATGGCTTTAATTAATATGGATTGTCGTTTAACTGACTAGCGCGGCGAAACATTGTTTTCCAAACTTAGTTACGAAGTTATGGTTATGTTAGCAAGATGGGTTTTTTAAACATTTTCAATATAATTTCTACGATAAGGATGACAAGCAGTTACAAACTCAATAAAATGTTTTGTTTTCCATGATTATTATTTCTGATTCCAACTCAGTATAGAGTAGCGCGGGCTAGACTGTCACTATTTTATCAGTGCTTTTTTGCATGGTGAAATTGAGACCCTAACTTCTGAAGAAACGCTTGAAGCTTGCATCACGCGGTGGTGTTTTTTGGTCCGGATTACCTTCGCCATATTTCGACCCCTCGCCACTGGTACGAAGTACTTATAATTTCCTTGGTCGTAACTTTTCAGTCATATTTGTCAACTGTCAACTTATTTTGATATTCAAAGCAGTGCGTCGTAACTTTATTTACCATAAAGTTCGAATTATGAATTGAACGCCGCTCATACAGTAAAAACTGCACGGTAGCCCTAACTTACACACACAGTTGCACGTGTACAAAAACGTCATCTGACGTCATCTGTTTATAATGGCACGGTTGTATGGAGTGTCCGGGGTGTGCCCAAACTGCGAAAAAGTTTTGAGCTATACTAACTGATATCAACTATAGTATCACATCACATCGATAAAATAAAATACTGTAGCACCACGTATTTTGTGCTTAAACTGCATAATTTACCAAAATGGCACAGAATAGATAGTGAATCCTTTCCAAGTTCGAGTCAAAGTTTAAACGTAAAAAGCAGTCCCAAATTCCCAAACATAATTATCTCCGTTACACGGCAACAGGAGCAAATGTTACTCCAATTTGCTCCAAGCCATTAATATGATAACCTTGACAAGGAGAAGTCTAAACAAGGCTTAATGAGTTGTTTATAATCAAAAACCTGCAATTAATTTTCAGGAATTACTTATTGTATCTGATAATAGTACATTATGGGACAAGTTAGCTTAGGTTGGTCATTGCACACAAGGCTGTGGGTTGCAGCCCGAGCCGCAGGCGAGGGCGTTACTCAGCCGAGTGTGCAATGAGTAAAAGCTCACGAGTTTCATACGACGTTTTTCAACACATTTGCGAAGAAAATACAAAGTAATTTACCACACAGAAACAAATACGACAAAAACAAAATATGACAATTATGGGAAAAGGCGCGTAAGTTTTTTTTTTGTTTTTTTCACACGCCCAATGCAAGAATATTTTGCAAACAAAGGGGTGGGTGAGCATACAGCCTACTTCAAAATTATAATTTTAAGTGATAAAATGCAAATATTCTAATATTTTATAACAAAATATTATGAATTATGAATAATTTAATAATAATAAATATTTGTTTAACTTAATTAAAGACTTACACATTTATTTATTTCAAAAATGAATATAAACTTTCAGTGGCATAAAACCCCTTTCTTGTTACTAAAAAAAATAACTGTATAACCCAGTTAAATTCGGAATGCTCTGTTTACTCGCATAGAACTTGCAGTAAGGTACTAATTTAACTTTGTAGGGATAATTCTGTAACAACCTAGTGTTTTATATATTATTGCACGCGTTTGTTATTGCTCGGTTTATGGCCCTAAAAGCGATGTATTAGGGCTCACTTTACGAGCAAATGTGTTGAAAACACATTTTCGATGTTGTTATGTTTGAGACACTTATTTTTATACAGCGTGTTACAAAATAATCTCTAATACCGAATATGGTTGATAAAGACCTCAAACTGAACAACTTTTACTATGGGGTCAACACTGAAATCGCGAAAAAAATCAGCTGTTTGATACAAAAAATAATAACTAAATATCAAAATGTATGAGACAGCTGAAATTTTTTTCGCGATTCATTTCATTCGTGATCAGAGTTGGTCCCATAGTAAAAGTTGTTCAGTTTGATGGTCCCTATCTACCATATTATCTCAGCTTTTAGCTCCGTCAATATGGACTAGCATTATTTAAGAAAAAATATAGTAAGACTGTAAATGCTTTGATACCTTTTTATTTCCTTGGCCATTATTATACTTCCAAAATCGATAAAACTTATTCATTTTTATCTTCATTCAACAGTGAATACAAAATTAAATGTTAATTGAGTTGTAAAAATTAGAATGTTTTATTTCGAGAGTTATTTTTTTCAGCATGAACGTTCATATACATATATACGAATAGAACGTTCATAGCTAAATCTTGGTTAGATACTAAATTAATGATCTTGAGCTATTTCATCATAAAATTCAATACTGAGAGACTAATCAAGATCTATAAATCTCAATCTAAGCTTTTTAATGATGTAGCAAAGAAAACCCTCGAGGCGATAGCTACTCGCGTTTCTTCCACTTCTTAGTAAACCACGTAATCGGATCATAGTGGGCTGAATAGGTTTTTCTCGCAAATAGATCTTAAAGGCTTAATATACAGTATGATCTTTGTAGAATTCCTTAGGTAGGTACCTGATATTTACTAGGATAATAAATTAGGTACCTATATACACAAGACTGCCTTCAAGCTTACAAAAATCCTGAATATTTGCAACAAAATCTTTAATGTTCACCACGCATTCGCAATGTTGGCCATACTAACTCCTTGCAATTTTATCGCTACACATTTGACGTTTCGACTATGCCCTACGCCCATTCAAAAGCTGGCATCATAAGGGACTCTTCAATGTACGCAACGAATGACGTAAACGCCGTTTCTAGCTTGGCACCGTGATAGAGGCATCGCATCGCGCAGCGGCATCGATCGGTTGCGCGCGCACCTTCGCCATCCTGGCTCTAGTTCAGTACGGAGCCTCATCCGATTATATTTTTACCCAGAAATGTTCCAATCCCGTGTAAAGTGACTACCACAATAGGAATTGCTAGACATACACACGTTCGCCCGACTGAGGATCAATCTTAAGGTCAGTAGAAGTGAAATGGAAGTCCGCTGCAAATATCCGCCTTGGCCATTACGGCCAACATATTTCCCTCAATAGTTTATATGACGTATCATAATTGTCCATCCATCATACTCATATTATTTCAAGCAATCAATAGACTTGGTTAATTCATAAATTATGGTAATGGCAAAAATTTTACCTTTCCGTGACACTGCGTACAACTTCGCATAAGTATAGATAGGTATAGCCAAACCAATATGGCTTTGAGTGCGTTTAGTTTTGCCTTCTCAGGGTAAAGCAGACATCGCACCAAGAATACCAATTCAATTGTTCAATTAAAAGTTCATATGTTTCTAAAGGATTTTTTATCAATTTTAAATAAGAAGAAGACCTGTCGACTTACTCAATAACATTAATATTTAAAACTGATAAAAATATGGTAGTATAATTATGTGAGTTCACATTTCAATTCAAGATGTATGTACGAAATATAATATATGGCGGTATCAGTGGATTTAAGGTTTTTCAGTTTATTGTATAACTAACACTAACAACAACATATTAATCGATCGACTCGAATGTAAAGTCTTTTTATCATCGCAATTTTTACGAGTACTAATGTACTATACTTACTAGGTACCTCTTTTGTTAAAAGTATGCTGGCTTCCCAATTTCGATGGTTGGTTGAACTTAAAAGAGAACCGCTGCTCGCGGTTTTCGGCATTTAAAGACGTTATCTAAAATAATTTCCGGTCAAAGATTTGAGGAACAATAATGTTTCGTCTAATAAGAATTTAGGAAGCAAAGATTTCAGATGTAGGTAAATTACAATTTTAGTCTTTTGGCACAGAATACATAATAGTACCATTGGTTGGATTACCAGTACACAGAGGTAGGAATACCTATCTCGATTTTTATTAAATAATTTATCTTTATTTACAAGTGTAATTAAAGAGATAATAATATCGCATTCATTTGATAGTAAAATTAATAAATATTGGTTTGGTTTCGTATGTACTCATCAACTTTATTTTGTATACAATTTAATATAGGTACCTACTACCATCTACAAAAACGTGACAAAATAATTCATCTTTTGTTTGTTCTACGTTGGTAAAGAAGCCATAAGTAATAAAAGACTCGGAAAGGACATCAGGCAGAGTCCCATAGAAAAAAACCAAAGAATGTATAACGTTTCTGTTTTTTTAAATGTAGGCATGTAATTAGTAAGTCATAGAAAATATTCCGATTTTTACGAAGATTTATGTTTTAAGAAATATTTACGTTTGAAAGTTTTATTTTTTGGTAACCCCGACACTAAATAGCAACACCAGTTTCATGACAACACGTTTCGTTAGCTGCGTTAGTGATACAGATTAGCACCACAATGTACAAGTTGGAACCGATCAAACGGAAAATCTGTGCATATGTCGCACGTAACAAAACGCTTTTGACAGTTGAGTTGACTGATATCCGGCAGACTTTTTTTAATGCGCAATCACTTGTGCCACAGAACAAATATACTCAGGGGAGACTTGTGAAATCGCTAACAAAGATGTCCGTTTCATTGATATGCTTTTGTTTTTTTCAATAATTAATTAACGCTAAATGAAGGAGTTAAAGAATAATGTTGCTATTGTTTTATGATTCTAGTAACATAAAGTGTTTATAAATAACAGAATTATGTTTATACACTTCTGGGTCTCATGTGCCTGATGTCCTTTCTCGCTTGGTTTTTAGTCTAACAGTACAGTAGGGCGTGCGTAACACTGGAAAATTCGGTTGCTCGCAACCAAATTTAATGAAAAACACAGTCATATGTTTTCACTGGGCTTTTATTTGGCGGATTTCAAAAAGCTACACTTCAAGTTTTCAAAATTTAATTTAGCTTGAAGGATAAGTAATTAGCTGAATACTTTATAACATGTGTGTAACTTGTTCACTACTGTAGCTATTACCTATTGTATGACTATGATTATGTACCTATTTATTTTTATCATGAATAAAAACCATATTATACTTAAAATCAGGTAGGTAGGTAGTTCAATAATTCCTTGAGGTGAGAAACCAGAGGGCGTTCAGAATAGCATGTTTATCGGTCGCTTCGGTCGTGCCAAGAACTATCAATGAGGGCTTGAATGAGGGCTTTTCAAAGTGACACTTAAAAAATAAAAATAGTAACTATTTGCCTCACTAGATGGCCTTGATGGAAAAAGAAGTGTCAAGATTGGCTTTTAAAAATAAACGGCCTTTACCAAAGAGGCAAGTTAGCGCTCGCTGGCTAACATCTGCTGCCCAACGACAAACATTTCGGGGTTACATCTTCCTGCCTACCTGAGTTGAGTAGGTACTCTTCGAAGCTTAGTTAAAAAATCACATTGACACATACATTTTTATCAACGCTATCTATCCAGCCTACAGTTTTTTGTCATCAAAAGCATACAAGAGGCGTCCTTATTGCTAAGCAGCAATTTCTTCCAGGCAACCCTTGGGTGAAAAATTAATAAATAAAGATAGGACTAAAAGGGGAGTGGAGCAATTATTAAGAAAGGAATAGTGCGTTTGAAAGTAATTAAACTAAAGGAGAATTAAATAAATAATCAGACAGAATAAGAGGAAAGGAAATATAACTTCTAACTCTATCTCGGAACGAACTAAGAATCTGAGCTTTCCTGATATCCTCTGGAAGAGAGTTCCATAAGCAGACAGCATGGACAGTAAAGGAATAAGAAAAGAAACCGGTGGAGTGTAGTGGAATACTAAGGGTAAGATTTGACGAAGATCGTAGTCTACACTGCGAAGAAGAAGAGAGATAGGAGAAACAGGCTTTAAGATAAGGTTCATTAACTAACTAGTGGCTCCGTGAGCTGTAAACCTCGCGTTAAAAAGTAAACAAAGAACACAGAATAAATATTATTTTTCCAACTAATAAGTATCTATACTATGTATATTATACGCAGTCCTAGGTTGTGTCACAAAGTAACAACCTTTTTTATTTTCAAAGGAGGTCGCTAATCGCTCATACATTTCAGCATATTTTATGTACCTGAGGTACATGTATACCAAAATGTAGGGAAAAATACGAGGATTCCTAAAATAATGTTATTTTAGATCAATCTTTACTCAAAACTTAGAAATATATCATTAAAAGTGTGAACTACCTACTTGTAACACAATTAAATTATATGGCAATACTGGATATTTACTTTAAAGAACTGTCAAACAAAACGTCATGAGAGACGTCATTCCGACTTCCGAGTTTAATAAAATCAACTTCAACTGACAATGACAACTGTCAACTTGACAGTTTATTCAAGTATCAAAGAGCTGAATGTTATGTTATAATCTGTGTAATAGGTTCTATATCGAGTGCATTTTTCATATTTTTTTCTCGTCTGTATATAACCAGAAAAAAATATTACTGGTATATTATTACTCAGGGTATTATAGGGTATTTTTTTCCGCAGTGTACCTCGATACATCATTTGGGCCATTTTTGGTGACATCCTTTCGAATAATGGCCTGAAATATTGGTGAACTTTTGTATCTATACAGTGCCTTTGGTCTTGAACTAGCGATAATTTAAAAGCGTATAATACACCTAATTTTATCGACAAAAACACCCACATGTTGTGGTCTATCCCCACTCCTGTTGGAATGGCCGCCATTTTAAATTTGACTTTTTATTTTAGATGACCTTGCAGAAAAATATTAATTTATCCGGATTTAGAAGTCCTACAGTTATAACAAAAATATTTTTTGAAAGCTAATAATATTACCTCGTAATTTAAAAAATAAAACGTCTAATTTTTTTGTTTAAATACGTCATAAAAAATTACTGAAATAAAATTTTATACGAAATTTGTGCGATTTTTTTGAGTTTTTATTACATTTCTCAAAAACTAGGACATTAATGCCCACTTTTTTTGCTCTATTCAAATACACAGAAATATTATCTACAAAATGATTTTAAAATTTATTGCTCTATGTTGCATATTTCGTGAGTTATTTTTGTTTGAACTATGACCCTTACGTAACCAAAAAATGATTATTTTCGAAAATGGACATAATTACAAGCATTTTGAACATATTTTAAATTATGTTGATAATATTATCGGAATACTAATTTCATCAAATGATAAAATCTAGTTTTTAGGAATTTATTTTTTTGTTATTTTCGAAAATAACCATTTAGTACTTGTCAGGGTCATATTCAAACAACAATAGCTCTCGAAATATGCAACATAGAGCAATAAATTTTTGAGTCGTTCTGTAGATAATATCCCTGTGTATTTGAATAATGCAAAAAAAGTGAATATTAATGTCCTAGTTTTTGAGAAATGTAATAAAAAGTCAAAAAAATCGCACAAATTTCGTATAAAATTTTATTTCAGTATTTTTTTATGACATATTTAAACAAAAAAATTAGATAACTTATTTTTTAAATTACTAGGTAATATTATTAGCTTTCAAAAGATATTTTTGTTATAACTGTATGACTTCTAAACCCGGAGAAATTAATATTTTTCTGCAAGGTCATCTAAAATAAAAAGTCAAATTTAAAATGGCGGCCATTCCAACAGGAGTGGGGATAGACCCCAACATGTGGGTGTTTTTATCGATAAAATTAGGTGTGTTAAACGCCTTTAAATTATCGCTAGTTCAAGACCAGAGGCACTGTATATATAAAACTCTAAATTGATCGATTGATTGTTGGGATAGGTGTAGAGCCCTAACGGCTGAAGGTAGAGACACCATTTTTAGAGGGTAGATACCTTTCATGATGTAGATGAGCTCTAAGAAAGGATTTTAGAAAATTCCCGTTATACAGGGTGCTACAGGTTGTTCAAGTTTGTATGAGAATTTGTATAGGGTTGAAGGTAGAGACACCATTTTTGGAGGGTAGATACATTTCATGGTGTAGGTGAGCACTAAGAAAGGGTTTTGGAAAATTCCCGTTATACAGGGTGCTACAGCGTGTTCCAGTTTGTATGGAGTTTTGTATAGGGCTGAAGGTAGAGACACCATTTTTGGAGGGTAGATACCTTTCATGGTGTAGGTGAGCACTAAGAAAGGGTTTTGGAAAATTCCCGTTATACAGAGTGCTACAGGGTGTTCCCGTTTGTATGGGAATTTGTATAGGGTTGAAGATAGAGACACCATGTTTGGAGGGAGATACCTTTCATGGTGCAGGTGAGCACTAAGAAAGCATTTTGGAAAATTCCCGTTATACAGGGTGCTACAGGATGTTCCAGTTTGTATTGGGATTTGTATAGGGTTGAAGATAGAGACACCATGTTTGGAGGGAGATACCTTTCATGGTGTAGGTGAGCACTAAGATAGGGTTTTGGAAAATCCCTATATACAGGGTGCTACAGAGTATTCCAGTTTGTGCATATTTTTTATGGGAAAATTTAAATGTGTGAAATTAGGTCTACTGATAAATACGGTATGTTGGTAATCCGTGACTTTCTAAATAAATGCACATTTACCAAAAGCTAGTCTTCTACAAATGAAAAACAAAATTTACTTTGCACCGCTGACAAAAAAGTTTTGTTACATTTTTGATAATTTTTCGAAACTTAAAATATGTATTTTTTTACATATCTCCGCCTTTTTGAATAATTTCCAAAAACTGGTCCGACTGAAAAATTGTATATAATTATAAAACCTGCCCCCAAAATTTCACGAGAATTGGTTGAGAAATGCGACCTGTAGAGGAGAACAGCCAGCCCAGAAATGTGATTTTTTTACATATCTTTACGATTTTGAAAAATTTCGAAACACTGGCTTGACATAAAAATTCTTTATAATTTTCGAACCTGCTCACAAAATTTCACGAGAATCGGTTGTGAAATGCGACCTGCAGAGGAAAACAAACGGACAGCCGCCGGAAGGACATATAATTTTTGCCCAAGCTGAAGCAGATATGCTTCGCTCGCGCTTCGCGCTCGCTCGGTCAAAAAGTAATGGTTCAACATCCGTCTGAATTCGTATAAAATGGTAACGAAAACGACAGTATTTTCAAGATTACTTGAAAACCTTTTGAAAACTAATGAACCGATTTCAAAATTTCAAAAAATGGGACCAACTTGGGAACAAACTTGTTATAAGTTTATAACGTTTGAATCGTTTCAATCGGTTCAGCCGTCTTCGAGTAATCATTGTACATACATATAAAAAAAATATACGCGACGAATAGATAACCTCCTCCTTTTAAAATTTTTGAAGTCGGTTAAAAAAGGAATCAGCTGTTTTATACAAAAATTAATAACAAAATGATAACAAAAATATCAAAATATATGAAACAGCTGTTTATTTTTCGCGATTTCAGAGTTGGTCCCATTGTAAAAGTTGTTCAGTTTGGTGGTCCCTATCTACCGTATTCGGCATCAGGGGTTATTTAGTAACACGTTGTATAGATATTTGTAAAATAATGTTTCTTTGTTGTACAGGGATGTCACCGCTACTAGGAGCGCTGCTGCGATGGCGTCGCGAAGCAGTGGAGGAGGCCACGGCCGAGTCGGCCACCTCCACCGAGTCGACGCGAGAGGCCGGTACGATTTTATTATATCATTGCTACAGTTACTCAAGACAAACATCATATCTTAAAATAATTGAAAAGAAAGAAGAGAAATATAGAAAACAACTGCTTCCAGTTTTAGAATTAAGATTTGTGAAACTAAGTAGGTATATGTAACTTATCTAAAAACCTACGAGTACTTAGTTTCCATGACAAACAATAGCAAAAAATTTAGAAACTGACAACAGGATATTATCATCTTCATTTTTCATACTTTTCCAACTATACGGCAAAACTAGGTGTACCTACCTTTGAGCAAGTAATTCACACGTTTTTGTGCCTGCCATACCTAAAAAAACAAGTCGTGTACGTCTAGTAACGATAACACTCGGTTCCCTTAAAATAATAGTATCTAATAATAATTTATAATAATAATAATAATCGGCAATTCATGTAAGTTCCATTTAAGTTGCATTATGCAATGCATGTTTTACGCAGGTAGCACAACTTTTTTTTGCTTGCAAAACGTAGTTTTACACTTTCCTAAGGTATCCAAATAACATACCAAAATGCAGCTTTACATCGCGTTTTGCGTTTTTAGGTCATTTTGTAAGATTTTACTGGCCTACTTGGTAGTATGTTTTAAAGAACAACTAAAAATAACATAAGGGAATCCCAAATTAAAATTGCTCTTTCATCTCTCTTGATAGAAATAAATGATACGTAGGTACTCTGAACGCTTTAAAATACATAGGTACTTTTCATGTCGTCATACATTACCGCAATGAAAAATGGACGGCCTAATGTAATGGGCTTAGCTCGGGTGAGAGTGGTCTGCATCACCCTCTCTCTACGCATGATTGACAATGCATGTTTGTCTTTTAACACGTTTTTTTAGGTCGTTTTCTCGTTTATTTATTTGTTGTTCTTTGTCTGTCCACTGAAAACGATTTTATACCGACTCCCGATGAGCTAGAGACCTGAAAATTTGAACATAGGTCAGAACTGGAAGACAATGTAATATTATGGTATCAATGAGCTGAGCTGATGATGCAGCCGGAAGAAGACCACAGGAACTCTGCAATAAAATCATGCAACCCAATCAAGTTTGGGCTCGTTTGAATCGTCTTGACGAGTACTCTGTTGGGAAATAGTTTCCAGGGTCTGATGATAGAGCCGGAAGAAGGTTACAGGAAGTTTGTAATAAAACTATACAACCCCATCGTGTTCAAGCTCGTTTGATTCGTCTTGAAAAGTACTCTGATGGGAGAAGGTGTCCAGGGTCTGAAGATGAAGCCGGAAAAAAGCAACAGGAAAAAATTTACACAGATAATATAAAGCAGAAAATAACTACATACTTAATTTTGGCGTTAAGGTAAAAAATATTAAGCCGCACTCATAGCCTAAGTAAAATCCCCCGAAAAAGGGTACCTACATGCCTTGTAAAAGGGGGTAGGTCGGGTATTCTCCGTTTTTAACCGACTTCAAAAAAAGGAGGAGGTTCTCGATTCGATTGAATGTTTTTTGAAGTGAAAACTTCTTCAGCGGCGTTGTACGCTTTTTTGTAATGGGGAAAAAATCTTAAACTCACGTCAGTCAGGATCACGTGACCCTGATCGAAAATTCGTAAGACGGATGTGACGGATGGAGAGTAGACAGACGCCGGCGGAAGTATCCCCCTCTCTTGAAATTGGCGGCGCGTCATTTCAAAACGTAAACACTTGTGTCACCATAGCAACGCGCTAATTTTTTAATTCAATGTCAAATCTCTAGATTTTCTGTCAAGCTATGGATAAGACTTTCGTACAATACGTAAATTCAAATGCAGAGTAAATTCGTAAGACGGCAATTCGTGCAAAATTATTCCCTAACCATTCCAAAATATCAAAAATGCATAATGTTAATATAGTATAATAGTATTCACTTCTGACGGTACTACCGGAGTGCAACCAGATTTTTTTTATCGTTGTTCGCGCATATCTTCGTCATTTATGGACCTGATGATTCTTTTTTGTTCGATGAAGTTTTCTGCGAGATGGTCCCATTTAATTTTTTTTTCAATCGGTTCAGTAGATTTCAAGTAATCCTGACCTGATAAAACTATGATTTTGGGTTAACTACCTTGATGATTCTGTTTACGAACAAAATTAGATGATTATTTTTGTTGAAAAAAGGATCCCGCAAGTGTAGTTCTTTTAATTTCATTGACACTGAACCTTGGACCTCAAAGATATCCAAGGGAACTCCTAAAACTCAAATAGTATAATAAAACTAAATTAAAAATCAAAAAGCCCCAACGAAAGATTCACGTAAGGGCGAGGCCCCATAAATATCATAAAAAATATATGGAAAACGACGCTGCGACGACGCTGCGACGACGCAACGCAGCGCAACGCTCTAATGGGGCCTCGCTCACGGTACCAAATTACGAATAGGACATATGGAAGCTAGTCAGATCCCCTCATCAACTATTAAAGAGCTGGTGATCTTCAAACGGCTGGTCAGGTCATGATTACCTTACCATATACTTCCAATACCATTAAAGTAACACGGTACCAAATTTCGAATCGATCGGACATAAGGAAGTTAGTCAGATCCTCATCAACTAGAAAAGAGCTAATGATCTTCAAACGGCTAAATAGATTATCATGAAACATGGCTAAGAACACTCGGTATAAAATTATCTATGACACAAAAAACTAAACGAAAATCGGTTCATCCATTTAGGAGCTACGATACCACAGACATATACACAGATGCACAGACACGTTAAACTTATAACACTCTTATACCCCTCTCTTTTTGCGTCGGGGGTTAAAAAACATAGATTATTAAAACTGACGCTGACCGCTGTAAAGGCTGATAAAAAGCATTTATTTTGGAAACCAAATTTTTAACAAGTCCAGTCCAAGTATTCTTTCAATATCAATAGAACCCTGAACATGGTATAGTAAAAAAAATCCTATAAAAAGTTAACTTTAGGTAGGTAACGTGCTAATATGCGATGCGAGCTGATGACACTTATAATGTGGTAATATTTAACGCAACGTTCGTATCACCAGAATCGTCGAGCGATGCGTCGATATCAACGACGCCCGCGCCCACCACGGAGTCGATAGGCGAGATAACAGCGGACATGGCGCGCAAGATGAACATGGAGACGTGGCAGCTGGTCGCCATCCTCGTCGGTAAGTAGAGACAGACGCCAGTACTGGCCACGCAACCACAAGGCAAAGTGGCGGTGGACATGGGGCGTAAGATACACATGGAGACGTGGCAGCTGATCACCATCCTTGTCGGTAAGTTTTAACAGACGCCAGTACAGTATTGACCACGCAGCCACCAGGTGAAGTGATAGTTGATATGGGGCGTATGATAAACATGGAGACATAGCAGCTGGTCGCCATCCTTGTCGGTAAGTGTCCACAGACGCCAGTACTGATCACGCAACCACTGGGCGAAGTGACGGTGGATATGAGGCGTTGGAAAAACATGGAGACGTAGCAGCTGGCCGCCATCCTTGTCGGTAAGTGTCCACAGACGCCAGTACTGACCTCGCAGCCACAAGGCGAAGTAACAGTGGACATGCGGCGTAAGATAAACATGGAGACGTGGCAGCTGGTAACCAAGCCATCCTTGTCGGTAAGTATCCACAGACGCCAGTACTGGCCACGCAACCACTAGGCGAAGTAACAGTGGACATGCGGCGGAAGATAAACATGGAAACTTGGCAGCTGGTCGCCATTCCTGTCGGTAAGTGTCTTCAGACGCCAGTACTGGCCACGCAACCACAAGGCGAAGTAACGGTGGACATGGGGCGTAAGATAAACATGGAGATGTGGCAGCTGGTAGCCATCCTTGTCGGTAAGTATCCACAGACGCGAGTACTGACCACGCAACCGCTGGGCGAAGTGACAGTGGGACATGAGGCGTAAGAAAAACATGGAGACGTGGCAGCTGGTCGCCATCCTTATCGGTAAGTGTCCACAGACGCCAGTACTAACCACGCAACAACTGGGCGTAGTGACGGTGGACATAAGGCGTAAGACAAACATGGAGACGTGGTAGCTGGTCGCCATCCTTGTCGGTAAGTGTCCACAGACGCCAGTACAGTATTGACCACGCAGCCACCGGGTGAAGTGATAATTGATATGGGGCGTAAGATAAACATGAAGACGTAGCAGCTGGTCGGCATCCTTGTCGGAAAGTAGCCACAGACGCCAGTACTGACCACGCAACCAATGGGGAAATTACGGTGGACATGAGGTGTACGATAAACATGAAGACGTGGCAGCTGGTAGCCATCCTGGTCGGTAAGTGACCACGGACGCACTGACCACGCAACCACTGGGCAAAGTGATGGTGGTTGCAAAGTCACTGACTGACCTTGGGGGACTTCAACCACTAGGGATTGTGTAAAAAAGCTTCATCGACTATAATGCCTGCTCCCACCAGTCTGGAATTGTATTATCCGACTCCCATCGTGAATCGAGAAGGCTAAATAATAATTATAAGAAAAAATTAACCCCAATTCTAGCATTGTAGAGCTAATTAATTATGAATAACTTTTTGTGTGAAACGAAAGAAACCCTGATTTTGCAAAAAAAAACTGCTGTTTTTTAACTTACTAACTTTCTGTAAGTACATCTTTTTCTGGAATCACCAAAGTAAAGGGAGTGATATAAATGGTACGTTCCACAGGCGTGGGTGTGGTGGTGTTAGGCGTATGCTTCTGCTGCATCAGGAGGTGCTTCCGCAAGAGGCGCTCCAAGGATGGCAAGAAGGGAATGAAGGGGGTCGACCTCAAGTCCGTCCAGCTCCTGGGATCAGCGTACAAGGAAAAGGTAATGTGTTGCGTTTTTTGTGAAAGTCTGTGACTATTTTTAATCCATTATATAATCAAAATATACTTACAATGTCTTTGGAAAAGCATGGTACAATAATATACTGCGCCAGGTATAGCACTCCGAGACGTAGGGTGACGTAGGTCTCACAGGCATACGTCATATCCGCTATCGGTATTAAAAATAACGTTCATTCATTCGTTTGCTAAGAAAAACAAATCACAGTTAAAATGTAGGTACTATAATATTTTTTGATGAGTGTGACAGAAAAAACCTTCATTCTCTGCTAGTTACAATAAAGTCACGTAACTGACGTATGGCTGTGCATCACCCGGAATGCCAGACCTTTCCAAAGAATAGCGATAATTATTAGTTCAAGAGAACTACAAGTAGATTTAAAGGCGTGAAATATAGTTATCTACAAAAACACCCACATGTTTGGCTCTTCTTTTAATTTTATTTTAGATGGTCCTGCCAAAAAAAAATCTCCGAATCTAGAAGTCCTACAGAAAGAAAATACTTTTCGAAATTTTGTAATACCACATTATCAGGTTAAACAAAAACTTTAATACTTATTCGTAAATTACTAAAGTGAATTTTAATTCGAAATTTATCAGCTTTTTTTTGTTTTTCTCACATACCACAAAAACTATAACATTAATGCATTATTCGGATATTAACTACGGAACAATATCAAAATAATATTGCCCTGTTATTATTGTCTGAATATGATGACCCTTACAAGCACTAAAATAATGGATAAAATTAAAAACTCATAAAATCTTTTTTTGATAGAGCCGTCTAAAATAAAAGTAAAGTTTTAAATGGTGGTTATTCCAACAGGAGAGGGGATGGACCCCAACATGTGGGTGTTTTTGTCGATAGAAATATTTCACGCCTTTAAATTATCGCTAGTCCAAGACCAAAGACACGTATATGTCAGAGAATGTTCCAACTAGGTATAAAGGAGCTGAAATCTCAAGCACTTAGTTAAAAGAGTTAAATTAACTTTTTTATTTAACAGCTTTCCCAAATTATCTCGTCCAACGCAAGATTTAGGAATCAGAAAGGAATATTAAGATAATTCGTATTTTGAAGAATTTCTCAACATTGTAAAGAGTAGATAGAGATATTAAAGCCCAGTGATAATTTGTTTAACAATAAGTATCAAGTATTTAACTTATTATTAGTTAGTTGCTATCAAACAACTTACATTCAATATTAGTAGCTTTAAAAATGTGATCAACTTTCATTGCTCAACTTCGTAATCCCGAAACGTTGAAACATGCTATACCACTTACCAAAAATGTTTTGTTTTAATAGTTATTTCTTATTAAATACCTAAAAAAGTACTATAAAATGGACAAGTTACAAAAATTACAATTATGTTTTCAACGATATTAACAACAACGAATGTCGCTAGGTACTTTCTAAATCGTAAAATCCAGCTTAACTGAGAAAAGTTTCCCTCAACTTGTTGGTGGCTATTGACCCAGTTTTAACTTCGTGTTTACGTAACTCACCTCCTTTTTCAGACAATTTCACAACACATTAAGCACTTCTGCCACCGGGGAATCACACGTTGAAACTTAAATTGTTTTGACAACGTTGATTGAGTCAAGTGTCTGTAGAACAAAACATTATTCAGATTTTACGTGCTTATTCCACTGCGACTTTGCAGAAATTCTTCAATTTAAAAAATATAAACGTAGAGACAGAACTGAACCATTTATGCAAGGAGTGTTTGGAAATAGCCTTATAACGCCAAATATGGTAGATAGGGACCATCAAACTGAACAACTTTTACTTTGAGACCAACTCTGAAATCGCGAAAAAAATCAGCTGTTTCATACAAAAATTAATAACGAAAATATCAAAATGTATGAAACAGTAGTTTTTTTTGCGATTTCAGAGTTGGTCCTACAGTAAAAGTTGTTCAGTTTGATGGTCCCTGTCTACCATACCCGGCTTTATAAGGCTATTTCCAAACACCCTGTAGAGTAGACTAAATTCCAAAAATGAAGTCTCTTTAGGAAGAAATTGAAAAATGCTTACTTTTAAGAAATAAGATATTCATGTGAAATTTGCCGCGGGACGTGCATTTAGGTTCAGCCCGATATGGAGGAGCTCACGGAGAATGCAGAGGAGCCTGATGACGGAGACTCCAAGAAGGAAGAGCAGAAGCTGGGCAAGCTTCAGTTTAAGGTAGGTCTTACATTCATCAGAAGACGGAACCTTAAGCTACACAGCGCAGATAACAGCAAACGGTACGAACGCAACTGTCTATAAGAATGAACATTTCTTGGTTTGATAACTCCATCAACAGCTAGTTAGAATAGTGTCATTGTTTTATTTTGCCCAGAGATAACCATTTTCGGTGCATGCCTTAATCTACTTTGATTTATTTTACATCCTAAGATGACAGTTACTTTCATACTCCTATGCCTACATTGTCAGTCAATAGTATTTCATTTTGTAATAATTATTTGAATTGAAATAAAAATATGTACTCTACATTATTCATTGACGTTGTAATATATATTCACACTTTTTAGAAACCATATCATTTGTTCAAATCATTATTAAGCTCTATCATGCATTTGAAACACCACGCGACTCAAATTGGTACCAATCGGTACAGTAGTTCTTTTTCCATTTACAGCTAGAGTACGACTTCAACAGCAACAGTTTGTCAGTAACCGTTATCCAAGCGGAAGATCTACCTGCCCTAGATATGGGTGGCACGTCCGATCCCTACGTCAAGGTCTACCTATTGCCCGACAAGAAGAAGAAGTTTGAAACCAAAGTTCATCGAAAAACACTGAGTCCAGTATTCAACGAAACCTTCATCTTCAAGGTGAAAAAGCAATTCCTTTACAAACAATAATCCAAAAGAAATAAGAGAACCTAATAACATTGTTTCATAATCCTCAGAATGTGCCGTACGCAGACGCAATGAATAAAACTCTGGTCTTTGCGATCTTCGACTTCGATCGTTTCTCTAAACACGACCAAATCGGTGAGGTGAAGGTGCCCCTGTGCCAAGTAGACCTGGCGCAGACCATCGAAGAGTGGCGCGAGCTGCAGAGCGTTGAAGGAGAAGGGGGGCAGGTGGGGACATTCACACACAACCTTCAAAAATATACTTACTTGAATAGCACATTTGTGGAGAAAGTAAATATAGTTGGCCCATACTTAGCACAAAAGCTGTGGGGCCTGGTTTCGCTTTTACCTTACAAAAGTTGACATACTTTACCTACCTACCTCTGTACTTTCAATTCAGTAATTTAACTTATTTCTCAGTATTATAGTGCTTTGTATCATAATTTATAAGGCTTTACTTTTCAGCATCCGACACCTCTACACTTGTGGTAACAGCTTAACCGCCATAGTTTAAATACAGATGTAGGTGTAGGTATATAACTTTTATTTCTAATATTGCGTTGTTTGTATACCCTCATTAAGACATGCAAGCGGCCACTAATGGCATCGTATAATAGGGTTTAAGTATTAACTTAATTTTATGGATTGGGCCGCTAAACTACCTTTCTCACTTTTTATTGTTCATGATTCAACATCGATGGATCGTTGCGAAAAATGCAATTGGTAAAGTTAACAAATCTGTTAACAGTTACACCCAGGTCACATCAACAACCACTTCCGACTTACATAAAATATCTAATAAGTTTCTACATTACCGCCATCAATGCACAGAATTAGAAATAAGGTTGCAACAAAAACAGATACCTATAAGGTATCGATTGGAATAACTACTTTATCTTTTTTCTTAGCTTAGGCTAGACTGGCAAAACACACACATAAAATATCTTACCTACTGACACATTGTCTCCAACATTTACCTACATACTAACCACAAAATAATCTCATTCTAGATTTGTGTTTTGGCAGAACAGCATTATTTTTGTAAAAAATATCATCCTTTTGAAAGATCCCTTCACCTCACACTAATCTTCAGGTGTACCTACGCATAAAAACGCTCAACGTTCAGCTATCACCATTTTCGAGTTTGTACTTTTGCCCTTTCGATTTTTGAAAGGATGATAAACTTACACTTTTTTGAAATTTTACTGCACTTTATTTAACGGAGGAACCTTGACCATGTAATATTTCTGTTAAAACATAACTCAACTTTTCTATCGCTTCCCAACTTTAATTTGAGTTGTGTTGTGACCTCATCGTTCACATAATATTTATAACTGGGAGTACAACGACGTCAAGGACCCTCAATGTGGATTGATTCGTCATTTATTTTTCTGATAAAATTAATTTCGACAGCAAAAATGTATTTACTTGGTTTTTCTCTTTTTCTCCATATTTTCTCTGCTCTGCTTGGCTGTGTTTGATTGTGTCCTGAACAATCTTGCATGCCGCTTCAAAAACGAAATGATCATTCACGTAAGTATTATTTTGAGACACATCAAGATTTAATTGGTATAATATAAATTCACCACTATTAAAATACCTACGATGGAATTTGAATCAAAGAGTGTAATGTAAAAAGATATCGGTAACCGGTATACATAATTATAGGTTCTTAGGAAGGTAGGACGCATCATTTGGACGTGCAATCCAATGAGTTTCACCTTTACCTTTTTCACCTATCATACCAATTCATACCACATTAAATATTTTGTTTATGTTTATTTTATAACCATCCAACACTTATTTATTTAATTTTATATGCGGCTGGGGAATGATGCATGGACGTTTATTGTTGTATATTTGTTTATTCTTTGACTTGACAAACGAACATCTTAGTAATTTTTCAAATAAATCTGGAAAAAAGAAAATATTTGCGACTCAGTTTAAGAAAATGTCGAGTCAAGGTGTAAAATAGTCTTGCGTATCTAATCTACTGGTTATATTATTAGCTATTCGCTTTTGTGATCTCACCTTTGGGCTTTAATGCTTCATTACTGCTATACTGTTCGTTCTCTTAATAATATTTAATTCAAAAAAATCGACATTTAATGGGCTGAAGTTTAGCAGACGGAAAATTGGCACAGCTTATAACTAAAATGAATTATTTATACAATAGAGCGACACCACATTAACATTTTTTCTCACGAAACATTCGATACCTATAGAACGCAAAATATTAAATGTCGGTACCGTTGAGTGCTAAACTATATTTATTGTAAGGACGTTCTTTCTTTAAATACAAATATTTATGATTAAATACTAACGAATATGTTACAGGATCTAGTGTCTGCAGTGAAGAGACAAAGTGCCAACTTGATAATATCACTTATTACACTGTACCTACCTACCTACTACAATTTGTATAATTTAAGAACATGACATGATATCAAACTTTTCAATAAGTAGGTACAACTTTCATAAAAAAACTGATCTGTGCCTAAATTTTGTTATGCAACTGAGAATAAATTATTGGTGTGTATTTTTTGTGTATTTAATCCTGTATTAATATTGGTGTCGTTGCCACACAAATCTATTCCATGATCAACTTCTTATCTAGTTGATTGAACTTATTTCGGTAATAAGACAATCCATTACGATAATATTATTCAGTTGCGTAAGAAAACAAGCAGTGACTGAATGCAAAGGAGAATTAGCAATATACACATTTCATTGAATAGTGTTCTATTATAATATAATTACGTTTACAAATACAATTCGTTTAATGTTAATAGTATAGAACACTATTCAATCACTAGAAATAGCTTAGAGCTCTACTACACTCCATCGCCTTAATGTTGTGCTATGTTCTTTCTATATGTTTAGATTGATGTGTTTCAGTGTCAACAACACTCATGTATGTGCGAATTATCCTCAAGCCGAAATAAAGAAATTGTTAAAACGTGTGTGGGATCATGCCCTACCTATACATTCCACTGAAAGTTACTATGACACAATTTCTTTATTTTAAGTTCTTAATTGGGTATGTTTGTGTATATGTGTACCATTAGAATAGCCATAATTGCGATCTGTTCCTAAAATGGTTAGTCTTTTTTGCAGAGTAGGAATCGTCTCGTAAGGTAACTTTATTTATAATTCAGTACACATGTTGTAGGCTGAGTCCAGGAGGACTTTAGGGTTTCAAGGTGAGCACATATATTTTAATGATGATCTGAGCTGGGTGTTACGAAATTTCATGATTGGCTTCATTTCGGCAACAGATCGTAATGACAATAATAAATCTATTAAAAATATTACCTATATATCTCAGCGGAATATGACTGCTTATTAGGTTTGACATGAACGTTGATGTACCTATTTTTATTTTTGTTCGTCTTATAGAATTGTTTTATGACAAATATTATGTATCGTGTTTAATTTCACGTTTTTAGATGAAATTATCTATGTGCTAAAACGTTATATGTAACGCAATGAACGTGTTCGTCAAATGTACGTTTGATTAGATGCAATCTCCATTCCGTTTGAGGCTACCTCAACTGTTTTGGGCTATGCGTCCTGAGCACGTGGCGTCGGAGCAGCGTTTCGGTTTACGCACGACATACGCACTTCGGAATTCATTAATCCTAATCTCGCGTCTAAACTGGAACACTGCGCCGCCAATCCAATGACCATAAATACGCTTTTAGGTGACTACACGGAGCTATTGTCATGTTTATTTATTTTTGTTACGTGTAACGAGATTTTAAGTGCCCTGACCCACCCTAAGCCGCGTTATTTATGGCCCATATTATTTCTATTCTGTTTTATAAAAAGCTTTCAAACCCGATTTATGAACGCTATTAGTATTCCTAACACAACTTATCCTATTCTATAACCATGTACTTTCACATCCAAAAACTTTCCACCTTAGAAAACTCTCTAAGCACCCACGGGGATGTCGAGTGGATATTAGAATTCTATATCAAAGTGTTTTTAAAAAACAGAGAGCCTATGAATAAATGTGATAAAAAACTTAAAACAATTTTGCATCCTTTACGACATGTTTCCAGAATTTGCAGTATTTTATTCTTTTCATTTTAACTGGAGAATGCCAAGGTATTTAGTAGCCTATGTATGTATTTCAGGATAACAAGCTGGGAGACATATGTTTCTCGTTGCGATATGTACCCACTGCCGGGAAACTGACAGTTGTCATTTTGGAAGCGAAGAACCTGAAGAAAATGGACGTCGGTGGCCTATCAGGTGACCTCATCTTCTATGTACTGCTATTTTTCAGTGTTGTGCTCGGATACATTACAATACGTTGATAACACAACTATCTGATTCCACAGGATATTTAGGGTAACAATTACTTGTATTATTTTCACTATAGCGGTGTGTATTTAACTTTTTACACTTTTTAGGTAGAAGCCTTTTCATTTTCTATGCTATTATCTACACTTTTATCTAATTTCACAGGGCGTTGTAGTCGTATAACAAAGACGGATCTGCAATTTAGCAATTTTACAGGAGAGCCTTTCGCATTCATTAATCGGGCGTTGTACTACGCTCATAGAATCAAATCCGTCGTTATTCTAGACTATTTCTCAGGCATTTAATACCTTTTTTCAAAAAAGTGTCTTCAATCGACAAAACACTGTAATTACATGTCGATTTATGCAATAAACAAAAAATGCAAAAAAAATCAGAACCGTCTCTGTTCTACGACTGCAACGAGGGGTTTGGGATTATTTATTCTTATTTGTAACAAATGACACTTAGTGGTATGTATTTTACTTTTCTTCTTATTTGGGTAGATATTTCTTCTTATTTTATTGCTTTTGACTTTTATCTTCTCATAGTCACAGTCTTAAGTTTACAATAGTATTTTTTTTTTGGCTAGATCTTTCATATTTCAGTAACGCAGTAGGTTTTGTAGGTGCATACTCTAATCTTACTATAGATATATTCATATATTCTTACAAATTTCAGTTTTTACCAACACACCACACTGCCAATCATTATATCGCAAAATGGGCACAAAACACAAACGTTTGATTAATTATATTAGTTACACTGCTTGTTAAAAAATCATATTGGTAGGTACTTAGATTTTGCGCAACCCTAATAGTTTTTTTTTAATTAAATATTATTTGGTGCCATTAAAACCAATATTCTGTAGTTGTCGTTCAAATCCAAAACAAATCTGTTGTGCTCCAATTTCTGGAGTACACCAGGTTTATTAGATTGTACCATCTCGTTTCCGTAATCTTCCTTCATATAAACTAATATTGAGTTTTCTCTTTTCCATATCCGGATCCGGCGCGGCGACCCAACAGATCCGTACGTAAAGATAGCACTCATGCAAAACGGCAAACGACTCAAGAAGAAGAAGACGAGTATCAAGAAATGTACACTGAATCCCTATTACAACGAGTCATTTACTTTTGAAGTACCATTCGAACAAATACAGGTGCGAGAAGAGATTGCAAAATTCGATGTCGTCGCACACAGACGGGGCAACATTTCGAATGAAATGAAAAAACACAGAAATATAATACGTTTGCCATTCGAAATTAAAAGTTTCATTCGAAATTGTCTGTTCTGTGAGCATTTGATGTTGTGCATTTAATGTTGTGAATATGGAAATGTACACCACTTGCATCCATACCAGTCCTTTTCCCTGTTCGTCATTTTACGTGAATGGTTATGTGGATATTAACACTTATGCCGTTCAATTTCTTTTTTTTTAAGTTTGGTTGAATTTTTTTCATGATACAACTATATACAACGTGTTACAAAAATACGAGTAATGCCGAATATGGTAGATAGGGACCATCAAACTGAACAACTTTTACCATGGTACCAACTCTGAAATCACGAAAAAAAAACAGATGTTTCATACATTTTTAATATTTTGATATTTTAGTTATTAATTTTTGTTTGAAACAGCTGATTTTTTTTCGCAGTTTCAGAGTTGGTTCCATAGTAAAATTTGATCAGTTTGATGGTCCCTATCTACAATATTCGGCATTACTCGTATTTTTGTAACACGTTATATTGTATGTTTATTTATTTATTTTATTTTTTTCTTCCTTTTTTGTGCGTCATTGTGTTATACTGCTGACTTTATAGCTAGTGGGTAGTATTGTTTTTAGTATATTGTGTTAACCTCCTCTGCTGTATCCCTGAAATCTTTTGTCTGTCTCTAACCCCTCTTTAAGTGCCCGTCTAAAATCCTTTTATCCTTCTTTATATTATTAAAGCCAAGCTTCATGCAAGTTTCGAGATGTTGACCTTTACTTGTAACAGATTGTTACATAAGTTACATTTGAAGGTTTTCATTGCTCCTGAAAATGTTGTTAAGAGTGGCTCTAATGAATATGAAGAGAAAAACTTAAGTGGTGTTGAATAATCTCCCCTCGTAACTGCATTACAATTTGGTGACTTCAAATTGTAATAACTTATGGTTTAAGGAATCCAGTCCCTCGTACTTCTTCTGCATCAAGTATCTTTTCATATTTTCACGTTTTCCTTCTTTCGCCTCTGCTTTTAATCCCCTTTATGCGATGTAAGTATAAAATGTGCTTTATTATAGTTTGAGGTGTGGTGTATGGCATGTATCCTGCTGACCATTTGTAACTTTACAACCCCAAACTGACTTCACATCATCAATTTCACACTGATTCATTGCGTTTCAACATGGATTAATATAGATACGATGAAGACGAAATGGTTTTTGGGAAAAAAATATTTTCGTCTACATAATACCTATTAAGTCTCAATCAAACGCAAATGTAACATTTTATCAATCGCTTTTTCATTAAAAGTGATTGGATTTCATATTATGCACCTTCTTCAAGTTCATTTAGTTTTATTATTTCCTGCAAGTTTGTATTTGGAATTTTGTTTAAACAGCTAAATTATTAGATAATTATTAGATGAAAATAATTATTAGATAAAACTTTAAAATATCATGATCTTTAGATTGCAAATGAAATTTTTATGAATTATTTTACTTTATTAACTTATGAAGATGCGTATTGTTTGGAATTACTGTTTCATTTTTTTCTCGATTTCAATACAATGTGCCTTGGGCTCAGCACAGAATAAATAGTAGTAGGTAGGTAGCGGTCTCATGGTCTAGTTAAAGTTTTCAAATAAACATTTATTGAAACGGTTTATTTAATTTTCTATGGGTTCTATTAAATTTCATCTTACCTTTCTGAAAAATACAGCACACAACCCACCCAGAATCTTTGATACTGTCATCAGACGTGTTGTAAGGGGACTACTTAAGTATTAACAAAATATGCAATTTTACATTAGCTTGTTACACAATGTTATTATATGTAGTTGCTTTTAAGACCTCTCGCTTGTAATTCATCAGAAGTACAGTCACGTAGGTAATCATTAACTTTGCATATACTATCACCCGCTTAATTAATCGGATTGCACTCCAGAAAGTGAATCTAGTGGTAACGGTGGTGGACTACGATCGTATCGGGACGTCGGAACCTATCGGGAAGGTGGTGCTGGGCTACAACGCGTCAGGCACCGAGCTGCGCCACTGGTCCGACATGCTGGCTAGTCCGCGGCGACCCATCGCGCAGTGGCACACTCTCAAGGACCCCGATGATGGAGAAAAGAAGGACTAAGGAGAATAAAGGTATACATATTTTTGCTCTTTGAGTATCAGAGTGATTACTTTCGGAACTGTTCACTCTTAGGCATTTGCTCTTTTGAGTAGATATCAGTGTTTTTGGAACTGTCCACTAGCCGTAATGTTAGATTACTTTAGGTACAGTACGAGGCATATAATTATCTTGAAATTTTTTCGACATAGTGGGGAGAAGTCCACGCATGTGCTCTTGTGAGCGACCAATAGCGCGCGCCCCTCTCCCGCCGCCTGCACCCCTCACCGCTACGCATGCCCAAAATACGCATTCCGTGCAATCCTCACCCGATTTCAAGATATATGCCTGATACTGTACAGGGAATACATAAAATCATCGTCATTTCTGCAGTACGACCATTAGCTCCAATGAACAAATTTCAAAAGCAAAAAGTTCTGCTTTTGAACTGTCCCACTCACAGTCTGCACAGCTTACGGGAATGTGAAATTTATTTTACTGGGAGAGATGCAATATTTAACTCTAAATAGAGACTAGATATTTTTATCATAAAAAAAACCGGTCAAGAGCGAGTCGGACTCGCGCACCGAGGGTTCCGTACCATCATAATTCTACCATAAAACCAAACTGCAGAGTAGAATAATAAAATTAGTATTGCAGTTTTAGGTCAGCGCCATCTCTTGACCGATAGTGGAACTAATGTTAACTTTTTTAGAAATTTGGTAATTTCTAAAAAAGTGTGCTATATTGAGACATCGTTTTATTTTTCCTGTAATCTTTATATAAACTGCTATCACATAGAATTATTTCAGATTTTTCTCTTAGCAAACTTCGGAGATAACGGGGGGGAACGGTAATTTTTTAACATTTTTCATCATAAGCCGAAAACTATGTAGCCTAAAACAAAAAGAAAAAAATATTGAAAACGTGCAAACGGCGCTCTTTCATATGATACCCCACATGCCATAGTAGCTCCACTTTAAATTTTTAAGACCCCTTTTCAGTCCCTGCCCCTGTTGTAAAAAAGATATTTATTTTTTTATTTATTTCTTTTTTGCAAAATAGTTGCATCTTAAACTATTCCAAATTTCAAGTTGATACCATTAGTAGTTCTCGAGATATCCAGCTGTGACAGACAGACAGACTGAGTCACCATAAAGGTTCCTTCTTTACCATTTTGGTACGGAACCCTAAAAACCCCGAGAAAATCAATCGCATTTTTAAATTTTACGTGATTGGTAATGTCAATAGAATTAAATACCTATACCTCAATCGGTAAATATTTTCATAAAACCGGGTAGCATCAATATGCTACCCGGTTTTATGAAAATATTTTATACCCCGGGCAACAGCGTCACTTTTACAACCTTTAAAGTTGAAATTCTATAATAAGTATCATGTATTTAAATAGAAGGAGTAACAAAAAGATCATTTTTAATTTTTCAGAAATCAGTTCCACGGAGTGCGAGTGTGAAGAAAATACGACCCTTATTAAACTATTTACTTACTTTATCTTAAGTTGGAGTTTGTTGCTTTTATGATGATTGGTTTCCGTTCACTATTCGATCGAACGTTGTGATTGTGATATAAGTTACCTTTCCGTCATTAGATGTTAAGTACAATACTTTTTCAAAGCAGATGAAGAACGAAAATCTTTGATTTCTGCCGTTCTTAAATTAGTTAGCCTATTAATTAAGCATTTATTTTATCTACGAAGACGATCGTTGACGCAGTTGTTCGTTTTCGATTTTTTTTACTTCACCTCGACCATCAATCAATACTCGTATATTGCTATTATAAATAGTTGTGAGGTTCGTTTGGCAATATGTTACAAAATGTTGTGAGGAGTAGGAATAAATGCTGCTAGTTTTCCTTTGCTACTTCCACGACTAAATATTTAGTCGGTTAAGTAAAGTTCATTTTTAAGTTCAAAATATCGCTTATAAAATAACTATTTCGGCTTTGTCGAAAAATCAAAGTGTTATGATAAACAAACTACATATTTTATCTAGAAAGAGTTTGCTGTAATCTATGTATGAGAATATAATTTAATATAATTACCCTAATATCTAACGCTATGTAAATAAGTTGAATCCTGTTAAAATTATTACATTCTATTTTACTAAAATGTAAGTGTTATAGTATTGATACCCTTTTATTGTAAAAAAAGAGTTCCTCTTTAGAAGAGAATTTGTCTTGAAGTAGTTATTATGGAAGTATTTAGAACTTATAAATCGTCTTGCAACTTTAGTTATTTTTGGAAAATAACAAGTTCTCTTCTTTTAGAGGAACAAAATATAGGCCTATCATATAGGTACCTAATATTTATTATTTTAAGATATGACATTGTTTTACACATTTTAATCATCATATTTTCGAAAAATAGATATTACTTTTAGTGTAATATTAATTTACCAACTCAAAGTTTACTTTGAAATAGTTTAAACACGTTTTGGAATGCTTGCCGTATAAGTACTTACCATTGGGTTTACACACTTTAATTAACTTTTAACACACGTTAATAAAAATTCAGTATTGTATAAAATTGAAATCTTATTATGGACCCTATAACAACTAAGTGGTATCATCGAATCTAGTCAAATAAATTATACATAGTAAATTACTATTAGATCAATGTCTCAAAGTCTCGTTTAGACTGCAAAGTACATTATTAAGCCAATCGATTTATAAATTTTATTTAACCGAATGATTTTAGTCTACGTTTAGATGTAAAATTTAAATTTCTTCTTATTTCAATGTGAAATCTATTAAAAAAATATTTACCTAACCTACATTTTAGCTAAAGCTTGACTGTTGTTGATCTCAAAAATATGTGTTATTGTGTATATAATGTAATCACATGTTAAAGTTCACGATCACTTTATATATCTACGTATACAGGGTCATTTTGTATTCACCACCTAAATTTTGAGGATGTGTTCAGCCCATGAAACTGAACAACTTTCTCGAAGGTACTCAGGGCCAAATATGTAAAAAAAAACTATCCATACAAATCAAAGAGATCACGTGATCAATTAGGTACTATGGGATGACAGAAATTTTGTGGCGAAACTCGACACATATTTCTTAGAGAAAGTTGTTTAGTTTCATGGACTGGACACATCCTTGAAATTCGGATGGTAAGTTCAGAATAACCCGATATAGGAGTATCGGGCGGGCTTCAGTACATTAGCGGTGCACCATCACGATCAAGTAGGGATAGACTTGTGGTTTAAGTACTGTATTTAACAATAAATATAATTACGTTAAATGTAATATAGAATGTATTTACTAGTTGATTGCAACAGATTCATAGGTAGGTAGACTGGTAGATTAGACACGGGTTAAATTTAAATTGATTAAAATTGCACTGCGTACCTATATAAGTACTTAAGTAAAATTAATTCTACAGCATTGATAAAAATTTTCGTAAATGTGTAAATAATTTCTTTAAAAATACATACAATATATAGGTACATTTTCATATTAGTCTATGCGAATTGTAAAAAACACAAAAACTTATGAAAGTTGTAAAAAATTTTTCTAATAAAGCTCATAGATTAATATACAGAGTTTTAGTATTTTTTTCTTTTGTAGTTCATCCTAGGAGCCTATGAATCTGTTGGGACACGTCTCAAACTGTGTACCCTAGGCAGCAACCACACGTGGCGGGCGCGGGCCTCGATAGCATGACAATATAGACATTCCACAATGCTATTTAATAAATTTTATAATCATAAGAACAAACGAAGTTATGTGAATAATCGCTAGATTACTGAAAAAATATAAATAAACTTGAATCTACGATTTATAAGATCTTTGGTCTTCAGATAGCGAACTAACTACGAAATCTCGGTGTTTTAACTGGTGTCGCATATCGGTGTAGTGTAGACTAGACTAATGGTTTTTTTTCGAGACTTTTTGATATAAACATGTTGCAAATACTAGTTAAAACATCCAACAACATACTAAATTAATTGTTGTGACTAGTGGTCAGCCTCGTAACAACGTAGGTACCTATTTAATTTTCTTTTTAAACAACCCGGCAATAAAACTGTAGATCTAGGTACGTCTGCATACCAATCCAGTCTTTTAAGTTACATAGAGGGAGGTTACACGATCATGCAGACTGATGGGAGACTGATGCAATACTGCCAACTGCATTTTCTATGAAATTTCATACAAAAAATGGTGCAGTTGGCAGTATTGCATCAGTCTGCATGATCGTGTAACCTCCCTCATAGATCAGTTGCGAGGCGGGCACGACGACCAACATGCCTCGTGCTCTATGCATAGCGTATTTAATATATTTACTACTTAAATGAAGTTTGTATTGACGTGTTGAGCTATTGTATTGAATGCTGTTTGTTAAACTTTAAAGTTCGCTAAATTTAGTGAGTGCAAAGAAAAGATCAGCCATATTATTATTACGTTAGCTACGTTATTTTAGTTCATTCACACTAACAATGCAGGGTTTCTCTCATGGGAGTAGCGAGGGGGGATTTGGGGGTTACATCCCCCCTCCCCCGAAATAAAGACTTACTAATTAAAATCCTTTTTTATGTTAAGCATTAACATGGACCGACCCTCTTAAAAACTGCCCCCCCCCCCCCCCCCCCCCACCCCCCCTCGAAAAACTATCCTGGAGGTCAAGTCTGCTAATATTTTCGTCAAAATCGTAGTTCAATGGTGTTTTTGAATGGTAATGCTTTTTGACACAGTTCTTGTAACTTAAACTCAAAACCGAAACACATTGTGTTTCTCAAAATGTGTTTCTTAAACCCAAAACGGAAACATATTGTGTCTCGATTTTGGGTTTAAGAAACAAGAACTGTATTAAAAAGCATTACCAATGGTGTTCTAACACCATTAAACTACGATTTTGACGAAAACATTAGCAGACTTGACCCCCTGGCTATGCCTATGGTTTGTCTTATCTCCATGCCCAGTTACTGAATGACCTAAGGGCTCGTGTACACGACGCCGCCCCTGCTCTGACACCATACCGCCGCGCGGGGGAGGCAACGTGTACACTAGCATAAGCCGTTACCATGAGATCTTTCTAGCAGTATTGTAACAGTTAAACAAGATTAATCGCCTAAGCATCCTTATTTCCCCTTTTGCACCCGATTACGTCAACCATTAAACTGGTGAGACTCTTTGTTCCAGTGGCTTAACAGTTAAACTTGTCTAATTCAATGTTTCCCAATTAGTGGTACGCGTACCTCCAAGGGTACGCGAGGTTACATCAAGGGGTATGCGCAGCAATCTCTTAACTAAGATCTGATACATCTGATTTAGTATTCCTGCAGTAAGGGGTACGTGAGTTTGAGGTCTGTTTAAGGCTCTTATAGAATCAAACTCAAACTATAATCTCTGCTTGAGTACAGTTAGAATGTGATGGTGCTATTCACCGCATATAGCGCCATCTCTTTCTAACTGTACTCAAGCAGAGCTTTGAGTTTGATTATATAATACGAGAGAGTGGTATGTAGAATAAACTGATTGAGAACCACTGGTCTAATGTGTGAAATCGGGTGGGGATTGCGCGGAACACGTATTTTGGGCATTCGTAGCGGTGAGAGGCGCGCGCGGGCGACGGGAGAGGGGCGCGCACTATTGGTCGCTCACAAGAGCACATGCGCGAACTTATCCCCACTCCATCGAAAAAATTTCAAGATTTATGCCTCGTACTGTAATGGGAGTGAGACCACAACTCTCACATTTATGCTACAATACTGCTTTAAATGGTCACGGCAAGGCCTGTGATGATATCGTAGATATTTTGTTTTAAAAGTTGTTATCGTAGATCTTATCATGTATATATCCTTAAAAATATAAATAATTGTCATATCACTTGTCACTTGAATAAAAAACATTGTCCGATTAATGTTTTGTTCAAACTTATTTTAAGTAATAAATAGATATTGTTTTTATTTCAGATTATTATTACTTAGAGTTTATAATAGTAATGAATTATGTAAACTATGAAGAATGTCTATAATACATAATTACATAGATTTTTTTGTTTTATTTAAGTAAAGTAAGCAATAATTCATGAACGGCTTGTTTGAGAATTATTATTGTTTGCATTTATTCTATAGTTTTTTATGGGATGCCTTGTCTCTGGTTTGATGATGATTTACTAACATAGATATAATTTTAAAATAAACTTAACTGATCATGAAAAAATACAAAAAGTACTTACCTAACCAAAATGCATTATTTACCGTCATTGATTTTCATGAGTGTTTTTTGAAAGACAATATTTTGAAATTTGCATTTTATTTTATTTCATTAGTCTTACAAGAAAAATTTGTTACTTACTTATTTATCTAATTTGTTTTAAGAGTATTGACTTATAAATATATACATCACAGGATTTGATGTCGGGCCAATAATGTCATCCTAAATTCTTGTACTTGAAGATTACCGGCCAACCAAACTGAAACAAATGAGAAATGTTAGTTATATAATTTGAAATAAAACACATGTAGTGAATATCTTAACAATATTAACAGTTGGAAATATGTTAGGTACGTAAAAGTCTAGAACTGCAGATATGTGGCACATCTAATTCAATTGTTTTGAAACAGATGAATTTAAAATTCTTGATTCAGCTTCAAACAAGTCATCAGTACCTACTGCTAGAATAAATAACCTTGAAAGCAAGTAGTACAAAAGGTCAGGCTTTGCTTTTTTGGAATGGTTAATTTTTATACTTACAACAAAAGTAAAAAAACACCTAAATAAGTAAGTAATATTCTAACCTCAAGAACTATCATCATAATATCTCCTCTTCATCGTTCGATATTTCTTCAATTTGTACAGAGCTTCTATTTCTTTGCAAACGAAATCTCCATGCTTAACCATTGTTTTGATTTTTTCTGGATCTGTCTCTCCACTGTTCTTAGTAAAAACTTTATGCAATCTTTTTCTAAACAAATCATAACCTTGAGGCCAGTCTCTACCAAGAAACAGCAACTGAAAAATATCATAATACGTTATATATTATACGTTCTAATCAAGTTCTAATTAGAAATAATTATTTATCTTCACAAGTAGCACGACCTACCGTTTTATAGAGATTAAGCACAGCTTTTCGATATGGTTGCTCCATGTTGCACAGTAAAATATCTAACAAATACTTTGTTAAAACACTTCAAAAGTTAAATCATAAAAGTTCAGAGTCCAAAAAACTTCGAAAATAAACTTCAGAATAGATAATAATGAAAGAAAAGTAAACAATACACAGGACACAGAAACGTCACACACAGAACAAAATAACGTCACGCACGTCACTGTCAGTGTCAATGTCTTCTTCTTCTTCTTATTTTTGTTATGGCAATCTACTTTCCTCTTGGAAGTAATTTTTGCCAGTGTCAAGTGATGAATAGTTCAGTGGTAGTAGATTGTTTCAGTTTACATTAAAATGCGGGTGCATCGCAATCCAATGTTACTTTGAGCATTTGGCACCAAGTATAATCAAAACAGTTTACTCGGTAAGGTCAGCCGAGGTAGCCACCACTACAATAAAAGTCTCGGCTTCACACAACGAAAATCGCGCCTATTTCCATTATCCCACATATTGTTCAGTTGCGTAGACACTTGTACCACAAAACTGCACCAATTTTAAGACACAATATCCACTATAAATCAATTTGCGAATAATTAAAATAGTCACTGAACCGAACTCGACGAAATGGCGCCAAAAACTCCCAATGTCTTCTTCTTCTTATTTTAGTTTGGCAATCTACTCTCCTCTTTAGGGAGTAATTTTTGCCAGTGTCAAGTGTTGAATAGTTCAGTGGTAGATTATTTCAGTTTACAATTTACATTAAAATGCGGGTGTATCTCATTCCAATGCTGCTTGGAGCATTTGGCACCAAGTTTAACAAGACAGTTTACTCGGACAGGTCAGCCGAGGTAGCCACCACTACAATAAAAGTATCAGCTTCACACAACCAAGATTGCGCTTATTTCAATTATCCCACATATTGTTCAGTTGCGTAGACACTTGTACCTCAAAACTGCACTGCAGTTTTAAGACACAATATCAACTATGAATCAATTTACAAATAAATAAAATAGACACCGAACTGAATTCGACCAAATGGTGCCTAAAACCCCTCAATATGTCTTCTTCTTCTTCTTTTTATTATTTTGGCAATCTACTCTCCTCTTTAGGGAGTAATTTTTGCCAGAATCAAGTGTCGAATAGTTCGGTGGTAGTTCGTTTCAGTTTACATTAGAATGCGATGCGAGTGCATAGCATTTCAATGCTGCTTGGAGCATTTGGCACAGAGTGCAGTTGTTTGGTTGTTTTTTTAATTTAGGTATTCTAAGGTTCGGAACCTCCCTAGTGAGGTCACATATTTTACAATTTTACACCTAGAAATAATTACCTATTCAATTTAAGTGATTTTTTAATATGATTAACATTTCATTAGTAGAGCGAGTGGCCGACAAACAAAACAATTTGAACCTTATGCATCTATAGATAGAGTAGCAAATGTTTTTGACATTTTCGTTAATAACTTAGAAGTCACGAACTTCTAAGTTATTAACGAAAATGTCGAAACATTTTACTTCATAGGTAACAGATTAAAATAGATTTTGAAATGTGAAGTCACGAGGACTCCTCCCATCCCCTTGTCACACAATGAAACACTTCGTCGACCATCTCCCGCCCCCTTAACATGTGACGTAGTTTATGGATGGCCCGTATCTTAGAGTAAGACGGGCTTGAAACGAAGCCTTTGTTGCTCGAAGGCCCGTATGATGAAACCTTAAGCGCAGCGAAAATTTTTCTAAATTTAAGGATGAAACCATACAACTCCTTCGTGTTTGGGCTTGTTTGAATCGTCTTGACGAGTACCTACAGCTCGCGCAACATAACTTGACCCAATTTGGATTCCTGAATTATTTCGAAATCGTCGCGTGACCGAGTCACTGGTTTGGTATTATGTAATGTACGCGATCTATTTAATTTTCGAATTTTATTTTATTCTGGTTAAAGAGCATAGACATATTTTATTATTAAAGAGCAATACACACCGGATGCGTAAGCGTATGCGTAAGCGTGCACGTAGACGTACCATGACGTTGTAATGCCTGAAACTTTATGAGACATGGCACACCGCTTGCGTAACGTACGCGTGCACGTAGACCGATGCGTAACCCTACGCATTGCAGCTCCCATGAGACAAACAGGCTGCGTACCTACGCAGAGCGGAACGCATTGATGACGTTGTAGTGAATGGCATTCCCTCTATTGGTCGTCACACCGAACAAATTCGAACACGCACGTATCTTTGCTGAACGTCACTAATACGCGCGTAACCACGTGCGTGACTACACATTCAGTTGTATTTGTTTACAAATTAATAGTACCGGTACTACCAGTAGTAAGTGGTGTTTTATTTTGTTTTTAAATAATGAATAACGATATGTACAGCTTGACCATAAAGAGCTGAAATTAAATAAAATGTGAACTAAAAATTGTTAGTACAAAATAGAGTCAGTGTTGCCAAATTATTCGTGATTTTGACGTATTTACATAGAAAGTGGCGCCCACATTTTTTGTCAACTCTTTATAGTCAAGCTGTATTAATTTGTTTATTTTTTTTTATTTGTTTATTTTATTGGAAAACCAACAGCAACAATAATACTGTAAGCTACAATATGTTAAACAGAAAGCCAATTACAGGTTTTCATACAAATTAATTAATTGCTATAAGTTTAAAGAAAAACTAATTGAATTAGTGCGAAAAAATTAGTCGATTCACTCAATCTTCGTCTGACATCGCGCACCAGTTAATCTGCAGATTCACTGGTCGATTCAATTAAAGTGCGGAATATTGTTTTCAACACACTTGCTCGTAAAGTGAGCCCTAATACATCGCTTTTAGGGCCATAAACCGAACTATAACAAACGCGTGCAATAATATATAAAACACTAGTTGGTTATAGAATTATACCTACAAAGTTAAATAGGTACCTTTCTGCACGTCTATGCGAGTAAACAGAGCATTTTCAATTTAACCGGGTAATACGGTTATTTTTTTAGTAACAACAAAGAGGCCGCTGAAAATACATTTGCATTTTTGGAATAAATAAATGTGTAGGTCCTTAATTAAGTCAAACAAATATTTATTATTATCAAATTATTCCTAATTTACAATATTTTTTAAAAAAATATTAAAATATTAGCATTTATCACCTAAATTTATAATTTTGCAGTAGGCTGTATGCTCACTAACCCCTTTGTTCGCAAAATATCCTTGCATTGGGCGTGTGAAAAAAACAAAAAAAAAACCTGCGCGCCTTTTCTCATCATGATTATCATTTTGGAGTTTTTTGGCGCCATTTGTCATGTTCGGTTTGGTGTCTATTTTAATTATTTGCAAATTGATTCATAGTGGATATTGTGTCTTAAAATTGGTGCAGTTTTGTGGTACAACTGAACAATATGTGGGATAATTGAAATAGGCGCGATCATGGTTGTGTGAAGCCGAGACTTTTACTGTAGTGGTGGCTACCACGGCAGAACTTACCAAGTAAACTGTCTTGATATACTTGGTGCCAAAAGCTCCAAGCAGCATTAGAATACGATGCACCCGCATTTTAATGTAAACTGAAACAATCTATCACTGAAATATTCAACACTTGACACTGGCAAAAATTACTTCCAAGAGGAAAGTAGATTGCCAAAACAAAAATAAGAAGAAGAAGAAGAAGATTATCATTTTGTTTTTGTCGTATTTGTTGCTGTGTGGTAAATTACTTTGTTTTTTCCTCGCAAATGTGTTGAAAAACGTCGTATGAAACTCGTGAGCTCTTACTTATTGCACACTCGGCTGAGTTACGCCCTCGCCTGCGGCTCGGGCTGCAACCCACAGCCTTGTGTGCAATAAGCAACCTAAGCTAACTTGTATCATAATGTACTATTTATATCGTATTTTAACTAGGTAATCTGCAGATTCCCTAGCTAATCTGCAGATTAACGACCAAAGATCAGTTAAAGTACGAAAACAGGTTCTTTTATTGAAAAAAAACTGTAATAACATAAAATGTGGTTGACATAAAAGCAGGGGGATGGGGGGCGCAGGCCCCCCACAAGGGGGCTTGGGGGCGAAGGCCCCCGCCATGGAAAAGTCTTAAAGAGATCATTAGGTTAGGTTAGTATTGTGACCAAAAACGCGCGAGCCGAGCGAGCGGAGCGAGCGTGTCGCGGGAGCGGCCGGCGACGCGCCAGAAACGAAGTTTTTGTAAAATAAACTTTCTAGGGTATGATGGGACTGACATAACATGTGTTAAAAGTCCCTAAATCAATAAAGATTAAAAAAAAAAACTTTCAATATAGGTCTTTTACTTAATTTTCCTGAAGCCTTGGCTATTTTACTTACTGTTTTCGCACTTCAACGGTGTTGCATCCGTTAATCTGCAGATTAACTAGTTAAAGTGCGGAAATCGTCCACTTTAAGAAAAATTCCGCACTTTAACTGACTCGACCAGTTAATCTGCAGAATCACTAGTTAATCTGCAGATTCACTAGTTAATCTGCAGATTAACGGATTCCGCACTCTAACGGTAACATATATACAGAAGAAATCGCGAAATCGTCGCGGAGGCGTCGCGGTTTCTGAGTTAGATAATACGAATTTCGGAGCATTTCCTTGTAAGTGCTCGTATATTTTAGTTCTTTAGTTGTTCATTTGAGCCAGCACTCTTAGAAACTCGATCGGTGGTACGAAATCGAGTTTGACAGCGACGATTTCGTAATTATCACTGGTCGCTAGGTGGTTTTTAATTAGATAATCAGCCTGCTGATGCGCACTACAATTTTTGTACTGAAACTGAAAATTGCTACTGCGCAAGCTTCATTGTCTATGGTTTGGTTCAAGTTATTTTGCGCGTACTCGGTTGAGAAATAGTGTCCAGCCCATAGAAATAGAATGTCAAAGAACAACAATGTCAATAACAGGTGATCCGAAAACGAATGCATACATTTTATATGAGATACATAAAATATGACTTACATTACACCCAATTGCACTAAACTTAAGAAACGCCTAAGTCTTTTCTTAACTACAACTCGACCAAGTTAAGTAGGCGAATGACAGCTACATGACCGCTAAGTTTGACACCGTTTTAATTTGGTCGTGTTGTAGTTAGGAACAGACTTAGGTGATCCTTAAGTTTAGTGCAATCGTATGTTAGATTCATAAAATATGACTATAAACGGCAAAGGAAATTAATAAACTATGTTCCATACTGTTTTCTTCGTCGATAAACGAATAAATGTAGAGAAATTTGGTTTTAGAGAAATGTGTGGCAATATCTTATTTACCTGTGAAAAGTGTGATTACTTGGATTATTTCTTTTTGTTACATCACAATTACTTAGAGCACAAGACATCATGCCTCCACGATATCTTTATTTTAAATTACAATTAAGATTAACAAATATTTTAAACAAACTGTGATTGCTCATTTGCTAGGCGGGACGCTAGGGGCTCTTACTGTAAAAAATGTTGGCACATGTCACTTGATCCTTTGTCTCTTTTTTACATAGACCGTGTCCGTATGATGATAACTTCTCTTTTCCACGCTTTGTTGGTCTTCTTAAGCGCAGCGAAAATTTTTCTATGTCTATAGTCCAGCCAGTCAAGTAAATAGCCGTCTCTACTATGGTTGCCATCAATCGTGAATCGTGATCATAAAGGTAATATACCTGTCGGTACCGCTAGGTAATATTAACTTTATGATCGTGATACCATGTGATACTCTTTATGGTTGCCAAGCAACAACAGTTGTTTATGTTTACATAGGAAGTCTATATAAACGTCACAAAAAGGGCAATTTGTCGATTAAGTTATCTTCATGGAAATACCCGAAATACCTACATTAATACCAATCATTAAGTATTATAATAAAAGTGATTATTTAAGTAAAAATACTTAGTTTCTAACAATACAAATAGAAAGCCGTATTATTATTACTGTTGCAGTAATGGCAGATGCAGAGTTACTAGGGGGTAAGTTGTTCAATTCCAAGCTGTATTCCTTGATTCTTCCCAAATACTTTTATGTTGTACCTATAGTTATTCCTTATTGAACAGCATACGCTTGTAAATTACTACCGAAGGGGTACGTATCCGATGAGAATGTCTAAAGTAAGAATGTCTATGTCTAAACCAAAGAGAATGTAAAAAAAAACTTGGTCTAAACTTAAAATGGCAAAGTTCAAAATATCAAAAATTTGAATGTCTAACGATTAAAATGTCGAAAACTAAAATGTCTAATATTCCAAATACATATAATGACGTATTACTTATGCCTTTCTATCATTTAGGTACCTAATTAATTAGGTTAAATAATTGCGTGTTATCCTCTGTGCCTCCGCCACACATCACCCTAGCCGCGCCGCTCCCTGATTTGGTAGCCGGTGCTAGTCACTCATTCAGTAGCCGGCGAACAAAATCCACCAATTGAGTTTGAAGTAGATTTTTTCTACGTTTTTATTCTCTCTGTAAGTTTTAAAATCCATTCAAGTCGCCGTGAAAAATGTTAAAGAGTAGGTAATAAAAAAATATTAGAGACAATTTAAGAGGGCATGGTTGTTTCCTTTTTTAGAGTTCCGTACCCAAAGGATACGGAAAAAAATTTTACGCTACCTGAAATTCTGAAACTTTTTCTATTACTAAGGGAGCTTATTCCTACCTATGTCAAAGTCAAAGTCAAATAAGCTTTATTCAAATAAACTTAATTATTAAATACTTTTGAATCGTTTAAAAAATATTCAGCCAATTTGTTTTTTTTCGGACATTCCCCATTCTATTCTAATAGAAGAAGAAGAAGAAGAAATAGTTGAACCCATCCCCGAGGATGTTGAAGAGGAACACTTGGAAGAGGAATCGATCCTCACAGAGTACGACCCCGATGACTTCACATCAGGGGCAGTTAACAGTCTAGACTCGACTATTCCCATAGATTTATTTGAGTTTGAGTATCCTTTGCAAACGGTAGCTATAAATAGCACACTTTTTCAGAAATCATCGACAAAAATTACATTAGTTCCACTATCGGTCAAGAGATGGCGCTGACCTAAAACTGCAAATTCTACACTGCAGTATTTACATACTACTACGTGTTACAAAAATATCCCTAATACTTACCTATAATAGGTAGGTACCATCAAACTAAACAACTATTACAAAAATTTAAAACGAAAATAACTATCGAAATGTATGAAACAGATTTTTTGTCTCGATTTCAGAGTTAGTCCCATAGTAAAAGTTGTTCAATTTGATGATCCCTATCTACCATATTCGGCATCAGGGGTGTTTTGAAGGTTTTTTTTTCATAGAGGAGAACTCTAGTTATTTTCATCTTATTTTGCACGTGATAGTAAAACTATCTCAATGGGGAGGTCTCGGCGAGTTCAGCCCCCTTAGATAACGAAAATTTACAAATGTAACGTTTTCTGGGGAGGCTCTACTCCGCTGCACATCCGACGAGCAGTTGCTCAAGTCAGAGACGCGAGGGTATACCTGCTAAAACCCGGGTTCCGCTCTGCCCCCGTAACATGACCACTGAAAAAATAGCGTCTTTGACAGTTAAAATCGTAGGGGAGATGGATTTTATGGGACCGTTGTTGAGGGGTCGTATTCTAAAATTTGGATATAAAAACTCCTACTTCCAATAGTAAAAATTGTTCCGTAAAATTCGCACCACTAAGCGCTATCGCACACGGGCAACTTAGTCGCCCAGCAACTGTTTTGTCTCTCACATGGTTTGTATGAAAAGTTGCCGACGACCGTGTCGCTTCGTGTGCGCGCTTCCATATAAACCCGTGGACTTGATGTGAGAGACAAAACAGTTGCAGGGCGACTAAGTTGGCCGTGTGCGATAGCGCTAACTTCGTAGAAACTGAACTTTATTGAATAATCGACCCCTAATCGCTTAGTCAAAACTATGTATCACTTGACGTTTAACCAAATGAATAGTGAAAAAGTATAAATTTCTTAACGTCTGATAAGATATTCATACGGATACAACTGCCTCAAGTATTTCAACCTGTGCGCTTGCGACGAGTCGGTAGTCTGCTGGGCGGCTGGCAGCATCATCACTTTCATGGATGCTAACACTAAGCAGACGTGGTTCAGAAGAAGCACTACTGGTGGCTCCGTTGGACATATCACTGTATGATGGCTTTGATTTTTTTTACTAATACATTTATCAGTTATGATAACCGGTGCCCCTCGTGATAACAAAGGTCATCGAAACTCGAAATATACACGCTGAAATTTTAATCATTTGGTTCCCGCCGTGGGGTGGTTCCACTCATGATCACAAGCAACTTTTACTATGGGGCCAACTCTCCTGCTCGCAAAAAAAAAACAAACAGCTGTTCCATACATTAAGGTCGAGTAGACCTGCACTTTTGTATGGAACAGCTGATTTTTTTTTTGCGAGCAGGAGAGTTGGCCCCATAGTAAAAGTTGCTTGTAATCATGAGTGGAACCACCCCACGCTACGGTGGGAACCAAATGATTAAAATTTCAGCATGTATGTATCAGCATCAGTGGGTAAATTTTGCATCCCACATAATCCTACTCACCGAGGAGAGAACAATTAAAAAAGTACGAATGCTGTACGATGAATGTAGGTAGAGTGCATTTCATCGGTTATTACTTATCTATGGCGTTATGTTGGTACCCCGTATATGTATTATTATTGCGATGGAATAAGGTTGAAAATTGAATAAATTTCCGGGTTACCAACATAACGCCATAGGTAATAGTAATAAATAACCGATGAAACGCACTGTAACAATCGCGGTGGTTGACGCTCTGCCACTTTGCAAAATACATTTGGTTTCGTAGGTTGGTCTTTTTCATACAGAACGGCTTGACCTTCACCTCACCTGATGTTACACTTGATGATAAGGCCGAAGGTGGAAGCGCACTAAACCCGGAATCCTCACCACTAAGGAAGTGGGCTATCATACTTCTAACTGCCGGTGCCGGACACAACAATTTGTAAAATTGTTGTTATGACGTCAGACGGGAATCGAACCCGGGACCCCTGTATCTTACACGGGTGGGCGAACCACTAGACCACAGAGGCGGTTGAGTCTTTCTTGCGCTAACTTCGTCGTTAGCGCAAGCAATTATTTATTTACCGTTATTACAATTAGCTTTAAATTGTTTTAAATTTCCATGGTTATTGACGTTATTAGAATAAACTACCTATGTCGACATTTACACCATGTACGAGGGGAGGTTCGCGGAATGGAAGGGTTGGGGGGGGCGAAAGGATGAATTTTTTAAATTGCACTAAATAGTTGTGACACTCATTGAGAGTATATTTACAAGGTTTTATAAAAATCGGGTCATTATTCACTGAGATACAGCTCAATAAACAAGCGAATCTGGAAAAAAAATTCTCATGGGAAAAATAATCGAGTTTCGCGCTGTCATTACATGCCTTACCAATCGAGGAAAACTCCTCCGATTATTTTGGAAAAGATATTTTCTGTTTATGGGGACTCTTGTCCTGGCAAACAAATTAAAAAAAGAGTTGAAACAAAATTAATTTTCCAGTGATGAAGAGATAAAGAGGGCAACCTCTGCCTAGGGAAGAAAGTTGGCGGAACGAAAGGCAAAGTATCATCATCATCATATCAGCCGCACGACACCCACTGCTGGGTATAGGCCTCCCCTAAGGATCTCTACGACGATCGGTCCTGCGCTGCCCGCATCCAGTGGCTTCCCGCGACCTTCACCAGATCGTCGGTCCACCTTGTCGGGGGCCTACCCACTGAGCGTCGTCCGGTGCGCGGTCGCCATTTCAGAACCTTTCCGCCCCAACGGCCATCAGTTCTTCTCGCTATGTGTCCTGCCCATTGCCACTTCAGCTGAGCAATCCTTCGAGCGATGTCGGTTACTTTAGTTCTCCTGCGGATCTCCTCGTTTCTGATTCGATCACGCAGGGAAACGCCGAGCATGGCTCTCTCCATTGCACGCTGGCTGACCTTGAGCCTCCTTATGAGACCCATAGTTAGCGACCACGTTACACTGCCGTAAGTCATCACTGGCAACACACACTGTTCGTCTTGAGACACTGAGGTAAATCGGACGCGAAGATTTTTCGAAGCTTCCCGAATGCTGCCCACCCGAGTTGGATTCGACGAGAGATCTCTTTCTCAAAGTTGGACTTACCTAACTGGACTGCCTGTCCTAGGTATACGTAGTGGTCAACAACTTCAAGAGTAGTGTTCCCAACATGAACTGGAGAGGGTACAACATGGCCATTTGACATAATTTTCGTCTTATCCATGTACATCTTGAGACCCACTCTTTGGGAAGCACTACGGAGATCTTCGAGCATTATGTTCAGGTCTTCCATGGTCTCAGCCATAAGGACTATATCATCGGCAAAACGAAGATGTGTTAGGTACTGGCCATTAATGTTGATGCCGAGTCCTTTCCAGTCCAAGAGCTTAAAGATGTCCTCCAAAGCAGCTGTGAACAGTTACGGAGAAATAACGTCTCCCTGTCTCACACCACGCTGCAGTTGGATAGGACGTGTGCTCTGGTTCTGTACTCGGATTGACATGGTGGCATTTTTGTATAAGTACCTCAACACCTCGATATACCTATAGTCCAAAGGGCAAAGTATAGGGCAAAGTATAATAACTATTAAATATATCAAAGTTTATTAAAAATATTTACTGAGATAAAAATCAATAAACAAACCAATCCAGAGGGGAGTTTGCAATTCGAGTTTCGCGTTGTCATTAATGCCTTACCAACCGAGGAAATCTTCTCAGACTTTATTGGAAAATATGTCTTTCGTTTATGGGGACTCTTAACTTGGTAAAAAAAAATAAAAAAGAGCTTCGAGAGGGTTCCCTATGTATTTGCATAAAAATTTAAGGCATAATATGTCATAGCATAATATGATTTCGCCGAATGATGTTTACGCATAATATTACTTAGTCATAACAGCTTATGCATAATTGTTTTAGGCATAACTACTTTAAGCATAATCATGTTTAAGCATAATATTCTTTAGCATAAATTTAAACACGCATAATGTTATTAACGCATATTAACAAAAAATAATGAATACACTTCGAAACTTGAACATTTAAAAGCTATTGCTAAAATTTTACAATTGAAATAAATATTAATATTGTTTGTCACATGCATGGCCAGGCTAGGGGTATGTATTTACAATGCCGAAGTTGAAAAGACTGAATTTTACAAGACCCATGGACGAAACACCGAAAATCAAATGGTCGAACGGTTGTTTGGCCGTACGTTTAAAATCACGAAAGGACATTTTAACTAAAATATTAAATCCCGAAGCTTAAAAAACTGAAAGTTAATTGAGGGTTACATGCCAGCAGGTCGGTTCTGGCACTTCGCCGTCCGCTGCCGCGGCACACTCGCTTCGCTCGCTCGGCTCGTGCGTTGTAGGTCGCAATGAAACATAACCTCCTCCTTGCTCGCTGCGCTCGCTCGTCGTCGCACCTAACTAACAGACTTTCGGGATTTTGAACTATCGCCATTTTAACTTTCGGGATTTCGAACTATCGGTCATGTAATTTTTTTTTTATTTTGATTTTTATGTCTAAATAATATTAGGCAAATAAACAATATGCCTAATAACATTATGCGAAAACAAATTAGTCTAAATGATTATTATGCTTATATAAATAGTATGCCAAAAAACAATTATGCCAAAGTATTATTATGTTATGACAAAAAAAAATATGCCAAATCCGTTATGCCAAATCAAATTAGGTATAAAACCATTATGCGAAAACAAGGGATCCCCTTCGAGAGAAGTAATTTGTCAGTGGTGACGGGTGAAGACCGCAATTCTAATTAATTCGACCAGATATGCAAAACATTTTTTTCGACGGTATCAAGTATCAACACATGAGTAAAGAGACAAAGCTTCATACAACCGCGCGATTCGGTTGCACTACTACAAGCATGCGGGGCATGTGTGCGTGTCCACTGGCCACTTGTCGCGTACGCGGAAAAACCGGAAAAAACCTGTTTTGACAACTGCAGCCAGTGGACAATCTTAGGAAATTGCTTGTTTTGTTAGTTGCAAGTTTGAATTTCACGTTCTTAAGAAGCTTTATCTCAGGTCCTTTCTTTACTCATGTGGTATCAATAAATTAATTGATAGATCTAATTAATGTTTTAGAGTTGAGGAAGAATACATAGCAAAGGAAAAATATTTGTGATTTTTAATTCTTACTTCATACCTTCCATTCCGCGAACTTTTTGACCTCCCCTCGTACTGTTTCTTTTTGAGACTCCGATATTTCGGCGCAGTTGCATGCGCCATGATCACGGAAGAAATATCGGAGTCTCAAAAATAAACAAGTAGATCCGTAGACGGCGTAAATCCTGACATAGTTTATTCTAATAAATAACTACTTTATTGCGAATTTATTATATTCGTTTCAATCAAAGTTCGACAATTTCAGTCTTATAGAAAGGATCCAAACTATCGCTTAGCAATCGCTGAAGACAGAGAAGGTGATCGTGAACCCTTGATTTTACTCTACACTTGGCCACAAATGGAAATCGATGCAGTACTGCGGGACGGAACAACGAATGCTTACTCTGTTCTTGATTTCAGGTATCCATTTAAACGAATCAATAGCTGAATTAAGCGCTTGATTCTACCAATTATCGTCTTTGTCTTCGAAAGAGCTGTCTTTGTGCATCAAATAGATCTCCATCTTCTAACTATTCATAAAAGTCATTTTTATTTACGTAGGAATACCTACTTATTGTTGTCAAAATGCTTGATAAATTGATTAATTTTAACCGAATAGCAAAGATAATAATGTTCGTTTATCTTTATAGCCCTGACGGTGAATTACTAGCTTCTGTTGGCAAAGAACCAGATTACAACCTTACTATCTGGACCTGGAAGAAACACAAAATTTTACTACGCACCAGTGCGTTTACATTTGATGTCAACGCTGTGATGTTCTCACCTTATTGCCCTGGTCAACTTACTACGGCAGGTCCATTTCTTTTAATCCTACTAATATTATAAATGTGAAAGTTTGTGGGTTTGGATGTTTGGATGTTTGTTCCTCAATCACGCAAAAACTACTGAACGGATTTGGTTGAAATTTTGCACACAGATAGTAGATAGCCTAGATTAAAATATAGAATACTTTTTATCCCGATATTCTCACGGGAACGGGAACCATGCGGGTGAAACCGCGGGCGGCCGCTAGTTTCCTATATCTTTTTCTTCTTCACTTTTCACCAACTGTGTGTTTGAAATTAATAAGGTACCTATAAAAATCCATGGGCAAATACCTTCTAGATTTGAAGTTCGAAAAAATTATAGGTGCGGCTCATATAAAATTTTGGAAAATGGCGGAGACGTTCACTGGTCTCAAACTGAAAGGAGAACTTGGAAGATTCGGCAAAACGGAAATTTGCGACGTACTGGGAGTCTACCCAATGCCCGATGAAAAGGTGACTTTCATTATTAAAGTCGTAGTACCTAAGTGAATTATAACCAAAAGACTTGGCCATGATGTTGAGGTTACCAAAGACAGTAGAAACAAGAGTACTGTTTTGCTTGTTAAATTGCTTTAGTAACTTATCTACGCTCTAACCCGTATCGAATCATTTATTGATACCTACTTATTCATTTATAAAGACTAATCAAACCTCCCCGACTATAATCAGGTACTATCAGGATCTGAATGGGGAAATGTGTTAGTCTGGGAGGCAGGTCTAGTCAAATTAGAAGTGACTCAAAGAGGAAGAAAGACCTGTCACAAAGGACCTGTTGTAAGTATAAAATATAACTTCCGATTTGTTTCCATTCAGTTACCGTCCAACATGATAGCATATTGACCACAAATGTCAATTTACAGCTTACGTTACTTTAATAACCGTTGAAGAAATGGACTTCTTATATTATTCAGCGTATGATTTTTCCTCTCACACAGATCCAATTCATGTTAAGTCCTGCTGGTGACGAGGTGACGACAATAGCACGCGACGGCTGCGTACGCGCCTGGTACTGGGACACTGTCGAACAAGCCGACCCGCCTGAAGATGACCCGTTTGTCGAACTCAACCCCGTCGCTGAAACTTGTGTAAAAATCAATTCAAATAATGATTATAAAAAATAAAAATTGTGGTTTAAGTATAAAATTGCCGATTTTTTCTTACACAGAGGCTTTTATAATCTTTTATGATGTTAAAGATGCTTTAGTTGCTTTTATTATTTCGAATTATGATAATGAGGGCCAACTACCTATCAGCAATAAAAACATTTCTGATTTTCTAATTACTACCTTAAAATTGACTTTTTGTTAGCAGAAATCACCACTTAAATCGTTGAAACTCAGGCACGTAGCATTAGTAAGCTTAGTATTAAAACATTTGTGCATAAAAGTTTTAGAACATTAGCGTTCATGGTTTTTATAGTTATTTATGCAACTGTACTATAACGAGTATTAAAACACGAATGTGGGTTTATAGTATCACATGAGTGTTTTAATACCTAATTATGTACAGTTGCATACAAGACTTTATCTACACCCATTTTTTTATTTTTTCTTATTTTTATTAGGGAAACAATATGTATCTTCTATAAAGGTTTTGACTTTGACTTTGACTTTCCTCTCCCTCCTCGTCATTATGTCTTCCGCACGAGTGTTATAATGTTGTACTGGATTTCATAATGCAACGCTCGCGCGTGGGCGCGCGGCGCTGCAGGACCAGCTCTGGCTCGGGATATTGTAATGATGGCAGTAAGCTAACTGTTTCAGAATCTCTTACAGAGGATTTAAAGCATGGGTGTAGATAAAATAAATTAAGCAATTGTTAGTAAGTTCTTAAAAATTCTCTGTACAAAACGGCAATTTCATACTTTATAAGCTAAAACTGAATGTAAACACTTACTTACTTAAAATCTAAGCGATCAACTTTAATTTACAGGTGCCAGACTGCCAAATAATGTGTCTCAAACACCGAAAAGATTTATTTTGGTACGCTCAGGTAAGCTTTTTTTTGTTTTGAAAGCTTTTTTGTGTTATGCGTTTAGTACTGATTCAAATCTTAAATTTTAGGACGGTAATGGTGGTATTTGGAATGTAGAACTGGAGATTGACAAAATCGAATGTGATCATCGAAAGTTTTTCACTAGCCACTCTGGTGGCGTCGTGGCTATGGCAGCGTTGCGCACCCATCCGATTTTAGTAACGGCGGGCGAAGATGGAGCTTTACTCGCTTACGACACCGAAAGTCACTTACTGTTAGCTCGTTATCATTTTCCAACGAAGATAACGTGCCTTTTGTATCCTCCCATTGACGTAAGTCGGTCCTCCATTTACGCTTTAACTGTATAATTCTTACCTACTTACTTTACGTAATATTTTCATACATTATGCAGGTAGATGAGACCAGTCGTATTCTGATGTTGGGTTTTGCGGACGGCATCATGCGCACTCTTTTTCTTCACCCGGAACGTTTGCAGAATCAGTCCGTTATGCTCGATGTACGAATTACCTCGGCACTTACCATACACAGCGAGGATTCGGAACATGCTGACGTCATTGATTTGATATCCGTAAGAAGTTAATTATATTTTTTTTCTGTTCCTTTAAACACCGTTATTTTTAAAGTATATCTAAAAATGAAAAGGGGTGTTCAGACCACGTTAATGAACAACTTTTACTATGGGGCCAACCACGAAATCGCGAAAAAAAAACAGTCGTTTCATACCCAACAAGCAAAAACGTCATATAAGTTCTGACTTGTACGACATTAAGTCGGATAGCAGTCTTATAATAGTAATGAGATGACTGCTAGGTCATAAAGACGTCTTAAATCTAACTTTTTAGTCGTGCGACAAATATGTCATAATAAACTGGTCATAGTAACGTCGGCACGACTTAAACTATACGACGTTATATTAAAGTTTTAGCCAAAACGTCTGTACGACTTGTAGTCGCATTGGAGTCAAGTTTCGACTTTTAAACGACGTTTAACAAAATGGCGGCTTAACTTGGTCTTCAAATAACCTTGAAATGACTTTTTGTCTTTAAAACGTCATATTGAGATTAGTGTGCGACAAAATTAACATGGCTGACATTTAAAGAAAAAAACAAAATTTTATGAATAAAAAAAATATGTTTCAAACGTAAAACTACCAAGGGGCATGAAAATATGAATTGTATTTACATAGGTATATTATCATAAAACTTTAATTCCCAGACGAACTAAACGGTATAAGAGACAGACACAGTTATCAAGATTTGAAAGTTATGTAATACTCATTTTTTATTTCCTTGTAATAGATTTATTTTGCACTCAGATCTCGAAACATAACCACAAACACGAGTCACTGACAAACATTAAAAATCAGTCGTACAAGTGTTGTTACTTGACTCATATACTACGTTTTCGTCATTATAAAACATCTGTATGACCACAATATAACGAAAGAGTCGTTGTAAAGTTTTGATGCGACTACTGTACGATGGAAGTGGTAATCTTGTGACTTTTGTATGACCATTAAACGACAATGTAGGTCGTATAAATGGGGCCCTTTTCGCGTTGAGCAAACGTTAGTATAACGTTAGTGTGACCTATCTTTTGCGACCAGTGGTAATAAGATAACGTTTGTACGACCATTGTATGACGTAAAATTGTTAGTTGGGTACATTGAGTCGATGTTGTACTTTTCTATGGAACAGCTGATTTTTTTCGCGATTTCGTGGTTGGCCCTATAAGTAGTAAAAGTTGTTCATTAACGTGGTCTGAACACCCCTTTTCATTTTTAGATATAAGGAAGAGCGGGGCTAATCCGTCCGAAAAATAACACTCAAAAAAGATCACGTCTGTATTTTTTCTTAAATAATAGCTACAGAAAATTTGACAATTACATCAAAGCAAGCCGTTATTTCTAATTCTATTCATCATATTTGGAACGTGAAAAACGATTGCAGTAGCTAAGAAAATAGCTAAATTCTAATAGGAGTCGACTTTGGACAAGATAGCCCCGCGCGGGGTTATTTCGTCAGGAGTTTAATAGAACAACATCTGTGGAGCAATTCTCGTTTTACTCAGAGCTAAACAATACTGATGACGCTGCCTATTTGAATTTGTATTTAGTTCTGCAGACATAAGGTTCATTTTCGAGAAAAATCATTCTAAATTTTTTAAGGGGCTATTCCGTCTCGCGTCCATACAAGATAGTGACGGGCTCACTATATCGATACAATATTTTTTTTGAGATATCGATAACTTTTTGTCTGGAATCAATTTGAATAAGAAAAGTTAAGGGGCTTCTTGATTGTAGTTGTAGGTATTCAACGTGTTATTTCCTGTCATTATCTACCGGTGTACCAATTCATTCGGATTCGTCCAGTAGTTTCTGCGTAACAGAATAACAAACACACATTCATACATCCACACAAACTTTTGAAACCTACTCGAACTGCATTAAAAATAAAGTACTTAGGCAGTTTCAATAAATTAAAATCTCCGTACTAGACTTCAACAAAGTTAGTTTAGACGTTTAGGCGTAAAAAACATAGGTTCACGCGTTTTCGGTTAAATATGTGTACTCATAACAAAACACAAATATTTTATGTCAGTTGCTCAACATTTATGCTTATGTCGATAAGAAAGCCAATCATAGCACGTCACTAGCTTTTTGCAAATTCATACAAAATCGACGGGGCTATTTCGTCTTAAAAATTGACAACATAGCCCCGCCAAAATATTTTTTGAGGTTATGATATCGGACTTAATAACACTGTTTATTTAAAGCGTAGGATAAAATAGTTTAGACAGAACCTCCAACATTCAAAGTTATTACTTACCTTGGGCAGATTTCACAACAATCACTTTTAACACGTAAAACGAAATAAAATTTGCGGAGCGTCATCTATGTTGTGTCCATTCAAAATGGCGACTGTAGAAGAATAGCTGTCATTCCAAAACCATGCATCCTACAGCAACATCTGTTAGCTTATCGCGAAGTTAATTAAATTTTATACCTGCCGAAAGATGTCGTTACTAGAAAACTATTAAACTGTAGGCTACAAAGTTTTCTGATAAAATAGCCCCGCCAACAAAATAGCCCCGCCCTTCCTTACCTTGAAAATAACGGTGTATAACCCCGTTAACTTTACTTGAAAAAAAATTTCACACTTGATCCATTTTAAATCAAACCAGAAGATGAGGTACCTGGAAACTATATCCACAAAATAAAGGGGTAGAGGACAGAACTAAAGTCAAGCTTAGTAGGTACGGTCAGCAACAAAAGTAGCTTAATACTTTAGTACTTTGTCATAGCACCTTTTTAACAGAATGTCTCGCAGTTTGAAACATTAATCAAAAAAGTTGTTATGACAAAGTACTAAATTGTTAAGCGACTTACTTTCATTGCTGACTGTACTACGCGCACGCATTAAGCGTGAAATACACAGAAGCGACGCGGCTCGGGTACGGCGGCGATACGATGCAGATGTGAGACGGTCGGCAAAGGAAGGAAATATACCTATCGCCCATCGAAATGTATGGTATCGCCGCCGTATCTGCGCCTTATCTCTGCCGCATCTCTTTTGTGTATTTCACGCCTTACATAGACAGCTCTCACCGCCACGGAATGGACAACCTTTCACATAAACTTGACTTCTGTCCTCTCTCTATTTTGTGGTGTACTTCAATCAAAGTAAAACTTAAAAAGCACTAAAGATAATAATGAAGTTCAAACATTTGTATTTGATAATATGAAAATACATAGGTAACAAAACAACCATTTCAAAGTGCTATTATATCATGTCTTTGGTTTTCAGATCTTAAAACCTCACTCGAAAGACTTAGTCCAAATCACAATAAATGAGCCGCGTACTCTATTGGTAACCTGTGGAAAGGACAGTACAATATTCATGTACAGCTTAGAAAAAGGAACACCTTTCCAGTTGCATCGACTAGGATTCATTGAAACTCCCAATAACATAGCATTCATGACGTGGAAACCGGAAGAGGTTTGTTTTCGTATTCGTAGGCTTCTCTTGTATACAGCGAGTTACGCGTGTAATAAATAAAAAAAAACTTAGGTAACTAACATTTAATTCACTGATTCTTCAGTGAATTAAATGTTAGTTACCTAAGTTTTTTTCTGAGAACTCTTCTGAGTTCTCGTGTATTGTATTATCTCAAAAAGAAAAGCTCCGTAAATAAATGGATTGACCGATGGACATCGCGCGGTCGTAGCACACTGCTCCAAAGTGCTACGAAACTTACGTAGCGTACTCCGTAGGTATTCTGTGTCCGTACTCCTAGTTGGCGAAGCTCACACCGGCTGCACGTGCTCGAGCGCGTTTTTCTTTTTATTCTTTTTTATATTTTCTGCTCAGTATCTTTTAGATAACGGAATCACTGAGTGAATTTTAACACGGCATCCGATAAATGCTGTACCTATTGATTGCTATAAAGTTAATTAAATTTTCTGGTAATTTTTTTTTTGTTGTAATGAAAACATATGCCAAACGATAAGCGGAAAGGCAAACAGGAACTTTATTGCTTAGAAACTAATATCATTACTTTAGTATTCATTAAATCATGTATTATTATTCAAAAAAAACCTTTTTAGGAACGTGTGCTGCTGCTTTGCGGACAGGTTGGACTACTAATGGAGGCTGTTTTACCAGAAGTGCCAATCCGTAAATACACGGATATAACCACGTTCAAACTAAATTTTGTGTCGTATAAAGAAACACTTGTAAAGAAAAATTTGTAAGTATTTAAGTAAGGTCTCTGCCCTGCCCACTACACCGTACCCATCGAAATGTACTATTTCGATAACCGTACCATACCATGGCCGTGCTAAGAACGCGTCAGGCAAAAAAATATTCTTTGTATTGAAAAGTATGGCAAGTGCATGGCCGGTGACAGAACGGTCTAGTGGGAATATTGTCATACTTTTCAATACAAAGAATAATTTTGGTTGATAAGTTCCTTGCACGGTCATGGTATGGTACGGTAAGTAGACAATTAGAAAACTTCATAGAAAGATAGATAAATTGTTTATTTATTCCAACACACTTATACATCTGGTAGGTACAAGTATAACATTAACGAAAAAAAAAAACTTAACTAAAGGTAGTGCGGATGTGCCTATGTGCAGCAGCGAATAGGGTCGAAGCATAAGAATAAAAGTCTAAGCTCGGTGTAATATTTTCGCACGTGGGATAGGCGAAACACCGATTTTCAGCCTTCACCCTAACTAATCTCTTTAGGTTAATAATCGAGAATCACAAGGATACATTGTGAGAAGTTTGAATAAATAAAATCAAAATTATTAATGGAAGGGAAAAGGAATGCATCCTACCTCTTTTGACATTTACTGTTTTTACTGTTACATGTTATTTTTGGCAGTATGCGCCATCGGCCTTTTCCTAATGAAGAGGATCTTGCTAGCATCGACGAGGAAGCACTTAAAGCCAAAGAAGAGGCGGAAAAAGAGAAGAAGGATGATGAGGAGAAAGAAGAATATGTTGGAGAAATTCAACTCAGTAAGATTGAACAGAAGAACTAAGAAAATTTATTTTAGAATGTTGACATAGTATTCAGTAATAATTGTTAAGAAAAAGAATCAACTACTTACTCACTCCAGAGTTTTACATCCAAATATTAATAACAATAATGTTCATCTTTTAAACAAAGTACCTACGGTCATGTCATGACGTTCGCGAAACGTCCAAAAAACCGTGTCGGATTCAAAATAATGGTCGGATTTATTAGGACTTCTAGCCCGGAAGTTTCTTTTTAGACGAAAGAGAAACAATGTTTTTACTTTCTTAAAAAATTGCATTTGATGTATTTACACTGAATAGAAAATTTCAAATGATTACCTGGCTCTTTAAACTGCAGTAATTTTTGGTAAAATAATCTTTATATAAGGTCCTTCTTAAATAGTGCACAATAATTTAAGGGGTCAATGAACTCATGCATACAAACAACTTTTACTATGGTACCAACAATGAAATAGCGAAAAAAAATCAGCTGTTCCATACATTTTGATCTATTTGATTTTAAATTTTCTATGGAACAGCTGATTTTTTTTTCGCAATTTCTATGTTGGTACCATAGTAAAAGTTATTTGTATGCTTGAGTACATAGACCCCTTAAAATGTTGTGCACTATTTAAGAAGGACCTTATATAATGCCCAGTTTAATATTTTGTCATCTTCTATAGTGGAGAGCGAGAGTATGCTTGGAACAACCTTGACATGGGCCCATTACTGTGAGGAAGGTATCTGGGTGGTCCAGAAAGGAACCGGTGCTCTGTTCCTTGTCAAACCAGGCAACAACAAGATCATAAAGTATGGGCCCATAGAAGGGGCTTGGTGCGATGATTTAATCGCATTGAGGTTCATGTAAGTAGTTATTTAATTTATATTTGTGTGTATGATGGTAACATTGTACATAAAAAAATACTTAACAGCTAACACATTGACCGATCGAGCGCGAAAAATGCTTTCGTATGTATGTCCGGCTGTGTCTGTTCTTCTCTGCAAGTTGAATTTCTCAACCGATTCTCGTGATTTGTGAGCAAATTATAAACCTAGATTTTTTAAAGAATTAAAATATATTCCAGCAATTTCGAAAAATGAACAATAATGTCACAAACGCGAGGTCTGTAGCTCACAGAGCCACTAGTTAGTTTTGTATGAGTTGTATCTACTAAAGTATGTCAAAAAGATACCGTAAATCATAGACTTATTATATTACTAAACTATCATTGCCGTAAATGAATAAAAGTTTGTTTTATTCATTTACAGTATCTTTTTGACTTACTTTACTATAACTGTCACTGACACGGCCGTTCCCCTAATCCAGGGATGGCGAACCAACGGCACGCGTGCCATTGATGGCACGGGACACAATGTTTTGGGCACGTCACCGGTCACAAAATTCATTACGCGACGATTTTATGGCAAGTCTAAGACCTCATTAAACATTAACAATTAGAAAAATGGCACGTTGATACAAAAAGGTTCGCCATCCCTGCCCTAATCTATTCTCAGTTAGAGATAAGCCTACGGTCGCCCTACCGCCCTATATTATGGTATCAGCTTTCCTGGTTATCTGATTTCTCTAGCTCTCAATCTCATTATAAATTTAAACCTAAAAACGTGGGGCGCATTTTGTAAAATTTATCATCCATATTGTCTTTAGCATGCGCCCCACGTTTTTAGGTTTAAATTTATAATGAGATTGAGAGCTAGAGAAATCAGATAACCAGGAAAGCTGATACCATTATATAGGGCGGTAGGGCGACCGTAGGCTTATCTCTAGTATAAATATTATAGGGTTATAAATATTTACAGAAGAATTTATTTTTTAATTTTTGGTCTGTTTTAGTGTTTTTACTAGTCCCTTGTAATAATTTAGTCCATTTTAAAAACGTGTTGTTAAAAAAGATTTTTTTCAGTAAATTATTATTTTCTGCTTTTTAGTTAACGAGCTAAGACTAATAAAAATATACCATCTCCTATCGGAGCACTCATCGAACGAGCCCAAACTCGATAGGGTTGCATGGTTTTATTGCAGAGTTCCAGTGGCCTTTTTCCAGCTCCATCATCAGACCCTGGAAACTTTTTCCCAACAAAGTACTCGTCAAGACGATTCAAACTAGCCCAAACTCGATGGGGTTGCATGGTTTTATTATAGACCTTTGTTGTATTATTATATTACCTTTGTTGTTTTATTATAGACCTGTGTTTTATTATTGACCTATGTTCCTATGGTCTTCTTCTGGCTCCATCATCAGATCTTCGGACACTATTTCCTATTAGAGTACTCGTCAAGACGATTCAAACGAGCCCAAACTCGATGGGGTTGTATGGTTTCGTTATAGAGTTCCAGTGGTCTTCTTCCAGCTCCATCATCAGACCCTGGCCACTATTTCCCAACAAAGTACTCGACAAGACGATTCAAATGAGCCCAAACTCGATTGAGTAACTTGGTTTTATTAAAGAGTTCCTGTGTCATTCTACCAGCTCCACTCCATCATCAGACTCTGGAAACTATTTCCCAACAAAGTACTCATCAAGACGATTCAAACGAGCCCAAACGCGATGTGGTTGCATGGTGTTATAACAGAGTTCCAGTGGCCTTCTTCCGGCTCCATCATCAGACCCTGGAAACTATTTCCCAACCAAGTACTCGTCAAGACGATTCAAACGAGCCCAAACTCGATGGGGTAGCGTGATTTTATCGAAGAGTTCCTGTGTCCTTCTTCCAGCTCCATCATCAGACCCTGGAAACTATTTCCCAAAAAAGTACTTGTCAAGACGATTCAAATGAGCCGAAACTCGATGGGGTTGCATGGTTTCAATATTGAGTTCCTATGGCATGGCCTTTCAGCTTCATCATCAGACCCTGGACTTCGTCTCCCATCAGAGTACTTGTCATGACGGTTCTAAAGAGCCCAAACACAATAGGGTTGTATAGTTTCATAATAGAATTCCTGTGCCCTTCGTCCAGTTCCATCGTCAGATCAGCTCAATGAGAGCATAATATTGCATTGCTTTCCAGTTCTGACCTATGTTCAAAGTTTCAAGTCTCTACCTTATCGGGAAGCTAGTTTAAAATCGTTCGCAAACTTTGCGGACAAACAAACGAGAAAATTACCTAAAAAAAATGTGTTAAAAAATACGCAAAGCTTGTAAGAAAATAAAAGGGCTTTCACAGATGTGACAATCGCTACCTGATAGTAGCGACTAACACGGGCTACATACGAGTAGTGCGGATGCCAACTGAAGAGGAAGACAGTCCGCAACATCATTTGACAACTTGGATGATGGCGCAGCAGAAATTGCTGAAGAAGCTGAAAGGACGCCGATTGGCTAAGGAAGAAGTAAGTAAATAATTGTTGGATTTTCGCGTCGTTGATAGGTTTACTAACGTGTTACTTATATCTATTCTGTGCTAACGTCGTCGCTATAATTAATTGGACGAGTCTTACAAGATAAGTATAATTCTATTCATGGAAAACTGTCCCCATAGAATATTAAGTCGTAGACGTCGTAGAGATATTAATTCTTCCTGCCGGACAACTATTGTATCTCATTTTCCGAGCGTTGAAGCGCAGAAACGTTTTATTTCTAATCATAATATTCTGCAACTTATCTCATAATTTCAGCCTCAACCAACACCTCGAATTGACTTTGATGACAACTACTACCTGCCGATGCACGACAGATACACAGGTGCCGTCACTTGCCTTGAGTTCAGCTCCGACGGAAAGTAAGTGTTATACTATAAAATTACGATCAAACATTGGAATAAATGCTATGACAACTGTTCACAACTAATGACAATTTAAACTTTATTATTGTCAAGGTACTTCTACACCTGTGGCGCTGATGGAAACATATTCTCTTTCGCAATCAATTTTCCAGAACCGCTATTGTCACCCCCAACTGTTCCATCACTTCCTGAATTGCCAGTAAGATCTTTTTTAATGAAATTTCATAATCAGTTAATTATTTAAAACAATATTAAAATGAGTTGATAATACTTAATATTGAACACAAAATAGAATAAATTCAAAACAGTCTAACAATATTTTCATGGAATTACGTATTTGTGAGTTCTGTTAGGCAGATTAACTTATCAATAATGTTTTTTTTTTTTCAGAAAGTGGAAAGAGTGAAGGAGGTCAGCACAATAGATGGAGAAATTATGTCTCACGAACAACTCAAGCAGAAAGAAGAATATGACAAGATGATGGCGATAGCTAACGCTCACAAGAAGAGAGTACGCGACCAGCTGGCGGAACTTACTGCTGAATACAATAAACTTATTAAAGCGTTCGTCTCTTTCCTTATTTTGAAATACACAATAGGTACTTACTTAGAATTATTGTAGACATGCAAGAATCTCAGCAACTACTAGTTTTTCTTCTGATTTCCGTAATTCCAACCTTGCTACACTGATCGCAGATTTTCTCACTAGGGTTTTAGCTTAATATTAGGCATACTTTTATACATATAACAGTACATTCAATTTGTCTAATTTGTCGACAGAAATCGTGTTCTACCAGTATCCCAACAGATTGACGTGACTTTAGACCCAAGGCCACTGGCAGTGCAAGAAGCAGAATTGGACGAAGCCAAAGCATTAACGAAAAGAAAGCTGGCACATCAACTCGAAGCCTCTGACTTGGGTTTTCACAAGATGTACTCAAGAAACATTATACAGTTGGACGTCTTTCCATTCACTTTGAAGGCCATCAGGTATGCAAACATTACAGGTAGATATTATGTTGGTATTAGGGCTCAATGTTACAAAGTATTAAATGACAATAAACTGTTGACTTTACTGTAATAACTACAATATTTCGTAATCAGAGACCAGGAAGTTCAGATAAGACCACTACGGCAGAAGAATCTTTCAAAGGCATTCTACGATCAATTCGAAGAAGTTTACCAGAAAATGGCAGAAGCTGCTCTGCGAGGACGGTAAGGCCAATGACAAACTAAACAATACTTACTTTTTTCTTTTAAATTAAAACCGACCATCATTGTCCATCTACTATAGAAATCTTGTAATTTTGTATTTCCTATTTTATTTATAAGTACTTAGATTAGGCAAGGGTGACTTTTATTTGACGTGGCTGCTGCAGCGGTTACTGAACTGTCCTGTTTGGTAAGGGAAATTTCTATTCTGCAGTGCATCGAGTGAACTTTTGATGGACGAGAAACAATATCCATTATAGTTAGAGCTGTTATTAATTATCTATATGTATTTTAATCTTAAAATTAGGAGCAAAACCGTATTTGCAACTGCATTTGCGTAAAACATTCAAAAATAAGTTACATACTTCGTTAATATTAAAAATTGCCAAATTTACCATTTAAATACTTTATTTGATTTCACGCTAACATTAGAGATAAGAATTTATTGGAATTGGCTGAAAAGGAATTAAAGTAAGTGTTATTCATTATTTCTTATTTTTCAGGGTAATTTTTATGAATTTAAAATTTCGTAAATCAGTCAAAAAACTCTCAACCAACTTGAACTCCGACCCCCTTTTAATAATAAATGAAGAGTGACTTTACACCCACTTTAACCAAAAAGTTTGCTTAAGAATAGGCTATGATATTATCAAACGAAGCGTAATATTGCTAAGCAATAATTTTTTTTCAACACACTTGCTCGTAAAGTGAGCCCTAATACATAGCTTTTAGGGCCATAAACCGAGCTATAACAAACGCGTGCAATAATATATAAAACACTAGTTTGTTATAGAATTATCCCTACAAAATTAAATTAGTACCTTATTGCAAGTTCTATGCGAGTAAACATAGCATTTCCAATTTAACCGGGTAATACAGTTATTTTTTTAGTAACAAAAGAGGTTTTATGCCACTAAAAATTCATATACATTTTTGGAATAAATAAATGTGTAAGTCCTTAATTAAGTCAAACAAATATTTATTATTATTAAATTATTAATTATAGCGGCCGCCCGCGATTTCACCCGCGTGGCTCCCGTTCCCGTAGGAATATCGGGATAAAAAGTTTGTTTAATTCTATGTTTTAATCTAGGCTATCTACTATTTGTGTGCCAAATTCCAACCAAATCCGTTCAGTAGTTTTTGCGTGATTGAGGAACAAACATCCAAACATGTAAACATCCAAACCCACAAACTTTCAGATTTATAATATTAGTAGGATTTACAATATTTTGTTATAAAGTATTAAAATATTTGCATTTTATCACATAAATAAAATTTAAAAGTAGGCTGTATGCTCACTTACCTCTTTATTCGCAAAATATTCTTGCATTGTGCGTGTGAAAAAAACAAAAAAAACCCTGCGCGCCTTTTCCCATAATTTTCATATTTTTTGTCGTATTTGTTGCTGTGTGGTAAATTATTTAGTTTTTTCCTCGCAAATGTGTTGAAAAACGTCGTATGAAACTCGTGAGCTCTTGCTTATTGCATCTTGGCTGAGTTACGCCCTCACCTGCGGCTCGGGCTGCAACCCACAGCCTCATGTGCAATGAGCAACCTAAGCTAACTTGTCTCATAATGTACTATTGTTAAACGGGTTGTAATCTTACTCTTGGTTTATAATTACTATTAATAAAGCCACGAATGTATTTGAAAATGGCTATCTCTATTAGTGCTTAATTAAATAAAACTTCTTTGGATGTGATATCTACTGTTTAACATTATTTTTGAGAGACAAAAAAAACAATTAATAACCGATTTTAAAATTTTACATGACAGTCGTGCGGAATCAACAACTCGTCGGACAGCGCTGGTCAAGACCCCGTGGGGCCCGCCCCGCGTCGCTTCCTTTCTGCTGGGCATGCCCCCCAACCCATCGCACCCGCTCAAGAAGGCGTTGAGGAACTACCACCAACGTCTCAACAGACACCATCAGCAATTTATTGAGGTGAGTAGGTCCCTATAGTCTGTTCACAGATAGTTGTAATGACCCACCGCATCCGCTGAAGAAAGCGCTAAGGAACTACTATCAACGCTCTCAGCAGTTCATTGAGGTGAGAAGGTACAAATTTTAATCGGCTTCACTTTCGCTTTACGTCACTTACATAGATTTAGTTTGCGCCTGGGGATGCGCACGCACACGAACTTTTCTGCAAAATGATAACGCACGTGAGTGGTTGCTTTAACTTGGCAAAACAGCTTGCAAAATCGGTTGCAGACCATGAACTTTACTAAGCTATTCTAAATCTAAGCTAAGCCACAAAATATCTTAACATAATATTGCACTTAACTTAGTTTGTTTGCAATTTGCACACAAGTATGAAATTACCCTAGCGAGCTAACTTAAGTCTTACGTAGCCTAACTCTTGTCCGGTCTGCAACGGGCATAAACCCAAACTAAAACGTTTTGAAACAGAAGCGAAAGTAAATTAATGTAAATATTTACTACAAAAATGTAGCTACGAATGATTGTTGCTACGATCGTAGACACTGTACTACGTCGTAGCTGGCTACGCCGTAGCATGTACAAAATTGGCGTCCTGCGATATAAATAGTTGCTAATAGGAATCGGGGGCTAATTGTATAATTTCAAAATCTATCGCAATCGCTTTCATTTGATAGATGGATGTGACACATTGCTGCATTTCTTTGGTAAGTTTTTATTTGTACCAAAAAGAAGCATCAATGTATTGCATCCCGAAAGCTATTGCGATAGATTTTGAAATTAAACAATAGATAGGCTGGTTTATCCTTCGATCAATGATCGAACCACATGAGTAAAAAAACGTAAATCGAACGGTTTATCTTTTCAAATCCTCACATACTTAAGTTATGTGACTCCTAAATGTAACTCCGGTAAATCAAAAAAAAAATTTTTTTGCCCTTAGTCGTTATTATCTATCTATCTATCTATTGCTATTGCGTATAATATAATATTGTGTCCTTGATTAAAAAATTACAGTAGTTAACTCAACTAAATGGATACGGGGTTACTAAAAGAACAGACTTTAGTTAGATCATAACTAATTTCTTTATCGATAATATCTGTTAATGAAAAGGAATTCATAAAAAACATGTTTTCACCTCTCCAGCACGAAAAGGGTGCTTTTGGCGCGTAAAAACTCGCAGCAAAATCGACTTTTGCTGCGAGCGTGAGGCAAAGTGCTTTTTTAATTTCTAACACCTTTTCTCGCTGTAGAGGTGAAAAGTTGTATGTTTAACACGAGAGCAAATTTTTTGATGTCTCGTGCCTTTAAATCACTCACTGTGCTCAGTAGTCTATATTAGAATCACTCGCTACGCTCGTGATTCAATTCTAGACTACTTCGCTAGTTCGTGATTTAAAAGTCAGCACTCGCAGCAAAAAATGACTTTGCTCTCTTGTATAACAAATAACTATTTTTGTTCAGTGGCAAGAACATCTAGCCCTGAAACCGGATCCGAATGCGATGCCTCCTGGCGCCGCGGAGGCCTTAAAAGAAGCAGAAGCGACTATTGGTAACAGACTGTTGAAAACGCAGCCTGACTACGTGGCGCCGCCAGGACATAACACACAGCAGCGCGTCTGTCTAGCTAGGAAAGAGGTTTGTGAATTTTACCTACCAAGATTTGTAACTAAAAACAAGACTAGCTTAATAAGGCGTAAAAAAAGTACTTTGGGACGCCTAATTTGTTAAATTAAAATGTTGATAAATAAAGTTTTGTCTGGTCTTAATAATGGGGAATGGGGAATGTCCGAAAAAAACTAATTGGCTGAATATTTTTTATAGGTAGGAATAAGTTCCCTTTGCAGTAGAAAAAAAATTCAGAATTTTCGGGTGCGTGAAAAAATTAATAAAAAATAAAGTCTCTTCGACTTCACAAATGTACGAAAGTAACAGCAGAATAGAGATTATAGCTTTGCCACCAAAATTACTTGTTGTAGTGGCAGCACTACAACAAGTATTTTTTTTAAGTTTTGACATTTTGTATTGAAACTTTTTTTAATACCATGTTGTGGTTGTGGCAGGTGGTGGCAAAGGTATAATCTCCATTCTGCTGTTACTTTCCTTTTGTGAAGTCGAAGCGACTTAATTTTTTTTTTTAATTTTTTCGCTCAATTGAAAATTCTGAAACTTTTTCGATTACTAAGGGAGCCTATGCCTACCTATAAAAAAATATTTAGCCAATTTGGTTTTTTTCGGACATTCTTCATTATAATTTTGTCATGGGTTGACCCCCGTTTTAAACTAATTTTCAATTGACAAAAAAATACTTTTCAGCTACTTCATCCTTATTTATTTTTATTTAGATCTTTGATACTAAACGAGCGTTCAACGTCAAAGTACTGGAGTTGCGCGACCATAAAGTACGTTTAGTAGAACATATGAAACAAATCGGCGAAAGGTTGAACGAAATTCGCATGGAAATACCGCCGAAAATGGCGAAACAACCTCCCCCTTTGCCCGACATTGACGAGGAATTAGAATTCCCAGAAAAAAATTTGGAGGTAACACCATAAGAATGGTAACACATTTATTTTTGTAGTGTTGTGTCAAAACTCTTGTTTTTTCTTTCGTAACTCCAATAACATCGTGCTTTGCTTTATACGGTCTAACTAAATAATAGCTCCTGATGGTACTCTAAAACCGTGAAATATATAGACTGCCTACCTTATTGTTAATAAGTGTTGCTACACAGGTGTGTTCAGCCACAAGATGGCCACTGTTGGGTATCGGCCTATGACTATTATGATGAAAAATAATTATAATTTTTTATAAAAAAATCATAGATTTATGTGAGTACCGTCTATAAAGGCTCTTATCTGATACAATATTTTTGAAAGTACAGGTGAAACCGGAGAAAGTGACATTACCACAAAGAGCACAATCTAAAAAACAGTCAATGGTAGATGTGAAAAAGTCCTCACTTTATCCGCAAGCTAGAGTACGACAACCGAAAGTACAGAAATTTGTTCCAATAACAGGTAAATATCTTTATGCTTCATTCCAAAAATCTAACCACATTAAGATCAGTCGACTTGATATGATGTGTCTACAAAATGACTGGAGATATTTTTTTATGCTTCGATTACTAAATGTTACACAGCTGTTACTGTCACTTGCAAATTCAGATTGCAGTTTGCAACGGTGAACTTGCCAGTTTTCTGAATGGCTATCAATGCGTCTCTTTTATTTGCTGTACAGTGAAAAAGAAATGTAACTTTGCTATTGATCAATTCATAATCTGGCAAGTATTAAGAGGTTGTAATTAGGGGTATTACAACCTCCTGAAAGACACACATGTCTGGAGATCAATATTCATCAACTAACGTTGTCACATGCAATCTATGAAATAAATCAATGCCCCTTTTTGATAAACTACAGACAAAGTACAAGCTCGGTTTATATCTTGCATAAAATAGTCTGTGTATTTTTCTACCTAGAAACTCGCCCACTTGCCGCAACATGGGAAATTTTGAAACTAAGGCCAGATCAAGAACCCACGCAAATGGAAATAGAAATACGCGAAAGGCGTATTGAAAGGTAAATTGGAACATAATTTTATTGGTCAAATTTTTTTTTTCGTAGTCCTGATTAAAATGCAGTCGTTTGAAGATTAACAATAGCAAATAGACTTCATATAGTCTGATACTGTCCTTAGCTTTTAAATTTTAGAGAATTCCATCCCTAGAATACAATACATCAATGTCTGATTTTCAAAAACGTGTGCGTGCAACAGGGATTAATGTCTATTTTTTATTAAGCTTTTTGTACCTTTTATTCTAGACATTTATACGAACAGAACATATTACTTGGTGATGCTGAAATAGCTGTTCAAAAATTTGACTCCCGTCTGAAACAGTTACAACGAGAAAGAATACGTGTTCAAGTAAGATATATTTTTTAGCATGAAAATACTTCATTTTGCAAAAAATATATAGGTACTTACATAAATTACCTTTTTTTAGGAAAAGAACCTGATATTAGAACTTCATCTCTACCAATTGCATAGAGAAATGAATGTTTTGAATCGATTTGAAGCTCATGAAGATAGATTGGCTGAACGAGTGTATGCAAAATTAATGCAGGTATGATGTCATTTATTGAACAAAAACAGACACTTAATGGCCACACACACTGAATGAAAAAAACTTTGCGGTGGGACATCTCACGAATCTATACAGTTTTTGGACTTAAGCGAAGAAAAATCTATCCACTCCTAATAGTGTTTTAGAGCATAATTGGAGCACACAAAATCCATGTGCAATCCATGTGCGTTGTGGATGCATTTCGAAAGGATCTGTAAAGTATGAAATTCAATAAAAGATATATACCTACCGTATGTACTGCAGCGCTGCCGTGTGCTGCAGAAGCTGCGGCGGTGTGGCCTTTAAAAAAAATCATACCTACTTTATTGGTCTTCACGAACCGCACTTACAACACATATGCGCAACTGGAACTGCAAGCTGGATAGAAAAATAGTGTGCTCCACTCTTTAAAGTTCTTCTCAAGGTTCGCGGCGTTCAAGATCAAATCATAGATTGTGAACATCGCATAGAAGAGCATCGCGCTGAAAAGGTGACACTTGACCAAGCCTGTCAAGAGCTGCAGCGGCAATTCAAAAAACTTGTACAAGACAATAAGTTCGCAGATTTCCTGCGACGCATCTTCAAGAAGAAATATCGTCCACCACGTGCTCATCAGGATGATGGTAAAAACACTTTAGATTTTTCCTTCATTTGACATGTTAAGGATAGTAATTATTTTCTCTGTTTATGACAATCAGTGACATACAAACATTAGATCCCTTCCCTTGTATAATAAGATTGATAAGTGGTGCGTCAGACACTGTGTGTTGACTTTATTAACCAGTACATTTCAACTTCTTAAATAGCACTAGCGAGCGTCCAATCCTTCAATTCCTTTCCATGAACTACTACTTAATTTTAGTCTTATGCTGTTCACGTACCGGGTGTAACAAAACCGTCAACGAAGTACGTACGTATATTCTGCCCATCATCAGGACCATTTCTGTTCAAAATTATTGCTGGGAAACGATTTTAATTTTTGGTGTTAAAAAAGCATTGCATACATTACCGCGCAATGTAGCGCGTACAACAGACCGCGCCTGCGAGTGTATGCTACACAGCTGCGTGCGGCCGAGTTGAAAGGCAGCGTTTATGTGCGTGCTCATGAGATACATTGATGACGTTTTGAAACCATTGTAACGAAATACTAAAAATTTTGATAATGTTTTTTTGGGCAAAAATTAGGAAATAACGAATAAAATAAGATTTCATAAAAATTACGAAAAAATGTTTTTGACTTTGACCTTCAATAACTTCGTAGCTATTGGTTTCCCAGGTATAGTCTAAGAGACAAAAATGATCCTGATGATGGGCGGAATGCGTGGACTTCGGTTTCATTAAGGGTCTTGTTACACCCATTATAACTATCTCCATAGAATCATCGGAAGAGGAAGAGTCGTCATCATCAAGTGAGGAGGAGGAAGAAGGCAGCATAGACAGCCGCGACATCGGCCCTATTCGACTGGACCCTAATATTTGTCCTGAAGGTTGCGATCCCGATATTTACAACAAAACTTATGACCTTCGAAACACAAGGTGCGTCAATCAAAAGAACCTAATTTCCCTTATTTTAAAAATAAAGTGTGTTAAATAATCATAATATCAGACTCTTTTTGAATGGCTTAGAAGCTTATACGAAGAATCTTGCCTTCGAGATTTTTATTGCTACAAACATAAGTAAAAGTAGATATAATTTAAAGTTTTGACTACAGGGGGGTTATTCACGCACGATTGTCAAAAACCAACTTTCCGAATCGAATCGGAACGTTAATAGTCTTCGATCTTATTTTCTACCTTATGCTACCAAACTTTGTAAATGCATTGAGCTTTCCCATCGGAAAGTGAATCGAATACCAGTCGATTGTATTGAATAGCAATATTTTTGTAATATCGAAGGATACGGATTCGCATCGAATGCTTTCGAGTAGATTTTCGACAATCGTGAATAACCTACTGGACTAAACTAATGTTTCCTCCTCCAGACACCATCATGAACAACAAATGTTAGAACAAGATCGTCTTGTGGATATGCTGCGAAAGGACATTGATGCTCATCACAAAGTCAAACGCAAACTCTCTGTGCAGCTCGACCAAAGAAAAAATGATCTAAGAGAATTTATGGTGAATATTTGACCTATTTATTTGTTAATCTTCCTTTCCGTAACAAGCTACACGGCTTCATTTGTATGAAGGTGAACCCAATACACAACATTTAGATTAAAATAAAAGACACTAAGCACCAATTCTCCGTTTTTAGATGGAAAAACAAAGCTGCATGAATGATGTGACCCAAGTGATAATTTTGCGGTATGACCAAATGCGCGCGTCCGCGATACGCGGGTGCACCGGCCCGCAAGGCTTATCCAAAACGGTAGTATTTCCTGAAAAGATGCTGAGCCGATTGCGACGTCGTGTGTTGGAACTGCAAGATGAGATTAAGCAGCAAAAGCAAAGACAGAAGTTGGTATTCGAACCTCGTAATGTCTATTTTCGTATAAACCTGTGACTTTCACATTCCACGGCAGAACCGCCGCGATGCTTTTTCCAACCAACACCATCCATCCTCCATCCAGCCTTTGCACAATTTGTATAACTTCATCATGTCAATCATGTAAAAATTAATGAAATCATTCGTCCCCAGTATCAGCTAGAAGCTGCAGTGTTACTTTAAGAAGCGAACTTTATTCCGAAACTAGCGGCCCCCTGCGGTTTCACCCGCGTGGTTCCCGTTCCCGTGGGAATATCGGGCTAGAAAGTATTATATGTTTTAATTTAGGTTATCTACTATCTGTGTGCCAAATTCCAACCAAATCCGTGCAGTAGCTTTTGCGTGATTGAGAAACAAACATCCAAACATCTAAACATCCAAACCCACAAACTTTCACATATAATATTAGTAGGATGGAAAACCATTTGCATGTATTTCATTGTGTTCGCCAGGGTAAACCGAACCCACTTGTTTCGAATGAACGTCGACATGCGCGCCATGGAGGCCGAGGCGGAGGAGCTGCGCGCCAAGATGCGCGACGTGCTCACGCGCAAGCTCGGCCGCCCGCGCCGCGTCGACCGCACGCTGGACGACCTGCTGCGCCAGATGGCTCGCCGACACAAGTTCTCTGCGACACTGGACTCTCTCCCGCAAATCTTTGTCCAACTTCGTCAATGGAGGGTACCTTACTTAAACGACATTAAAGCATGTTTCAGACGGATGTAATCACGCCTCCCATCAGAAATGACCGTTCTTGATGCTATCCATCTAGCTAGACGGTAGATGTAATCCAAATTTCTCCATTCAATCCAAATGACCTTCAACGTCCTTGGAGGAAGGGCGCGAGTTCTATCAGATGATGGAGTGCGCGGATTTCGTTTCTTTTTTTTTTTGTTTTCTGTCGTCAATTACAGACAAAAGCGCTAAAGAAACAACCACCTTTTGAAATTTCGACAAATTATGAGTCATTTTTACAATACGGCACGTGACTTTGCTACGCGAGCGCGATTCACAATGAAGGGCGACTGTGTTAGCGCTTGGATGAAAACTCGTGTAGCCGCAACACAATCCACGGATGGAAATCACGCCCCCAATCAAGCTTCCACCAAGATGACCTCTGATGGGAGGCGTGATTACATCCGTCTGGAACATGCTTAACTGACTGAGGCCTGAGTTTGAAGTTTTTAAATGTACAATGATATAAGTTTTGAATTTAAAATATTATCTTAAACGCTATGTACCGTTTAGACATTTGAAACATATGCTCAACCTTTTGATATAGGTACTTAACCCATAACAAAAACTATACAATCGACGTAATCAAGAACCTTATATATGACTCTGGACATTGCGTCACCTTTTGGGGCTTGAAGAACGAAAAAATAACCTTGAATGACGTCAACGATATTTTCCATCTCTTTCATTAGGGTGACAACAATGTTGTCCATTCGTAGGACAGTCACTACAAATAGGTACTTACTACAGACTATCAACTTATGCCTACGGCGTAAGTTTTTTGGAAGACCAATCCAAACATTCAAAAGTGTTTAGATTCTAAACATTTGAATGTTTAGAATACTTTAGATGTTAGTTAGTGCCAAAGTTTGTATGTTTGGGTATCTCTAAACTTACAAACATTCGCATTTAGAATATTACTGCATTTATAGGATTATTACTACTCTTGACCAACCATATTATAACCTTTCCATATATTCATTCAAACCCCCCTTTTGGCCAGCGGCGGCGCGCAACATTCGGTTGGCTCCTCTCCGGATGGACGATACTGTTTTGGAATGGTGGTCACACTGGGGGTCAAGTCTGCTATTGTTAACATCATATAATCGTGTTTCAATTCAATGGTGTTTGAACGGTAATGCTTTTTAACACAGTTCTTGATTCTTAAACCCAAAACTGAGACACAGTGTCTAACGGGTTTGGATTTTTAGGAAAAACAATGTGTTTCAATTTTGGGTTTACAAAAACAAGAATTATGTCAAAAAGCATTACCATCCAAACACCATTGAAACACGATTACGGCGTTAGTCACGATAATAGCAAACTTGACCCCTTGGTCCTGTACGGTCCGGCTGGTTAAAAGTCAAAACTTGGAGATACGTGGTGAGGTTTAAGACTTAGGTACAGATGCCAGCATATATATTGGCAAGAAAATGAAAGAGACATCTTTTGTCCCTTTCTTTCTATGCCGGGCAGTTTTTTTTTATACACACCTGCCCTTCCACCCTAAAGTCACGTGTATTTTTATTTTGTACAATGAGGAATGTCCAAAAAACAAATTGGCTGAATATTTTTATAGGCAGGAATAAGCGCCCTTAGTAATAGAAAAAAGTTTTAGAATTTTCGGTTGTGTGAAAAAAAAAATTAAGTCTCATTATTAGTCATTGTATTCAAAAAAAGTTGCAATATAAAATGTCAAAACTGCATTATTTTGGCCGTTGAAAATAATTTCCCTCTAACGGTAATTGGGATATATATACTATAAATGTTTCTTTTCCTCATCGTTTCGGAATCTGAAAAATAAAATAAGATTATTTTTTATTTTGTTACTACGAATAAACAATGGGTGTCAAAGACCATAATAACTAGTAAGGTAGTAAGTTAGGTAGGTCCGATTCTTAGCTGAAACTGATCTAAATTGTTTAACTCAACTACGTAAGATAATATTTTAGTTTACATTACATTTTTTCTCTCTGTTAAGAATACAAAATAATTCCGCTCTCAAAGTTAAATGTGGCATAAAAACATAAATGTAATGTTAGGTAGGATAAACGTAAATTTTTCATCCAAATCTTTCTTTCTTATTCAAAAGTTCTGCTGTGATTATGGTCACCCTGCGATATGCAGATAATATTTCTAAAGCTTCTTATGTGTCGAAAATGAATACAGATTTGTACATATTATATTTATTATATTGAAATAAAAAAATACGTAATTAAGGTGGAATTATAATTAACTTCTATAATATTTCCGAATTAGATCGGAAACAATCTTTGAAATCTGCTAAAATTTAGATTTCTGAGAAGGAAAAATTGAATGCTGAAAATACTTTAAAAAACACTTACTTGTGAAATATAATGTTAGAATTTGGTTTTGAAACACTTTTGCAATTTTGCACAATGCAACACATGCTTTGTAACGCGAATTTTATTTAAATAATTTTATATTTTTGTACATAAACGTGAGATGCGGTGGAAAATCATTGACATTAGTGACATGTCAAATCAAAGACAATTCCATCAGTGATGCCACCTTATTTTTATTTGGTAACTTATGAAATATGGAGAAATTACTGTTAAACGTAAAATATTGTAATAACAAAATGGATTCATCTGTCCTCTAAATAATTACTTTGGCATGTACTAATAAATTTTAACATCATGTAACTTATTTAAAGTGTGCCGATATTTACATTTATTTAGAAAATCTAATTAATTGTTGTACATGACCTGGGTAAATTGACTATGGATTGGGATATTTTGTACTTAGCATGGCAATTTCAGTCACAGTGTGAGAGGGATAAAAGAAATCTGCAAAGGTGAATGACCTCATCCCCAACCATCCTTCAGTAGTAGAATGTCCAGTGTCATAGAATATGAATATAAGGTTCTTGGACGTAATAATTCGATAAATTCGAAATTTTGTAGGAACGCCATAGTGAATTAGAGAAGAAATACCTGAAAGCTCTAGCACATTACTCCGATAGACTTCGTCTGGCTGCAGCTCTACAATGTGAAGTATTGCCACTAAAAGTAAGCTACTTATTTATTACTTAACTAAAAGACCGACTTCAAAAACCTACCTCTAAAAAGCAAGAAATAATATTCGTAATAATAAAAACACGTCTATTGAAGTGGGGCTGGAGTACAAATTCCTTTTTTTTTTATTCTAAAAGCCACACCCGACTTCAATAGACGTGTTATTATTATTACGAATATTATTTCTTGCTTTTTAGAGGTACAAGGTGGAGCGACGATCTTCGCAAGGTGGCTGGCATAAACTGGATGAGTACTTATAGCCGCGGATCGTGCTCAGTGGCATGCAATCGGAGAGGCCTATGTTCAGCAGTGGACGCTGATGATGATGATGATGAAGAGAGGTAGGTTTTTTAAAGTCGGTTTTTGTTTTTTTTATTTTTTTTTATTTTTAGTGTAGGTACCTTTTGTATCATATTAGGTAGTGTAGGTATATTATTTAGGTAGAAAAATTGGCTCAGCCAAACGTGAGTTAATCGCGGAGAAACATACATACATGCGGGTTAAACTGAGAACCTCCTTTTTAAGTCGGTTAAAGAACTACAATTAAGATATCCCTTTTTCAACAAAAAAATAATTATAAAGAATCTTATTCAGTTCATAAACAAAGAAGCTATACGACTGATTATTGAGGTAGTTCACACAAAATCATACTATTTTCGTGCTTTTTTCAAGATTACTTGAAAAGTTCTGAACCGATTTTTTTTTAAATGGGACCAATTTAGGAGTTTTCCTAATGTAATAACGTTTGAATCATTTCAATCGGTCCAGCCGTCTTCGAGTAATCGGTGTACAAACAAAAAAAAACAAAATAAAAACGGGTCGAATTGAGCACCTCTCTCTTTTTGAAGTCGGTAAAAAAAGGTTAAGTACAATACCTTAATCTGACATTGACATTGTACATTGTGATATAAATAAAATGTACTTACTTACCTAAAATAGGGCAAAATAGATCACATTGACACTTCATCAAAATTCAAAAACACAACACAATATTTTTTTTTTTCAAAAGCACAATTAGGCTACTTAAGGCTCGATTACACCATGCATCTTGATGAGACAAGCTTATCTTAGCCAGTGGTCAAATTTGTGGAACTAAGATGTTATTACATATTGTTACCTAGGTTACGCCATAGACGACAGCGACGCTGTCACCGAGTCAGATAGGTTTGTATTTGTTAAAGTTAAGGTTAAGTCGAGATGGTGCAACTCAGCCTAATTTTTTTTTAGTTTATCATACCGTTTATTGTAATAATCTCAAAAGAAAGCAAAATGATTTACTTTGACTAAATATAACACTAAGTGTGAGTTGCACCAAACGCTGTCAAAGTTAAAGTTATCGTCAAAATGGTAATGCTAACTATTTGTCACGTCAAACTTGTCAAAGGACATCATGCAGGCTGGCAACCTCTTTTTTGGCTAACTTATGCTTAACCGGTACTATAACAAGCTTGTTATAGTTAAAGTAAGATGGTGCGACTCAGCCTAAGTATAAATTGTGACATTTTAATTATTTGGTTCCCGTAGTGCGGTGGTTCCACTCATGATTGCAAGCAACTTTTACTAAAAGGCCAACTCTGATATCGCGAAAAAAAATCAGCTATTCCATTCATTTAGGTCGAGTAGGTAGGTATTGCGCTTTTGTATGGAACACACAGCTGATTTTTGTATTTGTAAAAGTTGTTTGTAATAATTTCAGCGTGTATAGACTGACAGATATCAAATGTGATCTATTTTAAATTGGCTCTACTTTGATTTTTCGGACCCTTTCTTGATTCAAGCTAGGTTAACAGAAAATACCACAATGGTTTTGAGATTTGCCGTGCCATATCTTTTAATTGATTAAGAAGCTAGATATTTTTACCTCTATACTTTAGTTTGATCTTTTAATTAATTTAATTAATCGTTTTTTGTTTTGTTAATTTCTTGCAATGTTTGATTTGATGTGAATTTTATAAAAAAAAAAAACATTTAAATTAAAATGATTCAAATTTCTGAAGGGTAGTATTTAATCGGGTAACAATAAATTCCCATTTCGGGTACCAAAAATACTGAATACAGCGTACTGAAATAATAAGTGGGCGACGGAGCGAGGGCACATAAAACATTTAAAATTTGGCATATAATTTATTTATAAAAAAGGTGACTATAGTATTATATCATCTGTGGTGACTATTATCCTAATCGAGATGACAAAAAACAATCCAGAAAGCAACCTAATAAAAACGCGTTAAAATACCATGTTGGGTAGCTTAAATCAGTTATATAGTTACCTACTTGGTATAATAGTTGCCCACTCAGTATTTTAGTCACATGTAGTCGCCCGTTTTAAGTATTTTTGTAATCCACTGTTTGCCGCCCCTTTAATTATCTTGTCGCCAAAAAAATAAATTGCTGCCCGGTTTAGTATTTAAGTATCCCATTAACAGTCGCCTTTATTTATTTCCAGTCACCCAATTAATTAATTCCCATTTCTGAACTGCTGTAAAATATGTAACGTAGGGAGGGGGTCTCACAGGTGTCCAGCTGTGACAAGAACTAATTTTCCGGGCCTTGATGGGTTAAATAACCCTAAGAAATTCACATTTTCTATTCTAATTTTAGCCTCAAAAGGACCCGACGGCAAATATAGGTGGATACGATCCAGTGCAGTACAACCGCGATGTGGTCCGCTTGAGAATTGTACGCGCTCAACAAGTACAACAAATCAAGGTAGGTAACATTAGTTTCATGGTGAATTTAAAATTAACGTATGCCTATATATATATAACGTAACCTGCATAATTTCGAAAAGTCGTAGAACAAATGTTGTAGTTTATGATGACAGAAATCTACGAGGTTGTTGGTGTTTTACAAATAACCCTGTACATATGCCACTGGATTTAGCATTTGCTAAGTCCAGTGCTAACAGCATGGGCGTACCGAGGGAAGCAGGCTGGATTTTGTTTACCTCCAACTAACTATCAATTGTTATCAATAAAAGTTCTTATTTGCCATACAATGTATTTGATTTACAATAAATGCCCTGGGGGCGATACAAAAGATTTGCCCCCTCCTACGCCCGTGGCAAACAGCTTAATCCTAATCTACTTATGATTATTTTTATTTTGTAAACACAAGTGAATCAACAGTAATGATAACCTAAAGTAGGGCCGATTTAATAGATCACATTTGACATATTTTGTCAGCCCATAGTGAAATTTGTCAAAGTAAATCGTAAATTTGATTTCTTTCGTGATTATTACAATGAATATGTATTATTGACTGAAAGAAGTAAAGCAATTGTGCCTTTGAATAAATAAATATAGTATGCCCGCCGTTAGAAGATTACGTTGATGAATTTTGATGAAGTGTCAAATGTGATCTATTAATTATTATATTTATTAACCCTACTTTAGTGGTTATCATTACTGTTGATCCTAATCTAAATATAAAACAATACAATTTACACAAATAAATATAAGATAATATAAATGCACAATTATCGAAATAAAGTTAATTTGTCTTTGCCCATAGCAACTCCAGGAGGAGATCGGGGCCCTCCGGCTGAAGCCCTTGTCGTACCGGACTCCACCGCCCTCCATCTCGCCTCCGGAGTCCGTTCGCTCGGATGTATACCTGTTTACGGTCCCACGCTCTTTCCCCGTCAAGAAGAGATATTTTCCCATGTGAGACTCTTTAAGTCCGTTTGTGAAGTCACAGTACCGCCACCGTATTCTTTCATACATTCTCTATGAACGCGTTCACTGACACAGTGCTCTGTGTCAGTGAACGCGTGTTCATAGAGAATGTATGAAAGAATAATGGTGCGGTAATATTTGTCTGACGCCACGTTAACACGTGTCAAAAACGATGTCATCTGACGGCGTGTTAACACATGCCGCCAGATGACATCGGTTTTCATAGTAAATGTATGCACTAAAAAATACTTTAGAAGCACACTTATTTATCTTAATCAGGGAAAAATAAAACAAAAATTCGTTATTTTTCCCTGATTTCATCCTGTGATAAAACTAAAATAATACATTTTTTTCTGTTCCATCATATTTTTATTCGTATCCGAAGCGATCAAGCTCAAATTTATCAAAATCGATGACTTATGCATATTCCCTATTATGAAAATATTTACATTTAGTACCTATTATAATATTATTTCTGAATTTACCTACTACCAGCAGTATAGTGCGCCTTGGTAGTGTCGTGGGGAAGAAGGGTGTTTTTATTCCAAATCTATGAGTTACTATTTTGCAAAACTTACTAATAGTAAAAGGTCCTATTCGCAAAGTGTCATACATCGCACTGGGACAGAATAAAGCTGAACAGTTATTGAAAGCTCATTAAATGTACTTTCAAAAGATATCAACATTTAGACAGTAAAACGTTAGCTAGCAATAGCAGGAGGCCAAGTCTAAACTTATTTTCGAAGAGGTGCGATTTTTCTGACTTCGAATGTATTAAGAGTTTTATTTTTTTCTTAATTTTATTAAGTAATAGGTACTTCGTTTGATGTTTTTTTCTTGATTGGCGGCGCTAGTGGATTCACGATACTGCCTTAACTCCCCTACTACTACTCGAGATCGAGTTCACATCAGAATCGAATAAACGTCAAAAATCTTTTATTTTGTTACATTGAAAACTATTTCCATGGTATCTGTACCTTTTTAACGTTTACTCTATTCTATACCAATTCGATCTCAGATTCTCATCGCCTTCGGGAGTAACCCCCTATTTAAAAATAAGTACTTACTTAAAATACTTTTTCCCCGTGTAGAACTCCGCTCGGATCGTACGCTAAGTTGGTCTACGATGTGAACATACAAAAGCTGCTTTTTGACTGCCTGGACTCCATGCGCGTTTCGCGTGATGACGCTGAAGAGCTGATGCAGGACCTCGCTTCAGAGTTGCCGGCCGTTATATCGGGGTTTGTTAATTATAGCACTATGATCTACCTTGGGTGACATAATAGTCATACAGCGTATATCGAGCTACGTGTAAAAAATATGATAAAAATAAGCAAGGGCTGCTAAACTGAAAATCCTCAAAAATTAAATTTACATACTGTATTGTACAGTGGCGTAGCGTGGGGGGGGCGGGGGGGGGGGGGGGGCGGCCCGCCCCGGGCGGCACTTTTTGGGGGGCGGCAAAATTTCACGAAAAAAATTATTTAAAAAAATATTAAGTACTACACTATCATTGATTGTAACGATTTTAACCAAACCATCATCACCGTACAACCTGGAGCGCGCGGCGCGGTAGCGCGCCGCGACTGGGCTACTAAATGGTTGATTGTAATGATTTTAACCAAATCATCATTACCGTATGGTCGGGAGCGCGCGGCGCGCTACGCACGCCGCAACTAGCCTACACTATCATTGGTTGTAATAATTTTGATCAAACCATCATCACCGTTTGGCCTGGAGCGCGCGGCTGCACTATCGTTGATAGTTATGATTTTGACCAAACTATCATCATCGTATGGCCCGGAGCGCGCGGCTACATAAAAGATTATGCACCGAAAAAACCCGAAAAGTTAATTTTTAGTAAATACATGATTATTTTTTTAAAGAAATAACTGATTTTCTTGACTTATAGCGAAAATAAGGGGGGCGGCAAAATTCGAGTCCGCCCCGGGCGGCACAAACACACGCTACGCCACTGGTATTGTATAGACTAGTATAGGTAAGTCACATAGACAAAAGCTCCATAAATGTACCGGCCGACATTGGTTGACTTGACATTACGAAATTACTAACATCCGGGAGGGCGATTCTACCTCAACACACGGTGTTACGCTACGGTAAAGCTATGTACGGATAGCGCTTAGAGCATAAATCCTCTAAGGGATAGCGCGTTAGTAACTTTTGGGGTCTCATTGGCGGGAGACGTGGCGCGAGGCTTCTGCAAACATGCGCAGTAATCCCATTCAGTTTCGCTAAACTTACGTGCTGCGGCCTATAGTCGGGATACCTACGTTGTTGCCCTCGCGTACATTGAATGGAGAATGTTACTGGGTCTGTTAAATCACATAATCCAATAGCTTATGGGACCACATAAACAACTGTGAAGAAATTTTTGCGATATCTCTTAAAACAGAAAAGTTATATGGTCTAGAATACCAGTTATTTTGTGTGACCAATAACGTCATTGGTCATACAGGTGAACCTTACGTCGTACGTAATAAAGCACATATTTCAGTGCGCTTGGCATTTCCTTCAAGCCTTTAAAACTTCGAAACTACTCGCTTGATTTAAATAAAACAAAAACACGTGTATTACTAGACATTTAGCTACATGATCATAAAGTTTCAAGTTCTCCATTGAATACGCGTACCTACAGCTCATGTATGGACTACCGCCGCGAACCTGAACACGAGGAGAATCGGTCCATAGCGCTACGCGAGCTTGGCCAGTCATCCACAATTCTTTTGAAAGGATATCATATCATCCACGTTTCATAAATTTTTGGTTCAAATATGAAAGTTCCGGCCAAAAGAGAAAAGTGCTTTATTCTGATAGATTTTGTCCATCTAAGCATTTTTATTATGGCACCAAAGCTGTAGCACCGCTTCACATTTGTGTCAAAATGTATGAAAAGACAGACTTTTTGAACTCAATTAAAATCAAGTACAGCGGTGCTACAGCTTCGGTGCCATAATAAGAAATGCTTAGGTGGACAAAATCTATCAGAATTTGCTTTTTGGCCGACTTTTTTACATTTGTGCCAAAATGTATGAAAAAACAGACTTTTTTTGAACTTATTTAAAATCGAGTACCTACCTACCTATAGCGGTGCTACAGCTTCGGCGCCATAATAAGAAATGGACAAAATCTTAGGTGGACAAAATCTATCAGAATAAAGCACTTTTGCTTTTTGGCCGGCACTTTCACATTTGGACCAAAATGGATGATGTCCTTTCCTTCCATGCATGTTTGCGTAAATCGTCATTGCGATAGTTGAGTTAACTATAAAAAATCCTAATCCTATCCGTACGTAGCTTAATAGATACCATTTACCGTGGTTACGCGATCATCCATCACCGAGATTTTTTACACGTCGTCCGGTAAATGGTAGGTGTACGTACAGTGCGACACGTTTCAACACACTTAACTACTTACTTATATCTTTTTTAAAACAAAAAAAAATATATCCTTTGTAAGATTCAGTTTCCTTACTTGCGGCATTTTAGGTCCAAGTCCCGGTATGAAGTAGTAGATGCTTTGGTTCGGAAGTGGTTGTTACGGTACGGAGGTGATCCCAGCCAGTACAAAAAGCAGACGCGTGCATTCGACGCCTTAGCTGCACTTACTGACCGCATGATCCGCCAGCACGTAAGTATCAAGTTCTTAGAACATTCAATGCGTGGCGGTTATTCATTTGATGTACCTAGGTACTTAAGGTACATTATTTTAGCGTCCTGAATTATTGATACAATTGTGCTAATATAAAAAAAAAACAATATCCTTTAGGCACGTTAGATCCTATTACCAGAATGTCCAGTCGGATCATTTGGTCTACTTATTTCACTTACCTGAACGTCCCCTTCCTTGAACGTCCACTGACCTGAATGTCCATTCTCCGAACGTCCATTTACCCGAATGTTCCTTCATCAGGGAAAACCCTGAACGTCAATGTACTTTGATTCAAACCGCTTGGCGCATGGCGCAACGGCAGCCGGCACTCTGCCTATTGACTTGAGTCTTGAGCCAAAGATCCCAGGTTCAAATCTCGGTAGAGGCATATGTTTGAATAATGGATGTGCCGAATATTTGTTAGAGACATGGCTGTTTTCATTATTATTTATGTATTCTATCCGTTTGGATCTAGTCGCCATAGTTTAAGCTTGGCTTGTTCAGACTTGATGATTGATGTACTTGCTCGGAATACCTATAAAAACAATAAAAAACGATTTTACTTACTTAAACATTAAGTTTCGACAAATTACCATTTTAGAGAAAGTTAGGCCAGCATGAACTGAATGCGACAAACCTACTTACTAAACCCTTTTAAATGCAGGTTGAGACTATGGAAGGTCCGTTAAGCGGAACCAATGCAATGGAGTCGCTAGAAGCAGCGCTAAAAGACGTGGCTGGTAGAGAGGAACCACTACACGAACGCTTGGGACCGGCTGTGGCTGCGCTCTTCTACGCAGCAGATATGGAAGACCTAGGTTTGTAAGCAAAAGAACTGCATTTAAAATATTTTAACAGTCTAGCCGTACTTAACTACACAATACTACCTGTAGGCAAATGACAGATTGTTTTAAAACGTAGGTTTATGAACCATCCTAACTTTTGCGTCGAGGCTCAATAATGTTCTTACCTATTACAGGTTACTTATTTGTAAAACACCAACAACCTCGCAGGAGTAGATTACCAACACCATTAACAACGTTTGTTCTACGACTTTTCTGAAAAAAATAATACTTTCCATATTAAAATGTCCATCTGACCGAAATAACCCTGTATACTTAAATAAATATTTCGATAAACATTTCAGAAACCGAAGAAACAATGACTTCTCTCATCCACTCTCTCGTCGATGAGAAACATCCTCTCACTGCTGAAGCTATCGACTGCATCCAAGTTTCCGATATCATAAAAGACATAAGAGGTATAAATTCAAGAAAGGTGACAAAAACTGAAACGCAGCTATTTACTTGAAATATACGCAAATACATTCAAAATTGTCTTTCAGATTGTGGCATCGAAGCACCCCAGGAAGAAGTCGAACACATTATAATGCTAGCTATAGATTGTTTACGAGCGCAACTTGTGACTCCCGAGGAAGCGATTCAAGTGGAAGAAGAGACCCAACAAGCTATGTCTATCGATGTGGTAAAGTAAAATTAAATAATTGCCACATTTAGAACAGTCACGCGAACCGTAGCTCTACGATGATTTAATGCCAACTGTTTTTGCTACCGAAAAGTATCGAATATACTATACTGCTCCCAGTCAATGCGAGTGAAAGAGAGAAAACGTTTCGGTAGCGATAACAGATTGCATCAACTCATGGTAGGGCCATATTCTGCTAAGTGTTCTGAGACTTCTGAGTGAATCGATTTATTGATATTTTAAACTCGATAAAACTAAGTATAGTGGGTACCTCATAGCTATACAAAAGAGTATAGAAACAAAACTAAAATTATATTAAATAGCAAGTTAGCATCACGTGGTTTTTCTATACAAAAAAGTACTCGAGTGTTGCCATACACCGTCAGCAAATTCTGGCTAAAGCCATACAGCACGATTACTTATTGAATACAAGAACAATAATCAAAAATATTTATGCAAACGAATTTGAATATAAATTAAATAAAAAAATAATTTCGATGTTCTTTTCAGCCATCTCTTACTACTAGCCGTTCTTCGCGACTTTCCCGACGTGATGGACGTCCAAGTCACGGAGCTGGCCAAGCAACACACGCGCAGGAAAGTGTCCGTGGTGATAATGATCAAAATGAGGAGGGTGACAGAAATGAAAATGATGTTCGATTTGCGCCATCTGCTACTACCAGCCGCTCTTCGCGTCTCTCACGACGTGATGGACAACCAAGTCACGGAGCAGGCGAAGCTACATACGAGCAGGAAAGTGTCCGAGATGAAAACGATCAAAATGACCAAGATTCCGATGATGAAAATGATGATGGCGGTGATGAACAGAATGACGATGATGAACAAGACCAGGGTGACGGTCATGAACAAGACCAGGATGACGGTCATGAGAATAATGATAACGGTCAGGACAATAACGCTGAACAAGACTAAATAACGTTCAAGATGTTAACAAACGGCAACAATGGCCGTGATTTTATTAAAGATAATGATGCTGTAGTTCAGAAATAAATCTTTTAAAAAACATAATTTTGCTTTCCCTGTAGTACTTATCACAGTTGTTTGGCCAAGGCTAACGAAATGGTCAAAGTATAGACCCAACCACGTGAGATCAGTATAAAACCCCCTTCGGGGCCGTGACTCCCTCGGTGTCTCCCCTAGGGGAGACAAAGGGATGTTGCTAGTGGCCGTAGCTCCCCTGAACGGGGGAGACAAAAACCCTCCATTTATTTAATAATTTTATGGTGGTTTTGTCTCCCTCATGTTTGAAAATGACAGGCCGGTGAACTTCGTAGCCTTCGGAACTCCGGACACTAGGCTCCCATGACTTCGCTCCCATGGAATCCACAGATATTTGTATCGCCTCTTGACACCCATGGGATCCTCAGATTTTTGTGACCCTGGTATTTTTTTATAATTATTATCAAGCATAGGTACCTTTATTAATAACGACAGCAGGTAGACAGTTGAAATTTTCACAGATGATGTATTTTTGTTGCCACTATAACAACAAATACTATGAACAGAATAAAATTAATATTTAAGGGGGGCTCCCATACAACAAACGTAATTTTTTTTGTCGTTTTTTGGTACGGCGCGAGTCCAACTCGCACTTGGTCGGTTTTTTTACTTCAGGATGTTTTTGCTACCGAAAAGTATGAAACCGCACCACCACAGACCATAGAACTATAATGAGGCCACGGCCACATACAATCCCGATTTGGAATAATTCCGAACGGAATATCGATAATGTATGACTAATGTTTTTTTTCATGAAAAAAGTTCGTGTTTATACCAAGAATTTTATATTCTAAATTCTATTACCTATACAATATTTTTTGAATTCATATTTGGAACATTACGTTGTGAGTAGGGAATTCGATCCCGGCCCTTATTTCTAATCCCGGGATTTCGGGATTACACTTAGCCAATCCCGGGATCCCGGGATTATTTCGGGATTGAAGATTAAAAATAAAAATATGGAAATCTTACAAAAATCGGCTCTTTAAAATACAAAAAAATAAAATTGATTAAGATTTGATCAAAAATCGACGTACTTAATCAAAATTTTAACAAAAATCTACGAATTTTTGTTACAATAAACACCTAGCTAATCTAATCACTCTAACTAATCAAACTAAGTGTAACAAGGCTTTGAGTCTGGTTACACTGACACTCTTTAATTTGAAGTTTTTCTTTTACAAGAATGAATAAGTACTTTTTAAATTACAATAAATTGAAAAATACATTTATCTAACAAACTATGCCAATGAAGAAAATTGTCAATAACCTCTCTTAAGATCAACCAAATAGACGGCTTTCATGTGAAAACCTAGCTGTTAGTATTGACTGCTTGAAAATAATATGCATTAGTCACATAAATGTCTTATTACTCTTAAGTATGAAGAAAACTAATCTTGAAGAATGGTCATACATTCTTATTCAGAAGTAGTAAAACTGAAGTATGTCACCACGTAACCCAGTTAGACTTGCTTGTCTATCATTTAAATTCAAATTATAAGAAGTTTTATTTCAAGGAATCATCGCAAGTCGACTAGATCTGCTTGCTCGGAATGCTGCTTGAATGAAATACAAGAAGTTTTTCTTGTTTTTTATACTAAAAATGATAGGCAAGCAATTCTGTTGAGAGCACTAGCACTGAGCGTTTCGCTTCACGCAGTCCATTTTGTAACTTTTTAATTATTTTATCAATCCCGAAAATTTCGGGATTGAAAAACGGTCGGGATCCTCTAGTTGCGAGTGTAGATCAAGGTGTAGATAAAATACAAAAGTAACCTTTTTTGGATTTATGTAATCCTGGTACTTTTTAGGGTTCCGTACCAAAATGGTAAAAAAGGAACCCTTATGGTGTGACTCAGTACTCAGTCTGTCTGTCTGTCTGTCACAGCTGGATATCTCGAGAACTACTAAAGGTATCAACTTGAAATTTGGAATGGTTTAAGATGACATTTGCCCAACTATTTTGCAAATAAGAAATAAATAAAAAAAAATATCTTTTTTACAGCAGGGCCTGAAAAGGGGTCTTAAAATTTGAAGTGGGGCTACTAGGGCATGTGGGGGTATCATATGAAAGAGCGCTGTTTGCACGTTTTCAATCATTTTTTTCTTTTTTTTTCTAGACGGCATCGTTTTCGACTTATGATGAAAAATGTAAAAAAAAATACCGTTCCCACTCTTGACCGGTTTTATTTAAATAATTGTTGAATCAATCCTATAATTAGTAATTATATTTATTAAAAATTCATAAAGAAGTACAAGGATTACATAAACCCAAGAATATGAATATAAAATTCTTGCATAAACCTAGAGAAGGGTAACTTATAGTTTTTTATTAATCCAGGGTCACATAAATCTGAGGATCCCATGGGAGTCAAGAGAAGAAAAATTATCTGTAGATCCCATGGGAACGAAGTCATGGGAGCCTAGGCCTAGTGTCCAGAGGGACTCGTAATAAGTTTCTAGTCTTTTATTACGTTTTTCTTACAGGTTCTGGATAACTTTTCACCCCTTTTGAGTTTGACCCCACCTGACTAGTTTTTTTTATTACATTTTTATAAATTAACCAGAAGATCCGGGACCTTTCCTAAAGAATGTAAATCGTTTATAGGATATAGAAAAGCTTCTAACCGAATTTTCAAAGTACCAGGCTCACATAAAAGCAAAGAGATTCCATTTCAAATTTCTTCGTCAAATACGACTTTTCACCGAGTGACGGGGGGTCAAAGAGTAAAATAAGCGTAGACAGAGAATTTCTCTGTCTTGAAGTTGTATAGAAACTTCTTTCAGCAGATTGGAAAATGCGCTCCAGCGCGGCCCGTCTCACGCCGGTCGGTTTGAATCATACTTAATCGATATTCGAAGGTCGCTACTATATGTGGTGGTCTGGTATAACCACGAGGAAAGAGTGCTTGAAACTCATTACAAAGTTCACTGGCCTGTCATTTTCAATCACGAGGGAACGTGCCGGACTACAGCTGCGCCACAAAAAAAAAGTTAGAAATCTGACTTTTTGACTATGCCATGATGAAGACGATAGTTTGTCGGAATTTGTCGCACAAAAACCAGAATTTGTCGGGCTTGCGTTTAGGAGATACGTGTGGCGCAGCTGTAGAGACGTCTCTACAGCTGAGCCACACAGATCTCGAAAACGGAAGGTCGTAGCGAAAATCTAATTACTCGTGTGTGCAGCCGTTAATTTGTCGGAATTTGTCGCACAAAAACCAGAGTTTGTCGGTCTTGCGTTTAGGAGATCTGTGTGGCGCAGCTGTAGAGACGTCTCTACAGCTGAGCCACACAGATCTCGAAAACGGAAAGTCGTAACGAAAAACTGATTACTCGTGTGTGCAGCCGTTAATTTGTTGAAATTTGTCGCACAAAAACCAGATTTTGTCGGTCTTGCGTTTAGGAGATATGTGAAGATACGCTGTGGAGACTTTTCTACCTGGATCTTGAGAAAGGAAGGTCATAGCGAAAATCTGATAACTCGAGTGTGTAGCCGTTAGTTTGTCGGAATTTGTCACCAAGAATCAGAGTTTGTCGATCTTGCGTTTAGGAGATATGTGAGGATACGCTGTGGAGACCTTTTTACCTGGATCTCGAGAACGAAAGGTCGTAAGCGAATCCTCACATATCTCCTAAACGCAAGATCGACAAACTCTGATTCTTGGTGACAAATTCCGATAAACTAACGGCTACTCACTCGAGTTATCAGATTTTCGCTACGACCTTCCTTTCTCAAGATCCAGGTAGAAAAGTCTCCACAGAGTATCTTCACATATCTCCTAAACGCAAGACCGACAAAATCTGATTTTTGTGCGACAAATTTCGACAAATTAACGGCTGCACACACGAGTAATCAGTTTTTCGTTACGATCTTCCGTTTTCGAGATCTGTGTGGCTCAGCTGTAGAGACGTCTCTACAGCTGCGCCACACAGATCTCCTAAACGCAAGACCGACAAACTCTTGTTTTTGTGCGACAAATTCCGACAAATTAACGGCTGCACACACGAGTAATCAGATTTTCGCTACGACCTTCCGTTTTCGAGATCTGTGTGGCTCAGCTGTAGAGACGTCTCTACAGCTGCGCCACACGTATCTCCTAAACGCAAGCCCGACAAATTCTGGTTTTTGTGCGACAAATTCCGACAAACTATCGTCTTCATCATGGCATAGTCAAAAAGTCAGATTTCCAACTTTTTTTTTTGTGGCGCAGCTGTAGTCCGGCACGTCACGAGGGAGACAAAACCACCATAAACTTATTGAATACATGGAGGGTCTTTGTATCTCCCGTTCAGGGGAGCCACAGCCACTAGCAACATCCCTTTATCTCCCCTAGGGGAGACACCGTGGGAGACATGACCCCCATTCCCGGCCCCGTTACCCGACGTCTTTAAGAGTTCAATGTCTTTAGTGTTCAATATAGTAAATCGGCCATCCTAAATTGGAAGGTGTGGGTGTGGTACCGTACTAGCTGAACAGGCACCGAGTTTCGATTGTTTAACCCCTATAGTTTTGGTTCAAGACCCCGTCGTAGACTTAATGCACCTGAGGGCCTAGTACGAATTGTGTTTCTCACCTCACTTTGCGAATAGTATCCAGTGAAAGAGAGGAAATCAGGCGAGTGAGTGAACGTGTGAAAGAGAGAAAACGATAGTTAACTATTCGCAAAGTGAAGTGAGAACAAAAAACCGGCCAAGTGCGAGTCGGACTCGCGCACGAAGGGTTCCGTACCAAAAAACGGCAAAAAAATTACGTTTGTTGTATGGGAGCCCTCCTTTATTTTATTGTTTTTAGAAATTCAGAATAAAATATTAATTTTATTCTGTTTTTAGTATTTTGTTGTTATAGCGGCAACAGATATACATCATCTGTAAAAATTTCAACTTTCTAGCTACCACGGTTTATGAGATACAGCCTGGTGACAGACAGACAGACGGACAGCGGAGTCTTAGTAATAGGGTCCCGTTTTTACCCTTTGGGTACGGAACCCTAAAAAGCCAAATCACTCGGGGAGATGATCAGTTTGGACAAAAATATTTTTTGTATAATTATGTTCCTGCCTAGTTAAAAAAATAAAAATCTGTTCTTTGGTAAATACTTTATTGGAATGTCACTATATTAAATTACATACAAAACATGTAAGGGAAATTGTCGAGTACCTAATAATTTCAAATCCAAATATAATTATGGCGTTTAATATTATAACTTTGGTTACCTAACATAAAATATATAAACTTATCTATTTTTAGGGCTACTTCAGACGCTGACTATGGAATGAAAATACATTGGCTCATGATTTTTGTATTATAAGGGCCAGTTTTACAGGTTTTGCATAAGTTTAAATTCCAACAAAGTTATTTGAAATATAATTATTGAAACTTCATTCTATGAAACAAACACAATAAAAGTATCACAAGTATTACTAAACAAAATCACTTAAGATGTTTTTAACAATGCCGAATTCGTGGTCCACCTAAGGCACCTATTTCGTTCACCTGGGTGTACCAGGGGTAGTTTTTTCCTCCCGTGGTCCACTTGTATTAAGGATGTAAAGTAGTTACAAAGGAGGTATTTGACATGATCTTCATATTACTTCAGCTAATTAAGTACAGAAGTATATTGAAAATCCAAACGTCGGGAAACCCAAAACAATTTATCAAAACCAAATAATTCTAAAATAACATCTGAATTAACCATTATACGTGCTGTAATCCGTAAAAAGTGTTTTATTTCTAATATATTGAAAATATTAATAGAGGTCAAGTTAACCTTTTGTAGATTTATGTTACCCTGTACTTTAAATTTCACCATACTTTTTAGTTCAGGATATTAAAAATATATAAAAATACGCTTCCCTAGATTTATGTGATCCTGTTTACCAATCCATTACCTAGCACCTGTTTTCAATTGTGCCAACCTTTTGCTCATAGTTGATTGATTGACTCTGCATTTTCCAAGTCGAAGATTTTCAACCAAAAGTTGATAGGTGGACCATGGGCTATCTATCATTCTACAAAACTACATAGGTGGACGACAGAAATAAATAGATACCTGTGGTACACCTAGTTCACACGATGTGGACCACGGGATGAAAAATCTACCTCTGGTACATCAAGGTGAACTTAATAGGTGGACCGAGGGCAAGAAGGGTCCCGAATCAATATAGAAGTTTACTATTACTAGACAACGACTGAATTAACCTTAGTTACATAGCGGTCACATAGCGGTCCGTTTTACAGATTCATTTTATCGGATACGTTTTTATTCGGCGGTGGCGTAAGTAGTTGTGTTAGCACTTAGCATGTTCATACACAACACAGTTTATCGGATCCAGTAAACACACAATCTGATGCGACTTTGTTACTATATCCAGTAGCGACGGATCCGTTAAAACGGTCCTGTAAATGCGGTGTGCACATTACGTCCAGTAACGACAGATCCGTCAAAAACGGTCCTGTAATACGGATCGCTGTGTGAGTGTGTGACCGCACAGTTAGACAGTAAGAGACCTTCCTTCGTTTTTCTCTACACATCGGGAATAAAATATCGTGTTTCAATGATAATGCTTCAATAATCAAGGTTACATGTTTTATGTGAGCAGGTCGAGGATGAGGACGCTGAATTACAGACCTTCGGGTCCCCTAACTCAAGTGCCACCTGATTTTGCGTTTGATATTTTAAGGCAAGGCAGTTCACGAAATCTACTCATTCACTATCTTTTTACCCGACTGCAAGAGGGTTATGTTTTTCGCGCGTATCTTGTTTGTATGTAATATTCTTTATTACCTCATATCTTTCAAACGGCTGAACGGATTTCTATGATTAAGATATCGTTAGACTTGTCTTGTCAGCCCAAGTGTTCCTAAGAAGGTGGTGTCATAAAAAAACCAACATGGCGGCTGTACGGTACTATTATACGTAGTGGAAAAAAAATTAAGAATATGGTTAATAATTGCATAGCTTTAATTGTCGATGTCGCTTCGCCAGAAATTTGACAAAATTTAGTACATTGCTCTTGATTTTTGGAATGATGGACCATTTATTAAAAATCTACTCAGTTATTGTGTTAGATCAATAAAAATCTATCCTTTTTGCATAAAAAAAACATATCACTGTCGTTGAACATTATTACGAAATCTGACGATTGGAAGTTTATTTTTATAAGTCAAATTCAAAGTAAAAGTCAAATAAGCTTTATTCAAATAAACTTAATAATTAAGTACTTTTGAATCGTCTATATTTTCCTACCACCCGTTCCAGACTTTTTTGATGTTATTCCGGATTTTTTTACAGAGTTACCACGCCATTTTTCCTTTTTCCCCACTGCTCAACTCAACTAGACTGCTCAACTGGACCCACTACCCAACTACAAACTGCTCTGCTGGAGAAGTTTCATGATGATAATATTTTCGACAAATTCAAATAAATTGAAACATTTATTTTGCTTTTAATTTATTAAATAAAACCCTTGTTATTGAACAAAGTACCAGGGTAGCATAGATTTAGAGTATTTAATTTTGTAAGCAGAAGGAATTTTCTATGACTCGTCTATACTTTATCTCTGTCGCTCTCGCGCTAACATTATTGTTATCGCATTCACCAGACGCTATCTCGCTCTGAACCAGAATGTCTTTTCCATACTTGCGAGAAATTAAAAATAGTGATTACTTATTAACTTAACTGAAAACATATTCCCACTGCTCAACTAATCGCAGTTGAGCACTCACAGTTCAGCATTGGGGATTTCCCACTACTAAACTATTCATAGTTGGGCAGTTTATTTGAGCAGTGGGGAAAAAAGGCTATTCTTCAATATTTTGTTCGGTTACTGTGTTTCTTTTTTAGTCTACAGTAGTTTTTGTAAAGTCTTTTTTTCAGATCGTGAACTGGCCTCGCTTTTTTCAGATCGTGAACTGGCCTCGCTTTAACCTCATTGCTGTGGCATATTCAAACTTAATTTTGCAACATAAAACATGTTATTTCTCAATAAACGGTGGTAAATCTCTTCAGTATAGTTTTAGTTACACTAACATAAGTGGTGGGAGAATTTAAGAACATAAAAATTGTTATTGAGTACTTATTATAAACTATAACACGAATAAAACGTTCTTCCATACCACTTCAAATAATAAGGTTTTAATTTATTTATTAAACATACACCACACTGTCCAAAAATATTTCATTAATTGAAAGACACATTACCTTTACAGTATACATAATTCTTATCAGGAGAGAGACATTAATTCATACAAATGGTCATATTAACACACGTAAGAGTTAAGACTGCAATTATAACATAAGATACTCTGTGCCATTTAGGTATATCTTCAAAATTATAATCTGTACTCATGTTTACAGAGGTTCTTTAAGAAGATTGGATAAACGTGGTTTAACAATATGTACTCTAATTCGTTATAAATAGAGTCTATTTACGACAGACAGCCAGCTAGCGCACGGTATTCATATTTTTTAATGAAATTATTTTTTCTGTGATGGGATTATACCTAGTTCAATTTATGCACACAAGGCACTCACACTTTTTTCGTAACTCTACGATTAACTTAGTGGACGTCAATCACTTTGTTTTCTAATAAATGCGATTAATGTTTTTGTGAGGTACCTACAGAAAGAAAACAGCTAACAAAAATAAAATATCCATCGCTGTTACCGAACATTCTTCGTTAAACCTTAAACCGGAAAATAACTTTTCATCATTCATGCTCTGAAAAGTGGTTACATTTAACTCGTAAATTTGAAAATTATTTACCTTGTAATAAATATCCCTTGGCGTTATTATGGTTGATGAAGACAATCATGCAATTTTTTTTCCAAAACTATGCAATTACGAAGCAACAGTAACACAAATGAATACTAATCTCTACGTACAAGTAATTTTAAAAATACTAAACTGCATACAAAACTACACATAAGTTTAATTGACAATAATTTATTGTTGGTCAGAAATTAACATATCTAAATTGAAGCATTTTAAGTAATCATGTGCAAGTTCGCCAGTACTTAGTGAAATAAAATCGAAACGTCCCTTACATTTATAAAAGTATTATCTACACCATCCTAAACTAATAAAGCTTTCATTTACGATGATTACGTAACTAATGTATGTGAGACTCGTATCTAGGCAAAGTAGTGGAATGAACTTGCAAATACCGTATTATGAGTAGGTACTGTACGCGGGCTATGAAAAATATCTAATGCCGTTATATTTCTTTAGATTGCTAATAATGTAAATAATCACGATGAAAAAAAAAACGAACATGAGTACAATTTGTGCTAGAATCTGTGTTATCTTACTGAATTAATATTTGGCAGGTTTCAATTCTGAGTACGACTAAATATACATTCTAATTAATCCCTGAGAATATTGTTTATCTCACAATCCTCGAGAACATTCCACAGTCAAAGGTATTGTCAGTCCAGTTATGTAATAAATAAAGCGAATAATACATAGTAGATTATATGCAACCGTCGACAAAACATTTGACTGTGTAAATAACCTAATTGGTGTTCACCTTACACACTTATTATTAAATTCATTCTTAGATTTCTAACAATTATAGATAAAAAATAATAATTTAACGTGGAATTATATTAACTAGTTAAAGTATAATACGTATTATATACGACAATATTGTGAATTACAGAACGTAAACAACTTATATCGTCAATACTTAATTATCAATAACATAAACGTATGTGTATACTAACGGCCAGAATTAATAGTCTACAGAAAGGGATAGGCCTAAACCAGATTAAAATTTATATGCAACGTGGTGATGCTAAATGTTGCCTAGCAACAAATCCAGATCTGGCCTATCCCTATCTATGGATTAATTATTATTTCTGGCCGTAAGTCATCTTAAATTAAAAGATTTGGATTAAATATGGGAAAAAATATTATTATGATAGTCCCACACTGGTCTATGCCAGCGGTTTATGGTGTGTTTTTGGTAACACCAAAATGATTGTGCCGGAAATATCCACATTGATTCTAGAAATTTTTAATATTAATACATTACCACAATGTTTACACCTTGGTGGGACCTTGAAACGCACTCTCCAACTTACAATTTGAATCAGTATGTACTTACATAGCTAATCAGAATATTTGCCAACGTTTAGATAAGAACCTAGTTTAGTTATATATAGTTTAAGTAATCGCAACTATGTAAGTAATCATTATGAAGTATCAATTTACATGTTAACCGCTGGAGGTTTTTTACCTGTTTTTTATCGATGCTCAATCCTGAAGCCTGAATATTTTCAAAGTAATAATCACTTTTTTAAGAAAATATTAAATGAGAGTCATTGAAATAACATTATGAATAAAGACAAATTGATGTTTAAATTCAACAACACTCTTCACCAATTCTACACTTTTTACATTGATCCATTATAGTGTATTGTGAGAATTGAATGAAAAAGATAACAATAATATAATTATAACCCTTAAGCATGTAAACATTTGCCAATAACAACCATATTAATGTTACAAGGTTGGCACCATACCCAACACAGGTACGAGTATACCAGCCAAAATAAAGGCTTTGCACAAAGCGCAGAAAAGGCACGAATTCATAAGATACAGCACACAAGTCAAAATATTATCTATTATATTATAATGTAGGTGTTCAATCATCCTTATATGAGGTCAACTCTAATTTTACTACTAAGTATACGTAAATTAAAAATTACATTATTTTACGAATCTGTTTTGATTACATTATCTACGCGTTTCGTTTCTAAGAAGTCTAACTTTGGAATCATTGTAAATTTAACAGATTAAAGGCCTAACTGTCTCTTCATTCGCACTACTGCAAAGTTGGAAGAATATTCTAATTCCCTGTCTACAGCTTGACCATAATAGTTACTAAAAATACTTCAAGAGGTATCTCAAGGCCCATCATTCAATATGAGTCACACCTCGCAAGGGCAGGGGGGGTATTACAACCTCTTAAAACTTGCCAGGTTTATGAATTGCTATAGTTACGTCTCTTTCTCGCTGCATAGCAATGAAAAGAGATAGATTGATAGCCAGTCAGAAAACTGCCAGGAAATAAGAGGTCATAATACGGCCCCAGGAAGTGAAACACCTGGCGCCAGCACGCTTTCATGTATATCATATTGAATGATGAGACTTGAGATACCTCTTGCAGTATTTTGTCACTAGCTCTGTAACTATAGAGTTGACAAAAATTGAAGGCGCCACTTTCTATGCCAAAATATCAAAATCACGAATAACTTGGCAACACTGTCAATTTTTTGTACCTACTCAAAAATTTTAGTTCCATTTCATTTAAGAGTCCGCTTGCAAAATTTTTACGTGCGTTCGCTGCCCCCCACCCACTTATTTTACTCGCAACTGTCTCGCTCCCGCACTTTATCGCGCGGCCGAGCGCTTTGTGTCCATCGTTCTGGCAGCGCCCCGGTTTCCGATTTTTAAAGTGCAAAATTTTCAACTGATTTAAAAAATATATTTTATATGATTTTTATGTATCTTTTCGCCTGCAAACAAGGCTTGATCTGTTCTGAGAACACTCATTAGAATTATAAAGGGAAGTATAAAAGTAAGTAATATAACTATAGATAAGTATTTATATTTTTGTGGCAAGCTTACATAGCTTAATGAGAAAGAAAGAAAATTAAAGAAAATGCTTTTTACTATTCCCCGTTCAGTATATACACATATTATTAGTTAGGTACTAAGAAGAAAGAAAGAAGAAAGAAAGAAAGAAAAACTATTTATTGACCGTAAAACATTATAGACAGTAAGGTAATTAAAAATAAAAGTTATGAAGCAAAAAAAAGAAAACAATGTACATACACGAACTAATTTGTGTGCGGCCAACTAGGCCCCAACCTCAGCAATGCTACAGTGGCATACCGGAGCATACCACTGCAACGCTAGTATTCTGGAGGAGCCTACTTGGTGACGACAACCGACAGACAAACCAAAAAAGAAACAATTCTACTTCCTATAAAATACAGAAAATACAATTTCAACGAAATAATACCTACATAATAATAATACCAACGCGATAATGCGATATCAGTGGCTGAGTTCTGGTCCTCACAACTATAATTATACATATACCTAGTCGACACGTTAAGAAGAAGATAATACCAACAAGCATCGATTCTACATGCACAAACAAATAAAAGGAAGGAGGAAGTAAAAAAAATAATATCTATTTGGCTGCATGGAATTAGGTTTCTTTGCCTCTCCTATGACAGTTTGATCTAGTTAAAAAATAATAAAATAAAAATATACTCTTTGTCGGTGTCAAAAAACAAAGAAATACTCTTTGTTTTAGGCTGCGGTCCGCATGGCGATGAAATCGAATTTTAGCGCGAATCCGACCAAATTAAATAGTAGTCTCAAAATATTACTATCCCCGTCACTACATTTACGGTAACATAAAAAACGTCAAGGTTAAAAGTAAAAAACATAAAATTTAAGAATAAAATTACTTAATGACTATAAAATTGGTAAAACAAGGCACAAATAAAGACACTGTGTGTGTGTATTGCTGTGGTGAGCAACATTCAGAGAATGTCTCAAGAAATTTTTTTTTTAAAAACAAAAAACCGACTTAAAAAAACCTACCTCTAAAAAGCAAGAAATAAAATTCGGAATAATAAAAACACGTCTAATTCGGAATAATAAAAACACGTCTATTGAAGTCGGGTGGGGGCTTTTAGAATAAAAAAAAGCAAATTCCTTTTTACTCCAGCCCCACCCGACTTCAATAGACGTGTTTTTATTATTCCGAATTAGACGTGTTTTTATTATTCCGAATTTTATTTCTTGCTTTTTAGAGGTAGGTTTTTTGAAGACGGTTTTTTGTTTTTTAAACAATTTCTTATTTTTTTATTTTTAGTGTAGGTACCTTTTGTATTAGGTAGTGTAGGTATATTATTTAGGTAGAAAAATCGACTCAGTCAAACGTGAGTTAATCGCGGAGAAACATACATACATGCGGGTCAAACTGAGAATCTTCTTTTTTTAAGTCGGTCAAAGAACTACACTTAAGATATCCCTTTTCCAACAAAAAAATAATTATCATATTCAGTTCATAAACAAAGAAGTTATACGACTGATCATCGAGGTAGTTCACACAAAATCATACTATTTTCGTACTTTTTTCAAGATTACTTGAAAAGTACTGAACCGATTACAAAATTTCAAAAAATGGGACCAACTTTGGAGTTTACCTAATGTAATAACATTTGAATCATTTCAATCGGTTCAGCCGTCTTCGAGTAATCGGTGTACATACAAAAAACAAAAAACAAAAAAAAAAAAAAAACTGGTCGAATTGAGTACCTCCCTCCTTTTAAAGTCGGTAAAAAACTTTTCTACTCGATGTACCAATTGTATGGCATATTGAATCAACGGCTTATTTCTCGGAAAGTAGCTGTGTTATACTCGTTACAGATATTTTCCGGGTTTGCTAAGGTAGAACTAAATATTGGCATGCTCTTTTTGGTTACAGGTGCCCTGAATTTTGCTGTACAAAACAAGAGACACTAACATTTAGCAGAAATGTCGGCTAAGTACATCTATAAAATTCAGCACTGTATCTCTTCCGGTGACTGAAATACAATACTTTTCGATATTCCTTAAGAATTCGCTGTGAAAGGTAACCATATTATATGAATGAAACCAGGACAAGTAGTTTTTTTTATTTACTTTGACATCATATCAGACGACCGAGTGGTGCAGTGGTCAACATGCCGGTCTACCACGCAGAGGCTGTATGAAAAATTGTCCAAGCATTATTTATTTATTTATTTGTATGCGTGTATTTGTTTGAATGCGTTGTGGTAATCATGGTAATACCACAAAGCGAAATTCGCGTCGTGGTCAACATACCAAACGACCACATCGCGTTGTGGAAACGAAAAAAATCCATATATAACAGACATTTTTGCTAAATGTAAGCGTATCTGGTTTTGATTCCATTGTTATCTGAGGTAGGTACAGTAAGTAAGTTGTTTATATGCAAAACGTCAGCATTGAGGAACCATACAAATTGCGTTCTCCAGCACTAATGAGCTAAAAATTAAAAAAAAAATTAGCAAGTACTTTATACATTTGCTGCTAAACGATGCATTAATTTTCTAAAGTATTCAACGGGTACTTAGCGAGTTCCAGAATGACTCCTCAAACCTGATGTTTAGACTGAGGAGCCACCTTTGCATTGATGCCTCTCGCGATATATTATGATGCTAACTTCAGGATTTGTGCTACAAAATAATCTACTTTGCTGCTAAATAATGGTGTGACGTGGCTCCTCAAACCTAATAATGGACATATACGTACATCTTCGGATGTACCTCTTCCAGTGGGGGGGCGATCAAACCTACTTTCTCCCGAGCTCCCGACTGGCAAAAAATTGACATCCGTGATGTATTTAATTCACATGTATTCAAATCGGAGACCGTGGCGCTGCCAGAACGATGAACACGCGCGCTTTGCTGTTTGTTACCCATACCACAGTTATACAATCTTTATCATAGAAATTTGAGGGAAACCGCCCTAGCCCTCGCGAAATCCCCTCCGTTGCTCTGCGCAAGTACATACGTTAAACAACTGTATAGATAGATTGCAAAGCAATGCTCGTACTGATAAAAAAATCGATGCGCGAGCGACACACGTCCTACCTCGACGGCGCACTGCGCAGTACTAACGAAGGCGGCGCCCTCAGCGCGCTGGTATTTAATCTCTTTTTTGGTAATAACAATAGTAATAATTAATATATACGATTTTTGTGCCGTCAGTCACTGGAACACGTAATTTGCTTATGATTTACATAAATTTTGCTCAGAAACAATGTATAATTAAAGAGATATTTTAAAAATTCCCCTAAAAAGGACATGTTTTCAGAATAAAAAACTATCGAGCCAAACTCAATAATTTCTGAAATCCTGCCGTCATCCACTAAATGAAGGTCCTAAAAAGCATATATCTGAATTTGACATTCATTGAGATTGTACAGACGTCACTATTTGAGTTCAAATATTGCCAAATTCTGGGAGCCTCCTCTTAATTTCTACTCTTTCTGGCCAAGCTCTGTCAGCTCCGGCGCTACTAAATGCCGCTACATTGCTATAGAGTAGCTTATTAATGAGTATATTTACGAAAGTTCTTGGTGAATCTTATAATAATGCGATCCAATATTTCACATTTAAATAACAGCTACTTTGCTATAGTTTTAGGCGATTATAATGCCAACTTACAGCGCTCATATTGTTTAATATTTTATTCTAGGCTATGATTAATCAAAAATTCATATAAATCAACACAATTTAAAGTAAGTTTTTGTGTAGTTCTAATTCATATTCAAAAAATTCTCCCTCATAAAATGGAGAATACTATTCATATTGAAAAATCCCGTAAATAATACTAAAGCTATAGTAGATTGAGGCCAGTTAAGACTAATATTGGCTTAAACTTAGTTTTTTTTTCATCTTTACACATAGCACGATAAGGCTTTATATTGTATCTTTATAGTCGACTCGTAAGGTTAAGTTTCGAGCTTTGTGCTCTTTCCTTTTTTTACGCCAAGACCAAAATCAACTTTCTATCATCGGCTATATGTTGTAAAACATAATTTAATTTAGGCGACACCGATGATAAAAGGTTCAATATAAAACTGCAGTTAAAATGTGCCACTTTTTCACTTCTATATTGATAATGCACGCAAAATTTCACTCGTAGTTTTTATTTCACTAGTAGATCCAACCCAATTCAAATAAATCATTGTGAACTTAGACTTAATGATCATTGATATTTTAACTCGTCAAGTATTTGATACGTTTGATACTTTGAATTTTGCTATTTTGAAGTTATGCATAATGATTTTCGACATTTAAACCATTTGAATTTTCATTTTCGACATTTTGAACTTCGCCATTTTAACTTTTGACATTCTAACTTTAGACGTTCTGATACGCACCCATTTCAAACGGCTCAACATTTTTCCACCAGATTAAAGTACTCTTTGAAATACAACTTTGATGATACAAACGTTATTCGTTGAATATTTAGTTCTTCGTCGTATTTAACTGCTGCCAATTAACTTTCTACAATCCATAGTTTCTAAATATTGTTTTTATTTTCTATTACCTGTGAGCCATATTTATAAGTTTCGTCAAAATTCATTAAATTGAAATTAATATTCTTAAATGTATATAACGCTCTTAGTAGAGCTGCCTAGCAAAAATTAAGATCCTGGATTTATTCTAAATAGTCCTGCTCATTTTGAAGTTTGTAAATTACGTTTTATGTGATGCAAGCGACAATGGGGATGCATACTGAGGAACTAGTGGCGCTACAATCGTTTGTCCTAAAATCGTTTGATTGGTTGTTTCAAATGTCAAAAGTCATTTTTTACGTGTTTTAACCAATCAAGACCACTTATAGCGGTTCGCCGCTAGCGCCATCTAGCTTTGCGTGGAGATCCCCATTTATTGAAACTGATTGTGATTATTCACAACTCACGGGTTTGTTCCGGTGTTATTGTCTGTCTACCGTCCGCTTGAGCCACTGCGTGAATTGCCGCAGTTGCCAAACTGCACGCGCCGATTCTTCCCGTAAGCGGGCGTTATGGCGGCGTAAGCGACGCACCTGACAAATAAACAGTACCAGTTATTTTACTGACCGCTAATGTATGAATAGGCCCCTAAACGTGAGTACACATCGCGCAATATAACTTGAACCAAGTCATAGACAATGAGGCTTGCGCACTAAACATTTTTGTACCTAAAATTCTGCGCAAGTCGCGTGGTACTAATATAATATGGGTCAAGTTATTTTGCTCGATAAGTACGTGTCGCTACTGAAATTCCTACGAATGTGCCTCTTTAATTATATTTGCAAATTGCTGTCATTTGTACAGATACGGCTTATCCGGTAGATTGTTAGCGTACTAGGTAGAAAAGACACTCGTATTCACAAACAATGACCTTCAAATGACCCTCGACTACGCGAACGCACAGCGTTGAAATAAAGCTCTGCGATTGGTTCGTAGGACGCTGTGCATCCGCGGGTACTGTGAGAACTAATAGTAATGTTTGTGAATACGGGTGTCAGTGTAGTTCCGCCTCAAGGTGAATAGTCCACCGAAAGTGGCGCCCTCAGAAGTTTTTGTTTAATAAGTTGTTATAAAAATATTTTAATAAAACTTTTTGTGGAATTTTTAGGGCTCACAGACTTGTATTTTTAGAAGGTACATTCCCTCGTAGTCATTCGTAGAAGTAGATAACAAATGTATCAGTAACGGCCACTTCTATCGGTTTTTTTATCTACTTCTAGCAGTGACTACGAGGGAATAAACCTAAAAATTCCACGAGAAGTTTTATTAAAATAGTGTATTAAAATTAAATTGAAGTAAATTGTGTATCAGTATTAAACAAAATTCACCGCGGCCTTGATGCAGTATGTTACGTCGATCAGCAATAGTATAATCACACCCCGGGCACTCCATACAAGCGCCGCGTTTCAAGTACCTATTAAATAGACGCTACAGTGACGTTTTTGCACACGCGCAACTGTGTGCGTGACGTCTACAGCTATTGAATGAGCACACGGATCGGCACACGAACTCGCGCGGTGGGGTGTGGTAATTGATCGTGGGGCGTGGCGGAGTTTCCTCTCTGTACGGTAGTACTTATATCTATTCTGTGCTTCGATCAAGAATATCCTAGATAACACTTCCCGAACCAAAACAGTACGCAAAAATGGCACCTCAAACAGCGTCCCACTTACAAACTTGGCGCTTATTTTGTACAAACTAACATTTTGCATCACTTATTTTGTACAAAATAAGCTTATTTTGTACAAACACACGTCTTTTATCACTTACTTTGTGCAAAATAAGCGCCCAGTTTGTAAGTGGGACGTTATTTGAGGTGCCATTTTTGAGACTCTGACCGGTCTAGGGTATTCTTGATCGAAGATTCTGTGGTATAATATAGTACACAGTACCTCGTCTTCCAGCTGATGTGTATGCCGCTGCGCCACCGCGGCGTCCGCCTCCAGTGTGGCCACGCGCGCCGCGAGCCCACATCCGCAGTTACTCGCTGGAGTTCCGCTCCCGCTTCCGCTACCGCCTGTGGTACCAGTAACGGCATCTGTGGCTGGAGTCGAGTCTACTCGTGGTGTGGTTTCGGGTATTTCCTGCAATACAAACATGATTTCATAATTAATTCAGTTCTTACTTATCATACTCAAAAAAACAAACCTACTAGACTTTTATTATTAGCCTACTTTCTATTTGATACAGACCTCGGCACGGATCTTGAGCGGTGACAGTTATTGCACAGAAGTTATTTTTAGGTCTCATTAGCGGGGCGACTGCAAACCTGCGCAGTAATCCCCTCCAATTTCTCTCACCGCTCACAATTCGGGCCGGCTCCTATACATGGTTATAATATCGCGACATGGAATATCACCTCGCCGCCAAGCGAGTTGGCGGATACTTAATGAAAAACAAATGATAATAACAAGTAAAGAGGAAATTACTTTCAAACAAAATTATTACAAAACATTAAAAATTCGGTTACTTTAGCAAATAACTGAATATTAAATATAATCTAAAAGGTTTGTACTTGATATAGTGGCGGTGACATAATTAAAGACACCAGCCGATTTTCATACAAACGAGGTAAGTTTGAAGCCTTGGTTCTCCGCCAAGGGTTGACCTAGCCGTGATCTGATAAAGGCCATCCAGGGAGTGAACGGAGGAGATTCAGGTCGCTATACACACCCAACTGATCTGATCAGCATTTAAGAGATATAAGGATCAGAGTTTTCAGTTTCAGGATATCCATATAATTATAGCCACAGTATATTTCAAGTCTTACAGGTAGTTCAGTCCAGGAGTCATGCACTGGTTCACTGGTAAGAGTCTCGAGAGAGGGTTCTGTGTTGTCCATTGAAGGATAATTGTGTTCTTCACAAATCTGAAATCAATGAAATTAAGTTATAGTTGTTCTATCTCACGAAGACCGTTTTTCACATGCACATTATTTTAGTGTGCATAATACGAGAGCGTGCGTGCAGACGCACACTACAATGTGCATGAGTAGTGCAAGGCTAACACATTCATAGCAAAACGGAATTCGTGAGATAGAACAACTAATAACAATACTAATCAGCATATTTTTTTCAATACAGTTGCTCGAAAATATGAGCTTACGCTGACAAGCCAGCGTGCGGTAAGTTGATTTTACCGCACGCCGTGCGTTTTTGTTTACGGTTTAGTACAACGTGCAGTAAGTTGATTTTACCGCACGCCCGCGCCGTGCGTTTTTGTTTACGTACGTTTTTTTTTAATTTCTACTAGCTTCCACCCACGACTTCGTCCGCGTGGACGGTAGAAAAATATAGCGACCAGTTTAAAATGACCTCTTTAATATATGAAAGCTAGTACTAAGGAGAGTTCAAGCTGTTTCCCTGGTTCCACCCACCTGAATTTAATGAAACATAGCTTAAATTTTAAGTTGGACCTTAATCTACTAAACTATGAGAAGCCCATCAAAATTCTTTTAGTTGTTTTTGCGTAATACGCGCACAAATATTTGGAATTTACAGTTATATTATATAGATTACAATTTCAGTAGTACTTATAATGTTTTCTCGCAAATGTATTGAAAAACGTAGTATGGCACACGGTTGTTAAGGTTTTTTAAAACTCGTGACGATTATAAACCCTCGCCTGCGGCTCGGGCTTAAAAAACGTCTACTCGTTTTAAAAACCTCCTTACCAACCTTGTATCATAAATTACTATTACCAAAAAGACAAAATAACGATGTTAATTTTCCCAAAAAAAAAAGGTAAGGCGAATCGGATTCAGAGCGTGTGGTTTGTGTGACGTAAACAAAATGTGGAATAATTTTATTCTTAGAATTATTTCTTAGTCCTTACTAATATTATAAATGCGAAAGTCCGTTTGTTTGTTTGTTTGTTACGCCTTCACGTCTTAACTACTGAACCGATCATCATGAAATTTTGCATACACGTTCTTAGGGGTACAGAGAAGGACATAGGATACCTTTCATCCCGAAAAAAATTATTATTCCCGAGGGATAGCAAAAAATATTTCCACGCAGACGAAGTCGCGGGCGGCCGCTAGTAATATATAAATTGGTCCTTCGAGTCGGATTAAGACAAAAAAATCGTATTCTGAATTATAACTGAAAAAAAATATGAAACTCAATGCAGCCCCCCTAGCATGACCACCGAAACGCAATATGATATTATAGCGATTTATCAGGTTTAATTGTCAAAAGACAATGGATTTTGACAGTTGAGTGTCGATAAAACGCTATATCACGCGATATATAATTATCATGTTTCGATGCTCATGCTAGGGGGGCTGATCTGTATGATACAAAAAAAATACTTTAAAATACATCTTATCTTAGTTACCTGTAGCATAGCTCTAGTAGCTGTATGGACCAGCGTGGCCCAATCAAGAGCAGCGGCGTCCGGCAACGGTAGCGGCGGCGTGGGGGCAGTGACTGGCATACCAGTTACTGGCACTCCTGTCACTGGCATACCAGGTACTGGCACTCCTGTCACCGGCATACCAGTTACTGGCACGCCATTGTCGGTTGGCCGCGGTCCACCGCCGAGTTCCGCGTCCATTAGGCGCATCAGCTCCTCCTATTGGATCGAAAGTTTCTCTTATTACAGCGGACATATTTAATATCATAAAATTGAGATAACAGAAACATCTTTTGTATATAAGTTTAACGTTCTATCAAAGAATACATAATAGTACAAGCCTGTGCTTGAAGATGCACTCTACAACATCATTTAAATAAATAGCGACTCTTGCTTCGACACACTAAAGTGCAATTCAGACCGCACAGCGCCTCCCTGCTTCACCTAGAAGTTGCCTCTCTTTCTATCTTCTTTTAATAATCTGAAGTTATGTGCTTCTAATGTGTAAATGTGAACAAATGAGGTTTTAAATAAATCTGTTTATCCTTACTTGTCCTATTTAATAAAGTTTTTATCAGTAATGATTTCAAAGTAACATTAAAAAAATAAAAATAGTAACTACTAACTATATGCCTCACTAGATGGCACTAGATCCTGTGTATACTATGTACATGGAGTAGTGCACGCACCGTGAGCGAGGAGGTGTTGGGCGAGGAGCGGCGGTTGCGCGCGTGCCGCGGCGAGTGGCGGGCGAGCGTCCTGTATACTATGTACATGGAGTAGTGCACGCACCGTGAGCGAGGAGGTGTTGGGCGAGGAGCGGCGGTTGCGCGCGTGCCGCGGCGAGTGTCGGGCGAGCGTCCTGTATACTATGTACATGGAGTAGTGCACGCACCGTGAGCGAGGAGGTGTTGGGCGAGGAGCGGCGGTTGCGCGCGTGCCGCGGCGAGTGTCGGGCGAGCGTCCTGTATACTATGTACATGGAGTAGTGCACGCACCGTGAGCGAGGAGGTGTTGGGCGAGGAGCGGCGGTTGCGCGCGTGCCGCGGCGAGTGTCGGGCGAGCGTCCTGTATACTATGTACATGGAGTAGTGCACGCACCGTGAGCGAGGAGGTGTTGGGCGAGGAGCGGCGGTTGCGCGCGTGCCGCGGCGAGTGTCGGGCGAGCGTCCTGTATACTATGTACATGGAGTAGTGCACGCACCGTGAGCGAGGAGGTGTTGGGCGAGGAGCGGCGGTTGCGCGCGTGCCGCGGCGAGTGTCGGGCGAGCGTCCTGTATACTATGTACATGGAGTAGTGCACGCACCGTGAGCGAGGAGGTGTTGGGCGAGGAGCGGCGGTTGCGCGCGTGCCGCGGCGAGTGTCGGGCGAGCGTCCTGTATACTATGTACATGGAGTAGTGCACGCACCGTGAGCGAGGAGGTGTTGGGCGAGGAGCGGCGGTTGCGCGCGTGCCGCGGCGAGTCGTCGTGCGAGCGACGCCGCAATGCCGCCTCCGTCACCGGCGACGACTGCGGCGAGCGACGCGCGCTACGACCCGAGCCTCCTGTGTAAGGATGATTAGACATTATAATTAATATATTTTTTCTGAAGGTAGGAATAAGCTTTCAAACACAAAGATCTTAAGTGTGCGGCCTTAATGGCAGGGGCGGAGTATCAGGCATGCGGAATCTATGGCGGACAAACAAACATGAACGCGTCTAGAGTGCAAGCGAGCGCGCTCTCTAGCGTGCAATGCTCTTAGCTACAGTCCCTGCAGCAGTACCGACCAGTGCCGTATCCCGAGCTGTCGGAGCGCGGCGGGGAGTGCGCGGGCGCGGGCGGGCGGCGGCGGGCGGGCTGCTGCGCCCCCGCGCGGCACACGCGCTCCTCTAACTCAGCGGTGATCGTCTCGCAACCACACCGCGAACTCGAAGCAAACGTCACCGCCACCTGTCGAACACCAAGGTTATACACGAATTCAGTTTTATTAACAAAATTATAAATGCGGCGGTACTAAGCAACCGGCATCGGTTACTGCTCCTTAAAAGATCTCACTAATCAAATTTTTAGATTCTTGCTATGTGTAGGTTGCACCGAAGCCGAACTCCAATCACAGTTCACTGGTGTAGATGAAACCGAAGCAGGACCGGCGGCGGCGAAGCGCACGTAGTGTTTGTTTTGTCGGTGATTATGTTGCATTATATGCGGTGATGTGATTATACAATACTGACAGTGACGGGATCGGAGGTCTTGAGCAGGTCCACCAGTTGGTCGTGGTGCAGCGCCACGACGGCGGCGCGGCACACCTCCAGCAGGCGCGCGCCGCGCCGGATGCCCGCGCCCGCCGCGCACCCCCCGCCCTCCACCGCCGTCACCAACCCGTCGGGCTGCACGTGGAAACCTGCACACAATCAGACAATCACCGAACGCTCTTATACAACATGTTACAAAAAAGCCCCTAAAGCCGAATATGGTATATACGGACTAAAAAACTGAACAACTTTTACTAAGGGCCCAACTTTGAAATCACCAAAAAAAACAGTTGTGATATTTTCATTATATTTTTTTGTAAAAAAACAGCTGTTTTTTTTTTATTTTGCTTTGCCGCCGCAGCAACGAGTCGTGGATGCTGCGAGCGCGGACTCGCACGTACACGCCGCGTGTAGTGCACGTTACCTAGCTGCGTAGCTGCGCCGCGCTCCAGCGTGATCTCGTGCAGCGCGTGTGCGTGTAGCGGGGCGACGGCTGCGAGGCGCCGCAGCAACGAGTCGTGGATGCTGCGAGCGCGGACTCGCACGTACACGCCGCGTGTAGTGCACGTTACCTAGCTGCGTAGCTGCGCCGCGCTCCAGCGTGATCTCGTGCAGCGCGTGTGCGTGTAGCGGGGCGACGGCTGCGAGGCGCCGCAGCAACGAGTCGTGGATGCTGCGAGCGCGGACTCGCACGTACACGCCGCGTGTAGTGCACGTTACCTAGCTGCGTAGCTGCGCCGCGCTCCAGCGTGATCTCGTGCAGCGCGTGTGCGTGTAGCGGGGCGACGGCTGCGAGGCGCCGCAGCAACGAGTCGTGGATGCTGCGAGCGCGGACTCGCACGTACACGCCGCGTGTAGTGCACGTTACCTAGCTGCGTAGCTGCGCCGCGCTCCAGCGTGATCTCGTGCAGCGCGTGTGCGTGTAGCGGGGCGACGGCTGCGAGGCGCCGCAGCAACGAGTCGTGGATGCTGCGAGCGCGGACTCGCACGCTCTCTCCTCGGTGGTAATATACTCGTGTCCATCCTCCGCTCACCACCCATCCTATACAATTATTTATATTTCGTTGAGATAATTGAGATTAACATTAAGAGCCCGTAGCGATTTTGCCGCTGACTGCCGCTCTCTCGCTCGCACATTTCATGTTTACTCAAGATTTTAATTGTTGTCCCAAATCCACCTAAGAACTAACACCCTCCGACTACGACAAAGATCACTTTTAAGTATCCCTCCAGCAAATACCAAGTATAGATCAAATACATTTGTGATACGGGCTTGTAAATCATTTAATCACCTCCCTTATGACATAGACTTGTTTTGCTCCAGCACTTCGTCAGTTAAAAATCTTGTATGCACTAATTTTTTTAAGGATCTTAATTAATTAATAAGTAAAAATAAATAAGTTATAGTTTAAAATTAAGTTTCACATGCATGCTTCTTATCTACTTTCCATCTTTACTGTTCAAAACTTCAACATATTAGATAAATATAATAAGCTTAGCAACTCTCTGTTTTAAATAATTTTTCTAAAATCTAAATACCACTACGCCCTTATGGTAAAAAACACTATTGTACACTCAATTGTGAACAAAAAGTTATCGTATTTGCCAATTCAAATAACTGTTAGAAACGACAACTTTTTGTACTTTAGCAACAAAAAACTGAAATATATTTTTAAATGTCTGTAATCTTATATTGCGAAAAGTGGCCGAGACACATTTTCAGAAACTCAGTTTTAAGAAATCTTGAGAAATCAAAAAGTACGAACGAGAGAGTTGCAGTCAGCGGCAAAATCGCTAAGGGCTCTTAACATTAGAAAAAAAAACACACATGATTAACTAGCAGTATTCTTGCTACTTATTTTTACTTTTTTAACTATGGAAATAAAGCCTTGGCTTGACAAAAAATACGTTTTGAAGATAGTTATTACGGCTTGCTTAAAATACTCACCAAGCAATAAGTTAGTAGGTAATACTAGTATTATTTGCCTAGTGCTATCTTCAATGACAACCACGCTATCCGCCGATATACCCATGATGCAGTCCAGTAGCATTCCACCCGCACCTTCATCTTGCACTTGAACCTGGAAAAAATTGTTACAAAAAAAGGGTTTGTATTAGAAAGCCCTTCGTGGGCTTTTAGTAGTATTATTTTGCTGTTATAAAAATTATAAGGTTACATGAAGTTCCTGTAAGCTATGGGTTCCCAACCAGTGGGTCGCGCCCTCCTCAAGGGGGCGTAGAGCTAGCCAAAGGGGGGCGCGACGAGCGGCTCGAGATAGCCTTATAAAAACCCTAAAAATCACGTTTTCTCACGGCCGGAACTGTGCCACCAATGCGTAGTGCACCTTTTCTGTTTTATTGTTGATAATCTATACTTGAATTTTAATAAAAACTAAACACATTATATTTTCATCGTTTTTAATTTGATCGCTCTCGGAGGGGAGGGGGCGTAAGTATTGTAGCATACCGTTGGGTGGGGCGCACAGGGTAAAAGGTTGGGAACCGGGAACCCCTGCTATAAACGAAAGAAAGATAAAACGATAATATTTTAAAAATCTTTGTTGCCTACAATCTCTATTCATGTTATGTTATCAAAATATTTAGATTATTGAAAGCAATTAATTATTGAGTGATAAGATAACTTACTTGAAAACATAAGGCACCACCAACTAAAACATCGTTTGTACAGTTTTCAAGGCGAGGCAAAACTGTGTTGTTGTTGGAATTGCTGCCACTCTTCATAAGTAGTGATGAAAATATTGCTACAAAGTAATGTTTCACAAAAATTAATGATAATGAAAATAAAAGGAGACCAATAAATGACGGATCAAAGACCTAGGAGTAGGCATTGAAAGTTTACTTACAAAACTTCTGCCCCGATTCTACTGTGGTTGCTGTCACATAATTCTTAGCTAAGTCTTTCAAGTATTCTTGCCGAGTGCGTGTTGCCATAGTACTGAACTTAGGCGACTGAATAGCTGCATTTTCACCATTAATTACCTGCAAGTCAAAATTTGTTGTAAAGCTCAGTTAGCTATGTGAATGCAAGTGATAAGTCTACGAACTCATTACGAAACCTACCTTACTCAATAACAAATCTGTAAAAGCTTCACCCTTTGGGTAAACAGCTCCATCTTTGATTGGAGGCCCAAATAAAGGCACTTCTTTAGCACGACTCACAGCTATACTGTAGTGCGTGTTTTCTGTACACGGATCAATCGCTCTGACCACAACGAAAACGTGTTGAAATTGAGAACGAATATTCCGCGGCGTGAAAGGCGCAGCACCTGGTTCTTGGAAGACGATTGTTACAATATCGTTACCTATATGCCTCTTCCGCAACAACTGTTGCCGATTATGAGGCGTGTAAGGCAGCATCGTTGAGACGTGGAACATTATCTCACAACCTTGGTACGTGGTGTATACGGAGTAGAGACCCGTCGAGTCAGTTCGATTGTCGAGTCCCGCTTTATATTTATCGAAGTCCTTTAATCGGACAGTTTGGCCCAACATTTGTAGGAACTCTACGAATGCCGGCCCCGCCTCTTGGTTATTGTACATTTCTTCTTCTGTCGCTTGACCGCTTTTACAATACATCACACCAACTTTATAGTGTCTAGTCACGCATTGTTCGTCGAGGCGCAATAACTGTTCTTCAGCGCCACTGTTTGTGATTCCAAGCCTGAATGAATTAAGAATATTTGAATTACGTTTCTCTGCTCATCAAAACACTTTCTTATACAGGGTAATTTTTGGACATTTTGGTCATTCTATAACAGCAGTACAATCAATTTATAAAGTAAAATAAACATTTTGTTTTTACATTTTTACCCCAACTTTTCCCTATACAAATTGAAATTGTTGTCACTGTTTGCGCATCACCTGCGCGAGCCCCCCTCCTACCGCCACCCCCATTCCCCCGCTCGCGTCCCGTGCGCGAGGGTGATCGTGCGCGCTTAAGATTTTTAGAATATAAAAAGTGGCTGAAAACTGTGAATTTGTAAATAAATAAAACAATTATTTCATCTAATATTTTTTAGGGTTCCGTACCCAAAGGGTAAAAACGGGACCCTATTACTAAGACTCCGCTGTCCGTCTGTCTGTCTGTCTGTCTGTCTGTCTGTCACCAGGCTGTATCTCAAGAACCGTGATAGCTAGAAAATTGAAATTTTGAAAGATGATGTATTTCTGTTGCCGCTATAACAACAAATACTAAAAACAGAATAAAATTAATATTTAAGGGGGGCTCCCATACAACAAACGTGATTTTTTGCCGTTTTTTGCTCGATATTAATAACGACAGCAGGTAGACAGTTGAAATTTTCACAGATGATGTATTTTTGTTGCCGCCATAACAACAAATACTATAAATAGAATAAAATTAATATTTAAGGGGGGCTCCCATACAACAAACGTAATTTTTTTTGCCGTTTTTTGGTACGGAACCATTCGTGCGCGAGTCCAACTCGCACTTGGCCGGTTTTTTTTATTACTTCCATGACCTTATATTGGATTTTGTAAAGAGGTGGCAAAATTACCCTGTATGGTTTTTATGACAACGGAACTTACCGTAAGCAATTTAGCTGCATTTCCGGAGCGACATAATCAAGCACTTCTTTGGTGCAGTAGGTTGCACTATTGTTGCTTGGTTTAACGATGGGTAATGCGTCTTCTAGGACTGACCCGCGCAGGGTGAGTAACTCCGAGGTGCGCACGATCAGGCGGTACTGCCACGCGAGCTGCGACGCGGGCGCAGATGCGTCACCGCCGCCTCTACGGAGCTCCACACGCTCTTTCTTTATTGAAATCGCTATAGGACCTAAGTTCTCATCCATGCCAAACCAATTTTGATGTGCTGAAAAGATACTTATACATGAAAAATGGTTTTGAATTCTTAATGTCGGAGCTTGACAGACTGATCGTACTCGATCACCTTTGTTAAGCAACGCTCGGTCCGGCCAGGTGTCGGATGGGTGACCGTTAGGCATTACAACTGAGCGCTTCCGTGCTTCGAAGGGTACGTTAAACCGTCGGTCCCAGCTGTTGTCATCTGATAACAGTCGTTGAGCCAAGTCAGAGGCCTTACAGGCGGCTTGATAAACTCTAACACCAGAGGTGGCCATTAATCCTCATATGATAAGAAGAAGAATTCTTAAACACTAATGAGCTACTAGTTTTGTGTTCTAGTGAGCCCATACATGAGAGTTGTAGATGTGACACACCCGGAGTTGTTATAGTTGAATGAAAACACTGATTCCCGTAAAACTTGTAACAAGTACAAAATAAGTAAAATTACAGCAGTAAAGTAAGTTAAAAGGATGCTGATTTGTTTCGCGGTAAATCAGTATAAAGAGTGCACAAATTTAGTAACAAACAATGACATTTATAATGCAAGTCGTGGTGAATGAACCATACAAATAGTTTTATTCAATCTATACAAGGCTGAATATCTTTTCTGGTACTGCTTATGCTATGTTCTCTAAGTCATTATTAAGCTAATACTTACGCTGGTTGTAGAAATAGTTTCTATAATAAAGAGCCCCTAAGTCTTGGCTCTCTACTGGCAGTGGTGCAAGGGTTCTTGTGAAAGGACAACCGTTCCGCCAATGAGTGTGACCCGGTGGAAACTCAAGAACAGATATCCCATAGGCAGCCCGAGGTCGGTGCCAGGTTCCTGTTTGGCCAGGTATGGCACCACGGGCTGTCCTCCAACATAGAGACACACATCTTTCTTCTTCACCTAAAATGTAATACCCAAGTTATTAGGTAAGTAGGTATGTGCTAAATACAAAATATTTTTTTACTTTTATATTCGTTTATTTCTCACTATTCTTAATTTAATAGATGAAAAAAAAATTAAGTAAGTAGGTATACGGGGTGTTAATGAATGAACTAAAAATGGGAAAACCATTTCTTTGGACCATCAAACATAACAACTTTTACTACGGGACCAACTCTGAAATCGCGAAAAAAATTACAGCTGTTTCATACAAATTGATATTTTCTTTACTAAATTTATATGAAACAGCTGATAATTTTTCGCAATTTCAGAGTTGGTCCCATAGTAAAAGTTGTTTAGTTTGATGGTCTGAAGAAACAGTTTTCCCATTTTTGGTTCATTCATTAACATGTTGTACAAATACTAAGGAAATAATGAGCAAAAACTTTTATGTAAATTTTGCCATCAACTAAAATCTTTGCATGAGTGACTTATTCTTGGATTAGATATTTTATGAGTAAACTTTCACAGCTGCTGTGGAATGTGAATTACAGTAGCTCACATAAATCTGATCTATCAATGTTAGGAGAAATGAAAGTGTAATTATTTCATTACTTAGCAATTTTCAGTACATTGATCCATATGTAGTGGCTTTTTATCCATCAAGAAATTGCAAATATTGTTTTGAGCAGTGTTGAATACAACACTGCTCAAAACAATATTAGTTTTGAGCAGTGTTGTATTCAACACTGCTCAAAACAATATTATTATTATAGACAATAGTCTAGCTGCTATAATGTAAAGATAGTATGATAAAATAAATTAGTTAAATTATTTATTTTAGTTTTGAATAGTCAAGTCATATACTAAGAGGTCATAACAAATTTGGTAACGATCGCATAAGTGTCTGACTCTGGGTTCACAGGATGGGGAGGCACTCTCTGAGGGATCGGAGGGATTTTCTAAGTGTCATTTAAAAACAAAAAATAGGAACTATTTGCCTCACTAGATGGTGTTGATGGACAAGTGAACTGTCAAAATTGGCTTTGAAAATAAACAGCCTCTGCTTAAAAAAAATCCTTTAAATTTTTTAGAGTTTGCTGGTTGTTACTAAAATGTTTTCATGTGAATTGTGTTTTCTCTTTGCTACGTTTTCTACATTTGACACTGCTTATCAACGCCATCTAACGAGCCTACAGTTTTTTGTTATTTTGAAAATCCCTCAATCTAAACTTTTCTCGCAAATTTGACGTTGACATGACTGAGCTGTGTGAATGGTCCTTAAAGCGGAGACTTGATATAGTTTACAACCTAATTTATTTTCATGTAACCCACTTATACATTATTCTCTTGCAGTCAAAAAGAGACTATATAACACCTGTATCCTTCCAATTCTCACATACGGATGCGAAACATGGGCAACAACACAAAACCACATCCATAAGTTAGTAACATGTCAAAGAAGTATGGAAAGGAGCATATTAGGGTATACAAGGATGGACAAGAAAAGAGCAAGCGATTTAAGGAAAGTGACCAATTGGAAAGATGTCGAAATCAAAATCCGAACCCTGAAATGGAGATGGACGGGAAAAATTATTAGAGAGCAACGACAAAAATGGACAAAGAAATTGGTCGAATGGACCCCTCGAGAGAATGTAAAAAGAAAAAGAGGGAGGCCAATAAGAAGGTGGTCTGATGAGTTCAAAAATTTAATAAGCCCACTCTGGCCAACACTGGCCAGAGATGAGGAAAGGTGGAAAGGAATGGAGGAGGCCTTTGTGTCCAAATTACAGGACAAACTTACAAAGGAAGCTGCTGTTTGAATCAAAACTGAATTTAAAAACTGTAATCATTATATTTATAATTATGTATCTTTCTTGAAAGTAAATAAAGGCTTATAAAATTAACCCACTTATAATTAATTTGAAGAAACATAAATCTTGTTTGTAAGGAAAAAAATAAAGATCATTGGGCATTTTGTTCAGACATTTGTCCTACGGCGTACACAAATAAAATAGGGCTAGTATGTAGATAAATGTATCTGCTACTCAGTGGTATGGGTCAAATTCTTGCAGGCCATGTTTCATTTTTTATCATTATTAATGCATTTCAATAATAAATAAAATAAATAAATAAAGACAAACCAAACATTTAATTTGCTTGTACCACACATTTTTACAATGCTGGAGGTAAAAACTGCTATTTCATTAACAAAAGTTTAATAACATTTAACAATACTCACACTCTTACTGTAAAATAACTTTTTTCTGCCGGTCGATACATAAAAAAATTATACATATTTTGAAAAGTGGGATTGAATTCTTTAATTTAAAATTAGTTTGGTTTCTGTAAGCAAACTTTAATCAAGAAGGTTAAATATGCCCAATTACCTTTATTATGTTACACAATCAGTGTTAGAATATATTTTTTCAGTTAGATTTCAATCATAAAACACTCAATGACAAGCTATTGGTTATGAGTGTTCTATTGCAGCATAAATGGACATCATAAATAAATTATTATTTATTTATAATTGATTGAACCAATTAGGTGTACTATACTTTACTGTCTAGTCTCCAAAAATTATAATACAATTATGTGTGAAGTAAATTGTATGGCTGGAATAATTATTCCTACTAATTAGTAGATTTTTTTTTCATTTAAACCACTATATTACAGTTTTTTCTGACAGTTCTTTTAACTAACTAACCTTTTGTTTACACCAAATTGAATTTAAGTCATAAGAGTAATTCATAGATTGAGAACAATTTTCATTGTGAGAACTCAGGGAAAAAGTGATTTTGTATGTCACCTGATTCACAGAAGACACAATGGTCAATCAGTGGAAACCTATATTGTGTAGTATTGTTCACACATTATCATTCTTTACAATTGATTTGTTTGTATTGGGATCAGATATATTACAATCTATTACACATAGGTAAATAAATGTTACATATGTTTAATTATTCTTCTATAGAAGTTTGAATACACTAAATCTAAAGCCACTTCAGGAAAATAGGTTGAGTCTTTTGGTATTTAATAAGGGCATGCACCCGGTTCTGTTTATCCTGCATATTCCTACAAAGAACCGGGTATACCCGGTTCTTTGTATGAATCAACAGAACCAGGTGCATACCCTAGTATTTAATCATTGAGAAGCTTAGTGCACAGAAAGTGATTTAAAATGTAGTGCCAGTTTATTTCCTACACATAGAAAACCATAATACCTCAATATTTTCTGCAACACTAGCAAAGAACTGATAAACCAGTTGCTTTGTTTACAAATTTTAGCACCATTTAACTATCAAATACTGTGTCTATAACACCAAGTGTCTCTACTGAGAATGCAGTTGTTGTCACTTTAAAGATAATATGTATTAGAATTAATGCATAAAGTTAAAATGGATTTATCATTTAAGGATCCTAGTCTATTACAATAATTTGATGATGATAATGATTGAATCTACTGTAATACTTGCAGCTGATAGTACAAAATATGCTTACATTTAAGAGGCCATTGATACTACTTACCGCCTATTTCATTTCTGAAAAATGGACAGCTATCTAATAGTTCATTTGATCGTCCATCTCCAGTATCTGGCACTGCATCTTCACCAGGAGGCAGTCCTCGTGTTGCTAACAAGGACGCTGCAGACGCCCCCGTTGTAGTATTACGACGTCGACTTAATAATGCCCCTCTGATTTCTGCAGCATAACTTAGGTTAGCCATAAGCGACTGACAATCATAGTGAGCAAACTGTTTTCGCTTATTACAATCTGAGGTGACTGCTGTAATTGCCCCATCATCAAGGGGCTGGCGAGGCAATGCAGGTGCTGCACCACCCCATAGTTTGTTGAGCTTGAGCCGGGGCTTCGGACTGGCGCTAGCTCGCGGTTGAGGGCCATCCGCATGGTCACTGCTTAGAACATCTGCAAGACGATCGGAAGCACGGGATAAACCTGCGGGCTTATCCGATGATGGAACTCCAGTATAGTTATGAACCATTGCAGGTAATCTTTCACAGCCTCCACCTATCACGTCGATTGAACCATGACTCCCATATTCTCGACGTAAGCCGTTTCCTGATGGCTGCTCACTATAAATCAAGTCGAGGCTGGAGTTGCTACGGTACATAACATCTCTTGCGTCCTTCCTTCTGTTGTCTGGAGCGTACATTGCATTATTTTGTAGAAATTGACTGGTGGTTTATCTCATACATTACAAACAGTACAAATCACGTTTAGATGTATTTTTATCAATAACATTTACACGAAAAACTACACTGAAAAATTGTGATTGTGACGACTCTGTTCCTCATCAAATTATTGTGAGGTAAACATTCACTTGTTTTCCACATATTTTAAAAATAAACTTTATTAGATGTGCTCCTTAAAGCTACAGAATATATAGTTTTGTTTAGAAAACAGCAAATTATTATCAAACGAAAATATAACTAAATTAATGAGACGGATTATAGAAACATTTTCGCAAAAATGACACTTTCACAGATTAGGAATGAAAGAACCACAGAACTGACTGACTGATAGAATAGAAATGTCATATACACAAAATAGAGAGACTAAAGCCGGCTCCACATTCTCGGCCAAATTAGACCAAACTTGGCCAATACGGGAGTGTGGAGAGAGTATTCGGCTACATTGGGGTTGTCTCGCCTATATTCGCCTTGTATCGGTTCGGTGTCGGTACATCAAAGGGTTCTCGGGTAGTTTCGTCAAGTTTTGTGTATAGGCGAAACTATCTCTCCACATTCCCGCTGTCCCTTGCGCCAGTTGGCTAGGGCTTCCACTCTCGGACCTATTTTACAATCTCGGGATCGAGACGAGATTATATGGCTGACTCTCGGGACTCTCGAAAAGATATAATGCATTTTTTTATGATAGATAGAAGCGCTTACGCGATATCACGCCTGATGGTAAGCGATGACGTGATTTACCATGGAACGCGCTTGCCTAGAAGAAACCTAATCACTCGCGACTTGAAGGCCCCCAGATTATAACTGTCGGGAAATACAGACTTAAGCAAATAGTTCCACTCTCTGGCAGTACGGATGATAAAATTTGAAGCAAAATGCTGTTTCGTACCTCTGGTTGTCCGATGGAAGAAAGGAACGCAACTTTCCGCAACGCTTTTTTTGCTGCACATCAACGATCTGCTCATGCCCGGAATTGTTGGGTATGCAGACGACAGCATGGTTGCGGAGAGGTATTTGTCCAATGCAAAGGCCAGCAAGGAAGAAATTGGTTCCTTGAGAGAGGCCATGGTGGAGCGGACGAATACGACTTTGAGTCTTGTCTCCCAATGGGGCGACAACAATTTAGTCACTTTTAACGCCACCAAAACGCAGGCATGTCTATTCACTGCAAAGAAGAGTCCTCTGAACTTGACTCCTACTTTCCGAGGTGTAACTATACCTGTCACCGACAATCTCGATCTCCTTGGCATAAATCGAGTCGAAGGCTCAAACTGCGGCCAAAAAACTAGGCATCTTGAACAAGGTTAAGCGATATTTCACGCCGGGTCAGCTTCTAACTCTTTACAAAGCGCAAGTCCGGTCGTGCATGGAATATTGCTGCCACCTGTGGTATGGGTCCGCAAAGTACCAGCTAGCCGCACTCGACTCGGTTGAACGCAGAGCCAGAAAACTCATAGGGGATAGTGCGCTATTAAAAACCAAGCTTCACAGTCTTTCCCACCGCCGTGAAGTGGCTTGTCTGGCGGTGTTCTACAGACTATATTTCGGAGAGTGTGCTCTTGAGCTGCATGAGCTCATTCCGCCATCCCTGTTCTACCATCGGACATCCAGACGCACGGCGGGGTTTCACCCCTATTTGGTTGACATTCCATGCATGCGCGTTTTTCATCTCCCTTCTTAATGCGCACAGCCAAGGAGTGGAATTCCCTGCCTGCGTCTGTATTCCCGAAGGAATATAAGCCAGCGATATTTAAGGCACGAGTGAATAGGCTTCTTCTGGGCAAGCTCGCTTCATCTTCGGCCTCTTCTTAGCCTTATGGTTCTCGAATGTGGCCAAGAGTAAGCCCATTTAATGTAAAAAAAAAGGAGATGCTGAATTAGGTTGTGCACTACCACCTTACACTCGCCGAAATGTACCCGATAAAAACCTTACGACCTTGCGTCTCTGCTCGAGACTTCTGAGCTTATTACAGAAAAGATTATCGTTGCCGATGAGCTTCCTGGCCCTCCGCTCAAAGGATTCTGGAACTCGTATTTGGCGGAGCCATCCCAAAGATGAGAGCAGTACTCCATACACGATCGGACTTGCGCTTGGTATAGAATGAGCAGCTGTTCCGGCGTGAAGTAAAGTGCTTTCTCACCTTTGCCAAAATGCTAAGCTTTTTAGATGTCAATTGTACTTCATTCTCGATGAAAGAGCCAAAATTGAGTGATAGAGTCAATGATATGCCGATAAGGTCTAGTTGATCAGTAATCGGCACGGATACACCTCGGAAAGTGACTCGGGTCAAAACTATCCCCTTTAGCAAAGAACAGACACGCCTGGGTTTTTGCTAACTTTTTTGTTTTTGCTGGGGGAACCTGCCTGACGGGATGTACTAGATTCGTGGCCTGACCTGTGGGGCTACCGCCCAAGTAGCGTCGACTTCGCCGTCGGCTTCATTTGACAGATGATTGTAATACATTGCTTTTTGTCTTTGCTAAGTTTTTATTTGTACCAAGAAGAAGTAGCAATGTATCTCATCCATCTGTCAAATGAAGCCGACGGCGAAGTCGACGACACTTGGGCGGTAGGGCCCCTGATTGGCATCGCGCCATTTGGAGACTGCCTGCAGTGATAGGTTCGCGTTCATGTGTCTGACCATATCGCCTCCCTAAGACACTGGGCTTGTTTTGCACTGGCTCGAGCATCAGATATGTAGCTCTCTACAACAGTGTGGTCATCTGCGTGAGAGATAGTTTCGCCCATACACAAAACTTGACGAAACTACCCGAGAACCCTTTGATGTACCGACACCGAACCGATACAAGGCGAATATAGGCGAGACAACCCCAATGTAGCCGAATACTCTCTCTACACTCCCGTATTGGCCAAGTTTGGTCTAGTTTGGCCGAGAATGTGGAGCCGGTTTTAAGCCCGCTCCACATTCTCGTAGTTCGCCGAGAAGCCAAACTTTTGGCGAGAACGAGTATTGGCGAGAGCACACGAGAACGGCTCTCTACATTCCTGGTGTTCGCCGATAGGCAAAACTTTTGACGAATAACGAGAGCGACGAGTTTATGCGAGATGACGGCATTACCTTTGTTCATAAATCTGTATTGTCTTATCATAAGTCGTCCAATAAACGAGTTGGTATAAATGGTTTATTAATCGAAGAAGTAAATTAACATCATTTTGGAAACTATTCCCCAAATTAGAACTACGATAGAACATTGTTACATTAACATCCACGTTTACGTCATCCGCTAAATTATTTAATTATTATTTTCAATAAGACAGGGTCTAGGATAATTTTTTTTCGTTATTTAATTTAAAAAATAACCGCAGGTTTTTTTGCAATTCACGGGGATACTAGGTATACCTATAGAAGTATAGATTATTTATCTGACATTTTGCTGACATCCGTAATGCAAGATGCCTACCTTACTACTATTCTTATTAGGTAGGTAGAAAAAAAGGTAGGGTATATAATCGCAATAAAATTATTCATGTCGAGTAGGCGTACTACTACTATAATATGTTTAACATTTTACATTGCATTAATTTTTTATAACGCCAATTGAACCCAAATATATCGATAAGATAATGAATAATGAATATAATAATAGTTCAAATAATAATAATAGTATAATAATAATTTATAGTAATTTTATAATAATAGTTCGAAATAAAATAATAATAGTTCCTAATAAATACAATAATAGTTCGAGTGTCCAATTTACTGACATTTTTAGAAGCTTTTATTTGACTCACTTCGGTGAATGTCGGCCAACAGGGCTTCCATCCCGGGATTCGAGAGTCTCGATTTCCCGAGAGTCTCGGATGATATTTGGTCCCGAGATTTTTAGTTTCCAGTCTCGGGATTTGCGAGAATTTCGAGACTTATTCAAACGCTAGGTAGATTACATACATTATTACGTTTAAACAGAGTGCGTTTTATAAGAAATTAAAAGAAAAATATGAAATTCGTTTATTGTATTTTATTAGACACACTTGACACACACGAGATTGTTGACATGACAGAAAAACTTTTTAAAGAGACTAGACAAGGCAAGTAAACTGCTTATAAAAAGTATCAATGTCGGTTACCAACTCTTTGGTTCCAACACTTTCCCTCATTGAAAGCTCTTCATAAGCACCAGGCCAAGATCCTCTCGCATTGGAATAAAGACTGGTCTTGGAAGTCCCTTAGTCATAATGTCAGCGATTTGATTCTTCGTAGAAACTCGTTTTACTACGATCTCCTCTTCTGACACCAGTTCTCTAACATAAAAGTGTCGAATCCTGATGTGTTTCGTACGTTTGTGAAATTCAGGATTGTGGGCTAGTCGGACGGCGGCTTCATTATCCACACTCAGTGTCGGTGTACATTTCAGTCTCGTAAGCTCTGTCAGTACTCTTTTAAGCCAAACCATTTCTCTGGCAGCTTCGCTTGCAGCCACTAATTCTGCTTCTGTAGTAGATATGGCTACTGAAGTCTGTCTTTGACTAAGCCAGGCTATTGCGCCACCTGCGTAGCGGCAAACGACGCCCGTCGTTGATCTACCAGTTGTAGCGTCACCACCGTGATCAGCATCGCTAAACCCTTCCAAAACCCCGATTAAATGATCAAGTTTATATCTTAGACCGTATGACATAGTCCCTTTAAGGTATCGCATGATCCTTTTTACTCTGAGCCAGTCATCTTTTGTCGGTGATTCTAGTTTCCTAGATGCGACTCCAACTGCATAAGCTATATCTGGTCGCGTCGCTACCATCAGATAAGCCAAGGCTCCGACAGCTTCACGATATGGGAAAGACGTCTCATCGCTTTCATCAGTTAAATCGATAGCTTTCCCTGATTCAAAAGATTCTTTATCGATCGGCGTTGTAATTGGATTGCAGTCGTTCATCCCAAAACGCTCTAGTACTTTTCTAGTGTAAGCTTCTTGCTATAGTACGATTGATCCTTTACATTGCAGTATCTCCATGCCTAGATAGAAGGTAGCTGGTTTTGCGGTAATCTTTAGCTTTTCTCGCAAGTTGCTAAGAAATTCGTCAGCTAGCTTCTGGTCCGATGCTGCTACTAATCCATCGTCAACAAAAAGCGTTAGAAGTATCTTCTTCTCTCCAACTTTCTTTTTATATAGACAAGGATCTGCCAAGCTCTGTACAAACCCAAGTTCCTTTAAGATTTCGTGGAACCGATAATTCCAACATCTCGGAGCTTGCTTTAGTCCATATAGACTTCGGTTAAGTCTGCAAACTCTATTGGTGCCATCACTGAAGCCTTCTGGTTGCTTCATATAAATTTCCTCTTCCAGATGACCGTGTAGGAACGCCGTTGTAACATCAAATTGAGTAAGGTGCATTTTTTCACTTGCAGTTACACTTATCAGTGCACGTATGGTGGCCATTCGAGCTACAGGACTAAAAGTTTCTTTGTAGTCTGTTCCTTCTTTCTGGCGGAAACCTTGCACTACAAGGCGTGCTTTGTACCTTTCAATTGAACCATCTGGGTTTCTCTTGATTTTGAAAACCCACTTACATGGTATTGCTTTACGACCTTTGGGAAGTTCCTGTAAGGTCCATGTCTTATTTTCATTCAGTGAACATATTTCACTTTTCATTGCTTCAAGCCACTTCTTCATGTCACTACTTAACATGGCTTCTTTGTAGGACAACGGCTCTGGTATCATAGTACTAAGAACAGCCATAGCATAGTCGTCGAATTTCGCTGGTGGTTTAAGGGTTGATCTATCACGTAAGCTATACCTCAGTTCAGGCTCACGGTCCTCATCCGCGTCATAAATTTCCTCAATAGGTTGTTCGATCCTATCATAAAATTCACTCGTAGCTTCTTGATAAAGATCAGATAATTCTTGAACTCCATCATCATCTCCCTCTAATTCGATCGATTCAATGTTCGCTGGTTCTTCGAATGCATTGTAATCTCCCTCTGATTCGTTAGGGTGATCGACAGCGATTTGGCGCTGCGTATTCTGCTCCAAAGGTGTGACGTCAGGTATGCGGTCAAGTGACACGGTAAACTCGTTCGCGTTGGAGTTTATGTCCTGCGCTTCTGTTTTTGTTTCATCCTCAGTAGCAATTGATGCACCTGGTTTCTCGTCAAAAATAACATCACGAGATCGAATAAGGCGATTCCGATTGCCTTCGTTTACCCAGATACGGTATCCGTCAATATCATATCCAATTAGGTAGCCTTTCACAGCTTTCTTGTGTAACTTTCTGCGTTTTTGTTTTGGAACATGCGCGTAGCAAGTACTGCCGATAATTCGTAAGTGCTTGATGGTCGCCTTTTTTCCAAACCAAAGATCATAGGGCGTTTTCCCTTCCACGGGTGTCGGGCCTAGGGCTTGCAATTCGAATATTCGAATATTCGAATTATTCGAATATTCGCCTCATTTTGCTATTCGAATACTCAAGTCGGTGATATTCGAATATTCGAATATTTTCCAGTTTTTTGGATTTAGGCTAAATTCATTCATTAAATCCCCGAATAGCTTTTGTGAGCATAGAATGAAGCTATCGTTAAAGTTCACTTTCACGCTTATTTATTTGTTTACCTATGTTGTTTGTTTTTCAACAAATTGTAAACGATTTTAATCTAGTTCCCCAATGAGTCAAAGACTTGAAACTTAAAACATAGGTCAGAACGGGAAGACAATGACATCTTATAGTGTCATTGATCTGATGATGGAACCAAAAGGCCTCAGGAAATCTGTAATAAAACCATACAAACCCATCGAGTTTGTACTCGTTTGATTCGTCTTGACAAGTACAAGTGTGTGATTGTCTCAAATAAATATTTTTCTTTCTTTTGTTCATTTTATTGCTTTTTGGCTTTAGTAATTAGCGTGTCTTGCGACACGTAGGCCTTTTTCAGCTGTTTCCATTCTGTTCTATCTCTTGCTTTTCGCGATCAAAGTGTTCCTCCAGTTTTCATAATATTATCTGCCCATCTATTGGTTTGTCTTCCTCTTTTCCCTTTTCTGTCCTATGGTTGCCACTCTGTAATAATTTTGGTACATTTTGCCTTGCTTTCTCTTGCCGTTTAACTCGTCTATTGCCATTTTAACAGTCTTATTTTCCTTATTATGTCTTCTACTTTCGTTTTTTTTTTTCTTATTTCCTCTGATTTTTGACGGTCTTTCAGCGTAACAGCTATGAGCTTCTTTTCATTTTCTTTAGCATATTCTTAGCTTCAAATAGTGCTTTTGAGTCAGGGCCTATGTTTGACACTCTGTACTAAAACCATAAAAATTCATCGAGTTTCGGCTCGTTTGAGTCGTCTTGACTAGTACTCTGTTGGGAAATATTGTCCAAGGTCTAATGATGGAGCTGGAAGAAAACTACAGGAACTCTGTAATGAAACCATACAAATCAATCGAGTTTGGGCTCGTTTGATTCATCTTGGCAATAACTCTGTTTAGAAATAGTGTCCATGGTATAATGATAGAGCCGGAAGAAAACCACGGGAACTCTGAAATAAAACAATACAAATCCATCAAGTTTAGGCTCGTTTGATTCGTCTCGAAAAGTACTCTGTTGGGAAAATAAATAGTGTCCAGGGTCTGATTATGACGCCGAAAGAAAATCACAAAACTATGTAATAAAACCATGCAACTCCATTTAGTTTGGGCTCGTTTGATTCGTCTTGACTAGTACTCTGTTGGGAAATAGTGTCCAGAGTCTGATGATGGAGCCGGACGAAAACTACAGGAACTCTGTAATGAAACCATACAAATCCTTCGAGTTTGAGCTTGTTTGATTCGTCTTGGCAATCACTCTCTTGAGAAATAGTGTCCAAGGTCTGATGATGGAGCCGAAAGAAAATAATAGGAACTCTGTAATAAAACCATAGCTATCCACCGAGGGCTCGTTTGATTCGTCTCGACAAGTTCTCTGTTGGGAAAATAATGTCCAGGGTATGATAATGAAGCCGGAAGTAAACCACAAAAGCTATGTAATAAAAACATGCAACTCCATTTAGTTTGGGCTCGTTTGATTCGTCTAGACTAGTTCTCTGTTGGGAAATAGTGTCCAGAGTCTGATGATGGAGCCGGGAGAAAACCATAGGAACTCTGTAATTAAACCATACAAATCCATCGAGTTTAGGCTCGTTTGATTCGTTTTGGCAATAACTCTGTTGAGAAATTGTGTCCAAGATCTGATGATGGAGCCGGAACAAAATCACAGGAACTCTGTAATAAAACCATACATTTCCATCGAGGGCTCGTTTGATTCGTCTCGACAAGTACTCTGTTGGGAAAATAGTGTCCAGTGTCTGATAATAAAGCCGGAAAAAAATCAAACCATGCAGATTCATTCAGTGCCGGATTTGTCAATAGGCCGTATAGGCCGCGGCCTAGGGGCGGCAAGGACCTAGGGGGGCGGCAGACCAGCAACGCCATTCACCCGCCCGCCCGAGGGCCGGCTGGTACCTACTCGGTCTAGGGCGGCCAAGACTGTAAATCCGGCACTAGCTCCATTTATTTTGGGCTCGTTTGATTTGTCTTGACTAGTACTTTAACGGAAGATGATTTCCAGGGTCTGGTGATTGAGTTGGAAGAAGCCCACAGGAACTCTCTAATAAAATCATACAACTCCATAGAGTTTAGGCTTGTTTGATTTGTCTTGACAAGTAATCTGTTGGGAAATAGTGTCCAGGATCTGGAGATGGAGCCGAAAGAAGGGTACAGGATCTCTATAATAATACCATACAACCCCATCAAGTTTGGGCTTGTTTGATTCGTTTTGACATGTATTCTGATGAGACATAGTACTAGACCCTAGTCTTATAATGAAGCCGGAAAAAAGCCCGAGAAAAAGCACAGATAAGACTAAAAAACAAAAAATAACATTTACTGACAATCGAACCAAAAAACAGGATTTTAAAAATGAACTAAAAAGTATCAAAATCTGACTCAAAACAACATGCCTTTAAAATGAACTAGAAAAATGGACTAATAAATATAAAATAATTTCCCCTTTAAAAATATATAACTCTACAAACAAGTTTTTAAACTAAAAACGTGGGGCGAAGGCAAAAAAAGTCAATCGAGGATAATTTTTACACAATGCGTCCCATTAAACGAAGCATTTAACTTTGGTTTAACTTGGGAAAATATGCAATATTTAATAATTTCGAATTTACGACCATCTGTCTTATTTTACAGAATTATTCGAATAATATTCGAATATATTCGAATACCTCCTTAAAAATTTTCGAATATTCGAATATTGGATTTCATCGAATATTTGCAAGCCCTAGTCGGGCCGGTTCGATTGAGAATATAAACAGCGGTGTTGACGAGTTCTCCCCACAATTCTTGCGGTAACTGCTTTTGTGCATGCATCATAGCACGTGCAGCTTCAACAACTGTTCGGTTCTCACGTTCGACGCAACCATTTTGTTTTGGAGTGTATGGACACACGAGTCTCTGTCTTATTCCCTCCTTTTGTAAAATTTCTCTGACCTTCTTATTATCAAACTCGCCTCCGTTGTCGCTGAGTAGTTCCTTGACTGTATGGCCAGTGTTATTTACTTCAGCCAGAACCAGCTTAAGCTTCTCAGAGACCTCTGATTTCTCTTTCAACAGATAGATAAAGCGAAATTTGGTAAAATCATCTTTGATTAAAAGAAAATATCGATATTTGGAGTAGGAATACGGGAACGGTCCACATACGTCCGCGTGTAGCAGCTCACCTGCTGTAGAAGCTCTAGTTCTCGTACCAAACTTTAAACGCAAACATGACATTAATGTCTGTCGAGAACACACAGACAGCAGCCCCGGTGGAAATTCTTTTGGCAGAATCTGACAGAGAAAACTGGTGGGTTGACAATGGTGCAACAAGCCACATCACGAATCGGAGCGACTTATTCCACACCTTCGAACATTTCGACGAGATTTCTACAGTAACCACAGCTAATGGAGACAAAATTCACGCCAAAGGCAAGGGATCTGTAATCATCGAATCTTATGTTAACGGAAAAAGAGTACCGATTACCTTACAAGATGTTTGGTATGTTCCATCAATCCAAAGAAACTTGTTTTCTGTACTAGCTGCTCATGACAAGAATCCACTCAGCGTGTTCTCCTCGAGCCTGAGACAATGCAGCATGTCTATCGACGGAGTACTGAAGCTAAAAGGAAGTCGTTGCCAAAATGGAGGACTTTATAAACTTGATGTAAAGAACATGAAACCCGAGAATCGCTTAGAGGTTTTCATGGCAACAGAGACTCAGCTGTATCACGAGCGACTTGGTCACCAGAATAAGAAGCACGTTAGAACTTTAGTGAAGCGTGAATTAGGAATCATTTTGCCCTCCGATAACGACTTATGCGAAGGTTGTATTAACGGCAAAGCTCAAATAACCTATTACGTTTAAACAGAGTGCGTTTTATAAGAAATTAAAAGAAAAATATGAAATTCGTTTATTGTATTTTATTAGACACACTTGACACACACGAGATTGTTGACATGACAGAAAAACTTTTTAAAGAGACTAGACAAGGCAAGTAAACTGCTTATAAAAAGTATCAATGTCGGTTACCAACTCTTTGGTTCCAACATACATTTCATATAAAGTTGCGTGTTGCGCGTGTTAACAAGTAGATAAATTATAACGTGGCAATTTTAAGATAAACATATCAAACAAACAAGCACAATACGATCTTTCATCTAAGTTCTGAATTTTTGTTTTCATCGTCCTCCAATTTAATTCAATTCTGATATATTTTCCTGTAAGATAAAGGAACGTTTACTGAACCATATGCTCCTGTCGTATCCAGAAGATCAATACGGGTTTCGCCGAAACCGGCTCTCTGGAGATCTTCTAGACCACTTGCAAATGGAGCGAAGCCATCGAGAGGTATGGAGAGGCGCTCGCTGTTACTCTTGATATCTCGAAGGCTTTTGACAGGGTGAGGCACGATAGCCTTATTGCAAGCTTTTTTCATACGGACTTCCCACCGGTTTTGTGTCTGGATCGGTTGATTCGAGTTGTCATTAATGGCTGCTCATCCGACCAGTTGGCTATCAATGTCGGAGTCCCTCAGGGATTTGTCCCTCAAGGGTGGACTAAACAGGAACACCTGCTGCATATTAATGACCTGCTAATATCCGTATTTTGGGGTACGCACTCTCCACATTCCCGCTGTCCCTTGCGCCAGTAGACCGACATTCACCGAAGAGAGCCAAATAAAAGCTTCTAAAAATGTCAGTAAATTGGACACTCGACTCGAACTATTATTGTATTTATTAGGAACTATTATTATTTTATTTCGAACTCAAAGTCAAAGTCAAAATTAGCTTTATTCAAATAAACTTAATTATTAAGTACTTTTGAATCGTCTATATTTTCCAACCACCCGTTCAAGACTTTTTTAACTGACAAGAAGAACGGGCGCAAGAAACTTATCAGCTTTAATAGCAATAAGTAACGATATTTACAAACTTAAATAATATATCGTTACCAGATAATTACAACAGGGTGACAGGATTAATGGCAACAAACATAGACTTATTACATTACTATCATTGGCAACAAAGTACTTATAGTAGTTATGTGTTACATCATTTCCACGCATTTTGATCTTTAAGATAATCGTCTACTTTATAATAACCTTTACCCATGAGCGTTTTTTTAACATGGTTTTTAAATTCATGCAAAGGAAGATCAATTACTTGTTGTGGAACTTTATTAATAAAGGCTATGCCTTTCCCCATAAATGAACCTCTAGTTTTTGCAAGCCTAAATCTTGAAACGGCAAGTTTATCTTTATTTCTTGTATTAAACTGGTGGTTATTGCTGTTCTTAACAAATGAATCATAGTGTTTTCTTACATAAACTAAATTTTCATATATGTATTGGCCTGCCAAAGTTAAAATATTTATTTCTTTAAACAGTTCTCTCAAGGTATCTCTCCGCCGATGATTGAACTATTATTATAATATTAATATAAATTATTATTATACTATAATTATTATTTTGAGATATTATTATATTCGTTATTCATTATCTTATCGATATATTTGGGTTCAATTGGCGTTATAAAAAATTAACGCAATGTAAAATTAGCGCAATGTAAAATAGTAGTAATTATATGTATAAAATATTATATTCGTTCGTTCGAGTAGGCGTACTACTGTACGCCTACTCGACGTGAATAATTTTATTGCGATTATTTACCCTACCTTTTTTTCTACCTACCTAATAGTACTAAGTTAGGCATCTTGCATTACGGATGTCGGCAAAATGTCAGATAAATAATCTATACTTCTATAGGTAAACTTAGTATCCCCGTAAATTGCAAAAAAAACTGCGGTCATTTTTTTAAATTAAAGGGCGGTTATAGGAAAACATGGTTTGCGCGGGCCATATTTTTATATAGAAAATGTAAACTTGTAGCCACAGATTTATAAACAAAGGTAATGCCGTCATCTCGCATAAACTCGTCGCTCTCGCTATTCGTCAAAAGTTTTGCCTATCGGCGAACACCGGGAATGTAGAGAGCCGTTCTCGTGTGCTCCCGCCAATACTCGTTCTCGCCAAAAGTTTGGCCTCTCGACAAACTACGGGAATATGGGAAATGTGGAGCGGGCTTAAGCCCGCTCCACATTCTCGGCCAAACTAGACCAAACTTGGCCAATACGGGAGTGTAGAGAGAGGGTATATAATCGCAATAAAATTCTTCATGTCGAGTAGGCGTACTAATACTATAACGGGTCTAACAAGACCTTCAACGAAGCCGAAGTCCATGTATTCCGCCCATCATCGGGATCATTTTTGTTTTTTAAACTATATCTGGGAAACCAATAGCTATGAAGTTATTGAAGGTCAAAGTCAATTTTTTTTTTTATTTTTTTTTATGAATCGTATTTTATTCAATATTGCCTACTTTTTGTTCAAAGAAACATTTTCAAAATTTTAAGTATTTCGTAACAAACAATGGCCTCAAAACGTCGTCACTCGATGTATCTCATGAGCACGCACATAAACGCTGCCTTTCAACTCGACCGCACGCAGCTGTGTAGCATACACTCGCAGGCGCGGTCTGTTGTACGCGTTACATCGCGTGGTAAAGTATGCAATGCTTTTATAACACCAAAAATCAAAATCGTTTCCCAGCAATAATTTTGAACAGAAATGGTCCTAATGATGGGCAGAATACGTAGACCTCGGCTTCGTTGAAAATGTATAAAATTTTACATTGCATTATTTTTTTATAACGGCAATTAAACCCAAATATATCGATAAGATAATGAATAATGAATATAATAATAGCTCAAAATAATAATAATAGTATAATAATAATTTATATTAATATTATAATAATAGTTCGAAATAAAATAATAATAGTTCCTAATAAATACAATAATAGTTCGAGTGTCCTATTTACTGACATTTTTAGAAGCTTTTATTTGGCTCACTTCGGTGAATGTCGGCCAACTGGCGCAAGAGACAGCGGGAATGTGGAGAGATAGTTTCGCCTATACACAAAACTTGACGAAACTACCCGAGAACCCTTTGATGTACCGACACCGAACCGATACAAGGCGAATATAGGCGAGACAACAACACCAATGTAGACGAATACTCTCTCTACACTCCCGTATTGGCCAAGTTTGGTCTAGTTTGGCCGAGAATGTGGAGCAGGTTAAGCTCAACTACTGTACTCTCTCTCTATATTGTGTCATATATCTCAAGAGCTAATCTGTGCCATATCAATCATTAGGTGTATTCCAGCAGACGAATCAACGGTTACAAACCTCGTCCCGACTCCCGACAAAGGTGACCTTGGTTGGGAACTGCCTCTGATGATAGAGAGTTGCCCATTTAACACACAGATAGCTTAATAGCCTGGATAAATGACTCTTTTTATCCCGCAACAGAGGGCTTAGTACGAGTTGGTTTTTTGCCCTCACTTCACTTTGTGAATAGTTAACTATCGTCTTCTCTCTTTCACTCTTTCACTCACTCGCATGATTTCTTCTCTTTCACTCGATACTATTCGCAAAGTGAGGTGAGAAACACAACTCGTACTAGGCCCTCAGGCTGATTATCTAATTAAAAACTATTTAGCGACCAATCATAATTACGGAATCGTCGCTGTCAAACCGTTTGACAGAAGAAATTACAAATTCATCGCGGTCGCGTCGTGGTTACTGAGTAAGGCTAGAAACATACTATTGTATTGTGTTGTTTCGTGTCGCGACAGAAGTGTATCGGTTTCATACATTTAATATGACTAGAAACACACTATTGTGTAGTGTTGTGTCGGGACCGCTCAGACCCCGAATTACATAACTCTGTTGCTAACAATTCTCGATTGAAATTGTGGGCTGATTGTGTAATTTTGTTGCAATCAACTCTGACAGAAATCGCAGTGACATTTCTGCTTTAGTTAGAACCAATGTGACAACTATCTTACTTAAAGCAGCAATGTCACTGCGATTTCTGTCAGTGTTTATTGCAACAAAGTTACGTAATTAGGGGGCAGGAGAGTGGCTAAAGCAGCAATGTAACTGCGATTTCGGTCATTGTTGATTGCAACAAAGTTACATAATTAGGGGGCAGAATGCTATTGAAATTGAAACCGAAATTTGGCTTATCGATAGAAATTATTCGTATGAAACACTGATTTTAAGGAAGGTTGTTGCATTCAAAGTGACAGCTTGGATTGGCAACAATGAGGGCTTTTCCAAAGGACTAAAAACTATAGGATCGATAGATGGCGTTGATAAATTAAGCACTGTCAACTGAGGTGCAATCAGAACCTACGCTTCGAGTGCAACCACCGCTCTAACGGCGTATCAAACATTAGAGCGTGATGTTCGGTTGACACAAGTTTGGTTGCACTCGGAGCGTAGGTTCTAAACGCGCCTCAGTTGACAGTGCTTAATTTATCAACGCCATCTATCGATCCTACAGTTTTTAGTCCTTTGGAAAAGCCCTCCAGTGGTCTCGAACCTACCGATTTTTCGGTATTTCTACCGATATGGAGCCTCTCCTACCGACATACCGAAATGTTAAGATATTTTCACGATTTCTGAGAATATAAGGAAATTCTCCCGATTTTTTTACCGAATCGAACTAGCAACCCATTTCGATTCCTTTGTTTACAGTGGAATCCTCTACGAGACTCTGCAAAGCGATAGTGGGAAATGCCCGAAAAAAATCAAATTAGCTGAATATTTTCTATAGGTACGAATAAGCTGCCTCAGTAATAGAAAAAAGTTTCAGAATTTACGGTTGAGTGAAAAAATTAAAAAAAAAATGAAAGTCTCTTCGTGCAGCAAAACAGCAGAATGGAAATTATACCTTTGCCACCACCTGTCACAACCACAACATGCTATTAAAAAAAGTTTCAATACAAAATGTAAAAACTTTTTTTTTTAAATACTTGTTGTGGTTGTGGCAGGTAATGGCAAAGGTATAATTTCCATTCTGCTGTTACTTTCGTACATTTGTGAAGTCGAAGAGACTTTCATTTTTTTTTAATTTTTTCACTCAACCGTAAATTCTGAAACTTTTTCTATTACTGAGGCAGCTTATTCCTACCTATAGAAAATATTCAGCTAATTTGATTTTTTTTGGACATTCCCCATTCAGATTTTATTTATCATTTGTTTTCGACTTGTACTTTTACAAGTAAGTACACTTTTTAAAGTGCTCACTTGAATTTGATATTGTTTGAAAGCTGTAATAGTCAACTTGCGGACCGTCGAATTTACTGTATGATTTCTCCTATGCGCCGTGTGTCAGTTGGAATTAAAGGAATTGGATTTTCATACAAAAACACGCGAATTTTATCATTTCCCAATTCGGAACTTAGCTTGTTTGTATGGGAAACCATATTTGTAGCCCTTATTTTTTTTAGTAGCAGGTATAATGGTTTTTTTCACAATACTAAAAAAAATAAGGGCTACAATATGGTTTCCCAAACAAACAAGCTAAGTTCCGAATTGGGAAATGATAAAATTCGCGTGTTTTTGTATGAAAATCCAATTCCTTTTTATTCCAACTGACACACGGCGCATAGGAGAAATCATACAGTAAATTCGACGGTCCGCAAGTTGACTATTACAGCTTTCAAACAATATAAAATTCAAGTAAGCACTTTAAAAAGTGTACTTACTTGTAAAAGTACAAGTCGAAAACAAATGATAAATAAAATCTGAATGGGGAATGTCCGAAAAAAATCAAATTAGCTGAATATTTTCTATAGGTAGGAATAAGCTGCCTCAGTAATAGAAAAAGTTTTTCTCATATTTGTATAACCGTAGTTCATATAGAACAACAGGCCGTCTCTATATACCATACTTTAAGCTATTTACTAGTAGTACCTTTATATTATAGTATAATATCCAAATAATATCATACACATTTTGTCACATTTCGCTAGATGGCGTTGATCATTAGGTCGGTCTGACTGATAACTCTATTCTCTAGTATAATAATGTACTATGGGTCTGTGGTGCATAATTTCAAAAAATATGCTGAGCAGAAAAAAATGTAAATAAATAAAATAACCCATAAAAATCTACATACATCTACTATAAACTGTTTGAAGGAAATACTTGAATAATAATTATGACGAAGATGTAATACTATTTTTATTTTACTCAAGAGGCAGTGTTTTAGGACTGAGCTGAGATTGTATTAATCTTTGTTGAGATCTGCAAAAACTGATGTTGAGCAAGAAACGGTGCCATGACGAGTGCATTTAATTTATTTTGTGTAAGTAAACATAAAAAAGTGAAAAATCTATTGACCAAATTCTCTTCATGTAAAGATTAACAAAGTGAATAACATAAAAGAAACACCTTTTTTCTTATGGAAACATTTACTAAAACAATGAAAATAACTTAGTAGTTAGGTACTTAAGGATTAGTTATAATCCCTATCATTATTTCTTTACTAATTTTATAAATGCAAAAGTCCATTTGTTTGTTTGTAATGCCTTCACGTCCTAAGTACTGAACCGATCATTATGAAATTTTACATACAAGTTGCCAGGGGTACAGAGGACATTGGGTACGTTTCATCCCGAAAAAAAGAACTCTGGGGGCTCACCTTTCCATTATCAGACCACAAGTTTGGAATTCATATTTTTTTCATGTAAAGAACTCATGATTTGGGACACGAATACGAGATTTTATGTTTAGGAGCCAAATAATACGCAAGAAATAAATTTCTGAAAATTAAGAATTTTTAGGTTAAAAGTGTTTTAGTTAGGAATCAAATCTGCTTTACCCCTGTAGGTCCCTAATATAGGTTAGAAATTTCGAGGTATTTTTTTTTTAACAGATAACAGAAACAACTTCTTAAACCCCTATTTAGTTTGGAATCGAATCTGATTTACCCCTGTAGGTCCCGGGTTAGGTTAGAAATTTAAGGCGAGCACGAAGCGCAGCTCAGCGTGAGCCTTAAATTTCATGGTTATTTTTTTTTAACAGACTACAGAAACCACTTTTTTTTAATACCATATTGGCGAAAAATAACACAATTTGGCTGAAATTTGTTGTATTGGGCAAAATTGTATATTCATTAAAAAAAAAAGTATCCAATTCCTAACTTTCAAACTTTAGGGGGGGGGGGGGTCGCCCCCCTCCCCCCCTTCCCCCCCAACTCCCGCCGTACCCAAAATCGAGGTCTGATAATGGAAAGTAGAACCGTAATGGATAAGCCCAAATATACCGGTTCAATTTTAAAATTCTTTCACCTATATAAAGTGTAGCTTGCTATACCTATGTTGTTATGTCCATTAAAACACTATATTTCACATGAAAACGTTTATTGAGCTTGGGAGCAAAACATTGACACACAAAGTGAAAATGAGTCACAAGTACCCTCATGTATTAATCTTATTGAACAACAAGATAACCTGCTGGTATCTACCCACATATAACCTACTATGAATTCTGATACATAACATACCTTTCCCCCAAGTATGTACAAAGACAAACTAAACTTAAACAAAATAAACAGAATATTAATCAACTGGACTACACATTTTGAACACTCATTTTGACTTACATCTTAATTTTTATTAATGAATAACATAATCTATTACATTACAATCTTTGTGCGGCCTAGAATAAGGAGTACTACCATGAACATACAATTTATTTCTAATTTTGCCGCCAGAGAACCCTGGCTCTGGTTCTACCGGTATTCCTAACATCTCAGCCCATTTTTCCTCACTAGGTATCTCTATAATATCTTGATCATGCGAATCATCATCTACTTCCAAATTATCATCACTGCACACTTCCCTCCTTTCTCCTTCATACCTCTCCTCTCTCTCCTGACTTTCCTGCTCCGTTTCTGTTTCAGGGTGTTTTTGCTTAATAAGCTGATCTATGTGCCTATTAACAACGGTGCCATCTTCTGTGGCTATGTCATAACTTGCCATCCCTTCTCTTCTAACTACCGTACCCGGTAACCAACGCGGCCCCCTACCGAAATTTCTATACCTAACACTCTGTCCAACATCAGACTGTCTACATTTAACTTGAGCATTTCGTAAAACTTGGTTTTCTCTAGAAATGCGTGTGTGGTTGTCTGGATGGATTGTATCTAATAAAGTTCTTAAGCGTCGATTCATTAATAATTCAGCAGGACTTTTATTTGTCGAAACGCAGGGAGTAACGCGCAGCCCTAGTAACATATTAGGGATTTTAAGGTCCCATGGCATGTTATCAATCTTGCGTAATTTATCTTTAACTGTTTGCACCATTCTCTCGGCTAACCCATTTGTGGATGGATGATATGGTGCTGTAGTAACATGTCGTATTTTGTTTGCTTCAAGAAATTGTTTCATTTCACTGGACACAAATGGTGTCCCGTTATCCGATACTAAGGTTTCGCAAAGGCCGTGAGTAGCAAATAGCATTCTAAGATGCTTGATTACTGTGGCTGATGTCATATTATTGACTATGAACACTTCCGGCCATCTAGAGTATGCGTCCACAACGATTAAAAAAGTGTTATTTTGAAAAGGTCCGGCAAAATCAATATTTATGCGAGACCAGGGTTTGGATGGTGTAATCCATTCAAACTTTGATCTAGGAGGCATGTGCCGATGTTCTAAACATTTGTCACAGGTCTGTACCATAGCCTCTATGTCGTTATTTAATCCCGGCCACCAAACGTAACACCTGGCTAGCGACTTCGTTTGAACAATGCCATTGTGTGTCTTGTGTAAACCTTGCAAAACGGTTTTACGTAATGACCGTGGCACTACCACGCGACAACCTAACAGAATACAATTTTCATGGAGAGACAATTCAGCACGATGTAACCAATAAGGACGCAACTGTTCGTCAGTTACCTTAGCTGGCCATCCACTTAATATATAATGACTGACACGAGATAGAACAATATCACGATTGGTAGCTGTGGCTATGTGATCTACATCTACCGGGAAATCCTGAGGAGTCTCAGCCATCAACAGAATGTCACATAATTGCTGCTCTGGTTGGTCTGGAACTGGCTGAGGCCATCGACTCAAGCCGTCTGCATGTACAATAGACTTTCCAGGCTTATGGGTTATATCATAATCAAAGGAGGTAAGAACCAAAGCTATTCGCATTAGACGGGGTGATAAAACAGTAGGAATTGGTCTCTTAGGGTCAAATATGCCTAATAAAGGTTTATGATCGGTAATAATCTTGAAAGATCTACCCATCAGGTAATTATAAAATTTATTGACTCCAAACATGATTGCTGCCGCTTCTTTATCGAGCTGTGAGTATCGTCGCTCATGAGAGTGAAGTGTCCTAGAACCCATTGCAATGGGTCGTTCCTGCCCATCTTTTGCAACGTGTGACAATACTGCACCAACACCGTATTCTGAACTATCACAGGTTAGTACAAGAGGTTTATTCAAGTCGTAGTGGACAAGTGTGAGCTCAGACGACAGGAGTCCTTTCGCTGTGTCAAAACTGCTCTGCTCACGCTCCGTCCATTGCCATTTATGTGTTTTGTCAAGCAACCTATGTAGGGGCTCTAGTATTGTGGCCTTGTGGTGTACGAATCTTTCGTAGAAATTAAATAATCCTAAAAATGCCTGTAACTCTTGAACATTTTTAGGCTCCGGTGTATTCTTTATTGACAATACCTTGCTCGGTGCAGGGTGGATACCCTTTGAATCGATAACGAAGCCTAAAAATTCCACAGACTCTTTAACAAATTTACACTTACTTTCGTTGAGACGCAATCCAGCATTTTCGATTCGACCGAGTACAATATCTAGTCGCTGAGTCATTTCCGTCAGAGTACGACCGCTGATGATGATGTCATCGATCAGAACGGCTACACCTGGAACGTCTGCTAGCAGCGCCGTCATCAGTCGTTGGAAAATACCTGGACACGCCTTGACGCCGAAAGCTAATCGGTGTACACTATAAAGACCCTTACACGTATTTAGTGTTAAAAGTCGTGCGGTAGTATTCGAAACTACCACTTGTGTATAAGCGCGATCTAAATCTAGTGTAGTGAAAAATTTACCTCCAGCAACCGCAGCAAAGACTTCACTAGCAGTCGGCATAGGATATGTATCCGACTCTGTAGCCTGGTTCACCGTACTGCGATAGTCTCCGCATAAACGGATTTCACCGTTCTTTTTTATTATAGGTACGACCGGGGTGGCCCACTCTGAAAAACTAGTTGGACGAAGTACCCCCTCACTAACTAATCTGTCTATTTCTTTTTCAACGCGTTCTTTAATAGCGAACGGGACCGGGCGAGCTTTCAAAAACTTTGGAGTAGCATTCGGTTTTAAGTGGATAGTGACAGGATCCCCTCGGTATGTACCTAGACCGGGTCTAAATACTTCCCTATGATTGGATAATATACTATCTACCAGTGGCGAGGGGTCAAATTATGTCGAAGGTAAGCCGTTCTACAAAAATGTTATGATCTGCATAGTGGATAGGTAGGGTGGGATTTCTAAAAGGTAAGCCGATGGGAATCGGCTTGTATGGATCCTTCGCCACTGCTATCTACAATAGTCATATCAACATCACACATCAAATTAATAGATAAAGAAATATCAAGATCCTCAAACCAATTTCGTCCTATTAAATTAAGCCCTGATCCCCTGGCTACAATAATATCAAGCTTACATTTAATGTCCTTAACTCAACTGAAACACAAGTTTGTCCCATCACTGACACCGGAGAGTCATTCCACGTCCGCAGTCGGTTAGGTAAGTTAGTCAGTGGAGAGCGTGACTGCAGCATGTTCCATGTTTGACGGTTGATGAGAGAAAAGGCAGCTCCCGAATCTACTTCCATCAGCACAGGAACACCTTCCAACAAAACTGTCACCTGGTATGCCGGCACTCGAGTGCGTGTGCTATCTAACTTGTATATACCGTTAAGTTGCATGTCAGAAACTTCATTTGTATAATTGACTTTCGAAGAGGTATTTCTTTTTTTTGTAGTGCAAATCTTTTCAATATGTCCTTTCTTTTTACAATAATTACAAATCGCATTGGCAAAACGGCACTCGCCACCATGACGATCTCCACACCGATAGCACAATCGCCAACTATTTTTCGATCTAACTGCATTCACATCCATGGGTTCTGGGGATAGCGGTGACGTCACCGCGGCGTATTGCGTAGTGGCGCTGGCAGCGGCAGCGGAGGCGCCCTGGATCATCCGAGCGTCCTTTCCCGCGGTCTCCGAAGTCAACATTACATTTACAACATCATCATACTTTAAATTATCCCTCTTCAATAACTCAAACTGCAACTTGTGGTCGAGCATGCCACACACGAGTCTGTCGCGAAGCATCCGCTCCAAACTCACAAAATTACATCCAGAACTAATTTTTCGAAGTGCAGCTATGTAGTCTGCTGCTGTTTCGCCTTGTTTTTGATCTCGTTTATAGAATAGAAATGACATTGATATTTCATTTTGCTTGGGACTGTAATGTTTGGTTAGAATAAGTTCAATCTCACTGAAAGTCACTTCATTTGATTTTCGGGGTGTAATTAATGCAAGAAGTGTTTCAAATACTTGTTCACCACAAACAGTGTAAAAATTAGCTCTTTGCACAGAATCTGTGTCGATTCCATTGGCTTCAAAACAATATTTTAGTCGATCAATATAATTGTTCCACAAATCACTTTTAGGATCAAATTCACGAAAGTTCACTGATTTACACTGTATTGATCCTGATTTTTCCTGAGTCGCCATTGTTATGTCCATTAAAACACTATATTTCACATGAAAACGTTTATTGAGCTTGGGAGCAAAACATTGACACACAAAGTGAAAATGAGTCACAAGTACCCTCATGTATTAATCTTATTGAACAACAAGATAACCTGCTGGTATCTACCCACATATAACCTACTATGAATTCTGATACATAACATATGTGAAAGAATTTTAAAGTTATTATCAGTAATATTACTGATAATGTAGGTAGCTTTGCATAATTTATCATAATATTTGCATAATTTCAGGATGGAAATGATCAAATTGCGAGACCTGTTCAGAACGACAATGAAAAACAAGTTTACATTGGTATGTACCTAATGTAGAAATTCTAATTAATATACTATTTTATTAATGTTAATTAGTATGGTAATTTAAAGGTGCTCCCTCACCGGAAGCATTCACGTGTACTGTAACATTATAGATTTGTCTTTGAGCATTACATTACAATAATACCTCCCTGACTGACGAGCATTTGCGTGTTTCTCCTCCTTCACTGATGTATCATTACAAGGCGCGCATTGTAATGCTCGGTTCTCCTTCACTGATGTAATGCCCAAATCTGTAACATTACATTATATGTGAATGCTCCCGGTGACGGAGCACCTTAAAAGAAATCTTTAGTCGTGAGTTCAGAGTGTATCAGAAAGCTACATGTAAGTACAGTATGAGGCAAACATCTTGACACTTTCTCAATGGAGTGGGGATTAGTTCGCCCATGTGGACTGATTTCAAGATGTTTGCCTCGTATTTTATACTGGGTGTAACAAGACACTTAATGATGCCAAGGTCTACATATTCTGCCCATCATCAGGACCATTTTTGTTCAAAATTATTACTGGGAAATGATTTTAATTTTTGGTGTTAAAAAGCATTGCATACATCATTGACTGTGCCTGCGAGTAACTGCTACACAGCTGCGTGCGGCCGAGTTGAAAGGCAATGTTTATGTGTGTTCTCATGAAATACATTGAGTAATGACGTTTTGAAGTCATTGTTTGTTACGAAATACGTCAAATTTTGATTATGTTTCTGTAGACAAAAATTAGGAAATAACCAATAAAATAAGACATAAACATTTTGAAAAATAAATGTTAACTTTGACCTTCAATAACTTCGTAGCTATTGGTTCCCCAGGTATAGTCTAAAAGACAAAAATGATCCTCATGTTGGGCGGAATGTGTGAACTTCGGTTTCGTTGAGTGTCTTTTACACCCATTATAGGTAAAAATAACACACAAAATCACATTACAGAACCAGTTCTAGAGAATCACAACCTCCTCAACTTTATCAACAATGATGATTGCAATTTGAGAAGTTCTTCTTTAACTGACAAATTGTTAAATACTGAATATGAAAATATTTCTCAAGTTGTATCTATTGAGTGTAATATAGATATTTTGCAATCAGCAACAAACTTTCAAGTTGGAAATACAAGTAAAGAGTATGAAGTATTTAATCACAGCACCAATGTTCAAAAATGTCATAAGTTTGGTAAGGAAATTTAATTAACCTATATTATTTATTTCCTCTATTATGATTATTCTTTATTAAAGTCTGAAACTATAGTGTGGCCATTGAGAGAATGCCTTCTTACTGATTTTATGAAGCTCCTTTACAATTAAATAAAACAAATTTTGGATTATCTTCTTATCCAGATAAAGAAACTTTATTTAGTTGTCTTAAGAAACATAACACATCTATCAATAACACATTCTCTCGACGGCCACACTGTTACCATGCATCGGTCACTCCAAATGGATTCCATACAACCGCCCCATATAAACAGATGATATGTCATATAACTTTTTGTACATGCACAACTGTGTGTGTGTGTGTAAGTCTAGCTAGGGCTACCATGCTGTTTGTAAACTTTCTGTCTCTCGACAGTGAAGGATGGCAAGGACGCGGTCAGTGGCGGATTTACAGTCTTGGCCGCCCTAGGCCGAATAGTACCAGCCGCCCCTTTTCAGCTCCCGTCATGGGGGCTTGGGGGGGCTGGAGCCTCGGGTAGTTACCATCTATATAAGAGAGGATGCCTGTCTAGGATGCATAAAATGCCAGCTTTATTAAAAATGCTTGTCTACAGCAAAAAAATTGCCGTGCAGCGCGATTTTTAGTCAGTTTCATCCACAAATATTGCAATCAGTGGTTTCACCCGCGAAATTAAAAAATGGCTATCTCAGTTTAGTGCCGGCCGCACGTCTAAACCATAAAATGCCTGTCAAATGCGGCAAAAGCAGATGGTAACTCTGGCCTCGGACCACGAGATTTAAGAAAAAATAAAGTTAAGTATAGGTAGGCACCCACTGACCCTACCTTGAGCATAGCGAAAAATATTTTAAACCCTACATACTTACATAAATTAAAACAATAAAGTATTTGTTTTTTTTTCTGTATTGTCATTTTGCCAATGCCAGTTTTTATGTAATCCTCTAACTAAAGATAACAAATTTTCGCCACGCTTGGCCGGCCGCCCCTAATATCTTGCCGCTCTAGGCCCGGGCCTACTTGGCCTTAGGGCAAATCCGCCACTGGACGCGGTGCGTAGTGAATCACTGCGCACAGTAACTTTGGCAATCGGTAACTGCCATACTATACGCTAGTACTCATTTTTATACTATGCTGTTACTGTTGTTTTTTTTATAGTACACTTGGTGGATACCATAGTACACCCACGCGCAGTGGCTACACTCCCCACAGGATTATATTTCAAATACAAATGTAACTCTGTAATACCTCGGCGCTCATTACCAACAAAAGCTAAGTTTGGACCTGTTTCAGGTATAGATATATTTTACTTAATGCAAAGAAGATGTAGCTTTGTAATTTAATTTGTTAATTTAAACTATATTCTACTATTGTAGGTGTAAATCATGTAATTTCTAATGAAGAATCTCAAGAAAACATTCTTGAAGCAGCCAGATTAAAAGTGCCCATTTTTCTTAAGAAAATTAATGGTATTATTACATTCATAGATGTCTCTGATAGAGGTAAATTATAGTACCTAGTTTATTATGATAACACAACAGAAACGGAACTTTAACAGTTCTAGTTAATATTATGAGCCCAGTAATGAATAAATTATAAATTGCAGATTATATGGGAAATGGGCAATGTCCGAAAAAAATCAAAATAGCTGAATATTTAAAAATTAAAGTCTCTTCGATTTCACAAATCTACAAAATAGTAACAGCAGAATGGAAATTATACCTTTGCCATCACCTGCCACAACCACAACATGGTATTAAAAAAAGTTTCTATACAAAATGTCAAAACTTTTTCTTTTTAATATGTGTTGTGGTTGTGGCAGGTGGTGGCAAAGGTATAATCTCCATTCTGCTGTTACTTTTGTACTTTTTTTAAAGTCGAATAGACTTTAATTTCTTTAATTTTTTCACGCAACAGAAAATTCTGAAACTTTTTTCTATTACTAAAGGAGCTTATTCCAAACTATAAAAAAATATTCAGCCGATGCGATTTTTTTTTCGGACATTCCCCATTGCCTGGTATTGTGTTCTCCTACAGTATAACACGCGCAAAATAACTTGGTGGCTCGGAAGTTAGCCGCAAGTGATATTTCGCGCAGGGTCCATAGTTCCGAGCGCTTCCGCCCGCGCCCCGTCCCCGCGCAAACTCTGTATTCGTCTACTGCGCAGCGTTCTGCGCGAAGTTCAGAACCGCCAAGTTATTTTGCGCATACTATACCTATTGCTACCTTAAACAAATGCTGTTACTGATATTGCTGCTCGTCTGTAAGGGACTTTACAATAACCACTTACTATTTTTTCAGATAAATCCAACTGGTTTAGCCTCCTGCCCCTCGGAGATCAAAATACGGCGAATGTATGGCTACACCAAGAAGGTGAAAGGTTGTATGGGGTTGCTGTACGCCCCATCGCCGCACGCACTCCCTTAATCCTGGGATACAGCAAGCAATATGCCGATGAACATAGTATACCACCAGAGATGCCAATTCTCGACATAGCACAAGGTAAACCCTTTCTGAAATAAGAATATTGTTACACACTTGAGTAATAACAACCTAAAATGATAGTTACCTACAAAGAACACTGTCAAATGTAAGGCAAATGAACAGACAAAATGGCTTAGTTTTAAAATTTTTTCGTTACCTAAGCGTAGTTTCAATTCCTACCATCAGGGGATTAGTTACTATTTATTTAAGATTTGTAATTATTACAATAGACTCTATGTACAAAAAATAATATGCCTTCAAACGTAGTAAATGGATTTTGTTCAAATAAAAAAAAAAGACGTGATGTCAGATGCTTGTTAGTTCAGATAGATCGCAAATAACTCACAAAAAAGTGATAATTTTGTAAAAAAAATTGCATGTTGCTTAACTTTGAAATTTTGAATCAGTGGTTAACTTTGAAAGCTCATAGCCAGCGTGTTATTTTTAGTGAGTGCATATTTTTTTGTTGTTTGGAAGCTAATGATGAATAAATGGTAAAACTTTGTGATATTGGGGGCGAAATTTTGAAAAATTTTGAGAATAATGACAAAAAACCGGCCAAGTGCGAGTCCGACTCGCGCACGAAGAGTTCCGTACCAAAAACGGCAAAAAAATACGTTTGTTGTATGGGAGCCCCCTTAAATATTAATTTTATTTTGTTTTTAGTATTTTTAGTAATAGCGGCAACGAAAATACATCATCTGTAAAAATTTCAACTGTCTACCTGTTGTTCTTATTAATATCGAGCAAAAAATAGCAAAAAAATCACGTTTGTTGTATGGGAGTCCCTCTTAAATATTAATTTTATTCTGTTTTTAGTATTTGTTGTTATGTTGCGGCGACAGAAATACATCATCTGTGAAAATTTCAACTTTCTAGCTATCACGGTTCATGAGATACAGCCTGGTGACAGACAGACAGACAGACAGACGGACAGCTGAGTCTTAGTAATAGGGTCCGTTTTTACCCTTTGGGTACGGAACCCTAAAAAGAGTTAGAGAAATGATTTTTTTTTACAAAAACTGGTGTTAAGTCATAATTATCACTTTTTTGTGAGTGAGATTTCAAATATAAATCTATCCGAACTAACAAGTATCTGGCATCACGTTATTTTTTATTTGAACAAAATTCATACACTACTTTTGAAGGAATATTATTTGTTGTACATAGAGTCCATTGTAAAAATTACAAATTTAATTCTGCAAAAATAAAATAGATTGAATATTTTTTGTATATTTTTATTACTTATTTATATTCTAGTTTCGCCCCCTTTCGGGATTGCACTTTATCCAGGGACCCACTGCATAGGTTTATTATTCTAGGGTTGCATAACAATTTGACTGTTTCGGAAATGTTAATCTGTAGTTGTTACATATTTTTTTACAGATTTATCTGAAGATCTACGACTACAATGCCATGAGCTTGTGCGTAAGGTACATGCTGTTCAAACACTATTATTTGAATATTATAGCTTATACCGGGTGTAACAAGACCTTCAACGAAGCCGAGGTCTACGTATTCTACCCATCATCAGGACCATTTCTGTTCAAAATTATTGCTGGGAAACGATTTTGATTTTTGGTGTTAAAAAAGAATTGCATACTTTACCACGCAATGTAACGCGTACAACAGACTGCGCCTGCAAGTGTATGCTACACAGCTGCGTGCGGCCGAGTTGAAAGGCAGCGTTTATGTGCGTGCTCATGAGATACATCGAGTGACGACGTTTTGAAGCCATTGTTTGTTACGAAATACTTAAAATTTTGATAATGTTTCATTGGACAAAAAGTAGGCAACAACGAATAAAATGAGATTTCACAAAAAGAAAATAAAAAAAAAATTATATTAAGAAAATTGTTTTAATAGAAAAAAATACTAGAAAAAATCGACTCACCCGTAGCAGCTCAGACGGGACTCGAACCCGCACCCTTGGGATTCCGGCCCGATGCGCAATGCACTGACCAATTATCCTGATGATGGGCGGAATACGTGGACTTCGGCTTCGTTGAAGGTCTTGTTACACCCGTTATATTCGAAACATGATGAAGCAAAAGTAATATTTTTCTTCTTTCAGTACGAAAAAACTCGTATTGCGCCTCGCCGCGGCCGTGGACGACTCTGGTGTCGATATTGTATGCAAACTTTCAGCAGGGTATTTACGTAAGTGATAGATAACTAAAGTCTAATTATTAATTCACTGGAGTAATCTGACGTTAACGATTGTAACTTCTTCGGTTGTTCGAAAGAATGAAAAAGAAAGAAATAGCTATGTATATAATTATTGAAGTTCTAGATTTTAGCCATCCACAATGCCACTCCTATATTAAAATAATTAATTCAATTTAAAAAAATCGACTCACTGGTAGGAGCTCAGACGGGATACTGGTGCTACCGGTGAATTGTTTTTTTCTAGTTTTTAGGGTTCCGTACCCAAAGGGTAAAAACGGGACCCTATTACTAAGACTCCGCTGTCCGTCTGTCTGTCTGTCTGTCACCAGGTTGTATCTCATGAACCGTGATAGCTAGAAAGTTAAAATTTTCACAGATGATGTATTTCTGTTGCCGCTATAACAACAAATACTAAAAACAGAATAAAATTAATATTTAAGGGGGGCTCCCATACAACGAACGTGATTTTTTTTGCCGTTTTTTGCTCGATATTAATAACGACAACAGGTAGACAGTTGAAATTTTCACAGATGATGTATTTTTGTTGCCGCTATAACAACAAATACTAAAAACAGAATAAAATTAATATTTAAGGGGGGCTCCCATACAACAAACGTAATTTTTTGCCGTTTTTTGGTACGGAACCCTCCGTGCGCGAGTCCGACTGCACTTGGCTGGTTTTTTTTTTCTATTGATTAGTTATCTTAATATAGGAGTGGCATTGTGGATGCCTAAAATCTAGAATTTCAATAATTATATAGCTATTTCATCTTAATCGATTATCTGGCATCTGTAAAGGTGTAAAGGTCTAGCATCTGATGAGATAACGCTGGCTTACAGCGAAAACGTAAAAAGTATTAAAAAATTTCGCCACACCCACTAGCGACTCGGTAGCATAATTAGTTAGTGCCTTGGGCCGGAATCCCAAGGATGCGGGTTCGTATCCCGTCTGAGCTGCTACCGGTGAGTCGATTTTTTCTAGTATTTTTTCTATTGAATTGATTATTATCATAATAAATAGATTTTAGAGATCGTATTTTTCACATTATGCAAAATGTTGTTTATTGGTTTGTATAATAAATAAGAGTAATGATTTCAGGTTAAAACGACACCTGCTTTTGTACTGCACTAAAAAGACTGAAAAAACGTAAGAGTCAAAATTATTCCTTACTCGATTGATATACTATCTATCCACTGAAACAAGTAAATGGATTTTGTCCTGTAACACAATCCCATACAAAATATAAGGACACAAAACGGTCAGTGGGCGTCAATGAAACTGTTTAAAAGTAAAGGTGTGTTCATTTGCGACGATTTTCGCTCCTAATAGTAAGCATATTTTCGCTTCTTATTTTGTATTAGACTTAGAGAAATGAGGTGTAGGTACAGGCATCGGCACGGATTTTGAGCGGTGACATTTATTGCGCAGAAGCATAGCCGTCTCTATTAGTTACAAAAGCCATAAACATGAGTTTAGCAACTTCCGTTAACTGTCACTTTGTGGTCATGTCGTCAACAGCGAACTAAAACCTATGGAACATGCATTCAACTCAAAATATAACACGCAAATGACAACCGCCCGGTGACAGACGTTAGCGTTTCCAGTAAGTAATTACAGTTTGTACCTATTTTAAAGAAAAGAGAAAGTTTATTAAAAATGACATCCTGTTGTGAAAGACCCAAAGAAGAAATTAAAAGATCTAATCATGTTTAATCTGCTTAGTCAATACAAAACGTCATAATATGACGTTAATGTGCCCACCAATTCGCACGAACAAACTAAAAAACTCGCACTGTGTACACAGCCTAAGCATTTATTTTTCTACCTATCACATGCCGGTCCATTTCTTCCCTATTAACTTTTTTCAGTGGATAGAGTATAGACAAATCATTTACTGGCACGATTGTCATTTATCTTGATCTATATGTAGTGTATACTTTTAATATTTTTCATAGCTTATTTGTCTATTGATTTTTTTCAGTGGCTTAAGTAAATCTGATTCCTTACCAGAAGTTGTTCCAACTACAACTTTGAACATTGAAGACACCAGATTACCCTCAGATGAGAGTTTACAAAACTATTCAAACGGTCTGGATTTTTCCACAAGCCTTTTTGATACGGACCGAATTTCGAATCTCGACATTTCAGGAGGATCTAGGTCTGAGACGGAATTTAATCCTTATGGCGTTTCAATTAAAGACGAAAGTGGCTTAACTGCTGATTTAGGATTGACAACAAATTTTAATGAGGTTGATAAACAAACCAATTTGAATGAGGTTTGTATAACATATCTACATGATTAATTGAAATTCTCTCATATTTTGCTATTTATTTAGAAAAATTTATTATTTTTAGGATCGAAATGAAAGTGGATCTGTTCTAACAATGTGTCGATATTGTAACGAAACAATTGTATCTGAAAAGAAGAAACAACATTTACGGTACGATTGTTTAAGACGCTTTGAAGAATTTTATTTACTGCAATTTTAATAGCATTTAACCTTTTTATTTCATTTCATTGTTGTTTTGCAGAGAATGCAGAGAGAGAAATTTGATGTGCGAGTGTGGACGTGTATTTAAAAATAGGTTAACACTTGCTCAACATATACACACGCGACATCGCAATTCTGTCCCTGTGGAGCAGGTATGAGTCAATTGTTATTAATGTAGATATTAGTGAAATAATAATAATTTGTTATTATCAAAACACTTTATTGGACACAAAATACAGAATACATTGTAAACAGAAAACAACAATAATAGCTCACAAAAGATGACCTTATTATTGCTAAATAGCAATTTCTGCCACAACCTTCAGTATGAAGAGATTAAGAGAAATGAGATGAGGGAAAGTGGGTAAAAATTAAGGAAAGACAGAGGATATACATGTACCATGCATGGGCAACAGCGTCGCTTAACCACTGCTAAGGTTAAAATCGCTTGCACGCCGCGCCCGCTGTCACATACGTTTAGTTCGTGCAGGGGCGATACGCGCGCACACGAATTTTGTTGCAAACTGGTTAAGCGACGCTGTTGCCCCTAGTAGTACATACATATTATGTACAGACAAAAGGAAATATCTTCTTACTTCTTTTATTGCGTAAAGTGATCGTATTCATTTGAAAGTTCATATTGCTTTATAGTGTCAAATTCCATACTAATTGCTGCCGATCGGATACGATATATACTATCATACGATTGACTTTACGCAATCGCATCCCAGATATCCAATCGCAATGTACAAAAATACGATTGTTAATTCCAAATAAACAAAATTAATTACTTGCAGGGTAATGAAAACCAACGACTTTATCAGTGTCAGAAATGTGATCAGTCTTACATGGTAAGTTTAGATTTTTTTTAACAATTTAGGACGGTAGTGGGTGTAATTTGTACTCGGTAATGTGTGGTCTAAGGCCGTTTGTGCATAGCCGCCGCCCCGTCACGAGGATGGGATTATTTTTTACCGAGTTCTAGTCTAGCTGAAGTGACGGGCGTGCAGTGGACAGGTGGCCATAGTCTCTCTTCGGCGCTGGCACTTATTCTCAGTGACTTTTCGGAGCGCTCGGTGACTGTGATGGTGAACAGACAGCTTAATGTAGAAAGCTTGCTTGATTTCCAACTGTTGGGGCAAGAACGGAGGAAATCTCTTCAACGAATATTCTTTATTAACGAATTGACAAACAAACAACAAATTTTTATTCTGATAAAGTTACAGTACAATACCACAGAATAGATATAAGTACTACCGTACAGAAAGGACACTCTCCGCCGTGCCCCAGAATCAACTAGTTCCGTGTGCCGATCCGTGTGCTCATTCAATAGCTCGCACACAATTGCGCGTGCGCAAAAACGTCACTGTGTAGCGTCTGTGTAATAGGTAGTTGAAACGCGACGCTTGTATGGAGTGCTCGGGGTGTGACAATACAATGCAATATATATATTTTTAGGGTTCCGTACCAAAATGGTAAAAAAGGAACCCTTATGGTGTGCCGTTTGACTCAGTCTGTCTGTCTGTCTGTCACAGCTGGATATCTCGAGAACTACAAATGGTATCAACTTGAAATTTAGAATAGTTTGAGATGACATTTGCCCAACTATTTTGCAAATAAGAAATAAATAAAAAAATAAATATCTTTTTTTACAACAGGGACTGAAAAGGGGTCTTAAAAATTTTAAGTGGGGCTACTAGGGCATATGGGGTGTCATATGAAAGAGCGCCGTATACACGATTTCAATCATTTTTTCTTTTTGTTTTAGGCCGCATAGTTTTCGATTTATAATGAAAAATGTAAAAAAAATACCGTCCCCCCCCCCCCCTTATTTCCGAAGTTTGCAAAGAGAAAAATCTGAAATAATTCTATGTGATAGCAGTTTATATAAAGATTACATGAAAAATAAAACGATGTCTCAATATAGCACACTTTTTTAGAAATTATCAAATTTCAAAAAAAAGTTAACATTAGTTCCACTATCGGTTAAGAGATGGCGCTGACCTAAAACTGGAATACCAATTTTATTATTCAACTCCACACTGTGGTCTAATGTTGCAATTATGATGGTACGGAACCCTCGGTGCGCGAGTCCGACTCGCTCTTGACCGGTTTTATTTAATTTTAATAGCAGTGGAGGCTGCCGCCAGCGGGAGGACCGAATGAGTGAATAAAAGTAAAGATCAAAAGAATGAATGTTGAATATGGAACGAATGATGAAACTGGTTTCGCTTCTCGCTGCTAGATGGGGCCACCGGTCCTCAAAAGTCCCGAAAACCAACCTAATTTATAAAACTAGTTTTATTTGATTATTTGACATGATACATTGTTTGTTAGCGTCGCGGCATGCTAGTGAACCACCTGTGGGTGGTGCACGGGTCGCGCGCGGAGGTCCCGCTGGAGCGGCCCGTGCGCCACTACCCGTGCGTGGCCTGCCCCAAGCTGTACCGCGCGGCCGCCAAGCGGGACATACACGTGCGCAAACACCACCCCGGTATGCAACATGTCACATTGTTAGCATCGCGGCATGCTAGTGAACCACCTGTGGGTGGCATTACTATAATTAATATTACAATTTTTTTTATGTTATAAACCTTATATATTTTATTTTTATTTTAAATTATATTGTTATTTAATTATATTATTTTAACACCAAAGTTAATGTTAATTGAATAAATCCCAATCTAAAATTCCGTATTAATCCTGTATTTTAGCAGTATGAACACGCCTTACGATTTTACACCTGTCGCGGGCGCTCGTGGGCGGCGCCAGCTCATTTGTTGTCCTTATCGTTTCTATGCAAATGTACCTAATAAAGATTTTTCTAGCTTGATTCAGCGAACAGGGGCCGTACCAGCTAACTTACATGGCTATCGTAATCGTTTTCATTTGACAGATGGATGTGATACATTGCTACTTCTATTTGGCATAAATAAAAACTCGCCATAGAAAGATAGAAATGTATCAGATCCATCTGTCAAATGAAAGCGATTACGATAGCCATATAAGTTAGCCGGTAGGGCCCCAGGGTATAGCTTGTTGATGTACAGTCAGCGTCAAATTGATATGAGCGTCTAGAGTGGTCAAAATTATTTGAAAAACATAAAATCAATTTGATCAGAGTGAATAGGCACCTGGGCAAGCTCGCTCCATCGTAGACCCTGTCTTTGCTTTTGGGCTAGACTGGGGTCAAGAGTAAACCCATTAATTATAAAATAATAATAATAAATAGTTTTCCACACATAGATAACGAAAGAAATTGTTGAATTATTAACTGAGTTTATGACAATTTGATTAAATAATACCACAACACAATTATTTTTAAATAAAGATTTAAGGTCAAAAGACGTTATGAACAATGACAACTCTCAGAAACTTTTTACTAAAGGACAAGTAAGGATAAACAGATGTACCATTGCATGCATCTCCCGAATGGAGATGCATAAATATAAGGATCGTGGCTTATCGCACATGCAAGAAAGTAGAGCTGCGGAAATAGAGTGCCAGCTCAATAAGTAGATTATTTAAGACTAATTTTATGTTCACCAGGCGTGGAGTTAGTGAAGGGCGGATCGATAGACGGCGGGACGCGTGCCTGCGAGCCCGCAGCGTGCGCGGCGTGCCCGCGCCAGTACGCCACGCGCGCCAAGATGCTGCAGCACATGCGAGCCGCGCATCCACACTTGGTGAGCGGTCGTGTGTTCTACCTATAATAGGGTCCTAATCGATCAATACTCGTGTAGCTATGAAGGGCGGATCGATAGACGGCGGGACGCGTGCCTGCGAGCCCGCAGCGTGCGCGGCGTGCCCGCGCCAGTACGCCACGCGCGCCAAGATGCTGCAGCACATGCGAGCCGCGCATCCACACTTGGTGAGCGGTCGTGTGTTCTACCTATAATAGGGTCCTAATCGATCAATACTCGTGTAGCTATGAAGGGCGGATCGATAGACGGCGGGACGCGTGCCTGCGAGCCCGCAGCGTGCGCGGCGTGCCCGCGCCAGTACGCCACGCGCGCCAAGATGCTGCAGCACATGCGAGCCGCGCATCCACACTTGGTGAGCGGTCGTGTGTTCTACCTATAATAGGGTCCTAATCGATCAATACTCGTGTAGCTATGAAGGGCGGATCGATAGACGGCGGGACGCGTGCCTGCGAGCCCGCAGCGTGCGCGGCGTGCCCGCGCCAGTACGCCACGCGCGCCAAGATGCTGCAGCACATGCGAGCCGCGCATCCACACTTGGTGAGCGGTCGTGTGTTCTACCTATAATAGGGTCCTAATCGATCAATACTCGTGTAGCTATGAAGGGCGGATCGATAGACGGCGGGACGCGTGCCTGCGAGCCCGCAGCGTGCGCGGCGTGCCCGCGCCAGTACGCCACGCGCGCCAAGATGCTGCAGCACATGCGAGCCGCGCATCCACACTTGGTGAGCGGTCGTGTGTTCTACCTATAATAGGGTCCTAATCGATCAATACTCGTGTAGCTATGAAGGGCGGATCGATAGACGGCGGGACGCGTGCCTGCGAGCCCGCAGCGTGCGCGGCGTGCCCGCGCCAGTACGCCACGCGCGCCAAGATGCTGCAGCACATGCGAGCCGCGCATCCACACTTGGTGAGCGGTCGTGTGTTCTACCTATAATAGGGTCCTAATCGATCAATACTCGTGTAGCTATGAAGGGCGGATCGATAGACGGCGGGACGCGTGCCTGCGAGCCCGCAGCGTGCGCGGCGTGCCCGCGCCAGTACGCCACGCGCGCCAAGATGCTGCAGCACATGCGAGCCGCGCATCCACACTTGGTGAGCGGTCGTGTGTTCTACCTATAATAGGGTCCTAATCGATCAATACTCGTGTAGCTATGAAGGGCGGATCGATAGACGGCGGGACGCGTGCCTGCGAGCCCGCAGCGTGCGCGGCGTGCCCGCGCCAGTACGCCACGCGCGCCAAGATGCTGCAGCACATGCGAGCCGCGCATCCACACTTGGTGAGCGGTCGTGTGTTCTACCTATAATAGGGTCCTAATCGATCAATACTCGTGTAGCTATGAAGGGCGGATCGATAGACGGCGGGACGCGTGCCTGCGAGCCCGCAGCGTGCGCGGCGTGCCCGCGCCAGTACGCCACGCGCGCCAAGATGCTGCAGCACATGCGAGCCGCGCCTCCACACTTGGTGAGCTGTCGTGTATAATGGTGGTCAGATAATTAAGGACACTAGTCGATTTTCATACAAACGAGGTAACTTTGAAGCTTTGGTTCTTGGCCATCCAAGGAGTGTATGGAGGAGATTTAGATCGCTATACACACCCAACTGATCTGATCAACATTCTAAGAGATATTCTGATTCTGATGCGGGCACGCCGTGCACGCTAGCACGGGCGGCGTGCCCGCGTCAGTATTTTCGAGCATTCCCGCACAGTTTAGTCGTATTTAGTTTACATTTTACACTTTACATGTATTTTTATTTACTCATTATACTATTTACGTATTTACCATAAAATTCGTCCAAGCTATCATTCCACCGTGAATTAATTCTTTTGCGGGGTCCACACTTTGACATGCAGCCGACGCCAACGGCGGGCGACGATGATATACAGCGTGGTGTCACACGCTGATGAACTATACGGATAAGGAAAATGGAATTATGAAAAACGATTTAAATTTAACTCGCCCACTATTTTGATATATTTTTTCTGGCCATATTACCTTTTTTTTCTTGCTTAACCAAATCTTATACAGTGTGTTTTTTTGAACAGTGATAAAATTTTGTGGTATGGCTTAGAGTAGTAAGCCTTAGTTAGACCATCAAACTGAACAACTTTGTCTATGAGACCAACTTAATAAGATCAAAAAAATATTCAACTGTTCCATAGAAAATATCAATATCACTCGACCAAAATGTATGAAACAGCTGATAATTTTTTTGCTCTAACTAAGTTGGTCCCATAGGCAAAGTGTTCAGTTTGATGGTCTAAGCCACACCACAAAATTTGATCACGCTTCAAAAAAACACACTGTACTTCAGTACAGTTTTGGCTAAAAATAAATTGCTCAATCTCACAATTAATTTTGTTTGTTTCAGGCACCTCCGAAGCAAAGATCTTTTAAATCTAAGTAAATGCAGTTTCAGGTCAGTCCGGGCTATTCAGTATATTTTATATCCTGTAAACTACTAAAAGGTCTTGGATTTATGTGTATCTCCAATAAGTTATCAGTAAGTCGCCAAAGTATTCAATAGTATTAAGGACAATTAATATTTCGTAATCGTAATTAAATAAGTACATACTTTATACGGTCTTAATAAATCGGTATTGAACAATGAAATTTGATATGTTTCTTTTGAAATGCCACACCGATCCTTTCACAGAAATTCTTTCAAACATTATACACCCACGACGTTGGAATCCTCATCAACGACCTTCACTGGCTGTTGGACTAGTAATCGCTATGGTGACGCCACTTTCCCTGTTAAATTAACAACTGTCAAAATTACTTTTTTTTATCTTCCGGACCCTAACTTCTACTTGACGCACTGCAAACAAACTAACAGAAAATCTGAGGAAAATGCAAACGGTAGGTAGATCTCCGATACTGTTCCAATAATAATTTAATTTCAGAACGTCTCACAATCATAGCTTGTTAACTTTGTTTTATTTATTTATTAATGGTTTATTAGCAATAGCAACAATAAAGATGTGCCGGACTACAGCTGCGCCACAAAAAAAAAAGTTGGAAATCTGACTTTTTGACTATGCCATGATGAAGTCTATAGTTTGTCGGAGTTTGTCGCCAAAAAACAGAGTTTGTCGGTCTTCCGTTTAGGAGATACATGTGGCTCAGCTGTAGAGACGTCTCTACAGCTGCGCCACAAAAAAAAAAGTTGGAAATCTGACTTTTTGACTATGCCATGATGAAGTCTATAGTTTGTCGGAGTTTGTCGCCAAAAAACAGAGTTTGTCGGTCTTCCGTTTAGGAGATACATGTGGCTCAGCTGTAGAGACGTCTCTACAGCTGCGCCACACAGATCTCGAAAACGGAAGGTCGTAGCGAAAATCTGATTACTTGTATGTATAGCCGTTAGTTTGTCGGAGTTTGTCGCACAAAAACCAGAGTTTGTCGGTCTAGCGTTTAGGAGATACGTGTGGCGCAGCTGTAGAGACGTCTCTACAGCTGAGCCACACAGATCTCGAAAACGGAAGGTCGTAAAAGAAATCTGATTTCTCGTGTGTGTAGCCGGTAGTTTGTCGGAGTTTGTCACCAAGAACCAGAGTTTGCCGGTCTTGCGTTTAGGAGATATGTGAGGATACGCTGTGGAGACCTTTCTACCTGTATCTTGAGAACGGAAAGTCGTAGCAAAAATCTGATAACTCGAGTGTGTAGCCATTAGTTTGTCGGAGTTTGTCACCAAAAATTAGAGTTTGTCAATCTTACGTTTAGAAGATATGTGGGGATATGCTGTAGAGATATTTCTACCTGGATCTCGAGAACGGAAGGTCGTAGCGAAAATCTCACATATCTCCTAAACGCAAGACCGACAAACTCTGGTATTTGGCGACAAACTCAGTCGAACTACCGACTATAGATATGACTAATCAGATTATCGCTACGACCTTCCGTTCTCAAGATCCAGGTAGAAAGGTCTCCACAGCGTATCCTCACATATCTCCTAAACGCAAGACCGACAAACTCTGGTTCTTGGTGACAAACTCCGACAAACTACCGGCTACACACACGAGTAATCAGATTTCTGTTACGACCTTCCGTTTTCGAGATCTGTGTGGCTCAGCTGTAGAGACGTCTCTACTAGAGTTGTTCATAACGCCTATAAAGCAACAGCACGCTACAGACTATATGCTATTGATTTCTAGCGCGCTATTAAATATGCTATGTTATAACGCGCTATTTATCAGGTAGCATGCGGGCGGCTGGCTGGCGCGTTAGATGCAGCACGTTAGATTTCGTAACACGTTACTTCACACGTCGTTCGTTAGACAGATCGCGCGCTTTAAAAAAACGTTATTTATTAATACGTTACATTTTAGTCTTAAATAAAATAAATCAGTAATGTAAACTAATGAACTTTATCTTATACTTTTCGGGCTTAGAACTGTCTAAAGTTCGAAAATAAGTTTCGTAATAAGGTCGAAAGTCGCGTGCACTCATTTTTCTACCTTGTGATCCCTAGACAATGTTTCCTAGTTAAAAAACAGGTGCAAGCGATTTTAGACCTTATTGACGTTTGCAATTCGGTTGTTTTTTTGCCGTATTCTCGTTTACTAATTTTGATGTTTCATTTAAAACCGTGATTTTGATAAATGTCAATAAGGTCGAAAATAGCTTGCACTCATTTTTCTAACTTGTGATTATTAGACGATGTTTTCTAGTTAAAAAGACAGGTGCAGGCGATTTTCGACCTTATTGACGTTTGCTATTCGGTAGTTTTTTGCCGTATTCTCGTTTACTAATTCTGATGTTTCATTAAAGACCGTGATTTTGGTAAATGTCAATAAGGTCGAAAATCGCTTGCATTCATTTTTTTAACTAGTGACCACTAGACAATGTTTTCTAGTTAAAAAAACAGGTGCAAGCGATTTTCGACCTTATTGATCTTTGAAATTCGGTTGTTTTTACCATATTTCTCGTTCAACTAACTTTGCATAGCTAAATAGTTTTTACATAATACGAACTAATTGACTAGTTGTGTCATAAAAGTCTTAATCGAACTAACACAATAGAAGGTCGCGCGCGATACTATACTCGTACCTAGCGTGTTGCGAGAGAAACGCGCGTAACGCGTCCGGCAGCAAAAGCGCGCACGCGATATTTTTTAACTATAACGAATGCCCGCGCTCCCGTCCGGCCAACGACGACGCTACTTGTTGCCACGCGCGATATTAATAGCGCCATAGCGTCTACTTACATAGCACGCTATGTGCGCTATGTACAGATAGCGCGCTATAATATGGCGCTAGATGCTATATTAACCACCTCTAGTCTCTACAGCTGCGCCACACGTATCTCCTAAACGCAAGACCGACAAACTCTGGTTTTTGTGCGACAAACTCCGACAAACTAACGGCTATACATACAAGTAATTAGATTTTCGCTACGACCTTCCGTTTTTGAGATCTGTGTGGCGCAGCTGTAGAGACGTCTCTACAGCTGAGCCACATGTATCTCCCAAACGGAAGACCGACAAACTCTGGTTTTTGGCGACAAACTCCGACAAACTATAGACTTCATCATGGCATAGTCAAAATGTCAGATTTCCAACTTTTTTTTTGTGGCGCAGCTGTAGTCCGGCACGTACAATAAAGCTTTCTAAAATACACAAATAAATAGTGATCTAATTGCACAATCTACTCGTATTATAGACAAAGACAACATGAACTAAATAAAGGCTAATAGCAGGGCTCTGTCACTCCGCGCGCGAGTATGAAGCGCTTGGCGTCTTCTGAGATGACAAATTTTATACGTCAGAAAAGAGAAGACCTACGCGATAGAAAGAGAGGCAACTACTAAGTGAATGTTTTAGAGCGAAGGGAGCGCTGTGCGATCTGAATTGCACTTTATTGTGTCGGGACTAGAGTCGCTATTTATTTAAACGATTCTTCAGAGTGCAACCTCTGTATGCTAGTACTATTATCTATTCTGTGCTAATAGATATACTTAAAATCTACTATATTATAACCTATTAAGATAGAATAGAGAAAACGATAACAAGAAAAATATATAAATAGAAAAATATGGATACAATTAGATTAGGTACGTGTCCTGGTGCAGGGTACAATTCTTTGCATGAGGATAAGAAATATCTAAGTGAGAACCGGCCTACTTATTGTCTAATTTTCAAAATCTGTCGCAATCGCTTTAATTTGACAGATGGATGAGACACATAAGGAATTTTGAGGGTGCGGGCACATTTGTCTGACGCCACGTGTTAACACGCCGTGTTTCTATGGACGTGTTATAAGTGTGATCCTAGTGCATACATTTACTATGAAAACCGATGTCATCTGATGGCGTGTTAACACGTGTTAAGACGTGGCGTCAGACAAATGTGCCCGCACCTTTAGTAGTTGGGGACGATCTATCATATCTATAGAAAAAAAAAACCAACAACATTCGGCGATTCTCCAAACTGCTTAGCTTATAGCAGGGGTGGCCAACAAGTCGATCTCTGGAAACAGTGCAGTCGATCGCGAGAGACATAACAAAAGGTGCTTTGCTTGTGGTAGCAAAGCAAGAAGCAACAGAACGGTGCGGGAGGCGGGAGCGGCGTTTTTGTAGTATAAAATACCTCAAAAATGAAAATGCTTTAAGTTGATCTCAATATGCCAAGAAATTTTAAAGTCGATCGCAGCCCTAGACAAGTTGGCCACCCCTGGCTTATAGCACAGAATAGATTATAAGTACTACCGTCTTATAGCACAGAATAAATAACAGTACTGACGTACTCATTATAGTGTTTCAGTCTCTTCGATCCGTGTAAATTAATGCCACAAGAAATTTTTCTGTGTCCTCTAAATTCTTAATATTATGTCGATCTGTATTCGAGTGTACTGCGAACCAAGCTGTTACACAATGTTATTTTAGTAACAGGCTTTTGACATTCTTTTCTATTTCGCAGCACAAAACCAAATGTTCTAAACGCCTTTTTTACCGTTTAGAACATTTATCATGAATTTATCATGAATTGTCTTACTATTTCTGCGAGTAAAATTAATGTGGACACGTTTACTAGGATTAAGGTACATTCTATTTGCCTCACACCATGTGACGAGATGATTAATATCTTGTTGCAAATCATTCGCATCAGCCAGAGACTCGACAACTTTAAGAATTTTCAAGCTGTCAGCGTACATACATGAAAGGGATGGATTTCTCAATACAGTCAGGTATATCATTGACATAGACGTTAAACAAAATTGGGCCTAGGTACCTTGGGGAACCCCAGAAGTTATTGGAAAAGTTGAAGAATGAAACCCATTCACAACTACAAAGAAAGATTTTCCTTACTGTGATACCGTGGGTAACGTATGAGTCGCCTATACAGTAATGTATACTAATAATCCAGGCTATAAACCGTGTGTCAAATGTCATCCAAATCTGTACAGCCGTTTCTGCGTGATTGGGGAACAAACATCTAAACCCGCAAACTTTCACATTTATAATATTAGTAGGATTATGAGGACATTTTGTACTTTTGGTGATCTACCTAGTTAAAAGAGAACTGAGGTAATGATTAATTATAACATAGTTGGTAAATACTCTCAAAACGTCACAAATACATTGAGTGAAAAGTAAAATCGGTCAAGAGCGAATCGGACTCGCGCACCGAGGGTTCCGTACCATCATAGTATAAATACATTGCAGAGTAGAATAATAATAATAATTAATAATATAATAAAATACACCTTATTGCTCACAAAAAAAGAATTAGAAGGACAGTTACAGAGAAAAAGCATACAAGAGGCGGCCTTATTGCTAAGCAGCAATTTTTTCCAGGCAACCCTTGGGTGAAAAATAAATAAATAAAGATAGGACTAAAAGGGGAGTGGGGTGCAATTATTAAGAAAAGAATAGTGCGTTTGAAATTAAATATATCTAAAAGTAAATACAAATAAACTTAAGGAGAATTAAATAAATAGTTAGACAGAATAAGAGGAAAGGAAATAACATCTAACTCTTATCTCGGAAGGAACTAAGAGTCTGAGCTTTCCTGATATCCTCTGGAAGAGAGTTCCATAAGCGGACAGCAGTAAAGGAATAAGAAAAGAAACCGGTGGAGTGTAGTGGAATACTAAGGGTAAAATTTGAAGAAGATCGTAGTCTACACTGCGAAGAAGAAGAGAGGTAGGAGAAATAGGTTTTAAGATAAGGTGGTGAGGTTGGAAGGAAAAGTATGGAGTAAAGGAGCGTAAGAGTGTGTTAGTCCCTGCGCCGGCGAATAGGGAGCCAGTTCAATTTAGAACGGAAGTTAAACACATGGTCAAATTTGCGAAGATTAAAAATGAACCTGATATAGACATTCTGTAGTCGCTCAAGTTTGTCAAGAAGTTGCTCTGAAAGATCAGTGTAACAGACATCAGCGTAGTCGATAATAGACAGTAGTAGAGATTGCGCCAGAGTGATTTTAGTGCTGGTCGGCAAGAAATTTCGAAGTCGGTTGAGCGACTCATACGCAGCAAATACCTTTTTCCTTACTGACTCTATCTGTGGTCTCCATGATAGATGCTGGTCAAAGACAATACCAAGATTCTTAACAGATTTCGAGTACGGGATTGTAGTGCCATCAAAGGTAACCAAAAGAAACTCATAAAAATCGATCCTCGAAACGTAGTGAGGATTGCCAATAAGTAGGTATGCATTGAGTCTTAGCTGGATTAACAATTAAACCAAAGGATTTACTCCAGCTACTGATTAGTGCAAGATCCGAGTTGGTAACAGCTACTGCACGTGAAAGTTCTGATAAAGCTGCCTGACTGCCTGTGTGTATATTTACAAATCATCCGCATAGAGGTGATAGGAGCTTGAAATAAAATCTAAGATTGAATTTATGAAGATTGAAAAAAGGAGTGGAGATAAGACGCCTCCCTGGGGAACGCCGGCACAGATATCGCTCCACCCAGAGAAAGAATCTCCAATGCGGATGCGCTGCCGTCACCCTAGCAGGTAACTTTGTAACCAATCAATTGCAGCTGGAGATATGTTCAGAGAACGTAAAACACCAAGAAGGATGTCAAAATCCACAGAGTTAAATGCATTACTAAAATCTAATAATGTCAGTAGTGTGAGTTGTCGTTTATCCATCCCGGGACGTATGTCGTCAGCTATCTTAATTAACGCTGTAGAGGTGCTGTGGCCTTTGCGGAAACCAGACTGAAGAGGATTAAGGAGATGGTTTATATTGAGATAGTCCGTAAGCCCTTTGTGAAAAGTTTTTCCAGGACTTTGGAAAGGAAGGGAAGGATAGAAATTGGACGGAAATCAGCAGAAAAGGTCGGTTTTGATTTTTTGGGAAGAGGAATAACATTCATGTCTTTCCAGGAATCAGGAAAGGTACCAGTTGTAATTGAAGTATTAAGGATATGGGTTATGATAGTAGTAAGGATGTCAAGGATGGGGAGGATCATTTTACGGCTAATGGAATCAGCACCAACAGCAGAGGAGCTAATAGATAAAATTGTTCTCTTTACATCACAGTCTGCAACTTGATTAAAAATAAAAGGAGTAGAATCTTGAGTTGGCAAGGTTGAAAGATATTGCAAGGTATTGGCTTTTAAATTGCCATCAATAGAAATCGTCGTTTTGAAATGACTGTTTAGTTGGTTGAAATCAATATTATTATCGGGACTGCTTGACTGAGGTTTGCCAACACCAAGAGTTTTCAAATACTTCCAAACTTTCGCAGGATCTTCTTCACCTTCAACGGATTTATGTATATGGCGTCTTATGTAGTCCCTAATCACAGTGTTACACCGATTTCTAGCGCGATGGTATCGTGACTCCTTCCTTCGGAAGAATCAAGTTTGAATTTAGCTTTAGTACTGTGCCGGAACCACGGTGCCGGAAGATGTTTAATTTTCACCGGACGGACACATGTCCACGCGTGCACATCAAATAACTCGGTAAGAGATTTGTAAAAAATTCAACTTGCTAAATAATAAAATAATAATAATTATTATTATTATTAAAGTTTTAGGTCAGCCCTATCTCTTGGCCGATAGTGGAACTACTTTATTTTTTCTGCGATGTAGAATATTGCCGTTTTAGGTTAGCGCCATCTCTTGACGATAGTAGAACTAATGTAATTTTTGTTGATAATTTCATTTGTGTGGGAGCCCTACTTAAAGCGCTTTTCTGACTGAAAGTGGCGCGGATCGCGGTGAATTGTATTTAATTATTGTAATTCTGATAAAATGAAAATGAAATGAAACTGAATGAAATGAAATGAAAATGAATGAAATGAAACTGTCACTGCTAAAAGAAAATAGCAAAACTGCTAAAAGTGACCGTTTTTAACACATTGCTATCTACTTCTACGAATGACTGCGAGAGAATGTAACAGTGATACCTTCTAAAAATACTAGACTATGAGCCCTAAAAATCCACGAAGTTGTATTAAAACCCTTTTCTATTAACAACTTATTAAATTAACTCTGAGGGCGCCACTTTCGGTCAGGAAATCGCCTAAAATATTTATTTTATTCTGTTTTTAGTATAGTAAGTAGATAAGTATTCCTCCCTATTTATTTAAATGTTTGATAATAATCTTCATCTTATTGAAAACTACTCAAGTTGTTTTTTTATTCATTTAGCATGGTAACACTTTTATGTGACATGACATCCAACATCCAATCAAAGATCAATGTTCTCGGTATAGGTATAGACATTGAAAGACCTTGCTTTGTAATCTAATTACCTAGGTACGTAAAAGGCTGATAAGCTGATAATAACCTATTAATAACCATGACAACAATGGAGTGTAACAAAACATAAATAAGTGAACAATTTATTGTTTTCTATTTCCAAAAAGTTGTTTGTTGTTTTAATGCAACTAAATTAACTAAATATTATAAGGGAAACAAAGTATTAAAGGTTTAACAGAATCGAAACTTGAATAGAAACAGTGTGTGTAGTGAGAGTGTAACCCACATATAAAGTGAAAAGTAGGAGTGTAGAGGGTTCGATTAATTTAATTAGCCTATCGGAGAAAGGCTATGCCCGTTGGGGGCCTGAGTTGCGTAAATTGTGTTAAAATGGACTATGATGTCCAAGAAGGGACTATACCTAGGGAATTCATTGATTACGACTTTGCAGAAGATGCCTTGGATTTTGAGGTTAGTAAATATTCAAGTAAATATCTTGTCAAATATTCAAATATTCAGTTTGACTCAAAAGGATAACTATTTTTGGAATACCAAAACGTTTTTCTAAACGCAGTTGTATGACAAGGGCATGAGTAATGTGTCCCTAATTAATTCAATGGGTTACTGGGTAGGTTTAACTTGAGAGGACTAGTTATCTTGATTTGCATATGGAAATGAAGCTGGTGCCTATTTCGATCACACGATAACATTATTTAATTAAAACAACATCTACTAGTAACTTACCTATTTCATCTGAATAAAACTCGCTCTTCTATCATAATATCATTTGACTGTTTTGTTTATATTATCAAAACTCTCAATCACTAATTATTAGTGTCTCCAGATTATGTATGTGAAGTTTCCCCAGATCAAGATTAAATTTTCCCAAAAAAGATACCTTTTCCTAATATTTTCCCCAAAATACTTTTGCTTCTGATATAATATGAAATAAATCTATTGTGGAATTAATTTTTCCTTTTATTTTTTTACTAGTTTGACATCCACTAAAAATAAAACACAGTTTTCATCTATTTACTTAATTCAAAATTATAATACTTGTACTACTAAAGGCGGAAATATACTATTCTGTAGTGTTATGTTGTGTCGGCATCTTAAGATGTGTTCCCCAAATTTTTCCCCACAGTTTTCGTTTTCCCAAAAGTGCTCCAAAATTTTTATTTTTTTCCAATATAGGAAAATAACCCCAATCTGGAGACACTGAATTATTATTTCCTTCATTTGTTTTGTTTGACTCTTGTGTGCTGCCTGTTGCTTAAAAATAAACTACTATTCGACATTATAAATTATTTCCAATGTGGAATTAGTTAATTAACGAAATAATTGGTCGGTGCGTTGGAAATTCCTAAAAATATAATTTGCCAATAGTTTTCACCAAATTTTACAGCATAAAGAGTTAAATAAATTGGGGGCGCTACTTTCTATGCAACAGATACTTCAAAATCACGAATATATCGGCAACACTAATATTTAAGTATTGAAAAATTTTAGTTCCATTGTATATTATTTTTACTCTTTCTAGCCTAACTGTACTATAAAATAAATTAATATTTTGCTGATGGCTACATTCAAAGAAAAGGGCGGGAATGGGAAGATTTTGAATCTCGGAACCACGGGATCAAGTCGTAATTTTGCATATTCGTTGTGAATTTTTAATACTTATCTTTACTGAGAACATTAGTATCTAAACATATTTTAAGTTATCCACTATTCTGACGTCAGAACCGCGGGGATATTCCCAGTTTAACAAAAGCCAAAAGCTTTTATGATGATTTGAATTGTAACAATCATTAATACTCTATTATTTCCTGAGAAAATTATTCATAACAATTTTATAGACTATCATTTTACATTTATTACCGTTTTTTATGTAAACGCCTATTAGTGATTTAAACCATCATCGCTTGGACGTTCGTCCAAGCATCATCGACATGTAAAATGCTAACTTACCGTTCTCGGCTGTAATGTACTATTGTAATTGATGATGCTTACCTACCTACACTGATTTTTTTAGTACTTCACCTGCAGTGCAGTATGATCATAGAATACATTTACTCTTGAGTATGATGACCAACAAACTACTTGAAGAAAGTCGACGCAAATGGCCCTATTGGGTTAACTGGTTATCCTTTGCTTAGAAAAAAAACGTCAACCCTTACCAGGTACAATAACATTGAACCAGAAGGACCTTCATCGTAAAAAAAGTAATTAAAAAGCACCTGTCCTCGTTGAACAGTTGATCACACAAAACAAGCCAAACAACAACATTTCATAGCGTAGCGTGTTCCGTAGATAGACTCGTGAGACTCGGCCGGCCAGACGCCTGTTTGGTTTGCGTGCGTAGTGAGCGGATATTTTCGTAAAAATGTGGTCCCGGAGTTGCACTAATTTAAGTAGCGTGCTGCTACTCATTTTATGAGTGTTTTGTGAATAAAACTGTGATTTAAGTACTCTGTAATAATGGTGTGTGGTAATGGATGTGATTGCGGTGCATTTTGCCGTCGTCTGTTTTGCCGCGCGAAACCAAATGAAGAAATAGTTCTGGATGAAACAGTCCCTGTTACTTTGGTAAATTATTTATAGTAAATTCACGGTTTCTGGTCAAAAAGAAAATTTTGAAGCACATCTGTCAATCAAATTAAACATCCACTATTTAGGATCTTCGTATACTGTTTTTTTAAATACTTTACATTATACTTAAAACTACAACTACCTTCAGGAACATATACATACATACCTAGATATGTTGTTTTTAATTCGATATTTAATGATTTTACATATTTAGGCTAAGAAAACAACTTCGTGAGTTTTAGCCTTAGCAATCAGATTAAAATACTTTAGTTTTTCGTTGAAGATACCGAGCGTGATGGTGAGTAACATAGTAAATAACATACAATGATTCATTTCATTTCTTGATAGTGAGTGAGTCAAATAGGTGTTTAGTCCGTATTAAGAATACAATTAGGTAAAAAAAAAAATTGAAACTTTTCATCATAGGTATGGATTAATTAACAGAACAGATAAAAACGGACTGAAAGACGGGCATTTTTCCCTAGTCACTAGAATAGTGTATGTATAAATCCTTTAACAGTAAGGCTTTACTAATGGATTACTAAAGAAAAAAGGCTAAGAAAATTAATCTAGGCCCGCCAACGCCCTCTGACCGCAATCATCCATCAACAACAATAAAAACGCTGACTAAACATAGCTAATACTGTGCCAAGGGTTTCTATCTATCATTTGGTCTCCTTTTGTTAATATTTCGCTCACAGTTCGCCTGCGATAAAATCACTCTCCGACCCATATATCTCTTATATCTTTATTATCTAGGTAAATAAGTAATACTCTATTCACTTCTATAGCTTACGCGCTCGCTTAGACATGAAATAAAAGTCTCCACTAGCGCCGCCACTCAAGAAAAAAAATCATTACAACGAAATAACGATGTTTAATAAAAATTCTGAAAATATAAAAACTAGTATTAACTATTTTCGTATGGGATTTTTTCTTAACCTGGTAAAGATTTGTTTCTTAAAGTGGCCACTTTGGCCTTTAATCCATTTTAACTACGCGAACACATTTAAACTAAGAATTTAACGCATACAATAGTTATTTGTTATACAAGAGAGCAAAGTCATTTTTTGCTGCGAGTGCTGACTTTTAAATCACGAACTAGCGAAGTAGTCTAGAATTGAATCACGAGCGTAGCGAGTGATTCTAATATAGACTACTGAGCACAGTGAGTGATTTAAAGGCACGAGACATCAAAAAATTTGCTCTCGTGTTAAACATACAACTTTTCACCTCTACCAGCGAGAAAAGGTGTTAGAAATTAAAAAAGCACTTTGCCTCACGCTCGCAGCAAAAGTCGATTTTGCTGCGAGTTTTTGGTAAAAAGCACTTTGCCTCACGCTCGCAGCAAAAGTCGATTTTGCTGCGAGTTTTTACGCGCCAAAAGCACCCTTTTCGTGCTGGAGAGGTGAAAAAATAGTTAATACTAGTTTTTATAATTTTTAGAATTTTATTTTACTTAGTTATTTCGTTGTAATGATTTTTTCTTGATTGGTGGCGCTAGTGGACGCGCGATGCACCCTCAATGGATACTAGCGTGGTTTTATTGAAAGTAGGTACTTTACTCAAACCAAATACCAACTAATTAGGTAGGTACCAAAGTACTTTCAATAGAACCGTGGTAGTATCCGTTAAAAAGTATTTTATTTCAAGTAATGTCATAATGAGATGCGTTTTACCAATTTTCACCTTCATAATTTTTACATTATGTTAATTCGTAACAAAAATGCCGAACTGTTTATTTATGTTTGTTCGCGCGTTCGAATCTCAAAGCTCCAATGATCCGTTTTATTTTCAGAATGAAGATTACCTTGGCTTTCGTTCACATGATGTCACTACAATTTTTGAATTAGGTATTTTTAGTAAACATTTTTATCTAACTTATTAGCACGTAATGTGGTGTGATTATCATCATCAGACTTTATTATTAATGTCGCCACTGCTGGGTGGGGCGCAAGCTTTCTCTATCGGGGACAAGGAGTACCTTTTGGGTCCCTAGTACCTAATGGGGAATGTCCGAAAAAAATCTAATTGGCTGAGTATTTTTTATAGATAGGAATAAGCTCCCTTAGTAATAGAAAAAAAATTCAGAATTTTCGGTTGCGTGAAAAAATTTAAAAAACTTAAAATCTCTTCGACTTCACAAATGTAGGAAAGTAACAGCAGAATGGAAATTATACCTTTGCTAACACCTGCCACTATGACAACAAGAATTAAAAACAAAAAGTTTTGACATTTTGTGTCGATTTTTTTTTTAATACCATGTTGTGGAGTGTTGTGTGCATGGAAATAGTACTATAAACCGGAATGAGCGCTTCGCCCCAAAACGAGCCGACAGAGAGGTCAAGTAGATGTATGTGTCCTTTTCTTCATTAGGGTGACCAAACCGTATGGTTGGCCGGAGACATACATAATACTTTAAACTGTTTAATATAAACTTAAATACCTAGGTAGTTCTTTATTTATAATTAACACTTTTTACCGCGTTTTTATTAGGTTGCTTGCTGTTTTGTATGTTTGAGCACAAATTTTGCAAACGATTTTATACCAAATTCCCGATGAGCTAGAGACTTGAAACTTTGAACACAGGTCAGAAATGGAAGGAAATGCAATATTACAGTGTCATTGAGGTGATCTGATAATGGAGCCGGAAGAACGCCACAGGAACTCTATGATGAATAAAACTATACAACCCCATCGTGTTTGGGCTTTTTAGAATTGTCTTGACAAGTACTCTGACGGGAGACGAGGTTCAGGGTGGGATGATGAAGTCTGGATTCCATGCCATAGGAACTCAATATTGAAATCATGCAACCCCATCGAGTTTGGGCTCGTTTGAATCGTCTTGACGAGTGCTCTGTTGGGTAATAGTATCCAAGAGTCTGATGATGGAGCCGGAAGAAGGCCACAGGAACTCTGCAATAAAACCTTTCAACCCCATCGAGTTTGGACTCGTTTGAATGGTCTTGACGAGTACTCTGATAGGCGGTGGTATATTTTTAGTTTAGCTCGTTAACTAAAAAAAAGAAAATTAATATTTATTTAAAAAAAAAAAAAAAATTAAGAACAAATTATTTATCACGTTTTTATTAAGTTGCTTTTTTGTTTTTATTTTTTAAATATGGTAATTCAACCAATTAAAATCTAGTTTATTCAATTCAATTTAATTTCAAGTGTAAATAATTACGCAACTTTAAAGTTTATTCCAATTTTTTATAAAAATGCAATGTGCGTGAACTTCGGAAAAATAAATAAATGTTGGAAAAACAAGTAAAAGTAGGAAAACATTGTCTAGTGATCTGTAGTTAAAAAAAGATGGAAATGATTTTCGACTTTATTGACGTTTGAAATTCGATTGCTTTTTCCCATAATTATACTTGTACATTTACTTTGCTGTTTCATTAAAAACTGTTATTTTGGTAAAGATGTCAATAAGGTCTAAAATACTTGCACCAATTTCTTTACTTGTGAAATTAATAAAATGGGTGCAAGAGATTTACGACGACACAATGTTAAAAATATAAAAATAAAAACAAAATGGCGGCCAACTATATTGTTCGTGGGCCGATTTTATGAAACTCGATTTTGTTACTATTTTGATCAAAATATAACAAAGAAATGTTAAAAATATAAAAAAATATGGCAGCCAACTCTTTTATTTGTGGGCTGATTTGATTGAAACTCGGTTTTTAGTACTAATTTGACGAGAAAATAATAAAACAATATGTATTGAAAAAATTCAAAAATCTAAGATGGCAGCCAACTTGTTTTGTTTGGGCCGATTTCGATGAAACTCGGTTTTTGGCAATATTTTGACAAGAAAATAACAACGCAATTTTTAAAATACTAAAAATCTAAGATGGCGGCCAACTTTTTTGTTTTTTTGGGCCGATTTCGATGAAACTCGGTTTTTGATTACTAATTAGACAAGGAAATAACAACTCAATGTAAACTGAAGGAAAAATCAAAAAAGATCAAAATAGCTGCTAATTTGTTTTTGAAATCGGCCCAAGAACAAAAAAGTTGGCCACCATCTTGAATTTTGTAAGTTTTCAACATTGCGTTGTTATTTTCTTGTCAAAATCGTACCAAAAACCGAATTTCATCAAAATCGGCCCGAAAACAAAAAAGTTGGCCGCCGTCTTGGATTTTTAGTTTTTTAAAAATTGCGTTGGTATTTTCTTGTCAAAATAGTTCCAAAAACCAAGTTTCATCGAAATCGGCCCAAAAACAAAAAAGTTGGCCGCCATCTTGGATTTTTAGTTTTTTTTTAATTGCGTTGTAATTTTCTTGTCAAAATAGTTCCGAAAACCAAGTTTCATCGAAATCGGCCCAAAAACAAAAAAAGTTGGCCGCCATCTTGGAGTTTTAGTTTTTTAAAAATTGCGGTGTTATTTTCTTGTCAAAATAGTTCCAAAAACCGAGTTTCATCTAAATCGGCCCAAAAACAAAAAAGTTGGCCGCCATCTTGGATTTTTTAAATTTTCAACATTGCGTTGTTATTTTCTTGTCAAAATCGTACCAAAAACCAAGTTTCATCGAAATCGGCCCAAAAACAAAAAAGTTGACCGCCATCTTGGATTTTTTAAATTTTCAACATTGCGTTGTTATTTTCTTGTCAAAATCGTACCAAAAACCGAGTTTCATCAAAATCGGCCCAAAAACAAAAAAGTTGGCCGCCATCTTGGATTTTTTAAATTTTCAACATTGCGTTGTTATTTTCTTGTCAAAATCGTACCAAAAACCGAGTTTCATCAAAATCGGCCCAAAAACAAAAAAGTTGGCCGCCATCTTGGATTTTTAGTTTTTAAAAAATTGCGTTGTTATTTTCTTGTCAAAATAGTTCCAAAAACCAAGTTTCGTCGAAATCGGCCCAAAAACAAAAAAGTTGGCCGCCGTCTTGGATTTTTAGTTTTTTAAAAATTGCGTTGTTATTTTCTTGTCAAAATAGTTCCGAAAACCAAGTTTCATCGAAATCGGCCCAAAAACAAAAAAAGTTGGCCGCCATCTTGGAGTTTTAGTTTTTTAAAAATTGCGTTGTTATTTTCTTGTCAAAATAGTTCCAAAAACCGAGTTTCATCGAAATCGGCCCAAAAACAAAAAAGTTGGCCGCCATCTCGGATTTTTTAAATTTTCAACATTGCGTTGTTATTTTCTTGTCAAAATCGTACCAAAAACCGAGTTTCATCAAAATCGGCCCAAAAACAAAAAAGTTGGCCGCCATCTTGGATTTTTAGTTTTTAAAAAATTGCGTTGTTATTTTCTTGTCAAAATAGTTCCAAAAACCAAGTTTCGTCGAAATCGGCCCAAAAACAAAAAAGTTGGCCGCCGTCTTGGATTTTCAGTTTTTTAAAAATTGCGTTGTTATTTTCTTGTCAAAATAGTTCCAAAAACCAAGTTTCGTCGAAATCGGCCCAAAAACAAAAAAGTTGGCCGCCGTCTTGGATTTTCAGTTTTTTAAAAATTGCGTTGTTATTTTCTTGTCAAAATAGTTCCGAAAACCAAGTTTCATCGAAATCGGCCCAAAAACAAAAAAAGTTGGCCGCCATCTTGGAGTTTTAGTTTTTTTAAAATTGCATTGTTATTTTCTTCTCAAAATAGATCCCAAAAGCGAGTTTCATCGAAATCGGCCCAAAAACAAAAAAAATTGGCCGCCATCTTGGAGTTTTAGTTTTTTAAAAATTGCGTTGTTATTTTCTTGTCAAAATAGTTCCAAAAACCGAGTTTCATCGAAATCGGCCCAAAAACAAAAAAGTTGGCCGCCATCTTGGATTTTTTAAATTTTCAACATTGCGTTGTTATTTTCATGTTGAAATAGTACCAAAAACCGAGTTTCATCGAAATAGGCGCACAAACATGAATTTGATTATTATTATTAATTTTACCGTCTCGCCTGCGACCTCTAGCCATTTCAATAGAACAATTTAGTTTTTTTGGAAATCTGAAATGGTGCAGTATTTATGGTCACACTAGTTTTGTAAAGTAACATTTCATAAAGATTGAAATTCTTAAATTGAAATTCGGCGCCAAGGTCAAAATCGGAGTTGCCAAGATTGACACTTCTATTTATTACCACCTCACCGATGATAGCTGATTAGCATTATTTTAGATATTTAATTAAATCAAAAGAGTAAGTTCTGTTTTATATTACAATTATTATGTGTCATTCTAAATTAATATTTAAATAGTATATATTCGACTTCCCATTCCGAATCCTTAATTTTGATACACTACTTGATTGGTAACGTACATATTTTTAGTCCTACTATCGTGGTATTATTGTTTAGTAATAGCAATTGTGCGAACGAGACACCGACCTCCACCTGGTGTTGTCTCATTCACACAGTAGTGCCTTCAGTCAATGTCGTCGATAGAATTTCAATTCTATGACCAATGCAATAAAGTTGAATTTCTTTTAAACGTTAGGTGAAAATTTTTGTAGAGTACTCACTCCCTATTATAAACCTCCTTGGTTGTGTGGCAGGTGATGGCAAAGGTATAATCTCCATTCTGCTGTTACTTTCCTATATTTGTGAAGACAAAGAGACTTTAATTTTTTTAAATTTTTCACGCAACCGAAAATTCTGATATTTTTTTCTATTACTTCTTAGTAATAGAAAAAAGCTTATTCCTACCTATAAAAAAATATTCAGCCAATTTGATTTTTTTCGGACATTTCCCATTATAATATAACTAGCGGCCGCCCGCGACTTCGTCTGCGTTGAAAGTTTTTTGCTATCCCTCGGGAACAATCCTTTTTTCGGGATGAAAGGTACCCTATGTCCTTCTCTGTACCCCTAGCAACGTGTATGTAAAATTTCATGATGATCGGTTCAGTAGTTAAGACGTGAAGGCGTAACAAACAAACAAATAAACAAACAAACGGACTTTCGCATTTATAATATTAGTAAGGATTATACAGTTAAAAAATATTTACATGCTTACATACCCACCATTAAAAAGTTGAAAATTATTTTTTTTAACAAAAAAGAAAAACCTCCTTCAAAAAACCTGAAACAAAACAGCTTCAAAATTAAATACCTCCAAAAAAGCGAGAAATAATATTCAAATCATTAGTTACTCATAACATTATTAATAAAACACGTCTTTTGAAGTCGGGTGGGGCTGGAAGACAACTTATTTTTTTATTTAACCGACTTCAACAAAAGGAGGAGGTTCTCAATTCGATTGTATGTCTTTTTTTTTTATCGTTGTTCGCGCGTATCTTCGACATTTATGGACCAATTTTGATTATTCTTTTTTTGTTCGATTGAGTTTGCTTGCGAGATGGTCCCATTTAATTTTTTTTCAAATCGGTCCAGTAGTTTTCTAGTAATCCTGAAAATACTATGATTTTGCATCAACTACCTTGACGACTTTGTTATTTATGAACCGAATTAGATGAAGTTTTTTGTGTTGGAAAGGGGATACCTTTAGTGTAGTCATTTTAACCGACTACAAAAAAAATAAGGTTATCAGTTTGACCTGTATATAGTATGTTTCTCCGCAATTATCTCACGTTTAGCTGAGCCGATTTTTCTACCTAAATAATATACTTACCTACACTACCTAATACAGAAGGTACTGACACTAAAAATAAAGAAATAAAAAATTGTTTAAAAACAAAAAACCGACTTCAAAAAAAACCTGCCTCTAAAAAGCAAGAAATAATATTCAAATCATTAGATACGCATTATAACGTCTATTGAAGTCGGGTGGGGATTTTAGAATAAAAAAAGGAAGTTGTACTTCCCGTACGTGTACGTACGGTACGTTTGTACCCCCACCCGACTTCAATAGACGTTATAATGCGTATCTAATGATTTGAATATTATTTCTTGCTTTTTAGAGGCAGGTTTTTTTTGAAGTCGGTTTTTTGTTTTTAAACAATTTTTATTTCTAAAAGCCCCACCCGACTTCATTAGACGTGTTTTATTAATAATGATAAGAATAACTACATACATACATACACTCACGCCTGTTTCCCATGGGGGTAGGCAGAGACTATGGATCGCCACCTGCTACGATCCTTGCACACTTCTTTCGCTTCATTCACATCCATCAATCTTTTCATACATGCCCTGCAGTTTTTGTCACTGCGTACACCAGCCTTTTTTATAATAACCTCTATCTGGTCCGCGTAGGTTTTTCTGGGACGCCCTTGCGCAGTCGTTCCTTCCACATTCGCACAATATATCTCTTTCGTGATTTGCCTTTCATTCATCCTCTCTAAGTGACCAAACCACCGGAGCATTCCTTTCTCAATTCTTGTCACTATATCATCTTTCAGACCACACCTTTTACGAATCACATCATTGCTCACTCTATCACTCAATTTGACTCCACATATTTTCCTCAACGATCGCATCTCTACCGCATTTATTCTGCTTTCATTCTTCTTCTGCCATACCCAAGATTCACTTCCATACATCAGTGTCGGTACCAGCACTCCGTTATGAACAGCCATTCGCACCTCTGCAGAAACGATTTGGCTACTCATAATCGAGTGTATAGCACCATTCACTGAATTTCCTTTCTTCACTCGTCTTTCTATGTCTTCCTCACACTTTCCGTCCCTTGTGAACAAACTTCCCAGGTATACAAACTCCACGGACTTGTTCCACTTTTTCGCCACCTATCATTACCTTACAATCAGTCATTTCTTCATCTATCTCAAACACCATCACTTTCGTCTTAGTTACATTCATGAGATGAATATTATTTCTCGCTTTTTTAGAGGTATTTAATTTTGAAGCTGGTTTTGTTTCAGGTTTTTTGAAGTTTGTCGCTTTTTTGGAGGTATTTAATTTTGAAGCTGTTTTTGTTTCAGGTTTTTTGAAGGTTTCTCTTTATTGTTAAAAAAAAATATTTTTTTTTTAGTGGTGGTGGAGGTATGTAAGCATGTAAATATTTTTTAACTGTATAAAATATTTTCAATGGTAAAATGCCCACAACTCAATTTCCAAATTTACACTGTTTGTTTTTGAGGAGTTCCGTTGTGTCTTTGTAGTCCATAGTAGGTATGAACCTCTATACAAAAAAAAGTTGGGAGTTACAAGTCGTGATAAAGTTTGGCCACATGATAGAAACTGATCTGTAGGCTGTTACTAACTAATATTGAGCTGGGCCAAACTATCCTTACATACAGTTCCATACGGCGGCGGGTTGAATGGCGCACATTTTCCAGCTTCATTCTAAAAACTATAACAATTCAGGTTTAGCTAATAGGTCAAATGTGGTATCATTTTCGGATAAATCAATAACGTAGAACTTATTTCTGATATAAAAAAATGCAATTTATTAAGCAGTTTCTGAAAAATTACACAATAATCAACATTTTTAAACTTTTTTATTTTATTTTAGGTATTGGCACTTGTTTCAGTATTTTCAAAAAAACTACTTTAAAGAAGCATTTTTCAAGTTAATTTGTTGTATGCTTTTGTTATGCTAACTATATTATATACAATTTGCGCTTAACCCAAGTAGTTTAGGTCCATTGTTTGCGGTGACACAGCTAGTCAAAAATATGCATTTTTTCACGAAATAAAAGGGGTTTCCGTATCGTTAGGAAGCATTTCTCAGTTTTTTGGTTTATATTTCTGTAAAGTTAATTAAATTTTCTACAAGTTGAGCTTAACTTGAGTAGTCTAGGTTTACTTGTTGCAGAGACACAGCTAGTCAAAGATAAGATTTTTTCAATTAATTTCAATAAAAGACCAATTTTTAACCAGCTATGTCTCTGAAACCAATAGATCTAGACTACTCAAATTAAATTAAAAATTTAATTAACTTTACAGAAATATAAGCAAAAAAACTGAGAAATGCTTCCGAACGAAACAGAAACCCCTTTTATTTCGTGAACAATGGACCTAAACTACTTGGGTTAAGCGCAAATTGTATATAATATAGTTAGCATAACACAAGCATATAACAAATTAACCTGAAAAACGCTTCTTTAAGGTAGTTTTTTAAAAATACTGAAACAAGTGCCAATACCTAAAATAAAATAAAAAAGTTTAAAAATGTTGGTTATTGTGTAATTTTTCAGAAACTGTGTAATAAATTGCAATTTTTTATACCAGAAATAAATTCTACGTTATTGATTTATCCGAAATTGATACCACATTTGACCTATTAGCTAAACCTGAATTGTTAAAGTTTTTAGAATGAAGCCGGTAAAAGTGCACTATTCAACCCGCCGCCGTATGGAACTGTATGTAAGGATAGTTTGGCCCAGCTCAATATTAGTTAGAAACACCCTACAGATCAGTTTCTATCATGTGGCCAAACTTTATCACGACTTGTAACTCCCAACTTTTTTTTGTATACAAGTTCATACCTACTACCAAGTCTAGTCCGCCGTCCGTAGCCACGTTGCATCGCCGACCATGGTTTGGTTTGTTTTGGATTGTCATAAAACTACCAAAATCCAAATCACTTTACAGGTACTATTTGAATATGAGGAGTTCCCTTGTGTATCTTCGAAGTTCAAGGTCCAATATCGATGAAAATAAAATATGACTACCCTTTCAAACAAAAATAGAATCATCTAAATCGGTACATAAACAAAGATGTTATGTCCGAAAATCCGTGAAAACATGTGTGATGGCAAGCTAAATAATTGTAATTTTTCAGGATTATGAAAAAACAACCAGCCAACTGTAAATTTTTTATGGGACCACACACAAACTATGTTCTTTGAGATAAATAAAAAGAATTGTATAAATCGTATAACAACTGACGAAGTTATGGTAAAACATACATAAAAAAAATAAAACCGTAGACTTTAGAACTTCCTCCTTTTTTTGAAGTCGGTTAAAAACTACGGGGCGAATTGAGTAGGTACCTCCCTCCTTTTGAAGTCAATAATAAAATCGAAAAGTCTCTAGCTCAGTATACCTAGTAAGATTTAATGTAATTTAATAATCTTTGCTACTGCTACAACACCATCATTAGTTTCGTAACAGTTTCAGGATTATTTATCTGTTGTTGCGTTATTCATGGTGCACTATGAAATTATGATTAATGCCTTATATCGCTCTATAAGATTATGATGAATACAATTTGCCCATCAATACTAATGCTACTTAGTTAAGTTACCACCACAGTGCAGTCGGTTTGTCTAGCTTGGCTAACGGTTAGAAACCCCGAATGTGGTTTGTTTGCGTTATGAATTATGAAAAAATAATAACATTTTACCTACTTGGTAACTTGAAAACAATAGGTGTTGGTAATTCTATAATATAACATTAAAATATTTATAGGTACTTGTCTTGGGTACTTGTATTTATTATCATAATTATTAGCAAGCTGAAAAAGTTCAATCAAAGGGCAAAGGCACAGAATACATAATAGTACAAAAGGTGATTTCAATCGTGAGCGCCATCCATTGGTATTATTCTGGAGGGCTACTTCCACTAGTTAATGGGTAGGTACATTATTCAAATTAACACTACTTAAGACCAAACTGTAGGCGATGGCTTATTAACAGGCGGCGAGTCATAGCATAGATAGGCCACCTTGACATAAATAGCTGTAGCAACTGACCCACAAAATAAGCTGCCTAGTCCTCATACGAGTAATTACTATGATTACTCATGCGATTATAATACAGGCCCAGATATACGCTCTTATAAAATGTAAACAAAATTATTTTTTAACACATAATATTGTAAGTTTGTAGGTAATCGATTGAGCACAAAAACCGTGGATTCAGGTCACGTTGATGGCGGTGTTGTTAGAGCAGTTACTTATTTATCGTTTGCTAGCACGCTAACAGTTTTCTGTTACAGATATAAGCCATACAATGGGATTTTCACGTACATAACAAATACCCCTATAGCACTAATAAAAAATTGTGAATTAAAAACAAAAAAAAAACACAAGATCAAAATCGAAACGTAGAACACAATAGAATTGACTTATTTGATGTGTCGAGAAAGCAATCGTAATGGGTAGTAAAGAATGATGAGGTGAGATAAGGTAGGTATGGTACGTACGTATCTCCTAGACTAGAGATATCCTATGGTAATAACTTGTACTGACGGGCAAGTCATAAGCACAGAATATATAATAGTTGTCATATGCATAATTAGTATGTATGATGTCATACACTAAGTGAGGACGATCCATCTCCTCCAAAATGAAAATAAGCTATTAGTATTCATAACACGTAGTAGTCACCATTACCTATCAGTATCGACTCATTAAATAGACCCTGGCATCAATTTGATTAAGGTAGCCCATGCCATGGCCTGATGACCTCACATTCGAGACTGATGACTCAATGTTTGTCCAAAACGGTCAAGAATTTCAATTTTAGTCAGTTGTCTTAGCAGTACCTTTTCATGGAGTAGATATTTATTAGTTCCTGTAACAGCTTTCTATAAAGCCTCATCGTGTATTTCTTAAAAAATCTATCGCTTAATAAACCTATTTTAGTTAAATGTGTTTTGTCTTTTTAATTCAAACTCAGTTCATAATACGAAAAAAGATAAAATACTTTTTTACTTAAATATGTAAGTAAGTATGAAAACATTATGTATCGTCTATCTATCATACACTTACCAAACATGGTTGTGACACCTTATTTTTATGCAAAGCGTAGGTACATTAGAAGTAAGTAGGTGTAATATTACTAATGCTAACATTCTTGTTACCGTTTGGTTCCAGACTCAATTATCAGAGGCGCGTGACGTAAAGTTTACGCAGACGCTGAGCGAACCCCTGTCGATAGGAGCACACATTGTTTGCACCGGCACACCCAGCGATGATTTACCATGGTAAAGTTTTACACTAATACATATTATACCGAAAAGTTGTAGCAAATGAATAAGAAGAGTTAATAGTAATAATAATAGTTTATTTATTAGATAACAAACATATACACATTATTTATGAATCTCTGCGTCTGTTGTAGTAAAAACTGTATTACAGACCGCAGTGACTTCCCCAATTATGATGTATGACAATCTTGCATGTAAATCTAATGAGAGAACAGGAAAAGAAAAAAGAAAAAAAAATACAATTTATAGATAAATAAATTCTGCTGTTGTCTTAATATCTATATTTGGATGTGAGTGTGTTAGTGTGTGTGTGTGTGTGTGTATGTGTGTGTGTTTTAACCATTTAGTACTAGTACTTATAACCTAGTTACCTTACATCTAGTACTTTTAACCATTGAATGAGTAGCTTCTTTATTTCATGGTTATTAACTTGTTTATAATCCCTGCAGTAAATTTGTTTTAAAGTAAAGGAGCATTGTAATAATAATGTCTTCTGGCAAATGCACTATTTAGGTTAGTTACACCATTTGGCTATAATCTAAGTTATGTCGGTACTATCTATCTTGGTAAAATGCTTTTCTGATAATGATGTTGATAAGCTGCAGTCTTACCTAAATAGAAACGTAAAAGTTAAATATGTTTTTTCAGTTAAACTTTTGGGATCCGGAATCCCCATCACAGTTCCTCAGTGATGAGGATTCCGGGTGCAGTGCGCCTTCGGCCTTATCATCACTTAACATCAGGTGAGGTGAAGGCCAAGCAATATCCCGTTGTACATAAAAAAAATATCGAACTCTTAGCACAGAATTTAGGTAATAGTACTCTACCGACTAGATGTCAAAATGGTCAAATTTAGTACTTATTACAATGTTCACCGTACACAGTGCAGTACTGTGAACGAAAAAGTGTAGTATTTACTGTGTAAAAAAGAAACATGTTTTCTGTTGTTAGGCTTGGCTATAGAGGTTAATTTCCAGCAACATAATAGAGATTTTTGAGCCATCGCCATTGCGACGCACGCCAACTTTTAATATTGTCGCACTGTACAAGCACAATATAGAGAGAGAGTATAGTGCGAATCACGAAAGATGACCACAAATGGCGCCCATCTTCGCATCATAACTCGTGAAGAAAAGACTTAAGACAAAATAATATTTCACATACATATAGATATTTATATTATATAAATATTATTTCGAAGATGGGCGCCATTTGTGGTCATCTTTCGTGATTCGAACTATAGCTTAGCCTCGCGCGCGCTCGAACAACACAAACATAGACATCTCTCGCCGACACTATAAAACCGAAATCTCAAACCACTTCGAGTACGTGACGCAGCGGCGAAAGCTGTCTTTGTGAGTGTGCGATGCTCGAGCGCCCGTAGTACTAAGCTTAACTTCTGTTAGTCTCTCTATTTTGTGGTACAAGTCCCTAGCCTTTTTGTTAACACTTCAGGTTTGCTGTGAACATAGGCACGGGGGACCCGGAGGGGCGCGGAGACATCGCGGTGCACTTCAACGTGCGTCTGCCGCAGCACTACGTGGTGCGGAATACGCGCCGCCATGACAAGTGGGGACTTGAAGAAACTACAGCTTTTAGGTAACCATCAGTTCTTCTTGGGATAAGTATAAGCACAGAATACATAATAGTACAAATACAGAAGTTGCACTCCGCAAAATAATTGAAATAAAAAGATACTTTTGCTCAAACACAATAAAGTGCAATTCTGGTTGCAGGTTGCACAGCGCTCCCTTCCCTACAGTTATAAATGCAAAAAAAAAGAGAGGCAACCTAGAAGTTGCCTCTCTTTTTATCGCGTAGCTCTTATCTTTTCTGACGATTTTAGCTCTATTATATATGTAATGCTATATATGTAATTATATATGTAATTGTTCCGTCCCGGACGGAACCACGCCGGCTACTTGTGGCTAAACGTAGCCATTATATTATCTTTGCTTGTAGCTTCATACCTAAAGCGCAGAGTGCGCCTGACCTAATATAAGCTCGTAATGTAAGGCTCATTTACATTAGCCGCCGCGACTGCAGGGCATTTTGTGAATCTAGGTCCTTTTGCTACTAAGCCTGCGTTACGGAAGAAAAGGTAATTATTGTAACGAAAAAGTACATAGTTGAACGAGTCTTATGTTCATTGTGTAAAAAAGTAATACAGTCTAATTTTTACAAAATTTTCTTGAGCTTTTTACCCTTAACAAAAGCAATATTTTGCTTCGCAGAAGAAATCTGTCGAAAGGGAATTCTTATTCGTTAAAGATTGTGTGCTAATGGCTCGTACTATGCCAGCGGGCACAGTTTACCCGCCGAGTATGCGCGCGACAAAAACTTACACCGTAAATAGGCTGCCGCCCCGCGAGCCGGTCAAAATATTTTTTATTCAAATAAGCATTTTTAAACCGTCAATATTTTTACCCGACCATAATCTTTCGTGTGTAAGAGCCATAAGATCTTCATCATTTCAGATTATTCCCATTCAAAATGGACCGTCCATTCACGATAGAGGTGTTGGTTGAAGAGAAGGAGACCTTATGGGCGGTTGATGGGGAGCACTACTGCAGTTTCGGTCACAGGAGCCCCAGCCCATTCACCGCTACCTGGGTGCAAGTGGCCGGCGTTAGGAATGCCACGTTGCGGGTCGACAAAACTGACGTGTATCCTACGTTAGCTCCACCTCCTGTTGAGGTAAGTTGTTTGTCAAAATGTCGTTTATTTGTTGAACTTAGAATAAAAACACCTAGATCGATAGTTCTCTAGAAAGCGCACTGTCAAAAGTGAGGCAACTAAAACAGCCAAAATGACTCTGTTTTCAGATTTTTATTCTCCATTATTACCTAATTATACCGAATAAGTACAAAACAGTTTCAATTTTTCTACATTTAGGAGATTAGTTACTATATTATTGGATTTTAGTTACGATTAGGTAACGTATGAAGGATATAAATCTGAAAACTAAGCCATTTTAGAAATGTACATTACGGTAACGATGCATTTTGAGAAAGGTACTTTTTGGAAAGTGGTCATTTCGGGAAATGTACCTTTTGAGACCGGTGTACATACATTATGGTAAGTATACATTTTGAAACTGCTGGGCCTGCGGGCGGCGTGGTGACTGCGACTGTTAAATTGCAATTTGGTATGTATCTTTTGTGTATATTAGACAATGTACAGTCAGCGCTAAAATGATCTGAGCATTCAACCTACCAAAATAGCTAATCATTTGACAAAAATCAACCTTATCTCAAAATCTTAAGGTGCAATTTCTTTTATTGTCTTGTGTATCGTGTTCTGAGAATAAATGAAAGTGCACCCTAATGTCTTGAGATAAGGTTGATTTTTGTCAAAAGTTTAGGTATTTAGGTAGTTTTAAATGCTATGCCCCTTGATTATGTAAGCGTGTCCGCTGCGTTAAGCGGGACACGCGCGCGGGACGACATAGATTAGAGCTTTCTCATGCACTGCACGCATCTGTCCGTCAGAAAACCAGCAATCTATATTGCCGCGCCGTGTACCCGCGGCGGGATCCCGCTTAACGCAGCGGAGTGCCTTACTCTCTTGCAATCAACTTCTGATTGAAACTGACAGAAATCGCATTTATATTGCTGCTTTAGTAAGAATCAATGTGACAACTATGTTCCTTAAAACAGCAATGTAACTGCGATTTCTGTCAGTTTCAATCAGAAGTTGATTTGCAACAGTCACACACATAATCAGCCCCTAGATCATTTTGGCGTTGACTGTACACCAAACCTATCTTACCAGCAGGGATTGAAATACCGTTAAAAAAAATAACGATACAAAAAAAATAACGTTAAAAATACCGTTAAAACATTTTATCGTTAAATTTACCGGTAAAAATAACGTTAAAAATATTGTACCGGTAAAATTACCATTAAATATAGCGTTAAACTTTAGTACCGGTAAAAAATTAACGTTATTAATTGGAATAACGTTAATTTTAAAGTAACTGTAACAAGAAATAAGAAATAACGTTAAAATTAACTTTATTTACTGAAATAACGTTAATTTCGTTAAAATATCGTTAAAATTAACGTTATTTATTGACATAACGTTAATGTTAAAATTAACGGTAAAAAAGTAATGTAGTGTGTGTCACCTCTCTTACATTATATATGTGTTTAGTCTAATAAATCAGTTAGTATCCACTGAACCGTCGTTGTCATTTGACGTCTCCCGGTCGTCACATTGCATGGCGACCCTGCCAGTGCTGCCTTGCGGCAGTGCTGCGCAGATAGTTTCGGAAAAAAACTTTTGTGCAAAATAAAAATAAATGAACACCCAATTTAATTACATTAAAGTGATAGTGAAAACGGAACTTTATTAAGTGAAAAAAACAATATTGTGAACAAAAAAGTATTGCAATGTGGTGACCGGGAGACGTCAAATGACAACGACGGTTCATTGTGTACTAACTGATTTATTAATCTGTACACATATACTTAATGTACGAGAAGTGACACGCACTACAGTAATAAATAACGTTACATTTAAAAATAACGTTATCATTCCCTGCTTACCAGGCCGTGCCACACAGCACCGCGTGCGAAGTTTAGTTTGTGGGCTATAATTAGCATTTAGCATCAATGTTGATGATTACAATCATGTCTTGTATCTTGGGCGTTTGCATTCCCGGAAGGTTAAATATATACTTTGATTGCTTAGTAACTTCCGCAACAAGTCATTCACACAATATTAAAATTACGCCATTACACCTTGTAAGTAAACCTTACCGGCTCAATGTCATTGCATTGTAAATGAAGAAAATTCGACAATGGCGTGGGAATTACTTACGCTCTTTGTATTTCCACAACAAGATAAAACTGGTTAATGTATTCATTATGTACTGTCTGTTTTAGTTACTTTTATTACTACTTAATAACCTAAAATTTTTCACTATTTTCCATTCTCAAACAATAAAGTTCGATGTGAAGTGACTTGGTAGCTCAATGGACAGAGCATTGGACCGGATATCCAAAGGTCGCGGGTTCGATTTCCGTCCGAGAATTGAACTGGTGCGAATCGTATTTTTTAATATATTATTTAGTATTGTATATTAAAGTTCGAGTATGTGTCGGTAAATTATTATTTGATCTTCACACTCACAGCGTGGCCGCCGAAAGACTGCGTTTCTGACAGATTTTATTAATTTTATCAAAAAACGCAATTTGACAGATTTCACATCTCGTCAAATACGCAGCTCGCCAGATTTCGCGACTCATAATTTTTTTTTCATTTTAATACATTGTGCTCATCCATGCCCAGTCTAAGGCTCACCTTATTCGTAAAAATAAAGAATAATAATAAAAGTTAACATAGAAAATCCCAATCATTCGCAGTATTTTTTCAACTAAAGTTATTTTTCTCGGAAAAAGTCCATGTAACCCCAATATGGTCACCCATCTCGGTTTTGCCACACAAAAAATGGTTGTAAAATATTTTTCGAGCCTAATTTGGTCACCGATCTTGCTTTTGGCCACAGAGAAAGTGTCTGCACAATCTTTATCGAGCCTAATTTAGTCCTTTATTCCCATCTGCCCCCTTCGAGCTTTGCCACCGGGGCGGTGGTTGGCGCTAAGAGCTGGCGAATATTGGACCACTAGTCGCGGCCACTAATTGCAACCACTAGTGGCTCAGTCAGGCCACTAGACGCAGCTACCGATCGCAGCCGCTAGTGGCTAAGTGGCCGCCGGGAAGAAGCCGGCTACTGTGGCGAGTGTGTGCGCGATGCGAGCGACTCTCGCAGCTTGTGGCTCGAACGCGGCCACTCGAACGCCCGGTTTGCGCCGATACTATACAAAACGTATGAAAAAACTCGTCCGCAGCTCGAAGGTAGCAGATGAGAATAGGTGTCATTGACCACCGAGGAGGTAAACGCCACCTTTTAGTGCCAACTACGACTCGGGTGCCAAAGCTAGAAGGGGACAGATGGGAATGAAGGAATTTGGTCACCTATCTTGCTTTTGGCCACACAAAAAGTGGCACGTACAATTTTGATCAGGACAAATTGGGTTACTCATCTTGCTTTTGACCACACAAAAAAGTGTCTTGCCTTGGCCAAAAATCAGATGGGTGACCATATTAAGGTTGACACGCATGTCATCAGAGACGCAGGTGACTAATACGCAAGTTGACTATGTGGAGAGTTTTTGACGAACTGCTTGTCTGTCGCACTGCGTGTGTGGCGAGTTGCGTGTTTGACGAATTGAGTACCTATCTATTTTGAAATGTCGCGAAATGCGTACCTAATATAACTCCATGCGTATCTGACGACCTGCGTGTGATCCCGATGAAGATATTTTTGCTATTCCTCGGGAGCAATATTTTTTTCGGGATTAAAGGTACCCTTTGTCCTTCTTTGTACCCCTGACAATAAAAAAAAATTATTTGCTGCAGGTACCGCTTAGGCCGTCAATAGACGCTGCTCCAGAATCGTCGGAAGCAAACTTATGGCGGCCTAATATCATTGCCTCTCTTTCCAATGGAATTCCCGAGGGACATCAAATTGTTGTTCGTGGGAGGTAATAAAAAAAATATTTTTACATCACCTTAACGTTGTGAAAATCGATTAAAATAAGGTATATATTTTACAAAGTACGACAAAGTTATAAATGGATGTCTCGTCAGTGGCTAGCTAGTTTATAATCTTATTACAAAGTGTTTATGTGACGTATTTCAGACTCCGTCCTCTACTGCACTCGTTCGCAATCGACCTGATGGATAACGCCCGCGAGTGGCCGTACCCGAACGTGCATATGCACGTGAACGTGCGCGCGCACGTGGAGTCGCAGAAGGACCGGCAGCTGGTGGTGCTGAACGCGTGGCTCGGCGCGTGGGGGCCCGAGCGCAGGCAGCGCACCGCGCGCCTCGTGCCCGGGGACCAGGTACATACAGTTACTGGTGGTGCTGAACGCGTGGCTCGGCGCGTGGGGGCCCGAGCGCAGGCAGCGCACCGCGCGCCTCGTGCCCGGGGACCAGGTACATACAGTTACTGGTGGTGCTGAACGCGTGGCTCGGCGCGTGGGGGCCCGAGCGCAGGCAGCGCACCGCGCGCCTCGTGCCCGGGGACCAGGTACATACAGTTACTGGTGGTGCTGAACGCGTGGCTCGGCGCGTGGGGGCCCGAGCGCAGGCAGCGCACCGCGCGCCTCGTGCCCGGGGACCAGGTACATACAGTTACTGGTGGTGCTGAACGCGTGGCTCGGCGCGTGGGGGCCCGAGCGCAGGCAGCGCACCGCGCGCCTCGTGCCCGGGGACCAGGTACATACAGTTACTGGTGGTGCTGAACGCGTGGCTCGGCGCGTGGGGGCCCGAGCGCAGGCAGCGCACCGCGCGCCTCGTGCCCGGGGACCAGGTACATACAGTTACTGGTGGTGCTGAACGCGTGGCTCGGCGCGTGGGGGCCCGAGCGCAGGCAGCGCACCGCGCGCCTCGTGCCCGGGGACCAGGTACATACAGTTACTGGTGGTGCTGAACGCGTGGCTCGGCGCGTGGGGGCCCGAGCGCAGGCAGCGCACCGCGCGCCTCGTGCCCGGGGACCAGGTACATACAGTTACTGGTGGTGCTGAACGCGTGGCTCGGCGCGTGGGGGCCCGAGCGCAGGCAGCGCACCGCGCGCCTCGTGCCCGGGGACCAGGTACATACAGTTACTGGTGGTGCTGAACGCGTGGCTCGGCGCGTGGGGGCCCGAGCGCAGGCAGCGCACCGCGCGCCTCGTGCCCGGGGACCAGGTACATTATCATCATCATATCAGCCGCACGACACTCACTGCTAGGTATAGGCCTCTCCCAAGGATCTCCACGACGCTCGGTCCTGCTTGGCCAGCGCACCGCGACCGCGCACCAGATCGTCGATCCACCTTGTCAGGGGCCTACCCACGGACTCGAGTCCGGTGCGTGCGAGCCATTCATAAACCGCCCCGCCCCAACGGCCATCGGTTCTTCTCGCTATGTGTCCAGCCCACTGCCACTTCTGCTGAGCTGAGCTGCAGCTGAGCCGGACCAGGTACATACAGCAAGGAATTCACTAGACGGACTTGCCCGCGGGCATGTCTGCAGACATGCCCGCTGGACCTCGCTTCTATAGGTTTATGCAATGTTTGCTAGTGTGGGACCGTCGCAGTCTGTCTGGCAGACTTGCCCGCTGTGTCCGTACAAACATATGTCCCTACATAAATCATCGTGGACCGTCTGCTCTTAGACTTGAGAGCGACAGCAACCACTAAAAACGTCTTTTGTGATTATACGTATCGAACCGTGGAGTAGGTACATATTGAAAATAATATGAGTTGAGAGAGAGAGATAAAAAGCAAAGAGTTACATACAGTTACTACTGCACGTGCACGTACAGTGTGATGGCCCGAGCGCAGGCACCGCGCGCTCAGAGTTTGATCCTAAGTCATTTCATTTTACTTATATAATGCAAAGTAATTATTATTACATTTCATAAACTTTCGTGGTGACAACCCTAATATTCCCACAGAGCACGTTCCGCATAGTCCGCGGCGGAGGCGAGTGGTCGGTATACTCAGAGGATGTTCTGATCGGCGAGCTGGAGTACCGCGCGGCGCCGGGCGGCGTGCGCGCGGTGCGCGTGCGCGGAGACTTCTACCCCGAAGACGTTTACGTGTGCCCCGCCTCTAGCTCGCCCACCAGGGAGGAGAACCCGTGAACTACTCTACAATACACGGGTGAATCTCGCTGTTTCTTACTTCCTGTGTCATTGCCGTCACTCGAAAATTTTTAAAAAATCCAACGCATCACAAGGAAAAAGTAAAAAATATGCAAATTAATACACTTTATTATTGTACTCTAATGTAAATCATGCCATATTTTTGATTTATTCCTTGTAATGCGGTGGATTATTAAAAATTTTCGAGTGACGGTAATAACACAGGAAGTAAGAAACAGCGAGATTCACCCACACGCTGAAATTTTAATCATTTGGTTCCCGCAGTGGGGTGGTTCCACTCATGATTACAAGCAACTTTTACTATGGGACCAACTCTGATATCGCGAAAAAAAAATCTGCTGTTCCATACAAAAGCGCAATACCTACTCGATATGAGAGTTGGCCCCATAGTAAAAGTTGCTTGTAATCATGAGTGGAACCACCCCACTGCGGGAACCAAATGATTAAAATTTCACGCTGTATACGATAGATCTGAATGTAACTTGAATATTAACATTGATTTCTATACAACCCCTTTTATGTATTCTGTGATACAACAAAAAACCCCTAAAAACGATTATGGTAGATAAGAACCAACAAACTGAACAACTTTTAATATGGGATCAACTCTGAAAACAATCTGCGTTTTCATAGAAAAGTTAATAACGAAAAGCAGTCGAATTTTTTTTCGCGAATTCAGAGTTGGTCCCATAGTAAAAGTTGTTTAGTTTGGCTTATTCCGACAAATTCCCTCCGCGTGGTCGCAAGGAGATTTCTAGGCTAAAACAAATAAAAAAATAAAGACTGTGATTATGTTACAAGATGTTTGTATTTGAAAAAAAAAACAAAGGTTTAAATATTGGTTAAGAGGATTTGTAGGGTATTTGTGGAATATGCCTTTCGTTTGATGGTCCGAAGAAACGGTTTTCCCATTTTGGTTTCATTCATTAACACCCTGTAGGTACCCTATGTGTATGATTAGATCCGGTTTAAACAAAACAAAATATTATTGGTCTCGGATCATACATAATGCGTGATTAAGTTTAGTGTCCATGACATGATTGATTATGTATTGAGTTAAAGAAATTGTATATTCGTCCAGAAGTATAGAAATCAGTGGCTGAAAGTTTATTGTGATGTTTGATGATAATGAAATGTGTCTTATTGTTATTTACTAAAACTTAGACATGCTAGCGCTGTATAACGAGTTGACAATAAACATAATAAGTACATTAAGTCAAATGCTTGTGCTTAAAATAAATACAGATTCTAGTTAGATGTTGCATAATGTAATTTCTATTATAATTATAAGAAAAGTATGACTTCATGCATGACAGTATAAATAGGATTCATTATAAAACGAAACAGAAAATTCTAAAATCGATATTCATTTCTAGTTAGTGATTTTAACTTCATGATACTTACAGGGCCGTACCGGCTAACTTACATGGCTATCGTAATCGTTTTCATTTAACAGATGAATGTGACACATAGATACCTCTTTTTGGCACAAATAAAACCTTACCAAAGAAAAAGCAATGTATCACATCCATCTGTTAAATGAAAGCGATAACGATAGCCATTAGCCGGTACGGCCCCTGAGGGGCCGTACCGGCTAATGGCTATCTTCCAAATAACTTCAGCAAATAGTGCAATACGAAATTCCTTACTTTGATAATTTATGTTTTAAGTTGAAGTTCGGCAGACCCGCCTGTTTACGTGCCGTAAACATGCATTTCACAGCACAACACGGAACACGGAATTGACCTAGAATAATGTTGCTGCATTGTCAAAACAAATACAGCATCTGAATTTTCTTACTCACACATCTTTGTAAATAAATTAATATACACATATGTAAATAATTTTGTATAAATTAGCATAGCAAAAGAAAATAAATGTGACATTCACCAACTGGACTTCAGACGTTGTTACTCTGTCGGCAGACAGATCGACCCATCATCTACGAATCCTCTCACTGCGGCCAAGACACCTTTAGCCGTCAGATATCTGATCAGTCTTGTGAGCCTGCTTGACTGGCAGTGAGAAAATCCATCCTTATACCTTATTCCTTCCACTCTCCGCTTGTCACCTTAGGTCGACTGGTACAAGCATCCTTATTTATTTATATGTGTATTTATTAACTTATGGTTAGGGCTAGGGCTGTTAGGGCGCTAGGGCCGTAGGGCACTAGGGTTGTCAAGTAGGATAGTTCTACCCTTTCCAATTCATGTAAAGGGAAACCTTGCTCCCTTACATTTTGGTCCTTCGAGCCGGATTAACTTATGGTTAGGGCTAGGGCTGTTAGGGCGCTAGGGCCGTAGGGCACTAGGGTTGTCAAGTAGGATAGTTCTACCCTTTCCAATTCATGTAAAGGGAAACCTTGCTCCCTTACATTTTGGTCCTTCGAGAAATTTTTGTTTGGACATTTGGTCCTACTAAAAACTGAACCACGCGGTCCCTCTTTTCCCTGTTAGGTATAGGGCTGACATTGAACAAGACTGACACTCTAGAGAATTGCGTGCTGGTGTACTCAACAAGCATCAGTTTCGTAGTGATCTGGGGTACAAAGTGCTTAGTGTTCCTGTTGGAAGGTTACTCGTACGGTAGCGGATCGGTTGCTGGCCTCCCACAAGCGGGTCTCACCAGTAATTTAGAAGTCGCAAAATACCGTAAAAAGAGGACGCAGGGGCACTTAGTACTGACATATTCGCTATCGAAGTAGGGAAAGTAGGGTGATAGGGAAACTAAGGACGTAGGGATACCAAAAGGACGAAGATAAGAAGAATGGAAATCTCAAACATCAATGACCTTATAAAAAGCCAAGAGGCGGACTGTGCAGAATTAAAACGAATAAGGGATAACATCAAAAAGGATTCATCAACCAGGAAGACTCAAAAATATATTGAAGACCGAAGAGTAACTATCGACAGTATTTACCATCGAGCGGCGCAAAACCACAGACTATTACAAGAACAGGAAATATTATCGACTCATAAATATATGACATTAAATTATTTCGACACACAAATAAGAAAAACGTACGACGACGCAATGGACCACTTGCGTATATGTGAAGACAAGTTAAAAATTGCCGATATACAGATACAGACATGTTCGACCGATGACAAACAAGACAAGGGTGTCAGTTCACCTAAATTATTTATTCAAAAATATCGACTTAATCAGCTGGAGAAAAAAGTATCGACGGCATTGACCGCCATTTCTGAAAATAAACCAGGTTGGCATTTACAATCATTGTTGACAAACATTGAAAAATTATTTCAAGAAATCGACGAAAATAATATACGGTTGCTAATGGACGAAAGTACAGTCACCGACGAATACATATCACAAGACTGGTTTGGGCGCGCTCAAGAAATGGTAGACGATATAATAGAAAAACTGCAAGACAAAATTAACGAAAACAGTAAACAACAGAACAGGATTTCCTCAACCAAGTTACCCAGAATTACCATACCGAATTTTACGGGAAGTTACGAGTCGTGGAATTCATTTTACGATTTATTTAAAAAGATAATTGACGACGACTGTACTATTTCTACGACAGAGAAAATGCAATACCTAAAGACTCACATTCGAGGCGACGCGGAAAAGCTGATCAAGCATTTGACGATAAACGAGGCTAACTATAAGGCAGCGCTTACATTACTCATAAATCGCTATACAGATGAGCGAGCTATAACGCAAAGATTTATTGATAGAATACTTGATCTGCCGAAAATTAAGTTTCCAAATGCGAAAATGTTACGAGATATGCATGACTGTATTAATGAGAGTTTAGAAGCGTTAAAAAATCAAGGCATCGACATTTCCTCATGGAGCCCGTTTTTATCACGTATAGTAAGTCGAAAATGGGACAATGACACCAACATGAAATATGAAGACCACCTAGAAGAACCAAATAAATTACAAGATTTTTCAAAAATGATGAAATTTTTAGAAAAACGATTTAAAAGCTTGGAGACAAGTAAATCATCAACAACTTTCAATACGCCAACGCCAACGTCACTGAAAAATCAAGACAATAATTCTAATGATTGGCAAGATAAAAAAGGCACATGTTGGTATTGTCACAAAGATCATAATATTAATCACTGCGTATCATTTAAGTTATTAAACGTGAATGACCGCATTAAGAAAGTACGAGAAAAACAAATGTGTTACATCTGCTTAATGCATGACACGAAAAAAGAATGCGTCAGTTTAAAATACAATAAGTGCGAAATATGTAATAAAGCGCATTCTACGTTATTGCATAGAAACGTAAACGAATATTTATCATCAAAAATTCAAGGTCAGAGTCAGAGTAATGAAAATAAATACGGAAAGTCAAGTTCCTCGAAAACTTATGCACCGAAAATGCAAACTAAAGAAAATCAAGTTCAAAGATTTTCATCAAACGCGTATACGCAAAATAATGGAATTCGGAAAACCGTACTTTTGGCCACAGCCTTAGTACAAACTACGACAATTGACGGATCGCCACAATTATTACGAGTTTTATGTGACCAAGGCTCGGAAGCATCGTTGTGTACTGAAGAAGTAGCACAACTTTTAGGGTACCCTAGACGAAAGATAAAAGCCGAAATAAAAGGCATCGCAGACGAAAATCCTAAGATGTCGAATCATATGATTGACGTCACATTGAAACCCAGATTTCCAAGTGCATATCAACTACAGACATCGCTAATAGTATTACCAAAACTTACCGGGGCATTGCCAAAGCAAAATTTGCGACCATTTGATCAAATAAAGCTGGAAAATAAAATAATTGCTGACCCTACTTATTACAAGAGAGGGCCGATTGATATAATTTTGGGTGCGGAACACTATAGTAAATTAATAATACAAGGATTTGAGAGGCTAGAAAATGGTATTATCGCACAGAATACTGAAATAGGATGGATACTTTCAGGATTTTGTAACAATGAGAGTTGTACCGGGATGAAAATATTAAGTTTAATGACAAGCGCCGAAGAAAAGACATTAACACAATTCTGGGAATTAGAAGAAATAACAGACGAAAAACCATTAAAAAATGACGACCAAATATGTGAGAATTTTTACGACAAAACGACACAAAGAAATCTAGACGGAACCTATACGGTTAGACTTCCAATTAAAGACAGTTCTCTAGAATATGGAAATACGCGTCAAAAAGCCATGGCTCGACTCATGCAATTAGAAAAGAAATTGGACAAAAACAGTAATTTACGACTGCAATACAATGATTTTATGACAGAATATTTAACAATGAATCATATGCGAAAAGTAAATAAAATAAATTATTACGAAGGAAAATATTATATTCCTCACCAGCCGGTAATACGAGAAAACGCTGTAACGACAAAATTACGCTGTGTATTCGATGCAAGCAGTAAAGGAAGCACGAATATGAGCCTTAACGACAATATGTATAAGGGTCCTCGATTACAACAAGACATGTCCACTATATTGTTACGGTGGCGCAAACATAAGTTTGCTTTTATGGCGGATATAGAAAAAATGTATCGTTGCATTAAAATAAGTGAACCTGACCTACCTTACCAAAGAATACTGTGGAGATGGTCCGCACAACAAAAAATACAGGAGTTTGAATTAACTAGGGTAACATATGGCACGACTGGAGCGCCGTATTTAGCAATTAAAACTTTACAAAAACTAGCGATGGATGAGGAGCAAAACTACCCCATTGCTAGCAAGGTCACATTACAAGATTTTTATGTAGATGACGTATTGTCAGGGGAGAATGACCTAGAAAAGACAAAAACGTTACAGAATCAACTAAGTCAGATGTTAAAAGCCGGAGGATTTAATTTGAGAAAATGGTCATGTAATAATGCAGAGCTGTTAGAAAATATTCCCGAAGGAAACATAGATGACGAAATGATAAAGTTACCCTTAGATGAGACGAGAAAGTCATTGGGTGTAGTTTGGTTACCAAATCAAGATACATTCAAGTTTAAAATTGAAGTAGCAGACAGCGAATATCCCACAAAAAGATTTATTATTTCTGAGATTGCGAAAATATTTGACCCCCTTGGATGGCTACAACCAGTGATAATTACATTGAAACTTTTAATACAAGAAATATGGATTAGCAAATTAGGCTGGAACGAAAAAATCCCGGAAAATATTTACAAAAAATGGGTCATAATACAGCAACAATTAAAATGCCTTGAAAACATTACGATACCTAGATGGATTCATTATACGGAAGGAAGTTTAGAGTTATATGGATTTAGTGACGCGTCTGAAAAAGCATACGGTGCAGTTGTATATAGCCGAACAAAGGTAAATGACACCTATCACGTAAGACTACTTCAAGCTAAAACAAAAGTAGCTCCGTTGAAAAATAAATCAACGTTGCCTCGACTGGAGTTATGCGCGACCGTTTTATTAACAAAATTAATTAAAAAAGTAAAGATTGCTCTTCAATGTAACATTACAAAAATTTATTGTTTTACGGATTCTATGATCACCATAGGGTGGATAAAAGGAGAGCCTGACAAATGGAAAACATTCGTTGCTAATAGAGTGTCCGAAGTTCAAAGAACATTACCTGAAGCTTCGTGGCATCACGTTAGTTCAGCAGAAAACCCAGCTGACGTCATATCCAGAGGCATAGAACCCAGCAATCTACCAAACTACAGTCTATGGTGGAACGGCCCAGATTGGTTACAGACAGACAAAATAAGAGAATCTATGTTAATACTAGATCCAAGCATCGAGGTCAAAACCTGCTGTAGCACTGTAGTGGAAATAAAAAATAAAAATGAAGTTTTAGAAAGATTTTCGAGCTTTGAAAAATTGGTTCGAATTTTGTCGTACTGTTGGAGGTTTGTACGAGGAAATAGAAAAACAGGTTTATTAACTTGTGAAGAATTAGACAAAACAAGGACACAGATTATATTATTAGTACAAAAAGCATCTTTCAAACAAGACTATGAACATATAAAAAAAGGACAAATAGTTAAGAAAACTAGCAAACTATCGAGTTTGGACCCGTTTATAGACGAAGATGGAATAATCAGAGTTGGGGGAAGATTACAACATTCACAATTACCATATGATCAAAAACATCCAATATTATTACCGTACGATCATCACGTGACATCAATATTAATACATGATGCGCATGTAAAAACCTTACACAGCGGAAATCGACTTACGCTATCATACCTACGACAAAGGTATTGGATAATAGGCGGAAAACGTAAAGTAAAGAGTTACATTAATAAATGTACTAAGTGTATTAGATACAAAGCAGAGACTGCTTCGCAAAAAATGGGAGCACTACCAAAACCACGAGTGACGCAATCATACCCTTTCTCTCATACAGGATGTGATTTTGCAGGACCGATACAGGTGCGAGCAATGAAAGGTAGAGGTCATAAGTCCTACAAAGGATACATAGCAGTGTTTATATGCCTTGCTACGAAAGCCATACACTTAGAACTAGTGGGAGATTTATCGACTGAGTCATTTATTGCTGCGCTTAGACGTTTCATGGCTAGAAGAGGTCACGTGTCTCATATGTACAGCGATAACGCAACAAACTTTGTAGGAGCTGCGAACTTTCTATATAAAGAAATATTGGAAATAACTCAATCGCCAACATTTCAAAATACTATTACAAATATGGGCACTCAATGGCATTTTATACCACCAGCAGCCCCGCACTTCGGAGGAATATGGGAAGCTGGAGTAAAATCCATGAAGCATCATTTGAAAAGAGTAATAGGAGACAGCACTTTGACATATGAAGAACTTTCGACTTTTTTGCATCAAATTGAGGCATGCTTGAATACGAGACCTTTATGTATTCAGACTGAGAACATTAATGACAATATAGTATTAACTCCAAGTCACTTTCTGATTGGTCGCGAGGCAGTCGGCTTTCCTGATCCAATATCAAACATCAATATAAACTTGATAAATTGCTGGAAACATATTCAAAAAATGAAAAGAGATTTTTGGTTATGCTGGACAAAAGAATATTTACATCAATTGCAACAGCGATATAAATGGAAAGCGAATGGAGAGAATTTAAAAGTCGGTACAGTCGTACTCATTAAAGACGGAAACATAAGTCCTAGTAAATGGCCGTTAGCAAGGGTCAAGGAAATTCATCCTGGAAGTGATGGTGTTACGAGGGTCGTGACGCTTCAAAGAGCACAAGGTTCTGACCAGAAGAGGGCTATACACTCCCTTATACCATTACCAGTGAATGAAAGTTTAGAGACAAGTGAAGACAAAACGCCTGTACAAAGTAACGTAGCAATTGTGGAAGAAAACAACACAAGAAAGCATAAGAAAAATTCATATAGAAAACCGTATTATTGGTTTTTAATGATAATGTTTATCTTTATACAAATGTTGGCACAAACAGGAGCCTCATATACAATAAAAAATTTGGAACCTGGATTATACATAGAAAAAATAGGAAATACTACTTTAGACAGAGGTACTTTTAGAATAGAAAAACATTACGAAAGAAGTATTTTAAGCCAGAAAGTAGAAGCTACAAAAGGAATAGTAGATCAATTTAAATCGCTTTGTTACTATGCCAAAACGCTATATCATGATACTCATTGTATACAGTACCATATTCATTTACAAGAGGAGGCAGAAAAGGTTGAAAAAATAAACGAATATTTAAATGAGTTAAATCAGACTAGAAAAAAGAGAGGTTTATTGGGACAAATGATGACTTATTTATTCGGTGTCAATGACGAAGTTTACAGAGATATTGATTCATTGGATAAAAACCAGCAAAAACTTATTGATGCAGCGAATCATCAAACAAAATTTATGTTAAAAACCATAGCAACAGTTAACCAAACAGAAACCAGAATACAGGAAAAATTAAATAGTTATCAAACAAAACTAAATCAAGTAATATCTTACATAGATAACAATAACGGATGGTATCAATCGGTAGATAGTAATAAGATTCAAATACATATGTTACATTCATACCAAATAGCTTATAACTATATAGCTGAAATAATATCTTACTACGCTGGTATTATGGACATTTACTTATCAAAAGCAACAGTGTACAGTGTACTTACACCAAAGAACATCGCAGACATTATAAAAGCAGCCAACAGCAAGTTACCATCAAATCTTAACATCATTCAAAATCAATTACTTGATACAAGATTATCAGAAAATGAAACTCACATTACGGTATTAGCATATTTCCCTATTACAGAAAAAGCCAAATATACTTTATTACATGTGACTCCAATACCAATGAAATACCGAGATGGGATTTATCAGAGCTTGGATATTCAACAGTCAGTTATAGGAATAGACTACAACAATGAAAGATATTTTGAACTTACCCATGAAGAATTTAAAGATTGCTTACATAGATTCAGTGATTACATTTGTTTTCCTGTGGCGGTGAAGAACATGCAATTAAATAGAAATTGCATTGTTGAATTTATTACTAAAAATGAAACTAAGACGGACTGCTCGACTCGAACTTACAACGTTACAAATGAAATTATATGGAAACAAGTACAAATGACAAATACGTGGATATATGTGACAAAACAAAAAGAAACTATATCTATTGTATGTGACGGACAAAGAGAAGAGGTTTCTATTCATGACGTTGGGATCATACAAATATCAGAAAATTGTATTATAAAGACAATCACTACTATGTTAGTTGCGAAAAGAGTTATTGCCGAAAATGTAATAGCATCGTATAGTAAAAAATCAGAATTTAAACTAAGTACTAACATTACTGTATTAAATAAGTATAATAATATTAAGAAGGAGCAAGTAATAGATAGTTCTAAAGATATTTTTAATAATTTAGCAAACGAAGAAGAAACGTTACAGACAACCCTAGACAACACCGTGTGGAGTAGCATAACTATTCAGACATACGTAGCCAGCTTATCAACGTTATTAATATTTTCTTTTATAGTTTTGGTGATATATTGTTTCGGTCCACAGATAAGACAAAAAGTACAAAATCTGGTGACAACACGACGGGTGGAAGCATCACCCAACAGCAGCCCATCTGAAGAGCAACAGTCCAACACCCAGTCGGCACCTCAAAGTCAGACTCGGACGCCGCCGATCTACGCGCGGCCGTTTCCTCGCAAACCATCACCGGGGCCTGCACTGGAACTCTATCAACTGGACTCCGTTCCTGAGAGGCGCCAAAATGTTTACGTGCCGTAAACATGCATTTCACAGCACAACACGGAACACGGAATTGACCTAGAATAATGTTGCTGCATTGTCAAAACAAATACAGCATCTGAATTTTCTTACTCACACATCTTTGTAAATAAATTAATATACACATATGTAAATAATTTTGTATAAATTAGCATAGCAAAAGAAAATAAATGTGACATTCACCAACTGGACTTCAGACGTTGTTACTCTGTCGGCAGACAGATCGACCCATCATCTACGAATCCTCTCACTGCGGCCAAGACACCTTTAGCCGTCAGATATCTGATCAGTCTTGTGAGCCTGCTTGACTGGCAGTGAGAAAATCCATCCTTATACCTTATTCCTTCCACTCTCCGCTTGTCACCTTAGGTCGACTGGTACAAGCATCCTTATTTATTTATATGTGTATTTATTAACTTATGGTTAGGGCTAGGGCTGTTAGGGCGCTAGGGCCGTAGGGCACTAGGGTTGTCAAGTAGGATAGTTCTACCCTTTCCAATTCATGTAAAGGGAAACCTTGCTCCCTTACACCGCCGAAGTTCGAAAAGTTAGCCGATAGAGCCCCTGAAATGAATTCGTCCATTACAATATTGTTGAGCACCCGAAAGGAGCGGAGTATTGGTTACTCTATAATTTAGAATGAATGAAACAAATAAATTAATCGTATTATTACTTATGTAACATATTAAAAAACTAAGTGGCTTAAGTGATATTCCACAGATTAAAATGCATTTTACTCAGATTTTACTGTACAATGCATGTTATACATATTTTACCAATAATTTCTTAAGAAGACTGTATATTAATTAAATCCAAACATTAGGTTAATATAGGTTTTGCCAAACAATATTTCGACTGAATGTTTTATCTCAAATGTACGAGTTGGCATCAAAATTTAAGCACTTTAAAAATAATGATGCCGACTGTACTTATTTATAGTATATGTTGCTTTTTATAGAGTTTAAATTTTGTTAAGGCTCGGACTGCGAGCGAAATATGTTTTCTCCCGCTGTGTAATCCGGCATTTGGCCATATAGAGATAGACTACCGGATTATAGAACGAATCACCTGTTAGTCGGTACCGGACGCATAAAACCAAAATCTAACTCTCGAGTTTGGATGGTGATCTCTGATTGGTCAATAAACTCAGTAGTTAGATTTTGCGCGCAAACTTCGGGTTTCGAACTTAAACATCGATCAAACGTGAATCAGAGATCACTATCGAAACTAGCAGGAAACTGGGGAGTTAGATTTTGCTTATATGCGTACCGGACTACATGGCGTGCGGATTGGCGAGCGCCAGAGCGAGTCTCTAAACTCCATAAATTTAAGATATACTCGTATTTTACTGACAGCTTTATTAATGTGTTTGCAAGTACCTAAGTATTGCTTTGTATATTAACATAATTGATTATTAAATGTATAATTGTGTATTGTATAATTTTGCAGGATGGGCAAAATGTTACACTTTGCTTTTATTTTTAAATGTTATGTCCGATAGGATAGTGTATTTAGCCTTTTTATACTCTGTTACCATACTTACTTTGAAGTTTCTTGTAATCACTTATTTGTAATTGAATTGGAAGTGTCCAACTTCGATGAGTGCATTGCATGTAAGTAATGTAATTATTACATTACTTACATCACCTAACTAAAGGATGTAGGTATTTCTTGACTGGATTGCCGTTGCCGCATAGCTTTTCTATTACTAAAGTGATTCATTTCGGTAAGATAAATATATTTATAATAAATCATATGAAACTTCTATTTTTTATTTTATTTATGTAGTAACCTACCTAATGTAATTACATTAAGTTTTTTAGATTAGCTAATGAATGCACATATCCACTCCAATAAATTAAAATCACACGCAGATATTGAGAATCCGTTTTAGAGCGTCCGCTGCGTTAAGCGGGATTCCGCCGCGGGTACACGGCGCGGGAATATAGATTGCTGGTTTTCTGACGGACAGAAGCTAGTAGTGCATGAGTAAGCTCTAATCGTCGCCCCGCGCCGGGATCCCGCTTAACGCAGCGGACGCACTTAAATCTGGCGAAATGCGTATTTGACCACTTGCATACTTATCTGACGACCTGCGTGTGACCAGTTATAGAATTTGTGGTGTCGAAGAAAGATCCTAAGAGTAATGTAAAAGACGCATAGAAAGCAGTAAAAATATGCTTAAATAACGCATCATATTTTTCCGTTTAAGTATACAAATTATTACTCGCTAATAAGCAACCAGTGCTCAGACGCTTTGTGCGGCATAATTAAATGCAAGCATTTTTAGCTCTATCCACTGGTTGTACTTTTCGTGTGGTGCCATTTTTTGAGCGCAATGCTTGTTCCATAGATTTTACTTCGCTGTAGGTAGGTTAGTATGACTTCTGTGAACATCGCGCGAGACGATGCGCAGACAGACAACACAAATTCAATTGTGTGTGAGTGTGGTGGTGCACGGCTACGCGCAGTGGCTCACTTCGCAGAAGTTGAATCGGGCACAGACCTACGACTGAAAATTGCGAAAACTACCAAATCAGTTAGTTTTTTTTGGTGTAGGAACACTACTTCTCAGCTGGCTGTCAAACTGACAGTGACAGACATCACAATGACCACTGAATGCATTCCAGCAGACCAATCGCTAATAGCCAATAGTCAATTCAAGTAGCGTCATCTCTGTATCTTAACCATCAACTTTCAAAACAAAGTCTTCAACTTTGCCAAAAGATGTCTCTGCTGTCAAACTTATAAAAATATTCAAAATAAAATCAATATAATTAAGAAGACAGTACAATAAAAATGAATCGATAAATTTGAAAACGACCAAAGTAACACATTTTAAATTTTATAGGAAGCGGAAAAAATTAACTGTTAAAAAAAATATACAAAGATATATTTTTTATTTTTTTTAATGATTGTCTATGTTATTAGGTATGTTTTAATGTAATTATCATGTTTTTAAGTTTTACCATATTCACATAAAATCAGGGCTGGAAAACCTGGTTAAAATTCGCAACCAGGTTTCGCGCAGCTTCATACATTTTAAAAAGAGCGTTTTTATTTCGATTCTGCTCGTCAAAACCGGTATTATTTCTGGTTAATCTCGTAGACCGTTTTGGTTTTGATTCCGCTCCCAAAACCTGGTTAATACCAAAATGACTTTGTTCGCTCCACCCACACGATGCAAAGCAACGAAACGAAAGACGAGAAGTTCCAACTAAAAAAAGTTTCCGCCCGCAGATAAAAGAGACAAAATATATCGCTGCACTATTCACGCGCGTCGTGGAATTAACCAGGGGGCTAATTGTCTAATTCAAAAGATCTATCGCAATCGCTTTCGTTTGACAGATGGATGTGACACATTGCTGCATTTCTTTGGTAAGTTTTTACTTGTCCCAAAAAGAAGCTTCAATGTGTTACATCCTGAAAGCGATTGCGATAGATTTTTAAATTAGACAATAGAAAGGCAGGTTTATTCCAGAAGCAATATCGCTCGCGAATCGGTTCCGCTCCGAGTGACTTACGAAAAAACCTGTTTGAGATCGAAATTAACCTGGTTAATTAGAAACCAGTTTCCAGCCCTGCATAAAATGCAATTAAAAATATTGAATTTGGTTGTTTTCAAATTAAATGTATGGATTTAGTTTGAAAACAGCTAAAGTAATCTATTTTAGCTGTTTTCAAACTAAAGAAGTAAGTAAAGAATTTTATTTTCCATGTTTATTTTTATTGTTTTAATCAACATTTTGGTAAAAAAATATGTATCTATTTCTTCTTCTTCTCCTGCTTTAGTAGGCCATTCAATAATGTTACCCCAAAATTCATTTTGTTCTGGAATATAATTTGTTTTTTTATTTATTTATGTAGGTTTTTTATTTTTTGGTATTTTGTTTTCATTGTAAGCTTTCTGAGTTGACATGTTAGGAATGCGGAATCTTTTACTTAAGTATAAATAATTAATTATTATTTTTATTTTATTTTTATTAGATTCCTTTTATATTTATCAGCATTAACACACACTTTCTTTATATTACGTGGTATTTTTTCATCAGAACCCATTTTTCTTAACATTATTCAAATAAACTAACCTTACAGGTAACTTTTTAGAAAATATATCACTACATAGTATATAACAAAGTCGCTTTCTCTGTCCCTATATGCTTAAATCTTTAAAACTATGCAACGGATTTTGAAGCGGGTTTTTTTTAATAGATAGAGTGGTTAAAGAGAAAGGTTTATATGTATAACAACATAATGTCAAATTCCACACTACACCGAAGCGAAGCGAGGGCGGATCGCTAGTCTACAATAAACTCAACTTAACAGCTTATTTCACATAACTACCGCGAAACGTTCCGTTTGATTTGAAAACGACCAGCCGCTTTTGGTTTTTGGTCATTTTCAAAGTAAACAAAATATTCCGAGGCTGATTTCTCTACGTGGAATGGTCATACATTGGGTTTTTCACACGAATCGAAACGTTTAATCTTGAAGAAATATTTTCATTAAAAAATGGTATATCATAAAAATAATGACTTTGGTCGTTTTCAAATTAATCGATTCAAATTGCCTTCTTAACTGGCTTTAAAGTAATTTAAAACAAAATTATTTCAAAAAGATTAAAATGAATAGTTGTTTATGTAACTGTACTATAATGAAGGGTATTAAAACAGTGTTTTAATACCTAACTATGTACAGTTGCGTACAAGGCTTTATCTATACCCATGTTTTGTATCCTCTATGAAGGGTTTTGAGTTTGAGTTTCCTCCTCCTCGTCATTATAACATTCAAACGAGTGTTGTAATGTAACACGTTGGGCGTAGACGCAGGGAGGAGTGCGACATCCTCTCGCTCAGATATTGTAATGTTAGCAGTAAATGAACGCCACTCATATAGTACAAACTGCACGGTAGCCCTAGGCTTACACACAGTTGCGCGTGTACAAAAACGTCATATGACGTCATCTGTTTATAATAGCGTAGTTGCATGGAGTGTCCATGGTGTGCTACTGTAATGAACTATAAAAACATTTTAGCTAGAATTTTCGTTTATTTATTGGAAACAATATCTTAGAAAAAATAATCAATGTATTAAGAATAAGTAAAATTCAAATTACGGCTATTCTCATATTTCCCTCAAACTTTTTGATTGATTACATATTATTGAATTTTTAGATTTTAGGCATTCACAATGCTATTTTTATATTACTAGCGACCCGCCCTCGCTTTGCTTTGGTGTAGTGTAGAATTTGACATATAAACCTTCCTCCTCAATCACTCTATCTTTTAAGTAAGTAAGAGCATCAAAATCAGTTACGTAGTTTTAAAGATCTAAGCATACATAGGGATATACAGCGAGAAGCAACTTAGTTCTATACTATGTAGTGATAGTGAAGATAATTAATATATTAGAAAAAATACTAGGAAATTTCGAATCACCCACTGAGCTGCTTAATCTTTTTAATTTTGCATTACATAATTAACTTTAAGTGTCACACAACAATTCGGTTTTTTTTGTTTTCGACTTATCTACAAAAAATATATTTGTTTCAGGATTTCTCATATTTTCAAAGAAATTTAAAAAAGGTATTGATTGGCAACATTGCGTACGAAATTCATTATGGTTCAACTTTTATCGTTTTGGTGCCTTAGAGCCCGTGATCTGCAATCCGAAGTAACGAAAAATTCTGACTAGGTAACGCCATCTAATTAGAGTTCTTGGTAAGTAGTTGGTTGCGGCGGGCGGCACGCAGTGGCGTTATCCGACATCAAAGGCGATTAAGAACTATATGGATTGTAAAACTGTGCTACTATCATTCGTCAAACACTGAGTTCAAACCTAGGCACAAAGTACTTTTGTACATTATGTAGGAAAAACCTAGCTAAGTTCACATACGTTTTTGGTGTTTTTTGTTTTGACTTATTCTTTTTTCATTAGTATTTTGTTTTATTTAAAGAATTACAATAAAGTAAAAAAATATACACAAGGAACAAAAAAAATACATTTTCAGTTTTATAATTTTGTGTCAGTAGTTCCGCATCGATTTATAGAGGCGCTAGTGATCTTTCAAAGAAATTGGTGTTTCAATTACCACGAGCGAGTGGGTTGGTATATTTTTGGTATAATTACCTATTTAATTTATCTTTCTCTATGGTGGGCGCTCTTCTCTTCTCTTTGCGTAATGAAATGAATGAGCTTTGAGCATTTGAGCGAATATTTTCAATTTTCCTCCGAAATAAATAAAATTCTTTTGAAAATTTTGTAAAACATATTTCGTTTAACCGCGGAAAAGTCCAATCAAGAATACCGGTTGAACCGGCACAGTACAGCATAGATTAATTCAGTACAGTCTTCGAAATATTATTGTACAGTATACCTCAGATTTTATTTGGTCTGACCAGTATACAGATTTGACCTTGTCAAGGTGACCGATACGCGGAGCTGATTTCTACTTCAGTCAGGGTTGTTGCCTTTCTTGAGTTGCACGGGTTGAGTCGGAAAGATCAAAATGAGCGTCCAGTCGGATAGTGAGAAGCGGAAGCAGATTTCCGTGCGAGGGATAGTGGCGGTGGAGAATGTAACCGAGGTGAAGAAGGCGTTTAACCGGCACGTCCATTACACCCTCGTGAAGGACCGGAACGTTGCTACGCCGAGGGACTACTACTTTGCCTTGGCACATACGGTCAGGGACCACTTGGTTTCCCGCTGGATCCGTACTCAGCAATATTACTATGAAAAAGATCCTAAGGTAAGTTAAAATATTAATTAAAATTGTAGTAAGAAAGCAAAGCTTTATCAAAGACTAGCAGCCGCCCGCGGTTTCAACCGCGTGGTTCCCGTTCCCGTGGGAATATCAGGATAAAAAGTATCCTATGTTTTAATCTAGGTTATCTACTATCTGTATGCTAAATTCCAACCAAATCCGTTCAATAGTTTGCGTGATTGAGGAACAATCATCCAAACATCTAAACATCCAAACCCACAAACTTTCACATTTATAATATTAGTAGGATTTAAGAGTGACTTAACTTTAAAATAAATTATTTTGTTGGATTAGGTAGGAAACTAAAATATTGTATGATTCTTTGTGTAAATAATTTTATTTATGGGTAAATAGGTAATTAGCTTGAATGTATAAATATTAAATTCTGCTTACCTTCTTCTATATTTTTGTAAAAATTGTTGGCAGTTCTTTAGAGGGTAGTGGTGTGGTGTGGTTATAGTGAACGTGAGAACATAAAGTTAAATTTTGATAAAAGATATCAAATGTTTAAAAATCTGATCATCTAAGAAAATACTGAAAAATTCACAAAAATCTGAAATTTTTTAGTAAGTTATACTTATATAATTGTAATTTTGATAAAATTGTAATTGTATTTTTATCTTAATGTTTTTTTTCATAGCGGGTATATTACCTATCCTTGGAATATTACATGGGACGTTCCCTCCAAAATACCATGATCAATCTTGGTATCCAAGGTACAGTTGACGAAGCTCTGTATCAACTGGGCCTTGATATTGAGGAGTTGGAGGAACTAGAAGAAGATGCAGGTCTTGGCAATGGTGGCCTCGGTCGTCTTGCTGCCTGCTTCCTCGACTCCATGGCAACCCTGGGCCTGGCTGCTTATGGCTATGGTTAGTATAGAAAGTGTATTTTTTGTAATGAATGCCTGATCTTTAAATGTTAAATGTGGTCTTTTCCTAGCACTGGTGTCTCATACAGAACATTGACAGAATCCCTCTGGATAACTTCATCATTTTCTTGAAATTGTCACTTTCCTAACTTGTCTCATTTTTAACTTGGCTTTTTCTTAGTTGGTCTCAATAGACGTAGCTTGGGCCCCAGACACGGCTTGGTCTAGCACAGGGATTACCAAACTATTTTGGGCAAGAGACCCCTTTTCCAAAATGAACTGATACCTCAGACTCCCACAGCCTAATTACTTTAAAAATCCTATCATATATCAAGTGTAATGGATGGGCAATGAATCGGCAGGATAACAGAAAATTTATCTTGCTTGGTGGCACTGCTCTATATGGAGTCCTTTTGTATGTGTGTATATGGGTTGCGCTCACAGTTATTTTTCAATTTTGTCTAAAAATGGTTGATAATAATTATTATGATTATGGAAGTTATTATTTAGAAGGGGGACACCAGCAAAGCCGGACGGGTGATCAGTCACCTTGGTCGGAACCATTTCACCCATATTATGGAAGTTAGATAGTACACGAATCAAAGATTGAAGAAAACGACTGGTGGACGATTAGTGAATCAGCTAAATTATCCTGCCATTTATAATAATAATAATAATTATTTGTTTGTCGACCCCTGGGAAACCGATTTCAGCCCCAAGCTCTTTGACCACCTTGAGAATCCCTGGAGTCTCTGCACTCTATTCACCCATGATGGGATACTTACATCATTATTATATTAACATATTCATTTAGTGTTTTACAAGTTGGCAATTACTTAACTATAAATTCGCAACTATTACAATATCAACCAAAATAGTTGACATTTTCTGCACAGGCATAAAGTAATTCAGCCAGTTAAGAAGCCGCGTCTGGCGACGCTCCAATTATAAATGTGTTTACTAAATGAGATGCCTCGAAACATAATAATGGTCGCATATGGATGACACAAACATACACTCTCTTGTAGTAATAGGCATAAAAAAGTAAGAGCAACTTGTACTCATGTAACTGCAAAACATGTGAGTTACACACTTGTGAACTCCTTTATGTATGTTTAAGATATTCTTCATATTTATTAGAATTGGGATGATGACTAATGAATAAAATAACGAAATAGTAATAAAAATCGTAAACATATTAAACTTTTAGAGTAGCTTGTATACCTCTTGGTTTTAAATATTGCATATTATTTGTTTTATGACGCTTCAAAGTTGAGTGGACAAGTCCATTTAAAAAGTATAAAATTTATTAAAATAAATGATACCTTTAATTAGTCCGTAAAATGTGTATAGCAAATTTGTCTTAGAAACCATTTTGATAAACACAATATTTAATATAGCTGCCGAACGAATTTCCTATGCGTTGCATACAAACTACTCAGGCGTGACATCATAATTGAGTACCCGTTAGTATGGAGCGTTTTTGGGTGAGTTCATTTGTGTGCATTTCAAACTGTGATATCTCGGGCAGTTTTCATGCTAGCGAAATAATTCTTTTACCAATGTTCCTTTTTTTGAGAGGTAATTTATACATAAATTACCTTATTATATTACAACACAACATAAAAAAAATGTCATCATGCCTATTTTAATATCTTGTAAAATTATAATATAATATTCCGCAGCCACCAATTACTATTTGACATTACCTTATATGAGAATAAGAGCAACTTACGTATTAGATCACACGTAAAGCAAAAAACTTCCTTTTTAGGGTTCCGTACCCAAAGGGTAAAAACGGGACCCTATTACTAAGACTCCGCTGTCCGTCTGTCTGTCTGTCTGTGTGTCTGTCACCAGGCTGTATCTCATGAACTGTGATAGCTAGAAAGTTGAAATTTTCAGAGATGATGTATTTCTGTTGCCGCTATAACGACAAACACTAAAAACAGAATTAAATTAATATTTAAGGGGGGCTCCCATACAACAAACGTAATTTTTTTGCCGTTTTTTGGTACGGAACCCTTCGTGCGGAAGTCCGACTCGCACTTGGCCGGTTTTTTTACTTTACGTGTGATTAACCGCCCGCGACTTCGTCTGCGTGGATAGTATTTTGTCGATCCCTCGGGAACAGTGCCTTTTTCCGAGATGAATTGTACCCTATGTCCTTTTCTACACCCCTGACAATATTTATGCAAAATTTCACGATGATGGGTTGAGTAGTTTGGACTTTATTTTATTTTATTTACTTGAAGGCGTAACAAACAAACGGACTTTCGCATTTATAATATTAGTAAGGAGTAAGGACTTCTGCCCGCGCCTTCGTCCGCGTGGACTGTCGAGAAAATCCATAGGGACTCAGTGAGCAGCCTCGTGCAGGCAAAACGTTTGCCACGTGCGGCGCGGCGTATATTGAAACCCATCCAGTATTCAACACTCCAGTACTGCTGAGCTGCGGGAGCCTTTAAGCGATTGAACGCGCAGTTTGTTTACGGAAACCCTTCCAGTATTCAACACTCTAGTATCAATTGAACATATTGTAAGTAATATATAACGTCATAGTCATATGCATTTTGTAAGATTTATCATTTATTGTCTTTAACATGTGCCCCACGTTTTTATGTTTAACCTTCTGTAAATCTTTACGGGAGGAACTATTTTATACTTTTTGGTCCGTTTTAAAAACGTAACAACCAAAATTTTCTTTAAAAAGTGTGGCTAAGGGTCCCCCCAGACCTACCGGTTTCTTTTTTTTGCTTTGCTGTTCTACCTTGCTGTTTAGACCGCCGGCCAACAGGGTCATTTTCAATCTGTCGCATATTGGGACCAGACCAAATTGGCAAAATAGCTATTAGCTTGGTGTTATCAAATATAATCGTCTGGGTTGCGAAGTAGGAAGCTTCTGGGAGATATGCCACCCTGAACATGGTCTCCGATTGCTAAAAATAAATCGATCGCATATTTATATAAATTGTGAACAGTGCCGTGGGTGGCATCATTACCTACCTGAACTATTTTTTTGTGTTTTCATAACGATCGTTTAAGGAACAAAGCTCACATATGTGAAATGTACTTAGATTGAAAATATGTGATAGATTGAAAATGAGCCTCTTGGCCGGCGCTCCATTGCCGGACAGCAAAGCAAAGAAAAGAAACCGGTAGGTCTGGGGGGACCCTAATGGTTAGTTACAGAGGATTTGTGCAAGAAATTAGGTAAAATACAAAAGAACTAAAAGTGAGGTTAGATTAAACATGTAGCATGGGCGCCCGTTACCGTCTGTAACTCGAATCCGTTACCATCCATAACCTAAAGCTTAGTTTATATCAAGGTTTTCTAATTTAATTCGGAAAATATAAAAATGACATTAATAATAATAAAACGCTTTATTGCACACTAGAAAAAGACATTACAAAGATTAATATTGTACCTCGCCGCTACAATCCTTACTTCCTTACTATATCTTACTTAATATTATAAATGTGAAAGTTTGTGGGTTTGGATGTTTGTTCCTCAATCACGCAAAAACTACAGAACGGATTTGGTTGAAATTTGGCAGACAGATAGTAGATAGCCTAGATTAAAACATAGAATACTTTTTATCCCGATATTCCCACGGGAACGGGAACCACGCGGGTGAAACCGCGGGCGGTCGCTAGTAATATTATAAATGCGAAAGTCCGTTTGTTTGTTTATTTGTTTGTTACGCCTTCACGTCTTAACTACTGAACCGATCATCATGAAATTTTGCATACACGTTGTCAGGGGTACAGAGAAGGACATAGGGTACCATTCAGCCCGAAAAAAAGTATTGTTCCCGAGGGAGAGCAAAAAACCTTTCCACGCAATATTATAAATGTGAAAGTCCGTTTGTTTGTTTATTTGTTTGTTACGCCTTCACGTCTTAACTACTGAACCGATCATCATGAAATTTTGCATACACGTTGTCAGGGGTACAGAGAAGGACATAGGGTACCATTCATCCCGAAAAAAAGTATTGTTCCCGAGGGAGAGCAAAAAACCTTTCCACGCAGACGAAGTCGCGGGCGGCCGCTAGTACTGTTATAAACGTGAAATAAAAAAATCTTCGGTTAATTAACTTTCTATGATTAATTATGATGTTATAGAATCCTTACTTCCTTACTTAATATTATAAATGCGAAAGTCCGTTTGTTTGTTTGTTTGTTACGCCTTCACGTCTCAATTACTGAACCGATCATCATGAAATTTTGCATACACGTTGTCAGGGGTACAGTGAAGGACATAGGATACCTTTCATCCCGAAAAAAAGTATTGTTCCCGAGGGATAGCAAAAAACCTTTCCACGCAGACGAAGTCGCGGGCGGCCGCTAGTATAGGTATATACGTTTTTATTTTATGTATAAATATAAATAAATGAAATAAAACAATTTTTAACGGATACTAGCGCGGTTTTCTTAAAAGTACTTTGGTAATTAGTTGGTATTTGGTTTGATTTTTGGTTTTTCCGACGTTATAAATAAACGTTTGATTTTAAACTATAAGATGCAGCACTATTTTTGTTAATTTAAATGTTTAAAAGACTATTTAAAGCGATAATAAAAAAAAATTGGTTGATATTTATATTTTGCAATTTTGTTTGATCTTTTAATAGTATGTAAACTAGACTTTACAATTTTGTCGCGTAACCGTCCGTAACCGCGTTAGCGGCAAAGTTTCTCGGCCTTACCCTGGAGTGTTAAATAAGTACTGGAAGGGTTTCCGTAAACAAACTGCGCGTTCAATCGCCTAACTAAAGGCTCCCGCAGCTCAGCAGTAGGTACTGGAGTGTTGAATACTGGCAGGGTTTACGTAAATTAACTGCGCGTTCAATCGCTTAAAGGCTCCCGCAGCTCAGTAGTACTGGAGTGTTGAATACTGGAAGGGTTTCAATATATGCTGCGGCACGCCTTGCACGGGGCTGCTCGCCCGGTTCCAGTCTCTATGTCCAGTAGTTTTGGCTGTGCGTTGATATATCAGTAAGTCAGTTAGTACTTGGAATTTTATACAACTTGTTACAAAACAACCTCTAATGCTGAATATGGTATATACGGACCATCAAACTGAACAATTTTTACTATGGGACCAACTCTGAAATCATCAGCTGTTTCATACATTTTGATATTTTTATAATTCATTTTTTCAAGATTTCAGAGTTGGTCAGTTTGATGGTCTCTGCCTCTCTATCTACCATATTCGGCATTAGGGGCTTTTTGTAACACGTTGTATATTTGCACTTTCGAAATGCTAACTAAAATTACATGTAAGCCAATAACTGCGTATATCTCATCTGAGAGAGAAAAAGCAAGGCTATCTGGTCTCGGTATATTCCTTGACCTACAACGGTCTAAGTGACTTTATAAACGTATTAACACAGGTATAAGGTACGAGTACGGTATATTCGCTCAGAAGATCGAAAATGGAGAACAGCAAGAGGAGCCCGACGATTGGCTGCGGTACGGCAACCCGTGGGAGAAGGCGCGCCCCGAGTTTATGCTGCCCGTCAACTTCTACGGCCGTGTGGTGGACACGCCACAGGGAAAAAAGTGGATTGATACTCAAGTAAGTTTTATTACGAGTTTTCTTTTGAAGCTTACTTAATTTCGCTATCAGTAGTTCACTTACAAGCTACAAGCTCATCATCATGATCAAATCAGCCGCACGACACCCACTGCTGGGTATAATTATAGGCATATAGGCTCATGTTTTGTTAATGGTATCGTGTATAACGGGTGTAACAAGACCCTCAACGAAGCCGAAGTCCACGCATTCCGCCCATCATCAGCATCATTTTTGTCTTTTAGACTATACCTGGGAAACCAATAGCTACGAAGTTATTGATGGTCAAAGTAAAAAAAAAAATATCAAAACTTTTATGGAATCTTATTTTATTCGTTATTTCTTAATTTTTGTCCAACGAAACATTATCAAAATTGTAAGTATTTCGTAACAAACAATGGCTTCAAAATGTCATCACTCAATGTATCTCATGAGCACGCACATAAACGCTGCCTTTCAACGGCTGCACGCAACTGGTGTAGCATACACTCGCAGGCGCGGTCTGTTGCACGCGTTACATTGCGTGGTAATGTATGCAAAGCTTTTTTAAGACCAAAAATTAAAATCGTTTCCCAGCAATAACTTTGAACAGAAATGGTCCTGATGATTGGCAGAATACGTAGACCTCGGCTTCGTTGAGGGTCTTATTACACCCGGTATTGTATTATCGTTAAACAACACGTTAAAGGAACAACTGAGAAAACTCAGATCGCGAGATAAGTCAATAACTTCGCCTTGGTGACCCAAAGTCACTGACCCCAGATAAGTTATTCTAAGGAAATGTTTGCGACTTTCCTCTTTCATCTGTGCACAGCTGTATATAGCTGTTATTTTATGATATGACTCATGTTAGTAACACCATACTACTTTTTGATTTGACGATGTCGACATGTCCAACATTTGTTGATTTATTTATATCTACTGGCCTTTGCGTCTATTGCAGACGATTTATATTCAGTGCCTGAGGCAACTTGTTTGACGTTTTAATAAACGATGCGAGAACGACATACTCTCCCGCAGGCCTGGCAGAGGAAGTTTGCGGCTGATGTATTGGTGCCGCCCTCCCTGGTGAAGCTTCTCCCTCCTGTCAGCTAGTGTTCTAACGTGTACCAGGTCTCGTCGCACAAAGTCTGACGACCGACCCTCCGCAACACGCTTACGCCACTCGGACCGGTTGTCTGCGTCCTTCTCCCAACTCCCAAGATCTATTCTAAAGGCGATCATGTCCCGTTTGGTACAGTCTATAAAGCGAAGCAACGGCCTTCCAACATCTCTTTTAGCATTCGCTATTTGGCCTATAATCGAGAGGGTTCCATCCGGTGCACATGCCCTAGCCAACGCTAACGCCTATGTATGAGAAGTGCAGTTAAACTCGGCAGCTGTGCTATTTCAATATTTATACCAACTACTTCCAATCTACTACTAAATATGAGATAATAATCATTTATTTTTGTTTTATAACAATCCATTAAAAACGTCGTTATTGATATGTGCTTCATCGTCATCCGACATCGTCAAATCAAAAAGTACTACGGTGTTACTACATAAACGATTTTGACGCAGATCGTAATTTTCGCAAATGATCCTCGCGAAAAATTTGGTCAATTTCGCAGAATGTCATTTTTGCAAATGGTCACTTTCGCAGAATGTCATTTTCGCTACTGGTCACTTCGCAAAACGTCACTTTCGCAGAATGTCATTCACTATTTTTTCTCAAACTCACAATTTTGGGAAAAATAGAGACTACCAGATCTTATGTAATGTTGTGATATGGTCAGATATAAACATCGAATTACAGGCAACACAATATTGTTATTAATAATCAGACCCTCAAAACCGCTAGAAAGTCACAAATGCGTCATGGTTACATAGAATGTTCAGCATGCAATGATCTTCATATAGTCACGTGACCAATTAATGAGATAACAACCACAGAATACATAATTAACAACATCATAATATTCTTATTTTGTTTTTATATCTGTTTATGAATGTTTGCTGTTGGAAACAGGCCTTTTTAACTACCTAAGATATTGATGCTACAATCCTTTGCTTATTAGTGGTTATCGACTTTACTAGAATCCTCATAATTAAGAAAGATTGACTTAATTATTTAACTACCTGTTTGCAATGGTAAACACAGTACAAAATTCGAGTGCCACAGATTAAGTAAATTGTAGATAATACAACAGATCACAGTAAGGATGAGCATGACTATAGGTATCTTGAAAATTCCATAGACCTGCTACGTCCAGGTGACTTCCCAAAGGTTTAACTTTTTTTTTCTTACACGACTTACCAAATTTTAGTTATAACCCTTGTAAGTGCACACTCTAAATAAACATTATTTGTCACTAGGTGGTGTTTGCTATGCCTTACGACAATCCCATTCCTGGATACAACAATAACGTAGTAAACACACTCCGACTTTGGTCTGCGAAGAGTCCTGTCGATTTCAACCTCAAGTTCTGTAAGTAACTAAGAATGTCAGTACTGTGTGATGGTAATTTTGTCGATCTTTCCAGGAAGTCTGTTCCTTGACTGGAAAATAGTAAATAGTTTGATATACGAAAGGTGAAATAGAGACGTTTTTTCTTTTACAGTCAACTCAGGAGATTACATTCAGGCTGTACTTGATCGTAATGTTGCTGAAAACATTTCAAGGGTGCTCTACCCGAATGACAACTTCTTTGAGGGTAAAGAGTTGCGTCTGCGGCAGGAGTACTTCATGTGCGCTGCTACACTGCAGGATATCATCAGAAGATACAAGAACTCCAAATTCGGAGTCCGCGAAGCTGTTAGGACCACTTTCGAAAGTCTTCCCGACAAAGTCGCCATTCAACTTAATGACACCCACCCTGCTCTAGCTATTCCAGAATTGTTGAGAATTCTCATCGACATTGAGAACGTACCGTATGATGATGCCTGGCAGTTGGTACAGAAGTGTTGTGCTTACACCAACCACACAGTGCTACCCGAAGCTTTGGAGAGGTGGCCTTGTTCTATGTTGGAGAATGTACTGCCAAGGCATATGCAGCTGATTTATCATATCAACTTCTTGCATCTACAGGAGGTTCAAAAGCGTTGGCCCAATGATCCGGATCGTATGCGCCGTATGTCTATGATCGAAGAAGAGGGCGAGAAACGTGTTAACATGGCCCATCTTTGCGTTGTCGGTGCTCATGCTGTCAATGGCGTGGCCGCTATTCACTCGGATATTCTTAAGGCCACTATCTTCCGTGATTTCTACGAAATGTGGCCTGAGAAGTTTCAGAATAAGACCAACGGTATAACCCCTCGCCGTTGGCTGTTGCTTTGCAACCCAGGTCTTTCTGACTTGATTAGTGATAAAATTGGCGAAGAATGGATGGTCCATTTGGATAAGTTGCAGGGTTTGAAGCGCTGGGCTAAGGACCCTGCCTTCCAGCGAGCCGTGATGAAGGTCAAACAGGAGAACAAACTGCGCTTGGCTTCACTGATTGAGCGGGATACTGGAGTTAAGATCAACCCAGCGTCGATGTTTGACGTTCAAGTCAAACGTATTCACGAATATAAAAGGCAGTTACTGAATATCCTTCATGTGATCACTTTGTACAACAGAATTAAACGTGATCCCTCTGCGCCGATCACTCCTAGAACTGTCATGATTGGTGGAAAAGCTGCCCCGGGATACTACATCGCGAAGCAAATGATTGCTCTGGCATGTGCTGTTGGAAACACTGTAAGTTCTTTATAATATTCCAGTACTTAAAGCTGTATTGTGTTCATAGAGAGTATGCTAAATGTGTTTCTTACTGTCTTCTAGGTTAATAATGATCCCGATGTAGGCGATAAATTGAAGCTAATATACTTGGAGAATTATCGCGTTACTTTGGCAGAACGAATTATGCCTGCTGCCGACCTCAGTGAACAGGTACCTAAATATTTTGTATATCTTAAAATATTCTGTTCTTTTTAGGGTTCCGTACCAAAATGGTAAAAAAGGAACCCTTATGGTGTGACTCAGTCTGTCTGTCTGTCTGTCACAGCTGGATATCTCGAGAACTACTAATGGTATCAACTTGAAATTTGGAATAGTTTAAGATGACAATTGCCCAACTATTTTGCAAATAAGAAAGAAATAATAAAATTAATTTTTTTTTCAACAGGGACTGAAAAGGGGTCTTAAAAATTTTAAGTGAGGTGACTAGGGCATGTGGGGTATCATATGAAAGAGCGCTGTTTGCACATTTTAAAACCATTTTTCCTTTTTTCTTAGGCCGCATAGTTTTCGACTTATGATGAAAAATGTAAAAAAAAATACCGTTCCTCTCCCCCCCCCCTTATCTCCGAAGTTTGCAAAGAGAAAAATCTGAAATAATTCTATGTAATAGTAGTTTATGTAAAGATTACAGGAAAAATAAAACGATGTCTCAATATAACACACTTTTTTAGAAATTCATAAAACAAATTTTTTTTAGTTTCACTACCAGTCACCAGATGGCGCTGTCCTAAGCATGCTAACCTAAGGGCAAAAAATAGTTCCACTATCGGTCAAGAGATGGCGCAACCTAACACTACAATAATAAATTGGTGGCTGCTTCTAATATAATTACCTACTATTTGCCTTACGAATAAACGAAGAATAAGTTCATACTTTACTAAGTAATTATATATATTACTATATAGTAATATAATAATAACAAGGAGCTCGGTGGCGCAGTGGTTTAGCGCCTGGACCAGCGATTGCGGAGGTTAAGCAACGTTCGCAGGTTCGGTCATGGGATGGGTGACCAAAAATTTATTATCTCGAGCTCCGAGCCTTTGGTCCCGGCTGCATTTGCAGTCGTTATCACCCACCAATCCGCATTGGGCCCGCGTGGTGGGTTATGGCCCGTCCTCCTTATCCACCCATAAGGAAGGCCTGTGCCCCAACAGTGGGGACATTAAAATGGCTGATGGACTAGTAATATAAACATTTTGCAATGTGGAGTGGCTGAAACGTTTTTCAGTCACCATAAGCAGCATTTGTAAATTAACTGTCAGCCTGTTCGCCCTTCCACCTGTCTGCCGTTTATCCTACTTTTTTAAAGACTGTCCTAAAATAACATATCCAAATATATTTATGATTGTACGGAACCCTCGGTGCGCGAGTCCGACTCGCTCTTGACCGGTTTTTTTTCACATCGCCGGCTTACCTGAATTAACCACTTATTATATCCTTTCTTGTAGATTTCTACCGCAGGTACTGAAGCTTCCGGTACTGGCAACATGAAGTTCATGTTGAATGGAGCCCTGACTATTGGAACAATGGACGGCGCCAACGTCGAAATGGCTGAAGAAGCGGGAGAGGATAATATGTTCATCTTCGGGATGAGGGTTGATGACGTCGAGGAACTGCAACGTCGTGGGTGAGTCAAAAATACACTGGGCCGCAAAAATAACGGGTCACCGCGTTATTTACATAAAAAAATCACGAAACATGCTCATAAATAAAGAGTATCTGTACAATAATTCATAAATTGAAGGCTAGATTACATGTTCAACATAGGTACTTATTTAAGACAACTGCAAAAACCTTTCAATATCTTCAAGAAAAACCCAAAAGAACGGCTAAATAATCGAAAATTCAACATTAGCTATTTTGTATGTAAATTGCAATTTCGTATTACTTTTGACAGCTAACATTTGATAAAGAGGTTAGTCAACTGGGGGTTTTAGTGACTAGACTAGACACACTATGCCGAAATTACACGACGGAAGTTCGGTATGATTACGCCCGCAATGCTATTTGGATAACTGACGTAATTGCGGCATAATGTGTCTGTAATTACGTTGCGTTTTTTTCATAGTTAAAGCGTTACCGTCGAACTTCGGTCGCGTAACTTTGGTAAAGTGAGTCTAGTCTAGACACTTGTTTGAAAAACTACTCGGTGAAATAAAGCATACGTAGTGTTGCTTTCGTTTTAGTATTCAACTGCTTTGTCATTAACTATTTAACTAATTTGTTAACAATTTCAACATTTTAAGATTCTCAAGGTAAAATGGATAACCATATAAATTCTAAGTGACACGAAGTTCACAAGGTCTAATAATATACAATCAAATATTCATGATTTTCATTATACATATTAAAATAAAAGGCATTGAATGAAACCTAAAAACTGCACTACTAAAATACTATTTAATAAATAATAAATAACTGTAGTATACTAGTCTTCATTTGTCTGTGTTCATCAGCGAGACAAAAGAGTTACCAAACTTTAAGAAAATATATTATATCGTATGCTATCTGACACAGCTACAACGCGTACGAGTACTACGAACGCAACCCGGAGTTGCGGCAGTGCGTGGAGCAGATCCGCAGCGGGTTCTTCTCGCCGGGCGAGCCGGGCCGGTTCGCGAGCCTCGCCGACGTGCTGCTGCAGCACGACCGGTTCCTGCACTTGGCCGACTACGACGCGTACATCGAGGCGCAGCAGAAGGTCTCCGACGCGTACCAGGTAATTATATGGTAGTGCGTGGAGCAAATCTGCAGCGGATTCTTCTCGCCGGGCCGACGTTTGCCGACGTGCTGCTGCAGCACGACCGTTTCCTGCACATGGCCGACTACGACGCGTACATCGAGGTGCAACAGAAGGTCTCCGACGCGTACCAGGTAATTATACGGTAATACGTGGAGCAGATCCGCAGCGAGTTCTTGCTACGCCGACGTTTGTCGACGTGCTGCTGCAGCACGACCGGTTCCTGCACTTGGCCGACTACGACGCGTATATTGAAGCACAACAGAAGGTCTTCGACACCTACCAGGTAATTATACGCTGGGCGTGGAGCAGATCCGCAGCGAGTTCTTGCTCCGCCGACGTTTGTCGACGTGCTGCTGCAGCACAACCGGTTCCTGCACTTGGCCGACTACGACGCGTTCATCGAGGTGCAGCAGAAGGTCTCCGACGCCAACCAGGTAATTATACGGCAGTGCGTGGAGCGATCCGCAGCGAGATCTGGCCGGGCCGACGTTATCCGATGTGCTGCTGCAGCACAACCGATTCCTGCATTTGGCCGAATACAATGCGCACATTGAGGCACAATGAAGGTCTCCGACGCCTACCAGGTAATTATACGGCAGTGCGTGGAGCGATCCGCAGCGAGATCTGGCCGGGCCGACGTTATCCGATGTGCTGCTGCAGCACAACCGATTCCTGCATTTGGCCGAATACAATGCGCACATTGAGGCACAATGAAGGTCTCCGACGCCTACCAGGTAATTATACGGCAGTGCGTGGAGCGATCCGCTGCGAGATCTGGCCGGGCCGACGTTATCCGATGTGCTGCTGCAGCACAACCGATTCCTGCATTTGGCCGAATACAATGCGCACATTGAGGCACAATGAAGGTCTCCGACGCCTACCAGGTAATTACGGCAGTGCATGAAGCAAATCCACAGTAGGTATTCTCGCAGGGCCGACGTTTGCCGACGTGCTAGTGAAGCACGACCGCTTCCTGCACTTGGCCGACTACGACGCGTACATCAAGGCGCAGTAAAAGGTCTCCGACGCCTACCAGCAGGCCTACCGCCTAACTCAAATTGCTTTTAAATTGCTATAGTTTATGACGTCAATGCACTGTCCGTTCTTGTCAATGTGTTATGATATGACAAGAACGGATAGTGCATTGTTATCGCTATCACTACAACTTTGAGTTAGGCGGTAGGGCCCGAGGTAATTATACGGTAGTGCGTGGAGCAGATCCGCAGCTGGTTCTTTTCGCCGGGCCGACTTGTGCCGACGTGCTGCTGCAGCACGACCGCGTCCTGCACTTGGCCGACTACGATGCTTACATCGAGAGTCGAGTCGAGACGTAGCAGACTTAGTAATGTTGTCGTTTTCATAACGATTATGCCGGAAAAAAGAATCTCAATAATCGGAGGCTGTTTGTTGTTCTTTTTTTTAGTTTTGGACTTTATTCTTGAGCTAAGTTATAATGTTACGAATCAAACGTCGATAAATTATTCGTAATTCGGATTAGGCCCTTTGCTTTCTTTTCTTCTTCTTCTTATCGTATGAGGATAAGTGGCCATTTCTGGTGTTAGAGTTAATCAAGCCGTCTGTAAGGCCTCTAACTTGGCTTAACGACTGTTATCAGATGACAAACACTCGGTCGGTCACCGTCGGTCCCGGCTGTTTGTCAAACAGCCGGAACCGACGGTTTAACGTGCCCTCCAAAGCACGGAAGCGCTCAGTTGTAATGCCACTTTAACGGTCACCCATTCGACACCTGACCGGACCGAGCGTTGCTTAGCAAACGTGACCGAGTACAGTCAGTCTATCAAGTTCTGCCATGAGCACTTCCTTGTTCTTCCATGTTCTACCTTGTTCTCAGATGTTATCATTCAGGGCTTCTTCTTTCTGCTACGGAGTCGTATCATAGTCCATTTAAAATATCGTAATACTTACTATCATGAAAATTAATCTGAGGTATTCTGATCATCTGTTTTCTTCTCAGGATCAATCGAAGTGGGCTGAGATGGTGATCGAGAACATCGCGTCTTCCGGAAAGTTCTCGTCCGATCGTACTATCGCTGAGTACGCGCGCGAGATTTGGGGTGTGGAGCCTACCTGGGAGAAACTGCCCGGCCCCCACGAGACCGCGTAGACGGCAAGCTTAGCCCAGGGTACATGACTGGTTAGTCAGTTCTACGAGACAAAATACCGGGTGTAACAAGATCCTCAACGAAGCCGAGGTCTACGTATTCTGCCCATCATCAGGACCATTTCTGTTCAAAATAATTGCTGGGAAACGATTTTCATTTTTGGTGTTAAAAAAGCATTGCATATATTACCACGCAATGTAACGTGTACTAAAGACCACGCCTTCGAGTGAATGCTACACAGCTGCGTGCGGCCAAGTTGAAAGGAAACGCTTATGTGCGTGCTCATGAAATACATTGAGTGATGACGTTTTGAAGCCATTGTTTGTTACGAAATACATAATGATAATGTTTCTGTAGACAAAAATTAGGAAATAACGAATTAAATAAAAAAATGACTTTGACCTTCAATAACTTTGTAGGTATTGGTTTCCCAGGTATAGTCTAAAAGACAAAAATGATCCTTATGATGGGCGGAATACGTGGACTTCGGCTTCGTTAAGGGTCTTGTTACACCCGTTATAATTTCTTTACTTTTTTGCGATTGAAGTTCGAAACTATCTATTTATGGGATATTTACATGGGTCGGCTTTAGTCAAGTCGCTACCAAGTTGAATCGCAGGTGATGGCGTCGCTGTCATCTATGTAGTTGATGGCGTAACTCAGGTAACAATTTTGGCATTCGGAACAGATAATTTTGTTCAGTCACCTGCGGCCTAGGCCGAATTGCCATTTACATGGTTGATTTTCGCCGTGCGTCGAAAGTTGTGCGACTTTGATATAATAAATAAAAAAAAATAACCAGCCAGACCCATTAGAAATAATTATTGGTATTGTCATGTACCCCTATTGTGTAATGTCTTTATCAAATCTGTTCACTGTTATAATTAACAGTTTAGAGATGTGAGTTGTAGGTAGAATTCGATGTGCAAATAATTTTGCCAATTTCAACTTTCTTATTGAATAATGATATGATGGCAACAATTTGGATTTGCCATTTATTGTGTGAAGTTTGCCATTTAAGTGTAAGAAAAGAACTGAAAAGAAGTTTAAGATACATAAAAATATAATGTTTACACTTCGGAAAGTGAAAAAAAAAAATCCTATTATTCAATATACTTAGTATGTGAGCTGCGACGAAAGCTTGTTATATTATAATAAAAAAATTCAACTAATTATGCAGTTACACATCACACTCCATAAATTAATCACTTTCTAATTTATATTTGCACTTAAAGAATAAGTATTTTTTCATAAGATCTATTTTACCCTATTATTCGTGGGCTGTTTAGATAAATAAAGATAACTTCGTTATTGTAAACAAAACGATATAAATTCAAGAATATAATAATATGATTGTGCTAGTGACCTTTATTTGCCCTTTGAAACGATTGCAACTACATAAATGTATTTTGAAAATTGAAAATAACATAATTGTACGATATTTATATATATTTTTATGCAATACGATTATTTATAGTTAAGTTTGAAATAAATATTTACTTACATGTTGATATATTTATTAAAAACAAATAATAAACGTGTCCACAAAATATATATTTTAGATTTGTACTTGTATTGCAACTTAAGTACCTATACAGTACATATGTATATTGTATTGTATTTGTTTTTAAGAGAGTATTGTATTTGTATTTAAGTGCCTATAGTTATTTATTCGTATTTGTATAGAAACATTAGGTGCTTGAACAATCATTCTTCACGATAGTAAAATTTTCTTGATGTTTGTAGAATCTATAAATATAGTAAAGTTTATAGAAAACAAAATAAACTTCTTATAAATGTAGTATTTTTTTAATTGTTTTCTTGGTATGGCATAGATAGAAGACTGATACAACTTTTGTCTATCGGTAACAGTAAATAGTTTGACCATTGTGTCTAAATTTAAAGGCAGAGAGTATTTAATTTTCAACTGTTGGAAGTAGATAAATAAACTAAGTATTTAATTTTCAACTGTTGGAAGTAGATAAATAAACTAAAGCTGTGTCCATTTCTGTCTAACTTAATTTTGGAAACTTTATTGTTAAAAAAAATACCACTAGTAATTACAATGGTTGTATTGGTTTTTTGCATATAAGCATTATTGAAATAATCCTTAAAGAAATTGCCATCGCTTTAAGCTGCTTTATTATATATTTATGCTAATACCCGAAGTGCGGCTAGCCGGCTAAAATTAGGTGAAGCCGATAGCTGTTTGCTAAAACTAGGTGAAACCAATCTGCTTTACTCCTGTAGGTCCTGAATATAGGTTAGATTTTTTTTTAATTTAAAGATTGAGTTTATTTTATGTAACAGACAACAGAAATAACTTTATTAATATCACATAAATTACCTAGCTACCGGCTTTAGCCGCACTTCGGGTATTAGCCGTAGACATTAAATAGATCAAATGCGATTAGACGTATTATGAAATAATTTTGTGGATATAGAAAACACCTACTTTATTTTTAGAAAGTGAAAAAGAGTACCTATTTAAATAATTAGAAAAATAAATCAATTACCTACCTACCTTTACCCACACACAGTGTAGCTATAGTTAAATATTTATTATAAGTCGTTTTAAAACTATAAAAACTAGAATTTATTTTTGTGCCATATTTTTATAACTTGTTTAATAACTTTATTAAATGTATATTCTTGAATCATATTAGTTATTGCCGTACAATGCTATTAATCTGACAGTATACTCGATAACACTTGTGGTGGTACAGTCAGCAACTAAAGTCTCAACACTTTAGTACTATGTTATAGCAACTTTCTTGACAGATGTCTCATAATTTGAAACATTAATCAAAAAAATTGCTACGACAAAGTACTAAAGCGTTAAACTACTTTCGTTGCTGACCGTACAATACGGTATTTTAATGTTTGCGCACCATACATTCTCGACTCGAATGAAGTTGTCGAGGACCATCGTCATTGTCAGATTAATCGCATTGTAGATGTAAAAGAAGTCTTGATATTTTTAATTACAAAAAAGTGAACGGTCAAATTGCTCTATTAAAATAATCAGTTTAACGTGTTTTCTTTGGTGCTTTGCTGTTTACATTCAGCAAAATCGTACATAAACCTAACATTTGTTACAGTACGAGGCATATATCTTGAAATTTTTTCGACGGAGTGGGGATAAGTTCGCGCATGTGCTCATGTGAGCAACCAATAGCGCGCGTCTCGCTCCCGCCGCACGCGTACTTCATCATACGCGTTCCTCGCAATCTCCACCCGATTTCAAGTTATTTGCCTCGTACTGTACCTGTATTCTGATAGTTTACTGATATTTTTTGAATTGATGGTATTTTTTTATTTTTTACTCACCTATCAATACTGCCATAGAATTAAACATTGTTATTTATTTTAACAAAATTAAATAAACTATTTAACCATATAGTACTTAACTCTTTTCAATGTTCGTCCCTAAATAAGATGTTCTTATTAGTGTACAGTTATGTACAGTCACCAACAAAAAAAATATAGCTAATTTTATAGATTATTTGAAATTAATTAGTAGGTACACATTACAATTATGTCGTTAAAAGAAGATGATCTAATATATACTACCTACTATAATGCTAGCTATGCTTAAAGTTCTAATAATGATCGGCCTATTGTGTATTATTGATGTGATGACTAATGCAGAATTATTTCTAAAGGTGAAATCAGCTAATTTTGTTTTAGGTAATCACAGCAATGTTGAAATCTATTGCAACACTTTTTTGAGGCAAAAAAAAATACATACTACATACAACGAAGTTACTTTGAAAACAAGCTGTAGCTATAAATGAGACTCAAAAAAACGACAAAGTTGGCCCGTGAAATCAAATAATTTATGGCTCAATAGAGTCTATTGCTCTAAAAGTACGCACGGCGCGTGACGAATATCCTGCGCGCGCATTTCACAGGTCCTGCCGTCGACAAATTTCGGAGTAAGTCGGTTGGGGTCGCTCTTCGTCCTCGTTCTAGCGAGGAGTGAGGAGAGTCGAATAGTATAGCCATCCTTGTCAGCTGCTTGGGTGTCATTGGCTTGGCCGTTCATATCATAGTATTACTCACTTCGCGTCTGTACTACGGGCGAGTCGGTTGTCGCCGCTCGCTATTTCGCGTGTGTTGTGTTGAATGTGTTAGTGGGCGCTTCGCTGAGCCACCGCTTCGATCCTCGCAGGTAAGCTCAATGGAATTGATTCTTTACCTCTCACTTTTGTGTCAAAAATAATATGTATTTGCAAAATACGCCGCCTCGGCCAACGCACGACCACGATCGATAACGAGCGATGTTGTCTTACACCACACCAAGTCTACTCATAACATACAATTTTAATCTCAAGTCAGTAATATATTCCATTAAGAATCGTAGACCTTGTTGAGACGAAATTGCAAGTTACAAATACCGGTTTGCAGTTTGTTGCTATTGATTAACACGGAGACCTAATGAGCGATAAAAATGCATGCACTTGATAGCTCGACATCTTTTATAAGTACTGCGAATCACTGATCACTGATATCTAGATGTAATCAGATATTATACACTTTTTGTTTTGATAAACATATTAAGGTAGCTGAAGGTGAACTACATTAACGATTTAGATATTATACCTCTTTTCATTCATCAATTCTTGGACATGCGTTGTTAGAGTTGGCCGAATAAAATAAACCACCGGTGGGTGGCGGATATTGGGAAACGGCGACGAATACGTTCCGCAATTTATTGATCTTACTTGCAATTTTAATCATAAGACTTGTAGATAGAGAGAAAAAATATTTTTTTATTTTGATTTATTCAGGTAACTTTGATAAATACTACATTTAAAATTCTGCACAATATAATGAAATCTTGATAGAAAGTTTTAAAATACATACAATATTTCGGAACTAATAAATCAACTGGAGACTGGCAAATTTTTGTTCATTTTCTTATCTCACACAATGTTCAGATTAAAACCACATCAAACTCTTTACAAAAAAAAACATTTTTAATTTGCTTCATTTACTAACGTGATCTGAATAAAAATAATTTCACGTTAATTCTTATATTAATAACAAAAAAAAACGATCGTAACAAAGCGAAATTAAAAAGTTTCTGTCACACAACTTTTCTATCCGATTATACTTACTTTCGTACTTTTTGATCTCAATCCAGCTTTCGCGTTTCTAACTCTAGGTTACCTAGTCCGTGGATGGTAGAGAAGTAAGGTTGTATGTAGTATCTATGTCTGTATCTACTCTATGCGTGAACTGGTATTTCTATATTGGTTCAACGTTTATATACAGAGTCGGGGCTATTTATAGTTAACTGGGTTCATTCCATAGAAAGATTTAACGCTAATGCAACGTTTTCTTTAAACAAAATCAACTTGGTAAATAATTCTAAGTTAAATAAAGTTCGCTAACGTTAAACTTATGTACCTACGCTACGCTGAGTTTAAAACTATGATTTGTTACTTATCGGAAATGGGTGGCCGGACCGCGGGACCCATCACATTCACTTATTTTTGAGACAATACATGGCTAATGCTTCCTTAATTATACTATTGCATTGTGTCACAAAAGCACGACCCGTTAAAAATATCCACTTCTGAAACCAAACTCTCTGGTAGAAAAAGAAGCATGCTTGACACGGTTACTACATTTCTTACAATTCGATAATGAATTCATTTGTTTTGTTCTACACTAGAGTAAAACAAAATACTGTGAAGGGCCGTCGATGGCCTGTTTTTAGAGGTTCGCCCGTCCCTCCTCATGGCTTTCCCCATTCACTTACCTATTTATTGTACGCCATGAGGGTGACTAACCAAGTAGAACTGCCCTATATTCGTTACTAAACCTTACACTCTATCCGTAAAACAAACAAATTACTTTAAGTAAGTATTTATTTATGTTACAGTTAAAACCCACTTTTTTAGTTAAAAGACGCATTTTCCTTTTTTTGCTTTAATTTTTATTTAAAAAAACATTTATTGGTATTGTAGTTAATTGTAGTGTGAATACAATAGTAAACACACTTTTCACACAAACATTTCATATTTAAAAAGAAAAACCAGAAAATATTTTTAATCCTTTAAACAAAATTAAAGCAATAAAGCTTAACTTGAATGATTACCACTTCAAATTGTTTTTTTCACTTCAAAGGTTTAAATATTAGAATTAGAACTAGTGTTAACTAAAATTTTTAACTAAAAACGGGTTTATCTGTAACATTTACATTTTACTGTCGAAAACGAATTATAATTTTTCATCAATATAGGGACTTGATAATTGTCCCAAAAATTGCGAGTTATAATTTGTCAAAAATACGGCATCCGCACATCCGCAACTCAATTAACACGCACAGGGGCCCTATTTTTAAATCGCTCGGCTGGCGTCGAGCGCTCGTTTCTACTGATTTTCGTTCGATATCTCATTGTTTTGAGTCATAAGTCGAACAAAAATCAGTCGAAAAGAGCGCTCGACGCCAGCCGCGCGATTCAAAAATAGGGCCCCCGGTCAGAAAAATCTACTGCTTAGTTAGTTGCCTTCATACTTACTCATCTTTCTTTCTTGCTGACTAAATATGAAACCAGCCAGATTAGGCCAGGAAAAATAAAATTTTGATCACATTAAATCCTACAGTTCATTTTCGTTTTTCTAAATAAGGTTTAGGGTTATCATAACATCGTACTATGGTTGCTTTTCCTCTCCACCATAAGCGTTATGAGATATAGGTAAAAAATACCTAACTTCTGGAAAGTAATGTTCATAAAATTCTACAGTGGAGATTTATGATGCGTTTGCTTATTTACATACTTAATAATTAATTATAAAATAATCACTGATTTCATGTTGAAGGTTAAGGAGATAGAGTGCGTTACAATCATATTTTTGGAGAAAGTATAGTAATGTATCTTAATAAATCGTACACAAGGTGATTTCTTTATAACATGTTTTTAAGCCTAATCCAGGAGCATCTTTAAGTTTTCACTCCAGTGACTTTAATATATCTAGTGATTTTTATGTTTTTACGTGGTTTTTGCCATTTATTTTAGTCAACAAAAAATCCTACACCAAATATTTTATCTCGTCTTCATTTCTACCCTTGCAATAAACCCTCATAAAAAAAATCACCAGCTTTTATGAGTAGCATACGAAGTTTTAGCCATTAATAGCTGTAGTTGAATTGCGCATCAATCGGACGGAGTCAAGTGACAGATCGAAAATATCATTTCGTCCCCAATACATAATAGTTTTATCGCTTGGCGGGTTTCTTAAGTTTTATTGTCTGCCACTCCTACCACTTGATCGTTTTTCACATTAATTGTTAGTTAGTAGATAAGTTAAGGTCCGCTAAGAAACAGCGGCATATATACGACGATCGAGTATCACTAGTATGAGCTTGCGCAGACCGGTGCAAGTGCAAGGACAGCAGGTATTGTTGAAACCTTAGTGATTAACCGGGGCCTCATTACGCACCAACGGACGTGTAGTTGTCTCACTTACACCCGCTCCCTCACCGACTGGGGTCGGTTCGCCTGTTTGGTGCTCTCTTTCGTTCCTAGGGTGAAATGCCCTAAATTCGGCCACGTCAGCAATTTTAGAGATTAAATCTAAAATATTTATATTACAAATGAACTACAGCATTGTAATTTTTGTTATTTACGATTGCTACATGATTGTTCTTTATAATAATGGTAAGAAAATCAAGGAAACAATAATAGTAAAATTAAGAAAAATTTAAATATGACGAGTGACCCAATTTTCCTAAATTCGGACGCGTATGCCCTTCATTCGACCCATTTTTCTCTAAATTCGGCTAAGGTGAAATAAGCACGTTAGTTAGGAACTTCAATTGTTTTTATTGACATTTAAATAAAATAATGAACATAATTATTATTCCGATCAACATTAATCATATTAGGCGTAACAAAAATTAACGATAAATAAGCTTAAATAAAAAAATATATCAACTCTAATACTTTAAGATAAAGATAAAGATAAAGATAAAGATATATTTATTTGCAAAAAACATGAGTAAATGATTGATGTAGTAAAAGGTAAAAATTAGATCTAACATGTTTTGCCGGTCAGCATGCAAAAATTTTAAAGATAAAACATAATTATTTCATTTAAATTACAATTAATTTAGCAACAATCAAATTTATCAACAATTTAACAACAACAGTAAATATAAAATAAATTAAAATTGCATTAAGTAGGTATCTAGAATAAAATATTATTAATTCAAATTCATTTCATGTCATAGGTATATTACAAAGTCAAAATAAAATAAAATTATGTAAAAAATTAAAATAAGTATAAAAAGTCAAGCTTAAGTATATTTAAAAAGTTTTGTCATTTATGAAGTCATGTACACCGTAATAACATTTTTCAACCAGAAGACTTTTAAGTTTAGCTCTAAACAAACTTTTATTAAGATTTTTGTAGCTGTCCGGAATTTTATTGTAAATTTTCGGTGCCATACAGATTACACTGTTTCGTAAAAGTGTTGTTTTAGCAGCATGTATACACAGCCTATCACCATGACGTCTGTTACGCACAACTATAGAAGATTGACGTGGAAACATATGTGGATAAGTTTTTACAAAAAGGGCCATTTCTAATATATATAATGACGGAAGTGTCAACATTTTGTATTTTGTAAAATACGGCTTACAACTATCCGTGGTTTGGAGGCCAAACATTGCCCGTAGACACCTTTTTTGCATTTTAAAGATAATGTCTTTATCCGTAGAATTTCCCCAAAATATGATACCATATCTAAGAACAGATTCAACCATGCCATGATATGCCGTGAGAAGGTTGTCAGTATTCGTCGAAAATGAAAGTCGGTACAAAGCATAAGCCAAACTACTTACTCTTTTACTTATTTCAGCTATATGATTTTTCCAGTTAAGTTTTTCGTCAATCTGCAGACCAAGAAAACGCGCAGTTTCAACTTTCTTTATGCTGTTACCACTATATTCCACTTTAATGTCATGAGCAAATTGAGTCCTTTGAGAAAAGTGCATAATATTTGTCTTGTCAATGTTTATTTTCAAATTATTATTTTTAAGCCAGTCAATTATCAATGTCAAAGTTTTATTAACGTCAGTTTCATAGGTATTAATGTCAGAAAATTTAACAGAAACCGTACTGTCATCAGCAAATAATGTCATTTAATGCATGTATTGTATATTTATCAACATTAATAATTTTAGGCTTATTCAAAATCAACAAAAATATTGTTGGCTATATATTGTTCTTTATATGAGTATATAACAACAATCATATCAAAATTATAAATGTTAATCAAAAACATTATTTATCAAAAATTAATAAACATAGTTAATACAGTCATGTTCACATTAATATTTTTAATGCTAGGTAGTTCTATTTTTATCAGTAAATATATTAATAATAGTTATTTAGGAATATATAGATTTTATTCAGAAGTTTTTCGTGAATATTTATTATTAATATTACATTGATTACCATTAAATATTAAAATTTTAAAAATAAATTCAAATGTTGATTTGTGGTATCAAATATCTAAATCAAATTAATTTTAAGTTATTCAAAAGTTTTTATTTTTGTTTTATTTTTATTTCATTAAGGATATTTTTTATTTTATTATAAATAATTAGGTTCTTTTTAGAGTGGAAAGTTTTTTCATTTAGATCTATAAGTATTGTAATAAGATTTTTATTAGATTGGATGTCTGTAATATTTATAATATTTGTTTTATAAATTACTTTTGCAGTAATTTATTATAGAAAAGATAAGTATATGAGATTTGAGTTAAATTCATATCATTTTATATTATTAGTATTATTATTTGTATTTTCAATAATTATAATAATTATTATTATTAATCATAATAATATTAGACTTTTATTAAGTTTGACCGTTGACCGAATACAAGATCATATTTATTCTATTTTCGGCCACCCTTTCAAAAACGGCCGAATTTAGATTTTTGACTAGTTTTTAGGGTTCCGTACCCAAAGGGTAAAAACGGGACCCTATTATTAAGACTCCGCTGTCCGTCTGTCTGTCACCAGGCTGTATCTCATAAACCGTGATAGCTATACAGTTGAAATTTTCACAGATGATGTATTTCTGTTGCCACTATAACAAGAAATACTAAAAACAGAATAAAATAAATATTTGAAGGGGGCTCCCATTCCCATACAACAAACGTGAGTTTCTTGCCGTTTTCTGCTCGATATTAATAACGACAACAGATAGACGGTTGAAATTTTAACAAATGATGTACGAGGGTGGTTTGATAAGTCCGTGACTTTGTGAAGAAGAAAAAATTTTTTAAAGAATATTTTGTTTTATTTTTCTACATAATCTCCTTTCAGCTCTATACACTTCGACCAACGATGTTCCAACTTCTTCAATCCATCCAAAAAATAGTTTTTATCAAACCCTGAAAAATAGGCTCCTGTTTTAGCTATCACTTCTTCATTGGATGAAAATCTTTATCCACCAAGCCATTTCTTTATGTTTGGGAAAAGGAAAAAGTCACACGGGGCCAAATCTGGTGAAAACGGGGGGTGTGGCAATAGGTCGTATCGCAATTCCATAAGTTTTGATGTTGCGGTTGCCAACGAGTAGGCCGGAGCATTGTTTTTCTTTGCTAGATGCGGTCTTTTCTTCAGCAGCTCTATATTGAATCTGTCCAACAAAGCAACATGGTAAGCTCCGGTAATTGTCTTGCCTTTCTCCAAAAAATCGATGTAAATAACACCTTTGCTGTCCTAAAAGACAGTGGCCGTCTCTTTACCAGCCGAACAAACGTTTTTGCCTTCTCCGTGGCACGTTCACCGGTAGAAGTCCACTGTTTTGACTGTTGCTTCGTCTTTGGCGTATATGGTAGACCCACGTTTCGTCAAGTGTTACGTACCGACAAAAAAAAATCACTTGGATTGCGGTTATACAAACCTAGCATTGTTTAGAAGTTGTTACACGAGTTCGTTTTTGGCTGACTGTCAGCAAACGCGGCACCCATCTTGCAAAAAGATTTTTCATACCGAGAATATCGAGCAAAATATGAAAAATTCGTTCGGTAGAGGATGTGAATAGCATCACTCGCGTATCTTCACTTGACGGCCTGCCATAACAATGTCGTGGATTTGCTAACAATATCTTCAGTGGTGACCTCAATCGGCCTTCCTGGGCCGTCGGCGACAGTTGTGGTGGTACGACCACAACGAAATTCAGTAAACCACTTATGAACCATTCCATGAGATGGAGCAGAGTCCCCATAATATTTTTTCAGTGTATCCTCCGTCTGCTTAATGGTTTTACCACGTAAAAAGTAGTATTTTATCAATACGCAAAATTCGTTTTTCTCCGTTATAAAAGAATATCCCGACCTCACTTCCTTCCATTTTTTTTAATTATCGCCAATTTAAAAAATGCAACAGCATAAGCTCAGCAAAGAGTTCTAAATTAAGACAGGAAAATTGAATTATGAAAAAATATTGTATTCAACCTTAAAGTCACGGACATATCAAACTGCCCTCGTATTTCTGTTGCCGCTTTAACAACAAATACACAATAACAGAATAAAATAAATATTTAAGGGGGCTCCTATACAACAAACGTGATATTTTGCCATTTTCTGGTACGGAACACTACGTGCGCGAGTCCGACTCGCACTTGGCCGGTTTTTTTAATCCTAATTTTGGACAAGCTTTTATTAATTAACTAATAAAAATATATGAAAAAAATATCACTTCAAATCATTCTTTGGTTAAGGTTTTATCACATATATGCCAATGGATTGAGAAATCAGTAAGTATTTAAATAGTAAAAGTATTTAAAATTTTATTTCCCAGAACTTGCTTGTAACTAGAATTTGACACCAAAATGGTACAATACGTGGCACAACGACGTAGGTCACTGGTCAGATCGTTACTGAGTGCAAACCATATGACTGCTTACTGCCATTTTTACAATTCTTTATCTATACATATAATAAATCTGTAGAAAGTTGAGTCTGTACAAAGGAAATATTTTGTTATTTAGTTTAATAATTACCAGTAGAACCCATTTATAACATTTTTTGAATTTTTGTCTGTTTGTCTGTCGCTAAAAATGTAAAAAGCGCTAACTTAATACTAAATAATGTTTACATACAAATATATGGTGTATCTTGCAAAATAATGAAATCTTTATTTCATCGCAATTGGTTCACTGAATCAAAAGTTAAACTAATTTAAAATTTACGATGAATTTTTGTTGTAATAATATCTTCGGGAATTATACTGTTAGAAAAACCGACCAGCTGGTGTATCCACATCTGGCACAGAATAATGGTCAATGGCTAAAAGTAAACAAAAACGTGTGGAGTTTTGGGTCTATTGTAATTTCTCAGAAACAAAATGCACATGCATGCAGTAAAATCAAAGCCCGCTTTCTATTATATTATTTTTAAACACACACACTGACATATATAATTTAAAAAATAATTTTGATTATATTTATATAACTTAACTAATAAGTTGTTCATATTCATACATAGTATGTAAGTGTTACGATGGAGCGGGGCTGTCTGTCACAAGTATTGTAATACTCACTAGGCAGTCCCAACCTGCTGTTTTGAGAACCAATGTTTTGTGAACAAAATAAACATTTTTGATTATCATTATTGAAAAATATATATAATTTTATCGTCAAGCTAGTTTTTGATTTCTTAAAAATGGCCGAGATATGTAAAAAAAAACGTATTTCTGCCCTGTTTTTCGGCGCGGTTTGTTTTCCTCTACAGATCTCATTTCTCAACCGATTCTCGTGAAATTTTGTGAGCAGGTTTGAAAATTATATAGGCTTTTTTGTCAGGCCAGTTTTTTGAAATATTGGATACAGTTCGAAAAACTGAACCTAAAAAAATAAATAATTCACACATTTCGAAAATACAAAATTAGAAGCGCCATCTAGCTGCGAATATACCAAATACTTAATATACCAAACAGCATGAACCCCACTATATGCTTGAAAACCTCGTGGCGAGAGGGCGAGATCTATATTTTTTTTACAATTTACTTTTCAATGCAAGGTCTACACTACAGCTCACTTAGCCACTAGTTTATCTTAAATTACATAACTAATGTGAGGTAATTTCAATAAAAGGTTTTTAAATTACTTTGTTAGGTACCTTGTCTTACCCTTACCCCTACTGCCCTAACAACGGCTTACCTCAATTACTAGTTTTTAGAGTACCTCAAAAGGAAAAACATATACCTACTCTTATCTTAGGATCACTTCGTTGTCATGGTCAATTACTTCCTTAAAAGGCCAGGTCCCTATTTCACAGACGTGACAATTGTAAGTGACAATGACAATTTGCTGTCCATGGTGTCAGCTAATTTGAATTTAGAAAATATACTGACCAAACTACATAACGCACAGATACCACAACGAACATAAAATTGTCATTGTAATTTACAATTGTCCTGTATGTAAAATAGGGGCCAGGTATTGGGCAAGTCACCCTACTCAGTACTCGCGTCGAGTCCGAGAAGTCCGTGTTGCACTTGATGGGTTTTTTCATCTAAAAATAATTTCGAAAATTCGTTTTTTTTTCCTATAAATTACGTCAACGAAAGATGAGATTGAAATGGTGGCGCCACTTTCCCTGTTTAATTAACGTTTAGAGGTTAAGTCATTGGAAATTGACCTTAAAATAAGGCGAAAAATTAGTTCCATTTCCAATCGAGTCTCATCTTTCGTTGACCAAACTCAACGTAAATAAACCTTTTTTTTTTGTTTATTTACTATAGGTAATTATATCTTGTCGCAAAAATGGTGCCACTTTGAGTAACCCTGATTTTGTTCCGATAGATCATCGAAACAATTTTTTGATCACTTATACAAATGTTGAAAAGTTACCGAAATAATCGTAATATTCGTAACCTTTTGTACCGGCCCGCGTCACAATGCGCCACCCACAGCCGCGCACCGATTACCTACCTTACGCGCGTCCGTCCTTCCGTGCACTACCGCGTTGATATTTATTTTCGTACATTTCTAGAAATCCTTTGGGAATAATTGGGGATTACTTAATTTTTAAAAGTAAATACTTATTTAATATTTAACTTTTACGACTGTAGAATTAATGCTTCCTATATAAAAATTAATAAAACGCAATAAAAAAAACTATAATCGTCACTTGAGTGAAAACTTTAGCTATTAGTAATTATAGGGAATAAGATTCCTTGCTACAAAATCACTTATTTTATAATATTTGTTTCTGAGTTAGGATTTTTTATTTTTTATTGGCCTTTATGAAAAAATCCTCTGAAATGTAAGTGGTGATTTTGTAAGGTTTAGTTTCTAATGGTTTTAAGAAATTCATTAAGAAAATTCCCTTCATGTACGATTTAATCTCGATGTTATAAAATAAAAACAGTCTTTAAACCGCCTTTGTAAAAAAAACAACCTAGATATTTTGGGGAAAACTTGAAATTTATCATTGACAAGTTTATTTTAATCAAGTTTTCAAAAATCACCTCTGTAGGATATAATGTGATTTTCTCGAACAAAGTATTTTTCATTGCCCGGAGACTCATGACACGCCGCGCGCCGTCGCGTCATCGTCGCTCGTAGGTACAGAGTGCCTGCCATTCGTGCTCGCTCACCACTCTTTATTACGCTCCGTCTTGCTGATATTTTCGTAAATTTCGAGAAATCCTCTACTTAGAATTGAGGGATTACTTAATTTTAAGATGTTATTAATTATTACACTATATATTATTGAACTTTTACGACTGTAGAATTTATGCTTCATATTTAAAAATGAATAAAACGCATTTAAAAAAAAACTATATTAGTCACCTGAGTGAAAATTTTGTTTTTAGTATAGTTAATTATAAGAAACTTTATACTGCAAAATCACTGATTTTTTAATATTTGTTTCTGAGTTATGATTTTTTTTTATTTATTAGCCTTTTTTGCAAATTCCTCTGAAATGTAAGTGGTGATTTTTGAGGTTTCATTTCTAATGGTTTTAAGAAATTCATAAAGGAAATTCCCTTTGTGTACGATTTATTCTCGATGTTTTAAGACAAAAACAATATTTAAACCACCGTTGTAAAAAAAGCACCCCAGATATTTTGGGGAAAACTTGAAATTTATCATTGACAAACTTATTTAAATCATGTTTCCAAAAATCACCTCTGTAGGATTTATTGTGATTTTTTCGAACAAAGTATTTTTCCTTGCCCGGAGTAGATATCAGAACACGTGCACCCGAGCCCGAGCTTCAAGATTATTATAATTTAATGGAGATAATACAAACAATACATCCCCAAAAAGAGGGACAGACAGCTTGCGGATACGGCAGGTGCAGAATGCTCAAAAGCGGTTTGGTGTTTTTTGCTCGGTCCCGGCTACAGGTATACTGAAACGTAGCTACTGACTTTTTTTCACTACTTTTACACTGATTTAATTTGCTTTCTTTAGATGGTTATACCACCGAAAGTGGCACCGACAGAGGTTTTTATTTAATAAGTTGTTAATAATAAATTATTTTAATAAAACTTAACGTGGAAGTTTTAAGACCCATGGTTTAGTATTTTTAGAATCTATCACTATATTCCCTCGTTAGTCATTCGTAGAATCACAGAATAGATGTAATAGTTCAAAGTGAAAGATGATCACAGGACAGTTCCGTCTTTTACCAGTTAAGAGTTGGTTGGTTTTAACATCCAAATGAACTATTAAGCAAAATCTTAGGATTGACCTAAGTTCGGGGTTTGACAGTAACATATCTACTTACACTAACCTAGCCCCTTTTTAGGGTTCCGTACCCAAAGGGTAAAAACGGGACCCTATTACTAAGACTCCGCGTCCGTCTGTCTGTCACCAGGCTGTATCTCATAAACCGTGATAGCTAGAAAGTTGAAATTTTCACAGATGATGTTTTTTTGTTGCCGCTATAACAACAAATACTAAAAACAGAATAAAATTAATATTTAAGGGGGCTCCCATACAACAAACGTAATTTTTTTGCCGTTTTTTGGTACGGAACCTTTCGTGCGCGAGTCTGACTCGCACTCGGCCGGTTTTTTTTTATTATACTTCCACAAATTCCGGACAAATGCACGACTAAAATCCGCATAGGAGACGTCTAAAAGATTCTGTCTGAAATAAGATCAGAGGCGTAGGTGTATCAGGAGACAGCTTCCTGCGTAGTGGGGGTGTTCGTTGGGAGGGGTCGTTTGAACAGAATTTGGCGTCTCCGTGAAGGGGGGAGGCCCAGACGGCACGGCTGCCAGTCGATATCTTTACGGTGGCTTTGACCGAGGCTGCATTAACAATATGAATAAACGAAGTTTACTACAGAAGGTATTTCAAAAATATAAAGACAAAGGTTCAGACGATGATAATTTTGCGTTTGATGAATGAAACGATAAAAAATTATTATGTAGGTCGCTTATTGTATAGTTTAAATCCAAAATAACAGACACAGAGGCCGCCCTGTGGTTAATGGTGAACCGCCTCTGTGGTCTAGTGGTTTGCCCACCCGTGTAAGACGCAGGGGTCCCGGGTTTGAATCCTAGGAGGAGGGTACATTTGTACTCGGTTTGGTTGATGGTAGGGCTTATTTCAAGTCTGCCTGGCTAGATACCACTATCTTACCTAAGTCTAACGCCATAACAACAATTTAAAAATTTGTTGTGTTCCGGCAGTTAGAGGTAAGATAGCCAGTTTCTCAGTGGTGAGGATTCCGCGTGTAGTGCGCTTACATTTTCGGCCTTATCGTCACTTAATATCAGGTGATATGAAAGCCAAGCACTATCCCGTTGTGTATTTAAAAAAAAATTGAAAAAACCTGTCCAGAAATTAAAAATGTTCCTACCGTTTTCTTTCATCTGTGTGTTGGTTAGTGGTAAATGGTTACATTTACATACCTACTTAAAATAGAATTACTATAGGTATAAAAACTTATAAATACTTGTTGATTTTCAATCAAGATAATCGAGATTAATGGTCCATCGGATCGGTTGTAAAACTGTAGTGTGGGCTACCTAAATGTTTTCCTTTGCTCTACTCGTTGAACATCTGTCGCCTTTACGATTTCTATCAGCCTTGATGTGAAACATCTGGCATTTCGTGTTTCGCACAGTTCATTAACCACTTGCCTTAAAGCAAGAAATAAATGTTAGCGTTACGATTCTAAAGAGGAGATTTTAAGTAAGCTTAGGAAGTATTTTCAAGCTTTCAGATCATTATTACCGACACTACTAGCTTGCTTTCAGGCAGTACCTAGTTCATTTGACGGCTCATCTTTTACCCACATCGAGCTAATATAAACTCTGGTGAAACCCAAACATGAAGCGTGGCCATTTCTGGATAATGGTGCCAGAAATAGCCTTCCGTCACTCATATAACGCGTCCGTGTAGATACGCCGAAGCCGTAAGTAATAAAACGGTCAAATAAAATCTAAACTACTTCTTACAAAACTACTTTTCTTATAAAACTTCTTCCTGAAAAATAAAATAAAGTTATATGCGACAAATAGCCGTAGTATGGTGAACCCAATATGATAAACATGCAGTGTTCTTACTTCTTGTAAGTACTAAAGTTAATGTGTGTGGCAATAGTAAACCAGTTTTTTTTATGTTTGCCTTTCCATCATTAAGACATTTTAAATAATTTATAAATTCTACAATAATGCGAAGTAGCCATCAGGCTGAGTTTAATTTGATAACTCACTGAAAAATAAATATATTAAGTACTAAGTAATAGCAAATACTTCTTAAACATTATATTCGTCATACAGACAATATAATATGTAATGTTGTTAAAACAATTTTTATTACAAAAACGAAGCTTCGTAAATAAATTTTCTTCGAACCCTATGTTATTGTTGGTCAGAGGTATATTCGTCAAAGTTCCCCCTTGTTAAAAGTGTGTTTTCTTTTATTAGCAAGAAATGAAGGGGACACAGACATCACCCCATTTATTTTCCTTCTCTAAACCCTCTACATTTCGTTAGTAGGTTACCTACTCATTTATTTGATTGGCACTATGCTATGCATCAAAATGTTGAACTTAAAATAAATTCCGTGAAACCAATCTTTCTTTCTTGTTGTACATCCGTTCTTCCATTGATTGATTTTGATTCTGTGCCCAAACACAAAAAATCAGCAAATGTTGACTAATATTTATTTATAACAGTGCTACTTTTTTATGCATTTTGGTATGTTTAAGTGAAATTAATTAAATTTTCCTTTGTTGCAGATTTGGGCCGAGCCCAGCCGCAAAGCGGCCTATTGGATTTTTTTTATTTTTTGTTTGTCTACTGGTGTCCATTTTGGTTTGTGATTGTACAAGTGACAAAAGTGATCATTAGTGGAGTGTCAAGTGACAACAACATGGCTTGTCTCAACTTATTTGCCCTCCTGGCACTGGTCATTCTAGGTAAGTGAAACATTTTAAATCAGTACCTATACCTAAGCATATAATTTTATTTTGTGTTGTGTTTGTATTGGCTCCGTATCTACTGAAAAGTGTTATTTGGATAAGTATAAATAGCTACATATTATGTGGTTCTTAGGTAAGTACACAATATTAATTTCATTGAATGCGGAAGAATAATTGTTCACCCCTAACTTTACATATAAACGCAGCGTTTCAAATATTGGTGATTTTAAAGCATGAGCTTTCTTTGAAACACCACGGAACTGCAAAAAATCTAACAATAGAAACATGCATTGCAAGAATCGACGCAAAACCTGAAAATCGTCATTAATAACCATCGTTCCTGAAAGGATTGTAGCTTTATTTATACATAAGTACATAGGTTAGCTATGCTCTTCTATCGAGTGGGGTATTGTAAAACACAATGGTTACACATGTTACATTACAGGTTCTAGATCGATATGCTTTAGCAAAATAGAAATGGTGACCGCGCCTTGCATACATTATTTTAATCGTATCGTATCACGTCATTATAATATTTAAACTTCATTCACCACAATAAAACAATTCTAAAGTTTTGAGAAAAACGTTATTCACGATTGCGGAAAATGACTCAGTTAATGGAGCAGCGAGCGGGTACCCATACCTAGAGAATGTCTGAAAAAGAAATCAAATTGACTGAAATTTTTTTCGAAGGTAGGCTAAGCTCCTATTAATAGGAAAAAGATTCTGAATTTCTAGTTGCGTGAAAAAATTCTAAAAAAAATAAAATAACTTCGCCTTAAAAAGTACGGGAGTAACAGCAGAATGATGATTCCTTAGCCCAACCTGCCTTCAACCTACGTGGGTAGGGTCTACGTGGACGAAGTCGCGGGCGGAAGCTAGTAACCTCTCACTTTTAGGTTTTTCGCTAATATCTCCAAAACGGTGACGCGGACGTAGAGAAAAGAGTTATTTTACCTCGCGTACTCTATCCTCCCTAGGAAATAAGTTATTCGCTTTTTCATAAGCTTTCCAATGAGTACGAAGTTGTCTTTACAAGCTAATTCGATAGAAAATTTCTAAATACAGCTTGAAAATAATGTTTTAGTGTGAAGCTTAAGCTTCTTATGAAGAAGAAATGGAAACTTTAATTTGTGCAATGGAGTGAAGAGAGATTGATAGCTTACAAATTCTAATAAAATGATCACCAACGCATATTATTATATAATATAGCATAAGCTCAGGCAGAAATATTATTTCCTACCTGAAATGTAGAAAAGGCAGTTCAAAGTCATTTATTTAGTTGCATTATGTTTGTATAAAGTGGGCGAGACTGGCTAACTACTGTCGATAACCAGCCAGCAGACCGTTGGCCTTTCGAACCACCTCGCCAAGGTCGAGTGTCGTGACCGACGAACTCTGTAATGTAAGTCTGAAATATCGGCAGACGACCTGTTAATGAGATATCAAAGCAAACAAATCCCAAAGTCGTTTCTCTAGTTGATTCATTCGAATCTAAATAACTGTTTGGCGAATTTTATGTAGTTGAAGAATTTACTTATTAACATTTTTTTCGAAAGATTATGGATTTAAGAGGTGCATAAAATATGCGTTAATACCTTTTCTTGCACTAACAAAACTAGCTACGTGAAGTAGAAAGGGTTATTCTAAAGGTTTTCTGCATTTTCACTTGTACAGTGCATTATCTTTTCCATGGCACAACGCCATTTCTATGGTTTTAAAAACAAAAATGAAGCGCATACCGTTAAAGAATGTTCTGTTTAAGCTTGCCCTCTTTCGAGCGACAAAATTCCTTCGCCGTCGCTTGTGCAACATCTTTACAAACAAAGTGACAATGGAGACCATCTCAGGATTTATCGCTATGCTGTAGGCGTACGAACTAAGTTCTATTCTGGATGTTTCAACACTTTAATTTTTTTTCAAATATTTGTAGAATTAAGAGAAAGAAACAACATCTTCATGAACAAGGCCCTAATAAAATTCTAAGAAATTTTCACATCTCTTCAATCTAGCTACTAGACTAGAGGTTATAGTTAGTGGTGGTTAGTGTCAAGATTAGCAGCATTTATGTGCTTAGGTACCTACTTATTTTTACGGAAATCTACGGAAATCTGTCAGTAGCAGTACCAAACTTTACGAACTTGTGCCGTAGTAGGTAGTAGATTTTTTAGTTGTTTTTTCATTTATTTGTTTGGGTAAAAATTTTTTTTTTAGATTTTCGTCTATTCGATATTGTTACATGAAAAAGTTTTCCTACTTATAAGTACTTATCTTTCAGCGGCTGGTAAAAAGATAAGTTTGGTAGGTAAGTGATTCCATCATTGCGTCCATCTACGATTTGCAAAGAAAATTATTTTACCTACTATCTTATCTTCTTCAGTAGTTGTTAACGATTTGTCCAATAGTTTTTATCTATGTGCGTTTTTATCTTATTTTATATCCGTTCCTGTTCTCAAAACAAATCGGTGAACTAAATTATGTCACTTTGCTTTATTTGTTAAGTGTTTAGCAAATAAACTCGATTACGCTACGCGTGACTTCTGATCTGTAAATCGATTCCCATATGTGCTTGATAACAAGTAGCTGTACTATGCCAGTAGCCAGAAAGATGTGGAAATAGATAAGCATAGGTACCTAGCTGATGGCTGAAGATTACCCATCCAGTAGCGCACAGGAATTTGTCGGGTCAATGACCGCGTTTTTACGGTGCGTTTATACATTATACCTCCCCGCACCCTTTGCGTGCTTACTGAATAATTTAACAGATTGTTAACTCAGTCAGTTTGCGGTTAATTATATTTGAGTTAGTCATAGAGGTATCTGTCCAAAATGCGACATGTGAGCTTAGAATAATAAGACATGTGATGTGAGTATGACCACATTATTTTCATACCTCCGGTATTATTTGTGTAATAAACTGAAAGATTTTCTTTAAATATTACAACTGTAATCAATTTTAATGGCCCAGATTTAGTTCCCATTCATTTCAAATCAAAATAAGTACCTACCTAAGTAAGTAGGTAGATACGTTTATTTGTACCTATCTCAAATACAATAAGGTTTTTATTTATTGTCTTTGCAATGATGTTTGTTAGAATTTTTGTCAAGTTTGTAAAATCGAAGTTGTATTATTGAATTGCTTTTAACCGTGTGATTTTTCCACGGATGGATTGTAATTTATCGAGGACACCAGTTATATCAGCGTTGCCTTCACCCAGTGCATTGATAATCATTTAAAATGCTAAACTAGCGTGACAATATCACAAATAGTAGATAGGTAAGTACTAGGTATGCCCAATAGAATACAATGCATGCAATGCAATGCAACCATCATCATTCCTCAGACCTGAGCATCATTCTATCCAAGCATCTGGTACCTACAGGGGTTTCAAAGTGGGGGCGCACTAAATAGGTAAAATTAATTAAGTAATTTAGATATAAATATTTATTATTGTAAGTATAAGCGGTTGAGTTTTGAAATAAAGAAGAATAAATATAAAATAGTACTTAATGCATTAATTATTATGAAATTATTATAAACTAAATCTATTCCATTCGTCAACACAACACCGTGCGTGAAGTGAACCTACTTATTAATTAGACGCTATACTAATATCACCCTTATGTTTCGAAGGAAAAGATATTAAAGTTTACATTATTATCAACTAGCGGCCGCCCGCGGTTTCACCCGCGTGGTGCCCGTTCCCGTGGGAATATCGGGATAAAAATTATCCTATGTTTTAATCTAGGCTATCTACTATCTGTGTGCCAAACTTTTCAAATTTCAACCAAATCTGTTCAGTAGTTTTTGCGTGATTGAGGAACAAACATCCAAACATCCAAACCCACAAACTTTCACAATTATAATATTAGTAGGATGATTTATTATTCCTACCTAATAAGTAGTATTGACTCACTTGATTTAGAGCCAATATTTGAATTTCTCATTACTTGAGCAGCGAGCTACAATACTCCACAAAAACTTTTAAGCAAATATTCCAATCCAAGCTTGATACTCCACAAAAGATTTTTTAAATATTCCATAGAATATATTAGTTCTATTTGCAAAGTCTTCGATTTCCTGTTCCGGTAGCCGGCATGCCATTCATGCATGACCAAGCCATGACTCCACGTCTGTATAAAATGTAAGAGGAATCACACTTGCTTCGGTTTCCGTTGTTTGTCAACTCATAACTACGTATAAATTTGAGCTGTAGGTACAAGTCAATTTGTAATAATCACAGATTGAACGACTTTTGAACTCGCGTAAGTTATTATCGTCATTTGTTTCGTGTAAGCTAATTATAAATGTGTGTCGCCGAGTAAAATAAAAAAATATTGAACGTTTTGTTGGTCAGAGTACTTTTACCTAAGTGAGGTAGTTAGGAAGACATGAATAGAATTCTTAAAAATAGGTTAAGTACGTAGTTGTTTAAAAAGTAATGTTTGTGCATAAGAAATCACGTAAATCTATGTGTCTAACCATGCATATGTAAATGCATGCATATAAGTAGCTACTAGCTAGCTATATTATTTGAATGGGAATGCTTCAAAATGAAACAATGAAGTATCTAAGCATGACAAGTATTCGACAACAAAGTGCACGGTACTAACACTAGCAACGCGGCAAAGTTTGTCAAACAGGCTTGCTGTTCAAGTACCTAGGTATACCTACGTCAGTACAGTCATGCAAGTCTTAAAATATGTATACAGTTTAGAACTTTGTCACCTTGTTGTAGTTATCATTCATCATTGATTTCTGTTCAAAAAAGTAACAGCTTTTACATTGATAAAGTTCTAAACTGACTACTATTAATTTGTTCTGTGGTTCAATGCTGTAGGCGCATCGAAACTTTACTATTGAAGGTTAGCATTTAATTCATCCATTTAGCAAGTCCCATTGTCTCGTAACAATTAACTCAATGCCTGGTTTGATGTTATTAAATGATGTCATCATTAAAAGAATGAACACTACGAAACGTATAAAAGATAAATCGGTAATCGTAGGTAAGCAGACATAGCATGTTGTTTACATTTTTTCATACTAATGTAATCTCTACAATTGCTGAATCGAATCGATAAATAGTAGCGTTTGCTTTATGTCAATCGGCTAGCAAATAAAGAAATAATATTTAATAAGGATCTTAGCTACTCAGACTCAGACGTCCCGGCACGAGAGTGGTGATGAAAATGCATAATTCAAGCTAAAAATCCAAAATCATCGTCAAATTCAATGATCTTTGAAGCTTTGGTAAAAAATATAGCCGCTATCAGATCAGTCAGCTCCTTATGTTATGTTACAATGTGCTCTAGTTATGGTTAGGGCCAGTGTAGGTCACTTTTAGTTTTTTCGATGTAAGTAAAATTGACAAAACCTAATATTAAAACAAGCAAAAGTTAAATCTGTTACAAATATTGATCTGACACTCGAAGCATAAAGCCTGGCCATTATCGCCATTTGGCTACGCGTCTGTGAAAGCAGTCGGGCTCAAAGGAAACACATTCAGCACGAATTGTGACGTGATTGCAGTTAGATTTGTTGCTAGACGACCGACGGCATCTATCTATTCACACAGGCACATTTAAATTGAAATCTAGACTTTGTCGCTATAATTTGATCATCTTTATATCCAAATTGTGTAAAATGTTAGTTTATTTCACAATATAAAACGTAGCGATTTATTTTAAGAAAATACAGTATCAAGTGTTTTTGTTCTCAAAGTTGTCCCCAAATTACGGATAAAAAAATACTTATTTCCCTGAAAATTCCTTAGTAACAAGAACAAACTATGGTTTGAAATGAAATAGTATTTTTGTTCTATCTTTTTAGAAAATTATGTTTTTAATCATTATACCTAGAAAGGAAATATTGAAAAGTTACATAATAGGTTTTTTTGAAATAAAATTTACATATTGCCGGTTTTGATACCTGCAATAGTTTTATTTCGTCGTCCCTCCCTCCTGAAAATAAGTATCCTCGCCCACACTCAATGCTTTATTTTTAACCGCATCCCTTAGGGACGACAATCCAATATCCAAGGTAATTTTTGAACTGTCAACATCTATACTTATAATAAACAAGCAAATCCGATTCACATAATTAAATCGATTTATGCAATATATTTAAGATACCTGAAAAATATTTAAGTTAAAAAATTCTAATATCTTTGTATTTAAGCATGTATTTGCTGTCGAAAAGTGGAATTAGCGCTTTCAAAACCTTGTAGAATCTACAACAAAACTGTTTAAAAGAATCTGGTTTGACAAGATGCGTTGCGTGCAAATTCTGGCAAAAGTAGGAAGACTACAAAAATATGAAGGCCTCGTAACCTGCAAGGTTTTTTTAGTATTCCAGATTGAAGCTTCGCCAGGTGGCAACGTGACTAATTTATTGCAGTTCCGTATTTGGAAAAGCGAGGCTGCGGTGCGGGAATTGTATTAAAAATTTAAAGTGGCAAGTGCTTTTGTGCACAAAGCTTTCCCCATGAATGAAAATTATTATGAACTAGCTTCTGCCCGCGACTTCGTCCGCGTGGATATTAGAGAAAATCCTTAGGGAATCTTCAACCAGGATCCGACCAGCCGTTTTTACGCGATTAGGCGGGTCCCCACTAGAGTTGTTCATAACGCCTATAAAGCAACAGCACGCTACAGACTATATGCTATTGATTTCTAGCGCGCTATTAAATACGCTATGTTATAACGCGCTATTTATCAAGTAGCATGCGGGCGGCGGCTGGCTGGCGCGTTAGATGCAGCACGTTAGATTTCGTAACACGTTACTTCACACGTCGTTCGTTAGACAGATCGCGCGCTTTACAAAAACGTTATTTATTAATACGTTACATTTTAGTCTTAAATAAAATAAAGCTAGTAATGTAAACTAATGAACTTTATCGGCTTAGAACTGTCTAAAGTTCGAAAACAAGTTTCGTTATAAGGTCGAAAATCGCTTGCACTCATTTTTCTAACTTGTGATCACTAGACAATGTTTCCTAGTTAAAAAAACAGGTGCAAGCGATTTTAGACCTTATTGACGTTTGCAATTCGGTTGTTTTTTTGCCGTATTTTCGTTTACTAATTTTGATGTTTCATTAAAAACCGTGATTTTGATAAATGTCAATAAGGTCGAAAATCGCTTGCACTCATTTTTCTAACTTGTGATTACTAGACAATGTTTTCTAGTTAAAAAAAACAGGTGCAAGCGATTTTCGACCTTATTGACGTTTGCTATTCGGTTGTTTTTTGGCGTATTCTCGTTTACTTATTCTGATGTTTCATTAAAAACCGTGATTTTGGTAAATGTCAATAAGGTCGAAAATCGCTTGCATTCATTTTTTTAACTAGTGACCACTAGACAATGTTTTCTAGTTAAAAAAACAGGTGCAAGCGATTTTCGACCTTATTGACCTTTGAAATTTGGTTGTTTTTACTATATTTCTCGTTCAACTAACTTTGCTTAGCTAAATAGTTTTTACATAATACGAATTACGAACTAATTGACTAGTTGTGTCATAAAAGTCCTAATCGAACTAACACAATAGAAGGTCGCGCGCGATATTATACTCGTACATAGCGTGTTGCGAGAGAAACGCGCAACGCGTCCGGTAGCAAAAGCGCGCACGCGATATTTTTTAACTATAACGAATGCCCGCGCCCCCGTCCGGCCAACGACGACGCTACTTGTTGCCACGCGCGATATTCATAGCGCCATAGCGTCTACTTATATAGCGCGCTATGTGCGCTATGTACAGATAGCGCGCTATAATATGGCGCTAGATGCTATATTAACCACCTCTAGTCCCCACCAAGCGCGCTGCCTCGCGAGGCAAGACGTTTGCCGTGTGTGGCGGGCCTCGCACGAGGCTGCTCGCTTGGTGGGGAACCGCCTAATCGCGTAAAAACGGCTGGTCGGATCCTGGTTGAAGATTCCCTAAGGATTTTCTCTAATATCCACGCGGAAGAAGTCGCGGGCGGAAGCTAGTTTATCACAATTATCAAAATTGGGTCCAGAGATATTAGTTGGTATCTCGTTCCCGTTCCCGTCCCATCTCCGTTTCCGTTTCCGGTTACAATTTTTATGTTTACTTACCCGATTTACTCCCTAAGAAAGGGAGGAAGGAATTTTCAAAATCACAAAATATATGTTCGTCTATTTATTTTTAGACGTGCTCCTACGAAGTTTAAAGTTGTAATATCTATTTTATATTCTTTTTCCATACAAAATTTAAACCCCATTTTCACCCCTTTAGGAATTAAATCATGTCCACCGTATTGGACTTCAAAATAAATGTAATTTTCGCAATCGTCATCCCAGAAAACCCCAATAACGACATCCATATCTATTTTTAGGTTTATTTACCCCATTTCATCCCCATAGGGGTTAAAATTCTACCAATAATTATTGGTAGATACGTTGCGTTAAATTTCCATCCATAAGCCTAAATTACCGATTTTTACTTCGAAAATGAAGAAACACAACTTCTTCCCCCTTTTCACGCCTTCGTAGGTAGAATTTTGAAAAACGCTGAGACTGAGACACATATTTATTAATTTTGAATCATCAGCCTAAACACAAAATTTGAAGATCCTAGCTTCAAAACTGAGGGACTTTCGTACAAACTTTCATCCATTATTTCATCCCCTTAGGGATGGAATTTTCAAAAATCCTTCCTTAGTGGATACACTGTATAAGGTATCTGTGTGCAAAATTTCAAGTCTCTAGGTTCAGCGGTTTGAGCTGTGCGTTGATATCTCAGTCAGTCATTCAGTCAGTCAGGACTTTGAATTTTATATATATATATATATATATATATATATATATATACAGGGTCACTGGAAATATGATGTATTCCTGCTAAGGGGTTATAGATGAGGTCAAAACAAATATTTTTTGTCATATATTTTTTTCTCAAAAAATTACTAGTTTTTGAGTTAATTGAAATTAAGTATTTTTTTACCAAAAGTACGTTTTCAGACACAAAAATTTAAAATAAAAAATAACTACTCATTCGATTTCGGATTTTTTATCATTTTGGGATAGAAAACAATCTGAGTGTTGATAATAAATAAAAAAAATTTCATGAAATACAGGTATTTATAAAAAATTCAATCCTTAAAAGCATATTTTATTTTTATTTTTTTCAGATTTTTTTGAAATAGCATCAAATATCTTTAAAAAATTCCTAGTAACTAAGCGTGCATAATATTTTAAAAACATCACCATCTATTCAGCTTTCAGTTAAGGTATAAAACTTAATAATAACTTAAATAAAAAATGAGAAATTAAGACTTAACTAAATAGCAGTCCCATTTCATGTAGAAAAATTTCCTACTTCGAGCGCTTCGGAGGTGGCCGTATTATCCTACTTATTACATAAATTTGAAAGTTTGCTTGTTTAGATGATTGTTAATCAATCACGCAAAACGGCTGAATGGATTTGGATGAAATTTGGCACACATATACTTTATAAGCCGGATTAAAACATAGGAGGATACTATTATCTTGGTTAAAGGTTCCCTAGGGTTTTTTTCGAATGTAAATGCGGATGATGTCGCGGGCGGAAGCTAGTTTGCCATAAATGATCATGCTTACTAAAAATACTTTCGTCCGAGTGAGTTTGAAACAGGATTATTTTCCGCCGATGAGTCAAAATTTTATACAGACAGCATCAAAAATAACCATGTATATCAGCCATTTTTAATGACCCGCTGCTGGGGAACAAGCCTTCCTTTCCTTTTGGGATAAAGCGGATGGGCCATAACTCACCACGTGGGCCCAATGCGGATCGGGCGGTCGGTGTTAACTCAATGTACCTTACATTGAGCCCTTGGTTCTGGCTGCATTTACAGTCATTAACACTGACCAATCCACATTGGGCCCACGTGGTGGGTATGGCCCGTCCGCTTTATCCATCCACAAGCCAAAAGGAAAGCCTGGCTGATATGCATGGTTATTTGTGATACAGTTTGTATAAAATTTTGACTCATCGGCGGAAAATAATCATGTCTTAAACTCACTTTGACGAAAGTATTTTTAGTAAGTACGACCATTTATGGCAAACTAGCTTCCGCCCGCGACTTTATCCGCATTTACATTCGAGAAAATCCCTAGGGAAACTTTAACCAAGATAATAGTATCCTCCATGTTTTAATCCGGCTTATAAAGTATATGTGTGCCAAATTTCATCCAAATCCGTTCAGCCGTTTTGTGTGATTGATTAACAATCATCCAAACAAGAAAACTTTCACATTTATGGAATAAGTAGGATAATACGGCCACCTCCGAAGCGCTTGAAGTAGGAAATTTTTCTACATGAAATGGGACTGCTATTTAGTTAAGTCTTAATTTCTCATTTTTTATTTAAGTTATTATTAAGTTTTATACCCTAACTGAAAGCTGAATAGATGGTGATGTTTTTAAAATATTATGCACGCTTAGTTACTAGGAATTTTTTAAAGATATTTGATGCTATTTCAAAAAAATCTGAAAAAAATAAAAATAAAATATGCTTTTAAGGATTGAATTTTTTATAAATACCTGTATTTCATGAATTTTTTTTTTATTTATTATCAACACTCAGATTGTTTTCTATCCCAAAATGATAAAAAATCCGGAATCGAATGAGTAGTTATTTTTTATTTTAAATTTTTGTGTCTGAAAACGTACTTTTGGTAAAAAAATACTTAATTTCAATTAACTCAAAAACTAGTAATTTTTTGAGAAAAAATTATATGACAAAAAATATTTGTTTTGACCTCATCTATAACCCCTTAGCAGGAATACGTCATATTTCCAGTGACCCTGTATATATATATAAACACCTCTTTGGGCACTTAGTTGATCCAGCCCCGACCCCGTGCTTTGCTGACTCCACCTTTAGCACGGAATAACTTGACTCCAGTTGCGTATTTCTCGGGCGGAGTGGCAACGTCGCTTTTATTTTGCGATGTTGCCGTTACATATTCGTCGAAAGTACCTTATACTCGATATATTTTTTTCCAAACATTTCATGCAATTGTGGATCCGTAACGGCTAAATTTTTTAGATGCATAATGACTTTGTGGCTCCGAATATATTTCAAAACGAGAGACATAATTTGATCCGTTTATATACTTGTACCGCCAGTAGTACTTATGTTGATCCGAATATGTACCGCAGTCGTAACGGTCAACAACGGTCGATTTGGGAACCTACGTTGATCTAACAGATTTTATATACGCACTGCTCCATACATTGTAAGATCCGCCTCGGTTATACGAGAGGAGCACCGTCCACCGCACCCCGCGTCCTGATTTGGGAACCTAAGTTGATCCAGCAGATTTTATATACGCACTGCTCCATACATTGTAAGATCCGCCTCGGGCTCGGGTGTACGGGAGGAGCACCGCACCCCGCGCCCTTTACGTCCGACCGCGACCGCTATCCGAGCCAATTTGCGTCTCAGTCTCAGTTCGAATACAGTGGTTGGACTTAGCGCACGTCGACGTAACATTTGGAAGAATTTGGTAATTTGGAAGAATGAATAAAGAACTTGAGGAAAACAAGAATGAAGGTCCGCAAAGTATGTATTTTCATCTACATTTGTACCTAGTTAAGCTATTTTCTATCTACAGTGTGTTACCGGCAAGCAGGCATTTTTTGAAACTGATAAATAAATCATAATAAAATTAGGGTATGTGAATTAACTGACCAATTATATTTCTGTACAGCTGTCATTTATATCAGTTACTTGTCAATCGATCGTGAGCATAATGTATGTATGTATAAAATTCCGGAAAATAAGTTAAGATAAAGAACAACATTACGTTACCATATTTTAAACAATTCCACTTGTCTGTAACACATTGTTATAATTCTGTACACATTGTTTATAAAATATCTATTATTTCTAGTTGAACTAAGTATCCAGACCAAAGGTGCAGCAAAATTGAGAAACCTACTTAGGTTGTCGAAAATCTGTCAATCTGTGGTTTGTAAACAAAATTTGGGTTTGAGTTATGGGAAACTTGCGTGTGTGCCTAATGAAAGCTTCATAATTACCTAATATTATTGTGAATGTTGCGTGCTATCTACGTAAATTAAAAGATTAAAAAGCATGTTACCTACTATCTATAAGGCTTCAGGTTATTCTTAGGTCTTTTCCGAGTACCAGGCGTTTTTAAGAGCGTTATAAGTAATCAATAGTAACTACCTGCTAGTGACTAGTAGGTAGATACTAGTGCCGCCAAGTAAAAAAAATATTACTCGCTAAATACACATTTAATCAAAATTCTAGCAAATGGAAGCACTAATATTAATTCTAAACATTATTATGAACCATCCCAAAGATTCTTTAGATTCACTCTGTGTGCCGTTTTTTGCCAATAATGGCTATTTTATTTATTTATTTATTTAATTCTTAATGCACAATTGTACAATGGCGGACTTAATGCCTTAGGCATTCTCTACCAGTCAACCTTAGGGTGATGTGGAGACTTTGTGTGGTAGGGTGCACAACCAGGGTAAATAAGTCGCTATTATTGGCGACAAACGGCGTTGTACCTCGAATGTATCATGCTTCGTTCAAGTCATTAATTCTAAATAATATTAGTGATTGTATTTGTTAGAATTTTGATTTTATACGTATTTAGCGAATTGTTTTTTTTTTCACTTGACGTCGCCACGCTACTGTGACCGCCATGTTACTAGGACAATAGCTTTATTACGACCCACCAAAGCGAAACTTTCCAGGAATTGAATAACCGCAAGCAGCAGGGTGGAGGCGTTGGCACGAGAGGACTTGGCCTGTTCTTTATATCATAATTTTGTTTTGTGCAGTAATGTACGCATAAATTGATCGATCAAAAAAGAGGTGTAGGATAGTAACAGAAAGTCACTTTGCTATAGCAATGTCTATGCGAACGTGCGTCCACTATTCAACTGACGCGCGCAAGCCTCGTGTCCCAACTAGGGATGCAAATCGGTAAAATTACCTTGGTAAAATTCGGTAAAAAACGATAAATTACGTAATTTATGGTATTTTTCGATAAATTACGGTAATTTTCAGTAAAAAATGTATTTAAAGTACTTATATTTTTTTATTACTGGGGAAAATGTGCTTATCTGTTAGTCTGTTTGTCCGTTAAGTGAAAAACGAAAAAAACGCCGACCTCCCTTTCACGTACCAAGCCGTAAGCTATTAACCGAATAAGATAGGAAACGCGAGGTGAAGTAATTATAGTCTATAAGAGCGTTGTCTGACACATTTTGCAACTCAGATAGGCTAACTCACTCACTTTTTTGAACTTTTAAAATAATAATAAATTACTTACTTGATTTATTTTTGGTGAATGTTTTTAATGGTCAAAAGAATACTATCACGAATATTTCACGTACTTATATTTATTTACAGATATATTTTTGATTTACTTGTTGAAATTACAACTAGTTTTTGTACATTTAAATGTATTTTTTTGAACAAAAACAATATATGTTTAATATCCGTAATACTATTCTTTTGACAATGTATTGAAAACAATCACCAAAAATAAATCAAGTTATTTTCTTAAGTTCAAAAGTATGAGTGAGACAGTCTATCTGAGCTCCAAAATGTGAAACCACTATTTTAAGTGAAAAACTAAAAAAAACCTTAAGTGAAAACTAAAAAGTTCACGCACTAAGCAGTATAAAACGCGAGGTGAAGTAATTGTAGGTATTGCCGAGAGTAGATGTATGGAAATGTCATAATTCATTTATTTTACTACGATCATCGCAATTGTATGTGCCGGCTTAGAATAGCACTACCCCCTCTCATCCCGTGGGTGTCGTAAAAGGCGACTAAGGGAACACAGCCATCAGGAGATGGGCAGCAGCGTCTCCAAAATTCTTGGCCTACTGCGATCGCCAACCCGCCTGCCAAGCGTGGCGATTATGGCAAACCCCCCCTAATGATGGACACACAAATATCGTCGTGGAAATCCTTGGGGGAGGCCTATACCCAGCAGTGGGTGTCGTGCGGCTGATATGATGATGATCGCAATTGAATATCCTTTTTTTTTTGTTTTCAATGCTTAGATACCATGAATCAGTGTTGCTTTTTATTCTAAAGCAGAAATAAATACATAAAAGACGCTACTAGTCGCTGGTAATTTTACCGTAATTTATATAAATTACGGTAAAATATCCGTAATTTACCAGTCTTTTCGGTAAAATTACGTAATTTTGCAACCCTAGTCCCAACGCCCGCGCTGCGGTCGACGACAATAGCATCATACTAACCTATACATACCATCAAATCGCGCACGCACTTATTAACATACCCGCATAATAGTCATACTCTTTTCCCTTACGGGGTAAGGGACGAGCCGCATGTGATACTTAACTTAATAAACCTTTATTATCTTGATAGGTTCATGGTATTAACAAAATAAAAATTTGCCATTATTAAAGGTGATGCAGAAATATGGATTCCTCCACACTTACCTGTATTGGACAGCCCAATAAAATTAGGTGATAATATATCAGACACATCTTCAGTGTATGAAATGAGTGCTCCCATGAAATTGAGTAAATTTAAGACACTCCTGGCTGGTGCAATGATATGCGTATCAGAACCTGTTTCAGAAGCTTCAGATGATGATGGAAACGATAGTGTCGTTCCCTTAAAAAACGTAAAAAACCATCCAGATAATCAAGTTTTTATTTTCAATCCTGCCCAGGATTTAGATGAAGGAATAACTAGGTAAGTATGCAAAGTTTCTTCCAGTACAGGCTGCATGTTTTTTTTTGTCAAGTACTAAATTACTAATTAATAAATATATATTTGTCAATGGCATTTTTTGTTAATGGTCAGTTAAGTGTGTTGTTAATGTTGTTGTGTGTACCTATGAAATTTATAATTTTTTTGTAAACTGATAAAGGTTAAGTCAATCGCACGTCAGTGGAAACAAAACCGAGATGGTTACTGGTGCTACTACGTAATTAAGGTCTAAGTATTTCCACCGAGACGTGGGTGTACCACTTTGGTGGATGTCAATATTAACGTATTCTGTAATATAAATTCCCAGTAATTTTTGCCTTTATTGATCCTTTTTCATTTCAAAAATGTTTGTGTTATTAGTGACTTTATTGTCGTACCTACTATTTTAGCTTGATAAAAAGAAACAATGCGAGATCAGATGTCACGGAAGAGGTACTCCCTAAAGTTTTAAGAAATGATCATGAAAAAACGGAACAGAAAACAGTACAGGTAAGTTAAAAAAAAAAACATACAAATTGATATTGTGCAATTATTACTTATGGGTTATTCGGTATTCCGGCTGCTCTCACTCATAGGTGGGGAGAGGTATATTTTTGTTTCTTTTCAAAAATAAAGGAATGTTTCATTTGAGTGCAATTTGCTATCTCAGTTGTTTAGAGTACTTTCCCTCCAGGTGGCATTAAAAAATTTCAGACCATATCTTATCGAAATTCGGGCTGCATAAGCCCTCTCTTTAAGGCCTATAAGTTATTTAGTAATCAATTCAACGAAAGTTACGGTACTTAAACGGAACGGCCAACCTCAGCTGAATTAAAATTGAAAAAATTTGCATAGTGTAGTTGAATTGGCAGTGTATCTACTTGCTTAGGTTTCCATTCTCTAGCCGGGCTGATGTTTGTATTACGAATTCAAATATCTATTCTGGGTCTTATTTCTGTTTATCTTTGTGTACATGCCATCCCGACGCAGGCAATTCGAGCGGTCTTATGATGATCAAGTAAGTCAGTAGGATTAAGGTTTTTTTTATTGTGAAGTCAAGAACGCTTTTACTGTATTCCTATTTTCGTACCGATCAACGGTGTTAATGAAAAAGTTTTTTCAGAGGTGTGGTGACAAAATATTGAGAAAATCATCTGAAATATCTTACAACGAACAGAGCGAGGACGATGGTGACTTTTCTGCAACTGATGGTTCAGATTACATTTCTGATAGTGATGACAAAAGTCAATATGCTCGCAAAACTAAAAGATGCTTCAACAAACACAAGAATGAAAAAAATCCAAATAATATTACAGTTAAGGCCTCGATACACGCCGATACGAACAGTGTAAGTTAAAGTCGTTAATTAATCCTTTAACTTTTATGTTACCTGATTAAGTTGTGAATGAAAAGTTTTATTTTCATTTCAGACTCCTCGTGCTCATATCATAGTTCCGGAAACACCGGACTCATCTTATGAAAAGGTTAGCAATTTACTTAAAAACCATCTGTGTTTTTCGCTTTTTCTTCGTTTTGTACAAACAAAGCAGGCTGTCATTAGACAAAGATGTTTAACGATAGCTTGGCACCTTGGACGAATTAACCACTGGACGCGAAATGACAGCCATATTCGCCTTTACCCCTCTGCCACTTACTGTGACCGATAGCCTCAGTAAACGATATCGCGTTGTCAGTGTGATGCTAGAGCTCGTGGCGAAACATTGGTACAAAAATAGGAAAAATGATCCGTATTGTTCAGCAAAAAAAATAGCGGGCAATCAAGAAATGTTTATTTTCACGCGTAAGCACAATTTCAACCTATTATAGTAGCTATTTTCCGTAAAATAAATAAAATTTGGTATGTAAACAAAGTTAGACTTAGCCGGTTTGCCGGCCCCCTTTAGTTCTCGGCCATTACGGAAACATAACCAGCCCCCCTACTCAAATGGCCAAAATTCTATTCGTTTGAACGCTATGCTTACTATTAAAACTAAATAAGCAAAAATAAGCAATAAACTATAAAATTACGTGCCGTAAGCTTGACAATTCTATACAATACATCGAAGTCTGTGATTTACATAAGTTTGCGACATGTGATTTAATCATCTATTGCTCATATTTAAGCTTTAAAAGTAAGCGTAGCGTTCAAAGGAATAGAAAGTTGGCCATTTGAGTAGGGGGGCTGGCCTCCTTCACTTGCTGAAGGTCGCGCGATAAGCACCTACCGCTAGCCGTGCCTTTGAAGGCACAAGTGAGCAGAAGGACGTCACACGCCCGCCTGTGTAATCGCACGGCGTCAGCTTATTGCATACGTATTGTCTCTATTATAATAGTAACAACGTCGAATCGACATTACTGTGCCGTATACAGATGTCAAAATCAAAAAATAAACAGTTTGTCGTTTTTCACATTATGATATATGCTACGCAGTTAATTTAAAAGAAGACAACTCTAACTTTGCCTCGTCAGAAAAGCTAAGAGCACGCTATAGAAAGAGAAGCAACTACTAAGTGAATATAGGTAACTGTAGGCCATTAGCGCTGCGTGACCTGAATTGCACTTTATTGTGTCGGAGCAAAAGTCGCTATTTATTTAAATGACTTTGCGGAATGCTGTTTCTGTACTTGTACTATTAGTTATTTTGTGACATAACCTAATAACATCAAAACTATACCCCGCTCATTTAAAAAAACAATATCCACATAATTTTTCAAGTGATTTTTATGCGTATTCAAATTGGTAGGGTTATAGTGATCCAATTGTGTCATCAGTGCGTGACAGAGAGCGACAGAGATAAAGTATAGACGGGTCATTTTACAAAATTCCTTCTGATATGCGACCGGACTTTAACAATTTATTATATTTAAAAATGATGACCTTCTCTAAATCTATGCTACCCTGGTACTTTGATAATGTAATTTAAAGAAAGTAAGTTTTTAATGTGTCGTGAGGAATGCATGTATGGAATTTTTCATTTACCTACGACACTACTGGGCCGGTAGTGTAGAAGGGAAAAAAAATTATCCATGACACTACCAGTAATGCGCCTTGGTAGTGTCGTGGGGAAGAAGGGCGAAAATTGAACAGGGTAGGTGTGTCGTTAAAAGTAGCAAAAAAATAGTGCATGTGAGTTTTTTGGAAGTTAAGTTACAATGTTGTTTACGGTTTGATACACATAATTTTTATCACTTAGTATGGTAAATTAGTTTTAGTACTGTTATTTTGACTTATATCTCAGTCATATTAAACATGAAAAGGGGGTCGTGCTTGCAAAAGGTCCAGTCGTTCTGAATTTTTTATATGTTGTTAGGATCTAAACCAACATTAAAATACCAGATTTGCAATTTCGAAAGTGCTGTGCGAGCGGCGGTGTACCCAAAAACCCATGAAATTTTCGGACTTTTTTCAGTATTTGCTCAATATCTCAGTGAAGGAAGAATTTTATCGGTTTAATCTACTATACTTTAAAAGTTAACTAAATTTCCTATAATTTAAAATCAGGGCGAGCTCTATACATCCATTGGTTCCCAAGATACTGTTCTTCGAAAATAAGTTTTTTTTCCAAAAAGTTATTTTTTTCGAAATAGTCACTTTCTTGTGAAATATCTTCTAAAATACGCATCCCACGTCAAATATTATTATAAGTAGTATCTGTAAGCCCAGCGGTTCTCTCAAAAACAGCAGATAACCATAAACAGTCATAGGTGGGCTTTGGGTAAAATGCAAATAAATAAACTGCGCTGGGTGCACAGCACTTTGGAAATTGCAAATCTGGTATTTTAATGTTGATTTTGGTCCTAACAACATATAAAAAAAAATCAGAACGACCAGACCTTTTGCAAGCACGGATGGACATTTTGACTGGACTATTAAACACGTAAAGTATTCGGTGTGATACATTCAAATTTGATGGCCGGGTAACTAAATGCATTTTTGGGAGGTCATTTGCTTTTCGGCCGCGTGGCCGAGAACAAATGTATGAGTTTCACAATCCATAATATTTGGCCGGCAATTATGGCCGAAAACCGGCTAAATCACCCTATAACATTGTCATTATTTGACAAGTGTACTCCCCCCTTCACCCGCAAAAATTGGTCGATCGTGATTTCATACAATTTTCTTACGTTACGTGTCTAGTGGTTAATTCGTCCAAACTTGGCACGCATTTTGACGACCCGCATGGTTGTTGACAGACAGCAGTACATCTGCCTCCTGCGCCAAGGCATCCGCGTTCGAATCCAAACTGGACATGTATTTGAATGATGAATTTAAATTTATGTTCTGGGTTTGGTTGTTATTTGTGTCTGCCTGTCTTTGCGTGTATCCATGGCATCTTGATACAGAGAATCCTAGTGTGGTTTTGTGGTGTTGTGGGTGTTCATGGGCGGTGGTGGTCATTTCACATCAGATGACCCACATGCTCGCATGCTTCCCTATTAAATAAAAAAAATATATAATTTTAATAAAAAAAATCTTTGTTTTTCAGGATAATACTGCAAATTCCAAACGCCCAATTAAAATTATCGATGAATCGATTGAGAAAGACTCCTGTATTACTTTACCACATTTAGTGGATAAAACATATAGGTAATTGTAATACTATGTTAATTTTGGTTTTGCTATTACGCTTCGTATACCTTTTTGTTCTATAGGACAACCAAAAATGTTTATAATCTAAGATAAAGAAGACACATAATTTTTGTAAAAAGCTATTTAGTTTCACGATTTTATGTATTTAATTTTAGTCTGTAGAAGGCTTTTTAAATTAATGTAGGTATCCTAAAAATTTTATTTTTGAATGATAACATTGTATTATTATAATGTTCATAGTATGTCACTTGCTGATAATGTAGCATTCTAATAGTGAAAGAATGTTTGAAATCGGTCCAGTTGTTTTTGAGTTTACTCGTTACAAACATAGAAAAATACAAATCTTTCCTCTTTATAATATTAGTATAGATAATTAATATTATTATTTTTAGGTCATTGGATGAACACCTAAACTACGATGTAATTGATATAGAAGATTTGAACAATGATATAGATTTGAACAATGACATAGATTTGAACAATGATATAGATTTGAACAATGATATAGATTTGAACAATGATATAGATTTGAACAATGATATAGATTTGAACAATGACATAGATTTGAACAATGATATAGATTTGAACAATGATATAGATTTGAACGATGATAGAGATTTGGGTGATATCGAACATGTTTTAGAAGACGTAAGTACTTTTAGACGTCCCATGGCAGATTATAATGATGAAGCTTTATTTTGTGAGATACGATAAGAAGCAGAATCTTCTTCTTGTAAGATCGGTGGCCGACCTCAAAACCTTAGTATTAGAGTTATTGAGCCGCCAATGGCCCATGACATGCAAATTTTACCTAATAACTTTAATTTTATTTGTCATTCAATTAAATTCTCTTGTTTTGATTTATCCAGATTACATCATCGAAACCTGCAAATCAACGAAGTTGGGATAGACGAAACTGTTGCCTTTATTGCGAAAATTTAGTTACGAATTTTACGCGTCATTTAATTAGAAATCATTGTGAAGAAATAGAGGTTATAAAGCTTATGGCTATCAATGACCCTGATCCTAAAATTCAAAAAAAGAAAAGGCAAGCTTTTACTGATGATTTGAGAAATCGTGGTAATTACATTCACAACAGCAACGTGGTTTCAAATAATGAGGGACATTTAATACCGACGAGAAGGAAAAATAATGAAGAATTAAGTCAAAGCCCATCAGGATTTGTGATCTGTAAAAAATGCCTGGGTACTTACAGAAGGTCAACGTTCTACAGACATAGCAAGAAGTGTATAAGTAATGAAGATAACATGACTAAACATGCCCTTGCTAAACACGCATTAAGTATCATACCAAAATTTGAACATGCATCGAAAGAATTTGAACAAAATATATTACCAAGGTTGCGTAATGACGAAATTTCTCTTATCGTAAAACACGATCCTTTAATTATTGCTTATGGTTGTAGACTTCTGAAGAAAAAGAAAGAAAAAAGAAGTAGAAAACTAATCTGCTCTAAAATGAGAGACCTAGCGCATCTTTTCAAGATTGTACGAGAAAAAAATCCTGACATTGTCCAACTACAAAACTTGATTGACCCTAAGTACTATGAATGTTTTATTGAAGCAGTGAAAATAATGAGTGGTTTTAATGAAGAAACTGGCCACGTTGAGGTGATAAGCATACCTGCAAGAATTCGTCCAGAAATATTAGGTTGTATTGATATTTTGTTTACTAATACAATTATGGACAATAACAAATCAACAGCACTAAAAGAACACATCAAAAACAAATTGAGTGAATTTAAGTTACTACTCGAGGCCAATTGGCAATGGGAAGTTTCTTCGAACGCTGAAAAAACACGTAAGCGTAACCTCATGACAAAAGCACAAGTGATGCCACTAGAAAAAGATATCGAGAAAGTGATGATAAAAATTCATGAACTGGAAGAAAAATACTATAATGATATAAAAAAGGATACCACTATTGTCAATTACGAAAATCTTTGCGAGGTTACAATTGCACATATTATTCTTTTAGATCGCAAGCGAAGTGGTGATGTTGCTGAAGCAGAGCTCAAATATTATCTTAACAGAAAGACAGACGAAATTCCACCACAAGTTCTGGAAATGCTTGATAAAAAACAAAAACAAGCTATATCAGATTTAGACCTTTTCCAAATTCCGGGTAAACGAGGTAGGTCTGTACCCGTGCTTCTGACTAAAGTGATGAGAAGAAATATTGATGCGCTGATAGCTTGTCGATCACCTCTGAATATTTCGTCGGATTACTTGTTTGCACGTCCACTCACGGATAAACCATTTGATGGCGGGAGATGTCTCAATAAAATAAAAAACATGTGCAACTTAAAAAAACCGGAAATGTTGACTTCAACTGGATTGAGACACCATATTGCCACAATTTCTCAAGTTCATAGTAAAACTGACGATAAATACACCCAACATTTAGCTACATTTCTCGGTCATGATATGCAAGTGCATGCCAGTAACTATCGATTACCCATACAAGCTATTCAAAAGGGACTTGTTGGTAGCAGACTTATGGAAATTGAAAAACATTCAAAAAAAAATAAGAAAGAGGCGGAAAATGAGTCTGAAAGTGAAATGACTGAATCATGCGGTAAAGAAATTGAAGAAGGATGTAAACAAACTGACAGTGACACACATAGTGAAGAAAATGAAACTAACAAAAATAAAGCGAAAATAACAGAAGCAGAAATAAACATTAATATAATCGAAGAGAATGAAAGTGACAAAATTATAATGAATGAAAAGAATAATAAAGAGAATTATCAGCAAAATGAAAGCGCTAGATGTGAAGAAAGGAGTAGCAAAGCAGATTTTACTAAAGAAAGAAACAAACAAACAATTGGCGAAAAGAAAAAAAATATGATGATCCAACAAAAAAGTACTTCAAAGCAGGTGCAGTCTTCGGATACCGAAAGTTCTGTTGACATTCCACTCCAACGTAGAAAATATTTAAAAAAGAAAAAAAATATACTTACCGATGATGAATCTGATGAAGAAATAACTAAACCGAAACCAAAAACACGAAAGAAAACTCATAACAAATGGAGTACCGATGAGGTGCAAGCAGTAATGCGACATCTGAAACGATTTATTCAAATGAAAAAAAATCCAGGGAAAGCTCTTTGTGAACAAGTATTGCGCAAAGAGCCAGTGCTGCATAAGCGGACGTGGATGCAAATTAATACCTACATCAACAATATTTACAAAAAGAATTTATAGATTTCACGGAAAGGATTGTTTCAACTAAAAAAGCAAGTACTTAAGATAGCATCATCTCTTAGGGCATGTGTAGAGGCACGGACATTTAGTTTCGGGATTTGCTCAGTTATTAAAAGTCTATATTTTTGTTAAAAAAATGCATAAGATTGCATTGGATTTCCTATTGTGTTATGAAAAGAAATTATGTTTTTTTTAGTTTAAAGAGAAGTATAAAGAGAAATTATGTTTTTAAGTTATATTTTAAGTAACAATGTTTTCAATGTAACCGTTGGTTTCTTGAAATAAATTAATAACAATTCTTATAATTTTTACCACTAATTTCTAAGTCTTACTACAAAACAGTGTTTAAAGTTTGACGCTGCCTAAAACAAATGCTGTCACTTTTTTGAACATACTGATAAATAGAGACAGCATTAGTTTTAGTTTAGGCAGTATCTAACTTTAAACACCGTTTTGTAGTAAGAAGGTAATAGTTTCATAATTCTTTAATATTTTATTATAATATTTCTTTAATGATGGATAAAGTGAAATTGCTGAATTTTGATGATGATGACCCTTTGTAATTGTGAGTTACCATTGTATTTTGTACATTGTAAACGTCCCATCGATCTATATATCACCAATGAAACGTCCACATTACAAAAATAAAATCTTTTTCAATCAACAGTGTTTTATTCGAAATTAACAATAACAAAATATAAGAAATCAAAATATAAATATATAAGCACTTTCGTCGCCGTCCACTGTTTCTTCGTTTCTTCAGTCGCTCCACTCTGCTCTGCTATAGTTGCTGCGTCATCGTATGCTGTACATTCATTTCACTCCGCTGTAATTGTTGCTTCTTATTTCATTTCAGTTTGTTGTAACCGCTGCGTCCTTGTTCACTAGTTCACTACTTGCTACACTCCGCTGTAACCGCTGCGTCGCCGTCATCCAATAAATACACGAAGTCAACTCTGGCAAGCAATGGTATTCTACTGGAGCGCCAGCGCAGGCTTCGTGTGTTTCAACCTTCACTCCAATCTTCTGTAGCGTTTGGGTTGTCATTTAGTGAATTATGTCATTCAATGAATGACAACGCAACAGCCACAGCGGAGTGTAGAGACTGGTAATCCAATGGACGACGATGGAGCTACTACTGGTGAATGACAACGCAACAGCTACAGCAGAGTGGAGCAAGTGAAGAACCAGTAAATGACAAATCAACTCCTAAAGTGGAGTGGAGTGAGTCATGAACTAGTCTTCACTCGCTGCACTCTGCTGCTTCTCTGTAGTCGTTGTTTCGTCCCTTCCTGGTTAACCAGTCGCTCCATTCTGCTGTGGTTTTTGCGTCACCATCCACTGGTTCTTTACTCGTGGAATTTTCTGTAAACGATGCGTCGTCACCTGGTGATTCGCTCGCTGCACTCTACTGTAGTCGATAATCGCCTGGCACACCACTTGCTTTACTCTTTTGTAGTCACTGCGTCTTCTTTCGCTGGTTCACTAATCACTGCACTAGTGTCATCATACTTTGGTTCACTCGCTCCACTCCGTTGTAGCTTCTAGCTCTTCACTTCCTCGCTAAATTGTAACTAATGCTCCATCATGATCATTTCACAAAGGTGGGTCATCTGATGTGATCATTTCACATCAGATGACCCACCTTCTCGCTTGCCTATAACATAAAAAATATAGATAATAATGCGCTGTCATCCGCTAGTTCATCAATCACTCGCTCATTCAGACTACAGCCGCTGCTCCGTCGTCTACTGGTGCTTTTCTGCTCCGTCGCGTCGTCCACTGATTTTTCACTTGCTGCACACACAGCACTAATTTATGTAAAGACAAGAATACATGACTTAGTGACGCTGTGTGTGCCTAGTTTGGTTAGGACTGTGCAAGCTGATAAACTCTTTGTTCGGAAAGTACCTAATATGATTTCGTGCTTCGGAAGGCACCTAAAGTTATTGTTCCCGGATACTTTCTACGAAAGCAGTCGTTACATTAGCCATGACAGAGGATTGTGATAGCCCAGTAACGCTGTTGTGAAAAGAATGAGGACCCTCTATTCAAATGTTAGTTATCAGTTCGTTAGTTATCAGTTCCCTGTCAGTACCTATCTTAAAATTCATTTATAAAAGGACTAAAAATTAAAAACCAGTCCTTATAATCTTTTATACGTCGTTATTAATATAGCAAAGTACCTATAGATTTCTTTATTAAGATTTTGAGTGCCGTCGGGGTACTGCTATGTTCAGAATGGTCAGAATATATGCTACTTAGCGATACCCCGAGACGCCACTCTAAATCTAAATAAAGAAATCTATACTTTGCAATACTTAATAACGACGGATATTTTTTTTTTTTTTTTTACTTTTGAAGGGCTGGTTTTTAATTATTAAGTCCTTTCAGCGTAGGGGCTTTGTAAATTTTTATTGAATAGTTATTTCAATAAAGTGTGCATTCATTCATTCATTCATTCAAGCTTTTTTAACAAGTTCGTTAAGTTTCGGTATAAAAAAATTATTCCATTTTCATTAACATCAGCTGATACTCTTCAAACTACTGAATAGATTTTTACCAAATATAGCTAAAAACCACCACAAGGAAACTAGCTTTCACGTAAAAACCCGCATCAGAATCGGTCCATCCATTCGAGAGCTACGATGCCACAGACAGACAGACACACACACAGACATTGGCTTCAAACTTATAACACCACTCTTTTTGCGTCGGGGGTTAACAATAAACTGTGTTGAAACAGTTTGTTATTTAGCAGTAAGTTCTTCTAAAAGGAAATAAATAATAATAAATACTTAGATAACAAGTATTAAGGTCTGATTTGGAGTCACATTACTTCAGTCCGACCCTTGTGAATCTTTAAATGCAATATTCTCTATTACCTACTTTAAAGGCAATTTGAACCACTAGCTAGGCATTATTATGTAATTGTAGCTAGTAGTATATAGTAGCCCGAACGTGCCAATGAGAAAGCCCGTGGCAAATGCTGTGCTCTGATTGGCCCATTTGAATCGGATCAACAACTGTTCAAACGCAAAAAAGGTGGATTTGTATAAAAATGTCTTAATTATTATTATTACTCATCGTGACACTTGTGGCTCCGAACGGAGCCACATATTTATGGTCAGCTGGCATCGGATCAACAAAAGACACCCGGATCAACAAGTGCAAATGGATCAACAAATTACTACCTATACGGCACGTTGGAGCCACAAAGTGCCCAAAGGTATATCTATATATATATATATATATATATATATTTATATAGATAAGTACTTAGGTAGTTGGTATTTCTGTACATTATACTAGCCTAGCCGTTGGTTTAAAATTTAAATTGAGTGTCGGTTACAAAAACTTGGTAACTAACAAAAATAGAAACAAAAAGCGGTGTAATGTGAATGTGACAAATACTGAGTTCTCTATCCATCACACCTGATGAACTTCCTAGTTTGTACTCCTACTCATATATGATATTCACCAGTCGTTGCAACAAGTACCGTGATGAATCGTAGTCTCCTCCGCCGATTGCCGCGCACATCTGTCGAGCTCTCGGCCAATCACGTGCGTGCGCGGGCGCACATCTGTCGCAAACCACGCAGCGCCGACACGGCGCGTTTTTGTTCCATTTTGGTATTATATTTTTTGTCTTGTAGGTCGAGAGCTCGAGATAAAGCCCCAAGCTTTTGAATCGTTCGTACAATAATAATAATATGTCCATTACCTCCCCCATAGATAGACACAGAATAAATAATAGTATACCTATAGAATAATAGATCACTGAAGGTAAAGTACCTACTGTCTTTTATGATGATTAATATTTTTTGCTTTCGGTGATATATGCTCGGTTTGCTCAATGTTCAAGCGCTACTACTTATTCAGCTGAAAGGGTTACGTAAAAAAAACTTGTATGCATTTTAACAGTTGGTGCAGTAATTTATACCTACTTGACACAAAAATAAAGTACAAAATAATAAAATAATAAATATTAGACATTGTAGATTGTTCCGATTCCAAAGTAGCTAAAGCTCTTGTGTTATTGAAATCAGAGACAACGGTGGTATCACAAACATGGAGAATATAAGACCTAGCTCTACCATGAGTTGGTATAGTAAACTACAATAGTTTACTATACTCGCTAGCGAGCATCGAGTAACGTTTTGGCCTTTTTCATAGCAATTCGGTACCATGAGTTACTAATTGACAGATGGTATCGAGAAATACCATAACGATAGTAGTAAAGTTACTCACTTGCGTTTTGAGGCGTGAGATCAATGAGTATACCTTTTACTATCCTCTATGGCATAGAGGAATGTAAAAAATAGGTACAACAAAAGAGAATGTAATCAAACCGCGGTACAACATAGTCATTGGCGTGAATACTTCTATTTTAATTTAATTTAGTATTTTTTGTGTCTAAAATAGTCTAAATAATGTCTTTCAGAGTTTATTTAGCATAAAATATGTGCGCCACAGCTGCATAATGCGACGAAATCAAGGGCAAATTATCCTTACTAATATTATAAATGCGAAAGTCCGTTTGTTTGTTTGTTTGTTTGTTACGCCTTCACGTCTTAAATACTGAACAGATTCTCATGAAATTTTGCATACACGTTGCCAGGGGTACAGAGAAGGACATAGGGTACATTTCACCCCGAAAAAAAGTATTTTTCCCGAGGGATAGCAAAAAACGTTTCCACGCAGACGAAGTCGCGGGCGGCCGCTAGTAAACCGATAAATATGAAAACCCGTGTTAGAAATCCTCTAGTCAGGGGGTGGGTCAGGTTGTGCCCAACGCTGAATAGTGGCCCTTCTAGGTGGGCCCTCCATTCAGTGGGCTTACTAAGGTCACCATTCAAATACGCCGTAACGTAATGCATTCCTCCACTTTGAAACTAATATAAAAAAGTTTAATTAAGTACTTTCCCATAAAGCATATTACAAAATTAGAAAATGTTGTGTTAAATCTAAATAATAATCTACTTAGTTGCAAATATGTTAATTCCGTCCGTATCAAGGTAATAAGTACTTGATACAAATAAGGCCTATTTAATTTTAAGTCTTTAAATATTATTTAATTTATTATTTAACAGTAGAAATATAAAAAAAACAGTTCTAACTAAATGTAATTTTCCGAAAACTTGACTTTGGCCGTAATAAATCGATTACACTTATTAAATTAAGGCCTATTACTTTTTTATGTTAAATTGAGGTTAAATATGAAATTATATTAAATAAAAACATCTTATCAATAGAATATTTATTTTAACAAAGTAAAGATTCATGTTATTATATATTCTAAAAAAAGATCTCACTTTAATATCATATTTGAATAAGGCACAAAAAAAAACGTAGGTATCTGCCGCATGTCGCTCTGCCAGGTTGTATTTCGTCCAATTTGTACGTTTTTATTAATTTGGAAGGAAAATTGGATATTTTGTCGATTGTTGGATGATACACACATTATCTGTAATGAAATAAGTAAACCATAAGTTGTATAAGTTGCGGGATTCTCATTAAGCTCTACTGTGTTGAAATAAGACCTAGGCTATTATCGTAACCACGCTCTGTCCCCCCCTACTCAAATGGCCAACATTCTATGCGTTTGAACGCTACGTTATTACGTGCCGTAAGCTTGTCACACAATATCAAAGTCTGAGATTTACATAAGCTTGCGACACGTTATTTAATCGTCTATTGCTCATATTTTAAGCTTTAAAAGTAAGGTTGGCCATTGGAGCATGGGGGCAGGTCGTCTTTAAAAATTGCAATAAATGCATCTATAGCCAATAGTAAAAACAAATCAAGGTCATGGATAGCTAATCATAAATATTAAGAAACAATTATTAAGAGAAGCTTAAACTAAAACAGCGTAAGTTATATAAAAACTTTCATAAATGTATTTTTCTGGTTGGATTTAGGTTTATCTGAGTTTTCTAATGATTTGTACTTGGACGGATCGTCCAAGGATTTGTATCAAGTACCAACCTTTTATTTCACCTTTCCATAAACTCCTCTAACCGACTGCTTCTAATTTTATTCTTATCAATCTTAACAAGCTAGCTATTGCACAACAAAATACGCAAAGAAAACACAAAATAAATAATTATTAAAACGTGAAAATTACATTTGACATCTTCGATTTGACATAAATAGTAATCATAGAGGAAAGTAAAAAGATAGTAACCAACATAAATTCAAAATTCACTTACATTCGGTATACACGCACTAACTAGTGTTTTTTTACTTAGTCGGATTATAATTGCAAATTACACCAACTAAGGTAAACGACCAATATTTCGTGTTAGTACGTTATTTCGTTTAGTTTTTTTTCTGTCGCAAATTATTAATTATTACACCTACATTAGTACAAAATCTATACCACATAAACGGTCTAAAAATCAAGTACCAACATTTTGGTAACTGAACTGAGACACGGTTACGGTATCTATCCATTACCGTGACTGAGGGCAATGCGACGTTCAAAACTCTCGGCAGCGCCAAACTGATTAAATAATAGAAAGCTTATTTATCCTTATTGGGGAATTCTCGATCCAAGTCGGCGAAAAGAATTTGCAATTTTCGAAAATTTTGGAAAATCTCATAAAGTTACTGACCTATTTTACGAATTCTAATTCCACTTTGAAGCCCTCTGGCAGACGTACAATTTGACATATAGCCCATCCGCGTACCTTTTATATCAGCGAAACTACAGGCAAATGTCACAATTTCTTAAATCGGGGCACAATACTCGATCACGTAAACATAAACCTAACCTAAGATGGCATTTTTTAAATCAAAAATTAATTCTACGTTATTGATTTTTCCGAAAATGATACCAAACTTGGCTTAGTACTATACTTAGGCAGTTATTAACATCAGACTTCATGAAGGCTGAGCTCTCCCCTCCCCCCACCTACATGAAAAATCCAGGTGGCTCCACTTCGTAAACCCATCTTAGGAACACAAAGATCAATCCTGGTGAAGGAAACCTTTGGCTAAGCAATAGCCGGATTTTTATTATTTTTGTCGTGTACAGTACAGTCACTACCATAAACTTTGACACACCATAGCTTGGAAACTACAATTTGTATCAAAATGAATAGTAATACTTATTTGTAGGTAATTTATCAGTAAATAATTGAATTATTGACCATTTTGTCCTAGCTTGTATGGTTTTCCTGAAAATTTAGAAAATCTGTAAAACGGGTCACATTTCTAGGGGGGAGGGGTGACGTGGTAGAGGGGAGAGGGGGAGAGTTATTTTTATAATGTACTCACCTAAAGGTATAACGGTATAACATAGCCTCATTAAAACTTAACTATTAATTTCGCCATCTTCCCCATACATTTAGAATGAATATCCTAAGTCTTAACATGCCGAAATATGGGACATTTAACGGGTCACATTTCTAGGGGGGAGGGGTGACGTGGTAGAGGGGAGAGGGAGAGAGTTATTTTTATAATGTACTCACCTAAAGGTATAACGGTATAACATAGCCTCATTAAAACTTAACTATTAATTTCGCCATCTTCCCCATACATTTAGAATGAATATCCTAAGTCTTAACATGCCGAAATATGGGACATTTACCCCGTATCGAGTTCACATGTGCGAGGATAGTAAAATCGTGGATGGTGAGCACATTTACTATAGATTTTAGTTCTTCGCGTATCCGCTAGAGGCTCTGCTTCAATTTCCCATACAAATTGCTAACGCGGTCGATATCGAGAATGGTTTTTGTAAACTCATGGTAGTGCTACAGACCAGACAGCCGGGAATCGAATTCAGAGATGGCGACACGACTAGGGAGGTCGTCGAAGACAGCCTATAAGGCTGAAGGAAACAAAAAAGCCTTCAGTAAAACGATTAATACAGACATCATCAAAATCGTCCTTAACATAAATAATAGCTTAATTAATTGGTAATTAACTGTAGCAATGCTCATCTGGCAGCTGCAGACGCAGTGTAAGCCAGTTAGCCGGATACACATTAGCGGATGCCGCCAAGCGTAAAATATTGTGTAACAGAATTATCTACTAAACAAAAGCACAAAAATGAACACTTTAGAACTTTGATACACACAGCACACCAACTGTAACGCTTGTTCTGTAAGTTGAAAGTCATACGAATTACGAACGCTAGTATTTGCGACATATAGTTTTAAAATGATCAGCTAAACTTTACCCCAATAAAAGAAAAAGAAAAACTTCTGACTGTGATTGTAAGGCCATACAGAAAACCTATTTTGAAATTACTGTGATAAACAACAAGAAACTTCCCGTTATTGGAGAGCTCATTAACGGAAAAGAAAGGAAACTTTTCAGTTACGGTAAACCTATTATGATGATTTAATAGCAATCTAACTGTATTTACGTTTCTCAAAACAATAAACCTGACTGATGACGAAATTTTATGCAGGCTCACATTTTCTCTATTTAGATAAGATCATATCTGATTTAGAAGGAACCATACATTTATTAAACCAGAAAAAACTCATAGCTGCTACAATTTTTATCATAAAATTTACTCCTATAGTTCAAACATGTATAACGAATTTCTCCTAACGAGATTCCACAGTTACAAACAAAGATTCTTATCACGATAATATACGCCCGTAATAAAAATATAATGATGTCTTGTCAGAACAAGAAAAACTCGTAGCTACTACGATTTTCATCACATAATCATACGTCTGTAGCACGCTCGATCATGTTACAGGCATCGACACAGATCTTGAGCGGTGACAGTTATTGGGCAGAATTCATTTTAGGTCTCATTGGCGGGAGACGTGGTGCGGGGCGACTGCAAGCATGCACAGTAATCCCTTCCAATTTCTCTCACGATTCGTTTCAGCACAATAACGTTTTTAGAAAATTAAAGAAAAATAACCTCGTAGATACTACGATTTTCATGACTAAAATATCCCCTAAAACTTAGGAATGTGTAATAAAATCATGTTTAAAAAACTCGTAGCGACTACGATTTTCATCCAAAAACATCATTATTTAGGAAAAATTCGTAGCTACTACGATTTTAATCACAAAAATATGCGTCTGTATAACGGGCACGTTAATAAAAAATTGTAACAAAAAAACCATGATACTACGATTTTTATCACAAAAAACTAATGTCTGTAGCTTTGACATGTTAATTAAATTCTTGTAACGAGAAAAACTCGTAGCAACTACGATTTTTATCATAAAAACTTGAAACGCATCATGAGTACTACGCTTTACTCGTTAGCGGTTCCACTTGCTCCATATTATTTTACCAGGCTCCATTACAAAGTAGGTCGAGTCCCCGTGGCCAGAGGGTGAACACTTGCTTACGTATGCTCAGCCCGTGTTCCGCCGCTGAAAGCTAGTTCACGCCTGCATTTTTTCAAAGAGGGTGAATGGTGTGATGTTTGTGTGAATGAATATAACGTATGCTATTTAATGAAAGAAATTTTAATGTGAGTCTGTGAGTAAAGAACGTTAAAGAGTTTGTTAGTCTTTGTGCGCCTGAAAAAGTGAAGGGCGTTCGTATTGAGATTAGTAAACCGAATACAAATTACGGACTGGCATTACTTTACATACCAAGATACTTAGTGAGAGTTTTCTATTTTCATAGAGCTTTAATTTAGTAACTAATGAAGTAATGGGTAGTATTTAATCGGGTAACAACGAATTCCCATTTTTACCGACTTCAAAAGGAGGGAGGTACTCAATTCGAACAGTTTTTTTTTGTTTTTTGTATGTACACCGATTACTCGAAGACGGCTGGACCGATTGAAATGATTCAAACGTTATTACATTAGGTAAACTCCCAAGTTGGTCCCATTTTTTAAAATTTTGAAATCGGTTCAGTACTTTTCAAGTAATCTTGAAAAAAGCACGAAAATAGTATGATTTTGTGTGAACTACCTCGATGATCAGTCGTATAACTTCTTTGTTTATGAACTGAATAAGATAATTATTTTTTTGTTGGAAAAGGGATATCTTAAGTGTAGTTCTTTAACCGACTTAAAAAAGGAGGTTCTCAGTTTGACCCGCATTTATGTATGTTTCTCCGCGATTAACTCACGTTTGGCTGAGCCGATTTTAATTTCTACCTAAATAATATACCTACACTATCTAATACAAAAAGTACCTACACTAAAAATAAAAAAATAAAAAATTGTTTGAAAAAACAAAAAACCGACTTCAAAAAACCTACCTCTAAAAAGCAAGAAATAATATTCGTAATAATAAAACACGTCTATTGAAGTCGGGTGGGGCTTTTAGAATAAAAAAAAGGGATTTGTACTTCAGCCCCACCCGAATTCAATAGACGTGTTTTATTATTACGAATATTATTTCTTGCTTTTTAGAGGTAGGTTTTTTGAAGTCGGTTTTTTGTTTTTTCAAACAATTTTTTGGGTATAAAAAATATTGAATATGGCGTATTGAAATACTAAGTGGGCGACGGACTGAGGGCGACTACAAATGTTTAAAATGGGTGACTTAAAAATACAAATTGAGTAACTAGTTATTCAAAACGGGCGACCAAATTAAATACTATTTGGGCGACAACCTTAGGGCACACAAAACATTTAAAATTTGGTTATATATTTTATTTAAAAAAGGTGACTATTATCCTAATCGAGATGACAAAAATACCATATTGGGCAGCTTAAATCAGTTATATAGTTACCTACTTGTTATAATAGTCGCCCACTCAGTATTTTTGTCACTCATTTAGAATTTTCATTGCTAATTTCAATTATTTATCTTCTACATGTAGTCGCCCGTTTAGTTATTGTGTCGCCCAAAAAATAAACCGCTGCCAGGTTTAGTATTTAAGTATCCCATTAACAGTCGCCTTTAATTATTTTCAGTCACCCAATTAATTAATTCCCGTAAATAATATAGGAAAACGACACAAAACAGGCTAATGAGACGTTGAGTTGCTTTAACCGCTTGTATTGGAAATATCTGGGAAAAATAGGATCTCGAAAGCGTTTTTCAGAGATTTTTTCAGATATGAATAGGGTTTATGGGTCGTCCTGTATAGAAAAAGAGTAGTGTCGCCATCCTCTCTCTCTACAAAAAAGGTATTCTTCAGTAAACATACCAAAAAAGGTATTCTTCAGTGCGTTTACTGAAGAATACCTTTTTTGGTAGACCACTCTTTTTCTGTAAAACTGATAAACCCAAAGCTTCTTCTTCAAGCAAGGTCTTGTAGGATCCTGGTCGGATTCTCTTACGAGGCGAAGATTACAGACTTACCAAACTAACCACCCGCTTTTTGTCTACAGGATCAGTGTCATGCGAGGACGAAACCATAGGCCCAATCTTCATAAAGGAACCTCCGAACCGGGTGGATTTCAGCAACACGACGGGCGCAGTGGTGGAGTGCGCGGCACGGGGCTCGCCGGTGCCCGACGTCATCTGGGTGCGATCCGACGGAACTGCTATTGGAGATGTCCCAGGATTAAGACAGGTGTGTTGGTACTCTCATTATCAATAGTTATTTTTCCTTCTGCTGGAGTAGGCCAGACCCTGAATTACCTAACTCTGTTCCTAACAATTCTCGTTTGAAGTTGCAGTTGCATTGCTGCTTTAGGTAAGATAGTTGTCACATTGGTTCTAAGTAAAGCAGCAATGTAACTGCGATTTCCGTCAAAGTTGATTGTGAAATGAAACCACAGTAATAACGGTGAAATACTTTTACTTTCTTCCCAGGAATACACCATGATTATTATTAACTAGGTTATAGCAACAATACGTTAACAGTTTTCCCTAACTACTTCTCTTCTCAACGGTTGGACAGTGACTGAGCCTGCAACTCGCTTTCGTTGACCGTTCCGCCGATTATCCCCACCACATTACCTCCTCATTCCACTACAAAATGGCGGGAAAATGTGGCGGGAAACGGTGGAGCCAAGCGGCGGTGTTGCCAGGCTAATAAACGAAGATACTACTATTATCCTTTCAATTTCATTTAAAATCATAACAATAAAAGGGATTTATTACTACTCCACGACAAAACGTCACATTCGTCCATCCTGACGTCGTGCGTGTCCTCATGCACGGCAAAATATCGTCACATTCGGCAGGTTGTATGTTTAATTATATTGCATTAATTTGATATTTATAAAAAGTTCAGAAATCTTATGTTATACAAAAAAATTAATGGTTTAATTTATTGTTTTATTTTAATTTTGTGAATTGATAATTGCTAAAAAGAGAATCTACTGAATCTACCACCATTTCACAAAATTGGAAGGCCCCTTCAAGAAAGAAATGGCGAAAGAAAACTTGGAGGGTTATTGACCTCAGTCTTTTATATTTATTTATTTACAAAAACTAATTGTATCATTAGATCCTGCTGTGTGTGTTTGGGGCTATAATTTTTGACTAATGGGGCCCAAGCTGGGATGGAATTATCCAACTATCACCTCATTTGAAATTAGGATATTTATTGATTTCAATTCAATAGCCTTGCGGAGTATTCTAGAAATAAATCTACGTTCCATGATCCCGAAGCTATGACATTTATAAAAGCCTGTAATATTGTATAAATCCTTAGAAACCCACAATAAAGCAAATAAATGACTTTCATGTAAGTAGCACTTATTATTAGTTCATTCTACTAAATTATGAATTTTATTATAATGTTAAATGAATACAATAATAAAAAGAATATAGCAGCCAACGACAGGGTAAACAAACTCAATCACAAATTGCAGATTTTTGACAGACTGATACTCAACTAAAATTATCAATGATTTTAATACAAAGTTCAATTTTATTCAATTAGCAATAATTCTTACTATCACGGGGAACATAAAAGTAACTTCCTTTCTTTGCTTTGTTACTACATAGTAACCCCCTTACTAATAAAGATTGTATAGCAGCTGCATAGTTACACAGTGTTTTGTCACTTTCTTTTTAATGTCAAACTCAAATAGTTTGACAGAGAGTAACCATTGTGTAACTATACATCTGCTATTCAATCTTTATTAGTAAGGGGGTATGTGTGCACTTCATAAACAACGTTCAACGGCTATATAGGTACAATCTTGAGTCTTATTAAAAAGGAGAAAATGAATGTTACCACTTTACAGTTTGTTAAGGTATTAAATTTACAGATATACAATATTTTATTAAATTATTCATTAATTAACTACACATGTAAATCATATAATGACTAAACTTGTGTTGCAACAATAAATTAAGATGCATTCTTATTTATTTACTTCATAATTCGCAGCATGACTTAGGTTAGGTACCTACCTAATATATTTATAGTGTCTGTGTTACCTATAATATTTAATTTAGTTAAAACTACCTACTTTAACAGGTTCTAAATAAGATTTAAATATTATATTTGATATATCAATTCATAGAAATTCTGTTCTATTTCTAAGTTCAACCAGAAGATAATTGTAGCTGAAACCTATAATCTGTCGCAGCCCGTTGCCGTCGTGGCGTAGTGCCGCCAAAACTACTGTCAGCCAATAACGCAACCGTCGCGTCGCGTCGTTTCTACCAGTCAGTCATCCAAAAATCTTCCGTAGCACATCCTTCAGCCTGCTGCCGCCACCTAGCGTCCTCTATAGCGCATTGGCATCTTGTTAGATGCCACATATTTCTGAAATAAATAAAACATAATCGACAGTAACCGTTCATATATCATAGTACAAATTTCAACCAAATAAACATCAGGGTAAAATATTTGAATCTATACATGAGAATTGGGATGATGACTAATGAATAAAATAACGAAATACCTACTAATAAAAATCGTAAACACATTAAACTTTGAGAGTAGCTTGTATACCTCTTGGTTTTGTATATTGCATATTATTTGTTTTATGACCCTTCAAAGTTGGGTGGACAAGTCTAAGTACGTAAGTCCAAAGACAAGTCCATTAAAAAAAAGTATAAAATTTATTACAATAAATGGTACTTTTAATTAGTCCGTAAAATGTCTAGTAAATTTGTCTAAGAAACCATTTTGATAAACACAATATTTAATATGGCTGCCAAACAAATTTCCTATACTCAGGCGTGACATCATAAGTCATAACTGAGTAACCGTTAGTATGGAGCGTTTTTGGGTGAGTCCATTTGTGTGCTTTTCAAACTGTGATATCTCGGGCAGTTTTCATGCTAGCGAAATAATTCTTTCACCAATGTTTCTTTTTTTGAGAGGTAATTTGTGTAACATAAAATAAATAAAAAAAATATCATGCCTATTGTTTGAGATAAGAACGATGTCGTAAACTAATTTGTGACATACAAATTCACACATACAAAACGATAGATATCCATTTAATTGCATTGTTCTGAAATTATAATAATATCAAAGTAATATAATTACAATTTTGCTTTCTTTATTTGATCATAATAAAAAAAATAGTTATCGCTATAGACAGATTAATAATGATAATATATTTATTAATTTATCACGGTCTGAACTGAAGCTATTGAATTATCATGATAACTCATTCATTTTATTTCACAATTTGTGGTTCTCAGACATTTTATATATAATGTGTTCAATTCTAGTAATGGCTAATGTTGATACTCGGGGCTACCGTTTGCCACTATGTGGACACGGCCTGCCAAAGCACTGATATTCCAGCCAGGGCTACCGTTAGTCATCATGCGGACAGGGCCTGCCAAGACACTGATACTCAGGGCTACCGTTTGCCGCCATGTGTTCACGGCCTACCAAGACTTGGATATATTCAGGCCAGAGCTATCAACTGAGGACACACATGGCCCATAGATGCGAACACTTGACCGCTTAACAATTATGCTTTAGGACACACATGGCCCATAGATGCGACACACTTGGCCGCTTAACCATTATACTTTAGGACACACATGGCCCATAGATGTGACACACTAGGCCGCTTACTAAGTACTACACTTTAGGACACACTTGGCCCATAGACGCGACACACTTGGCCGCTTACTAAGTACTACACTTAAGGACACACTTGGCCCTAGACGCGACACACTTGGCCGCTTACTAAGTACTATACTTAAGGGCGCACTTGATCGGTATTTAATTGTAGCTAACACCTTGCTATGTACACTACCTAACCTTGTACGACTTATTTTCTCCAACATCAATATATTGTATTCCAGTAGCATCGAACTGCAGCTTAATAAACCACAGTTCTCCACAAAAAAAACGCGGACTACATAGAGTACCTACTCATCTAGTGACAGAACTTTGTACATGTATAATTGAGTACCGATTTTTCGTGAAAATACCCCAATATATTTATTTAAGGGCCTGTGCATTAAGCTAAACAAAAACAACTTTAATAATATTTTACATATGACAATTTGATTACGATTAATAAAATTGCTTAACGTGATCAAACAAGCGTATTAAGTTAAACGTAGCCTTGTAAACTGAAGGCGTATCTAGCCTAATGAAGGTGTCTCTAGCCTTATGACCTGAAGGTGTCTAGCTATCTAGCCCAGTGTTGCTTTCAAAAAGCTGTACAAAACTGTAAAACTCCTTAAAAAGCTGTAAATCTACAGTTTCTTATCTTGTATTATTTAATAGCAGTAATCAACAAAACAACATAATAAAGTAAGAAAAATATACTTGTACTTGTAAATCAACTTTAAATCTTAACAAATTAACAGTATTTCTACTAAAACTTCCTTTTTATTTTTAAAATCTTACATATTTTTATTAAATTTCTTTAAATGGTCATTGGTAGTTGACTATTTTATTGACTGTTACTTATGCCGTACTTAGCTGACAGGCGCAATAAAATTATCAACTTTATCGGAAATCAGAAGTGACAATATTTACAAATATATTACGTCGTTAGGTACTGTATTTAATTTTATTTAAAGTAAATAAATCGTATCTTGTAAACTAAAGGTACGTCTAGCTCAGTAAACTGCAGGCGCATCTAGCCAAACTGATGGCGCCTCTAGCCAAACCGATGGCGCATCGAGCCTTATCTCAAAAAATATTAAGAAACAAATCCACTTTAAGAGGCGTACAACATTGGAAGCTATTTACATAGAAAAAAATATCGAAATTATTGTCAACTGTTATTCACAAAACCAGCAAGCTAGCTAAGGTTTCTTTTTTAATATAGATTTAAGATTAAAGATTTATTATTGGTTGGCACTTCAGTAATAAACTACAAAATTAGATGTCACTTTACGATATTATTTTATTTTAATCGAAAAAAGTTTGAGCTATCACGTTTCTGTCAATCACAACCGAGTTCTCTAATCTATTTTCTTTAAACCAAGTAATACTATGTGAAATCTTTGTTCAAAAGAGTTTATTGAACGTTGTACAGCCCCCCAAATAAGGACAACTAAATAGTTTTCAACATTCAAGAGCCCGTTCACAAAAACCGCTAGAAATCTGCAAAATCTTATCATTTCGACGTCGTTAATCTCAAAAAATGGTTGCATTAATAATTTCTGTGGTTGATCTATGATGGATCCATCTATGTCAACGTTATTTTAATTTAAGACCTTTTTGTCATATAGGTACTTCTTTTAACATTGTTTTCGTCACCCTGTTGGGTACGGAACTCGGAAGCAATATTTTAAAGCGGCGACCACTATGTTTAATTAAGAAATAAACATAATATGAATGGATGAATGAATTATTTTATTTGCACAACCATACATTACGAAATTATTATGTAGGTAGCTTACAATAAAAATTTAGAAGCAGTAAAGGGTAGGTAGGGGTACCCACCCATCTTATCTACATTAAAATTGTTACAAACTACTGTGGGTACCCACCGCAAACAACTTTGTTACAACAATAATTACTAATGGACCAACAAAAACTATAAGTAGAATCAATGACACGGCAGTACAACTACTACCCACACTATCCAAACTAGAATAAGTTCCGTCCATTTAAAATAAAATTAAGTACTTTAACTATCATTTGAAAACTATATAATATTCCTTGCAAAACTAAGAAGTTAGAACAAATAATGTATTCCAAAGTAAACTTACATCACTTAGGAATAACTACATAAATAAAATCAAAATTATAACCTCAATAGACAATTTATACATTAGATCAAAATTGAAATCTTTTATATTATGCATTAATAAAAGGAGATAGGTTTACAGTTTTAACTGTAAGGTCACTTCTTTAAAACAAAACTTAAATTAATTACCCATATCGGCAAACATTTTGTGAACGGCCTCCGAATAGAATAAGAATACTACCTTTGAACTAAAATAAAAACTGTATAACTACTACTATACTATAGCGTTATGGTATTACCAAAACTTTACTTAACAATTTCGTCCGAGATGAAATTACACAGTTAAATAGATACTAAAAATATACATAGTTCCTATTTTCATAATTCATTAACTGCATTTCCAGAGTTTAAATCACGAAAGTTACAGTTGGGCAGTAAAGATAAAAAAACTTTCATTTCACGACCTAGTTTTATAAAATCATGAAAATTACTATTCCAATGTCAATGCACTATTTCATCATGGAGTGTAGTTTTGTGTGCAGTGTATGCACGACCGAAGTGTAGCCTCGACCACGTGCAATGATTGTGAATAATGTTATGTATGCACCGCCGAAGAGTTGCCTCGGCCACGTGCAATGATTGTGAAGTGTTTATACACTGTCGAAGAGTTGCCTCGACCACGTGCAATAATGTTTGTGAGTAATTGTGTGTATGCACGGCCGAAGAGTAGCCTCGGCCACGTGCAATGATTGTAAAGTGTTTATGCACTGTCGAAGAGTTGCCTCGACCACGTGCAATAATGTTTGTGAGTAATTGTGTGTATGCACGGCCGAAGAGTAGCCTCGGCCACGTGCAATGATTGTAAAGTGTTTATGCACTGTCGAAGAGTTGCCTCGACCACGTGCAATGATTGTGAATAATGTTGTGTATGCACGGCCGAAGAGTTTCCTCGGCCACGTGCAATGATTGTGAAGTATTTATGCACTGTCAAAGAGAGAAAAATCTCTTGAGTGAATTAAAACTTGAAACTGCCCAACTTAATTTCGTAATTTTAGCTCGGTTTAAACCGTTAGAAAAGTAAGAAATTCGTGAGCGTACATACCTTGGTTCTTCCACTGCTGATTTGAAATGAAACCACAGTAATAACGGTGAAATACTTTTACTTTCTTCCCAGGAATACACCATGATTATTATTAACTAGGTTATAGCAACAATACGTTAACAGTTTTCCCTAACTACTTCTCTTCTCAACGGTTGGACAGTGACTGAGCCTGCAACTCGCTTTCGTTGACCGTTCCGCCGATTATCCCCACCACATTACCTCCTCATTCCACTACAAAATGGCGGGAAAATGTGGCGGGAAACGGTGGAGCCAAGCGGCGGTGTTGCCAGGCTAATAAACGAAGATACTACTATTATCCTTTCAATTTCATTTAAAATCATAACAATAAAAGGGATTTATTACTACTCCACGACAAAACGTCACAATTGCAACAAAATTAACTAATCAGCCCGCAGGCCTTTCTTATGGATAGAAAAGAAAAAAAAATTGACTAGGTTTAATGGAAATTGTATAGAGGAACGATCATTCGTGTTTTCATTTATTTAAACTAGACTAGATGAGTTATAATGTTAGTAGATGAATGTAGAGCGAATATTTCATTCGAAGTTATCACAATTACTCTGTATTATATTGATTGGCCTTAATCAATGTGCAGTCACTATCCTTATCCTTACTAATATTATAAATGCGAAAGTCCGTTTGTTTGTTTGTTACGCCTTCACGTCTTAACTACTGAACCGATTATCATGAAATTTTGCATACATGTTGTCAGGGGTACAGAGATGGACATAGGCTACTTTTTATCCCGAAAAAATGTTTAATTCCCGAGGGATAGCAAAAAAACTTCTCACGCAGACGAAGTCGCGGGCGGCCGCTAGTACTTAATAATAGAACTTCAAATCTAGAAGTTTGATCAAAGAATTACTAGATAAAAGCAACAACAAACTCAATAGAAAAGAGACTGAACTACTAATATAAAAATTTAAGCAATTTTGCTTAAATTTTTATAGTGGTAATTAAACAAATAAGCAACGATGTGTCGTCAAATCAAAGCTAACCCCGTATAATATGACCAATAAACAAATGTTTTTTTGTTCCAGGTTTTACCGAATGGAAATCTAGTGTTTCCCCCATTCCGGGCGGAGGATTATCGACAGGAAGTGCACGCGCAGGTTTACGCCTGCCTGGCTCGGAATCCTGTAGGAACTATTCACTCGAGGGACGTCAACGTACGAGCTGGTATGTTTGCAATCAATTTGTCTTTGTATGCCTAGAGAGAACTCATCTGTCAAGATTCAAGGAAAATAAAATAACTATGAAATCATCCCATTATGGTAATTGAAAAAAGGGAGTCCATTAATTACGTGAGACATTTGGGGGGGTGGGGAGGGGGTCGAGCCGAATCTCATCCAATCTCACGTGGGGGGGAGGGGGAGGTCTCGGCAAATATCACGTATTTTGTTTCTGCAAAAACAGTATCGCGTGAAAACTGGGTTAAATTAAGTTAATCATTTTTCTTACCAAAATATGACTAAATCCTAAACAATAATGTTTATTTGAATAAATGCAAGCAAGCATAGATTAACGTAATTTACACTAACGTTTTGAAAAATCTCACGTGAGATTTATGGCGCGGTGGGAGAGGTCGAAAAATCGCCAAAATCACCTCACGTAATTAGTGGAAGCCCTCAAACTTGTGTAGTAACTGATTTAAATTGTTAGGCTAAAATAGGCGTAAACTGTTACATTTTTCCATTCGACTTACAAAATTATTTTAGTTTAGTTACCTAGGCGAAAAAACTTGTTACTAAATAACTTACACTACCTACTATACTAAAAGAATTTTCAGATGAGTTCTCTAAAGCTAGGGTTTCGTAGGATGACGGTACCGTCATATTACCTACGGCCGTAATTTAGCAGCGCAGAACGTTGTCTATGGCGCGCCGTATTATTTACATATACAACGTTCTGCACCGCTAAATTACGGCCGTAATATGACGGCACCGTCATCCTAGGAAACCCTAGCCTAAGCTCAGATCAAATAAAAAAGTAAGATGGAGCGTTGCGAACATTGAAGTGAGGTCGGTTTTTGATGGTACATGTGTGCGTACAAGGGGGCGGGGGGCGAAGGGCGGCAGGGTTTTATATGGAAACCAAGGCGTAGTTTCGTTACACGTGTGTGCGTTAACTGTGTATGTACACAGCCAAGGCGTAGTTTTACTGACCTCACTGCTTTGTTCGGAAGACTCCGTCTTACTTTTTTTATTTGTGGGTATGGTCTGAGAGCCTAAGTAATAACTTCCACGATATGCAGAAAAAATCATTGTTGCGCAGAAGTTGAAAAATAGCATCTGCTCCATCATTGTTTAATGAAAGTTTTTGAAAAGGTTTACTAATTTAAAAAAAAACAATTAAATTCGTCAATTCATGAGTAGGTTGAGAGATCAAAACTGACACGTTTTGAATACAAATTATGCAGACATTTGAAATACGAAAAAAGAAAGCTTGAGTTTCTTCAAACACAAAATATGCATAGTGTGATTTAGTTATCTTGAAGCTCATTCGAGGCACGACGATATGTCGGTTGGACCACTTTGCCTGTTGACTTATGACCCTTCCTCGTTTGTAACGAGAGCCGAGACACTCTCCTCTCTCTGATACCAACGGGGCTTTTATGATAAATGCTGGACATTAAAAGGAACCATCATTTCAGATGTAAAATGAAACTCAAGTCTATGTCATATCTTTTTACAAGCAGTCAAATTTATATTTGTTTAATGAATTCGTCTGTGGTCGGAGTTGCATTTCATTTTCATAAATCTTACCTAGGGACATTTTTTTCATGTCATGTTTTAGATCTCTGTCGGGTTTTATGATACCCCGGCGTATATTGTCAAAAATATGTAGGTCTGTATTTTAATATTTAATATTTCACGTTTCAAATACAAAACATAAGTATTATAAAACATCTAAATATTGAGATGATTCATGCCAAAGATCACATGTATGAGTCAGTGGCAAAGTAGCTACTACTTACTCATCGAATCTCATTCATTTTACCTTTAGTTAATTAAATACTACGAATTACGAGTACTTATAGAGTGAATATATTGCTTATTACACTTTTTCACCTTATGAATCAATATTAAAAAGCTTTGTCATATTTCTTCATGATCAAACAATCGTTCAAACTGTTGATTGGCTATTAGAGGGCTCTGCCCTTTATGCTTCAGGGTCAAATAGAGCAATTAGATTACAACCAACGCTTTGGTCAATTGACTTTTAATGGGGAACCATTAAATACCTTAATCCTTTGTAAATTAAGTTAGTAAGCGGCTAAAATTTCTTAACAGGATCAAAGGTAGCACTGTTGATGATAGACAAAAAGATTTTTATTACCTACTCTCGGAATTGACGAATTTGGTTGGAATGTCTTTAGTTTTAATTTTATTGTACTTTTAGAATAAGCTCTTCTTTACATACAGCATAACTACAAATACGTTAATTATCTTATTATGTGAAAAACATTATTATCAATTAGAAGTTATAGAAAGTTGACAACTTTCGGTAACTCGTAAATAATGTCGAATCCACATGAAAAATAAAGTAGGTATTAGTGGCGACGAGGGGTGAAATTATGGCGAAGGTAAGCCGCTCTACAGAAATGTTATGATCTGCATAGTGTATCGGTGGGGTGGAATTTCTAAAAGGTTGGGAATCAGCTTGTAAGGACCCTTCGCCACTGGACTAGGTATTAACCGTAACAATAGCAATGTTCTCTTACAGCTTTTGTCTCAGTGTTTTATCTCATTTACTAGATAGTTATAACGATGATTGTGATAGTTGTGGCTCAGAACTACGACACGGATGTGAACAAGGAGTACGTGATAATGGGGAACAGCATCATTTTAAAGTGTCAGGTCCCGTCGTTTGTCGCCGACTTCATAGACGTTGTCTCTTGGCATACTGATAAGAACGAAGATCTTTTCCCGGGCGACAATTATGGTTAATTTTGAGTCACTATTACATTCATTCATTTCAACCCTGTTCCTATGATAAAAAATATTGCGTAGATCATGAACTGCCCTTACTTCTTCACAGTCGTTGAACAGCAGTACGAATCAGAAGTAAATAATGAGTATGTAATTCGCGGCAATTCCGCCATCCTCAAGTGTTCCATACCGTCTTTTGTGGCGGATTTCGTTACGGTCGTATCATGGCAGGACGAAGCTGGCAATTCTTTTACCATAGATGGACCTAAAGAAGGGGATGGTACCTACTTATACAATATTACAAACTAAATCCCTTCCCTACCTTTACCGAGAAATGTTTCCAAAAACTGAATGTCCTTTCGAACCTTTGCAGTTGTAACTCAATACTATGAAGCCGAAGTGGTATCTGAGTATGTCATAAGAGGAAACACAGCCGTCCTTAAATGCAATATACCGTCTTTTGTCGCTGATTTCGTGAAAGTGGAAGCTTGGGTTGATTCTGATGGTGGCGAATACTTACTGACAGATGATATTGGTATTAGTTTAAAAAATAATCGCGATTTAACTTGTGTTTCCCATCCAATAACCAGATGCTCCTTTCCTCAATAATTAAAAAGCATTAAAAATATCTCTGACCTATTCCAGCTGTCAATCAGTTTTACGAAGCCGAAATAATGAATGAGTATGTGATTCGAGGAAATGCTGCCGTTTTAAAATGTTCGATTCCGTCATTTGTCTCCGATTTCGTTAAAGTGGAGGAGTGGATAGATGAAGAAGGGACAGTAACCCAAGTAACACAACGAGGCTGCTTAACAGCCGAATAACAGATTTCCATCACGCTTAAAGCTGAATACGGAACCTGCATAAAGGCTGTATACGACCTTATACAGCTCTTATAGCTCTTAAATGGGCACAAATTATTCAGCCTTAAGTTCACATAGCTGCTTAAGAGCTATGTAGCAGCAACTTAACAGTGTAATAAAGGGTAACAGGCTGTGTAGCAGAAATTTAAGAGTGTTATAAAGGGTAACGACAGTACTATGCGCTGAAATTCGACTGACTAAGAGATCACAAGTTACTCTTTATTCAGAAAATATGTCACATGTACGCTTTAATACATATTTTAAACCGCGCAAGGCTGCTTGCGGCCTGTGTAAAATTAAGTGAACTAATATTTGAAGTGTAAACGTTTAAGCATATATAAGGCTAACAATTGAACACTTTATGTTACGTGAATGAATTAGAGTTAACGATACATTGGTGGATAATATTTATATTCATACTCTGTTTGACATGTTATAAAGGGAAAATGACTGGGAACGTAATTTTACTGACATTATACATATATATTATCTAACAAAATTTTAGTGCGCCACGAAAATATTCTGTTTTGAATTAGTTTTGTGATATAAATAAGCTGTGATGTAATTTTGACTAAAAAAAATGTTGTGCTTTGAAAAGAATTATAAGATAAAAAGTTATTATTAAGATATTTCGAAGTTAAAACTGATGCATTACATTCCTATTTCTTGCACTAAACATCGTAAAAGTTGAAAAATCAATCAGAATCTTTATAGGTTATACAAAAAATGGTGGATTATGTTGACTGATTACAGTACCAAATATGTTCTTTTATTCAGATAACATCTGTTTTAAGGTACTTATGTGAACCATTATAAAGTAGAGGTCGTTAATTCGATACACTAGTGAGTCTCTAAGCAGCTGCGAGGCATCTAGTGAATGTATAAACAGCCGCTATGCAGATACTATCAATGGCAGTATAAAGGCTGATTAGCGGTAGACATATTCAGCTATAAGTTGAAATATGGGCCACATATCATCCATTATACAGCTATTCACTTCATAATAGTTCACACGTGCCTCTTTAATAAGTTAGTGTAATAGGAGTTCACAAATACCTTCTTATACAGTATTTGGCGAAATTTTATCCACTAAACAGTCCTTACTAGGGTTTAGGCTTTAGAATATGTTAGAAGCTGAATAGAGTCGAGAAAATATACCTTTATAGCACTCTTAGCGTAATAATGGTGGTTTTGTCAGTATTAATAAGCCTTAATGCAGCTCTTAATTAGCCTAAGCTGTTTAAATATCACTGACCGCTATTATGCAGCTGTAGGGTCACCAGTGTACTCTTAGAAGAGTCTTAATAAGCACAGAGTTTTAAATAAGTCTAAAAGTGAGTAGTTATACAGCTATCTGTGTTACTTGGGAATTAGCCAATCCGAAAGCCTTGGTAACAAACAATGGCCTCGCTTAACAATAACCTGTCCTGACCATGTTCACTTCCCGTATTTACTGGTGCCGTATGTTCCTACACCGCAACCATCATTCCCTTCTAAGTAGCTCTTTATTATTCCTCAGTCGTATCGCAGTATTACGTGACCGAAGCCGAAAACGAGTATGTTATTAGAGGGAACGCTGCTATTGTTCGATGCAAGATTCCATCTTTTGTTAGTGACTTTGTGACCGTGGACTCCTGGATAATGGACGATGGACAAATACTTACTATAAACAACACAAACGCTGCACAGGGTATTTTCTTCAAGACCCTACTAATTTGTTTAATCCTTATCCATAGTCCTTTATATCTTCCTATGGAGGTTAGTAAGCTTACTGACCATAATATTTGATTATGTGTAGTGGTGTCACAATCATATGAAGCAGAGGCCGACAATGAATATGTAATCAGGGGTAATGCTGCTATTATGAAATGTGAAGTCCCAAGTTTTGTTTCCGACTTTGTATCAGTTGAAATGTGGACGGACAGTGATGGAGGCACTTACTACCCGGGAAATAACGAGGGTACATACAATGTATGAAAGTCAAACCTTATCCTAAATTCCCATTTTTCTTCCTTAGCTGTGCTTCAGAGTTACGAAGCCAGAGTAAACGACGAATTCATTTTGAGAGGCAACACTGTGATCCTCAAATGCATCGTGCCTTCATTCGTTGCTGATTTCGTTCATGTTATTGCCTGGATTATGGATGATAATGAAACTGTTACTGCTCAAGAATATTCTAATACTGAATCCGGTACTAGAGTGATTCTTAGAAACTAAAACCTTTTCCCCTCCCATAAACATAATCATTTCCGTTCTAAAAAGTTATGTTCGTTCACAGTGGTTCATCAAACTTACGAGCCTCGAGTAATTGACGAAGATGTCTTGCGTGGCAATTCAGCTATCGTTAAATGTCTCATACCATCATTTGTAGCTGATTACGTGTCTGTTGTGGAATGGGTGACAGAGGAAGACTCCCTGTCTGTGTTTTCGTTGAATCGCTCCGAGGGCAATTACGGTAATCGAGAGCGCCCGCGCGACCTCAATTGTTCCTATCCGCTCAAAGCCAAATCCCCAAGTCTGAACCAAACACTGTTTATAGTAGTCCGTTGTTTCAATGTCACATAAAATATTTCAGCTGTTAACCAGTTCTACGAGTCACAAGTGTACGATATTTACGTTATAAGAGGGAATGCCGCTGTGTTCAAATGTCATATTCCTTCGTTCGTCTCGGATCACGTTCAAGTTGTTTCATGGCATGATACTGAGGGTGGAGAATATCTACTTAATGACAATAATAATGGTACCTATAAGCTAATGTCGTAAATAAAAATAGGATCCCTTTCATCCCGTTCCTCATGACATCGTAAAATAAAATACGATATATTGATAAAGGTTTCACTTTGTTATATTCCAGTGGTTTCTCAGGCTTATACTGTCAATTTAGTCGAGGAAAACGTATTGAGGGGTAACGCTGCAATATTAAAATGCCTTATTCCAAGTTTTGTCACCGAATATGTTTATGTTGCGTCTTGGATAATCTCAGAAGATGAAAATGAACATGAAATTAAATTGGAAGATACTTTAGAACCGCAGGGTAAATGGATAAGCTGTGCCTAACTAGTTTTTCCCTGGATCCTATCGGCTAGTCAATCATGAAAAGGAATTCAAATGTTGTGTTTGTTGTATTTTTCACAGTCGTCACACAAGCATATACAGTCAATTTAATGGAAGAGAGTGTACTGCGAGGAAATGCTGCCATTTTGAAATGTCATATCTCAACTTTTGTTACTGAATATGTTAGCGTAGCATCTTGGATTGTGTCCGAGGGTGATACCGATGAATTAGAGATAAAAGCCGAATCCAATGACTTGGGTATACAAACCTCAACAACTTTGATTTTAATAATCCTTTCTCCTTCCTTTATATTGTTGTTTTCTGCTGAATTAGGCTTAGGATATATCAAATATAAGAATGTAAATGATTTTTAGATAAACATTATTTTCAGTGGTCTCTCAGGCTTACACTGTCAATTTAATGGAGGAGAATGTGCTACGTGGAAATTCGGCGATAGTCAAGTGTCATATTCCGAGTTTTGTCTCGGAATATGTAACAGTATCATCGTGGTTGATTTCTGAAGGAGATATTGACGAAAAGGAAATAAAATCCAACGAATCTCTCAACTTAGGTACCGATGGAGTAAAAAGTCAAATTTTCTCCCAGATCATCCTTTCCTTTGAACAAAAAAAACGCGTCATTCTCTTTATTAGTCCACCTAATGATAATGTTATTCGAGAATTTCAATATATTTTAACTTTTCAGTGGTATCTCAATCGTATACTGTAAATCTATGGGAAGAGAACGTCCTAAGGGGTAACGCAGCGATATTAAAATGCCATATTCCGAGTTTTGTCACTGAATTTGTCTCAGTCACATCATGGATAATTTCGGAGGGTGATACTGATGAAATGGAAATAAATTTAGATTCAGATTTTAATTTAGGTAATAGTCCGTAGCTACGATCTTGTTTGCCACCGTGTTAATCCTTTCCCTGCATTCTGCATAAAAACCACTGTATTAGCAAAGGCGTTTAGGGCGTATTATCTTTTTAAAAATTGGTTAATGCCAATTTAACCCATTTGATATTATTCCTTTCAGTCGTCTCCCAAGTATACGACGTTAAGTTTTGGGAAGAATATGTTTTACGCGGTAACGCGGCAATCTTAAAATGTCAAATTCCCAGTTTCGTTGCGGAATACGTAACTGTTAACTCCTGGATTATTTCGGAAGATGAAAATGAACAAGAGATTAAAATTACCGAATCTTCAGATTTAGGTATTTAAATAGAATCGATTTTTGCAAATATATAATCCGATCCTGTCCTTATTCCTGCCCAAATCCATGCAATCCGTTACATCGTTGCAAAATTTGATTTTAAGGTAGTTTGTAGAGGTTCGGTCTACTCTGTTTATGCGACTCTTCCTCTTGTATAAATACCTATTATCGATAGCATTGATGTGCTCACTAAGTCCTATTGTTTCAGTTGTTTCGCAATCATATGCAGTCAATCTAATGGAAGAATATGTTTTGAGAGGGAATGCGGCCGTATTAAAATGTCACATACCCAGTTTTGTTTCCGAGTATGTTACCGTCATATCATGGATCATCAGTGAAGATGAGGAAGAAGTTGAAATTAAAATTGAATCCGCTGACAATGTAGACGGTACTTGTAACTATTGATGTATCGTAAGGTGTTATTAAAGCCCATTGGTATGCTCCAATGTCTAGGCAGTAACGGCGTCGTGTAGGGCTGTGATCCTATAATTGGGTTTCCGTGACTCCATGGGCCTAACGGCCTACCTTAATCCCATTTCCTCCTTCCTTGCATGCTATGAAATTTGTAAGTAAATCGCAACCTTACGTTGCGTTAAAGCTTTTATTTTCATTGAATAAAAAGATTGCTTACTGAAAGATTGTGCGTTAAATTGACAAATGTCTATAATGTTTTTCTTTCTTTATGCAGAGGGAAAATATTTAGTACTTCCATCAGGAGAATTGCACATAAGAGATGTTGGACCCGAAGATGGTTACAAATCATACCAATGCCGAACAAAACATAGACTTACTGGAGAGACTCGGCTATCTGCTACAAAAGGACGTCTAGTCATCACTGGTAAGTTTAAGTTAATCTCAAAAATAAAGCGTCGCTTAAATTCAATCAAGTATTATTTTAATGACTTTACATTATTTATTTCTAAAATATTTTGAATGAGTTTAAGCGCTGCTTAAACATCCCACATTCAATATAAAAATAATTAACATCTAGCTTTCTGTGTCTGTTCTAGATTTCTCATTTTGATCCTCATTTTGTATGTCAATATTTGATTATTATTGACTGTGGGATTTCAATTTTATTTGAATTTTGATATAATGCAGATTATTATTTAATATAATAATTTTAAATTACTGCAATCAACGCACGCAAACCTAACGATTTAGCGTAAGAGATATATATTTTTTTACATAATATTCTGCATTTCAGAAAATTATTAATTAATCTCGGAGATATGATTTTAATCTTCCATACCTATGATACTTTACTAGTTTATTTTAAAGTAGATTTTGGAACAAAATGGGGAAGATTAAAATTATAAAAACTGGCGTTGTGGATACAAAAGTGTATTTTTTGTTTTCACAATTGAATATTAATTAGCAACTTGCCTGAATGTTGGGATAGGGTACCCTGCGGAGCCTTGACTCGCGTTCTATATACTTGCGCTTGTGTTACAATGATAATGTAGAGAATAGTAGGGGTTTACGATTGTAAGTCGTTTGTTATGGTGTCCACTCCTCGTGATCCCGCCTTCTCCCAACATGCGCAGAGCCGGTGGGCCGGGTGCCCCCCAAGTTCCCTAGCGCGGCCACAACCAGCGGATTCCAGTTTAAAGTGGACACGAGCCTTGCAGTCCTGTGCTCTGCACAGGCATTTCCTGCGCCTTCGCACCGGTAAGGCAACATTAAATTAACATCGGTTTACCATATTCCTCAGAGCCCATAGGGCGCGTCCCGCCAAAACTATCTACAACTCAAGTTGGTATGATGTTCGAAACTACGCAAGACAATTCATTCGCCTTACAATGCCCAGCTCAGGCGTTTCCTGTCCCCGTATTCAGGTAAAGTTGAGTATTACCATAAATGACAATTGTCAAAACTTTTTAGAACCTGTTGGCCGCGTACCTCCGAAATTCGCGACCATATTAACAGGGACTATGTTTGAAGTTACCAAACATGACTCTTACGCACTGCTGTGCCCTGCCCAAGCATATCCTTCACCACTTTTCAGGTAAAATCAATGTAACAAGACGCTTTCTCGCTTTGTAGAACCAGTAGGACGAGTGTCCCCTCGATTCGCATCTATTCTTATGGGAACAATGATTGGAATCAAGAAAAATGATTCATTTGCGTTACAATGCCCTGCACAGGCGTTTCCAGTCCCAATTTTCAGGTACTTTATATTTATTTATATTTACATTTGCCATTATTCTATACCTGCAGAGCCCATGGGAAAAGTAGCTCCAAAATTTCCAAGTTTAGAGAAAAGTCGATTATTTAATTTTGATGCCAACCAAAGTATAGCCATTCTATGTCCTGCCCAAGCGTTCCCTGCCCCAACGTTTAGGTAAGGTGCTTTCTAATACTTACCCATATAAAGCGAGAGTATTATTATTTAGAGCCTATGGGAAGAGTATCTCCAAAGTTTCCCACTGGGGATATCAGTAGAACTTTCATTGCGGACTCAGGCGACGGAGTTCCAATACTTTGTCCTGCACAAGGATTCCCTGCCCCAGCATTTAGGTAATTTTAAATAAATTATTTTCCAAACAGAGCCCATGGGCAAGGTGTCTCCAAAATTTCCATCGATGGAAACTGGACGCAGCTTTACTTTCGCTTCAAAGTCATGTGTGACCGTCTTATGCCCTGCACAAGCATATCCTTCACCATCCTTCAGGTACATGACGACTTATAAATAACTCTTGTATCTTTAGAACCTGTGGGCCGAGTTCCTCCAAAGTTCCCTTCAATGGACAGCTCAAGAAGTTTCAGCGGTACTTTGAATACAAGTCTCACAATATTATGTCCAGCGCAGTCGTATCCTGTCCCAGTATTCAGGTAACTTAAAACAGGCAATAACTTTATAACTATACTTTTCTGTAGAACCTGTTGGTCGTGTATCACCAAAATTTACGACTGGTGATAAAAGTCGAGCTTTCGATGCTAAGGGCGGTGACAGTATCCCGCTGTTATGTCCTGCTCAAGGGTTCCCTGCCCCATTATTCAGGTACCTAATATTCAGAAATATTAAATAAAACTTAATTATTTCTAGAGCCCATGGGTAGTGCCGCTCCAAAAGTAGCAACAAAAATGATTGATATTACAGAAGTATTACTTAATCATACAATAACATTACTATGTCCAGCCCAATCTTACCCTGTTCCGACATTCAGGTAGGTAATACTCCAAAAATATTTCATTTTCAAATGTTCGTCTTCAGAACCAATAGGAAGAGTCCCACCAAAATTTCCCACTATGGACAGTGTAAGAGGCTTCAGTGCACACGTTAATGATAGCGTTACGCTGTTGTGTCCTGCTCAAGCTTTTCCTGTCCCTCTGTCCAGGTAATAAAAATCATCTTGTAATTTTTAGAACCGATTAATAGTGCGCCACCAAAAGTACCGACTAAGACGATAGAGTTCGTGGAATTCAGGATGGGCTCGAGTGTTACATTATTATGTTTGGCACAGGCGTTCCCAGTCCCAGTATTTAGGTGAGTCTACTGACAAGTACCATTAAAAATTCGCCTTTGTTTTAGAACCCATTGGTATGAAAGCCCCTACATTCTCTACAGATTCTAAACTGGCTTGGTATGTAAAGGATGTTATGCAGGACTTTGCTTTGCTTTGTCCAGCTCAGGGATACCCAGCCCCACAATTCAGGTAGTTATTCTTAATGTTTGTTCTATACTTTTAGAACCTATTGGATCAAAAAGTCCTTCATTTTCAAGTAGCTCAAAACTTGCTTCGTTTGAAATGAAAACTGGCCAAGACTTTGCGTTAATTTGTCCTGCACAAGGGTATCCTGTACCGATGTTTAGGTGAGGATGGTCAATATAACTTTTTGATATTTCCAGAGCCCATCGGTTCCAAATCACCTTCTTTTCCCACTGATGATAAATTATCTTGGTACATAAATAGGCCTCTGGAACAAAGTTTAGCATTAATTTGTCGAGCCCAGGGATACCCCGTTCCAACATACAGGTATAAACAGCGTTTCAATAAGTAAACAATCTATTTCTAGAGCCTATTGGAACGAAGTCACCTTCTTTCTCTACTGATAATAAATTTTCATGGTATGTAAGGAGTATTGGACAAAATATAAATATCCTGTGTCCAGCACAAGCCTTTCCAGTGCCAGCGTTCAGGTGACTTACTTATTTTAATTTACTTCACTTGTAGAACCCGTTGGCTCGAAATCGCCCACATTTTCTAATGACGTTCAATTTTCGGGGATAACTCGTAAAACTGGTCAAGACTTCGCTCTCTTATGTCAAGCTCAAGCTTTTCCTGTCCCAAAATTCAGGTAAGTTTATAACATTGTTTGTTTCTTAATAACGTAAGTTCTGATGAAATGTATTAACATTTGGCAGTTATCATTTCGGTTTGATGTTTACAATTTGTTGACGGTGACGATGATGTCATTATTTATCAAATCTCTCTCACAGAACCTATTGGATCAAAGGCGCCAACTTTTTCTTTGGAATTTAAAAGTACTACCTTAACAAAAACGGCTGACCAAGGAATAGTCCTTTTGTGTCAAGCTCAAGCATTTCCCGTGCCAATTTCCAAGTGAGTCCCATATATTGAGATCTTTTTTTTCGCTTTAGAACCCATCTCTGCGAGGGCACCCGCGTTTCCCACTACGGCATCGTCTTACAATTATGATATACAGGCTAATTACGGCGGTTCATTACTTTGTCAAGCTCAAGGTTACCCTCGGCCAGAATTCAGGTATTATAACTGATCAACATTGATATATTTCTTTTAGAACCTGTTGGGGCAAAAGCACCTACATTCTCTACTGACTCAAAAGGCAGTATATTTGTAAGAGAAATTGGTCAAAGCTTAACATTGCTCTGTCAGGCGCAGGCGTTCCCTACTCCGGTATTTAGGTAAGCATTAATACTGTTCTTTATTTATGCAGAGCCCGTGGGTTCCAAGCCACCCACCTTCTCGACAGACTTTACGTTGTCGGCAGTAACGAGATATTTGAATCAAAGTTTCGCGATGATGTGTCAAGCTCAGGCTTTCCCTGTTCCTAAATTCAGGCAAGTGTTTTTGAACATATTTATTGTTCATTTAAGACATCAATAACCTGAACTCATTGTTCGTAAACTATATTTGCCTACAGTCCTATCGGCATGATACTTCAATTGTTTACGTGGCCTATAGGTACGCCCGCCTGTTCATTTATGGTAATTTTGTGCAGAGCCCGTTGGATCGAAAGCTCCTTCTTTTTCAACTGAATCAGCATTATCATCTTTAAAAAGACATGAAGCTCAAAGCTTTGCTCTGCTTTGTCAAGCTCAAGCGTTTCCCGTACCGAAATTCAGGCAAGTCCCCAACATATGTTTTGATTAGGCGATGTGTTGACTATCATCGGCATTTTTAGAACCAGTTGGAGCTAAATCTCCTACATTTTCAACCGAATCTATGGGTAGTATATTCAGGAAAAGAATTGGACAAAGCTTTGCACTACTATGTCAAGCGCAGAGCTACCCTGCTCCTACATTCAGGCAAGTAGACAGCAGTATACTTTCTAATAATTGAAACAGAACCAGTCGGCTTCAAAGCTCCTACATTTTCAACGGATGCTAGTAGCATATCATTTACACGCAGTATTGGGCATAGCTTTGGATTACTGTGCCAAGCGCAAGCCTTCCCAGTACCAGTGTTCAGGCAAGTTGTCGAGAGCTATTCATTGCATTCAAAGAGTTTTAATCTCTAAATATAATTTAGAACCGGTTGCGAGCGCAACTCCGAGCATCACAGCGACTCCAAAAGCAGCTCTGATGTATCCAGCTCTCACACCTTTAGCACTCCTATGCCCAGTTCAAGGATTCCCTGTTCCAATGTCGAGGTGCGTTCATTCCTCTCCGTTGATATTACAGAACCAACAAATAAGATTGCCCCACGAAGTGATAAATCCCGAAAATTTGAAGGTGGCGAAATATTTTTAATCTCCGCATCAGAATCCGTTTATCTCACGTGTGAAGTGGCTGGTTATCCTGCTCCAGTGTTCAGGTAAGTAGGTATATTTTCAAAAAACTAAAGGTAACTGTCTCGGGCGTTTCTCATGTAAGTAACTCAAAAAACTGCGTAGTTCCCCTTATTGATTCTGATACCATGTTTACGGAACAAATTTTAGGATATGTTTCAGTTAAAATTAAAGTGATAATTCCTATCGCACTCTAAAGCCCTATATTCGAAAATTGCAGAGCCAACTAATAAGATTCCACCTAGAAAAGATTCCACTAAACACTTTGAAGGTTGGGAAGTAGTCTACGTGCCACAAAACGAAATAGCATATCTTACTTGTCAAGTTTCTGCTTACCCAGTGCCCGTATTTAGGTGAGTGATAGTCATAAAAATTATGGTGACAGTCGGCTTATCTTGCAGAACCGACTGGTAGGACTGGCCCAAAAGTGACTGGCGATGGCCTGAATCGACAAATAGGCCGAAGTAACGAGAGCCTCGCGTTACTATGTGACGTACAAGCTTTTCCCGCTCCTTTGACGAGGTATGGCGTAACTCAACCCGGTCGGCCGCTGGCATCTCACGCATTCATTCCTCACGTAGCCACATATCACACCATCCCAATGTACTGACGTGCGTTGTTATTGCAGTATGTCGCGGCGACCGCACCGCCCACTCGTGACATGAAGGCGTGAACCGCGGCCGGCCGCGCGCCCCTAGTATGGTCCCCAGTCAAAGTAATGATTGAGCAACGCAAACACCTCCTGGTAAGTTACAGGGTGTTCTTGCTTCAGTTCAAATGCTTTACGTCTTTACTTTGTGCTTACTCGTGAGTCAAGGCTATACCTTTGGTTAATCTTTAGGAATAACAGGCCTGGGTATCGTGTCGCTTTCTATTCATTTAACGCTAGTATTCTTATTTGGCACTTTTTTAAGAATTTTTGGGCACTCGGGTATTCATTGTACTTAGTTTCCTCCATGTGGCGAATAAAAATATGAACATAATATTTTCTTTAAGAGCCAACGAACAGCGTTCCTCCCAAACTTTCTGGTGGTCGTTTACAAGAGTCTGAACTAAAACTCAAAGAAATGGGTTCTCTCCTTTGTCTGAGTCAAGGTTTTCCTGTTCCTGCTTTCAGGTAGGTGATTTTGGCTCTTTGTTAGGTTACTAAGGATGTAAGGATGATGTAAGGATGTACTTGTAAGGATACTAAGGATCTTAAAGTTCAATTACGAAATCCTAAATTTTTCTCACTAAGAATCCCCTTATTTTTATTTTTTGGTAGGTTGAAATTGAGACAAAATCTGAACTTATTCTCTTTTGTTACAGATGGTACAAATTTGTTGATGGCACTACTAGAAAACAACCGGTCACGCTCAATGACAGAGTAAAGCAAGTTTCGGGAACCTTAATAATCAAAGAAGCGAAAGTTGAAGATTCTGGGAAATACCTCTGCGTAGTAAACAACTCTGTAGGCGGTAAGTGTAACAGAGATAGCTTGTCTTAAAGGTCAAAACTATTTTTACTGTTTTGAATATTTAATGATTAACCCTCTATTTTCCCAGGTGAATCTGTTGAAACTGTTCTGACAGTAACTGCTCCACTGAAATCTGCAGTAGAACCCGCCACACAAACGGTCGACTTTGGAAGACCTGCTGTTTTCACGTGTAGATATGAGGGCAACCCTATTAAGACTCTCACTTGGTTAAAAGATGGCAAGGATATGAATCATCATGATGCAGTATTGAGGTATAGTATTCTAAACTTTTTGAATTCACAAAAGTCCAGATAACATACCATTTACAGAACATAAAAAGACATCTACGACTCTTAAGTTACGACTTTTACGACGGGAATAATACGTAGGTACTTATTAAAAATTAAAAAGTTTAGAAAGTAAATATTAATAGTAGGTACTACTATTCGATTTCAGAATTGAATCTGTAAAGAAAGAAGACAAGGGAATGTACCAGTGCTTTATTCGTAACGACCAAGAAAGCGCCGGAGCCAGTGCTGAACTCAAACTCGGAGGACGATGTAAGATTTCCTTTTCTATTTAACATTTGACATTGAGAACCAGTTCTCGTTCTCGCATCAGTCTTAATATTTACATAGATTCTACGTACGCCATGGTGCTGAACAAGACTAAAATTCTCGTGTCCTGCACTTCTCTGTAACAGATGTCCAATCATAAAATAGTATTCTAACTCGACGACGGATTACAAAATCGGAAGACATTAAGATGCTTCCACCACAACAACTAGAGTATTCTTAAAACCATATGAAAAATTTACCAGTTGATCCACCAAATCAAGCACAGTTTTGGCGAGCAAACTCTTCGTTCTGGCTCATCCCTTCATTTCTGTAACAGAATGTCCAATCATAAAATAGTATTCTATCTCGACGACGGATTACAAAATCGGAAGACATTAAGATGCTTCCACCACGACAACTAGAGTATTCTTAAAACCATATGAAAAATTTAAAGTCGAACCACCCGAAATCAGGCACAGTTTTGGCGAGCTAACGCTCCGTTCTGGCCCATCCCTTCGTTTCTGTAACAGATGTCCAATCATAAAATAGAAGGTATTCTAACTCGACGACAGATTACAAAATCAGAAGACATTAAGATGCTATCACCTCGTGGTCGTCGTCCGTCGTAGAGATAGAACACTATTATATTCTTGAGTATTCTTTAAACCTTATGAAAAATTTACCAGTTGACGACAACTAGAGTATTCTTTAAACCATATGAAAAATTTACCAGTTGATCCACCACAAATCAAGCACAGTTTTGGCGAGCAGACTCTTCGTTCTGGCCCATCTCTTCGTTTCTGTAACAGATGTCCAATAATAAAATAGTGTTCTATCTCTACGACGGATTACAAAATCGTAAGACATTAAGATGCTTCCACCACGACAACTAGATTATTTTTAAAACTATATGAAAAATTTACCAGTCGAACCACCACAAATCAGGCACAGTTTTGGCGAGCAGACGCTCCGTTCTGGCCCATCGCTTCGTTTCTGTAACAGATGTCCAATCATAAAATAGTAGGTATTCTAACTCGACGACAGATTACAAAATCAGAAGACATTAAGATGCTTCCACCACGACAACTAGAGTATTCTTCAAACCATATGAAAAATTTATCAGTTGATCCACCACAAATCAAGCACAGTTTTGGCGAGCAGACTTCGTTCTGGCCCATCTCTTCGTTTCTGTAACAGATGTCCAATCATAAAATAGTGTCTTGGACGAATCAACCACTGGACGCGAAAGGACAGGCATATTCGCCTTTACCCCTCTGCCACTTACTGTGACCGATAGCCTCAGTAAACGATATCGCGTTGTCAGTGTGATGCTAGAGCTCGTGGCGAAACATTGGTACAAAAAACCGGCCAACTGCGTGTCGGGCCACGCGCCATAGGGTTCCGTAGTTACCTTATACCATACCATATTTAATACCACCTATAATTTTTCGTCTGTAAAAATAACTTTGTTTTTCACAGTGTTGGTATGAATGACAAAGTTATATTTGCGGTTTTGGAAAATGTGCTATATCTCAAAAACTAATTACCATATCTCATTCAAATCAATTTTGGTTAAAAGTGTTTATTAAGATCTACAGCATATATTTTTTTTAGATTTGTCACTCTCTTATTTCAAAAGTTAAAGGGGGGGGACACACATTTTACCACTTTGGCAGTGAATATCTTTCAAACGGTTGACTTTGAGAAAAAGTTGTCTTAGGAACCTCAATGTCATTTTTAAAGACCTATTTATAGACACTATAGAAAAACGACATTTTCTTTAATAGTTATTATATTAAGAAATACTTATACACAAAAGCCAATAATTAATGATTAAACGAACTTACCTGTAAGTGAAGTTCTATCATAATTATACGAAGGATTCTTCCGAAGATATTAGTACTATTAACACATGTAGTATCGCTTGCATGTATCACCACTTAGCACGTTATTTTAGAGTAATAACCTAAAAAAACCTAAAAAGAGAAGGTTATTGATTTAGAATTGACAGATACTTTGACATTTCCGGCTCGAATTCCCCTCGCCGCCATTCGGCGCCAACCTTTTCATTTAGTTTAAAGTCCAAATCGTATGATATTTCCTCATTTTCTTCAGTGGGTGAACGCTAATTGTAATTAACAATAAGCAGTAGGGAGGGTGGGACTCTATACTAATATCTTCAGAAGAATCCTTCGTATAATTATGATAGAACTTCACTTACAGGTAAGTTCGTTTAATCATTAATTATACTTCAGGATTCTTCCTTCGATATTAGTACTATTAACACATGTAGATGTTTAAAGCATTATATAAGAAAATGGAAATATCATCTCTTGTGTAATTAGTCTTTTAAATTTAAAAAAGAAAATCAGTCACATTTAACATAATTCCTAATGTTTTGGTAGCAAATATGGTACATATAGATGGTTGGAACCAAAAAAAAAATAAGCAAGATTCGTTAGGAAAATTCAGTTTAATTATCATTAATCGATGATATCTTGCAAAGATAGTGAAATTATCTACCATTCCACCGTGTTACGTGGAATTTCTATAATAAAAAAAATAAATGTTATGGCTACATAGCCATAACATACCTATATAGGTATCGGCGTACGTCGAGTGCTAAAACTGGTTACCATGGATTTGAGTCTACTCCACTATCATTGAATTTTACATTTCAGTAATCCATTATCTATTCTACATATAAGAATTTCATTTCTTTTTTTTTTCTTTTTTAATATGTATTACTATTTTTATTTTATATTTATAAATAAAAAGAAGTGATTATGAAATGTTTATTATAATATAATATGTAGCATTCTCGAAAAAGAAGGTAATTATAGAATGGTTTATGTCAAACTAAGAAGAATTCATGTTTCATACTTGAAGTAAACAAATAATTAATTGATTAAATTGTTTTCATTCTATGTGCAATAGGCAAGGTACCTCAATGTGACACTTTTTTTTTAAGTTAGAAAAGTTAGAAAAAAAACTAATTGGAAAATATTTAATAAATAGTAATAAGAAATCTAAGATATCCATTGTATTTGAGCAATGTAAGTCTACGCCAAGGCGTAGTTAAATTCGATACTAAAACTTGAGATTTGCTCATATTGTGAAATCAATAATGAATCCAATATTAAATAATACTAATAATTGTCTTACACACTTCTGTGTTTATTATGTCTATATTGTTATTTGGTGAATAATCGAACCATTTTTATAACCAAGCTCTGTACTTTCTGATAGTATCAGCAGACATACAAGCTTAAATAACATAGTAATATACCTGTAAAATAATATCACCTTGATAATGTTGTACAAACCAGTCTATTTGTGCGATGAATTTCCGTCCCTGGAATTGGAAGTTATAGGATGTTAGTACTTTAATAGACACTATATTACATGTAAACAATGGGTATCAACTATCAAGGCTTAAAATTGTGACGATCATGATGGCAGAATTGTAACACTAAGAAACTGGTACAAAAGAATAAAAATAATAGCTTGTTCGATTGATAGTGACAGAATTGTCTTTGTAAATAAAATAGGCACTAAACAAAAATAGCGTTGTGAATGCTAAAATCTAAAATTAAAAATAATCGCTTTGGGATCCAAATGCTAGGAATGAAGAAAAATATTTCTACTATATTTTATTTCTACTACCTAATTCGACTTGCATTCGAATTTACTCAATTTCAATCCGAAAATACCAAAACTGGTAATAATTTTTTGAATAAGTGAATCAAATAATAACGACTAGAATACTTTACACCGAATACAATAATAAAAAAAAGCAATGAAAATATAATAAGCTACATGTTTTAGCTAGATAATTTATATGCAATTATTTTTCAATGTTTTGATTCCTGGCCACAAGTGTCCCAGTCTACCCCGTTGTTGAGAGGTACCAGAGAAAAATATTCCACAACTATGTCTTCTCTAATTCGGTGTAAGTATCGATGACATTCAACTAAATAAAGTAAAATATAATATTATACCGGTATCTACAGGTTTAATACATTCATAAAATAGTCATAATTTATTTTGCAGTTTTGTGAATGTTTTTCTTGTAAAAGACCTTAATGGAAAGTTGTGAAGGTAGTTGTATAAAAAAAATGTGTTTAAATTTATTGTGTATCTCAATTCTTTAAAAAATGTTCTGAGACACATTGTTAGAGTAAATTTTATGTCCAATATAACAGGGAGATAATGCTGTCTAAGAAGTCGTAGCTGGCAGCATAAATTTTGTAAAAATATGGGCACTACAATACCCAAAAGTTAAGAATTTAAATTCGTATATTTCTATTACTTTTCCAATATTAAAACCATAGAGTTGATGGGATTTCTATAATGCAAAGACTTCTGTGTTGTATTCTTGTTTTCTGACAAACAATAACCATTTCTTATTTTCAATATAGGTTAACTTTTATACTGTTTATAATAATGCGACTTCTGGGATTTCTAGAATGTGTTTTGTTATAAACAATAAGCATTTTTTATTCTTATTATAGGATAACGTTTTTACAGTTTATACTAATATGAATTCTGTTAGATTTTAACTAAACCCGATATGACAACTTGATAAAACATTTTTTTTTCTCGAACAGAGATGTTGAACCTTCAACTTAATGTGTAGTTGACAAATTATTGTCTGTCACTAAAATACATACGTATTATGTGGCTGTTATGTATTTCGCCCGAATTTTAGTCAAATTAATGTTAGAATTTAATACATATCTCTGGAGATGGCACAAGTGAGTACGAGTGAGTATAAAAGAAAATAATAATAATCTTGGTGCTGTCCTAGCGTAGTGAAAATAGTATTTTCACACATGTCGAATTTAGACCAAACAACTATGTGGACGCCTATGTGCCTATAGTTGGCGACCACTGCCTGCATTCGCTGAATACATATAAATGCTGCACCAGATCCTTACGAGTATCCTTACCCCGCGTACGATGATCGAATGTGAATGTTGACGAATGTATCCTCGATTCCTCGGCAACTGTTTCGATGGACCGTAACGGCCGCCTGCGGGTCTGCTGCTATCGACGAAAGAAAACGTTGATGGGGCTTCGTCGCCGCGTCTGGATATTCGTTTGCCGTCGGAATTAAGCATATGGTATACCTGGCTGAATGTTTCGTTTGTTGTTTTCAAGTTTAAATTGTTTTAAAACAAAATGTACCAGCAAATAAATATGTAAATCAGTTTTAAAATTTCTGTTTTATTTAAGTACTGCGCCCGGTTTACTTACAGTTTTTTCGTTGATCAATATCGTTAACCTCAGGCCTGTGGCCAATGCATCATTCATATTCGACTCAACTGTTGGTGGCCTTTTAAGTGGACAGCATCAATTACACTTGAGTTGACCATATACCTTCTGTTTATAATAAAATGTATGTTGTGCACAACAAATGAATGTTGCAATGCCCCATTGTATAATGTATAAAGTGCAAAACACTGTCTTAAATTACTGTCATAAAAAGGTGTTCTATATTGGAAAGCTGCTCCTTAAGCTTCATTATCACTATAATATATAGGCTAATAATTTCTACACATCAGAATCATTATCATTAAGATCAATAAATTTATGTTTTACACACACAAATTCAATTTGAAAATTAATAGACAGGTAATTTTTACTTTTTACAAGGGCATAGCTTTGAAATAAACATACTAATTAGTTAGTGATTAAACATAAATAATAAGCCTGAAACATAGGATCTCCTAGTTAAGGCAAATGTTTAAAGTTTTTACTTATTAAAACTGTGATACAAAGTAATAAACACTTACTGCATTTATGGATAACAAAATGTATGGATTCTATTATTCAATTTCTTATTGAAATTTCTATCAGCAGGCTCATGTTAGGCGTACCTATATTAATAGAAGCTATTTCACATAAAAATTGTGAAATATCAGGTATCAGCTAGTTGCTGTATAACTTATTATCTGGTTCCATGAAGTTGATAAATTTTAGCATTTATTTATAGCTCTGCTTATGAACGTTATACTGGCAGTTTTTCGTTACAGTTGTAACAATGTGCATAATAAAATCATACATAATTATGTTATATAAATTTTGCAAGCCAAAAATTTATCTCAGTACCGATCGTACTCTAATATTCCGTTGGGATCAACGCAACACCAAGGATATCTATGATATCAAAATTCATACCTGATGAACTAAGCTGTTGTCAGGGCTGCTGTTGCAGCTCCAGCAGAGCAGCCGCCTGGCTGGGAAGCGGATGGCGGCGAATTCGGCGGACGGCGGAGTCACCCGATTGGTGCTCGGCAACGGTTCCAACATGGTAACCTTTGAGGGCAGCTTGCTTTTTACACTGTCGCATCATCAGGGGCACTTTGAGTTGCTGCACTTGTTGCAGTTGCGTTGTCTGACCTATCTATGCGGTGAAATAGTCCAGTGTGACTATTTCGAGTGCAAAAGATAATTGGTTCATGCCTTATTAGACACATGCCTTATGACAGAAAGTACCCAGTATGGTAAGTTCGTGTCAGACAAATTAAATAATTAAATGGTAAAAGCCCAGTGTAGCAGTTACGCATTTTTAAATCTCAGCAAACAATGTTGTCTGGGAGGGAATGCTATTAGCATTAAGTCCGCTCTTTTTGTACTCATGTACATTAAAGTAAAATAAATATATATGGTAAAAGCCCAGTATGGCAGTTACGCATTCATAAAGGTAAGCAAACAATTATGCAGTTAAGGCAAGTAAACGGTAAAAGCCCAGTCTGGCAGTTACGCATTCAAGCCAAGTAAACGGTAAAAGCCCAAAATGGCAGTTACGCATTTAATAGTGTTTCTCCATCTTGTATTCTTCTTCTTGTCCTCTTCCGTCTTGAAAACTTTTTTCCTTTCTGCACGAAGCATTTTAACTAAGTATAATTAGATTTTCACTGTATAAAATATAATTCTGAAGAATTCTCACTTTGAGATTGTATGCGTGCGTCCGTGGCGAAGCACGAAAAGCGAATGAAAAGGTTGGCGCCGAATGGCGGCGAGGGGAATTCGAGCCGGAAATGTCAAAGTATCTGTCAATTCTAAATCAATAACCTTCTCTTTTTAGGTTTTTTTAGGTTATTACTCTAAAATAACGTGCTAAGTGGTGATACATGCAAGCGATACTACATGTGTTAATAGTACTAATATCGAAGGAAGAATCCTGAAGTATAATAATCAACAAAAAGCAACATTTTTCTTACAAAACGTTTTCAAAATCATGTTTAACTTCCGTAAATTTTCGTCTTGAAAGTCATTTCGCGCGAGGAGCTGCTGTTAACACTGGTAATAGAGCCGGAATTATCAAACTCTTGAAAACAAACTGCAACGTCCTCTTCAATGGCTAATATGTCAACTACACGCAAATGAGTGAAGTTTAAGACATCTTTTTTGAATACTTAGACGGTAGTACTACAGGGCCGAAAAGCTTTAGTGGTCCGATAGGGAAGGCACTTAATAATTTTGAATGTCTTCCAGTCAAATCATTTACTGCCGTAAGCTATTGTTTGCACAGATATAACGAAGAGCCGTGATGATTTAAATACAGACCAACTGTATATCTGTAAAACTGTATATCTGTCCTTAAGGTAGCTACTTTTAAAACAATGTATTACCCAACAAAACTACTGTACGAATTCTGTGAAGTCCTGACAGTCCGCCAGCTGTTCATACTATATACTATTTTACACCAACACAAGACCGTACCCCTATGTCCTGTTCTACTCCAGAAAAGAAACAAAGCTATCGTTCCTACCACTTGCTTCAATACAAAGTTCAGCCACAGATTTTTTAGCTTCTTGGGACCCTACCTTTATAACTTAATAAACAAACACATTGAAATTTATCCCCTTAATAGACACAACTGCAAATTAAAATTAGTAGCTTGGCTCCAACAGAAGTCATATGATGAAACTGAAATTCTAATGCAACCTGTTGGTTAGTTATTAATTGTGCCTTCTAGTTCCTAATTTGTTCGTAATAAACACTTTGTGCACAAATATTTATATACTGTCTGTGACTGTGCTGTGCTCAGTGTTTTGAATGTAAATCGATCCCAAGACACTGTCGTAGGGCTGAGCACACACGCACAACCACCACTCGCACACGCGCTCACACACGCACACACACACACGCGCACACACACACACACACACACACACACACACACACACACACACACACACACACACACACCCACACACACACACACACACACACACACACACACACACACACACACACACACACACACATTTGAAATATTGTAACAAGTTTGAAATATTTCTTTTTTGTAATTCATATTTACTTAGATATAGGACTGCTTTAATTTACTTTAATGATACATCCGGGTTGTACATCTGGGGTTCTGGTGATCCTGGAACACAGGCTTTTGCTTATCCTAGGCACCAGACTCCACAAGTATTGTATTACATACAAAATGTACCTACTATTTAATCATAAGTTTAAGTCCTACTTGTGGAAAAACGCAAATAAATGATTTTTATTTATTATTATTATTATATTTTAGAAATGTGTCCAGCAGTCAGCAAGGTCGAGTGTGATGAAAGATTGGCGAAACATAAACTTGGTAAAGTATGTTATTCGAGGTGGTTTACCATGGCAGACAAAATTACCCACGACACTACCAGTAGTGTGCCTTGGTAGTGTCGTGGGGAAGAAGGGCGAAAATTGAACAGGGTAGGTGTGTCGTTAAAAGTAGCAAAAAAATTGTGCATGTGAGTTTTTTTGGAAGGTATAAGTTACAATGTTGTTTACGGTTTGATACACATAGTTTTTATTACTGAGTATGGTAAATTAGTTTTAGTACTGTTATTTTGACTTAAACGCGTAAAGTATTCGGTATGTTACATTTAAATTTGATGGCCTGGTAACTAAATGCGTTTTTGGGAGGTCATTTGCTTTTTGGCCGCCTGGCCGAAAACTAATGTATGAGCTTCACAATCCATAATATTTGGCCGGCAATTATGGGCGAAAACCGGCTAAATCACCCTATAACATTGACATTATTTGACAATTGTAATCCCCCCTCACCCCGCAAAAATTGGTTGATCGTGATTTCATACATTTTTCTTACGTTACGTATCCAGTGGTTAATTCATCTAAGAATAGTGTTCTATCTCTACGACGGATTACAAAATCGGAAGACATTAAGATGCTTCCACCACTTTACCAGTCGAACCACCACAAATCAGGCAAAATTTTGGCGAGCAGACGCTTTGTTCTGTTTCATCCTTTCGTTTCTGTAACAGATGTCTAATCATAAAATAGTGTTCTATCTCGACGGAAGACATTAAGATGCTAAACTTCCACCACAACAACTAGAGTATTATTATAACCATATGAAAAATTTACAGTCGAACCACCACTAATCAGACACAGTTTCGGCGAGCAAACGCTCCGTTCTGGCCCATCTCTTCGTCTCAAGTGCGTCGCATCTGGCAACCCCACGCCCGACATCGCTTGGCTCCTCGACGGTGAAAAACTCAGCAGCGGCGAGCGACTACAGATCGGACAGTTTGTCACCGCCGACGGCAACGTGGAATCCCACTTGAACATCTCTTCGGTACACACCAACGACGGAGGATTGTATTCCTGCATCGCATCTAGCAAGGTATTGCAATAAACAATTTTCATAATTTTTGAGCCTTATGTTTTCCTTCCTAGTTATTCCTCCATTTTCACCATTAGATACTCATTGAGGTCTTCGTTAATAATTTTGGGAAAATATAAAAAACTATTATTTTTAACTAATTTTGATTTGATTGGTCTTTTCGCAATTGGTTTTGTAAGTAATCAAGTTAAAAATCCTTTAAAAGCCATTATTACAAGGCTCCGCATTGATGCACATTTCTACTCGGTAGATGTACTGATGCTGGCATTGAAATATCTACACGTCACACTTTCCACAATTTTTATCACCAATCTATTAAACTACATTTGTCCAAGTTGCTTAACTTTGGGATAGTTATAGTCATTATGTAAACGCAACAGGTTGGCAGCGCATCGCACTCGGCCCGCGTGAACGTATACGGCCTTCCGTACATCCGGCCCATGAAGAAACGGCCCGTGGTCGCAGGCGACACTCTCATCGCCCACTGCCCCGTAGCCGGCTACCCCATCGACTCCATTGTGTGGGAACGAGACGGGCGGTCAGTATATTTATCGTCAGCAAACGAAAACGGAATAAATAAACACTAGCCAAAATCTCATATGTTGCTTTGATCCCAAAATGGTAATGCACGTGTACGTGTATCATGGAAATTGAAGTCAACAACGAACGGTATAGACCCCGGCAGGCGCGGTCGCAGCCAAATTTTGGGGGGGGTCACTAATAATAATAATTGCTTTTCTGTAAATTTTTTAGAAGCTTTTTCTATGTGACGTGTACGATTTTGGGGGGGTCATGTCCCCTGTGACCCCCCCCCCCCCCCCTCCTCGGACCGCGCCTGGACCCCGGCACGGATCTTCAGCAGAGAAATTTCAAATATAAAAAAGTCTATTGTAGTAGCAATAGAGGCGATCAGTGCCGAGGCCTGTACTGTGTCTGTACCACAATTTCAAATCCGAGACAAGACAATTTAGAAAGGTTATATTCTACATTGATCCTACCACCGGGGATTCATGTAACACCTACTTAGCTTCTTGAAGCTTGTAATGGAAACATTAACAATAATAGGCATAGACTTATTATATTACTAGCGTCCTTTTGAAATCATTGATAATAGGATTATAAATCCAAATCTTATTTGGTTGACAATTCACAATGAGTAATCATTTTCTGATTGAAAAGGAATTGCTCAGCTCGTGCTTAGAATTCTGCATAATGAATATTTAGCGGAATTACCGGAATTACGCAAGAAATATAATATTTTAAGAGCTTCATAATCTGTGAAAAAAGTGGTTTACATCATATTCAAAAGTTACCAACTTACAGAAGATATTATTATACCCAATAACTTCTAATTATACGAAGTTCTGATATTGTTTCAGATAATGTACCTATTAAAGTTGTGTAAACTGTTTATCGAAATAGCTTATAGAAATCGAAATCTGCTACAGAGTTTCGGTACATTTCTTTTGGAAATGTTTACTATGTAATCTTCTCAATTTCGCTTTATATTAAATTGCAGAGTACTGCCGATCAACCGCAAACAGAAAGTATTCCCCAACGGTACCCTTGTAATCGAGAATGTAGAGCGAACGAGCGACCAAGCTACGTACACGTGCGTCGCCAAGAACTCCCAAGGGTACAGCGTTAGAGGAAACCTTGAGCTCCAGGTTATGGGTAAGTGAACATATTTATTTTAAAATTATGAAATGTACAGGCGATAGCATTTTGGTTAACCAATATACGTTTCATCTCTGGCTCCATTATGACAATTTTTCGGAAAAGAGAGCAGTAGAAACTTATGTGCTATCGTCTAGAGGACAGATTGATTGACAGATGCCTTAAAGATGCCCCAAATAAATGACAATTCATTTGATAATTTGATTTTTTCGATGCTACCTAATTGTAAAGCAATTAAGTACGGTCCAGTTTTATCTTTTTTTGAATTTGTTTATAACTAATCAAAGAGACGTTCAAAATAAATACTTCTAGAAAAGAATCTGTCAATCATTTCTTTTTTTCTATAAGTTCAAGGGATAAATTGATTGCAGCACAATGTATTTAAACCACCTAAACTTTCGGTAACTCTAATAATTTCTTGTTCTTTTCTCAAAAATATAATTTGATTTGTTGGACATTACCATTAGTTATGTGCATTTAATTTGTTGGAAAAGACATCGAACATTATGTTGCAATCAAACTTCTGCAATAAAAACTTTTATAATAAAGAAAAATACGTAATAGGTACAATCTCCATAGTATAGACTACATATTCGAAGACTTCTGTGGTCTACTGGATTGAACTCATCACTGATTTTCATGGTGTCACCATCGTTCGACCCTAGTCAATTTATGAATTCTATATCTTTTCTATATTGCCTCAGGTTTGGGTGTTTGTGGTACCGTTGTTGTGTCCGATTTCTACAACACAAAAAGGAGACTGTTACAGACAAATGTGGTCTCTTACGGATGAAGCGCGAGCAAAGCGAAAATAATTATTTGATATTTTCAGAAGCATAAAGTTTTTTTTGATTTCATAATACTTACTCCAATAATAATAAAAAAAAAACAAACAATCTTTTATAATTTATTCAAACGTGCGATAGTTTTGTGGATAAGGAAAAGGAAATAAAAACTTGATGTCTCTTTTTGGATGTTGTGAAAATACCGTGTTAAATTGATTAAAAAAGCAAAAAGGCTCTTAATTTTTATAAGTGTGTATTCTGTTCTGATAAATTTATTAAGACTAATAATAATGAATATCATATAGGTACTATGTATGATCACAACATCTAATACTTGCCTGTGTTCTAATGTATTCCTTACAGGGTTTTTTTCAGATTTATTAATGTATAGGTAACACTATTTTTGAAAATGTATATTTAGGAAATTTAACAACGACGTTTATGCCCGCCAAAGCTACATCGTTTGCCACACACGCCCCTATACGTTAATGTTTAGCTTATGAGTTGTGTTCATACAGTGCCTCCACAAATTTTACCCTTTGAATTCGGCGAAGAACCGGCTAACGCCGGAGACATGGCTTCGATCACTTGCGCTGTAAACAAAGGGGACCAGCCTCTCAATATCACATGGACACATGACGGACATATACTAAGAAGAAATAACGATATGGGAATAGTCATTACTAGTATCAACAAAAAAACCTCCATACTGAATATCGATTCCGTAAACGGAATACACAGGGGCGAATATCATTGTGTGGCGACGAACCCGGCCGGCTCCTCCAATCATAGCGCTGTACTCAAAGTCAACGGTACAATACGGAACAACTGTCAAACTTTGCTTTCGATTTTAGTAATGTTCAGAATTTTTTATTCAATTTGAGTTATCGAACTATCGTAATTTTGTTTAGTCCCGCCACAAATTACCCCCTTCGAGTTCGGTGAGGAGATTTTAAACGAAGGAGAAACAGCGTCTGTATCTTGTGTGATGAGCAAGGGAGATCTGCCAGTCGTTTTCAAATGGCGTTTTAATGGCGAAGAAATCAAACCACGAAACAATCTTGGGATCGTTTTAACGACCATCAGCAAGAAAACCTCCATCTTAAACATCGAAGCCGTAACCTCAGTCCATCGTGGATCATATACTTGTGAAATCAGAAATGATGCAGGAAAAACTAACCACACAACACTTCTTAGCGTCAATGGTTCGCTTCACTCCTGATTTGTTTTTGTTAAGTAGTTAACGCTTTTTTATGTAAACGCAGTTCCTCCCCAAATCTCACCCTTCGAGTTCGGCGATGAACCGGCCAACGCAGGCGATACTGCATCCGTCCAATGTGTTATGAATAAGGGTGATTTACCGGCAAATTTCTCATGGAGTTTAAATGGAAAGATTATATCAAAGAGCAATACTATGGGCATCGCCATTGGCAGTATGAGCCGGAAAATGTCAATCCTCAACATAGACTCTGTTAATGGCACCCACCGAGGAGTATACGCATGTCATGTAGAAAATCTAGCTGGTCAAGTCAATCACAGCGCGACGTTGGAAGTCAATGGTTCTTTTAACATCCTTACATATACATGTAGTATCTCTGATAGATTTATTTATTTGCTTGTGTCTTATGGTAATATAATGTCACAGTTTTGCCACAAATCCATCCTTTCACCTTTGGGGAGGAGCCAGCCAACGCAGGAGACACGGTCGGCGTACAGTGCATGGTCACGAAGGGAAACACTCCCGTCAACATCACTTGGTCGTTGAACGGTAAACCTGTTAGTGAAATGCAGGGTATCACCGTCACAAAGATCGGACATAAATCCAGCAGTCTGTCGATTGACTCGGTGGCTTCTGCACATTCAGGGGTTTACACCTGTTCAGCTACAAACCAAGCCGGTTATGCTAATTACTCAACTGACTTGGTAGTGAACGGTAATACAAAATTCAGAAATTATTGCTCTTATGCTTCTTATATCTTCTCATGTGTAGTATTGCGTTTGTTTTTCCCAATTCCTTGGAATTTTGAATGGTCGAAGTATCTACAGAGATGTATTTTTTTTAACTGAAGATGAGCCGTCGCTAGAATGGGGATCCTAGGTAGATAGTACTGTACTTACTGACTAAAGTAAGCATTCAACCTTACTAATTTCAATTTCGTCCTATAGTGGTACCTCAGGTCACACCTTTTGATTTCGGTGAAGAAATCTTAAACGCAGGCGATACAGTATCTCTAACGTGCACCGTCGGAAAAGGCGACTTGCCTTTAAAAATTTACTGGCAACTAAATAACCAACCTTTAAATTCGCGAAATGGTGTCATTATAAACAGAAATGGAAAAAGAATTTCTGTCCTGAGTATAGAGAATGTCCAACATGACCACATTGGGAATTACACTTGTATTGCTGAAAATGACGCTGGCAGCACTAGTCACAGCGCTGTTCTCAATGTTAATGGTACAAAACACTGAAATATCTTTTAAAACACTTTATTTTACGTCCGCACGTTTTTGATATGGTATATTCATTGGTAGTAACAATTTAATTTAGTCACATTTGTTTTATCCTCTTCCCCGTCCTACCCATTTAGGTCAATCACGTGTGTGGCAAATTAAAAACGGGCGCTTTAGCTACTGTTCCCCCTTCCCTCTTTAATTTACTGCAAAGCTTCAATAGGTACTAAAACTAAATTATTACTTTTCATCGTGTTTAGTTGCACCACAAATTATGCCTTTCGATTTTGGCACTGATCCCGTGAACGACCAAGAGATGGTGGTAGCTATATGTACCGTCAGTAAGGGCGATATGCCACTAGACATTCATTGGTACTTCAATGGAAACGTAATTAAATCCGGCACCAATGGAGTCGTACTTACGAATACAAAGCGCACCAGCCAGCTAACCATAGAGTCCGTAACACATCACAACCAAGGAAACTACTCCTGTGTCGTAAAAAATCAAGCAGGCACTACAAACCACACCTCCGAACTCTATGTGAACGGTATTAAATTACGACGTGGTTCTTTTCTCTCCTAGCTTTGTGTAGTTTTACGCTTTCGCTTACTCCAGTTTCCTCTTTAGTTCCTCCGCAGATAATGCCTTTTGAATTTGGCGAAGAACCCGTTAATGCCCAAGAAATGGTTTTGGTAACTTGTACAGTCACTAAAGGTGATCTGCCATTGAGAATTGAATGGTATTTCAACAATGACTTGGTAAAATCGGGTAGCAATGGGATCAATTTAGTGAATACCAAGCGTACAAGTCAGCTTAGTATAGAATCTGTTACTCATCAAAATCAAGGAAACTTTACATGCGTAGTAAAAAATGAAGCCGGTGTCATAAATCATACTGCAGAATTATTTGTTAATGGTATTAATCATCCCCCATTTACTAAATCTTTTTTTTTTATTAGACGTAGTGCATGCTATAAAACAACGCTTAATACCCTGGTCTAGTCAAGCAGTGTGTTGTAACTTTGGCGGGTCATAAAGATTCAGCAGGATAAAGGAGATGATTAAAATATTAAGTGTTAAGAAGGTAAATAGATAACTAGTTCGTATATTTCAGTGGCTCCAATTATAACTCCTTTTGAATTCGACGAGTCTGTATTTTTTGGAGAAGGTGTTCAAGTGATGTGCCATGTTCCAAAAGGAGACAAACCTTTGGTATTCAAATGGGATTTTAGTGGTGGAGACGTGAGTTCATTAGCTGGGGTGAACATAATGCGGGTTGGGGATAGGGGGTCAGCGCTCATAATACCTACCGTGACAGCCGAACATTCCGGCAATTACACGTGCACAGCCTCCAATGTTGTCGCCAATGCTAAACATCATGCCACGCTCAATGTCAAGGGTGAATAACAGCGCTTTCTCGTCTCCTGTTCCCCTGCACTCCCTACGCTATACTAAATATACGTGTACATATTAAGTGTATCTGATCATATATTTCAGTGTCGCCATTAATATCCTCTTTCGAATTTGATGAAGCTGTATTTTATGGAGAAAGTATACAAGTAATGTGCCATATTCCTAAAGGCGATATGCCCTTGAACCTGACATGGTCATTCCGTGGCCAACCTTTGAGCAAAAATGCCGCTGTTAAAATAACAACTGTTGGCGACAGAAGTTCTATATTAGCTATACCTGCCGCTACCGAAAAACATTCCGGAAATTACACCTGCACAGCTTCCAATATCGTAGCCAGCACAAACCACACAGCCGTATTAAACGTTCAGGGTACACTTAAGTATTTATTTATTTTGCGTCTTCATAGTTTTTAGTTTTTTATGGAATTTGTTTACCCTTACCAGTTCCTCCGCACATCGTTCCATTTGAGGCTGAAGAATCAGTTTTTGCCGGAGAATCCGTTCAGTTGAATTGTCACGTATCCAAAGGTGATGCTCCTCTAACTATCTCTTGGAGTCTTCACGGAGAAGAATCCTCTTCTCACAAGGGAATCACCACCATGAAGATCGGCGAAAGAACGTCGTTGCTAACTATATCTAGTGCCATGGCTAGTCACAGTGGCGAATATTCGTGCCATGCCTCAAACCATGCCGGCACTGTAGTGCACTCCACCGTTATTAATGTCCATGGTATTTTGCTCTCAACGTTAACTACCAACCTTTTGCCTTTAGCGCACGCTGCACGCTTGCCTCAGTAATGTTTTGGCTTTCTGGATTAACAGTATTGCCATACATCGTACCCTTCGAAGCGGACGAGTCGGTGTTTGCTGGCGAGTCGGTCCAGCTCAACTGTCATGTGTCGAAGGGTGACTTGCCCCTTGATATCAAATGGCACTTTGAAGGATTCGGAAACGGCTCATCGCATCTTGGCATAATGACAACCAAAATGACGTCACGAACTTCATTTTTATCTATCGGCTCGGCATCTGCTGGTCACAGCGGAAACTACACCTGTGTTGCGTCCAACAGTGCTGGTTCTATCAATCATTCCACTGCCCTTAATGTTCATGGTCAGTTTTCATCCGTCATATCATTTCTCATCGTGTGTTAAGTTCCTCACACTAGCGACGCGATGCAAATAGATGTGTAAATAGAATAAGCATGACTTCCATATACACATCTTAAGGCAACGTACGCTTGTTATTTTTTGTTTCATCATCATTGCTTTATCTCAGATTATTTATATTTTTTTTACACAGTTACACCAAACATTTTGCCATTCGACGTTGATCAAGCCTTATTCTACGGAGAATCAGTACAAATGATGTGCCACATATCGAAAGGCGACTCTCCTTTAAAAATTCATTGGGAATTTAATGGACACGCGTTGTCAAGAAATTTAGGATCATTTTCAAAAGTCGGTGATCGGTCATCGGTGCTGGTGCTGCCGTCCGTTACTGGCGCTCATAGCGGAAACTACACATGTATCGCAAAAAATCGCGCTGGGATCGCTTCTTATACAACAGTTTTAAAAATTAGCGGTATCTCTTTCAAATGTGTATTAGATTTATTTGTGTAGCTCTAGACTTTTAGTATTATTCCCTTCATATCCAACGTCTAACTATTTTATATTTTATCCGAATCAAAGTGGTTCCACACATAATCCCGTTCGAAGTCGAAGAATCAATTTTCGCTGGCGAATCAGTTCATCTTACGTGTCACGTATCAAAAGGAGATCGTCCACTTCAAATTACGTGGAGTTTTCAAGGAAATGAAATTCCTTATCACAATAATATGGGTATCACTACCACAAAGCTAGGAGATAAAGCTTCGGTGCTTAGTATTCCGACGGCGATGGGCCATCACAGTGGGAACTACACGTGCACTGCCAGTAACCGAGCGGGGCGTGCGCATCACTCTGCTCTCGTCAATGTCCATGGTATTCGAGCCTGTTTCCTATTTCCTAAATAGAGATTGTCTACTTATGATGTATAGAATGCACGTTTAGATTGTCCTTAGAGTTCACTATTTATTTCTTTCTGATCAGTTCCTCCCCATATAATGCCGTTTGAAATCGAAGAATCCATATACTACGGCGAGTCAGTTCAAATGACCTGCCATGCCAGTAAAGGAGATCGACCCATAACTATTACGTGGACTTTTGAAGGCCAAAACCTAGCAAATCGACTAGATTCGGGAATCAAGACTATGAAAATGGCTGAACAGACTTCATTTCTAACAATAGCATCGGTTACTGGCGCTCATACTGGAAATTATACATGTATTGCCAAAAATAAAGCAGGAGAAGATAGATATACCACTGCTCTACATGTAAAGGGTATTTCGCAATTAGATTAAAAGCGCATGTTTATATAAAGCTCCTCCCTCACTAACATTACTACATTTTTTTGTTGCTCAGTCGTTCCACACATCAAACCCTTTGAACTGGACGAAGCCGTGTTCGCTGGAGAGTCTGTACACCTCGATTGTCACGTACCAAAAGGAGACTTGCCATTAAATATATCGTGGAGCTTTCAAGGTCAAAGTGTGACTCGCATGGTGGGGTTAAAAACAATGGCACTTAGTGGACGCGTGTCTGTGCTTGATATTCCCAACGCTATGGGTCAAAATAGTGGAAATTATACATGTACTGCCACAAATAAGGCGGGAACGGCGAGTCATACTGCCGTCCTCAACGTTATTGGTACACATTTCAATATTATGGATGATGCTTGCTTTTTCTTCAGTTCCTCCTGTGGTCCAACCCTTCTCGTTTGGGGAAGTCGCATTGAATTCTGGGCAAGTTGTAACAACGCCTTGCTCCGTTATCGAAGGCGATCACCCCTTACACCTCCGATGGCTCTTTGATGGTGAACCTATTAAGCCGAGGTCTGGAGCCACCGTATTCAATATCGGAGAAAGAAGTGCAATACTTAGCATTGGTTCAGTAGAACACAATCATGCAGGAAATTATACCTGTGTCGCGGAAAACGAGGCCGGAACCGATTCCCATACTTCAACTTTAATAATCAACGGTGCTTAAAACCAAGTATACTATTCTGCACTCGTAAACACCTTCTTCTTTTAATTCTTAATTATGCTAATACATTTCCAATTTAATTTTCAATTATATAATGACATTCCAGTCCCTCCCAACATTCTGCCATTCACATTCGGCGAAAAACCAGCCAATTTTGGAGAATATTTACAAGCATCGTGTACCATCAACATAGGAGATCTCCCTCTCACAATTACCTGGATGTTTAATGGTCAACCCATCTCACAGAGGAATAATGATTATCTCTTGACTAATTCGAAGAGAAGTAGCTTGCTTATTATAGAATCTGTGGACGCGAAACATGCTGGTTCTTATACATGTATCGGAGAAAATCGTGCAGGACGAAGTTCTTTTTCATCCGATCTCGTAGTTTACGGTTAGTGAGTCGTATTTTAATCGGTAGAATTCTTTTTTATCAGTAGCCGACTTTTGTTTCAGTTGTTCCCAAGATTGCACCCTTTACTGCCGGTCCGGAACCGGCTTTTCTTGGGGATTATTTTGCTCTACAGTGCATAATAACTCACGGCGACCAGCCCGTGCATATAGAATGGACAATAAATAATCAATCCGCGAACTCTGTTCCTGGGGCTCGTGTCAGTAACAATGACCGGAGAAGTAGCGTCCTCACCATAGAGTCACTCGAAGCAAAGCACGCCGGACTTTACAATTGTACTGCGTCTAATGCAGCCGGTGTTGCATCTCACACTACAGAACTAGTTGTGAAGGGTGCGAAAAACAATAATATGTTCGTTCATTTAAGCTTCTAACTTCCAACCCTTTCTCCATGTACTTCGAATCCAATTATTTATAGCTTCTTTACATGAGAATTTTATCATCCTAGTTCCACCAATGATTGTGCCGTTCAATTTTGGTGAGACGCCATCAAACCCGGGCGATGCAGTAGTTGTAAACTGCGTCGCTACTAAAGGAGACCTGCCTCTTGACATCTCGTGGACATTCAGCAGTGAAACCATAGATTCAAGTCAACACCGAGACATCGCGACGATGCCGTTAGGCCCGCGCGCGTCAGCGCTATCTATCAACTCCATCAGCGCGAACCATCAGGGCAACTATACGTGCATCGTCCAAAACGCGGCCGGCCGCGCAGAGTACGCAGCAACTCTCATCGTCAATGGCACGTTTTTATCTAGCTAGCACGATTATAATGCGACCTGAGTCGGGGACTAACACCACAAATCGCACAAAACGACAAATCAACATCTTCACCGTCACAACTTCACAGTCTCGCCAGTCGCTAACATTGCCTGCTGCCAAAACCAGATCTAACCTTACTTTCTATGGTTCTTTCCAGTAATACCTCGTATTGTTCCATTTTCATTCGAGACTCCGCTGTATGCGGGGCAGGCGACTCAAGTCACTTGTTTAGTATCCGAGGGTGATCAACCTCTGGAAATTCAGTGGTACTTCGAAGGAAAGCCTTTGAAGGAGAAATCCGGTGTATCGGCTACAAAAATAGCACAAAGAGCGTCATTGCTACTGATCGACCCAGCTGGGTGGTCGCACAGCGGGGCGTACGCGTGTCTCGCGCGCAATGCCGCCGGCTCGTCCAACTATACTGCTTCGCTTGAAGTACATGGTATAATATCACACGCATCTGCGTACCCTTCTTCCTAGCGCGGACGAGCTTTGCATAGTATCAATATTATACGCTTAGAGCCACTAGTATCTCAGGGCGCCAAAACGTAAAATTTATTGTACATCAAGACTTTATTATGCCTTCTTTAAACGCCCCTCTAATTTCTATAGAATGATCCTTTAAAATACATGCACAAAAATACTCCACACGGTGGGCAGATCAATTGTCGAAATTGTCGTTGCTAGGAATCGGCTGCGGCTCTCATCGACGAAACCATTTCCATTCCTACCCTTGGCATATAATTTCATCCATTCCTTTTCCTCTTCCCTGGAATCCCATCATTAGTTTTTGTTTTTTTATTTTATTTGCGTTTTTGGTTTCTTCTGCTGTGATGCTTGGCTTACTAACACCGTATCTATCTAATGAAATACTACTATTATTTTACAAAAAAATAGACCTAATCGCTGCGTAGCATAATCTTAATCAAAATATTTCATTAGATGTTATAACGTGCTTTTTGTTGCATTTTGCTTTTCTTTATTGGTTATTTTCTATTTTCTCTGTTTGGTTTGCTTGGAAGAAACATTATTTTTGCCATGTTAAAATATAATTAATGTGATAAAAGCTTCTACAACGAGCTTTGCCTCATCAAATCTACTTGTTTAAAAAAACATTTACGATATTTGCACCATATAACGTAATATAATTATTATAACTACGTTATAGAGGCTTCTATACACTAAATGCCTAAGCTGACCTTGAATATCAAAACAATATGTTTTAATAAATAGTATAATTAAGTGATGTGATAAGTAAATAACTTATTTTCTTTTTTCTGTGTATTCTATTATCTGAATAAAAAAAGCGTATTCAAGCTCAGTGTCATCATTAAAAAATACTTTATTTCGGGTCAGTTTCACAATTTGACAGAATATACTGGCATAGAAATTATGTTCCATTTTAAAATGAAAGCAGAAGAAAGTGCTATCCGGAACCTAGGAAACTGGCCCTTAAGGCTCCTATAGCCCTAAAGTGGCGCCCACATCTTAATTAAATTTATTGCTCGCTATGTACCTACATAATGTATCGAAATCTACATGTACAGATTGAAGCTAAGGTTCTATTGTTTATTTACAAATAATAACTTCAGTAAACTATAGTTTGTTGTAGTAGCAGTAGTAGGAGGCAAAAAAGTAAAAGTGGCTACTTGAGGCACTGTTGCCTAAGATGAGCCTTTTAATTATGATGAGGGCGCTACTTTGTGGTATATAGGGTCCTTAAATACATATTGTCAGCATGCATGCATATAAATTATACGAGCAACGCAAGTAACTTAATCGTTTTAGAATTTTTATGAAATTGCAATTTACCGATAAAAAGTTTTTTCTGGAAACTGTTAACGTAGTTTTAAAACATTAATTTCAAGTCATTAAAGTCAATTCATTTCCTTAATTCAATTAATTAATAGTTTGATGCTTCCGCTTTTCATAAATTATACTCTTGACAGATGCTATAACATGTATGACAATTTCAGTACCCCCACGTTGGATTTTGGAACCCACTGATAAAGCTTTTGCCCAAGGCTCTGATGCTAAAGTTGAATGTAAAGCCGATGGCTTCCCCAAGCCCCAAGTCACATGGAAAAGGGCTGAAGGTATGACGACATAAATAAACCGAAAAAAGGTCTAGAGCGATGCAAAAAATTAAGACTGGATTAAAATTGCCATTGTTGTTTTTAGGGGATACGCCTGGCGATTACAAAGACTTAAAACCAAACAATCCCAATGTAAAAGTTGAAGACGGAACACTAACAATCGCTAATATTCAAAAGACGAACGAAGGATATTATCTTTGCGAAGCTGTCAATGGAATTGGGTCAGGATTGTCCGCCGTTATTTTGATCAGCGTTCAAGGTGAGACTCATAATGTTCAATATGTAGTCCAAAAGAATTTCTTTGTAGATAATATCCTAACTATATTATGTCGATTACAGCACCACCACAATTCGAAATTAAAATGAGAAATCAAACTGCTCGCCGAAGTGAACCCGCTGTACTGCAATGTCAGGCTAAAGGAGAAAAGGTATACTGGAAATCAATATTGTAATTTGTAACATACTTACATTAAAATCCTGAATTTCATATGTTAACAATTTTATTTAGCCCATCGGTATAATTTGGAACATGAACAACAAACGTCTGGAACCCAAATCTGACCCACGATACACGATCCGTGAAGAAATCTTGCCGGGTGGTGTTATTTCTGACCTGAGCATTAGGAGGACCGAACGATCTGACAGTGCACTTTTCACATGTGTTGCTACCAACGCCTTTGGTTCTGATGATACGAGCATCAACATGATTATTCAAGGTAAATATATTTTGAATTATTGGTTTCTATATTGCATGACCGGAGACAACACAATGAATAATTACAAATTACAGAGGTTCCCGAGGCACCATACGGCTTGAAAGTATTGGACAAATCTGGCAGAACAGTTCAGCTATCTTGGGCAGCACCTTACGATGGAAACTCTCCAATCAAGAAGTTCCTTATTGAGTACAAACGTGCCAAGGGCAACTGGGAAAAAGATATTGACAGGTACCTTCAGAGATTAAATTCGGGATATAACAAAGTTACCCCACCTTACGATTTTCAATAGTCCATGCCCTAACAAATGTTTATTTTAAACAGGGTACTCGTGCCTGGTGACGCTACAGAAGCCGGTGTGTTCAGTCTTAGACCTGCAACTGCTTACCACATTAGGATCGTCGCCGAAAACGAACTGGGAACCTCGGAACCTTCAGAAACAGTCACTATCATAACCGCTGAAGAAGCTCCTACCGGGCCTCCCCAAGACGTCAAAGTTGACGCTATAGACAAACACGCCCTCAGGGTTACCTGGAAGCCTCCCCCACCTCATGACTGGAATGGCGAACTCCAAGGGTATGTCTAGCAATTAAAGTTATTTTATTCCAAGGTGTTACCACTCTGTTTGTTTTTAATTGCAATACGGATTATTTCAGATACTACGTCGGGTACAAGCTTGCCTCCAGCAACAAGTCGTTTGTATTCGAAACCGTTGATATTTCTAAGGAATCTGGCAAGGAACACCACCTCGATATTCTTAACCTAAAGTAAGTTTACAAATGTAGTTTCGCTTATGACTCAAAGCTCAAGTTAGAATTTAGTCCGGATCTGTATTAATAATATTGTTATTTCTATCAGGATATACACTCAATATGCCGTCGTAGTACAAGCCTTCAATAAGATTGGATCGGGTCCCGTGTCTACCGAAGTCCGTGCTTATACCGCTGAAGGTGCACCATCCGCCCCTCCACAGGACGTCCTATGCACCACTCTCACAGCACAGACGATCCGAGTATCCTGGGTTTCACCACCACTTGCAGCCGCCAATGGTCTCATCAAAGCGTATAAAGTAATTTATGGCCCCAGCGAAACCTGGTATGGTATGTATCACTAAAACTAATCGCTTCAATTATATATATTATTCTTGTCTTTTTATCTCTTTAGAACATGAACATATGTTGTATTTCAGACGAGAAGACTAAAGATACCAAAATCACAGCTAGCAGCGAAACTATCCTACATGGACTGAAGAAATACACGAATTATTCCATGGAAGTTCTTGCTACTACTAACGGAGGAGACGGTGTTCGATCAACCCCTATTCATTGCCAGACAGAACAAGATGGTAAGGGCTCTAAACTTTCATAATGTTATGAACGTAAAAAGCAATATATACATATTATATTACATTGTTATACTTCTACTTACAGTCCCAGAAGCTCCTCGCGCGGTGAAGGCTTTGGTCATGGGTCAAGAGTCGATCCTCGTTTCATGGAGACCACCAGCGCAACCTAACGGCGTAGTAACTCACTACAACGTCTACACTCAAGCACAAAACGCGGAACCACATCCCAACAAGGTATTAAAATTTTTCCTAGAAGAAAAGTTTAACATTGCGAACGTAAGGCATATTATCCTTTAAATTCATTAACTGAATATGTTTAACTTCTGTAGGTGCCAGCATCTCAAACTAGCTACTCCGCAACGGATCTGAAACCTGGCCGTTACGATTTCTGGGTAACAGCGTCTACCATCATCGGAGAGGGTCAACCTTCAGCCACCGCCTCTTGCAGCCCTAGTGATAAAGGTAATTTTACTAAACACTTAAGATATTTAAATTACGAAACAAGATAAGTTTTAAAAAGAATATTCTTTTAGGTTGTTTGTAATTTAAGACAATTTAATTTCAGTTCCGGCCAAAATTGCTTCATTCGACGAGTCATTCACTGCTACCTACAAGGAAGACGTTAAGCTGCCGTGTCTCGCTGTCGGTGTTCCCCCTCCCAATATTATTTGGAAGGTATTTTTTTCCTTTATAAATACATATTTTTTCCCCACAATGGGTACTCAGTCTTTATCTTACCTGATGTTAAGTGACGATAAAGCCGAAGCGCGTAGGTCGAAACTCACTTCAGCCAGAACCCTGTACCCTGTAATGTAACACACCTCCGCTGCGAAACAGTATCATCGAAACCGCGGTAGTTCCGCTATGAATTGTCTTCTATCGACGACGATATATGACGTCACATCTACGTAGTGGTTTCGCGTTATTACTTTCGCTTGTGTAAACGGTCAAATCGCGCGTGAAAAATCTATGCATTAGAACAGGCTGTTGGCATTTGTTTCGCTTGACGGACTCATGGCAGAACCTACACTGGGTGTTTCCTGGCGTGGTTCCAGGTGTGTTACAGGCGTCAATCACTGAGGAGCTGGCTATCTTACCTACCTTACTCTACTTACTTTACCATGTTTTACAGTATGAAGCATATGTAAAACATGGTAATGCTGCTTAAAGTCAATTCTTGAAGCTTGATGAGTTTTAGTTTACATTTTTAATCTACCTAGGTATCTAGACTCCATAGTTATTAATATAGTTTTTTAGCTATGTATTCATAATTTGTTTTGCTACTATTTTATCGTTAAAGGTAAATTTACCTGCTTGTTTTCAATAAAAACATTAAAATTTTGTTATTGTAAGTCTGAGCTGAGTTAGGTAATTCAGAGAAAAAATGCTTTTTACCCGACTGCAAGAGGGTTATGTTTTTCGCGCGTATCTTGTATGTAAGTTTGTATGTAATATTCTTTATTACCTCATATCTTTCAAACGGCTGAACAGATTTCCATGATTAACCTATCGTTAGATTTGTCTCGTTAGCCCAAGTGTTCTTAAGAAGGTGGCGTTACAAAAAAAACCAACATGGCGGCTGTACGGTGCTTATTATACGTAGTGGAAAAAAAATTTTTTTAGAATACTGCAATATGGGTGTCAAATTAAAGGGCTTATTATAAGGATTTCAAAAAGGTATATCAAATAAATAATAACTAAAAATAAATAAATAAAAAAATAAATTTAAAAAATTAAAAACCCGCCTGCCTAAAAAGACAAGTCAACTGAAAAGATGGAAACAAGTTTAAATATTAAAGGCAACATTATAACATGCAGTCGGAGGCATATAACTCAAATCATTCATAATGTCACTTTCTTTATGCATGCCTCCGACTGCATGTTATAATGTTGCCTTTAATATTTAAACTTGTTTCCATCTTTTCAGTTGACTTGTCTTTTTAGGCAGGCGGGTTTTTAATTTTTTAATTATTTTTTTTATATTACGCACGTATTACTTACATCTAGTAGGTTATAATATAGCTTTCTTCAATTTTGTAAGTTCTCCTAGATATATTTTTTATTGTAACCAGTTTTGTAAGTCAAATAAAAAAAAAACTTGACGCTCGTTCGACGGAGTGCACTTGCGCGCGACCGATAGCGCGCGCCCCTCTCCCGCCGCCCTTGTACCTCACCACTACGTATGCCCAAAATACGTGTTTTGCGCAATCTCCACCCGATTTCAAAATATTTGCCTCGTATTGTACTTACCTTACGTTGAATGACGTGCAGGTGAAAGGCCAGCCCCTGGTGCCTTCGGAACGGGTCAGACAGCTGCCCGAAGGCTCGCTGCAGATCGCGGGCGTGGCGCGCGACGACGCCGGCGAGTACTCCTGCCACGTGGACAACCAGTTCGGCACTGACACCGTCACACACGTGCTCTCCGTCCTAGGTGAGCGATACGGTCTATGTGTTTTTATTTTTATTAGTTGATTCGATTAGGTTCTCTTATAAAACAACAAAGTATAGCTGCACTGTATTGTATAGGAACTGTGAAATTTATGAGCTATTTTACTTCTCTATACACGATATTATTGATAAAAATCAACATTTTACAGGTCAGAAATGGGCGTCCTTATTTGTGAATTAAATAATTGATTTGGAAGGAAAGTAAGAAATAGATATGTCGTTTTTCAGAAAGGGTAAACAATGGCATGAATTACATATCTTTATTATATTATAACCCCCTTACTAATAAAGATTGAATAGCAGATGTATAGTTACACAATGGTTACTCTCTGTCAAACTATTTGAATTTGACATTAAAAAGAAAGTGACAAAACACTGTGTAACTATGCAGCTGCTATACAATCTTTATTAGTAAGGGGGTAAGAAACTAGGAAGGATATAAGACAGACGATACTGATAAATATAATAAATTAACCTTAAGAGGCCGGCGAACAGTGAACTTCCTATACAAACGTAATACTAAAATGATTTGTAACTTGAGCATAATTAAGTCTTCTTGTGAAGTTATTCAGATAAAGCTTCGTACAAACTGAGGCGAGTTCCGCGCGCGACGCGGGACGCGATTCGCTCGCGCCGATTGCGTCAGCTAACTTGTATGGAAATGTTATATATATTATATATAGAATACGCGCGATAGTTCCTGAATTTTCAAAATGCCGTAGAACCTTGAATTCTTTTTACAAAAAAAAGAAAAGTTTCTATACGCCCTCAGCCACGAAGTCTATAAAATAATCTCCAATAATAAATTACTCTTCTAATTCTATGCATTGAGTACTCAGCTCATGAACCCATTTTCTTCTTTTCTTCCTCAGTCTTCTTTTCTTCCTCATTTTTCTTCAGTTAATGCCAATAACAATAAAACCTCAGCTTCGATATCAAACGACATGTTTTCTTATTGAAAAGACCATAAATAATGATGTGCAGGATTCAGTTTCAGGCCTCAGTTTGGGAGGCTAAGTGAGCGAGCGAATCGCGCAGATTCTCGTCCCGCGTCGCGGGCGGGATTCGTCTCAGTTTGTACGAAGCTTAAAACAGTCTATGGTTGTATTAAATAAAAAATCCAAAATACAACAATTTTGCGTATTGTACATTATGCGACGAAGGGACAAAACTAATGCGATTTAGTTTTGAATGGAAAAAAATTCATTGGCATTTGCATTTATTTAACACCACAAGAAGAGTTAATTATGCTCAAATCGCAAATCATTTTTTTATTACGTTTGTATAGGAAGTTCACTGTTCGCCGGCCTCTTAACACAGTAAAACATTAGTCTACCCCGTCCGTCCGTAGCACCCCCGTTCCCGCCTGCGCTGAGCGTGGGCTCGTCGTCCGTGTCGTCGCTGACCATCCGCCTGAAGCCGTCCCTCGAGGCCGACCAGTCGCCCGCCGCCGGGTACACCATCCACTACAAGCAGGAGTTCGGCGACTGGGAGACCGTTCAAGTAACACTACTTATATATTTCCTCGATCGACTTCGAACTTCACAGCCCGTATTTATAAACCGCTCTCAACGTTGAGAGATATCTTGAGATCGTACTTGAGATGCTTCTACAGGGGCTTTAGTATCCAACACGTAAAGTTTTACGGCCCGGCCACAGCCAGCGCGGCAGGCGGCGTTCAATAACCACTGCGCGCTATCTCGATGGCGGCCTCTCAGCTCGTCGTCACGACCGCGCAGTGATTATCGAATTCGCTTGCCGCGCCGCCTGCCGCGCTGACTGTTGCGGGGCCGTTAAAATCAATTGGTAAAAACCGAAGGTTTCGGGTAAAATGTGCTGTCCTTCCTTATAAACGATCTGAAATCCAAATCCTTACAAAATTGTTGAAATGGCTACGAGTGTAAAATTAGCTATTAACTCGGTGAATTTACTCGTACATAATTTTATTGCTTTCATCAATTAATGTTTCTTTCATAATGTCTACAAAATTAAAATTTTAAGTGAAACTAAATACGCATATAAGTACGTAAAATCTTGTGGTAACAATAGGCTTATTTTTTTAGATTCCTAGCAACACCGATACATACACTCTGGAGAATTTGGTCTGCGGCACTAGATATCAGCTTTACGTTACAGCTTACAACAGGTGAGGAAAATTTTAACTTTTTTATTTATTACATAGTAGAAAACAAAACACAGACCGAAAATAAAATTAATTATATCAATTTCTGTACTTGTGTTTCTGTTGTAGTGCGTTGATGTCTTTTCTATGGAACTAAACATTGATATGAATTAAATGTATTATTTTGCTTTACGTCTTTTCTTGTTGATATTTATTTATTCTTTACTAGCGGCCGCCCGCGTTACTTCGTCTGCGTGGATAGTTTTTTTGCTATCCCTCGGGAACTATATGTTTTTTCAGGATGAAAGATACCCTATGTCCTTTTCTGCACCCCTGACAACGTGTATGCAAAATTTCATGATGATCGGTTCAGTAGTTACGACGTGAAGGCGTAACAAACAAATGGACTTTCACATTTATAATATTAGTAAGGATACTACTAAATTACCTTAGCTCAGCAATCGGTGCATGCGGAGTAAATTTCTATTTATAACTGTAGTGTCAAGGAAAAAGGAAATGATCAGTAGAGAAAGTATTTTTTTGAAAATATTTGTTCAAAACATTAATTTTATGTGCCAATTTTTTAACTCATCTCCTTTTTCCTTGTCGCCACTAGAAGAGGAAATAATAGGGGTTAAGTATGAAATTGCCGAATTTTTCTCACACACAGAGGCTTTCATATCTTCTATGATGTCAAAGCTTTAGTTGCTTGTTTTTATTTCTTCTTTTTTTTGTTACCAGAAATGACCAATTAAATCGTTGAAACTTAACCGGTTCTATTTTTTTCACTTAACACGTACCATTAGTAAGCTTAGTGTTAAAACATATGTGCATAAAATTTTTAAAACAGTAGCGTTCATGGATGTTAAATAAATTAAATTAAAAATTAAATTAGTATGGAAAATGCGACTTCTTAAAAATTCTCCATACAAATCGGAAATTTCATATTTAATTAAACCCCTAATATTTATCAGCACTACTCGTGTAAAAGCAAATAAACTCTACATACAGTCACACCCCGGGCACTCCATACAAACGCCGCGTTTCAACTACCTATTACACAGACGCTACACAGTGTCGTTTTTGCATACGCGCAACTGTGTGCGTGAAGTCTAGGGCTATTGAATGAGCTGAGCATACGAACTAGCCTACGAACTCGCGGGGCGCGGTGAGGTAATTGATTGCGGGGCGGGGCAAAGAGTTTCCTTTCTGTACAGTAGTTACTTTTGTGATACATTGTGAGGTGTTCCATAGCATCGGCACCGGCGAGGCGTCGGACATGGTGGGCGCCCGCACGCGCGGCTCCAAGCCGCCCGTGCCGCGCGCCGCAGACTTCATCGAGGTGGCCAGCACCTCCGTCACGCTGCACTTCAAGCAGTGGCTCGACGGCGGCTGCTCGATGAGCCACTTCGTCGTCGAAAACAAGAAGAAGTGAGAGCGTTATTTCTTAATTCATCAATGCCCACGCGGACGCCGGTGTCCGGACGACAGTAGGAAATCTATTATCTCATTTTCCGGGCGTTGATGGGTTAAAACAGAGGACTTGATGCCGTACTCAGAGACGTCATTAAGTTTTATGCTTCGTTAAAGTTGGTGCTATCTTTTTCTTTTCCATAGTGATAGTATAATGATATTAAATTGACAATAGACAGTGATCCGCTGCAACTTCAATCGAGAATGTATAGCAAAAAGAAAATTTTACAGATTAAAATACGTCGTTTTGTACCACAAAAGCTCTGAAGTTGGCAATTTTTGTCGTACATTGTTAAATTAATCGCATTGTATGAGACGACAAGATTATGAAGCATTTAAACTTAATTAACGTCCTCGACTGAGTACGAAATAAATTAAAAGAATACTTATTACGTTAACCATAGATACTTGGACCATTTGAAAGCATTTATTATTACTATTAATATTATTAAATAGCCGACAAACCACTTTAGTAGATGGAGCAGATCAGAAGTAGGAAGTTTCCTACTTCTGATCTGCTACTATCCGGCCGTCCTAGCCGGGAAGCATTTCCATCTTAAGGAAATTAACACTCACGTTCAATTGTGTTGCATTTCTTTTGGGAAGGTCTGTTTTCGAGCTTAAAATAATAAGAAAATGGGTTTAAATACCTGCGCATGAGTGACACTTTGGTCATGTCGCAGCGGGTCTAAAATGGGCTTGGCATACATTGATGTAGCTTTAAGCATTTTATACTTAGTCAAGAGTAATGAGTAATATTGAATTTATTTCAATATTTTGTAATAAAATATTACCTTTTACAGAGGCGCTGTCGAATGGAACCAGATATCTAACAATGTAAAGCCAGCAAGTAACTTCGTCGTTCTTGGTACGTATTTTTTTCAGTTTATATAAAAAATATTCATTGATAAATCGCTGTATTAATAAACGCAATTCGTTTTAGACTTGGAACCCGCAACATGGTATGTTTTAAGAATCACGGCGCACAACAACGCAGGTTTTAACGTTGCCGAATACGAAGTTGCAACGCTCACTGTCACTGGTGGTAAGCACAAAGTTTATTAGTAGAAAACTCAACGAAAGATGAAACGGAAATAGTGGCACCACTTCCCCTGTTAAATTAATAAGTTATTGGAAAGTGACCTAAAAATAAGGCGCAAAATTATATCCTTTTTCAACCTTGTCTCATCTTTCGTTAACCAGTTATACATATTTGTGGGATGGCAACACAAAACAGCAAAAAAGTTGTGCCTTTTTTTGGTATTTCACCTTTTCCACAATTGGAAATCATGCGTTTTCATTTTAAAGTTTTATAAATATGTGACTCGTTGTGATTCGGTGGCTCAGCGGTCAGAGCATTGAACCGGATATTCAAAGGTCCCGGGTTCGATTCCCGTCCGAGAATTTATCTGGTGCGAGTTGTATTTTTTCTAGTATATTATTAAGTATTTTATGAATATTATGAAATGATGTACTAAAAATTATATTTAACCCGTCAAGGCCCAGAAAATGAGAAACAATAGATTCTTTATTGTTGTCCGGACGCCGGCGTCCGCGCGGGCATTGATGAATTAAATAAACGTACCTGAAATGCATCGCCTCATTTTTCTTTTTATTCATCAGCTTTTACCATTAGCGTAATAATAAATTGTAACGGCGGCTTGCATTTCAGGTACGATCGCGCCCGCGCGCGAGCTCGGCGGTGGCGGCTCGCTCACGACCGAGCAGACGATCAAGATCATCCTATCACACCTTAACCTGATCGTGCCGGTAGTCGCCGCCATCTTGGTCATCATCATCGCGATCATCGTCGTATGCGTAGTCCGGGGAGCCCGCGATCACCACAAAGGTACTTTTTGTAGGAACCATCGCCCCTCTACCTGGCAACATTGATGATGACAAAGATCTGCCTCCGTGGGTGAGGGCGTGGCTGGAGCCTGAAGTGTTGGTTCCCATCTTGGCTACGATCGTGGTGTTCGTGGTGGGGGTGGTGGTGATCTGCCTGACCCTCGCCAGGAGGAACACGCCGCACCGGCTGCGAGGTCAGAAGGACCAGTACTGTATGTATGGCACGACTCGCCGCTTTATATCTTATTTTACCTCATTTGACACAGTAAAAACTGACTAGAAAGAAAGTAGTTTTATATGAAAATTCAATGACGACCTTATAACGCCTGAAATCTTACTTTCTGGTCAGCTTTCCCATTACTATTTGTACCAAAATTCATCGTTTACTATCTTTTGCTGAAACCATAGTTAGTGTTTTAATTTTCCTATTTTATTTGTTTAGATATCATCTGTTCTATTAAATACTTTCTTCTTAACCTAACTTAATAAAACGTGAAGCTTGATGAGAAACTCTAATTTAGAACTCTAATTTTTACTAAGTATAAGTTATTTTAAGATACTTGAAACTAACACGTAGGTATTTACTTACAAATAAGGTACGTAGGTACAAAAACATAGTACCAATTTACATAAGTAAAAAATTCATCTTATTTCTTTTAATATGACAATATCTTATAATTTTCAATGTCAGCCCCCCTAGTATAACCACCGAAACGCGATATGGGTATAGCGATTCATCACGTTTAACTGTCAAAAGACAATGGATTTTGACAATTGAATCAGAGAATAGATAATAGTACTAGCGTACAGAAGTTGCACTCCGCAAAATCGTTTAAATAAATTGCGACTCTCGCTCCGACACAATAAAATGCAATTCAGGTCGCACAGCGTTCCTTTCGCTACAAAATATTCACCAAGTAGTTGCCACTCTCTATTCCATAAGTCTTATCTTTTCGGATGTATAAAATTTGTCCTCGCTGAGGATGCCGAGCGCTTCATACTCACGCGCGGAGTGACAGAGCCCTGGAGGTCAAGTCTGCAATGTAAACGTCAAAATCGTGGTTCAATAGTGTTTGAATGGCAATGCTTTTTGACACATTTCTTGTTTCTTAAACCCAAAATCGAGACACAATGTGTTTCCGTTTTGGGTTTAAGAAACACAATTCGTGTTATTACAAAAGATTTTTAAACACTGTTTAACTAAACACATGTTCAAATGTGATGCTGTCACTTTTTTGACAATATTGTTTGAAAAAGACAGCATCACATTTAAACAGGTGTTTAGTTAAACAGTTTTTTTTTTGTAATAACACGGAATGTGTTGCGGTTTTGGGTTTAAGAAACAAGAACTGTGTAAAAAGCATTAGCATTCAAACACCATTGAACCACGATTTCGACGTTAACATTAGCAGAATTGACTTCCTGGTTGCATGTCGATAAGAAGTTATATCACGCGATAGGTATATTCGTATTATCACGTTTCGGTGGTCACGCTAGGGAGGTTGGTTTAAAACGGTTATACAAATAAAGTAAATGTTACATTGGATGGCTTGCCTTATTACGACAGATGACGCGGTGTACAACGCGTCGCAGGCCGCGCTGGGCGGCGGCGGCGGCACGCTGGACAAGCGCGGCGGGCTGCGCGACGAGCTCGGCTACATTGCGCCCCCCAACCGCAAACTGCCCCCCGTGCCCGGCTCCAACTACAACACTTGCGACCGCGTCAAGCGGCAGGCTGTCATCAGTGAGTAGCCACCAAGAACGAAACGGTATACAGATTCCGGCAAACGTCTTGATGCTCTTTCGACGGAGTGGGGGGGGGGGGGGACACAATATTATTTTTAGTTTATACAAAACCTCTCGTGAGGTTGATCAGACCATCAAACTGAACAACTTTAATTATGAGACCAACCTTGAAATCGCGAAAAAAAGTCAGCTGTTTCATACATTTCGATGGAGTAGGATTATACTTTTGTATGGAACAGCTGATTTTTTTTTGCGATTTGTATAAACGAGGTTTTGTATAAACTAAAAATATCTTGTAGAGAGAGTACAGTAGTTAAGCTTAGCACTCCCGCGCTCGAGCAACACACACCTCTCACCGACACATATAACCGGAATCTCAAACCAGTTCGAGTACGTGACGCAGCGGTGAGATCTGTCTTTCTGTTTGTGCTTCGAGTACCCGTAGTACTAAGCTTGACTTCTGTTAGTCTCTCTATTTTATGGTGGGCATAAGTTCGCGCATGAGCCCTTGCGAGCGACAGCGCGCGCCCCTCTCCTGCCACTCCCGTACCTCATACCTGCACATACCCAAAATATACATTCTGCGAAATCCCCACCCGATTTCAAGATGTTTGCCGGCTACTGTACGTTCGGTTTCAGGACAGAAGATTCAGGCACACGTAATGCAAAAGAACTATTCCAGGCACCTAAATATATAGAAGAACTACTTACTCTCCTCTGAAATAGGCATTTCACACTGGAACTGGATAAGTAGGTACTCGAACCATCGCACACATCTGATTAACATTTTCAAAAAAATAACACTCCGACTCCGATACATACATTTTTAGTCGAATTTGGACGTGGGCTGTTCCGGAAGAAGTAAACGACGTCAGACAGAAGAGCGAGATTGCGAGATGCAGGAAACTTTTGCCTTATTCTTTCTTCATCTTTAGCACTTTTTCTACATTTTCCCTAAAATAGCTTTATGTTTGCACGGCCCTTCATTCTAATGCACAGTTTCATCTTCTTTTTCTAGATTTTTACATGGTGAAGGCTTATTATTATATTTTTTGGTGAGGATCCCGAATGCACCGTTCTACTCGACTTTTCTGAAATGTAATAGTCAAGTTTAGCTTTAAAACCTAAACCATAATATTCATACATCAGATTTGAACGAGTAAAACGATTATTATATTCCAAATTTAATATTACATGTCCCTTGCTTATTATTTTTGTCATATCATTGTTCCTTTTAGTGTTCGTACCAGACAAAATAATTTCAGTTTTTAATTACCAATTTTTATAAATTTTTGTCGAGGTATGAACACATTTTTGTCTCTCGTAGATGTGATGTTACGATGCTTTCTCTCAGATGTCGTCTCACACAATATTAGAACAAATTAGATATGAATACCTATCTATATCGAGAATACAGCAAAACGCTTTGACACGTTTACTCACGTGTGTCAACAAATAACATATAAAAAAATCAAAAGTAAAATGACCTTCAACTCGTGATTACGTAAATGGCTTATGATTTTAATTAATTATCAGATGTGATATGGGTGAGGCGACATGTGAGGGGTAGGTGACGTGCGTACAGCATGCGTAACGCAGTAGTATGGTTCAGTGGGCGCGCACTCGACGTGGGACCCGCGCAGGCACCACTACGAGCGCGTGCGCAGGCCGCACGTGCGCCGCGCCGGCTCCGGCGACACCGTCTCCATAGGTCAGTGCTTTGCTTGGACGCTTTGTGGCCCTGTCTTTTCAAATAATCAAGTGGACGAAGTTCTATCAATGCACGATTGCATGTTACTAAAAAAGACGATGGTACAGTCAGCAATGAAAGTCATTTAACACTTTGGTACTTTGTCACAGCATCTTTTTTAACAGGTGTGTCATGGTTTGAAACATTAGTCAAAAAAGTTACTATGACAAAGTACTAAAGTATGAAACAACTTTCGTTGCTCACCGTACCGCCAAAATGTTAACAAAAGATCTTGATAAACACAGTTAAAAGTTTGGAAAAGAGACACTGCCATCCTTAAATATCTATTACACGACATTGTAATAAGTAACAATTTCATGCATTATCCGACAGGTATGCCATGCACGTAAAAAAATTCGTCTTCTTGTTCTATTACAATTTATTTCTTTGACACGACAACTTTGGAAGTGTGGAGAAAGCTGAAAATCTTCTATTTCATTGAATCTGTCTTTAACCAACTGTCGTTGTAGTTACGTTGTAGTTTTAGGTATAGTCACTAACCCTGCCTGCTGAATGAGTAAGTAAGTATTACATAATAAAATTTTAGTTTCAGAATGCTTATTTCTAACCCCAGTTTTATTTTTATTTTGCTGTTTTGTTGAAAGTTAATTTGACTCGGTGGTATTGTAAGTATAATAAATATAGATAGTGTTATTTATGAATTATATTAAAATTATGTTCTTCAAGATAAGCTGTTAATTGTGTCTAATTGATACCATAAGTAAAGCTTAATTTTATAGTTTTAACTTTAGTACTTACTAATAAAAATTCGAAGGTTGCCTGGAACCACAGACTTAGTAGGATTATTAGGTACCTGAGGGGTATTGCAACTTCTTAAAACTTGCCAGTTTTGTGAATTGCTGTATTTAGATCTCTTTCTCGCTGTATAGCAAATAAAAGAGACGCATTGATAGCCAATCAGAAATCCGGCAAGTTTTATGAGGTTGTAATACGAGGCAGGATTATATAAGAAATGGCGATAATACCGTCATTCTTAATCTATCAACTTTGTTTCTCTAATAATACAATTATTTTAATTATCATGTCTAGGCTACGAGGGTGGTTTGATAAGTCCGTGACTTTGTGAAGAAGAAACATTTTTTTAAAGAATATTTTGTTTTATTTTTCTACATAATCTCCTTTCAGCTCTATACACTTCGACCAACGATGTTCCAACTTCTTCAACCCATCCAAAAAATAGTTTTTATCAAACCCTGAAAAATAGGCTCCTGTTTTAGCTATCACTTCTTCATTGGATGAAAATCTTTATCCACCAAGCCATTTCTTCATGTTTGGGAAGAGGAAAAAGTCACACGGGGCCAAATCTGGTGAAAACGGGGGGTGTGGCAATAGGTCGTATCGCAATTCCACAAGTTTTGATGTTGCGGTTGCCGACGAGTAGGCCGGAGCATTGTCGTGATGAAATTAAACTTTTTTCTTTGCTAGATGCGGTCTTTTCTTCAGCAGCTCTATATTGAATCTATCCAACAAAGCAACATGGTAAGCTCCGGTAATTGTCTTGCCTTTCTCCAAAAAATCGATGTAAATAACACCTTTGCTGTCCTAAAAGACAGTGGCCGTCTCTTTACCAGCCGAACAAACAGTTTTTGCCTTCTCCGTGGCACGTTCACCGGTAGAAGTCCACTGTTTTGACTGTTGCTTCGTCTTTGGCGTATATGGTGGACCCACGTTTCGTCAAGTGTTACGTACCGACGATAAAAATCACTTGGATTGCGGTTATACAAACCTAGCATTGTTTAGAAGTTGTTACACGAGTTCGTTTTTGGCCGACTGTCAGCAAACGCGGCACCCATCTTGCAAAAAGGTTTTTCATGCCGAGAATATCGAGCAAAATATGAAAAATTCGTTCGGTAGAGATGTGAATAGCATCAGCTATCTCGCGTATCTTCACTTGACGGTCTGCCATAACAATACCGTGGATTTGCTAACAATATCTTCAGTGGTGACCTCAAACGGCCTTCCTGGGCCGTCGGCGACAATTGTGGTGGTACGACCACAATGAAATTCAGTAAACCACTTATGAACCATTCCATGAGATGGAGCAGAGTCCCCATAATATTTTTTCAGTTTATCTTCCGTCTGCTTAATGGTTTTACCACGTAAAAAGTAGTATTTTATCAATACGCAAAATTCGTTTTTCTCCGTTATAAAAGAATATCCCGACCTCACTTGCATAAATCCTTCCATTTTTTTTTTATTTCGCGCCAATTTAAAAAATGCAGCAGCATAAGCTCAGCAAAGAGTTCTAAATTAAGACAGGAAAATTGAATTATGAAAAAATATTGTATTCAACCTTAAAGTCACGGACATATCAAACTGCCCTCGTACATCGACTGACCGGACTGAAACCCAAACTGAAAAGTATTTTATTACAAATGACTCCTCTGGCACATCTCTTTTAACTGCTAATTTCACGCCTAGCTTTAAAAATTAAAAAACCAAAGAAACACAACATTTAACCCATTAGCTTTACTAACTGAGCCGATTTTAATTACTCTTTAAAATATTAATCAATATCAACTTAACCACAGGCATGGAAGACGAGATCTGCCCGTACGCAACGTTCCACCTGCTCGGCTTCCGCGAAGAGATGGACCCGAGCAAGGCTCTGGCGTTCCCGCACCACCACGCCGCGCACGCGGGCACGCTCGCGCACCCGCACCCCCACCACCCCGCACACTCCCGCGCCGGATCTCAGAGCATGGTCAGTGCAGCTATTATTGGATTGCAAAATTATGGTGACTATTCCCTTCCGGAGTGTTAGGACCGAGGTGCTAAAATGACCAAGGTGCTGAAATGTCCAAAGTTGCAAAATTACTAATAGTTTCGGAGCCTAATGACTAAGGTGCTAAAATGACCAAAGGACATTAGGCACATGAGACCCAAAAGTGTATAAACATAATTCTGTTATCTATAAACACTTTATGTTACTAGAATCATAAAACAGTAGCAACATTATTTTTTAACTCCCTCATTTAGCTTTAATTAATTATTGAAAAAACAAAAGCATATCAATGAAACGGACATCTTTGTTAGCGATTTCACAAGTCTCCCCTGAGTATATTTGTTCTGTGGCACAAGTGATTGCGCATTAAAAAAAAAGTCTGCCGGATGTCAGTCAACTCAACTGTCAAAAGCGTTTTGTTACGTGCGACATATGCACAGATTTTCCGTTTGATCTGGTTCCAACTCGTACATTGTGGTGCTAATCTGTATCACTAACGCAGCTAACGAAACGTATTGTCGTGAAACTGGTGTTGCTGTTTAGGTTACCAAAAAAAAAACTTTCAAACGTAAATAACTCTTAAAACATAAATATTCGTAAAAATCTGAATATTTTCTATGACTTACTAATTACATGCCTACATTTTGAAAAAAACAGAAATGTTATACATTCTTTGGTTTTTTTCTATGGGACTCTGCCTGATGTCCTTTCAAAATGACTAATATGTCTTTTTGGAGTCTAATGACCAAGGTGCTAAAATGACCAAGGTTGCAAAATGACCAAAATTGCAACATGACTGACTAATCATTCGTCCAAGTGCTAAAATATCCAATGTTGCCAATAGCAATCGATTTCAACCGAGAATTGTTAGCAACAGAGTTACATAATCAGCCCCAAGGAGTTATTTTTGAAGATCTCCCTTTGAAGATTTCCCTTCATCAAAAAGCATGTGCTGAACAAAGAAGTGCAGAAAATCAATAAAATGACAAAAAGGTCGAAAATAGTCTTAAACATGAATTTGCAGCTAACAATCGCATCTTTCAGTCTTTGTTGACTATACCCCTATACATTTCGGCACCTTGGTTATTTTAGCATCTTAGTCCTAACGCTCCGGAAGGGACTATTTTTATGCACAGCGGGATATTGCTTACCTCATCTGATGTTAAGTGACGATAAGGCCGTAGGTGGAAGCGCACTACACCCGGAATCTTCATCACTGAGGAACTGGCTATCTTACCTTTAACTGCCGGAACACAACAATTTTAAATTGTTGTTATGGCGTCAGACTTAAGATGGTGGTAGCTAGTCAGGCGGACTTGAAATAAGCCCTACCACCAACCAAACCGAGTACAAATTGTACCCCCCTGGAAATCAAACCCTGGACCCCTGCGTCTTACACGGGTTGGCAAAGCACTAGACCACAAAGGCGGTTGCGTCGTTTTTAACATTGGTTTGTGGTCACATCTTTAAGCATCAGATCTATTATTGAGTAAACCTTTAGAAACCATAAGTATGTTGACTTTCTCCCTAACTAAACCTATGCCAAACTTATTGAAAAAATCGGTATTTTACAGCCTCGCGCCAACAGCCGATACGCACGCAAGAACTCCCAAGGAGGACAGAGCGCCATCTACTCCACCGCGCCCGAGTACGACGACCCGGCTACGTGCGCTGAAGAGGATCAATACGTGAGTTTATAAACTGGGCCTTAATAAATGGTAATTTAAATAAAAAAAACCGGCCAAGTGCGAGTTGGACTCGCGCACGAAGGGTTCCGTACCAAAAAACGGCAAAAAAAATTACGTTTGTTGTATGGGAGGCCCCCTTAAATAATAATTTTATTCTGTTTATAGTATTTGTTGTTACAGCGGCAACAAAAATACATCATCTGTGAAAATTTAAACTGTCTACCTGCTGTTGTTATTAATATCGAGCAAAAAACGGCAAAAAAATCACGTTTGTTGTATGGGAGCCCCCCTTAAATATTTATTTTATTCTGTTTTTAGTATTTGTTGTTATAGCGGCAACAGAAATACATAATCTGTGAAGATTTCAACTTTCTAGCTATCACGGTTCATGAGATACAGCCTGGTGACAGACAGACAGACGGACCGCGGAGTCTTAGTAATAGGGTCCCGTTTTTACCCTTTGGGTACGGAACCCTAAAAAGGCATTCTGGCACAGTACACACTGAACATGTTTTATTTACGGTTTTAGTTAACGACAAGACATAAACTCATTAATTACTTAGATAGTTATTAATAGTTTTCATACGCTTCATACGTGTAGTGTATAGTAAAATGTGTAGACATACGTACCCATTCGATGTTCGAAAACCCGAAAGTCCATCGAGATCGGCAGGCTGATTATCTAAATAGAAACTATTTAGCGACCGGTTTCATTTGCCACACATTGCTACTTTTCTTTGGTATGTTTTTTTTTCACCCCAAAAAGATGTAGCAATGTATCACATTTATCTGTCAAATGAGACCGGTCGCTAGGTGGTTTCTAATTAGATAATCAGCCCGCCGGTCGCCTCCTCCGTGATCGAGTAGCCGCTAGCACGCCGAGCCGCCAATTTTTGTGGTGTTTATTCACAGCGCGCCCGATATTCCCGGCCAATGTACGCGTGCGGCCCCGAGTACGACGAGCCCGCGTGTTGCGCGCCCGAGGACGAGCAATACACTGGCGCGTACGGCACGCCCTACTCCGACCACTACGGCTCCCGGCCCAGCATTGGTGAGGGAACACACAATACTAATATGCCATCTATAACAAGCACATGAGTGAAAACAGTCCCCTGATTATGTAACTCTGTTGCTAATAACAATTTTCGTTTGAAATCGATTGAAATCGTTTGAAAATAATGAAATTTGTCAGTTTCAGTTGATAACAGACTGCTAACAGCACTTAGCTCAACTAGCATTCAGCTGTAACACTATTTATCGAAAATGTTTTCAAATAACTTTTTAGACCAATGTATTCTGCTATTAGTTTCATTAAAATCATTCATTTTTAAAAATAAGAACTTGAAAGTTTGTATGAAATGCCGTGAGGAATCAACTCTCTTAACCCGTAAACGCCCAGGAACCCGCAAGTGCGGCGGGTCTCCCGAGCCCCCGCCGCCGCCGCCGCGCAACGCCAACAACGACAACAACTGCTCCTCCTCCTTCAACGAGAGCAAGGACTCCAACGAGATCTCCGAGGCCGAGTGCGACCAGCCGCGTAACTACCCCGGTATGTACTGTGCATTTACACAACCACTCATCTAAAGCATTTCAATCGTGTCATTATAACAAAAGACGTACGTTGTCATTGTCGAACTGTCACCTTATTCATTTTGTTCATTACTAAAGAAATTAGGATAGCCCAATGTTTCGTAAGAAAATGCTAGTCTTTCTTTTCATACCTTGATTTTTAATATCTGAACTAACAGACATAAGTTTTTTTAAGATTAAAAAACAATAATTTTTGGTGTTTTTCTGATGGATAAAAATAGTCACTAATAATAAAAAATATAAATAAATATTTTAAAGATAATCATTTTAATAGAAAAAATACTAGAAAATATCGACTCACCGGTAGCAGCTCAGACGGGATGCTGCTACGGGTGAGTCGATTTTTTCTAGTATTTTTTTCTATTAAAATGATTATCTTAATATAAAAATAGCATTGTGAATGCCTAATATCTAAAAATTCAAAAATATTTTAAAGCTCAAAGAGGAGTATTTTTTTCTTAACGAGACAATTTTGCCAATACACTTTCTCACAATTAATTAAGTTTCATAATTATACAGATATGATGATGAATTAGATAAAAAAACACAATTAATACGAGTATGTTCTTTTGACACAAATTTGCTATTAGTCAAGATAAATTGCCGATAATGATATTGCTTCCCTGCATTGGCCAGCATTGTAATTCATTTTGATTGATTTGTATTTTTCATCTTAGTATCATCAGCATTCCGCTTTTATTTGCCAAGGAATTTAATTAGGTACAAATAAGTTAATTTAAGCACAAAAAGCTAGCTTCAAACACCTGCCAAAATATAACCAAATATTTCGGTTTGCAGCTTTTGTAATATTGTATAGCAGTGGCGAAGGGTCCATACAAGCCGATTCCCATCGGCTTCCCTTTGAGAAATCCCTGAACTACCCCAGTACCCACCACCGATCCACCATGCAGATTATAACATATCATTAATTATTGTCAAAAGATTGTGAGGAGAAATACATGGACAGTATTATTGTATCATTATTTCAAAGCGCCTACAATTATTTCCATAGCAAAGTTCGACGAGTTAAGCCGCTTATTTTTGGCTTCATGTTCGCACTGCGTCTGGCGTGCGTTGCCATGGTAACCGTAACATTGTTATTACTCTGTCTCATTCACACGCACGCATGTCTTTCGGCTAAAATAACCCGATGCACCACCGGGTTGTATTTTTCCATCTCTTTCTATTTCAAGCGATTTTACGTTTCCCTTCTCTGTCTATTACGAGTATACGCGAATATGACGCGAATGAAAAGAAATGACATCCGAGTGATTAATAAATAATAATTAGTACCTGTCCGCCATTATTATTGTTTATGTGCGGGTTTGGAAAGTGATTAGTTTTTTGCAAAATAGTGAATTAGTGAGTGAAAATCGATACTTTTCGCAAGTTTTGTTTATTTTACTGTATTTATCTTATACCGATTTGTTCATTGCGGTAATTTTTATTTGCCATAATGGCTTTAATTCATATGGAGTGTTGTTTACGTGTCTACTTACTTACCGGTAAAACTTTGTTTCCCAAACTTAGTTACAAAGTTATAGTTACGTTAGCAAGACGGGTTTTTTAAACATTTTCAATATCAAACCTACATCTTTGTACGAAAAATATACGTGGATGACAGGCAGTTGCAAACTCAATAAAATTATTTGTTTTCCATGTTTATTATTTTCTGATTCCAACTCAGTATGAAATAGCACGGGCTAGACACTGTCACTATCTTATCAGTGCTTTTTTGAATGGTGAAAGTGAGGGCCTAACTTCTGAAGAAACGCTTGAAGCTTGCAGCACGCGGTGGTTTTTTTTCGGCTTACCCTCGCGATATTTCTACCCCTCGCCACTGTTGTATAGACTATAGCGTTTTATATTAATTTGCACAAAGTTTGCAACAAATTGTGCGATATTTGACGTCGTTGCTTTAATAAATTATGCAGTAACAGTATATTGTCATCCAACCGTAGAATTAGTAAGAAAGACCTACCATCACGCGCCTGAGCACTCTTAAATCTCCGCGTACAGCGAGTTAAATTAACGTCGAGAACAAAGATAAATAAACAGGTCGATACCTACCTTAACTTAAAAATTGCCCTCCGGCTTTCTCTTTACCTTAATAAATAGTAGCCTTGGCCCCCAATACTTTTGGAACGAACTATAAATGCTTTAGCCACATCACTTTCTCACATTGCTTTCTTAGCGAGCCAACGAAATGCCTTTTACACATCTAATAGGTACTCTATATCATTCGCTATTTGCCAAGCTACATAATATACTCTGAAAAAATCAAAGGCTTTGATAACGCGCCAATCGGTTACATTACTTCATTCAGTGCGATGTATTTCTACGGTCGAAAGACGATAACCACTTTATTATACGCGTCTTAGAGTGCCATGACATTCTCCATTCCATACATTTCATCAATCAATCAATTAGAGTATCATAGAATTTTTACTTATTTTTAAAATTATACTAAATAATATACTAGAAAAAATACGACTCGCACCAGATCAATACTCAGACGGGAATGATCTGGTGCGAGTCGTATTTTTTCTAGTATATTATTTAGTATTGTTTAAAAATAGCATTGTAAATGCAAAAATCTCAAAATTTAAAAATATTTTTAAAATTGTCTAAATTTGGACTAAATTCTCAAAATTGATCCATGCGCTCATGGGTGTCACCTGAACAGAAGACGGTAAAACAGTTTTTGCCTAATAATTATTCTATTCCCTAATTTATGTTAATAATTTTTGTGACTGACAGCATGCTAAATTATTTCATTGTCAGTAAATAACAATTGGAGATGTTTACGCTTATTTTTAATAGACTTTTATGGAATTGGCTTTCTATTTTTATTTCCAAATTCATTCTATTCTCTTCTTCTTTTTAAAGAATCACTTGGTAAATTGTTTCTATTATTATTATACTTAATAATCTATACAGGCCTATATTCAGCAGTGGGCGTTCCTGCGGTAGCTGCGTACTTATAAACACTTTGCCAAGTGATTAAAAACCTTCTTATATAAGATTCTGAATTTCTTCAAATGTATTATTCCAAATGTATCTTTCTATGAGTATTTTCTATGTGCTTAGACGTGACTGTGTTAACAAATTCTTTCTATTTGAATTTATTCTGTAGTTTTAGTAAATGTTCTGAAAACTCGAACAATATCCACTCTATAATGAAGAAAATGAAGGCGTGGTCTATGAGCTAATTATTAAATGATAAAATTGTTAAATAATAGTTAAGTTGTCAATGCCCGAGCGGCCCGATCGGGCCGCACAAAAATGAAAAATGTATTGTCTCATTTTCCGGGGCTTGAAGGATTAAAGTGGGTATTGTTGGAGTGGTAGTAGGGGGCGGCGGCTCCGCGTGTCGTGTCTAGAGTAGAGCCGTGACTTGTGTGTTGTTGCAGTAAGGGCCCACACTGCCAAGGACGGCTTGCACAGCGAGGAAATGAGGAAACTCATTGACAGGTCAGTTCAACTAGGCCTTACACACGCATTCACCTAGGTTACACATCTACACAATGTTGCAACACTATCTCTATTATAATTTAAACACTCAATGTTGCAACACTGAAATAAGTTGCAATTACACATTTGTCTCACTTACCTAACTGTCATCGGTTTTAAAAAGAACCGATTTTATTTTTGTAAGAATCCACAAAGTCATACCCTCACTAAAACAATTATTAATTCTAAAGTATCTTTAAATCTCTCAATAATAACATACTGACAGACTCATTCTACTAATACATACGTTAGCCGATTCCTTGTGTGTGTGCTAGCAAGAGTACTTGTGTGATGCCATAGAGATATGACAGACAAAATAATGTATTGCATTCTGTATGAATAGTCAGTGCTCGTAATAAAGCATGTGTTATGTTCTGCATACGTGATCTCCAGGAAACAGTAAGTCAAGTATGTGAAAACGTAAATATTTTAATATCTGTTAATTTTGCCTTGATTATAATTTATGTGATTAATTTTATGTGGCTAACACTATAATCTTTTGTGCACTAAACTTTTTCGCTGCGAATGGTAAGATTCCCGTTTGCTAACGCCTAGTTTAATATTCCGTGTACGACGAAGCATGGAAACTTATTGTTTATTTAATTTAACAATAACCACATAATATACAGGTACCCACATCATAAAGTTTAATTCTTACTTAAAGCGATTGCTCCATGCCAATTTTGTATAAGTATTTAGCCAAGTTAGCTCCCTGGCACTGGTTTATTTTTTATGTGTCCGCGTGCTCTGTAAATATTTGTAACTTCCATAACCTGATCACCTTATTTGGAGCTCGCATACCTTTAGAAGAATGTAAGGCTGAAGCATCGTAGTAGTTTATGACTATGTAACTAGGTATCCGTTAGTTTGTGCAGCGTATATCGATAAGGTGTTTAATCGTGGTGTACTGCGGTTTTCAGACCAGAAGCAACCACCCCAATCCCCCAGCAAGCAATCCACGGGCGGGGACTCACAGCCTACGATACTGTGGCAGTGTAACCTGTAAACGCCACGCGCCACCGACCGCGCCGCGACTCGCACATCTCGCTTTTATTTCTAATCTTTCTACAGTAAACCACTGTCTTGCTGAAGCAATCGTGAGCTCAACCTTCGTTTACTCATTAGCATTAATTGCCGCGCTCCTTTCCTTCGCTGCTTCACTGCGACGCCGACGTTGCGTTCAGCAAGCCAGTGCACCGAGTGCCAAATCATTTCTGTTCTTGAAGCGTGTGTCGCATTTTGCGTTGTTGTTTTATTTTAAATTTATCCCAACTTAGTTGTCTGGATTTCCTTTTTAGATGTAAAACGCGCACATGTGTGCCATACACGAAACCGAGTCCCCGATGCGGGCTCGAGTCGCCTGTAGTAAACTTGCAGGAGCGGACTGAGTTAGCACCATCCCTTCCTTTATAGAAATGTATGTGCGTCACTATTTAGTGTTACCAATTGTAAAATCGGAAAATTATGGTTGTGGTAGTTATTGCAAATTGATAATACATATTTGCTTAATAGTTAATGTGACGTATTCCTTTCCAATATACATACATCCACGCGGCCGACTTCAGCACATTTACTACAGAGCTACGCAGCTGCGGCGGCGCAGTACATAGTTAACCTTAATTTGATCTTATTTGTTCAGCTTAATTTAAACGGGGCGCTGGTACATTGGGGTGTTTTCAAGTCTATTTAAATTAAGCTCAACATGTAATAATGTGATATTTTGTATTTTTATCCCATTTTTATTTGAATTTGATATACTGACATAAATGTTATTTATATTTTTGTGTATTTGTAGGATAACTTTTGTAAACCCAACAACCACTAGGTTGTGAAGATGCTTCCTTTTTACGTTGTAGTTTTCATTATGCTTTATGTTTATATCTGGCCTTAATTTTTATCCTATTATGTAATTTTTTGCTTTGCGTTTACGCATAAACTACATAGAATAAGTTTAGATGTAAGATTCTTTTAGAGATTATGATTAATCAACTCTTAATAAAGTACCTAATATGTAATCCGTAGCTAGTTAGTAACGTATGTGTTACTCGATATTATATAACTATATTAAAATGAATTGTAATCAATGTTAGGTACAACGCCATTACATAAAATTGCAACCGTACCATAATGATGAAGTTACCTGAACATCGCTAAAGTGGATGTCACCATTGAAAATATGTTATACAAACTACAGACACGGAATTTAAAGCTTTTTAATATTACTCTAGGATTTTAAGGTGCATTTTTATTAATCGTAATTTTACCCTTCTATAGTAATATTATGCAAACGATTAGGTGTAAGACACGGGCGTGTCGTTTTCTAGATGTTTCCATTATATGTTGTGCATCGTCGTGTAAGCTTTGCAAGTAGGCTTGTAGTTAGGTTCTCGCGACTTCCTAGCAACAGATATCTTCTCTTAACCTTCCAATTAGAAAATTTGGATTAAATTAGATAAAAATTAATGAACAAATTGAAATATTCAAAAATTATGATATGAATTGATAGCTATTCAATAAAAAAATTGGTGGATATCATTACCAAAAATTAAATTATAAATTAAATTGGATTTTAGTATAATTTGGTGGTTTTATTGCTTATTTAATGTGCGTTGAATTTGCCAATAATAGCAATGGTATGGAAATAATTTTCATTTTATATTATGCGATAGGTCATTGCTAACAGCTAACTGTTTGTACCAAAGTGTTTGATTTGTGTTGAATAAAGTATTCAAACGTCGACTACGAATGCTGTTTTATTTCAATATTCATAAAATTCCGTTTCTTTTTTAGAACAGCAGTCATAAGGTGCGGCCATACTATCACGAAGTTATTAATGTCCTTACAGTAAAATACATACAATAAACATGAAATATCGAAATATGTATAATGCTGCGTACGCGCGTCTTGGCGCATAATGTCCTTTTCTCAAAATGTCCTTTCTCATAATGTCCTTTTCTCGAAATGTCCTTTCTCAGAATGTCTTTTCTCAAAAAGTCCTTTTCTAGAAACGTCTTTTTCTCAAAATGTCCTTTGCAATATTTATGCAATATTTATATATGTTAATAAAGACAAATAATAGTAGATTGTACAACAAGTGCATAAAACGCATCATTTTACCCGAGACGTATATATCCACCCGAGCCGCAGGCGAGGGTGGATAGTCAAGTCGAGGGTAAAATGGGTTTTATGTACGAGTTATACACTCTGCTTTTCACTTCGATTGTGAGGAAATTAAACAACAATAATGTAAAAATCTAAAAAAAAAAATTCTTAAATTTTAGTGACAAATTCTATATTTTTGGAATGTGCTCATCAAGACCTTTCATTTGATACCCATATTCAAAAATGGAAAAAAAAATTTTTTTTTCTTAATTTTTTGTGACAAAATATATATTATTGGAATGTCCTCATCAAGGCCTTTCATTTGATATCCATATTCAAAAATTGAAAAAAAAAATGTTTTTTCTTAATTTTTTGTGACAAAATATCTATTTTTGGAATGTGCTCATCAAGGCCTTTCATTTGATACCCATATTCAAAAATTGAAAAAAAACTCATTTTTTTATTAAAAAAATATAATTTTGGAATGTGCTCATCAAGGCCTTTCATTTGATACCCATATCCAAAAATTGAAAAAAAAAAAGAAAAAAAAGAAAAAAAATTTATCAAGGTCTTAAAAAAAATTTATACCCATTTTCAAAAATAAAAAAGTATTAAGTATAACACAACAAAAAATGAAGAAACAATGAAATAACAAGTTAATTTAACGAAGTTAAATTGCGTGTGTGGCTGTTTACCTGACGACCTTTGTCTTAAAGTCTGAGATTTAGACGAAGATTTTACTTTATGCACTAGAGCATAAAAAGCGATTTTATGCAGCCTATACCCAACATAAAGACGAACTTTACGAGCATGAGAAGTGAAAATAATATTTTTGACTACAAATAAAGAGACTGGTTCATGATTATTATAACTTTTTTTATTTCTGATTCTTTACATCAAAGATCTTCAATTTTATAACTACATTACTCATTACTTTATCCACTCAAACGTCCGCTGTCACTAGCTGATAATGCCCCACGCGTCCACTCGCGTTATGCGAATTACTTCGCGCAATTTGCCAGCTCTTTCTCCCGTTTAAACCGTGATATCTAGTAAACTACTACTGCTTATCCCAAAATAAAAATATGTGTATACTGCTGATACTATACAAAATCATTTTAAATGATATCTAAATTAAAATAACTCTATAAGATTACATAAAAAAAATGTATAACCTCAATGTATTGGTGATCAGCCGCCAAAATTCTTGTTTTTTTCAACTCGATTTTACCTTCGTCTTTGCGTACGAAACGTAATATGTTTTTAGATATTCGAAAAGTATATTTCTTGAGAAACATTTTGGTATACGACACTTATAATTTGACTGATTTCATTATTTAATACTTAAATTAGAAAAATAAGGAACTCCCGACCACTTGAAAACTTGACACTTGAGTTTTTTTTTTTATTCAGAGCAGATTTTAGAGTTGACCCTAATATTTTTGCCATCAATTGATACGTAACCTAATTCAGAGCCATCTAGGAACACGCAGGAGCAACTCTGTAAAAGCATTCATCGACAAAAACCGGTTTCAAAGGCATAGGTCAGCTGGGCTGCCATAGTCGCCGTAACAGTTTTAGCCACCAAAATTTAGGTGACTATTGTCGCCCGGACGCGTAAGTGGAAACATTCTTAGATTTAATAAATATTTACATACATTGCATGTCTGTGTTTTTGATGATAATTTAGATAAGCGACTAACTAAAAAAGCTTTAATATGTATTTGTTAAAAAAATATTGCATATTAAAAGGACATTTTGAGAAAAGGACATTTCGAGAAAAATACATTTTGAGAAAAGGACATTTTGAGAAAGGACATTCTGAGATAGGACATTTCGAGAAAAGGACATTTTGAGAAAAGGACATTATGCGCCAAGACGCGTACGCGCCGATAAGTGGCTTGCTTAGCGCCTAGCGCCTTGATATGTATCGGAGCAAAAGGAACGTTAACGAATGTTCTCATAAATTGTGGCCTATGGCCCTAATAATAAAAGATATTGAGTGATAAAAATAAATATTGATCTACCGAAACAAGCTTTATTTATACATAATGAAGTAAATAAATAGATACAGTTTAACACTAACAGTTACTGTTGTGGCGAGCGGATGTTTACGCGGACGCTGCCTTCACGATCTCCTCAGCCACTTCTAGGGCGATGGCTGCTTCGGCTTTGGCCTACAAGTAATTAAAACATTATTTAATTAATCCATTGTTTTCTCGTGGTCCCATGATTTTGTTCCGTTAATGGGACCACGAGGGATAACTGTTTCTCGTGGTCCCATTATTATTACCACCACTAGATCAGTTGAGTACCGGTGTAGAATACATAAAAAACGAAAGTCCCGATACTGCCTAAATCAAGCTTTTCATAAAATATATTGAAAGGATTTAGCTCAAAAATGAATCATTCATTTCCCAGTGGAACATATAAGTATGGTGATTACGTGAAATCCCTCGTGGCTCCATTAATGGGTCAAAATCCTGGGAGCACAATTTTAATGGAAACACGGGAAATAGTTATCCCTCGTGGTCCCATTAATGGGATAAAATCATGGGACCACGAGAAAACAGGGAATTAATCCCCATAAATGTAAACTGAGGCAGAATAGAGAGGAATTAAAAACCATAAAAAAAACTTTGTTAAAAGAAACTTATCATGTGACTATTGGTACAAATGACCTGTGGTCACTCAGTGTGGTGTGGCAGTGCGACCACAGGTCAGTCATATTCTTTTGAAGAATTGTAAAAAAAAATATGAGCGGTCAAATCGTGATTTCACATAGATATTAGCAACCTAAGACCTCGCCCATTGCCAACTCTTAACTTATTGATTTCAAATCAACGCAAAATCTAATTTTACAGTTTTCAGGGTTAGAAAGGTATTATCATGTCCGTCTTTGGTTGATATAATAAAAAATATAATACATATAAAACTTATCATTGATTCAATTCAATTCAAAATAATTTATTCAGTCTAGGCTGTTACAAGCACTTGTGAATGTCATAGAAGCTACGCCATCGGTTCGAAACCCTAAGCGGGAGACCTTGTAACGAGAAGAACCGGCAAGAAACTCGTCAAGGGCTGCTTTTTTCTCCCTGTATATTTCATACAGAGTCGTCAACATTGAAAAATGAGCTCCACGTTTAAAGTGAGGTCATTTTCCATCACAATAATTAACAAAAGTTTGCACACAATGGGTAGGTAGGTTAAAATTAAATATATCTACTACATTCATATAGGTAAATATGAGAGTAAATAACTTTCAACTAGTTGAGAAATCACTCTGTCTGCTACTCGAACCAAAAAACACTTGATGCAAGACATAAAAAGTAAAAACGCAATTCTTACAATTCAATATGCGTTAAGATAGGTACTCAGAAGCAGACCCATTCCCACTGGCAGCACCCGTTCACGAGCATGACGCATGGACCAGCCATCGCTTCGCTCAACCATATTTGAGGGAACGTAACGACCCGCCCCACACGACACCACCGCAGAAATGATTAAAGAGAGCATGACATACTTAGGCTACCCATCCTAAGGCACTGAATTGAAAACTAATATCCAAAAGCTTTTCATAGGCCTTTACTTACAAAACTATAGACGAAAAAATACGAAAAAATATTACGAAAGCAAAATAATCATTTTAGTTATTAGCAATAAAAAAAGTGAGAAATCAAAACAAGGATTAGTTATAAATTTTATGTTTTGAGTAAGAAGTGCCATACAGATTGATAATATTAAACATGAAGAAAAAAAAATATATGCGGCGCCCTTAGTACAAGCAGACAGAAGCAGACCCATTCCCACTGGCAGCACCCGTTCACGAGCATGACGCATGAACCAGCCATCGTTTCGCTCAACCATATTTGAGGGAACGTAACGACCCGCCTCACACGACACCACCGCAGAAATGTTTAAAGTGAGCATGACATACTAAAGCTATTGAGGATTATTTTAAAACAGACAGACCTAACCTGTAAAATCTATCGCCTGTCTGTAGCATACCTTCGCTGCGAAAAAAATCCAGCGAAACCGCAGTAGTTCTGCCATAACTTGTCTTCTAACGACAACGACTGATGACGATCACATAGCGGTTTGGCGTCATTATTTTCCTGGCGAGGTGTGCCAACGGTCCGAGCCGATCGGGCGGAATCGCGCGTGTAAGCCCTAGACGACACGAATCATATTGCGCAATATTTAACCCTTTGTAGACTCGTGTGATATTTTTTAAGGTTCGGAATGACTAAGAACTTTTAAGTTCATGGTAGCTTCTCAAAAAACAGTTTTTATATATTTATTATATTTTTGAATCACTCGGCTGGCGTCGAGTGCTCGTTTCTACTGATTTTCATTCGACATCCCATTGTTTTGAGTCATATGTCGAACGAAAATCAGTTGAAAAGAGCGCTCGACGCCTGCCGATTGAGCGATTCAAAAATAGGGCCCCAGGCTGGTTTCGCAAGTTGTACAGTCAGCAATGAAAGTCGCTTAACGCTTTGGTACTTTGTCATAGCACCTTTTTTGAAAGATATCTCACGGTTTGAAACATTAGTCAAAAAGTTACTATGGCAAAGTACTAAAGTGTTAAACAACCTTCGATGCTGACTGTACAATAGGTACAACTAACAAATCATGGCGGAACCTACTGTGATTTCACTGGTATTATTTAGAAGCGGAAGTGTGCTACAGGCATATAGTTTCACGATTTTACAGTAATGCCTCTTACCTTTTCATTGGCGGCGGAGTTGAACTCGGACTGGGCTTTGCTGAGGGCTTCTTGTGCAGCTCCTCTGTCTAGATTTTCAAGAGGGTGAGCTTCTTCTGCTAAAACCTATAAAGTCATATTAATTTGTACTAAATTGATTATGGTAATGTAGTTATTCTAGGATTACTCAAATCACAATTTGAGCTATCGGGTCAAATAGATCTGATGCAAGTTTTTTATACAAAAGGGAAATGTGATGTCATAATCATAAAACAATATTTGTTTCTTTCTTATGTGTAAGGAAACTAAATATATCTATCCTGCACTAGCGGAAAATTGAGCATTTTTTTTGCCTCACCATTGTGCATCGGGCGCTTCTGACCTCATACCACAGCGAGCATGATAAAAAACAAATTCGACAGCATTTCAAAAATGCTCATTTTGAAATATTTATTTAATGTAGCTGAACAACTTATACACGGTAAATTTTTAAGTATATCTAAAAATGAAATGGGGTTTTCAGACCACGTAAATGAACAACTTTTACTATGGGGCCAACCACGAATAAAAATCAGTTGTTCCATACATTATAGTCAAGTCGATGTTGTAATTTTCTATTTCGCGATTTCGTGATTGGCCCCATAGTAAAAGTTGTTGATTTACGTGGTCTGAAAGCCCCATTTCATTTTTAGATATAGTTAAAAATTAACCATGTATAAATGTAATTCAATTGAAAAACTTAAATATTACCTGAACTGTGGAGTCATCATTTACAGTGATAGTGCCAGAAGAGACAAAGATCTTATTTGTTTTGCCGTCATTTTCCAAAACTGTGACCACTCCAGGGCGGAGAACAGCTAAAAAAATTAATTTAATACATATTCATTTTATCACATATAAAGCCCAGACTTTTTAATAGTTAATATACAAACATAACTGGGTGAATCCACAGGCGTTTTGAACGCCGTCATCCTCCTCAATGGTATTTTCATAATTTTAGAGTAAGGAAATCCCGTCCCCGTGTGCAGTGACGAGAATAGGTCCCATACGAGTGGTGTTTAGTAGCAAGTTATATTGTTATCTATCTATCATGAGGACAATGCGGGCGTTCAAAATGGCCGTAGATTCACACAACTGCTATTGGCATATCCCATCCCATCCCAACATTGCAACCACTACAATAATATACTACTACCTTATATAATTCCATTCAAATAGGAAAAAACATGTTTTTAACAAAAGCAATAAATATACAAGAATTTGATTTGTGAATGCATGAAAGAATGAATGTGTTCCTCTACAAAAAGATAGGAATGCGCTTGTGCCAAAGGCAAATTATGTTGAGATGATAAATATGTCACAAAATAGTCGTTGATATAATATTAAGGTAAGCATGTCTAGTCTCAGAAAAATTTTAGAAAAAGCAGCAAAATGTTTAACTAAGCCACATCCCAGGCACTCCATACAAGCGTCGCTTTTCAACTAACTATTACACAGGTGCTACATAGTGATGTTTTTGCACACGCGCAACTGTGTGCGAGCTATTGAATGAGCACACAGATCGACACACGGATGGGCGCCGGTGGGGTGAGGTAATTGATTGTGGGGCGGGGCAGAGAGTTTCCTTTCTGTACGGTGGTACTTATATCTATTCTGTGACTAAGCTCTTAAGCCGACGGCTACCACTCCTATGACAAAAAATACATGCTCCGTTTACCTTGCATTGCTTGTAGGCAACACCTATAAAATGTCTGTGCAGACAACAATTTTGCTGTTTTGTCCGAGCAATCCATAAAGAGTAACATTATAAAGAATTAGTAAAAAAAATGAGTAGTTACCTAATGTGGGTACATGCTTAGGCAGAATACCAAAAGCACCACTGAATGATGGCACATCAATCTGCTTTACTACTTGTTTGTTATAAAAAACCTGAAAAATAGGAAAAGGCAAGGTAACAACTGCACTTATAACATTTTAATTTCATTACAATTAAGCTATTTTACAAATAAATCTACCTTGTTGCCAGCCGCAAATGTGAGGGCCATTTCCCCTTCTTTGGGTGCTTGAGGTGCTTCTGCGGCGAAGCTACGAACTTGCAGCCTCTTTGCTGTGTTTTTCAATAAACTGCGGAGTGCCATGGCCATCCTAAAAAGCCGAATATTCACATGTAATGTAAGTCATGCAAACCTAACCTCTGCTTTGGTAAGTGCGAGATGCCTCTAATACTAAAAATCATGTACCCTCTAAATACTTGATACAAATACAGAAGTAGGCAGTAATGAATGGTTTGAAAATCGGGAATCAACGATTACAGAAACGAAACCCGGAGAAATGCAGATTATGTAATAATTCACGATAGAAAATAAAATGGTACATTTGTAACCCGCAAACTGAAGTTATCGGGGAGCTCACATTGAAAAAATACTTACTTTACAGAATGTGATTATAAATAGGGGTTCTGTCCAGAATTATTTTAGATTTTTTTATGATTGGAAACGGGAAAAGAAAGCACCCTTCCTTTCTTTGACAGCACTTTGACAGCTCAGCCACAGACTAGTAAGAGATACAGAACACAATACTACGTGACAGCTGACAGTAGTGTCGCGACAGGAACAGTGGGCTGTCTAACTTTGTTGCAATCAACTTTGACAGAAATCGCAGTGACATTGCTGCTTTAGTAAGAACCAATGTGACAACTATCTTACTTAAAGCAGCAATGTAACTGCGCTTGCAATCGATTTCAATCGAGAATTGTTAGCAACAGTTTTATGTAATTCGGGGTCAGAATTACGTAAAGCGTGAAAAAAAAAAGTGTGAAGAAGTTACAATGTGATATAGAGGTCACAGATAAAGTAACTTCGAACACTAAAACAAAAGAATATCAATAAAATGCTAACATACCTTTCATAATACAATTCGCTCAAATAATAACCCTTATTTTTCGTTGTTTGTGACATTTTATTTAAAGCACTTTAATTGATTAAAAAACAATTAAATTGTTAAATTTATTGTAGCAATACTGCTAACTCTAAAACGAAACAAACAACAAGCAAACAAAATGGCGTTGCATGGCCTCGGAATACTTGACCGTGATTGGTTAGTTGATGGAGATTGGGCAAACAAGAACGGAGACTGATATTTGAATAGGTACGTTCATTTGAGCATTTGGAGTTTGACTATACAAGCACTAAAAACAATTTTTATATGGGAGATTTGATATTTTATTTTTGGTATTGGTGTAAGTTTTATTGAAAAAAACTAAAAAATAATAATATTGTATAGCGTGTAATCGGGGTTGCTATAGTTTGAAATAAAAAAAATCAATTTTGGATAAATTGGTCAGTTGGCCATTCAAGCACTAGGGCAGCGACCTAGCGACCGGTCTCATTTGACAGATGAATGTGATACATTACTACTTCTTTTTGGGGTGAAAAAAACATACTAAAGAAAAGTAGCAATGTATATCAAATGAAATCAGTCGCTAAATAGTTTCTATTTAGATAATCAACCTGCCGGTGTTTTGGGAAACGGACAGAACGTAAGGCTGTAAAACTTTTGTTCATTTAATTTAGGCGGTTTATCCGTCATTGAAAAGAATATCCATCAAGGCCCAATGCCACAGAACATTGTATTGAAATCCAAACCATATTTCGTTCACAATAAAGAAAAATATTGCTTGCGATCTACCGCGGCGGAGCTTGATGATATCGCAAGCGCGCCGTTGCCCAGAAGCAAAATGAACTTATTGCAACCGGTTTCGCTGCGATCAGCCTGCCGGAATCTTATTTATCTTTATGATTCCGGAGAGAGAGAAATATAAATATACCAAATCTAAATGGCTGGAATGCACCCACAATTTCAGTTGTCATGTCAGTGTCACTGTCAATTCTGTCAAAACTTTCTTTTTTTTTTGTTTTGCTTCGTTTCGCGGTTCGTCGCAGGAATTATTTTTTACGTTTTTCTCTTCGTTTGTGGTTTAAATACTTTATTTCTTGTTTCGTTAGGAAGTTTATAATTCATTCATCTTTAACTACATTGGTAGATCATTCTTTAGTTAACTTATTACCACCAAAGGCTTTTTATTTTAAAACTAGCCTTGCTTAATTTATCGTAGAAAAGATTTTTGTGTTGTTTAACAATCTTATTGGTAAAGAATTCTTCCAGAGCTTTAGAAACAGTAGGTAACTGGTTTCTGTAATATGCAGAAGAACTTGTTTTAACCTAAAAATGGATTTGAAGACATTGAATGTTGCTTTACTGACAAAACTGACATCTCTACAAGTTGATAATGTAACCTGCTTAGAGTGGTATGTGAAATAATTGAATTTTATTTCCACTACACAGACCATAATACATTTTAATGTTCCATTTACTATAATATTTTAAAAAGTATCCTGTTTTAATTCAGGTTATATCTATCCTTGTGCCGAATTTCACCCAAATCTGTTAAGCCATTTTTATGATTGAGTATAATTCTGTCTATCCTTACTTGTCCTATTTAGTAAACAGCCCCCCTACCACTGACATATAATTGACGTCAGTGCCCCCTACTCTCAATGGGATCAAGTTCACTTTAGGATTGAATGGGCAAGGCAACTGTCAAAATGGCGCTGCGTACGCTTGTTCCACGAGAACTATGAAAACAAAGGACTTTTACTTAAAAAAATATTTTTTAACTTTAAAATTATTAAATTCTGTGTATAATAGGCTTTAAGAATGTTGGCACTTACAAATTCCCGATAAATCTGGATATAGAAAAAAATTATAAATTCTGTAAGAATAAAAACGTCTTATTTTGGCTTTCAATTCTGGCATTTGCATTGTAGAATAGTCTTTTACATCCATTTTGGGTCAATGGGTCTTTTTCGGTAAAAAAATACTACAAAATAAATACCTATTTTCCCATAGATTTGTTCTGAATGTCTACTGTCTTAGGAACAAGCGTACGCAGCGACATCTACAATTAGCTTTGCGTTGCCAACCCCATTAACATCAAAAATGTGGTATTTTGGTACTTTAGATATTGCTTGCTATGGTTTCTATAGTATTGTTTGACATTTTTTTTGATTCAAACTCGAGCTTTGTCAGTTGTGCTCAAGATATAATAAAATTAAAAAATTGGTACATATATTTCTTCAACTTCAAAGATCATTTGATTTCAGTTGTAAATATTATATTGCACCTGAAACTGCTGCTTGTGGTCATACGTTGTGCCACTCTTGTTGGAAAGGTAGACGGACATGTCCATCGTGTGCAGCACCGCTGGAAAAGCAATTATTAAAACTGAATTTGCCAATGCAGACACGCACGGGACACATACACACTCTTGGAGAAATGTTTGAGAAACTTTTTCAAATCAAATGTAAGTTTTTTGTATAATACAAACAACAATACTACTAATTCTATTCAAACTCTCTACATAGCTATGTCTACAAAAAAATAATGTGTAACATTATAATTCATTATGAAATCTGATGCAGACTTGAGGAATGGATATTCATTGTTTCAGTGGGTGAATTAGTGTTAGACGTATCTGTCCCAGAAGTAGAATCTGTAGATGACCCAGCGAAGAATGTTAAAGACTGGCTAGCTTGTTCTCAAAATCATTTTTCAGCTGGTTTGATGAATTCAGAATCAAACACACAGGAATTAAACAATCCCATGGAAATTTCATCTAGCAAAATACAAATACACAACTCTGACTCTAAAAAAAGTATAAGTCCAAGTAAAGTAGTTTATGTACATCAACCTCAAGACGATTGGGATAAAATAGAACAGTTACCAGAAGTTGAAGAAAGGACTTCTAATAAGGAAAATGTAACAGCTAAAAATAAACAAGTCTTATCTTTAATTGAAGAAAATGTATATACTATGGGGAATCCTCGTAGAAGCTCAAGAAAAAAAGATCTGAATCAAAGTGAACCGACTTTAAGAGATCAAGATGTATCTTTAGAAAAATATAGTTCTAAAAACTCCAGTGCAGGGACTGATCAAAAATCAAATAAAGCCAAACAGAATTGGAGTAATGTGAAAAAAATGAGAAAAGAATTTAGTAAACTGAATAAACAAAATAGAAACAAACTTAATGTGTCAATTGAGATGTGTAAAAAAGCTAAAAGCTCTGCTATGAAACCAAATTCTGATAGTGATCAACATAAAACTACAGAAACTGAATCTCCCCAGCTTGACTATGTAATTGAAGACAACACACCCATGGTTGAACTAGAGAAACCTATAGACTTTGACAAAAAAGTACAACCAGTTATTTCTGGGAATAATTCTACTACCAATGACCTACACAAAATAGCAGGTAACTTTTCCACAGAAACTACCCTAGACAATAAAGCCAATCTTCAATTACTTACTAAAAACTTTATAGACTCAGATCAAAACTTTAACAAGATTATGACAAATAAAATATCTACAGCTAGATCATTGCCAGAAAATATTGATCTCAATAGTCACAATCTACATAACAATTCAGCAAAAATGGCTTTCCTCAAAAAAGGTACCCTTTGCCCCAGACAAGAAGAAAAACAGAACATGCAAACTATTAACATTGATGGCAGAACCATTTCTGATACTACAAATGATGATATAGAAATTACGATAAAAGTTGGTAATACATTAACAAACATTATCATCAAAAATAAAACTAATAATGTCCAGTTAAAAGTAAACACTGACAGAGAAGTTCAAACATCTCTGGACACAAATTGTCTCAATAGTAAAAATAACGAAAATGCTGAGATAAAAGACAGTGCTACACATAACTTACAAATAAATGTGGGAAATGATAAAGAAATAATTTCCATTGATACCCAAAACAATGATCATAAAAAAAATACTGTCCAAGGTAATGCATTACAAAAATCTCAGTCAACAAAAAAAAACACAGCCTCTGCTGAAACTGCAACTGCACGATATGAAATAACTGAGAGTGTTGAAAAGGAATTGTCTAACATTATGGAGTGTGAAGAAGCTATTGATACCAATCAGCCATCTCCTAAAAACAAAATCATACCTACAAATCCATCTCCTTTGAGAAGTGGCAATAAGACTGAAGCGAATAATAATAAAAAGCACATCCTAAATGATTCTCAAATAGTCACACAATCACAAATTACATATGACGTAGATATGTTTGAGAATGGCTCAAATCACGAAAAAGATGTGCATTTGCTTAAAAATTCTTACCTTTCTGCTTCTGAAATATTAATACCCACAGCAAAAAGTGCCAAAGTAATGAACCATCTTAAAAAAAGAGACAGGGATTCTAATGAAGAAGGTGAGCCAAGTCCTAAAAAGTTTAAGTCGATGACAGAAAAAAATCCAAATAAAGATGTTAGCCTTACTTGTAATATATTACAAGAAAGAAACAAAAATAATGTTGCTGACAGTGATTCAATGAATTACGATGTTGTGATGAACCAAGTTTTTGCAAGTATTGATGCAGATATACAAATAAGTCAAAAAGTGAATAATGGTGCCCAATGTAAATTAGTAACACAGTCTAGAGATACTTCTCAACCTAAAAAGAAACTAGAAACAAGTTTAATAGCTACTCAAATTATTCCTGAAAGTGAGCCTATTGAAATGAATGTGAATGAAAAATACAGTGAAAATGTTTTTTCTATCACAGAAAAAGATGCAGATTCCCATGACATAATTACTAAAGGACAGAAAGATGTAAGTTTGAAAATACTCTACTATCATCATACTTTACCAAATGTAAGAATGCACCACAGGTCATCATTATTCGCATGTTTATTTTTGATGGCCTAATGGTAGTTTTATCCAGTGATATTCCAACAACCCAAGTTCCAACACTGATCTTACAAGCTAATCCAAATTATTGCAATTTTCTATCTTTCAGAATGGTTCTACACAGCATCACATTGATAATCTGTTAACTCCGAGAATATGCCAAGATTTAGTTTCAACTGAGGATAATATATTAGCTCATGAGGACATGGGTAACAAAGATATCTGCACACCCTATCACGAACAGGATGATTCTGACAAAAGTGTAGTAGAAGAGACACCACAAAAGTATGTATTGCACGATTTCTTTTTTAGAAGTAAAACACTTTTTACGGTTACAGCGCGTATATTGGTTTATTCAGATGTTATTTTAGAATTATTTAGTTGATTTGTGTTTTTTTTTGTTTTTTGGGTTTCCCGACGTTTTGATTTGACACCTTTCCAGGGGCCGTGGTTACGAGACAACTAAAGCAAAAAGGCTGCTCATATTTTTATGAAATTCATTTTTTATTTAGTTAATATGTATGCTGTGTAATCCATTTTCAATTTTATTTCATTCCAGGAATGTCTCATTTACCAAACCGAAAAATAAAACTGAAACAGATGTACAAAATTTGCATAGAACTGTTTCAGGAGTGAGGAATGAAACTGAAAGTTCTCCAGTGGAAAAATCCATCATAAATGTGTCAGACTCAGTGTTAGACTCGTCCAAAACTAATAAAGATGTTACTGTACTGGATGCTGCAACGAAAAGGCAGGCTTTGGAAACTCCTCTTACAATTAACAGATTTGTTGATCATATCACGCATAAGTCTACTCCTGTTGTCAGAAAATCGCTGAGTTTTGATACTGAAAATGCTGAAGATGATGATCCTGAGCAGAATTTGTGCCCCAGTTCAGTAATTGCTAAAACTACTCAAGAAAAGGAATTTATGTCTAAAGCGTTTGAACAGACGCAAAAATCACCTATAAAGAAACCTTTGGCAACAACGAACATAAAATTAGATGATTTGAAATACTGCATTGCTGGGTCATGTTTGTCCAGTACTGAGTTGGCAAGTCTTAAATTGTTATGTCGTAAATACAACTGGAAGTATGCCGACAAATATACAAAAGAACTCACCCATTTAGTAGTGGGTGTGGATGATGAAAATAAATCACAAAGGTACATAATATTACGTAAATCAAATTGGTCAAACCTTTTTCATCATCTATTAGGTATACACAGCCTGGCGCAACTCTCTCAGTAAAAAACGATCTATGAAACGGAGGCGAATTTTTAACTTGTCTAACTAAGTTTGAAAGAACGTTGACAATCCACAAAGCAGTAGATAATTGACAACATTCGAATTAAGGCGTATTATACTTCGCCCCATCAAAGAGTATCTATCATCTTTGCCGTTTTACCGCCAATGCCGTTTGACGTTTCTCTTTTGTTTGTTTTCGTTGAATTCGCCTCCGTTTCATATTCACGCTTTTTAGGGTTCCGTAGCCTAAATGGCAAAAAACGGAACCCTTATAGATTCGTCATGTCTGTCTGTCTGTCTGTCTGTCCGTCTGTCTGTCTGTCTGTCTGTCTGTCTGTCTGTCTGTCTGTCTGTCCGTATGTCACAGCCACTTTATTCCGAAAGTATTAAGACTACACAGTTGAAACTTGGTACGTAGATGTATTCTGTTAACCGCTTAACGAATTTAATACAAAAATAAGAAAAATAAAAGATTAAGGGGGGGCTCTTCATACATGGAACTGAAACTGAAAAATTTTTTTTTCTTCAAACCAACACGTGTTGGGTATCTATAGATAGGTCTTTAAAAATGACATTAAGGTTCCTAAGACAACTTTTTCTCAAAGTCAACCGTTTGAAAGATATTCACCGCCAAAGTGGTAAAATGTGTGTCCCCCCCCCTTTAACTTTTGAAATAAGAGAGTGGAAAATCTAAAAAAAATATATGCTGTAGATCTTAACAAACACTTTCAACCAAAATTGGTTTGAACGAGATGTAGTAATTAGTTTTTGAGATATAGCACATTTTCCAAAACCGCAAATATAACTTTGTCATTCATACCAACACTGTGAAAAACAAAGTTATTTTTACAGACGAAAAATTATAGGTGGTATTAAATATGGTATGGTATAAGGTAACTACGGAACCCTATGGCGCGTGGCCCGACACGCACTTGGCCGGTTTTTTGTATGACATTCCCGTCTCTTATAACGCTAGTTATTTTTACATTCTCTTTGGGTATACAAACAGGATTTCCAAAAACTTCGCTACACAAAGGGAAAGTACCGTACCTTAGTAAATATTGAAGGTAGAAATTTTAATGGGGTTGGCAACCTAAAGCTAATTGTAGATGTCGCTGCGTACGCTTGTTCCCAAGACAGTAGACGTTCAGAACAAAATGTATGGGAAAATAGGTATTTATTATGTGGTATTTTTTACCGAAAAAGACCCATTGACCCAAAATGGATATAAAAGACTATTCTACAATGCAAATGCCGGAATTAATAGCCAAATTAAGACGTTTTTATTCTTACAGAATTTATAAATTTTTTCTATATCCAGATTTTTCGTAAATTTGTAAGTGCCAACATTTTTAAAGCCTTATTACACAGAATTTAATCATTTCAAAGCTAAAAAAACGTTTTTTAAGTAAAAGTCTTTTGTTTTCATAGCTCTCGTGGAACAAGCGTACGCAGCGCCATTTTGACAGTTACCTTCCCCATTGGAACTGCATTCAAATTCTTTTTTTAATTGTATACGGCCGCCCGCCCGCGACTTCGTCTGCGTGGAAAGGTTTTATGCTTTCCCTCGGGAACTATACATTTTTTCGGGATGAAAAGTAACCTATGTCCTTCTCTGTACCCCTGACAACGTGTATGCAAAATTTCATGATGATCGGTTCAGTAGTTAGGACGTGAAGGCGTAACAAACAAACGGACTTTCGCATTTATAATATTACTAGCGGCCGCCCGCGACTTCGTTTGCGTGGAAAGGTTTTTTGCTATCCCTCGGGAACTATACTTTTTTTCGGGATAAAAGGTACCCTATGTCCTTCTCTGTACCCCTGACAACGTGTATGTAAAATTTCATGATGATCGGTTCAGTAGTTAAGACGTGAAGGCGTAACAAACAAACAAACGGACTTTCGCATTTATAATATTAGTCAGGATAGTAAGGATGGTACAATAGTCAATACGTAATAGTTAAAATTTTAATGTTAAACGGCATGTAACCTTTTAGTATGGAGCCTGGTATAAAGCGCATTCGCTTAGATAGTGTCGCCCTTTTATCGCGCCGCCTTTGCACGTGCCGCTTCATGTCAAAGGATGCCGCCGCATAAACAAAGGATACCGCGTGCGGCGTACACCCGCAAGTCAATTAGGATTTTGACAGTTTACATCGAAGCACCGCCGTAGTGAAAGCTTGTGATTGTTGACTATGCTACGTATACTTACTGAAAATATTTTTTTATTCCTTGGAAGGACAGTTAAGTGCCTCAAGATGAAACTTTAAGTGATCCAACAAAAAAATACGGGTGTTTTGTAAAACATGTAAACAACTTATAATCAATGTCCATCGGCATTGCGTTGAAATCAGTATGTCTTCAAAAATAGTGGGGATAACAAGAACTAGCGTCGGAATAATATTAAAAATAGGCCCATTATCCCCAAAAAAACGTAAAAACAGAAGAATCCCACTATCGAAAACGGACGACTTTGAATGTGACGTAGTACGTCCGAACAGTATACAGATTTTATGCTTCCGACACTAGACACGATTCTGGAAAATTTACTAGCTAATAATACGGACTTTCCGTATAAACGTACGACTCTGCGAAATGTTAATACATTTATAAAACTTGGATTTAAGTATAAAACACGTAATAAGCCAAAACTATTGCGTGAATCATCGCTATTTTTTACGGTAACGTTATTTGTATAACGTTACCAAAAACTTACCGGTATATGTCTCTGAACACAAGTGCTTGCGTGTGTACCGACACTATCTAAACGAATGGACTTTACCTATTAAAAAAAAACCGACTTAAAAAAAAACCTGCCTCTAAAAAGCAAGAAATAATATTCAAATCATTAGATACGCATTATAACCTCTATTGAAGTCGGGTGGGGTACGAACGTACCGTACGTACGTACGGGAAGTACAACTTCCTTTTTTTATTCTAAAATCCCCACCCGACTTCAATAGACGTTATAATGCGTATCTAATGATTTGAATATTATTTCTTGCTTTTTAGAGGCAGGTTTTTTTTGAAGTCGGTTTTTTTTTGTTTTTAAACAATTTTTTATTTGTTTATTTTTAGTGTCAGTAGCTTCTGTATTAGATAGTGTACGTAAGTATATTATTTAGGTAGAAAAATCGGCTCAGCCAAACGTGAGTTAATCGCGGAGAAACATACTATATACAGGTCAAACTGAGAACCTTATTTTTTTTTGTAGTCGGTTAAAATGACTACACTAAAGGTATCCCCTTTCCAACACAAAATACTTCATCTAATTCGGTCCATAAATAACAAAGTCGTCAAGGTAGTTGACGCAAAATCATAGTATTTTCAGGATTACTTGAAAACCGCTCGACCGAATTGAAAAAAAAATTAAATGGGACCATCTCGCAAGCAAACTCAATCGAACAAAAAAAGAATCATCAAAATCGGTCCATAAATGTCGAAGATACGCGCAAACAACGATAAAAAAAAACCATACAATCGAATTGAGAACCTCCTCCTTTTGTTGAAGTCGGTTAAAAAGAACCAACCGTCATTTTGAAAAAAAATCGGAAATTCACCGCAACCGATGAAACTAGTTTTAATCGATAGAAAAGGTCAAAATAAACATGAATTATTGATTGTCAAATTGTCCTTAAATGTATGCTTTGGGACTTAGAAAAAATCATCGTGATAAAAAGAAACACTTCAATTTGCAACTCCAGACTATTTTGTATTTCATATAGCGGTAAGAGTCTAATATTTTTTGAAGAATTGACTTCAGTGTCGGTGGTAGGGTAGAAATCAAGTATGAAATTAAATTTCTAGGTAGAAATAACATGATTTAAGAAATAAAAAACTGTATAGTGACAGCATACCTATTGAAGGAAAGGAAAACTTAAATCAAAAACAAAAAAATAAATATTAGTAAAAATTAGTAAGTGAATTTAACGCCAAAACATTTTACTTTAAGTATAGTGAAAAAATTAAAACCATAATAAAATTGACAATATCATAAGTGAATTACTAGGCTCTAAAAAAATCTTTATATATCTCCGAAAGCATACATTTTACGACAATATGACAATCAATAATTTGTGTTTATTTTGACATTTTCTCTCGACTTACACTAGTTTTATCAGTTGCGATAGCGCATCCAAAAATTTTCTAAGTCTATGGTTGCGAAGAATTTCCGAATTTTTCAAAATGGCATGAATGCCTGTACCAGCCTGGTACAGGGTATGCCAAAAAGGTTACATGGTCTTTCATGGTCTTGCTTTTGTGTAAGATGCTGTGTTATTAGAAAAAATAAATAATCCTTTTGAGTAACCCTTCGATCGGTATCGTAAAAATAATGGATTGTTTTTTTATATTTGGTGGGTTTGATTCCTTGTTAAGGCAGACGATTTTTCAAAAACTATGCAGTTCCAAAATATTTTATTTTTAATTTCAATTTTTATTTTATTTTATTTTAATTTGACTTACTTTTAATTTGATTTGACTATACCAAATGAATTTTAGTTTTTGCTTATTTTAATTTAAAAATAATGAATGAAAAAAAAAATATTTTATATTTATTTTTTAAAGCCTTCAATTTAATTATTTTTGATTCAATTTATTATTGTTTAAATGTTTCTATTCAAATGTATAGGTATCAAGCCTGAAATAAATGATTTTTATTTTTTTATTTATTTTATAAATATTTTTTTAATCAAATCTTTTTCCCTCTCTTTTCAGTGAAATTTCCTACCTTTAATATTTAAAGTACTTTCCCTTTGGGACACCCTATTATAAGAACAAAAAAAAATAAAAATAATTCTTTACTGTTATACTTATAAGATAAATACGTATTCTCTCTAGTAACGATTGTAATTCCAGGTCAGTGAAATACGTGTGCGCCCTGGCGGCATCTAAGTGGATCGTCTCGTACGAGTGGGTGGAAACTTGCCTGAAGACAAACCTTGTTGTTGCAGAGGTAAGTATTAACAATGGACGATTGTCCGAGACAAAATAAATATTCAAAAAAATCTCAATATATGGCGTTTTATGGAAGCCGAGCCGTGGCTAAAGTTGTTTAAAAGTATATCGCTGTTTTAACTCCCCCGCCTCGTTTATCACTCTCCAAGGCGGATACAGGCTCGTAAAGTTAAACCCCCTTCACACTAAGCAATTTATCGCATGCATTTTTTTTTTAATTCTGATCGCAAATTCTGTAGGTTCCATCCGCCTTGGAGAGTGATAAACGAGGCGGGGAGTTAAAACAGCGATATACTTTTAAACAACTTTAGGCTTTCATAAAACGCTATCTATAGATATATATATCTAAATTTTTTAAACTTTTTCTCTTTATTTGAGCTGCCAGGAAATTTCCCATTATTGTGATTTTAATTGGCGGTAGATGCGAATAAAGATCGGGGCTAAGTAATTGTCTAATTTCAAAATCAATGGCACAGGCACAAAAAGAAACTTACCAAAGAAATGCAGCAATGTGTCCAATCTAACTGTCAATGAAAGCGATTGCTATAGATATTGAAAATTAGACAATAAGTAGGCAGGTCAACTCGGACAGAGTAGTAAAATGATTGAACTCTGAAATCCAAATTCAACTAAAGCCAAATGTATGCCACTTCCCGTTGAAGCAAAATTAGAATGCAGGTGGCATTCTAATTTCAGATCCATCTGATTTTGATGTAGTTGATACTTAGACTTACATATCAAAAAAGTGCTAGAGCATTTTTAGGGTTCCGTACCCAAAGGGTGAAAACGGGACCCTATTACTAAGACTCCGCTGTCCGTCTGTCTGTCTGTCTGTCTGTCTGTCCGTCTGTCTGTCTGTCTGTCTGTCACCAGGCTGTATCTCAAAAACCGTGATAGCTAGAAAGTTGAAATTTTCACAGATGATGCATTTCTGTTGCCGCTATAACAACAAATACTAAAAACAGAATAAAAGTAATATTTAAGGGGTGCTCCCATACAACAAACGTGATTTTTTTGCCGTTTTTTGCTCGATATTAATAACGACAACAGGTAGACAGTTGGAATTTTCACAGATGATGTATTTTTGTTGCCGCTATAACAACAAATACTAAAAACAGAATAAAATTAATATTTAAGGGGGGCTCCCATACAACAAACGTATTTTTTTGGCGTTTTTTGGTACGGAACCCATCGTGCGCAAGTCCGACTCGCACTTGGCCGGTTTTTCATAAGTCTGATATACTTTTTTTATTGTTGATGGGGATTCCGGAAATAATATCGGCGCACGATGAAACCTATGTATATCGATAGAGGATTTATAGACGAACAAAAAATGTCTTATTATGATATAAAGTCTCAAAGCGCATCGTTTTCGACCTAAACCGGGGACTAAGTTTGGATTTTTATCTTTACCGGGTCATTTTGTATCCACCATCCAAATTTTGAGGATGTGTTGTCCATGAAACCGAACAACTTTGTCTTTGTAAATGAGAAACTTCTCTTTCCAAATAATGTAATTTTTTGAAATAAATAAATAATTATTATTATTACGGTCGAGTAGGTATTGTGCTTTTGTACAGCTGTTTTATTTTCGCGATATCAGAGTTGGCCCCATAGTAAAAGTTGCTTGTTATCATGAGTGGAACCACTCCACTGCGGGAACCAAATGATTAAAATTTCACACTGTAGATCCAGATCCACTATCAATATTTACAGGTTTCATCGTGTGCCGCTATATTTCCGAAATCCCCATCGAAAATCATGGTTACCACTATGCCAGCCTGTCATACTAAGAGGTTCAAACCCATTTACAAAAAAAAAAGAACTTAAAAAACGTAACACTTATCTCTTCTCAATGTAAGTTATTTTCAAATGTCAAACAGAATCACTATGAAGTATTGGATGGCACCGGGGAGCCAGGCCCGAAACGTTCCCGCTTGGCTAAGAAGAAATTATTCCATGGAATCACTTTCTACTGTATGCCACCTTTTAGCGTTTTGGATATCAATACGTTAAAGGTAAGTCGCCAAGAAGCAACCCTACAATATAATATCGGACCCCCTAGCCAAAGTAACATTTGCAAATCTTCGTTATCACTTCGCTTTCGAAATATGTATGGGATTGACATAAGGTTTCGTTAACTATCGAATTTTAAAACGTCAAATCCATACGTTTTTCTGAGCGAAGCGATAACGAAAATTTGTAAATGTGACATTGGCTACAGGCTCTTGTTACTTATCTATTAGACACGTTAAATGCGTCTGATAATTTTGTGCAGTGTGTTGTTAAAGTATAAAAAGAAGTATTTTCATTTCTGGTATCTTCTTTAACTGTTTATGCTGTTATGCAGGTGATATTTGTCATAATAGAAGTCATCGCTAACATAAAACAATATAGTGTAGGAAATGAAGCGATCTTTTGTATGGAGAGCCCAACATTAAACCCTCAATCGATGAAACTTGCAGGGATGTAATATAGTATGAACCAAAACCTATGTACAAATAGAAAAAAAACTATTAGGATAATTTAAAAAATGTTTCATTTATGATACTTTATCATACTGTAAAGTTTCGTCTACTGAGGATTTACTGTGGGGATCCACTACCTTCCTTAACTACATTAATAATTGACCGAGCGAGCGCGAAATACGAGCAAAGCGTCTCTGCTTCAGCTTGGGCAAAAATGTTTTCGTATGTTCGTCCGGCTGTCCGTTTGTTCTCCTCTATAGAGGGTGTTACAATCACTTCAAACTTGCCAGGTTTATGAATTGCTATAGTTACATTTCTTTCTCACTGCATAGCAAATGAAAAAGACGCATTGATAGCCATTCAGAAAACTGGCAAGTTTTAAAAAGTTGTATAATACTTGGCTGGGGGGGTATTACAACCTCTTAAAACTTGCCAGGTTTATGAATTGCTATAGTTACATCTCTTTCTCGCTGTATAGCAATTAAAAGAGATAGATTGATAGCCAGTCAGAAAACTGCCAGCAAATAAGAGGTCATAATACGGCCCCTGGTCGCATTTCTCAACGGATTCTCGTGAATGTTTGGGAGCGGGTTCGATAATTATATAGAACTTTATCGAGCCAGTTTATCTAAATTTTTCGAAAAACAAAACATTTCAGCCGTATCGAAAAATGTTCAAAATGTCACAAACGCGATTCTACAGCTCACAGTGCCGCTAGTATTGATTATGTAGATCATGTTTCTGTTTGTTGTTCCAAAGGATATGCTAGAAGCATCCGGTGGGCGAGTGGTGAACGAAGTAAAGTCTGTGAAGGCGAATACAGACGCGCCTGCCTTCCTCCTAGCAGAACCTGAACACACGCAAGAGGATAGATTCATGTGTAAGTAGGGAATTCGATCTCGGCCCTTATTTCTGATCCCGGGATGTCGGGATTACACTTAGCCAATCCCGGGATCCCAGGATTATTTTGGGATTGAAGATTAAAAATAAAAATATATAAATCTTACAAAAATCGGCTCTATAATCAACAAATGAAAATAGACAAAAATAAACGTAATTAAGATTTGGTCCAAAATCGACGTACTTAATTAAAATTTTAACAAAAACCAATATATTTTACGTTACAATACTCTCCTAGCTAATCTAATCACTAACTAATCAAAGATATAGTCAAATTAACTTTGACACTTTTTATATTTAAAAAAATATATTAGTCAAGAAACAGTGCAAATAAAGATAATTGACAAAACTTCTCTTAACGTCGACCAAATAGACGGATTTCATGTAAAAACCTAGTTAGTATTTCGGTAGTAAAGTAGTTTTTAGCAAAAACTGATTTAAAATAATATCCATGAGTCACAAATATAGTTTTAAAACAGCGGTTGTTATCGGATAGTTATCTAAAGCAGCCGATAATATCGTATAGACAGCGGCTGACAACCGGCTGCTTATCCGACTCAATAACAAAAGGTCTTACAACTTTTACAATTCCTGAGTCGAAATTGTTATAATATTACGAGTCGTTAAATGCAAATAGGTATTTTTAGTAAATTAAATACCTACTCTGTCATGATGAATTCGTGGGCGATGAATTTGTAGAACATCAAACTGGAAATCCTGGTGTTCTCGTCAATTTCTCTGCACCACAAAACTGTTTACTGGTTACTGTAACGTTTATAGTAAGTAGGTAGTATGTAGATAGACAAAAATAATCACTTAGGACATAAAACGGCTTTAATAAAACATAGACATGTTTCAACTGTAGCCAGCCGCGGTTTATGGGTGATCACCGTAGTCAGCGAAAAAAGCGGCTGGTCAGCGGCTGGCTGACTAAGATAACAACCGCCTTCACATCTATAGTCACAAAACGTCTCATTTCAAAACTAATCTTGAAGAATGTTCATACATTTTTGTTCAGTAGTAGTAACACTGAAGTATATCACCACATACCCAGTGAGAGTTGCTTGTCTATAATTTTAGTTCAAAATAAAAAAAGTTTTATTCCAAGAAACCATCGCAAACCCATTGGGTTAATTTGTGTTGCTTGCTTGGAATCCTGCTTTAATGAAATACAGAAGGTTTTCTTGTATTTTATTATATTAAAAATGAAAGGCGTGCCATTAATTTGAAAGCACTGGCACTGAGCGTTTAGCTTCACGCACTATATTTTGCAACTTTTTTAAATCAATTAACCAATCCCGAAAAATCCCGGGATTATGAAAACTCAATCTCGAAAATTTCGGGATTGAAAAACGGTCGGGATCGAGTCCTCTATGTGTAAGTCAACATAAAGTATTTACTCACTATGCTTGCGGCACGGCCCGACGCGACTGACGGCGACAGTCAGTTGGTATAGTAACAAAATAGAGTTATTAGACTACAGAAGTTAAGCTTAGTACTAGTTAGGTCGGTGAGACCTATCTATGCTGCGAACAAAGTTCTTTGTTCGTAGTATCTATGTGTGTGTGCTTGAGCGCGCGTAGTGCTAAGCTTAACTTTTGTAGTATATTTTGTGGTATAGTGCCACCCGGAATCCTCATCACCGAGGAACTGGTAATCTTACCTCTAACTGCCGGAACACAACAATTTTTAAGTGGGTAGTATTTAATCGGGTAACAATAAATTCCCATTTTGGGTATCAGAAATACTGAATATGGCGTACTGAAATACTAAGTGTGCGACAGACTAAGGGCGACTACAAATATTGAAAATGGGTGACTTTAAAATACAAATTGAGTGACTAGTTATTCAGAACGGGCGACCAAATGTCTATTTGGGCGACAACCTTAGGGCACACAAAGCATTTAAAATTTGGCATATATTTTATTTAAAAAAAGGCGACTATTAACCTAATCGAGATGACAAAAATACCGTGTTGGGCAGCTTAAATCAGTTATAGATGATGATGATGACTTGGTATAGTAGTTGCCCATTCAGAATTTTTGTCACTCATTTAAATTATTTCTGTCCCACATGTAGTTGCTCGTTTTACATATTTTTTGTAATCCACAGTTAGTCGCCCGTTTAGTTATTTTGTCGCCAACAAAATAAACCGCTGCCGGGTTTAGTATTTAAGTATCCCATTAACAGTCGCCTTTAATTTAAGCCTATTATTTCCAGTTGTCCAATTAATTAATACCCTTTTTAAATTGTAATGGCGTCAGACTTAGGTAAGATGGTGGTAGCTAGCCAGGCGGATTTGAAATAAATAAGCCCTACCACCAATCAAACCGAGTACAAATTGTACCCCCTGGGAATCGAACCCGGGACCGCTGCGTCTTACACGGGTGGGCGAACCACTAGACCACAGAGGCCGTTAAGGCTGCGCAGTCTGCAACACTAGCGCCGCCATTGGAAAAAAAGTCTTAGTGCTTAAATAAAGACGAATTTGTAAATTATCTCTCTGGAGTGCACTCCGAACAAGCTTTGTGGTACTTTTTATCACTTAAGCAATATTTTCTAGCCTGTCGTTTAGTTATATTGACTTTTATTGCAAAAAGTGGCCACTTTTAACAATAAAAGTCCATTAAACTAAACGACAGGCTAGAAAATATTGCTTAAGTGATAAAAAGTACCACAAAGTTTGTTCGGAGTGCACTCCAGAGAGATAATTCATAATTTCTTTTTCATTTAAGCACTATGATTTTATTTCCAATGGCGGCGCTAGTGTGCAGACTGCGACTGCCCTTAATTCTTGTATTGTTCCAGACCTCGCATTGGAACTAAACATAGTACCAGTGAACTATGAATGGGTGTTGAACTGCTTGGGAAGCTACACTTTAAGTTCTATCCACGAACTGTTGCTGTGCCCTTCGGCCCTGCTGCCTCAGGCCACCTCCAAGTGGCCCGCTGTTTTGATTGCGCGGGACAGTCAATGAAACTTTACGTTTTGTGTAATGTAATGAAATAGTTTAGAATTCAATGTTAAAATGTAAATATCAATATACTTGACATTTCGTTTCTATTTTTGATTTTCTATTGCATATATTATCAGGGTTTTTCAAACAATAAGCGCTATCGCACACAGGCAACTTAGTCTCCCAGCAACTGTTTTGTCTCCACATCAAGTCCACGGGTTTATATGGGAGCGCGCACACGAAGCGACACGGTCGTCTGCAACTTTTCATACAAATCACGTGAGAGACAAAAAAGTTGCGCAGACAAAAGTTGCCCGTGTGCGATAGCGCTTAAACAACATAATTTTCATATCGGTATCTAAAGTCTGTCTATCTTCACTTGTCTTATTTATCTTTTATACTTAAATCGTTATTTCAAATTATGTTAGTAACTTTATGAAATGTTATTAATGATTAACAGTTCATTTCGTAATCTATTTGTGGAAAATAAAACCATTTGTTGTATTTTATAAATGATTATTTCAATAAACAGTGGGGTGAAGATTGTTTACCATATAAGACAAGTAAGGATCAGTGGCGAAGGCGAAGAGTCCATACAAGCCGATTCCCATAAGATTACCTTTTAGAAATCTCACCCCACCGACCTACTATAATGCAGATCATAACATTTTTACAACAGAACGGCTTACCTTCGCCATAATGTCACCCCTCGCTACATGTTATAAAAATCAAAGAAAGTACAGTACGAGGCATATATCTTGAAATCGGGTGGGGATTGTGCGGAACGCGTATTTTGGGCATGCGTAGCGGTGAGGGGCGCGGGCGGCCGGAGAGGGGCTCGCGCTATTGGTCGCTTACAAAAGCACATGCGCGAACTTATCCCCACTACGTCGCAAAAATTTCAAGATACATGCCTCGTATTGTAGATAATGATGGCAGTTATTACGTAACGTTATGTACACTACGTTCCTAACACTTGTTAATATTAAAATATTTTTCAACCGATTACCTAACGACTGTACCTATATTAATAAGATGATCAAAGATGCATGTCTGGATGCAGAATCTGAAAATTGATAACGGGCGACCCAATGATTGTCGGAACCCAGAGGATTCCCAGATGAGAAGTCCTGATGAAGCAGTCTGATTGTCCGATCTAATGCCGGACAATCTGCTAACTACTGTTACTTGACCTAATTACCAGAAGGTTTCCGGTGGATGAGTTGAAATGATGATTGAAAACGGCGATTTGAAAGATATCGATGTTCGTGTGACATCAAGAATTAGGGTTCGCCATTTTGGCCTGCTTGGGGCTCGATTTATCTGTTTTAATTTGAAGCCTGCAAGACTTGCCCAAGTTCGATGCGTTAGCTGGTACGGCCCCTGATTATCCGGGTACCCAACCTATTTCAGTTCGCGAACCTGCAATAGTACGCCATATATGCCATGCTCCGCATTTAGCGATCCAATGCGAACGAACTCACAAAGTGGGAGCAAGTTGAAGTTCGCAATAGCGTCCACATTGAGCTCCGCGAACCTGCAACATAGGTTCGCCAAGCACGAGGTTCGCGTTCTTAAACACAGACCATAGAACATAAAGTGTGTTCGCGAGCGTCACTGCGCGCACACTGCGCCTCCAAATCCATTGCATTTTGTTTTGCATTGCATGTTGCGTTGCACATAATCTGGACACGGAACATAATCTTAGGAAGTGTAAACGCCTCAAAAGAATTGAATTGACTATATTTCCCCCACTACAAAACGTAACTGTTATTGTCTTTTTAATCAATAAGCCTACTTATCTATAGAAATAACATCTGTTAAAAACAAACTCGTGTTTACGTTTTTCTGTACCTAAATACATCACACCACCCACAGTATTGATAGGTAGGTTCCTAGTTCCTACTCTAATCTAATGATGCAACAAGTCGCAAGATAATACATGGAAACTTTACTTGGAATCATTTTATCCGTTTGCAATGCAAACAAAATATGAACATCACGCCGCCCCTACGTGGAAGTGTGAACCTAGGAGATACAAGTGTCAGCGGTCAGCGGTCTATTGGTCAACTGGTTCGATTACCTTAGTTCCCGAGTACAATCACGTAACTTAAGAAACATACTTAACCATTTTCTGCTATTATTTTTTTATACAATAGTAAATAATATACCTACAAGAAAAAGTCACCAGTTCATATTCTCAGGCGGGAATCTAACCCGCGACCTTTGGAAGTCCGGTCCAATGCTCTTGCAACAGCTGTTGAGGCGCGTTAGTAACTGTGGCTCACTACGAATTTTGTTCGTAGGTAGCAGTTTTGTGCAGAATTGTATAAAAAAAAATCCCACCTGCATAAAAAAACAAGTCAACTGAAAAGATGGAAACAAGATTAAATATTAAAGGCAACATAATAACATGCAGTCGGAGGCATGCATAAAAATAGCAGGTAATAAAAAATAGCATTGTGATGTGTGTGAATGCTAAAATCTCAAATATATTTTTTTTTTGTTACCCTTTGCAAATAAACATAATTTATGTTAATATGATTATTACTGTGCTGTGGTAAATAAATAGCCATAATGGTCCGCCACCAAAATTAACATTAATTAGTTATTGTATTTTAATGAAATAGGTATTATTTTAATAACGCTAATTCAACAGGAAAAATTGCATTACGTTTTTTTACTCATGTGTTGCAACGTTGCCGTTGGTAGGTTTGCCTATTTAACAATTTATTATGATATGTACGACCTTAAGTAGGTAGGTAGGTAGACATTGAACCTACTTTCCAAAAATTCGTAAGTGACATTGCGTGGGTTAATTAAAGTCAAAGACCTTTTTGTTGTAAACTACTGTGCAAATGGCATGCAGACAGGAACTGTCCTAAATAATTAAGGGCTATTTGTTTCTTTCTTTAGTGCAAGGTTAAATCTTTGCATTGTTGAAGGAACCGAGTAATAATAAACCACTTCAAAAATTAATCCATTTATAATGTAGGTACTTGATTCTGAGGCTGATTGGAATAAGAAGAAATAAAACATTGTGAGCTGTAGACCTCGCGAGTCCGTCTTTTTTGCATATTAGTGTAAGAAAGGAAGGTAGTGGACCCCCACAGTAAATCCTCAGTAGACGAAACTTTACAGTATGATAAAGTATCATAAATGAAACATTTTTTAAATTATCCAAATCTTTTTTTTTTGTTTTTGGATACCTATCTAGGTTTTGGTTCATACTATTACATCCCTGCAAAGTTTCATCGACTGAGGATTTAATGTTGGGGTCTCCATACAAAAGATCGCTTCATTTCCTATTCCTATACTACCTATATCTTTAAACTGAATTAAGGTTCACCGCGCACTTTTAGATTTTCGTGAATCTATATCTCCGCCATTTTGAAAAATTTCGAAAAAATGAATGAAATGTGTAGATAAATAAACAGCCGGACAGTCATGCGAAAGCATTTTTGCCCAACCTGAAACCGAGAGGCTTCGCGCTAGCTCGGTCAATAAATTATGTTTTTGGAATAAGTAGGTGCTTTGATGAGATGTCGAGATTTGCATAACAATTTAAAGTTATTTCGACTCGCAATAGCTTAAATTGTTATGTTATGTTTATGTAGCATCCACAAATTGCTTTGTGACTCACCGTGAATTGTAACGTATAATTATCATCATTGTTTGTTTCTCTGTGCACGCGGGGATGGACTCTGAGACCTTACGTGGATCTAAGAACGAAGGTCAATTTAGCAACAGACCTTGTAGCTGTCTGCGAAGTCTGAATGGGTTGATTACGTCATTATCGGAACTTATATTCTTACACATTATTAATTTACTTACCTACTAATTTTATTTTTATTAATTAATATTTACTTAAGTAGATGAGAGAGTTTGTTTATTTGTTACGCTTTAACGTCTTCCTCAAGTCGATCACTCAACCAATCATCTTTGCATACTTACACGTTGTCAGGAGTACAGAAAAGGGCATCTAGAAAAAAAGGGCTGTTCCCTAAGAATGGAAAAATAGCTCCACCCTTGCAAACGAAGTTTCTATAAAATAATCTCGGAAAAAACCCCAAATTAATCAGAATGGTGACATTATTTTTATAAACAACAAAGCCTTGAGGACAAATGATTCTGGAGCGTAGTGGGTTCGAAATTCGAATCCAGCTCGTACTAATATCTGTCTAGGTATTATAGTAGGTACCTATACTGTAAGTTGTTTGTGATTGACTGCTCAAAAACAAAAAGTATACGCGATGTTAAGTATAGTACACCTGTTTTGTTTTGGCGGTTGGCTGGTCGCGTACGATAGTCACGACGACGATTGGATGCGACGCGACGCGGTGCCCGCAGCTATACATACCGCTCTACTTATGCAGTTACGCTATAACTAAACTTTATTACGCTGTCATCATTTGAATGTCTGCCCACGAGACGGGGAGAGGACGGGTGACGTGGTCTCAGTATCGCGCCACCGCGCCGGCCAATCCCCGGTTCACCAGCCGGTGTATGCTAAACCCCGAAGCACACGCGTGGCTCGTGTCGTGTTCGCTCACGACCACAGTTCAACACGTGAGATTACCGCTATCACCGGCCTCACACTGACCGGGAACGATAACACCATTTTGAAATCTGTTTAAAAGTGCAAGCGTTCGATGGTTAGCAAACATTTTATGATTGAAGTTCAACCAATACGGCTGTGAATGTGTTATTTTTTTTATCAAGATATACTTAAGTGGATCTAATATTTAGTTACAAGTTTCTTAGAGAAGTAGAGGTGAGTGAATTTACTTTTCATATTAATTCTTTAATTTTCTCATAAGTGTTATAGTAATAATAATAGCACTAAAACTTAAGTTAGTTAGGGTAAAAGGAAAGTGATACGAATTCATAAATCAAACTACTTGCTTAGTGATTCATTTTTAAATTAATTTTAACCGACTTCAAAAAAGGAGAAGGTTTGTATATTTTTTATCGTACTAACAATCGTCATCTATTTTAATAGGTAGGTGCCTACTTGATTTTCAACATAACTTTTCGTGTGGCCTCAAGCATAAGATAGACCAATTTTATTTATCCTTGGTCCATCCGATCCATGTCTCAAGCACGCAAGTTTAGAATTCCTTTCCATTCCACGCGCTAATATAGATGCGAGCCGTTCGCATTTCCCTCCATTAACGAAAATAACAAAATCACGGTTTTCCAATCTTTTATTAATTTTATTAACACCCTATATTATTTTATTAGTTTTGTAAACGTTTAGAATATTCCTATTTAATATATTATTAGGTAAGAGATTACGTATTACTGTTTAATCTTATTGCTAAAATAGTACCAGTGTAGGTAGAGTACCTATTTATAATCCCTTCTTCATTATCCATTATAATGAAGAACTGTCCTTCCTTACCCTACCCACATAACAATCAGAGATAATTAGCTGTTGTCCTTTTCTTTTCTAAGATATAATCTATCTGTATCCCCAAAATTCATAGAAATTAATTCAGCTGACTTATCGACCACCTAGAACTTAGTTAAATGCTCTAAGACCTAGAATAGAATATCAAGTAACATTCGTTGTTTGTTGTATAACATACACCGTTCATATAAAGGAACGTTAATGTCAATGTCAAGTTGTGCAATCTGTGCTGTGCTCATTGTGCTGTTTAGTTTATTTGGTGATTGGTCGTCTGTCTGTTTTGTGACTTTGTGAAAATTAGCTAGAAAAAAGCGCGGGAAACCTTCAACTAAGCGGTTGTGTCTTTTGGCTTTTTTAGATTTTTTCACTTAATTCTTTGTAAATAGTAGGATCAGATAGTGTAAATATTGTTTATATAGTGTATATATTTAGTATTAGTGTATTTGTATTTTATTTGCAGCGATCTGGTGAGTTATTAGATCTGTACTTTTATGACTGATCCGGAGGACCCTGGGGGGACAGTCCCCCAGGTTTCTCATAATGTAATCATTCCATTTGATGAAAGTGTGGGAGGTATGGACACTGATGGTTCTCTTTTTGACTCGGACACTTCTGTTAATAACCCAACAAAACGTAAAAGAGTAGCGTCACGTAAAGTTTGCAAACACTGCAACAAAAAGAGGAGGCATCACAAATCTGCTTCTAATGTTCTGACTGAAGTTGACTGCCATTGCGAGATTAGTGAAAATAATTCAACAAAAACTTTTAAGATTCCCTCTATGTCCTCAGCACCACAAACACAAACTATTAATCCAACTTTTGATACATCAAACAATTCTATGACGCGTCCTGTAGTTGGTAGGGAAATATATGAGGCAACTGATGCATCTCCATACAACGTGCACATTCAAAAAATACAGTCCACGCCAGATGAAAATGTATCATTGCATCCAATATCTTTTGGCCGATTCTTAAAAAAACATAATATCCAAAACATTGTGAATGGATCTCTCAAAAAAATTGGTAGAAATAGACTGATAATTTCATTTATTAAATATGACGATGCGAATAAATTTATCACTAACCAAGCCTTAAAGGATAGTAATTTCAAAGCGTTTATACCAACTTTTTCTGTTACTCGTATGGGTGTTGTAAGAGGGGTGCCGATAGATTGGTCTGAAGAGGAAATCTTACAAAACGTTACTGTACCTATGGGCTGTGGAAATATTTTAAAAGTTAGGCGCATTAACAGAAAAAACTCAGTAAATGGTAAGATCACTTTCACTCCTATAGAGACAGTAGTACTCACTTTTGATGGTCAGGTGCTACCGAAAAGAGTGTTCCTGTGTTATAACTCTCTCCCTGTAGACCTTTATATCTTTCCCACTGTCCAATGCTTTAATTGCTGCCGCTTTGGCCATATAAGAAGTCAGTGTAGATCAAAGCCTAAATGTTTTAAGTGTGGAAATGACCACTCAGGTGAGAGTTGCCAAATTGATGAAGATGATGTTACTTGCTGCCTATGCTCTGGATCTCACTATGCCACCAACCGGAAGTGTCCCGAATTCTCGAGACAAAAATCAATAAAAGAGTCTATGGCAAATAACTGCATTTCTTATGTTGAAGCCCTTAAGCTTCACCCTGCAATCACAAAATCATATTCTGAAGTTCTTACATCCTCCATTGCTCCCCAACCACAAAGATATAACTCTAATTCCAATAAAACAACATCTTACAGAAAAACAGTCTTTATTCAACCCAAATTACACAAAATTAGTTCTAAGGGCTATGACAAAGAAACTCATAATGCTTTAACTAAAGATTATAATATTCCATTGCCAACAGTGGGTACCTTAAATGAAAACAACCCTTTCTCCAATATGTCGACCAGGGATCTTATCATTACCCTGATAAAGTTTTTGTCCCAAACAGAAAATATAATGTCTGAACCGTCCAACGCTGCATCTGAAAATATAAATAGTGTAAATAAAAATCAAAATGGATCATATCTCATCAATCCTTCAGTGGAATTGCCAAAGTATAAATAATAAGAAAAGCGATTTATTTCACCTAATTAATGTATATAAACCTGTAATTATAGCATTACAAGAAACTTGGATTAAGCCAAACAGTATTTTTAATGTTTCTCATTATTTTCCTCTAAGAGAAGACCGTTCTGATTCCCACGGTGGTGTAGCTCTTCTAATTAATGATTCTGTTTCCTTTCAGCATATTCCTATTACTCATAGTGTTAACCTATCAATCATAGCTGCTTCCATTAATAATATCTGTTTTGTTTCACTATACATACCTCATCCAACATCCTCTGTGTACAATGAATTAGATACCATCATCTCTCAACTCCCAAAACCCATTTTCATGATGGGAGATTTTAACGCTCAACACCAGGCATGGGGCAGTGCCAAATCTAACTGGTGTGGTTCCAGAATTTTAGATTTTTCAGATCTGAATAACTTTTGCATCCTAAATACAGGACTTCCAACACGGCGAACATTGCCTCATGAAGGAGACAGTGCGCCCGACCTTACAATTTGTAGTCCCAATCTAGCTTCCTCCTCCTTGACTTGGAGTCCACTATCTTCCACGTTTGGTAGTGACCACTTTCCTATTTTAATTGAATTTCCTTCAACTTTATTAAAAAATCAAAGTAGACGCCCACCTCGTTTGAAATATAAACTTAACCAAAATGACAGTGACAGATGGGAAATGTTTAGGGAGCAAGTTGAACTGAGGATTTCCTCACTTCCTTCTATACAAGAAAACAACCGGACACAGAGTGCCGAGGCTTTTGCCTCAGTTTTGTTAGAAGCAGCTGACGAAGTTTTTCCAAAGAAAAAAACAAATGGGTATATTCCTTCCCCCCCGTGGTGGGACAGTGAATGTACAAAAGTAATAAAAGAGAGAAAAGAGGCTGAAATAAATTATAAAGATAATAGCTCATCTGAAAATTTTGATAAATTGATACAAATAATGAATCAAACCCGCAGTCTATTTAAAAAAAAGAAATGGGAAGGTTGGAGGACCTTTTGTTTATCTATATCACCTAACATTTCTCCTTCTGAGGTTTGGAATAATATTCGTAGGTTTAGATCTGCCTTTAAAGAACGAGTCCCTAAATGTATTGATGAAGGTGTAGCTGAAAGATTTCTGGACAAATTAGCTCCGCCATTTGTTCCTCAAGAACTAATATTAACATCACCTCAGTTGTCCTGTTGCCATAGAACAAAGGACTTAAACAATCTTAACTCACCTTTTAGTTTGACTGAGTTAAAAGGAGTGCTGTCCTATGTTAAAGATTCAGCACCTGGTATTGATGGTATTCCATACTCTTTTCTAACTCATTTAAATGATAATAGTTTAATTTATTTGTTAAATCTCATTAATTCTGTTGTGATGTCCGGTGAAGTCCCTCCCTCATGGAAAATCCAGGAAATTATTCCTATTTTGAAATTCAATAAGCCTCCATTAGACCCTAATTCATATAGACCTATAGCTCTCTCATCAGTCCTATCTAAGTTGGCTGAACATCTGGCCAAGAACAGGTTGGAGTGGTATGTAGAAAGTCAGGAGCTGCTGGCTCCGAGCCAATACGGGTTCAGAAAAGGGAAGAGCACTATGGACAGTTTAGGCATTATCACGACTGATATAAGATTAGCCTTTTCAAATAACGAATTTTTACTTGCAGCTTTCTTAGATATTTCTGCAGCATATGACAATGTTGATCTAGAACTTCTCAAAGTTAAATTAGATAAGCTCCAGGTTCCCCACCTATTGAGTAATTTTATCATTAATCTCCTTTCAGAAAGGCAAATACAAATTAATTTTGGTGATTCAAAGGTAAAATCTAGACTGACGTGGAAAGGCCTGCCACAGGGATCGGTACTCAGCCCAATTCTATATGCCATATATACTCATGACCTTGAATTTTCTATCGCTAATAACGTGAATGTGTTACAATATGCAGACGATTTAGCTATTTACGTATCTGGCCGATCTATATTTAAATTAACATATTCGTTAAACATCGCTCTGGAGCTTTTAAAATCTTGGTTGGATAAAAACGCATTAAGTCTCTCTGTAAATAAAAGCTGTACAGTTTTATTCACTAAAATGCGCAGTCCACCTACATTTTCGATTTCTTATGATGGTCAATTAATTCCCTCAGAAAATGAATTCAAATTTTTAGGTTTAATACTAGATTCGAAATTAACAGGTTTACCACACTGCTATTATGCTTCAGCACGTTGTGAACGACAACTTAATATTCTGCGATGTCTTTCGGGTGTTTGGTGGGGCGCCCACCCTTTTAATCTTAAGCTTTTGTATAACGCTATCATCAGAAGCATCCTGGATTATGGGACTTTCTTTTTAGAGCCGTGTAGCTTAGCTGCCATAAGTAAATTAGATGATATCCAATCTAAATCACTACGACTCATAGGTGGAGCTATGAAATCTAGCCCGTTAAATGCTCTTCAGGTTGAATGTGCTGAACCTCCACTAATGTTAAGAAGGCAAATGTTGTGCGATAAATTTCTCTTCCGCGCTTTTCAATTTTCTAACCATCCTCTATACAGCAAATTACAAGAATTATCAGAAAAAATTGAGACCTCTTCTTTCTGGACCAATAAACCCCCTCCCTGTCTAGTCGTCAGTTTTCGTAAATTTATCTCCCTGCAAGCCCCTACTCACAGATCACAATACCTTCCTTTGTTTTCTACAAACTTCCCAGCTTTAGTACTTGAACCTAATGTCCTCTTTAGTTTAGACTTTTTAAAGAATGACCAAAATCCTGATGCATCTTTAAGACATCTACTCGATAGTGATTGGCCAGACTGGCATTATTTATACTGTGATGCATCTAAACACTCCGGTTCTGGTTTGGTTGGAATTGGTGTCTTCCATCAGCAATATAACATCCATCAAATAATTAAACTTCCGCCTGAGACATCAGTTTTCACTGGGGAATGCTTTGGAATCCTAAAGTCACTAGAATATGTCCTAATAGCAAAACTTCAAAAAGCCATTATATTTTCGGATTCCAAGAGCGCTCTTCAATCTCTCCAAAGATTTCCATTTAAATCCTGCTTAGCTTCTGTTTATGTTACACAGTGTAGACAGCTGTTATTAACCTGTAAAGAAAATAGATATGACATTCTTTTCGCGTGGATACCTGGCCATCATAACATAAAAGGAAATGAAATTGCCGACAAGCTTGCCAAGGACGCAATAAATTCTGGTGATATCTTCCCTTATAAAAATATAGTGCCGGATCTCATTTCTCTTCCCAAGCAGCATTTACATGTCTGTTGGGAAGATAAATGGAATACTACGAGTCTTACTAAAGGAAGAGCTTATAAAAGAATTCAACAAACAATTCCTCTTAAGCCTTGGTTCTCTAAAATACAGTTAAGTAAATTTGCTACATCCAGTCTTATCAGAATGCGCTTAGATCATGTTTGTACTGCATCACATCTTACTAGGATAGGAATCTGCAACAACAGTGTATGTGCTTGTGGTGCTGGTGACGAGGACCTGAATCACATTTTCTTTCAATGTTCGCTTCATGATTGCTCCTCTTTTTTAGATTCCCTCGTATCCCTCCGTGTTCCTCTCCCTACATCAATCCCAACTCTACTGAGCTGCATTAATCCAGACTTGTATAATTTAATTTCTAAATTTTTAACTGAAAATAATATTAAATTATAACCTTAATATACCGTATATTAACTACCCTTATGTATTTTATTAATCATTATTATTTATTATCTATCTATTTCACTAAATTATCCTTACCTTGATCCTATTATTTTCTCCTAAATTTCGATCATCTCTTAAATTATTAAAATTCCTTGGTTTCCCTACCTTAACCTACTTGACATTGGCTAATGCACAAACCGTGCGAGCCAAAGAAAAAAAAAAAAAAAAAAAAAAAAAAAAAAAATTAGCTAGCTTTGCAAAATTTGGAAAGGAGAGCAAAAAATTTGATCAAATATTAAAAGCAATTAAGTGAAATTAGTAGTGTAAACCAAGCTCTAAAACTTTTTACGCTTAAATATATACGAACATGGATTTCGGCAGTGAAATAAATGACTGTTCCGCAAAGTACTACTTTCTACCTTTTCCGATTAATTATTTAATTGTTAAACCATGCAGAGCTTTTCTTTTCATCAATATATTTTCTTCTGTTATTAGATTACAAAAGAGAAACACTATGGCTCCCAACGCTTCAGACATTAATGGAGTATTATTCGAAGATGATGCAGCCACTCCTGATATGGCTTTATCCAGTACTCCTGTACAAAAAGCCGACAACTACCCAAAAAAGCTGGTGTGGAGAAACATTATAGCTTTCGCATACTTGCACCTTGCTGCAATATATGGAGGCTACCTTTTCTTATTTTCTGCAAAATGGCAAACAGATATATTTGGTAAGTAATCAGACCACTGATAAAAATGCATTGCTTATCTCTAACAGCTTTGTAAACATTGCGTTGATACAGTTTGTGACTACAAAATTTTCCATGGCTTATTCTATTATACAGTAAGTATAATAGAATAAGCCTATGTTGAGGATTATGGTAGGCAACAGAATCAAGTCCAAATAAAATTAAATATTATGTCTTTAATAAGCAACCTTTTGTAGGTATGTCTACATAAGAATTATATACACATTAAATTAGGTACTTAATTAGTTAAAAAAATTGGAATACTTATTACTTTGAAGTTTTGGAATATTTGAACTTCTAGAATTAAGAATGTTACTTCCTTGAATATAGTCTTCATGTATTTATCTTTATTGCAGCTTACATACTATATGTGATGTCGGGACTTGGGATCACTGCAGGAGCTCACAGACTTTGGGCCCATAAGTCCTACAAGGCTAAATGGCCTCTACGACTCATCCTTGTTATTTTTAACACTCTAGCTTTTCAGGTGAGACTATGTTTTTTTCTTTAATTTATTTAGGATAACAAACAACTGAACAAGGAGATTACATACACATAGCACATTAATCGGTTCTTTGGGTATTTGTACACCAGTCAACACCGTTATCCACAAATATCATCAAATATAACGGGTGTAACAAGACCTTCAACGAAGCCGAAGTCCACGTATTCCGCCCATCATCAGGATCATTTTTGTCTTTCAGACTATACCTGGGAAACCAATAGCTACGAAGTTATTGAAGGTCAAATAAAAAAAAATATTTTTCAATTTTTTTATGAAATCTTATTTTATTCGTTATTGCCTACTTTTTGTCCAATGAAACATTATCAAAATTTTAAGTATTTCGTAACAAACAATGGCTTCAAACGTCGTCACTCGATGTATCTCATGAGCACGCACATAAACGCTACCTTCAACTCGGCAGCACGCAGCTGTGTAGCATACACTCGCAAGTGCGGTCTGTTGTACGCGTCACATTGCGTGGTAAAGTATGCAATGCTTTTTTAACACTAAAAATCAAAATCGTTTCCCAGCAATAATTTTGAACAGAAATAGTCCTGATGATGGGCAGAATACGTAGACCTCGGCTTCGTTGAAGGTCTTGTTACACCCGGTATATCAAATATGTTAATTGACTTGTAGTTATATGTTGTCTATTGTTTTGTGTTATCTGAAAGACAAAGAAGTTTTTTTTAACACATGTTTAGTTATTGTTTTTAAAACACTTAAGTACCTAATGAAATATGTATTATAAAAACAATCAGGAGTTACTTGTTGATAAACAATCTTATTTTTTTCTGATAAGACGTGCTTAGATAGTTGCAAATAGTTTTGCAAGTAATAATTCATTTCAAAATTATTAAAATATCATACTGGTATAATGTTTAAACAGTCGTCAAATTGTCTGTGATATATAGAATTCAGTAAAACGGATGCATATTTACCTAAAGTCAATTGTTTTCTAACATGTTATGGAAGCAGATTCTTAAAATGTGTATATTCCCAAGAAGTTCAATAGGCCTTGTTACAACGTGATAAGATTGTGTTTGCTTCTCCAAAATTCACTGACAATAAAACAATCAATGACAAGTAACAAACCAACATTTGTAACAGGCCAACTGGAATTTGTGTCAAATCGGGTGTATTTATAACATCTTATGGAGTACAGTCAGCGCCAAAATGATCTGAGCATTCAAACCTACCAAAACATCTAAGCATTTGACATAGATCAACCTTATCTCAAGACATTAAGGTGCACTTTCTTTTGTACTCAGACAACAAATGAAAGTGCACTTTAATGTCTTCAGATAAGGTTGGTCTTTGTCAATCAAATGCTAAGATGTTTTGGTAGGTTTGAACACTCAGAGGGCCTAGTACGAGTTGGTTTTTTGCTCTCACTTCACTTTGCGAATAGTTAACTATCGTTTCCTCTCTTTCACTCGTTCACTCACTCGCATGATTTCCTCTCTTTCACTCGATACTATTCGCAAAGTGAGGTGAGAAACACAACTCGTACTAGGCACTCTGATCATTTTGGCGCTGACTATAACACACTAAAATTAGTTAACACCAGAATCCTTGGATTTTTTTGATACAAAAGTGCTTTCCATAATACCCAACATCTGAACTTTATGTAAATATACATCTGAATAGGTATCCAATCTCTAATTATCACTGTCTTGGTATTATTCATGTACAGTCACAACGCCTAAAAATATGTATGTAGTTTTAGAACTTTGTCATTCTAATATTCCTTTTTTGAACAGAAGTCAATGACAAATGACAACTACAACAAAGTAACAAAGTTCTAAACTGTATACATATTTATAGATGTATGTGACTGTACATTGTAATAATGTAAGTAGTAATAATAAGAAATTGACTATTGATATTTACATTATTTATGAAAATTTGTTTTAACACTATGAGTACTATGACACACATTTTGTCTCTGTGTGATTTGAGTTTTGAATGGTGTATACTGTCTTGTATAGTATTAAGTTAGAAAAAGTGTAAATAATGTTTATTTTAACATAAGTAAGTAGGTACTTCTATTATACCTATTTGTTTGCACTTAGTTTTATTCTAAATTATCAATAAGAGTCGTCATTAATTTATTTCTTTATGTTTGGTCTTAGGACTCTGCAATAGACTGGGCGAGAGACCACCGTATGCATCACAAGTACTCGGAGACTGATGCTGATCCTCACAATGCGACCCGTGGTTTCTTCTTCTCCCACATTGGCTGGCTACTCGTGAGGAAGCATCCTGAACTCAAGAACAAAGGCAAAGGACTAGATTTGAGTGACCTTTATGCCGACCCAATACTTCGTTTCCAAAGGAAGTAAGTGACTATTTTCAAGATTCAAAGTGATTTCTCGCAACTGAACTCTTACAACCTCTTAAGTATAATAACCTAAATCTAGAGCATCTTTGCTTGCATGCTTACACTGTCTGCATATATATAAAAATATTAACATTCATTCACAGTATGTTAATAACGAGTAGATGACACATGTTCACATAGAGACACAAATGAGACACCCATAAACAATCTGCTGGTACACGCCACGAGACGCGCGTAATGAAAGCGCGTTGGCTGTTAAAAACTAGCGACTGCCCGCGACTTCGTCCGCGTGGACGTTGTTATTGTTGGCGACACACAGAAATACAACTGTGAAAACTGCATCCAATTTGGTGCAGAATTTTTAACTAATTGTTTTAGCTTCTAAATCTTCTATTTTATTATATATTTTTTTTACCTTTTGGATATGATATACATTTTGATCTATGTATAAGTGTAATTTGTGTTGTATGTAACTTGAGTTTAGAGATATAATGCAAAATAGAAGTACAACTTGACCATAAAGAGTTGACAAAAATCCGCGCCACTTTTTATGCAAACACGTCAAAATCACGAATAGCTTGGCAACACTGAATATATGTATATATTTTATACTGAACAACAATATTAGTCCAATTTTATTTTATTTCTACTCTTTCTGGCTAAGTTGTCCTTTTCCAGCAATTTATTTAAATAGAAAATAGTGTTATTAAAGTATTTTTTAAATTTGTTTCAGGTATTACCTCATTTTGATGCCCATCGCCTGCTTCATCATACCAACGATGATTCCAGTGTATTTGTGGGGTGAGAGTTGGTTAAATGCTTTCTTTGTGGCTGCTCTGTTCCGTTACACCTTCATTCTTAACGTCACTTGGCTGGTCAACTCTGCTGCTCACAAATGGGGTGACAAACCATACGACAAGAGCATAAAGCCTTCAGAAAATATTTCGGTTGCGATATTCGCGCTCGGCGAAGGGTTCCACAACTACCATCATACATTCCCCTGGGATTATAAAACTGCTGAACTAGGCAACAACAGGCTCAATTTCACAACAAACTTTATCAACTTTTTCGCCAAAATCGGTTGGGCTTATGACATGAAAACTGTTTCTGATGAAATTGTACAGAGCAGGGTGAAACGCACGGGGGACGGCTCTCACCAACTTTGGGGATGGGGCGATAAAGATCATGCCAAGGAAGAAATCGCGGCAGCCATAAGAATCAATCCCAAAGATGATTAGATTCGAATACACTACTTGAATTATAAAGAAATACACTATCTGTTGTTAAATATGTCTGAACCGAAAAGAGTTTAAGCATTATATCTTAGAGCTTACCTATGACTATGAATGAACAAATTTATGCACAAACTAAAATAATTAAATAAGATTTCAGCACATTTTGAATTCGAATGTTTTATTGGTGAAATAGGTACCTATTTTGAGATAATTTTATGTATGTTTGTGCAGTAAATATCGATACTTAAAATATGATCATTGATGCTAAACATTTGGTTAGTTCTTTAGTGCATTAGATTTTTTTAAATAATTGTAGATTATCATATCAATCAACAACCAAATTATACAGATATAAAATTATTATAGACGACGAGCAGTTGTTTCAACTGATAGTGCCTGTATTTCCGAAACAGGAATAAGTTTATACTTACCGAGTTTAACCAATAATATTGCTTAGCAATATTACTCAGCTCCTTACATTTGACGTGGCTCTTCTGCGGAGAACTCCTAAAAGCTTATTATCCAAAAAATTATCACATTTAACGTTTTTTTTTTCAAAGCAATCACGTGTCTGGCCTCTTAAAAACCTGTATGTAAGGTCACGTATGTAAGGTGTTAAATAAAATAATGATGTTCTAGTGGTGTCATAGTGTCTCGCATTCCGAGATTTATTAACGTTTGTTTTTATTATACCATGTTTCTACATTTATTTCATATAATTATAACTTGATGTAGATAACATAAAACTTAAGTTTTTTGCCAAGCAAAAGTAAGTTTCGATATACATAAGTGTAGTTCAAAGATTTATATTTTATGTCTTCCGTTCTCATTTAATGCTATTTATTTTGTAAACTAATAAACGATACCTCTTCTAAAGTGTATATTAAAACAAATATGTTTTAGTTTAGATGTACCAATCAATTCTGAGTAGAAAGTTGTAATTAAGAATATTAATAATTTAATGAAATGTTAAACTTAAAAAGTTTAATGAATCTGAGCAACTCAGTGTGATAGGTAAGTTAAGTTAACACATCAGTATTATATTTAAGACCACATATTACAATATTTAATGTCCAAAATGTGTAGAACTAGTCTTTTTGCATTTTGTTTGATGTCATTGATAAATAAGTTAGGTGAATACGCGATATCTACCTGTGACGAGATGGGGCCTATTGCAAAACAAATTACAAGCTAATATTATTAGTGAATTTCTATGGAAAATCACTAATAATATTAGCTTGTATTTTGTCATGCAATATTTGCATGCAATAGGCCCCTGGTTTCCTTTTGCCGTCGCAGTAAGTTGTTTAGATTTTAACACGCAAAGTAACTTTTTAGAATATGTGGTTAATTTTAAACTATATTACCATTTTTAGCACTTCACTTTATCTTTGTGGCAATAAGATTGTCGTAGTGGGGGTATAATGGCGTTTGCGAAACGACTGATGTGTAATGAAATGAGACTTGTGATATTTAGGTAAAAACCTACTGTTTGGAAAGTGAGATGTGAGGAATGCCTCTACTGCAACATACTTGAAATGTGAACGTAATAATAGCTACTTACTGCATTTCTAACATCTGGGCAATATTTCATAAATATTGCCGTAGTAAATCACAACGATCGTTTGGTGTACATTGCGTCAGATTGTAATGTTTATGAAATATAGACCCCTGTAGTGTTGTTGACATAAATGTAACACTTATTGAATAAGTTCATTAGTTGTGCAACATTTAATGCTGGACATACTGTTGTTGTTCGACGCTTATTTATTATATTTATAGTGGTACTTATATTGTTGTTTTATTACACTTAACCGAAACTATTGCCTTTATTTCAAAAATAGGTATAGTTTAGGTAGGTACATGATATTTTTTTTTAATGCGTACGTAAATATAAATTCAGAAAAGGTCACAACCTAATTAGATAGATACTTGGTCCTAATCGATAAGAAAAAAGTTAGGTACTAAACTAAAAGAGCACTTACTTACTTTATCCCTACTGTACTTCTCCATAACCGTCCTATGTATCTTTGCACGGATCATTAGATGGAGGTGGATTGTATCACACTAATGTATATCGCCATCTTTCAAGTCCTGGGTTCGATTTAGTGATGTAACTTGAAAAAAAACTACTTTATTTTTCACAATTTGTTTTTTCTCCCAACGCGATTTCTTGTTCCTCAAAATGTTACGTTTTGCATGAAGAACAGATATTCTTTTTTTCCCCAATAATTAAAATTTTCCACACAATGGGGAAAACCTCCCAATTTGGAGACACTGTTCTTCGTTCCAAATAAGTTCATAGGTAGGTACTCGTACTTAAAAAAAAACCGCTTAAAGACTGTTGAAAACTTGGTACTTTTCAACCAAAAAAGTAATGTAGGCACAGAATATACCTATAATAGTTGATGTAGGTTCAAAAATGAACAGAAAACTTTCAAATGAACTCGTAAGTATTAAGTAATCTTTAACGGAAACTTCCTTAATAATTTTGATTTCTGTACTCTTGAAAAAAAAACATGCTCCAGAAAAAACCGTGTTTTTTTCACGTTAGGTGTTTGTGTTAATGTTGCTCCGATAGATTTTCATAATACAAGTGCTTATGCTAGGTACCTACTTTGGAATCGAAGCATTGTCAAAAAAAAACAAATTTAGAGGAAAATCTGAAACTGACATCTAAATCAATCTGTAAGTTACTAGAAAGAGTAGCTTCGTCAACAAAAAGTATAACAGCTGGCTTAACCTGTTGTTTTAAACCGCGCTCTGCAATTCAAAATTAACTAACTAGGTAATATATAAGGTCCTTCTTAAATAGTGCACAAAATTTTAAGGGGTCAATGTACTCATGCATACAAACAACTTTTACTATGGGATGGGACCAACATTGAAATCGCGAAAAAAAATCAGCTATTCCATAGAAAATTTAAAATTGAATAGCTCAAAATGTATGGAACAGCTGATTTTTTTCGCGATTTCAATGTTGGTCCCATAGTAAACGATGTTTGTATGTATGAGTACATTGACCCCTTAAGATTATGTGCACTATTTAAGAAGGACCTTATATGTTTTTAACACACATGTTTTTGGGGGCTAACTATAATCGGCACTAGAGTATTAATATATTCTGTGACGAGATTAACTATCGTGCAAATTAGGCAGCCCCAAAAACGTGCGCGTCCTCGCAAGTCACGTGCGTTGGACGCGCACCGCCTGCACGTCACGTTCCGTTCGATCGGGGGACCCAGCAACCTCTGCACTACAATACTGTGTGTCATATAGAGGTTATAGTCATCGTAGACGATGCTCTTAGCGCCATAGGACCCCAGTGGTGGCTCCACCAGCTGCGCTACCAACAACAAATGTATAGGTACACATATACGACTGTACGCATGGAGGGTACTGGCACATAACTTGGCAAGACAAAGATGCGTCGAGTTTAGTGTTTGTAGCTGCTTGCTGCGCACCTTTTATCTCATCTTTGTCTTGTAAGTTATGTGTCGGTAGATATACCGCAACCAATTTGGCAGCGGCAAGCGAATCACCCGCTGCGTAAGTCGCAAGTCGCAACCATTATGTCCTAGTCACTAGGACATGCGTTTACTAGGACCTAGTGAGGTAACCTTTTTTGCAACTAACAAAACTGTCATTGTAACATCCCTTAATAAAGAGTACCCTAGGTGTTCTGTGTGGCCAAACGTAAATGACTATTCGATCACCATCTATGGCTATTCTTTTATAACACTTCACGCAAGAAGTAAATTATTGATTATTTTGAAACAAATAGGTAAAATACCTACATAATACCTGCTGCAAAAAATATATATACCTGGTCTGCTGAAGTTATAGATATTGTTAAAAGTAGCCTCCAGCCAGAACCTGAAAGGTGATGATTCTTTATTCTGTAACATTACCTACGTTAGTTAATTAGTTCCATCAGTAGCATTGCATTATAAACGCAAAAAAATAAAAAATAGATTTTTTTATAATTGTTCTTTAATGTGTATTTTTTTGTAATTCAGCATGTGTTTTATTTAATATCAGTACATAGTATCAATAGATTTAACATTTAGATAGGAATATTTTTGAATGAAAGATACACGATTGCGTTTTTAAACACTTCATGTGAATTACATAGGCACAGTATACTATCTAAATCTAAATACAATAAATTATGCTGAAACTGATAAGATTTACTAACTTACTTTAATACACTTGCGGTGGGCCCACCCGTATTCACGAACATTACTATGAGGTCTCACAGTGCCCACGGACACAGCGTCCGGAATACCAATCACGTTATAAGTAAAACAAACGAACCAATCACAGAGCTCCAACGCACACGCAGTGTTCTTGAATACGGTTGTAACACAAACATGCTTATATAGCAACAAAATCTATTTAATATAATAAATAGTCTTCCTGCCTCATTTTACACTACTTATTGTTATTGTAGCTTCTTTTGGCCCAAAGTTGTTATTGTACCGCAGCTCGAAGGCGCATTAAATACCTTGGTTGGTACTATGTGGTTTACGTGGTTATAATAATCGTTTACCACAGAATATATATGTTACGTTTACGTAAGTTTTGTTACATAGCGTCAATATTATCTTAATGATGGTAAATGAGTATGTTAGCAGGTTTTGAAATTCGAATGGTACAGATGACCAAACGTAACACCACTGTAATATTACCGTGGTAACATAGAAAATTGGGCTAATCTATAATTTCACTGTTTTGTGGACTAATCCATTATGACGTAGGTTCTACATTGTTTCTATGTATGTGTAGGTAGGTACACTTTTCAATGCGCATGAGTATGAAGCGTAGCGTAGACCTAATAGCACAGATACTATACTTACATCTATTAATAGGCAGATAAGATAGTCTTTGAAATACTTGGGCTCGTTTCACAGGTTTCATATAAAAGTAATGATTTCATATTTGACAGGTCAGAAAGGGTCATCCTTTATATCTAAAATATCTAATTACCTATACCTACTTTGAATATAAAACCTGTAAGGTAACTTCGTACGAATTCTGTTCCTTCAAATTTAAAATTAAACTGGTAAATACCTGTGGTATTGTATAAAAATAGCACTGGCTTTAAATGTAAAATGGTGCTATCCAAGCCAGAACCAGAGAAACTTGCCCCTATAGCAACTTTTAAGATTTTTAGGAATTCTCTTGTATTTACACAGTAGCATGGCTTTGCATTGGACTTCAATTTGAAGCGTGCATTGCGTCATTACGTCATCGCATTTCACATCATATAGTCTCTTCATGGAAAAAGTCTTGTTCGTCGCATTTATCAGGAAGGCAGACGAAGAATTCGATCAAGTTCATGATGGGGCCTCTGGAGAATGGGTTTTGGTAACGCCCCCTCTTATCCCTCAGGTAGGGATACCTCTTGTAATTGAACATTTCGTTGGTTGTCAGGTTCATGCACGCGTGCAGTATCTGTAAAGGAAACGTACTTGAGTAAGTCGCAGCAGGAGCCTTAACATTGAGATTAAAATGCGATTGTTCACACGTGATTGGTGTGACAAATTACGGAATAGCGACAATATCAAGGCGTTTCCGCGGACACCTGTATTGCGCAACAGCTGTTCCGTACTATTATTTATTCTGTGGCAACAGTTTTTACACAGTTTTGGACAATTTGGATATATCTTTAGTTAAAGAAGTTGAGTATTTTAGACCGATGGAAATGTATCTCGTGAGATACGATTATACGAGCCGCGAACCTCTGAGTGTGGACAATGGACGCACACGCACCATAGCAGCCGCTGCGATTTTACCTTTGCTTTGATAGTTGATATTCCTTCTTAATTAGTTGATATTTATAATTTGTTAGGTGGAGTGGAGGTAATGTTCACAAAACAAAATCAGGAACGTACCATTCAGATCATGTAGGGACCTACTTAGCATAAAAAAAATACAAACAAAATCTCTCACATACGCGTGCACAAGAATGTACTTAGGTAGGTACTAAAGTGGAACACGTGTTTACCGTGTGAATCAAATTTGAACTCGTAACCTATATCACGTCACGTCACGTCTGGCCTCGCGTTTTTACACTAATTGCACCAAGGCAAAGCGGCAATGTTACTTTTCGTCGTATTTACACGCAAAGTGAAATACCAAGAAAGGTGAGTTCCCTGCCTAGTCCTAGTCCTCCCTCACTAGGATTATTAATTAGATATTACTAATTATGTACATTTACCATAGGTAAAACAGGTAACCTAATAAATGTGGAAGTTTACGATTGTGATTCAAGTAATTTATCTAAGTAGTCTACTTAGGTTAATTAGGTCAGTTATAATTGACCAGAACTAGGTTATCAGTTTTTGAGTCTACGGCAAGTTACAGACAAAACAGCATATATATTTTTTCCTGAATAATGAAGACTATGTTACGAGGACCCTCGTTCCTCGTAACTTAAAAAGTATGTACCTACCTACCTAATGGTGCAGTACGAGGCGTAAATCTTGATTTTTTTTCGACGGAGTGGGGATACGTTCGCGCATGTGCTCTTGTGAGCGACCAATAGCGCGCGCCCCTCACCGCTACGCATGCCCAAAATACGCGTTCCGCGCAATCCCCACCCGATTTCAAGATATTTGCCTCGTACTGTACTTAATTCCAGAGATATACTTACAGAAGTGCACGTAAGTATCCAGCCTAGAGCGCAGAATGTTATGGCTTCCAGTAAACCCAAAACATACAACAGCCCGAACCCTTCCAACAAAAGGCAGTAGCAAGCGAAGTAGATTGACAGTGTGCAATTGATCGCAACACTCATCACGAACAAAAAAAACCACATGCGGTTTCGAACACCGACACAGTTGTAGATGAACGGGCAGTGGTGGTCAAAGTATGCGACACACCGTTTGCAGATGCGGCAATGCTTAGCTCTGTAACAATAAATAAAATTGGATTACAAACTATTGAAATTAAGTAGTTACGACATTATTATGATACCGGAGAGACCCACCAATCCGCATTAGGCCCGCGTGATGGGTTAGTACCTATGCCTTAGCAATGGCGAAATTAAGAATGGCTGCTGACGAATTTAATAATTCTACGCACGCACGCACATCCCATCCCATCGTAATAAGAGCTGATACATTTACTTCTATTTCGACACATGATGACTAGGTAGGTAGGTACTTAATTTTACACAATACTTTTGGAAATATTCTCATGGTTACTTCGCTCATGTAATCGGTGTTGTGTTGTAATTTGTAATGCCGATCCTTTGAGATGGTTTTGTAGAACAGCTTCAGTGGTTGATACTACTTAGTAAAGTAGGTACACCTAGGTGAGTACGTTCGTCGTCTTGTTGGTGTAATAGCTAAATTATCAAGTCTGATTTTACCCTATTGTTCTCTTATATCACTTCATCAATGCGATAACCACATCCGCCGTCACCGCAGCTTATTTATAAATAGGTACAACCTACCTACTTACTGTCGGTATAGCGATAGTTATTATACATAAAAGCCTTATAAAGCCGAAATGGTAGACATACATTTTGATATTTTCGTTATTAATTTTTGTATGAAACAGCTGATTTTTTTTCGCGATTTCAGAGTTGGTCCCATAGTAAAAGTTGTTCAGTTTAATGGTCCCTATCTACCGTATTCGGCTATAAAGCCGAATATGGCTTTTACCAAACACCTTGTATATTATGATTATGTATGTAGTTGCAAACTTGACACGATTCTAGTTATTAGAATGCTCTGGTAGTTAAGTAGGTACCCAAATCACAATCTCCAGTGTAAATATTTTCTCAGTTCATACGACTTCGATTTGAGCGGAAAATACTGTTTCCTATGTCTGCTTTAATGAAAGGAAGTTGGTCTTTTTAACACACTAAGAGCGCATCTCCATTTTTAGAAAAAGCACTACGTTGGTAGACGCCAATATTGACAACGAATCAACAATGTTCTAAACTTCAAACACATAAGTATTTCCTGAGTAAACATTGTCGGTTTTGGAAGTAACACAATACTTAGGTAGGTATTATTATCTTACCAACTTGTGACCATAAAAATACATAGGTTTTATGTAGGTACCTATCTATACCTTGCCATCTATTAATTCGGATTTTTTAACATCATTACCTATATAAGTATAATACTGCCTCTCGCGAAGCTTGATGACCACAGAAGCCTCATATAAATTTACATAAAACTTCTGCCTATTCAAAAAATTTTGTGGTTTTTCTCGGTTTTCCTATGTTTTGAACTTGTTTAAGGAACTACATCATGCATCAGCTGCGCGACTTCCATTGGCTGGGTAAATAGGTACCTACTTATATGCCTCCCCCAAAGATTTAACTAGGTAGGTAGGTACATAGGTTTGTCTTACCTCAATGGTCTCAAACAGCGGCACGTATGGCAGAGACGCGACAGAATAACGTTTCTCTTCTTCCACTTGTCGTAATATGGTATCTGCCTGATAGCTCGGTAGTAGGTCTCCGAGTTCTGCGGGATGTATCCGGGATCGCGGCGGTTGGCGGTCACCCAGCTCAGCCACATTATAGCGTTCCAGTAGAGGAAACAATAGTGCGACAGCCGTAAAGTGTTCCATGTCAAAGGTATACACTGTAACAATTAATTTTATTTTAAAAGTGGTTTGTTGATTAGTATGAAGATTGTGAATGGCCTTTACATCTACTTCTATACCACAGGGAAGGATCCAAAATTTAAATATGGGGGAGAGGGCTCGAAGCCTCGGGACACTTTTTTAGATTAAAAATTAATAAAGTTAGAGGCACAGACACTACCTACATAAAACAGAATAAAAAAAAATTCAATGTAGGTAATCTGCAAAGATCGGCTTCGAAGGGGGGGGGGGGGAGGCATAGACCCTGGCCCCCCCTCCTGGATCCGCCCTTGTATACAGGGTTATTTGTAAAACAGCAACAACCTCGCAGGAGTAGATTACCAACATCATAAAAACAACATTTGTTCTACGACTTTTATCATGACTCAATACATTTACCAACGGCGGACCCGCCCGCCCCGCCCCCCGCATATTTACGGCGGTAACGGTAACGGAACGGTAAATTAAAATGATATTTTTTTGTATGATAGTAAAATGTAACGAATTATCAAAAGTCGTAGAACAAATGATGTTGGTAATCTACTCCTGCGAGGTTGTTGGTGTTTTACAAATAACCCTGTATACAACTGCACAAAAAATATCTTCCAAGTTCGACTGCATTGTTTATTATGTTATTGAATTAGCCAGAGTCCGTTTCTCCTTGATCTCCAAAAGGCGTATTTAATTTAGTAGCAAATCTAAAGATTCCAGAACTTACCCTAATTATATACATGGGATATGCCCACAACAGGACGGAGATCAAGAAAAACAAAAGAGGTCCCTTCGAGTCGCCCGCGCCGCCGAACAAAAGCGCCCACAACTCGGACAGCGGCGGCATCCAATGCGATTTCCTCTTCATTTCCTTCTGCAGTAATTTTACTACTTCTGCATGCCGGTGGCTCTGGGCCAGCATTAATGGCGTCTTGCCATTTTTATCGCGAGGTTCCAATTCTGCCTTCACCTTAAAACAATGGGATATACAGTGGTGGCCGGATAATTAGAAACACGAGTCGATTTTCATACAAACGAGGTAACTTTGAAGCCTTGATTCTGCGCCAGGGATTGATCTAGCTGTGGTCTGATGATGGCCATCCAGGGAGTGAATGGATGAGATCCAGATCGCTATATACATCCAACTGGTCTGATAAGCATTCTAAGAGCTGCAAGGATCAGAGTTCTCAGTTTCGGGATTTCCATACATTTTAATACTATATTCACGTTTTTAGGGTTCCGTACCCAAAGGGTAAAAACGGGACCCTATTACTAAGACTCCGCTGTCCGTCTGTCTGTCTGTCTGTCTGTCACCAGGCTGTATCTCATGAACCGTGATAGCTAGAAAGATGACATTTTCACAGATGATGTATTTCTGTTGCCGCTATAACAACAAATACTAAAAACAGAATTAAATTAATATTTAAGGGGGGCTCCCATACAACAAACGTAATTTTTTTGCCTTTTTTTGGTACGGAATCCTTCGTGCGCGAGTCCGACTCGCACTTGACCGGTTTTTTTAAATATCCAAATAGCTCTTAGAATGCTGATCAAATCAGTTGGGTGTGTGGGGGGTATCACAGCTAGATCAATCCCTGGCGGAGAACCAAGGCTTCAAATTTAACTAGTTTGTATGAAAATCGACTGGTGTTTCTAATTATCCGGCCACCACTATACATATACGGACACTGATACGGGGTACTTACCACTTAACATCCAAATTTCAAGGATGTGTCCACTCCATGAAACTGAACAACTTTCTCCAAGATACATGTGTCGGATTTCACCACAAAACTTTGGTCATCCCATACTAAATTGATCACGTGGTCTCTTTGATTTGTATGGATAGTCGATTTCATTACATATTAGGCCTTATGTAGAGAAAGTTGTTCAGTATCGTTGACTGACCACAATCCTTGAAATTTGGATGATAATAAGTTTAGAATGACCCTGTATTTTGATCAAATTTTTTCTACAATAAAAAAAAATACCACTTACAACCTACCTAAACAGAGAATTTACCTTCTCACACAAAAGCCTGACACAGGTTAGGTTGCCTGACAAACATGCCAAATGCAGTGGAGTCGAGCCAAAGTTGTCAGTGCAATGTAGTGGGACTCCCGAGTAGATTAACAGGCGGACTAGATCTGCGTGGCCCTTGTACGCCGCCCAGTGCAGGGCAGTATCCCCATTAATGTCCGAGAGACGAGTTGCTGCTCCCATGCCTAATAAATATGCTGCAGTCGCCGTTTTCCCATACATGCAGGCTGTCATAAGAGGCGTCAATCCTGAAAAAAAATTGGTTCTTAGAAAAATATGTTAATGCACAAAAAGTAAACTTATACAGGGTTATTTGTAACACCAACAACCTCGCAGGAGTAGATTACCAACATCATAAACAACAACATTTTGTTCTACGACTTTTGATAATTCGTTAGATTTAACTGTCATACAAAAAAAATATCATTTTAATATACCGTTCGTATGTTCATAACTCTACGCGCGACGCGCGGAGCGCCTAGTGCGCGCGACCCGCCCCGCCTCCCCTCCCCGCCGCCAACCATAGACGTAAAGTCGAACAGTACAATAAAAACTTGAAAATTCATTTTTGGTGAATGTATTGAGTTATGATATAAGTCGTAGAACAAACGTTGTTGTTTATGATGTTGGTAATCTACTCGCCTGTGAGGTTGTTGATGTTTTACAAATAACCCTGTATAGGGTCCTTCTTAAATAGTGCACGAAATGTTAAAGGGTCAATGTACTCATGCATACAAACAATATCTACTCCTGTGAGGTTAATAGCCGTGTTCTGACTGGGCGAGCAGCCTCGCGAGGCAGCCGCGCGAGGCAAATCCTAGGTCAGTCAGGACGTGCCTTACCCGAGGCAAACGCACGCGTTGCCGAGCCGAGGGATGGCGGTTTTTAACGATGCTCAAAGGCGCCTCGGTAGGTTTGCCGCGCGCACTCAAGACGGTTGTTTTGCCTCGCCTAGCTTGATCGTTGTCGTCATGAGGTGGGAACGGTTATGTTTTGGCTCGCGCGCGAAGCTACTTCAAGTTTGTCTCTTGCCGTGTCTCTTTCTATAATATTGATATCATGGGCAGCAGGAGTCCATTCGTTTAATACAATTGTACAGCACGTACAAAGCGCTTTGGGACCCCAAATATCCAAAATACGGACATTCGTGTAAAATTATGTACAGCCTGATCATACATTAAATCTCTAAGTAATCTATTTTCATATTGCTGGCGACTCTCATAATTTTTTCTAATCCACAAGCGTCTAGGTTTTTTCTTGATACGTGACTGTTTTCGTTTCTTTAAATAATAAGCAGCTAGGAAAATAGCTGCAGTTAAAAATACTTATGATGGCTCAGCCTGCCTCGCGAGGCGGCCCCGTGTAAATTGGACAAAACTACTGAGTCTGCCTCGGGAGCCATCGCTCGCGATTCGGACACCGAGGCTGCTGCGCGAGCCTTTGCGCTAGGTGGGTACGCGGCTAATGATGAAGAACAATCTTAAATTAATACAATTATACGGCGAATATACACTTCTTTGGGACGCGCAATGTTCTGACTATACCTACTAATAGAGGACTAAGAGAAGATGTGTGGAACATTAACCGGGAAATTTAGGTTATCGTTTATTTTTTTGTATAAGTCGAAGAATTTGTATAAAGGCAGTGGTGGCGATATCTATCCGAATGTACGGTCTCATGACACACGCGGTTTCTGCACATGTGTGACTCCACGTTAAACTGACACGCTCGATGCTGGCTCAGTCTCACCGTGGCTCGGCCTTGTCGCGCGCGGCACCCTCTTGCAACTAAATCTACAGAGCGAGGCTGCCTCGCGAGGAAAATGTTGCACGGCAAACGTCCGAGGCTGCCTCGCGAGGCTGCTCGCCCAGTCATGGTGTTTTACAAATGTGCGTCGCACGCACCAGGCGCTCCGCGCGCCGCGCGTATAGTTATGAACATACGAACTATGAAAGTAAAATCTAACGAATTATCAAAAGTCGTAGAAGAAATGATGTTGGTAATCTACTCCTGCGAGGTTGTTGGTGTTTTATAAATAACCCTGTATACCTACTTTTGCTTCATTTACCGTACCTACTTACCTTTAAAATCAGCAGCGTTTACGGCTACTCCAGACTGCAGCAACACTTGGACGACTGATGCGTGGCCCTTTCGACATGCCCAGTGGATCGGACGTGGTCCCTATAAACATTTTGAATAATAGAATATGGCAAGACATAACTGGCTTCTTTTGTACCCCTTAGCATGAACAGCTATCAAAAAAAATAAAGCGTAAAAATATTTGATAGTGTAATTTGTATAAAAAATTTGAACTGCGCCATCTACCGCCGAAAAGCGAAATGTAATTTTTCATAGATAATAATAATTATTACTCTATCGAATACTTTTACGCGCGTTGTTTTTTTTTCTCGAAATATTGCTGCTAAGCCAACTGAGCAATACTATCCCCGCAAATTGCTAAAGGACCTGGCGCCCATTTTTTCACCCCAAAAACGAAAAACATAGTAAAATTTTTATATACCTACCTACCCTACCTTTTTGAATATAATAATTCAATTAGGTAATTGAATAACTATCTATTATAATTTTATAGTCACATGTAATTTTTAGTTACGGATGACTCTGACGACAACGTGGATGTTAATGTGACAAGGTTCCATCGTATAGCAATTTGCTGGGATTATGTTTAGCGACGATGGCAGAGCTTACAGAGCGAGTACCTATTTATAGTAGGTACCTGAGTTCCAAGGCACGAGAGGTCGATGGGTGCTCCCCTCTCAACCAGGTACCGCATGACCGCGAAGCTGCTGTCCAGCGCGGCCCAGTGCGCCGGCGTGTACCTGTGCTGGTTGCGCGCGCTGAGCACCTCCACGCCAAGCTTCTCCACCAACCATTCTATTTATAGTAGGTACCTGAGTTCCAAGGCACGAGAGGTCGATGGGCGCTCCCCTCTCAACCAGGTACCGCATGACCGCGACGCTGCCGTCCAGCGCGGCCCAGTGCGCCGGCGTGTACCTGTGCTGGTTGCGCGCGCTGAGCACCTCCACGCCAAGCTTCTCCACCAACCATTCTATTTATAGTAGGTACCTGAGTTCCAAGGCACGAGAGGTCGATGGGCGCTCCCCTCTCAACCAGGTACCGCATGACCGCGACGCTGCCGTCCAGCGCGGCCCAGTGCGCCGGCGTGTACCCGTGCTGGTCGCGCGCGCTGAGCACCTCCACGCCAAGCTTCTCCACCAACCGTTCTATTTCAGATACCTCGCTGGAAAACAACCATAATACCATATTAAATATAGATGTCCACAAATTTTGGACTATGGCCTCATTATAGGAATAACTTCTATAAAATTATATAGGCCGGGCCTGCTCCACAGCACAGGGGCCCTATTTTATTGAATCGCTATATACAGGGTCACTGGAAATATGACGTATTCCTGCTAAAGGGTTATAGATGAGGTCAAAACAAATATTTTTTGTCATATAACTTTTTCTCAAAAAATTAATAGTTTTTGAGTTAATTGAAATTAAGTACATTTTTACCAAAAGTACGTTTTCAGACACAAAAATTCAAAATAAAAGATAACTACTCATTCGATTCCGGATTTTTTACTATTTTGGGATAGAAAACAATCTGAGTGTTAATAATGAATAAAAAAATGATCATAAAATACAGGCGTTTATAAAAAAAATCAATCCTTAAATGCATTTATTTTTTTATTTTTTTCAGATTTTTTAGAAATAGCATCAAATATCTTTAAAAAAATCCTAGTAACTAAGCGTGCATAATATTTTAAAAACATCACCATCTATTCAGCTTTCAGTTGAGGTATAAAACTTAATAATAACTTAAATAAAAAATGAGAAATTAAGACTTAATTAAATAGCAGTCCCATTTCATGTAGCAAAAAATTCCTACTTTAAGCGCTTCGGAGGTGGCCGTATTATCCTACTTATTACATAAATGTGAAAGTTTGCTTGTTTGGATGATTGTTAATCAATCACGAAAAACGGCTGAACGGATTTGGATGAAATTTGGCATACAGATAGTTTATAAGCCGGATTAAAACATATGAGGATACTATTATCTTGGTTAAGGGTTCCCTAGGGATTTTCTTGAATGTAAATGCGAATGCAGTCGCGGGCGGAAACTAGTTTGCCATAAATGGTCGTACTTACTAAAAATACTTTCGTCCGAGTGAGTTTGAGACAGGATTATTTTCCGCCGATGAGTCAAAATTTTATACAAACTGTGTCACAAATAACCATGCATATCAGCTATTTTTAATGCCCCGCTGCTGGGGAACTAGCCTACTTTTTGGCTTGTGGATAGATAAAGCGGACGGGCCATACCCACCACGTGGACCCAATGTGGATTGGTCAGTGTTAACGACTGTAAATGCAGCCAGAACCAAGGGCTCAATGTAAGGTACATTGAGTTAACACCGACCAATCCGCATTGGGTCCACGTGGTGGGTTATGGCCCTTCCGCTTTATCCCAAAAAGAAAGGAAGGCCTGTTCCCCAGCAGCGGGTCATTAAAAATGGCTGATATGCATGGTTATTTTTGATGCTGTCTGTATAAATTTTGACTCATCGGCGGAAAATAATTCTGTTTCAAACTCACTCGGACGAAAGTATTTTTAGTAAGCACGATCATTTATGGCAAACTGGCTTCCGCCCGCGACTTTGTCCGCAATTACATTTGAGAAAATCCCTAGGGAACCTTTTACCAAGATAATAGTATCCTCCTATGTTTAAATCCTGTTTATAAACTGTCTGTGTGCCAAATTTCATCCAAATCCGTTCAGTCGTTTTGCGTGATTGATTAACAATCATCCAAACAAGCAAACTTTCACATTTATGATATAAGTAGGATAATACGGCCACCTTCGAAGCGCTTGAAGTAGGAAATTTTTGCTACATAAAATGGGATTGCTATTTAGTTAAGTCTTAATTTCTCATTTTTTATTTAAGTTATTATTAAGTTTTATACCTCAACTGAAAGCTGAATAGATGGTGATGTTTTTAAAATATTATGCACGCTTAGTTACTAGGATTTTTTTAAAGATATTTGATGCTATTTCTAAAAAATCTGAAAAAAATAAAAAAATAAATGCATTTAAGGATTGATTTTTTTATAAACACCTGTACTTTTCGTAATTTTTTTTATTCATTATCAACACTTAGATTGTTTTCTATCCCAAAATAATAAAAAAACTGGAATCGAATGAGTAGTTATCTTTTATTTTAAATTTTTGTGTCTGAAAACGTACTTTTGGTAAAATAATATTTAATTTCAATTAACTCAAAAACTATTATTTTTTTGAGAAAAAGTTATATGACAAAAAATATTTGTTTTGACCTCATCTATAACCCCTTAGCAGGAATACGTCATATTTCCAGTGACCCTGTATATGTCGAACGAAAATCAGTAGAAACGAGCGCTCGACTGGAGTCGAGTGATTCAAAAATAGAGCCCCAGGTAATATAATAATACCATAGTTTAACATAATACAATACTAGTTCCTCAGGTTCTATATTTATGTAACAATAATTTTAATTGAGAATAATTTAATCTAATAGTTTTGTTCAATATTTAATTAAGTACTTAAACCACCAATTAAAATACGTGACCCGTAGATTGCGAAACAACCTAATAATAATCTCTTTGTTATTGCCTTAGCATAGTTAGCATAGAAGTGACTGTTTTCTTTGTTTTTGTCTGGTCCCAATGTAAAGCTTCGTACAGACTGAGGCGAATTCCGCGCGAAATTCGCGAGTGCGATCACGTAACTCAAAGCGATAGCCATAGCCATAGCCATTGTCAAAGAAATTGCTATGGCAATGGCTATGGCTATGGCTATTGCTTTGAGTTACGTGATCAAAATCTGTCAAAATAAGCGACGCGCGCGATTCGCTCGCGTCAGTCTGTACGAAGCTTTATGCCTTGAGAAGGACATTAGGAGCCCTCTAAACACGACATATATCGCGTGTTATAGCGTTTTATCGACACTCAACTGTCAAAATCCATTGTCATTTGACAGTTTAAAATGATAAATCGCAATTATCATAACGTTTTTTGTATGGGGCACTTTTTTGGCATTTTCTGGAGTCGGGTTTGGCAGATTTTATGAGTATGTTTTCCTGTCTGAGATAGTTAAGTACCTACGTAGGGTACTTAAAATAATATTTAAACTAGAACACAGAGAAGTCAACATGTTTAGAAAAAAACATATTCTTTATTTCCTATACTTATGTATCTATCATATCGGGATAGATATTATACAGGTGTCCCAAAACTTTGCCACACGGAGGGAAAATACCAAATATTGAATATAGGAAATTTTACTGAAAGAAGACTTCATTTTGATTTTAAAAATAATTGGAACTGCATTCAAAGATTTTCGAAAAATTGCATGCTTTAACCAGGAATTGAACCATAGAAGAACCAAATAAGTAGGCCAACTCGAGCCTCGAGCGAGCGATACGGCTTAAACACTAAGGGCTGTCACATCGCTAGTTTATTCAGTCGTCAAAAAATGCATAGTCAATCTCTATACACAATTTTTTTTCCCGAGATCTATAATACAAAGTTATTTTTTTGTAGGTAGATAGATCAGCGCGTCTATCGACTAAAATAATGAAGTTAATGTTAACTGTAATTTGACTTATGTATTTGATACATTGGCACTTTCGTTTTGACACCAATCAAAACTTACTGAAGAAAAGTAGCAATGTATCACATCTATCTGTCAAATTACAGTTAACATTAACCTAACTGTTTTCAGGAATTGACTACAATGTTTTCATTGCGTACGTCATGATAAGTGATTTGAAAACTTACGGTCGAAATAGGATTAATTAAAACGTGGCTTTACTAAATAATGTATTTATTCAAATAAAAAAAATATTATAAAATATTATTTTTTACACTATTAACTGTTTTTACTTTTTCATTTACCTACACTTCTCAAAATTATAATCTTTAAATTCTGAAATTGAATACTTTCCATAACCTTAAATAATAGGCATAAAAAGTACTTACCTTTTCCTGTAGGAATTTGTGATTTTTTTAACGAAATTACACAATTGATATAAAAGAAAATTCGTCTGTTTCGACAAGTACGAAAGGCTTTATTATTTAAAGTTAATGTAAAATATATCCTCATTATTACAAATCTTTTTTGCAATAATATCTTTGGAAAGCATGGGATGTACAGGGCGTGAAGCGCGCGTGAGCGCGGGCGGTATTACGTACGGCGCAGCCACGCGACGCCACGTGTGCGTGCGACGACGCATACGTACGGGCGCGCTCACATACAAACCGCGTTCGTGCGTATAATGAGTAAGATGACTTACTTATTTGGTTTTACTATGATTGAACCCTCCAAATTAGAAAAAAAGAACTATCTTTTATTTTTATTTTACGATAAAGATCAAAAGGTTTCTCATTAGGATTATTTTTTGTTAAGTAACACTTTGCCACACTCCATGTGGCAAAGTTTTGGGACACCCTGTATAGCACATGCTGGGGGGTTATTCACGATTGTCTTTCCGTATCGAATAGGAAAGTTGTAGTCTTTGATCTTATTTTTACCTTATGCCACCACTTTAAATGCATTGCGCTTTCCCCATTGGAAAGTGAATCGAATGCCAGTCAAATGTAAGTATTGTGAATAGCAGTTTTCGAATCTATCGGAAGATACGGATTCAAATCGAATGCTTTCGAGTAGATTTCCGACAATCGTGAATAACCCTACTGGGATCTACTCACCCTGAACGCACAGCTTCAAAAATGAGCTGATGGAGGTCCGAGTGGTGGTAGAGACTGGTGATGGCGCGCGGCGGGGCGGCGGGCGCGTCGGGCGACAGGGGGGAGCACGGTGGCAGCGGCTCCTCGGCCGCCATCGAGCAGGGGGGCGGTTGCGGCAGCGCCCACACGCCGCGCGCCGCCCCCGGGCTCGGGTACACCTGGGACATACCAACAAGTTACTGTAAAGGCTGGCGTCCACTAGGTGCGCCGAGTCGAGCCGAATCGAATCGCAATAATTCGCCTCCATACATTTACTATGAAACTGCGTCCATTGACGAAGAGCCGAGGCTCGCCGAATCGACACCAGCCAATGGACGCAGTTTCATAGTAAATGTTTAGAGGCGAATTATTGCGATTGTGCGCTTTTATAATTCCCAACGGCCCGGCACGGCACCGCCCGGCAGCCGTCCAACGGCACAACAGGGAAGTGAAATGTATGGAATTATGTGGAGACGCTTTTATATTTCCTCAACGGCACCGGCAAACCGTGCCGGGCCGGCCATATCCTACGCTGCCGTCGAACTTTTACGATGTAGTGCGTAGCTACAAGGATTCATATGTGTGAGTGTGAGTCTAGAGCAAAGAATATACAGCGTGTATAAAGGGCACACAACCAGAATATTGGCGTAATATCGTTAATGTGTTGTTGTTGGTATGTTATGTACCTATGTATGATTGTGGAAACTAACAACATCAAAATTCAACAAATAGGTAATATTCCGACAAACAGTTATTTCGATACTGATCGGAAAGGTAGAAATCTAGGTAGGTACTCATAGCGGTGGGAACACGGTTAATAGGGGACTTATCAAAGTTAAATATTGTTACCCATCTAAACAAATAATTACTTAGATATTACTTAAGTAGGTAGTTACCTACTTAATTAAATAATGTGTTGTGTACCTACCCACGGGCGTAGCCAGAATTCTGTATCGGGGGGGGTTTTAAGAAAATAAAACTACAACAATGTAAATGAAATGACATTTATATTTTTATTAAATGAACCCATGGGCATTAGAGGACCGCTCGGAGAAATAAATATTTAAAATTAAAAATGTAACTTAAATGCCTGTATATAGTAAAAAAACGGCCGGACAGCGCGAGTTTTAGTCAGTTTCATCAACTAATCTTGAAAGTTATGATCTTGCCTGTCTATTGAAAAAAAAACGGCCACGCAGCACGATTTTTCTTCAGTTTCATCCACTAATCTTGTAAGTTGTGATCTTGCCTGTCTATAAAAAAAAGGCCGCGCAGCGCGATTTTTAGTAAGTTTCATCCACTAATCTTGAAAGTTATGATCTTGCATGTCTATTGAAAAAAAACGGCCGCGCAGCGCGATTTTTAGTCAGTTTCATCCACTAATCTTGAAAGTTATGATCTTGCCTGTCTATTGAAAAACTAAAAACAGCCGCGCAGCGCGATTTTTCTTCAGTTTCATCCACTAATCTTGTAAGTTGTGATCTTGCCTGTCTCAAAAAAAAACGGCTGCGCAGCGCGATTTTTAGTTAGTTTCATCCACTAATCTTGTAAGTTGTAATCTTGTCTAACTATTGAGAAAAAAACGGCCGCGCAGCGTGATTTTTAGTCAGTTTTATCCACTAATCTTGTAAGTTGTGATCTTGCCTGTCTATTGAAAAAAAAAACGGCCATGCAGCGCGATTTTTAGTTAGTTTCTCCCGTTTCATCCATTAATCTTGTACTCTTGCCTGTCTATAGTAGAATAAAACGGCCGCGATTTTTAGTTAGTTCCATACGCTAATCTTGTGATCTGTAGTTTCTTACGCGAAAATTAATGTTTTCTAGAGAACTTTCGGAACAGCAGTTTTTCCGGGAGATTTTTAGATTTGCGGGAGTCGGGAGACCACTTGGAATTCCGGGAGAATCCAGGCAAATCCCGACCATCTGGCAACCGTAGGTAGCAGTGGAAACGGGTATGGTCGCCAAAATTTGTAGCAATGTATAAATATTTGGATATACTTAAGGAAAAAGGACAGGAATTAAACGCATGCAAATTACGATAGGTATTTTCACACCTACCTATTTTCCCGACGTTTCGACCAAGTTGCAGTAGAAACAACCTGCGTGCGATAATATTCGATCCAATGGTTTGTGCCGCTTTTCAGCAAATGTTCTGCAATCGCTGATTTATTCGTTTGGCGGTTTTTTACAGCTGTGATGTATTCACGGACTCTTTCAGTGATAGTTCGTGTCGTCTGACCAATATAACAGCTGCAGTCTATCTTGTACACGCCTGGTGTTTGTAATGGTGTGACATCCTTCGGCGAACCCAATATGTTGTTGACCTTTATGCCTGGAGTGTAAACTGTCGGTACAGAGTATTCACGTAAAACGTGGCCGATCTTATCTGTTACTCCTTTATCATATAAGGCATGTAGGCTGGTTGTCTGCTAACCTCGCCGAGGTTACCTCGGGATGCCAATACTTAATAATAATAAGTTTTATTGTATAAATAATCACGAAAGAAAGCTTTACCATTTACTTACCAAATCACACTATGGACTGACAGATGTCAAATGTGATCTATTAAATTGGCCCATTTTTTTTATTAGTTATTTTCATTTACTTACAAGTAAGTGACAAATTACTTCGTTCACTGCAGTCCGGCGGTGCTGCTTCTGACTGTTGACTGGCGACAGCCGAGCGGTGCACGAAAACATACGAAAATCCGAATGCGATGCGGTGAGTGTAATTCAAATGATCGGTGACAGATGGCAGCGCGGCAAATTCAACATGTTAATATGAATAAAATTTTACTCCTCGCGTTGCCTAACTTTATTTTAATGTTATAGATCAATAAATAGATGATGCCTATTGTATATTTCGGGGGGGGGGTTTGAACCCCCAAAACCCCCCCCCTGGCTACGCCCGTGTACCTACCTATCTTGGTAAGTAGGTACGTAATGAAAACCAGCTACATATATTCTTCGATTTTTAAAAGATTTTTTATCATTTAAGTAAGTACCTACTACCTACCTACATACATTGTAATCTAATCATTACAGAATTTACAATCAATTTGTACATAAACACACATTACTCTAGAAAAACTACCAATTGTCAAACGACGTGTAACAGAAAGGGGTATCAATCAACCCGAAAGGAGGTCAATGTACTCATGAAACTTCCAACAGAAAAAAAATTCAAATAATAAAAAAAATTGAATGATGTTATTCACGCCAAATGTTGGCGGCAAATTCAAGTTTTCTATGGAGAGTCCAACATTTTATTTTCGATATGATTTTTTTTTCTGTTGGAAGATGTTTAGATTCACGAGTACATTGACCTCCTTTCGAGTTGATACCTCCTTTCTGTTACACGTTGTATAATTTGTAAACTAGTACCTATTATTTTATGAAATAATTATAAAGATAACAAATATCTAGAGAGAGGTTAACTTTTATTTTTTATATTATTCTAAAGTAAAAAGTAGGTACCACTACTTTACTGTACAATGTACAAATGGTAACTTCTTCGCTATGAGTGTTCTGTGTTGAACATCCAACGGCCCGGCCCGGCACGGCACAGCGGCAATTATAAAAGCATCTTTCGGCATCGCCGCTGCCGTGCCGAGCCGTGCCGTGCCGTGCCGTGCCGGGCCGGGCCGTCGAGAAATATAAAAGCGCACATTCGATTCGGCTTGACTCGGCGCGCGCGCCTAGTGGACGCCAGCCTTTAGAGGGAGATACACGATCATGCAGACTGACGGGAGACTGATGCAAGGCTGCCAACTGCACTGTTTTTTCTATGAAATTTCATACAAAAATTGGTGCAGTTGGCAGTATTTCATCAGTCTCCCATCAGTCTGCATGATCGTATAATCTCCCTCTAAAGGCACGGGGACCCTATTTTTGAATCGCTCGACTCCAGTCGAGCGCTCGTTTCTACTGATTTTCGTTCGACATATGACTCAAAACAATGGGATGTCGAACGAAAATCAGTCGAAAAGAGCGCTCGACGCCATTCGAGCGATTCAAAAATAGGGTCCCAGAAAGAGGTCTGGCCCACAGTAGCCAATGACGCTATTTTGTAAAAACTAACGAATTCCGAAAGATGTAGGTAGGTATGGGTTGTCTTCAGATTTCGCTAACCATAGCCACAGTCTTGAGGACGAAGTTTGTTATCGCTTTCGATTCTTTCTTAGGGGTAGGTACTTAAGGATACTATAGGCGAACAATTTATTAATTCATCAAACCCCGAGCCGCTACCGGTCGGTAGTCGGACAGCAATGGAATATTTACTGTCAGATTTTCCGACTTGATTGAAGAGTTAATGGAATCATTTATTTAAGTTTGCGTTTGCGGTGTATGAAAACGCAGGCGTTCATATTAGTACGACTAAATTAACATCCAACGCCAAGGGCAAAATTATTACAGTATTTTTTAAGCTAAGTATTCAATATTTTTGTTACAACAATGTGAAGATTGTTTCTTACCTTACTACTCACGGTGAGGCCTACGCCTCCCGCCACCGCAGAACCTTCTCCCTCCACGGCCACTTCAGCGGCACACTAGTTCACTATTAAATACAATTCTGTTAATTAAAAGAAATTACACTGAAAACGGAATTGGTTGCGTGATATACAGCCACTCACTGTGCATATCGATTTACGGAAGCGAAAGACATGCGCCGTGGAACTACAGCTGTGAGCCGGTAAAGCTTTGCAGACATATTGAGGTGGTGTTTGTGTATGTTATGTTCTGTATGTAAACTTTACATGCCATCTCTTAGAACTAGTAAATATTTTCTATAGAAATTAATTTCTCTACTTTCCTTCAATTTCTGATTACACACTAAAAGAGTATTTAATAGGTATAGTGTCGTACCAAAAATTATGATATACACATAACCATCAGACTCGTATGAAATTAAATAAAACATAACAATTTGTGGTTCTATTATTTCTGACGCATTATTAATGAAACCTAAATAATATAAATTCCTAAAGTTGATACATTCTGATAATTGTTTGATCTTGGTTTGCAATTCTCAAAACCCTCCAGAAAACTTAATTCATGTGGTGTGTAATGTTAGACGAGAAAATTGTTTACAAAACTATAACACCGTCTGTTCAAATTGCACGTTTCTAAAGTTGATGACGGCGCGTTATAAATAGAACTTATTTCTAAAACCACTGCATGAAAATTAGTATTTTGAAGGTGGAACGAAGTATATTCAGCAGTAGCGTAGCGACTATGTAGCGTGTCGTATCAAATCACGAGTAGCACTAATTTTTAATAGAATAGGTAAATATGTAGTTACTTATAAGTAGGTTGTTCAACCGAAAATGGTTAATTAAAGTGGCAGATACCTACACAGAATTTTGGTATAAGTATTAAATGCTTGACCTTTTAACCTCCCCCCCCCCATAAGAATAAATCCCCAGCTGGCTCGATCACAAAAAGAATATAGGTAACTCAATGTTGACTGGTAAAGAATGGCCATTTTTTACTTTATGTATGTACAATAAAGATTTATGGATAGGCACTTCAAAATAATTTGGAGATGAATCAGATGATCCACACTCTCACACCATGTCGGTAGTCAGTCATATCACATTACCTTAACTAACTAAATTGACTCACTGCAATAGCAGCTATAGAAATTTCATAAATGGTGGAGTCGAGTTGGAAAAAACCATGATACAATATACCTACTTTTATGTTGGTTCAGGGAAAACCCTCCTTGGGGAAAACATACCTTTTCGCAACCAGTAACGCCATCTAGTAATGACTAAGGGAAATCATGGTTTAAAAGAGGCGTGGTATTCTCGTATCACATAAACTGTGTCAGTCATTCGCATTATTTTTCCGGTCAAATAAAATGCGGCAAATCCAAGAACCTTATATTCATATTCTAAGAATATGAATATAAGGTTCTTGGGCAAATCTATTTAACGATCTTATGTATTATTTTGGTGTCTATGCCGTTATCAAGGCAGGTGCGCCATCTAGCGTAAATACTGTTTTACATTAACAACGTTTCAGATGTTTTAGAGGCTGATTTCACTGAATCCACAGGTGGCCAATGCGCTAATGGCACAGAATACCAAAATTCTCAAGAAGCAATGTTTGTTCGGGGCGGCGCGATGTCATTGCCCCATGTGCTATACCAGCCTAACAACCAACTACCACCAGTGTTTACGCACGTGCGAGGCACCTTCTTAAAAATTACCAAATTTAGGTACCATACCTACTAACCTTTCTCTACTGCCCCATATTGCATGGGAGTATGGGCGGTCCCTTCGTACAATTAATTACGTCACTAATTTGTCATGCTGTTGATGAATAAAACGTGTAACAGCTGCCTGCGAAAGAATCTTTAAAACGACTAACAGCTTTTCTATGTATCATTAAAAAAAGTAGAATTTATTTCACCTATACAATGCAAATTACTGAATACATAGAATTTCTATTTATGTGATGCTATCTGGTAGTTTAAGCTCGGAAAAACTATGCAATGTTTACCACTACATTCACCTTCCATGCCTACATTATTTTGCATTGATTTTACATTTTATATAAAGCAAACCAAAATATTGTGTGCTGGCTACTCAATGAGTTAAACCATCAATTACATGAGCGCCTTTAACAGAATTGTTTTCTCATTATCTGTTAATGTTTATCATTTATCTGTATTATTTTACAATATCATACTGATATGGAAAAAGATATGTGAATAGAATAAAAATTACATACTTACCTAAGTTTAGTACTCAATTTTTAAAAATAAGCTTTGATCAACAATGAGATTTTATGAGTAAATTAACCAATTAATAATTTCGACTAGATTCCATGAATATTAATGTCATTTAAAATATATGCATGAGCCACAGGTATTACCCCTTATTTTATGAATTTTTATAAGGATACTAAATATTAGATAGATAATTAAATAATTATTTATTCAATATAATATTTTAAATAGGGCACTTAGGTATAATTTACAAGGACTTCTGATTGTAAATAAAAACAATTTCATATAAAAATTAACAAAAGTTTAAACACCATTAAACTTTGAACAAATTCAATTATTTCATTAATTTTAAAAATAAATACACTTTTGTTAAAATTGTGAAAATGAACTTTAATTCAGCAAATTTTATACTAAATGTATAAATATGATATAATCTAGATTTCGTTTTCACTACCTAAATAGACATCATGTTATAAAAAAGTGTACAACTAAAACTAGTAGCTGATTAAACATCTCAATGTGGCTTATCAATTAGTAAGATCTTGTAAAAGCACTTTCTTTAAAATGGTTTATTATACTTAAATAATAGATAAAAATAATGAAAGCATTTTAGCTTACAACTGATGTTGAAAATTTAAACAACAATCATCTCCAATACAAATCTTAAACTTCTAGTAAACTTGAAACATTTAACGAGCAAACTGAATAAATTATTATTCGTAATAAGAAACAAACTTAACAATGTCGATAGCTCAAAGTAATATAATATTTTCAACAAATGTCCACAGACTTCACACTTCATGGTTATGTGTACCTGGGCAGTAATCTATTTTGATGCAGTTTATGTCAATGCCAATTAATGATAAATTATTATTTTTGTCTATTAATTACTGTATTGATATTGTTATGTTCAAGTCTTTATTCACAGCATTATCTTTTTTGTGTTTTGAAACTAACCGATAGAGGTTGACCATGTAGGACATAACCATTAAGAGCTTGTATTGCCATAGCGGCTTGGTCATAATTTCTCATAGTTACAAAGCCAAAACCCTTACTTTTATTTGTTTGATGATCTTTAATAATTTTAACAGACACAATAGCACCATAAGGACCGAACAATTGCCACAGAGTTAATTCCTCTACTTCCGGAGCAATGTTATAAATATAAATAGACCATGTGCTTGGAGAGTTATGGTCACTCATAGCACCCATATGATTTATCCAATGATAAGGTTTCACAAGAGGGTTTTTAGTAAAATTATTATTATTGTTTTTATGTTTGTTTGGGTTACTCTTATTAGCATACTTAACAGTTAAAGGGTGTAAAAATCCAGGCGGGGTTGAGCCATTAATATTTTGAATGGCTCTCTCCGCTTCATATTGATGTTCATATAAAACAAATGCTATACCTGCAGCTATGCGAGAATTTACTATTTTACCAAATTGTGCAAAAAGTCCATGTAAATCCTGCAAGGTCAGTTCATTAGGCAGGTTACATACATAGAGGTTCCAATCTGCTTCCGGTTTTGTCGGGGGCTTTAGCTCCGGATTGAGCAGAGCGTGTGATACTTTCAACGTTTTGTTCTGCATTAAAAGGCCATTAAATGCTTTTCGAGCTTTAACTGCATCCTCAGGACAAGTGTACTCTACAAACCCATAGCCTCGGTTTGCTATCAGTTTACAACTTTCCAGTTTACCCATTGTCGAAAATAGCGAGAACATCATATCCTGGGTCATGACTTCAGGAATGTAATTGACGATAAGTTTGGTGGGTGATTCGTCGGGCCCATATTCGTTATTTCCGTGACAATTACCGTCTTGACACGATTCCGACATTTTTTAATTGTTGTCGGTGAATGACATTTCACCATAAAGTTGCTAAAGTTTTAAAGTTACGTTCAGAAACAGACGCACGTGGCAAAAAAAACTTTTGCAATCTGTGCTCTATGAGTGTTTATGGTCCCCTACCTACGATCAAGCAATGCTTGACAAGCCCATAAACGTGACGTACAGATGCCGGCATATATATTGGCAAGAAAATGAAAAAGACAAAAGATGCGCAGTAGTCATAAACTTAGTGTTTATGGCTACTGCGCATCTTTTGTCCCTTTCTTTCTCTTGCCAATATATATGCCGGGCAGTATAAACATTTTTGGTTGTCTTGCATTTTTGGGCGGCCGCATTAGTAAGTTTCTGTCAGAAAGCCTCTGACTGACGGTCGCCGGAAGGCGCTCGGTGCATACATTTTATATCAGACCCCGCACAATGTTATAATTAGAATTTTTCTTTCAGTGTGCGGGGTCTAATACAAAATGTATGCACCGAGTGCCTTCCGGCAACCATCACAATTTTTCTTACAATATGCACCCTTTATCGTATCGAACCACCTCCTCGAAGTAATTAATGTCCGGCAAGCTCCGCCCACCGTTTGCAGTCCGCCGCGCAGGAGTGTTAGAAGTAGTCAGTATGATGGATGGATGGCAGGACAGTGTGTGAGCTACGTCCGCATGGTCTGCCTTATATATATTATTTTACTCTTTGCTGCCTTGCAGGACTGCAAATCTGACCGCCAGGCAGGATAGTGAATGGTGTACTTTAGCCGGGCTGGCGGGCAAATTCAAATACCTTGGCGGACCGACCAACCATTCCATTGTACAGAGGTATCCACAGGTTCCGATCCAATCTAGCTGATTTTCATGGACAATAAAATTGAACTCTACAAAAACATATTTTACTACAATAGTTAGGTACCTATTGACATAGTAGAACCAAATTTATTGACCGTGTAGGGTTAATATTGAAGTTTGCGCAATGATTGAGCAAAAGTTTGAGCGAGTTTGATTTTATTGCACAATATTCTTTCATTCGCACCGTGTAGGGCATGGGTCTCCAAACTTTTTAGCCTAAGGGCCAGACTAACTCCTCCACAAAGTCCCAAGGGCCAGGATCTAGCTAGCTCATTGTACCAACATACTGTAAATTACAGTATTGTTGGACGATCCGGCTTGCTTTCGCGGGCCGGATTGTTGGTGCTCGCGGGCCGGATCTGGCCCGCGGGCCGTAGTTTGGAGACCCCTGGTGTAGGGTCAACATTGCGCAATATTTTTTAATCAGTGAGGTTTTCACCAAATAGTAACAATATAGACGATAATGTTATAATATATTCTGAGGTTATAGCTGCAGCTAAACCTTGTTCTGACATCTTGCTGACTATATTGCACAATATATATTATTCGACTCCTTTTAATGAGAGTAGTATCTGGTTCAAGTTTCAAGTCGACCGATGCATAAATCACAGATATAAGCATCAAAGTTCCGAAAAACCGTGAAAACTCCTCAAAAGACACCCCTACAATCCGAACTTGGGACAACTTTGGGCAAATTGGTTTTTTTTTTTTACTTTAAAGTAAACATACTAAAGTTTTAGGGACGTCAGTCCGGGCCCCGACCGGCTGACTTAGGCGATTCTCACACTGCCGGCGCGCGCCGTCGCGGGGCGCGGTTTGGCGTTTCACGCGCGCGGCGACGGCGCAGCGTGACGCCAATCCGGGCGGTTTTCGACGCGCCTCCGCGCCGGTCGGCGTCAAACGCGGCCCCGCGCTTACGTACAAAAACCGGCACGATACTATGGAGCTCAGTGTGTTGTACCCCGCGATTTCCGCGCCTAGGCGCGGTCTCGGTGTGTTGGACCAAGCGGTTTTCTATACAAATTGATGTACTTACATACAAAGTAAAACACGCGCGCGGGAGCCTCGCGACCGCGCGCGTTGCCAGTGTGAGAACCGTCTTAGTGCTAGGGGAGGTAGTGGAGGGACGCGCCCTACCTGGTGAGCGAGAAGTCGTTCCACAAAACGATCCCATGTAGGGATGGGTCCAGTGAAAATTTCAATGAAACGAAAATTAAATTTATATGAAATTTATGAAATCTTTCAAAACGGGTTGAAATATTTCACTTTTAAGTGAAATTTATTTCCAGTACTAGAAATCCCTTATTTTCTGAATTAGTTTGCTATTTTAACGTATTAAATGAAATTTAAAGGCTTAGGTAATTGACCGAGCGAGCGCGAAGCGCGAGCTAAGCGTCTCTGCTTCAGCTTGGGCAACAATTCTTTCGTATGTCTTACCTGCTGTCCGTTTGTTCTCCTCTATAGGTTACAGGTCGCATTTCTCAACCGATTCTCGTGAAATTTTGTGAGCAGGTTCGAAAATTATATAGAATTTTATGGTCGAGCCAGTTTTTCGAAATTTTTCAAAATGGCGGAGATGTGTAAACGAACATATTTCAGTCCGGCTATTTGGCGCTGTTGTTTTTCTGTACAGGTCGCATTTCTCAACCAATTCTTGTTAAATTTTGTGAGCAGGGTCGAAAATTATATAAATGTTATAGTCAAACCCCGAAGTCCCGGCGCTCCTAGGTTTGCCTAGTCAAACCTCAGGTTCGACAAGAAGGCTTAGTCAAAGTCCAAAACCAATGGCATATTTCGGCCTTTGACTGACGAATTTATGGCCAAACCGGGAGAGACTAACTTGGGCAGTCGAAAGCCGAAACTCAATACGATCAAATCGAGGTTTGACCAGTCACGCTTAAATTAGGCACAGAATTTGATATTTTGTTTGTACAACTATGAAAATTACATTCTGTAGAGTGAAAATTAAATTAAATTAACAATCTTCCTGTAGGTAAACAAAAAAAATCTGTTGTCTGTTTAAAAGAAAATAACCACGAAATTTAAGATGAACGCTCCGCTGCGCTTCGCGATTGTCTTGAATTTCTAATCTATCACGTGACTTACAGGAGTAAGGCAGCTTTGACTAAATATCACATCGGAAATGAATGATGTTTTTCATAATCTTGAGGTTAAGTTTAGTCAAAGAGTCTGCGTTACTCCTATAGGACACGTGATAGGTTAGGAATTTAAGACGATACACGATTTTATTTTGGGCTTTAAGCCGACACACGATTTTATTTTGGGCTTTGACTAAGGCTTCTTGTCAAACCTGAGGTTTGCGACTAGACAAACCTAGGAGTGCCTGAGCTTCGGCGTTTGCCTATAACATAAACATTTTTTTTGTAGCCTGTTTTCCGATTTTTTTCTAAATGGTGAAGGAGATATGTTAAAGAAACATATTTTAGTCCAGTTTTCCGGCGCTGTTTGTTCTCCTCTACAAGTCACTTTTCTCAACCGATTCCTGTGAAATTTTATGGGCAGGTTCGAAAATTATATAGAATTTTATTGTCGAGCCTGTTTTTCGAAATTTTTCATGGCGGAGATATGTAAAAGAAACATTTCAGTCCGCCATTCCAGCACTGTTTGTTCTCCTCTACAGGCGCATTTCTCAACTGATTCTCGTCAAATTTTGTAGATAGGTTCGAAAATTATGTAGAATTTTACTGTCGAGACAGTTTTTTTTAATTCTTCAAAATGGCGGAGATATATGTATACATAAACATATTTTAGTCTGACTTTCTAGCTGTCTGTTCTCCTCTACAGGTCCCATTTCTCAACCGATTCTCGTGAAATTTTGCGAGCAGTTCGATAATATTATAGATTTTTTAAGTCGAGCTAGTTGAAATTTATCAAAAATATCACCTATTTCCAAAAATAAGTATTCAAAATTAGAAAAACCAAATAACATACCAAACAGCACGTAAACAAATAATATATCTAACCTACTATGTGCTTTGAAAGACCTCGTGAGCAGTGAGGAAAAAGGGGTTTCGATTGCTCGGCCACAGTGTCGTAGAAGAAAAAACGACTACGTTAACATTACGAAGGAATATGTAGAAAACTAACAATGAAAGTCGCAAATTTGTAGGTTCAATATTCAGAAAGTTTAACCATGACCGCGCGGTCGAAACGTGGAGGACCTCGCGGCCACGCAGTTCTCACAAACGGAGCTTAGTAGAGGTTCCATTATTTTTGCTAAATCGCAGATACGATTTCGTAGACAATTAAGACAGTATAAGTAAAGCCCTAATGTTTGGACTTTCCGACCACGTTTTTCTGTAGGTCGTGAAATCCAAACCTTAGAGCTTTATTTATACTGTCTACTATTTTTACCTAATCGTATCAGGGACTATGAAAGAGAATGGGACCTCTATTAAACTCCGTTTGAGAGAACTGCATGGCCGCGCGGTTCTGCACGTTTCGACCGCGCGGCCATAGCATTTAATTTCTGTAGCAGGTCGTGAAGTCCAAACATTAGGGCTTTATTTGGACTGTCTATATTTTCTACATAATCGTATCAGCGATTAGCAAAAATAATAGGACCCCTACTAAGCTCCGTTTAAGAGAACTACGTGACCGCGCGGACCATGGCGCGGCCATAGCATTTATGCTATTGTAGGTCGTGAAATCGGTTAAACTTACAATTTTCTGAATATTGGTCCTAATTTGCGACTTTTATTGTTAGTTTTCTACATATTCCTTCGTAATGTTGATGAAGTCGTTTTTCTTTTACGCCATCGTGGCCGACAATCGAAACAGACATTGAATTTTGTTATTAAAAGTTATAAAATAGCCAAAGCTATTCGTAATGTAAGCCAACTTATTTGTTTATTATTTTGTTCTATAATTATGTTGATATATTGACAAAATGCATGTAATTTTGTTTTATTTAGGTCAGATGAAACTTAAAAATAAATTTCACTCTAAACTGAAATATTTCAAACCAAAATGAAATTTATTCTAAATATTTCACAGACCGAAATTTTTCGTGAAATTTACCCAACCCTAATCCCATGGATCGCCCACCTCAGCCTCAGGGTGTGGCTTCATCTACAATGAGTGCCGGCGTGGAAAGTGATCCCATGAATAGCGGCCATGGGCGGCCCACCTCAGCCTCAGGGTGTGGCTTCATCCTCAATGAGAGCGGAAATGGAAGAAATGGATACCTCTGCAGGTCCTTCACAAGAAACTATTCAGGTTGTTGGGCAGGATATGCTAACAGAGGTGAAAAGGGGACCTGCAGACGTATCCATTTCTTCCACTTCCGCTCTCATTGAGGATGAAGCCACACCCTGAGGCTGAGGTGGGCCGCCCATGGCGCTATCCATGTTTTGTGGAACGACTTCTCGCTCACCAGGTAGGGCGCGTTCCTCCACTACCTCCCCTAGCACTAAGCCAGCCGGTCGGGGCCCGGACTGACGTCCCTCAGCAGGCTGGGTTAGTTCCTGCTGAGGACCACGGTGGGGGTTGCCGTGACTCTCCATCTCCCCCTCGGAGCTGCTCGCTCAATGTGGGATTCATTTAGGAAGGGTTTATTAACAGCTCCGGGGCCCTTCCTTCCTATCCACCCACACATCACCGCAAGATGCAAAGGGCCAGCTAGGCCATTTGCCGGGGGATAGGTATCAATGGGTACGATGTTTCTGTATGCTTTTTAAACGAACTGAAACAGTACTATATGATGATTTAAGCTTCGTACAGACTGAGGCGAATTCCGCGCGAAATTATCGAGTGCGATCACGTAACTCAAAGCGATAGCCATAGCCATTGTCAAAGAAATTGCTATGGCAATGGCTATTGCTTTGAGTTACGTGATCAAAATCTGTCAAAATGAGCGACGCGCGCGATTCGCTCGCCTCAGTCTGTACGAAGCTTTAATATTGCTACAAGCTTTTAGAGTCAATAAAACTATTATTTACAAAAAAGTTTTTTTTCCGATTTTACTTTTAATCTTTGATCATTTTTTTCTGGTACTTTCCGTTCGAGTTCCCGGTTGGCACTCGGTGAAATAAAACTTCAGTACAAGTCTTCATACTTTAAAGTACAAGAAAAACAATTTGCTCAAAGTTGCCCCAAGTTCGGATTGTAGGGGTGTCTTTTGAGGAGAGTTTTTGGCTGTTTTCACGGTTTTTCGGAACTTTGGATGCTTATATCTCAGTGATTCATGCATCGATCGACTTGAAACTTGAACCAGATACTACTTTCATTAAAAGGAGTCGAATGCCGCTCTCAGTTTAAGCTGACCCTAGAGGTCACCTACTTAGGTCACCAGTGGGGTCACGGGGTCAAATCCCAAAAATCTACTTTTGGGTCCTCTAGACACTGTCTGTGCCAATGGAAGTGAGAAAAAAAAGAATAGGGAATAAAGTACCCGAATTTGGACTTACGGTGGGGGCGATATAATAGATTTGCCACCCCCCCGGCATACCCAGAACCTGGGTATGCCCATGTAACTAACTACTACTTAATTACTATAGGTCACAGACCATCCAAGTACTAGTTAGTGCTTTATGTACCTAATAGAACTCGATCTCTCCTTCCTTCATTCTCCTCCTCTCCTCTTCATTTGAGCATTCTCAAAAAGCCACATTAATTACCTACTTATTTAAAAGAACTTATCTGCTTCACTTAATACCTTGAAAAGAATAGATTGCATGCGCATCATTTGCCGAAACTTTTCGAAAACTTGTTAACGTTGAATACTTATACCATACTTATACCACAGTTTGTTAAACTGTGCTTATACTAGGCTCTTTAGTTGTATGTAGTTAATTTATTTTTAAGTACTTAGGTACTCATTTTTCAGGGAACTGAAAAATTAAAAAATAAAATACAAGGATAATATATATGTATGCACAATAATGTTTTATTTTTTGTCTTTTGAATTGTAAATATAGGTAGATTAGATACCAATATAATTTGAAATATGAAGAGGCAGATCTAAAGGACACGTTACTGACAGACACATATAATCATAGGTAGGTACCTGCCTACATATAATTTTATTAAGCTATAGACATTATGCAAATATGCAAAATGAAATAAGATTACCTACTAACATGAACAAAACACATCGTAACTACAGCTTGACCATAAAGAGTTGACAAAAATTGAGTGCGCCACTTTCTATGTAAATACGTCAAAATCACGAATAATTTGGCAACACTGACTGTATTTTGTACTGAAAAATTTTAGTTCCATTTTATTTAATTTCAACTCTTTATGGCCAAGCTGTAGCTGAAGTTGCAATATTCAAGGGGGTGCCAATCTTTTTAAAGTTAGCAATTAATTTAACAACAGTCACGTTACATTACTGAACTACATAATATGTAGTTTATATTATAGGTATATGTACTGTATATTATACAGTGTGTTAATGAACCCAAAATAGGAAAAACGTTTCTTCGGACCATTAAACTGAACAACTTTTAATGTGAGACCAACTCTAAAATCGCGAAATAAAAACGACCGTTTCATACATTTAGTGTAGGAAATGAAGCGATCTTTTGTATGGAGACCCCAACATTAAATCCTCAGTCGATGAAACTTTGCAGGGATGTAATATAGTATGAACCAAAACCTATGTACAAATATCCAAAAACAAAAAAAAAAACTATTTGGATAATTTAAAAAATATGTTTCATTTATGTTAAGTACTTTATCATTATGTAAAGTTTCGTCTACTGAGGATTTACTGTGTGGGTCCACAGGGTCCACTACCTTTCCTACAATATTTTTGATGTTTTCGTTATTATATTTTGTACAAAACAGCCGATTTTTTTTGCGATTTTAGAGTTGGTCCCGTAGTAAAAGTTGTTCAGTTTGATGGTCCGTAGAAACGGCTTTCCCATTTTGGGTTCATTCATTAACACGTTGAATAACAGTTTTTTTTTACATAAAATGCTATCGATAGACAATATTAGACATTGGCTCGTGTTGTGCGAGCGCGACGAACCCTGCATCGTATTTTACACTCGCGAATCCGTGATCGAGCATATAGGTGAGATTTAAAAAAATATAGTTGCCCAATTAAGTATTTATAACACTTTTTTAATATAAATATAATTATGAGCACAAAATAGAGAGAGATAATGATCGGTCGACAACAGGCAACTTCTAGATTTAGTTCTGTGACGCCGTCTAAAAACAACTAAGCACAAGGTAAAATAATTTCACTTGTTAACAATCCATAAATTTTTTTTTTGTTCAATACTAGCTTCTACCAGCGATGGTGGACATTCGGAAGATCTCTAAAAGATTCTTTTTTTCTTGAACGAGATAAAAAGTATCCTATGTTTTAATCTAGGCTATGGATAAACTATCTGTGTGCCAAATTTCATCCAAACTTGTTCAGCCGTTAATGCGTGATTGAGTGACACACATTCAAACCTTCATATTTATAATATTATATACATATAGTAGAATTAATCACTATAGTAAAGTACCGAAGGCGGTTTCTTTCCAGTTTTCGCTGGATTTATCAAGGAATGTGTAACAATATTATCACAAACAGTAAAAAAAAATGCATATTATTATTATGCAATTATTATTTTTAAAACAATATAGGTAAGATAGGTATGTATGTACCATTAAGGTAATTTTTTAGACCTAAGATGACTTTGTATTTCACAATTAAATAGACAAAAAGGTCAAAAAAATACCGAGAATCCAGTATAAGGTGATATTATATTATAATAACAAATAGGCTTTTACGATTTAGGTATTGCCTACATAAATGCATTTCACTAAAGTTTGTAATAACATTTTATAAACTTTAAAAATGAAAAAAAAAAAACAAATTGATTAAAAAATAATACCCGTTAATAGATAACTAAAATAAAGCTTTATAAATCAATCTTACTTCTCTAAACGGAAAACACTATTTCGAGATTAACTCATGTCAGAATAAGCCTACATAATTTTTACTTCGTTAATTTTGAATAAGTACTTTTTTGTATACACTATTAAAAATATTTCCTCTCGATAACAGTAAGTTGATAAATTAATTTGCATAATGCTGTCATTCAATAAACACTATTGGATTCTTAAAATTACTTCGATAATCCCCATCATATCATACCTAATATATTATGATACTATTATATTATAGTATTACCCCTAAATAAAGATTATGTTGTTAAAGCATTTATATACAATATAACCTACAATAAATAGAATATCACATAAGCAAAAACTACCGACTGGTACGAAACAGATCAAATTGGAATAATCATAAAATTGCAACAACACTTAATATTGATTTCATCAAAAAAGTATGCCCTATTTATCACACATAATTTCTGTATATTGTTTTATACAGGGTTATTTGTAAAACACCAACAACCACGCAGGAGTAGATTACTATCATCATATACAACAACATTTGTACTACGACTTTTCCGAAAACCGACGGAAAAAATTCGACTCTCCATACAAATGTCCAACAGCCAGCAGCATGACCGATTTATATCGCGTGATATAGCATTTTATCGACACTCAACTGTCAAACTCCTTTGTCTTTTTGACAGTTAAACGTGATAAAACGCTATATCACGCGATATAAATCGTGTTATGCTGGTCATGCTAGGGGGGCTGATCCAGTTTTGTATGAAAAGTTGATATTTTTTTGTCTGTTTTGGGAAAGTCGTAGAACAAAATGTTGTTGGTAATTTACTCCTGCGAGGTTGTTGGTGTTTTAGAAATAACCCTGTATATTAATAGGTACTAAAGGCTCTTAAAACAATACATTGGCAGTAGATAAAAGGTCATTTTAAAGTTCGACACCTATAAGCTAAAATATTCATTAAAAGGTAAAACAAATCCAAAGAATACTACATACAATTATTGTCATGATTATGCATAAATTACAAAACTGCCTTTGGGTGCGCGTGGTCGGGTTGCTTATGTATGTTTCAAAATGGACTCTAGGCTGGCGTACGTGCCGAAGACAAAACCTGTGATGCCGAAGATCATAATGAAGATGTCCTTCCATAGTTTCCAGCCGTGCTTGCCGAGGTGATCCGGCCAGAAGGTGACTATCTCGATGAAGGGAGGGAAGATGAGCGCCAACGCGGAACTACTGAACGCACCGACCAGCGATATGATTCCGCTCAGGTTCGGAATTAAGGCCGCCGCTGAAACTGTTCAGATAATGCTATTAGATTAGATGACCTCATCCTCGCCGAGTGCCTGATATATTCATTGTTTATAGGTAACGGACTGATACCGTATCTGCTTTTGCGATATAATACCAACTCGCGTGTTGTTTAAATCTGTACTATTATTTTATTGTGTTCGAATATCCAAATAAAACAATAGGCTATGATGGATTTAATGTAATTTTAGTTTTTTTGCATTCACAGTCACAATGTTATTTTTCATAAGCTAATCAAATACATCAATCAGCTAAATATGAACAAAATCTACCAATATTTTAAGTTTTTAAAGTGGGCCTGGAATATTTGATTTCAAATACTGGAATATTGATAAACATATAATAAATAAGCATGGATGCTCACCTTTCCAAATTGAAACCAGTCGGTAGAAAACGAATCAATTGGTTTATTTAACAAAATTTTTGGCAATCCTACGAAATACAATATTCTTAGGGCGTCCGTTGCGTTAAGCGGGACACGCGCGCGTGTCGAAATAGATTAGAGTTTATAAGTTTACTCATGCACTGCAAGCATCTGTCAGTCAGAAAACCAACAATCTATATTGCCGCGCCATGTGCCCGCGCCGGGATCCCGCTTAACGCAGCGGACGCCCTTAGATTTCTAAACATTCCTCGATAGTTTGAATGCGAGGTGATGAGGTCAACAAACTATTATTATCAATATATCAATAATAAAGGTATTTATTTAAAAACAAGCAAGGTTTGTACACAAACATGCGATAATGCCGATAATATTGCTCAATCGTCATATTATTGCTTCATTTATTTATTTTTTATCTAACACTTATGCAAGTTATTTAATGTTTCGAACGATCAATAAATAATACCTACAGTTTTTGTGTATTGATCGATCGTAAAAACAGTTCTGAGTCACTAAAATCAGTACTTACTACGAGTATAATTATATTTACTTTATCCGATCTTAAAGGTGGCGTTAGCATAATTTAGTAAATTAATGTCACTGAAATTTGAGCTCAAATTCGGTACTGAATCTTTGCAGCAAAGGCTTTTGCTGTCTACTAAAATACAGTCATCTCATGCCTCATTTAAAGAAGAAGAAATAGTTAAGATTATCACTTACATGTAATGAAAATGAGTGTCAATCTAGTCACGAGTTCACCATGTTTCAGCGCCTCTTCTGATGTTAATTTCGATTTCACGTAAGGCCATACAATGTTCATCGGTACATAGAATTGGAGCCCGTATGAAAGAAATATAGATGCGGCCATTACAGTGCGAACACTTTGAGCCAGTCTGAAAAATGGAAACAAAACTTAATGAAACTTTAAACTATGAAATCTTTTCTTATCACAAACATACAAAGTCCAATTACTTACAAATCATTTGGCAAATTTAAGGTGATGCTGCCTAGTACGTGTTCACCGTACTTAAGATACCCAAAAAAGCCGATCGCGGTGTATAACGAAGCCACTATAACCATACCCAAATTTAATACCCCAGTCCATCCACCAAAATCTTCTGGAGTCTTCATATTATTTTCAAGAGGTAATACCTAAAAATGTAAAAGAACTAATTTAGTAAAATGCTAGCTAAATGTTAATTGGGTGGGTTATGGCCTGTCCTCCTTATCCACCCATAAGGAAGGCCTGTTCCCTAGCAGTGGGGACATTAAAAAATGGCTGATAGACAAATGCTAATTACTTAACTACAAGAAGACACATCAGTTGGAAACTTGGCCTGACGCTTAGGTACTTAGTTATTGCACAAAATTTTGATTACTAATTTATTGTAATGGTCATTTTCGCTTACCATTATTACAATACGATCATGCCATAAAAAATGAGACAAGTATTTTGTTTTAGTAAGTACCGACATACTATCGGCCGGCCGACGCGTCGCCGCGCCGCCTCGTGCCGCCAGCCGGCAATAAAATGTCGATCGGTAAGATAAATATGACGTAAGCCTTTAGTACAAATAGATGATACTTACACGCCCATTTGCAAAATTAAGGTCTCGATGGTAATTTATATTTTATTAGATAAATGATGGAGATAAACGGAAATACTTCTGCTAATGGAAAGACACTGTGGCTTAATTAATCTGTTTTCACCAGTTTGAATAGATAGATCGAAGCTAGAAATGTTTAATATTGGAATGACATGACACAGATAGATAGTGGGTTCCATTCTCTTATTATTCCGTAATTTTCCCACGCAAATGATTAATGTGTGTGTCTCAGTGTCTATAGACATTTGAAGATATCTATAGGTACATCTAAATAAATAAAACAAAGTCAGGTTGAATTCACCATTTAGGTATAAGTCAAGAATGGCTGGACTAACTTATTTGTCACTTAATTATACGGTTTTAGAGTTAAGGATAAGTAACAGAGTAATAAGCTTACCATTCCAATACCTTCAAATGCATATATAGCCGTGCCAAAGTACAATGGCAACTGTCTCCAGGTTGCAAATGATTTCACCGTGCTAGTATGTGGCAAATCTTGCAATATATAATAGAATGTTACAACTAAGCCCCAAGCAGTCATTATTGATGCAATCAAAGACACTGGGGTTAAGTACTTTAGATTCTTCACCATTGATAATGCTAATATCGCCGGAAATAATAGAGCCAAGTAAGTGTGCACGCTGAGGTTTATGTGGAAGAAATGCATGGTGTCTTGAAGGTTAGTGGCAACAAACAAGAAATACACACAGCAAAACCCCAATTGTGTTATTACCAGAAATACATTGATTATAGTCCTGAAACAAATGAAACTAAGTTAAATTTCATGCTTTAACTTAGCATAATAAAGTTTAAGTAATATTTTTTTTATAATAGTACTTTATAATACTAGCTTGTATAAAAATATAAATATAAATGATCTAAAGGATGTCATATGCAATTTTTTATGACTGGCATAACAATATTATATTTTTACTTAAAACACTTAATTTAAATAGCTAAGTAATGTCCCAGGTATTATACCAGGTGGTGATGGTGAATGGCAATAATATCAGTGTTCTAGTAGACCATAAAACTTCTCAGGTTTAAGAGATATGGTTAATTTAGGCTATTAGAAGTCACTAAACAAAATCGTGCAGAACTCCCATTAAGAAAAAAAAACAAGAAACCACCACATGCAGCACTTGCAACAGGCATTTGTTTACATTAGCTAAATAACACTTAATTGTTGTTTACTATCAGATACTATAAATTTCCACTATTACCTACCATAATTAGGTCAGATAACAAGCCAGAAATATTTCCACAATTGTATCAGTAACTTTTAAGTTACTGATACAATTGTGGAAATATTTCTATACTATAATGTTTACATTTGCATTAATACAGAACATTCATAAATTAAAATTTTATAGATACAATTTCCATCCAAAAAATATTATTTTACCTATGATAAGTAACAGTACAGGTGCTTAAACAAGATGTAGGTCTTTTATTTTTTTGTTCAATAATAATTATGTATAGCAGGGTGCCCATACTTTTTTCTTAAGGAAATCGACCTAGCAACAATATACATTGTTGCTAGTCATACGACTAAGAGATCGACATTTCGATAAAACTGCATAAGTAAAACAACATTGAGTGCAAAGTGTCAAAACTGTTATCTGCGTTCGCCCGGTCGATCGCCATGGACCATATGAGCACCTCTGATGTATAGAAATAAATTGCGAAGATACTTACACACACATGTCTTTATTTATTTTATTCAGAATAATAAACAGTTGTATCTTTTTGTACATTGAATGCTTTTTAATTAGTGCAATACACCCTCTTTTGAGCCATTCATTGAGTGGACTAGATATGTAAGTACTTAAGTATTATTCAATAATAAATAATTTATGAAATTTTCCATTTGCTCCACCACCTTAACTTGTAAATTAGTTAAAAGGGTATTACTATAGCAGGCAGTATTTAGAGACAATACTAAAATTGACTTTCTGTATTACCAACAATACCTACTTGTTCTAATTAGATTGCTAGGCTTGAAGGTTTAAGAAAAAGCACCAGAACAAAATTTTACTACACATTAATAACTATATGGCTAACTGTAGAAATAAAAAGTAATATTTAATACTAGTAGTGACCTAGTGAGCATCAACTTTAATATAAGTCAAGATTATTATTGTAATGTAAAGTGTTAAAGGAGACCTATGCCAAGAGGATATTTTTTTAGAAAACATTAACATTACTATTATTTAGCTGTACCTAGTTCAGATTGAAGCACTTTATTATTATTGAATTTTTCGATTTTAGGCATTCACAATGCTATTTTTATATTAAGATAATTAATAAATTAGAAAAAATACGAGATAACTTTGATGAGATTACACTGGCTTACAGCGAAAACGTAAAAATTACTAGAAAAGTTTGCCGTTCCCACTAGCGACTTGGTAGCATAATTGGTCAGTGCATTGGGCCGGAATCAAATGGGAGCGGGTTCGAGTCCCGTATGATTCGACTTTATTCTAGTATTTGTGCTTTATTATTATTGTAATATAAAAAAATTGAACTTACTTCATTTTCTTTGCATATGGCCGTAAAGGCACTGGTCCTGATGTGAAAGCATCTTCTACTACTTCAGAGAATCCTAAAGCTGGTCTCTGGTTTCTTATACAAAGCTCATGTGAACATTGAACAAGCATATGCATACAATGGGTACATATCGCTCCCATAAATAATGTGCCAACCACACCTGCAACAATATTACTTTGTAGCTTTAGTAAATATTAGGTTGTTTAAAACTTAATAATTTAAAGAACTTATCATACTGGTATTATTATGCACTGTACAACCCAGACAAGTTAACTCTGCACCCCAGTTTTTTACAATCAAATTTTCTGCAATATTGCACTGCAATGCAAGTGATCATCATCAGGTGCCGAGTTAACATAACCGGGTTGTAGAGTTTTTGGTGCTATTTAGTCGAGTTCGGTTCGGTGACTATTTTAATTATTTGCAAATTGATTCATAGTGGATATTGTATAGAGATGCACCGAATGCAGGTTTAACCGAATACGAATATTCGGCCGAATCATTCGGTTCAATTCTGCGCAGTAAACAGGTTTGTACACGTGTCAGGCGGCGTTTGCCACAGCACAGCCCCTTCTCTGCCCCGCGTGCAACCCACGGCCCCTCGCGCTAGCACGGCTCGCTCAGTCAATACAGTGTGGATTTTTGAGACGGTACATAAAGGGCAGGTACCTTAACCATTATCGTTACTGGAAAACGTTCCTGAGAGACCATCCGTAACTTTTTGAGATATTCTGAACTGCATTCACAGATTTTGGAAAAAAGTTACCGTTAGCAAAAAAAATGCTAAAATACAAAAAAATATGCCAATCGATCGTATTTGATGTGGGGATCAAAAGGTTATATGGACCATTTAAGGTATGAGTACTAGGAACGACAGAAATCGCCAAAAACTTTTCCCATACATTTTGTACAGAAAAACGATAAATCAACAAGAAATATTTTTTAATGCTAAACGATCTTTTTTCTTAATGTGATCAATATGCTCTTTAAGGCCAACTGAAATTTGAGTTAAGAAACTACACTAGGTACCTAAGGGTGGGTACCCACTTAGGTTCGCGAACCTCCGCGCTCCGCGAACCTGCACCGAAAATATCGTTTATCCTCTGCTGGAACAGGGCGCCGAGGTGTGTACGTGAGGGAACTCGTATGAGAAGCTGGTTCGCACAGGCACACACTGTAGCCAAAGTAAAAATATTTGTTTTTGCTATGGATCACTGTTCTAGGTTCGCGGAGCGCGGAGGTTCGCGAACCTAAGTGGGTACCCACCCTGAGTCACAACACCGGCTTCACACGCAGGCACAGTCTTTTACATTAGATCAAAAAAAGTGGTTTAGTGGTTTCTGTACTCAAATTTCAGTTGGCCTTAAACAGTATTTTGAATTTTTGATTACAGTAAGAAATAAAATCGTTTAGCAATAAAAAATATTTCGACTTTATTTATCGTTTTTCCTTACAAAATGTATGGGAAAAGTTTTTGGCGATTTCTGTCGTTTCAAGTACCCATGCCTTAAATGGTCCCATAGAGTCTTTAGATCCCCACATGAAATAGGATTAATTGGCATTGATTGGCATAAAAAATTTTTTTTGGTATTTTAGCATGTTTTTGCTAACGGTAACTTTTTTCCAAAACCTGTGAATGCAGTTCAGAATATCTCAAAAAGTTATGGAAGGTCTCCCAAGAATGTTTTCCTGTAACTATAATGGTTTAGGTACCTGTCCTCAATGTACTGTCTCAAAAATCCACCCTGTATACCTCTCTTTCGGTTACAAATTGCAGTTCGGAACTGCATACTCTGAAATGTATTATAACGTTGAGGAATGTTTATGAAGAATGAAGATGAGGCATACATTAACGTTTATTAAAAAACTTAATTTGATTATACATTTTAATACTGGTGTTGGTTCCTAAAGATAATAGTTTTTATATTCTTAAAAAAATTGGTATGTTTAAGCGCCAAAAAACTAGGGGTGTATGTTACGATTTTTTAAATATCTATCATAAATTTTGAAATATTTTCAATTTCCTGATTTCATACAAAACAAAAAAGGGCCAAAATTTTCAAATCTACAATAATATTTAAAAAATCAAAACATACAGTCCTAGTTTTTTATGCATTTTAAAAACATACCGAAAATTCAATGCTATAGGTTAAGGTTTAGAGGGTGGGAAACATTATCGCCGTTTTTATGAAGCTCGTTTGCTAGACAATTCTCTTAATCTTTTTTTATTTTGATATTAAATAATTGGTAGTATTGGTACATCAAAATTCAACACCGTAACCTTCTAACGGCAGACACACAATAGCTGAACCAGGATGGTAGATAGACACTAAAACACTAGATTTTTTACATTCTCTTTGATAGAGACCATCAAACTAAACCAACTTCTACATCAATATTCGGTAATTATTCGGCAAATCAACTGAATGTTCGGCCGAATACGAACATGAAAAAATATGCCGAATGTGCCGAATACGAATATTCGGCCGAACATTCGGCGCATCTCTAATATTGTATCTTAAAATTTGGTGCAGTTTTGTGGTACAAGTGTGAAATGATGAAATAGGCACGATCTTGGTTGGGTGAAGCCGAGACTTTTACTAGTGGTACTTTTAGTAGTAGTGGTGGCTACCTCGGCAGAACTTACTGAGTAAACTGTCTTGACATACTTGGTGCCAAATGCTCCAAGCAGCATTGGAATGCAATGCACCCGCATTCTAATGTAAACTGAAACAATCTACCCTTGAACTATTCAACACTTGACACTAGCAAAAATTATTTCCAAGAGAAAAGTAGACTGCCAAAACAAAAAATAAGAAGAACCAGCCTTTCTATTGTCTAATTTAAAAATCAATCGCAATCGCTTTCAGGATATAACACATTGAAGCTTCTTTTTGTGACAAATAAAAACTTACCAAAGAAATGCAGCAATGTGTCACATCCATGTGTCAAACGAAAGCGATTGCGATAGATTTTTTGAATTAAGACAATTAGCCCCCAGGTTGTAATAAAAGAAAATTGAACTAACCAAACATCAGACCAGCGTTTTTAAAGGCATCAGGCATTGCTAAAATTCCTGTGCCAATATTTCCTTTGAGCAGATGAATGAGGGTATCGAAGTTTGATGTAGGGTGTTCCAAGCATCGCTCTGAGGCTGGGTGGTATTCGCTCTTAGATTCCTCATCCTTAGGAACGGCTGGATCAGTAGTAATTAATTCAACAGCTTGTACATCACTGTTATCAATTGGAGTGTTTGGTCCAGTGAGGAGCGGTTGCTTCTCATCGCTCATATTAACTTTTTCATGTAACAACAATTCGTCAATAGATTATGACTCTCTGACGTCCAATCTTAATCACACAACTATTAACTGCGTTAATTCTGATGTAAATAACACGACCGTATGTAGGTTGGGTTGGGTGGTGGCGATGAAATTTTAAACAAAATTCACGCGAGCTGCGACGACAAACCAAACAACGACAATCGTGCCGCCACAGACTAAGTTCGTGCCGCGAACATACCCCCCCACAGTCCACCCACAGACAAAGTATTAATACTTATTGTGCGTGTGCTTTATAATTCCCGACGGCCCGGCACGGCACGGCTCGGCACGGCAGCGGCGACGCCGAAAGATGATGTGCAGGGTTGCGTTCACAGGCTTAGAGTGCAGTTAAAAAACAACCAAATTGTTGTTTTTTAACTCACTCTAAGGTTAGGAACGACCAAGAACTTTAAATGTCAATGTCAATACAAAGTCTTAATTTTTCACTTGAAATAGGAATAATTTAAACTTTCCTTTATTCAAAATCAAATAAAAACTGTTTTTTTTGCGAAGCTACCATGATTTATTTGAAAATTAGACACAAAAACATCAAAATACAAAATAATGTCAAATGACATTGACAGTTTTTCTAAAGACAAACGTCAGAGCGTTTTACAACCATCAATTTTGATGGTTGTTTGGTTGCAACGCTCTGACGTTTGGAACGGGAAAGTTGTTACAACCAAACGTCACGCTCTAATGTTTGGAACGGCGTTAGAGCGTTCGGTTGCACTCGGAGCGTAGGTTCGGAACGACCCCCTGTGCCGTGCCGGGCCGCATATAAGCAAAATCTAACTCTCGAGTTTTGATGGTGATCTCTGATTGGTCAAGAAACTCAGTAGTTAGGTTTCGCGCGCAAACTCTAACTCCCCAGTTTCGCGCTAGTTCGATAGTGATCTCTGATTGGTCAACAAACTCAGTAGTTAGGTTTTGCCCGCAAACTCTAACTACTGAGTGCGCATCCACCAATGAGCGAGCTTCAAAATTCAGTTGTCAATTGTCTTTGAACACAACTGTGGTAAAATACTCGTCCCCGTGTCGGCCTCGTCTCGTCCTCGTCCCGGCCCCGTGTCGGCCTCGTCTCGTCCCCGTCCCGGCCTCGTCTCGTCCCCGTCCCGGCCCCGTGTCAGCTTCGTCTCGTCCCCGTCCCGGCCCCGTGTCGGCCTCGTCTCGTCCTCGTCCCGGCCCCGTGTCGGCCTCGTCTCGTCCCCGTCCCGGCCTCGTCTCGTCCCCGTCCCGGCCCCGTGTCGGCCTCGTCTCGTCCCCATCCCGGCCCCGTGTCGGCCTCGTCCCGGCCTCGTCTCGTCCCCGTGTCGGCCTCGTCTCGTCCTCGTCCCGGCCCCGTGTCGGCCTCGTCTCGTCCCCGTGTCGGCCTCGTCTCGTCCTCGTCACGGCCCCGTGTCGGCATCGTCTCGTCCCCGTCACGGCCCCGTGTCGGCCTCGTCTCGTCCCCGTCCCGGCCCCGTGTCGTCCTCGTCCCGGCCCCGTCTCGTCCCCGTCCCGGCCCCGTGTCAGCATCGTCTCGTCCCCGTCCCGGTCCCGTGTCGGCCTCGTCTCGTCCCCATCCCGGCCCTGTGTCGGCCTCGTCTCGTCCCCGTCCCGGCCCCGTGTCTCCCCGTCCCGGCCCCGTGTCGGCCTCGTCTCGTTCCCGTCCCGGCCCCGTGTCTCCCCGTCCCGGCCCCGGGTCGGGGCGCGACGAGAGGGGGGGATTTCACTGCCGGCCTCGTCTCGTCCCCGTCCCGGCCCCGTGTCTCCCCGTCCCGGCCCCGTCACGGCCCCGTGTCGGCCTCGTCTCGTCCTCGTGTCGGCCTCGTCTGTCCCCGTCTCGTCCTCGTCCCGGCCCCGTGTCGGCCTCGTCTCGTCCTCGTCCCGGCCCCGTGTCGGCCTCGTCTCGTCCTCGTCCCGGCCCCATGTCGGCCTCGTCTCGTCCTCGTCCCGGCCCCGTGTCGGCCTCGTCTCGTCCCCGTCCCGGCCCCGTGTCTCCCCGTCCCAGCCCCGTCACGGCCCCGTGTCGGCCTCGTCTCGTCCTCGTCCCGGCCCCGTGTCGGCCTCGTCTCGTCCCCGTCCCGGCCCCGTGTCGGCATCGTCTCGTCCCCGTCACGGCCCCGTGTCGGCCTCGTCTCGTCCCCGTCCCGGCCCCGTGTCGGCCTCGTCTCGTCCCGGCCGCATATAAGCAAAATCTAACTCTCAAGTTTTGATGGTGATCTCTGATTGGTCAAGAAACTCAGTAGTTAGGTTTTGCGCGCTAACTCTAACTCCCCAGTTTCGCGCTAGTTCGATAGTGATCTCTGATTGTTAAAAAAACTCAGTAGCTAACTACTGAGTTTTGTTACCTAAGTTTTGCCCGCAAACTCTTTATTATAAAACACCACAGCCGTGTTCAAAGACGATTGACAACTGAATTTTGAAGCCCGCTCATTGGTGGATGGGAACTCAGTAGGTAGAGTTTGCGGGCAAAACCTAACTACTGAGTTTTTTGACCAATCAGAGATCACTATCGAACTAGCGCGAAACTGGGGAGTTAGAGTTTGCGCGCAAAACCTAACTACTGAGTTTCTTGGCCAATCAGAGATCACCATCAAAACTCGAGAGTTAGATTTTGCTTATATGCTGCCGGGCCGTTGGATGTTCAACACAGAGCACTCATAGCGAAGAAGTTACCATTTGTACATTGTACAGTAGTGTCGTGGTACCTACTTTTTACTTAAGAATAATATAAAAAATAAAAGTTAACCTTCTCTCTCTAGATATTTGTTATCTTTATAATTATTTCATAAAATAATAGTTTACCAATTATTCAAGAAGCTTATACCCCCAATGGAGATTGCACGGCCAGTGTCATAGTGAAGATTGAAAAAAGGTCTTAAGTGACGTGACGGCTTATTGCTACCTCTTTCTTTAGTGTTACAATACGTGTTCGTTGTTCGTTCGTTCGTGAGAAACGAAATGTTAAACGAAAATATATGTAGCAATAAGCCGTCACGTCACTTAAGGACCTTTTTTCAATCTTCACTATAACACTGGCCGTGCAATCTCTATTGGAGATATAAGCTTCTTGCCAATTATACAACGTGTAACAGAAAGGAGGTATCAACTCGAAAGGAGGTCAATGTACTCGTGAATCTGAACACCTTCCAACAGAAAAAAAAATCAAATCGAAAATAAAATTTTGGTCTCTCCATATAAAATTTGAATTTGCCGCCAACATTTTGTATAGGGATCATTCAAATTTTTTTTTCTTTCATTTTTTTTTGTTCTTCCGTTGGAAGTTTCACGAGTACATTGACCTCCTTTCGGGTTGATACTTGATACCCCCTTTCTGTTACACGTTGTATATTGACAATTGGTAGTTTTTCTACGGTAATGTGTATTTACGTACAAATTGATTGTAAATTCTGTAATGATTACCTATCTCAATGTATGTAGGTAGGTACTTACTTAAATGATAAATAAATCTTTTAAAAATCAAAGAATATATGTAGCTGGTTTTCATTACGTACCTACTTACCACAATAGGTTGGTATCTACACAACACATTATTTAATTAAGTATGTAGTACTTAATTAAGTATTATTTAACTAACTACTTAAGTAATATCTAGGTAATTATTTGTTGAGATGGGTAACAATATTTAACTTTGGTAAGTCCCCTATTAACCGTGTTCCCACCGCTATAAGTACCCAGATATCTACCTGTCCGATCAGTATCGAAATAACTGTTTGTCGGAATATTACCTATTTCTTGAATTTTGATGTTGTTTGTTTCCACAATCATACATACGTACATAACATACCAACAACAACACATTAACGATATTACGTCAATATTCTGGTTGTGCCCTTTATATACGCTGTATATTCTTTGCTCTAGACTCACACTCACATATGTATATGAATCCTTGTTGAATTACGTAAGGCTGTTGCTAACAATTCTCGATTGAAATCGATTGAAATCGCAGTTGCATTGCTGCTTTAAGTAAGATAGTTCTCATATTGGTTCTTAATACAGCAGCAATGTAACTGCGATTTCTGTCAGAGTTGATTGCAACAAAGTTACAAAATCAGCACTCTGACCTATTTATATACCTATACCCTTTGCGACAGAAACAAAATAGAGAGAATAGATGAGGGAGATTACACGATCAGTCCGGATCAAGAACCTTATAGAATATGAATATAAGGTTCTTGGTCCGGATTGCAATTTTACCATCAGTCTAGATCACAATTTTACCAACTCTGACTGATGCCAGAATTACACCAAACTGATAAAGGGGCCCTATTTTTGAATCGCTCGACTCCAGTCGAGCGCTCTTTTCGACTGATTTTCGTTCGACATATGACTGAAATGTTCGAGATCATCAGAGTCATATATCTGTCGTAGGATAATTGTACAAACAGGATTTTTACAAAAATCCTAGTATGATTGTAAAATACCGGATGATTATAATCTAAGACATATTTTTGCAATCATCCGAGTAATGTTTAGGATTTTTACAAAAATCAGGCGTAACTTAGGTAAATCGCGAATCACCATCTTTTTGCGCGCGCTGATTGGCTGACGTCATCGTTATTGACTGACGGATGCTCTGATTGGCTATTTGTTATTGTTCTGATTATTGTCAAATATTTCTCTAGTGTTTTGTAGGAATTTTACGTTTTTTATTTTAAAAAATCTGAGTGCTCACATTAATCAAGAGACATTGAAGTGAGTGAATTGGATGTTATACAAGTGCCAGGCTCGATCAGTGCAGACAATTTAGAGGTTATATCTTAAAAATAACATTTCTATACAGAGCTAAGAAAGTTTTATAGCACTTGTCAATATTGTTGTGCAAAACCTAAATGGACTTTCGAGTTGAGTAATTAATGCTCCTAAAACTTCAATGGGGAATGTCCGAAAAAAATCAAATTGGCTGAATATTTTTTTAAAGGTAGGAATAAGCTCCATTAGTAATAGAAAAAAGTTTCAGAATTTTCGGTTGCGTGAAAAAATTTAAAGAAATTAAAGTCTCTTCGACTTCACAAATGTAAGAAAGTAACAGCAGAATGGAGATGATTCCTTTGCCATCACCTGCCACAACGACAACATGGTATTAAAAAAAACTTTCAACACCAAAATGTCAAATTTTTTTTTATTAATTCTTGTTGTCATAGTGGCAGGTGTTGGAAAAGGTATAATCTCCATTCTGCTGTTACTTTCTTACATTTGTGAAGTCGAAGAGACTTCAATTGGAGTTTTAGTTTTTTGGCGCCATTTGTCATGTTCGGTTCGGTGTCTATTTTAATTATTTGCAAATTGATTCATAGTGGATATTGTGTCTTAAAATTGGTGCAGTTTTGTGGTTTAAGTGTCTACGCAACTGAACAATATGTGGGATAATTGAAATAGGCGCGATCTTGGTTGTGTGAAGCCGAGACTTTTATTGTAGTGGTGGCTACCTCGGCAGAACTTACCAAGTAAACTGTCTTGATATACTTGGTGCCAAATGCTCCAAGCAGCATTGGAAAGCGATGCACCCGCATTTTAATGTAAACTGAATCAATCTATCACTGAAATATTCAACACTTGACACTGGCAAAAATTACTTCCAAGAGGAAAGTAGATTGCCAAAAAAAAAATAAGAAGAAGAAGAGACTTCAATTTTTTTTTTCACGCAACCGAAAATTCTGAAACTTTTTTGTAATACTAAGGGAGCTTATTCCTATCTATAAAAAAATATTCAGCCAATTTTATTTTTTTCGGACATTCCCCATTGAAGAATTAAATTCGGCAAAATTACGAAATAACCCCAAAACCCAACAGCAATATGTTCTGACCAATCAGACTGAAGTTGTTATAAACCGTCTCTTAGATTATTCAATCAGCATTCAAGTTCATGATTTTCCTAAACATACTAGGATTTTTACAAAGATCCTAAAAATTACTCGGACGATTGTGAAAATTCATCTTAGATTTAAATTATCCGGTTCTTTACAATCGTCCTAGGATTTTTGTAAAGATCGGCACCCTGATTATCTAAAAAGAAACTATTTAGCGACCGGTTTCATTCTACATACATTGCTACTTTTCTTTGGTATGTTTTTTTTAAATCCAAAAAGAAGTAGCAATGGATCACTATCATCTATGAACTGCAACCGGTCGCTAGGTGGTTTCTAATTAGATAATCAGCCCGCCGGTTTATACGATTATCCTACGACATATCGAATGAAAATCAGTAGAAATGAGAGCTCGACTGGAATCGAGCGATTCAAAAATAGGGCTCCCCCCAGGGCTGCCAAATATCTCGATATAATAAAGTAAAAAATGTTTTAAGATAAACTTAAATGTTATTTACCTCGAATAATATTATGTGGATTATGTAGAATTTGAAATGTAAATTTATTAATTTGATGATCATAAATATTTGGTTGTGGATTTTTCTTGATTTAAACTTAAAGGCCAAGCCACACAGCGGGCGTGGCGTGACGGGACGGGACGGCGACGCGACGCTGAGCTGTTGTAATGTACTAGATACTATGGACGACGTCACACAGGCCGGCGTGGCGTGACGTGTCGCGTCCCGTCGCGCCACGCCGCTGTCGTGCCGAGCGTGAATACAGATCGGAAGCGGGGCGGGGCGGGACGGGACGGGGCGCGGCGCGACGGCGGCGTGGCGCATCGGGGCGCGACGGGACGGGACGCGATCACGCCCGCAGTATGAACTCAAGTACAGTCAGTCATCGCCTTTTATGTTGGCGAAATTTGGCATTTGGATGCAATTTGGCACATAGATATTAAAACATAAGATTCTTTTTATCCTGGTCAAAGTTTTCCTAGGGTACACGTACGTACACGTGGACGAAGTGGTGGGTGGACGGCGGGCGGCATTATAAGATAAACAACTAGCGAACGCCCCCGACTTCGTCTGCGTGGACAGCTATTTTTCTACCCCTCGGGAACCGCATTTTTTTAGGATATAAAGTACCTACCTCCTTTTCTTTACCCCTGACAATGTGTATGCAAAATTTCATGATGATGGTTGAGTAGTTAAGACGTAAAGGCGTAACAAACAAATGTACTTGTAAATTAATAATTATTTATTAATCACATTCGTTTTCTTTTTCTTTTTTGACAACCCTTGCACATTCGGGACTGATTGCGTAAGTACCTACACGGGCGGCGGCATCGTCCGACATCAAAGGCGTTTAACAACTGTATGGATTGGTAAACTGTGACGATACGGTACGGTCGGCGCGGCGTGACGGGGCGCGGCGAGACGGGGCGCGACGGGACGGGGCTTGATCACGCTCGCAGTGTGAACTCCCGTCGCGCCCCGTCGCACCGCGCCCCGTCACGCCCGCTGTGTGGCTTGACCTTGAATACCTTGTTACAAAAATTAAAACAGATAAATGAATAAAAATCGCTCGACGACTCGAGTTGCCCAGCGACATTCGATCAAAATTAGCAGCGCCATCTAGCTTCGAATTGATTTATTAAAAGAGTATCTAACCTATAATGCCAAACAGCACCACCATAGTACTACTGCTTTTGAAACCCTCAAGGCGACATCTATTAGATTAATTTGTAAACAACATAAAATTTGAACGAGGTCTACAGCTCACTGAGCCACTAGTTAGTATTGATTTACTCTCATTTTATTTTTAACATAGAAAAATTTCGCTACGCTCAAGTAGACGGACAATGATGCGAGTGAGAAACCGATTCTTACGGCTTATTCGATGTGCGAGAAAGAGTTAAAAGAAAATGACAGCAGAACCTAGTTTGACTTCATTTATCGTCTGTTATCATCTTGGTGAAAAGCGTCCACACGATTATTTTGTAATTTTGACTGCGATCTGATCGGTTTGGCTCATAAAGCTATATAAATCAATAATGGTGTCGTGTTCTGTACTGAATTGTAATGTTACTTACGACAACAACCCAAATAAACACTCATTTCACAGGTAAATAAGATTGTACAAGTACCATTTTCATATTTCATATTTTAGTTGAATATATTCCTAAACACACTAAGTAATACACTAATATCATGCTATTAACCGCCTATTTCCTAAATAAAGGCTGATTTCTAAACATTATGTGTTAGATAAAAAGATATTATATCCGTGAATTTGAGAAAATTAGGCGTAGAGATTGATCAAAAATTATTATATTATCGATACTCATGTCGAAGATTTCCAATATAACCTTATTTGTCTTTGTGAACACTGATAGCTTTATCTAAAGCTGCTTTTAACCGACAGTTTTCAAATGGTAAATTATACCTACTTAAGTACTAATTTAACAATATTTCCAGGTTTCCTGTAAATCCAGTGATTAAGTTACTGGATAAATGTCATAAATATAATAGGCTGGGAGCCTCAAGGAGACTTGTAAGAAATTGTACAAATATACAAATACAAATATATTTATTTCCAAAAAACATAATTACAAGGCATAAGTTATCTAGCCTCCACACTAGGCTAAGCCTGTCCTGTGGAGGTTAGGGGTCGTTTACCATTTACACATTTTGATGTCGGCACATTTATTTTACAAACAAATAATTATTTCAATTTTATTTACGTAAAGGAAGCGCTGTAGTAGATGAAGTGAAATATGGTGTGGTGTGTGTTACTTGACAAGTTTTAGCAAGTTCTCTGTGTCCTCATAAGTAAGCTTTAAGAGCAATCCTGGCGAAATGGCTTTTATTTCCTGGACAGACTTGGTTTTGAGTTTGAAGCAGTTTACTACCTTATTATACATATATGTGGGGGAAAAGGTGAGGTCTGAAACGGTGGACAAAAGCGGTTTTCGATGGAAGGATTGGAACTTTGAAAACTCTCTTTTCCAACATGGAAATATATTCACTGGATGCGACTACAGCCCGATGAGTCGAGACCACAACTCTAAAAACAAACAGTTTTCTCACACTAAGTACCTCTGATTCGTCATATAGCGCGGCAGTGGGAAATCGGTAAGATTTAAAAAGGGCCGTCTTTAAAACACCCCTTTGGGCTCTTTCTAGAGTAAGAAATGCGGTTTTAGAAGCACCTCCCCAGGCAAGGATGCAATAATTTAATATTGATTGGCACAGAGCTAGGTAGACCAGTTTTAGAGTTTTTGCGTCAACCACTTCCCGAAGATTTTTCATGACGTGTATAACTTTTCTCACTCTGCAAGCCGTGGTCGTTAAATGCTCTTGAAAAGTCAGTCTTTCGTCGATTACTACCCCCAGATACCTCACAGAGTCACTTCTGGCAATATGCTCACAGTTGCAAGGGAGAGTAGGATTCTGAAGAGCGCACTTATGGATTTTGATTTTACTCGTGTTCTTAGGCGCTGAGGCGGCAGTCCTATGGAATCAGAGGAATTTTGTTTTGGTTGTGTTGAGAGTCAGTATGTTTCCGTTTAACCACTGCAGTACCTGCCTCATGCCTCCTTCGGTTTTTTGTATGACCTGTTCCCAAGATTCGTCGTGGAAAATGATAGCTGTGTCATCAGCATAACACAAGACGTCAGCATTTTGTATGGGAAGTGATGTAATGTCATTGATGTACAGAACAAAAAGCGTGGGCCCCAGAATACTGCCCTGCGGCACGCCAAAAGTAACAGACGCTAAGGCACTCACGAAATTTCCGATCTTTGTGGACTAGATTCGGTCTTCTAAGTAACTGGTAAACCAGTTGAACGCCATACCACGTACTCCGAAGGCTTGCAGTTTCCTTAAGAGAATTGGGATTGAGACTGTGTCGAATGCCTTGGCTAGGTCCAAGAACACTCCGACACAGGCTCGTCCGTTGTCAAGGTGAGAGGAGACAATATCTGTCAACAAGGTCACAGCATCCTCGCTCGATTTTCCCTTTTGGAAGCCGAACTGTTTTTCCGATATAAGACTGTTTGACTCCAGAAAACTAACCAATCTCTTATTTACAATGCGCTCCAGTAACTTTGAGATGTTATTCAAGAGAGAGATGGGACGATAGTTGCCAGGATCGCCCTTAGGGCCACCTTTATGTATGGGAATAACGACTGCTATTTTCCATGCCTTGGGGAAGGTTCCTGTTTCAATACTGAGGTTGAAAATATCTGAAAGAGGTTGTGCTATTGTTGGTCCTATTGCTTTGAGTAACCGGTTACCAATGTTATCTATACCTGGAGAGCTGTTCCCGTCCGACTGCTGTACGAATTATTTAAATAAAATTGTTCAAAATCTTGTTTGTGTTTTATTTATTAGAGCAATAATACATTATGGTTATCGACAATCTAAAATGGACTTCAGGGCATCCCTAAAGTTCACGCACACGTTTACAAATTTTCACACACTGGCTCATGTCACTTTTGGTGTCGCAGCCAAGCGAACTCTGTTCCTCTATTCCAGTGGAATATTAACTTTATGCTAATTTCGAGAGTCTTTTAGCGTAGGTCAACGACAGCAATAGAGGTGTAAGTACACCTTCACAAAATAGAGTAACGACAATACTATATTTAGGTACAATTTTATTTAGAGTAGAGGTGGCAGCCCTACTAAACAGTGACTGTCGCGACGGTAGGGTAATGAGATCAGGGACCCTATTTTTGAATCGTTCGACTGGCTTCGAACGATTCAAAAATAGGGCCCCAGAGCGTTTAAAATACGAGATTTGGGATTAAAATATGGGACAATCCATTATGTATGGTTTTTTTGGAAATTGTTTTTATTGGGTTTAACGAAATGAATTATTTAATATAATTATATTTTTTTATTAATACACCTATCACATTAAAATAAACCGCACTCCCCGCCGAGTGCCACCACATCGCGTGAGAGAGACGCTCAAACACGGGACATTTTATTTTCCCGTATTGATTTTACTAGATAAAGGGACACGGTTTAATTCATTGATAAAAAACGTGACGTCCCGAGAAATACAAGACGTCTTGTTACAGCTTGACCATAAAGAGTTGAAATTAAATAAAATGGAACTAAAAATTTTCAGTACTAAATGTAGTCAGTGTTGCCCACCGATATGTACATATCGGTGGTGTTGCCAAATTATTCGTGATTTTGACGTATTCACATAGAAAGTGGCGCCCTCAATTTATGTCAACTCTTTATGGTCAAGCTATACAATAGACGACAGACTGATGGAATACCACAACGGACTGATGGTTTACCATGATTCAAAATTTTAAGCAGACTGATGGAATGGAATTGCGGCAGACTGATCGTGTAATCTCTCTCATAGGTAAGACATTTTAGGCTATGTTTACATTAGTCGAGTAAAAACATTCCAATAGCAGTACATTACGTGGTGTGTTTGACGTTCTTTTAGAATCAACGAACATGCCCGGCAAAGTACTTCTACTGGAACATTTTTACTCGACTAATGTAAACATAGCCTTACGGTACGTGAGCATGCGAATCTCCGTGCCACTGAATAATTCCATTCTAAAACTACCTAGAAGTAATGTACCGATGATATACGTTCTTATTTCAGATATCAAATCGATTGTACCGGCTTCCCGGCAGAATGATTGACAAAAGCATGTGGCACGGAGATTCGCATGGTTTGAGGTTATGTTTTTTGTTAAATCGTCGAATTCCAGATCAATCTGAGTCTGTACCGGTGGTTTGATGTATTTGTAGCCGTTACATATTCATTGTAACAGCTACAAACACATTTGTTGCTCATGTAACGCAACAGGGACAAAGATATGGCGATCTAAAGTTTTAAAAGCATGCGACTCTCCGGCCCACACGCTTAAGTCTAAAATACTGGTGAAAATTGTATTAAGATTAAAAATAAGCAAGTTTACGTAACCGTTTGATCACGATAAACGGCCCGAAAACATATTTTCACTATATCTTCATTCGTTTTAGAGAAATAAGTAAATTTATTTACTATGATTTATTATGAATAATCAGTGTGTAGGGTGACCATATCGTCGGTCCGTAGGAATCATTAGGCTGTTTCTAATAAAATTCAAGTTGAACTACATAATGTTGAGGGTTGATTTGCCTACATACTCGTACGTATCGTACCTACTATCATACTGTTACTGACTATGCAATATTGCAATATTTTTTAGGGGACGTAAAAAGGTGACTTTTATCCTAATCGAGATGACAAAATACAAACAAACAAATGAGAAAGTAGGTAACCTTATAAAAACGTGTTAAAAATGTGAACGTCATAATTGGTATAATAATTGCCCACTCAGTACCAGTCACCCATCATCATCAGTATCAGTCACCCATTAATTTAGGTCTCGGTTGAATGCAACCGAACTGAGAACTTCCTTCGTTTTTTGATGTATTAGTCTTTCAAAATAGGTATCTAAAAACACTTCAACTTGCATTTTAGACCGATCGGGATAAGTTTTTAGCTTTTAAAAATATTAAAGTTTGTTTTTTTCGTATATAGTTTCTGCACCATTCACTTAGCCTAATACATGAAATTGAGTCATTTTGGTTTGATGCATAAGTAACAATTTAGGTTTTTGTCTTTTTTAACGCTATCGGACGAAAAGAAAATTAAAGTTGAAAATTTTACTTTCATGATGATTATGAAGTTGTAACCGATGTACTTACTTGAGCTTTTTGTGTCATCTTTGTCCACGGGAATACTGTTATTTGACTATTACCTAAAGCGTTACCTTAGTAACTCCAAAAGAATATTACAATTGGTTAAATAAGTGTTAAATGTTTTAGATCAATAGTATCTGTTGTACATAATGTTTTGTGCTAAATTCATCAATGGAATTTTCGTCTTTTTATTTTTTTTCTTTTCAACACCCTGTAAAAGTCACAAAAGAAAATGGGGGGGGGGGGTGGGAGTCGGGGCACCGCTGTTTGCTGCGTACTTCGAGCACCACTGCTACGTGCTTTGCCGTTCGTGCGACTTTGGGTAAAAGAATTTGTAAAAAGTAGCCTCTATTTCGTATTGAGCCAGCACAATATCCCACTTCAAATTAATTCGCCTAATTTAAAGTAAGTAAGTGACTTAGTGACGCCTAAGCATAGGTACTGAAGTTCGGTGACACATTTGAAGTAACGAGTAGGTAGGTAGGTAAGAAGTATACGAACGAATATAAATACATTTGATGATACTGTGGCCGCGTTCCGAATCACGCTACTACGCTCATGCTGTTAGCGCGTATCCGACCAAATTAAATAGTCACAAAATATTACACAGATAGGGTATTTGTGTACCTACTTCATTTAATGGATTATAGGCTAACAGTGCTGTTGGCGTGATTTGGAACTAGGCATGTGTTATTATTGTCAATTACAGTCTCATTAATGAGATGACATCATTAACATTCTTGTACTCTACCTCTTGCAAAGTTTAAAAAGAAAGGATTACCTACCTACTGTAACAAAATATTTTTTGAGGGTAAGGAAATAAAAACCGGTCAAGTGCGAGTCGGACTCGCACACAAAGGGTTCCGTACCAAAAAACGGCTAAAAAATCACGTTTGTTGTATGGGAGCCTCCTCAAATATTTATTTTACTAGCTGACCCGACAGACGTTGTCCTGTCTTAGTTATAAATATTAAATTCGAATTGGTATAAATTATTGAAAAGTTTAGTTCAGAGATTAGTAGGTAAGTACCGTTCCCGTTTCCGTTTTCGTTCTCGTTCCCGTTCCCATTTACTTTAAAACCCAACAGCTTTATAAATAACCAAGTACCTATACATCACTTGTTATGTTAGTAACGTGTATGTTAGTCTATTCAAACTTACTAATAAGGCGTGATGGCTCTGAACTAACCGTGATGAGCACTAAGAAATTCAGTTTTCTTATAACCTCTTTGTAAGAAAAAAAAAATTATTTTACATGTATTTTATTAATAAAATAACTCCGAACGAAGCATCTGTTTTATTACATCCTTAATTGTATGTTTTTTTTTATCGTTGTTCGCGCGTATCTTCGACATTTATGGACCGATTTTGATGATTCTTTTTTTGTTCGATTCAATTTTTTTGCGAAATGGTTCCGTTTATTTTTTTTTCAAATCGGTTCAGTAGTTTTCAAGGTATCCTGAAAACACTATGATTTTGCATCAACTAACTTGACTATTTTGTTATTTATGAACCGAATAAGATGATTCTTTTTGTTGGGTAAGAGGTACTTTTAGTCTTTTTAACCGACTTCAAAAAAAAGAAGGTTCTCTTTCAGTTTGACCTGTATGAATGTATGTTTCTCCGCGAATATCTCACGTTTGACTGAGCCGATTTTTCTACCAAATAATATACTTACACTACACTACCTAATAGAGAAGGTACTTACACTAAAAACAAAAAAATAAAAGTTGTTTTAAAAAAAAAAAAAAGTTTTAAAAAACAAAAAACCAACTTCAAATAACCTGCCTCTAAAAAGCAAGAAATAATATTCAAATCATTAGATATGCATTATCATTGTTATATAATAACAACACGTATATTGAAGTAAGGTAGGGCTTTTAGAATAAAAAAACGAAGTTGTACTCCAGCCCCACCCGACTTCAATAGACGTGTTGTTATTATATAACAATGATAATGCATATCTAATGATTTGAATATTATTTCTTGCTTTTTAGAGGCAGGTTTTTTGAAGTCGGTTTTTAGTTTTCTTTAAAAGGTAAGTAAATACTAAAGTTTAATTTTTCAAGTTTTGACTTATGTAGTAAGCATAAATTACTTTACAACCATTGAAACTTGTCCCAAGTAACAATACAAAAACTCACATACATACAAACGTAGAGCAGTGTGGAACAATGCAACACCAAAAGCTCTGAGTCTCATATTTCTCTCATTTTTAAAGATATGAATTCCGTTTTTAGAGGAACGGAATCTACTTAATTAGGTATAAAATGGCAGTTATAGTTTCATTAATAAATAGATACATAAACCAATAAGAAGACTTTTAAAAAAAAATGGGAATTGTTTCATTGTGTCCACCTAGGTGTACACAATGAAACATCCTCTGTCCAACAATGAAACACTGTTATTAATTTTGACATTTTCATATTTAGTGGAACAAGTAAATGACAAAATCTGTTGAATTCCAACTGATAAAGGTTTTCTCAAGGTATTGCATAATTATTCAGACTTTAAAAGTACCTATAGGTTTATCTCAGGTACAATGATTTGTGTGTGACTTAAAGATAAATGAGTCTAATTTTTTTTAAATCGTAGTTATGTACCTTTTATAGGCAACAACGATTTAAAATCAACAATTACTTATAATAGGCATTAATCTCTCAGGTAAAATTCTACATACTAAAAGATTAATGAGTCTGAAAATCACAAATATTAGGTAGTAGTAGTGGAAACACTGTTACATTGTGTCCACCCTTGAGCTGTGACATTCTTGGACACCTGGGGTATTTTAGAATAACATCAAAAAATAATCTACCAAAATCGAACAATTTATTAGGTAGTATCATAGTTATTCTGTGGTAATGTAGTCCACGTGAATCTATGATACATGTACAAATATATTGATTAAAAAACACATTCGATGAGAAAGGCAACTGTCAAAAAAGCATTTTTTTTAAAAGCCCACGACTTAGGACAATTATTCTTAATGAAGGCTTTACAAAGTGACATTTTAAAAAAATAGTAACTATTTGCCTTTAGATGGCGTTGATGGAAAGAGAAGTGTAAAAATTGGCTTTTAAAAATAAACGGCCTGTACCAAAGAGGCAAATAAGCGTTCGCTGGCTGACATCTGGCCAAAGAGAAACATTTTAGGGTAACATCAGATTTGCCTGCCTACCTGAGTACTCTTCGAAGCTGAGTAAAAAAATCACATTGACACATACATTTTTATCAACGCCATCTTATCTATCGAGCATACAGTTTTTTGTCATTTTGAAAAACCCTAATTGAAAAACAGTTTGGTTAATATTTTTACAAAAATCCTCCGACTAAAAGTAATGAACATACTCTGTCTGTCAGCTTCATCATCAGACCCTGGACTTCGTCTCCCATTAGAGTACTCGTCAAAACAATAGGGATGACGACTACTGAATAAAATAACAAAATACTAATAAAAACCGTAAACATATTGAACTTTTAGAGTAGCTTGTATACCTCTTGGTTTTATATATTGCGTATTATTTGTTTTATTACCCTTCAAAGTTGGGCGGACAAGTCCATTTAAAAAGTTTAAAATATATTAAAATAAATAATACATTTAATTAATCCATAAAATTTATAGCAAATTTGTATAAGAAACAATTTTGATAAACACAATATTTAATATAGCTGCCAAACTTTCCTACGCGTTGCATACAAACACCTAGGCGTGACGTCATAACTAGGGTAGCCGTTAGTATGGAGCGTTTTCGGGTGAGTCCAATTTGTGTGCATTTTAAACTGTGATATCTCGGGCAGTTTTCACGCTAGCGAAATAATTATTTTACCAATGTTTCTTTTTTTGAGAGGTAATTTATGTAACATAAAATAAAAAAAAATTTCGTCATGCCTATTCTAACGAGCCCAAACACGATGGGGTTGTAGGTTTTATCATAGAATTCCTGTGGGCTTCTTCCGGCTTCATCATCAGATCAGCTCAATGACACCATAATATTGCATTGCCTTCCAGTTCTGACCTATTTTCAAAGTTTCAAGTCTCTAGGTCATCGGAAAGCTAGGATAAAATCGTTCGCAATATATATCTATAAATATTAGGTCTTTACTTATGAACTTGCCGATATTTTGTCACATACAGAGAAAATAATAACTTCTATGTTTTAAAACATTTAACAATATCTTGATTTACGTATGTCGAATTATGACCATGATAGTCAACTATCAGTAAAAATAAAGTCCTTTTTTTAAGCTTTCATAGCATTAAAAAAAGATCTTGAAAGTTACTCTTTTTTTGTGAGCCAAAAAAGGGTGACCGGAGGGGTTGTAACTTAGCCAAAACTTATTTTTTTCGCTTATCGTAAATGGAATAGGTTAGCATAGTGTTCAAACATTAGTACATAAAAGTTTTGTTACAAGAGTGTTAACGGTTGTTAAATGAACAAAGAAAATGCTAGTATGAAAAATGCAACTTCTTGAAAATTCTCCATACAAATCGGCAATTTCATAGGTAAAGACCTATTATATACGGTTACGAAAACCTGCTTATTTTTAATCATAACACAATTTTCACCAATATTTTAGACTTAAGCGTGTGGGCCGGAGAGTCGCATGCTTTTAAAACTTTAGGTCGCTATTGCGTTACATGAGCAACGAATGTGTTTGTAGCTGTTACAATAAAGCACGTTCCAGACGGATTTAATCACGCCTCCCAACCAAGGTCACCTTGGTGGAAGCTTGATGGGGGCGTGGTTTCCATCCGTGGATTGTGTTGCGGCTACACGAGTTTACATCCAAGCGCCGCCAACTAGGGCTGCCAACCATACTATAATAATATGTCGTATTATACTATGTTTCGGGTCTGCGTGCTATATACTATTGAAGAAATATATAGTACGCAAAAATACTATATTTTCAACATCGATCGCTAAGAAACAAATGTTTCTTTTTTTTAATTTGTGATCGTGAATTTTGACTGATTCTATAGCGTGTAGTGTATAGTCACACCATATAACAAATACTATGTGTATAGTGTATTGTATCTGAATTCTGAACGTATCTATCTGTCTTATTGCGTTCCAAACTTGTCAATATAAAATTGACAACTTAATTAAATCTTAATCCATGGACGAAATATATCTTAATCTTAACCATGGACGAATTTCTTTCATGTCTTAACTTAATTAGTAATACTGATACAATCGTAAGTAAGTTAAAAACGAGTTTTTAATTTACTTATATTTAATTAATATTGATGGTAGAAAATAATATGAGACTTTTATTTTGATTCATGATTGTTTTATTTATGATTTATGATTTTGACCAAAACATTGTTCAAAAAAACCGGCCAAGTGCGTGTCGGGCCACGCGCCGTAGGGTTCCATAGTTACCTTATACTATACCATATTTAATATCACCTATCATTTTTCGTCTGCAAAAATAACTTTGTTTTTCACAGTGTTGGTATGAATGACAAAGTTATATTTGCGGTTTTCGAAAATGTGCTATATCTCAAAAACTAATTACTATATCTCGTTCAAACCAATTTTGGTTGAAAGTGTTTATTAAGATCTACAGCATATATTTTTTTTAGATTTTTCACTCTCTTATTTCAAAAGTTAAAGGGGGGGGGACACACATTTTACCACTTTGGCGGTGAATATCTTTCAAACGGTCGACTTTGAGAAAAAGTTGTCTTAGGAACCTCAATGTCATTTTTAAAGACCTATCTATAGACACCCAACACGTGTTGGTTTGAAGAAAAAAATTTTTTTCAGACGGACAGACAGACAGACAGACAGACATGACGAATCTATAAGGGTTCCGTTTTTTGCCATTTAGGCTACGGAACCCTAAAAATGCAAAAAGTTCAAAAAATATAGTTTTTATAAAAAGTAAAATATAATAATATATTTGCCTAATTTTTGCCTTTTCCATAAACTACTATATTATTTTAAAGTGTACTAATTTTTTTAGCCTTATTTGAAAAATACTGTATTTCGCCTTAGACATGTTGGCAACCCTAGCGCCGACACTCTTTCCCATTCCACGGTAAAGATATCTATCAGTACTGTAACTCGGCCCTGTCCTTGAAATAATTACCTAAATAAACCCGCGCTGGTTCAATCAATTAATTTTAAGGCAATAATATAACTAGATTAACAAAACTAATGGTAAAATAAAAATAAAAAAAAATACATTATTGATGGGAGAAACAAATTATTTAATAATCCTTAGTACAATACCTACGTATTATATAATATTTTAAGTATACTTAATCTTAGCTTTCGGACTTTCCAGGTATTTAAAAATGTAAGGTATCTCTGGATTATTGGTTAATTATATTTATAATAAAAACAGCACAATCTGCACTTTGCAATAGTAAGAACTTATATTTCAATCAATAGTACCTATTGAATTTTTAGACTTTTGGCATTCAGAATGTTATTTCTATATTAAGGTAATAAATATAATAGAAAAAAACCCGGCCAAGTGCGTTTTGGGCAACACGCCGTACGGTTCCGTAGATACCTTATACCACACCATATTTAATACCATTATAATTTTTCGTCTGCAAAAATAACTTTGTTTTTCAGTGTTGTTATGAATGACAAAGTTATATTTGCGGTTATGGAAAATGTGCTATATCTGAAAAACTAATTACTATATCTCATTTAAACCAATTTTTATTGAAAGTAATTATTAAGACCTACATGCAGCATATATGTTTTTTAGATTTTTCACTTTCTTATTTCAAAAGTTAAAGGGGGGGGGGGGGGGGGAGGATAAACATTTTACCACTTTGGAGGAGTATATCTTTCAAACCTTAGACTTTGAGAAAAAAATGTCTTAAAAACCTCAATGTCAATTTTAAAGACCTATCTATTGACACCTCACACGTTCGCAATTTCAGTTCCATGTATGGAGAGCCCCCCCTTAATCTTTATTTTTGTTATTTTTGTGTTAAAATCGTTAAGCGGTTAACAGGATACATCTACCAACCAAGGTTCAATTGTGTAATATTAATACTTTTGGAATAAAATGGCTGTGACAGAAGGACAGATAGACAGACAGACATGACGAATCTATAAGGGTTCCGTTTTTTGCCATTTAGGCTACGGAACCCTAAAAATACTAGAAAAAATTGACTCACCCGTAACCCGTAGCAGCCGAGCCATTTGAGCCCGTCTGAACTGCGAGGGCTGAGTCGATATTTTATAGTATTTTTTCTATTATATTTATTACCTCAATAGTACCTGACCTACGTACATCTTTCGTTCATCACTGCGGCGCATTCGCGACTGTTTGTGTACCGAGTGCAGACTGCAGACTGAACTCGAGGGCCGAGGCGCGTAGGTACGACTCGCTTTTCGACTATTTGTACAGATGACACTTGCATATAAATTGGCAAGAGAAAGATGAGACAAAAGATGCGCAATAGCCACAAACACTAAAATTTGTGGCGCTGCACATCTTTTGTCTCGTTTTTATCTTGCCAATAAAATGCCGGGCAGTATATGAAGTTGGAGTACTGATAAATATCATTACCGTGCCTGTGTTGGAACTCGCGCCCTTCCACCAAGGACGTTGAAGGTCATTTGGATTGGTTGGAGAAATTTGGATTCAATCTGCCGTCTAGATGGATTAAATCAAGCAAGGTCACCTCTGTTGGGAGGCGTGATTTAATCCGTCTGGAACATGCTTAAATATGTAACGGCTACAAATACATCAACCCACCGCTACAGGCTCCGATTGATCTGGAATTCGACGATTTAACAAAAAACATAACCTCAAAGCATGCGACTCTCCGGCCCACATGTTTTTGTCAATCATTCTGCCGGGAAGCCGGTACAATCGATTTGATATCTGAAATAAGAATGTATATCGTCGGTACATTACTTCTAGGTTGTTTTAGAATGGAAACAGAACAGATATGTATGTACTATGGGCAACAGCTTCGCTTAAAAAGTTAGCAAAAAAATTGTGTGCGCATGTATCCCCCTGCACGAACTAAATATATTATGTTATGACGGCGGCGGCGCGGCGTGCAACCGATTTTAACCTTAAGAGTTGTGGTTAAGTGACGTTGTTGTCCATAGTACATCTGTATGAATTTCTAAAACAGGAGATGTAATTCTATAGAGTACCTACTTAACCAAACGAAAGGTGCGTGTTCGTTCGTATCGTGACGTGAGACTTATTTATAGGTATGTACGTACTTAGTATCCAACCGAAACGGACGAGCTTCGTCGTCCCTCGCCACGCGCCCGCGCCTACTCGCTTCGACCGCAAACTTTTTGAATACCTACCTATATAGGTATTATCCATGCATGAAAATGACACAAATTCATTCTGTCCATCACTCATGTATTTAAGATATTAAATATGTAAACTCTAATAATACTAATATTTTTTATAAGCATCAATGGCTCGGACAAACAAAAAAATTGAAAATATTAAAAGTCCATGCCTTAATTTGGCACAAATTTATTTCATAGGGATTTTTAAGTGATCTGAGGTATATGGTACTTGTTTTTCAAATTGTAATATTTTTTTGACGGTGTTATTAATGTACGGGTCCCACGTCTGTTTCCATGGACGAAAATGACACAAATTAGGTTTGTACACTACGCAGGCTATCTTAAATACAATACTATTGTTTCTTTTTACTTTAAAACAATTTTGACAGTTTAGACGGTTCTCACACTGGCGACGCGCGCGGTCGCGGCGCACCCACGCGCGTCTTTTACGTTGTATGCAAGTACATTAATTTGTACAGAAAACCGCCTCGTCCAACACACCAAGGCGCGCCACGGCGCGTGAGCGCGCACCGCCGCGTGCCGCCGGCGATCCGCGAGCAGTTTGCGCCAGCAGGCGCGTTACCGCGGGGTACAACACACTGCGACGCGCCCCGCGGCTGGTTTTCGATGATCGTTTCGTTACGATGGCGGGATTTCCTCTGGTTTTCAAATGTTTCGTGGCTTGGATATACGCCCATTTTAGTGCCATTTGGTAGGTACATTATGCAGCACATGAGGTTATACAAAACTGTAAAAAATCTGTTATTTATTTGATTGAATATCATTACGCTGTCGTGGAAGCCCAGCGTGCCGTTGACCGTACCTACCTACTCGTATGTTATTAAAATTCCGTCATTAATATCGAGATGGCAAATCTAAATTATTTGTCTGGACGTTTTAATCTCATGAGTGATTTTATATGTGTTCAGTTTTTTTTCCTTTTGAGGTACGGAACCCTAAAAACCTGGAAATTAAAACAAAACAACTTCAAAATTTAATGCCTCTAAAAAACAAGCGGCGGGGACGCGTCAGACGCCGAATGGCGCGGGGGCGCGGAGAAAACCGCCCGAACAGGCGTTGCGCTGCGCCGTCACCGCGCGCGTGAAACGCCAAACCGCGCCCCGCGACGACGGCGCGCGTTGGCAGTGGGAGAATCGCCTTAGAGTCCAATTATTTATAACCACCACAAATAATCGAATTTCTCAAGATGCATCGGCTAGATGTGACACAAAACGCAAAAATAAACTAATTATATGCCAATGTATCGACAGGCAAGAATTCATAAACTTTAGAATTCTTGAAGGTTATACCCTCAAAATAACGTATTCCGATCGGTCTATTTTCTAGAAACAGCCTAATGATTCTGACCGACCGACGATATGGTAACCCTACACTGTGATTGTTCATAGTAAATAAATTTGCAAATTTCTCTAAAACGAGTAAAGATATTCTGAAAATATGTTTTCGGGTCGTTTATCGTGATCAAACGATTACAAAAACCTGCTTATTTTTAATCTTAATGCAATTTTCATCAATATTTTAGACTTAAGTGTGTGGGCCGGAGAGTCGCATGCTTTTAAAACTTTAGATCGCGATATCTTTGACCCTGTTGCGTTACATGAGCAACGAAAGTGTTTGTAGCTGTTACAATGAATATGTAACGGCTACAAATACATCAAACCACCGGTACAGACTCAGATTGATCTGGAATTCGACGATTTAACAAAAAACATAACCTCAAACCATGCGAATCTCCGTGCCACATGCTTTTGTCAATCATTCTGCCGGGAAGCCGGTACAATCGATTTGATATCTGAAATAAGAACGTATATCATCGGTACATTACTTCTAGGTAGTTTTAGAATGGAATTATTCAGTGGCACGGAGATTCGCATGCTCACTACGGTACGGCGGCGACAGGGCGTGCATGTGGTCAGCGTCAAAACAAGGCGGTAGAAAAATCGCGCGGGAAAAAAAAACATGCGATAAAAAACCGCTATTGGGAACAGGACCTTAGATTATGTAATCTCTCCAACAAAATTGTTGGGTACTTTTGTGTTTCCAACTCTCCAGAAAATCAACAACATTTGTTCCTATTGTGTCCACACCAAGTCGCCAACAATTTGAGAAACATTTTAGTTGACAACAAGCTGTCTCCACCAGGATGTTGGAGACAGCTAGTTGTCAACTAAAATGTCTTCAAACGACGATGATAATGCAAGCAGCTGCTGTATTTATTATTTTTTGCAAAAAAAAAAACAAACTTAATTATTGGGTACAACCATAAAGTTAATATTACCTACAGGTATATTAACTTTATGGGTACAACAAAGCCTTAAACAAAGAAAAGTACACGGAGGAAGGATGGAACTATTTGTTTTTATAGTTTTTATTAGTCCCGTAGTACTTTTTGTATGTGAAATAAATCAATCAACGTATCTGTTAATTCGTTCGTCCATGCGACAGTCATGTTTGTTTACAACTAATGTTCCAAACAAGGCGTCTCCACTGAGCGAAAAATATCTGCAACAAGCGTATTCCTTAGATGTTAGGGTGGGTACTCACTTAGGTTCGCGAACCTAGAACAGTGATCCATAGCAAAAACAAATATTTTTACTTTGGCTACAGTGTGTGCCTGTGCGAACCAGCTTCGCATACGAGTTCCCTCACGTACACACCTCGGCGCCCTGTTTCAGCAGAGGATAAACGATATTTTCGGTGCAGGTTCGCGGAGCGCGGAGGTTCGCGAACCTAAGTGGGTACCCACCCTTACCGCCAAAAATGGAAACACGTTTTCCGACAAATGTTTACAATTTTTGTTGTTAACACAAGGTAATTTCTGAAACTTTTGTCACCAACACGTGTTGACAACACAAAAGTTGGCAACTTTTCTTTGGTGGAGACGCAGCTTTATAATAATGACATCACGGACAAAATCACAGATTACTAATTTGTAGCAAGCAAGCAAGGACAACATGGGAGTTTTTGATGATCGTCACCTCGTATGTGCCTTACTCCTTCTGGCTTGTGAGCTATAAAAACCTTCAGTGACGGATAAACAATTTCTTATTTTGGTATTCAGAACAAACGTGACGCAAGGGTTTATGAATGATTGACGTCTGAACATGGCACAGACGAGATGACGCTGAAGGTTATGTATGCTGGAAATAACAAAAACTAGCAAACGAAAGTCAAATTTTACTTCCTAGATGCTCAGTGACGCAAAAATAAATAAGATTTAACACTCGAACATCATACAAAACAGAACAGATCTCATAAAATTGTTGTTTAAACAAGGCACATACAGAACCGTCTGTACCAATTTTCATTTGTCAAAATATCGACAACTAAACCGTTTGGAGCCAAATGAAGCAGTCTAGCAGCGTCACGTTTGATAAGTGACAGTATATAACACTTCAAATCCGTTCGCGTAACGACACATCAATAGAAAAAGCGAAAACAATATTTCGACCCGTCACACTGTCTGGCCCATACTTAAAACTGTCACGTTACGTGAATTTTGCCTCACGCATCTTGTAAAGCAATTAATATTAAAAAGAATTTCCGTCACTGAGGATCTAGCTTTATCTGAAACCAATCACTGCAGTACTTACGATGCAATTCGAGGTTAAAATTTGTATGAGATTTTTAAGATAGGGTGACAACAATGTACGTACGTTGATGGACAGAAAAGCTATAATATAATGAAATTGTCCTGTTAGCACTATTATCTATTTTGTGCTGTTAGTTAGTTTTACCACGGACTTTGCATTCTAGCGACTTTAGTTACCTAGATATTGATGAGATTGAAAAAAAAAAATACATCGTTTTTACACGATTTTTTCTATTGGATATAATTTTGTATAGATATATCGGATGAAAATATTTTATTGGCTAAAAATATAGATATATCGAATTAAACATATTGATATATCGATATTTTTGCAGCAAGCTTAAACATCGTTACCAGATAGAACATACAAAAAAATCGGCCAAGTGCGTGTCGGGCCACGCGCCGTAGGGTTCCGTAGTTACCTTATACCAGACCATATTTAATACCACCTATCAATTTTCGTCTGCAAAAATAACTTTGTTTTTCAGTGTTGGTATGAATGAAAAAGTTATATTTGCGGTTTTGGAAAATGTGCTATATCTCAAAAACTAATGACTATATCTCGCTCAACCTAATTTTCGTTGAAAGTTTTTATTAAAATCTACAGCATATTTTTTTTTTATTTTTCACTATCTTATTTCAAAAGTTAAAGGGGTTAAAAAGTTAAAGGTTAAAGGGGGGACACACATTTTACCACTTTGGCGGTGTATATCTTTCAAACGGTTGACTTCGAGAAAAAATGACTTAAGAACCTCAATGTCATTTTTAAAGACCTATCTACAGACACCCCACACGTATTGGTTTGAAGAAAAAATTTTTTTTCATTTTTAGTTCCATGTATGGGGAGCCCCTCCTAAAATATTTTTTTTTGTGTTAAATTCGTTAAGCCGTTAACAGAATACATCTAACTACCAAGTTTCAACTATGTAATCTTAATACTTTCGGAATAAAGTGGCTGTGACATACGGACAGACAGACAGACAGACATGACGAATCTATAAGGGTTCCGTTTTTTGCCATTTAGGCTACGGAACCCTGAAAATGACGGTTTTCCGTACTGTTTATTAAGGTCCGACCGAGATCTCGGTCTCGATATCGGTCTCCGCCGTAGAAATAGAATGTCAAAGAACAACAATGTCAATAAACAGGTGATCCGAAAAACGAATGTTTATATTTTATATGAGATACGTAAAAAAATACTTAGATACATAAAATATGACTATATATATCAAAGGAAATTAATAAACTATGTTCCATACTGCTTTCTTCGTCGATGAACGAATAAATGTAGCGAAATTTGGTTAGAGAAATGTGTGGCAGTATCTTATTTACCTGTAAAAAGTGTGATTACTTGAATTGTTTCTTTTTGTCACATCACAATTACTTAGAGCACAAGACACCATGGCTCCACGATACCTTTATTTTAAATTCTTATTAAGATTAACAAATATTTTAAACAAACTGTGATTGCTCATTTGCTAGGTGGGACGCTAGGGGCTCTTACTGTAAAAAATGTTGGCACATGTCACTTGATTCTATTTGTCTCTTTTTTACATAGGTAGACCGTGTCCGTATGATGTTAACTTCTCTTTTCCACGCTCTGTTGGTCTTCTTGAGTGCAGCGAAAATTTTTCTATATATATGGTCTCGGCCGAGACGCATATAAGCAAAATCTAACTCTCGAGTTTTGATGGTGATCTCTGATTGGACCAGAAACTCAGTAGTTAGGTTTTGCCCGCAAACTCTAACTACTGAGTGCGCATCCACCAAAGAGCGCGCTTCAAAATTCAAACACGACTGTGGTAGCGTATTTTATTAAAAAAAAATGACTTCTAATGTTCCAAGTTTTTGCTAATATAATTCAGTAAACCCAGGGACCCTATTTTTGAATCGCTCGACTCCAGTCGAGCGCTCGTTTCTACTGATTTTCGTTCGACTTATGACTCAAAACAATGGGATGTCGAACGAAAATCACTCGAAAAGAGCGCTCGACTGGAGTCGAGCGATTCAAAAATAGGGCCCCTGATCTGAACGCAAAAGTAGCGCAACCAAATAGGATAAGTAAGAATAAATTCACTTTAAGTAGATACCTACAAACTTGCAATTATGATTCGTTGCGACGCAGGTTTGGTTTTCTGGACAATCCATTTGGTCAATGTTATTTAAAATTATTGTATTTATATGCCACAGTTCTCCAAACTATAATATTGGGTCCTATGAAATTGGTGTTTTATTCTCACACACAGAGAACCACATAACTTTAGTGATTTAAATTGTTCATCAGTTGCTGGATATTACGGCTATATAACTATCAAGTTGACGGCTATGAACATAATTCAATGTAATTTGATTAATTTTGATTGTTCTGATGAATAATTAAAGTTGTCTAAAAATACATCGATAGTGACTCCTTTTTTGTTGGCAAAAATGACCACTTTATCCGTTGTAACGTAGCCTAGACTTATTTTGTTCGCTTAAGTTATATTGCCTAGGTTAGAGTGCGTTTCATCGGTTATTACCTATGGCGTTATGTTGGTTTTCTGAAAATCTATTCAATTTTTAACCTTAATCCATCGCAATAAGATTACAATGACGGTAGTGCCAACATAACGTCATAGGTAATAACCGATGAAAGGGACTAGCTTAAGGGTGTAGACGCGCATCACGTTCCATTTTTAAATTTTTAATACAAGTGATCAAAACAACTCTGCGCGAGCCGCAATGAGAGCGAACTTTGAAAATTCCTATTAAATTATTAAATTGATATTAGTTTATACAAAATACGCAATACATTAGACAAATACCTCATTATTCCTAAGAAAAATAAAAAAATACTTTAGATTATGTAAATACCAGTAAAAAATATGTCAAAGTGTACTGATTTGAGCATTTTTTTAATATTTTATTTCTCTGTGATTAAAAACATTTTTTTTTAATTTTCTTTCTATAATTATCTCTTCTTGCCAATAAAAACAATAAGAGAAAAAATAAATATGAGTCGTATTCTTATTTGTTACAGCTGAAACGTTTTTGAAAAATACCTCTGACAAGCAAATTTGAAATTCCACTTAAACAGATTGTCTTCGTTTTAAAGTACCTGATAATTTATTATGTTTTTTCTGTATACGGCACTAATTTAAGAATTATGCTTCCTAAAACTAAAGTTTACATCTATAGTAATGCTTTCATTCTTTAGATAACTTCATTGAAAAAACGCTAATTTCTTTGAAATGCGGATATACAGCCTTAATGTTTAAACATTTGTACTTACAGAAAAGTTTTGTTACATTAGCGTTCACGGTTGTTAAAAAAAATGTAAAAAATGTTAGAATGCAAGATGCAACTTTTTTTAAATTCTCCATACAAAACGTTTATTTCATAGATAAGGAATATTTAGTTAAGCAGAAAAAAAACTTTTGCGTTCAGATCTGGGTTTATTGGATCATATTCGCAAAATCTTGGAAGATAAGAAATCATTTGTCAAAAATAAAATACGCTACCACGGTCGTGTATGAATTTTGAAGCGCGCTCATTGGTGGATGCGCACTCACTAGTTAGAGTTTGCGGGCAAAACCTAACTACTGAGTTTTTTGACCAATCAGAGATCACTACCGAAACTAGCGCGAAACTGGGGAGTTAGAGTTTGCGCGCAAAATCTAACTACTGAGTTTCTGGTCCAATCAGAGATCACCATCAAAACTCGAGAGTTAGATTTTGCTTATATGCGGCCGAGACTGCTTTTTAAGCGGAAACTACTCTAGGCCACAAGAAAAAATAAAACTGGCTAGAACGGAACGGACACTCCCACTCTGGACGGGTTAAGGTCACGATATTCGCCTACACGTTAAACAGGATAGGGCTGTCATGGCTGGCGTCACTACAGTCGCGTTTGCCTGTTTGAGCATTCCGTACGATCTTGAAAACAAATTACAGTGGCGTCAAGTTATTGTAGTTACTTCGTTGTACGTACCTACAAAGAATTCAAAAACGATGCCACACTTAAGTTTTTTTAGTTTGCCCAAAAATGATGATAGGTAAGTAATATTTTCTGAATATTATTTCGTTTTAGTAGGTACCTAATCAACTAGTGGCTTCGTGAGCTGTAGATCTCACGTTAAAAACACACGCATGTAACACACGCAGCATTTTTTGACAGTTGTCAAATTTAAAACAGCAATATCTCGGTAACTACTCATCCAAGAGTGATGGTGACCTTAAAGAAATGATAGGTGTTAGTAAGATTACACACCGAGCATTCCAAACAAGCGTCGCGTTTCAATTACCTATTACACCGACGCTCCATAGTGACGTTTTTGCATACGTGCAACTGTATGCGTGAAGTCTAGAGCTATTGAATGAGCACACGGATCGGCACACGAAGTCGCACGGTGGGCGCCGGTGGGGTAAGGTAATTGATTGTGGGGCAAGGCAGAGTTTGACAGATGCCATCTGTCAAATTTAAAACAGCATTACCTCAAACAGTACTCATCCTAGACTGATGGTGTTTTTAGTGAAATTAAAGGTCTTGATGAGATCTTCATTTTAGATGACAACTGTCAAATTTAAGTTTGACAAATTTAAATTTGACATCTGTCACCTAAAATAAATATCTTACCAAGACCTGAATTTTGTCATTGAATTGACAGAAGTCGGTAAAAAGAGGTCAGCATCCCTTCAGTGACAGCCCTTACACTTTTAGTCGTTGCGCCAACTATCTATCTAGATTCTAGACGAACGGCGCGCGGCGGCTTTTTCGCCAACACAACAGGTGATGGCTGAATGTATAAACTAAATACTCTATCTATAATAATAACTAAAACTCTTTCTAAGTTTTTAAACTTTTTAGATTTTTTATGCATTCACAATGCTATTTTTATATTAAGGTTATTAATATAATTGAAAAATATTAGAAAAAATCGATTCACCCATAGCAGCTCAGACGGGACACGAACCCGCACCCTTAGGATTCCGGCCCAATGCACTAACCAATTATGCTACCGAGTCGCTAGCAGGATTGGCGAAATTTTCTAATACTTTTCACGTTTTCGCTGTAGTTCTTCTTTCTAAGTTACTCAGAGATGTTTCACAAAACTGGGGTGCAAGACAGTTCTAACAAAACCTGGTTTAATGTTTGTTAACCAATCATAATGCACCTTTTAATCCTTAAACGGTGGGACTAAACGTTAAACTGTCACTCTGAATAAGATTTGCGCTAAAATGGCGTTAGTCCGCAGTTTGACGCCATGTTAACTTTGGCCCTAGTTTAACGAACGCACACTGAATAAGACAGTTATAGGTTGTGGTACTTGGTACTAGTCTGTTTTTAACAAATTAATAATTATTGTACATATTGTGATTAAACTGTGATATCTTTATGACAATCTTATTGTTAAAAAAATATTTTTTTAGGTTTATTTGTACACTAGCTGATGCCCGTGACTTCGTATGCGTGGATTGAAATAAAAATAAAAATGACTCCGGCGTATTCATATATTCCGCATTATGTGTTCCAGATCTTCGATTTGTATACCTCAACAAAAAATGCTCATCAGGTTGAACAACTTTAGCTAAGGTGTCATTTTTATATTTCTTATAGTTTACCTGAACCGAACCTGAACCTGTGCCGAAATATCGGAGTCTCAAAAATAAAAAGGTACATGGTGAAAATCCCGATATAGTATATTTTAATAAATATTTTCAAAAAATTATATTAATATTTTATTGACTCATCTCCTTTTTCTTTGTCACCCACAATCTGTGGTGTCAAGGAAAAGGGAGATGAGTCAAAAAATTAGCACATTATTAATGATTTGACCAAATATTTTCAAAAAATCATATTTAAAACATTTTTATTGACTCATCTCCTTTTTCCTTGACACCACAGAATTATACCCTAAACCAGCGATTCCCGAATTCTTTTGGCTACGGAACCCTTTTTGGTTCACTGTTTTTAGGCGGAACCCTAGCTCAAGTAAGAATAAGTAAACTAACACCCGATTGCACTAAACTTAAGGATCGCCTAAGTCTGTTCCTAACTACAACACGACCAAATTAAAACGGTGTCAAACTTAGTGGTCATGTAGCTGTCATTCGCCTAGTTATTTTGGTCGAGTTGTAGTTAAGAAAAGACTTAGGCGATTCTTAATGTTAGTGCAATTGGGTGTAACTGTAGCTTTTTACTGTCGTAGAGGGCCAAGATGAAGACGGTTTCCCTGAGGTTTGGAACAAAAAGCGACGTCGTCAGTGAGAGAGCAAGAACCACCTTGGCACCGCACCGACAGGGCCCAACTTCCTGCTGCGAGCTGCCTTACCGACCACGGCCGTGTACTTGTCCCGCCTGCACCATACCACCACAGCGCAGGACGTGATCGAGTACATAAAGAAGAAATCCAACTTATGTTTGAGAGTTCAGCCACTGGAGTCACGCCATAATACCAGTTTGTGGTGCGCATCCCGAAAGCGAGGCTTTTCATAAAGGAGCACTTCTGGCCGCAGGGCATGGTATACAGGCGCTTCAGAGGAACGCTGCCGATTCGACAAACAAAGTGTCAAATTGATAATTTTTTTTTAATCAACATATTTTTAAGTTATGAACTAACAACATTGTTTTATAAATTATATATCTTTAGTTTTAAGGTATATATCTATGGGCCATCGTTGCCTGAATATAAATAACTAAATAAAAAAAATAAAAGTGAAATCACACCAAACTGAGACTTTTTGGCTTGGTGTTTGCATCTTGTAAGTATCATGATGATGATGTCCTCTTATCCCTACATAGGGCTCTCAGAAGGGACCTCTTCCTTAAAAGAACAACGCCACTTCCTTAAAAGAACCACCTTGTCGATCGGCATCTGCGGGGCTACCGGCTATAAACAATGAAGTTAATGTTAACTGTAATTTGACAGATGTATGTGATACATTGCTGCTTCGTTTTGGGACAAATAAAAACCTACCAAAGAAAAGCAGCCATGTATTACATCCATCTGTCAAATTACAGTTAAAATGAACTTCATTGTTTTAGCCGATAGCCCCGCTGGTCAGTTAACTCCCACAGCCTTGCATTGGAGATGGTTCGTGGCCACCAGATTCCCAGTATCCGCCTAAGACATTTGTCTTGTTTGACAATCAGGCCAAAATGGTGAACCCCAATTCATGATGCCACAAGAACATCGATATCTTCTAAATAACTTCGGCAAATAGTACAATACGAAATTCCTTATTTCGATTTATCTGTTTTAAGTTGAAGCTCGGCAGACTTATCGAAGTTCGATGCGTTAGCTGGTACGGTCCCTAGTTTAAGCTGCACGTAGGCGGCTCGGGCTTTGTTTATGCGAGCTTCTACATCTGCATCTGATTCTGCGCCTCCCAGGGGGTCCATCACGTTTCCGAAATACCTGAAACGCTCTACTTGTTCGACGGCCTCGCTATTAACGTGTGTGGGCGTTACATCTGAGGTGTTTAGGCGCATGCCTTTTGTTTTCTTGCGGTTTATGCGCAGGCCCTCTTTAGCAGCAGCGTGAGCGAGGTCGTCGGTCTTGGACTGAAGATGATCTCGTGATGTTGCTAGTAAACACAGGTCATCCGCGAAATCGATATCCTCAAGGGTATTCCAATCAACCCAAGGTAATCCTCGCTTTGCCTTGTCAGTTACTCGGCGCATCACGTCATCCAAGACTATTACCACAGTTTAAGGCTGCGCAGTCTGCACACTAGCGCCGCCATTAGAAAAAAAATCATAGTGCTTAAATAAAGACAAATTTGTAAATTATCTCTCTGGAGTGCACTCCGAACAAGCTTTGCGGTACTTTTTATCACTTAAGCAATATTTTCTAGCCTGTCGTTTAGTTTAATTGACTTTTATTGTTAAAAGTGGCCACTTTTCGCAATAAAAGTCCATATAACTAAACAACAGGCTAGAAAATATTGCTTAAGTGATAAAAAGTAGCGCAAAGTTTGTTGGGAGTGCACTCCAGAGAGATAATTCATAATTTCTTTTTTATTTAAACATTATGATTTTATTTTCAATGGCGGCGCTAGTGTGCAGAATGCACGCTCTTAACTCCATACAGTTGTTAAGGCGAGGCCAGTTCACGATCTGATGAAAAGATTGATTTTTGAACTTCCAATGTGAAGAACTGATGTAGAATTCTACTTCACAAAAATTACTGTAGACTGAAAAAGAAACAAAGAAAAACAATAACCGAACAGAATATTGAAAAATGGCATGTGAACTCTGTAAAAAAATCCTGAATAACACCACAAAAACTTATAAAAATAAATTTCCAATCGTCAGATTTCGTAATTTTCAACGACAATGATATTATTTTTTATGCAAAAAGGATAGCTTTTTTATCGATCTAAAACAATAACCGAGTACATTTTTAATATATGATCTAGTATTTTAGAAATCAATAAAAATGTACTAAATTTCGTCAAATTTCTGGCGAAGCGTCAATTAAAGCTATGCAATATTCAACCTTATTCTAAAGACATAGTGAAAGCGTAAATTTCGTGAACTGCCTCGCCTTAAACGCCTTTGATGTTGGACGACGCCGCCGAGTGCCGCCGCCCATGTAGGTACTTACGCAATCAGCCGCAGATATGCAAGGGTTGTCAAAATAGAAAATAAATGTGATTAATAAGTAATTATTTATTAACAACACACATACACACGAATTTTCGCATTTATAATAGTAGGTAGGTATTAGTAGAAAATAGGATTAGTGATTAGTAGAACAAGGATATAAATAATCTAACGTACGGGGACCATTTTGTGAAAAAATTTTTAATCAAAGAGGTCCCCCGACTGTAATGACACTTGTTATTTAGTTAACTTTTTAGTTCGTTTTTGGCAGGGCAGTCGTATTTTTAATATTTTTTAAATTTATTTAATTTATTTTACACATTTTAGGGACAACTGATATAGTTTTGGCATGTGCGCCTTTCATTTGATGCCCATATTGTAATAAATGAAGAAAATATTTTTTTTTTCTCATTTAAAAGTGGCGTCGTGCAGTCGCCATATTGACTTTAAAAAAATATAGCCAGTGTAACTCGGAATGATGTAAGGACTTTAACGATACCCCATACATCTAAATCCGTTAAGCCATTTAGAAGATATGGTGGAATAAAGAAACTCACATACCTACAAACATACATGAACCCTGAACACATATACACTCCTTTTTTGAGCAGTCGTGTAAAAACCTAAAAGTAATGTGCTACGATACGCTACAAACAATCTCAGTAAACTTCAATACGATGTCCGCAAAAATAATACTTCATGGTCACCCTAGTTGATTTACATACAAATTTTAACCTCTAATTGCATCGTAAATACTGCAGTGATTGGTTTCAGATAAAGCTAGATCCTCAGTGACGGAAATTCTTTTTAATATTAATTGCTTTACAACATGCGTAAGGCAAAATTCACGTAACGTGACAGTTTTAAGTATGGGCCAGACAGTGTGACGGGTCGAAATATTGTTTTCGCTTTTTCTATTGATGTGTCATTACGCGAACGGATTTGAAGTGTTATATACTGTCACGTATCAAACGTGACGCTGCTAGACTGCTTCATTTGGCTCCAAACGGTTTAGTTGTCGATATTTTGACAAATGAAAACTGGTACAGACGGTTCTGTATGTGCCTTGTTTAAACAACAATTTTATGAGATCTGTTCTGTTTTGTATGATGTTCGAGTGTTAAATCTTATTTATTTTTGCGTCACTGAGCATCTAGGAAGTAAAATTTGACTTTCGTTTGCTAGTTTTTGTTATTTCCAGCATACATAACCTTCAGCGTCATCTCGTCTGTGCCATGTTCAAACGTCAATCATTCATAAACCCTTGCGTCACGTTTGTTCTGAATACCAAAATAAGAAATTGTTTATCCGTCACTGAAGGTTTTTAGAGCTCACAAGCCAGAAGGAGTAAGGCACATACGAGGTGACGATCATAGTTTTTGGCACGTGCCGGACTACAGCTGCGCCACAAAAAAAAAAGTTATAAATCTGACTTTTTGACTATGCCATGATGAAGTCGATAATTTGTCGGAATTTGTCGCACAAAAACCAGAATTTGTCGGTCTTGCGTTTAGGAGATACGTGTGGCCCAGCTGTAGAGACGTCTCTACAGCTGCGCCACACAGATCTCGAAAACGGAAGGTCGTAGCGAAAATCTGATTACTCGTGTGTGCAGCCGTTAATTTGTCGGAATTTGTCGCACAAAAACCAGAATTTGTCGGGCTTGCGGTTAGGAGATACGTGTGGCGCAGCTGTAGAGACGTCTCTACAGCTGAGCCACACAGATCTCGAAAACGGAAGGTCGTAGCGAAAATCTGATTACTCGTGTGTGCAGCCGTTAATTTGTCGGATTTTGTCACCAAGAACCAGATTTTGTCGGTCTTGCGTTTAGGAGATATGTGAGGATACGCTGTGGAGACTTTTCTACCTGGATCTTGAGAAAGGAAGGTCGTAGCGAAAATCTGATAACTCGTATGTGTAGCCGGTAGTTTGTCGGATTTTGTCACCAAGAACCAGATTTTGTCGATCTTGCGTTTAGGAGATATGTGAGGATACGCTTACGACCTTTCGTTCTCGAGATCCAGGTAAAAAGGTCTCCACAGCGCATCCTCACATATCTCGTAAACGCAAGATTGACAAACTCTGATTCTTGGTGACAAATTCCGACAAACTAACGACTACACACTTGAGTTATCAGATTTTCGCTACGACCTTCCTTTCTCAAGATCCAGGTAGAAAAGTCTCCACAGCCTATCCTCACATATCTCCTAAACGCAAGACCGACAAAATCTGGTTCTTGGTGACAAAATCCGACAAATTAACGGCTGCACACACGAGTAATCAGATTTTCGCTACGACCTTCCGTTTTCGAGATCTGTGTGGCTCAGCTGTAGAGACGTCTCTACAGCTGCGCCACACGTATCTCCTTAACGCAAGCCCGACAAATTCTGGTTTTTGTGCGACAAATTCCGACAAATTAACGGCTGCACATACGAGTAATCAGATTTTCGCTACGACCTTCCGTTTTCGAGATCTGTGTGGCTCAGCTGTAGAGACGTCTCTACAGCTGCGCCACACGTATCTCCTAAACGCAAGCCCGACAAATTCTGGTTTTTGTGCGACAAATTCCGACAAACTATCGTCTTCATCATGGCATAGTCAAAAAGTCAGATTTCCAACTTTTTTTTTGTGGCGCAGCTGCAGTCCGGCACGTGTTTTTGGCGGGATTTTGTCGAGTTCAGTTCGGTGACTATTTTAATTATTTGCAAATTGATTCATAAAATTCAAAATTCAAAATATTTTATTCAGTCTAGGCTGTTACAAGCACTTGTGAATGTCATAGAAGCTACGCCATCGGTTCGCAAACCCTAAGCGGGAGACCTTGTAACGAGAAGAACCGGCAAGAAACTCGTCAAGGGCTGCTTTTTTCTCCCTGTATATTTCATACAGAGTCGTCAACATTGAAAAATGAGCTCTACGTTTAAAGTGGGGTCATTTTTCATCACAATAATTAACAAAAGTTTGCACACAATGGGTAGGTAGGTTAAAATTAAATATATCTACTACATTCAGATAGGTAAATATGAGAGTAAATAACTTTCAACTAGTTGAGAAATCACTCTGTCTGCTACTCGAACCAAAAAACACTTGATGCAAGACATAAAAAGTAAAAACGCAATTCTTACAATTCAATATGCGTTAAGATAGGTACCTACTCAGAAGCAGACCCATTCCCACTGGCAGCACCCGTTCACGAGCATGACGCATGGACCAGCCATCGCTTCGCTCAACCATAGTGGATATTGTGTCTTAAAATTGGTGCAGTTTTGTGGTACAAGTGTCTACGCAACTGAACAATATGTGGGATAATGGAAATAGGCACGATCTTGGTTGTGTGAAGCTGAGACTTTTATTGTAGTGGTCGCTACCTCGGCAAAACTTACCGAGTAAACTGTCTTGATATACTTGCTGCCAAATGCTCCAAGCAGCATTGGAATGTGATGCATCCGCATTTTAATGTAAACTGAAATAATCTACTAGAAAATCTAGAAATACTGAACTATTCAAAACATGACACTGGCAAAAATTACTTCCAAGAGGAAAGTAAATTGCCATAACAAAAAGAAGGACAAAATGACATTGACATTGACAGCAGTGATTGAAAGAAACTGAAGAAAACTGAATAAATTCCACAAAATAAAATAAATATCCCTCTTCACTCGCTATTTCTATAAAAAATATAGTGATTATGGGAAACGCTGGAAGTAATCCACCTAAAGAATGGCATCGAGAAACAGTTGCAAAGGTGCCCGACGTCGGTCCATCGTCTCCTGTGAAGGAAGGAGAAGCGTTCACATTTGATAAAAAGCCAGATGATACGCGAGGTGGTCGAGATGAAGACAATACTATTGAAGATGGAGCACCTTATTACACTAAAGCAGTTCCTGAAAGCGAGGAGGAATTTATTACTCCACGCGCAAGGTCAAACACACTTACTGAAAGCAATAAAGATATTGACGAAATGAAGGTGCTACCTACAGTATTCAAATGGGAAGGTGGTGGAAAACAGGTTGGTCTTAGGACCTTTTTAGAGTAACAAATCAATTCGTGTGATTATCAATAAATATACACACAGTATTGTTAATATTGAAACCAATTCATTTATAGGTTTACATAAGCGGAACATTTACTGAATGGAAGACAATTCCTATGGTGAAGTCTCATGGAGATTTTGTGACCATTATTGATTTGCCTGAGGGAGAGCATCAGTACAAATACTTTGTTGATGGAGAATGGCGTCATGACCCTACTGTGGTAGGTAACATTACGAGCATAGCTTTGAGCACACAATAATGTAACTTATAGCTAATGATAAGACTCATTACAATGTCAGGGTTTGATGAATGATTTATGTATGTAAATTAATTTCTAATCAAACTTAATATTCCTTGTTTGACAGAAAGTTATAGATAATGGCATGGGATCAAAAAATAATTTAGTGTCAGTAAAGATGTCAGACTTTGAGGTATTCCAAGCTCTCGCTAAAGATAGTGAAGGCATACATAGTAGCGCTCAAACTGAGTATTCTCAGGTAAGAAATATACTTAATGTTTTTTATAATCTTAGTCATATTTATTTGCTTTAGCAAGGAATAACAAATACAAAATTTATTAATTATTCTAATGGTTACCTATGAATGGGATTGTAATACCTATATGATATGTATTTTGTCATAATTATAAATAAATGATGAAGAATTTTATTTTCCAGGAAATACCACAGTCAAAACCTTGGGAAAAAGTATCAGGACCTCCAATATTGCCACCACACTTGCTGCAAGTTATACTAAACAAAGATACACCTCTATCTGTGAGTATTGTAATTTGTATAAGAAGCCTTTTGGGATGGTCTATTAACATTTCAAGACCTGGAAAAAAAGACTCCATAGATTTTCTATTGTTGTCCGGCGGCATACGGGCACGGGCATTGATGAATTAAACACTTAAGGTCTGTTTACATAACGGGAAAGACCCCAGGATGGGCAAGGGGTGATTTCTTGACATAGTTGCATATAAAAATATAGTAACCATATACAGTGGCGGTCACATAGTTGATTTCCATACAAACAAGATATCTTTAAAAGCACCAGTTGATTTTCATACAAAAAAGCCTTGCTTCTCCGCCAAGGACTGTCGTATCTGTGATCTGATGATGGCCATTCAGGGCGTGACTGGAATTATTGGTATTGGTGATGGGCTCTTTTCTCTGCATTTAGACTCTTATTTGGTCCGTTATGTGTGAACACAGCATGGTGTGGCTGGGCTAGTCAAGCCATCCCAGCTCCTTCCAGAAGCGCAGAAGCCTCCTGGGGCGTTCACAGGCTTCTAGGAGCAACCTCACGTCTTTGAGGATTTCTGCCCGGTGTGTGGCCAAACCCACGCACTCCAGGATCACGTGGGCGATCATTGTATGGCGTGACTGGAGGAGATTCAGATTGCTATACACACCCAACTGATCTGATCAGCATTCTAAGAGATATAAGGATATGTTTAAAAAAAACTGCGAAAGTAGCATATAAATTTATCCTGAAACTGAAAACTCAGATCCTTATATCTCTATAGCCACTGTATTTGCGACGAGACAGGCACTGGGGCATAGAAAAGAATGGGAGAAAATGTATGTCGCATAGTACGTCACCCCGTTCGGGGTTTATTCCTGTTATGTATGCAGCAATCTTTACTTTGTATTTTGTTTCAGTGCGAACCAACCTTACTACCAGAGCCAAATCACGTAATGTTAAATCACCTCTATGCATTATCTATAAAAGACGGAGTTATGGTATTGTCAGCGACACACCGGTATAGGAAGAAGTATGTCACCACTCTGCTTTACAAGCCTATTTAAACCTACAAAGTATTATAGTTATTGTTAGTATTGAATTGCAAGATAATGTAATGCCCTTATTTGGAATACATGCTACTTAAACTATTTGCATCAAAGTCATGGAATACAAATAATGCTTTTCCTTAACCACCTTTTAAGGTTTAATTTTCAGATGCTCATTGTTTTAAAATCAAAACTTGAAGAAATAAAATGGTCTCATATATTAAAAACAATGTAGACTTTTAGAAATAAATTTAATGATCCAAAGATTGAATACTACTAATTTTAAAAATGTGAAAGAATAATATCAAAAGATGTTTGTTACTTAATCATGCGAAAATGGCTGATAAAGTTGTAATTCATTTTCTAAATTTTTTCCGGTGTAACTAAATAGATTTAAAAAGTACCACAATGGGCATTAAATTAAGCCAAATGTTACGTGTAAATAACAAATCTTTTAGATTAGTTCAAAAAGGTGAAAATAATAACATTAAAATTTATTTACTACTTACCTAGTTATAATAATCTAATTTTGGTTTTTGATCTTACATTCTCAATATGCTTGAATTTCATCTGTTATTTTGAATCTATTTAATAATTAACAGCGCCATTTGCGATCATATCAATCGATCTCGATTGATACCTTCGACCGCTATACTGTGCCTATCTGATACAAAGCACACTGCACTTATAGTTACGAATAAGAAGATGATGTTGAAGTGAGAATTAAGTCATTCCCTGAATACTGACAAAACGGTATATATAATAATACCCAAAATAAAGTCCCAGGTGTCGTGTGTCATCCTCTTAAATAAAAAAAATTATTGAAGTGCAACTTAATAAAAAAAGTAACCTATTATTATAGGTTCTTTGCATGCAATAACGACCACCTTATTAAGTGCCTCTAGCAAAATAAAGTAGTTGATAAGAAGGTATTGTGTATCAAATCAAGCCGGCCAAACCCAGGCACGCGGGCCCCGCAGGCTGATTATCTAATTAAAAACCACCTAGCGACCGGTTTCAGTTCACAGATGAATGTGATACATTGCTACTTTTCTTTGGTATGTTTTTTTTACCCCAAAAAGAAGTAGCAATGTATCACATTAATCTGTCAAATGAGCACGGTTACTAAGTGGTTTTTAATTAGATAATAATCAGCCTGTCGCAGTGGCCCGCCAAGGTATTTGAATTTGCCCGCCAGCACTGCGCGCCGCCCACCGCCGCGCTCCGCCTAGGAAGCAGCCCGCGGGTCTACCGGCTAAAAATAATGAAGTTAATGTTAGCTGTAATTTGACAGATGCATGTGATACATTGCTACTTTTCTTTGGTAAGTTTTTATTTGTGCCAATACGAAGTAACAATATATCACATACATCTGTCAAATTGCAGTTAACATTAACTTCATTGTTTTTAGCTGATAGACCCGCCGCGCCAGTCCGCGCTGCGTTTGCGCCTCGTTGTCCGATTTTTCCGGAAAAAACCGCGAACCGTGAACGTGACTAGGCTCCACATTCGCACTGTGTTCGCGTGAAGATGAGTTTTACCTATCTACCTTTTACCCACAAGTGTAGGACGGACATTCGCAGACATTCGCAAATGATTTTCCATACATAATTGAAAACATTCGTACAATCTACGAACCTTTGCGCACAGCCTAATAATCTGTGATTGTAATTTTGAGAGCAGTTTTGCGCGTATTTAAAATTCTTTTTCATTAATTAATTAATTTTTATATCATTATAATTATAAATTGTCATGCGCAAAGTAACCGCACCCTGCAGCAGCAACTTCGGAATCCATATTTGTCCAGCGCGCGAACAACTGTGAATGGGGAACGTCCGAAAAAAATAAAATTGGCTGAATATTTTTTTATAGAGGAATAAGATCTCTTAGTAATACAAAAAAGTTCCAGAATTTTCGGTTGCGTGAATAAATTTAAAAAAATTAAAGTCTCTTCGACTTCACAAATGTAGGAAAGTAACAGCAGAATGGAGATTATACCTTTTCCAACACCTGCCACTATGACAACAAGAGTTAAAAAAAAAGTTTTGACATTTTGCTGTTGAAAGTTTTTTTTTAATACCATGTTGTCGTTGTGGCAGGTGATGGCAAAGGAATAATCTCCATTCTGCTGTTACTTTCCTATATCTGCGAAGTCAAAGAGACTTTAATTTCTTTAAATTTTTTCACGCAACCGAAAATTCTGAAACATTTTTCTATTACTAATGGAGCTTATTCCTACCTATAAAAAAATATTCAGCCAATTGGATTTTTTTCGGACATTCCCCATTGTTGCGATGCACGGCGTGATTCGCATCGAGAATCGCACCGGAGTGTAGAGCGGCCTTTAAAGTTGTGATGAAAGAAACGAAGAATGAGGATCAGTAACAGGTTTGAATCCTATAGTTTTATTGGTATAATATAAAAACATATTCATAGCTATGAAGCTTTGTGAAAGATTTTTTGAAATCCTTTTAGAAATGGTTGAGTTATGAGGGTTTTGAAGGAAATGCCAAGCTAAATGCAATATGTGCTTTATCACGTACGACATAAGGTTCACGTAAGAACACCCCGAAAAAACAGTGTATTAGCACGTTTTAGCTCATATATTTTTTCAGGTTTAAGAGATATCGTAAAAATTTCTTCACAGTTTATCATGTGGTGGTATAAGCTTTCAGATAAGCCACCAAACGAAAATTGTTACTGATCCTCATTGCAGGACCGCGATCCCCGAGCACACACAGACCTATCTCGGTGGAAGTACTTCCTGAATTAATCGTGAATGAAGGCCTTGACACATTATTCTTGCGTACAGTACGGAGATTAGTCTGTCAGCTATAGGTATGTGTTATATTTACAGTATTTAAGGGTGGGTACCCACTTAGGTTCGCGAACCTCCGCGCTCCGCGAACCTGCACCAAAAAAATTGTTTATGCTGTGCTGCAACAGTGCGCCATAGTGTGTACGTGTGCGAACATGTATGTGAACCTGGTTCACACACGTACACACTATAACCAAAGTGAAAATAAAATGTTTGCTAGGGCGCACTGTTGCAGGTTCGCGGAGCGCGGAGGTTCGCGAACCTAAGTGGGGACACACCATTACAGCAATAACCAAAGTGTCTAACTCACGTTAAATACCTGTATGCCACTTTTGGCAAAGTTAAATAAAAACGGCGAATCTTCGATCGAAGCGTCAAATACCTAGTTATCCTTACTAATATTATAAATGCGAAAGTCCGTTTGTTTATTACGCCTTCACGTCTTAACGACTGAACAGATCATCATGAAATTTTACATACACGTTGTCAGAGGTACAGAGGACATAGGGTACCTTTCGTTCAGAAAAAATAATGTTCCCGAGGTATAGCAAAAAACCTTTCCACGCAGACAAAGTCGCGGGCGGCAACTAGTAGACTATAAAATGGAACGAGAAGCCGAGGATAATTATTTAATTTTCATTACTTAGTAGCCGAAAACACATACTTTATCTGTAAATAATTATGTTGATAAGTAGTTTCAATATCTACCGCTGATAAATGTTTTAGGATTTTCAGCGGTAGGATATATCGCAAAGTGTGAAGTAAATCAAAGTTGAAAACTCGCTTAATCGAGAATGTCTCTTTATTTGTACACTGTACATAGATAACTGCTAAGATTCCTTGTGATGGTAGATAATAAGTATTTAAATAAAATTATTATTATTGACGATAATGTTGAATTTTAAATAAAATTATGCTTATTAATTTAATCTGATTGTGTTTTATTTTATCGCCTTTCTTTAAAAGTGGGAACTTTTTAACATCATGAGGAATTACGTAATGTCCCACAGATGGCACATGCCAAATATCTTACAAAATGCGCCCCACGTTGGGTCTAAAACTTCTGTTTAGTATATGAGAAGAAATATTTTATACTTTTTAGTCCGTTTAAAAACGTGTTTTTTACTCAAAAGATTTTTCTCAGTAATTGTATGAACGATTAGATTTAATAGTAGTAAGAATAGAATAAAACAACGCACATGTTCTACGTGTCGTCGGTCCTTTAAATATCCACAATCCCTTAAACAGTCTTTCCAATAAAAAGTTGCCTATACAGGGTTTTATATATATTGGCCTATACATTTGTAAAACACCAACAACCCCACAGGAGTAGATTACCAACATCATAAACAACAACGTTTGTTCTACGACTGTTATCATAACTCAATAAATTCACCAAAAATGTATTTTCAAGTTTTTATTGTTACTGTTCGACAGGCGCTCCGCGCGCCGCGCGTAGAGTTATAAACATACGAACGGTAAAATAAAATAATATTTTTTTTGTATGATAGTAAAATCGACGAACGAATTATCAAAAGTCGTAGAACAAATGTTGTTGTTTATGATGTTGGTAACATTACTCTTACGAGGTTGTTGGTGTTTTACAAATAACCCTGTATAGTAGACTTTTATGGTATTCTGTGGTAGAGTAGGTAGTGTCACAGCTGAAAATTATACCTATACAATAGTATAAGTATAATTATTCTGTGATAATACCTAAGAAAGTGAATGAAGTCAAAGCATATCGAAATTAAACTAGTTTTTTAATAAAAAAAGAATTGCTTCTTTATTTGTCACAGTCATATGGCTATTACCTACTATAAAATACATACATACATCTATATCACACTAAATGTATATTAAAATAACTACCTACGTACAGGCATCGGCACGGATCTTGAGCGGTGACATTCAATGCGCAGAAGTTATTTTCATTGGCGGGCATGTGGTGCGGGGCGACTGCAAACATGCGCAGTAATCCCTCCAATTTCTCGCACCGCTCAGGTTTCGTGCCGGCACCTACACATTAGGGAGCGTTCAAGTTTTACGTAAACGGAATTTTTGGAGATTTTTAACCCCCTCCCCTCCACGTAACGCGCTGTAACGTTTTTCTGTAGCCCCCCCCCCCCCTAGTAAAATGTTACGTGACCACCAAGTGACTATTTTTACCTAAAAATCACAATTATGTGGCATAAAGTACCGGAAAGTCGCGACTTTACTGAAGTTAGGTAAAAATGAATAATAATGTTACGTAAACACGTAAACGCGTAGTTCAAATCCCCCCTTCCGCCCCTGTAACGCATCGTAACGTTTTACAAACCACCCCCCCCCCCCCCCCCCCCCCGCAAATTCGTTACGTAATACTTGAACGCTCCCTTAGTGATAAAATTATGTAAATAAATTTTTCTGACATTTATAGTATAGACAAGGTATTTATTCGACGTCCTCGTAGCGTCTTATTAAGTTACGCGTCCACTGCAATGGAATCGGTGTGGACGGAGCGACTGGATCTGTCACTTGTATGGATTTTGCGTCATCGCACCGGCCATCGGCATTTCCGCGCCATAGAAATTTGTACAAAGTGACTGAACCACAGTCCGCTCCGTGCCGATGCAGTGGACGCGCACCTTTAGAGCGCCGGGATTCTGCTTAACGCAGCGGACGCCCTAAAAGCATCCTTCCACTCGGCATGCTGCCGTGTTGAACAGTAGGATGTTACAGTCTGCTTTTGTAAAGCTTTGCAGTTTAGTCTTCGTGTCTTCGGTTGGGCGAAAAATATCATAAAAAATAATATTGACCTATCTGTCTAGGTAGTTATCTTAAAACATAGGTAGTATTTCCAGTCGACAACTTCAAGTAACTACAGGGGCCCTATTTTTGAATCGCAGGCGTCGAGCGCTCTTTTCGAGTGATTTTCGCTCGACATATGACTCAAAACAATGAGATGTCGAACGAAAATCAGTAGAAACGAGCGCTCGACTGGAGTCGAGCGATTCAAAAATAGGGCTCCAGATCGATCAGCTGTGGCGTGTGATGATGGCATTTACCCTTTGTAAGGGTACCTAGTTGAAGTTAGCTTATCTTAGATTTTTAATCTAGTCGCTTATGAATAAAAAGAGTACCTAGGTAAAAAAATGTGTACATGTCAATGTTGGGTTTTGATATCAATCACTGACAGAAGGGTACCAATTTGTTTGTTGAGAGTACCTAACGATATTCAATATTTGTTAAAAAAAATATTCTGCACAGGAACTCGAATAATTTATTTGAGATCAGTAATATCAATTCACTGGCTTTCATTCATTGGTAAATTCCCTCAAAATAATGACATTCATGTGACAGGTGGGATGACGTCACGACCTTACAATCGCGTTCGCGCAAAAATACGTAAACTTACATTTTTATTACTCTGCTATTTACTGACGGATTTTTTTTTCACTTATTAATTTTAGCCTGTATTTTAGTTTTTTTTAAAGTCAAATAAGTACCTAGTTTTAACATAATGAAACTTTTCCATTGACGTCTTGAGTGCGGCAGTTAACGTAACTTTTCCGTAATGGAAGTACCTATGTATCTGTCACCGTTAAAGTGTGGAAATCAGTTAGTAGAGTGCACATTAACTAGTTAATCTGCAGATTTAAGTACTGGTCGAATCAGTTAAAGTGCGAAAAATTGTTTCATTTCGTACTTTAACTAGGTAATCTGCAGATTAACGACCAAGGATCAGTTAAAAAGTGCGAAAACAGGTTCTTCAATTGAAAAAATACTGCAATCACATAAAGCCGGCCGGCGTAGCGTTAGAAATGACTTGTTAATGTGCAGATTAACTAGTTAAAGTGCGGAAATATGCTACTTTAAGAAAAATTTCGCACTTTAACTGACTCGATCAGTTAATGTGCAGATTAACTAGTTAATTCGCATATTAACGGATTCCGTACTTTAGCGGTAACATATCGACAAATTCGAATACAATGGAAGTTCCGTTGTATTCGAACTTGTCTAGGGAGGCTAATCTTGCTGTTTTGTTGGTTTGGTTGAAATATTTACCTTTGCAATTTAACGCCAGCCTTTGGTATATTAGTTGGGTCACCATGACTATAAAAATAATAAACTTATACAAGGTCATTTTGTATCCACCATCCAAATTTTGAGGATGTGTTCAGTCCATGAAACTGAACAACTTTCTCTAAGGAACACATGGTCAAATATGTAAAACAAAAATCGACTTTCCATACAAATCAAAGAGATCACGTGATCAATTTAGTATGGGATGACCAAAATTTTTTGGCGAAATTTGACACATGTTTCTAAGAGAAAGTTGTTTAGTTTCATGGACTGGACACATCCTTAAAATTTGGATGGTAAGTTCAAAATGACCCGATATAGTGTTTTAAACGAGCTTAATACATTATTACTATTAAACCGTTATAAACATGAGATTATAAAATTATAATAATATTAACGTTGCAAAACGTTGTATATTTCACACGTGACAAATCAAACTTCTTATTATCTAAAACAAAATTGGACAAAATAGGTGTAGCTATACATTTGTACTACCATACGCTCTTGTGACATAATAAATACTGTTAATTATTGCATATTATAAAATTATAACACTCAATACATAATACTAATCTGCTAAAAAAATATACAGCTATAACATTTTTTAACGAATAAAGGAAAGAGTTATTTTATTTTGCGACGAATACTTACCTAAAACAATCAAATGCAGATAATGGAGTATGGAGGAGCCGGGACGATTTCAAAATTTACAGTTTTTAACATCTAAGATAATAAACCTATTAATTAGCAAAAATCATTACAATCTTTGGGTTTAATCATAGACATAGAAAAATTTTCGCTGCGCTCAAGAAGACCAACAAAGCGTGGAAAAGAAAAGTTAACATCATACGGACACGGTCTATGTAAAAAAGAGACAAAGGATCAAGTGACATGTGCCAACATTTTTTACAGTAAGAGCCCCTAGCGTCCCGCTTAGCAAATGAGCAATCACAGTTTGTTTAAAATATTTTTTAATCTTAATTAGAATTTAAAATAAAGGCACCGTGGAGCTATGGTGTCTTCTGCTCTAAGTAATTGTGATGTGACTAAAAGAAACAATCCAAGTAATCACACTTTTCAAAGGTAAATAAGATATTGCCAAACATTTCTCTAAAACCAAATTTCGCTACATTTATTCGTTTATTGACAAAGAAAATAGTATGGAACATAGTTTATTAATTTCCTTTGCCATAATATAGTCATATTTTATGAATCTAAGTCATATTTTACGTATCTCATATAAAATGTATTGATTCGTTTTCGGATCACCTGTTTATTTATTGACTTTGTTGTTCTTTGACATTCTATTTCTATGGGTTTAATAGTTGCGATAAGTTTGACGTGACGAACGTTGGGGAAGGCAACTATTAAAATGGCGCTGCGTACCCTTGTTCCAAGAGAACTATCAAAACAAAGAACTATTACTTTAGAATCGTTTTTATAGCTTTAAAATGATCAAATTCTGGGTTAGCTGTAAAGATGTTGGCACTTAAAAATTTCCGAAAAATCTGGTTATTAAAAAAATAATAAATTCTGTAAGAATAAAAACGCCTTAATTTGGCTTTCAATTCCGGCACTTGCATTGTAGAATAGTCTTTTATATCCATTTTGGGTTAATGGGTCTTTTTCGGTAAAAAATACTACAAAATAATACCTATTTTCCTATACATTTTGTTCTGAACGTCTCTACTGTCTCGGGAACAAGCGTCCGCAACGACATCTACAATTAGCGTTGCGTTGCCATTCCCATTAATCGCATTACGGCCTACAGGTACCTACATACGTCCACACGCATACGAGTCTAAAAATGTTTTTACTGTTTTAAGTACAATTTACGTTATTAATATTATTATCCTTACTAATATTATAAATGCGAAAGTACGTTTGTTTGTTACGCCTTTACGTCTTAACTTCTAAACCGATCATCATGAAATTTTACATACACGTTGTCAGGGGTACAGGGAAGGAATCCCGAAAAAAAAGGATTGTTCCCGAGGGATAGCAAAAAAACTTTCCGCGCATACGATGTCGCGGGCGGCCGCTAGTTAGTAATAAAAATGGGTGGCCACGGCCATGTAGTAGACTAGACCACAATCATTTTGAACGACGTTTGTGATAGATTCATTGACCTCTGGGAAACACCCACCTATTATCTACAATTATTTGCACACTGCACTGCTAAATCCATTCATAACTAATAATACCATTCATAAAATAATGTTTATCCCAATACTGCAAGTTTCGCACAAGCACTAACTACCTATGTGATTTTATCACATTTATCCAACGCGAAACCAAACCATTTGATTTGAAATCTTTGGCTATTAAAAACAAAACTGTTAATCAAAGTCAAGATTAACATTAACTCCCTCTCTGCTTGCTTCAAGGGGAGGGCCAATGCTTTTCGATTTTTTTATATCACAGAGACCTATCTATAATTTTATTGAAACTAGGACATTTATAAATTATGATAACGTCATTATTTGGATGTTATGGACTTATGGGAATCGACTTAAAAATATTTTGAGTTGTATCGATCCAACAACATAAAAAGGAACATTTATGACACTTATTCTGTTACTTTTCAGTCTTCTCCTTTTATCTATTTTTCAGCAAGATTTCAGCGAATGCTTGAACCTCTCCTCTACTCGTATAGAAAATCTCTAAGGAGTTCCTGAGTACGAATACTCGAAATAGGTAGTTCTTTAGTTCCAAATAGCGTTTACCGGGTAGGGGCGCAATACAAAAATGCATAGGCTCTTTTACGATTCAACAATGAGTTTCTATACTAAACTCGAGCCCTCTGAATATACACTCGCAAGTAAAAGGATGGAATCATAGGCCTATTTTCATACAAACGAGGTAACTTTGAAGCTTTGGTTCTCCGCTCAGGAACGGTTAAACGGGGTGTGATCTGATGATGGCCATTCAAAGAGTGAATGGAGGAGGCTCAGATCGCTAAAGAAACTCAACGGATCAGAAGAGTCGTTTACACTAGAGACCGTATGGAGTTTTAAGTGTTACATTTTCCATACTTTTGATTGTAATTTTATCTTGTTTTTGTTATTTTTTTATTCAACTCTGAGAGAGATCTAATCCGTTAGGTATCTTTAGCATTATGGGCCTCCGCCAATCATTCTTCAAATTGCCAACATCAGATAACACCCCGTTTAATCCTGGACGGAGAACCAAGGCGTCAAAGTTACCTCATTTGTATGAAAATAGGCCTGTGATTAATATTTTTGCTCGCGAGTGTATTTTAATCTTTAATCGACTATAACAACAACAGCCGGCCGCATTTCTTGAAGTTAAACCACAGAATAGATATAAGTACTATCGTACAGAAAGTAAACTCTCCGCCCCGCCCCACAATCAATTACCTCACCGCGCCCCGCGAGTTCGTAGGCTAGTTTGTATGCTCATTCAATAGCCTTAGACTTAACACACACAGTTGCGTGTGTGCAATTACGTCACTGTGTAGCGTCTGTGTAATAGGTATTTCAAACGCGACGTTTGTATGGAGTGCTCGGGGTGTGGTTATACAATAAAAACCTTAACTCATGTCACAGTAGACATCAGGCTCATGTGGAGATCGTGGAATATGCGCCTGGCCTAACTAGTTACTTTGTTGTAATCTCTAAAAGCGGAACCTTGTCCTTATTCGAAGATTTTGTTGGTGTAACATTATTAACAGGATTTTTAAAGTACATTACTACCGCTATAATGACTAGACCGATTGACACAATTGTATACGATGTAATATAAATGTTAAATATAATGTAGCACACTACTGCTGTAATAATTAGCTCTAAAGCACTAGCATATGTTTTTAATATCGAATTAAGATTTTTCAAAAAGAAACTAGTAACTATACCGACAATTGCACTATTTATAGTTATAAGTATTACGAATACATCTCCCAACGATTGGAAGTCCTCCACTATAGTGGGTAGTTCACCTTTTAACATCAAAATGAAAAAGTTGGATATGATGGAATCCAGATACATGAAAACATTTTGGAGGAATATATCGACGGTTGCACCTTGTGATTTCAATAAATATTCGTTATACGTACCTGCTAAACAAGAACAAAAGTTTTGGAAGTTGATAGAGAGGAAATATATATTGAATATTTGTGACCAGGTGTCCGAGCTGTCGTTTGATGGTGTTATGGCTTTGGCAGCATCGAAGTTTTTGATTATACAACCCAATGTAAGGATGGCCAACGATGTCCATTGGAGGAATGATAGCTTATTTTTGAATAAACACTGAAAAATAAAAACATATGATTAGGTAAACTAGTAATAACTCATTATGCTACCGGCCAAATTATCGCAATTTCGCGAAGCTTTTCGTTGTCGTGTTGTACAATTAGAAACTATAAATCAAGGGATTTAAGTTTATTTTCATGAAATCCATTTAATTTATTTATTTTAAGAGAAATTAAACTTTAATTCCTTGATTCAAAGTTTCTAATTGTACAACACGACAACGAAAAGCTTCGCGACGACAGCGCGATAGTCTGGTCTAGGGGTTATAACTAGGGTTGCCAACCCTACTATATAATATAGTATCCTACTGTATTGCGGGTTCGCCTACTATATTTTTTTTTTAAATATATAGTAGGCAAAACTACTTATTTTTTCAAGTGAAAAATTAAACAAAAGCAACAAAAAACTTATTACTTATATGCACATAAGTAATTGCATAATATTTTTTTTGTTTAAACTCTTGTGTTTATGGTTGTTGAATAAATTATGAAAATGTTTAGCAAGTGTGAAAAATACAACTTCTTTAAAATCCTCCATAGAAAACGGCAACCTACTATACTTTTATGGACTTTTCGCCATCTACTATATTTTTACACGTAATAATCTTGAAAATACTATATTTGATGCAAAAAAAGTTGGGAACCCTAGTTATGACGGGTGTACCAAGACTCTCAACGAAGCCGAAGTCCACGCATTCTGCCCATCATCAGAATCATTCTTTTTCCAATTTTTTTATTAAATCTTATTTTATTCGATATTTCCTAATGTTTGTACTAATAAACATTTTCTTTGTATTTCGTAACAAACAATGGCTTTCAAACGTCATCACTCAATGTATCTCATGAGCACGCATATAAACGCTGCCTTTCATTCAACTCGGCCGCTCGCGGCTGTGTAGCATACACTCACAGGCGCGGTCTGTTGTACGCTTTAAATTGTGTAGTAATGTATGCAATGCTTTGTTAACACCAAAAATTTAAATAGTTTCCTAGCAATAATTTTGAACAGAAATGGTACTGATGATGGGCAGAATACGTAGACCTAGGGGCTGCGTTGAGTGAGGGTCTTGTTACACCCGGTATATAGTGCCAGCATGCATTGTCTTACTTTTATTAAAAACAACGAAATGAAATCGTACCTGAAACAATATAGCGGTGAGTACAACTCGAAACTGCAGCAGCACATAGTATGACGTGGGGTCGTAATGAGACAAATTAATAAATGCCAAGTTGTTGTAGAAACAGTACAGCAGCGACGGTATGAAGTAAAGTAGCAGCAGGTTATAATTTAAAGCGATCGCTTTAAATAAGTTTATCTTGTTTCTGGAATAGAAAAAAAAAATCTTAGAAATTCTACTTTACATATATTTACAAACATGAGTCGTAATAATTCTATTTAGCTCCATAGCTATAGTCAAAACCAAGCCTATCCTTATTTTGTAGGATTCGGTCCTGGTAAGCGACATTTTCAGGCGGGAACTACTACAGTACCACCCATGTACTGATCAGTCCAGAGCACTGCAAGTAAATGCTCTGAAACACTCTGGCTTTTCAGATATATTTAATTTTAAGAAACCGGTGCGGTACAGAGCAGGTAGATCATTGGTTCCTAACCTGGGGGTAATTACCCCCGCAGGGGTAAAACAGCTATTCTATGGGGGTAACAGAGGTGGTATCAGTAAGAATGAATAGAATAGAGAGATTACACTATGGTTCATTTCAAATAACATTTCTTCAATCTTCAATGACACTATTGGCTATGCACTGTGAATGTGATAGGGCGTCAAGGCAACACCCCCTCCCTCAAGCTAACGCTGGGGGTAAAGTCTGCTTCCCTACTAGGTGATATGGGTAACAATATTGAAAAAGTTAGGAACTACTGAGGTAGATAGTGTCTGTAAGTACCCACAGGCATTTTTAATACCGCAGCCTGGCTTGTGACTGCCTGTAGTGTAACTTGATGCCTGTTGTGTGGACGGAAACCGCAAATATTTTCCGAGCGGGTCTTCTCTCGATATTTAGTGAAATTTCTTTTAACAACTAAGTAATAAAATCTTTTCACACCGATCTCAAAGCATCGCGGCCCGGGATTAAGTAATCGGTTTATCAGTAAAAACAAAATAGTCCTACGAGGGTGGACTGAAATGTTTTCGACATTCATAACATAAGGGACCATCCTATATTAATTTTCAAAGTACTATCATAGTTTGCTCCAGTTTTTTAACAGTCGATGAGAAAACTTTGAAACATGTCTATGTGGGTCAAGTTGGTATTGACAATGAAATGTTTGTTTGTTTATTCGTTCCGTCTTTTGAGGTCTCTCTTCAATGCTGACTGACCCATGTCTCTACATACAATACCCTGAATTTTAAACGCCTTTTTGTAATGCTTTGTCTCTCAATTTACCAGTGTTAGCGTCCTCGCAGACTACAGACTTTCTAAAGGCCGATAGTTGGTTTGTTTTAAAACAATGTCACAGAATATGTGTAACATAAATAGGGGCATCCTCGCAAATTGGTAATACGATGCGATGGAACCATGTCACATTAACATCAACGTTGACGTCATACGCAACAAAACATTACATGTAACAATAAAATTCTCTTAGAGCTTTCAATCATGTTTAATGCTCTAAGAAAATTCGAATAGATAATTTAATATATTACCTATTGAATTATTATTTTCGATAAGATAGGGTCTAGGTATATAAAATAATACTTACAATTGTTTTTCGATTTTGAGGTTAAAAAAATGGCCGCCAGCTTCATTAGCAATTTGCGGAGATAGTATTATAACGAAAGAAAACAATAAATACTAAAAGGTATTCATCTATTGTTAAGCATTATTTTAGAAACCGGATATAGTAAAATTATAATCTATGGTTTTATTGTGATTATGACCACTTAGATAATGAGTTTATTACGCATGTACCTACCTACTCATGAAAGAAAAATGTAAGTAGGTAGTAGGAAGTAGGAAATTCTTTGAAAATCGTGAATCATCGGTAGGATAAAAATAGTCTTTAATTTATCTACCAATCACGATCAGTATCTGCAGTAGTGATTTGGATATTGTCATGTTCACATAAAACACTATTTGTACATTAACTGATTGAGTCAGTCAAAAATTTTTCTTAAAGTAGCAGATTTCCGCACTTTAACTAGTTAATCTGCACATTAACTGATGCTAACTAACACCGTTAAAGTGCGGAAGACAGTGAGTAGAAATAGCCAAGGCTTCAGGAAATTTAAGTTAAGGACCTATTTTGAAAGTAAATTCCCCTCGCTTTTGTGTCTACCCCCTTTTATGTGATTACACATTTTTTTCAATTAAAGAACCTGACCCCCTAGCCAAAGTAACATTTGCAAATTTTCGCTATCGCTTCGCTTCGAAACATGTATGGATTTGACGTTTTAATGGATTTGACGTTTTAAAATTCGATAGTTAACGAAACCTCATGTCAATCCCATACATGTTTCGAAAGCGAAGCGATAACGAAGATTTGTCAATGTTACTTTGGCTAGGCCCTCTGTTTTCGCACTTTAACTGATCCTTGATCGTTAATCTGCAGATTATCTAGGGAATCTGCAGATTACCTAGTTAAAGTACGAAATAAAACCATTTTTCGCACTTTAACTGATTCGACCAGTGAATCTGCAGATTAACTAGGTAAAGTGCACTCTAACTGATTTCCGCACTTTAACGGTGACATAGACACTTGTAGTCCCTCCCCTCCCTTATTTGAAGCAGTTCACTAAACTAAATCAGACACAGGTCCTTCGCGGTTTTGAAAAATAACACAAGTGATTTAGATCAGCTATTGATTAGTGCGAAATATTTGTTGCTAACCGCCAAGTACGCGAGATATCTGATAGATAACGGCGCACGGCACTTGTATAAAACAAATGCTCAAGTAAGAACTGGAAATGCTCCTTGTTTGAAATTAGAAATGCTGCTTAGATAGAAGGCTAAAAATAAAATAAAATAGGTATCAAATTAGTTTAGTTACATACAACGAAATGCAGAAGATAAATTCGTAGCTCATCAAGTTGTTTGCCATATTTAAGGTTCCAAGACATTTACGCGGTGATTTGCATATTTTATTTTATTTTTTTATATTATGATAAAACTACTTAATAATTATAATATCTAAATTCGTAACAGTAACAATCATAGGAAGTGAAGTCCCCATTAGCCTATCAGTACATTAGTGATAGATAAAACAAGAAATTACACTAGTTGCTATTGAATTTTGGGGAAATATCACACGCCTTAAAAGCCAATGGTTAATAAAATAGTTATACAAATAGTTATACAATAGGTTTGGTTGTCAATGTCGGAGCTTTTAAAGGCAGATGAAAGGATCAATTTAATCGACTATATCCCCCATATGTTGGGGTCTATCCCCTCTCCTGTTGGAATGACCGGCTTTTTTTTTATTTAGATGGCCCTGCCGAAAAATATTAATTCCTCCAGATTAAAAGTCCTACAGTTATAAAAAAATACTTTTCGAAAGCTAATAGTATCAACTAGGTATCAAGTAAAAATATATTATGTAAATATTTAACTTTAATATGTCTTAAAAAATTACTAAAGTAAATTTTAATCCGAAATTAGTGTGCTATTTTTTTATTTTTCTCACAGACTGCAAAAACCAGGACATTAATGTGCAATTTCTTGCACTATTATAATACTCAGGAATATTATCTATAAAACTACATCAAAATCATTGATCAACACACAAGAAAAAAAAGAGAGGAATTAAACATCTACTATAAGCGTCTCCTGTGGCTACAGGGACAAAACAGCAAGTTGGCATTAGACAACAAACTTTTAATACATAAGACGGTCCTTAAGCCACAATGGACCTATGGTATTCAACTCTGGGGAAGTGCCAGCAATTCGAACATTGCATGCCTCCAAAAAGTTCAAAATATCATACTCCGAACCATCAGTGAAGTGCCATGGTATATCACTAACTCTGAAATATATGAATACCTGGAAATTAGTACAGTTATGGAAGAGATTGCCAATGCAACTCAGAGATACCAGGGGGTAGGCTGGATAGACACCCAGTTATGGCATCACAGCTTTAACTCGAAGCTATACCAAGCGCCTCAAAAGGAAAGATGTCCTGTAACTCCTTACATCTTTCCTTTTGAGGCGCTTGAATATGACCCTTACTTACATAATCATGTTTTTAATGAAAATGGTCAAATTAAAAACAATTTTATCAGTTTTTAAATTAAGTTAATAATTTTATCTGAAAATAAATGTCATTGAACCATAAAAGCAAGTATTTACGAGGTTTTTGACCATTTTGACCATTTTCGAAAATTAACATTTAGTGCTTGTAAGGGTCATATTCAAACAACAATAACTTTCGAAATATGCAACTTAGAGCAATGATTTTGATCCCGTTTTGTAGGTAATATTCCTGTGTAATATAAAACATAAAATATATAAATTGTACATTAATGTCCTATTTTTTGAGAACTGTAAGAAAAACTAAAAAAGCACACTAATTTCAGATTAAACTTTACTTTAGTAATTTTTTATGACATAATTATTAAAGTTAATAGTTTACATAATTAATTTCTTTACTTAATAGGTGATATTTCTTTACTTATAGGACTTTTACTATTTAACTAATAATTTTAATATTTATTATTAGAATTAATATTTTTCGATGACCCTTCATCTAAAATAAAAAAGTCAAATTTAAAATGCCGGTCATTCCAATAAAATCAGGTTTTGTCAATAAAATTGATCATATTATCTACCTTTAAAAGTTCCTACATCGCTAACCAAACCTATTGATTGATTATTACAGAGTACAGATGAAAAAACTAAAACAGCATGATTACTTACCCATTTTTAACTGTATAGAGTATTGCAGAAATGATAAGCTTAAGAAGTTCTGACAGAAAGACAACGAGGGTTGTGTTATAGTCGTATCCACCATTTTCTGTCTTAGACGCAGTAACAAACACACCTGAAATTAAAGTACATTTTGTTTACTATGATATAAGCCTTGAATGAAAAAGATCCAAATGAAATAATATTTAATCAGCCAAATGACCAATGCTATGATATTTTTTGGAGTGCTTGTTTTACTCATCCAATAAATGAAATAATTATACATAAAAAATATATATCATGCAATTAATTTGCGAACAACCTCCTGGTATTTATGTTGGTAAAAAAAACATGGCACTTAATGTAGCTAGAGAGCTTGTGCAATATGATACAGTTCAGAGTGTACATGACGGCGAGGATGACCACTTGCAAGGTCTTGGTGGTACACCTAGTGGTGGCACGCTTTGAAGTATGTAAAATTTCAATATGCACTACAAGTGTTTTGACAAAATTTCAAATTTGCAGTAAAGTAAACTAGTTTATAGCACAAAACAACATTGTCAATTAATCACATTAAAGATAGTTTAACAAAGTCCTACTATATCACAATAAGTTACAAAATCTAGGCTGCTAAACTACTGATATAAATTACCAAAATAAAAAACAAGATAAAATGAAAATATACCTACATGCCTACAACAAACCGACGATAAGTAAAAAATTTTAGCTAGAATATTATATTATTTATAGGTACATATTATATTATTTTACTCTTTGGATACTGATAAAGAAGGAAAATAACAAGCGTTAGTTTTAATTGGAAAGCAAGCACAGTAAATTATATTCAAATATTTGGTAACTACCTTGAAAAACAAATAGTATAATATATAAACTAAAAATTATAAAGGCTTCTTTATTTGGGAAAAGGTCCTTTTTCATTTTTTCTTTCGGAGCAATCAAATTGTTTCTATTTTAAACACACTGACAGTGTATAAACTTATTTAAATAAACTTTATAACCACCCACCACACAAACAAAATTTTAGAAATTATTTTAATCGAAACCAATAAAAATTTTTTGGCTGTCTGTGATTATTTATGATCACATCACAGATTACTAAATTTTGTAGAAGTTGATGTTTTGTCCTTTTCGGGACAGGCGAAGGACTACGCCATACAGCCAGTTCTTGCGTGTTGGTTTCTTAGTGAATTATACATTAAAATGCGGGTGCATCACATTCCAATGCTGCTTGGAGCATTTGGCAGCAAGTATATCAAGACAGTTTACTCGGTAAGTTTTGCCGAGGTAGCGACCACTACAATAAAAGTCTCAGCTTCACACAACCAAGATCGCGCCTATTTCCATTATCCCACATATTGTTCAGTTGCGTAGACACTTGTACCACAAAACTACACCAATTTTAAGACACAATATCCACTATGAATCAATTTGCGAATAATTAAAATAGTCACCGAACTGAACTCGACAAAATCCCGCCAAAAACTCCTTACCTTACTAAATTTTGATGATTTGATCACTGATTGGATTTGTGCCTGACATTCTTGCAATTAGTAATCTGTGATTCTTGCTGACATGTCAATTTGTCATGTCATTTGTCAGTTAATGGTTGCATTCCAGCAAGCTAATTACAGTTCGAGGTATATATCTTAAAATCGGGTGAGGATTGCGCGGAACGCGTATTTTGGGCGTGCGTACAGGGGGCTGACAGCTTTAGTTCCATCCCAAGAGTTTTGGCGCTAGCGTCGTGGTTTGGACTTGTATGTATTGGATTTATCTGTGTGTATGTATTGTCAGTGTTGCGTGACTGTGACAGACATGACAGTTCTTCGGTCCAGTTGTTTTATTTCAAAGAAAAAACTTATTTTAGTATTTTAATTCTATTTTTCTTTGAGTTGCTCGCTTCATTGGTTGTCTTGGTCTCCACAAATCCTGATTTAGTTGAACTCGGCAAAAAATAAGTTACTAAAGAAACGCATTTGTGTATAGCTTTTTGACGAAACTCAGTTTGAAGAAGTTGGCGATATAAATTCGTCAATACATTTTCCTTGTTTAATCAAATTATGCAAATGCAGAAATTGTATGGTGTTTTACTTACTACCGAAGGTAAGTTTCTATCTTAATAATAAAAAAGTTAAGTGTTCCTCTCCATGTTAACAATAGGTAGGTACCTACATACCTACTTTTCTCCCACATTGAGTCAAGGTACAGGGTAATGCATCTTAATAGTAATTTATATAAAATCAATAAACTTACAACAATAAATAATATATTTGCAAAAAATGGCAGTTGAAGATGTATTGTAAAGGTACATAGTTAAAACATTGTTATTACCGAACACTCAAACGCTTCCTACCTAAAATCTTTAAGTTAAGGAAGGTCTCGCTGTCATCTCATGGTCAATGAGGCTGTCATTTCTATGGTATTTCTGTCAGACCTTACAACTTATGATACAATCAGACCATAACTTTAAGAATCTACTGAGTATTTGGTCGTTAACCTTAAAAGTTCTGTATTATAATATTTACATTTATTGTTATTATTCCAGTGTACATGGTAAAAAAGGAGCATAACTACTGTCACCCAGGATCAAGTACAGGATATTAGTAGACATGGAGACTGTTGCGGGCATGCAAGGTTTGTTTGTGATTTCTTTTTTTAACAAAATTTCTGAATTCCCTTTTAGTGGTTCTCCGTCTTTAAATTTTTTAAGTATAATCGTTTCATGAAACTTTTGCATTCAGTCAACTAGCAAACTATTTGTAGGCTACTTATTTTAGAGTTTAATAATTAAATATGATATTATAGGTTAATGTTAAAATGTTTTTTTTTTGTTTGTAATATTAATATACAATCAGTCGCCAGACTATAAGTAATTGTGTTGGGAGCTATTCACGTTAAAGATGGAAGAAAGCCAATGCTTCAGCCTCTCTTAGTCATCAATCACATTTCTTATTCTTTCTTATATTTGGTTATCTCTCCGCTGACCGATGTTAAAATGTTAATGATGTTATAAAGTTATAAATAACTTCATACTTATTAAATATTAGAATTTTCGCATTTCACAATGCTATTTTTAAATTAAGATAAATAAATACTCGAAAAAATCAATTCACCAATAGCACCTTAGATGGGACTTGAACCCGTATCCTTGGGACTCCAGCCCAATGCACTGACCAATGTGCTGGCTTGCAGCGAAAAAGTAATAAGTACTAGAAAATTTCACCAATGCAACTAGTGACTCTGTACCATAATTGGTCAGTGCATTAGGCCAGAATCCCAAGGGAGTGGGTTCGAGTCTCATCTGAGGTGCTACGGGTGAGGTGATTTTTTCTAGTATTTATTTATCATAACTTCATACTAACTGTTAAGTACTTGATTTTTATATCACTTTTCATTTTTTATTTGCAGGTAATGTTTTTTTCAATGAGCATCACCACCAGCATTACTATCATTAACTAGCGAAACACCAATGATTCCAAAACATCAGAGTGAGGTAAGCTAATATTTTGGTGTTAATAAAGTACTTAATTATTAAGCTTATTTGAAATATAATTATTTAATAATTAATTATGGAATGTCATATTAAAAACAATGTTAGGTCTAACAATAATTTGAATTTAGTCAAATACTCAGAGATTAATGTCGAAATATTTTTGTTTCAGATGATATTTCTTCTAAGCACAGTATTTCCTATGCAATGTCTTATTAACTTAATTAGTGTACAATTTTAGATGGAGATGGAATTACTTTTATAAAAAAAAACTGTTATTAAAACATATGGAGTGCAAAAAATTGGATTAAACCATTATACACATGTGTAAAACATATACTTCAACTAAAATTAATAAATGATAATTGTAATTAACATTGGTTGTTTTATTTTATTTATAATTTAAATTAAAATTCATAATAAGTACAAAGGGGGTCCTTTATTGATTGTCGATAATAGCACATCACTAAATAAAGAATATCGATATCGATAGTACTTCGATTGGAAGCACTAGTGCTCTTGGGTTGGAATTGTTGGAAAGCGATCGCAGCGCCATAACTTCTGGACGTGGAACTAAGCTAAATTGACTGTCGTATCTGTAGCTTGCTACAAATTAGTAATCTGTGCGTGCGTAGCGGTGAGGTACGCCGGTGGCGCACTACAATTTTTGTACTGAAAATTGCTATTGCGCAAGCTTCATTGTCTATGGTCTGTACCTTGATTACGTAAAGCTGTTGCTAACAATTCTCGATTGAAATGGATTGAAATCGCAGTTGCATTGCTCCTTTAAGTAAGATAGTTGTCACATTGGTTCTTACTAAAGCAGCAATGTCACTACGATTTCTGTCAAAGTTGATTGCAACAAAGTTAGACAATCAGCCGGCTGGTTCAAGTTAAGAGCTCCGACCCCGAATTACGTAAGTCTGTTGCTAATAGTGATGGGCAGTGGATAAATATCCTAAAAGTAAAAAACTCGGATATTTATCAAAAATAGATAAATATCCGTTTTTAGCCATTTTTAGCGGATTTTTATCCAAAAATGCCGGATAAATATATTCAGGCCTGAATATACACAATAGATTTGCTTCTTGTTAACTACATTTTTGACGAAAACAGTATTTTGTGCTCGAAACAATGTTTTCTTAATTTTATTATCTGTATAGCGTTGTACGTAGTGATGGGCAGTGGATAAAAACTCAAAAGGTAAAAAACTCGGATATTTACCATAAATGGCGGATAAATATATTAAGACCTGTTTCTATACACTAGTTTTGGTCCCACGTGAGGCCCCGCCCCCGCTACTAACCCAACCACGATGACAACTGTACCTGGCAACATATAACAAGCGCACATTGAGGACTGGTCCCTAGGCTAAATGGTGTCGTTTCATCGCCCACAAGTCCCTTGTCAACGACGTGGTTACCATCGCAATTGTGTTGACCAGGGTATGCTGGCCGACTTATGGAGAGGGAGAACCTATTTACGATGAACTGTTTTTTCAGGAAGAGATAATACCAACGCATAATCCAAGATAGCGGCCAGCTTTTTTGTTTTTGGGCCGATTTCGATGAAACTTTGTTTAGGGCACAATTTTTAAAAGAAAACAGCAGAGCAATATTGAAAATGTGAAAATTCAAGATGGCGGTCATCTTTTTTGTTTATGGGCCCACTTCGATGAAACTCTGTTTTTTGTACTATTTTCACAAGAAAACAGCGCAACGCAATGTTAAAAATTATAAAAATGCAAGATGGCGGCAAACTTTTTTGTTTGTGGGCTGATTTCGATGATACTCGGTTTATGTACTATTTTGACAAGAAAACAGCAACGCAATGTTAAAAATATGAAAAATCAAAGATGGCAGCCAACTTTCTTGTTTTTGGGCCGATTTCGATGAAACTCGGTTTTTTGTACTATTTTGACAAGAAAACAGCAAAGTTATATTAAAAATGACAAAAATCTAAGATGGCGGCCAAACTTTTTGTTTGTGAGCCGATTTCGATGAAACTCGGTTTTTGGTATTATTTAGACAAGAAAACAGCTACGCAATGTTATAATTATGAAAAATCAACGAGTGCGGCCAACTTTTTTTTGGGCCGATTTCGATGAAACTTTGTTTGGGGCACTATTTTTAAAAGAAAACAGCAACGCAATATTAAAAATCTTAAAATCTAACATGGCGATTGGCGGCCAACCTTTTTGTTTGTGAGCGGATTTCGATGAAACTCGGTTTTTAGTACTATTTTGACAAGAAAACAGCAAAGCAATATTAAAAATGACAAAAATCTAAGATGGCGGCCAAACTTTTTGTTTGTGAGCCGATTTCGATGAAACTCTGTTTTTGGTACTATTTAGACAAGAAAACAGCAACGCAATGTTATAAATATGAAAAATCAACGATGGCGGCCAACTTTTTTTTGGGCCGATTTCGATGAAACTTTGTTTGGGGCACTATTTTTAAAAGAAAACAGCAACGCAATATTAATAATGTCAAAATTTAACATGGCGGCCAACCTTTTTGTTTGTGAGCGGATTTCGATGAAACTCGGTTTTTGGTACTGTTTTGACAAGAAAACAGCATCGCAATGTTAAAAATATCAAAATCCAAGATAGCGGCCGACTTTTTTGTTTTTGGGCCATTTCGATGAAACTCGGTTCTTTTGTACTATTTTGACAAGAAAACAGCAACGCTATTTTAAAAATGTCCAAAAATCAAAGATGGCGGCCAACCTTTTTGTTTGTGAGCCGATTTCGATGAAACTCGGTTTTCTGTACTTTTTGACAAGAAAACAGCAACGCAATGTTAAAAATATGAAAAATCAAAGATGGCGGCCATCTTTTTTGTTTGTGGGTTCATTTCGATGAAACTCAGTTTTTTTGTACTATTTTGACAAGAAAACAGCGCAACGCAATGTTAAAAATGATAAAAATGCAAGATGGCGGCAAACTTTTTTGTTTGTGGGCTGATTTCGATTAAACACGGTTTTTTGTACTATTATGACAATAAAACAGCAACGCAACGTTAAAAATATGAAAAATCAAAGATGGCGGCCAACTTTCTTGTTTTTGGGGCGATTTCGATGAAACTCAATTTTTTGTACTATTTTGACAAGAAAACAGCAACGCAATGGTTAAAATTAGAAAAAGCCTACATGGCACCCAATTTTTTATTTGTATGTCGATTTAGATGAAACACGGTTTTGGTACTATTTTAACAATAAAACAGCAACGCAATGTTAAAAATATAAAAAAATCCACGACGGCGGCTAACTTTTTTGTTTGTGAGCCGATTTCGATGAAACTCGGTTTTTGGTACTATTTTCACAAAAAAACGGCAACGCAATGTTAAAAACATAAAAATGTGAAATGGCGGCCAACTTTTTGGTTTGTAAGCCGTTTTCGATGAATCATCGAAATCAGCCTACATACAACAAAGTTGGCCACTATCTTGGTTGGATTTTAACATTATTAACATTGCGTTGTTGTTTTCTTGTCAAAATAGTATTAAAAACCAAGTTTCATCAAAATCGGCCCACAAACAAAAAAGTTAGCCGCAATCTTATATTTTTGATATTTTTAATATTGCATTGCTGTTTTCTTTTGAAAATAGTGTCCCAAACCGATTTTCATCGAAATCAGCTCGAAAACAAAAAATTTGGCCACCATCTTGGATTTTTCATATTTTTAACATTGCGTTGCTGTTTTCTTGTCAAAATAGTACAAAAATGGAGTTTCGTCGAAATCAGCCCACAAACAAAAAAGTTTGCCGCCATCTTGGATTTTTGACATTTTTAATATTGCGTTGCTGTTTTCTTTTAAAAATAGTGCCCCAAACAAAGTTTCATCGAAATCGGCCCAAAAAAAAGTTGGCCGCCATCGTTGATTTTTCATATTTTTAACATTGCGTTGCTGTTTTCTTGTCAAAATAGTACAAAAATCGAGTTTCGTCGAAATCAGCCCACAAACAAAAAAGTTTGCCGCCATCTTGGATTTTTGTCATTTTTAATATTGCGTTGCTGTTTTCTTTTAAAAACAGTGCCCCAAACAAAGTTTCATCGAAATCGGCCTAAAAAAAAGTTGGCCGCCATCGTTGATTTTTCATATTTTTAACATTGCGTTGCTGTTTTCTTGTCAAAATAGTACAAAAATTGAGTTTCATCGAAATCAGCCCACAAACAAAACAGTTTGCCGCCATCTTGCATTTTTAACATTGCGTTGCTGTTTTCTTGTCAAAATAGTGCCAAAATCCGAGTTTCATCGAAATGAGCCCAAAAACAAAAAAGATGACCGCCATCTTGGATATTTGACATTTTTAATATTGCGTTGCTGTTTTCTTTTAAAAATAGTGCCCCAAACAAAGTTTCATCAAAGTCGGCCCACAAACTAAAAAGTTGGCCGCCATCTTAGATTTTTGATATTTTTAATATTGCATTGCTGTTTTCTTTTAAAAATGGTGTCCCGAACCAATTTTCATCTAAATCGGCCCAAAAACAAAAAAGCTGGCCGCCATCTTGGATTTTTCATATTTATAACATTGCGTTGCTGTTTTCTTGTCAAAATAGTACAAAAAACCGACTTTCATCGAAATCGGCCCAAATACAAAAAAATTGGCCGCTATCTTGGATTTTTCATATTTTTAACATTGCGTTTAGGGCTTGCAAATATTCGATGAAATCCAATATTCGAATATTCGAAAATTTTTAAGGAGGTATTCGAATATATTCGAATATTATTCGAATAATTCTGTAAAATAAGACAGATGGTCGTAATTATTAAATATTGCTTATTTTTTCACGTTACACCAAAGTTGCTTTGTTTAATGGGACGCATTGTGTAAAAATTATCCTCAATTGACTTTTTTTTGCTTTCGCCCCACGTTTTTAGTTTGAAAACTTCTTTGTAGAGTTATAAATCTTTGAAGGGGAAATTATTTTATAATTATTAGTCCGTTTTTCTAGTTAATTTTAAGTGCATGTTTTGAGTTCAATTTTGATACTATTTAGTTCATTTTTAAAACGTATGTTTTTTCGTTTGATTGTCAGTAAATGTTTATTTTTTGTTTTTTAGTCTTGTCTCGGGCTTTTTTTTCGGTTTCATTATTAAACCAGGGTCTAGTACTATCTCTCATCAGAATACATGTCAAAACGAATCAAACGAGCCCAAACTTGATGAGGTTGTATGGTATTATTATAGAGATCCTGTACCCTTCTTTTGGCTTCATCACCAGATCTTGGATACTATTTCCCAACAGATTACTTGTCAAGACAAATCAAACGAGCCCAAACTCTATGGAGTTGTAGAGTTCCTGTAGCCTTCTTCCGACTCAATCACCAGACCCTGGAAATCATTTTCCGTCAAAGTACTAGTCAAGACAAATCGAACGAGCCCAAAATAAATGGAGCTGCATGGTTTTATTACATATTTTTCGTGATTTTCTTCCGGCTTTATTATCAGACACTGGACACTATTTTCCCAACAGAGTACTTGTCGAGACAAATCAAACGAGCCCTCGATGGATATATATGGTTTAATTATAGAGTTCCTGTCATTTTTTTCCGGCTCCATCATCAGATCTTGGACACTATTTTTCAACAATGTGATTGCCAAGACGAATCAAACAAGCTCAAACTAGATGGATTTGTATGGTTTTATTATAGAGTTCCTGAGGTTTTCGTCCGGCTCCATCATCAGACTCTGGACACTATTTCCGAACAGAGTACTAGTCAAGACGAATCAAACGGGCCCAAACTAAATGGCGTTGCATGGTTTTATTACATAGTTTTGTGGTTTTCTTCCGGCTGCAAAATCAGACCCTGGACACTATTTATTTTCCCAACAGAGTACTTGTCGAGACGAATCAAACGAGCCCAAACTCGATGGATTTGTATTGTTTTATAACAGAGTTCCCGTGGTTTTCTTCTGACTCCATCATTATACCATGGACACTATTTCTAAACACAGTTATTGCCAAGACGAATCAAACGAGCCCAAACTCGAATGATTTGTATGGTTTCATTACAGAGTTCCTGTAGTTTTCTTCCATCATCACACTCTGGACAATATTTCCCAACAGAGTACTAGTCAAGAGTCAAGACGAATCAAACGAGCCAAAACTCCATGAATTTTTATGGAGTTTCAAACATAGGCCCTTACTCAAAAGCACTATTTAAATCTAAGAATATGACAAAGAAAATGAAAATAAGCTTAATAGGTGATACGCTGAAAGACCGTCAAACATCAGAGGAAATAAGAAGAAAAAAAACGAAAGTAAAAGACATAATAAGGAAAATAAGACTGTTAAAATGGCAATGGACGGTTTAAATGAAGAGAAAGCAAGGAAAAATGTACCGTATTATTACAGAGTGGCAACCATGGGAGAGAAAAAGGAAAAGAGGAAGACAAACCAAAAGATAGGCAGATGATATTATGAAAACTGGAGGAACACTTTGATCGTGAAAAGCAAGAGATAGAACAGAATGGAAACAGCTGAAAAAGGCCTACGTGTCGCAAGACAAGCTGATCACTAAAGCCAAAAAGGAATTAAATGAACAAAAGAAAGAAAAAATATTTATTTGAGACAGTCACACACTTGTAATTGTGAAGACGAATCAAACGAGCACAAAGTCGATGGGTTTGTATGGTTTTATTACAGATTTCCTAAGACCTTTTGGTTCCATCATCAGATCAGCTCAATGGCACTATAAGATGTCATTGTCTTCCTGTTCTGACTTTTGTTTTAAGTTTCAAGTCTTTGACTCATTGGGAAGCTAGATTAAAATCGTTTACAATTTATGGAAAAACAAACAACATAGGTAAACAAATAAATAAACGAGAAATTGAACGTTAACAATAGCTTCATTCTATGCTCACAAAAGTATTTAATGAATGACTTTTGCCTAAATCCAAAAAAGTGGAATATATTCGAATTATTCGAATATCACCGACTTGAGTATTCGAATAGCAAAATAAGGCGAATATTCGAATAATTCGAATATTCGAATTGCAAGCCCTAATTGCGTTGCTGTTTTCTTGTCAAAATAGTACAAAAAAAGAGTTTCATTGAAATCGGCCCACAAACAAAAAAGTTAGCCGCTATCTTGGACTTTTGACACACTAAACATTGCGTTGCTGTTTTCTTGTCAAAATAGTACCAAAAACCAAGTTTCATCGAAATCGGCCCATAAACAAAAAAGTTGGCCGCCATCGTACATTTTCGACATTTTTAATATTGCTTTACTGTTTTTTTTTTAAATAGTGCCCAAACCGAGTTTCATCGAATTCGGCCCAATAACAAAATAGTTGGCTGCCATCATGGTATTTTTTTACAATATTAACTGGTTTCCGAACCCTGCGTGTCAAGTAAATTTTGTGACAACCCTTCCGTTTTTGCGTAAAACTACGTGCTACGTACGTTGGGGGCTGGGGGTGCTAGAGTCATCGAACGAATTCATTCATAATTCTAAAGTAGTTTGAGAATTCTCAAGATGTAGTTTTCATTCTTCTATTGCATTTTTTGGATTTCTTAATTATAATGCACTTCAATAGCACTTATATTGTTTAAAATTATTAACTACCTTTATTTTAATTTCAAAATTTACGTGACATATCAAGAAAAGGGTTTTAAAATGAATATTTTATTAGGACGGATAAATATCCGTCCTTTTGGATAAAAACTCGGCTAAAAACGGATCTTTATTGAGTTTTTATCCATTTTGAGTTTTTATCCGGTCAAAAACCCATCACTAGTTGCTAACAATTCTCGATTGAAATCGATTGAAATCGCAGTTGCATTGCTGCTTTAAGTAAGATAGTTGGTTGACACATTGGTTCTTACTAAAGCATCAATGTCACTCACTGCGATTTCTGTCAGAAAGAATTGATTGCAACAATTTCACATAATCAGTTGCATTGCTGTTTTAGTTAAGATAGTTGTCACGTTGGTTCTTACTAAAGCATCGATGTAACTGCGATTTCTGTCAGAGTTGATTGCAACAAAGTTACATAATCAGTGGGCAGGGGGCCGTAAACGTTCAAACGTGTTTGTCAAACGTTTTTGAGAGGAGTGATTACATTCTCTACGGTTTTATTTGTACGTTTTCTCAGCGCACACGTTCAAACCGATGTTGGCAAACGCGTTTGACAAACAAACCATAGACAAAAAAACGTAGTTTTATTTATGGTTTGTTTGTCAAACACGTAGTTTTTGTTCGCAGACGATCAAACTGATTGACACACACTTAAAATTTGACAAACACGTTTGAACGTTTACAGGGTCCATTATGTTGCGCGAGCTGTACAGGTGCCGGCATATATGTATATTGGCAAGAGTACCATGCGTGTCGCCGTCGTCAGCGTCGCCAAACGATGAAACATACTTTTTTTTTGAAAATTACCAAAGAGACAAAATGTAATTACTTTTATAACATATGTTTGTTGAGTAGGTAGGTACCATGGGCAACAGCGTCGCTTAACCACTGCTAAGGTTAAAATCGCTTGCACGCCGCGCCCGCTGTCACATACGTTTAGTTCGTGCAGGGGCGATACGCGCGCACGCGAATTTTGTTGCAAACTGGTTAAGCGACGCTGTTGCCCATAGTACCTATGTACTTTGTTGCGTTGTGCGTTGGTTGTCCGTTGGCGTGTTCAGCAGGCTGATTATATTATCTAACTAAAAAGCATCTAGCGACCAGTAATAATTACGTAATCATCGCTATCAAACTGTTTTACATAAGAAATCGCAAATTTGTCGCAGTCGCGTCGCGGTTACTGAGAAAAATAATACGAACTTTGAAGCATTTTCTTGCACAGCACAAGTGCTCGTTTTTGATAGTTCTTTGGTTGTTCGCTGGAGGCAGCTCTCGGCGGGCTGATTATCTAATGAGGGCTTTTCCAAAGGACTAAAAACTGTAGGATCGATAGATGGCGCTGATAAATTAAGCACTGTCAACTGAGGCGCGTTTAGAACCTACGCTCCGAGTGCAACCAAACTTGTGTCAACCGAACGTCACGCTCTAATGTTTGATACGCCGTTAGAGCGGTGGTTGCACTCGAAGCGTAGGTTTTGAATGCGCCTCAGTTGACAGTGCTTAATTTATCAACGCCATCTATCGATCCTATAGTTTTTAGTCCTTTGGAAAAGCCCTCATTAGAAACCACCTAAAGTCGCATTACTAATTTCCCAGCAAAAATGTAAACAAAGGTGTTGCCAGAACAAAGCAATACAAAAAGAAATAGTAAATTGCTAAGTCAGGCAATAAACACACTTACATAGTTCTTCATCAAAAACCTAATAAAAATAGATTAGATAAATATTCTGAATCATGAGTTTTGCGTCAAAAACAGAAATATAATTTAATATTTCATAATAACAGTTTTATAGTAGAAAACATTTTATGACGCTGTGCACACATCAACTGCAAACCATACACATAAACATTTGGTCTTTTTATAAAATTTCATATAAATTAGTATTACGAGTAGTAGCTGTAGTAGTAACATTTGTCTTTTGGTATTGGGGGGGAACAGGCGGTGATGTTATGTATTTTTGATAGTTTACATACAGTCAATATCTAAGTAAAGTTTTCTTATCAGTTCGTTTCAAGAACTTTTAACATCAAAAATTATGATAGGTTATGAAGATAAAATTTCTAATTACCATCCTACTTTAAAATAACCCTGGATGACATTATATTTATTATGACTCAAAATATAATAAACAAATTAAAAAGTTTTAAAAGTGACCAAAGGTTTTCAATATCTGAAAATGTCACTATCAGGGTCAGTTTGTCAGTTTGACAGTGACGTTTCTTTGTTTACATTTTTGCTGGGAAATTAGTAATGCGACTTTAGCGACCGGAGTCATTTGACAGAATAATGTGATACATTGCTACTTCTTTTTGGGGTAAAAAAAACATACCATAGAAAAGTAGCAATGTATGTCGAATGAAACCGGTCGCTAAATAGTTTCTTTTTAGATAATCAGGGTGCGGATCAGGGGCCCTATTTTTGAATCACTCGACTGGCGTCGACTGATTTTCGTTCGACATATGACTCAAATGTATAAGATGTCGAACGAAAATCAGTAGAAACGAGCGCTCGGCTGGCTTCGAGCGATTCAAAAATAGGTCCCCAGGGGCCTTACTATGAGCTCTTATAGCAGGATTATATTGAACTATGACCTCAAAGGTTAGTTTGAAAGCAAACCTTAAATAGTCCTGTTTAAGGCCTGTTTTTGAACTGAACGGCTCAAGGATGATTTCTTATTTGTTGCTGATGTTAAGCCCTCTGAACAATTTAGGCTGGCCACATACATACGGAATCCCGATTCGGAATTCCGAACGGAATTTCGACAATGCATGAAGATTCCGTACGGAAAAATCCCGCATGTGTGTGGCCCATAGATTTTGTATGCAGTTGCTGCGTTCAGAATCACGTATGTACGGAATTCCGTAACGGGATTCCGTCTGTGTGTGGCCAGCCTTAGTGGGAATATTTTTTAAAATCTATTTAGTTGAATAGAGCCATCTATCGACATAAAATTATACTAAATTTGTCAGCTGTCAGAAAAACGTACGTTCATTCGTTCGTTTTTTCCAGCCAAAATCGGCCCTTTTCAACAAAGTTCGGTACCCTGATTATCTAAAAAGAAACTATTTAGCGACCGGTTTCATTCCACATACATTGCTACTTTTTCTTTGGTATGTTTTTTTTAATCCAAAAAGAAGTAGCACTGGATCACTATCATCTATGAACTGCGACCGGTCGCTAGGTGGTTTCTAATTAGATAATCAGCCCGCCCCCGGCGGCCTTTTTTTAACTTTGTGCTGGGGGAGTTTTTTGGCGCCATTTGTCATGTTCGGTTCGGTGTCTATTTTAATTATTTGCAAATTGATTCATAGTGGATTTTGTGTCTTAAAATTGGTGCAGTTTTGTGGTACAAGTGTCTACGCAACTGAACAATATGTGGGATAATTGAAATAGGCGCGATCTTGGTTGTGTGAAGCCGAGACTTTTACTGTAGTGGTGGCTACCTCGGCAGAACTTACCAAGTAAACTGTCTTGATATACTTGGTGCCAAATGCTCCAAGCAGCATTGGAATGCGATGCACCCGCATTTTAATGTAAACTGAAACAATCTATCACTGAAATATTCAACACTTGACACTGGCAAAAATTACTTCCAAGAGGAAAGTAGATTGCCAAAACAAAAATAAGAAGAAGAAGAACTTTGTGCTGGCAACAATCAATTTATCTGTCTGTCTGTCACTGTCAGTCAGCATATTCGATCATAAAGTGAAAATAAATATGTACTAATAAATATCCCCGATTCCGATATTTTGTGATTGATTTGTGATTTGCTTTACAGAAAATACAGAAATCCTATTCTATCCTATCCTATTACAGTATTGTAATAGTTCCCATACCTATATATTGAAATATTTATATTCGAAGACTCGTTCAATAATTTCTGATTGTTTCCTTTTGGTGATAAGGTGGAGCAGTGATTACGTTTTACTTGTAAATTACCTCGTTCGCACACTTGATAATAAAATTGACGATGTCTGGAGAAGACGATGACAGCACCTGGTAAGATACATCTTTTACTACTTACCTTTACCTGCATAAAATAATGTTGCGTAAAAAATATAAATTAGGTGGCCTTGCACTCTTTGTTTCGAGTACTTCGGAATATGAGGTTCCTTATGATATCTGCATACTCGTGTCGTGGGTAAAAACAGCTCTGTTAGTAGTTATGTTTATTTAAATGATTAAAATCTTTGTTGATGGAAACAAACAGCATACAATATTACCTTAAAACTATAGTCAATGACTCACAAAAGCCAAAACAGTTGCCTCAACAGGATACAACATTTCAATCAAGTGAACTCTAATAAAAATGTTTGGAAAGTAGATTGAATTAACTGAAAAACTAAGCACATTTACACACTAACATTTCCTTAGGAGTGTTTTTTTATTCGAATAATAACACCTAAAGTCTGTATTCCTTACTTGTCTGTAAACAATCTTCACCCAACTCTTTATTGAAATAACTATTTATAAAATACAACAATGGTTTTCCACACATAGATTATGAAATAAATTGTTAATAAATAACAATTCATAAAGTTACATAACATATTTTTAATTAACGATTTAAGTATAAAAGACGTATGACAGCTGTCTAAAACTGTTTACTAAATAAGGCAAGTAAGGACATACAGACTTTAGAAGCTGTGGCCTAGTATGCAAAGTGAAACAACTAAACTTTCAGATTTATATGCTTCATATCATATGTTACCGAATCATAACTAAAACCCAATAATATAGTAACTAATCCCCTAATGGTAGCAAAATTGAAACTGTTTTGTACTAATTAGGTACAATTAGGTAATAATTGGAGAATAAAAATCTGAAAACAGAGCCATTTTGGCCATTATGGATGTTTTAGCTGCCTCACTTTTGATAGTGCGTATTGTAGGGAATGATCATTCTAGGTGTTATTATTTTAAGTGTTAAAAATATCATTTTTTAACTTTTTTATTAAGGAAATTTCCTGTTTCAGGTTGATTGAATTAGAGTCTGCCCTCTTGGATGGCTGTTCAGCGCAACAAATTAACGCCCTCACAAAAGGTAAAAAAATACCTGAAACATTACGACCTGATGTCTGGCTCCTTTGTCTGAACTGTCAAGATGCTGGCAACCAATTATTATTGTTTGATGAAATATTTGACTTAGCCAACCAGAATGAACTTCGAGATGATGTGAAAAAGTTTGTTAATAGGTTGGGTAACGATGAAGATGACAAATTGGCTGTAATCTCTGATATTGAATCAATTATCACATTTTATTGCAAATCGAAACAGATTTCTTACAGTTCCAATAATGGTTGGATTGAAATATTGTTACCATTGCTGAGTCTAAAATTACCAAGATCAGACACTTACAATTTATTTGTAAGAATACAACAACTTTACATTCCAAAAGGCTGTACCAAAAACGGTGTACCATTCCATATACTGCGATTAATATTGCAATATCATGATCCCGAACTGTGTTCTTTCTTAGATACTAAACGCATCACACCTGAGCAGTATTGCTTACCATGGTTGAGATCACTCTTTGCCGGTCCCTGTAATTTAGAAGTGGTTCTATTTATGTGGGACTTATATTTTCAAAGATCAGATCCATTTTTTATATTTTTTCTCTGTTTAATTATGGTAATCAATGCAAGAGAACAGCTTTTGCAAATGAAAAATGAAGATAAGTCGGATATAATTGCAACTTTAAAAAACATGCCAGCTGACCTTGAAGCGAATGATGTATCTGACTTTTGTTCACTAGCTCATTACTATTCCTTAAAAACACCATTATCTTTTAGAGAAGATGTTTTGGAAGTATTATTTTCTGAAAGTGGTGTTGAAATTAATTCTAAATTATATTCACAAGCATTATGTCTTCCTGTGGCTGTGCACGAACTAATTGAAAGTGCGACAGTGGATGCATCGGATGTTGATAATGTAAAATTTTTTTTGGTTGATTGTCGTCCTGCTGAGCAATACAATTCTGGTCATCTGTCAACTGCCTTCCATTTAGACTGTAATCTCATGTTGCAAGAGCCTAATGCTTTTAACACTGCAGTCCAAGGATTACTTAATGCACAAACACAGGCTCTGGCTGCCGGCTCACTTGCTGCTGGAGAACACCTCTGTTTTGTAGGTTCAGGTCGCACTGAAGAGGATAGTTATGCTCATATGGTAGTAGCATCATTCCTTAAACGAAACACCAAGCATGTGTCTATGCTAGAAGGAGGCTTTGTGGCCATACATGACTATTTCGGCCCACATATGACAGACTGTTTGGAAGAACACAACCCTTCTTCATGTTTGGTTTGTGCTCCTAACAATAACAATGAAGCCCACATATTGCGAACTACTAAAGTAAGAGAGAATATACCTGCTATTCAGCTATTTAGTAAGCTGTCAACTGCTATGAAAACTAAAAGTCAGGAAGTGAGGGGAAAACTTATTGAGTATATAGTCAATCCTAATGCTACAGTGAATACTGGAGAATGGCATGTATCTGCCAGTGACAAGAAAGAACATAGGTACAGAAATGTACCACCTGTCTTCAGTATAAATGATGAAGAGGACGATTCCCGTTCAGATAGCCAAAGAGATGTGGCTGATGGTGAGTCATTGGAGGAAATAGTGGACGTGCACTCTTACATAAAGGAGCATAATGTTGTGAGTAGTTTTCCTTGTCAAGAAGTATTAATTAATGGGTACATGCATGATTCCTATCTTATTGTTACTGAGACACATTTAGTGGTCTTGCGTGATGTTCCAAATAAAAAAGGAATAGCAAAAGTCATGTCAAGGAGACCTCTAGCAACTATTGTTAAAATTACAGCCAAGAAGAGGCATCCAGAATTAATAACTTTTAAATATGGCATTCCAGATGGTGACAATTTATTGATTAAAGATATGGATCGTTTTCTTATTCCCAATGCTTCTGTTGCTACTAAAGTTGTTTCCAATCAGATTGTGCAGCAATTAGATAATAAACTACAATAAATATATTTTAATGAGCAGTATTAATATTGTATACTACATAATGCAAGATATTTCTGAATGTATACAGACCTAGAAATAATTCCAATTCCATTAGACCATTCAAAGTGATAGTTATTAAATGATATTTGAATTATAATTATTTAACTTCAATTTATTATAACTTGCTGTTATTTACGTACTTACAAACTATAATTTATTATCATGTAAGAGCTACAGTTGCTTATAAAGTAGGTACTTGCATATTTTTGGATTAAGTTTTCGTTTTATTAATGTAAAAATACTATTTACCTATAGGTATAGTATAACTACATTACTAGTTTAGACTTCATGTCATGTATAACTTATTTACACTGTAACTGAAGACATTGATTGTTTTGTTACTAATAGGTACACTTAAGGCGCTTATATTGGTCAACTAGCGCCGCCAATAAATTTATTTTTATTATTCGTAAACCAAGTAATTATTAAAAAAGAAAACAAACTTGCCCTCTTAAATTGTCTCTAATATTTTTTGTTTGAATAACTCTTAATATTTTTCATTCTTTGTACTAGTTTTAAAATGTAATCAAAACGCCAGTGGCCACATTCGAAAAATATTTCCCTTTTTTTAAATATTGACCTGATTTAGACCTTGTCCAGAAAGGGCGAATTCGCCGCGAATTTACACTGCTGTTAATATTGCACAGGTTGCTGACGTAGCTGGTCCTAAACGAGCATTGTATAACGAAACGCGTCTAATTCGCGCGTAGCTCTGGACAGGGTCTTACGTAAAATAAAAAGAAAAGAATTGGCGGCGCTAGTTGACGGCTATAAGGGCCTTAAAATCAATCAGGTGGACAATGTGTGTAATTGTAGGCCATCTATGAATCTTTATAAATGTACACTCGACGGCACGCTGGGCTACCATGACAGGGTAATCAAATTCAATCAAAGTCAAAGTCAAAAATAGTTTTATTCAAATAAACTTAATTATTAAGTACTTTTGAATCGTCTATATTTTCCTACCACCCGTTCAAGACTTTTTTAACTGACAAGAAGAACGGGCGCAAGAAACTTATCAGTTTTAATAGCAATAAGTAACGATATTTACAAACTTAAATATATAATCAATTTTATACTTAAATGCGAAGGTACATCTTAAGGCGGTTGTATGACCGAAAGTGGCGCCCTCAGAGGTTTTTATTTAATAAGTTATTAATAGAAAAAGATTTTAATAATGTTTATCGTGGAAATTTTAGGGCCCATAGTCTAGTATTTTTAGAAGGTATCACTACATGCCCTCGTAGTCATTCGTAGAAGTAGATAGCAAATTTGTCAAAAACGGCCACTTTTAGCAGTTTTTCTATCTACTTCTAGCAGTGACTACTAGGGAATGTAACGATACCGTCTAAAAATACTAGACTGTGGGCCCTAAAATCTCCACGATAAACATTATTAAAATTGTGTATTAAAATTTAAATATTAAATAAAATTCACCGCGGCGCCACTTTCGCTCAGGGTACCACCTTAATGTACCTTAGTTTAAAATACATCGCAGATTTTTGACAGTTGACTGTCAAAAACCTGACGTGCCGCTGACTATAAATGAAAACAAAAGTCCCCTGATACAAAGTACAGTCACGAGCAATAAGATGTACACACTTTGGAACTTATGTCATATTACGTTATTGAATAACCTATGACATTTTCATACTGAGAGTTAATGTGACATAGTTCTAAAGTGTGTACATCTTATTGCTCGTGATCGTACACGGGCTTTACTAATGCGTAGGTCCGGCCGGAAGGCCGAAAGGGACGGAGCAATACAAAGAAAAGAGAAAGTTGTCGTATGTCCTTTTCTTTTGTATTGCTCCGTCCCTTTCGGCCTTCCGGCCGGGCCTGCGCATGTGTAGAGCCCATTACGCTGCTCACGCATGATGTGTTCACTTACTAGAAGCTAGATTCTGGTCAACGAAGTTATTTTTAGTGAATTTTTAACCAAAGAATCTTTGTCAATTAAAATTTCTGTAACAAATAGTTAAATCTCAACTGTCTTAATAACATTTACGTAATTAAATGTAGAAATAAATCTTACAAGGTCCTTAGTCGTTTTCATATTAAAATGTTCAAATGTATGGAAAAGCACAATAAATTATAGGTACTTAATATTGCTTTATGGCCTAATTTGGCTGTCCGCAAAAATAGTAAAAGGATAAGTGTTCTCTTGCCAAGGATTTTCAGGATTACCTAAGTAATTTATTTCATGTCATGTACTGTCTGTATTAGGTATACGGTCAGCATGCAACTAAAGCCGATAAAAATTAAATTTTTACGTAAAGTACTCAGTAGAATAAACTTTTTTTGTCTCATGTTTCAAACAAGATATCTCACAAGATATCTGTAAAAAAAAATATACTATGACAAGTTTCTTAAGTGTTTAATGACTAGTTGCTGACTGTAGATATATGTTTATGTTTCTATAATGTAAATATTGTTTTCAATAAAGAGATTTATTAGACCTGACATCATTTGGCTTTTTGTTCAAAGATATCATTGAGGGAGGGACTGGGAAAATCGTCAAGATGGCGGGATCCACGCTGATTTTGAAATATTTAGTGATTAGGATAAATTAATAGTCTTTAGTGCTTGATACCTATGTTTGAAAAATACTGCCATCGATTTTTTTAAAGATATTTAGCTTAAGCAATAAGCATGTTATTAACTCATTTTCAATTTCTAAATAGGAAATACCTAACCTTAATACTGTTTTGTAATACATAAACATAACGCATTAACAAACTATAGGAGCAATAAAATTATAGGTATTCAGCGTATTTTCTATGTTCTCTTAAGCAGGAGTTTCCGAAGCTGTATTATAAAACCGTGTTATTTCTTATTTCAAAATTAAAATAATAATCATATTAATTGAAAAGAAATCTCACTCAAGAAAGCGCATTAAAATTGCAAGTGCTTATTAAAACGTCCCGCCAAGTAAAATTATGAATTGTCAGAGGTGATCCCGCGATCTTGATATCAAGAATTGGCGGGATCACTATGCCTAGCAATTTTATATTAAATACCTAGTACCTACATATAATTTTATAACATTTGGCGGTAGTACAAATAAGTTCTGTAAAAGTTTAAAAATAATTATGTAAGTAGAAGCATAAGAATCAAGCATAATAAATAATTGTACTAGCACGTATAGGTGCCGGCATATAACTTGGCAAGACAAAGATGAGACAAAACATGCGCCGAGTTTAGTGTTTGTAGCTCCTGCGCATCTTTTGTCTCGTTTTTATCTTGCCAAGTTACGTGCCGGGCTACGTATACCTACTAGGTAAGGTACATTAGTAATAATAAATATGTACTTGGCTTTTACTAAAAAGGACCTTCGTTTGGTAGTCATTCAAGAGAGGAATAAAATAACTAGGTATTTCATAAAATCTTTTATTATAAGTCTATTAACAAAGTGAGTATGATCTGTACAGATTATAAAGAAGATGATGCCATGAAGACTTACAGATAAGACGATCAAAGTAGTAGGTAGCTTAAGTAGTTACCTGCCTAAATTATAACTAGAAAAGAGGTTTATTTTTATGATATGTATCGATTACAGTTTATACAGGAAGAATTTTTTTTATCTTTTCAAACTAAAAGTAGGTAAGGTATCGACATATTATTACTTAAGTACTTAAAATTACAATTAATCACAGTAAATATACTTACAAGGTATGTAAATATAAACGAATAATGCTCCATGGATGGATGAACGGATCCTTCATTCTCAGAAGATCCATCGGCCAGATCCACAACGGATGCTATGCAGATTGTCTATTATGTCCGCAATATTTTATTTAAGTTGATACGGGTTGTTCGTTGGATATTATAACAAGCATATAACAAGGCTTTGAAGTAAAAAGTGTTTTCTACTTACTTATTTAGACGACGACGAGTATTGTATTCGTTATCGAAATTGAGACAGACAAAACTGATGCAGTTTCTTTCCACCGATTGTTAATTGTTACCTAGTGAATGTGTTACATCTCGAATGCATCCTAAATTGAACAATTGAACATTTTATATTATAAAATTTTATATTCTTCGTAAAAGTTCTGTTTTCTGTTAACCGGACTAATCATCTACACAACCGGACTACCGGATAGTAGTAACAATTCGGTGATTTAAATCAACCGGACTTCTGCTACCTACTAAAAAGTTGCATTAGTGCGGTTAAACGGACTAACACCCGAACTACTGCAACTAAAGGCTGCATCTGACTGAGCATTTAAAACTTTGACCACGTTTGGCCCCTTGGATTAAATTTTAAGCGTTATACTTGCACAGAAATATACTGGTTGGCTCTGTGAGCTGTAGACCTCGCGTTTATGTCATTTTTGAAATTTTTTCGAAATCGCTGATTTTTTTAAAATTATTTTTGAAGATCTATATCGACAAAAAATCTATATAATTATCGAACCTGTTCACAAAATTTCACGAGAATCGGTTGAGAAATGCGATCTGGAGGTCTACTCTAATTCATCGAAAAACGAAATTTCGTTCGAAATTTCGCTCATTTCCTACCATGGTTCCATTCGTTTCGAAACTTCGTTGAAACGAAATTAGTTTGACGTTCTGTAGAGGAGAACAGACGTACAGACATGTGAAAGGTCAATTAGTACTACTAAATAGGTACTACCTTTAGCAAGAGTTTTTCTGGAGTAAATTGTGTTCTGTGTTTTTCTGTTGTCGCACCTTGTTGTATGGTCTGCTGTGTGTTATCGTAACTAAAACGTCAACTCCCATAATGTTTCACATGCCATAGCCATAAGCCATAGCCATAGTGACCTTCCCGGTTCTAACGGAAAAGATCTATTAAATAAAGTATGAATGTAGGTATGGATATAAAATTAACGGCTCGAATATCATTTTAAAATTATTAGGCAGTTCTTCAAACCAATCTTTTTATTTTTTTCTCATAAGATAAGACCCTTAGCTCTAAGGCTGCGTACGCACCGACAAGTGGCTTGCTTAGCGCCTAGGTAGGTATTGAAGTAAATAAAAGGAACGTTCACGAAAGTTCGCAACCGGCCGCATTGCGCGTGCGCGCTTGGCGCCAGCTCGCTAGGTTTCATCATCATCATCATTATATCAGCCGCACGACACCCACTGCTGGGTATAGGCCTCCCCTAAGGATCTCCACGACGATCGGTCCTATGCTGCCCGCATCCAGTGGCTTCCCGCGACCTTCACCAGATCGTCGGTCCACCTTGTCGGGGGCCTACCCACGGTGCGTCGTCCGGTGCGCGGTCGCCATTCCAAAACCTTTCCGCCCCAACGGCAATCAGTTCTTCTCGCTATGTGTCCTGCCCATTGCCACTTCAGCTGAGCAATCCTTCGAGCGATGTCGGTTACTTTAGTTCTCCTGCGGATCTCCTCGTTTCTGATTCAATCACGCAGGGAAACGCCGAGCATGGCTCTCTCCATTGCACGCTGGCTGACCTTGAGCCTCCTTATGAGACCCATAGTTAGCGACCACGTTTCACTGCCGTAAGTCATCACTGGCAACACACACTGTTCATAGACTTTCGTCTTGAGACACTGAGGTAAATCGGACGCGAAGATTTTTCGAAGCTTCCCGAATGCTGCCCACCCGAGTTGGATTCGACGAGAGATCTCTTTCTCAAAGTTGGACTTACCTAACTGGACTTCCTGTCCTAGGTATACGTAGTGGTCAACAACTTCAAGAGTAGTGTTCCCAACATGAACTGGAGAGGGTACAACATGACCATTTAACATAATTTTCGTCTTATCCATGTTCATCTTGAGACCCACTCTTTGGGAAGCACTACGGAGATCTTCGAGCATTATGTTCAGGTCTTCCATGGTCTCAGCCATAAGGACTATATCATCGGCAAAACGAAGGTGTGTTAGGTACTGGCCATTAATGTTGATGCCGAGTCCTTTCCAGTCCAAGAGCTTAAAGATGTCCTCCAAAGCAGCTGTGAACAGTTTCGGAGAAATAACGTCTCCCTGTCTCACACCACGCTGCAGTTGGATAGGACGTGTGCTCTGGTTCTGTACTCGGATCGACATGGTGGCATTTTTGTATAAGTACCTCAACACCTCGATATACCTATAGTCCACTTGGCACCTTCGGAGAGACTGCAGCACCGCCCAGGTTTCAATCGAATCAAAGGCTTTCTCATAATCCACGAACGCCAAACATAGGCTAGGTTTGTCGCCTACTAAATACAAATCTAGGCGCTAAGCAAGCCACCTGTCGGTGCGTACGTGGCCTTAGGGTGGGTACTCACTTAGGTTCGCGAACCTCCGCGCTCCGCGAACATGCACCGAAAAAATCGTTTATCCTCTGCTGGAACAGGGCGCCCAGGTGTGTACGTGAGCGAACACGTATGCGAACTTGGTTCGCACAGGTACACACTGTAGCCAAAGTAAAAATATTTGTTTTTGCTATGGATCACTGTTCGAGGTTCGCGGAGCGCGGAGGTTCGCGAACCTAAGTGGGTACCCACCCTTAAAGTGCCTTCAAATTTAGTGAGTGGTGTTTCGGAGTTTTGCACCACTGCAGCTCTTCTTCATGGCACTAAATTTGAAGGCACTCTTAGGCCCATACCATGCCCAGCCCTATCTCCATGATAATTTAAATAGGCACACGTACATATCGAATATAATGTAGCCAATAAAACGAGTTCACCAGATTCTTTGTTCCTAAGACACTGATTGCCTTGAAAATCTTGGACCTTCATGATATTTATTACATTCTTATTATGATAAAGTTAGTTTACCTATTAAAAGTATAGTTACTTAAGTATCTAAGTTGATTCCTTATTTATATTTAAAGCTCTCCCATAGAGAGAGATGATATGTCTTTGCTTTGGCTATTTCAAATGATCTAGGCACAATAATGGCAACTTCAACTTTAAAGGAAGCTTTGTACATATTTTTTTAAGAACTTTAACAACCTAAGTCGACTGAAGAATTGACTTAAATAGGTATTGTTTTTGTTACCACTGAAAATTATAAAGAAATCGGATAAGTATATCATAGAAAATATTTTTGATTACACAGAACCTAATAAGGTTCTTTCGTAATAGCGATACGAATTAATTTGAGCCAAAATTTGGACATCAATGTAGGTAATATAAGGGTAGGAAATTAAATAAAAGTAAGTACTTTTATTAAGTAGATATCTTATAGGTAGGTACCTACTTACTTAGATAAAAAAAAATATTATAAAGTTAGCAAAACAAATAAATAGTTAAGTATTTATGCAAAATTAAGACAAATTAAAGAGACATTGTTAGGTAAGTTAATTTTAAATACTACATTAGTACTTACATTTATTTCCGACTAGCTTCCGCCCGCGACTTCGTCCGAGTGGAGAGTAGAAAAATATAACGACCAGTTTAAATTACTTCATTAGTTTACCTATATATGACCAAGTAGGTTAGGTACTACGGAGAGTTCAAGCTGTTTTAGTTAAACAAACTTCATTTAATTCCTTAATAAAACTAGTTAATAAAGAGTTATAGGATAGGAGATTACCGAAAAAGTAATACATTACCAAAGAAAATTTTTGTTTAACAAGATTTATTAAATAACGTTATCAATTAAAAAAAGAAACGCGGAATTTGTCACAGAACAGTTTAGAAAAGTAAGAAAATTAGAAAACAACCTTTTTTAATAGCTTATTATAGAAGGTTATTATATAATACTGTATATTATGTTCAATCAAGTTTAATTACTTAATTGTATTGACATATGCCTCGTGTGTGCAAACGAGATATTCTTTTTATCTTGCGTTACGGATGCGTTACGAATCTACACTCGTAACGCATCCGTAATGCTACGACACGGAAACAATAAATAGAATGGCTACGGAAACCGTAGCCGTAGCCGCTACGATTATTGCTTTTGGAGGTTTACCTTGGATTGTCGGTTAATAATTTCCTAAAAGCAGGCAACCGACATAGGTTCAAACATACAATAACAACTTCTAATTATATTAATCTGTGATAGATAACAAACACCATGGAATAAAAAATAAGTACTATGTAGGTATTTGTTATTTTACTGCGACACCATTATTTTTATGCAATATTTTATGACATCTTAAGAGTATCATAGGTAGTTTCTTGTTATACTTATATGAGTAGGTACGGTATTTTTATAGCAATAGTTTTTCAAAATAACCTGTAAGTACTTATTTTGACATTATGTCGGATGATGTAGACTTAGAATATTGTAATGGAGATCACTTAATATTTTTATTCGTTAAGTATCGATTAGTTCTACGGAAGAAATGAACGGTCGATATTTCTAAAAGATTAACATTACTTATCATAAAAATGTACGAAGCATCTAAAAGGTTCACACTCGCATAGTGAGTGAATGAAAATATCACAGCCCAAATAATTTGAATTATCTTAACTCCTATCAAGCAACACGTAGCCGTATTAGTATTATACAGGGGAAAAGGTGAAAAAGTGAGGGTAGAAATATGCTGCCGTCCGAACTACTGGATTCTGGTGTAGTCAAGTTGGCTGATGGTTGAGAGAATGTCGATGGTCTGATGACGTCAACTGAAACAAAACAAAAATGATTTAATAATTTATCAACATAGTTAAGATTTTTCATCCTTCATCTCACCTAATGTTAAATGACGATAAGGCCGAAGGTGGAAGCGCACTACACCCGGAATACTGGCTATGTTACCTCTAACTGTCGGAACACAACAATTTTTTAAATTGTTATTATGGCGTCAGACTTAGGTAGGATGGTGGTAGCTAGCCAGGCGGACTTGAAATAAGCCCTACTACCAACCAAACCGAGTACAAATTGTACCCCCCCTGGGAATCGAACCCGGGACCTCTGCGTCTTACACGAGGGGCGAACCACTAGACCACAGAGGCGGTTAAAAGATGATGTGTTCTTTCCAGTTTCTCTTGTGCTTTCAACAGGGTCATGCCTCATTGCATTTAATAGCGCATCTAAAAAAAACCGCAAATTGATATGTCAGTAAGTTAGTTGAAAGGATAGGTGTTCGGTTTGGGCACACCCTTGCTTTCATGTTTGGGGCAAGCACAGAACAATTTTTTCTTTTTTCTGTGGGGGCAATATTGAAAACGACAAATTTGTGTGGCAGAAGTTGAAAGGGAAAGCGCACGGTTTGGATTGGAAGCTATATTGCATGCGTCTAACGCGAGTTGAATTGAAAGAGCATTAAAATACCACTTGTATTTTTTGATATCCCATAACTCTAAGGTTATTCTATAGGTCAAAATAATAAAAATACCTAGAACATAAGGTCCAAAAATGCATAGATTTGGAGATATTTAAAAAAAAAACCCTTAATATGACGATTCTTTATTTTTGCCTACACATACATTTTTACTATCAATCACAGAGAAAGCAATAACTACGTAAGAAGAGACGGGACTTCATAGAGCAAAAAAAATCTATGAAATGTCAAATCAAACATACCTCATCGTTGCCAACCTAACGACTGTAAAACAATATTTTGCCAACCTACAGGAAAAAAATAGAGATGGGCGATCTAGTATTAATTTTTATCGATATCGATGTATCCACTGAACTGCGCTAACTTAAGGAATAATTTTAAAATTTCCACTAACATGGCACAATGCTCCGTTTTTTAACTAGTACTGAGTCACATAAGTATGTTAGAAATTAATTATGAAGCATTTAACCGTCAGGCAGTACTTTAAAAAACAGAGCATGTGTTCAGTTTAATATTTGAAATAAAGAAATTAAAAATTAAAAATATTTATTTCTAAAAAAAATCTTCATTGCACTTCTTCAATTATTTCCACGGCTGATGGTAATGACCTGAAATAAAAATTATATGAAAACATTTTTATACTTAAATGCAAAGATATTGATAAATACACGCTGAAATTTTAATCATTTGGTTCCCGCCGTGGGGTGGTTGCACTCATGATTACAAGCAACTTTTACTATGGGGGCCAACTCTCCTACTCGCAAAAAAAAATAGCTGTTCCATACAAAAGTGCAGTACCTACTCGACCTTAATGTATGGAACAGCTGATTTTTTTTGCGAGCAGGAGAGTTGGCCCCATAGTAAAAGTTGCTTGTAATCATGAGTGGAACCACCACACGGCGGGAACCAAATGATTAAAATTTCGGCGTGTATAGATAATAATGTTCAAAATGAATTTTGACAGTTTTGTATAACCTCATGTGCTTGCTGACTGTACAATGCAACGGGAAAGTTATAAAGTGTATATGGTACATTTTACCTACATTTCTTACATTACAACTAAAATTAAAAACATCGATATCGATATTTATAGATGTAGGTACTCTATTTCCCATCAGATTATTTTCTGACTAAAATTATTATTTACATTCAAATACCTACCAAATAGTTTAAACGAATGTTAAGTTGATTAATGTATTACTCACCGTCCTCACCGAAGCTCATCAAAAGGAAATGTGGCCATAAAAAACCATTTTGTGTCGTCCTTTCGCGCCGATTACAAACCACAAATTTCACATAATGCTTCATTATGATTTGATTAGGAAACGCACTTAAAATTCGCAACAACTTGACAATTAACCACTGACTTATTATATTACTACCGTACTATTAACACAAATTGATAATTTTATTAATACTAAGAACTTCCCAAAAATCTTTAAATGTACCGCCGATAGTTGCTCTGACTGACAAATGACGTATCATCAAAGAACGAGAAAGAATGAGGAAGAGTGAGACAAATATAGTCGCCATCAAAATTCGTGTCTGTTTCATAGAATTATTTTTTGTATGAAAGTTGCGACAGACTGCTATCAATGGTCATTAAACGTAAAGATGACGTAATCTTTCATAGACAAATACTACTACGATTTTCATTGATGTTGCCATATTTCACATAAAGGTGTTTTGCATAAGTAGGTATGTCTTAACTTTATTGAAATTATTTTGTATGAAAAATGAAAATGAACAAATAAATAATTGAAAAATATTTCTTATGCTGGGTACCTATTCGATTCTGTTTCATGGTCTCATTAATACCCCTAGAGTTATAGAATATCATAAAAAAACGTATATAAAATACAATTTTATACGGAAGTTTTGTCCTTGCAGTTGTTGCTATTCTACTTAAGCTCTTTTCTTTAAAAAGATATGAATCCCGATCTCCCGGTACTTCAAACTGATCGTAAGTATTGGAGATGTTATCATTCGCAACTCAGCAGGTAAATACAAGGAACTCAGTGAAAGTCCCCGTTATTTCGCGCCGGTTTATCGCGAAGGGCCTGCAGATAGTGTCACATTATTCCACAACTTTACCCACTCTTGCCGGTCTCTGGACGTAATTGTTCAGCCCGTACTTTATCCATATAAATGAGCCAACAATTTTCTCTTTTTCATTGCGGGTTTCCTTGAAGTTACTTTTGTGGATTGTCTAAATAGGACAAATATCTAATATGATTTATTATTTTGGATGTAGAAGCAATTAGCACGGTCACAGAATACACGCACGGTAGATGCTGTTTCCTTGTACAGTACCTACAATATTAAGGCAATAATAAAAGTCATTTACAATTTTGAATGGTGGAATATTCGTTTTATAGCGACAAAATGATTTATTAAAAAATAAATAAAAGAAGAAAATGAATATATTATCGCCTAGGTAGGTGTATAAACGTGACGGCTGTTGTTTGGGGTTGTTAGGGTCGCCAACCCCATAAGTACCTATTGAAATTAATTTAGTATCAGCGTTGAGAAGCTACTGTTATTCCTTATGATGTTATATTACAATTTTTATTTTAATACAATAATAATTAGGTGGTACCTACTGTGACCATGACTGTGGCCCAAGCGTTTAATCCGATTTATCTGTGGGATGTATCGGGTGGTACTCGTAGGATGGTAGGGAAAAACATTTGGACGATTCAAAAGTAGTACCTATCTTGTTGGTCGATTTGAAATAAAAAAAGCTCTCCATACTTTATTTATGAAATACTTAGGTTAATCGTTACTTATAAGTACCCAAAATGTGTTTCTAAAGTAAATATAATTTAGAACCAAACCCAATCACAGAGATTGGGATCCCTACATCATAAATATTGTCTGATTATTATTTTATAATATCTTTATGTACCTATCACTTTATTTTGACAGGCAACCCTTGCCGGCCATCGTTCGTAGGCCAGATGGCGTGCGTGTTTTCCCCACGCACTCCGTCCGTCTAAACACGCCGACTGTTGAATACCTGAATCGAAATTTAATTGATGTCCTGTCCCAGATTGTTCCGTTCATTGACAATAAAATGTAACTGGCACATATTTCCCTTTTCAAAATAAAAGAAAATATAAAAAAAGACAGAACTGCCTTAAAAAAATGATTAATAAAATTGTTCCACAAAACGTGCAGAAAACGGTCCCTGGACTGCAATGACACTTGTTATTTAACTTATTAGTTTGTTTTTGGCAAAGCCACGGCAATCGTGTTTTTAAAGTTTTTTAAATTTATTTATTTTTATTTCACACATTTTAGGAACAAATTATATAGTTTTGGAATGTACTCATCTTTCATTTGATGCCCGTATTGTAATACTTGAAAAAATAAAAAAAAAGAGTTTATCTACTCTCATATCGTAAAATTCGAATTATGAATTTCAAAGCGAATTTATATTGACATACTTTATACACGCAATACCGAAAAAAAATTAAAATAGTAGTTTATGAAACTGATGCATAATGAGGGGTATTAAAACATGAGTGTGAGTTTAAAAACCGAGCCGTAGGCGAGGTTTTTAATAGTATCACACGAGTGTTTTAATACCTAGTTATGTACAGTTTCATACACTACTTTATCTACTCTCATACAATTTGTGATTGAACCTACAAAATAATTTAACAATGATAAAAAGAGTAGGTAAGTAAGGTAAGTAGTTTCTCGACTTTCTACTACTAGATAGGTACTTACTTACTTAGGTTAAATAAGACGTTTTTCCGTCGCCGCATCTAAAATATCGGGTGGAGTCCACACTCACTACTATCAGACATTTTTAAGCAAAAGTAAAAATTAAAATCAAAACATGGCGCGTATTCTATAAAAAAAAAATGAGGTAGTGCATTCCAGCAGACTAATCGTTACGCTAAGTCATCGATCACCATAGAGCACATTTTAATCATGGAAAGTATGTGGAAATAACATTGTTGTTTTTTAATATCGCGGCACTGCCTTCTTCTTGGATTTGCCCTGTATCGTAATGAGAAAAAAAGTTATTTTATAGCATACTTCAGTTAGCGAAGGTATGTTATAAAATAACTTTTTAATTTTTTTTCGGTACTGCGTGTATAAAGTATGTCAATATAGATTCGCTTTGAAATTCATAATTCGAATTTTACGATATGAGAGTAGATAAAGTTATTTTATAACATACCTTTGCTAACTGAAGTGTGCTTTAAAATAACTTTTTTTCTCATTACGATACAGGGCAAATCCAAGAAGAAGGCAGTGCCGCGATATTAAAAAAGAACAATGGTATTTCCCATAGATGTAGCACATCCCTTCGGTATAAACCAGATTGAGCTCTTCGCCCCAAAACGAGCCGACAGAGAGGTCAAGTAGATGTTTGTATCTCTTTCTTCATTAGGGTGACCTAACTGTATGGTTGGTCGGAGACATACTTATTACTTTAAACTGTTTAATATAAACTTAGGTACTTCTATATTTACAATTAATACTTTTGCCACGTTTTTATAAGGTTGCTTGCTCGTTTGTTTGTGTTTTCGTTTGTTTGTTTGACCACAAATTTTGCAAACGATTTTATACTAACTTCCCGATGAACTAGAGACTTGAAACTTTGAACACAGAACTAGAAGGTAATGTAATATTATGGTATCCACAGGCCAGCCACAGGAACACTATGATGAAACCATACAACCCTATCGTGTTTGGGTTCGTTAGAATCGTCTTGGCAAGTACTCTGTTGGGGAATAATATTCAAGAAGCTGATGAAGGAGCCGGAAGAAGGCCATTGGAACTTTGTAATAAAATCATGCAACCCCATCGAGTTTGGGCTTGTTTGAATGGTCTTGACGAGTACTCTGATATGAAATAGTTTCCAGGGTCTGATGATGAAGCTGAAAGAAGGCCACTGGAATTCTACTAATATTATAAATATGAAACTTTGTGGGTTTGGATGTTTGGATGTTTGTTCTTCAATCACGCAAAAACTACTGAACGGATTTGGTTGAAATTTGGCACACAGATAGAAGATAGCCTAGATTAAAACATATAATACTTTTTATCCCGATATTCCCACGGGACCGGGAACCACGCGGGTGAAACCGCGGGCGGCCGCTAGTTTTGTAATAAAACCATGCAACCCCATTGAGTTTGAGCTCATTTGATTCCTCTTGACGAAAGCTCTGATAGGAGGTGGTATATTTTAAGTTTAGCTCGTTAAGTAAAAAGCAGTTGTTTTGATTTAAAAATATGGTAATATACAACGTAAACAATGCCAAAAGGTCAAAATAGCTGCTAATTTTGTTTTTGGGTTGATTTTGATATTACTGGGTTGAAAAAAAAGAAAAACCAGAAAATAATTTGGCCGCCACCTTGGATTTTTAATACTTTTAACATTGTGTTGCTGTTTTCTTGTCCAAATAGTACCAAAACCCGAGTTTCCATCGAAATCGGTGCCCACAAACAAAAAAGTTGGCAACCACCTTAGGCTTTTTAATATTTTCAACATTGCGTTGTTGTTTTCATGTGGAAATAGTACCAAAACCGTGTTTCATCAAAATCGGTCCACAAACAAAAAAGTTGGCTGCCATCTTGAATTTTTTAATATTTAAAAATTTCGTTGTTATTTTCTTATCAAAATAGTGCCAAAAACCGAGTTTCATCGAAATCAGCCCATAAACAAAAAAGTTGGCCGCCATTTTGATTTTTTTTATTTAAAAAATTTAGTTGTTATTTTCTTATCAAAATAGTGCCAAAAACCGAGTTTCATCGAAATCGGCCCATAAACAAAAAAGTTGGCCGCCATCTTGAATTTTTTAATATTTTAAAAATGCGTTGTTATTTTCTTATCAAAATAGTGCCAAAAACCGAGTTTCATCGAAATCGGCCCATTAACAAAAAAGTTGGCCGCCATCTTGAATTTTTTAATATTTAAAAAATGCGCTGTTATTTTCTTATCAAAATAGTGCCAAAAACCGAGTTTCATCGAAATCGGCCCATAAACAAAAAAGTTGGCCGCCGTCTTGAATTTTTTAATATTTTAAAAATGCGTTGTTATTTTCTTATCAAAATAGTGCCAAAAACCGAGTTTCATCGAAATCAGCCCATAAACAAAAAAGTTGGCCGCCATCTTGAATTTTTTAATATTTAAAACTTAGATTATTTATATGTCAAGATAGACAGTCGAAGCTACGACAGCGTCGAAAAAAATATCACCCAACAGTTGGGTGACCAAAACACGCACACATTGTCAGTAGTGTGAGCCGGCCATAGTTTTTATTACAATACTCTTTGAACGCGATGATGCTAAAAATGCACACCACCTTAAAAAAGTTGGCCTGTTTTGTTTAATACGTCAAAAGCCTAAGACTCTATCTAGACATATAAATAATCTAAGATTTAAAAAATGCGCTGTTATTTTCTTATCAAAATTGTGCCAAAAACCGAGTTTCATCGAAATCAGCCCATAAACAAAAAAGTTGGCTGCCATTTTGAATTTTTTAATATTTAAAAAATTGAGTTGTTATTTTCTTATCAAAATAGTGCCAAAAACCGAGTTTCATCGAAATCGGCCCATAAACAAAAAAGTTGGCCGCCATCTTGAATTTTTTAATATTTTAAAAATGCGTTGTTATTTTCTTCTCAAAATAGTACCAAAAACCGAAATTCATCGAAATCGGCCCACAAACAAAAAAGTTGGCCGCCATTTTGAATTTTATATACTTTAAAAATTACTTTATTATTTTCTTGTCAAAATAGTACCAAAAACCGAATTTCATCAAAATCGGCCTACAAACTTAAAAGTTGGCCGCCATCTTGGATTTTTTAATATTTTCAACACTGCGTTATTATTTTCTTGTCGAAATAGTACCATAAACCGAGTTTCATCGAAATCGGCGCATAAACATGAATTTGATTATTAATATTAACTTTGCCCCTCGCCTGCGACTTCCAGTTATTTCAATTGATAGAACAATTTCGTTTTTGGGAAATCAGAAATGGTGTATTATTTATGGTCACCCTAATTTTGTAAAGGAATATTTCCTGAATATTGAAATTCTAAAATTGAAATTCGGCGCCAAAGTCAAAATCGGATCGGAGTTGCCAGGATTGACACTTGAATTTATACAACTATAATAATGCTGATTAGCATTATTGTAGAAATCTAATTAAATCAAAAGGATAAGTTCAGTTTTATTTTACAATTACTATGTGTTATTCTAAATTAATATTTAAGTAGTATATTTTCATAATTCCACTCCGAATCCTTAACTTTGATACACTACGTGTATGGTAACGTACATTTTTTTTTTCCTACTATCGTGGTATTATTGTTTAGTAATGGCAATTGTGCGAACGAGACACCGGCCTCCACCTAGTGTTGTTTCATTCACACAGTAGAGTCTTCAGTCAATGTCATCGATAGAATTTCAACTCTATGACAAAAGCAATTAAGTTGAATTTCTTTTAAACGAATAGTGAGATTTTTGTATAGTACTCACTCCCTTTATATAAACCTCCTTGGTATTTCCACATACTTTCCATCATAAAAATGTACTCTATGGTGATCGATGACTTAGCGTAACGATTAGTCTGCGGAATGCACTACCTCATTCATGATTATTTTTTCTAATAGAATACGCGCCATGTTTTGATTTTAATTTTTACTTTTGCTTAAAAACGTCTGATAGTAGTGAGTGTGGACTCCACCCGATATTTTAGATGCGGCGACGGAAAAACGTCTTACTTAACCTAGGTAAGTACCTAAATACTACCTACCAAGTCGTAGCAAGTCGAGAAACTACTCACTTACTCTTTTTATCATTGATAATTTATTTTGTACGTTCAATCACAAATTGTATGAGAGTAGATAAAGTAGTGTATGAAACTGTACATAACTAGGTATTAAAACACTCGTGTGATACTATTAAAAACCTCGCCTACGGCTCGGTTTCTAAACACACACTCATGTTTTAATACCCTTCATTATGCATCAGTTTCATAAACTACTATTTTTTTTCACATTTGAAAGTGGCGTCGTACAGTCGCCATATAGCCAGTGTCACTCGGAATAATGTAAGGATTCTAACGACTAATTAATGTAAGGAACTAACCCATACATTCAAATCCGTTAAGCCATCGAAGTAATGGTGGAATAAAAAACTCACATACCCACAAACATACATGAACCCTTATACACTCCTTTTTGGGCAGTCGTGTAATTAACACCTTCGTCAATATACTTAAAATGGTTTGAAAAGTGACACTACTTTATAACGTATATTACGTTATATAATATTACGTATTAAAAAATCCATACATTTTTCAAACAACAAACAACTCACGTCATAAGTGACGTTACGGATTTATTTTACTATCATTTTACGAACTCGCCACGTGGTTCTTGCGTCCACTAAAGTGTACTAAACAAACTCACCAATAACAGTGTCGTTCCTGACATCAGCGAACTTGTCCTCCTTATTCCTAAACTCAGGGATGGTGGTGACGCACGAGATCTCCATGCGGCCGGTGGTGACGAGGTGCAGCTCCGACACCGTCACGTACAGGTCTCGGCCGCGACTCCTGTCGCGACTTCTGTGCCGGCTGCTCACGTGCACTGAATTTGGTTCCTCGTGCTCGTGGAATTCGGATAGCTGCAATCACCATAAAGGCGTAAAATATAGTAGGTACTGTGATGCTCGATTGCATCTATTACAAACTTTTTAGTCGTTGCGCAAGTAGTAAGTCAAATAGAGAACAGTTGTTTCTTTATTATCTTTGAAAGCTCATTCTGCTTTTGTTCCGGAAAAACATGTCGGTTCAACGAAAAGTGTATTCGTGAAAAGATTGAAAAAATACAAAATATCACGCAAATCTGTGTTTAATTGAATATAGCTACGCCACCCATGCGTGACAGTACCTTCCTGATCACACTGCCTAAAAAGCAAAAAGACTATGAGGGCAAAAGGATCAAAGCGCAGAATGTCTTAAATGTAGAATGTCTAAAATGCAAAATGACTAAAATGGAGAAAGACTAAATAACTTCTTCAAACAGACAAAGAAGTTTATACTAGGATAGTTTGCGATATAGACATTTAGCAATTTAGACCTTTTTAATCCTTAGGCAAACTTAGTAGACATTTTGCACTTTAGACACGAGTTTCAGGCATTTTGCTTCGTAGACAATTTTTACCCGACTGCAAGAGGGTTATGTTTTTCGCGCGTATCTTGTAAGTTTGTATGTAATATTCTTTATTACCTCATATCTTTCAAACGGCTGAACAGATTTCCATGATTAACTAACATATCGTTAGATTTGTCTCGTCAGCCCAAGTGTTCTTAAGAAGGTGGCGTTATAAAAAAACCAACATGGCGGCTGTACGGTGCTATTATACGTAGCGGAAAAAAAATTTTTTTTTAGAATACTGCAATATGGGTGTCAAATTAAAGGGCTTATTATAAGGATTTCAAAAAGGTATATCATATAAATAATAACTAAAAATAAATAAATAAAAAAATAAATTTAAAAAAATTAAAAACCCGCCTGCCTAAAAAGACAAGTCAACTGAAAAGATGGAAACAAGATTAAATATTAAAGGCAACATTATAACATGCAGTCGGAGGCATATAACTCAAATCATTCATAATGTCACTTTCTTTATGCATGCCTCCGACTGCATGTTATAATGTTGCCTTTAATATTTAATCTTGTTTCCATCTTTTCAGTTGACTTGTCTTTTTAGGCAGGCGGGTTTTTAATTTTTTTAAATTTTTAGGCAGTGTGATGAGGAAGGTATTCAGCGGGACTCTTAATCATAGAACAAAGGAAAAAACCCCCAGTAGAAATCGGAATGTAAGCGATACCCGTGCAACATCAACTAAGTGTAACTTCTACTTGTTTATTTTATGCTCTTACATTAAATATAAATACTCGAATTACTTTGTAATTTTTTTTCATTACTATAAAACCATTAAGTTTGATGCAAAAGAAAGTACGTAATACTTCGACTTCTAAAATGATACATAACGAAGGTTTTAATTTTCGTGCAAGTTTACTCCCAGTGGGCGGACCACATGCGAACGTAATGGAATAATTTGCATAAAAGTAATTTCCATGAGAATGGATAGCAAACAAAATAAGCTGGTGGCCTAGCGTTAATTAGGAACCGTAGTATTGTTAATAGTGTAGTAAACAAAAGAAAGGGTTGCTTAGTTAAATAATTACGTAATAAGGTGACAAAATTGTTGTTGTATATCCATTTGTTCGAATAGGTATCCGTATCAAACTGAATTAATAACAATATTATGGATAAAATTTTAACACTTGTTCCCAACGAGTCACACAAATATTTCTGATTCAGATTCAACATTTTTTTGTAACACGTTGTATAACGCTGATTGTATATAAATATTGTTTCTATGAATAAAACGTTCAAATGAGAATTACTCGCAATATGATGAATGCTGATAAATGTTTAACGTCCATAACTAAGTAACTGATATATTAGAAATATTTACCGATGTTGTTATTATGTTGATTTAAAATTATAATTAAACCTAAATATTCGATTATTCTTTTCATTATTTTTTTTCATCTTGTAACAGTGTGACTAGTTGGGAAATTTCTAATAATAAAAAGTTCCCATTGAGTAACAGTGTGACTGATTGGGATTTTTTCTCAAAATAAAAACTTCTTATTCACTCTCCAAATTGTAAGGGGTTCAGTCCATGAAACTAACCAACTTTCTCTAAGGAACATAGGGTCAAATATGTTAAAAAATTACTTTCCATACATATCAAAGAGATCACGTGATAAGGGATGACCAAAATTTTGTGGCGTATTTTCATGGAGAAAGTTGTTCAGTTTCATGGTCCGAACATATCTTTAAAATTTGAAGGGTGAATAAAATGCAGGATGTACCTCGTGTTCCTTTAAACTGCATCCGGGGAGTCGCGTGGCGATATGCGATGCATGCGTGAGTGCAACGAACGGAGGAGGACTGCTGGCACCCTTCTCGTACTCCAAGGTCCGTTGGAGACCTCGCCTGCCGTTCCTCTCACTCATTGGTACCCTGAACTTGTGAGAATGAGCGGATAACTCATCCACCTGTAATGACAATATCAACATCAATTTATCTGAAGAAGCTATTTTGGTACCTGCATAAATGTTGGTATTTCAATGTAGTCCACTAACTTCTGTGTCCTGTAGGTAGTACGAATTCAAGTGAGATTGAAAGTTGAAATAAGACCTACAAATGGTAGGTACGTTTTCTTTTTTTCACCAATATTATACCATACCATCAGCCATTTTTAATGTCTCCACTGCTGGGGCACAGGCCTCCCTTATAAATGGATAAGGAGGATGGGCCATAACCCACCACGCAGGCCCAATGCGGATTGGTGGGTGTTAACGACTGCAAATGCACCCGGGACCAACGGCTTAACGTTCCTTCCAAAGCACGGAGGAGCTCGAGAAAATACGTTTTTGGTCACCCATCCCATGACTGATCCATGCGGAAGTAGCATAATCTCCGCAATCGCTGGGCCAGGCGCTGAACCACTGCGCGATCGAGCTCCTCTCCCTCTGTCTCGAATATTATAGTTAACTTTATAGTTAACTTAAAATAACGGTATTTTTGTGCTTCAGCGTTCTCATTGAAAATTCATCTTCTATACCTACTTATTCTAAGAAACAGGGCGCTCTGTTACCAAACGTATAATATGAATTATAACAAATTCGTTTTGGCTGGCATCATAAAATGTGAGATTACCTTCTTCCCATTAATAAACCAGGTGATATGGGGCGCGGGGAGCGCAGGCGCCGTGGTGCAGTTGGCTCGTAGTGTCTCTCCCAAACTGAGGTAGTGCGTCGGGAAGTCGATTCGAGGGTGATGCTTTTGAGGATCTACAAATAAAAAGACAGGCACTTTTTTAATTTGTTACAGCTTAAGCTGGTTTCACCTGTAATAACTATTATTTTGACGATTTTAATTGAATTAAGTTTCGAAAATGAAAATAAAAGAAACTCTCTAGCTGTAGCTACGGACATGGATTACTATCCCCGTCAATTGGTAATGCGCCTGGCGGCCATGATTTTAACCTCAAAAACGAAAAACAATTGTAAAATTTTTATATACCTAGACCCTATCTTATTGAAAATAATAATTCAATAATTAATATATTAGATTACCTATTAGAATTTTCTTTTTTCATGTCACTTTTAGTTGTAGATCACGTCAATGTGAATCTTAATGTGACAAGGTTCCAGCGCATTACCATTTGACGGGGATAATACTGCGTAATTTTCTAGAATGCATTTTTTTTAAATTTTTTTTTCTTTTTCGCTCTCGCCATTGATTGATTTTGCGCTTTAGGTTTACTTTATTATAATCTTTTTAAGTACTTTGGCTATTAAATTATCAAGATAAAGTCATTAATCAAAATAAGATCGGAAGTTTAGTACCTATCCGGCTAACGCTTGTCTATTTTTCCACATTCACCTTAATTAATACATTCTGTAAAATGCCAAGGGTATGGACTAAAAGTAAAAAAGTTTCTACTTTGTAGCCAAAAATATTAAGACTATACCTACCAGGTTAACCAATGTTATAAGAAGGTATATGTTTACCTAACTACCTACGCTAACACCTACACATTTTTGTTTTGTCTTATTTTGTTATTTAATAGTATCCTTAAAACCTCTTCATTGGCCTCTGTCTGGCTTAGAATGATTATTCCGCGAAAATTCATTTTCTAGGATTAATTATCCCTTGTTATTGTTTTGTTATTAACTAAATGAATACTCAAAATATAAATTAGGTACATTTAATGCCAAAGATTTATGAAACCGTGATCCGTAGAAGTATCTGCTATGTAGGTACTTACTTGAGATAGTTGTTTGTCTGTTTTTTTTGGTGAAAATGTAGTGATTGATCGTCTGGGACCAAACCTAACCCTTTGCGTGTTTTCGAGATTCGTGTTTAATTAATTGTTACTTAATAGCTGACAAGTTTACAAGTAAATGAACTGACCTACCTTATGCTATTAATATCTTGATTACAATTAATAACAAAATGCGCGATGGGTGTAACCGGAAATTTTACTAGGCGGTTTCTAAAGAAATCAATAATAAATAAAGCATGGTGTTTAAGTACCTGGTTTTTTTGAAAAAAATGCTTAAGTGTTTTGTCTATGGAATAGTTAGGGGATCTTAAAATACCTTAAAATAAAAATCTAAGCGGTTAGGTACATAAACCTGCAGCATTGTGACAAAAAAACGTAGAGCATTATTCTGTGCCTAAAGGGTTAATTAATTTAATTATTACGTTGATCCCAACGAGATGTCGACACCGATATTTTAATTCAGTATAATAATATCGGAATAACCGTATAACAAATGAAAAGTTAAACGAATTATGAGGTTTCACGAGCAGTCATGAATTATTTATGAGGTTAGGTATTTTGTCATCCATTAGCGAATTTCCTGAAACAATCGCTCCCTCCTAACCCGGACCCCATTGACTTCCTGTCCACGATTGCCCCAAATTATGGATTTAATTGAATTTCATTGCATATCTACCAACCAAGGGTTGCTTTTCCAGCAGAGAGCAAGGTTAACTACGAATCGTGTTTATTTCTACCAAAGAAGCACAGCATTTCCGATATCAAAAGCCAGGCAGCTTGATCGGATAAGTTAGCCAATTGAAAACTATAGCCCATTTAAAACAATTTGCAGTCAAGCTGAGTTCGAATCCTTAGCCCAAATAAACTAGTGGCTCCGTAAGCTGTAGACCTCGCATCTAATAAGTATCTATACTGTGCAAATCATATACAGTCCTAGGTTCTGTCCCAAAGTCATATATCACAACCTTATTTATTTTCAAATTTCGAATATTGGCCATAAACTCATTGGTGAACTTTTAAGTCTTCTAAAAATAAAAACAAAATTTACTTTTCACTTCTCATGCTCGTAAAGTTTGTCTTTGTGTTGGGTATAGGCTGCATAAAATCACTTTTACATCATACTTGCTCGGTAACTACGATTTACTTATATAGTATGAGGCTGTGTAAGTTGGCATGTGCAACACAGTGCATTGTTTAGATAGAACGTTCCATTTTCAAATCACTTTACAATTCAAGGATGGTGAATGCTTTAACTGTAAAGTTACTTTACAATTCAAGCATTTAAAACTCCTTAGTGAACCAATCTCTTTTCTTTTATCATAAACTGACGAAACTTTTGGCTGAAAAAAAAACAATGAAAATGGCGGCATTTAATTTCAGTTCAAGCCAAGAAGATTATAGGTAAAGTATGGAGTTCAAACTCTAAATACCTATTTAAGGCAAATACCTACTTATAGCTATCTCACTCATATCTTTCTTTTCACTTACTCTCTGGTGACTCTGGGGATAACAGCATGAAACAAAATGTACCCACAAATTGATATTGATAGGAAATAAAATGTACACCCGATTGCGCTAAACTTAAGGATCGCCTAAGTCTGTTCCTAACTACAACACGACCAAATTAAAACGGTGTCAAACTAAGTGGTCATGTAGCTGTCATTCGCCTAGTTATTTTGGTCGAGTTGTAGTTAAGAAAAGACTTAGGCGATTCTTAATGTTAGTGCAATTGGGTGGTAGACCTTCTTTTACCTATAGTCCATTTCAATCCGAATTTATTAAGTTACAGGTTACAGGACAGTCATACATAACTTTTTAGCCCCGTTCCCGTTCTATTTAATATAAATCAAACGCCTTGTTCAAACAAAATAAATCAAAGATCGGCATTTTGTCATCAGTCCAAAATTTGAAATTCAGTGCGGAGAATTAATTTCAATACAATGTAATTAAATTGATAATAGACAGCGTTTTACAGAATAAAATAATTCATTTTACAAAATGACATATTTTATTCTGTAAAATGTTGGCAATTTTGTGGCAAAAAAAATACCTACTCCAAAGATCAAAACCGCTTGTCAATCATTTACATTGCATCGGCTTGTCAATCACATCTTGATCGTTTAGGAGCGATGCTTGACAAGCACGTAGGGGTTTGCCGCAATGAGGGCTTTTCACAATGACAAAAAACTGTAGGCTTGGTAGATGGCGTTGATAAAAATGTGTGTCGATGTGATTTTTTTACTAAGCTTCGAAGAGTATCAACACCATCTAATGAGACGAATAGTTACTATTTTTATTTTTTAAATGTCACTTTGAAAAGCCCTCATTAAGGCGGGTCCATAGCTCGTGTTTGCTCTACACAATCAACAAAAACATCTACACAAAACATTGTTTCGCGAAACATTTTTGTGTAGAGAATCAATGTTTTTGCTTTCCATGCCCGGTGGAAAACACGCACACAATACATTTTGCGCGACTCGAGGGGCAGGGTATTGTCATAGTCTGTGGTCATATTGGGCGCATTCTGCCAGACAAGCCGCTAGGTTATCGATCACCTGACCGAATATTTTTATCGATGCATTATGTGGAATACGTTTTTTGGGGTGTTTTTTTAAGTCGGTGGCGTACATTGCCGCTTTTGTAACAAATGTGTCAAAGAGGACCTTACCAAAAACATCAACTAACTATAACGAGGTTGGCGAACGTTTGGAGGCGGTATTACAATCCGATTACTAATCTCCTAGCAAAAATGGAAACAAAAAAATGTCGCTCTCAAACTGAGCTTGATAGTTACATTTTCAGATATACCTAAACCTTTGGTCACTTATAAAATTTCATACATTTTCGAGTCATGATCATTTTATTTAATTTCTTTATGGCCAAGCTGTACTTACAGCTTGGCATAAAGAAATAAAATAAAATAGAAAAAATATTAAAAACACGACTGCCCTGCCAAAAACGAACTAAAAAGTTAAATAACAAGTGTCTTTGCAGTCAGGGGACCGTTTTGTGGTACAATTTTTAATCAAAGAGGTCCCCCGACTGCCAAGACACTTGTTATTTAACTTTTTACGTCGTTTTTGGCAGGGCAGTCGTGTTTTAAATATTTTAAATTCATTTATTTTTATTTTACACATTTTAGTGACAATTTATATAGTTTTGAAATGAACTCATTAAGGCCTTTCATTTGATGCCCATCTTGTAATAATTGAAGAAAAACATGTTTTTTCACGTTTGAAAATGGCGTGGTACAGTCGCTATAGTGACTTTTTTCAAAAAAAATATAGCCAGTGTCACTTAGAATGATGTAAATATTCTAACGATATACTATACATCCAAATCCATTAAGCCATTTAGAAGTTACGGTGGAATAAATAAACTCACATACCCACAAACATACATGAACCCTAAACACATATACACTCTTTTTTGGGCAGTCGTGTAAATACACTCCTTTTTGGGCCGTCGTGTAAAAATGGAACTAAATTTTATCAGTACAAAAAATAGTCAGTCTTGCCAAATTATTCGTAGTTTCGACGTGTTTACATACAAAGTGGTGCCCTAAATTTTTGTCAACTCTTTATGGTCAAGCAGTTATAGGCTAACATAAAATGCTAAATTGGCAACACTGAAGTTTTGTCTACACAAGCCACGCAATCGCTGTGGACGGCGTGTGTAGAGAAACATGTTTCGCAAACGATGTTTTGTGTAGACGTTTTTGTTGATTGTGTAGAGCAAAACATGTGCTATGGACCCGCCCTTACCAAACATCAACCACAATCACCCAACACAAACAGGTGTCCTGAAGCTTGGCGAACGTGCTAGTTTATTCCGGATTGGCAAATATGGCGGTCGAGAACAAGGAACGAAAAAACCGTAAAAAATTTTTTTTTTATTAATTATATTTACTAATTCATTTTTTACAGTAATTAAATTAAAGTCTTCATAGGCGTAACTAATGATTTATTAATGATTTTAATTAATAATAACTGATGGCTTACCAAGCGTGTGGAGATTTCACAAAATGTTTGCCTGAATGCCGGGTCCATAGCGCGTGTTTTACTCTTCACAATCAACAAAAACATCTCAACATTCAACAAAAAAACAAAACATGAGGATTTTGTTGAATGTTGAGATGTTTTGTTGATTGTGTAGGGCAAAACATGTGCTATGGACCCGGCTTAATATTCTATGGCTTAACACTGGCCAACAAACAAAAACAGGCAAACATAAACACCTATCCACATTTTCGCGTTTGTTGTTTGCTGTTTACCATTGTTTGGCTAGCGTGTGGAGGCGGCTTCACTTGATTATCGTGGCCTATCAAAGGTAAGCCAGGCCCACAAATAATAGTTGTGGTGGTAATGCAATGTAAATTATTGACAAGCCATGCTTGACCGTTTAGAGTGTACAGTAGAATTCATCAGCAAGCGTTTTTTTTTCGAAACTTTGTGGCATAGTCATGCAGCAAATATTGAAATTGATTCAGGTTACCAGAACCAGTCGGTCACTTGAATCAATTTAAAAATTACATTTTTACTAAGAAAATTTTATTTCCTCACACAAATAAACAGACTTAAAATCAAACATAAACAATAACAATGGGAACTGGTAAAATCCTAGTACTTAAGTAAACATAATATGCGATTATTAAATAAATATTCACGGCGGCGGTCAGTCAGTCAATACGTACCTATGATGAGGCTATAGGCGTAAACGCACATGATCACGGGCGACTTTTTGTAGCTGCGATAATTAGCGGCGTTAATCACCCGCGAAATGACACGACAATGGTTTTACTTAACCAGCGACAAAAAAAGCGTCGCGATTAACGCCGTGTTTATCAATATTTTCACATTATTTTATTTTATTAAAACTCCATATTTTCTATTCTCAGCGACAAAAATCGCTCAGCGATTAATCGCCCTTCAGCGGGGACGCTTATGGGACGGAACTCTTACTGTCTTATTCCGAGATGTTTCACAAAACTGGGGTGCAAGACTGTTCTAACAAAACCTGGTTTATTGCTTGTAAACCAATCACGATGCACCTTTTAATCCTTAAACGGTGGGACTAGACGTTAAACTGTCACTCTGAATACGATTTGCGCTAAAATGGCGTTAGTCCGCAGTCTAACGCCATGTTAACTTTGGCCCTAGTTTAACGAACGCACCCTGAATAAGACAGTTATAGAAAATACCCACTTCTAGGGTAATAATAAGTATAATAACGCGGCAACACTGAGTCTTGCTTATTGTTTGTTTACATGTCGACTCGTGATTTTAAGTGTGATTTTAAGAAAATTGTATGAGGAAAACAATAAAATGATTGATAAATGTGTTGTTCGTGGTTGCGGAAGTACATGGTATCCAGGATTCTACGTATCCTTTCACCTGTAAGTGTTAAACGACGATTTCCCATTATTTCGGTTTTATGAGGTTTTCATCGAAATTCGTTACTAAATCTTAATTAAAAGAAGCTAACAGTGCCTTTTATCAAATAAATGATAGTTTTTTGTGCTAATGACATTACGTTTTTGTTAAATTCACTCGATTTTTAATACCATTGAAACTGTACTGATGTGACCACGAATTTTGTTTTCCGTGGGATTTTCTCACATAATAATAGACAATACTAAATTAGATTAAAAAAATTGTTTGTGGAACATAGTGATTTGTTTTGGTGCCTGATAATAATTGAATGTTATTTTTATTGCACATTACCTACATATTTTGTTTGATTCCGTTACATATTTCGTTGAGGACTACATATAACTGATTGTTACATGCTTAGCTTAGCTTAAAGTTGAATGGTTTACATAAATCAAATCATTAATATTGTCCAACTAGACAAATATAAAATAAATTGATTTTTCGTTCAGTGATATTGCCTAGAAACTTGTAAATTTTTAGTTTTACCAAGTGAAATTCTCAGAGTGTTTCTAAAGTATTCAATTGCATTGAAGTTTTTTTATGTTTGTAAGTCATATTAAATGCAAAATTATGTAAAAGTTAGGCTGGCATAACAATAGAGTGATTCTGTAATAAAACAAAGCAACATCATTGAGCTAAAGCTTATTTGATTTATCTTTACAAGTATGAGAAAAATTAAAAGATGACTAATTGTTTATTGACCGATTTTACGGGAGTGACATAGGCTATAATTTTTTTCAATATGGCTCCTGCGTTTAAAAGGAGGGATGAGAGGGCGAAGTTTATCTATAGATAAAATATAGGTAGAAGTTTCTAGTGCTTGTCTAGTGTAAATGTAGGAGAGATATTGATACTGAAATCATATACAAATTTATTTTCAGATGGAACAATCAATGACAGCATTAGATGCGCCACCAGTTAATCTTCCGATAGTCGTCGTTGTCTTGCACCGATTCTATCTTTGTCATATGGTGGTCCATCATCATCTCCTGCAATGGTTGTATTCATTTTATCATAAATAAAAATACGATTATAAAAGAAAGTGTAAAAAATGTGCGTACAGCTTAAACTCAAAAACAAGTCTCGGTACGATCAAGGGAATTATATGGTGTGGTATGGTAGCCCTCCAAAAGGCGTGTTTTCAAGGTATATGGGCTGGAAAATTTGGTCTCTAGCAACAACAACATTAAAAATGTTGTTTCTAAACAATGATTGAAATGTAATAAGTAGTCAGAATAATAATTTCAATAAAAAAAATACCTACCTCCGATGTTTTTATTCCAACTACCTACCTACGTGGTATATCTCACATAGTAAGCCATCATCATTATCATCAATCATTTAATGTCCTCATCACTGCAGAGCCAGAGACGAAGAGTTAAGTAAGTCCAAAATATAAGCAATATTCCTCTTTATAGATTAATAAAGTTTGACTTTTAATTGAGAAGTAAGAAAAAATAGGTGTAACGGTTCGGCCACAGCCCGCCGTGGCGTGGCGGCACGGCTCATCACTAATGTTGAGCTCATCGTCACGATCGCTCAGCGAATGCAATATTCCCTGCACGCTATCTCGGTGCCGGTCTCAGCCGAGAGGCCGACATCGAGATAGCGCATAATGAATATTGAATTCGCTTGTAATTGCTATAATTTAACTTTACAAATATACGAAAGCAACAGCAGAATGGAGATTATACATTTGCCACCACCTGCCATGGTATTAAAAAACCACAACCACAACATGGTATTAAAATAAGTTTCAATACAAAATGTCAAAACTTTTTTTTAATACGTGTTGTGTTGTGGTTGTGGCAGTTAGCAGCAAAGGTATAATCTCCATTCTGCTCTTACTTTCGCACATTTGTGAAGTGGAAGGGACTTTAAGCGCCATCGCACACGGGGGACTTTTGTCTCCGCAACTATTTTGTCTCTCACATGGTTTGTATGAAAAGTTGCAGACGACCGCGTCGCTTCGTGTGCGCGCTTCCATATAAACCCGTGGACTTGAGACAGAGACAAAACAGTTGCAGGGCGACTAAGTTGCCCGTGTGCGATAGCGCTAATCTTTTTAAATTTTTTCACGCAACCGAAAATTCTGAAACTTTTTTCTTTTACTATGAGACCTTATTCTTACCTATAAAAAAATATTCAACCGATTTGATTTTTTTCGGATATTCCCCATTCGAATCCTCCTTTCTTAGGAAAACAATAGTTTTCCGATCTTCCTTAGGAAAACAAAATATACGGTCACCCTATATAGAAAGAGAGGAGGGGGTCTCCAGTAGAGGGAGAAAACGATAAAAACGATATGTAGGTTTTTGCCTTAAGTAGGTATTCAGAGTTTGAACTCCATACTTTACCTACAAACTTCTTGGTTCAAGCTAGGTATGAATTCTGCAATGCAAAAACAGCTGATTTTTTTTTCGTGATTTCGAGGTTGGTCCCATAATGAAAGTTGTTCAGTTTAATGGTCTGATCAACCCCACAAGTTTTCAATGAAATAACCCTTTAACGTTTTATTTTTGTTTTAATGTTTTTATTTTTATTTTTATTTTTTTTTTATTTTTATTTTTATTTTTATTTTTATTTTTATTTTTATTTTTATTTTTATTTTTATTTTTATTTTTATTTTTATTTTTATTTTTATTTTTATTTTTATTTTTATTTTTATTTTTATTTTTATTTTTATTTTTATTTTTATTTTTATTTTTATTTTTATTTTTATTTTTATTTTTATTTTTATTTTTATTTTTATTTTTATTTTTATTTTTATTTTTATTTTTATTTTTATTTTTATTTTTATTTTTATTTTTATTTTTATTTTTATTTTTATTTTTATTTTTATTTTTATTTTTATTTTTATTTTTATTTTTATTTTTATTTTTATTTAATTTTTATTTTTATTTTTATTTTTATTTTTATTTTTATTTTTATTTTTATTTTTATTTTTATTTTTATTTTTATTTTTATTTTTATTTTTATTTTTATTTTTATTTTTATTTTTATTTTTATTTTTATTTTTATTTTTATTTTTATTTTTATTTTTATTTTTATTTTTATTTTTATTTTTATTTTTATTTTTATTTTTATTTTTATTTTTATTTTTATTTTTATTTTTATTTTTATTTTTATTTTTATTTTTATTTTTATTTTTATTTAATTTTTATTTTTATTTTTATTTTTATTTTTATTTTTATTTTTATTTTTATTTTTATTTTTATTTTTATTTTTATTTTTATTTTTATTTTTATTTTTATTTTTATTTTTATTTTTATTTTTATTTTTATTTTTATTTTTATTTTTATTTTTATTTTTATTTTTATTTTTATTTTTATTTTTATTTTTATTTTTATTTTTATTTTTATTTTTATTTTTATTTTTATTTTTATTTTTATTTTTATTTTTATTTTTATTTTTATTTTTATTTTTATTTTTATTTTTATTTTTATTTTTATTTTTATTTTTATTTTTATTTTTATTTTTATTTTTATTTTTATTTTTATTTTTATTTAATTTACCTCGCATGAATGATGTAAAATAGTATGCTTACCTCGGTTGTAAGTAGCTATTATACCCTCGAACTATATTCGCCCTCGCTCGCTACGCTCGCTCGGGCGTCTAAATATCTCGGGTGCACTCGATCCATTAGCGCCCTTTGCGAGCTGCGCTCGCACGGGCGCCAAATTGGATCTTGTTCTGTAATAGCTCACTTACATCCCTTGTGTAACAAACTACTATTTATGCTCTAGTGCATAAAGTAAAATCTTCGTCTAAGTCTCAGACTTTAAGACAAAGGTTGTCAGGTAAACAGCCACACACGCAATTTAACTTCGTTGAATTAACTTGTTATTTCATTCTGTTTCTTCATTTTTTGTTGTGTTGTAATACTTTTTTTATTTTTGAAAATGGGTATCAATTCAAGGCCTTGATCATTTTTTTTTTTTCAATTTTTGAATATGGGTATCAAATGAAAGGCTTTGATGAGCACATTCCAAAATTATATTTTCTTTATAAAAAAATGAGTTTTTTTTTTTTTTTTTTTTTTTGCAATTTTTGAATATGGATATCAAATGAAAGGCCTTGATGAGCACATTCCAAAATTATATTTTTTTATAAAAAAATGAGTTTTTTTAAATTTTTGTTTTTTAAATTTTTGAATATGAGTATCAAATGAAAGGCCTTGACGAGCACGTTCCAAAATTATATGTTTTTTTATAAAAAAATGAGTTTTTTTTTCAATTTTTGAATATGGGTATCAAATGAAAGGCCTTGATGAGCACATTCCAAAATTATATTTTTTTTATAAAAAAATGAGTTTTTTTTTCAATTTTTGAATATGGGTATCAAATGAAAGGCCTTGATGAGCACATTCCAAAATTATTATTTTTTTTATAAAAAAATGAGTTTTTTTTTTCAATTTTTGAATATGGATATCAAATGAAAGGCCTTGATGTGCACATGCCAAAATTATATTTATTTTATAAAAAATGAGTTTTTTTTAAATTTTTGAATATGGGTATCAAATGAAAGGCCTTGATGAGCACATTCCAAAAATATATAATTTGTCACTAAAATTCAAGATTTTTTTTTTTAATTTTTACATTATTGTTGTTTAATTTCCTCACAATCGAAGTGAAAAGCAGAGTGTATAACTCGTACATAAAACCCATTTTAACCTCGACTTGACTATCCACCCTCGCCTGCGGCTCGGGTGGATATATATGTCTCGGGTAAAATGATGCGTTTTATGCACTTGTTGTACAATCTACTATTGCACCGCTAACAAAAAGTTTTGTTACATTTTTCGAAAATGTTGAAATCTGGGAGCACGGTAGTCGGGAGCACCACCAAGACGAGGAAGTGAAGCGCAAGGGCACTACCTACCTTTTCTCGAAGCGCTTCGTCGTTTTTTTGAACCCTCATATCTTGGGTTTGGAGTATACCTACTAGATAAACGAAATTCTCGGAATGTGATGTCAGTAGTGAATTTATTAAATATATATAGTTTCAATTGTATAGCTTTTATAATATAGAATTTAATGGCATCTGTAGGCGCGGGTTGCTTTAAAGAGTTTAATAGATTTTTCGATGATTAGTTTTGTGACACAGTGGCGGCTAATTGCTAGGAACAAGGAAAATAAAAATGGAAGGCAAATTTTGCAGCTTACCAAAAGTCCTGGAACGAAGTGGTTTCGGGAGCTCCCAAACAGCTGGTGGACACTGTCGGACACTGTGATTTCGTAGGCACTATAATTTTGAGTTTTCACCGATATTTGGAACAGTAATGTATGAGTAATTAATTTTCGGTCGCGCGCGCACGTCAACAATCAGGATACTGGCGCCGTGCCGGCGTTTTTTTTTCTTCTCACTGCATTTGCCATTAAGGATGCGGAAATGGAGCGAGATGGCAATAGATAGGGTCATAAGAAAGACAAGGATAGGAAGCATTTCGTCGCTCCGTGTCACACTATCTATTAAGATTGAATAGGTATTTATGTATATTATTATAATAATAAAAATGAATTATTTATTGCCTTATTGTGGCGTTAACATCCCCCCGGGTTGACAGGATGTAATCCTTCAAACTTAACCTAAAACTACTAGGTATACATAGCTATTAGAACTTTAGACTTAGATTAGCTTATTGATTTAATTATTTTAATTTTATTAAGTATTATATTGGTTTATTATTAAGAAGTGGACTGTATGAAAATTAAGTTAAATTATTGATTGGGAAGCGGAATGACCTTCACAACCGGTCTGCGATATACACCGGACTTAGTTCTAACGTCGACGACGCGGGATATTCCGTCCCTCCCAGGAAAAGTACGTTCGATTATGCCTAACGGCCAATTTAGGGGAGCACTATTTTCTGATTGCAGTAAGACAATAGTGCCCTCGCGCACGGGAGAGCTCGGTGTGAGCCACTTCGCTCTAGTTTGCAATGTGTTAAGGTATTCCACCTTCCACCGCTTCCAAAAACATTGCACGAGGTGATCAACAATGCGTTTTCGCTGTAATAGCGTTATCTTTTCCGTGCTGACATCTTCGGATGGCAAGGATTTTAAGGGCGTCATGACCAGAAAATGAGCGGGTGTGAGCGCCTGAGGCTCTGAAGGATCACTACTAAGTACAGATAGTGGCCTTGAATTGAGAATAGCCTCAATCTGAGCGATAACAGTTGTCATCTCTTCGAAAGTTAATAATTGAGTCCCTACAATTTTTGACAGGTGACTTTTGACACTCCTAATGTTACCCTCCCAAATACCACCGAAGTGGGGGGCGGACGCTGGATTAAATTTCCACTCAATGTGGTTATCTCTTAATTCATTAGCGAATTTATCCTTATACTGCTCGGAATCTAACAGGCGATACATATTGTTTAAGTAGGAATTGGCTCCTATGAAATTGGTGCCGTTATCCGAGTAAAGAGTCGAGATGGGGCCGCGACGCGATATGAATCTTTTAAAAGCATTTAAAAAAGCGTCCGTAGACAAATCTGAAGCGAGTTCCAAATGAACGGCTTTAGTAGCCAGACATATGAATAAGCATAAATACGCCTTAATACTATGTACTCCTCTGCGCCGGTAGGGCAGCACTGCGAGCGGTCCACAGTAGTCTAAGCCGGTGCAGCCAAATGCTTTAGCCTGTTGTACTCTGTAGGCGGGTAAATCTGCCATCAGCGGCGGTGTCGCGGGCTTAGGGTTAGCTTTGAAGCACGTGACGCAATTTTGTACTCGCTTACGAACGATATTACGCGCGGACAAAATCCAATATTTTTGTCTTATTAATGACATTAATAATTGAGGACCAGTATGAAGGTACCGACGATGATAATAGTCAATAATTAAATTGACTATGTGATCCTTGCTAGGAAGCAATATAGGGTGTTTACTATCGTAATCTAAATCGGAATTACGCAACCTTCCACCCACACGAAGTATACCGTCGCGTAAAAATGCATTTAATTTTAATAAAGACGGCGGTAGCTTACCACCATTTTGGGCAGTTTTAATTTCACTTGGGAAGTGCACTGATTGTAAGTCTTTAATGACCATTTCTTCCGCAATGTCTAAATGCGAAACACTAAATTGTTTCGGTAATTTCTTAGTGAACCGAAGTACATATATTACAATTCGGAGTAATTTATGCCACGAAGAGACACGAGTAGCTAATTCGTAAAAAATAGGTAAGGTACTAGGAGCCTTAATTGTAGCACTAAGGACATTAACTTTCTCCTCAGGTAAATTTAAATCGTTAAAATCAGTTGTATCAACTTCCAATGTCGGCCAGTCGGAGACGGGTAGTTGCGCATATGGCGGTCCGTGAAACCAAAGTGGATGTTCGATTAACTGAGAAGGAGTGAGACCCCTAGATAAACAATCCGCGGGATTGTCCTTTCCATTAATATGACGAAAATGCCGAGGGTGTAAGTCATTTTGAATCATGGCAACCCTATTTGCGACAAAAGTTTGCCATCGATTAGGGTTAGAAACTATCCACGCGAGTGCTACCTTACTATCTGTAAACGCGAACGTGTTTGTTATCTTACACCGCAACGAATAGTTATTTAGAACTATACGCATTAACTTAGCTAGTATAACATTAGCACACAATTCCATTCTAGCGAGCGTAACTACCGTTTTAGAAGGCGCCACTCTGGACTTAGCACACAATAAATTCATTACCGAACGATTATCGTTAGGAAAATAAACATGTAAATATACCACACCACCGTACGCTCGTTCTGAGGCGTCCGCAAAGCCTATTATTGATATAACACAATCATTATTATTTACGCTTACGTGTCGTGGTAATTTAATAGATTGTAAAAGGTGAAGTTCCGATTCTATAGTTTGCCACAATGAAATTATATTCGAGGGCGGGGATTCGTCCCAATTGACATTATTTTGCCATAAAGATTTAATTATTAATTTAGCTAAAAGCGTCACTGGAGCCACATAGCCCATAACGTCCCACAGCCGAGCAATCGTGGACAGTATTTTGCGCTTTGTACACTCTTGAGGTTGTATGTTAATAATAAAAGTGAAAACGTCCTCCGCGGGTAGCCATAAAAGCCCTAAAACCTTTAATTGATTGTCGGGGCTGAACTCGACCGCTTCACTAACACGATGCGTCGATGGAATACTAGACATTACTTTCCGCGAGTTACTAGCGAATTTAACTAACTCAAAACCGGCCGTTTCGAATAACTTGATAAGTTGGGTCGCAAGGTCGATCGCCCTTTTATCCGATTGACAACTTGTAGCCAGATCGTCCATGTATAGCTCAGTCTCGGCTACCGCGGCGGCCGCGGGATACTTGTCCCGCTCGTCCTCTACTAACCGACGCACGGTACGCATAGCTAGGTACGGACTACAACGCAGACCGAACGGCACTCGAGTTATTTCGTATACGATTAACGGTTCATTAGAGTTGAATCGATATAATATTCGTTGATATTTTAAATCATCATTATCGACATGAATTCTTAAGTACATTTGTCTTATATCAGCGCTTATCGCGATAGGTAATAAACGGAACTTCAAAATAATATCAAAAATATTATTTTGTAAATTAGGACCAGTGTACAATAAATCATTTAACGATTTTCCGGAACTGGTAGTATTGCTGGCATCTAACACCACGCGCAACTTGGTGGTACTTTTATCATGACGTACTACGGCATGATGAGGAATTACGTATTGATCATTATTATAACCTACCTCACTAATAGTACCAACCGGACGCATATAACCCTTTTGTAAATATTCTGAAAATACGGAATCATATTGTTCCTTTAACGATTGATGAGCCAATAATTTACGCTCCAATGTTAAATACCTACGCTCAGCTGACCGCATTGAATCGCCTAAAAGTGACGGTTCACATTTAAATGGTAACGACACTACATATTGTCCATTCGACGTACGACGCGTAGTTTCGTTATAATATTTCTCACAATTTTCATCGTCTTTAGATAGGCAAAGTACATTCGGTACCTCCTCCAACTCAAAAAATCGATTCAGGCGATTTTCGACCGGTTCATCTAAAGTGAAAAGAGTATGGATGGTATTACACACAGGTTCAATAACGGGAGCTTGACCTATAATTATATAACCTAATGAGGTCTCGACAGCGACGGGCTCACCGGCGTCACGTGATATTGTATCAGGACGCAGAATGCGCGCGAACAAATCGCCACCTATAATCAAGTCGATACTACCCGGAGTATGATAATTACAATCCGCTAAAATAATATTATTTAAATAATTTAACCGAGCCGTGTTCACTTTCGTGATCGGTAGTTCACTAGTAATATTATTCACGACCACAGGTTGAATCGTATATCTGACCGAATCATTTATTCGCGAACGGATGGTCAGGCAGGTCGTCCCTACAATAGGACTATTGACGTCCCCTACACCTGACACATATTTATTATGCGACTCAGATATTTTTAAATTTAAACGTTTGCAACACTCAGTTGTAATTAAGTCCCTTTGAGACGCGCTATCGATTAACGCTCTAATTGCCCATATGTTCCCGGTCGCATCGAGCACGTGACACTGCGCCGTCCCTAGTAACACGGTCGTCGATGGACAAGACACCGTCTGCATGCCCTCCTCGACACGACTAATACCTTCGTTTACGGCCGCGCAGAGAGCTACTCCTACGGCGGCATCGGCAGGGCCGGCAGGGCCGGACTCAGTAGGTTTTGGGAAATGAAGCAAGCTATTATGTCTCTTAGCGCACTCATTACACCGTTCATTTGTTGACTTGCAATTAAGAATCGTGTGAGTACTATGTAAGCAATTAACACACATTTTATTACTTTTAATAAATTTATAACGATCATTAGGGATCATTGACAGGAATTTAGCACATTGGGAAACATGCGAATGATCATTTTTCCCACAACATAAACAGTTATTGCGCTCCTGTATGTTAACAAATGTTTTCACATTACTATTATTAGCATTGCGTGAATTTGAGTAACCTCCCGACATCGCAGTTGATGGCGACGAGCTATTTTTACGACCTTGAGTACTGCCCTTCGCCGGCGTACCTACGGAATAACTACCCACACCTCGCGTACGCAACTTAACTCGAACATGATCTTTCACGAAATCAATAAAATCGTTACATTTCGGAAAGGTTTCGGATTTTCGAATTTATACTCGAATGCTTCATACGTTTCCGTATTTATTTTCTTACTGGCAATATAAACGAAAATGAAGTCTTCTAAATTCTCGAAATCTAATTGTTTTAAAGCTAAATACAGAGCCGAGAATTTATCAATAAATTCCTCTAATTGAGTAGGTGAATTATGTGACACAGTAGATAGGTTTAACAATCGTTCTAAGTAGGTCGCGGCAAGTACCCGCTTGTCATTATATTTCTTTACTAAATTATTCCAAATAACCGTATAGTTTTCGGCGGTAGGAAGAATACCCTGACAAATGGCTAGAGCTTTCCCCTGTAATTTCCCCATCAAGAATTGAATTTTATTCCCATCAGTGAGATCCGAATTTTCATGTATGGTGGTACGAAAGGACTCGTAAAAAATAGGCCAGGACGCAATATCACCGTTAAACGAACAAAGTTCAATGTTGGGAATATATTTACGAGTAGGTTTGTCATGTTCACACTTAACTACCTCACCGCCAACGTTACCACTCATTTTTTGAGTATTTGGTGCCGTTAACTGGTGCACTTTGTACTTAATTTTCGCGAACAATTGCTCAAATGCTATAGCTGAATTATACGAAGGGGTGGGGCCGTCAGTTATTGAAAGCTGAACCTCATTCCGCTCCTCAATTGTTCTTAGGAAATCATTTCTCAACGTATCTAACGTAAATGCATCTCCTAAAAAATTATCAATTTTAATGGGATCGTCCCCCAATTTAGCTATTTGATCGTAAATGGTTTGTAACCTACCGTAATATGCCGATAATTTATTTTGTAATACTTGCATTTTCTTTTCGGAAGCCATCTTTTTACGTCTAGCACCGCGATGGTAAAATTACTAAATCTCGAAAATCTAACTCAATCCGGCTCGAAGGACCAAATTATGTAGGCGCGGGTTGCTTTAAAGAGTTTAATAGATTTTTCGATGATTAGTTTTGTGACACAGTGGCGGCTAATTGCTAGGAACAAGGAAAATAAAAATGGAAGGCAAATTTTGCAGCTTACCAAAAGTCCTGGAACGAAGTGGTTTCGGGAGCTCCCAAACAGCTGGTGGACACTGTCGGACACTGTGATTTCGTAGGCACTATAATTTTGAGTTTTCACCGATATTTGGAACAGTAATGTATGAGTAATTAATTTTCGGTCGCGCGCGCACGTCAACAATCAGGATACTGGCGCCGTGCCGGCGTTTTTTTTCTTCTCACTGCATTTGCCATTAAGGATGCGGAAATGGAGCGAGATGGCAATAGATAGGGTCATAAGAAAGACAAGGATAGGAAGCATTTCGTCGCTCCGTGTCACACTATCTATTAAGATTGAATAGGTATTTATGTATATTATTATAATAATAAAAATGAATTATTTATTGCCTTATTGTGGCGTTAACAGCATCTAAAAAACCCCGATTTCGTCACTGACTCACTTATGATCATCAAAACTCATAGGGTACTTCCTGAAGTCCTAGAAAGCTGAAATTTGGTATGTAAGCTAGTATTAGGACACATACAACAAAAAAATTATAAAATTAGACTTTAACCCTCCAACCGCTTAACCCTCATAAGTTGGGTTTGGATTACAACAGAAAAACAAAATTTTCGGAATATCATGTCAGTAGTAGATTTATTAAACATACAAAGTTTCAGTTGCATAGCTCTTAAACTTTGGATTTTATTGAGATCTAAAAAACCCCGATTTCGTTAAAACTTACTGATAATCATCAAAATTCTTAGGGTTCTTGCTGAAGCCTGAACTAGAAAGCTGAAATTTGGTATGTTAGCTAGTTTTAGTACACAAACAACAAAAAATATATAAAACTTGGAACTTTTACCCCTCAACCCCTTAAACTAGGGGATGGAAGTTTCTATGAGACTTCCGCATTTGATGCTAGAGGTCTGAAAAAATGAGACAAATGTTTCTGAAAAATCTTTAAATATTTTTTAAAGATTTTTTAGATACGTTTCATTACTACAAGAACTATATTTATTATTGTTGAACAGTGAATACATTTTTCCATGTAGCGAAATGGCCAAGCCACATATTTTGACTAAGGTGAAGAGTTTTTGAAGTTAGGGCGCGTAGAGTTAGAAGCTTGGCTCTACATGAGGTCTGATAACTTTTTGACAGTGCAAGCCATATGGAGTCTTGGCAACACTATACATGAAAATGTTTTTGGTGGGATATATCTTTTCTTAACATATCTCCGCCATTTCGAAAAATTTCGAAAAACTGGTCCGACTAAAAAATTCTATTTAATTATCAAACCTGTTCATAAAATTTCACGAGAATCGGTTGAGAAATGCGACCTATAGAGGAGAACAGCCAGAACCGGAAACCAGACTAAAATATGTTTTTTCTACATAATTCCACCATTTTGAAAAATTTCGAAAAACTGGCTTGACAGAAAAATTATAAATAATTTTCAAACCTGCTTACAAAATTTCACGAGACTCGGTTGAGAAATACGACCTGTAGAGGAGAAAAAACGGCACCGGAAAACCGGACTGAGAAATGTTTTTTTACATATCTCCGCCATTTTGAAAATTTTCAAAACTCTGGATCGACAAAAAATTCTATGTAATTTTCGAACCTGCTTACAACACGATAATCGGTTGAGAAATGCGACCTGTAGAGGAGAACAAACGGACAGCCGCCCGCCGCGCCGGCCGGAAGGACATACGAAAGAATTTTTGCCCAAGCTGAAGCAGAGACGCTTCTCGCACCTCGTGCTCGCTCGGTCAAAAATGTAGTCTAGACTACATCCCTGACTTCAGATTGAACCGTTTCTTGATACATCAAGGGTGGTGAGTAAACAAATACGACTTGCCTGAAACTAAGCGTAGGTCAGAATCAACGAACAGGGTGCCCTACTTTGGAGCAATTGGAATATCAATAGGAATTACACGCATAATGACATATCTATGTCTTTGACGCAAAATGACATATTGTGACTACGCAGAATGGCATACGCATAATGACATATCGTATGCGTCATTTTGCGTAATCAAAATGTGTCATAATGCGTAAAATTGTAAAATTCTAGCTCTATCCTGTATTCGGAATGAAGACATGGTTCATTAATTTTCTAAAAATAATAATTTGCGCTTTCTTGAAAATTGATTTCACTGTCACTTGTCTGTGCTAAGAGATGTGTTGACTTTCATAGTTATAGGATAAAATTAAGAGTAGTTTCCATCTTTGGAACTAGGTACCTTGGCGTATTTTAATATTTTAGCTATTTTCCAAACTGTGGAAGATAGAACTTAGTTTTTACCTATTGGAACCTTCTGCCCGGTAAAAAAGGATTTCTTTAAATAAGAAAGACCAATTTCTTGAAATAATTGTTTATTCTAAAAATATATTTACTTAGGCTAATGCAATATTATTAAAACAAAAACACTGTTCATCTTTTACTCAGACAATTTTTTTCTTAAATATTAAGAGAAATATTTTTAAATCAAGACTTTTTCAAATTTATAGCAAGAAAATTGACTTTGTTTTAAATAGCGATGTCTTGAATGAAACAAACAACACATGTCTTGAATTAAATTTATTATTCTTGTAATAACTTAATATTTTTAAGAATGGCTTATTACTGTTACGAAGAAATAATTGTCTAGCGTCTATAGGGAGAGTATCATTTTCTTGGATTCAATAAATATGTCTTAATCCAAAGCAATTTGTCTTTTTATAAGAAATCTGTTTTAACCGTGTGAGCGTGTTTTTTGAATGTACGTTTTGAACGTAAAACAAACTTACTGAACAATCACAAACAAACACCACTGTTAAAATTATAAGCAAAGGGTTGAAATGATATTACTTATTTCTTGAACTTAAATATGTTTTCCTGAATCTTTGAAATATTCATACAGAATAGATATCAAACTAGGTAGGTATTAGGTAGTATTTAAAAATGTCATGCAAACTTTGTTTAATACTAGGGGGGATTGAAAAGTTCGCGGCCTAGTCACGAAAACAAAATAAAATACGTGCAATTCTAGGGTTGTCCCTTCAATGTCAGGCCACGAACTTTTCAATCCACCCTCGTATATTATTATTGCTTACACCTCAAAAGATTCCTACGAACTGAGAACCTCCTCATTTTTTGAAGACGGTCAAAAAGATTATTTTGTTTATGAAGGTACCTATTTTTCTGGCCGCATAAGCTGAAAATGTCAACAAGTGACAGGATTGTTCCAGTAATGCTTTAGATTTTTCTCATAATTTTTTGCTTTTTATTCAATAACCACTACCGGTACTTTTGTGATAACTGTAAATTGGGTGAAATAAAAATTTACATCTCGTAATGAGCGAGCTGTGTTCCGAGCAAGATGGCATCACTGCGAGAGGGGAAAGGCAAGAATGTATTTTTCAGCGGTTTTACACCATTTATCTTTCCTTTCAAAAGTTTCGGCCGGTATTTGAGAATTACTTTTCACGGATATATATTTTGTCCATTTAGTTAAGTTGGTTGTTTTTAACAAAGTGAGTTCGTTTTTTATTTTATTACTAAAACACTTAAGATCCTTACTAATATTATAAATGCGAAAGTCCGTTTGTTTGTTTGTTTGTTACGCCTTCACGTCTTAACTACTGAACCGATCATCATGAAATTTTGCATACACCTTCTTAGGGGTACAGAGAAGGACATAGGGTACCTTTCACCCTGAAAAAATGTATTGTTCTCGAGGGATAGCAAAAAACTTACCACGCAGACGAAGTCGCGGGCGGCCGCTAGTATTAAATAAATACTAAAGAATACGTTAAAAAACAATACGTTTTTTTTTATTTTTTAATAAACGAGATTTGCACTTCGAACTTACTAAAGTAATCTCTGAATCCAGGTGATGTAACTTGTTATTCTAGCAAACGCAGAAGGGAATCCTAATTCACAACCGTCTCGAGCGACGAATGAGCTGACGCCGATCAGAATAGTCTCCCCGTTACGAGTTATCGTCAAAGGGCCGCCAGAATCTCCTTGGCAGATGCCCACGCCTCCATCACCATTCGTACAAATGTTCGAGTTCAACACAATGTTGCCATAAAATGATCTGCACCTCTCCAAAGAAATAACTTGAAGTGATACGTATCTTGCCATAGTGTTCGTAGTAGGATTTATCAAGTCCGAATATCTTCCGTACCCCGACGCAACCGTCCATTCGCCATTAAAGCTCTCATTCACCATGTTGCTGTGCGGTAGCCTTATTGGTTGAATGTTGTGCGTGTACTTGATGCGAACCGGCGAGAATAGCATGGCGATGTCATTAGCGAAGGTTCTCATGTCGTATTGCGGGTGAACTGAAATTTTATTCGGCTGAACTCTTAATCCTCCGTGGAAAAGGAATGGTGAGCCAAGTACAGCAGTGAATCGCTTTGCTGTGAATCTTCCATCGTTCCAGCAATGCGCTGCTGTTAAGATTCTGTTAGGCGATAAGAGCGACCCGCCACATGCTGACACAGAGTTGGATCCCCATAAGTCTATCAGCAATCCAACAAGATATGGGTGATTGTTCACTGGCGCGATCACTCCTCCTACAATGCGATATACTGCATCTTCGTACTCCTTAATTTTTTCAGCATTTTTAATACCGACAGCTTCGTGCCAGCTCTCTAAGTTGTTCCCTGTTCCTTCATGATTAGCCTGCACTGCGATAAATAAGAAAACTATTGACAAATACACTTTCATCTTACTGCAGTGCTAGCTAATTTGTAAATAATAACAAACTTAAAAAAGCCGTGGCTTATATAGTTTCGTCATTTTTATCTTGAAGTTGAGATAGCATGGCGGCAACCACACAATATGGTTAATAACACTTAATCCCATTTTTAATTATCATTAACGCTAACACACGTAAATTCCCAAGTAACATTGAAATTTTTGTATGGCTTAGCAATAAGTAGGGCTTAGAATAAAAAAAAATGGTGGTCTGTGTTTTTATTATGCCAGTGGCGTGGATTATGTGGATCATGGATTATTTTAGCTGTAATGTACAGACACGTCTAGTTTGTTGTAGTTTATCATTTCTGTTCAACAAAGTAATAGCTTATAGAGTGACAAACTTCTAAACTATACATATTTATAGACGGACAATGTTAATTGTCATTATGATACTTTTTAAAATAACTTTCATAAGTCCACGGCATGAAACAATAATAAGGCGTGGTGCTAAGGGTTATGGTGTTTGATCCATAACCACGACAATGGTTGACCTGCGTTATTGATTGATGAAACCCTTTTCATAGGAAGACGGAAGTTATTTAAGAAATTTATTCACCTCCACATAAATGTAATCTATAGCTATAATTCAGAATCATTCGTTTTTTATTTCCTTTATGTATTATAAGATTAATTCCACTCTATTTATATTATTGTAAAATATGTCAAAGGATGTTTAGTCATCCATCATATATTATAATATGTATGTGTATCAACATTGTATCGACAACAAGGTAGGAAGGTCTAGGAATGTAGAGATTTGAAACCAACTCTCCGTATTTAGCGAACAATGTTCCAAAAATATTCATTTTTGGAATATTTCTATAAAATGTTTTGTAAGTGAAAATATCTCCTGAATATTTTCAAATGCATAAAATCAACCGTATTATCTAGCTCTGTTGGTTCTAATTCTAAAATCCGCGCATAGCAAATGAGATAAGACTATTATGCGCACTAACGACAACTTATCTCCGACTTTACACCACTCTTGAGCGTAACTTACTAAGATAAATACACCTGAGCGAAGTTACTGTTGATGTATACCGTTGAATAGATAAATGGATTTAACAGTCGAATTATTAAGTAGGTTGTCAAAATGATTATTCATATTTAGGGAATATACTACTAGTACTAAAAAAATATAACTTTATGTAAGGTTGTTTCGTTAAGCCAAAATTGACAAAAAAATATTTTTTGATTTCCATTAGTGAATGATTAATTCTTTTGTTATGATTATTATCCATTGATTGATTATTATTATAATATTTATAAAACTTATCGTAAAAATAAATAATTAAATCATAAAAATAACTTAACGAAAATTCTGTAAATGTATTATAGGCTGTTAGCTAATTCATTGCATATTATTCTCAAATCTAGGATAAAAATCTTTCACATTCAGATAAAATCTTCTTAACTAAACTTCATCATAATATGTAATTTAATCGACAAAAATTGATCAAATTAAGTAATGGATGCTTTGTAATTACAATAAAAAACCCAGGATAAGAACCTACCTACTTCTTGATAAATTTTTGAATCAATTTGATATATGTATATGCAAAATAATTAATGTCAAAGATGGATATCTAAAGGATATATAAAACATGATATCATGCAATTTAATAACTGCAAAGAATATCTGTCAATTGCTAATCTATAGAACTAAGAACTGTTAATCCCATCACCGATTAATTAAGTTTTAATCAAAGGTCTGCTTCTAGAACAATATTACTACTTTATAATAAATTATAGAAAATGTAATAATCTGGGATTGGGCATATCAATTCTGAATATATCCTTCCTGGCGGGTTATGCATGACATCAACATCAGCTTCAAATTTTTTTTGTAAACTATAATAATATTTTTAAACTTTTTTTGAAAACCTTTGAAAGTTTAAATAATCTTTCATAACTTTTTTCTTCATTTATGTAGGCATACTACTTTTCATTGAATTCGGAAACATTAAATACTTTCCTCCAGGGTTTAGGAAGGTATGGTATTTGGCCAGATGTTGTTGACACCTTACATACTTTTTTTAAGTAATTACATCTCAATATTCGACAAAGATTCGCTATTCAAAATCAGCCACTTGTGCGACGCTTTTGCGTAAAATATGATAAGCTAAGCACTGTTTTTTCATCGCAGCAGTAAGAAACTAAACATAAAAGTTTTCTTTTGTAAGAGAGTTACCTAAGTATTCAGTGTCATGACGGTGATTAATGTTTTCATTGATGACGCAGGGTAGCGACAGGTGAAAATAACGGGATCCTAACGATAATTTATTTAGCGTTCGCTATTAACCGCTTATGTTTTGGTCGAATAAGTCTATCTGACACACTAATAATTTACTTAACACCTCTTCCCGCGGGTGTCGTCAAGGGTAACACTGAAAGTTTTTAGAACTGGCTAGTTATTAACAGATCCAATGAAACATTTATTGAAATTTCGAATTAAGAACTCTTTGAGAACCGAATGATGTATAATCAAGTGTATAATACATTCTACTATCATTTGTTTGTTTATATTAGCGGCAATTTGAAAAGTGGCAGCAGCGCACCAAGATAAATTTACACGAGAAAAATTCCGCTCCATGATTTATTACGACTTTGATTGTAGACTTAGTCAACAACAAAATTATTTCAGACTTCGACTAGTCTTTCATGATGAAGCCTCATCTTGTGCCATTGTTTACAACTGGTTCAATGAGCTTAAGCATGGTCGGAGGAAGGAATCTCACAGGTGATCTGCGTATAAGCGACGACGCAATGGCAACAACTGAAGATAGTGTCATTACTGTGCGGTGCACGATAGAGGCTGATAAGAAAATGACCTACCAACAGATTCGGGCAAGCTTAGGCATTAGTATGAGTCAGGTACAAAAAATCTTACATGAGCATTTAAGCGCCAAGAAGGGATGTACTAGACGGATACCCCATAATTTAACTGAAGATCAAAAACGCCGTCGCGTACATTGGTGCCGCGAAGTGATAGAAAATTACAACGATAGTAACTCGAATTCTGTATTTAACATCCTCACAGGTGATAAAATCTGGATTCATTGTGACGCACCCGAAACCAGAACACAATCTGCATCGTGGGTGTTTTATTTTAACGATTAGCCAACAAAAGTAATTAAAATACGAAGTGAAGGAAGAAAGATGATTGCCTCATTCTACGGGCTGAGGTGTAATTTCGCGACAGTTGTGCTGGAAGACAAAAGGGCAGTTACTGCAGACTGGTATTTTAACAATTGTTTGCCAGTTGTCTTAGAAAAATTTCGACAGCAGCGCCCACGAAGCAGGAACGTCTTCACTATGATAACCCTTTAGTGCATTCCGCACGACAGACAGTCGAATATTTTACTATGGCGGGTGTAAAGATAATGAGTCATCCGCTATACAGTCCCAACCTGGCACCTTGTGAGTTTTATTTATTCCCAAAAATCAAAGATACACTTCGATGTATTCGCTTTACGAACCCTGAAGACGCGGTGACTGAGTACGAAATGGCCGTGGAAAAGATCCCTAAAGGAGAGTGGATCCACTGCTTTTCTCAGTAGTTCTGTCGAATGCGACGTTGCTTAGTAAGGAATGGAGAATGTTTTGAAAATCATCAGTAAGAACTTTCAGTGTGTCCCACGTAGTACTGGAATAGAGGAAAGTTCCTGTTACAAACAAAAGTGGAAAGTGGCAGTAAGTTTTTTTTTATAGTTTTAAACTTCGAGCAGCGACGGCAGAAGCCCGTCTTACTCTAAGGTTTTAAATGTTATGTGGTAGGTTAGACACTATAGTTACTCAGAGTATTTAAATACTACTACAGGGTATAATTAACACATTACTTAGCCGATTCCCTGATTCGACAGACTTTTTCTCTGGTCTCTGGCTAGTATTAAAGGGAAGCTAATTAATTAATGTGTCTGTACAACGTGTTACAAAATAACCCCTAATGTCGAATATGGTAGATAGGGACCATCAAAATGAACAACTTTTACAATGGGACCAACTCTGAAATCGCAAAAAAAAAAACTGTATTTTTATACTTTTTGATATTTTCGATATAAATTTTTGTACGAAACAGCTTATTTTTTTTTGCGATATCAGAGTTGGTCCCATAGGAAAAGTTCAGTTTCATGGTCTCTATCTACCATATTCGGAATTAGGGGTTATTTTGTAACACGTTGTTTAACCACATGCAAAAACTTTCGTGTGCGCCAGTGTCTTTGATAGTTAGGTTAGGTTAGGATTTCGCTGGGTATATGATGGTTATCGGGGGTAAAAAATCGATCTAGATTAACGGAAAACGCGTGTCTTTGAGTTTTCATGCGTTTTTTTTTTCGACGCAGAATATGGTCGCTAACACAGAAGAAATAATCACTAGTCGCTAATTTCGTTCTGCCGGCCACTGTCCGTCTGGTCCAGCGGGTTAAGACAAGGACGGCAAAAAACGAGTGTTACGGGATCGAATCCCGCTCGGCGACTTTTGTTTTTTTTTTATATGTTCAAGTTTATATATATTTTTTAATTTTTATTGTTTTTAGACAAGTTTAAAAAAATTTAGTTAATGTTTGAGATAACAATGTAGATTAGAGATTATCACCTAAACACCACCATATTACAATAAATAGTAATAACCGAGCAAAGCTCGGTTGCCCAGATATTTAGGTATTAAAACAGTTATGACTGTGTTACAATTATTACATTCGGCTAATATAGGTACAACAGATGCATACATAACTATTTAGAAAGATATGAAATCTTTAAGATGTAAAGTAAATAATTAAAAATAATGAAAAATGGGTAATAATCCATACGAATTTAAAGAACCGTTATAAATGGCCGTTTGAATTTAGTTATTTTTTCCTAGCACCGCCGTTTTGTAATGAAAATAGGTGGAAAATTCACCGTACGGAAACCGGGCGAAACGAAACGAATACTTCTCAATAAAAACGGGACCACAATATTTGTTGCAAGACCCGGGACTTGATAAATGATCCGAGAGAGAAATAAACCTTGCTACATTTCCTACGTAAGAGATAGCCATTTTGGAAGGATGTTGTTTACAAATATTATTTAGTTTTTTACTTTACGCATGGGTACAGTAGTTTTATTTAACTAAACCAGTACTAGACAGTAAATGGGAGGTCCTTTTTATCAATAGGTACCTTTTCTATCAATCAAAATTGGAGTAGAAATCGAGTGAGCCATAGACTTATTATATTACTAGCGTAAGGACACGGTCAACGTCGCTACGAAATGACGCCAGTTGGTTGGCCCTAAAATTACAGTTTTAGGGCCAACGCGATTCAGTCATCCGCGGAAGACTATGGTAGACAGACGGTGATTGACGTGACATAAAAATGCCGAATTGTGCATTTGTAGATTGCAAAAATTAAGCTGCAAAAGTTAAAAAGTTGCATGGAATATTGAATCATCCGTAAGTAGCTTTACATTATTTTTATTGCATGTCTAACAATTTTAATTGAGTTTGAAATATTGCTATTACTAGTTATTGTTCGAGGCACTAGAGATGGGTCATCCATCATGATTCAAATGTACTAGTTCACTTGAGTCCATATTAAATCTTTAGTTCATTTAGTTCTATAGCTAATTATCTCGAAGAACGAAAATAAAGGGAAAGGATAGATTACGAACACTGCGTACAGTAATTTCTCATATACATATGCTATTATTAACGTCTCCTATGAAACATATTCGCTGCAAAAATTATTATGTACATTACGTTTCAATTAATTACAGATTTTCTAATGATCCAGTGCGTAAAGAAATATGTAGTCACATAATTCCAAAACACCGAAAAGAGCCCTATTTCAAGCCTCCTAAAAACGCAAGAATATGCTCTGCTCAATAACACAGATGTTGATATTTCAAGAGCTGGACTACGAAGACTGAAAGCAATGGCAATACCGCGAATTGAGATTGAACTATTTACCGCATCTACGCATAACAAAATAACCCAACTCAGAAAACGAAGCACCTGCCTCCCATATTATGCAGTATAGTGACCGGCCGCAGCTTTGCTTTAAGGTTTATTACTTGAGTAAAAACCTAGGATAAAATGATCTCTGATGTGTTGTATTTATTAAATTACATTGACTTAAATTTCATTTTTATTAACAAGCTTGCGCAAACGCAGAAGTTTATGTAAATAGGTAAAGTCTGTTCAATAAGTCAGTTTACGTATTACTTCATATTTCTGATAAAGCTGATTTTTCTTGCGCCCGCTTTTCTTATCACCAAAAAAAATCAGCAAACGGGTGGTAGAAAAAATAAAAACAACTTAAAAGCATTTAATTTCTAAAAGTTTATTTGAATAAAGTTTTTTTAATTTGATTTGATTTAGATGTTGGTGATTTACAAAATAATAAAAAAATATTTTGATTACAACACCAAAAGATAATTTTGATAATTTTAGTACAAAAAATTATGCACAAATTACTCAAAAATGTTGATTAAATGGATGATTGATAGGTAGCTTTAATAAATTTACTCATGTAAAGTGACATATTGAACAGATTATATTTATAAAATCAACTAGCGACCGGCCCTCGCTTCACTTCGGTGTAAACTATATAGATTTTGTACATAAAAATTAATTGATAATAAGTTTATATAACTACCTTTAAAAAAACTTTAGGTAAATTAATACTTATATTTTAGGGGTAATTTACCAGCTAAGTGCGATAGTAGGCGCCCCTTGACAAAGTATAAATATACTTTGTCAAGGGGCGCCTACTATCCATATGATATGATATAATCCTTGTCCAACTAAATAGTTGGACAAGGATTAATATCATGATACGAAATGTCTTCCGATCAATAATCACTTTTATAGAAAAAAATATGATACTGTGGGTTTCATTATTCCAATTTTCATCGGGAACTCTAATTTTTAAAAAATAAAATACAGCTAATGCTTAGATTTATCTAAGAGCTAATGTTAGTCGCTGATGAAGGTGAAAGAATTTTAAAATCAGATCAGTTAGTTTTTGAGTTTATTCATTACAAACAATCAAACCAACAAACAAAGCTTTCTTCTTTATATTTAATAATAAATTAGTTAAAAGATTTAAAATTAGTATCAAAAATATCTAATTTGAAATAAACCTGATTGAGATTTTGTTTTTAATCCAATTGAACTAAAGTACACTTCAGTAATCTTTTTTGCCCACCTCTAATACCGTAGTAGTTCGAGTGGGTTCTAACAGATGTCGCTGATTTTGATAGTATGAAGAAATTGTAAGGCAAAATACTCAAATGGGCGCATCCTTCCTTTTGAAATCATTGGAGTGAGCATATTATTTTGATGCAGAATATAAAGTAGGTTCCATCCATCATAAAATATTCTCATTTCAACTTAGCTCATTTCGTTTTCGTTTTGTTCGTCCTTCAACTGTTGTGGTAGTGTCCTGTTTTATTAAATTAAATGTTTTATCTACACTCACTAAGTAATGTTCCAAATAAGTTTTCAAAAAAGATTGTATAAACACGTACTTTATTTTCGAAATAAAAAAAAACTCATTATAGTTCAGTAAATTGCATCATAAAATAACTTTTTAAATTTTTACAGCACACTTTTACTTTTTAATTTATTGTTTCGTTTGGTCGTATGGGATCATTGTAATATCTATGGTCTGTCTGTAAAAAAGTTTTGATTTAAATTTTCACTTTTTGTTGTACTGAATTTCGTAGGATTTTTTTATTCATGCTTAAAAATGTCTGATAGTCGTGAAAGTTTAGAAAATTCGACTCAGCCCAATATTTTAGATGCAGCGACGGAAAGGGAATTGAGCAAGGTAATACAATACGGTAATACCAGCAAAGTGTCTCTCTCTTTTTAGGGTTCCGTACCAAAATGGTAAGTGACTCAGTCTGTCTGTCTGTCACAGCTGGATATCTCGAGAACTACTAATGGTATCAACTTGAAATTTGGAATAGTTTAAGATGACATTTGCCCAACTATTTTGCAAATAAGAAAGAAATAAAAAAAATAATATTTTTTTACAACAGGGACTGAAAAGGGGTCTTAAAAATTTTAAGTGAGGTGACTATGGCATGTGGGGTATTTTATGAAAGAGCGCTGTTTGCACATTTTAAAACAATTTTTCCTTTTTTCTTAGGCCGCATAGTTTTCGACTTATGATGAAAAATGTAAAAAAAATACCGTTCGCCCCCCTTATCTCCGAAGTTTGCAAAGAGAAAAATCTGAAATAATTCTATGTGATAGTAGTTTATGTAAAGATTACAGGAAAAATAAAACGATGTCTCAATATAACACAACTAGCAAAATATGTCGTAAAAAAATCAGCAGCACGTTTCTATTTCAGCTATTAGTAGTGAGATGGATTTACAAAATGTTGAGTAAACGATCTGTGAACGTTCTCTCAACGCGATTTGGGCGCACTTCTCTCTGCTTTAAATGCTGTAAATATCGTAAGATTATTGTCTGAATTGCGTTTTAATTGAAAGAATGTAGAGTAATCGCAACTCAAGTGCTACTGGTGCTATAATAGTCAGTAGAACCTCTTTCATTCGACTTATTAGTGGTAATAATAGGAGTGCGGTTACAATCACTCGACACTTTGATCGTGTGAATGCAACCAAGCAGCACTCCTGAGACAGTGCGTGTTGTCACTGTTGTGTTCGCGTAAACGAAGGAAATAAAAATAAATGTATGTTGCAATATTATGGCCATGCTAAGTATACCTTTACGATTTTACAGCCATAATGACAATAAAGGTAAGCTATTAAAGTTAGCTCATAAGTCTTACTTTCATATGCGGAATTAATTTTTTCGTCTATAATCCTTACATTTGTATTTAATATTTTCATGGGCCACAAGATTTCTAGTAAATAATGGATCGCAAATAATATTAATATAATAGATAAAATAAATTCGCCATTAATAGCATTTCAATTATCATCACAAAGCATTCACTCAGCTCTTAGCCGAAAAATAGACATGAGGTTTCCATTTTACGACTTCTAAGAGCGCCATTGCAGTTAGTTTAGGGTTCCTTAGCGCAATGTTAAATCGCCAATCTATCATACGGTTTACAATCAATCTGTAGTAACGTAATATTTCCTACTGAATCCGCACTAATATTAAGTATTTGTTCTTCATCCGTTGGTTGATGTTGATTGTTTCAATTGTTTCAACATCTTATTAACTTTCCGTCGGAACCCTCACTTCTTTTAAGTTTTTTTCCACCGATTATTGTCCATTTTCCACACTGCTGTAAAAGATTTTATTTAACTTTCATACCACTATTATGCTGCATGATGGCTTTCAAAATTATCTTTGTGCACCTTTGGACCTGTAGTAGATCATTTGATAGCGTTTTCTCAACTTTAATAGTAAAGTCGAATTAAAGCCTTGCCAAAAGCTGTGATATGACATTAGATGCTGTAATAGTAACTGAGAAGCTATTTTGTTGAATGAACAGCTTTTATTCCACAATATTGCTGTAAAAATTAGGTGACGAAAGACGGTGCTATAAAAGCTAGTTTTACGACAAATTAGCAATTTGGTTGCTTTTAAAGACCTGTCATAAGACTAAAGGTTGTCTGAATGCGATTGAGAGATATCTTTATACAATTGTTGAGTAAATGCGATATGAATTCGTCGAGTCCACGTTTACTAGACATATTTATAGAGCCAAAAAGCATTGAATGCTGAAAGATCTAGATAGCTGCTTTTATACTGCTTTTTGAAATGATAGGATCTTTCATACGAGTGTTTTACGATCCATAGTCGTGAGAGTAATTGCTTAAACGATCTTTTTGCTAGTTGTTTTTTAGAAATTCAAAAAACAAACAAAAATTCTTTAGTTTCACTACCAGTCAACAGATAGCGCTGTCCTAAGCATGCTAACCTAAGAAAAAAAAATAGTTCCACTATCGGTCAAGAGATAACGCGACCTAATACTACAATAATAAATTGGTGGCTGCTTGTTCTCATATAATTACCTACTATTTGCCGTACGAATAAACGAAGAATAAGTTCCTACTTAGTAATATAGTAATATAATAATAACGAGGAGCTCGGTGGCGCGCCTGGACCAGCGATTGCGGAGGTTAAGCAAAGTTCGCAAGGTTCGGTCATGGGATGGGTGACCAAAAATTTATTATCTCGAGCTTCCCCGTGCTTCGGAAGGCACGTTAAGCCGTTGGACCCGGCTGCATTTGCAGTCGTTAACACCCACCAATCCGCATTGGACCCGCGTGGTGGGTTATGGCCCGTCCTCCTTATTCACCCATAAGGAAGGCCTGTGCCCCAGCAGTGGGGACATTAAAATGGCTGATGGACTAGTAATATAAACAGTTTGCAATGTGGAGTGGCTGAAACGTTTTTCAGTCACCATAAGCAGCTGTGGTTAAGATTTGTAAATTAACTGTCCGCCTGTTCGCCCTTCCACCTGTCTGCTGTTTATCCTACTTTTTTAAAGACTGTCCCAAAGTAACATATCCAAATATATTTATGATTGTACGGAACCCTCGGTGCGCGAGTCCGACTTGCTTTTGACCGGTTTTATTTAACCTTGATTTTTATTTTGTAGGTTCAATCCAAATTCAATGAGTGTAGATAAAGTAGTGTATGAAACTGAACATAACTAGGTATTAAAACACTCGTGTGATACTATTAAAAACCTCGCCTACGGCTCGGTTTTTAAACATACACTCGTGTTTTAATACCCCTTTTTATGTGTCAGTTTCATAAACTACTATTAGAAAAGCTCATAGCTGAGATAAAAGTGCATTATATATTTTTTACATAGGTACATTTCTAAATGGACTACTTTCGCTAGTACCCGAAGTTTTAGAATTTTTTAACACTAAGTTTATATTATTCGATCCACGGATCAAACGAAAAACGACCGCCCAGCTTAAATAAAGTTATATATTCTGATCAGCTTTAGCAACACTTTCTCTTTTCAGCAAAAACGAATTCTAAAACCTAATGAACTGATCAATTCTGATTTGTAATAGTTCGATGCCATTCGGCTATTTGTATGTATGTCCCACTTCCTTGGGTGATACTGTGCATTGTTCTAAATTGAGTTTTGCACTTATGCCTTACAAATTTCGAAAAAAATGAGAAGATGGGATTCGTGTGGGGTGATGGTCACGCTGCGGTACTGGGGTCGACAGTGAAGTCCCAAAATGTGGAAGTCGTCGCCCTTATGTCGCCGGCAGGCACGATGGACGGTGGACGTCAACGATGGAGTATGGTATACGCCACACGATGGACCCAATACGTGGGTTTGTGCACTGATTGTAATAATTAATCACTGTAGCACAGATAATTAACGGTGAAAAATTTGTAGCTTGTTCTTCCAAATATTAACAGGTTACTTGTTAGGTACATACATTATACTGAATACATTGTGATGCGCGTCACGGCGTGGGTTCATCTCGCATTCCAATGGGTAGCTGAAGAAATTTTGGGTTGAGAACGATATGGTTCATATCAACTGTAATAATTAAGATTAATGCAATTTTTTTAACTCTGCGGTACTAAGATATTATGTTCTTGCGTTTTTGGCAAACCTTAGATTAGACTATAAACTAAATAGATTTTTTTATCTGCTGTTTGTTTAAAACTTTAGTCATTCTTCATTGTTAATAACACATATAAAAATTATTGTACTATAATCTCAAATTTTGGCTGCTTTCAGGCTTAACAGCACCTGAAGAGGATGATTCGTAATACTGACCCAGTCTATGTTTAATGCACTTTTTGAAGATGGGTATGATAAAAACATGTAGAAACCTTTTCGTACAGTCATTCTCTTATTTTATTTTGTTGAAAAGGTTGCAAAATAAAGCTTTGAACTCACGGAAAACTGTAAGTTGTTTTTCAGTGGAGGCTTTGGTGTATATAGGGGTGTCCATGGAGACTTCGCAGGAGTAGCTGCCGCTGGCTGCGAAGTCCAGGTTCTGGAGGATTATGGAGTTCTCCGTTGCTAAGGCGATCTGTCAACAAAGTTGCTATTAGAATACAATGTTAGAGCTCTTTAAAGTTGGGTACCCGACTTAGTTTCACTAACCTCATTTCCACGCTCCGCGAACCTGCACCGATTTTTTTTTATTCTATGCTGCAACAGAGCGCCAAAGTGTGTACGTATGCGAACACGTATGCGAACGTTGCGAACCTGGTTCGCACATGGGCAAACTAAAAAAATACACACAGAAATGCTCAGTTCCAGGTCCGCGGAGGTTTGCATACCTAAGTGGGTACCCCAGCTAGCGAAACAACAAGGTAAAAATCATAGACTTATTATATTACTAGCGTAAGGACACGGTCAACGTCGCTACGAAATGACGCCAGTTGGTTGGCCCTAAAATTACAGTTTTAGGGCCAACGCGATTCAGTCATCCGCGGAAGACTATGGTAGACAGACGGTGATTGACGTGACATAAAAATGCCGAATTGTGCATTTGTAGATTGCAAAAATTATGCTGCAAAAGCTAAAAAGTTACATGGAATATAGAATCATCGGTAAGTAGCTTTACATTATTTTTAATGCATGTCTAACAATTTTAATTAAGCTCAAAATATTACTAATTAATACTAGTTATTGTTCGAGGCACTAGAGATGGGATGGCATGATTCAAATGTACTGTTCACCTGAGACTTGTACTATTATGTATTCTGTGACCTAAGTCCATATTAAATCTTTAGTTCATTTAGTTCCATAGCTAATTAACTCAAAGAACGAAAGTAAAGGGAAAGGATAGATTACGAACACTGCGTACAGAAATTTCTCCTATACATATGCTATTATTAACGTCTCCTATGAAACATATTCGCTGCAAAAATAATTATGTACATTACATTTCAATGGGGAAGGCAACTGTCAAAATGGCGCTGCGTACGCTTGTTCCACGAGAACTATGAAAACCAAGGACTTTTTTACTTAAAAAATCGTTCTCTTAAGCTTTAAAATGATTAAATTCTGTGTTATAGGTTCTAAAAATGTTGGCACTTACAAATTTACGAAAAATCTGGATATAGAAAAAATTGATAAATTCTGTAAGATTAAAAATGTTTTAATTTGGCTTTAAATTCCGGCATTTGCACTGTAGAATAGTGTTTTAAATCCATTTTGGGCCAATGAGTCTTTTTAGGTAAAAAAAAAAAACACAAAATAAATACCTATTTTTCCCATACATTTTGTTCTGAACGTCTACTGTCTTAGGAACAAGCGTACGCAGCGACATCTACAATTAGCTTTGCGTTGCCAACCCCATTAATTACAGATTTCTTAATAATCCAGTGCGTTAAGAAATATGTAGTCGCATAATTCCAAAACAACGAAAAGAGCCCTGTTTCAAGCCTCCTAAAAACGCAAGATATGCTCTGCTCAATAACACAGATGCTCATATTTCAAAAGCTGGACTACGAAAACTGAAACCAATGGCAATACTGCGAATTGAGATTGAAGTATTTACCGCATCTACGCATAACAAACTATTGATTTTGTACATAAAAAATAATTGATAAAAAGTTTTTATACCTACCTTTAAAAAACCTTAGGTAAATTAATACTCATATTTTAGAGGTGATTTGCATGTAAATAATCATCCTTGACAATGTATATTTAGTTGGACAGGGATTAATATCATGATACGAAATGTCTTCCGATCAATAAGCACTTTTATAGAAAAAAAATGATACTGTGGGTTTCATTATTCCAATTATCATAGCCACTAATCTGTAAAACGTCACTTTTTCAAAATGGCGTCGTCTGTCAAGGATTTGCGAATTAGTTGCTATTTGCATAATTAGAGCAGCCCCCCCTCAAGAAAAAATTAAATACTTAAAAATATGTAAAAAGACCATATTATAAATGATATACCGTTGAAATAGTGATTAAATAACCAAAAAAAATGTTTATACCTTAAAATAACCTATATTTGATAATTAAATGACAATTTAAAGATAAAGTACGAGGAGTTAATTTTTCGACTTGACCTCACTAAAATTGTGAATGACAAGCCTCCAGGAGGCTTTTGACAGATAAGGGAGTTTATTTTATTTCTAGATAGTATTATTTACAATTTAAGACCAAAAAAACACAGACTAAATAAAATGCGCGATCGTATAGATCGATCGTGTACGGGTCCGAAAAATCGTATATTGTAAAGAAAACCTATTGTTTATGGCGTATTTTTGTTTTTAATTTACATCTCAGATTAACAAGCTTCATTCTAAATAAGTTAGAGTAGGGCAGTAACATTTAGCACCGACTAAATAAAATACGCAAAAAACGCTGACCCTATATAATTTGACAGCGACCTTTAGAAGGTCGCTGACAGACAGGGGTCTAAAAATGAGCGGAGTTCAAAAGGCTTTTGACAGATTAAGGGGATAGGGATCTCTATTTTTTTTAAATAAAATACATCTAATGCTTAAATTATCTAAGAGCTAACATTAGCTCTTAGATAATTTAGCTGCTGGTAAAGGTAAAAGAATTTGAAAATCGGATCAGTTAATTTTAGAGTTTATTCATTACAAACAATCAAACCAACAAACAAATCTTTCTTCTTCATATTTAATTATATACTAGTGTAACAGTTCAAAACTGAACATGTTTTTTATCTCAAATATTGATCCGGAAGCGGGCAAAATACAAACTTTAAGTATTCCTGCATAGGGTTAGTTTTCATGATTTCTGTAGGTCTTATTCCTTGTCGGATACCTTCTTTATCACATTCCAGAGGGTCCACAATTTATGGCTAGTTAGAAGTCTGTAAAAGTACAAAAAATCCAGGGTTGGAAAAATAGTCGTAAACACAAATAAGTAAAGTTATGCGATTAATCAAATAATAAATTCATTGAATAACTTACCATGAAGAGGGTGGTTATTCTCATTTTACTAAAAGAATGGTTGTTTATGCAATTTGTGAGGTTATATTGCATTTCATCCTGCATTCAAAATATAGTTGCACTGACGATAGAACGATGTTCTTATAACACAAATCCATTGTTCATATGCACTTTATAAGCTTATGATTGCAATATGCAAATTCAACATTGACAAAATATCCGTATTTCTATATAAAAAACAGATAATTTTATGGTAATTCAATAACTTGAAAATATGTTTCAACAATAATAAACAGATCGTCTGACACTTGGTATAGACAAATGTATTTGACATTTGGTGGACGTTTTTGGAACTAAAAACTGACATTCCATCGAGAAAGTCTACTCTATAAAAAAAAAAGAAATAATCTTTGGAAATTTATATCATTAATAAATTATAAAGAGAAAAGGGACGAATGATTATAAAATAAATAAATGATAATTAAAGATAATCACTGTTTAGGTAGAATAACATTTAAATTTGGAAAAATGGAAGTTTTGTAAGCATACTTGCTAGAGCAAATAAATGTGTGTGATACCAGTGTGTAACGGAACGCAAATCTTTCGGTTAAGTTCTGGATTATAGATAAAGTAAAATCAGTTTAATATTAAAAGTAAAGAAAGAATATGAATGATTATATTTGAAATAAGAAAATAATTAAATCAGAACAATAACTAGTAAAAAGTTGTAAGAAAATTGGACAAAAAAATATATATATGGAAAAACGGAACGTTCTACATTCTCTTTGTCCATAAACAAGAGATGAAGGGAGAGGTTCGTGGTAGCCAATCGTAAGCTTGCAAAGCGTTTTGTGACCATAAAAGGAGATGAATTGAGTTGGTGTTTAGCCAATCGTAACGCGTGAATCTGGGGGGGAGTTAACTTTAGAGTCAGCAAATAATAGCTCAGAATGGTGGCGCCAAGATTTAAAAAAAATGATACCAGTATAAAATCATAAAATACCCATAGTAATGAAATTATATGAAAAAAAAAATAAGTTGGCCAGTAACGAAACGTTCTTTGGCAAATAGAATAAATAAATGGGTGGCGCAAAGAGTAATTAACATTATGAATAGAGTCATGCATCAATCGTAAATAATAAAAGTAGGCTGATAGCGGATTTATTGATTATAAGGGGTCTTCTTTGAAGGTTAGCGAAATTGATTAGACCAAAAGATTTATTCAAACATACAGGAAAGATTAAATTGCTTGTGTCATATAATATATATTTACTTGAGGATCTTTGTAAACTCTAGATTAAACAAAATTAATTATTAAGTACGGAGGTAATTACTAATCTTTGTATTCGTAAAATGTTCACGTAATTTAAATATTTGAGGGTGATTGTTAAAAAAAAGAACATATATATTTATTTATTTATTTATTTATTTAAAGTATCTTACAGGTACTTAGGGGGACTAAATGCACTAGGCAATTTTTGTAAGTCAATTAGTGGAAAATTTCCCAGCATTTTGGGGAAATAGATTGTGACAGGGCACATTAAGGATACAAACAATAGAATACTAGGAATTATGTGTAGCTAGGGGACGCTTTGAAAAATAATGGGTGGGGGTTAGGTTATAAAAGCTTCGACGAGCTTATTCTCGATCTCATTTTTCCACCTGCCGAGAAGAAGACGAATCTCTGCCTCCCCTCTGTAAGAAGCGCCATAGAACAAGTTCTTTTTATACTCAAGCACATATGAAGAAGTCAGCAAATTAGTGAATTTAGGAAAGTCCATTGTTTAGGCCTTGCAATCGGGGCAAGTTTTCTTTGGGGAAATATTTCAAACAGGGTTTTAAAATGGTAAAAATTAAGCCTTGACTGAAATATATAATTCTATTTGCAAAGGTTACATCAAAATTAACGCTAGCTGTTCCAAGTAAATTCCAGAATTAGTAAAATCAGATTAAATTAATATCAATTTAAATGAAATAAAATGTGGGAAGGGAGATTCTATTTAGAATAATTACTAGAAAATTTGTGTCATATTGGGGCGATCCGTAATGGACTTTCTGGGGGGGCAATGAGGTAACTGATAGCTTATGAGTGTGACTTCATAAGCGGGCATCAACTCGTTGATTGCCTAGTTAAGTCACATAGTGTAATCATGTGTGACGTGGCTGATGACAGACGTCGTAGAAATGAGGTCGTTAGAATGTAATTCTGGTCCTTGGTCAAGTCCTTAAGTACATGATTATGCTATACCTCATGCTAGGGACCGAAGATGGCTCCTTCCCATCCATCTTCGGCACGGTCAAGCACTAGGTGGTCAGGGAGTATTGCTTGCTCAAACTGTCCAGGTAACGGGGCTCCGGATGACGAGGTAAGCGTCACACAATTTGCATAGGAAGTTCTCATTTAGTCTGGGTTAGGCAGGTAAAATCTTGTAGGATAGATGAAGGTTAGTATCGCGAAGGTTAAGTAGGCATCACAAAAATTGGGTGGGTTTTTGTGATGAAAGGTGGTTCGAGTTGACGTTAATAGAGCGAAATAGGTGTGTAAACGGTTAGGCGACCATGTTGATCAAACGAAAATATGATTAGGTCAAAACCTAGGCAAGAACATATTTTATATAGGAGAACGACTTTTGGAAATTTCTATACAGAAAAGTGTAGCATATAGGGTTTCGACGACAAAAGGCTGGTTTAGACGTCGCGAGCTGGCTAGGGGTAACGATTAGGCGTGATTCGACAAAATGGCCGAAATATTTTGTAGTTAGGAAAAATGCAATTCGGAGCGCACAAAATGGCTGCCGTAACTTGAGCTAGAAATAGGTATTTTTATGTAAGAATTAAATGTTAAATTTGTCATGGTCGAAATGGACGCTTGGTTTTCAAAATGGCGGATCAAAGATAATCACCTAAATAAAGAAAATCATGATTTTAGATCTCTCAGACAGGGTTTTTATCGGCAGATCAATAGATCTACTAAGGTATTTTAGCAAATCCACGATACTATTTGATTCTCAGTAAACCTTTTAAAATATCTGCAGTGTTGTGTTGAGTTTTGGTTGTACAAAATGGCGTCGATTGTGAAAATCAAGTGAGTGTTAATTAATTATTTTCATGCTAAAGCCAGCCAAGTAAACGATTTAATAAATCAGTAAATTACTAAAGTATGATAATAGTAAAATTTCTGAATTGGGTTGGTCATATGAACCACCAGATTTGAAATCAAGTAATCACAAGTGTCGTGTGAAGCCGCATTAATAGTGATTTATTTTGTCTTTGTGATAACTCAGCTATTTAATAATTTGTGAAGTGAAATAAATCTTTGGTCGTTAGGAAGGGCCGGTATGTATGATTTCTCCCAGGTTGATTCGTGGAGATCATATAAAAACCACTAAGATGAAATTTTATTTTACAAGTGACGAAGTGGCTGAAAGAAAATGTCATTAAATTCTTACCACTAACAGTACCGTTATAATATAGTGAATACAGGCGAAAATACTTGTTTTTGGTGCTCAGTTGATGCGTCGACACAGGTGCGATCTGGAGGTTTTCTGATCATTTCAATTTGGAAGAAACTAACATCAAATTGTTTCCATCTTAAAACAAATCCTTCGATGCCATTTTAACAACACAGCGTCGAAGTATTTTAGCTAAACTTAGAATTTGCGAAAGTAAAGTGTAGGAGGGTTATTTATTGCTTAGTACATACATCTTGTCCCTTTTTCTAATAAATCTTTCCTTCAGAACAAAAAAGATTTACCAATTCCCATAACTTTGTCATGGATTGTAAGATTGAATTCGTGAGACATAAAGTAAGTCAACTTTAGAATTGGTTCAATATATAAAAAAAAATAACTTAAATTTAAATTTTATATCAGCCATCACATTGAAAAGGAAATATTTCAATTGTGAAAATTTGGTAAATCGCTTGTAAGCGCTTTCTGCTTTGTCCTCTTTTTAGTTGGAAATAATACAAACTAACATAGACTATGGACTTTAATATATTTAATACATAATAAAGCTTGTAAGAAAGTAACTGGCTGTTCCGGGAGAAGGTTGTCCCAGTCCGGTGTCGAGACCTATCGTGATGGCGGGGTGGTGCCATTACCATTAGCCGGAAAAACACACTGGTTACTTTCTACCATAAATATAAACTCATTAAACTTAAAGATAGATAATGAACTGATATACTTTCCGATGGCAATAAATGATTTTCCGCAACTGATTAATTATTCAACTGATATAACGTTTGATAGGTACTGACTTATACTCACAATGAAACTGTAGTGTCGTTCTCATATCTCCTGCTTAACTCTTATAACATCCGCATATCAAGTTAAGGTTTAGCAATAATATTATCTCATAAAAATAAGAAATTAAGTTCCATAATAGAAAATTCAGTACTGGGTTTTACGCCATAATAGGAAATCATGAGTGGAATTCTGTCGGAATAAACCACTAGTATTAACTATTTATTGATAATCTTATTCTGAAGCTAGGTAAATGACTATTCTTTTTAGGGGTCGTTCAATCCAGCGTATAATGTAGTAATGAATAATAGTACAAGTTAAGCATAACCACAGAAATGAAAGCAATTAATATTCGGCATCGGTAAAAGGACCTTTATAGCTAAATCTTTAGAAATCACGCAGTTCACATCGCACTTTCCCTTTATCACTTATAGCAACCAATTGCATATCTCAATTTAGTTCCTAATTAATTATTAACTATCATATTGGTAGTAGGTTTAGCATAGTTCACACTTTTACTAGCAGTAGGTATAGAGCTGGTAGGCATAGCGCTCCTTATAATGGTATAGGCATTTATTTCAGCTGATAAGCAAACAAGAATACTCCACAAAGTTAAAAGAATAGTATAGGGTTCGGGTTAGTTAATGTAGAAAAATAATTTTATAAAATTCTATTCTATTTAAAATCAAGCGAAGTAATGTTCATTATTTTGTAATAGTTTCCTAGGTTATTAATTAACAGAGCATAGATAATTTAAATTCAGCGTGTAGAGTTAGTATTTATTAGCAATCAGACAGCAGTACTCAAGAACATGGGCCTACGCTTACAACCGGGTCCTATCGCTAGAAGTCACGAGCCCTTTCACACATACAAAAGCCAAATCAGTAGCATATTCGGTCACACCATTAGATTAGGGTTATAGGAAGTAAAACCAAGCAGAACTTAGGTCAAACATTTAATCAATTCATAAATAGGCATCGTTAGGTTTAAAGCCGACGAGCGGTTAATCACCATAAGTAAAGTTTATTGTTAGGTATGTGTTAGGTTATATAAAAGCTAGGATTAAAAGATTATCAAACAGCTTAGCAAATTGGTAGTAGGGTAGCGAGTCTTCAACTTTTTAACATCACCATCTTCAATATAAAATTTCGTATATACATCAATATATCATCATAACATAGGGTTAGTTACATTTTTTAATAGATTAAAATATTATAGATATAGATATACCTACTTTGAAAAACACAAAAACTTCTAATTTGAAATAAACCTTATTAAGATTTTATTATGATTGACGTTTTATTTATGACCATCAAAAAACTGTTATAACCATAATAAAATTTAAATAAATGTACTACCGACCCAATTGAATTAATGAGTGAACTAGTTTTAACTACAATTGAACTAAATCGTACACTTCAATAATCTTTTTTGCCCACCTCTAACACCGTAGTAGTTCGGGTGGGTTCTAACAGATGTCGCTGATTTTGATGGTATGAAGGAATTGTAAGGCAAAATACTCAGACGGGCGCATCCTTCCTTTTGAAATCATTGGTAAAAATATAAATAAAAACTCGCGTAAGAAAAGGACACAAACCGCACAACACCACAAAATGGGAATAAATCAAATAATTCGTAAAATATACGTAAAAAATGGCTGATAAACTCAACAACAAACTTCAACTACCCAGTTGAAGTTTGTTGTTGACTTTATCAGACCGACTTATTTTAGAACCGATTTATTTTCAATAGATTGTATATTACCCAATATACAATCTATTGAAAATAAATCGGTTTTTGTCTTAAAATTAGATATAGCAGTAATTTCGTGATCTTCTGCGAAAGTGACCTTTTGCGATAGGACCTTTTGCGAAAGTCACACTCTGCGAAAGTGACTTTTTACGAAAGTGACATTTTGTGAAAGTGACTTTTTGAGAAAATGACATTCTGCAAAAGTGACGTTTTGCGAAAGTGACAGTCTGCGAAAGTGACTTTTTGCGAAAGTGACATTCTGCGAAAGTGATTTATTGCGAAAGTGATATTCTGCGAAAGTGACTTTTGCGAAAGTGACATTTTGCGAATATGACGTTCTGCGTCAAAACAGTTTGGTGGTTAATTTATAAACCTCGTGACGGACTTATAAAAATAGTAAATTCAGAACATTGCTCGCAAAACTTTTTGATTATGGTAGCCACTGCTTGCAAAATTTCTTTGTAAGAAAAAGCTAAATAATACTTAGTTCTGTTTTCATTGCTAAAAGCAGTATCGTCTTATAAACACTTCAAAACCAGACAGAATCAATTTACTTACGTGATTGAAAAAACTGGTTTTGGATTTTATCTCGGCTCCATGTGCTTTAATATAAGTTCTTAGCAGTCATTTACTTTTCAAAACATTAATCATTCCGTCACTATTTAATCATGAAGATAATTTAACTAATCTCCATAAATTAATAACTTAATCAGTATATTTATAAGTCTATCTATCAAAGGTAAGAGGGATTATCTTTGTAATACCTATTTTCATTTTCAAATAACAAAAGAAGTTTGGACAGTTTTTACAGTCTTTTAACTTTCTCTTGATGCCGTTACGTAGCAAAAAGAATTTGATTGATCGAATACGACAATCGGAGTTTTGTCGAAGACTTCATCCTACCTAACTCTACAACATGAGTAATGAGAATTGTTTAGAAGTATGAATTTTCAAGTAACCTGTACTTATTTCGCTTTGTGAAAGGGAGGCTTAAAGAGGAATTTCTTGAAAAATTTCCGTCGTGTAGGAGGCACTTACTCTGATTGAAGTATTAAGATTGCACCAAAGGCTCAGTAAAGAATGTTGTATTGCCAGACAGTCAAATGACTTACTTTTTCGTATGAGAAAATGAAAGAGCACATATAAACCTGAAATTTTAGGACCGCGTACTTAACTTAAAATTTAGAAAAAGTAAGTACATAATTCGATAAAACATGTAATACAACCCTTAGGATATTATAGGTATGCGACTTTAGGAGAGGATGTTTGGTTTAGGTTGCAGTTCAACAGCTGCTGCCTATTTCTACTATTTATATAAAAAACTAATTATATGTTATATGTTACGACTAATACCCGAAATGTGGCTAAACCTAGTATTAGCCGGTTTAAACTAGGTGTAATCGTTCTGCTTTTCTCCTGTAGGTCCCGAATATAGGTTAGACTTTCGTGGTTATTTTTTTTAACAAAAAACAGAACTAACTTTGAGTTGAATTTGAATGGGGTATCCTTACTAATATTATAAATGTGAATGTCCGTCTGTTTGTTTGTTTGTTTGTTACGCCTTCACGTCGTCTACTACTGAACCGATCATCACGAAATTTTGCATACACGTTGTCAGGGGTATAGAAAAGGACATAGGGTACCTTTCATCCCGAAAAAAAGTATTGTTCCCGAGGGATAGTAAAAAAACTGTCCACGCAGACGAAGTCGCGGGCGGCCGCTAGTTACCCATAAATAATTCCTCCTTAGTAGAGACACAAAGAAGGCTAGACCTACTTAGTATTAGCCGCGAGCGAATCATCTACACCTAGGTTTAACCATCAGCTATCGGCTACACCTTATTTTAGCCGGCTAAAACTAGGTGATGCCGCACTTCGGGTATTAGTGGTATTAGTTGTGCTATCTATTTTGATAAAAGTTTTCACGTTTCTTAAACAGTATAAATAAACGAGGCAAATAAATAAAATCGGTAGAAGCTAGATTTACCTATCAAAATTCTGCTGAAAGAGAGTAGAAAGTAAGAGAACTTAATTCCACTCTCGGCGATGCCGCGATGTTCTAACAAATAACTGCTGCAGTGTAATGGTCTTACAAGAAAGAAACCCTCGTGTCTTAAGTTAGTTATTACGGTAATCTTTTAAAACACCTTTTTATAAAACCTTATCTTGGTTTCCCCGCAAGCGTAAATTGTTCTTATGAAACATAATTTGAACGGATTTTTAGAACGACTATGTAGGTACTGAAAGTTTTTAAGGAAAGGCAAGTTAGCTTCTGGCATTTGAAGAATAATATGTAAGTTTAAGTGCTTTGTGATAGTATTATTTATAGATACAAGAGTAGAAAACTATTTGCTTATCTACTAATGTTATTGCTAATGCGTTGACAACCAAACCATTTTAGATCAACAATATTTTTAGAGCCATAGGTGGGTTTAGTCAATCCACTTCAGATCTATGCCATCACTTAATCCCCCTTTTATCCAATAGATAGACAGTAAAACACCAAAAAATGCCGAATACCTACACGTTTTCACCCACTGACGTAAGTACGTAATTACATCGGAAACTAATAAACATCTTAATTCGGGAAGCGATATCTTTCCGCTTATTAAATAACCGGTTCGCGAGTTCCAGCAGTTCATTAAGGCTCGCGCACATTCCCAACAGGTATTCCGGGATTGACCTAAAAGTGAGGTCGACCTGTTACGCCCTGACTGCCAAACGAGCAGTATGCATGCAACCTTCGCAGGCATTCCAGTCTTGCCGGCATGCCGAATTAATTTAACTGCGCTTTTGCATCACATACCACTTTCCGCTATATAGATACTTTAATAACACGCTTCAACAAGGACGGACATGAAGGCTTAGCTGTTTGCTAGCTTAAACAAAGATTTCACGACTACATGGAACTGCATGTTAAACAGTTCAAGAAGGTGAGTCGATAAATAGGAATTAACTAGATAAAATTGTGCTCTTCCTGGAAAGGTCTGGAAATAATAAAAATAAACGTTTCAGTACACTTACATAAAAGATCGCGTGAGAAAGGGACACACAAACCGCAAAACACCACAAAATGCGAAATACAATAATTCATATTAACTCATACTTACATATTGAAAAAAACGCTTATACTGTTGCTTCATAGCAACAGTATAAGCGTTTTTTTAACACATTTATTCAAGCTTACATTCATATGTAAGCTTGAATAAATATGTTGAAAATTATGCTGTTGTAATATGCAATCTTGGAAAAAACATGATTTTAGTCTAAAATTAGACACAACTTCCTGATTTTTTTATCGAAAAAAGATTATGCCAGATTTCCAGATTATACATTATATATTACAATTGCAAAAATTACATCTAAAATTGACGATTTAAATACCTATAGTCTCCTGAACCCTCGGCTTTACCAAGGTATTATTCAAACCCAAAACTCTTTATAATTCAAAAAAATGCAATCTAAAAAAATTCTATCGTGAATTTTCATTAAGTCATGCTGTTTGAAAGCATCCGTGAAACGTAAAACAGCTGCCTTTTCGCGGAATTGCTGACAGAGAACGTTTAATTCATTAAAACCTATACAATTAGACGTGGAGCAGGCGCCTGCGAAAAACTTTCTTGTAGGGATGCCATATTTCTTAACTTCGCACCGGAAAAATTAAATATTCAGTTTATTACTACCGCGGCGGAAACTCGCTGATTGCACGTCTGATTTCCTATGAAAGTTAAACAGTTGGCACTGATAGAATAGAAGAGAAAGAAATATCATAGTTTAACTTTCTCATTTCTGTCCTTGTTAAGGTTTTGTTGAAGTTTTTTCCTATTCTTTACGAAAAAATATCAAAATTAGCCTTTGGTAGAAGATTTTTTTTTCTAATCAATTTATACAATACTTATGCATAATGTCCTTATGTTAGAAGAAAATTGTTTTTTTTAGTTTAAGCATTTGTTGACCAAAGCGGTTTCAACACGTGTTAATTTTGATATTTTAAGTCAGGTACAAACCTTAAAAAGCAGCGTTTTCATAATTTTAGGTTAGGTAAGTTTAATAATCTTTTGATGCAGTATCAAAGGTAACGCCACGCCACCCAAATTCGTATTAATACCGACCTTCATAACGACAAGGGATTAGACACATAGCTTTCGATATGCTAAACATGACATCCCTTCAGGCAAAGGGTGTCGATGTAATAGGATTTGTGTGAGTTCATATCCAAACGTGTGGTTGCCCTGCCTCACGGTGACCTGGAAAATTAACTCTACCCGGGCCATTACCCGGCCGGCACCCAACTCGGTAACTTTTAAGGGTGTGTTCATATATTGGAGCTGGGCATTTTTGAGATGAATGTACCATGAAACGCATGAAGCTTTAAATGCAAATTGTCGGGATGGAACGCGCTAACTTGCTTGAGATCTCCTCATCTGTCTTTCGTGTAGAGAGCGCTTTATCCATATTTTCTTTGGAACAATGGCTGGCATTTCTCATTCGACAATTTTTGTCAGAATAGTGTGTATAGTTACGGTTGCAGTAAATAGCTACTTTATAAGATTAAGCACATGAACCACCTGTGACATGAACTGTAGACCAATAATATGTACGAGGAGCTTTTGTTGGAAGATACCAATCGTGAAACAGCGAAATAATTGCATCAATTTATTTTACAACAAAAACAATTTTCGATTGCTTTAATTGGGAAAAAACTTTTTATACGTTATGAATATGCCCTGACAGCTGGCTTTTATAAATATACTGATTTGATTACATTTGAAATATTAAAAATACCTATCACGATTTTCCATTTCAGTTGCTTGTAGGAAAACTTTGCATTTAGAAAAATTTGCGGTACTAAGGTAAATTTAATTTTGTCTGGTGTTCCGATAAGGTAGTTTTCCAACCCTGATGTAGGTACTGGACGACTTTGGTGCCGATGATAGCCGTCCTGATATACAAATAGAGTGATGGTAGTGTGGTATACTACACAGCGCAGCGTATATTGAAACCTTTCCAGTATCCAACACTCCAGTACTTCTGAGCTGCGGGAGCCTTTGGAGGAGGAGCCATATCGCCTCTGTGGTCTAGTGGTTCGCCCACCCATGTAAGACGCGGGGTCGATTCCCAGGGAGGGAACAATTTGTACTCGGTCTGGTTGGTGCCAGAGCTTATTTCAAGTCCGTCTGGCTAGCTACTACCATCTTATTTAAGTTTGACGCCATAACAACTATTTAATAATTGTTGTGTTCCGGCAGATAGAGGGAAGATAGCCAGTTTTTCAGTGATGATGATTCTGGGTGTACTGCGCTTCCACCTTCGGCCGTATCGTCACTTAACATCAGGTGAGGTAAAAGCCAGGTACTGTCTTGAGAATAAAAAAAAACCGGCCAAGTGCGTGTCGGGCCACGCGCCATAGGGTTCCGTAGTTACCTTATACCATACCATATTTAATACCACCTATCATTTTTCGTCTGCAAAAATAACTTTGTTTTTCACAGTGTTGGTATGAATGACAAAGTTATATTTGCGGTTTTGGAAAATGTGCTATATCTCGAAAACTAATTACTATATCTCGTTCAAACCAATTTTGGTTGAAAGTGTTTATTAAGATCTACAGCATATATTTTTTTTAGATTTTTCACTCTCTTATTTCAAAAGTTAAAGGGGGGGGGACACACATTTTACCACTTTGGCGGTGAATATCTTTCAAACGGCCGACTTTGAGAAAAAGTTGTCTTAGGAACCTCAATGTCATTTTTAAAGACCTATCTATAGACACCCAACACGTGTTGGTTTGAAGAAAAAAATTTTTTTCAGTTTCAGTTCCATGTATGGGGAGCCCCCCCTTAATCTTTTATTTTTCTTATTTTTGTATTAAATTCGTTAAGCGGTTAACAGAATACATCTACCTACCAAGTTTCAACTATGTAGTCTTAATACTTTCGGAATAAAGTGGCTGTGACATACGGACAGACAGACAGACAGACAGACAGACAGACAGACAGACAGACAGACAGACAGACAGACAGACAGACAGACAGACATGACGAATCTATAAGGGTTCCGTTTTTTGCCATTTTGGCTACGGAACCCTAAAAAGACCTATTGGAGTATTGAATACCAAGGGTTTCAGTATACGCCACAGCGCGAGCGCATAAATATCAGAAACTTACATTGAGCACAGCTCCAGGAGTGGTAAAGTTCCGATAAGGCGGTTTCCTGTCCCTGATGTACTGGAAGATCTTGGTGCCGTGGCGCAGGAAGACGACCTTGTCCAGCAGGTGGGGGGGCACGTCATGCACGCAGCGCAGGCGCACCGAGCCGCCGCGCGCCGCCCACCGCTCCATTTGCAGTTCCACGCGCACTTCTGTGTGCCCACGAACTGAAAAAGAAGATTTTAATAAAAATCATCATCATCCCATAGCTCGCATATGCATAGCGTATAATGACATTATCAAGAGGTCTACCGACTGGGATATATTTGGGATTTTTAAGAGTATGCTGCTGAAACTGTTTTTTAATTCACTCACGCTGATTCTTTATCTTTTCCTATTTAGAGTCTTTTTATAGGATATTACTAACTAAACCTTTTGTTGTGACGTTAAAATTAAATGTGCCCCTTGCTTGAATTTAGCTAATTGAATGTACCTAGTAAGTAGCTTTATTTAGTTTATATTTGTTTGTTCTCTACAGGTCGCATTTCTCAACCGATTCCGGTGAAATTTTGTGAGCAAGTTCGATAATTATCTAAAATTGTTTAGTCAAGCCAGTTTTTCCAAATTTATCAAAAAAATATTCACCCATTTTGAAAGATGATCTAAATTAGAAGCAACTTCTAGCTGCGAATACTCCACATAATGTACCTAACAGAACGTACTGTGTGCTTTGAAAACCTCATGGCAACATATTATTTTTGAACAATTTGAGCCATTTTTTTATCGCGAGGTCTACCTACAGCTCACGGAGCCACTAGTTATAAATTTGTTCAAATTCTGTTTAACGAAAGCTGTGTAACCTATAATAGGCCTGCATGTATGCAATCTAGAAAATCAAAGATCCTGTAAAAATGTTACCATGTGTATGGCTGTAAAAATACTTTCCCTAATAAATAAAAATATAAACAAAACAAAATAATAAAACACTTTATTGCACAAAATACAAAGTAAACAGGACAACACAATTAACAGAACAATAGTACACAAAAGGCGGCCATATTGCTAAATAGCAATCTCTTCCAGGCAACCTTGAGTATTAAGAGAATAAGAGGAAGGAGCTGGGAGGGGGATGGAAGTGGGTGCAAATAAGGAAGGACAACGGATATTAATAAGAACATAACTGGAGAAAGGAGATTTTTCTTTATAAAAATTCGAAACAGTCTTTTTTATTACAAAACTCATCTGCTATTTTGATTAAACTTTTTTATAGTCACAGTTTCAAATTAAAGTTATTATCAATTTATTTTTACTAACTATACTCATAAAGTCTGGGTTTCGTATCTATACAAAATTGGTTAGGTAATGTTAGAGAGAGTTGCAAAATGATAAACCTTTTCAGTGAAATCTTTGGAAATATGATGTTTGTGTTTGATATCTCCCAGATTTGGAGATTTGATACATTCAGCAATATTAAACGTACCAACTCATGAATAATGTATACGTCCAAGAATATACAGGGTGTTACGGAAAGGAATCGATTCGAATGCTCTAAAGATAGGAGATAATGAAGTTGTTCTGGGCAAAAATCAAAATTTAGTATTTATTGCAAACTAAAATGAAGTTTTACTACAATAGTTTGTTTGACTGAAGCACATGGTTAGCTGTAAACTTTACATAGCAATGAGTCGAAAAAAGTGACAACTGTAATGTAAAGGTAGGTAGGTATATAGAGATAATTCTAGTAGCGATTTAGAGATTTTTGCATTAAATTCAAGCCTGTCTGCCTTAAAAGTATTTTAGTTTAATTGATCAATAAATACACTCGCCACATCGAAAGAAACTTAATTTTGGACTTAAAACGATCACTGTAATATGGGTGAAATGCAAAAATCACTTTATTATGTGATTTCTTTGAATATATACCGGTAGGCGTATAAAAGACGTCGTAAATGTGAATTTCCCACCTACACAATTGCGTTCTTTGTGGTAGTAATCTATTTATTGTCAATATTCAATACGTTTCCATCATAATATAAAAATAAAAAAGAAGAAGAAGAAGAACGAATCTCTGAATCGAAATGGCTTTTACAAACGACCTATCCTACTACATCCTACACTATGAGATTGACGAAAAATATTTTTTCATTACCACTTTACATTATACACGTAGGAGAGGAGAGTACACTAAAAAAATATTTATCAAGATTTTGTCTACCACTTTAATAATATACACATTCATGCTAAATTACAGCTTTCTAGTTCTAAAGCCCTATTTACACATCCATAAGTAAGTAAGTAAGTTCAACTGTCCTTCTACTTAACTACTTAATCAGAAAATAGACAGTTGCGTCCAAACGGTGAATTGACTTCGGCAAGTAAGTAAGTTCATAAGTCGACCGCGCGCGTCGGATGACGACGACATTGCTACCCTCTTTATAAATAATTTTATTTACATTGCGGCCAACCATTGATTGGATGGATGAATTTTTAGGTCATTTAAAGACGATTTCAAGGTATGTCACTCATAATGTGGTCTTTTTACATATTTTTAAGTAAGTACTTAATGTTTTTTTAGGTGAGCTATAATTACATTATAAGAGGTTGATTCGCGAATAGTTAACAGATGACGGCCATTTGTTGCAAGATCTATTCCTTTATACCAAAACAAAAACTTATACCAATGGTAGTAAATTTGTTTATTGTTGTAATAATTATTTATTTCTAACTAATACCAAATTTTAATTATTATTTATTTATTAATCTTAAGGAAGACCAACAACTAGTAACAAACAAATAGCACTCGTAATAACAGTACGAAGTCATTTACAGCGGCCCTATTTTTGAATCGCTCGTCTCCAATCGAGCGCTCTTTTCTACTGAATTTCGTTCGACATATGACTCAAAACAATGAGATGTTGAACGAAAATCAGTAGAAACGAGCGCTCGATTGGAGACGAGCGATTCACAAAAAAGGTCCCCAAGTCCTCGCATATATATAACAGGCTGATCTACAAAAATCGATACAAGCTTATAAAACAAATAAGACGTTATACTTACACTAAAACATACACAAAGTTAATTGTAATTACAAACAAATAAAAAAAATTAAGTAGTTACTGCACTAACATTAACAATATTATCTTTAAATCAGGTGTTCCTAAGCTACAATTATCGTCTAAGCAAGCTTAAAAGCATAAAAATACAAAAACCCCTCATGTAGCCAACAGAAACTGAGACAATCACTCAAAAAAATACATTAAAAATGAAGCTCAAAATCTATTCATTTAATTGTTTTAGGATTTGTTTACGAATGGTATTCGATCGGAATAGAGGATTAATTACGATAATAAACGAATACCATTGGTATTAGTTTTTGGTATTAGAACGGATTAGATCATTCCGCTGCGACAGATGTCAACTTATGAACTTACTTACTTGCTTGCAAACAGTGCCGTTTACACGGCGGCAAGTAAGTTGGCGGGGAGCGGGAGACGAAGCGGGAGGGGGGTGCGCGCTACTTGCCTGTCCAAAAAATAGAACCCGATCCTATCCTGCGGCAAGTTGCTACTTACTTACTTGCCGGAAGTGTCCACACGCGGTTTCTACTTACTTACTTATGGATGTGTAAACCGGGCTTAATGTAACTGAGTTCACATAACTCGGTCATTTGAAGAAAGGGTTTGAAAATGGCGGCATAATGGTATCAGTCATTTTTAAAATGAGTTCAATCGTTGCTGTCTGTTGGCTCGCTGTATTTTTCTTTGTAAGTATTTGAGAAACTAATCGTAAAAAAGTGGGCACACATTTCGAATAAGTATAGTAAGTAAATACTTGCATGAATAATTATGTAAATGGAGAAATGTGTCGCCGATGAACCAATGCGTTCTCATACGAAGCGTCTGTATCTCACGCTCTCAATCCCCGGAGATATTTCTGAAATATTGCAAAAAACCTCATTTTAGAAGTTTCGGTGATACGCCCCGTCTGTCTCGGTTGGGAAGTTTATATGTCAGATTAAAGAGTCGCCTAAGCAAATTGTTTTCTTAATACACAATACATGTATTTGATCATTTAGTTTTTACGTGTTTTATAGTTTTTTCGTCATGAAATTATTGAGCGTTGTAAATCTTATGATAAGTAGCGCATCACTTGTTTACAAAAACAGAGGAACAATGACAGAACCACATTCATCCAAACACAAGACAAAATAATGGTGTTTATAAACATTTCCCTCATCCGTTTTCTGAATCGAGGACGTGACATGACGTGACGAACTAAATCTCGCGCTATGGACTTACTTTAAAAATGTAAACAAACCTTTACATTGTGAGTCAGGTTCGTTACGGCGGCGCTCGTGACACGCGCTGCGTCTCGGGCCCTGTCCTTTTTTATGACCTTTGTCACGTTTTTCAGAAATTGCCTCGCCTCACTTCTGTTTTCGCGATCAAAGAAAACTCACTTCCGCTGTGCATGCAAAAATGTTCCGCCCATTTGAATTTCAACTCTTTTCACTTAGCATTGTAGTGAATTAAACAGTCGCCAGTTGTAAGCTTAAATTTGTTTCCAACAAACAATGATCTCAGGTGAGCTTTTGTACACTGAAGTTTAATAGCGACACGTTTTTCTTTTAGATTTGAGGTCCTTTGTGTTCAAGAAGTTTGCTTTATTAACATATTTTATATTGACTTTGTCTTAACGAAAACACACTGAAGTGTGAAATATCTGTATGTATGGCGTTTTGGCCCCAGTTTCCTCGTGGCCAAACTAAAATGCCAAACTAATTTGACCACGAGGAAACTTAATTCCTCGTAGGCAAGCGTATCTTAGTATTATATTTTTATATTTATCCGTTAAAATCGTAACTTTCATTTGGAGCAATATGTTAAAATAAAAGAAGATGAATGTAGTTAATATACCTCTAAGCATTTAATATGCTTAGAGGTATTTTAACTACATTCATTTACTACTTTATGATATACGTAGATGCTTAACCCAATTTGCACGACATTGTGTTTAAATTCTTTGCACTATTCAAAACTCTTAGTAGTATAAAAGAGTGTGATTATACATTATGTTTGGTTATCGATGTCGGAGCTTTTTAAGGCAGGTAATATGATCAATTTTATCGACAAAAAATATTAATTTCTCCGGATCTAAAAGTCCTACAGTTATAAAAAATACTTTTCGGAAGCTAATAATATAACATATCAAGTAAAAAAAAATTATTATGTTAACTTTTGACTTTAACACGTCATAAAAAAATTACTAAAGTAAATTTTAATCCGCAATTAGTGTAGTTTTTTTAGTTTTTCTTACAGATCTCAAAAACTAGGACATTAATGTGCCACCCCAACATGTGAGGGGTTTTGTCGATAAAATTGATCATATTATCTGCCTTTACAAGCTCAGACGTCGCTATTGTATAATGTGAAATATGTATCTAATGGAGTTAGCTAAATAGTGAACTATTAAACTACTCTACAATTCCACAATACGCCCTTGGGGGTTGTAGTGTTGATGACGTCACACGTTCGTGACATTCGTTACGTAATAATTTCCTTAATCCAAGCATGGGAGTAGAAAATAGCGATGAAATATAATGTGCAATCTAGTGAAATGGGCGCCGGGGCTCGCATCCTTCTTGCGTGCCGTAAACCATTCCGCGAGTTTTACCGTTTGCACGTTTTATGACTTTCACTGCTACAGTGCAATGTTATAAGTACATAACTCGAAAACAAGCTGATGGATTTAGCTTATCGAAAGTCTATAGATAATGTTTGGAATGGGTTTCTTAATTTTATGCAAATGCTCTATACTTTATTAGTTATCTTTACTAGTACCTACAATTATTTATTCACTGATAATTATAAATGTTTATATTTGTCTTTATGTTTAATTGTCTATATTTTCCTACCACCCGTTCGAGACTTTTAAGCTGACAAGAAGAATGGGCGCAATAAACTTATCAGCTTTGTCAGAAAACAAAAGTAACGATATTTACAAAGAAATTATATCGTTACAAAGTAACAATTTAATTAAAAAAATATAATTTGAATGAAGTTATTGAAATCTTTAAAATTAAGATAGTTATATTTTACATCCATGCATTACAGTTTTTTAAATAATCGTCTAATTTGAACACATCATCATGAAATTTTACATACACTTTGTCAGGGCTCAGGGGTACAGAGAAGGACATAAAGGTACTTTTCATCCAGAAAAAAATATTGTTCCCGAGGGATAGCAAAAAAAAATTCCACGCTGACGAAGTCGCGGGCGGCCGCTAGATCGTAGACAAATCTGGAAAACTTCTCATTTCATTGTCAGACTGAAGCATGATATATTTCTCTCTTTTTTCTCTGTTTTTATTTATTACAAGCTTTTAGATTATTTGGTTTCACATGTCCGGTGTTTGTTAGTAATTTACAGTTATTTCACTTAGTTACATTGATTATACGTAGGTACCTACCTCACCCTTCTAATTGCCTTACTGAGTTCTTCCTAATGTTTCTTACCACCTGACTTCCATTCCCATTTTGCGTTCATTACAGAAAGTAATTATGATAAGTTATCATAAACGTCCGTTCTATGACAGTGGTAACTGTGAAGGAAAGTCCGATTTTTCATTACTAAAATTGGTGCGAACGTTTGTAAAACGTAGACCTTTAAAGGCTTATTTCTTATTACATAAAACATAAGGTCGGTTTGGTGTAAGGTGGGATGAAACAATGGGGACGTTACGCGCATAAATGTGGTCTGTGTGTTATACGTCTACCTATACGTATACTTTTAGTATAACAAGGTTCATCCGACTGCCTCCATAGAATTACTTTGTACGTGGTATGACTATGTTAAAATTATGTGTGTTCGCGACTTTTGTCTTTATGTGAGAAGGGCTACTCGCTACTCCATTGTGTTTTGACAGCTCGGATTTATCAGTCGATGTGAATGAGTTGCCAAATGTTGTTTTGTGTTGTTATCAAAAAGTTGTAAGTATTTACAATATTCCTCACTGATTGAGTTTGTCCTTAGTTATCCGTAAGGAGAGCCTGTGCATTATAATCTATCAAATATTGTTCTGTAGCCCTAGCACGAAAGTAAAGAGTATTTTGTATGGGTTTGTATAGCGCCATCTACCGCTGAAAAGTGAAATGAAATTTCTCATAGACAATTACTATATCAAGTGTTTTTACCACAGAACAAAGAAAAAATTTCTGTGATTTTTACGCTTGTTTTAGGGTTCCCAAAAATGTAACCCTATTTTACTAAGACTCCGCTGTCCGTCTGTCTGCCACCAGGCTGTATCTCACGAACCGTGACAGCTAGACGGTTGAAATTTTCACAGATGATGTACATATTTCTGTTGCTGACATAACACCAAATACTAAAAACAAAATATTTAATTGGAGCTCCCATACTACAAACGTGATTTTGTTGCCGTTTTTTGGTACGGAACCCTTCGTGCGCGAGTCCGAGTTGCACTTGGTCGGTTTTTTCTGGATAAATGTTGGTGCTACAGGTACACCTAGGGACCGGAAAATCCCTTTTTTGGTTATGGCAATTGTTGGGGTAACCCTATTAAAAAGCTTACTAAATGTTAGGGCTTTCCCTTTCGATAGGGTTAGTCGACGATATGCTTACCGTATTGATAGGGTTTTTTCAAAACAAGTCTATGAAATACCCTATCAAAAACCCCTTTAACGGTAAGCTATTCATGAAATACCCAATCAAAGTAAAAAGCCACATTATATGCATGGAATGGTTTTAAGGTAACGAACGTATAAATGTAATAAATACTACATCCGTCTAAATATTTCCAATTACCACATTATTTGTGACCATTTAATTAAAAAAAAAAAACAATTTTTATTTATTTATTTTTTTTTTAAGTAAAAATTGCTATTGTAAGCTATTTTTAAAAGATAGACATGTCATAGCCGATTTTTTTGTAGATCTATAAAAGAGAAACAATTCCATAGTACATATTTTTTTCATAACTTAAACGGTTTATGTGGCGATTGGACGAATCAACCACTCGTCCAAGGTGGCGATTGGACATGTGGCGATTGGACAAGTGGCGTTTTCAATGCAAGCTCCGAGTCAGCTTAATTTTTGCAGACAATTTTTTCAACAAATATCGTCATACTTCTATCAATTTACATAAAACCTCAACTTATTTTACACGTACACCTTCCTCAAGAATCACTCTATCAATTGGTGAAAACTGCATCAAAATCTGTTCAGTAGTTTATGAGTATATCGCGAACAGACAGACAGGAGGACAGACGCGGCGAGGGACTTTGTATGATAGGGACGATATGTCTAAAAACCATATCGTCTTCTAAAATACGTTACATGGTGGAGTTGCTTTTCACGATCGCTAAGTACTGTTACGAACCCCATAAACGGCTTTTAACAATCTAATTTTAAGCACTTGATACTGTGATCTAGGTGCAAGGTATACTCGTAATGCGGCATCTATTTACTGATTTTGCAACTAAATAAATGACATATCTGACAAAGTTATCTATTTAATTAAAAAAGAAACAACAAAGAAAGAGGTTTCATACCTAAATACCAAAAAGTTTAAAAATTCATTGAATATAAACTTCTTGCTACATACATCGTCGGTTCGGCCCAGGTGGTACTAGGTATGGGGTGCGAGGTCGGTCAACCTCCTCGTGTTCCCTCTACTGCTTTTCCCCGTCCATGTATGTGGATTGGGAAGGGCAGTGGGAGGGACGGTGCACCCTTGGCGTCACTGTAATTGGCGAACAATTTATTTTGGTCCCATTTACCGTGATGGCTAATAGTCCGACCCTCCTGTTATCCTGTACGTAGTGCAGGACCAGGGGCCCGCTTCGGGGGGCCGAGGGGAGACAACCCCGTTTTAAAACCCCTTCATAAAGCTTCATAGGGTTTCCCCGATAGGGTTTTCGGATTCGGTAAGTACTTACCTGGGTTGCCCTTTCGATAAGGTTAGTCGACGATATGCTTACCATGTGATAGGGTTTTTGAAAACAAGTCTATAAAATACTCAATCAAAAACCCCTTTAACGGTAAGAGGTTCCGGTCCTTGCAATTGGGGTTAAATGGAGTTTTAAGTTAAAGCTCCAGTGGAGCTTTAATATTACAATTCAGTACAGTACTCTATTTAACATAACTACAGAACTCTAATATAACTACTAGAAAAAATCGACTCGTCACCAGAACATTTTCTCAGCCAGGAAAGTGTGTGAGAGTAAGAAAGCTTCGATCAAGAATATTCTAGTCAGCAGGCAAAAATGGTACCTCGAAATATCGTCCCACTTACAAACTGGGCGCTTATTTTGCATATAAACACATCTTATTTTGTACAAATTCTTATCTTATATCACTTATTTTGTACAAAATAAGCGCCCAGTTTGTAGGTGGGCCGCTATTTTGAGGTGCCATTTTTGAGACTCTGACCGGACATCTAGGGTATTCTTGATCGAAGAAAGAAAGGCAGGAAATGAGAGCCGTCTGAGAAAATGATCTGGTGACGAGTCGAATTTTTTCTTGTATCTACTTATTAGGGTTCCGTATCCAAAGGTAAAATGGGACCCTATTACTAAGTCTCTACTGTCCGTCTGTCAGTCTGTCTGCCACCAGGCTGTATCTCATGAACAATATAGATAATATATGTATTTGTATATGTCGTGGGCTAATCGTTGAACTGGGCCGATCGAGATCACGATGTGCCGGCATATCATGATCTGGCCAAAAATTTCATGATGTGCCCAATCAAAAATTAGGCAGATCGATAAAAGCAACCTATTCGTCGATTTGCCCTACTAGTACTTGGCCACATCGAGATATGGCTGGGCGCATCATAATATAATTCCGTTTCGCGACGCTTGTGGCGCTGTAACGCTGTTTGCGCTCTGACAGCTGGGTTGCTCTGTCAGTTAGTTGAAGAAAAAGGTGCTTTCCGAGTGAATTACGAGCGTCAGTTTAATATTAACATAGAATTGTGATTATATGTGCCTTGGGTCTGATTATTTTAAGAAAATTTAGGAGCGTAACCATTTTAAGAGACATTTTTATAACGAACATCGTGTTAAAATGATAATAATTAGAATTTTAGGATGAGAATGATGATTTATAATAAACAAAATTAAAAAAAAAAATAATGTACATTCTTTTCATTTTACTAATACTTTGGTCACCCTACTACAGACTAATTATCCCAGCATGGCTGGTTATATCCATATCTAGTAGAATAGTTATTATCTAAACTTCATTTTATTTGCTTGTACTTTGGCCACCCTACAGAATCGATTTGCCCAAGCATGGCCGGGCAAATCGACAAACGTTAAGCTTTGAACGATATGGCGGGTTTTGAAAAGGCAAATCAAGAAATGCCGGCGTATCGTGATCTGCCCAGGCAGATCTCGATCGGCCCAGTTTAACGATTGGCCCACGACATATATAATGAATATAGATAGACAGTTGAAATTTTCACAGATGATGTATTTCTATTCCCGCTATAACAACAAATTCTAAAAACCGGCCAAGTGCGAGTCGGACTCGCGCACGAAGGGTTCCGTACCAAAAAACGGCAAATAAATTACGTTTGTTGTATGGGAGCCCCCCTTAAATATTAATTTTATTCTATTTTTAGTATTTGTTGTTATAGCGGCAATAAAAATACATCATCTGTGAAAATTTCAACTGTCTACCTGTTGTCGTTATTAATATCGAGCAAAAAAACGGCAAAAAATCACGTTTGTTGTATGGGAGCCCCCCTTAAATAAGAATTTTATTATGTTTTTAGTATTTGATGTTATAGCGGCAACAAAAATACATCATCTCTGAAAATTTCAACTTTCTAGCTATCACGGTTCATGAGATATAGCCTGGTGACAGACAGACAGACAGACAGACAGACGGACAGCGGAGTCTTAGCGCTATCGCACACGGGCAACTTTTGTCTCCGCAACTTTTGTCTCTCACGTGATTTGTATGAAAAGTTGCAGACGACCGTGTCGCTTCGTGTGCGCGCTTCCATATAAACCCGTGGACTTGATGTGAGAGACGAAACAGTTGCTGGAAGACTAAGTTGCCTGTGTGCGATAGCGCTTAGTAATAAGGTCCGGTTTTTACCCTTTGGGTACGGCACCCTAAAAACAGAATAAAATAAAATTTTAAGTGGGGCTCCCATACAACAAACGTAATTTTTTTTGCCGTTTTTTTGTACGGAACCCTTTGTGCGCGAGTCCTACTCGCACTTGGCCGGTTTTATTATTTAGTATTAAATAAAAGTGCGTGTCGGGCCACGCGCCGTAGGGTTCCGTAGTTACCTTATACTATACCGTACTTAATACCACTATCATTCTTCGTCTGCAAAAATAATTTGTTTTTCAGTGTTGGTATGAATGAAAAAGTTATATTTGCGGTTTTGGAAAATGTGCTATATCTCAAAAACGAATTACTATATCTCGTTCAAACCAATTTTCGTTGAAAGTGTTTATTAAGATCTACAGCATATATTTTTTTAGATTTTTCACTCTCTTATTTCAAAAGTTAAAGGGGGGGGGGGGGGAGACACACATTTTACCACTTTGGCGGTGTATATCTTTCAAACGGTTAACTTTGAGAAAAAAATGTCTTAGAAGCCTCAATGTCATTTTTAAAGACCTATCTATAAACACCCCGCACGTATTGGTTTGAAGAGTTTTTTTATTTTTTTATTTTTGTGTTAAAATCGTTAAGCGGTTTACAGAATACATCTACCTACCAAGTTTCAACTGTGTAATTCTAATACTTTCGGAATAAAGTGGCTATGACATACGGACAGACAGACACACAGACATGACGAATCTATAAGGGTTCCGTTTTTTGCCATTTAGGCTAAAGAACCTTAAAAAGCATTGTGAATGCTAAAATCTCAAGTAAAAAAAGTACTTTATTTACTAGTTGCCATATCTAATTCAATCTAGGTTAATTAAATTCCAGAACATGGAATATAATTCACATATTATTAACGAAGTAATATTTTCATTAGTATTTTATCAACTGTCACACTTGTACATTGTGACAAACATGCAACATAATCAACTAAGTGGACGGAATAACTACTGCTGTCGACCTCACTAGCATAATAAGTAAGTTGTTACGTTAGCACTGAAACGTTAAGTTAAAATTGTAATAAGTATTCGATTTCACGAGGAGCATAATAACATGAACCGTCTAGACTTGATCGAGACGAACGATTCTTATCGCACAGTATTTACATAAACGTGCAATAGCTTTGATGGGAAGTTTGACATCGGGCAGATTTATAGATCTCATCAAATTTAAATTTTCGCAGTAGAATAGAACTGGGAACGACAAATAAAAGGTTGGTTGCACCCGTTTTATACGTGTTACAAAACGACCCCTAATGTCGAATATGGTAGATAGGGACCATCAAACTGAACAACTTTTACTGTACGTCCAACACTGAAATCGCGAAAAAAAAACAGCTTCATACCTTTTATTTTGATACTAGCGGCCGCCCGCGACTTCGTCTGCGTAGAAAGGTTTTTTGCTATCCCTCGGGAACTATACTTTTTTCGGGATGAAAGGTGCCCTATGTCCTTCTCTGTACCCCTGACAACGTGTATGCAAAATTTCATGATGATCGGTTCAGTAGTTAGGACGTGAAGGCGTAACAAACAAACGGACTTTCGCATTTATAACATTAGTAAGGATTTTCGATATTAATGTTTGTATGAAACAGCTGTTTTTTCCGCTATTTCAGAGTTGGTTCCATTTCCATAGTAAAAGTTGTTCAGTTTGATGGTCTCTACTTACCATATTTGGCATAAAGGGTTTTTTGTAACATGTTGTATCATCTGCTATGTTGTTGCGAAAAGACAGACACAGCAAAAGTGACAACACATTATAAAGCTATGTAAGTATCATTCGTTTCGACAATATATTTTCATTTCTATTTTTGCGTCCCACCAAACTAAGAGAGCAATAATTCTCCAACATCCAGCCAGGGTAAATATAAATTTATGTATTAATTCAGAGACACAAATAACATAAGCCGTAGTTTCAGGTTTTTACGGCGCTGAATTATTGAGGGCTCCACGGCTCCGGAGGCAGAACTATTTAATATTTTATCACAGACTGCTTGACCCGGCTTATCTTTTTGGATTCATTAAAAGAATATTTAATTATTTGTAGTTTTACGTAGATTTAAGTAATCTTGACATTAGTACGTGGTAAATACTTAAGGAAAACGGACTCACACATTATATCTCTACACTACACTGATATCACAAGATAATATTGTTATATATCTATGCTAATACCAATAGTGTAACAATATTATACGCTACAATAATAAGTTTTATCAGCTATATGTATGTGGGTGTTTGATATAAAATTATCATAGATTGGGATTTAAAATTACCTTATTATTAATAAATTAAATCAAATAAGTTCATAAATCTGAGTATGTAATGTATTTTATAATTTGTAAGTAAGCACTCCAAAACCAATTTAGGCCAGTTCTCTCCTTTAAACAGAAAGTTTTCCCAATATAATTCGTTGTCTAAATCCACTAATATTAATATTTATTTTGATAGCCTAACAAAATTAAGATCTACATGTCTGCCATGCCACTAAGTATTAATTAATTTTTCTATAAATTCTTTATCATATAAGTTTTAATTTATCATTAATTTTATTTTAATTGTTGTTGTTATCCTGAGCATGCAGTTGTCACCTATAATTAAGTTTCCACTAAGCATTGTACAGATAATTATGTTTAATTCATGTCATAATGTCAGTGTAAACTTGTTGGTGATGTAATAAATATAAATAATAGGTCTTTACCTATGAAATTGCCGATTTGTATGGAGATTTTTCAAGAAGTTGCATTTTTCATAATAGCATTTTCTTTGTTCATTTAACAACCATGAACACTCATGTAACAAAACGTTTATGTACTAATGTTTGAACACTATGCTAACTTATTTCCATTTAAGATAAGCGAAAAAATAAGTTTTGGTTAAGTTACAACCCCTTCGGTCACCCTTTTTTTGCTCACATAAAAAGAGTCGCTTTCAAGATCTTTTTTTTAATGTCACGAAAGCTAAAATATGGACTTTATTTTTACTGATAGTTAACTATCATGATCATAATTCGATGTAATATTCACGATTTTGTTAAAATTTTAAATTATAGAAGTTATCATTTTCTCTGTATGTGACAAAATATCGGCAATTTCATCCTAATATAATTTAAATTCACAGAATGTATATTTTTGAAACACCAACAACCTCGCAGGAGAAGATTACTAACATCATTAACAATTGTTCTACGTTATTTTCGAAAACAGACAAAAAAAATCGATATTCCATATAAATGTCCAAACAGCTGGTCAAGTTTTGTATGAAAAGTTGATTTATTTGTCTGTTTTCGGAAAAGTCGTAGAATACAATATTATGCTGTTGTTTATGATGATAGTAATTCACTCCTGTGAGGTCCTTAATGTTTTACAAATAACCCTGTATTTAGTAATTAAAGAACGTTTTAGTGTGTTCTTGTATTATTTAGCACAAGTACGAATAAGAAAATCTTCAAGTATTTTTTCTATACTTACCAGTATACCTGAGCGCAGCGAAAATTTTTCTATGTCTATGAGTATACCACTTCTATACCAGCGCGAGTATACGAGCATCGAGAAGCTCGATGGCGCAGTGGTTTAGCGCCTGGCCCAGCGATTACGGAAGCAACTATCGCAAGGGTCGGTCATGGGATGGGTGACCAAAAATGTATTATCTCGAGCACCTCCGTGTTTCGGAAGGCACGTTAAGCCGTTGGTCCCGGCTGCATTTGCAGTCGTTAACACCCACCAATCCGCACTGGGCTCGCATGGTGGGTTATGGCCCATCCTCTTTATCCCCCCATAAGAAAGGCCTGTGCCCCAGCAGTGGGGACATTAATAATGGCTGATGGTCAAGTCATACCAGTACAGTCAGCAACGAAAGTTGCTTATCACTAAGACTAGGACTTTGTCACGTAGCTTTTTTGACTTATGCTTCAAACTGTAAGAAAAGTCAATCTGTCAAAAAAGTTGCTATGACAAAGTACTAAAGTGTTATGGGATTTGCGTTGCTGACCGTACCTACATAGTTTTACGTGAGCCCAAGTAAAACTCATGAAATTAATTTTCCAAGGGTTGAACATTCGGTTGCAGAATTCATTTTATTCATTAATTCGAGCTGCAAGTTAAATTGGAGCTTACTATACGTTCTTATGTCTAGCACTGTGTTTTATTCCCAGTGGTTCGCATTCGATATTGGCACGTACCTTTACTTATAGCTATGTTTCGAATCGACCCATTTTGCGAGATTCATTTATAATTTACCCTTGAATTTCTCTCACAAGTACAGGGTTTGAAGCCACTCGTAGGTGCTCAGGGTGACCGAAGATCGGTTTTATTGTTTCGTCGATATAACTGACTTCGGCCAGCTTGAGTTTGCATAACAGCAGACAGCCCTATAATCAAAAGTTGAACAACATTGAGATTGAAGACGATGATATTGAAAGTACTTTCCTAAGTTGTCTTAAGGCTGTTTTGTTTCAATGTTAGGCAACTATTCCAAAGTTGTTTGATAGTTTCTGTAATTTATTGAATAAGTAAAATAGTTTTAATTTGAACGTTCAATCTCTGTTTTCGTTATTGGATTTGACTATGTCTATTGTTTCAATTTTATCTTTCTGCTATTACTGGTTTCTACAAAGGCATCAAAACATTATCTTATACTTTTTTTAAGGCTTGATCTTTGGTATCTGTTTCTAAAATACCGTAGGTACTATGCAAATTCTTCCTCTTGATAAAACTACCCTCCTTTCTACCGAAGCAATGATAATAAAAACAGATGTGAAATAAAAAAACAGGTGGTTACACATCTGTACGATACTCGGGAGAGTTGTAAGGAGATGTCCCTTACACGGAGCAAACCTTTTTCTGGGACACATCGGTGTTTCGGGGTTTGTATCAACCGAATATAAGGTTGGTTTATGTTTTTGGAGCTTAATTTTTTATAATAGGTACCAGCTACACCCATTTAATGATCTTCCTGGAAAGTGTAGAAAGGAAAATTGCCTAAGTCATGATGCATTTGGTAATAAATTGTCAAAAACAATTTGTTTTTTTGTATTATTCATTTAGCAAGACAGTTTCCATAAGTATTATTAAGTGTCTATTGTAACTAAAAATTCTGCGTATCCAAAACAAAGTTTAGATCTGAGGCAGGGCTCTGCTGTACTCTTGACCCACATCGCGAGACACGTCCCACACGGATTGTATCTGTTTTTCATGCAAATATCTAGCGTGTTGCAGCTTTCTTATACGGACGCGTGAATTGAACCGGGTTTTAATGCCTTACCTCTACAATCTCCTTGCCTTTATTTATTGCCTATATTTCCTCATGTAAATTCCATTTGGTGTTTGCTGTTTAATAGTAAAAGAAATGGTTACTTAATTTGCAAAATATATTATTGTTTTCATGTATGGATGTTTTCTAGGTTCTATTTTTATTAATTTTGTAGCATTATTGAGGTATGTCATAACATCATCGTAACAAAATCTATGAATCTTCACAGAACGAAATCCAAAAGAAAACATCAGTATTCAAATAAACTATAAAAATGCTTACCTATAGGTTTTGAAAAGGAATGCCGTATTGCTTTTTTTGTTTGCGAGCAATAAGGAAATACTGGAGTGTGAAAGGAAGTGCCACTTTATACACTGAAGGGTCATCCAAAATTCACCACTCATTATTTTGTGGTCGTAAGGAAAACCCATACTTACTTATTTCTTTGAGAGTTTTCCGATCACTAATCTTATAAATCTAAAAGTATTTTTCGCTTTCTGAAAAAAATAATATTTGAATTTTAGGAATGTGACTTACTTATATTGTCTGAATAAAACAGTAAGTTTTAGCGCGCTTTCTCATCATGTAACTCAAGAATGTTTTAAATTACGTAAACAAACTAATCAAAGTTTTGTAAAGGTTAAAGATAGACTCGAGTTAATAAGATAATTCAAGTGAGATTTAGAGTTTTAGTTTTCGATCGTGAAAAATCCCACAGGTGTCACATTCGTTGCCTTATCGCCGTCCCAAAAGTTTTGACGCTAAATACTTTTGTTCGAGTAAACCCTTGGTAAATATCTTTAGAAAGCGTTTGATTTCATCGATGCTTCTTGTTAGATAGTATCTTCAATTTGCTATTATACCAGAAAGAAATATTGTATTATAGCTACTACCTACGTATAATAACTTCTGTTTTTGCAAATACATGGATAAATATAAAAGACAAGGGTCAGCCACTCTATCAAATTATTTTTAGAAAAAAAAGTACGCCTTTTGATTTCTGAAGCGGTATGGTAGTAGATAAGCATTTATAGAAATATGAAAACAGTTATCTTCCTTTATGTAGCCGTGGCTGGATTAAAAGGAACCGTAATGTTACAAAATGCTGAAAACCAAAATAATATTGCTAAATAAAATAAAAAAACTGACGATGGTAGTCAATTTCCAGATTTTCCACTGTTTAACAAAGGTTCTATCCTAAGCTCTCTTATCCCACTCAACCAACGATATACGTACTATCTTTAGATACACCCGAATACTACAAAATGCCTATTATTAGTGAAGGATTAATCTTGACAATGGGACTTTAAGATATCTAGAGAAAGTGGTTATCCTTAATATATGCATAAGAATTTTAAAACCCAGGCCAAAGATTTATAACACAAATGTGCACAGAGAGATGTCCAGAACCAGAGCACGTTGTGTAACGCCAGAGGGCGCAAATTCAGTTCGTCGACGTCAGTGACCAGAATACGTGAGCAGAAGTGAATATGTCACAGTTGGAACCGGACGAACTGATTTTATAAGTTTAATTTTTCTTGAAGTTACGAAACGAAAATGTTACATCACGTTTGAATAGTACTTATTTTCTAGTTAATTCTTCAAAGTAACTTCTACTTCAAGCTACTAGGAGGTCGATCTGCAGTATTATTCTATGACTGGTCTGATGGAAAAACAGACGTAGTTAAAATAAATGTAAGCAAAACGAAAGTGTAAAAATAAAAAAGCGAACTATTGGATCTAGCAGCAAACTATGGCTGTTTCCAAAATTATTTCAGGCCTTATCGTCATATTTTAGGAATAGAATGTGTTCGTGTTTGTGAACCATTCGTGTCGGGAGCAGGGCGGTGTGTGCCGCAGACGTACTCGTCTAATTACAATAATGACGCTCAATAATCGTAATGAACATTCGGTGTTGTTTCTTCCATACTAATTATTATGTGAAGGGCATACTCATTTCACCGTTTTACGGCATAGACGCTCCTCCCAAGGGAATACTCGCTGCAAATTTAAGTGTTCCTTTAAAATATTCCTCGTTTGCAACAGTCGTTTACTGTCGTGGCTCGTGACTGTCGTCCGGCGACAATCTTTCTCCATTTGTTCGGGACTCTTTGGGGAAGCTGTACAGAAGACCACGTTTTTGAAAAGACAACGCTACCTTTGTACCAACTTTAGCGCGAAGAAAAATAAATACATTTAGCTTTAACAATGTTTTTCGCAACCCGCTGACTGCGGTACTTTTGTATTGCGATATTTGTCACTTTCATAATATTTACTATTTCTTCTGCCTTTTGCCGTCCTAGGCTCCGAACATTAATCTTGATAATGATTATCGTGTGCGCAAGAAGTGTAGTCTATATTGCATCATTTTTCATTAAAATAATATGTTATGTTCTTTGATCACGTATAGTATAGTTAGGTTAGGTAGGATATACCATTTTTTATTTTGTTTTTCTGGAATACCTACTCGTAGACTTCTCTGTTTTTTGGGATTACAGAATTCTCACCTAGTCCAATAATAATAGAGAAATATGCATGTATCAAGTCTATAAACAGAGTATTGGCTGATGGCATAGCTATTGTGAAGAGTATTAAAACTGGAGCTAGTTTGTCTAAAAAAAACAACAGGCAAAATTCACCTAGGGGGCTGTTCTTCCGATACGGACTATGGTAAGCCGTTTTGTACACATATTCTACTACATATTCTTATGTTCCTTCTACATTCAAAATTGTCACACTTTCACTGGAAAACACGCCCCTGCTACAACGGAATAAGATCGTTTTCGAAACGAAATTGTAAGCAATCATGTGACCTTCTTTGCGATTTGTCACCGTGCAGTGTGCAGGGTAATCCGCTTGTAAATTCTAAACTTTATATAACAACGGAGCGATGCAAAAGGTGATGCATTGCTCTCTATGTACTTACGCTGCATGTAAAATAGTTTTCCTGTTCCAAAACTTTTCAAAAATGTACATATCTTTGATAGGTTAGATATTCCCATCGGCTTACCTTTTGGAAATCCTACCCCACTGATCCACTATGCGGATCACTACATTTTTCATCCTTTTTAGCGACTTCAAAAGGAGGGAGGTACTCAATTCGACCCGTTTTTTTTTGTTTTTTGTATGTACACTGATTACTCGGAGACGGCTGAACCGATTAAAATGATTCAAACGTTATTACATTAGGTAAACTCCCAAGTTGGTCCATTTTTTTTAAATTTTGAAATCGGTTCAGTACTTTTCAAGTAATCTTCAAAAAAGGACGAAAATAGTATGATTTTTGTGTGAACTACCTCGATGATCAGTCGTATAACTTCTTTGTTTATGAACTGAATAAGATAATAATTTTTTTGTTTGAAAAGGGATATCTTGAGTGTAGTTCTTTAACCGACTTAAAAAAGGAGGTTCGTAGTTTGACCCGCATGTGTGTATGTTTCTCCGCGATTAACTCACGTTTGGCTGAGCCGATTTTTTTACCTAAATAATATACCTACACTACTTAATACAAAAGGTACCTAAGTACACTAAAAATTAAAAAAATAAAAACTTGTTTAAAAAAACAAAAAACCGACTTCAAAAAACCTACCTCTAAAAAGCAAGAAATAATATTCGTAATAATTAAAAAACGTCTATTGAAGTCGGGTGGGGCTTTTAGAATAAAAAAAAGGAATTTGTACTCCAGCTCCACCCGACTTCAATAGACTTTTTTTTATTATTACGAATATTATTTCTTGCTTTTTAGAGGTAGGTTTTTTGAAGTCGGTTTTTTGTTTTTTTGTAGAGCGGCTTACCTTCGCCATAATTTCACCCCTCGCCACTGCTACCCACTATGTAAAAATACCTATTTCAACCGATCTTTGATCGTGTGATAAAAAAACAGTTCTATGCAAAATTCTTATCTAAAAGGTATCTAAAACTTCATAGGATAATAAACGTTCAAATACCTACCTATCTATTTACGATAATAACTATCGAGCGGTCACAAGAAAACGTTACTTTCATGAAAATTGTTGAGAATTAGGAAAAGGTAGGTCTTTTAAATGCCTGTAATTAACTTAAAAAAATAGTGTTTATTTAAACAAAAATCTACTAATATGCTTAAAACTTTTGTATTACTTAATATGGAAAAAGAATAATACTTAATCCTGCCTGTAAGCAAATGAGTAAATAAGTAAAGCTCTCTTTAAAAAGTGGGCTATTCCTCATTAAGCCTTTTCGAAGACTTAATTCACCTGGACTTTTCAAAGTATTTATTTATTCCTAGGGTTTTGCTTGTATTTTATTTTATGTTAAAATGCATTTATTCTGCGCTAAATTTTCGTAACCTCGCTGTAAGTATTTATGTTATCTCAATATACAGGGTTATTTGTAAAACAACAACAACCTCGCAGGAGTAGATTATTAATATCATAAACAACAACATTTCTTCTACGACTTTTCCGAAAACAGACAAAATAATTTTGACCTTTGATACAACTCGATCAGCTGTTCGGGACATTTGTATGGAGAGTCGATTTTTAGGGTTCCGTACCAAACTGGTAAAAAAGGAACCCTAATAGTGTGACTCAGTCTGTCTGTCTGTCACAGCTGGATATCTCGAGAACTACTAATGGTATCAACTTGAAATTTGGAATAGTTTAAGATGACATTTGCCCAACTATTTTGCAAATAACAAATAATAAAAAAAATGAATATTTTTTGTACAACAGGGACTGAAAAGCTGTCTTAAAAATTTGAATGTTTGAAGTGGAGCTCCTAGGGCATGTGGGGTATCATAATTATGAAAGAGCGCCGTTTGCAGGTTTTCAATATTTTTTGTTTTTTTAGGCCACATAGTTTTCGACTTATGATGAAAAATGTAAAAAAATACCGTTCCCCCCCCCTTATCTTCGAAGTTTGCAAAAGAAAACTCTGAAATAATTCTATGTGATAGCAGTTTATACAAAAATTAAAGGAAAAATAAAACGATGTCTCAATATAGCACACTTTTTAGAAATTATCAAATTTCTAAAAAAGTTAACATTAGTTCCACTATCGGCCAAGTGATGGCGCTGACCTAAAACTGTAATACTAATATTATTATTCTACTCTGCAGTATGGTTTAATGGTGCAATTTGGATGGTACGGAACCCTCAGTGCGCGAGTCCGACTCGCTCTTGACCGGTTTTATTTTTGTCAGTTTTCGGAAAAGTCGTAGAACAAATGTTGTTGTATATGGTGTTAGTAATCTACTCCTACGAGGTTGTTGGTGTTTTACGAATAACTCTGTATATGCGAACATTGTATTACATTATTAATACAACATTGTTCATATGAGTATATGTCTGTAAACCTAAACCTATTTCAATAAATTGGAAATCTATAGCAGGGGTGTCAGACTGATTTTTCTAAAGGGCCATTTATAAGGTGTGTTAGCGGGCCAGACTCAAAATTAAAAACTCACACACATACTAAATTAAAATCATTATTTATTTACGTAAAGTAAATTTTCATACAAATTACTTACAATACGTAGTGTGGCATCGTATGCCGTCAAAAATCCTTACTGGACAGATTTTGGTCGCGGGCCGTATTGAGATGGCTTGCGAGCCGGATGCGGCCCGCGCGCGGGTCGTATCTTTGACACCCCTGATCTATAGTATCTGTCTGTACAGTATCACTCGATACATAACGATGGCTCGTTTCGTTACATCGCATCGGTTAGCTAGCGATCCTTCGACGTCTTGACTGCCCCCCGCAGGATCAATCACCCCGCCGCGCCTCAGATAGGTCTCACTCCATTTACTTTATACTTACACTAATGCCCCACTCACCCACTTACATTTGAAATTATTGCTGACCTACAGACTAAGAACGGGTTTTGATGTATTCTAGTTACGCTCTATTTTGAAAATACAAGTAGCCGCTATGGGCTACACGTTGATAATATTATACTATTTACTGACATAGCCCATTTGTAGCGAATGATACGTCGTTTAGTACTAACTTATGTATTCTGTGCTTTTACCCAAGTCATACCTACCATAATATAATTTTTTGTCAAGCGTGGAAGATAATTACTATTTTTTTTATTCCCTATTTTTATCTGTATCTATATAGAAGAATGCACAAATAATGCTTTACCATAGCACCCAGAGTAGACAAACATCTGAATGTTTCGACTTAATTTGGCTGAATATAAAATCATGTACTTGTGGTGTAAAAATGTCGGTTTCAATTATGTTGTGGTATTATTATATGATAAACCTCCGTATCTTCTTTTTAATTATCAAACTATTCTTTTTTAACATCTCTCATTTTACGACGCTTTAGTAAAATAATAAAACAAAGATTATGGAACCATTTTTATTACCACACCTTTTATCATTTTAATAACATCTACAACATTAAAATTTCAAATGAGTACGTTTTACACAATGACCCTGGAATATGGGTTTCCTGTAAAAACGTTAGTTATGAATTTCTGGCCAAATATTTTCATAGGGCTGCCGCGCCGCCTAGATACGAGCGGGTTCGTAATAAGATGGGATGTATCGTTAACAAAGCAGCAAAACCTAGGCAAACAGAGGCCAAGTAGAATGGAACTTATTATACATTGGCACGTAAAGCCGAGAATAGTATTTAAAAGGTATGTAACTATAATTAAATGCTCGTTAAACACCAGCATTGCAAATGAGATGTGTGTTTGGTGGCCATTTAATTTTTTTAAACTAGGACTGGTGACAAATTGACAATTACTTGTCCATCGATGTTTTTAGAGGCCCGTTTTTACCCTTTGGGTAAAAGGGTAAAAACGGGACCCTATTACTAGGACTCCCTGGCCGTCAGTCTGTCACCAGGCCGTATCTTATGTACTTTGATAGCTAGACAGTTAAAATTTTCACAGATGGTGTATTTCTGTTGCTGCTATAAACAACAAATACTAAAAACAGAATAAAATAAATTTTTAAGTGGGGCGTCCATACAACAAACGTGATTTTTTGGTACGGAACCCTTCGTGCGCGAGTTCAACTCGCACTTGGCCGGTTTTTTTGGCGTCATCATTGGGATTTACAAAATACAAAATATTTATTCAAAACCAGAAAATACATTGACACTGCCATTTATGAGGCCCTCTTTTAGATATAAAAATATCTGTGCCAGAAGACCCCAAGACCCCAAGAAGTTCTAAGGTCGAATGTATAGGGATTATACCTATACATTCGACCTTAGAACTACCTGTCATACTAATTAGTAAGATTTTTTCAATAAGTTGCAACCCTACTATAATTCATATCATAACCGCGAAATCGTAAAGCTGAGCTTCAAATAGATTTTTGCAAAACTTTTTTAAAACTTAGAACGAGTGAGTCATGGTTACTACTAAGTACATACATAGTTGTAATCATCGAAGTAATTCAAGTAATTGTAACAAAAAATCAACTACATCCCTCGATAGGAAAGTGTAACTCACTTTTCGAGGATTTTAAAAAAAGTAATCAAAAGCTTGGTGAAATTTATGCCTCAATGGCATGTTGAATAATAGCTCGTCGAGTATTGCGTGAATTTAAATTACCACCGATTATAACTGGGGACGTAACAATGATGTTGGCCTATTAACAAATTTAGCCCCTTATCGGGTTTCAATGAGTTTGTGAATGAAAATGTAATTAGAGAGGACATAAAGCCTTTTTTAGGGTTTTGTACTCGAAATATACCAACATCAAGAAAGACCATAATGTGTAATATCCAGAATTTACCGACTAAGCTCATACTTATAATCATAAGCAAATCTTAAAAAATGAAAATTCTTATATTAATATCACAAACGGCTTCCAATGTTACAAACTTTTACTGAATCCGACTAATCCGACGTAGCAGCGTAATCAATCAAAAAAACGAAAACAAATGTTAGATATTTTTCTTAATGTCGTTGGAATTTGGCCAAGTTTTACCAAGACGAAGCACCTATTTAATAAGGAATAACTGATGGTATGTAGAATAGCTGATAGTATATTATGTATTATTAAACACTAGCTTCCGCCCGCGACTTCGTCTGCGTGGACATTCGGAAAATCCCTATAGAGAACCTTTGACCGGGATGAAAAGTATCCTATGTAGTCCAGGCTATAAACTATCTGTGTGTCAAATTTCATCCAAATCTGTTCAGCCATTTTTGCGTGAGGAACAAACATCCAAATCCAAACCCACAAACTTTCACATTTATATTATTAGTAGGAAGTAGGATTTGCAATAATAATAAAATGCTAGAGCAACTTTATAATAATGGAAAGATGAAAGAAGTTACTTCTTACTAGTTTTTAGCAGTATTCATTATAGTCGAATTTTCATTAAATTACATAAAAAAGGTAATTTAATTAAGTACAGAAGTGTAGTGTGCACCAACATGTACTTATACACATGCTACAGCAGTATTTGAAAATAAAACAATTCAACAATGAATTATTACCATTATTATATCTGTTTCCACTTTATGCACTATAGAAACATTTTTTGTTCAATTTGGTATAAACGAACACAGTCCGAAATAAAATTCGCCTTCATGTTTCAGTGAGTTGTTCGTCTGTTTCATGCCCATTGTGTTTCACGTCTCTCATTCAAAGGAAAATGTTCAATATTTTTAATGTACGACTATAAATGGAAAATAGCTGTTGAAATAGTTTCATGTAGCAATTTCAAAATTAGTGTGTTGTTTTAGAATTGTTTGATGCATTTTAAACTATGTGAGTGAGACTTATTTTTTATTTATTTGGTAGGCAATGAATAATATCTTTATTCCTTTAAGGCCCCTACTGCTTCACATGTGAAAAAAAACCCGGCCGCCGGTTCACTCAAATGTGAACTTGTGGCTTGCAGGCGACTTTGTAACAGATTATTAAAATATTTGATGTTGCGAATGGTACATAGATAAAGAGTAAAAATAAAAAGCTTTCGGTTCGTAGAACAGTTATGTCTCCGATGCTGAAATAAGTACAATATTTTTTTGAAAATGTGGAAATGAACTTAGTTTTCCATGATTTTTCTGTTTTTAATAAGCGACTCATTTGTGAGTCATATTTACATAGGTGGACAAACTATGAGTACAATAATGGTTTGAGCGTTTCAGCGACTTTAACTAATGCAATATTATAAATCCATCTTCTCGTTGACGAGGATCAAGTTAGGAACAGGAACGCAGCTGCACTGTACCAAACTGTACTACAGCTCGTATACCTATATAAGTCTGCACTGATTGCTCGTTTTAAGCAAACAGGGAGCCCAACTCAAACAGCGCCGTCGCCGCGCCCTGCCGCCGTCGGACTCGCTATATTCAAGCAAGTTTTATGAGATGAATTCGGTAAATTTGGAGCTGCTGCCCTAGTTTTTTACATTCTCTTTGCTGCTGCCTTCTTCTTCTTATTTTAGTTTGGCAATCTACTCTCTTCTTTAGGGAGTAATTTTTGCCAGTGTCAAGTATTGAACAGTTCACTGGTAGATTGTTTCAGTTTACATTAAAATGCGGGTGCATCGCATTCCAATGCTGCTTGGAGCATTTGGTACCAAGTATATCAAGACAGTTTACTCGGTAAGGTCAGCCGAGGTAGCCACCACTACAATAAAAGTCTCAGCTTCACACAACCAAGATCGCGCCTATTTCAATTATCCCACATATTGTTCAGTTGCGTAGACACTTGTACCACAAAACTGCACCAATTTTAAGACACAATATCCACTATGAATCAATTAGCGAATAATTAAAATAGTCACCAAACTGAACCCGACAAAATGGCGCCAAAAAAACACCGGAGCTACTGCCGTTTGTTACCAATTTGCTAACCATAGAGAATGTGCATTCCAGCAGACCAATCGTTAAGTCATCGATCACCACAGTATACATTTTAACAGTGGAAAGTAATTTGTTGATAAACAATATTTTAGTTTCCATGGTTATAATGTACTCTATAGCGATCGAAGTTTCAGCGAGTAGTCTGCTGGAATACACCCGTCAAAGCGTTTTAAAAGACCACTTTTTGGCATACCCGCTATTTTGAAAAATCGAAAATTCTTCGTTCGCAACTGATAAAACTAGTGTCAATCGATAGGAAACGTCAAAATAAACACAAATTATAAATTGTTATGGTCGTATGTATAGTTTCGGAGATATATCTCCGAAATATATACGAGATATATATTCATATATGAAGAGATTAAATTTTCTTTCTATCACGATGATTTTTTTAAAGTCCCAATATCAGAAAGTTTACATTTGAGGACAATTTGACAATCAATAATTCATGTTTATTTTGACGTTTTCTATCGATTAAATTAAACTAGTTTCATAAGTTGTGATGAATTTCCGTTTTTTTTTTACACGTTACATGCCGTTTAAATTTCAATCAATCAATCAATCATTGTTTTATTTGCGAAGACATGGTAAATACAGATTTTAGACAATTATTTTAAGTACAGCATGGCCTGTCGAGTTTATCGACGTGCAAATATTTTGTTAATCAACTTAATAATATCAAATAATGTTATTCGTTAGTTACTATAATTACAGCAAATATTAATTAAAATAAGATAATGTCAAGTAGTGCAATTGCTCCGTTATTATTAAAATATTACCTACTTATTAACTATTTAAGTGTATGTCAATTTCATTTAACAATTTATTAGGGATGTCAATCAAGAGTAATTAGTCAAATTATCCGTCAAAAAATCATTAACAGAGTAATATGTTTTATCCATCAAAAAATTATATAAAATTGTTTTAAATTTGTTAAACGCCATTTCAGTCAATTTATTTGGCAATTTATTATAGATAGAAATTTCCATACAATAGGCATTTTTAGAAAATAGTGTTAGTCTTTTATTAGGTATTTGTAACTTATTTCCTTGTCTGCCTCTGTATTGAGAATGCCAATTAGTTCTAAATAAATTTAAATATTTTTTTACAAATAGACACATTTCAAAGATGTATAGACAGGGCAAAAATAATATTTGTAACGATTTAAATAAGGGCTTACAGATATCTAAATAATCTGCACCACAAATACACCTAATACACTTCTTTTGAATCTTAAAAGCTCTATGCATATCGACAGAATTTCCCCAAAGTATGAGCCCATATCGTAGCATACTTGACACATATCCATGGTACGCTAGGAGGGCTGATTCTTTAGAAGCTACTTGGCTAATCCTCTTTAAAACGTAAACATACCTGTCAATTTTCTTAACTAGCATTTCTATATGAGCTTTCCAGTTACAGTTTTCATCAATGTGCATGCCTAAAAATTTTGTATTATTTACATTTTCTATTTTATTGCCATTATAATTGATGTCATGATTTATGTTTAATCTGTAATGTGTTTTAAAATGTATATAATTTGTTTTAGTTAAATTTATGTGTAAGTTATTGTCCTCCAGCCATTTTATAATATTATTTAAGTTTATATTAGCTACATCCGCCAGTTCTTGTTTATTTTTAGATTTTATAATAATTGTTGTATCGTCCGCAAACAAAATACACTTCTGGTCGATTGCATTTGGAAGATCGTTTATATAAATCAAAAATAATAGTGGTCCCAGTACACTACCTTGCGGTACACCGCATCGATTAAAGCAGTAATCTGAAGAATAATTTTCTTTTACATTACCAGAAAGTGTTGTTATTTGTACACACTGTCAAAGTCAAAGTGTTTATTTGCAAAGAATAGGTATTACACAAGATGTTACACAGAATTTCAACCGCTATTCAGTTAAAAACATTAACATGCAAAATTTAAAATTTAACAATTAAGAAAATCATTCAAGCTATAATAACATTGTTGTACTAGCCATTCACGTAGCTTTCTGGTCATTAGAGTTACAGGTCCGAGTTTAAATTGGTTGGGGATCTTGTGATATACTTTAATACACATGCAGTAACAACTTTTTCGACATGCAGATGTTCTTGGATGAAAATCCAAGACAAGTCTATGACTATCTCTAGTATTCCGAGGGTATATATCCTTAGCAAGTTTAAATAATTCCTCATAAATACTATTCGAATTTCGATAGGCCATTTGGCTAGGGGGCAGTATATCTTAAGCTTTGTCCAGACTAGTCCATTTTGGCGTATCAGATCACCGTATCTTTATACATACATCGCTAGTTTGGTTGGGCGTGCGTTGAAGTAATATCAACGCACGCTCCACCAAACTAGCGATGTATGGTAAAGATACGGTGATCTGATACGCCAAAATGATACAAGTTTATACAAAGCTTTACATAAGTTTGCGCTGATTGTTCGTGCTGAGCAAACATCCAAGCCCAGTGAAACAGCGTGCCGCGCCGCCACTGGACCTCTGGACTCAAGCATGTTCCATGTGATGAATTAAAAAAATTAGAATGTATTCAGTATTCAGTATTTTATTGCATACCACTAGTGGCTCCGTGAGCTGTAGACCTGCGTGTTCCTCAGTGGCCGGACCACATTTGAGTACTCAGATGGTTTAGTTCCACGTAGTTGCTACCTGAAGTCTACCCTCACAGGAATATATCATAATTAATAGTACCTCAACAGATAAGGAAATATTTAACAAATAAAGTGGTCCGGCCGCAAAGCAATGCTCTCTGGCCGCACCAACACAAATTTTAAAAGTGTGATACATTTTCAAGAAATTTATATCGCAGTAAAACCTACCTAAATATTACCTTCCACACGACAAGTTTCGTAAAATAAAACTCATTGTCTTAGAAGTTACAAGCCGTAGTTTGTGGTCCGGCTGGGAAGCATTCTCTGCAGCAGGTCAATATCGTAAGTGTGATACATTTTCAAGAATGTGATATCCCAATAAAAGCTACCTAAATAGTACCTTCCACACGACAAGTTTCGTAAAATAAAACTCATTGGCTTCGAAGTTACTAGCCGTAATTTGTGGTCCGGCTAGAGAATATTGCTCTTTTATTTCATTAAACTAATAATTTGCATTATTAAGCTCAAAGTATTTAATCCGGCGACATAGTTTTGAATGGTCACATATAAGTCACAATAGATATAAGTAGTATGGTATTGTTAAGTATATTAGTATAATATTATTCTATTATTTAAGTTTATGTTGAGTAAGTATATGTATATCTTTAGGCATTTATTTTATCATTCAAATATTCTTTTACACTATAGTAGCATTTATTTAATAACATATCTTTTAGGCTTTTGTTAAACAATTTGTAATTTTCTTCATTTATTATTTTTTCAGAGAATAAAGGATAATATGCACTGGAATGCTGGCGTTACTTATATTTTGAGGATGAATATTTCGTTATCAGTCGGGCAAAACGGTGAATTAAGTTTTAAAATATGAGTAAAAAAAATGAAGATGGAGATAAATCTGAAATCCACTTTATAAATGAGGGAGGGAAGAACTACTTAACCTAAACTAGAATGACTGAACGCTTCCAACTCATGTATGAGTTGGTGCACCTACATTTAGTTTTTACGGAAGCGCTCGTAAGAAAATATAATAGCCTCGGTAAAGCTTTTTATTCTAATTTCTAGAAGTTTGCGTATATTGAGTCTTTCGTGAATTTTATAAAGTTTGAAAAAGAAAGTTTTACCTACTTGAGATAATGCACTCAAACTTTGGTACCTCAGTATCTTATTTAAAAACTCGTAAGTATTCATATGAAAGTTCTTGCCCGCGGGCACACAAAGTTCATACGACACGCGGGGCGGCTTGGTTCTGTTTCTTTCAACGCAGACAAATAAAATCTTAATTGGCAATCAAAATGCTAGTTTTTGGTTATTAATCTATGCAAAAATTCTCCCAAAATAAAGTTAATACTTTAAAATTGGTTGTCGGTAAAGTCGGTTTACGGACGATAATTATTTTACGTGTTAACGTCATAAGAAAACATTGGTATTTATATTAAATATTCAACTTCACTTTATAAACAATGCAAGCGCTCTCGCTTGCGGAACGTGACAGCGGAACGTGACAGTTTTTCGTGCATGCAGCCGGCGTTCATCGATTTATAAGACGTTACCACGTCAAAAATATGTTATAAAAAAAGTAGATTTTATCTGGGGGCACAGGAGTCCACGCCAAGAAAGACGACGAAGCAAAGCGCAAGGGTCGAATCTCTTCGTCGTATTTTTGAACCCTACTAACTTGGGTTTGAATTAAACAAAATTCTTTGGATTTTCGATTATTTTTTGAAGAATGTATTCGGTCAGTATTTAATTTACATTTCTGACTGTCGTCGTCTGTATTTTTTTCTGTTGTACCTACATTGCGATACGTGTAATAAAGAGTAGAGAAAATAGTTTTCTTATCTAATTTCAAGTAGTACGACGTTGCTAATGTGCGATCGTTAGCACCCACGTTATGCCAACGAGTTGACCAAATTACTCAAACTCCTTTGCAAGTGCGTCACACACTGGTAAGGTGCGGGGCTTAAAACTTTTTGGTAAGTTTGGAAACTACGAGTAGCTTTGAGAACTCCTAGAGCAAGACCACTATATACCTGTGGCACTCTGAAAGAAGTTAGTTATGTTTTTAGTACTTTTAAGGTACTAAAGCACCTGTAAATTACAGTAATTTAATAAAGTCTACTATACCAAGCTATATACGTCAGTATATACAAACTAAACACTACTCCATCCTACATATTTTGTTAAGAAAATTAAATTTAACTTAAAAAATAATTAACTTTTATTTTAAACTCTACAGAGTGATTGAACTTTAAAAGTGCACAATGTTTGAATTTGGTACATACTTTATACTGATCAATTATATAGATAAAAACACTAAAGTGTTTTTCTCTATCTCTCTAGAAAAACACTATAGTGTTTTTCTCTATAAGAACTCAAGAAATGCGAGGAAATAAAATTTTCTTAATAAAATTGTAATTGGTTTGTGTGACCCACAGACAGACCATAAAAACAAGTACTAGAACAGGATATAATTATAATAATACTAAGTAGGTACTAGACTAGTGTGACCAGTGAAGCAGCCCTAAAGTTTCGTAAAAATAACGCAAGCTGATGAGTTCTACCGTATTGAATTTGGAATAGAAAGAAAGAAAATAATTTTATTTAACACACACAAATTATCACAACATGTCATTTCAAACTAACTTAATATACGTGCTAAAATGGCTCCCACTCAGCATTATGCCACAGCACCTTAGAGGAGCACCATGACGCTGATTTTCAGTGGTCACCAATTCCGGAGAAGGCGGCATAAATATGAAATTAAAATTCAAACCAGTTTCCCTTAAATTATAATAAAAGAAATAAAGTACCTATACTAAAATACTAGGGGTTATTTATTATCTATATTAAAATCCATTGAGTTGTAAATAATAATGTAAAAAGCGGTAAAAAACTACAATTTGATTTGTTAAAATATTTATGTTAACAACTTAATTTTTTTTTAAAAGACACAGTGAGTTAAAGCTCAAAAATCAATATCACATGTGAAATAAAATTAATTGAAATTTAAAAAAATAATAATAATAATTAAAAATAAATAAATAGTTAGTTAAATAGTTCCTTTGTGTCAATGGTATTGGTATTCCTAAGTAGTCATTTTTTAGTACAATAGTAGATGTTGCTTTAGTTTATTTTTAAAATAATATTTTGATTACATACTAAGAAAAGATACTTGTTCGGAAAGAATGTATTGAAATTCATTTTCCGCACTGAATTTCAAATGTAGAACGTGATTGTGGAATGTCCCGCATTCTTTTTTCAAATGAAATGATAACATTTCAGAGCATGAGAAAAAGAACTTACATGGTATTTTTACTCAAGTGGTATCTTTTTTTACCTGCAAGAGACCTACAAGTAAAGGGCGATTAAATTAGCTAATCTAGTAGCTAATTTAGTGTTGCCACTCGTACTCGTGGGAACATTAAAAATATCGTGTAATAAATTAGATTTTAATAGTGAATTTATACTAATAACTGATTTTTTATTTTTTATTCTCAGCTCTAATCATAAACAATGTTTACCTTTCCGTTATTATGTAGTGTAAATTCACTGTTAAAATCGAACTTATTATATAACAAGTACTGAACAAGTACTGGTGGCAGCCCTAAATTGGACACTAGATTGGCTAATGTAATCGAGGCTTAAATTAACTAAGCTAATTTCCGACATAGTCTTACAGGGCGAAAACCAAAACCTTCTTTAATCCCTTCATAATGTAAATTTCAGTGGAATTCTAAAACTCGACCCAGGACCTAATATAATTCAATTAGCAATAAACAGCTTGGGCTTATTTCATATTTCTCTTCACCTTACAGGATTGGTGAAATTTAACAAGGCTTTTTGGTAAGTATAAATATCGGTAATGACACAACTTGGCGATGATAATGGGATGAGTCGTAAAACCGTTCATTTGATGATTAATTAATGATGTACCTATTGCATTTATTGCATAAACCTGTTGTGGTTTTATCCAATTGGGCATTGGCATTGATTGTGCGAAACTCTCTGTGGTTACACTTAATTTGATTTACAAGTGAATCGCTCTGTCGCGACGCGACACCGCTGTTTACTGGTTGTTATTCAGTGTTTCAATGATTTGTTTTAGGTATTTAAGTTTACCTTACCGTTAATTTCATATTCTCAATATTGAGGTAGTAATCTCCACCACAATATTATGTTGTTTAGTGTTAGAAGTTGCAAAGGTATATACTACTGCGGCGCAGCCACAGAATAGATACAAGTACTACCGTACAGAAAGGAAACTCTCCGCCCCGCCCCACATTCAATTACCTCACCCCACCGGCGCCCACCGCGCGAGTTCCGTGTGCCGATCCGTGTGCTCATTCAATAGCTCGCACACGGTTGCGCGTGTGCAAAAACGTCACTGTGTAGCGTCTGTGTAGTAGGTAGTTGAAACGCGGCGTTTGTATGGAGTGCCCGGGGTGTGGCGCAGCGTAGAAATAATAAATAAATATTTGACAACATCAGATGCATTGCTCTGATTCCAAAATAAGTAGCTAAAGCACTTGTGTTATGGAAATCAGAGACAATAGTGGTAGGTATCACATGAGTAACAAACGTAATGTGGTGGTATCACAAACACCCAGACCCGAGACAATATAGAAACGAACCCGGGACCTCAAGAGATGGTGACGCCTTGAAAACCGGCGTGCAAACCACTCGACTACGGAGGTCGTCAAGAAATCTTCATGTCGTAAGTCAGGTTTTTATACATATCAGTGAACTTGGTAATACTAAAATGTTTTGAAAAGTTAGCACCAAAACAATTTGAGCGATAAAAACAGTATTATTTGTCTAGTGTTCTATTAAATAAAAAAACCAAAATACCAAATCAAATCAAAATTAATGCAAATAAAAATAATCCAACAGTTTGTACTTATAATAAAATGTAATCGGCATTTATTTTTAATTGTGCTAGTATTTTGATTTTTTTTTATTTAATAGATCCCTTAACAATTAATACTGTCTTAATCCGAATAACATCACAAGAAGAGTTAATTATGCTCAAATTGCAAATCATTTTGGTTACCTGACGTAAGTCACGCCTGCACGTATAGGAACTTTCTTTTAGAGATTACACATTTCATTTGACGATTGGTTATACATACATTTTCCATTAGTCCCAAAATGACTCTATAATAAATTTTACTCACTTTGGACAACAGCAACCCGTGCCGACTTGGCTCGATACATGTCAGTACTTAAACTCATAAACATGCAAGGACTTCCATATCTTAGTACGTAAAGATTTTAGTTTTTTCATAATTTATCCCATTATTTTCGATTAGTCAACATGTCGGTCGAATTGCGCAGTTATAAAAAGAATGTTATTTATATAATTGGAAATGTAAAACAACCTCTAATAGATAAGTTCTAGCAGTTTTGTTTTATAATATCCGAGAAGTGAATTGAAAGTGCAAATCTTGCTATACGCAACTGTATATTTTTTTGGGAAAAGGCGCGAATACTTACTTAATCATTGCCAAACTATAGAAAGAAACTTGTAAACTTGTATCAAGTTCGAGAGAGACTTGCAAAAAAAATGCAAAGGAAACACAAGATGAGAAGAGTTTGATACCTTTGGATAACAATGTTTGATATTGCTCACGCCGCCGATGTGTTGACTATGATGAAAATAGATGCAGACAAGATCTTCCTGCAGCGTCAGAGAGAGATGTAACCGGTGTCGATAAGAAATTAACGAAGAAAGAGGAGAGGGTGCGCCTCAGAGCTATTGAGGAAGAAAATCGCCCTGCTAAATATTTAGCTGTGCCGGCTTCTTGGGCAGTTCCTGAACCTTTTACCTTTGGACTAGTCTTCAGATTCTAGCAACTGTGAGGCTTTGCAAGAAAATTTCAAAAGGTCCGCCCGGTGAAAACATATTAACTGAAACTTGTCAATCAGTGCGGAAGGATTTCATTACTCCGAAGTTAGTAGCAGCATTCGACCGATGTCAGTTGAGTATGAGAAATTCTGTGTTCATTCTAGAAGTTACTGTTGAGGCGCTGGGACATTAAATTCTCCATCCAAAGAATTAAAACGGAAAAACGAAGAGAGCGTGCGGAAGCTATAAAAATCGAATTTCAAAACAAGGTGCCAGATGTTGTGACTGTTCACTGGGATGGTAAACTATTATCAGCTTTGGATGCTCGAAAATCGAAAGAAGAACACCTTCCAATATTGTTTTCTTATAAAGATAAGGAGCAACTTATAAACAAAACTTTTGACAGTTCAAGTGAGCAAGCGCAGGCTGTTTGGACCGCGATAGTAGACTGGAACTATCAAAGATAAAGTACAAATTCTTTGTTGTGATGTCATACCACGGCTTCAAACACTGGTCGTCTCAAAGGGGCTTGTGTAGTATTGGAGCTAATTTAAGTATCTAACATAGACCCATTAAGTGCTTATTTAAGTATCTATTTTGTCACTATTTGATGAAGAGGTGGCTCAAAGTAAAGTGTCTAAGAAAGTATCTCATCTTAAAAAAATGCTACATACCTTCAAAAAAAGAATTAAGCGGAGTGTTGCACAAATTAAACATAGAAGATTTTATATCAGCTTCAAGCAAGTCTTTATTTTCTTACAAAATCAATTTTTGTTACTTTGTGTGTACTTCAAACTTTGAAAAAGAAGTATAAGGAAGGTCGCTAATTTGTGACAATATCATTTAATGATATTATTTATTGAATTCTACATTGTTAAAATTGCTAATCCTGAATTAAGACTAAGTTACATAATATTTCCATACAAATTCATAATTCATAACTTTGAAGTCAAGTCGGCACGTGATAACATTAATTAATCACAGTAATATTTATTATCTAAGGTTGGTTAAATAGAACAAAATTAAAGGGTATGCGTATCTGAATTCTCAATTTTTTTTTTCCCTTATAGCTTGGGACACCCTAACATACATGTACCTCTATATACCTCGTTAATAGGTTACTACTAGTATAAAAAGCTCCTAAAAGCTTGTAAAAACAACAAAAATCGATGAGTTCCAACAATAGTCTTCCAAACAGGTATTTCGGATTTAGCCTCGTTAGATTAAATTAGGTAGGTAGGTACCTTCCACAGTCTCAGGCTAAGTGAAGAACTCAAAGTGGCCATCACATTTTGCTATCTATAAAATTAATGTGGTTGCAGGGCACTTGGCTTAGTGGCCAAAGTCTTGTTTGAATGCAATGTTGGTATAGTTTGATATTATAAAACCAATTTTTTATTAATCTTTCTTTAACACAGTTAATGTCTATTTTCTCTCCTCCATTTAAATATTAGATTTTAAGTAAGATGATATCACCATACGTTTATGATATGATCAAATTAATCTATTTTATTAGAAATAAAACGCTTTTTACGGATTACAACGCGTATATTGGTTAATTCAGTATAGTATCTGTGATTCAGATAATCTTTTTTAGTTTATCCCATTTATATTGTCATTGCAATAAGTGATAAAAGTCGACGTAGTTAATTCTCATTGCCTCACATAATCCAATTAAATTATACATTTATCGTTGCATCAAATCAGGTATTTTTGGTTTTTAGATATATTGTTGGTAATGTGGAGGCAATGTTAAATCCAAGTTTTCGACCTCGGTAGATGACCGGGGGGTCATTCTCAAAAACAAAAAAAGGTACCTTTATTAAGTTTTTGACGATTTTGACCCAGAACGACTAGTTTTTCATCAAGATTATGAAAGAAAGTTTTAAAGAAGGTTAGGAAGGTCTCTGAAACTATCGGTCGTATCAAAACCGTTTTACCCTCAAATTGTTGCAAATTTAACCTACTTTAAAACTTATTTACACAATCTTGATGACAAACCAGCAGCCCTTCTGGGTCAAAATCGACAATAACTGAAAAAAGGTACTAATTTTTTTTTAGTATGACCCGGTCGTCTGCCCAGGTCAAAAACTTGGATTTAACATTGCCTCCACATTACCAACAATATATCAAAAAAAAAAAAACAAAAATACCTGATTTGATGCAACCATTACCCCCTTTTCATGTCTAATTTTACTGCGTTAACAGTAGTGTCGCCAGCGTTCGCGAAAATTTCAGTCACGGTTTTTGCATTTTTCTACATGACGTGTCTGTTAGCTTTCATTCGGCATCTATTCTCGAAGTGGGACGAGCGTGCGCCGCCATAAATAAGCGATGCCGTGAGGGTGAAGCTTTCGCACGAGTTCTTGTTCGTACATTAACAGCTGTACTTAACGGTTAAGGGTCGGTTTTTTTAAGACGCTGCAATTCTGGAGAAATGACGGTACCCTACCCTTACAGGACTTTTTGTTTCAAACACTCGCTCGTAGCTATTCGTTTATGATCGTTTGTGGCAAATACATATATCGTTCGTTACTACAACTCCTGCGTTTGTTGTTGCAAAGAAACCATTTGAAAGCGTACACTGGTCTCATCTTAGTGGCCAAACATTAAAAAAGCTATTAATATAACACGTCTATTGAAGTCTGGTGGTGCTGGAGGACAACTTTTTTATTTTATTTTAACAGCCCCACTCGACTTTAATAGACGTGTTATATTACAATGATAATGCGAATCTAGTGATATCAATATTATTTATTGCTTTTTAGAGGTAGAGTGGGGTTTTGAAGTCGGTTTTTTGTTTTTTAAAACAATTTTTTCATTTTTTCCTTTTTAGTGTAAGTACTTTCTGTATTAGATATATTATCTAGGTAGGTAGATGGAAAAATCGGTTTGGCCAAACGTGAGATAATCGCGGACAACCATGCATACGGGTCAAACTTAGAAGAGATCCTCCTTTTTTGAAGTCGCTTAAAATACCAAAACTTTGTCCTAAGTGTAACAAATACTTTTCTTAAAACCGCATCAAAATTGGTTCAGCTAAACGCGAGATAATCGCGGACAAACATACATACATAGGAGCCAAACTCAGAACCTTCTTTTTTGAAGTCGGTTAAAACACTGAAATCTTCTCCTAAGTATAACAAATACTTTTCTGAAAACTGTATCAAAATCGGTTCAGCCAAACGCGAGATAATCGCGGACAAACATACCTACATAATACGAGTCAAACTCAGAACCTTCTTTTTTTTCGAAGTCGGTTAAAATATTAAAACCTTCTCCTAAGTATAACAAATACTTTTCTGAAAACCGCATCAAAATCGGTTCAGCCAAACGCGAGATAATCGCGGACAAACATACATACATACATACAGGTCAAAATAAGAACCTCCTTTTTTTTGTTTTTTGAAGTCGGTTAAAAAAGGATTCCTGTGTTTACAGTGTATAATATAACATGGATATGTTATGGCTAATACCTGAAGTGCGGCTAAACCTAGTTTTAGCCGGCTAAAACTAGGCGTAGCCGATAGCTGTTGGTTAAAACTGTAGGTACTACCGAATGTTTTTAAAGTGAAATCTTTTTTAGCGGCGTTGTAGACTTTTTTTGTAATGGGGAAAAAATATTAAACTCGCGTCAGACAGGGTCACGTGACCCTGATCGAAAATTCGTAAGACGGATGTAGCGTAGACAGCCGGCGGCGGAAGTATCCCCCTCTCTTTCTACGGGGCGCGGCGAAAATGGCGGCGCGTCATTTCAAGACGTAAACACTTGTGTCACTATAGCAACGCGCAAATTTTTTAATTCAATGACAAAACTCAAGCTATGGATAAGACCTTCGTTCAATACTATTCTGTATTCGTAAATTCAAATGCAGAGTAAATTCGTAAGACGGTAATTCGTGCAAAATTATTCCCTAACCATTCCAAAATATCAAAAATGCACAACGTTAATATTCAAGTTTTTTTACAAGACTAAAGAAATAACTTTCTTAATAGTAGAAGCACAAAGAAGGCTACACCTAGTATTAGCCGTGACGTGAGCAAATCGGCTACACCTAGGTTAAATAACAGCTATCGGCAACACCCAGTTTTAGCCGGCCAAAACTAGGTGTAGCCGACAGCTGTTGGTTAAACCTAGGTCTGGCCTTATTTGTGCTTCTGCTAAGGGGGAGTATTTTATAGGATATTGAGAAAGTTATTTCTGTTGTCTGTTAAAAAATAACCTTGAAAATTCTAACCTATATTCAGGACATACAGGAGTAAAGCAGATCGGTTACACCTAGTTTTAACCAACAGCTATCGGCTGACGGCTACACCTAGTTTAGCTAGCTAAGCTAAGCTAGCTAAAATTAAATTTAGCCGCACTTCCGGTATTAGCCGTAACATAAACATACAAACAAAAAGTAAAATTATTTCGGGCATATTTAATAAAAGGTACAATAAAAAACAACGACTGTTTGAGGTGAAGTGAGCTCGCAGTTATTTAGTAATCAGTAGATACCTCCGACCTTTAGACCTGTAGTGATGGGCAGCCCTACAAACTTGGCCGTCACTCTTCCCGTCCTGCACTCTAAAGAGGGTCAAGTTGGTGTCAATGTCAAGCTTAATTTATTAACACAACTCTGTTTTGTAACGTAGTAGGTATCGGTGAGCATCCATTTTGACAATTGTGTAATTATTTAGAGTAATTGAGTCAAGAAAGCCATTTTCTCGCTTGCTTGCATATAATTTAAGAGGGTGTAGCTGTCAGTCGGGTGGAAATTACTGTTTTATTTGTGTACGCAAGTGTGATTATGACAAGAGGTACCTACCTATCCCGTATGGTGAAAAAAGATGTGCGAATTGAGCGATCTCAAATAAATGATAATATTAAGTGTCTCAATATATAGTTTAAAGATCCCGTGTTCAAGTGTAGATTTATGTTGTGAAGAACTGTAGTTTTATCATATTTAGTCATAAACAGTGGTAAATTATGAACAGAAAAGGTACAGCTATATGAAATACTTTCAGTTGTATTCGATGTTACTTAAAGGTTTTTGAGTTCTAATATATTTTTACAAAAAAACCGACCAAGTATGTGTCGGGCCTAGATATGAGCGCCGCGCCGGCGCGCCGCCGCCGCTGCCAATTCTACCGCGCCGCCGCCGCCGCGAAAAGGCAACGGTGCGCCGAGCGAGAGAAAAGATTTAATGAATCAGTGTGAACGAGCTCGTTTTCATGGTAGGATAGGATGCGTTACACGTTTGCATCAAAATGGCCACGTCTTCGTTGTCGTCGTTATTAGAAGAACAAATTCTGAACGTTTTTACAACAAAACTAAATAAAATTGCCGTTTCTTCGCTTTCATAATTAAAGTCTAATAAACACAGTTACTGTTGGAACAATTACTTGGGGTTCATGAACTATGAGAAAGCCTTTGATTCGATAGCGACCTGGGTGGTGCTGCAGACTCCCCAGAGGTGCAAAGTGGACTACAGGTATATCGAGGTGTTGTGGTACTTATACGAAAATGCCACCATGTCGGTCCGAGTACAGAACCAGAGCATAAACTCCATCCAACTGCAGCAAGGTGTGAGACAGGGAGACGTTATTTCTCCGAAACTGTTCACAGCTGCATTGGAGGTCATCTTAAGTTTTTGGACTGGAAAGGACTCCGCATCAATATTAATGGCCAGTACCTAACACACCGTCGTTTTGCCGATGATATAGTTCTTATGGCTGAGAGTGCTGAGACCTGAGACCATGAAAGACCTGAACACAATGCTCGAAGATCTCCGTAGTGCCTCCCAAAGAGTGAATCTTAGAATGGACATGGATAAGACGAAAATCATGTTGAATGCCCATGTAGTTCATGTTGGGAACACTTTTTTTAAGATAGATAGGCAAGCGCTTGCCTTCTATTACGCTCGATGGTAAGCGATGATGCGATTCGCTATTAAACGCGCTTGCCTAGAAGATAACTCGCGACTTGACCAATAACCTTCAACCGCGTCTATGTTCGAGGCTTTTTAGCTTACTAAAAAAAAATATCGTTGCTGATGACCTTCCTGGCCGCTCCTCCTCCTCCATCCTCCGCTTAATGGATTCAAGCGTCTTGAGCCGGTATTTGGCAAAGCCATCCCAAAGTCGTTTACCAACTATACTCGAAGTTGTCGACCATTACGTATACCTAGGACAGACAGTCCAGTTAGGTTAGTCCAACTTCGAGAAAGAGATCTATCGTCAAATCCAACTGGGATAGGCAGCATTCGGAAAGCTTTAAACAATCTTCGCGTCCAACTTACCTAACCAACGTGCCTAAAGACAAAAGTCTATGTCCAGTGTGTGTTGCCAGTGATGCCTTAAGGCAGTGAAAAGTAGTCGCTAACAATGGGTCTCATAAAAGGCTCAAGGTAACCCATCGTGCATTGGAGAGAGCCATACTAGGCATTTCCCTACGTGATCGAATTAGAAATGAGGAGATCCGTAGGAGAACAAAAGTAACCGATATCGCTCGAAGGACTGCTTGGCTCAAGTGGCAGTTGGGCGGGACACAGTGAGAAAAATCGATGGACGTTGGGGTTGGGCGGTTCTGGAATGGCGACCGCGCACCGGACTCAGCTCCGTGGGTAGGCCCCCGACAAGGTGGACCGATGGTCGCGGGAACCCGCTGGATGTGGACCAAGCAGAACCGATCGTCGTGGAGATTCTTGGGGGAGGCTTATACTCAGCAGTGGGTGTCATGCGGCTGATATGATGTCTTCTTCTTCTTCAGCCTTAAATCACCCACTGCTGAGTGTAGGCCTCCTCGAATGCACGCCATCCCGTTCGGTCTTGTCCTTTTCTCATCCAGTTTTTCCCCGCTACCTTGGTGATGTCGTCTGACCATCTGAATTTTTGGCGGCCAACGCTTCTGGCACCGGTCCTTGGTCTCCACTCCAGCACCTTTCTGCTCCACTGGTCATCGGTTCTGCGACATATGTGACCAGTCCATCGCCACTTCCTTTGTGCAATGATGCGCCCCACGTCAGTTAGTTTAGTGCGACTCCGGATTACCGTGTTTCTAACTTTGTCGCGTAGAGTGATACCCAACATGGCGCGCTCCATCTTTCTTTGGACTTCCTCCAGCTTGTGGATATTTTATTGTGTAAGGGTCCAAGTTTCTGCCCCGTAGACCATGACCGGCTGAACGCATTGCTCGTACGCCCTCCGTTTCAGAGAAAGGGAGACTTCCTTGCACTTGAACATTTCAGGCAGCTTACCAAATGCGCCCCAACTGAGTCCGATACGGCGTTGTACTTCTTTAGCCTGTCCGTTATTCCCAAGCGTTACCAGTTGCCCCAAGTAGACGACGATGATGATGATATGATGTACGTTTTTTAAATTCTAATAAAAACAAGTATTTCTGATTGATAAACTATTTCTTTTTATTAGTTCCTATCAATAAATAAAAAAGGCATTTAGAGGTCACGTCGCCGACGGCGCCGCCGCCGCCGACCCAAAAAAGTCGGCGCGCCGCCGCCGGCCTTTTACCCATCGGCGCTCATATCTAGTCGGGCCACGCGGGCGCCACCTTTGTGACGTGGTAGGTACTTGTTCCACTACTTTAGCGAGTGACAAAATGTGATTTCATGATCAGCTGCGGGACCGCCTAACTCTCTCGCTTTGACTCTGGCTTTGGTTTATGACGTCAGTGCACTGTTCGTACTTGTCATCGTGTTATGATATGACAAGGATGGATTTAGTCTAGCTATCGCTCTGGCTAAGGCTTTGAGTTAGGCGGTAGGGCCCCAGAACACAGAATAACTAATAGTACAAGTCCCAGAACACGCGCGCAACGTGTAACGTAGTGGAACAAGTACCTTCGGCGTCTCCTAGGTTAAGATTTTGTCAATTATATCGGTAACTTTTTGTCTGATTTAAGCAAGCTAGATATGCGATGATAGGTAATTAAAATTGTGACAAAACATGGAAAGAAACTATTGTTGTAGGTATTATATTAAAAAATATATATATTGGGACTTTAATGTTGTTAATACCTAAAATTAAACTATTAAAAGCCTACTTAGCAATGATAGTTTTCCTTTTAAAATAAAATTATCTAATAATAAAATTAAGGCTACTTGGAATATTATTAATAAAGAAACGGGCTAATCAAAATCCAATATAAATTCCTTCTGTTTAAGATCTGGTGATCAAACTTTTGAATCTGACAATAAGGTCGCTAAAGTTTTTGAAGATTTATTTGCTAGAATACCAGCAGAAATTACTAGTACTCTGAGTGCTTTTCCCAACATCGCTGTCTCCCTCTTGGAGTCTAGTGTTGATAAGTGCAATGAAACTTTTTCCTTAAATATATAAATAGTGCAAATACCATTAAAGCTTTTAAAACAATTAATGTAAAAAAAACAGAGGATCTTTGGGGCATGTCAACAAGTATTATTGAATCAATAATTGATATACTAGCCCCTTACTTGGCTTTTATTTTTAATAAATATATTAATGAAGGGGTCTTTCCTGACTTAATGAAAAATAGTAAATTGATTCATCTTTTTAAATCTGGAGATAAAAGTGACCCAGCCAACTTTAGGCCAATATCTACATTACCAGCACTTAGTGAAATATATGAAAAAAATATATATTCCCAATTATAAGATGACTTCACATAAAATAATATACTTCCTAAAAATCATTTTGGATTTTCCAAGGGTAAAAATACTACTGACGCTGGAATTGCACTTCTCAAACATATTCTTGATGCTTGGGAAGAAAAGCAAGATGTAATTGGCATTTACTGTGACCTTTCTAAAGCATTCGATTGCGTTGATCACCAAACACTATTAAAGAAGCTAGATCGTTATGGTGTCTCTGATAAATCAGTAAGCCTTATACAACAAATACAATTTCGTATTTGTACAATAAAACTCAGAAAGTAGTGATTAATAGAACTAAATCTACCGGAGCCCCCATCAACATGGGTGAGCCACAGGGATCAATATTGGGCCCATTGCTGTTTCTAATTTATATAAATGACCTTCTCAACTACGCGAATAATTTGTGTGAGACAGTACTATTTGCGGATAATACTTCTTTAGTTTTTAAAGTAAACAGAGGTAATAACTGCTCGGACGAAGTAAATAGTGCCCTCTCTAAAGTTTCATACTGGTTTAATAGTAATAATTTAGCACTTAACCCCAAAAAAACTAAATGTGTAAAATTTTCGTTACATAATGTGGAGCAGACAAAATTAAATATTAATTTGAATGACGATGAAGTCGAGTTTATTGAGGGTACAAAATTTCTAGGTATTACACTTGATTCTCGACTGCAATGGGATCCACATTTGAAGCCTTGTCAAGTAGACTTAGTTCAGCAGCATTCACTGTTAAGAAAATAAGGCTTTTAACTGATATTGAAACGGTAAGGTTAGTAGTAGTGTGAGGCCCAGCTGCCAGTAATGATACTATACTCCTATATTGGGCATGGGCTGGCGACGCCCTTGGATAGTAATATAAAGTCTATGTTTGTTGCCAAAAATCCTGTCACCCTGTTGTAATTATCTGGTAACGATATATTTCAGTTTGTAAATATCGTTACTTATTGCTGTTAAAGCTGATAAGTTTCTTGCGCCCGTTCTTCTTGTCAGTTAAAAAAGTCTGAACGGGTGGTAGGAAAATATAGACGATTCAAAAGTACTTAAGTTTATTGGAATAAAGCTATTCATGACTTTGACTTTTAACTTCATTACATGTACTGCTGTCCTGATTTTTTCCAAGCATCCAAAAGCAACAAATAAAAATATTCTTTAAAATTTTGCCGTGATTAATATACACATTCATGCCAAATTACAGCTTTCTAGCACTAAGCTCAGAGGAGCTAAGTCACCGATGGACAGATGCTCGGACGGACAGAAGGATATGGCGAAACTATAAGGGTTTCTTTTTGACTTGACTACGGAACTAATCTGATCTAGTAACAAATATGTACCTTACCTATGTATAATGTATACCTATCTCTTGTCATGAACATTCGAAAGACATCGCTCGTCTAAATGTAAGATTTATGACCTAGACGTGATTACAGGTTTTGTGTTCCAGGGGATAAGCATAAGAGTTACCTCTTATCTCCTGGAACACAAAAGCTGGACACAAAAAGAAGGATTAGGTACTAATAAACACTTAACTTTTAACACAAAATAAACTAGTACCTAGTGTTGCAGCCTAAAATCAATACCTCATCCTTTTGTCCTCCCACTACCAATTTCCGATGTACCTCTGACGTCGGCTGTCACGTCACGTGGCTATCACATGGACTTGTGTGAGTCGAATGTAAAAAACCGAGCTGTAACGTGCGCGCGCGCCGCTGTGTTTATCAAAAAATCTAAATTCAGTGAAAATCAGGCAGCCAGCTTCCCAGTGAGTACCTATCCTTTGGTTTTAAAAGTTGTGTCATCGACCCTTGCTGAAAAAGCGACGTAAGGTGGGCGATACTTTATAAATCCAAACATCCCCTCATACCATCGTGGTTTAGCGTCCTCAAAGCAATTGCAACATCTAACATAAATTCTGGTCCTTCGAGCCGGATTCCAACCCGTGGAATCACAAAATAGCAAATATCAGGTTCAATTTCATAGTAAAACTCTAATATTTCACCTTTTAAAATCTTCAAATCATTACCTTTGCAATTGCTTTGGACCGCCATTTTGTCTTTTGAATTCATGCCTGTTCGATATTTTATACCTACTTAGTTAAACCTGCGATGTGCATATAATTTTCTTACTAAACATTATCTTAAAAAACAAATCGTAATCTACACAGTTTAAACATACATTTATCATAAAATAATTATTTAAATTTCAACTTTGTAAAATTACCTATTTCAATTTCGTAGAAAATACTTTAAAATAAAGTGGTCGTTCAATAAAATTAACAATGAGTGAAGCAAAAATAAAGATACTTATTTCACGTCGCGAATATTTATATCGTTCAATGCAAATATTGTACGATATCTCGCTAGAACTTGTCCATGATCGTAGCAAGATACCCTCTTTTCGCTCGAGATTTTCGCGCATAGAAAATGTAAAATCGGAATTTTATGAAATCGACAAAGAAATAAGTACATTAGAATTAGCTCTAAAGCCCGATAGTCAAATAAGTACGGCGAAATTAGAAGCCTTTGATCAACTTTATTACGAAGTTTTGCGAGTCGATGATTCTTTGCAACCTACTACGACAAAGTTAACCCTGCAGTCGCCGGGCGGCGAACCGTCGTCAGGTGCCGCTTTCGTTGGTGCATCTCATTCCGATCAGATTCATGCTCGATTACCGAAGTTAGATTTACCGAAATTCGACAACCATATCGAAAATTGGCAAACGTTTTATGACACATTTGTTACCTTAATTCATGAAAACAATTCAATTAGTACCATCGAAAAATTTCATTATCTTATTTCATGTTTGAGCGGGTCTGCTTTGGCTATCGCCAAGGGAGTACCACTTACTTCTGATAATTATCAAACAGTGTTTGATGCTTTATTAGAAAGATATCATAATAAACGTATTTTAGCGGTAATTTATCTTGAGAAAATCTGCAATTATCCGCCTATTAAAGCTAACAATTATAACGATTTACAATATTTTACAAATGTGTTATACGAATCTTTTAACGCCCTAAATACATTAAACATTTAAGCGAATTTATATTATTCCATTTAGCTTCCCGTGCCTTAGACGCGGACACTAGAAAGCGTTTTGAAATACAAAACCAAAATAAGATACCGGTATTGCAAGACCTCATCGAATTTCTACAAAATTATGTCAAAGTTTTGGAGTCTAGTAATTTATCTCATCTTAACCCTCCACGGACGGCGAACGCGAATCTACCTCAGACACGATCACACTCTTATCAAAACAATACACCACAAAATCGATCGCAATCTTATCAAAACAATAAAAATAATTATCCACGAAAACAAAATACGTTTAACCCTAATCAACAACGGTCTTTTGTAACATCTCAAGCAGTTAATTCGAACCCTAAAGCAATTAATTGTTTATTATGTAACTTAGAACATAATATTTATAAATGTCCTACTTTTTTATCTTATAATATTTCGAAACGTATTGAATTTGTTAAAAATAAAAATCTATGCTTGAATTGTTTACGTTCAAATCATTCTATAACCAACTGTTTCTCTAAAATTAGTTGTCAAACTTGTGGCTCGCGCCATCATACATTGCTTCATGCGAGTGAAACTGCTCCCGCTGGCTCAAGCCCGCCGCGTAATGAAGGCGCCGGCGCCGGCGGCAGTCATAACAATACGAGCGCTCATGTCGGTCATAGTCGCGAGAATTCGGTTGTGTTATTAGGCACGGCAACTGTGTGCGTGTGCGATGCATTTGGTAGGAAACATTACTTGCGCGCTTTAATTGATAGTGGCTCGCAGGATTGTTTTATCACTTCGGCCAGTTTTAAAAAACTCGGCTTGCCTTTCCGTCGTTGCAATCTTACGGTAGCCGGACTCGGCGAAAACACGGTACAACAAGTACAAGGCACCACACAATGTACTATACAACCTCGCGAATGTGATGAGCCAACTTTTCATATCTCACCGATTATCTTAGATAGTATTACCTCTAAAATGCCTACTGCAATAATACCTAACTCGGTTCGCGAACAGTTTAAGCATTTAGTACTCGCAGATTGCGATTTCGATAAACTTTCAAATATTGACTTGTTGCTCGGAGCAGAGTTATTTCATAAAATATATGACGGTCAGCGCCTTCAGCCACGTCCTAATTTACCTGCTGCCTTGCATAGTGTTTTCGGATGGGTGATTACTGGCGCTGTTGATATGCCCAGTTGCACACCTCCGAATGTTATCTCCAGTCTCATCGCTTCCACTCATACCCTTGATGAAGTGGTCAAGCAATTTTGGGAAGTCGAGGAGCCACCTCGCACCCCTATCGTAAATCCTAATGACCTTGAATGTGAGCGTATTTACAGTACTCGCATGTACAGAGAGGACAACGGCCGATATGTTGTTCCTTTGCTTTTAAAAGAACCTCACGGTGTTTTAGGTGATTCTTTTAACAAATCATTATCTCGATTATTTAACATTGAGCGTAAGTTGAACCGGGACGCACAACTTTCGGCTGAATATTCTAACTTTATGACGGAATATCATGACCTCGGTCATATGAACTTAGTCAATACTTCACAACAAAATAGCAAGTATATTATTCCACATCACTGTGTTATCCGTCCTGAGAGCGATACCACAAAGCTTCGCGTCGTATTTGATGCGAGCAGTAAGTCATCAAACGGTTTATCTTTAAATGATCTAGTGTATCCCGAGCCTAAGCTTCAAGCTGACGTAATCGACATCATTACTAACTTTCGTTTACACGCAATTGTTTTTACCTGTGGTGACATATCGAAAATGTACAGGCAAATCAATATCTTACCTGACGAACGAGTCTATCAGCATATTCTCTGGCGTGAATCACCATCTAAAGAGGTGGACGTCTATGAACTCCAAACGGTCACCTATGGAGTAAGTAGCTCGCCTTATCTCGCCATCAGAACCTTGCATCAGCTAGCTCGCGACCACGGTGCACAGTGCCCGCGCGCGACAGATTTACTTTTAAATAGAACTTTTATGGATGATATTAACGGTGGGGCGTCTTCTGTAGAAGAGGCGCTTGAACTGAAAAATGAACTTATCCAACTTTTGAGTTTCGGTCAATTTCAACTTCGCAAATGGAGTAGTAATAGCCTCACATTTTTAGAAAACTTACCTTCTGATCATTGTCAAAAACCTAAAGTATTCTAAACTGAAAACAATAAACTTATGTTAAAGATTTTAGGAGTTCAGTGGGATCCAAATGGTGATTATTTCACTTATAACGTATCTCAAATTGAATCAAATTGCACTAAACGTTGTATCTTAAGCAACGTCGCTCGTATCTTTGACCCCGTTGGGTGGTTAGCCCCTTTTATCCTCTTAGCAAAGCTGATCCTTCAAAATCTTTGGCGACAACAGTTATCTTGGGACGAAATAGTTCCTGAATCAATCGAAAAGGACTGGAAGGACTTTACCTCCAAACTTTCAAATCTTAACTCCATAAACATTCCACGTCTAATAATTCCTTTAGACACTGTCCAAACTCAACTAATCGGGTTTTGTGATGGTTCAACAAAAGCCTACGGTTGTTGTATTTACATCCGAACGGTAACTTGCAGTGGTCAAATCCATGTATCTCTTCTAATTGCGATGTCGTATATGGACACATATTATATATAAAGCGTGCACCAATGTAATTGAGAAGTAATAAAGTACACACAACTTAAACGGTCGTTTCACTGGGCGTCTCCCTCTCGATATGGCGACCCTGCCGGCCACAATAATTAAATAATGTAAACGCGTGCGGTGCGCAAGCGCTCGGCGCGCTGCGCCGCGGCCGCTGTGGTTGGCGATGTGAGCCACCACATAATAATAAATTGAAAAAGACATTTTAAATTTGAAAGTGAACTGATGTGAAAAAAAAGTCAAAATAATTAAATCTACGAGCAACGATGTATACGTTATTTACGTAAATTGAGAGTTAATTACGAAGACAGGAGATTATAAATAACGAAGAGACCCCAGTGCTCAAAACTTTTAAATGGATTTAAATGGATGCAGCCGGGAGACGTTCGAGTCGTGGAAACGAAGACTCATCATAGTGACCATTTTGTGCCGAAAATAAAGAAAAGTATCGGGTACCTGTGTGAGTAGATTATGTGACTACATCAGTGAAAGACAAAATTAGAAGTGATGAATTGTTTTTTTTTCCTCAGTGTGCTAAAGTAAATTCAACTTTTAATTGTTATTTCATAATATTTATATACGTAAGAAATATTTTTCAATTTCTAATGTTTGTGTATTTTAATATATAAGCAACTAACTAAGTAAAAAATGTAAGTAGATTAATTAATATTCTGTCATTTTGACGAATTGCACATGACATGAAAATAATTTTATATGTCGTGATTTTATGATTTTGTAATAATAAGTTTGTAAAATGAGACGATTTATGGATTTTTTTGTCTCCAATAAATAGAATTGAAATCGCTTAAAGTGATATAAACAAAGATTTAAAATATGAAGAAGCGATAATATTATTTAATAATTATGAATTATTTAAAAAAAACCTGATTTATATCAGAAACTTATTTTATTAGTGAAAAAATAAATTAATTTCACTTTAAAGAAAACTAAATATCACAATGGAGAGATTTGATATAACGACCGCAAATTCTATAATACCAGAACTTAATGGAAAACAAAGTACGATCGTGAAATTAATTAATTCATCAGAACTATATCGTTCATGCATTGATGATAAAGACGAACAAATACTAATTAATTTTATAATCAAAACCAGACTTGACCAAAACTCAAAATTAAAACTCCATAATAAATACGAATATTTTGGTGATTTTATTTCTGACATTAAAAAATACTTAATTACTAAAAAATCGCACACGTCGTTAATGACACAATTAAAATCATCTACACAAAGCGATTCAACAATAATACAGTTCGGCAATAGGTTAGAGACTTTATTTTCTGAATTAACAATAGCACAAAGTGATGGAGATAATGACGCGAATATTATTTTAAAACCTATTAACGAAAAGATTGCGATTCGCCAATTTATTAATGGTTTGAAAAATAGGCGAATAAGTACTATTATTTCAGCTAGGAATTATAGTTCCTTGAGAGATGCTATTAGCGCAGCAGTCGAGGAGGACATCGAAGAATCGTCCCGAAAGCAACAATCGCTGACGGCTCTACAAAATTTCAAAGGTGAGTTTACACATAGACAGCCTAGGCCACAATATAGGTTTTCGAAAAAAGATGCCATTCCACGTAGAGGACAGTTTAGACAGTTTGGCGGATATTTTAACCAACCTCCAAGAAATAATTACTATAATCCGAATTACAACTTTGCACCACGCTTTCCAAACAGTTCGCAACAGACACACAGTAATTTTTATAGAAAAAATAATAAAAATAAAAAATTTAGAAACACCTACAGAGGAAACTTTGTGTGATACTCTGCCGCGGAGCCACCTCTTTAGAAATCGATCATTTAAATCTTAAAATAATGTATGTCAAACGTACATTACGTACGCATGCCGTTTATAGATGTACGTGCATTATGTACTAATAAAATAGATATTGTTTGTGGCTCCGCTGCGGAGCATACTCTCTAACGGAGCCACTAAGAACATGTACACCGGAAAGATAAACGCTTCTGTTTTTTGATGAAAACTGATGTACGAATCGTGTTTATTGCGTACGTGTCAAAAAATATAATTAAAGACACTGGTTTTATTTATTTTAACTTGACTAAAATTTTCATAGAAAGCGCCTGGTTATTTTATGTCAGCAAAATGTTCTGTAGCCATTACTATATAAATTAACACGTTTTTATTAGGTTGCTTTCTCGTTTGTGTGTTCGTTCGTTCGTTTGTTAGTTTCTCCGCGTGTCATTGAACTGATCTGATCATGGATCCGGAAGAAGGCCACAGGATTTCTATGATGAAACCATACAACCCCATCGTGTTTGGGCTCTTTGCAATCGTCTTGACGAGTACTCTAATGAAAGACGAGATCCAGGGTCTGATCATGAAGCTGAAAGGCCATGCCATAGGAACTCAATATTGAATCCGTGCAACCCATCAAATTTGGGCTTGTTTGAATCGTCTTGACGAGTTCTTTATTGGGAAATAGTTTCCAGGGTCTGATGATGAAGCCGGAAGAAGGCCACTGGGACTCTGTAATAAAACAATGCAACCCCATCAAGTTTGGGCTCGTTTGAATCGTCTTGACGAGTGTGAGTGCAAGAGTAGGAAATGGTGTATTTTTTAGTCTTAGCTCGTTAACTATAAAGCAGAAAATAATAATTTACTGAAAAAAATAACTTTTTTAAAATACGTTTTTAAAACGGACTAAATTATTACAAAAAAAATCGGACTAAAAACATTAAAACGGACAAGTAAAAACAAACAAAAAAGTAAAAAATAAATTCTTCTGTAAATATTTTTAATCTTATACCTACAGAAGTTTTAAACCTAAAAACGTAGGGCGCATTTATTTTTTACTTTTTTTAAATAATAATAATAAAGACTTTATTGCACACGACAAAACATAATACACAGAGAAGAAAAAGACAAAAAGAAAACATACAATAGGCGGCCTTATTGCTACATAGCAATCTCTTCCAGGCAACATTTTTTGTCTGTTTTTACTTGTCCGTTTTAATGTTTTTAGTCCGATTTTTTTTGTAATAATTTAGTCCGTTTTAGAAACGTGTTTTTAAAACTTTTTTATTATTAGGTGCATCAATATAAATATGATTACTGAGGAAAATTAGCGTTTTATTTAATTATGCTATTCATTATTTATTTTGTTAAATGTAGAGGAAAGTGTCCATGGATCGAAACAAACAATAAATCAATCACTAGTATTCACGTCAAGCAACGTTTTATTGTATAAACACAGTGTTGGTGAGATACCAACAAGTTTACTTTTAAATAAAAGCTTTTTTCTATGAACACACTGTGGGTAATAGTATTACACACTAGTAATTACTACGATAAAGGAGTGTTTTATTTATTACAAAGGTGTTTCATTTAAAAACAAAAACTAAGTAGGTAAAAAAAATATACATACTGTTTAATTCTGGCATTCTTGTTTAATTACAACCTAGATCAGAATAAAGGGAAAAGTAAACTGCAATGTTTAACTGAACTGATGTTCAGTTAATCATTGCATCTCTGGTGATCCACAGAGTTGTGATACAGACATATGATTTGGTTTCACATATGAATTTAAATTAAACTAAAAATCTATTAAAAGAGTAGAACCACAGAATATAGAGGGTGTTTGGTAATAGCCTTGTAATGCTGAATATGGTAGATAGAGACCACCAAACTGAACTATTTTTACTATGGGACCAACTCTGAAATCGCGAGAAAGCGGTTTCATATATTTTGATGGGTACGTATCAGAATGTCTAAAGTTAAAATGTCTAAAGTTAAAATGGCAAAGTTCAAAATGTCAAAAATCAAAATGTAAATGGTTTAAAATGTCAAAAATCATTATGTATAAATTCATAATAGCAAAATTCAAAATGTCAAACGGTTCAAACATCAAACTAGTTAAAATATCAATGGTCCATAAGTCAAAGGTTTACAATGATTTGAAAACAACAATTCGCCTTTTTTAGGGTTCCGTAGCCTAAATGGCAAAAAACGGAACCCTTATAGATTCGTCATGTCTGTCTGTCTGTCTGTCTGTCCGTATGTCACAGCCACTTTATTCCGAAAGTATTAATACTACACAGTTGAAACTTGGTAGGTAGATGTATTCTGTTAACCGCTTACCGAATTTAATACAAAAATAAGAAAAATAAAAGATTAAGGGGGGGCTCCCCATACATGGAACTGAAACTGAAAAAAAATTTTTTCTTCAAACCAACACGTGTTGGGTATATATAGATAGGTCTTTAAAAATGACATTGAGGTTTTTAAGACAACTTTTTCTCAAAGTCAACCGTTTGAAAGATATACACCGCCAAAGTGGTAAAATGTGTTTCCCCCCCCCCTTTAACTTTTGAAATAAGAGAGTAAAAAATCTAAAAAAAATATATGCTGTAGATCTTAATAAACACTTCCAACCAAAATTAGTTTGAACAAGATATAGTAATTAGTTTTTGAGATATAGCACATTTTCCAAAACCGCAAATATAACTTTGTCATTCATACCAACACTGTGAAAAACAAAGTTATTTTTGCATACGAAAAATGATAGGTGGTATTAAATATGGTATGGTATAAGGTAACTACGGAACCCTATGGCGCGTGGCCCGACACGCACTTGGCCGGTTTTTTTCATTTATCGCCTTGCAAAATTTTTGAGCAATTCTTTGTAGTTTCTAGTATGTAATTGCGTTACAATTTTTAAATTTTAACATGGAGGAGGGTATACTTACGTTTTCGAAATTTGTGATTATTTACCTAAGATGTAACATTATTACACTATTGTGTAAAAAACATTTTTTTTTACTATTATAATATACTTAATGTGATTATTTAGGTACTTAGATGTAAAGCTTTTATATTATGATGTAAATATAAATGATGATTTTCTTACCTCTTTATCATTTTTATTTTCTATTATTTTAAGGGCATGATTTTATCAATTACCTAATAAATGCGTTTTCAGTGACCTAGTTAATAATATTTGTTCCTAAAATAGTAAATCTCTCACTTAAATCGAATCACCGAATAATGTTAAAACGATTACCTAAATATTAATTAAAAATTACTTGGAAATAATATCAATTATCAAAACAATAAAAGTGTTACTGAAATTGAATCACCAAACAATATCAAAATGGTTTTAAAAACTCCGCCCCTATTAGGAATTTTTCTATTAATTAGGTAACAGATCTATAATTTCGATAATTGAACGAATTAATCGATGCTAATAGTTAGATGATTAGATTTATAGTGACAGGTTTATTATTTTAGGTAGGTGTATTATTCCTGCCCGTAACTTACTTTTTAGAGCAAAGATCTTAGGTATAATCAGGCTATAGAAAAAAGTGATCAAACTATAATTTAAGATACATATTTACATTAATCCGATGATTTATACTTTAGAGACAGTTTTGGTAAATATGATAACTAATATATTTCTTGGAGATAGATATTATTATTAGGGTATTGCAGATTAGTGGCACATCTAAACTTAGGTGACAGAAAATTTTGTTCCCTTTTATTTTCACTTTTGCTATAGTATGTACCTGTGCGAATCAAGTTCGCATACGTACACACTATGGCAAACTATTTTCAGCACAGGATATTTTTTTTTGCTGCAGGTTCGCGAACCTAAGTGAGTACCCACCTTAACGTGTGCCTATTGTCTTCCAGATTTTTGTGTGCATTTCTTTGATTCATTGCAATATATCAATTAGATGCACTCGCCGAGATCACCAGTCAAGACTAAGCCACCACGAGACGCGGAGCGCACGCCGCTCGACCAATGCACTGCGCCCGTGTTGTGCACGCGCTGACGTTGTCGTAATCAAGTTGTTACTATTTCTTAACTTATTCAAATCACACTTTCTCAACTTCAATTTTGGTAGACTGCTACACTTATCACCAAACATTAAAGCAGGAGAATAAGCGATCTCCTTCATGAAAAAAGACTCCGGCAAACAGTGAGCTTTCCATACAAACGTAATATATAATTATCTGTAGTATGTAATACCAAAATGATTTGCGATTGGAACATATTTAATCCTCACCACTGAGGTACTGGCTTACCTCTTACTGCCAGAACACAACAACTTTCAAAGTCCCCCTAGACTATGGCTATGCTGAAACGTCAAGAAAATCCAAAATCGAACCAAATACTAACTAATTATCAAACTACTTTTAATAAAACCGCAAGAAAACCGCGCTAGTATCCGTTACTCCGGCGAACCGTGAGCTTCCCATACAAAGTTTTAACATAACACCAAAATGGTTCGCAATTTAACCATAATTAACTTTTTTGTGATGTTATTAATTGGATAAAGAAAGGCATTATTTATCTAGTAATATTTAACTAAATAAAAAATCCAAAATACCAAACCAAACAAAACTTATTGCGATTTACAGTTTTGTATGAAAAAATGTAATTGGAATTTATTATGAATTGGTAATTTGAATATTAGACATTTTAAGTTTTGATCATTTGAACTTAGACATTTTAACTTAGGACTATCTGACCGTTTGACATTTTCGTTTTTGACATTTTGAACGTTTTACATTTTAATCGTTAGACATTCAAATTTTTGACATTTTGAACTTTGCCATTTTAAGTTTAGACATTCTAACTTTAGACATTCTGATACGTACCCATTTTGATATTTGCGTCATTAATTTTTGTATGAAACAGCTGGTTTTTTTCACGATTTCAGAGTTGGTCCCATAGTAAAAGTTATATACCTATATATTTATAAGGCTATTACCAAACACTCCGTATAATAGTACTAACGTAGAACTAGAGAACTTAAACAAACCTAAAACAATTTTTTTTTGTCCCAAGACAGCAAGTATTACGCCATAAAAGTTACGACATGTAAGGAACCTGTACGCTATTGCATCAATACACTAAAAAATATGTTACACATTTATTATTTAACATAACTGACAAAAATCAAATACATAAATTATCTGTTTATTTTAAACACTTTCCAAACTATTAAGTAGTTACCTCGTTTAAATTTGGCTAAAGTCAGTGCTCTATATTTAGGCACGCTTAATTCAAAAAGAAAGTTAATATGCCGATAGTTAAAAATTCCAAAAGTCTGGTTAGGTCTATTCTATTAGGTTCGACGACGAGCGAGCGTAGCGAGCGAGGAGGAGGTTCGGTTCCCTTACGAATTTACGACCAACAACGCACGAGCCGAGAGAGCAAAGCGAGTTTTTCGCAGCAGCAGCCGGCGTAGTGCCAGAACCGACCTGCCTACCTAAAAATATGCGTTAATAACATTATGCGTGTTTAAAATGCTAAAGAATTAATTAATTTCTATGCATGTAATTGTTGCCCGCGACTTAGTTTTTTTACATTAAATGATTTTAGCCCTGCATGGATTTTTTATTTAGGTATTTAAGAAGGTATAAAGTAAATAAATACTCTAAAACAATCTAACTATAACCACCTCAGGCGCCTAAGGTTGTTGAATTTTTTCATACCATTAATTTATAAATAGTTGAAATTTCCGATTCCAGTTGCATGGAATTCAGTTCAAAATCTCTCGGTATTTCTTTTTCCAAGGAAATATCGATATATAAAGCATTCTTTACTGTATTAAGGGCGCACTGAGCTTCCACTAGCGCCGCCAATCAAGAAAAAATAGCGCCGCCAATCAAGAAAAAATCATTAGGTACAACGAAATAACTATGTTTAATAAAATTCAGAAAAATATTAAAACTAGTCTTAGTTATTAAATTATTTTTGTAGACAATACGACATAGTAGAATAAAAATTTGTTTCTACTATGGCACGATGCACATTGTTGGATGTCTCTAAAAAAATTTTTTTTACATTATTATGAATAGTATACAGTACTAGCTTTTCCCCGCGACTTCGTCCGCGCGGACATTCGGAATATCGCTATGGAACCTTTGACCGAGATAAAAAGTATCCATGTTTTGCCACAGGCTATTCCAAATCCGTTCAGCCGGTTTTACGTGACTGAGTAAGAAACATCTAAACACTAAACTTTCACATTTATAATATTATTAGTTCCCATTCCCGTTTTCATTCTCATTCCTGTTCTCGTTCCCGTATTATTTTTCAATAAAATATTGAACCCCCGTTTCAGTTCTTTAGGGGTTAAATAATGTCCACCGTGTCGTCTTGAACCCTAAAATAAATGCCATTTTCGCAATAAACCTCAGTATCGACATCCATATCGAGTTTGGGCTTTTTACTCCATTTACCCCTTAAGGGGTTGATTTTCCGAAATTTACGAAATACATGTTTGATCATTTGTTTAGAGAAGTTCTTACTCCTACGAAGTTTCAAGTCGTAATGCCTATTTTATATTTTTCCATACAAATTTTGAACCCCATTTGATCCCTTTAGGGATTGAATAATGTCTATCACTTGAAAATAAATGCCATTTTCGTAATCACATCCCATAAAACCTCGATAACCACACCCATATCGATGTTGGGCTTTTTTACCCCATTGACCCCCTTAAGGGTTCAGTTTCAGAAAACCACGAAACACGTGTTGTTTATTTGTTTTTAGAAGTTCTCCTACAAAGTTTCAAGTTGAAATGTCTGTTTAATATTTTTTTCCATTCAAACTTTGTACCCCCATTTCAAACCTTTAGGGGTGGAATTTCCAAAAATCCCTTCTTAGTGGGTGTTTGTATTGTGTAGAGTATCTATAGACACAAAATTTGAAGTCGTTAGGTTCAGTGGTTTGGGCTGGGCAATAGTCTGTCAGTCACCCCTACATTTTTATTTATTTTTTATTTTTTATTTTCGTTTATTTGGGATAACAACAACCATAAATTTACACTTATTTACTTAGGTCTAATTACTACGGCTAAGGTCAATAATAGTTACCCTCAGTTTTAATAGGTAAGTTGCCGAAAAGCATGAATATAATAAAGTAGAAAAACAAAAATAATGTAGGTAGAAAAACAAAAGCGCGAAACAACCGCAATGAATATTCTCGACTTGTGTCGGTTGAACGGCAAGAAGCGGCTCTGAGGTGGGGGGCGACATCATCGTCCGTTGTCCTTGCGTTGCGTTATGGTAAGTAGCTGTCTATCCAGCTCGCTATCTGCCGCTCCACCAACAACGCTTCCAGTCTTACAAATTGGATACAATACTAAATGGTAGACTTTAAAGTAATTTTACTAAGTATCCTAATAAAGCTAAAAATATAAGTACTAAATTACTAGTGTATGACGAAAAATATCAAAATCTATATTGATACTCAATGTAAAATTATTTTCCCCTGTAGTCTTTACTTGTTTTGTTTTAATTTACAATAAAAAAAATCCAATATTTAAAACATAAAACTCCAAAAACTCATAATACAAAATTCAAAATTTAAAATTCTAAAGTTTAAAGGTATAACAGGTTTAAAACGCTCATTAATATAAAAATGTAAATAAATGCTATGTTAATATTTGTATAATTAAAACCTATTTGATGATGTATATATTTAAAATAATAAATTATATGTAAATAATAACTGTGTTTAATTTATGATCACTGATCACGTGTTGATAACAGTATTTTATTTATATTGGTCTTAAAGGACTTCTTACTACAGACAAAAGGATCAACTGTTTGAAATTTAGTATTGTATTCGCGTACTAATCTAGTAACTACTGAATTTTTAGCATACAACGTTAAATGTCCAGGTACGTATAGCATTGGAGTATGCCTCGTCCGATATCTTGGTGTATTAAATTGTATTTTAGCTAATAACTCTGGGCTATCGATATTTCCCCGTAGTATATCAAAAAGAAGACCCATGTCCATCATTATGCGTCTATCCTGCAGGGTAAGTAAGCCAAATAAGCGGCAGGTTTCCTCGTAGTCTAATGCGGGTTTGTGAAATATGTAATTTAACCGTGTTAAGAATTTATTTTGTATTTTTTCCAACCGGTTTATATGTGTTGCGTAATAAGGGGACCAAATTTGACAAGCATAATCTAAAATACTTCTAACATAAGCACAGTAAACTATCTTAAAAATTAAAATGTTTTTGAATGGCTGACATGTACGCATCACAAACCCAAGGTTTTTATAGGACTTTTTAGCGATATACTCAATGTGACTTGTCATAGCCATTTTAGTATCTAATATGACACCTAGGTCACGCACCTCGTTCACCCTTTCTATTTGAGTTCCATTAAAATTATATTTGTAATAGATTGGATTTATCTTACGTGTGAAACTGATACAATTACATTTTCCTATATTTATTGATATTTTATTCTTTACATAGTAATTATAAAGCGTATTTAAATCATATTGTAATTTTTCAGTGTCAGTAATAGAATTAATTTTAATGAAAACCTTTTTATCGTCCGCGTAACATAGATGTTGAGAGTTTGTAAAACAAGTATATATATCGAAAATGTAGGCATTGTATAACAGAGGGCCGAGGTGCGATCCCTGCGGTACACCAGAGGGAATATTGATGTAATCAGACCGAAATCCTCCTAATATAACCGCTTGAGACCGGTTTTCCAGGTAAGAGGAAATCCATCTAAGTAAATCGCCGTGTATGCCAAGCAATTGAAGTTTATGCGGTAGTATATTGTGGTCTACACGATCGAAAGCTTTTTCGAAGTCCGTGTAGACCACATCAACCTGGCCACCTGCTTCGATATTGTTAAGAACAAAATCAGTAAAAAGTGTAAGGTTAGAAACAGTTGATCGCTTCTGTACAAATCCGTGTTGTGAGTCAGGTATGCCTCTCGAAATAATACGATAAAGATGGTAATATGCAACTAATTCTAGAAGTTTTCCAAGCGTATTCAGGATGGATATCGGACGGTAGTTTCGAATATCCATTTTCGATCCCTTTTTATGTATCGGAATTATATGTGCTCTTTTCCAAATAGTTGGAAAAGTGCATTCTCTAAATGATCTTCTAAACAAAGCTGTAATAGGAATTACAAGGCTATCGGCGCATGACTTAAAAAATAAAGGTGGTATCGAATCGCATCCAGCACCTTTTGAACTATCTAGTGACTGTAACAGCTTAAGAACATAATCCTCTGTGACCTGTATCGAAGATAAACCTTCACTATACGTGCTAATAGATACTGATGGTAAAGTGGAATAGTTATGGTTAAGGTCGGGTCTAACAAACACACTTTCAAAAAACTTATTAAATGCTGAGCAAATATCTTTTGCTTCTGTATATGCATCATTATTAAGGCGAAATTGATGGGGATAGTTGGACCCTCCTCTTTTAGCCTTCACGTAGGCCCAAAAGTATTTAGGACTTTTTCTTATATAGTGTGCAACATTCTTTTGGTACCGTTTAAAACATTCCTCTTGTACCCTATGTTGACGAGATCTCAAACAACTGAAATCGTCATAATCTCTTGGATTGTTGTATCTTTTCCATTTTCCATGTGCTTTTGTTTTCTCTTTTATTATTTTAATTAAAGCAAGACTGTACCAGACCGGATAGCAATTATTTTTCGTTTTTATCGGAACATATAAGGTGAAACATTCATGTAACTTTATATAAAACTTATCTACTGCAAGGTTAACATTTTCAGCCTCCAAAACTTCACTCCAGTTAATATTTTTCAGATAGTCATTAATTTGCTTGTAATCACATTTTCGGAAATTATATCTAGGTTTTGAAGTTTCCTTAAAAGGTTTTATAAATAAATCATTAATGTTAATGTCCAATGGAGGGTGAAATTTGTCTTCTTTCGTTAATGGTTGTGATTGAGAAATATCACATGGAAGATTGGAAAAGCACAGGTCAAGAGTGTTACCGCAACTGTTGGTAATGCGATTGTGTTGATTAAGACCTAAGTATATAAGTTCATCAACTAAGCACTGTGCTGCTATCTGTATTTCTGTTCTGCTAATGTGTTTTAAAACGTATCCATCTCCCTCCCAGGCTAAGCATGGCAAATTGAAATCTCCAATAAGAAGAAAATTAGCTTGAGGGCTTATTTCAAAAAAATTATTAAAGGAGTCTAGAATTTCAGATGTTTTTTGAGCTAGCAACAGTTCATCGGGCGGATTATAAACTAATATTATGTGAAGGTCAAAAGGGGAGTGCAACTTTTGGGATGAAACAGTGACACAGATCGACTCAACCGAATTACAAGACCAATTGTCATTAATAAATGTTCCGAGTTCATGACGGATACATACCATGACGCCACCACCGGACTGCTTACCTGTGGACACGAGATCGCGATCGGATCTAAATACACTGTATCTACCGTCGCAGAGTTCCGAGTCATTAATGTCATTTTGTAACCACGTTTCGCTTACCAGAATTATATCGTAATCATGCAACAGTATGCTATTGAAAAGCGATAAGCATTTAGTACGAAGTCCCCGTACGTTTTGGTAAATAATTTTTAAGCTTGAACTAGGATTAACCATTTTGAAAAGCAATAAAGTAAACTCTGATAATCAGTGACCAAACATACAATATTGTGTGAAAATTTTAACATTTTTATAAGAATGAGTGCTATATTAATAATGAAATTCAACAAAATTAAGATTAGCTCAAACGTGTATTTATTTGTGTAATTACAAGGGAAAAGAGTATTTACTGGAGTTATTATACATAAATTTATTTGTATACGATAATTTATTTTTTTAAATGATAATGTGTTAAGCATACATATACATATAAAATATAATATACTCGCACTTGACTTTACAAACCTCTGCATTAAAAAAGAATTATAAGACAGTACATTAGTACAGCTGAGAATTAAATAATTTTTTTCAAATCCTCGGAGTTTTTGATGAAAATAGATGGCGAGGTGTCGTTTTTTCTTACAAAAATCTTGCCATCTCGAATCCAAGTGTATCGATAGTTTTTTGCTTTAGTGATTTCACGAGTGCTCCTGTGTAACAGTTTATTAGCTGGTGTCAGATGTTCGTTAACATAGATTCTGGCGCCTGCGTCGCCGCCGCCAGGTATATTGATGTCAGCTGTAGTCAAACCCTTCTTAGCGCGGATTCCAGATAAAATGGTTTCTCGGAGTAGTCGTGATTTGACCTTCACAATAATAAGTTTTGGACGACCGGCAATTTTAACACGTGGCTGAATTCTCAACGCCTGAATTATATCTTGAGGTGATATTTGTACACCAATAAACTGTCCGATAGCAACCATATAATTGGATAAGTTTTCATTTGTACGCTCCGGTATTCCGGATATTTCTAAATTATCTGCACGTTCGCGTTGCTGTAATATGTTAACTTCATTCTGTAAGTTTGTGATTTGTTGTTTCATATTTTGACACTCCTGTGTACTGTTTTTAGACTCTTTTTTTAAATTGTTAACTTGATCACGAAGCTCTTCCTGTTTGTTTCCTTGAAAGTTCAATGTTTCTATCACATCATTCAGATCGGTTTGCAGTTGATTTTGCTTTACATTCATTGAGCTGATGTCAGATTTAATGCACTCCAAGTCTTTTTTTATAACAATGTTGATGTCTTCTTGTACCGATGAGATTTTACTACTGAGATCAGCGCTCAAGAGACTCAATTTCGAAGTAATATTAGTCATAAAGACTTCTAATTTCTGTGCTAGTTCGGTCTCATCATCTCGGCCCTTTCGTTTAATCCGCCGTAGATTCAAAATAGGAGCGTTGTCATCTATTGATGGTATATCAGGATTGGAAGAACAATCAGATTCCATTTTGTGCTAAAAATAATTTCACACGCGCACACACACTAAGCGATTGACAGATCGCGGACACAAGGAGCGATGCGAAAATAAGATGGTGACACGTCTGCTTACGGCAGCGATCACGGACGAATTGTGTTTTATATAAGAGATAGTTAAATAAACTGCTAATTTTCTTCGGTAATAATATTTATAGTTCTGCGCCTAATCTTAAAATGAGGTAACGGCTACAGAAAACATTTGCTTACATTAAATAACCAGGCGCTTTTTATGAAAATTTTAGTCTAGTTAAATTTAATAAAACCACTGTCTTTAAATTATATTTTTCGACACGTACGCAATAAACACGATTCGTACATCAGTTTTCATCAAAAAGCATAAGCGTTTAACTTTCCGGTGTACATGTTCTTAGTGGCTCCGCTAGAGAGTATGCTCCGCAGCGGAGCCACAAACAATGTCTATTTTATTAGTACATAATGCACGTACATCTATAAACGGCATACGTACGTAATGTACGTTTGACATACATTATTTTAAGATATAAATGATCGATTTCTAAAGAGGTGGCTCCGCGGCAGAGTACTACACGAAACTTTTATCAAGCACGAGGTGGACATAGTCAAAACCATCTCAAAAACAAACATGCCCATGTAACAACTCATAACGACCAATTCAGAATTCAGAATGTTTGCGTCCCTCAACAGAATAAACAGCACTTTATATGCAGTAGTGAATCAAATTATATTATCAAATTGTTTGTACGTAATCACATAAAAAGATTTTTAGTAGACACAGGTGCAAACCTATGTCTCATAAGAAAAGATTCAATTCAAAATCAACAACGCAATTCTCTAAATACAACAAATGTCAAAGGCATAGGAGGAAATATAGAAACTTTAGGTAGCTTGTATCTAAATTTATATATACCTAATTCTAGAATATATTTAAAACAAGAGTTCCAAACCGTTAATAGTTTGCCGATTAACATCGATGGAATACTCGGAACCGATTTTATCTCAAATTACATTTCTTCAATAAATGTCTCTAGAAATTACATTACTCTGTGCTACAAACAATTAAGTTTTAAAATAAATCTTAGGCATCCGAATCATAACAATCATAATGTAAACAATGGCACGATTCAGGCGACTCGCTCACAATCACAAGCGAAGCCCATCACGTTTTCCGAGACTCGCGTAAATGAATTCACTATTGAACCACGATGTGAACATATTTTTTTTGCACACGTGAATATTTCAAATTATAACGAAGAAAAAGATTATGTATTATTTTCTGCGGAATTGAAACCGGATTTATTTTTAGCGAGTTCGATAGTTAAAATCATAAATGGGAAAATTCCAATTAAGTTATTAAACACTAGTGAAAAACAACATACTTTAAAAAATTTTGAACCCGATTTAGTACTTTTAGATGACTATATCGCATGTAACTTTAGTAATTCAGAGAATAAGTCACGTAGAACTGAAACAATCATGCAGCAAATAAATTTAAACCATTTAAATACGGAAGAAAAACAATCAATAGAACAAATATGTTCAAAATATTCAGATATATTTCATTTAGAAGGTGACATACTAACAACGACAACTATCGGAACACAATCAATTACATTAAAAAATAACACAAAGCCCATTTATTCTAAACCATATAGATTACCCGCAGCATTAAAACCTGAAATAGACAAACAAATAAGAAAAATGCTCGACAATGACATTATAGAACCCAGTAACAGCGAGTGGTCCAGTCCTATTTTGCTTGTACCTAAAAAAACCGACAACAACGGAGAAAGAAAGTGGAGACTAGTAATTGATTATAGAAAAGTAAACAATGTAATACAAGATGATAAGTTTCCCTTGCCGAACATTACGGACGTACTAGACTCTTTATCAGGAGCCGTATATTTTTCGAAAATGGACTTGAGTAATTCCTTTTATCAAGTACTTTTAAACGAGGACTCCCGAGACGTCACAGCATTCACTACAAACACTGGTCAGTATAGACTAAAACGCTTACCTATGGGACTTAAAATATCTCCAAGTTCTTTTTCCCGTCTAATGTCGATTGGACTCTCAGGACTCACACAAGAAAAATGTCTAGTTTACTGCGATGACATCTGTGTATATGGACGTAACTTAGATACACATAATAAAAATTTAATAGATGTTTTCGAAAGACTAAGAAAATTAAACTTAAAAATAAATCCATTAAAATGCGATTTCTTGAAAAAAGAAATACTGTATTTAGGACACCTAGTAACGGAAAATGGCGTTTTACCTGATCCACAAAAAACAGTAATTATAAAAAGCTACCCAAAACCAAAAAATGCTGACGAGGTCAGAAGGTTCGTTGCCTTCTGCAATTATTATCGAAAATTCATTCCCGATTTCGCAACAATAACAATACCACTTAACAACCTTTGTAAGAGGAATACACCTTTTGTTTGGACAAATCAATGTGACGATTGTTTTAATTTGTTAAGGCATTGTTTGACCACTGCCCCGGTTCTTGACTACCCGGACTTCTCAGAACAAAATGAATTCGTTTTGCAAACCGATGCGTCCCAATTTGCGATAGGAAGTGTACTTATGAATAGCAATTTAAAACCAGTCGCTTATACAAGTCGACCATTAAATAAAGCAGAACTTAATTATCCAACAATTGATAAAGAATTACTGTCAATTGTATGGAGTGTAAAATATTTCCGACCGTATCTTTTCGGAAAAACATTTACGATAAAAACTGACCATAAACCGTTAGTACATCTATTTAATATGAAGGATATCTCTAGCAGACGTATGAAATTTCGTCTAGCTTTAGAGGAATATGATTTCAAAATATTATACGTAAAAGGATCTGATAACGTCGTTGCAGACGCTTTATCACGTATTGTTATAACTTCAAATGAATTAAAAGAAATGAATAATTCAGATTTTTGCAACGTGATGACTAGAAAACAAACGCGCTTGTTAGAACAAAATAAACAAGTTATGCCCAGCGACAGTTCTCGAAATATTCTTGAAACAGGGGGTGGCCAACCCATAGTTTCAGAAATATTAAGAAAACAAAGCGGCAGCATAGATTTAGTTTTTAAAGATAAGAAAGAAATAAATAAATACGAGAGAAATAATAAAATAAGTGATATAGAAGAATGTTTAATATACATACCAAGTGAAAGTATGATTATATTTAATATAGAGTATAAACAACATTACACCCGAGAGGTTTTTGTTGATTTATTACTAAAATTTTGTAAAAGATTAAGTTTAAAATATATAAATATAATTAAAGATAAAGATAATATTAATTTTATTAAAGAAATACAACGCGAAATATATAGTAGGAAAAACTGGGACTTTCCAAAAATTAATATTTTGCCTAATGTAGTTAGAATAACAAATGAAAGTGACAAAAAACAAATATTAAATGATTTCCATATTTTGCCCAGCAGCGGACATGCTGGAATGCGAAGAATGATAAACAATATAAAAAGGAAATACACATGGTCTTCTTTAGATAAAGATGTTATACAGTTTGTCAGTAAATGCAAAAAGTGTCAACTTTTAAAACATTCTATACCAAATAAAATGCCTATGGAAATAACGACTACTGCATACACGCCCTTAGAAAAAATTTTTTTAGATCTTGTTGGACCGTTAGTAAAAGACACGCATAATAACAACTATATATTGACAATACAGTGTGAGATGTCTAAATACGTAGAGGCCTACCCACTACAATCGAAGGATACTATAACAGTTGCAAATTCTTTCGTCAGTAATTTTATTTTAAAATACGGAGTACCAAAATGTATAGTTACAGATAGAGGTACAGAATTTTTATCCTCAACTATGTCAGAAGTATGCAAATTACTAGGAATAGAAAAACTAAATTCGACCGCATACCACCATCAGACAATAGGAGCATTAGAAAACACACACAAAAATTTACGATCTTTTCTTAGACAGTATTGCTTAAGTAACTCACACGACTGGTCAACATGGTTACCCTACTGGACATTTTCATTTAACACATCTGTACATACACATACCGGATATCAACCTTATGAACTTGTGTACGGAAAACAATGCAATTTACCAAGTAATATTGTTAATGATTCATTAGAACCGTTGTACAATCCTTTAAATTACTCCAAACAGTTAAGATATAGATTGCAATTGGCTCATAAACAAGCCCGCGACAACTTACTAATCAGTAAACAAAATATGAAAAATCAATACGACAAAAATGTCCGCGTGCAAGATTACAAACAAGGTGATCAAATACTTATAAAAAATGAAACATCAGACAAAATGGAAAATATTTATCTAGGTCCCTATGAAATAATAGAAGATTTAGGACCTAATCTAAAAGTTTTGAAAAATAATAAACCATATATAGTGCATAAAAACAACACCAAACTTTTTAAATAAATAACTTTGAAACGTGCTTAAAGATATAATAAATATGTTAGTAACTTTAAGTAAGTAGTTAAAATATGTTTGTTCAAGATAATGTTTAGTAAATGATTTGCTTTTTTTTGTTATATAGGTAGAGTATCTTTTAACAAAATATAAGATTTAGTTTTAAGAAAAACCTGTAATTAAAAAAAAAAAATGTAATTCTAGCATTTATTTAATTTGTAAAACAGGTACCTGTTGTTAAGAAAAATGCACATTTATTGTTTAATTTTTTTTGTTACCCATAGATTGAACTTTTTTTTTCTGTTTTTTTTTATAACCCTGGTGGTGTCGTATATGGACACATATTATATATAAAGCGTGCACCAATGTAATTGAGAAGTAATAAAGTACACACAACTTAAACGGTCGTTTCACTGGGCGTCTCCCTCTCGATAGCGAAATCAAGGTAGCACCTCTGAAGCCCTTGACCGTGAATAGAATCGAATTATGCGGTGCAGTGTTATTAGCACGTCTTATGTCACACATGCAGGCACTACTCAGTAGACAACTCAACATAAATCAAATCCTATCTTTTACCGATAGCTCTACGGTATTGTCATGGTTAAATACGGCACCGCACAACTTAAAAACATTTGTAGCTCATCGTGTAGTACAAATAACCGAATCTTTACCTCCATCTCAGTGGCGGCACGTTTCTACTCAGGCAAAGATATCTTTGTACTCAGGATAATCCCGCGGATCTTTGTAGCCGTGGTCTCACATGCTCACAACTAGCAGCATGTGAAACCTGGTGGACTGGGCCTCAGTGGCTTCGTCAAGGTGTGTCTGAGTGGCCAGATAGCGTTCCTCAGCCTCCTTCGGAACCCTTGCCAGAACTTAAACCTATCTCATCATCTCATGTCGTCCAAGAGGTCGACATAAACCATCCTATACCGGCCCTCGCCAAACGTACCTCATCTTTGACAAAACTCCAACGAATCTTAGCTTGGTGTTTTCGTTTTATCTTTAACATAAAACTACCTCAAAACAAAAGAAAGCAAGGTTTTTTAACTTCAGAAGATCTTGAAAATTCTCTTTATTATCTCATACGGTACGAACAGTTAATTCATTTTGAATGCGATATTAGTAATCTAAAACATAACAAACCTTTACCAAAACATTTACAAAAATTAAGTCCCTTTTTAGATTCAACTGGTTTATTGCGAGTGGGGGGACGCCTTCAAAATGCTGATTTACCAAATGAGGTAAAACATCCGTTGTTATTACCAAAAAATTCATTTTTATCCTCTAGCAGGCATATTCAAAGGCAACTGTTTGGGGATTTTGGTTTATGTATGTATAGCTTATCCTGTGAAATCCGAGCTATTTCAAGTGGGGGGAAATGTTGCAGCCTAAAATCAATACCTCATCCTTTTGTCCTCCCACTACCAATTTCCGATGTACCTCTGACGTCGGCTGTCACGTCACGTGGCTATCACATGGACTTGTGTGAGTCGAATGTAAAAAAAACCGGTCAAGAGCGAGTCGGACTCGCGCACCGAGGGTTCCGTACAATCATAAATATATTTGGATATGTTATTTTAGGACAGTCTTTAAAAAAGTAGGATAAACGGCAGACAGGTGGAAGGGCGAACAGGCGGACAGTTAATTTACAAATGCTGCTTATGGTGACTGAAAAACGTTTCAGCCACTCCACATTGCAAAATGTTTATATTACTAGTCCATCAGCCATTTTAATGTCCCCACTGCTGGGGCACAGGCCTTCCTTATGGGTGGATAAGAAGGACGGGCCATAACCCACCACGCGGGCCCAATGCGGATTGGTGGGTGTAAACGACTGCAAATGCAGCCGGGACCAACGGCTTAACGTGCCTTCCGAAGCACGGAGGAGCTCGAGATAATAAATTTTTGGTCACCCATCCCATGACCGAACCTTGCGAACGTTGCTTAACATCCGCAATCGCTGGTCCAGGCGCTAAACCACTGCGCCACCGAGCTCCTCGTTATTATTATATTACTATATAGTAATATATATAATTACTTAGTAAAGTATGAACTTATTCTTCGTTTATTCGTACGGCAAATAGTAGGTAATTATATTTGAACCAGCCACCAATTTATTATTGTAGTGTTAGGATGCGACATCTCTTGACCCATAGTGGAACTACTTTTTGCCCTTAGGTTAGCATGCTTAGGACAGCGCCATCTGTTGACTGGTAGTGAAACTAAAAAAAATTGTTTGTTTTTTGAATTTCTAAAAAAGTGTGTTATATTGAGACATCGTTTTATTTTTCCTGTAATCTTTACATAAACTACTATCACATAGAATTATTTCAGATTTTTCTCTTTGCAAACTTCGGAGATAAGGGGGGGGGGGGGGGAACGGTATTTTTTTTTACATTTTTCATCATAAGTCGAAAACTATGCGGCCTAAGAAAAAACAAAAAAATTTTTTAAAATGTGCAAACAGCGCTCTTTCATATGATACCCCACATGTCCTAATCACCTCACTTAAAATTTTTAAGACCCCTTCTCAGTCCCTGTTGTAAAAAAAATATTAATTTTATTATTTCTTTCTTATTTGCAAAATAGTTGGGCAAATGTCATCTAAAACTATTCCAAATTTCAAGTTGATACCATTAGTAGTTCTCGAGATATCCAGCTGTGACAGACAGACAGACAGACAGACAGACAGACAGACAGACAGACAGACAGACTGAGTCACACCATAAGGGTTCCTTTTTTACCATTTTGGTACGGAACCCTAAAAACCGAGCTGTAACGTGCGCGCGCGCCGCTGTGTTTATCAAAAAATCTAAATTCAGTGAAAATCAGGCAGCCAGCTTCCCAGTGAGTACCTATCCTTTGGTTTTAAAAGTTGTGTCATCGACCCTTGCTGAAAAAGCGACGTAAGGTGGGCGATACTTTATAAATCCAAACATCCCCTCATTTAGCGTCCTCAAAGCAATTGCAACATCTAACACCTAGTATTAAGTCTTATTTTTCTCCTACTCGCACGTTCGCTACCATCATCAGTGAGCTGTGAGCTGTAGACCTCACGTTTGTGACGTTATTTTAAATTTTTCGAAATAACAAATTTGTTTTTTTATCGAAAAAAATTGAAAAACAGAATCGACAATAGTACTTTATGAGACAAGTTAGCTTAGGTTGCTCATTGCACGCAAGGCTGTGAGTTGCAGCCCGAGCCGCAGGCGAATATAGGCGTAATTCAGCCGAGTGTACAATTAGCAAGAGCTCACGAGTTTCATACGTTTTTCAACACATTTGCGAAGAAAAAAAAAAGTAATTTACCACACAGCAACAAATACGACAAAAACAAAAATATGATAATTATGATGGGAAAAGCGCTCAGGCTTTTTTTGCACACGCCCAATGCAAAAATATTTTGCGAACAAAGAGGTGAGTGAGCATACAGCCTACTTTAAAATTATAATTTTAATTGATAAAATGCAAATATTTTAATATTTTATAACAAATTATTGTGAATTATGATTAATTTGATAATAATAAATTTTGTTTGACTTAATTAAGGACTTACATATTTATTTATTCCAAAAATGTATATGAATTTACAGCGGCATAACCCACTTTGTAATAAACCTCTTTGTTGTTATTAAAAAAAATACTGTATTACCCGGTTAAATTGGGAATGCTCCGTTTACTCGCATAAAACTTGCAGTGACATACTAATTTAACTTTAGGGATAATTATATATACAACTTGTGTTTTATATATTTAGTCCAATCAATGAGCATATTTGTTGTATGGAGACTTCCGAAAAAATCTCCCGTCTATAAAATTTGGCATGTGATGAAGTTAGGTAACACAGATTACAGATGAACAATAAGCCAATAAAATTTGTTACGAGAAGTTAGGTATTTTTACCTAAACATGAAAATCGCTTATATCTCTCTGTGAATATTTCCTCGGGCTAAGATACTTTCTGTATACGTATTTGTGTATTAGTTAGAATAAGTATGTAAAAGAATCCAATATTTTTTCGATTTCGGAGATACTCCAAATTTAAATTTTAATATTTTTCAATATATCTTTTCTTGATAAAAATATCTGCTGATTATTATTTTTAATATGTTTTTATACCCTTAATATATAGATTTGTTCAGTAGGCCAACAAATTTTCTTCTTTAATCATATTTATACAAAAATGTATGAAAATGGACCGACTATTTTTCACATTACCTCGTAAGACCAAAAAATAAAAAAAATATGATTAAAGAAGAAAATTAATTGACTTACTGAACAAAGCTATATATTTAAGGATATAAAAACATATTAAAAATAATAATCAGCAGATATTTTTATCAAGAAAATATATATTGAAAAATATTAAAATTTAAATTTGGAGTATCTCCGAAATCGAAAAAATATTGGATTCTTTTACATACTTATTCTAACTAATACACAAATACGTATACAGAAAGTATTTTAGCCCGAGGAAATATTCACAGAGAGATATAAGCGATTTTCATGTTTAGGTAAAAATACCTAACTTCTCGTAACAAAATTTATTGGATTATTATTCATCTGTAATCTGTATTACCTAACTTCATCACATGCCAAATTTCATAGACGGAAGAATTATTCGGGTTGCATAAGCCCCGTTGATTGGACTAATTTTTGCACGCGTTTGTTAGAGTTGGGTTTATGGCCCTAAAAGGGATGTATTAGAGAGAGCTAACTTTACGAGCAAGTGTGTTGAAAAAAATTACACAATAACAGTTTTCTTACTAAAAAAATAAATAAATCGGTCAATAAATACTTTAAAAAAATTAAGCGAGCTTAAAATACTATGATGTTACGATATGGTGAAGTGTAGTGAGAGCAGCCGATTGTAAGTATTGGCACAGAATTTGTATAGTACTGACGTAATACTATTGGTCGTTCGCCGGTCGTACTACATATCTGCTAATTTATCTTTGAAATTACCTATTTATAATTTACCTATGAACATCGTTTTTAAGATTAGTAAGAGTTAATTTTTCACTCGAAGAGGGAAAACTCTCAAAAATATTACCTATGTTTTATGTCCTATGAGAAAGTTCTTCGAGAAATATTTAAGTATTTCGTTGTTTACGCGGCTCGGTAAGTGGTAATGTTCAGTTGGGTGCAATAGAAAATAGAAGTGCTATATTCAGTCGGTTCGTGCCCGAGGAATATCTCAGTACAATAATGGCCGGAGCATAAGCGAAAATATTTACATAATGGTTACTCCCCACATCGAGCGCGGAATCAGGTGGGCCTTTATATTTTTTTTCGGCCGAGAGATGTTTTCGTCTTCTATTGTTTCCATCCAGTGTTTTTCAGAAAAGGTTATAAAAATGCGTTGTGATGTCTATTGTCGAGGGAAGGGCTAAAATAATAATAGCAGCTAATAGCGATGGAGAAAGTTTACACATTCTTATATAGCTGCTATAAGTATTAAAAAGGTATTAAAGGAAGAATGTCGGTCGGTACCGCATGTCACCTTTGAACATACTTTTTAGGGTCGTATATGCTTTTAAAAGGGAAAATTAAAATTATACTTTCACCGTCTGTATACGACCACCATCGCATGTCCCATCTCGTTAATAATTAAGTAGGTACCGTGGAGGCTTACTTTTTACCTTAAGCATTGCAACTCAGAATTACCTGTGGATGTTCGATGGTCTGTCTATTTGTGGACATAAGCTCAAGCTATCTGAGCTGCTCGAAGGTCGATAAGTTGTTCAAAATATAGTAATAGCAGGAGCCAGTGCAGTTCTGAACGTAACATACTTACGACTACAGAACCCTTCTCTGTGCGTGTGTTAAAGACACCCTTGGCCGCCTTTTCTTTTAATATATGCATTTTGTTGACGACACAATGCTTTCATGTTTCTTTTATTCCTTCGTGGTTTACTTGCTAAGATGTCTTTTCCAAGATATCCATTACTAGGTCATTTTTTGTTTTGTTTTTAAACTCTATTTTTTCGCACATCTATCTCGCACACTCTATTTTTTGTGTTTTAATTATTTATTAGTTAAAAAAAAAAAAAAACGGGTGTGACAATGGCTAATTGTCTAAACTAAATAACTTATTTTGTGACTAAACATATTGTAAGACATAAACATAATCATAATACTCGTATGAACGCCGAATCAACCTGCATGAGTTATCGTTTGATGTTTAGTTTTTCAGGGTGTTTTCAAGCATCTATATTTTTACCCTAAAACACCACAATTTCGAGCTGCATACGATACGATGCAGATCGTCACCGAACGGTGCACAAGATCTAAAAAAACATGAATTTTCGCTTGAATCAACGAATTAATTAATATAAGTCCAGTTTGGATACTACTTACCTACATAAAATCGTATCGAATCTTACACCATCGCTTCCTTCTGCATAGTCCTTTATTTCTGGCACTGGACTATTATTAATTAATTAATGGACAGACGGTTTTGAACTTTATGGCACAGTAATAGGGAGATCGTGCGCATCCCGTTATCTCGCTGATATCTCGTCACATGCCCCACGAATTGTCATTATCTCGTATCTCTAAGGATTCATAAGGAAATTAAACGACTTGTTCTCTAAGTACAGAGTGGTGTTCTTATCGTTCCTGAATGTATTAACGTTTGTAATAAACATGTTAAGCGTAAGAAATGTCAGTAACAGGTCGGAGTTAATACGAATTATGTTTGCGACGTGCCTCAATTTTGCCTTATTTGAAAAAATCTAGTTCTTTCAGTAAAAAAAATCGGATTGCACTCCGGGAGTGCCAGCAGAAGTGAAAACTTGAATATTAACGTTGTGCATTTTTGATATTTTGGAATGGTTAGGGAATAATTTTGGACGAATTGCTTTAATTATAGTATAAAATTACTATCATTTATGAGGTAGAATACAATATTTATTTATTGCGCTATCGTACACAAACATGACAAATATTACATTAAAAAGTTTATGTCTCAGAAAAATCAACCCGTCGGACGCCAAAACGACGCGCCGCCATTTTCGCCGCGCCGTAGAAACAGAGGGGGATACTTTCGCAGCCGGCAACCTACGCTACATCCGTCTTACGAATTTTCGATCAGGGTCATGTGACCCTGACAGACGCGAGTTTAACATTTTTTCCCCATTACAAAAAAAGTGTACAACGCCGCTAAAGAAGTTTTCACTTCAAAAAGCTGTTTCCATGAATTTGAATAACAGTTTGCGCATGGCTGAAGTTTGTCGACTGAAAACCTTTTCTGTTGTATTTTCGGGCAGACGAGGCAGAAAAACTGCTGTGTTTGTTTTATTGTCTTACTTTTAGCTGGTGTAGCACAGCTGTTGAAGTATCGTCGATTTTTATGATTTAAATAATGTTACTATGATAAATGATGTTCGAGTTTCAGAATACTTGCAATATTTTCTTATACTATTATAATTTTACTATTAAAATAATGATAAAAAGTCCCTGAAACTACTGACGATTGTCAAAGTGTCTTTATCCAAATAAACTTAATAATTAACCACTCTTGAATCGTCTATATTTTCCTACCACCCGTTCCAGACTTTTTTAACTGACAAGAAGAACGGGCGCAAGAAACTTATTGGCTTTAACAGAAATAAGTAACGATATTTACAATTTCAATATATCGTTACCAAATACAGTACAACATGATTATTTGCAAAAAAAGTTACATATGTGTTATGTGTTTCATTATTTCCAAGCATATTGATCTTTCAGATAATCGTCTACTATATAATAACCTTTACCCATGAGCGTCTTTTTGAAATGGTTTTTAAATTCATCCAAAGGAAGATCAATAACTTGTTGTGGAACTTTATAAATAAAGGCTATGCCTCTCCCCTTAAATGATCCTCTTGTTTTTGCAAGCCTTAATCTTGGAACGGCAAGTTTATCTTTATTTCTTGTATTAAACTGGTGATTATCGCTATCTTAGCAAAGGAATCATAGTGTTTCCTTACATAAACCAATTTTGTTTCATGTATTGTTTTCATGTAAAGCGCATTCACTTAGATAGTGTCGCCCTTTTATCGCGCCGCCTTTGCACGTGCCGCTTGTTGTCAAAGGATGCCGCCGCATAAACAAAGGATACCGCGTGCGGCGTACACCCGCAAGTCAATTTGTATTTTGGCAGTTTGCATCGAAGCGCCGCCGTAGTGAAAGCTTGTGTTTGTTGACTCTGCTACGTATACTGAAAATATTTTTTCATCCTTGGAAGGACAGTTAAGTGCCTCAAGATGAAACTTTAAGTGAACCAACAAAAAAATACGGGTATTTTGTAAAACATGTAAACAACTTATGATCAATGTCCATCGGCATTGCGTTGATATCAGTTTGTCTGCACCTATCAGAGATACTTCAAAAATAGTGGGAATACCAAGAACTAGCGTCGGAATAATATTAAAAATAGGCCCATTAACACCAAAAAACGTAAAAACGGAAGAATCCCACTATCGAAAACGGACGACTTTGAATGTGATGTAGTACGTCCGAATAGTATACAGATTTTATGCTAATAAAAATCTTCCGACACTAGACACGACTCTGGAAAATTTACAAGCTAAATACGGTCTTTCCGTATAAACGTACGACTCTGCGAAATGTCAATACATTTCTAAAACTTGGATTTAAGTATAAAACACTTGGCTGGTATTATAGAATCAAACTCTGACTCAAATCTCTGCTTGAGTACAGTTAGAAAGGGATGGCGCTATATGCGATGAATAGCACCATCCCTTTCTAACTGTACTCAAGCAGCAAGCAGTGCTTGAGTCTCGTTCTGTAATACGAGCCTTAATAAGCAAAAACTATTACTTGAATCATCGCTATTTTTTACCGTTATCAGTAACGTTATTTGTATAACGTTACCAAAAACTTGCCGGTATTCCTGTCTCTGACTGAACACAACACAAGTGCTTGCAGGTGTACCGACACTATCTAAACGAATGGACTTTAGTTAGTATTTCTCTCACCGCGCTTCTCGATGACAGCCAAATAACCAATGGAATCTATTTGATATGTTATGCAATACAGTCACGTCTCAGTTATAATCGTATACGAGAAAAAATCACTTCGGACCTCGCCCTCGTACTTCCGCTTTTACCTTACGATGCGGTTCATAGAGCAATATATTTTTCTTGTTATAAATAGTTACTGGAGTCTTTTCATACTGTCTTCATCTACAAAATATACGATATTTACAACAGTTGTGTGAGAGTGTTTTCTTATGTTCTGTCAAACGCCCCGTTTTGAATACCTATAGTTGAAAAAACCGGTCAAGAGCGAGTCGGACTCGCGCACCGAGGGTTCCGTACCATCATAATTGCACCATCAAACCACACTGCAGAATATTTTTTTAAGAAATTTCATAATTTCTGAAAAAGTATGCTATATTGAGACATTGTTTTATTTTTCCTGTAATTTTTATATAAACTGCTATCACATAGAATTATTACAGATTTTTCTCTTTGCAAACTTTGGAGATAAGGGGGGAAAGGTATTTTTTTTTACCTTTTTCACCATAAGTCGAAAACTATGCGGCCTAAAACAAAACAAAAATGATTGAAAACGTGCAAACAGCGCTCTTTTATATGATACCCCACATGCCCTAGTAGCCCCACTTCAAATTTTTAAGACCCCTTTTCAGTCCCTGTTGTAAAAAAGATATTTATTTTTTTATTTATTTCTTATTTGCAAAATAGTTGGGCAAATGTCGCCTTAAACTATTCCAAATTTCAAGTTGATACCATTAGTAGTTCTCGAGATATCCAGCTGTGACAGACAGACAGACCATAAGGGTTCCTTTTTTACCATTTTGGTACGGAACCCTAAAAACTAAAAAAATATCATCGCATAAATATTAGCTAATTTAACAAATAAAAGTAAATTCTATGAACTTGTTATTTTTGAAATTATTCTATTAGTTAGGCTGATAATGATAAATAAATATAAGTACAGGAATATTTACAAATAAGATTTTGGACAGTTCATTCACAAAGATTTTGAGAGACGATTTGAGAGACACTTTCGTGAAATGGAACCTCTTTGAGATGAGTTAGTACTTTCCACAAAATCTAGGATATTCGTCGCTCTTAGTCGTAATCTTCCCGGGAAGATTATGTGCTGTCACGTTTATGGCTATTGTTTTAAGCATTATGGATCACGATCACGGAGTCCATAAAAGCTTGAGAGAGCTTGGCAAAATAAGACCATATAAGTAGATATACGAATTTTATTATTCTTACCATGAAAGGTGTGGTTCTATACTTACGCTTACTCTCCTAAAATTGTGTCTATACCTTCATATACAAACTGAAACACCCTGTAGCATCCTGTATAATGGGAATTTTTCAAAATTCTTCTTAGTTCTCACCTACACCATAAAAGGGAAAATGGTGTCTCTAGCTTCAGCCGTTACAAACTGGAACACTGTGTAGCACCCTGTATAACGGGAATTTTTCAAAACCCTTTCTTAGTGCTCTGCTCTACTACACAATGAAAGGTATCTACCCTCTAAAAAAACCGGCCAAGTGCGTGTCGGGCCACGCGCCGTAGGGTTCCGTAGTTACCTTATACCATATCATATTTAATATTTTTTTGTCTGCAAAAATAACTTTGTTTTTCACAGTGTTGGTATGAATGACAAAGTAATATTTGCGGTTTTGGAAAATGTGATATATCTCAAAAAGTAATTAATATATCTCGTTCAAACCAATTTTCGTTGAAAGTGTTTCTTAAGATCTACAGCATTTATTTATTTTTTAATTTTTCACTCTCTTATTTCAAAAGTTAAAGAGGGGGGGGGGGGGGGACACACATTTTACCACTTTGGCGGTGTATATCTTTCAAACGGTTGACTTTGAGAAAAAGTTGTCTTAAAAACCTCAATGACATTTTTAAAGATCTATCTATAGACACCAACACGTGTTGGTTTGAAGAAAAAAATTTTTTTCAGGTTCAGTCCCATGTATAGGGAGCCCCCCTTAATCTTTTATTTTTCTTATTTTTATATTAAATTCGTTAAGCGGTTAACACTATACATCTACATACCAAGTTTCAACTGTGTAGTCTTAATACTTTCGGAATAAAGTGGCTGTGACATACGGACAGGCAGACAGACAGACATGACGAAACTATAAGGGTTCCGTTTTTTGCCATTTAGGCTACGGAACCCTAAAAATGGTATTTCTACCTTTAACCGTTAGGGTTCTACGTCTCCCAACAATGAATGATTTAATTAATTTTAAAAGTATAGATAATCCATAGCCTCTTTATTTTAAATATGTCACTCACTGCTGTATTGTATTCTTAGAAGGTTTTCGTTTTTCCTTTTGAGGTACGGAACAAAAATACTTAAGATCCAGTTTTTTCAATACAATAAGTCTGTAATACTCAATAAATCGGCAAACATGGCATGATTCAGCTTCGTAACATTCAATGCATTGGAAAAGTCAATTTCTTATTCAATAAAGAAGTTTTTTGCAAAAGCATTTTTTCTTACATAAATGTAAATGTTGATTTATATTTCTATTAAAGCGACGATCACTTATATTACGAAACATTAAAAACGAAGTCTATTAAATGACTATTAATTACTTCAGCTTGATAGTAATTTTAATTTGATATCTTTGCATTATTATAATTGTATACATCTTAATAAGGTTTTTTGAATTTATGTTTCCTATTAACACAGTCAGTGTATTGAATGTTATTTTACATAAAACTAATAGAGCATTACATTTTAAAGAAGTTGCCAAAACAGCTGCAGGTAGTTTAGATAGATATATTTCCTTTGACTTAAGTATAATATAACGATGCAGGCTGAAGAAGTTAGAGAGTAGTTCCAATGCAAACGAGCATTCGAGTGAAGTTAAAGGCCTTGGGAAATAAAAGCTTCTATATTTTAGCTAAAAATAAACTAGGTATAACTATAATAAAAACTGCAACATTGGCTGCAGTGTGAAATGACGTCAGTTTGTTGAAAGTTGCTTGAAACACTATTAAAGAAGCTAGAACATTATGGTGTCTCTGATAAATCAGTTAGTCTTATGAAATCGTATTTGTACAATAGAACTCAGAAAGTAGTGATTAATAGAACTGAATCTACCGGAGCCCCCATCAATATGGGTGTGCCACAGGGATCAATATTGGGCCCATTGTTGTTTCTAATTTATATAAATGACCTTCCCAACTACGCGAATAATTTATGTGAGACAGTACTATTTGCGGATGATACTTCTTTAGTTTTTAAAGTAAACAGAGGTAATAACTGTTCGGACGAAGTAAATAGTGCCCTCTCTAAAGTTTCATACTGGTTTAATAGTAATAATTTAGCACTTAACCCCAAAAAAACTAAATGTGTTAAATTCTCATTACCTAATGTTGAGCAGACAAAATTAAATATTAATTTGAATGACGATGAAGTCGAGTTTATTGAGAGTACAAAATTTCTAGGTATCACACTAGATTCTCGACTGCAATGGGATCCACATATTGAGGCCTTGTCAAGTAGACTTAGTTCAGCGGCATTCGCTGTTAAGAAAATAAGGCTTTTAACTGATATTGAAACGGCAAGGTTAGTATACTTTAGTTATTTTCATAGTGTAATGTCATATGGACTGCTATTGTGGGGCTCAGCTGCCAGTATTGAAAATATTTTTGTACTCCAAAAAAGAGCTGTTCGCGCCATATACAATCTACGGCGAAGAGATACATTGAGAGAATTGTTCAAAGAAATAAATATTTTAACTTTGGCAGGCCAATACATTTACGAAAATTTAGTTTATGTAAGGAAACACTATGATTCATTTGCTAAGAACAGCAATATTCACCAGTTTAATACAAGAAATAAAGATAAACTTGCCGTTCCAAGATTTAGGCTTGCAAAAACTAGAGGTTCATTTATGGGGAAAGGCATAGCCTTTATTAATAAAGTTCCACAACAAGTGATTGATCTTCCTTTGCATGAATTTAAAAACCATGTTAAAAAAACGCTCATGGGTAAAGGTTATTATAAAGTAGACGATTATCTTAAAGATCAAAATGCGTGGAAATGATGTAACACATAACTTGCTACTATAAGTACTTTGTTGAAGTAATATAAGTCTATGTTGTTGCCAATAATCCTGTCACCCTGTTGTAATTATTTGGTAACGATATATTAAAGTTTGTAAATATCGTTACTTATGGCTGTTACAGCTGATAAGTTTCTTGCGCCCGTTCTTCTTGTCAGCTAAAAAAGTCTGGAACGGGTGGTAGGAAAATATAGACGATTCAAAAGTACTTAATAATTAAGTTTATTTGAATAAAGCTTATTTGACTTTGACTTTGACTTTGACTTGATAAATGTCAGGGAAATAGGTCATTTTTAGGGTTCCGTACCAAAATGGTAAAAATGAACCCTAATGGTGTGACTCAGTCTGTCTGTCTGTCTGTCACAGCTGGATATCTCGAGAACTACTAATGGTATCAACTTGAAATTTGGAATAGTTTAAGATGACATTTGCCCAACTATTTTGCAAATAAGAAAGAATTAAAAAAAAATGTTTCTTTTACAACAGGGACTGAAAAGGGGTCTTAAAAATTTGAAGTGAGGTGACTAGGGCATGTGGAGTATCATATGAAAGAGCGCTGTTTGCACACTTCAAAACATTTTTTTCTTTTTTCTTAGGCCGCATAGTTTTCGACTTATGATGAAAAATGTAAAAAAATACCGTTCCTCCCCCTTATCTCCGAAGTTTGCAAAGAGAAAAATCTGAAATAATTCTATGTGATAGTAGTTTATGTAAAGATTACAGAAAAAATAAAACGATGTCTCAATATAACACACTTTTTTAGAAATTAAAAAACAAACAAATTTTTTTTAGTTTCACTACCAGTCAACAGATGGCGCTGTCCTAAGAATGCTGACCTAAGAAAAAAAAATTGTTCCACTATCGGTCAAGAGATGGCGCAACCTAATACCACAATAATAATTGGTGGCTGGTTCTAATATAATTACCTACTATTTGCCGTACAAATAAACGAAGAATAAGTTCCTACTTAGTAATATAAACAGTTTGCAATGTGGAGTGGCTGAAACGTTTTTCAGTCACCATAAGCAGCTGTGGTTAAGATTTGTAAATTAACTGTCCGCCTGTTCACCCTTTCACCTGTCTGCCGTTTATCCTACTTTTTTAAAGACTGTACTAAAGTAACATATCCAAATATATTTAAGACTAGCTGCCGCCCGCGACTTCGTCTGCGTGGAAAGTTTTTTTGCTATCCCTCGGGAACAATACTTTTTTTCGGGATGAATGGTACCCTATGTCCTTCTCTGTACCCCTGACAACGTGTATGCAAAATTTCATGACGATCGGTTCAGTAGTTGAGACGTGAAGGCGTAACAAACAAACAAACAAACAAACAAACGGACTTTCGCATTTATAATATTAGTAAGGATTGTACGGAACCCTCGGTGCGCGAGTCCGACTCGCTCTTGACCGGTTTTTTATTTATGGCACAATAAACAACTACTTTAGCAGATTTTATGTAACGTTGAAAAAGTAAAACATTATTATAAATATAGCCAACTTCGTTATTCGCAGATTGAGTATGAAAACAAAAAACTTAAAAAATACAAAACCTCCTTCAAAAATTTCTCTAGAAAGCAAGAATAATCAAAATCAATTCTGAATTACTAACTGGTACGCATGTTTGATATTAAAAAATGTCTTTTCAAGTCGGATGGGGCCGATACTTAAGTTCGAACTGAAATATAAGTACCTAAAGATAAGTAGGCCATACTTAAACTTTTATCGTTGTTCTGCTCTCGGATCTTTTTAGGTAATTTTTAAATCCCCACCCGACTTCATAAGACATTTTTTAATAACAGACATGCGTACAGTACGAGGCATATAACTTGAAATCGGGTGGGGATTGCGCGAAACGCGTATTTTGGGTATGCGTAGCGGTGAGGGGCGCGGGCGGCGAGAGAGGTGCGCGCGCTATTGGTCGCTCACAAGAGCACATGCGCGAACTTACCCCTAATCCGTCGAAAAAATTTCAAGATACGTGCCTAGTACTGTAGCAAGCAAGAAGTTAAAAAAGCAAGAAATAAAAAATCGGTTGGCACTCCGGGAGTGCCGGCAGAAGTGAAAACTTGAATATTAATGTTGAGCATTTTTGATATTTTGAAATTAGCGGCAAAGGATTAAAATTATTTCTTTCCTGTTACTATATAGTCACACAGTTCAATCAATTTGTAATTAGAGAAAAAATGGGACCAACTTGAAAAGAAACCTCATGCTATAGCGTTTGAATCATTTCAATCGGGTCAGCCGTCTTCGAGTAATCGGTGTACATACATATAAAAAAAAATATACGCGACGAACAGATAACCTCCTCCTTTTCAAGTTTTTGAAGTCGGTTAAAAATTCTAAAGATTTCGCGCCAGCGGCCTTTTTAATTTCTACATGCACGCATTCTACGATTTAAACTTATAGAGTACTAGCGGTCGCCCGCGACTTCGTCTGCGTGGAAAGTTTTTTTGCTATCCCTCGGGAACTATACTTTTTTCGGGATGATAGATACCCTATGTCTTTCTCTGTACCCCTGACAACGTGTATGCAAAATTTCATGATGATCGGTTCAGTAGTTGAGACGTGAAGGCGTAACAAACAAACAAACAAATAAACAAACAAACAGACTTTCGCAATTATAATATTAGTAAGGATAAATAAGTCTATGATTTCACCGAAGAGATCGCTGCTATTAGTTCTATTTTCAAAATTAGCGCGTTGCTGGTGACACAAGTGTTTACGTCTTAAAATGACGCGCCATCATTTTCAACGCGCCCCGTAGAAAGAGAGGGGGAGACTTCAGACGCCAGCTGTCTACTCTCTGTCTAATCCGTCACATCCGTCTTACGCAATTTCGATCAGCCACGTGATTCTTACTGACGACGCGAGTTTAGCATTTTTACACGACTGCCCAAAGCAAAAAGAGTGTTTATGTATGTGTTCAGGGTTCATGTATGTTTGTGGGTATGGAGTTTCTTTATTCCACCGTAACTACTAAATGCCTGAACTGATTTGGATAAATGGGGTATCGTTAGAATCCTTACAGCATCCCGAGTGACACTGGCTATATTTTTTTTTAGAAAAAAACAATATGGCGACTGCACGACGCCATTTTCAAATGTGAAAAAAAAATTTTTTTTTCTTCTATTATTACAATATGGACATCAAATGAAAGGCCTTGATGAGCACATTCCAAAACTATGTAATATGTCACTAAAATGTGTGAAATAAAAATAAATAAATTAAAAAAATATTAAAAACACGACTGCCCCGCCAAAAACGAACTAAAAAGTTAAACAACAAGTGTCATTGCAGTCGGGGGACCTCTTTGATCAAAAATTGTTCCATAATAAGGTCCCCCGACTGCAATGACACTTGTTGTTTAACTTTTTAGTTCGTTTTTGGCAGGGCAGTCGTGTTTTTAATATTTTTTAAATTTATTTTTTACCCATTACAAAAAGCGTACAACGCCGCTAAAGAAGTTTTCACTTCAATAATCAAATCTGCATAATTACATTAGTAATTATACAGATTTATTATGATTTTGACTTTTTAGAGCGATTTTTGAAGGTTTCGGTTTTTTTAAAAGCTTTTTTATTTTTAACTTTTTTGTGGTAGGTATTAAGGAACAATTTTATAAATTAAATTGTTTTTATGTTTTATACTTTTCCCAAATATCGGAATTTACACATTTGCACGTTCTAAGGAGTTCCGTTGTACTTGGCAGTCCAATTCTAGTCCAGACAGTGCGTGATCATAGTTAAGTAGGTACCTACCTATTTACTATATTTTGGATTGCCATAGACCTACCATTATCTTATCACTATAAATATACCATTTGATCTTGAGGAGTTCCCTTGTGTAGGTATCTTCGAAGTCCAATGTCAATGAAATTAAAAGGACTACACTTAAGTTATCCCTTTTACAACAAAAAATAATCATCTTAATCAGTTCATAAACAAAGAAATTATATAACCATATCATCGAGGTAGTTCACACAAAATAATTTTTCACACGACTGCCCAAAAAGGAGTGTATATTTGTTCAGGGTTCATGTATGTTTGTGGGTATGTGAGTTTTTTATTCCACCATAACTTCTAAATGGCTCAACGGATTTGGATGTATGGGGTATCGTTAAAATAGGGTATTTGACAACATTGAAAATATTCTGCAAATTGTGGTCATCCTAACAGATAATGGCGTAAAAAACATATTCAACTATAATTTAGACTAAATTAAGTCTATTGATTAATTAATTTCACCTAGAAAAATGCAATAATTTTTTAATTTTTTTTCTGTGGCGAAAACGCTCTAAGATTACTGATGACGTCACTTGCCTGGAAATAAATATGGCTTTAGGCGTTTGACACGACCATAGACTTAGAATCCGCGATTGATGGCTGTCAAATGGCTAAGGATATTACAATGTTTACAGGCTTGTGACGTCAACAAGTGACGTTTCCAGTGCCATAGCGTTTTTGGCCCGGTTTTAAAATTTTAAACTTTAATATTGATTTTTTAATAAAATACATAGATTTTTGCTTAAATATCAATGTGGTGCGCTTATTACGTAGTCCGTAGGCTACTTACTGTACGACGCCATTTTCAAATGTGAAAAAAATATTTTTTTCTTTAATTATTACAATATAGGCATCAAATGAAAGGCCTTGATGAGCACTTTCCAAAACTATATAATTTATCACTAAAATGTGTGAAATAAAAATTAATACCAAAAACAGATACCAAACGCTATTCGTTTCAAAGAGAGATTTTATTTAACCAAGTAATTGTAAGTACTTAAAGGATAAACAAGGATTGTCACAATTTTGTAATTTTATTCTATCTTTATAAAACGAGGCTAAAAGAGATTATTTCGGACATGTTGTAAAGTGTGGCAAGGATTGGTGTAAATCACGTTATTAGGCGAATAATTTTTATTATCAAAACCAAACAAAATCTTACGGGTTTCAATTATAAAGTTTCAATTGTAGGCATAAGTAAGTTTCTATACATTTATAACGTAATTATCGAATTGTGTGTTATTTCACTTATTGACACTGAAAATTGACGGCTAACAATGGGGAATGTCCGAAAAAAATCAAATTGGCTGAATATTTTTATATAGGTAGGAATAAGCTCCCTTTGTAATAGAAAAAAGTTAAAGAATTTTTGGTTGCGTGAAAAATTTATAAAAATTAAAAGTCTCTTCGACTTCACAAAAGTACGAAAGTAACAGCAGAATGGAGATTATACCTTTGCCATCATCTGCCACAACCACAACATGATATTAAAAAAAATTAACACAAAATGTCAAAACATTTTTTTTAAATACTTGCTGTGGTTGAGGCAAGTGGTGGCAAAGGTATAATCTCCATTCTGCTGTTACTTTCGTACTTTTGTACATTCTGAACATTTGAAAATTCTGAACCTTTTTTCTAATACTAAGGAAGCTTATTCCTACCTATAAAAAAATATTCAGCCAATTTGATTTTTTTCGGACATTCCCCATTCAGTCAACACTTCAGTTGCAGCACTTATTCCACAGACTATTAACAAATACTATTATCCCAAGTTAATACAACGAAACTTTCAAGAGGAGTAAAATTCAGAGTCTGGAAAATAAAATTGGTGTAATATGCTGCCGTAGACTTGCTATAAAACGGCAATCTCATCTTCATTACTCGATATTATGGGTTCAATTTGAAATTCGATCTACGAGTACTTAATATTAGCAATAAATTTTGGTTATTAGACACTTTTGGCCTGTTATGGGCTAACTTAAACAACAGAGGTTTCTTTCGTTATCTCAATAATTTATTTATCATGCATTATGGCAGTATTAATTGGCCATTTAACGTTTAGAAACACTTAATGGTCCATTATAGTCTCAAATTAGTGCATTACTGTACTGGAGTGTACCCTCCACAATGTACGATGCTGGCATTGTCCCAAACGTTGCATAAATGAACATCTCTTTCTCAAATTTACCTTTATATTATAATTTTCACGTAGAACAGCTGTTAAAATAAATCACTTCTGGCGTGAGTTAGCATAGGTAACTAATTTAACCACTGAAATGTTGCCATTATGTGTCAACCCTGTAATATATAACACTTTTCAAGTTCTTCTAAAGAAAACAGAAGATATTTTGCCCAATTGCTCTTTTCTACCTCCGTCTGTGATTATTCGTAGCTTAGCCTAAAATGTTCTTTAGGGTACTCAATCAAAAAGCTATAATATTATCATCTTCTTTTAATAACGTATTTAGGTATCACCTCGTCATAAACTCCAATTACTATAAAACAGCTTTTATTCTCCTTTAATTTAATTCTTCAATACCGGAATTGTAGCGGAATGTCAGCTAATAATTTTACAGCTGTTGAATGATTTATGAAGCAAGGAATCGGCGGATCACCAACGGGCGCGCTCGTAAAGTGTTTGAAGCTGGTAGTTTCTGCGGTGACCTACATAGCTTCGAGCAAATTAGATTTTATGCTGTGTTCTCATTCAGAATAACACCTTGAGTACGTTATTCATTAGGCACTTTATGATCTGTGCTTGCCGAAGTTTCTGTGTAAATACTTGAACAATCGCAATATCAATGGGGCTTTATGCGTTTGAATTTTAATAAGTAAATAAAAGCGCTATTGTTGTTATATTGTTTTCATTTTAGTATTTTTTCAAATTCTTTATGTTTCGGCTCTTTTTCAGGAATCTTTAGATTGCTTAGAAATGCCTATACACGCTGAAATTTTAATCATTTGGTTCCCGCAGTAGGGTGGTTCCACTCATGATTAAGAGCGACTTTTACTATGGGGCCAACTCTGATATCGAAAAAGCTGTTCCATACAAAAGCGCAATACCTACTCGACCTTAATGTATGGAACAGCTGATTTTTTTTCGAGATATCAGAGTTGGCCTTGGTGGGACCACGAGACCAAAAGTTGCTTGTAATCATGAGTTGAACCATCCCACTGCGGGAACCAATTGATAATAATTTCACGCTGTATGTATTGGGTGAATTATTATAGATAGAGATAAAGGCGTTGTGCCCACGCCACGTTGGGAGTTATTAATTAAAAAAACCGACCAAGTGCGAGTCGGACTCGCGCACGAAGGGTTCCGTACCAAAAAACGGCAAAAAAAATACTTTTTTTGTATGGGAGCCCCCCTTAAATATTAATTTTATTCTGTTTTTAGTATCTGTTGTTATAGCGGCAACAAAAATACATCATCTGTGAAAATTTCAACGGTCTACCTGTTGTTGTTATTAATATCGAGCAAGAAACAGCAAAAAAATCACGTTTGTTGTATGGGAGCCCCATTAAATACTAATTTTATTTTGTTTTTAGTATTTGTTGTTATAGCGGCAACAGAAATACATCATCTGTGAAAATTTCAATTTTCTAGCTATCACGGTTCATGAGATACAGCCTGGTGACAGACAGACAGACAGACGGCGGACAGCGGAGTCTTAGTAATAGGGTCCCGTTTTTACCCTTTGGGTACGGAACCCTAAAAAGAAGGATTTCGTTACAAATCGCTTATTGACAATAAAAAAAACTATTAAGTAGTTCCTAAAGCTTTGAAATTAACTTTCATATCGATTAAATACTTTGAGAAAAGTCTTTCAATAGTAATTGATAGAAGTGGAATAAAGAGTCAAGTGGTGTTCCCACTGACGTTAATAGGTTAATAAAAAAAGAAGACGAATCGCCAAGTTGTCGTGACTACGACCGTAAATCGGTAAGGGGTGTTATTTTTACGATCACAATTTAAACGGTGTTTGAGGAATGATAAATGTAGGACAGTAAATATACCTAGATACACACATAACTAAATTATATTTGCATGGTATCATTTTTATCGAGAAACAGGTGCTAATTGTTAATTTTGTAACAATCTGATGTCCAGATGACTGATTATTATATAACGTGTTAATGAATAAACGCAAAACCTCTTAGGTGGTGATTGTGCTCATGAATATGAACAACTTTTACTATGGGGCCAACTCTGCAACTCAACAAAAAAATCTGCTGTTTCATACCAGTTGTAAATACCTACTCGACCAGAATGTATGAAAAAACTGTTTTTTTATTGAGTTGCAGAGTTGGCCCCATAGTAAAAGTTGTTCATATTCATGAGCACAATCACCACCAAAGAGGTTTTGCGTTTATATGCGCGCGTTTTAGTTACATGAAATTCCTGATCTCCATGTGCGTAAAATTTGGATTCCCGTAGGAATTTTCAAATTTATTTTCTAAGTGCTCGCCTATATTAGATTTATAAGGAATCATTGTAGAAAATTTTAAGTCATTTTTATACTACCTCACTTTCTAGTAATTAAAGGTTTGTATTATGAAACAAGCTGTGTTATTTTCCGTGTTTCTGTTTAATGGGCGGCAAGATTCATTTGTCGCCACATAATGCCTCATTCCGTCCTTGATTACACCAGATTGTTCGCGCAGCTTTGTTTATCAAATTTGAAGCCCGGCTTAACTCTTGCTTGTCACAGTTTACGAGAGTTAAACTGGCGACTCCAGCCGGTGTGGTTTAACAAACATTTACTTTAAAACTTAGAATAAAGCTAAACCTATAACACAAAAAACGGCAAAAATACACGTTTGTTGTATGGGAGCCCCACTCAAATATTTATTTTATTCTGTTTTTAGTATTTGTTTTTATAGCGGCAACAGAAACACATCGTCTGTGAAAATTTCAACTGACTAGCTATCACGGTTCTTGAGATGTTGAGCAGACAAAATTAAATATTAATTTAAATAACGATGAAGTCGAGTTTATTAAGAGTACAAAATTTCTAGGTATTACACTAGATTCTCGACTGCAATGGGATCCACATATTGAAGCCTTGTCAAGTAGACTTAGTTCAGCGGCATTCGCTGTTAAGAAAATAAGGCTTTTAACTGATATTGAAACGGCAAGGTTAGTATACTTTAGTTATTTTCATAGTGTAATGTCCTATGGACTGCTTTTGTGGGGCTCAGCTGCCAGTATTGAAAATATTTTTGTACTCCAAAAAAGAGCTGTTCGCGCCATATACAATCTTCGGCGAAGAGATAGCTTGAGAGAATTGTTTAAAGAAATAAATATCTTAACTTTGGCAGGCCAATACATTTATGAAAATTTAGTTTATGTAAGGAAACACTATGATTCATTTGCTAAAAACAGAAATATTCACCAGTTTAATACAAGAAATAAAGATAAACTTGCCGTTCCAAGATTTAGGCTTGCAAAAACTAGAGGTTCATTTATGGGGAAAAGCATAGCCTTTATTAATAAAGTTCCGCAACAAGTGATTGATCTTCCTTTGCATGAATTTAAAAACCATGTTAAAAAAACGCTCATGAGTAAAGGTTATTATAAAGTAGATGATTATCTTAAAGATCAAAATGCGTGGAAATGATGTAACACATAACTTGCTACTATAAGTACTTTGTTGAAGTAATATAATGTAATAAGTCTATGTTGTTGCCAATAATCCTGTCACCCTGTTGTAATTATTTGGTAACGATATATTCAAGTTTGTAAATATCGTTACTTATGGCTGTTACAGCTGATAAGTTTCTTGCGCCCGTTCTTCTTGTCAGCTAAAAAAGTCTGGAACGGGTGGTAGGAAAATATAGACGATTCAAAAGTACTTAATTATTAAGTTTATTTGAATAAAGCTTATTTGACTTTGACTTTGACTTTAGAGCCTGGTGACAGACAGACTACGGACAGCGGAGTCTTAGTAATAGGGTCTCGTTTTTACCCTTTGGGTACGGAACCCTAAAAATAGAAGTCGAGTATGAAAATAGAAATAATATCACATGGTTAAAACTATTCTTAGCAATAATTTGGTGGATTTGCTTTTTTTGCTAGGTGGATTGGTTTGGTTATTAAAACCTCAACTTTTTATGAGATAATAGGCTAGTTGACAAAATTTGGAAAATAGTTTAAAAATAAAGTTTGGTATCTATTTTACCCCAAAAATATATTATTTTAAGAAAAATAAGTCATTTTACCTATGAATTTTGCGTTTTAAGAAATGAATTCAAAATGACATCGACAAAAGCCAAAACTGTCATGGCGTCTTGAATGACGTCACGCCTCGCGAAACATTCGTGTTTGACACCTACACACATACACCTCTGTGTGTTTGTGTGTGTGTGAAAATGACAGCAACAACAAAGGTTTCGCGAGGCTTGACGTCATGCGTCTCTGATTGGTGTTCAATGTCACGTGATTAAATGGTCAATTTTGCCGATTTTATTTTCCGTAAATATTGGTAATCATTATTTATTTTATTGAAAAAAGCGTTTTTTTGGTTACTATTTATCATGATTAATCATTAGAAACCGTATGCTAGCCGATTTAGTCTTAGTGGAAACAAGCCTATTGTAACTGTTTGTAAGAAGAAATATATAAATTACACGTACCTATAGTCAATAATGTTAACTAAGTTCTAACTTAGTATGAAAATTCCTAGTCTGTGTGATGCATGTTATTCTTGAAAAATTTAAAAAGTAGTAACTATTATTTTAATATTTTGACAAAATAGTCTAACTCTAAAAAATCGTAAAAAACAGAATTATTTAAAGAGCCATGGTATCGTATCTTCTAGAAACAGTGTCGCAAAATTCAAATGGTTTCAAGTAAAGCTAGGAACTATCCCTTTCAACGGTTTATAGCTATGAAGCTTCTGACCTAGATGCTACAAGTCTGAACTAAAACTAGACAGCGTTTAGTTATATAGTTTGTCGTCGTTAATTATTTATGTTAGTTAGTCGTAATAACTGCTAATATTTGAACTTGACAATTATGCAGATAAATTCTATCTTTTAAAGATTTTTGGTATACCAAGTTTAGATTTAAATAATTCTGACAATACACGCAAGTGAAATGTAAGTTTTCTACCGTGAATGAGTACAATAAAATAATTTCATAAAGGCAAGAAACACATTCAGGTAATTAAAACATTTTTTGAAGTGAAAACTTCTTTAGCGGCGTTGTACGCGGGAAAAAAATGCTAAACTCGCGTCAGTAAGAATCACGTGGCTGATCGAAAATGCGTAAGACGGATGTGACGGATGGAGAGTAGACAGCTGGCGGCGGAAGTATCCCCCTCTCTTTCTACGGGGCGCGTTGAAAATGGCGGCGTGTCATTTTAAGACGTAAACACTTGTGTCATCAGCAACGCGCTAATTTTGAAAATGGAACTAATAGCAGCGATCTCTTCGGTGAAATCATAGACTTATTACTCTATGACTATAAGTTTAAATCGTCGAATGCGTGCATGTAGAAATTAAAAAGGCCACTGGCGCGAAATCTTTAGAATTTTTCTCTAATTACAAACTGATTGAATTGTGTGACTGTATAGTAATAGGAAAGAAATAATTTTAATCCTTTGCCGCTAATTTCAAAATATCAAAAATGCACAACGTTAATATTCAAGTTTTAACTTCTGCCGGCACTCCCGGAGTGCCAACCGATTTTTTTCTAACATATTGAATGCATTTAAATCATTTGCGAGCATGCTTTACGAGTTGATGCTAATTCTTAACTAAATGCTCTGTTAAGTTTGGGATTCAAAATTGGAGTGACTGTCAAAAAAATAACAAGGACTACTTTTTGTAGGTACCTACTTACTTTAATTTCTTCACATCGAGTTTCCGTGTAGGGCGCTAACTCAACATTTTTCGTCTGACTTTTAGTCGAGTGTTGCAAATTATGATCCCTTTATGTAAAGCCGCCGAGAGACCGCAAATTCAAATCGCAATTCCAGTATGCCGGCTTACAAGTTGGGTCAGAAAATTAAAATGAACGTTTATTTCTTATTACTTTGGTTTTTGAAGGGGAGTTTTCTCATCTAGACACATTACTATGCACTTATTTAAGAATTTAAGGGACATGAATACTAATAAGCTGAGAAAATAACTTTCGCTAAAAAAACGCATTATAATGAACAACGTACAGTATGGAACCAAAAGGTTTAATTAAATTACACATTCATTACCTTGTATACCTACGTCAAATCGTTTTTCATCGGTAAAGAAAAATAAACTACAGAGTGTAATAAGAGCGACAAAAACACGTTCCATTAATAAATCAGCAGGAAACAACGTTATAAAATTTTAAGAAATGTTCCGTAGTAGGTCCGCCATTTTTGCGTGATTCATAAATTATGTTTAATTATTACGGTGGTATACAACGGGTCGAGAGGAAAGGCTCCGAGCGGAGTGGGCGCACGCTGTAAGTATATAAATTATGAGAGCAGCACACACTCCGTGAATATTGTGCTGCATTTAAGGTATGAGTACTTCGAAAAAGGTAGGGCGGGTTCGCCAGCCTGAATATGCGCCGTCAATATTAGGGAAGTATCTTTGTGAAAATCCACAACTACATCATGTATCAAAAAACCCTGTCAGATCCTGAAACAGTTGATAGTGATGCTTAAACTGAACAAAATTCTCCAAGGCACATAAGTCTAAAAACGAAAAAAAATCATACTCCCATACAAAATGTATTGGTTAGCTGACCGATTTAGGTACATGGAGAGGCGAAAAAAAAATCTTTTTCGACCTATGGAGAAAGTTGACGAGTTTAAGCAATAATAGATAGATGACGTATAACAGTTGTGGATTTTGACAAAGACACTTCGTGTCGAAAATTTTTAGAAATCTATATACTTATTATACGTTTTTATACGCTTATATAAATGACGCCGTTTTTACATGATTAAGTAGACTGCCTCGTGCGAGGCCTGCCCCACGTGGCAAACGTCTTGTCTCGTAAGGCAGTGCGCTTGGTGAGGCGCCCTAATCACGTCACCTAAAAACAGCTGATCGGATATTGATGAAATTAAAACATATAATACTTTTTATTCTGGTTAAAGTTTTCCTAAGGATTTTCTGGAAAGTAGCGGGCGGAAGATAATATTAAGTGCATTGCAGTTATTTTTATCCACTTTCATAATATCAATAAATATTTACTATGTTTGTAGTGTAGTTAAAACTTACTTATGATTAATATGAAATCAAAAACTCTATTATTTAAATCTCTTTATCTTACAAGTCTACCTGAAACTTTTCAAACAAAGGAAGCATGAAATTACATGTTTATATTTAAGAGTAATACTTCTAAAGAGCAGCAAATTACTTTTCCAGTACCACTTTTAAATGTAGGCCGCGGTCTCGTAAACTCTGAATTGAGAGAATACGTTCCAAATCTGGAATAGGAGAGAGTAATAACGTTACGATTGGCCATATATGTCGATTATGTCTACACGGAATTGTATTACGACGGCTATAAACGTCTGTATGTCTCCAATGTGGATTAGTGCAATTATGAACATTGTGTCTTCTAAGTGTGTGGGTGTGGCAAAGATAAAGTAATTACGTTTGAGAGTTTCATGACAATTGATAGATAATTACCTATTATTACAATATAATTACCACATAATAAAACACTAACGGCTATTTTCCACAGCATCCTAGTTTTAGTAGATTTGATTCGTATGGCTGTTCGGTCGCACCGCGCATTTTTCATACTTTTTAAACAGCTGATCGGATATTGATGAAATTAAAACATATAATACTTTTTATTCTGGTTAAAGTTTTCCTAAGGATTTTCTGGAAAGTAGCGGGCGGAAGATAATATTAAGTGCATTGCAGTTATTTTTATCCACTTTCATAATATCAATAAATATTTACTATGTTTGTAGTGTAGTTAAAACTTACTTATGATTAATATGAAATCAAAAACTCTATTATTTAAATCTCTTTATCTTACAAGTCTACCTGAAACTTTTCAAACAAAGGAAGCATGAAATTACATGTTTATATTTAAGAGTAATACTTCTAAAGAGCAGCAAATTACTTTTCCAGTACCACTTTTAAATGTAGGCCGCGGTCTCGTAAACTCTGAATTGAGAGAATACGTTCCAAATCTGGAATAGGAGAGAGTAATAACGTTACGATTGGCCATATATGTCGATTATGTCTACACGGAATTGTATTACGACGGCTATAAACGTCTGTATGTCTCCAATGTGGATTAGTGCAATTATGAACATTGTGTCTTCTAAGTGTGTGGGTGTGGCAAAGATAAAGTAATTACGTTTGAGAGTTTCATGACAATTGATAGATAATTACCTATTATTACAATATAATTACCACATAATAAAACACTAACGGCTATTTTCCACAGCATCCTAGTTTTAGTAGATTTGATTCGTATGGCTGTTCGGTCGCACCGCGCATTTTTCATACTTTTTAAACTATATCTAAACTAAAATTCTGATTAGAATAATTCAAAGAGAAATTATTTAGTTGGACAAGTAATTTTATACGAATCTTTCGGTTCTCCCCAGTTTTGATTGAACAGTAAGCGGTTATTGTGACTATAGAAGAATTTAAAGTTCTTGGACTAAACTAAAATAGCCCCGCGGACTTTTTTGTGGGTGGATGTGAACTATAAACGTTCACCGTGATATTACAAAAGATTTATAAACACTGTTTAATTTACACACCTGTTCAAATGTGATGTGCTGCCACTTTTTTTTAACAATAATATAAATAAAGTAGTTTCGATTATCTCGATTGATGTTGCTAGTAAAAAAACTTGTCTTAGTTCTTTTTTAAAAACGGGACCCTATTACTAAGCCTCCGCTGTCCGTCTGTCTGTCTGTCTGTCTGTCTGTCTGGCACAAGGCTGTATCTCATGAACCGTAATAGCTAGAAAGTTGAAATTTTCACAGATGATGTATTTCTGTTGCCGCTATAACAACAAATACTAAAAACAGAATAAAATTAATATTTAAGGGGGGCTCCCATACAACAAACGTGATTTTTTGCTGTTTTTTGCTCTATATTAATAATAACAACAGGTAGACAGTTGAAAATTTCACAGATGATGTATTTCTGTTGCCGCTATAACAACAAATACTAAAAACAGAATAAAATTAATATTTAAAGAGGGCTCCCATACAACAAACGTAATTTTTTTTGCCGTTTTTTGGTACGGAACCCTTCGTGCGCGAGTCCGACTCGCACTTGGCCGGTTTTTATTTATTTCAGCTGTCTGAAAATCCATTATTACCAAAGAAAATGTAATACCACTACCTCATTACATTTATAGGAAAAAATGTTACCGTGGGCTTCATTATTGCAATTTTCGTATCAATCTCTTATAAATTACCCTTGAGGTCATTTTAGAGACATAATAATATAATTTTTACACTCAGTTACAGTCTAAAATCTGTTTATTTACTATGTCAAAGCTGGAAGCAAACCTTTTGTTAGAGGTGGGTTTTACTGTATTTATCTAAAACGTCTGATCGTGATTGAAAGCCTATACTCAAGTTTTAGATTTGGATCGCGCAAACAGCTTATTGGCTTCAAGTATAGATTACATTACAATCAATCATTCAATAGTAGCCGAAATAAAAACATCGTTTGATATATTTTAGCTATTAAATAACAAATGATCAATGTTTTAGTACCCACATTACTCAAATATTGCGATAAGATTGGAAATTGACCTATAGTCCCAGGAGGTCACCCAAGACGCTATTTTTTTCTAGTCACTTTTTCAATATTGGCACAGTATATATTGCAATAACTCAGTCGGGTAGTGCTTCTGTCACTAAAAAAATCTTGAATTGGTAATTGGTAAAAGCATTTCAGTTGGGAACAAACTGAAGTTTGAAGTTGCAAATTACACTTTAGATTCACAGATAACGAATTTCTTAGATACAGTTATTAATTTAAATTACTGGACGAGAGTACAGAGTTCTAAACTTTCGACTTTTGTGTTTCGGTCGGAATAGCGGTTCTTCTACCTTACAATTATCTCTAAACATTTTTTTATACTTATAATGTTTTCTTACATACTTTCATTAACAATTGTAAGTACCTACCTAAGTAGTTTTTATATTTCTTAACTTTTCAAAATCTCGATTTTAGTTTCAAATACATTAAGTTTTCTTTCTTTTCATTGTGTCGGCAAGAATCAAATCGACAGCAGCGTATTGATAGTGCGGGCATGACGCGAGGTCGCGTGACGTCTATCGGAACAGCTTATCGGAAAAGCCTGCCGATAGGGGTTGTTTACAACACTTAATAACAACGGGTTACACCTACGACGATGTAAAAAAACTTGCAATTTCCAATAAAACATTTGCTTCTAAATTTCCCTTTCATTAACAAATTAAAATGTTACAGGGGTGGAGATCATAATTGTTTTAACTATAAAAGGTAGCAATATACAATATACAACCCCGCCTATACGCACTTGCGACACCACCCAGGGATATCACTCACTCGGTGCCAACCCTGACCCCGATTCCTACCCCTTTTTAATGTTCTTATAATGAGCTTTATCAAAATTTTGTAGTCAGTTACTAAATAGTAGCCTTTTGTCAGAACGTACCATAGAAAAGGCTTCAAACGTTCCAGCCTGGAATAAGCTTTGTCTGCGAAAACCCAGACAATAAATTTTGTACCCCAGATAAACTTGCAATTGACTTTGCATAAACTTTTTCGTAATGGCAGATAAGTATCATGAAATAAATAACACAAAATTAAGCTGTGGCGGGGAAGTTTGATCACGTGACGTGACTCGGTCACAAAGTATAAAACAGAAGACAGAAGAGTGGCTCGGAACAAGTCACGGTTTGCCGTACGCTTACAATTACGTACAGGAAATAATATAACCGGGGTAAGTACTGTCTCAAAATATGAAGTATGTGGTATGTGCTGTAGAAGCTTCGATGATGGATCCTATACTGGACAGAGGAAAACAAATGAATCATCATCATCATCATATCAGCCGCACGACGGTCCTACGCTGCCTGCATCCAGCGGCTTCCCGCGACCTTCACCAGATTGCTGGTCCATTTTAGGGGCCTATCCACGGAGCGTCGCGTCATCTGGTCGCCATTCAATGACGTCAAATACTGAATCACGATGTATCAAAAATTCGACTCGTCACCAGATCGTTTTCTCAGGCGGGATCCAAACCCGCGACCTTTGGAAGTCCAGTCCAATGCTCTTCCAACTGAGCGATGGAGTCAATTTTTTTTTAGTTTTCGTACTCTTTCGCTGCAAGCCAGCTTTATTTAATCAATGTGAGGAATTGTCCTCGACATCCAATTGAAATATCTTTCCAGATATTTGACAATCGGTTAAGATGAAATTTTAAATTTGAGATTTTAGCATTCACAATGGTATGACGTTATTATTTTCGAATATGGCCAGAGCGGTGCTTCTAGCACAATGCTTAGGTTCTATGTTACGATCGCGTCACGCGCAGATCCGAGCAGTGATTACATCATTATTGCGTGGAAGTCGACTCCGTTTGCCGCAGGCACCCGGCGACGTTCGGAAACGGAAATAAAGGACTACAGGTTCTATTGCTGAAGTCTAACTTGAAATTGAACGCGGGCCTGCTGGAGGTGATCAGGGAATTTCCTGAAACTCGACAAAAACTGGGTAGCAACTTACGTATTTTTGAGTCATGTCAACTGGAGCAAAATACTGCGCGTTGCATAAGCAAATTACACTTTCTATTTATAACACTAATGTGAGGAATGTTTGCTTACTGTCCAAAACTTACGCTACTGCTCCTTTAAATAGACCGCGGTCAAAGGGTAATGGGAGTTTCTTATACTTATTAGGATAAGTTTAGCATTCTGAAGATTGGAATGGAAAGATTTTGTTGTCTTTATTAAGGTGCAGTAGGTATATATACATACTGTACCTTACTGTACTTTAATAAAGACAACAAAATCTTTCCATTCCAATCTTCAGTATGCTAAAACACAACGAAGTAGATTGTAAACTTAATTAAGTCTCTTCCAAAAACATTCCAAAAAGGTGTATAACTTTTAAAAGCAAAGGTATACAGGGACGAATTTAGGTAATGGAAGCGACTAATTGTGCGGGTAAGGACATCCGTCTTGTAAATAGGTCCGCACCACACCCAGAGCACTTTCATTAAGTTCCTTCAGTACAATATTGTTTGTATTGAATACATTAAGGTCGCTCTTTACTTAAATGAATGTAACATACTTCATTTCCTTTTGAATGGTGAAATGGAAAACTAACAGGCTTACCAATCTATATACCTATACTTACAGTTAGAACGGAAGTGATTTCCTTACAGATGTTCTAACAATAACTGAAATAACCCACAGTGACTCTAATACCATGAAGGATGAGCTACAAAAAGTCTGACTTCAGCTATTTTTTGAATTGCATTCATAAATATTTTTATTATCAGCCTTCAAACAGAAATAATTAAATATTTTTAATGTCAGCCTTCAAACAGAAATACGATGGTTGTTGTTAGAGTTTCTATTTAACTTCTTCGGATTTCCGATTTCGGTTGATATATTTGTTAAGCTAAAATTCAACTAAAATTAAGATCATTTATACACTACGAAAAGTTTTCAGAAACAACTTTTAAAAGTTAGATCAACAGAAAACACTGCCTACTTATGCAGTCCGAATTTATACCAACCTCCATATAAGTATAATGAAATATAGTAAATAAGTAGTAAAAGTAAATACGAAAACTTAATAAGATAATGGAAAAATGGCAGATCTTCTAACTTCCGAAGTCGATGCGGGTGTTGACAATAAAAAAGACCTCAATAAAACTTCTTAACGACTGTAGTACTGTGTAACCAATAATTTGGTAGCGAAACACCACTCCCTCCATGAACGCTGGTCGAATACGAAATTCAACACATTGATTCGCCTCGTTATTTTGAATCCGTATAAAAGACTTGGAAATCCAATTTAAGCATTAGTACTTGGTTGATTTTACGGTTTGTAACGTAAGAAAATTTTCGTGAAATCCATTCTCTCTGGATAAGTGGCTTTTTAACAATCGGAGGGAGTGATGTTTCAATTTATTTATGGTTGTCAAAACAAATCGAATCAGTCAATCAAAACAAATTTAAGGAAATTTCTCTTTTTTCTATTTACCAGGAACAGTTTGTTAATGTGGAAGTTATTCTAACGGCATTTTGAGCTAATTAATATCTATCTACTGCTACAGAAAGGCACTAAATGAATGCGTTTTTTCATCAACCACAGAATAAATACTATTAGTAGAATTTACACAGTAGAATCTTAAACTGTGCTCTTTTAATGATTTTAGACAAAGTCAAAGTCAAAATTAAATAATCTTTATTCAAATAAACTTAATAATTAAGTACTTTTGAATCGTCTATAGTATAATTATAATCGGACATAGACATAGCGGGCGTTACATTGACGCCACAGGACTATACATCACCAATTGTTTTTTTACTCTGTGGTGACGCGCTACATTACTTCGATAGAAAAAGGCTAAAGTGGCATATCTTTTGCTTTTTTATTGTCGTAATAAAGCTAAAATTACTCCACTATTTAAGGCTGAACACTGCGTTTCATTTTATACCATAGAAGCTTATTCTAGCTTCATTGTGTACAGTCTGTGTATGAGCAGTATCAAATACAATTTTTGCGACACTCCCGAGGAATTGAAACAGAAGTGTCCCGGGCAGCGATTTGGGATTTTCTCCGTGTTGCTGAACTCATTCTTATTTCAGTGAGGGGAGATGTTCCCTTTTATGAGAATAGTCAAATGTGCAACAATGCTTTTGTACATGTATGGTTTGATTAAATACTATTTGCATTTAATTTTATCTGTATTTGTTTTTTTTTATTAAGCAGTATTTTAAGAAATAGATAAATATCATCGCTGCCATACATCGTGTATCAAAAACTCTGTCAGATCCTGAAACAGGTAATAGTGTTGCTGAAACTGAACAACATTCTCCATGGAACATAGGTCGAAAAACGAAAAAAGATTTTTTACACTAAATTCGTTTTTCGACTTATGTTCCTTGGAAAAAGTTGTTTAGTTTTAGCAATTCAGGATCTGACAGGGTTTTTTGATACATGATGTATAAATCGAAATTGATACATGCAATGTTATAATTTTCTTCTACATTTTAACACGTGATGTGTAAAAAATAACACAGCGACCCATATTTATAATTAAGAATGATGTGTAGGTAGTTAATTCAAAAAGATGAAGCTGCGTAGGTAATTTCTTTCACGGAGAACAATACATTTAGGGCAATTCTGTAAGGATCGCTCGCACACACCATTCAGCCCCTGTCGAGGGTCGCCCATTGTTCAGTAATAGTTGGATCTTTATGCTCAAATGGAGTATAAAGATAATCAAGATTACTCCGTACTTTTCTCATTCATGTATATCAGGGATGTTGACAGTTGACAAATTGTGAGTGGTCACAATTTGTCAAAAAAATTCAACAGTATGTTAGGTACGTGGGTACCTAACATACTGTTGAAAATTTTTCATGAGTAAGTATAAAATAAGTTTTAGCATTTTTATTTTCATTGCATTTAATACAGAGACGTACAAACTTACAAGTTTTTCCCAGTCGTAGACTTAATTCACCTGGGCCAAATCACCTGGGTGAATTAAGTATACTAATTGGTACACTTAATTCTCCAGGGGGAATAGGTGAATTAAGTATAGTGATTTCCACCAAAATCAACACTGTTGTTGTTACCCGACTGCAAGAGGGTTATGTTTTTTTCGTTATAAAATTATGAAAGAAATAGTTTCGTTTCCGTTATTTTCATTGCTTAATAATGAGTGTCATGTCTCCTCGTATGCCTATACAAGGTGTTTGGAAATAGCTTTATAAAGCCGTATATAGTAGATAGGGGGGTACTAAGCATACAACCCCGAAAAATTGGTTTAAACTCTGAAACCACCACATGGCTGAGAAATTTTGTTTAAAGACAACATTTCTCACTCTAGGGATGTCACTTCGAAATTTTCCATACAAATTTTTATTTGTATGGAAACCCTAGACGCAAAAAGACAATATTGTTTCGATAATCAATCCCATTAATAGGCAAAAGCAAAACACAATTTTGGTCTAGGGTTGCCACTATTCAATTTATAATAAAAATATTTTTTTTCAAAAAAGTGGTGATTTTCAGGATTTATGATAGTTTTCCAGGGTTGTGTGTATGGTACCCACCCTATCTATATTCGGCTTTAAAAGGCTATTTCCAAACTTGTTCCAAACAAGTTCACAAATTGTATAATTGTGTACTATGTGAACATGTTTCCTATTAAAAGTCCCATATTACCACCATTATCTTTGTATAATAATACATAACGCAAGTGCAGTTGCGTTTTATATTCTCTCCTAATATTCTTCTGATATTATCAGGAATTTTCCTGGAAACCTCGGTTTCCGCGGGCTGGGCCGTCTTACTAAAGTCCCTGATTAACAGTGATTTCAATGCATCCCGTCGGATGATCCTATAGCATGTTATCATAAGTAGGCAACATTTACATATACCGTATTGTTTTATTGGTCGAGATTGCATCAGATTTTTTAAAGACAAATAACGTTACTGAATTTTTCATAGTGAAGCTACATAGACCATGTGAGAGTGATGCTACATAGAACAAATGAAGCTAATGTGTTTGTCTAATTTATTTCAAGAGCCCTTAGCTTGCGACGCAAGTACAAATTAACAAACTTAACCCATTTATGTAATAAATAAGTCTAAATTAAGTAAAATTTTAAAGAAAACAGTGATAAATATTAAAATTTCCTGAAGAAAAACGCGTGCAATTTGTTTTAATTGCAAAAAGTAATTGAAATTTCTTATGATTTATTCTGATTATTATCAAGCAGTTCATTAAGCTCGTGGTAATGTTCCGGCGCAGACTCAAGTTTGTGGAAACATTAAATTATCACTTTAATACCATTGCTAGCCGTCGGTTACGACTGTAAATCAAGATTATAGCGTTATAATCATGAATATCCTGAAATTGCGGGACTTTGCCATTAGCTACACAGATATTGGTTATAACCGAGAGAAAAATGGATTCTCAAATTGTGAAGTTGTATTTTTATAGCGTTTTTATGACATGAGAGCGAAGAAAATTATTCGCCTTCCGTACATTTCTTAACATGAAACCTTACTTCGCATTTGATGAATAAAACTGTTATGGAATGGAATTCAAGATTTGATACAGCCACTTGGAACTAGGTCAATAATCTGTAAAATATTTGTATTCAGAGGGGATTCCGTGGAAACCTTCGGATAGGAATTTGCTATGCAATACTCTAAGTGCATTCATGTTATTATCAAAGCGTTTCTTTCGTCTAATAAAAGTGAAAACTTTGTCTATAAGTGTAAGTATAAGTGAAGTGAAGTTGAATATATGCTTTAATTGGAAATTATGTACCATAATTAAAAGGTATTTATTTATTTAACGAGTATATAGATAAGTACATTAGGTACATCATCGTTACGAATGTGGTTACAACGAAATCGGGCGTGCGAGTGATCATCGAGATAAATATACACCTACATACCTTTGTTGCAACATACTAATAAAACCGGCGACCAGAGAATTATAATAAAAAGAAACGGATGAAAAGGAATGCTTAATAGTTATTTATGCAACTGTACTATAACGAGGGGTATTAAAACACGAATGTGGGTTTATCACACGAGGCGAAGCCGAGTGTGATAATAGTATCACATGAGTGTTTTAATACCTAATTATGTACAGTTGCATACAAGACTTTATCTACACCCATTTTTTTTTATTTTTTCTTATTTTTATTAGGGAAACAAACAATATTTTAATACATATGGATTAAAAACACCCATGATATTTATCTAAACCCATGATATACAGTGCCTTTGGTCTTGAACTAGCGATAATTTAAAAGCGTGTAATACACTTAATTTTATCGACAAAATCACCCACATGTTGTGGTCTATCCCCACTCCTGTTGGAATGGCCGCCATTTTAAATTTGACTTTTTATTTTAGATGACCTTGCAGAAAAATATTAATTTATCCGGATTTAGAAATCCTACAGTTATAACATAAATATTTTTTGAAAGCTAATAATATTACCTAGTAATTTAAAAAATAAAATGTCTAATTTTTTTGTTTAAATACGTCTTAAAAAATTACTGAAATAAAATTTTATACGAAATTTGTGCGATTTTTTTGAGTTTTTATTACATTTCTCAAAAACTAGGACATTAATGTCCACTTTTTTTGCTCTATTAAAATACACAAAAATATTATCTACAAAATGATTATAAAATTTATTGCTCTATGTTGCATATTTCGTGAGTTATTTTTGTTTGAACTATGACCCTTACGTAACCAAAAAATGATTATTTTCGAAAATGGACATAATTACAAGCATTTTGAACATATTTTAAATTAGGTTGATAATATTATCTGAATACTAATTTCATCAAATGATAAAATCTAGTTTTTAGGAATTTTGTTTTTTTTTTATTTTCGAAAATAACCATTTAGTACTTGTCAGGGTCATATTCAAACAACAATAGCTCTCGAAATATGCAACATAGAGCAATAAATTTTTGAGTTGTTCTGTAGATAATATCCCTGTGTATTTGAATAATGCAAAAAAAGTGAATATTAATGTCCTAGTTTTTGAGAAATGTAATAAAAAGTCAAAAAAATCGCACAAATTTCGTATATAATTTTATTTCAGTATTTTTTTATGACGTATTTAAACAAAAAAATTAGACATTTTATTTTTTAAATTACTAGGTAATATTATTAGCTTTCAAAAAATATTTTTGTTATAACTGTAGGACTTCTAAATCCGGAGAAATTAATATTTTTCTGCAAGGTCATCTAAAATAAAAAGTCAAATATAAAATAACGGCCATTCCAACAGGAGTGGGGATAGACCCCAACATGTGGGTGTTTTTATCGATAAAATTAGGTATAATAAACGCCTTTAAATTATCGCTAGTTCAAGACCAAAGGCACTGTATATGTATCCTCTATAAAGGTTTGACTTTGACTTTGTCTTTGACTTTGACTTCCCTCTCCCTCCTTGTCATTATATCTTACGCAAGAGTGTTATAATGTTGTACTGAATTTCATAATGCAACGCTCGCGCGTGGGCGCGCGGCGCTGCAGGACCAGCTCTCGCTCGGGATATTGTAATGATGGCAGTAAGCTGTTTCAGAACCCCTTACAAAGGATTTAAAGCATGGGTGTAGATAAAAGTCTAAAAATGTCAAGTATTTACAGTTTTATCTTTTCACGCTTGTGGAAGGTAGGTATGTTATAATGAGGTGCGTTGAGAGTTTTTCAGTCCCCATTCACTAAGCGTAGGCCGGATAAGTCAGCCGTTGCATGCTAAAGTCGGTCGTTTCTTTCACGGAAATAGATGGAGCATTGAAAAACGAGCTAGCAATAATAAACTGAAAATGTATTATAGTATTTGGAAGCGCTTGTGAGTAACAGCTGTTTAGCGCGACTATTCCAAAATTTTAAAACAACTGTTGGCGACTGGCTGGTGGATGGATTATAATACCATGTATATTTTAGTAGTGTACTCCTTTTATATTTTCAATGTCATGTCATGTATGGGAATAAAAGTTGTTATCAGCAAATGGTCTTTGTCCACTTATCGATTATTTACGGCAATCGTTTATGTACGTTTAAAAGTTACATGTAGAGACAAGAATTAAGTAATAGTTCCATTACATTGATCTTATTGTTGTGCACATTTCATACCCATACGTCACTTTTATTTTTAGATATTGTTATTTTAAGAACAATGTTTAACTCTGGCTTGAGATAAAAATACTACTTCTTAAAAATATACATGGCGTTATTTTGCAATACCCTTGTTTTCTTTGTGTTCCAGAATAAAAAATATAAAGTTTCTTAAAAAGAAAATAGAAAACATCGTCCTCATTAGTTAGTTACCTCCACCAACTTTAATATTAACGATCGAGTCAAAGTTACGATATTTATCTACACTCTGTGACATTCGTGGTATAACACGCGAAGCAATCGTATAGACATTATGGGGACATTAAGCCGGTTTTGCATTGCTTATGTAGTTCACAGGGGTAATATCCTATACGACAAGTGTCGTTTTTCCTATCTTATTACAGCGTACTATGCTGCAATAGTGGTAGAATATTTAAATTTAAGTCAACAATTGTTTAATAGAAACACTTTTTTGTTTTGGTATAATTAGAGGCAAATAAGTTCGATGTCCTGTGTCAGAGGGCTTATTACAAAAACCGGCCAAGTGCGTGTCGGGCCACGCGCCATAGGGTTCCGTAGTTACCTTATACCATACCATATTAAATACCACCTATCATTTTTCGTTTACAAAAATAACTTTGTTTTTCACAGTGTTGGTATGAATGACAAGGTTATATTTGCGGTTTTGGAAAATGTGCTATATCTCAAAAACTAATTACTATATCTCGTTCAAACCAATTTTGGTTGAAAGTGTTTATTAAGATCTACAGCATATATTTTTTTTAGATTTTACACTCTCTTATTTCAAAAGTTAAAGGGGGGGGGGGGGGACACACATTTTACCACTTTGGCGGTGAATATCTTTCAAACGATTGACTTTGAGAAAAAGTTGTCTTAGAAACCTCAATGTCATTTTTAAAGACCTATCTATAGACACCCAACACGTGTTGGTTTAAAGAAAACATTTTTTTTCAGTTTCAGTTCCATGTATGGGGAGCCCCCCCTTAATCTTTTATTTTTCTTATTTTTGTATTAAATTCGTTAAGCGATTAACAGAATACATCTACCTACCAAGTTTCAACTGTGTAGTCTTAATACTTTCGGAATAAAGTGGCTGTGACATACGGACAGACAGACAGACAGACAGACAGACATGACGAATCTATAAGGGTTCCGTTTTTTGCCATTTAGGCTACGGAACCCTAAAAAGTATCGTGATAAGCGTTCGATGTTCGTCCCACTCCGTGACACTATTGCCTCACGAATAAGGTTCAATATCAAGTAAATTGAACGATGAATTGCGTCCGACTATCGTGATTCTTTTTTGTAATAGGCCCTCAGGTAACATCTTGTTGATACTAATTGTTTTATCATACAGACATTATGAGGAGAGGACATCAAGCCAGATTTGCATTGCTTGAAGTTATCTTGCCTTCTGTTGACAAGAATATGACAATGTTATTTCTACGAAGAATGAATAAAATATTATAATTTAAAAAAGTACAACATAACTTTACCGTGTTGAACTGTTATTGAACAACGTTTTTCGACACTCGGCTGATAATGGCTTTGTAAACTACATCGTGATATTTCCAACTTAAGAAGCAGGAGCACGGGCGATTCCCAAAGCGAGCGTTTTATTGGATCACTGATCTCTTTCGCAAACTTATTCCTGTATCGCGTCAAACTTACAAGTTTGGAACGAATGATTTAGGAAATTGTTACTGTTGAATTCGGTATTCGAACAAATGTTTCCCTTTTCCTTTTTGGGAATATTTTAATCAAACTTGCTAACTTTTTGAAGGTAAGTACCTCTTGTTTTATTACTGGTCAAACCAAATTTTAAGAATTTTTAAAATGACTTCATTAAAATTGCTCTGTATTTGTATTCAGTTAATGATGTTGTTATGCTTGCATTCGAATTTCAGTTCTTGAAATATTTCGAGACTAACAGTTTGTCTCGAAGAGACGAAGAGTTACTCCGTTTGATGTGCGTTGAAAGTATGAAGTTCACTTTATTAAGTAAAAACTCTCTTGTTGAAAAGTAGCTTCTATCACAGATAACATAATGGGGGCACTATTGCTGTTCGTTCGAAGTCGGTAGTATAGACAAAGACACTTTTTGTAAGTAGGTACAAGGTATTGATTAGCATATAGGTAACTACATAGTAAACAGATGTTTATAGTATGAGAAGATAAAGTGTTTCCTTTTGGAAGTGAATAAACACCCCAGGAAAAGAGCCGTTATGCTCAATAAAATATTGTCAGTTCACTGAACAGGAACTTAGAAGTTATCTTCGTCGAATTATTAAAATAACAACAACAAACATTTCTTGGTCTAGTTCACGAAAATATATTTAACTGTAGATAATATTAAATAACCCTTACTATTAATATCTACTCTAATTGTTACACATTTATGAGTATGACCCAAAAACACCCTAATTTCAACGCCAAAAACGGTAGTGATTCACTGTTATAATTCAGATTAGAACAGACTTTCAAACGAATTGAGCCTAGCGAACTTCTCTTAACACGCATTAATCTGTCCCAATTGATCGAGTTTATAACTTTCTGCTCGGGAATATAATATTCGTTCCAAACAGATAAAGCTAATCGAGAATGTCGTAGTTTTTTGATTTCAGTAAAAACATAGGTAGGTACAGTTTATCTGCCACGTCACTTTATGTAAATATGCCATGCTATACGACGTGTTAATAAATGAACCCAAAATGGAAAAATCGTTTCTCCGGACCATGAAACTGAACAACTTTTACTATGAGACAATCTGAAATCGCGAAAAAAATCATATGTTTCATACATTTAGATATTTTCGTTATTAATTTTTGTATGAAACAGCTTTTTTGGCGGCGTTGTATACTTTTTTTGTAATGGGGAAAAAATTTTAAACTCGCGTCAGTCAGGGTCACGTGACCCTGTTTGAAAATTCGTAAGACGAATGTAGCCGAAGACAGCCGGCGGCAGAAGTATCCTCTTTCTACGGGGCGCGGCGAAAATGGCGGCGCGTCATTTCAAGACGTAAACACTTGTGTCACCATAGCAACGCGCTAATTTTTTAATTCAATGTCAAAACTCTAGATTTTCTGTCAAGCTATGGATAAGACCTTCTTACAATACTGTTCTGTATTTGTAAATTCAAATGCAGAGTGACTTCGTAAGACGGCAATTGGTGCAAAATTATTCCCTTAGGCGGTGGTCTGCAACAAACGCCGGTAGCGACGCTGCAAGCCGCGCCCAGCGTACCAGACGTCGGACGCGGCTTCCAGCGTCACTGTGATGGTCACTCGGAACTGTTTTTAAGTTTCGCATACGCTCAATGTAAACGGACATGAACGATTAACATATGGATGACCTGCATACCCACTTTAGGTACTTACCAAAGTGAAGATAGTCATGAATGTCAGTACTTAAATATTATGTTGATTTTTATCGCATAGTACCTATGCAAGGTAAATAAATACAAAACCTTAAAACAAAGTACCTATGTACCTACACAGTACAAAAACAAAATAGGTGGTGAATTTAACATTTATTTCACTAGTCAAGGGCCAATCGGGCTGTGGGAGGTGACCCACTGCCTGCCTTGCACGGCCCTGACGGTGTATGGAGATGGCCAAACTTGTCCAGCCATCTCCCAGAAGTGAGGAGGCCCGGGTTGCCGGGCAGCCGCCAGGTCGCATTGGGGCGATTCCCACAACGACCCTCTATGGCCAGACGGCGGCGAGTGGGCAGGTACTGAAGTTTTTTAGCGGGTATTCCCTTCTCCTGGGATTCCACCGAGCTTTGACTTGGTGGAATTACGGTCAGTCAGTCAGGAGGCAGTCGTGGAGGGAGCCGCAACGTTGAATGTTGCGGTCCCCTCCTGGCGAGTGCCACATACCCCCTTCCCGCTCACCTGGTTGACCAACAACCAATCTTATTTCTTCCCAACGTTTGTGTTTCAACACATTGTTTTTATTGCTGGCATCATAATATTATGAAACTATGTTTCATTTAACTAATTCTATTAGTACTCTGTCTTGTTCCTACTTAAATTTCCTAAATTTGACCATTTCCACAGTGACCGCTCGACAAAAACACGGCGTCCGTGTACGCAAGAATGCTCCAAAATGACTTCGTAGGCGGCGTACCACCTACGAACGCGGCGCACGAACGCGTTCGTGCGCCGCGTCAGGCGTGTGAGAGAGACCACTCTATACTCCGACCCATAATTCAATGCAGTAGATTGACAGCTCAAGTGTGACCACTTTAGGACAAAATAAAAGTAGTGATGCGTTAAAATAATCGTTCATTCAATTAACATTCAGTTAAAAATCGGTAAATAAATATTAAATTTACTATTTAGAATAGATTTAGTGTAAGTATTCTCATTCGATCATTACTATAGTTTTATCATAATGGTAGACCAGAATCTCATGAAACGGTAGTGAAATATTTTTTACTAAAAACACATAGTTGTTGCATACAGTCAGTCAAGAAAGTCATAAAATTACTTTTTACCATCGCCACAAGAAAAAGTGCGTTTAATTCAACGATAAGAGTGAATAAAACGCTGTTTTATTCACCGAGTGAATAAAAATATTTTGAATTTGGAACAAGCGCGCATCGTATGAATTATGTACAAAAAAAATAAAACGTGCTAAAAGTATAGAGCTATTCCATAGATAAAGCCTCCCGCCAATTTTATTTAGGTTCTTTTTGGTGTCTTATCTTTGGGTTATTTTCTAAAAAATATCCCGCCAAATTAATTAGGTTCTTTTTAGTGTCTTATCTTTGGGTTCTTTTCTATGTAATAGAAGGAGATTAGATGTCCAGTCTTGCATTGCATTAGTCTATTCCATGAGTCTGGTACGATCTTCAGACTGTAATTTCCCTCTTAACGTGGTTGTTTTATTGTTGGAAAACTTCTAGTTTCACTATTTTCTAATGTTTAAATATTAGTAATTACCTACCTAAATAATAAAAATGTAATAACTATAAATACTATAGGTTTAAGTACTGCTATCTCTTGGTTTTCTCGCAGTCAATGGTAAAAAGTAGAGTACACAACTCGTGAAAAAAAAAAATCATCTCGGTCCTCTGTATCCCTCGCTTCGCTCAGGATTCTACTTTTGAATCCCTCGCTACGCTCGGGATTCAACTCTAGAATCCTTCGCTGCTCTCGAGATCCAACTTAGTCCCTCGAACTAAATTCCCTCTTTTTTCACTTGTAGCATAATCTACTATTCTTTGTCATTAGTGTTATTTACTACTTTTGTAATGCAACAAACACTTGTTTTTAATAAAAATAATTTCACTTCCGTTTCATGGAATTCCGGTCTGCCTCTAGGTTTCGTGCTCAAACCCTGTTTATAAAACTGCTAAATATTATGAATACTGTGAATACTATGATAAGATAATACACGTGCATAGGTTTATTTAAATATTAATGGAACATAACGGAATTGAAATTGCTAGGTGTTTTTTTAACTGAGCTATTTTAACAAATTTTTATTAGGTTGCTTTCTCGTTTTTAGTAATAAGAGAACTAAAATATGGCCAATTTAATAGATCACATTTGAAATTTCTTCAAAATTCAATTCAATTTTTAATTGCTATCTGTAATTCATACTTAAAATTAACAAACAATCGTATACTTATGTCAAATTAGTTTTCATAATTAAACATATACAGGGTGCATTTGTAATCATTCTCCAAATTTTAAGGATGTGTTCAGTCGATGAAACTGAACAACTTTCTACATGAAACATGTGTCGAAATACGCCAAAAAATTTTGTTCATCCCATACTAAACTGATCACGTGATCTCTTTGATTTGTATGAAAAGTCATTTTTTTTACATATTTTACCCTATGTTTCTTAGAGAAAGTTGTTCAGTTTCATAGACTGAACACATCCTTAAAATTTGGAGAGTGATTTCAAATGCACCCTGTATTTATTAGGTACTTAAATTATTTCCTTGCTTCCTCCAGGAATATCCAATACTAATGGAGAATGTCCGAAAAATATCAAATTAGCTGAATAATTTACTATAGGTAGGAATAAGCTCCCTTAGTATTAGAAAAAAGTTTCAAAATTTTCGGTTGCGTGAAATAATTTTAATAAATGAAAGTCTCTTCGACTTCACAAATGTACGAAAGTAACAGCAGAATGGAAATTATACCTTTGCCACCACCTGCCACAGCCACAACAAGTATTTAAAAAAAAGTTTTGACATTTTGTATTGAAACATTTTTTTAATACCATGATGTGGTTGTGACAGGTGGTAGCAAAGGTATAATTTCCATTCTGCTGTTACTTTCGTACATTAATGAAGTCGAAGAGACTTTCATATTTTTTTTTTTTTCACGCAACCGAAAATTCTTAAACTTTTTTCTATTACTAGGGGAGCTTATTCCTACATATAGAAAAATATTCAGTCAATTTGATTTTTTTCGGACATTCCCCATTACGGAACAATATTATGTATTTTCAACATCACAAATGATAAGACATTAAAATAAAGCAACATCATTGTTTCATAATATTTGGCAACTATTTAAATTAAGCAAATAAACGTTGCATTTTGTTTTACGTTAATAATCAAACTAACTAAACTACTACTACAAATTAATTAAAATGACAACCATAAAAAATACTAAATCAAACCAATTGAACATGATTCAATCGCTTTCTGTTCACATCACTAGTAGACATGAGGTGGCAACATAATTTTACGAAATGACAGTTCGAAATGTCATTCTACTGCATTGAATTATGGGTCAGAGTTATAGTATATTTCCATAGTAAGCATTCGTAGGCCGCGTACAGCGTTACGCCGGACGCGACCTACGGCGTTTGTTGCAGACCACCGCCTTACCATTCCAAAATATCAAAAATGCACAACGTTAATATTCATGTTTTCACTTCTGCTGGCACTCCCGGAGTGCAACCCGAATTTTTTTTCGCTTTTTCAGAGTTGGTCCCATACTAAAAGTTGTTCAGTTTGATGGTCCGAAGAAACAGTTTTCCCATTTTGGGTTTATTCATTTACTCGTTGTATAGGTATAACTTCTTAAAATGTTTACTTATTTCCAAAAATAAAGTAATTGTTTTTTTAGGTCATAATTTGCTATCAAATATTGGGGTACTTTCGCGCCAACCACCGACTTTTTTCCACTTTATAGCTAGCTAGCTTTGTATATCCGCCAGTTTAAATTACATCGAGATTTATTGAATTACACCCTTTATGACGAGAGACGAGAAGATGGCCGAGCCAGAGTAACGTTGAGTAAACCTTACTGCAGAATATTTTATAAAGGTCATCTTTGATGTTACTCTGCTACTAATGATGACGAACTCTTTACTATACTTTAAGGATATAGAAAACATTAGATTGAGTTAAAACGCATTACAGTATTTTTTAACGATCTTCATTTTTAACCGACTTCAACAAAAGGAGGAGGTTCTCAATTCGATTGTATGTATTTTTTTTTTAATCGTTGATCGCGCGTATCTTCGACATTTATGGACCGATTTTGATGATTCTTTTTTTGTTCGATTGAGTTTGCTTGCGAGATGGTCCCATTTAATTTTTTTTCAAATCGGTCAAGTAGTTTTCAAGTAATTCTGAAAATACTATGATTTTGCATCAATTACCTTGACGACTTTGTTATTTATGAACCGAATTAGATGAAGTTTTTTGTGTTGGAAAGGGGATACCTTTAGTGTAGTCATTTTAACCGACTACAAAAAAAATAAGGTTCTCAGTTTGACCTGTATATAGAATGTTTCTCCGCGATTATCTCACGTTTGGCTGAGCCGATTTTTCTACTTAAATAATATACTTACCTACACTATCTAATACAGAAGGTACTGACACTAAAAATAAACAAATTAAATTACACATTCATTACCTTGTATACCTACGTCAAATCGTTTTTCATCGGTAAAGAAAAATAAACTACAGAGTGTAATAAGAGCGACAAAAACACGTTCCATTAATAAATCAGCAGGAAACAACGTTATAAAATTTTAAGAAATGTTCCGTAGTAGGTCCGCCATTTTTGCGTGATTCATAAATTATGTTTAATTATTACGGTGGTATACAACAACGGGTCGAGAGGAAAGGCTCCAAGCGGAGTGGGCGCACGCTGTAAGTATATAAATTATGAGAAGAGCACACACTCCGTGAATATTGTGCTGCATTTAAGGTATGAGTACTTCGAAAAAGGTAGGGCGGGTTCGCCAGCCTGAATATGCGCCGTCAATATTAGGGAAGTATCTTTGTGAAAATCCACAACTACATCATGTATCAAAAAACCCTGTCAGATCCTGAAACAGTTGATAGTGATGCTTAAACTGAACAAAATTCTCCAAGGCACATAAGTCTAAAAACGAAAAAAAATCATACTCCCATACAAAATGTATTGGTTAGCTGACCGATTTAGGAACATGGAGAGGCGAAAAAAAAATCTATTTCGACCTATGGAGAAAGTTGTCCAGTTTAAGCAACACTATCAATAATTGATAGATGACGTATAACAGTTGTGGATTTTGACAAAGACACTTCGTGTCGAAAATTTTTAGAAATCTATATACTTATTATACGTTTTTATACGCTTATATAAACGACGCCGTTTTTACATGATTAAGTAGACTGCCTCGTGCGAGGCCTGCCCCACGTGGCAAACGTCTTGTCTCGTAAGGCAGTGCGCTTGGTGAGGCGCCCTAATCACGTCACCTAAAAACGGCTGATCGGATATTGATGAAATTAAAACAGAATACTTTTTATTCTGGTTAAAGTTTTCCTAAGGATTTTCTGGAAAGTAGCGGGCGGAAGATAATATTAAGTGCATTGCTGTTATTTTTATCCACTTTCATAATATCAATAAATATTTACTATGTTTGTAGTGTAGGTAAAACTTACTTATGATTAATATGAAATCAAAAACTCTATTATTTAAATCTCTTTATCTTACAAGTCTACCTGAAACTTTTCAAACAAAGGAAGCATGAACTTACATGTTTATATTTAAGAGTAATACTTATAAAGAGCAGCAAATTACTTTTCCAGTACCACTTTTAAATGTAGGCCGCGGTCTCGTAAACTCTGAATTGAGAGAATACGTTCCAAATCTGGAATAGGAGAGAGTAATAACGTTACGATTGGCCATATATGTCGATTATGTCTACACGGAATTGTATTACGACGGCTATAAACGTCTGTATGTCTCCAATGTGGATTAGTGCAAATATGAACATTGTGTCTTCTAAGTGTGTGGGTGTGGCAAAGATAAAGTAATTACGTTTGAGAGTTTCATGACAATTGATAGATAATTACCTATTATTACAATACTAGCTTCCGCCCGCGACTTCGTCTGCGTGGATAGTATTTTGTCCATCCCTCGGGAACAGTTCCTTTTTTCGGGATAAAAGGTACCCTATGTCCTTCTCTGTACCTCTGACAACATGTGTGTAAAATTTCATGATGATCGGTTCAGTAGTTAAGACGTGAAGGCGTAACAAATAAACAAACAAATAAACAAACAAACAAACAAACAAACAAACAAACAAACGGACTTTCGCATTTATAATATTAGTAAGGATAATTACCACATAATAAAACACTAACGGCTATTTTCCACACCATCCTAGTTTTAGTAGATTTGATTCGTATGGCTGTTCGGTCGCACCGCGCATTTTTCATACTTTTATGCATTTTTATACCCGTCATAACATCTAAACTAAAATTCTGATTAGAATAATTCAAAGAGAAATTATTTAGTCGGACAAGTAATTTTATACGAATCTTTCGGTTCTCCCCAGTTTTGATTGAACATTAAGTGGTTATTGTGACTATAGAAGAATTTAAAGTTCTTGGACTAAACTAAAATCGGACTTTTTTGAGGGTGGATGTGAACTATAAACGTTCACCGTAATATTACAAAAGGTTTATAAACACTGTTTAATTTACAGAGCTGTTCAAATGTGATGTGCTGCTACTTTTTTAACAATATAAAAAAATAGTTTCGATTATCTCGATTGATGGTGCTAGTAAAAAAACTTGTCGTTAGTACGTTGCTGCATTCAGCATTCATGCTGTCAGAAAATCCCTTATTACCAAAGAGAATGTAATATCACTACCTCATTACATTTATAGGAAAAAAATGTTACCGTGGGTTTCATTATTGCAAATGTCGTATCGATCTCTAATAAAATTAACCTTGAGGTCATTTTAGAGACATAATAATATAATTTTTACACTCAGTTACAGCCTAAAATCTGTTTATTTACTATGTCAAAGCTGGAAGCAAAAGTTTTGTTGGAGGTTGGTTTTACTGTATTTATTTTATCTAAAACGTCTGATCGTGATTGAAAGCCTATACTCAAGTTTTAGATTTGGATCGCGCAAACAGCTTATTGGCTTCAAGTATAGATTACATTACAATCAATCATTCAATAGTAGCCGAAATAAAAACATCGTTTGATATATTTTAGCTATTAAATAACAAATGATCAATGTTTTAGTACCCACATTACTCAAATATTGCGATAAGATTGGAAATTGACCTATAGTCCCAGGAGGTCACACAAGACGCTATTTTTTTCCAGTCACTTTTTCAATATTGCCACAGTATATATTGCAATAACTCAGTCGGGTAGTGCTTCTGCCACTAAAAAAATCTTGAATTGGTAGTTGGTAAAAGCATTTCAGTTGGGAACAAACTGAAGTTTGAAGTTGCAAATTACACTTTAGATTCACAGATAACGAATTTCTTAGATACAGTTATTAATTTAAATTACTGGACGAGAGTACAGAGTTCTAAACTTTCGACTTTTGTTTTTGTGTCGGAATAGCGGTTCTTCTACCTTACAATTATCTCTAAACATTTTTTTATACTTATAATGTTTTCTTACATACTTTCATTAACAATTGTAAGTACCTAACTAAGTAGTTTTTATATTTCTTAACTTTTCAAAATCTCGATTTTAGTTTCAAATACATTAAGTTTTCTTTTTTTTTCATTGTGTCGGCAAGAATCAAATCGACAGCAGCGTATTGATAGTGCGGGCATGACGCGAGGTCGCGTGACGTCTATCGGAACAGCTTATCGGAAAAGCCTGCCGATAGGGGTTGTTTACAACACTTAATAACAACGGGTTACACCTACGACGATGTAAAAGAAGTTGCAATTTCCAATAAAACATTTGCTTGTAAATTCCCTTTCATTAACAAATTAAAGTGTTATACTGGGGTGGAGATCATAACTATAAAAAGTAGCAATATAAGTATACAGCCCGGCCTATACGCACTTGCGACACCACCCAGGGATATCACTCACTCGGTGCCAACCCTGACCCCGATTCCTACCCCTTTTAATGTCCTTATAATGAGCTTTATCAAAATTTTGTAGTCAGTTACTAAATAGTAGCCTTTTGTCAGGACGTATCATAGAAAAGGTTTCAAACGTTCCAGCCTGGAATAAGCTTTGTTTGCGAAACCCAGACAATAAATTTTATACCCCAGATAAACTTGCAATTGACTTTGCATAAACTTTTCCGTAATGGCAGATAAGTATCATGAAATAAATAACACAAAATTAAGCTGTGGCGGGGAAGTTTGATCACGTGACGTGACTCGGTCACAAAGTATAAAACAGAAGACAGAAGAGTGGCTCGGAACAAGTCACGGTTTTCCGTACGCTTACAATTACGTACAGGAAATAATATAACCCGGGTAAGTACTGTCCCAAAATATGAAGTATGTGGTATGTGCTGTAGAAGCTTCGATGATCGATCCTATACTGGACAGAGGGAAACAAATGAGTCATCATCATCATCATCATATCAGCCGCACTACACCCACTGCTGGGTACAGGCCTCCCCCAAGGATCTCCACGACGATCGGTCCTACGCTACCTGCATCCAGCGGCTTCCCGCGACCTTCACCAGATCGTTGGTCGATTTTGGGGGCCTATCCACGGAGCGTCGCGTCGTCTGGTGCGTGGTCGCCATTCAATGACGTCAAATACTGAATAACATTGTAGCAAAAATTCGACTCGTCACCAATCGTTTTCTCAGGCGGGACTCGAACCCGCGATCTTTGGAAGTCCAGTCCAATGCTCTTCCAACTGAGCTATCGAGTCAATTTTTTTTAGTTTTCGTACTCTTTCGCTGCAAGCCAGCTTTATTTAATCAATGTGAGGAATTGTCCTCGACATCCAATTGAAATATCTTTCCAGATATTTGACATGAATTTTTAAATTTGTGATTTTAGCATTCACAATGGTATGACGTTAATATTTTCGAATATGGCCAGAGCGGTGCTTCTAGCACAAGGCTTAGGTTCTATGTTACGATCGCGTCACGCGCAGATCCGAGCAGTGATTACATCATTATTGCGTGGAAGTCGACTCCGTTTGCCGCAGGCACCCGGCGACGTTCGGAAACGGAAATAAAGGACTACAGGTTCTATTGCTGAAGTCTAACTTGAAATTGAACGCGGGCCTGCTGAAGGTGATCAGGGAATTTTCTGAAACTCGACAAAAACTGGGTAGCAACTTACGTATTTTTGAGTCATGTCAACTGGAGCAAAATACTGCGCGTTGCATAAGCAAATTACACTTTCTATTCATAACACTAATGTGAGGAATGTTTGCTTACTATCCAAAACTTACGCTACTGCTCCTTTAAATAGACCGCGGTCAAAGGGTAATGGGAGTTTCTTATAACGGGTGGCGCAAAAGTAAAGACCCTATTTGGTTCAGCTATAACATTTTTTCTAAATTAGAAAACTAGATTTAGGTTTTTTTAAATGTATATTTGTGCCATTAAATTTCGTACCATTAGGATTTAAAGATGATGTCTTTTAAATGGTGACCTCCAGAGTTGATACACATTTGAGCCCTATTTATGACATTTTGCATAACTTGCCGTAACACTTCCTGCGATATGTTCGTTATTTCTTGACGAATGTTTTCTTTTAGAGCTGCGAGAGTCTGTGGCTTGTTCACATACACCCGAGATTTCAAAAAACCCCAAAGAAAGAAGTCTGGACTGGTCAGTCCTGCCGGACGGTGGGGAAATCGTCGACGAAATTCACGTTGTGTTCTTATCACTGATGAATTATTCCGTAAGAACATTGACACAATTATTCCACGTTCTTGGGGAGTAAAACGGTCCATGTTTATTTTCAGTGTATTTTATATTTGTTCACTACACAATTTTCAACAACAGAATGACAGAAAATGTCATATAAAAAAAATAAAAGTATTTTCTTTAGTGCCAGTACTTTTGCGCCACCCGTTACTTATTAGGATAAGTTTAGCATTCTGAAGATTGGAATGGAAAGATTTTGTTGTCTTTATTAAGGTGCAGTAGAAATATACCTTTAAGATTTTGTTGTCTTTATTAAGGCACAGTAGGTATATATACCCTAGGTATATATACCTACTGTACTGTACTTTAATAAAGACAACAAAATCTTTCCATTCCAATCTTCAGAATGCTAAAACACAACGAAGTAGATTGTAAACTTAATTAAGTCTCTTCCAAAAACATTCCAAAAGGTGTATAACTTTTAAAAGCAAAGGTATACAGGGACGAATTTAGGTAATGGAAGCGACTAATTGTGCGGGTAAGGACATCCGTCTTGTAAATAGGTCCGCACCACACCCAGAGCACTTTCATTAAGTTCCTTCAGTACAATATTGTTTGTATTGAATACATTAAGGTCGCTCTTTACTTAAATGAATGTAACATACTTCATTTCCTTTTGGATGGTGAAATAGAAAACTAACAGGCTTACCAATCTATATACCTATACTTACAGTTAAAACGGAAGTGATTTCCTTACAGTTGTTCTAACAATAACTGAAATAACCTACAGTGACTCTAATACCATGAAGGATGGGATACAAAAAGTCTGACTTCAGCTAATTTTTGAATTGCATTCATAAATATTTTTATTATCAGCCTTCAAACAGAAATAATTAAATATTTTTAATGTCAGCCTTCAAACAGAAATACGATGGTTGATGTTAGAGTTTCTATTTAACTTCTTCGGATTTCCGATTTCGGTTGATATATTTGTTAAGCTAGAATTCATCTAAGATTAAGATTTATACACTACGAAAAGTTTTCAGAAACAACTTTTAAAAGTTAGATCAATAGAAAAAACTGCCTACTAATGCAGTCCGAATTGATACCAACCTCCGTATAAGTATAATGAAATATAGTAAATAAATAGTAAAAGTAAATACGAAAACTTAATAAGATAATGGAAAAATAGCAGATCTTCTAACTTCCGAAGTCGATGCGGGTGTTGACAATAAAAAAGACCTCAATAAAACTTCTTAACGACTGTAGTACTGTGTAACCAATAATTTGGTCGCGAAACACCACTCCCTCCATGAACGCTGGTCGAATACGAAATTCAACACATTGATTCGCCTCGTTATTTTGAATCCATATAAAAGACTTGGAAATCCAATTTAAGCATTAGTACTTGGTTGATTTTACGGTTTGTAACGTAAGAAAATTTCCGAGAAATCCATTCTCTCTGGATAAGTGGCTTTTTAACAATCGGAGGGAGTGATGTTTCAATTTATTTATGGTTGTCAAAACAAATCGAATCAGTCAATCAAAACAAATTTAAGGAAATTTCTCTTTTTTCTATTTATCAGGAACGGTTTGTTAATGTGGAAATTATTCTAACGGCATTTTAAGCTAATTAATATCTATCTACTGCTACAGAAAGGCACTAAATGAATGCGTTTTTTCATCAACCACAGAATAAATAGGCTATTAGTAGAATTTACACAGTAGAATCTTAAACTGTGCTCTTTTAACGATTTTGGACATAGACATCACAGAGGAAATAATCACTAATAGACTTAGAGTAAGACGGGCTTCTAAAGAAAGAGAAGCCATACGAAGCGTTCCCCTCTGCCGAAGTACAAGCCCAAATGGGCATACGCATTAGTAAAACCAGTTGCGCCCGGATTTCTTTCTAGACCGAGTCCAGTCGCGCATGTGAACGCTGCTGTGTTTAAAATGTCGAATTTATGAGTTTTTTTGCTGTTAAAAGAGGTCTTGAACATCAAGTATACAAAAAGACGGTGTTACATTTCACATAAAAGTAAATTTTTATCGTATTATTGCTATTTGTTTACATTTAAACATTAAATTCGTATATTTTATTCTTAATTAGTTGTCAAATTTGTTCAGTGACATCGGGTCTGCTAGTCCATGGCTCGTCCGTACAAATTTCAGATCTGTCGCTAGATAAATCCGAGTTCTCGCCGATGGGCAACTTAGTGATGTTACCGTTAAATAATGTTTGTCGATAAAGTGTTGGTCAATCTGGCCCTGATTATGCGTCAAATACATTTGCGAGATGTTTGCATGATTTGTTTTGCACTGATGTGAGCGCGACGCGACAGATATCGCGAAATAAATTTCGAAATAGTAGATTATACAACAAGTGAATAAAAAGGGAATTTAGTTCGAGGTATACAAAGAACCGAGATGAAATTTTTTTTCACGAGTTGTGTTGTGTACTCTAATTTTTACCATTGACTGCGAGAAAGCAAATAATAATAATAATAAATCTTTATTTATTTCTTCACAAATAGTAAGTAGTAACAAGCAACAGTAAATATAAACAATATCAGTCTTAGATTACTAGTTGTGAAGACTGGTGCTTGAAATGGGTACCTAACAGTACTTTATACTTAGTATTTATAGTTGACCATCAGCCATTTTTAATGTCCCCACTACTGGGGCACAGGCCTTCCTTATAGGTGGGAAGATGGGCGATAACCTACCACGCGGGCCCAATGCGGATTGATGGGTGTTAACGACTGGAAATGCAGCCGGGACCAACGGCTTAACGTGCCTTTCGAGGCACGGAGGAGCTCGAGATAATACATTTTTGGTCACCCATCCCATGACCGACCCATGCGTGAAATTAGAAGTTTTCCAATGACATAAAACAACCACGCTAAGAGAGATGGATGGTAGGTCCCCCTTGGTAGGTAAGGAGGGGTGGCATTCAAAGTTTCGCGCCGCCGCACTTCAGAAAAAAATCATATCTCCTTCAATATACCTACCACCTCGAATGAGGTATCATATTATGATAAATCAGGGATGATGAAGCCATTTTTGAGACATTGAATGTACAGTTTCTTAAAAAAATAATGATATATTTTACTATATTGACGACATTATCAAAATCAGTTTGCTATTTTTTTATTCAACAGTCGGTCGGTATCTTTCAAAATTCAAATTGTTGGGTGTGCAGATAGCAGTACTGTCATGGAGCGATGTTCAGTGTCAGCAGCCTGAGCCCAACTTCCCTGGGTATACATTAATCCCAACCCAATCACCTACACTCTCAAGATTTTTGTATAAAGCTCGAGCGTATAAAAATGACCTCTTTGTTGTTATTCACCCCATCGTAAAATGATTGAGTTTGTAACCTTTATTCCTTTTTCCGTATCGATATTGCTGCATCGACAGTTGAGCCCAGCCCTTTATGTCAATAACGTGTCATATTTTGATGTGTGACTCATCCGTACACAAATTTTTGCTGTTTTGTTTTATTTTTTATGTGTGAGCGTCGTCATTACAGTGTTGTTTTTTGTATGTGGGTATGCGGAACTGCACTTGTGTGCATTTCCCTCCCCCCGCAAAAAATGCCAGAATAATTTGAATAGCGTAATAATCGCTAAGGCTTCTCCCTTTGTGACGAAACAAAGCCTTTGTTGCTCGAAGCTAATAGACATAGACATAGGGGGATCATAGATAGACGTTACAGTGACGCCACAGGATTATACATCATCAATTTTTTTTTACTCTGTGGTGACGCGCTACATTACTTCGACAGAAAATGCTTTCGTCAATAATTAGCACTAGGCTAAAGTGGCATATCTTTTGCTTTTTTAGTGTCGTAATAAAGCTAAAATTACTCCACTATTTAAGGCTGAACACTGCGTTTCACTTTATAGCATAGTAGCTTATTCTAGCTTCATTGTGTGCAGTCTGTGTATGAGCAGTATCAAATACAATTTTTGCGACACTCCCGAGGGAATTGAAACAGAAGTGTCCCGGGCAGCGATTTGGGATTTTCTCCGTGTTGCTGAACTCATTCTTATTTCAGTGAGGGGAGATGTTCCCTTTTATGAGAATAGTCAAATGTGCAACAATGCTTTTGTACATGTATGGTTTGATTAAATACTATTTGCATTTAATTTTATCTGTATTTGTTTTTTTTTATTAAGCAGTATTTTAAGAAATAGATAAATATCATCGCTGCCATACATCGTGTATAGGGATGGGTCCAGTGAAAATTTCAATGAAATGAAAATTAAATTTATATGAAATTTATGAAATCTTTCAAAACGGGTTGAAATATTTCACTTTTGAGTGAAATTTATTTCCAGTACTAAAAATCCCTTATTTTCTGAATTAGTTTAATATTTTAACGTATTAAATGAAATTTTAAGGCTTAGGTAACTGACCAAGAGAGCGCGAAGCGCGAGCGAAGCGTCTCTGCTTCAGCTTGAGCAACAATTCTTTCGTATGTCCTTCCTGCTGTCCGTTTGTTCTCCTCTATAGGTTACAGGTCGCATTTCTCAACCGATTCTCGTGAAATTTTGTGAGTAGGTTCGAAAATTGTATAGAATTTTATGGTCGAGCCAGTTTTTCGAAATTTTTCAATATGGCGGAGATGTGTAAAAGAACATATTTCAGTCCGGCTTTCCGGCGCTGTTGTTATCCTGTACAGGTCGCATTTCTCAACCGATTCTTGTTAAATTTTGTGAGCAGGGTCGAAAATTATATAAATGTTATAGTCAAACCCCGAAGTCCCGGCGCTCCTAGCTAGGTTTGCCTAGTCAAACCCCAGGTTTGACAAGAAGGCTTAGTCAAAGTCCAATACCAATGGCATATTTCGGCCTTTGACTGACGAATTTATGGCCAAACCTAGGAGAGACTAACTTGTGCAGTCGAAAGCCGAAACTCAATACGGTCAAACCTCGATTTGACGCTTAAATTAGGCACAGAATTTGATATTTTTTTTTGTACAACTATGAAAAACACATTCTGTAGAGTGAAAATTTAACTAAATTAACAATCTTCCTGTAAACAAAAAATTTCTGTTGTCTGTTTAAAAGAAAATAACCACGAAATTTAAGATGAACGCTCCCCTGCGCTTCGCGATTGTCTTAAATTTCTAATCTATCACGTGACTTACAGGAGTAAGGCAGCTTTGACTAAATATCACATCGGAAATTAATGATGTTTTCATAATCTTGAGGTTAAGTTTAGTCAAAGAGTCTGCGTTACTCCTATGAGACACGTGATAGGTTAGGAATTTAAGACGATACACGATTTTATTTTGGGCTTTAAGCCGAAACACGATTTTATTTTGGGCTTTGACTAAGGCTTCTTATCAAACCTGAGGTTTGACTAGACAAACCTAGGAGTGCCTGAGCTTCGGCGTTTGCCTATAACATTAACATTTTTTTTTGTAGCCTGTTTTTCGATTTTTTTCTAAATGGTGGAGATATTAAGATGATTAATATAATGAAAATATTAGAAAAAATCGGCTCACCCGTAGCAACTCAGACGGGACTCGAACCCGCACCTTTAGGATTCCGGCCCAATGCACTACCAGTTATGCTACCGAGCCACTAATGGACTTGGCGAATTTTTCTAATACTTTCTACGTTTCCGCTGAAGATCAGCGCCATCTCACCAATGTGAAGAAAATCACTTCGACATTCGAAAGCAGCTTCTTTGCAGATGCTAGACAATCAATTAAGGTGGAGATATGTAAAAGAAACATATTTCAGTCCAGTTTTCCAGCGCTGTTTGTTCTCCTCTATAAGTCACATTTCTCAACTGATTTCCGTGAAATTTTATGGGCAGGTTCGAAAACAATATAGAATTTTACCGTCGAGCCTGTTTTTGGAATTTTTCATGGCGGAGATATGTAAAAGAAACATTTCAGTCCGCCATTCCAGCACTGTTTGTTCTCCTCTACAGGCGCATTTCTCAACTAATTCTCGTCAAATATTGTGGACAGGTTCGAAAATTATATAGAATTTTACTGTCGAGACAGTTTTTTTTAATTCTTCAAAATGGCGGAGATAAATACATAAACATATTTTAGTCTGACTTTCTAGCTGTCTGTTCTCCTCTACAGGTCCCATTTCTCAACTGATTCTCGTGAAATTTTGCGAGCAGTTCGATAATATTATAGATTTTTTTAAGTCGAGCTAGTTGAAATTTATCAAAAATATCACCCATTTCCAAAAATAAGTATTCAAAATTAGAAGCGCCATCTAGCTGCACATAGCTACCATATAATATACCAAACAGCACGTAACCAAATAATATATCTAACCTACTATGTGCTTTGAAAGACCTCGTGAGCAGTGAGGAAAAAGGGGTTTCGATTGCTCTGTCACGGTGTCGTAGAGGAAAACGACTACGTCAACATTACGAAAGAATATGTAGAAAACTAACAATGAAAGTCGCAAATTTGTAGGTTCAATATTCAGAAAGTTTAACCATGACCGCGCGGTCGAAACGTGGAGGACCTCGCGGCCACGCAGTTCTCTCAAACGAAGCTCAGTAGAGGTTCCATTATTTTTGCTAATCGCAGATACGATTTCGTAGATAATTAAGACAGTATAAGTAAAGCCCTAATGTTTGGACTTTACGACCACGTTTTTCTGTAGGTCGTGAAATCCAAACCTTAGGGCTTTATTTATACTGTCTACTATTTTTACCTAATCGTATCAGGGATTATACAAAAGAATGGGACCTCTATTAAGCTCCGTTTGAGAGAACTGCGTGGCCGCACGGCCATAGCATTTAATTTCTGTAGCAGGTCGTGAAGTCCAAACATTAGGGCTTTATTTATACTGTCTATATTTTCCACATAATCGTATCAGCGATTTCAGCTATGGCGCGGCCTAGCATTTAAGCTATGTAGGTCGTGATTTCAACACATTTGGGTTTTTTTATACTTTCTATATTTTTCTACGAAATCGTATCAGCGATTTAATTATAGCAAAAAGAATGGGGCCCCTACTAAGCTCCATTTAAGAGAACGGTGTGGCCGCTCGGTTCTCCACGTTTCGACTGCGCGGCCACGGTTAAACTTACAATTTTCTGAATATTGGTCCTACTTTGCGACTTTTATTGTTAGTTTTCTACATATTCCATCGTAATGTTGATGAAGTCGTTTTTCTTCTACGCCATCGTGGCCGACAATCGAAACAGACATTGAATATTTTGTTATTAAAAGTTGTAAAATAGCCAAAGCTATTCGTAATTTAAGCCAACTTATTTGTTTATTGTTTTGTTCTATAATTATGTTGATATATTGACAAAATGCATGTAATTTTGTTTCATTTAGGTCAGATGAAAACTTAAAAATAAATTTCACTCTAAACTGAAATATTTCAAAACCAATATGAAATTTATTCTAAATATTTCACAGACCGAAATTTTTCGTGAAATTTACCCAACCCTAATCGTGTATCAAAAACTCTGTCAGATCCTGAAACAGGTAATAGTGTTGCTGAAACTGAACAACATTCTCCATGGAACATAGGTCGAAAAACAAAAAAAGATTTTTTTACACTAAATTCGTTTTTCGACCTATGTTCCTTGGAAAAAGTTGTTTAGTTTTAGCAATTCAGGATCTGACCAGGGTTTTTTGATACATGATGTATAAAATCTAAATTGATACATGCAATGTTATAATTTTCTTCTACATTTTAACACGTGATGTGTAAAAAATAACACAGCGACCCATATTTATAATTAAGAATGATGTGTAGGTAGTTAATTCAAAAAGATGAAGCTGCGTAGGTAATTTCTTTCACGGAGAACAATACATTTAGGGCAATTCTGTAAGGATCGCTCGCACACACCATTCAGCCCCTGTCGAGGGTCGCCCATTGTTCAGTAATAGTTGGATCTTTATGCTCAAATGGAGTATAAAGATAATCAAGATTACTCCGTACTTTTCTCATTCATGTATATCAGGGATGTTGACAGTTGACAAATTGTGAGTGGTCACAATTTGTCAAAAATGTTCAACAGTATGTAAGGTACGTGGGTACCTAAAGCCCACCGGTAACGATCAATTGCGATTTTCAATTTTTCCGAAATTGACGCCCATTGACGGAAAAATTGATCGTTTACGCGTGCAATTGAAGCGATTGTCAATTGCTCCAACAATGGCATTGACGGAAAAATTGACAATCGCAATTGATCGTTACCGGCGTTTTGATGAGTAAGTATAAAATAAGTTTTAGCATTTTTATTTTCATTGCCTTTAATACAGAGACGTACAAACTTACAAGTTTTTCCCCGTCGTAGACTTAATTCACCTGGGCCAAATCACCTGGGTAAATTAAGTATACTAATTGGTACACTTAATTCTACAGAGGGAATAGGTGAATTAAGTATACTGATTTCAACCAAAATCAACACTGTTGTTGTTACCCGACTGCAAGAGGGTTATCTTTTTTTCGTTATAAAATTATGAAAGAAATAGTTTCGTTCCCGTTATTTTCATTGCTTAATAATGGGTGTCATGTCTCCTCGTATGCCTATATAAGGTGTTGCGAAATACCTTTATAAAGCCGAATATGGTAGATAGGGGGGTACTAAGCATACAACCCCGAAAAATTAGTTTAAACTCTGAAACTACCACATGGCTGAGAAATTTTGTTTAAAAACAACATTTCTCAGTTTAGGGATGTCACTTCGAAGTTTTCCATACAAATTTGTATTTGTATGGAAACCCTAGACGCAAATAGACTATTTGTCTTTGATAAATCAATCCCATTAATAGGCAAAAGCAAAACACAATTCGGTCTAGGCTTGCCACTATTCAATTTATAATAAAAATAATTTTTTTCAAAAAAGTGGTGGTTTTCAGGATTTATGATAGTTTTCCAGGGTTGTGTGCATGGTACCCACCCTATCTTAATATATAAAATCGTAAACTGACTGACTGACTGATCTATCAACGCACAGCCCAAACCGCTGGACCTAGAGACTTGAAATTTTGCACACATATACATTGTATAGTGTAAGCATCCACTAAGGAAGGATTTTTGAAAATTCCTTCCCTAAGGGGCTGAAATAAGGGATAAAAGTTTGTATGAAAGTCCCTCAGTTTTGAAGCTAGGATCTTCAAATTTTATGGTTAGGCTGACAATTGAAAATTAATAAATACGGGTCTCAAGGTTTTTCAAAATTCTACCCCCGAAGGGGTGAAAAGGGGTATGAAGTTGTGTATAGAAAAAAAACCTTCATTTTCGAAGTAAAAGTCACTTAATTTATAATATAGGCTTATGGAAGAAAATCTAACGCAACGTATATTGTTATTGTATGACAATTGCGAAAATGACATATATTTTGAAGTTCAACACGGTGGACATGATTTAACCCCCTAAAGGGGTGAAAATAGGGTTCAAATTTTATATGGAAAAATAATATAAAATAGACATTACAACTTTAAACCTTAGAGAAGGGAAGTAAGCTTTAAACTTCGTAGGAGCACGTCTAAAAATAAATAGGCAAACATATATTTTTTGATTTTGAAAATCAACCCCTTAGAGGGTAAATGGGGTAAGTAAACATAAAAATCGATATGGATATCGTTCTTGAGGTTTTATGGGATGGTGATTGCGAAAATGACATTTATTTTAAAGTCCAATACGATGTACATGATTTAACCCCTGAAAGGGTGAAAATGGGGTTCAAATTTTGTATGGAAAGAGAATATAAAATAGACATTATAACTTTTAACTTCGTAGGAGCACGTCTAAAAATATATAGGCAAACATATATTTTGTGGTTTTGAAAATAGACCTCTCAGGGGGTAAATGGGGTAAGTAAACATAAAAATCGATATGGATGTCGTACTTGAGGTTTTATAGGATGGTGATTGCGAAAATTACATTTATTTTAAAGTCGATGTACGATGTACATGATTTATCCCCTAAAAGGGTGAAAATGGGGTTCAAAATTTGTATGGGAAAACTTCGTAGGAGCACGTCTAAAAATAAATAGGCAAAAATATATTTTGTGATTTTGAAAATCAACCCTTTAGGTGGTAAATGGGGTAAGTAATCATAAAAATCTATATTTCGATGTCGTTCTTGAGGTTTTATAGGATGGTGATTGCGAAAATTACATTCTTTTTGAAGTCCACCTCGGTGGACATGCATGATTCAGCCCCAGGGGACGGGGAGAAAGGGAACGGGAACGGGGACTAGATGGGGCGTAAGAGAACGGGAACAGGAACGGGATGGGGTGGGAACGGGAACGGGACGGGACGGGACCGGGACCGGGACCGGGACCGGGACCGGGACCGGGAACGGAACGGAACGGGACGGCAACGGGACGGGACGGTAACGGGAACGGGAACGACCAGTCGTTGTTACGCGAATAGGCGGGTCCCCATCAAGCGAGCGTGCGACAAACGTCTTGCGTCTTGGCAAACGTCTTGCCTCGCGAGGCAGCGCGCTTGGTGGGGATCCGGATGGTGATTGCGAAAATGACAATTATTTTGAAGTCCAACACGGTGGACACATGATTCAGTCTCTAAAAAGGTGAAATAGGGGTTCAAACTTTTGTTAAGGGGCCAGAGACGGGAGAGGGAGAGGGACTGATTATTGTAATAAACTAGCTTTTGCCCGCGACTTCATCTGCGTGGATATTAGAGAAAATCATTAGGGAACCTTGAACTAGGATCCGACCAGCCGTTTTTACGCGATCAGGCGGATCCCCACCAAGCGAGCAGCCTCGTGCGAGGCCTGCCACACGCGGCAAACGTCTTGCCTCGCGAGGCAGCGCGCTTGGTGGGGATACGCCTGATCGCCTAAAAACAGCTGGTCGGATCCTGGTTGAAGGTTCCCTAATGATTTTCTCTAATATCCACGCAGACGAAGTCGCGGGCAAAAGCTAGTCTACTATATTCGTCTTCAAAAGGCTATTTCCAAACACCTTGTATAATTGCCTTCTATACGAACATATAATTTAATATTTCCTATTAAAAGTCCCATATTACCATTATTATCTTTGTATAACAAAATTAAATACATAACGCAAGTGCAGTTGCGTTTTATATTCTTTTCTAATATTCTTCTGATATTATCTGGAATTTTCTTTGAAACCTCGGTTTCCGCGGGCTGGGTCAGTGTTAAGAATGTCCCTGATTTACAGTGATTTCAATGCATCCCGTCGGATGATCCTATAGCATGTTATCATAAGTAGGCAACATTTACATATACCGTACTGTTTTATCGGTCGAGATTGCATCAGATTTTTTAAAGACAAATAACGTTACTGAATTTTTCATGGTGACGCTACATAGACCATGTGAGAGTGATGCTACATAGAACAAATGAAGCTAATGTGTTTGTCTAATTTATTTCAAGAGCCCTTAGCTTGCGACGCAAGTACAAATTAACAAACTTAACCCATTTGTGTAATAAATAAGTCTAAAATTAAGTAAAATTTTAAAGAAAACAGTGATAAATATTAAAATTTCCTGAAGAAAAATGCGTGCAATTTGTTTTAATTGCAAAAAGTAATTGAAATTTCTTATGATTTATTCAGATTATTATCAAGCAGTTCATTAAGCTCGTGGTAATGTTCCGGCGCAGACTCAAGTTTGTGGAAACATTAAATTATCACTTTAATACCATTGCTAGCCGTCGGTTACGACTGTAAATCAAGATTATAGCGTTGTAATCATGAATATCCTGAAATTGCGGGACTTTGCCATTAGCTACACAGATATTGGTTATAACCGAGAGAAAAATGGATTCTCAAATTGTGAAGTTGTATTTTTATAGCGTTTTTATGACATGAGAGCGAAGAAAATTATTCGCCTTCCGTACATTTCTTAACATGAAACCTCACTTCGCATTTGATGAATAAAACTGTTATGGAATGAAATTCAAGATTTGATACAGCCACTTGGAACTAGGTCAATAATCTGAAAAATATTTGTATTCAGAGGGGATTCCGTGGAAACCTTCGGATAGGAATTTGCTATGCAATACTCTAAGTGCATTCATGTTATTATCAAAGCGTTTCTTTCGTCTAATAAAAGTGAAAACTTTATCTATAAGTGTAAGTATAAGCGAAGTGAAGTTGAATATATGCTTCAATTGGAAATTATGTAACATAATTAAAAGGTATTTATTTATTTAACGAGTAGGTATATAGATACTTACATTAGGTACATCATCGTTACGAATGTGGTTACAACTAAATCGGGCGTGCGAGTGACCATCGAGATAAATATACACCTACATACTTTTGTTGCAACATACTAATAAAACCATAAAAGGACCGGCCAAGTGCGAGTCGGACTCGCGCACGAAGGCACGTACCAAAAAACGGCAAAAAAATTACGTTTGTTGTATGGGAGCCCCCTTAAATATTAATTTTATTCTGTTTTTAGTAAGTATTTGTTGTTATAGTGGCAACAAAAATACATCATCTGTGAAAATTTCAACTGTCTACCTTTTGTCGTTATGACTATTGAGTAAAAAACGGCAAAAAAATCACATTTGTTGTATGGGAGCCCCCCTTAAATATTAATTTTATTCTGTTTTTAGTATTTGTTGTTAAAGCGGCAACAGAAATACATGATCTGTGAAAATTTCAACTTTCAAGCTCTCACGGTACATGAGATACAGCCTGGTGACAGACAGACAGACAGACAGACAGACGGACAGACAGACAGACAGACAGACGGACAGCGGAGTCTTAGTAATAGGGTCCCGTTTTTACCCTTTGGGTACGGAACCCTAAAAAACGGATGAATAGGAATGCTTAAAAGTCTAAAAATGTCAAATATTTATAGTTTTATCACATGAGTAAAAAACGTTACTTACTCATGTGGTTTTATCTTTTCACGCTTATAGAAGGTAGGTATGTTATGATGAGGTGCGTTGAGAGTTTTTCAGTCCCCATTCACTAAGCGTAAGCCGGATAGGTCAGCCGTTGCATGCTAAAGTCGGTCGTTTCTTTCACGGAAATAGATGGAGCATTGAAAAACGAGCTAGCAATAATAAACTGAAAGTGTATTATAGTATTTGGAACTTTGGAAGCGCTTGTGAGTAACAGCTGTTTAGCGCGACTATTCCAAAATTTATAAAATGCGACTATTCCAAAATTTTAAAACAACTGTTGGCGACTGGCTGGTGGATGGATTATAATACCATGTATATTTTAGTAGTGTACTCCTTTTATATTTTCAATGTCATGTCATGTATGGGAATAAAAGTTGTTATCAGCAAATGGTTATTTGTCCACTTATCGATTATTTACAGCAATCGTTTATGTACGTTTAAAAGTTACATGTAGAGACAAGAATTAAGTAATAGTTCCATTACATTGATCTTATTGTTGTGCACATTTCATACCCATACGTCACTTTTATTTTTAGATATTGTTATTTTAAGAACAATGTTCAACTCTGGCCTGAGATAAAAATACTACTTCTTAAAAATATACATAGCGTTATTTTGCAATACCCTTGTTTTCTTTGTGTTCCAGAATAAAAAATATAAAGTTTCTTAAAAAGAAAATAGAAAACATCGTCCTCATTAGTTAGTTACCTCCACCAAGTTTAATATTAACGATCGAGTCAAAGTTACGATATTTATCTACACTCTGTGACATTCGTGGTATAACACGCGAAGCAATCGTATAGACATTATGGGGACATTAAGCCGGTTTTGCATTGCTTATGTAGTTCACAGGGGTAATATCCTATACGACAAGTGTCGTTTTTCCTATCTTATTACAGCGTACTATGCTGCAATAGTGGTAGAATATTCAAATTTAAGTCAACAATTGTTTAATGGAAACACTTTTTTGTTTTGGTATAATTAGAGTCAAATAAGTTCGATGTCCTGTGTCAGAGGGCTTATTACAAAAAGTATCGTGATAAGCGTTCGATGTTCGTCCCACTCCGTGACACTATTGCATCACGAATAAGGTTCAATATCAAGTAAATTGAACGATGAATTGCGTCCGACTATCGTGATTCTTTTTTGTAATAGGCCCTCAGGTAACATCTTGTTGATACTAATTGTTTTATCATACAGACATTATGAGGAGAGGACATCAAGCCAGATTTGCATTGCTTGAAGTTATCTTGCCTTCTGTTGACAAGAATATGACAATGTTATTTCTACGAAGAATGAATAAAATATTATAATTTAAAAAAAGTACAACATAACTTTACCGTGTTGAACTGTTATTGAACAACGTTTTTCGACACTCGGCTGATAATGGCTTTGTAAACTACATCGTGATATTTCCAACTTAAGAAGCAGGAGCACGGGCGATTCCCAAAGCGAGCGTTTTATTGGATCACTGATCTCTTTCGCAAACTTATTCCTGTATCGCGTCAAACTTACAAGTTTGGAACGAATGATTTAGGAAATTGTTACTGTTGAATTCGGTATTCGAATAAATGTTTCCCTTTTCCTTTTTGGGAATATTTTAATCAAACTTGCTAACTTTTTGAAGGTAAGTACCTCTTGTTTTATTACTGGTCAAACCAAATTTTAAGAATTTTTAAAATGACTTCTTTAAAATTGCTCTGTATTTGTATTCAGTTAATGATGTTGTTATGCTTGCATTCGAATTTCAGTTCTTGAAATATTTCGAGACTAACAGTTTGTCTCGAAGAGACGAAGAGTTACTCCGTTTGATGTGCGTTGAAAGTATGAAGTTCACTTTATTAAGTAAAAACACTCTTGTTGAAAAGTAGCTTCTATCACAGATAACATAATGGGGGCACTATTGCTGTTCGTTCGAAGTCGGTAGTATAGACAAAGACACTTTTTGTAATTAGGTACAAGGTATTGATTAGCATATAGGTAACTACATAGTAAACAGATGTTTATAGTATGAGAAGATAAAGTGTTTCCTTTTGGAAGTGAATAAACACCCCAGGAAAAGAACCGTTATGCTCAATAAAATATTGTCAGTTCACTGAACAGGAACTTAGAAGTTATCTTCGTCGAATTATTAAAATAACAACAACAAACATTTCTTGGTCTAGTTCACGAAAATATATTTAACTGTAGATAATATTAAATAACCCTTACTATTAATATCTACTCTAATTGTTACACATTTATGAGTATGACCCAAAAACACCCTAATTTCAACGCCAAAAACGGTAGTGATTCACTGTTATAATTCAGATTAGAACAGACTTTCAAACGAATTGAGCCTAGCGAACTTCTCTTAACACGCATTAATCTGTCCCAATTGATCGAGTTTATAACTTTCTGCTCGGGAATATAATATTCGTTCCAAACAGATAAAGCTAATCGAGAATGTCGTAGTTTTTTGATTTCAGTAAAAACATAGGTAGGTACAGTTTATCTGCCACGTCACTTTATGTAAATGTGCCATGCTATACGACGTGTTAATAAATGAACCCAAAATGGAAAAATCGTTTCTCCGGACCATGAAACTGAACAACTTTTACTATGAGACAATCTGAAATCGCGAAAAAAATCATATGTTTCATACATTTAGATATTTTCGTTATTAATTTTTGTATGAAACAGCTTTTTTGGCGGCGTTGTATACTTTTTTTGTAATGGGGAAAAAATTTTAAACTCGCGTCAGTCAGGGTCACGTGACCCTGATTGAAAATTCGTAAGACGAATGTAGCCGAAGACAGCCGGCGGCAGAAGTATCCTCTTTCTACGGGGCGCGGCGAAAATGGCGGCGCGTCATTTCAAGACGTAAACACTTGTGTCACCATAGCAACGCGCTAATTTTTTAATTCAATGTCAAAACTCTAGATTTTCTGTCAAGCTATGGATAAGACCTTCTTACAATACTGTTCTGTATTTGTAAATTCAAATGCAGAGTGACTTCGTAAGACGGCAATTGGTGCAAAATTATTCCCTTAGGCGGTGGTCTGCAACAAACGCCGGTAGCGACACTGCAAGCCGCGCCCAGCGTACCAGACGTCGGACGCGGCTTCCAGCGTCACTGTGATGGTCACTCGGAACTGTTTTTAAGTTTCGCATACGCTCAATGTAAACGGACGTGAACGATTAAAATATGGATGACCTGCGTACCCACTTTAGGTACTTACCAAAGTGAACATAGTCATGAATGTCAGTACTTAAATATTATGTTGATTTTTATCGCATAGTACCTATGCAAGGTAAATAAATACAAACCTTAAAACAAAGTACCTATGTACCTACACAGTACAAAAACAAAATAGGTGGTGAATTTAACATTTATTTCACTAGTCAAGGGCCAAGCGGGCTGTGGGAGGTGACCCACTGCCTGCCTTGCACGGCCCTGACGGTGTATGGAGATGGCCAAACTTGTCCAGCCATCTCCCAGAAGTGAGGAGGCCCGGGTTGCCGGGCAGCCGCCAGGTCGCATTGGGGCGATTCCCACAACAACCCCCCATGGCCAGACGGCGGCGAGTGGGCAGGTACTGAAGTTTTTTAGCGGGTATTCCCTTCTCCTGGGATTCCACCGAGCTTTGACTTGCTGGAATTACGGCCAGTCAGTCAGGAGGCAGTCGTGGAGGGAGCCGCAACGTTGAATGTTGCGATCCCCTCCTGGCGAGTCCCACATACCCCCTTCCCGCTCACCTGTGGGGGGAAGCGCGTAAATGCGTTTTTCTTCAGTATAAAAAAAGGTAGGTACCTACGCAAGTGAATAAAACGGATTCTCACCTGGTTGACCAACAACCAATCTTATTTCTTCCCAACGTTTGTGTTTCAACACATTGTTTTTATTGCTGGCATCATAATATTATGAAACTATGTTTCATTTAACTAATTCTATTAGTACTCTGTCTTGTTCCTACTTAAATTTCCTAAATTTGACCATTTCCACAGTGACCGCTCGACAAAAACGCGGCGTCCGTGTACGCAAGAATGCTCCAAAATGACTTCGTAGGCGGCGTACCACCTACGAACGCGGCGCACGGCGTTCGTGCGCCGCGTCAGGCGTGTGAGAGAGACCACTCTATACTCCGACCCATAATTCAATGCAGTAGATTGACAGCTCAGAAGTGTGACCACTTTAGGACAAAATAAAAGTAGTGATGCGTTAAAATAATCGTTCATTCAATTAACATTCAGTTAAAAATCGGTAAATAAATATTAAATTTACTATTTAGAATAGATTTAGTGTAAGTATTCTCATTCGCTCATTACTATAGTTTTATCATAATGGTAGACCAGAATCTCATGAAACGGAAGTCAAATATTTTTTACTAAAAACACATAGTTGTTGCATACAGTCAGTCAAGAAAGTCATAAAATTACTTTTTACCATCGCCACAAGAAAAAGTGCGTTTAATTCAACGATAAGAGTGAATAAAACGCTGTTTTATTCACCGAGTGAATAAAAATATTTTGAATTTGGAACAAGCGCGCATCGTATGAATTATGTACAAAAAAAATAAAACGTGCTAAAAGTATAGAGCTATTCCATAGATAAAGCCTCCCGCCAATTTTATTTAGGTTCTTTTTCACACATCGATCTCATCGTTTCGATCGGACGTGTCGATTAATTAATGTAATATTAATAAATCATTGCAAAATTGTGACCTACTTGAACTTTACGCGGAAGTGACATTCGTCTGTGTCATTCGTTCTAAATACTTGAATTATTTTCTTAGTTTATTTATAATGTTAAGTGTAAATTAGTGATTTATAAAATGGATGGTAGCCCCCAGTGGGTGGACACTGCAGCAACAAAGTGAACATTTCAAATTTTTTTCCTATTTTCAACCCTATTACCTTGTAATAAGGCCAACAAAAACGCAAGCTAAAAATTTGTAAGTTACGCATGTTTGTGCAACATGCTAAACTAAATTTTATTTCCGTTATGTTGGCTAAACTATGTCAAACTTGACATTACATTGCAATATGGCGTCTCTTCTATTCTTTCACGGTTGCCTTCGATTCAAAATCGTAAACAAGAACAAGTGTGTTTTGTTTGCTTAGTTTTGTGAAAAAAACTATTAAATTGTGCTGAAATTATGTCAAGTTGAGTGAGCTCTCCTTCCTTCATAGAATCGTCTCGTTAAACTACACGCAACTATAAGAAAAGAAGTGTGTTTTATGCAGTAGAAGACGTAGACCAGGGTCTAACGTGTTCTTGGTCTGTATCCCACTTGGCCCTTAACTTGGTCCCTATAGGTTTGTATTGCTATGCTATACACTACCTAGTACCAATTTATGAGTAGGTATTATCAAAATATTATCATCACATACCCAACAAGATAGGTACCTAGCTGAAGCAATAAAATAAATGTGTTTAATAGATTTTTTGTTAAGGAAACCCTATTTGATATGCAAACATAATAATCATAGCATCATGAGAATACAACATATCGTAGATCAAAATCGAAAGGGTTCCAGTACCTGGATTTTAGATCACTAGTTGGTTGAGCAGTTGCTAATTGTTTCACTAACTTGAAGTTGGGAATGAGAAAATGTTTGTGTAATCAGCAACCATTCGTTGTTCTAAATGTGGTTATTTATTTCAGGTCTCAGAAGTGGATTCAAGTTATTGGTCAAGAAGATCTTGTTTACATACTAATACAAAAACTTCCATGAAAATAAATTTGTTTGAAATGTAAATTTTTGACAAGACTGGAATAAATCAAGAACCAGACTTTTGTCCCATGCTGTACCATATTTAAATTTACCTCTACAACCATTAGGTGATGAACTCTTACATGATTTTCCACTGCACATCGGTCAATACCATGGACATGGTATGTACTCAGTTAATACTCTCATATATTAAAGATTCTTGTGTATATAAATTGAATAGGTATGAAATCAAAACCCTGAATCCTGATTCAAATAGTTATTATTGTACTCGTTCACTAACTTTAAGCTTTAATAAGCAACAAACGAGTCACATGTCGCACACAAACTTATGTAAATAACAGATTTTTGTATTGTATGCAACTGAAAAGTTTAGGTTAGAATATGTTATTTGTACAGTTTATTGTTTATTTTTAAACAAAGTTAGGGAACAAATAGAAAGTTGGCCGTTTGAATAGGGGGTAAATTTTCTCAGTTTGGACGCAATGGAACGGCTATTGTGTCTCGATTCCATGGCAATGAAAAGTGTTCTATTGATATCTTGCTGTATCCTACTGTAGATCTGTAAGTTGATTATTTTATTAAAATATATTTACATATCATTATACCTTACAGATTCATCTGAAGTACCAGGTACTTCATGTGATGGGTGCCTACTTGAATGGGTGTTGTCATTGCCCGATGAGGAAGATGATCTACGAGTAGAAGATGTATGCTGTATGTTCTTTTGAGGATCAGCCTGTGGTATAATGTCAATGGGTATTTGGCATCAAAGTTATTATGCAACTCAGATTGTAATAATTGCAAAAGATGTTTAATAAATAAAAATAAAATAATAATACTAAATAATATACTAGAAAAAATACGACTCGCACCAGATCAATACTCAGACGGGAATCGAACCCGCGACCTTTGGATATCCGGTCCAATGCTCTGACCGCTGAGCTACCGAGTCACTAGTGACATCGTCGAATTTTTCCTAGTATATCCTAAACGCTAAATAACGCTGGCTTACAGCGTAAGAGTTTAGGATATACTAGGAAAAATTCGACGATGTCACTAGTGACTCGGTAGCTCAGCGGTCAGAGCATTGGACCGGATATCCAAAGGTCGCGGGTTCGATTCCCGTCTGAGTATTGATCTGGTGCGAGTCGTATTTTTTCTAGTATATTATTTAGTATTGTTTAAAAATAGCATTGTAAATGCAAAAATCTCAAATTTAAAAATAAAATAATAATGTATAATTACATTAAGTTGCGGGAATGGTGAATTTATTAGAAAAAAATTAATGTAAGTAATTAATGAAAATTTCTCAATTGCTGAAAATAAAACTGGTGATATTTATAAAAGAAACCCAAGTACAAAGTAAGGCTTAAGGTGATTAAGAGTCCTTTCTCACCTTAATGAAATTAATTGTTTGCTAAGTACGTAATGTATCGAAAATTCACACGTACCGATTGAAGCTAAGGTTCTATAGTTTATTAACTGTTTGTAAATACACACAGACAGGTGGGTGCTTACTTTCTCTCCGTGTGGAAGTTTTCGGGACACCTGTATATAGGTATTATGTTCATTAGGTACTAAGGTAATGTTTCCTTAATTTAAACTTTGATGTAACAATTTCTTCTAGGTGGCTACGCTACAAGCAGTTATGCATCATATGTCTTTGTAACAAAAGTACAATCACCGACTTAGGTCGTCCTTTTATAACTGCTGTCCAATAGATATATGTGTGTATAAATAGGTGGAACTGTGATATTGTGATTAGGCTATACTAGGTACCTTGTAGATTTTTTATGTGGAGGTACAAATGTTTTGTTTCGCAGGTTGTCTGGTTTGCAATTTGTTTATATTCTATGATTCGTCTGGTTTCTTTTTAAATTAGCAGTTCGTCTGCCAGACAAACTGCCAAAACGAACTGCTAATTTTTCATATCAGATCTGCCGGACGAACTAATCATTTTTAATTGGCATTTCGTCTGGCTGACTACAATCATTAGAGGAATTCCAGCCTGCCAGTGTACCTATACAATCTACTTGTCCTCTAGAGTCTAGAAGACCTAGAATCTATACAAAGAGTTAACATTTTTTCGCAATAAATTCGTCTGGATTTCAAAATGATAAAAGTTCAGACAAACTGTGAATTTTTATTATTGATTCGTCTGCCAGACAAATTGCGAATAAGTAGAAATACAAAGATCATTAGCCAGACTTATTGCGGACCAGACAACCTGCGAAACACTCAATGAAAGCCATTACAAAAGTACAAAGAAAATTGATTGAATTACCAATAAACCCTTGTTTTGTTTGTTAATCGATTAAAACATAATATCTTTCGTGTTGTTGTTTAAATAAATGCGTTTTAAATCATCAAATCTTTTTTATTTCCCTCATAAATATTAATCAATAATAAATTCAAGAACCCTGCTATCCAAATTTTTCGATAAATCCCATCACTAGCGACTATCGATATCGACTAGCGAAATCTCGATACTTTCCCATCACTAACACGCTACGTCAGATTGACAGTTTAGCCAACATTAAGATTATAATATTATCTAAACCTGTGTGGTTGGCAATGATCTGCGTAACAAACTCGAGCTCAGACCAATGTATGGAGTGCGGTCTCTTAAACGTAGTGATTATATTCTCTTTGGTAGCCCCTTTAACCGACGGAGCGAGCTAACGGCCCGCAGCCCGCCGCCCACGCCCTCGCGCCGGCCCCCAGCGCCTGCGCCTGCCCTATAGGAAGATGAGCCCCCAGAATTGGTGTCCACGCCGGAGATCCAGAACTGGATGAAGACCATTGAGCAGTGTCTGAATGAGGTGTGCGCTGTCGCCTGTGAAGGTAAACTAAATTCGGATCAAAAAATCCGAATTAATAATTTGTGCCGAAAAGTAAGCCATGGGACATCACAAATGGCTGTGCAATACCAGTCCCTTAAGCAAAAAACTATACAGACCCATTTTTCACTGCAAGAACTTAAAGAAAAACACGACCTCTCACAGCGGCTTCAAGATCTTAAACAAACCATCGAGGAGTCCTCAAAACCCGCCGCGGATGCAGTTTCCTTCGCCGACATGGTTAAAAAAAGTCCTAACAACTTTATTCAGCCCATTAATGTCAACTCTGTGGCAATTTACCCCACAGACAAAATGAAGTCGAGCGAGGAGACAAAGGCCCTCGTTCAAAAAATCATCAGACCAGACCAAATGAAGCTGCATGTGAGGAGCCTGCGTAAAACTAGGAACGGCGGTGTAATTATCAGCACAGATACTAAGGACGATATCGAGAAGCTTAAGCAAACGGATCAACTAACGACCTCTGGCCTAACTGTGAATGAACCATATAAACGCAAACCTAGAATCGTGGTCATCGGAGTGCCTGTATGTATGGAGGAAACGGAAGTTTTCAACTGCATCTACCATCAAAACTTAGCCGACAAGCTTAGCGGCATGTCACTCGCGACATTTTTGACCTCGATTAAATTAAGCCATAAGTCGGGGAAGAAGGACGCCGAGACCTGTAATTATATTATAGAAGTTCCTGCACAAATTCGAAAACTCTTAATCATGAACGACCGGGTATTTGTAAATTGGTCTTCGTGCCCTGTGAGAGATTTTACCCTCGTGACAAGGTGCTACAAGTGTCAGCAGTACGGTCATGCTGCTAAGACATGCCGGGAGGAGGCCATCACCTGTGGTCACTGCGGCGATATAGGTCATACTATAAAGGACTGTGCGAAGAAGGCCGAGTCAGCAAAATGTGCAACATGTCTGCACTTCAAGAAGCCCGCAGATCACAAAACTGGTGATGTTGACTGTCCTGCGAAAAAGATTGCCGAAAAAAGGTATATCAGCTCGATTGATTATGTGGGCACCTAAGAGCGCCACTTCCTAGAAAAATCTTTATAATTTTTACAAATAATTATTTTATATTCCGTGACTAATATTATAATTTTATATCACATAATTTCTTTATACATTGTGTCAAATCATATTTAATAATTCGCATCAGTTTAAAAATATCACAATGCTGTTCTACTAACCTTAATTCGTAAGATACCTTACTAACACGCATGTAATATAAAAATAATAAATGTACTTAAATAAATAATAATGCACAACTGACTTTGAACTAATTAGTTTATTTTTGATGACGCAGATGCATTATTCGTCTGTCGTTAAATGATGTTACAAAATTAACATTACTTTAGCGTTTAGTTTAGTTTAACTCTTTCTATAATTATTTTTGATTTAATTTTGTTTTCATCTTTCCAATATTCATATTTATTGTATTTGATTGTCGATACGTAGTGATGTAAGTTCTTATTTGCCTGAGATACAGGTTATTTAAACCTAGTTCAGGCACTCGTGTATTTTAGCTTTATGTACCTATGTCTAGATTTTAATTGTTTTATTTTGATGTAAGATTATTTCAATAAAGATTTTATTATTATATTTTATTTTATTATATTTTTGGTGTCTTATCTTTGGGTTCTTTTCTATGTAATAGAAGGAGATTAGATGTCCAGTCTTGCATTGCATTAGTCTATTCCATGAGTCTGGTACGATCTTCAGACTGTAATTTCCCTCTTAACGTGGTTGTTTTATTGTTGGAAAACTTTTAGTTTCACTATTTTCTAATGTTTAAATATTAGTAATTACCTACCTAAATAATAAAAATGTAATAACTATAAATACTATAGGTTTAAGTACTGCTATCTCTTGGTTTTCTCGCAGTCAATGGTAAAAAGTAGAGTACACAACTCGTGAAAAAAAAAAACATCTCGGTCCTTTGTATCCCTCGCTTCGCTCAGGATTCTACTTTTGAATCCCGAGCGTTCTCGGTCCTTTGTATCCCTCGCTTCGCTCAGGATTCTACTTTTGAATCCCTCGCTACGCTCGGGATTCAACTCTAGAATCCTTCGCTGCTCTCGAGATCCAACTTAGTCCCTCGAACTAAATTCCCTCTTTTTTCACTTGTAGCATAATCTACTATTCTTTGTCATTAGTGTTATTTACTACTTTTGTAATGCAACAAACACTTGTTTTTAATAAAAATAATTTCACTTCCGTTTCATGGAATTCCGGTCTGCCTCTAGGTTTCGTGCTCAAACCCTGTTTATAAAACTGCTAAATATTATGAATACTGTGAATACTATGATAAGATAATACACGTGCATAGGTTTATTTAAATATTAATGGAACATAACGGAATTGAAATTGCTAGGTGTTTTTTTAACTGAGCTATTTTAACAAATTTTTATTAGGTTGCTTTCTCGTTTTTAATAATAAGAGAACTAAAATATGGCCAATTTAATAGATCACATTTGAAATTTCTTCAAAATTCAATTCAATTTTTAATTGCTATCTGTAATTCATAGTTAAAATTAACAAACAATCGTATACTTATGTCAAATTAGTTTTCATAATTAAACATATACAGGGTGCATTTGTAATCACTCTCCAAATTTTAAGGATGTGTTCAGTCGATGAAACTGAACAACTTTCTACATGAAACATGTGTCGAAATACGCCAAAAAATTTTGTTCATCCCATACTAAACTGATCACGTGATCTCTTTGATTTGTATGAAAAGTCATTTTTTTTACATATTTTACCCTATGTTTCTTAGAGAAAGTTGTTCAGTTTCATGGACTGAACACATCCTTAAAATTTGGAGAGTGATTTCAAATGCACCCTGTATTTATTAGGTACTTAAATTATTTCCTTGCTTCCTCCAGGAATATCCAATACTAATGGAGAATGTCCGAAAAATATCAAATTAGCTGAATAATTTACTATAGGTAGGAATAAGCTCCCTTAGTATTAGAAAAAAGTTTCAAAATTTTCGGTTGCGTGAAATAATTTTAATAAATGAAAGTCTCTTCGACTTCACAAATGTACGAAAGTAACAGCAGAATGGAAATTATACCTTTGCTACCACCTGCCACAGCCACAACAAGGATTTAAAAAAAAGTTTTGACATTTTGTATTGAAACATTTTTTTAATACCATGATGTGGTTGTGACAGGTGGTAGCAAAGGTATAATTTCCATTCTGCTGTTACTTTCGTACATTAGTGAAGTCGATGAAAGTCTCTTTTTCTTTTTTTTTTTTACGCAACCGAAAATTCTGAAACTTTTTTCTATTACTAGGGGAGCTTATTCCTACATATAGAAAAATATTCAGTCAATTTGATTTTTTTCGGACATTCCCCATTACGGAACAATATTATGTATTTTCAACATCACAAATAATAAGACATTAAAATAAAGCAACATCATTGTTTCATAATATTTGGCAACTATTTAAATTAAGCAAATAAACGTTGCATTTTGTTTTACGTTAATAATCAAACTAACTAAACTACTACTACAAATTAATTAAAATGACAACCATACAAATTACTAAATCAAACCAATTGAACATGATTCAATCGCTTTTTGTTCACATCACTAGTAGACATGAGGTGGCAACATAATTTTACGAAATGACAGTTCGAAATGTCATTCTACTGCATCGAATTATGGGTCAGAGTTATAGTATATTTCCATAGTAAGCATTCGTAGGCCGCGTACAGCGTTACGCCGGACGCGACCTACGGCGTTTGTTGCAGACCACCGCCTTACCATTCCAAAATATCAAAAATGCACAACGTTAATATTCATGTTTTCACTTCTGCTGGCACTCCCGGAGTGCAACCCGAATTTTTTTTCGCTTTTTCAGAGTTGGTCCCATACTAAAAGTTGTTCAGTTTGATGGTTTTCCCATTTTGGGTTTATTCATTTACTCGTTGTATAGGTATAACTTCTTAAAATGTTTACTTATTTCCAAAAATAAAGTAATTGTTTTTTAGGTCATAATTTGCTATCAAATATTAGGGTACTTTCGCTCCAACCACCGACTTTTTTCCACTTTATAGCTAGCTAGCTTTGTATATCCGCCAGTTTAAATTACATCGAGATTTATTGAATTACACCCTTTATGACGAGAGACGAGAAGATGGCCGAGCCAGAGTTACGTTGAGTAAACCTTACTGCAGAATATTTTATAAAGGTCATCTTTGATGTTACTCTGCTACTAATGATGACGAACTCTTTACTATACTTTAAGGATTTATAAAACATTAGATTGAGTTAAAACGCATTACAGTATTTTTAACGATCTTCATTTTACATTTAATGCCAGATAAGCTGTGATAGTTTTAAATTCTAAAGTGATATCTCAGTTTTGATAAAATTGAAATGTTATTAAACTTTACAGGTTAACAGAGGAAGTTAGCTGTCAAAAGTAATCCGAAATGGCGATTCTCCTACAAAATTGCATATGCTGAATTTTCTATTATTTAGCTGTTTTTTTAGGTTTTTTCCTATATTTTTTTGTTTCTTAACCACCCCAGTACTAAAGAGAACAAAACAAAAAATAATTATTCCAATCGGTCAAGCCGATTATGAGTTTTAACCAGACTAACAAACAGCAGTTCATTTTTATATATTGGAAGAAGACTTGCCCTGTGAGCTATGCTTAGGAGTCACCGACTCAGTTTGACCTACTTTTATAAGCCTTATTATAGAATAAATTTTTCTCTAGTGTTCACATTAACAGTGGAAAATTTACAAACCTTTGGTAGCATTTATTAAAACTGTATGTTTTAATAACGTCAATAAATAATCGAATTATATTCTTTTATCACCAAATAGGTCATGAACCTAAATAATGTAGTGAGTTCATAAAACTGTGTCAATTGTTTAGGATTTCAACCACTAATCACATACAATACGCTCTACCATTTATCACATACTGTCATTAATCACTTTTTTGTTTTCTTTATTACCAGGAATTAGAAATAGTAAGGTAGAAATGAAGCAGCTCTTAGCACCATCATTAAAGAATTATTTTGTTAATATAAAAAAACCGGCAAAGTACGAGTCGGACTCGTGCACGAAGGGTTCCGTACCAAAAAACGGCAAAAAATTACGTTTGTTGTATGGGAGCCTCCCTTAAATATTAATTTTATTCTGTTTTTAGTATTTGTTGTTAAAGCGGCAACAGAAATACATCATCTGTGAAAATTTCAACTTTCTAGCTATCGCGGTTCATGAGATACAGCCTGGTGACAGACAGACAGACAGACGGACAGCGGAGTCTTAGTAATAGGGTCCCGTTTTTACCCTTTGGGTACGGAACCCTAAAAAAGGAAACAAAGCAGAAAGAAGACTGACAGATGACAGATAATAAAAAAAAATATACTTAATAGTAAAATAATCTTCTAACATTAAAAATCAATAGTTACTCAGAGAACCACCAGAGCAAGCGTCTCGTTGTCAATGCTACATACAAGATGTCCCAGGAAATATGATCAAGCCGAAGTGGAATACCAGACGTGCTCATCATTATGAACAACTTTTACTAAAGGAACTTATTGTCAAATCATGAAAAAAATGCCAGCTGTTTCATACAAAGTAATCATTATATTTATTCTAGCAAAATGTATGAAAAAGTTGATATTTGTTTATTATCAAACAGACTGCTACTTACCTTCACAACATTTGTATAGGTAAGTAGCAATCTGTTGGAAAATAAAAAAAACTACGTTCAATAAATCTTCCCTCTGTATGAAATGTTTTGAATTTATAACAAGGTTTGGTTCCGAATGGCTGCTTTATTTGACTAAACCCTATAAAAAACTTTAGACGGTAGACAAACTTACGCGTCTAGCTCGCCCGGCAAACTTTTCTTAACTGGCCCCTTAGAGTTGCATACAAAATGTATTTTCCAACTAATTCTAGTATCATGGCTTTCGTGAACCTGGGACATTTTTATCAGATTTATGTTTTGTCTACATCTCGGTGCAAATTTTTATTTATTTGGGTTTGTAAAAATCTACATCCATTCCACTTTAATATTTACCAATAATAATACTAGTGACACAGAGTCACTAGTAGACCTCGCATTTGTGACATTTTTGATCATTTTCGAAATTACTGAAATATGTTTTTTTTTTCAAAAAATATCCAGTACAAAGTATTTGCACAACAGTTTTTAACATGAAAATAAATCCGTGAAGAAGAATGAAGAAATGAAGAGAAATGAAGAAAATCCGTCGATAAATAACGCTATAGCAAACTTTCTCCCTTTTTCCCCAATCAAAGATCAGAATCAACTAAAAATTTTAAGTAATATTTTAAGTATCAGTAAGAAAACTATATGTCCTAATGATCATACTTGACAAACACAAAAATCTTATATTTAATCCAGTCAATATGAACAAAAGACGAATTCACAATGTAGTTCCTCGTCGCCGTGTGCGAACAGTTTTTGCAGAGCGTCAATATACTACCCGTGCATCTAAATTATATAACGCAGCAAATGAGAAATTAAAAATTTATGAAAAAACAAAATTTCAATGTAAAAGGATCTTGATAGATTGGCTTCTTTCTTTAGATTATGATAATACTGAAAATCTTTTGAATGAAATAATTTAATAATAGTATTAAATGATAATAATCCTAAATAAATAATTTCCCTTTATTGAGGACTCAATCAAATAAGTTAAAATCATACTCACCTACCATCAAAATTCACATTCACAACACACACACACACACACACACACACACACACACACACACGCTTGGAATTGTTTCCACCTTTATTAAACACACCTTTATTAAATTTAATTTTTCTTATTTTACTATGTATACCTAGTACAAACTCAAGGTTTATGTTTTGTCTTGGGAAGAGCGAGTCAACCCCAACACGAGTATTGTATTACTCTCTGGGGTGTCTCATTACTATGCTAAATTGAAATTGAGAAATAAAGTTATTTTTAATTTTAATTTAAAAAAAAAAGTAAGTTAAGGAACTTGTGTGCCTTCCTGGAAGGAAAATTTCGTCCAAAAATGCGAACTGTAGGCGAGAACAGGCAGACATAAAGCATTTTTTGGCCAATCTCGAAACTGAGACGCTTCACTCGCTTCGCTCACTCGGTCAATTAATTCAAATCTCTAAAAAAGGCCTTACCTACAATACGTTTCTGACAAACTCAGATGCATAATGAAATTAGATTATCGTGAATCATTAAAATTACCTACTTACTGTTGCGTTTATTTTGATAAATTAGTCCTTGACATAATATTGTTGACAAAAGCTGAGATTTTAATACTAAAATTTTTATAAAAATAAATTGGTTTTCGAAATAAGTGGAAGAAGTCAAAATCGGAAAAAGTAAGATCTATTTAACAATAAAGCCTCGTAAGTCCTGTGTTTTTTCGAAGTGTGTAGTTCTAACAACCTAATGTACTTTATGAAGTAAGGTCAGTGTGTGGAAGTCCGGCATACTTTTCTAATATTTGAGTTTAACTGAACTTATTGAACCAGATACGCTTTCTAAAGTGACTTGTGTCATCGGAAATTATAGGTAATGTATTAATTTACTTATATTGGTCTAAAAATAATATTAATTGCAATAATCTTTAGATTTACATGATATTTTTTAAAACTCGGCGTGTAGACGGACTTCCCACGCAGTTTGAGGTAAGTCCGTCTAGTACCAATATAACCATAACTAGTGAGGCTATATGAATGAAAGCAGTTTCTAGCAGTGATGCAAAACATGCGTTGAAATATTTGTTTTATGTCATTGTGTTTACGGTTTAGATTTCAATGATAATTCATTTTATTTTATTTTAAGGCAAGTCCGGCATAACTTTGGTGACAGTGGTTGCAAACATTTTCAATAAAATTATAACTATTGTTTTTTCCGTAAAATTAAATACTAAGTAAAAACATAAATCTTTATTTCAAATTGAACATTATAGGTAGTGACTGCAAAATTAACAATTACCTTCCCTCATTATCATTTAAGAGGTCAGAAATTTTTCAACTATATTTTTTGCCATAACTGTCAAATTTATTTAGTATTTAAATATGTCAACCTAGTTGTATTTTTTGTATTAGTATTTATCCCATGTGTACCGCCGTTTTGAGCTATGAAACAAAAACTTGACAGACAGACAAAAGTGACATAATATACGTGCAGCTGAAAAGGTTGACAATATCTGCAATCGAGGCAAGACCGGCATATGATGGACTTTCCTTATGCATGCTAGACGGACTTCCCAACTATTTACATTTTAAGGTTGATATATTGTGCATGTAATAATTATGAAATTTAAGCGATATTAATGAATTCACCACCAGAAATAGGTATATGGATCACTAAATGACTTTCGTAATCACAGAAACTCCAAAAACTCCATTGATTTTCTATTTTTCTTATTTTTTTTCGAAGAGACGTTACACTCCAACTTCAAGTACTTAACGCGAAAAAAAACTGATGACCAATTTCTTTCAACCTAATCATGTTAGCGACATCTATGTTTCTCAGTTCAAACTAGCTCCGTAATACTTTTTTAACGACCGAGGCATAAGAACCTAGTCCTTCAAAAATGGAAGTTATGGCCTCTAGATGGACTTGCCTCCCAGACGGACTTCCACACATTGACCTTACATACTAAAAATAGTGCTTCAGACCGAGGCAGAAAAGTTTCAGTTTCTGCGAATTTAGAGATGGGACCTGGTTGTTTATGATTTTTTTGGTATGTTTTATATGCTCCAGACTATATTATGAAGCAAAAAGTCAAAAGTATTTTGTACTAAGTTTAGTATGTTAGGCTTTTATAGTTAACGAATACAAAAACAACAAAATACATTTTACAGTTTTATTTTAAAGGAATTAGTATTATAAATAAAATCATATCTTCTATCAAACATAAACAATAATTAACTAGTTTTCATAATTTAAGACGTAATTTAAGTAGATACCCTGATTTCAATTTTTTTTGACATTTTTCTCTTCTTCAGAGTAAATGATGACGAATTATCAACCACCAAAATCATCGTGACCGGAATTGTTTAAAAGTTCTGCAATATGCTCATCATCAAAATCTGAAATGTAACAAGTTTATAAATAAAAGTAAATATCTAACATACCAAGTGAAATTGCAAGAAATACCTAGCGTACTGTATACAATACAATTTATTTCAAACAATCATCTAACCTGGGTAATATGGAGTTATCAAAATTTTTTTTATCTGTATTAATTACTCTTTCAATTTACTCTTTTAAATAAAAAAACAATGAAATAAACATAAGATTACATTTGATATAGCTGGATTGACTTACCTCGTATCGGCCTGGAACCCGAATGTGTTGACATTTTCAAAGAAATGACACTGACAGTGGCAGTTGACAGTACTGGTTCAAGGTGGCAAGGTTGGCCATAGATTACAGAAGTAAATGATTGTCTCGATATTGCCATTTTAGTCGAAAACGGGAGATTAGAATTTGTACTCCACGTAGTACATTAGGTAGTTAGTCTTGCTATAGAATTCAATTGTCAGGTCTGAAATACTAGCGTCAATTTGTACTTTATGAAGTATGCTAAGACTTACGAGGATAGAAAAAAAAACCGGCCAAGTGCGAGTCGGACTCGCGCACGAAGGGTTCCGTACCAAAAAACGGCAAAAAAAAAAACGTTTATTGTATGGGAGCCCCCCTTAAATATTTGTTTTATTCTGTTTTTAGTATTTGTTGTTGTAGCGGCAACAGAAATACATCATCTGTGAAAATTTCAGCTGTCTAGCTATCACGGTTCATGAGATACAGCCTGGTGACAGACAGACAGACAGACAGATGGACAGCGGAGGCTTAGTAATAGGGTCCCGTTTTTACCCTTTGGGCACGGAACCCTAAAGAGAAATTCCGCAACAGGCAGTTAACGCAATTCAACGGAGAGAATCATTTCCAACAATAGCTGATCGATTTGCGAGTCCAATTTGCATATTGTTGTTATGCATTTCATTGATCAACACGGTACGTTCAGCGGAAATACAAACTCGTCATGTCCAGTGCTTCTATTTTCACAGCCATTGACTTCGGCGGGACGTGTTCAAACTCATAGCCCCAGAATAAAGTCGATAGAAGTATAAAACAAATTGATTGTGCCGGCAATCAATTTTATTGCTTTTATAGTGAAGGTAATTTATCAAATTCACCTCATTTATTCTGAATGGAGGGTTTTATAGACACACTTTTACGAAAACATCAATGTTTATGATTTGTACAAGTAACGACAGTTTTATTTTTTTGAGATTTGATATGTACCTAAATGTATTTTTTACATTTTTAAACAATACTAAATAATATACTAGAAAAAATACGACTCGCACCAGATCAATACTCAGACGGGAATCGAACCCGCGACCTTTGGATATCCGGTCCAATGCTCTGACCGCTGAGCTACCGAGTCACTACCGACTCAGCGGTCAGAGCATTGGACCGGATATCCAAAGGTCGCGGGTTCGATTCCCGTCTGAGTATTGATCTGGTGCGAGTCGTATTTTTTCTAGTATATTATTTAGTATTGTTTAAAAATAGCATTGTATATGCAAAAATCTCAAATTTAAAAAAAGAAATTTACATTTGTTGAATGAATACAGCAAAAATACACTTCTATAAAAATTTTAAGTTTGAAAGCAGCTCATCATACTAATTACTAAAGCTCAACATAATAGGACTTTAGTTAGTCAATTAAAGCAATTCTAACATCAACCGAAACGTCCAGATTTTTATGCCCATGCCCATGTGCAAAACACTACTCATATTATTTCGATTATACCGCGTCAATTCGCGTCACGCGCCAAACAAGCAATATGTTTACATGTGACGCTACGGTGTCATGTACGTCGCTTTACTTAGGCTTAGCTCAGCTGCTTTAGTTTGCTTGTAAATCTAAGCCCACCTAAGGGATCTAACTTTGAAAGATTATATCAAAATCCATTATAATAATAGAACAACTTACTTTAATTTGGAACTTAACTGGAACCTGTGATACAGACCCTCTAAAACGCTATTTAAGTAGAGAAACATTAAAAAAAGTTAGTGTAGGGTACAGTTTTTTTTACCTTTATTTTCTTTTCAGAATGTTTCAGTGTTTCAATAAATAACTAAATGTATCTAATACAAATTCATAACACGAATAATTATAAATATGATTCCATTCATTTCATCTAGGTGTATTCTGTTTGTGTTGCCTAACGGCTTAAAGAAATAAATGTGTTTACGTTTCCTTAATTGATTAAGATACTTATCTCGAGATTAATGAGAAATTCCTTGGAAATGTAGACTTGTAATTTTACCGACTTAAAAGGGGGTTAAATGTCTGAACTTCCTATCTGATTAATTAATTTCTACCTTGAATTGACGGTGAGTTGTAAACCAAAATAATTTACAACTGTGGAGCGTAGTTTACACTTTAATCAAGTGTAAATTGTGTTCATGGACTAATCAAGGCCTCAATAGAATTAAAATAGAAAATATTGATCAAACTTTGGATCAACTTGAAGATATAGCGTTAGTTGGATTCATATTAGGAAATAGCAGTAAAATGCTAATAATTTGTTAACTTTTACAATCAGTAGGTATGCATCCACCTACTGATTGTAAAAGTTAACAAAAGGTACCTAATTCTGTAGCTTATTATGATCTTGATTATTATGGCTAAATCGTTTATTGTTCCCGTTGTTCATAGCATGATCGTATTAGTGTAAATAACGCATGTTCTTACTCGTAAAAATTGTCTATTCATCTGTTATCCTACATGTGAAAACTTGATTGTTGGCTTTTGGCTAATGACTAATCATAGAACTCTTTGTTATACAAGGTGTTTGGTAAAAGCCTTATAAAGCCGAATACGGTAGATAGGGATCATCAAACTGAACAACTGTTACTATGGGACCAACTCTGAAATCGCGAAAAAAAATCTGCTGTTTCATACATTTTGATATTTTAGTTATTAATTTTTATATGAAACAGCTGTTTGTTTTTTCGCGATTTCAGAGTTGGTCCCATAGTAAAAGTTGTTCAGTTTTATGGTCCCTATTTACCATATTCGGCTTTATAAGGCTTTTACTAAACACCTTGTATAAACATAGTGGCTGCAAGTTTTCCACGAATTAAAATAAAATAAAATTAATGAGTAGGTGTTAGTAGTCATTCTTCGTACTTAATTATTTTGAATTATTTTAGTGTAATTTTGACTTTTAATTTAATTTATTTTGTATTTTTTTGTATTTGACTATTTATTGGGTTTTTTATGCCTTTGAATAAATTATTATTATTATAATACATAATTGAGTCATATAATAACAAAGGCGGCAAAATCTACTCAATGTCAAACTATTAACTAAAAATGGCATAACCTGTAGACGTAGTTAATTTATATTAACACATTAAATATGACAATATCCTATACAAATAATACTGTTTCAAAAATAGAGTTCGTAACGTAAGCTCAAATTATCAAAATCGGTGAAATATGCATATTCCCTATTATATGACTCAGTTGTTAAGCCTAGGGACAGCAAAATATATGATCGGTATTGATGAAGATAGCTACTGCCTACACCTCTATGGTTCCATGCCGGAAGTTAAGCTATAAAATGATATGATCTTTGTGAAGAAATTTTCCGTTCGCATCGTACATATCGTAGAATCGAACCCTTAAGAGTACTTCTAAGAAGGTAATGCGAAAACAAAGTAACCTTTTCTTTGTTATGTATGGAAGAAGGTATTGTACAATATCAAACTACACAACCTACAACTACAACCATACATTTACATAAATTTTTTGGTCGAATTACACCATCGTTATTTCTTATCCATTTATTGTAGGTACTTATTATATTTGGTAGTCAAAATAAATAAATAAACTGTACTTACATTTTAGTACGTAACGGGATATACAGGGTGTTTGGAAATAGTAGCATTATAAAGCCGAATATGGTAGATAGAGTAGCATGCATATAACCCCGAAAATTAGTATAAACTCTGAAAACCACCACATGGCTGAGAAATTTTGTTTTTTATTTGGATGGAAAAATTATAAATGATAACCCTAGACGCAATAAACTATTATTTTCCATAGGTAATTAATCTCATTGATATGAAAAAGTAAAACACAATTTCAGTCTAGAGTTGCCTTGCCACTATTGGAAAATATTATGATAAAACCGCGAAAATAGCATGAAAATGTATGGAAATCCTCAAACTGAGAACTCTGTCCTATTATTCTTTTAGAATGCTGATCAGATCAGTTGGGTGTGTATAGCGATCTGAATCTACTCCATTCACTCCCTGGATGGCCATCATCAGATTACAGCACGGTACAGCCTGGCAGTAAACCAAGGCTTCAAAGTTACCTCGTGTGTATGAAAATAGCACCCGTATCCCTAGACAAAGTTGATGTGTATATTAGGGTTTGTTTACTTCTTTTTTAGTTGTAGATTTTGTAAAACAAGAGGATAAAGCAACTTTAATAATTTTATTAAGTGATAATAAACATATTATATTTGGTCCTGTATCGCCAGTAATCAATTAAATATCGTTTTCAAATAGATTACAAAGCCTTAATTATTTCTACTTTTTGCCACCATGAGCGCTGCGATCGATTATTATACCTTCGCACCCGGAGAATAGGCACCTCTGTAGTAGGCAGTACAAGATATAACCACGAAGAAACATAAGCCACAAGAAGTACGAACTAGGTGCTTAATTTTTTTTCAATAAGAAGGCTTAGAAGATTTTTATCGATAACAGAGCATCATCTAATGTAGCATCTTAATTTTTTGAACGACTATTTTTTTATTTTAGTAAAATTAATGATTCGGTCGGTTTTTTTCAGCTATTCATTAAATGTTATATTTTTTTTTATTTCAGTAAATTTTACTGTACCTAAATATACCATTTATTCCAGTTGAAATAACCAACCACGCTACATTTAAATTAAAACAGCTAGAGAATAGAAGCATATGAGTGCTTCTCTATTTCGTTAAGTGCTATCTCCTTTTACAACTAATGGGTTTCAACTGTAGTGTAACCGAAAATTAAGTCTAGTATTGAGAACCTAACGTGCTTAACTTGATGTATAGGCCTTGAGGAGCTCGATTGCGCATTGGATAACATAATATTTGCCTTGAAATTGCAGTTGTTCAGCCACTATATTGCTAGGGTTAGTCACTCTATGGGTGGGACCATATACACGCTGAAATTTTAATCATTTGGTTCCCGCAGTGGAGTGGTTCCACTCATGATTACAAGCAACTTTTACTAGAGGGCCAACCCGAAAAAATCTGCTGTTCCATACATTAAGGTCGAGTAGGGTTTGCGTTTTTTTATGGAACAGCTGTTTTTTTCGCGATAGTAAAAATTACATCAAATCATGAGTGGAAGCACCTCACTGCGGGAACCAAATGATTAAAATTTCACGCTGTATACCATACAGGCTGTATTTTTATTCACTCTCTAAACTCGTTTTCAGTCCATGAAGCTAAACAACTACGATTATCTCTAAACCAAGAGAGATCACGTGATCTGCTAGGTGATTGAGTAAAGTCAATCGTATTCATTTGAAAGATCATATTGTATCATAATATATGTCATACCAAACAAATTGCAGCCGATGGAATACGATACGATATGAACTATCAAATAAATATGATTAACTTACGCAATCGCACCTCAGTTTAGTAAGGGATGACCAAATGTGGTGTACACATTTCGAATTTTCAACACATGTTTCTTGGAGAAATTAGTTCAGTTTCATAGACTGAGCACATCACTAAAATTTTAAGAGTGAATAAAAATACAACCTGTATTTATTATCCTGAGCTCCTCCGTGGTTCAAAAAGGAGTAACCTGTCTTTTGAAGCTTAGCTTTATTTGCACAACACCCACTGCTCCATCCTCTTTATTCATTCACAAGACTTTTGCCATAGAAATGGGAATATTAAAATGTCTGGTGTTGATTATGATGATAGATATTAGGGTACACTAACCTGCAATAGCTCTGCCCAGTAGTAATGTACTGAACAGAATCGAGAGCACCCGCCGGCCGCACCGCGCCGCCATCTTGTGATCGCTCCCAGCACAAGTCCAACATCAACTGCAGTCCACCATAACGCACTCACTCGTACAGTTTAGTGTACACTACATCACTAAGTCACTCTCACTTATAGCCTATTTTTTTATGCCATTTCACGCATTTTGGTATTGAACACTTCACTTGGTGCTAATGTATTTATTTATATCCTACTATTGAAAGAACACTTAAGCACTATTTTGTACACTATCTCGATATTAACTTATTTTATTCAATTTTATCGTATAACTATTCTTTAATTGGTTTATTTAGTTTTTTATTAATTTCTTGACTAACTAGGACCTTTATTTTGTAGTGAACGAAAGAAGTGCAATAATCGCTCTGCGTTTAAGCGTAATATTTTAAAGAGGTACCTAAATAGTGATAAAATTATAAAAAAAGCTCAAAGTTTATTTCTGAAATACAAAAACAATTTACAATAGTTATATTCCTGGAATAATATATATTTAATAGCGCAAATCTGGCTTGCACATTCGCGAGAGAAAAACGTAGGAGAAACGCGTGGGAAGAAATGATTGATAGGCAATACGTTCTTTCATTTTGGCGTGTGACTTGTATCGATAATGCCAAGCCATACCTACAAACAGATCGTAGAATTAGCCATGCAACTATAATGGGTGTTAATAGCACCCTAGCGAAAATTTTAAGGGATGATTCTACCCTTAGAAATAAGCAACTTTCTCTACGGAACGTTGTTGAGATTTTGATTTTTCCTTGAAAAGCAATGTACGCGTAACAACTCGATAATATCGCGGGTAAACATTTGTACACTGCGGGTTTATAAAAATAGATATTTTCATTATTTTTCTGTAAATTTAGGCTCTATGCAACTAAGACAGAATCTGTGTGACAGAAAAATAAAAAAAACACTGAATTTTTCATGAATTTTGCGACGAAGCATTCCACTTCAAGATTCAGAATGATGAGTCGACTATGCTCTGAAAGTTTTAGCTAGGGTCCTACTAACCCTGTATAGATTTACTTATTTTCGGTTTATTGCTGTTTCCAAGTTGATATTTCTTGAGTTTTATATCAATGAGATAGATTTTTTGGTTCGTGCTAAAACTATCATGTGCGAATCGAATTTGTATCTAGCACAAATTGCTAGTTTATCTATTGCAAACCCTTAGTTTCCATTACGTAAGAAAGTGACACTACACAAATTACAAATATTACGATACAAAAAAAAAATATAAATTCTCAAGCCGATCCCTATAGATTTACTGTATCAAAGTATATTTTTACTACACATCTCGTAAGAAGAAAACTTAAGGTCTATCACGAACAACCGAGACATAATAATAAGCTTATAGCAATGGAAAGTACTCGAGAGTTATTATAGTAAACTTTTCACTAAAAGTGGGTTTGAAATATTTTTATTTGTTTAAAATTTGTTTAAGATAAACCAGATTATCTTGGTGGTGAGATGCGTCTCACCGTAAGTTTTTATGTTTCATACGAGCAAGTTCGAACATGTGTACAGTGGATCAGAAAAAAGCTTTATTGCAAAACTAGCGGCCGCCCGCGACTTCGTCTGCGTGAACAGTTTTTTTTCTATTCCTCGGGAACTGTACGTTTTTCTGAATGAAAGGTACCCTATGTCCTTTTCTGCACCCCTGACAACGTGTATGCAAAATTTCATGATGATCGGTACAGTAGTTACGACGTGAATTTTTTTAATAATGCCGTGTTGGGTACCAAATGAAAGGGCTTAATAAGCACTTTTCAAATATGTATATATTGTTAGCTTTTGCCCGTGGCTTTGCTTGATTTCACCCTATTGACAACTCCAAAATATTTAAAATAAAAAAGAAGTTTTAAAACTAAAACCCGACTACGGAAAAATCGTGCTTTAAAAAGTAAGAGCAAGAAAATATTCAAGTCCAAAATTTAATAAAAAGGATAACCGTAGTCGCATGCCACTTTGTCCTAGACACGCACGACACGAAGAACAGGCTGGAGGTGGCATGCGACTACGGTTATCCTTTTTATTGAATTTTGGACTCGAATATTTTCTTGTTTCTTACTTTTTAGAGCACGATTTTTCCGTAGTCGGGTTTTTTTCGGCTTATTATCACCAAGCGCGGATAAAACTTGTTCATCGAGCATCTTTGAGTGGAATTGCACCATTACCTACATTAACGTGAAAACTTTGTAAAAAAAAGGAGAGCGAAAATATAACCATTAACCTAACTGTAGGGATGTAGGAAATGTTGTTTTTGCATCATCATTGCCCACGACATCTTTGTAGATTTTTTAATGTACTAACAACGGGATAGCTTTCACCTCAACTGATGTTATAGGCCAGGACTTTTAGCAAAAAACCTAGGACTAATCCCGGCGGAAGGTTTTTTGCTTTTAAAGTGTTCCTTAAGTCCCCCTGAATATATCTGGAAAGTTCCCCGTGAATCCCATGTACGCTCCCCCCTCCCCCCCCCCCCCTCAAACGTCTCCCTGATTTTAGTTTTTTCTATTTATCTCAGAAACGGTTGAAGACAGAAGAAAGTTGTCAACGTATGATATAATTGTTATAAAATATCCAACCCATCGACACTTCAATCATTTCGATGTGAGCTGTAGTCTCTGAAATATACCTACAAACATTTCACCAAAAATTTTTTTTTGTACAGAAATCATTCTTTGTACTAGTTTTTAAGAAAAGTGAGTGGAGTTGTGGCAAAATTATGTAAGGTCATATGAATCTTGAAACATTGAGGAATAAAACAAGGTATAATACATTGTTATAGCAGCATCAGTTCTAGATTAACACCGAATGGTGTCAGCGCCACGATGTAATTTTTAGCCCAATACTTTTAGATATAAATTTCGCGATACCTAGGACTAATTCCGGTGTTAAGTTTTTGTCTTTTTGAGTGTTCCTTAGGTCCCTTTGAACATATCTGGAAAGTTTCCCGTGGATCCCATGTCCGCTTCCTCCTCCCCCTCAAACGTCTCCCTGATTTAAGTTTTTCCCATTTATCTCAGAAATGTTGAAGATAGAAGAAAGCTATTGAAGTATGATATAATTGCTATAAAATATCCGACTTGTCGACACTTCAATTGTTTCGATGTGAGCTGTAGTCTCTGAAATATACCTAAAGACATTTCACAAAAAAAATTGTTTTGCCCAAAAATCATCATTTGTACTAGTTTTAAGAAAAATTAGTGGAGTTGTGGCAAAATAATCTGAGTTCATTTGAATTTTGATACATTGAGGAATAAAACGAGGTATAAAACATTGTTTTAGCAGCATTGGTTCTCGATTTACAGCGAGTGTCAAACACCACGGTATAATTTTATAGTATGAAGACAGCAGGAACTATGCAAATGACGTTGCCCTTTAGGATTAAGTTATAGCAATTATATTATTAAACGAAATTAAATTGAAAATTATGAACACTCAAGATTTATGCTTTTATATATGGCGCCAGTTTATCGTCATCATCCATCATCATCAAAATGGTTGCTCCGATTTTAATACATGATGGGCCAAACGGTAGGTATCAAGCGATACTACATGTAATTAATAGTACTAATATCTTTGGACGAATCCTTCGTGTAACTTCACTTACAGGTTAGGTTGTTTAATCATTAATGATCATGCTGCTTCACTCACCCGCGTCGTACATATGAAAGATTTGTATGTATGTATGTTTGAACGAATTAACTCAGAAATTACTAAAGCTAATACTACAAAAAAATTATTTGGCGTTTGACACCACTCGCTATAAATCGGGAACCAATGCTGCTAAGACAATGTATTGTACTACGTTTTATTCCTCAATGTATCACAATTCATATGAACTCAGATTATTTCGCCTCAACTCTACTATTTTTTTTTAAAATTAGTGCAAATAATGATTTTTGGGTAAAATATTTTTTTTTGGTGAAATGTCTATAGGTATATTTCAGAGATTAGAGCTCACATCGAAACAATTTAAAAGTCGACGGGTCGGATATTTTATAACAATTATATCATACTTTAATAGCTTTCTTCTATCTTCAACTATTTCTGAGATAAATGGGAAAAACATTGAGGGGGGAGGGGTAGCGGACACGGGACCTAAGGAACACTTTAAAAGACAAAAACTCTCCACCGGAATTAGTCCTAGGTATCGCGAAATTTTTATCTAAAAGTATTGGGCTAAAAATTACATCGTGGCGTTGACACCTTTAGGTGTGAATCGAGAACAGATGCTGCTATAACAATGTATTATACTTAGAATTAGTCTTAGGTTTCTTTGAATTTTTTGCTAAAAGTCCTGGGCTATTAATTGACGTTAAGGCTAAAGGTGTAAGCACACTTCACCCGGAATCCTCATCACTGAGGAACTGGCTATCTTACCTCTAACTGCCGGAACACAACAATTTTTAAATTGTTGTTATGGCGTCACACTTAGGTAAGATGGTAGATGGTGGTATGGTAGCTAGCCATGCGGACTTAAAATAAGACCTACCACCAACCAAACAGAGTACACATTGTACCCCCATTGGGAATCGAACCCGGGACCCCTGCGTCTTACACGTGTGGGCGAACCACTAGACCACAGAGGAGATGCTTTTCGCAGAGCTTGTATTAATTAAGGATAGCCGCAACACCGCAGATGGCTATGAAGCTCTATAGTGTTTCTTAATATACCATAATTTAATTAATATTATCAAGAAAGTTGTGTAAATCCAAGCTAATAATTGGTGTACCGAATTAATTAGTACTAAATGAGTGATGATCGGCCCCCGGGGAGTGATACCTACATTGGACCCTTGTTTTCTTGAGGGTATATTCACGTAGGATATAAAGTGTTTCATTTGTATCACTTAGATACTAGCTAGATAAATCAGCCAGAGCTTTCGGTTATTTTTTAAATATGAAAAACAAACACACCAACTACCTTAATGAAATGTTAGAAACTAACTTTCTCTAGATACGAGAATAATATATTATTCTCGTATCTGATAATAATATATGTTAAGTATACTTACCTACTTATCATAATTTAAATACTATTTGTAATGAAAACTACCGAAAACTATATTGAAAACTCTTGCAAAATGGTGATGTATTAAAAATCTTATTTTCCTTTCTGACATTTCTGGCGATTTAGTTGATCTACTCAAGTATATAAAAAATTAAAATAAATTTTGTTTGACCAATTTAGGTTTTGATAAAATTAACCGTTCTTGTCCCTTTCATTTGAAGCGTTGACTACGATATCAAATGGCTTTGAACGAGTTAGTTATACTAAACATAATAAATATTTGTGAGTCAAAAAACATAATAAAATATTGTTTTATTAGATGGTATATTCCTTTAATTAAACCACTTAATTTTCTTTTAAACACGTAAAATCCGCAGTCCCTATATCGCTAAACATAACGGCCACTGCATTTTATTGGGTACAACTTTATAGCGGTAGGAAAGGAAAGGATCAAACTTTGATCACTTCCTTGTGTGATCCTACCTTGTATATTATTCGTTATTTCACTTTAATAAAAGAATGAGCCTTTACATGTATTATATAAGAGGATAAGCTCACTTTTACTAGGTTCAGTTTTATTTTTTTGTTGAAATTCTGAAAAACAGCTAATATAAATAATAACAAACACCGCAAATGAGATCGAACAACAAAAGTTACCCAAACAAAGACAGACACAGCCAAAATTACACATAGAATCTGGACTAAGCAACAATTACACGAATCGGAACAAAATGGCGACTACCTACAGTCCAAACAAACTTTACACGAGGGTTAATTGCACCGGTATCGAGTTGTTCTTTCAAATATTCCGAAATAAAAGCTGGCGAATAGGTTAACTTTGAACAACCGAAATTGGAGGATACGTATATTTTTATCAAGTGACACAGATCTTTGGTGTATTTCGTAAGTCTGTTAATTATAAAGAACTTTGATTATAAGAACTCACTAATTTAATTTATGTGCTTAATATTTATTATCAATTTTATGATAATGATCAATAATATTTACCTATCTGATATAATATATGGATGTAATATTCCTAATCCTTTGTTTAGACAAAGTAGTATATTTTTTGCAAGTTTGAAATAATTATTTTATTAATTTTTTATGATAAAGTATTTTAATGTTTTAGGGAATATCAATTTATGAAGCCACGAGGATAATAACTGTGTGAGAACTGTACATTGAAATAAAATATCAAATTATATATTTCAAATAAAAACAGTCACAAAAAAGTAGGAAAGTAGTTATAATTTATAAATCTCTACAGAATCTGTATTGTTCATACGTATAATTTAAAAGTTTGCAATTATTGTGGTTCTTTTGCAAAACTTTTCGACGTTATATCTTCTTGCATTGCAAATGATTGTCTTTTGTTTTGAACTTTTACAACAAGATGGAGAGAAAGAATGTATTTCCTGTATTCTTTTGTTTGTTTGGGCGGGCAACTTTTATTGCTGAAAGAAAGGTATGTAGCTACTACTTCAGTTATACGATTCCATTGTCTTATTATAAAATACTTCAACTGCTTTTTCTGGGAAACTTCTGATAGAGTAATTAATTTATTTCTATAGTCGGTGAGTAGTATTAACTTATAGATAATAAAATTTTTATGATTTTGGAATTTACAGCACAGAATTACTAATAGTCCCTTACAGCAATACTTTACTTTTGGCTACGAAAAATAGAGTTTTAGTCGTCCCCTTACCATGGTCCCTGGAAAGGTGGCGTAACGACGAGAAACACAAAAAAACAACAAATCAAAACTAAATTATCCCAAAATAACATCTGAATTAACCAATACACGCGCTGTAATACGTAAAAAGTATTTTATTTCTAAAAAATAGAGTTTTATTTTTACTACCCAAACGTAAAGTATACCAAAAATGCGAGCCCGTAAATAATTCAAAAGCTTTAGTGTAAATTGTGACGTTAAAAACATGAAATAACGCACTGTTTCATTAGACTAATCTCTTTAAATCGTCTTAACGAAACAATGTTCAGTCATTTCACCACAATCCGGCCGACACGGATAAGCAGGGACCCAATTCTGCTAATGTTAACGTAATTAATCGTGTCACAATGGTATGACGATAGTATAAGTAGAACTGTGTCAAAAAGCAATACCATTGAAACACCATTGAGACATTATTGTTACGTTAAAAGTAGAGTCGAGCCCCCAAGCGTTTTGCATGTCATGTATGTATTAAGGCTTCTAATTTCGCGAGGCCCGGAGAGCGGGGTAACCGACGGAATAAAAAAGGCAAACCTAGTTAATCTTATATTAAACGCTATACGAACATAGAGTTGATCGAAATAAAATAAAAATGGACAAGCGTGAATACCAGAGCGTTTCGTTGTTAAATTCTTTACAACAGTCGTTATTTTATAAAGTGAAATGTGTGTATGTTTCCGCATTTTGCCATTTTGTAGTCGTAATATTAAACAATAGCATTGTGATAAACTATTTTGAATGAGAAAATAGAGTCTACAATTTCATAAACTTGCGTTAAATCGCCTGTTTAGGCGGACTAATAATATTCATTGTATCCATTTACGGAAACCGCCATCGATTTTGTGGAAAATTACTCTTATTTTGGACAGGGTAAAGAACTGCGCGATGGTCATTTATAAAATTGAACTCGATGCGTGACTAAGCAACGAGGCGTTGCCAAAATTCGTGACGTCACACACGCACGAAGCCACATAATAGACTAAGGTGAATCACAAACTACGATACGATACGATACACGCAGCAGCAGGATGCCTGACCGTGATTTTTTGAATTGTTAAGTTTATGTTATCTTTGTTTATAAAACAAGTGCAGTATACCACACAGCTCCCCCTAGCATGACCACCGAAGCGCGATATGATATAGCGATTTATCACGTTTAACTGTCAAAAGACAATGGGTTTTGGCAATTGAGTGTCGATAAAACACTATATCACGCAATATACACGGTTAAATTTTAAGTATATCTAAAAATGAAATGAGGTTTTCAGACCACGTAAATGAACAACTTTTATCATGGGGCCAACAACGAAATCGTGAAAAAAAAATCTGCTCTTCCATACATTATAGTCGAGTCGATATTGTACTTTTCTATGGAACAGCTGATTTTTTTCCCCATTTCATTTTTAGATATAGTTAAAAAATAACCGTGTATATCCTGTGATCGTAGCGGCACGTGCTACGAACACGTTCAAGATATTGTTATCTGAAACTTGCGAACAACCACTAAGTACTTATATTAAAAATTCGAACCATCGTAGAGGTCTGTCTGTCAGTGAAAAGTTATAGGACGGGTATAATGTGGTGTTTATTTTTTTTTATATTTACGTGGGAAGGGGGCTGTGTGAACAATGGTACACAACACACGCCACCCCGGCGTACATTGCATGCACTAGCAATGACGCGGAGAAACCACAGGTGATCCACGCGTCTGTCGTAGCACGCTGTAGCAGAAAGCGTCGTAGTCTCGTAGTTTGCGAGTAGCCTAAGACACAAAGAAACGCTTTCAGCGGCTTAGTGACGTCCGAAAAGGATACGACTCGGTGATAAATAATTTCGCAATGAATAGACGAAAGCCTGACCTAAAGATAGTTACTCTGAAAATTTCAATGTAATGAATGAAAACCTAAGCCATGCTGATTCCCCAAGTAACAAAAGTTTCTATAACCAAGGGGTTTTATCACCAAACAGTGATATAGTAGGCCTTAAATGGTAACCGTTGTGACTGCTTGTGCTATAAAAGTTTTCCACAGAGCGTTTTGGTTCTATAATATTAACGAGCATTTAAGTTCTATGGTGCAGCTCTTAGAACACTTACAAGACATACAAAATAATCTTTAAAGTGTTGCACTGTAATAGATATGAAAAAAGCGATTATAGTACTATTTAGTACTATAGACGACTTTACTGTCACTTTTATTTATCTATTTTGCACTAATATTGCGTCAAAATAACTTTTACAGTACTAGTATTGTAGCAGTATCGAAAACACTATTACAGTATCAATCTGCACTATAAAAGTACCTTGCACAACCAATATGTCACAGTTTAGCTTCTTAAATGCTCCCTCAACATCGCTATGGGGCTAGTTCTGTAAAAGCCATGAAAACTCTCCTATGGTACTAAATAGTATCATAGCGACTTCTGGTGCAGTTGTTAAATAACTTAAACTTTTTGTGTTACTGCTACCTGACTAAAGCGTGAGATAAAAGCACTAAAATCAATAATTAATGGACTAATCCGTTTTCGGTGAAAATATGGCTGCTGTTTATGCCATGATAGAACATTAGTAGCACGGCTGGAGCCAATGTGTACTATAGCAGCCATAGTCGGGACGAGTCCTTATTTTATTAATTTAAATTTAATTAAATCACGAAAATGATGAGGGCGCATTGTCAAATTTGAAATCAGCATAGTGATTTTATCGATACAATTATTTTCGCAAGTGCAAGTTACGGTGGAGTTACGGTCAATGGTCGATCAAAGGTAATGTTTTGTAGAATGTCCTTTGTATTACAAGTTGTAATAGCGAATGACATTTTGTTTTCTTGGGATCACTCACTATGACATGAGCACAGCACGAACAAAATGGCGAACAATAGTGTGTTAAAAAGATCAAAATAGCACTATAAACATGTTTTGGTTTTCAAGTATAGAGCTGATTTATTACCGTGAGAGGCTTTATATAGGTAATGTTTATAGAATTAATCAGTGATAAAACTAGGGCCTATTTGGGGTTCTGTAAAGGTTTACAATACAATTATAGTGCTTATCATTAAACTAATTAGCACGTCCTAAAGCGTTCTCAGGACTTTTATAGTATCAAATTTTGTTACTTGGGTCAGGCTCTCCCTCGCTAATGAATTTACGAACAGAATACTTGATGATGCCCCAATTCATGACATTGAGAATTTCCATTAAAATGTTTTTCGTGAAAATGTTCGCGATCTATTATCGTGCTGGTTAAAATTAAAAAGACTTATCCGTATAGACTCATTAGATCTAAATTTTACAATTCTTAGAAATATTACAATGAAATAAACTTCTATACTGTTATTATTATAACTTATGATCTTCATAAAAATTGTAAAAGTTTACCTAAATCAAAATGAATTCATTTGAAGCACTAGCAATCCGGTATAAAAAAGCTTTATGAATATCCAAAAATCTAAATCATTTCTCACAATACGTTCCAACTGACAAAACTAAGAGAAGGCCTTTGTGATAATTCATTCTATTCATCCGAACCAAAATCTTTTCCTGTAACCTATACAAAAGAATAAATCAATAAAGTTTCATTTCAAATACTACAAAAGTTGGAATAAGCTGATGAGCAAAGAAAAAACTCATTAAGGTATAAAATGTACGTATTTACGGGGTGGAATATTCCATTCCGATTTTGACGATGTTTTTTTGAAAGATTCTGAAATTTTTTCATAGATAAAGGATCATGCCGCATTCTAGGCCATGATGCGCATTAACCATACATATCTGTGACAGACTCATGTCATGTCAAAAAGGGGTAGATAACAAAATGTCATATAATAGGAAAATGTAACCCCAAACGGCTCCTTGAGATTGAGATTTCTCTTTTTTCCCGCATTATATTTTAATGATATTCTTCCCACGCAATCACTATAAAACTACTATAGTATTTTGATGATTTCATCAAAGCGCATCATGGCCTAGCATGAATAGTAAAATCGGCATAATCCTTTAATGTGGGGATAGTTTCTAGTAGCACGGCCCCTCTGATGACATGAAGGGTGCCCATTGCTGTTATTATTAAGACACTTTATATTTTTACTTCAACATAATATGACGTTAGCTCCTTTTAGAAACAATAACGGCAAAGATTGTAAGATATTCGGTCGTGTGTAGGTATTTATTTTCAAGTGTCTGGTACATTTCTTGGCAATATGTTGTGAGACGTTGGGGCCTTTGCAATTCTGAGAGGCATAAAACCGAACGCGCGTTTGACTGTCTATCCCGGCAATAAACTTTCCAACTGTTTCACGCAATAACATAAAAACTCGGGACCAAAAGGCGCTATTTTAGGGCTGCAGGGCTCTGCTAAAATCTAGTGTAAGTATACAACGTGTTACTAAAGCCCTAAAGTCGAATATGATAGAAAGGGATCACCAAACTGAACTACTTTTATTATGGGACCAACTCAGAAATCGCGAAAAAATTCATACAAAAATTAATAACGAAAATACCAAAATGATTGAAACAGCTGACTTTATTTTTCGCGATTTCAGAGTTGGTCTCATAGTACAAGTTGTTCATTTTACCATTAAAATGAACAAAAATATTTAAAGTTACCGTGTTACCCAACTGACATAATATATTGCTGTAAAATCATTGCAGAGTGATAGCAAAATATTATTACTATTCCTCTGCCCTATACAACGCGCAACGTGTTACAAAAGTCCCTTTAAAACCGAATATGGTAGATAGGGACCATTCCCTTAAAAACCGAATATGGTAGGTAGGGACCATTCCCTATTTACAATATTCGGTTTTAAAGGGACTTTTGTAACACTTTGTATAGATAGGCAGAGGAATAGTAATAATATTTTGCTATCACTCTGCAATGATTTTACAGCAATATATTATGTCAGTTGGGTAACACGGTAACTTTAAATGTTTTCTGAAAATATATCATATTTTATGTTATTAACTAAGGTTATTATTTTAGCTAACTGAAAAATGACAGTTCTACGTTTTTCAATAGAAATATAGGCTACTTAATTGGCATCACATTAGCTTTTTGATTTTTATTCTTATCATTGCCTATTTTGTTGATGGTCTTTTATATTGAAAACACAAAAAGCATAACATAAATAAATATATTTATATTTAGGCACTAAAAGGTAAAATTAAATGATGGCAAACTGGTAAAGGTAACCACGTACCCATCAAACAGCGACTCTACATATTATCTTCAAAGGCCATTAATTCGCACAGAGTAGTTAGAGTCCCAAAACACACGTAGAACTCGAAATAAAACAACGGAGAACCAAACTGGCGCTCCATAACTACCGGAATTTAGTCGGTGCGAGTTACAGAAAGCTAATAAAACTTTGCCCGCTCCCGAATTCCACGTCGGCACTGATAATGTATTTTACCTTATAATTTGTCACTTAGAATTGAAATTACTTGGCAATACTGAGAAACTTCTTCATCTGTGAAATGTAAATGTGCTTCATGTTGCGAGTGCTTATTCGCAAATTAGTTTGTTACTCCTTAATCCGTTACATTGCAATAACTTTATTTTTATATTATTGAAGTGAAAACTTCTTTAGCGGCGTTGTACGCCTTTTTGTAATAGGGAATAAATGCTTAACTCGCGTCATAAGACGGATGTGACGGATGGAGAGTAGACAGCTGGCGGCAGAAGTATCCCCCTCTCTTTCTACGGGGCGCGTTGAAAATGGCAGCGCGTCATTTTAAGACGTAAACACTTGTGTCACCAGCAACGCGCTAATTTTAAAAATGGAAATATGGATAATAGCGCGATCTCTTCGGTGAAATCATAGACTTATTTATACTCTGTGACTAAGTTTAAATCGTAGAATGCGTGCATGTAGAAATTAAAAAGGCCACTGGCGCGACATCTTTAGAATTTTTCTTTAATTACAAACTGATTGAATTGTGTGATTGTATAGTAATAGGAAAGAAATAATTTTAATCCTTTGCCGCTAATTTCAAAATATCAAAAATGCACAACGTTAATATTCAAGTTTTCACTTCTGCCGGCACTCCCGGGGTGCAACCCGATTTTGTTTATTTTAGAATCTAAATAGATACCAAATTTAATTAATTATTTAATATTTATTATTTTTACTTTCAAAATCATTAAGGTAAAGCCAAACCTCTAAATCAAATATTTCTTTTTAACATGTTTTCTTACTTAGGATCAGAAGCTGTTACTTTCAAAGAGCGATAATTGAATTTTCCCTAACAGAATAAAATGTTTTTGAGAAAGTACTTGATTTGATACTAAAGCAAGTATAAAATGTATTGCCCTGCAATTTGTAATAGATTTCCGCTTTTATTAAGTCTCAAAGCGGATATAAAGTGAAATCTGGGACGTCGATTGTATATGGATGAGATTTAGCTTCGAGTTTATATTACTGCTGCAAAATGCACCCCGAGTTCAATACAGAATCACAAAATAGGATTTTGGAGCTTTGAATATTTTTAGAATCAAATGTTTTTAGCATATGAGTGTAATACATACTATTTTTAAGGGGTTCCGTACCCAAAGGGTAAAAACGGGACCATATTACTAAGACTCCGCTGTCTGTCTTTCTGTCACCAGGCTGTATATCATGAACCGTGATAGCTAGACACTAGACTGTTGCCGCTATAACTAAAAATAGAATAAAATATATATTTAAGGGGGGCTCCCATCCCATACAAAAAAATGTGTTTTTTGCCGTTTTTTGGTATGAGTCGAGTTGGCGCGAGTCCATCTCGCACTTGGCCGGTTTTTTTTGTAGCCCACACATAAAACTACACAGGAATACGCCATCTTTGCCCGTTAAACAGTTTTTTTTCGTTTCGTGTCGATAATTGTATAATCAGTAAATCATAAAATCATGTCGTTAATATGAAACAGCACGCGATAAGCTCTTATAATCTTTTATTACAAAAAAAAAATGAGTCACTCCATATCATCTTACACCAAATATTACTAAACCAAAAATTAAGGACCCTACAGTTGACAATACATCAAACCGGTATTGAGATTCGCGCGAAATCGGCGCGATAAAAAGCTAATCACAACACGCGTGATGATAAACGAGCCAATTCAATTTATCGAGACTAGGGCATTATATGGCCCATAGAATGGCCGAAGCCGTAACTCGTACATTTATGTCGTATTTCAGCCCTACGTGGTAACGGCGCCACGTTCGACGCCAACGGACCCTGACAGGTACCGACGCGGCGCGGCACCGTACATGTAACCCAAACAACTTAAGGCCAGTATATTCGAAATTAACCTATTTTTGATTTAACGGGAAACAATCAATTCTTCATTTTGAGCAGATGAAAATATATGTTGTAGTTTCATGAAGGATCTTGATTATTTTATGGTTAAAAAACACGATATTCGTATTTTTACCCAACTATGAAAATATGCAAAGACAAAGAAAATTTTCATTATTTTTATATTTGTCCGAAAACATTAAATATTTTAATATCTGGGCGACCGAGCTTTGCTCGGTTATTACTATTTATTGTAATATAAAATGGTGGTGTTTAGGTGATTATCTACATTGTTATCTCAAACATTAACTACATTTTTTAACTTGTCTAAAAAAAACAATAAAAGTAAAAATAAATATATAAACTTGAACATATAAAAAACAAAAGTAAGTCACCTAGCGGGATTCGAACCCGTAATATTCGTTTCTTGCTGTCCACGTCTTAACCCGCTGGACCAGACGGACAGTGGCCGGCAGGACGAAATTAGCGACCATATTCTGCGTCGAAAGAAAAACGCATGAAACTCGAAAACACGCATTTTCCCAAACATAAGACTAATCTAGATCGATTGTTTACCCTCAAAAAACCCCATATATACCAAGCGAAATCGTTAGAGCCGTTACCGAGATCACAGAAATATACATAAAAATAAATATATAAGAATTGCTTGTTTATAGGTATAAGATTAATCTCTAACTCACGAATAATGTATAAAAATAGGTATTTAAATAGGTAGGTTACTTTTTCAAAGAGTGACTTTATATTAAAAACAAAATAACAACAAAATCATTGAAAAATATTGTTTTCATAATTCTTCACATAAAGAAAAAACAGAGACAGAGTTTTTCGAATATACTGGCCTTAAATAGAATTATCACGCCATGCATGTATTCCATGGAGGAAGTATTTAAGGTGTTTTTACCTGGTCGGATTATTAGATAAATCGATTCGAAGGGGTTGCTTGTAATATTATTTGTGCTATTTTTCGTGCTGTTATTTGATTGGGGCGTCGTACGTCGGTCACCGTCGGATATAATTAATACGATTACGCGTTATTATAGTATTACATATACATACATACACGGTGTAAGGAGAAAGCTGCCAAAAAAAGGCAGGTGGTAGAGCTATTGATTCAAGATAAGATAGCATTAATTTTTAATTCTGGATAAGATAACATTAATTTTGCAACTGCAATAGTGTGAAATGAAATAAACTTATTAACTCAGACAAAAGGCAAAAAAACCCACTTATTTATTGTTTTTCTAACTTATTGTACTTAAATCAACAAAGACAACAGAATTTAATTATTTTTTATAAAAGTTGTTATAATAAGTTATTGCAGTTGAAAATAGCGGTATAAAAAATAATATTTTTATAATGCTATCTTATCCAGCCAGAATCAGTCTACCCATCTGCCTTTTTTTCGGAAGCATTCCCCTTACACCCTACATATATTTATTACTTACTATTTTTATATGATTTTTTCTGTTTCAAGTGTTACTTTTCAAATTAACTGTGATTTTCAAAAAGTAATTAAATAGTTATAATAGCGCATTTTTATTACATTGAAATTGTTTTGTTTCTACAAAGCTGTTATTTACAAAATAGTAGGTACAAGTTTTTAACCAATTATAAATACAATGTCTTATTAGTATAGTAATTGCAAGCAATTCATGTTGCTGTGGTTGGAAGCCATATTTCATGGGAGCAATTTGCTTACGCGTTAGATCGCATTCCTCATGCCCATTTCATGTTTACGTAACTGCTTCACGTACATGGACGCAGAATACAGAAATTGTGACTGTATTTTTAATATTACAGGAAGTATAAATATAAGTATAAGTATCAGTCATATTTTACGGCTATTTTAGGGCTAAGTCTTAAAAAAAATCGGTTGGCACTCCGGGAGTGCCGGCAGAAGTGAAAACTTGAATATTAACGTTGTGCATTTTTGATATTTTGAAATTAGCGGCAAAGGATTAAAATTATTTCTTTCCTATTACTATACAATCACACAATTCAATCAGTTTGTAATTAAAGAAAAATTCTACAGATGTCGCGCCAGTGGCCTTTTTAATTTCTACATGCACGCATTCTACGATTTAAACTTAGTCACAGAGTATAAATAAGTCTATGATTTCACCGAAGAGATCGCGCTATTATTCATATTTCCATTTTTAAAATTAGCGCGTCGCTGGTGACACAAGTGTTTACGTCTTAAAATGACGCGCCGCCATTTTCAACGCGTCCCGTAGAAAGAGAGGGGGGATACTTCCGCCGCCAGCTGTCTACTCTCCATCCGTCACATCCGTCTTACGCATTTTCGATCAGTCACGTGATTCTTACTGACGCGAGTTTAGCATTTTTTCCCTCTATACAAAAAGCGCACAACGCCGCTAAAGAAGTTTTCACTTCAAAAAATATTTACCTGTGTCACAGAATAAATAGCAATACAAGTCTTATTTTAAAAAGGAAACATGATTTGATAATTTGATTAGTTTACATGCGCGGACATGCGATTGATATTTTTTTATTTTTCAAAAGTTTTTTATACATTTATTTATATGTTTCGATCCTTAAATTTTTTTTTCGGTTATGTAGTCGGCCTTAGAGCAACGCAGGCTTCCGCGGAAGCCCGCGCTGCTCTAAGTCTATGGCTATGTGATTTTAACTAGAACAATTTTGCAAGCGTGATTGTTTACTAAGTAATAACTCTGTGTTGTCGTATTAATTAACAATTATGCAGCTATCATTATTTTTCTTGGTTTCATTAATTTGCTTTAAACACTTCTAGTAATTAAGTAAATGTTCAGCTTTGTGTTTCCAGTTTATCGGTGTTAAATGAATTACTGTGGCTCGATGAAATGTAGGAACGTACTAAACTATGCGCTTTGACTAGCTTGGCGAAGGCTCTTTGTGCACTACTGAAGGTGAAATAATTCCCGTCAGAACCGATGTTACTATGTTTAGAAACAGACAACGCAAGATTAGACTGATCTTTATTAGTCAGAATCTAGCTTCTAAATTACGTGCGACCGCTTGGCTCAATTTGTTCGCGAGTATTCTTATTTACTTATTCTTATAGCGAAAAAAATCAGCTGTTTTATACTAAAATTACTGACAAAAATATGAAAATGTATGAAACAGAAGATTTTTTTCGCGATTTCAGAGTTGGTCCCTTAGTAAAAGGTGTTCAGTTTGTAGGTCCCTATTTACCATATTCGGCATTAGGGGTTATTTTGTAACACGTTGTATACGTAATTTTAGTTACAACATTGCAAGCTTTGCTTAGTTTGGATTTTATTTGTCAAGAATTTTTATTTAATGCCCAAATAAGTGACATGAAAGGCCTTTTGTCGCGGATTATCGAATCTAATACTGGTTGATGAGCACGTTTCATCGATTTCTCGGTCCCCTATCGCTTATACCAAAACATAAAGGAAAAACATTTGCGATCGTTAACACGACAACGAAAACCACCACGTCACCTGCTCTACAAATGAATACTGATGAGTTTTCCGTGTGTACACAATCAAATACGACTCAAAGCTAACTCCTACGAAATAATGAAATAAAAATCATACTCACGCGAATTTGTTCAGGATTTGGCTAAAAATAACATACCACCAATTAAATGTTCGCACACTCCCTGATTTATCCGACGGCAACATTTTTTCCTGTTGCCTATCTGAGTGAGCGTTCCAGAAATCAAAGGGGAATGTCTGACCCGGAACGACTTAATTATAATTTAAACCAAATTGACTGTTTAACATATTAAACATTGGGTATGGTGATTGCCTAAATTACGTCGTTGTTTTTATATGCTTCTTTGTAATCAAAAAACTAGTTCAAGAAATTCAGCAGACTGTTAATTATGAACAAATAGATCCTGTTAGTGTCCATCAAGAACCTAATATAAATAGATCAGTGACCACCAAGCCACTTTCAAACCAGCTGAGATAAAAATATCGTCACATTCACCTTGTTTTTATACATGCTATTTGATCTACCACTTATTTAAGCGTGTCAAATGTCAAAAATGTAGAATAATATTCGATAGAATAATACGATAAAAGCTCGCGTGTTATTCGCCGTTGATGTTTCAATATTCGTCGCTAGCTAGTGCGATGACAAACTTTCGGGTTTTATTTTTTGCTCACCGGCTTCGTTAGTCGTGGGCCTGAGTTTGGCTCGAGTGTAGATGACCGCATTGGTTTTTCCTCCCATTTCATGTTCTACTATCGCTTTTCCGGCTTTTGCGAACTACCTTGGAAGTTTTAGCGTCGAATAAACTTGAATTGTATATCTCTGTAGGCTTACGTAATTATCTACGAAATCTATCATTGTTTACTTGTCCACTTTTCAGAGATCAATGTGAGTACTGAAGTCTTCGATAGGGGCCATGCCCATGAGTGTAATCGTACGGTCTATACAACCGCAATCGGCGATTCAGCATTTACCGCATTACTTATAATAAGTAGGTACAATTTTAATATCATAATTTTAGTACGCATTCAATCGCCCCGATGTTTAATCGTATAAGTATGATTATTTATTAAGGATTGTTAAAAAAGAAAGTTGATAATTTGAAATAAAGAGTATAGACGAAATGAGGTCGCATGTATGAAATAAATATAAACTAAGAATAATATGTATAAATTAATGAAATTTATTCACAAATTAGTGTTTTATGATTATAAATAAATAAATATAATAAACGAAGACCTATACATGTGATTACGATCAGCGATGCCGTAAGTTTCATTTTTTACCACATGTAGAAAGAAGACGCATTGCAGATCTGTCGTACCTTATCAGCATAGCGGGTGGCGCTGTCGATTGTCCTGAGCTTTTGAGTAGCATTGGTTTACGAGCTCCGGTAGCTTCCTTCCGTAACCCTAACGCACTTCACGTTCCCTGGTGCAAAACGAAGTATCGGCGAAATTCTTTCTTTATCAGAACAAGCAGGTGTTTCAATGGTGTTGCAAAACAATTTGAAATAGACCTTTTCAACACTCCCTCAAGTAAGCTTAAGCGAATGTTAAGTGATAGTTATTTTCTAACAAATAATTTGTAAAACTTTAGTAGGTACTTGTTTATATGTAGCTTTAATTACTGTACTGGATCTGGATGTAATACTTACCTAAAATTCTTTACATAACGTAGGCTAACATTTTTGTAATTATTAATAATATTTGGCTATATGTGGAAGCTTGTAATTGGCCTTCGATATTTATTTAAGTTAACCACTTTATTTTTCAACCTAGCTGTTAGCTTCCCGAAGATTGTAAAAATAAAATAAATAAAAATAATAATATTAATGAATAAGAGAAAAGCACAACGTAATAATGTAAAACAAAACGGCGGGAATCTACTTTATGAATAAAATTTGTCACCATAGGTTTGATCGAACTATTTTTGTGATAAATTACAAAAAATGAGTGCGTCCAACGATGAAGATAGTTGTCTAACTCCAAAAGAATTGAGTGAACAAGTTTCTAATGCTGAAATTTAGCTTTTTACCAGGAAACTCACGTAAACATTTTCTCGCTGGTAGAGGTGAAAGTTGTATGTTTTACACGAAATCAAAATTTTGTTCTGCCTCGTGACTTTAAATCACTCACTGTGCTCAGTAGTCTATAGCTCGTGATTCAATTCTAGACTATTTCACTAGTTCGTAATTTAAAGTCGGCACTCGCAGCACAAATTGATTTTGGTCATTTGTATAACAAATAACTATTTATTCATAGACATGGCCAAAGTTACATGAAAAAATATCAGGAGAATGGAAATTATTTAAGTACGTAAGTAAAACTAATCAGAAATAATATTTTCTTTCATTTTTACCATTTTTTGAAATAGGTAGCTCCTCACTCATACACAAAACGAACATAAAATTAATTTGGACAGGACGAATAGACGATATGGTCAGCTAGTTTAATCTAAACTGCGCCAATTACTGATTCACAAAATATTTCAATATCTTAGTAAGTAATGGTATTTTTTCAAAGATCGATTATATAATACAACCTTTTTTACGGCATTGAGCACGGCACCTGGCATTCGCCAGGGTTAAGGCGAGGTGGTAGTGAAAGTGGCGCCGCCACTACATTTATTTTTATTACTCGTAAACCAAGTCAATATTTAAAAAAAGCTCAAGTAAGAATCTCTTAAATAGTCTCTCATATTTTTTTAATAACTCTTCAACAGTTTTCATTCTTTCTGTAAGTTTTAAAATCCATTTTAGCTCAAAGTGGCGACTTTTGGCAATTATGGATTTTAAAATTTACAGAATGAATGATAACTGTTGAAGAGTTATTCAAAAAATATTAGAGACAACTTAAGAGATTATTACTTGAGTTTTTTTTAAATATTGACTTGGTTTACGAGTAATAAAAATAAATGTAGTGGCGGCGCCACTTTAACTACCACCTCGCCTTAAAGGAACGGCGGCAGGTGGGCTGTAGAGGCTCATTTGTTTCCGGCCCTCGAGAAGGCTTCGTTAGCACCGTGGGGTGCGGATGACCGCTTTTGTTCCTCCCGTCCTGTGTTCCGCTCGCGATCGCTTCTCCGCCCATTGCGTACTTCCCCAATAAATCTTTTACGGTCGAACCCTAAAATGGAGCACCTATTCTGTCAATGTTGTCAGGGCTAGTACGCGGACTCAATTTACACAGCTTTTTACTTTTAGACGTCGTCGTGTAGGATAGCTTACAGGTTTTGTAGAGTAAATGTATTGAATAGTTAATTGAATCGCTTTTCGAAAAGGATGCCCAGTGGAATACTTAATGGAAACTGTACCTCATGTCATGTGATGAACCAAAGCAATTTTTTTAAAGCGTAGTCTGTAGTAAATAGCTTGCACTATTCATTAAGAACAAAGTTTTAAGCAACAATTTTACTAGTCACTGAAAATAATATTATAAATCGAAAGTATCTTTGTTACGCCAAGTCAAGTCTTAACTATTGAACCGATCATCATGAAATTTTGCATACACGTTCACAAGGATACAGCAAGGCTTTATAATGTTACCAATTAACAGCAAAAAAAAACGTTACGTAACGTTATTTTCAATATGATACCTTGATAACGTTATTTTTTTAGGGTTCCGTACTCAAAGGGTAAAAACGGGACCCTATTACTAATTTAACGATACCTAGTAACATAACATTAATATAACGTTATAATACGGTTATGTTACTAGATATCGTTAAAAATAACGTTATTTTTAATGGTAATTTTATAAGTATTGTGTATTGTAGGTAGGTATCTCTACTACTTAGTACTTACCGCAGAGACTGATCACGTCACGGCGGCGTCAACGTCAATTACACATTGCTTTAAATATTTTTTATACAGTAACATAATAACGTTATCAAGGAACGAAAAAATAAAGAGAAATTCTGTTTTACCGTTATTAATTTCCAGTTTTAACGTTATTTTTTATAACGTTACTAATTTTTAACGGTATTTGAAGCCCTGGGATACAGAGAAGGACAAAGCGTACCTTTCGTCCAGAAAAAAGTACTGTTCCCGAAGGATAGCAAAAAGAACTTTCCATGCAGACGAAGTCGCGGGAGGTCGCTAGTCGTCTATAAAACATAAAACTTAATACAAATACATGAGTCACACCTAGAAGTTAGAACCTATTATGACAGAAGACCACATATCCTTGATGTATTGACTGATCAATAATTATGGGCACTATTATGTATGCTGCTAAAATCTAAGGTAATCTGTGGCTTGGGTGGATATTGCTTCCTGTCCCGATATATACGATACCGAAAATGGGTTATTTTCATGACATCGTTTATGCGTGATGCAAATTTTAAGGCGAAACGAAGCATGAAATATAAAACGTGACTAACTTATATTATAAGCTTTGCCAGACAAACGCAACCCAAATTATAAGATAAGCTTAACAATACGCGCCGGACTAAATTCGCCTGTTGGAAATAACGAAACATTTCCAAAGCGTGAGATTTATTTAAGAGTATTCCCTGAGCTAGGACTAATTTATAGTTTTTTTTTCCTTTAAAACATTTATTACAGGGCTGTGCGGTTCCCACACCCGCGCGTATTCTTTTGAGTTTATTTTTGCACTTTTGAATACAGATGTGTTTTTTTTGTTTACAAAATTGTGTTTTAAAACAAGATACAATTATTTGTAAATCCATCCATTTCGGTAGGTTTTTTTGATTTTATCAGATATTTATCTACATTGATATCCTTTAATATTTGAAGATGTTTCAAGAAATATGTTTAAAAAAATACCATAATTTAATTTTACAAACAAGTGAAAATTTAATGAAAGACGATATGCAAACGTAACGACAACGAGTCAAAATGACTCATTGAATAAAGTTTTATAAAGGATATTACATAGGTAATTCCACAATATGTGTTTACTCCGGCAGTTGTAAAAACCATCTTCAATTTAAATGCTAATGAAAGACTGAAAAGTTGTTGAACTAACACCCTTTAATGCCAATTTCGAAATCCAGTTTCATACACAAAACGGTGATAAAAAGTAGGTCCATTATTTGTTATTTTGAACCTTTTTAAAATTTACAAATGGAATATTTCTTTATGGATTAGCTATCTAATTTTTAACCTCTACGAGTATATGCCATGTGGCGTCCGGAAGTATGATGGCATAACAACAACCCTTCACCTTTAGGGGTTATCATCTAACTATAAGAGGACAGTAGCGTTTACTGGTGAGAACGGTGATCTCCAACCCGGCAGCCAAAGGTGAAGATTATGGCAATATGCAATACTGGAGATATGGCAATATGCAAAGGTGAAGATAATGCAATATGCTGTAACGTGGCCGTGCGACCTCCTTCTCAGAGAATTAAAACTTATTTATGGAAATACGAAACTATGTCAAATTTTTATTCTGTTCTGGAAAACTAATAATTCAAATATGATGGGTTCGTTGTCATTAGACATGTTTTACTCTCTGCACGTAAGTCCAAGAAAAATATCAGAAACATGATGTCGTTTTTATTTATTAAAACTTACAATATTATTACAATGTGACTTGGGAATGGAATAAGTACTATACCATATATATTAAAAAATAAAATGTATGTGTACAAGTCTATATAAGGATAGTCATAGGCAGCTAATGAGCTAATGTCTTGCTTGAACCCTTTAGCAGATGAGAGGAAATTATGTAGTAAACGTATCACTTTATAATTAATTTCAACGTATAAACGGACTGTTTGTAATGTATTTCTTGTATTACTAGGTTCTTTATTTTGCAATATACAATTACTGTCAATTTTGGAGTTTTCCTTCACCTACACGTGATAATGCAAAGGTGAAGAATAAGGCAATATGCAAAGGTGAAGATTATGGCAATATACAAAGGTGAAGATTATGGCAATATGTAAAGGTGAAGATTATGGTAATATGCAAAGTTGAAGATTATGGCAATATGCAAAGGTGAAGATTATGGTAATATGCAAAGGTGAAGATTATGGTAATATGCAAAGTTGAAGATTATGGCAATATGCAAAGGTGAAGATTATGGTAATATGCAAAGGTGAAGATTATGGCAATATGCAAAGGTGAAGATTATGGTAATATGCGACATCCTCCCACGGAGAAGTCTAAATCCTGCAATGATGGGTTGTTAAGATTAATTATTATTACTTATATTAAGATAAAGAAATACTAGAAAAAAAAAACTCACTCGTAATAACGAGTATAGTAAAGAATTACTATATTTGAAAAAATAATTAAAATTTTGTAATTTCGTTGTATCTTATTATTTTTGCTTTAGATTATATTATAGATAAGACCGATCAATGTATCTTGTCTTGTCTCGACCATGATTGATAGTCACAATGTATTTCCGCAATACATAGTTTGCGACCACATTATTAATCGTCCACAAAGGCATTATGAATTATCGGGATAGATGGAAAACGGAAACGGTCCTTATTTGATAGATATTAAAGTCGAAGAAACAAACCAAATATATACCTAAGTAATAAATCTCTGAAAAGTAATTTTCCTTGTTTTTCCTTGTTTTCAATGTGGATCATATTAATTTTTTTTTTCGCAATCCCGTCTGAGCTGCTACGGGTGAGTAGATTTTATCTAGTATATTTTCTATTAAATTAATTATCTTAATATAAAAATAGCATTGTGAATGCCTAAAATCCAGAATTTCAATATTTAAATAGTTTAATTATTTAGTGATTCTGAAATCTTAATAAAAGATATGCTTTTTTGAACGGATTGGCATTGAAAATGGTTTTCTGAATATTACCATAATATGTAATGTCTACCTATAGCTTTAAATACTACTAAAAGATGTGGTAAGCTTCAATATTTAATGTCCATTTCGGTGGTCTAAATCAATTTCATTTCGAAACAGGCAGGTTTTACCTCCTTACTTTAAAGGAATACAGTCTACAACACTACAAGTAAGTATGAGCAGTTTCTTTGTTGGTGTACAAAAATACCTCGTTAAATATTGATACTTTTTAAGTAAATGTTTTTTTGTTACTACCTATTTATTTCTACTAGGCATTTTGAGATTATCAAAATGTGTCTATAATTATTAATTGTAATTCAGTTTCTTTTACTTTCGTTAAAAAGTTTACTGGTTAGTAGGTACCTACTTTAAAAACTAATTAGAAAACAAAAAATGTTATTGCGAGAATTTTTGTTTAGTTAATAAGGTGCAAACATATATTCAAAACATTTAAAAAAAACATGAATTTATGTAATTTATGCAACTCAATCCAAAACGTCATAAATAACATATAACAAAAAAAAAACACTTTTTACCACTTCCGAAAAAGTTTTAAAACTTCACTTTTATAATTTTCACAAGGTTAGTTCACACTGGCCGGTGAGTTTTCGATATTTTCCGTCACTAAAGTGCCACTGAAGTTGTGTGGACGGTCCACTTGTTGAGGATAGGGTGAGTTCGAACGTTCGCGCGCCCGACGGAGCGTGGGCGACTGCGCTTCCCGCCCATTCATTGAGCAGGCTTACGTTACCACGGGTCTCTACTCGAACTCACTTTTATTAAATACCTATATATAGAATTTTAGGTCGAGCGAGAGGTGATTTTTCAAGTTCGTTTTGGGAGTATATAAACATCAACATGAAAACTGACATTTTAAAATATTTCTATAATGTAGTATGTCATCCTAAGAAATATTTTAAAATTACAGTAACGTGGAAACCGAATATCTTTTCTGGACACCTATTTCAAAAAGAATCACGATAGTCGGACGCAATTCGTCTTTCAATTTACTTGACATTGAAGCTTATTCGTGAATCAATAGTGCCACAGAGTGGGACGAACATCGTACGCTTATCGCGATGCTTTCTTGTAATAGACTCTTGGACGAATCAACCAATTCATCCAAGAATAGACTTCTAATAGACTTGAACTATTAGTTATTCTGTGGTAATAGGTCCAAGCCTTGGTTATTTTTCTTGATAACAAACTAGTTAATATTTTTATAAAGAAATTATCAAAGATCAAAGTTATTCTTGCTATAATGACAAATACTTAGTCTTATTTTTAACCGTTTTAATATAGTTTATCATGTATAAATACGGGTACAAATCAGAATGTCTAAACTTAAAATGGCAAAGTTCAAAATGTCAAAAATTCAAATTCAAATGGTTTAAATAAAATGTCGTAGATCATTATGTATAATTTCAAAATAGCTAAATTCAAAGTATCAAACGTGTCAAATACTTGACGAGTTAAATAGTGTAGTCCCCATTTTTCAAAAATCTTCAAATAACGATTTCCGTGGGACCCACCTCCGTTATACCGACTACCGGTATGTACTTGTTTGGTATGTTTTCCTGAATACAAAAAGTGTGGTAGTCACTTCCTAGGGGTATGCAAGGGGGAGCTGTGACGTAGCAAAGATAGCGGCCGGCCCATTCTATTAATTGGTATTTCTAGATAACTACTAAACCGATTTACTTAAATAAGGTGTTGAATGAATGATAATATAATGCACATTATTTTGTTGGATTTTAAAACGAATCGCCTTCTTTGAGGTAAATTGATTCTGTGGAGGTGTCTTTGAGCTTCGCCTGAAATGCTTTATAGCAAATTTAGCTGCCGGAAATTATGAGTCTAAACTAGTCTTCTGGGACATAGTAACCGTAGACCGTAGGTCACGAGATAGGTGCGAGGAGCGTAGCGACGAGCATGTTAGGTTGACATGAACCCAGCGCGCGAGCCGAGCGAGCAAAGCGAGCGTGCCGCGGCAGCGGCCGGCGAAGAATTTTGCCGGCTAATTTAAGAGCAGTTCGCCTCCAAAAATATCATTTCAGATATCTAGTCGCCTTAATCAGTGACTGGCACCGGCTACCAAATCAGGGAGCGACGTGGCTATGGTGATGTGCGGTGGAGGCACAGAGGTTAACACGCAATTATTTAATCTAATTAATAAGGTACCTAAATGAAAAAAGGCATACATAAACTCTATACGTCATTGTATGTATTTGAACTATCAGACATATTAAGTTTTGATCTTTTGAACTTAGACATTTTTATTTAGGACTATCTGACCGTTTAACATTTTCGTTTTTGACATTTTGAACTTTCGACATTTTAATCGTTAGACATTCAAATTTTTGACATTTTAAGTTTAGACATTCTCACTTTAGACATTCTGATACGTACCCATAAATACGGACTTAAATAAATGCTGCCTTAGACTGATTTGCAATGGGTAAATGTGAAGTCAGGGGCCAGATTAATAGGGCTTTTAGGGTAAAAACCCTTTCGTGCGTTGGGGTTTTAGGATTTACAGAATGAAAATAAAATAAAAAAATATGATAAATAGATTCTTTGATAAGGAAACCCTATTCGATATGCAAACATAATAATCATACCATCATGAGAATACGAAATTGCGTAGATCACAATCGATAGGGTTCCGGTCCTAGTGTGAAGTACACAAGTACACACACACATGTGAAGTACAATTTGAAAGTCAGTGCAGTTTTCTGATACAGAAAACTTTCCTAGGTTTGTGGATCGAGCAATTCTCAATTTCTCATTAGCAGTAAAACCTGTCTTGTTTGTAAGAAGGTAAAGAAACCTGAGATGTCGAGTTCCATTAGTAGCGGCGTCGTAGGTGTGACACGCGTCGCCGTGTCTTGGCGCCGCCGTGCACCCCTTCATTGCCTTCTTTGATACCACCTAATCTCTGCAGAACTGAATTAACCCGCTTAATTCAGAACGACAACGCTCTGTTACCGGAGCAATTAACATTTGAAAGAATACTCGAGAACACTCGGAGGGTTAAATAAAGTGTTATCTCTTTGTCTGTGTCATGTAAAAGTTAAGATTTTCTCTTGTTAATAATAGCTGTTAATAATAGGATTAAAATAGTAGCAATTGTATAGAATAATTTCAAAAAATCTTGATTAAAAAGTTTTTTGATAATATCCTGAAGAATTAATTTTATCAGAATTAAAATTGCATAGTACCTTTGTCGTATTGAAATGAATACCTACCACGCAATTTTTATAAAATTGCTATACACCTCTATGTAGGTATACAATAGGTTAAATAGACAAAACGGTATACTTATAATGTTTGCAAGTACAATAGGTACTTAAAAACAAACGAATACGATATCGTCCATGTAATTTGTACATCAATGTAATTCCAAAACTTTGATAGGATTTTAAACTAAGCAGAGTCTCATTCTATAGATTGGTGTAATGGGAGTGAATACCATTTATGTTATAACAACACAGTGAAATTGAAATCCGAGAAACTCATTTCGCCGGCCCTCGTTGGCGGAACGATGTACGCCCAACGGCCATTAGCGCCCCATTCCTACTGATTTTTATTTCAACCTTATGCAATTTATTAACGCTACCATTATGCCGGTGCTTATTTTCAGGATGCGGCTACTGTAAGGGAATGTGCTTTGTATATTTTTGTATGGACATTGAACAACTGCACGTTATATTTCTCCTCTTACGTACTATATCATATCAAATCAAATAACAGGAAATAATTAGGAGTTGGACGTAAAAAAATACACATTAAAGAATATGGGAGTTTGAATTTACTGACTAGTCTAGTTAAAAAATCTTTTTTAAAAACACGTTTTTGAAACGGACTAAAATACAACTGTCAAATTTTTCGTTGATTCTCCTGCCGTATGCGAATGCGTCGGTGTACTAAGAGCGTAAGGGCGCGAAGTGTTTAGTTAACCCTTTGATTGGACTGTTCATACAAAGTGGGCAGTACGGGACAGTCACTTTGTGACCGATATTTCAGATTTTTATTACTATGTTCAATCTAATAATCCTTACTTTCTTACTAATATTATAAATGCGAAAGTCCATTCGTTTGTTTGTTTGTTACGCCTTCGCGTCTTAACTACTGAACCGATCATCATCAAATTTCACATACACGTTGTCAGGGGTACAGAGAAAGACATAGGATACCTTTCGTCCTGAAAAATAGTGTTGTTCCCGAGGGATAGCAAAAAAACTTTCCACGCAGACGAAGTCGCGGGCAGTCGTTAGTCAGTAATCTTATACGTTCAAATGAGCAATTCGTATATATTTATTTATATGTATGTATATTTCTGTGATCTCGGAAATGGCTCTAACGATTTCGCTGAAATTTGGTATACTTATGGGAGTTTTCGGAGGTAAACAATCGATCTAGATTAGTCTTATGTTTGGGAAAACGCGTGTTTTCGAGTTTTCATGCGTTTTTCTTTCGACGCAGAATATGGTCGCTAATTTCGTTCTGCCGGCCACTGTCCGTCTGCGGGACGGCAAGAAACGAGTGTTACGGGCCCGAATCCCGCTCGGTGACTTACTTTTGTTTTTAGGATTCCGTACCAAAATGGTAAAAAGGAACCCTTATGGTGTGACTCAGTCTGTCTGTCTGTCACAGCTGGATATCTCAAAAACTACTAATGGTATCAACTTGAAATTTGGAACAGTTTAATTAAGATGACATTTGCCCAAATATTTTGCAAATAAGAAAGAAATAAAAAAAAAATTTTTACAACAGGGACTGAAAAGGGGTCTTAAAATCTTGAAGTGGGGTGACTAGAGCATGTGGGGTATCATATGAAAGAGCGCTATTTGCACATTTTAAACATTGTTTTCTTTTTTTAGGCCGCATAGTTTTCGACTTACGATGAAAAATGTAAAAAAAACCACCCCCCCCCCCCCCTTATCTCCGAAGTTTGCAAGAGAAAAATCTGAAATAATTCAATGTGATAGTAGTTTATCTAAAGATTACAGGAAAAATAAAACGATGTCTCAATATAACACATTTTTTAGAAATTCAAAAAACAAACAAAAAATCATTAGTTCCACTACCAGTCAACAGATGGCGCTGCCCTAAGAATGCTGACATAAGAAAAGAAAAATAGTTTCACTATCGGTCAAGAGATGGCGCTGACCTAATACTACAATAATAATTGGTGGCTGGTTCTAATATAATTTGATAAGTTAATAACCTACTATTACGAATAAATGAAGAATAAGTTCCTACTTAGTAATATAAATAAACAGTTTGCAATGTGGAGTGGCTGAAACGTTTTTCAGTCACCATGAGCAGCTGTGGTTAAAATTTGTAAATTAACTGTCCGCCTGTTCGCCCTTCCACCTGTGCGCCGTTTATCCTACATTTTTAAAGACTGTACTAAAGTAACATATCCAAATAAATTTATGACTGTACGGAACCCTCGGTGCGCGAGTCCGACTCGCTCTTGACCGGTTTTTTTATATGTTCAAGTTTATATATAATTTTTATTTTTTATTGTTTCTAGACAAGTTTAAAAAAATGTAGTTAATGTTTGAGATAACAATGTAGATGATCACCTAAACACCACCATATTACAATAAATAGTAATAATCAAGCAAAGCTCGTTCGCCCAGGTACTAATTATTTAAAGAAGTTAAGACTTGTGTTTAAGATAAACTTTACATATCAGTAATCAGAGTTCAGTGGTGTGAATACCATAATTTTAAAGATTTATTTAAGCAAAGTCTCACATTAACTTTGGGCAGTAACTTCGATCAGTTAAACTAACTATAAAGTTAAAACCTATCGTGATTCGCTGTCTATGATTCTCATTGGGCACATTGTATTATCCTCCGCGCCATTGAATTTTATACCCTACCCCTTTATTACTCGGTTTAATGTCGGGTTCCCTATTATTGGTTGTTCGGTTACAGTTTACAGGCACGCATAAACGAAATCAGAGTTGGTGAACTTTGGTTTGATCTAATCATCCTCAATTTTTTTGGTACCTACCGAAGTTTCGCTTGGTTGCTAAATTTGTGTTGATAGGTTGCGTTATAATTTATTAATCCAAATAAATCTCATTTTTTAGTGTTTTTCATTGTTATAAGTATAGTGTATAAGTTTATGAAATTGCGTCGCAATTTGCGACGAACATTAAACATTGCAGATTCAGATAAATATTTAGATAAAGTGGAAACAGCGCATCAATTCTAACTTTCTTACTTCAAATGCCATTTCATTATAATAAAAACATTTCATTTTAATATAGGATTCAATTTGCAGAATTAGCTGAATGCATTGAAGTAAGACAAAAACGAAAATTCCCGAGAGAAAACTTGTTTGAATTTTCTACTCAGACGCGAATCCCGCTTTGGAGAGATAAAGAGTTTTGAAGTTACAACAAATATAATTTTAAGATACGAGAATCTTATTTGGGGTCCTTGCTGTGGTAAAATTATACGACCAACTTACTGCGCATTCTTAGAGGTTCGGTTAGATGTGGTACCTACTACCTACCAATCATATTAAGATTAGTACAACACTATTTGTCACTATGCATACAACCTACAACCTTCTATTGAATTATCATGAAATAAGAGCATTGAACGTTAGGACAACTTAAAAAATGAAAGAAAATGTTTTGTCTTGAACAAAACAATTTTTAACGGATACTAGCGCGGTTTTATTGAAAGTACTTTGGTAATTAGTTGGTATTTGGTTTGATTTTTGGTTTTCCCGACGTTTCGGCAACTTTGCAGCTGCCGTGGTCACGGGGGACTGAAGCTACCCGTGAGTCTACCCTCAAGCTATGATTTTTTTTTACGGCCCGGCCACGGACAGCGCGGCAGGAGGCGAGGCAGGCGCCGCGGCAAGCAAATTCGGTAACCACTGCGCGGTCGTGACGACAAGCTGAGAGGCCGCCATCGGGATAGCGCGCAGTGATTATTGAATTCGCTTGCCGCGCCGCCTGCCTCGCCTCCTGCCGCGCTGTCCGTGGCTGGGCCGTTAGACGTTCAGAAATTAAAATTAAACAAAAAACTTTTTATTGTTTTATGTTGATTTATAATTTGATTTTATGAATTATTTAGTGCTAAAAAGAGAGAGAATCTACTGAAACTACCACCATTTCATAAAATTTGGGAGGCCCCTCCAAGAAAGAAATGGCGAAAGAAAACTTGGAGAGGAAAAGAATAAAAGACGGAGGTCGGTTTTCGTCTTCAAGTTTCTCCAAGGCTGTTTACAATTTAACTCTTTCTTAAGTTATAGTTAGAAGCTTGTGTAGCTTAAAAGTCCATCTTGCCAGTAAGCCCCTTTCATTGGCATTGGTAATGGATCGCCTGTATAGGAGGACCATTAATTTTATTATTTGGGTAAACGTGACTCGGCGCGAACCCTTTCTCAAACGCCCGCTAATATAATGAAATCAAACGATGTCCGTTGATTGCAACGTCGGCTCACGAAATTACATTAAAGCGGTATTTTGTTCGTTTTATACAAAAGCTTTGAATTAATTTAATTGAGGCGATAAGTTAGAGCATTGTATGTCGTACAACTGCATTGTTAATAATAAGCAGTCTTAAATATAATCGAGATGTTAGTTTAAAGAGGAGCTCGATGGCGCAGTGGCTTAACGACTGGCTCAGCGATTGTGCACGTTAAGCAACTTTCGCAAGGGTCGGTCATGGATGGGTGATCAAAACTTTATTACCTCGAGCTACTCCGTGCTTCGGAAGGCACGTTAAGCCGTTGGTCCCGGGTGCATTTGCAGTCGTTAACACCCACCAATCCGCATTGGGCCCGTGTGGTGGGTAATGCCCCATCCTCCTTATTGGCCATAGGGATGGCCTGCGCCCCAGCAGTGGGGACCTTAAAAATGGCTGATGGCCAAGTTATAGTTAATTGAATAAAATGCCTCATTTTTTAAATAAAATTTCATTAATGTGACACTACAGTGAATGTTAACTGAAATGCAAAAATATTCATAGTTTATGCTTTGTTCATTCGTCGGAAAGAATTTCGCTATTTGAAATAGAAAGTAGTAACTTATATAAATTGAGATATTTGTTTGTAAAGGTATAACATGAACACAGTTTGTTTCATCTGAGTGTTACAGATGTGCAGTCTTCATGTATGTATGTAGGTATCTTGTCCGACGAATTTCAATGAGAGCTCTCGAATAGGTTATGTGTTTTATTCAGCAGCCTCGTTTCCAAACCATTTCAATTGGGAATTCCTTTCTAACCCTTATTTTCGTGAATTTGTTTGATGCAAGTTTTTGTTTTTGTTTGTCCAACTAATTTTCAACATATCTTATGGGTATAAGAATAAGCTTAAGTAAATTTTGTAAACTTAGTCTAAGACTTTATATATTTTGTAGTAGGTACCCAACAAGCAAAAACGTCATATAAGTTCTGACTTGTACGACTTTAAGTCGGATAGCAGTCTTACAAAAGTAATGAGATGACTGCTAGGTCATATAGACGTCTTAAATCTAACTTTTTAGTCATGCGACAAATATGTCATAATAAACTGGTCATAGTAACGTCGGCACGACTTAAACTATACGACGTTATATTAAAGTTTTAGCCAAAATGTCTGTACGACTTGGAGTCGCATTGGAGTCAAGTTTCGACTTTTAAACGACGTTTAACAAAATGGCGGCTTAACTTGGTCTTCAAATAACCTTAAAATGACTTTATGTCTTTAAAACGTCATATAGAGATTAGTGTGCGACAAAATTAACATGGCTGACATTTAAAGAAAAAAAACAAAATTTTATTAATAAAAAAATTATGTTTCAAACGCAAAACTACGAAGGGGCATGAAAATATAAATTGTATTTACATAGGTAATATAGGTATATTATCATAAAACTTTGATTCCCAGACGAACTAAGCGGTATAAGAGACAGACACAGTTAGCAAGATATGAAAGTTATGTAATACTCACCTTTTATTTCCTTGTAATAGATTTATTTTGCACTCAGATCTCGAAACATAACCACAAACACGGGTCACTGACAAACATTAAAAATCAGTCGTACAAGTGTTGTTACTTGACTCATATACGACGTTTTCGTCATTAAAAAACATCTGTATGACCACAATATAACGAAAGAGTCGTTGTAAGGTTTTGATGCGACTACTGTACGATGAAAGTGGTAATCTTGTGACTTTTGTATGACCATTAAACGACAATGTAGGTCGTATAAATGGGGCCCTTTTCGCGTTGAGCAAACGTTATTATAACGTTAGTGTGACCTATCTTTTGCGACCAGTGGTAATAAGATAACGTTTGCACGACCATTGTACGACGTAAAATTGTTAGTTGGGTAGGTACAAGATTGTCAATGCTCGTTTATATTTACCTCCACTTACCACAAAACTATGATATATGCTTGAACCTAATCATTAGTCATTTCATTTTCGCTATTTCGTCCGTCGTAAGTATGGAAACTGGATGCGGGCAGCGCAGGACCGATCGTCGTGAAGATCCTTAGGGGAGGCCTATACCCAGCAGTGGGTGTCGTGCGGCTGATATGATGATGATGAGTATGGAAACTATTTTACATTTACATTTCACATTACATTATTCGTTACACAAGTCTAGACCCGGCAGAAATATGAATTAGGGAATTTTCGAATGAGTTCGAATTTTTGTTAACTTTTTACGGAATTGTTTCAAATAAGTACCCTTATAAAAATATCATAATTATGCTTCTAAATTATTATTTCTCAAAGGTGTTTTAAAAAATAAAATGGCTATTGTTTAATTTCACAGTCTTTAATTCGCTTATCAATTTATTTTATTTTGTTCATGCCTACTGAACAATATTTGACCAAGTGTTTTTTATCATATCCGCTGCCTTTTCCCCTATCATTATCGCCGGTGCATTCGTATGGGCACTGATAGGTCTAGGAATAACACTAGAATCTACTACTCTAAGTCCTTCTACTCCGTATACTCTTAATTCAGGATCCACAACAGCGTAAGGGTCATTAGAAGGTCCCATTCTGCACGTTGCAATTTGATGGTGCAGTGAAATCACCATTGTCCTAATAGCACAATCCCAATATTGATCTGTTCCTGGTGCATAGGTTATACATGTTGGATATTCCGGCAAGTGCAGTTGAGGTGCATATCTTCTAAAAGCGTCTGATTGACCTAATTTTATGACATACTTAATACCTTCTTTCAAAGTTTCCATGTCTTTGGGATCGGTCAAATAACTTCCGTACATTTTTGGATGCGAGAACGGGTTAGTGTCTCGCAATTCAAGATAACCTTTTGATTTAGGATGCAGAAGCATTGGTACAGCTGACCAGGTATCCAAACCGCTCAAGGATCCAAATGCTTTATAGTATGTCTTTTCAGAAATCTTCCAGCTCTTCCTAAGTGTACCTCCAGCATCTAATGTCATAGACGCTCCCATACTGATCAGTTCAATATCAGGAACTAGTTCTGGGTCTTCAGAAGCACCTGTTTTTATGTAGCCGATACCTTCGATTGTACCAGGAGTTGTAAGAAGTCCGTCGCCAAATTGTAACCATTGTATCAGATTTGATAAAGTGGCTACTTTAGGTTCTAAAAGACTCGCATTTGTAGAATTCAACTTGAATATGACAGCTGGGAAAGCTATGTGGTCGTACAAGGTCTTTCCGACTTTCACATCAGCAATGACTGGGATGCCTAAAGTTTGCAAATGTTCACGTGGTCCTACTCCTGAGAGCATAAGTAATTGAGGTGAAGCTATAGGTCCTGCGGAAATAATAACTTCCCTTCGACATCTCACGGTGTACTTCTTACCATTTTTGATGTATTCTAAGGCGTATGCCCTTTTGGTCTGGGGTTCAATAATAACTTTTGTGGCTCTTGCTTCAGGTAGGATGTGAAGATTCTTCCTTCTTTTATTAGGGTGTAAGAATGCTTTGGCTGCGCTTAATCTATGGCCCTTATTCGTTGTAGTCTGTACGTAACCAAATCCAAATTGATCAGGTGCATTGTAATCCACTGTTGGATGGCCAAAGTCACGACCAGCTTTGAGAAATGCTTCTATGAGACCAGTTCTGAAATAGAATATAAATATGAAAAATCATAATTCTCAAAAGAAACAGAAACTTTTAACACTGTAATTTTGTGAATGTAAGTAGTTACACTATTAATTTAAAACAACATGGTACGAGTAAAACAAAATTCTCAAAAGAAACAAGCTTTTTGACACTTTTTAACGTAAGTAGTTTCATTATTACTTTAAAACTTTGTACCTACTCCAAGTTTTTAACTTACTTAAAAGGAACGTTCTCGACTGTTAGCTCGCCATCGCGTCCGCGATATGAAGCGTCTTTGTATTTTTTCAGCTCCGATCTTTCAGATTTCTTGTAATATTTAAGAACTTCCTGGTGTGACCTGTAAGATTGAAGCATCTTCTTAAACTACAATTGATAAAACACAATAGCCTTATAATAAACCGAGCTCAAAGATCAAGCGTTAAAATCTATATAATTTTCTGATCGAATTCCCTTATAAGCCCTGAAACCTACTTCCTGATTAAATTACAACAGTAGCAAAAGGTAGAGTTATTTGATGCTCCAATTTTAATTATTTCTAAAATATTTTGGTAAGACCTACTCGAGTAGGATGTAAGTATAGAACATCTTTTTATTCAGATTTTTGAGATGGTCCCATAACAACAACCTTGGTAATCGGTATGGTAGTAGTAATAACTACCCCCAACAACCAACGCTTGGTATGATAATAGTAACTACAACTTGAAATATTTGTAGGGGCCTAGTAATTAAAATGGGTCTCGTCAACTATAAGTAGTGCTTTTTATATAGGTGGGTGTAACCCGCCATACAACCCCCCAAACGATATCACTTCATGCGTAGGTCGACGAATCCATCAGACTTAAATACAATGGGTGTATAAGAGAAGAGCACATTGATTATACTGATACCCCTTACCATCCATAGTTTCCATCTGCAGCAATTCTGTCCCAGTCTTGCGGTCGGCCTCTGGTGTACAGCATAAAGTTGGTGACGCTGGTGCCTCCGACCGCCTTGCCTCGAGGCCAGAAGCAGCGTTGCTCATCGCTACCTGGAACGTCGAAATGAGTATGAAATCACTCAATCTGCTTTTGTGACATGACGAACTTGAGAGAGGTTTTTTTTACCCACAACGGGATAGTGCTTGGCCTTCCCCTCACCTGATGTTAAGTGACGATAAGGCCGAAAGTGTAAGCGTACTTCACCCGGAATCCTCACTCAGGAACATGCCTATCTTGTTCTTGCCTTTATCTGCCGGACGGAACACAACAATTTTTTAATTGTTGTTATGGCGTCCGACTTAGGTAAGGTTTTTACTGTATCGAAATATTAAAAATCACATCCCGATGTCGGGTAACGTTTCGTTTACATCTGGCAATAACTACAATATGTATTAGTAGTAGATAACATTTTTGTCAGGTTCGTCATGCTATGCCTGTAGTGCAGAGACTTTTGGTGTACAGTCTTGTGTTAGTGTATAACTTATTAGTCATTATTATATTCATTAGTTTTAGTTAGTTTTAGTTATTCATTATTATAGTCATTAGTCATTAACTATAAAACGCTATCTAGTGGATAGAGACGTACTGAATGTACAGTTACAAATTGTGTTAACCTAAAAGTAAACGAATATATTTGCTTAATAAAAGTTGTTTAAGCAAATTGTTAAAATTAAGAACCTAACATTTGTAAACGCCATTATATTAAAAACTATGTAGCTGTTGTAGCTACCTATAAAGTTTCACTTAAAGTAGAAACTGTTGTTAGAAATGTATCCATCTTAAAGATTTTTAAAATAACTCGGGAGTCTGCTATCATGCATAAAAATAAACACAAGCTTATACCAGTTTAATACTGGTTTAAGGGCTCCTCTTAGTAATGTGAAACAGGTAACAGAAATGACTGGATCCTGTGTCATTGGCATGCAAATAACAGGATGCAGCTTGTACGCAGCTTTGCAATTATTTATGACTAGTTACTATTTGCATAGAAAAATATTTTTATAGTGAGTTGAACAAAGAATATTGTCAAGCCTTGTTGTATCCTATTATTTTCAATTAAATTGTAATTTCTTGCATCTACTTCCGCACGCCCGTAATTAGTGAAATATATAACTATAATGAATGTACACAACATAATACCTGTCTGAATATTATTCACAAATTCAAGTTTATTGTGTCGAGTTAATTTTAATTGTTTATATTTCATTCCCTAATTTATTAAATAAGTTAGAAAAAAATCCTTTTTTAGATTTTTTAAAATATGTTCTTATAGAAGTAACCTATTATAATTTACAGTTAGTAAGAGTTCATCATAAAAACTTAAAGTAGGTAGGTACCTCCAACGCTCCACTAATCAGATTTTGTGAGAGTTCTCAACTTTTCAGTTGCATACTTAGGGAAAACTTAAATTCACTTTAGGTACGAAATATTTTTAACAATGAAATCCTGTTTTAACGATACTTTGGTTGTTTGCAATTTTAACTCTATAATATACTATTACAAGAAGATTTAACTTATTTTTGAAGGACGATGGTTTTATTCCAAGATTATTCCATTCATTCCAACCACAACGTCCAGAACACAAACACTGCAGCTCTAACATAACTCAATCAATTAAGTATTTTGACTAAGAAACAAATTATCACCATCAATCACCACACCAAATCATGCCCTTGCTGTGGTAGAATTCGAATTGGTAGGCATAAGTAGTTTCGCTACCTACAAACCATTGCACCCAACGGCTTTTGGATATCCCAACTCGTACATTTAATCACTCAATCAGTAAGTTGGATAATCTCTAACACCAGCCCCCCTACTCAAATGGCCAACTTTCTATTCGTTTGAACGCTACGCTTACTTGTAAAGTTTAAATATGAGCAAGAGAGGATTAAATCACATGTCGCAAACTTATGTAAATCACAGACTGCGATGTATTGTATGGAATTGTCAAGCTTACGGTACGTAATTTTATAGTTTACTGCTTATTTTAAAGTTTTCATAGTAAGCGTAGCGTTCAAACGAATAGAATGTTGGCCATTTGAGTAGGGGGGCAGAGGCTCTACTACCTGGCCTACTACGAAAAATTTGCGTGGCCTACTCGATAATGGATGATGTTTGTCGTTTGATTTGCTCAAGTTTTTACCATTTTGAGCTTATAATGACACGAAGTAGGTAACCAACTCGTCCGAATATGATGATCCATCAAAGTAATCCATCAATTTCTCAGAAAACATGTTATGTCTCGTTTTAAATTTCCATGGTATTGACGTTACCTATATTACATATGTAAAACTATCGTTATGTAAACTGTCGGGATTTACACCATATACCTATTTATTTTTCCTTTATTCTCATAAGGACAGATTCTCAAAAGGACAGGTTCTCAAAAAAGACAGATTCTCATAAAGACAGATTCTCAAAAGGACAGCAGTACAGGTAAGCAGAAAAAGAGAAAAGACGGTTTCTTCTACATTTTTTTTGATGCTCCGATATACAACTGCGCCGAAATATCGGAGTCTAAAAATAAACAGTTAGATTAGATACTATGGGCAAAAGTTAACACTTTTGCCCATAGTATCTACTAACGTACCTGTTTATTTTTGAGACTCCGCAATGTAATGTAACCATCAACCGGAATCTTCACCACTGAGGAACATAGCTGTCTACCTCTAACTGCCGGAATACAACAATTTTTAAATCGTTGTTATGGCGTCACACTTAAGTCATATTTTGTTTGACTAAATTGAAATGTTAAAAATCACATCCCGATGTCGACAAACCTTTCGTTTATTTGGCAGCAACTACGATATGTAATATTCCAATTCCAACTAGTAAGCAACAAAATTCGTGTATTAAAAACTAAATGTATGTTGTGACGGGCGCGGCGTGCGAGCGATTTTAACCTTAGGAGTGGTTAAGCGACGCTGTTGCCCATGGTACATGGTGTAAATCCCGACATAGTTTATTCTAATAACTTTTATTCTCACCTAAACACACTCCCGGTTGGTGCTCCATACTATAAGGCCACGCGTAGTCAGTGAGTTGCAGATAATGCGCCAGCGCCGGTATATCGGACAGAAGCATCTCCGGCTTGCCTGCCTCGATCACCAGCACCATTGCTCTCGGCTTTTCTTCGGAGAGGCGGGCAGCTAGTACCGAACCCGCGGACCCCGCACCCACTATTACGTAGTCGTACTCATCCAAAGGCTTTGTGTAACCTGGAATTTGGCAGATATGGAAGTGAACATCAAAATGTATGGTTTAGGCGTGCACATTAGCATTGGTTTGGTGGTAGACGCTACACGCTCTTGTATTACGCACACTAACAATGTGTATGTGCACGCCTAACAACATTCATAGCAGTAAGGTCTTCCTGAGATAGAACAGCTATAGGTACTAACATATTGAAACAATAAAAAAAAAATATTTGACTTAAAAAGTGAATTTTATAAAAAAACATGTCCATAATTGGTGAAAACTTGTTGTAAAAGATAAGTTTATTAATAATAATTTAATTATGTTGATTAATATTTTAAACTTAATCCTTACTTAAATAATGTTATAAATGCGAAAGTCCGTTTGTTTGTTTATTTTTTACGCGTTCACGTCTTATCTACTGAACCGATCATCATGAAATTTTGCATACACGTTGTCAGGGGACAGAGAAGGACAAATGGTACCTTTCATCCCGATAAAAAAATATTTCTCGCGGAATAGAAAAATATCTGTTCACGCAGATGAAGTCGCGGGCGGTCGCTAATTAAATATAAAAATAACATATATTTAATTATTCATCAACATAAAATCAATGCTTTACAAAATTTGTTTATTAAAAGAACGATAACAGTTGCATTTTGAAGATAGATCAGTTGAGGAAAGCCTTCAATAATTTTCTTAATGATAAGGCTTCTTATTTCCTCTCGAATTAGAATAATAATGTATCATTAAATAAATAATACGCAATAAACATTCTATATATATAAATGTTTTGATATGTTTAACAACAGAGAAATTAAAATTCCATTAGATAACAAAAACCGTGACCTCTGCTGTGGATAAAATGTCATCTTTCACAAAAAAAAAATACTTTGGTGTTTTGTGGATTGACCGGATTGGGTATGTATACTTTATTATGTCGTATGCTTATGCCACAGAATATATAATAGTACTAACGATATGCCTATGTATGAAGTCGGTAGGAAGAAAATACACTCACCTTTGGGCAGCGGATACGAGTCTCTGAGAAAATCAAATGGATCATTTGGATTCGTCGGTGAATAGTTAACAGCTACAGTTTGCATCATCATGTTCACTATAGGGCTTTGAGGGTATGACCACAGAAGGTAGCGGCTCTTACGTTTACCCTGATCATCTTGAGGATGGTCCTCGTCTTTTACTTTGTCATCTTCACCTTTCACTTTTGAAACTTCTTCACTCTCCGTGTTATAATTTAATGGATATGGCCACAATATCCTTTCCTTTTGTGCTTCATTTTCGATTGTGATGTAGTCATCCTCTTGAGTTTTGTAACCACTTATTAAAAATGTTACGAAAATTAAAACTATAATAGTTTTTTTTAAGTTTATCATTTCATCTGAAATTAAAAAGAGAAATATTAGAACTACTTAATCAAATAAAAAAACTATAAAATATTAAAATGTAACAAGTCATACATTGGAAGACGTTGCGTTTCATTGCGTGAATTTAGAGCTTTTTTTCTTTTATGTTTATGATAAGTAAGTAATAATGCTAATAGTTTTAAACTAGTTACATATAGTACTGTTAATTAAATTGTTATTTATTTTCATTAAAAAAATAGATTGCTATTTTTTTCATGATAATAAATAACAATAAAGTAGCTTTATAAACCAATTAATATTATTATAATAATAAAAAATATAGAACATGATTTTATGAGTCACTAAAAATATTAGGATGTTTGTTTGAATATTTTTTTTACCTGAATATTTTCACAGACTTTTCAATAATATTTTCTTTCAAGGACAACGTGTTGCAGTGTCCGTCCACTCGACGGGACCGGTCGATATTGACTGTACGCGTGTGCGCACGATCTAAGGCAGCTCTCTTAAAAGTACCGCTAGTGACATGATGACCAATATCCCGAGCTCACAAGAATTAAACTACTTTTAAACGTCTGTAATCGTATTTGATTTTGCCGTTAGCTTAATTAGCGTCTTTAGACAGACGACTGTCTATTTAACCAAACAATCACTTCTCTCGGAGTAATGCGGAAGAAGAACTGTTAATATACAATATTATGTTTGGTTAGCGAAGTCGGAGCTTTGAAAGGCAGATAATATGATCAATTTTATCGACAAAACCCCCACATGTAGGGGTCTATCCCCTCTCCTGTTGGAATGACCGGCCTTTTAAATTTGACTTTTTAGGGTCATATTCAAACAACAATAACTCTCGAAATATGCAACTAAGAGCAATGATTTTGATGTCGTTTTGTGGATAATATTCCTGAGTATTGAAAAAATTGTACATTAATGTCATAGTTTTTGAGATCTCTGAGAAAAACTAAAAAAGCACACAAATTTCGGATTTAAATTTACTTTAGTAATTTTTTATGACGTATTAAAGTTAAAAGTTTGCACAATTAATTTTTGAACTTGATAGGTGATATTATTAGCTTTCGAAAAATATTTTTTTTTATAACTGTAGAACTTTTAAATCCGGAGAAAATATTTTTCTGCAGGGCCATCTAAAATATAATGTCAAATTTAAAATGACGGTCATTCCCCAACATGTGGGGGGTTTTGTCGATAAAAAAATGTCGATGACGTAAGTTGTGATATAAAACACAAAAATAGAAGTGTTCCAAATTTGGCAGAGTTGGTATGCTATAAAGGGTTTAAATCAAGAAAAAAAGTATATCATCTTCTTTTGATATTAACCAAAGACTGTGTGTATATTATTTACAGTGTAGGTACCTACTTCATTTGCACAGTAAATAATATGTATGCATAGTAAACGATGAAGCTGTAGTTGCAGAAAATAGATTAACTAAACTCCGTAACTCGTAGTTAATTATAACTTAGTGAGTTATTCAGCTTTATCTATTTGATGTTAAGCTAAAGATTCAAGTATGATTTATTAATTATTATTGTCGATTAGTTTGGTGCATGTTAGCTTTCTGTAATATCGAATCTAGATAGATAAAATCCTTTTGGTGCTAAGTACGAGTATCTAGTAAGATTGATTTTTATGTACGCACGGCAGCACGGTAGGTTAAACAGTTGAACTACGAAAACAGCTCTTATTACATATCGCATAAAGGCGGTCTTAAGGTCAACATGTATAGTCTGACGTGCCGTCCAGTGTACAGCGGCAAAGGGCTATTACATTGCTAGCTATACAAACAAACATACAGTTAACAGTTCGCTGACCTATACCCATGTGTGTTTAGAAAAGCAATTGAGACTTCGACACATGAAGGAAGGCGTGTTTACTAGAACTATTGTGTAGAGTAGACTGGTGAGTCGATCTTGGCAGCTCCGTTACTTAGGCCATTCATCACCTGTCTCAATAATCGTGATGGGAATAAGAATTTCATTTGCACCTTTTTGATTGCAGATTTAAGACAATGGGTGAGTCATGGCAAGTTTAATTTTGAATTTACACCCTAACGAAGTACCAAATCTATATTTCATGAATGCGACTTAAGAGAATAATCTGGAATGATGGATGGATGAATAAATATCAGGAAAAGAGTTTTATTTCATATGAATTTAAACCATACATCGATTCATTGACGATAAAGTTGCATTGCATTTTAAAACTAGAGAACCCTTGTCAAACCCCTTTAACAGTGAACCAATTCGTAATACTATCTCAATTGTGACTTTGCTTACCTTATGTTACGAATACCACCTGCGTCATTGCACTTAAAGAATTGTGCACCTGTTGATACATGTTCCAAAGAGTAAAGACGAAAATAGCATTTTACTTTTGATGCAAGTCCATTGCAGCTGCATTTAACGGTATTAGAAGACCCCGTTATACTTACTTGATATCCTTGGATTTGAGAATTCGACATACAAGCAATAATTTAACCCGTTCGAAATTATATTTTTGCACATTTTGCATCTATTAGAATCGAAATGTCAAGGAGCAGTGTTTCTATAACTTTGAATCAATATAATAATAATTTATGTTTTATTGTTTTATTTATTATCGTTTATTTTTTAAAGTTTCTTGAAGTTTCAGTCATTTAGTACAATGCCGTACACAGAAATAAAAAGATTGTGCTCTAATGCTACAGCTCCACCTGCGTTAACGTTAGTATAATGTCCAACTACGCTTTAATTGAAGCGTTAAAAACGCGTGTTGGCTACATTAAGGTTTTAACGCCGCTAAAGTTAATTTCTAGTGAAGGATCGTTTAACGTTTAGTGACATTTGTAATGTCGTTTGTAAATTAAAATCAATGAATGCGAATGTTATGCGAATGCGAATGTGTGCATAACTTCATCAATTCAACCAATAGAAAGCGTTTATTTCGCGCGAGTAGTTTGTAAATTGCGATTGCTTGTTAATGTGGTCACTCTGTTGCTTGGTTTGTTGATTGTTTTATTTTAGTTGCCAGTTTGCTGTAATTTTTCCTCTTTTGGTAAGCAAATAATTCATTTTGTTTTAAAGTATTTTGTGATAGATAGTTTTTCCTTAAGGCACCGGGAAAGAAAAGTGATGTATGGCTTTTATTTTACTTTATTGAACTTCGACTATTACAATAATATTAAAGTGCACATGTGCATTAAAGAAGCATGCAATTTTTCACAAGTTTAATTCACTAATGGATGTCATTAATTATATGTATATTATTATTTTACATAAGTATTTTTTTCCCGTTTTATTTTAAGTAATAATAAAACCGGTCAAGAGCGAGTCGGACTCGCGCACCGAGGGTTCCGTACAATCATAAATATATTTGGATATGTTATTTTAGGACAGTCTTTAAAAAAGTAGGATAAACGGCAGACAGGTGGAAGGGCGAACAGGCGGACAGTTAATTTACAAATGCTGCTTATGGTGACTGAAAAACGTTTCAGCCACTCCACATTGCAAAATGTTTATATTTCTAGTCCATCAGCCATTTTAATGTCCCCACTGCTGGGGCACAGGCCTTCCTTATGGGTGGATAAGGAGGACGGGCCATAACCCACCACGCGGGCCCGATGCGGATTGGTGGGTGTTAACGACTGCAAATGCAGCCGGGACCAACGGCTTAATCTGCCTTCCGAAGCACGGAAGAGCTCGAGATAATAAATTTTTGGTCACCCATCCCATGACCGAACCTTGCGAACGTTGCTTAACCTCCGCAATCGCTGGTCCAGGCGCTAAACCACTGCGCCACCAAGCTCTTCGTTATTATTATATCACTAAGTAGGAACTTATTCTTCGTTTATTCGTACTGCAAATAGTAGGTAATTATATTAGATTAGAACCAGCCACCAATTTATTATTGTAGTGTTAGGTTGCGCCATCTCTTGACCGATAGTGGAACTATTTTTGTCCCTTAGGTTAGCATGCTTAGGACAGCGCCATCTGTTGACTGATAGTGAAACTAAAAAAAATTTGTATGTTTATTGAATTTCTAAAAAAGTGTTATATTGAGACATCGTTTTATTTTTCCTGTAATCTTTACATAAACTACTATCACATAGAATTATTTCAGATTTTTCTCTTTGCAAACTTCGGAGATAAGGGGGGGGGAACGGTATTTTTTTTTTACATTTTTCACCATAAGTCGAAAACTATGCGGCCTAAGAAAAAAGAAAAAAATGTTTCAAAATGTGGAAACAGCGCTCTTTCATATGATACCCCACATGCCCTAGTCACCTCACTTAAAATTTTTAAGACCCCTTTTCAGTCCCTGTTGTAAAAAAAATATTAATTTTATTATTTCTTTCTTATTTGCAAAATAGTTGGGCAAATGTCATCTTAAACTATTCCAAATTTCAAGTTGATACCATTAGTAGTTCTCGAGATATCCAGCTGTGACAGACAGACAGACAGACTGAGTCACACCATAAGGGTTCCTTTTTTACCATTTTGGTACGGAACCCTAAAAATGATTGATTTATTACTTCATATGGTTTTTGTAATACTTATGTCTTAACATTCGCATTCGCACATTCGCAACCTAAATATTTGCATTCGCATTCGCATTCGCGAATGTGTAAAATTTGACATTCGTAACATCTCTACTGCATAGTTTGTGTTTCGACGCAGGTGGAGCCGTAGCATTACCAAGAGATCGATAGTTAATAGTAATTCATACTTATATTGTAACTTATGTCGTATTTTATTTTAGTATTATTGTGAAAGTGCACTGCACATGTGTTGTTTGTATCAAGTATGTTAGTTTTCTATTTCTTTTTGAAAAAAATTTAAAAAGATAGCTTGTTGGTTGAGAATATTCGTGTTTGTAAAATTTATTAGTGCAGGTAGATAAATCCTCCTTGGCTGTTATCGATTAAAAAAGCATGATTAAAAATAAAGTACGCAAATACGCAAGTTACCGTTAAGTCAATGTATGTAAATTAAAATTGTAATCAAATCTCCATAACTAGTTTAGAAGCGAAAGTTTATTTATATTTATATCGATATACCTACTTGCTCTTTTTGTGAAGGTCAGTGGACTAAAAGGAAATAATCCTCTAAACTTTCTTTGGAACGTTTTATGAACAACAGGTTTTGTAACTTGATTTGCAAAGTTCACTCGTTCAAACAAACACAAGAGCGGCTTTTCTGAGTAAGTATTTATGTTAAATGTTAGGAATTTTTAGAACACTCAAATGGCGTTAGAGCAGTGAAAGCAGAACAACATGCAACATAAAATAAGGATGCACTCATTTTTTTAAAATTGATACTGTAAATAAGAAAGTTTTAGATTCTTATTAGTGGACACGCGCTATTTTGGATATGCATGCAAAATACAAAATATCCTGGAAATGGCAGACGGATATTTATAGGCAATTTGAATACAAACTAAGTTAATTATAATAGCTATCATCAGAAGAAACCTTATTATATTTCTTAATATAAATCACTTCCCTTATTTCCCACCACTACGATATTCAAAATGTTCTGTAATTAAAATCTGTTGTATGAGTTATTTCTAACTAGATATTATTAGTATAAAAACTACGAGTATTTCGAACTACGGTACGGCAGGATGGAGAATGTTTGAAAATAATATTTTTATACGTACCGTAGAACGCTGCAACTTTGCCATTTAAGCTCAACTTTGCCGATTTATCTGTAATTACGATATCTCGCGATTGCTTGGTTTGTTCTTATTTTTTACCATTTTGGTACGAATTTTACATTATTCTGGCAACGTATTTTATATATTTTTTAATGGTAACACCAATAATCTTCTGTCAAATGTGCATCAAAGTTCGAAGGGACTGGCAGTTTTTTTTTGGTGTCTCGCAACTTTTGAAGTTTAGACTACAAAATAGGTGTTATTTGACAAGTGTTAACGTCCCAAGGTAAGAAAAGAGTGTCTATTTTCCGTATCCATTGATATTTTTAAGAAAAGACACGATTTTAAGAAATTAACTTAGTAGGCATTGTTGTGCAGTGTTTTGGAAACTTGAGTGACACAATTTTGCCTGGGTCTAGGGTTGCTACTATTAGGATTTTATAAATTTAAAGAAAAGATTAGGCGGGGCGTGCTAAAGTATTTAAATTAACTTAATTTTTACACGACTGCCCAAAAAACAGAGAATGTAATCTATTCAGGGTTCATGTATATTCGTGCGTATGTGAGTTTCTTTATTCCACTATAACTTCTAAATGCCTTAACGGATTTGGGTGTTTGGGGTATCATTAAAAAATTTTACTTCAATAAAAACAATCAACATAAAAATAATACCTAATCAATATTTTTTGAGTCATCCCTAAGTTTTGTATAGAAAGTTTCTGGAATCAGCTACAACTTTGCCTATAGATGGTGAAAAAATGTATTAACTTTATGGCAATAATTTGAATGTCACGGATAGGCACGAAGTCTGATGTATATGGGAAAAAAATCATACAAATAGCAACACCATAATTAGTGAGATATCCTTCAAGGCAAAGTTGGGTCTTTTGCCTACAACTTTGCCGGCGACTTTGCGTGCTTGAAACTGGAAACACTGCATGGTTTTACAAGAATTTAGCTACTAACTAGCAAATTATAAGGTCTATTTTCCGGCTGAAACTCATTGAACACCATTTCAATAAATAGATTCAGAGATATAGTCAGAAAACGTCAAAATCCAGGCAACGTTACAGCATTTTACGGTAGGAACATGGTATCAGATCAACCACAACATGGTAATAAAAAAACTTTCGACACAAAATGTCAAAACTTTTTAAAAAAAGTTTTGACATTTTGTGTCGAAAGTATTAAAATACTTTCTTACATCTTACAATATGTTGCTACGGCCGGTGGTGCTGTAACTTCCATACATTTGTGAAGACAAAGTGACGTTATCTTTTAAATTTTTTTTGACTCAACCGAACATTTTGAAACTTTTTTTATTATTAACAAAAAATATTCAGCCAATTTGATTTTTTTCAGACATTCCCCATTGTTTGTTTCAAAATATAGGACGCAGGCTGTTGCAGGAAAAACGTTTCCGTTTTCATCTAATTCTAAACAAAGGAAATTAGAGCGGGAGAATGTGTTTTTCGAATATGCTATGCTAATAAATAACGCCTATCTATCCGTCAGTCGAACACATGAGTCCTTAGGGAATGGTAGCGAGAAGAACGGACCACGGAATACTTACAGCTTTCGTAGAAATCGTTTAGAAATAATAAATGTAGAAAAAATAAAATTCTGGGTGTTGTAGACGGTTTAGAAGCAATATTGTTTGTAAATTGCAAGGTTGATTATCATAAAAGGCTAACTTTAAAGTAGGCACCTAATTACATTGATTTTGATACAAATATGGAGTTATGGTTGAAATGTTGTGGTAGTTACTGATTTTCTGTAACTTTTCTAAAGTGTTCTAATTGAATTACAGTCACTTAGAAACCCTTGATAGATATCTCTAATGGATGTTTATAGGATCATTTAAATGGTCTGTAGTTTTAGAATTTAGTAAGATGTAAAGAAGAGTCTTTCGTCGAATGCGCCCACTCTTAACAAGGACCCACGGGCGCAGTCACCGGCAGTGGCGGATACAGGGGGGGGGGCGCAGGGGGCGCGCCCCCCCCTATGCGTGTCCCGCGTCACTCGCTTAATAAAAAATAATGAAAATAAAAATAATTTATTTAAATTTAGTACCCATAATAAGACTAAAACAGTAAAAAAAGAGAAAACATTAATGCGGGACGCGGCAGGTAGCAGGCGGCCACTACTAGTATAATGAACACAATAAAACAAAACAATAGATAAAGAATTTGTCGGCAATCCTTATTGATAATAAAAGTTGGGGATTTTTGTACAACATCGCATCTGTGAAACATCTGTTTATTACGAAAAAGCAGCATGTTTTTAAAGAAATTAGTAGGTAAAATAGTTGTCCTTCAGTAGCATGTTGTTAGTCCGCGTCATCGTATTATATTATGGCAATGGCTGATACATTTGAGGGGGCGCGCGCTTGGCGCTAGATTTTAGTTATTACGAGTAATAAAAGGTTTTTTTCTGTTGTACTTACCATGAAATTGCCGATATTTTTTCACAAACAAAAACTTACATAATTTCTATGATATTCATCAATTTTGTTTCATGTGAACATTAGTCATTTTAGTTTTCAAAATAGCTTGATAGTGACTCATTTGTTTGTTAGCAAAAATTACTATTTATCCAAAACTGTTTTTTTCTCTTCTTTTAATCAAAAAAGAATAACTTGGCATAATGTTCAAACATTATTACATAAAAGTTTTATAACATAGGTAAGCCTTCACCGAAAGAAAATTATTGCATGAAAAATGCTTTTCTTGGAGATCCTGGAGAAGATGGAGAAAGAAGCATTTTTATTAGCATTTTCTTAACAACCGTAAACGCGAATTTCAAAAATTTTGTGTAGGTAATACAAAATGTTTGAACACTCCTTTAGGTTAAGCGAAAAAAATTAGGATAATAAAATCTAAAAATTTAATAATTAGGTACGAAAAAATAAGGGTTGGGTAAGTTACACTGGTAATTTTTGATAACAAGTCTGTTTATTTTTCTTATTTACTAATTTTATTATTTAGTCATCAGTTTTTGACAGTATCGTACGTCTTTCAAACTTCAATCACATCATTATAAAAAAAAATCATTTGTCTCATAAAATTAAAGTGTCATTTTGATGATTTCAAAAATTAATTTTAATGGAGCGCCCTCGCTACGTATTGTGGGTGGAGGAAAATAGTTTACCAAATCAAGACAAGCTATTTAAAAAAAACTTAAAATAAGGTTTTACTATTACTGATAGCTGACTATCATGGTCATAATTTGATAAATATAATAATAAAATATAATATTAAAAATATTGACATTTTCAATATTTTCAATACAAACTAAAAATATTTCCAATTGGAATATTGTTATTGGAATTTATTTAAATGCCCATAGCTCAATCAAGCCATCGTCCAGCAGCCCCCCCCCCCCCCCGCTTCTCACCCCCTTGCGCCCCCCCGTTGATCTTTTTCTGTATCCGCCACTGGTCACCGGATCGAATTATTTTATTATTTTTATTCCGTCAACTGCGACCACCTTTGGTATGCCTAAAAGATCGATTGTTTAAATCGAATTCTAGTACAGTTAGACGAAAAAAACTGATATAAGTAGTAGGTTGGTATGAACCAAACGAGTTCCACTGGGTACTGTATTCTTCAGATTTAAGTCTAAACCTAATTCTTTCAAGATGGTTTTGGAATATACTCGTAAGTGAAACGTGTCTTCAAAAAATTCAAATAACTTTATCTATGTACGACCACTTTACTTCAGCTTGTGCCATCTATCCTGCAGACAACAGACCATCAGACATTCTGTTGCTGTTGTTTTATGCCATCTAGCTTTTGCCGAGAGAAACCTGTTATCACTTAACTGGGATCTTTTGCTTGCTACAAAGCAGCTGCTTTGTGTGCAGCTGCACACAGAAGGTAACTGTGGAAATGTTTTGTCTGCCGTGACATAGATGGCGTTACATAAAGTGCCAAAATATCAAAGTTGCTTGAAATCAATCCCCTTTTTTACAGCAGAAAGTAAGTTTATTGGAGTATGAAATCCTTCGATCATCTAACATTCATTAGAACAATGGTAAAAAAAAATAAGATTCAGTTTTGAAATGACTCTAAGTACATTGAAATTATTCTGCAAGTAGGTAAACTAAGTAAGTAATGTACCTACGCATTTATATTTTAAAACAAAACCAAATTATTTCCTATTAAGACGTTTACTCTTCTTGTTTCTTGCATAAAATTCATCATTTTTTTAATAATTTAAAAAAATTCTAGGCTGGCCGCTAAATTCTTACGTAAGACTTTATTTATTTTTAAATTAGCTCATATGACTGTTATATGAAAATGGCTTTGATTATTTAATGGATGCTTTCAAGTCAATCACCCATGAATTGTGGTACATTTGGGAATAACTTATCAGTGTATTTCAGGTTTCGGGGCCCGTGCATTGCAAATTCTGATTCCGGTATACCTAATTAATTGCCTCGGGGATTTATTAATGCATCAGTAACGTTATCACGTGATAAACAATCGACAAACGTATTTCACCCGCAAATTTATGATGAGTTGTACTAAACTAAGTAGGTATTATTAGATCATACCAACAAGTCTGATCAGTGGAATTGTTAAATGTTTGTTATGATTTGGGGAATTAAAAGTACAAATAATGGTATACAGCGTGAAATTTTAATCATTTGGTTTCCGGTTGGGGTGGTTCTACTCATGATAATAAGCAACTTTTACTAAGGGGCTAACTCTGATATCGCGAAAAAAAATTAGCTGTTCCATACAAAAGCGCAATACTTTCTCGACCGTAATGTATAGAACAGCTGATTTTTTTTTCGCGATATCAGCGTTGGGCCCATAGTAAAAATTGCTTGTAATCAGAGTGGAATCACCCCATTGCGGGAACCAAATGATTAAAATTTCAGCGTGTATAACTTTGATACACATAGGAAATAAATTTTTCACCTCTCCGGGAAGAACGCTTTTGGCGCGTAAAAACAAGCAGCAAAATAGACTTTTGCTGCGAGCGTGACGCAAAGTGCTTTTTTATTTTTTAAAACCACCTTTTGACATAATAAAGGAAAAAGAAATACAGTGACAAGGATGACACTTGTAAAATTGATGTGTGAGGAAAGGATAGATAGAGTGCTTTATGGTGTCTTCTTCTTCTTCTTCTTTTTGTTATGGCAATCTACTTTCCTCTTGGAAGTAATTTTTGCCAGTGTCATGTTTTGAATAGTTCAGTATTTCTAGATTTTCTAGTAGATTGTTTCAGTTTACATTAAAATGCGGGTGCATCACATTCCAATGCTGCTTGGAGCATTTGGCAGCAAGTATATCAAGACAGTTTAGTCGGTAAGTTTTGCCGAGGTAGTGATCACTACAATAAAAGTCTCAGCTTCACACAACCAAGATCGCGCCTATTTCCATTATCCCACATATTGTTCAGTTGCGTAGACACTTGTACCACAAAACTGCACCAATTTTAAGACACAATATCCACTATGAATCAATTTGCGAATAATTAAAATAGTCACCGAACTGAACTCGACAAAATCCCGCCAAAAACTCCCTTTATGGTGTCATCACTGACATGAAAAAAATGTTTTGGTGTCATACATGGATTATAAAGTAAAACAATAAAATGCACGGATATACCAAGGAGTTTTATACAAGGATTGTTAAAAAAGAAGGTTGATAATTCGAAATAAAGAGTATGGACGAAATGAGGTCGCATGTATGAAATAAATATAAAATAAGAAAAAAATATGAAATTTATTATTAAATAAGTGTTTTGAGTTTTTGGCGGGATTTTGTCGGGTTCAGTTCTGCGACTATTTTAATTATTCGCAAATTGATTCATAGTGGATATTGTGTCTTAAAATTGGTGCAGTTTTGTGGTACAAGTATCTACGCAACTGAACAATATGTGGGATAATCGAAATAGGCGCGATCTTGGTTGTGTGAAGCTGAGACTTTTATTGTAGTGGTCGCTACCTCGGCAAAACTTAACGAGTAAACTGTCTTGATATACTTGCTGCCAAATGCTCCAAGCAGCATTGGAATGTGATGCACCCGCATTTTAATGTAAACTGAAACAATCTACTAGAAAATCTAGAAATACTGAACTATTCAAAACATGACACTGGCAAAAATTACTTCCAAGAGGAAAGTAGATTGCCATAACAAAAATAAGAAGAAGAAGAATAAGTGTTTTATGATTATAAATAAATAAATAAGATGGGATATTAATGAATAAGAGAAAAGCACAACGCAAAAATGTAAAACAAAACGGCTGAAATCTACTTTATGAATAAATTTTTCAGCATTGGTTTGATCGAACTATTTTTGTGATAAATTACAAAAAATGAGTGCGTTCAACGATGAAGATAGTTGTCTAACTCCAAAAGAATTGAGTGAACAAGTTTCTAATGCTGAAATTTAGCTTTTTACCAGGAAACTCATGTAATTTTTTTCTCACTGGTAGAGATGAAAAGTTGTATGTTTTACACGAGACCAAAATTTTGTTCTGCCTCGTGACTTTAAATCACTCACTGTGCTCAGTAGTCTATATTAGAATCACTCGCTACGCTCGTGATTCAATTCTAGACTACTTCGCTAATTCGTGATTTAAAGTTGGCACTCGCAGCACAAATTGATTTTGGTCACTTGTATAACAAATAACTATTCCCTACATAATTTAAAACATTCGTACTAAAACGTAGTGATTTTAAATTCTCTTTGTTCGTACATGTACGAGCTTTTGCGTGCATGTAAGTGACCGGGACGGGATGAGAAAAGAAAAGATAGAATGCTTTGTGTTGTCATACATGACTTAAAAATTTAAAAAATAAAATACACGGATATACAAATAGTTCAGTAGCGTTAGTATTTAAATCGGATTTGATTCCTACAAAAGGTTTTATTATTTTAAAAGCTTCATTTGGTGCCCAATATGACTATTCTAAGTTTTCCCCCTCGGCGGAGTTGTGCTTAAGTGGTGGGGGGTAAAAATGTACCCAAAAAGGGTAATTTTCGCGGTGTTTTGGTTATATCTCGTTTTTCATCAATGTTTTTTAAAGTTCGGTAAATTAAAAACAATTTGAGGGTAGAACGGTTTTGATACGAACTCCTCCTGGGGGGAAAACGTAGGATAGTCATAATGGGTAACAAAAGATGCCATTAAAACAATAAAACCTTTTGTTTGAAGTTTTTTTTTGGTTTAATGCTACTGAACTAAAAGGAGTTTTAAACAAGGATTATGGAAAAAGAAGGTTTATAATGAAATAAAGAGTAGGTATGGACGAAATGAGGTCGCATGTACATATGAAATAATTTATTAACAAAATAGAGTTTTATAAATAAAAATAAATAAATTAGATGGGATATTAATAAATCAGAGAAAAACACAACGTAATGTAAAACAAAACGATAGGAATCTACTTTACTCTTGGACGAAGTCATCCAAGACTACCTACTCTTTAAATTATTTTTTAGCATGGGTTTGATCGAACTATTTTTGTAATATAATTTATATAATACAAAAAACGAGTGCGGTCAGCGATGAAGATAGTTGTCTAACTCCAAAAGAGTTGAGATAACAAGTTTCTAATGCTTAAGTTAGCTTTTTACCAGGTAAGTCACGTAAAAATAACTGTTTTTATATAGCTATAACACTAATTTTCTCGCTAGTAGAGGTGACAAGTTGTATGTTTAACACGAGCAAAATCTAATTTTTGTTCTGCCTCGTGCCTTTAAATCACGAACTAGCAAAGTAGTCTAGAATTGATTCTTATGATTATGAGCAAGCACAGTGAGTGGCACGTGGCACTCGCAGCACAAATTGACTATGATCATTTGTATAATAAATATTATTTCCCACGCCTTCCTATGTTGCAAAAACAGCCATCCAGAAAACTGGCACTGGTTTTAAGTAGTTGAATTACGGGGGGTCTGTTTGGTCCATAAGTATTTTATTTTATCTTTCTAGTTTCAATTAAGTATTAATTGAATTTTTAGATTTTAGGCATTCACAATGCATTTTTTTTAATATTAAGACTTAGAATAATAACACCTAGAACCGTGTCCTCGTATGCAAAGTGAGGCAACTAATACCAAGCCAGAATGGCTTAGTTTTCAAATTTATGTCCTTCATACGTTAACTAATCGTAACTGTAACCCAATAATATAGTAACTAGTCTTATAAATGTGGGAAAATTGAAACTGTTTTGTACTTAATCGGTATGATAAGGTAATAATGTAGAATAACAATCTGAAAACGGAGCCATTTTGGCTGTTTTAGTTGCCTCACTTTTGACAGTGCGCTTTGTAGCGAACTATCGTTCTAGGTGTTATTATTTTAAGTATTAAGATAATTTGATTTATTAGAAAAAATACTAAAAAAATCGACTTACCCGCAGCAGCTCAGACGGGATTATGAAGCTAAGAAGAACTAAATATTTGAATGCCATGAACCAGAAAATGGTAGAATCAATAACCTCTGGGTACTTACACCCAAAAGTTTTTCTCTTTTCAGTGTTAAAGCTTGACCTGGCAAATAAATACAAACAATGATCGTGTTTTCTCACTTAGAAATCATTAAATAGCGAACCTTTGAACCAATCAATTATCGTTCTCTCTACTTGAAATAACTTAAATAGAAAAATACAATTTCAAACATCACGGTTTTACCACAAAAGATTTTACTCACTCATTAGGTTAATTTAATTACCAATTAAGTATTTTGTGATAATATCAAAGAGAATGTAAAAATAACTAGCGTTATAAGAGACGGGAGTGTCATACAAAAAAAGCGTGGGTATGAAACGGAGGCGAATTCAACGAAAACAAACAAAAGAGAAACGTCAAACGGCATTTGCGGTAAAACGGTCAAAGACGATAGATACTCTTTGATGGGGCGAAGTATAATACGCCTCAATTCGAATGTTGTCAATTATCTACTGCTTTGTGGATTGTCAACGTTCTTTCAAACTAAGACAAGTTAAAAATTCGCCTTCGTTTCATAGATCGTTTTTTACTGAGAGAGTTGCGCCAGGCTGATAATATCTTCAAACTCGGTTCATTACATTACCTACATATTGTATCCCAATGATACTTATGTATTCTGTTGCTCTGTGACTGTTTTAAGACCTAAGGATCTCGTATTCGGCCTGGGGGTTCAGCCGTTTGGTCAAATTATTTTTGGTCAAATTTCACTTCCCAAAAACGTTGGTTTCGCACTAGTTCCATTTCCCAAATGAATCTTTAGCAAATTTACATTTTGCATTTTATTCATTTGGTCAAATCATTTGACATATTTTTAATTTGTCAAGTTTTATTAAGTCAAATGTATTCCAAAAAAATTTTTGGAATAAGTACAAACTTAAAGGACATGTCCCAACGCGCCTATGTCATTTGCCTCACCATTCTCAAAAGATGAAAGTCTATCGCGTCTTAATCAAAGTAGTATGTCAGAGTAGGTATTTTACTCTAGAATCAGATCAATAATTATTTTCTGCATTAAAAAGTGGGATTTTTAAGTTAAAACGCTTTTAAATCACATTTTTTTATCATGATAGTACTATTTACTTACATTTTTTTAACAAAATAAATTAGAAAACAACTTAATGTTTTTGTAATTGTTTTTCTAAATATAAAACAATTCTTGACTGATACTACACCTAAATAAAATGTTATTAGCATTTTTTAATAAAAAAAGTAATTAAATAAAATGGAACTGGGGCAACGCTGGGACATCTCCTTTTTGAATTAGTTGCAATACACATTAGTACTCGTAATTTAACCTCTGAATATTCGTTTTTGAAACACGCTTTGTGTTGCAAAATCGGGTCAATTCCATTGTCCTTAACTGAACATTCTTTCTCTTTTTTTTGTGGTGGTGCGCCATTTTGGAATGGATAGGAAGTTGAGGACATATGTATACCCTATGAAGTTAGGATGTATTCGCAGCAAAATTGGTATGGATTAAATAGTACAATATTGCGTTAGGAGATTTTGCCCGTACATGCGAAATTGTATTTTATGTCGATTGGCATAAAAAAATAAAAACCGTCAAAAACTAAGTTAGGACGTATTGGCAAGATATTGGTACTTCATCGTCAATTTGTATCCTATGCACTCACTACCTACTCAAATTGATATGTAAATCATGTGCCATGCAATATTTTAAAGAGTATATTGTTAAGAGTATGTTTTGCAAAACGTAACATTTGACTAAATAATACTTGATGAAATGAAACTTTGACAAAGTAATTATTTGCTAAACAATTATTTGCCAAAAAGAGTTTTGCCAACTGAAAAATTGCGATAAGTCGTTTTGACAAATGTTTTTTGCCAACTGAAAATTTGCGTAGAATAGTTTGCGATGTGATATTTTGGGAAACGTTTTTTGCCCACACATTAGTAATCCATTCGGCCTGCGATTGTGGCGGTGAAGTTACTTTCGTTTGGTTTCGTTGTTTAATTAACACACACCAGTCGACTGAGACCCACTCCTTATCCATCCGTAAGAAAGGTCTGTGCCTCGGTAGTGGGTAAAACACATCAGAATGAAGAAAAATTTATTCGGTTAAATATCTGATGACGACGATGATGATATACAACGTGCTACAAAAAACCTCAAAAGCCGAATATGGAAGATCTAAGGGTACAATGCATTTGTATGCATTGTACCTAGTAGGTTTTATAATATTTTTCTGGGGACAACCCCAGAAAAATATTATAAAACCTGAAAATTACCACGTTTTGTTGAGAAAAGTTCTATTCTTTTTGGGTGTTGTTGGAAAACCGAAGCGAAGCGAGGGTGCGTCACTAGTGAAGAAATAAATAAACTAGAAAGCAATCAATAAAAACGTGTTAAAATGAAAAATGCGAAAAATACATCGAAAAATACGAATAAAAAACGTTTACTTGCGAAAGATACATTCGAAGAGCTCTATGAAACTTTCTGTATTTTATTGAAAAATACAGTGATCCTTTGAAAAATACATGTATTTTACATGTTATTTTCAACGCTACTATTTACGTCTAGGTTTGTCACTCTGCAGTTTTCCAAACAAATGAAACCCTTCGTCGCATAATGTACAATATTTTATGATTAATTATGAAATACCTTGTTTAATCATAATAGAATTCTCATAGATTCAGCGCCTTTATATATCCTTAATAATATTCGTATTTGTTCTTAATGAACGGAAGCATTTCTCATATGGTAGAGCTTTATAGTTTACGCGAATACCAACCGCAGGAAGTTTTTAAATGATATTGCATTAATTTAAAACTTTGCTTCATGTTGCTGTTTTAATAAAAGGATTCCGAGAATAATATGTAGATCTTCTTAGGAGTTTCGCTCTAGCTATAAATTTTTATTATATATAGGCGAATACAGCGAACTAAAACCTATGGAACAAGCATTGCGCTCAAAAAATGGCACCACATGAAAAGTACAACTATGTGGATGGAGCTAAAAATGCTGGCATTTAATTATGCAGCACAAAGCGTCTGAACACTGGTTGCTTTTAGTGACCATAATTTGTATACTCATAGATATTTTCTAGACTTAAACGAAAAAATGTTTCTGCAAATTTTTACTGCCTTCTTTGCGTCTTTTACTCCATTTGACTACACAGGAAGTCATTTCTAATAAACTTCTCTTTCTCTCCTTTCTCTACAATATAAATAGCAATTATTGTAAAGAACGTTAACGTCAGTCACCGGCTGACCCGACTAAAGCTGAGCGGGTTGTACTTTTTCGGTCCCGTGGTGCCATTTTTCAAGCAATACTTATTTGTTTGCAATTACACGTCCATACATTTTAGTTCGCTGGGCGAATAGGAGAAATTATACTGTAAACAGTTAAGTTTGCAGATTGTTATTACAGATTTCAAACATTAACAAATTCAAATTAAATCAAATTGAATTTATATTTAAAAAAACCTTTCAGAAATTGGCTCATTTGTAAGAAAAACCATAGTGGCCCCTTATTTTCTTTTTAGCGGTATATTTGGCTTGATAAGAATTAGGGAATGCAAACCGGTTTCGCCGAAAACCGAAAAACTATTTTTTTCTCGGTTTTCTTTCTCCTTTTAAAACCCGTTTTTTTCCTAAGTAAGAATAATACGAAACAGTTAATGACAAAGGCATTTTTAATGTTCTCCTTTTTTACAGCAAATATTTTTTATAGGACCGGCAGTAGATATTTTCGGACTATTAAATATGTGGGGTGTAATGTATACTTTTTATATAGAAAATTTGCAAATAGGTCCGCCGTTTTTGCTGTCTTCGAAGGCCCCTTGAAAAGGGTAGCTACCTAATCAGTTAATGCCTGGCCCTTTATATTGCTGAGTCTGTATAGTCGGCGTTATATGTGGATTTGGGTTGAGTTTTAATCAAATCCTCGTGGGATTACTAAATCGTTGGATAACTGTGCAAGGAGTTACTGTAATGACGATTTGCATATAGATAGTTAGATTATTGGATTTGATAGTTTTTATTATCACTATTATTATTGATATTACTATCTGATCGAAGGATCATAATGATGAGTCAAAGCTCGTTTTTCAGAAAGAAAGAAATAAATTAATAAAGGGAGAAATAAAGAAACAAAGCAAATTAATTTAATTAAGCACACACAAATAAAATGATAACATACTATTATAAAACTACCTTAATTGATATATGTGTGCTAAAATGGCTCCCAATCACCATTATAACATTAAAAAGTTTGACTAGTAAATATAGAGAATAAAGAAATTGATTGAATGTGACTGATCCATGGTGTGTACATTCCAATGCTCGTAACTATAAATTCGCACATTTTTATAGCACTAAAATATAATAAAATTGGTCTGGTATAAGCTGGTTTTCAATATTCAAAGAAAACATATCAAACTATTTATCGGTCTTTTACTCGTATTACCACTAGGATTCCCTTACATTCATACATTTTCATCTGTCCAATATCACAGAATAAACAATAGTAGGTACCTCCTGGCAATATCCAAACGTAAACAACAACAAGCGATTTATTCATACGACTATGGAACTGATTTAAGAGTGACCATGGTGACTATTTTATATGTGACACTAAATGTCTCCGAGCCCATTTCTATCATGAGATGCGACTCAATAAACTAACCGCATACGGCATCGCACAAATGGAGAGACTGTCATCGTTTCTCAGATATTTCAACAAAAGTAATTTCCTTTCGAAGTCGCAAGGACAAAAAATACTATGGACATAGCTTATATCGAGAAGGGGTAGAATCTCAATAACCATAAATAATTTGTATAGTTACCGCCTTTTCAATCCGGTCGGATACAAAAATATTATTATCGTATTTTTCACGAATCTACCTAGCCATACTCTGCCATACCTCATGTATATGTTACGGCAAATACCCGAAGTGCGGCTACATACCTAGTTTTAACCAGCCACCAGGTGTAATCATTATTCTTATGGTGTCACCGATCTACGTTACTCCTGTAGGTCACTGGACCTACGACTTTTCCGAAAACAGACAAAAAATAATTCGACTCTCCATTCAAAATCAACTATCAACCGTGTACTCTGCACTCTGCGAATCAATTATAGCCTATTGCATCCCGGTGTGGGGGGGTGCCTCCAAGACTACCTTCATTAAAATTGAGCGCGCACAGAGAGCTGTGCTTAAGGTCATGCATAGGAGGCCTTGGAGATGCCGCACCGCACAGCTGTATAGGGATTCTAATGTACTCACGGTCAGGCAAGTGCACATTCTCCGCTCCATGCTGCGACGGCACAAAACTGTGCCGTTGAACCCTTTCTTAGAGTCGAGACGGCCTCAGAAACCACCTTGTCCGGTTGACATAAACAGGACTTCTTTTGCAACAAGACAGACATTATCCTTAAGCTCTCGCTTATACAATAAGTTGGATAAAATTTTACACATAAATAAATTGAACTCTTGTGAGCTAAAGAAAAAACTAAAGCTATTCTTGCAGGATCTTAATTATGACGATACCGAAGCTTTATTATCATAACCTTTACATAAGCTGCTATGTATATGTATCGTATAACTTAAATTATGCATTAATATTTTATGTAAAGAGCCGAACCACTGACTTTTGTAATACAGGTTTATCCTAGCATGAAAGTCAGGGGAATAACCAATTAATGGGACACTTATTTCAGCCATATATAGCCGCAAATTGTTTAACTTCATGTAATTAGTTTTAAGGCTTTTGGAAAATAAATTATTATTATTATTATTATTAAAAATGTCCGAACAGCTGATCGAGTTTTGTATGAAAAGTCGATTTTTTTTTGTCTGTTTTTGGAAAAGTCGTAAAACAAATGTTGTTGTACATGATGTTAGTAATCTACTCCTGCGAGGTTGTTGGTGTTTTACAAATAACCCTGTATACTTGTTAGGCCAATGATTTATATGGATAAGAGTGACAAGCCACCAAGCGGACGAATGAAAAACTAGTAAATGTAGTTTTGATGATGATGAGATAGGGGGATGTGTTACGTTGAAAGAATAGAATGTTATGAAATGAGAACATGACAGAAGTTTTGATTTTGGAACAGAGTTTGATAGTGTCACTGGTAGAAAAGTTACGGGAAAATTGGGTGTCGTCGTATGGGAATGTTTTACGAAGTATTATAACTAGAGTATTATTTTTGTGGTTTATAAAGACAGATTATAATAAACTTACAAAGAACTCCGTGCAATAAACCAGCTTAGTTCAAAAGCGTAATTAAGTTATAATTATGTCTGAGGTGAGGCTTCATGCTTCAAAATAAGTGTGGTGCCAGGTATTAATTAAAAATTTTCCTTCAAGTCCGCGGAGAGTTTCCCCTTTGACTTGCTAAGAAGCTTTTCAGGACTGGTTAGGTCAGTGGTCTATGTTCTAATTAATTGAGAGAAACGCTATGAGCCGGTAATTCAATTTTAACTTTTGTGAATACTTTCAAATATAACCACTTTCGTCTGAACTTCTGAATGACTGACTTTTAGTGCGGCGCATTTGCAAAATTGGTTTGATGTGTAACTGACGCTGTCTTCAAATCGTTTCTTTACCGCAAAACAAAGTTAAACCACTTACTGTTACGTGATTTGTGACTAAATATATTATTTAAATACTTTTATTTAATCCTTTTCCTTACTAATATTATAAATGCGAAAATCTGTTTGTTTGTTACGACTTCACGTCTTAACTACTGAACCGATCATCATGAAATTTTACATTCACGTTGTCAGGGGTTCAGAAAAAGACAAAGGGTAACTTTCACCCACAAAAAAAAATATTGTTCCCGACGGATAGCAAAAAAATTTTCCTCGCAGACGAAGTTACGGGCGGCCGCTAGTATAGATAAAAGCCAAGGAAAAATACTTAATTTTATAAAAGATAATTTAAAAGTTTCAAAAAACATGTTTACGTGGTTTTTTTTGTTACATAATTACTCAATGTGCAAACTTTTTATCAGAGCTCGTTACGACCGACGTGTCTGTGCTACGAGTGCTACGACTGTGTAGTAATTGAAGACACATTTCCCCAACAAAGTAAGGCGCTTTCCTGGCCGAAAGTGTCGCTGCGGTGAATCGTGTATACTTAGTTTTTTTGTTTTCCCTCGGGAGCAATACTAATACAATATACCAACTTTTACATGAATAGTATAGAATCGTTGAAACAGAATATTTTTTTCTTAAACGTACGTTTCACTGGTTTTATTTCTTTAGAACAAGGATTTTTGGTAGTATTATTATATTTATTCTGTGCTTAAAGTAAGCAATAAGCCTTTTTTTAAAACGTTTGCGACAACAAAGCGATTTCCCAAATCAAATAGCGATCTTCTTGAGTAGGTACTTGAACCACTACCTACTGATCAAATATACTTATAATACAGGTGAAGTTGAAACTAGTCGACAAATTTTGTGGCGTGGCAGACCGTCAAACTGAACAACTTTGTCTATGGAACCAACTTAATCAGAGCAAAAAAATACTCAGATGTTCCATACATTTTGGTGGATTAGATATTGACGTTTTCTTTGAAAGAGTTGATTATTTTATTGCTTTGATTAAGTTGGTCCCATTGACAAAATTGTTTAGTTTAACGATCTAAGCCACACCACAAAATTTGTCGAGTGTTCAAAAAATCACCTCACCCTGTAGAAGTAGGTAATACAAAAGTTTATTGGATGAAAAGACATGGCTTCGTCTAAAATAAAAATAAAGAAATAAAATAAAATGTTAACCAAATGTGATAGTAAGCATCACGCTACAAAAATGTTTTCTGGAAACATAAAAAAATAAGGAAGATGTATCACTGAAATGAGATTTTGTCATTAGAGCAAAAATATAAAGTAAGAGAAGAGCCACTCAAACTCATGGTTTTCCGTGCACGCACACACACAGACATTTCATACAGACAATCTAAGATCTACCCAGACTATTTGCAGACTGCCCCTCCCCGTATTACAACAGTTTCGAGTCTCTTTTATTTGCTATATAAACCAAGCAAGCATAGCAATTCATAAACTTAGCAAGTTTTAAGAGGTTGTAATATAAGTAATTCCAGCAGTTCCTAACGCAACAAACAAATGACGGGTAGCGTTTACCTTGATTCAAGAAAACAAGGTGGTATTCCGAGATGACACTTGATTACACTTGCTACGTCGTCATCTAGTTCTGCTATCTAGTTGCCACCTTGAATGAACGATTCATTCTAAATGAATTTAAAGTTCTTGGCTGGTTTATTCATCCAAGTTCTTGACTATACTGGCGCAGTATACGTTTTATTGGAAGTACCATGTTTTACGAATACGGCTAGAGTGGACCTTCTGTCAACACAGACTTTTTATTAGGGTTCCGTACCAAAATGGTAAAAAAGGAACCCTTATGGTGTGACTCAGTCTGTCTGTCTGTCTGTCTGTCACAGCTGGATATCTCGAGAACTACTAATGGTATCAACTTGAAATTTGGAATAGTTTAAGATGACATTTGCCCAACTATTTTCCAAATAAGAAAGAAATAAAAAAAAAAATTTTTTCACAACAGGTACTGAAAAGGGGTCTTAAAAATTTAAAGTGAGGTGACTAGGGCATGTGGGGTATCATATGAAAGAACGCTGTTTGCACATTTTAAAACATTTTTTTCTTTTTTCTTTGGCCGCATAGTTTTCGACTTATGATGAAAAATGTAAAAAAATACCGTTCCCCCCTTATCTCCGAAGTTTGCAAAGAGAAAAATCTGAAATAATTCTATGTGATAGTAGTTTATGTAAAGATTACAGGAAAAATAAAACGATGTCTCATTATAACACACTTTTTAGAAATTCAAAAAACAAACAAAAATTCTTTAGTTTCATTACCAGTCAACAGATGGCGCTGTCCTAAGCATGCTAACCTAAGAAAAAAAAATAGTTCCACTATCGGTCAAAAGATGGCGCAACCTAATACTACAATAATAAATTGGTGGCTGGTTCTAATATAATAACCTAAAAAAATATAAAAAAATCTATAAAAAAATCTGTGGAACTCCTGGCAAAGACCTTTTACCCTGAGGACAAACAAGAAGAGGAGAATGATGAACACTGCCGGGTTAGAGAAAAAGTGAAAACGGTAAACGAAGGGAAGCAAAGTGACCCTTGTGACCCACCATTTACCCGAATTGAGCTTGAGAGAGCAGACGACTCATTCAACCCCAAGAAAGCTCCTGGGGCAGAGGGATTCACCGCAGATATCTGTCTCCACGTGATTAAGGCAGAGCCGGAGCTTTTTCTGGCCCTGCTCAACAAGTGCCTAGAACTCAGTTACTTCCCCCGGGCTTGGAAAGCCGCAACCGTCGTTATACTGAGAAAACCGGGAAAAGATAGCTATCGAAACCCTAAATCCTATAGGCCGATTGGACTTTTGCCTATATTAGGAAAAATTTATGAGAAAATGATAGTGGCAAGACTAAAGTACCATCTCCTGCCCAGAATAAGCCCCCATCAATATGGCTTTATGCCGCAGAAGAGCACCGAAGACTCCCTCTATACCCTGTTACAGCACATCCGCACCAACTTGGACAACAAAAAGATTGTAACTCTAGTGTCCCTGGATATAGAGGGAGCCTTCGACAGTGCGTGGTGGCCAGCTATTAGGCTTAGACTGGCAGAAGAAAATTGCCCAGTAAATATCAGGAGAGTTATCGACAGTTATTTGTCCAACCGAACGGTCTCAGTGAGATACGGTGGAGAGGAATTCTGTACAGGCACGGAAAAGGGGTGCGTGCAGGGATCCATTGCTGGCCCAATCCTCTGGAACTTACTACTGGACCCGCTTTTAAGAGACCTACAAAACAGGGGAGACTATTGTCAGGCTTTTGCGGATGATGTGGTTTTGGTATTCGTTGGGGACAACGCTTCAGAGATCCAGAGACAGGCAAATGCCACCCTCGAGCGCGTTCGGAGGTGGGGGATCACCAATAAACTCAAATTCGCGCCACATAAAACTTGCGCAATGGTAATAACCAGAAAGCTAAAATATGATACCCCACTTCTGAGCATGGGCGGGGTTGGCATTACCATGTCTCACGAGATAAAGTTGTTAGGCATAACAATTGATGATAAGTTAACCTTCAATTTGCATGTCTCCAACGTGTGCAGAAAGGCAATAGGCATAGGAAAACAACTCTCTAGAGCTGCTAAGGTTAGCTGGGGGTTGCACCCGGAAGTGATACGTACGATTTACGTAGCGGCAGTCGAACCTGTCGTTTTATACGCCGCGAGTGTCTGGGCACCGGCTGCAATGAAAATAGGCGTACAAAAACAGCTAAACGCATTACAAAGAGGTTTCGCGCAAAAAATTTGCAAATCATATCGCACGGTCTCTCTGCACGCAGCGCTAATTCTCTCTGGGATCCTCCCCCTGGACCTCCGAATCCGTGAGGCGGCCTCGTTATACGAGGCCAAGAAGGGAGTTCCTCAGCCAGCGCTGAAAGACAGGGAGATCGAGCGACCAGCCCCAGCGCTCAAAGCCCCTCACCCCGCGGAACATATTCGCCTTGAGTTCCAAAACCTGACAGACCAATTGCAAACCGACGCTAACAGCGACTACGACATAAGAGTATTTACAGATGGTAGCAAGATTGACGGCCGAGTCGGTGCAGCTCTATCATTTTGGGATAGAGAAACCGAAATTAAGGTCGTCAAACTTGCTCTACCACCCTACAGCACGGTCTATCAGGCGGAACTCTTGGCGATATGCGAAGCGGTGAGGTTAATAAAGCAGCGCAAAGAAAGCAAATTTGCCATATACAGTGACTCTACCGCGGCATTGAGGTCGGTCATCAGTCTTGATTGCCTGCACGCCCTGGCTGTCGAAACTAGATATAACATCAAAGCAGCGAGGGACCAAAATAAGCATGTCAACTTATTTTGGATTAAAGCACATATAGGGCTTGCAGGCAATGAACGCGCCGACCAGCTGGCCAAAGAGGCAGCGCTCACTCTTAAAACAAAGCCGAAGTATGACCTGTGCCCCGTTTCATTCGTCAAGCGAAGCATCCGAATGCGAACGCTTGACGAATGGAACTTAAGATACAAAGCCGGTACCACGGCCAACGTCACAAAGATGTTCTTGCCAGACGCAACCAAAGCCTACCGCATAATAAAGAAAATTGAGCCAGACCCTATCCTTACCCAGGCATTGACGGGGCACGGTGGGTTTTCCGAAGACTTACATAGATTTAAGTGTAAGGATAACCCATCGTGCGCCTGTGATCCCGATACACCTGAATCCCTCCCACATATTATAATGGAATGTCCACAATTTAATGTGGAAAGATTTAATTGTGAACTGAAAATTGAATATAAAATTTGTAAAAATAATCTAGAGGAGATCATTTCAAGTAAAAATAGAGACAACTTCTTAGAATTTTGTAAAAATCTAGTGTTAAGGGTCAACAAAAGAAACAAGAATGATTAGAAAATATGTTAAAGTAATATTGTTGAATATTATTCATTAGCATAGTAATTAAGTAGTATAAAAATGTAAGGTAACAAAACTAAGAGTGTAATAAGTAAAATAAAATATTAAAAGTAGATATAAGAAATGTATTAGAAATAAGAAATCTAGATATGTATACAGAGTTAAACAATAGAGTACATAAATGTGAATAGAATTAAGGAAATAATTATGAAAAATACGTAGAGATAAGATATTTTGGAAAAAGCAAATAAAAATCGTGTCCTGTGTTCCTTTAGAACCCCTTGTAAACAGTAATAGAAATAAAAGTAAAAAGTAGAATAGGCGGCAACCCCAGCCGTTATGGAGTAAAAGATGAAGTATGAATGTGTAGTATGCGGAATGGAAGTACGAGAGGTATGTATGCGAGAACTGGTATGAAAGAGTAGATAAATCCCATTGTAAAAACAGGCTCTAACATGTGTTAGAGGTAGAAGATTAAAAAAAAAATATATATATAATAACCTACTATTTGCCGTACGAATAAACTAAGAATAAGTTCCTACTTAGAAATATAAACAGTTTGCAATGTGGAGTGGCTGAAACATTTTTCAGTTACCATAAGCAGCTGTGGTTAAGATTTGTAAATTAACTGTCCGCCTGTTCGCCCTTCCACCTGTCTGCCGTTTATCCTACTCTTCTTCTTCTTCTTATTTTTGTTTTGGCAATCTACTTTCCTCTTGGAAGTAATTTTTGCCAGTGCCAAGTGTTGAATATTTCAGTGATAGATTGTTTCAGTTTACATTAAAATGCGGGTGCATCGCATTCCAATGCTGCTTGGAGCACTTGGTACCAATAGTATATCAAGACAGTTTACTTGGTAATTTCGGCCGAGGTAGCCACCACTACAGTAAAAGTCTCGGCTTTACACAACCAAGATCGCGCCTATTTCAATTATCCCACATATTGTTCAGTTGCGTAGACACTTGTACCACAAAACTGCACCAATTTTAAGACACAATATCCACTATGAATCAATTTGCAAATAATTAAAATAGACACCGAAACGAACTTGACAAATGGCGCCAAAAAACTCCATCCCACTCTTTTAAAGACTGTACTTAAGTAACATATCCAAATATATTTATGATTGTACGGAACCCTCGGTGCGCGAGTCCGACTCGCTTTTGACCGGTTTTATTTTGAGATGGCATTTCGCGCCATTATTATTCTAAACACAACCGAACCGGTACAATCTTGTTCGCAACTTCTTACCACCACTGACACTTTTTTCTCTCCTAAAATTATAATAAGCAGCAGAGATCACTTGAGCAGGTACTCAAAAAGTTAACTCCTGGTTTCTTGATAATTTCAGGAGCGGAACGGGAAGTGATTCCGAAAGTAAGCTTTTTCAGACGCAAGTAATGTGTTTGGAATTTGTGTGTGTCGCAAAGTTAAGCATGAGACTTTGAAACTCTCTCATATTTAGTGGTAATTTAATTTAGGGTAGAGTGAAGATTCATTTATATTAATTATTACACGTGATTTAGATTTATAAAGTATGTTTTCCATAATTATTCTGTTTTTATCCCTAATTAATTTGGTAAATTGTTGCAAACCTTTCAAATCTAACATAATATTTTGTAAACCCAACATTGATGTATTGTATGGAATTGACTAGATTACGGCACGTAATTTTATAATAGATCACATTTCAGTGGGGGCTGGTGAGATTGATGCTGCAGGAAAAAAAATACGTGAATCAAATATATAATAACTTAGGAATTTAGCGCTGTGAAGGCATTCGAAGCACTTCTGTTTGGGTCTGCAAGCACCATTTGGGAATTTCAATATTTTTCACAGGACCGATGGAGAGAAATTCCATGCAAATGTAGTACAGAGGGTCGATGATCTCTTTGATCAGTATGGAAGAGACCACCAACGGGGAATACTTCTGTTGAATGAAAATAAAAAGGAATTGAAAAATATTTTTCAATTTTCTCCTAACAAAATGTGTTTGTTCAACAACATCTTCGTTCAAAAAAATCTCAATATTAAAAAAAAAGAACGTATGAGGATTTTGTTAAATGTTGAGATGTTTTGTTGATTGTGTAGGGCAAAACATGCGCTATGGACCCGGCATTATGTGAATTTTGGTTTAAGTTATGACTATATAAAGTACTGATCAAAAAATTATATCAATAATATTATTAGCATTGAGTTTTCACTTTTCAGAAAAAAGAAACAATTAATAGAATTACTTTTATCTGATGCAAAGAGGAATCAACACCGGGCATCACGTTATTGACGCAACCTTGTGAACCACGTGGTCTGCATACAAACGGCGATAACGTTTCCCACCCTATAAACTTTCACCTAGCTAGGAGTAATGATTTTTAAGTTCTTACGAATCACAACAACATACTAAAAATTATTACTCCTAGGCCACCTAGCTAGGAGTAATATTTTTTTTTGTGTGCGGTTTTGTTTTTTTTTTTAATATTTATCAAAGATTTGAAATATTTGACCCTGTGATTTCATATAAAACAAAAAAGTACGAAAAAACGAAATGACAAATTTTTTTTAGTTTCCCTTTGATTATTCTGCTGCTGTTGATAAAGGTAGCCACATCCTTGGTATTGGTATTGGTATTGGTGATGGGCTCTTTTCTCCGCATTTAGACTCCCATTTGGTCCGTTATGCGTGAACACAGCATGGTGTGGCTAGTCAAGCCATCCCAGCTCCTTCCAGAAGCGCAGAAGCCTCCTGGGGCGTTCACAGGCTTCTAGGAGCGACCTCACGTCTTTGAGGATTTCTGCCCGGTGTGTGGCCAAACCCACGCACTCCAGGATCACGTGGGCGGCTGTTTCCTCTGCGTCCAGGCATCCTCTACATAGGGGACTGTCTGTCGCATTCATGATGAATAGTTGTCGGTTTAAAGCTAGGTGACCTGTAAGTGTACCTACAACTATTCGGAGGTCTGGACGATTAAGGCTGAGCAGTCTACAGGTCAACCGCGGCGAGACTGCGGTCCTCGCCAACTTGGACTGTCTACAGCTTGTTAGATCTACCCAACGAGTGTTATGTGCAGCACGAGTACGTTGTCTTACCCATGAGCGCAGTTGGCTGAATGGGAGTGGCAGGATGGGTATGGGTCCTGCCACTGTTGTGGAAGATCCCCTTCTAGCCAGCTCATCGGCGGCGTCGTTCCCGTGTGATCCACTATGCCCTTTAATCCATTGTAGGATTACTTTGTTGTTGGATGCTAGACGATCCAAAACTTGATGGCATTCGTAGACGATACTGGAGTTGATCGTGTTGGCCTCCAGTGCTGTTAGGACGGCCATACTGTCGGTCAGTATGCGGATGTTTAGTTCCTTCATACCTCTAGACAGGGCCGTGGTGGCGGCATTTATTATTGCAACACATTCGCATTGAAATATCGAACTGTGTTGGCCTAATGCTTGTGATAGTTTGTTATTTAGGTCTTGTGAGAATACTCCAGCTCCAGCACCAGTCCCCATCTTGGAGCCGTCCGTATAAATTCGGACTTCATGTATGCCGGAGTAATCTCGGTAACTTTCTACTAACTGTATCTGGTATTTCTTTTCGAAAATGTATTGTTTAGGGATCCTGTCGCATGGGGCAGCGATTAGTGGCTCATGTTTCACTAAATTATTCCACAATGTGGAGTGAGAACCCTCTCTGTTGTACCACAGACCCAGGTGTTTAAGCCTTATAGCAGCCATGGAGGCTTCCTGTTGTATAAACAGGTCCAGCCACATCCTTTTTGTCAGTAGACGTGCAGGTTGCGAGTGGTCTGTTCCTAGAATCATAGAACTAAGTGTGCGCTCAGAGTTGCTTGCTTCACCCATTTTCGTTAGTGCAGTGCAATTAGGAACTTATCGTATATGATGTGGTGTACGTACGGTAACTTAATCATAAGTAACACAGGAGTATCAAGGAAAACTGACGTGTCTAAGCTCTTGCTTGTTTTCTTATTGCAGTAACTCTATATATGGCTTATTGTAGTAACTCTATTTGGTTTGGTTACGAATAACCTATGTTACTTAAACTACTTTACTTACTTGTCTACTAACATCCAGATTAGAAAGTACATAGGTACTTAAATGGGATGATTAGCTGATCACGTTAAGTAAGAGTAAGTACCTACTTTCTGGGAATCTGTGTAACCACCATCCCCGATTTATGACGAGCACAGATTAAAACATATTAAAAGGTTTCTAACTTCTACGAATAAACGGCACTTGATTTGGTGCGAAAAAATATTTATTTATTATACGAAACAAGTATTATAATTTTAAACCTTTTAAATTGAAATTCCTGCTGTAGCTACTCAAACAAAACTTTTAAAATTGTTTCCATTAAGTACGACTACTTGACGTGACTTATATAATTACTTAAAACTTACCAGAAAGGTAAATTTATTAAGAAATTTACTCAGACTAATCGTATTTATATTTATAAAGAAACAACGTGATCATAATCTCATCTAAAGAGATTGCCGATTATGAAATAAAATTCAATTATGAATAAATGTTTTACAAAAATTTAATGACAATCTACCTAAGTATACATAATTACATCGAAAGCTTGATTAAATAGTTTAACTTAATCTAACAGTCAATTTGCTTATTCATAAATCTTTAATAAAATTAGCTTCCAAAATTAATACCGAAAATTGGTAAGTGAATTCTAATTAAAGGTCATATTTAAGTACAATCTTATTCGATTCTCTTAACTTATGGAAAGGTAGGTGTACATATTCTACTTTTGTTTTATATTTGATGGACACAATCAAACTTCGGCTTCGATCAATTTCAGTATAATAATATTGGAAAATAATTTGGTTTTTCGGTCGTTCTTGTACTTACATACTAGAGCCAAGCAAAAATAAATATTTACGAAGATTCTTTATTTTTGTGTTGTGCCGACAGGAGCTAATTTTGTATTAACCAAAACGAAATCGTTACTGTCCTACTTCTTCCTTATACGAAAATATTATTATTCGCTTTAATTTTGCAAATTAAATTAAACTAAATTATGGGCCGGGTGCCTTTCCTGTTTACATAAGTAATTCATATTTTCGTTATCTATTAAGAAGTACATTTATTATTATAAAAAGTCATTTGTCAAACTTAAATTGTAATTATGTTACGGCTAATACCCGAAGTGCGGCTAAACCTAGTTTTAGCCGGCTAAAACTAGGTGTAACCGATAGCTGTTGGCTAAAACTAGGTGAAGCCGATTTACTCGCGGCTAATACTAGGTGTAGTCGGCTAAAACTAGGTGTAGCATGGGGTGTTAAAAAAGTTATTTCTGTTGTCTGTTAAAAAAAATAACCTCGAAATTTAAGGCTCACGCTACGCTGCGCTTCGCGCTTGCCTTAAATTTCTAACCTATATTCGGGACCTACAGGGGTAAAGCAGATCGGTTCACCTAGTTTTAGCCAACAGCTATCGGTTACACCTAGTTTTAGCCGGCTTAAACTAGGCTTAGCCGCACTTCGGGTATTAGCCGTAACATATGCAAATTAACACTGCGAAATTGTCTCAGTAGACGATATAATATATGTCATTTACACCTACCAATCTCTATTGGGCCCGCATAGTGGGTTATGGGTCATGCTCCTTATCCATCCATAAGTAAGGCCTGTGTCCCACCAGCAGTGGGGACATAAAATGGTTGATGATGAAGATAATTAGTTATCGACGCATAATTAAACATATTACAATATTTTATCACAGTTTATTTTCAAACATTTACCTTTGTCTAACAATATAATTAATTTCTCAAATCTCTAATGACTGTATACTTTGGTAAAGCTTGTCCAGGGGGACTATTACGAAAATAACGTACGCAATTGCGTAACGCAGCCACTTGGCCACGATAGTCGTCCGCAGTTTGTTGGTTGTAGTTTTATCAAACATTTTGATTTTTTCTATCGTAGTCCATAGACTACTAAACGAACGATGTCGGATACGCAAGAGAGAAACTGACAAACTCACGCAATCACTTCGCAATATCGCATACGAAAGTGATTTGTAATAGGTAATAATCAAAACGAAGCACGGACGCAGCTGCGTGTATCGCATTAAACTTTTCGTAATAGACCCCCAGGCTTAAACCAAAAAGTACGACTTGAGATTTCAGACATTTTGGACCATTTTTTTTTATCTGGACCATATCTTAACAAATTAATAACACTGTGAATAAAGTCACAAGGCTAAAAATACATTTAAGTGAAATCGATAAAATATGTGATCCTAATTATTAGCCTTAAATATAATATTATAACGTAGATGAAATTTTGCTCATGAGTCCCGGAACCTGAAAAGATATAAATACCAGTTATTACAAACAATATTTCACGTCAATTGTGTTTCAGTTGTGACAGTTAGCTTTTCCCAATTTTCAATTAGCTCAACCTTGATTAGTATGAACAGGTTGACAACGATCGAAAATTGACATTTCCAGTCAGAGACAAAGGTTGGATCAATTTGAATTTAGAAAATTAAGAATGGAGTTCACCAAATTTTAATCCAGTTGCGATCCATGTATGTTGAGGTCAGTTCGAGAGATCCAACCAAGGAGGTTCATTTCCATAGATCCAACTAATATGAAATTCTGCTTCATATGCAGCGTGCACTTTAAGAATACCAGCTCAAAACCTCGACTTTTAACAAAATACAACTATTTGATCCACAGTAAGAAATTGCTTGCTTTTACAATTTAAAGACAAAAAGTTATAAAAAGGTACTGTAAAATGTAAGGTCGTGTATTTTAAAATTAATGGAATAAAAAAGGTAAAAAGGATTGTGGTATGTCGAGTAGAACGAGGAGCGATCGGAAAAGAGGAGGCAGGACCAAGGTATCTGTTTAAAAAGTAAGCTACCGAAGTTTATCACCCACTACGAGGGGCAATCGCCTACGTGCTTAGAACCGCCTGTTACCCAGTTTAAGAAACTCAATAACATTACCTAACATAGTACATAAATATATTATATTATTTGCACTCCTGCGAAACTACATACCCTGATGATTCATACGGAATTTAATTCAATTAAAAAAGTATACACTTATAGATGATTATGATTAAAGCGTTTCGATATTGAAACATTAAACTAATATCTGATATTAAACAGTAATAAACTTTGCTGCTTCTATCATAAAGTTTGTTAAAGTAATTACTTTCTTCCATAATAAACAATTTGATACAATAGTTTCCATGATAATATCGATACAATTAGATCCTCTAACTTAATGAAGTAGTTATTATGAAGTAAGTATTATTTTGTAATAAGTTTAGGTACAACATTAAATTTTTCAAGAAATTATCTCTGAATTGGATTACATAATAAAGCAGATTAATAGGAACTCGTTAAGTACAGTAACTTTATCCAATAACCTGCTTTACTTACCCTCTTTTTAAGATGATCAAATTTTGTTTGTACTTACTTGCACACTCTCTTGTTTAAGTAATTGAGGCCTCGCGAGAAGAATCGATATTTACAAACGATGAAATTCTAACTTTGTCGCGTTCTACAATAAGTTTATTGAACCTAAAGATCTTGTTAGAATAAGTACTGTAGCCATTCAGTTTTAGTCTGTGGAGGGAATTTCTCCAACCATAAATGGTAATGGTACTACGAGACACAGTAGTACTGCCTCGTGGTCCCATTAATGGGCCAAAATCGAGGGACTACCAGGGTTCGATAGACAAGAACTCTATAATTATTTGACGTAAAGTACTACTATATTTTCTGTGGTACTACGTCTTCGATCATCTATCTATATGTTCGAAGTACTACTAACCACTAATAATAATTTATAAATTCCATCGTTGTTGCGCTCTCAATCCAATTTTTTATTACACCTATACATACATATTAAACTTCGATCATCTATGATCGTAGATATTAAACAAAAAGTTGATTTTTCATTTCGCATCGCAATTTTTAGGCGCATTGCATTCTATTCAAAATAAAAATAGAGAAAAATATAATCGCATAAAAGCCTCATGAAAATGTGAAAAATGCACGCATATTCAAACCAGAAAACTTTTTTATCGGTCATACTATAAAATAAAGGGTTGTTTAAGGATTTAAAAAAAGTTGAAGATGCCCTTTAGTTAGGTAAATTATGTATTTATTAATCTGTACCTCTACTAGGTCATTTTGTATTCACCATCCAAATTTTGAGGATGTGTTCAGTCCATGAAACTGAACAACTTTCTCTAAGGAACACATGGTCAAATATGTAAAATAAAAATCGACTTTCCATACAAATCAAAGAGATCACGTAATCAATTTAGTATGGGATGACCAAAATTTTGTGGCAAAATTTGACACATGTTTCTTAGAGAAAGTTGTTTAGTTTCATGGACTGGACACATCCTTAAAATTTGGATAGTAAGTTCAAAATGACCCGATATATCAATAATGCCTATAATTTATTATCAAATGCAATGCATTAGTATCTGATACTTGGAATAATATTATAGGAATGATACCAAGTTGGAATGATATTGTTATTCATAGATCATTTCTAGGGGTAAAATCTCACATGAATGTGCAATGAGTTGTGCTTGAACAAACACTGTAGGTTGCATATCGCAGTTCTAAGAAGTACATAATATAGGTACCTCTAGGAAGTATTGAGTTTACTCACTATTTGCATTTGCATGGCGCTCCTGCGGTTTCTCCACTTCCATAGCTGCGATATAAGCTGTTGGCATCAAACCTAAGAAAACAGACAAATAAGATTTTATAATATAATATATATTATAACCTAACTTCTTTTTCAAGTTCAAATAAAGTAAGTAGTAAGTACCTAAAACCCTTTACTGCCTCCCGCACCACCTTAACTAAAGTACTTTTATTGTGGAGATCAGAAATAACGGTAATAACATGTTTATGTAAACACACAGACTTATAGCAGAAAGCAGACATAGACAGTATAGCAAAGTTCGTTTTCTAAATTTACCCAGCCTGAGATCGAACCCGGTACCTTATGGTGACACCACGAAAACCGCTGTGCAAACACGGAGGTCGTCAATAAAATTTTGCATATAGATAAAACATTGTGAATAAAAAGTATAAATCTAAAATAAAACTCAACCTCCATATTGCTAGGAACATACTAGGTATTTTTAACACCAACTTAATACAGCATGGAGAAAAAATATACCTCCAACGATGAGTGAATACCAACAAGTATTAGTACAAGTACCAACGAGTGCGAAAATTATAATAAAGTTGAAAAACCAGCGGTCATATCCTAAACTGATATGATAGTGAGTGTCGAGATAATTAGTTAATGGAGCGCAACGCCAGAAAACTTTCATGAGGAGACAATATTCATGTTCCAAAAATATATTTCCTAACTAGTATATATTCTGTGCTTTAGGTAGGTTACCTACGTTAATGTTAATGAATAAAATCTGCTTGAAAGGCGTTTTTAAAATACACACACAGGTATTGCGGTAATATGGCCGTTAAGTCAACTAATCGGCCTATCTTTAATTAAAATGCTAATAGGGCATGCACCGTCTCTTAAACGAATTCCAACAACAATGTTAAATACTTCGTCGTGTTTTAAGCATAATATAAATATATTTTAATGCAACCCTTGAGACTTTGAGACGGTGATTGACTTCAATTTATTTTTTACAGGAAAGTTTTGTATTATGAATTTACTAGAAATTCTCGGTCTCTCTTACATAAACTGAAGCAGAATTCACAGCACATTCTAAAAATAACTTCACCACTCCTTGCGCATTTTGCAATAGCGATGTCAAAATCTTAACAAAACCTTTTTAAAGTTGTAGAATTATTCATTTTGAAATCCAGTTTTACTAACTTTCCTGAAAATTTGTGTAATAAAATATAGGTACCAACAACATAGAAGTCTTTGATGAAATGATGAAACCTGATAGTTTTGTTTACCCAAAAACAAAGTAAAGTGTGAAAGTCGTCATAAAGCTTCTATTGTTTTTAAACCTTATTATATAGGTATACAATAATACGCATACAGTACTAGTGGCTCTCAGAACTGTAGCACATGAGTGCTGTTTGCAATGATCTAGTAATATAATAAGTCTATGGCTGTTTGTAACATTTTCGATCATTTTTAAAATGGCTGAAATAAGAATTTTAACTTATCTCCTCCATTTTGAAAAACTGAATCTGACATACACCATAAACAACGGACACCAATCATAAGAGCTTCTGCCCCCCTACTCAAATGGCAACTTTTCTATTCGTTTGAACGCTACGCTTACTATTAAAACTTTAAAATAAGCAGTAAACTATAAAATGACGTGCCGTAAGCTTGACAATTCCATACAATACATCGAAGTCTGTGATTTACATAAATTTGCGACATGTGATTTAATCATCTATTGCTCATATTTAAGCTTTAAAAGTAAGCGTAGCGTTCAAACGAAAAGAAAGTTGGCCATTTGGGTAGGGGGGCTGATATGCTACATTGCGATTCTTCTAAAATCTATGGAAATCTGTCTTGAAAAAGTTTCGTATTAAATTCCTCATTTTTTCGTTTCAAACAGTATGTATCGTTTTTAATGCCTTACATTCAAAAAAATACCTGGATAATATATAGTGGTTTTGTTGACTGTATAGTTAGCTGGCGATAGATTCAAGAGGCACACGAACTCCTCCCAAGGCGAGTCCACATCGTCGTCGTGTACTACCGCCTTACTCTCCACTGTGTACAGACCCCATGAGTCCATTCGCATTTCAGTCACGGCTTGCTTCAAAGGCTTTCTGGAACAAATGTTTCGTCTTCGAGTAATTGTACAAAGGTCAAGTGTGCTTGAAAGAAATTTTCAACAAAAATAGATTTTTCAAGTGAATTGGTTGTTGTTGAGTTTTATTATAAAAATAGGTACGTATTAATTGTGAGCCTTAACTTCACCAAGTGGGTTTAGTACCCCGTGACTACGACAGCTGCAAAGGTGCCGAAATGTCATGAAAAATAAAAAAAATCTAATGAAAACCAAACTTAATTATCAACACAATAAAACCACGAGTTTTAAAATGAAAAGTGTGATAATTATAGGTAGTAACGATATAATTTTGTCTGTTTTAATTTAATTTAAATGTATGTAATATTACATTATATCTGTCGCTGACTATACCAACACCTGTAACCTAACTCTTTCCTCCCTTTATGTTTTTAACTTGGACGAATTAACCACTGGACGCGAAATGACAGCCATATTCGCCTTTACTCCTCTGCCACTTACTGTGCCTAATAACCTCAGTAAATGATATCGCGTTGTCAGTGTGATGCTAGAGCTCGTGGCCAAAGACTTCTATGTTTGTATTGTGATGTCTATGCTCGTGGCCAAACATTGGTACAAAAATGGGCAAAATGCTCCATATTGTTCAGCAAAAAAAAAATAGCGAGCAATTAAGAAATGTTCCTTTTCACGCGTAAGTACAATTTTAACCTATTATAGTAGCTATTATTCGTAAAATAAATAAAATTTGGTATGTAAACAAAGTAATAACATTGTCATTATTTGACAAGTGTAATCCCCCCTCTACCCGCACAAGTTGGTCGATCGTGATTTCATAAATTTTTCTTGCGTTTCGTGTCCAGTGGTTAATTCGTCCAAGGTTTTTAACCTTAGCAAAAAGCGTAAAACAGGTTCAAAAGTTTTAGTTCCCTTTTTCTAAAGTAGTGGAAACTTAAGAATAGTCACTTATTTTGTTCCTCGAAAGCCAATCAGATAAATTTGGTTGGTACTAAATTGTGCCGGTAATGCTTCCATTTTTCTAGCCATTCTTTAAATTACTTCAGCCGTTTGCCAAAAACTGTTAGACATTTTCCAATCTTAGCTTGTGTAGCATCCGGCTATAATTTAGGGACCCAATTCTACAGACATTAGGTATGTTACCTTAGTAAAGGTAAAATTGCAGAACTGAACATTTCCGCATTTCAATTTAGTAGCGGTAAATTCATTGTGCTAGTCAACTGCGTAAATGTTATCGCTATTGCATCGAAATAGAACGATTCAAAATTTCAAATTATAAATTAGTGGAATCGGTATCGGTCCCTAAAAAGTAATTAGGAAAAAACTTGAGTATTTTAATTCTACCTCAATAAAAGTTTAAAATGGGAATATTTCAAGATTACTTATCATATTTTTACGACATGCAGTTGCACTTTTCAGTGGCTGTCGTCGTCCGTTTGTATAATAATCAAAACAAGATAATCACTTTATGATCGTAGAATGGAAACAAATTATGATAAGCAAATCAAATTGTTTTTTCTATAACTAAGGGAAAATTGAAGAATTAGAATTGGAATCTAGAGTAAATAATAACGTTGTTTCTTGAGGCATAATCAAGAAACGATTTATTAAGATTTTCCGGTCAGAAGCTTCGATTATTCTATAACGAGACTTCGTTATAAATTCGCTTTTCGTGTTTCTTAACTAATAGTATTAGTTAATTCAGCGAACTAAAATCTATGGAAGTGTAATTGCAAACAAATATTGCTTAAAAAATGGCACCACGGGGCCGAAAAAGTACAACTCGCTCAGCTAGTCGGGCCAGTCACGCACCCGGTGACTGACGTTAACGTTCTTTACAATAATTGCAGTTTTTATTGAAGAGAAAAGAGAGAAAGAGAATGTTTATGAGAAATGTCGTCCTGTGTAGTCAAAAGGTGTGAAAGACGCAAAGAATGCAGTAAAAATATGCACAAATAACGTATCATATTTTTCGTTAAAGTATAGAGTAAGTATACAAATTATGATCGCTAATAAGCAACCAGTGCTAAGATGCTTTGTGCTGCATAATTAAATGCCAGCATTTTTAGCTCCATCCACTTAGTTGTGTTTTTCGTGTGGTGCCATTTTTTGAGCGCAATGCTTGTTCCATAGATTTTAGTTCGCTGAGTGAAATAATTATCGACTCTCAAAACGTACCCTTTCGATAATATTGTCATTTGGGGTTTTGGATACAAATCTTCTGCGATGCATATCAATGTTACTAGGAAAACATACTTTTTGTCTTGAACAAAGTGAAAACTCTTGCCGGGACCTGAAAAAAAATATTATTAAATTAAAATACAACTTAAACGTTTATAAAGCACATCCTTACTAATATTATAAATGCGAAAGTCCGTTTGTTTGTTTATTTGTGTGTTTGTTTGTTACGCCTTCACGTCTTAAGTACTGAGCCGATCATCATGAAATTTTGCATAAACGTTGTCAGGAGTACAGATAAGGACATAGGGTACATTTCATCCCGAAAAAATGCATAGTTCCCGAGGGATAGCAAAAAACCTTTCCACGCAGACGAAGTCGCGGGCGGCCGCTAGTTACTTATATGTTTTTAAAATGCTTTTTTATAAAGAGAAAGATAATAAAAACCGGCCAAGTGCGACTCGGACTCGCCCGACGGGTTCCGTACCAAAAAACGGCGAAAAAAACGTTTGTTGTGTGTGTGACCCCTCAAATATTTATATTATTCTATTTTTAGTATTTGTTTTTATAGCTGCAACAGAAATACATCATCTGTTGTCGTTATTAATATAAAGCAAAAAACGGCAAAAAAAATCACGTTTGTTGTATGGAAGCCCCCCTTAAATATTTATTTTATAATATTTTTAGTATTTGTTGTTATAGCGGCAACAGAAATACATTACTTATCTCCATGAGATACACCCTGGTGACAGACTGACAGACGGACGGACGGACAACGGAGTCTTAGTAAAAAAAGGTCCCGTTTTTATCCTTTGGATACGGAACCCTAAAAACTATTGTAAAATAATATTTCCAATTTTGATGAATTTTTGTACAATTGATCATGGTGAAGGATGTAAGCTTATCGCAAAAATAAATATCGAAGGGAGTGAAACATCAAAGTTCGTATGAGAATACAAAGTCCACGCGGACGAAACAGCGGGCGGCTGCTAGTATCGGATATTAAGCGTCGTATCTTTTGATTTACTTTAAAGCCTGAGGTGTCATATACCTTAATCGACCTTCATTCAACGCGATCCTGAGAAAAAGGGTCTTCCTTTACAGACCAAATTGACATCAAAGTTTGACCCCAAATAAGGTTTCTTTTTAGGGTTCCGTACCAAAATGGTAAAAAAGGAACCCTTATGGTGTGACTCAGTCTGTCTGTCTGTCACAGCTGGATATCTCGAGAACTACTAATGGTATCAACTTGAAATTTGGAATAGTTTAAGATGACATTTGCCCAACTATTTTGCAAATAAGAAAGAAATAATAAAATTAATATTTTTTTTACAACAGGGACTGAAAAGGGGTATTAAAAATTTTAAGTGAGGTGACTAGGGCATGTGGGGTATCATATGAAAGAACGCTATTTGCACATTTTGAAACAATTTTTCCTTTTTTCTTAGGCCGCATAGTTTTCGACTTATGATGAAAAATGTAAAAAAAATACCGTTCCCCCCCCCCCCCCTTATCTCCGAAGTTTGCAAAGAGAAAAATCTGAAATAATTCTATGTGATAGTAGTTTATGTAAAGATTACAGGAAAACTAAAACGATGTCTCAATATAACACACTTTTTTAGAAATTCAAAAAACAAACAAAATTTTTTTAGTTTCACTACCAGTCAACAGATAGCGCTGTCCTAAGCATGCTAACTTAAGGGACAAAAATAGTTCCACTATCGGTCAAGAGATGGTGCAACCTAACACTACAATAATAAATTGGTGGCTGGTTCTACTATAATTACCTACTATTTGCCGTACGAATAAACGAAGAATAAGTTCCTACTTAGTAATATAGTAAATAATAACGAGGAGCTCGGTGGCGCAGTGGTTTAGCGCCTGGACCAGCGATTGCGGAGGTTAAGCAACGTTCGCAAGGTTCGGTCCTGGGATGGGTGACCAAAAATTTATTATCTCGAGCTCCTCCGCGCTTCGGAAGGCACGTTAAGCCGTTGGTCCCGGCTGCATTTGCAGTCGTTAACACCCACCAATCCGCATTGGGCCCGCGTGGTGGGTTATGGCCCGTCCTCCTTATCCACCCATAAGGAAGGCTTGTGCCCCAGCAGTGGGGACATTAAAATGGCTGATGGACTAGTAATATAAACATGTTGCAATGTGGAGTGGCTGAAACGTTTTTCAGTCACCATAAGCAGCATTTGTAAATTAACTGTCCGCCTGTTCGCCCTTCCACCTGTTTGCCGTTTATCCTAATTTTTTAAAGACTGTCCTAAAATAACATATCCAAATATATTTATGATTGTACGGAACCCTCGGTGCGCGAGTCCGACTCGCTCTTGACCGGTTTTTTTTTGTTTTACAGAACGCTAACAAAGGTTTTAGGTACCATGTGTCCATCAGCCATCTTAATGTCCCCACTGCTGGGGCACAGGCCTTCCTTATGGGTGGATAAGGAGGACGGGCCATAACCCACCACGCGGGCCCAATTCGGATTGGTGGGTGTTAACGACTGCAAATGCAGCCGGGACCAACGGCTTAACGTGCCTTCCGAAGCACGGAGGAGCTCGAGATAATAAATTTTTGGTCACCCATCCCATGACCGACCCTTGCGAAGGTTGCTTAACCTCCGCAATCGCTGAGCCAGGCGCTAAACCACTGCGCTACCGAGCTCTTTTTTTAGGTACACAATAAATTAATTGTCGTTTGTATAGTGGATTTAGTAAAATGTACTTTCAGGGACATGAAAATATTTATTTCGGAAAAGTAGTTCGTAAAATCACTAAGGTACCTAAGTATAACTTTTCAAGTATTAAATTTCAACATATAATAACTACCAGGTTTATAGGGTTCAATATATTTTAAAACAAACAAATAAAGAACACTCTCTACGAAGGGCACTGTCAAAAGTGAGGCAACCAGCCAAAGTGGCTACGTTTTCAGATTTTATTCTCCATTATTACCTAATTATACCGAATTAGTACAAAACAGTTTTAATTTTCGTACATTTAGGAGATTAGTTACTATATTATTTGATTTAGTTACGATTAGGTAACGTATGAAGGATATAAATCTGAAAACTGAGCCATTTTGGCTCAGTATTAGTTGCCTCACTTTGCATACGATGACACGGCTTCTAGGTGTTATTATTTTAAGTGTTGTACTTACTATAAACTAGCATAGTTCTCGTCTGTCGATCTTCCTTGAGAAAGGTAGAAACTACACACGTATAGTTTCCGCTTAGGTCTGTGGTTGGTTTCAATATCTTTATTGCCCTATATGCTTGAAGAGGTTCCTCTGAAACAAAAAAGAAAAAGTCAGTAAAAAGTTAGTGAATAATCAGTAAAATGTTAAAGTTAGGTACTGAATACTTTTGTATAAATTTGTTAGATTCTAAAGACAGCTCACAGCTCTACTTCTTCTCCTCCGAGCTTTAGTAACAAATTTATTATACTTATGTTCTTTAACATTTCAATAATGAATTTGCTAAACTAATTTCACCCATTGGGCAAACACGAGTAGCCCACATCTGTGTGTTCTAGTCTTTAGACTATAGATTATCTTTAGAGAAGCGCCACAGCCGCTGTTAGTAGAAAAAAACCGGACAAGTGCGAGTCGGGCTCGCCCACCGAGGGTTCCGTACAGACCTTACATTTATACATAAAATAAAGCTATAGAAAAGTTGTGTCGGTACAAAGGAAATATTTTGAAAAAAAAGTGGTTGGTAGTTATTAGTTTTTTATATGAAAACTGTACTACGGAGAGTTCAAGCTTTATCCCAGGTTCTACCTACAGAAATTATGTGAAAAATTGCTTAGATTATAAGTTGGACTCCAAGCTACCAAACTGTAAAAAAATACCATCAAAATCCGTTCAGCAGACTGCTATATATAGATAACCATTTGAAATCCTTTGTCGCCACGTAGAAAATAACCCTTCCAGGGATTACGACAAAGAATTGACCACGGGCGAAGTTTGAAATGGAATAGTACATTACTGCAGCGGCACTCAAGACAGGCATTGAAGAACATACGTGAGTCCATCAATGCCTAGTTGCGGCCAAGGCTTGTGAAGTACTTTTAAACTTTTAACTTTTTAGTTTTAAAAGTTTTAAGCTTTTTATTTTAATTTTAATTTACTTTCAGTAATTGATAAAAGAAAATGGAAAGTGGAATGTGCACATAAAGGCCTTTCGTTTGATACACATATTGAAAAAAAAAATCCGGTTTTTTTTCCTTTATTTCCAGTTTTTCATTTTTTTTTCAGTTTTTTGGAAAGTGCTCATCAAGGCCTTTCATTTGATACCCATATTGCAAAAAAAATTTTTTTTTTGGTTTTTTTTTTTCAGTTTTTTGGAATGTGCTCATCAAGGCCTTTCATTTGATACCCATATTGCAAAAAAAAAATACCTTTCGTTTTTATTTTTTTTTCAGTTTTTTGGAATATGCTCCTTGATGAGCATATTCCAAAAAACTTTTCAAAAAACTTACATTTGATACCCATAGGTAATGAAAAAAAAATTTTTTTCGTTTTCATTTTTTTTTATCTTTTTGGAATGCGCTCATCAAGGCCTTTCATTTGATATCCATATTGCACCAAAACAGTTTGTTTTCGTTTTTATTTTTTTTTCAATTTTTTGGAATGTGCTCATCAAGGCCTTTCACGTGATACCAGTACCCTTAGCACGAACAGCTATCGAGAAAAAAAACGCGCGTAAAATTACTCGATAGAGAATTATCTATGGAAATTTTAATTTAGCTATTCGGCGGTAGATGGCGTTGTACAAATTTCCCATACAAAATTGCACTATCGAATGATTTTACGCGGGTTATTTTTTTCGATAGCTGTTCGTGCTAAGGGTACTGTATACCGAATATTAAAAAAAAAATTTTTGGAATGTGCTCGCTCATCAAGGCGACATTGATACCTATATTTGTGTTTCATTGAAAAGTTCGCTCCATTTCTGAATTACACGTGTGTAATGAGTTTTAATTTAATAGAAATATTGCTGGACAGACGCCGGCAATTTTGTATGAAAATCCATTATTACACGTTAGTAATGGATTCTCATACAAATATTGACGGCGCGGTTTAGGTCTGTCCGTAAACTCCGATTTAGCACGAAGAAGGTTGTCAAAATAATGTTCGAATTTCCAAGCATTTTTGAGAAAAAATAAAATAATTACAAACCCACCGCACCTGTTTATACAGGTGTGTACAATACAAGTACTGTTGATTGTCAACAGATGGCGCTGTATATCAATAGTATACTGTATAATGTTCTGTGAAATGGTTTTATCTATCGCAATGTTATTAGAGAAAATGGGTGTATTCCAACAGGACCCTTTGTTTGTGTGAAGCCGAGACTTTTATTGTAGTGGTGGCTACCTCGGCTGACCTTACCGAGTAAACTGTCTTGATTATACTTGGTGCCAAATGCTCCAAGCAACATTGGAATGCGATGCACCCGCATTTTAATGTAAACTGAATCAATCTACCACTGAACTATTCAACACTTGACACTGGCAAAAATTACTTCCAAGAAGAAAGTAGATTGCCAAAACAAAAATAAGAAGAAGAAGACCCCCGTCATACAGCGTGACATACCGCCATGTTGCGAAAATATTTAGAGCCAAATTTATTACTTATTAATTTTATTTTTAAAAGTAATTAACTATATCAATATTTGAAAGGATCTGAATAATTAATAATAATAAATATTGATATTTTAAAAAGAATTAGTGGCGCGATTAATCCAAAAGTAATTAGAAGTTAAACTATGACCGCGCATACCGTTGTTTCACCAAGATGATTAATAATTACGTATTTTAATGACCATATTTTATTATGATTTAAATACAAATATACAGTTTTCAGATTTATTCCTGTAAGTGTAGTATAAGACGCTATTACCTGCCAAATTTCATAGTTCTAGGTCAACGGGAAGTACCCTATGAATTTTGATTCCTTTGAGAGTATCGAAAATGCGTTTTTTGCGCCCTAAACGGCAGTATCTTTTTTTTACGTTAACTTAGAAGTTTGATTTTTTTACAGCTTCAAGGGCCCGTAGACCTTAGTATATGGTTTATATTTCAATTCGATACCTCCACGCGTTTCCGAGATAAAGGGTCTTGACAGACAGACGGACGGACAGACAGACAGACGGACAACAAAGTGATCCTATAAGGGTTCCGTTTTTTCCTCTTGAGGTACGGAACCCTAAAAAAAGAAAAAGAAACAAAAAAGGTTTGACACTTTAATGAAAAGAATCATGCACGTGTCTAATCGTTTTTTTTTACAACATTTTATTTCTGCCAGGAAATTAAAAAGACATTTGCACCTAGTCCATCCTTTGTTCTATGAAACATTTACGCAGAAAACGTTAAAACGACTTAATTAATTTCCAAAAACTGTAAAAATATGAAAGAAATTTTACAAACTGAAAGCTTTTTATTCTTCAAACATTAAAGAATTAATTAATTTAAAAGCTTCGAGGAAAAGTGTTAAGAACGATTATTATTCATGATTTTTCCTTTTAGTTTCAACTCTAAAAATATCAAGTTGTTATTTTGAAACAGAATCAGTTTAGTGATTTTGTGGTATTTCACCCAGATTTGGTCTGATTTATAAATTTAAAATGTAGTTTGTAACAATACTTTAAACCTATTAATTTTAAAGTAAACTTTGACTCTTATAATTAGCTTGTATTAGTAGCAGGCACGTCCAATATTCAATGTAGAATCTATAATGAAAGATCATAATGTCTTTGTTTCAAAAGAAAGTATTTTAGGGTTCCGTACCCAAAGGGTAAAAACGGGACCCTATTACTAAGACTCCGCTGTCCGTCTGTCTGTCTGTCTTTCTGTCACCAGGCTGTATCTCATGAACCGTGATAGCTAGACAGTTGAAATTTTCATAGATGATGTATTTCTGTTGCCGCTATAACAACAAATACTAAAAACAGTATAAAATAAATATTTAAGGGGGCTCCCATACAACAAACGTGATTTATTTTGCCGTTTTTTGGTACGGAACCCTTAGTGCGCGAGTCCGACTCGCACTTGGCCGGTTCTTTTTTACGTTTGTTATCGTTCTATCTATATAATAATTAAAGCATTGATTTAGGCCATGATTATCTCTAAGGATTTAGATTCGATGGACATGTGATGGTGAAAAAATTTACTTTTGTCTTATTTATATCTTCTTCTTCTTTATTGGTAATGGTATAAGTTTTTTTATTCATCATTGTCTTGTAAAAATAACCCTCACCAGATATCCTGAAGTTCATATCAACCTTCCCCTTGAGGAGGCCGATGACCTGCGGCCGCAGTGGTGGGATCCACTGGTAGACCAGACTGGCAGAGCCATTGAAGAACCACTTCATCACGAGACCAGCTCTTGGAGACCCCGCGTCTGCGCTGAACTCGCAGTCCAGGACTACGGAGTCTGTGCCCAGCTCCACTAGAGATGGCACTTCAATCCGGGTTATGTTGACGGCAACGCATTCTGTATGAGTCAAATATAAATTGGTTTATATTGATAAAAAAACTAGGCAAATTATGTGAAACAATATAAATAGTAAGGCTCAGTACACACGCCCTAAATACACTGGCAATCAAGACATGGTGGTTACGACACGGTCTAAACACATGAACAATGTTTTTTTTCTGCTTTTACACATAATTAATCTTACATAGAACTTTAGAAATGCTGTTTTACCATGTACCTATCGATAAAGAAGCTAGGCAAATCATGTAAAACAATATAAATAGTAAGGCTCAGTGCACACGCCTTAAATACGCAGTCAATCAAGACACGGGTGGTAATGACACGGTCTAAACACATGAACAATCATTTATATGATTTTTCCTTATACCTAGTTCTGCTTTTACACATAATTAAGCTTACATAGAACTTTAGAAATGCTGTTTTACCATGGCTTCACATGAAAAAAGAGGTCTCTTTTGTCTAATTTAAAGTAAGAACAGTCAATTTTTCTTCAAAATTGAAGATAATACTCGTACATCTGTGCCACAGCAGCATTCGCCGTATTTTTAATGGTTAGAGTATTCAATAGTAGAGTAGATTACAGATTAGATGAAAAGCCTTACCTACAGATTGAGTACACAGTTATAAAATCTTGTCTTGACTTGAATATAGCTACCGAAAATCCCGTCTTTCCCAGAAACTAAGATTTATGATTTCCATCTCACTGAATATTAATAACATTTTGAACCAAAAGGTGAAAATAGAAATTTATTTTATTTACCTTCTCAATTTTCCGAATCGATAGGAGCCTGTATTATATTTTTAACTAAATTATCAAAATACACTTGAGAATTTATGTAACTACCTAATAATGCAGGGGCTTCTTACTTAATTTTGGTGCCAGTATGGATTGCGTCACGACACAAACATTATTATATGTTTTATGAGGGTGCGATTCGGTTGCCATAAAAACAGTTAATCTAATTTCAATGTCACTAACGTTGACTTCATCTAATTTTTATTTGACCTAAAAATAAATGACATAATTTTTATTTAACCTATTATTCATTTGTAATCATTATTAGTTGCCATATTTACATTTGCTCTAACGTTTATATCCCACTAGCTTCTGCCCGCGACTTCGTCCGCGTGGATGTTAGAGAAAATCCTTAGAGAACCTTCATCCAGGATCTGACCAGTCATTTTTACGTTTCCGGTTTCGGTTCCGTTCCCGTTCTGTTCCCATCCGTTCCCATCCCTTTTCTGTCCCGTTCTCGTACCCCTTCCGTTGCCATTCCCGTTCCCGTCCCGTTACCGTCCCGTTCTCGTTCCCGTTCCCGTACCGTTCTCGTCCCGTTCCGTTTCCGTTTCATTCCCGTTTCATCCCCGTTCCGTTCCCGTTCCCGTTCCGTGCCCATTCCGTCCCGTTCCGTTCTTGTTCCCGATCCGTACCCGTCCCGTACCCCTTCCGGTTCCCGTTCCCGTTCCCGGTACCGTTCCCGTCCCGTTCCTGTCCCTTTCTCTTTCCCGTTCCATTCCCGTTCCGTTCCCATTCCGTCCCCGTTCCGTTCCCTTTCCGTTCCCGTTCCCTTCCCGTTCCGTTTCCGTTCCGGCCCGTTCCGTTCCCGTCCCGTTCTCGTCCTGTTCCCGTTCCCGTTCCTGTTCCTGTGCCCGTGCCCGTGCCCGTACCCGTGCCAGTTCTCGTTCCCGTTACCTGGATGTTCAGGTACAGGTCCATGATGTGTCATGTCCACCGTGTTGGACTTCAAAATAAATGTCATTTTCGCAATTGCCATCCCATGAAACCTCAAGAACGACATCCACATCGATTTTTATGTTTACTTACCCCATTTACACCCTAAGGGATGATTTTCAAAATAACAAAATATGTGTTTGCCTATTTATTTTTAGACATGCTCCTACGAATTTTAAAGTTGTAATGTCTATTTTATATTCTTTTTCCATACATTTGAACCTCATTTTCATCCCTTTAGGGGTTAAATCATGTCCACCGTGTTGGACTTTAAAATAAATCTCATTTTCGTAATCACCATCCCATAAAACCTCAAGAACGACCTCCACATCGATTTTTATGTTTACTCACCCCATTTACCCCCTAAGGGGTTGATTTTCAAAATCACAAAATATATGTTTGCTTATTTATTTTTAGACATGCTCCTACGAAGTTTAAAGTTGTAATGGCCATTTAATATTTTTTTCCATATAAAATTTGAACCCCATTTTCACCCCTTGAGGATTAAATCATGTCCACCATGTTGGACTTCAAAATAAATGTCATTTTTGCAATCGTCATCCCAGAAAACCCCAATAACGACATCCGTATCTATTTTTAGGTTAACTCACCCCATTTACCCCCTAAGGGGTTTATTTTCAAAATCTCAAAATATATGTTTGCTTATTTATTTTTAGACGTGCTCTTCGAAGTTTAAAGTTGTAATTTCCATTTAATATTATTTTTCCATACAAAATTCGAACCCCATTTTCACCCCTTGAGGGGTCAAATCATGTCCACCGTGTTTGACTTCAAAATAAATGTCATTTTTGCAATCGTCATCCTAGAAAACCCCAATAACGACATCCATATCTATTTTTAGGTTTATTTACCCCTTTTCACCCCCATTTCATCCCCGTAGGGGTTGAAATACTAACAATAACAATATACTTTGCGTTAGATTTCCATCCATAAGCCTAAATTATATATTTAGCAATTTTGACTTCGAAAATAAAGGATTTTATTCATTACACAACTTCATCCCCCTTTAGACACCTTCGGGGGTAGAATTTTGAAAAACACTGAGACCCGTATTTATTAATTTTCAATTGTCAACCTAAACACAAAATTTGACGATCCTAGCTTCAAAACTGAGTGATTTTCATACAACCTTTCATCCCTTATTTCATCCCCTTAGGGATAGAATTTTCAAAAATCCTTCCTTAGTGGATGCCTACACTGTATAAGGTATCTGTGTGCAAAATTTCAAGTCTCTAGGTCCAGCGGTTTGGGCTGTGCGTTGATAGATCAGTCAGTCATTCAGTTTACGATTTTATATATTAAAAGATAAGTATCATTTGATATATCGCTTTTTTATCTAACTTACATTTCATATACATATCATTTGATCTAATTTTACATGTTATAATCAACTTTTACTATAAAATAGAAATAACTAGCTTTTGTTATTATGATGCTTGCTTAATTATCAAATCCACTAATGTTTAATGTACTTACATCTATTAGCATACATATATTATAACATAACAATGACTAGACATGCAAGCAAGCATACAAGCATGCATGTTGCTTGCCAGTAGGTTAGGTTAGGTAAGTGTTTTGACCACTCGCAGCGGAGTTCCACAACGCTTGCATGCATGCTGCATGCTTGCTTGCATGCTTGCTTGCATGCTGCACGCTTGCTTGCTTGCAGGCTTGTTTGCTTGCAAAATGCTTGCCGGGGGGTGCAGGGGGCCGTAAGTGTTTCTTTATAGGGGGCCGCTATAAAGAAACACTTTTAATGCACCTACCAGTAGGTTAGGTTAGGTTAGTGTTTTGACCACTCGCAGCGGAGCGAGCGAAGCGAGCGGAGCTCCACAATGCATGCATGCATGTTGCATGCTTGCTTGCATGCTGCATGCTTGCTTGTATGCTGCATGCTTGCTTACATGCTGCATGCTTGCTTGCATGCTGCATGGTTGCTTGCATGCTACATACTTGCTTGCACGCTGCATGCTTGCTTGCACGATGCATGCTTGCTTGCACGCTGCATGCTTTCTTGCATGCTGCATGCTTGCTTGCTTGCATGCTTGCTTACTGCATGACTGTTTGCATGCTGCACGCTTGCTTGCTTGCTGCATGCTTGCTTGCTGCATGCTTGCTTGCATGCTTGCATGTTGGGTGCTTGCTTGCAAAATGCTTGCTGGGGGGTGCAGGGCGGCTGGCCCCAGGCCCCCCGCTGTAAATAAAAACTTAATACACCAGGTAGGTTAGGTTAGTGTTTTGACCACTCGCAGCGGAGCGATACTGTAATTTTGGCAGTAAGCTAACTGTTTTAGAACCCTTTATGGAGGATTTAAAGCATGGGTGTGGATAAAAATATATAAGTAATGAAATCATATTTTCGGGCTATGCTTGTTTTTATAGCATTTTAATCATAGGTCAAATAATTTTTTTTTTTAATGTTGAATAGAGTAAATGAATGTTATATGAAATGTGCTTTATATCATCTGTTAATTAGATCAAATGATTATTGTGTCAAATAGTTTTTATATCACATGTATTTAGGTCAAGTGAAATTATATTAACCGTATGTTATATTATTTGATCGGTATGTCAAATGAAATTATATGAAATGGTATTATATCCTCTGATCGTTAGTGCATGTAAATTTAGTTCATACATTACACACCCGTTTTATGAACATTATATTGTTATCTTGACTGCTTTTCTCAGCACTATATAAGATCAATTAAATTATAGTGTAGATTTTGCGTTACGTTGTTGCAATACCTATGTGTTTGTGAAATACGAGTATAATAAAATAACTTATATTTTTAATTCATTAGAAACGAATATAGTATTTTAGTCACATATTGCTATATTATGATACCCTAGACGTTGTAACGCTCAGTGATAACTGTTCACTGCGTAGTAAAAGGCACTTCGCAACAACTGACGCTAATGGGGATGTAAATGACCCCTTTCATAATTCAAATCAAAGGAACATTCAATAATACTCTTTGATCGTTTGGCAAATTCTCCAGGTAAATTTCGGTCGATTTAGGAATAATAAACTTGAGAATTATTAGATCACTTATAAGTTGGTTCGTAAACATAAGCATGTGTTAGTATAGAGAATATATTCTCATAATTATAATGACAAAAAACTGGTATTCTTGATATATTGTACACATTTTTCGCTTTTTAAACAAATGTCTTGATTTTATTGTGACAAATTCAAAAATAATACATCCTTAGAACAATTATATTTTTTTGTAAATTTAAATAATATTTTAATGTAAAAAGTAAGATTTAAGTCAGTAGAATCTAATTTTACGGAAGTGACGTAACTTGTTTGTCCCTTGTTTGTCATCGTCTATAAAACGCCAGTCGAGACCTGTATGAGGCCACTTTTTGCCCAGCCGTCGACCAGAGCGGAGCTTATGCCAGTTTGAGAGCCGAAATGGTTGTTGTTGCCATGATTCACAAGTTAAGTACATTATTATTGTGTATTAATCTAGTAAAATAATTGATCTAAAGTGTTATAAATAATGTGTGTCTGACTTAATTGTTACCTATTCAGAGGGTATCCACTGTTAAATTTTATATCCAATCTTATGATTTTTCTGATTATTCGTAATATTTATAAGTAAAGCACTAGATAGATCTCTTTTACATTTGGCTAGTGAATTATAACATCTTTGAACAAATCTGAGATTAATTGATATATTTTATGATTAAGGTTGTTGTATTTTGTAACAATTTCTTGTAAATGTCTGAATTGATAAAGCTGACAAGTTTCTTTCGCCCGTTCTTCTTCTCAGCTAAAAGAAAAGCGTCCCGAACGGGTAGTAGGGTAAAAGAAATTGGACGATTCAATTGATTAAATATCATTTTATTGAATTTCACTTTATTTCATTTCATTTCTCTTCTTTACCTTATGACAAAATCTAACACATGCAATAATTGTTAGTTACAAAAAATATTGTTTAACGTATTCGGTTTATTTGAAATGTATAAGAATCGCAGCGATACAATAATTATGTTCCCCTACTACAGCCATTTGATGGCCAACATTTTATAAGTATGAACGCTACGCTTATATGTACTTTTAAAGCTTAAATATGAGCAATGGACGATTAAATTACAAGTCGCAAACTTATGTCAATCACAGACTTTGATATAATTGACAAGCTACCTAATTTTATGTTTACTGATTATTTTAAAGCTTTAATAGTAAGCATACGCGTTTGAACGCATATAATATTGGAGTTACTAATCAAGAGATCAACTCGAATATGGCTTGGCAAGTCAACTAACTATTATTAAATACATAGTTAATTCAATACTAAATAATTTAGTACCTATACTAAAATAGTATACTAGGTAGTCAAAATAACATACAAACAATAAACCAATAAGAGCTAAAAGCCTCCCAAAGATATGATATTCGGCGACGACAGGTGGCTAATATGTACCTTCTTACTATAACCGTTTATTCATTTCTATTTTTTACGTAGGAAGAACAGTTTCGCCTTTGTTTCAAGCTAAAACAATATTGCTTTTACATGAAAATAAATGTTTCCACCACAATTAAGGTTGCTTTTCTTTGATATTGATCCTCGTTATTGTTATTTTTAACGTTTACATCATACTGCTCGGTAACTAGGATTTACTAATATAGTATGAGGCTGTGTAAGTTGGCATATGCAACACAGTGCATTGTTTAGATAGAACGTTCCATTTCAAATCACTTTACAATTCAAACATGACGAATGCTTTAACTGTAAAGTTAACTTTAAAATTCAGGCATTTAAAACTCCTTAGTGAACCAATATCTTTTCTTTTATTATAAACTGACGAAACTTTTTACTGAAAAAAAAAAACAATGAAAATGGCGGAATTTCATTTCAGTTCAAGCTAGGTATGCAAAATTCCTTGGAGAAACTTTTTAAATCGCGAAAAAAAATCTGCTGTTTCATACTTCTCGATGGAGTACGCATTGTAATTTGTATGGAACAGCTGATTTATTGCGTGATTTTGAGGTTGGTCCCATAATGAAAGTTGTTCAGTTTAATGGTCTGATCAACCCCACGAGAAGTTTTCAATGAAATAACCCTTTAACGTTTTATTTTTATTATTATTATTATTATTATTAAATTTACCTCGCATTAATGATGTAAACTAGTATGCTTACCTCGGTTGTAAGTAGCTATTACATCCCTTGTGTAACAAACTACTATTACTATCTACTTACTTATTACTTACTTTAATAATTGAATCAACATTATTTAAGTCAATAAAATATCAGTTGCATTGAAAGATATATCTTTTTATCTGACCTTATTTGTGTGGGATGGCTTAGGTGTAAGTTCCAAAGTTAAAGTTATTCAAGATGTTAACAATTCATCAGAAAGTCGAGTTTTGACATTTCAACAACCTTTGTATTGTAACAAAATGTTTAATTGGGCTCAACTGTATTACATTAGTGACACAACTTGTGTACAAAACTTTTCAATAAAAACGCTAGTCAGTTAGTAAGTACTCAATTCGATTTTTATTATTTAGCCGTGAACTTTTAAAGTACTTCGTATCTTAGAATTACATGCATCAAAAGAACCAAAAACAGTTCAGGCACTTGCCTGTAAATATACTTTACATCATACTTGCTCGGTAACTAGGATTTACTTATATAGTATGAGGCTGTGTAAGTTGGCATGTGCAACACAGTGCATTGTTTAGATAGAACGTTCCATTTTCAAATCACTTTACACTTCAAGGATGGTGAATGCTTTAACTGTAAAGTTACTTTACAATTCAAGCATTTAAAACTCCTTAGTGAACCAATCTCTTTTCTTTTATTATAAACTGACGAAACTTTTGGCTGAAAAAAAAAACAATGAAAATGGCGGCATTTAATTTCAGTTCAAGCTAGGTATGCAAAATTCTGCAATGCAAAAACAGCTGATTTTTTTTCGTGATTTGAGGTTGGTCCCATAATAAAAGTTGTTCAGTTTAATGGTCTGATCAAAATCGGTCTAAATATCTCGGGTGCACTCGATCCATTAGCGCCCTTTGCGAGCTGCGCTCGCACGGGCGCCAAATTGGATCTTGTTCTGTAATAGCTTACTTACATCCCTTGTGTAACAAACTACTATTACACTTGTAAATGTATAATATGTTCATATTATCTTATACCACTAAGGTGGTAACATAACCAACTTTTTTTTTAATTAATTATATTAAACGAAAAAGTTTGTAAGTTTAGATGTATGTAATAGGTAATTAATCTCCGAAACTACTCATCCGATTTCATGAATTCTTTTACCATTACTTTTTAGTTATAAGTACACCTTTAATTTTTAAGTGTATATAAAAATTAAATGGGGATATCAGACCACTTTTCTGAATATGAACGTGCAGTTAAAAGTTAAAAATTAATAGTTTGAAAATATTGGAAAAAAAATCTTGATTAATCGGCTAACTCGAATCATTATTTTCATTATTTACGTAGGTAAACAAAATAGTTTCTTTTTATTACGTGCGTGTAATTTTACGAATGAGCTCCAAATCCAGAAATCAGTAAAATTTTGGGACATAAACGTAAACATAAACAAACCTCAATGTCTTGACCAATTATTCGATATTGAAACTTTTAACTGTACATATTCGATTAGAATAGGGAAGAGATGTGTATCTCTTTCTAATCGAGTATGTACAGGTGTACGGAACCCTAAAAATGAAAAGAGTGTTCTTTTCATTTTTAGGGTTCCGTACCCAAAGGGTAAAAACGGGACCCTATTACAAAAACTCCGCTGTCCGTCTTTCTGTCTGTCACCAGGCTGTATCTCATGAAACGTGATAGCTATAGACAGTTGAAATTTTCACAGATGATGTATTTCTGTTTCCGCTATATCAACAAATACTAAAAATAGAATAAAAATAATATTTAAGGGGGGCATCCATACAACAAACGTGTTTTTTTTTTGCCGTTTTTGGTACGGAACTCTTTGTGTGCGAGTCCGACTCGCACTTGGCTGGTTTTTAGATATACTTAAAAATTAACTGTGTATAGGTACTTGTCATGAATGTAGTACATCCTTTTTGGTACTTTTATAGGTATTCTTTTGTCATCTCACGGGAAGCCAAGTTTCACGCATGAACTAGTTGGACGGAAGCTAGATAGAGAAAAATTCTTAAAATGGCGTCGTTGGCTAATTTGTCCCATGCCTACGGTTCACGTGTGACGAGTTAAAACTTTATATACCGACATAACATTCAGTTGGTATTAAAATTACCTAACCTGTATTCAGTAACGCAAGAACGTTGTTTTGGAAGTTTATCTCGCTGAAATAGGCCATGAATAATGCATTGTTGTCGTGACGGACGTTATATCGTTATGAGCTTTCAAGAAGATTGAAATGCGCTTGTTATAGAAATGATGGTAATACCATTATGTTACTTGAAGGAGCTCCTGTGTCTTTGTGTTTCAACTAATATTAAGAGAAAAGGGAACATTGGAGCTGCACTTAACGATGCAGTGAGCAAAGAAACTAAATTGTGTAGAAGGTTCTTTATTAAAATATACAGTCTGTAAAAATGTCCATATAAGAGAACCATCTTTGCCAATTTTATTTGCTAATAGTCCCGCTCGGGATTTAATCACGTCAAGTAATTTTAATGTAAGTTAATGAAATATTTTAAGGTTAAGAGGTTCTTAGAAATAATTACAACTTAAAGGATAAGATTGTGTTTTGCCCCAAAGTAAAAATAAAGATTTGTGACTTATTATGTTCACTATAACAATGCTAAGAAATATCAAAACAATTTATAAAAACATCCGTAGCGACTAATTAGAGTCGTAGCAAAAAAGACAGGAACTACTCGTATCGTATCGTATATACAACAGGAAATTATGTCAATATTGTTTGCGCTGTAAGTTCGATAGTGATTTTTTTTTCTTTTTTGCCAACACATTTGATACGTTTTCATTCTTTTTCTATTGTATTAGGTACAACGGGATAAATACATATTTAATTTATAACAGACAAATAGGTTTCCGTTGTCAAAAAACGACTACTAGATTGAAAAATTTAACAATGAAACTCCAGATGAAAGCAACCTTATGTTAAAATTTTTTGTGCGCCAAAAGATAAAGCATCCCTACTTTTTAATTTGCATCAAATCCATAGACATAAAAAAATTTTCGCTGCGCTCAAGAAGACCAATAAAGCGTGGAAAAGAGAAGTTAACATCATACGGACACGGTCTATATAAAAAAGAGACAAAGGATCTAGTGCCATGTGCCAACATTTTTTACAGTAAGAGCCCTTAGCGTCCCGCCTAGCAAATGAGCAATCACAGTTTGTTTAAAATATTTGTTAATCTTAATTAGAATTTAAAATAAAGGTATCGTGGAGCCATGGTGTCTTGTGCTCTAAGTAATTGTGATGTGACAAAAAGAAATAATCCAAGTAATCACACTTTTCACAGGTAAATAAGATATTGCCATACATTTCTCTAAAACCAAATTTCTCTACATTTATTCGTTTATCGACGAAGAAAATAGTATGGAACATAGTTTATTAATTTCCTGTGCCATATATAGTCATATTTTATGAATCTAAGTGATATTTTATATATCTCATATAAAATGTATGCATTCGTTTTCGGATCACCTGTTTATTGACATTGTTGTTCTTTGACAACAATGAATCAATTGATTGTATGATCAAATCTGACAGCACAAACAACTAAAATTTAAAGGTGGTCATAAGAAACAAAACACGGTTAAAACAAAACACACCCCACAGTGACGAGAAAAACTAGCGAAACAAAAGTTAGACAAAGAGACGGGTGTCAGGCTAAGTTGCGACATTTCTGCGCGCTAAGTAACTGGATTAAAGAAGGTGACTTATTGAGCTTGACGTGCTCTCCGCTGTTCTCATCCTCTTTGGCCAAATTACATGTCAATAATAAAACTCAATTTGTGCCGGCACAGTTTCTCTGTATCGTCAGTTCTTCACATAATTTAAGTTCAGTGTGCGTGCTTAAGTTAAAGACCGTTATAATTGAATTTAACTTACTTTCATTAGAAGGTTCTACGAAACATGTTTTAGTAACTTTTCGTTCCTTGATTATTTTTTGGCCCTTTCAGACTATTCATGTTTAAATGGATTATGGAGGAATTATCGTCCGGGCTGAATTGTACAGAGTGATTCGGAAAGTGATAGACGTAAAAACTTTTATAGATTTCTAGTAGATGCACCCCCACCCCCTTCCTCCCGTGGGCAGGGACATGAGGTATTCTGATTAAGCACAATTTAAGAAAACAACCTCGTACTTACCCTGAGTACGGGGTCGTTTTCTTAAATTGTGGGTAAATTAAAGTTTAATAAGGGATTGCGTCACAAGATATAAGTTTCTATAATGTATAAAGATCAACAAAAACACCAACACCTCGACGGTTCAATCTCTCAGTTAACTTTTAACCAAAATTAGTATTCATCTGTCTCAAATATAATGTTAGTTAAATCAGCGTTTACAATTTAATTGATTCAGTAGCGTTTGGCTATTCAAAGGCCTTTGAAACGATGCACTTTTATTTGAAGAACGTAAATACTGACTACAGAAATACTAAACAGTATTTTAACTTATGTCCGATTAAGAGAAGTAGGTACGTTTTACAGGAATTACAAGTATTAAACTATTCTGTGTATTCATGGTATCTTTTGCAGTCAGAGAAAAGCTTTTATGAGATATTTTGTTTGCAAGGAGTTCGTTAAAGCCATATTTGGCAAAGCTTCGAAGCTTCTGTAAGCGTCGGATATTCTCGTATTTTCCAAGTTTCCCTGTAATCTTGAAACTACAGATTTCGTTAAAAATTAATACGGAAATATACAAGAAAGATGGATGTGGTTAACTAATGTTTCCTACTTTAATTTTTAAATAATTGGAAACAATATAAAACGATTCGATAAGACTGGAATGTTATCGTCAATTTCCTGATGACTTTTAAATTATGAGAACAAAACAAAAGTAAATAAAAATTGCCTACTCAATAAAAAGACACAAGCAAAATGTAACAGTAGACTAGATTACTAGAATATAATCATTATTTCTATAAAATGGAATAATAGTCATTATTTTATGAGAGGTAGGGTAGAAGGGCTCTTAAATATTACCCAAATAAAAATAAGGTGGCTTTACACTATAAAATCTGCATCAGTCTTTATCAATATAGGTATTATATAGTTTATGGATGCCTATTTATACTGTGGCACATATCCCTGTGTATGTATACCTAACTGATTTAGCTCGAATAGTATGTAAAGCTCTCGCTCAACCGATGTATGCTAAAATATAAGATAACAATCTTAGTTAAGCAACACATGATACAGATTATCTAGCCTAGATGTCGTTCCTTATTAACAATTTCAACACGTTATCGTTGCTAGTATAGTAGGTTAATAATTCAGTGTTTCTATACTATCGTGTTTTGGTTGCCATAGTATCTCTTTGAGATATTGAATTTGTTTGAATTAAGCTTAGAATAATAACACCTAGAAGCCGTGTCCTCTTATACAAAGTGAGGCAACTAATACCAAGCCAGAATGGCTTACTTTTCAAATTTATATCCTTCATACGTTAACTAATCGTAACTGACACCCAATAATATAGTAACTAGTCTTATAAATGTGGGAAAATTAAAACTGTTTTGTACTTAATCGGTATGATTAGGTAATAATGTAGAATAAACAATCTGAAAACAGAGCCATTTTGGTTGTTTTAGTTGCCTCACTTTTGACAGTGCGTTTTGTAGAGAAAGAACTATCGTTCTAGGTGTTATTATTCTAAGGAATTAAGTAACTAAATATAGGCTCAGATGTTAACAGTTTGCTTTTATTACCTTACTATTCATTTAAAGATATAACTGCAATAAGACTTATATTACCTTACTAGACTTATATTTATTAATTTATTTGCACTTCCAAAAACAGTACTTTCCAAATTTTAGTAGATATTTAAGCACTATATAAAGTAGAAAAGCACTTTTAAGTTTGTGCATACATTAACAATTCAGACTTAACTCGAGAAAATGTAAATACTTCTCTAAATTCTTTTTTATTAGCTACAAGGAAGTGTAAAAGGCGGAGCGGCATTTTCCTTAAAATATTCCTTAAGTTTTTGAGCAGAGAAAGAGTGGCTCAATTAAGTTTATAGCGGGTTACTTATTTGACGACTCGTTGATGGTTTGTTTGTCTACCTTTTCTATCCTATCTGCACGAATGTTTATGACTACTGGTTGAATGCAAAATCGTTTAATTATCGGTTGTGATTTTCATTCCGAGCGCTATAAACAAGATAACGTTTTGATACTATGTGTCTAATAATTGTTTGTATATTTAGATAACAGGCATAATATCTCAAATGCTCTGTCTACTAGACAAAATATTATTACATCAACACAGTTCTTTGAATTTTCTGTTGGTACTCGGTACTGTATGTAATTTAAGTACCGAACACACACACGGAGTAAACTGTTGTGGTTTGAGAGAGATACGTTTTAATATCAAAAGAAAGGAAAGCTAAGTGGGATCTATTCTACTTAAACCTAATGATTCTCAAGAACACTTATCTTAAATGGGTTCGATTTGATCGATTCCACTTCACGAATAATTTTCGATGAATATTGAACCCTTTAACATGAGCTTCTTTAGAGCTCAAGTGAATGGAAATTACCTAGGGAAAATTTCAGTTAATTGTTCCAATGTAGTTCACAACCAACTTAATTCTAATAACTGAAGTGTACGATCTAAAGAAGATTGTTGGTCGCTTCAGTTATCAGAATCAACACAAAAAGTGGTTCATAAAACTTTAAGAATAGATTCTTTTATTTATACTTTTCATGTTATGTTACGTTATGCCTCGCATCTGTTAGGTAGGTATGATCACAGATAATCCCTCCATATTACATTTTAGATCCGTTTCAATTTGCCTTTTGTTCTATCAAATTGGATTGATTTAAGCTTTGGGCACATTTTCATTGAGAATAAACCTTCTTGTCCTTTTCTTTTGTGTGTGATTTACTCAAAGTAGGTACTAATAAGTAGGAAGGAACTCTAAGGTTAGTTATTTGTTGTTTATAAAATGTATGTATGGATAAAGTGTCCTGTGAGGAAATTAAGCTGTTAGTAACTACAACCAATGGAGATGTTAATGAAAAGAAAAAAAAAAGAAAATCATTGACAATGATTATAAAAAAATTGAGAACCTATTATATAGCTGTACCATTTTCGATTTTTTCAGAACCTGTCCTTTTAGGAATCTGTCTTTTTGAGAATTTGTCCATATGAGAATTTGTCCTTATGAGAATAAAGGAAAATCTACAGTTGTTATAAAAAAAGTGTTAAAAAATAATAACTGGAGTGTGTCATAGAAGAAGATATGGTGTCAAAAAGGGTTTCTATGTGAAATTTATTCATAATACTACCAAATTAAATTTGTTAGTACGTACGTGAAAATACGAAAAGCGCCAAAACGAACATTTTAGTGAACAACACAAACACACAACATGACTGAAGCAAAACGCGATCGTAATCAGAAATAAGGGATGACGAGAAAATTACACGTGACAAAAACTCGGAACACGCAACATAACACCCGGACAATTATGTGCAACATTTACAAAGCAATCGATACGAACTGGAGAACAGTATCAAAAACACGAGCTGACTGGGAGAGTTCATAATATGGAGAATGTTGAATGTCTTTATCACTTCTTACGAAGTTGTTCACGTAAATCGGAACGGAAATGAGACGCGGCTTCGTGGGCCTCCGGTAGAAGGTAACTAAAGTTTCGGAGAAGCTTTCGAGCTTGGATCACGCACGCGCACTGAGCTCGCCTGTTGCCTCTAAGTAATCTTTCGTATGAGCACTATTCTAGTCCTTAATCCGGATTAAAGTAATGTTCGTAAGTGAATACCTCGACATTTTCTTGGAAGACTATGTATCGGAAATCAATATTAACTCTCAACATTTCACTGTTAAAGCTTTTTAAAAATCTATAAAAGAAAAAGCTTAATAAAGTTATCTATTATTTTTGAGTTAAGTATTTCGAAAAATATTATGTTACAAAATATATTTAAGTAGGTATTTCCATGAATGAAGTAGGTACCCCTTTATTATAAGTCAGTTTAATAATAACGCGTTCAAAATATGTATGATTATATTATGTATTGTAGACAACAACACAAATTTTGTTGGATTTATTAGAACATTTTATTAGTTGGATTTCAGGTTTTTGTATAATTACGTCTGTAGTGTATGAAATATACTGAGGGACATAATTCATCAAAGGACTAACTTTGAACCAAGACTAAATATAAAGATACAAATAAATTTTCATTCTAATTGCCCTCTTGAGAGAAAAACCAACTTTTAATCCATTATTAAATTAGCAAAAATAATTATATCTTTTAATTAATTATGCAGGCTGCCTAGATAGATTAAAATGTTTTCACTCCAACTTTATGATTTCATTACGAAATTCTTCATGCAAACATTTAATTTAACTGTTGCTTTTAGTAAAATGTCAAAATCGTTAGGAGTGTAATAAATAAATAAAATTAACTTTTGGGCAGCTCCCAGAATAATTATTACTAAGCTGAAACAGTTTGATTGTTTTATAAATTTTGTAATAGCGACGTGAACAACCACCGTTTTAATATAGAAGGTTTACTACCGAAGCACAAAACGGCCATCCAAAACAGTGGTAAACCAGCCCTGAAAAGTAACATAATAAAAACATGACACGTAAGTTTACAGTAAGTAGGTACAAAACTTTCGAAATTAAAGCACCCGTCCGAATTATAAAAAAACCGGTCAAGAGCGAGTCGGACTCACGCATCGAGGGTTCCGTACCATCATAATTGCACCATTAAACCACACTGCAGAGTAGAATAATAAAATTAGTATTGCAGTTTTAGGTCAGCGACATCTCTTGACCGATAGTGGAACTAATGTTTACTTTTTTAGAAATTTGATAATTTCTAAAAAAAGTGTGCTATATTGAGACATCATTTTATTTTTCCTGTAATCTTTATATAAACTGCTATCACATAGAATTATTTCCGATTTTTCTCTTTGCAAACTTCGGAGATAGGGGGGGGGAACGATATTCTTTTTACATTTTTCATTATAAATCAAAAACTATGCGGCCTAAAACAAAAAAAAAATTATTGAAAACGTGCAAACAGCGCTCTTTCATATGATACCCCACATGCCCTAGTAGCTCCACTTCAAATTTTTAAGACCCCTTTTCAGTCCCTGTGGTAAAAAAGATATTTATTTTTTTTATTTATTTCTTATTTGCAAAATAGTTGGGCAAATGTCATCTCAAACTATTCTAAATTTCAAGTTGATACCATTAGTAGTTCTCGAGATATCCAGCTGTGACAGACAGACAGACTGAGTCACACCATAAGGGTTCCTTTTTTACCATTTTGGTACGGAACCCTAAAAATAAAACTTGTTTGTGAATTGTCCTTCCCCTGAAATAATGTTTGTCTACCAATTCATTTACATAAAATGCTGCCATATTTTAAACTATTTATAATTTGTGTTGTATTTTGATCAATAATTTGTAAATACAAAACCTGAAAACCATACCATTAGTAGAGTTGATCATTATGAACAACTTTTTGTAAGACAAGAACCCTGAAATCATGAAAAAGTTTCAGCTGTTTCTAATTTTTTACCAGAGTTCAAATAAAATGTTGCATTTATTTTATTTATTACTAAATTACAATAATAATACATTATTACATTTCTTAAAACAGTGTCACAAAAGCTTATTTAGGTTTGACCATACACTGTCTGCATTCACCATCTTGTCAATAAACATAATATTTAAGTTCAGCTTGAATTCATCTATAACAATCTATAAAATTGTTGGGCATGTAAATTACAATTTGCATACGAATAGTATTTTTTTTCTCTCTGTCCAGTCCGATAATTACAATAGTTTTTTTAATGTATAATTTACAAATAATGTCTATTTCTAAAATGTTTTAATTTGATAGAATTTGCTCGATATGACGCTCAGGGGGGTTACTTTCGAACACGAACGAGATTCTGAGATTGAATGATCAAAGTAAATATATTATTAATTAATTAATTTAGATTGAATTATTAATATTAAAATTGACAGTTCTTAGTTTTAAATAAAAAACAAATAACATTTATCTGTTTTGCAATAGTGAAGATTAATATTGTTTTAGTTTAATTTTGATGTTGCTGTCATTTATTTCTTGTTTTAATACTTCCCGTATTTATTAATTTTGGAACTTGATATTGTAGCGATAGTTTGCCGTAAAGATCGGTAAACCCTGGAACTATTAATGTAATTTTACTAGTATTGCGTGTCTGTTTGTATGAATTAATGTAGTATCGTGATTTCAAAAAATACGTTGTTTGATAATGTTTTCGGTCAATATTTTATTTCACAAACAGCATTTTAGGCACCTAAGTTTAATTCCTAGCGTTATTTATTTAACAAAGAAAGAAAAACAAGCGTAACATGCTAATGGACTAAATTCACAGTATGTCATTCTTTGGAACGGTAATTTAACATTTATTTTATTAAAGCCACCACCATTATTTCGTACATTCAACTTTCATAATTATCCTTATACTTTTGGCTTTACGTGTCTTGTTCGTAAATAAATACGGACTACAATTAAGACATTATTTCAACTTCTTAAAGAAGGGCTAACAACCTATCGTGTTGCCCGTATTATGTAATTGAGCTAATGACTGTAATCTCATGTAATTCTTAGCATAGTTAGTACTATTTTTAGACGACATTTTATTAATATGTAAAGTTGCTTCAATTCTGAAGTAAGTATTTATACGATTCCAGGAGTAGGTAAACTTCAGATTTTATCAGTTACTTGGAATAACACTAATTCAATGCAGAACAACGGTATTGCACTGTTTTTTAACCCCTTTTCAGTGTGGTATTTTTGTATGTTCCGGAACTTAATTCCAAATCAACTGTTTAGAATTTAGCTGGTGGAAACTACAGTCAATGTAAGTGATGACAGGTACATTTCCGCTATATCAATGCCGAGCTGATATAACTTCCTTGTCTTCGAGGCAAAACAGTAGACTCCAAACTATTGTTATTGAAATCTGAATTTCGCTAATTCTAAGCAAGAAACTGTCTGTTTGCTTCAGTTCTCAAATCAGCTGACAAGCGTAAGATTCTCTCTAGATCATTTTTTATTAATATTAATTATAAGCTTAAAAATCGAATAGAAAAGAAACTGATGGCGGAATCTTAAAGAAAATATATCACTGCAAAATTGAGAAATACGAGATGAAACGACAAGGCGGTTTAATATTAAAATGAGCCAGTATTATTATGTAGAACATACATTACTATTATTGAATCTTCGAAATATAAACAATACCTATTGTTAGTTTAAAAGACTTTTAATATTCTAGACAGTAGACAAAACTTAAAGACCGTATAGTAAGTGCAATAAGTACGACTTAGGCATATTAATACTTTTTTTGAAAAAATAAATATATGTATCTTACTTCCGCAAACAATATATGCAAGATGCACCGCGCCGCCCGCCCGCAAAAATATGCACATGCACATCACAAAATATCAGTGCACAATATCTGCATTTAGCAAGACAGCAACACACCTTAAACCTTCACCAATTAGGCTACTCAAACTTCCGCAAACAATATATTCAAGATGCTACTTATAGCATCTTGAATAGGTATATTGTTTGCGGAAGTAAGCTACATATATTTCTTTTTAGGGTTCCGTACCAAAATGGTAAAAATGGTGTGACTCAGTCTGTCTGTCACAGCTGGATATCTCGAGAACTACTAATGGTATCAACTTGAAATTTGGAATAGTTTAAGATGACATTTGCCCAACTATTTTGCAAATAAGAAATAAATAAAAAAATAAATATCTCTTTTACAACAGGGACTTAAAAGGGGTCTTAAAAATTTGAAGTGGGGCTACTAGGGCATGTGGGGTATCATATGAAAGAGCGCCGTTTGCACGTTTTCAATCTTTTTATCTTTTTTTAGGCCACATAGTTTTCGACTTATGATGAAAAATATAAGAAAAATACCGTTCCCCCCTTATCTCCGAAGTTTGCAAAGAGAAAAATCTGAAATAATTCTATGTGAAAGCAGGTTATATAAAGATTACAGGAAAAATAAAACGATGTCTCAATATAGCACACTTTTTTAGAAATTATCAAATTTCTAAAAAAGTAAACATTAGTTCCACTATCGGTCAAGAGATGGCGCTGACCTTGCAATAGGTACTCATTTTATTATTTTACTCTACAGTGTGGTTTGATGGTGCAATTATGATGGTACGGAGCCCTCGGTGCGCGAGTCCGACTCGCTCATGACCGGTTTTATTTCAAAATGGTTTGGGACTTCCGCCAAGTGACGCCTGATTCAATCAAATATTCAATCAAAATGCATATTAATACTTTATTAATAAAAAATATCTATTTTTAGGTGAACTTATTATACCTAACAGAATGAATACGTTGAAACATTTCCACAGTAGTACCGCACTCGTTACTAAGCCGTTTTTTGTGGATAAGCCTTCATTTTATTTTTCCATCCAAATATGAAATTCTCACGAGTTTGATGGACGTGTACCTACTAAATATACATAGTAATGCCTATAATACCAGGGCTTGGGAATTATGAATTTGTGAAGAGAGAAATAAATGGAACGAGGGTATTATTGTGATATATGTTGCGAACTTACACGACTGCTAATCGTATTCATTGCCTCCATTTGGCATGGCTGATATAGTAAAAGTGCTGTGATCATCTTTCTGTCACGTCCTCGGCGATTTGTCGCTCACAATTGTTTGTCATACATATTTTTCCGTTAAGATAATTGGAATATTTGCATAATCCAATAGCAAATCTCGTAGGTAATTGACATGTTTTAATACAAGGTACTACTAGGTAAATTGAAAAACCATTTCAAGGTTTTTCAATTTCTAACACCTTACATATCTTTTCGGATTTTTTAATCAATTATTTAACGAAATATGTGGAAAAAACCCTCGTATTACCGACAGGAAGGAATAATAAATGACATTCCTTTGCGTAAAAAAGGGTGAAAAAGAGTTTTAAAATAGAACTGAATATGGTTACAGTCTTCCACGGAGTTACCTCATCGGCAATGAAAATGTTTACAATAATGAGGGCTTTTCAAAATGACAAATAACTGTAAAATTGATAAAAATGTATGTGTCAATGTATTTTTTTTACTAAGGTTCGAAGAGTACTCATGTAAGCAGGCCACTTAACTTCATATATTTACACTGGACAGGCTTATGTCAAACGGTTTTTGTGCCTATTTGATTTCCGCCATTTTGGCGCTGTAGGATGTAGCGTGAGCATAGCGAGCGTACATGGTACTAAAGTTTGAAGTCTGGAGAGACCATCACGGCAACCATTTTCATATTGTACGTCAAAATTAGTTCTTTAGACGCACGCTAGTGGCGTTTCAAATAGGCACAAAAACTTAGCTGTCAAATCATACAGACAGCCAGTCCAGTTAAATAAAAAAAATTTTTTTCATGTCAGTGGGTTTTTTCAAAATGACAAAAAACTTTAAAATTGATAAAAATGTATCTGTCAATGTAATTTTTTTTACTAGGTTCGAAGAGTACTCAGGTAATTTGGGCAGATGTCAGCCAGCAAGCGTTTCTTTGGTACAGGCCGTTTATTTTTAAAAGCCAATTTTGACACTTCTCTTTCCATCAACGCCATCTAGTGATGCAAAAAGTTACTATTTTTATTTATGTCACGTTGAAAACCTCTCATTAAAAACAAATGGTTTTAAAAAAGTTGCAGCCTTGTTATTAGGACGCATTCACAGAACAACAAAAAACATGGTATAAACAGCCAGTGTAAAATTAATAACATTGGGCGGGGCGGCTGGCGATGCGGCGTGTTCCTTTAAAATAAGAAAAACTATAAAATATTGGCGAAATACCTAACTCTGAGACTTTGAGCTAAGTGTACCGTATATAGTTTTGATTTTGTATTTATCTACTAAAATGAGTATAAAATTAAACAAAAATTTCAAACAGAATAACGGAAACAATAAAAACTACGCTTTAATTCGCCTCAACCAACTACTTTAGGAGAGTCTCTGCCATGGACTTCACCATTTATCAAAGACCAATAAATATTTCCAACTTTTACAGGCATCCAACAGAGCCAAATCTGTCATCATAATATGTCAAATTGTATAAATATTCCAAGCAATTAATAATAGGTAGGTATAATAAATATAAGTTCTACTTAATTATGTAGTTACTATATGTTTCTATTAATAAACATTTTGGAAAACCTGAGACTTTTTTACTTTCCATATATTCGAAATGAGAAGTAGTGTTTAACACGAGTAAAAGACTCCTACTATAGCCTCTAAATGTCTCGTATGGGAATTGCTTCCTTTTGACCCTTGTTTTACAATCTACTATAATTGTGAACACTTTCATTCGTCGGTGGCCTAATGGTTAGAACGCTGGACTGCCGATATCAGGTCCCGGGTACAAACAAACGTCATTGGTGTTGGCATCCATCACAGACCATACAACAAGTACTATGTAGCGTCCATAGACAAGATTAAAGCCCGCCGCGCCGGTAACGATCAATTGCAATTGTCAATTTTTTCGTCAATGCCATTGTTGGAGGAATTGCAATCGCTTCAATTGCACGTGTAAACGATCAATATTCGCATTAACGAGCGTCAATGACGTAAAAATTGACAATCGCAAATGATCTTTACCGGAGCGCTTAACAGGTTGACGTCAAGCCAAAGTATGTCCGCCAGAATTCCGTCTAACTGCACTTACGATCTTTTAGAATTAATTATTTTTGTAACTAATTATTTTTAATATTTCGGAAAAGGATAAAAATATGTGTCCTTTTTTCGTAAGTAATTAATAAATAACAAATAAAAAACACTTGATAATAAAGTTAAATGTTGTCAATTGTTTGAGTTTGTTTTGTTTTGAGTTCTTTCGAAACTCAAAAGACAAAATAACACGATCTTTTGTAAATGTTCTCACGGCCATGCAATAAATTTTACAAAATAAGCTGTGCACCAAGGCTAATATCACTGAACAGTGAACATATTTGTGCATAAAGACATTTGTGTTCCTTGTATTCAATGGTTATACATTTAGAAACAAACAGCTGCTGGATTTTCAGTTGTTGTCAGAATATCTATAAAGGAAATCAAATCGGCTGCCTGAGAGATAGTCCGCTACAGTCAGCTGCTTTGACAATACAGATAAAATTGATACTATTGGTTAGCAACGTCTGGTAAGAACCAGAGTAGCCTGATTGATAGGACGAATCTCTGCCATTTTGTTCTTAAGGCTTCATACCTCAAAATAAAAAATAAAAAATAACCCACGAGGGCTTTAAGCTTCGTACAGACTGAGGCGAGCGAATCGCGCGCGTCGCTCATTTTGACAGATTTTGATCGCGTAACTCAAAGCAATGGCCATAGCCATAGCCATTGCCATAGCAATTTCTTTGACAATGGCTATGGCTATGGCTATCGCTTTGAGTTACGTGGTCGCACTCGCGAATTTCGCGCGGAATTCGCCTCAGTCTGTACGAAGCTTTAATCTTACAACCAGCTTATAGTTCAGACCATGTTCAGACATTAGTCTGAACGTTTCTTTTTAAGTATTAACTTAAAAAGAAACGAAAAATGGTATCTTTATTATTAGTACCTACCTTCGTTAACACTTACCAGTCCACATTAGGCCCATATGATGGTAATAGTATATGTAACGGTTTAGTACCTCAGTGAGATGATTAAAGGTTGTTGTCAATGAGGTTCAGAAATATGTTAAGAATCTAACTAAAATTGCCGCTTGGTTTTTACAAGCCCAATTTAAAAAGAAAAGTTTGGCCAAGTTTATCAAAAATAATTCGTGTAAGTATATAGAACTTTATTTTTCATTAATCCGTCGGTAAAGTTCGATATAATTATGTAAGATTACATCAATATTTCGTAACGTTTTATCGTAGCGTAAATATTTTTCGTAGCATAGTGAAACAATCTTATCGTTCTATTACGCCTGTGGCACACCTCCGCGTCGAAACCGTAAAAGTGGCACCGCAATTGTTCCGCCATTGTTCCGCTATGAGTTGTCTTCTATCGACGACGATATATGAAGATCACATCTACTAAGTGGTTTTGCATCATTGTTTTCGCGTTTGTCAACGGTCGGAACTGGGTGGAATGGAATCGCGCGCGAAAAATCTATGCATTAGAACAAGTCTGCTAATGTTTTCCTCAAAATTGTAGTTCAATGGTGTTTGAATGGTAATGCTTTTTGACACAGTACTTGTTTCTTAAACCCAAAACTGAAACATATTGTGACGGCCGTGACGTCACATTACGTACAGGAGACATAGAGCATCAAGCGATCACCAATTCTGCCGCTAGCTGTCAAGTCACAGTGGCATAGTGCTGTGGCTTCTCGCCTTATATACGAGAGCCCGCGGTTCGATCCTCTGTCGGAGCAAAGTATTTTGATAGTTTTTACGATATTTCTAGAATGTTTACATGTTTATACAAAGTTTATTTACATATTTGATAGAGAAATAGAACATTCTAGTATCGTCGGGAAATAATGGAAAAGATGAAAAAGGACAGGAAATGGTTACAAAAGACAAACGAAAAGAATAACGAAATGACTATCGAAATTCGAGTTACTAGAAGGTTCTAATGGGTATATAAGCAGCGGCGAAACGCACAATTGATGTAGTTGAACCATAGAAATAGAATGTCAAAGAACAACAAAGTAAATAAACAGGTGATCCGAAAACGAATCAATACATTTTATATGAGATACGTAATGGTGTGTCCCCACTTAGGTTCGCGAACCACCGCGCTCCGCGCTCCACGCTCCGCGAACCTCGGAGCGCGCTCCATATTTGGGATCCGATGCGAACACGCGAACACGGAGCGCGGAGCGCCAGTGTGACCAGATTCAGTATTTTAATACTTTTTCGGTATATTTTATCGACTTTTCCGAACATCAGTATTTTTGTAGGTATATTAGCGGAAGTAAGTATTTTCGGTATATTTTGGCTATGAAGTTATGGTAACTACGGTGTTAAGTCCCCGCGAACATTGATGTTCAAGGAATTTCTCGGATTATGTCTATATTTCATTCAGAAGCAAAGATCAGTAGAGTCTGTTCTGAAAAAGAACCAACTTGGGATTTATGCTTGATTACCGTTTTTGAAATGTTGACGGTACTGTTACGTTTTAGTGCGACTGTATTAACAAGATAAATATTAATTCAAGATAGTCGCACTTTATTTATTACGTTTAATAAAGCATCCTTCTCTCTTTTTAAATTGCTATGCCCAACAGGGTCTATAATAAATCCAAAATGTATGATTTCCTCCAAAATGTACTTATAGATGCAATAAATGAAATATGAAATATAAGGCGACGGCTACACACACAGTATTTACTGTGGTCCAACTGTTAAACATTTTTAACATTGCGTTGCTGTTTTGTTGTCGAAATAATACCCAAAACCGAGTCTCTTCTAAATCGGCCCACAAACAAAAAGTTGGCTTCCATCTTGGATTTTCTTATATTTTTAACATTGCGTTGCTGTTTTATTGTCGAAATAGTACCCAAAACCGAGTTTCATCTAAATCGGCCCACAAACAAAAAAGTTGGCCGCCATCTTGGATTTTTTTATTTTTAACATTGCGTTGCTGTTTTGTTGTCGAAATAGTACCCAAAACCGAGTTTCATCTAAATCGGCCCACAAACAAAAAAGTTGGCCGCCATCTTGGATTTTTTATATTTTTAACATTGCGTCGCTGTTTTGTTGTCGAAATAGTACCTAAAACCGAATTTCTTCTAAATCGGCCCACATACAAAAAAGTTGGCCGCCATCTTGGATTTTTCATATTTTTAACATTGCGTTGCTGTTTTGTTGTCGAAATAGTATCAAAAACCGAGTTTCATCTAAATCGGCCCACAAACAAAAAGTTGGCCGTCATCTTAGATTTTTTATATTTTTAACATTGCGTTGCTGTTTTGTTGCCGAAATAGTATCCAATACCGAGTTTCATCTAAATCGGCCCACAAACAAAAAAGTTGGCCGCCATCTTGGATTTTTTTATATTTTATCATTGCGTTGCTGTTTTGTTGTCGAAATAGTACCCAAAACCGAGTTTCTTCTAAATCGGCCCACAAAAAAAAAGTTGGCTGCCATCTTGGTTTTTTTATATTTTTTACATTGCGTTGCTGTTTTGTTGTCGAAATAGTACCCAAAACCGAGTTTCTTCTAAATCGGCCCACAAACAAAAAGTTGGCCGCCATCTTGGTATTTTTTTATATTTTTTACATTGCGTTGCTGTTTTGTTGTCGAAATAGTATCCAAAACCGAGTTTTATCTAAATCGGCCCACAAACGAAAAGTTGGCCGCCATCTTGGATTTTTTTATATTTTTTACATTGCGTTGCTGTTTTGTTGTCGAAATAGTACCCATAACCGAGTTTCATCTAAATCGGCCCACAAACAAAAAAGTTGGCCGCCATCTTGGATTTTTTTATATTTTTAACATTGCGTTGCTGTTTTGTTGGCGAAATAGTACCCAAAACCGAGTTTCATCGAGATCGGCCCACAAACAAAAAAGTTCCGAACAGACTCTAAGTTACAGATAAGAAATGACAGGCAGCCGCCATAGTAGAATTATAAATAGTATCAAGTCATCTAATACGTTTAAATAAAATTATTTTCTGTTTTGCACTTCACTTTATCTTTGAGGTTTTTCTTTCGCTAATTCGGGAATTTCCCTAAAGTAGCTTGCCCTTACCTTTGGATCGTTATATAAGTAGAACGTGTTTTTTTTTTCGTTTTTATTGTACTTGGCGCATCCATCCGGAAAATATGTTTAGTTTTGCCTTCGAATAGAATGTTAAAATATAATTTAAACATTCATTGTGATGATAAATGAATAAAACCTGTTTTGAAAATCAGTATTTTTATCGGTTTATTTTCCATGTGCAACTTGGTATGTTTCAGTATTTTTTTGAGGTGCTTCGTTATTTTCGTAAACTTTAATCTGGCGACACTGCGGAGCGCGGTTCGCGGAGCGTGGTTCGCGGAGCGTGGTTCGCGGAGCGCGGTTCGCGGAGCGCGGAGCGCGGAGCGCGGAGCGCGGAGCGCGGTTCGCGGAGCGCGGAGCGCGGCAGGGTTGCGTTCCGAACCTACGCTCCGAGTGCAACCAAACGCTCTAACGGCGGCGTTCCAAACATTAGAGCGTAATTTTAATTTTTAAATGATCATAGTAGATCCTCAAAAAACGGATTTTATTTGATTCAAAATAAAGGAAAGTTTCAATTATTCGTATTCCAAATGGAAAACGAAGACTTTGTACTATTAATGACATTTAAAGTTCTTGGTCGTTTCGAACATTAGAGTGAGTTAAAAAACCGGCCAAGTGCGAGTCGGACTCGCGCACGAAGTGTTCCGTACCAAAAAGCGGCAAAAAACATGTTTGTTTTATGGGAGCCCCCCTTAAATATTAATTTTATTCTGTTTTTGTATTTGTTGTTATGGCGGCAACAGAAATACATCATCTGTGAAAATTTAAACTGTCTAGCTATCATGGTTCATGAGATACAGCCTGGTGACAGACAGACAGACAGACAGACAGACGGACAGTGGAGTCTTAGAAATAGGGTCCCGATTTGCCACACCAGATGGCGTTAATGGAAAGAGAAGCTTAGTAAAAAAAATACATTGACACACATTTTTATCAACGCCATCTATCGAGCCTACAGTTTTTTGTCATTTTGAAAAGCCCTCATTGCGAAGACAAGGTTCAAAATAAATTGAAAATTTTTGACACTTTGTACAACCTGACGTGCTACTGACTGTACATAAGCATGATTGTCTATTCAAAGTTTTACTCCTTCTTAGCCACTCATTATTAATTACACAATAATAGTACTGTGGAGACAAAGGTACTTTATAATTAAGTTTATATGAATAAAGCTTATTTGATCATGGGAACGGAGCGCGGAGGGTGGTTCGCGGAGCGCGGAGCGCGGAGCGTGGTTCGCGGAGCGCGGTTCGCGGAGCGCGGAGCGCGGACGTCTGCTCCGCGCTCCGCGCGTCCACATTGCGCTCCGCGAACCTGCAACAGATGTTCGCGGAGCGCGAGGTTCGCGAACCTAAGTGGGGACACACCCTTAAATATGACTTAGATTCATAAAATATGACTATATTATGGCAAAGGAAATTAATAAACTATGATCCATACTATTTTCTTAGTCGATAAACGAATAAATGTAGCGAAATTTGGTTTTAGAGAAATGTGTGGCAATATCTTATTTACCTTTGAAAAGTGTGATAACTTGGATTGTTTCTTTTAGTCACATCACAATTATTTAGAGTACAAGACACCATAGCTCCACGATACCTTTATTTTATATTCTAATTAAGATTAAAAAATATTTTAGACAAACTGTGATTGCTCATTTGCTAAGCGGGACGCTAGGGGCTCTTACTGTAAAAAATGTTGGCACATGTCACTTGATCCTTTGTCTCTTTTTTACATAGACCGTGTCCGTATGATGTTAACGTCTCTTTTCCACGCTTTGTTGGTCTTCTTGAGCGCAGCGAAAATTTTTCTATGTCTATGAGTTGAACAGAGTAGTAGTTAAGAAATGGTAGTTAAGTAAAGATGAAGAAGTTGTAAAGTGGTAGTAAAGAGGTATAGTATAGTCAGAAGAGGAGAAAGATGAAGAAGTAATGAGGAAGAGAAGTTTGGAGGTGAGGTCTAGCAGTAGTTGGTGCTAGCATGGAGGAGTGTAGAAGTGGATGTCGTCGGGTTCAGCGCCGAGAGGCTACGTTGTTCGGACGTGACGCTACTTGGAAGGGCGGACTGCGACATCGGAAGAGGTGTAGTGGGAATGTCATCGTGTAACAGCGCTGGGTGGCAACGTCGTTCGCAAGAAGACTACACCACACAGAAGAGCGGACCACGACATTCAGAGTATGTGGATGTGTTTTTGGTAATAAAGCGTCGTCTCTGCAACCGAGTCGTTTTCCTTCCAATCCCGTACCCCGCGTCCGTAACAATATTGTGTCTTGATTTTGGGTTTAAGAAACAAGAACTGTGTCAAAAAGCTTTACCATTAGAACACCATTGAACTACGATTTTGACGAAAACATTAGCAGACTTGACTTGACCCCCAGGATGTTCGAATTTGTTTCGCTTGTCGAACTTATGGCTGAATCTACTATGGTGTTCCGCGGGCAGAGGTGTGCTACAGGCGTCAACCAACTAGCTTGGCTCTAACAAAGGGCTCAAGCAAGCACTAAAGAAGTCTGCACTTTTCAAATAGTACTTAATAACTTACTTACTTGTTTTGCTTGGTTAAAATGTTTCAAACCAAAAATTAGTATACAAATAAAAAAAAACTATGGAATAAGTAGTTTGTCATTTGAAACGATATCACAATTAACTAATCACGTATTTCAGAAGACAGGTACCTATTTCAATGGTATCCCATTTTAATAATATTTAAAACACTTAAAAAAAGGAGCTTCTAACATTATATTGCTTATTTTATGTCCATAAGATGTATCTACTATATCATTATGTATTATTATTGCACTATAATTCATAGCACAGAAGGCTTTCTTGTCAGCAAACTAAAGGCTTCAGCCGAGCCAGACCAGAACAAGCATTTTTTCTTGCCAATACAATTCGGTATATTTTCATATTTGGCACCGTGCCAACTCTAATAAACCCTTTCTATGCAGAAAATAAATTGCAATCATTGAAGGCGGATCTCTTTTAAAGGAATGAAACAAACAGAGTGGAGCAATTCAATAAATTTTGTTAGTAAGGTATTTTAAATGTTAAACTTAAAAGAATGAATTTATAGCCAATTATGGTTGAAGCTTTATACTTATTATAGCTATAACCAAAGAGAATGTAAAAATAACTAGCGTTACTGTGGAAAAAAACAGGAATCCTGAAAGTGACTCGTGTAGGCGCTGTGAAAGAAAATATTTCCGTTATTTTTTGCATCTGATATTAAAAACCGGCCAAGGGCTCAGTAGGAATCCGTAGATATACCTTATATAACTGGTGTAAAAAGACCCCCAACGAAGCCTAAGTCCACGCATTCCACCCATCATCAGGATTATTTTTGTCTTTTAGAATATACCTGGGAAACCAATAGCTACGAAGGTATTGAAGGTCAAAGTGAAAAAATGACTATAAACTTTAAACTCCCAGTTTTACACGATTAACGACTAAGTCGTTAGTTGTGTAAACTATACCCAAGTATTCAATAATATTTAAGCTACGAAAACTTTGTCAATTTTATAAGTTGATCAACTATTACTTGATAGTTTTCCTTTTAACATCGTTATATGTAAGTATTACTTTCCAGAAATTTTCACGTATCCAATAGCAACCGTTTACCTGGTAAGGGGGGACACTTGACTTTAACAAAAGTTTGCATTTTAGAGCTTAATATTTCGCAAACAAATTCCAAAATCGATAAGTGGTCTTCACAAACCTTCTATACTTTTGAAAGACCTATCCTACAACATCCCACACTATGGAATTGATAAGAAAAAAAATCATCCCCACATTATACTAATATATTTTTTTAAAGATTTTATTCTACCACTTTTTCGGCGTAATATACAAGTTACAGCTTTCTAGACTTATGGCCTCTGAGCTAAGCCGCGGACGGACAGCTGACGGTTGATTTGACTACGGATCCCTAAAAACACTTGAACACTTGGTTTGTGTTGGGCAGGTAGGTATATCCTACATTTTTTATAAAATAGAAATATGATACCAAGATAACATTCAAGTAAATAGGTAACAATGTAATAAAAATGCAATTTATTACAAAGTTTGTGTTAAATAAATTCCTTTCAACTATTTAATTAAAGCTTGGAAAACATTTTTCTCTCTAGCTACATTGTTAGCTAGCATTTTAGGTACATTACAGCAAAAGAAAGGCATATACCGACCAACTCTTATAATTATTTTGTTCTAAATAATATTCTTTTTTAGAAAATTTCTTATAAATATTGGTTTAATTTCAGGAAGTTATGAAAAGTAGTTGGGTGTGATTAATAAAAAATGAAGTCCATCGTAAGGTAAAAGTAGCTGAAAGTTGAAACTCGATTGAGTTCCGTTTAATATTTCACGAGGTTCGATAGGTCGGTCGGCAGTTGCTGACCCGCCGCTACGTGCTGCAGGGTTGAATAATTTGTCAATTTACACAAAGTCATTTTAATAAATTTATTTAAATGTTCAAGGGTGTTGTAGTCTTCACTTATGTGGAAAGTAATTATACGCACCACGCGTTAGAAGATTGCGAAATGTGACATCCTTACAAATATTATAAATGCGAAATTCCGTTTGTTTGTTACGCCTTCACGTCTAAACAACTAAACCGATCATCATGAAATTTAACACACACGTTGTCAGGCGTACAGACAAGGACATAGACAGAGGGTACCTTTCATTCCGGTTCTGCTGCGATAGAAATATAAATAAATATACATTTTGCAATCTTCTAATTTATTAGCAGCATTTTTTGTTCATTAGCAGCAGGTACTTTTCAGGCTTGAAATGTCTCGTTATCATCAATGTTGTCTAAAAAAACACCGGTTTCGATGCTTGTAATAAATTAATGGAATTTTGTCCCGATGTGTTTATAAAATAATGTCAACCTTGAAATACTCATGCAAAAAATTACATAACTATCTAACTGCACATATTTAATAGTAGAAAGGTGCATGTTTAGATGTTTGGATGTTTGTTTCTCAATCACGCAAAAACGGCTGAAATGATTTGGATGAAATTTATTAATTACACTGGTCTGTACAGTACTAGGCACGTATCTTGAAATTTTTTCGACGGAGTGGGGATAAGTTCGCGCATGTGCTCTTGTGAGCGACCAATAGCGCGCGCCCCTCTCCCGCCGCCCGCGCCCCTCACCGCTACGCATACCCAAAATACGCGTTTCGCGCAATCCCCACCCGATTTCAAGTTATATGCCTCGTACTGTAAGTGTACTGATAATAAGGATCTGTTAGACAGTTTTTGGTTTATAATAATCCTATTATAAAGGTTTATTGTGCTTGTTAAAATCAAAACTCAAACTAAAATCTATTATATTTTTCTCTTCATTCAGTCAGTTAAAACAACAAACATACTCGATCTATACAAATATTCCCCGTTTTCTTGATAATTTTAATTTAGGCCATATTCGTATTATAATAGATTTTTTCTGTTCCTAGTAACTTTGCGGACGAAGACGCCCCAACTCGCAAGTTCACAGAGAAATATATCCAAAAAACGGGTACGTATCAGAATGTCTAAAGTTAAAATGTCTAAAGTTAAAATGGCAAAGTTCAAAATGTCAAAAATCAAAATGCAAATGGTTTAAAATGTCAAAAATCATTATGTATAAATTCATAATAGCAAAATTCGAAATGTCAAACGGTTCAAACATCAAACTAGTTAAAATATCAATGGTCCATAAGTCAAAGGTTTACAATGATTTGAAAACAACAATTCGCTTTTTTTTTTCATTTATTGCCTTGCAAAATTTTGTGAGCAATTCTTTGTAGTTTCTAGTAATTGCGTTATAATTTTTAAATTGTAACATGGAGGAGGGTATACTTACGTTTTCGAAATTTGTGATTATTTACCTAAGATGTAACATTATTACACTATTGTGTAAAAAAAAATGTTTTTTTACTATTATAGTATACTTACTGTGATTATTTAAGTACTTAGATGTAAAGCTTTTATATTATGATGTAAATATAAATGATAATTTTCTTTCCTCTTTATCATATTTATTTTCTATTATTTTAAGGGCACGATTTTATCAATTACCTAATAAATGCGTTTTCAGTGACCTAGTTAATAATATTTGTTCCTAAAATAGTAGATCTCTCACCTAAATCGAATCACCAAATAATGTTAAAACGATTACCTAAATATTAATTAAAAATTACTTGGAAATAATATCAATTATCAAAATAATAAAAGTGTCACTGAAATTGAATCACCAAACAATATCAAAATGGTTTTAAAAACTCCGTTATAAAAACTCCGCCCCTATTAGGAATTTTTCTATTAATTAGGTAACAGATCTATAATTTCGATAATTGAACGAATTAATCGATGCTAATAGTTAGATGATTAGATTTATAGTGACAGGTTTATTATTTTAGGTAGGTGTATTATTCCTGCCCGTAACTTACTTTTAAGAGCATAGATCTTAGGTATATTCAGGCTATAGAAAAAAGTGATCAAACTATAATTTAAGATACTTATTAACATTAATCCGATGATTTATACTTTAGAGACAGTTTTGGTAAATATGATAACTAATATATTTCTTGGAGATAGATATTATTATTAGGGTATTGCAGATTAGTGACACATCTAAAATTAGGTGTCAGAAAATTTTGTTCCCTTTTATTTTCACTTTTGCTATAGTATGTACTTGTGCGAATCAAGTTCGCATACGTACACACTATGGCAAACTATTTTCAGCACAGGTTGCTGCAGGTTTGCGAACCTAAGTGAGTACCCACCTTAACGTGCGCCTATTGTCATCCAGTTTTTTGTGTGCATTTCTTTGATTCATTGCAATATATCAATTGGATGCACTCGCCGAGATCACTAGTCAAGACTAAGCCACCACGAGACGCCGAGCGCACGCCGCTCGACCAATGCACCGCACCCGTGTTGTGCACGCGCTGACGTTGTCGTAATCAAGTTGTTATTATTTCTTAACTTATTCAAATCACACTTTCTCAACTTCAATTTTGGTAGACTGCTACACTTATTACCAAACATTAAAGCAGGAGAATAAGCGATCCCCTCCATGAAAAAAGACTCTGGCAAACAGTGAGCTATCCATACAAACGTAATACATAATTATCTGTGGTAGGTAATACCAAAATGATTTGCGATTGGAACATATTTAATCCTCACCGCTGAGGTACTGGCTTACCTCTTACTGCTGGAACACAACAATTTTCAGAGTCCCCCTAGATTATGGCTATGCTGAACGTCAAGAAAATCCAAAATCAAACCAAATACTAACTAATTATCAAACTACTTTTAATAAAACCGCAAGAAAACCGCGCTAGTATCCGTTACTCCGGCGAACCGTGAGCTTCCCATACAAAGTATTAACATAACACCAGAATGATTCGCAATTTAACCATAATTAACTTTTTTTGTGATGTTATTAATTGCATAAAGAAAGACATTATTTATCTAGTAATATTTAACTAAATAAAAAATCCAAAATACCAAACCAAACAAAAATAATTGCGATTTACAGTTTTGTATGAAAAAATGTAATTGGAATTTATTATGAATTGGTAATTTGAATATTAGACATTTTAAGTTTTGATCATTTGAACTTAGACATTTTAATTTAGGACTATCTGAACGTTTGACATTTTCGTTTTTGACATTTTGAACGTTTTACATTTTAATCGTTAGACATTCAAATTTTTGACATTTTGAACTTTGCCATTTTAAGTTTAGGCATTCTAACTTTAGACATTCTGATACGTACCCCCAAAAAACATATAAAACATACTATTAGATCCCATAGAAAGGTTTATTATTAATATTTAAGTAGGTCTATTCTTCGTATTTAAAATTTCAGTGGAAATATATTATCAAAAAACAATATATCCATTGATATGTAATAGAGTTTAACAGTTTGTATAACAATATTACATGTAGAAGGACAACAATATTAAATGTAGTAAACAATATGTTTGCAACATACGAGTACATAACGAGTTTAGTTTATGCATTGTATTCGACATAATAATGATGGGAATAATTTTTTATAATGAAAACGCTTTTGTAATGAGATTTTGGCGTACAATTATTATTTTCTTGTTTATAATTGAGGCAGGTATTGATAAACGGATGGGTTTTAAATATGTTTTGTATTGAATTTGTATTTTCTCTCGGTAAGAAAACGTTAGATTTTATAACAAGCTACATTAGTTACAAAAGGAAGAAACAAAACACTATGTTACTAGTCTTGCCATACAACTTTTTGACAACTTTTGTGTTATGATTTGAAATCAAGTAAGTATCCTATTGAGCAACGAAATTATTTCTGTAATAATAATTATAATAGTTTAAACTATATTTTTTCCGGCGTAGTCAACCCTGCAACGCCACCATCGCATACTTAGTGAAGTTTACTTTTTAATAATAAAATGCAATACGAGTGGAAGTTCAATAAAATGAGTCGACCGCCGCAATTTATGTCCGCATTAGAATGACTGACGATCGCCGATGGCTGCGGTGACGCATTACATTTCACTGGCAACCCTTGTTGATTTAACCCGTTTGACGAAGGAATTAATAGGTTGCAACTGATACTAAGAACTTCGATCAATAATATCCTAGATAACGCTTCAGGAACTAAAACTGTACGCAAAAATAGCACCTCGAAATAGCGTCTCAGTTACAAACTTGGCGCTTATTTTCCTCCCTCTTATTTTGTACAAACTTACATTTTATATCACTTATTTTGTACAAAATCACATCTTTTATCACTTACTTTGTGCAAAATAAGCGCCCAGTTTGTAAGTGGGATGCTATTAGAGGTGCCATTTTTGAGACTTTGAGGGGACGTCTTGGAAATTCTTGATCAAAGACTAAGAATAAAAATAGAATAAGAATCAAAATAAGAATCAACCCTAATACCAGTACTCATTATTATTTTAGGTAATATTGTATTTTAAAATGCTTAAAGTTCATCGGAAAATTAGGTAGGTATGCATGATAATAGCTCTCGATATTTACACGCATTAAAAGTTAAAATGCAGTCTCAATTGCATAAATAAATGAACGGATTCTTCCTTTAGTCACGAATATTACAAGAAACACATCCAAATTATTTCAATTCGAAATAATAATCAAAATCTGTTTGTCGTTAATAAACAATTCTAAACGTGTTGTGATGTGTAGTAGTTCATCCAAGAAACTCAGTTTATGACTAACCATATACAATATAAAGTACGAGTATTTTCTAACGAGTGTGAACACATAGACGGTGAATGACGTTGCATCTTGTTAGCTTTGTGTTTCTGTCTGCAAGCAAAACTACCAAAGATCTGGGTTTAGGGTTGCCACTGTACTGTTGATGCTGGAGTGGTTATTATCCACACAGCAACGAGCCTATACAAAACCCCGTGTTAAGTATTCGTTGATAAAGGTGATTCTTCCATAGATTTTTTAACACGCTCGTAAAATGAGCCCTAATACACCGCTTTTTGGGTCATAAACCGAGATATAACAAACACCGTGCAATAATATATAAAATACTAGTACGTTATAGAATTAACCCTACAAAGTTAAATTAGTACTTTATTGCAAGTTCTATGCGAGTAAACAGAGCATTTCCAATTTAACCGGGTAATACAGTTTTCTTTAGTAACAACAAAGAGGTTTTATGCCGCTGAAAATTCATATACATTTTTGGAATAAATAAATGTGTAAGTCCTTAATTAAGTCAAACAAATATTTATTATTATCAAATTATTCATAATTCACAATATTTTGTTATAAAATATTAAAATATTTGCATTTTATCACTTAAAATTATAATTTTGAAGTAGGCTGTATGCTCACTTACCCCTTTGTTCGCAAAATATTGTTGCATTGGGCGTGTGAAAAATGGTAAAAAATCGTATTTGTTGCTGTGTGGTGTGTTAAATTACTTTGTTTTTTCCTCGCAAAGGTGTTGAAAAACGTCGTATGAAACTCGCGAGCTCTTGCTTATTGTACACTCAGCTGAGTTACGCCCTCGCCTGCGGCTCGGGCTGCAACCCACAGCCTCGTGTGCAATGAGCAACCTAAGCTGACTTATCACATAATGTACTATTTTATAATGGTTTATAAATATGCGCATTCGCGATCAATTTGATCACCAGTATTCAATAGGAATGACCGCAGCTATTATCTACTAACTAAATTAATAATTCTAATAACTACTTCGAACTGTCAGACACTGACAGTAGCAAACTGTCAGCGAAGTACAGGGCCAGTAAGTTGCCCCAACGTCAAGATTATCGACAGAAAGGGGTAGGTAATTGAGTGAACTTATACCTGGTTGTTCTCCAACCCTGCACCAAAGTGCATAAATTATTACAATACTAGTTCTGGTGGATAATTTTACACCGCAGTCTATAATTAGTACCGTGAGCGGCTCGTTGCTAGCTCATAGTTAGTCGTGCAACTTGCTCCTTCCTTTATTCGGGAACATTTTGGGTACTTATATTTCCTACTTCCCCACCGTTCTTCACATTAAAAATTCAGCTTCGGGAAAAATAATTATTTGTAAAGATGAACATCATCAGAATCTTATGTACTTAATGAAATTCCAACATAATAATTCCCTAATGCCGAATATGATAAATAGGGACCATCAAACTGAACAACTTAAACTATGGGACCAATTCTGAAATCGCATAAAAACAGTTTTTCATACATTTTAATTTTTTCGTTATTAATTTTTGTATGGAACAGCAGGTTTTTTTCGCGACTTGTTGTTTCCACAGTAAAAGTTGTTCAGTTTGATGGTCCCTATCTATCTACCATATTCGGCGTCAGGAGTTATTTTGTAACACGTTGTATATACTTAATAACCAACATTAAGAATTATTTTAAAATGAGTTTCCCAAGAACATTATTTATATCCCTATCTGACAAATATAAGTAAGTACCTACTCTATATCTAACCGAAAATTTCTCCGATTATTGGAATACATGTCATGCCCCAAATCGGCTTTATTGGACCGTCACAGACTTCTATTTAAATCACCAAGAAATTGAAATTGTTGCTATTAAGTAGAATTATTCTAGTGGACAGGGACAGAGATTTGGTACGTTTCTAATTTAGCTTGGGCCCGGGGGCTAAATAGGGGGCTCCCAGTCTCGTTTCGACCGTTTGGCCCGCAAAAAGTTTGAAGGCTTTAATTTACCCGCTGTTAATTCGTGCGCGGCCGATTCAAAGGCACTGTCGGCCATTATTAAAAGCGTAAATTGTCAAACAGATGTAGTGAACGACTTTGGTTGCGTCCCGGCTGTTTTAAAACGCAATGAAAATTGCCGTAGGTTTGGCGCGGCACGATTTTGTAAGCATTTTATGGTGATTGGATGTTTATACAGTTTTGTTTGATTAAAGTGAAGTTATTACTGAGACAAAACTGATTGTTATGGCTCGTAATATAGAATCAAACTCAAAGTCAAATCTCTGCTTGAGCTATACTTATGCGATGTATAACATCATCCCTTTCTAACTGTACTCAAGCAGAGATTTGAGTTTGATTCTAATACAAGCCTAAGAGCGACATTTATTTGAATAGAAATACGCTTTGATAATATCTCACAGACAGCAAACAAACCTCTTTATCTTCAAAGGGATAAAACAATGTTTAGCGTCATAGACTACGGACATTTCTATTTTGTAAATAAGCATTTATTATATTTAATTCAAATGCAATCACTAAACAAAGGGAACGGAACTGCACTCTCCAAAGAGGCTTGCAGAAGAAATTTAAATTAGCACGGTTAAGTCGCGTTAAAGGCTACACACAATGCCTCTCATTATGCACGGTAGGACCTAACGAAGCCCGTAAGTGGTTATTAGTTCGGAATTAAAGATTCATGAAACCACGGGGAGAGGAAGAATGCAAGTTGCACTTGTTTTTGTGTAGAACGCTATTTTTCTACTTTTCCTAATTGATTTCTAGTATGGAATAAAACTGTAATGTGTATGCAAACGAAACTAGTGAACAAATACAATGTATAAATTAATTCGTTAATATTTCTTTCTGTATTAGGCTATATTCAGGCAAAGTAATGTAATAAAAAATATTTTTCATCCCTGACAGTGAATTAACTATAACATCTGCTGTTATTATCAGTTACGAAAGCAACAACTGGTGCGACTTGTCGAAAATTAAATTGAATAAAAACAATATTTTAATTACTTACTGCTATATTTTTCTTAACCTACGATATCCTTAAACAAACCAAAAATATAAAAACCTTGTTTTCTCAACTAATAAACCTAAAGTTATTTAAATAAGAAATAATACTAAATAAATATACTAGAATAAATATGACTCGCACCAGATCAATTCTCGGACGGGAATCGAACCCGCGACCTTTGGATATCCGGTCCAATACTCTGACCACTGAGCTACCGAGTCACTAGTGACATCGTCGAATTCGTTCTAGTATATCCAACTCTTACGCTGCAAGCCAGCGTTATTTCACTAATGTGAGGAATTACCTCGACATTCAATTGAAATATCTTTCCAATATATTTATTCTAGTATATTTATTTAGTAAATCCTTATTTTTTCTAGTGTATTTATTTAGTATTGTAAAAAAATAGCATTGAGAATGCAAAAATCTCAAATTTAAAAATAAATAAGAAATAGTTTAAAATAATGTCATATGCTTTAAATTTTGAACAGAACTTAAATATCTTGTTTCCATTTTGAGAGGCTGACCATAAAGACTGGAGATGTAAGTGCATGGTTCAAAAGACGCCTCTTTTCCCCCGGGCTCCGCTCGCAGCATGCAGCTTTGACAAACACCGAGAAGGGTTTTGATGGGACGAAATCCCACAGTGAGTCCACAGCCGTATTGTGACTTTAGAGTACTCTGTTAACGTAACGACACTCTTTAGAATTCATGGAAATGGTATAAAAAATAAGTTTCACATTCACATGTTCATTTTAATAATTTACCTATATATTATACAAAAATAGGTATTTAAACAATGTGAAAAAACGGACACTGGTAAACTATGTTAAAAAAGGAGACTCTTGTACAAAATTTCAAGTTGGAATCCATGTGCGCTGAAATGGCCAGTCGGTTTCTTCTTTTTAACCGACTTCAAAAAAAGGGAGGAGGACGACGGAATAATTGTTTTTTTTACAATATAAAATTTTGTCATCATTTTTCTCGCGTACCGTAGTAAATTAGCTTGTAAATAATTTTAATTGATTTTAAAAGTTTCTAATTTTCCGACTTTTTTCTACTTAATCTGTGATGTGTTGATAACTTCGGAAAAAAATCGGAAAATTAGAAAATTTTCCTGAGGAAAATTCCAGCTATTTTCAATCATAAATCATGGTCTGAAGCTACTGTTTCAGTTTTGGCCAAGCTGTCCCATACACCCGGTATAATAACAATTTCCAAAACATTTGAAGTTTTAACATTAACATTTTTAGTTGCTAGGTTGCTAGTAATCAATTTATCTTAATGTACATACATTACAATATCATAACATTTTTCGACGTCATCATAAATGGTAATATATTTTGTTTGCAAATACAATTATCTTGATATCAATAACCCTCTTTTTTCCATAAGAACAGAAAAACACTATAAATCATTCCTTGAGACATGATTGGATCTCATAAAAGCTCGCAAATGAACACGCAAATAGTAAAAAGAGAAATAAGAAAGAGAATATTCTGCTTTGACCAATGAACTTGTAATATTTAAATATCGTAGAATCCATTTGGCATCGGCATCGAAACATCCATTTTCCCTTTTGAGTGCTTTAATGATTGTTGAAAAAAATTCCAGGTCCCGAGTGATTAACGTGCCAAATACACTTGATGATTGATTATCGGCATTGACAACGTCGATTAAATGCGAAATAATTGAGGCTGCTTTTAAATATAAAAGCTATCTACCGAGAAAATAATGGAAGGTAGTTTATTTTTAGTAAAAGCTATTTAATAAATTGATAGGTAGACAGGTTGTACTTCCAAATTGTGATTAAAAAGACTATGTGTGTACTTATAATGATATACTTTTAAAATAAGCAATTTCATTATTTGTGTAGATATAACAAGAGTATCAATATAATATACAAGTTGGTAAAATACCAACAACCTCGCAGTTGTAGACTACTGACATCATTAACCACACTCCAAACTCGATCAGCTGTTAAGACATTTGTATGAAAAGTCGATTTTTTTTAGTCTGTTTTCGGAAAAGTCCTGGAACAAAATATGTTATTTATGATGTTTGTAATCTACTCCTGCGAGGTTGTTAGTGTTTTCCAAATAACCCTATATAGCAACCTACAACTAAAAGTCTGGGTTTTTCCTACCAGATTAGAGTGGTACCTACTGTGAACACATATTTTTCGACCGAGTGAATCTTACTATGATACAACCTAGTACGATAACATCGAGAAGTACAAAGTGTGTGACTCGCGTCGTAACTGTAGTGAGATAGTTAATGTTCTTCACAGTCCATTCTTGCCTAGACCATATGGTGACTGTGCTGCTGTGGTGAAAAAGTAATCTCCTGGAACCCTGGAAAAAGCAGATCAAAATTTACGTATGACTTACACAAGTTCAATGGCGCAGTGATAGCGTATTCAGTTTCCGTTCGCGTAAGATAAACAACTTTCGCTAAAGGGCCAAAAATTTTTTTCGAGACACAAAATATACAAAATGAGACTTACGCATCCTTGTCATAAACACCTAGTTCAAGAACGACGGCCTCCCGCTCTGCTTTGGAGGCATTTTTCCATCTTCTATAATTTTTGGCATAGCTACCAAGAACAGAACCCGGAGTCTTCATTGCATCTATTAGCAATTTCCAACTCCTATTATGATTGCACAAATCTGAAAAGAAACGAATAGTTATTCGTTTTCAGTTGAAAACTCACGATATTTTATTGTGTTATATGTACCTTCTCGGAAACGAAAAAAAGTTGGTTAATTTAAATTGTGGTTCTTAACTTTCTTTTCTTTCATCGGTTATGCAACGTTTTACAAAAAAAATAAAGGGGTTTTTTCTCTATCGAGTATGCATACAACCCCGGAATATTATTATTAAACCCTGAAAACTGCCAATTTCTTTTTTATTTTTCATTATAAACTGCATAATGGCGACACTAGACTTAATTTGTGTTTTTCTTGTGTCCGTCAATGGGATTGACTATAAAAAATAGGTTATTTGCGTCTAAGGATGTCACTTTGCAATTTTCTACACAAATAAAAAACAAAAAAAATGATTTTTAGTATGTTGTTTTCTTGTCTAAGAACTAGTAGGTCTGTACGATTTGATTTTTTATTTTTATTATATATTTTGCAATATTTGCACCTTAATAGTTTCAAACAAATAAAAAGGTCAATTTTTAAAAATCTACAATGAATATTTAAAAAAACCGGCCAAGTGCGAGTCGGACTTGCGCACGGAGGGTACCGTACCAAAAAACGGCAAAAAAAAAAAATACGTTTGTTGTATGGGAGCCCCCCTTAAATTTTAATTTAATCCTGTTTTTAGTATTTGTTGTTATATCGGCAACAAAAATACATCATCTGTGAAAATTTCAAGTATCTAGCTATGACGGTTCATGAGATACAGCCTGGTGACAGACAGACAGACGGACAACGGAGTCTTAGTAATAGGGTCCCGTTTTTACCCTTTGGGTACGGAACCCTAAAAATGAAAACACACAGACCTAGTTCTTAGGCATTTCGACATCATACCGAAATTCATTGATATGTGTTTAGGTTTAGACTTTCATCATATCAGCCGCATACATACCCAGCAGTGGGTGTCACAAATACATCCCCTAAGGATCTGCACGACGATCGGTCCTGCGCTGCCCTCATCCAGTGGCTTACCGCAACCTTCACCAGATTGTCGGTCCACCTTGTCGGGGGCCTACCCACGGAGCGTCGTCCGGTGCGCGGTCGCCATTCCAGAACATTTCCGCCCCAACGGCCATCAGTTCTCCTCGCTATGTGTCCCGCCCATTGCCACTTCAGCTGAGTAATCCTTCAAGCGACGTCGGTTACTTTAGTTCTCCTGCGGATCTCCTCGTTTCTGATTCGATCACGCAGGAAAACGCCGAGCATAACTCCTTATGAGACCCATAGTTAGCGACCACGTTTCACTGCCGTAAGTCATCACTGGCAACAGTGGCAACACACACTGTTCATAGACTTTCGTCTTGAGACAGACTGATTGGTTTAGACTTTAGAGGGTGGGAAACATTAACACATACCTTCTGCTGAGAACATAGGCCCTTTAACATCGCACCCTGGTTGGACCACCGCGCCAGCTACTCTGAAGTTGGGCCAAAAGTCAACTGTGCCTACAGGTCTCCTTATGCCATACTTGTTGGGGTCCGAATGTATGGCACACACGAATCTAGCAGAATTTGGGTTCAATCTGCTGTTTGCAGGCCTACCCTCGAAACCAGTTCCGGCGGGGTCCAAACCAATAATCCTAGAAAACAAAACAACAATTATTAATATTGCTTTAATTAAAAATAATATAAGTAGAGCAGCAGTAACATTGCATAAAAAATGTTTCCCAGTCTAAACTGGGAATTGAAATGGAATAGAATCTTCAAACAATAGTAATTATTAAAAAAAACTCGAATATCGGTATTTTTTTACGACATAAAAAATCAATTGTTTTTTTTTTTATTAATACTATTCAATCTTTTCATATTCGTAATAATATCCGCAATGTCTTTATACTTTTTTTACGAAGCTTTATAGTTTGAAAGAGAGAGTTTATTTTAATTAACTAAAATTGTCTTTTAGTTAAAATAACTAACATAAAAAATAACCGTAACCTAAAACGAGCTTACCAAGGTAACAGGATACCCTTTTGTAATAGTGTGTTCCCCGCTATGCCAAACATATGGGCGCCCAGAGAGTGACCCACTAGCTCTGTTTTATTCAGATCCAGCCCAGCCTCCGACATATTAAGCAGGGTTTCCGCAAAAATGTACCCGAGCTGAAAAACATGTACAATGCAAAACCACACAAAAGAAACATATAAGGTATATAATTAATAAAGAATTATTAAAAATATTTATACATTTTAAAAACAATTTTAAAAATTATTATTACACTTGTGTGCAATAAAGTGTCTATTATTATTATTATGTATCTCGACGCGGTTTTCTCGGGTGCAATTAATTTTTTAATCATAATCATAATCATAAATCATTTATTTGCTTGAATATGGTACAATACAGATTTCAATCACGTGGTTCCCGCATATTCTACCGAATTGTTCGATGTGCAAATACTTTAATTAATGTCCAATGTTCATATTATAATCATTAGATCTGATTCAAAATATAATTAAGTAGTCAATATTAATTAAATAATAAATAAAAATGAAATTACAATGTCACACTGATAAAAATTTATGGAAAAAATTACAAAAATATTCAATAGTCAAAATTATCTAAACAGCACAAAATATACACGTCATAATAAAATTAAATCATAATATTGTCAAATTGCTATAAGTAAAAAAATCATTTTAATATTTTGTCATTTAAGTAATCATCAATGGTATAATAATTATTTTCTTTTAAAACTTTTGACAGCGTTCTTTTAAACTTAGTTAATGGCAGTTCCTTCATTTCATTAGGTAATTTATTATATAGACGAATTGCCATACAGTATGAATTTTTAGAATGCAATTTCAGTCTACGCAAAGGAATGTACAAATTATTTTCCTTTCTACCTCTGTAATTATAGTAATTATTTGTTTTAAATAAATGAGGATGTTTCTTAACAAAGGTACAAATCTCGTATATGTAAAGACATGGCAAGGGCAAAATATTCAAGTCTTTAAATAAAGGTTTACAGGTGTCTAAGTAACCAGCACCACAAATTGCTCTAATACATTTTTTTTGCAGTTTGAAAGCCCGTGATATTTCAACTGAGTTGCCCCATAATAATAATGTAATACGTTATATATATACGTATATATATATACGTAATTATACACGTAATAGTTTGGTGTAATAATATTTAAAAACAAAAAAATTTGAAATGTAACTATTTTTTACTGATGTTATCTGAGGGTGGAGACCTGGTGTTCTGTAACACAAGTATATTACTTTCTATGGTTCACCAGTCTCCACAAACAAGTTTTGTCCGCATATAGTTCTCTAATTTGTATTATATATTATATTGTATTGTAACTTGTTTGTGGTGGAAATCAATAAACTATTATTATTATTATTATTATTATAATATTAACCCATATCGTAGTACCGATGACACATGGCCATGGTATGCCATAACTGCTGCTTCTTTTGACGCTACATGTTTTATTCTGTTAAGAACGTACACAAAACGATCTAATTTACTAACCATAGCATTGATATGAGGTTTCCAATTGCAAGATTCGTCAATTGTAATACCTAAGAATTTTATTTCTGATTCATCTTCGATTTTGTCATGGTGATATTTAATGTCCAATTCCTTACGTACAAAGTTATGTGTTTTAAATTTAATGCATTTTGTTTTATTTAAATTAATTGTGAGATTGTTAACTTTGAGCCAGTTAATTACTTCTTTGAGGTTATTTTCTACGATAGTTTGGAGTTCATTGTGATTCTTACTTTTAATAATTAAAGTTATATCATCAGCGAATAAGATACATTCTTGATCAATGACACTTGGCAAATCATTAATATAATAATGGGCCAAGTATGCTACCTTGTGGTACACCGCAACCATTATGAAGATACTCAGAGACAAAGACTTTTCTTGTCTTGTTATTGTCACATATTTCAAACTTTTACCACCATTCACTCGGTAAATGTTAGGTTTTACCTCAGAAACGCGGTAAATTCTGAAAAAATATCATTTTGAAGGTGTTTAAAAATTATATTTTACTTGTGACTATTACTGAGTTACGATAGCTAATTCACTGTTTTATTTTAAAAATCCAACATTTTCCAACCGTCATTGGTAAAACCTAGCATGTACCAAACTCTAATGGTGAAAACCTAAAAAAATTCTACCTTTTATAAAATCCTTACATTTTCCAACTCGTGTTGGTAACTCTTAATATTTTCCAGCAGAACCTAAGATTAACCAATATAGGGGCTTTTACAGTAATATATACAATACAACCGAAAGTGGTGTTAAAACAAAATCAAGAAAGTTACTTAAACACATTTAGGCTGATATATATTTGAGGTAATTTATTCAAAGATATCAAATCGGTTGCTACGTACCAAGTAAATTAAGTATGTTATATTTTTATAGATGCTGTTTTAAACAGGTAAGCACCAAAGAAATCTCACTGATTAAATTATCTTAATGTAAATAACTTTGCTGTAGGTTTTCTGTTTAGATAGGAATACCAATGAATGCATACGCACTTTACTGAGGTTTTTTCTAACTTCCAAATAACTATACAATGCTCTTTAAATTTAATAAGTAATGAATTTCTTTGTCCTTTCTTTTATCCTATGAAAGGAATATTGAATAGCTGAATTCAGTTACTATTGAATTGTTGTTGTTGTGTTATTTAAAATAAGAAACTGTAGACAGAGCAACTTTAGTCTCCGCAGTTAATTTGCCTCTCACATCAAGTCTGTGGGTTCGTATGAAAGTTTCAGCAGGCAGACTTTCATACAAACCAGCGAACTAAAATCTAAACAAGCAGTGCTTGTTTAGATTTTTTGAGCACAATGTGCACAATAGAATGGCACCACACGAAAAGTACAACTAAGTGGATGGAGCTAAAAATGCTAGCATTTAATTATGCAGCACAAAGCGTCTGAGCATTGGTTGTTTATTAACGACCTTAATTTGTATACTCATAGATATTTTCTATACAAACAAATTTGATACGTTATTTCTGCATATTTTTACTGCCTTCTTTGCGTCTTCTACACAATTTGATTACTCAGGACGTCATCTTCTCTTATATAAAAGTGAAGGGGTAACTGACATCAACGCACAGCCCAAACCACTGGACCTTGAGACTTAAAATTTTATACATAAATACTTTATACAATGTAGGCATCCACTAAGAAAGGATTTTTGGAAATTCCACCCCTAAAGGGGTGAAATGGGGGGTCCAAAGTTTGCATGGAAAAAAATATTAAATAGACATTTCGACCTGAAACTTTGTAGGAGTACTTTTAAAAACCGGCCAAGTGCAAGTCGGACTCGCGCACGAAGGGTTCCGTACCAAAAAACGGCAAAAAAGGTGTTTGTTGTATGGGAGCCCCTCTTAAATATTAATTTTATTCTGTTTTTAGTATTTGTAGTTATAGCGGCAACAGAAATACATCTTCTGTGAAAATTTCAATTCTCTAGCTATCACGGTCCATGAGATACAGCCTGGTGACAGACAGACAGATGGACAGCGAAGTCTTAGTAATAGGGTCCCGTTTTTACCCTTTGGGTACGGAATCCTAAAAACAAATAAGTAAACACGTGTTTCGTGGTTTTCCGAAAATCAACCCTTTAGGTGGTAAATGGGACAAAAAAAGCCCAAAATGACTGACAAATCAACGCACAGCCCAAACCACTGGACCTAGAGACACTGGACTTGAATTTTTGCTTCTAGGTACTTTATACAGTGTAAACACCTACTAAGAAAGGACTTTTGGAAATCCCATTCGTAAAGGGGTGAAATGGGGGTTCAAAGTTTGTATGGGAAAAAATTAAATAGACAATCCGAATTGAAACTTCATAGGAGTACTTTTGTAAACAACTAAGCAAACACATAAATATTTCGAGATTTCTGAAAATCAACCCTTTAGGGGGTAAATGGGTAAAAAAAACTAATATCGATATAGATGTAGTTATTAAGGTTAAATGGCATTTATTTTAAAATGCAAAATTGTAGACATTTTTCAACCCTTAAAGGGATGAAACTTCAACTTTCAACCCCTAAAAACTTAAAAACTTTGTAGAAGTGCTTCTAAAAACAAATAGGCAAACTCGAATCGCTTTATTTTCCAAATATTAACCCCTTAATGGGTAAAAAATGGGGAACATAAAAATTGATATGGATGTCTTTATCGAGGTTTTTTTGGGATGTTAATTGCGAAAATGGCATTTGTTTTTAAGTTCAACATCGTGGAAATCTTCCAACCCCTAAAGGGTTGAAATAATACGGGAACGGGAACAGGAACGAGAATGGGTACGGGAACGCGGCATGAACGGGCTATGGATATCATAAACTAATATTATAAATGTGAAAGTAACAGGATATGGATATCCTACTTTTATTATAAATGTGAAAGACTGAATTACGTAAAAAAGCTGAACGAATTTGGTATAGCACACAGATAGTTTTACTTTTTATTCCGGTCAAAGGTTTCCTGATATCCATGCGGACGAACTCACGGGCAAAAGCTAATTTCTAATAAAATTTCTCTTTATCTCTTTTCTCTACAATTGCAAACAAACTGCAATTACTGTAAAGAACGTTAACGTCAGTCACCGGGTGCGTGGCTGGCCCGAAAAAGCTGAGCGGGATGTACTTTTTTGGCCCCGTGGTGCCATTTTTAGGGTTCCGTACCCAAAGGGTAAAAACGGGACCCTATTACTAAGACTCCGCTGTCCGTCTGTCTGTCTGTCCGTCTGTCTGTCTGTCACCAGGCTGTATCTCATGAACTGTGATAGCTAGAAACTTGAAATTTTCACAGATGATGTATTTCTATTGCCGCTATAACAACAAATACTAAAAACAGAATAAAATTATTATTTAAGGGGGGCTCCCATACAACAAACGTGATTTTTTTGCCGTTTTTTGCTCCATATTAATAACGACAACAAGTAGACAGTTGAAATTTTCACAGATGATGTATTTTTATTGCCGCTATAACAACAAATACTAAAAACGGAATAAAATTAATATTTAAGGGGGGCTCCCATACAACAAACGTATTTTTTGCCGTTTTTTGGTACGGAACCCTTCGTGCGCGAGTCCGACTCGCACTTGTTGCAATTACACTTCCATAGATTTTAGTTCGCTAATAGAAACCATGTGAGAGACAAATTAGTTGCGGAGACAAAAGTTGCTCGTACGCGCTAGCTCCAAGTCTGTTATAAATGAAAGTATGCTTAGCTAACGCACACAAGCAATTTTGTCTCCACAACTAATTTGTCTCTCACATCAAGTCTACGGGTTTGTATGAAAATGCGCGCATGTAGCGACGCGACAGCCAGCAGACTTTCATGCAAACCCGGTGAGAGACAAACTATAGTTGCGGGGACAAAAGTTGCTCGTGCGCGCTAGCTACAAGTCTGTTATAAATGAAAGTATGCTTAGCTAACACAAACGAGCAATTTTGTCTCCGCAACTAATTTGTCTCTCACATCAAGTCTACGGGTTTGTATGAAAATGCGCGCATGTAGCGACGCGACAGCCGGCAGACTTTCATACAAACCCGCTGAGAGACAAATTATAGTTGCGGGGACAAAAGTTGCTCGTGCGCGCTAGCTCCAAGTCTGTTATAAATGAAAGTGTGCTAAGCTAACGCACACGAGCAATTTTGTCTCCGCAACTAATTTGTCTCTCACATCAAGTCTACTGGTTTGTATGAAAATGCGCGCATGTAGCGACGCGACAGCTGGCAGACTTTCATACAAACCCGGTGAGAGACAAATTATAGTTGCGGGGACAAAAGTTGCTCGTGCGCGCTTAAAATGTTTTGTCATTCCTTTCCTCACCTTCCTAGCATTCGGTGCTGCCCAATTAACATAAGACGTGGCCAGATTAGGATAGTTGGAGGCGGCCATCTCCTGCCAGTTGAGCAGGACAACATTACGGTCCTCTCTCTCCAAATATGAGTTTATGACCGCAGTGACCGCTGGCCCTTGGGGGTACCCTGAAATATATTATTGAACGAATAATCTCGCAACTACGGGAAAACTGCTGACCAATTTTGGGATTTCGGTGCACTCTAGAACTTTTGCGACAAGGTCTGCAATTGCAGAGGTTGAATTTGCATTGAAAGTTTGATATTATATCTGACACAATCACAACATTAAGATTTTCGCTCTCGTTTGATTGATTTCAATAGCAAACATAGCTTGTAAGTTCCAAATAATAGCTATGCTACTATCCATATAAGTCTTTGTTACTCGAATAAATAAATTGAATTGAATGGAACTTTAATAGGAGAGGGTACAGGTGATTACGTCACGACTCAAAAACAAAATCATTGAAAATACATACCTAACAAAAGATTATTTTTCACTTGATTACTGTTATAGACAAATGCATGATATAGTTACTTGCTAAATTATTTCACTTTTATATTGATCTTACCTGTAAAACCATGTGCAAATATGATAGTGGGACGACTTGCATTATACCACGACAATTTAAATATGTCGTGAGCGCCTTCCAAAGGCAACTCAGTGTAGTCATTAATAGAACTGTGAAAGATATATGAACATTATATAACACAAATTATACAAAAAATTGATAGCAACTGCACTGAGCAAAAGTTTATTCTTTACAAACCATAAATATTGTGATTTCAAAGCAGAAACTTAATTATTTCTTAGTAAAAAAAAAACCGGTCAAGAGCGAGTCGGACTCGCGCACCGAGGGTTCCGTACAATCATAAATATATTTGGATTTGGAGTCACCCATCCCATGACCGAACCTTGCGAACGTTGCTTAACCTCCGCAATCGCTGGTCCAGGCGCTAAACCACTGCGCCACCGAGCTCCTCGTTATTATTATATTACTATATAGTAATATATATAATTACTTAGTAAAGTATGAACTTATTCTTCGTTTATTCGTACGGCAAATAGTAGGTAATTATATTAGAACCAGCCACCAATTTATTATTGTAGTGTTAGTGTTAGTGTTGTCATCTCTTGACCGATAGTGGAACTATTTTTTGCCCTTAGGTTAGCATGCTTAGGACAGCGCCATCTGTTGACTGGTAGTGAAACTAAAAAATTTTGTTTGTTTTTTGAATTTCTAAAAAAGTGTGTTATATTGAGATATCGTTTTATTTTTCCTGTAATCTTTACATAAACTACTATCACATAGAATTATTTCAGATTTTTCTCTTTGCAAACTTCGGAGATAAAGGGGGGGGGACGGTATTTTTTTTACATTTTTCATCATAAGTCGAAAACTGTGCGGCCTAAGAGAAAAGGAAAAATTGTTTTAAAATGTGCAAACAGCGCTCTTTCATATGATACCCCACATGCCCTAGTCACCTCACTTAAAATTTTTAAGACCCCTTTTCAGTCCCTGTTGTAAAAAAATATTAATTTTATTATTTCTTTCTTATTTGCAAAATAGTTGGGCAAATGTCATCTTAAACTATTCCAAATTTCAAGTTGATACCATTAGTAGTTCTCGAGATATCCAGCTGTGACAGACAGACAGACAGACAGAGTCACACCATAAGGGTTCCTTTTTTACCATTTTGGTACGGAACCCTAAAAATTGAGCCAGTAAAAAGAACAACACATACCTGTGAAAATATCTCAGCTTCGCAGTGTCGTCACTTAGAACTGAAAGAAAATATTCAATAAAGAAACTGTAGGATGTTATAATGAATACAGATCAAATAACAAACGTTAGAAAAACGGTAAAATAAAAAAACAAAGAAGGTACATACCTATCAACTCTATCTCCGTTGTTTGTTCGATTAGATTAAATTGTTTACATCAAAAATATAAAAATTGTTTTATAAGCCGTTTGATCTCTTTCGAATAATAGATTATCCGAAAGGCTTTTGATAACAATTAGCGAGTCTTAATATTAAAAAGATTTCTACAGTCTTTAGAATAAGTATTATTCTTCTATAAGTTCTATAAATACAAACAGTATCTGCACTCTACATGACTCTACACATAATTACATAGGTCTTTTAAAACTACACGGTGCTATATTACAGTACATTTTATTTACACTTTGCTACTTTGCAGACCTTAACGTAGAAAATACAGCACAATAGATCCATAGAAAAACTGAGAATTAGAATTTCTAAGGAATGCCCATTTGTTGAAAGGTTGTTGAAAGTAGCCCAAACGGATATTTAAAGACTTCACAAGTTATAAATATTTAAATATAAAAATTTCGGTAATACCCACTGCAGACATTTCTATATTTCTATATTTGTTGTGACAAGATCCCTAGTCGATGTGCCAGTAGATGAAAATATTATTTTGGGCATTTGAATAAAATTACTAGGGACTCGGAAATAACGACCTAGCTGAGAAACTACTATTAAAGTGACTATGAATTAAGACGAAGTTACTGAGAACGAATGATATTATGAGTTCTCTATAACTTCTTATGAATTACAGAAGAATTATCGTTAAGTTTGTGACTGCTACATGAATTAATAAGATCTTATCGCTATTGTAGAGTTCAACTAATTTCTGTACTTTTGACACTGAGTTCTTTTGACTTCAGTTACTTTTGAAACTTGTTTTACTGTAAAAATGTTTAGATATTTTGTATTCTGATCAATGTAATCATTCAACATAATATTACCACTAATACACTATAATCAAATCAATAATATTACATTCAGTCGAAGTACCTATACCAAATTAACGAAAATTTTACTCACCCATAGCGACAAACGCGGAAAATAGTAACAAACCAGTAGGCATTTTGCAATTTTTTTCACGAATTGTCCTTTGGTGCGTCTTGTTCGGTTTATATAGGGGCCGGTATCAAAATGTCCTCAACGTTACACCGCCAGCCTTGACATGCAACTGATTACAGCTGTTATTAAATTAGGCATCTATTTGTCTAAGATAGGATGCGTTTGAATCACTTTTAGGCACACGTGAAAACAAAACGATTTTCCTTACTGTAACTGAGTAGGTAATATTTAACAAAACTGTAATTTCTTTATTGCAAACAAATATTGTTGTTATCAGGTAATAAAATGTAATATTCAGGTGAAAAAGGCTGTTTTTGATTAACGAGCCACATGACAGCGGTCGATACTAGCAAAGAATACTAACTAATACTAGTGTGGCTATGAAATAGCCCATAGCATTTTTGTAGACGCATATGTTAATATATTTGCATGGCTAATACTAACAGGTAGTTCCGTGATCTCTACCACGCCAATACTCCAATACTTAATCTAAATGTAATTCCAATATTAAATATAAATAACAGTATACTTATCTACATAATAATCTTTGAAGTTCCGTCATGAATTGCTACTATTTCAATTATTTTAAATCACAAAAATGAAATATACTTACCTACCTGAATATCTTAACGATTGTTTTTTACACGACTGCCCAAAAAGGAGTGTATATGTGTTCAGGGTTCATGTATGTTTGTGGGTATGTGAGTTTCATTATTCCATCATAACTTCTAAATGGCTCAACGGATTTGAATGTTTAGGATATCGTTAGAATCCTTACATCATTCCGAGTGACACTGGCTATAGTTTTTTTGAAAAAAGTCGCAATGGCGACTGTATGACGCCATTTTTAAATGTGAAAAAAAAAATTTTTTCTTCAATGATTACAAATGGGCATCAAATGAAAGGCCTTAATGGGCACATTTCAAAACTATATAATTTGTCACTAAAATGTGTGAAATAAAAATAAATAAATTTAAAAATTATTAAATCACGACTGCCCCGCAAAAAACGAACTAAAAATATAAATAACAAGTGTTGAAATAACAGTCGGGGGACCTCTTTGATTAAAAATTGTGCCACAAAACGGTCCCCCGACTGCAAAGACACTTGTTATTTATATTTTTAGTTCGTTTTTGGCGAGGCAGTCGTGATTTAATAGTTTTTAAATTTATTTATTTTTCGTGTGTGCTCCAAATATAGTATTAACTACGATACACTATAACCATAGAGGTTTATTAGTTCGGTAATGTTGGAACCTTAATTTTCTTTTCATTATCAAGGTGGACTTAAAACATTAAAATCAATTTTGATAGTAAAGTTATAGCAACGCATTATTTATATACCACAAAATAAATTCTCATTGACATTAAACTTTGTACGTTTCTTTTTAGGTTGAATTTCGGATGGGAAACCGATTTACAATCATCGTAACCGTCTTCGAACATTAGTCCATCAGTTAATCCCAAAGGATTACCAAAGCCAATATCTCTCAAGCACTTTAAGGTAATTCGGCATAATTGAGCCCTGAAATAATATCGTCCTTGACATTGCTACAGTTCATTTCACACGAATTTCAGGTCAAAGTCATTTCAGTATGCGTCGCACAAGTTAAGAATTAATTTCGTTGACTTTGTTTGTTTACTTTGAACTACGTGCGAGTGACAATGAGTTTGGGCAAAAATTTCCATCCCTCTTATTCCAAAGCGTGGACTAGAATTAAACGTGGTTTAAGTTTAGTCTGCGTTTGACAATAAGGGGGCTATTATTCCTAAAAAACTAAACTAGTGGCTCCCGTGAGCTGTAGACCTCGCGATAAAATAAAATAAAATGTCGCCATGAAGTTTTCAAAACACACAGTAGGTACGTGAGTATTCGCAGCTAGATGGTGCTTCTAATTTTGATAATTTTTCATAATGGGTGAATATTTTTTTTATAAATTTGGAAACATTGGCTTGACTAAACAGTTATATATAATTATCGAACCTTTATTCCTAAAAAACTAACATATATTTAATTCTGAAAAAATTACTAAGTTTTTGTTAGAGATTTGATCTTTATGAATAACCCTATCGATTGATATAATAAAAGTAGAGGGTGGTTGTTTTTTCGAATTTTAGCTGGTTCGATTCCTGGATGGGAAACGTATTTTTAAAAATCTTTGTTTTGTTTCTTTTTAAAAATAAAGGAACGTTTCCTTTGAGTGTTTGCTATCTCCATTGTTTAGAGTACATTCCCTCCAAATGGCATTAAAAAAATTCATTCTGTATTGTATACCTACCATAGACATAGAAAAATTTTCGCTGCGCTCAAGAAGACCAACAAAGCGTGGAAAAGAGAAGTTAACATCATACGGACATGGTCTATGTAAAAAAGAGACAAAGGATCAAGTGACATGTGCCAACATTTTTTACAGTAAGAGCCCCTAGCGCCCCACCTAGCAAATGAGCAATCACAGTTTGTTTAAAATATTTGTTAATGAAATAAAACACTTTTTAACGGATACTAGCGCGGTTTTATTGAATGTACTTTGGTATTTAGTTGGTATTTGGTTTGATTTTTGGTTTTTCCCGACGTTTCGGCACCTTTGCAGCTGCCGTGGTCACGGGGGACTGAAGCTACCCGTGAGCCTACCCTCAAGCGATGAATTTTTTTATACGTTCAGAAATTAAAATTTAACAAAATTTTTAATTATTTTATGTTGATTTATAATTTAATTTTATGAATTATTTAATGCTAAAAAGAGAGAGAAATCTACTGAAACTACCACCATTTCATAAAATTGGGAGGCCCCTCCAAGAAAGAAATGGCGAAAGAAAACTTGGAGAGGGAGCCGACCTCCGTCTTTTGTATTAATTTATTTATTTGCAAAAGGAACTAACCGTATCATTAGATCTTACAGTGTGTGTGAGGGGCTTTAGCTTGTGAATGATGGGGTCCCAAGCTGGTGGAATTTTCCAACCATCATCTCTATTGAAATTAGGATATTTATTTATTTCGATAGCCTCGCGGAGCATTCTAGGGATAAATCTACGTTCCCTAGCAAGGATTTGGGGTTTGTCAAATCTAATATAATGGTTGGGCCCCTCAAAGGCGTGTTCACTCACTGCAGACTTGTTATCGCGCCTATGTTTCATGTCAGCTACATGCTCTTTGACGCGGGTCCCTATGCTTCTCTTTGTTTGCCCGATGTAGGAGAGTCCACAGTCACAATCTAGTTTGTAGACGCCTGCAGCTTGAAGGGGGATATTACACTTGACAGGTCGTAAGAATTGGTTGATCTTCTTCGGCGGCTTGAAGTAAGTTTTGATTGACGCTCGCTTCAGAATGTTTCCAATCTTGTCAGTGACACCCTTCAAGTATGGTAGGATGGCAGGTTGACGCTCTACTGTGGCTGGTTTGGCGCGTTTTCTGTGATTGAGGTGTGGTACTTGCAACTTGTTGTTACGCAGTACTTGTTGGACGTGCTGAAGCTCAGCAGTCAGGTGTTGTTTGTCACAGATTCCGCGGGCTCTCTGAAACAAAGATTTCCCTACGGTAGCTAACTGTATAGGATGATGGTGAGAGTCACCATTAAGGTATCTGTCTGTATGGGTTGCTTTACGATACACTGTGTGGCTCAAGGTTTGGTTCGGATTCCTGATAATGAGAATGTCTAGGAAAGCTACTTTATTGTCTGCCTCTAACTCCATAGTAAATTGTATGTTGGGGTTTATGGAGTTAAGATGGTTAAGAAATGCAGGGACACTGTCTCTAGGTAGTATTGTGAAAGTGTCATCTACGTACCGTTTGTAGAACCGGGGAGTCACTGGTGCTGTGGCTAGTGCTTTCTCCTCAAAATCCTCCATGAAAATGTCAGCAACGATGGGGGAGGGTTACGATGGGGGATGATGGGGAAACCAAAAATCAAACCAAATACCAACTAAATACCAAAGTACATTCAATAAAACCGCGCTAGTATCCGTTAAAAAGTGTTTTATTTCATGTCTAGTGAGCGCGTAAACTTGAGAAGTGAATATATTTGTTAATCTTAATTAGAATTTAAAATAAGGTATCGTGGAGCCATGGTGTCTTGTGCTCTAAGTAATTGTGATGTGACAATAAGAAATAATCCAAGTAATCACACTTTTCACAGGTAAATAAGATATTGCCACACATTTCTCTAAAATCAAATTTCTCTACATTTATTTGTTTATCGACGAAGAAAACAGTATGGAACATAGTTTATTAATTTCCTTTGCCATATAAAGTCATATTTTATGAATCTAAGTCATATTTTACGTATCTCATATAAAATGTATGCATTCGTTTTCGGATCACCTGTTTATTGACATTGTTGTTCTTTGACATTTTATTTCTATGATACCTACTGTGTTTTATATTGCCCTCTTCATAGAGCTAGTGTAATTTAGTTGTCTCGTAGATTGATGTTTTTTATCTTTCATGGATGAGGTAAGGCATTTTTAAACATCCTATGAGTATCTTTCGTATTATTACAAAACTCGGTATTCCCCGTGGCCGTTTCCACGAGGATATAAACGAAGCAGTGTAATGTCCTTTCGAATACAGAGGTGTGTACGAGTAAATTGCAAGATAACCAAAACTTCAATATGACGATTGAGGTGAGTTTGTGGCTGGTTCTGATAAATTCGTGTTTTAGTAACATTGAGTTATGTACAATTGCATCTCACCCTCGTATCAATAGACGAGTAAGTAATGACTTGAGTAATACCTACTTACAATGTTCAAATGCTTCTAATATAAACATGCAATTTATAATATAAATTAATTTTAAATGAACCAAAACTGCACTATGATTTCATTTAAGATTATTTATAATTAATTACTATGAAGTGCACGTGAATACAGGGTGTTGGTTAGCACCCTAGCGAAAACTTTCATGCCGGCATTACATATTCGCCGAGCATCGGCACGATTCATCGTACGTTGCTGGTTTTGTAACAAATGCTTCAAAGAGGTTCTTTCAAAACCGGCAACGTACGATGAATTGTGCTGATGCTCGGCGAATATGTAACGCCGGCATCAGGGTATAGTCGACTCATGATTCTGAGTCTATATGAAGTGGAATTTTTCGAAGCAAAATTCATGAAAAATTGAGTTGTTTTATTTTTTCTATCACACAGAGTCTTAGTTGCATAGAACCTAAATTTACAAAAAAATTAATAAAACATTTTATAAAGCCGCAATATAGGTACGCAATATTATCGAGTTGTTACGTACATTGCTTCTCAACTAAAAATCAAAATCTCAACAGCTATGCATTTGCGACAAGTGGTTCCATAGAGAAAATTGCTTGACTCTAAGGGTAGAAAAATCCTTTAAAGTTTTTGCTCGGGTTTTTGAAAATTGCAAGTTTTACTCAAGTCATTACTTACTCGTCTATAGATATGTAAATGTTTGTAATAGCAATATTAAAGAAACCTTTTTTTATGCGACAAAAGTTCGGCTTCTTTCTTCTTCTACGTAAGGTTTATTTTGTATCTTTATTTTATGACAACCTTTTTATCTAATATTAAGTTGCAATTAATCGTAGCAATATCTGCCATGAAAATGCAGTTATTGTGTGAAAATAAAGCTTTTGAATAAAATCGGATGTACATAAAATTCTCATTCTTATTACTGTTCTTAACTAAATTCTATTCTTACTTACACCACTAAACTTGTGTTCAAAAAAACTTAGCACACAGAGTACGTAGGTACTTACTTTATTATTTACTAGTGTGTAGTGTGTAGTAGTTTCACCCGCGTGGTTCCCGTTCCCGTGGGAATATTAGAATAAAAAGTATTTTATGTTTTAATCTAGGCGATCTACTATCTGTGTGCCAAATTCCAACCAAATCCGTTCAGTAGTTTTTGCGTGATTGAGGAACAAACATCTAAACATCCAAACCCACAAACTTTCACATTTATAATATTAGTAGGATTGGTACCTATAGGCTAGTGTCCCATCTATAAGGCTTCTCTGTATTGCCTAGCATATGGTATCTTCCGTAACAGCTATTTATTAGATTTATAATATTAGGAATTTATATTATACTAGCGACTCGCCCTCGCTTCGCTTCGGTGTAGTGTGGAATTTGACGCCATGTATTATACATATAAACCTTCCTGATGAACCACTCTATCTTTAAAAAAAAAGCGGCATCAAAATCCGTTGCGTAGTTTTAAAGATTTAAGCATACATAGGCGGCCATTACATACGTCAATCTGGTGTAATCTGATCAAAACCACAGATTGATGGAATTTGATGCGGTTGGTTTGCGACGTTACACGGTCAATCCAGCGAGATCTGGATCGCAGTAGATCATGGTAGATTGACAATCTACCACGATCCACGGTGGTCTTTGGCAGGGTTGCCCACTTTTTGCATTAATTTTCGCGTGATATCGATCGATGACCCGAGTGGTGCAGTATTCAACATGCCAGTCTACCACGCAAGAGATCCCGGGTTCGATGACCGGACGAAATTGAAATGAAATATTTTAATTTCTGTGACAGGTCTGCGTATAATAAGTACCTATCTATTGCGAAAAGTAAGTACCTACCTAGTAAAATCAGTTGTCTAGGGTTAGATGGCGCTGTGTGTGTAAAATCAAATATCGATATTTATAATACTATATTACTAAGCTATGAACTATCTGAGTGCCAAATTTCATCCAAATCAGTTCAGGAGGAGAAAAGCAGGAGGTTGTTTTTCTGTTCGTCTGTATGTTATTTTAGGGTATTTTTCAAATGTCCACCCGGATGTAGTCGCGAGTGGAAGCTAGTTAAAAATAAATATGGGCTATATTTTTTATAAATTTCTCAAAAGTATTTTACCCTAGGGTACCTTTGACCAGGATAAAAAGTATCTTATAATTTAATCCAGACTATAAACTGTGTGTTAAACTCCATTCAAATCAGTTCAGCCTTGAAAACAACATACAGACGAACAGAGAAACAAACTCCTGCTTTTTTGAAGTCGGTTAAAAATATTAGATCGCAGTATATTGTGCTAGATTGTCAGTCTACCGTGGTAGATTGACAATCTACCACAATCTACCGCGATCCGATGCAAACAATCTACTGGGATCTGATATTTTAACCGACTTCACAAAAGGAGGAGGTTCTCTGTTCGTCTTTATAATTGTTTTTTTTTTATGAGATTTTTCAAATGTCCACGCAGATGTAGTCGAGTAGGAAGCTAGGTAGTTAAAAATAAATGTGGACTTATATTTTTTTTATAAATTTTCTGAAAGTAAGTACTTACTACGTATTAATTTCAATGTTAAAAAAAAACTAAAAATACCTAGGATACCTTTGACCGAGATAAAAAGTAGGTATCCTATGTTTTAATCTAGGCTAATAAACTGTGCCCTAAATTTCATCTTTATCAGTTCAGCTTTAAAAAAAACATCTATCGGATAGAAGTAGATTGTGATGAGCAGACTGCAAGTTCTCTATTCGTTTGTATGTTTGTTTTTTGATCATTTTTCGAATGTCCACCCACGCGGATGTAGTCGCGGGCGGAAGCTAGTTAAAAATAAATATGTACTACATTTTTATAAATATTCCAAAAGTAAGTACTATAATGTTTAAATGTTTTGAAAATAATACTATTACCTCGAAAAAAAGGTGCCAACCCTAAGCCATACCGCGCCAGATTGACGTAGATTGACAATCCAGCACAATCTGATCACGCCAGACCGCGCCAGATTGAAACAGATCACGAACAACGTTACACAATCAATCTCTGTCAATCTGGCGCGGTCTGGCGCGATCTGGCGTGATCAGATTGTGTGTGTAATGGGTGCCATAGGGATATAGGGACAGAGAAAGCGACTTTGTTTTATACTATGTAGTGATACAACGCACTGTAAGCTTTTTCATGGAAAATCGCAATTGAGATGTATGGAAAGTCTATTGGATCTTTAAAATAACTATTTTGTTAGCCTAAATAAAATTTAAGTAATAAGTTAAATATTATTTTATTTCATTTCATTGTGTATGTATTTTTGTTATTTTATTATGATGATGAGTTCCTACTTAAACAGCCTTGTGGAATCTTTTCTACCTTACATTACACATCCGTATTTATTTAGCAGCTATACGTTAGGTCACGTCACCAATTCAATTTAAACAAAAGCCTTTTGTATTTTTTTAATACAAACGCGGCAATCTGAATTTTTAAACTGGAAAGTACTGAAATACGAAAATTGCAAGACTGTACTGTACATCATTTTTATGAGTTTAAAGATATTTTTTACGCAGATATTACATCAACATTGAACTTTAGAAATAACTACATCTTAAGGTAATCGATATTAATAAGTGACGATAATAAAACCACATCATACTTTAACATACTATTTTTATTTTTTATATTATAATTTTCCGTAATCACGTTACAATATTTTCGCTTACAATTCTTAATTTGGAATGGTATTATGTGTATAGTTTAGCTTAAAAATAAATAAAAAATACCTTGATTTACAACTTTAACAAGAGCATGCAAATTATCGGCTTGCTTAGCAAAAGGAACATGGCAAAGAGTTTAGGCGATCCTGACTCTTTGGTTTGACTGAGATGTTTTACTGCGGTTTCTCTAAACAGCATAATTATGCCATTTACAAAGTAAAATAAAATGAAGAGTTATTGTAAAGAAAACATCACTGCAAAGCATCCATCAATTCTAAATTATTTAGCGTCAAAACTTAATTCAGACAAGTTCAACGTAGAGACAATGTATCGCTTAAAACTACGTTAATTTTTTCATTATTAAAAATGTTATTTGTACATAAAAATAATACAGTGCCAACAACCACGATAAACTATAATAATTAAGTTATAAATACTACAATGGATACAAAACAATATTAAACATTTAAATCACTCTGGCCGAATGCTCAGACGCCACCCAAAGTTCCGTTCCAATGTCCTATAAAACCAAATTGACAAAGGACTATCTTTGTAAGAGGAGTTACAAAGTGTAATGTCTGACTGAGCATTCGAATACCTATTGCTAAGTTGCAGACAACAACCTGCTAGCCTGAACAGGATAAATATTTTGTTACTTTTAATAATTACAAACAATCAGAAACAAGGGACATTGCACCAATAAATAAAAGTAAGAAATCGCGAAATATGAAGAAAGAGAGCGAAGAGAAGAAGAGATTGCGAAAAAGGATAACTTAAGACTAATAACGCACGTATGTACGTATGATGAAGAATGTATAAATAATTATTGTACTTTAAATAATACACGGTGAGGGAAGTACTTAATGCTTGTAATAAAGCATCAGCGAAGCTCGATAGTATCATGATACTACTTATTACATGACAATCAATATTTACAATTGATGCGCGAATCCGTAACATCAATGTAGAGTAGGTATATAAGAGTATATAAGGACAGGCTCGCTTGAACTAAACTACAAGATTAATTAGACAGGATTACTTTTATTCACTGGCGCAATTACAGGTACATAAACACTTTCCTTCAAAATGTAGCCTAAATTCACTTATCTAACTTTCAAGGCCTTAATTTTGGGAAAAGCTGATACTTACATAATATAATAATTAATATGTGAGAGCGGAGCTACTACCTTATCTTATTAAAATCACTTCATCCACTAACCAGTAAATATCAGAAATGTTAAGTCGATGAAAATTTGAATAAGTTAAGCAAGTAACTCCTACCGACTATATTTAATATCTACATGGTATCTAAAAGTTGTTAAATAATATCATTTAGGAGCTTAAAGTATCACCTCGAGCTAAGACTGTCAAGAAAGGGCAAACTCGTACGTAAAACTACCTGAAGTTTCAAGCTCATACATATTTATATAAATATTGTTAGTCCATTAAATCAGTGCGTGCACGATTTTCACAGTTGAGAATTCAAGTTTACAATACACTCTCTGACAATCGTCGTCGAGTCACCTGAGCGGTGACGACGCGTCCATTCCATAAGTCTATAATATGACTATTTCTAAGTAGACATTCCGGTCGGGTCCCACGTTTTCATTAAATCTATGACTGTTAGTTACATGCGAATTCTTATCCGGCAAGAATATCAAATCTGGCCGTTCGCTACGACCTCGGGGAGCGATTTTCCGAGACTAGATCACGACACAGCTGAGACCGTCAGCTCACGTAGACTAATTCCGATCGCACAACCATCACATGGGGTATATAGATTCGACAGCTATATGCTCATTATGCTGCCGTATCATTTCTGGAACACACGTGACACAAATTGAATTCAGCCGTCGATACAGAATCTACTCTCGCGCAACGTTTCAGTAATACAAAGATGAATATTTTTTATACCACGTCGGTCTCAGGGTGGGAGAGGCGAATCCATTCGGCGGGGTTCGTCCTCAGTACTGGCGGTCGTCGTATATGTAGATGGCTTCGCCGGCGGACTCCTTGAGCGGCGGCGGGGGCGGGGGGAAGTCGAGGTCGCCTCGGAACAGTTTGGAGGCGTTGGGCGCGGGCGAGGCGGGCGCGGGCGAGCCGCCCGGCGACCCGCCGCCGCGACGCTTCACGCCGCCCGCCACAGCGCACGTTGTTCCCGCGCGGAAGGACGATCGTCGTGCTAGCCTGTCAAAAAAGTTATGTGATTTCTTAGATATAATAGTAAAATGCAAATTAATCCAAATAAGTGGAGGTAATGGAGTGGGTTGGGTGGGTTGGGCTGCCCACTAAGGTTCGCGAACCTGCGCGCTCCGCGAACCAGCACCAAAAAAAATTGTATCCTGCTGCAACAGTGCGCCATAGTGTGTACGTGTGACCGTGGAACTTATTCTCGTTACTAGACACGAGAACAGAATTTTGTTATCTAAAATTATGAAAATTTATTATGCTGAGGGGAATGACGGCATTTAAAACGCCAAAAATTCAGATCAGTATCAGTATGACGCGGAAGACGCGGACCGCACCGAAACGACGTTTATTGTACTGTCCACATTGCATATCAATAACCTTAGTAATACATAGTATTATATTATCAGTGGTAATACCATAAGAATAAATAAAACTGCATAGAAATAGAACGGACTCTTCTTTAACCGAGTCCCAAACGGCGCCATTTATATACCTACTTCCCCCTTCACGTCGTTACGCCCCGTTATCGTCCAAGCGGGTTGCCTAATGTTGAATATTGCTTACGTCTAGATATAATACATAGAAGCGACCTCTTCGGGCGTCTCTTCAATCTCAAGAATCCAGCTGACGGAGTCAGGTTTATCCACGACCCCTTTAACAGCGGACAGCCAGCCTTTGACGCAACGGGGGAGGCAGGCGACCGCACAGAGTCGACATTTATTGTACTGTCCACATTGCATATAATATAAGTAACCATAGCAATACATACCTACAAGTGACCTCTTCAGGCGTCTCTTTAATTTCATGAACCCAGCTGACAGTCATATTTCTCCACGACCCTTTTGACAACTAGCCACGTTGCCCATTGACAGCTGGCCACATTGCCTATCAGATATCAGTAACCATATCAATACATACCTAGAAGCGACCTCTTCAGGCGTCTCTTCAATCTCGAGAACCCAGCTGACAGAGTCGTGTTTCTCCACGACCCCTTTAACAGCTGGCCACATTGCCTATCAGCTATCAGTAACCATATCAATACATACCTAGAAGCGACCTCTTCGGGCGTCTCTTCAATCTCTAGAACCCAGCTGACGGAGTCGTGTTTCTCCACGACCCCTTTGACAGCGGGCAGGGGCGGCGTGTCGGGCGCGGGCGACGCGGCGGGGGAGGGGGGCGAGTCGGGCGCGGGGGACGCGGACCGTACAGAGTCGCCGGACGACGTGCGAGTGCGCATCGACGTCCGCTCAATGTACCCGCCGCCCGCTAGCAGCGATACTACCTAAAATTACGAATAAAGTCAGGTTGTTGAGCTAGATAAAAAATCAGGCTAAAAATATCCCCTTCGTAAGGATAAATAAATGTAAAATAAAAGAAGCATATACTTAAGTAATAAAACACATTGATTTGTAAGTGTGAGATTGAAATAGCAATAAAAGCATGACTCCATTTCACAATTTCCATTCGTATTCTTACAGAATGAATGACTTTTTTATTTTTTTTATGCACAACGGGATAGTGCTTGGCCTACCCCTCATTTGATGTTAAGTGACATTAAAGGCCGAAGGTGGAAGCGCACTACACCCGGAACCTTCATCACTGAGGAACTGGCTATCTTACTTCTAACTGCCAGAACACAACAATTTTTAAATTGTTGTTATGGCGTCAGACTTAGGTAATATGGTGGTAGCTAGCCAGGCAGACTTGAAATAAGTCCTAGCGCCAACCAAACCAAGTCCTTAAGCAAGCGTTGCGTCAAACCTTGCGTCTTACCCATGTTCGCCCATCCATATGGGCGAACCACTAGACCACAGAATCGGTTAAAGATTTGGTTAAGAGGCGGTCTATAGATTTTAGGTTCTCGCTCGTAGAATGTTGTCCCTGATACTATTCGCATTAAATAATAATGATCTTCACTTACTTGAGACTTCTGCCGAAGCTTGTACCTCAGCTCTTCGTTAAGAGCGGCCAATCGTGCGGCGTGGTCCCTGTCTCTGGCGGCGGCGTCCCTCAGGCGCCGGTTGTCGTCCCGTAGCCGGTCCACGTCGCGTTGGCGCGCCGCCGCGCGCTCGCGCAGCTCCTCGGCCACGTGGCGCGCGGCGAGGGCGTCACGCTCTGCGGCCGCGCGTCTTTCCCGCTCGGCTGCCAGCTCGGAGCGAGCGTCACGAAGCGTTGCCATTTCAGCTTGCTTCAATTCGATCACTGCTCGGAGGGATCGCACCTGGAAGGTCATGTTCAGTTGTGGACGGAAATTGAGGATGTAAAAAGTAGTCTAATGCGGACTACTCAAATCTCTGCTAGCAGGGCTAGTGCTTGCAAGGCTACTGCATGCAGGGCTTTGTAGGCATGGAGGCCCGATATCATAGATTAAAAAAATACTTTTAATCTGCATGCCTACACAAAGCCCTGCAGGCAGTGGCCCTGCAAGCAGGGGTCTTGCATGCAGAGCTTTGCTTTTGCTTTGCTTGTAAGCTTTAGAGCTGGGAGTGAGCTATTTTATTGTCGATTATTATTTATCATTGATCAAATTTTACAACTATAGTATAATGCCATTAAAACCTATAATTAGAACAGTCTTGGCAAGGATTGAAAGTTTTACGTTACGCCCACGAGTTCTTCAAGAAAACAAGTATGAATCACTTTATTCTAATCCAGCATCGAGAATATGTTGCCAAACAAACTAACCTCTGCTGCCAACTCATTGGCGTCCGTGCTCAACTCTTCATTGGCAGCTAACCGGAGCTCGCAGTCTTCCGCATCGCAAAGGACAGGATCACAAGCTGCGTCGCACATATTGCATGACTTGTCCAGCAACTTATCATGTGGCATGTCGCACGGTTTGTCGCACGGGTCTTCCGGTCGCAAGTGCGACTTTTCCAACTCTGCCCGCGCCGCTTCTAGTTGTGCCCGCAATGTGCGCTCGATTTCACTATGTGCATGTAAGCGCGCTCTGCTTTCAGCAACTTCGTGCTTGAGAGACTCTATGGTATCCTGAAAAAAGGAAAATTTACTTTATAAGACTAACTTTAAAGATATCGACGCAAAGTTGTACTGTAATTAAAGGTCTGTATTGAGACTTTCTTTAACCGCATATGAAGTCATAAGTCTCTACCTTAAGCTCCTTAATATCGCATGCCAGTGCAGCGACCGCCTCGACGTGCGTGACTTGAAGGCGCGCGTTGGCTTCCTCCTTCGACGTCACCTCCATCTCCAACTCGGAGATCTTGCTCAAACATTCTGCAACTAAAAAACGTTGAATTACTAAAAGATTTCAAATATCTTCTTTATTCGTTCCGTTAATGGTAACCAGAGATAGCAGAGAAATACAAGAATATTTAGGCTCGTATTACAGAACGAGACTCAAGCACTGCTTGCTGCTTGAGTACAGTTAGAAAGGGATGGTGCTATTCATCGCATGTAGCGCCATCCCTTTCTAACTGTACTCAAGCAGAGATTTGAGTCTGAGTTCGATTCTATAATACCAGCCTTAGTTTTCGACGAAATAGCTTCTTTGTAGCAAGTAGGTAACTGGATTTTGTAACAGGAGTTACAAAGATAAGTAAAGATTATGTATTAAAAGAACACAAAGCTAGATTATTTTACACGTCGTCGTCTACAATTTAACAACTTCAAAATATTTACTTTAAATCTTCCTAAAATCTTGCATTTGCTAATAGACGTGTAAAAAATATATCATATCAGGTATGTTTAGCATGTGTCAACTACATCAATACAGTATTATTAGTGTGTTATTACTTGTGTCGAGATCTTTCTGAGCCCTCTGCTGACGGTCTCTGTCTGCTCGCTCGGCGCTGCTGCGCTCCGCCGCGGCGACGCCACGCCATCGCTCTGCTTCCAACCGCCATGAGCCACCGTTTAGTGCGTCCAACTGAAAAATAAACATACACACATACTTGTCTTGTCTTGCAAATAAATATTACTATTTGTATTTCACCTGAAATAAAACACTGTAATTGATGTTAATAATCTATATTCAGACTCCTTTTCATAGGCAGTGGTCTTACGAAATGATCAATAAAATTAGATGTCATCTGACATACAGCTTGACCATAAAGAGTTGAAATTAAATAAAATGGAACTAAAAATTTTCAGTACAAAATATAGTCAGTGTTGCCAAATTATTCGTGATTTTGACGTATTTGCATAGAAAGTGGCGCCCTCATTTTTTGTCAACTCTTTATGGTCAAGCTGTAGATTTCGAATTCAGAAAGATTCTTGGGACCCTAACTCTTCAAGATTCGAATGATTTTTGTGAAGAGCAAACTAAAGATTATCATTGTTGTTATTATTGGTTTCTTTCTCAAACATTAAAATCCGTTTTTATAATTTTACCAAAAAAAACTGACGTATCAGTAATCAGGTGTGATCAGTATACAGGGTTATTTGTAAAACACCAACAACCTCGCAGGAGTAGATTAGTAACATCATATACAACAATATTTGTTCTATGACTTTTCCAAAAAACTGACAAAAAATATCGACTTTTCATACAAAATGCGATCAGCTGTTCGGACGTTTTGTATGGAGAATCGTTTTTTTTTGTCTGTTTTCAGAAAAGTCGTAGAACAAATGTTGTTGTTCATGATGACAGTAATCTACTCCTGCGAGGTTGTTGGTGTTTTACAAATAATCCTGTATATAATATATATCATGCAGTATCGGGTGATAACAACAAGAACAAAACTTGAAAATTTTGCCAGAAAAGATTGTCTCAACTTACTCGGAACACCAAATACTGCACAAGGACCCCGAGAGCTTCAACTCCCTTAGCAGCATGCGCGAGCGCATCGGCCTGCACGCGCGGGAGGGCGACCGGCGCAGGCGTGGCGGTCGGAGTGCGTGCCTGCTGCGGCGGCGTTTGTACGCGCTTGCCGCGCGGCACTACCGCTGTTGCCACTCGTGGCGGCTCTGCAACGAAAAAAAGTAACTACATGAATACTTGTTTAAAATGTAAACCCGTACTTTTGCATTTCATGTGTTGAAGTTGAAAATGGAAGGCGATAACTGAGAACTATTCAGGAGGTCACGCGTCAATGGATATTATTTATTATAATAATTATTATTAAATGATTATTTAATTATACTTTCTTTGTTATTATTATTATTATTGTTATCGATTCTTATATAACCTAAAAACCTCTTTTTTTTGGAGTCAATCCAAAATGTCTGCAGCCTATAGAAAGCGTTAACTATGTTTGATAGTGCGCACTATGTGGAAGACTTATTTATATGTTTTATATACTCATGATGATTTTTTTTAAGGATCAGTATAAAGAAGTACATCATACGCCATATTCACAATGGATCTCTGACTAACAATAGCCGATAATAAAGGCAGTATCCATGAGGGGAAGTAATGATACATATCATTAGCAGCTTCTTTGTGTAGTTTTGTGTGTCCACATCCTAAATGGATATGTAGAGACGTAATAACTTTTTCATGAAGTATCTATACAAAATCTATTAGATCTAACATCTTTATGTATGTGTGAAGTTACATTGTAGCTTTAACCATTAAAAGTCCAACTTTCTTTTAATCGTTATAGGACCCTTAACTGTTTTTTATAGAGTGAAATTGCATTGTAATTCCGCTCACGCAGCTTGGACCTGCCTAATTGATCATCATGACATCACATTGTTTATTTTAACAGATTGTCCATTACAAGAACACAGTTAAAAGCAAACGTTTATAGGCTAATCTTTCAATGGGGTTTCTTTGATCTCAATTCAGAATGACGGCTTGTGAAACAAGATTGAGACGGAAAACCGCCAATGCTGTAGGTAACTGAGGAGAAAATAAAAAAATCTCTCTTCCCACGCAGCCCATTGATGAACCACATTGTTCACGCATCATTAAATGCATCACTGCGACGGGAGAGTAGCACCCATTTCCGCCGAACGATAATAATAAAAGCATTAGAAATTTAATCCAGAAGCCGATGAAGCATTACGATGAATTTCATTAACGAATTGTGTAAATCGAAACGTTGAATAAGCACATTTTCTATTTCCGAGGTTGTTCTACTACACGATTGTTTTGGTGAGATTGGGTTTCGGCATAAGTATTGTTTTATTATTGGCTTATGAGTACAACCATAATAAGCTGTAATAGTCTCAAGAACCTCGTCACATCCAGAAAAATATGTCACTAAGTATTGCCAATGATCTTTTAAACTTTATCTCTAATATAATAAATCTGTAAATGCCGATCCGCTGAACGGATTTTGATGGGCTTTTCACAGTTTGGTAGCTTGGGGTCCAAATTAAAATTTTAGTCATATTTCATCTAATTCGGGTGGGTAGAAACAGCTTGAACTCTCCAAACTAAGAACTTTCTAAATAGGATAAGAATTAGAGCAGGTGCACTTAACGCGCGTTTTGATAACGCGCGTTTACAACTACATAAGAACTACATACATTTTATTCAAGCCGTACACATGCTAACGCGCGTTTTGATAAAGCGCGCGTTGAACACTGCGCTAGCGCTTCTGTTGTCAGCGCGTGGTAACGCGCGCTTTGAGATCATTGGTTTTCTACGTCCGTTTAGATGAGCGCGCGCTTTTGACGCACATATAACCCGGTCAAGTTAACTACGCCACCGTCGTCATGCCAGTAGCGTTAGTACATTTGTTAGCGATATTTTTTTTATTTTTTTTAATGGGTTTGTTCTTGATCCTAGTCTAGCCCGAAAGTATAGACAGGATCTACGATGGAGCGAGCTTGCCCAAAAGGTGCCTATTCACTCTGGCCTTGAAAAGAGTCAGGTTGTATGCGCTCGGAAATATCGATAATCTATCGAAAACTTTCAAAAAATTTACGATGGTGGCGTGAGGAAAGGAAAAAACGAAGGGGGCCTATCACGCTTCAGGTGCCGACTTAACGCGACCGGGTTGTAGACGTATTTTAGGGTTCGCTCAGTTCATTAAGAAATCGTCCGAAATGGAAACGGAAGGTTTTAATACCGAATTATCGAATTTATATCGAATAAACATATAAATCACCGATAAAACTTTTTCTATGTCCATCTTCGACAAATGTAGAACTCAAACCCAGGGCGGCCGGCCGCGGTAAGGCGCGTTTAACGCCTGAAAAGCGCGCACTATGTGAACGCCCAACGCGCGTTGAGCGCTTGTCATCTGAACGAACCCTTATTATACTTGTTAAAAATGAATGCAGAAATTTTAAAAACTTATGTTTTACACGCATTGAAGATGATAAACCAAATACCACAAGCATGCCACATAAACAAATGCTTGTGACTGCGAGAATATAAGACATAATTATGGCGGATGATGTCTCAATAGTAATTTTGTGAATGGCCGGCAGAGGGCAGCAACGAGCGGCGCGTGGGCTTCAATTGGGAACATTGTTGAAACGTCAAATTAACATTGCCCTAGGGGTGCTAGGTCTAAATAAAAACTTACTTTTTATTTTACTTTTTACCTATGTATTTATCAATGTAATGTTTGTAAATGTAAAGTCTAAAATTTTCATATTTTACCTTTATGTCTTTTAAAAGTTGTTCACGGAGTAAAAACATGATACTAAAATAAAAACGAGCTTAATTTTCATATATAAGCTAACGCTGATCCTAAATTAAATAGGTAAAAATACGGCTCATTTGATTGACTAGTCAAAAATACTCAAACATAACACCCTTTTGACAGCCCTTAGATCATTCTATAAGTACGATGAAATGATGCGCCTACACCGGGGGCACAGTGCGCTAGTTTAAATTATACTCGTCATAAATTGTAAGTACCTATGCAATACAATAATACCTACAATGTATGAAGTCGTCACTTCATATTTTGGTGATGCACGACTTCGTGATTATAGTACCAAAACCTTATAAAATTTTTTGTTAGTTACGAATATTGTAGTCTATAGCGTTATGTCAAATATCAAATTTGTAAATTAGGATCATGAAATTGTTTTCCATCCCTTTGGTTTTTAGTCTGTTTTATTGTTTTTTTTTGTAAAGTTGCATTTTCTATACTAACTGACCTAAACCATTATAATATACATCGTGAAATTTTAATCATCTGGTTCCCGCAGTGGGATGGTTCCACTCATGATTACAAGCAACTTTTACTATGGGGCCAACTCTGATATCGCGAAAAAAAATCTGCTGTTCCATACATTAAGGTCGAGTAGGTATTGCGCTTTTGTATGGAACAGCTGATTTTGTTCTCGCGATATCAGAGTTGGCCCCATATTAAAAGTTGCTTGTAATCATGAGTGGAACCACCCCACTGCGGGAACCAAATGATTAAAATTTCAGCGTGTATATTCTGTGCCTAAACTCGATAGTTATTTTGTTTGTATAGTTATTCTTATTGCTAGATTGTTTTGATTATAAGTATCTACCAAATTTATTCAGAATAAACAAGTAAACAGCTTAGAAAATCACAGAAAGGCAATCTAACATAAAAGCAGTTTATAGTGACTACACAGTATACTATACTGACAGACGTGTCAGTGGCACAAAAGACAGCCATTACTATGATGTCGTCGTCACCGTGTGTCGCCTGTTTCATATTCCGTGAAGAGGGGTAACGGGGCTTGCGTACTGTTGTGAATACTCCAATGAATTTAGCTGTGGACTTGGCAGCATAAAGATGAAATATACGGTTCCGCTTTACCTGATTATGGACACAATTGAAGGGTGCCTAAACGGGTTATCATTAATTCTATTCCAATGTTTTACAACCTTATACTTTTTTGCAGCGTTAAGCTTATAGGTACCATAGAATACATAACTGAAAATGTATAGCAAATATATTTGTACGCCGCGCACCGTCAAATGTTGTCATTGTCACAGGATATAGTAATTATCTTTTAACTTTGAAGTTTTAAGACGTTTTTCACGATTCCCAAATCATAGAAAAACTGTTACACGTATCATGTTTAAGCAAATTCTAGATATTTGAAAGCGATACCCTAAGTAGTTCATACGTGTATGTTATCAGCTGGAGAAAGTTTACACATAAAGAGCTCCATAACGCAAGGTACGCGTTGCATATGCACAAAATGATATATTAGTAGTATGCAACTATGTAATACTTGAGGCCGAATACCATGAAACTGTTAAATACTGTACGTACCTATCTACCTATTTATCGCGACTCTTTAGGACATCTACCTATGTCTTTTGAAGAATTAGAAACATAGGTATCATATTTACAACTAATCACGGTCCTTACTGTGATAAACTATTAAAGTCATTGTCTTGGTACTAAAGCAAACACAATTCCATTTCGTCAGGTCTTCTTTCATTTAAAGACCAAAATTAATTAGATTTTATTTGTTTCCCAACTATTACGTAATGAAGAAACGGATCCAGAATGCTCCAGGGGGGCTACTCAAATGGCCACTTTTCTATTCGTTCGCTAACTTAAAAATTAAAAATAAACCATAAACTCCAAAATTACGTGTCGTAGGCTTGTTAATTCCGTACAATACAACAATGTCTGTGATTTACATAAACTTGCGACGTGTAACTTTATCGTTTAATTGCTTATTTTAAACCTTTAAGTTAGCGATCGAATAGAAAAGTGGCCATTTGAGTAGGTGGGCAGTCCAGACCATCAAAGTAAGCGAGCACTATAAAAAATATTATTAAAACATTATTTGGCTCAAGTATTGACACAGTTTAATACTTCCTGTTCGGAGAAATACCAAAATTGACCGCAGAGGTACAATTTGTGGATGTAGTTAGTTTTTAGTCACCATATTTAAATATTTTCCTTTGATCAAAAGGAAATAACCTCTCTATTTAGATGAGACATACCTAAATATTAGAAATATTGATTTGCAATCTTAGAAACCTTATTGTTGTCAACTACTTGAAAGTTATTGCTCTCACAATTACCTATCAGAAAATTTAGATAATTAATTTCAATACCTACCCATTGTATGTAAACTTTGGTTAATTATTGTGATGGAAAACAACCTCACTTTAAATGCTGAGGTAATTTTTCAGTTTTTGACGAATCTGTATGAAATATACAAGGACAAATAAAGCCCTTGATGAGTTTCTTGCCGGTTCTTCTCCCGCTTAGGGTTTGAGAACCGATGGCGTAGCTTCTTTCACATTTACATGTGCTTTTAACAGCCTAGACTAAAAGAAAATATTGTTAATTTTATTATTTTTTCTAGTATATTATTTAGTATTGTATAAAAATAGCATTGTGAATGCAAAAATCAGAAATTTAAAAATTATATAACTATTTCATCTTAATCAATTGTCAAAATATCTGGAAAGAATGTCGAGGTAATTCCTCACATTGGTGAAATAACGCTGGCTTGCGTAAGAGTATATACTAGAAGAAATTCGACGATTCCACTACACTAGTGACTCGGTAGCTCAGCGGTCAGAGCATTGGACCGGATATCCAAAGGTCGCGGGTTCGATTCCCGTCCGAGAATTGATCTGGTGTGAGTCGTATTTTTTCTAGTATATTATTTAGTATTGTATAAATAAATGTTTTTGATTTTTTTATGTGCTAATGGACAACGTCGTAGCACAGCACAGTACAACATTCACTTTTCGCTTAGGACCAATGACGTCAGCATAACATGTGAAATATTCACACGTTGCTGATATCTCTGGTTCTCGTGCCATGATTTCGTGGTTCCCTAGAGATTTCGCGAAATTCCTGGTATCATCATATCCCTGCGATAATACAAATAACAACACATCCTAATCCTAACCTAATATAGGTGAATATAAAGAAGAACTCATGTTCCCGAGGGAAAAAAAACCGTTTACATAGGCAAAGTCGCGGGAAACCTCTCGTTCATAATAATGTAACAAACTTTTACAACTTTTTATCTAGTAGGTATCGATTTTTTTCACGCTTCGTAAACCTGTACGTATTATTATCAATTCCCATCGTCATGAGCTCATAACCACAATTTTTCCTTGCTACGATAATTATATTTGTAGCCATATATGGAATATTGTACGTACAGTTCGTGATTGCAGCTATATGAGTAGGTATCTATGTATTTATACTGCAACGCAGTATAGCCTTTGCATTTCCTATATGGTTGATAGTTACTACAATAAAATAATTTCTCAGCTCGTGTTACAATGTTGGCACATTATTAAACTAATTTTAAGAATGCGTTTAAAAGAATAATTATTAAATAACAACCATTTTGGATTTGAAAACGACATTTTAAATTTTAGCAAAAGATGCAAAACATACCCCTTATATTGTAACCCCCTTACTAATAAAGATTGTATAGCAGCTGCATAGTTACACAGTGTTTTGTCACTTTCTTTTTAATGTCAAATTTAAATAGTTTGACAGAGAGTAACCATTGTGTAACTAAACATCTGCTATTCAATCTTTATTAGTAAGGGGGTTAGGCTTTTGCATTTACAACAAATAAATATGAAGCAATTACCGCTAAAATTAATTGGGGTCAGTGCACACAGCAACTAGTTATGCCGGCAATAGTGGGTGCGGTTATTTCTACTAGTGCTAATAATACTATACCTAATCCATTCGTTCGCGTCTAGCGTGCACTAGAGGGAATCACGGCTAAAATTAGTATGTTTGTATGTGTGTCAGGGGGCCGAAGACGCCCGCCCTACGGGGTCATCTGCCCAGCGACAATGCGACTCTCGATTTGATAATTCAATGTTTGGCGATTTCGAAAGCAGCATATATAGGGTGAATTCAAAGTCACCGGCAATCTTAATTAATATGAATGATTAAATTAAGAATCCAACCGCGATATTGATAACTGTCGCCCGGAAAAACTGCCCGTGAGAGCATTTACACGGATCGATTTTCTCGATATATTGAATTGAAATAATTTGCATTCTTTAATTAAAGGGTGGGTATTTCAAAAGACAAAAAATAAATTTCTATAAAATATGAGACTAAACTGCTAGCAAAGTGATCCATATTTTTGTGTTATATTACTATCGTTATTATTTAAAAGATACTAACTCATAGGACAGCAAAAAGTATTGTCTTAAGTCTGTCCATCCTTACTTGTCTTATATAGTAAACAATCTTCACCCAACTCTTTATTGAAATAATTATTAATAAAATACAACAAATGGTTTTCCACACATAGACTAAGAAATAAATTGTTAATAAATTAACAAAAATTACATAAAGTTACTAACATATTTTTAAATAACGATTTAAGTATAAAAGACGTATGACAACTGTCAAAAACTGTTTACTAAATACGACAAGTAAGTATGGACAGACTTTAAATATTACTATCGCATGAAATACAAAATCGTTTTGATGATGTTGTTTTTCATTAAAGAAGTGTTACGAAAACAGTATGTTCTTACATTATGTGGCAATTGGCATGTGGTAAGGTTTACTGATGGTATACCAGATATCCGTGTGTTATGTTAATTAACATTGATTTAACAAAAACTTATAAATACACTTATAGTTTTCATACAGTCTAATTTATTGAAATGTAACGAAGGAAAAGTATCACTAACAAACACGCTATTATAACATCAATCATAGTTATCACTGCATGTATTTACTTTATGGCAAAAAGTTGAAACGCTATGCCAACTTGTTGAGTTTCGCAGAAAAAACAGGTGCAATAAAATTTCTACTTTAATCAAAAATTTGAACGTAGGTTCCTAACCTACATACGAATAGTTTGTTCCATTGTGTAAGATAAAATTTTCAGTTTTAGGGGTTGGGTGCGACAGCTCATATCTTTAGATTTACCGAATCATTAGTCATGACGAAAAATCATAAATTTCTCGAGTCAACACGTGTTGTATTGTAATTCTGTCACCGCCTGTTAACGATTCTGCATAAAGATTTCGCGTCCGTGCTCCTTGAAAGAAGTACAAAGAGAGGTTAAATCGAAAGGATGTCATTCACCGACTTCCTTATTTTCATTAAGTCACGTATGTTACAACGGTGTAAAGGCGGAATTTTCGTAGTAACACATTTGTATTCGACACTGCTGTTGTTTGTGTTGATAGGAAATAGTAGTTAAACGAAAGCGCATGTTGCATTAATGTATATTGTAGGTTTGACGGACGTAGACGATTTAATCATTCATGTTAACTAGAGCGATATAACTCAAATTTAATTCTAATAAAGCTTCGAAATAAGCAAAAGTTCTAAACTTTTGATAGGAAAATAGATAATTAATAATTAGATTCTAAAAATTCGATATTTAGAATCGAAACAAATATAGCATATAAGGATATTTAGCATGTCTAAAAGCTTTCTAACCCTGCAATATTATTATTTCTCATAACAATTAAAACCGTGTGGAGTTTTCACACGCATTCAATGTGCTTAATGAACTTAAATAAAGCTTCGTCATAAAGTGACACTCTGCAAGCGCCAAATCTCTCATAAAAAAGAAACTTCGTCACAATTTCCACTGCATCTTAATAACTAATGTGCAAGAGCGGCGTCCTATATTAAAGTGCACTTGGTATTAAAATAGATTTACTTAAGACAAAGGAGGAAGATTTTTAAACAACATTTACTGTTTCACAAACAATTTTGAGTCATAGCCTAGTTTTTGTCTTTTGAATAAGAATAAACGCAACGTCTTCTTCAGATTTTCTTGTTTACTTCATTAATATTAACTTGGAATTATTTAATAATAAGAGAAGAGAAAAGGGTAGTTTTCTTTATTGACCCGGAAAAAAAACTTGCTTTTGAACAATATAATTGCTAAACTATTCATCTAAACTTCGTGTTATTGAATGTTACACATCATACTATGTATTAAATTTTCATGAAAAGCCTTTGTACAGTTATAGACAAAAGCGTGTTACTCGTTTCGTAATATCCGCAGCAACAGTGAATTGCTGAAATTTGACACAATAGCCACACGATGCACAAGACAATCGTATCTTCGCAGCGCGTCAAACAAAGAGATAATTAGGGCATTTGGCAGCAATTTTGAAATTATCACCATTGTTATTTTATGGCAAAAAAACCTTAATTATTGTTTGTTTTTTTAAGTACCTATAAGAGATATTAATCTAAAAACCCATGAAGAAGTACCTTCTTCCGAGTAATTATCTATACTTAGTTACTTCCATTCAATTTTCTTGTTTTTGTCTTGTTGATTGAAGAAGGTTAGTTCTATAATAACAAAAGAACATTTGCAATGTCTAGAGCTAATAAAATAAAAATTAGTTTTTGTATTAAACTTATATTATACCTATCTATAGGTATGCGAATTGCAATCTTCATTTTCCGTTATTGGTGCAATAAAAACAATGTCTCAGACTAACGACGATCGCAACATGCCTAGCAAAACTTCTATTGAAGCTGAACAATAATAATAATAATAATGACATAAACCAGTTAGAACCATTGAGTGCACGGAAGAAAGCTGACTGCATCAAATCTGGAAAATATAATGCAGTAATGCACATTTAATGGTGGAAAGTGGAAAGCGATGTATGTTCCTATGACCACTATGACAATGCAGTTTACATTCAATGTCCCGTACTGTCAATGTTTTGCCAAAGTGTTTTGTGTATCTTGTATTTTCAACTGCGGAGTTTGGTGAAAAAAATATTTTAATATTTTTATCCAAGTACATACTTTACTTGTACTATATACTTTGATTATTTAGTACTTTATAATTTTTTTATGATAAAAGGAAAAAAATAAGTGCATTTTTGTACATCAAATTGTAAACTGACAGTGATTTATTAATACCTATAGTAATATTAGTGAAATCTTAAATTATTACGAAACTGAGATGAAATAATATGTAATCAATTTTCAAAATTTTTCATAGAAGTAGAAGTTTTTAATCTAAATAATGAATCTGAATATTATATCTATGAATATTTATTGTATTATATTTATATCCGTGGCAGTTTTTATTTATAAACTTTCTTGTCCCTAAAGCAGCTAACTTTTAACAAAATGACATGTTTAATTTCTTTTCAAGCTTGTTGCTGCTGAGTAAACATACATTTGAACATTTTGAAATTACGAAGGTTCGTAAGTCCGTTCTATCAATAAGAAAACTATTCAACTATAGGGGGTCTATTACGAAAAGTTTAATGCGATACACGCAGCTGCGTCCGTGCTTCGTTTTGTTTCCTATTACAAATCACTTTCGTATGCGATATTGCGAAGTGATTGCGTGAGTTTGACAGTTTCTTTCTAGCGTATCCGACATCGTTCGTTCAGTAGTCTATGGGCTACGATAGCTAAATTCAAAATGTTTGTTATAACTACAACCAACGAACTGCGGACGACTATCGTGGCCAAGTGATTGCGTTACACAATTGCGTACATTATTTTCGTAATAAGCCCCCTGCTCTCGAATTCGATGATGATAATGCTAATTTGAGGAACATTTTTGGGCGTGTGTAGAATAAACAGCATATTTATATGTCTCGCAGAGAGTTAATTATAACACTAACTTCGCATTGTATGCAAACCCTACCCCATTGACTTGTAAAATGCGACCTTGTGAACTGTAACTGTGACGAGTATACAGGTATTGTGTTGTGTATGGTCTTGGCTTATCTCCAATTTTAATACAAAAATACAACCGGCCAAACTGTTCAACGAATAGGCCACTAGCAAAGGTGAGGAAAGCTAGTTTTAGTTGTTGAAAATTTGTGATTAATGCGTATCTGCTGTGCTCAAGAAATCTATTCGTTTCAGTTGTGAACTTCCGTACATTAGTTCTTAACGATTTTGCGTCGTATGGTAAAAATAACGATACAAGGTGTTTGGTTAAAACCTTATAATAAGTCGAATATGGTAGATAGGGACCATCAAACTAAAATTATTAATTTAATATCAAAAATTTAAAATTTAAAATCCCAAATAATAACGAAAATATCAAAATGTATGAAACAGCTGGTTTTTTTTTCATGATTTCAGAGTTGGTCCCATAGTAAAAGTTTTTCAGTTTGATGGTCCCTATCGACCATATTCGGCTTTTAACAAACACCTTGTATATAATATAAGTATATTTAGTTTTTCCAATACTAGATGTACAAAGTAATAACGGGTATCTCTACGTATGGTTCATCCATTCAATTCTTTATTTAATATCTTAAACGATCTCGCCTCACTCAAATCAAAACACACTGAGAAACTTAATAAAACTAAATATTTACTTCTTTCGTATTATGTGGTATTTACACGGGTCGACTTGGCAGGCAATTTGCTGGTCGATTTAAGTGAACTAGTGCTTTTTATCGACAGTCATTTGTAAAACCGAATAGCGAGCTCGTTGAAATTAGGTTTGCGATTACTTTTTACAAGCGATTGTAAATGCTACTTACAAAAATTGCTAGTTGACTAAAGTCGACCCGTGTAAAAAATGTTTACTCCTTTCGTATTTAGTGTGAGTGGGCCAGAAACAATTATTTTCGTTTGCCCCAGTATAATATAATCAAAGATTCATCAGATCGGACTTAAATTTTAATCATGTTGATTGTCTATTATGAGCACATAACCAGTTGGTTAGACATAACGACGTTATGTATGATAAACAATAATTGTCCATTATTATCACACAAGTGATTGGTAAAACATTAAAAATAATAACGAAGTTTAATTCGTTGAACGTAATGTAGGATGTTGAAATGTAAACCAAAGGTTGTCATAAAACTTCACGGAATTGCTTCAACCGTGATGTATCTTGGTTCTTGTAACTGCAAACTAAGATGCAATATAACATCCGCAGTGATATACAAGCAAAGGAAGTCCTCGCCTTCACTGTTAAAACAATGGCCGTTGAGAAATATATATACAGGCTGTCAAAAACTGCGTGAAAATCGACCTTGGCGAGGGCAAGGTCACTCGGAAGCTTTCAAGTTTACCTACCCTAGCCTGGCGTTTAATGTACCATGAATAAAAATGGAAACAACCTTGACAATTTCCAATACTTCACGGTAAAACCATGACCAACTAAGATTTATGTTTTTGTTATTCATCAAAATTTCCTTCATTCGTTAATTCATAAATTTATAGAGCAAAGGTACTCAAAGACTCACTCTAACTTTCGCAATTAGTCTCAAGTTCCCATCACAAGCACCGGTATTTAATAAAGCCAATTTAATTGATTGAACTCATCAAAGACATGTCAATGTTCACATTTATACTTTTCTGAATTATAAATTGTTGACTGACAGTTCTACTCAAAGCAAACTTTGAAGTTTCTCAATATTACTTAAGCCAAAGTTTACATAAAACTTAGTTAAACACTTAAAACTAACCTCGCCCGTCCACAAACATCTGCGAAGTTGGTGAGACACTAGCTCATAATAATGTATAAGGTTAATCCTCCGCACTTGAACATCACTTCACTTTTTCCGCCCATCGTCCAACGTAAATATTGTCCAACGTATCGCACTGACGCACTCAGAACTAACAAGGGTCGCTCAGAACGTGCGTTCCGCGTCACGCTGCGTATCGGACTGGCGATGGCGTTTCGTGGTTGCGGTATCCAGCGATCTTCTTCATTGACTCCGAACAATCAGAAAACGGAGCGGCTAATGACATTAAAAGTCTCATATCTCACAATCATTAACAATCGTTGAAAAACGAATAAGAGAAAAACGTATATTAAATGGAATTACGATTCATTATTCACAAACGACTGAAAATAGTTGAATTTACGCTGAAAAGTTTTTGCACGATCGCAGCTAAACGCATAAGTTACAGTCATGGAATGCGTTAGCGCCGATATTAATTTCAAATGAGGTTTCTATAGTCGTGCAACTTGAAAAGAAAACCCAGCGAACAAGTGCATACAAGGTGCGCGTGCGTAACTTTTACCTTTTCAACTGAAAGTTCAACGTACCTGTACGTGCCGCGAGGAAAGTTGAGCCACGAGATAGGTTAGACAACTTGCATTCATTGGATTGACACCGGAAAATCAGTGATGTGTTTCCGCTTCTTGTGTAATTTGTAGACACACGTACATTTACGTGGCGGTAAATGGAAGAATAGCTTCATACTTTTCCGCTCTGAATATCAATTCTGTGTAACAGAAATCGATGAGGAATGCTGAAAATTTTCATGATTGTTTCAACCAGAATATGCTTTTGTAATCATCAGGTGCCATAGAGAACAGACTTTAGCGACTATTTTTAAATAAATTAATTAAGTATACGTTTTTGTCCTAATTTAGGCTTATTTAGTAATTTAATCTTTTCCGCGTCATATTAGCCACAAATAAAGAAGCGTTTTGCAGAAATAATAAAACTCATGTAACCAGTGTAGCATCAGCGTCATGCTCAATCTAAGATCTAGAGCGTATTCTTCGCTTTCTCATGAAGCTCTTTGTTGATCAGAACAACGCTCATTCAATTTAGACGACGTGATAATCGCGTTCTACTAATAAGGCGAGCTGGAACGATAATTAACGCACACTCGCGACAATGGTACCGGAAGCTATTCGTGACGTGTGGAGAATAGTACCGGTGCATCCGTTGGTTGCAGTGAATACACTATTTTGAAGTATTAATTTATTCGTAAAGAGCTAAATAAAAAAATTAACGAAATCTCTTAAATACGTAAAAACTTAAAATATTGTCTCTAATTATGACGGCAATAACTAATCTCACAAACTAAACAAGTATTTTTCGTTTCATAAATTAATTTACTTTATTTCGAATCCCTTAGATAAAATTGTGTAAAACGTTGGCAGACAGGAATGTACTGTTACGGTCCGCCGCTCCCGTCTAGCGAACGCCATACATATGCATGGCTTGAAAAACCTGACTTTCTTTACACGCGCAATGTTCTCTAGAATTTCGCAGATTCAATCTCTTTATTGGTCCGCAGCGGTGCGTGTGAGCCGTCGCATTGACGTATAGCGTGAAACCAAAGGTATCTACGCGATTAGTACGCGTCGAACCTAAGTTATGAAATGAGGATTACAATTTAAAATGAGAAGTACCTATAAGTTAACTTATAATACGAAAATATTATGAATGAAAATATTAAATGGAAGAGAAAGCAATGCAAGCGGAAACATGGTCTTTCAACTAGGCGTTCCGGAAATGAATGTAAACATTTGTAGAATACATTCAAGCGATTTTTAATTGTCGTTGTAATTGTATTCTGCGATGTTCCGATAAGCCTAGATTTCAGTTTCCTACCGCCCTCCAGCACATCCATGAGAAATATACAAACGTTGAGAAGAAATACATTACGCGAATGACCTATTGTATGGAAATATCCGACTACCGCACTTCCCAGGGCAGATAAGATAAAATCTAGATTAGTACAAATAGCCTTCATCTTAATAGTCTTACTGGGTGACGCAATATTAGCATTTTGCAAGGTAAGTTAAATATGGCTTAGCTGTCCCATTTGGTTATTTTTAACTGAACAATTTGAAAAGCTATCCGACTGAATAAATTGAAAAGCTACAAACGTTCTTCAAAATTGAGCACAGTTTTAAATAGTTACTACAATTGCATTCTAAATGGATTAATAGACTGAAATTCCCTAAAAATGATAGCCAGAATACCTATAGGTATTCATGTGGTCACACGGCACGAAAAGAGTACAACCATGAACGCCTATGGTGAAAAACTTTACGATTACTTAATGAATTTTTCAGTCATAATAGAACTAACTATAAAGAGTTAAAATCTTCAGTAGACAAGATTGTAGAGTACACAAATCATCAATGTCTAAACAGATGATATAAATAAATAAATAAATAAATAAATGCTTGGACAATTTCACACAGCGCCATCTAGCCCCAAACTAAGCAAAGCTTGTAATATGGGTACTAGACAACGGATATACTACTTATATACTTTTTAAATATATACTTATTATACATAGTAACACCCAGACCCGTCACAGAAATTAAAATTCATCATTTCAATTTCTGCCCGGCCGGGAATCGAACCCGGGACCTCTTGCGTGGTAGGCGGCATGTTGACCACTGCACCAATCAGGTCGTCGATATCATAATGGCAATTTCCTAGTCATTTGATTCAGATGGCGATCACGCAAACGTTAGTGGTAACCAGCATTGTGACTAGGTTTACGATCTTATCTTACACTCTTTATCATTCTGGGCAGGTCGTCATGTGTTTTATCAACATGTAGGTGTTTCTTGTGCTGATACGCAGTGAGAATTTGAGGCCTAATTTCCCTATAAAGCCTAATTAGGCTCACACCTGCGGCTTTTGTGCCGCGCCGCCTACTTTCACACAAGGACATAACAGTATTAGAATCTCTTTTTGTTTTACAATGGAGTTAACATCTGTTTGGAAGTGGAAATTGCTATGCAGTAAGGATATCTTGCACTCTTTGGCTGTCACCTTATAAACAATAAAATGTCAACATACTTTTTAACATTTCAACAACAATTCAAGGGTTTAAAAGTTATTTTACATCATACTTGCTCGGTAACTAGGATTTACTTATATAGTATGAGGCTGTGTAAGTTGGCATGTGCAACACAGTGCATTGTTTAGATAGAACGTTCCATTTTCAAATCACTTTACAATTCAAGGATGGTGAATGCTTTAACTGTAAAGTTACTTTACAATTCAAGCATTTAAAACTCCTTGGTGAACCAATCTCATTTCTTTTATTATAAACTGACGAAACTTTTGGCTGAAAAAAAAAATGAAAATGGCGGCATTTAATTTCAGTTGAAGCTAGGTATGCAAAATTCTGCAATGCAAACACAGATTTATTTTCGTGATTTCGAGGTTGGTCCCATAATGAAAGTTGTTCAGTTTAATGGTCTGATCAACCCTACGAGTTTTCCATAACCCTTTAACGTTTTATTTTTATTTTTGTTTTTATTTTTATTTTGTTTTTTATTTTGATTTTTATTTTATTTTTAATTTTTATTTTTATTAAATTTACCTCGCACGAATGATGTAAAATAGTATGCTTACCTCGGTTGTAAGTAGCTATTACACCCTCGAACTATATTCGCCCTCGCTCGCTTCGCTCGCTCGTGCGTCTAAATATCTCGGGTGCACTCGATCCATTAGCGCCCTTTGCGAGCTGCGCTCGCACGGGCGCCAAATTGGATCTTGTTCTGTAATAGCTAACTTACATCCCTTGTGTAACAAACTACTATTAAACTTTTAATAAGCTTATACTAGAAAAACAAATCCTGTCAAACTTAGTATTTAGATGGAAATAATTATTTTTTTTAAGTTTCATTTTCAAAAAGCTCCAAGCGGTTTTTTTTGTGATATTTTTCGTAATAACACCTGAGATTCGTCTTCGAACAGTCTAGGCCCAACTCACGGTAATTTGTATTTGGGACGGTATCTATTTAGAAAAATCTTCGCAACACGCGTAGGATGAAACGATAATCTTAGCATTGAGCTTAAAAATACATTTGTGAATAATTCGAATGTAATAGAATTCTAACTTCGTTTCCTTAACGACTTTGTCTCAAACGATGTCCATGTTGAATTGTTATTTGCCATAATGTTAACAAATTATTAATTCCAAAGTAGCAACACGGTGATATAGGTATATCCCTCTTTGATATCACTCAGGTTAACAAAGTAGACATACCTAATTTCTCTTATAGTTAATCCGGATTAGTGAGTATAACCACTTCCATTTCAAACTTAAATGACCACGACAAACTACTTTGCTATTAGTAACTATGTACTAAGTTGTTAGGTCTTTCTAAATACTGATGAGTTTTAATATATACCTACCTACTCACGAACTTTGTCTAAGAATACAGGTGTTTTTTTCATACAAACGCGGTAACTTTGATGCCTGGTTTTCTGCAAGGGATGTACCGTGTTGTGTTCTGATGATGGCTATCCAGGGAGTGAATGGATGAGATTCAGATCATATATATCCAACTGATCGGACCAGCATTCTGAAAGATAGAATGGTCAGAGTTCTCAGTTTACATTACGGTAGGATTTCCATACATTTTAATGCTATTTTCGCGGTTTATCAAACATGTCTTTTAATCTCTTAGAATGCTGATCAGATCAGTTGGGTGTGTATAGCGATCTGAATCTCCTCTTACTCCCTGGATGTGGATAGCCATCATCAGATCACAGCACAGTACCTACATCCCTGGCAGAAAACCAAGGCTTCAAAGTTACCTCGTTTGTATGAAAAAAAAACACCTGTATCTCAAGTCAAAGTTGATATAGCATAGCAGTTCTTAAGAATCAATTGCTGTAAAACGTAGGAACTATAGTATTCTCTAAAAGAAGAATGTATTAAACTTCACCCACCAATTTAAATTCAATATACCTATGGCCGTTAGCTAAAAATAAAAACCAATAATCACAAGTATTTTTCAGCAAAGCAAATTGATGAGCGGCGAGTGTGGAAGGGCCGGTTACTCCTAGTCGTTTATTTTTAAACAAAAGTTTCGTCACAAAGCTTAAACTGCGTTTATTTATCGCCGTCTATTGGCATCATTCCTACTTTATTGCTTACGGTTGCTAATGTGGTACAATAAAACTACGGTTAGAATCAATAAGATTCGTAATAAACAGGTTAATTTGATCTGAATGATCTTTAAAATCATGTAGTTAATCAATTATTTAGGTGGTACTGATCTATATAGAGATTTTAAAAACAGATAAGTACCTATATGTATATAGATATATGTATCCCACCAAAAACATTTTCATGTATAGTGCTGCCAAGACTCCATATGGCTTGCACTGTCAAAAAGTTATCAGACCTCATGTAGAGCTAAGCTTCTTACTCTACGCGCACTAACCCTACAAGCCCTAACTTCAAAAACTTTTCACCTTAGTCAAAATTTGTGGCTTGGCCATTTCGCTACATGGAAAAATGTATTCACTCTTCAACAATAATAGTTCTTGTAGTAACGAAACGGCCAAGCCACATATTTTGACTAAGGTTTTGAAGAAGAGTTTTTGAAGTTAGGACTTGTAGAGTAAGGGCGCGTAGAGTAAGAAGCTTGGCTCTATTGGCACCGTGCACGCTTTTGGCGCCACCTAGCGTCTTCCAACTTTGTTGGCTCTGACCTGACCGTTTTGACGTTTTGATATTTAATGGCGGCATTGTGACAAAATGTTAAAAAATACTATACATATTGTGTTATTAATGTAAATTTCAGAATTACTGTGATTTGGGTGGACAAAATGTTGTAAAATCATTTTTGGTCATTTAAATTAAATATGGCAAGTAAGATCTATTCAAAAAGAGTGTTTTATTGTGGTTATATCAGGGTTTGTTTACTTCTTTTTTAGTTGAAGATTTTGTAAAATAAGAGGATAAAGCTACTTTAATAATTTTATTAAGTGATAATAAACATTTATAATTGTTCCTGTATCGCTAGTAATAAATTAAATATCGTTTTCAAACAGATTACAGAGCCTACATTATTTCTACTTTTTGCCACCACGAGCGCTGGCGATTGATTATTATTCCTTCGCACCCAGCGAATATGTATATCGGTATTAGTTTTTTCTTTGCCATATGATTCTACATAAAATTACTCGTAAATTATTATTTCAATTAATTTCTCTTTTTTAAAGTTTTTTTAGTGCTTAGATACTTTTTCTTTCTTTTTTAAATTCCTTCAAATAACAAAAAAAATTAAATGTATATTGTTTACCTTATTTACCGCTTTTTGGGTTCGTAATTCAATATTGGTCATTCATTTTAACGGGAAATTTCATATATTTATTTTCGTAAGTCAGATTTTCATTTAATTCAGAGTCATATGCATTGTGCATTTTAAAAAAGCCTTTACTTCGTTACGTTCATAATTTAACAATATTTTTTCACATCTCACATCGATTATTTTATTAGCAGTTTATATTCGGCGTGTCACTCCCGAACTTTTATATACATGTCATAATGAGTCATTGAGTGACCACGAGCCAACACGCGTATATTATCGAGTGCCAAGAATATGTACAGACAGACAGACAGTATTAGGGTGCAGTTTGAATAAGCGAAATGAAAATATTGACCTTACTGTGATTTATACCAAAATGTTTAATTGACATCAAGTGCAATTTTCTTGAATATAAGTACTGTTACTTTCTGAAGAAAATTTACCAATTTATAAAACCTAACATACAGCATGAAATTTTTATCATTTGGCTACCGCAGTGGGGTGGTTCCACTCATGATTGCAAGTAATTTTTACAATGGGACCAACTCTGATATCGCGAAAAAAATCAGCAGTACCATACTCGTACATTAAGGTCAAGTAGGTATTGCGCTTTTGTATGGAACAGCCGATTTTTTTTCGCGATATCAGAATTGGCCCCATAGTAAAAGTTGCTTCTAATAATGAGAAGAATCACCCAATTCTGGAACCAAATGATTAAAATTTCAGCGTGTATAAGTAAGTATTCTAACTTGATTGTATTTTTGTCATTTGATATGCAACCTTTTTCATTGCCCCATAGATCTGAGAGCCTCATTTATCAAATGCTCACTAATTTCATAACATATTTAACTATTAACGACTGACATTTGATAACGACAAACATTTGCCCGGCGGCGAATCACATCTGCATGCAGGTATATTTTACTTATGTCATAAATGAAGACCTTATTTTGAGCATGATAATGTCACTGACATTAAAATAACATTATTCGTTTTAATGTTTTGCTGTAACAGTTGACTACTTAATTCTATTAAGATACCTATATTTTTATACCGTAAATCCCTTATTCCCATCATCCCATCTGCCCCCTTCGAGATTTGCCACCGGGGTGGTGGTTGGCACTAATAAGTGGCGTTTACCACCAAACGCGACCAATTAGTGCCAACCACCATCCCGGTGGCAAAGCTTGAAGAGGGCAGATGGGAATAAACCCTTTAAATAGGTTATAGACCTAAGTACGTAAATAATATTTTTTAAATAATCTTAAAGATTGACGAACGCAACAAAACTTGAGGTCGTTGCTTAAAAATATTGAGTATGGTTTAGATTTAACAATTTATGATAGGCTTAAGAAAGTCTAAGCTTTTGCCTTTTCGACACATTACACAACAGTCGTAACTATTGGCCCGAGGATATATCTTCGAATGTAAAAAACACAAACACGTATCTTTAGAACGTAACAAGTTTCGCAATTATGGTATCATAATAATTACTCAGTGACTTCCTGATCAATTAAAGTTGATATCAAAGTACTACTTTTACGTGCCAATCATATGGATGTATGTTGTCTGTCACCACCTATGTTGTATGTTTTTTCTACACCATGTAAGACCGAATGTAAGGCCAAGCTTGAAAAATTATCACAAATATTTAAATTGTTGTTTGATATTTTAAAATAAGTATTTTTTATAATTTAAGTTATAATTAATGATCCATCGCTCATGCACGTGACACTACCCTTAAATAAACACGTAAACATAAAAGGTCGGTCTTTGAGCGAAAAAAACGCTCACGCCGCGTTCTGGTCACTGCCAAAATGCCACAACGCGAAATTCTTGTCATAGCTCTTATAAAAACGCCCTGTCATAGACTTTTCGGTCGATGGTTTTGCGGTTGCTTGGTTACCGACATTGTGTCTGAAAAATAGACCTTTGGGAAAATAAATGGAAATCTTTATAACGGTCAGTGCAAGTCTTATTCCGCGACAGCTGGTCCTGTCACGGTCGCCAGCTGTCGCGGAATAAAACTTGCACTGACCGTTATAAAGATTTACATTTATTTTCCCAAAGGTCCATTTTTCAGACATAATTTCGGTAACCAAGCAACCGCAAAACCATCGACTGAAAAGTCTATGACACGCCTAGAACGCGTTGTGGTAATCATAGAAATACCACAAAGCGAAATTCGCGTCGTGGTCAACATACCAAACGGCCACAACGCGTTGCTTGTGGAAATGAAGAAAAGCCATGACGCGTTCTGAGCACTAGTTGGTGTAAATTGTCGGGACGCATACAATGCGCGCGTATGGAACCATGATAAAAAGAATTCGACGCACACTGATTTGCAATACCTGTGCGTGGGTCCTACAAGTCTCAAAACTTTTGATACATATCTTTAAGAAATATTTTTGTGCTGTACTAGGTTAGGTAGGCAGGCGGAAAATTTAAATAAATCGTGTCATTTAAATAAAAGGACATAATTTGTTAGCTAAAAGTATTACTTTATTTGAAAAAAAAAACATTTTTTTAACTACAAATTATCAGTCATAATTAGGAAATTTTAGAACTATTTTGGCAAATACTTTATTTAAAAAAAGAACTAATAATTGTAACAAATTATTAGTCATTGGATTTTTTTTTTCCATACCCAATAAGGCTACTAATTGTTGAACACAAAGTATTAGTCATCAGAAACTACAACTTACTTTCTTAAAATAATTAGGCACTTTTTATAAATTTCATAATTATATATTTTTTCGAAATTAACAAGAAATGAATAAACAGTTTAACTAATGCTTTAATGCATCATTGTAATGCGTTCTGACCATTTACGAACTGTCCAACGTCCGTTGTGTTATGGTTGCACCAACTAGTGCTCAGAACGCGTCATGGCTTTTTTACATTTCCACAACGCGTTCTGGGCGTTTTTATAAGAGCCATGACAAGAATTACGCGTTGTGGCATTTTGGCAGTGACCAGAACGCGTCGTGAGCGTTTATTTCACTCAAAGACCGAAATCGGTCTTTGAGCCTAACATATATAAATGAATGTTTATGTTCACAAAAAAGTAATGTTGTATTTTTACTGGCAAGATCTGTTAACGCCAAAGCTGACAGTAGGACAGGTGAATGATCGACTAAAGATGGGGCAGATTTTAAATAAAGAGTCGTTCAAGGTAGCTTCAAATAGATCAGACCGGACAGCGTTATGTAAACCTCGATTTTTTTATAAATAGACGTTACCTCACCTTATTTTCAGAATTCAAAAATTATTCTAGACCTGTGTTTACCCGTAAAGTGCAGTATTTCAGCCTAATTGCACGTTCCCGAACGGATGTATACGAATGCCTGAGGGAATGGCCTCCCCTGTTCAGTAACTCACGCGAACCAAATAAAGGAACTAATTCTAAACAGTCTCATTTATGTAGAGTAGTACAATAAGTTGGACGATTATTAAAAAATAAAAATGGATCAAAGTAAAAGACGGAATTCATTGCGCCTCATTGACAACTCATCACCTTGTTTAGAAAGATAATGAATATTATAATGAAACAAAACACTGCCTAAGATGTCGCTGAAACATTAAAAGTCGGGCCAGACTGTTGCAAACAAGCCCTCCGCATCGCTCTCCACCGGCGGTTTACAACAGTGTAAACACTTGTTTGCAACCAAAATTCGTTAGACCTTCCACAACCTCTGTGGACGGGACGCCGTTTGTAACGACGGCGACGAGTCGACAACACACTGAGGTGGGAGCCTTGTTGTAAACAGTGTGGACGCAAACACCAACCGTGGGCTCCACAAGCCTCCCACCAAGGTCACCCCTGTGGAAAGCTTGTTTGCAACAGTCTGGCCCGGGTTTTACATAAAAAAATGTCATGAAAGAAATCAGACCAGACCAATGAAATGAACTCAATGAAAAATATAATATTGTTGCTGACAAAAGGGTCTTGAAAAAGTAGGATTTACTTACGACGAAAATTTCTGTTCTTGACTTGTCTAACGCGAAGATCACCATAATATGGGACTCATCCAATATTATGGTGATCTTTGACATGAACTCAAGTAACAAATTATTTTTATAAAAGAAAAATGGGGTCGGTGTAGTTAAAGTACTTTTAATATGTATTTATTTTTCCAATACGAAATTTGAGCAGTGTGTATGCGTTCGTACGCGTTTCTCGCAAAATAACTAATATTACACAAAACATTAAACAATCCTAAGAACTTCTTTACTAATAACCCAGTAACCACCTCGACCGAAAGTGTTTCATTTGAATGTTTAAAAATGGCTTGTCTAATTTCTTTGATGCTCTATAATGTTTGAGATCAAACAAGCGATTGGCTTGCATTCCTGAGCACTGAAACGTGAAAGCTAGAAGTGAAATAATTCCGTAACCACATCAAGAAGCCCTAAATCATAGGGCAATGGTAAGAGACGCAATTGCTTAGTAAACACGCTGCCTCTATAAGAGGACGCTTTTAACCCGAAAATACACATCACACTAAACACCGGTATTTCGAACTACAAACAATACACTCAAATACGATTTTATGTCAGTTTTGTAGGTGTTACTCACAAATGTTCTTAAATTTAGAGAATACCATTTAAAATAATGTTTGTAGCGTAGTTCAGATGTTATGTGCTGTTAACAAGTAAAATAAAACACTTGTCAATTGAAATAAAACAAAATACTAGGTTAGATACATACTACATTTGTAACTATTGCTTCTGAAAATTATCATAAACATAAACCTTTCTTTTAAATATTTGAACATGAGTAAAATAAAATAAAAACTAATATTAATTTGGAAGTAACTCTGTCTACTCGTATGTATGCTACCTTTTCATTTTGGTATAGATACTGGACCAAGGAAAAGGACATAGGCCTTTTGTTGCGAAAATAAATTATGAAGACCTGTGGCGGTAGACTTTAGTCACCTAGCAATTCGGCCTAGGCCGCAGGTGAACAAACTTATCTGATCTGGTGGCCAAAACTGGAATTGAGTGTTATTTATTACATATTGCTACCTAGGTTACGCCATTGACTACATAAACCACAGCGCCGTCACCGATGTATCACCTGCGATTCAATTTTACAAGCGACTTGCTAGGTGACTTAAGTCGATCAATATTCTGTGCCGCACACTGCACAGCTGACTAAAATCGACCCATGTAAATAGCTCATTATGAGTCAGAAAACAGATTGTAAATTATTTACTCTGCGAAACCTTGAACCGCGAGTAGGTAATTAAAATTTACTCTCCCCGCTGTAGCTCATAAAAGCGGCGTACTCTGTAAATACGACGTAAAGCAAACAAGAAAAAAAAATAGCCAGTTTCCGATACAAAAACCTAGCGACTTCCTCGCGGGTTCGCTTCTGGGAACTAATGAAATACGTAAATAGTACCGGCCCCGTGGACAGGCACGGGGCGAGCCGTCCGCCGCGCTGACGGCCCGATGACGGATCGGGGTGACATTGAAAAAAAGTGCGGAACATCCTGCCTGCCGTTTGTTGTTCAAAAAGAACAAAACCTTTGTTCTAATGTTCCATTTTTAAACAATTGTTGACGTTTATTGCTAGACTTCTACAGCACGAATAGGTGGTTGAAACAGGGTTAAATTCTTCAGCTCGTTTTATGTAGAGTTGTAGACATTCGGGCTGAAAAACCCTGCTTTAGACTTTAGAATCACTTGCATTATCATCTATGAGTGTTATATTGATTTCTTCAACCCTTTTCATTATTCACGTACGAATATTGTTTGCGTACAAGAATTACAACATTTAATCCTTTAATAATCCATTTTACTAACACTTTAATCCTAAATACGACATTACCTACATCATCGAATTCCGAAACGCAATATATCTTGGCATGTTAGCAGTTAATTATTAATAGTGTACTGCCATAAACTTAAACAGTAGCCCTGAAAAAAAAACAAATTCACAAACGGGTCATAACTCTATTCTTAGTTAATTTGTCATATTGAGGAGCAGTGGCGCAGCCCGATGTAAACTCAGGAGTGCAGGCTATCCGTAAACTGGGTTATTTTTGTACTTTCACGGTTACTTTATCAAAATATTTTTCGTATAAAAACTGATTCTCTTTAGATTAGAATCCGTGGTATTAAATGCGTTTAACCTACCTTTTCCTGATGACGCGCGACGTTTCGACCGAGTTGCATCGGCAAATAAAATGCAAAGCGAAAGTTTAAAAGTGTACTTATTGATTCTCTTTATTGAGAGTTTACAAATACAAAAGGTGTAGGTATTCGAAGACTTGTTTCTTGTTTTTAAGTATTATTCAGGTAGGTATGATAAAATGTATACAGGGTTATTTGTAAAACACCAACAACCTCGCAGGATTAGTTTACTATCATCATAAACAACAACATTTGTTCTACGACTTTTCCGAAAGCAGCATAAAAAAATCAACTTCTCATACAAAACTTGATAAGCCGTTCAGACAGAAAGTTGATATTTTTTTGTCTGTTTTCGGAAAAGTCGTAGAACAAATGTTGTTGTTTATGATGTTAGTAATCTACTATTGCGAGGTTGTTGGTGTTTTACGAATAACCCTCTATTTATTCTTGGTACAGAAGTACCTACTACTATTTAAAAACTAAAATATTCTGCTTATATTAACTAAGTAGTACTAATATGTTATGTGTTATATTTATCTCTTTTCATCGATTACAAAATGACACGTATGGACCGTCGGCCCAGAAGCTCATTTTCAATCTATCGCATATTCGTACTAGACCATATTGGCCAGTATGAGTGACATGCAAAACACCGAACAACTGCCAAGCTTCTCAGTTTATTTATGATCCAAAGGCATGAGAGCTTTAAAGGTGTTATGGGCACTGATGAATTCGATAAGTCGTCGCCGCCCTTATGTCACGCATCGCTAACAGCAAAAAGCGACAAACGACAGACAGAAAGTCTGACGCTGATAATCCTTGACATGTAACTGCGGGTTAACATCGTTCCGGATTATAACCACTGCAATGTATTTCTGTAATGGATTTAATTATTACCCGTTTTTCTCTTTGAGCTTACTTCTACATATTTACGAGTATATTGTGGTATAATGGTTTAGGGGAATATAATTTGTACTTTTTATTTGTTTCAGCTTTATAATGGTTGTAATAAAAGTGTTGAGTGTTGTTAAATGTACAAAAAAATAATTTGACTCATATTTGGTCTTATTTTGTAAATGCATATTATAATAATTGTGGTAAGTCGATACGTCGGATGAAAATAAAATAAAAACTTAATGTTTGATGCATATTTTTAACACCCATTTATTTGTATATGCATTTACGAAAAGTGATTGTTTAAAAAAAAAAGTATCTAAGATAATATCACTTCAAGACTTCAAGTGGTCATTATGACAAGTAGTAGGATAACGTACCCATACGTGAACATAAATAAGAATATTTTGTAAATAAAAAAGTTCTTGTCTAATTAGTTTTTCCTTGTAGCGTTTATCCGTTTATACGGTACATAGAAACATCTAGGTAATTAAGTTCACATACGGTAATACAAGTTCTAGTGGACGTTATAAGAATACATAAATAGAACTAAGTATTGACACGACATTCAGCTTGAAATCATCTCACAATCAAGGGCCAACCGCGCCAATCCTCCTCGATATGAACGAAAAATATTTAGTTTTGGTTATAGATACGAACAATAAAACCAAAAACAAAGCGTTACTATTACAATTTCGTTCACAGGAACAAATTATTAGCTTTATAAAATTGCAACCCCGCAATGCGATTTCAATCTTCATTTCAATCGTCACTACACTCCAGTAGGGTTGCCAACCCTACTATATAATATAGTATCCTACTATATTGAGGGCTCGCCTACTATATTTTTTGAAAAAATATATAGTAGGCAAAACTACTATATTTTTGCATGTGAAAAAATTTTACAAAAACAGCAAAAAAAATTACTTATACTTTTGCACATAAGTAAATTTGTGTTTAAATACTTGTGTTTATGGTTGTTGAATAAATTATGAAAATGTTAGTATAAAAAATGCAACTTCTTTAAAATCCTCCATACAAAACGATAACCTACTATATTTTTTGGATTTTTTCACCATCTACTATATTTTTTTTTCACGTAATAATCTTGAAACTACTATATTTGATGCTAAAAAAGTTGGCAACCCTACACTCCAGTCAACTTACGGAAACCTCAAAAGTACTTAAGTTTACATTTTGAACCTGAAGGCTTTTACCTTCATTACACGTTTTTTAAAAAAAATATCCTAATCGAGATGAGAAAAATACAATGTTGGACAGCTTAAATCAGTTACACAGTTGCCTACGTGGTATAATAGTAGCCCACTCAGTATTTTTGTCACTCATTTAGAATTTTCACTGCTAATAAATTATTTATTTCCCACATGTAGTCAGTCGCCCATTTTACGTATTTTTTGTAATCCACAGTTTGTCACCCAAAAATTAAACCGCTGCCAGGTTTAGTATTTAAGTATCCCAGTAACTTTAATTATGTCCAGTCACCCAATTAATTAATTCCCAATAACATATTTGTATAACAATTAAGAATAAATGCAGTTTAGTTTACAATCATTCTTTTCGTAACTGTTGGCTGGAGTATACACTGCTGACTTTAGATAATAACATAGCTAGTAAGACTAGTGCTTACCAACAATCTGCGAGATTTCGTCGAGTTCACACAGTGCCATATGTCTACGTCAATTAGCATTACCGAGATACACGACTATTCGTGACTAAATTAATCCCTTACGCTTAGAAAGCACAGAAAATAATAAAAGGTCTCGAGTGTTACTCAACCAATATTTACTTGAGTATGAGTCAAAACTTCTAAACTTAGAAGTTCTTCGGCTTTGCTTTAAGCTTCTTAAGCCATTCAGTGATAAAAAGATTCTTCACATACGAAATTATAAAACGGTAAAGAATTTGTAATTCTGTGACTGTTGAAATAAATATTTATGAAATAGATAATTAGTATTGGAAAATTCATATTTCCATTGAGATTCTCGGCGTGTTCAATAATTTCTCTTTCTTGCTCGTTACATGCACAATTTACAAGTCAATACATGAATACAGTCAGTATGCAAATGGCACTGCAACACTTATGCATGCAGAGCAAAATACACATGCAACATATTGTATAATCAACGATTCGTTTTTAGGATTTCAAACGAGTAAAAAATCAATGGCCTGGATTTCTAAAAAGTTTTATAATTATAACTTTGAATATTAATTAATACTATAAAAAAGTTAAATCGCAAAATCTACTGTTGGATTCCGGGTTACAGAATAAAAAAAAACCGGCCAAGTGCGAGTCGGACTCGCGCACGAAGGGTTCCGTACCAAAAAACGGGCCAACTGCGAGTCAACTCGCGCACGAAGGGTTCCGTACCAAAAAACGGCAAAAAAATTACAATTGATGTATGGGAGCCCCTCTTAAATATTAATTTTATGCTGTTTTTAGTATTTGTTGTTATAGCGGCAACACAAATACATCTTCTGTGAAAATTTCAACTTTCTAGCTATCACGGTTCATGAGATACAGCCTGGTGATAGACAGACAGACAGACAGATAGACGGACAGCGGAGTCTTAATAATAGGGTCCCGTTTTTACCCTTCGGGTACGGAACCCTAAAAACATCTTTCTATATGGGTTGGTTCTAGAGATTGACAGACGTTTAGGATCACAATAGCATTTTGCGACTAATATTATGCTTCAAAAATTATCATTTGATTGCCAATATAAATGTTAACTATTTGAATTTAATCTATGTAGGTAGGTTCTTAATAGAAAAGTAAAAGGTGGATACTTTATATGACTATGATTGTAACTATAGTATGCCTACCTAACCAAAACGAAAAATCATATGAATTTGCAACAGCATTTTTTTTTACTACATAATAATTATGCAAATCATAAGGTTAGTAGGTGACGCCAACGCGATAGCATTGCATAACGAAGATTAATTATTTCGTTTTTTTTTATAAATCGCACATACAACATCAAAGCCTTTATGAAATTATATAATATGAACAACTTCAATAATATTATCCGAATATACGAGAGGTACCCATTCCTCAAAGGTTAATACCATCGCAAAATATTCCTCTAATGGGCTATTGGCACTTGAAAACTAGCCAAAAACGATAAAAGGGGCATCTGGCATTGACGATCATATTGAATTGATGTATTAATATACATTATCGTTTTCGTTTCGAGGCCGAAAATGTACGTTGCCATCTCTTCTGAAATACAAATTGAAAATCTCTCAAAAACCAACACAAATAGGCTTTTAAATAGATATCTATGAATAATAAATAAATAAACTACAGTAATTGTCGTCAATGGTTTAATTTTTTATTGTTTATAATCTTATAAACTGTGTATTGTAAAATATTCTTTACAACGCGACGTGATTTTGACAAAATTTAACCATTGGCGAGAATTACTGTAGTTTATTTAAGAAATAATGTCAGTATATTTTGTTATAAAAAGTTTTGATTATTTTAAATTTTCTGAATTGTGTATGTAGGCTGTTCTCTAATGCTGTTGATCATGACTGAAAGCCTTAGTTATAGGGAGTAATATCACTACATACATAGTATAAAACAAAGTCGCTTCCCACTGTCTGTCCCTATGTGTGCTTAGATCTTTAAAACTACGCAACAGATTTTCATGCGGTTTTTTTTAAATAGATAGAGTGATTCAAGAGGAAGGTTTATATGTATCGATCGCTAGTCGATATGTATTGGTCGCTAGTATTATCTAAATTAAATTCCAAATGTACTTACTCGAGCACCAACTGATTTAGTCTGACATAGAATATTTATTACCTGAAACAAAGAAGACACATTTTCAAACACCATAACTTCAACATTTTAGAAATAATTTCGAACGTATTTTTTTATTTATACACGTTACGCTTAAATATTACGCTTATAAAACTTACACTATGAGTTTCACTAATTTCAAATTTAAGGTACAATTTATATTGTTCAATTCATTGTGGTGGCAATTATTTAGCATAATGAAATCTGTTTTTTTGGTTCTGGCAACTAAAAGTAGATCACTTATCGACGACGGATGTACTACGATTTTCAATTTAGCAAACCACGTCTCGTATTCGGGAAAACATTTCTATAATTATTTATAGAAATGTTTTCCCGAATATGTAAGAAAGAACCCCTATGTGCGATTCTCATTAATACCGTGTATTATACATTTTATAGTTATTCACTCTTTAGAAAACGCGCCAACACGAGACGTGGTTTACTAAATTGAAAATCGTAGTACATCCGTCGTCGATATGTGATCTACTTGTAGTTGCCAGAACCAAAAAACAGATTTCACTTTGCTAAATAATTGCCCCCACAATGAATTCTGAAACAAAGAAACAATAGAATATAAAGATTTATTAGCCGCTTAGAGAACCTTTCCAAACAATTGCTAAGGCGTTTACTGACCGCGTTGCGTAATTTAGCGCTAACTGACGACTAAGCTAGGGTTATCATCACGCGCACTTACTCGTTAGACAATTTTCAGCTCTGGAAAGCAATCAACTGGAACTTTAAATAATATTTAAAATTCACTTGAGTAATCATTTAAGACAACTCGCACAAGCGTAATTTTCAAATTTTATTTTTTTTTGTTTTTAAATAATGTGTTTTGTTTGCTTACTTAGTCTTAAACTGCGGATATAAAATAATAAATTAAGTACTCCAAAACAAATATTACCATGATAAATTCGTCATACAGACATCCATCCTGTACCTATATGTAGGGTCCAAACGAAGAACTTTACACTTACAAATCTATAATCAATAACAGTCACACCATCCAGTATTTCATTAATTAATTTTAATTCATTGGTTTTAATTAACACTTTCATAAAATATTCTTACGTACTTTGTCAAAATTTTCTGTTCTAACTCAAACATTTTCCCAATAGCGTCAAAGCAAACCCTACACCCAGCTGACTGCTGATGTGGCTTGCTAAACATCGACACTAACAGTTTAGTGCTATTGCAAAAACTCAATGACATTTCCGTTGGCGACTTATAATGCATTGCTTCCGTGTCAAGTACTATGCACTCTACGTTAGTTGATTAGAGGCAGACATGCAACGCGTGGCTCGAATAGGTATATTTGCGAAATTACGAGCCTCTCTGGAGTGCACTTGATTGGAACAAGCAAGATATGATTGGATAAATATGCAAATACGCTTGGTTTTCGGTAAGACACGAAGGTTAAATGTCTACATAATTTGCTGTTTGATTTATGACTGCCTTAGAAGTAGATTTCTTAAGATAAGCAGAAAAGGTTTTAGTGAGATAATAATATGTGTACGCAACAGAATGAGGTTGATTTGAATTACACATGTTGTTACAAATATATTTTTAAGGATTGCAATAAATTTTCTTAAAAGTTCCATACGAAATTAATGTTTCGATACCAAGGCAAAAGTTTTGAAATATTTGTAACAGTATTTTTCTACCACAGATCACAGTTCGCAGCACCATTTCAAATTGCAAACACCTTAGATTAAAAAACGGTTTACCAATTGCTGCAATTTTATGCTGTGGTGTGTAATACATTAATGAAGTTTTAACTAGGTTATTGTAACACATAGAATCATTATATTAACAGCACTTAATGGCAATCGTCTGCTCACTCTACAAACATCAAATAGTTTAGTTTCTTTGTTGAATATTGAAATAAAAAAACTTCGTTTTATTCTCACGCACACGATTGTTGTTTTATGAACATTCCTCAAAGAAACCGCTAACTACAAAGCCGTACTTCGTGACCCAGTAGTCTTTACGTAATCTTACCTTTAATGCCATACATAACAGTTGTAAGAGAAATGTCCAAAACGAAGATAATTGGAAACAATTGGGAAATATTTATTGAAAAAATATCACGATTTCACGACATCAGGAGAAATAAACTGTCGCTAAGACAGCCCAGAGAAAAAGCTTGTGGTCAATCGAATGTAGGTAAGTGAATTTAAGTCAGAAATTTTACTTTTGGAATTTTGAAATTAGACGAAAAATGAATTTAAAAGTATAAGGAGTATCAGATACTTCAGCAATGCCCTTAAAAAATGACACTAAAAAGGCCTACTATATTAAAAGTTTATATTACCTTAGAGCAGAAACCAAAGCATAACCAAACCAAAGCATAATATGATTTTCTTAAACATGCGCGGAAATATTGTCATTACTTTTGAATAAAGAACACACGAAGTATCATATTTACGTAGATTGAAAAACCTAAATCACTTCCCGGCGCGTTCTTTGAATTTGGAACGAAGAGCGCGCCGGCAATGTTGTATGAAACGGTGTGCTGTTTGAATTTAGAACTCTTTCATTTATCGTACACATTGCGTTCTCGTGGCTGTATAGCCACAGATGCGTTTACCTTTCGGCACAAACCATGGAAATAATACTATAAACCGGATTGAGCGCTTCGCCCCAAAACGAGCCGACAGAGAGGTCAAGTAGATGTATGTGTCCTTTTCTTCATTAGGGTGACCAAACCGTATGGTTGGCCGGAGACATACATAATACTTTAAACTGTTTAATATAAACTTAAATACCTAGGTAGTTCTTTATTTATAATTAACACTTATTACCGCGTTTTTATTAGGTTGCTTGCTCTTTTGTTTCTTTGAGCACAAATTTTGCAAACGATTTTATACTAAACTAGCGGCCGCCCGCGACTTCGTCTGCGTGGACAGTTTTTTCGCTATCCCTCGGGAACTATACGTTTTTTCTGGATGAAAGTTACCCTATGTCCTTTTCTGTACCCCTGACAACGTGTATGCAAAATTTCATGATGATCGGTTCAGTAGTTAAGACGTGAAGGCGTAACAAACAAACAAACAAACAAATAAACAAACAAACGGACTTTCGCATTTATAATATTAGTAAGGATTCCCGATGACCTAGAGACTTGAAACTTTGAACACAGGTCAGAAATGGAAGGAAATGCAATATTACAGTGTCATTGAGGTGATCTGATAATGGAGCCGGAAGAACGCCACAGGAACTCTATGATGAATGAAACTATACAACCCCATCGTGTTTGGGCTTATTATGTCTTGACAAGTACTCTGACGGGAGACGAGGTTCAGGGTAGGCGCGGTCGCAGCCTGAAATTTTGGGGGGGGGGAGGGGTCACTAATAATAATAATTGCTTTTCTGTAAATTTTTAGAAGCTTTTTCTATGTGACGTGTACGATTTTGGGGGGGGGGGGGGGGTCATGTCCCCTGTGACCCCCCCCCCCTCAGACCGCGCCTGGTTCAGGGTCGGATGATGAAGTCTGGATTCCATGCCATAGGAACTCAATATTGAAATCATGCAACCCCATCGAGTTTGGGCTCGTTTGAATCGTCTTGACGAGTGCTCTGTTGGGTAATAGTATCCAAGAGTCTGATGAAGGAGCTGGAAGAAGGCCACAGGAACTCTGCAATAAAACCTTTCAACCCCATCGAGTTTGGACTCGTTTGAATGGTCTTGACGAGTACTCTGATAGGCGCTGGTATATTTTTAGTTTAGCTCGTTAACTAAAAAAAAGAAAATTAATATTTATTTAAAAAATATATTTTTTAAGAACAAACTATTTATCACGTTTTTATTAAGTTGCTTTTTTGTTTTTATTTTTTAAATATGGTAATTCAACCAATTAAAATCTAGTTTATTCAAATCAATTTAATTTCAAGTGTAAATAATTACGCAACTTTAAAGTTTATTCCAATTTTTAATAAAAATGCAACGTGCGTGAACTTCGGAAAAACAAATAAATGTTGGAAAAACAAGTAAAAGTAGGAAAACATTATCTAGTGATCTGTAGTTAAAAAAAGATGCAAACGATTTTCGACTTTATTGACGTTTGAAATTCGATTGCTTTTTCCCATAATTATACTTGTACATTTACTTTGCTGTTTCATTAAAAACTGTTATTTTGGTAAAGATGTCAATAAGGTCTAAAATACTTGCACCAATTTGTTTACTTGTGAAGGTAATAAAATAGGTGCAAGAGATTTACGACGACACAGTGTTTAAAATATAAAAAAAAAACAAAATGGCGGCCAACTATATTGTTCGTGGGCCGATTTTATGAAACTCGATTTTGTTACTATTTTGATAAAAATATAACAAAGAAATGTTAAAAATATAAAAAAATATGGCAGCCAACTCTTTTATTTGTGGGCTGATTTGAATGAAACTCGGTTTTTAGTACTAATTTGACAAGAAACTAATGAAACAATATGTATTGAAAAAATTAAAAAATCCAAGATGGCAGCCAACTTGTTTGTTTTTGGGCCGATTTCGATAAAACTCGGTTTTTGGTAATATTTTGACAAGAAAATAACAACGCAATTTTTAAAATACTAAAAATCTAAGATGGTGGCCAACTTTTTTGTTTTTTGGGCCGATTTCGATGAAACTCGGTTTTTGGTACTAATTAGACAAGAAAATAACAACTCAATGTAAACTGATGGAAAAATCAAAAAAAGATCAAAATAGCTGCTAATTTGTTTTTGGGTTGATTTTGATGTGACTCGGTTGAAAAAAACAAATAAATAATTTGGCTGCCATCTTAGATTTTTTTATGACATTCCGTTGCTGTTTTCTTGTCAAAATAGTACCAAAACCCGAGTTTCATCAAAATCAGCCCACAAGCAAAACAATTGGCCGCCATCTTGGATTTTTAGTTTTTTAAAAATTGCGTTGTTATTTCTTGTCAAAATCGTACCAAAAACCAAGTTTTATCGAAATCGGCCCAAAAACAAAAAAGTTGACCGCCATCTTGTATTTTTTAAATTTTCAACATTGCGTTGTTATTTTCTTGTCAAAATCGGCCCAAAAACCTAAAAGTTGGCCGCCATCTTGGATTTTTTAAATTTTCAACATTGCGTTGTTATTTTCTTGTCAAAATCGTACCAAAAACCGAGTTTCATCAAAATCGGCCCAAAATCAAAAAAGTTGGCCGCCATCTTGGATTTTTAGTTTTTTAAAAATTGCATTGTTATTTTCTTGTCAAAATAGTTCCGAAACCAAGTTTCATCGAAATCGGCCCAAAAACAAAAAAGTTGGCCGCCATCTTGGATTTTTAAACTTTCAACATTGCGTTGTTATTTTCATGTTGAAATAGTACCAAAAACCGAGTTTCATCGAAATAGGCGCACAAACATGAATTTGATTATTGTTATTAATTTTACCGTCTCGCCTGCGACCTCTAGCCATATAAATAGAACAATTTAGTTTTTTTGGAAATCTGAAATGGTGCAGTATTTATGGTCACACTAGTTTTGTAAAGTAACATTTCCTATAGATTGAAATTCTTAAATTGAAATTCGGCGCCAAGGTCAAAATCGGAGTTGCCAAGATTGACACTTCTATTTATTACCACCTCACCGATGATAGCTGATTAGCATTATTTTAGATATTTGATTAAATCAAAAGAGTAAGTTTTATATTACAATTATTATGTGTCATTCTAAATTAATATTTAAATAGTATATATTCGACTTCCCATTCCGAATCCTTAATTTTGATACACTACTTGATTGGTAACGTACATATTTTTAGTCCTACTATCGTGGTATTATTGTTTAGTAATGGCAATTGTGCGAACGAGACACTGACCTCCACCTGGTGTTGTCTCATTCACACAGTAGTGCCTTCAGTCAATTTCGTCGATAGAATTTCAACTCTATCACAAACGCAATAAAGTTGAATTTCTTTTAAACGATAAGTGAAAATTTTTGTAGAGTACTCTCTCCCTATTATAAACCTCCTTGGCACAAACTGTGAAATAAAATAAAAAAATGGCGGTAAAGCGGAGTTTGTTGTTATTTTGTTAATAAAAAATAATTAAAATGAGTTCCGGTGATTCTGAAAGTGAAAATGAAATGAACATTGATTGCACTCCACCAGATTTAAGATCGGAAGCTAAATTAGCAATGGAAAACCTACTTTCAGCGAAATCAAATGAAAAATATATGAAACTATATGAAAATTTCATGTTCTGGAAAATCGAGAAAAATACAAAATTGTTCTCCGAAACAGTGTTTGTGGCGTATTGCAATGAAATTGCTAAAACGAAAAAGCCGTCTACATTATGGGCGATTTATTCTATGCTGAAATGTATGTTCATATAATTATTTAATATTAATTAAATTTATTATGTAAAAGGCCCTTTTTTATTTCCTTGCATTTTTTTAAGAAAAGCACTATATATGCCTCGGCCGAAATGGCAATTGGCTTTGATAACTTTTTGAACATGACTGGAAATCTCAAAACCATTTCGAGGAATAAGCTTTCGGTACAGTGTCTACTAATTAAATTTCAAAATAAGTCTATATTTTTAAAGATATTTATAATATTCAATAAAAAGCTTAAACCTTCAAATGACCTTCATATGACGTCATTACATACAGATCCCCCAGCCATAATAAAAAAAAAGAAAAAAGTGCAAAGACAAATTTGACAATGAACTTGGCATTAGGGATGGTGGAAGGTGGAAGTGAAAAAATATCTAGTTATTGCTTTCTCTGTGAAAATATCTATATAGGTAATATTTCTAAGAAAAAAATGGGACGAAATGGGATGATGACTAAGTAATGGATTCTAATTTTAAGGTATAACGTTTAAAGGTAAAACATAAAAAATAGCAAAATAAACCCCTACGCGAAATTTTGGCTAGATTTGACGAATTTTACGATGATTTTTAAGACTCAAAAGTTGGAAAAAATCCAAATGCTCCAGTGACAAAATAGTTTCGACTATTAGAATCCATACGTAATTACAAAAAAAATGTTTTGGAAAAATTATTGTAAAAACATCTATCGATATATCAGAGTATTTAATATCGCCCGAAAAATATCGATGAACTTATCTCGTAATTTTTTCCACATCCCTACTATTAAATGTTTGTAAATACAAATAAAGTATGCACATATTTTCACAATGTTTATTATGTTATCCTGCAAATTTATCAGTCCACAAGCAATCGTTACAATTTCATCCATGTAGCCTACATCCAAAATAGACACAATAATATACAATACATTTCACAATTTGGGTAAATTGGGCGTGTCAGTTTTTACAAAGTTTTTCAGCTGAGTTTCCACTGGTAAGCATTTTTATTATAATTTTACCACCTCAAAAATTATTGCGGCAAATTAAGAAGGTAGGTTAGAACCGTAACAACTGGATTAAATAAATAAAATAGAAGAAATATTAACTATAACTTATTTGTTTACAAACAACCATAAAGTCATTATGACAGGTAATGACACTTGGCCGTTCTTTTTCTATAAGTAGATGGCAAAGGTTTTCCTTCTTAAACTTTCATGCCACTAATGACGTCATTCCGGTTGACCATATCTGCTCGACAAATATATTTATAAAAAAATAAATACGGGACCAAATGTTAAATATTCAAATTAGTTTCTTAAATTGGCCTAATCTGTAGTAATAAAATATAAAAAAAATACCTTTTATTTTTTAACCAAAGCCAATTTCGCTGCCTTTGCAATAATGTACTATTAAAATAAAAATCAACTCCTCAAATACTTCATAGCATAACATTAGGTTTTTTAGGATTATTTAAAATTACTGTTTTCTGATATGCGAGTACGTATAATATAGTAAAGATCCGCTGCATCATACATAACATGCAATAATTTGTCTATCGCCAACCTAATGAAACAAATTGACAGTTATGAGCTCGGACTAATATGAGCAGTAGTCATTGAATTAATAAATATTTGCAATTACCGCCGTATGCTTCGGTAATAGAGGCGTTTCGCTCGATGCTCTTCCGTTTCTTTCATAGTTACCGTTGTTTAAGCGTAACTGTATCAGCTATCACCATGATTAGTCGCGTGTTAAATTACAAATATGATTGTGCCAATCTCGATTGGATGTTAAATAAATCATAACTGATCCTCCGTTGTGATTTATATACGAACTACGGTGTTGATTCTTATCCCATGAAAAAGTTATCTTAATCAAAGTTTTCAATTAGGTATACCATATACCTGTTCCGAAAATGCGAATGCGCTTAATGTAGATAGTACAAGCAATGAAGATTGCAAAACGTTAGACAAATATAAATAAAGTGTTACGAAATTTAACAAAAAACTGAGCACATGTACAGTCAGCAATAAAATTCGCTTAGCACTTTAGTACTTTGTCATAGCCTTTTTTATGTCAATTGTCTTATAGTTTGAAACATTTCTCAAAAAAGTTGCTATGATAAAGTACTAAAGTGGTAAGCGAATTTCGTTGCTGACCGTACAACGGAATATCATCAAACAACTCGTGGATTTTCTAATTTATCTACTAACTACGCAACTTAATAGATCGAGAACCTAAAGAATTCAACAAGTTATTCTTAAGCAGAGAAGTCATTTGATCGTAAAGAAAAAATGCATTAATTGGTTTAAAACGGGATTAGGCGGGGTATGCCCGTGCCCGTGGCAAGTTCAAAGCTAATGGATGAGTTGGAATTTAGAGGAAGCACACTCTTTCAGCAATTAGATAGCGCGTCGCATTATTCTTACAGTGTATCGAATTCACTAACTGTAGGCCTTCATGTTTTAAAATCATTTACAGGAAGTAAACTTTTAAACTTTCATTTACCTTGCTGTCAGATGAGAAGGAAGCTAACCATCGCTAATTCAAAGTACTTACAAACTTTTCTAAAAAAAACAAACGCCTCTACAATAGGCATAAATTGTTTTATTTGAACGTAAGTTTCAATTTATACCAAGTGTATTTTGTCTATTTTCCCTCACAATTGACGACCTCCGTGGTCGAGTGGTTCGCACGCCGGTTTTCAAGGCGTCACCATCTCTTGAGGTCCCGGGTTCGATCCCCGGCTGGGTCAATGTAGAAAATGAACTTTTCAATATTGTCTCAGGTCTGGGTGTGTGTCATACCACCGTTGTTTCTGATTTCCATAACACAAGTGCTATAGCTACTTACTTTGGGATTGGAGCAATGTATGTGATGTTGTCAAATATTTATTATTTATTTAAAAAAAAAAAAAAAAAAAAAAAATATTAAATAAATAAACCTTCAAACAACATACTTATTTTAATAGGCCAAATTGTGTTACAAAAGTGTAACTTTTAAAAGTAAATCAAGCTCACCTTCACAATTATGAACTACAAAAACGTAATTCCAAGAACGATATAGAAAGTAAGGAAGCGATAAATAAACTGTGGGAGGGACTATTAGCTATTAGTGTTGAGTTCCCGGAGATTCTTTGAAAGTAAAGAAAAAGATGTGATGGTCCGATGACGGCACTCGAAACAGCGAGATCGAGTTCACATCACGAATAAACGTCAAAAATCTGTTATTATGGTACATTGAAAACAGTTACAAAAACGTAGTGATTATTTCCTCTATGACAGTTACCATTGTTTCCATAGTACCGTTTTGACATTTACTCGATACTAATTCGATCTCAGATTCTCGATCGCGTTCGGGAGTGGCCCCCCAGATAGCGTGTTTTTCGTTTGTTTATTGAAAATTTACATGTAATAGTTATCTCTTCTTTTAGTTATTGTTCAGAAAAATTAAACTGCAATATTATTTATGTGTATTCTTCATTGATTCTCACTCGACATAATGAATAATAGGTTAATCCCAAGATTTTCAAGAAATGTAATTCCGTTTTGTTGGTATTAGTGTAAAGATTATTAAATAAAATTAATAAATTATGATGTTGAATGAATTATTATTAAATGAGTGAAATATTAATTTATTGACATAATGAAATCAGTCTCAAAAGTTATTTGTAATTTGTCACGACTCTGTCAATAAGAAAGAAGTGTTTAATTACTTGACAAGTTTAGTGTTAGTGAAATCTATTTCATTTATTTGCTAGCAAACATAGTTAAGGATTCAAAGTTTCCCAATTTGGCGAACTGTCATCCTCCCACATTGACGACGCAAGCACACTTTCTTTCATTGAATCCGTCCCACGCTGTATTCAGTGTATTGGCTCCTATCACAGCCGGTTACAAAATATAAAGCGGAAATTTCGGACATTTGTATTGTTGCGTAATAGGCAAATTAGCATCCAATTGGCACATGAGTTAAACGACCTGAGAAAATTAAACGTTTTGTTTTTACACTGACACAAAGATTCTTAAATTTATTACACTTGAAACCAAGAATTATTGTCGTAGTTAAAAGATTTTGATAGTTGATGATGAATAAATTCGTATTTACATTGGTGGTCTGTGTTATCTTCATCATAGGTATGAAATTATAATTTACAGACACTTAAGTTACATAGAAAAATATTTACTTTTATGTTATTATTTTCCACTTTCATTTCTGTTATGCTAATCTTTTACTTGATAATTTATTACTGATCTTACATCTCATCCAACATTTTCTTTTATTTCTTGCATAAATTAAACATAACAATGAATGAAACACCACAACTCATTCGAAATAATAGGCAAGTAATTTTCATAACAACGTGGTTATGCTTTATGTGTGTTATTACGAGATATTCAAAGACCAAAGAAAGTTTCCATGAAGCGGCTTACCGACAACGCTTTCACAACATTTTACTAAGAAATTATTTGATTACGACTATTTGCAACATCAGAAAGATCCAAAAGATGGTTGCAAAAGAGTTGGTTGCGATTAAATACTATTTACTTAGTCATTTTCATGCATTTTTGATAATTTTTTATTGTTATTAAAAATGCAAGAAATTAAATAAAAGAACTTATAAATTCCTATTCCCCTTTAATGATTTTTCAACTAGCTTATAAAAATGTGAAATTACTACACTAAAACCACTTGCAACAAAGTTTGTGTACTTAAACAATCAAAAAAACATTATTTTTTTTTAGAGGAGAATAATGTGTAGGTTTGTATAGGTAGGTATACACATATTCTCCAGACTCCTTCTACATATTATACTTTTAAAATCTAGATTAGGCTTGTTTAGGAAAACGCGTGTTTTCGAGTTTTCATGCGTTTTCATGCGTTTTTCTTTCGACGCAGAATATGGTCGTTAATTTCGTCCTGCTGGCCACCGTCCGTCTGGTCCAGCGGACGCAAGACGCGGACGGCAAGAAACGAGTGTTACGGATTCGAATCCCGCCTGGTGACTCACTAATGTTTTTTTTATATGTTTAAATTTATATGTTACTAGCGGCCGCCCGCGACTTCGTCTGCGTGGAAAGGTTTTTTACAATCCCTCGGGAAGAATACTTTTTTTCGGGATGAAAGGTACCCTATGTCCTTCTCTATACCCCTGACAACGTGTATGCAAAATTTCATGATGATCGGTTCAGTAGTTAGGACGTGAAGGCGTAACAAACAAACAAACAAACAAACGGACTTTCGCATTTATAATATTAGTAAGGATTTTTACAAGTTTAGACAATTTTAGACAAGTTTAAAAACATGTAGCTAATGTTTGAGATAACAATGTAGATGATCACCCTAAACACCACCATATTACAATAAATAGTAATAACGTCACCCAGATATTAAAATCTAATGAATTATATCGCCAGTGATCTTGTGCATAGGTGGTGATGCCACCCACATCGGTCCGTGCAATCATTAATAAACGGCGATGGACGACGCATCCGCTGCCACTTTAATGCATTAGCGATCCATGCAACCGATTGTTTGTCGGTATTTCGATTAGCAATAACACAAATACAACTTACAATTAGCGCCCTCTATTTTTCATTTCCATTTTCTTTGCTCGTTTTTCAATAAATTGACGTCAACTTTGTCAAAACTATTACTAATTTATTCTATTTGTGCATCTGTGCTGTGCCTGAAAGAGTATGCGCCTTTATGTGCATTATTTCTGTTGTTATTCTTTGTGTTTTTGTCTTCATATACATAAAACTATTATTATTATGGTGCGCCAACGCATGCTTTATATTCATAAGTATGTACTTTTCTTTTTCACCTCTGCTTTTTTGCATTTTCCCTGCTTCTACTATAATAGTAAGACACGTGTAAAAATTTAAAAATTGGTAAAATAATACGGAACTACGGTTGTTACAACTCGTTTAGTATTAGCGTTGAAGAAACAATACATCGGTTAACCCTTTGTTATTATCTGCCGTTATTCAACCCGCAGAACAACCACAATCATGTCAAATGTATCGTAAAAATCAACCTTGGATTTTTTTATTCTTTATTCAATTCCAAACAATAGCCCATATCGGTCTGATGCGAGTGATACAAGGAATAAAGTTAAATGTCAGACATGAGCCATTGACGCATCCTCCGGAACCGAGCCGCGTCAGAATGATGCAGAACGAGAATATAATGAGGACGCTGAACTTTATATAAAGTCCTTCTTAAATAGTGCACAAAATTTTAAGGTCAATGTACTCATGCATACGAACAACTTTTACTATGGTACCAAGATTGAAATCGCGAAAAAAAATCAGCTGTTCCATAGAAAATTTAAAATCGAATAGATCAAAATGTATGGAACAGCTGATTTTTTTCGCGTTTTCAATGTTGGTACCTAAGCAAAAGTTGTTTGTATGCATGAGTATATTGACCCCTTAAAATTTTGTGCACTATTTAAGAAGGACCTTATATAGGTCCACTAGCGCCGCCAATACATTTAATTTTGTACTCGTAAACCAAGTAAATATTGAAAAAAAGGACCAACCATGCCCTTTTAAATTGTCTCTAATATTTTTTGAATGACTCTTTAATTTTTTTTATTCTTTGTACTAGTCTTAAAATGCAATTAAAACTACGGTGGCCACTTTTGCTTTAAATTGATTTTGAAACTTACAGAAAGAATGAAAATTATTGAAGAGTTATTCAAAATATATAAGAGGTTTGGTCGTTCCCTTTTTTAAATATTGACCTGGGGGTCAATTCTGCTAATGTAAACGTCGAAATCGTGGTTCAATGGTGTTTGAATGGTAATGCTTTTTGACACAGTTCTTGTTTCTTAAACCCAAAACCGAAATACATTGTGTTTCTTAAACCTAAAACGGAGACACATTGTATCTCGATTTTGGGTTTAAGAAACAAGAATTGTGTCAAAAAGCATTGCCATTCAAACACCACTGAACCACGATCTTGACGTTAACATTAGCAGACTTAACCTCCTGGTTTACGTATAATAAAAATAAATGAATTGGCGGCGCTAGTTGACGGCTATAAGGGCCTTAAGTACTTAAACTTTTTTCAAAGTATTACCATTATTGAAGTCTCGAGATACCGTCAAAAATTTCATGACGATGCTCAAGTTTGTTTTTATAATCTTTATATAATTAGTAGAATTTTTATCAAGCTTACTAAATATAGCTCCAAGATACAGATTGATGATTGTTTTATATTTATTTCGGATAACTCAATATTCACAGGACTCCCTTAGTAATCATGTTTAGCAGAGTCTCATCCCTAGTTTATCAGAATTTGAATTATGAAAACTAGTGAAATGGGAAGAAAACATAAATAAAAATTAGAAATATCCATGACTTCGGAATTGGGAACAAGAGTTTGCGGTTTACATAAGCTTATGTAATTACTATGAGTTAAAAAATATTATTTTGTGACTTATAATTTTAGTAAACGAAACTTTAAAACACGGCATAAAAATTTTCGTCAAATAATAATTTAACTAATTCTTTTACATTTATGTGCGTTTATTAATCATAATTTACACCAAAAAAAATTACCTTTTGTCCGTCTGTACCCGCTAAGCGTCCCCCATTGATTTTTCTTAATATCTTCAATTTCACTATAAATGTTCAACTCACTAGAAAATGTTTTTTGTTGAAGCACAAGACTTTTTTTACTATTCTTCGAGTCGGTTTGAAAAAACGACACGAACTTATTTATTGGGCTCATGATCACAGAAGTTATATTACACTGTATTTTAATTTAAAAAATGTGTAACTACGAAAAAATTTACTACTTAAAATAACATTTAAAAAATTGCACTCCTTAGCACTATTTCAATATTTACAAATTAAGGCTAAGTTAAAAAAAAGTTACAACACAAAGAACACCTATAAGAACTTTTTACACAGATAGCCGCTAAAACAATGTTTCCAGAAGCTCGTGAAAAAAACACTGTACTTTTTTTTTCTAAATAAAGGCAAAGGCGACAACAACGTCGCGCGGTGCTCTTTTGACTATTGCCAACGAACTTTCTTCAGTGACTTTCAAACCACCATTCACCCTGGGGATGCGTATCGTAACGATTATGACATCGTTACAGTTTTAATCCATTTTATTAACGCTGCAGCATAATCATTTGTTTTAGTAAATCCATTACTTATAGAAAAAAGTTAACAAAAGAGAATTCCACGTAAACTGAAGAGAAGCGCTTATTAATCATATAAAAATGGAACTTTAGTGGTAATAAATTGCAACTTTTTCAATCTGACACATTTTTTCAGTCTCACTTTTATAGGTTCTAAAGGCAGCATTTCGCACGCAGTAAATTAATTATACTTCTATTTATATTATTACGGTTTCACAGGTATAGTTAAACAGGCCTTTTCTTAGAAATTCTTATAAAAAATTAAACCATAATAGTTTGGTCCATTTCGCAGAACGTCCATTTCGCATTTGGTCAACTTTCACATAAATAAAATAATTTTGTTTTTGTTCTATCGATTCATTATTTTAGTCACTGATGCATACTCGGTAATTTTAGTCTTGACTAAAGAAAAAGGTACTTCTCATAAAAATTAGTTCTTTTTACACTCGTCAACGTAGAAATTATAGTTAATTACAATACCAATAACAAACGTGCGTAGGCGATTTTTAAGGATCGTTCAGTTGTATTTGTAGATTCGATGTATTGCTTTAGAAAACTATGCTTTTTATGGTGTCAGTGTGGCGTCACTGAAATCGACGCTTTTAGGCAAATAGAAAATGATATCTCTGGAAAAATAATAGGTTAGTTTTATTGGTAGGTAAAATTCTCTATTAAATTACAACTAGAAAGGAAGAGGCACGGCTATTTAGGAGGTACTCGAAAAGAAATTGAAACCAATGAAATTAATTCATCTACATTTTGAATTGACTAATGATTAAGATAATTAATAAATTAATAATAAAGTTAGACTCACCCGTAGCACCTTAGACGGGACTCTAACCCGTACCCTTGGGATTCCAGTCCAATGCACTGACCGGTTATGCTACCGAGAGGTTCATCATCATCATCATTATATAATAGGTTAGTGCATTGGGCCGAAATCCTAAGGTTGCGGGTTCGAATCCTGTCTGAGGTGCTACGGGTGAGTCGATTGTTTCTCGCATTTTTTCTAATATATTAATTATCTTTAAATATAAAGAGCATTGTGAATGCCCAAAATCTAAAAATTCAATTGACTAATGATGTTGGTTAAGTCATTATTGACGAAATCTCAGTTAATAAACTGTGACATTTCTTTTATCAGCTAATAGAGTTGGCCAGGAAAATGGTTGACATACATATGTGATCATGATCCGAAAGAGTGTTTGATTTAGCAATTACTCTAACAATTTGATTCGTTAAATAAATTAAAAAAAGATCTTACATGCGTTGAACAATTTATTTCCAAACTCTTCACAGTTTCACGGTGTGAACTGGAGTTTACAACAATAATTATTGTTTCGAAATCACGATTACAAACGGCTTACGCAATCCGTTCACATGGATGCCTAATATGGTGAGTACTTGAAATGTTTTTGAGATAATTTGCTTTTAATGTTAATTAGGTAGATATTAAACCACAATTTTGGCAGCGCACCTTACGAATATCATAAATGTGAAAGTCGGTTTACGTGGCTGTCTGTTGTTTTTACATTAATAATTAACCTGATTTATACATTCGGTAAAAACAGAGGATTTGCGGGAGTTATTAACTAAACGAAGAAAAGTTAATAATAAAACTTAAATTTTATGAAACGAAAACTACATTGTATTTAATTAAAAACACAAAGTCATCATATAATATCTTTTAATAGCAGCCGTATAGTAGGTATGAGATAATGTAGTTTTAAGTATACTAGTATTATGCAAACGAATATCTTTATGAATATAACATTTTCCACGTTCGTTCGTTTATTAAGAGAATGTAAAGCTTTGTCCAGACTAGTCCATTTTGGCGTATCAGATCACCGTATCTTTAACATACATCGCTAGTGTGGTTGGGCATGCATTGAAGTAATCCCAACCAAACTAGCGATGTATGGTAAAGATACGGTGATCTGATACGCCAAAATGATACAAGTCTAGACAAAAAAATATATTGATTCGTTCGTTGTCATGAGAACCTACTTATTGTCTAATTTTTAAAATCTATCGCAATGCTTTCATTTTACAGATGGATGTGACACATTGCTGCATTTCTTCGGTAAGTTTTTATTAGTGCCAAAAAGAAGCATCAATTTATCACATCCTGAAAACGATTGCAATAGATTTTGAAATTAGACATTTAGCCCCCCGGTTGTAGTACCACGGGTCATAAAATAAATATTGTAAAAAGAGGTAGTTCAACAGTTCAACCATATACTACAGTAGCCCGTAGAACATTTAAATCACCAAAAAGGTTACCGTTTGCCGTTGTGATATAGTTATTTATTACGGAATTATAGATACTTTAACCCAAGTTTTACAGAGCGCAACCCGCCGTAACCTATATTTGTATATCTCCAAAATTTATATTTTTTTATTTTTCGAGGTTTACCACATAGTTTAGCTATTTTCGTGTTCTACAGCTTGGTTTGATTGCCACAGATAAAAGTAAGACTATAAAAAGTAGCCATACACAGACTTAAGACCTGAGGAAAATGGTTGGACTTTATCTGGTCTTAAATCTGTTTATGATCACTTTCCAAAGTCTTACTGTTATTAGTGGCAATCAAACAACGCTGTAGAACACGACAATAGCTAAACCATGTGGTAAACCTTGAAAAATAAAAAAATATAATTTTTGAAGATATAGAAATATAGGTTCCGGCGGGTTACAATCTGTAAAACATGGGTTAAAGTATCTATAATTTCGTAATAAATAACTATATCACAACGGCAAACGGTAACCTTTTTGGTGATTTAAATGTTCTACGGGCTACTGTACTAATAGGTACATTTCTTGGATTTCGTCCAAGATACATTTACTTCGCTGTGGTACAACCAGTTGAACACGGCAGTTGAACCATGGGTCGAGAGGGCGAAAAACGCCCTAAAGTTTCATACAATTTTATGTAAGTAACTAAGTAGTTAAAGAATCTCCTCCAATTGATTGTGGGCAGTAAACATTACGAAATGGCAGAAAGCAGCAAGCAATATCAATCTCAAAATTAAAAGCTTTAATTGGGTATCATTTACAGTGCACTCGAGTAAAAAGACTTCACCACAATGTTTCAAAACAGCGCGCACATGTGGTGAGTGTAATCAAATATCTACCGCAATTTTAATGCACATACGTACTATAAGTACCTACGTAAGGCGAACGATTACTAAACGACGAACTTGAAAAAAAAAATATTTTACAAGAAACAAAGTCAGTTTCATGTAATTTGTAAGATTTATTTTACTTACAGTTAGCACAAAACAGTTTTAGAGTAATTTTGCATGATAGTCTTATTATATACTTTGCGTACGTAGGTGATACTCTAATATGCATACTTAATCATTAATTAATTTGTTTTCTTGAATCTTGATGTAATTAACTTCATTGTGCCATAACGGAACTTTACCGCTACCGGAGGCGGTAACGGTACTGGCGCGCGACGCGAGCACTGCGGGCGGGCGGCGTGGGGTGCGTCCGCGTGGGGAAGGAAAAGTTTTTTGGAACACGCTGTACGTACCGCGTATCCGGTATCCATCCGGTATGCGGTACCAGTACCGCAACAGCTGCGGTAATGCTATACGGGATATCGGTTGGGTATAACATTACCCACTGCGGTGGCGGATACCGGTCAGGTTTGATAAGGCCTACATAATAAGGCTCTATCCACAATGTCATATAAAGAGACAAAAACTTTAGTCCTGTAGGCTACAGTTACCTATTCTATGGTACATTACAGGTACAGGTACAGGCTGCAGTCAATGTTACGTTTGTAAAAGCTAAAACGTCGTCACAAACAAAAGATTAATACAATCATCATTTAACAAACATAGAAAGAGATCGCCCATTTAATCATTCAATTCTAAAAAAATTACCTCAGTGAAACTTAAACGTAACAGTTATTAAGTAGGGTAAGCAAGCTTTACTTATCTTGATTGGCACCCCCACAGTGATTGGCACTTTAACATTTAAACGCAGATATTAATAATGGATGGATGGATGAATGGTTTGATAGAAGAAAAAGAATACATATTTTGATTCTTATCAGTTAGGAACCCTATTATCACCTTTCTCAAAAATAAGTACCAAGACTTCTTCCACTTGTTACCCCATTTAAACCCCCTGGGGTGTCAGTGGAAACTCAATATTACACTTGAAACCCCTATCAGGGAGCCAAATGTAATTATAAAATTTATATTCCGACCGCCTCTGTGGTCTAGTGGTTCGCCCACCCGTGTAAGACGCAGGTCCCGGGTTCGATTCCCAGGGGGGTACATTTGTACTTAGTTTTGGTTGGTGGTAGGGCTTATTTCAAGTCCGCCTAGCTAGCTACCACCATATTACCTTAGTCACTATTATTTGGTGAAAACCGCATGGAAATAGGGTCAGTAATTTTTGAGTTTATCACGAACAGACAGACAGACGCGTTGAGGGACTTTGTTTTATAATACGTCTTTGCATTGAAGATTGTTTAACATTATTTATAGTTCAAACTAAAAAAAAAAAGAAACAATAAATATTGGGCCTTTACCTATGAAATTTGAAGCTTTTTTTCACATACAGGGTGGATTTTTAAAACGGTACATTAAGGTACTTGCTCTTAATGTACCGTTTTAAAAATCCACCCTGTATCGAAAACCACGGTTAAAAAATCCTAACTATACTAAATAATATACTAGAAAAAATACGACTCGCACCAGATCAATACTCAGACGGGAATCGAACCCGCGACCTTTGGATATCCGGTCCAATGCTCTGACCGCTGAGCTACCGAGTCACTAGTGACATCGTCGAATTTTTCCTAGTATATCCTAAACTCTTACGCTGTAAGCCAGCGTTATTTCACCAATGTGAGGAATTACCTCGACATTCAATTGAAACATCTTTCCAGATATTTTAACAATTGATTAAGATGAAATAGCTATATAATTTTTAAATTTGAGATTTTTGCATTTACAATGCTATTTTTAACAATACTAAATAATATACTAGAAAAAATACGACTCGCACCAGATCAATACTCAGACGGGAATCGAACCCGCGACCTTTGGATATCCGGTCCAATGCTCTGACCGCTGAGCTACCGAGTCACTAGTGACATCGTCGAATTTTTCCTAGTTTATCCTAAACTCTTACGCTGTAAGCCAGCGTTATTTCACCAATGTGAGGAATTACCTCGACATTCAATTGAAACATCTTTCCAGATATTTTAACAATTGATTAAGATGAAATAGCTATATAATTTTTAAATTTGAGATTTTTGCATTTACAATGCTATTTTTAACAATACTAAATAATATACTAGAAAAAATACGACTCGCACCAGATCAATACTCAGACGGGAATCGAACCCGCGACCTTTGGATATCCGGTCCAATGCTCTGACCGCTGAGCTACCGAGTCACTAGTGACATCGTCGAATTTTTCCTAGTATATCCTAAACTCTTACGCTGTAAGCCAGCGTTATTTCACCAATGTGAGGAATTACCTCGACATTCAATTGAAACATCTTTCCAGATATTTTAACAATTGATTAAGATGAAATAGCTATATAATTTTTAAATTTGAGATTTTTGCATTTACAATGCTATTTTTAACAATACTAAATAATATACTAGAAAAAATACGACTCGCACCAGATCAATACTCAGACGGGAATCGAACCCGCGACCTTTGGATATCCGGTCCAATGCTCTGACCGCTGAGCTACCGAGTCACTAGTGACATCGTCGAATTTTTCCTAGTATATCCTAAACTCTTACGCTGTAAGCCAGCGTTATTTCACCAATGTGAGGAATTACCTCGACATTCAATTGAAATATCTTTCCAGATATTTTAACAATTGATTAAGATGAAATAGCTATATAATTTTTAAATTTGAGATTTTTGCATTTACAATGCTATTTTTAACAATACTAAATAATATACTAGAAAAAATACGACTCGCACCAGATCAATACTCAGACGGGAATCGAACCCGCGACCTTTGGATATCCGGTCCAATGCTCTGACCGCTGAGCTACCGAGTCACTAGTGACATCGTCGAATTTTTCCTAGTATATCCTAAACTCTTACGCTGTAAGCCAGCGTTATTTCACCAATGTGAGGAATTACCTCGACATTCAATTGAAACATCTTTCCAGATATTTTAACAATTGATTAAAATAGCATTGTAAATGCAAAAATCTCAAATTTAAAAATTATATAGCTATTTCATCTTAATCAATTGTTAAAATATCTGGAAAGATGTTTCAATTGAATGTCGAGGTAATTCCTCACATTGGTGAAATAACGCTGGCTTACAGCGTAAGAGTTTAGGATATACTAGGAAAAATTCGACGATGTCACTAGTGACTCGGTATCTCAGCGGTCAGAGCATTGGACCGGATATCCAAAGGTCGCGGGTTCGATTCCCGTCTGAGTATTGATCTGGTGCGAGTCGTATTTTTTCTAGTATATTATTTAGTATTGTTAAAAATAGCATTGTAAATGCAAAAATCTCAAATTTAAAAATTATATAGCTATTTCATCTTAATCAATTGTTAAAATATCTGGAAAGATATTTCAATTGAATGTCGAGGTAATTCCTCACATTGGTGAAATAACGCTGGCTTACAGCGTAAGAGTTTAGGATATACTAGGAAAAATTCGACGATGTCACTAGTGACTCGGTAGCTCAGCGGTCAGAGCATTGGACCGGATATCCAAAGGTCGCGGGTTCGATTCCCGTCTGAGTATTGATCTGGTGCGAGTCGTATTTTTTCTAGTATATTATTTAGTATTGTTAAAAATAGCATTGTAAATGCAAAAATCTCAAATTTAAAAATTATATAGCTATTTCATCTTAATCAATTGTTAAAATATCTGGAAAGATGTTTCAATTGAATGTCGAGGTAATTCCTCACATTGGTGAAATAACGCTGGCTTACAGCGTAAGAGTTTAGGATATACTAGGAAAAATTCGACGATGTCACTAGTGACTCGGTAGCTCAGCGGTCAGAGCATTGGACCGGATATCCAAAGGTCGCGGGTTCGATTCCCGTCTGAGTATTGATCTGGTGCGAGTCGTATTTTTTCTAGTATATTATTTAGTATTGTTAAAAATAGCATTGTAAATGCAAAAATCTCAAATTTAAAAATCCTAACTATAGTTTTCTAAACATAAAAAAGAGATACCTTAAAAATTACTTCTCTTTTTGTTAATGACTAAGTACTTTATTTAAGATTATTAATATAATTGAAAAATATTAGAAAAAATATTAGAAAAATAAGTTTAAACTATATTTGTTTAAACTTAGCCAAAACTTATTTTTTTCGCTTAACTTAAGTAGCATACGATATCTTAGTGTTTAAACATTAGTGCATAGAAGTTCAAAATATTAGCGTTTATGGTTGTTTAAAAAATTAGGAAAATGTTAGAATGGAAAATGCAACTTCTTTAAAAGTCTCCATACAAAACGCCAATTTCATAGGGCCTAGTCAATGTATAATAAGTCTATGGGCCTAGTACATATTACATTAAAGTAAATTAAAACGATATAGGCATAAATACATACTTATTTATTTATTACTGGCTAACAATAATTTGAACTACATTACCGGTGTCAAATGTAAGAATAAACAGATTTACATTTTTAATTAAACTCTTTGATATCGACTGTAAAAGTTTTATATACTTAGGGGGTCGTAACAACGAGTATTCGTGGACACCCAAGGGGGTTCAAGTGTAATAGTGAGTTTCCATGGACACCCTAGCTAGGGGGTTCAAATGGGGGTATCAAGGTGGAAAGCACGAGTGCCGAACACTAGTAAATTTTGTGTCAATGATTGTACTGGAAGTGCCAATGACTATACTTTTCGATGTTTTTAGAAGTGTTCTGTTTTATTTTATCAAAACCGGCCAAGTGCGTATCGGGCCACGCGCAGTAGGGTTCCGTAGTTACCTTATACCATACCATATTTAATACCACTATCATTTTTCGTCTGCAAAAATAACTTTGTTTGTATAAATGACAAAATTATATTTGCGGTTTTCTAAAATGTGCTATATCTCTAACAGTTTGAAAGTAATTATTAAGATCTAGAGCATATATTTCTTTAGATTTTTCACTCTGTTATTTTAAAAGTTAGAGGGGATCACACATTTTACCACTTTGGAACTGTAATACGTACTGTTAGTATAATTTCTCAAACGGTTGAATTTGAGAAAAAAAAATTTAAAGACTTATCTATAGATACCTGCACGTATAGGTTTGATGAAGAATTTTTTTTAGTTTCAGTGCCACTGCAAGTATGGGGACTATGGGGAGCCTCCTTAATCTTTCTTTTTTTGAGTAAAAATCGTATAGGTAATTGTAAACAGAGCATACCTACCTACCAAGTTTCAACTGTGTAATCCTAATAGTTTCGGAATAAAGTGGCTGTGACATACGGACGGACGGACAGACAGACAGACAGACATGACGAATCTATAATAGTCCCGTTTTTTGCCATTAGGCTAGGGTACCCTACAACGTTTCTCTTTAAAAAAATTCGTTGTTACTGTAATAAATAAACCATATTATAGAATTTATTTAAAGCTGTTGTAAACTACTTATGTTACAAATAATGCAATCAACAAATTAAGGAACGATTTCGGTAAGGGTGCCAATCATTGTATAGTTTACCCTAATTAGATTATTTTTAATATCACCATCACCATCCTTTAAAAACATGATATAAGTGCCTCATAATATAATGGGTTCTTATCTTAGCGCAAAAAACAGGATAAAATAACCGGGTATTTCTAATTTCTGCCATAAGTAGAATTAATCCAGCTTTTAAAATATCAAATTGATTACCTACGTATGTACCTACTACCTACCTACCTGTGTATGGAAAATTGGAAACCAAACCATACCAAACTATTTTTAAAAGTCGTAAGCGACATCTATGTTAAGCTATGAAAAAGAACAAGCAAAACCGCATGACGTGACGACTTTAGTGTGACGGATGTATAGATGGCAGCACAAAACTATAATGAAACGAACCACGCATTTTCGATCATCGTACAAGCACAACATCAACAGATGGCGTTAGTGTTTTCTAACATTAGTTTAACCGATTTGGAACTCTTCAATGATTGTGTATGTGTATGAGATGAGCTCAGTTTGTACCCTTAGCAGATCTTTGCCCTTAGCACGAACAGCTATCGAAAAAAATAACGCGAGTAATTTTGTTTAGGAAATTTGTACAGCGCCATCTAACGCCGAAGAGCGAAATTAAATTTTCCATAGATATTTTCTCAATCGAATGTTTTTACGCGCGTATTTTTTTTAAATAACTGTTAATGTTAATGGTACAATAGCTCTGCTGCTTAATAATTCATGGACGTTTAATTAAATTCCAATTTTAAAATTTTAAAGAATCAGATGCGATTTGGACAAGACATTGTTCATTTATTATCCTTTTAAATATTCGAATTTAAAAGTCCAAAACGTTGAAAATTATTATAATTCATGGGTATGTACCTATTTACATAAAGTAAATAGGTAAGTACCTACTTGCCTATCACGTAGTGCTTTTGAAATAAAAGTAAAAACTGTCATACAGTAACATAGCCATAGAGCCATGATGGAGCCATGTTACTTTTTGACAGTTTTTACTTCCAATGGTGATAATTCTCTTCTTACGTTTTTTGCAAATTTTCTATGCGTTTGTGTATAATTTATCCGACAGTATGTTAAAAGTGTAAGAGCAATGAAATGTAGGTACATACTAGGGTTGCCAACTTTTTTGCATCAAATATAGTAGTTTCAAGATTATTAAGTGTAAAAATATAGTAGATGGCGAAAAAGTCCAAAAAATATAGTAGTTTATCGTTTAGTATGGAGGATTTGAAAGAAGTTGCATTTTTCATTCTTACATTTTCATAATTTATTCAATAACCATAAACACAAGTGTTTGAAACAAGTATTAATATTTTTTCAAAAAATATAGTAGGCGAGCCCTCAATATAGTAGGATACTATATTATATAGTAGGGTTGGCAACCCTAGTACACACACACCATAGAACCGATAGAGATTCATTTCATTGCGCGTGACTCTACATCACTAACATCAAAAAAGATGGCGCCAGCAGTGTCAGGTTAAATGAGGTTTTATACCAAATGCCGGGCTAGTAGAAAATAAAACAAAACCTACCTTTATTAGTGGGTAAGGTCGTGGGCCTCTGCGTCGGCACCCTGTGGGCAGGGGGCTTGCGCGGCGAGGGGGGCGGGGCGAGGGAGGTGCGCGCGCGCACCGATACCGGCGATGAAGACAGCTTCTGCACCACACCATTCTTTTTAGCTGTAATGAAAAGAAAAAGTTGTTAAGAGATAAGAAAACTTGGATATAACTTTTGAAGAAACGGTACAGTCAGCAGCATATCAAGCTATACAAAACTGACAAAAATCTAAAATGAATATTGAACCTTAAACTGCTCGACTTAAAGTTTAAAAATGATTGAAGTTTTACACGTTGTGGAAGCCCAGCATGCTTCAGTGTTGACCGTAAGTACCATGGACGAAATATATTAAATATATTTCGTCCATGGTAAGTACTAATAGCGAAACTTGAAATTCTCAAGAACCTAAATCTATATCTATTTTAAACCATGCTAATATCGGAATTTTATATTTCAATAAAAATAGTTATAAGCTAATCTATAAAGGAAAGAATATAAAGACAAGAATTTGATTTAATTTTCTAAAATATTTAGTAAAGATATTATGGATGTCGCATAGCATGGGAAAGAAAATATCTTTGCAAGAAAAAGTCTTAAAGGAACTTAATTTTAACGCATTATCCACGCGTAATAATTTACAATATCAATTAGGTACACTAGTAAAGTATAAATCTGCAATATGAAAAAAAAAATCTTATTAGATTAGTGAGAATTAAACGCAACGCAGTGGAACCTGTGGACCGTGCCACAACACTATTGGCTACAGACTTCTTTTTTTTAATGAGTCACACGATCAATATATATTTATCATAAGCTAAGTAGAAACTTTCTACTAGAAAGATTAGTAGAGCCCTGTAAGGGATTGTAATCATACTGGACGCAAGTTTTAGGCTCCGAAATTACATAGGTAGTGTCTTGCCGACCAAGAACACTTTTATCTCACAGTCTCTTGAAATTGCTACTACTAAATTTTAGGCCTACAGTACCTACTATGTCTAGTTTTTAAACGATCCTAAATGATTGTTGTAGTATACCTCCCACTATGGTACTCACTCACTAGTAGCCTAAAAACGTTTCAGATTTTATAAGTAATTTAGGTAGGTAAGTAATATGTTAATTATTGACGACTTATGACCCACTATTAATCCAGTTACCTACACACAATAGTATTCAACCTCATTGATACTACGATCGAACCAGTTACGTCGTGGCACACTTTTCAAAGGACAACCTATGCGCAGGCGACAGGCTCTACCTATTGTCTATTTGTCAGACGACTCTTGCGTCACTAATTACGACACATGAGGCTAGTTTTATTGCGCTCCTTCACATTCGATAATATAGAGTCAACGACATGTCAACAATGACAATCGCTAGGCTATTAGGTACACAATATTGATGCTAACTGTATGGAACTTAAAGCTTATAAAAAGTTGACGGTAAAAAGCTCCTACCTACTCAGTTGGAGGTCTTGATACAAACTGTAAATAATATTGTATCAAAAAAAACATTTCTGGTGATATGAAACTTAAGTATCGTGTACGGTTTAAAGTGATATCTTCGATCGAATATCTGTAGTAAAAAGTGTTTGTATAAATTTAAACTTTAGACACAGAATACATAATAGTACAACTTTAGATTTAAATTTTGTAATGAACACTAAGATCGAATTGATAGGGTTTGACCATATTTGACCCTGACTGAGACTATTTATTTAAGACTGAATGCTAAAATACTTACGCAGTCCGTATATGGACATAATATACCTACTTAGGTCTCGTTCGCCTTGTAACTAACTAGTTGCAACGGAATTCCATATCAACGCATCTAAGCATTGAATTACGGACACGTCTAGATATCCGCTCTTCGACATAAGAAAGTCAGCGTTTAACCTTTCCTTATGAAACTAGAAATGTATCACCTATAAGTGTATGGTCTAACGAACGGTCTATGACCAATTTGAGAGAGCGTTCAATGGTGAAAAACGTCAGTGCAAAGTCGAATGGATGAAAAGGCGAACGAGAAACGACTAAACTGGTTCTCTTTTCACGTAACTGTCAGAGCTTATATGGTGCGAACCAATATATCTACATTTGTCTGGACATAAATACATCTAGTGGTTGGCTATCTAGACAAGTGCTTTATGTAGATTGAATCTGTGTTTAGATTGATAACAATAAAATATTGTACGATATTTTTAAGTTGAGATTATTAAAGAAGAGAAGCAACAAGCGAAAGCTTTTAAATAAAGAACCAATTGCGAAGTTATTGACAGTGCTTCTGGATATTTTTATGAAGACCTATAAATCTTACAATTGCATTTATATATAGACCCGATGCGAAAAACTTCGACAACTGATAAACTGATGTTTTCAAAACAGCAAATTAAATTTTTACAAATTGCATTTTCCATACTAGCATTTTCATAATTTATTTAACAACCGTGAACGCTATTGTAACCAAATCTTGTATGTACAAATGGTCATTAAGCTAACTTAGGCAACATAACTTAAACGAAAAAAATAAGTTTAGGCTAAGTTACAACGGAAAAAGTGGTCATTTTCGCTAACAAAAAAAGGAGTCACTTTCAAAACAAAAGAAAATACCTCTAAAAAGCAAAATAATTGATATTTTTCAGGATTATGTAAAAACTAACAGTCAAATCTCTGTAAAAATTTTATGGGACCACACACAAACTATATTCTTTGAGATAAAAAAGAATTGTATAAATCGGTAAACAACTGACGAAGTTATGTTAAAACATATATAAAAAAACCGTTGACTTGATAACCTCCTCCTTTTTTTGAAGTCGGTTAAAAATAAATAGAATTAAATTATGGTGATAGTTGACGGCTATGGTTATAATTTAATGAAATATCCAGCAACTGATTAATATTTTAAATCACAAAAGTTATGCGATTTTCTATGTGTGAGAAAAAACACCAATTACATATGTAAGGACCCAATATTAATGTTGAGAATACAGAGTTTCAGTAAAGCAGGCAGACATGGCAGAGACACGTAGACAATTTATTTGTACTATTTTGGTCAGTCATGTAACTTTTAAAATCGTTTAGTCCATTCCTAATGTAATGATTAAAATTTTTAGACTATTGTGGGTCCAAGTTACGGCATCAGCCCCTCAGGGCAGAACTTAGACGATTGTAACGTTTCATAACAAAGACTAAGGTGAAAGTTTACATGTGAGTTAGCAAATAAATATCTCTTGTGCAGAATAGATACAATACTGTTACCATTCTAATAAATTAAGGGAAAAGTAGATTGAAGGATAAATGAGTAAAAATGAACTTTCCTTCTACAATGGAACCGCTGATAAGTAAGCTATTCGCTACATTCTAATTATTGCTGAATAATTATAAAACATTTTACAAAATAACCCCTAATGCCGAATATGGTAGATAGGGACCATCAAATTGAACAACGTTTACTATGGTAACAACTCTGAAATCGCGAAAAAAAACCGCTGTTTCATACATTTTGATACTTTCGTTATTATTTTTTGTACGAAACAGTTGATTTTTTTTTTGTGATTAAGTACAGAGTTGGTCTCATAGTAAAAGTTGTTCAGTTTGATGGTACCTATCTACCATATTCGGCATTAGGGCTTATTTTGTGACACGTTGTAGAACTAAGTTAAGTAGGTAACTAAGAAAATCTGTGAAATAAAACACTGGGTATCGGCTTTTCTCCAATGACCGACGTTTTGACTCGATTCCTAAAGGTCTTATGGTCACAGAATAGACTAAGAAATGCAAGTGTTTTGATTACCTACCTACTCCTCAATTCTTAAAGTTCATAAAGACTTATTATTTCAAACTAATCTCATAAAATGATTTTCATAATTTCTAGAGCAAGTTTTAAGATCGCTGACAGAAGGGGTTTGCAGACTCAGGGGAGATTTGGTGGATATGACGTAAGTATGACTCACGTTGTACTGGCGGGGGCTGCGGGGGGGCCGGGGGGCGCGCGGGGGTGGTCGGCGTTGGGGCACTCTCCCGCTTCTTGCCGTTCCCTGGAAAATACATAAAAAGAAGGGTGAATAATTATAACGAATTTTATGCAAGAATACAGTACTTAACAACAATAGGGTATTTTCCAAATTTTTGAAAACTGCTTATATTTAAAGATTGAGACGAACAATTCAACAGAAAAATAAAAATAAATTAAATAATGACTTTTTCTTCACTAAACCAATTAAAATCAAATTTATTAAGGTTTTGAATTTACCGCCAAAACGCTCGGTTCGATGACGTCTACTGTGTGACGTCAACTTTGTGTAAATCAAACCATTAAAAATTAAATTGACTTTAATTGGTTTAATGGAGAAAAGGACACTATTTAATTTATTTTTATTTTTCTGTTAAATTGTTCGTCCCAAATAGTCCCAATCTTTAAATATAAGCAGTTTTCAAAAATTTGGAAAATACCCTATTGAGGAGCTCGGCGGCGCAGTGGTTTAGCGCCCTGGCCCTGCAATGGCGGGATGTCACAATCCCGCTTGGTGGCGCTACTGCTGCTGGAGACCTTTGTATGGGCATTTACCCCCGATTTTCCCATTTATTTTAAATTATATAAAAAATGGTTGATACTAATAAATATTTATTATTAAATTAAATTAAAGTTAAAATCATTTATTCTCAGATATCATAGATCCAGAGTTGTTAGTAAAACAATAATGGAAAATACTTAAGAACTATGTTAGTATAATTTAATGATCAATTTATTTGGGTAACAGCAATGTCAAAGGAAATTCAATTCACAATGTCAAGTAATTCCATTAAGTTTGATTATTAAAAATTATACCTATTGTTAACAATTATCAATTTACTATAAAATATATAATGTCCAGTAAAATGAATTAATGCGATATATTGATTCTGCCTTAGGATTAATCAGTACCCTTAGCACGAACAGCTATCGAGAAATCTTACGCGCGTAAGAAAATACTACTCGAAAACGTACTCGATTCGAAAGCTAGCAAAATCGGCAGCACCAATTTTACAGAGCTGGCTAACGTCAACTCGATAGTAGCGATAAATAAAGCTAACGTGACACAATCCAATTATCAATCCAATTGAAGCAGGGTGCGTTTAAAAACCATGTTTAATATCTATGTAAATCATAAATATGTAAATTAAAATTCAATCAAGTTGTTTATCATCATAATTTTACATTTATTATTCTTATTAATAATAATACATCTGTTTGCAATATTTATTTCATTAAATAACTTTAATTAATTTGCAAATTACTATTATAATTTTCAATTTGTGCATGATTTTGCCCATGGTTTCGAACGGTCATTGCCTTGCCCGTGATTGGTTTGAAAAAGAAGAGTGTGTCTATTCTTTCTCTCTTTCTTTCTCATCCTGTGATTTAATGAAAATATAACCTAAACTAAAAAACCGTAAAGCCATTTCTTTATTTTGTTTTTATCTAAATTGATTTATCTGTGTCGGCTAACAAATAATACAATCGCGAGGAAATAATATTATGACCTAGGTAGGAGTAAACTACAATGTGTCATAATTTCATCAAATTGTTCTACCTAATTGAAGATTTTTTATGAACTTGAAGAATAACATTGGATTATCGTCAATGAATAAGAAATTATTTACACATAAACAATAAAACATTTGAACGTGCTATGAAAATATGTGAATTTCATCAGAATTAGTGCTTAGGTATAGTGTTTGAAGATTCGACAAATTAAAGACTTTATTATGTTTGCTTTGTTATATTTAGTGTTTTCGTCATAGTTTTAAGGTCTTATTTTTTTAATACCTACCTAAATGAAACATAATTTACTATGTGCAAACTGTATGATGTTGTTGCTGAAAACAAATATAAAACGAATAACCCCGTATCCTCTGGTTTTATTTGAGTTTTGTAGGTAAGTTCTAAAATATTGCTAAAATATAGGTATGGTGGATGTGGGGGATACCGTGGATAGCATAAAATTACGAGATTTTTATTTTACAAATTTCTTTGTATAATGAGGACAATTTAAGTAATGTTGCCTGTGGATAATTCAGCGGACATGTCATAGTTCTCAAACTTAATATTTGTTACTACATATATGCTTTTAAATTTTAATAATAAATAATAAAAAGTCGCTCGAAATGACTCTCACTGAAAAAATGTCAGTGAGTAAGTTGTCGATAGCCAGCTTGCGAGTTTCTCGATACCGTATGTCAAAAGTGGGTTCGTGCTACCGATTTCCATACAAGTTGTAGCTTTACTATTCGAATTCGATTCGAAGGCTGCTCGATAGCTTATGTCAAAATGTTTCGTGCTTCGAAATTTTAGTTCCGTTTACGGACGTAGTGGCGCTGTACCAATTTCCATACAAAATTATGAGATTCGAGTAATTTTACGCGCGTTATTTTTCTCGATAGCTGTTCGTGCTAAGGGTACAGGGCGGAAACCCAGTGCCTCTGTAAATGACTGTCGGGTCTGTTAGCCAGTAAACTTGTTATGCCGCTGGGGCCGCCAAGCATTCTACCTCTAAGAGATGAAATTTTGTTGCGCATTACAGCGTGAAAGTCGTTTACGTGTGCATCTGCAAACATGCCAGAAGCACTGCAGAATCTAGGCAGGCCCATCAACATCCTGAACAAGTTGTTATATAGAACACGCAGGGCGCTGAATGCTTTTTGAGTATATACCGACCACAGGCCGCCTGTGTAAAATGAACAAGGTGATTTTTACATCAGCTGTGCATTGTGCGAACCGGCGAGCCAGCATATTACCTCTGACAGCCAGCGCACTATGGTAGTCGGATATTAAACGAATTAAAGATTGAAGAAAACCAAAATGTGTTGGAAGAAAAATTGATATTTACGAAAAATCGCTTCCAACATCCAAAAATTGATAGCTATCACATAGAAAACAACAAAATGACAGATCTACACTAGCGCCAAGTTAGCGGTAGTGCGCCAACTGGTGGATGATTTCTGATTCAGCCAAATTATCCTGCCACTGCGGAGGTAAAGCTTTCACAAGGGTCGGGATCATGGGATGGGTGACCAAAAATTTATTAGGTACATATCTCGAGTTTTTCCGTGCTTCGAAAGGCACGTTAAGCCATTGTCCTTGCTGAATTTGCAGTCGTTAACATCCACCAATCCGCATTGGACCCGCGATTACCCGGGTTATGGCCCATACTCCTTATCCACCCATAGAGAAGGTCTGTGCCCCAGCAGTGGGGACATTAAAATGGTTGATGCCAACTGGCCGCCCACTAACTGCAAGACCCAAGATTCGCAAAAACATAACGAAATCGTTTGACCCACACGCGCCCTTATTAAATGTAAATTGACAAAAAAGATATTTTTCTGCAGTCTGTATCTTTTTCTTGTTCCATTAGACAATTAACATGCCGGATGAATGGGGAATCCTTTTTCGGATGAATAGGTAACAATTTATTTATATTTAGTTTTCGAATGAGTGGCACATATTAACTAAGATAAGTGGGGAAAGAAAAGAATTCAGATGAATTTTGCGGATGAATGGGGAATAGATCCTCTTTTTAACCGACTTCAAAAAAAGGAGGAGGTTCTCAAGTCAACGGTATTTTTTTTATTTTTTTTATGTATGTTTTACCATAATCGTATATAAGTATACAAACAATAATGATATTGTTCCCAATCAGTAGTCAGTACTATTGGTTTATAAATAAATAATAAGTTTGGTATTCATTGATTCTAATCGAATCACACTATACAATGGTAGTTAAAGGTGTATGAAAATGCTACGACAGATTTTTGGCAATGTTTTGCTAATCTACCACTCTGTTGACCTTCTCTCTCTTTTGTCAAATGTCAATGATTTTATTTCTGTTACACCAAGGCAATAGTTGACGTTATTAGCAATATAACGATCGTTATCATCTTCTCTAGCTAGAGTTTTTGGTGTTGTTATCAAACTTTATCTTATTTATCTTCATATCTTGATTCAAGACACCTACAATCAAACGAACCCTTGGAGCAATACCTTTTTTTTTTTTAAAAATCAAAAGCGTTTTTACATTATACACTCTTTGATTTCAGTCTTAAGTTCATACGTTCTCTTTTTTATTTTATTTTTCTGTAATAATTTAAAAAAGTAGAATATAAGAAACGGTTTTAGTTCTATGCTTCACCCATAGAAACTTAGCTACGTAACATACAAGTTTTTTGTGTGACAAGGCAATGAACAGCGAGTTATTATCTCGAACGTGTATCTCGACGTGGGAACTATCTGTTACGCAAACAAACGATGATAAGAAAAAATACGACTTCTTGTTATACCGTGTACCGCCTTAAATTAGTGCATCTTCAATGGAAAGATAACAGTAGATAGTCGAAGCGCTCATGGCGGAGCTTGACAGACTAATCGTACTCGATCATGTTTGTTAAGCAACGTTTGGTCCGGCCAAGTGTCGGATGGGTGACCGTTAAGTGGCATTACAACTGAGCTCTACCGGGCACGTTAAACCGTCGGTCCCGACTGTTCAGTTGTCATCTGATAACAGTCGTTAAGCCAAGTTAGAGGCCTTACAGGCGGCTTGATAAACTCTAACACCAGAGGCACAATTCCTCATACGATAAGAAGAAGAAGTAGATAGTCGATCCGCCGATTAATAAAATCTCAGTAACCAAACCTCTTGGAACCTAGAGAATATAAACACGACTAGATACTTATCGAACTGGTAATAGTCATACAATCTGATCAAATAAAATCGGAAGACAGGTAACAAAAAATACTTTAAATATTAGACAACATCATAAACATTGCTCTGATTCTAAAGTAAGTAGCTAAGGCACTAATTGTGTTATGGAAATCAGAGACAACGGTGGAACAACAACACCCAGACCTAAACGTTTAAAAGTTTGTGGACCTCAGAGATGGTGAAACCCAAAAAACCGCTGTACAAACCACTCGACCATGGAGGTCGTGTAGGTAGAATATGGAATAATCAGCAAAAAATGAACGAAAGTTGCTGCATGTTTTGTCGCATACAAAGTTTAATAATACTTACTTAATACTGACTAATTTAATTTTCGGATAAGAATCTGATTTTAGAAAAAGTAGCTAAGTATAAACTCATTATTATCGAAATAGAATCCGTCAAAACAAATTACCTACCGCTTTTATTAGATGATTGATATATTGACACGTAATATGGCGTTCTTAAAGCGACTTAACATTATGACAAAATCAAATGACAGTAAGTATATAAATTGCTCTAGTGAAAACATTGACATCACTGACATGAAATTTTTTATTTTTATTTAACTGGACTGGCTGTCAGTATGATTTGACAGCTAAGTTTTTGTGCCTATTTGAAACGCCACTAGCGTGCGTCTAAAGAACTAATTTTGACGTACAATATGAAAATGGTTGCCGTGATGGTCTCTCCAGACTTCAAACTTTAGTACCATGTCCCTCACGCTATGCTCACGCTACGTACGTCCTACAGCGCCAAAATGGCGGAAATCAAATAGGCACAAAAACAGTCTGACATAAGCCTGTCCAGTGTAAATATATGCAGGTCAGTGATAGACATGCATATAAAAAAAAAATTTCATGTCAGTGAGTGAAAAGATTTCACGCGTCATTTCACGCCTGCTACTTAGAAATTGATTGCATCTTGATTTACCAAGTTCGTTTTGGAGAAGTCTAAGTACAGAAATGAAAATGAATGAAAAATTATTTATTCAAATCACAATTCAAATAATCTTGGAAATAATGTGCTTTTGAATTGTCTTTATGTTTTAGCTGACAAGAAGAATAAACGCAAGAAACATATCAGCTTTATCAGAAATCAGAAGTAACGATATAGTCGTTTCAATAAAATTGCAGGTTTACGACTTTGTTTTAGGTACTTCAAATAAGAAGAAGAATAATAATAATATTTTATTTTGCAAGCATTCACAGTACAAAAAGTTCTAAAAATAAAATGGCTTGTGCTCATATGATGCACCAGATACTGGCATGCAAACAGTTCAGATAGAATGACGGAAATAACGTTTATGAGCTATTTATGCATTTCGAACATTTTTCCTTATGCCTAATAATACTATCTTATGGACCCATGAAACATTGTTTCAAAGCCAATCTAATTGTAGAAGTGTAAGAAGGTGCCAAAGAATCACATTGCATCTATGCATTGAACACCAAAAGTAGTGCCAATCGTTATTTTCAAGTTCATTATCACTAACCCCTTCCCTTTGTACAACTTGCCAAAGAAATGTCAAAGGCAAGTGACCTGCCAAGTGTATTGATGGTTATTTCCGCACTAAAGTTCAAATACCTACAAGTGAACATAAGACGGATTTAAACTTATAAGATTTCCAGACCGAGCGACGATGCATGTGAGACCATAACGTTTTATCTTTATATATTTTTTTCCGTAATCTTGGAATTTTTTCAAAATCAAATACACTATATAGCATATTTTTTATTTTCGAAATGATCTACATAATCCGCGTGCAAAATAATGCCAAAAATCTTATCACGACTTAAGTGCAATAACAATAAAAGATATATGGAGAAATAGTTTTTAATTAAAAACCTATCAAGCAAAACATTTTTTTTTATGGAATGAAAGCCGTTTAGCGACATCATCGTAACAATAAAATTGTGACGCAATCAAATATATTTCTTGAAACTAGATCAATAGTGATTGCTTTGTTAAAAGTATTGAATGTATCGAACGAGGAAAAAAGGAAATGTACAAGACATTAGAATACAATCGTTTAGTGGCATAACTTATTGAAATGTAGCATTCAACTACAGGCTAAAGTCAACGGACTTTGTGTTAACAGAATTACGCAGTTTATCGGGGTTACACGTAAACGTGATTAAGGTGTTTTTAGTTTTTATTACGCAAATCGATTAGCGAATTCGGCGAAGTTGGATTCCTGTTTTTACGAAAAAGAAAACGTGAAACAGAAGTGTTAAAATTAATCACCAATTTTTTTTACCGATTAAAAAATAGTTATGAACTAATTTGTGACTGTTTTTATTTGGGTTCAAATTAATTTATTTGACAAACAATTTCATATTTATTCTTTTTTGATTTATTAAACTAGAACATAATACTACCTGGAACCTATCAGGTTATTCTTAAGTTAGGTAAGTACCTACTATAAAAATTTTAGGAAAAATAATTGCCAAGTTGCAAGACATTATTGCAAACTCCACAGGCTATGTGAATTCCTGTGGAAATCCTGTCCTTATTAATTTTTTTGTATTAAAAAACAAAAAGTAAATAAAGTAAAATTGGAATTTCCAATAAAAGGTGATTACTTTCCTCTTATAAAGTTTAAAATACTTACCATAGAAAAAATATTTACCTATAGTATTTCACCTTGACAACTTTGACCGTAACGAGTCAATGAACTAATAATTTCTTTCATCCTACATTAAACCATTACTTATGAGTTGAGTTAAGGTTCAACCACCGTCAAAGGCAACCCTTACCAGAAAGCGAGTCATTGTAATTAATTTAAGGGCAATACTCTAATTTCGATGATTCAGAAGTTTCGTGAAATCACTATGCTGATATTTATCTGTAGTTCACCGTAACTAATCGTTAGCATCTATACCACTCACCTCTTGCGCCGAAAGATCCAAATCTTTCTCGGTTTACCGCTATTTTATATTTTTTGTCGCTAGGAACCGGTAGTTTGGACGGATATTTCTCCGAGTTACTTCTATAGAGCTTCTCTTTTGACCCATGTGCCCCCATCTTCGGCTTCTTCATCAATATTCAATCACGGCATCTTTCCATATTCAGCATTCACGGCTTAGCACTATTAGGAACTTCACCATTGGGTTCAGTCTTTTCACATATTTGTCACATCACTATTACTAAAATATGTCAGTTCGCTAAAGGTTCACTTTTTCGTCATCAGCTACATTCAACTGGTAACAGGTAAAAGCTAAGAAATAGATTTAATTAGAATCATAAAACAGTAATGTTTAATGATAGTGTTGGTGTCATAGTTTCAGATAACTCTTTGATAAAATTACTATAAAATTGATTGACGTTCACGAACGATTTATAAACAATAAACATTAGTTTGACGATGTCAGCTGAATGACATAAATCTATCTAAGTATACACGTGTTCAAGGAACGGGCGGTCAACAAAGCTCATTCGCTGATATAATTATTGCAATGCGTTTAGTCTATTTTGGTAGGCGAGTCACTAAACCTTCCAGTGTAATTTGAATCACCGGCCGGCACGGTATCTTTACAAAAACACTGTTAGAAGAAGGAGTGAGAGCAAACGCGGAGCTCTACATAAACTGGTAATTTCACGCATTAACAGTGTGTTTAAAAAGGATCTTTTCTGAGAGCGGCTTAGCTCGACCATTTGTCATTCAACGTTACATTATTACACATACTATTTTGTATTTAAAATGCTCAAAATCAACGACAGATGTGAATATTTTGTTTGCATAATTATATCAAACAATAGTTTTGCTAAAGTGATTATAGTAATACTTTTATCATAATATACAACAGTTTCATTATGTATCTCTTTGTCATTTTTACCAGATTTTACTGAAATTATTGCTGCAGCTCTGAGATAGTTCGAAACGTTGCACTGGAGAAATGCAATTTTAAACAACTTTAAAAATATTTTCTTATACAAACAAGTAAAACTGCAAGCGACCTTTATTTAATTAGTTGGTAACTAATATATAACCAATCTATATCTATTAATAATTCAAGCAAATGAAACAATGCGATCAAACCTACAACTATCATTTTATTGTCAACGATGTATCATACATGATATGAAACAACTGTAATAGAAAAGAGAAAATATCTCAGCGATCGAGCGATTCACTTCCTATTGGTTGCACTGGTTAGGAAAAAGTAATGGTAGGTACTGTACGTTCATAACTATAATCTATATTATATAAAATGACTTATAGTCGCTATGAACTACTGCTAGTCATACTTTAAAACTATAGAGCACGTCAACCATTCTTACAAAAGCAAGAAAATTATTTTTGTACAGTTTAAGCATTGAATGTAATACTAAATCGAAACAAATTAAAAAAGTTCTGAATATATTTTTATCTAACGCCAAAGAAATACTTATTCATCAATCCGTCAACAGTTCCTTGTAGTTGGGATAAGCGAGAAACGCCCAGTTTAGACATTTTATAATTAGCCCTGCAGCTAATTGATCCCAATTTGAACGCGTGAGTTTAAACATAATTTATCAAATTAACGAAAACGACGCTGTGATTTAGTCATTAGGCGGGCTTTTTACGAATTGGCTTCGTCTTACTTACGTTACATGACATAGTTTACTTTGGTCTGTAAAAATACGATAAAATTGCAAAGAATTAAACACTTAACAATCAAATACCTGACGTTACAAAACCCTACACAATACACAACTTTACTGCGTAAACCGTGTCTCTCTATTTTGCTCAAATTAATGAAGACAGATGTCTTTTAAGTCGAAAATCCATCTGTTTGCGTTAAGCGGTACTCCAAGTTTAGCTCTAATAGTCCGTATTAGTCATTCGAAAACACAGCAAAGTGTAACGAGTACTCTCTCGGATTTGTTGCTATTTCTGTGGGCAGCTTTCAGGGTTAAATAATTTAAAGACGTTTATGTTCTCAAGACAGTTGATCGTAGCCTTAGAGGATTCAAATGCTCTAAGATTGTAGCACTAGCATCGAACTGGCTATTGTAATCGAGAAACTCCATTAAAACACGGTTGGACACATTTTGTTTACTACGAGAGCCGATAAAAAATTACTCGCACTGTCAAAAAGTTCTCAGACCTCATGTAGAGCCAAGCTTCTATCTCTACGCGTCCTAACTCTACAAGCCCTAACTTCACAAACTCTACACCTTAGTCAAAATATGTGGCTTGGCCATTTCGCTTCATTCATAAACCGTTAACCATGTGCAAACAAAACAATAACTAAACTATATTAAAAGTTACTATTTCATAAAAGATTTCTTAATTTTGTAACAAAAACCAACGACTTTTTAGGAAAAAAAAATTAAATGCCGATTAATGAATTAACCAACTACCTTGACAAAATCACAGTGCGTTAGCAAATAAATTAGCTCTATCCATGTCATTGCCAGATGAAAGGGTCAGCAAAATACCGAAATACTGTAGGTACAATGTTTAATCTAATGTGCTATTAAAGTCAGCAAAGCTATAAAACTTCAAATAAAAACTGTTCACGGTGTGCGGGCGTCGAGTATGGAGTATGTAGGAGCAAAATGTTGGGAAACAATTTTGCAATATTGCTTATAACAAAATCACTTGACCTATTATTAACCTCATTGTGTCGACACTTTGTCTATAAATTAGCGACAACAAACATTTTAAGTAAAAATGAAATGATGACTTTTGATAAACTAAAGATTTTAATCTGATTTTTTAAGAGAAACGAATCATTTTGCAAGGCACTATAAATAAGTTTTATATTTTTTAAAGTATTTATTAGAAGTAATGTTACACTTATTAGAGGTTTCAGTCCTCTTAGACAACTTTTAAGTGAACGTAATGAGTCAAATATGATGACGGTTCACATTTTTTTCACATTTATGATAATGTAGACTAGAAGTAATAAAAGAGCCCACAGATCTTCCCGTCAACTACATTACTTATCACACCACACCACACACATGGCAATATCAAAATTCACATTGTAGCAAAACGCACAATTGTCCACATTTCTTATCGCCGCTCACTAAACGATATGCCATTTGCATAAAATTCATAAAAACTATGTAGGTATCAGAGAGAAAACTAGACGATCAAAATTCACATAGTGACAAAACTTATTTTTACAATTCTTATCACTGAACTGAGCACTACTTAGACGTTCTGTCGTTTGCATAAAATTCAAATTAAAGACGTATTAGACCGGTACCGTGTGTCACAAAGTACCTAAGCAACGACCAGCTTCAGCTGGCTGCAGTGAAACAATGTTCCCACCCCACCTAAGTAACGACAAAAAACAAACTAACTAGCGCATCGCTGATTTTGTAACAGCTAAGCGAACATAATAAGCTTTTTAAACGCTTGCATTTATTCAATGACTGCATTTCTAAGCACGATAACTCTGCTATACTTATGAATATAAGTCCGCTTCTAACGGGAGATGTAACTTTGATTAGTAAATCAAAGATGATAGAAAATAATACAGATATAGAATTTGGCGATTCACTTTACAACTACCTGTCATTTTTATCTTATTCTGCACGTAAGTGTATGTCGAAACACCTCTCTACATATTTTACGAGAAACCACTCCTTGAAATATTGTCTAAATGGAAATTAATTTGCTTGTTTGTTACTTTCAAAGACACGTTATAACTAACACTGAACATCAGACATATTTATGTGCAAAAATAAAACACGTAAGAGGCGGTACACGTGAAGAATATGCCATACCAATAAGAATAATACACCATTTGAAACAAGATAGCCCGAGCGAATAATTTTATAAGTGAATTGAACATTTTGCATGGAACATTATTAGCTAACAATGTTACGTTACTTAGGGCTACAAATTTGACTAACCCCTTTTATGTAGAGCGGGAGTTGGTTTCCCCATTTACACGAATACGTTTTTCCCTCAAAAATCAATACGCCAGTACAGCATGCAACAACCATAATTCCATTTGTTCATATATTTTTAATTGTTTGTTAATAGACGGACTGAACTTTTTAATATGTCGATGCACTATATTTTTTGTAAGGGTAGTCTTATTTCTGTTTTTCATTCAATGAAGTACCCATCAATCACCGCTCATTAACTTCTGTGATCTGTGAACAAAATGAGCTATTCGTAGAAGTCCAACAATAATAATAAATTCTTTTAACTGATCATGTTATCAGAAACCTACATTGTATCTGTATTTTATTTTAGTCAACAAATTAAATGTCGTCACCGAGGAGTCAATGATGATCGATAGAAAACGAATCATAAACATTTCGTTATTGATACCAAATATCAAAAATTTCAAATCATGTGATTTGAAATTTTATTGTAAATATGCACCCACTTCACACATTTTACTTGTAAAATAATTGCATGGCTCATATTACCCAATGTTTACGTACGTATTTTACAGAAAATCACACATACATGTCACATTAACGTCCAAACTTAACACAAAATACTCAAGTATTCAAGGTCACAGACCACAGTGACGTGCTTATTTGCAAGAAGTACAGATAATCGACTAAAATAGCCTTAGAATGATGCCATTTTAGACGATCAAACAGGTATTATAGCAACCAATAAATATTTTCTTATCGCGAAATAACGAAATATCCTACCCAAATTTGAAACTGCCTGGGTAGAATATTTCGTAGCGTTAAACGTTGTATCTATAAATTATATAATAAACGGTGTACTATTTAAAACGCATTAAAAATACACATACTCGTACTTACATTGAACTGATGATCAAAATTGAAAAGTTAACAAACGATAGCGTACCGTAGTACGTGAATACTTGCCGAAATGTTTCGCGATCAGAATAATTATATCGAATTAGCGTTACACAACTTCCCATTGGTCTAAATTCACAGATATGAACTCACCCATAAAAGAAGGCTGGCCGACTGATCCCATACCAGGCGCGGTATGTTCAAATACAACCTGAATGGTTTAAGAAGACCAGCTACCTATTGTGCGAATACAACTATCAATCCCTCTTTTAGGTCGGCTGGTTAATAGGCCAGAAAACGCAACCATGCGGATCTTCAATCGCGAGATGAATGTTTGGCAAAACAGATATCTATTACAACTACAACCCACGGAAAATTTTTCATGACAAAAAGGTTAATAACTTCAATCTGCTATGATTCCCAAATTAAGTACCTCATTAAACATAAGCATCATGATTCCATGTCATAATAATCACAATGGTTTTTTAAAGGTGTAAAAAATTCAATGCGCTATCTAATTGAACAAAATCAAAGCGATTGCTGCAAAACAATAAATGGATTTCGAAATAAAAATGTCCACCGTATCAGAAATAACTGCAGCTGCGATCATGGTATGCGAGGCACCCACCGTTTGGTTCGGTTCCATGAATAGTAATATAGGCAATCTGGTTATAGAACTTACGGGTTGAAACAATGTTCGCGTGAAACTGTCGTATTCTTCAAGTTTTTTATGAAAACTTTCATAATTTTCAAACAGAATTATACATGCAATGCGATAAAACAGCTGGAACTTATTGTATAGTATATTATATTAGAGTATTTTATTCTTTTTGTGAACATTCATAAGCAAAACATTCGATTCGACCTCACTGTGAGAATAACCAAAATAATCACATCGCACGTTGTGATACCCAAAAAATCAACAAACGGTGACTTTAACGAAAAGCATTTTAATTGGATCTACAGAAAAGAATTCAACAGAAAACAAACTGACAAAAACGATGAGGGACGTGACAAATTCATTAATTATATGATACTTCACATTCAGGAAATAGTTAAAAGTCCATGGAAGTCATTGGGCTCCCCAGTTAACCAAATCGATACATTATTTAAAGAGGGCCCTGACCGCTGTATGTCTGAACATGGTTAAACCGATTTAATAATGAATTTCCAGGAAGTGGCGAATGGAAATAAGTTCCTGCTACCATCCAAAATAAACAACAATGTATTGAAATCTTTATTAAGCATTAATCGGTTAAGATCGATGACTCTTTTAATTTAATACGTCTTTGAACTCTGAAGAAAATATTGATCCATGATAATTATAAAGTAAGCATAAATAAAATAACTACAATAATAGCTTAGAAGGATTGTGTTTTTATTACCGTACAGAAAAAAAACAAAATATTTCCTAAAATAAACTAAATCTGGGCAAATACCGGTTTAATAGTGAGATTATCTATCAACAAAATGGTTAAATTAGCTTGATCCCTTTACAGATTATGTATATCTATAGAATTCTATTCTTTGATAACAGTCAAGATGTCTCTAAAGCGAAAATTAGGTCGTACTAGTGCAACAGTTTTGGCGGAATTTCGTAATAAACAAAACATCGCGGCGATGGATGCTGGCACATATCCAACTCTACCAGTAGTATGCACCGGCCCGTTGATGGGCTCATATTTTTTTTTATTTGTTTAGCTTAACCAAGGAGTCGTAGTACGTAAAGATAAGAAAAGAGGTTTTTATTAGAGAGCTACTTTAGAAGCTGTTTAGTTTTATCCATTGCAAGCTTAGATGATATTAAATTTGTAAGTTAAAAACAACTAGGTACTACATTAAAGATTATATTACAGAAAAACTATTCGTGTATAGGATATAAATAACAAAATCTTTGGTCACTAAAAAGATTACGTTTTATGAATTCTTGTCGTCTTTGACTCGGGTTTTATTACTCTTTAAATCAATACGTCATCTTCGCAAAGATATTATTCCCTAGTAAAATGACCAGGATTGTTTTATGTTATTGCTTATAAAATGCTCGTGCGTCTATTTCCATATACTCATAATAAAATGACTTTACATTATTCTATCGGAATATTGCATTTAGCACTCCTATCACAGAGTAAGTAAGCGCCCAGTCGTATGCTGATGACAGGGAGATTAAATCATGGCGGGCGTGAGGACACAGCTGATTAACATCCGGTGGCCGCTGGAAACGCAACTCTCTCTAGCAAACTGTATAATCTGTGCTGACTTGTGTCGATGATTGCAACTTGCAGCGTGCTTGCAACTATGTATTATGTGTTACGTAGAAAAGAAAATTAGTACCTTCTTAAGCGCGTTTAAGTTTTATTACAATAATCTATTGACTTGGTTAACTGAGGGCCCATGACTTCCATGGACTTTTAGTTATTTCCTGAATGTGAAGTATCCAATAAATTAATGTATTGTACTTACCTATATGTAGTATTCGTCACGTCTCTCATCGTATTCGTCAGTATTATTTGAAGTGAAAACTTCTTTAGCGGCGTTGTACGCTTTTTTGTAATGGGGAAAAATTAATGCTAAACTTGCGTTATAAAGTCAATCAGGATCACGTGACCCTGATCGAAAATTCGTAAGACGGATGTGACGGATGGAGAGTAGACAGCCGGCGGCGGCTCCCCTTGCCCCCTCCCCTCTTGAAAATGGCGGCGCGTCATTTCAAGACGTAAACACTTGTGTCACCATAGCAACGCGCTAATTTTTTAATTCAATGTCAATACTCTAGATTTTCTGTCAAGCTATGGATAAGACTTTCGTACAATACTGTTTTGTATTCGTAAATTTTAATGCAGAGTAAATTCATGACACGGCAATTCGTGCAAAATTATTCCCTAACCATTCCAAAATATCAAAAATGCACAACGTTAATATTCAAGTTTTCACTTCTGCTGGCACTCCCGGAATGCAACCCGATTTTTTTTAAATAAATTATTGGAATTCTTCTTTGTAGATTCAATTAAAATGCTTAGCGTTAAAGACACTAATTGTTGATTTTTTGTGTATTGCAACGTGCGGTGGTATTATTAATGCAATTCTCCTAAAATTAAGTTAAGTGTATGTAATTACTAAAAGGTGCAGCGGCATTACTATTGACATTAGCTACTACTTGTTTTTTATACAGTTATCAAAATAAAGAAAAAGGTTAACGAACATCTAATAATCCTAATTAACTATAAATTTACACCGACAGTTACGTTTATGCTAACATTATGCAAAACACTTGCAAATGATGCCTTTAGAATCTCTTTCCCATACAGCGAGCCGTTTGATTTGTGCTCGACTACGTCCGAAGCCGAAGTCCGAACGATCGAAAGTAAAATAATTATTAAAGTCACGTAAGCTCGAATTATAGAGTCGTAACACGTTTCTATTAGTTACGCGAGCTATTGCGGCCATGCAACAACGCACAGACGAAACACCCCCAGATTCTGTATTACGGGCATTTGTAGTAGCCCCTTAAGGATCCATAATAGGAAAACATGGTTTGGCGGGGGCCATTTTATTTAGAAAACGTAAAGAAAAAAATCATACGACAAGCTAAAGAGATTCTCTAGTAGCAACTTCGATCAAGAATATACCCTAGATCAGCGGTTCCCGAATGGGGTTCCGCGGAACCCTGGGGTTCCGTGAGAGGCTCTCAGGGGTTCCGCGAAAATTCAAGAGTTTAGGTATAAAGACAGTCCCGATTTCGATGATATTGTCCCGCGTCCCGACGATCCATTAGTTTTGTCCAAATTTCTGATGATAACACGCGATCAAAATCAAAGTGTTCATAACAACGTCAAAGTGTTCGTTATGACAACAAGTTAAATGCCTTATTTTGCGTTGTACCTCTTACCTTAAATGTTCTAATGTCAGATCGTTGCTCTGTAGATTTAATGAAAGCAGAATTGCAAAAAACATGTCTTGTTCGGAATTCGTAAGTAATAAATATAAAAATGACGCAGAAATAATGAGAGAGGCCCGTAGTAATAGAAAAAATGCATGGAAACAGAGTCCTAAAACAGCGTCCCAAAATACCTAAAACATTAAATCACAAGTCTTTTTTTCCCTTCACTTAGGTAGTTCTCCTTTATTTATTTTACTCTTTGCTCACCCGCCCGTTTGTTTCCATTGATTTTGAGTATTTTAATTATACAAACATTCACATACATTCATCATATCCTTCCTTTACCAGTTACCAGACTCTACAGTGGTTTTACAGCCAGTTTTAATGATTTCAACGTACATTTAGTTAGAAAATAGACCCAAAAATTTTTCAGCAACCGTGTCCTGGATTTTCTGTTCCAGAATGTGGCAACCCTGGTTAGTTTACTTCTTACTTGAGCTAGGGTTCCGCCCAAAAATGGTGAACCAAAAAGGGTTCCGTAGCCAAAAGAATTCGGGAACCGCTGCCCTAGATGTCCGGTCAGAGTCTCAAAAAATGGCGGCACCTCAAAATAGCGTCCCACTTACAAACTGGGCGCTTATTTTGCACAAAATCAGTGATAAAAGATGTGACTTTGTACAAAATAAGCTTATTTTGTACAAAATAAGTGATATAAAATGTGAGTTTGTACAAAATAAGAGGTGATTATGTACAAAATAAACGCCAAGTTTGTAAGTGGGACGCTATTTCGAGGTGCCATTTTTGCGTGTTGTTTTAGATTGTGAAGCGTTATCTAGGATATTCTTGATCGAAGAGTAGCAAATATTAAATTGCGTATAAACCTTACAGATGATTGTAAAAAAACAAACAGAATAACATCAAAAGCGCATGCGTAGGGTCATATTTTTGGCGTAAATAATAGCGGTAACGTATTGAATTCCTTCTACATCAAAATACACTTTAACGAACTGTGCAGTAGCTCCAATAACTTTTATTCAAGAAAGATAATTGTGCTAAAGATAATGTTGAAAAACAAAGAAAATCATCGAAAAAGTGCAGAAAAAGTTATTTTACATACTCTTTACACGTAAAGAAAAAGAGTTAAATGATTCCGCATAACCGAGCCTTAATATTAACGAGCATCTGAAATTAATAGACTGTGCCAACTTCATCGATAGCAAATCGTTTTGTATTAACATCAGTCTTCCTCTTACTTTAGTTTAAAATAAAGAATGGGATTATTATCAGTTATTGTACGGAAAAACTTATAAAAATAGAAAATATACGAGCTTAACTTTCAATGTTAAGCTAATCTCTTAGCTATTTATAAAGCTTAAATTAGTCGCGGTAAACTTGTTTTAATCAATCAATCGAGCGAAACAAAACTTTGTTTCCAGTAAATTTAAACAAATTGATTCAAAATTTAGCAAAACGTTTACTCACCAAGTAATCTATAAGTAGGTAGATCTACTTAATAATATTAAAGTCGAGCATGGCAAATAGTTTAAACCCATTATCATAGAACGTACATAATGATATTAATTAACTCTGTCGCCAATGAAACCATCTTTCCATTTTTGATTTTATGTTTTCATCGATGAGTACAATACATCATTGAAGGTGAATCCTTTTAAAGTTAAGAAAGCTACGTAATTTTTAATTACTACTCCGAAATTCAATTAATGCACGTACTTAGCTTGCCATTAACCTCTTTCAACAACGCCAATTTGTATAAAAAGCCTGATCGTAATCTATTTAAAAATCTAATAACTAAAGACACATACTTAAAAGGTTTTTTCTTAGTTACAAATAATTATCAGACACCAACGGCAATTTTGCTAATAAGCATAATTGAGTATTAATTAGACATGTCACTTAAGAACTCCAAACGAAAGACGAGACAGCAAAATTGCTAGACGTCCATGTTAATAAGATAACTGGACACGCGAAACAGGCTTTTAAACTCAAATCATTAAAGTTGAAAATCGTTACTGATTTAGAATTGATAACTACAAATGTTTATCTATAGAATGCACTCATGTCGTGTAGTAAGCAAAAACAACGCTAAGATAGTAATTACTTAACTTTCGAGTCTTGCTTTCATGCATAATACATTTCACCTCACAATACTGGATATAGGTTAAGGTATCAGGAAATCTTATGGTTACTACAAATCCTACTAGATATAAGAGAAGTGTGGATATATTATCTAACCAAAGGGTAAAATTATTAGTCGCGACTCATGCAGATCAGCCATTTTTGCCATTAACAAATTCATGTGTAGTATTATGTAAGTATGGTATTATAGAAAGCTTGCATAATCATGAATCTTGGACAAACATTGTAAGCACGACTAAACGGTTACTTGGAAACCTCTTTCATGTTATTAGAATTTATTTTTAACAATAGCAAGGTTCACTTCTTTTTAATCGTGTAACAAAAAAACATAGAAAATATTAAAGTTTTTCGCTATATAAAGGTATATTTTTGGCACGGTTTTAACATTAATGGGCCCTTACAAAACGAGGTTAAATTTAACTTCAAAGTAAAAGTAGTCCTTATAACAATAATAATATCGGTTCGTTCACCGCTCTTAAAGTGGATTTTCAACAATACGGAAAACCTGTTTCTTATAGGAATCACCTGTAAGTATCTCGCACGGGGACCGGTTCTCTGTGGTCACAAAACTACGAAAAGGCACACTTCCAGCTAGGGATAATAATAATCTATGCAATAACTTTGTAATATATCCAAGAACATTATATATAAACCTCTATAATTCTAATTGCCGTTTTGTTTTGGTCTTCAGTGCGATTATAAGAACCTCTAACGAATTTTCCTCGTAAATAATTCTGATTGTATTTTGTTTTGGTAAGGTAAAATTTAAGACCGGCGAGTGAACATCCTTTCCTATACAAATGTAATATTTACCAAAATTATTTGCAATTTGAGCATAATTAACTCTTCTTGTGATGTTATTCGGATGAAGACAGTATTTGTCTAGTGTTCTATTAAATAATATATCCAAAATACCAAACCAAATAAAAATTCATTCCAGTTTTGTATGGAAAAATGTAATTGGCATTTATTTTGAATTGACAAGCTTACGGCATCACGTAATTTTATAATTTACTTCTTATTTTAAACCAAGCATAGCAGCCACACGCCTATAATGTTCGCCATTTGAGTAGTGGGGCAGGACTTGTTTAGAAACAGTAAAAGAAAAATACATTCATCTTCTATCTACTAGCAACCAAACCAGACATGTAAATACCTATCTACACTTCGACTAGCGGAAGATATTTATCATCCATTTACCACCGTGTGCAAATAAGGCCGTCTGAACAAGTTTACAGACTACCATATTTACTACTAAACTGTCTACCGCTACTTAAATCGAAAGTCAAAGGAGGTACAATGTGAGTACAAAAACTATATGCATTTGTATCTCTTTTTTGACACACGATTGAATAACAATTGACCCTAGTCCTTACTCTAAGGACTTATTCCACGAGTTCTGCTTAACTTCTAATTAAATAACTTGACAGGTAATTTGATAGAAATTCTAAACCAAAGTGTAGAACAGATGCTTTCCTATAAATAATTAGTCCTAAACTCAAATACCGCATGGATGTGTTCAATCTTTGTAATATAAGAAAAACTACTAATTTCCATTTTAAAAGAGAACTCTTCGTAAAGCTGATTAATTCTATCATTTACACTAAAACAAAAACCTATTTTAAGGTTTTTATTGTGATATGTATTTGTTAGGTAGGTAACTGTTTAGCTGTCCAAAACATAAATTCTTTTGGAAACGAACGAGATCGTAACGTTTTCTAAAAATGGCAAAAGAAATTAAAAATTCTTCCGCATCAGTTAAAAATCTCAATGCACCGTCGTGCATCAGTGATTGATTGATCGGATACAAAATTAATTGCGTAAAGACCGCATGAATCTAATAATCCGTCCATTGTCGAGAAAAAAATTACTTTGACTCTTTCACAATAAATATTTTGTAATATTAATGTCATCTGATAGAAATTAATAATTAATGTCTAGTATTTTATTTAAATACGAAGGTGTGATTTTTACAGAAACTTATTTTGAAGAGTAAGTAACACAAAACAAATGTTAAAATAACTTAAATGAAGGACTACAGCTAATTGCTGGTGTTTTCAAATATCACGTAGGTACGTTTAATGCTACAAAATTATGCTGGTATATGTACGTGACTACAAAAAAATTGCCATCGTATTTAGGTAAGTAACTGCTAAAAATATAAAATTGTACACCTATAGGTAACTGTTAATTTCTAAACCTTCAAAAGGGTAAAATATTTCTAGGTTATTGCTGTAGTTTTGAACAAAACCATTAAGTTACTAATTTGTTCTATGCTTGCCATGTATTATTAACATCTTAACCCATATTTGACAAAGCATGTTTGCTCGCTCACGCAATAGCCAGCTATGTGAAAAACAATCAAACATTTCAGCCCAAATAAAGCGGCCTAAAAAAGGTTATCTCAATTATTCATCTTAATGGCAAAATAAATAAACTACTGATGAGATAAGAATTTAGTTGCAAAACAAATGAACTTCCAAATTGTGCAAATACAGAAGTGAATATAGAAAAGAAATGTGTAATCATTCAGAAAGTCACGTAAAGTTTGCCTGAGGAAAAGCTCCACACAAGAATTCAATAACATTTTGAACCATAACAAATGAAAAAGATGAAAATATAAAATATCTGGTAATCATTGTAAAGAAAAATTTTTTTTTTCCAGCAAACCTTATTGTAAATTATATGCGCTATTTTTTATACGTTTCTGCACTTGTGCTTAGTGAGAAACCGAAGCTTAATTTTTTTATTTATTTATTTAACTTCTTAAAGTTAATAAAAGTAAAATAAAGAAGAAAAAAGTACCTAAAAACCTTGTGATAAATTCCTATAATGAAAGCGATTATCGCTCTGGGCTTAACATAATTATATCTGTTGTCTTCCATAAACGCCTTCAACCTGAACCTTGATTTACTAATAGTCTCATTTAGTAGTACCACAGTTTAACAATGGTAAAGCTGTGTTTAGTACTAACTAAGTACTAACTTTAGTAGACAGATAATTTATTTGTCTACGTTGCATTCAGTTTCTTTAATAGTTTAATTCCCTTGACTTTAATTGTCATAACCGTAGGCTGATACTGTGGGCGATTCAATTCACTAATCACAATCCTTCGAAGTAAAGCTCAATCATGTGAGTGCGTTGTCACGAAGGTTTCCAGGCCACACTTTGTGGGTCACAGGGTCTATTCACCAATTCTCTGTTATGTCACCGGTAACTGGAGCATTGTACTTTTTTTTTGTATCGATTACATACGGCTTGACATAACATTTAGAGATAATAATCGACTGCCGATCGCTCTATAACATGACATACATTTAGGTTTGTGACCTGTCTGAGCTTTTATAGGCACCTGAAATTAAACTTTTAAAGCTCGTATAGGTCCTTATTGTGATAAAAATTGACCTGTGGTCCAAGCCTGAGGTCTTTTATCTATAAAATGATACCCTAGCATCATTATGGTTGAAATTATTAAGATTTTTTACTTTAATTAGACCACGTTTTATTTATATTTGCATGCAAATGAAAGTGTCAGCAGAAACTATCAAATAGCAATGTAAGTTAACTTCACTATCTAAACTGTGGTAAATTAACAATTATAGCCAAGAGACCGATACATACAAAGTATGAGTACGAGTATAAGTATGTATACAAAAGTAGAGTTTAACCTCCTCAACATTGCAATATCAACCAGCTCATCAAAGGAAAGCTAACAAGTGACTATTGTTGAAGTTACGTCGATGCGATTCGACGCAACAGAAATTATCGTTCTAAACTGGTGAACAATTGGTACAGTTCGAAGTTGTCACTGAAATCCTTATGTGTTTAAAGATATAATAAAAGTGAATAAACAAATAGACACATCTCTATCACAAGGGCACGTATATTTCTTTCCTAAGGTCATACAGCTAAGTAACTTAACACCTTTTATTGTACTAAACAGCATTTCAATGTGATTACTTTTGCAGCCTTGAAAACTCATTTAAATTAGTCTGTTGTTGGAGACAACTCCGACACCATTGTATGTAAACGCCTCAGACCGTATTGAAATCATTACACGATTGCTTAAATTTTCAAAAGTCTTTCATGTATTCGAAAGGGACTAACAATTATCAAAAGATTTATTTATAGCTTAAGATAATAACGTGGTAAACGAAATAAAACGAATGTTACTAACTCAAACACAATTTTTTTAAAAATCACAAAAAAATAAAATTTCATTTCAATTCTATGAATTTCTATTCTGTCTTGTGTATTGTCAATTCATTGGATTTATTCCTGGACTGTTTAATTTTCTCAAAAATATTTTAAAGATATGAAAAAAATAAAAAAAGATTTACGACTACAGCTTCTTCTTCAATTTCGAAACGTCAAGACCGATGAAAATAATGACTAGGTTCTATCTAAGACAGTATTTTGAGAATAACCCAAAGGTTCTCCATCGATAGCCTCCGTACCATATGCTCGATCGTTGTCTATGCGGTTAGCAGTTTCGTTGCGGGGTCAACGTTTCGCGGCCGTCAACAAATCCATCGCCGAGAATAACCCGTTACACTGCGCCTACCACCGGACTTCGCGATACCCACTAGACCGAACCACTCTTCTCCAAAGTCCCAAGTCACTAATAACACGCTAGTCGCTATATAATGTCACATACGAAATAGACCGGAAATTTCCTAAATAACACTGTCTACGGAATTCGATTACGCAGTGCGCGTGAACAGTAAGGTAGAGCAAAAATTATATAAAGTTTCAAATTTTCGAGTGTGTTAGCTTTTTTTTCCTTAAGTGTTTTTTTTTAATTAAAAGGACAGAAATATTTCGTAACTAAGTATGCAAATGAAGAAAACAATGTATTTTTTGTAATTTTTTTTAGCTGGTAATTTCTTAAGTAAAACGGAATCAGTAAAAATTCATCTCCAACAAACAATGACTCAACTGTCAATGGATTGCATTCCACAGTTGACGTTTAAGAAAAGAAAAGTTTGATCAATTATTTTCCATCTGAATTGCAGCTCCAAAACTCTATTTTTATTTTCGCACTGTTTGAAATTTGGCATGATATTAAAAAGTTATGCAATCTGATCCAGTATTATTGTCGGTAACTTTATATGCCGGCGTCGATTTCATTAAACACTTTCAACAAAATCCGATTGGTCGCGTGATGGTAAAACTGATAGGTCGTTAGTATATAATAGAGAAAGTAATACGTGGGATAAATTGTTTCACGAAAACAATGCTTGGATCTTATAATTGTGTGATAGAAAAACCAGTACACCTACTCATTCCCACTAGAAAAGTTGACGTTAAATAATGGAACTTCTACCGTGAAAAAATATTTAGCTCCGCCATTTATTACACATGTCGTTACTCGTTATCATACTTGTATTTAGCGTTGTTTTAAAATCAATTTCCAGTATAAGTGACAAATTAACGAGTTTCAATGTTATACAAGGATAATGAATGGAGCTTGTTTTTGTTACTAGTTTGATTTATATATGCCAGTGATCGTCTTTTCTACCTTGGTCTTCGATGTATCAAATAAATATTTTATTTTAATATAAGATCTCTTTTAGAGATGCAGTTATCAAACGCCAAAGCTTATACCAACAAAGTATTTAAACATATTCCGCTCTGATAGTCGGAATCCTCAAACAGGTTCGTAATGATGAGTTTCAGAAATAATGATTTAACTCCTTTGGAAGTCGTTTAATTAATGATCAAAGTTTAAATGACCATTCGTGAAATTGAATGATTATTCAAATAAAATCAAATTAAATAATAAGATTTCGATGATTATTAAAAACTTTATGGTTACATACACCAAGACAGGTATCGTTTTGTCAATTAACATTTTTATTTGTGGCGTGTTGGCGATGTCACGGAGAAAGTTGAAATCAACTATAGAACTCAATTAAAATATAAAATAGCGTAATCTTACCACCACCTACCGAGATGACCACCGTCTTTATTTTTATCGTCAAGCCATTCATTTAAATTAAATTCCGGATTGCCAATCAAACGTAAATTGCACTAAAAAATATCAGTTAGGTATATGAAATGGGTGTGAAAATGATTAATTCAGTCTACCTCGTTTCAATCGCGGAGCAACAGCGAAAGCTCGTGTGAAAAACCATTTGTTATGATAACTCATAATAATATCTCATTCACATGGATTGAAATCGACAAAAAAGTTTTTGATAGAAAACTTTATTCAAGTTTTCAGGTGTCTCTAAATTTGTAAAATTACGTGTAAAGTTTTTATTTTTTAATCAAAAAACTGTCTCAAAACATGCTTGTCGTTTGAAGAACTTTTCTATCTTTAAATAATGACTTATGATTTTTTTTTATTTGTATGGATATGTTTTTAGAAGTTAAAAAACCGTCATTAGTTAGCTTAGTGTTTAAATCATTTAGGTAAGTCGTATCGTTTAGGTAAATGAAAAAAAAATGTTTGGCTAAGTTACAACTAATTAAGCTTTGTCATTTTTGCGAACTTTCAAGTAGGTAATTTTCTTAATGTTAAGTAATTTAAATCTTTGATGCTAGAATACTAAAAAAGGATTTCACATATGATAGTTGACTATCATGGTCATATTAGATTTGAAATCAAGCAATCAATGAATATTTTAAATCATGGAAATTATTAATGAGGTTTTCTGCTTGTCAAAAACATTATGATTCAATATTTCGATAAAAGCATTTACTAATATCATTGTATTATCGATTTTGGAAATTACTAACAATTATGTAACTCGTTGGTAATGAGAGTCAAATATAGTCAGATAACGGCAGACATTTGACAAGTACTGCCATTACACAATTTACAATCAGGAAGTTCGAATTAGATTCATCGGAATTTCGATTAAAACAAGCAAAATGTTTCGGTTCGAGAGTTATAGGTAGTTCCCTGTTGTTTCAACCTATAAAACGTGAACTGAAATTCCTGTTGCTTAATTATCTGTTGGATTATTCGTGATGTAAATACCACTACACAAATAAACATCAGTCAAATAAACCGAATGTAAAAACTACTAACTCTATCGCTCTGTAGAATTAACAACCACGAAAGAATGTGTGGATGAAACAATTCACTTTTCCAGATTATATCTTAATATGCGAAGATCGCTATGAAATGTTAGTATGTGTTGATTCTAAAAGGAAAGTCACGAAGGCGATCTAGGCACGCCTAACAATGCACGCTTGTTTACTTTAAAAATAACATCTTGCCGAGTTAGCGATGCTTGTTTAACCAGTTGCCGGTTGACATACAAAAATGAAGGACAATTACATTAACTTTATATCGACGCTGTATAATTTAAAGTTAGTGAACGGGCACTTAAATGAAGGGAAGTGGAAAACAAGGTTCAACTACATTACTGGTCGTAACCGCAAATTTGTATGCAGAGAACACCATTATTGTGACATGTCAATCGAAAAGAACAATTTTAAACTCTGAGATTAAGACGAACAATGACAATATCTAAGATAGAAATCATTAAAATCTGCAGGTTTTTCTTAAATCATAGTAATAAACAAACCGATATGTCAAACTCTACAATAGAGTTTCTTATAAAAAAAGCAATAAGAAGTTATTTTTTGTTTCTATATTTGTGCATAGAAAAAGTATCTTCGTGAAAATTATCAAAGGGAAAACAGAAAATATGACACCACACAAAACTGTAGTTGAAAGTTAACCGTTCACGTGATACGCTGCATCTACGCTGATATGCCATCAACAAATCCATAACGGGTCCTCACTGCACTAGCATATGACACATTTTCAGTACGAAAATGCGGTATGCGGGTAACCTTATGGTATGAGATTCCATTGATTTTTCGCGTTAGGTTGACGTCACAAGCGCGACAGTGGCGCGCGCCGACTCGCGTCTCAGCCGGCGGCGAGTGGCTGACTGAACCTGAGAGGAAATGTCAGTTGCCATGCCATGCGGTCCTCGCTGTTCCCTGCCGGCATGACCTTCCGCATCGATTCGAGCTGTCACAGGTTCCAAGTTGACTTTTAATTAAAGACCTCTACTTGGCGACAGGAAAACCTACTCGGACCGGAAGTAACTATTGATAATTTTTAAGCTTTTGTTTGATAGAGCAGACGAGGAAATAGCTGAGTATTAAGTCATTATTAAATCAAAGAAATGTTTAATTTTAAATAATATTTTCATAACTAGGTGTAAATTATTAGTGAACAGATAAATTATTATTATTATTTTAAATTATTCAATACTGTCTGTTTATTTTAGCTATCCATCCAATGTGACTCGGTCGTATACTGTTTACATTTCATTGTTCGTGACTGTATAATAAAAGTATTGACGTCAATATATTTTATTAAACATCTTGTTTATTAATGTTTTTCCGGCAAGAAAGAAACCTATTTAGGATTATTTCGCCTGTCAACTCCATCAAAATACGACAATATTTACGAGTATGTCAACTATTTCAACTTCGAGTAAATCATAAATCATCTTATTAGATACAATAACTATACAACGTGTTTTTTAATATCAAAATTACTTTAGGCTATTAATGAGGCCATGAAATAGAATCGAATAGCATAGGAAATATTTTTTAATTACATTTTTTTTATTTTCATTTTTCATACAAAATAAATTAATAAAATTAAGACTACTTTTGCAAAACACCTTTATGTGAAATAAATAAGACAACGTCGCATTACCGTATACTTCTAACATAGTATTGCTGTATGGTCTATGATTTCTAAATATGAATTCCTTATTTTTCTTTCTGTTCTGTGTAAATAAATGGTTGCCTGGAAGAAATTGCTTTTCAGCGATAAGGCCGCCAATATTGTTCCACTTTTGTATTGTCCATGTATGTATTTATTATGGTGAACAATAAAGTGCTAATTCATTCATTCATTCATTCATGAATTCAGTAATCAATGAAAATCTTAGCAGTAGTACCTATTTGTCAATGAAAGCTAAACGTCATCTTTTCGTTTAGTCATTGATAATGATAATAGTAAAAAAGTATGTGTATACAACACAAAAATAAAGAATCGTCTTAAGGGTAATAAATAACTTTTGTGGTAATTTAATTAAGATTGACATATTTCCAAAACTATAAATTTTTGACCACATGTTCTAGGAGTTATTTTTATAATTTTGGCCTATAGAATATAACCTCAGACTTATGGGATATCAAAAAATACAGGGTGTATAATTTGTGGCAGAACCGCAGAACCTAGAATGATTTTAGACAGAATGTTCTACATATACAGCACAAGTAAAAGTAATCTGAAATTTATATTTTGAAGTTAAATCACATAAAAACTGCACGGAACTATCCGCGCGTTTGGTTCTTATTTTATTTTTATTTTATTTTTTTATTTATTTGGCTCTTCAACAATGTGTACACAATTACAATTATAATTAACACTATCAAAAAAAAATATAAGTGACACATTACTTATAGAAAAGCACCACATGCACGAACTTTCTTGTATGCGAACTCAATAAAATTTACCTAATTCAACTCCAAATCTTAAGAATATTGTGCCGGTAATCTGGCACCACATGAAACAGCAAATCCATAAGATTGACACGATTTCATCAGATAAGAAAAGATAAAAACGGAACACTATCTTTTTATCAAACAGACTAAACTAGTTTTCACCAAAACCATTACAATATAAGTAGGTAATGATATTTAATTATCATATTTACATAAATATATTAACAAAAGAGTCCTTTCATAACAGTGAAACTGCTTACTCAATTCATATTCTAATCATATTCTATTCTATTCATATCCTCTTTTCTATGCTTTTCAGCCAACACTCTAACAATCCGACTAATCTAAGCTCATTAAGAACCACTTCCGCATTGCCAATTTTGATGACCCTATTTTCAATACTTTGGAGTTTTCATCTTATTAAATGCGCTACCGAAAAAAAATTAAAAAAACATATCACTGCGCCTATACACTTGTACTATTATTTATTCTGTGCCTATACGCCTTCGCCACGTAGCTACTAAACGCCATTTGGAAACTCAATAGCAATCATTTCTATTAACGTGACTACAGGCAGACAGAAAATAGTTTTTTGTAACTTTGTTTCATTTAATCATTATATCACCATGGGCGCCGCCATCCAGGTTGATTTTCAGGGAGGTGCATCTGCGTCTACACATTATACTATTAACTTAATTAGAGGAGAATACTGAATTTAATGACTAGGACTGACTAGGTGATAAACAAATATGGACAGCAACTTAGACGCCTCAAGTTTTTATTTAAACAGTAACTTGATAAAAAAAAAATCTGACAGGGGGGTTCAAGACCACCCCCTTGCACCCTGCTGCCGGCGCCCATGATTATTACCTACTTTAATATTACAATAGTATTTCTTCATTTTAAGTTTTTATGAAATTAAAAATAAAGAGAACCAGTTTCAGTTAGTCCAAATGAATTAATTAAAACATGCTCAATGGATATCATCAAGTTTAATTATGCATTTACTCAATCAAATATTACATTTTCAAAATTACTGATATAAGGTGGAACTTATGCAATGAATAATATTTAAGTCTTTATCGAAGCAAAAATACAGACATATAAATATGTGTAAGATATAAAATCTGTGAAGTGTTAAGTATTTCCACACATCATCACACTCATGCCAATTTGAAAAGCCTACGTAAAGAGTAACAGCAATGTTCTTATAAAGATAGTTGCTACGAAAATATACATCTGTACTTGTTTTTTTTATTGTAATTATTTAATTATTATATTATTATATATTTAATATAAAATATTAAATAATTCATAGCTTTATTCAAAAATCTTATATTCATATTCTATGGGTTTATTGTACCTATCTACCATAAAAAGCTTTTAGGTGAATCACTGTATATTATTTCGATAAAATAAAAAGTACAAACATATCGTTCTGTCAGGCGCTAAAATCATTGTAAAGAACTAAAGAGACATAGCGATAAAGAACAAAAAATAAAAGTGCCAGTTACGATGTTTATTAAAAATTGCTCGGAATAAAGTAGTAAAAACTACACTCTATCTACGACATACTTACATGCAATATAGATTTATGATGATGACCTATCTCACAAACTTATCAAACGCATGACTGATTAAAATAGTAAATCCAACCGCTTGATTTATTTATCAAGGATTGATGTTTACGATAAGTTCAAATACTTGATAATATATCGTAACTATTCTATCTTTTTCATCTGAAATTCTATTGTGGTGCAATACTTTTTATTATTATTTACTACCAGAAAAGTAAAAACAAATTAGAATATTTTATTGTAACATATTTTAACCAATGAATAATGAACACTCGAATAAAAACACAACTCGGCACTAAAAAATAATAATGGCAAGATAATTTGGCTGATTCACAAATCGTCCACCAGTCGGCGCACTACCGCTAACTTGGCGCTAGTCTAGATGTAGACCTGTCATTTCGTTGTTTGCTATGTGTTTGCTATCAATTTTTGGATGTTGGAAGTGAATTTTCGTAAATACTGGGATGTCCCCGAAGTAAAGAGACAAAATAAATTATTATTTTTTGTACAAAAAAATTAATGAAAACTGTTCAGTTTAATATACAGATTAACGTTAAATATACGAATTTTATTAATCTAAATTAAATTAGCTCGATCAATGACTTTGCAGCAGATTTTTCTAAAATTAGTCTCTGCTTATCTTGTTACTGCTTTTCAGATTTTCTTGAACCTGCGGCTACCTCTTTTGGTTAATCTTACCGATCTATGTTTGAAAGATGTCAATGTTTTTGGTTTTCCTGCATACTTTTTTCATTACTTTATAGACAATGCCCAAAACTTATTGATACCTAGAGTTAAAAGGAACATAAGCATTGTTTTGTTAGATTAGAAGAAATTCAACATCCAAAAATTGCAAATTTTGAGTGAACGTAAGTGGCAACTTGTCTTTTGACGCGCTTACTGATCTTTAACTTATTTGGGGGTGGTTAATTTAACAAAGGTTTTCAAGCCTAACTATCGAATTATAAATTAGGTCCACATTTGATTACGGTATTTTTCTTATATCCACCGTAATCCTCATCGATGATGAAGGTGCCTCCACAAAAACCTTTTTTCCCGTATCCATATTTCGATTAGTTGCTATTGTACATCACCTTTCCGAAATCTTATTAAAATTAGTCTCACTCGTTTCTACATAAGGTATTATGATTCTGTAGATACTTATTCTTGTAACTTATTATTGAATAAAATTATGAACTGTCGCCGATTTCTGATTACGTCGATAGTTATGAATAACATCGTTGAACAAACGATTCTTGATTGTCTCGTTTCAGTTTCGAAAGATAAGCAGAAATTTGTAAAATCCCACTATTTGGAGAAATTAGTTATCCGTGATTAAGATGGTAACTTTTTTTCCTTCTTCCTTAACTTTTTTTGTAACCAGTATGAACATTGAATATAGTCTCTTTACTTCTGGGATACCCATTATCAAAATTTCTTCCAGAACATTGTGGTATTCTTCAATCTTTAATTTGTTTACAGTCAAACTTTCATAATATTTTTATTTTAGGTATCAACCATTTTAGATATAATTTAAAATGAATGGGAAAATTGGGGGTAAATGCCCATAAAAGGTCTCCAGCAGCAGTAGCGCCACCAAGCGGGATAATTTTTGTGACATCCCGCCATTGGATAAACAGTTATTTGGAAACCGAAAAATAAAATTTTCAATCACTTCTGGCAGCAATTAAGAAACTTGCACGAAAAGAAAATTCATATATTGAAATTTCAGTAGCCCTCAAAGCAAAAGCAGTAGCCTATCAAATTAATCTATGTTAATACTATTGATATGATCTTTAATTTCGATAATTATCTAGTTCAATGATTTCACACTCAGTGAAGTTGTGCTTGATGAGACTTCATTCAAAATCCTAAACCAAATGAGACAAGACCTCTCACCGAACCCACTAACCAAACATTAGATCGTGATCGTGAACCACTAATTATAACTTCGCGACTCAGTAGATAAATACGTATCAGCGCTGAGCACCCTGGAATAGTCAATGCTGCTCATCATTCACCATGAGCTCGTGAACGCGTAAAGCTAACAAAATATTAAGAAACGTCCATAACTTAAAATTTTCCATCGTCTCTATTAAGAACTTAATACTCGTATCTTGGTAATGTGAATAGTAATTACTTGACAACTTTTTGGCTGAATAGATGGGTCGTGTTTTTTTCGAGAAAATTTTACTGTTTAATGTTTCCCTTTTTATTATATTCTACCTACCTCCTATACAAAATGTTTTAGTCAGGTAATGAAACTTATTTGACTTCTGTAAAAAAATCTTCGGTATGCGAGTTGCTCATGAAAGAGGTGGTATTTGTAAATTATACCTGAGCTTTTGGTATAAACTTGGACGGCTAAATTTCTATTCACTACCATATGAACTGATTCACAATAGAAGTAGTACTTACTTAGCAGAGGAAATCGGCCGGTGGAATGTTTGCCGAGCGGCGTGCTGATGGCGCTAATGTCGCTCTGCGAGCTGTGCAAACTGCTCTTGCCGCTGCCGTTCGCCGAACCGAGGTCCATGCGCATACGCATGTGGCGGCTGAAATTAAAAAAATCTTAATTATAATGGCATCGTTTGCTTATCTACTATAAAAGATTAAAGGATCTTTAAAATTACCTAAGTAATTAGCCTAAATTCTAAGCAAATAAATTGCATTTTGAAAAAAATTACACTATTGAGACACTCGATATCATAGTTGTGTTTGTAGAAATGATTATTATAATACAAGTATGTAATAATTACCTTTTAGGCTTCGGGTTTGTATTAGTAGATTTAGAGCTTAACATTCTACTGACACTGCAAGCAGTTTGCGAGCGTTGCAGTGAAAGAGAACTATCTACTTTAGATTTAATGTCTTTAAATGACTTAGTTTTAAAGTCGCTTTTAATATCCAGTGAGTTTTTCTTTGACAGGTTTTCTCGTCTATCAATCTTTTTCACAGCTTTCGGACTATTTTGGACACTAGCATCAGCGTCAGCCTTTCTGCTCGCTAACATGCTTTTGAGTTTACTGGGCACATCACGCTTCGGCATTTTATATTTCTTTAAAGTAAAAGCTCTTTTTTCTTCTTTTGTTTTGTCCGTGATTCTGCTATCTTTATCACTGTTGATTGAATTTCTTTTACTAGCACATTTAGGTGTATCGGTACCTTTAAGTGTTTGTGGTGTGTTTATTTTTTCATCGTTCATAATGTTGTCAGGAGGAGTAAAGTATGCGTTAATACTTCCTGTACTTGCATTTTTCTGACTACATTCTGATCGAGTTGATGGTGTTGAACCTTCTGGCGACATATCATCAATAACATTCAAAAACACAGGAGAAGATCTGTGATTTTCAAAGTCAGTATATACACCACTTGATTCCATACAAGAGTCATCGTTTCTGTTGACAATCAAAGGAGGATTTCCGTTTGAGTTTTTACCTCCATATAAAGCTCCATCTATCACTTGAGCTTTTCTGTCTCCTCTCTGCATATGGTCGTCAAGTCCATCAGCATCACTTTCCGTGAAAAAGTCTGAATCTGTCATTGGATCAGCTCTTCTTGTAACAGGGACATTTTGCCAATCCATTTCTATTGCATCTTCTCGTTGCCCTAATGAATGATCTGCTCCCCTACTCACTGGCCTTGACATTTCTCCATCACCTTGATAGCCATCTAGGCTAGTAATACTGGTTATACTTGTGATAAAACTATTTGAAACTTTGGATGTTTCCATGGATTTAGGGTAATCATTTTTGCTATCAGAAAACGTATGCGAATCGTGTAAGGTAGAAGCAGAAAATTGAGAATATGTACTTATTTCACCATTTATGTCTGAAGTGTCCAATGGTAAATCTTCTGGAGAAGGCGTTTGGTCTATACGACAAGTAATAATATTTTTTTCATGTTTACAGTCCAATGGTATGTCCAAATTCCCTATATTTTCTGCTATAGAACTTACTGGCTCTAATATGCTGCTGTGAATTGAAGGCATGAGTTCTTCTTCTATATTTGGAACACATTCATCTTTGTACGATTCCATGTAATCATGAGCTATCAAAGTTTCTTGAACAAGAGGAGGTGATGTATCGACAGATTCTGTTGAAGTGCATATCGATTCATGACATACTTTATTATTTACAGAATTATTATAGCTATCAGCCACATTTAGATCCTCGTTTGTTATTGAGTCTAAACTTACTATCGGTGCGAGATTCCGTTCAAATAAATTACATTTTTTGTTTTCAATATCTTCAAAACCATCGTTTTGAATGGTAGATGCAGCGGAGTTGCTTTCAGTCTTATCAGTTGATGGCGTATCACCATTGTCTGGAGAAATTTTGCATTCATTATTCGTGCAAAATACAGGTAATCCTTCCACAGTTGGCGAAAAAGCACTCTCTAAATAACAAATGTCATCCATCTGATCAGGGGTCAGAATTCCTAAACTATCGTCAAGTGAGTTCTCTTCGTTGTTTCTGCTTAGTGAATTTTCATTTGGACTTGGATTCGATTCTAAAGGTCGAGAATGTATCACATGGGACTTTAACTGTAAACAAAGATCAGATCTTGAATGAGTGTTAAACACTTTTTTGACAGGTTCATTTTCGCAAGAATATTCGAACTCTTTCATCGGTTTGTCATCAAAATTTAATACATTGGGTAATCTGTCCGCACTTCTGTTAACTGAGTTTTTTACTTTATGGGAGCCTTGAAAACTCAAGTCAGGATAGCCTCCAGATCTGGGTCTCCATACATTGGTTTGTGAAACATCTTGGTTCGAAGTTGAGGTGTCGGATTTAAGATCAAACAGAAGACTATAAGGTCCGGACTCATCTTGTTCTTTATCATCCACAAGCTGTGTTATGTCATTAATCAAGCCTTTGGTCTTTTTATCAACATTGCGATCTTGTTTCTTCGTTATCGCATTTAACTTCTCACGTAAATCTAAAATTCTAGGGTTCTGCTCAACTACCTTCTCTAAATTCAAGCTCATTTTTGGAATGAAAGATGCATAGGTTTTTCCAAATATTTGACCTTTTGCATCTGTATTATTCTTCACATCGGGGTTCCGAATAAATTCAGGTGTTTCAACTCCTCTCTTAATATCGGCTGTATCCAGCGATTCTAAACTTTTGATTCTCGAGTGACTACTTGTATACAGCCCCCGAAGTTCCAAAGCTCTTAACTTTCCATTTTTATCGATGGGGATCTGTAATAGAAATAAAACAGTAATTGAATACAACAATGTTATTAAACAATAAATAAGATTGAAACTTTATTGATATCGTTAGTCATAGTTGTTACTTAATAGGATTGGATGATCTTATCAAACTGCGTAAAGATTATAGATAAACTTTTGTTTATAAATCACATAGTTTAGATATTACTGTATCGACCTAAAACTAGCCTAAATTAATCTATCCCGGTAATTTCCCGGCATTTCATAAGGCAAAAATTTGATGATGAGTTGATGACAATGATTTCATTGAAGATATACCTAAGTAAAACTTTAAAGTAGAGAATCAACGTGATGTACTTTAGCCTATTTATGTGCAATCTATTATAACTCGAACCTACGTTTAATGTAACTAATTTATCTAAATGTGCACACTGTGCTCACCACGGTTCAGAGAGTGGTCACGCATGGTGAGCCCGAATGCACGCCGACAAAAGCACACTGAGTTCACCGTTTTAAATAAAAACACCTGACGAACGTTACTGAATAGGATAGATGTAAATATTATCGTCATTTTGAAGATCATACTGTTGTTTGCAATGTCATTGTGATGTTTTGTTCTTGGCAAAAATCTTGGAGTGATGTATTCACTTCTCAAGCATACGCGCTCACTAGACATGAAATAAAACACTCGTGACCACGGCAGCTGCAACTGCAAAGGTGCCGAAACGTCGGAAAATCAAAAATCAAACCAAATACCAACTAAATACCAAAGTACTTTCAATAAAACCGCGCTGTTTTATTTCATGTATTAGTGGTGCTTTAAAAAATATTTTAAAGTTTGATAATGTTTCTTTACTCTTACAAAAGTAAAGTTTTGTAAAAAGAAAGTTTGTTATTCCTATAGCTATATCCAATTGTCCAATGATGTTCCCTTTAGACTTTAGTTGATATAGTTGATGACCTTTATTTATAAAGGCAATATCTTCAATGTAATAACTGTTGTACCGACTTAACTACGAATTTTAACAGACTTTAAAGTTGATATTGATACTTTAAAAGTTGATATTGATTATTGAGGCTTTTTTATCGACAAAAGAGCTTTTTATCATTATATGAAATCGATATTAAAACGGGAATCTTGCAAAGCAAACCTAACTTCAATTTATTTCGTGATCTTTAATGAATGAAGTATATATACATATTTCGGTAAAATCCTATAGACACAAAATTTGATTTCATACTTGACTTGATTAAGTTTGACTAAATCGCAAACTTTATTTTTAGCAAAAGGATACCCGCCTGGGAGAATCCGTGGGCCGAGAAAGGTATTAGAGCGCAAAGTCACGAATGCACAATACAAAGAATTGCAGCGGACAGACCGACAAACAAACTGTCCCGACTAATGCTTTGCAGCCTGGTTGCTATGTGGCAGTTGCATTTGTGCAGTTCCACTAATTTATTACATTGCTGCATTGAGGCGCTTACCTGACCGAAAGTGGCGCCGCGGTGAATTTTATTTGATATTGTAATTCTAATACACAATTTTAATAAAACTTCTCATGGAATTCTTAGGGTCCATAGTTTAGTATTATTAGCCGGTATCATTACATTCCCTCGTAGGCATTGCTAGAAGTAGCTAAAACTGCTAACAGTGGCCGTTTTTGACACATTGGCTTTGCTTCTACAAACCACTAATATGATGAGGGAATGTAGTGATACCTTCTTTCTAAAAATACTAGACTATGAGCCCTAAAAATTCCACGAAAATTTTACTAAAATATTTTTCTATTAACAACTCAATAAATAAAAACCTCTGAGGCCGCCACTTTCGATGGGGTATTCACCAAAGGCGAGTATGATTTGCATTAAATATACAGATCGTTTCTAATGTTTTACTAGGGAAACCTTCAAGTTTTCCAGATAATGAGATTTCAATTTAAATGTGTCAGAGCCTAATATTTTATTTAGCAGTTTAGCAATTAATTCAGAATAAAAATAAAAGTTACAAATACATAAATGATTTCATCATTTCATATAAGTACTAACTAAATTTATAAACATTTTTCAATTTTGTAATGCATTTTTTTCATCTTCGATAATTTTGTTAAAAAAACATTATTTGCATATTCACCACTGAAACAGGAAACTTTGAATATAATTTGCTCTAATATTACTTATGGATTTGTTGTTTTAACTTTGAATTTTGCCAACTATTTGAAAGCTATTTTCCGAAGTCCGGTTTTCATTTAATTTTTCAGTCGCCTTATTGAATGCATTGAAATCTATATAATATCGTCATGCAATCGGAAGTGAGTAATATTTTTATCTACACTTCGAAATACGTAGGTACCTACGACACCCTACGATGTTTTTCTTATCATTTAACTGTTCAAACAAAAGTGCGCTGATAACACTACAACGTAAAGGTGTTTACATATTATCTAGGCATAATGGAAATGACTTTAAAACAATAAATAAAGTAAAGAAACTATAAAAACATTAAAAATACTTTTTTTATTTACCCCAATCGATCTTAAATAATGATCTCTACAATATTTTTTTTGTGGATAAGGATCTAGATAGTAAAATAGTATTTACTATTTAGATCCTTATCCACAAAAAAAAATATGGTAGACTTCATTATTCTAGTACTACTCATCATTTTTAGGGTTCCGTACCCAGAGGGTAAAAACGGGACCCTATTACTAAGCCTCCGCTGTCCGTCTGTCTGTATGTCTGTCTGTCTGTCTGTCACCAGGCTGTATCTCATGAGCCGTGATAGCTAGAAAGTTGAAATTTTCACAGATGATGTATTTCTGTTGCCGCTATAACAACAAATACTAAAAATAGAATAAAATGAATATTTAAGGGGGGCTCCCATACAACAAACGTGATTTTTTTGCCGTTTTTGCTTTATATTAATAACAACAACAGGTAGACAGTTAAAATTTTCACAGATGATGTATTTCTACTGCCGCTATAACAACAATTACTAAAAACTGAATAAAACAAATATTTAATGGGGGCTCCCATACAACAAACGTGATTTTTTTTGCCGATTTTTGCTACGGAACCCTTCGTGCGCGTGTCCGACTCGCACTTGTTTTTTTAATTAATGTTTTACGTTTCAAATAAGAAAAAATGAAAATAATTGTTATTACTTACTATGACCAAATATATTAATGAAAATTCAATGCTTGTTTCGCAGTGCCAAAAAGTCGTGAATGCCTGTCTGGATTATAATTATGGACTGCAGTATTGTTTACTTTTATTATTCACTATCAGTTAAAAGAAATTGGCATTTCCTTTCATTAATATTGAATCAACTTTGAAATTAAACATCTGTACATACGTTATATTGCAAATGTAAGTAGAAATAATCACCAAATTACAAAAAAGCATATAGCCCATAACTTAAAAAAAAGATTAGTCAAGTTGGTAAATATGAAGCTGTTGTCTACTACATGAGAACCACCGCCTACTAATTGGATAAGCAGCCAATTAGGAAGACCTAATTGTAGATAATGACCATCAATTACCAAACAACCTGCTTCGCCTAAGGAAACTTCTCTACGACTATTGATTCAGTCAATCAAAGATACTCATCTGACAAGCATGCATCTACGAGGAAAAATCATGAACCGTGTGTACTTGCGATAAAGTCTATTTTGTAACTAAACTATGACCTCATCAACATCTACCGTGGACGTCATGTAGGTACTTTGTTAACACACAGCATCTTTAATTAATTTCAATCGACATTGGAAAAATATGTGCGGACTGGATGCTGTATGAATTAATCAAATACTGTAAGTATGTAATGCAGTAAAGTAATCTGCGAATCACTGGAGCATCACTCTCTTTTATTAAATGTTGTATTAAATATTATTATCTTTCTCTTGTATTAAATCTTGTATAAAAATATCGATTAATAAATACAATCATAACTTTTATATAGAGTAACTATCCTATAATATCTTAAATGTTTAAAACTGTTAGGTGGGTATAATTGTTTCAATGCATGATGTGACTGCCTATAATTGATAAGACACTAAAATTATATATCTCATGTGCTAGTTATAATTATTGTTTGTATCAGTGTACTTATTGTTGGTTGTCCTAATAAATAAAATAAAATAAAAATAAAATAAAATACTACCGCGTTTATTCAGCAGATATTTCAAAATTCTGTCTATTATTCGTTCCAAAGAAGTAAAGTTTAATTCCGAAAAAGCGAAGTGTCTTGGAAAATTAAAGCGATTAATGAGGCAATGACCTTTACCTATCGATATCTAACAAGAGGTTACTACAGATGCATGAACTACTGATAATACTTACTCATAGCTAATAAATTATCTACCAAACAATAGCAACAATGACAACTCTGACAAAAAATAAATTAGTTTTAATAGATTCAATACCTTAAAAAACCGCCATTGTTAAAAAGGGTTATCAACGATACTACCTATATAAAAGTCTTAACTTGTGATAGTTAAGTAGGATTTAGGAACCTAGTTACATAGGTTACCTACTTTTTAATAATTTTTGAAATTTTATACCTATAGTCTTCATCATGATCGGTGGGCTGATTTTGTAATTTTGTTGCAATCAACGCTGACAGAAACCGCAGTAACATTGCTGCTTTAGTTAGAACCAATGTGACAACTATCTTACTTAAAGCAGCAATGCAACTGCGATTTCAATCGAGAATTGTTAGCAACAGAGTTACGTAATTTGGGGTCGGGTCGGGGCCTATAGTGGACATTATTTTGTACTACATATTATGATTTTGATTGCCCAACACTTTGATTGTACACCCAAAAAACAAATATGTCTACGTTTTTATTTTCCTACAACCTACAAAAAACGACATCCCTATACAATAACAACAAACGCAAATATTAGATATGTCATCAATTGTAAGGTCAATAACCGTGTTAATATGTATACACACACGTTAGTAGGTTACGTTACATATTATCTATAATACTGAATTTCCATTAAATTATCTGCTTTTGGTTCACGTAAATTATACTTATAATGCGGAAATGTTGCAACGACAGACCTGCCACTCTGTTAAAACAAAACCGTGTCCTTAAAAACCAAACCAGGTCAATTAACAATAAACATTTCATTTATCGGTCTTCCTAAAGGTTGAGTTTTTTCTCAAAAAAAAAACATAATGTAATCAAACACCGGCGTTGGGCTTAGACTAATTTATTTGCATCCACACACCTATCCACATTACATGATAAATAAGAATTCAATAATACCTACAAACACAACTTTATTATAATGCATAATTATTACGAGTATGTTAAGGTCAATTCAAAAATAAAGTTCGGAAAAAACTGGTTTAGCAGACCTGAGTTTGTTATCTACAACAATCTGCGAAACATTAATAGGAATTTTAAAGTTGGCGATAAGAAAACGTACAGTATACAAGTGTGACGAAACTTTAGGAACTGCCATAACCTTGGTTTCTATTTAGGAACGGTAGGCGCGATGTTTATGAAACTTTGTAAACAAAACGTACAAACAAAGCAAACCATGCTTTTTAAACACGCAAGCTATGGAACACCAGGCATAGACAAACAATGAGAAGTTTCGTCCTTTAAGCTGTGAGCTACCTACTTTATAATATTGGTAATGGAACTTTCTTTTTTTTTCTTTCACCACGAGGACACCATTAAACTTAAAATGAAAAATTCAAGAATCGGAGCATTGAAAATGAATACAAAAATTTACGAGAAAAAATTAAATAAACAAAATCAAATCAAATTTAAATACGGAAATACCCATTTTTCCACAATAGGCTATTTGACTAATTTTGGAAAACCATTTCAAATTATGCCTTATTACGTAATAAGCGCACCACATTGATATTTCAGGAAAAATCAATGTATTTCATTAAAGAAAATAGTGAATTAAAGTTTAAAATTTTAAAACCGCGCCAAAAACACTATGGCGCTGGACACGTGACTTGTTGACGTCACTAGCCTGTAAACATTGTAATATCCTTAGCCATTTGACAGCCATCAATCGCGGATCCTTAGTCTATGGTCGTGTCAAACGCCTGAAGCCATATTTATTTACAGGCAAGTGACGTCATCAGTCATCTTAGAGCGTTTTCGCCACAGAAAAAAATTCAAAAAATATTGCATTTTTCTAGGTAAAATTAATCAATTAATAGACTTAATTTAGTCTAGAATAGTTAAATATGCTTTTTACGCCAATATCTGTTAGGATGACCACAATTTGTAGTATATTTTCAATGTTGTCAAATACCCTATTACAAATCTAAAAGGACCACATGGTCACAAATTATTAACCGATTTTTAAAAACTAACCCTTTCTTCATTTTTTCTTAAGTCGGTTTTTTTCCAAAATATTTACAATTTAATAAACAAACACCCACCAGAAACCCAACTTTTTTTAAATTTTCAAAATTCCATAATAATTTACCAGACATACGTCTCAGGCGAAATGATAAAAACGATAATTGCTTAGATTTTTGTCAACGTTATTATTGTTGACAAAAAGTTAGTTAACACATAGGATATTATCCCAGCGGACTTGGAACAAGGTTTTCCACCAACCAAATTTTACGAAAATGTACTCGAAGTCTTAATAAGAATAAGACTTTAACTATCGTTGCCGTTCAAAATAAACTTCTTCTTCTTCTTCTTATTTTTGTTATGGCAATCTACTTTCCTCTTGGAAGTAATTTTTGCCAGTGTCATGGTTTGAATAGTTCAGTATTTCTAGATTTTCTAGTAGATTGTTTCAGTTTACATTAAAATGCGGGTGCATCACATTCCAATGCTGCTTGGAGCATTTGGCAGCAAGTATATCAAGACAGTTTACTCGGTTATAGTTTAGCCGAGGTAGCGACCACTACAATAAAAGTCTCAGCTTCACACAACCAAGATCGGCCTATTTCCATTATCCCACATATTGTTCAGTTGCGTAGACACTTGTACCACAAAACTGCACCAATTTTAAGACACAATATCCACTATGAATCAATTTGCGAATAATTAAAATAGTCACCGAACTGAACTCGACAAAATCTCGCCAAAAACTCCCAAAATAAACTTAACGGTTTTATTATAAACAAGTTTTTTTATAAATTTTAGTAGCTCTGACTTTAATGCAGCTTACATTACAATTGTCATTTCCAAAAATATCCCACAAACAACAACATTCACGGTGTATGGGCACAACATAACACGGAACGGTGTAAATTAAATATCTATCGAAGCCTGAGGTCATTTACAATTCTCTAGTATAACAATGTACTCTATGTTTACAATTTTCCGGTACATCTTTAAATTGTTATAGGTAATAGTTTACCATTAGTTACCATTGAAATTTCAAGGTTCTAGTGACTATTCACGTGGAATCAATTTGACAATAATCTTTTGTTCTTACATGTTGACAACTCGAAACTTCACACAGCTGAAGAGTTGCGATTATCATAATGAACAAATAGAGATAGAATTATCTAAGTATTTTTAATAAATAATTCGTCAAATAACTACAGTAGGTATGATAAAATAATATTTATATAGGTACTCACAATACATATTTTTTTAAAGTATGTTTGACTACAGGTAATATTATAATAGGTACTATAGTTTAACATAGCTTAAGGAAAACTGTATGTATAATGAAAGCAATATTTTATTAAACTCTGATTTATTTCATTTCATCGTGATTTACTCGTAAAGGTAACAGGATAAACGCCTAGCTTTTCCCCAAATAACGATGTGATAATTTTTTTTAATACGCACAGAATAGTTAGGTAGGCAACTATTAGGAAGTCGATATATTTTATTTGTAAGTTGTTGATCAACACGAGAGCTAAGAGCTCTATGTTACCTAATAATTGTTTACTATCAAAAACAGCTATTTGGACAGTCGATATCAAAATCTAGCAGATTTTTTGCATATACCTTGCAACTAATATACGAGTAAATATAACATTTCGGAGCATTTAATCTGATTTAGCCCAATGGCATTGACTACCTAATTATTCGTTTATCATCATCCATCCGTTTGAGTTTGTAATCTCACTGCACCATAATAACAATGACCTTATTCGTGGTGATGTAATAACAACGGAAGATGTTAATGAAGCAAATTGAATCTTGACATATACTTGACAGTTGCCTGGTTACTCATTGTTATTGATTTCACGTTATGAGAATATAGTTTTGCTTAATATAAATTGAATATTTATTATTGGCGACGATGCCATTTGATATAACAAAATGTCGTCGCACGCGAGGGACTCTACGCGCCCTTATTACAAAAACGCAAACCCTGTTCAATGAAGAAAAGTTACACACACAAGAAGAAATTGAAACCCGACTGACATCTTTACAGAAAACATACGAAACCTTATGTAACTTACAAACTCAAATAGAAGAAGAAACGGAAGATGACAAATTAGAAACGGAAATACAATACAGGTTTGAAACAGAGGAAATGTACACAAACCTACAAACTAAAATGCTGACAATTTACAACCAAGTGAGGCGTTACAACCAAGAACAATCATTACCCTCAACATCGAACCAACTGCCAACTGTAAGTGCCCCTATAATATCTGAACCCCAAGGTCGTTGCCCGAAACTCAGTCTGATCCCGTTCCAAGAAGAAAATGAAAGTTTTAAAAATTTTACGAAACGTATGACAGTATACATATTAATGAACAACATCACTGATCCGAAAATTAAAGTATACATATTACTATCTACAATTTCTCCTAATCTACATGAAAAGCTATACGATCTATGTTCTCCTGAAGAACCACTGAATAAAAGTTTTGAAGAACTTACAACAATATTAGATAACTTTATTGATCCAAAACCAAGCATCTGGGCCGCGCGGCATACATTCATTTCTCGACTACAATCCGCAGACGAAACAGTTGCTATTAAGATTAAAACAAGTTTTACAAAAGCTCAAAGAAAACAACCTCAGGGTAAATAAAGATAAATGTCACTTTTTCAAACGCAGCATCAATTACCTCGGACATACAATCGACAAAGATGGATTACATAAAAATAAAGAAAAAATCACTGCCATTTCGAATACAGAACGCCCAACTAACGTCGACGAACTACGTACATTCCTTGGCATGGCTAATTACTACAATAAGTTCATTCCGAACTTAGCGTCTATTACGAATCCCCTAAACAATTTGCTGAAGAAAAAAGTAAAATTCACTTGGACCACCAAATGCGAAGAGAGCTTTCAAAAAATTAAAAAAGAAATTATGGGTGACAGAATCTTAATTCACTTTGACTCAAAGAAACCCTTGATTTTAGCTACAGACGCGTCCCCCACGGGACTTGGAGCAGTACTATCCCATAAGCTCCCAGATGGTTCCGAACGCCCAATTGCATTTGCTTCAAGAACCTTATCGGATAGTGAAAAAAACTACAGCCAAATCGATAAAGAAGCCACAGCGATTTTCTGGGGTCTTAAGAAATTTTTCCATTTTTGTTACGGCAGGAAATTCACCTTGATCACAGACCATAAGCCCCTAACTTCAATTTTTCACCCGAATAAAACCTTGCCTGCCCTTAGTACAATGAGACTGTTCCATTACGCCCACTTTCTATCTGGATTTGATTATGATATAGAATACCGAAGTACCTCTAACAACTCAAACGCAGACTACTTATCGAGATTTCCGGTTGAAAAGATGAAAGAGAACAAAATCGACCAGCACCACTTATTTCAGCTAAGTCAAATTAACATTTTAGAGGTAACACCTGAAACGATTGCTAAGCACACAAGAGATGATCCGGAATTACAACCGTTACTTCAAGCACTAGTTACGGGCCAATCGTTACAAGCCACAGGATACAAAGATAACGAACTTACGTTACAAGACAACTGCATTTTGAAAGACACTCGAGTCATGATTCCAAATAAATTAAGATCTTTTATAATAGAAGAACTCCACTCCGGACACCTGGGTATTCTTAAAATGAAGCTTCTAGCTCGTAGTTTTGTCTATTGGAAAAACATCGATAAAGACATTGAAGAAAAAGTGAAATCTTGTCGTATCTGCCGCCTAGAGCAAAATGAACCTGCCAAAGCCCCATTACATCACTGGGAAGAACCAACGGGCCCATGGCAAAGGGTTCACATTGACTTTGCAGGCCCAATATCTGGGTATCAACTCCTAATCATAGTGGACGCTTTTTCAAAGTGGGTAGAAATTGTCCCCACTAAAACGACAACCAGTTTATTTTGTATCCAAAAACTTAAAGACGTATTTACCACTTTCGGAACACCATATACAATCGTTTCAGACAATGGACGCCAATTTATATCACAAGAATTTAAAAACTTTTTAGCAGAAAATCAAATAACTCATAGAACGATAGCCCCATACCACCCCGCGACAAATGGTCAAGCGGAAAGAACAGTGCAGACGGTGAAGCGCACATTACATAAACTTGAACAAGAAAGGGGTGGCCTGACAGAGCACCTTCTAAAAGTGAAGTCTCGCCTGCGCAGTTCACCAGGACCATCGGGCCTGTCACCGTACACCATAATGTTTGCCAGAGAAATCAGAACCAAGTTACACTCCATGGTAAGGAAAGAAACGGAGGGGGAGAGATCTGGCCACAGACAGAGCGCTAACGCATCAAACGTGCGGGAGTTCGCTCAGGGCGATCGAGTCCAGGCCCGGGACTACACGACCTCAGGTCCCAAGTGGCAGTTTGGGGTAATCACCCAGCGGCTTGGCCGCCTACATTATCAAGTCCGGACTGACGACAGCCGAACCTGGATCCGCCACCTGGACCAGCTCCTTCCAGCTCCCCTGGTCGAAGAACTCGCGGGGGAGACGTGACATATACTTGACAGTTGCCTGGTTACTCATTGTTATTGATTTCACGTTATGAGAATATAGTTTTGCTTAATATAAATTGAATATTTATTAAATCTCATATAAACTTCGCCCGAAATCAGACTGAATTTACTTCAATAACGAGTTTTATCTACTCGTAAGATTCGTAAAACACGGGAGAAATATTGTTTACCATAATGTGTTCCTATTATTTAATTACTGTGACCGCTATCTTTGCTCTCGTGAGTTTCACTTAACAATTACAAAAAGCCACCCGTTAGTTAGCATGGAATTCGGTATTTGAGATCGTGCGAAAAATATTTTCTTGCATTGAGGTTCTCATGCAAAAAGCTGCAATTACACGAGGCGATGTTTTCTCTTCATTAACCCATTATTCACGATCTGTTTCAACGATGACACTTCCCAATAATTCCCATTTGCATGAGAATAGTTGTCATATCACATACTTATAACAACCGCAATTGCTCGAGTGTTTTGTGAAATGCAATTTAGTTTACTAGAAAAATTAAAACGTTCGTCCTTCTTGAAAAACGATTCTGAAATCTACACTTCTAAGGCTTCCGCGCGTACAGTTCATTACAAAAAAACACTTTTTACGGATTACAGCGCGTATATTGGTTAATTCAGATGTTATTTTAGAATTATTTAGTTTTGATTTGTTGGTTTTTTGGGTTTCCCGACGTTTCGACACCTTTCTAGGGGCCATGGTCACGAGACCGACCGACTGAAGTAAAAAATCTAAAATAACATCTGAATTAACCAATATACGCGCTGTAATCCGTAAAAAGTGTTAAATTTCTAACGATTCTGTAATTTTATTAAAATTAGAAATAGTACCTAAATAAATAAAATAAATTAATTGCTTACTAAGCCCTAGATTCCGCGTGGATCAGAAATAAAAAAATATGGAAATTGATTTACTATATCTTACAAGTAAACGTAATATGATGTGCAAAAATAGTCTCATCGATTACTTCCAATTTACCTTTATGGCATAGACTTATTAAATATTACTATGGTGTTTTTTTTTGCAACTTCAAACAATTATACTACTTGTTTATTTTTGTATGTTTCACTCATTTGAAAATTACAGTTGTGATCGTGATTAAAATACGTTACAACTTCATGGGTTAAAGGACGAAGATACAGACAAAAGACGCAGACAAAGAAAACAACGATTTCTTAATTTTTATAGTACTCGCGTTTTCTAAACCAGTTAATGTTTACTAAAAACTTTTTCCAAAATTACAAAATCGTAGTGTCATCACTTTAATAGTTGTGTGCGTAAATAAAGATTAGAAAGTGGTTATCCATAAGTGGTTTCTGCAAATACAAACTCTAAACATTACCAACTTGGTGTCAACTATTATCACACTCATCATGACGTTGATAACTATGTCGTAATATTAGAAACTAGGCCTTTGTATGCTCTTCAATGGAGGAACATGACGAACGAAAAAGTAGTGTCATGTCAGTTCAAGAGCATAAAGATTCATATTAATTGAAAACAACGCCATAATGACAAGAGGGCGGATTGCTAGTATGCCATCACTAGCAATTATATCATTCTGTGCTTTTTTATCCTTATCCAGTAGTCAGATTGGTTGCTATCCTACGAGTGACAACAGGATAGCAACCAATCTAGATCTACAAGGAGTCAAGAACGAAGGAAGAACAGACATCAGTGGGCCTACTCTAATGGCCATTCTACTAAAATTAACGGTAGTAGAATAGAATGACAATGTATGGGATTGACAGGAGCTAAGCTTTAGCTTATGTAAGTAATTCCCATACATTGTATTTCTATTCAACTAGCCTTAATTTTAGTAGAATGGCCGTTTGAGTACTTACTCGGGCTGTTCTTCTTCAATGATTTTTCTGACTATTTGTAAAATACTTTACTATTTGAATAGCTTGTAAAAATATTTTAATAATATGATAATAAAAAGGACGAGATTTCATTGCAATTTAAAGTTGTCGTTATTAAAAAAAGTTGTAGTATTTAAATACTTGTTATATAAAAACTTGTATTTAAGTACTATTATAATATGTATTCTATCTTTAACACCCATAACTCGCATGCAATTAAAATCAAATCTCGTTCGCTATAAACCCGTCGTTGGACTAGATGCAGCAGCGAATACCAAAGGATATAACACTTACGTTGGAATTATTTATGTGAAGCCGCCTTATTACCATTTACGTAGATACTACATCAATACTTTATTCTTTATACGGTGTGAAACCTTGACCGTCGCATTCAACATTCAACCCAGAGAATACTCAACCCTGAAGAAATACAGAAAAACTGACTGAGTGCCTTAACTACTAGAATTACGAATAAATAGGGAGTATCGAAAAGGAATACTTTTCACCTCTCCAGCACGAAAAGGGCGCTTTTGGCGCGTAAAAACTCGCAGCAAAATCGATTTTTGCTGCGAGCGTGAGGCAAAGTGCTTTTATAATTTCTAATACAAACTTTTAAAAGAACAAAGAAAAACCGGCCAAGTGCGAGTCGGACTCGCGCACGAAGGGTTCCGTACCAAAAAAAGCAAAAAAAAAAAATCACGCTTGTTGTATGGGAGCCCTCCTAAAACATTTATTTTATACTGTTTTTAGTATTTTTTGTTAGAGCGGCAACAGAAATACATCATCCGTAAAAAAATTCAACTGTCGTTATTAATATCGAGCAAAAAACGACAACAAAATCACGTTTGTTGTAGGAGCCCCCCTTAAATAATAATTTTATTCTGTTTTTAGTATTTGCTGTTATAGCGGCACCAAAAATACATCATCTGTGAAAATTTCAACTGTCTACCTATTGTCGTTATTAATATCGAGCAAAAAACGGCAAAAAAATCACGTTTGTTGTATGGGAGCCTCCCTTAAATATTAATTTTATTGTTTTTAGTATTTGTTGTTATAGCGGCAACAGAAATACATCATCTGTGAAAATTTCAACTTTCTAGCTATCACGTTTCAAGAGATACTGCCTGGTGACAGACAGACAGACAGACCGACGGACAGCGAAGTCTTAGTAATAGGGTCCCGTTTTTACCCTTTGGGTACGGAACCCTAAAAAAGAAATAAAGTGACAAGGATGAGACTTGTAAAATTGATATGTGAGAAAAGGATAGATAGAGTGCTTTATGGTGTCATACATGGATTAAAAAGTAAAAAAATAAAATGCACGGATATACCAAGGAGTTTTAAATAAGGATTGTTAAAAAAGAAGGATGATAATTCGAAATAAAAAGTATGGACGAAATGAGGTCGCATGTATGAAATAAATATAAAATAAGAAAAATTAATGAAATTTATTAACAAATTAGTGTTTTATGATAATAAATAAATAAATAAGATGGGATATTCATGAATAAGAGAAAAGCACAACGTAATAATGTAAAATAAAACGGCGGGAATCTACTTTATGAATAAAATTTTTCAGCTAATATTCAAAAATAGTTCGATCAAACATAGGTTGTGATAAATTACAAAAAATGAGTGCGTCCAACGATGAAGATAGTTGTCTAACTCCAAAAGAATTGAGTGAACAAGTTTCTAATGCTGAAATTTAGCTTTTTACTAGGAAACTCACTTAAAAATTTTGTCGCTGGTAGAGGTGAAAAGTTGAATGTTTTACACGAGACCAAAATTTTGTTCTGCCTCGTGACTTTAAATCACTCACTGTGCTCAGTAGTAGAATTCTAGACTACTTTGCAAGTTCGTGATTTAAAGTCGGCACTCGCAGCACAAATTTATTTTGGTCACTTGTATAACAAATAACTATTGCCTTTACAATAGTAATACGACTAACAAGTTATTTAAGCACTTTTTACTATATAAAACTGCATATTTTCATGAATAAAATATGCAGTTTACAAATAATGAACCTTATCTGTAGATCCAAAATTAGACAATATCATTCAATTTATTTTCCTTCTTGTTTGACATGTACTTATTTGTTTTTTTTACCTCATTATTTCCCTATGGATAGAAATACCACAACTTTTATTATTTATACCTACAAATACCATTAAGTATGTAGGTACGTACGTAGGTAGTTATTTTTTTTAAACGGATCTAAGTTTTGTTACTTTGAGCACGAAATACAAGTAAACCTCTTTGTTAAAAAAAAATACAGATTTCGCATTTGCGAAATCTTTAACTTACGAAATTTACACGAAAAACCAAAATCAAATCAAATGCAAAGTAATTTTTCTAAGTTACCTACCTATTTATTTTACGATTGTGATCACAAAAGCCCCCGCTGACCTCCCCCGCTGCATCACCGCGGCCGAAAAAAATATTAACCAATTTTTTAAATTCCAACGAATGCACTTCTCGTCTGCTTCTGCAGCATCTTTTAACACCATTGACCACCATGACGATCGGTCCATAATCATAGAAGCTACATCACTTTTATATACGGAAATACCCATTTTTCTACAACTCCAAATCTAAAGGGACCACAATTATTAAACGATTTTCAAAAATTTTTGACCTTTACTAGCTAAATTAATACCCTAGGATCCTTTTTTATTTTTTCTTAAGTCGGTTTTTTGTTCATTTTACAAAACTCGTAATTTTTTACATTTGAAAGTAAAAAGAGTGATTCGGCCATAACACTGACATGAAAAAAAGTTTTTTATGGGCCATAATAATTTTTATTTTTATCCCTTTCTTACGTCTAACATTACATAATGTACTATCTCGCTCACATTCAACCTGTCATTTCTGTTTTGTCCCTTTCATCACCTTACTTTCAAACCATTCACCTCTCCTTCACACTCAAGTTCCTTTTCACATTACATTTTAACCGAACATGCCCTTTGAAATAACATTATAAACAAAAAAAAATTATTTCACTCATACTAAACCTTACACATTTTTCAAAATTCCAAAAAAGTTACCATCAGAGTTTCAAAATTCAAGAGTCTCGACAAATTTCTCAACTCATGGTACCATTTCCATCTCGTTCCTCTTAAAATCCTCGGAGCTATGGCCAAAAAAAATAAAAACCCTCCTGCATAAAAAGACAAGTCAACTGAAAAAATGGAATCAAGATTAAACATTAAAGGCAACATTATAACATGCAGTCGGAGGCATGCATAAAGTGACATTATGAATGATTTGAGTTATATGCCTCCGACTGCATGTTATAATGTTGCCTTTAATATTTAATCTTGTTTCCATCTTTTCAGTTGACTTGTCTTTTTTTGCAAGAGGGTTTTTATATTTTTTTTTATTATTTTTTTATTTATTTCTTTTTAGTAATTATTTATTACAATCATGATATACCTTTTTGAAATTCTTATAATGAGCCCTTTAATTTGACACCCATATTGCAGTATTCTAAAAAAAAAATTTTTTTTTCCACTACGTATAATAGCACCGTGCAGCCGCCATGTTGGTTTTTTTATAACGCCACTTTCTTAAGAACACTTGGGCTGGCAAGACAAATTTAACGATATGTTAATCATGGAAATCCGTTCAGCCATTTAGAAATAAAAAGAAGATATGAGGTAATAAAGAATATTACATACAAACATACAAGATACGAGCGAAAAACATAACCCTCTTGCAGTCGGGTAAAAATACGTCTCAGGCGATTTGCATCTGATAACAATTTTCAATGATAATAGAATAAAGTCTGGTTCACTTTTCCTACTCGACGACTCTGATGAATAAAATCAATGCAGACGTATAACGTAACGCAGATGTAACACAGATAATATATATAACAGTATCCTTAATCCAATGACCTAAAAAGCTTGTAAGTCATTTACTTATTGTGGCAGAAGGATTACAGAAAGCCTTTTGTCTCGAGTGAGTGCACATGGCCTAGTTATGAACTATCCACGTTCTGTATGAAAAACATACAATTTATAAGGTGGAATGAACGCATTTAATAGACCTATAGTTATACCATGTCGTATAAAAAAATTAAGGCAGTGGCGATCAATTTAAAAGTGTTATACGTAATAGAACATTCATGAAAAACTTACAACTGACTCCCAGACGAGACATAAAAATTACATAATGTATAAGAATAGAAATTGTTCACAAACGAAATTCCTCTCAAGCAGGTATGCCAGTTAATGGAAAAACAAAATATTTTTACGAAACACAAACGAATTACGTAAAGTGCTCCTGTATCTATGCCACCTTTTTAACATCGGTTAAAGCTTAATTCTGGTTGGTATTGGGATATCTGGAACCACTAAGGAAAATTAATTTTTCATTGGTAGATAATCAAATCAAATAAATCAAATCTTGTCCACCCACCAAAATCAGTTAAGCCCGCCGGTAACGATCAATTGCGATTGTCAATTTTTCCGTCTATGCCATTGTTGGAGCAATTGACAATCGCTTCAATTGCACGCGTAAACGATCAATTTTTCCGTCAATGGGCGTCAATTGCGGAAAAATTTACAATCGCAATTGATCGTTACCGGTGGGCTTTAAGAAATTAATGAATCAAATGCTAAAATACAAAAAAAAATATTTTCAATAAACATTTTTAAAAATTCTTGAGTAAGCTTTTTGTATCATATTTAAGCAACATTTTATTTATTTTACTTTATCAAGAAAACCAACAGCGTATTAACAAAATTACTTAACATTAGGTACATGTTAGTTAGTATAGCCAATAATAGGTTTCCCTCAAGTTAACAGTAATACTTTATGTCGTTGATAAGTAATATAACAGTTTTGTTACCAGAAAATTAAAACACTTAAACAAAATTTAATTGTATTTGCCCTTTGCCTATTTGTCAGACATTATTATATAAAAAAAAAGAAAAACTAAATTATATTTCTTGTAGTGCCTTTACAACATCTTTTTTAAATGTGCGTTTAGTTTTTGAAAAAAGGTCGATGCTACGAAAATGTGCGTTATACGTACGGATAAGTCATAGATAACTGAGTTTCGAAAATAGTTAGTGTGGCATTGTGGGACCTGTAAAAGGGATGTATTGCGCGTACGACGTCTAGGAGTACGAAATAATATTTTAGATACAAGAAGCGGTCCAAGGCAACGCATCGGTTAAACATATTTTGTCAATGGATTTTTTAAGAAATTGTAAGAAATTACTATCGTAAACACCCAACCCCAACAATACTTACCGACCGAATATGCTTATGTATGGTCATTTCTTCTTAATGAAAAAGGCTTGAATGTTGATTTGGTATATTTATATGCCAATAATGATAATAATGTAGGTATCAGGTCATTGTAGGTAATGTTTATTTTTTCTCAAAATGACTATCAGGCCAATTAGTGTTCCCCAACCCGACTCTAAACATAGCCGCTCGCGTTTTCACATCAACAAGGCCAGTGGCCAATCGTCTCGAAATTGATTCAATTAAAATTCATCGGCATATCAGGAACTGCGATCATATAACTGACGGCAATAAAACAATTCGAACCATTAAATATCACACACAGCCTTTACATTGTTTCCGTGAGTGCGTAATACGGATACTCAATAATGCTACTTAGTACAAAATCGATTTACTACCGAAGTACGGATTTCCTATCCTACCCTGTTTCTGAATGCTTGCATACATTCAAAATTTTTTCTACGTGAGTTGCATGTGTCAGACATAAAACGAAGTTATTACATCATGTGAGCAGTGATCGAAGCCTTTGGATACTGGACACACAAATGGTCCCATCTTTTTCTCTTCTAAAGGTCCGTCATTCTCTGACATTAATTGCCTTAATAATATATAGGTAAGTAAGTATACATATTGTGATAGTGTAAGGTGCTGCAAGAGTACACGGGCGATAAGAGTACGCACAATGTCATGAGTCTGAGTACAAGACATCGTCGGTTGTAGTGCATTCTACGGCTGATGCCTTTGGTTACATCTCATAACCAACTTTTGTTATATTTTGGTACTTCCACATTATTGACGCACTGTCGAAAAATAATCGTTAATAGTGTGAATTATTAGCAAGGTATAAATGAACAGCTCCTACTATCAACATTAAATGGTATAACTAGATAGATATTTTTGTCGTACCTTCTGACTCAAACTAGTTTGAGTCAATAAAATCATAAAATAGCATCTTATTCACGTTTCAGGATTTAAGCATAATGTAAAAATTATTGATTCAATGGCAAAAAGAAGGCAAAAAGTAATTATCGCCGAATAATAACGTCACCGCTATACCTATAGTGTAGGTTACGGCTACGATTGATGTCTTTGGTTACAACTCATAACCAACTTCTGTTATATTTTGGTACTTCTACATTGTTGACGCGCTGTCTAAAAATAATCGTAATTGGTGTGAATTAATAGCACCTACTATCTACATTAAACGGTTTAACTAGACAGATATATTTTTGTCGTACCTACTAGCTAGTTTTGAGTCAATAAAATCATAAAACAGCATCATGTAAAAGGTATCGATTCAATGGCATACGTACTATAAGTCATTATCGCTTAGGCTTAATACGGTTATAACGTCACCGCTGGGACTTGTAAGATCATTACTATAAACAAAAACAAACAACATCAAGTCACGATCACTGAATATACTTACGCTACGTGTCGAATCTATACATGCACTGTGCAACAAATCATTTGTACCTTTTTACAACGAAATAAGGTATCAACTGCTATAACAACACAGACCGATTATTTTCACGGAATAAGACGATTCGTATCACGAATCCTTGTACAAGAGTGTATGAAAGGCAAAAGCAAGAAAAACGAAAGGTCAAGCTGGATCTATTGCCGCCGTTTCCGCTCAATTAAGATATTGCGAAATTATTGGTTATTTGCGGCGTTAATTATTCGTTATGGTGTAAGACTATAGTTCCGTCAAGATATTTCAAAACATAGAACTGACGCCAAATCAAAACAATATAAGTATTTGGTTTTCATTGAACTCATATATCAGACTTCTTTTTCCCGACTACATCGTACGTCGTAGGGCTCGTAGCAGGAAGAGTGTAGCAATCAATCACCTCCGTATACCAGAGGCCATGCGCCTAGTTTACATTAGTCAAGTAGACGACCGAGTCTGGCGTATACATTGCACTGGCATGTTCGTCGATTTTAAAAGTACGTCAAACACACCACGTAATGGAATTCTACTGGAATTTTTTACTGGAATAATGTAAACGGGGTCTTAGGCCGGCCACACACAGACGGAATCTCGTTACGGAATTCCGTACGTACGTGATTCCGAACGCAGCAGCTGCATACAAAATCTATGGGCTGCCACACACATGCGTGATTTTTCCGTACGTAATCTTCATACATTGTCGAAATTACGTTCGGAATTCCGTTACGTGATTACGTCTGTGTGTGGCCAGCCTTACTCTGAGCTCTTATAGTAACCTCAAAGTGATGTTGTGATAGAGACAGAGTTATACATTGCGTATAGCACCATCTCAATCACAAAATCACTTCGATATTACTTTTGACAGTCATTGTAGGGGGGCAGACCAGCAGCGGGACCGCCTAACTCTATCGCTTTGACTCTGGCTTTGGTTTATGACGTCAGTGCACTGTCCGTCCTTGTCATCATATGACAAAGACGGACAGAGCATTGCTATCGCTCTGGCTAAAGCTTTGAGTTAGGCGGTAGGGCCCAGGAAATGAGCAGGAGCGCTTTTCCGATTAAAATGGTTTACACTGCCAATCTCCATCCCTCCTACTAAGCGTAAAGATTATGGCAAGATCATCTCCACTATAGTATCTACTATGGATATTGGATAGTAGCTACTATAATATAAGTATCTACTTATAATGGGTTATTGTGGTGATGATGACCATAATGATTCGCATTTTATCAGAGTTTAGTACGTAATATAATAAAATCTTTAATATTTAATAGAATACAAGGTTATTTTAACCAATCTTCATTTTTCTATTTCCACTCCGAACAGCATTATTATTATCAAATTTTCAACGACTTCAGCCATTATCTTTAATTGCTCTAACTTAAATTATAAAAACGCACGTAGTAATAATAATAATAGAATAGTGTAGATAAAGACAAGTTACAACTAAGTCTGCCGGCAACAAAGGTCAAAGAAATCGGACTTGTTTTGTAATTTATACCTCTCTCCTTTGATTTGCAAACGATAATGAACACAGTTCCTATTGAATGTGAAATTGCGGTAGTTTGGGAAACACTGCGTAGCCTTTACTTCGAGTTCATAGTATGAATACTGCAATATTTGCTGGCGATTAATTGGAGTTTAATAAAAACGTACATACCGTAAAACCAATACACTATGTAGATTTTAGTTGAAAAATCAAGCGCGTAGGTACCTACGTTGTTTAAGCGTCATTTGTTTTCTGTAGAAACATGGAACTTTACGAACAACTTTAAAATGGTTTTAGCTTCTCATCTCACTAATATTGAGCAAAGACCTTACTACGTGCTCTTAAATCATATCAGCCGCACTACACCCACTGCTTGGGTATAGGCCTCCCCTAAGGATCTCCAGGACGATCGGTTCTGCGCTGCCCGCATCCAGTGGCTTCCTGCGACCTTCACCAGATCGTCGGTCCACCTTGTCGGGGGCCTACCCACGGAGCGTCGTCGTGCTCTTAAAGCAGTGTAGTATTTACTTACAGTTTTTTTTTAATTAGACCCCGCTCCTACCCGCAATGTCGCAGAAGCTCCCACTCAACGCTGCTGCCACTTCTTTACCAAATGGCTTTGAAAACCAAAATTAAGCAAAGAAACATCGGTATCGTGGTCTAATCGCCTCTGCGGTCTAGTGGTTCATCACCCACCCGTGTAAGACACAAAGGTCCCGGGTTCGATTCCCAGGAGGGGGTACAATTTGTACTTGGTTTGGTTGGTGGTAGGGCTTATTTCAAGTCCGCCTGGCTAGCTATCACCATCTTATACCTAAATCTGACGCCATAACAACAATTAAAAAAAATTTGTGTTTCGGCAGTTAGAGGTAAGATAGCGTGTTCCTCAGTGGTGAGGATTCTGGATGTAGTGCGCTTCCACCTTCGGCCTCATTGTCAATTTAACATCAGATAAGGAAAAGGCCAAGCATTATCCCGTAGTGGATAAAAATATCTATCTCTATTTTATTTTTACTGGCCCATTTGATTCCCATTAGGTACAATATTGTTTATTAATGGCTTGTTTTATAATATGACAAAATATAGCTTGTTTTATCATATTATAAAACAAGCCATTAATAAACAATAACTAGGTAGGTATCTAAAATTCAAAACTGACCGAGTGACCAATTGAAGACAGACGCAATATCATAAATAAGCAAGCGATGTCTACAAAATCGTAACATACCGGTTCCGATCAGGTTTTCCAGTCTTATATTTCATCCATCCAAGGCTTTTTTAAACTGCGAAGCGATTGTACCGAAAAATAAGCAACTTACGACACATTTTAGGACAAAGTGAATTTCGTGCAGTTCGTGTATTCCACTAATAATGGCAGGTCCGCAGTTGCCGCAATAACTTAAAACCGTATGAATCGAGTCCGTGATACAATAAATTATATAAATGTACCCAAATAATATATTACTATATACTGTGATATTACTTTAGAATGGCACGAACTCGTAGTGCACCATTAAAGGAAAGTTACTACCTAACTTTCAGATTTTTCCAAGCTGACACTCACGATTTCTACACGACAATTATATTTTACATATTACATACTTAATAAAACTCTAAAGGGTAGATTATTATCAAAGCAAAGTTTCTGAAATTATAAAATACTACGTAATGAAGTATGCTCATAAGTAAAATTTTGCAAAATTTTAAAAAAATATGTCCGCCAAAAGACATCAACGAGCGATTAAAAAGTCAATAAAAATGGCAAAGTGTTTAATTTTTGGCATTGCTCAATTCTTTTACGATATTTTTTCATGGTAATTCTTGGTAGGTAATTCAATTTAACATCTTTGTAAGTTGCTACGTTAAAGTGATTTAGTTTTAACAAAACTATCTCAATTCATCATTGAGAAAGGAGGAACTGTTATGTCAAATTACAGTTTGCGCTCATCTCTGCTCTCATTATCTGCTGAGCAAAAAGTTCCCATGGGCGTGGAGTCGATGACCCATGTCAATGTTTGCGGTGACGATGACGTAAACGCTTCGGAACAAAAATAAAAATCATAATAACACGGTGTAAAAATGCTTAAGCGTTTTTTTTATCGAAATTATTCTTGAAACTCTCGTGTGATAGAGCATGTTTTTAATACTCATCTGAATGCATACATAATATTAATAGCCTTGCCATTAATTTAAACACAAGCCTGATTCCTAAACGAATTCAATTCATTGATACCGAGTTAAATTGCTTTAAATTGTAGTTTCCAATTATAAATCTATTTAAGTAGGTAATTTATGTTGAATCAGTGTTCGACGTTCTAAACTAGATGACGGATCATATACAATACAATACTAAATAATATACTAGAAAAAATACGACTCGCACCAGATCAATACTCAGACGGGAATCGAACCCGCGACCTTTGGATATCCGGTCCAATGCTCTGACCGCTGAGCTACCGAGTCACTAGTGACATCGTCGAATTTTTCCTAGTATATCCTAAACTCTTACGCTGTAAGCCAGCGTTATTTCACCAATGTGAGGAATTACCTCAACATTCAATTGAAATATCTTTCCAGATATTTTAACAATTGATTAAGATGAAATAGCTATATAATTTTTAAATTTGAGATTTTTGCATTTACAATGCTATTTTCAAACAATACTAAATAATATACTAGAAAAAATATACGACTCGCACCAGATCAATACTCAGACGGGAATCGAACCCGCGACCTTTGGATATCCGGTCCAATGCTCTGACCGCTGAGCTACCGAGTCACTAGTGACATCGTCGAATTTTTCCTAGTATATCCTAAACTCTTACGCTGTAAGCCAGCGTTATTTCACCAATGTGAGGAATTACCTCAACATTCAATTGAAATATCTTTCCAGATATTTTAACAATTGATTAAGATGAAATAGCTATATAATTTTTAAATTTGAGATTTTTGCATTTACAATGCTATTTTTAAACAATACTAAATAATATACTAGAAAAAATACGACTCGCACCAGATCAATACTCAGACGGGAATCGAACCCGCGACCTTTGGATATCCGGTCCAATGCTCTGACCGCTGAGCTACCGAGTCACTAGTGACATCGTCGAATTTTTCCTAGTATATCCTAAACTCTTACGCTGTAAGCCAGCGTTATTTCACCAATGTGAGGAATTACCTCAACATTCAATTGAAATATCTTTCCAGATATTTTAACAATTGATTAAGATGAAATAGCTATATAATTTTTAAATTTGAGATTTTTGCATTTACAATGCTATTTTTAAACAATACTAAATAATATACTAGAAAAAATACGACTCGCACCAGATCAATACTCAGACGGGAATCGACGTATTTTTTCTAGTATATTATTTAGTATTGTTTAAAAATAGCATTGTAAATGCAAAAATCTCAAATTTAAAAATTATATAGCTATTTCATCTTAATCAATTGTTAAAATATCTGGAAAGATATTTCAATTGAATGTTGAGGTAATTCCTCACATTGGTGAAATAACGCTGGCTTACAGCGTAAGAGTTTAGGATATACTAGGAAAAATTCGACGATGTCACTAGTGACTCGGTAGCTCAGCGGTCAGAGCATTGGACCGGATATCCAAAGGTCGCGGGTTCGATTCCCGTCTGAGTATTGATCTGGTGCGAGTCGTATTTTTTCTAGTATATTATTTAGTATTGTTTAAAAATAGCATTGTAAATGCAAAAATCTCAAATTTAAAAATTATATAGCTATTTCATCTTAATCAATTGTTAAAATATCTGGAAAGATATTTCAATTGAATGTTGAGGTAATTCCTCACATTGGTGAAATAACGCTGGCTTACAGCGTAAGAGTTTAGGATATACTAGGAAAAATTCGACGATGTCACTAGTGACTCGGTAGCTCAGCGGTCAGAGCATTGGACCGGATATCCAAAGGTCGCGGGTTCGATTCCCGTCTGAGTATTGATCTGGTGCGAGTCGTATTTTTTCTAGTATATTATTTAGTATTGTTTAAAAATAGCATTGTAAATGCAAAAATCTCAAATTTAAAAATATACAATACAGCTACGAATCACGCATTTTAGTATGAAAAAAATGTATTCTGACCTAGCGAGCGCGAAGCGTTTCAGCTTGGGCAAAAATACTTTCGTATGGTCTGTCCTGCTGTCCGGCTGTCCGTCTGTACTCCTCTACAGGTCGCATTTCTCAACCGATTCCAATAGTAATATAATAAGTCTATGACCGATTCTCATGAAATTTTGTGAGCGTGTTCAAGATCTTTCTTTCAGATTTTCGATGTTTTTTGAAAAAAAAAACATATTTCAGACATTAGGAAAAATGGTCAAAATGTCATAACCGCGAGTAATACCTACAATCAAAGTTGCGTTAGAAGCAAGTACCTACTTATCTTCTGTCACACAAGCAGGAGAGATCAATAACGAGCAAATAAAGAACTACACATGCCATCGCAGCAAACAACCTAGGTAAAATAAAATCATTTCCATTTATGTATATATAAATAATTGATACTTACTGCGGGTGAGGGAATATTGTATTTGGCTACATCGAAATGTACTACCTACTTTGGCTAAACATTTTTAGATGCGTGCGTTTCAGTCATTGGTTTTTAAGTTTATTGGTATTACGAAATATATCTTGTAAATTGCTTAGGTATTTCATATTATTATTTGCCGGAACAAGTATCGAGGATATATTATGTAGGTACCTAGTTAATATACTCAATTTTGATCTGAGCATCACAATGATCGCAATAAAGCCAAATTATCTCTTATCCACACTTCGTGTGTGTGTTAATTTAACTTAAAGCCAAACAAGCAGGTTTTCATCGTTGTTCATTGCCAGGATTTAGGGTCGTTAAACGTAAATAAAAAAGAAGTTTACGCTTCATTTGACTTCCTGAACGCTTGTTAAACATTGCCTTAAAGCAATTAATTTACTACCCGAATCCAGCTTTCCAAAAATATAGTTTGTTTAACTAAGGCAATGACCTCAACCTGCTACTGGACTACCGACACGATAAAATCAACTAAAAAGTCCTCAAAATATAAGCCTATTCTACTGATAAAGGACGATTATCTATAAGCCATCATCAAACTAGTCTAGGATTAATTTAACGTTAAAATTAACTTTTTGTTTGCATCTTTAAGATTTATGGATCTTGCATATTAAATAGCAATAGTGTCAGAAACCCATTAAAAAAAGTAAGAATAAAGATTGTGCTGGATTTAATCCGCAAGAAATCCATTTTCGCAACGTCCGTCCTTGACAATGGTTTAGCAACTACCTGCAAAGCTATCATCAGGACTCACCTTCGACATCGTCAACTCGCTGGTCTAGTTCACAAAACACCGTATCCTCACACCTTCATATTGCATGGCTCCATGAATAAAGTTAATATTATCGGTGGAACACTTAGCGGTAGGAATCGTGTCGCATTTTCAAGACGCGGTATCGCGGCGGACGCCCGATCAATAACTGTTTGGTGTCGTTGCCGGTGGATAAGGAAAAAATACGGCGTATCGTCACGCGTGCGCGCGCCGACTGTTGTCGACTGCCACGGCGCGGCGCATGTGTGGTGTGACTTGACTACGATGGGCTTCGGCCGACCGCCTCCCCGAGCGCGACCGACACCGCGAGCTGATGCCGGCAAGATATACAGCTGCACTACATATTCGCCCATGATCGGCCACAATTTAGGCACAATCTAATTAACTTACATGCTCTTGAAAGAACCTCTTTGAAGCATTTGTTACAAAACCGGCAACGTACGATGAATAATTGTGCCCATCATGGGCCAATATATAGTGCCGGCAATAGGATCCAGGCATGACTAGAAATTACATAGCGTAGCATACAATTCCACAATGAACATGACACTTGGCATGAGCGAGCATGATGAACTAAACTGGCCTTTAATTGCGGATGTAAGTATTATGTGGTTAAGCTGATAACCTAGGTATGTCATGGAAAACCGATATAAAACTATAGGTACTAACTATGATGATCTTAGCTTGCACAGCGGTTTTCGTGGTGTCGCCATCTTCCGATCCCGGGATCGATTCCTGACTGAGTCAATCGGGGGAGCGTTGCCCGCCTAGCCCGCCTAGCCCAGGCTACTCACGGTGAGGGCAAAGCTCCCCGGGATAGTACCTAAAAGAAACACACAAGGACAACACCACATAATGTGATTTTGTCCAATACCAAATCCCTACCCTACTAATAATATTAGGGATATTTTTAATTGGGTTGGGTGACTGCGTGGAAATAATAAAAGCGACTGTAAGGCACCCAATACACGGTAGGTTTTGCTGTCAGTTTAACCATAGTCACGGGTAATGTAGTGACTGATGGTTGCGTGATGTGATTTGTTCTTTCCATCTGACTGATCAGTCAAACGTAATTCATAACTGATGGAATTTGACTGACGCTTGCATGACCATGTAATGGGTGCCTTAATGGGATACTTAGATATTAAACTTGATTCTACTATGGTACAGTCAAGAGCAGCTAGTGAATTTATTCAAATTTTGAGATGCGGGATTTATCGGAAAATTGCACGGCCTTAGGACTTAGTTTCTTTGTAGTTGGCTACATTTTTTAACCACTAGGGGGGGCAGCTGCCCGTCCCTACCCACCCTTGGCGATGCCCTTGATTAACGAAGGATTAACGATAGTAAGAATGCGAAAGTAACTCTGTCTGTCTGTTACGCTTTCACGCCTAAACTACTGAATAGATTTTGATGAAAGAACAACGTCCACTGTCCATACTCCATAGATTTGAAAACCTGTGAATGAGTTAGCTTGTATAATCTTCTTGATAGCAAAATGTGATCGTTAATGGTAACGCTTCATAAAATTAATTTATTAATAAAGTCATCACATTAAAAACTGACAATACAAAGTGAAACGGAATGCTTTGAGGGGTCTGCAACTTTATTTCGAAATACGCAAGCTCGATGAACAATTGCTCGGATGAATTATTGACCAACAAACTATTGGTCGAGGAGTCGTTGTTTCGAATAACTTACTTTCGAAACACGCATGCTCGATGAACGATTGCTCGAATTAACTATTTACCTAAAACTGGTATCGAGCTGTCATAAATCAAAATCAAAGCAGGGTCTGCCCCTGCTTTGAGCCTTAGAGCAACGCTGGCTAAGGCGGCCCGCCCACCTTAGAGTAGTGAATTAAAAAAATGACACACGAGTCTACAATATTGCGCAATATTATTGTGTCGTCTAGGGCCCGCCTAAAAGACATCACATTAAAGGGCAGTTCTCTGAGTTGATTGATTATTGTTGAACACAAAAATCAATCAGTTCGGAGAAGACGTTAAAATAAATTTCTAAAAAAAAATATTAGTGCCTTGCGGTAACTGGAGAGCATAAAAAAATATGACAGCACTTACTAATTTCTAATGAAAAAATCCCAAAATTAGAAAAAGCTCCTTTTTGTGACGACGGTGGCGAGTTCCATTCCCAGAATCAAACACATCACAAACAATAACTTGAAACTTATCAAGTTCCCGACACTGTTTTATATGTTCCTGGCAAGCTAAGTAGTTGGTTTTCACTTTAGTTTTTACAAAAGAATTATAGTAAGTATATTAATTTCTAAAGCTATTGAGCATTGTTTAACGTGTCATTAATTTTCACATGATTTCCGTGCCACTCACAAACCACGCTGCACACCACAACTGATTTATTTTAGCAAGTTCTCACAACGATCGACCGCTTTTTTCAGTATTCTCCGTGCTACTGGACGGGACACACGGCCTCTCTGCTTCGAGATTGAAAAAATACGAAGCTAAGGCTAAGTCTGTGTTTCGATGGGTTTTTGGTCAGGGCAGTTTCTAAATCCGCTGGTTATGATTTATCACGAATTTGTTCCCAACAACATTTCAATGTTTATTGTAAGATACAACCATAAGGATATGTTATTCTAACGCTTTATATTAAAATTGTGTATATATTTTATTAATTGAGATAATTGACAAAAATAGATGTTTTCTGAATTCAGTGGCTCTGATATTGGTGGATTTCAGTGGATAAAATGGTACCGAAATCAGATAAAGACCCACAGGAATCAGATTTCATTGCTTTAAATAGGAAATTTGTATTGTTTTTTAAAGAAAATTACGTCTTCTAACGCAAAAAATTTATTGTGCCTACCTATGAAAGTAAATATTTAACTAATAAGTTGCAGCTTTTAGTTTATTAGTTTTTTTGTGAGTTTGAATTATGGCTGTGTTGATACGAAATAATTAGTAACTGTTATGAAAAAGCATTGTTATTGTTGATTTAAGATTTTGTACTTACTCAGCTTTCGTTAATTTTATTTATTTTTCTTATAAAATCATATACAATCTGATTTCGGTGGCCACAAATCTGATTTTGGTGGACCCTCAATTTTAAAAATCAAATATCTCGTAAACCGCTTTGTCAATAAGTGAACCATATACATATATTTACTTAGATTTGACTATATTTTCAATAAAGTTAATCGTATAACTTCCAAAAACCGAATGAGAAAGTGCCACCGAAATGAGCATTTTTGGCAAGGTCTGGAGAAGTGCTCTAAACTGACAATACAAAGTGGAACCTGGAAAGGAATGCTTTGAGCCTTAGAACATTGACGCTGGCTTCAAGCCCGTCTTGCTCTAAAGGTGGACACACGGACCGTCCATTTGATGTACATCAAATAGATTAAGAAGCGAAACACGCCGGATGCGTAACCGTAATGCGGAACGCTTACGCTTACGCATTTCAACATTCAGACATTACAACGTCATGGTACGTCTACGCGTACGCTACGTACGCGTAGATGTACCATGACGTTGTAATGTCTGAAACTTTATGAGACATGGCACACCGCTTGCGTAACGTACGCGTGCACGTAGACCGATGCGTAACCCTACGCATTGCAGGGTGCCTAGTACGAGTTGTGTTTCTCACCTCACTTTGCGAATAGTATCGAGTGAAAGAGAGGAAATCATGCGAGTGAGTGAACGAGTGAAAGAGAGGAAACGATAGTTAACTATTCGCAAAGTGAAGTGAGAGCAAAAAACCAACTCGTACTAGGCCCTCAGCTCCCATGAGACAAACAGGCTGCGTATACCTACGCAGAGCGGAACGCATTGAAGACGTTGTAGTCAATGGTATTCCCTATTGGACGTCACACCGAACAAATTCGAACACGCACATATCTTTGCTGCGCGTAACCACGCGCGTGCCTACGCATTCAGTTGTATTTGTTTACAAATAGTACCGGTACTACCAGTAGTAAGTGGTGTTTTATTTTGTTTTTAAATAATGAATAACGATATTAAAGAAAAACTAATTGAATTGGTGCGAAAAAATTAAATAAAAAAGAAAAGTCTTTGAAGAAATGAAGATCTTAGTGAGAGCTGTCTTTATGTTTGTCATCTAAAATGAAAATCTCACCAAGGCCTTTCATTTCTTCAAAGACACCATCAATCTAGGACGAATACTTTTCGAGATATTGCAGTTTTAAGTTTGACAGATGACAGCGATTTACGCCGTGTGTGGCCTCAAAAATTGGCGCCCGTCCATTTGATTTAATCCATTTGATGTACATCAAATGGAAGGACCATGTGTGTCCACCTTAAGCTTTGAGCAGAGGTGCGTTCCGTACCTACACTCCGAGTGCAACCAAATGCTCTAACGCCGTTCCAAATATTAGAGCGTTGCATTGCAATCTTTTAACCATCAAAAATGGTGGTTGTAAAACGCTCTGACGTTTGTCTATAGAAAAAAATTTCAATGTCATTTGACATTATTTTGTATTTTGATGTTTTTTGTCTAAATTTTCAAATTGTTAATGGTAGCTTCTCAAAAACGGTTTTTATTTGATTTAGAGTAAACTTTAAATTATTCATATTCCAAATGGAAAATTAAGACTTTGCACTATTAATGACATTTAAAGTTCTTGGTCGTTCTTAACCTTAGAGTGAGTTAAAAAAACAACCAAATAACCGCACACTAAGCCTCTGATCGAGCCTCTCGTCGAATCCAACTCGGATGGGCAGCATTTGGGAAGCTCCGAAAAATCTTCGTGTCCGATTTACCTCAGTGTCTCAAGACGAAAGTCTATGACCAGTGTGTGTTGCCAGTGATGACTCACGGCAGTGAAACGTGGTCGCTAACTATGGGTCTCATAAGGAGGCTCAAGGTCACCCAGCGTGCAATGGAGAGAGCCATGCTCGGCGTTTCCCTGCGTGATCGAATCAGAAATGAGGAGATCCGCAGGCGAACTAAAGTAACCGACATCGCTCGAAGGATTGCTCAGCTAAAGTGGCAGTGGGCTGGACAATGGCCGTTGGGGCGGAAAGGTTCTTGAATGGCGACCGCGCACCGGACGACGCTCCGTGGGTAGGCCCCCGACAAGGTGGACCGACGATCTGGTGAAGGTTGCCGGAAGCCACTGGATGTGGGAAGCGCAGGACCGATCGTCGTGGAAATCCTTGGGGGAGGCCTATACCCAGCAGTGGGTGTCGTGCGGCTGATATGATGAAGCCTCTGAACCCCAGCCCAGCCGCTAGCCGGCAGAATGCGTTCAAAAACCTTGACTTGGTTTTAATATAACGCAAACCGAAGTAAATAATATTTTACAGAAGACATTGCTGTATTGATATAGGTTCCTTTGACTTTCCAATAATGGGAGAATTAAAAAAAACAATCTACCTATCCATTCCAAAGAATAAAGCTAGCTCTACATTTCCGGCAAAACTAGACGAAACTTGCCAAATACGGCAGGCTGATTATCTAAAGAGAAACTATTTAGCGACCGGTTTCATTTGATATACATTGCTACTTTTCTTTGGTATGTTTTTTTTACCCCAAAAAGAAGTAGCAATGTATCACATTCATCTGTCAAATGAGACCGGTCGCTAGGTGGTTTCTAATTAGATAATCAGCCCGCCGGAGTATACTATGCGCGCCAAATAAGAATAGTACTGTCAAACGGCAATCTTGATCTTTTTTCCTTTTCTTGCACATGCTAGACCCCTAAAGTAGAAGTGAAACGCAAACAAAAATGGCCGTTTTGACAGTCCTATTCTTATTTGGCTCGCATAGTAGAGCGAGTATTCGTCTACATTCCTGTTGTCTTGCCTAATTGGCCTACTATCCGTTCCGTGTCGGTACATCCAAGGGTTCTCGTGTAGTTTCGCCAATTTTTGTGTATAGGCAAAACTATCTCTCCAGATTCCCGCTGCCAGGCGCGGTCCGAGGAGGGGGGGGGGGGGGGGGGGGGGTCACAGGGGACATGACCCCCCCCCCCCCCCCAAAATCGTACATGTCACATAGAAAAAGCATCTAAAAATTTACAATAAAGCAATTATTATTATTAGTGACCCCCCCCCCCAAAATTTCAGGCTGCGACCGCGCCTGCCGCTGTCCCTCGCGCCAGTTAGCCGACATTCACCGTAGTGAGCCAAATAAAAGCTTTTAAAAATGTCGGTAAATTGGACACTCGAACTATTATTGTATTTACTCGGAACTATTATTATTTTATTTCGAACTATTGTTATATTATTATACTATTATTATATTTATTATTATTATCTTATCATTATCTTGTCGATATCCTTGGGTTCAATTGGCGTTAAAAATAATTAATGAAATGTAAAATTTTATACATAGGTACCTACTACTACCTATAGTACCTACTCGGCATGAAGAATTTTATTGTGATTATACACTACCTTTTTTCTACCTACCTAATAAGAATAGTAGTAAGGTAGGCATTACGGATGTTGGCAAAATGTCAGATAAATAATTTTTACTGCTATAGGTATACCTAGTATCCCCGTTGATTGCAAAAAGACCTGGCGGCCATTTTTTAACTTCAAAAACGAGAAACAATTGTATTTGTTCATATACCTAGACCCTATCTTATTGAAAATAATAATTAAGTGGATGACGTTAACGTGGATGTTAATGTAACAAGGTTCTATCGTATTTCCAATTTGGGGGGATCATTGTAGGTACTAACCTACAATGATGTTAAATTTACTTCTTCGATTAATTAACCATTTATACCAACTCGTTTATAGGACTACTTATGGAAAGATAATACAGATTTAAAAACAAAGCTTATGCCGTCCATCTTGCATAAACTCGTCGCTCTCGCTATTTGCCAAAAGTTTTGCCTATCGGCAAACACCCGGAATGTAGAGAGCCGTTCCTCTCGTGAGCTCTCGCCAAGGCTCGTTGTTTGACAAAAGTTTTGCCTCTCGGGCCTCTGTGCGAACTACGAGAATGTGGAGCGGGCTTTAAATACTGATCCATTCTGTGCTATCACTTTACTCATTAAGGCCGGCCACACACAGACGTAATCACGCAACGGAATTCCGTACGTGCGAGATTCCGTACGTACCACCACACACAGACGTTTTTTTTCGTTCGGAATCACGGCTCAGTCAGGCGCCACACTTTGATGAGTGGCCGGCCACACACAGACGTAATCACGTAACGGAATCTCGCAACGGAATCCCGATTCGGAATTCCGAACGCAGCGATTGCATACAAAATCGATGTCTGCCACACACAGACGTCAACGTTCCGTACGTTATTTTTTCCGTGCGGAATTCCACATGAGGGCTCGTGCATTCGGAATCACGCACGGAAAAAAGTCATTCCGAAAGCAAGCCTCCCATAGATTTTGTATTGGTCGCCACACACAACCGTTAGGCCGGCCACACACAGACGTAATCACGTAACGGAATCTCGCAACGGAATCACGCAACGTGATTCCGTGCGTACCACCACACACAGACGTTTTTTTTCGTTCGGAATCACGGCTCAGTCAGGCGCCAGACTTTGATGAGTAAACATTGAGCGAAGGTGAATTATTTTGACTTTTAATGAATAATTGAAGATGAATAATTATAGACTATTTATTATTTATATTACGCTTAGGTCAATTCAATTGTTTTCTGTTTTTTTTTTTTGGTAAAATAGAACTAATAACTTAAGCCGGGTCCATAGCTCGTGTTTTGCTCTACACAATCAACAAAAAGATCTACACAAAACATTGTTTCGCGAAACATTTTTGTGTAGAGAAACAATGTTTTCTCCTTTCCATGCCTGGTGGAAAACACGTACACAAAACATTTTGCACGGGTCGAGGGGCAGGGTATTGTCATAGGCCAGCCACACACACGCAATAATATTGGCAACAATAATATTGAACAATATGATTTAACACTGAGGCTAACCACAAAAAAAACGCGATTAGCCTCAGTGTTATTAAAAATTTTATCTTTAAAAAACATTCAAAAAATTTCAATTGAACCAGGTTTTTCAAAATTTTTCGAAAAGGCAAGGAAAGGAGATATAACAGTTATAACAGTTACGAAAAATGATCAAAATGTAACAATTTTTTTTTGTTACCGATGCAAAGTAAATGTTGTTTTTTATTTTTAGAAGACTTAAAAATTCACCATTCAAAACTTTTTTGAAAATTATTAAGGTTGTGACTTTGATAGAACCTAGGACTGTGTATAACTATTTGCACAGTATAGATACTTATTAGTTAAAAAAACCGGCCAAGTGCGAGTCGGACTCACGCACGAAGGGTTCCATACCAAAAAACGGAAAAAATACGTTTGTTGTATGGGAGCCCCCCTCAAATATTTATTTATTCTGTTTTTAGTATTTGTTGTTATAGTGGCAACAGATATACATCATCTGTGAAAATATCAACTGTCTAGCTATCACGGTTCATGATACAGCCTGGTGACAGACAGACAGACGGACAGCGGAGTCTTAGTAATAGGGTCCCGTTTTTACCCTTTGGGTACGGAACCCTAAAAACTAATGTCTATTCTGTGTAAGTTGTTTTAAAATATTTCAATTCCAGCTACTTTTCAACGCGAGTTCTACAGCTCACGAAGCCTGATAGTTTATGCATTTTCACATTTGCAATTGCAAAAGTTACATTTGCAGAAATACCTAAAACTTTGGTCACTTTTAAGTTTATTTCATACATTTTCGAGTCATGATAAGTAATAGGCTAACATAAAATGCTAAATTGGCAACACTGAAGTTTTGTTTACTCAAGCCATGCAATCGCTGTAGACGGCGTGTGTAGAGAAACATGTTTCGAGAAACAATGTTTTGTGTAGATGTTTTTGTTGATTGTGTAGATGCGCTATGGACCCGCTCTTAGCAAAATATTTAAAAAGTAGGCCAAAAGTCTGGTATCCAGAGCTGTAATAAAAAAAGTAGCATTCCGTACGTACGGAATAACGGTTGTGTGTGGCGACCAATACAAAATCTATGGAAGGCTTGCGTTCGGAATGACTTTTTTCCGTGCGTGATTCCGAATGCACGAGCCCTCATGTGGAATTCCGCACGGAAAAAAATAACGTACGGAACGTTGACGTCTGTGTGTGGCAGACATCGATTTTGTATGCAATCGCTGCGTTCGGAATTCCGAATCGGGATTCCGTTGCGAGATTCCGTTACGTGATTACGTCTGTGTGTGGCCGGCCTTATTCCGTACGTACGGAATGCTAACTTTTTTATTACAGCTCTGGATACCAGACTTTTGGCCTACTTTTTAATTATTTTGCTAAGAGCGGGTCCATAGCGCATGTTTTGCTCTACACAATCAACAAAAACATCTACACAAAACATTGTTTCGCGAAACATGTTTCTCTACACACGCCGTCCACAGCGATTGCGTGGCTTGAGTAGACAAAACTTCAGTGTTGCCAATTTAGCATTTTATGTTAGCCTATTACTTATCATGACTCGAAAATGTATGAAATAAAATTTAAAGTGACGAAAGTTTTAGGTATAATATCTGAAAATGTAACTATCAAGGTCAGTTTGAGAGTGTCATTTTTTTTTGTTTCCATTGAGATTAGTAATACCGCCTCCAAACGTTATAGTTCGTTGATGTTTTTGGAAAGGTCCTCTTTGACACATTTGTTACAAAACTGGCAATGTACGCCACCGGCTTTGAAAAACACCCCATAAAACGTACTCCACATAATACATCAATTAAAATATTCGGTCAGGTGATCGATGACCTAGCGGCTTGTCTGGCAAAATGCGTGAGCATGCGACTCTCCGTGCCACTGAATAATTCCATTCTAAAACTACCTAGAAGTAATGTACCGATGATATACGTTCTTATTTCAGATATCAAATCGATTGTACCGGCTTCCCGGCAGAATGATTGACAAAAGCATGTGGCACGGAGATCCGCATGCTTTGAGGTTATGTTTTTTTGTTAAATCGTCGAATTCCAGATCAATCTGAGTCTGTACCGGTGGTTTGATGTATTTGTAGCCGTTACATATTCATTGTAACAGCTACAAACACTTTCGTTGCTCATGTAACGCAACAGGGTCAAAGATATCGCGATCTAAAGTTTTAAAAGCATGCGACTCTCCGGCCCACACACTTAAGTCTAAAATATTGATGAAAATTGCATTAAGATTAAAAATAAGCAGGTTTTTGTAATCGTTTGATCACGATAAACGACCCGAAAACATATTTTCAGAATATCTTTACTCGTTTTAGAGAAATTTGCAAATTTATTTAATATGAACAATCACAGTGTAGGGTTACCATATCGTCGGTCGGTCAGAATCATTAGGCTGTTTCTAGAAAATAGACCGATCGGAATACGTTATTTTGAGGGTATAACCTTCAAGAATTCTAAAGTTTATGAATTCTTGCCTGTCGATACATTGGCATATAATTAGTTTATTTTTGCGTTTTGTGTCACATCTAGCCGATGCATCTTGAGAAATTCGATTATTTGTGGTGGTTATAAATAATTGGACTCTAAGGCGATTCTCCCACTGCCAACGCGCGCCGTCGTCGCGGGGCGCGGTTTGGCGTTTCACGCGCGCGGTGACGGCGCAGCGCAACGCCTGTTCGGGCGGTTTTCTCCGCGCCCCCGCGCCATTCGGCGTCTGACGCGTCCCCGCCGCTTGTTTTTTAGAGGCATTAAATTTTGAAGTTGTTTTGTTTTAATTTCCAGGTTTTTAGGGTTCCGTACCTCAAAAGGAAAAAAAACTGAACACATATAAAATCACTCATGAGATTAAAACGTCCAGACAAATAATTAAGATTTGCCATCTCGATATTAATGACGGAATTTTAATAACATACGAGTAGGTAGGTACGGTCAACGGCACGCTGGGCTTCCACGACAGCGTAATGATATTCAATCAAATAAATAACAGATTTTTTACAGTTTTGTATAACCTCATGTGCTGCATAATGTACCTACCAAATGGCACTAAAATGGGCGTATATCCAAGCCACGAAACATTTGAAAACCAGAGGAAATCCCGCCATCGTAACGAAACGATCATCGAAAACCAGCCGCGGGGCGCGTCGCAGTGTGTTGTACCCCGCGGTAACGCGCCTGCTGGCGCAAACTGCTCGCGGATCGCCGGCGGCACGCGGCGGTGCGCGCTCACGCGCCGTGGCGCGCCTTGGTGTGTTGGACGAGGCGGTTTTCTGTACAAATTAATGTACTTGCATACAACGTAAAAGACGCGCGTGGGTGCGCCGCGACCGCGCGCGTCGCCAGTGTGAGAACCGTCTAAACTGTCAAAATTGTTTTAAAGTAAAAAGAAACAATAGTATTGTATTTAAGATAGCCTGCGTAGTGTACAAACCTAATTTGTGTCATTTTCGTCCATGGAAACAGACGTGGGACCCGTACATTAATAACACCGTCAAAAAAATATTACAATTTGAAAAACAAGTACCATATACCTCAGATCACTTAAAAATCCCTATGAAATAAATTTGTGCCAAATTAAGGCATGGACTTTTAATATTTTCAATTTTTTTGTTTGTCCGAGCCATTGATGCTTATAAAAAATATTAGTATTATTAGAGTTTACATATTTAATATCTTAAATACATGAGTGATGGACAGAATGAATTTGTGTCATTTTCATGCATGGATAATACCTAGGTAGGTAGGTATTCAAAAAGTTTGCGGTCAAAGCGAGTAGGCGCGGGCGCGTGGCGAGGGACGACGAAGCTCGTCCGTTTCGGTTGGATACTAAGTACGTACATACCTATAAGTCTCACGTCACGATACGAACGAACACGCACCTTTCGTTTGGTTAAGTAGGTACTCTATAGAATTACATCTCCTGTTTTAGAAATTCATACAGATGTACTATGGACAACAACGTCACTTAACCACAACTCTTAAGGTTAAAATCGGTTGCACCCCGCGCCGCCGCCGTCATAACATAATATATTTAGTTCGTGCAGGGGGATACGTGCGCACACAATTTTTTTGCTAACTTTTTAAGCGAAGCTGTTGCCCATAGTACATACATATCTGTTCTGTTTCCATTCTAAAACAACCTAGAAGTAATGTACCGACGATATACATTCTTATTTCAGATATCAAATCGATTGTACCGGCTTCCCGGCAGAATGATTGACAAAAACATGTGGGCCGGAGAGTCGCATGCTTTGAGGTTATGTTTTTTGTTAAATCGTCGAATTCCAGATCAATCGGAGCCTGTAGCGGTGGGTTGATGTATTTGTAGCCGTTACATATTTATTGTAACAGCTACAAACACATTCGTTGCTCATGTAACGCAATAGCGACCTAAAGTTTTAAAAGCATGCGACTCTCCGGCCCACACGCTTAAGTCTAAAATATTGGTGAAAATTGTATTATGATTAAAAATAAGCAGGTTTTCGTAACCGTATATAATAGGTCTTTACCTATGAAATTGCCGATTTGTATGGAGAATTTTCAAGAAGTTGCATTTTTCATACTAGCATTTTCTTTGTTCATTTAACAACCGTTAACACTCTTGTAACAAAACTTTTATGTACTAATGTTTGAACACTATGCTAACCTATTCCATTTACGATAAGCGAAAAAAATAAGTTTTGGCTAAGTTACAACCCCTCCGGTCACCCTTTTTTGGCTCACAAAAAAAAGAGTAACTTTCAAGATCTTTTTTTAATGCTATGAAAGCTTAAAAAAAGGACTTTATTTTTACTGATAGTTGACTATCATGGTCATAATTCGACATACGTAAATCAAGATATTGTTAAATGTTTTAAAACATAGAAGTTATTATTTTCTCTGTATGTGACAAAATATCGGCAAGTTCATAAGTAAAGACCTAATATTTATAGATATATATTGCGAACGATTTTATCCTAGCTTTCCGATGACCTAGAGACTTGAAACTTTGAAAATAGGTCAGAACTGGAAGGCAATGCAATATTATGGTGTCATTGAGCTGATCTGATGATGAAGCCGGAAGAAGCCCACAGGAATTCTATGATAAAACCTACAACCCCATCGTGTTTGGGCTCGTTAGAATAGGCATGACGAAATTTTTTTTTATTTTATGTTACATAAATTACCTCTTTTCACGCTACCTTTCGCTAGCGTGAAAACTGCCCGAGATATCACAGTTTAAAATGCACACAAATTGGACTCACCCGAAAACGCTCCATACTAATGGCTACCCTAGTTATGACGTCACGCCTAGGTGTTTGTATGCAACGCGTAGGAAAGTTTGGCAGCTATATTAAATATTGTGTTTATCAAAATTGTTTCTTATACAAATTTGCTATAAATTTTATGGATTAATTAAATGTATTATTTATTTTAATATATTTTAAACTTTTTAAATGGACTTGTCCGCCCAACTTTGAAGGGTAATAAAACAAATAATACGCAATATATAAAACCAAGAGGTATACAAGCTACTCTAAAAGTTCAATATGTTTACGGTTTTTATTAGTATTTTGTTATTTTATTCAGTAGTCGTCATCCCTATTGTTTTGACGAGTACTCTAATGGGAGACGAAGTCCAGGGTCTGATGATGAAGCTGACAGACAGAGTATGTTCATTACTTTTAGTCGGAGGATTTTTGTAAAAATATTAACCAAACTGTTTTTCAATTAGGGTTTTTCAAAATGACAAAAAACTGTATGCTCGATAGATAAGATGGCGTTGATAAAAATGTATGTGTCAATGTGATTTTTTTACTCAGCTTCGAAGAGTACTCAGGTAGGCAGGCAAATCTGATGTTACCCTAAAATGTTTCTCTTTGGCCAGATGTCAGCCAGCGAACGCTTATTTGCCTCTTTGGTACAGGCCGTTTATTTTTAAAAGCCAATTTTTACACTTCTCTTTCCATCAACGCCATCTAGAGGCAAATAGTTACTATTTTTTTAAAATGTCACTTTGTAAAGCCTTCATTAAGAATAATTGTCCTAAGTCGTGGGCTTTTAAAAAAAATGCTTTTTTGACAGTTGCCTTTCTCATCGAATGTGTTTTTTAATCAATATATTTGTACATGTATCATAGATTCACGTGGACTACATTACCACTGAATAACTATGATACTACCTAATAAATTGTTCAATTTTGGTAGATTATTTTTTGATGTTATTCTAAAATACCCCAGGTGTCCAAGAATGTCACAGCTCAAGGGTGGACACAATGTAACAGTGTTTCCACTACTACTACCTAATATTTGTGATTTTCAGACTCATTAATCTTTTAGTATGTAGAATTTTACCTGAGACATTAATGCCTATTATAAGTAATTGTTGATTTTAAATCGTTATTGCCTATAAAAGGTACATAACTACGATTTAAAAAAAATTAGACTCATTTATCTTTAAGTCACACACAAATCATTGTACCTGAGATAAACCTATAGGTACTTTTAAAGTCTGAATAATTGTGCAATACCTTGAGAAAACCTTTATCGGTTGGAATTCAACAGATTTTGTCATTTACTTGTTCCACTAAATATGAAAATGTCAAAATTAATAACAGTGTTTCATTGTTGGACATAGGATGTTTCATTGTGTACACCTAGGTGGACACAATGAAACAATTCCCATTTTCTTTTAAAAGTCTTCTTATTGGTTTATGTATCTATTTATTAATGAAACTATAACTGCCATTTTATACCTAATTAAGTAGATTCCGTTCCTCTAAAAACGGAATTCATATCTTTAAAAATGAGAGAAATATGAGACTCAGAGCTTTTGGTGTTGCATTGTTCCACACTGCTCTACGTTTGTATGTATGTGAGTTTTTGTATTGTTACTTGAGACAAGTTTCAATGGTTGTAAAGTAATTTATGCTTACTACATAAGTCAAAACTTGAAAAATTAAACTTTAGTATTTACTTACCTTTTAAAAAAAACTAAAAACCGACTTCAAAAAACCTGCCTCTAAAAAGCAAGAAATAATATTCAAATCATTAGATATGCATTATCATTGTTATATAATAACAACACGTCTATTGAAGTCGGGTGGGGCTGGAGTACAACTTCGTTTTTTTATTCTAAAAGCCCTACCCGACTTCAATATACGTGTTGTTATTATATAACAATGATAATGCATATCTAATGATTTGAATATTATTTCTTGCTTTTTAGAGGCAGGTTATTTGAAGTTGGTTTTTTGTTTTTTAAAACATTTTTTTTTTATTTTTGAAACAATTTTTATTTTTTTGTTTTTAGTGTAAGTACCTTCTCTATTAGGTAGTGTAGTGTAAGTATATTATTTGGTAGAAAAATTGGCTCAGTCAAACATGAGATATTCGCGGAGAAACATACATTCATACAGGTCAAACTGAAAGAGAACCTTCTTTTTTTTGAAGTCGGTTAAAAAGACTAAAAGTACCTCTTACCCAACAAAAAGAATCATCTTATTCGGTTCATAAATAACAAAATAGTCAAGTTAGTTGATGCAAAATCATAGTGTTTTCAGGATACCTTGAAAACTACTGAACCGATTTGAAAAAAAAATAAATAGGACCATTTCGCAAAAAAATTGAATCGAACAAAAAAAGAATCATCAAAATCGGTCCATAAATGTCGAAGATACGCGCGAACAACGATAAAAAAAAACATACAACCAAGGATGTAATAAAACAGATGCTTCGTTCGGAGTTATTTTATTAATAAAATACATGTAAAATATTTTTTTTTTTCTTACAAAGAGGTTATAAGAAAACTGAATTTCTTAGTGCTCATCACGGTTAGTTCAGAGCCTTATTAGTAAGTTTGGATAGACTAACATACACGTTACTAACATAACAAGTGATGTATAGGTACTTGGTTATTTATAAAGCTGTTGGGTTTTAAAGTAAATGGGAACGGGAACGAGAACGAAAACGGAAACGGGAACGGTACTTACCTACTAATCTCTGAACTAAACTTTTCAATAATGTATACCAATTCGAATTTAATATTTATAACTAAGACAGGACAACGTCTGTCGGGTCAGCTAGTAAAATAAATATTTGAGGGGGCTCCCATACAACAAACGTGATTTTTTAGCCGTTTTTTGGTACGGAACCCTTTGTGTGCGAGTCCGACTCGCACTTGACCGGTTTTTATTTCCTTACCCTCAAAAAATATTTTGTTACAGTAGGTAGGTAATCCTTTCTTTTTAAACTTTGCAAGAGGTAGAGTACAAGAATGTTAATGATGTCATCTCATCAATGAGACTGTAATTGACAATAATAACACATGCCTACTTCCAAATCACGCCAACAGCACTGTTAGCCTATAATCCATTAAATGAAGTAGGTACACAAATACCCTATCTGTGTAATATTTTGTGACTATTTAATTTGGTCGGATACGCGCTAACAGCTCTGTGAGCGTGATTCGGAACGCGGCCACAGTATCATCAAATGTATTTATATTCGTTCGTATACTTCTTACCTACCTACCTACTCGTTACTTCAAATGTGTCACCGAACTTCAGTACCTATGCTTAGGCGTCACTTAAGTCACTTACTTATTTTAAATTAGGCGAATTAATTTGAAGTGGGATATTGTGCTGGCTCAATACGAAATAGAGGCTACTTTTTACAAATTCTTTTACCCAAAGTCACTCGAACGGCAAAGTACGTAGCAGCGGTGCTCGAAGTACGCAGCAAACAGCGCTGCCCCGGCTCCCACCCCCCCACCCCCCCCATTTTCTTTTGTGACTTTTACAGGGTGTTGAAAAGAAAAAAATAAAAAGCTGAAAATTCCATTGATGAATTTAGCACAAAACATTATGTACAACAGATACTATTGATCTAAAACATTTAACACTTATTTAACCAATTGTAATATTCTTTTGGAGTTACTAAGGTAACGCTTTAGGTAATAGTCAAATAACAGTATTCCCGTGGACAAAGATGACACAAAAAGCTCAAGTACATCGGTTACAACTTCATAATCATCATGAAAGTAAAATTTTCAACTTTAATTTTCTTTTCGTCCGATAGCGTTAAAAAAGACAAAAACCTAAATTGTTACTTATGCATCAAACCAAAATGACACAATTTCATGTATTAGGCTAAGTGAATGGTGCAGAAACTATATACGAAAAAAACAAACTTTAATATTTTTAAAAGCTAAAAACTTATCCCGATCGGTCTAAAATGCAAGTTGAAGTGTTTTTAGATACCTATTTTGAAAGACTAATACTTCAAAAAACGAAGGACGTTCTCAGTTCGGTTGCATTCAACCGAGACCTAAATTAATGGGTGACTGATACTGATGATGATGGGTGACTGGTACTGAGTGGGCAATTATTATACCAATTATGACGTTCACATTTTTAACACGTTTTTATAAGGTTACCTACTTTCTCATTTGTTTGTTTGTATTTTGTCATCTCGATTAGGATAAAAGTCACCTTTTTACGTCCCCTAAAAAATATTGCAATATTGCATAGTCAGTAACAGTATGATAGTAGGTACGATACGTACGAGTATGTAGGCAAATCAACCCTCAACATTATGTAGTTCAACTTGAATTTTATTAGAAACAGCCTAATGATTCCTACGGACCGACGATATGGTCACCCTACACACTGATTATTCATAATAAATCATAGTAAATAAATTTACTTATTTCTCTAAAACGAATGAAGATATAGTGAAAATATGTTTTCGGGCCGTTTATCGTGATCAAACGGTTACGTAAACTTGCTTATTTTTAATCTTAATACAATTTTCACCAGTATTTTAGACTTAAGCGTGTGGGCCGGAGAGTCGCATGCTTTTAAAACTTTAGATCGCCATATCTTTGTCCCTGTTGCGTTACATGAGCAACAAATGTGTTTGTAGCTGTTACAATGAATATGTAACGGCTACAAATACATCAACCCACCGGTACAGGCTCCGATTGATCTGGAATTCGACGATTTAACAAAAAAACATAACCTCAAAGCAGGCGAATCTCCGTGCCACATGCTTTTGTCAATCATTCTGCCGGGAAGCCGGTACAATCGATTTGATATCTGAAATAAGAACGTATATCATCGGTACATTACTTCTAGGTAGTTTTAGAATGGAATTATTCAGTGGCACGGAGAGTCGCATGCTCACCAAAATGCGCCCATTATAACCACAGACAGGCCAGCCTCACACTTGCAATATTATTGGCAATAATTTGCATATTGACAATAATATTGTGTGTTTGCGGGCGATATTGAGAAGTGTTCAATATTATAGTTGCCAATATTATTGCGTGTGTGCGGCTGGCCCATGACAATATCCTGCCCCTCGACCCGGGCAAAATGTTTTGTGTACGTGTTTTCCACTGGGCATGGATAGCAGAAACATTGTTTCTCTACACAAAAATGTTTCGCGAAACAATGTTTTGTGTAGATCTTTTTGTTGATTGTGTAGTGTATTTTAGTATTTAGTAGTAATCAACTATATTAGAGTTGATTGTATTTTGTTTCTGTGCCTAATAAATAAATAAATAAATAGAGCAAAACACGAGCTATGGACCCACCTTAAGTTATTAGTTCTATTTTAACAAAAAAAAAATCAAAAAACAATTGAATTGACCTAAGCGTAATATAAATAATAAATAGACTATAATTATTCATCTTAATTATTCATTAAAAGTCAAAATAATTCATCTTCGCTCAATGTTCACTCATCAAAGTCTGGCGCCTGACTGAGCCGTGATTCCGAACGAAAAAAAACGTCTGTGTGTGGTGGTACGTACAGAATCACGTTGCGTGATTCCGTTGCCAGATTCCGTTGCGTGATTACGTCTGTGTCTGGCCGGCCTAAACATTGAGCGAAGATGAATTATTTTTACTTTTAATGAATAATTGAAGATGAATAATTATAGACTATTTATTATTTATATTACGCTTAGGTCAATTCAATTGTTTTCTGTTTTTTTTTTGGTAAAATAGAACTAATAACTTAAGCCAGGTCCATAGCTCGTGTTTTGCTCTACACAATCAACAAAAAGATCCACACAAAACATTGTTTCGCGAAACATTTTTGTGTAGAGAAACAATGTTTCTGCTTTCCACGCCTGGTGGAAAACACGTACACAAAATATTTTGCGCGGGTCGAGGGTCAGGGTATTGTCATAGGCCAGCCGCACACACGCAATAATATTGGCAACAATAATATTAAACAATATGATTTAACACTGAGGCTAACCGCAAAAACAATTGCGATTAGCCTCAGTGTTATTAAAAATTTTATCTTTAAAAATCATTTTAAAAATTTCAATTGAACCAGGTTTATCAAAATTTTGCGAAAAGGCACGGAAAGGAGATATAACAGTTATAACAGTGACGAAAAATGATCAAAATGTAACAATTTTTTTTTTTGTTACCCATGCAAAGTAAATGTTGTTTATTTTTTATTTTTAGAAGACTTAAAAATTCACCATTCAAAACTTTTTTTGAAAATTATTAAGGTTGTGACTTTGATAGAACCTAGGACTGTGTATAACTATTTGCACAGTATAGATACTTATTAGTAAAAAAAACTGGCCAAGTGCGAGTCGGACTCACGCACGAAGGGTTCCATACCAAAAAACGGAAAAAATACGTTTGTTGTATGGGAGCCCCCCTTAAATATTTATTTATTCTGTTTTTAGTATTTGTTGTTATAGTGGCAACAGATATACATCATCTGTGAAAATATCAACTGTCTAGCTATCACGGTTCATGAAATACAGCCTGGTGACAGACAGACAGACGGACAGCGGAGTCTTAGTAATAGGGTCCCGTTTTTACCCTTTGGGTACGGAACCCTAAAAACTAATGTCTATTCTGTGTAAGTTGTTTTAAAATATTTCAATTCCAGCTACTTTTCAACGCGAGGTCTACAGCTCACGAAGCCTAATAGTTTATGCATTTTTACATTTGCAAAAGTTACATTTTCTTGGTCTGAGGCTGGCCTGTCTGTGGTCATAATGGGCGCATTTTGCCAGACAAGCCGCTAGGTCATCGATCACCTGACCGATTATTTTAATTGATGCATTATGTGGAATACGTTTTATGGGGTGTTTTTTAAAGCCGGTGGCGTATATTGCCAGTTTTGTAACAAATGTGTCAAAGAGGACCTTTCCAAAAACATCAACGAACTATAACGTTTGGAGGCGGAATTACTGTTCGATTACTAATCTCAATGGAAACAAAACATTTTTGACACTCTCAAACTGACCTTGATAGTTACATTTTCAGATATTATACCTTAAACTTTGGTCACTTTAAATTTTATTTCATACATTTTCGAGGCATGATAAGTAATAGGCTAACATAAAATGCTAAATTGGCAACACTGAAGTTTTGTCTACTCAAGCCACGCAATCGCTGTGGACGGCGTGTGTAGAGAAACATGTTTCGCGAAACAATGTTTTGTGTAGATGTTTTTGTTGATTGTGTAGAGCAAAACATGCGGTATGGACCCGCTCTTAGCAAAATAATTAAAAAGTAGGCCAAAAGTCTGGTATCCAGAGCTGTAATAAAAAAGTTAGCATTCCGTACGTACGGAACGTCTGTGTGTGGCCGGCCTTAGGCCGGCCTAGGCCGGCCACACACAGACGTAATCACGTAACGGAATCTCGCAACGGAATCCCAATTCGGAATTCCGAACGCAGCGATTGCATACAAAATTGATGTCTGCCACACACAGACGTCAACATTCCGTACGTTATTTTTTTCCGTGCGGAATTCCACATGACGGCTCGTGCATTCGGAATCACTAGATTTTGTATTGGTCGCCACACACAACCGTTATTCCGTACGTACGGAATGCTACTTTTTTTATTACAGCTCTGGATACCAGACTTTTGGCCTACTTTTTAATTATTTTGCTAAGAGCGGGTCCATAGCGCATGTTTTGCTCTACACAATCAACAAAAACATCTACACAAAACATTGTTTCGCGAAACATGTTTCTCTACACACGCCGTCTACAGCGATTGCATGACTTGAGTAGACAAAACTTCAGTGTTGCCAATTTAGCATTTTATGTTAGCCTATTACTTATCATGACTCGAAAATGTATGAAATAAACTTAAAAGTGACCAAAGTTTTAGGTATATCTGAAAATGTAACTTTTGCAAATGTAAAAATGCATAAACTATTAGGCTTCGTGAGCTGTAGACCTCGCGTTGAAAAGTAGCTGGAATTGAAATATTTTAAAACAACTTACACAGAATAGACATTAGTTTTTAGGGTTCCGTACCCAAAGGGTAAAAACGGGACCCTATTACTAAGACTCCGCTGTCCGTCTGTCTGTCTGTCACCAGGCTGTATTTCATGAACCGTGATAGCTAGACAGTTGATATTTTCACAGATGATGTATATCTGTTGCCACTATAACAACAAATACTAAAAACAGAATAAATAAATATTTAAGGGGGGCTCCCATATAGGGCATGCAGAATCGGACCTCTTTGAAGAATCGAAAATTTCGATTCCGATTCCTTGGTCAGAATCGGGTACCCGGTTTTTTTCGATTCTTTTCGATTCTTTTTTGTTTTTTTTGTTTACAATTTTGTTTCATGTTAAGTAAAGAAAAAACGCGTTTATTTTATTATTTTTTTATCAAAATCAAATTATTTACTTAATATAAAACACGAAAACATAAAGAAAAAGCAAATTAATTATCACTAGATCTATAGTAGGATAGGAAGGAGTAGGACTCCTACCGTGTATTAGTAGTACTGTTTCATTTCTTCTAGTCTTCTCTTACAATAAACTCCGTGAGCTGTAAAAAGTGGCTCAAATTGTTCAAAAATAAAATGTTGCCATGAGGTTTCCAAAGAACACATTACGTGCTGTTAGGTATGTTATTTGGAGTATTCGCAGCTAGATGGTGCTTCTAATTTAGATAATTTTTCGAAATGGGTGAATATTTTTTTAGATAAATTTGGAAAAACTGGCTTGACTAAACATTTTTAGATAATTATTGAACCTGCTCACAAAATTTCACTAGAATCGGTTGAGAAATGCGACCTGTAGAGGAGAACAAACTGCCGGAAAGCCCGAATGAAATATATTTTTTTATTTATCTCTGTCATTTTAATAAATTTTAAAAACTGTCTCGACTCTCGACAAAAAATCTAGATATTTATCAAACCTCCACACAAAATTTCACCGGGATTGGCTAAGAAATGCGACCTGTAAAGAAGAACAGACAGCGCTGGAAAGCCGGACTAGGACTAAAATAAGTTTTTCTATATCTCTGTATCTCCGCCATTTTGAAAATTTAAAAAAAAAGTGGCGTGACAAAAAAATCTATATCATTTTCAAATATGCTCACAAAATTTCACGAGAATCGGTTGAGAAATACGACTTGTAGATGAGAACAGATAGCGCTGGAAAGCCGGACTGAAATATTTTTTTTTAACATATCTCCACCAATATGAAAAATTTCAAAAAACTAGCGTGAAAAACATACCTACATCATTTATGAACCCGTTTGCAAAATTTCACGAGAATCGGTTGAGAAATGCGACCTGTAGAGGAGAGCAGACAGCGCTGGAAAGCCGGACTGAAGCATGATTTTTATAACATATCTCCGCCATTTTGAAAAAAATTAAAAAACTGGCTTGACAAATAAATTCTATATTATTTTCGAACCTGGGGCCGTACCGGCTAACGAATCGAGCTTCGAAAAGTCTGCCGGGTTTCAAATTAAAACAGATAAATCGAGCTCCAATTGGGCCAAAATGGCGAACCCTAATTGGTGAAACCATGAGGTCACACAAACATCCATATCTTCCAAATAACTTCAACAAATAGTACAATACGAAATTCCTTACTTCAATTTATCTTTTTTAATTTGAAACTCGGCAAATTTTCCGAAGCTCGATTCGTTAGCCGGTACGGCCCCTGCTCACAAAATTTCACGAGAATAGGTTGAGAAATGCGACCTGTAGCAGAAAACAGATATACATACGAAATAATTTTTGCCCAAGCAGAAGCAGAAACACTTCTAAATAAAGTGACAAGACAATAAATAGCACAGGAATTAACGATTAGGAACAATAAAAAAGGATTTTTTTTCGATCGTCCAATAGTGAGCAGGCAAAGAAATCTTATACCATACGGTCTAATCAGATGTTATTATGATTGTTTATTCGATTATTTGTGCGCGCCATCACAACTAAAGCCGTCTAAGTAGTAAGATTGGGAATTTGATTTTTTTTAACGAGAATCGAAAATAATCGAAAATCGATTCTTACTAATTTAAGAATCGATTCTCACAGGACAAAAAAGAATCGGTTTTTCCCGGTTATTTTGGAATCGGTTAAAATCGGTTCCATGCCCTACTCCCATACAACAAACGTATTTTTTCCGTTTTTTGGTATGGAACCCTTCGTGCGTGAGTCCGACTCGCACTTGGCCAGTTTTTTTTACTAATAAGTAGTAGCAAATAGTTATACACAGTCCTAGGTTCTATCCTTAATAATTTTCAAAAAAAGTTTTGAATGGTGAATTTTTAAGTCTTCTAAAAATAAAAAATAAACAACATTTACTTTGCATGGGTAACAAAAAAAAAATTGTTACATTTGGATCATTTTTCGTAACTGTTATAACTGTTATATCTCCTTTCCGTGCCTTTTCGAAAAATTTTGAAAAACCTGGTTCAATTGAAATTTTTAAAATGATTTTTAAAGATAAAATTTTTAATAACACTGAGGCTAATCGCAATTGTTTTTGCGGTTAGCCTCAGTGTTAAATCATATTGTTTAATATTATTGTTGCCAATATTATTGCGTGTGTGCGGCTGGCCTATGACAATACCCTGCCCCTCGACCCGCGCAAAATATTTTGTGTACGTGTTTTCCACCAGGCTTGGAAAGCAGAAACATTGTTTCTCTACACAAAAATGTTTCGCGAAACAATGTTTTGTGTGGATCTTTTTGTTGATTGTGTAGAGCAAAACACGAGCTATGGACCCGGCTTAAGTTATTAGTTCTATTTTACCAAAAAAAAAACAGAAAACAATTGAATTGACCTAAGCGTAATATAAATAATAAATAGTCTATAATTATTCATCTTCAATTATTCATTAAAAGTCAAATAATTCATCGTCGCTCAATGTTTACTCATCAAAGTCTGGCGCCTGACTGAGCCGTGATTCCGAACGAAAAAAAACGTCTGTGTGTGGTGGTACGCACGGAATCACGCACATGTATACGGAATTCCATTACGTGATTACGTCTGTGTGTGGCCGGCCTTAGTCATTAGGTACTGACTGTCACGTCACTGGCACTGATGACAGCAAGCAACACTGCTCTGCTGCACTGCAGCTGATTGAAAGTTTCGTTCGTTTTTAGTCGCTGATTATTTAGTGTTTTGTAAATAAATAAACATTGCGGGATTTTTAGTATTTGCTCATATTTCAAACCATACCAAACTACAAGCTAAAATGGTGACCAATACTTTTACTATTCAAGATATCCTGCCATTAGTTTCTAACAAGTCAACCAACAAGAAAGTGGAATTGGATGCTGTTTTACCTTTCATAATCTTGCCCCTTTTACTTCTAATTGCTACAATATCTCGCACAGTTACTATAATTATTATGGTGGTAATAGGAATGGGTACTTTATACGTTCTCTCGAGGCCACGTCAAAAAAACAGGCAAGTGGAAATGTTTCATTTAATATCTTTAATATTCTATTTTATCTACTTGTAACTTATTGCAAAGTTTACTAATTAATATAGTTTAACTTCTTTATTTATGTTCTTCTATGTTACGAATAATATCTCTTCAATAAAGTTATTCTCAATGGGTATTGAGGTATAGTTGCCGGCATATAAATTGGCAAGACAGATGAGCCAAAAATGCGCCTAGTTTAGTGTTCGTAGCTGCTGCGCATTTTTTGTCTCATTTTTGTCTTGCCAAGTTATGTGCAGGTATCTATATGGAAGTATAACATGATACAAACTTAATAACTTCTGTGAAGTTAGCCCTATGTGCCGTACGCACGTAACCGTGCTCCACCACCCGTCTCTCTCACGCACTTACCTTATTTGTGTTCTGCGCAGTGTCTCGTGTGAATTTCACAGAAGTCAATAAGTTTGAATCGCTTCATATTACGTGCTTAATGTGTCAATTCAATTTTAATAAAATTAATTTAAGTAAGTACCCACCTACGTAATTATAATTACCTGTCTTACTGTCTGCTCCCTTCAAGCCTTGCCAGCAGGGTGGTGGTTGGCACTAATAAGTGATGTTTACCTCCCTATTTATTCCCATCTCCCATCTTCGAGTTTGCCATCGGGTGGCTCTAATAGGTGGTGTTTACCACCCCAGTGGGTAAACGCCACCTATTAGTGCCAACCACCACCCTGGTGGCAGAGCTCGAAGGGGGCAGGGGTCCTACCGCCCAAGTGTCGTCAAATTCGCCGTCAGCTTCATTTGACAGATGGATGAGATACATTGCTACTTAGTTTTGATATAAATAAAAACTTACCAAAGAAAAGTCGCAATGTATTATAACCATCGAGCGAAGTTGATGACACTTGGGCGGTAGACCCACTGATGTGAATAAAGGCGTAATTACACTTTACTTCCAATGAATGTGTTTAATTTAAAGGTCACCATTTTTCTTCTCATGGACTGTCTCATCAGGAGTGTGCATGTTTCTTGTATTTGAACTGGGAGTGCTGAAGTTACTTGAAATAACCCAACTTGAGAACTTCGTGTTCCTGTTACTTCTAGTTTGTACATGCTACTTCTTCTATAAAATGAAAGCTGTTGCCGATTTTGAATTGGCCACTGGTTCATCTAAAGGAAAAGTGTACAGGTACTTTTCTTTACTATCCCCGCAAATTGCTAATACGTTGGAACCTTGTCACATTGACATTATCCACAACTAGGGATGGGTCCAGTGAAAATTTCAATGAAATGAAAATTAAATTTATATGAAATTTATGAAATCTTTCAAAACGGGTTGAAATATTTCACTTTTGAGTGAAATTTATTTCCAGTACTAGAAATCCCTTATTTTCTGAATTAGTTTACTATTTTAACGTATTAAATGAAATTTAAAGGCTTAGGTAATTGACCGAGCGAGCGCGAAGTGCGAGCGAAGCGTCTTTGCTTTAGCTTGGGAAACAATAACTCGTATTTTTCAACCGATTCTCGTGAAATTTTGTGAGCAGGTTCGAAAATGATATAGAATTGTATGGTCGAGCCAGTTTTTCAAAATTTTTCAAAATGGTGGAGATTTGTAAAATAACATATTTCAGTCCGGCTTTCCGGCGCTGTTGTTCTCCTGTACAGGTCGCATTTCTCAACCGATTCTTGTTAAATTTTGTGAGCAGGGTCGAAAATTATATAAATAAGTCAATCCCCGAAGTCCCGGCGCTCCTAGGTTTGCCTAATCAAACTTCGGGTTTGACAAGAAGGCTTAGTTAAAGTCCAAAACCAATGGCATATATCGGCCTTTGACTGACGAATTTACGGCCAAACCTAGGAGAGACTAACTTGGGCAGTCGAAAGCCGAAACTCAATACGATCAAATCGAGATTTGACCAGTCACGCTTAAATTAGGCACAGAATTTGATATTTTGTTTGTACAACTATGAAAAACACATTCTGTAGAGTGAAAATTTAACTAAATTAACAATCTTCCTATAAACAAAAAAAATATGTTGTCTGTTTAAAAGAAAATAACCACGAAATTTAAGATGAACGCTCCGCTTCGCTTCGCGATTGTCTTAAATTTCTAATCTATCACGTGACTTACAGGAGTAAGGCAGCTTTGACTAAATCCCATCGGAAATGAACTTAGAGGAAATGAATGATGTTTTTCATAATCTTGAGGTTAAGTTTAGTCAAAGAGTCTGCCTTACTCCTATAGGACACGTGATAGGTTAGGAATTTAAGACGATACATGTTTTTATTTTGGGCTTTAGTTAGCCGAAACACGACTTTATTTTGGGCTTTGACTAAGGCTTCTTGTCAAACCTGAGTTTTGACTAGACAAACCTAGGAGTGCCTGAGCTTCGGCGTTTGCCTATAACAAAAACATTTTTTTTGTAGCCTGTTTTTCGATTTTTTTCTAAATGGTGGAGATATGTAAAAGAAACATAGAATTTTATTGTCGAGCCTGTTTTTCGAAATTTTTCATGGCGGAGATATGTAAAAGAAACATTTCAGTCCGCCATTCCAGCACTGTTTGTTCTCCTCTACAGGCGCATTTCTCAACTGATTCTCGTCAAATATCGTGGACAGGTTCGAAAATTATAAAGAATTTTACTGTCGAGCCAGTTTCTTTTAATTCTTCAAAACGGCGGAGATATATACATAAACATATTTTAGTCTGACTTTCTAGCTGTCTGTTCTCCTCTACAGGTCCCATTTCTCAACCGATTCTCGTGAAATTTTGCGAGTAGTTCGATAATATTGTAGATTTTTTAAGTCGAGCTAGTTGAAATTTATCAAAAATATCACCCTTTTCCAAAAATAAGTATTCAAAATTAGAAGCGCCATCTAGCTGCGCATAGCTACCAAATAATATACCAAACAGCACGTAACCAAATAATATATCTAACCTACTATGTGCTTTGAAAGACCTCGTGAGCAGTGAGGAAAAAGGGGTTTCGATTGCTCGGCCACGGTGTCGTAGAAGAAAAACGACTACGTCAACATTACGAAGGAATATATAGAAAACTAACAATAAAAGTCGCAAATTTGTACGTTCAATATTCAGAAAGTTTAACCACGACCGCGCGGTCGAAACGTGGAGGACCTCGCGGCCACGCAGTTCTCTCAAACGGAGCTTAGTAGAGGTTCCATTATTTTTGCTAATCGCAGATACGATTTCGTAGATAATTAAGACAGTATAAGTAAAGCCCTAATGTTTGGACTTTACGACCACGTCTTTCTGTAGGTCGTGAAATCCAAACCTTAAGTCTTTATTTTTACCTAATCGTATCAGGGATTATAAAAGAGAATGGGACCTCTATTAACCTCCGTTTAAGAGAACTGCGTGGCCGCGCGGTTCTCCACGTTTCGACTGCGCGGCCATAGCATTTAATTTCTGTAGCAGGTCGTGAAGTCCAAACATTAGGGCTTTATTTATACTGTCTATATCTTCTACATAATCGTATCAGCGATTAGCAAAAATAATAGGACCCCTACTAAGCTCCGTTTAAGAGAACTGCGTGAACGCGCGGACTATGGCACGGCCATAGCATTTAAGCTATGTAGGTCGTGAAATCCAAACATTAGGGTTTTTTTATACTTTCTATATTTTTCTAAGCAAAAAGAATGGGACCCCTACTAAGCTCCATTTAAGAGAACTGTGTGGCCGCTCGCTTCTCCACGTTTCGACTGCGCAGCCACGGTTAAACTTACAATTTTCTGAATATTGGTCCTAGGTACTTTGCGACTTTTATTGTTAGTTTTCTACATATTCCTTCGTAATGTTGATGAAGTCGTTTTTCTTCTACGCCATCGTGGCCGAAAATCGAAACAGATATTGAATATATTGTTATTAAAAGTTGTAAAATAGCCAAAGCTATTCGTAATTTAAGCCAACTTATTTGTTCATTGTTTTGTTCTATAATTATGTTGATATATTGACAAAATGCATGTAATTTTGTTTCATTTAGGTCAGATGAAACTTAAAAATAAATTTCACTCTAAACTGAAATATTTCAAACCAAAATGAAATTTATTCTAAATATTTCACAGACCGAAATTTTTCGTGAAATTTACCCAACCCTATCCACAACTAAAAATTACATGTAACAGTAAAATACTAATAGGTAATTTGATATATTATTTATTGAATTATTATTTTTAATAAGATAGGGTCTAGGTTTCTAAAACAAAAATACCATTGTTTTTTGTTTTTGAGTTTAATAAAATGGCTGCCAAGTTCTTTACCAATTTGCGGGGATTATATACAAGTTATTATTATTATTAAGTGAATATAATTTTGATGTTGTGTATTTTTTTTCAGTCCTGTTCTAACTTCAGATTCCCATTATTGTCAGATATGTCAGATAGAAGTTAATGAAAAGTTTTTTCATTCAATATGGTAAGTGATTGCAAACAAGTAAAGAATATAATTATATTATCATAGATAGTACTTTAATAATCATACCATATAAGTGTATAAATGGGTATATCAACTTTTAATTGTCCTATCATTTTCTTGTCCAAAAACATAAAAGTATATTTCCTTGAAAATAAATAAAAATAATGGTTTGGGTTAAATGTAATACTTTAAGTATCATTTTGGTAATAAAAATAAATATTTTGTTTACATATTTCTTCGTATTTTAATGGTTGTCCAAGAGATGTCGATGCCCCTTTTATTTGTATGAAATTGGTGAAATGTCCACTGGACAACCTATATATAATACGAACAGATATGTAAACAATATATTTATTTCTGTTACCAAAATGAAACTTTAAATCTTAAGTTTAAGGCGGCAGGCACGAAAGTGGCGGCGGCCGAGCGGTAGCGGGGCGGCGCGACGGTGGAGCGGCGGCGAGGCGGGGCGGTGAGAACGTGGGCACGAAACTAGCGGCCGGTCAATCGCGTTATAGTACAGGAAAATTAGGGTTTAACTTGCACATTTAAAAGTACTAAACGGGACCTTTTGGAATATCTTCGGACACCTTCCAGGATGACGCTCCCGAAAGTTTCAGACCAAGTATCCAACCCTGAAAACCTGTGCTGCACGAAAAACTTGGCATTTTCTTTCAATTTCTTCAAAAAAAGTACCTTAACGAAGCGTTTTTCAAGTTTTTTTTGTAATGAACTTTTGTAACTAACTACATTTGCTACAATTTGAGCCTAAATCAAGCAGTATAGGTCCATTGGTTGCAGTATAGGTCCAAGACTCAGCTAGTCAAAGATGTTTTCTTTTTCACTTTTGAAAGAAATGCCTTAAGTTTCTGTCAAAACAATAACATAAAGTATTATAATGTTTATATATTTGAAATTGGTTTTTTATTAGCTTTCACCTGATGCCCATATTGCTATACAAAAAAAAAAAATTTTAAGGTATTTAGATTTTCTTCCAGTTCCAGGAAAATAAATTTAAAATCCAAATATCTTGTATGTGACCAAATGAAAAAATAAAATGCGTTATTTTAGGCTCGCTCCAGAATTTTTCTTGAAATTCCCGTTTTTCCAGGATATCCCAGCTATCCCACTTCGGGAAACCTGGGACTTTCGGGAGCGTCATCCTGGAAGGTGTCCTAACATATTCGAAAAGGTCCCGCTTAGTAATTTTAAATGTGCAAGTTTGGTCAAAAATTTGTCTAATTTTCCTGTACTCGCGGGCGAACAAATTCAAACTAGTTTGTTCATTTGTTTTCGTCGCTCTCCTCCCGCCCGTGCATCGCTCGTCGCCCCGCTTCGCCACCGCCCTTTTCGTGCGCGTCTCCATACTGTGCCATGTTGTTGAATGCATCGCCGCCGCTCCGCTGTCGCGCCGCCCCGCCGCCGCTCCGCCGCCGCTGTTTTCGTGTTCGGACACTGAGTATCTATAAGCTAAACTATTTTCTTAATTTTTAGGGTTCCGTACCAAAATGGTAAAAAAGGAACCCTTATGGTGTGACTCAGTCTGTCTGTCTGTCTGTCACAGCTGGATATCTCGAGAACTACTAATGGTATCAACTTGAAATTTGGAATAGTTTAAGATGACGTTTGCCCAACTATTTTGCAAATAAGAAAGAAATAAAAAAAAATTTTTTTTTACAACAGGGACTGAAAAGGGGTCTTAAAAATTTAAAGTGAGGTGACTAGGGCATGTGGGGTATCATATGAAAGAGCGCTGTTTGCACATTTTAAAACATTTTTTCCTTTTTTCTTAGGCCACATAGTTTTCGACTTATGATGAAAAATGTAAAAAAAATACCGTTCCCCCCCCTTATCTCCGAAGTTTGCAAAGAGAAAAATCTGAAATAATTCTATGTGATAGTAGTTTATGTAAAGATTACAGGAAAAATAAAACGATGTCTCAATATAACACACTTTTTAAGAAATTCAAAAAACAAACAATTTTTTTTTAGTTTTACTACCAGTCAACAGATGGCGCTGTCCTAAGCATGCTAACCTAAGAAAAAATATAGTTCCACTATCGGTCAAGAGATGGCGCAACCTAACACTACAATAATAAATTGGTGGCTGGTTCTAATATAATTACCTACTATTTGCCGTACGAATAAACGAAGAATAAGTTCCTACTTAGTAATATAAACAGTTTGCAATGTGGAGTGGCTGAAACGTTTTTCAATCACCATAAGCAGCTGTGGTTAAGATTTGTAAATTAACTGTCCGCCTGTTCGCCCTTCCAACTGTCTACCGTTTATCCTACTTTTTAAAAGACTGTACTAAAGTAACATATCCAAATATATTTATGACTAGCGGTCGCCCGCGACTTCGTCTGCGTGAAATGTTTTTTTGCTATCCCTCGGGAACAATACTGTTTTTCGGGATGAAATGTACCCTATGTCCTTCTCTGTACCCCTGAGAACGTGTATGCAAAATTTCATGATGATTGGTTCAGTAGTTAAGACGTGAAGGCGTAACAAACAAACAAACAAACAAATAAACAAACAAACAAACGGACTTTCGCATTTATAATATTAGTAAGGATTGTACGGAACCCTCGGTGCGCGAGTCCGACTCGCTTTTGACCGGTTTTTTATTTCAAGATAATACACTTTTATGTTATAAGACACTTAAAAGTTGGTTGATCCAAATAACAGCTTGCTTAATTTATTGTTTTAGGTGGGACTGTTGTGTCCTAAGACCAAACTATATTCACTTTTTAGCGGGACAAGTATTTGCGTTTGGGACTCTTTTATTTGGAGTCAATTTGGGACTCACAACAGTCTGTCAGCCAATTGTATTTTATGGTACCATACTCATGCCAGAAAACTGTGACGATGTTTATTATGAGTTTGAGTAAGTTGCAATTTATTTAATTTTGAATGGAGATAGTTAATGTATAGGCCATAATCCCAGAGTTGAATCACAAATGAGATAAAGTTGGTCTCAAAAGAAGCTTACCGAGTGCACCGAGCCTCCACTAGCACTGCCACTCAAGAAAAAATCATTACAACGAAATAACTGAAAATATAAAAACTAATATAATTTATTTTTGATTTAAAAAAAATATTTATTAATTAGTTATAAACTGCATTGTATGGGTTTTTATTCCTGGTTGAAATGTGTTTGCGTAGTTACAATGGATTAATGCCTAAAGTGGCCACTTTGGGCGTTAATCCAGATTTTAACTACGCGAACACATTTAAACTAAGAATTAACGCACTCAAAAATAGTTGATAGCTAATACTACTTAGTTTTTATATTTTTCAGGTTTTTTTTTAACATAGTTATTTCGTTGTGATGTTTTTTTTCTTGATTGGCGGCGAGCGCTAGTGGACGCACGATGTACTCTAAAAAACTATATACTAGAATTTGTTACACTAACTATAATGCTTTTTCAGTAAGTTTAAACCCTACAATAGGAACCAAATAATCAGTGCAATATTCGTCGTCAGTGTTTAGCTTCCCTCTGGTACCCGTGGTCCACCCGCCTAGTTACTAGTGCAATTTTTTTTTATATTTCGTGAAAAAACGCATTTACGCGCTTTCCCCCCGCAGGTGAGCGGGGACGGGAGTATGTGGGACTCGCCAGGAGGGGACCGCAACATTCAACGTTGCGGCTCCCTCCACGACTGCCTCCCGTGATCCCACCCAACCAAGTGGTTCGATGGGATCTCGGGAGGAGGGAATACCCACTAAAAAACTACGGCACTTGCCCTCGCGCCGGCGGCGCCGCCGCCGGTTGGCCCTGAGGGTCCCCTTTGGGAATCGCCTCATTAGACCCGGCGGAGTTACTAGTTCACCTGGGTGTACCATGGGAAATCATTTTTGCTGATCAAACCATAATACCTGGTAACATTGTGTGAACCAACTGCTCTGATATTATCTGAGATTATATGGCCTACTAATAAAACTATCATTTAGTTCACTTATAATATGTCCCCTCTTTTCCTGGAATTCAGGCGGCAATCGGAAAGCATTATTGTAATTTCAAAAAAGCCTTTTCTTTGACAATATTATTAGAGCCTTCACATTTTCCCTCTTTATTCAAACAATATTGTTATGTGTTACCTACTGTTAACATTTAATATCTTATCTTTTTTAACTGGCTATGGCTTAGTTGTTTTATTTGATAGTGCTACTTGCTTTTCTAAGATTTATTCTTTCCGTTTTGTAGTCTGCCAAGCACTCTAGTATTAATTAATGTATTTTTGGGGTTTTTTGTCTATGACTAATTTTGCATTAAGGGCGAAGCGAAGCGATTTTTATGGTATCTAAACTAGTGCAATCGATAAGATTATGCCATATACTACGCGCGAATTCACCGGAAGACACGCGACTTTTTTTGCATTTACCATATTCTATGCTATATAATAGAGACAATGATATTAAAAGTAAACGCCAACATCATTGCTATTTAAAACAGCGTAAAGGAGTACCTTTACGCTGTTTTATATAGCAATGATGTCAATGATGTCAATGTCAATGTGTGTATCTATAGTAATAGATACACACATTGACCGCTGCATGCGGATTGGCCGCCAATTGACAGCGCGTCAGCTGTCTCCTTCACTCACACACGCAAAGCAGACAGCTCGCTCTTTGTACAATATGGCCGAATAAAGTAATAGAAAATACATATTTTTATTAAATACAGTACTTACATGTGAAAATAAGCATTTTTCCGATCTCTGACTGTTGCTGTATAATTTGTACATCGTCTAAAGACGCAAGTTGACATTTTTTTAATGGAGTTTCACAATTTTATCGCGTCTGACTGACGAGAGCCGCGTGTGTTTCCGTGTCGCGAGCCTGTGCCTGACTAATTGAAAGTCGGGCAATTACCTGACTTTCGTCTTGCCATTTTGGAGTGCGGGTAACGTATCTATACTTTTTAATATCATTGAATAGAGACCATTAAAGATAAAGACGCTTCGCTTATCCCTTACGGCTCTTGCAGACCACTTTTTTTCGACGCAGTTGACTGACGCGCGTTTATTGCGCTAAATCGCGAGTGCCTATATTATAATAATTATGCTATATGCTCAGCACAGCTATTATGGGTCCTCCACATACACAGGCGGCCGGAGAGGGACGGAGCAATACAAAGGAAAAAGAAAGTGGTCGTATGTCCTTTTCTTTTGTAATTGCTCCGTCCCTTTCGGCCTTTCGGCCGAGCCTGCGCATGTGTAGAGTCCATTAGGATGCGTATAGATCCGACATTATGAGCCACTGTTCGGATGCATCTGCGAAAGCCTGCGGATAGCTCGCGTAACTACCCAACAAGTGCCGCCTGTAAACCGCGTAAAGAAGGCCATACATGATAGGTTATGCATGACGGTTTTAACTATACAGTCAGCAGCACATGAGATTATTCAAAACTGTCAAAAATCTGTCAATTACATTGAACCTTAATTATTAGCTTTGCATTTAAGTATAAAATTGATGGCCATACATGATAGGTTATGCATGACGGTTTTAACTATACAGTCAGCAGCACATGAGATTATTCAAAACTGTCAAAAATCTGTCAATTACATTGAACCTTAATTATTAGCTTTGCATTTAAGTATAAAATTGATTAAATATTATTACGCTGTCGTGGAAGCCCAGCGTGCCGTTGACTACCATGGGCAACAGCGTCGCTTAACCACTGCTAAGGTTAAAATCCCTTGCACGTCGCACCCGCTGTCACATACGTTTAGTTCGTGCAGGGGCGATACGCGCGCACACAAATTTTGTTGCATACTGGTTAAGCGACGCTGTTGCCCATAGTACATGCAAAACCTTCATGCAAAGCGACACACCGATACACGTAACTGCAAGAATGTCGGAAAAAAATTGTATTGCGTCTACGAGTCGACATTTTTTATTCGTTTTAGTTGGCCGTCACACGTCCTTTTGCTTCCACAAACAACAGAACTGAGAGCTTTGCATGCCGACCCCCACATGCATTAGGTTATGCATGATAGTTGTGACCACAGGCATAACCGAGCGGCAAAAGATATGTGTTTTGATATTTGCCAGGTTGCATGAACATACGAACCAGGGTGCGTTCGTAAACGAGGCTCGAAGTCGGACCTTCACTCCAAGGCGTGCGACGTTCGTCATCCGACGTTTACGAACGACATTGCATAGCTGTCACTGTCCTATTAGATTTGTTAATTTTGATATTAATGAAGCGCGAAATGCAACAGACAATAAAATGAAAATTAATGTTTATAAACAAAGAAGACGTGTCAACTGTCAAATAAAACGTCAGAGCGAGTTTCACCCACCTATTTCGTGGGGTGACCGGTGCGTTCGCCGGGCGTCGTTTACGAACGGCTATACCTAGTGATCGTCGGGCGATCGCCCCGGTGGTTTTAGAACGCGGACATGTCATCGAGCGTCGTCGAGCGAGCTTTACGAACGCACCCCAGGCGTGGATAACTGCACAGTTTTGTCGCATACATGTTAGGTTTTGCTTGTCGGTTATGCCTGTAAGGTCAAAACCATCATGCATAACTTATCGTATATGCCCTGCTTTTAGTGCTTCCTCGTGTATGATTGCGTGCAGACAGAGCCACTGACCTGAAAAATTGACAGAGCACTTAACTTCATAAAAGAAACTAACTGATCTCTGGCATCTCTGGTCTGGATCTCTCTCTTAAGGCTCCGTTATGCGAAATCATTTGTCTCTGTCTTTTTCTTTACCTGTAAAGAGTATGGAAAATAACCTCACTTCTGCACTTTTTCGATGTTTTTTCGAAGTTTTATCATCATTATCTTTTGCACAATTATCTTTCTTCAAAAAAAGTTATTGGAGCAACTGCACAGTAAGTACTGTGCAGTTGCTCCAATAACTAATAATACACTTTAACACAAGTGTGTTAAAGTGTATTTTGATGTAGAACTCAATACGTTTCCGCTATTATTTACGCTAAAAATATGGACCGCGACAAGCGCTTTTGATGATATTCTGATTTTTTTTTTACAATCATCTGTGCGGTTTTTACGCAATGTAATACTTGTAGCAACTAGATAATCTCTTTAGCTTGTCGTATGTTTTTTTTTTTTTGTGGCTACAACTTTACGTTTTCTTTATAAAAATATGGCCCGCGCAAACCATGTTTTCCTATTATGGCCCCTTAAGTACGTACAAAGAGTGATGCTATTTTTCATTGTGTTGCGGTGATTGAGGTAAAAAAGTAAAAAAGCGTGCAGCGTATTTGCCAGATTTGTACGCATATTTCCGGGTTCCGGAATGAGAAACGGTGATATAGGTAAACATCTTGAAACTTTTTTGACGGCGCGGCGTAGGGACATGGGGTCAGTTCGTGCATGTAGACTTGCGAGCGACCAATAGCGCGCGCCCCTCTCCCGCCGCCCGCGCGCGCCCCTCACCGCTACGCATACCCAAAATACGTTCCGTGCAATCCCCACCCTATTTCAAGATGTTTGCCTCGTACTGTACGCTACAGGCGCGGTCCGAGGGGGGGGGGGGTCACAGGGGACATGACCCCCCCCCCCAAAATCGTACATGTCACATAGAAAAAGCATCTAAAAATTTACAAAAAAGCAATTATTATTATTAGTGACCCCCCCCCAAAATTTCAGGCTGCGACCGCGCCTGGTACGCTACAGCATAATCTTAACTGCTTTTTTGTTGTACCTATTGCAGACTGGCAATATGTTTCGTAGCGTGCGTGTATGGTGTGGGGTATTTATTTGTCATATCCATTGTACTGATTCATCAACTACTTGTTTACATTCCAAAGTATAGCGGTAAGTAACTTCAATTTAATCTTTATTTGAATGCATCTTGATAAAACACTGTTTTTGTTATAAGAATACTAATGGCCGCCCGGGACATCGTCCACGTGGACTCTAGGGAGCCTTTAACCAGGATAAAAGTATCCTACTTTTGAATCCATGTTACAAACTATGTGTGTGCCAAATTTCATCCAAATCCGCCCAGCCGTTTAGGCATGAAGAGGTAACAAACACCCACACACACGCAATATTTTATTTCGCATTTATAATTTTACTAGCGGCTGCTCGCGACAGTTATTTCTCTATCCTTCGGAAACAGTACCTTTTCTAGGCATTAAAGGTCCCTATGTCCTTCTCTGTACCCCTGACAACGTGTATGCAAAATTTCATAATGATCGGTTCAGTAGTTAAGACGTGAACAAATAAACAAACAAACGGACTTTCGCATTTATAATATTACTTATTATATTATGTTTTCCAATGAAAATAAAATAAAATAAAAATATATTACTTTTATACTTATACCGGCTGTAACAAGACCTTCAACGAAGCCGAAGTATACGAATACGGGCAGTATTCGTATCATCAGGACCATTTCTGTTCAAAAAATTGCTGGGAAACGATTTTGAAACCAATACAACCAATCTGGGAATCCCAGGATCCCAGGTATAGTCTGAAAGACAAAAATGATCCTGATGATGATGGGCGGAATACGTGGACTTCGGCTTCGTTGAAGGTCTTGTTACACCTGTTATATTATATATTAGTAAGGATAGTAGGATCACATGCATTAGTATGGAAGATAAGATAAGATGGAACTGCGATCACTAGATTTTTCGTACCTATCTTAAAGTATAATGTATCGCGCTCGTCCCGAACCCCATCTCATACATTTTATTGGCAATAAAAAAAACTTAATTTTCTGCCAAACTAATGGACCGATTTTAATGCGGTTTTGTTGTAGGATCAAAATATTACTTACTTTGTACAAAATAATATTAAATTCTATAAAACATTTTATTATGTTTAACTTTTTAAAGATTTTTTTGTGTCGGGGGCTTTATTTTTTACACGACTGCCCAAAAAAGAGTGTATATTATCCCCCTTACTAATAAAGATTGTATAGCAGCTGCATAGTTACACAGTGTTTTGTCACTTTCTTTTTAATGTCAAATTCAAATAGTTTGACAGAGAGTAACAATTGTGTAACATCTGCTATTCAATCTTTATTAGTAAGGAGGTACGTGTTAAGGGTTCATGTATGTTTGTGGGTATGTGAGTTTCTTTATTCCACCATAACTTCTAAATGGCTCAACGGATTTGAATGTATGGGGTATCGTTAGAATCCTTACATCATTCCGAGCGACACTAGCTATATTTTTTTTTAAATAAGTAACTATGGCGACTGAACGACGCCACTTTCAAATGTGAAAAAAAAATATTATTCTTCAATTATTATGGGCATCAAATGAAAGGCCTTACTTAATGAGCACATTACAAAACTATATAATTTGTCACTAAAATGTGTGAGATAAAAATAAATAAATTTAAAAAATATAAAAAAACACGACTGCCCACGAACTAAAACGTTAAAAAAAAACAAGTGTCATTGCAGTCGGGGGACCTCTTTGATTAAAAATAGTTACACAAAATGGTCCCCCGACTGCAGTGACACTTGTTTTTTTAACGTTTTAGTTCGTGGGCAGTCGTGTTTTTTATATTTTTTAAATTTATTTGTTTATTTAAACTTAAAAACGATATTAAATTGCAATTTAATTTTCTTTTCCAGAACCGCAGTGGAGGAGACTAGTGAATGTACTTAATGTATGAAGAGGCATAAATGACTGAAATATAGTATGCGTACCTGGCTATTGTAGCATCCTGCACTAATTTTAATATTTATTACATTTCATTAGTATAGGTATTATATAGTACCTATTTAATTTAGAATTACCAGGAGATATTAGCGTAAAGAAAACTAAATTATTACTTACTAACATAATCTCTTAATTAATCTTCATGGATTTATTTCTAATATACACTGGTCTGACTTTAGCACCTAGGTAATATGAGTCTCGAATTCGTATTTTTGCATTCTTGGTAAGTAAAGTATTATAATTATGTATAATTTAATAGTAAGTATCCTATACCTATGTGATAGAATCTCTTACTCTATGCAAAATGATATATATTGTACCTATAAGTACTTACTAGCTAGGTATTTATATCGACATTCTCAAATATACGAAAGTACTTAAATATTATTACGTACTGTGCTATGGTTGTTGTATTGTATTTAAGTATTACCACAGAACAGAATACATATAAGTACTACCGTACAAGAAAGACACTCTCCGCTCCGCCCTGCCCCAGAATCCATTACCTCACCCCTCACTGCTGCGAGTTCATGTACTCATTTAGTCGTCGTGACTGTCGTGAGTGTCAACAGCTGTCAACTTTCGTACACGGCGTGGCGTGAACTTAAGTTAGAAAAAGCAAAGTGAAACATTTAATATCACTCATGGAAACATTTCTTGTCACCGGTAAATACATATTATTGTTAAAATGGTGAAAATGAAAAACCAATATGTTTATTTGTGTGTTTGAGGCGACACGATTCCCGTAATAGCCCTAGCTTTACACACACACAGTTACGCGCGCACAGTGAATTTTGGAACCCGAAAAAGTGACATTGTCGAGGTAATTCCAAATCTGTTAGTTCTAGTTATTTACGACGAGAACTCCCGTCCCGTGGGCTAATTATGTCTAGATTTTTTCTAGACGAATTTCCAAAATGCATAAAACGGCGGAAAAAAATATGGAAAATCCTTTATTACTTCTAAACGATATCAGTAAACCTGATAGAGTCTGTCTAAAAAGTCTGTTTTCATGAGAAATTGTTAAATTATTTATTAAAACTTATACTGGTAACCCAGGTGTTGGTGCTGTCAAAATTCTAATTGTAAACATATTTATTTATTTAGATGCGTATCGGTAGGGTGGTTAGGGATTTAGCTGGTAATAAAATTACCTTTGAAATTACCCATGTAAACAGACTTTTTAGACAGACTAGCATAGTATTATGAGCTTAGTGAACACTCACATTTCAAGAGTTAATTGGCAGTGCTACTCGCGATAGTTTATGAGAAATTTAAAGTTTTATGTTTTATCTAAGATATTTTTTTACTCGAGAATTCTGCTATATTTAGATAAGTTATTAACACAGAAATGTTGGCATTACTATACCCATAGTATGTCCCATAGTAAAAGTTGTTCAGTTTGATGTCCCTATCTACCGTATTCGGGTTCAGGAGTATTTTTGTAACACGATGTAAATGAGAAATTGTTTTTAATTTTTATTTTTAGGCGCTTTTTACATTATCTAAAATTCTAAATAATACAAGGTAAGTATGTAGGTACTATCCAAGAAGGTAGCTTATTGCATGAAGAATGTTAGGATGATAGACGCTAAACTGTGTATACTTAGAAATGAAATAAAAATTAATATTTTTTTAATATATAGTTAAATATGTTATCGTTATGTAGATATTTTAATTACAAACTAAATTAAATACTTACATGTAATGAAGAAGTAAAATAACTATTGTTTGATGGATTACTAACTAAACAATAATTTTCCAACATAAAAATTTAATAGCAAAATGTTTGAACTTCATTTGCTCATTTATGAAATTAAGGCGTTACACTTTCTCTTAAGAGTGACAACCCTAGATGATTTTAAAAACATTTAATATCTCTGGTGTTCCTTCCCTTTTGGAAACGCATAAAAAAATATGATGTAGGTCATAGTAATGCCAACATTTCTATCCTAATAACTTATACAAATACAGCAGAATTCTCGAGTAAAAAAAACATCTGAGATAAAACATAAAACCTTAAATTTCTCATAAATATCAACTCTTGAAATGTGAGTGTTTACTAAGCTCATAATACTATGCTATCAGGTTTACAAGTAATAAAGGTTTTTTCATATTTTTTTCCGCCGTTTTATGCATTTTTAAAATTCGTCTTATAAAAAATCTAGACATAATTAGCCCACGGGAGTTCTCGTCGTGAGTTACAAATAACTAGAACTAACAGATTTTAGAATTACCTCGACGATGTCACTTTTTCGGGTTCCAAAATCCACTGTGCGTTGGTGTGTTACGAAGAACTTTTCTCTGACCCATAGCACAGAATACATAATAGTGTCCCTTAGCACAGTATAGTAGAAATATTTAAAAAAAATCGACCTAGTCGAAGTAGCGCCATCTATCGACATAAAATTATACTAAAATTATCAGCTGTCAGAAAATCGCTCATTGTATAACACAAAGATTTAAATCTTTGGTATAACAGGATTTTTAGAAAAATCCTAGTATGGTTGTAAAATACCGGATAGTTAGAATCAAAGACAGATTTTTGCAATCGTCCGAGTAATGTTTAGGATTTTTAGAAAAATCCAGCGTATCTAGGTAAATCGCGAATTACCATCTCTTTGCGCACGCTGATTGACTGACGTCATCGTTATGGACTGACGGATGCTCTGATTGGCTATTTGTTATTGTTGTGATTATCGTCAAATATTTCTCTAGTGTATTGTACGAAAACTAAAAAGAACTTTTTTACACAGATCTAAGAAAATTCTACAGCACTTATCAATATGGTTGTGCAAAATCCGAAATGGACTTTCGAGCTAATGTGTTCTTAAAACTTCAATTGAAGAATTAAATTCGGCAAAATTACGAAATAATCCCAAAATCAGCAATATGTTCTGACCAATCAGACTGAAGTTGTTATAAATCGTCTCTTAGATTATCCAATCAGCATTCAAGATTACGATTTTCCGAAACATATTAGGATTTTTACAAAAATCCTAAAAATTGCTCGAACGATTGTGAAAATTTATCTTAGATAGCTGATGCCCGCGACTTCGTACGCGTGGACTTTATGACTCCGGAGTATGCATATAAATATGAACTAATGTAGTTACATAAGAAAATACTTGTAGCAGTGTTATAATATAATGTTAAAAGTTAATAAATTGTTTTTATATTTAATATTGTATACATGTCCATGTCCATCAGCCATTTTTAATGTCCCCACTGCTGAGGCACAGGCCTTCCTTATGGGTGGATAAGGAGGACGGGCCATAACTCACCACGCGGGCCCAATGCGGATTGGTGGGTATTACCGACTGCAAATGCAGCCGAGACCAACGGCTTAACATGCCTTCCAAAACACGGATGAGCTCGAGATAATACATTTTTGGTCACCCATCCCATGACCGACCCTTTCAAAGGTTGCTTAACCTCCGCAATCGCTGGGAGCTAAACCACTGCGCTATCAAGCTCCTCACACACGTAAACATAGTTAAAAAAAAATCTTTATAAACTATGTTCGGAGTCTTTCCTTCGGGAGCCAATATGAAAGACCTGGGGCCCTATTTTTGAATCGCTCGGCAGGCGTCGAGCGCTCTTTTCGACTGATTTTCGTTCGACTTATGACTCAAAACAAGTGAGATGTCGAACGAAAATCAGTAGAAACGAGCGCTCGACGCCAGTCGAGTGATTCAAAAATAGGGCCCATCGGACCCTATTTTTTAATCGCTCGGAGTCCGTTATGCCAGCAAGAATGTAGCTTCTAGAGGGAAGCGAGTTTGATAAATAATTTGTGCGCAATTCGGTGTAAATGTGCGCCAAATAAAAAAATATGGGCCTTATAGTTTTGGGATAAAACGGGAAAAACGAATTCTGCTGGGGTAACGGTACTCCAGCAGGAAGATTCTAAACTAATGATCGGAGAGAAATAAAAGATATATGGGCGGGTAGCTTGATACTAGCAAGAAATGTGCGCCAAATATATAATTTGTGGGCCTTATAGTTTTGGAGATATTTGATTTCCTGCTGGCGTAACGTTTTGCCGGATCCCAGATCTCGGAAACTACTAAATGTGCGATCTTACAGTAAACATATATAAGTAGCCCCTAATTTGTGCTATTTGTGCGGTAGAAAACATATCAAAAATATTCACAAATTTTGAAGTAATCGGGCATTTTCAGAAAACAGAAAAAAAATTCTAGCGCCTAAACTACCGCATAAATAAAGAAACCAAAAACGGTGTTCTATTCTCATTATTATATCTCATTACCATAAAAATTTTGAAAACCGCACATTTAAACGTTTTCGAATAATACCCACATGAAGGTGAGACCGACCATGTCATGACTTTGACGGTCAGCAGGATAAAAATATCAGAGATTATTTAAATCCTGGCCCAATGAATAATCTGTGCGGTTACTGAAGTACATGCTCTGAAAATTTCAGCTTCAAATTCTTCGTATTAAAGGAAATATCAATTAAAATCCAAAACAACTGTCAGTATTCCGATTAACCGACCAAATTCGATAGACCACAAAAAAGCGACGCGTTCATACATATTGATGACCTTCTTTAATGTGTCGTATTATGCAGAAAAATTGTTTGTACAGTCGCGTTCATAACTTCTTATTGGCAAATGTGGGTAAATAGTGTTTTAACATTAAATAGTTAGTTTGAGCCTGTATTTAAACCAATACAATGTGGCGTTGATCTATTACATTACACCCAGATTATATATTTTGCGGACGGCACTCTTCGAACACGTGATTGTGAAACCAGCTAAATTTCTTAAGTTACTAGAAGATCTGTTTACTTCTTGGTGAAATATACCAGAATCATTGTTGTCTAAACATCAATAGCATAGCTGTTTTTATTTTCAATAACAGAAAACAACTACCTATCTGTCTTAGGTAGGTATGTGTTTATAACTTCATTCGAACCGGAAGCACTAAAATTAGTTAAACGGGCACTTCACTCGCGTATTATTATTAAGGTAGGTATTTAGTTTTGGTGTAACAAGTAGGTATTTATTGTAATAATATTTTATTAAGGTACCTACCTAAGTACTTACTTAAAATGCAATTAATTTTACAACAGAAGTGAGTGACCAACTTCACAGCGCTTGTGTTAAAAAACGACGTTTTTTAATCTGTAACATTTTCTCTTTTCCATATCTCTATGGAAAAGAGAAAATGTTACAGATTAAAAAAGTTGTATAATGGACGTCAGTGGTCTCCCACTGACGTCCATTATACAACTTGTATAATGGACGTCAAAGGGCCTAGTACGAGTTGTGTTTCTTACCTCACTTTACGAAAGAGAGGAAATCATACGAGTGAGTGAACGAGTGAAAGAATGAAAACGATAGTTAACTATTCGCAAAGTGAAGTGAGAACAAAAACCAACTCGTACTAGGCCCTCTCTGAAGAGACCTACATCCATGTAGAAGTTGCATGCAAGGGATCACTGTCTATTGTCAATTTAATCGCATTGTAGGTACATTAAGTACCTAGTTAGGTATGACAAAAAAAACGAAATAAAATTACAAAACATCCTTTATTTTTTTACAAAAATAATGTTAAAATGGTTAAAATTCTTTCAATTCAAGTAAAAATGAAATGAAACAGAAATAACTTCATTCGTTATTTAAATAAAAGCACTCACTCAAATCACTTTTTCACTTAAGTGTACGTAGACGTGACGTGTACAAACCTGTTCGACAACAAAGTTAAGGAGGTCATCAATATGTATGAACGCGTCGCTTTTTTGTGGTCTATCGAATTTGGTCGGTTAATCCGAATACTGACTGTTGTTTTGGATTTTAATTGATATTTCCTTTAATACAAAGAATTTGAAGCTGAAATTTTCAGAGTATGTACTTCAGTAACCGCACAGATTATTCATTGGGCCAGGATTTAAATAATCTCTGATATTTTTATCCTGCTGACCGTCAAAGTAATGACATGGTCGGTCTCACCTTCATGTGGGTATTATTCGAAAACGTTTAAATGTGCGGTTTTCAAAATTTTTATGGTAATGAGATATAATAATGAGAATAGAACACCGTTTTTGGTTTCTTTATTTATGCGGTAGTTTAGGCGCTAGAATTTTTTTTCTGTTTTCTGAAAATGCCCGATTACTTCAAAATTTGTGAATATTTTTGAAATTTTTTCTACCGCACAAATATCACAAATTAGGGGCTACTTATATATGTTTACTGTAAGATCGCACATTAAGTAGTTTCCGAGATCTGGGATCCGGCAAAACGTTACGCCAGCAGGAAATCAAATATCTCCAAAACTATAAGGCCCACAAATTTTTAATTTGGCGCACATTTACACCGAATTGCGCACAAATTATTTATCAAACTCGCTTCCCTCTAGAAGCTACTTTCTTGCTGGCGTAACGGACTCAATCGCTCGACTGATGTCGAGCGCTCATTTCTACTGATTTTCGTTCGACATCTAATTGTTTTGAGTCATATGTCGAACGAAAATCAGTAGAAACGAGCGCTCGACATCAGTCGAGCGATTCAAAATAGGGTCCGATGGGCCCTATTTTTGAATCGCTCGATTGACGTCGAACGCTCTTTTCTACCGATTTTTAGGGTTCCGTAGCCAAAATGGCAAAAAACGGAACCCTTATAGATTCGTCATGTCTGTCTGTCTGTCTGTCCGTCCGTATGTCACAGCCACTTTATTCCAAAAGTATTAAGACTACATAGTTGAAACTTGGTAAGTAGGTGTATTCTGTGAACCGCTTTACGATTTTTACACAAAAATAAATAAAATAAAAGATTAAGGGGGGGCTCCCCATACATGGAACTGAAACAGAAAACTCATAGGGGATAGTGCGCTATTAAAAACCAAGCTTCACAGTCTTTCCCACCGCCGTGAAGTGGCTTGTCTGGCGGTGTTCTACAGACTATATTTCGGAGAGTGTGCTCTTGAGCTGCATGAGCTCATTCCGCCATCCCCGTTCTACCATCGGACATCCAGACGCACGGCGGGGTTTCACCCCTATTTGGTTGACATTCCATGCATGCGCACGAAGCGTTTTTCATCTTCCTTCCTAATGCGCACAGCCAAGGAGTGGAATTCCCTGCCTGCGTCTGTATTCCCGAAAGAATATAACCAAGCGATATTTAAGGCACGAGTGAATAGGCTTCTTCTGGGCAAGCTCGCTTCATCTTCGGCCTCTTCTTAGCCTTATGGTTCTCGAATGTGGCCAAGAGTAAGCCCATTTAATGTAAAAAAAAAAAAAAATTTTTTTTTCATCAAACCAATACTTGTGGGGTGTCTATAGATAGGTCTTTAAAAATGACATTGAGGTTCCGAAGACTATTTTTTTTCAAAGTCAACCGTTTGAAAGATATCTGCCGCCAAAGTGGTAAAATGTGTGTCCCCCCCCCCCCCCCCCCCCTTTAACTTTTAAAGTAAGAGGGTGAAAAAAATATATGCTATAGATCTTAATAAACACTTTCAACGAAAATTAGTTTGAACGAGATACAGTAATTAGTTTTTGAGATATAGTACATTTTCCAAAACCGCAAATATAACTTTGTCATTCATACAAACACTGTGAAAAACAAAGTTATTTTTTCAGACGAAAAATGATAGCGGTATTAAAATATGGGTATGGTATATAATGTACCTACGGAACCCTACTGCGCGTGGCCCGACACGCACTTGGCCGGTTTTTGTTCGACATCTCATTGTTTTGAGTCATAAGTCGAACGAAAATCAGTCGAAATGAGCGCTCGACGCCTGCCGAGCAATTCAAAAACAGGGTCCCTGAAGCGTTACTAATAACCCTGGAAAAGCCACATAAAGTTGGCCATGCGAAAAACAACCAGTCCTTAGATTGACACCAGCGCAGCGGCACCAGCTTTAAGCGTCTGACCTGTATTCAGGCAAGTCAATATCAAAAATAAGGCCCAAACTGTTACCGCCTTCACCACGTGGAGGTACTCCCAGCTTATGTTATTATATTATGCTAAACATCTTTAACCTGATCTCTTATATTTCCACATCAGATGATCTACGATTTTTTGTAAACACGTGTTTATGTAAATAAATTAAACTTGGTTCTGCATCAGGTATTCCAGATCATCGATTTTATACTTACCTCAACAAAAAATGCTCATCAGGCTGAACAACTTTTGCTAAGGTATCATTTTTATATTTTGTATAGTTTAGCTGGACCATTATGGTTCTGCATCAGGTGTTCCAGATCTTCGATTTTTATACCTCAACAAAAAATGCTCATTAGGCTAAACATCTTTTGTTAAGGCGTCATTTTTATATTCCTTATAGTTAAGTTGGACCATTATGGTTCTCCATCAGGTGTTCAATTTTCCAAAGTCAATTATACCCTATACTTACCCTATATTATGTCCAGGCTTACAGCTTTAAAACAAAAAAAAATCATTCGAATACGTTCAGTATTTCTGGAGATTAGCGTGTTCAAACCATGGAAATAGTATTTATTATAAACCTCCTTGGTTCAAACAGACACACATTTTTTTTAATTCTTACTTTAATACCATGTCTCCAACGCACCAGATATTTTTGAAGTGATACTATATAGTGTATTATCTATGGTGATACTTCTTTAGCGGCGTTGTGCGCTTTATGTATGGGCACAGATAATATAATACTATACATATGGGGAAAAAATGCTAAACTCGCGTCAGAAATCACGTGGCTGATAGAAAATGCGTAAGACGGATGTGATGTGACGCAGGGGCGGATCCAGGATTCCAATTTGGGGGAGGCCCTCGGATCCTTGGGCCTAGGGTTACCCTATGTAAGGGAGGATGCCGGTCTAGGATGCACAAAATGCCTGATTTTTCAGAAAAAGTACTATCTATAGTAAAAAACGGTCGCGCAGCGCGATTTTTAGTCAGTTTCATTCACTAATCTTGTACTCTTGCCTGTCTATAGTAAAAAAAACGGCCGTGCAGCCCGCGGCGGGCTGATTATCTAATTAGAAACCACCTAGCGACCGGTTGCAGTTCGTAGATGATAGTGATCCATTGCTACTTCTTTTTGGATTAAAAAAAACATACCAAAGAAAAGTAGCAATGTATCTGGAATGAAACCGGTCGCTAAATAGTTTCTTTTTAGATAATCAGGGTGCGGCGGGCTGATTATCTAATTAGAAACCACCTAGCGACCGGTCGCAGTTCATAGATGATAGTGATCCATTGCTACTTCTTTTTGGATTAAAAAAAATCATACCAAAGAAAAGTAGCAATGTATGTGGAATAAAACCGGTCGCTAAATAGTTAGGTGTGTCCCCACTTAGGTTCGCGAACCTCGCGCTCCGCGAACATCTGTTGCAGGTTCGCGGAGCGCAATGTGGACGCGCGGAGCGCGGAGCAGACGTCCGCGCTCCGCGCTCCGCGAACCGCGCTCCGCGAACCGCGCTCCGCGAACCGCGCTCCGCGAACCACCCTCCGCGCTCCGTTCCCATGATCAAATAAGCTTTATTCATATGAACTTAATTATAAAGTACCTTTGTCTCCACAGTACTATTTACAGTTGCTGGCGGGAAACATTCCGAATAATTCCCTTTGAATACTTCGGAAATATTCTGAATTTTTCGGAAACATTCGGAATATTTCGATTTTCGAAAAACAGGAGTAACGATAAAAAAAAAAAGGAAAAACCGGCCAAGTGCGAGTCGGACTCGCGCACGAAGGGTTCCATACCAAAAAACGGCAAAAAAATCACGTTTCTTGTATGGGAGCCCCCCTTAAATATTTATTTTATACTGTTTTTAGTATTTGTTAATATAGAGGCAACAGAAATACATCATTGTGAAAATCTGAACAGTCTACCTGTTATCGTTAATAATATCGAGCAAAAAACGGCAAAAAAATCACGTTTGTTGTATGGAAGCCCCCCTTAGATATTTATTTTATTCTGTTTTTAGTATTTGCTGTCAAAGCGGCAACAGAAGTACATCATCTGTAAAAATTTCAACTGTCTAGCTATCACGGTTTATGAGATACAGCCTGGTGACAGACAGACAGACAGACCGACAGACAGACCGACAGACAGACCGACAGATAGACATACAGACAGACAGCGGAGTCTTAGTAATAGGGTCCCGTTTTTACTCTTTGGGTACGGAACCCTAAAAAGCAGCAGAAATTAGTTGACACATTTTTAAATACCTACCTAGCCTACCTAGTAAGAAAAATCATTCTCTGATCATAGTAAAAGTAGTAAAGTAGATACCTATGGATAGATATCGTAATATCTAGCTTTTAAATACAATTTCTAAGTACTTAAGTAGGTACCTACCTAAAAATTACCTACTAAACTAAGTATTTTAGCGAATTTTTAATCTTCTTGAATTGCTTGAAAGTCTTGGAACGGATGTCAACATAAGTAGGTAAGTATTTTCTTAATCTATGATAATTTTAAAAACCGGCCAAGTACGAGTCGGTCTCGCACGAAGAGTACCAAAAATGGCAAAAAAACACGTTTGCTGTATGGGAGGCGCCCCTAAATACGTATTTTATTCTGTTTTTAGCATTTGTTGTTATAGCGGCAACAGAAATACATCATCTGTGAAATTTTCAACTGTCTCGCTATCACCACGGTTCATGAGATACAGCCTAGTGACAGGCAGACGGACAGACACGGATAGCGGAGTCTTAGTAATGGGGTTCCGTTTTTACCCTTCGGGTACGGAACTCTAAAAATGTACTTTTAGATACCTATCATAGTTTTTAATTTTTTTTTTTATAAACTAGATTGTAGGTAGGTACCTACTTTATTTTATTTATAATGTACCTATTAAGGTAGAAGGACTAGGTAACTTTCTACTCTTCAGCCTTTTATTTTTAAATCATTACTAACAACATACACTTCTAAGGCTTCCGCGCGTACAGTTCATTAGAAATAAAACACTTTTTACGGATTACAGCGCGTATATTGGTTAATTCAGATGTTATTTAAGAATTATTTAGTTTTGATTTGTTGGTTTTTTGGATTTCGACACCTTTACAGGGGTCGTGGTCACGGGACCGACGTGAACCAACAAATCAAAACTAAATAATTCTAAAATAACATCTGAATTAACCAATATACGCGCTGTAATCCGTAAAAAGTGTTTTATTTCTAACCATTTCTAACAAATTGAGTACCTACCTACCTAGAAAAACCTCAAAAATAGAAAATTGGTTTTAATTTTGCTATAGGTAATAAAATAAACTTTTAAACTTTACTTTTAATAAAAAACAATTCACCATCACCATCAATGATTCACTGAGAACATTAAAATCAACCAGATTGAAATATTCCCTCCGAGCGCGAATTATTCCGAAATATTCTGAAAACTTCTCTGCGGGGCGCGGTGAGCGGGCGAATACTTCCCCGGGGGGAGCCGCGCCGCCCGCCACTCCCAGCTCGCCGCGCCGCGCGCCGCAACGCCGCCACCCGCCACTAGATTAGATGGCGCCACGCACCGCGCACGAGTTGTTCGTTCGTACCGTTCGTCCGTTAGGCCTGGTTTACATTAGTCAAGTAGACGACCGAGTCGAGTAGCGAGTAGAAATACATTGCTTAGCATGTTCGTCGATTTTAAAAGAACGTCAAACACACCACTCTCCTAAAGCACTCTACTAAAGACTAAGATAATGTAAACCAGCCCTTAGTCGTCGCCTCGGTCGGTCGGCGGGTATATTTTCTAGCAAGATTGACCTATGAATCCTATGATCTAAGACTAAAATTGATCTGAGCCTATTAATAAAAAAAAAATTTTTATCTTTATTTTGAAAAGTTCTCATTGAAAGAAACTTTCCGAGAAGTATTCCAGAATTGGAATAATTCGGAATCTTTCAGAAGTTTTGCAACTGTAGTACTATTATTGTGTAATTAATAATGAGTGGCTAAGAAGGAGTAAAACTTTGAATAGACAATCATGCTTATGTACAGTCAGTTGCACGTCAGGTTGTACAAAGTGTCAAAAATTTTCAATTTATTTTGAACCTTGTCTTCGCAATGAGGGCTTTTCAAAATGACAAAAAACTGTAGTCTCGATAGATGGCGTTGATAAAAATGTGTGTCAATGTATTTTTTTACTAAGCTTCTCTTTCCATTAACGCCATCTGGTGTGGCAAATCGGGACCCTATTTCTAAGACTCCGCTGTCCGTCTGTCTGTCTGTCTGTCGGTCTGTCTGTCTGTCACCAGGCTGTATCTAATGAACCATGATAGCTAGACAGTTGAAATTTTCACAGATGATGTATTTCTGTTGCCGCCATAACAACAAATACAAAAACAGAATAAAATTAATATTTAAGGGGGGCTCCCATACAACAAACATGTTTTTTGCCGCTTTTTGGTACGGAACACTTCGTGCGCGAGTCCGACTCGCACTTGGCCGGTTTTTTAACTAACTCTAATGTTCGAAACGACCAAGAACTTTAAATGTCATTAATAGTACAAAGTCTTCGTTTTCCATTTGGAATACGAATAATTGAAACTTTCCTTTATTTTGAATCAAATAAAATCCGTTTTTGAGGATCTGCTATGATCATTTTAAAAATTAAAATTACGCTCTAATGTTTGGAACGCCGCCGTTAGAGCGTTTGGTTGCACTCGGAGCGTAGGTTCGGAACGCAACCCTGCCGCGCTCCGCGAACCGCGCTCCGCGTACCACGCTCCGCGTACCACGCTCCGCGAACCGCGCTCCGCAGTGTAGTCCGACAACGGGGCTTATGCGACCCGAATAATTCTCCCGTCAATGAAATTTGGCATGTGATGACGTTAGGTAATACAGATTACGGATGCAAAATAAGCCAATAAATTTTATTACGAGAAGTTAGGTATTTTTACCAAAACATAAAAATCGCTTATATCTCTCTGTGAATATTTCCTCGGGCTGAAACACTTTCTGTTTACGTACTTATGTACTTGTTAGAATAAGTATGTAAAGTAATCCAATCTTTTTTCGACTTCAGAAATACCCCAAATTTAACTTTTAACTTTTTTCAATATATCTTCTATTGATAAAATTGTCTGTTGATTATTCTTTTTTAATATGTTTTTATATCTTTAAATACATAGCTTTGTTCAGTAAGCCAATAAATTTTCTTCTTTAATCATATTTTTTTTATTTTTTGAACTTAAGTGGTTATTTACGTAATGTGTGAAAATACTCGGTCCATTTTTATACTTTTATTTGATAAATTATTTTATATTAAAACAGATTTGTCAATAATCCAAGAAATTTTCGAACGCGCATATATTTTTTATGGTAATCGCCGATTTAGGATAGAGCGTAAGGGTTGACCTTCACTTGACTACTTGGAGCTGCTTAGCCACGCACTTTTGGAGTACATAGTGTAAGCGAGTTTGATTGGTGGCCACCGTTATTAAAAATGATGTTTCAAGAGTTTAATGGTAGTGGTAGATATTTCTGAATGAAACAATTAATAAGTGTGTTTATAAGTAGATATCGGATATCTAGATAGATAGATCACTCTCTAATTACGTCGTTAATGCATATTTTAGCCTTTTTTCCCAATCGTGCATATTTTGTTTAGTAGCGGGAGCTACGTATAGGGAGCTAGTTAAGCTAGCCTCTATTTAAATCAATAGAAATGCTGTAAACAATGATTGAACGCCATTCCTCATTCCTTAGCCGAATGGTTGCATAAAAAGTTAGACGCTATTTTGCGTAAAAAACCCGAGCCTTGAAGAAAACGAAAAACATTAATGCCTACATCAACGCCACAGGTCGTACTTCGTACCCTGCGTAAAATGTATCTCCAGTAATGACGCCAAATTTTAAATTTGGCCAATGACATCAGTTGATGTAGAGAGGTCGTTTTCGGCGTTCAAATTGATACTGGGTGATAAACGTTTTTTAGGGTTCCGTACCCAAAGGGTAAAAACGGGACCCTATTACTAAGACTCCGCTGTCCGTCTGTCTGTCTGTCTGTCTGTCACCAGGCTGTATCTCATGTATTTGTGATAGCTAGACAGTTGAAATTTTCACAGATGATGTGTTTCTATTGCCGCTATAACAACAAATACTAAAAACAGAATAAAATTAATATTTAAGGGTGCTCCCATACAATAAACGTGATTTTTTGGCCGTTTTTTGCTCTATATTAATAACGACAACAGGTAGACAGTTAAAATTTTCACAGATGACGTATTTCTACTGCCACTATAACAACAAATACTAAAAACAGAATAAAATAAATATTTAAGGGGGCTCACATACAACAAATATGATTTTTTGCCGTTTTTTGGTACGAAACCCTTCGTGCGCGAGTCCGACTCGCATTTGGCCGGTTTTTTTTATTTTGCATTGTGCATATTTTAGACATATTAACAGTTTTTAGTGCATATTTTAGACTTTTTAGTGCATATTTGCATGCATATTTTGGCACTTTGTTAGTGCATACTTTGTCCGAAGTCTAGCCTATTCAAAAAGAAGAGTGTATTGTGTTCACGGTTCATGTATGTTTGTATGTATGTACAACAGATTTGGATGTACGCTAAGTGAACATGGCCTTTTTTGAAAAACCCCCTGATGCCAAATATAGTAGATAGGGACCATCAAACTGAACAACTTTTACTATGGGACCAACTCTGAAATTGAAAAAAAATCTGCTGTTTCATACAAAAAATAATGACGAATAAAATCTGCATACAAACAATATTAACGAAATTGTCAAAATGTATCTAAGGCAGCCATTACAAATGCTCATGGAAGCATCAGTCAAATTCCATCAGTCATGTCAGTCACGGCTGTGACTGACGATTAAGCTACCGTGTAATGGGGTGACTGATGGTTGTATGAAGTTGATTTCTTCTTTCCATCAGTCAGTCAGTCAAACATAATTCATGACTGATGGAATTTGACTGACGCGTGCATGAGCGTGTAATGGCTGCCTAACAGCTGTTTTTTTGTGGTTTCAGAGTTGGTCCCATAGTAAAAGTTGTTCAGTTTGATGGTCACTATCTATCAAATTCAGCATTAGAGTTTATTTTTTGATATCCCATTACTCTCGTAGTCCGGAAAGTAGTGACACTCAACTCAAGGTATGGCGAGGTCAAAATTTTGTCATTAGATAAATTCACATTTCACATGGCAATATTTAGGCTTTTCAGGTAAAACTGAGCTGATTTAACTCAGTAGCCATCTGCCCCCCCTTGGCAGGTAAAGGGGTGACATTCATAGTTTCACGCCGCCACCGCACTTCAGAAAAAAAAATCGGGTTGCACTCCGGGAGTGCCGGCAGAAGTGAAAACTTGAATATTAACGTTGTGCATTTTGATATTTTTGAATGGTTAGGGAATAATTTTGCACGAATTGCCGTCTTACGAATTTACTCTGCATTTGAATTTACGAATACAGAACAGTATTGTACGAAAGTCTTAGCTTGATAGAAAATCTAGAGTTTTGACATTGAATTAAAAAATTATCGCGTTGCTATGGTGACACAAGTGTTTACGTCTTGAAATGACGCGCCGCCATTTTCACCGCGCCCCGTAGAAAGAGAGGGGGATACTTCCGCCGCCGGCTGTCTACTCTCCATCCGTCACATCCGTCTTACGAATTTTCGATCAGATTAGATTAGATTCCCCATTACAAAAAGCGTACAACGCCGCTAAAGAAGTTTTCACTTCAAAAATCATATCTCCTTCAATATACCTACCACTTTGAGTGTGGTATTATATCATGATAAATCACGGATGCGGAATCCATTTTTGAGACATTTAATATACAGCTGATTCAAAGAAAAACCGGCCAAGCCAAATGAATAGTATCGTTTTACCTGAAAATAAAACGGTTATTAAATATACTTACCTTATTCAAAGCCTAATAATACACATTAAAGTATTATACTTGACTTCCGGCCTAAATTCGTGAACAACAATGCCGCCCATTGGCTAAAATCATCCAATCAGCGATTACTTCTTGTTCGCGCCAAAACTTCCACTACCGGGCATGGCATTTTTTGGGGTACCTACCCAATTTATGTTGGTGTGACAGCTTGAGTTCACTATGGCTTCTGTTACTTAGCAATAGACTGTTGATAATGTTTTTAATTTGTCTCTTGTTTTAATGTCAATATATTTTTGGATTATAAAAGAACTACTGTTTTCTTATAGCTAATACCTAACTTAACGTTCAATTTAATGTGGTAACTCTGGTATAACTGGAAGTGTGCAAAAAGGTTCAATTTAAAAAAAAAGAAAGTTCTACAAAAGTTTTTCCGAGATGGATATGGACCGTCGCACACTGGGGCGCTCTAAAGAATTAGCGATCGAAACTCGTTACTAATGATAACTGCATAAATTAAGCACGGAAATGATGGCACGGATGAGCTAGAGACTTGAAACTTTGAACATATATCAGAACTGAAAGGCAATTCAATATTATGGTGTCACTGAGCTGATCTGATGATTGAGCCGGAAGAAGGCCACAGAAACTCTATGATGAAACCATGCAACCCCATCGTTTTTGGGCTCGTTTGAATCGTCTTGACGAGTACTCTAATGAGAAATAGTGTTCAAGGGTCTGATGATGGAGCCGGAAGAAGACCACTGGAACTCTGTAATAAAACCATGTAAACCCATCGAGTTTGAGCTCGTTTGAATCGTCTTGACGAGGTCTTTGTTGGGAAATAATTTCCCACTACACACATTTTCTAGCATAAACTCTGAAATGAAATGTGCTCTGAATATTCCATTTGAAAAAGGAATGTGAGGCGTTCCACATTGCCGTGGAGGCTGGTTCGTCACATTCTAAATTTAAAATCCAGTGCGGAAATGAATTTCAATACTTACTTCCCGATCAAGTACCTATTCCAAATTCAAAACGGTAGAACTCATCAGTTAGCGCTTAACTAAGTTTATTTCCTCGCATTTCTTGAGAAAGCTTTATCCTGGAAGCTATTTGCATTGCCTCGAATGATTAAAGCAACCTCGATAAATGCCAGCTTCCCGTTCTAGGCTGTAATTTACTACTTATTAACGACAATCATCGAAATTCAAATTACAAAACATAAGAAGATTTTATCTACTTTTGGAATAAATCAAACGCACCTACAACCAATAAAAGACCGTAAACTCTGAAAAAGGCAATCGGCCGAATCTTTTGCCTTTAGTTTTTTTTAATACAACCCCTAGTGCATCGACGACAATATATTGAATCTCGGCCGTTTGCCTTTACTTAGGTTGTAGGCATTTAAATGTAAAAATTACAACATTCATGTCAACACGGTATGTTTCACATATGAAATGTATATGAAGCTTAGTAAGGTATGTAGCCGATTATCAAAAAACTACCAATTAATATTGCATTATTGGAACAAAATAGAAACTTGTATTATTTTAGTAAAAAACGCCACAACTTTGAAAAACCATTTTCTTTAATGTTTTTTCTGGCTGCTTCTCTGAGTTTGCTGAGATTTCTACACTTATTTTTAGAAGGAAAAAGAAAGAATTTATTAACAATAAATAGCAACATTAATCGAGAATATGATTCGGTAATGTTTTTCTCAAATTTCACAAAATCCGATTTTCGACTTTCGATCATGTTTCGGGACTTCGGCCCCACCGTGCGTCGGCCAACTAGGGTCATTTTCGATCTATCGCATCAATATGCGATCGTCCCAATGCACCAGACCACATTGGAAAAATAGCCATTAGCTTGGTGTTATCAAATATCATCGTCTGGGTTGCGAAGTAGGAAGCTTCTAGGAGATATGCCACCATGAACATGGTCACCCATCGCTAAAAATATTTTGATCGCATATTTATATAAATGGTGAACAAGGTTGTGGGCGGCATCATTACCTGAACTATTTTTGTGTTTTCATATCGATCGAATAAGGAACAAGGATCACATTATTCAAAGAAAAAACCGGCCAAGTGCGAGTCGAACTCGCGCACGAAGAGATCCGTACCAAAAAACGGCAAAAAAAAATCAAGTTTGTGGTATGGGAGCCCCCCTCAAATATTATTTTTATTCTGTTTTTAATATTTGTTGTTATAAGGGCAACAGAAATACATCATCTATGAAAATTCCAACTGTCTACCTGTTGTCGTTATTAATATCGAGCAAAAAACGGCAAAAATATCACGTTTGTTGTATGGGAGCCCCCCTTAAATATTAATTTTATTCTGTTTTTAGTATTTGTTGTTATAACGGCAACAGAAATACATCATCTGTTAAAATTTCAACTGTCTAGCTATCACGGTTCATGAGATACAGCTTGGTGACAGACAGACAGACAGACAGATGGACAGCGGAGTCTTAGTAATAGGGTCCCGTTTTTACCCTTTGGGTACGGAACCCTAAAAAGTAAAATATTGACAATAGTATCAAAATCCGTTTGCTATTTTTTTTATTCAACAGTCGAAAATTGTGTCTTTGAAAATTAAATTTTTTTTAAAAGAAAAAAAATTATTTCAGAAGGTACATTTATTCAACTTAAAAAATATATTTACTTATATTGTTAATATTGGTATTAATTGGTTTAATGCTGACTGTCGCAGCGCCGTAGCGCAGAAAGAGTCAGCTCTTTTAGCCTAGGCTGATGCTCGAGCGCGCAAATCAGCGGACTCACAAACCCTGAAGAAAGCGTATAACCGAGCCGCCAAGTCTAGTAAACGGATGTTGCGCAGGGCACGTTTTGACCACATTGGCCGCATTGGAGCCAAATTGCTTCCCATCCATCTGGAAGTAGAAAGTTTTGGTCCCTAGCGAAAGCAGCCGAATCAAATTTCTGTCGCCCTTCACTCCTACCACTGCTGAAACCTGACGGATCGCTGGCTCATACGGCGACTGAGAAGGCACACTTGTTTGCCTCTCTTTTTGCAGAGAATTCGCATCTAGATGTCGGTAACAAAGTTCCACCTTCGATACCTCGTGTTGACTCCTCTATGGGAGACTTTCAGATCCGAAACAAAGAGGTTCTTAAAACTCTCCGTACTCTAGACGTGAACAAAGCTAGTGGTCCCGATGGAATCCCAGCAATTGTTCTGCGCAACTGTACACCTGAACTGTCTCCTGTTGTTTAGAAAAGATCGGTCACGCCACCCTTTGTACATTTCATAATTTATTACGAGCGTGTCATCATGATGATCCTGCCTTTAGAAGAAGCACGTAAAAAGCACGTGCGCTAGGTATTGTGTTTGGGGCTAGCTTTACGAGATGGCGTTACGGGTACTTTAATATGGAATTGCCGGGCGAGAATCGACAGCGGCGCGCGCGTGTGTGTGCGCCAAGTTATTTTTAGATCTATTCGTTTTGTGTATTCGGTGTGCAAGCGTAGCAAGTAAATGAAATATTGTTTGTTATTAACGTGCAACGTTGCATTCCATTCGTTATTACGCATTGATTTTTACGTCCGCGGTGAGAAAGCACCTATTGTCTTGTATTTATTCGGTTTGCGTCGCCATTTTGTTTGGGCGTTGTCTTGTTTTGTTTTAAGTAAAACCCGTGAAGTTTTGATGTGATTTCTTGTGAAATAGCAAGTATAAAATCGGGTGTTTGTTATCATTTCATTGTAAGATTAAGTAGTTTGTGTCGTGACTCGATGTATGTTGTACTTTATCATCTCGAGTGAATTTTGTACGGAGTGAAAGACTTTTTCGTGGCACACATTCGGTGTCACTCAATAATCTGAAGAAAGAAGAAATTATTACGAAATCTCCACAACGTATTCCTGGTGCCGTCTTTGTCTGGGGTTCACTTGGCCAAGTTAGGTAGGAAGTGTTGACGTCACAGGACGGCGCCAGGCACCGCACCACAGGCGAGAAGATTCGTCGCATCGCGTGACATCGTGAAGAATTTGGACTTTAACCGTGAGTCAGTTGACTATTAATTATAAGTCAATATAATAATATTGATAATAAGTTCTGGTTGAGTTGTAAGCCGGTCGAAACACCAGGGCAGAGCCGGCATTTTGGCCCATCCCATTCCGTTACGCTGCTTTTGTGTTACTTTTGCTTTATGTTATTTTCCTGGATCGATCCGCTTGCAACAAGCAGCCTGGTAGCAGAGTGCAATTAGTTAATTTGTCATTAGTGCAAACATTTGTCATTAGTGGAAACATTTGTCATTAGTTTAAACACCTGTGTTAACTCGCCTGTACCGCCTCTCACTTGAGACTAGAATAGTACCTCAATCGTGGAAGCTTGCAAATGTGCAGCCTGTGCCCAAAAAGGGTAGCCGTGCCGATCCTTCCAACTATAGGCCGATTTCAGTCACGTCCATACTCTGTAAGACTATGAAACGTGTACTCAACACCCGTCTTTTGGCATCCTTAGTGATAGCCAGTTTGGTTTTCGCCGTGGTCGGTCGACTGGAGACCTTCTCGTGTATGCCACCCATCTTTGGAATGAAACTATTGAGGCACGGCGAAGCCCTTGCCGTATCGCTCGACATCTCCAAAGCCTTTGATAGGGTCTGGCACAACAGCCTGCTAGGTAAGCTTCCCTCATACGGTATCTCTGTTAGCCTTTGCACTTGGATTGCTGACTTCCTCCGGAATCGTCAAATCCGAGTTGTGGTGGACGGTCAGTCATTCGACCTAAAATAAATTGATGCAGGTGTCCCGCAAGGATCTGTTCTGTCTGCTACACTGTTTCTTCTGCATATTAACGATCTGCTGGACAATAAAACTATTGGGTATGCAGATGACACCATCATAACCGGTAGATATCTTTCAACTGCAAGGGCTACCAGTGATGACATCCAGACTTGTCGAGAGTCCCTTGTTGAGACCACCATCTTGCTTGGTAAACAGGATGTGGTCTAAGGTGTAGCATGCATGCCCAGGAAATGCCTATTCACTCTTGCCTTGAAAAGACCAGGATTGTAATTATCGGGGAACACATGGGCAGGCAGCGCATTCCATTCTTTAGCAGTTGGCATAAGAAATGTATTGGCAAAGCGCATAGTTCGGACCCTTGGAGTATCTACTATGTAAGGGTGATATCCTAACCTGCGTCTAGTACCCCAATGGTAGAAAGAAGCTGGAGGAACAAGGTCGTGCCGTTTCCTCGCACACTCTCTAAATTGTATTCTATAAAAAACCGATAAACAAGCAACTTTGCGAAGTTAACTAAGGCTCTGAAGATCTGCCGTGGCCAATGTTGAGTAGCCGATGAGCCTCCTGGCATGGTTTTCAATCGATACTAGAATTTCAAGCTGATACTTAGCAGAACCATCCCACAGGTGACAGCAGTACTCCATGACCAGACGAATCTGCGCTTCTGTTATAACAAAAGCAGCTGGTTCGGTTAGAAGTACCGCTTAGCCCGTGAGTGGATGCCCAGTTTCTTAGCAGCACACTGTGCAATGGAGTCGATGTACTCGCCGAAATTCGGGTTTGATGACAGATTTAGGCCAAGAAGTTGCAGAAATTCGGCTATCGGTAAGGATACACCCTGGAAAGTCGAAGTCGGTTGGAAGGAACTTCCTTTTGCGGTGAATAAATAAGCCTGCGTTTTTGTAGCTTTGAAACTGACAAGATTGGCGTTGCCCGAATCTGAGACAGCCTGAAGTGCCAGATTAATTTTCTCAACAAGGGACTCTTGACAAGACTGGATTTCTTCACAAGTACCCTTTGCAGTTGAAAGATATCTACCCGCTATGTTGGTGTCATCTGCATACCCAATTTTATTGTCCAGCAGATCGTTAAAATGCAGAAGAAACAGTGTTGCAGACGAGACAGATCCTTGCGGGACACCTGCATCAATTTATTTTAGGATTGATGACTAACCGTCTACCAAAGATGGGTGGTATACACGAGAAGGTCTCCAGTCGACCGACTGCGGCGAAAACTAAATTGACGATCACTAAGGAGATCATTGGTCTCGAGGTATGCCAAAAGACGAGTGTTAAGCACGCTTTCCATAGTCTTACAGAGTATGGACGTGAATGAAATTGGCCTACAATTGGATTGTAAGGATCGGCATGGCTAACCTTTTTGGGCACAGGCTGCAAGCTTCCACGATTTGAGTACTATTCCAGTCTCAAGTGAAAGGCGGTACAGGCAGGTTAGCACAGGAGACAGTTCAGGTGCACAGTTGCGCAGAATAATTGCTGGGATTCCATCGGGACCATACTTACATACTTAGATCTTTTTGTGGGAGTCATAACGACTATTGGAAAAATAGACAGAGTTGATCTCAGGTGAACTGCTCGAGTATCTGATAGAAAGGTAAAGTAGTTCGGTACGAAATATGCAGTCGCGGAAGCAAAAAGATCAATGATTGGTTTTCCCCATTTCACGAATATCGCATACGTTGCCTCTGATGGTGCCATTGTGGTGCCGGTTTGAAGCGGGATAGTCGATATGCGTCCGAGTTGAACATATCTGGTATGTGATAAATGGACAGATGGATGTTGTTTTTGTCCAGAATTTTGAGCATCCATTTTTGGCATTTCCTCACAACATTTCCAGTTAATCTCTCTCTCTCTCTCTCCGCAATAATTACATTTCAAAACTGTATTCTTATTCTTCCTCTTTCTCTAGGTGGTTAATACATTTTCAGTATTATCTGTTTCTACTTTGGCAGTCAAAGCTTTGTCTTAAGCACTTAGTTCGTAACGATGTCAGATTCTCTACTGTCAGATCCTTTTTATGATTAAAAGCCAACTCGACTTGAGATCAAAATAATCTTTACTGGTACGATACGATTACTTTAATATGGTTGCTAAATAGCCATTTATGCTCATCATAATTCATATGGTAAAGTGAAGCTGATAGTGAAGTACTAGGAGAACTACTCAACAATAAACGCCCTTGCGTCGGGAAAAGCAGTACTATGTAAAAGGTGATGAGCCGTTGACATAAGACTATTGTAACTTAGATAATATCGTCACCAATAATACTTACCACAAAAAAGTTTTTAATAAAAACAAAACCTCCTTCAAAAATCTTGAAAATAATCTAACAAAAAACAGCTTCAAACATAAATTAATGGCTCTAAAAAGCAAGAAATAAAATATTGAAATCTGCATAATAACTAACTCGAAAGTTTGTATGCATATCTTATATTAAACAACGTCTTATGAAGTCGGGTGGGGTTTAAACCTACGTTGTTTAATATAAGATATGCATACAAACTTTCGAGTTAGTTATTATGCAGATTTCAATATTTTATTTCTTGCTTTTTAGAGCCATTAATTTAGTTTTTGAAGCTGTTTTTGTTGGATTATTTTCAAGGTTTTTGAAGGAGGTTTTGTTTTTTTTAAATTAAATTGTTGTAAATCGTTCTCATACTGCCGTGTATGTGCCGGCCTAGAATAGCACTACCCCCTATCATCCCGTGGGTGTCGTAAAAGGCGACTAAGAGAGCATAGCCTTTTAATATTTTTTTTGTACAGGAGAAAATGCATTTACGCATCCCCGAACAGCTAGGGAGGAAGAAGATGTGCATGTAGCTTTTTCCTTCCACCCGGCCTTCTCCGCCGGAGTGGGTCCGCCCGCACATCCACTTCTCGGACCCTTTCCGCGGTCTCTTTCTGTGACATCACGTCCTCACAGAAGGAAACCACTGCCTGCCACGACCTGTCGCTCCTTAGCATAGCGACTGTGACGCTGGGAAGCGAGAGGTCCCTTCCGATGACCGCTTCCAAGTTAGGTATTAGCTATGAGAAAACAGTAGTTCTTTTATAATCCAAAAATATATAGACATTAAAACAAGAGATAAATTAAAAACATTATCAACAGTCTATTGCTAAGCCATAGTGAACTCAAGCTGTCACACCAACATAAATTGGGTAGGTACCCCAAAAAATGCCATGCCCGGTAGTGGAAGTTTTGGCGCGAACAAGAAGTGATCGCTGATTGGATGATTTTAGTTAATGGACGGCATTGTTGTTCACGAATTTAGGCCGGAAGTCAAGTATAATACTATAATGTGTATTATTAGGCTTTGAATAAGGTAAGTATATTTAATAATCGTATGTGCCGTGTATGTGCCAGCCTAAAATAGCACTACCCCCTATCATCCCGTGGGTGTCGTAAAAGGCGACTAAGGAAGCATAGCCTTCAAGAGACGGGCAGCAGCGTCTCCAAAAAACCTTGGCCTACTGTGATCGCCAACCCGCCTGCCAAGCGTGGCGATTATGGCAAACCCCCCCTCATGCACAATGGATTGAAAACTCGGCCCCCAGTCCCCGGCAGCCCCGCTATTCCTAGCTACGGTAGCGGCTACGGTAACGGCGGGGCAGGGGGTGCTAAGAATCCCCGGGTACGGCTTGGCTACCAACAACGACGACAACTGCACCTGGCAACTTATAACACGCGCACACTGAGGACCGACGCGAAGCTAACCGAGTTGGAAGAAGCTGTCAGCAAGTTACACTGGGACATTATCGGGTTATCTGAAGTCCGAAGAGAGGGAGAGGACTCGATAATCCTTAACTCCGGTACTGTACTACCGGGAGGACGACCAACAGTCCCTAGGTGGTGTCGGGTTCATCGTCCACAAGTCCCTTGTCAACAACGTGATTACCATCGGAAGTGTGTCGACCAGGGTGGCGTACCTTATACTCAGAATATCCAAACGGTATTCGTTGAATGTCATACAGGTTTACGCACCGACCTCGACGCACCAAGATGACGAAGTGGAAGCTATGTATGAGGAGATCTCTAAAGCCATGCATAGCTACAAAACCCACTACACTGTTGTGATGGGGGACTCCAATGCAAAGTTGGGGAAACGATGCGGTGATGAGCTAAGAGTGGGGCAATTTGGAGTTGGGCAACGGAATGACAGAGGCCAGATGCTGGCCGACTTTATGGAGAAGGAGAACCTCTTTATGATGAACTCCTTCTTCAGGAAGCCGGAAAGCCGAAAGTAGCCCTGGATGAGCCCAGACGGTAAAGTCAGAAATGAGATAGATTTTATCATGTCGACGAAAAAGCAAATATTCAATGATGTCACTGTGATCAACGCTGTCAAGACGGGGAGCGATCACCGATTGGTACGTGGCACATTGAATATCAACCCAAAGCTGGAAAGAAGTCGACTGATAAAATCTACGCTCCGACCATTACCGGCCCAAACTCAAAACCCCGAAAGCTTTCAACTCGAACTCCAAGACCGCTTCGAAGCCCTTGAGAACAGCATAGATGTGGACGATCTAAACAACATGGTGGTGGATACTGTTCGTACGGTAGGGTCCAAGTTCTTTAAGACCCGCCGTCCCAAGCTAAAGAAACTCTCCGACCACACACTCCTACTCATGGATCAGAGACGAGAAATGAGGTTCCAGAGTTCAGCGGATGCTCATCGTTATAGGCAGCTTAATAGACAGATATCTAAGTCTATGACGAGCGACCTTCGCCAATTTAATACGAATCGTATTAAAGAGGCCATCGAGCGGAATAAAGGCTCCAAAGTGTTCGCGAGAGATCTGTCTATTGGGCAAAGCCAGATGACGAAGCTGAAAACTGACGAAGGACGCATCATCTCATCGAAACCTGAAATCCTGAGAGAGATCGAGAGTTTCTATGGGCAGTTATATTCCACGCAGACACCTGTTGAAAGCAAGGCTAAAGACCCCAGAGCCAAGCTTACCCGACACTATACCCAAGATATCCCGGACGTCAGCATGTACGAGATTAGTATGGCTCTCAAACAGCTAAAAAACAACAAGGCGGCGGGTGACGACGGAATCACTACAGAACTTCTGAGAGCGGGCGGTAAGCCGATACTTAGAGTCCTCCAGAAGCTTTTCAATTCCGTCATCGTCGAGGGCAGAACGCCGAAGGCATGGAACATAAGTGAGGTGATTTTGTTCTTTAAAAAGGGTGATAAGTCCCTCTTAAAGAACTACAGACCCATCTCACTTCTGAGCCATGTCTATAAGTTGTTTTCGAGAGTCCTTACGAATCGTCTCGTTCGCAAGTTCAACGACTTCCAACCTCCCGAACAAGCCGGATTTCGAAAAGGCTTTAGCACCATAGACCACATCCATACGCTGCGGCAGGTTATACAGAAGACCGAAGAGTATTGCCAGTAGATAGAGAATCTGCCACTATGCTTGGCGTTCGTGGATTATGAGAAAGCCTTTGATTCGATTGAAACCTGGGCGGTGCTGCAGTCTCTCCAAAGGTGCCAAGTGGACTATAGGTATATCGAGGTGTTGAGGTACTTAAACAAAAATGCCACCATGTCGATCCGAGTACAGAACCAGAGCACACGTCCTATCCAACTGCAGCGTGGTGTGAGACAGGGAGACGTTATTTCTCCGAAACTGTTCACAGCTGCTTTGGAGGACATCTTTAAGCTCTTGGACTGGAAAGGACTCGGCATCAACATTAATGGCCAGTACCTAACACACCTTCGTTTTGCCGATGATATAGTCCTTATTGCTGAGACCATGGAAGACCTGAACATAATGCTCGAAGATCTCCGTGGTGCTTCCCAAAGAGTGGGTCTCAAGATGAACATGGATAAGACGAAAATTATGTCAAATGGCCATGTTGTACCCTCTCCAGTTCATGTTGGGAACACTACTCTTGAAGTTGTTGACCACTACGTATACCTAGGACAGGCAGTCCAGTTAGGTAAGTCCAACTTTGAAAAAGAGATCTCTCGTCGAATCCAACTCGGGTGGGCAGCATTCGGGAAGCTTCGAAAAATCTTCGCGTCCGCTTTACCTCAGTGTCTCAAGACGAAAGTCTATGAACAGTGTGTGTTGCCAGTGATGACTTACGACAGTGAAACGTGGTCGCTAACTATGGGTTTCATAAGGAGGCTCAAGGTCAGCCAGCGTGCAATGGAAAGAGCCATGCTCGGCGTTTCCCTGCGTGATCGAATCAGAAACGAGGAGATCCGCAGGAGAACTAAAGTAACCGACATCGCTCGAAGGATTGCTCAGCTGAAGTGGCAATGGGCAGGACACATAGCGAGAAGAACTGATGGCCGTTGGGGCGGTTCTGGAATGGCGACCGCGCACCGGACGAAGCTCCGTGGGTAGGCCCCCGACAAGGTGGACCAACGATCTGTCGCGGGAAGCCACTGGATGCGGGCAGCGCAGGACCGATCGTCGTGGAGATCCTTAGGGGAGGCCTATACCCAGCAGTGGGTGTCATGCGGCTGATATGATGATGATGATGATTTAATAACCGTTTTATTTTCAGGTAAAACGATACTATTCATTTGGCTTGGCCGGTTTATCTTTGAATCAGCTGTATATTAAATGTCTCAAAAATGGATTCCTCATCCATGATTTATCATGATATGATACCACACTCGAGGTGGTAGGTATATTGAAGGAGATATGATTTTTGAAGTGAAAACTTCTTTAGTGGCGTTGTACGCTTTTTGTAATGGGGAATGCTAAACTCGCGTCAGTAAGAATCACGTGACCCTGATCGAAAATTCGTAAGACGGATGTGACGGACGGATGGAGAGTAGACAGCCGGCGGCGGAAGTATCCCCCTCTCTTTCTACGGGGCGCGGTGAAAATGGCGGCGCGTCATTTCAAGACGTAGCAACGCGCTAATTTTTATTTCAGTGTCAAAACTAGATTTTCTGTCAAGCTATGGATAAGACTTTCGTACAATACTGTTCTGTATTCATAAATTCAAATACAGAGTAAATTCGTAAGACGGCAATCGTGCAAAATTATTCCCTAACCATTCCAAAATATCAAAATGTACAACGTTAATATTCAAGTTTTCTCCTCGCCGGCACTCCCGGAGTGCAACCCGATTTTTTTTTTCTGAAGTGCGGTGGCGGCGTGACTCTATGAATGCCACCCCTTTACCTGCCAAGGGGGGGCAGATGGCTAATGAGTTAAATCAGCTCAGTTTTACCTGAACTGCCTTAATATTGCCATGTGAATTCATCTATGACAAAATTTTGACCTCGCCATACATTGAGTTTAGTGTCACTACTTTCCGGAATACGAGAGTAATGGGATATCAAAAAATAAACCCTAATGCTGAATTTGATAGATAGGGACCATCAAACTGAACAACTTTTACTATGGGACAAACTCTGAAACCACAAAAAAAACAGCTGTTAGGCAGCCATTACACGCTCATGCACGCGTCAGTCAAATTCGATGGAATTTGACTGACGCGTCAGTCTAATTCCTGTCATGTCATGAACGTGATTCATGACATCAGTCATGAATCACGTTTAACTGACTGACTGATGGTAAGAAGAAATCAACTTCATGCAACCATCAGTCACCCCATTACACGGTAGGTTAATCGTCAGTCACAGCCGTGACTGACATGACTGATGGAATTTGACTGATGCTTGCATGGGTTCCCTATGTATTTGCATAAAATTTTAAGGCATAATATGTCATAGCATAATATGATTTCGCCGAATGATGTTTACGCATAATATTATTTAGTCATAACAGCTTATGCATATTTTTTTTAAGCATAACTACTTTAAGCATAATCATGTTTAAGCATAATATTCTTTAGCATAAATTTAAACACGCATAATGTTATTTACGCATATTTTTATGAACAAAAATATCACGACGTTTAAAATCACGAAAGGACATTTTACCTAAAATACAAAATCCCGAAGCTTAAAAAACCGAAGGTTAATTGAGGGTTACATGCCAGCAGGTCGGTGCTGGCACTTCGCCGGCCGCTGCCGCGGCACGCTCGCTTCGCTCGCTCGGCTCATGCGTTGTTGGTCGCAATGGAACCTTACCTCCTCCTTGCTCGCTACGCTCGCTCGTCGTCGCACCTAATAGACCTAAACAGATTTTCGGGATTTTTAACTATCGGCATTTTAACTTTCAGGGTTTCGAACTATCATCAGTCATTTAATAATAAATCTTTCAAGTTTCGTTCTATTGGATATTGACATTAAAGATTTTCGGTATTTTAAAAATATGTGTTTTATGAGTCGATATTTAGGTCGTATGTGTGATGAGTTTTTGGCATTTTAATACAATACATACCCCATTTGCATTCACATAAATGAGTGCGTAAAAATATTCATTCTTATTGTTTTTTTTATTTTTATGTCTAAATAATATTAGGCGAATAGACAATATGCCTAATAACATTATGCGAAAACAAATTAGTCTAAATGATAATTATGCTAATATAAATAGTATGCCAAAAAACAATTATGCGAAAGTATTATTATGACAAAAAAGATTATGCCAAATCCGTTATGCCAAATCAAATTAGGTATAAAACAATTATGCGAAAACAAGGGATCCCGCTTGCATGAGCATTTGTAATGGCTGCCTTAGATACATTTTGACAATTTCGTTAATATTGTTTATATGAAGATTTTATTCGTCATTATTTTTTGTATGAAACAGCTGATTTTCTTCTCAATTTCAGAGTTGGTCCCATAGTAAAAGTTGTTCAGTTTGATGGTCCCTATCTACTATATTTGGCATCAGGGGGTTTTTCAAAAAAGGCCATGTTCACTTAGTTAGCGTAATGTAAGGATTCTAACGATACCCCACACATCCAAATCTGTTGTACATACATACAAACATACATGAACCGTGAACACAATACACTCATCTTTTTGAATAGACTAGACATCGGACAAAGTATGCATTAACAAAGTGCCAAAATATGCATGCAAATAATGCACTAAAAAGGCCAAAATATGCACTAAAAACTGTTAATATGTCCAAAATATGCACAATGTAAAAAAATACCGTTTATCACCCAGTATCAATTTGAACGCCGAAAACCACCTCTGTACATCAACTGATGTCATTGGCCAATTTTAAAATTTGGCGTTCCAGAAGTTCCAGAAATGTCTGGAGATACCTTTCACGCCTGGTACGAAGTACGACTTGTGGCGTTCTACTCTAAACTACTACTACTACGCGCACTACTCTAAAAGTGCGTGGCTAAGCAGCTCCAAGTAGTCAAGTGAAGGTCAACCCTTTCTTACGCTCTATCCTAAATCGGCGATTATCATAAACAATATATGCGCGTTCGAAAATATCTTGGATTATTAATAAATCTGTTTTAATATAAAATAATTTATCTAATAAAAGTATAAAAATGGACCGAGTATTTTTACACATTACGTAAATAACCACTTAAGTTCAAAAAATACAAAAAATATGATTAAAGAAGAAAATTTATTGGCTTACTGAACAAAGCTATGTATTTAAGGATATAAAAGCACATTAAAAAAGAATAATCAACAGACATTTTTTTCATTAGGAGATATATTGAAAAAAGTTAAAAGTTAGATTTGGGGTATTTCTGAAGTCGAAAAAAGATTGGATTCCTTTACATACTTATTCTAACAAGTACATAAGTACGTATACAGAAAGTGTTTCAGCCCGAGAAAATATTCACAGAGAGATATAAGCGATTTTTATGTTTAGGTAAAAATACCTAACTTCTCGTAAAAAAAAATATTGGCTTATTGTCAAGAACCTTATATATGACTCTGGACATTGCGTCACCTTTTGGGGCTTGAAGAACGAAAAAATAACCTTGAATGACGTCAACGATATTTTCCATCTCTTTCATTAGGGTGACAACAATGTTGTCCATTCGTAGGACAGTCACTACAAATAGGTACTTACTACAGACTATCAACTTATGCCTACGGCGTAAGTTTTTTGGACGACCAATCCATACATTCAAAAGTGTTTAGATTCTAAACATTTGAATGTTTAGAATAGTTTAGATGTTAGTTAGTGCCAAAGTTTGTATGTTTGGGTATCTCTAAGCGTACAAACATTCGCATTTAGAATATTACTGCATTTATAGGATTATTACTACTCTTGACCAACCATATTATAACCTTTCTATATATTCATTCAAACCCCCCTTTTGGCCAGCGGCGGCGCGCAACACAAAATATTTACTTAATGATTATTTTCGGTTGGCTCATCTCCGGATGGACGATACTGTTTTGGAATGGTGGTCACACTGGGGGTCAAGTCTGCTATTGTTAACATCATATAATCGTGTTTCAATGGTGTTTGAACGGTAATGCTTTTTAACACAGTTCTTGATTCTTAAACCCAAAACTGAGACACAGTGTCTAACGGGTTTGGATTTTTAGGAAAAACAATGTGTTCAATTTTGGGTTTATAAAAACAAGAATTGTGTCAAAAAGCATTACCATCCAAACACCATTGAAACACGATTACGGCGTTAGTCACGATAATAGCAAACTTGACCCCTTGGTACTGTACGGTCCGGCTGGTTAAAAGTCAAAAATTGGAGATACGTGGTGAGGTTTAAGACTTAGGTACAGATGCCGGCATATATATTGGCAAGAAAATGAAAGAGACAAAAGATGCGCAGTAGCCATAAACTTAGTGTTTATGGCTACTGAGCATCTTTTGTCCCTTTCTTTCTCTTGCCAATATATATGCCGGGCAGTTTTTATTTTTATACACACCTGCCCTTCCACCCTAAAGTCACGTGTATTTTTATTTTGTACAATGAGGAATGTCCAAAAAAACAAATTGGCTGAATATTTTTATAGGCAGGAATAAGCGCCCTTAGTAATAGAAAAAAGTTTTAGAATTTTCGGTTGTGTGAAAAAAAAAATTAAGTCTCATTATTAGTCATTGTTTGTATTAAAAAAGTTGCAATATAAAATGTCAAAACTGCATTATTTTGGCCGTTGAAAATAATTTCCCTCTAACGGTAATTGGGATATACTATAAATGTTTCTTTTCCTCATCGTTTCGGAATCTGAAAAATAAAATAAGATTAATTTTTATTTTGTTACTACGAATAAACAATGGGTGTCAAAGACCATAATAACTAGTATAGTAGTAAGGTAGTAAGTTAGGTAGGTCCGATTCTTAGCTGAAACTGATCTAAATTGTTTAACTCAACTTCGTAAGATAATATTTTAGTTTACATTACATTTTTTCTCTCTGTTAAGAATACAAAATAATTCCGCTCTCAAAGTTAAATGTGGCATAAAAACATAAAATGTAATGTTAAATGTAAACGTAAATTTTTCATCCAAATCTTTCTTTCTCATTCAAAAGTTCTGCTGTGATTATGGTCACCCTGCGATATGCAGATAATATTTCTAAAGCTTCTTATGTGTCGAAAATGAATACAGATTTGTACATATTATATTTATTATATCGAAATAAAAAATACGTAATTAAGGTGGAATTATAATTAACTTCTATAATATTTCCGAATTAGATCGGAAACAATCTTTGAAATCTGCTAAAATTCAGATTTCTGAGAAGGAAAAATTGAATGCTGAAAATACTTTAAAAAACACTTACTTGTGAAATATAATGTTAGAATTTGGTTTTGAAACACTTTTGCAATTTTGCACAATGCAACACATGTAGTAGGTATGAACCTCTATACAAAAAAAAGTTGGGAGTTACAAGTCGTGATAAAGTTTGGCCACATGATAGAAACTGATCTGTAGGCTGTTTCTAACTAATATTGAGCTGGGCCAAACTATCCTTACATACAGTTCCATACGGCGGCGGGTTGAATAGCGCACTTTTCCCGGCTCCATTCTAAAAACTATAACAATTCAGGTTTAACTAATAGGTCAAATGTGGTATCATTTTCGGATAAATCAATAACGTAGAATTTATTTCTGGTATAAAAAATGCAATTTATTACGCAGTTTCTGAAAAAATACACAATAACCAACATTTTTAAACTTAATTTTTTTTAGTTTAGGTATTGGCACTTGTTTCAGTATTTTCAAAAAAACTACTTTAAAAAAGCGTTTTTCAGGTTAATTTGTTATATGCTTTTGTTATGTTAACTATATTTTATACAATTTGCGCCTAACCCAAGTAGTTGAGGTCCATTGTTTGCGGAGACACAGCTAGTCAAAAATATGCATTTTTTCACGAAATAAAAGGGGTTTCCGTTTCCTTCGGAAGCATTTCTCAGTTTTTTTGTTTATATTTCTGTAAAGTTAATTACATTTTCTACAATTTGAGCCTGATTTGAGTAGTCTAGGTTTACTAGTTGCAAAGACACAGCTAGTCAAAAATAAGATTTTTTCAATTAATTTCAATAAAAAGCCCATTTTTAACCAGCTATGTCTCTGCAACCAATAGACCTAGACTACTCAAATTAACTTCAAATTGTAGAAAATTTAATTAACTTTACAGAAATATAAACAAAAAACATGAAAAATGTTTCTGAAAGAAACGGAAACCTTTTTTATTTCGTGAAAAAATGCAAATTTTTGACTAGCTGTATGTCCGCAAACAATGAACTTTAACTACTTGGGTTAAGCTCAAATTGTATAAAATATAGTTAACATAACAAAAGTATATAACAAATTAACCTGAAAAACGCTTCTTTTAAGTAGTTTTTTTGAAAATACTGAAACAAGTGCCAATACCTAAACTAAAAAAATGAAGTTTAAAAATGTTGGTTATTGTGTAATTTTTCAGAAACTGCTTAATAAATTGATTTTTTTTATATCAGAAACAAGTTCTACGTTATTGATTTATCCGAAAATGATACCACATTTGACCTATTAGCTAAACCTGAATTGTTATAGTTTTTAGAATGAAGCCGGGAAAAGTGCGCTATTCAACCCGCCGCCGTATGGAACTGTATGTAAGGATAGTTTGGCCCAGCTCAATATTAGTTAGAAACAGCCTACAGATCAGTTTCTATCATGTGGCCAAACTTTATCACGACTTGTAACTCCCAACTTTTTTTAGTATAGAGGTTCATACCTACTAATGCTTTGTAACGCGAATTTTATTTAAATAATTTTATATTTTTGTACATAAACGTGAGATGCGGTGGAAAATCATTGACATTAGTGACATGTCAAATCAAAGACAATTCCATCAGTGATGCCACCTTATTTTTATTTGGTAACTTATGAAATATGGAGAAATTACTGTTAAACGTAAAATATTGTAATAACAAAATGGACTCATCTGTCCTCTAAATAATTAGTTTGGCATGTACTAATAAATTTTAACATCATGTAACTAATTTAAAGTGTGCCGATATTTACATTTATTTAGAAAATCTAATTAATTTTTGTACATGACCTGGGTAAATTGACTATGGATTGGGATATTTTGTACTTAGCATGGCAATTTCAGTCACAGTCTGAGAGGGATAAAAGATATCTGCAAAGGTGAATGACCTCATCCCCAACCATCCTTCAGTAGTAGAATGTCCAGTGTCATAGAATATGAATATAAGGTTCTTGCTTATTGTGCATCTGTAATCTGTATTACCTAACGTCATCACATGCCAAATTTCATTGACGGGAGAATTATTCGGTAGTCTCCATACAACAAATATGCTCATTGATCGGACTAGTGTGGCCAGATTAAAGTTTACGAAAATAACGAAGCACCTCAAAAAAATACTGATGGAAATAGTATTATAAACCGGATTGAGTGCTTCGCCCCAAAACGAGCCGACAGAGAGGTCAAGTAGATGTATGTGTCCTTTTCTTCATTAGGGTGACCAAACCGTATGGTTGGCCGGAGACATACATAATACTTTAAACTGTTTAATATAAACTTAAATACCTAGGTAGTTCGTTATTTATAATTAACACTTTTTACCGCGTTTTTATTAGGTTGCTTGCTCTTTTGTTTGTTTGAGAACTTTTGCAAACGATTTTATACTAAATTCCCGATGAGCTCGAGACTTGAAACTTTGAACACAGGTCAGAAATGGAAGGAAATGCAATATTACAGTGTCATTGAGGTGATCTGATAATGGAGCTGGAAGAACGCCACAGGAACTCTATGATGAATGAAACTATACAACCCCATCGTGTTTGGGCTTATTAGAATTGTCTTGACAAGTACTCTGACGGGAGACGAGGTTCAGGGTGGGATGATGAAGTCTGGATTCCATGCCATAGGAACTCAATATTGAAATCATGCAACCCCATCGAGTTTGGGCTCGTTTGAATCGTCTTGACGAGTGCTCTGTTGGGTAATAGTATCCAAGAGTCTGATGATGGAGCCGGAAGAAGGCCACAGGAACTCTGCAATAAAACCTTTCAACCCCATCGAGTTTGGACTCGTTTGAATGGTCTTGACGAGTACTCTGATAGGCGGTGGTATATTTTTAGTTTAGCTCGTTAACTAAAAAAAAGAAAATTAATATTTATTTAAAAAAAATATTTTTTAAGAACAAATTATTTATCACGTTTTTATTAAGTTGCTTTTTTGTTTTTATTTTTTAAATATGGTAATTCAACCAATTAAAATCTAGTTTATCCAATTCAATTTAATTTCAAGTGTAAATAATTACGCAACTTTAAAGTTTATTCCAATTTTTAATAAAAATGCAATGTGCGTGAACTTCGGAAAAACAAATAAATGTTGGAAAAACAAGTAAAAGTAGGAAAACATTGTCTAGTGATCTGTAGTTAAAAAAAGATGCAAACGATTTTCGACTTTATTGACGTTTGAAATTCGATTGCTTTTTCCCATAATTATACTTGTACATTTACTTTGCTGTTTCATTAAAAACTGTTATTTTGGTAAAGATGTCAATAAGGTCTAAAATACTTGCACCAATTTCTTTACTTGTGAAGTTAATAAAATGGGTGCAAGAGATTTACGACGACACAATGTTTAAAATATAAAAAAAAAACAAAATGGCGGCCAACTATATTGTTAGTGGGCTGATTTTATGAAACTCGATTTTGTTACTATTTTGATAAAAATATAACAAAGAAATGTTAAAAATATAAAAAAAATGGCAGCCAACCTTTTTTATTTGTGGGCTGATTTGAATGAAACTCGGTTTTTAGTACTAATTTGACAAGAAAATAATAACACAATATGTAATAAAACACTTTTTAACGGATACTAGCGCGGTTTTATTGAATGTACTTTGGTATTTAGTTGGTATTTGGTTTGATTTTTGGTTTTTCCCGACGTTTCGGCACCTTTGCAGCTGCCGTGGTCACGGGGGACTGAAGCTACCCGTGAGCCTACCCTCAAGCGATGAATTTTTTTATACGTTCAGAAATTAAAATTTAACAAAATTTTTAATTATTTTATGTTGATTTATAATTAAATTTTATGAATTATTTAATGCTAAAAAGAGAGAGAATCTACTGAAACTACCACCATTTCATAAAATTGGGAGGCCCCTCCAAGAAAGAAATGGCGAAAGAAAACTTGGAGAGGGAGCCGACCTCCGTCTTTTGTATTAATTTATTTATTTGCAAAAGGAACTAACCGTATCATTAGATCTTACAGTGTGTGTGAGGGGCTTTAGCTTGTGAATGATGGGGTCCCAAGCTGGTGGAATTTTCCAACCATCATCTCTATTGAAATTAGGATATTTATTTATTTCGATTTTTTTAAATACTAAAAATCTAAGATGGCGGCCAACTTTTTTGTTTTTTGGGCCGATTTCGATGAAACTCGGTTTTTGGTACTAATTAGACAAGAAAATAACAACTCAGTGGAAACTGATGGAAAAATCAAAAAATATCAAAATGGCTGCTCATTTGTTTTTGGGTTGATTTTGATGTGACTCAGTTGAAATAACAAATAAATAATTTGGCTGCCATCTTAGAATACCAAAACCCGAGTTTCATCAAAATCCGCCCAAGCAAAACAGTTGGCCGCCATCTTGGAATTTTTGTATTTATAAAATTGCATTGTTATTTTCTTGTCAAAATAGTACCAAAAACCAAGTTTCATTGAAATCGGCCCAAGAACAAAAAAGTTGGCCACCATCTTGAATTTTGTAAGTTTTCAACATTGCGTTGTTATTTTCTTGTCAAAATCGTACCAAAAACCGAGTTTCATCAAAATCGGCCCAAAAACAAAAAAGTTGGCCGCCATCTTGGATTTTTAGTTTTTTAAAAATTGTGTTGTTATTTTCTTGTTAAAATAGTTCCAAAAACTGAGTTTCATCGAAATCGGCCCAAAAACAAAAAAGTTGGCCGCCATCTTGGATTTTTAAAATTTTTAACCTTGTGTTGTTATTTTCTTGTGAAAATCGTACCAAAAACCAAGTTTCATCGAAATCGGCCCAAAAACAAAAAAGGTGACCGCCATCTTGGATTTTTTAAATTTTCAACATTGCGTTGTTATTTTCTTGTCAAAATCGTACTAAAAACCGATTTTCATCAAAATCGGCCCAAAAACAAAAAAGTTGGCCGCCATCTTGGATTTTTAGTTTTTAAAAAATTGCGTTGTTATTTTCTTGTCACAATAGTTCCAAAAACCAAGTTTCATCGAAATCGGCCCAAAAACAAAAAAGTTGGCCGCCATCTTGGATTTTTAGTTTTTTAAAAATTGCATTGATATTTTCTTGTCAAAATAGTTCCGAAAACCAAGTTTCATCGAAATCGACCCAAAAACAAAAAAGTTGGCTGCCATCTTGGAGTTTTAGTTTTTTAAAAATTGCATTGTTATTTTCTTGTCAAAATAGTTCCAAAAACCGAGTTTCATCGAAATCGGCCCAAAAACAAAAAAGTTGGCCGGCATCTTGGAGTTTTAGTTTTTTAAAAATTGCGTTGTTAATTTCTTGTCAAAATAGTTCCAAAAACCGAGTTTCATCGAAATCGGCCCAAAAACATAAAAGTTGGCCGCCATCTTGGATTTTTTAAATTTTCAACATTGCGTTGTTATTTTCATGTTGAAATAGTACCAAAAACCGAGTTTCATCGAAATAGGCGCACAAATATGAATTTGATTATTATTATTAATTTTACCGTCTCGCCTGCGACCTCTAGCCATTTCAATAGAACAATTTCGTTTTTTTGGAAATCTGAAATGGTGCAGTATTTATGGTCACACTAGTTTTGTAAAGTAACATTTCCTATAGATTGAAATTCTTAAATTGAAATTCGGCGCCAAGGTCAAAATCGGAGTTGCCAAGATTGACACTTCTATTTATTACCACCTCACCGATGATAGCTGATTAGCATTATTTTAGATATCTAATTAAATCAAAAGAGTAAGTTCTGTTTTATATTACAATTATTATGTGTCATTCTAAATTAATATTTAAATAGTATATATTCGACTTCCCATTCCGAATCCATAATTTTGATACACTACTTGATTGGTAACGTACATATTTTTAGTCCTACTGTCGTGGTATTATTGTTTAGTAATGGCAATTGTGCGAACGAGATACCGACCTCCACCTGGTGTTGTCTCATTCACACAGTAGTGCCTTCAGTAAATGTCGTCGATAGAATTTCAACTCTATGACAAATACAATAAAGTTGAATTTCTTTTAAACGATAAGTGAAAATTTTTGTACAGTACTCACTCCCTATTGTTACGGACGCGGGGTACGGGATTGGAAGGAAAACGACTCGGTTGCAGAGACGACACTTTATTACCAAAAACACATCCAATTACTCCGAATGTCGTGGTCCGCTCTTCTGTGTGGTGTAGTCTTCTTGCGAACGACGTAGCCACCCAGCGCTGTTACACGATGACATTCCCGCTACTCCTCTTCCGATGTCGCAGTCCGCCCTTCCAAGTAGCGTCACGTCCGAACGACGTAGCCTCTCGGCGCTGAATCCGACGACATCCACTTCTACACTCCTCCGTGCTAGCACCAACTACTGCTAGACCTCACCTCCAAACTTCTCTTCTTCACCACTTCTTCACTACCGCTTTACAACTTCTTCATCTTCCTTCTTCTTGTTCCTTTCCCTTCTTTACTGAACTACCACTTCTTAACTACTACATCGATTGTGCGTTTCGTCGCTGCTTATATACCCCATAGAACCTTCTAGTAACTCTAATTTCGATAGTCATTTCGTTATTCTTTTCGTTTGTCTTTTGTAACCATTTCCCGTCCTTTTTCATCTTTTCCATTATTTCCCGACGATACTAGAATGTTCTATTTCTCTATAAAATATGTAAATAAACTCTGTATAAAGATGTAAACATTCTAGAAATATCGTAAAAACCATCAAAACACTTTGTAGTCCAGGCAAAATAAAATTTTGATCACATTAAATCCTACAGTTCATTTTCATTTTTCTAAATAAGGATTAGGGTTATTATAACATCGTACTATGGCTGCTTTTCCTCTCCACCATAAGCGTTATGAGATATAGGTAAAAAATACCTAACTTCTGGAAAGTAATGTTCATAAAATTCTACAGTGGAGATTTATGATGCGTTTGCTTATTTACATACTTAATATTTAATTAAAAAATAATCACTGATTTTATGTTTAAGGTTAAGGAGATAGGGTGCGTTACAATCATATTTTTGGAGAAAGTATAGTAATGTATCTTAATAAATCGTACACAAGGTGATTCTTTTATAATATGTTTTTAAGCTTAATCCAGGAGCATCTTTAAGTTTTCACTCCAGTGACTTTAATATATCTAGTGATTTTTATGTTTTTACGTGATTTTTGCCATTTATTTTAGCCAACAAAAAATCCTACACCAAATATTTTATCTCGTCTTCGTTTCTACCCTTGCAATAAACCCTCATAAAAAAAATCACCAGCTTTTATGAGTAGCCTACGAAGTTTTAGCCATTAATAGCTGTAGTTGAATTGCGCATCAATCGGACGGAGTCAAGTGACAGATCGAAAATATCATTTCTCGTCCCCAATACATAATAGTTTTATCGCTTGGCGGGTTTCTTAAGTTTTATTGTCTGCCACTCCTACCACTTGATCGTTTTTCACACTAAATTGGTTGCAACTGTTCGCATCGAGTTGCGAGAAGTTCGGGTTAGTAGATAAGTTAAGGTCCGCTAAGAAACAGCGGCATAAATACGACGATCGAGTATCACTAGTATGAGCTCGCGCAGACCGGTACAAGTTTGAGTTGTTGCAAACTGTTTACGTTACAGTAAACTATCGTTTTCTCTCTTTCACTCGTATTGACTGTGAGCAGTATATCCGACAGTTTACTGTAACGTAAACAGTTTGCATCAACTCATGGTAGGGCCACAGGTATTCTCGAAACCGTAGTGATTAACCGGGGCCTCATTACGCACCAACGGACGTGTATGTAGTTGTCTCATTTACACCCGCTCCCTCACCGACTGGGGTCGGTTCGCCTGTTTGGTGCTCTCTTCCATTCCTAGGGTGAAATGCCCTAAATTCGGCCACGTCAGCAATTTTAGAGATTAAATCTAAATATTTATATTAAAATTGAACTACAGCATTGTAATTTTTGTTATTTACGATTGCTACATGATTGTTCTTTATAATAATTGTAAGAAAATCAAGGAAAAAATAAAAGTAAAATTAACAAAAAATAATATATGACGAGTGACCCAATTTTCCTAAATTCTGACGCGTATGCCCTTCATTCGACCCATTTTTCCCTAAATTCAGCTAAGGTGAAATAAGCATGTTAATTAGGAAATTCAATTGTTTTTATTGACATTCAAATAAAATAATTAACATAATTATTATTCCGATCAACATTAATCATATTAGGCATAACAAAAATCTACGAAAAATAAGCTTAAATAAAAAATTATATCAAGTCTAATACTTGAATGCATTTATTGTATATTTATCAACATTAATAATTTTAGGCTTATTCAAAATCAACAAAAATATTGTTGGCTATATATTGTTCTTTATATGAGTATAACAACAATCATATCAAAATTATGAATGTTTATCAAAAACATTATTTATCAAAAATTAATAAACATAATGAATACAGTCACGTTCACACTAATATTTTTAATGCTAGGTAGTTCTATTTTTATCAGTTAATATATTAATAATAGTTATTTAGGAATTTATAGATTTTATTCAGAAGTTTTTCGTGAATATTTATTATTAATATTACATTGATTACCATTAAATATTATAATTTTAAAAATAAATTCAAATGTTGATTTGTGGTATCAAATATCTAAATTAAATTAATTTTAAGTTATTCAAAAGTTTTTATTTTTGTTTTATTTTTATTTTATTAAGGATATTTTTTATTTTATTATAAATAATTAAGTTCTTTTTTGGAGTGGAAAGTTTTTTCATTTAGATCTATAAGTATTGTAATAAAAATTTTATAAGATTGGATGTCAGCAATATTTATAATATTTGTTTTATAAATTTCTTTTGCAGTAATCTATTATAGAAAAAGATAAGTAGGGTAGGTGCACCAGTGAATGAACACCCCCCCAGTGAAGGAACAAATGTGTTATTTTTCTATAAAATAATAAATCTTTTGTTTTCTACACGCAACAGAATTTTTTTAATGAAAATTATACTTTATTACCTTAACTGGCTGCACAGACGACTATGTATGTTCCGTACTTTCTAAATGGCGATTGCTCAAAGTAGACACGTTGTGTAGTGTTCCTGTTTCTATGGACCAATACTAAGAACTATGGTGCGACAACATATTTTGATAATAATTTTTAAGTTGATATATGATTCATTCTACAAAGAAAATTAGTTTCTTAGATGTAATAATGATTATTTCGTCTAATAGAAAGCAGATTGTAAAGAATTTCATTATTTTAAACAAAATATAGGGGTGTTCGAGTACTGGATTAAAAATTGAGAAATAATTAGTTAATGAACCAGGTGTTCATTCATAGGATCTAACGTATTTTTTGGTTTAGGCTTATTTTGTGTCTTACTTTTAAAGGAGTTTGTTCATATTTAGGGGATAGCTATAGTAAATCATTGTCAATCTTTGGACCAGTCTTCGAACTAGGGTTTGCATTCATTAGTTTTTAAAATTTTAAGATTCTTCTATAGTAAATGCCTAGTTCATTTACTGATTATTAAAAAACTAGTAAATGAACTATAGGTACATTTCTTAATTGTTACATTAATTATTTTTTTGTTTTTAATTTTAGACCACTTCTAAAACAATTAGAATAACATAGCTGATGTGAACTATAAAGCAATATGGTGGAAAATACTTAGGTCTAATTTTTTTAATATTGGCTGTCCTAAGTTAAATAAACTCTTCGACCTGACTCTTCAACTCATGAAACAGAGACATGAAGTGAGGATACAGGTCATACAGAGCCCCAGGAGCATCCGGAGGATTCCAGAAAGGAAAATAGGCAAGCCTCAAGAGAGGCATATGCCAGTGGGTTGGGTATCGTGCGCCATTTAGAATTTAGGTTTCTTTTGAAATTTTATATGTTTTACCAGTTTGTTATGCTATAAAATATCGTGTACAGACATAAATTAACGATTTCTGTTTACTTCCACCTTATGAAACTAGTAGTTCATTTATCGGATTTCAAACATTCGTTAACTGGATTTTGCCGTTCATTCACTGGTGATTTGGGTGGGGTACTTTTGTGTAAAATTCGGATTATCTAAATAACTATAAGCATTTCAGAAATACTGATGATATTATATTGAACATTAATAAATTCTGAATAGTATGTAGTGCCATTATTATAGCAAAGTCATCCAGAAATAGGTATTCGTAATTTTTAAAGTTTCAAATCGTCTTAAGGGTTCATTCACTGGTGCACCTACCCTATATGAGATCTGAGTTAAATTTAAATCATTTTATATTATTAGTATTAATATTTGTATTTTCAATAATTTTAATAATAATTATTATTAATCATAAAAATAATTATATAAGACTTTTATTAAGTTTGACCGTTGTCCGAATATAAGATCATATTTATTCTATTTTCAGCCACCCTTTCAAAAACGGCCGAATTTAGATTTTTGACTAGTTTTTAGGGTTCCGTACCCAAAGGTTAAAAACGGGACCTTATTACTAAGACTCCGCTGTCCGTCTGTCTGTCTGTCTGTCTGTCATCAGGCTGTATCTCATGAACCGTGATAGCTAGACAATTGAAATTTTCACAGATGATGTATTTCTGTTGCCGCTATAACAATAAATACTAAAAACAGAATAAAATAAATATTTGAGGGGGGCTCCCATACAACAAACGTGAGTTTCTTGCCGTTTTCTGCTCGATATTAATAACAACAACAGGTAGACAATTGAAATGTTCACAAATGATGTATTTCTGTTGCCGCTTTAACAACAAATACTGAAAACAGAATAAAATAAATATTTAAGGGGGGCTCCTATACAACAAACGTGTTTTTGATGTTTTCTGGTACGGAAACCTTCGTGCGCGAGTCCGACTCGCACTTGGCCGGTTTTTTGAATCCTGATTTTGAACAAGCTTTTATTAATTAACTAATAAAAATATATGAAAAAATATCACTTCAAATCATTCTTTGGTTTAGGTTTTATCACATAAATGCCAATGGATTGAGAAATCAGTAAGTATTTAAATAGTAAAAGTATTTAAAAATTTATTTCCCAGAACTTGCTCGTAACTAGAATTTGACACCAAAATGGTACAATGCGTGGCACAACAACGTAGGTCACTGGTCAGATCGTTACTGAGTGCAAACCATATGACTGCTTACTGCCATTTTTACAATTCTTAATCTTTACATATAATAAATCTGTAGAAAAGTCGAGTCTGTACAAAGGAAATATTTTGAAAAAAAGTGATTGGAGTGTTTAATAATTACCAGTAGAACCCATTTATAACATTTTTCGAATTTTGTCTGTAAAAAACGCTAACTTAATACTAAATAATGTTTACATACAAATATATGGTGTATCTTGCAAAATAATGAAATCTTTATTTCATCGCAATTGGTTCACTGAATCAAAAGTTAAACTTTAAAATTTACGATGAATTTTTGTTGTAATAATATCTTCGGGAATTATACTGTTAGAAAAACCGACCAGCTGGTGTATCCACATCTGGCACAGAATAATGGTCAATGGCTAAAAGTAAACAAAAACATGTGGAGTTTTGGGTCTATTGTAATTTCTCAGAAACAAAATGCACATGCATGCAGTAAAATCAAAGCCCGCTTTCTATTATATTATTTTTAAACACACACACTAACATATATAATTTAAAAAATAATTTTGATTATATTTATATAACTTAACTAATTAGTTGTTCATATTCATACATAGTATGTAAGTGTTACGATGGAGCGGGGCTGTCTGTCACAAGTATTGTAATACTCACTAGGCAGTCCCAACCTGCTGTTTTGAAAACCAATGTTTTGTAAACAAAATAAACATTTTTGAATTTTTTGGATTTTTTTTGATTTTCTACTAGCTTCCGCCCGCGACTTCGTTCGCAAGGACATTCGAGAAAATCCTTCGGGAACCTTTAACCAGGATAAAAGTATTCTATGTTTTAACGTCCTGCCTCGCTAGGCAGCGCGCTTGGTGTGAACGTACCTCGCGCATGGCAGGCCTCGGGTGAGCGTGAGTGCGATGTCGAGCGCGAGGCCTGCCACAACGCAAGCGGCAAACGCCCTGCCTTGCGAGGTTCGTCTACACCAAGCCTACTGCGTAGCGAAGCAGGACGTTAAAACATAGAATACTTTCATCCTGGTTAAAGGTTCCCTAAGGATTTTCTCGAACGTCTCCTCTACAAGTCGCATTTCTCAACCGATGCTCATGAAATTTTGTAACCAGATTTAAAATATATATATAATTTTATCGTCAAGCTAGTTTTTGATTTCTTAAAAATGGCCGAGATATGTAAAAAAAAACGTATTTCTGCCCTGTTTTTCGGCACGGTCGGTTGAGAAATGAGATCTGTAGAGGAGTCTACAGATCTCATTTCTCAACCGATTCTCGTGAAATTTTGTGAGCAGGTTTGAAAATTATATAGGCTTTTTTGTCAGGCCAGTTTTTTGAAATATTGGATACAGTTCGAAAAACTGAACCTAAAAAAATAAATAATTCACACATTTCGAAAATACAAAATTAGAAGCGCCATCTAGCTGCGAATATACCAAATACTTAATATACCAAACAGCATGAACCCCACTATATGCTTGAAAACCTCGTGGTGAGAGGGCGAGATCTATATTTTTTTAACAATTTACTTTTCAATGCAAGGTCTACACTACAGCTCACTTAGCCACTAGTTTATCTTAAATTACAAAACTAATGTGAGGTAATTTCAATAAAAGGTTTTTAAACTTTGTTAGGTACCTTGTCTTACCCTTACCCCTACTGCCCTAACAACGGCTTACCTCAATTACTTGTTTTTAGGGTACCTCAAAAGGAAAAACAGATACCTACTCTTATCTTAGGATCACTTCGTTGTCATGGTCAATTACTTCCTTAAAAGGCCAGGTCCCTATTTCACAGACGTGACAATTGTAAGTGACAATGACAATTTGCTGTCCATGGCGTCAGCTAATTTGAATTTAGAAAATATACTGACCAAACTACATAACGCACAGATACCACAACGAACATAAAATTGTCATTGTAATTTACAATTGTCCTGTATGTAAAATAGGGGCCAGGTATTGGGCAAGTCACCCTACTCAGTACTCGCGTCGAGTCCGAGAAGTCCGTGTTGCACTTGATGGGTTTTTTCATCTAAAAATAATTTCGAAAATTCGTTTTTTTTCCTATAGATTACGTCAACGAAAGATGAGATTGAAATGGTGGCGCCACTTTTCCTGTTTAATTAACGTTTAGAGGTTAAGTCATCGGAAATTGACCTTAAAATAAGGCGCAAAATTAGTTCCATTTCCAATCGAGTCTCATCTTTCGTTGACCAAACTCAACGTAAATAAACCTTTTTTTTTGTTTATTTACTATAGGTAATTATATCTTGTCGCGAAAATGGTGCCACTTTGAGTAACCCTGATTTTGTTCCGATAGATCATTGAAACAATTTTTTGATCACTTATACAAATGTTGAAAAGTTACCGAAATAAGCGTAATATTCGTAACCTTTTGTACCGGCTTGCGTCACTGTGCGCCACCCACCGCCGCGCGCCGATTACCTACCTTACGCGCGTCCGTCCTTCCGTGCACTACCGCGTTGATATTTATTTTCGTACATTTTTAGAAATCCTTTGGGAATAATTGGGGGATTACTTAATTTTTAAAAGTAAATACTTATTTAATATTTAACTTTTACGACTGTAGAATTAATGCTTCCTATATAAAAATTAATAAAACGCAATAAAAAAAAACTATAATAGTCACTTGAGTGAAAACTTTTGCTATTAGTGTAGTAATTATAGGGAATCTTATGCTAAAAAAACCCCTTATTTTATAATATTTGTTTCTGAGTTAGGATTTTTTATTTTTTATTGGCCTTTATGAAAAAATCCTCTGAAATGTAAGTGGTGATTTTGTAAGGTTTAGTTTCTAATGGTTTTAAGAAATTCATTAAGAAAATTCCCTTCATGTACGATTTAATCTCGATGTTATAAAATAAAAACAGTCTTTAAACCGCCTTTGTAAAAAAAAAACCTAGATATTTTGGGGAAAACTTGAAATTTATCATTGACAAGTTTATTTTAATCAAGTTTTCAAAAATCACCTCTGTAGGATATAATGTGATTTTCTCGAACAAAGTATTTTTCATTGCCCGGAGACTCATGACACGCCGCGCGCCGTCGCGTCATCGTCGCTCGTAGGTACAGAGTGCCTGCCATTCGTGCTCGCTCACCACTCTATATTACGCTCCGGCTTGCTGATATTTTCGTAAATTTCGAGAAATCCTCTACTTAGAATTGAGGGATTACTTAATTTTAAGATGTTATTAATTATTACACTATATATTATTGAACTTTTACGACTGTAGAATTTATGCTTCATATTTAAAAATGAATAAAACGCATTTAAAAAAAAACTATATTAGTCACCTGAGTGAAAATTTTGTTTTTAGTATAGTTAATTATAAGAAACTTTATACTGCAAAATCACTGATTTTTTAATATTTGTTTCTGAGTTATGATTTTTTCTTATTTATTAGCCTTTTTTGCAAATTCCTCTGAAATGTAAGTGGTGATTTTTGAGGTTTCATTTCTAATGGTTTTAAGAAATTCATAAAGGAAATTCCCTTTGTGTACGATTTATTCTCGATGTTTTAAGACAAAAACAATATTTAAACCACCGTTGTAAAAAAAGCACCCCAGATATTTTGGGGAAAACTTGAAATTTATCATTGACAAACTTATTTTAATCATGTTTCCAAAAATCACCTCTGTAGGATTTATTGTGATTTTTTCGAACAAAGTATTTTTCCTTGCCCGGAGTATTGATCCGTCAGAGGCTCGAACCGCGGGCTCTCGTGTATAATGCGAGCAGCCACACCACTACGCCAATGTGACTTGACAGCAAGCGGCTAAATTGTTCATCGCTTGATGCTGTCTGTCTCAACTACGTAATGTGACGTCACAGCCGTTATAAACCTCCTTGACTGAAACATACCAAGTTGCACATGGAAAATAAACCGATAAAAATACTGATTTTCAAAACAGGTTTTATTCATTTATCATCACAATGAATGTTTAAATTATATTTTAACATTCTATTCGAAGGCAAAACAAAACATATTTTCCGGATGGATGCGCCAAGTACAATAAAAACGAAAAAAAAAACACGTTCTACTTATATAACGATCCAAAGGTAAGGGCAAACTACTTTAGGGAAATTCCTGAATTAGCGAAAGAAAAACCTCAAAGATAAAGTGAAGTGCAAAACAGAAATTATTTTTATTTAAACGTATTAGATTACTTGATACTATTTATAATTCTACTATGGCGGCTGCCTGTCATTTCTTATCTGTAACTTAGAGTCTGTTCGGAACTTTTTTGTTTGTGGGCCGATCTCTATGAAACTCGGTTTTGGGTACTATTTCGACAACAAAACACTTAGATTAGCGTATAGTTGGCAGCCTCACCATGGAATTAGAAGGTTTTGACTAGGTCAAAAAATTGTTAGTAAATAGTTATAAATAGTGAACTATAGCATATAAATAGTGATACTATGGTTCAAAAGATATTTGAGTATCTTGGTGAGGCTGCTATCTTGACGTCAAGCTAGCAGACACCTTAAGAAATACAGTTCGTATCAATGTGATTTATACGCCAAAAAATTGTTAGGAAATAGTGAATCGTATACGCAAAATTTCAATAATATTGCTTCAGTACAAGCCGAGATATTACGATCTCAAAGTGGGCTGCTAACTTGACGTTTCTGGCAATGGCGATTCCAGAGAAACGGGTACAAGTTATAAACAAATAAATATATCATAAAATTGTTAGTGAAATTGTGATTCTTACGATATAAATAAAAAAAGAATTCTTCATTGCTATTTTCAAAAAATCGAATGTTAACTTCTACATAGTACTCTGAATATAGGCTGTCGATCAATATTGAACTTTGCTCCACAGTAATAAGGTTTAAACTTGATTGCAATCATGAGGTGAGTACTATCAAGCAAAAAAAGTGAAATTTAAATTTTTTGACTGTGTCAATAGTCATATCCTCGGTTCAAGGCTATTGATTTGGTATAAGTAAACAAATATTTTTCTACCCACTTTTTTATTTTTTAGAGTATTGACACAATCAAAAATTTTTTGATTAAATCTCATCAAAAAAAATTTGGTCGTTTAATACTCTACTCTCAGTTCATTTATTTAGTTTAGGAAAAACTACAAATAATTTACTACCAATTAGGTACCTAACGTTAAAACTATAACTTAAAGGGAGGAGTCTAATGAAAATACCCTAACCTGTAATTTTTTGAAAATGAATATTTTGTATTTTTTTTTAGTAACTGAAACTTTAGAGTTAGGGTGTGTCCCCACTCAGGTTTGCGAACCTCCGCGCTCCGCGAACCTCGGAGCGCGCTCCATATTTGGGATCCGATGCGAACACGGAGCGCAGAGCGCCAGTGTGACCAGATTCAGTATTTTAATACTTTTTCAGTATATTTTATAGACTTTACCGAACATCAGTATTTTTGTAGGTATATTAGCGGAAGTAAGTATTTTCGGTGTATTTTGGTTATAAAGTTATGGTAACTACGGTGTTAAGTCCCCGCAAACATTGATGTTGAAGGAATTTCCCGGATTAAGTCTATATTTCATTCAGAAGCAAAGATCAGTAGAGTCTGTTTTGAAAAAGAACAAACTTGGGATTTATGCTTGATTACCGTTTTTGAAATGTTGATGGTACTGTTACGTTTTAGTGCGACTGTATTAACAAGATAAATATTAATTCAAGATAGTCGCACTATAATTACGTATAAGGCGACGGCTACACACACAGTATTTACTGTGGTCCAACTGTGTGGTAAATACTGATAATTCCAATTCCAACGATGGAATGAAAACGCACGCCTACAGGCTCAGTATTTACCACATGGTAATGTTGCCAGATCGTGCCTATTATTACAATTTTAGTAATAAATCTAAACTAATAATAAATAAATAAATCTAAGGGTGGGTACCCACTTAGGTTCGCGAACCTCCGCGCTCCGCGAACCTCGAACAGTGATCCATAGCAAAAACAAATATTTTTACTTTGGCTACAGTGTGTACCTGTGCGAACCAAGTTCGCATACGTGTTCGCTCACGAACACACCTGGGCGCCCTGTTCCAGCAGAGGATAAACGATTTTTTCGGTGCATGTTCGCGGAGCGCGGAGGTTCGCGAACCTAAGTGAGTACCCACCCTAAAAGATAGCAGCCAAATTTTATGTTTGGGGGCCGATTTCGATGAAACTCGGTTTTGGGTACTAATTCGACAGCAAAACAGCAACGCAAAGTTAAAAATATAAAAAATCTAAGATGGCGGCCAACTTTTTTGTTTGTGGGCCGATTTAGATGAAACTCGGTTTTAGGTACTATTTTGACAACAAAACAGCAACGCAATGTTAAAAATATAAATAATCCAAGATGGCGACCAACTTTTTTGTTTGTGGGCCGATTTAGATGAAACTCTGTTTTGGGTACTATTTCGACAACAAAACAGCAAAGTAATGTAAAAATATAAAAAAATCCAAGATGGCGGCCAACTTTTTTGTTTGTGGGCCGATTCAGATAAAACTCGGTTTTGGGTACTATTTTGACAACAAAACAGCAACGCAATGTTAAAAATATAAAAAATCCAAGATGGCGGCCATCTTTTTTGTTTATGGGCCGATTTAGATAAAACTCGGTTTTGGGTACTATTTTGACAATAATACAGCAACCCAATGTTTAAAATATAAAAAACCCAAGATGGCGGCCAACTTTTTTGTTTGTGGGCCGATTTAGATGAAACTCGGTTTTCGGTACTATTTTGACAACAAAACAGCAACGCAATGTTAGAAATAGTACGGAGTTTCATCTAAATCCGCCAGATGGCGCTTTGTAGTAAACATAGTCTCTACGTTAAATATTGCCGAATAATTTTAAATCACAATTCTAACATTTGGAATCAAGTTAAATCAATAATTTGTCTAGTGATTCACCAGTGATATCGTTTGTAGAACTATACCTATAGTTTAAAAGTGTGTATTTGTGCTCAAAAAATATTCAGTGCCTTTTTTAATCAGTGGATTATTAAAAACTGCTGAATATAGTCTGAGCATTATCCTCAGAAAAGTGATAAAACTGCGCTTTAATTTGCGTAATAAATCTCATCTCCAGTGTTAAAACTAAATATTATCATCAGTGATATTATCAGTGTTGAGGTAGTACAATAATTTTTAAATTTGAGATTTTTGCATTTACAATGCTATTTTTAAACAATACCAAATAATATACTAGAAAAAATACGACTCGCACCAGATCAATACTCAGACGGGAATCGAACCCGCGACCTTTGGATATCCGGTCCAATGCTCTGACCGCTGAGCTACCGAGTCACTAGTGACATCGTCGAATTTTGCCTAGTATATCCTAAACTCTTACGCTGTAAGCCAGCGTTACTTCACCAATGTGAGGAATTACCTCGACATTCAATTGAAATATCTTTCCAGATATTTTAACAATTGATTAAGATGAAATAGCTGTATAATTTTTTTAAATTTGAGATTTTTGCATTTACAATGCTATTTTTAAACAATACCAAATAATATACTAGAAAAAATACGACTCGCACCAGATCAATACTCAGACGGGAATCGAACCCGCGACCTTTGGATACCCGGTCCAATGCTCTGACTCGAATCGACAAAATTCGACGATGTCACTAGTGACTCGGTAGCTCAGCGGTCAGAGCATTGGACCGGATATCCAAAGGTCGCGGGTTCGATTCCCGTCTGAGTATATATCTGGTGCGAGTCGTATTTTTTCTAGTATATTATTTGGTATTGTTTAAAAATAGCATTGTAAATGCAAAAATCTCAAATTTAAAAATTATACAGCTATTTCATCTTAATCAATTGTTAAAATATCTGGAAAGATATTTCAATTGAATGTCGAGGTAATTCCTCACATTGGTGAAGTAACGCTGGCTTACAGCGTAAGAGTTTAGGATATACTAGGCAAAATTCGACGATGTCACTAGTGACTCGGTAGCTCAGCGGTCAGAGCATTGGACCGGATATCCAAAGGTCGCGGGTTCGATTCCCGTCTGAGTATTGATCTGGTGCGAGTCGTATTTTTTCTAGTATATTATTTAGTACAATAATTATTATTTTCGTCTTGACCTCATACTCAAACCAACTCATACATCAAGTTTCAAACCCTACTTAACTGATCAATACTTTGAACGCTTTAAGTCACTTTGGCGCATACGTTAGCACACTTACACCCAATTGCACTAAACTTAAGAATCACCTAAGTCTTTTCTTAACTACAACTCGACCAAGTTAAGTAGGCGAATGACAGCTACATGACCGATAAGTTTGACACTGTTTTAATTTGGTCGTGTTGTAGTTAGGAACAGACTTAGGCGATCCTTAAGTTTAGTGCAATCGGGTGTGAGTGCTGCATACTGAATTCAGCTGTGAGTGGCCCGAAGATCGATCCTCGCTTATAAAGACTTTTTCTCCCAAATTTTTTTTAGAGACATTTTATTTATTTTTAAAGATATTTTTTTTTAATTTGTATTGAAGATATTTTTGGACATTACTTTTCAATTAATTTTGATTTACTAAAACATCTTCATTCACCAAAGCCGTAGTAAGGTATAAGATTATTGAGAGTAATTGTATAAGAATAAAAAATGTCGACTAAAGGATCATCTGAGTGCGCGGGATGTCCTAATATCATGGATGGAGCAATATTCATGCAATGTAAACGTTGCAAAGACAATTATCATTTGCAGTGCACTGCATATTTACTCGCAGATTAGAATGCGATGACAGCTGATACTAAAAACGCCTGAATTTGTGATTTCTGCCACATTCGCGAGCCCAAAAAGGGTAATAACACGATTACACCAACGAGAGCTAAATTACCCACTGCCTCCAATGATAGCTTCGTTACCCAGCGCTTGAAGTCAAGTTTTCCTGCGCCAACGAGTTGTTCCTGCCCTTCGGCCAATGATTTAAGGGACATTATTAGAGAGGAGATTTGCAATGCTTTTGAGGATGTTATTAATCCAAAAATTGTTGCCTTGCAAAATATGATAGTTGGCTTTGAATCATCTCTCTCGGCATTCAGCCAGGATCTGGATAGCATAAAAACGCAACACGCCGCCCAGTCGGCCACTTTGAATGATGTCCGCAAGGAAAATAAGTCGCTACGTTCAGCTAATCAAAACCTTTCTTCTAGACTGGCACAGCTTGAGTTACAGACACGTTCAACAAATATTGAAATACAATGCGTCCCAGAAAACAAGCAGAAAAATTTGGTTAATACAGTTCTGCAGCTTTCTAAGGTTATAAAGTGTCCTATCAATCAACGAAGGCAACATTCATTTTAGCGCTAGACTTGCTAAAATGGACAATAAAAGTCCCCGCCCACGCTCAAACTTTACTTAAGACATTAATGCCTATTATGAGTAACTGTTGATTTTAAATAGTTTTTGCCTAAAAAAAGGTACCAAACTAAGATTTAAAAAATTAGGACTCGTTAATCTTTAAGTCACTAAATAATTGTACCGGAGACAAACCTAGAGGTACTTTTAAAGTCTGAATAATTGTGGAATACTCTGAAAAAACCTTCATTGATTGTAATTCAACAGATTTTGTAATTTACTTGTTCCACTTTATATAAAAAGGCAAAATTAATAACAGTGTTTCATTGTTGGACACGGGGTGTTTCTTCCACCTAGGTGTACACAATGAAACAATTCCCATTTTCTTTTAAAAGTCTTGTTATTGGTTATGTATCTATTTATTAATGAAACTATAAATGCCATAATATACCTAATTGAGTAGACTCCGTTCCTGTAAAAAATGGAATTCATATCTACAAAAATGAGAGAAATATGAGACTCAGAACTTTTGGTGTTTCATTGTACCACACTACACCCTACCCAAAACCGAGTTTCATCTAAATCCATCTTGGATTTTTCCTATTTTTAACATTGCGTTGCTGTTTTGTTGTCGAAATAGTACCCATAACCGAGTTTTATTTAAATCGGCCCATAAACAAAAAGTTGGCCGCAATCTTGGATTTTTTATATTTTTAACATTGCGTTGCTGTTTTGTTGTCGAAATAGTACCCAAAACCGAGTTTCGTCTAAATCGGCCACCAAACAAAAAAGTTGGCCGCCATCTTGGATTTTTTTTTATTTTTAACATTGCGTTGTTGTTTTGTTGTCGAAATAGTACCCAAAACCGAGTTTCATCTAAATCTGCCCACAAACAAAAAAGTTGGTCGCCATCTTGGATTGTTCATATTTTCAACATTGCGTTGCTGTTTTGTTGTCGAAATAGTACCCAAAACCGAATTTCTTCTAAATCAGCCCACAAACAAAAAAGTTGGCCACCATCTTGGATTTTTCATATTTTTAACATTGCGTTGTTGTTTTGTTGTCGAAATAGTACCCAAAACCGAGTTTTATCTAAATTGGCCCACAAACAAAAAAGTTCCGAACAGACTCTAACACCCAATTGCACTAAACTTAAGAATCGCCTAAGTCTTTTCTTAACTACAACTCGACCAAGTTAAGTAGGCGAATGACAGCTACATGACCGCTATAAGTTTGACACCGTTTTAATTTGGTCGTGTTGTAGTTAGGAACAGACTTAGGCGATCTTTAAGTTTAGTGCAATCGGGTGTAAGTTACAGATAAGAAGCCTTCGAATAGAATGTTAAAATATAATTTAAACATTAATTGTGATGATAAATGAATAAAACCTGTTTTGAAAATCAGTATTTTTATCGGTATATTTTCCATGTGCAACTTGGTATGTTTTAGTATTTTTTTGAGGTGCTTCGTTATTTTCGTAAAATTCAATCTGGCCACACTGCGGAGTGCGGTTCGCGGAGCGCGGTTCGCAGAGCGCGGAGCGCGGAGCGCCGCAGGGTTGCGTTCCTATCCTACGCCCCGGGTGCAACCAAACGCTCTAACGGCGGCGGCGTTCCAAACATTAGAGCGTAATTTTAATTTTTAAAATGATCATAGTAGATCCTCAAAAAACGGATTTTATTTGATTCAAAATAAAGGAAAGTTTCAATTATTCCTATTCCAAATGGAAAACGAAGACTTTGTACTGTTAATGACATTTAAGTTCTTGGTCGTTTCGAACATTAGAGTGAGTTAAAAAACCGGCCAAGTGCGAGTCGGACTCGCGCACGAAGTGTTCCGTACCAAAAAACGGCAAAAAAAACATGGTTGTTGTATGGGAGCCCCCCTTAAATATTAATTTTATTCTGTTTTTGTATTTGTTGTTATGGCGGCAACAGAAATATTTCATCTGTGTAAATTTCAACTGTCTAGCTATGAGATACAGCCTGGTGACAGACAGACAGACAGACGGACACACATTTTTATCAACGCCATCTATCGAGCCTACAGTTTTTTGTCATTTTGAAAAGCCCTCATTGCGAAGACAAGGTTCAAAATAAATTGAAAATTTTTGACACTTTGTATAACCTGATGTGCTACTGACTGTACATAGGCATGATTGTCTATTCAAAGTTTTACTCCTTCTTAGCCACTCATTATTAATTACATAATAATAGTACTGTGGAGACAAAGGTACTTAATAATTAAGTTTATATGAATAAAGCTGATTTGACCATGGGATCGGAGCGCGGAGCGTGGTTCGCGGAGCGCGGACGTCCGCTCCGCGCTCCGCGCGTCCACATTGCGCCCCGCGAACCTGCAACAGAGGTTCGCGGAGCGCGAGGTTCGCAAACCTAAGTGGGGACACACCCTTAGGTACCTATTTGGTGAGATTTATAATGAAATTAGTAATCAGTAGGTAGGTAAGTAGGTAGGAAGTAGATGATATAAGTAGAAAATATTTCTAGTTTTTCCCGAATAAATAACTAAATAAATGAACTGAGAGTAGTATTACCACAGCCGAGAGATAGTCTTCATACAGTCGGCCATCGGAGGCGTCTAGACAGAGCAATCGTGCGGGGTGGTGCGGTATAGAAGGGGGGTGGGAGGGCCCGAGAGCCCATACTTTGGCAATGTATGCATCTCGGGCCCTATCCCGTCAGGGCTTACGCTTCTGATTGGGTTATATTATATTATATTGAAAGTAGTGTTTGCAATTTTTTGATGTTGGTGTCATGAAAAAGTGTTTTTGGCACAATTTTGATATTAGATTTGGAATTCAAAATGGCAGCCGCACATTGATGTATTTGTTGATATTTGTGTATTTTTGTTTGATTATTGGGCCAATTTCGATGCAACTCGGTTTTTGGTAGTATTTTCACAAGAAAACAGCAACGCAATATTAAAAATGTAAAAAATTCAAGATGGCGGCCAACTGTTTTGTTTGCGGACCGATTTTGATGAAACTCGGTTTTTCGTAGTATTTTGGCAAGAAAACAGCAACGCAATGTTAAAAATGTAAAAAAAGCAAGATAACATTTTTAACATTAAGTTGCTGTTTTCTTGTCAAAATACTACCAAAAACCGAGTTTCATCGAAATCGACCCGCAAACAAAAAAGTTGGCCGCCATCTTGAATTTTTTTCATTTTTAACATTGAGTTGCTGTTTTCTTGTCTAAATACTACCAAAAACTGAAATTCATCGAAATCGGCCCGCAAATAAAAAAATTACCGCCATCTTGAATTTTTATTTTTTTTAACATTGCGTTGCTGTTTTCTTGCCAAAATACTAGGTACCAAAAACCGAGTTTCATCGAAATCGGCCCGCAAACAAAAAAGTTGGCCGCCATCTTGAATTTTTTTCATTTTTAACATTGCGTTGCTGTTTTCTTACCAAAATACTACGAAAAACCGAGTTTCATCGAAATCGGCCCGCAAACAAAAAAGTTGGCCGCCACCTTGAATTTTTTTCATTTTTAACATTGCGTTGCTGTTTTCTTGCCAAAATACTACCAAAAACCGACTTTCATCGAAATCAGCCCGCAAACAAAAAAGTTGGCCGCCATCTTGAATTTTTTTTACATTTTAACATTGCGTTGCTGTTTTCTTGTCAAAATACTACCAAAAACTGAGTTTCATCGAAATCGGCCCGCAAACAAAAAAGTTGGCCGCCATCTTGAATTTTTTACATTTTTAACATTGCGTTGCTGTTTTCTTGCCAAAATACTACGAAAACCCGAGTTTCATCGAAATCGGCCCGCAAACAAAAAAGTTGGCCGCCATCTTGTATTTTTTTATTTTTAATATTGCGTTGCTGTTTCCTTACCAAAATACTACGAAAAGCCGAGTTTCATCGAAATCGGCCCGCAAACAAAAAAGTTGGCCGCCATCTTGAATTTTTTACATTTTTAACATTGCGTTGCTGTTTTCTTACCAAAATACTACGAAAAAACGAGTTTCATCGAAATCGGTCCGCAAACAAAAAAGTTGGCCACCATTTTGAATTTTTTTTTTAATATTGCGTTGCTGTTTTCTTGTCAAAATATTACCAAAAACCGAGTTTCATCGAAATCGGTCCGCATACAAAAAAGTTGGCCGCCATCTTGAATTTTTATTTTTTTTAACATTGCGTTGCTGTTTTCTTGCCAAAATACTACCAAAAACCGAGTTTCATCGAAATCGGTCCGCAAACAAAAAAGTTGGCCGCCATCTTGAATTTTTTACATTTTTAACATTGCATTGCTGTTTTCTTGTCAAAATACTACCAAAAACCGAGTTTCATCGAAATCGGCCCGCAAACAAAAAAGTTGGCCGCCATCTTGAATTTTTTAATAAATTCACATTGCGTTACCTTGCGTTGTTATTTTTGTGTCAAAATGGTACCAAAAACCGAGTTTCATCGATATCGGCCCATAAACAAAAAAGTTGTCAGCCGCCATCTTGGAACTTATTTTTTCATTATTATTTCCTAATTGAGTACTAATATAAGATTTATTTTATACTTATTTAGCCCTAAATTAGTAATGATTTACAATTAAAATTATGATTATCATACATCCTTGCCATATCCTTTCCATAATTCCTATAATTCCTCGCACTTATGATGCAAGAAGAAGAAAAAAAGAGAAAATATTAAGAAAAACTTTTTCTTTTCCTTATTTTAAGAGCATTAAAAGAAGGAAAAGAGACAAATTTGAAAAAAATATTCTTACCTTCTAGAAAAAAATGACAATAAATAATTTAAAGAATAAAACAAGAATTTTGAAGTGTCTATCTTATTTTTCCTATATATTTTTAAAATTCGAAAAGGCAAATCGTGCCAACCCTTACACTTTTAGTCGTTGCGTCAACTGTCTTCTAGACGAACGGCGGCTTTTGCGCCAACACAAAGGGCGATGTCCGACTGTAAGAAGAATACTCTCTAGGCTGTGGTATTACCGATGATTAGAGTAGTAGTATTAATTATTATTAGAGTAGTATTACACAATCAAATTTTTTTTGATGAGATTTAATAAAAAATAAATTAAAAAAAGTAAATAGAAAAATATTTGTTTACTTATACCAAATCAATAGCCTTGAACCGAGGATATGACTATTGAATTGACACAGTCAAAAAATATAAATTTCACTTTTTTGCTTGATAGTACTCACCTTATGATTGCAATCAAGTTTAAACCTTATTACCGTCGAGCAAAGTTCAATATTGATCGACAGCCTATATTCAGATTACTATGTAGAAGTTAACATTCGAATTTTAGAAAATAGCAATGAAGAATTCTTTTTTTATTTATATCGTAAGAATCACAATTTCACTAACAATTTTTTGATATATTTATTTGTTTATAACTTGTTCCCGTTTCTCTGGAATCGCCATTGCCAGAAACGTCAAGTTAGCAGCCCACTTTGAGATCGTAATATCTCGGCTTGTACTGAAGCAATATTATTGAAATTTTGCGTATACGATTCACTATTTCCTAACAATTTTTTGGCATATAAATCACATTGATACGAACTGTATTTCTTAAGGTGTCTTTGTTTGATAGTACTCACCTCATGATTGCAATCAAGTTTAAACCTTATTACTGTGGAGCAAAGTTCAATATTGATCGACAGCCTATATTCAGAGTACTATGTAGAAGTTAACATTCGATTTTTAGAAAATAGCAATGAAGAATTCTTTTTTTATTTATATCGTAAGAATCACAATTTCACTAACAATTTTTTGATATATTTATTTGTTTATAACTTGTACCCGTTTCTCTGGAATCGCCATTGCCAGAAACGTCAAGTTAGCAGCCCACTTTGAGATCGTAATATCTCGGCTTGTACTGAAGCAATATTATTGAAATTTTGCGTATACGATTCACTATTTCCTAACAATTTTTTGGCGTATAAATCACATTGATACGAACTGTATTTCTTAAGGTGTCTGCTAGCTTGACGTCAAGATAGCAGCCTCACCAAGATACTCAAATATCTTTTGAACCATAGTATCACTATTTATATGCTATAGTTCACTATTTATAACTATTTACTAACAATTTTTTGACCTAGTCAAAACCTTCTAATTCCATGGTGAGGCTGCCAACTATACGCTAATACAAAGACAAAACAGCAACGCAATGTTAAAAATATAAAAAAATCCAAGATGGCGGCCAACTCTTTTGTTTGTGGGCAGATTTAGATGAAACTCGGTTATGGGTACTATTTCGACAACAAAACAGCAACGCAATGTAAAAAATATAAAAAAATCCAAGATGGCGGCCAACTTTTTGTTTGTGGGCCGATTTAGATAAAACTCGGTTTTGGATACTATTTCGACAACAAAACAGCAACGCAATGTTAAAAATATAAAAAAATACCAAGATGGCGGCCAACTTTTTGTTTGTGGGCCGATTTAGAAGAAACTCGGTTTTGGGTACTATTTCGACAACAAAACAGCAACGTAATGTAAAAAATATAAAAAAACCAAGATGGCAGCCAACTTTTTTTTTGTGGGCCGATTTAGAAGAAACTCGGTTTTGGGTACTATTTCGACAACAAAACAGCAACGCAATGTTAAAAATATTAAAAAATCCAAGATGGCGGCCAACTTTTTTGTTTGTGGGCCGATTTAGATGAAACTCGGTATTGGATACTATTTCGGCAACAAAACAGCAACGCAATGTTAAAAATATAAAAATCTAAGATGACGGCCAACTTTTTGTTTGTGGGCCGATTTAGATGAAACTCAGTTTTTGATACTATTTCGACAACAAAAGAGCAACGCAATGTTAAAAATATGAAAAATCCAAGATGGCGGCCAACTTTTTTGTTTGTGGGCCGATTTAGATGAAACTCGGTTTTGGGTACTATTTCGACAACAAAACAGCAACGCAATGTTAAAAATAAAAAAATCCAAGATGGCGGCCAACTTTTTTGTTTGTGGGCCAATTTAGATAAAACTCTGTTTTGAGTACTATTTCGACAACGAAACAGCAACGCAATGTTAAAAATATAAAAATCCAAGATGGCGGCCAACTTTTTGTTTGTGGGTCGGCTTAGATAAAACTCGATTTCGGATACTATTTCGACAACAAAACAGCAACGCAATGTTAAAAATATGAAAAATCCAAGATGGCGGCCAACTTTTCTGTTTGTGGGCCGATTTAGATGAAATTCGGTTTTGTGTACTATTTTGACAACAAAACAGCAATGCAATGTTAAAAATAAAAAAAATCCAAGATAGCGGCCAACTTTTTTGTTTGTGGGCCGATTTAGATGAAACTCGGTTTTGGGTACTATTTCGACAACAAAACAGCAACGCAATGTTAAAAATAAAAAAAATCCAAGATGGCGGCCAACTTTTTTGTTTGTGGGCCAATTTAGATAAAACTCTGTTTTGAGTACTATTTCGACAACGAAACAGCAACGCAATGTTAAAAATATAAAAATCCAAGATGGCGGCCAACTTTTTGTTTGTGGGTCGACTTAGATAAAACTCGATTTCGGATACTATTTCGACAACAAAACAGCAACGCAATGTTAAAAATATGAAAAATCCAAGATGGCGGCCAACTTTTCTGTTTGTGGGCCGATTTATATGAAATTCGGTTTTGTGTACTATTTTGACAACAAAACAGCAATGCAATGTTAAAAATATAAAAAATCCAAGATGGCGGCCAACTTTTTTGTTTGTGGGCCGATTTAGATGAAACTCGGTTTTGGGTACACTATTTTGACAACAAAACAGCAACGCAAATTTAAAAATATAAAAAAATTCAAGATGGCGGCCAACTTTTTTGTTTGTGGGCCGATTTAGATGAAACTCGGTTTTGGGTACTATTTCGACAACAAAACAGCAACGCAATGTTAAAAATATAAAAAATCCAAGATGGCGGCCAACTTTTTGTTTGTGGGCCGATTTAGAAGAGACTCGGTTTTGGGTACTATTTCGACAACAAAACAGCAACGCAATGTTAAAAATATTAAAAATCCAAGATGGCGGCCAACTTTTTTGTTTGTGGACCAATTTAAATGAGACTCGGTTTTGGGTACTATTTCGACAACGAAACAGCAACGCAATGTTAAAAATATAAAAAAATCCAAGATAATGGCCAACTTTTTTTTTTGGTGGGCCGATTTATTTTATTCATTTATTAACATCATAAGATTAACATTTATTAACATCACAATCATTCACAGCAAAAAGAAAATGAATAACACTTTAAATGCAATCTCAATTATAGATGTTACACATAAGCAAATCAAAATTATAAATATTATACTTATATATAAAGCATGTAATACAATTCCAATTGATTAAACATTTTTAAATCAAAATAAATCATTCAGAGAGGAGCACGGCTACAGTTGTCTATAAAGTGTGATAAAATATGCTTTTTTAAAGGAGGAGGCAGGTAAACACCGCAAATGTTCAACTTCTCAGAATTAACTCCGTCACTTCCGACACGCAACCACAAGTCATCCCCTCGCAGTCATCTACTCAGTGCGCCTTTACTCTTGTGAATCTTCACAAGAGTAAAGGCGCACTGAGTTCAATCTTTTGGAGACAGCAATTAACACCCCTCCACCATCCTTTGAAGGATGAAACCCACTACTCTGACGGTCTCACCTCGCCTATATACGTTGTATCTGTCATCACAGATTTCCGAATCAAAAACGCCATCGTTTAACCACGTTTCTGTCAAGATTATTACATCATAAGAATTACAAACGATATTATTGAAAATGTCGACAGTCTTCCTCCGCAATCCTCTTACATTCTGTAGCACTACCATGAGTTTACAAAAACCATTCTCGATATCGACCGCGTTAGCAATTTGTATGGGAAATTGAAGCAGAGCCTCTAGCGGATACGCGAAGAACTAAAATCTATAGTAAGAGTGCTCACCTTTCACGAGTTTAGCATCCTCGCTAATGTGAACTCGATAAGGTAAATGTCCCATATTTCGGCATGTTAAGACTCTTAATGACTTCAAGATTTTAAAATTGAAATATTTTAGGTTTTCATGATCGAGTATAGTGCCCCGATTTATGAAATTGTGTTGTGTCATTTGCCTGTAGTATCGCAGATATGATAGATATGCGGATGGGCTATTTAAAGGTTTCATATTTAGAACCAAATAAAGATATTTTAGTATTGAAAATTCTGAATTTTTTTGGAAAAATCGGAATTGGCGGAATAACGCCAAAAATTCTTACCAGATGAAATAAGGATAAGGAGTAAGAATAGAAAGCTGCATAATCAGTGAGAAATATAGGCTATAGTTGTTAAAAAAATAGAAATATCTATAACCTCTATAGTAATTGCAATAGTGAAAACCTACCAAAAAAAATCGTATAAAATTATTTGGCATGAAACGGTGATAACTATTAATAAATAAATAATAAAAGATTTTAATATAGTCTTCCTTCTTTAATTTATTCTAATTGGACGTTTCGTTTGGAAGTTACTACGAGTATATGGGATCATTTTACTACTTAACTATTTAAAGTTTTATTCAAATTGACTTTCTGTGAGCTTAAGAAGTAGGTACATACGAGCGCTAATCTTATGGTGGTGACAAGGAATACACGCCATAAAGCTGTCTGTGCCGACGACTGAGAGTTTTGAACGTAGCATTGCCCTCAGATCAGTAACGGATAGATACCGTAACCGTGTCTCAGTTCAGTCACCAAAATGTTGGTACTTGATTTTTAGACAGTTTATGTGGTATAGATTTTGTACTAATGTAGGTGTAATAATTAATAATTAGCGACAGAAAAAAAACTAAACAAAATAACTTACTAACACGAAATATTGGTCGTTTACCTTAGTTGGTGTAGTAATCCGACTAAGTAAAAAATCACTAGTTAGTGCGTGTATACCGAATGTAAGTGAATTTTGAATTTATGTTGGTTACTATCTTTTTACTTTCCTCTATGGTTACTATTTATGTCAAATCTCCCTGTGAGTATAAATGTTCCTTGTGTCAAATCGAAGATGTCAAATGCAATTTTCACGTTTTAATAATTATTTATTTTGTGTTTTCTTTGCGTATTTTGTTGTGTAAAAGCTAGCTTGTTAAGATTGATAAGAATAAAATTAGAAGAAGTCGATTAGAGGAGTTTATGGAAAGGTGAAATAAAAGGTTGGTACTTGATACAAATCCTTGGACGATTCGTCCAAGTACAAATCATTAGAAAACTCAGATAAACCTAAATCCAACCAGGAAAATACTTTCATGAAAGTTTTTATTAAAACTTACGCTGTTTTAGTTTAAGCTTCTCTTAATAATTGTTTCTTAATATTTATGATTTGCTATCCATGACCTTGATTTGTTTTTACTATTGGCTATAGATGCATTAATTGCAATTTTTTAAAGACGACCTGGCCCCATACTCCAATTGCCAACCTTACGTTTAAAGCTTAAAATATGAGCAATAGACGATTAAATAACGTGTCGTAAGCTTATGTAAATCTCAGACTTTGATATTGGGTTACAAGCTTACGACACGTAATAACGTAGCGTTCAAACGCATAGAATATTGGCCATTTGAGTAGGGGGACAGAGCGTGATTACGATAATAGCCTAGGTCTTATTTCAACACGGTAGAGCTTAATGAGAATCCCACAACTTATACAACTTATGGTTTACTTATTTCATTACAGATAATGTGTATCATCCCACAAGCGACAAAAATATCAATTTTTCCTTCCAAATTAATAAAAACGTACAAATTGGACGAAATACAACCTGGCAGAGCGACATGCGGCAGATACCTACGTTTTTTTGTGCCTTATTCAAATATGATATTAAATAAACAAATAAGGCCCCAAATGATACAAATCTACGAGTTAAAGTGAGATCTTTTTTTTGGAAAATATAACATGAATCTTTACTTTGTTATAATAAATATTAAAATTTATTGATAAGATGTTTTTATTTAATATCGTTTCATATTTAACCTCAACTTAAAATAAAAAAGTTATAGGCCTTAATTTAATAAGTGTAATCGATTTATTACGGCCAAAGTCAAGTTTTCGGAAAATTACATTTAGTTAAAGAACTGTTTTCTTATATTCCTACAGTTAAATAATTAATTAAATAATATATAAAGACTTAAAATTAGATAGGCCTTATCAAGTATCAAGTATTACCTTGATACGGACGGAATTAACATATTATTTGCAACTAAGTAGAATATTATTTAGATTTAACACAATATTTTCTAATTTTGTAACATGCTTGATAGGAAAGTACTTAATTAAACTTTTTTACATTAGTTTCAAAGTGGAGGAATGCATTACGTAACGGCGTATTTGAATGGTGACCTTAGTAAGCCCACTGAATTGAGGGCCTGCATAGCCTTAGGGCCACTAATATTCAGCGTTGGGCACAACCTGACCCACCCCCTGACTAGAGGATTTCTAACACGGGTTCTCATATTTATCGGTTTATAATTGCCCTTGATTTCGTCGCAAATAAGCTCTGAAAGACATTATTTAGACTATTTTAGACACAAAAAATACTAAATTAAATTAAAATAGAAGTATTCACGCCAATGACTATGTTGTACCGCGGTTTGATTACATTCTCTTTTGTTGTACCTATTTTTTACATTCCTCTATGCCATAGAGGATAGTAAAAGGTATACTCATTGATTTCACGCCTCAAAACGCAAGTGAGTAACTTTACTACTATCGTTATGGTATTTCTCGATACCATCTGTCAATTAGTAACTCATGGTACCGAATTGCTATGAAAAAGGCCAAAACGTTACTCGATGCTCGCTAGCGAGTATAGTAAACTATTGTAGTTTACTATACCAACTCATGGTAGAGCTACTGATAGAATACAATTATATCATTAAAAGAGCCCGTTAGTAAAACAAAATATAACAAGGCAACTTTAGCGTTCTTTATGATAAACCTTTGAGAGTCTCATGATTCCGTATTTATACATAGTTAGCCTCCTCGTACTTCCGTACAAAGATTTTTCCATCGCGTACCCAGACGAATTTATATTTCAGCTCCCTGACAATGTGACGAGTCGCTGCATGCAGTTGTTTTGCTTTTGGTGTCAGATGTTCTGTCACATAAACTGGTGAGTTTTTGTTGCCGCCGATACCCAGATGACTGGTGTTAAGTTTTTCGCTAGAATTGTTTTTGTTAAACGTTATTGTAGCCGCCAGAAACTGGTCTCGAAGGCGAGGACTGTTGAACTTTACGAGTATGGAGCGTGGGCGGCGACTTTTATTGTCCATTTTAGCAAGTCTAGCGCTAAAATGAGTGTTACCTTCGTTGATAGGACACTCTATAACCTTAAAAAGCTGCAGAACTGTATTAACCAAATTTTCCTGCTTGTTTTCTGGGACGCATTGTATTTCAATATTTGTTGCACGTGTCTGTAACTCAAGCTGTGCCAGTCTAGAAGAAAAGTTTTGATTAGCTGAACGTAGCGACTCATTTTCCTTGCGGACATCATTCAAAGTGGCCAACTGGGCGGCGTGTTGCGTTTTTATGCTATCCAGATCCTGGCTGAATGCCGAGAGAGATGATTCAAAGTCAACTATCATATTTTGCAAGGCATCAATTTTTGGATTAATAACATCCTCAAAAGCATTGTAAATCTCCTCTCTAATAATGTTCCTTAAATCATTGGCCGAAAGGCAGGAACAACTCGTTGGCGCAGGAAAACTTGACTTCAAGCGCTGGGTAACGAAGCTATCATTGGAGGCAGTGGTAATTTAGCTCTCGTTGGTGTAATCGTGTTATTACCCTTTTTGGGCTTGCGAATGCGGCAGAAATCACAAATCCAGGCGTTTTTAGTTTCAGCTGTCATCGCATTGTAATCTGCGGTGCACTGCAAATGATAATTGTCTTTGCAACGTTTATAACCCGGTCGAGTTAACTCGGCACCTGAAGCTCGATAGACCCCTCTCGTTTTTTCCTTTCCTCACGCCACCGTCGTCAATTTTTTGAAAGTTTTCGAGAGATTATCGATAAATTATCACTAACAAATGTAGTAATGCTACTGGCATGACGACAGTGGCGTGAGGAAAGGAAAAAACGAAGGGGGTCTATCGCGCTTCAGGTGCCGAGTTAACTCGACCGGGTTATACATTGCATGAATATTGCTCCATCCATGATATTAGGACATCCCGCGCACTCAGATGATCCTTTAGTCGACATTTTTTATTCTTATACAATTACTCTCAATAATCTTATACCTTACTACGGCTTTGGTGGATGAAGATATTTTAGTAAATCAATAGTAATTGAAAAGTAATATCCAAAAATATCTTCAATACAAATTAAAAAAATATATATATCTTTAAAAATAAATAAAATGTCTCTAAAAAAATTTGGGAGAAAAAGTCTTTATTAGCGAGGATCGATCTTCGGGCCACTCACAGCTGAATTCAAAGCGACTTAAAGCGTTCAAAGTATTGATCAGTTAAGTAGGATTTGAAACTTGAGGCATGAGTTGGTTTGAGTATGAGGTCAAAACGAAAATAATTATTATAGTACTACCTCAACACTAGGGAATGCAATCTCGTCTCGCCGAGATCCCGATCTCGCGAAATCCTGGCCATATTTTACGAGATTGTATCTCGTCAAATTTCGTACGAGATCTCGCGAGATAACGAGATCGACAAATGCAAAAAAGAAATGAATTTGTACGAAGCTGGTGGAGTAAGAGGGGAACTTTTAAACTTCGTACATAACTGCCTCCCTGGTTCCCACAAGTGTTGAGGCAGAACGAGCTTTTTCAGCAGCAGGGTATTTAGCATGCAAAATCAGAAGTCGTCTGTCAGATGATACTCTCGACATGATGGTTTTTTGAGAAGCCATTTTCAAACAAACTAACTTGCCTTTCCGTACCTTGATAACTTCATCTGACTTCTACTTTAAACTTCTTTTATTTGATTAATACGATCTCACAACATTTATTTAAGAACTTGTGAAGTTAAGTTTTTGTTTTGTTGTTTTTATTTACCATAAGTAATGTTCCTATTACTCTTAATTATTGAAACCAAAGTAATAATTTACAAAAGACTAAATATAGATAATTATTGTTTTGTTACCAATATTGTAAGAATTTGAACTGATTAGCTACATACAGTATGTATAATAATTATAGACTTAAACAAATGTTATTAGAGTTAGAGACAAAATAATAAGTACTCTGTTGATTTTTAAAATAAAACTTACATTATTTTTATAACTAAGCAACGCAGTTTCTATTTAATTACATATCATGCCAATTACTAGTTCTTAAAACAAGCATTTGCATATGTTATAATTGCGATTCTCCCAATCTCGCGAGATCCCGTAATTTGCGAGATCTCGCGAGACTCAAAACCCAGTCTCGCGAGATCTCGCTAGGCGGAAATCTCGTACGAGATTGCATTCCCTACTCAACACTGATAATATCACTGATGATAATATTTAGTTTTAACACTGGAAATGAGATTTATTACGCAAATTAAAGTGCAGTTTTATCACTTTTCTGAGGATAATGCTCAGACTATATTCCGCAGTTTTTAATAATCCGCAGATTAAAAAAGGCACTGAATATTTTTTGAGCACAAATACACACTTTTAAACTATAGTATAGTTCTGCAAACGATATCACTGGTGAAACACTAGACAACTTATTGATTTAACTTGATTCCAAATGTTAGAATTGTGATTTAAAATTATTCGGCAATATTTAACGTAGAGACTATGTTTACTTCAAAGCGCCATCTGACAAAAAAGTTGGCCGCCATTTTGGATTTTTTATATTTTTAACATTGCGTTGCTGTTTTGTTGTCAAAATAGTACCCAAAAAAGAGTTTCATCTAAATCGGCCCATAAACAAAAAAGATGGCCGCCATCTTGGATTTTTTTATTTTTAACATTGCGTTGCTGTTTTGTTGTCAAAATAGTACCCAAAACCGAGTTTCATCTAAATCGGCCCACAAACAAAAAAGTTGGTCGCCATCTTGGATTTTTTATATTTTTAACATTGCGTTGCTGTTTTGCTGTCAAAATACTACCCAAAACCGAGTTTCATCTAAATCGGCCCACAAACAAAAAAGTTGGTCGCCATCTTGGATTTTTTATATTTTTAACATTGCGTTGCTGTTTTGTTGTCAAAATACTACCCAAAACCGAGTTTCATCTAAATCGGCCCACAAACAAAAAAGTTGGTCGCCATCTTGGATTTTTTATATTTTTAACATTGCGTTGCTGTTTTGTTGTCAAAATACTACCCAAAACCGAGTTTCATCTAAATCGGCCCACAAACAAAAAAGTTGGTCGCCATCTTGGATTTTTTATATTTTTAACATTGCGTTGCTGTTTTGTTGTCAAAATAGTACCCAAAACCGAGTTTCATCTAAATAGGCCGACAAACAAAAAAGTTGGCCGCCATGTTGGATTTTTTATATTTTTAACATTGCGTTGCTGTTTTTTTGTCGAAATAGTACCCAAAACCGAGTTTCATCAAAATCGGCCCCCAAACATAAAATTTGACTGCTATCTTTTAGAAAATAGTACTAAAATCGTAATAAAAGGCACGATCTGGCAACATTACCATGTGGTAAATACTGAGCGTGTAGGCGTGCGTTTTCATTCCATCGTTGGAATTGAAATTATCAGTATTTACCACACAGTTGGACCACAGTAAATACTTTGTGTGTAGCCGTCGCCTTATACGTAATTATAGTGCGACTATCTTGAATTAATATTTATCTTGTTAATACAGTCGCACTAAAACGTAACAGTACCGTCAACATTTCAAAAACGGTAATCAAGCATAAATCCCAAGTTGGTTCTTTTTCAGAACAGACTCTACTGATCTTTGCTTCTGAATGAAATATAGACATAATCCGGGAAATTCCTTGAACATTAATGTTCGCGGGGACTTAACACCGTAGTTACCATAACTTCATAGCCAAAATATACCAAAAATACTTACTTCCGCTAATATACCTACAAAAATACTGATGTTCGGAAAAGTCGATAAAATATACCGAAAAAGTATTAAAATACTGAATCTGGCCATACTGGCGCTCCGCGCTCCGTGTTCGCGTGTTCGCATCGGATCCCAAATATGGAGCGCGCTCCGAGGTTCGCGGAGCGCGGAGCGCGGAGCGCGGAGGTTCGCGAACCTAAGTGGGGACACACCATAGATAATCAGGGTGCGGGTCTATATTATAGAATTCGGAATAATGATGCGTTCATAATAGCTATTATCTGTGATAATAGTAATAAGTAAAATTTTTGTGGTCAAACCAAAGAGGATTGACTACGTGGTCAAACTTGTCTATCACCAGTAGCACTACCATGAGTTTACAAAAACCATTCTCGATATCGACCGCGTTAGCAATTTGTATGGGAAATTGAAGCAGAGCCTCTAACGGATACGCGAAGAACTAAAATCTATAGTAAATGTGCTCACCATCCACGATTTTACTATCCTCGCTAATGTGAACTATACGGGGTAAATGTCCCATATTTCGGCATGTTAAGACTTAGGATATTCATTCTAAATGTATGGGGAAGATGGCGAAATTAATAGTTAAGTTTTAATGTGGCTATGTTATACCTTTAGGTGAGTACATAACTCTCCCCCTCTCCCCTCTACCACGTCACCCCTCCCCCCTAGAAATGTGACCCGTTTTACAGATTTTCTAAATTTTCAGGAAAACCATACAAGCTAGGACAAAATGGTCAATAATTCAATTGTCAATCATAATCAATGTTAATAACTGCCTAAGTATAGTACTAAGCCAAGTTTGGTATCATTTTCGGAAAAATCAATAACGTAGAATTAATTTTTGATTTAAAAAATGCCATCTTAGGTTAGGTCTATGTTTACGTGATCGAGTATTGTGCCCCGATTTATGAAATTGTGACATTTGCCTCTAGTTTCGCTGATATAAAAGGTACGCGGATGGGCTATATATCAAATTGTACGTCTGCCAGAGGGCTTCAAAGTGGAATTTGAATTCCTTAAATAGGTCCGTAACTTTTTGAGATTTTCCAAAATTTTCGAAAATTGCAAATTCTTTTCGCCGACTTGGATCGAGAATTCCCCAATATAGTTTTATTATTACCCACAAAAAAATCCGCGCGGCTATACAGGGTATCCCAAAATTTTGCCACACGGAGGGAAAGTACGTTAATATTGAAGATGGGAAAATTTTACTGAAAGAAGACTCATTTTATTTTTAAAAATAATTGGAACTGCATTCAAAGATTTTTGGAAAATCACCTGCCTTAACCAGGACTCGAACCCAACAAAAACTTTTTTTTTTTTAATTTATTTTAACGATACAAATCAAAAAGGTTACTCATAAGGATTATTTTTTCTTAAGTGAGACAGCATCTTAAACAAAAGGAAGACCATGAAATTTAACATTTAAATTATCATTATTACAAATTTGTATCAATTTGTATCGAAACGTAAGCGATTTAAAAAAATCTTTGAATGCAGTTCGGTTTCTTTTTAAAAACTAAATGGCAAGATGGCACTGTTAGATTAATCGTGCTATTGAGTTGTATTGTTAGAAGTATAAGGCATGAGACAATTTTGTTAAAATTAATTATTCCAATACACCTGTCGTGTACTAAGTGGATTTTTATTGAATAGTACACCCTCGAAATCAGGCCTTGGCTGCAACCCTTACTCGAGGGTTCTTCAAAGTTTCTTTCAATAAATTTTCCTATCTTACATATTTAGGGTACTTTCCCTCTATGTGGCAAAGTTTTGGGACATCCTGTATATCTAATTTTTATAGTGTAGTCGCAATGACCACTTTTTGTTCAAATTAGTCAATCAAAACTGGAGTAGAATCGAAAAATGGTTACATATTTTGTTTCATGATATTAATCCTTATCCAACTATATAATTTAATGATCAAGGTTGATTATTTACATGTCAATTCTTATTTAAATTATTCTAATCGGACCTTTCGTTTGGAAGTTACTACGGGCATACGGGATCAGTTGTACTATTTAACTATTTAAAATTTTATTCAAATTGACTTTCTGTGAGCTTAAGAAGTAGGTACAATACGAGCGCTAATCTTATGGTGGTGACAAGGAATACACGCCATAAAGCTGTCTGTGCCGACGACTGAGAGTTTTGAACGTCGCATTGCCCTCAGTCACGGTAATGGATAGATACCGTAACCGTGTCTCAGTTCAGTTAGCAAAATGTTGGTACTTGATTTTTAGACAGTTAATGTGGTATAGATTTTGTACTAATGTAGGTGTAATAATTAATGATTAAACGAACTTACCTGTAAGTGAAGTTCTATCATAATTATACGAAGGATTCTTCCGAAGATATTAGTACTATTAACACATGTAGTATCGCTTGCATGTGTTAATAGTACTAATATTGAGGAAGAATCATGAAGTATAATTAATAATTTGCGACAGAAAAAAAACTTAACGAAATAACGTACTAACCCGAAATATTGGTCGTTTACCTTAGTTGGTATTATAATCCGACTAAGTAAAAAAACACTAGTTAGTGCGTGTATACCGAATGTAAGTGAATTTTGAATTTATGTTGGTTACTATCTTTTTACTTTCCTCTATGGTTACTATTTATGTCAAATCGAAGATGTCAAATGTAATTTTCACGTATTAATAATTATTTATTTTATGTTTTCTTTGCGTATTTTGTTGTGCAATAGCTAGCTTGTTAAGATTGATAAGAATAAAATTAGAAGCAGTCGATTACAGGAGTTTATGGAAAGGTGAAATAAAAGGTTGGTACTTGATACAAATCCTTGGACGATTCGTCCAAGTACAAATCATTAGAAAACTCAGATAAACCTAAATCCAACCAGGAAAATACATTTATGAAATTTTTATAAAACTTACGCTGTTTTAGTTTAAGCTTCTCTTAATAATTGTTTCTTAATATTTATGATTAGCTATCCATGACCTTGATTTGTTTCTACTATTGGCTATAGATGCATTTATTGCAATTTTTTAAAGACGACCTGCCCCCATGCTCCAATTGCCAACCTTACTTTTAAAGCTTAAAATATGAGCAATAGACGATTAAATAACGTGTCGCAAGCTTATGTAAATCTCAGACTTTGATATTGTGTGACAAGCTTACGGCACGTAATAACGTAGCGTTCAAACGCATAGAATGTTGGCCATTTGAGTAGGGGGGGACAGAGCGTGATTACGATAATAGCCTAGGTCTTATTTCAACACGGTAGAGCTTAATGAGAATCCCGCAACTTATACAACTTATGGTTTACTTATTTCATTACAGATAATGTGTGTATCATCCAACAATCGACAAAATATCCAATTTTCCTTCCAAATTAATAAAAACATACAAATTGGACGAAATACAACCTGGCAGAGCGACATGCGGCAGATAACTACGTTTTTTTGTGCCTTATTCAAATATGATATTAAATAAACAAATAAGGCCCAAAATGATACAAATCTATGAGTTAAAGTGAGATCTTTTTTTAGAATATATTATTACATGAATCTTTACTTTGTTTTAATAAATATTCAATTTTATTGATAAGATGTTTTTATTTAATATGGTTTCTTAACCTCAATTTAACATAAAAAGTTATAGGCCTTAATTTAATAAGTGTAATCGATTTATTACGGCCAAAGTCAAGTTTTCGGAAAATTACATTTAGTTAGAACTGTTTTCTTATATTCCTACTGTTAAATAATAAATTAAATAATATTTAAAGACTTAAAAGTAAATAGGCCTTATTTGTATCAAGTACTTAATACCTTGATACGGACGGTATTAACATATTTGCAACTAAGTAGATTATTATTTAGATTTAACACAATATTTTCTAATTTTGTAATATGCTTGATAGGAAAGTACTTAATTAAACTTTTTTTATATTAGTTTCAAAGTGGAGGAATGCATTACGTTACGGCGTATTTGAATTGTGACCTTAGTAATCTATCCATCTAGAAGGGCCACTATTCAGCGTTGGGCACAACCTGACCCACCCCCTGACTAGAGGATTTTTAATACGGGTTTTCTTATTTATCGGTTTATAATTTGCCCTTGATTTCGTCGCATTATGCAGCTGTGGCGCACATATTTTATGCTAAATAAGCCTTGAAAGACATTATTTAGACTATTTTAGACACAAAAAATACTAAATTAAATTAAAATAGAAGTATTCACGCCAATGACTATGTTGTACCGTGGTTTGATTACATTCTCTTTTGTTGTACCTATTTTTTACATTCCGCTATGCCATAGAGGATAGTTAAAGGTATACTCATTGATCTCACGCGTCAAAACGCAAGTGAGTAACTTTACTACTATCGTTATGGTATTTCTCGATACCATCTGTCAATTAGTAACTCATGGTACCGAATTGCTATGAAAAAGGCCAAAACGTTACTCGATGCTCGCTAGCGAGTATAGTAAACTATTGTAGTTTACTATACCAACTCATGGTAGAGCTACAGTTCGATGTTTTTTTAAAAATCATCGATGCATCGAGTATATTGAAAGCTTTTCAAAACATCGGCGGGCTGATTATCTAATGAGGGCTTTTCCAAAGGACTAAAAACTATAGAATCGATAGATGGCGTTGATAAATTAAGCACTGTCAACTGAGGCGCATTTACCGTCACATTTTATGAACCTACACTTCGAGTGCAACCACCGCTCTAATGAGCCGTTTACACGAGTCAAGCTATTAAGTAATTTAGTTAAAATTAAGTTGTCGACCAACTAAATTTTCGCGTGTAAACAGCCAATTAAGTAGTAAGTAGTAAGTTGGCCATTATGTGGGCAAGTTATTAAGTGAATAAATTCTAGTCTATTTTTTGGACAAGTAACCGCGCCGCCCGCACCGCATGCCCCCCTTATGGGCGTGGCCACGCGCTGTACTTGCCACTTGCTGACGATTTTCGGCATTTCTCCCGATTTGGAGAAATATGGACCGTAGTCGGGATTAAATCGGGAATCGACTTAATTCGAGACTTTTCGCTGTTTTGTAAGTTTGACAGCTGTCATCTGTCAAATATAAAATAGCAATATCTCAAAAAGTCTAGGAAGACTGATGGTGTCTCTGAAGAAATGAAAGGTCTTGGTTAGATCTTCATTTTAGATGGCTGCTGCCAAATTTAAGTTCGTCATCTAAAATGAAGCTCTAATTACGACCTTTCATTTCTTTAAAGACACCATGAATTTAGGATGAGTACTTTTCGAGACATTGCTTTTGTAAGTTTGACAGCTGTCATTTGTCAAACTTAAAATAAGTCCTCATTCTAGATTGATGGTGTTTTTGAAGAAATGAAAGGTCTTGGTGATATCTTTATTTTAGATGACAAACTTTTTGACAGCTGTTTCCTAAAATGAAGATCTTGCTAAGACATTTGATTTCTTCAAAGATACCATCAATCTAGGATGAGTACTTTTTGAGATTATTGCTGTTTTAAGTTTGACAGATGACAGCTGTCAATCTCCATCGTTTTTTTTAACTAATGAAGTTAAAAAAACAGATGCAAGTGATTTTCGACCTTATTTCTAGCTCAGCATTCGGATATTATGGCCTTTTGTAATCGCCAAAAATGGGCACACTGGCTACTTACTACTTACTATTTAAATCGTGTGAACGACTTTTTATTAAATTTTAACTTAAAATTAAGTTGCCCATTTAGTTACTACTTAACAGCTTGACTCGTGTAAACGGCTCTTAACGGCGCGGCGTATCAAACATTAAGGTGCCTTCCCACCGGTGCGTCTTGAGACGCACGAGAGCGCACAAGACCGAACCGACACACCGTGGGAAACGACCGTGCGCCGAGGTGCGTCGTCGTGCGTACGATCCATCGAGCGTCGGTAACTTCAAAGAATCGGTGCGTGGCCGTGCGTAGCGCTGTGCGTCCGCGTTCGTGGCGGCTCGTCGCCTTTGTCAATATGCCGCGCGTCATTGTATGATATCTATCAGTAGTCAATCGGCCGTGGCCTTTAAATAATTACCTACAGTATTTTAATTTCATCTAAGTACTTTCGTATCTTTCTAGTTTTGTGATTGTACGTATTACGTAAATTGCTTTTTAGCAATAAGGCCGCTTTTTTGTGTGCTTTGCTGTTTTTCTTTGTATATGTCCTGTCTTAGTGTGCAATTAAGTGTTTTTATTGTTATTAATAATAATAATATTTTAGAATCAATATTATATAGGGTCTACCTTCAATGCGAAATACTTTCTAAGCAATAAAATACCTAGGTTAGCAAATAACAAAACCAATAGTGAAAACAAAAAACAAAAAAATGCGTAAAACCTATATAGGGTTTTTAGTTAGCCTAATAAAGCTGAATATGATAGAAAATGCGAAAAAAATCAGCTGTTTCATACAAAAATTAATAACGAAAATATCAAAATGTATAGTTTTTCGCGATTTAAGAGTTGGTCCCATAGTAAAACTTATTCAGTTTGATGGTCCTTACCTACCATAATTATTCGGCTTTAGAAAGCTATTACCAAACAGCCTGTATAAAAAATTAGTTACAAATCCTTTTGGCCATAGTTAGTAGGTAATACCTATATACTAAACAGTATTTAAAGTACTTACTTATATTTAATCTTATATTTCGGAGCTTTCGGATTTTTTATCTCTGAATTAATTGGTTACCTACATAAATATAATAAAAACAGCACTATCTGCACTTTACCATAGTAAGTACAGGTATTTCAATCAATAAATAAATAGTACCTACGTAAATTTTTCGTTCGTTACTAAACTCGAGGCGCGTAGGTATGGCTCGCTTTTCGACTATTTACCGACTTCAAAAGGAGGGATACTCAATTCGACCCGTTTTTTTTTTTGTTTTTTGTATGTACATCGATTACTTGAAGACGACTGAACTGATCGAAATGATTCAAACGTTATTACATTACATTACATTACATTAGGTAAACTCCCAAGTTGGTCCCATTTTTTTAAAATTTGTAATCGGTTCAGTACTTTTCAAGTAATCTTGAAAAAAGTACGAAAATAGTATGATTTTGTGTGAACTACCTCGATGATCAGTCGTATAACTTCTTTGTTTATGAACTGAATAAGATAATTATTTTTTTTTGGAAAAGGGATATCTTAAGTGTAGTTCTTTAAAAAAAGGAGGTTCTCAGTTTGACCCGCATGTATGTATGTTTCTCCGCGATTAACTCACGTTTGGCTGAGCCGAATTTTCTACCTAAATAATATACCTACACTACCTAATACAAAAGGTACCTACACTAAAAATAAAAAAATAAAAATTGTTTAAAAAAACAAAAAACCGACTTCAAAATACCTACCTTGAAAAAGCAAGAAATAATATTCGTAATAATAAAAACAGTCTATTGAAGTCGGGTGGGCCTTTTAGAATAAAAAAAAGGAATTTGTACTCCAGCCCCACCCGACTTCAATAGACTGTTTTTATTATTACGAATATTATTTCTTGCTTTTTCAAGGTAGGTTTTTTGAAGTCGGTTTTTTGTTTTTTTAAACAATTTTGTGTGAACTACCTCGATCATCAGCCGTATAACTTCTTTGTTTATAATCTGAATAAGATAATTATTTTTTTGTTGGAAAAGGGATATCTTTAGTGTAGTTCTTTAACCGACTTAAAAAAGGAGGTCCTCAGTTTGACCCGCATGTATGTATGTTTCTCCGCGATTAACTCACATTTGGCTGACTCGATTTTTTTACCTAAATAATATACCTACACAACCTAATACAAAAAGTAACTACACTAAAAATAAAAAAAATGAAAAATTGTTTAAAAAACAAAAAACCGACTTCAATAAACCTAACTCTAAAAAGCAAGAAATAATATTCGTAATAATAAAAACACGTCTATTGGGTGTGGCTTTTAGAATAAAAAAAAGGAATTTGTACTCCAGTTCAGCCCCACCCGACTTCAATAGACGTGTTTTTATTATTACGAATATTATTTCTTGCTTTTTAGAGTTAGGTTTTTTGAAGTCGGTTTTTTGTTTTTTTTTTAAAAAATTTGTACTGTGCCATCATCACTCGTGCGTCGTTGCACGGACGCGGGCGCACCGTGGGAACAGTACAGCGGCACGCACCGTGGGAAGGCACCTTTAGAGCGTGACGTTCGGTTGACACAAGTTTGGTTGCACTCGGAGCGTAGGTTCTAAACGCGCCTCAGTTGACAGTGCTTAATTTATCAACGCCATCTATCGATCGTACAGTTTTTAGTCCTTTGGAAAAGCCCTCATTAGAAACCACTTAGCTACCGGTCTCATTTGACAGATGAATGTGATACATTGCTACTTATTTTTGGGGTGAAAAAAAACATACCAAAGAAAAGTAGCAATGTATGTCGCTAAATAGTTTCTATTTAGATAAGCTGCGGATCGATTCGATGTTTTTCATTGCAAACATCGATATTTTCGATGCATCGATGTATATCGAATATCCCTATTATGCAGGGTTGGTAAGTTGGGGGATTTTTTCGCATTTTTGGGGAAAAATAACGGTCAATGCGAAATTTTGGGGAAATGAAATCTTTGGGGAAATGTTTGGGGAGAAAAATATACAAGGAAGAATTTTGGTTGGAGTATAAATTTAACTCCGATAATGTTTATCTGACTATGTTAAGCGAAGATGAAGTTTCGGAAGTTCTAAACGTTTTAGATGATTCAGTTTAGAACTTCCGATACTTCTTTATTTTCTTATATTTTCTTAATGAACTTAGTTTAATAGATATTAAACAAAAATGGGGAAAAATGTTGCCAAACGTATCATTCTGGAGAAAAGAATTCTTGAATATGGGGAAATTTTATAATCTGCCTTTCTATTGTCTAATTTAAAAATCTATCGCAATCGCTTTCAGGATGTAACACATTGAAGCTTCTTTTTGGAACAAATAAAAACTCACCAAAGAAATGCAGCAATGTTTCACATCCATCTGTCAAACGAAAGCGATTGCGATATGTAGATTTTTTGAATTAGACAATTAGCCCCCTGGATCTACCAACCCTGCTATTCTGTGCTGTCACCAGCGTTGCCATTTACACGGCAATTGTCGTGTTACACGGCAATTTGGGTCTATTCAGCAACAAAACACGGTACACGGCAGTATATTCATTGCCGTGTTCTAAAACACGGCAATCCAATGGTTACTAATTTTTACGATAATTTTATCGATAGTCGATAAGTCCTTATAACGCATATCATTAGACTACATTAGACGCGGTGATGACTCTATGGCTATGTTTACATTTGTCGAGTGAAAACATTCCAGTAGCAATACATTGCCGGGCATGTTCGTTGATTCTTAAAGAACGTCAAACAGACCAGCCCTTCTATTGTCTAATTTAAAAATCTATCGCAATCGCTTTCAGGATGTAACACATTGACGCTTCTTTTTGGGACAAATAAAAACTTACCAAAGAAATGCAGCAATGTGTCACATCTATCTGTCAAACGAAAGCGATTGCGATAGATTTTTTGAATTAGAGAATAATTAGCCCCCAGGTAATGTACTTCTACTGGAACGTTTTTACTCGACTAATGTAAACATAGCCTATGAGCGGGGAAATCCCAGCGCGCATTCGACAATAGATTAGCGCACACTTCATTGTTTATGGTATTCATATCATTCATTCATTTTTTGAAAAGTACATTAAAAAGATATACTAACTGCTGTTTAATGTTTATTAACTTTACTTTGTGTGGTGTGGTGTGAGTAAAGTATTATCATGGATAGTGAGGAAGAAGGGCCGTGTACTCCAAAAAAGGTAAAGAAACGAATACACTTTCCGCAAAAATACCATAATAAAAATTTACACGGCAATTTTGTAGTTTTTATTCCAAAACACGGCAATCCACATCCCAAAACACGGCAACTTAAAATTTCGAAATGGCAACCCTGGCTGTCACTGTCACTGATGACAGCAAGCAGCTCTGCTCTGCTCTTTTGCAGCTGATTGAAAGTTTCGAAAAAATAATTATTTCGTGTTTTGTAAATAAATAAACATTGCGGGATTTTTTAGTATCTACTCATATAACAAACCATACCAAACTACAAGCTAAAATGGTGACCAATACTTTTACTATTCAAGATATCCTGCTATTCGTTTCTAACAAGTCAACCAACAAGAAAGTGGAATTGGATGCTGTTTTACCTTTCATAATCTTGCCCCTTTTACTTTTAATTGCTACAATATCTCTCACAGTTACTATAATTATTATGGTGGTAATAGGAATGGGTACTTTATACGTTCTCTCGAAACCACGTCAAAAAAACAGGCAAGTGGAAATTTTTCTTTTAATACTTTAATATTAGTTTTATCAACTTGTAATTGCAAAGTTAACTAATTATGAACAAAAAAGGTTTTTATTCCATATCTAGTATCTATGTAAGTAATTGACAATTTGTTTGTGTTAGTTTGTTAATAAACTTATGCTAATTATTAGTATTAGTTAGTATAGTTTCAGACATGGGTTCTACTTTCCATTAGTTGGTCTCGAATTTGGGGGTGAAAGTGAGGGGGGAGGGAGGGGGGGGGCTCCCTTACCCCCCTCCTAAAATTTGGGAGTTAGGAAATGGATACTTTTTTTTTAAATGAATTTTCAATTTCCCCGTCGTAGACTTAAAGTAATGATAACAACCAAATTACTGTTATTTTTCGGCAAATTAAAGATAGGGAAGGGGAGGGGGAAGGAAAACAACTCCCTCCTCCAATCCCCATCTGCCGGTGATGCCTATTTTCGAGAAGTATTTTTTTGTGTAAACATAACCTCAAAACAAGAAATATGGAAATTAAGCAGGGGAGGCTAAAAAAGGTGGGGAGAGGGGAGGGGACGTACATACAAAATTTCGCACGTAAAAAAAGTCGTTTCTGGCGCTTCGCCGGCCGCTGCCGCGGCACGCTCGCTTCGCTCGCTCGGCTTGCGCGCTGGGTTCATGTACACCTAACATGCTCGTCGCTACGCTCCTCGCACCTATAACGTGACCTGCGCTCTTTGGTCACCATTACAACGATTTAGCAGTGCCTTCCGTCGCTGAACATGATATTCGCTGAACATGATATTCTCAAAACATCATATTCGCAAAACATGATATTCTCAAAACATCATATTCGCAAAACATGATATTCTTAAAACATGATATTCTCAAAACATCATATTCGCAAAACATCATATTCGCAAAATATCATATTCGCGAAACATCATATTTGCAAAACATCATATTCTTAAAATCTAAATTACGATTATCGATGATTATACCCCAGTACCCCATTTATTTACCCCACTTTTTAATTTGAGCACCACTCGTAATAATGACGTCAGCATTACTCATGTGGTCGGAACCATGTGATTACCAATTGGCCGTAGTGCAAGCTATAAAGGAAGTGTTTCCGTCTAAACAAGTTAGTGGATGTTATTACCATTTTTGTAATGCTGTTTTTAAAAAGAGTAAGGAATTGGAAAATGAAGAAAATGCAGAATGCCGCAGAATCACTCAATTTTGCACTTTTTTGCCTTTGTTGCCTCCAAGATTGATTCCCGATGCCTTTTTTAGGGTTCCGTAGCCTAAATGGCAAAAAACGGAACCCTTATAGATTCGTCATGTCTGTCTGTCTGTCTGTCTGTCCGTATGTAAAAGCCACTTTATTCCGAAAGTATTAAGACTACACAGTTGAAACTTGGTAGGTAGATGTATTCTGTTAACCGCTTAAGGAATTTAATACAAAAATAAGAAAAATAAAAGATTAAGGGGGGGCTCCCCATACATGGAACTTAAACTGAAAAAAATGTTTTTCTTCAAACCAACACGTGTTGGGTGTTTATAGATAGGTCTTTAAAAATGACATTGAGGTTCCTAAGACAACTTTTTCTCAAAGTCAACCGTTTGAAAGATATTCACCGCCAAAGTGGTAAAATGTGTGTCCCCCCCCTTTAACTTTTGAAATAAGAGAGTGAAAAATTTAAAAAAAATATATGCTATAGATCTTAATAAACAATTTAAACCAAAATTGGTTTGAACGAGATATAGTAATTAGTTTTTGAGATATAGCACATTTTCCAAAACCGCAAATATAACTTTGTCATTCATACCAACACTGTGAAAAACAAAGTTATTTTTGCAAACGAAAAATGATAGGTGGTATTAAATATGGTATGGTATAAGGTAACTACGGAACCCTATGGCGCGTGGCCCGACACGCACTTGACCGGTTTTTTCCATTATTGAAATGGCTCCGCGATCAGCCAATAAATTCCTTGACTATTTCAATAAGCAATGGATGAGTAGTATCACAACCGACATTTTAAGTTGTTATAATCAAAAAAACCGAACTACTAATGGTGTTGAGGGCTGGCATCACCGCATAAACACAAAAATCCAATCAAAACCATCTTTGTTTCTATTTATATCTCTCCTTAAGAAAGAAGCCAAGATCCAAAAAAATAAATTGAAAAGAAACACTCTTCATTTTCCTGACACAAAAAGAAACAGAAAAACATTACAAAAAAACGAACAAATAAACAATATAGTCGAAGATTACGTAAAGTGTAAAATAAGCATTCAAGTTTGCCTGAAACGGTTGCTGTTATTAAGAGGCCACTGATAATTTAACTTTAAAGGTACTTATAAGGAACTATAAGGGTTCCTAGTTGACTACGGAATCCTAAGAATTGAGATTTTGTTTTAAATATGAAGTTGCGTTATTTTAAGTTATGTCAAGGCTATAATATGAGCTATTAAATTGTTTCAGAAACTTTTTAATTTTTTTATGTTCGTCGATATTTAGATTTTAAGAATATGATGTTTTGCAAATATGATGTTTTGCGAATATGATGTTTTGCGAATATGAGGTTTTGAGAATATCATGTTTTGAGAATATGATGTTTTGAGAATATCCTGTTTTGAGAATATCATGTTTTGAGAATATCATGTTTTGAGAATATCATGTTTTGAGAATATCATGTTCAGCGAATATCATGTTCAGCGACGGAAGGTAGCAGTGCTACCAACCTAGTGCGCCGCCATTAAACGTCAAAAATGACGACATTGGTCTAATTTTAGACAAATTCTCAATTTTCAGAAATTTATTTCTCGCTTATTATTTGGTTCCTAACCATAAAATTTGGTATTCGTATTCCATATCATTAGTTCTTTACATAAAAAAAATATGAACTCAAAATTCGTGACCAACTAATGGAAAGAAGAGCCGTTTCTGTCCATCCAGTGGACTTGAGGGTCCACCTTTTGTCATTATACCTTGATAGATGACCCGCCCATTTCCATTTGAGTTTAAGGGCCTGTTCCAGAGCATCTGTTAGTCCAGTTTTGTTCCTTATGTCTGTGCCTGTGCACCTTATTTTGTCTATTCTTCTTAATTTTAACATACTTTTTTCTATTGCTCTCTGGCATGTAGTAGTTTACTAATTAATATTTAATATAGTTTAATTTCTCTATTTATGTTCTTCTATGTTACTAATAATATGTCTTCAATAGCTCTCTCTCGTCCCTTGGTCGACTCTACTTTCATCATCTGATGTTAACGTAAATGTTAAGACCTTTTACGATACCCTTAACGCTATTATTACCAAGCATACACCCTACTCACTTAAAAATAATGATTGCTATCCCATTTGGTTTAACTCTAGTTTGAAGCGTTGCATTGCCGATAAACTCAAGTATCACAAATTATATAAAAAGAATAAAAACCCTCGTGACTATGATGCGTTTGACCGTCTTCGTGCTCGGAGTAAAACTTTAATGTCACAATGTTACGATAATTTTATTGCATCTACAGAGTCTGAACTATGCAGCAATACTAAGCCTTTTTGGTCTTATGTAAACAGTAAACGCGATAAGTGTAGCTCAATACCGCCTGTTATGAAATATGATGACGCTGAAGCCTCTGACCACAAAGGGATATGCGAGCTTTTTTCTAATTATTTTAGTTCAGTTTTTGATGGTCAGACTAACAGCCTAAATTCAGCTACCTCATCGATCAATATCTCCGCAACTAGCACGCTTGCTACAATCTCGGTCACTGTTGAGGAAGTTATCGATCATATTAAGAAACTGGATTCTACCAAAGGGGCTGGGCCTGATACTATTCCACCATTCTTTATTAAACGGTGTGCTGATGAAATTAGTGTTCCACTTTGCTTATTATTTAATCAATCACTTGGGTCAGGTGTCTTCCCAGATCATTGGAAAACAGCGTACATAGTCCCGATATTCAAAAGTGGTGACAAATCTAACTGCGCGAACTACAGACCTATCAGTATCCTATCTTGCTGTGCCAAATTATTCGAGTTAATTGTGTTTGCATCATTTTATTTCCACATTAGACCCATGCTGTCATCTAATCAACACGGATTTGTTAAAAATAAGTCCACTGTTACAAACCTGTTGGAATATAAAAATTATTTATGCAGTGCTTTTGCTAAAAATGAACAAGTGGACTCGATTTATACTGATTTCTCCAAGGCTTTTGACAGAGTTGACCATTCTCTTCTCTGTCGAAAGCTTTGTGAGATGGGTATACATGGATCATTACTTCGGTGGGTGGAATCATATTTAAGTCGAAGAAGCCAGTTGGTAGCATATAAGGGGGAGTTATCTGAGCCAGTTTTCGTCACATCCGGGGTTCCTCAAGGATCTATATTGGGACCTTTGTTCTTTATCACATTTATTAATGATCTTGTTCATCGACTAAAATGTCCCAGTTTGCTTTACGCAGATGACCTAAAAATATATTCCGTGGTAGCCACTGTTAAAGATGCGGAAAACTTACAACAAGATCTGGATGCTGTAGCTAGATGGTGTGCTGATAACAATATGTTATTAAATATCAGCAAATGTTTCGTTTTGACTTTCACTAGGAAAATCAACAAAATTCAATATGAATACACTCTTAACGGTCAGAAGCTAAGCAGACAAGATCATGCTAAGGACTTGGGCATCATATTTGATGCCAAACTGACTTTTAGGGATCATTACAGTTATATACATAAGAAAGGTTCCAAGATGCTGGGTTTCATCCTGCGAAACACAAAACATTTTAAGAGGGCTCATAGACTCATATATCTGTTTAATGCTCTTGTTCGTAGTGTTCTAGAGTATGGCTCAATTATTTGGTCCCCTTTCTATGCTGTCCATACTGACAGTATAGAAAACATCCAACAGAAATTCTTGAGAAGTCTTTGTTTTCGCCAGGGGTTGCATCGGAAATTAAATTCTTACTCGACCAGATTAAACAAGTTTCACATGATTAAACTGGAAACGAGACGAAAGCGTACCGAACTTGTTTACCTTCACAAAATCGTCCACTCTATAATAGATTCTCCATCTCTCTTAGCCTCCATTAACTTCAAAACCAGTTACAGGTCTCGTGACCGAAACCCTAAATTATTTTCTCTGCAAGTATACCGTAATAATACATCTTATTACAACCCAGTTGTACGTATGTGTCGCCTTTACAATGATCTGACTCAGGAGCACCCTAATATTGATGTCATGAACGTTAATCCAAATGCCTTCAAGAGGTGTATACACAATATACTTACTTAAGTAAATGAGTCGATTTTACTTACTTTTTATATTGCACATTACCTATATTAGTAATTTTGTCTCTATTGTACTGTAGTTTGTTTAATGTTAATATTGATCCTACTACTTGTTTTAGTTAAACTGATACGATTCAATAATGATTTATGCTTATTAAGTACTATATTAGAGTTTAGCTAACTTAGTACCTAAGTATTTTAAGTACCTATGTTTCTTTCTTAATCACAGAATAATATTGTTTATTAAAGGATGCATGTTGTTGGAGTTCAGTCTAGTACTTGGACATTGTACAATTTGTAATCATTTGCTTTCATGACTGTATTCTGTTATGTGTCTAATAAAGAAAATTAAAATTAAATAAAATTATTCTCTATAGGTAGGTATTTGAGGTATAGTTGCCGGCATATAACTTGGCAAGACTAAAGTGGGGAATTCATTAGATGGACATGCCTGCGGGCAGTTTGTACAGGCATGTCTGTCGCCACAATACACTATGCAGACTCATTAGTTTGTTGACTGTGTCTCAACTGGCTACACGGCTTAGTTGTTAAGAATTTAAGATGCAAACGAGAAAAAAAAACATAATTGCTGGTGCCGCAATAATACTCTTAGATGAATTTGGTGCAAAGAATGGTTTAAAAAAGAAATCACTATAGGTAGTCATGTTAATTTGCTCCAAGAATTAGAAATTGACGAGCCAGGAGACTCATACAAGAAATACTTGCACATGGATCAACATGAATCATTTGAATTTTTATAAAATCTCATAAAGAGCCTAAAATGACAGAATACTAAAATGAGACCGGCATGCAGTGCCTTTTATTTTCCATAAACATGGGTATTTTTTATATTCTCCTAAAAATTCTTCCCAGAAAAGTTTGTTATCATTAAAACTCATTTTATCCTACTCCACAATTTGCTACAAAAATTATAAAAACGTCTAAACTAGTTGCTGTCGCTCTCAGGTCTGAGAGCAGGCGGCCTGCGTCGAGCATTCACACACGGACACTACTTACTTATTACTTTTGAATGATTTAAAAACTAAAAGTTAACCTTGTCTCTCTAGATTTTTGTTATCTTTATAATTATTTCATAAAATAATAGTTAACCAATTATATATTGAAAGTTTTACTACATTAATTTGTGTTTATGTACAATCCTACTAATATTATAAATGTGAAAGTTGGTGGGTTTGGATGTTTAGATGTTTGTTCCTCAATCACGCAAAAACTACTAAACGGATTTGGTTGGAATTTGGCACACAGATAGTAGATATTCCCACGGGAACGAAAACCACGCAGGTGGAAACCGCGGGCGGCCGCTAGTTTGATTATAAATTCTGTAATGATTATATTACAATGCAGGTAGGTAGTAGGTACTTACCTACTTAAATGATAAATAAATCTTTTAAAAATCAAAGAATATAGATGAGTACTTAGGTACTTACATGAGTTACATGGTGTTGATTTTCATTACGTACCTACTTACCAAGATAGGTACCTACACAACACATTATTTAATTAAGTAGGTAACTACCTACTTAAGATAATTATTTGTTGTGATATGTAACGATATTTAACTTTGTTCACAACAAATAATTAGGTACCTTAAAACTTATCTTTCCGATTAGAACCAAAATAACTGTGTGTCGGAATATTACCTCTTTGTTGAATTTTGATGTTTTTTTCCACAATCATACATACTTATCATAGGTACCAACAACACATTAACGATATTACGCCAATATTCTGGTTGTGCCCTTTATACACGCTGTATATTCTTTACTCTAGACCAGCGATTCTTAACCTCGGGTCGCGACCCAAATTCGGGTCGCGAGAGGTATTGGGTTGGGTCGCGAGCCCCCAAACGACTTTAAAAAGTGATAAATTTTTTGTTGCCTGGTGATGAGCGACGACGCGACGAATAAAACTGACTAAAAATCGCACTGCGCGGCCATTTTTTAGTATAAACAAGCAAGATCAGTGGATGAAACTGACTAGAAATCGCGCTGCGCGGCCATTTTTTCTATTAACAAGCAAGATTACAAAATTAGTAGATAAAACTTGACTAAAAATCGCGCTGCGCGGCCGTTTTTTTCCTATAAACAAACAAAGTTACAAGATTAGTAGATAAAACTGACTAAAAATAACACTGCGCGGCCATTTTTTTTCTATTAATAAGCGAGATTACAAGATTAGTAGATGAAACTGACTAAAAATCGCGCTGCGCGGCCATTTTTTGACCAACAGGCAAAATTGAAAATCTTGGAATCGCAGTTAGGGGGCACCCGTAGAAATGTCGCCCAAGGCGCTGGTAGTGCTAAAACCGATCATGAAATTTTGCATACATGTTGTCAGGGGTACAGAAAAAGGACATTCAGTTCCTGAGGGATAGCAAAAAACTGTCCACGCAGACAAGTCGCGACTAGTAAAAAATAAATAACATGTCATTTTAGTACCTGTCACTGCAAAATAAAAATAAAATATTAGGATTAGGGTCGCGGACTTCAATTATATTTCTACTTTGGGTCGCCAGCCAAAAAGGTTAAGAACCACTGCTCTAGACAGTCTAGCTAGACTCACACTCACATATGATTCCTTGTAGCTACGCACTACCTCGTAAAAGTTCGACGGCATCGTAGGATGTGGCCGGCACAGCCTGGCCCGGCACGGCAAACCGTTGCCGTTGAGGAAATTTAAAAGCATATAATTCCATACATTTCACTTCCCTGTTGTGCCGTTTGACGGCTGCCGGGCCGTGCCATGCCGGGCCGTGCCGTGCCGGGCCGTTGGGAATTATAAAAGCGCACAATGGATGTGTTTAATTTTAAGGTCACTATTTTTCTTCTCATGGACCGTCTCATCAGGAGTGTGCATGTTTCTTGTATTTGAACTCGGAGTGCTGCACTTACTTGAAATAACCAAAATTGAGAACTTCGTGTTCCTGTTACTTCTAGCTTGTACATGCTACTTCTTCTATAAAATGAAAGCTGTTGCCGATTTCGAATCGGCCACTGGTTCATCTAAAAGAAAAGTGTACAGGTACTTTTTCCTCACTATCCCCGCAAATTGTTAATACGTTGGAACCTTGTCACTTTAACATCCACATTGACGTCATCCACAACTAAAAATTAAATGTAACAATAGTATTCTAATAGGTAATTTGATATACTAATTATTTTTTGACATCAACCATTTTTTAATGTCCCCACTGCTGGGGCACAGGCCTTCCTTATGGATGGATAAGGAGGATGGACCATAACCCACCACGCGGGCCCAATGCGGATTGGTTGGTGATTAATTATTAAATTTATTATTTTCAATAAGATACGGTCTAGGTATATGAAAAAACTACAATTTTTTTTTATTTGTTTTTGAAGATAAAAAAAAGGCCGCCATTTCCTTTACCAATTTGCGGGGATTATACACAAGTTATTATTATTAAGTGAATATAATTTTAATATTGTGCATTTTTTTTCAGTCCTGTTCTAACTTCAGATTCCCATTATTGTCAGATATGTCAGAAAGAAGTTACTGAAAAGTTTTTTCATTCAATATGGTAAGTGATTGCAAACAAGTAAAGAATATAATTATGTTATCATAGATAGTACTTTAATAATTATACCATAAAAGTGTATAACAGCTTGTTTAATATATTGTTTTTAGGTGGGACTGTTGTATCCTAAGATCAAACTATGTTTACTTTCTAGCGGGACTAGTTTTTGCATTTGGGACTCTTTCATTTGGAGTCAATTTGGGACTCACAATAGTCTGTCAGCCATTATTTCTGCCAAAGTATAGTTTTATCCAAGTATTTTATAGTACCATACTCACGCCGGAAAACTGTGACTATGTGTATTATGAGTTTGAGTAAGTTACATTTTATTTAACTTTGAATGGAGATAGTTAATGTATAGGCCATAATCCCAAAGTTGAATCACAAATAAGATAAAGTTGCTCTCAAAAGAAGCTTAAGGGCGCACCGAGCCTTCAGTAGCGCCGCCACTCAAGAAAAAATCATTACAACGAAATAACTAGGTACCTATGTTAAATAAAATTCTGAAAATATTAAAAAAGTATTAGTTATAAACTATTTTTGTATGTGATTTTTTCCTGGTTTAAATGTGTTTGTGTAGTACAATCTAGATTAACGCCTAAAGTGGCCACTTTGGGCGTTAATCCAGATTTTAACTACGCGAACACATTTAAACCATGAATTAACGCACACAAAATTAGTTGATAGCTAATAGGTACTAGTTTTTATATTTTTTAAGATTTTATTTAACACAGTTATTTCGTTGTAATGATTTTTTCTTGATTGGAGGTGCTAGTGGACGCACGATGTACCTACTCTTAAAAACTATACTAGAATTTGTTACAGTAACTATAATGCTTGTTCACTAAGTTTAAACCCTACAAAGGAACTCAATAATCAGTGCAATATGCATTAGTGTTTAACTTCCCTCCGGTACCCGTGGTCCACCCGCCTAGTTCACCTGGGTGTACCATGCGAAATTATTTTTGCTGATCAAACCATTAAGTTCCTGGTAACATTGTGTGAACCAATTGCTCTGATATTATCTGAGATTATATGGCCAACTAAATAAAAATATCATTTAGTTCACTTATATGCCCCTCTTTTCCTGGAAGTCAAGTGGCAATCGGGAAGCATTATTGTAATTTCAAAAAAGCCTTATTTAAAAAAATCCTTAATTTCAAAAAGCCTTCTTTTGACAATATTATTAGAGCCTTTACATTTTCTCCCCTTATTCAAACAATGTATTACCTACTGTTAATATTTATTATCTTATTTAACTGGCTATGTATGGCTGTTGTTTTATTTGATAGTGTCTTGATAGTGTACCTACTTGCTTTTCTAAGATGTATCTTTTCTGTTTTGTAGTCTGCCAAGCACTCTAGTATTAATTAATGTATTTTTGTGGGTTTTTTTTTTGTTTATGGCTGATTTAACATTAAGGGCGAAGCGAAGCAATTATCATATGCCTATTGTATATAAAGCGGTTAGTTAGATTATGCTAGATCCATGAATTCGCCAGGAAGACACGCGATTTTTTCTTGCGTTTATACACCGTTACTTTTTGATCGTTTTAATCCCGTGGCACAGAATAACTAATAGTACAAGTACAAAAGCAGCATTCCGCAAAGTCATTTAAATAAATAGCTGCTTTTGCTCCAACACAATAAAGTACAATTCAGGTCGCGCAGCGCTAATACTAGTTGCCTCTCTTTCTATCGCGTGCTCTTACCTTTTCTGACGACGCAATGTTAGGGTCGTCTTCCTTTAAATAAACTGTGCTGATCTGCTTAATCAACTTTAGCGCAGCTATACTTAATTTAACCCAGTCTTTAACCCAGCTTTTATGCAGCTGATGTGTGCTACTTGGGATAGTACGAGGCAAACATGTTGAAACTTTTTCGACGGGGTGTTCGTGCATGTGGACTTGTGAGCGACCAATAGCGCGCGCCCCTCTCCCGCCGCCCGCGTGCCTCCGTATATCCAAAATACGCATTCCGTGCAATCCCCACCCGATTTCAAGATGTTTGCCTCGTACTGTACGTTTCAGCAAAATCTTAATTGCTTATTTGTTGTACCTATTGCAGACTGAAAATATGTTTCGTAGCGTGCGTGTATGGTGTGGGGTATTTATTTGTCATATCCATTGTACTGATTCATCAACTACTTGTTTACATTCCAAAGTATAGTAGTAAGTACCTCCTATTTAATCTTTATTTGAATGCATCTTGATAAAATCACTGTTTTTGTTATAAGAATACTAACGGCTGCCCGCGACTTCGTCCGCGTGAACTCTAGGAAGCCTTTAACCAGGTTAAAGTTCCGCGATTGATGCCGGAGTTCCTCAGGGGTCGGTGCTCTCTGCGACGCTTTTCCTGCTACACATCAATAACCTACTAATATTGGGCATTATTGGCTATGCGGATGACAGTACTGTCATGGAGAGATATCTGTCCAGCGCGAAAGCAGGTGGAGATGAGGTAAAAATAATGAGAGAGGCCATGGTTGAGCGATTGAACCTGACGTTAAGTCTCGTCTCCCAATGGGGTGATGAAAAATAAAACACAGGCATGTCTGTTCACCGCGAAAAGGAGTCCATTTACCTTAACTCCTACTTTCCGAGGAGGTACCTACATATATCCAAGATTCCAAGTAACCGATTCTCTCCAGCTTCTTGGCATTGAGTTATCTTCTGACCTTAACTTCGGCACCTCCATCGAGTCCAAGGCTCAAACTGCAGCTAGGAAGCTGAGCGTCCTAAACAAAGTCAAGCGTTACTTTATCCCTGGGCAGCTTTTAACTCTTCATAAAGCTCAAATCCGATCTTGCATGGAGTACTGCTGCCACCTTTGGGATGGCTCGGCGAAATATCAACATGCTGCACTGGACTCGGTGGAACGCAGAGCCAAGAAATTAATAGGCGATGGAGAACTGGTAGCAGCTAAGCTTAACAGTTTAGCTCACCGCCGAAAAGTTGCTTGCCTATCGGTCTTTTATAGATTGTACTTCGGTGAGTGTGCTCAAGAGCTGCATGAGCTCATTCCACCTTCTCCTTTCTACCATCGGACAACTAGACGCACTGCAGGTTACCACCCATTCTTGGTTGATATACCTTGTCTGCGTACCAAACGCTACTCATCATCGTTCATAATGCGCACAGCTATGGAATGGAATTCCCTGCCGGCGGCGTCTGTGTTTCCGAGCGCATACAACCTGACTCTATTCAAGGCCAGAGTGAATAAGCACCTGGGCAAGCTCGCTTCATCGTAGATTCTGTCTTTGCTTTTGGGAAAGACAGGGGTCAAGAGCAAACCCATTAACTATAAAAAAAAATCCTATGTCCTTCTCCGTACCCCTGACCACATGTATGCAAAATTTCATGATGATTGGTTCAGTAGTTAAGACGTGAAGGTGTATGTAAGGATAGTAAGATCACATGCATTAGGATGGAACTGCGATCACTAGATTTTTCGTATCTTAAAGTAAAATCATTAGACTATAATGTATCACGCCCGTCCCGAACCCCATCTCATACACTTTTTTGGGCATAGAAAAAACTTCATTTTCTGACCAACTAATGGACCGATTTTGATGCGGTTTTGTTGTAGGATCATAGAACATTTTATCATGTTTATCTTTTCAAAGGTTTTTTGTGTCGGGGGTCCTTTAAAATATATTTTTTTGATTTTATAACTGAAAACGATATAAAATTACAATTTCTTTTCCAGAACCGCAGTGGAGGAGACTAGTGAATGTACTTAATGTATGAAGAGGCATAAATGACTGAAATGTAGTATGCGTACCTGGCTATTGTAGCACCATGCACAAATTTTAATATTTATTACATTTCATTAGTATAGGTAAGTATTAAATTTAGAATTACCAGGAGATATTACCGTAAAGAAAACTAAATTATTACTGACTAACATAATCTGTTAATTAGTTATCTTCATGGATCACTTTCTGATATACCTACTTTGGTCTGAATTTAGCACCTAGGTAATATGAGGCTCGAATTCGCATTTTTGTAATCTTGATAAATAAGTATTATATGTATAATTTTTATACCTATGTAGTAGAATCTCTTACTCTAAGCAAAATTATATATTTTGGTACCTGTTAGGTATTCAGCTAGCTAGGTATTCATATCGATATTCTCAAACATACGAAAGTACTTAAATATTATTAAATACTGTGCTATAGTTGTTGTATTGTATTTAAGTATTACTTACTACAGAATAGATATAGTAGCAGGGTAGAGAAGCAGGGCATCTATGAAAATATTGATGGATGTGAATGAAGCAAAAGAAGTGTGCAAGGATCGTAGCAGGTGGCGATCCATAGTCTCTGCCTACCCCCATGGGAAACAGGCGTGAGTGATTAGCGTATAGTTGGCAGCCTCACCATGGAATTAGAAGGTTTTGACTAGGACAAAAAATTGTTAGTAAATAGTGATAAATAGTGAACTATAGCATATAAATAGTGATACTATGGTTCAAAAGATATTTGAGTATCTTGGTGAGGCTGCTAACTTGACGTCAAGCTGGCAGACACCTTAAGAAATACAGTTCGTATCAATGTGATTTGTATGCCAAAAAATTGTTAAGAAATAGTGAATCGTATACGCAAAATTTCAATGATATTGCTTCAATACAAGCCGAGATATTACGGTCTCAAAGTGGGCTGCTAACTTGACGTTTCTGGCGATAGCGATTCCAGAGAAACGGGTACAAATTATAAACAAATAATTATATCAAAAAATTGTTAGTGAAATTGTGATTCTTACGATATAAATAAAAAAAGAATTCTTCATTCCTATTTTCTAAAAATCGAATGTTAACTTCTACATAATACTCTGAATAGAGGCTGTCGATCAATATTGAACTTTGCTCCACAGTTATAAGGTTTCAACTTGATTGCAATCATGAGGTGAGTACTATCAAGCAAAAAATGAAATTTATATTTTTTGACTGTGTCAATAGTCATAATATCCTCGGTTCAAGGCTATTGATTTGGTATAAGTAAACAAATATTTTTCTACTTACTATTTTATTTTTTATTAAATCTCATCAAAAACAAATTGATTGTGTAATACTACTCTAAAAATAATTAATACTACTACTCTAACCATATATAATAGGTCTTTACCTATGAAATTGCCGATTTGTATGGAGATTTTTCAAGAAGTTGCATTTTTCATAATAGCATTTTCTTTGTTCATTTAACAACCATGAACACTCATGTAACAAAACTTTTATGTACTAATGTTTGAACACTATGCTAACTTATTTCCATTTAAGATAAGCGAAAAAATAAGTTTTGGTTAAGTTACATTACAACCCCTTCGGTCACCCTTTTTTTTGCTCACAAAAAAAGAGTCACTTTCAAGATCTTTTTTTTTATGTCAGGAAAGCTAAAATATGGACTTTATTTTTACTGATAGTTAACTATCATTATCATAATTCGATGTAATATTCACGATTTTGTTAAAATTTTAAATTATAGAAGTTATTATTTTCTCTGTATGTGACAAAATATCGGCAATTTCATAGGTAAAGACCTAATATATACCAATACATCTACTCTAATCATCAGTAACGGCCGGTTTCTGAATTGAGAAATTCAAGTTGAGCACTACTTAAGTACAAATTTTGTATGCGTGAGTAACATTTGAGTAGTGCTCAACTCCAATTTCTCAATTCAGAAACCGGCCGTAAGTAATACTACTCTCAGTTCATTTATTTAGTTATTTATTCGGGAAAAACTAGAAATATTTTCTACTTATATCATCTACTTCCTACCTACTTACCTACCTACTGATTACTAATTTTATTATAAATCTTACCAAATAGGTACCTAACGTTAAAGTTTCAGTTACTAAAAAAAATACAAAATATTCATTTTCAAAAAATTACAGGTTAGGGTATTTTCATTAGACTCCTCCCTTTAAGTTATAGTTTTAACGTTAGGTACCTAATTGGTAGTTAAATATTAGTAGTTTTTCCTAAACTAAATAAATGAACTGAGAGTAGAGTATTAAACGACCAAATTTTTTTTGATGAGATTTAATCAAAAATTTTTTGATTGTGTCAATACTCTAAAAAATAAAAAAAGTGGGTAGATAAATATTTGTTTACTTATACCAAATCAATAGCCTTGAACCGAGGATATGACTATCGACACAGTCAAAAAATATAAATTTCACTTTTTTGCTTGATAGTACTCACCTCATGATTGCAATCAAGTTGAAACCTTATAACTGTGGAGCAAAGTTCAATATTGATCGACAGCCTCTATTCAGAGTATTATGTAGAAGTTAACATTCGATTTTTAGAAAATAGGAATGAAGAATTCTTTTTTTATTTATATCGTAAGAATCACAATTTCACTAACAATTTTTTGATATAATTATTTGTTTATAATTTGTACCCGTTTCTCTGGAATCGCCATTTCCAGAAACGTCAAGTTAGCAGCCCACTTTGAGACCGTAATATCTCGGCTTGTACTGAAGCAATATTATTGAAATTTTGCGTATACAATTCACTATTTCCTAACAATTTTTTGGCATATAAATCACATTGATACGAACTGTATTTCTTAAGGTGTCTGCCTGCTTGACGTCAAGTTAGCAGCCTCAGCAAGATACTCAAATATCTTTTGAACCATAGTATCACTATTTATATGCTATAGTTCACTATTTATCACTATTTGCTAACAATTTTTTGACCTAGTCAAAACCTTCTAATTCCATGGTGAGGCTGCCAACTATACGCTAATGCGTGAGTATATGTATGTATGTATGTAGATATAATTATACTACCGTACAGAAAGGAAACTCTCCACCCAGCCCCAGAATCAATTACCTCACCCCTCACCGCGAGTTCATGTGCCGAATCGTGTGCTCATTTTGTCGTGAGTGTCAACAGATGTCAACTTTCGTACACGAGGCGGCGTGAATTTAAGTTAGAAAAAGCAAAGCAAAACATTTAATATCACTCATGAAAACATTTCTTGTCACCGGTCAATACATATTATTGTTAAAATGGTGAAAAACCAATATATTTATTTGTGTGTCTGATGCGACACAATTCCCGGTAGTAGCCCTAGCTTTACACACGCGCGTACAAAACGTCATCTGTGTCCTTTAGTTGCAGTAGTTCGGTTGTTAGTCCGGTTAACCAAACTATATAGTTGCATTAGTTCGGTGATTTAAATGGCCGAACTGTTATTTCTACAATTAAGTGTAGTGTAGCAATAGTTCCGTAGGTCCTAAGTCCTAACGTACCTACCGAAAGGCTCCCGTGGCACATGTTACGGTCTTCGGTGGCATAATCGTGAACTCTTTGATATATACTATAACACCATCTCCCCATTTTTGTTTTCTTTTCATCGTAATCCAAAAGTGTTTGAAAATCATAGAAGTAAAGCTTCGCCATATTTATGTGACCCTGGTACTTTAGTGACGTACTCGTAGTACGTATAAGCCCAATCTGAAAGCACTTAATAGTAGCAACAGTTCGGTGATTTAAATCAACCGAACTAATGCAACTATAAAGTTGCACTAGTTCGGTTAACCGGACTAACAACCGAACTACTGCAACTAAAGGATCTGTGTAACGTGTAACGTTTGTGTAAAGGCTGGCGTCCACTAGGCGCGCCGAGTCGAGCCAAATAGAATAGCAAAAATTCGCCTCCGTACATTTACTATGACACTGCCACCCATTTGCACTAAACTTAAAAATCGCCTAAGTCTTTTCCTAACTAGCTTCTTTCTTAGCAAAAAATTGGTTTGCACTAACCTTAGGACGTTTCTAAATGCACTTTGGGCTATTCTTAACTTACGGGCTGGATATCGAGCGCCCAAGGCTTAAGAAATTCCTATGTTATGAATTGTAAAACTGTGGTTATAGTCTGTGGCCGTCAATTGTGACAAAAAACATAATTTTTTGCTGAAAAATGGAAGACAGCTGAGAATTCATTGAAATAATAAAATTACTAAACGACTCGGTGGAAAATCGCAAAAATTGCCGTATTACAATACAATCACTGCATTTATAAAAGAATAATAACGTATGAAATAACCGTACTTGTATGTAAACTTCTGGCAAAGGCTGCCGTGCCAAGGTTAATTTTTGACCCCAATTACCGTATAATTTGGCAATTACCATACCATTGGCAACACTGCCGCGATTTGATTTCTATTTTCTAAACTGACAGTTGATGACTTAACTTTTTCGATCGCCCTACCAAATGAAATAAACCAACGCCTTATCTTTCGTCTCCTTTTAACTCACTAATGAATCAATAAGAAGTTTCAACTAAAATAATATCCCTATGACCTACTTTACTTCGCCAGTTTAAAAATCTATAAACAATTAATATTTACATTCATTCATTCATTCTTTTAGCAAGGCGATGTCCAAGTTACGACGACGTAGTCTGTTAGTGCAAACAAAAATTTCAGCTCGGCTGTTCTAGGCTGTTCCTAAGCTAAGATAATTCTTAACTACACGCCTAACTTGAGTTTAGTGCAAACGGCTGTGCATCCATTGACTGGCGTCGATTCGGCACGCTTCGGCTCTTCTCCAGTGGACGCAGTTTCATAGTAAAGGAACGTACCCAACCCATACTACGTGCCCCGTTAAGGGGAGGGGTCTTTAAAATACCACGCTTGGTCACAAAGGGGGGGAGGGGGGCCTATGTTTTGTCACGTAGTCAATATTCTCAATGGAAATCTGGTTCTTTTTTTTTCAAGCTGTATTCAAATATGGCACCAAGCGAAAATTTTTTTCTTCTTAATTCATTTTTTCAATTGTATGTAAAATTATAGTACACACTCTTGGCATTACGTGGCAAGCGCCTTACTAAAAAAAGACAAAAATGAGCAAAATTTTTTTAGATTTCTGTAAAAAACTATGTAAAAACCATTATGTATGAAATACTACGTGAAAACTAGGGAGGGGTCTTGGCTTATACTACGAGTGGTCACCGAAGGGCGGGAGGGAGGTCAAAAATTGTAAAAAATACGTGCCGGACTACAGCTGCGCCACAAAAAAAAAGTTGGAAATCTGACATTTTGACTATGCCATGATGAAGTCTATAGTTTGTCGGAGTTTGTCGCCAAAAACCAGAGTTTGTCGGTCTTCCGTTTAGGAGATACATGTGGCTCAGCTGTAGAGACGTCTCTACAGCTGCGCCACACAGATCTCGAAAACGGAAGGTCGTAGCGAAAATCTGATTACTTGTATGTATAGCCGTTAGTTTGTCGCACAAAAACCAGAGTTTGTCGGTCTTGCGTTTAGGAGATACGTGTGGCGCAGCTGTAGAGACGTCTCTACAGCTGAGCCACACAGATCTCGAAAACGGAAGGTCGTAACAGAAATCTGATTACTCGTGTGTGTAGCCGGTAGTTTGTCGGAGTTTGTCACCAAGAACCAGAGTTTGTCGGTCTTGCGTTTAGGAGATATGTGAGGATACGCTGTGTAGACCTTTCTACCTGGATCTTGAGAACGGAATGTAGCGATAATCTGATTAGTCATATCTATAGTCGGTAGTTCGACCGAGTTTGTCACCAAATACCAGAGTTTGTCGGTCTTGCGTTTAGGAGCTATGTGAGATTTTCGCGACGACCTTCCGTTTTCGAGATCCAGGTAGAAATATCTCTACAGCATATCCCCACATATCTTCTAAACGTAAGATTGACAAACTCTGATTTTTGGTGACAAACTCCGACAAACTAATGGCTACACACTCGAGTTATCAGATTTTTGCTACGACCTTCCGTTCTCAAGATCCAGGTAGAAAGGTCTCCACAGCGTATCCTCACATATCTCCTAAACGCAAGACCGACAAACTCTGGTTCTTGGTGACAAACTCCGACAAAATACCGGCTACACACACGAGTAATCAGATTTCTGTTACGAGCTTCCGTTTTCGAGATCTGTGTGGCTCAGCTGTAGAGACGGTCTCTACAGCTGCGCCACACGTATCTCCTAAACGCTAGACCGACAAACTCTGGTTTTTGTGCGACAAACTCCGACAAACTAACGGCTATACATACAAGTAATCAGATTTTCGCTACGACCTTCCGTTTTCGAGATCTGTGTGGCGCAGCTGTAGAGACGTCTCTACAGCTGAGCCACACAGATCTCGAAAACGGAAGACCGACAAACTCTGGTTTTTGGCGACAAACTCCGACAAACTATAGACTTCATCATGGCATAGTCAAAAAGTCAGATTACCAGCTTTTTTTTTGTGGCGCAGCTGTAGTCCGGCACGTGTAAAAAATGGGTCACGGTCACGTTCCCTAAATGTATGGAGGCGAATTAATACGACTCAACTCGGCGCGCCTAATGGGCGCCAGCCTTAATAGGTAGTTATAACGGAGCGGTTGTATGGAGTGTCCGGGGTGTGGTATTACATCAAATGCACATTAGAAATGCACATCGTAATTGAATTACCTATGCGAGTGATAAATAAACTATTTGTTATCAGCCGTTCGGATCACGCGACCACATACAGTCTTTTTTTTTTGTTCTGCGATTGCAACATTCTTGATACCTACCTAGTTAATAGGCTATAGGTTTTTTTGAAGTTATTTTTACCATTTCTAGTCTCATAGAATATACATGTTTGCTTTTGTCTTATTGATTTACTTACTAGAAATTTTATTAAATTGTTTGTAAATTTATTCACTTATCGAAAATATACCTACTAATTAATTCACGATAAGATGTAATTTTGTTTGTTATAAATAAATATCCTATGGTAAAATAAAATGACAACTAAGTGAAGTATTCCTTTAACTATTTATTCCACGACAAATGATCAACACAAAAGTAACAAAGGTGACGAATATGGGAACGGAAATTGTCATCCACTAAAGGAAAGGAAGGTAGTGGAACCCACAGTAAACCCTCAGTAGACGAAACTTTACAGTATGATAAAGTATCATAAATGAAACATATTTTTTAAATTATCAAAATCTTTTTTTTTTCGATATTTGTAACATAGGTTTTGGTTCATACTATATTACATCCCTGCAATGTTTCATCGACTGAGGATTTAATGTTGGGGTCTCCATACAAAAGATCGCTTCATTTTCTACACTATAATTAAAATAAGTACAGCCAGGCGATTCCGAAACGAAAATCTCAACTCACTTCGAAAGTCATCCACGTCACATGAGTTTGATATTGGAAATTAGATAATTGTAGGTTACTTTATCAATGGGAATGTCCGAAAAAAATCAAATTGGCTGAATATTTTTTTATAGGTAGGAATAAGCTCCCTTAGTAATAGAAAAACAAACAGAATTTTCGGTTGCGTGAAAAAATTAAAAAAAAAATATGTCTCTTCGACTTCACAAATATAGCAAAGTAACAGCAGAATGGTGATTATACCTTTGCCATCACCTGCCACAACCACAACAAGGTATTAAAAAAACATTGCAACACAAAATGTCAAAACTTTGTTTTTTTTAATTCTTTTTAGTTGTCATAGTGGCAGGTGTTGGCAAAGGTATATATAATCTCCATTCTGATGTTACTTTCCTACATTTGTGAAGTCGAATAGTAGTTTGTTACACAAGGGATGTAAGTGAGCTATTACAGAACAAGATCCAATTTGGCGCCCGTGCGAGCGCAGCTCGCAAAGGGCGCTAATGGATCGAGTGCACCCGAGATATTTAGACGCCCGAGCAAGCGTAGCGAGCGAGGGCGAATATAGTTCGAGGGTGTAATAGCTACTTACAACCGAGGTAAGCATACTATTTTACATCATTCATGCGAGGTAAATTCAATAAAAATAAAACGTTAAAGGGTTATTTCATTGAAAACTCGTGGGGTTGATCAGACCATTAAACTGAACAACTTTCATTATGGGACCAACCTCGAAATCACGAAAAAAAATCAGCTGTTTTTGCATTGCAGAATTTTGCATACCTAGCTTGAACTGAAATGAAGTGCCGCCATTTTCATTGTTTTTTTTTTGCAGCCAAAAGTTCCGTCAGTTTATAATAAAAGAAAAGATATTGGTTCACTAAGGAGTTTTAAATGCTTGAATTGTAAAGTAACTTTATGCTCATATTAGACGGGCCTTTTTTCGTTCATTTTCGATGCTTCATCGCAGTGAAGCATCGAAAATGACGTGTCTAATTAAGTAGATTCATCTTTCATCGCGATGCGCCTTTTCGATGAAAGTCACTAGACGGCAGTGCGGTTTCATCGGGCATCGGACTTTCATCAGTCATCGCATCGGAAATGAACAATAAATGACGCGTGTAAACAGTGCCATTCACTGCAGTGAACGGCATGTCGTCACTAACTTATTTATGTTTATTTTAAAATGCCTTTATTTTTCGTTTTTAGACTTTTTTCAACCCGCATCATGCAACACGCATACAAGCAGTGCATGCAAGCATTTTTTTTCTCTTTAATTAACTTTTAATTCTTTAATCAAAATTATCACGCACAACCTGTTGCCGCGAAATTTTGTGAGAAATGAGAAATACTACATTCATTTTACATTTAATGTCTAAATACCAAAAGTCGTTCACTGGTCACTAGTCACTGCCTTTTTCATCGAAAATGAAGCACTTTTGATGACCATCTAATATCTGCATTACAGTTAAAGCATTACGCGTATGGACTAGTGGCACCAGTATTAATAATACAAATTATTATAAAAAACAAAATTATTCTACTAACATAGGTTAAGTAAAAACTCTGTTACTAACAAAAATGAGTCTTTGTCACTTGAATTTAATAAATAATAATAATAATAATTCACCATCCTTGAATTGTTAAGTGATTTGAAAATGGAACGTTCTATCTAAACAATGCACTGTGTTGCACATGCCAACTTACACAGCCTCATACTATATAAGTAAATCCTAGTTACCGAGCATTATGACTTTTTTTTTTTCACGCAACTGAAATTCTGAAATTTTTTTCTATTACTAAGGGAGCTTATTCCTACCTATGAAAAAATATTCAGTCAATTTGATTTTTTCGGACATTCCCCATTAAATACCTATTAAAATTAGGTAACTACAGAAGCAACCTGAAATCTCTTGCAATTAATAAATTAGTCTATTATTATCTTTTCCAAACTACATAGTGCGAAGTGAGGTGACTTACGAAGTTAGTTGCTAGTTTCGTTTCGGAATTTCGGAATAGGTAGCACGGCACGGCAGGTCTCGGCACGTAACTTGAGCGGTGAAGTCATTTTTAGGTCTCATTGGCGGGAGACGTGGTGCGGGGCGACTGCAAACATGTGCAGTATCCCCTCCAATGAGGTTGGCAACGCAAAGCTAATTGTAGATGTCGCTGCGTACGCTTGTTCTTAAGACAGTAGACGTTCAGAACAAAATGTATGGGAAAATAGGTACACCTAACCTACCTATTTATTTTGTGGTATTTTTTTTACCGAAAAAGAACCATTGACCCAAAATGAATATAAAAGACTATTCTACAATGCAAGTGCCGGAATTGAAAGCTAAATTAAGACGTTTTTGAATAAAACGTAAGAATTAATATAAGAATTTATATAATATTATAATTTATATAATGTTATAATATTTATAACGTACCTATGAATTAATGTAAGAATTTACAGTTTTTTTTTATATCCAGATCCAGATAACATCTTTACAGCCTATTACACAGAATTTGATCATTTTAAAGCTATAAAAAAACGATGCTTAAAGTAAAAGTCCTTTGTTTTGATAGTTCTCGTGGAACAAGGGTACGCAGCGCCATTTTGACAGTTGCCTTCCCCATTTTTCTCACCGCTCACGATTCGTGCCGGCATCTATACTATACTTACTTAATAACAAATTATTTTTATAGCGTTGACTAAAGCATGTTCCAGACGGATTAAATCACGCCTCCCAACAGAGGTGACCTTGCTTAATTTAATCCATCTAGACGGCAGATTTAATCCAAATTTCTCCAACCAATCCAAATGACCTTCACCGTCCTTGGAGGAAGGGCGCGAGTTCCAACACAGGCACGGTAATGATATTTATCAGTACTCCAACTTCATACTGCCCGGCATTTATATTGGCAAGATAAAAACGAGACAAAAGATGTGCAGCGCCACAAATTTTAGTGTTTGTGGCTATTGCGCATCTTTTGTCTCATCTTTCTCTTGCCAATTTATATGCCGGCATCTGTACAAATAGTCGAAAAGCGAGTCGTACCTACGCGCCTCGGCCCTCGAGTTCAGTCTGCACTCTGCACTCGGTACACAAACAGTCGCGAATGCGCCGCAGTGATGAACGAAAGATGTATGTAGGTCAGGTACTATTGAGGTAATAAATATAACAGAAAAAATACTATAAAATATCGACTCAGCCGTCGCAGTTCAGACGGGCTCAAATGGCTCGGCTGCTACGGGTGAGTCGATTTTTTCTAGTATTTTTAGGGTTCCGTAGCCTAAATGGCAAAAAACGGAACCCTTATAGTTTAGTCATGTCTGTCTGTCTGTCTGTCTGTCCGTCTGTCTGTCCGTCTGTCTGTCCGTCTGTCTGTCCGTCCGTATGTCACAGCCATTTTATTCCAAAAGTATTAATATTGAAACTTGGTTGGTAGATGTATTCTGTTAACCGCTTAACGATTTTAACACAAAAATAACAAAAATAAAGATTAAGGGGGGGCTCTCCATACATGAAACTGAAACTGCGAACGTGTGGGGTGTCAATAGATAGGTCTTTAAAATTGACATTGAGGTTTTTAAGACAATTTTTTCTCAAAGTCTACCGTTTGAAAGATATATTTCGCCAAAGTGGTAAAATGTTTATCCTCCCCCCCCCCCCCCCCCCTTTAACTTTTGAAATAAGAAAGTGAAAAATCTTAAAAACATAAATGCTGCATGTAGATCTTAATAATTACTTTCAATGAAAATTGGTTTGAACGAGATATAGTAATTAGTTTTTGAGATATAGCACATTTTCCATAACCGCAAATATAACTTTGTCATTCATACCAACACTGTGCAAAACAAAGTTATTTTTGCAGACGAAAAATGATAATGGTATTAAATATGGTGTGGTATAAGGTATCTACGGAACCGTACGGCGCGTTGCCCAAAACGCACTTGGCCGGGTTTTTTCTATTATATTTATTACCTTAATATAGAAATAACATTCTGAATGCCAAAAGTCTAAAAATTCAATAGGTACTATTGATTGAAATACAAGTTCTTACTATTGCAAAGTGCAGATTGTGCTGTTTTTATTATAAATATAATTAACCAATAATCCAGAGATAACATTTTTAAATACCTGGAAAGTCCGAAAACTAAGATTAAGTATACTTAAAATATTATATAATTCGTAGGTATTGTACTAAGGATTATTAAATAATTTGTTTCTCCCATCAATAATGTAATATTTTTTTTTTTTTTTTTATTTTACCATTAGTTTTGCTAATCTAGTTATATTATTGCCTTGAAATTAATTGATTGAACCAGCGCGGGTTTATTTAGGTAATTATATCAAGGACAGGGTCGAGTTACAGTACTGATAGATATCATTTCCGTGGAATGGGAAAGAGTGTCGGCGCTAGGGTTGCCAACATGTCTAAGGCGAAATATAGTATTTTTCAAATAAGGCTAAAAAAAATTAGTACACCTTAAAATAATATAGTATTTTATGGAAAAGGCAAAAATTAGGCAAATATATTATTATATTTTACTTTTTTAATTTTTATAAAAACTATATTTTTTGAACTTTTTGCATTTTTGAACAATGTTTTGGTCAAAATCATAAACCATAAATAAAACAATCATGAATCAAAATTAAAGTCTCATATTATTTTCTACAATCAATATTAATTAAATATAAGTAAATTAAAAACTCGTTTTTAACTTACTTACGATTGTATCAGTATTACTGATTAAGTTAAGACATGAAAGAAATTCGTCCATGGTTAAGATTAAGATATATTTCGTCCATGGATTAAGATTTAATTAAGTTGTCAATTTTATATTGACAAGTTTGGAACGCAATAAGACAGATAGATACGTTCAGAATTCAGATACAACTTATTATTTGTTATACATATTATTTGTTATATGGTGTGACTATAAACTACACGCTATCGAATCAGTCAAAATGCACGATCACAAATAAAAAAAAAAGAAACATTTGTTTCTTAGCGATCGATGTTGAAAATATAGTATTTTTGCGTACTGTATATTTCTTCAACAGTATATAGCACGCAGACCCGAAACATAGTATAATACTACATATTATTAAAGTATGGTTGGCAGCCCTAGTTGGCGGCGCTTGGATGTAAACTCGTGTAGCCGCAACACAATCCACGGATGGAAACCACGCCCCCATCAAGCTTCCACCAAGGTGACCTTGGTTGGGAGGCGTGATTAAATTCGTCTGGAACGTGCTTAAATGAAAATATAAGTTATTATTCAGGTATTGGTGCTAAACGAAAGTTATATTTTAAATCAATTTAGAAATATCTTTGGCTTCCTTATGTGTCGCTAACACAAAAGAGAAATTTCTTAATCTATGAGCTAACTTATGACTAAATATTAACTTAATTTAATAATCGGTCCCTTTTTAGTATACACAAGATGCTTATAATTAGATTTTTATCTAGGAACCTTAGTAAGTTTATGCTTTCCATAGCATTTACCTATACAATACCTACAAACTTTATTTTTTTACAAACTTCACATAAATGAAGATTATGAAGTCCCCGAAACTGCCTGTGAAATACTCCATAAAACTATTGTGGCCACCATGATAACTCTATAAGTAATATTTATCAATATTAAACAAAATTTCCTTCAACCTATTATACAGGTATAACCCGTATAACATTGACAAAAACAAGATTGCACCAGAATGCTAGCTAAAACAGAGTAATCATTAGACCTCTAAATAAAGAAGCTTATTATTATACGGCAACACGACTACTTATCTTCTCATTTCCAACAAGTAAACGAAATGTTTGCAACCGGCCCACGGTGGTCAATTATCAGATTTTAGAATGCAAAAAGTTCTCTTAATTCAAAGTATTGCTTTACCGTATTAGGATCGTTAAAAAAATAAGATCGGAAAAAAAATTTGTTAAGTAAGTAGTCGTAGGTGGCGATATTGATATAAATTGTTTGCTAACATATTACACTATTGCCCTAAACAAGAAATCTCGTGATACAATTTGAAACTTTTTTCTCGTGCCATAGAAAGTCAAATTTATACAAATAAATATAAATATGAAAAAACCTAATGAATAAATCAGATACTTACTATTTTTTTTCTGTGATATGCATAGCTGATAAGCTGTAGTTTATGTTCCACTAAAGATATCTGTACAAAACAGAAAACAAACATGATTCCGTAACAATTTACAAACATGCAAAAAACGCTCAAAACGAGGTTATGCAATTTCAAACGTCAGTGCTGCTTCGACTGCTGTACTAAAAATGTGTAACTATTCCAGTTAATAGATTAACTAATAATAATTACAAAAAATATAACAAGATGTCGCTATCTGATAACAGATTTTTATACTTTTTGGGTTCTAAAATCTGGTAATTGACCACCGTGCGGCCGCAGTGTGCGCTAGGCGCCTCGATACATACATGCAGGCGACTGCTTAGAATGCATCGTAGGCGCGAGGCTTACAACCAAAGACCATGAGACCAAGGCGCCTATCTTAGCGATCTACCTTCCAGTGCGGTCACCGTGTATCCTAGATGTATCTAGGCGCTAATCTAGGCTAATCTATCACTGTAGGTGTGTAGGCGGCCCAAGTTTAAAAAAATCTTAAAAGCAACAAAAAATCTGCCTGAGAATACTTATAAGATGGTATTGTACTATCTTAAAAACACTATGTCCAAATTATAGATCTGTTAATCTTCCGGTGGTATATAATCTGGTACAACCTGTAGGACCTTCTCTCTCCATCTAGCCTTTCTTGCTTCTTGCTCCCTCTTCAAAGCGTTCAAAGCCGGTAAAGTCCTCCAGCAAGTTAATATCTTGAACAGCAAATTACTTAAAAGAGAACAAATCATTACTTATCTACGTCAACTTTTTAACTAAGTTCAATATCTGTAATATTTAAATTTGCACATCAAATTGTGGTTAAATCGTTTGTTTAATTCCACAGCAACTTATTTGGCGAAAGATCTGTGTACCTAACGTGCAAGTTCAATGTGACCCTTCCTGATCACACTGCCTAAAAAGCAAAAAAAAAACTGCCTAAAAAAACCTAAAAACACTACCTAAAAAAATGACCAAAACGCAGGATGACTAACTTACAGAATGACTAAAGCGCAAAATGTCTAAAATGCAGAATGACTAACTTGCAGAATGACTAAAACGCAAAATGTCTAAAATGCAGAATGACTAACTTGCAGAATGACGTATTTCGATTTCAAACAGACAATGAATTACTAGGACAATTGCTTCATGGATGTTTTGCAACTTAGACCTTTTCAATCCTTAGGCAAACTACTGCTTAGTCATTCTGCGTTTTAGACAATTTGCTTAGTAGACGTTTTGCTCATTAGACATGAACATGAGGCATTTTGCTTCGTAGACATTTTGATTTTTAAGCTGCGTGATCAGGAAGGCAGTTAGAAGGGAATGGCGCTATATGCGATGAATAGCACCATCTCCTTCTAACTGTACCCTTGCAGAGATTTGAGTTCGAGTTTGAATGTATTATACGAGCTTTCGTTTTTAAGCTCACCTATTGTAATATTTGACTGCTTTCTGAAATTTCGCATCTTGTTCTTTCTTCACTATATTTATTGCTTCTTTGTATTTTCTGAAGACCAATTGTGTTACGAACAAATCATAAAAGTCATCTGCTACTTGTTTCTTCAATGTATACCCATGAACATTCTATAAAAATAATTTAAAATACGTGTTAATATGACACTTACATGTAAAGAATGAAGAAAGCTCCCACAAAACTCCATTACGGCTTTAGTTCCCATTAAAAATGACTTATTACCATAACCAATTTTTTTCTGTTTCAACTATATTAGTAAGCTATCGTTATTTATGGCTAAGAAGTTACTTAGAATTTTCTTTTAAAATTATTTTTTACCTATTTAACGTACCAGTTTAAAACGATCGAAAGCTTTTCTCAGCTTCTTTTTCCTATCAAAATCTTCGGCCAAGTAGATTCGTTCGTACCACATATCTTCCGTGTGCCACATCCAATGTAAAAACACATTCTTTTTCAATTGAAAAGCGTAATGGATTTTAGCTTTCTCTATATTGTCCCGCTTAATTTGCAGCAGTATTCTAAATGGCCGGATGCCGTACTTGGCTTTCAAAGTTCTCTCGTAATGTAAATCTGCCATTACAATAAGAGACCTCAATCTCGCGGCATGTTGCTTTCTTCTTATATTTTCTATTTGTTCTTTCCTTCTTTTCTCACGGAGTGCCTCAATCTGCTTCATCCTTTCCTCTTTGTCCATTTCCGCTTTGGCTAGTTCTGCCTAAAATGTGATAACAGTAAACAACTTTTTAGGTTACAGCTGAATTAGCATAATTCGCACTGGCTCGGCGCATTTATGCACTGAAAAATAGCTGTGAAAATTTTCCTAAAAAAGTTCAGTTTCCAAGATACTATCGAAAAATAACTTCCAGGCCCATAACAATAACAGGGTAAGTATGTAAATTTTATTGATCTTATTTTTTTATTTAAAGAAGTTTACGTGATGATTTCAAAATAAGTATAACGACACTGGAAAACAAAAATATAATGTGTTTCTGTATGCACCTGTTGTTTGAGTCGAACACGTTCTTCTTCCATTTGTCTTCTTCTTTCTCTAATCATGGCGTGTTTTTTCCTCACGCTCACGAGCTCTCTTCTCCATTCTTTGCAAAAATCTTGGTACTTTCAAACAATGTAGTACAAGCGACGGCTCTGAAAATGATTACACACTTAGCAGGTGCAATAATAAATGAATTAAATTCAAGAATTTATATATCTATCAGTAAGATTTCCTGTACTTTTTCAAACTATGTTAATACATTAAGGCAATGTTAATACATTACCTTCAATTTCTTTCAACTTTAATTCATTCGTCAAACATTTTATTTTCGGTTTCAGCTGTCTATCTATATCAAAATATGTTTTGCGAACTTCATCCTTCATAGCATCTACGGATTGGCGCGAAGCTTCAATAATTCTATTATATTTAAGTTCCTCTATGAGTCTATTCTGTTCTTCCAACTTGGCCTTTTGAAGAGCTATTATGTGTTTCTGTACTTGATATCTGAAATAATTGATATTCAAATAACGATACAGCATTTCGCCAATAAGTACCAAATATCTAGATGACTACATAAATAGCGTGACGATGACCGTACCACCGTCCTAACGCAGTAAAAGGAAGATTACAGAAATCGATAGGATAATAAATAGTGAATTCTTACCTCTGTTGATACGTGTTATAATCTCGAGCAAGCGTTTTAGCTTTTTTTACAGAATCTTTTGATTGTTTTGCATCCATTTTTTTCTTAGCTAGTTTGTCAAAAAAAGTATCCAGGCATGCCTGTCTCTGTTTATTCATCGTTTCTTTTTTCTTTATAACGAACATTTTCCATTTCTCTATAAATTTCTTCGCCACCTTAGTGTCTTTTTCATTTACATCGATTCTTAGTGGAGTTATATTCAATATATCACTAACCTCCACATTTCCTAAACTAGTCGCTATTATGCTGTCGCTAACATACTGATTAGATGCCATTTTCGGTGTAGTAACATTATTTTTAGGAGTTATTGCCGTATCATCTTCAGTATCCGGCTTAGATATTGCCATCATTATCAATAACGTTTTAAGATCTTGCGAGTCAAAACTATGCTCAACATTATTTTTTAAATCTTCACCCAGTTGAACTTGCGTTATAATAGTTTCAGAACATTCATGTTCTAGTAGACCCGTGTGAAGATGATGAGGATGCGTATTCTCTTGGTTATCTATTGATTTATTTGCATATGTACATTCAATCCTTATAAGATGTTCATTGATGGTTTCTTCGCTCTTATTGATTTTTTTGACAGGAGACAGTAAAGGCTTTGTTTTGTTTCTTTGAGTGTCATTTGTTAACTTTTCTGTTTTGGGCTTATAATTTATTTTGAAATCGCTGTCATTTTGTAATACCAACTTACTCATATCTTCTTCAATGTCCAATATACATTTTTCAGTGTCGTCATGAAGAATCTTTAAATCATTTAAGAGTAAATCTCCTTCGAAACTTACCATATCAGGCTTAAGTGTGGTGTTTTTTCTACAGTTTCGCATTATGATCTGATTTTTTAAGTTACTATTTTGAAAACTGTTGCGAATTTTTACTATTTCTTTATTAATTTTATAACCATCTTTAATCTTTTTTATGGTTCTTCTGCAATCGAATTTGCAACATTTATTTCTTATTTAAAGCTTAGATATAGGAAATCGTCAACTATAATAGAAGATGCAGCTACATGCTCATAACCTAGGTAAGTACTTACCTAAATAATTATAAACAATTTAATAGAGACATCATTTCTATGTTTGGGTTAATACAGGCTGCGGAATGCGGATGATAAAGCGGACTCTACCTAAGTACAGGGTGGTCCAAAATAACGTTGACAACTGAGTTTTCAAATAATTGCATTAACTTTAACCTTAAATTAAATTGAGTTAAATAATATAAAAAAACCGGCCAAGTGCGTGTCGGGCCACGCGCCACAGGCTTCCGTAGTTACCTTATACCATACCATATTTAATACCACCTATAATTTTTCGTCTGTAAAAATAACTTTGTTTTTTCACAGTGTTGGTATGAATGACAAAGTTATATTTGCGGTTTTGGAAAATGTGCTATATCTCGAAAACTAATTACTATATCTCGTTCAAACTATTTTGGTTGACAGTGTTTATTAAGATCTACAGCATATATTTTTTTTAGATTTTTCACTCTCTTATTTCAAAAGTTAAAGGGGGGGGGGACACACATTTAACCACTTTGGCGGTGAATATCTTTCAAACGGTTGACTTTGAGAAAAAGTTGTCTTAGAAACCTCAATGTCATTTTTAAAGACCTATCTATAGACACCCAACACGTGTTGGTTTGAAGAAAAAAAATTTTTTTCAGTTTCAGTTCCATGTATGGGGAGCCCCCCTTAATCTTTTATTTTTCTTATTTTTGTATTAAATTCATTAAGCGGTTAACAGAATACATCTACCTACCAAGTTTCAACTGTGTAGTCTTAATACTTTCGGAATAAAGTGGCTGTGACATACGGACAGACAGACAGACAGACATGACGAATCTATAAGGGTTCTGTTTTTTGCCATTTAGGCTACGGAACCCTAAAAAAAATACTTTAATACCTACAACCTTTTTTACAAGAATCTCTTTGTCTGACAAGAATCGCAAATACTTAAGGGTAGAGCCAAACGCGTGGTAATATTTTCCACCACGAGTGTTCAACAGTGGTACAAAAGCAATTTTCCTGATTTCATCAGCTCAAAAGATGGCAAGGACCTGTACTTACCTACTCTTCATATAACTGTTATGACCTGATTACACGTGAGTGGGAAAAAAACGCAAGTGGGACAAAACACGAAAGTAGGTAGGAAAAAATATCTGTTGAGGAATTACGGGCGAAATTGTAGAAAATTTTACCGAGCGTTTGACTCTGGTTATTTTGAAGACAAATATTTTTATAATTTATCACTTAGTTTAATTTAAGTTTATACTTAGTTGATAAAATTATTTGAAAAATCACTTGTCTGTACCTACCTACCTACGTAGGTACCTACTTTTACCTATGAGTAAAACATTTACCTGTTCCAATTACTGTCCATTAAAACGTGTCTGTGACTGTCCCGAGACTGAAACCAGATTAACATTTTCAAAAATTAATGTGCAGTGTTTGTATTTATGTTCTATCTCAATCTCACGAAGACAGTTTTGCTATGAATGTTGTTAGGCGTGCACGTACACATTATTTTAGTGTGCGTGATACGAGAGCAGCGTCTTACACGTGCCGGACTACAGCTGCGCCACAAAAATAAAGTTGGAAATCTGACTTCTTGACTATGCCATGATGAAGTCGATAATTTGTCGGAATTTGTCGCACAAAAACCAGAATTTGTCGGTCTTGCGTTTAGGAGATACGTGTGGCCCAGCTGTAGAGACGTCTCTACAGCTGCGCCACACAGATCTCGAAAACGGAAGGTCGTAGCGAAAATCTGATTACTCGTGTGTGCAGCCGTTAATTTGTCGGAATTTGTCGCACAAAAACCAGAGTTTGTCGGTCTTGCGTTTAGGAGATCTGTGTGGCGCAGCTGTAGAGACGTCTCTACAGCTGAGCCACACAGATCTCGCAAACGGAAGGTCGTAGCGAAAATCTGATTACTCGTGTGTACAGCTGTTTATTTGTCGGAATTTGTCGCACAAAAACCAGATTTTGTCGGTCTTGCGTTTAGGAGATATGTGAGGATACGCTGTGGAGACTTTTCTACCTGGATCTTGAGAAAGGAAGGTCGTAGCGAAAATCTGATAACTCGAGTGTGTAGCCGTTAGTTTGTCGGAATTTGTCACCAAGAATCAGTTTGTCGATCTTGCGTTTAGGAGATATGTGAGGATACGCTTCCGACCTTTCGTTCTCGAGATCCAGGTAAAAAGGTCTCCACAGCGTATCCTCACATATCTCCTAAACGCAAGATCGCCAAACTCTGATTCTTGGTGACAAATTCCGACAAACTAACGGCTACACACTCGAGTTATCAGATTTTCGCTACGACCTTCCTTTCTCAAGATCCAGGTAGAAAAGTCTCCACAGCATATCCTCACATATCTCTTAAACGCAAGACCGACAAAATCTGGTTTTTGAGCGACAAATTCCGACAAATTAACGGCTGCACACACGAGTAATCAGATTTTCGCTACGACCTTTCGTTTTCGAGATCTGTGTGGCTCAGCTGTAGAAACGTCTCTACAGCTGCGCCACACAGATCTCCTAAACGCAAGACCGACAAACTCTGGTTTTAGTGCGACAAATTCCGACAAATTAACGGCTGCACACACAAGTAATTAGATTTTCGCTACGACCTACCGTTTTCGAGATCTGTGTGGCGCAGCTGTAGAGACGTCTCTACAGCTGGGCCACACGTATCTCCTAAACGCAAGACCGACAAATTCTGGTTTTTGTGCGACAAATTCCGACAAATTATCGACTTCATCATGGCATAGTCAAAAAGTCAGATTTCCAACTTTTTTTTTGTGGCGCAGCTGTAGTCCGGCACGTGCGTCTTACAAATGCAGCGTGCAGAGCAGAGATGCACACTAAAACAGTATGTGCACACGCCTAAGCGTGCCCGCAGGCTACAGACCAAACTGTCGGCCGATAATTGGTTTTGTATGAAGACCAACCGATACCAAGTCGTTGTAGTGTCCGCACTTGCATACTTCTTCATACTGATTTCAATACTATCGGCCGACAGTTTGGTCTGTAGTCTGCGGGCACGTTTTCATAGCAAAAAGATCTTCGGGAGATAGAATAACTATATGTACGGACAACGTGATTCGGGTTGCTACACACTGGGCCAACCGAGTGTAACTGGAATCATCGACACGAAGAAGAAGAAGAATGTATGGTGTAAGTATAACCTTTATTATTAATTTAAAAGCGCCGCCGCGCCAAACGTGCTACCAATTTAGGTAGGTAAGGTAGGTAGGTACCCTTAGAAAGGCATCGAAAGTTGGTTTGGTAATAGCCTAGCCCCAAATACGAACCAGTCAATAATATACCTAGCGAACAAAAATTAAATTTTTAATTGCCAATGTTAGGTACTGCATACATAGGGTGACAGCGCCTAAATGCGGACACTTCAAACAAAACATAAGATAAACTGTGTGGGTATGCGCTATTCTTGAGGGTTTTTGTACGAAAAGAACCCTTATTTATCAGTCAGTCATTAAGAATTGTAAAAATGGCGGTAATCAGTCATCCGGGGGCTAATTGTCTAATTTTAAAAATCTATCGCAATCGCTTTCGTTTGACAGATGGATGTGACACATTGCTGCATTTCTTTGGTAAGTTTTCATTTGTGACAAAAAGAAGCTTCAATATGTAACATCCTGAAAGCGATTGCGATAGATTTTTAAATTAGACAATAGAAAAGCTGGTTTGCACACAGTAGCGATCTGACCAGTGACCCATGTCATGGTGCCACGCATTGTGCCATTTTTGAGTCAAATTCTAGTTACGACCAAGTTCTGGGGTATGTAATTTTAAATACTTATACTCATTTCTCGATGCCTTGGCGTTTTTATGTGATAAAACCTTAGCTAAAGAATGATTTGAAGTGGCGTAGTCACACCGGTGTGGTAAAACGGTGTGACCACGGGTCGGTCGTGTTATTTTGCATACATTTTTATTCGTTAATTAATAAAAGCTTGTCCGAAATTAGGATTAAAAAACAAGTCAAAAATCTAAATTCGGACGCTTTTTGAAAGGGTGTCCGAAAATAGAGTAGCCATTGTCTTATATTCGGACAATGGTCAAACCTAATAAAAGTCTAATAATATTATGAATAATAATTAATAAAATTATTGAAAAAAACAAATAATAATCCTACTAATATTATAAATGTGAAAGTTTGTGGGTTTGGATGTTTGTTCCTCAATCACGCAAAAACTACTGAACGTATTTGGTTGAAATTTGGCACACAGATAGTAGATAGCCTAGATTAAAACATAGAATACTTTTTATCCCGATATTCCCACGGGAACAGGAACTACGCGGGTGAAACCGCGGGCGGCCGCTAGTACTAGTATAAAACAAATATTACTCAGATCTTTTATACTTACTTATATCTCTATATAATAAATTACTAAGTACAGAAGAAATCAATAAAACAAATATTATAAATGATAAAGACATCCAATCTAATAAAATTCTTATTATAATACTTATTAAATGAAATAACCCCACTCCAAAAAAAACTATATTATTTATAATCTTAGAATAAAAACACCTAGAAGCCGTGTCTGCGTATGCAAAGTGAGGCAACTTATACCAAGCCAGAATGGCTTAGTATTCAAATTTATATCCTTCATACGTTAACTAATCGTAACTGAAACCCAATAATATAGTAATTAGTCTTATAAATATGGGAAAATTGAAACTGTTTAGTACTTAATCGGTATAATTAGGTAATAATGTAGAATAACAATCTGAAAACGGAGCCATTTTGGCTGTTTTAGTTGCCTCACTTTTGACAGTGCGTTTTGTAGAGAACTATCGTCGTTCTAGGTGTTATTATTCTAAGCTTATAATAAAATAAGTTATAAATAAAATAAATATTATTCTTAATAAAATAAAAAAAGTAAGACAGAGTCTTCCGCACAAAGCGGTGAGGCCTGTAAAACTACGCCTTGGCTGTGTACATACACAGTTCACGCACACACGTGTAACAAACGACGCCTTGGCTTTCCATATGAATATTTTTGTTGATTTTTAATAAGCCTAAAATTATTAATGTTGATAAATATAGTAAATAAGTATATTAAAGTATCAGAGTGGATATGTTTTTTTTTAACTAAGTTTATTTTTTTTTATTTTTGTTATGCCTAATATGATAAATGTTGATCGGAATAATAATTATCTTAATTATTTGATCTAAATGTCAATAAAACAATTAAAGTTCCCAACTAATGTGTTTATTTCACCTTGTCCGAATTTAGGGAAAAAATCGTCCGGAATAAGGGCATACGTGTCCGAATTTAGGGAAATTGGGTCACTCGTCATATTTTTATTTTTCATAATTTTACTATTATTGTTTCTTTGATTTTCTTAGTACCATTATAAAGAAGGTAGCAATCGTAAATAACAAAAATTCCAAAGCTGGGGTTCAATTTTAATATAAATATTTAGATTGAATTTCAAAAGCTGCTCACGTTTCCGAATTTAGGGCATTTCACCCTACCTAAACATTTGATTCTACTATGACATAGGTCCCTAAACCAGGGAATGATAACGTTATTTTTAAATGTAACGTTATTTCTTACTTTTTTTACCGTTAATTTTAACATTAACGTTATGTCAATAAATAACTTCACTTTAGATAACGTTACATTGAAATTAACGTTATTTCAGTAAATAACGTTAATATTAACGTTACTTTAACGAAATTAACGTTATTTCAGTAAATAGCGTTAATTTGAACGTTATTTCTTACTTTTTGTTATCGTTACTTTAAAATTAACGCTATTCCAATTAATAACGTTATTTTTTTACCGATAATTTTACAAGTACTATTTACCGGTAAAGTTTAACGCTATACATACATATTTAACGGTAATTTTACCGGTACAATATTTTTAACGTTATTTTTACCGGTATATTTACCGATAAAATGTTTTAACGGTATTTTTAACGTTATTTTTTTATGTAGGTATCATTATTTTTTTAACGGTATTTCAATCCCTGCCCTAAACAATACAAAGAACAAAATTTAATAAAAAAAACAAACAAAATTGTAATCCAAAATAGGTAGGTACCTAAGTAGTAAACAGGCAGCTAAATTCTATTTATACTTAGGTAGGTACTTGTTAATAAAATATGCTTATCTTTGACTTATTACAATTAGGTACAGATGCCGGCATATACAGGGTCACTGGAAATATGACGTATTCCTGTTAAGGGGTTATAGATGAGGTCAAAACAAATATTTTTTGTCATATAACTTTTTCTCAAAAAATTACTAGTTTTTGAGTTAATTGAAATTAAGTATTTTTTTACCAAAAGTACGTTTTCAGACACAAAAATTTAAAATAAAAAATAACTACTCATTTGATTCCGGATTTTTTATCATTTTGGGATAGAAAACAATCTGAATGTTGATATAAAATAAAAAAAAATCATAAAATATAGGTATTTATAAAAAATTCAATCCTTAAAAGCATATTTTATTTTTATTTTTTCAGATTTTTTTGAAATAGCATCAAATATCTTTAAAAAAATCCTAGTAACTAAGCGTGCATAATATTTAAAAAACATCACCATCTATTCAGCTTTCAGTTGAGGTATAAAACTTAATAATAACTTAAATAAAACATGAGAAATTAAGACTTAACTAAATAGCAGTCCCATTTCATGTAGAAAAATTTCCTACTTCAAACGCTTCGGAGGTGGCCGTATTATCCTACTTATTCCATAAATGTGAAAGTCTGCTTGTTTGGATGATTGTTAATCAATCACGCTAAACGGCTGAACCGATTTGGATGAAATTTGGCACACAGATACTTTTTAAGCCGGATTAAAACATAGGAGGATACTATTATCTTGGTAAAAGGTCCCCTAGGGATTTTCTCGAATGTAAATGCGGATAAAGTCGCGGGCGGAAGCTAGTTTGCCATAAATGGTCGTACTTATTAAAAATACTTTCGTCAAAGTGAGTTTGAGACATGATTATTTTCTGCCGATGAGTCAAAATTTTATACAAACTGTATCACAAATAACCATGCATATCAGCCAGGCTTTCCTTGTGGCTTGTAGATAGATAAAGCGGACGGGCCATACCCACCACGTGGGCCCAATGTGGATTGGTCAGTGTTTACGACTGTAAATGCATCCAGAACCAAGGGCTCAATGTAAGGTACATTGAGTTAACACCGACCAATCCGCATTGGGCCCACGTGGTGGGTTATGGCCCATCCGCTTTATCCCAAAAGGAAAGGAAGGCTTGTTCCCCAGCAGCGGTTCATTAAAAATGGCTGATATGCATGGTTATTTTAGATGCTGTCTGTATAAAATTTTGACTCATCGGCGGAAAATAATCCTGTTTCAAACTAACTCGGACGAAAGTATTTTTAGTAAGCATGATCATTTATGGCAAACTAGCTTCCGCCCGCGACTTCATCCGCATTTACATTCGAGAAAATCCCTAGGAAACCTTTAACCAAGATAATAGTATCCTCCTATGTTTAAATCCGGCTTATAAAGTATCTGTGTGCCAAATTTCATCCAAATCCGTTCAGCCGTTTTGCGTGATTGATTAACAATCATCCAAACAAGCAGACTTTCACATTTATGGAATAAGTAGGATAATACGGCCACCTCCGAAGCGCTTGAAGTAGGAAATTTTTCTACATGAAATGGGACTGCTATTAAGTTAAGTCTTAATTTCTCATGTTTTATTTAAGTTATTATTAAGTTTCATACCTCAACTGAAAGCTGAATAGATAGTGATGTTTTTAAAATATTATGCACGCTTAGTTACTAGGATTTTTTTAAAGATATTTGATGCTATTTCAAAAAAATCTGAAAAAATAAAAATAAAATATGCTTTTAAGGATTGAATTTTTTATAAATACCTGTATTTTATGAAATTTTTTTTATTCATTATCAACACTCAGATTGTTTTCTATCCCAAAATGATAAAAAATCCGGAATCGAATGAGTAGTTATTTTTAATTTTAAATTTTTGTGTCTGAAAACGTACTTTTGGTAAAAAAATACTTAATTTCAATTAACTCAAAAACTAGTAATTTTTTGAGAAAAAGTTATATGACAAAAAATATTTGTTTTGACCTCATCTATAACCCCTTAGCAGGAATACGTCATATTTCCAGTGACCCTGTATATTGGCAAGAGAAAGAAAGGGACAAAAGATGCGCAGTAGCCATAAACACTAAGTTTATGGCTACTGCGCATCCTTTGTCTCTTTCATTCTCTTGCCAATATATATGCCGGGCAGTATACAATAAATGTCTTTGAATAAATAAATATTGTGTTCCCGCCGTTAGAAGGTTACGTCGTTGAGTTTTGATGAAGTGTCAAAATAATGTGATCCATTAAAGTGGATCTACTTAAGTAAGTAGGTACTTACCATAAACCTTCTTACATGCATCCGTAGCGTTACATCTGGCGGACAGTAATCAGGGGATAACTTCAAAAGATCCCTGTCCTGGAATATGTTTTTGGCTAAAATATCTTCCATATTTAAACCTTGTAAACATTATATTTTTAAATAATAACTTTACACGGAAGAACACTACACCTAACACGTCTTAGGTTTCGAAACTTATAAAATCGATATTGCGTTGCTATTGGTGGCGGGCGTAGGTAAGTAATGTAAGTATAGCATGTTCGGCTTCGTAAACATAAATTCCAACTAAATACCAAAGTACATTCAATAAAACCGCGCTAGTATCCGTTAAAAAGTGTTTTATTTCATAAATTCCAAGTTTTATCGATAACATAAAACACCAAAATAACGACATGGTAAGTAGCAAGTAGTTGGTGCTACTTCAATCAATTTAACTAAATAATGTACCTACCTAAGTACCTGTGTGTGTACTGTGTAGGTAGTGTGGGTACCTACGTATAAGTAAGTAGGTAAAGCTTTGTCACGTGCCGGACTACAGCTGCGCCACAAAAAAAAAAGTTGGAAATCTGACTTTTTGACTATGCCATGATGAAGTCGCTAATTTGTCGGAATTTGTCGCACAAAAACCAGAATTTGTCGGTCTTGCGTTTAGGAGATACGTGTGGCCCAGCTGTAGAGACGTCTCTACAGCTGCGCCACACAGATCTCGAAAACGGAAGGTCGTAGCGAAAATCTGATTACTCGTGTGTGCAGCCGTTAATTTGTCGGAATTTGTCGCACAAAAACCAGAGTTTGTCGGTCTTGCGTTTAGGAGATCTGTGTGGCGCAGCTGTAGAGACGTCTCTACAGCTGAGCCACACAGATCTCGAAAACGGAAGGTCGTAGCGAAAATCTGATTACTTGTGTGTGCAGCCGTTAATTTGTCGGAATTTGTCGCACAAAAACCAGATTTTGTCGGTCTTGCGTTTAAGAGATATGTGAGGATACGCTGTGGAGACTTTTCTACCTGGATCTTGAGAAAGGAAGGTCGTAGCGAAAATCTGATAACTCGAGTGTGTAGCCGTTAGTTTGTCGGAATTTGTCACCAAGAATCAGAGTTTGTCGATCTTGCGTTTAGGAGATATGTGAAGATACGCTTCCGACGTTTTGTTCTCGAGATCCAGGTAAAAAGGTCTCCACAGCGTATCCTCACATATCTCCTAAACGCAAGATCGACAAACTCTAATTCTTGGTGACAAATTCCGACAAACTAACGGCTACACACTCGAGTTATCAGATTTTCGCTACGACCTTCCTTTCTCAAGATCCAGGTAGAAAAGTCTCCACAGCATATCCTCACATATCTCTTAAACGCAAGACCGACAAAATCTGGTTTTTGTGCGACAAATTCCGACAAATTAACGGCTGCACACACAAGTAATCAGATTTTCGCTACGACCTTCCGTTTTCGAGATCTGTGTGGCTCAGCTGTAGAGACGTCTCTACAGCTGCGCCACACAGATCTCCTAAACGCAAGACCGACAAACTCTGGTTTTTGTGCGACAAATTCCGACAAATTAACGGCTGCACACACGAGTAATCAGATTTTCGCTACGACCTTCCGTTTTCGAGATCTGTGTGGCGCAGCTGTAGAGACGTCTCTACAGCTGGGCCACACGTATCTCCTAAACGCAAGACCGACAAATTCTGGTTTTTGTGCGACAAATTCCGACAAATTAGCGACTTCATCATGGCATAGTCAAAAAGTCAGATTTCCAACTTTTTTTTTTGTGGCGCAGCTGTAGTCCGGCACGTAGCTTTGTCCAGACTTGTCCATTTTGGCGTATCAGATCACCGTATTTTTAACATACATCGCTAGTTTGGTTGGGCTTGGGCGGGCGTTGAAGTAATATCAACGCACGCCCAACCAAATCTAGCGATGTATGGTAAAGATCAAGTAGGTAGGTACTACGTACGTGAAACCAAAATGTGCTGGAAGTAAATTTGATGTATACGAAATTTTGCTGCGCTCAAGAAGACCAACAAAGCGTGGAAAAGAGAAGTTTAACATCATACGGACACGGTCTATGTAAAAAAGAGACAAAGGATCACGTGACATGTGCCAACATTTTTTTGCGTCCCGCCTAGCAAATGAGCAATCACAGTTTGTTTAAAATATTTGTTAATCTTAATTATAATTTAAAATAAAGGTATCGTGGAGCCATGGTGTCTTGTGCTCTAAGTAATTGTGATGTGACTAATTCAAGTCATCGCACTTTTCATAGGTAAATAATTATTGCCACACATTTCTCTAAAACCAAATTTCTCTACATTTATTCGTTTATCTACGAAGAAAACACTATGGAACATAGTTAAGGGAACAATATTTTCTGTCACCTAATTTTAGATGTGTCACTAATCTGCAATACCCTAATAATAGTACATCGCATTTCAAGCAGCATTGGATTGGAATGCGATGTATCCGCATTTTAATGTAAACTAAAACAATCTACCACGGAACTATTCAACACTTGACACTGGCAAAACTTACTCCCTAAAGAGGTGAGCAGATTGCCAAACTTCAATAAGAAGAAGAAGACATAGGTAGTCAGTTTTTTGGCGCCATTTTGTCGAGTTTGGTTTGGTGTCTATTTTAATTATTTGCATTCATAGTGGATATTGTGTCTTAAAATTGGTGCAGTTTTGTGGTTCACATCTACGCAACTGAACAATATGTGGGTGGGATAATTGAAATAGGCGCAATCTTGGTAGTGTGAAGCTGAGACTTTTATTGTAGTGGTGGCTACCTTGGCAGAACTTACCGAGTAAACTGTCTTGATATACATGGGGCTAAATGCTCCAAGCAGCATTGGAATGCGATGCATCCGCATTCTAATGTAAACTGAAACAATCTACCACTGAATTATTCAACACTTGACACTGGCAAAAATTACTTCCAAGAGAAAAGTAGATTAGCAAAATAAAAATAAGAAGAAGACATGACTGAGAGTTTTTTGGCGGGATTTTGTCGAGTTCAGTTCGGTGACTATTTTAATTATTCGCAAACAAATTGATTCATAGTGGATATTGTGTCTTAAAATTGGTGCAGTTTTGTGGTACAAGTGTCTACGCAACTGAACAATATGTGGGATAATGGAAATAGGCGCGATCTTGGTTGTGTGAAGCTGAGACTTTTATTGTAGTGGTCGCTACCTCGGCAAAACTTACCGAGTAAACTGTCTTGATATACTTGCTGCCAAATGCTCCAAGCAGCATTGGAATGTGATGCACCCCCATTTTTATGTAAACTGAAACAATCTACTAGAAAATCTAGAAATACTGAACTATTCAAAACAAGACACTGGCAAAAAATTACTTCCAAGAGGAAAGTAGATTGCCATAACAAAAATAATAAGAAGAAGAAGACATGACTGACACTGACAGTGACACTTTGTTATGTTATGTAAATGTAAATAAACTGAAATAAACAGGGAAAAGTGTTTCCTTCCATGGATTATTTTTTAGATTTCATATAGGTCATTAAAATAAATGTATCTACCTCTTCACAATGTCTCAGGAAAAAAGTATTTTATTAGAATTCCAGTTACCAAGTTGGGAGTATTCACGGTATCATTGCCATTATTTGCTTTCATAATATGTGTGATAATGACTATGTATAAAGATTTTGTAAAAGCCAACAACACTCATTGCAATGTACCAAATGTATTTCCATCTATATCGGCATCAATAGGTAATTATGAACCACAGAATACTATATGGAAAACAGCAATATTTGTCCACGCTCCGATAAGATTCTATCTAATACACTTGAGATGGAAATATTATAGAAGTATTATTAGAGAGAATTGTGTTCTGGTAGTTAAAATAGCTGTATTTTTAAATGTAGCAGAAAATTTTGCTCTACTAGGGCTCACACATTGGACATCCTCACGAAACTATTGTAAGTATTTTTAACAAATTATTCAGATTGATAATTATCGCTGTAGTAACTGATTTTATATTGTTTTGTATTGAAAATTTACTATCTATTATAGGATCCAGTAGGCTCATTTTTTATGACATTTCATTGTTTTCAAAACTTTATTTTTTATGTATCTACCTTCAATACAATTAAGTGTGCCCGCAGACTACAGACCAAACTGTCAGCCGATAGTTGGTTTTGTATGAAGAATGGGCCGATACCAAATCGTAGTGTGCGCACTTGCATACTTCTTCATACTGATTCCAACTATCGGCTGACATTTCGGTCTGTAGTTTGCAGGGACTCTAAATTGACAATAGACAGTGATCCATTGCAACTTCACTCAAGAATGTATGGCAAAGAGAAAATATTACAGATTCAAATATGTTATTTTGTACCACAAGCGCTCTAAAGTTAGCCAATACAACAATACAGTCAAAACCATTTACGACAACATCGAAGGGACTACTCATATTTGGTCGTAAAAACCAATTGTCGTATCAACCGGTGATGTTCGAATGTGTAGGTACAGTCAACAACACGATGGGCTACCACAACGGGGTAATCACTTTCAATCAATTTTTAATTTAAATGAGAAGATTTTAAGGGAGCATTCAAGTATTACGTAACAAATTTGGGCGGGAGAGGGAGTTTGAACTATGCATTACGTAACTTCCTTTCTGGGTGGCAGAAAAACGTTAGGGCACGTTACATGGGGAGGAGTTAAAAATCTCCAAAAATTGTGTTATGTAATACTTGAACGCTCCCTTAAGGTTGATTTTAAACTGACTGAAGTGAAGAACAATACATTTAGATGGAAAGAAAGCGGTCATTGATCTTACTGCATGCACGTGTAGTTTGTTTCTAAGAATTACAAACGACCCTAAACTCATTAGTTTTTGTTTATACTGTGCCAGGTGCACATTTTTACATGCTGGTTGTATTATCAGCCTGAATTCTCCGAAGATAATGGTAAAATGCAGTCGCTTAATGAGATATGTCATATTGTGCAGTGACATAAAGCAGTGTTTTTTATAAGGCGATAATATAGCATTCAGCCGGGACCTATAAGTTTGGTGATCATAACCGATATGCTCTATAAACGATGTCGTCGCAAACGGTTTTGACCAGGGTTGCCACCCGTCCCGATTTTGCCGGGACAGTCCCGATTTCGATGAAATTGTCCCGCGTCCCGATGATCTATCAGTTTTATCCCGATTTTTGATGAGAACGCGCAATAAAAATCAGTGTTGATAAAAAAATGGGTCGAAATATTTAAAAGCATAAAGAACAGCAAGTTAAATGTCTTATTTTGCTTTGTATTGTGTCTCGTTAAGTATACCGCCTTCGATGTTGAGCGAGTATTTTCCCATATGACGCTTACATGATCTAATGTCGGAAATCTGTTTTTTTTTTTTTTTTTTTTAATTTAATAGGCTTACTCTTGGCCACATTCGAGAACCATAAGGCTAAGAAGAGGCCGAAGATGAAGCGAGCTTGCCCAGAAGAAGCCTATTCACTCGTGCCTTAAATATCGCTGGGTTATATTCTTTCGGGAATACAGACGCAGGCAGGGAATTCCACTCCTTGGCTGTGCGCATTAAGAAGGAAGATGAAAAACGCTTCGTGCGCATGCATGGAATGTCAACCAAATAGGGGTGAAACCCCGCCGTGCGTCTGGATGTCCGATGGTAGAACGGGGATGGCGGAATGAGCTCATGCAGCTCAAGAGCACACTCTCCGAAATATAGTCTGTAGAACACCGCCAGACAAGCCACTTCACGGCGGTGGGAAAGACTGTGAAGCTTGGTTTTTAATAGCGCACTATCCCCTATGAGTTTTCTGGCTCTGCGTTCAACCGAGTCGAGTGCGGCTAGCTGGTACTTTGCGGACCCATCCCACAGGTGGCAGCAATATTCCATGCACGACCTGACTTGCGCTTTGTAAAGAGTTAGAAGCTGTCCCGGCGTGAAATATCGCTTAACCTTGTTCAAGATGCCTAGTTTTTTGGCCGCAGTTTGAGCCTTCGACTCGATTGTGTCACCAAAGTTGAGATCGGAAGTCAACTTTATGCCAAGGAGATCGAGATTGTCGGTGACAGGTATAGTTACACCTCGGAAAGTAGGAGTCAAGTTCAGAGGACTCTTCTTTGCAGTGAATAGACATGCCTGCGTTTTGGTGGCGTTAAAAGTGACTAAATTGTTGTCCCCCATTGGGAGACAAGACTCAAAGTCGTATTCGTCCGCTCCACCATGGCCTCTCTCAAGGAACCAATTTCTTCCTTCTGTAGATGTAATGAAAGCTGAATTGCAACATCCCCCCCGCTCCCTTGTCCCGACTTTTATGTTCCTAAAGGTGGCAACCCTGGTTTTGACTGTAGTGAAATTAATAGCATTGTTCCTTACTTTTTATGCTGAATGGGTTAATATTACTTTGAATAGTTGGTAACTAAGTATAACAAATTATGAATCAAGATAATTTATAAAACATTTTTCTTTTACAGCGTACCATGAAATTTGTTTTAAAATGTTCATTGGAGCGTCCATTCTCTACATGTTTTTTACATGCATTATGCTTTCAAGATATAGAAGAAGGCCAAATATTACAGCTTTAGAAATCTATTCTATGAAGTTGAAATGGAGGTCATTTTTTGTGAACATCGGTTCATTTGCATTTGCGGCTTATTTCTTTTTACGACATAACCGGCTATGTGAACCATATGGTATGTATTATACAGATTTTAAAAAATGCTAATTATGACATGAATAATTGAAATTAATACACTTAACAACACACTGTTTTATATCATGACATAATATTAATCACTAAAAAGTGATGTCTCCGATTGAAGAAAATGCTTTTATTGTTTCAGTATATTCAATGTTTGGTTTCTCCGAGTATGTTGTGGTGATCAGCAACATTGCATTCCATCTGACAACAGTTTATGATCTCCAAGTACAATTTGTATATATAAGTAAAAGAGGAATCGAAACTGAATGACTTGAATTCCCTGTAGTGCTCAATATTATTAATTTTGACATTTTGTTCTCTAAAACTTTATGGTGGAGCTTTAATCAATAGATAGATCTTCATAATATTATCTGTAAAAGCTTACAATGCAATTAATTTGACAATATCCAACAGATATGACTAACTTCAGAGCACTTATGGTACAATATGATAGTGAAGTTGCTGCAGACTGAGGACACATAAGAAAGGACCAGAGACAAAGCTTCTTAAGAACATCGTTTATAATGCGCACAGCCAAGGAATGGAATTCCCTGCCGGCGTCTGTGTTTCCGAGTACATACAACCTGACTCTTTTCAAGGCCAGAGTGAATAGGCACCTTCTGGGCAAGCTCGCTCCATCGTAGACCCTGTCTATACTTTCGGGCTAGACTAGGGTCAAGAGCAAACCCATTATAATTAAAAAAAAAAGTAAAATTCAAACTTGCAACTAACAAAACAAGCAAAGACCTTAGATTGTCCACTGGCTGCAGTTGTCAAAGCAGGTTTTTTCCGCGTACGCGACAAGCGGCCAGTGGACACGCACACATGCCCCGTGTGCTTGTAGTAGTGCAACCGATTCGCGCGGTCGTATGAAGCTTTGTCTCTGGTCCTTTCTTTACTCATGTGCTGAGGACCCCTGTCCATTGTCAAATTAATCACATTATACTTCTTATGAGAAGCACATCATCATAATACATCAGCAGCATGACACCCACTGCTGGGTACATACATAGTATGAAAAAATCTATAATTAGAGTAACTGAGCTAATTAGGATCAAAGTGTAATAAACTTTTATTGTAAACATGAAATAGATCGATATTAATATATTATACTTGTTGTATAGATGTGTCCAACATAGTGATTGATATTAATTTGTATTAAAATTCTTCCATTTTATGAGATGTGATTAGACACAAAATATAGTAAGGCTGCTAACAAAAATAAAAAATAGGCTAGCCTAGCCATATACAAAAACATTGATTCAATTTTATTTAAGGTTAAAGGTACTAAAATAAAAGTGACGGAATTGTAACAAACATTTACAAAAAGTAGGTACCCACTAAACTAGAGTTTTATCTAGTTTCAACATTTTTAAATTTGAGATTTTTGCATTTACAATGCTATTTTTAAACAATACTAAATAATATACTAGAAAAAATACGACTCGCACCAGATCAATACTCAGACGGGAATCGAACCCGCGACCTTTGGATATCCGGTCCAATGCTCTGACCGCTGAGCTACCGAGTCACTAGTGACATCGTCGAATTTTTCCTAGTATATCCTAAACTCTTACGCTGTAAGCCAGCGTTATTTCACCAATGTGAGGAATTACCTCGACATTCAATTGAAATATCTTTTCAGATATTTTAACAATTGATTAAGATGAAATAGCTATATAATTTTTAAATTTGAGATTTTTGCATTTACAACGCTATTTTTAAACAATACTAAATAATATACTAGAAAAAATATATAGCTATTTCATCTTAATCAATTGTTAAAATATCTGAAAAGATATTTCAATTGAATGTCAAGGTAATTCCTCACATTGGTGAAATAACGCTGGCTTACAGCGTAAGAGTTTAGGATATACTAGGAAAAATTCGACGATGTCACTAGTGACTCGGTAGCTCAGCGGTCAGAGCATTGGACCGGATATCCAAAGGTCGCGGGTTCGATTCCCGTCTGAGTATTGATCTGGTGCGAGTCGTATTTTTTCTAGTATATTATTTAGTATTGTTTAAAAATAGCATTGTAAATGCAAAAATCTCAAATTTAAAAATTATATAGCTATTTCATCTTAATCAATTGTTAAAATATCTGAAAAGATATTTCAATTGAATGTCGAGGTAATTCCTCACATTGGTGAAATAACGCTGGCTTACAGCGTAAGAGTTTAGGATATACTAGGAAAAATTCGACGATGTCACTAGTGACTCGGTAGCTCAGCGGTCAGAGCATTGGACCGGATATCCAAAGGTCGCGGGTTCGATTCCCGTCTGAGTATTGATCTGGTGCGAGTCGTATTTTTTCTAGTATATTATTTAGTATTGTTTAAAAATAGCATTGTAAATGCAAAAATCTCAAATTTAAAAATTATATAGCTATTTCATCTTAATCAATTGTTAAAATATCTGAAAAGATATTTCAATTGAATGTCGAGGTAATTCCTCACATTGGTGAAATAACGCTGGCTTACAGCGTAAGAGTTTAGGATATACTAGGAAAAATTCGACGATGTCACTAGTGACTCGGTAGCTCAGCGGTCAGAGCATTGGACCGGATATCCAAAGGTCGCGGGTTCGATTCCCGTCTGAGTATTGATCTGGTGCGAGTCGTATTTTTTCTAGTATATTATTTAGTATAGTTTTAACATGTATTTTTATAACTACCAAGGTATCTAATTATTTATGTTTGTACTTGTTTTATTAATACACAACGTGTATTACACATGTTCATGATATGACCACATAATAACGCTTCCTAAGTATGGACACATTTTATTTTTTATAATTATTGAATAAAATATACAATTTAAATATGACCAGTATTTATTTAACATAATAATAATATAACAATAATAATAAATTATTCTTTACTGACTATTAATAGCACCTAGGATTAAAAAAATAATGTGATTGAGGGCATTTACTTTGTATCACTCCATTCCACAACCTTTCCATCACATATTAAAATAGAAATTGAATTAATACACTGGTTTTTTGACAAAATATGTAAAAGATGTATAAAGGTAATTTTGTATCCACCATCCAAATTTTGAGGATGTGTTCAGTCCATGAAACTGAACAACTTTCTCTAAGGAACACATGGTCAAATATGTAAAATAAAAATCGACTTTCCATACAAATCAAAGAGATCACGTGATCAATTTAGTATGGGGTAACCAACATTTTTTGGCGAAATTCGACACATGTTTCTTAGAGAAAGTTGTTTAGTTCCATGGACTTGACACATCCTTAAAATTTGGATGGTAAGTTCAAAATGACCCGATATAAAATAAATAGGTATGTGCTTAGAATGTAGTAAGGTAGGTAGAAAGAATGCCATGCTGAGCTTACATCACAAGGTAATCAATTTGTAACTTAAACGCCAAGCAAGACGTTAAGATTCAAAATTAATTGGAGATTTTTGATAATTTTGTATAACTTGATGTGCTGCTGACTGTACATAATTTGTTAGTAGGTAATTATAATTATTTTTAAAGTATAAAAATAAACGTAGAAATAGATTTAGTAACAATAATAATGGCCCATAGTTTCGGAAGTCCACGCCTATCGGTCGAACACTAGAGAATTTCCTCACAGTTATGAAATAACGTTGGCTCACATACAAAGTAAACGTAAAAAGTGCTAGAACATTTCGTCGATCTCATTGGCGCCTCTGTAGCATAACTGGTCAGTGCATTGGGTCAGAATCCTGAGGTACCTATTCCTCGAAGCGTACTAATTTTGAAACGCACCGAAACTATTCCTCGAATCAAAACGCACCTAAATAGGTGTGCTATCAAAGCAAACACCTATTTAGGTGCGTTTTGAGGAATAGTTTAGGTGCGCTTCGAGGAATACCTCGGAATCCTAAGGGTGCCATGGACGAGTAAATTTTTTTCTAGTAAGTATATTAACTAAAATAATCTCTGTGTAAGTATGTAGGTAGGCAAGGTACCTAATAAATACGATAGCTTAACTTCTGTAGTCTCTCTAATTCTGTGGTCTAACTAAAACCTGTACACATGTGTACGGGCCATAAGTGTTGAACACTGTTCAAATAGATAGTAAAAGTAGCATTTTATATAATGAATTCTACAACAATATTATGATAATTTTAAATCTTAAACCCCTATCCTTCACCTAGCTTAATAACTCTTCAATAACATTTTCGTTAGCGAATGTCTAATACAATCTAGCATTAGTACAAATCCTGGCCAACTTCTTGGCGAAAGCGTAAACTGCGCAAAAGCCACATAAATGGGTCTGTTTGGCGGCGGCGAGAGCCACGTAAACAAAGTCTGCCATTCCAGGAGTAAGGATGCCTATCCATTGACGCGGAGCGAGCGAGGCGGCGGAGAGAAACAAGAAAATATTAACCAATAGGATTGCATAAAATCTTCGCTCCGCAATCCTATTAGTTATTATTTCCTCGTTTCTCCGCTTGCTCGCCGCCTGGCTCCGCGTCAAAGGACAGGCACCCTTACCTTCGATCATCTACCCAGTGGCGTAGTGTGGGGGCGGCCCCGCCCCGGGCGGCACTTTTTGGGGGGCGGCTAAATTTCAAGAAAAAAATATTAAAACATATAAGTACTGCACTATCATTGATTGTAATAATTTTGACCAAACCATCATCACCGTATGGCCTGGAGCGCGTAGCGGCGACTAGGCTACACTATCGTTGATAGTAATGATTTTGACCAAACTATCATCACCGTATGGCTTGAGCGCGCGACTACATAAAAGATTATGCACCGAAAAAAACCCAAAGAGTTAATTTTTAGTAAATATTTATGTATTTACTAAAAATTAACTCTTTGGGTTGGGTTACCTTATGGTAGGTAATGATTATTTTTTTAAAGAAATTACTGATTTTCTTGACTTATAACGAAAATAGGGGGGCGGCAAAATTCGGGTCCGCCCCGGGCGGCAGAAACACACGCTACGCCACTGCATCTACCACCCTTACGCGCGCGTCACTATCCAGTTGCGCAACTTTATGTACAGTCAGCAGCACGACAGGTCATACAAAACTAAAAATCGGCAATTTATTTTGAACCTATGTTTGGGACTGAGTATACAATTAATTGAATATAATTACCCTGCAGTGGCACGTATACCACGACAGGGTAATCAAAATCAATCAATTTTATACTTGAGGTGAAGGCCAAGCGCTATCCCGTTGTACATAAAAATAAAAATAGAAGTGTGGGTTTTTGGCGCCATTTTGTCGAGTTCGGTTCGGTCCACGGCTTCAATTGATCCGCCGAGTAGATATTTTTATAATGTCTTTGGGAATTACCAGCTATGCTCGATACCTCGGCAAGGCCAGGTTTACGATCTGATGAAAAGATTCATTTTGAGCTTCCAATGTGAAGAACTGATGTAGAATTCTACTTCACAAAAATTACTGTAGACTGAAAAAGAAACACAATAACCTAACAGAAAAACCGGCCAAGTGCGTGTCGGGCCACGCGCAGTAGGGTTCCGTAGGTACATTATACCATACCATATTTAATACCGCTATCATTTTTCGTCTGAAAAAATAACTTTGTTTTTCACAGTGTTTGTATGAATGACAAAGTTATATTTGCGGTTTTGGAAAATGTACTATATCTCGAAATCTAATTACTGTATCTCGTTTAAAATAATTTTCGTTGAAAGTGTTTATTAAGATCTATAGTTCCTATTTTTTTTAGATTTTTCACCCTCTTACTTCAAAAGTTAAAGGGGGGGGGACACACATTTTACCACTTTGGCGGCATATATTTTTCAAACGGTTGACTTTAAAAAAAATAGTCTTAGGAACCTCAATGTCATTTTTAAAGACCTATCTATAGACACCCCACAAGTATTGGTTTGATCAAAAAAAATATTTTCAGTTTCAGTTCCATGTATGGGGAGCACCCCCTTAATCTTTTATTTTTTTTATTTTTGTATAAAAATCGTAAAGCGGTTCACAGAATACACCTGCCTACTAAGTTTCAACTATGTAGTCTTAATACTTTTGGAATAAAGTGGCTGTGACATACGGACGGACAGACAGACAGACAGACAGACAGACAGACAGACATGACGAATCTATAAGGGTTCCGTTTTTTGCCATTTTGTCTACGGAACCCTAAAAATGGCTGGTATGATTTTTTTAGGCAAAAAGGATAGCTTATTTATTAATCTAACTTTTTTGAGTTTAGTATAACCTGACGTGCTGCTGACTGTACCAAGCAAAGAATTAAGGATTTTTTTCTATCACACCCATTATAAAATTATTATAGACCATTAATTGTGATTTGTTTCTCCTACGATAGCGGATATATAACGTTATTGTATACCGGACCCCCACAGTAAGACGCACTTTTGCATAACTCTCGCTTAGCGCTCAAGATCCGTAATATCAAGCAGAGATTTGAGTATGAGTTTCATTCTATACGAGCATCAGTGTCCCAAAACTTTGCCACACGAAGGGAAAGTACCTTATATATTTAAATCGAAAAATGACTTTAAAATGGAATCGCGCGGTTAGCCGCCCTTGGTCCAACCGCCAGTGCATACAGTATTTAAAGGTACTATCCCTCCGTGTGGCAAATACTGCTAGTTTACCGCGTTTTGCTACTTATGGCTAAACTTCTAATAAATCATATCATATACCTACTTAGATTGGAATCATTTTGTACATTTCTTTAAAAAAAAAGTCATAATCACTTAAGTAATAAATTATAACAAAAATATACCTATAAATAAAAATTGTTAAAAAGCAATTACTAATTTTAGTACTTCCTTCTTATATTGAAATAACGACTAACAAATCAACTAGGATTAACTTAATAACTGTCTAACCAAAAACAAAGCAATAATATGCCTAATGTTGATTGTTTTAAAATATAATATTCCTAAACAATATGATTAATGATGCTATAGCTTTTAGATAAGTGTTCCTATAACTTAAATTCAGTTTTCATTTTGTCAGCTATCATTTCAGCTATAGCTAGTGATGAGGTTGCACCGGGAGAAGGCGCATTTCTACAATGTAAAACTCTGCTTCCTATTGCACTAGATCCAGCACTTGAATCAAAAACAAAGTCTTCAACCAGTGTACCTGGAAATAAAGATGCAAACATAGATTTACTCCACAATCGTTTTTCTATGGAACCATTAAATTGTAGAGATGTGCCAACCAACACTGCTATCCTATCGTGCCTATTTTATTTAAACGAAACTATTCCACTTCAAAAAAGCCTTTTTCGACTAGTTGGTTAAACCTCTTTACATGATAGGCACATCATTGTAAAAGTATGATTTGCACTGCTTAAGAGGAAACAAACAGAAGCCCATCCGCATGAGGACAATCTAATAATTAGCTACTCTCGTTGCAATATAGTACAATTTCAAATTGCACAGCTCTTCATGCCTATTATTATAAGCACCTTCGAAGTGCTTCTCTTTCTTTTGTGTAGCTCTGTCTCAACTGACACAATACATGACATCCGACGTGCGCGGCTCACTCAACTGAGTCAGCCGCGAGCAGTAGCACAGAATAACTAATAGTACAAACTCAACTGAGTCAGCCGCGAGCAGTAGGCTAATATAAAAGTTTAAGCGCGGAGTGAGACCCCCTTGCTTATTCTCAAAGCTTGTGAAGAAATATTATAAATAAATAAATTACACACCATCCTTAGCCATGGCCTGTGCTCTTACACCTGCAGGCCCCTTTTCAACATCTGCAGTTGTAATGTGCTGAAGAAATCTTTGAATCTGCTTCACCTGCAATGGCATTATAATAGATCTTGCCATTTCTTTTAAACCAAAACCAGCATATCTCATTGCCAGTTGGCGAAAACCAGAAAATCCCATGATATCTTTTAATTCATCATAATTAAAATCTCCCCATCTGTAATCAGAGAATGTAGCATATAAGATCTTGAATTAGGTGCAATATCAATACCTATGCAAAGCGTCTAAATATCTATGACAAGTTACGTAACGAAAACCATAACCTCAGGGTTCACAGTTTCAAGCTAAGTACTTCCATCGCACATAACAACCCATGCAAGAACTTTATCAGCAACAGAGTAGTCAAAGATGGGAATAAGCTTCCGGATGATGTAGTTGCCTCAAATGTTAATCAGTTCAAAAATCGACTTGACAGATATCTTAACAATAAACAGTTAACAAAATGCATAGATAGCAGGATACAGGCGTTATCAGTTGTAACAACTGCTTGCCTGTTAAAAAAATAATAATAATTAAGTTACAGTAAATCTTGATTTAAATCTTGGTAAAACACTGAAGTGCTGATAATACTCGAGTAACAGTAATTCTAAACATTGTTGTGTAAACATCAAATTAATGTTTTAGATAAGGTTGACTTTGCATATCAGCACTGCAGCAGGGTTGCGTTCAGTGGCTTAGAGTGCGGTTGTTTAGTTGTTTTTTTACTCAGTCTATAGGTTAGGAACAACCAAGAAATTTAAATGTCTTTCCATTTGGAATACGAATAATTTAAACTTTCCTTTATTCAAAATCAAAAACTGTTTTTTTGCGAAACTACCATGATTTATTTGAAAATTAGACACAAAAACATCAAAATACAAAATGTCAAATGACATTACATTTGTATAGACAAACGTCAGAGCGTTTTCCAACCACCAATTTTGATGGTTAAAAAGTTGTAACGCTCTGACGTTTGGAACGGGAAAGTCGCATCTTTTGTTTCATCTTTATCTTGCCAAGTTAGATGCCGGCATCAATACATAAGGAAAATTATTTATTCTTGACTCAACACTGTGTACACCACTACAACCGGCATCATCCGATTATGCCTACGTGCACATTCATTTGTTTTGATCGGTTGAACTCGGCCAACATAGTTTGGCCGATAAGGGATTTTGTATCAAGAAGCGAAGAAGAAGAATAATATTAGTAGTAGGGCCGTGACCCTTCTCTTTGAGACAATAAGAACTTACCTATATCCTTCTTTAGAAAATGCTAGTATTGCATTTGGTCCTAGAATAATACGCCCATCGACCCTCGGTGTCACATGCACACCGAGGAATGGAAATCTTGGATCAGGTACTGGGTAGATATTAGCTTTTACAATATCGCTCTTACTTGGGACTAGATACAAATATTCTCCTCTAAATGGAATGATCTTTGGTTCCTCCGGGCAACCCGTCAAAACAGCCACAGTATCCGAGTGTAACCCACAACAAGTTAACACATACTTTGCCTGTATTGCATTACCTTTTCTGTCTATTATCATAACAGGATAGTCAGCTTCCTCCGCTTCCGCAAACTTAGAAACTTCGAAATTGAGGTAAGTCGTTCCCCCACACTCTTTGAAATCTTTCACGTAATATTGTGTGACCTCTCCCCAATTTATGACACCTGTATGCGGAGACCATAGTGCTTCTATACCACTACATTGAGGTTCCATTTCTTTCAATTCTCTACTGTCTATAAGCTTTAAATCTCTGACTCTATTCTTCAATCCGCGCTCATACAATTCAAGTAATCTCGGTACTTCATGTCTATGAGTTGCCACAATAAGCTTACCAGTTTTTATATATTTTATCCCTTTCTGATCTGCATACTTATAGGCCATGTCCGAACCTTTCACACATAATTTAGCTTTTAATGAGCCTGGTTTGTAATAAATACCAGCGTGGATTACACCACTGTTATTTCCACTTTGATGATAGGCAAATTGGTTTTCCTTTTCAACTAAAGCTATTTTTAGTTGTGGGTGCCGCAGAATTAATTCTCTAGCTGATGCTGCTCCTACTATGCCACCTCCTATCACTACTACATCATAGTGTTCATTTCTTCTTTGGGAGTAACTAAAATACATAGAAATAAAAAAATTGTTAGGTATTGTTTCAGTCAGCCCTTTTACAAAATATAACAAAATCAAAGAATTCGGATGATCATGAAGCAATGAATACTCACGGTTTCGCAATTGTAGAAAAACCTAAATTAAAATTTTTAATAATTGAATAAAATTGATTTAGTTTCGTCATTGGTTTCATAGTGAAAAGTACCTAACCTAGATAACAATTCGGAAAACACTGGCGTCTTACTCTAAGCACTGGTATTTTTTCTTTGGAAAGCCCAAGCACAATTTTCTTTAATCTATTTTATATGTACCTACCTATCATATTAAAATTAGATACGTAAAGATTTTTTACTCTATTTTGTGGAATAACCAAGGAGGTTTATATAAGGAGTGAGTACTATACAAAAATTCTCACTATTCGTTTAAAAGAAATTCAACTTTATTGCCTTTGTCATAGAGTTGAAATTCTATCGATGACATTCACTGAAGACTCTACTGTGTGAATGAAACAACACCATGTGGAGGTCGGTGTCTCGTTCGCACAATTGCCATTACTAAACAATAATACCACGATAGTAGGAAAAAGAAAATGTACGTTACCAATCACGTAGTGTATCAAAGTTAAGGATTCAGAGTGGAATATTGAAAATATACTACTTAAATGTTAATTTAGAATAACTTAAAGTAATTGTAAAATAAAACTGAACTTACTCTTTTGATTTAATTAGATTTCTACAATAATGCTAATCAGCATTATTGTAGTTGTATAAATTAAAGTGTCAATCCTAGCAACTCCGATCCGATTTTGACTTTGGCGCCGAATTTCAATTTTAGAATTTCAATATTTAGGAAATATTCCTTTACAAAACTAGGGTGACCATAAATACTACACCATTTCAGATTTCCCAAAAACGAAATTGTTCTATCAATTGAAATTACTGGTCGCAATTAAGTCGCAGGCTAGGGGTAAAGTAAATATTAATAATCAAATTCATGTTTATGCGCCGATTTCGATGAAACTCGGTTTATGGTACTATTTTGCTAAGAAAATAATAACGCATTTTTTAAATATTAAAAAATTCAAGATGGCGGCCAACTTTTTTGTTTGTGGGCCGATTTCGATGAAACTCGGTTTTTGGCACTATTTTGATAAGAAAATAACAACGCATTTTTTAAATATTAAAAAATTCAAGATGGCGGCCAACTTTTTTGTTTTTAGGCCGATTTCAATGAAACTCGGTTTTTGGTACTATTTTGATAAGAAAATAGCAAAGCATTTTTTAAATATAAAAAAATCCAAGATGGCTGCCAACTTTTTTGTTTGTGGGCCGATTTCGATGAAACTCGGTTTTTGGCACTATTTTGATAAGAAAATAACAACGCATTTTTTAAATATTAAAAAATTTAAGATGGCGGCCAACTTTTTTGTTTGTGGGCCGATTTCAATGAATTTCGGTTTTTGGTACTATTTTGATAAGAAAATAATAACGCTATGTTAAAATTATAAAAAATCCAAGATGGCTGCCAACTTTTTTGTTTGTGGGCCGATTTCGATGAAACTCGGTTTTTGGCACTATTTTGATAAGAAAATAATAACGCTATGTTAAAATATTAAAAAATCCAAGATGGCGGCTAACTTTTTTGTTTGTGGGCCGATTTCGATGAATTTCGGTTTTTGGTACTATTTTGAGAAGAAAATAACAACTGTAACACAACATAATATTTTATAAACATGAATAACCGCATCATTGAACTAAACATTTGTCTCCCATATATATATAGTTCCTAATGTGGTAACTAGATGGCGCTGTAGCGTTCTGAACCGCGGTATCGAGTTTGTTACGCAGTCCTATAAGTCCTCTGCGAATATTTTGTTTTGTATCGAATCCAGTAGGGACCTACTATAGCGGTGGTTTACTTCTGGGTGTAGTACAAAGTTCAGGATCCTTTAACCTGTTCGGTGTCTCACCTCAATCCGCCCTGTAGTAGTCACTTCGTCATATCGGTCAATATTTATGGTTTCTGTACTGCTACTTATCTTCAGTACCCAATAAACCTCTTCTCATTTACCCATCGTCGTCTTTCTTCACTCCCCGTACGTCGCCCCGTTACATCTGGCGCCCAACGTGGGGCCACCTGGAGGTCACCATCACACCACCTGGAGGACCTGGACGTGTACCTGTTGGATCGTTGGATCTGGAAACTTACCTGAGGATTCTGCGACATCTGACGCTCTTTCAAGTCACCACCTGGAGGAGCTGGACGAGCAGCTGCAAGACCTGCAAATCAATTTCCGGGCTCAACGGATTCACCCACTTCTCCACACACTCCTGGCAAAGTGGCGGGACGTTCCAGCGTGAATCCCACCCCAAAATTCGTTGTGACGAAGTTTGGTCGGCAAACTACTGTGAAGAAAAGTACGAGTACTTCCGCAAGAATGACGAACTTTTCTACAGAGCAATTCAAGGAGCTCTTGACTACAATTGGCACGGGTAGGCGCAGCTCCTTGGCGTTCTGTCAAGCTTCGTATGATGGTAGAAAAGACGTAGAGGCTCTCGAAGCATTTTTAGCGGCTGTAAAGACGTTCAAAGATATTGAACACATCACCGACAGTGAAGCACTCGCCGGTCTACCCTTGTTGCTTAAAGATGAGGCTGCGAAGTGGTGGCAAGGTATTAAGCATAAGGTCACTACTTGGTCGGACTTTGAAGATAGGATGCGCAACAGTTTTGCCTAGAGATGTGTCGTTTTTTTCGAAACCGGTTTCAGCAATAGGTTGCGTAGAAATAAAAAATGTAACCTGTTACGAGAATTCGTGCAATAGGTTGTTTTAGTAACGACATGTAACAAAGTAGCGCGTACGAATGAATGCTAATTAAATTACTAACGGCCCAGCCACGGACAGCGCGGCAGGAGGCAAGGCAGGCGGCGCAGCAAGCGAATTCAATAAACACTGCGCGCTATTCCGATGGCGGCCTCTCAGCTCGTCGTCACGACCGCGCAGTGGTTACCGAATTCGCTTGCCGCACCGCCTGCCTCGCCTCTTGCCGCGCTGTCCGTGGCCGGGCCGTTAACAGTGAACCCTGTCGTAACGAGACGAAAGCTGTTGCGCCCGCTGTTTGTTTTGTAGTATTTTTGATTTTTATTTCATTTTCACTATCTAAAAATACTTAAAACAAGTTTTATTTCAATTAAAATATGCGAATTTATATCTATTATTCTTGATAATAACAATTAATGACACAAAATCATCAGCAATTCATAGTTGCTAATTCGTTTCTCAAATAACGGTACTGAGCAGTTCCAAATATAACATTATGTATTAGAAACCTGTTGCAAAAGCAACCTATTGTCGCAACAGGTTTCATTAATAAAATGTAACAGGTTGCAACATTGCGACAAAACAACGATAACGCCCATCTCTAGTTTTGCCCCAAAGAAACCAGGGTCCCTGGTCTTATATGAGATCACTTCTGTGAAGCAACTCCCTACGATCACCACAGAAGAGTTCATCAGGGAAAAGAGGATGCAGTTTGCCTCATACCCCCGTATGGAGTTCCCAGAAGAAGTGCAGCTGGACCTCATTTATTATCTCCTGCATCTCAACATAAGGGAAAAACTGCCACGCACTGCTTTCATCACCTTTGACCAACTTCTCAATGCAGCAAGAGATATTGAACAAATTTTGAATGAGAAGCGTCAAGATTTGGCCAAGACTAAATCGCACCCAAAAGCGGAAGGTTACGAAAATGAGCGTAAAGGGTTCAAGTTACGATGCAACTACTGTAAATCTTTTGGTCATACCATTGCTAACTGTAACAAGAAATCCAAAAAACCGAAACCACCACCAATTGATAAGACCAACTATGCTGAAACGGAAACTCAGTTTCCGTCGCCGTCTCAGCCGAAGGTTTCGTGTTATGGTTGCGGAGCACCTGGCTTTGTAAGAACCAATTGCCCGACTTGCGCTCAGAAAACAGTCAAAGTAGAACAGGTTGATTTTTGTTCGACGTACGCTCAACCCTTTGTACATCCGAGACCTGTCATCTCCATCGCTATCGAAGATTTACATGGTATAGCCTACGTAGATACCTGCGCTAAGTCAAGTGTAGCTTCGTACTCGCTGTATACAGCATTGAAGCAAAAGGGGTACCAGTTTACGAAGCAGGTTATGAACATTGCACTTGCGGATGGTATCACCAAACAACAAACTACCTCACTTATTACTGTTCCTGTCACTCTGTGTGGACGAATAATTCCCACAACTTTCATTGTTTTGCCAGAGGCACGAGACAATAAGACTCTGTTGGGGATCGGATTTTTGGCTGCTGCAAGGATGATTCTAGACCCTCCTCAATTCACTTGGCACTTTAATGATGACGTCGACACAACGTACGAATTATATGACGAAGATTTCTTGGTTCCGAAATCTCAAGCTCCAGTACCGATATCGCAGATTGGACCATCGCAAGGTGTCATACCTTGCGAAGGATGCTAATGTCCCTCGTATGGAATCGGCGAAGACCTGGGAAGTGCCGATAAAACCAACTATAGCTGCCTTGCCTGAGGAGAGTGCTTGTTCCTATTATAAGTTGGTTCCTTTTGAGTCCGCTCGCGGGAAGAAAAGAGCACAGCCCGAAGATAGTATTTTTGAGGGGTACTCTCCATTCATGGATTACATGATGCGTGATGCACAGCTCACCATTCACAATACTGAGGTGGAATTGTCTCCTCATTCTAAGGATTTATTCCCTGGCACTGACTCCTTTACTCCAGAAGACGTAAGCCTCAACTCAGTAGAAGTCGATTTCGACATGTCTTTGTCCAACAGCGTTTTTCCTGATACTCAACGTAAAGATTTAAATAAACGTTTGCTCCAGTATAAGGACGTTTTTATTGATAATGGTAACCCGGAACCACCTAATGAGCCAATAGGGACGTATCATGCTTCCGCTCTTGTCCCTTTTATCACCAAAGAGTCTAATCTGCCCGTGCCAATACAACCTATAAAGAAAAGGGGAAGACCGAAGAAAACTCCCAGCCAAGACTGTGCCCAACAACCCACTAAGCGCAGGGGAAGACCAAAGAAGAATTGACTGACCATCTTCCTCGTCGGGACGACATCGGAACCTGAAGGGGGGGGACTGTAACACAACATAATATTTTATAAACATGAATAACCGCATCATTGAACTAAACATTTGTCTCCCATATATATATAGTTCCTAATGTGGTAACTAGATGGCGCTGTAGCGTTCTGAACCGCGGTATCGAGTTTGTTACGCAGTCCTATAAGTCCTCTGCGAATATTTTGTTTTGTATCGAATCCAGTAGGGACCTACTATAGCGGTGGTTTACTTCTGGGTGTAGTACAAAGTTCAGGATCCTTTAACCTGTTCGGTGTCTCACCTCAATCCGCCCTGTAGAAGTCACTTCGTCATATCGGTCAATAGTAAATATTACTGTACTGCCACTTATCATCAGTACCCAATAAACCGCTTCTCATTTACCCATCGTCGTCTTTCTTCACTCCCCGTACGTCGCCCCGTTACACAACGCATTTTTTAAATATTAAAAAATTCAAGATGGCGGCCAACTTTTTTATTTATGGGCCGATTTCGATGAAACTCGGTTTTTGGCACTATTTTGCTAAGAAAATAACAACGCATTTTTTAAATATTAAAAAATTCAAGATGGCGGCCAACTTTTTTGTTTGTGGGCCGATTTCGATGAAACTCGGTTTTTGGCACTATTTTGATAAGAAAATAACAATGCATTTTTTAAATATTAAAAAATTCAAGATGGCGGCCAACTTTTTTGTTTGTGGGCCGATTTCGATGAAACTCTGTTTTTGGAACTATTTTGATAAGAAAATAACAAAGCATTTTTTAAATATAAAAAAATTCAAGATGGCGGTCAATTTTTTTGGTTTTTGGGCCGATTTCGATGAAACTTGGTTTTCGGAACTATTTTGACAAGAAAATAACGCAATTTTTAAAAAACTAAAAATCCAAGACGGCGGCCAACTTTTTTGTTTTTGGGCCGATTTCGATGAAACTTGGTTTTTGGAACTATTTTGACAAAAAAATAACAACGCAATTTTTAAAAAACTTAAAATCCAAGATGGCGGCCAACTTTTTTGCTTTTGGGCCGATTTTGATGAAACTCGGTTTTTGGTACGATTTTGACAAGAAAATAACAACGCAATGTTGAAAATTAAAAAAATCCAAGATGGCGGTCAACTTTTTTGTTTTTGGGCCGATTTTGATGAAACTTGGTTTTTGGTACGATTTTGACAAGAAAATAACAACGCAATGTTGAAAATTTAAAAAATCCAAGATGGCGGCCAACTTTTTTGTTTTTGGGCCGATTTAGATGAAACTCGGTTTTTGGAACTATTTTGACAAGAAAATAACAACACAATTTTAAAAAACTAAAAATCCAAGATGGCGGCCAACTTTTTTGTTTTTGGGCCGATTTTGATGAAACTCGGTTTTTGGTACGATTTCGACAAGAAAATAACAACGCAATGTTGAAAACTTACAAAATTCAAGATGGTGGCCAACTTTTTTGTTCTTGGGCCGATTTCAAAAACAAATTAGCAGCCATTTTGATCTTTTTTGATTTTTCCTTCAGTTTACATTGAGTTGTTATTTTCTTGTCTAATTAGTAACCAATAACAGAGTTTCATCGAAATCGGCCCAAAAAAACAAAAAAGTTGGCCGCCATCTTAGATTTTTAGTATTTTAAAAATTGCGTTGTTATTTTCTTGTCAAAATATTACCAAAAACCTAGTTTCATCGAAATCGGCCCAAAAACAAACAAGTTGGCTGCCATCTTAGATTTTTAATTTTTTCTATACATATTGTGTTATTATTTTCTTGTCAAATTAGTACTGAAACCGAGTTTCATTCAAATCAGCCCACAAATAAAAGAGTTGGCTGCCATATTTTTTTATATTTTTAACATTTCTTTGTTATATTTTGATGAAAATAGTAACAAAATAGAGTTTCATAAAATCGGCCCACGAACAATATAGTTGGCCACCATTTTGTTTTTTTTTATATTTTTAACATTGTGTCGTCGTAAATCTTTTGCACCCATTTTATTAATTTCACAAGTAAAGAAATTGGTGCAAGTATTTTAGACCTTATTGACATCTTTACCAAAATAACAGTTTTTAATGAAACAGCAAAGTAAATGTACAAGTATAATTATGGGAAAAGCAATCGCATTGCAAACGTCAATAAAGTCGAAAATCGTTTCCATCTTTTTTTAAATGTTTGACGTGACAATGTTTTCCTACTTTTACTTGTTTTTCCAACATTTATTTGTTTTTCCGAAGTTCACGCACATTGCATTTTTATTAAAAATTGGAATAAACTTTAAAGTTGCGTAATTATTTACACTTGAAATTAAATTGAATTGAATAAACTAGATTTTAATTGGTTGAATTACCATATTTAAAAAATAAAAACAAAAAAGCAACTTAATAAAAACGTGATAAATAATTTGTTCTTAAAAAATATTTTTTTTCATAAATATTAATTTTCTTTTTTTTAGTTAACGAGCTAAACTAAAAATATACCACCGCCTTTCAGAGTACTCGTCAAGACCATTCAAACGAGTCCAAACTCGATGGGGTTGAAAGGTTTTATTGCAGAGTTCCTGTGGCCTTCTTCCGGCTCCATCATCAGACTCTTGGATACTATTACCCAACAGAGCACTCGTCAAGACGATTCAAACAAGCCCAAACTCGATGGGGTTGCATGATTTCAATATTGAGTTCCTATGGCATGGAATCCAGACTTCATCATCCGACCCTGAACCTCGTCTCCCGTCAGAGTACTTGTCAAGACAATTCTAATAAGCCCAAACACGATGGGGTTGTATAGTTTCATTCATCATAGAGTTCCTGTGGCGTTCTTCCGGCTCCATTATCAGATCACCTCAATGACACTGTAATATTGCATTTCCTTCCATTTCTGACCTGTGTTCAAAGTTTCAAGTCTCTAGCTCATCGGGAATTTGGTATAAAATCGTTTGCAAAATTTGTGCTCAAACAAACAAAAGAGCAAGCAACCTAATAAAAACGCGGTAAAAAGTGTTAATTATAAATAAAGAACTACTTAGGTATTTAAGTTTATATTAAACAGTTTAAAGTATTATGTATGTCTCCGGCCAACCATACGGTTTGGTCACCCTAATGAAGAAAAGGACACATACATCTACTTGACCTCTCTGTCGGCTCGTTTTGGGGCGAAGCACTCATTCCGGTTTAGAGTACTATTTCCATGGGAATAACAAAATTGTAGGTATTGTCACAGAGTAGGTAGAGTACATTATTTATTTATTTATACTAAAATAGAGAGAGATAGAGTTATCTGTCAGACCTAATGATCAACGCCATCTAGCGAAATGTGACAAAATGTGTACTACAGATATACTATTATTTAGGTGTTCGAGCCTTCGCTTGAACCACTTGAGATTACGCTTCAATGAAATCGTCACTCACACACTTGCAAACTGTTCTACCGTGTATCTGTGCTCTGTTGCTATCTCTTTCTAACATGACGCAGCGCTCGGTGGGGCGGCGCTAGCGCCGCGCTCTTAAGTACGCTTTTGAATATCGAACGACTCACACGCTGCGTTTGAAATTTCGGATCGAATTACACAAAGTAAAAGAGTTGAATGCAGATATACAATTTCGGTAAACAAGTACAAATTGTTGCAACTCACAATTGACCCTAATTCCGCTCGGCACCCATGGTCCAGCGACGTCAAAGTGCCAGTCACTTTTCCGTTGGGTCGTAGTGTCGCATCGCATCCATCGAACACGTCGTATCAACTAGTGCGACACGTCGTATCAGAATGCGACACGTCGTATCGTCTGATGCGACACGTCGTATCGTCTGATGCGACACGTCGTATCGTCTGATGCGACACGTCGTATCGTCTGATGCGACACGTCGTATCGTCTGATGCGACACGTCGTATCGTCTGATGCGACACGTCGTATCGTCTGATGCGACACGTCGTATCGTCTGATGAGACACGTCGTATCGTCTGATGCCACACGTCTGATGAGACACGTCGTATCGTCTGATGCGACACGTCGTATCGTCTGATGCGACACGTTGTATCGTCTGATGCGGCGCGTCGTATCATTTGATGCGACGCGTCATTTCAACCGTTGCGACAACGCATACTGGCGGCGGGTGTCATGAGCGTGTTGTACATACCTGATACGACACCTTATCAGAGAATGAGACGATATACATGTAGTTTATCAACACAGCAGTTGGTAATGATAATTGGATGTGTTACTCCTACAAATAAGCAATTATTCCTTTATTTTCTTTATTTCGATCATACCAAAACTATACTCTTGGAGATTTAGCGTCTCGTCCCTGTCCACCGGGGAAAGAGGAAGCTCATACCATCATCACAAGAGCAATTGACGAATTCTTTCACTCGGATTGGCGAACACAGGAGGACTACGAATACTCATAGCAGAGCTCTTTGGCGAAGAAATCTCCCCAAAAGTCGAAGTTAATCTAAGGTTTGCTATCCCAACAGCAGCCATAATCCTATTATTATTATTTAAATGTTAGGGGCTCTGCAGCTCAGATAAAGCTGCAGTCACTGCGATCTAAAAGATCTATTGTGACTCGCCATCTTATTACCTATATATATAGTAACTCTTTAAGGAAGTCTAGTGTATCTTGCTGGTTTTATTTAAGAGTATTTATTTCCTCCGAGTCGATTACGTGTCGCCCCAGGTGGATACTACGATTGCGGATTAGGAGTCCACAATCACATAGAGGTGCTTGGGCGCTTCTGCTCCTCATTGCAATATCTGCAGACGTCAGTATCACTCAATTTCATATGAAATAGGTGTCTGTTTAGTTTGCAGTGTCCAGTTAAGGCTCTAATAGTCGCGCTGACGTTCGATCTACTGATTTGTATAAGCTCATTCGTCCATCTTTGCGAGTAACCTTCCATTAAGGATTCGGCGTGTCTCAATCCTGGCTGTGTTAACCAGAATTTTCTCGACTCGTCCAAGAGATTGTCTTTAAGGAGTTGCATAGCCTGGTTTTTTGAGATGCCGCAGAAAGGTTCTAGGCCGATCTGTTGGCCTCGCACCCAGGCTAGAACTGTCTAGCAAGCTCGTTGGCTTTTTCATTACCAATGATACCTGAATGACCTGGTACCCATTTCAGAATAACTTTATTCTTATGTCCTAGTTCATTCAGTTTGTCTACGCAGTTCTTTCACCAGTTTCGATCGTATTACGTTCGAGTTTACGTCGTTAAGTGCTGCTTGGCTATTTAAAAAGATATAGGTAGTTGGCTATTTGAAAAGATATAGATAGATGGTCTGATTTGTGTAGTTTCGTTGGCGGTTGGTTTCTGCACATTCTATAACGGCATAGACCTCTGCCTGGAATATTGTGGCGTACTTACCAAGATTAATACTAAGGTTGACTCTTGGTCTCACACCTTGTACACCACATCCTACATCAGGACCCATTTTGGAGCCGTCCGTGAACCAGACTAGGCTTCCAGCCTTACAGGAGCTTTGGACATCAGACCACATCTCTCTGCCAGGTAGTTCCACCGAGTAATTTCTAGTGAAATTACAGAGTGGAAGCATGACATCAGATGTCATTGCAAAAGGTCTGAGTTCAAGCACTGATTCATGTAAAGATCTCAATGCTTGAGAGTGCCAGCTTACTTTACCGGTGTTGCTTACTCTATAAATCCCTGCTTTCGCCTCCTTCACAATAAACAGGTGAAGTGGAGGTAGGTCTAGTTAGCAGGGCATTGAGTGCTGCTCCTGGTGTAGTAGGCATGGCCTCCGTTGCCATAAGGCACGCTAATCTTTGCAAACTGGTTAGCTTGTTTATAACTGTCGTTTGGGTTGCTTTTTTCCACCATACTACACAGGCATATGTTATCATCGGCCTGAATATGGTGGTATATACATCCACAGGGCAATCTTGGGTGTTTAGACCCCATCTTGCACCCACTAAACGACAGCAAATTCCTAAGTCGATTATAGCCTTTTGGATCACATTATTTATGTGTGTATTCCACGTCAGCTTTTGGTCGATTGAACGCCCAGGTATTTGGCTTCCATAGAAAATGTTATGGGATGGGAATCCCCTTTATAGTGGGCGTTTTAAGTTTGTCCAACTTATGCTTCCTAGTAAAAGGGACTATTATTGATTTGTTCAGTTTTACCGACAAGCTGTTCTCAGTGCACCACTTATTTGATGACATTCAGAGACCTGATGACATTGAGAGACCTTTGAAGTATGGATAAATTGATCGACATCAAGTGACCACAATGGGGGCGATAGTACGCCCCTCTGTAGGCATCCACTAGTTATCTTGAAACCTCTCTACGTTTACATTTCTGTGAATAAGCATGCTTTCAATCCAGCGGATGGTTGTGCTGTCAATGTTTTTGTCACGCATTCCCCTAGAAGGGTTTCGATAGTGACGTTATCAAAGGCACTTCTGTCAAGGAAAACGCTTAAGGCTATCTGTTTGTTTTCTAGGGCCCTTTCGATCCTGTCTGTTAGTTCTAGCAGAGCAGATCTTGGGACTTTCCTTTACGATAAGGGTGTTGCCTTGTATGTAGGGGACACTCGCGCAGTGGCTCGTCCCTTATATACACACCAATAACCTTTCAACACTCTTGAGGTAAGGTTAATGGGTCTGAAGGATTTTGGTTGCGAAAAGTCCTTCTTTCCAGCCTTTGGAACAAAACGGACTTTTACTGAAGTACATTCGCTTGGTTTATATCCCCATAGCTTGCTTTGAAAATCTTTATCAAAATGGGGATGAGGGTCTCCTTTCCTTGCTGTAAGAGAGCAGGAAAGATATCATCATCTTCCCTAGCTGATTTGAACGGCTTGAACGAATCAATCAATCAAGTTCCTTGCTGCTATTCTCCAGTCCTCACTGTTAGGCCTAGCGAGGCAGTTTTGATTCATTCCATTGGCGTCTGGCACTTATACAAGAAAGTGAAAATCTATGGTTTCTTCCGATGTTCTCAGCGAAAGTCCCATCTGGTTTCTTATAGTCCCAGTTGATTCGAAGGCGATTTGGCCAGGACTTTGTGGATTCTAGCTCCTTGGAGAGCACCAATGATACCCTCACAGGACTTTCTCCATGAAAGTCGCCTTGCCTTTCGTATTTCCTCGTTGTAGTCTGTCTAAGCTTTTGCATACCGATCCCAGTTACCGGTCGATTTAGCCTTGTTAAACAGCCTTTCAGTCCTAAAACTAGTGTTCTATCAGAGAGAAAGTACCGAAGTGCTAGATTAAAGATTCTTCGCTGGTGTCTTGGTTGAGCCTTGTTATGCGCACCTCAACATATTGTAAATTATTGTATCTAAGACATTCGGCTCGGGCAAGTTCTACTTCGTGCTCATGGATGCAGTTCATGACATTAAAAGCAATAACCAACTAACCAGTCGTCAAAGCAACTCTTCGGACTCTCGATGCCCTCAAGGAGAAAATTCTACCAAGAACAGCACTTTGACACCGTCAACACATACTGTCCCGAACATCATACTAACCCTCAATGATTCCTCGGGTGATTCGCCACCTCAAAACCTTCCAAGGAATTTACGTGATCGTAGCCCCGAGTTGGAACAGAGCGTTCTGGGAGCCCGATCTCAGGCGAATTGCTGCATGCCCTCCAGTCCCAATTCCGGACCTGAGAATGAACCCTGTCGACCTCCGCACGAATCGTCCGCCACAAAATATGGAAAAGTAAAATTTATTGGTTTGGAAGGTACAGGCTGGAATAGATATCTAAGAAGCTGGTCAGAAGCAGATATGAACGTTTTAGAGGCGTCCTGGAGGAAATCCATCATCAAAACCTACACAACCATTTGGCTACCATGGCAGAAGTGATCCTGCTCCATCAATGTTGCCACTGACACCCCACGGTCTTGAGATGTAGACCTACCTACATAAAGATATTAAACTGGCCCCCAGTACCATAGCCTTACACAAATTAGTAATTAATTACAACAGTATCAAATCCTAGAAAGTTTGCATCTCTAAGCTCCCATATACTAGTAAAACATGTCCTAAAAACCATTTTCTCGAAGAACCTTCCAGTAAAAAACCACTGCCATTGAAAATAAAGGACCTCCTTGAGTTCCTTAAACCCCACAATATGAATGACAACAGCTTATTACACAATTTTAGACATACTGCCGTCCTCCTCCTGCTAGCCTCGGGACGTACAGTACACGATCTTACTCTTTAAAAAGAATCGGTCACAGGCAACGGAAATGAAATAATTTTATGGTCACAGTTCGGCTCTAAAACGGACTCTGAAAATAAAGACAATCAGCATGGGTCCTTAGAGAGAACCCAGATGAGGTTCGACTTGATCTCCTATCGTGGATCAGAAAATCCATAATGCTGTCTCATGAGAGACGAAAGGGGGAGAATCTAAAAAAAATTTGTTCACATCAATAAGAGGCACAGTAAAGAGCGCATTCCGTGATTGCAGGATGGATTCGAACTTTGTTTCGTGAAGCGGGTATATCCGCTTCAGCAGGCAGCTTTAAAGGGGCTGTAGCATCCGAGAACTGGACGTCTAACAAATACGATATTGAAGAGATTCTAAAGAGAGGAAACAAAGAAATACTTTCTTTAACCTCTATTTTTAAAGAAATAGGTACCCACAAGCAGTCTAAATAATTATCGTAACCCATTGCTAATTTTTGAGTTGAGTGATAATTTTTCAACTTTTTTTAATGTTTCTTATATCAATAATGATGATTTAGTGATCTCATCTGATTATAATCAACAAGTAAGGCATTTGTCATTTATATAATCAGGAATTTATATGTTATTGTAAGAATTTATATTATCTAATCCAAATCATTAAAAGAATTTAATAAGATGTTATATGTTTTAAACTCATTTCAAACAATAAAAATCACAGTACGCATTAGCAGCGCCGGCAGAATAGAAACACATCTCAAGTGGTTCAAGCGAAGGCTCGAACACCTAAATAGACCCGTTTTCCCCCCGAAGGATAGAAAACGGATATTTAGGTTTCAGCCGTAGCTTGAACCACGCCTTTAAGTTCCTTGCCGGCTAAATTTCAGGTACTGAAGAGCGCGGCGCTAGCGCCGCCCCACCGAGCGCTGCGTCATGTTAGAAAGAGATAGCAACAGAGCACAGATACACGGTAGAACAGTTTGCAAGTGTGTGAGTGACGATTTCATTGAAGCGTAATCTCAAGTGGTTCAAGCTACGGCTGAAACCTAAATATCCGTTTTCTACCCTTCGGGGGGAAAACGGGTCTACTGTCTTATTCAGAGATGTTTCACAAAACTGGGGTGCAAGACTGTTCTAACAAAACCTGGTTTCAGTCCCGGCGTTAGGGGGGGCGAGCACGGGCGACCGCACGGGGCGCCGGATATGAAGGGGCGCCGCAGGCGCTCCTTTATATTCGCAGCCGCAGGTGTCCCTTTATACACACTCGCTCTTTGAGCGAGTCCTATTACTATCGGAAATTCCCTTTTAGCGACAAAATCGTTATGGTGGCAACACATAATCAGAACAACTTGGCAATATCTCGCCGAAATTTCATCGCTCGCTGCCATGTGCGATTTAAGATTTAGCCATTGTAAAATCCAGAAGCAGCCCTAGGGCGGCGGTGCAAGCAACGCGATTGCACTGGGCGCCCTCGAGTGTGGGGCGCTGAAAACGCCCGACCACCGATCTTATTGTTGCCTGGGACGAGCGACGACATGACGAATGAAATTGACCAAAAATCGCGCTGCTATAAACAAGCAAGGTAACAAGATTAGTAGATGAAACTGACTAAAAATCGCGCTGCGTGGCCGTTTTTTAACTGACAGGCAAAATTGAAAATTTTGGAATCGCAGATAGGGGGCGCCCCGTAGAAATGTCGCCCAGGGGCGCTGGTAGTGCTAAAACCGGCACTGCCTGGTTTAATGCTTGTAAACCAATCACAATGCACCTTTTAATCCTTAAACGGTGGGACTAAACGTTAAACTGTCACTCTGAATACGATTTGCGCTAAAATGGCGTTAGTCCGCAGTCTAACGCCATTTTAACTTTGGCCCTAGTTTAACGAACGCACTCTGAACACTGACCTGAAAAAATTCTTTTTTTTCATGTCAGTGACTCTGAATAAGATAGAGGAGAGGCCAGGCCTTCAAAATTGAAATCCCGTCGGACAAGCGAGTGCTCTACCGACAACTGGTATCATTGTCTTCAGCATGATCTCCTGAACAATAATATAGCGGTTGTCGCATTATAAAGTGGTGGAGGGGGGAGGGGGGGGGGAGGGAAAAGGTGCAAAACTCAGTTATCAGAGTTTCGCTAATTTCTCAATAACCACTTGTTCGATTTAAACAAATAAACTGTCATATGGTAGGTAATATCCTTAACAACAGATTTTATCAAGCAATAGTTTTTGTAGATACTATAGTTTATGAAATAATTAGATAAAATACGAATTTCAAATAAATATTTTTTTTGTTTTGTAGAATTGAAGCAGTAAATTGAAATAAACTACTATGTAATTAAACCTATGAAGATTTGCTCCAGAAAAAAAATATCGGTGAATAGCCCAGTCACTCCCCTCTATAGAATAATATAATATAACTTGTTAAACATTTTTGTCTAGTAACTAGTTAAAAAAAATTTTTTTGTGTCGCGTGGTGAAATTTTCTCTTCCATTTTTTTTTCTAAAATCCTCTACAGAATTAAAAGTATGAAGGTTTGCCTCAGAAAAAAATAACGGTAAATAGCCCAGTTATCCTATTATATAGAATAATAAACTTATCAAACATCTTTGTCCAGTAATTAGGTTAAAAAAAAATTTTTTATTGCGTGGCGAATTTTCTTTATCTTTTTTTTCGAAAATCCATTACAGAATTAAGACTATCAAAATTTGCCCCATAAAAAATAATAGTGAATAGTCCAGTTATTTTTCTATACAGAATAATAAATTTGTTAAATATTTTTGTCTAGTAACTGTGTTACAAAATGTTTTGTGTTGCGTGGCGAAATTTTCTTTACAACTTTTTTTTCGAAAATTCTCTACAGAATTTAAACTATGATGATTTGCCCTAGAAAAAAATCCTAGTGAATAGCTTAGTTATTGCACTATATATAAAAAATAACTTGTTAAACATTTTTGTCTAGAAATTATGTTAAAAAATGATTTCTATCGCGCAGTGAAAATTTCTCTAACATATCATTTTTCCATAAATCTTCTACAGAATTAAAACAAGAGGATTTTCTCCAGAAAAACAATTACAGTAAATAGACTAGTTATTCCACAATATAGATTAATAAACTTATCAAACATTTTGGTCTAGTAACTCTGTTAAAAAAATTTTTGTGTCACATAACACGGTGGACCTGCAAAGTTATGTTTAAACGAGTTTGCACGGCACAAAATATTTTTTAACACAGTTACTAGACAAAAATATTTGACAAATTTAGTATTCTATATAATGAAATAACTGGGCTATTCACTATTATTTTTTTTCTGGGGCAAATCCTCATAGTTTTAATTCTGTAGAGTATTTTCGAACAAATGGTAGAAAAAATTTCACCTCGTGAAATTTAATCATTTTTTTAACATAGTTACTGGACAAAAATGTTTAACATGTTTATTATTTTATATATATTGGAATAACTGGGCTATTCACCAGTATTTTTTTCCGAGGATAATCTTTATAGTTTTAATTCTGTGGAGGATTTTCGAAAAAAATGGTAGAAAACATTTCGCCACGCGTTCTAAAAAATTTTTTTAGCATAGTTACTAGATAAAAATGTTCAACAAGTTTATTACTTCATATAGTGGAACAATTGTGCTATGTATAAATATTTGTTTTTCTGGGGCAAATCTTCATAGTTTTAATTTCATAGTACTTTCTTTTAATTTACTGCTTCAATTCTACAAAATAAAAAAGCCTTTGTTTGAAATTCATCTTTTTTCTATTTTTGTAATAAACTTTAGTATTTACAAAAAACATTGTTAGATAAAATATGTTGTTACAGGTATTATCTACCATATGAAACGTTATTTGTTTTAATCGGACAAGCGGTTACTGAGAAATTATCCAAACCCTAATACCCGATTTCCGCATCTTTTTCCTCCCCTCCCTCCCCCCTCAACCACTTTATGATGCGACAACCGCTATATTCTTGTTCAAGAGATCATGCTGAAGACAATGGTACAGGTTGTCGGTAGAGAACTCTTCGGTCCGACGGGAATCGTCATTAGACGACTTTCGTTAAAGCGGTTTCCATATTATTCGGACAGTGACCTCCCGCACTATATTAATGATAATTTTGTTGTCTTCCAGCCAAATTTCAAAACTAAAAAACAGACAGCAAGCCAATTATTGTGGCAATTTTACTTAGTGCTTTATACTATATGTACTTCTGTACTTTATTTTAATTTACTGCTTCAAATCTACAAAACTAAAAATGATTTTGTTTGAAATTCGACTTTTTTCTAATTATTTAATAAACTATAGTATTTACAAAAACCATTACAAATGAAAATATGTTGTCAAAGATATTACCTACCCTAAGACATATTATTTGTTTAAATCGGTCAAGTGGTTGTTGAGAAAATCAACCAATTTCCGATACTCGACTGCCGCATCTCTTCCCTCCACCCCTCCCCCCTCCACCACTTTATAATGCGACAACCGCTGTATTCTTGTTCAGGAGATCATGCTGAAGACAATGATACCGGTTGTCGGTGGAGCACTCTCTTGTCCAACGGGAATCGTAAATAGACGACTTTCGTAAATGTGGCATCCCCTCTAAGACAGCAAAGGTTTATTATCTTGACTTGTAATTTTCTAAGGAGGTACAGATGCCGGCATATATTTTTTATATTGGCAAGAGAAATATGAGACAAAAGATGCGCAGAAGCCATAAACTTAGTGTTTATGGCCAATTATGGCTACTGCGCATCTTTTGTCTCGTTTTTATCTTGCTAATATATATGCTGGGCAGTATAATGACCTATTTATTAATTTCTTGAAGAAAATGTTAATTATTTTGATTTATTGCAAATCAGATTTGACTATATAAAACTGTGAAATCCACACCATACCGTGATTCAGCACGGAATAGCGACATTAGCGACATCTATCGACTGTTTGAGAAACGAAAAATGTACGGCATCTAGCGAATCGTTATGTAACTAAAATCTTAGGCCGCGCTTCCTTCGTAGGGAGTTTAGTCTGAACCAATTTAGAGTTGCCACCCGCCCCCGGACCGCCTAACTCTCTCGCTTTGACTCTGGCTTTGGTTTATGACGTCAGTGCACTGTCCGTTCTTGTCATCGTGTTATGATATGACAAGGATGGATATAGTCTAGCTATCGCTCTGGCTAAAACTTTGAGTTAAGCCCGAAGTACACATTGGGCCAACGCCTGGCCGCGCCGCGCGCGTTGGGCTAACGCGCGCGGCCAGGGCATGTCGCTGTTTACACGTTGGCGCCAACTCCCAACGTACCGCCAAGTAGGTCTTTACGCGTTGGGCCAACGTGTAAAGACCTACTTGGCGGTATGTTTGGAGTTGGCGCCAACGTTGGCCGCCGAACCGAGTATTGTCGGTTTTTCGTGCACACATCAAAGGATCTTGGCGCGCGCGTTGTCGCAGCGTTCACACGTTGGCGCCTTTTTAACCGACTTCAAAAAAAGGAGAAGGGTCTTAGTTCAACAGAATCTGTTTTTATGTATGTTACTCGATTACTCGTAGACAGCTGGATCGATTTGAAAAATTTTTTGTTTGTTTGAAAGCATATACTTCCAAGTTGGTCTCATTGTTATAAGGTCAGGGTCTGATGATGGGATCTTGGAGAAATCAAGGAACATCTTCAAATATTATAGGCACACCTATAGCGATTTTGGTATTTTCTTCAGTAGCTTGTGCATTTGCATATGGAAAAAACCTTTTTGTGAAACTGATGATGAAGATCATAGATGATCATCGGATTTATTCAATACTACGTGTTTCACTGGAGCGATACGATTAAGTAGGTATTTGAATTTGGTTGCTAGGCTTTTTATGTTTGTTATAACATAATACATATTATGGTGAACTGGAGCTGATAGTAAGGAGAACTCCTCAACAACTAAAGCCCCTGCGTCGGGAAAACAGTATTTTGTAAAAGGTGATAATCCGTTGATATAAGGCTATTGTAACTTAAATAATATCGTCACTAAATATACCTACTACAAAAAAGTTTAAAATAAAAAAGTTTTTAAAAATACAAAACCCCCTTTAAAAACCTTAAAAATAACCAAACAGTTTTTGTTTATCGCCCTTTAAAAACCTTAAAAATAACCAAACAAAAACAGCTTTGAAGATAAGCGGCTCTAAAAAGCAAGAAATTAAATATTCAAATCTGCATAATAACTAACTCGAAAGTTTGTACTCATATCTAATATTAAACAACGTATTATGAAGTGGGTGGAGTTTTAAATACTGAAATGAACAATATAGCATAATATGCTTTGGATTCTATATTATTGCCTTCTATTATTTATTAAACGCACTTCTATAATAAACATAATATACAATATAAAAACAAAACAAAATAGGTTACTAAGCTAGATAAATAAAACATATTTTACGTCAGAGATGTTTAGTAAAGTTATAGAAGTGCGTTAAATAAATAATAGAAGGTAATAATTTAACGCCCTTTATAAATAAATTGCCGCGGCTGCAAGACATTCCACGTCCATCTTTGTTAGAGAGCCAATGCAGACTGATCGGTACACCAATGAGTAAACAGCGACATGCCCTGGCCGCGCGCGTTTAGGGTTACCATCTGACCGGATAAATCCGGTCTTGACCGGATTTTAAGAGCTCAGACCGGACTCCGCCCGGATTTCGTTAGAGACCGGATTTTCAATCGTGCTTGGTCAAAATCATTACATCATCATTAATTGTAATGATTTTGTCTAAACCATCATCACCGCAAAGCTCGGAGCGCGACTAGGCTCTATGAATGGGTGGATTCCTGAAAGATACCCATATTTTTTTATTAAGAAACCATCCACTTGTGTAAAATTTTAAAGATAATAATATAAGTTATGCAATGGAAATCGCCTACAATTTTTTATTTGAGTCAAAGACCGGACTTTTGTCTAAAAATCAGGATTTTCAACCTCTTGCGACCGGATTTCTGAACTTTGGTCCTGGTAACCCTACGCGCGTTGGCCCACCAGACTTCAATAGACGAGTTATGCATACAAAAGTACTCTGTGAGTTATGCGTATCTCGTATCTAATGATTTGAATATTATTTCTTGCTTTTTAGAGACAATTTTGATGCGGTTTTTTATTTTGATTTAGGTTTTTTGAAGGTTTTTTAATATTGACTTGGTTTACGTGTAATAAAAATAAATGTATTGGCGGCGTTAGTGGACCGATATTATAAGGGCCTACACACATAACGACGTTGCGGCGCCGCACCGCAACGCAACGCAGATTTTTGCGGTGATCTTTGTTTATGAACCGATATGATGATTCTTTTTTGTTTGAAATACGTATATATGGGGATACTTCAACAGTGGTCATGTTTTAATTTCATCGGTATTGGACTTTGAACTTGGAAGATAAACAAAGGAACTCCTCAAATTGAAATAGTATATGTAAAGTGATTCGGATTTTGGTAGGTTTATGATCCAAAACAAACCAAACCATGGTCTGCGATGCAATGTTCTGGACTAGACTTGGACTACAAAGACACAACGGAACTCCTCAAAAACAAACAGCGTAAATTTGGAAATTAAGTTGTGGGCATTTTACCATTGAAAAATATTTTATAAAGTTAAAAAATATTTACACGCCTACATACCTAACACTTAAAAGTTGAAAATAAAAAACCTTTTTAACAAAAAAGAAAAACCTCCTTCAAAAAACCTGAAACAAAAACAGCTTCAAAATTCAATACCTCTAAAAAAGCAAGAAATAATATTGAAATCATTAGTTACGCATAACATTATTAATAAAACACTACTAATGAAGTCGGGTCGGGCTTTTAGAAATAAAAAAAAATAAGTTGTCTTCCAGCCCCACCCGACTTCAATAGACGTGTTTTACTAATAATGTTATGCGTAACTAATGATTTGAATATTATTTCTTGCTTTTTTAGAGGTATTGAATTTTGAAGCTGTTTTTGTTTCAGTTTTTTTTTTTTTGTTATATGTTTATTTATAAATGTTTGTGTAATGGTAATGAGTAGGTATATAGAAATAAAAAAATGATAATAAAATACCTTTTTAATATTTATTTGGTAGCTTGTTTTATACTTGTGAAAATAGTTTTCTTTGTACTCATAAGTTTTTTGTCATGGAATCCGTGAGTGTGAAAGTTTCTCCTGTAAACAATTAAGTTTAGTTTATCGTGATCTGTGATGTAGGTATTACAAAAAATATCAAAAATGTAATTTAAAATTTTCAAAAATTTAAGTTTTAGGTGCATTTTTTAATTATTGAACTGCCCCCCTAGCATGACCGACGAAACACGATATAATATCGCGTGATATAACGTTTTATCGACACCCAACTGTCAAAATCCATTGTCTTTTGACAGCTAAACGTGATAAATCGCTATATCATAATTAGAACAGAATAGAATATCATTTATGTGCATTTGATTAGGGTGCACTGGAGGTCTTATAATATTTAAAAGATCTGCCTATTCAACCATTAACAATAGCATGCAAATATTATCTTAAATTTAAATAACAAGTTAATTAACAAGTAAGTCTACGTTTTAACATTTCACATTGAGGATGTCGAGTACTACTTTTACAATTTATAACTCATAATAGCAGTCAGATTATTAGGTAATCAATGTCACAACAATCAAAATACAAATGAGATAAATGTCAATAAGAATGAAAATAATAATATTATGTCAATAAGAATTAAAATAATAACATGGCAATACGAAAATACCTACACAACAAAAGTAGACATTAACTGTTACATTACAGTACGAGGCATATATTTTGAAATTTTTTCGACGGAGTAGGGATAAGTTCACGCATGTGCTCTTGTGAGCGACCAATAGCGCGCGCCCCTCTCCCGCTGCCGGGGCGCTATTGGTCGCTTACAAGAGCACATGCGCGAACTTATCCCCACTCCGTCGAAAAATTTACAAGATACGTGCCTAGTACTCTAGTTTGATGAGAGTCAATATGGCGGGTGTATCATGGCGAATCGAACTGTCGCAAATACCAAAAAAATTTACCTAAAATGTATTATTTAGTACCTGAAATTAAAAAATTTGTACCTAAATAGGAAAAAAGTTATAACGAAATCAAAGGTACATAAAATATAACTACATCAAAAAAATGTACCTAAAATGTACCTCAAGGCAAAAAAAAACACATGCTCTATTACTTAAGTAGTTTCTGAGAAATCAAACAACAGCTTTTTTTTTGTGATCAACAAGATCGCGGGATCCCTTATGGTTTTAAAGTATATCACGGCTAGATTTTACCATTCATTAGTGCCATTCATACTTTGGTAACTACTATTTAGTACTATTCGTTTGGAACTATTTGGTACTATTCATTAGGTACTATTTAGTACATTTGTACTATATGGTACCAAATAAATTGTACTAAATAGTACCTAATGAATGAAACTAACTAGAAACAAATGTATGGTACTATAAGGTACTAAATTATTTGTACTAATTTAGTACCTAATGAATGGTACTAAATAGTAACAAAGTAATTGTACGATATGGTACCAAATAATTTGTACCTAATGGTACCCAATGAATTGCGCTAAATAGTAACAAAATAATGGTACTATATGGTACCAATAATTTGTACTAAATAGTACCATTCATATTGTAGCAAACGAATGGTACGATATGGTACCAAATAAATTGTACTATATGGCACTAAATAATTTGTACTAAGTAGTACCTAATGGATGGTACTAAATAGTAACAAACGAATGGTTCAATATGGTACCAAATAATTTGTAGTATATGGCACCAAATAATTTGTACTTAATAGAACCTAATTAATGGTACTAAATAGTAGTAAATAAATAGTACTTATGTAACAAAGTAAGTGTACAAATTTGTACCTAAAAGTACCTAATGAATGGTACTAAATAGAAACAAAGAATGGTACTATATGGTAGAAAAATAATTTGTACCTAATAGTATCTAATAAATGTTACTAAATAGTAACAAACGAATGTTACTATATAGTACCAAATAAATTGAACTAAATAGTACCTAATGAATGACACTAAATAGAAACAAATGAATGGTACTATATGGTACTAAATTATTTGTACTAAATAGTACCTAATGAATGATACTTAATAGTAACGAATGATACTATATGGTACCAAATAATTTGTACCTAATAGTACCTAATGAATGGCACTTAATAGAAAGAAATGAATGGTACTATATGGTACTAAATTATTTGTACTAAATAGTACCTAATGGATGGTACTTAATAGTAACAAATAAATGGTACTATATAGTACCAAATAATTTGTACTAAATAGTACCATTCATTTAGTAACAAACGAATGAAACCATATGGTACCAAATAATTTTTATTTAATAGTACCTAATGAATGGTACTTAATAGTAACAAACGAATGGTACTATATGATACCAAATAAATTGTACTATATGGCAACACATAATTTGTACTAAATAGGGACAAATGAATGGTACTAAATTATTTGTACTAAATAGTACCTAATGAATAGTACCAAATAGTTCCAAACGAATAGTACTAAATAGTAGTTACCAAAGTATGAATGGCACTAATGAATGGTAAAATCTAGCCGTGATATACTTTAAAACCATAAGGGATCCCGCGATCTTGTTGATCACAAAAAAAAAGCTGTTGTTTGATTTCTCAGAAACTACTTAAGTAATAGAGCATGTGTTTTTTTTGCCTTGAGGTACATTTTAGGTACATTTTTTTGATGTAGTTATATTTTATGTATAATGGTTCAACATTGATTTATTAAAGAACACCCGCCATATTGACGTCAATATGGCGGGTGTACCTTTGATTTCGTTATAACTTTTTTCCTATTTAGGTACAAATTTTTTAATTTCAGGTACTAAATAGTACATTTTAGGTACATTTTTTTGGTATTTGCGACAGTTCGATTCGCCATGATACACCCGCCATATTGACTCTCATCTAGTTTGCTGTTAAAAACATGGTCGTTAGCTAGCGTGAACGGTAATTTGCGTTTCTGGCACTATGCGTTCCGCATAAGCAAAGTAGGCTGTAAGAGCAGTACTTCTTGTTGCTATTTTGGTCAGTTTATAAAGAGCTAATGTAAATCCATTAATTTTATTATCGTGTTTCAGTGGTCATGCTATGCTAGGGGCACAGGTTAGGTTACGCCCTCGACTTTATGTAAATCCTGTGGGAAAAATAAAAACCCTCTCTTATCGGATACCTATAACACTAACGTTTTTACCTGCTAGTAATAATTTCATCTTTTGTGTCAACATATGCGAGGCAATGTTTTCTTCGGTATTCTATACACCTCCAACGGCGCTTATGGCCATTTTCTGAAATATGGTGCATGTTATAGAGAAACCGGTTCAATATCATCTTTAGTGAACCTCGAGCAGACATAGTGTATAGTGGGGCAGTAACAGCTGCAACAAAGAAATAAAATTAATAGTATGTATATTATACGGCTAATACCTGAAGTGCGGCTAAACCTAGTTTTAGCCGGCTAAAACTAGGTGTAGCCGATAGCTGTTGGCTAAAACTAGGTGTAGCCGGCTAAAACTAGGTTTAGCCGCACTTCTGGTATTAGCCGTAACATATAATACATACACATGTATGACCTGACCATCAGCCATTTTTAATGTCCCCACTGCCGGGGCACAGGCCTTTCTTTTTCTTCTTATCGAATGAGGATTAGTGGCCACCTCTGGTGTTAGAGTTTATCAAGCCGCCTGTGAGGCCTCTAACTTGGCTTAACGACTGTTATCAGATGACAACAGCGGGGACCGACGGTTTAACGTGCCCTCCGAAGCGCGGAAGCGCTCAGTTGTAATGCCACTTTAACGGGCACCCATCCGACACCTAGCCGGACCGAGCGTTGCTTAACAAACGTGATCGAGTATGATCAGTCTGTCAAGTTCCGCTATGAGGCCTTCCTTACGGGTGGATGAGGAGGATGGGCCATAACCCACCACACGGGCCCAATGCGAATATGTGGGTGTTAACGACTGTAAATGCAGCCGGGACCAGCGGCTTAACGTGCCTTCCGAAGCACGGAAGAATTCGAGATGATACATTTTTGGTCACCCATCCCATGACCGACCCTTGCGAAAGTTGCTTAACCTCCGCAATCGCTGGGCCAGGCGCTAAACCACTACGCCATCGCGCTCCTCCTGTGTATGTATACTTACTTGCAAATACTTTTGTCATACTATTTTATTCAATTTCAGACAATAACATCTTATTAACAAATTATTTTACTCAATACATACAATTATTTTCATCAACTATATTTTCATCATTATATTCAACAGTATATGAATTTGTGCATGGCTGCAGGTATTCGGCATCATTAAGGGAGACATTATCTTGCTGGATTAAAGATTTTTTTGTGTCGCCTTCAATTTCAAAAGCTGCAACATTATTTTCTAGTATAGGCACGGTGGTTGCATCACCTAGTTGGTTAGCAGAGTCTTCTATATTTATCATTGTGGTATACTGTGATAAATTACTCAAATCATATTTTGTTTCACTATCATCACCGCCAATGCTCATGTTATGTTCATTTATAAATGAATTATCAAATATAATATTAACATTCTCAGCATTGTCAGACATTGGCACTGATTCTGTTGAATTGAACCTAAAACAAAAATAAAGTATAATACAGCTAGGTATAGGTCATCCATCACTGATATAGTACCTATACCAGGGATGGCGAACTTTTGTCACAGTTTTAATACTACTAACAGTTGTCCGACTCATGTACTTGCGCGAAGCAACGATGGGGGGTACGCGGGGAAGTGAGCGGCAGAGTCGGCGAGCGCAATCTCCTCTAGTTTGCGCTCTCTAACTTGAAGGGGTGTACGTTTTAAGAAGCGTAACGAAATTTCAAAACGTCATAATGGTTTACAGGATTTGTTCCGTTTTTAATTGTAAATCCACGTCATGGTTTGATAGGGACCATCAAACTGAACAACTTTTACAATGGACAAACTTTGAAATCGCGAAAAAACAATCAGTGGTTTCATGTTTGCTGTTTCTGTTTTGTGTGTTACGATGTTATTCTTGAAAAGGCCTTTTTGACTATTTTTATTCTTTCTTTATTACTAATTCAAATTCTGACGGAGTTTCTGTGCGTTTCTGTTACCTACACAGTGCTTTCTTTGAGCTCCTTTTTAGCAAGTGATGCAATCAAAACAAGCAATGTATTCTGAATTAGGGCCCTAATGGAGAATGTCCGAAAAAAATCAATTTAGCTGAATATTTTTTTATAGGTAGGAATAAGCTCCCTTAGTAATAGAAAAAAGTTTCAGAATTTTCGGTTGCGTAAAAATAAAAATAAAAAATAAAGTCTCTTCAACTTCACAAATATACGAAAGTAACAGCAGAATTGAGATTATACCTTTGCCACCAACTGTCATATCATAACCACAACATGGTATTACACAAAATGTCAAAAACTTTTTTTTTAAATACTTGCTGTGGTTGTGGCAGGTGGTGGCAAAGGTATAATCGCCATTCTGCTGTTACTTTCACGCAACCGAAAATTCTAAAACTTTTTTCTAAATCTAAGGGAGCTTATTCCTACCTATAAAAAAATATTCAGCCAATTTAATTTTTTTCGGACATTCCCCATTAGGGTGTAGTGTAATAAGCACATTATACGGTCATTTTCTGCACTACACATACCTTTCATCTTCAATGACTATATCAGCCAATACATCTAGTGAATTTGCCTTATTTTGTCCTTGTCTTATTGGTAAATTTTCTTTGGTACCCAATGTCTCCATATCCTAAATTAATGAGTAGAATCAGAAAATATGACAATAAGTTTAATTATGCAAGAAATTTCTAAAGTAACTATTATTTTACTTTAGAATATTTCGTTTTAAAATTCTTTAAAACAAGATAGAAATTCATAAATTACAGCTTTCAAATAAAAAAGATGATTAAAAGATTTTTAGCACCACCCTGTACAATAATTTTGAGAACCGTGCAGATTTTTTTAAAGCAAAAAAATGGTAAAAGGATCACCATTAAGCTCTCAAAATAGCTAATGATCAAGGACCGGAACCGCTTACCGTTAAAGGGGTTTTTGATTGGGTACTTCATAGACTTGTTTTTAAAAACCCTATTAATACGGTAACCCTATCGAAGGGTAACCCAAGTAAGGATGTACCGAATACGAAAACTCTATCAGGGAAACCCTATGAAGGCTTTATCAAGGGGTTTTAAAACGTGTTCAAGCAATTTATACCCAGTTCCACCTGGGCTGAAGGACTCTGGTCCTTTAAAGGGACCGTTAAAGGGGTTCTCATTGGGTATTTCATGAACCGCTAACCGTTAAAAGGGTTTTTGATTGGGTATTTCATAGACTTATTTTCAAAAACCCTATCAATACAGTAAGCACGACGTTGACTAACCCTAACGAAAGGGAAACCCTATCATTTGGTAAGCTTTTTAATAGGGTTTCCCTATCAATTGGGTTAGCCAAAAAAAGGGGTTTTCCGGTCCCAGCTAATGTTAAACTAACAGAAACAGTAATACCATTATAGCATTCAGATCTTCAAGCCCCGTGATATGCATTTGCTTGGCCGCATTTAGAAAAGATGGGTATATCTCGCTGGGAACCTGTACTTCTCCTTTGTATATATATTCCAGCAGGTATGACAGAATATTATGCCCAATATTCTGAAATGATAACAAAATTATTAACTACTTAAGCATCATCATCATCATATCAGCCGCACAAGACCCACTGCTGGGTATAGGCTTCCCCCAAGGTTCTCCACAACAATCGGTCCTGCGCTGCCTCCAGCGGTTTCCCGCGATCTTCACCAGATCGTCGGTCCACCTTGTCATAGGCCTACCCTCATTGTGTTTTCCAGTGCGCGGTCGCCAGCAATGAAGAATAACAGTGATTTTTGTATAATGACTTATCCTATAGCTTATGGGACCCCATGAACAACTGTGAAGTCGTGATATCTCTTGAAACAGACAAGTTATATGGTCTAAAACACTGTTATTTTGTGTTGTAGAATGACGTCACTGGTCATACAGGTGAAGCTTACGCCGTTCGTAATAAAGCACATATTTCAGTGCGCTTGGCATTTCCATCAAACCCTTATAACTTCGAAACTACTGGCACGATTGATATGAAACAAAAATATGTGTATTGCTAGACATTTAGCTACATGATCATAAAGTTTCAAGTGATTTAACAGACCCAGTGACATTCTCCAACATTATGAAAAAAAAATTATCTAACATAACAAATACTTACACATAAAAATATAATAGGATGTTGACATGATGCAGATTGTAGAATGCCTTTGAGGTAAGGGCTAGCCAAGGCCAAAACATTTTGGTGGGCTTTTACGAGATGTCCATCTGTAGCTAATGTTACATCTACAAATTCTTGTTGCTGAAAAACAAGAAAATATTGTTTTTGTTACGTGAGTTGTCATGTTGTGGAACCACAACATCATCATCATCAGCCATTTTAATGTCCCCACTGCTGGGGCGCAGGCCTTCCTTATGGGTGGATAAGGAGGACGGGCCATAACCCACCACGCGGGCCCAATGCGGATTGGTGGGTGTTAACGACTGCAAATACAGCCGGGACCAACGGCTTAACGTGCCTTCCGAAGCACGGAGGAGCTCGAGATAATAAATTTTTGGTCACCCATCCCATGACTGACCCTTGCGAACGTTGCTTAACCTCCGCAGTCGCTGGGCCAGGCGCTAAACCACTGCGCCACCGAGCTCCCCGGGCGAACCACAACAGAAATAATTAATTAACATCTGTATGTTATTGTATCCGGTTAGCTGTATCCGGTTAGTAGAGCTGTCTCTAACTTACATAAGCAGAGCCAGATTAACCCTGTCAGAAACCCTAGGCAATGCAATTCTCGGGGCCCTTTATTAGAAAGCAATAATATTGTTATTGAGAAAAGGTACAAAACTTTTGTTCGATGAAACTTGTTTTGTTTTTCTTGCATACATGGGGCCCCTAATGGATGCGGTGCGGGGCCCCTAGGCAGTTGCCTACTCTGCCTTATGGTTAATCCGGCTCTGTACATAAGTATACAGGCCTCGGCACGGATCTTGGGAGGTGACATGCAGAGAAGTAAAACCGCCGCAACCTGACTCTCCGACCAAGTAATTTTAGGTAGGTATCATTGGCGGGAGACGTGGTGGGGGGCGCTTGCATCCCTGCCAATTTCTCTCACCGTTTACGATTTGTGCCGGCAGGCAGCACCTTTGTTTAGTACTTGTATGTATACTATGTGGAGTACATTTTAATTTTAAATAATAAACATACGTGCTGGAGTAATGAAAATCCTTTACTTAGATTGGTTTTGAATGTTTCAGAACACACACTGTAGCTTATTGAAGACATTTTTATCGTGCGTCGTATTTTTTACGTAGTTTTCTTCGGATATGTAACAGCAATTAGTTATTATTAATTGACCCGTCCTCAGATGAAATCGGGCTCTCAAGTTGGTAAATTCATTTATATAAGTGCTTCTCCCAGTTAGCTCTTTTATTTATTGCAGCTTCAGCACTCGATTAAAATAAGGAGCTCAATTAATTCCCTGGTTTAGTTGCTTATACACTTATGACTTTTACTGGGTATAGGTGTTATTGTTCCGCACTTAAGACACATTTAAACATGAATTATAATGACCCGCAAAACCGATATAAATAATAAAAACGTGTTAAAATTTAAATATCTTCGCCCCTAACTTTGTTTTGTTGACTATTGACATGACAGTTGGTTGACACTAAGGCTGCGGTCCGCATGGCGATTACATCGATTACGGCGTTTACAACGCTCACACGAGGTCCGCATTCGATATCGCGCTCAAATCGATAAAATCGACCAATGACAGTTGGCGAATGCGAACCGCTCGTAAGCGCGCTAACGTTTTATTCTAACCTCAAATACAAGATGGAATAATTGCTAGATACTATTTTTGCTCTCTAAAGCGATGATAATGATGAAGAACGTTTGATTATTGAGTCGTGTGCACCCAACATCTTTTTTTTCAACTTTTTACATCAACCACCTTTTTGGATAAGCTCCAAATTAATATTAACAAAATATAAACCAATATAATGCTCTATCCTTTTGTTGTGAAGTGAGGAAAAGATCCTTCTATTACGAACTCTCTAATTTTTTGATTTTTTGACGAAATAAAATTCTGACACCTGTTTCGTTTGACAGTCACTTATAACTTTTGACAGGACGTTCACAGTGATTACGCTCCGAGGCATGGTTGCTGTAAGCCCAAGATGGCGCTGGTAATGACGTCATGAGTGACGTCACGCTAGATATTGTAAACGCGCTAACGTGCATGCGGACCGGCTGTTATCGCGATAATATCGATATTATCGCTATGGGGACCGCAGCCTAATTAATCACACAGCTCAAACCTCTCTTTGTGATCAGTCTTCCTATTGTCTAATTTAAAAATCTATCGCAATCGCTTTCAGGATGTAACACATTGAAGCTTATTTTTGGGACAAATAAAAATTTACCAAAAAAATGCAGCAATGTGTCACACACAGAACATGTGTCACATCCTTAGAGCATACAGATTTATGCTCTAAGTGTATACTGAAACAATCTACCACTGAACTATTCAACACTTGACACTGGCAAAAATTACTTCCAAGAGGAATGTAGATTGCCAAAACAAAAATAAGAAGAAGAAGAAGGACAAAAAATCTTTTTTATTTTGACATGTGTCTGTCTACTTTTTTGATTTTTATTAATGTGGTTGTTTGTTATTTTACTAAAAAATAATAAAAAGAACGTCCTAAACAAGTTTGCGATCTCTTTAACTACTAATATTTTCTACGATCATGGTGCAGTCACAGTTTTCTGTAACATGGAATTCTTATAATTCCAATATATGCAAAGGTTTCAGTGCCTTGCAACAGGTATTTATTTTTAAACATGTTGATTTTAGCTAAAACTGATAACATGAATAAGAACTTAATATAATAGCTCTAGGGAATAAAGTTTTTCAAATAATTTTATCACGTTTTAGAATGGCGAATTTGTAGACATGACTCTCGCTGCTGATGGCTACTATGTTAAAGTTCACCAAGTTTTGATAGCATTGGCTAGCCCTTACCTGAAAGATCTTATATCTTCTGCTCCATGTCCACATCCGGTTGTATTTTTGAATGTAAGTTGTTATGTTAATCTTATTGAGTCCATACAACTAGTTTAGTTTTTCGGCAATTAAAGGAGGAGGAGGGGGGAAGGGAAACAACTCCCTCCTCCAATCCCCATCTGCCAGTGATGTGTAGTTATCGAGAAATAAATTTTTGTGTAAACATAACCTCAAAACAAAAAAAGAGGTGGGGAGAGGGGAAGGGACGTACGTACAAAATTTCGAACGTAAAAAAGTCGTTTCTGACGCTTCGCCGGCTGCTGCCGCGGCACGCTCGCTACGCTCGCTCGGCTTACGCGCTGGGTTCATGTCAACCTAACATGCTCGTCGCTACGCTCCTCGCACCTGTCACCAGGTGCGAGGAGTCATCAGATCAGTCTGATTCACCATATCGCAACAATTTAGCAGTGCTACCAACCTAGTGCGCCGCCATTAAACGTCAAGAATGACGACACTGGTCTAAAATTAGACTTACATCTTTATCTTTATTTTTTCGAAAATAAGTGTTTCCGCGGAAAATGAATATGTGCATTAGAATCTCTGCATATTTTTTAATAAAGTAATAAACTCACTGTATACAAATTCGTGCTCAACTATTCTAAATCCAAGCCTCAACAAAGTACCTATTATTTTTTATACCTTTAAAAACATACTTTCATTACTTTTGGTATTATTTAAACAAACCATATGAAATAAAGTATTTTCACATACTTTTTTTCCTCATAAAGTATAGAGTACAATAATTACCGTGAAAAGAAGTATATACTTTATTATAAAGTATGGGTGGCAACCCTAACATTATTAGACAAAATAACCCGCAACATGTATTTTTTTGAAATCTAGGTGACGCAACAAAGTTGTAGTGTCCCGCAACATTTTGTGCATCATAACATAACGTGACATTTGTGTCAATGTTGCGGGAGCGGGACAATTTCCTTAAATGTCCAGTTGAAAGCATTTGACTATGATATTTTATTTAAATAAAAAAAAAAATAGTTTTTTTATTTTAATTAATCTGTTGTTGTAAATATTGTATTGTTAAACTTTGAATGATGTCTTCATGTTCTTACATTATTATTGTATTTCCAGAATGTGTCCCATAAAACCTTGTCTGCATTATTGGAATACATATACACCGGAGAAGTTCTTGTGGCCGCTGATAACTTGACTTCTTTCACTGAGGCTGCTAAAGGACTCTCTATAAAAGGATTGGAAAACTTCGTAAGTTGTTTTCATTTTTGTTTTATTTTTAATACTTAGTACAAGTATGTTACTGCAAAATTATAATGCTATAACCAATTAAAGGAATGAAATAATTATGCTGGAATAAAAATCCTTATGTACAAGTACTACTACAATTTTTTATAAAACTTTTGAAGCACTTATTTGGGGGTTTTTTAATGTTTAAAGCTGCCATGGTTACACTGTGGGATCTCATTTGCATCTCAACTGCATTAAAAGTATTTTTCCTTGAAAATTTAAAACACTTTGAAATAAAACATAACTCCAAAATAGACCCTTGAACGTCTACTTTGAAGTTGTGTTAAACTAAAAGAACAATGACCACTTCCCATACAATAAAAGCTTTGACCTGGCAAATAGCTTTTTTTAAAAGTTCATGTATTAGTTCCCTGATAATGACAATAAATAGTTATTTGTTATACAAGAGAGCAAAGTCATTTTTTTGCTGCGAGTGCTGACTTTTAAATCACGAACTAGCGAAGTAGTCTAGAATTGAATCACGAGCGTAGCGAGTGATTCTAATATAGACTACTGAGCACAGTGAGTGATTTAAAGGCACGAGACATCAAAAAATTTGCTCTCGTGTTAAACATACAACTTTTCACCTGTACCAGCGAGAAAAGGTGTTAGAAATTAAAAAAGCACTTTGCCTCACGCTCGCAGCAAAAGTCGATTTTGCTGCGAGTTTTTACGCGCCAAAAGCACCCTTTTCGTGCTGGAGAGGTGAAAATTATATTTGCTGTTTTACCGTAGAGCACTAGTATTTATTGAATTTTAATTTGGCAAACAGAAAAAATTTAATGACAAAATCAGTAACGTTCTAGTTAGTTTATAATAATATTATTATTAATCTTTATTATTAATTTTCTCTATTTCTGTATTGCCGATTTTTATTTTACCTAGCAATTTATAAATTTCAATAAAAATCTATTGTATGAATATTAACTTCTCAATACGTGATATTAATAAAATCAACATTTTGACAAGGGTTGTTGAGAAGGACACAGGAACTCTTTGATAAATCTACGCTACCCCCTCGAGTTTGGGCTCGTTTGAATCATCTTGAGGAGTACTCTAATGGATCCAAGGATCTGATGATGAGGCCGGAAGAAGGCCATAGGAACTCTTTTATAAAACCATGCAACCCATCGAGTTTGGGCTCATTTGAAATCGAGAAAGGTTTAAAGATTTCTTAAATTATAAAGCTACTTAAACTTACTTGAATAAACTGCCCGTTTATAAAAATCTCTTGCGTTGGAAACTAACATTATTATAGTATATTTTTGTGTCATAAAACTTTCAAATGCAAAAAAATATTGATGCAGATAATCGGTTTTTGCAATAAGGGTAGGTACAGTACGAGGCATATATGGATAGTGTAGAAGCCAAGTGATCCAAGTGACTTTTTAATTGTATTTCATTCTTGAATACGAATACAGTTTTAATGTATTTTTAAAACTTAAGTTTTTGGATCACTTGTCAATTTTATTCAATCAAAGAAAAATTAAAACACAAGTGATCCAAGTTACGTTTTATTATTTTTTATCCTTATTATTTCCCAAATTATATAAAAGTGCGCACCGAATTAATTTATAATGCAAGAATTAGCATTACTGTTAAAAACTAGCAAAAATATACATTGTAGTTGAATAAAACAAAATAAAATTTATAATCACTTTAATCAGATAATAACACTGTAAAACTTAAAAATAACTAGCTAAGTAGTTTTTTTTTAGTAGGCCATTTTGGCCGAGACCGAGACATAATTTTTGGCCGAGACTGGCCAAGACCGAGATCGAGATCTCGGTCGGTCCTTAATTACGATGTTGCCGCTCTTTTAGCTGTGTGAAACCTAACGTCACATATTTTTTTCTTAATAATTGGCTCCGCACGGTTTGTGCATTTAGCCAGTGTCAAGCACAAATATTTTTTTAATAATAAATAATGTAGTAATAATAATAATAATAATAATTGATTACTTCATTAATTTTATTTAATGTCACTTAGATCACTTGTGCACTTGAAGTTTTCTTACATGTCAGTTGTGCACAAGTAGGCTCTCTTGTAGTTTAAACGAGATTCAATGCAGTTAGAATTTTGCTGCTTTTATTAAGGTAGATTATTGTGTTCCTAAAACCAAAAAGCACTTATCTCAATTTTGACCAAAATGTCAGTTGGATCACTTGGCTTCTGCACTATCCATATCTTGAAATTGGGTGGGGATTGCGCGGAATGCGTATTTTGGGCATGCGTAGCGGTGAGGGGCGCGGGCGGCGGGAGAGCGACGCGCGCTATTATTCGCTCACAAGAGCACATGCGCGAACTTATCCCTACTCCGTCGAAAAAATCTCAAGATATATGCCTCGTACTGTAAGATATGTAAAACATCTATCACAAAAAAAATCCATTATTGCAGGCAACCAATGACTATGTTAAAATGGCAGGACACTCCACACTGATGGAAGAAGGGGAAATGTGCCATGTGAGTGGAATCAAACAATTGGCAGTTCCATTGGGTCAGGAAGTAGAACAAGTAATTATTCATTTTGACTTATTTTCATCTGTCAAGCTCTTGCAAAGTTATATCAACTCAGAACCTATTGATACTAAAAAGGCTTAGAATAATAACGTCTAGAACTAGAAACCTATTGCAAGCACGAAAAACGTGCAAATAAAACTAAGCCATATCTAGCTATGGTTTTTGTATCTACGTTCTTCTAAAACACGTTCATCATCATCATCATATCAGCCGCGGGACACCCACTGCTGGGTATAGGCCTCCCCCAAGGATCTCCACAAGGATCGGTCCAGCGTTGCCCGCATCCAGCTGCTTCCCGCGACCTTCACCAGATCGTCGGTCTACCTTGTCGGGGGCCTACCCACGGAGCCTCGTCCGGTGCGGTCGCCATTCAAAAACCATTCCGCCTCAACGGCCATAGGTTCTTCTCGCTATGTGCCCAGCCCACTGCCACTTCAGCTAAGCAATCCTTCGAGCGATGTCGGTTACTTTAGTTCGCCTGCGGATCTCCTCATTTCTGATTCGATCACGCAGGGAAACGCCAGGCATGGCATGGCTCTCTCCATTGCACATGTTAGAAGTTCATCCAAAACATGTTAGAAGAAAGTAAATACATATAGCTTACATATACAAGGATAACGAAGATAGCACGTGTTTATGCTTAAGCCCACAACACAACACACGGAGAGGCGGCTGGAGAGTTCGAGAGGGAGGGAGCAATACGAAGAAAAGGGACACACTGACATCATTCCATTTTCTTCGTATTGTTCCGTCGCTCTCGGCCTCTCCGGCTGCTTCTCCGTGTGTCTTTATGTTTTACTTCAGACGCGGCTTCTAAGCGATATTATTCTTAAGGTAAAAGGTTAAAATGCACTATTTACATTTTCAATTTATATCATAGGTTCAATATTATTATTAAAATAATTTTCATGTCAATGACATTTTTTCAGATAGGATTACCAGCTGCAGCAAGAAAAATTTGCATTAAACAAGAATCAACAGTGACGTAAGTGTATTTTTTTAAAATTGATGTTAAAATTGGTTAAATTACATTGAGATTTGGGACCTTTCTGACCCGCTACGTGGACACAAATTAATCAAATGATCGTTTTTAGAAAACTAAAACTAAAACGTAAAATAAGTTTAAACAATACCTACTTAAGTTGAGTAACATTGTTTTCTTGCAGATATAATTTATAAAGAATACAATCAATTATGTATTATGTATGAGTTAAGATTATTGCTAAGTTACTAGATGTTGAATTTTTATTCAAATATTCCGATTACGACTAGTTGGCAACCAAGTGGTTGTACATTACAGCCGAGAACGGGAAGTAAGCATTTACATTCTCGAGGATGATTTGAATTCGAGGCAATGTAAATAGCTTCCAGTACAAGGCTCGTGTAGTGCTTTTCTCAAGAATGGCGAGGAAACAAAAATTCTTAGTAATGAGTACATGGCATAAGCAGGCGTCCGTCACTCGCTCAAGGCCACGCGTTATTCACCTACCGTTCGGCGTATCGTCCACGATACAACTGGCAGAGCGCCGCACGCCCGCCTGAGCGCTCTCGCACCGCACGTTTCCCGCGCTTACTCGTCATTTTTTCATAATATAGTAAAGTGGTAAGAATAACGCTTGTCTACTTTACTTATAGGTAGGTATATAATAATAATAGTATAACTGTAGGTGCTGTAGCGGTGTGCGATCTGCATTGCGCCTTATTGAGTCTGAGCAAGAGTCGCTATTTAATTAAATGATGTTGCGGAATGCGGCTTCTGTACTTGTACTATTATGTATCTGTGGCATAAGTGAGAAAAGAATGTTACTCACGCGTTGCCAATTATGTTGTTTTGCTACTACGTCTTGTACTGGCTAAAGCGCTAGACATCTCAGGCTTTAAAAAAAATATAAGGTACCTAAGATTCATTATACGCTGTTGGTAATTTGTCCATAGTAAAGGTCCCAATCACATGTCCCCTTATAAACAATTATAAGAATAGAAGTCATAATATTATGTAGCTTACTTTACTGGTTGTTGGGAGCCATATGGCATGTGATGTGTTTTAATAAACCATTGCATAAGTACTTATCGCTAGATTGTTCAGGAAGCTGATTATGTTACTCTTGTTGCTAACAATTCTCGATTGAAATCGATTGAAACCGCAGTTACATTGCTGCTTTAAGTAAGATAGTTTTCACATTGGTTTTTACTAAATCAGCAATGTAATTAGGATTTCTGTCAGAGTTGATTGAAACAGTTATAAAACCAGGCTGGTCGTCTGTTTTTGTAGCTCAAATTGCCCTGAGAAATAACTGAGTATGCTAATTTAAACTAATTTGTTTACAGGCCAATCCCAAAAGCTAAGAAAAGGAAAAGCACCGTTGTTACTACTATTAAGGACGATTCTCAAGACTTTGATGAACCTATGGATGACTTTAGATATGACGACACAGATGATAACGACCAGAATGAACCCGTATTTTCAGACAAAAATGACTCAAGTAGTACATATAAATGTAAGTAGTCTCAGTTACTTGACTAAACTACCCAAAAACAAGACCCTCATACCACATTATTAAAATACAACTTTAATGTTTTCAACTGTTTCAATGTACTTTTGAGATTTGAATGCACGATCCAATGAAATATCAATAGGTAAAGTTTGCGATAGTAGTTAGGAGACTGTAAAAAAGTGTAGAAGAATGAATCGTAAATGCTTTAATAAAATTATATATATTATATTAATTATAAATAACAGATACGGTCGATCGCGATCGACCGGTCAATCGCGAGAGGTTTTAAGGTTGATCGCCAAGGATAACAGATTTGACAATTTGCACCAAATGTAGTTTTACTTATGTAATTATTTTTCTTGATAAATATTTTGTGGGTCAAACGATCAAAATGTCGATCTCCTAGTTAAAATTTTTGCTAAGTCGATCTCCTTAAGAAAAAGTATGGGCACCCCTGATATATAATATGTATAGCGATCTGAATCTCCTCAATTTATTCCCTGGATAGCCATCTTCAGATCACAGCTAGGTCAATCCTTGGCGGAGAACCAAGGCTTCAAAGCTACCTGGCTACCTGAAAATCGACTTACTTACTTAATCCGGTGAATTCCGGTGGCTCAGCGACCCGAAGTGAGTCTTGGCCTCCGACACAAGGTGACGCCACTGCTCCCTGTCTTGCGCAATCTCTTGCCAGTCGCTAGTCTCCAGGAGTTCACGCAGGTCCTTGGCCACTTGGTCCATCCTATGTCTTTAATTATGTGACCGCCACTTTATGTGTTCCTACTTCCCACAGCAGCTGCGTCAAACCTCCAGTTCACGGTGTCGATCCGGGGCTCGTTGCAGATCATCCTGAACCGGTACATATACAACATGCACTCGGTGATACACCGCAGCGGCGTGCGCCGGTGGCGCTGCGTCGACTACCGCAACAACAAGTGTATGGCTTTCGTCGTCACTAAGGGCAACGTCGTGTTAAACAGGTCTGTTTTTGTTCCTAACCTCCACTCTATGTGTGTTGCCACTTCCCACAGCTGCATCGAACCTCCAGTTCACGGTGTCGGTCCGGGGCTCGCTGCAGGTCATCCTGAACCGGTACATATACAACATGCACTCGGTGATACACCGCAGCGGCGTGCGCCGGTGGCGCTGCGTCGACTACCGCAACAACAAGTGTATGGCTTTCGTCGTCACTAAGGGCAACGTCGTGTTAAACAGGTCTGTTTTTGTTCCTAACCTCCACTCTAAGTGTGTTGCCACTTCCCACAGCTGCATCGAACCTCCAGTTCACGGTGTCGGTCCGGGGCTCGCTGCAGGTCATCCTGAACCGGTACATATACAACATGCACTCGGTGATACACCGCAGCGGCGTGCGCCGGTGGCGCTGCGTCGACTACCGCAACAACAAGTGTATGGCTTTCGTCGTCACTAAGGGCAACGTCGTGTTAAACAGGTCTGTTTTTGTTCCTAACCTCCACTCTATGTGTGTTGCCACTTCCCACAGCTGCATCGAACCTCCAGTTCACGGTGTCGGTCCGGGGCTCGCTGCAGGTCATCCTGAACCGGTACATATACAACATGCACTCGGTGATACACCGCAGCGGCGTGCGCCGGTGGCGCTGCGTCGACTACCGCAACAACAAGTGTATGGCTTTCGTCGTCACTAAAGGCAACGTCGTGTTAAACAGGTCTGTTTTTGTTCCTAACCTCCACTCTATGTGTGTTGCCACTTCCCACAGCTGCATCGAACCTCCAGTTCACGGTGTCGATCCGGGGCTCGCTGCAGATCATCCTGAACGGTACATATACAACATGCACTCGGTGATACACCGCAGCGGCGTGTTTTTAAATTGCTGTAGTGACATATCTTTCTCGCTGTATATTAAATAAAAGAGATTGTTAGCCAGTCAGAAAAGTGACTGGAAATAAGAGGTCATATACAGCCCCAGCGGGTCTATCGGCTAAAACCATTGAAGTTCATATTAACTGTAATTTGACAGATGGATATATACATTGCTATTTAATTTTGGCACAAATAAAAATTTACCAAAGAAAAGTAGCAATGTATCACATCCATCTGTCAAATTACAGTTAACATGAACTTCAATGGTTTTAGCCGATAGACCCGCAGGTCTCTTTTTTAAGGGTAGTATTTAATCGGGTAACAATAAATTCGCATTTTGGGTATCAAAAATACTGAATATAGCGTACTGAAATACTAAGTAAGCGACGAACTGAGGGCGACTATAAATGTTAAAAGTGGGTGACTTTAAAATACAAATTGAGTAACTAGTTATTCAGAACGGGCGACCAAATTACTATTTGGGCGACAACCTTAGGACACACAAAACATTTAAAATTTGGCATATATTTTATTTAAAAAGGTGACTATTATCCTCATCGAGATGACAAAAATAAATGTTGGGCAGCTTAAACCAGTAATATAGTAACTTACTTGGTACAATAGTTGCCCACTCAGCATTTTTGTCACCCATTTAAAATTATCAAAGCTAATTTAAATTATTTACCTCCCACATGTAGTCGCCCGTTTTGCGTATTTTTTGTAACCCACAGTTTGTTGCCTGTTTAGTTACTTTGTCGCCCAAAAAGTAAACCGCTGCCCAGTTTAGTATTTAAGTATCCCATTAACAGTCGCCTTTTATTATTTTCAGTCACCCAATTAATTAATTCCTCTTTTTGAATGCACCTAGCAAGTACGTATTTAAGAAATTGGTCCGTGAGCACTACTTGAGTTCTTTACGCTAGTCTCGTCGTATCTGACATTGCTACACTTTCTTGTATGTATGTATTAATGTAATATATGTATTAAAATATATTTGTATTAAAATATATATGTATTAAAATATATGTATTAATTATGTAGGTATATATGTATTTAATTATGTATTTTGTTTCAGTTTTTTTTTAAATTAGGGTTGTTTTTATTGCCGCCACGATTTCTCTCCTTAACACACTTACCGGTTGACTGGTAGAGAATGCCCTTGGGCATTAAGTCCGCCATTTGCTGTTTTAATTTAAGCAATAAAGATTAAATAAATAAATAAATATCCTTTGAGCCTTTGGGTTTCCGCACACGGGCCACTAATGATAACGACAAAACGCCACCCCACCTATTTCCTGTAGTTTTTAATACATTTTTCAACACACTTGATCGTAAAGTGAGCCCTAATACATCGCTTTAAGGGCCATAAACCGAGCTATAACAAACGCGTGCAATAATATATAAAACACTAGGTTGTTATAGAATTATTCCTACAAAGTTAAATTAGTGCCTTACTGCAAGTTCTATGCGAGTAAACAGAGCATTCTCAATTTAACCGGATAATACAGTATTTTTTTTAGTAACAACAAAGAGGTTTTATGCCGCTGAAAATTCATATTCATTTTTGAAATAAATAAATGTGTAAGTCCTTAATTAAGTGAAACAAATATTTATTATTATCAAATTATTCATAATCCACAATATTTTGTTATAAAATAATTAAATATTTGCATTTTATCACTTAAAATTATAATTTTGAAGTAGGCTGTATGCTCACTCACCCCTTTGTTCGCTAAATATTTTTGCATTGGGCGTGTGAAAAACACCTATGCGCCTTTTCCCATAATGGGGAATGTCCGAAAAAAGTAAAAATGGCTGAATATTTTTTTATAGGTAGGAATAAGCTCCCTTAGTTTTAGAAAAAAGTTTCAGAATATTCGGCTGCGTCAAAATTGTTTAATAAATTAAAGTCTCTTCGACGTCACAAATGTACGAAAGTAACAGCAGAATGGCGATTATACCTTTGCCACGACCTGCTACAACTACAGCAAGTATTAAAAAAAAGTTTTGACATTTTGTGTTGAAACTTTTTTTTTAATAGCATGTTGTGGTTATGACCAAGGAGGTGGTTTATATAGGGAGTGAGTACTATACAAAAATTCTCACAATTCGTTTAAAAGAAATTCAACTTTATTGTCTTTATCATAGAGTTGAAATTCTATCGATGACATTGACTGAAGACTACTGTGTGAATGAAACAGCACTAGGTGGAGGTCGGTGTCTCGTTCGCACAATTGCCATTACTAAACAATAATACCACGATAGTAGGAAAAAAAATGTACGTTACCAATCACGTACACCCAATTGCACTAAACTTAAGAATCACCTAAGTCTTTTCTTAACTACAACTCGACCAAGTTAAGTAGGCGAATGACAGCTACATGACCGCTATAAATGTTTTTTTTTGTTTTATTTAATTTAATTTGGTCGTGTTGTAGTTAGGAACAGACTTAAGGCTGGTTTACATTATCTTAGTCTTTAGTAGAGTGCTTTAGGAGAGTGCTTTAGTGGAAACATGTAAACGGTCGTCTTATGACTAAAGAGAGCAACGTTCTAGTAGCCTTTCTACTCGCTTTCCAGTAGCACCCCCTGCGCGCCCGCTCACCCCCCGCGCGATATTTTACTCGCACTCGCACTGGAAGCATGTAAATCGACATTTTAGTAGCGTCTTTAGTAGAGTGCATTTGCCGGTGAACGCGTGACTGACGTGTAATTGAATTAAATAATAGGTATTAGGTATGGCGATAATGACACTCTACTGGAAGCGTGTAAACGGTCACTGGAAAGGCACCAAAACTACTAAAGCACTCGCATTCGAATCTACTCGCACGCTACTAAGCACTCTACTAAATACTAAGATAATGTAAACCAGCCTTTAGGCGATCCTTAAGTTTAGTGCAATCGGGTGAGTGTATCAAAGTTAAGGATTCGGAGTGGAATTTTGAAAATATACTACTTAAATATTAATTTAGAATAACACATAGTAATTGTAAAATGAACTTATTCTTTTGATTTAATTAGATTTCTACAATAATGCTAATCAGCATTATTATAGTTGTATGAATTCAATTTTCAATCCTGGCAACTCCGATCCGATTTTGACTTTCGCGCCGAATTTCAATTTTAGAATTTCAATATTCAGGAAATATTCCTTTACAAAACTAGGGTGACCATAAATACTACACCATTTCAGATTTCCCAAAAACGAAATTGTTCTATCAATTGAAATAACTGGAAGTCGCAGGCGAAGGGTAAAGTTAATATTAATTAGTTAAGTTAAAATATCTGGAAAGATATTTCAATTGAATGTCGAGGTAATTCCTCACATTGGTGAAATAACGCTGGCTTACAGCGTAAGAGTTTAGGATATACTAGGAAAAATTCGACGATGTCACTAGTGACTCGGTAGCTCAGCGGTCAGAGCATTGGACCGGATATCCAAAGGTCGCGGGTTCGATTCCCGTCTGAGTATTGATCTGGTGCGAGTCGTGTTTTTTCTAGTATATTATTTAGTATTGTTTAAAAATAGCATTGTAAATGCAAAAATCTCAAATTTAAAAATTATATAGCTATTTCATCTTAATCAATTGTTAAAATATCTGGAAAGATATTTCAATTGAATGTCGAGGTAATTCCTCACATTGGTGAAATAACGCTGGCTTACAGCGTAAGAGTTTAGGATATACTAGGAAAAATTCGACGATGTCACTAGTGACTCGGTAGCTCAGCGGTCAGAGCATTGGACCGGATATCCAAAGGTCGCGGGTTCGATTCCCGTCTGAGTATTGATCTGGTGCGAGTCGTATTTTTTCTAGTATATTATTTAGTATTGTTTAAAAATAGCATTGTAAATGCAAAAATCTCAAATTTAAAAATTATATAGCTATTTCATCTTAATCAATTGTTAAAATATCTGGAAAGATATTTCAATTGAATGTCGAGGTAATTCCTCACATTGGTGAAATAACGCTGGCTTACAGCGTAAGAGTTTAGGATATACTAGGAAAAATTCGACGATGTCACTAGTGACTCGGTAGCTCAGCGGTCAGAGCATTGGACCGGATATCCAAAGGTCGCGGGTTCGATTCCCGTCTGAGTATTGATCTGGTGCGAGTCGTGTTTTTTCTAGTATATTATTTAATCAAATTCATGTTTATGCGCCGATTTCGATGAAACTCGGTTTATGGTACTATTTCGTATAATAACGCAGTGTTGAAAATATTAAAAAATCCAAGATGGCGGCGATGGCAACTTTTAAGTTTGTAGGCCGATTTTGATGAAATTCGGTTTTTGGTACTATTTTGAGGAGAAAATAACAACGCATTTTTAAAATATTAAAAAATTCAAGATGGCGGCCAACTTTTTTGTTTATGGGCCGATTTCGATGAAACTCGGTTTTTGGCACCATTTTGATAAGAAAACAACAACGCATTTTTAAAATATTAAAAAATTCAAGATGGCGGCCAACTTTTTTGTTTATGGGCCGATTTCGATGAAACTCGGTTTTTGGAACTATTTTGATAAGAAAATAACAACGCATTTTTTAAATATTAAAAAATTCAAGATGGCGGCCAACTTTTTTGTTTATGGGCCGATTTCGATGAAACTCGGTTTTTGGCACTATTTTGACAAGACAATAACAACGCAATGTTAAAAATATGAAAAACCCAAGATGGCGGTTAACTTTTTTGTTTTTAGGCCGATTTCAATGAATTTCGGTTTTTGGTACTATTTTGAGAAGAAAATAACAACGCATTTTTAAAATATAAAAAAATTCAAGATGGCCGCCAACTTTTTTGTTTGCGTCCCGATTTCGATGAAACTCGGTTTTTGGCACCATTTTGATAAGAACATAACAACGCATTTTTTAAATATTAAAAAATTCTAGATGGCGGCCAACTTTTTTTGTTTATGGGCCGATTTCGATGAAACTCGGTTTTTGGCACCATTTTGATAAGAAAACAACAACGCATTTTTAAAATATTAAAAAATTCAAGATGGCGGCCAACTTTTTTGTCTATGGGCCGATTTCGATGAAACTCGGTTTTTGGCACTATTTTGGTAAGAAAATAACAACGCATTTTTTAAATATTAAAAAATTCAAGATGGCGGCCAACTTTTTTGTTTATGGGCCGATTTCGATGAAACTCGGTTTTTGGCACTATTTTGACAAGACAATAACAACGCAATGTTAAAAATATGAAAAACCCAAGATGGCGGTTAACTTTTTTGTTTTTAGGCCGATTTCAATGAATTTCGGTTTTTGGTACTATTTTGAGAAGACACTAACAACGCAATGTTAAAATTATTAAAAATCCAAGATAGCGGCCAACTTTTTTGTTTTGCGGCCGATTTCAATGAAACTCGGGTTTTGGTACTATTTTGACAAGAAAACAGCAACACATTGTTAAAAGTATTAAAAATTCAAGGTGGCGGTCAAATTCTTTTCTTGTTCTTCTTTTTTTTCAACTCAGTAATATCAAAATCAACGTTGTATATTACCATATTTACCATATTTTTAAATCAAAACAAAAAAACTTAATAAAAACGCGATAAATAACTTGTTTATAAAAAATATTTTTTAAATAAATAATTAGTTTCTGCTTTTTACTTAACGAGCAAAACTGATAATATACCACCTCCTATCAGAGCTCTCGTCAAGAGGAATCAAACGAGCTCAAACTCAATGGGGTTGCATGGTTTTATTACAGAATTCCAGTGGCCTTCTTTCGGCTTCATCATCAGACCCTGGAAACTATTTCCTATCAGAATACTCATCAAGACCATTCAAACAAGCCCAAACTCGATGGGGTTTCATGATTTTATTACAAAGTTCCAATGGCCTTCTTCCGGCTTCTTCATCAGCCCCTTGGATATTATTCCCTAACAGAGTACTTGCCAAGACGATTCTAACAAACCCAAACACGATGGGGTTGTATGATTTCATCATAGTGTTCCTGTGGCGTTCTTCCGGCTCCATCGTCAGATCAACTCTATGATACCATAATATTACATTACCTTCTAGTTCTGTGTTCAAAGTTTCAAGTCTCTAGTTCATCGGGAAGTTAGTATAAAATCAATTGCAAAATTTGTGCTCGAACAAACAAACGAAAACACAAACAAACGAGCAAGCAACCTTATAAAAACGTGGCAAAAGTATTAATTGTAAATATAGAACTACCTAAGTTTATATTAAACAGTTTAATGTAATAAGTTTGACTTTTTAGATTTTTTTTGCATTCACAATGCTATTTTTATATTAAGATGATTAATTTAATGAAAATATTAGAAAAAATCCCGAAAGTACCGTCTGAGTTGCTACGGGTGAGCCGATTTTTAGGGTTCCGTACCCAAAGGATAAAAACGGGACCCTATTACTAAGACTCCGCTGTCCGTCTGTCTGTCTGTCTGTCACCAGGCTGTATCTCATGAATCGTGATAGCTAGAAAGTTGAAATTTTCACAAATGATGTATTTTTATTGCCGCTATAACAACAAATACTAAAAACAGAATAAAATTGATATTTAAGGGGGGCTGCCATACAACAAACGTAATTTTTTTGCCGGTTTTTGGTACGGAACCGTTCGTGCGCGAGTCCGACTCGCACTTGGCCGGTTTTTTTCTAATATTTTCATTATATTAATCATCTTAGTAATAAGTTTGTCTCCGACCAACCATACAGTTTGGTCACCCTAATGAAGAAAGAGATACATTCATCTACTTGACCTCTCTGTCGGCTCGTTTTGGGGCGAAGAGCTCAATCTGGTTTATACCGAAGGGAGGTGCTACATCTATGGTTATGACAGGTGGTGGCAAAGGTATAATCTCCATTCTGCTGTTACTTTCGTATATTTGTGAAGTCGAAGTGACTTTATTTTTTATTTTTATTTATACGCAACCGAAAATTCTGAAACAGTTTTCTATTACTAAGGGAGCTTATTCCTACCTATAAAAAATATTCAGTCAAATTGATTTTATTCGGACATTCCCCATTATCATATTTTGTTTTTGTCGAATTTGTTGCTGTGTGGTAAATTACTTTGTATTTTCCTCGCAAATATGTTGAATAACGTCGTATGAAACTCGTGAGCTTTTGCTTATTGCACACTTGGCTGAGTTACGCCCTCGCCTACGGCTCGGGCTGCAACTCACAGCCTTGTGTGCAATGAGCAACCTAAACTAACTTGTCGTGGATTACAAAAATACTTAAAACGGGCGACTACATGTGGGTGATAAATAATTTAAGTTAGCAGTGAAAACTCTAAATGGGTGGCAAAAACACTGAGTGGGCAACTATTATATCAAGTAGATAACTATATAACTGATTTAAGCAGCCCAACATGGTATTTTTAACACGTTTTAGTAGGTTGCTTTCTCGTTTGTTTGTTTTTAGTCATCTCGATTAGGATAATAGTCACCTTTTTTAAATAAAATATATGCCAAATATTAAATGTTTTGTGTGCCCTAAGGTTGTCATCCAAATAGTAATTTGGTCGCCCGTTCTGAATAACTAGTTACTCAATTTGTATTTTAAAGTCACCCATTTTCAATATCTCTAGTCACCCTTGGTCCGTCGCCCACTTAGTATTTTAGTACGCCATATTCAGTATTTTTCATACCCAAAATGGGAATTTATTGTAACCCCATTAAATACTACCCATTATTAAAATCGTGTACAGTACTAGGCACGTATCTTGAAATTATTTGGATGACAACCTTAGGGCACACAAAACATTTAATATTTGGCATATATTTTATTTAAAAAAGGTGACTATTATCCTAATCGAGATGACTAAAAACAAACAAACGAGAAAGCAACCTACTAAAACGTGTTAAAAATACCATGTTGGGCTGCTTAAATCAGTTATATAGTTATCTACTTGATATAATAGTTGCCCACTCAGTGTTTTTGCCACCCATTTAGAGTTTTCACTGCTAACTTAAATTATTTATCACCCACATGTAGTCGCCCGTTTTAAGTATTTTTGTAATCCACGACAAGTTAGTTTAGGTTGCTCATTGCACACAAGGCTGTGAGTTGCAGCCCGCGCGGTCGGCGAGGGCGTAACTCAGCCAAGTGTGCAATAAGCAAAAGCTCACGAGTTTCATACGACGTTATTCAACATATTTGCGAGGAAAATACAAAGTAATTTACCACACAGCAACAAATTCGACAAAAACAAAATATGACAATGGGGAATGTCCGAAAAAAATCAATTTGACTGAATATTTTTTTATAGGTAGGAATAAGCTCCCTTAGTAATAGAAAACTGTTTCAGAATTTTCGGTTGCGTATAAATAAAAATAAAAAATAAAGTCACTTCGACTTCACAAATATACGAAAGTAACAGCAGAATGGAGATTATACCTTTGCCACCACCTGTCATAACCATAGATGTAGCACCTCCCTTCGGTATAAACCAGATTGAGCTCTTCGCCCCAAAACGAGCCGACAGAGAGGTCAAGTAGATGAATGTATCTCTTTCTTCGTTAGGGTGACCAAACTGTATGGTTGGTCGGAGACAAACTTATTACTAAGATGATTAATATAATGAAAATATTAGAAAAAAACCGGCCAAGTGCGAGTCGGACTCGCGCACGAACGGTTCCGTACCAAAAACCGGCAAAAAAATTACGTTTGTTGTATGGCAGCCCCCCTTAAATATCAATTTTATTCTGTTTTTAGTATTTGTTGTTATAGCGGCAATAAAAATACATCATTTGTGAAAATTTCAACTTTCTAGCTATCACGGTTCATGAGATACAGCCTGGTGACAGACAGACAGACAGACGGACAGCGGAGTCTTAGTAATAGGGTCCCGTTTTTATCCTTTGGGTACGGAACCCTAAAAATCGGCTCACCCGTAGCAACTCAGACGGTACTTTCGGGATTTTTTCTAATATTTTCATTAAATTAATCATCTTAATATAAAAATAGCATTGTGAATGCAAAAAAAATCTAAAAAGTCAAACTTATTACATTAAACTGTTTAATATAAACTTAGGTAGTTCTATATTTACAATTAATACTTTTGCCACGTTTTTATAAGGTTGCTTGCTCGTTTGTTTGTGTTTTCGTTTGTTTGTTCGAGCACAAATTTTGCAATTGATTTTATACTAACTTCCCGATGAACTAGAGACTTGAAACTTTGAACACAGAACTAGAAGGTAATGTAATATTATGGTATCATAGAGTTGATCTGACGATGGAGCCGGAAGAACGCCACAGGAACACTATGATGAAATCATACAACCCCATCGTGTTTGGGTTTGTTAGAATCGTCTTGGCAAGTACTCTGTTAGGGAATAATATCCAAGGGGCTGATGAAGAAGCCGGAAGAAGGCCATTGGAACTTTGTAATAAAATCATGAAACCCCATCGAGTTTGGGCTTGTTTGAATGGTCTTGATGAGTATTCTGATAGGAAATAGTTTCCAGGGTCTGATGATGAAGCCGAAAGAAGGCCACTGGAATTCTGTAATAAAACCATGCAACCCCATTGAGTTTGAGCTCGTTTGATTCCTCTTGACGAGAGCTCTGATAGGAGGTGGTATATTATCAGTTTTGCTCGTTAAGTAAAAAGCAGAAACTAATTATTTATTTTTCTCGTTTGTTTGTTTTTAGTCATCTCGATTAGGATAATAGTCACCTTTTTTAAATAAAATATATGCCAAATATTAAATGTTTTGTGTGCCCTAAGGTTGTCATCCAAATAGTAATTTGGTCGCCCGTTCTGAATAACTAGTTACTCAATTTGTATTTTAAAGTCACCCATTTTCAATATCTCTAGTCGCCCTTGGTCCGTCGCCCACTTAGTATTTTAGTACGCCATATTCAGTATTTTTCATACCCAAAATGGGAATTTATTGTAACCCCATTAAATACTACCCATTATTAAAATCGTGTACAGTACTAGGCACGTATCTTGAAATTTTTTCGATGGAGTGGGGATAAGTTCGCGCATGTGCTCTTGTGAGCGACCAATAGCGCGCGCCCCTCTCCCGCCGCGCCGCCCGCGCCCCTCACCGCTACGCATACCCAAAATACGCGTTTGGCGCAATCCCCACCCGATTTCAAGTTATATGCCTCGTACTGTAGTAGAATTATAATATTAAATAAAATTCACCGCGGCGCCACTTTCGCTCAGGGTGCCACCTTAAATTGTAATGTATTCGGTATACTTAACGAGAATGTAAACAATCTTGAACACGAACCATCTTTGAACCCCATAATCTATCAACTTAAGTCCCATCGCAAATCACATACTTATTTATATTATTTTAATCTTTTTATTTGATAAAAAGACTCATCAAGATTGTCTACGTACGTCTTGTTATTCAGTTTCTTGTTAGAACAAGTAACTAACAGTCAAACTGGAATATAATGTTTTTTTTATCAAAATGAAGTCGTGCATGATTCATCACATTACATCAAATAGAGTCTGTCTAAAAAGTCAGTTTACATGGGTAATTTCAAAGGTAATTTTAATACCCACCTAAATCCCCATCCACCCCACCAATACCCATTTAAATAAAATTGAGTAAAGCTATTTTTACAATTAGAATTTTGACAGCACCAACAGGGTTACAAGTATAAGTTTTTATAAATAATTTAATAATTTCTCATGTAAACTGACTTTTTAGACAGACTTTTCTATCAATATCTGCCCTCCTAGCATGACCGACGAAACACGATATATATCGCGTGATATAGCATTTTATCGACACTCAACCGTCAAAATCAATTGTCTTTTGACAGTTAAACATGATAAATTGCTATATCATATCGCGTTTCGGTGATCATGCTGGGTGGGGGGCATGTAAATAAGACAATTATTTGAACTAATATTGCACCAACAACCATGAATTGGTTATCTAAAGGCAAAACTTTATTGGAAAGAAACATCACAGCTGGTCAACTCAACCCATGTTGCGCCATTTGACAGTTCAACTTACAACGCGCCTGGTGACAGAAAATTGAACTAAATTTCAATGTCTTGACTAGGCTAGACATTATCAGTACCTACGTCAAGTCAGTGAGCCAAGTCCCCTTCTTCCCCACGACACTACCAAGGCGCACTACTGGTAGTGTCGTGGGTAATTTTTTTTCCCTTCTACACTACCGGCCCAGTAGTGTCGTAGGTAAATGAAAAATTCCATACATATGCATTCCCCACGACACTACCAATTTTTTTTTCGTGACAACATGTGAATATATAACTCTGTAGTTCACCAAAGTACCAGGATCTCATAAACATAAGGAAGGTAACTTCTTTATTTTTATCGCTTTTCTTATTTTATTATTTTCGTAATACAACACGTGTTAAGTACCACCAAGTAAATCTGTATTTAGATCGGGCTTATTTAGCACAAATTCAACGTATTTACATACGACAAAGTTAACCTACTCTAAATCTATGCTACCCTGGTACTTTGGTAATGTAATTTAAAGAATTAATCTTTAGGTTTTTAATTATTTAAGTTCAAGTTGGATTTGTGCTTAAATAAATCGATCTAAATAGAGATTTAGTTATGTATTTACATGTATTGTTGTCACGAAATTCCAGAATCTGCCATTTAACGAAAAAAGGAAAAAAATTGGTAGTGTCGTGGGGAATGCATATGTATGGAATTTTTCATTTACCCACGACACTACTGGGCCGGTAGTGTAGAAGGGAAAAAAAAATTACCCACGACACTACCAGTAGTGCGCCTTGGTAGTGTCGTGGGGAAGAAGGGGCCAAGTCATTTGCTTAGCTGGTTAATTAAATGGCTGATTAAGCTATTTGACTGCGACAATATTTACAACAGTTTTTATTACCGTTGTGTTGACACATAATGATCTATATTTTACTGAGGCTTTATAAAAATTATCTTTATTACAGGGCTAATCTTCACAATCACTCGTTCCATGACAAGAAAATTCTCGCAAAAATTGAAAAGAAATGCGTATACTCAGCTCTGGACGATGTACAAGGATATAACAAAGAAGAAGACGAAGAAAAGACCACGGAAGGACAAGATCTCACGTCGCTGGACGGTTTAAGTGATATAGGGGACAAATCTAATGATTATATCAAAGAAACTTAAAGATATCGAAATTAATAAAGTTATAAGTATAGTTATAAATTTTTGTTTCAATTCTTCATTTTAGCTGTTACATGTATTTACATAATATAAAACATCTAGCTAGAGTGCGTTTCATCGGATACTTCCTATGACGTAATGTTGGCAGAACCTTCAAAATTAAATAGATTTTCGGAAAACCAACATAACGGCATAGGAAATATCCGATGAAACGCACTGTTTATTAGTATTTGAAGCAATGAAACGGCAGCATTATACTTGAAGAGTGCTATTTACGTTGTGGTTGTGGCTCAGAATAGTTAAAACAGTTACTCGTAATCGTAAAATATTGGTAGGTGCATTTAATAGTTTAACGTTTGACTCTTGAATGGACGCAGTGTTAGTACGGCTTCAGTGTCAGTGTAGGGCCGGAGTACGCTGGTCGACCAAATGTAAGTTTATAAATTTTCCTGTAGTTTTCATTAATCTTTGTCTATATAGGCAGTTCCATTGCCAAGGCTCCACTACTAGTAGGTGCGTCGTGTTTATTTTGCAATTAATACCTACAGCTACAATAGATAGTGTGCGATGGGACCACGAGTACTTAGTACGGGGTATACGAGGGAATCGACGATCAATCTCTGCCTTCTGTAAGTATAATACGATGACATCAATGTCGGGTAAGTGATAATAATACCTATCCCAACTAGCATTTTGGTAATAAGAATTGGTGTTACAAGAGTTATTTAAAAGTGATTTTGGCAAGCAAGAGTTATACAAAGGTTTTAGCAATTGGTGTTAGAGCACGCTCTAACCCCTTACAACCTCTTATTTGGGCCCACGTCTTATAGCGCTATAAGTAGTGGAATGGTTATAATGCTCACTCTTTTAACACTGAGAGTTACATTAGAGTTATAGAGTGGCGTTAGTGGCAAACAATTTTTTGTATCTATAATGGTGGTATAATATAAATCTTGCTACCTCAAGCACTTTAAAGTTTGTATTATGGTTATAATAAAAACTATACGTGGTACACAAGTTCTAAAGTCTGCTGGTATAACTTTTATAGTAATATATTAGTTCTTTTTTAGGTTAATTTTTTTCTTGGAGTTGCTTTATGTATCTTGATCAGTGTTGATTAGCAACTCAGAGCTGCAGCGAGTTTCCTTCTTCTATTAGTTTTCATTATTTTAGTTCTTAAAGTGTTAATTTATTTCATTCAATTCAATTTGTGATATTGTCTCAATATGATGGCCAACTAAGGAAGTGTAATTAAGATTGCCACTAACTCCGTCAGTCACGTTTGATTTCTTCATCATATGGCTAACATTTATTGCGCGTGCTACTTTATTGTGAGAATAATATATGTTTTGCATCTCAATTTTGAAGGGCCTTGAAAATAAGTGATATTTGAATTAAAAATAATTTGTATTTTATCACGCGGGGCATACACTCAATATACATTTAGAGAAAAACAGGATATTGGCTCTGTCTTTTACAGTGATTGTGTATTGTAGTAATAATATTGCATTTTATGTTATGTTGTGTTTGATTTAACATGGCGTCTATTCCTTATTACCCTAGGTTCCTATTATTACTATTAATAAACAAGAAGTGCTAGATGGCCTGCAGTTAGAACTATTGTTACACTTGTAATACCAGAACAGGGTTTTAAAGGTAATAAGAGTACAAGTTTAAGGTATTTGGTTTTACTCTTGGATGAATTAACCACTGGATGCGAAATGACAGCCATATTCGCCTTTACCCCTCTGCCACTTACTGTGACCGATAGCCTCAGTAAACGATATCGCGTTGTCAGTGTGATGCTAGAGCTCGTGGCGAAACATTGGTACAAAAATAGGCAAAATGCTTCGTATTGTTCAGCAAAAAAAATTGCGGGCAATCAAGAAGTGTTTCTTTTCACGCGTAAGCACAATTTCAACCTCTTATAGTAGCTATTTTTCGCAAAATAAATAAAATTTGGTATGTAAACAAAGTAGGGTGACTTAGCCGGTTTGCCGGCCCCCTTTGGTTTTCGGCCATTACGGAAAATGTAAGAATGTATGAAAGAAATTTTTCGTGAAATTTCTTTTTCGCGGTGTTATTAAAAGTTGCCTATACACTTATTTATTACGTATACAAAATATAATTAGAAACAAATTACGAGACGTACTGCCCCCAGGAGCTGACGTTTTTGAAAAACTTTCTAAATATATAATAATATATTATAATATTTTTTTAATATATTATATTAATATATTATAATATTTATTTATATAATATTCTAAATATATTATAATATTTTCATAATATAATTTTAAACAAAATATATCACATTTTTTTAATAGTTAATATTATTAAGAGATACTTATACACAAAAGCCAATAATAATCAACAACAAGCAACATTTTTCTTACAAAACGTTTTAAAAAACATGTTTGACTTCCGTAAATTTTCGTCTTGAAAGTCATTTTGCGCGAGGAACTGCTGTTAACACTGGTAATAGAGCCGGCATTATCAAACTGCTTAAAAACAAACTGCAACGTCCTCTTCAATGGCTAATATGTCAAGTGCACGCAAATGAGTGAAGTTTAAGACAACTTTTTGAATACTTAGACGGTAGTAAGTAACGGGCCGAAAAGCTTTAGTGGTAGTGGGGTGATGATTTAAGTACAGACCAACTGTATATTTTAGAAATGTGTCCAGCAGTCAGCAAGGGCGAGTGTGATGAAAGATTGGCAACACATAAACTTGGTAAAGTATATTATTCGAGGTGGTTTACCACGGTAAACAAAATTACCCACGACACTACCAGTAGTGCGCCTTGGTAGTGTCGTGGGGAAGAAGGGCGAAAATTGAACAGGGTAAGTGTGTCGTTAAAAGTAGCAAAAAAATAGCATAATCTTATTTTTAGTACCGGATTGTGGTATTTTTATTTAATATGATAAAAAAATTGTCCTCCAGAATTTAAAATTTTTAATAATTATTATTTGCAGGTGCCATTTGTTGGTACGCGATCGATATGTTACCCATGCTGGCATAGAATTTATTCAATTACGCGTGAAGATCGACCAGCAGTGCCTGTCAATCAAGCAGTTGCTAGATCTTCGATACCTATACCAGAAATAGCTCGAGCTGCTAATACGTCTTCCAGATGCATGATAAACAATTGTAGAAACATACAATTGCGCCAAATACCAAACTCTGCCAAGGCTTACCTCCTCAGTTATTTTAATTTGTATGTACCTGATCGAGCTCGGATTTATGCGCAACACTTAACCACCATGACTGTGGAAGAATTTCCACAGAATGTTACTACTCAACATCATAATTTTAATGCTCGCAGCTTCAGGGACATGGTAAAAATCTACACGTATTCACTTGAAAGAAGGGCATCATTGAATTTTGACGATATTAATGAAATATCACCGGAGAATGGACTGGTCTAAACCATGAAAAATTCAGGCAACTTAGGGACCAAACGCCATCTTTAACAAGACGGTCTAATACACCAGACTTAGATTTAAGTGTATATTTGACGAAAATAAGAACAGGAGAGCCGAGCGATAGGCTAGGATCAGCTTTTTGCTTATCAAGAAGATGCATAGACAGAAAAATCCATTTGATTCGGGAATGTTTACTGGCCGATTTTGTGCCATTGCATATAGGCCTTGATCACATATCCCGGAGCGAGATAATAGAAAAAAAATAGAATTCTTCAGAACTACATTTTCGGAAGTGATGAATCTCCTAAAGCAGTCATTATATTAGATGGCACTTACCTTTTCATTGAGAAAAGCTCAAACTTTCTGTATCAGCGACGCACATACAGCTCACATAAATATCGAAATCTTATTAAAACATTTATTATAGTTAGTGCCGATGGTCATATAATAGATATAAAATGACCATATGCCGCAACAACCACAGATGCGGATATTATGAAAAATATATTAGAAATGACGACCAGCCGATTGAAGACTGCACATTTCACTATTTGTTTGAAGAGGATGATGTTCTGGTTTTAGACAGAGGATTTAGAGATGCAGTACCAGTCATAGAATCCTATGGATATGCTGCACATATGCCGCTGACGAAACGGCGAAACGAAAGTCAACTGACGACTATAGAAGCTAACAAGTCAAGACTAGTTACAATCTGCATGGGTCATTGAGGCCGTAAACGGTAAGTTCAAAAGAGATTTTAAAATCTTCAGGCACAGAATTTTCAACCGTGCCTCGCCAAACAGCTTCAATGATTTTAAAATAGCGGGAGCTCTAATCAACTGCTTCCAAGAGCCTTATGAGGATAGCCAATACACAGCTGAATTCATAGAATCAATCCGGTTGAAATTAAATAAACCAAATCTTCTGGCGGATTATATTGAAGAAAATAATATTAATCGCCAAAGAGTCACATTTCAAAGATTAAATGCTAATGACCAGCAAACATATTATAGATTTTCCCGAGCTCACACACGAACAATTAATTTTAATCGCAATAGGAACGTACCACCTCAGGTTGGCGCGCGCGTTCTTATTGCAGTGAGCATATGAAAAGGACGGGAGTATATGAAATTGAATACTATCGACATCCAGAAAGAATTCATATCAATAATGAACAAAATGTTCTAATAAGATGTAAAATTCAATCGAGGCATGTGCGGAGCAAAACATATTATACCTACATTTTGTATAATCCTGAAGCACAGGGTTGCAGTGCCATAAATGAATATTATTGCTTGTGCATTCATGGCCGCCGAACGCTTGGATGTTGCGCTCATGTTATGAGTATTTTGTACTTTCTTGGTTGAGCTCGACATAACCTAGAAGAATTTGCGCATCCAGGTTCATTTTTGGATAATCTTTTAATAGATTTGTAGGACTTGTGACTTGTATGTGGATAATATAAAACCATAAATAAAAAAATATGTTATGACGTTATTCTAATTTTATTTTTATTATATTATTATCAGACGTGATTGCACATCAGCTATTTTTATAATTTTATAATGTCCCCGCTGCTGGGGCACAGGTTTTTCTTATGAGTGGATAAACAGGACTGACCATTACTAAGATAAAAAATTAGAAACGAGTTCATGTGTGCGGAATTCACACGAAGCGAAATATAAGGTAATGGTCAAAAAGTACAAAAGGTCTTGAGTTACCTATACAAGAGGGTGTTCGGCTATTACCCATTTCTGTTTATCTTAAAGTAAGTTAACTATGTTAGTTATGTAATTGGGCGCCTCCCGTTAACTAATAATAATAATAAATAAATAATAAGGGGCCCCAATGCGGATTGGTGGGGTGTTAACGACTGAAAATACAGCCAAAAACAATGATATATCATAGGCCATAAATAACGGCTTAGCGTGCCTCCCAAAGTCACGGAGGAGCTTGAGGTCATTTTTGGTCACCCATCCCATGACCAAACCTTTGGAAAAGTTGTTTAACTGTCGCAATCACTGGGTGATGCGCTTACTTACTGCGCTATCTAGCTGGTCCGTCGTGATTATTACCTAATATTTTTTGAAAATATACCTTTAGCTACGTAAAATATTAACGCCTGAAAAAAAAATGCAGTTTTTTTATGTTAGTCACCGATCACAGAGGTCCCATTTTTTTTGTTATATACATAAAAGGTACTTAAACCTGAGATAGATTTAATTTGCGCCGTGCTCGGGTAATTTTGTATGTAGCCTGCGCATTCACCTTTGATGGCCTGGTAACTAAATGCGTTTTTTTGGAGGTCATTTGTTTTTCGGCCGCCTGGCCGAAAACTAATGTATGAGTTTCACAATCCATAATATTTGGCCGGCAATTATGGCCGAAAACCGGCTAAGTCACCCTATAACATTGACATTATTTGACAAGTGTAATCCCCCCTCACCCCGCAAAAATTGGTTGATCGTGATTTCATACATTTTTCTTACGTTACGTATCCAGTGGTTAATTCATCCAAGGTTTTACTATGGTTCGACTTGGATGTAAAGCTAGTGGGTATTTTAGGGTTACGTTTCTGTTCACTGGCTGACTGACACTGACAATTTCGTTTTATTCACGAACTCATGGCGAAAATCAAAAATTCTGACTACTTCTTGGTATCACTGTAATTTGCATGTAATCAGATCAGAAAATATAACATTTAGAGGTTAGTGACACTACACATCTATAAAAGTAATATTTCATATGTTAAATTGCATGTTAATATTGCTTAGAATAGCATAACAGTAAATTTGAACCCCGCTCTAACGATAAGGGCTCTAAAAGTAACTCCATAATACCAATTGCTATCATATATAGGGGTTACTGATCACTAAATTAAGTAGCTGTAAATAGGTTGCGATTAATACTTTTATATCAACTTAGGTGATAAATAAAATTATCTAACTACTTTCAAGAGCTCTTGTCGGTAGAAAGAGTTATAAGAAACTATAATATTACTTTAAGTATTTTCTGATACTTGAATTTATAAAAGCAGGTGCTATGATGGTTCCGACTATACCGTTTATACCTCCTTAAGTAATATTACGTTTCCTAGCTTAGTTAAGTGGTATAAAACATTTAGTTAGCACTCTTTAAGAACACTTGGAAATAGTGAGATTTCTAGAAACCTTTCTATTACCTTAGGTACTTATTGTTACTTGAAGTTTCAATACCTAGTGTTACTGTGGTTCAGCTTTTCTCTTTAATACCTACCTAAGTCATATTATGTCTTCTTGCTACTGTTACTCATCTTGATGAGTTATTTAGTTATAGTCATGACCATTGAACAAGCAAAAGTTTTACTGGACGCTTTTATACACCCATTAAACCAGTACAAACGTTAAGAAAGGTGGAAATTAGCGCCAAAATGTTGGTTATATCTACCTAAATCCGGAAAGTGTAGGCTGAGTAGTCGAAACGGATACTAGGGCCCGTATTTAAAAACCGCTCTCAACGTTGAGCTATTTATTTATTTATTTAATCTCTTTATTGTACTACAATAAATTAATGTACACAAGGCGGACTTAATGCTAAAAGCATTCTCTCCCAGTCAACCCTTAGGGAACAGATAGCCACGAATGCGGTACATTTAATAGTATATAATAAAATACATACAGTATAATAAATACAAACACACATATAGATACGCCTACAATAATATATATAAATATATCGTCGGCTTATTGCAAGAACTCATTAAGTGACCAAAACCAAATTATGAAAAATCAATTAATGAACTTTTCAATCTTGAACATGGCATAATCATGGTAAATACAATAAATATGAAAAAAAATTAATGCAGAATAATAGTGTTTTATTTTTACTATGTATTCAAATCAACAAAAAATAATTTCTTAGCACAAAACGTATTTTTTAAAGCTAAGAAACAAAGTTAATGACTTCTTGCTATAAACATTTCATTGAAATTTTCAATTTATGATTTCTTAAATAAATATAAAATTAAGTAAGTCTCTAGTTTCTGAAAGGATATTCTTTTAAGTTATGGCAAAAATTAAAAAGACAAAATCAGATGTTGAGAAATAAAATTGTGCATCTTGAACATGCCAAAACTGTGCCATAATCATGGTAAACATAAAGGTATGGAAAAAAATTATATAAATAGTATATAAATCAACAAGTATTTCATTCTTAACACCAAACATGTCTTTTCCTACCAATCCTACTATCTAATAATAGTCTAGATGCGAAAGTTTCCGTTTGTATGTGTATTGTGTTTGTTACCTCTTCACGCCTAAACGGCTCGACGGATTTGAATGGAATTTGGTACACAGATAGCTTATAACCTGGATTAAAACATAGGATACTTTTTTTTATCCTGGTCAAAGGTTCCCTGGGGTCCACGCGGATGAAATCGCGAGAGGCCGCTAATCAAAAGTTTATTAACTGAGTTAATGACTTCTGCCGAAAATATTATACATTAATCTTTAATTATCCATTTTCTAAATTAAACATAAAAATTAAGTAAGGAATATTTTCTTAAAGAACATCATTTTAAGTTAAGGCAAAAATTAAAAATATTATTTTAAACTAAATGATAAACAGTTTTAGCCAACGGTTACTGAAAGTAATGTAAATTAAGCATTTGCTTAAAAAGTCATTAAATTCATTTAATGATTTCTTGCTTTTACCAGAAAGGAATATCAACACATTTTTTTCATATCGCTAAAAATCACTATTGCTGGCTAGTGAGTTTCGGAAAACCCAAAAGTATTAAAATGATAGTTAATGACCTAATGCATAGGACATAACGTCTAAATTTGAAAAGTTAGAAGATAATGAGTTTTTGCATTATAGAAAACTCATCCAGGTGAATTCGTTGGTGCTTTTAAGTGTACTTAATGATTATTTGTAGTTAATGAGTTCTTGCAATAAGCCGACGATATATACCTATTACAACAAATCAAAATAATTATATAATAAAAAGAAAAGCCAAATTGATGATGATGATTTTCACATTATGCTCATTATAAGCCTTCAAAAGCGTGAACCTTCTTTTTAAAGGAAAACTTGCTGGGTGATCTGATAGCTTCAGGAAGACCGTTCCAGAGACGCAAAGCATGCAGAGGGAAAGATTCGGACATATACTTGGAACGAAACAGAGGAGTGGAGAGAGTGAGAGAATTGGTAGAACGAAGTTGGCGATCATGAGAGTCGCAGAGATATTGAAACTTGTATTTAGGATAATCGGGAGGATGAGGACTATTTAAGATAGAATAGAGAGTGCAGAGCAATCTTTGCTGTCTGCGCTGACGTATGGGAAGCCATTTAAGCTGAGACCGATAAGAAGAAACGTGATCAAACTTGCGATGGCAAAAGACGAAACGAATAGCGTTATTAAGAAGCCATACCATACTAACAGCATCTCAGATATGATCTCAAAATAGCTCTCAACATTGTGAGCGGTTTATAAATACGGGCCCGGTGTCGAACTTTCCCTATCCAGTGGCAAACTTTCGTAAAAGTCAGAATGGATGGTTGCCTATGTGCTATCGTAAACGGTTCTAAATGTATATTTATGAATCGCTACCTATTTGCTACCTTTCTTTAATAATTTTATCTACACCCATGCTTTAAATCCTCTGTAAGAGGTTCTGAAACAGCTTACTGCCATCATTACAATATCCCGAGCTAGAGCTGATCCTGCAGTGCCACGCGCCCACGCGCGAGCGTTGCATTATGAAATTCAGTACAACATTATAACACTCTTGCGGAAGACATGACGAGGAGGGAGAAGAAAGTCAAAGTCAAAGACAAAATCAAAGTCAAAACCTTTATAGAGGATACATATCATGGGTTTAGATAAATATCATGGGTGTTTTTAATCCATATGTATTAAAATATTGTTTGTTTCCCTAATAAAAATAAGAAAAAAAATATGGGTGTAGATAAAGTCTTGTATGCAACTGTACATAATTAGGTTTTAAACATAGACTTATTATATTACTAGATTAAAACACTCATGTGATAAACCCACATTCGTGTTTTAATACCCCTCGTTATAGTACAGTTGCATAAATCCCATACAGCCATTTTTGGTCACAGATTTTCAACAGATGTAACAAGTCGCTACAGTTTCGTAACTGATACGACACATTGCGACTATGTGGGGTTTTGTTTAAAGGTGTTGTAACAGTTCAGTAACAATGTTACGGAAACTAGTTTCAGTAACTTTGTGTTGTCGCTGTGTCGACATAATTCACAATGATCTGTGTCCATACATTCTATTACACTTTGTGATCAGTTTGCAACTAGAGTACAAAGTTGTAACAATGTGTGGTAACGGGATGGTAACGTTACAACACATTGTGTTGTAACGTTACGACAATGTTCCAGAATACCAGATAACCTAACTTATACAAATGAGCGTCACCAAATCCAGTCACTCTCAAATATGCCTTTGTTTTCTGCCCCCTAGCATGCCTACCGAAACACGATATAATATAGCGATTTATCACGTGTAACTGTCAAAAGACAATGTATTTCGACAGCTGAATGTTGATAAAACGCTATATCACGCTATTTTATTATGTTTCGATGGACATGCTACTGGGGCGAGGCTAAAGTTTGATCATGCCGATCAAACCAACTATAGGTATTGACTTATTAGCATAACAACATTGGGGTTAGTTGTAAAATGAGAAGCTATAAGAAAAAGGTATAATATTTATTTCAGTATAAATAAACAGCCCCTTTCCTAATAAAATAGGTTATGCAATCTGTTCAGTTTAATAGGTACGAGTACATCTCACGAGTTGAAATAGCCAATATTCCACTTTTATAAGTAGCATAATTTATTTTTCTTTGTTCTGACTGCGACCGCCTGTTCCAGAAATGTTGGATTTTTTTTGACCCTGCAACAAATATCGAAACTTTGAGAAACGCTGGAAGCAAAAAAATTGAGAAACCATTTTTGAATTCCCGTTACTTTGTGACGACTTTACGTAACCATGTCGACACATTATAGTTACTTTGTGACGAGTTGTGACGAGAATATTTTCACCTAACAAAAATGCTTTTCTTTAATATTTATCAATTTTACTGTGTAATATTGCTAAAATATATATTTTTTTGTTTTGATATTAACTATTATGAATAATTAAAAGCATTTGAGCACTCGGTGTGTACAAATAAATAATGTTTACTTACCACCAAAATACTAAAATTGTGATAATATTGTGGCGCGTTAGTAAATTTCATTCTATTTGATGAAATTACACAGTCAAATTTTTTTCCCATTACGATTTGAGCATTAATAAAAACAATATTGAACAAAATCTGTTTATAAATATTACTTGCCTGGAAAAAGATGGCGCTACCTTTTATTTTAATTAATAGTTCATGTCACCATATTTGTCACTTCACGAGTCAAAGGAATTGCTGAACGAATGAATGAATGAATTCCTGATAGAAGTGAGCACAAATACGTCGCGATGTGACTACGCGGCGACAGCGCAGTGCGACTAAAAGTTACTGTTACCAAATGTTACAAATCGTCCCCACTTTTCGAAACGGCGACGGAACAACGGTCGACACGGCTACTCATTGTGACGGAACAAAGTTACTGAAAAAATATGTTTCGACACAAATGTGTGCACTCTAAGTCGTAACCGCTACCAGAATGGCTGTATGGGATAACTATTAAGTACCTACAACACTTTCAGAGAAATGCAATATTTTTCGTCCAGCCATTCTGACGTCAGGTTGGCTGGCTGTCAAGGGCGTCGCCAAGGGTGGACAGGGAGGGGCAGATGCCCACCCCCCCTAGAGGTTAATAAAATGTAGTTAACTGTAAAGTAATCAAAGTCCTAAGGCCGTGCAAGTGCAACTTGCTTTTCCGATAAATCTTCTTTATATCAACTTGCCCCCCCCCCCCCCGGGCCATATTTCATGGGCTGGCGACGCCCTTGGGTTGCCTCATCATTAGTTAGGACGAAGCCCTGAAATTAATAAGTCTCAAGATCCAGGTAGAAAGGTCTCTACAGCGTGTCCTCACATATCTCCTCCTCAAACGGAAGACCGACAAACTCCGGTTCTTGGTGACAAACTCCGACAAACTACCGGCTACACACACGAGTAATTAGATTTCTGTTACGACCTTCCGTTTTCGAGATCTGTGTGGCTCAGCTGTAGAGACGTCTCTACAGCTGCGCCACACGTATCTCCTAAACGTAAGACCGACAAACTCTGGTTTTTGGCGACAAACTCCGACAAACTAACGGCTACACACACGAGTAATCAGATTTTCGCTACGACCTTCCGTTTTCGAGATCTGTGTGGCTCAGCTGTAGAGTAGAGACGTCTCTACAGATGCGCCACACGTATCTCCTAAACGCAAGACCGACAAACTCTGTTTTTTGGCGACAAACTCCGACAAACTATCGACTTCATCATGGAATATTAAAAAAAGTCAGATTTCCAACATTTTTTTTGTGGCCCAGCTGTAGTTAGGGCTGCCACCTTTCGACAAGAGCAGACACGGAGATTTACGAAAAATCGATATTTTTGTTAAATCATACTTAAGGTAGGTAATTAGTAATACCTGTCTATAGAAAAAAATGGCCGCCGATTTTTGGTCAGTTTCATCCACTAATCTAGTAATGTTGCCTACCTATAGTAAAAAAAAACAGCCGCGCGGCGCGATTTTTAGTCAGTTTCATGTACTAATCTAGTAATCTTGCCTGTCTAGGTCTACACCATAAAACGGCCGTGCAGCGCGATTTTTGGTCAGTTCCATCCACTAAACTTGTAATCTTGCCTGTTATTAGCAAAAAACGGCCACGCAGCGCGATTTTTGGTTGGTTCCAACCACTCACTAACCTTGTAATCTTGCCTGTCAAAAGTAAAAAACGCCCGCGCAGCGCGATTTTTGGTCAGTTCCAACCACTAACCTTGCAATCTTGCCTGTTAACAATAAAAAACGGCGCGATTTTTGTCCTGTCAGATGGTAACACTAGGTCGCTCGCGTCACCCGGAGATTTCGATATTAAACCCGTAGCCCGCGGGCTGATTATTTAAAAAGAAACTATTTAGCGACCGGTTTCATTCCACATACATTGCTACTTTTCTTTGGTATGTTTTTTTTAATCCAAAAAGAAGTAGCAATGGATCACTATAATCTATGAACTGCAACCGGTCGCGAGTCACTCTTGACTCTTGGCGTAGCCGCACAGAGGGAGCCAAAGAGGTGCATGTGGCCCTCGAGCCTCGAGCTATGCGGTTTGTCGCTTCTTCACAAGTGGGTACAAAGATAGTAGGCATCTTTCAAGAAAATCTTACAAATCTGTGAAGAAGAATCTAGGAAGACTTAAAATTAAGTGGGATCGATGGGTATTATGAGGGTATTATGGGTTTTTAACGTAGGTTAGTTTATACCACGCCCGGGCCCGACATCATGAGACGGGGGGCGCGCGGCCAGTGGCGCTCGGCGGCGCCTCGAGTATTATCAGGTTTTTTCTGGGGTGGGCACGGCCCACCGCCCCCTCCCAATAATAACGACGTTGATTTTTTGAAAATTTTGAATAGAAGGTGTGGGGCTGCCCGCCCGCTGCGGGCGGGAGCGAAGGAATGAATGAAGTGAAGTAAAAACTTAGTTTTATATCTATTCTGTGATGCTACGCACCACATTACGTTTTTTACTCATGTGCTACGCACACACATCTTTAGCAGCCATCATTGGTTCACTAGAAACAAAAAAAAATAAAATACAAAATTCATATGTTTATAATACTGCTACTCGTCGCTAGATGGCGCAAGCAAACATGATAGTACGTGGTACAATTTACCGCCTTATGTTCTAATCCAAGTACGTACCTACTAGAAATAAAAATTGGCGAGCTAAGGTAAACATCCCGATAGGGTGAGTGAGATAGCGACAACTATAAAAGAAAAGATGCTTGAACACGAGTTATTTAATTATTATAAATCTTTGATAAAAATATAATAATTAGGATGAAACGCCCTAAATTCAGACACTTAAGCAATTTTTGGAATTCAATCCCAAATATTTATATTAAAATTGAACTCCAGCTTTGTATTTTTTTTTTATTACGATTGCTACATGATTGTTCTTTATAATAATAGTAAGAAAATCAAGGAAACAATAATAATAAAATTATGAAATATGAAAATATGATGAGTGACCCAATTTCCCTAAATTCGGACACGTATGCCCTAATTTCGGTCATTTTTTTCCCTAAATTCGGACAAGGTGAAATAAACACATTAGTTAGGAACTTTAATCATCATAATAACATCAGATGCACAGCTTCTCCAATGTGATCTCAGGAATATTAATTTATGGTGTGAACTCAACGACATGTCACTGAACGTCAATAAATGTCACCACATCAGTTTTACTAAAAAACGAATTCCTCTCACAACGCGCTATTTCTTGAAGGATAAACCCTTGACTACTGTCAGCGAGATAAGAGATCTAGGCGTGATACTGGATAGTAAACTCAAATTTACTGCACACGTTGACACTATTATAAAAAAATCAGCACAACTCCTTGGCTTTCTAAAGCGTAACTCTAGAGGTTTCAAAGATCTGGAAACCAGGATCACACTGTATAATTCCATAGTTCGTAGTAGACTGGAATACGCTAGTGTCGCTTGGAATCCTGTGTACAGTCACCAGTCGCAACGAATCGAATCAATACAAAGAGCTTTTACCCGGCATCTGGTATATGTCTCACCTGGAATATCGCATCGTCAACCATACAATTTGAGACTCGACTTTTTCAAGTTATCTTCTTTGCGTGACCGGCGTACTGTGTCAGATCTGATGTTTCTACATAAGATCGCCAACGGTACCACCAAATGCAGCCATCTGCTTCAGGAAGTATCTTTACGGGTTCCCCACAAATACCCACGCTACCCTCTCAAGCCATTTAATATTCCTAGCTGTAGAACGAATTTAGGCAAACATCAGCCACTTTCCAGAATGTGCTCTCAATACAACACGATTAGTACAAAAGCAAATGAAATTGATATCTTCAATGACAACTTACGTAGTTTTAAAGATAAAGTGCTGAAACATGTCAATTCTTGGTCAGTTTAACTTTATAAAAGTAATAGTGATTCTTAGTTTAATTATTAAAATTTAGTTTGTTACGATTTTATTTATTTTGATCCATGTTGATTTTATTTTATTTGATCTGATTTAATTGAAATTGATTTAGCTTAGGTAATTTATTTTAATTTAGGTAATTTAATATTGTTGATTTAATTTGAATTGATTTAATCTAATATGTACAATAATTGGTTGTAATGATAATAATGTATGATTGTTTTTAAATTTTAAATTTTAGTATCAATCAATGCTTCCCTACTATCTAGATGTTAATTTAATAGGATAACATAATAATTTTAATATGGCAAATGTTGTGTATACCAGTAATTGGTTTTCATGTAAGACCTAATCATTAATAATTTCAAGACCCACTTGTATATTATTGCATGTAAAACTGTTGGTGTACCTTATATAAATAAATAAATAAGGAACTTTAATTATTTTATTGACATTTAGATCAAATAATTAACATAATTATTATATTTAATTACTATATTTATCAACATTAATTATTCTAGGCTTATTAAAAATTTACAAAGATATTGTTGGCAGTGTATATTGTTCTTTGTATGAGTATAACAATGATCGCATCAAAATTATTAATGTTTATCAAAAACATTATTTATCAAAAATTTATGAATATAAGTACTTAATTACAATACAGTCATGTTCATTTTAATTCTAGTACCTACTATTTTATCAGTAAATAAATGTAATAAAAATAATTAGATTAATAATTAGAATAAAAAGAAATTAACAAAATTATTTAGGTACGTAGGTACCTTACCTACTTAAATATCTATTAAAAAATAAAAGAAACCAAATCTTCGTGGTTTTTAAAATGAATCTAATATTAGCGAAGGAATCAAGTAGGTACCTACTAATATAACAATAAATGATATATTAGATTAATAACACTTATCACCATTACGTCCGTTATTGACAAAAGTTTTAATAACTTTATCATTCATTAGTTAGTTGGTAGGTACCTACCTACCTACCTAGTTCTCTTTAAAAAATTTAATGAATCCTATCAATCCTATAGATCCTACTAATATTACTAATTAATAAAACTTAAATTATTACAACACGCGCGATTCAAGGTCTCGCCTAGTTCACGCAATTTAGGTTCGAATTAAAATGGTGTCTTTGTAAAAATGAAAAATCTTGGTGAGAAATTCATTTCAGATACAGCTATCAAAATTAAAACAGCAAAATCTCGGAAAGTAGGTACTCATTCTGGACTGATGGTGTCTTTGAAGAAATGAAAGAAATTGGAGAGATCTTCATTTACCTAAAATTAAGATATCAGCAATACAAAACCCTAACCTCCGCGGCTCTGCTACAGTCTGCTCCGTACCGCACTAGCTCGCCCCGCTAGGTACGCACCGCTCCGCACACGATCCGCTTCAGTGGAAGCGCACCCTTATATTTATTCTTTTGCATTCTTATTAGTTTATTACAGATTATAATAATAAAATGTGATAACTATAAGTACCATAGGTAGTTAATACTATTTATTTTCTCGCAATCAACGCAGTAAACGGTAAAAAGTAGAGTACCTAGGTAACTACACAACTTGTGAAAAAGAAATCTTATCTAGAATCTCGGGATCTCTCGGGATTCAACTTAGTTCCTCGAATAAAATTCCCTATTTCCTCACTCGTTGTATAATCTCTATAAGTAGTTCAAAGCACAATCAAACAGAAACACTTTTTGATCATCTCTAATATCCTACGGTAAGCAGGTACCATGGGCAACAGCGTCGCTTAACCACTCCTAAGGTTACAATCGCTTGCACGCCGCGCCGTCACAACACAACATACGTTTAGTTCGTGTAGAGGCGATACGCGCGCACACAAATTTTGTTGCTAACTGGTTAAGGCGCTAAGAAGGGTCAAATCCCAATATTCAATTCAAATTATTGAAAGATTACGCGCGTTAAGCTATCATGGAAAAAATATATAATGTACTTGGAATAATACACAATAGATTTAATTGAAAGCATTTGTAAAAATGTTACCACTTTTGATGTAAAAAAATATACCGTGGACCCTGTTTCTGGTCCTATTTGCAAAATTTCTCGGAAACAGAACATTCGTTTATGTTAAAACCAACACATAAAAATTGGCGATGTTAATACCTTCAATCTTAATTGAACAGATTTTTTTTAACTAACTTGAAAGCGAAGAAATTTAGTAAAAACATGTAAAAATTGAGAATTCGGTGCTAGTTCTCAACGCAACCGCCACGTTGGAACGCGCACTGATTTGAACCCAATGTGAGTAGAGTTACGTTCGATTTCACACCATCACGGATCGACCCGCTCGGATTGAGGCATGTTAAAGCCTGTGTTGCCCATAGTACCTATGCGTTTTCTAAGTTTAGTTATTGTTTCGCCGCCTTCTAGGCCGCTAGCGTTACATATTATTTCACTCACAGTAACCTTCTACAGTGTTTACACAGTTTGGCCTGGGTTCTGCTAGGTAAGCCATTAATAATAATAATAAACATTTATTGTTAAAAAATAATACAAGTGTTTTTAACATCACAAGTATATGTACTTAGATAAACTAAAGATCTGTGTTACAATTACAATTTAATGACATTTGTACCGGAACTAGTAAAAATTATATTTCAGGTGCAGTGCAGCGCTCTTATTAAGCCCGCCGGTAACGATCAATTGCGATTATCAATTTTTCCGTCAATGCCATTGTTGGAGCAATTGACAATCGCTTCAATTGCACGCGTAAACGATCAATTTTTCCGTCAATGGGCGTCAATTGCGGAATAATTGACAATCGCAATTGATCGTTACCGGTGGGCTTTAGGACTCGATGTACGCAAAAACTGTGTTAACATTGCCAAAACTTGATTGCCAATCGTGTAAAGTGAAGTGAGTGTGTTTTTATGAAATAATTACAGTTTTCAAAAGTAATTCAGTTTTGTCATAATTATGATAAAGATTTTAACCAGAAAACCATAGTAGTTATTTATGCAACTGTACTATAATGAGGGGTATTCGCCTCGTGTGATAATAGTATCACATGAGTGTTTAATACCTAATTATGTACAGTTGCATACAAGACTTTATCTACACCCATTTTTTTATTTTTTTTATTTTTATTTGGGGAACAAACAATATTTTAATACATATGGATTAAAAACACCCATGATATGTATCCTCTATAAAGGTTTTGACTTTGACTTTGTTTTTGACTTTGACTTTCCTCCCCCTCCTCGTCATTATATTATCCGCAAGAGTGTTATAATGTTGTACTGAATTTCATAATGCAACGCTCGCGCGTGGGCGCGCGGCCCTGCAGGACCAGCTCTCGCTCGGGATACTGTAATGATGGCAGTAAGCTAACTGTTTCAGAACTCTTTACAGATGATTTAAATCATGGGTGTAGATAAAGTTTTTTACTTCATGCATGTTTAGACGATATAATATTTATACTTTTGTTTACCTTATTATAAGGAGTGTCCAGTAACAAAGGATGAGCAATTGAGCACACTTAATAATTTCGACGCCTATTCTAAAAACCCTTGTTGTACTAATTATTGCAAAAGTGAGTGCTGTTTCAAAATCACTCACAATAAGGATTACTTAATCCTTATACAAGAGAGTAGTGGGATAAGAAATTCGACGGAATGTGAGGGCTTAAAAACAAATCTTTGGGCTATTTCTAAATTCATAAGCGTAGTCTTGGTTGATCCTGTCCATGCAATGATGCCATAGGTTAAAACAGACTGGCATAATGATTGGTACACTTTACTGAGGAGATCAAAGTCCGCGACGTGTCTTAGATTTTAAAGACATAAATTAGTTTGTGGACTCTGCCATCAAAAAGTCTAACTGTTCCTTGAAATATAGAGAGTAGTCAATGACTAAAGCAACAAACTTATTTAATAATAACAATATTTTTCAAGCTAACACATGAGCATGAGATTTTGTAGGGAAAAGTAGAGCGTTATCATCGGGTAACAAATTAACTTGCCATGGGTAAGATCCTCATTTTCTCATCTTCGGGACGTCTCCCAGGAGGTCGTTTATATAAACTAATACAAGACCAAGGACAGTGCCCTGAGGCACACCATATCCCATTCTGATACAGTTACCTGCTTCGCTTCCGATGAGTTCGATCCGTCAAATAATCACGAAAAAAGTTGCAATTGGAGACCTCGAGTTCCCATATTCTCGAGCTTCTCTAGAAGGATAGGGATAGACAAGACACCGTATCGAAGGCCTTAGCTAGATCTCTATATTTACATACATTATCCGTAGTATTTTATAATACAACGTGTGAGTGAATGAACCCAAAATGGAAAAACAGTTTCTTCAGACCATCAAACTGAACAACTTTTACTGGACTTTACTGGAACTAACTCTGAAATCGAGAAAAAAAACAGGTACTAAATAATATACTAGAAAAAATACGACTCGCACCAGATCAATACTCAGACGGGAATCGAACCCGCGACCTTTGGATATCCGGTCCAATGCTCTGACCGCTGAGCTACCGAGTCACTAGTGACATCGTCGAATTTTTCCTAGTATATCCTAAACTCTTACGCTGTAAGCCAGCGTTATTTCACCAATGTGAGGAATTACCTCGACATTCAATTGAAATATCTTTCCAGATATTTAAACAATTGATTAAGATGAAATAGCTATATAATTTTTAAATTTGAGATTTTTGCATTTACAATGCTATTTTTAAACAATACTAAATAATATACTAGAAAAAATACGACTCGCACCAGATCAATACTCAGACGGGAATCGAATTAAAAATAGCATTGTAAATGCAAAAATCTCAAATTTAAAAATTATATAGCTATTTCATCTTAATCAATTGTTTAAATATCTGGAAAGATATTTCAATTGAATGTCGAGGTAATTCCTCACATTGGTGAAATAACGCTGGCTTACAGCGTAAGAGTTTAGGATATACTAGGAAAAATTCGACGATGTCACTAGTGACTCGGTAGCTCAGCGGTCAGAGCATTGGACCGGATATCCAAAGGTCGCGGGTTCGATTCCCGTCTGAGTATTGATCTGGTGCGAGTCGTATTTTTTCTAGTATATTATTTAGTATTGTTTAAAAATAGCATTGTAAATGCAAAAATCTCAAATTTAAAAATTATATAGCTATTTCATCTTAATCAATTGTTTAAATATCTGGAAAGATATTTCAATTGAATGTCGAGGTAATTCCTCACATTGGTGAAATAACGCTGGCTTACAGCGTAAGAGTTTAGGATATACTAGGAAAAATTCGACGATGTCACTAGTGACTCGGTAGCTCAGCGGTCAGAGCATTGGACCGGATATCCAAAGGTCGCGGGTTCGATTCCCGTCTGAGTATTGATCTGGTGCGAGTCGTATTTTTCTAGTATATTATTTAGTATTGTTTAAAAATAGCATTGTAAATGCAAAAATCTCAAATTTAAAAAAACAGGTGTTTCATACAAAAATTAATAATGAAAATTTTAAAATGTATGAAACAGCGATGCGACATGAGACGACGACGCTATCCCCGGAGATCAGCATGGTTCAGTCAGCCAGCGTATCTATCTACATGTAATTAATGCTATAAAACCTTTTCAAATAATATTTTATGATGTTTCAGATTGTGGATGAACAAAATGATGATTCTTTCAATTCTATTATTGATAACCAGCGTGTATTATGTAATTGCGACACCTGCAACCAGTAATTCGAGTTGTCCTTTGACTGATCCTGCTGTTATATACTTTCAAAAGTATATTCAAATTGACACAAGCCAGGCCGAAAACTTGTGTGAGTACATGTGCAGAATAGAATAGGGTTAATAAGATTAATGATGGAGATTATTATTTCGACCCTGAACCACAGAATATATAATAGTACTATATAACGCCTCAACCTACGTATTTTTTACATTTTAAATGTGACGTACACTTCGAAATAGGTAGTAGTAATCCTTCAAATACAGTGCCATACATAAGTCCCTATAAATAAAGTTATTATTAACATGACAGAATACAATATTTGACTCTACGTAAACTTCTTTCTTAATTAAGATGATGCTGTGGAATTTTTGAGATCTCTAGCTATGGACGTCGGTCTAGAATTTACGGTTATCGAGCCTGCCGGAAAGCCAATATGCATCATCACATGGCCGGGAACCGACCCTACACTCTCCAGCATCATGCTCAACTCGCACGTGGACGTCGTGTACGCTGAAGAAGTACGTGAGCTAATCCCTTTAAACAAGAACTTGTACGAGGGGAGGTCAAAAAGTTCGCGGAATGGAGGCGATGGGGGGCGAAAGGATGTTTTTTTTTTACTTGCACTAGTTTTGACACTTATTGAGCGTCTACATAAAGTTTTATAAAAAATCGGGTCATTATTCACTGAGATACAGACTAATAAACAAGCGAATCCGGAAGAAAAAAATTTCGTGGGAAAAGAACCAATCGAGGAAAACTCCTCAGACTATTTTGGAAGAGATATTTTCTGTTAACGGGTCTCTTGTCCTGGCAAAAAAAAAGAGCTTAAACAGAAGAAATTTTCCATAATGAAGAGGTGAAGAGAGCAACCTCTGCTTAGGGAAGAAAGTTCACGAAACGAGGGTATGGTGGAGAAAGGGTCACTTTTTTAACGTACACTAATTTGTGACACTCATTAGAAGTATAATAACAAAGTTTAATAAAAATCAGGTCATTATTTACTGATATAAAAATCAATAAACAAACCAATCCGGAGGGCAATTAGCAATTCGAGTTTGGCGTAATCATTAATGCCTTACCAATCGAGGAAAACTTCTCAGACTTAAACATGAAATAAAACATTTTTTTACGGATACTAGCGCGGTTTTATTGAAAGTACTTTGGTAATTAGTTGGTATTTGGTTTGATTTTTGGTTTTCCCGACGTTTCGGCAACTTTGCAACTGCCGTGTTCACGGGGGACTGAAGCTACCCGTGAGAGATTTTTTTAGACGTTCAGAAATTAAAATTTAACAAAATTTTTAATTATTTTATGTTGATTTATAATTTAATTTTATGAATTATTTAATGCTAAAAAGAGAGAGAATCTACTGAAACTACCACCATTTCATAAAATTGGGAGGCCCCTCCAAGAAAGAAATGGCGAAAGAAAACTTGGAGAGGAAGCCGACCTCCGTCTTTTGTATTAATTTATTTATTTGCAAAAGGAACTAACCGTATCATTAGATCTTAAGTTTGAAGTCTGGAGAGTCTGGATTTTCATATTGTACGTCAAAATTAGTTCTTTAGACGCACGCTAGTGGCGTTTCAAATAGGCACAAGAACTTTGCTGTCAAATCATACAGACAGCCTGTCCAGTTAAATAAAAAAAAAAAATTTCATATCAGTGTATCCCGCCAATATTTTATAGTTTTCTTATTTTGAATTTGGAACACGCCGCGTCGCCGGCCGCTCCGCCCAATATTTTTAATTTTGCACTGGCTGTTTATACCATGTTTCATTGTTGTTCGTGAATGCGCCCTATCTATTTTTTTTAAACCATTACCAATGAGGTAACTCTATGGTTGACTATGTAACCAAATTCAGTTCATTTTTAAATTTCATTTACTCCCTAGGGTGGAACGAAGAGTTTTGGACCCGCTGCTCAGTTTAAATATACATCACCGAATATGAGAAATGAAAAACATTTTTTTCGACGGTATCAATAAATTAAAATGCATTTTAAATTTACTTTTTAAAGCTTACTTTTTACCCTCCATTTCGCGAACGTTTTGACCTCCCCTCATATCTTCATTTCTGCTTTAGGCTTTGTTACATTATGTAATCTGTGGTTACGTACGCTAAATTCGTCAAATCATCGATTATGACGAAACCGCAAAAAATGGTTTAGAAAATAGGTAGGTATTCGGACCACTTCTTAAAATTATCTACTTTAAGAAAAATGAAAAGTAGCGTTCTATCTACGCATTTACCAATAGATACGAACTTAATCTATGATACCTAGATATTTGCTTGAGTTCAGACTGCCAAGTTATTCTTACAGTCGGGATGGAAGTACCCACCGTTCGCAGCTCATATCGATGAAGAGTGCAACCTGTACGGTCGAGGCACGCAAGACACCAAGGACTTGGGTATTCAATACATCGAAGCGATTAGGAAGCTAAAGAATCAAAATGTCCAACTTAAACGCACCGTTTATGTTACGTATATGCCCGGTTAGTAATTTGTGAATGTGTTTTACTGAGTTTTAAACCTTTCTATTTTAGTCGAACTTTCTATCTGCCTGTGCTGAAAACTTTTCTGAACTTTCTACCCACTACCACTCAAGCTTCGGACTAAAATTGAATCAACTTTTTAGTTGCGTACCTCAGGACTTTTTTAATGTACCTATACACATTTTTAAAATCCCTGAGCATATAATTAAAATAGAGCTTTCAAGAGTTAATTGAACATTTAGATATTTCTTTAAGATGAAGAAACCGGAGGATTCCAAGGAATGCGACCTTTTCTTGAAACGGACCAGTTTAAAGACCTAAACGTTGGATTTGTATTGGATGAAGGGTCGACGAGTGAAACTGATGATGACTTATATGTGACGTACCAAGACAGGAGAGCATGGTGTAAGTCTGATCGTAATATTTTAGTCTGACTGAGGAGATTAAGTCCTTTTTTATTCCAGTCGGCAGGTACATAATGTGTGGAAGAATGTGTGTGGAATCTAAGTTTTTGACCTCGAGGAGCCTGTGAAAACTTGGAAGGATTCAAAAATCTCGGATATTACTGACTTTTTTCAGACAATCTCATATCTTCTAAACCATGCGTTTCTCGGTAAAAACGTTGATGACAAAGTCGTAGAGCATTCTATTTTCTTTTCTTCAATTTTTGTTGGTAAGTAGGTAAATATAATTTTATGACCCAATAATTACCGCGATATGGAAGTTCAAAATTTAAGGAACAAAGGAGATCATTGAGGCCTTTTCTGAAAGTGCCTACCAGGAAAAAAAATGGCATATTACATATTTAGAACTAACCATTTGCGTCAATAGTTATCATTGCACAAAAGTTGTAGAATTGCTCTGAGCCAAATTTTTTGAGCTAAGTTCTAAGATTTGTCATTTTTCACAGGCTCCTCAAGGTCAAAAACTAAGATTTCACACCCCACACTATTCCCAAACCCAAAATATCTCAAAATTTCATTAAAATGGGAATTGTGTATAGGTGAAAGTACCTGCCGACTGGACTATTATCAAAACAAATTGTTTCGTTTTTTTATATGTAAATGGTGTTTGGTAATAATATCCATATAAAGTCGAATGGTAGATTGTGTACATTACCATACCACCATACCAACCCCGAAAAATTATTATAAACCTTAAAAGCAACACTGTTTCGATTTTTTTCTTTCCATGATAAATTGCATATTGGCAACCCTAGAACGAAATTGTGTTTTGCTTTTGCGCAATGGTTTTTAGGGTTTATAGGTAGGTAATAAGTATTTTTTTGGTACCCTATTGGTATATATTCAGCTTTATAAGGGTATTACCAAACAATATGAATATCCGACATAGTACCTATAGACGCCGTATCAATTTAGTTATCTGTTTGTTATGCGAAAGTTAATTTCACTGTGTGTGCAATTTTAATCTAAGTAAATAGATTAAAATTTTATTAGATTAAATAGATTTAAAGAAAAGATAATAAGGATATTACGATTACCTACTGCTAATCTTATAAATTGCAAATAATGGTTTGTAGATACGCCATTATCAATAAATGCATGTAGGTATTATAGTAGTTTTACTGTAATATCTTAATAATTAAGTATCTTATTTTTTTTAGCAATTAATATCACGGTTGAAGGAGTCGGCGGACATGGATTCGGCATGCCAAATGACATAGCGGTTGAAAAGGTAAATTACCATTTATCTAAAAAAACTTTACGTACCTACTTAGGATACAAAATTTTTTAACAAAAATTTTTTTTACACCTCTCAACACCTTAGAAGGTATGGTCACATTTCCAGTAAATAACTCTTTTGAATATCTATGTTACCGGCAATGTGTAAAATGTAGGCGATGTATACAATACCGGATTATACACATTGCTGATTACATTTAGGTATAAACCGTTAATTTTTAAGTATATCTAAAAATTTAATCGGGATTTCAGACCACGTGAATGAACAACTTTTACTATGGGGCCAACCACGGAATCTCATCAGCTGTTCCATAGAAAAGTACAACATCGACTCGAGTATAATGTATGGAACAGCTGATTTTTTTTTCGCGATTCCGTGGTTGGCCCCATATTAAAAGTTGTTCATTCACGTGGTCTGAAATCCCCTTTTCATTTTTAGATATACTTAAAAATTAACGGTGTATAATAAATAACATCTATCTATAGGTACCTACTATTCAAAAGAAATAGGGGCCACTATATGATTTTCCATACAAATGAGCCAATTTCTGAAAGGATTTTATAATAAAATTTAATCTGATTTTATTTTAATTTAATAGTATTCGAAAGCTGTAATAGGTACCTACCTCGGAATAAGACGTCGAATAACTCAATCGACGACATCGAATAACTCAAATAATCCAAAACTATGACTTATAAAAATTGAATATTCCATAAAATATATTGTTTCTCTACATTTTATATCGGGTCATTTTGAACTTACAGCCCGCCGGTAACGATCAATTGCGATTGTAAATTTTTACGTCATTGACGCTCATTGATGCGAAAATTGATCGTTTAAAATGCAATTGACGCGATTGTCAATTGCTCCAACAATAGCATTGACGAAAAAATTTACAATCGCAATTGATCGTAACCGGCGGGCTTACCATCCAAATTTTAAGGATGTGTCAAGCCCATGAAACTAAACAACTTTCTCAAAGAAACATGTGTCAAATTTCGCCAGAAAATTTTGGTCATCCCATATTAAATTGATCACGTGATCTCTTTGATTTGTATGGAAAGTCAATTTTTATTTTACATATTTGACCATGTGTTCCTTAGAGAAAGTTGTTCAGTTTCATGGACTGAACACATCCTCAAAATTTGGATGGTATGTTCAAAATGACCCTGTATAAGTACATAAGTTTATACTTCACTTTATTATTGTAATTTTTATGAAAATTTATGACTTCGTCAGATGTCTACAGTTTTAGTTATATAAAAAAAAACCTTTTAACTAGTAATATAATAAGTCTATGCCTTTTAAGAATTAATTAAAGCGACATTATTGGATTCTCCTTTTTCTGTTCCATTTCCAGTTGAGTAGATTGCTAGATGTAATGTTGGAATATAGAAGATCTCTGGCAGAAGATGTGAAATCGGTAGAACCTTTATATTATGGACCTTACACGACGATGAATGTTAACATGGTCAACGTAAGTATCAGTCGTAAGTATAATGGGGCCATCCATAAATTACGTCACACGTTAAGGGTGAGGGAGGGGGTCGACGAAGTGTGACATTGTGTGACAAGGGGGTGGAGAGGAGTCCTAAACTTTGTGACGTCACATTTCAAAATCATTTAAATTGAAATAAATCAATTTCGGAACTGCTGTTTTGATTCAATAATTATTTCTAGGTGAAAAATTTAAAATATGTGACGTCACACTAGGGGAGGGGGGATCTCACAAATGAGACCAGCTGTGACAAAGACGGGGAGGGGTCAAAAATTAAGAAATTCGTGTGACGTAATTTATGGATGGCCCCTACGTGACATGATAGTGGAAGCCTACTTTACCACTCCTAAGGTTTAAATTACTTGCATGCCGTGCGTTACCACAGAATATATAAAATATAATAGTAAAATAATTGTAGGTAGGTGAATAGAGATTCGTGCAGCCCCCCTAGCATGACCACCGAAACACGATATACCTATAAATGCTTTGGACAATTTCACACAGCGCCATCTAGCCCCAAACTAAGCAGAGCTTGTAATATGGGTGCTGTGCTAGACAACTGATATACTACTTATATACTTTTTAAATATATACTTATTTATTATACATAGTAACACCCAGACCCGTCACAGAAATTAAAATTCATACTTTCAATTTCTGCACGGCCGGGAATCGAACCCGGGACCTCTTGCGTGGTAGGCGGCATGTTGACCACTGCACCACTCAGGCTGTCAGGTGAAACACCGTTTTATCGTCACTCTCGCCTCTCAACTGTCGAAATCCATTGTAAGGCTCGGCTATGCGGAAACATTTGTCTCTGTCTTTTTCTTTACGTGTAAAGAGTATGGAAAATAACCTCACTTCTGCACTTTTTCGGTGTCTTCCGTTGTTTTTTCCTTAGATTATTTATATGTCTAGATCATAAAGTTAATATTCCAATGGAATAGAGGAACAGAGTTCGCTTGGCTGCGACACCAAAAGTGACATGAGCCAGTGTGTGAAAATTTATAAACGTGTGCGTGAACTTTAGAGATGCCCTGAAGTCCATTTTAGATTGTCGATAACCATAACGTATTATTGCTCTAATAACTAAAACACAAACAAGATTTTGAACAATTTTATTTAAATAATTTCTTAAAGTCTCCTTGAGGCTCCCAGCCTATTCTATTTATGACATTTATCCAGTAACTTAATCACTGGATTTACAGGAAACCTGGAAATATTGTTAAATTAGTACTTAAGTAGGTATGGTTTACCATTTGAAAACTGTCGGTTAAAACCAACGAAATAAGAACTATGGAAATGTAATTCTGCTCAAAAAATAGCGCCACGCAAACTACAACCGAGTGGGCGGGGCTAAAAAAGTACAACCGAAGCACTATTTAGTCATGTCTGCTAAGCGCTCGGTGACAGTCATTAGCGTTCTTACAAAAAAAATAGCATAAAAGTGATAAAAAATGACGTCATGTGTTGTCAAGTAGTGTAAAAGACCAACAGAAGGCAGCAAAAAAAATACGGACATATCATATCATTGGTAAGTAAAATATTTTTCGTTATTTAGAAATATCTATGAGCGTATAAATACAAACTATGGTCGCTATTATGCAACAAGTGTTCAGTCGCTTTGTGGGGCAGTCAAATCTTCACATTCACTGCTATCACACATTTTTAAACAAGTATAAAACTCTCCCATTAAAAATCGCCATATCATATCGTGTTTCGGTGGTCATGCTAGGGGGCTGAGACACAGGCTGCGTTCCGATTCACGCCAATAGTGCTCACGATAGGTACTATGCATTGATTCGGACCGCTTGTGAGAGCACTAACGCCGCTAACGTTGGATGATTTTTGACAACGTTATTACGTTACCTCAAAAAGGGGTAATCTCGGTAAAGTAAATTTTTATGAATCAAGTTCCTACACTCTGACCAATTTATAAACCATCAAAGCTTAAAAATAGGTAGGTACTTAACTAAATAGGTAGGTTCAAAATTTTTATTGCTTTTATAAGTGAAAAATAAAAATAAAACGACGTATTAATACGTTGTTCTTTATCAGTCACACCACACCTCTAGAAGACATATTAAGACGTTGCTCGTACAAATATGTTAATTATCTACATAATATGATATGTAGGTAGGTAGGTACTTACATGTTTGAAACAATATCTATCTAGAATACATTGTCTTTTATTAAGCTTACCTATTTTATTTCAATAGCTTACCTAATTTAAATCCTTCTTGAAATGAAGTATCTTACCTATTTGTGACAAAATATATGATCATCATTCATCAATATCATCATTTTATATTTTTTATAAAATAATATACCTAACAATTAAATCATCACAGCCGAAAGACGTCTACTGCCGACATAGGTCTCCTTTAGTTTTCCAGATCGACTAATTACAGACGACTTGCAGCCAGCGTATTCGATCGGTCTTTACCAAGTTGTCTGTCTACCTAATAAAACAAACATTATACCTATAGCCATCAAATTTCATAAAATAATTAAATGATGCCACCCGCCGCCCCGGCCGTAGTGCCCGTAGTAGGTTCGGTGTACTGACTGGATTCTACATTACACCGTCCTTGCTATAATGACAAAGGCACGACAACGGCCCAATGAGTGACACGACGCGAGCCAAATATCCAATCCTGTTTGATCTGCGTACAAACCCCAGCCAATAGAAAACAGTATATACGTCAGAATACAACCTAATACCGATTATGCCTGCATTGTAATAAGGTTTGTTTTTGCTTGTTTATTTTTGAGTTTGCGGCCTTTTGTGTTACAGAGTATGGTGAAGGTGCCATTTTTTAAGCAATATTTGTTAGGAGTTAGGCTTCCTTAGTTCTTATTTCGTTGGTTAAAACCAGCTTTAGATAAAACTATCAGTGTTAACAAAGACAAACAAGGTTATATTGGAAATCATCGACATGAGTATCGATAATATAATAATTTTTGATCAATCTCTACGCCTTATTTTCTCAAGTTCACGGACATAATATCTTTTTATCTAACACATAATGTTTAGAAATCAGCTTTATTTAGAAAGTAGGCGGTTAATAGCATGATATTAGTGTATTACTTAGTGTGTTTGGGAATATATTCAACTAATATATAAAATACGTCTATGATAAAATATGAAAATGGTACTTGTACAATCTTATTTACCTGTAAAATTAGTGTTTATTTGGGTTGTTGTCGTAAGTAACATTACAATTCAGTACAGAACACGATACCATTATTGATTTATATAGCTTTATGAGCCAAACCGATCCGATCGCGGTCAAAATTACAAAATAATCGTGTGGACGCTTTTCACCAAGATGATAACAGACGATAAATGAAGTCAAACTAGGTTCTGCTGTCATTTTCTTTTAACTCTTTCTCGCACATCACATAAGCCGTAAGAATCGGTTTCTCACTCGCACCATTGTCCGTCTACTTGAGCGTAGCGAAATTTTTCTATGTCTATGGTCTAGATAGAGTCTTAGGCTTTTGACGTATTAAACAAAACAGGCCAACTTTTTTAAGGTGGTGTGCATTTTTAGCATCATCGCGTCCAAAGAGTATTGTAATAAAAACTATGGCCGGCTCACACTACTGACAATGTGTGCGTGTTTTGGTCACCCAACTGTTGGGTGATATTTTTTTCGACGTTGTCGTAGCTTCGACTGTCTATCTTGACAGTTTTTTCATCATTATCTTTAGCACAATTATCTTTCTTGAAAAAAAAAAGTTATTGGAGCTAGGTACTTTACAGTAATTACGTTAAAGTGTATTTTGATGTAAAATTCAATACGTTTCCGCTATTATTTACGCCAAAAATATGACCCTAAACAAGCGCTTTTGATATTCTGTTTTTTTACAATTATCTGTGAGGTTTATACGCAATTTAATACTTGTAGCTATTAGAGAAGCTCTTTAGCTTGCCGTATGTTTTTTTTGAGGCTACAACTTTACGTAATCTATATAAAAATATGACCCCCGCAAACCATGCTTTCTATCATGGACCCTCACGAATTTTTTCTCCAAAGTGATGATAAAGCACGTGAGTTGCCGATCGTACATAGTTCCTAACATTTGTTGTTGTTAAATTAAGTTTTTATTCGTTTTTATATTTATTTTTACTTGTGTTAATTTTAGTAAATAATAAAAAACTGTTTTATATTAAGGGTGGGCGAGCTCCGAATGTAATACCACCGTCAATCAGTGTAGTAGCGGATATGAGACTGGGCACGAATGCTAATGCAACAGAAATGCTCTCATTGGTAATGTATTGCTGTCCACAACCACCCCCTCATTTAGACATAAGTAGGTAGTTAGTAAAGTAACCGACATCGCTCGAAGGATTGCTCGGCTGAAGTGGCAATGGGCAGGACACATAGCGAGAAGAACTGATGGCCGTTGGGGTGAAAAGGTTCTGGAATGGCGACCGCGCACCGGACGAAGCTCCGTGGGTAGGCACCCGACAAGGTGGACCGATGATCTGGTGAGGGTCGCGGAAAGCCACTGGATGCGGGCAGCGCAGGACCGATCGTCGTGGAGATCCTTAGGGGAGGCCTATACCCAGCAGTGGGTATCGTGCGGCTGATATGATGATGATGATGAGGTACTTCATAAAACTTTCCCCCCAACTAGCCTGGCTTCGCCTATCAAAAGTCAGAATTTTGAGTTTTGGTTTATTATTGAAGACTAAAATTGATTCTGTGGAGTTGCACAGAATCAATTTTAATTGTTTAGTAACTAGGTTACAATTTATGACCAAAAACTACAATACCATAAAAATAATATTGTTTTGTTACTTCAGGTGAATTCCTGGGCCACGCACGCCGGTAATGGCTCCAAAGTAGAGTTTTTGAGAAGGGAGATGGAGTCATTGGCGACGCCTTTAGACAGTTCCAATGAGTTTTGGATGGCAATGAAGGAAACTTTGAATGATTTGTAAGCTAATGTTTTTATTCGTAATAAAAGCTTAACAAAAGCTTTACAAATATATACCTATATAAGGTCCTTCTTAAATAGTGCACATAATTTTAAGGGGTCAATGTACTCGTGCATACAAACAACTTTTACTAAGGGACCAACATTGAAATCGCGAAAAAAAAAATCTGCTGTTCCATAGAAAATTTAAAATCGAATTGATCAAAATGTATGGAACAGCAGATCTTTTTTTCGCGATTTCAATGTTGGTCCCATAGTAAAAGTTGTTTGTATGCATGAGTACATTGACCCCTTAAAATTATGTGCACTATTTAAGAAGGACCTTATTATATTATGTCGCAGGGAAATGATAAAAAATGGCGATTTGGTCAAATCCCTAAGGAATATGACAAAATATGTGCAGTTAAAATAACGATAAAATTTTACCTTGAAAGAAAATTATTTGATCAAATCCCTGAACTGGTTTAGTAAAATGTTAAAAATAAATTCAGGACTTGAGTTCTTCTTTACTTCTTGACTTGATTCCTCTTTTCGTTTATTTTATTAACTATTAGGTTAGCTTTATTAACAATTAGGTTAGCTTAGGTTACTTCAGTAAAATTACGGATTTGCAAAACATTAAAATTCTAATTTCTAACCAGTATATTTGCATATCTGCTTTGATGTGATTATAATACACTATATTACGAATCCAACTATATTTACGAATACAAAAAAAATATCACAGATTTAGCAGTCCCCCCCCAATAAGAATTGAACCATTGAAAATAAATACAAAAATTTACGAAAAACCAAAATTAAATTAAATGCAAAATCCTATTAAATTTTTAAAGTTACCTAGGTGTATCTATTTATTTTTATGATTGTGAAGAAAGCGCCCGCTGTCTGCCTCGACGCGGCCGAATTTCAAAATTCCAACGAATGCACTTCTCTTCTGCTTCTGCATCTTTTAACACTATTACCAGGACGATCGGCCAATAATCATACAAGAAGCTACATTCACTTTTTATGTACGGAAACACCCGATTTAATCCAATACAATTCCAAATCTAAAGGGACCACCTACAAGGTCACAATTATGGACCGATTTTCAAATTTTTTTCGTCATTTTGTAGCTAAACTTTTTAAGTCAGTTTTTTTTTCGAAATATTTAGAATTTAGTAAAAACACCCCCCAAAAATCCAGAATTTTGCAAAATACCAAAAAAAAAATACCAGTAGATATTCAAAATTCGATTCTGATAACCATTTTGAATGGTAAAAATACAATGTAGTTGTTTTTTTGTTAGATTTGTACATTCACAATCAAACTTTAGTTGGATATCTAGCAAAAAGTAAAGAAAGTTTATAGTCAGCAATTTTCCTAAAGCAACCAAATATAAGTAAAGTTAATAAATAAATAAATGAGTGTAAATTAGTTGGATTCATTTACAAAATGACAGTTGTATGACCTTTAATCTAATGATCAAAAAAAGAAAGACCGCTAATGAAAAGTACTTACATATATCAGTTTTGTCATACTAGCTCCCGTAATTTTACTGAACTGTGACCATTTATGTACATTTTTACATCTCCATATCTGAGTTACTAAAAAATACTATAAACCAACTTAGCATTTATATTTTTGTCATCAGGGATTTCATCAAATCTGCAGGGATTTGGTAACATCCCTTAGGGATTTGATCTAATCCCCATTTTTATCATTTCCCTGCAACATTTAAGTATATTTTGTACACATAGTAGATTGGCCATTGTTTTAAGTGAATATCTAAATATCCACTTCAAACAATAATGTCGTGAACCTAAGTTCACGTCAACGTACGTACGCATTCATAATTCCTTGTTATTTAGAAACAATTAAAACTTAATCGTTAATAGGTAATTATCTTTAGACTATCTATCATGATCACTGACGTCTATAATACAAGTACGCTGGACAGGCGAACGTTACTGCAATCGTTTGATCCGCAGGCTGATTATCTAAATAGAAACTATTTAGCGACCGGTTTCATTTGACATACATTGCTACTTTTCTTTGGTATGTTTTTTTACCTCAAAAAGAAGAAGCAAAGTATCACATTCATCTGTCAAATGAGCTCGGTCGCTAAATAGTTTTTAATTAGATAATCAGCCTGCCGATTTGAAAATCGCCATATTGGCGCTGAGAGCAGTAGATTTTACTGTGGCAGTAGTAGTGAGTGAACTTAGAACTTATTAGAGTTCACTCACTACTGCCATAGTAGAATCTACTGCTCTCAGCGCCAACATGGCGATTTTCAAATCAGCACAAAAAATTGCTGTCATTTCATGACATTAGCCTGTCCAGCGTACTTGTATAATGGACGTCAGTGATCATGATGCTTCACTGACATCCTTACTAATATTATAAATGCGAAAGTCCGTTTGTTTGTTTGTTTGTTTGTTTGTTACGCCTTCACGTCTTAACTACTGAACCGATCATCATGAAATTTTGCGTACACGTTCTTAGGGGTACAGAGAAGGACATAGGATACCTTTCATCCCGAAAAAAAAAAATATTATTCCCGAGGGATAGCAAAAAATATTTCCACGCAGACGAAGTCGCGGGCGGCCGCTAGTAAAAAATATATGCAGGTCAATGTGATGCTTACATTGTGAAGTTTACTTGTGAAGTTTAATATTCTACTTACAGAGGCATCAACGTGATACCATTGGTGCTGCCAGCCACTTCAGACATGTTGTTCGTAAGGAACTATGGGATCCCCGCTCTGGGATTCGCACCCAAATTCCGCACCACGTCATACGTGCATAATGATAACGAATATTTAAATATTAACACCTTTTTAAAGGGTATCGATGTATACGTAGCGATTATCAACAAGATTGCTAACGTACCGGCAAATAATGCATGAGCGAAATGTAAAACCCACCGATGATGTCTGTTGTAATATGACCGAAATTTCAGACCTACCTAGATCAAATAAATATCAACTTCGATCGTGATAATCGATTTGATTTGACCATGTGACTGTGTAAAAGAGTAATATTTAGAAAGTTTTACCGATAGCTCACCCCGCACCCTGATTATCTAAAAAGAAACTATTTAGCGACCGGTTTCATTCCACATACATTGCTACTTTTCTTTGGTATGTTTTTTTTAATCCAAAAAGAAGTAGCAATGTCAAAGTCAAAGTCAAAGTCAAAAATAGCTTTATTCAAATAAACTTAATTATTAAGTACTTTTGAATCGTCTATATTTTCCTACCACCCGTTCAAGACTTTTTTAACTGACAAGAAGAACGGGCGCAAGAAACTTATCAGTTTTAATAGCAATAAGTAACGATATTTACAAACTTAAATATATCGTTACCAGATAATTACAACAGGGTGACAGGATTATTGGCAACAAACATAGACTTATTATATTGGCAACAAAGTACTTATAGTAGTTATGTGTTACATCATTTCCACGCATTTTGATCTATAAGATAATCGTCTACTTTATAATAACCTTTACCCATGAGCGTTTTTTTAACATGGTTTTTAAATTCATGCAAAGGAAGATCAATTACTTGTTGTGGAACTTTATTAATAAAGGCTATGCCTTTCCCCATAAATGAACCTCTAGTTTTTGCAAGCCTAAATCTTGGAACGGCTAGTTTATCTTTATTTCTTGTATTAAACTGGTGATTATTGCTGTTCTTAGCAAATGAATCATAGTGTTTTCTTACATAAACTAAATTTTCATATATGTATTGGCCTGCCAAAGTTAAAATATTTATTTCTTTAAACAGTTCTCTCAAGGTATCTCTCCGCCGAAGATTGTATATGCCACGAACAGCTCTTTTTTGGAGGACAAAAATATTTTCAATACTGGCAGCTGAGCCCCACAATAGCAGTCCATAAGACATTTCACTATGAAAATAACTAAAATATACTAACCTTGCCGTTTCAATATCAGTTAAAAGCCTTATTTTCTTAACAGCGAATGCTGCTGAACTAAGTCTACTTGACAAGGCTTCGATATGTGGATCCCATTGAAGTCGAGAATCTAGTGTAATACCTAGAAATTTTGTACTTTCAATAAACTCGACTTCATCGTCATTCAAATGGATCACTATCATCTATGAACTGCAACCGGTCGCTAGGTGGTTTCTAATTAGATAATCAGCCCGCCGGTCACTCACATGCGCGCAAAGGTTCGTACATTGTACTACTGTTTCCAATTATGTATGGAATGGAAAATCATTTGCGAATGTTTCCGAATCTCCATCCTACACTTGTAGGTCGCGTATTTGCGTGAATGTGAGTAACAGGTATCAGAATAAAGTGCGCCTATAGCTTTCCGGAGGAGCTCGGTGGCGCAGTGGTTTAGCGCCTGGCCCAGCAATTGCGGAGGTTAAGCAACGTTCGCAAGGGTCGGTCAAGGGATGGGTGACCAAAAAATTATTATCTCGGGCTCCTCCGTGCTTCGGAAGGCACGTTAAGCCGTTGGTCCCGGCTGCATTTGCAGTCGTTAACACCCACCAATCCGCATTGGGCCCGCGTGGTGGGTTATGGCCCGTCCTCCTTATCCACCCATAAGGAAGGCCTGTGCCCCAGCAGTGGGGACATTAAAATGGCTGATTGACTAGCTTTCTGAGCGTGCTTTCTTGTGTTATCCTGGAAAAAGTTTATACCTCATCATCATCATATCAGCCGCACGACACCCACTGCTGGGTATAGGCCTCCCCCAAGGATCTCCACGACGATCGGTGCTGCACTGCCCGCGCAGTTAGACCTAGATAGTTTGTACCTAATCAGAATTATTTTTAATAAAATCTTTTTCATTTGAATGGTTTATTTATTACTTGGTACGATCGAGCAAGATTATTATTAAGGTGATCGAGCATTGTCAGCCTGTCGATTCTGAAACCAAACTCGCATATCACTTCGAACCTCACTTTACAATGTGTTATTAAAAATTAGGTGAATATAAGTTATTTTACCGATTGCAAAAGGTTTTAGGCAGCTGTAGCTATCTTAAATCTTTTGTGATTAGAAAAACAGCCTATCATTATCTCATTTATGATTTAAAATTTCCGCCAAGTGAAGTGAGGTTCGAAGTGAGATGCGAGTTTGTTACAGAATCGACAGGCAGGTAATGTTACATTTTGGAGTGTAGGTAACAAGATGAGTAAAAGGGTTCCTTTTTTACCATTTTGGTACGGAACCCTAAAAACGAGAGAATTAAGGCCTTAACATGCCTCAATCCGAGCGGGTCGATCAGTGATGGTGTGAAATCAAACGTAAATCTACTCACTTTGGGTTCAAATCAGAGCGCGTTCCAACGCGGCGGTTGCGTTGAGAACTAGCACCGAATTCTCAATTTTTACATGTTTTTATTAAATTTCTTCGCTTTCAAGTTAATTAGAAAAAAACTGTTCAATTAAGATTGAAGGTATTAACATCGCTGATTTTTATGTGTTGGTTTTAACATAAACGAATGTTTTGTTTCCGAGAAATTTTGTAAATAGGACCAGAAACAGGGTCCACGGAATGTTTTTTTACATCAAAGGTGGTAACATTTTTACAAATGCTTTCAATTAAATCTATTGGGTACTATCCCAAGTACATTATATATTTTTTCTATGATAGCTTCACGCGCGTAATCTTTCAATAATTTGAATTGAATATTGGAATTTGACCCTTCTTAGCGCCTTAATAAAGAACCGTAGAGGTGCTGGATATCAGCACCGCTACGGTTCTTTATTTAATTAATTTAACTATTAATTACTAAACAAATATTGCTTTCCATCTGACTGATTATGCTAATAAGTATTACAATGGTTTAGTAAACACAGATTACAAAGAATTTACATTGTTTTTTTCATTAGAGTCATTGCGAACCCATAAAATAAAACACGTGCCTTCAATCCATTACATTTTAGAATGACAGATAAATGGCATACCTACTCATAAAATATACCTGACGGTATATTAACTTTACGTAGGTACCTATTTAGCTGTGCGCCATTTTGAAAAAAGTAGATTTGTCCGCCTCTGATAAAAGTGATGTCAATCGATAGAGTAAGTCCATACAAACAAAAAACGAAAAAAAAAGCTCAATAATATACTTAGAATACTTACTGAGATATTTAAGTTTGAAGTTGAATAAAATCAATATAGGTAAGTACCTAATATTATTAATGATTAAACGAACTTACCTGTAAGTGAAGTTCTATCATAATTATACGAAGGATTCTTCCGAAGATATTAGTACTATTAACACATGTAGTATCGCTTGCATGTATCACCACTTAGCACGTTATTTTAGAGTAATAACCTAAAAAACCTAAAAAGAGAAGGTATTTGATTTAGAATTGACAGATACTTTAACATTTCCGGCTCGAATTCTCCTCGCCGCCATTCGGCGCCAACCTTTTCATTTAGTTTAAAGTCCAAATCGTATGATATTTCCTCATTTTCTTCAGTGGGTGAACACTTATTGTAATTAACAATAAGCAGTAGGGAGGGTGGGACTCTATACTAATATCTTCGGAAGAATCCTTCGTATAATTATGATAGAACTTCACTTACAGGTAAGTTCGTTTAATCATTAATTATACTTCAGGATTCTTCCTTCGATATTAGTACTATTAACACATGTAGATGTTTAAAGCATTATATAAGAAAATGGAAATATCATCTCTTGTGTAATTAGTCTTTTAAATTTAAAAAAGAAAATCAGTCACATTTAACATAATTCTTAATGTTTTGGTAGCAAATATGGTACATATAGATGGTTGGAACCAAAAAAAAAATAAGCAAGATTCGTTAGGAAAATTCAGTTTAATTATCATTAATCGATGATATCTTGCAAAGATAGTGAAATTATCTACCATTCCACCGTGTTACGTGGAATTTCTATAATAAAAAAATAAATGTTATGGCTACATAGCCATAACATACCTATATAGGTATCGGCGTACGTCGAGTGCTAAAACTGGTTACCATGGATTTGAGTCTACTCCACTATCATTGAATTTTACATTTCAGTAATCCATTATCTATTCTACATATAAGAATTTCATTTCTTTTTTTTTTTTCTTTTTTAATATGTATTACTATTTTTATTTTATATTTATAAATAAAAAGAAGTGATTATGAAATGTTTATTATAATAATAATATGTAGCATTCTCGAAAAAGAAGGTAATTATAGAATGGTTTATGTCAAACTAAGAAGAATTCATGTTTCATACTTGAAGTAAACAAATAATTAATTGATTAAATTGTTTTCATTCTATGTGCAATAGGCAAGGTACCTCAATGTGACACTTTTTTTTTTTTTTTTTAAGTTAGAAAAGTTAGAAAAAAAACTAATTGGAAAATATTTAATAAATAGTAAAAAGAAATCTAAGATATCCATTGTATTTGAGCAATGTAAGTCTACGCCAAGGCGTAGTTAAATTCGATACTAAACCTTGAGATTAGCTCATATTGTGAAATCAACAATGAATCCAATATTAAATAATACTAATAATTGTCTTACACACTTCTGTGTTTATTATGTCTATATTGTTATTTGGTGAATAATCGAACCATTTTTATAACCAAGCTCTGTACTTTCTGATAGTATCAGCAGACATACAAGCTTAAATAACATAGTAATATACCTGTAAAATAATATCACCTTGATAATGTTGTACAAACCAGTCTATTTGTGCGATGAATTTCCGTCCCTGGAATTGGAAGTTATAGGATGTTAGTACTTTAATAGACACTATATTACATGTAAACAATGGGTATCAAGGCTTAAAATTGTGACGATCATGATGGCAGAATTGTAACACTAAGAAACTGGTACAAAAGAATAAAAATAATAGCTTGTTCGATTGATAGTGACAGAATTGTCTTTGTAAATAAAATAGGCACTAAACAAAAATAGCGTTGTGAATGCTAAAATCTAAAATTAAAAAATAATCGCTTTGGGATCCAAATGCTAGGAATGAAGAAAAATATTTCTACTATATTTTATTTCTACTACCTAATTCGACTTGCATTCGAATTTACTCAATTTCAATCCGAAAATACCAAAACTGGTAATAATTTTTTGAATAAGTGAATCAAATAATAACTACTAGAATACTTTACACCGAATACAATAATAAAAAAAACAATGAAAATATAATAAGTTACATGTTCTAGCTAGATAATTCATATGCAATTATTTTTCAATGTTTTGATTCCTGGCCACAAGTGTCCCCCAGTCTACCCCGTTGTTGAGAGGTACCAGAGAAAAATATTCCACAACTATGTCTTCTCTAATTCGGTGTAAGTATCGATGACATTCAACTAAATAAAGTAAAATATAATATTATACCGGTATCTACAGGTTTAATACATTCATAAAATAGTCATAATTTATTTTGCAGTTTTGTGAATGTTTTTCTTGTAAAAGACCTTAATGGAAAGTTGTGAAGGTAGTTGTATAAAAAAAAATGTGTTTAAATTTATTGTGTATCTCAATTCTTTAAAAAATGTTCTGAGACACATTGTTAGAGTAAATATTATGTCCAATATAACAGGGAGATAATGCTGTCTAAGAAGTCGTAGCTGGCGGCATAAATTTTGTAAAAATATGGGCACTACAATACCCAAAAGTTAAGAATTTAAATTCGTATATTTCTATTACTTTTAAACCATAGAGTTGATGGGATTTCTAAAATGCAAAGACTTCTGTGTTGTATTCTTGTTTTCTGACAAACAATAACCATTTCTTATTTTCAATATAGGTTAACTTTTATACTGTTTATAATAATGCGACTTCTGGGATTTCTAGAATGTGTTTTGTTATAAACAATAAGCATTTTTTATTCTTATTATAGGATAACGTTTTTACAGTTTATACTAATATGACTTCTGTTAGATTTTAACTAAACCCGATATGACAACCTGATAAAACATTTTTTTTTCTCGAACAGAGATGTTGAACCTTCAACTTAATGTGTAGTTGACAAATTATTGTCTGTCACTAAAATACATACGTATTATGTGGCTGTTATGTATTTCGCCCGAATGTTAGTCAAATTAATGTTAGAATTTAATATATATCTCTGGAGATGGCACAAGTGAGTACGAGTGAGTATAAAAGAAAATAATAATAATCTTGGTGCCCTCCTAGCGCAGTGAAAATAGTATTTTCACACATGTCGAATTTAGACCAAACAACTATGTGGACGCCTATGTGCCTATAGTTGGCGACCACTGCCTGCATTCGCTGAATACAGATAAATGCTGCACCACATCCTTACGAGTATCCTTACCCCGCGCACGATGATCGAATGTGAATGTTGACGAATGTATCCTCGATTCCTCGGCAACTGTTTCGATTGACCGTAACGACCGCCTGCGGGTCTGCTGCTATCGACGAAAGAAAACGTTGATGGGGCTTCGTCACCGCGTCTGGATATTCGTTTGCCGTCGGAATTAAGCATATGGTATACCTGTCTGCATGTTTCGTTTGTTGTTTTCAAGTTTAAATTGTTTTAAAACAAAATGTACCAGCAAATAAATATGTAAATCAGTTTTAAAATTTCTGTTTTATTTAAGTACTGCGCCCGGTTTACTTACAGTTTTTTCGTTGATCAATATCGTTAACCTCAGGCCTGTGGCTAATGCATCATTTATATTCGACTCAACTGTTGGTGGCCTTTTAAGTGGACAGCATCAATTACACTTGAGTTGACCATATACCTTCTGTTTATAATAAAATGTATGTTGTGCACAACAAATGAATGTTGCAATGCCCCATTGTATAATGTATAAAGTGCAAAACACTGTCTTAAATTACTGTCATAAAAAAGGTGTTCTATATTAGAAAGCTGCTCCTTAAGCTTCATTATCACTATAATATATTCACTTTGCTAATAATTTCTACACATCAGAATCATTATCATTAAGATCAATCAATTTATGTTTTACACACACAAATTCAATTTGAAAATTAATAGACAGGTAATTTTTACTTTTTACAAGGGCATAGCTTTGAAATAAACATACTAATTAATTAGTGATTAAACATAAATAATAAGCCTGAAACATAGGATCTCCTAGTTAAGGCAAAAGTTTAAAGTTTTTACTTATTAAAACTGTGGTACACAGTAATAAACACTTCTGTATTTATGGATAACAAAATGTATGGATTCTATTATTCAATTTCTTATTGAAATTTCTATCAGCAGGCTCATGTTAGGCGTACCTATATTAATAGAAGCTATTTCACATAAAAATTGTGAAATATCAGGTATCAGCTAGTTGCTGTATAACTTATTATCTGGTTCCATGAAGTTGATAAATTTTTGCATTTATTTATAGCTCTGCTTATGAACGTTATACTGGCAGTTTTTCGTTACAGTTGTAACAATGTGTATAATAAAATCATACATAATTATGTTATATAAACTTTGCAAGCCAAAAATTTATCTCAGTACCGATGGTACTCTATTATTCCGTTGGGATCAACGCAACACCAAGGATATCTATGATATCAAAATTCATACCTGATGAACTAAGCTGTTGTCAGGGCTGCTGTTGCAGCTCCAGCAGAGCAGCCGCCTGGCTGGGAAGCGGATGGCGGCGAATTCGGCGGACGGCGGAGTCACCCGATTGGTGCTCGGCAACGGTTCCAACATGGTAACCTTTGAGGGCAGCTTGCTTTTTACACTGTCGCGTCATCAGGGGCACTTTGAGTTGCTGCACTTGTTGCAGTTGCGTTGTCTGACCTATCTATGCGGTGAAATAGTCCAGTGTGACTATTTCGAGTGCAAAAGATAATTGGTTCATGCCTTATTAGACACATGCCTTATGACAGAAAGTACCCAGTATGGTAAGTTCGTGTCAGACAAATTAAATAATTAAATGGTAAAAGCCCAGTGTAGCAGTTACGCATTTTTAAATCTCAGCAAACAATGTTGTCTGGGAGGGAATGCTATTAGCATTAAGTCCGCTCTTGTTGTACTCATGTACATTAAAGTAAAATAAATATATATGGTAAAAGCCCAGTACGGCAGTTACGCATTCATAAAGGTAAGCAAACAATTATGCAGTTAAGGCAAGTAAACGGTAAAAGCCCAGTCTGGCAGTTACGCATTCAAGCCAAGTAAACGGTAAAAGCCCAAAATGGCAGTTACGCATTTAATAGTGTTTCTCCATCTTGTATTCTTCTTCTTGTCCTCTTCCGTCTTGAAATCTTTTTTTTTTTTCTTTTCTGCACGAAGCATTTTAACTAAGTATAATTAAATTTTCACTGTATAAAATATAATTCTGAAGAATTCTCACTTTGAGATTGTATGCGTGCGTCCGTGGCGAAGCACGAAAAGCGAATGAAAAGGTTGGCGCCGAATGGCGGCGAGGAGAATTCGAGCCGGAAATGTCAAAGTATCTGTCAATTCTAAATCAAATACCTTCTCTTTTTAGGTTTTTTAGGTTATTACTCTAAAATAACGTGCTAAGTGGTGATACATGCAAGCGATACTACATGTGTTAATAGTACTAATATCGAAGGAAGAATCCTGAAGTATAATTTATATTTTTTTTGCATTGATTTATACAAATTTATTTATAAAACACCAACTACCTCACAGGCGTGGATTACTAACATCATAAACAACAATGTTTGTTCTACGACTTTACAAAAAAAAAAAAAACGACTTTCCATACAACTGTCTATCCAAACAAGTGCTTTCCATACTCATAAAAAACAAAGAGTAAATGTAGGACAGTACCTAAATCTTCCCAACCCCGATGTCATCCCATACAAATTGCAGCCGATGGAATACGATATGAACTGTCAAATGAATATGATTACCTTACGCAATCGCACCCCTGATTCCGACTGGCACTGGATCCGCGCCAGGTCGTCCGAGATCAAATAATTATTGCCAATTATAAAATAATAGTGATAAATAAATAGTAGATTGTACAATGGGTACAATTGCATAAAATGGGTTTTATGTACGAGTTATACACTCTGCTTTTCACTTCGATTGTGAGGAAATTTAACAACAATAATGTAACAATCTAAAAAAAAAACTTAAATTTTAGTGACAAAATATATATTTTTGGAATGTCCTCATCAAAGCCTTTCCAATACCAATATTCAAAAATTGAAAAAAAAAAGCTCATTAATTTATTTAAAAAAATATAATTTTGGAATGTGCTCATCAAGGCCTTTCATTTGATACCCATATCCAAAAATTAAAAAAAAAATTATCAAGGTCTTTCAATAAAATTGATACCCATTTTCAAAAATAAAAAAGTATTAAGTATAACACAACAAAAAATGAAGAAACAATGAAATAACAAGTTAATTTAACGAAGTTAAATTGCGTGTGTGGCTGTTTACCTGACGACCTTTGTCTTAAAGTCTGAGACTTAGACGAAGATTTTACTTTATGCACTAGAGCATAAAAAGTGATTTTATGCAGCCTATACCCAACATAAAGACGAACTTTACGAGCATGAGAAGTGAAAACATATTTAAATTTATATCATCTTTGAGTTGAAGACCTACTAGACAATACCTATGCAGTAATAATGTATAGGGCCCTTTACCTTAAAAGTGATAGCTATTATAATTATTATATTAATAGTACATTATGATACAAGTTAGCTTAGGTTGCTTATTGCACACAAGGCTGTGGGTTGCAGCCCGAGCCGCAGGCGAGGGCGTAACTCAGCCGAGTGTGCAATAAGTAAGAGCTCACGAGTTTTATACGACGTTTTTCAACACATTTGCGAGGAAAAACAAAGTAATTTACCACACAGCAACAAATATGACAAAAACAAAATGATAATTATGATGAGAAAAGGCGCGCAGGTTTTTTTTTTGTTTTTTTCACACGCCCAATGCAAGAAATTTTTGCAAACAAAGGGGTTAGTGAGCATACAGCCTACTTCAAAATTATAAATTTAAGTGATGAAATGCTAATATTTTAATATTTTATAACAAAATATTGTAAATTAGGAATAATTTGATAATAATAAATATTTGTTTGACTTAATTAAGGACCTACACATTTATTTATTTCAAAAATGCAAATGAATTTTCAGCGGCATAAAACCTCTTTGTTGTTACTAAAAAATACCTTCCTGATCACACTTCCTAAAAATCAAACTGTATTACCCGTTAAATTGAAAATGCTCTGTTTACTCGCATAGAACTTGCAGTAAGGTACCTATTTAACTTTGTAGGGATAATTCTATAACCAACAAGTGTTTTATATATTATTGCACGCGTTTGTTATAGTTCGGTTTATGGCCCTAAAAGCGATGTATTAGGGCTCACTTTACGAGCAAGTGTGTTGAAAATAACATTATAGGTAAGAACATTTTAATCAATAAAACGTACTTAGGTAATGATGAAGGAGTATTATCTGGTTCACCAGAACCAGATACGGATCACGGATATGACGGATACCCGTGTAAGATAAATATTACAAAACGTGATGACCAATTCAGGTGATTTAAAGATAGAAAGAAACATAACTACTTAAACATAAGAAAGAAAACGCCTAGTATTTATTCAGTTGGTTTACTTCAAATATATAACGTCATTGCTTTAATACCTACAAAGAGAAAAAACATTAAAAAAAATACCTAGGTACTACCAGGCAGGGCGCCCTCCGTCACTCCGGACGCGAGTATGAAGCGGTCGGCGTCCTCTGAGGACAAATTTCATACCTACGTCATAAAAGATAAGACCTACGCAATAATAAAAAAAAGCTTTTTGTAAAAAAGCAAGACCTCCTTCAAAAACCTTAAAAAACAGCTCTATAAAAAGCAAGAAATAATGTTCTAATCGATTAATTAAAACACGTCTATTGAAGTCGGGTGGAGCAGGAAGTATTTTTTTTACCTATTGTATTGTTTTTATTCTAAAATCCCCACCCGACTTCAATAGACGTGTTTTAATTAATCGATTTGAACATTATTTCTTACTTTTTATAGAGCTGTTTTTTAAGGTTGTTGAAGGAGGTCTTGCTTTTTTTAAAAAGCTTTTTTATTTTAAACTTTTTTGTAGTAGATATGTAAACGATGATTTTATATAAAATAAAACGTTTTAATGTTTACATTTTTCAATGGTATAAACTAGTAACTAATAACTTAATTTCCACAGGAGTTCCGTTGGGCCTTCGCAGTTCAACTCTAGTCCAGAACGTCCTTGACAATAGTTAGGTACTTAACTTGTTTTTGATTGTCATAAACCTACCAATATTTCAATCACTGTACAGTTCCTATTTGATTTTGAGGAGTTCCCTTGTGTATCTTCATAATCCAAATACCAATGAAATTAATATGGTATCATCCTTAAGGTGTCTTCTTTCAAACAAAAAAGAATCATCTAAATCGGTTCATAAACAAAAAAAAGTAATGGTTAAACATCTGTCTGAATTCGTATAAAATGGTAACGAAAACGACAGTATTTTCAAGATAACTTGAAAAGTACTGAACCGATTTCAAAATTTCAAAAAATGGGACCAACTTGGGAAGAAGCCTGATATTATAACGTTTGAATCATTTCAATCAGTTCAGCCGTCTTCGAGTAAGCGGTGTACATACATATAAAAAAAATATATACGCGACGAATTGATAACCTCCTCCTTTTCAAATTTTTAAAGTCGGTTAAAAAGAGAGGCAACTGCTAAGTGAATGTTTCGGAGCGAAGGAAGCGCTGTGCGACCTGAATTGCATTTTATTGTGTCGAGGCTAGAGTCGCTATTTATTTAAACGCTTCTGCGGAGTGCAACTCCTGTACGCTAGAACCTTGGAGCATTCAAAGCTAGAACTATTATCTATTTTGTTGTACTACCTAGTAATAAGACGTTATAAGCGACTGCCAATTTATTCCTATTACAACTAGTGGCTCCGTGAGCTGTAGACCTCGCGTTAAAAATAGTTCAAATTGCATGTATTTTTAAAAAAAATAACACATAATAAGTTTTTTCAACTAATAAGTATCTAAGTATACTGTGCAAATAATATACCTACACAGCCCTACCTAGGATTTTGTGACAGAACCTTCTGTCACAAAGTCATATCAAAACCTTATTTATTTTCAAATTTAGAATATTGGCTTGGCCATAAATGTTTTGATTGGTAAACTTTTAGGTCACTGACATGAAAAATTATTTTTTTGTTAATGCAGGTCAATGTTTTAGGTCTTCTAAAAATAAAAAATAAACATAATTTACTTTGCACCGCTAACAAAAAAGTTTTGTTACATTTTTGATCATTTTTCGAAACTATTGAAATATGTCTTTTCTTAAAATATCTGCACCATTTCGAAAAATTTCGAAAAACTGGCCCGATTGAAAAATTCTATATAATTATCAAATCTGTTTATAAAATTTCACGAGATTCGGTTAAGAAACGCGACCGTAGATTAGAACAGCCAGAATCGGAAAACGTGACTAAAATACGTTTTTTCTACACATCTCCACCATTTAGAAAAAAAATTGAAAAACTGGCTAGGCAAAAAAAATCTATGTAATTTCGAACCTGCTCACAAAATTTTACGAGAATCGTTTGAGAAATGCGACCGGCGGCGGAGGGAGATTAAAAAGTAGCCAATGTCCTTGCCTTTCATCTAAATCGGTTCAGCGGTCTAAGCGTGAAAACGACAGTTACTTTCGCATTTATAACATTGGTATGGATTAGTATTTTGTTGGTAAAATAATCGTAGGTACTAATAAAATTCACGAATACTTCCCGAACATTTAGGAAAAAAAGCTGACTCTGGCGACTTCTCATGCCTTTGTTATCGGTATCGATCTATTCCTTTCTAAACCAAAAACTAACTAATATAATACCAATAAACTAAAACTAAATAATACCAATGGTATTTATTAAGTATCGTAATTAATTTTCTATTCCAAAAGAAATAGCATTTGGTTTGGTATTTGTAGGGAATAGATTTTGAACTTCATTAAATTAGTTAGAAATAAAAAATAATTAGGACAATAAACAAATCCCATTGGTATTAGAAAGGCATAGATCTTGTTAGCTAATATCTTTTAAACAAAAAATATTTTTTTTGTCTACATTACAAGTTCATATGATACCCCATACGTTCTGGTAAAAAAATAAATAAATTTAAAGAATATTAAAAACACCGTTTTGTGGAACAATTTTCAATTAAAGAGGTCCCCCGATTGCATTGACACCTTGTTATTTATATTTTTAGTTCGTTTTTGGCAGGGCAGTCGTGTTTTTATTACACGACTGCCCAAAGCAAAAAGAGTGTAAATGTGTTCAGGGTTCATGTATGTTTGTGGGTATGTGAGTTTCTTTATTGCACCATAACTTCTAAATGCCTGAACTGAATTGGATAAATGGGGTATCGTTAGAATCCCTACAGCATCCCGAGTGACATTGACTATATTTTTTTAGAAAAAATCAATATGGCGACTGTACGACGCCATTTTCAAATATGAAAAAGATTTTTTTTTCTTCTATTATTACAATATGGACATCAAATGAAAGGCCTTGATGAGCACATTCCAAAACTATATTATATGTCACTAAAATGTGCGAAATAAAAAAATAATAATAATAAAAAATAAAAACACGACTGCCCTGCCAAAAACGAACTAAAAAGTTAAAAAACAACAAGTGTCATTGCAGTCGGGGGACCTCTTTGATCAAAAATTGTTCCATAATAAGGTCCCCCGACTGCAATGACACTTGTTGTTTAACTTTTTAGTTCGTTTTTGGCAGGGCAGTCGTGTTTTTTTAATATTTTTTTAAATATTTTTTTTTTAATTTATTTATTTTTATTTCACACATTTTAGTAACAAATTATATAGGAAATGTGCTCATTATGGCCTTTCATTTGATGTCCAAATTGAAATAATTGAAGAAAAAAATATTTTAGCCGACTTCAAAAAACAAAAAAAGGAGGTTCTCAGTTTGACCTGTATGTATGTATGTATGTCTGTATGTATGTATGTTTGTCCGCGATTATCTTGCGTTTGGCTAAATCGATTTTGATGCGGTTTTCAGAAAAGTATTTGTTACACTTAGGAGAAGGTTTTAGTATTTTAACCGACTTCGAAAAAAAAAGAAAGTTCTGAGTTTGACTCGTATTATGTAGGTATGTTTGTCCGCGATTATCTCGCGTTTGGCTGAACCGATTTTGATACAGTTTTCAGAAAAGTATTTGTTATACTTAGGAGAAGATTTCAGTGTTTTAATCGACTTCAAAAAAGAAGGTTCTGAGTTTGACTCCTATGTATGTATGTTTGTCCGTGATTATCTCGCGTTTAGCTGAGCCAACTTTGATGTGGTTTTCATAAAAGTATTTGTTACACTTAGGACAAGGTTTTGTTATTTTAACCGTTTTCAAAAAAGGAGGATCTCTTGTCAGTTTGACCCGTATGCATGGTTGTCCGCGATTATTTCACGTTTGGCCAAAACCGATTTTTCCATCTACCTACCTAGATAATATATCTAATACAGAAAGTACTTACACTAAAAAGGAAAAAATTAAAAAATTGTTTTAAAAAACAAAAAACCTACTTCAAACCCCACTCTACCTCTAAAAAGCAATAAATAATATTGAAATCACTAGATACGCATTATCATTGTAATAAAACACGTCTATTGAAGTCGGGTGGGGCTGGAGGGCAACTTTTATTTATTCTAACAGCCCCACCCGACTTCAATAGACGTGTTTTATTACAATGATAATGTGTACTAGTGATTTCAATATTATATAAATTTTTTTCACATTTGAAAATGGCGTGCTACAGTCGCCACATCAACTTTTAAAAAATATATAACTAGTGTCACTTGGAATGATGTAAGGATTCCAACGATACCCCATACATCCGAATCCGTTGAGCCATTTAGAAGTTATGGTGGAATAAAGAAACTCACATACCCACAAACATACATGAACCCTGAACACATTTAGACTCCTTTTTGGGCGGTCGTGTAAAAATGCGTGGTATTCACGTCCCCTTCACTTGTATGTAAAATATTCTAAAATATGATAAAGGAGGGTACCTACTTTCTAAAAAAAATCTTTACCCTGACTACCTACAGGGTAAAGATTTTTTTTAGTAAGGATTAAAATGCTCAGTAGGACCACAAGTAGGACCAAGAATTTATGATAGAATAATGAGAATTAATTAATTGGGTGACTGGAAATAATTAAAGGTAACTATTAATGGGATACTTAAATACTTTAACGGGCGACTACATACCACATGTGGGTGACAAATAATCTAAATGGGTGACTAAAATACTGAGTGGGCAACTATTAAACCAAGTAGGTAACTATATAACTGATGTAAGCTACCCAACATGGTATTTAAACACGTTTTTATTAGGTTACTTTCTTGTTTGTTTGTTTTTTGTCATCTCGATTAGGATAATAGTCACCTTTTTTTATAAATAAAATATATGCCAAATTTTAAATGTCTTGTGTGCCCTAAGGTTGTCGCCCAAATAGTAATTTGGTCGCCCGTTCTGAATAACTAGTTACTCAATTTGTATTTTAAAATCACCCATTTTCAGTATCGTAGTCGCCCTCGCTCCGTCGCCCACTTAGTATTTCAGTACGCTGTATTCAGTATTTTTGATACTCAAAATGGGAATTTATTGTACCCCGATGAAATACTACCGATAGAATATGAATATATAATTCTTTAGTCCATAACACATACGACCGAAATATTGACGCAGGTGGTTAGGTTTAGGTTCCATTGCGACCAATAACCAATATAGTGGTCTTTCTACGAGCTCAAAATTAATGGAAAACCGCAAATCGATGTACAGCATAGCCGTTTGGTACACGTATACTTGAGGTCAAAACAAAATTTTGGAACCGCAGTTATTAAAAATTCTTCCCTTAGGAGAGGAGTTATGGTGTCATCTTTTTTTTTGTGTGGGGAAAAAAAATTTTTGTTCTAAAACCTATCGTGTATGGTATCGAATGAAAGGGCTTGCTGAGCCGGTTCTAAAATTATATCACATTATTACATTTAAGCCACTTGTTTTAAATTAAACCAAAAAACATTTTCAAAACATACCATGTTTGGGCTCCTACAGATACGATATGGTTGAATATTTTTTTTTATAAAATATACCTCAAATGATTTGTAAAATTTTCATATCCAATCACAAGAAAGCAATATTTTCCCCAAACAAAAAAAGATGACACTATAACTCCTCTTTTAAGGGAAGAATTTTTAAGAACTGCGGTTCCAAAATGTTGTTTTGACCAAGTATGTACGTATACCAAACGGCTTTGCTGTACATCGATTTGCGGTTTTTTTATTCGTACGAGTAGGACTATAACGCACGAGTCGTGCACAAGCGAGCGTGCCGCGCACAGAAATAGAATGCCAAGCGAAAATTTTTTTATGTCTATGGTGCCGCGGCAGGGACCGTCGAAGTGCCAGAACCGACCTGCTGGCGTGTTGCCCTTCGGTTTTTTAAGCTTCGGGATTTAGACTTCTAGGTAAAATATCCTTTCGTAATTTTAACATTGAAAATGTTTTTTTTTGAGGCATCTGTATAGGCCCGATTTTCAGCCAAAGTGAGATATCACCCTGGTGTCGTAGATATTAGAGCTACATAAATGATTGAGATATCAAATGACGTGTCTAATCAAGGGCTATAAACTGACAAATATTTTTTTCAAATATCTCAAAATCTTTTTTTGAAAATCGCAAAAATGTGAAAAATTGTTGGTTTGGAGATTTTCGACCGGTTTCGGCGAGAAAAAAATCATATCTCGTAAACGAAACGCGATATCGGGTCGATTTTAAAAATACCTAGAGATATGACATTGGTCTACTTTAAAAAAAAATTGAGGTAAATAAAATAAAAGGATAATTCTGTAGCTTAACCTTTATGAAGTAAATTTTGCGCGGAGCGTGTGAGTGAGCGCTGAGCGCAGTAGTGTACATACGTACGTAGGTACATACCTAGTCGTATCAACGCTAATGGTCTGAAAGACAAATATTTTGAGTTGTAAATGTAATAAAGTGTTATTTTCTTATTATAAAAAAATCGGGTAGGTACCTAATGAAAGTGTTTTTAAAAGCAAAACAAATATATTTTTAATTTATTGATACTTATGTAAAATTCTTTAATCAAGTAAAATTAGATTAAATGAGATTATGTTTGTATTAAATTTTGTTAATGTGATTTTTTAATAATTATTTATTAATGACTTTTTAATGATTAGGTGTCAAATCTAACGTAAAACAACTAAGTTAAATAAACACCATTAGTATTACCCATACAAAGAACAAGATATCATTTATTTATTAACCCTATTATACTTATGCAAAAGGCCGGGCTTTGCCTTGCAGTTGCACGTGAGCAACGAAAAAACTATTTCGGCGCATCTGTTTCTATTGTTTTGGCTATATTTCCTGACCATTGCCTGCACCGCACCGTGGGATTTCGTGATACCCGGCACTTTTTGTATAGGCAAACGAATAAACGAATCTTGAGCGAAGGTTGAATAGAAGAGAGTTTGTAGTTTCCATACTTAGTAGTAGATACAGAAAAGCATTTGCAATAATTGGTTAGAATTTTTAAGATAAATTACACTCAAACGTGTAAAAAGTGAAATAAATAGGTACCTATGTTAATGTTAAAGATGTTGCTGTATATTCGTGGGTTGCTGTTATTTCAATTTTGAGATTTAAAATTACTCGATCGGGCATGTCTCATGATTTTCTTAGTACGCTACGATTCCCAATGAATTTTTACAACGGTCTCTAAATGAGAATGTGAAGATGATGCCTAGATAAACATTGTTATCGCACATATACAAATGATGATGAAATCAGCGTGAGACTGCATTTGATTTTGATTAGAATTTTTTATTAGGTATTTTTTTGTAGAAATTCTAAGATGTTTTTAGTTATAGTACTTACATAGGTATATTAAACAATAATAAAAAATGTTTACGATTAAATTTTGTTTTAGTTAATTCATATTCATTTTCAATGTACCAGAAGGTCGTGAAAGGCGATCTGTGAATTTTTAACGTACGGCCAAACAACCATTCGACCTTTTAATTTTCGGTCTTTCGTCCGTAGGTCTTGTAAAATTAGGTCTTTTCAACTTCGGTATTGTAATACATACCCATAAATACCTACATAGGGCTCCATTTGGCCTTTGGGTATGGAACACTGCACTACATATTTTAAAACAAAGTCCCTCACCGCGTCTGTCTGTCTGTCTGTTCGCGATAAACTCAAAAACTACTGAACGTATTTCTATGCGGTTTTAATCAAATGATAGTTTTATATAATAAGTTGAGGCTTTATGTAAATAGGTAGAAATATGACGATAATTTTTGAAGATGTCCGCAAAAATTAAGCCGACTAGGAGCTTGCATCGAAAAAGCTGCATAGACCTTTTTCCACGATGGCATTATACAACAACGTGTTACAAAAATACCCCTAATGCTGAATATGGTAGATACAAATAGGGACCATCAAACTGAACAACTTTTACTATGGCTCCAATTCTGAAATCATGAAAATGAAATCAGCTGTTTCATACATTTTGATATTGTCGTTATTAATTTTTACACGACTGCCCAAAGCAAAAAGAGAGTATATGTGTTCAGGGTTCATGTATGTTTGTGGGTATGTGAGTTTCTTTATTCCACCATAACTTCCAAATGACTCAACGGATTTGGATGTATGAGGTATTGTTAGAATACTTACATCATTCCGAGTGACACTGACGCGCGACTGTATGACGCCATTTTCAAATGTGAAAAATTTTTTTTTCTTCAATTATCACAATATGGGCATCAAATGTAAGGCCTCAATGAGCACATTTCAAAAATATATAATTTGTTACTAAAATGTATGAAATAAAAAAAAAAAATAAAAACACGACTGCCCTGCTAAAAACAAACTAAAAAGTTAAATAACAAGTGTCATTGCAGTCGGGGGACCTCTTCGATTAAAAATTGTTCCACAAAACGGTCCCCCGACTGCAATGACACTTGTTATTTAACTTTTTAGTTTGTTTTTAGCCCGCTAAAAAGTCATGTTTTAATTTTTTTTTAATTTATTTATTTTTTGTATGAAACAGCTGATATTTTTTCGCGATTTCAGAGTTGGTCCCATAGTATAAGTTGTTCAGTTTGATGGTCCCTATCTACCATATTCGGCATCAGGGGTATTTTTGTAACACGTTGTATGTCAATCATTTAAGAATAGCTTACTAGAATCCATTATAATATCTTCAAAAAAAAAATTGGTCACGTACAATGTAAACGTAAAATTATTAGCGCGAAAATAAATTCAAGTGCGTTTCTTACACCGATGACGGGACGGGACTCGAAAGGAACGGAAACAGACTTTTGGAGCGAATGGGTGACGACTGTAAGGTATTTGTTTTCTTTTTGGGTGTTGTTGGAAGATTGCATTTGGCAAAAATAAGGAAGCAACCGAAGCAAAGCAAAGTGGGCGTGTTCCTTAATATTGCTACGTTAACAGAATTTTATCTGACTCATGAATCTACTGTCTTTATCTCGTGTTATGTGATCTGATCATAGATCAGAGATAATACATTTAGTGATCGCAGCAATGACATAAATTATCTCTAAAATATATATATAAAAGGCGTTGGTATTGTACGAAATTTTCAGAACGAGTATTTCACTGTCAGCGTCACTGTTCAATCTGCGAGCGAACATTTGCCATAGCGCCATCTTAATAATTAAAATGTTCCGTGTAACATTATATTTGGTGGTTCTTTTATTTTGTATAAATGCAGTGTTTTCAGCTGAAAATTTTACCTATGATAGTAATGAAGCGGTAGCTCTTCTCCAGAAGTACATACAAATAAATACAACTACATACAATGACCTAGGTAAGTTGATGTGTTTTTATCGTAATTTTGTTTCACTCTTGTCAAAAAAAAATTGATAAAAAAAAAATACAGGGTTACTGGAAATATGACGTATTCCTGCTAAGGAGTTATACATGAGGTTAAAATAATCATTTTTTGTTGTATAACTTTTTCTCAAAATGTTAATAGTTTTTGTGTTAATTGAAATTAAGTATTTTTTTACCAAAAGTCCGTTATCAGACACAAAAATTTAAAAGAAAACTAGGTATAGGTAGGTACTTTTTCGATTCAGGTTTTTTATTATTTTGAGAAAGAATACATTCTGAGTGTGGACAATGAATAAAAAAATTTACAAAAAGTACAGGTGTTTATAAAAAACAGGCCAAGTGCGAGTCGGACTCGCGCACGAAAGGTTCCGTACTGAAAACGGCAGAAAAAACACGTTTGTTGTATGAGAGCCCCACTCAAATATTAATTTTATTCTGATTTTAGTATTTGTTGTTATAGCGGCAACAGAAACACATCATCTGTGAAAATTTCAACTGTCTAGCTATCACGGTTCATGGATACAGCCTGGTGACAGAAAGACAGACGGACAGCGGAGTCTTAGTAAAAGGGTCCCGTTTTTACCCTTTGGGTACGGAACCCTAAAAATCAATCCATAAATGCATTAAATTTTTTATATTTCCTGATTTATAGGAAATAGCAGCAAATATCTTAAAAAAATTCCTCGTAGTAAGTACATATATTTTGCACGCTTAATATTAATATTGTAAAAATCCTAAGTCGATTGTAATCGGGTTAAAATATAACACTCAAAATAAACACAGCAATAACAAAGGACGCAGCAATGTGTGATGGTCGTAAATCTAAACTATGTTTTAGACATAGAAAAGTCATAAACTGGAAAAAGACCTCCTGTTAGGGTGGGTACCCACTTAGGTTCGCGAACCTCCGCGCTCCGCGAACCTCGAACAGTGATCCATAGCAAAAACAAATATTTTTACTTTGGCTACAGTGTGTACCTTTGCGAACCAAGTTCGTATACATGTTCGCTCACGTACACACCTGGGCGCCCTGTTCCAGCAGAGGATAAACGATTTTTCCGGTGCATGTTCGCGGAGCGCGGAGGTTCGCGAACCTAAGTGAGTACCCACCTTTATGGAGTCTAGACGCAAATCGTATTACTTTTTGGTAACCGATGATGTTTTCTCATTAATTCGACTCTACTGAATCCAAGAATGCCGGTTGTTTTTTTTATTATTTGAATATCTCGGTAACCGTTAGTATTGTGGAGATTTAGCTAATTATAAAACGTATTGCTACTTTTATCAGCTTTTTAATAAACCTTAAATAATCACAATCGAGTAGTAAACAACGAAGCTATAGTCGTTTTAGTGAGCGGAGTCCTGTGGGCTGATTATGTAACTTTGTTGCAATCAACGCTGACAGAAGTCGCAGTAACATTGCTGCTTTAGTAAGAACCAATGTGACAACTATCTTACTAAAAACAGCAATGCAACTGCGATTTCAATCGAATTCAATCGAGAATTGTTAGCAACAGAGTTACGTAATTCGGGGTCTGGTACGATGAATCTTAATGATGTAATTGGACTGGTTTTCTATTAAATTTATTTATATAATTTACTAGTAAAAAGTATGATAATTATACGTATGATGAATATTAAAACAATGCGTGCAAGAAAGGATGGTAGTGTGTGTGATCTGACCCCAAATTACGTAAGGCTGTTTGCTAACAATTCTCGATTGAAATCGCAGTTGCATTGCTGCTTTAAGTAAGAAACAAAATAAGAGCTAGAAGAAAAGATGTTCTTCCTATTTTAAGTACTAGAACCACTTTTGCTAAAAAGCAGTTTTATAGTCGTTCTGCTTATTTATACAATAAAATAAATAGAGTATTAAATATATATGATAAGTCACTACACGAATGTAAGAAAATGATTACAAACTTTCTAATGTCTTTAGATTATGATGAGACAGAGATGTTGTTGAATCACTCGGAATAAATTACATAACAATCACATTTACATACACACTCACACACACACACACACACACACACACACACACACACACACAGCGCGCGCGCGCGCACACACACACACACACGCACACACATTTTTTTTTTCTCTTTTATTTTATTTTAATTATTGTTAACTCTAGCTTCTAATGTTTATAACTAAGTAGTTATGGAAGAGCGGAGTCACCTGACACAGGCATTTTTTGCTTAAAAGAGGGCTCCGGTCACTGTACAATAAATGTAAACAAATGTTATTGAAATAAATTATTATTATTAAAATTATTATTATTATGTACGCTTAAGAATTCACGGGTCAAAAGTGACCCGGTCCTTTAAGGCTTGCGTGGGGATATGGATCCAACACGTAGAGGCCATTTTTAGCGACTTTAATATAATTTGCATGTGGTACACCTGCTGGATCTAATCTCTGACCACATCAGTTTAATATACTCAGAGACTATCCCCAGCAAATGTACAGGAACTATGGAATCTGCTGGTAAATGACTAGTGGGCTATTGGTTTGGGATTTGGATGGACTAGGATTTGGACTATGGAAAGAGACCTACCGGACACCTGCCTTATCATAGTCTCTGGACTGAAAAATTGGCAGGCGGTGACTAGCCAAGGACTAAATGGGCTCTCCAAATTAGCCGCTATGGCAAGAGAGCAACATCGATGTCCTCGGCTGCAGGGTGTAGAGAGGTGTGCACCGCTTTCTACCCACTGTACAAGCGACAGTGTGCCAACTCGCGTCTTACGCATATTTCACTTCCACCCTGCGAGCGTATAGCTCTAACGACTCCACCCTGGACGGCCGTTGAAGGCGAGCCAGGGGCGGGAGTCCGCAGGCCCCCTTGGGGTCTACCCCTGCAGCGGGGACGAGGGCCTGGATCGACTCCCGGGAGCACTCGGGTCCGTGGTGTCGCTACTCACCAACAGCTTGCCACAAGCTGCCCTGCGGCATTATTATTATTATTATTATAGTTGCATATTAGTTCTTACTAAAGCAGCAATGTCACTGCGATTTCTGTCAAAGTTGATTGCAACAAAGTTAGACAATCAGCCTACCGATGACACTGAGTTTTTATCTTTGGGTTGGTTCTGTTTTCGTAAGTTATGGTAAAGATTTAACAATCCTACATTTAGGAATGTCAAATAGGTGCGCCTCGATTGAAATGAATGGAATAGGTAGATCTTATAGCTAACTGTGAACATATTACAGATCCGGCTGTAAAATTTTGGAAAAACCTTGCAAAAAAAGAAGGAGTGACGCTGAAGAAGCTCACTATTACCGAGAGCAGGAGTCCGGTGCTGGTGATAAAATGGCCAGGAACACAGCCAACCTTGAAGAGTGTCATGCTCAACTCTCACATGGACGTCGTACCAGCTTTAGATAGAGTGCGTATTTTTTATTAATAACCATAAGAAGCGCTCATGGCGGAATTTGACAGACTGATCGTACTCGATCACGTTTGTTAAGCAACGCTCGGTCCGGTCAGGTTTCGGATGGGTGACCGTTAAACTGGCATTACAACTGAGCGCTTCCGTGCTTCGGAGGGCACGTTGGTCCGGCTGTTGTCATCTGATAACAGTCGTTAAGCCAAGTTAGAGGCCTTTCAGGCGGCTTGATAAACTCTAACACCAGAGGTGGCCACTAATCCTCATTCGATAAGTAAGTAAGTATTAATAACCAAGTGAGATATCGTATAGACGTGGGAAAGTAATAATTAAGTAAGTTTAGTTTGATGACTATTCGATAATCAACATTGCAAAAGAAAGCTGGATATTGGGAGGGTGCGAAGGTATAATAATCGATCGCAGCGCTCATGGTGGCAAAAAGTAGAAATAATGAAGGCTCTGTAATCTGTTTGAAAACGATATCTAATTTATTATTAGCGATACAGGAATAATTATATATGTTTATTATCACTTAGTAAAATTATTAAAGTAGCTTTATCCTCTTGTTTTACAAAACCTACAACTAAAAAAGAAGTAAACAAACCTAGATATAACCAAAAAAAACACTCTTTTTGAATAGATCTTACTTGCCATATTTAATTTAAATGACCAAAAATGATTTCACAACACTTTGTCCACCCAAATCACAGTAATTTTGAAATTTACATTAATAACACAATATGTATAGTATTTTTTAACATTTTGTCACAATGCCGCCATTACATATCAAAACGTCAAAACTATCAGGTCAGAGCCAACAAAGTTGCAACACGCTAGGTGGCGCTAAAAGCGTGCACGGAGTCAATACAATACATAACTTTTCAATAAAATAAAATAAAATCGTCACTATTGTATACCAACCAATGGGGTTGGCAACGCAAAGCTAATTGTAGATGTCGCTGCGCACGCTTGTTCTTAAGACCGTAGACGTTTAGAACAAATCTATGGGAAAATAGGTATTTATTTTGTGTGTTTTAAAAGACTATTCTACAATGCAAATGCCGGAATTGAAAGCCAAATTAAGACGAGATTATTCTTACAGGATTTATCCATTTTTTCTATATCCAGGTTTTTCTGAAATTTGTAAGTGCCAACATTTTTAAAGCCTATTACACAGAATTTAATAATTTTAATCAACAAAATAATCAACCATTCTTTTTACTTTTGCTGCCTGTTTCAGTCCAGTATGAGCGCAAATTAGACAATGAACGAACATTCACATAAAAATTTTTGAAGTGAAAACTTCTTTATCGGCGTTGTACGCTTTTTTGTAATGGGGAAAAAATCTTAAACTTGCGTCAGTCAGTCAGGATCACGTGACCCTGATCGAAAATTCGTAAGACGGATGTAACGGATGGAGAGTAGACAGCCGGCGGCGGAAGTATCCCCCTCTCTTGAATATGGCGGCGCGACATTTCAAGACGTAAACACTTGTGTCACCATAGCAACGCGCTATTTTTTTAAATCAATGTCAAAACTCTAGATTTTCTGTCAAGCTATGGATAAGACTTTCGTACAATACTGTTCTGTATTCGTAAATTCAAATGCAGAGTAAATTCGTAAGACGGCAATTCGTGCAAAATTATTCCCTAACCATTCCAAAATATCAAAAAAGCACAACGTTAATATTCAAGTTTTCACTTCTGCCGGGACTCCCGGAGTGTAACCCGATTTTTTTTCTTATTTAATTGCAGGACGGATGGACTTTTCCTCCATTTTCAGCAACCATATCGAATGGCAATATTTACGGCCGCGGCACACAGGACATGAAGTCAGTCTCGATTCAATATTACGAGGCCTTGAGGAGGTTGAAAGCCAAAGGCACCGTACTGAAGAGGAATGTCTATATGACTCTTATGCCAGGTATAACAGTACTCAATTAAAAAGTATTTAATTTGAAATATGTGCAATATGCCTGTGGAATACATAAAAGATACCTGATTTTTTGTTTAAAATTAATAGTATTTTCATTACGAGTGCAGAAAGCCTGTCATTGCAAAGAGTTCCGACAAATGTCTACCCGAGCCGAAGCGCAGCCGAAGGTGAGGGTTGACAGTCGGAACAAGTTGCAATGACGGTTCCGCACGTGTACTGAACAACTATTTTTAATACAGTTGCGAAAAAATAAGCAATAAAAACACAATAAACTCAACTAACCAATCATTTATTTCTTATAAAAGTTTTAACCGTCTGATTGTCGTTTTAAGAAAGCATTTAGTTTTGGGTATTCACTTATATCCACGTTGTTCCTTATTTTCAGCATACTTTTTATAATCGAAAACCTCGATCGTAACGTAGAAGGTTTTAATTTTGCTGAGAGTTCGGAGAAGTAGGTATGCCAACATAATATTTTCTGAAAAACTATTTGCTTTTTAGGGTTCCGTAGCCAAAATGGCAAAAAACGGAACCCTTATAAATTCGTCATGTCTGTCTGTCTGTCTGTCTGTCTGTCTGTCTGTCTGTCCGTCCGTATGTCACAGCCACTTTATTCCAAAAGTATTAAGACTACATAGTTGAAACTTAGTAGGTAGGTGTATTCTGTGAACCGCTTTACGATTTTTATACAAAAATAAAAAAAATAAAAGATTAAGGGGGGCTCCCCATACATGGAACTGAAACTGAAAAAAATTGTTTTCTTCAAACCAACACGTGTTGGATGTCTATAGATAGGTCTTTAAAAATGACATTGAGGTTCCTAAGACTATTTTTTTTTAAAGTCAACCGTTTCAAAAATATATGCCGCCAAAGTGGTAAAATGTGTGTCCCCCCCCCTTTAACTTTTAAAGTAAGAGGGTGAAAAATCTAAAAAAAATATAAACTATATATCCTAATATATACTTTCAACGAAAATTATTTTGAACGAGATACAGTAATTAGTTTTTGAGATATAGTACATTTTCCAAAACCGCAAATATAACTTTGTCATTCATACAAACACTGTGAAAAACAAAGTTATTTTTTCAGACGAAAAATGATAGCGGTATTAAAATATGGTATGGTATAATGTACCTACGGAACCCTACTGCGCGTGGCCCGACACGCACTTGGCCGGTTTTTTCTCTTCTCTCCACGCAATAAATTCGTCGTATGTAGATATGTAGCGACTTTATGACTTTTCCGGTAAAATGTTCTTGAAGCATTTTGTGCAGTTATACTGAGTTCCGGTGGTGTTAATTAAAAAAAAATATCGTCGAAATTACTCATTTTGTGCAACAAACAACAAAACTCGCAACTCCAAAAAAATTTTTGGAAAATGGTGCCAAACCGTAAAAGAAAATAAGCAGAGATTTTTTTGTTTTCTTCACCCATTCTGGCTAGGCAAAGGAAACTTTGCCCATACAGCCAAGGCTTCAGTAGATTTTTTTTATAGGAAATTAAGAAATAAGGTCCGTCTTTTTCTTTTCACTTATACCAGCGCAAACTCCTATAAGCAGAGACTATGGCAGTGCACGTCATACAGCCAACTTTTTCATATTTATAAATTTAATTTGGCCGATACTAATATTAATTTAATGTTTAAATTTTAATTTTAATTACTTTTAAATCTGATATTGAAACAAATTAGTAGTTTCTTTTTAGAAATATTTGCATAAATCATAAAAACTTCTATGATTTTTTTTAAGTAAAAACTTCGTGGTTTGTTTTTTCTTTTTAATAGACATTATTTTGACAGTTGGGAAAGAAAACGCACAAGTTCGGAAAAGATAAAGAAAAAGCTCGAGTGTGTAATAGCCCACATCCCGAACGCTATACGTCCCTGCAATATGCCACTTTTTGAGCAACTGTATTAAAAAGTACCTAACGTAGGTTAGATACTAGCAAAATATGCCTCCGCATTTATGAAATATTATTTCTTTTTAATCGTCTTTTGTTGATGGACACTATATTTACCTAGGTACACCCATGCTTTAAATTAGTGATGCACACACTTATTGAGACCATGGGCCACTTGGGCAAATAATGAACTAATGGCGGGCCACCAGCACAAATTAAAAACAATAAACAAGCCAAAAAAATTTTTTTTACAATATATGAGGGAATATTGTTGCCGGCGGGCCATTGGCATATTGTCACGGGCCACATGTGGCCCGCGGGCCGCAGTCTGTGCATCTCTGCTTTAAATTCTCTGTAAAGGGTTCTGAAAAAGTTAGCGTACAGCGAAGACTGTACAAAGTTATATACTTACTTAAACATTTTTTTAATAACTATATGAGTGTACCACTTTATAATGTATTGTAATAGTACGATGTGTGTATGAAATGTTTCTATGTACATAAACGTTTATACTTCCAGATGAAGAAAAAGGCGGTGTTAATGGCATGATTCCGTTCCTAGAGAGCGATAAGTTCAAGTCCATGAACGTGGGCATCGAACTCGACGAAGGAGGAGCTATCGACTTGCCCGTTTTACCCGTGTTTTACCAAGACAAGAGTGTGTGGCGTAAGTATTATTTAAGTAGTATAAAGATACCTAAATTATAGTACTATGGGCAACAGCGTCGTTTAACCAATTTTCAACAAAATTCGTGTGCGCGCGTATCGCCCCTGCACGACCCAATCGTATGTGACAGCGGGCGCGGCGTGCAAGCGATTTTAACCTTAGCAGTGGTTAAGCGACGCTGTTGCCCATGGTACTTTACTGCCGCGGTATATAATGACTGCGTTGCTGGCAGCGATAATGATGGCCAACAGCGGAGCTTAGTGCAGGTCCAGGCCGTCACAGCGCGGTCAGCATTGCAGCCCTTGATGGCCAAGCTGGAATAAAGGCGAGACCGGAAGTTGAGGCCTTTATAGCGCAGACAGCAAGGGCTGCAATGATGAACAAGCTTGAAGGCCGAGAGCGTAGTTAAGCTTTGCTCGAAGCCATCATAAAGTGGTCAGCAGTGCAGTCATTTTAGTCAAGGCTTGTATAGTGCTTTACTTAAAAATGAGATTACTATTTACTACCTACTATACCTAATTTGGAAAAACAATACAAAAATGCAAATATCTCAGAAAAGGTGCGTCGGGGCCAAAAAATTAAGGTTTTATAGACCCCCTACGGAAATAGATAAGAGGTATTTAATAAAAGGTCAAAAAACGGTCAAGTGCGAGTCTTTTATATTTTTCTATAGTAATTTTATAATACGAAAACATCATCCCGTTTAGGGTTTTCTCTCCTCAATGTAAAACACCTACGCAGATAAAGAATGGGATTGAAAATAGCTGCTCACCGCGCTTACCACAACGAGTGTGACTTAGAGAGCGATAGATGTGACGTTTAGTGTGCGAGCAACAAGTGAATACGAATGACGCCATTTCTAATCCCATTCTTTATCTGCGCGGGTTGTACAATGTCCTATTTTAATTTAATTATTTCCAGTCACCCAATTAATTAATTCCCATGTAAGTTAAGTAATCTAATTACTAGAGACCGGATTATATGCAACATAAAAAGCCTAAAATATGCATGCAAATATGCAAGAAAAATGGCTAAAACATGCACGAAAATCCATAAAAATGGCCAAAATATGCAACATGAACTAATGAACAAGACGTTTTATAAGGCTTTTTATTCTTAAAGGGTATTATTACTCAACAATAACAATCGTATTTGCGAAAATATAAATTACAAAAATTTACTTATTTGACATTGAAATTTACCTCTAAAAATGTATACTAAGTAATGTTCCAAATGTTCTGACGACAAATTGTGTCTATGATCGCTTAATATATTTTTGTAAGCGGAAAGGACCGTTCTAAGTCCACTGAGGCATGCACTGATGTGACTGGGCAGAATTTAAATTTGAGTGCCATTGTTTAGACATGTTAGACATTTGAATTATGCAACTACCATGGAAAAGGGGTTATACATGCAAATGCATATGCAATATGCATTTGCATGTAATCCGGTCTCTACTAATTACCTAGGTACATAAGTAAATGATTGCTCATGTAAAACCGTTTAATTTTACTGTCGTATGTTTTTACAGAAATAAGAGTTGATTGCTATGGTGTTGCTGTACATGGCTCCTCGTTCCCAACCACTAATTCTACGGCCACTGGAAAGGTAAAGTAAAACCTGAGATTCCTGATAAAACGATTTTGTTCTATAAAGACTAGAATCTGCCACTATGGTTGACTAGTGAAAAACGTGTAACTATCTGCATATTCACGTTCATCCATCCATCAGCCATTTTTATTGTCCCCACTGTTGGGGCACAGGCCTTCCTTATGGGTGGATAAGGAGGATGGGCCATAACCCACGACGCGGGCCCAATGTGGATTGGTGGGTGTGAACGACTGCAAATGCAGCCGGGACCAACGGCTTAACGTGCCTTCCGAAGCACGGAGGAGCTCACGACGACGATTTTTGGTCACCCATCCCATGACCGACCCTTGCGAAAGTTGCCAGGCCAGGCGCTATACCACTGCGCCATCGAGCTCCTCTATATTAAATTGATGTAATATATTATATTATTTTATTAAATTGATGTATACCGGGTGTAACAAGACCCCCACCGAAGTCGAGGTCTACGTATTCTGCCAATCATCAGGACCATTTCTGTTCAAAATCATTGCTGGGAAACGATTTTCATTTTTGGTGTTAAAAAAGCATTGCATACATTACCACTCAATATAACGCGTACAACAGACCGCTCTTGCGAGTGTATGCTACACAGCTGCGTGCGGTCGAGTTGAAAGGCAGCGTTTATAGGTTTATAAGATTTCATTCATAACTTCGTAGCTATTGATTTCCCAGGTATAGTCTAAAAGACAAAAATGATCCTGACGATGGGCGGAATCCGTAGACTTCGGCTTCGTTGAGGGTTTTGTTACACCCGTTATTGTTCTTCCAGTGCCACAATGTTGAGACCAACTTGCTCGCGTTCCGAGATTCTGAGTATTTGAGTTACACCAAAGCATCGACCACCGACGCTGGCACATACACCTCGGTGAACCTTAACAGACTGTCTGTAAGTTCATTTTGCAATAACACCAAGCCGTTTTTTCTATTAAAAATATTTAAGTAATGTTAATATCAAACAGAAGAAATATCTCTAGTTAGTTTATCACCAAAACAATGGTACATATTAATACGCATTTGGGTTATTTTATTTGAAATCGTAGTATTTACTAATGTAATGTTTTATATAAATAACAGTAATATGAAACAGTTACGTAGGTATTATGGTTATCAGTCAAGTGCTAAGAAGCAAGATTAAATAAAATGTCTCTTCATCATCACATAGTCTATGGTGGGTGCCCTTCGCATCGCATAATTTCGATTGTCCTAAAATCACTTGGCATAACTCGATTGGCATAATAATCACAAAGCATACTATTTATTTAGCATAAATTTCGATACGCATAACCATCGAATTGCATAACTTTTAAAAAGCATAATATTTCAAAGCATAATAGTTACAATTCCTAATTTCAATTGGCATATTGTCAGTAAGCATATTTTGAAAGGCATAATTTTGTTATGTCTAATATACATAACTACTAATGTTTTATGGCATAATATAAAAGGAAACATTACTAATTTGAATACTAATTTATAAAAAAAAAACTTTAATTTTGACCACCATTGGTGGGTTAGGTTAGGTCAGTGTTTAGAGTTTATACCACTCTAAGCTAAGCAGGTGGAGGTTAATAATGCTTGTATGCATGTTGCACGCTGCATGCTTGCTTGCATGCTGTGCTTCCTTGCGTGCATGCATGCTTGCTTGCATTGTGGATGCTTGCTTGCAAAATGCTTGCCGGGGGGTGCAGGGGGGCTGGCCCCCCTGCTCGGGGGGGTCGGGGGGCCTGAGGCCCCCCGCTATAAAGAAAAACTTTTTGTGTACTAGGTAGGTTAGGTTAGGTTAGTGTTTTGACCACTTGCAGCGGAGCGAGCGAAGCGAGCGGAGCTCTATAGTGCTTGCATGCATGCTGCATTTTGCATGTTTTCCTGCATGCTGCATGCTTGCCTGCATGCTGCATGCTTGTCTGCATGCTGCATGCTTGCCTGCATGCTGCATGCTTGCCTGCATGCTGCATGCTTGCCTGCATGCTTGCCTGCATGATGCATGCTTGCCTGCGTGCTTGCTTGCATGCTTGCCTGCATGCTTGCCTGCGTGCTGCATGCTTGCCTGCATATTGCCTGCTTGTCTGCACGCTTGCTTGCGTGTTGGGTGCTTGCTCGCACGGATTGTGCAGGCTGGGTTTTTGCTTGCAGAGTGATAGCCGGGAGGTGCAGGGAGCAGAAGTGCTAATATTTTTAATGATAACTTTTTCATAAAATAATTATGAGTTTTAAAAAATATGCCTAAAGAAATTAAGTCTCTTATTACAATGCGTAATAAGATTATGTCTTTTGATGATTATGCTTTTTAGACAATATGCCAATTAAAAAATATGCGTTTTGACATTTATGCTTTTTGTAAATATGCCATTGAATATTTATGCTTAACAAAATTAAGCCTTATGATATTATGCGTTTTGAAATTGTGCTATAAAATATTATGCTAAATGATGATTATGCCATTTAACAGTATGCGTTTCATGTTTAGGACAAATAAAGTTATGCGTTCCATTAGGTAATCGTCTATGGTACTATTTAGTACCATAGAAGAGTTTTCATGACTTTTACCAGCGAATTAAAATATCGAGAGAGAAACGACCGTTGTCCGTTGAGAGTACTTTATTACTACTTCTTATTACATTATGTGCACGCTTTATATATAATATGTATCCATATACGACACCACCGGGGTAATAAAAAAAAAACAGAAAAAAAATTCAATCTATAGGTAACGAAAAAATTAAACAATAATTGTGCATTTTTCTTAACAACAGGTACACAAAGCATAGATTACTAACTTGCTACACAAACACAATATTTAACTAAGTACTATTATGTACTTACATAGTTTACAGGTCAAACAGGTGCCTGTAGTTGAACTTATCCCTACTCAGTATAAAATTTTAAATTCAATGACAAAAATGACATTAAAAAATAATGATAAAAAACCTACAAATAGCTAAGTACAACTTCTTATAAACATAACTTATGTATGACTTAAGTATCTAATTTCAAACATTCAGATTATTTTATTTGAAAAATCTATTTATCTATCTATTAACTCCTTCAGTTAATAAAAAAAAACATCTTCTGGTAAAAAATATATATCCCAGTTATTATCACTTTACTCCATTTGTTTCATCATATTTACTACAAAACATATCTTCTGGTATTAAAGAAAAATAAGTTAATAATTAGTACCTATACGTACTCCATTCGTTTCATTAAACAAAATTATCTTCTGGTATTCAAAATATATCCCAGTTTTATACAATACATTTCACATTGTATATCTTTATTATCGCTTACATGAGTATAAATAAATCAACGAAATCCGCTCGGGTCTAACGTTGTTTATTTTATACTATATATCAAACAATATCTCAATGACGTTACCACTCATCTTTATAAGCGTTATTATTTGTATAAAAAAAAATTCATGTCATTTATTCCCTTACTTATTCATCTCATAATTAAATTTAGTCTCACTTTTTCCTTTTAAAAATCGCTTGGTTTTTTTAATATTTCTGAAACTATGGGTTGGCCTTTCCCTGTTTCAAGAATATTTCGAGAACTGTTGCTAAGCATAGCATAACTCTTAACGTTGGTAACTATTCGATTTCCATTCATCACATTGCAAAAAAATATTCATTGACACACACTTCCTAATGCAAAGTGAGATGCATTGGTTTGCAAAATCAATTCATTTTCTTCTCAGAAGTCCGGCAAATGTTAAACAATGCCTTATCAAATTAAAACAATTGTCGCATGACTTCGTACAGATAAACAAAAGGTGTATTCTTTTATTGTTCTTATGATGTATTGTTATTGTTCGATTGGAAATGAATTTCATAATTGTAGAAGGCAACGAAACTTATGACCTCTGACCTATTTTGTTTTTAAGAATTAAGATTTATCTTATTCGTATTTCTAAAAAGACAAAATAAATCCATAATATCGTCTTATACTTCTTCGAGAAATGACAAATGTATACTTAATTAATTAGGATTTAGAGTTAATAAAACTAAAAATAAGTAAGTAAGTAAAAGAATATCGTCTTACTTGTAATAATATTACAAGATACCAAATTACTTTTAACACCATTGTAAAGAAACAAAATTATTAGTAGATTATCTTTTAAAAAAAAATCGAAGTATTTTATAATTTAATATTTGTAAAACATTGTTATGTGCAATAATTGTGCGTCAAAATGACATAATATTAGTTAATCATACATTTTCTTAGTTACTGAAATTTATATATAAAATTAATACGTAAACATTATTAGAAATAGAAAATATCGAATTACTCATATAAATACTACAAGAAACAAATTACTTTAACACTGTTGTCACTTTAAAAATACAATTTCACTTTATAGTGTTTGATAGCGATGGATTTACTCACGGGCACTCACACTACTTTTTTCATAATTTTCTTCAAAACATTTTGTCACTTTTGACCAGGACAACGAACGTCTCCCGGCTGCATTTTGTGAAACCATTTTTTCATAGGCTCGGAGTATCTACGGTACACGTCACACGTAGACTTCGTAGATACTTTTTTTATGATTTAAATTACTTTAACTTCTTTTCAATATTACTCTACTTTTGTTGGTTTATAATGTCTTTATTAATTGTGGTGGCTTGCATCGCAGCCATCCACAGCGGCCGCGGCGCAGCGCGCCGGGCGCTTACGCAACGCGCGTGTTCACATTGTATTGGCCGGCAGGGTCGCCATATCGAGAGAGAAAACGACCGTTGTCCGTTTAGATGACTTTATTACTACTTCTTATTACATTATGTGCACGCTTTATATATAATATGTATCCATATACGACAAAAATCTATGGAATAAGCATTCTGCTCAAAAAATTATGGTGCAGTTGCTAAATAACTCCCACTCAGTATTTTTGTCACTCATTTAAATTATTTATCTCCCACATGTAGTTTTACGGTTTACGTATTTTTGTAATCCACAGTTTGTAGCCCGTTTAGTTATTTTGTCGCCAACAAAATAAACCGCTGCCGGGTTTAGTATTTAAGTAGGTCAACAGTCGCTCTTTATTATATCCTGTCACCCAATTAAAAACATCCCTTTAATTAATAATACCCATATCATTACTTTTCCAGGGTGGCACTGCCAACAACGTGGTTCCCAATCTTGTAAGCCTCACATTCGACATCAGACTTGATACTCGACTCAACGTAGACGAATTTCAGGAACAGGTATTTGAATTAAGTACTTTACAACTTCTTTTGTCTTCATTATGTAGACATTTTTATTTATCCAAATATGCCAATTTCTGTTAATCAAAACTTTTCATAGCGGCCCATAAAACACGTGTGTAGTAATGTTGCTATGCCTACATGTTTATAATGCACACATTTTATTTATTTAGGTACAACTTACCTAAGATTTACAAGAAATATTATAGTAAGTAGGTACCTAGTACCTACCTGAATTCAAACGTTACATTAAATAATTTATCCTACTAAAATTATATGTGAAGGATTGGTGTGTTTGTATGTTTGCTACTCAATCACATATAGGTACTTTATAAATAACATGAATTAAAATTTATGAAAAGTTCCCTTGGGATTTTTCGAATGTCGCGACTAAGGCGATACGAGGAAATATTAACCAATAAGATTTCGGAGCGGAGATTATATGCAATCCTATTGGTTAATATTTGCTAGATACTTTTATCTATTCTGTGGCCGCAGCCTTACTGATTGTGCAAAACAAGTCTAGTCAAGGCGAACATTCTATTCGTAACTTAAAACTAAAAACTAAGGAATAATGATTAGCTGTAATGCCGGATATTGACAGCTTACAACGTCACATTATAGTTTATTGCTTATTTTTATGTTAGCGAACGAATAGAAAGTTGGCCATTTGACTAGGCCCTCTGTACTATCGACAGTTGGAGAGTATGGTACACGCGGCGGGCGACAACATCACCATCACGTACATCTCCAAGAACCCGCAGTCACCAGCCACCGTCGCCAACGCGACCAACCCCTACTGGGACGCCATTGCGCAGGCGGCTAAGGAGATGTAAGATACCATCGTATAATATAGCTCATACCTCTGAAATTCCGAAAAGTCAACTGTTTCATATAAAAAATAATAAAGAAAATATCAATTGTGTGATTTTTTCGCGATTTCGAAGTTGGTGCCATAGTAAGAGTTGTTAAGTTTGATGGCCGCTATCTAGGTAAGTACCATAATTGGCAATAAGGCTTTTTGTAACACGTTGTATAAGTTTTGTAGAAAGGTTTTTAATGAAGTTGTATTTCCTACACTTACTACTAATATTGTGTTAATGACCATTGCTCAAATCAAGGGTTTAAAATTGTGTAAATTCTCAAATATTATATCACGACCACTTTCATTAGTAAGCGAGGTAGATCAATAACAATTAGGGCTCATGATTTCAATAAGTCAGTTTCTCCCGAAAAACTGATAAGTCAGTTTCTCGGGTCTCGAGAATTCTCGAGGCTAATTTCTCGGGTTTTCTCGGGCTGTCGAGATGTTTACATTTACGTAGGTATGTTTTTACATATCTTTTCGGTTCAAATAATGAAAAAAGTCGTCATAATATTAAAAATGTGTATCATAAAAAATATCTTATTTTAAGTCAATAAAAATTAAGTGGTCTTCCTGTCAAATAAAAGTATCAAAATTAATCATAAAACTTTTGAGAGTTTAAAAAAAAAACTTCTTTCAAAGAAAAAAAAATTAAACATTAAAACGTTAATACTACGCTGACTTCTAATTACAATTACAACTCCATTTTTGGCAGGTTAATTAGGAAAAAAATAAAAAAAAACTTTTTAAGATCAATAAAACAATATCTGAAATCACACACAACACAACTCAGTGGCAGTAGGCATTTACTGATTGTGCATGCTCCATCTTCGTCCTCCTTATCATTTTCCATCAGGTGAAAGTGAGGCCAAACGCGCAGACAGTCCATACATAAAAAAGCCGTACGTAAATTAAGTTAGAAAACAAAAGCTTGAAAAAAATAAACAGTATATTTTTTATGCAACTAAGCTCGCGTGTTGTTCTTGAAAAATAGGAAATATATTACCCGAGTAGTATATGTATCGTTAGTTAGGTATTTTAAGTATTTAAAATTCAAGGAAAATTAAGATAAAAGAATGATAGTAAAATTTAAAAGACTAAATCTAAATTTTAATAAAAATAAAACACAAAATATTAATAAAACAGAACACCTGATACCTGGATAATGATTTCTCGAGTTCTTGACTTTTCTGGAGCTTCATTTCCAGGGAACAAAGCGCAACGATTTCCCGGAAATTCTCGGCTTGAGTATTCCCGGGAATGAACCCTAATGGCAATCTGTATGCAGTCGAGTTCAAAAGTACGTACACTTTTGACAATTTGTAAAACTTGTGATGGAAGTCCATGTATGGCAAACTGAAAGCGATTCAATAGAAATTATATCGAACAGATTCCTATTGGGGCACTTGAGTTTAAGTAGATCTTGCTCGGCTGTGTCTAATTGTCTATATAAAGTCACATACCAGGTAATGACAGACCATAACTATTTCAGGAATATAACAACAGTGCCAGTAGTGCCACCAGGCTCGACCGACGCTCGTCACGTGCGTCTGGCCGGCGTGCCCGCATTTGGCGTCTCCCCCCAACTGAACACGCCCACTCTACTACACGCCGTCGATGAGCATCTCGGCTACGACACCTTCCTCCGCGGCATCGACTTGTATGAGAAGATCGTATACAACCTAGTAGACCGGGCGGCCACCGCATGGTTACCTACCCCATCGAGTTACTGAAAATTACCACCTTCCACGAAAAGTAGACCTTAAATAGGTAGGAAAAATGTTGGTCTGCCGGGGCGCAACCTGGAGGAACCTTGGCGGTGCAAAGCTGTGCTACCTACTTTTGACCATCATTTTACCTCATGTGGTTACTGAACAAAACCTTTTCGTTGCTTTTAGTCTCTATTAGTAGAGTCAAAATAATTATGTCTGCCGAGCGAATTCTTGGAGGGTTCCGCAGTCCAACCATTTTTAGGGGCCGCATGGGGGTGCTATTTTACCTCATCGAGTTACTGGATGAAACCAAGTTCTCCTGGTAGCTAAAATGGTCCCCTTTAAATATTAATTGGTCTGCCAGTTCGCAACCTGGCAGTTTTTGCAGTCCAACCAAATAACTACATAGCATAAAACAAAATAGCTTCCCGCTGTTTGTCCCTATGTATGCTTAGATCTTTAAAACTACGCAACGGATTTTAATGCGGTTTTTTTTAATAGATAGAGTAATTCAAGAGAAAGATTTATATGTATAATACTTGCATAATATAGCAGAGAAACACTGATAATTTTAAAGGTTTCTAATGTGTGTCGTAAATAAACACTTTTTTTTCGCTTACATTGCAAACGCTGGCTGAATCCTACAAGATAGATCAAAAAATGTACTACAGTATTATTTACCTTAAAAAGGTCCACATAAAACTTCTTGGTGGTATATGTCTATCTCTTAGGGATAACCCACAATAACCAGTTTTATCCTTTCTTTTTATGAGAAATAATGGCTTATTTACGAAGCGATTTTAAGCAATACAGCATTAATCCTTATCCAATTAAGTACCTTAAATACATTGTGCATGAATGTGATATAGATTAATATGGCCTTAGTATCAGCATTGTACCCCTGCAAAGCCGGGGCGAGTCGCTAGTTTAATATAGTTTGAAAATTAAATGTTCTGTCTATAGACGAAATTTTATTTTTGATTTATTTGGTTGCTTTCTGTTTACCTATTATTTTCAAACTGAAATATTAAATACAATTAGTTTATTATATGCGAAAAACTATTCATTATGTACTTACTACTTACCGTAAAATGGGGGTACTTTGACATTATGTGGTTACATTCATAACTATGAATTAAAAAAAACTCTTATTTCTTGGTTTCTGAACATATCCGAACAGTTTTTTATGGCGTTTGCAGCACTGATACTGCGAAAAGCAAATGGCGCCCATACCATTAAATGTGTTTTTGTTAAAACATTTTTTTAGCAGTGCACAGGTGAAAAGCTATTTTCAAGGCAAGAAAAACTCTTACAGAGCAACGCCCAGTACAGTTTTTTTTACCCCCAGTAGAAGTTGCATGTTGGCGGTACCCATGTGATATCAAGTATGCGTAGCTCCGCATACTTTGAATATTGCTCCGTCAGGAGTGTATTTCATGACTGCGACATGACTGCGACAGACAAAACTGCGCATAACACGATCGCGACAGTTTATTACTGCCGCTAACGTGATTGCGATAGAAGACTTCTGCGCATATTCTCATAGCGACTGATATCCACTGCGGCGCACTCTACTCCGATATAACGCTACTGCGACGTCTGCGACAAGTCGTTAATGCAAAACGGCTCGACTCTGCGACAAACATTTTATCCTGTGGAAAGCTGTGGTTTAGTTGGCAAATTAATTTTTTGTTAAATTTTTTGGAATGTGCTCATCAAGGCCTTTCATTTGATACCCATATTATTATTTTTTTTAGTTTTTAGTGTTCCGTGCCCAAAGGGTAAAAACGGGACCCTATTACTAAGACTCCGCTGTCTGTCTGTCTGTCTGTCTGTCACCAGGCTGTATCTCATGAACCGTGATAGCTAGTATAATATCTAATATTTTTTTTTAAGTTTTTTTGTAATGTGCTCGCTCATCAAGGCTTTTTATTGGACACGCATATTTGTGTTTCATTGAAAAGTTTGCTCCAATTTTGAATTATAAGACTTATATCATCGGCAAAACGAAGGTGTGTTAGGTACTGGCCATTAATGTTGATGCCGAGTTCTTTCCAGTCTAAGAGTTTAAAGATGTCCTCCAACGCGGCTGTAAACAGTTTCGGAGAAATAACATCTCCCTCTCTCACACCACGCTGCAGTTGGATTGGATTTGTGCTCTGGTTCTGTACTCGGACCGACATGGTGGCATTTTTGTATAAATACCTCAACACCTCAATATATCTGTAGTCCACTTGGCACCTTTGAGAGACTGCAGCACCGCCCAGGTTTCAATCGAATCAAATCATAATCCACGAACGCCAAGCAAAGTGGCAAATTATACTCCTCGGTCTTCTGTATAACGTATGAATGTGGTCTATGGTGCTCAAGCCTTTTCGGAACTCGGCTTGTTTGGAATCCGGGGGCTAATTTAATTGTCTAATTTTAAAAATCTATCGCAATCGCTTTCGTTTGACAGATGGATGTGACACATTGCTGCATTTCTTTGCTAAGTTTTTTTTTGTGCCAAAAAGAAACTTCAATGGATTACATCCTGAAAGCGATTGCGATAGATTTTGAAGTTAGACAACAGAAAGGCTGGCTTGTAATATTTTTATGAAAAACCATTATTATACGTTAGTAATGGATTCTCATACAAAAATTGCCGGAGCGGTTTAGGTCTGTCCAGTCCGATTTAGCACCAAGAAAGTTGTCAAAATAATGTTCGAATTTCCAAGCATGTTTGAGAAAATAAATATACTTCATGAATCAATACAAAGAAACAAGCAAGCAAGTAAAATATCGTCTGTAGACTGAAAATGTAACATTAAAATTATAATAAATTTAGTTGGACTGCAAAAACTGCCAGGATGCGAACTGAAAAATCAATTAATATTTAAAGGGCATAATTTTAGCTACTAGGAGAACTTACAAACTATATTAAACTAGCGACTCGCTCCGGCTTCGCATGGGTGCAGTGCTGATACTAAGGCCATAATAATCTACATCACATGCATGCAAAATATATTTAAGGTACTTAATTGGATAAGGTAAGGATTAATGCTGTATTGCTTAAAATCGCTTCGTAAATAAGCCATTATATACTATATATATTTATATATAAATCCTGTTTCGCCTGGCTGGACCGATTTCACTTATTCTTTTTTTTGTTGTGTTTAATATTATCAGGAAATGGTTGTTATGAATGAATAAAATTAAGAAAATTGCACGGAAAATTAGAAAATTTAAGAATACTTAACCACCATATAAAATTATTTTGGACATAAAAACTTTAAAAAATTTAAGAATAAGAATAATTATTTTGGTCAAAATAAACTTTTTAAATATGACGTTTGACATAGAATTAAAAGAATGCGTGCTGCAAATATCGTCAAAGAGGGTGTAATAAAACAAACAGATGCTTCGGTCGGAGTTATTTTATTGAGGAAATAAATGTAATATTAGTACATTATGATACAAGTTAGCTTTGGTTGCTTATTGCACACAAGGCTGTCAGTTGCAGCCCGAGCCGCAGGCGAGGGCGTAACTCAGCCGAGTGTGCAATAAGTAAGAGCTCACGAGTTTCATACGACGTTTTTCAACACATTTGCGAGGAAAAAACAAAGTAATTTACCACACAACAACAAATACGACAAAAACAAAATGATAATCATGATGAGAAAAGGCGAGCAGGTTTTTTTTTGTTTTTTTCACACGCCCAATGCAAGAATATTTTGCGAACAAAGGGGTTAGTGAGCATACAGCCTACTACAAAAATATAAATTTAAGTGGTAAAATGGTAATATTTTAATATTTTTTAACAAAATATTGTAAATTAGGAATAATTTGATAATAATAAATATTTGTTTGACTTAATTAAGGACCTACACATTTATTTATTCCAAAAATGCAAATGAATTTTCAGCGGCATAAAACCTCTTTGTTGTTACTAAAAAAATAACTGTATTACCCGGTTGAATTGAAAATGCTCTGTTTACTCGCATAGAACTTGCAGTAAGGTACCTATTTAACTTTGTAGGGCTAATTCTATAACCAACTAGTGTTTTATATATTATTGCACGCGTTTGTTATAGTTCGGTTTATGGCCCTAAAAGCGATGTATTAGGGCTCACTTTACGAGCAAGTGTGTTGAAAAATTAATTTATTATTTCTTACAAAAAGGATCTTTTTTTTTACATTAAATGGGCTTACTCTTGGCCACATTCAAGAACCATAAGGCTAAGAAGAGGCCGAAGATGAAGCGAGCTTGCCCAGAAGAAGCCTATTCACTCGTGCCTTAAATATCGCTGGGTTATATTCTTTCGGGAATACAGACGCAGGCAGGGAATTCCACTCCTTGGCTGTGCGCATTAAGAAGGAAGATAAAAAACGCTTCGTGCGCATGCATGGAATGTCAACCAAATAGGGGTGAAACCCCGCCGTGCGTCTGGATGTCCGATGGTAGAACGGGGATAGCGAAATGAGCTCATGCAGCTTAAGAGCAAACTCTCCGAAATATAGTCTGTAGAACACCGCCAGACAAGTCCCTTCACGGCGGTGGGAAAGACTGTGAAGCTTGGTTTTTAATAGCGCACTATCCCCTATGAGTTTTCTGGCTCTGCGTTCAACCGAGTCGAGTGCGGCTAGCTGGTACTTTGCGGACCCATCCCACAGGTGGCAGCAATATTCCATGCACGACCGGACTTGCGCTTTGTAAAGAGTTAGAAGCTGTCCCGGCGTGAAATATCGCTTAACCTTGTTCAAGATGCCTAGTTTTTTGGCCGCAGTTTGAGCCTTCGACTCGATTGTGTCACCAAAGTTGAGATCGGAAGTCATCTTTATGCCAAGGAGATCGAGATTGTCATTGACAGGTCTAGTTACACCTCGGAAAGTAGGAGTCAAGTTCAGAGTACTCTTCTTTGCAGTGAATAGACATGCCTGCGTTTTGGTGGCGTTAAAAGTGACTAAATTGTTGTCGCCCCATTGGGAGACAAGACTCAAAGTCGTATTCGTCCGCTCCACCATGGCCTCTCTCAAGGAACCAATTTCTTCCTTGCTGGCCTTTGCATTGGACAAATACCTCTCCGCAACCATGCTGTCGACTGCATACCCAACAATTCCGGGAATGAGCAGATCGTTGATGTGCAGCAAAAAAAGCGTTGCGGAAAGAACGGATCCTTGAGGAACTCCAGCTTCTCTCTCTCTCTCGTTACGTTCCCTCAAATATGGTTGAGCGAAACGATGGCTGGTTCATGCGTCATGCTCGTGAACGGGTGCTGCCTGTGGGAATGGGTCTGCTTCTGTCTGCTTGTACTAAGGGCGTCGCATATATATTTTTTTTCTGTTTAAGATTATCAATCAGTATGGCACTTCTTACTCAAAACATAGAATTAATAACTAATCCTTGTTTTGATTTCTCACTTTTTTATTGCTAATGACCAAAATGATTATTTGGCTTTCGTTATCACGATGTTTTCGTATTTTTTTGTCTATAGTTTTGTAAGTAAAGGCCTATGAAAAGCTTTTGGATATTAGGTTTCAATTCAGTGCCTTAGGATGGGTAGCCTAAGTATGTCATGCTCTCTTTAATCATTTCTGCGGTGGTGTCGTGTGGGGCGGGTCGTTACGTTCCCTCAAATATGGTTGAGCGAAGCGATGGCTGGTCCATGCGTCATGCTCGTGAACGGGTGCTGCCAGTGGGAATGGGTCTGCTTCTGAGTACCTATCTTAACGCATATTGAATTGTAAGAATTGCGTTTTTATTTTTATGTCTTGTATCAAGTGTTTTTTGGTTAGAGTAGCAGACGGAGTGATTTCTAAACTAGTTGAAAGTTATTTACTCTCTCGATTACCTATCTGAATGTAGTAGATATTAAATTTTAACCTACCTACCCATTGTGTGTAACCTTTTGATAATTATTGTGATGGAAAATGACCTCACTTTAAATGTGGAGCTCATTTTTCAATCTTGACGACTCTGTATGAAATATACAGGGAGAAAAAAGCAGCCCTTGACGAGTTTCTTGCCGGTTCTTCTCGTTACAAGGTCTCCCGCTTAGGGTTTGCGAACCGATGGCGTAGCTTCTATGACATTCACAAGTGCTTGTAACAGCCTAGACTGAATAAATTATTTTGAATTTTGAATTTTGAATTTTATAGCCATGAGGTCAGATGAGCAGCCGTCAATAGCCACTCTTATCGACCGTTCGCTCAAGAAATCCGAAATCCAACTGCAAAAGTCAGCAGGTAAACCATACGCTGGAAGCTTGCTCAGCAAACTAGCGTGCCAGACCCGGTCAAAGGCTTTCGAAATATCAAGCGACACTGCAAGTGCTTCGCCATGATTTTCGATTGTTTCACCCCAGATCTAAGAAAACTGAATTTCTTAGTGCTCATCACGGTTAGTTCAGAGCTATTAAATTGGTAAGTTTGGATAGACTAACATACACGTTACTAACATAACAAGTGATATATACTTAATGATTAAACGAACTTACCTGTAAGTGAAGTTCTATCATAATTATACGAAGGATTCGTCCGAAGATATTAGTATATTAACACATGTAGTACCGCTTGCATGTATCACCACTTAGCACGTTATTTTAAAGCAATAACCTAAAAAACCTAAAAAGAGAAGGTTTTTGACTTAAAATTGACAGATATTTTGACATTTCCGGTCCAAGTTTGCCCTGTCACTGCTACACGCCAACCACTTCATTTAGTTTAAAGTCCAAATCCTATGATATTTCCTCATTTTCTTCAGTGGGTAAACAGTTATTGTAAGTTACAATAATGAGTAGGGAGGGTGGGATTCTATACTAATATCTTCGGACGAATCCTTCGTATAATTATGATAGAACTTCACTTACAGGTAAGTTCGTTTAATCATTAATTATACTTCAGATTCGTCCTCGATATTAGTATATTAACACATGTAGATGTTAAAAGCATTATAATAAGAAAATGGAAATATCATTTCTTGCGTATTAGTCTTTTTTAAAAAAGAAAAGAATACCGTTTAACATCATTCTGAACGTTTTACATGATTACATATACTAAAAACGGTACCTATAGATGGCTGGTACAATATATATATACACGCACATATATACATATAAATATACAAGGTTGGTTTGGAAAACTCAGTTTGATTATCGGTGATAATATGTTTTAATATTTTGCAAATATAGCGGAGTCATTGACCATTTCGCCGTGTTACCTGGAACATCTATAGTAATATTTTTTGTTAGGGCTATAAAGGTATCGGCATACGTCGAGTACTAAAACTGGTTGGACACAACACAAGTCTACTTAATTTCATTAAATGTTTCATTTCAGCAATCTATTACTTACATTACATATAGAATTTAATTTCTTTCTAAATAAGAAGTGATTATGAACTGTTTATTTAATATAAATATGTATGATCCATTCTTGTTTTTTTTTTTGTATTGTTTGCATTATTTGTGCAATAGGCAAGGTAATCAAAGTTAAACTTTTAAGATAAAAATGATGAAAAAAGAATAAAATTGGAAAATATGTAATAAAATGTCTTAAGTAATCTAAGATATCCATTGTATTTGTACAATGAAGTCTACGCAAAGGCGTACTTAGTTAAATTCTTTACCAAAACTTGAGATTAGCTCAATTTTGTTCATTCAATAATGAACGCAATATTATGTAATACTGATAATTGTGTTTTACACATCTGTAAAAAAAAATTTTTATTATGTCTATATTAGTATTTGTTAAATAATCGAACTGTTTCTGTTACCAAACTCTGTACTTCTTGATAGTATTAACAGACAGCAGCTTCAATAATAACATAAATAATATACCTGTAAAATAATACCACCTTGATAATGTTATGAAAACCAATTTATTTGTACGATTAATTTCCGTCCCTGAAATTAAAAGTTATAGAATGTTAATACTTTATATTAGAATAAGATATACGAAGAAGTACCTTACATGTGAATAAGAGGTGCCAAACCGAGGCTCAAGATTGTGACGATTATGATGGCACAATTGTTACACCTTCGTTTAAAAAACTGGTGGAAAAGAATTAAAATAATAGGTATCTTAGTGTCAGAATAGTCTTTGTACAATACTAAAACAAAATAGCATTGTGAATGCTATAATCTCAAATTAGAAAATAAATATTTTTGAAATCAAATGCTAGAAATAGAGGAAAAGAAAATCTACTGCATTTTATCTCCACTGCTTAATTCGACTTGCATTGCATTTGAATTTACTCAATCTCAATCTGGAAAATAAAAACCAAAACTGGTGATTAGTTTTTTGAATTTATGAATTGAATAATTTCTATTTAGCATCAGAATAATAATATCTAGAATACTTAACACCCCGCACTGAATACAATAAGAAAAATTGCAATGAAACCATATTGAACTGCATGTTCTAGATAATTGAAATGCAAATATTTTGCAATTTGTGATTCCTGATGTGACCACTAGTGTCTCCTAGTCCACCCCATTGTTGAAAGGCCCAAAAGAAAATATGTCGTCTCTAATTAGACTTACGCGGAATTCTGTGTAAGTATCGATGACATTCAACTAAGTGATTTCTGCAGTTTTGTGAACGTTTGTCTTGTAAAGATCATAATTGCTAATACATCTGTAATATAATGGAAAGTTGCGACGGTAGCTGTATATAAAAAAAAAACATTGTATATAAAAAGATGAACTTCATTTCTTTCAAAAATGTTCGGAGACCCTTATTAATAGTAAATATTGTCCAATAACAGGGAAATCATGCTATTTAAAAAACTTTATAGCCGGTGGCGGTAGTTTTGTAATAAAAATATGGGCACTAAAATGCCCAAAATTTGTGATTTTAAATTCGTACATTACTATCACTTTCCTTATCAATATTAAAACCTTAAAGGTGATGGGATGTCTAGACTGTGTTTTTAAAAACAATAAGTTACATTTTTAATCGTGATAAAATTATTTTTAAGTACTTAGAGTACGTAATTTTTTATAAAAGCTAAATTAAATTTTAAACAGTTCTTAACTAAATCTGATATGACAACCTGTTTTTTTTTTTTTTTTTTTTTTTTTTACTCATGTCACCTTCTGTTGAACCTTCAACAAATTGTAACAAAACTATTATTTGTATGTATTATAACTGTTATGCATTCTGCTCGACTGGAGATGATATACTATAATATATATACATAATAGAAAAATATAATAATAATCTGGGTGACCTTTGTAGCGCTGCTAAATGGTACTTATATTCACACAGACGATTACCGGCGCAAACGATTAAGTGGATCTTTGCGCCTGTAGTCGGTGACCACTGCCTGTATTCGCTGAATACAGACAGATGTCACACCAGCACGCACCCTCACGAATACATTATCTTAACGGGTGTCCTTACCTCACGTATGATGATTGAAGGCAAAAATTGATGATGCATCATCGGCAACTATTTGGATGGGCCGTAATGCCCGTCTGCGAGTCTGCTGTGACTGACGAAACAAACAGCTGATGGGGCTTCCTCGCCGCGTCTCGCTGTTCGCTTGCCGTCGGAGATGAAGCATGTGACATACCTGCCTACGTCTTTTGTTGTCGGTTTTAAGGCAAATAAATATATAAATCAGTTTTAAAATTGTTTTATTGAGCACTGTGCCCGATTTACTTAGTTTTTTTTTTTTTTTTTTTTTTTTTTTTTTTTTTTTTTTTTTTCTTTCTTCACGAAGTAAATGCTTAACTATAATTTAATTTTCACTGTAAAAATATAATTCTAAAGAAGTCTCACTTTGAGACTGTATACGTGCGTCCGTGGCGAAGCACGAAAAGCGAATGAAGTGGTTGGCGTGTAGCAGTGACAGGGCAAACTTGGACCGGAAATGTCAAAATATCTGTCAATTTTAAGTCAAAAACCTTCTCTTTTTAGGTTTTTTAGGTTATTGCTTTAAAATAACGTGCTAAGTGGTGATACATGCAAGCGGTACTACATGTGTTAATATACTAATATCGAGGACGAATCTGAAGTATAATTGGTTATAAAGCTGTTGGGTTATAAAGTAAACGGGAACGGGACGGGAAAGGGAAAGGGGAACGGTAACGGAAACGGGACCTATAATATCTCTGAACCCAACTTTTCATTAATTATACCAACTCGAATTCAATATTCATAACTAAGACAGGACAACGTCTGTCGGGTCAGCTAGTTTCTCATAAAAAGAAAGGATGAAACTGGATATTGTGGGTTATCCCTAAGAGATAGACATATACCACCAAGAAGTTTTATGTGGACCTTTTTAAGGTAAATAATACTGTAGTACATTTTTTGATCTATCTCGTAGGATTCAGCCAGCGTTTGCAATGTAAGCGAAAAAAAGTGTTTATTTACGACAATCATTAGAAACCTTTAAAATTATCAGTGTTTCTCTGCTATATTATGCAAGTATTATACATATAAATCTTTCTCTTGAATCACTCTATCTATTAAAAAAAACCGCATCAAAATCCGTTGCGTAATTTTAAAGATCTAAGCATACATAAGGACAAACAGCGGGAAGCTATTTTGTTTTATGCAATGTAGTTATTTGGTTGGACTGCAAAAACTGCCAGGTTGCGAACTGGCAGACCAATTAATATTTAAAGGGGACCATTTTAGCTACCAGGAGAACTTGGTTTCATCCAGTAACTCGATGAGGTAAAATAGCACCCCCATGCGGCCCCTAAAAATGGTTGGACTGCGGAACCCTCCAAGAATTCGCTCGGCAGACATAATTATTTTGACTCTACTAATAGAGACTAAAAGCAACGAAAAGGTTTTATTCAGTAACCACATGAGGTAAAATGATGGTCAAAAGTAGGTAGCACAGCTTTGCACCGCCAAGGTTCCTCCAGGTTGAGCCCCGGCAGACCAACATTTTTCTTACCTATTTAAGGTCTACTTTTCGTGGAAGGTGGTAATTTTCAGTAACTCGATGGGGTAGGTAACCATGCGGTGGCCGCCCGGTCTATAGCTAATGTACCTGACTTTAAAACAACTGACAATATGCGTTTCTTGTACACCACTCATAACTAAAGCACAAAATATAAAGTTACTAGTGGACCCTGTGAACTTAATGTATCACCTACAATTTATAAATGATAATCTTGCGAATGTTAAAATATTGAAAACCAGCGCCATCTATTTAATTAGTTCGTAAATAACAAAGTAGCTAGAGCCCCTGGGTTACCATCTACGTAAGGGAGGATGCCTGTGTAAAATGCCTGATTTGTTCAGAAAAATATGCGAGCTTTGTTACAGCGAGATCCGCGCATTGCTATGCGGAAAATGCCTGTCAGATCATAAGCTTATCCGCGCCGCCCACCGGTAGTGGCTGAGCTCCGTTTTCTTGACTTGTGTCTAGTGTTTCTGCTTGAGATTTCTCGAACTCGAGAAAACTCGAGAAATTTGGCTTCATTCGAGACGAGAAAAAAATGACCGGGAGCTTGAGAATTTCCGAGTTTCGAATTTGAATCGTGACAGACGCGACGCGCGGCTATATTTCGCTTCTGACTAACACCGCCCGCGCTCCGTGCTCTTTCATTCATTTGTCTGACAAAAGTAAGTTTTCTAGTTATTTAATAGGTTAACGTTGCTTCTGGTCAGGTCTAGCCCCCTTGTATCTATATTATAGACGAGTAAGTAATGACTTGAGTAAAACTTGCAATTTTCAAATGCTTCTATTATTATTTTCACAGGCTCGTAGGTAATTAATTAGTACCTATAAATTAATCTTTGATGCACCAAAACTGCACTGCATTAAATATTATATTTGTGTATATAATATTAGAAGCATTTGAATATCGCAAGTTTTACTCAAGTCATTACTTACTGGTCTATAGATAGATATGATACGAGGGTAGGAATAATCAACTTTAACTGATTTGATTTACAAGTAATGATCTTAAACGAAACTAATAAGTACAGTAATTATGTTTGACTGACTAATAAGACTGAAAAAATAGTCTACTGTTTGTTAAGTTAGGTACAAACTTTGTCAATACTACAGCTACTACTTATTCACGTCGTTATCGTAAATGAAATAAAATGAATAAAAAAAATTTTTCTTTGTTTAATTGTATTTCCAGATTTTTATTGTTACTTATTCTTAAAGTAGACTCGTCTTTATGACTATTGTTCCAATAAGTTAATCTAAGTTTTGATTAATAAATTAATAATAAGATTCATTGAAAATGTTATTAGATCGTTTTCGTGGGGAAATGTAATTTGGCTATGTTTCCGAAATTTATAAAGATAAACGTAAGGCAGTGGTGTAAAAAGATGCAAGAACTTGCGGGGCATCGTATGGTATGGTACCAAATTTTTGAAAATCGTTCCGTAACTATTTTAGGAAAATCGAAAATGGTGGAAAAATAACAACAAAATTTCCCGTTTTTTCGGAAAAAAGTATTGTGGTGCAATAAAGTATCTTACATTAAAAAAAACTTGTATTTTTAATAATTTTATCAGTTTCAATTAAAAGACTCGAGACCCGAGAAAACTCGAGAATTTGACCTCGAGAATTCCCGAAAATCGAGAAATAAAAAAGATCGAGAAATCAGAAACCCTCCGTTCACGCGTGATGGCTTGACCACGGAAATAGGGATTCATTTTTATATATATAGATGACCCTGTCAAAAAAATTAATTTTTTTGACAGGATTTAGAAGTCCTACATTTATAACAAAAATACTGTTCGAAAGTTAATAATACAAAAATATGTAAACTTTCAACTTAAATACGTCATAAAAAATACTGAAGTAAAATTTTATAGGTACGAAATTTGTGTGCTTTTTTGAGTACTTACTACATTTCTCAAAAACTAGGACATTAATGCCCATTTATTTGTATTATTCAAATACACAGGGATATTATCTACAAAACGACTTCAAAATTTATTGCTCTATGTTGCATATTCGAGAGTAATTTTTGTTTGAATCGTTGAACGTTTTGTGGTGCCGTTCAGTTGAGCCGCGCCAAGCCGCGCCGCGCGGTTTGAGACGAACGGATCTAGTTAGAAAAATAAGTTTCGAAGACAAAATTTCTAACGATTTGCTTATTGACGAAGTCGAAAAAGAAATGCCATTTGGAATCTTAACTCCAAGGACTATTCAAATAAATTATTAAACAGAAGGTCTTGGGAAAAAATTGTTTTAACTTTCTCCACCAACCACCATTCATATTTCAGCCATTCGAAAAATGATAAAAAATGTCACAGAATTGAGGTCCACGGCTAGTAAAGCGAGGTCTATTTTCCTCTAAACAGTAGTTAGGTAGGTTTTAAACACGTGTTTTAAAACAACTTGTTATTATCATGCCAACCCTGTTAAGTGGCCAACCACTGGTACCTGCCTTTTTATTGTCTAATTTAAAAATCTATCGCAATCGCTTTCAGGATGTAACACATTGAAACTTCTTTTTGGCACAAATAAAAACTTACCAAAGAAATGCAGCAATGTGACACATCCATCATCCATCTGTCAAACGAAAGCGATTGCGATAGATTTTTTGAATTAGACACTTAGCCCCAGGTTTATTACTGGTACTGGTAACCTACCCTATTATTAATGTTTAAATGATAGCTTGTAAACAAATGAATTTAATAAATATCATACTTTTGGATCTTTTATTTATTAATTTATTGGTTAAGTACTTATAGATAATGTTTAGGGCCATTAACTTACGCTTTTTGATAAAATGTTTTATTGCTAACACTTCTAAAAGGTAAAAACTATTGTAAGTATTAAAAAATATTATAGGTACAATTGAAACAATAAAACGTAATGATGAAGCAATTTGGTTCACGTATCCGTGTAAGGTATTAAGTTAAATATCACAAAACATGATGATCATTTTAGGAGTTTGAAAAAATAATTAAAAGAAACACACCTCTAGGGGGGGGGGGGGCGCTGCCCCCCCTAGAGGTTAAAAATGTAGCCAACTGCAAATAACCAAAGTCCTAGGGCCGTGCAATTGACTTGCTTTTCTGTTAAATCCTGCCCTATCTCAAAACTTGAATAAATTCACTAGGTGCTCTTGACTGTACCTACAATTCATATTTTTCTCATACATCTTTAATATTAACTTGCCCACCTTCCACGTCAATATCCAGTAGAACCGGGGCTTGAAAATTACCTAACTAATTATTTTTTTTTAGTAACAACAAAGAGGTTTTATGCCGCTGAAAATTCATATTCATTTTTGAAATAAATAAATGTGCAAGTCCTTAATTAAGTCAAAGAAATATTTATTACTAGCTGCCGCCCGCGACTTCGTCTGCGTGGAAAGTTTTTTTGCTATCCCTCGTGAACAATACTTTTTTTCGGGATGAATGGTACCCTATGTCCTTCTCTGTACCCCTGACAACGTGTATGCAAAATTTAATGACGATCGGTTCAGTAGTTGAGACGTGAAGGCGTAACAAACAAACAAACGGACTTTCGCATTTATAATATTATAGTAAGGATTATCAAATTATTCATAATTCACAATATTTTGTTATAAAATATTAAAATATTAGCATTTTATCACTTAAAATTATAATTTTGAAGTAGGCTGTAATGCTCACTCACCCCTTTGTTCGCAAAATATTCTTGCATTGGACGTGTGAAAAAAAAACCTACGCGCCTTTTTGATATTTTGTTTATGTCGTATTTGTCGTATTTGTTTTTGTAAAGTTAACCGTTTCAAAGATATACATCGCCAAAGTGGTAAAATGTGTGTCCCCCCCCCCTTTAACTTTTGAAATAAGAGAGTGAAAAATCTAAAAAAAATATATGCTGTAGATCTTAATAAACACTTTCAACCAAAATTAGTTTGAATGAGATATAGTAATTAGTTTTTGAGATATAGCACATTTTCCAAAACTGCAAATATAACTTTGTCATTCATACCAACACTGTGAAAAACAAAGTTATTTTTGCATACGAAAAATGATAGGTGGTATTAAATATGGTATGGTATAAGGTAACTACGGAACCCTTTGGCGCGTGGCCCGACACGCACTTGGCCGGTTTTTTTATTTAATTTCTAATACCAACTTTTAAAATAATAAAGAAAAAAGAAATAAAGTGACAAGGATGAGACTTGTAAAATTGATATGTGAAAAAAGGATAGATAGAGTGCTTTTTGGTGTCATACATGGATTAAAAAGTAAAAAAATAAAATGCACGGATATACCAAACCAAGGAGTTTTGAATAAGGATTGTTAAAAAAAAGGTTGATAATTCGAAATAAAGAGTCTGGATGCATGTATGAAATAAATATAAAATAAGAAAAATTTATGAAATTTATTAACAAATTAGGGTTTTATGATTATAAATAAATAAATAAGATGGGATATTAATGAATATGAGAAAAGCACAACGTAATAATGTAAAACAAAACGGCGGGAATCTACTTTATGAATAAAAATTTTCAGCATAGGTTTGATCAAACTATTTTTGTGATAAATTACATAAAATGAGTGCGTCCAACGATGAAGATAGTTGTCTAACTCCAAAAGAATTGAGTGAACAAGTTTCTTATGCTGAAATTTAGCTTTTTACCAGGAAACTCACGTAAAAATTTTCTCGCTAGTAGAGGTGAAAAGTTGTATGTTTTACACGAGCGAGACCAAAATTTTGTTCTGCCTCGTGACTTTAAATCACTTACTGTACTCAGTAGTCTATATTAGAATCACTCGTTACGCTCGTGATTCAATTCTAGTACTTCGCTAGCTTGTGATTTAAAGTCGGCACTCGCAGCAGTCGCAGCACAAATTGATTTTGGTCACTTGTATAACAAATAACTATTATATATCATTCAAACAAAAATAAGTTAATTTATTTCATAAAAAGTTAATACACCAAATATAATTATTTACCTGCAAAGTTTGCAGGTTACACCGTCTTGTCGCCATTTTGAAACTTAATAAATGTCAATTGCAGTGTTTCCAGCGAGTGAAAATATTTTTATACCAAATAGCAACACTATTACTGGTAATAAATTGAATAAAATCTTTGCTACCGTATAAAAATATACGTCTGTATTTTTTCAAATCTAATGTTGAGTATGCTTATCAAAATCAAATTAAGGGTACGGTGTAGGCTTTTTATTTAATCGTGACTTTGAGCCCGTCCGGAATGGGAGTGTCCATTCTATATACCCAGTTTTATTTATTCTTTTATGCTACAGGCAACAATAAATACCTAAGGCTCCGTTTGGCCTTCGGGTACGGAACACTTTAATTATAAAAACTATGCCTGGATAATATCCCATAATATTGCTACCTACAAAACTAGCTACAGAATTTTATCTGATGACTCATGATTCTATTGTCTTTATCTCATGTTATAGTGATCGCCACAATGACATAAATTATCTCTAAATATAAAAGGCGTTGGTATTGAACGAAATTTTCAGAACCGAAGTATTTCGCTGTCAAGCGTCACTGTTCAATCTGCGAGCGAACATTTGCCATAGCGCCATATTAATAATTAAAATGTTCCGTGTAACATTATATTTAGTGGTTCTTTTATTTTGTATAAATGCAGTGTTTTCAGATGACTCTTTTACGTATGATAGTAATGATTCGGTAGCTCTCCTCCAGAAGTACATTCAAATAAATACAACTACATACAATGACCTAGGTAAGTTGTTTTTTTTGTCGTAATTTTGTTTCGCTCTTGACAAAAAGTGTTTAAGGCGGTTGTATGACCGAAAGTGGCGCCCTCAGAGGTTTTTATTTAATAAGTTATTAATAGAAAAAGATTTTAATAATGTTTATCGTGGAGATTTTAGGGCCCATGGTCTAGTATTTTTAGAAGGTATCACTACATGTTCTCGTAGTCATTCGTAGAAGTAGATAGCAAAGGTGTCAAAAACGGCCACTTTTAGCAGTTTTTCTATCTACTTCTAGCAGTGGCAACTAGGGAATGTAACGATACCGTCTAAAAATACTAGACTGTGGTCCCTAAAATCTCCACGATAAACATTATTAAAATTGTGTATTAGAATTATAATATTAAATAAAATTCACCGCGGCGCCACTTTCGCTCAGGGTACCACCTTAAAATAACTTTTTAAAAAAAATATATGATATTATTATAAAATAAATTCATATAGCTGAGTGAGTAGAGGGTAGGTACGTTCACAAGCGGCTTCTGTCGCGACCAGACCGGGACCCTTTATAATCTCTCTCAGTGAACGACTTACATATTTATAATTAGTCAATATATAGTTTAGTAATTTATTATTATGGGGTGCTTCGCATTGTCATTAAGGTTATAAAGGGTATCCAGCGCGACACTGTGTAGACACATACCTTCAGGATGTCGTCCTCTCAACCAACCTTTCCATATTCTCCAGTCCCGGGGGCACTGAAGTGGTATACTTGTATTATCCGTTACTGTTTCCTTCTCTTCATCTTATTTATGTCCCACCTGTAAGTATAATGTCCCATATTTATCTGGGCTAAGCACACACCTACTTTCTCTAGTTTATCAGATACTAATAAGACAATTTACTTTATACTGTTAACTTTAATATGTATTATTAAATCATTCAACGCTGTTATGTCTTTTATTCTTTATGATATTACTTTATAAACATGTACTACTGCCAATCTTTCTTATCAAGCCTGGAAGATGGCTGCCTGTGACAGGCAGCCCCCTTCCAGCGCTGTTCTTTCATTGTTTCACTTTATCAAACTTTACTAATATGTTTATTACATCAAGGAGCTAATCGAATCAGGACCCTGCGTTCCTCATTCGCCTTAGCCTCCAGTATGCAGTTGTTCATTCCCTCTTAAGTGTCCGGACCTGGCCACCCGTCGGTGAACACATTTAGGTAAAGGCTTATTCTTGGGACTGCATACATCTCGCCGCCGATGGTTTCTGCTTGCCTAAGGCATCCACCACCGGCGAACTACGTGATCAGGCCTGGCCACGTTCAGTCGATCCTATCACGACCAGGATCGAACATTTGGCTCAGTAGTATTGCTTTCGATACTCTATAAATCTAGATTAAGTAAGTATGTGACTTAGCTGTGAAATCCTCGGTGCTACTGCAAACTCGGCCTCCTTTAACTACGATTACACTGGTGTTGAAGAAGATCATCACATTCATTTTATGAGGTTAGAATGACAGATTAGTTCAAGCGCATACGCGCTAGGGAAGGGCGAAAGTGGTGAGTTGTCTGTCTGATTTAGTGTTGCCATTTAATTGTTATTATGTTTAATCAATGTATTTACTTTGATAGTTAGAGACATCGCGATACCGTAATTCGCGACACTCCCGACGACGACAGAAGTTACATGTTCTCCATTAATCTACGCGTCCACTCGCGTATCTTTTCACGAGCCTTTAAAGACGCATCTCTTACTTCTCTCACTTCTTCGGGTTGTGTGTTTTCATTAATGTTGATGCTTTTAGGTGTGCTCTTATCATCACGTCCTTCATCATGTACTGATTGGATATCATCTTCTGTGGTAAGTATTCTATGAGGTATTTGGTCTACTGTTTCTATTATACTTGTTTGTCTGCTTTCTGTTTCAGGTTTGTCGACGAGTTCTTCTGTGGTTCTTGGAGCTGAAGAGATATCTTTGGTGAGACTAGTTATGTCTAATTCTTCTAACAGAGGTAAGTCGTCTAACGTTGCTGTTACGTCTTCTCTTTCGAATTCAAACATAACCTCTTCTCTTCCAGGTACTTCTTCATCAACTTCCAATGGGTAAAGATGAGCGATGGAGCGCGTGAATTCCGTGTCGTTCACCTTTATTCGTGCCACCCTGCATTGACCGTCTGCTCCCTTAAGCAGAGATGTGATCCTTCCAACTTTCCAGTTTTCTCTATTTTTCGTATCTCCTTTAATTTGTACTATGTCTCCTATTTTTGGGATTTCTGACTTAGTAATCCTTGGTTCTTTCAGAGCGTGACGATATCTTTCCCTTAAACTCGGCAGGTATTGCTCGATGAACATCCTTTTAAATTCCTTTAACATGTTTTGTCCTATTTTCCAACCGTCTACTAGGTTTTGTTTTGTCACCGTGCCTTCTTGTGGAAATTCAGCATCCGAAGGTGTTGTCGTGATGCATTTGTTCAAGGTTAGAAAATCTGAAGGCCTAAGAATGTCTTCCAGATCAGATCCTACACAAGTTAATGGTCTCGTATTTATCACCGCTTCTATTTCTTTTATAATGGTGTTAAGTTGATTATCTTTCAATAGATTCTTTGTGAGTGTTCTCTTGAGACAATGTTTAACTAGTCCAACTAGTCTTTCGTAGAATCCTCCATGCCAAGGAGCTAGTTGTGGAATAAATTTCCAGTCTATTTCGTTAGTGATGCAGTAATTGCTTGACAGTATTTCTGCAGTCAGTTTGAATTGTAGTGCATTATCTGAAACTATTCTATCCGGTACGCCTCTACAAGATATAAATCTTCGTAGTGCTAATAAGCATTCTTCTGCTGTAAGATCTTTGACAACTTCTAGGTGTACAGCGCGTACTACCAAACAAGTGTACAGGCATATCCATCGTTTTGCTGTTTTACCGTCGGTCCTTACTTGGAGAGGACCTAAGTAATCCATGCCGGTGTATGTAAATGGTGAGCTATAATTTACCCTTTCCTTTGGAAGCGCAGGAGGTGGTGGTAGTTTAAATGGACCTCCTCCATGCTTAACGCAATTTGTGCATTTTTTAAGTATTTTCTTAACTTGACTTCTTCCTTGAGGAATCCAATATAACAATCTGATCAGACTTAGAGTGTGGTTAACACCTACGTGATAGTTCTTTTTATGTGTTTCTAAGATCACGGTGTTAGTAAATTCACAGTCCTTTGGAATCAGTATTGGATATCTTTTGTCATAAGACCAGTCAGCATTTTGTAGTCTTCCTTTGCAACGTAGGATTCCGTCAACGTCAGTGAACACGTTTAAATTTCTCTTTAAATTTGTATCTTTACCTACTACTTCTTCAGGAAAATGTTTTGCTTGGATTCTTTTGATTTTTTGTACGTATGACAGTGTATCGTCCTCGCATTTCTCTGAGGGATTCTTTTGCAATTCTTCATTTAATTGTTGTCTCTGATTTTGTGAGCTTGGTTCTCCACTCGTGAGACCCTCCCCAATGGGAAAAGAAAATTGACGATCCACAGAGGAATGCGTGGCAATCAGTACACTTTCATCTTGAGTAAGCGGAGAAACTTCCCTCCTACGACTCTTTGGCCATTTCTTGCAGTCTTCTAGCAGGTAATCTGGTCCGGATAACCATTTGTGCTTGAATTTTTCAGAATCTGTGGGTCTAGTCGCTACATCAGCTGGATTTAGCTCTGTTGGTACATACCTTATCGTTGCTGACACATTTCCCTTTATTTCTTCTATTCTTTTCGCTACGAATGGTGGTAATAGCTTACCGCCGTAGTACCAATCGATTATTATTTGACTGTCCGTCCATATAGTATTCTTTTTGGATTTGAAATTCAGAAATTTGTTTACATACTTCAGTAGCCTGCTACCAATCAGAAGTCCTAATAATTCAAGTCTTGGAATTTTGAGATTGTCTTGATCTTTGATGGGTACTAGTCTTGATTTCCCTATCACGAAACTTAACTCTCTTCCGTTAGAAATGTATACTACAGCTGCGTATGCTTTGGTCGACGCATCTGTAAAGGCATGTAGCTGAATGTCTTCATTGCCCTTTTGTTTGAAATATCTTCTAGGTAAGACAATATTCTTTGTTCTTTCTAGTCGTTCTCTAATAATTTGCCATTCTTTAGTTATCTCTTCTGGTAAAGGAGTGTCCCATTTAAATTTGTTTACCCATAGATCTTGAAGTAGAAGTTTTGCTGGCAGCAGATCTGGCGCAGCATATCCGCATGGATCATATACTGAAGCTACGTTTTTTAATATTTCCCTTTTCGTATTAGCCTCTGTTATTTTCTTTGGCCTTAAACTGATAGTGTCCTCTTCTGTATTCCAATTCAGACCTAGTACTTTCACTTCTATGTCTTGGCAAACGTCAGTTGGATCTATTTCCTTTGAGAATTGTCTGGAGTTAGAACTCCATTCCCGAAGATTCATCGAAATTTCTTTGAACGCAAATTTGCATGACTCATACATTTCAATTGCTTCATGGATGGAGTCCGTTCCCGTAACTAAGTTATCCACATAAATGTCGTTCATTATCCTTTTCAGGATTTCTTCATTGGAACGCAGTAGATGGTGTTTCAAAGTAGCGTTTAACAGGAATGGGCTCGATATCACTCCGAACGGAACACGACAAAACCGTAAATGTAGAATATTATCTTCCGTGGCTGCCTTTTCTATGTCTTTTAGCCATAGGAATCTAGTCACGTCCTTGTCTTTTTTGTGTAACGCGATCTGCAAAAATGCCTTCTCTACGTCCGCGGTTATTCCCACTTGATGTGACCTAAATCTTAACAACATTCCTGTCAGGTCTCCCAACATGAGTGGACCACAGTGTAAGCATTCATTTAAACTTTTGCTGTTCTTTGTTTTCGCTGACGCGTCGTATACGATACGTGTAGGTTTTCCTGGATGACTTACTCCATGATGTGGCAGGTAATGGATAGGATGGTCTATACCAATATCACACCTTTCTTGATCGGGTACGCGTTCTATAATTTCTTTCTCTAACTGCTCTTGTAACGTGGCGTTATATGACTTTAATGCTTCTGAATCTAGTTTCTTCAATAAATTTACTAGTCTACCGATTGCAAGACCATAATTGGTTTCTAGTTCAGGTGGATAATCGATCCATGGCCAGCTGATCGTATATCGGTCATCTATTAACTCTATTGTTTCATTAAATTGATTGATGACTTCTTCGTCTCTAGTTAGATTTGGTGAATCGCATATCCCTATAGATTCCAATTCCCATAAACATTTGATGCTTCCATTGTATAATGGTAAGTCAGGCGGAGTTAATTTGTTCTCTACTCCTTGGAAGTACGTTATCACCGATAATGGGTCCACATCCTTAGCCGTGGTTCTTCCGGTCAATATGTAACCAAATCTTGATTCAATCAAGTATAAATTATTTTCCAGTTGGATTTTGTTTCCTAGTATGAATGAAAAATAGAAGTCGTTTCCAATTAGAATATCTACTTTCGGTGACAGTGAGCCGTCATCAGCCAAAATTAGATTTTCTTCTCTTCTGCTTAAGTCTATATTTGAATAAGGAACTCCATGTGATATGTGTGTGACAACGTTTGCTTCTATTTCCAGAATATCGTTTGTTCTGGTTTTCATTTGTAGCCTAACTATTGGACTTTCAATGATTTGAGGAGTTTTAGCACCGAATGTGAAAACTGATAGAGTATTTTCTTCTTCTATGGGCAGTTTTAGTTTAGAAGCTATTTCTTGTGTGATGTAGGTACGCTGGCTGCCAGAGTCTAACAAAACTCGACAAGTTTCTTCTTTGGTATCATCGTTTTCACGTCGGGCTTTGACTATTGCTGTTTGCAGTATAGTGGAGTTAATGGAATTGGCGTGAAGAGTTGTGACACTTTCAGAGTTAGATGTTTGTCCTTTTAAACAAAGTGCTCTATTGTGAAGATTAGTTTCTTTACAGTGAACGCAGAAAGTAGATCTCTTGCAATTATTTCCTTTATGGCCGAGGCCTAAGCAACGATAACATCTGTTCTTTAATCTTCCTTTCCTTTCTTTTATGGTTTTGAATTTATCGCATTGATCATTAAAATGTGATCCTTGACAGAAAACGCATTGCCCTCTCCTTTTCTTTCCCGGTGGAGCATCCCTATTATTTTCTCGTTCTTGAAGCTTCCTTTTCAATGGAAGTCTGTTGTAGTTATTGTATTTGTGAGATGATCCAGGTTCGTTGAATCTATCTTCCTTCTTAATATCTTGCCTTTGTTGTATAAATTTGTGTCTCTTGAAATCTCTTTGGCTTCGGTTGGGTTTTCCTGGTTTCCCTCCTTTTACGTACGTATTCACGTGTAGAGATTGAGTAGTGTACTCTTCTACATTTTCAGAAGTAATTCTCTGCGCATCTTCTCTTGCCGAAATGATCACTTCCAAATGTTGCCGGATCTCCTCAATAGATTCAGTATTCGCTCTCAACTTTAGCTCGTAGACTACGTCCGAAGGCATCTTCTCCAAGATGAGAAATCTCAGATGATCATGGTTGATATTTTGGTTTAATGAATTTAGAATTCTAAGGTGCTTCTCAACTTGGCTAAAGGTCTCCCTCAGGTCCTTTATGCTACCCTTAGAAGCCTTAGGAATCTTATGTAGAGCTGCGTAGTGTGCGTCCACTATGTGACTCTCCTTGCCGTACCTCCCCTTTAAAATAGATACAGCTACCTCGTAGTTCTTGTTGGTAATTTCAAGTCCATCGATGATCCTCTTCGCATCGCCTCTCAAAGAACCCTTGAGATAGGATAGTTTATCCACATCAGACAGATCTCGGTTCCCTATGTTGGAACTGAACTGATCCCAAAACTGGTACCATTCTAGTATATCTCCTGAGAATTCTGCTAATTGTAGTTTAGGTAACTTTCCGGTCAATGCGATACTTCTACCAGGCGTTGCTGCAGGTGTAGCACTTTCTTTTACTCTTTTCAGCTTGATATTTAATTCTGCGAAAGTTTCTTCGCCTCGTAGTTGTATCTCACTGAACGAAGTGATCTCTTCCACGAAGGATCCTAGTTCATTTATCGACAAACACTGATTTAATTCTGTACCAAACCTCTTTACCGCATTGTCTAGTTTTGTGAGCAATATTTCTACGTTTTCAGCATCTTTTAGGTTAATATTATCTTTGTACTCGAGAGCCTCTAAGGTAAGCTTTTCTATGGCGTTAGCTATAGACTCTAGCCTATTTAGAATAATTTTTTCCATGTTTCTGGAAATCAAAAAATTTTAAATTTATACCATATAATTTGATTTTCTAAAACCCTACACCCTATATAGTGTTAGTTTCAAATCGCCTAATACACGTAATGTAATATTTCTTAGAAAAAAAAAGTTTTTTATTTATCACCCTGTATGTTAAAAACACGAGTCGAAAGTTTGCACCTCAAAAATGAGCCGTCTGCCAACCGTCGACCAACCACACAAACAAATAACATTTCAACAATTGACACCCTGTATACACTGTGGCGTGTCAGCTGTCGGTACCCTCCCTAATAAGTAGCATACCAAAAACTGACACCCTGTATATTTTTTAATTTTCATCAAGATGTGAGAAATAAGTTATTTTCTATAAAGCGGTGTGTTCTCTGAGTCGAACACATCCATAAACTTGTAATTGTAATATAAATTCCTTCATTTAAAATTATTTCTATAATTGTTTTAGAATTCAATTGAATTCAGATTTTATTTCATCAGTTATCATCCTTATTGACGGATAAGCAGGTTCATTTCATCAGTTTAGTTTCAAAACTTTAAATTTCTAAAAGTGTTTCATGCTCTGCAATTTACCCCAGTATACCCTTTCAGATCATATGAAAATATTGGTATTATTTTTGTAACTCATACTTACACATGTGAAGAACCAACATTATTTGTGTATGCATCCACAAAGAATGTTACGTTCCCCATGTATTAACATAATATTTATCTAAACGAGTACCAAATCAGATTAGAGGTACTTTGGTCAAATGGGACTATTGTTTTGCATGAAATACAATCAAATTGAATATATTCATTTAGAAACATGTTTATCCGTTGGTTTAATTTTGTTTTGCAAATATTATTTAGTTTGTGTTTACTATACCTATCATGAACATAAGAAAATGTGTACCTTAGTTCTTTCTATTAGTTTATTATTTATGAATTTTAAGTACCTATGTAGTCATCAGCGACTTGATTTAATATTTATTCGATCACCTATTTAGAAATATCAACCTTTAGGTTAGTAATCTTTACATAAACTCAGATGATACAACCTTATTGTTAGGTATACATGAGTATCTCACCTCATGCCACAATCGCTTGCCTACAGAACCCTTAGAATAATTTTACTGTCAGACTTGACAGAATATGAGTTGACTTGGTAACTACCACAGCTTAAAATGTCAATAGTTTACCTTGCTATCTTCCTTGTCGATCCTGATCATCAATTCAATCAGACCTTTCATTCAATTTGGAAATATGCACTTAAAGGTAGGTAATTTTCTCATAGGAATCTTCTTACTTCTTTGCCACAACTGTGACCTTTCCAACGTCAACCTGTAATTTCCATACGTTTTGTGTGTTAGGAAAGCTATGAGCTACTTTCTTATAAGATTCATCGAATTTTCCTCACAATTGTGGGTGGATGATGCATTTTGTCATCCAACTATTTCTGTATAATATTTATTTATGCTCGTTAGTGAATTGTATTGTAGACATTAAAACTCAATCGCCTTACTTGCTTTTCTCACTAATGAGTCATATTTCACAAGAAACCTTAGTTACATTTACTTATTAGATGTTTCCAAACAAAATGCCCTATGCAAATTTTGGCAAAGTAAATATTGCTTAAACTCACCAGTACTTAGTTATGTAGTCTACCTGAGACTAATTTGTCGTTTAATCACAATTTTATTACTGAATTATGACGCTCCTGTGGAAAATAAACAGTACTATTTAGGATTTTATCCTTTTCAGGCAGACTTCTCAACACCTTCCCAAGACGCCATCTTCAAAGTACGAAAGAACTTCCCTGTCTTCAAAGAGACCACGCGTAACTTGTTTACTTCAACCTATCCAGTGTAATTGTTTACAACATCATTAAGTAAATTAGTTGCCGAATTTTACATAGTTTATTTCTTAAATCAAATACAGTTTCCAATTGAAATCTATTAAGAGTGCGTTCATTTGCCCTCTTACATGACGGATGACGTCTTTTACATCACTTCCGGTTAAGGTTCATTTTCATTTGACAAATAAAGGCCGCGTTCCGAATCACGCTGACAGCGCTGTCAGCGCGAAGTCAAATACACACCAAACTACGAGGTGGACATTTCAATTAATTCCAAACGCTATACATTCTATGTGTACTCGTTTTATAATCTTTCAATTTAAGGTATCTTTAAGAAACTTTCAATTTAGCATTTATTTGTGCGCCGTACATGAATAATTATACCATGCTTTTACAATGATGGTATAATTTAACTTTGGCGCCTTTAAGTAGCTTTCATGTGGTTTTGCTTATAAGGAACCAGTACCAAAAATATCTCATAGATGTCACTACTATTCAGTTTTACAGAAATGGAATAGGATTTAATTGTTTCTGAGAATTTTACCAATGGAAAGTTTGGTTGAGATTTCGCTTTGGGTTGCTTGATCGGGATTCTTCTATATCCCAGCACCTCCACCATTGTCGCGACCAGACCGGGACCCTTTATAATCTCTCTCAGTGAACGACTTACATATTTATAATTAGTCAATATATAGTTTAGTAATTTATTATTATGGGGTGCTTCGCATTGTCATTAAGGTTATAAAGGGTATCCAGCGCGACACTGTGTAGACACATACCTTCAGGATGTCGTCCTCTCAACCAACCTTTCCATATTCTCCAGTCCCGGGGGCACTGAAGTGGTATACTTGTATTATCCGTTACTGTTTCCTTCTCTTCATCTTATTTATGTCCCACCTGTAAGTATAATGTCCCATATTTATCTGGGCTAAGCACACACCTACTTTCTCTAGTTTATCAGATACTAATAAGACAATTTACTTTATACTGTTAACTTTAATATGTATTATTAAATCATTCAACGCTGTTATGTCTTTTATTCTTTATGATATTACTTTATAAACATGTACTACTGCCAATCTTTCTTATCAAGCCTGGAAGATGGCTGCCTGTGACAGGCAGCCCCCTTCCAGCGCTGTTCTTTCATTGTTTCACTTTATCAAACTTTACTAATATGTTTATTACATCAAGGAGCTAATCGAATCAGGACCCTGCGTTCCTCATTCGCCTTAGCCTCCAGTATGCAGTTGTTCATTCCCTCTTAAGTGTCCGGACCTGGCCACCCGTCGGTGAACACATTTAGGTAAAGGCTTATTCTTGGGACTGCATACATCTCGCCGCCGATGGTTTCTGCTTGCCTAAGGCATCCACCACCGGCGAACTACGTGATCAGGCCTGGCCACGTTCAGTCGATCCTATCACGACCAGGATCGAACATTTGGCTCAGTAGTATTGCTTTCGATACTCTATAAATCTAGATTAAGTAAGTATGTGACTTAGCTGTGAAATCCTCGGTGCTACTGCAAACTCGGCCTCCTTTAACTACGATTACACTGGTGTTGAAGAAGATCATCACATTCATTTTATGAGGTTAGAATGACAGATTAGTTCAAGCGCATACGCGCTAGGGAAGGGCGAAAGTGGTGAGTTGTCTGTCTGATTTAGTGTTGCCATTTAATTGTTATTATGTTTAATCAATGTATTTACTTTGATAGTTAGAGACATCGCGATACCGTAATTCGCGACAGCTTCAGTCACCCGTGACCGTTGCTAAAAAAAATGAAACTAAATCCTAATTAATCACTACTAAAGTGGGTACCAACTTTCAATAAAACCGCGCTAGAAGTGTTCAGTACTTTTATTTAAGGCTCTTTTATAGGTCCACTAGCGCCGCCAATACATTTATTTTTATTACTATCATCTAGTAATCGTAAACCAAGTATATATAAGGTCCTTCTTAAATAGTGCACAAAATTTTAAGGGGTCAATGTACTCATGCATACAAACAACTTTTACTATGGTACCAACATTGAATTCGCGAAAAATAAATCAGCTGTTCCATACATTTTGATCTATGGATTTTAAAACTTACAAAATGAAAACTGTTGAAGAGTTAAAAAAAATATTAGAGACAATTTAAGAGGGCATGGTTGTTTCCTTTTTTTAATTGTTGACCTGGTTTACGAATAATAAAAAATAAATGAATTGGCGGCGCTAGTTGACGGCTATAAGGGCCTTAAGGGACCATAATAGGAAAACATGGTTTGCGCGGGTCATATTTTTATATAGAAAACTAGCGGCCGCTCGCGACTTCGTCTGCGTGGAATGATTTTTTGCTATCCCTCGGGAACAATACTGTTTTTCGGGATGAAAAGTTCCCTATGTCCTTCTCTGTACCACTGACAACGTTTATGCAAAATTTCATGATGATTGGTTCAGTAGTTAAGACGTGAAGGCGTAACAAACAAACAAACAAACGGACTTTCGCATTTATAATATTAGTAAGGATGTAATAATAATATAATAATAAATATCAGAATATCATCAAAAGCGTAGCCATATTTTTGGCGTAAATAATAGCGGAGACGTATTGAATTCTACATCAAAATACACTTTAACTTAACGTACTGTGCAGTTGCTTCAATAACTTTTTTTAAGAAAGATAATTGTGCTAAAGATAATGATGAAAAAGCAACGAAAAACATCGAAAAAGTGCAGAAGTGAGGTTATTTCCCATACTCTTTACACGTAAAGAAAAAGACAGAGACAAATGATTTCGCATAACGGAGCCTTAAATGTTGCAGAGAGCACTAGGTACGTATTTTTGTGGATGTAACAAGCTTTTGAAAGAAACAACTGAAAGTGTGATTCGAGATCAACTAAGAACGGATATGGATGGTATGCGGCCCATAAGAATATGAAAGTATGTTTCGCTGCTAGAAACATGGAGAAGATTATCGAACTATTCTTGTTGAAAATAATTTTATACCTTTTCTCGATGCAATTCGACGCATTTTCGAGCTCTTTATATATTTTTAGGGACTGAAGAAACTGCCGGAATTGTGTATAATTTATACAGCGTTAATTCTAAATGAAAGTTTCTACCTTTAACGGTTTTTTAATCTAAATTGAAATTGAAAAAAATCTTTATTTAAATAAGCTCACATCCTTTATTCCCCACTGCTCAACTTAACTGCCCAACTGAATAGTTATAGCCCAACTATAGACGGGTCAAAGAAAATTCCTTCTGCTTACAAAATTAAGTAAATATTTAATAAAATTAATCTCCTCTAAATCTATGCTACCCTGGTACTTTGGTTGAATAACAGGGGTTTTATTTAATAATGAAAGCAAAATAAATATTTCAATTGTTTTTTTGTATTTAGCGAAAATATAAATTAATCGTTTACGGGGTTCACATTCACACTAGCGTAGTGGGTAGGCAGGAGTAATTGTAAATTACCCGTCCACCGGTGGATAGGAAAAGTCCAGTGGGTGGACGGGTCGGAATGGAAATTATTTATTAGTCTGCCACTGTCGGAAATAACTTTTTTCACGGATACATTTATTTAAGTCTTTAACGGGTGTAACAAGACCTTCAACGAAGCCGAAGTCCACGTATTCCGCCCATTATTAGGATCATTTTTGTCTTTTGGACTATACCTGGGAAACCAATAGCTACGAAGTTATTGAAGGTCAAAGTCAAACATTTTTTTTCAAATTTTTTATGATATCTTATTATATCCATTATTGCCTTCTTCTGTCCAATGAACCATTCTCAAAATTTTAAGTATTTCGCAACAAACAATGACATCAAAACGACTTCACTCGATAATTCTCATGAGCACGCACATAAACGCTGCCTTTCAACTCGGCCGCAAGCAGCTGTGTAGCATACACTCGCAGGCGGGATCTGTTGTACGCGTTACATTGCGTGGTAAAGTATGCAATGCTTTTTTAACACCAAAAATCAAAATCGTTTCCCAGCAATAATTTTGAACAGAAATGGTCCTGAGGATGGGCAGAATACGTAGACCTCGGCTTCGTTGAAGGTCTTGTTACACCCGGTATTTTAATTTTATGAAGTTACCTAAATAAAGTTTTTTTTAACATCATGAAACTTCTCAAGGAGAGCAGATAGTAGTTGGGCAGTGGGGAATACAACCAGTTGAGAACTTAGTTGAGTAGTCTAGCTGAGTAGTTGAGCAGTCTAGTTGAGCAGTGGGGAACAAAGTGAAAAATGGGCGTAAAAAACTTGCCAGTTTTATCATATGGAACGATATTTACAAATCAGCACCCTGGAAGCTTGTTGAATGGAGAAGGCAACTGTCAAAATGGCGCTGCATACGCTTGTTCCACGAGAGCTACGAAAACAAAGTACTTTTACTTAAAAAAAAATCGTTTTTTTTAGCTTTAACATGATAAAATTCTGGCTTTATAAATGTTGGCACTTACAAATTTCCAAAAAATCTGGATATTATACAAAAAATTGATAAATTTTGTAAGCATAAAAACGTCTTAATTTGGCTTTCAATTCCGGCACTCGCATTGTAGAATAGTCTTTTATATCCATTTTGGGTCAATGGGTCTTTTCCGATAAAAAAATACCACAAAATAAATACCTATTTTCCCATACATTTGTTCTGAACGTCTACTGTTTTAGGAACAAGCGTACGCAGCGACATCTACAATTAGCTTTGCGTTGCCAACCCTTTGTTGTACTGTACCAGGAGGGCGTTGAATGCCCCCTGCGTATAGTTGACTCACGGATTACACGTGTATAAAGTTGTGCCATAGGTAGATTTTATAGCTAACTGTGAAAATATTACAGGTCCGGCTATAAAATTTTGGAAAACCCTAGCGAAAGAAGAAGGAGTGACATTGAAGAAGCTCACTTTTAAAGATAGCAGGAGTTCGGTGCTGGTAATAAAATGGCCGGGAACACAGCCAACCTTAAAGAGTGTCATGCTCAACTCTCACATGGACGTCGTACCGGCTTTCGAAAAAGTATGTACGTATTTTTGAATTGCTGGTTTTCCATTGAAAATCAACATTCTTTGCAAAAAAACTAGATAATTGTACAATACAGTTTTCAGTAAAAAAAGAAACGTTATCATTATATACCTACCAATTACTTTTTTTAAGGTTCCGTACCTCAGAAGGAAAAAACAGTATCCTTATTTTTATGATCACTTTGTTGTCAGTCTGTCGGATCGTGTTGAAATTAAAACCATTTAGGTTTACCCTTACCCTTGAAGCTGTGAAAAAAAGAAAAAAGATACGGCTGTTTAGGGGCCATCCATAAATTACGTCACACCGAATTCGAATTTCATGATATTTGACCCCCTACCCCGTCCTTGTCACAGCGGGTCACATATTTTGTGATGACCCCCCTTCCTAGTGTGACGTCACATATTTTACAAGTTTACATCTAGAAATAATGATTGAACTAAAACAACAGTTCAAAAATTTGTTTTATTTCAATTTAAATGATTTTGAAATGTGACGTCACAAAGTTTAGGACCCCTTCCACCCCCTTGTCACACAATGTCACACTTCGTCGACCCCCTCCCTCCCCCTTGACGTGTGACGTAATTTATGGATTGCCCCTTATGCCGCAAAAAACACATATTTTGACACTCTCAAGAGAATGTAATATGTACCTTATGCCTACGTACGGAACCCTCGGTGGGCGAGTCCAAATCGCACTTTTTCGGTTTTTTAGGGTTCTGTACCCAAAGGGATACATAATGGGACCCTATTACTAAGACTCCACTGTCCGTCTGTCTGTTTATCTGTCACCAGGCTGTATTTCATGAATCGTGACAGCAAGACAGTTGAAATTTTCACAGATGATGTAATTCTGTTGCCGCTATAACAACAAATAGTAAAAATAGAATAAAATAAATATTTAAGGGGGACTCCCAAACAACCAACGTGTTTTTTTTTGCCGTTTTTTGGTACGGAACCATTCGTGCGCGACCCTTCGTTGTCCGAGTCGCACTTGGTCGGTTTTTCAATTTTGACGAATCTGTATGAAAATACAGGGAGGAAAAAGCAGCTCTTGACGATTTTCTTGCCGGTACTTCTCGTTACAAGGTCTCCCGTCTAGGTTGTGCGAACCGACGGCGTAGCTTCTATTTTTCAAGTTACAGTCTTGTAACAGCCTAGCTAGATTGAATAAATTATTTTGAGTTTGAGTTCTGTGCCGCCGCTGCCTGCTCGGCTAACGGTCGCCAGTATGTTTTTAGTCAGCCAATTGAAACTCTTCATCCATACCAAAGTTTGGAATCATCTTTGTTTAAAAAATGATATAATCTAGATTCTTGGATACCGCATCGTTTTGTGGTTGGTGTTATTTTGCGGTATATCTAAATTAGTCCCTAAATGAACAATTTATATCGTTCCCTATACTTCGAATGAAAGACCCGACGTCTGGTCGATATCCCTAATATTCCTAGGGTGAAAAATTACTAGTCTTATCGACACAACAGGCAGGTCATTAAAGTAGACTAATATATCTGTACATCAGAGCCAACAGGTCGGATGTCCAATTTTTACGAAAATCACTTTTGTTCTAGAACACACTTAATTTTTTGTCCTCTTTCGGGCTCTCTTATCATTATTTCGCTATCTCTTTTAATCACAAAGTTAAGCATACAAAAAAAAGTCGGATGTCCACATGGCTTTAGAGTGGGACAGAAGCGCGTCTTACTCTAAGGCTTTAGAGCAAAAACAACTAATGTTTAGTTGAGACTTTTTACCTTTAGTAAATTTGAAATAACGGTTTAAAAGTAGGTCTTATGTTCATATAAGACATATCGTTTCTGAAATTTTTTTAGAGCGTAGCGTCTGAAATTAACATCAGACCTTTTGGTTCGGGAAATCCACACAACTTCCAGAGTGAAAGAGATAGCATAATTTTATAATGGGCGTTAGAAAGAGACAAAACGATAACATACGCTCGACGAGCGCCGACCACTCGCGGCCGCACACGGCCAGTAGCGACGGGCAGTGAGTGTCATGTAAAAACCAGTTTGTTCGTGTTGCGATCGCGGGTGGAACAAATAATTATTCATGTTTATTATCAAATGCAGTGTTTTAAACTTTACAGCATGAATCCTCGTGTCAATAGGATATTCCAGGAGTTAAGGAAAGCTGGAAATATAAGTATGAAGGTGTCATATCGATTTTTATGTTTACTTACCCCATTTACCCTCTAAGGGGTTGATTTTCAAAATCTCCGAATATATATGTTTGCCTATTTATTTTTAGACGTGCTCCTACGAAGTTTAAAGTTATAATGTCTATTTTATATTCTTTTTCCATACAAAATTTGAACCCCATTTTCACTCCTTAGGGGGTTAAATCATGTCCACCGTGTTGGACTTCAAAATAAATGTCATTTTCGCAATCGTCATACCACAAAACCCCAATAACGACATCCATATCTATTTTAGGTTTATTTACCCATTTCACCCCTATTTCATCGCCATAGGGGTTGAAGTACTAACAATAACAATATAAGTTGCGTTAGATTTTCTTTCATAAGCATATATTATAAATTAAGTGATTTTTACTTCGAAAATGAAGGATTTTCTTCTATACACAACTTCATACCCCTTTTTACCCCTGCGGGGGTAGAATTTTGAAAGACGCTGAGACCCGTATTCAGTGGCGTAGCGTGTGTTTGTGCCGCCCGGGGCGGACCCGAATTTTGCCGCCCCCTATTTTCATTATAAGTCAAGAAAATCAGTAATTTTTTTTTTAAATAAGTAATAATTATCTACCTTATTTATTTACTAAAAATTTACTCTTCAGGTTTTTTTTCGGTGCATAATCTTTTATGTAGACGCGTGCTCTGGGCCATACGGTGATAATAGTTTGGTAAAAATCATTACCACCAACGACAGTGCAGCTTAGTCGCGGCGTGCGCAGCGCGCCGCGCGCTCCGGGCCATACGATATGATTATTTGGTCAAAATCGTCAATGATAGTGTAGTACTTATATTATTTTTTAATGTTTTTTGTGAAATTTTGCCGCCCCCTAAAAAGTGCCGCCCGGGGCGGGCCGCCCCCCCGGCCCCCCATCGCTACGCCACTGCCCGTATTTATTGGTTTTCAATCGTCAGCTTAAACACAAAATTTGAAGATCCTAGCTTCAAAACTGAGGGACTTTCATACAAACTTTCATCCCTTATTTCACCCCCTTAAGGATAGAATTTTTAAAAATCCTTCCTTAGTGGATGCCTACACTGTATGAGGTATCAAGTCTCTTGGTCCAGCGGTTTGGGCTGTGCGTTGATAGATCAGTCAGTCATTCAGTTTACGATTTTATATATTAAGATACGGAAAAACCGATATCCTCTGTCAAATACAAAGATATTATGACACTTTTACAATAGATATCGGCAGAATTCCATGGTTTTTACAAAAATCTGCATCACGACAGCACTGCAAGCGATGTTCACTGCGAGACCGATCAGACTCTAGGCGGCGACGAATAATCAGCTGCGTTCTAATGATAATTATTGTTCTACTTATTACATTTATTTTAATAAACCTACCTACTTGGTACATTTTATTTTTCTTTGGTATAATACAATTCTTGCTTCTGCGTTTCTTTTAAAATGTTATTATCTCAAAAACTTAAATGTTCAAGAAAAAGTCGGATGTGTATTTGTAAGAGCAGGTCAAATATCCCCGGACCAAAATATCTTATTTTCACATACTATTTATTGGATTCATGTTTGTTTTCGAACCATTTGGTCAGATCTTAATATGAGCCCTAAAATTGTTATTCAAAGTTAATGTTTTTTAGAACCAAAACAGCGGATGTTATTATCCGACCATGTCATAAGAAAATACCCTCATTTTTAAGGTCGGATGTTGCTCTTTTTTTATAATTCAGATTTAATTGCGTTACTGTTCTTGGAGAAGGGATGAAATAGTATAGCGAAAAACAATCATTATTAAATAGTAATTTTACTCACCTAAAGATTTTTCGTAAACTTAGTAGTCTAAGTTAGTAATCAACGTTTAAAAGTTAAAATTCCTTCTCCTGTAAAGTATCAAAAATGGACATCCGACCAGTTGGCTCTGATGTACAGATATTAATTAAATGAAACTAACCGAATGGCAATATAATAATTACCACAAACTTCACGAGAACTAAGCACTAATAATAACCATAATACTTCTGTCTCTGTCTCAAAACTCAAATCAAGAAATTAACTCGTCTCTACATAAACCACCACCCTGTTCCCTGGCCGCGCTTGCAGTCCCGAGCCAAACCACGCCTTCGCCCTTGCACCTCACCATCCCTCCTTCCCATTATTTCTTTTCTATGGCTATTGGTATCCCAGTCCATGGCCTCTCTTCAGAGAGCAGTTCCTTCAGGAAAAAACCTTCTCTTCTCCGAATCAATTTGTATATACAAGGTTTTTTACTGCCTTTTCCAGTACGAGCGTTTAGTTAGTGAACGAAAATTCACATAAAATTTTATTGCAGGACGGATGGAGCTTTCCTCCATTTTCAGCAGCCATATCGAATGGCTACATTTACGGCCGCGGCACACAGGACATGAAGTCAGTCTCGATTCAGCATTTCGAGGCCTTGAGGAGGTTGAAGGCCAAAGGCACCACATTGGCGAGCAATGTCTATATGACTCTAATGCCAGGTATACTTACATTACAATCAACAGTAGGTATTATTCTTTTGTGCAATATGCCTTTGGAATACATAAATTATACCTTTTTTGTCCAAAATAATGTACCTACCAGTGGCGAAGGGTCCATACAAGCCGATTCCCATCGGCTTACCTTTTAGAAATCCCACCCCACTGATCCACTATGCAGATCATAGCATTATTATAGTGCGGCTTACCTTCGCCATAATTTCACCCCTCGCCACTGGTACCTACCTAACCTTTTTGATCAGAAATCCTGAACGAGATACAAGCAATATTATGTAACCTCCGCGCATATTTTTTCCTTTATCTACACCCATGCTTTAAATCCTCTGTGGGTTCTGAAACGGTTAGCTTACTGCTAAGGAACTCGATCCCGACCCTTATTTCTGATCCCGGGATTTCGGGATTACACTTAGCCAATCCCGGGATCCCGGGACTTTTTCGGGATTGAAGATTAAAAACAAAAATATGGAAATCTTACAAAAATCGGCTCTATAATCAACAAATGAAATAGACAAAAAAAACGTAATTAAGCTTTGGTCAAAAATCGACGCACTTAATTAAAATTGTAACAAACACCATCATATTTTACATTACAATACAGAGCTAGATGAGACACCACACACCTTGAGAGCACTGGCACTGAGCGTTTCGCTTCACGCAATATATTTTGCAACTTTTTTAAAATTATACCAATCACGAAAATCCCGGGATTATGAAAAGTTAATCCCGAAAATTTCGGGATTGAAAAACGTTCGGGATCCCGGAATCCCGAAACCCGAAAATCAAATTCTCTATTTAGTGCCAACATAACAATATCCAAGAGAGGAGATGTCGCGCTACTCCCCACGCCCACGCGCGACGAATTACATTATGAAATTGAGTAAAATATTATAACACTCGTTCGGATGATAAAATGACGAAGAGGGGAGGAAAGTTAAAGTCAAAGTAAAAGTTAAATTCAAGGTCAAGGTCTAGGTCAACATCAAGGTCAAGGTTAAAGTCAAAACACTTAATAGAAGATATCATGGGAGTTTTGAATCCTGTATTAAAATATTGTTTGATCCAAAAAAAAAATATTTAAAAAAATGGGTGTAGAATTAGATAAAGTCTTGTATGCAACTGCACATAATTAGGTATTAAAACACTCATGTGATACTATCATGTATGACACGAGGCGTGTTTTAATACTTACAGTTGCATAAATAACTATTAAGTACTTAGGTACGTAAAATAATTACACTTTAATCATTGTAAGTTAGTTCTACGAAATAAAAACAATTAATTATTGAAGTTTCAAAATTAGTAAAACTCTTTACCGTATGTTTTGTGTTTTTATTATTAACGTACAGCGACGACTGTACAAAATTTGATACATAAACATATTTTAATAACTATATTAAATAGTAATACTTACCACTTTATTATGTATTGTAATTGTACTATATATTATGTGTTCTGTGGTATTGTAATAGTACGATATGTGTGTGTAAAATCTTTCTATGTACATAAACGTTTTACTTCCAGATGAAGAAGTAGGCGGTGTAAATGGCATGCTTCCATTCTTAGAGAGCGATAAGTTCAAGTCCATGAACGTGGGCTTCGACCTTGACGAAGGAGGTGCGGTCGACTTGCCCGTTATACCTGTGTTTTACCAAGACAAGGTGGTGTGGCGTAAGTACTATTAATGTTGATTCATAGATATTTTACATAACTCATTAGAAGTTTGAACTCATTAGAACTCAATTGAAGCTAAAAAAAAACACCCGTTATGCTTACTTGTGTTTATCAGGGCGTGGTCAAGTGGTTCGTACACCGGTTTTCAAGGTGTCGCCATCTCTGAGATCGGATACCCGGCTGGGTTAATTTAGAAAACAAATTTTTATATACTATATTGGCGCAGGTTTGGGTGTTTGTAGTTCCACCGTTTTCTCTCATTTCCACAACATTATGTACAGTTCAAAAAGTTTCGGTTAGGTAAATGTACAACTAATCAGATCACCTAGGTACCTTATTCCTAAACAAAAATAAATAGTAGAATGTTCTTGGACAATGCAACTAACTGGCCTAAAAAAATTCGATATGTTGTATAAACTGTCTACTACAATATAAAGCTATAGCTTGATACAGGTATATTTGCTCGTAGGAAAGAAAAGGACAGAAAAAGCTAGCTGAACACTGGTTTTATGATGTTAGTAAATAAGTGCATACCCACTTGCAAAAGTACCTATTTTTAACTTTTTTTACTGATGATATCTTTTTATGGGTGAGTTAGATTTGTATGGTCTCTTTATAAAAAATGAAGCTAGCGACGATACGTGTTGCATGGATCCGGTATAGCGAGATATTATTAGTTTTTTACTTTTTTTGTACTGTAGTTAAAAAAATATACTTTTTATATTTTGTGTGACTATATCTTAATACCTCCGGGAGATATTTTCTTTGTGCCTTAGTAAAAGTTACTACTAACTATAATATATGTTCACTGATATCACTCACTGTTCTATACAACACATGTATTTTTTAGGCCAGATTACTATGGAAGAGTGGCATTGTTTTCATGTAAAACCGTTCAAGTGTGAAATGCTAAGTAAGTAGGTAGGTACCATACAAAGTTGTCGTATCTTTTTACATGGTTTTTACAGAAATAAGAGTTGATTGCCATGGTGTTGCTGTACATGGCTCCTTGTTCCCAACCACTAACTCTACGGCCACTGGAAAGGTAAAGTTACCTGAGATTCAAAACGATTTTGTTCTATTATTAGGTGAAAAACGTGTAATTATCTATGCACGCTTAAATATGAAATAATTTAAAATACTTTATACGCTTTATTTTATAGATTGTTCTAAACTATATTGTTCCAGTGCCACAATGTAGAGACGAACTTGTTCGCGTTTCGAGATTCTCAGTATTTGAGTTACTCCAAAGCACCGATCACCGACGCTGGCACTTACACATCGGTGAACCTTAACAGGCTGTCTGTAAGTTTATTTTGAAATAACACCGAAACTTTTTTTTTATAAAATATTCAAGTAAATGCTAAAGGGATAGGTACATCTAAAATAAAGCGTAAAGCGAGATAGCAATGAGAAAACGCCGCGCGCGGGAGCGAGGCCGTTTCGACAGATTTGGCGCAAAGAACACTAAAGGATTTGGCACACTGGATGCGTTCTGCGGTCTGCGGTCAGGTCAAAGTGAACGCTGCCCGCATTATGTATGAACAACATTGTCGGGCTTTATATATTTTGTATAAAATGCGATCCGACCGTGCGGGCATGATCAAAGAACGCGGTGGAAGGCAGGACCTTTGCTGCCCGGACCGCTGACCGATTGCCCTGACCGGACCACTCACCGATCACCCTGACCTGACCGGACCGCGGACCGATTGCCCTGACCGACAATGTTGTTCATACATTATGCGGGCAACGTTCACTTTGACCTGACCGCAGAACGCATCCAGTGTGCCAAATCCTTTAATCAATTAGTAGTTAATTACTATAGTGATTAAAGCGAAATTCTTCTACAAGATTCTGAATATTGATTAAACAAATTATTTAAAGCAATTTCAACTTGAATAGGTACGTACCTAATGTTGTTTCTTAATAATTTCGATTTTAAGAATTTTTAAGAGGCATTTTCGAAATTAAAATGCATCGAGTCAAAATCACTGAATCGGGTTTTTGATTCTATACGTGTCTGGAGAAATATACTATAAAGAAATAATATATTATATCTTAATTTCAGATCTCTATTATCTTTCCGCAACCTATGGCAGTACCTACATCAAAAAGTCTCCATTTTTAGATGTATATCCCCTTAGTAACAGAAGAAATATCTCTAGTTAGTTTATCACCAAAACAATAATACACAAACAGTAAAACACAAACACTATGATTTATTTATTACTAATACGAAACAAGTTAGGTACAACGTATTTAAATTGGTTATCAGTAAGAAGGAAAATTAAAATGTCTCTTATCGAGATACTCTATCTATGATGGAAGTTGTTATTTTTTTCCCAAAATATAAGTTTATTACCTGCTAATCAAAATTAGAATCACAATGATTAATTAATTAATAAGTATAAATAATCAAACAAAGCTAAAGAAAGAATACCAAAAGTAAAGTGGCATTTTGTTTTTGTATTACTTACACAGTTAGCGATTTCTCATCGTTAATTAATAATACTCATATGAATTATTTTTCCAGGGTGGCACTGCCAACAACGTGGTCCCAAATCTTGTAAGCCTCACATTCGACATTAGACTTAATACTCGACTCAACGAAGCCAAATTCCAGGAACAGGTAAATATTTGAATTAAGTACTTTACAACTTCTTTTATCTTCATTATGTAGATATTTTTATCGAAATATGACATAACATCTATTATTAAAAAATATTTTTCATAGCGGCCCATAAAAACAAGTGCGTAATAATGATGTTAAGCGTACGTGTTTATAATGCACTAATATATTTTATTTATTTACAACTTATCTAAGATTTACAAGGAATATTATCGGTAAGTAAGTACCTACCTGTCTGTATTCAAACGTTACATGAAATTCTTTTATCTTACAAAAATTATGTGTGAAGGGTTGGTTGGTACCTGTCTTGATGTTTGCTAACTCATCGTGAAAAACGGCTGAACAGATTTGGATATGGCACACATTAGATTAACGTAGGAAAAGTTCTTTTGAGATTTATCGAACGAATGTCGCGTCGCGACTAAATGATTGTGTAAAAATAAATTAAAAAAAAATACTCTGTACTATCAATAGTTGGAAAGCATGATACACGCGGCGGGCGACAACATCACCATCACTTACATCTCCAAGAACCCGCAGTCGCCAGCCACCGTCGCCAACGCGACCAACCCCTACTGGGACGCCATTGCGCAGGCGGCTAAGGAAATGTAAGATACCATCATATAATATAAATTCGCATTACTAATTTCCCAGCAAAAATGTAAACATAGAAATGTCACTGTCAAAGTGACAAACTGACCCTGATAGTGACATTTTCAGATATTGAAAACCTTTGGTTACATACTTTTATAACTTTTTAATTTGTTTCTTATATTTTAGTCATAATAAAAATAATGTCATTCAGGGTAATTTTAAAGTAGAATGGTAATAGGAAAATTTATCTTTATAACTTAACATCATTTTTGATGTTAAAAGTTCTTGAAACGAACTGATAAGAAAACTTTACTTAGATATTGACTGTATGTAAACTATCAAAAATACGTAGCATCTTCGCCTGTTCCCCCCAACCCAATACCAAAAGACAAAAATGTTACTACTACTCGTAATACATTTTTTTATAATTTTTTATCAAATGAACCAACGATTTGCAGTTGATGTGTGCACGGCATCATAAAAATGTTTTCTACTATAAAACTGTTATTATGAAATATTAAATTATATTACTGTTTTTGCCGCAAAACTCATGATTCAGAATATTTATCTAATCTATTTTTATTAGGTTTGTGATGAAAAAACATGTAAGTGTGTTTATTTCTTGACTTAGCAATATACTTTTTCTTTTTGTGTTGTTTTGTTCTGGCAACACCTTTGTTTACATTTTTGCTGGGAAATTAGTAACGCGACTTTAGCTCTCAGCCCTGAAATCCCGAGTCAGCTGTTTCTAGGGTTGCCAACTTTTTTTGGATCAAATATAGTAGTTTTAAGATATTTAGTGTAAAAATATAGTAGATGGCGATAAAGTCCAAAAAAATATAGGTAGTAGGTTGAAGTTTTGTATGGAGGATTTTAAAGAAGTTGCATTTTTCATACTTAACTAAGTACTATAACATTTTCATAATTTATTCAACAACCATAAAGACATGTGTTTAATGACAAAAAATATTACTTATGCAATTACATATTTCAAAAAATCAAAAAAATCAAAAATATGTTTATTCCTTTAACTTAACAATTAAAACACAAAACAGTGATAGATTCCACCTTTTAGGTGCTTAGGCACCTGTATTAGACAGAACCTATTTAGGCACCTAGCTATTTTTTTGTTACTTTTTACCGACTTCAAAAGGAGGGAGGTACTCAATTCGACCAGTTTTTTTTTTTTTTTTTTTTTGTATGTACACCGATTACTCGAAGACGGCTGGACCGATTGAAATGATTCAAACGTTATTACATTAGGTAAACTTCCAAGTTGGTCCCATTTTTTAAAATTTTGAAATCAGTTCAGTACTTTTTAAGTAATCTTGAAAAAAGCACGAAAATAGTATGATTTTGTGTGAACTACCTCGATGATCAGTCGTATAACTTCTTTGTTTATGAACTGAATAAGATAATTATTTTTTTGTAAGAAAAGGGATATCTTAAGTGTAGTTCTTTAACCGACTTAAAAAAGGAGATTCTCAGTTTGACTCGCATGTATGTATGTTTCTCCGCGATTAACTCACGTTTGGCTGAGACGATTTTAATTTCTACCTTAATAATATACCTACACTATCTAATACAAAAAGTACCTACACTAAAAATAAAAAAATAAAAATTGTTTAAAAAAACAAAAAACCGACTTCAATAAACCTACCTCTAAAAAGCAAGAAATAATATTCGTAATAATAAAACACGTCTATTGAAGTCGGGTGGGGCTTTTAGAATAAAAAAAAGGGATTTGTACTCCAGCCCCACCCGACTTCAATAGACGTGTTTTATTATTACGAATATTATTTCTTGCTTTTTAGAGGTAGGTTTATTGAAGTCGGTTTTTTGTTTTTTTAAACAATTTTGTTTAATTTTTTCACTTGAAAAAATATAGTAGTTTTGCCTACTATATATTTTTTCAAAAAATATAGTAGGCGAGCCCTCAATGCTGTTTCATACAAAAAATAATGATGAAAATATCGAAATGTACAAAACATCTGTTTTTTTCGAGATTTCAGAGTAGGTCCCATGATAAAAGTTGTTCAGTTTGATGGCCCCTATACATAGATTTTTGTAACACGTTGGACCTATAAGTTTTGTAGGAAGGTTTTTAATGAAGTTGTATTTCCTATACTTAGGTACTACTAATATTAATGTCCATTGCTCAAATCAGGGGCTTAAAATTGTATAAATACTTACTCAAATATATCCCGATTGCTTTCATTAGTAAACTACGTAGATAAGTATCTATGGCAAAGTCGAGTTCAATAAATATTACCTATACTTACACTTTTGACAATTTACAAAACTTGTGATGGAAGACGTAGTACCTACCTACCTATATCTATTCTGTGATAGAATTGTGCAATGTATGTCAAACTGAAAGCGATTCAAAAGAAATTCTATTGAATACTTTTAAGTTTAGCCACATACCAGGAAATGATAGACCACATTTTTTTCAGGAATATAACAATACTACCAATAGTTCCACCAGCGTCGACCGACGCTCGTCACGTGCGGCTGGCCGGCGTGCCCGCATTCGGCATCTCCCCCCAGCTGAACACGCCGACTCTAGCACACGCCGTCGATGAGCGCCTCGGCTACGACACCTTCCTTCGCGGCATCGACTTGTACGAGAAGATGATATACAACTTAGCGAATATACCAGGCTCTAAAACAACTGACAATATGAGTTTTTTGTACACCACTACAAAGCCGTAAAATAAAAAAAATACTTATAAGACCTAATAACTAAAGCATAAAATATAAAGTTACTACTGAACCTTTGAAACCTGGAATACTTTGAAAACTAAAGAAGTATCATCTGCAAATAGTTCTGTCTCACATAGATTGGAAGGTCATTTATATAAATAAGAAACAGCAATGGGTCCAATATTGGACCCCAATATAGATCCCTGTGGCATACCCATCCATACCGATGGGGGCTCTAGTAGATTCAGTTCTATTAATCACTATTTTCTGAGTTCTATTGTACAAATACGATTGCATAAGAGAAAGTAAGTTCATAACTGATTTAACTAACCCTGGACACTATTTCCCAACAAAGTACTCGTCAAGACGATTCAAACGAGCACAATCTCGATGGGGTGGCGTGGTTTAATTAAAGAGTTCCTGTGTCCTTCTTCCGGCTCCATCATCAGACCTTGGCAACTTTTTCCCAACAAAGAACTCGTCAAGACGATTCAAACAAGCCCAAATTTGATTGGATTGCACGGTTTCAATATTGAGTTCCTATGGCATGGCCTTTCAGCTTCATCATCAGACCCTGGATCTCGTCTCCCATTAGAATACTAGTCAAGACGATTGTAACGAGCCCAAACACGATGGGTTTGTATGGTTTCATCATAGAGATCCTGTGGCCTTCTTCCGGATCCGTCATCAGATCAGCTCAATGACACCATAATACTGCATTGCCTTCCAGTTCTGACCTATGTTCAAAGTTTCAAGTTTCTAGCTCACTGGGAAGCTAGTACAAAATCGTTCACAAACTTTGCGGAGAAACAAACAAACACACAACCGAGAAAGCAACCTAATAAAAACGTGTTAAAAAGGTGACTATTATCCTAATCCAGATGGCAAAAAACAAGCAAACAAACAATCAAGAAAGCAACCTCATAAAAAGGTGTTAAAATACCATCTTGGGTAGCTTAAATCAGTTAAGTATATATTCACCTACTTGGTATAATAGTTGCCCACTCAGTATTTGAGTTACCCATTTAGATTATTTGTCACCCACATGTAGTCGCCCGTTTTAAGTATTTTTGTAATCAAATGTTTGTCGTCCGTTTAGTTATTTTGTCGCCCAAAAAATAAATTGCTGCCCGGTTTAGTATTTAAGTATCCCATTAACAGTCGCCTAACGCCTTTAATTATTTCCAGTCACCCAATAGTCCAATCAATGAGCATATTTGTTGTATGGAAACTTCCGAATAATTCTCCCGTCAGTGAAATTTGGCATGTGATGAAGTTAGGTAATACAAATTACAGGTGAACAATAATCCATTAATATTTGATACGAGAAGTTAGGTATTTTTACCTAAACATGAAAATCGCTTATATCTCTCTGTGAATATTTCCTCGGGCTAAAATACTTTCTGTATACGTACTTATGTACTAGTTAAAATAAGTATGTAAAGGAATCCAATCCTTTTTCGGTTTCAGAGATAGCCCAAATTTAACTTCTAAATTTTTTTATATATCTTCTATTGAACAAAATATTTGCTGATTATTAGTTTTAATATGTTTTTATATCTTTAAATATATAGCTTTGTTCAGTAAGTTAATAAATTTTCTTCTTTAATAATTTTATTTTTATTTTTTGGTCTTAAGAGGTAATGTGAAAAAATAGTCGGTCCATTATTATACGTTTATGTATAAATATGATTAAAGAAGAAAATTTATTGGCTTACTGAACAAAGCTATATATTAAGAGTATAAAAACATATTAAAAAATAATAATCAGCAGATAAATTTTTAAAGAGAAGATATATTGAAAAATATTAAAATTTAAATTTGGGGTATCTCTGATATCGAAAAAATATTGGATTCCTTTACATACTTATTCTAACTAATACATAAATACGTATACAGAAAGTATTTTAGCCCGAGAAAATATTCACAGAGAGATATAAGCGATTTTCATGTTTAGGTAAAAATACCTAATTTCTCGTAACAAAATTTATTGGATTATTGTTCATCTTTAATCTGTATTACCTCTCTTCATCACATGCCAAATTTCACTGACGGGAGAATTATTCGGGTTGCATAAGCCCCGTTGATTGGACTACAATTAATTAATTCCCATTTCTAAATCTTTGCCAGAGAAGCCTTGCATATTCTGGGCTTTTCTATTGTAAAATCAGAGGGCCTATTACAAAAAAGAATCACGATAGTCGGATGTAATTCGTCGTACAATTTACTTGATATTGAACCTTATCCGTGAGTCAATAGTGCCACGGAGTGGGACGAACGTCGTACGCTTATCGCGATGCTATTTTGTAATAGGACCTCTGGAACAATTATTACTTGTATAAAGTAAAATGTTATGGAACAGATTCCAATTCCAGGAACAGATTCCAAAGTTGAGTGCCCAATGTCAAAAGTTGACTGCTCAATAGAAGCAGTAATTGTTTTACTAGCCAGATTATTGGCTAAATGTGGCTAAATGTCATGCCACGGCTGCGATGGCAAAACTGGCGGCAAAACTGGGAGGCGCGGCAGGATAGTAGCATTTGCTCACGACATGTCCATCAGCCATTTCTAATGTCCCCACTGTTGCGGCACAGGCCTTCCTTATGGGTGGATAAGGAGGAAGGGCCATAACCCACCACGCGGGCCCAATGCGGATTGGTGGGTATTAACGACTGCAAATGCAGCCGGGACCAACGGCTTAACGTGCCTTCCGAAGCACGGAGGAGTTCACGACAGTAAATTTTTGGTCACCCATCCCATGACCAACCCTTGCGAACATTGCTTAACTTACGCAATCGCTGGGCCAGGCGCTACCGCTACGCCACAAAGTGCAATATACGGCGTTTTGTGATCGAGGGATATCCTTTGGCATGGTGAACTTTCTGAACCCTTAGATCATTATTTAAGAAGGGGAGCCATCTTGGATTTTTGTTTGGGAGGGAGTTATTATAACACAATCTTTTTGAATTTGAAAATTTTTTTTCAAAACCCATCGTGTGGGATATAGAATGAAAGGGCTTTTTGAGCTGATTCCAAATATATACAATATTACGACATTGCAGCTGTTGGTTTGAAAAAATCAGAAAAACATTTACAAACATACTTAGTTTGGGCTCTTACAGGAAGAAAACCACAAAATGAATTCTTACAGAATCTTTTTCGTTCGTTTCGTTCTTATATATTTTTAATAGTTTTTTCGCATTCACAATGCTATTTTTATATTCTGGTATTTTGTCAAGTACTTACATCATTTATTATTGTTATTTTTTGTTGTTTTAACGTAGTTCTTATATAAGTAGTTATAGTTTTATATAGTACTAGCGGCCCGCCCCGGCTTCGCACGGGTGCAATGTAGTTATCTACTAATGTAAAACTGTGCTATAATGTGGTGTCAGTGTGAAGTTATTAGATTATACTACAGGTTACCTACATACGACGTACGCAAGGAGTGTTATAATATAATTGACGTGTGTGTGTGTCTATCTGTCTCCGGCAACCCAGCCCCCAAATTTATGGATCGATTTTAATGCGGTTTTAATGCAATCGATTTTAATACTATAGCTTTTGCCCGTGGCTCCGCCCCGGCGTGGGAGTCTGTAATTGTTATTAGTCTTTCCCTGGAAACCAATAATCGCGATGAAAAGAAGCCTGTGTTAAGTATTCCAGACTATAATCTATCTCTGTGCCAAATTTCGTCTAAATCCGTTCACCCGTTCAGACCTGATTGAGTAACAATATGAACAACATCCAAACGTCAAAACTTTATCATTTTTACAATTTTGTGATTATATAACTGCACCCCGCGGTTTTAGCCGCGCAGTCTGTCGATTCTGTAACCAAACTCGCATCTCACTTCGAACCTCACTTCACTTCGCGTGAATTTGTTATTAGAAATTAGCTAACTAAAATTTATTCATTTATTTTTGTGATAAAAATATTCTTATCATTATCTTATTTGTGATTTAAAATTCCCGTGCAGTGAAGTGAGATTCGAAGTGGGGTTCGAGTTTGGTTACAGAACCAACGCCCTGTTCACGATTCTGTATTAGGTAGGTAGGTACTTGTGTCAAGGACAGGCCCACCCATGTATAGACTTATATATATTCTACTCTGTAATTAGTTACATCTAAATACCTATCTATTACCTATACTATGGTTTTGTCTCTTTACTCTCTTCTTGCCATATTGCTTTCCTTTGCCTATTGCATAATGTAAACGTGTGTTTCCATTATTCTGCTATTAAATCTTCCTTTACCCCTTTCAACCGCCGTTTCCTTTGCTATCCTCGACATCCTGGTCCATAAAAAAAATAGCGGTAATTTAACAAAATTATTATAATTATATTATGTAATATTTAATACTTAAAGTTTCTTTATAAATAAAAATCTAATGTAATGTTCAACAACATAGAAGTCTTCGTGTATGTTTATTTGTTTCCTATGCAGTATGCACTCCTAAACTATTCATCCACATTCCACATCCGATTTGGTGAATTGTTCTACTTACGATTGAAAAGGCTCCTGGCTAAAAAATTGTAATATTGCAACGCATGCCGGGTGCAATTATGTTAAAGTCTTTTGGAAAATTACTGAAAATTAGAAATGAAAGGTCAGCTCGTGCGGTGACAACTAATTGCTTTCTCTGAGGTGAACGTGAACCAAGAGACAATAATTATAGTCTCAGTGGAAGTCAGTGCTGACAGACAACTGACATTTATTTTTCTTAATCGTACAAATGCACTAAGAAGTTTTGATTCCGATATCGAAGTCAACCACCCTAAAAATAGCTTTCTACCCCTTTTCAACCCTGTTAGGGGATACATTTCAAGAAAATACGAAACACATATTCAATTAATTTTGTGAAAGAATGTCTATGCCAAATTTCAGGTCAATCGGGCCAAGGAATCGCTTTCTCCCATACAAACTTTGCCACCCTGTTTTACCCCCTTAGGGGTTGAATTTCGCAAAATCCCGTCTTAGTGAGCACCTACACCCTAGAAGGAACCCCCATACAAAATTTGAGACTCCTAGTACTTGTAGTTTCTGAGATTTCGTGATGAGTCAGTGAGTGATTTACTCTTTTATATATATAGATGAGGTCATATCAATTTCATATAAATTGTTTCATCTTGAAATAGATCAGAAGTTAGTGCCATAACATAGATTGTGAAACAGGCACTGAATGTTCCTTGTAAAATTACTTTAAATTAACGCCAACACCTATATTAGATTGTCTTTTGTTCAGAACTAGTACTTGTTGTATGATCTGTGGAACTAGAGCATAGTTTTACATTTCGCCGACAAACTGTTACCTATGCAGTTTGGCGAAAGTTAAGACTGTATTTTTGATAATTTTTTGATATTCAAAAAAAATTTTCTCTTTTGTTACAAGTAAGTACCTAACCTAATATAAATAAACGTATGCCATGAAAACGTTATTTTAAAATTAATCACCGTTATTATTTTATGTTACGTTAAATAACGTTATTTTACTGCAATGAAATACCTGCTATAAAATACCGTTAAATAACAATATATTATGTTACCGTTATAATACCGTAAAATAACGTTTACAATAAAATATATTTATTTTTAATGGTTTGTTTTGTAACATTATAATTTTTTGACGATATTTCAATCCTTGGTGCCAGGGCACCTTGGGGAACAATTAAGTTTTTTTTTTTATGTTTACAAAAGAAAAATAAAACTGTAGATTTTGTCAAATAAAGTTTAACTCACTTTTATTTTGTCCGACCGCCCCTATTATCGTAAATCGCAGTAGGAGGGTTTACAATGGAACAACAGCGACACTTTTCTGAGCAAATGTTGGCTATGGCCACGCAACTAAACGGATTTCGCCGAGCCGCGATAATTTGAATTTTCGGATTTTTTTTTTGTGTGAATGAAAAATTGAGGTAACAATTCTCAAAGAAGATAACAAAATGTTACGTTATTCTTCTAAGAATGTTAATATTTTGATAAAAACAATCCGCCGGTAAACATCAATTGCGATTGTCAATTTTTACGGCAATGCCATTGATGGAACAAATTTAAACAATCAATTATGTAAAAAATGACAATCGCAATTACAGATTTATTTCAATTCAATAAAATCTTATTTCATTGTAGACATTTCATATTAAGTTACTACTTAATATGAAATGTCTACAATGAAATAAGATGTTACCTTACAAAATACCTTAAAACAATACTTTGTTATATGGTCTGTTTTCATACCTATGTATTTAAAAAACCGGCCAAGTGCGAGTTGAACTCGCGCACGAAGGTTCCGTACCGAAAACGGCAAAAAAAACTGTTTCGTTCCATGGGAGCCCCCCTTAAATATATTTTTTATTCTGTTTTTAGTATTTGTTGTTATAGCGGTAAGAAATACATCATCTGTGAAAATTTCAACTGTCTAGCTATCACGGTTCATGAGATGCCTGGTGACCGACAGACAGACAGACGGACAGCGGAGTCTTAGTAATAGGGTCCCGTTTTTACCCTTTGGCTACGAAACCCTAAAAAGAGGAACGTCTCTACAAGAATGATTTTGTATAATAAATCGAAATGTCAAAAATGACAATCCGATGTAGGTAGACATAATTTAAATTAAATATCTCGGATCGTTAAACAAATACCAATACTCAGGCCAAAATGTATGTAAGTACCTAACCTATACACAAGTACGATACACGACCTATAAAGCACAGACTACATGGACCGCCGGCCAAAAGGCTCATTTTCAATCTTTCTCATATGGGACCAGACCACATTGGCAAGACAGCCATTAGTTTAGTGTTATCAAATATCGTCATCTGGGTTGCGAAGTAGGAAGCTTCTGAGAAATATGCCACCCTAAACATATAGCCTCCCATACAATGATCTCCAATAGCAATATAATCGATCGCATATTAATTATAAATGGTGAACAGGGTCGTAGGTGGCATCATTATAAACATATTAGACATTGGCTTGGTTAGTTTTCAGGTAGCATGCGCGCGGCCAGGGTAGAAATAGAGAGCCTTTTTCCAAAAATAATCGACTACATATTGGCATGTAATAGGGAACATGCATAAGTCACCGATTTTGATAAATTTGAGCTTGGTCGCTGCGGACACGTATTACTACCATACAATACACATAGTTTTATCACACAGGGGAAAATAACGAATTTTTTTTTTCATTTTCGGATATAATGCACTTAATAGTCGGATAGAATATCGAAAAAGAAATAATATTTTGTAAGACACATATGTACTTAAACGCAATATTTAGGGAGATATTTGAAAATTCTTGGCTAACTCCATATAATGCGCCTGAAACGTGACATGAGTGACGTCACAAATGTTAACCGTTTTGTATAGAGCGTTTTCGGCGGGTGCTGCTGCGTGCTAACTTCAAGTAACTATATCACGAGAAAAAAAAGCAAAAGAAAAGTTTTAATATCACCGTTAATTTTCTCACGCATCATACTTTTGATTTTGATAAAAAAAAAAGAATTATCCATGTCTATTACATTCAGGCATTCAGGGCCCTATTTAATGACGTGACAATTTGTAAATTGTTGCGACAATTTGGTTTACATTGCGGTGTAGCTATGAGTAGTTTATTCTATTTTCAAATCGATTGACGCAATGGATATAAAAATGTCATGACAGGTGACAAATTGTCACGTTTATTATATAGGGCCCAGCCTGCCTAGCATGACCGATTTATATCACGTGATATAGCGTTATAACACGTTTAACTGTCAAAAAGACAAAGGAATTTGACAGTTGAGTGTCGATAAAATGCTATATCACGCGATATAAATCGGTCATGCTAGGCAGGCTGGTCTGTTATCAAGTAATTACAGATGAGGTCAAAATTAATATATTTTTTTATATAACCTTTTCTCAAAAAGTTAATAGTTTAATTTAAGGTGGTACCCTGAACGAAAGTGATCAATAAAGTATATATGTTACCGGCAATGTATGAAATGCAGGCATTGTATACAATGCCTAGGCATTGTATATGTTACCGGCAATGTATGAAATTGAAAATGAAATGAGGTTATTTTTTTATAACAGACAACAGAAATTTGAGTTTGGAATCGAACCTGCTTCACTCCTGTAGGTCCCGCGTATAGGTTAGAAATTTAAGGCGAGCGCGAAGCGCAGCGGAGCGTGAGCCTTAAATTTCGAGGTTATTTTTTTATAACAGACAACAGAAATATACTTATTTTACACATTGCCGGTGGACCAGCAGGCATTGTATACAATGTCTAGGCAAAGTATAAAATGAATTATATTTCATAAATTGCCTGATCGTTTTAGGCATTGTATACAATGCCGGATTATACACATTGCCGGTAACATATACAATGCCTGGCCCTTTTAGGCAATGAATGAAATAGAATGAATATTATTGTCTATTTCACACATTACCTAGTGGCATTAGCCGGTGGACCAGCAGGCATTGTATACAATGCCTGGGCAATGTATAAAATGAATATCATTTCATACATTGCCTGATCGTTTCAGGCATTGTATACAATGCCGGATTATACACATTGCCGGTAACATATATAAGAGTATCAAATAATAGTAGTTTATGAAACTGATGCATAATGAGGGGTATTAAAACATGAGTGTGTTAATAGTATCACACGAGTGTTTTAATACCTAGTTATATGCAGTTTCATACACTACTTTATCTACTCTCATAGAATTATTGTGATTGAACCTACAAAATAAAATATCAAAGATAATAAAAAGAGTGAATGAAAATAAATGTAGTTTCTCGACTTTGCTTTAGGTAGGTAGGTTGTACCAAATACTAAGGCTGGTATTATAGAATCAAACTCAGACTCAAATCTCTGCTTGAGTACACCTGTACTCAAGCAGAGATTGTACACAGTATACATCCATACAGCCATCCCTTTCTACCTAGAAAGGGATGGCGCTATATGCGATGAATAGCACCATCCCTTTCTAACTGTACTCAAGCAGCAAGCAGTGCTTGAGTCTCGTTCTGTAATACGAGCCTTAGAAACTCTATGTACTTACCTTGGTTAAGTATTACGTTTTGCTGTCGCCGCATCTAAAATATCTACTCACTCACTACTATCCGATATTTTTAAGCAAAAGTAAAAAATAAAATCAAAAAAAATGGCGCGTTTTCTATTAGAAAAAAATAATAATAAGATGACTGCATTCCAGCAGAGTAATCGTTACTCTAAGTCATCGATCACCATAGAGTATGTACTCTATGGTGATCGATGATCGATCGATCTGAAATTCTTACATACTTTCCATGATTAAAATGTTTTAATCATGGAAAGTATGTGAGAATTTCATTGTGGGGTTTTTGGCGCCATTTTGTCGAGTTGAACAATAGTGAAGCTGAGACTTTTATTGTAGTGGTGGCTACCTCGGCAGAACTACCGAGTAAACTATCTTGATTATACTTGGTGCCAAATGCTCCAAGCAGCATTAGAATGCCATGCATTTTATTGTAAACTGAAACAATCTTCTTCTTCTTATTTTTGTTTTGGCAATCTACTTTCTTCTTGGAAGTAATTTTTGCCAGTGTCAAGTGTTGAATATTTCAGTGATAGATTGTTTCAGTTTACATTAAAATGCGGGTGCATCGCATTCCAATGCTGCTTGGAGCATTTGGCACCAAGTATATCAAGACAGTTTACTTGGTAAGCTCTGCCGAGGTAGCCATCACTACAGTAAAACTCTCGGCTTCACACAACCAAGATCGCGCCTATTTCAATTATCCCACATATTGTTCAGTTGCGTAGACACTTGTAGCACAAAACTGCACCAATTTTAAGACACAATATCCACTGTGAATCAATTTGCAAATAATTAAAATAGACACCGAACCGAACTTGACAAATGGCGCCAAAAAACTCCCCTGAAACAATCTACTACTGAACTATTCAACACTTGACACTGGCAAAAATTACTTCCAAGAAGAAAGTAGATTGCCAAAACAAAAATAAGAAGAAGAAGAATTTCATTGTTTTTTTTAAATATCGCGGCACTGTCATCTTCTTGGATTTGCCCTGTATCGTAATGAGAAAAAAAGTTATTTTATAGCATACTTTAGTTAACGAAGGTATGTTATAAAATAACTTTATCTACTCTCATATCGTAAAATTCGAATTATAAATTTCAAAACGAATTTATATTGACATACTTTATACACGCAATGTCGAAAAAAAATAAAAAGTTATTTTATAACATACCTTCGCTATACTAAACAATGTTATAAAATAACTTTTTTCTCATTACGATACAGGGCAAATCCGTGAAGAAGAAGGCAGTTCCGTGATATTAAAAAAAAACAACGATATTCCCACATACATTTCCAAGATTTTCCATAATTAAAATGTACTCTATGGTGATCGATGACTTAGCGTAGCGATTAGTCTTCTGGAATGCACTCATCTCATCATTTATTTTTCTAATTGGATACGCGCCATTTTCGGATTTAATTTATACTTTTACTTTAAAATATCTGATAGTAGTGAAGTGAGTGTAGTGAGTGAAAATTTGACTCCACCCGATATTTTAGATGCGGCGACGGAAAAATGTCTCACTTAACCTACGTAAATAGGTACTGCCTGTGCCTACCTTCCGAGAAACGTATAATATTTTATGTTGTAGGTAGGTTCAATCACAAATTGTATGAGAGTAGATAAAGTAGTGTATGAAACTGTACATAACTAGGTATTAAAACACTCGTGTGATACTATTAAAAACCTCGCCTACGGCTCGGTTTTTAAACACACACTCGTGTTTTAATACCCCTCATTATGCATCAGTTTCACAAACTACTATTTTAATTTTTTTTTCGGTATTGCGTGTATAAAGTGTGTCAATATAAATTCGTTTTACGATATGAGAGTAGATAAAGAATTTTATTTGATATTATAATTCTAATACACAATTTTAATAATGTTTATCGTGGAGATTTTAGGGCCTACAGTCTAGTATTTTTAGACGGTATCGTTACATTCCCTAGTAGTCACTGCTAGAAGTAGATAGAAAAACTGCTAAAAGTGGCCGTTTTTGACACATTTGCTATCTACTTTTACGAATGACTACGGGGGCATGTAGTGATAGGTACTTTCTAAAAATACTAGACCATGGGCCCTAAAATCTCCACGATAAACATTATTAAAACCTTTTTCTATTAATAACTTATTAAATAAAAACCTCTGTGGGCGCCACCTTCGGTCATACAACCGCCTTAAATAAAGTATTTTTTTTACCAAAAATATGTTTTCAGACACAAGAAATAAAAATAAAAGATACCTAACTATTATTTTGGGATAAAAACATTCTGAGTGTTGATAATAAATAAGTTAATTGTAAAAAAGTACTAAACCGGTGAGGAGATGAGCTCGATAGCGCAGTGGTTTAGCGCCTGGCCCAGCGATTGCGGAGGTTAAGCAACTTTCGCAAGGGTCATTCATGGGATGGGTGACCAAAAATGTATTATCTCGAGCTCTTCCGCACTTCGGAAGGCACGTTAAGCCGTTGGTCCCGGCTGCATTTGCAGTCGTTAACACCCAGCAATCCGCATTGGGCCCGCGTGGTGGGTTATGGCCCGTCCTCTTTATCCACCCATAAGGAAGGCCTGTGCCCCTACAATGCCCTACATTAAAAATGGCTAATGGACGACTAAACCAGTAGCTATGGACATAATTAGAGGTTTTAACTTTTTAACTATGAAATTCCTGATTTGTAATAGAAAATTTTAACAATATTGAATTTTCCATACTTACTAACGCTTATGTTTTGCTTGCTGGTACGTTTAAATGATAGCTTGTAAACAAATAAATTTAATAAATATTTATCATACTTTTTAACCGACTTCAAAAATTTGAAAAGGAGGAGGTTATCTATTTGTATGGCGCTTTTTGATAAAATGTTTTATTGCTAACACTTCTGAAAGGTGACATTATTATAAGTATTAAATAACATTATAGTTAGGTACAATTTTAACAATAGATAAAACGTAATGATGGAGTATTATTTGGTTCACGTCGCCGTGTAAGGTAAGTATTAAGTTGAATATCACAAAAAGTGATGACCATTTCAGTGGATTTGAAAAAGAAACATGAAAACGCCCAGTGTTTATTCAGTTGGTTAACTTCAAAAATACTTACCTATAACGTCATACAAAGCAGAAGATATATTAAAGTTTTTAAATCTCATGTGGAAATAAGACAAAACTGCAAGTTTTTTATTCCTAACTTAACTAGACAGAATTTCTCAGAAATAAATTTTAAATATAATTAATTTGTGTGTGCAGCTGTACCATTTTCGGTTTTTTGACAATCTGTCCTTTTGAGAATCTGTCTTTTTGAGAATCTGTCCTTATGAGAATAAAGGAAAAAACCGGCTAAGTGGATGTCGGATTTTAGGGATCGCACATTTAGGGTTCCGTACCAAACGCAAAATTAAGTTGGTATTAAATAGGAAAATATGGGAAATTCAAAGAAAAATTTAGATTTATAAATATACACTAATTCACTAGTGTATCTCTTCCCTATTCTGTATAGTTAAAAGTTTAACTATAATTTAATAATTGGTCAAGATATAGAGGTTTATTTGTGTCCTAAAATTTTACTGATTTCTGGATTTAGAGCTCATTCATAGAATTACACGCGCGTAATCAATAGAGACTAACTTGTATACCTACGTAAATAATGAAAAGAATGAATCTACGCACGTGTCTTGCTATTTTTTTACACGACTGCCCAAAGCAAAAAGAGTGTATATGTGTTCAAGGTTCATGTATGTTTGTGGGTATGTGAGTTTCTTTATTCCACCATAACTTCCAAACGGCTCAACGGATTTGGATTTATGGGGTATTGTTAGAATTCTTACATCATTCCGAGTGACACTGGCTATATTTTTATTTGAAAAAAGTTAATATGGCAACAGTATGACGCCATTTTCAAATGTGAAAAAAAATTTTTTTCTTCACTTATTACAATATGGGCATCAAATGAAAGGCCTTAATAAGCACATTTCAAAAATATATAATTTGTCACTAAAATGTGTGAAATAAAAATAAATAAATAAATAAAAAATTAAAAACACGACTTACCTGCTAAAAACAAACTAAAAAGTTAAATAATAAGTGTCATTGCAGTCGGGAGACCTCTTCGATTAAAAATTATTTTACAAAACGGTCCCCCGAGTGCAATGACACTTGTTATTTAACTTTTTAGTTTGTTTTTAGCAGGGCAGTCGTGTTTTTAATTTTCTTCGATTAAAAATTATTTTACAAAACGGTCCCCCGAGTGCAATGACACTTGTTATTTAACTTTTTAGTTTGTTTTTAGCAGGGCAGTCGTGTTTTTAATTTTTTTTTATTTATTTATTTTTTATGAGTTTGTGCCAATATTTTCAAACTAAGTATTAATTTTTAACTTTTAACTGCACGTTCATATTCAGAAACGTAGTCCGATAGCCCCATTTCATTTTTTAGATATACTGAAAAATTAAGGGTGTATTGGTATTGGTTGGTAAAATAATCGTACTACTTAATAAAGTTAACAAATACTTCGGATCAACATTTTGGAAAAAAGCTGACTCTGGCGGCTTCTCATGCCATAAGGTATGTTATCGATCTATTCCTTTCTAATACCTGCCAAAAACTAATACCAATGGTGTTTAATTATTATCGTAATTAGTTTTCCAAAGGAAAAACCATTTGGTTTGGTATTTGTTGGGAATAAATTTTGAACTTCCTTTAAGTATTTAAAGAAAGAAAATAGAAATTTAAAGAGAAATAGAAAATTAATTACGATGTGATTACGACAATAAATAAATCCCATTGGTATTGGTATTAGTTTTTGCCTGAAGACCCATAATATTGCTACATAACTATATATAGAATTTTATCTAACTCATGATTCTACTGTCTTTATCTCATGTTATAGTGATCGCCACAATGACATAAATTATCTCTAAAATATAAAAGGCGTTGGTATTGAACGAAATTTTCAGAACCGAAGTATTTCGCTGTCAAGCGTCACTGTTCAATCTGCGAGCGAATATTTGCCATAGCGCCATATTAATAATTAAAATGTTCCGTGTAACATTATATTTGGTGGTTCTTTTATTTGGTATAAATGCTTTCGATTTAAATGCAGTGTTTTCAGATGACTCTTTTACGTATGATAGTAATGATTCGGTAGCTCTCCTCCAGAAGTACATTCAAATAAATACAACTACATACAATGACCTAGGTAAGTTGATGTGTTTTCATCGTTATTTTATTTCGGTTTCGCTCTTGTCAAAAAGTGCTTTAGTGACCTTTTGAATAAATAAAGTAAATAAAATAAATTAATAAAAAAATATATATAGCTGGGCGTTTTTCAAATAAAATGGCGTAATTAAAGTTACTTAGGTGGAACTATAATTTCCAATGAACTCAATTTGTATGAAATGGTTGATAAACCTGTAGATAATTAAATAAATTAACTGAATTTAATAAAATTTATAATATAGTTATATGAGTATAAACACCAAATAATCTCTTCTCAAAAGTAAAACACTTTTCTTACCATTACCTACATAACATTTTAACTCGGCATATACACAAACAAAACTAGGTACTTGTTTAGAATCACTAATTTGTTTATTGAACTAATAAAATTTTCTTCTTCAAAAAATCAACATTATAAATCACCGAGAATATATCAGTGAAACATCCATTACGTCACTTTTGTGCCAGTAACGCCATACGAAATATCTTATTATTAATATCACATAGAGTTAACACAATTTGAAAGTAAATACAGAATAAATTTAGAAGAATTAAAACAATATTGCATTGCAACAGAGTACTCGTCAAGACGATTCCAACAAGCCCAAACTCGATGGGGTTGCATGGTTTTATTACAGAGTTTATGTGGCATTCGTCCAGCTCCATCATCAGACCCTGGACATTATTTCCCAACAGAGTACTCGTCAAGACGATTCAAACGAGCTTGAACTCGATGGGATTGCATTGTTTTATAACAGAGTTCCAGTGGCCTTTTTTCGGCTCCATCATCAGACCCTTGAAACTACTTCCCAACAAAATACTCGTCAAAATGATTCAAACGAGCTCAAACTTGATTTTCTGATTTGGCAAACTTGGCAATCATATATTAAAAAAATATCTTATAAGATGAGAAGGGTGCAGGGGCAAAACAAGGAATCATAAGGAATGTCACAAGAAAATCAAATATAAATTAAGTATGGCAACACTTAGGTTTTCGCACGTATTTTTATTAGCATTATGTAAAAAGCGTAAAAACAAACATTGTTCACTAAATCTTCATTATTTCAAAACCCTGCACAGGTGCAAAAGTGGGAATGTCCCTAATGCAACGGAATGTAACAAGGAATGTCCATAAACATCCATGGACAATATGGACATTCCTTGTTACGTTTCCCTGCGGAAGCTAAAGTACAAAAAATACTTATATTTAAATATATATTTTTTATAAGTACCTATATTTCAAAAAGTTTTTGTATCGAAACCTGATCTTTCCAAGGCAAATTATGTTATTTAGTTAAATATTTCTATGAAATTAGCAATATCTTAGAAATATTTTTCTTAGAAAAACTTGTAAACTTTCAAACTAGAAAACTCTGTTTTTGTGACATACCTTGTTTTGCCCCTGTACACTTGACAGCCAGACTTGGGTCCACCTTAGATCTCATATATTTTTAATGGAGTGTCATTTTACATAAAAATGTTTTTAATGGTATCGGAACAAATCCATTTATTGGCCTGAATGTACTACTAATTTCATAATTTCTAAAGAAAATTAAAAACTTATATTAGTGAAAATTTAATTTCTTGAAATTAATGTCAATAGATTAATAAGTCTTTTCATATGACATTTAAATTTTAACAGACAGAAATTGTATACTAATTTTAATGGTTATTATTTTTCCTTTATAAAATTGTTTCGACTTGCATGCACAAGTGTGAATTTTATTTGTAGAGATGGTTGTTTTATTTCGTATGTTTACCTATACTTATAAAGTTTTAAATTAAATCTACATAACAATGAGACTCATACAGAACGCTCATAAATTATTTTTAATATATATATTAAAAATAATTTATGAGCAAATAGGTTACGTGGAAATTGGCAAAGCATAATTCAGATTTTTAATAGATATTACCATGTTTTTACTTAATATCGAAAGAAATATGGATCAATAGGTACTAAAGTAGGGTTCAGTCCATAGAATAATATTTATTCTAGGTACTCCTAACTAGGTAATAACACGCTTTTTAAATTAGATATATTAACTTTACGCGGTGGAGTCATAGTAATTGTCTTGAAGAACATCGAGTTAGACTAAATTCGGAGTGAATATTCCTTTTTAGCCTATTTCGTCATAACAATAAAGTTTAGAGTCTATTTAGATTTTTTTTCGCGATTTCAGAGTTGGTGCCCTAGTAAAAGTTGTTCAGTTTAATGATCCCTATATCTACCATATTCTGGCTTAGCCATTAATTCTGTTACACTTTGCAAATTCCCATACTCAATATAGCATGAGTTTTGTTTGCGATTTTTGTTCAAGTATTAAAATGATGGTAGTGTGCGTGATGGCACTGAGTTAATATATTTATCTTTGGGTTGGTTCTGTTTTCGTAAGATATGGTAAAAATTTAACAATCCTACATTAAGGAATGTCAAAAAGGTGCGCCTCTCTGCCTATGAATAATAGGTACATTACAGCCGAGAACGAAAAGTTAGTATTTACATAATAATGGTTTGATCCATCCTGGACAATGTAAATGCTAACTTCCCGTTCTCGGCTGTAATGTACTATTGTACCATAGGTAGATCTTATCGCTTACTATGAAAATATTACAGGTCCCGCTATAAAATTTTGGAAAAACCTAGCGAAAGAAGCAGGGGTGACACTGAAGAAGGTCACTTTTAACGATACCAGGAGTCCGGTGCTGGTAATAAAATGGCCTGGAACACAGCCTACCTCGAAGAGTGTCATGCTCAACTCTCACATGGACGTCGTACCGGCTTTCGAAGGAGTTCGTATTTTTTATTAATAACTGATTAAGCCCGGCCACATGCACGAGAATCCCGATTCGGATTTCCGAACGGAATATCGATAATGTATGAAGATTCCGTACGGAAAAATCCCGCATGTGTCTGGCTGGTAGGTCCATAGATTTGTATGGATTAGCTGCGTTCGGAATCACTTATGTATGGAATTAGGTAACGGAATAGTACAGTAGGTATTATATTATATATACAGTATATATTATATTATATATACAGTATATATTATATAACGTACATTTCCGTCTGTGTGTAGCCACTCTAAACCTAGGGTTTCCTAAGATGACGGTGCCGTCATATTACGGCCGTAATTTAGCGGCGTAGAACGTACGGCGCGCCATACTGTTTACACAGATAACGTCCGGCACCGTCATTATAGGAAACCCAAGCATAACATATCGTTTTTCGTTTGATGACTATTGATAAATCAACATTGCAAAAGAAAGTTGGATATACTATAAAACCAATCGTAACGATATACCAACCAATTGTTTTCTTTATTTCAAATTACCTTCTTATGCATTTAATTCAACCATAATCATATCATGTGGAAAATAGATCTTCGACATTTTGATTATTATAATCATAGCTTCTGCATAACATTGTTCCTTAAAGTCTTTCCAAGGGACTGAACCGTTCTTTTTACTTTTGCTGCCTGTTCCAGTCCAGTATGAGCGCAAATCAAACAATGAACGAAAGTTCACAAAAAACTTTGTTTAACTTAATTGCAGGACGGATGGAGCTTTCCTCCATTTTCAGCAACCATATCGAATGGCTACATTTACGGCCGCGGCACACAGGACATGAAGTCAGTCTCGATTCAGTATTTCGAGGCCTTGAGGAGGTTGAAAGCCAAAGGCGCCACATTGAAGAGCAATGTCTATATGACTCTCATGCCAGGTATACTTACATTACAATCAACAGTAGAAGTTGAGTTTTTTGGCGCCCTTTTGTCGAGTTCGGTTCTTCAGTGACTATTTTAATTATTTGCAAATTGATTGATAGTGGATAATATTATGTCTTAAAATTGAAGCAGTTTGTGGTACAAGTACCTCGGCAGAGCTTACCGAGTAAACTGTCTTAATATACATACTTGGTGCCAAATGCTCCAAGCGGCATTGGAATGCGATGCACCCGCATTTTAATGTAAACTGAAACAAGCTACCACTGAACTATTCAACACTTGACACTGGCAAAAAATACTTCCTGAAGAGGAGAGTAGATTGCCAAACTAAAATAAGAAGAAGAAGAAGAAAAGTAGAAATTCTTTAAAAGTTGAAAGATGTGCAATATGACTTTGGAATAAATCCTGGAAGTGTGACGTCACATAATGGCGGACATATGGCGGAGTATGTTTGTCTAAGTCTATGGAAGCAAGGAAAGGACATGTCCAATTGCGCCTATGTCATTTGCCTCACCATCCTCAAAAAATGAAAGTCTATCGCATCTTAATCAAAGTAGTATATCAGAGTAGGTATTTTACTCTAGAATCAGATTAGTAATTATTTTCTGCATTAAAAAGTGGGATTTTTAAGTTAGAACGCTTTTAAATCACAATTTTTTATCATGATAGTACTATTTTCTAAGATTTTTTCACAAAATACTTCAGAAAACAACTTAATGTTTTTGTAATTGTTTTTCTAAATATAAAACAATTCTTGACTGATACTATACCTAAATAAAATGTAATTAGCATTTTTTTATTATGAAAGTAATTAAATAAAATGAAACTGGGGCAACGCTGGGACACATCCTTTCTCTTCTTGAGACATGGAATCACACCCAGGACCAGGAAGGTCTATACTAATTCCTAACACCAAAATAACTTTATAATTTGATAACAAAGCAAAAGTGCCGACGTTCTCGTGTTTGTTTTTACCCAATTTTACGTCATTACTTCCATGGTCTACCGGGTGTAACAAGACCCTCAACGAAGCCGAAGTCTACGTATTCTGCCTATCATCAGGATCATTTCTGTGCAAAATTATTACTGGGAAACGATTTTAATTTTTGGTGTTAAAAAATCGTTGCACACATTACCACGCAATGTAACGCGTGCAAAAGACCGCGCCTGCGAGTGAATGCTACACAGCTGCGTACGACCGAGTTGAAAGGCAACGTTTATGTGCGTGCTCATGAAATACATTGAGTGATGACGTTTTAAGCTCTTGTTTGTTACGAAATATGTACACACAATTTTGATAATGTTTCTGTAGACAAAAATTAGTAAATAACGAATAAAATAAGATTTTATAAACAACTAGCTTCCGCCCGCGACTTCGTCCGCGTGTATATTAGAGAAAGTCCTTTGGGACATTCAACCAGGATCAGACCAGCCGTTTTTACGCGATTGGGCGGGTCCCCACCAAGCGCGCTGCCGGAAAAGGCAAGACGTTTGCCGCGTGTCGCGGACCATAATATCCACGCGGACGAAGTCGCGGGCAAAAGCTAGTTTATTACAATAATCAGAATTTGGTCCAGAGATATTAGTATCGTTCCCGTTCCCGTTCCCGTCCCCGTCCCCTGGATGTACATGTCCAGGTCCAATCATGTCCACCGTGTTGAACTTCAAAATAAATGTCATTTTCGCAATCACCATCCCATCAAACCTCAAGAACGACATCCACGTCGTTTTTCATGTTTACTTAGCCCATTTACACCCTAAGGGATGATTTTCAAAATAACAAAATATGTTTTTTCCTATTTATTTTTAGACATGCTCCTACGAATTATAAATTTGTAATGTCTATTTTATATTCTTTTTCATACAAAATTTGAAGGGGTCATTTGACCCCTTTAGGGGTCAAATCATGTCCACCGTGTTGGACTTTAAAATAAATCTCATTTTCGCAATCACCATCCCATAGAACCTCAAGAACGACATCCACGTCGATTTTCATGTTTACTTAGCCTATAGGGGGTAACTATGGGTTGATTTTCAAAATCACAAAATATATTTTTGCCTATTTATTTTTAGATGTGCTCCTACGAAGTTTAAAGTTGTAATGTCTATTTTATATTATTTTTTCATACAAAATTTTAACCCCATTTTCACCCCTTTAGGGGTTAAATCATGTCCACCTTGTTGGACTTCAAAATAAATGTCATTTTTGCAATCGTCATCCCAGAAAACCCCAATATCGACATCCATATCTATTTTTAGGTTTTTTTACCCCAGTTCACCCCATTTCATCCCCATATGGGTTAAAATACTAACAATTACAATCTACGTTGCGTTAGATTTCCATCCATACGCTTAAATTATAAATTTAGCGATATTTACTTCGAAAATAAAGGACTTTCTTCAATCACGACTTCATCCCCCTTTTCACTCCTTAGGGGGTAGTATTAGACCCGTATTTATTAACTTTCAATCGTCAGCCTAAACACAAAATTTGAAGATCCTAGCTTCGAAACTGAGGGACTTTTATACAAACTTTCATCCCTTATTTCATCCCCTTAGGGATGGAATTTTCAAAAATCCTTCCTTAGTGGATGCCTACATAGTATGAGGTATCTGTGTGTAAAATTTCAAGTCTCTAGGTCCAGCGGTTTGGGCTGTGCGTTGATAGATCAGTCAGTCATTCAGTTTACGATTTTATATATTAAGATTTGAATAAAAAAATTTGACTTTGACCTTCAATAACTTCGTAGCTATTGGTTTCCCAGGTATATATAGTCTAAAAGACAAAAATGATCCTGATGATGGGCGAAATGCGTGGACTTCGGCTTCGTTGAGTGTCTTGTTACACTCGTTATAAATAAATGATACCTTTTTTTTTTAATTAAAGTACGGTTACGGTACGCGTCATAACTCATGAAGAAAAGACTTAAGAAAAAATAATATTTTATATATTTAAATATAATGTAAATATCTATAAGAATATGAAATATAATTTTGTCTTAAGTCTTTTCTTCATGAGTTGATGCTTGTCTGATGAGATGGATGCGAAGATGGGTGCCATTTGTTTTCATCTTTCGTGACTCGAAATGTACTTAACAAAGGTTTAGATATTAGCAAGATATAACCTCCGCGCACACAATATGAATTCTTTTTAATCGTCTTTTGTTGATGGACATTTTGATATTAGTTCAGAATATTTAATTATATTTAGTTTTATCTTAGTTAAATTTTCACTTTTATATTCACTTGTTCTTAGTTCTACTAAATACAAACAATTATTTAAGTTTCAAAATTGATAAAACTCTTTTTATCGCATGTTTTTATTATTAACCGACAGCAACGCACTAGGTTCGAAATATAGGACATGGGAGTTAAAATCTACGGAGGTGCATGAAATTTTTTTAGAATAGGTAGTTTATAACATGCGTAACAACATTTTGTATGAATACTTTTCTCTAAAATGACTTCTTCATGGTTAAAAAAATCACAAAGTGTTTTGTATGAAAAAAATATACTTAATAATTTTTTTCTCGAAATGATTTGAAATTTTACACCAATGAGATATTGTGGAGGCTAGATGAGCTTATTGTGATCAATTTTTGTCTTGACACCAAATGAGTACTTTTAGATCAGTTTATATAACTTTTAAAAAATATATATCTAAAAAATATCAAAAATAACTTCGTGTGACGTGTTTAAAACCACTCTTTTGTGAAAGTAAAAACATCTAAAAAAAATATTTTTATTTACTAAAATGACACTTATAATAAAAATATTATATAGGGGAACCTGTTGTACCTTGGACAGAGTTGTACCTAGAATAATCATGTTTTTTTCAAAAATCCCGCACTATTAGGAACCGTTGTCTATAGTATTTGAAACGTCTTTTGTTAACATTAACGTGAAGTTAGTTGAGATTCGCCGGCGCCGTGTGAGCACAGTTAAAAAAGGTAATTTATTGTTTGTCACTCAAAAAGTACGTTTTTTGGGTTTTACTTCATGCAAATTAATTTAAAGTGATGCATGTTTGTGAAAACTGTTTTATTTAGAATATAATCTTAGTTTATCTAGCTACTTAACGGCATGAGTGTCAGATCCTAACCTCAATCGCAAGTTGGTTTATAATAAAGCTTGTTATGTGAAGTTGTCGCGATGTTGTACCTAAGCCACCCAACTTATGATGTACCTCGGTCACTGGCCAAGTTACATCATTTTGGTCGGAAGTAGGTCAAAAATTCTTTACATACATTTTTATGGGTATAATTGTATTTAAATTTAAAAAAAAAACATATAACATTTGTTATAAGTACCAAGATATTAAGAAAAAAATTATTCCACAAAAGAGAGTCAACTCAAAAAGAGGAATATTCCAGAAATTGAGATTTATTGGATTTTTTTAAACACTAAGTATTTAAATTAATATAAGTAATAATTTATAAATAAAGTAATTGAAAGTCTGAGTCCAACATATATCTTTTTGTATTTTTTAAGTTTTTTTTAGTTAATTTTTGTGGTAGGTAACTTCTTAAGTTTTTTTTTATAATTTAATTTTGTTTCTTCCAGCGCATTTAATGGATATTTTATTAGAATTTATGTCAAGGGATAAGAAAATACAAAAAAAATAGGTTACAAGTTAAAATTAATTTTTGATAATATTGTTGACAATATTTCGGCATCGAATCGATGCCGAAATATTGTCAACAATATTATCAAAAATTAGATTGATGGGGATTTTTTTAAAAAATACTTTTACTTAAATATTGTTGTTAATAACTGTAATAAATTGTTAATTGCAGATGCTAATATAATTACCTAATTAATATACAACAGAAAATAAATAAATACTAGCTAATAAAAGTGTTTATCTCAATTTGAACCTGCTCTGTCCAAGGTACAACGGACACGGTCCAAGGTACATCTGGTTTGTTGTACCTAGGACAGTTTTCTATTTTTTTTCCAAGTGGCTAGTGGTCCCAGGTTTTTGAAAATATACACAGCTTTATGAATGAATTTAGTATTTAATTAAATGATCTTTACTTACATGAACACTAGACCGGTATAGCATGCACGATTATTTTTTTAAAAATCAAAATTAAATAAACCGGCCAAGGTACAACAGGTTCCCCTACTTACATTACAACTTAGAATAATAACACCTAGAAGCCGTGTCCTCGTATGCAAAGTGAGGCAACTTATACCAAGCCAGAATGGCTTAGTTTTCAAATTTATTATATCCTTCATACGTTAACTGATCATAACTGAAACCCAATAATATAGTAACTAGTCTTATAAATGTGGGAAAATTGAAACTGTTTTGTTCTTAATCGGTATGATTAGGTAATAATGTAGAATAACAATCTGAAAACGGCGCCATTTTGTCTGTTTTAGTTGCCTCACTTTTGACAGTGCGCTTTGTAGAGAACTATCGTTCTAGGTATTTATTATTCTAAGCATTACAACTACAGTGGTGGATGGATAATTAGAAACAAAATATAAATAAATTTTCAGATATTCACTTCTCAAGCTTACGCGCTCACTAGACATGAAATAAAACACTTTTTAACGGATACTAGCGCGATTTTATTGATCGCTCAATAAAACCGCGCTAGTATCCGTTAAAAAGTGTTTTATTTCAAATTTTCAGATGTTTAAAATAAATACATAAAAGTGGTATTAAACACGACAAACGTGGTAATTTTTGATATTTTTCATATAGATATTTTTTTAAAGATAAATCACCTGTATCTCAAAAGTACGCAGAAATACTCATTCAGTTTCAAGACAAAAATAGTTCACAATGAGCTCCTCTAGCCTCCACAATATCTTTAAATCATTTCAAGGAAAAAAACCCTTTATAAATTTTATTCCATACAAAAAAATCATTATGAATTTTTTCAACTATGAAGAATTCATTTAGAGAAAAGTTATTCATGCATAAAGCATGTTATAAAATATTCTCAAAGAAATTCATGCACCTCAGTAGATTTTAACGCCCATGTCTCATATTTTTCAATACGAACCAGTGTACGACGACTGTACAAAATTGTATACTTAAACATTGTTTAATAACTATCTATGAGTTTACCACTTTATTATGTAATGTATTAGTACGAAGTGTATAAAATGTTTCTATGTACATAAACGTTTATACTTCCAGATGAAGAAGTAGGCGGTGTTAATGGCATGATTCCGTTCCTAAAGAGCGATAAGTTCAAGTCCATGAACGTGGGCATCGAACTCGACGAAGGAGGTGCGGTCGACTTGCCCGTTATACCCGTGTTTTACCAAGACAAGGTGGTGTGGCGTAAGTATTATTTAAGTAGTTCATAGATAGTTTTTTACATAACATAAAAAAACTAAGTTTGAAGTTAAATAATACCCGTTATATTTATCTGTGTTTAACAAGACGATGTGATGTGGCGTAAGCGTAAGTTATTCAAAAAGTTTATCAACTTTATACACCATCTTTGAGGTACCGGGTTCGATCTCCGGCTTGGTCAATTTAGGAAAAAACTTTTATGCACTATATTGGCTCAGCCCCCTGATTACGTAACTTTGTTGCAATGAACTCTGACAGAAATCGCAGTTACATTGCTGCTTTAGTAAAAACCTATGTGACAACTATCTTACTTAAAGCAGCAATGTAACTGCGGTTTCAATCGATTTCAATCGAGAATTGTTAGCAACAGAGTTACGTAATTCGGGGTCTGGTCTGGATGTTTGTACCTAGTTCCACCGTTTTTTCTGATTTCCATAACAGAAGTGCTTTAGTTAATTAATTTTGAATTAAAGGAATGTTTGTGATGTTGTCTAATATTTTTTTTTTGATGTAAAAACTTCTTTGGCGGCGTTGTACGCTTTTTGTATGGGGAAAAAACGGTGCCAACCGATTTTTTTGCTATAGGTAGGTATATTTCAAAAACTTTTGGTTGGGTTTTACGACAAATCTGATTATCTAGGTAATCATATTAGTTGTAAGTACATAATTATAAGTAGGTACATATAAACAAAAATATATAGTGGAATGGTTTAATTAAATTATTGTTAAAGTAAAACCGTTCAAGTGTGGAATGCTAAGATAGTACGACACAAAATTGTCGTATGTTTTTACAGAAATAGGAGTTGATTGCAATGGTGTTGCTGCACATGGCTCCTCGTTCCCAACCACTAACTCTACGGCTACTGGAAAGGTAAAGTTACCAGAGATTCCTGACAACACGATTTTGTACTATAAAGACTAGAATATGTCACTATGATTGACTAGTGAAAAATGTGTAACTTATGCATATTCACGTTTTAACTAGGTACTTAAATATTAAGTAATTTGAAAGACTTTATACGTTATATTTTATTGATTGATGTTGTAAACTATATTATTTCAGTGCCACAATGTTGAGACCAACTTATTCGCGTTCCGAGATTCTCAATATTTGAGTTACTCCAAAGCAGCGATCACCGACGCTGGCACTTACACATCAGTGAACCTTAACAAGTTGTCTGTAAGTTCATTTTGCAATAACACCAATCCTTTTATTTTTCTTTTATAAAATATTCATGTAAATGTTAAGGGAATATATCTAAAGTAAAGCGTGAATCGAGATAGCAATGAGAAAACGCCGCACGCGGGAACGAGACTGATTCGACACATTTGACGCAAAAATTACTATAATAACCAATTCGTAGTAAATAACTAGAGATTAAAGAGAAATTCTTCCACACGATTCTGAATATTGACTAAACAAATTATTTAAAGCAATTTCAAATTGAATAGGTAGGTAAGTACCTAATGTTGTTTCTAAATAATTTCGATTTTTATTTTACGTGTTTCTGATTCTAAACGTGTCTGGAATAAGATAATAAAGAAATATATATCTTAATTTCAGATCTCTATGATCTTTCCGCAACCTATGGTATTACATCAAAAAGTATAAATTTTTAGATGTACCTATCCCCTAATAACAGAAGAAATACCTCTAGTTAGTTTATCACCAAAACAATAGACTAAGTTATTTATTAGATTTGTATAATACTAATATGTAACACTTATGTACCTGCGTATTTAAAATGGTTATCAGTCAAGTGCTAAAATAAAAAGAAGGAAGATTAAAATATCTCTTATCGAGATACTTTATCTATGATGGAAGTTGTTGTTTTTTTTTATCTCAAAACAATCAAAATTAAAATCACAATACCTACAGATTTACAGCATTTTATTTTATGAATACTATGATTAATTAATTAATAGGTACAAATGATCAAACATAGATTGATGAAGAATTCCCATTAATAAAAGTAAAGTGGGACTTTATTTTAGTGTGGGCTCAGTTTTTAACCTATTCCTTTAATTTGTCAGATTTTGTTTATGTAGGTTATAATAACTTACACATTAAGTTAATACTAACACATGAAGTTATTACGTAAGTTAGCGATTTCTCATATTTAATAATACTCATATGAATTTCTTTTCCAGGGTGGCACTGCCAACAACGTGGTTCCCAATCGTGTAAGCCTCACATTCGACATTAGACTTAATACTCGACTCAACGAAGCCAAATTCCAGGAACAGGTAAATATTTGAATTAAGTACTTTACAACTTCTTTTATCTTCATTATGTAGACATTTTTATCGAAATATGACATAATTTCTGTTATTAAATTTGCTTTTCATAGCGGCCCATAAAAGCAAGTGCGTAATAATGTTGCTAAGACTACATGTTTATAACGCACTAACTAATACATTTTATTTATTTACAACTTATCTAAGGTTTACAAGGAATATTATAGGTAAGTATCTGTCTGTATTCAAACGTTACATGAAATTCTTTTATCCTACTACTAAAAAACATAGGGTAGTATTTAATCGGGTAACAATAAATTCCCATTTTGGGTTTCAAAAATACTGAATATAGCGTACTGAAATACTAAGTGGGCGACGAACCGAGGGCGACTACAGATATTGATAAAGGTTAAAATACAAATTGAGTAACTAGTTATTCAGAACGGGCGACCAAATTACTATTTGGGCGACAACCTTAGGGCACACAAAACATTTAAAATTTGGCATATAGTTTATTTAAAAAAAGGTGACGATAATCCTAATCGCGATGACAAAAAAGAAACAAACGAGACAGCAACCTAATAATAAGGTAGGTATTAAAAAATACCATGTTGATTGTTGGGCTGCTTAAGTCAGTTATATAGTTGCCCACTCAGTATTCTTGTCACCCATTTAGATTTTCCACTGCCAACTTAAATTATTTGTCACCCACATAATCCACTGTTTGTCGCCCGTTTAGTTATTTTGTCGCCCAATAAATAAACTGCTGCCCGGTTTAGTATTTAAGTATCCCATTAACAGTCGCCTTTAATTATTTCCAGTCACCCAATTAATTAATTCCCAAAAACATATGTACATGCATATTTATTACCCTAACTATAACTAGTCATCTCGAGTTTTTTCCTCTTACTGCACGAGGTGCTTAGTCAATGGGGAATGTCCGAAAAAAATCAAATTGACTGAATATTTTTCTATAGGTAGGAATAAGCTCCCTTAGTAATAGAAAAAAGTTTTAGAATTTTCAGTTGCGTGAAAAATTTAAAAAAATTAAAGTCTCTTCGACTTCACAAATGTACGAAAGTAACAGCAGAATGGAAATTATACCTTTGCCACCACCTGTCACATTCACAACATGGTATTAAAAAAAAAAGTTTCAATACAAAACAAGGAGGTTTATAATAGGGAGTGAGTACTCTACAAAAATTTTCACTTATCGTTTAAAAGAAATTAAACTTTATTGTATTTGTCATAGAGTTGAAATTCTATCGACGACATTGACTGAAGGCACTACTGTGTGAATGAGACAACACCAGGTGGAGGTCGGTGTCTCGTTCGCACAATTGCCATTACTAAACAATAATACCACGATAGGTAGGACTAAAAATATGTACGTTACCAATCAAGTAGTGTATCAAAATTATGGATTCGGAATGGGAAGTCGAATATATACTATTTAAATATTAATTTAGAATGACACATAATAATTGTAATATAAAACAGAACTTACTCTTTTGATTTAATTAGATATCTAAAATAATGCTAATCAGCTATCATCGGTGAGGTGGTAATAAATAGAAGTGTCAATCTTGGCAACTCCGATTTTGACCTTGGCGCCGAATTTCAATTTAAGAATTTCAATCTATAGGAAATGTTACTTTACAAAACTAGTGTGACCATAAATACTGCACCATTTCAGATTTCCAAAAAAACGAAATTGTTCTATTGAAATGGCTAGAGGTCGCAGGCGAGACGGTAAAATTAATAATAATAATCAAATTCATGTTTGTGCGCCGATTTCGATGAAACTCGGTTTTTGGAACTATTTTGACAAAAAAATTACAATGCAATTTTTAAAAAACTAAAACTCCAAGATGGCGGCCAACTTTTTTGTTTTTGGGCCGATTTTGATGAAACTTGGTTTTCGGAACTATTTTGACAAGAAAATATCAATGCAATTTTTAAAAAACTAAAAATCCAAGAAGGCGGCCATCTTTTTTGTTTTTGGGCCGATTTCGATGAAACTTGGTATTTGGAACTATTGTGACAAGAAAATAACAACGCAATTTTTAAAAAACTAAAAATCCAAGATGGCGGCCAACTTTTTTGTTTTTGGGCCGATTTTGATGAAACTCGGTTTTTAGTACGATTTTGACAAGAAAATAACAACGCAATGTTGAAAATTTAAAAAATCCAAGATGGCGGTCAACTTTTTTGTTTTTGGGCCGATTGCGATGAAACTTGGTTTTTGGTACGATTTTGACAAGAAAATAACAACACAATGTTAAAAATTATAAAAATCCAAGATGGCGGCCAACTTTTTTGTTTTTGGGCCGATTTCGATGAAACTCAGTTTTTGGAACTATTTTGACAAGAAAATAATAACGCAATTTTTTAAAAACTAAAAATCCAATATGGCGGCCATCTTTTTTGATTTTGGGCCGATTTTGATGAAACTCGGTTTTTGGTACGATTTTGACAAGAAAATAACAACGCAATGTTGAAAATTTAAAAAATCCAAGATGGCGGCCAACTTTTTTTTTTGGGCCGATTTCGATGAAACTCGGTTTTTGGAACTTTTTTGACAAGAAAATAACAACGCAATTTTTAAAAAACTAAAACTCCAAGATTGCGGCCAACTTTTTTTGTTTTTGGGCCGATTTCGATGAAACTTGGTTTTCGGAACTATTTTGACAAGAAAATAACAACGCAATTTTTAATAAACTAAAAATCCAAGATTGAGGCCAACTTTTTGTTTTTGGGCCGATTTCGATGAAAGTTGGTTTTTGGAACTATTTTGACAAGAAAATAACAACGCAATTTTTAAAAAACTAAAAATCCAAGATGGCGGCCAACTTTTTTTGTTTTTGGGCCGATTTTGATGAAACTCGGTTTTTGGTACGATTTTGACAAGAAAATAACAACGCAATGTTGAAAACTTACATAATTCAAGATGGTGGCCAACTTTTTTGTTCTTGGGCCGATTTCAATGAAACTTGGTTTTTGGTACTATTTTGACAAGAAAATAACAATGCAATTTTATAAATACAAAAATTCCAAGATGGCCGCCAACTGGTTTTGCTTGTGGGCTGATTTTGATGAAACTCGGGTTTTAGTATTATATTGACAAGAAATAACTAACAGCAACGGAATGTCATAAAAAAAATTCTAAGATGGCAGCCAAATTATTTATTTGTTTTTTCAACCGAGTCACATCAAAATCAACCCAAAAAGAAATTAGCAGCCATTTTGATATTTTTTGATTTTTCCATCAGTTTACATTGAGTTGTTATTTTCTTGTCTAATTAGTACCAAAAACCGAGTTTCATCGAAATCGGCCCAAAAAACAAAAAAGTTGGCCGCCATCTTAAATTTTTAGTATTTTAAAAATTGCGTTGTTATTTTCTTGTCAAAATATTACCAAAAACCGAGTTTTATCGAAATCGGCCCAAAAACAAACAAGTTGGCTGCCATCTTGGATTTTTTAATTTTTTCAATACATATTGTGCTATTATTTTCTTGTCAAATTAGTACTAAAAACCGAGTTTCATTCAAATCAGCCCACAAATAAAAAAGGTTGGCTGCCATATTTTTTATATTTTTAACATTTCTTTGTTATATTTTTATCAAAATAGTAACAAAATCGAGTATCATAAAATCAGCCCACTAACAATATAGTTGGCCGCCATTTTGGTTTTTTTATATTTTAAACATTGTGTCGTCGTAAATCTCTTGCACCCATTTTATTAACTTCACAAGTAAAGAAATTGGTGCAAGTATTTTAGACCTTATTGACATCTTTACCAAAATAACAGTTTTTAATGAAACAGCAAAGTAAATGTACAAGTATAATTATGGGAAAAAGCAATCGAATTTCAAACGTCAATAAAGTCGAAAATCGTTTGCATCTTTTTTTTAACTACAGATCACTAGACAATGTTTTCCTACTTTTACTTGTTTTTCCAACATTTATTTGTTTTTCCGAAGTTCACGCACATTGCATTTTTATTAAAAATTGGAATAAACTTTAAAGTTACGTAATTATTTACACTTGAAATTAAATTGAATTGAATAAACTAGATTTTAATTGGTTGAATTACCATATTTAAAAAATAAAAACAAAAAAGCAACTTAATAAAAACGTGATAAATAATTTGTTCTTAAAAATATTTTTTTAAAATAAATATTAATTTTCTTTTTTTTAGTTAACGAGCTAAACTAAAAATATACCACCGCCTATCAGAGTACTCGTCAAGACCATTCAAACGAGTCCAAACTCGATGGGGTTGAAAGGTTTTATTGCAGAGTTCCTGTGGCCTTCTTCCGGCTCCATCATCAGACTCTTGGATACTATTACCCAACAGAGCACTCGTCAAGACGATTTAAACGAGCCCAAACTCGATGGGGTTGCATGATTTCAATATTGAGTTCCTATGGCATGGAATCCAGACTTCATCATCCCACCCTGAACCTCGTCTCCCGTCAGAGTACTTGTCAAGACTATTCTAATAAGCCCAAACACGATGGGGTTGTATAGTTTCATTCATCATAGAGTTCCTGTGGCGTTCTTCCGGCTCCATTATCAGATCACCTCAATGACACTGTAATATTGCATTTCCTTCCATTTCTGACCTGTGTTCAAAGTTTCAAGTCTCTAGCTCATCGGGAATTTAGTATAAAATCGTTTGCAAAATTTGTGCTCAAACAAACAAAAGAGCAAGCAACCTAATAAAAACGCGGTAAAAAGTGTTAATTATAAATAACGAACTACCTAGGTATTTAAGTTTATATTAAACAGTTTAAAGTAATATGTATGTCTCCGGCCAACCATACGGTTTGGTCACCCTAATGAAGAAAAGGACACATACATCTACTTGACCTCTCTGTCGGCTCGTTTTGGGGCGAAGCACTCAATCCGGTTTATAGTACTATTTCCATGATACAAAATGTCAAAACTTTTTTTTAAATACTTGTTGTGGTTGTGGCAGGTGGTGGCAAAGGTATAATTTCCATTCTGCTGTTACTTTCGTATATTTGTGAAGTCGAAGAGACTTTCATTTTTTTAAATTATTTCATTCAACCGAAAATTCTAAAACTTTTTCCTATTGCTAAGGGAGCTTATTCCTACCTATAGAAAAATATTCAGCTAATTTGATTTTTTTTCGGACATTCCCCATTGAATGTTAAATGATAATTAGAAACACCAGTAAATTTTCATACAAACAAGGTAACTTTGAAACCTTAGTTTTCCGCCAGGGATTGATCGAGCTGAGATCTGATGATGGCTATCCAGGGACTCAGACCAAATAAAAAAGGGAAGACGGAGTCTTCCAAGCAAGGGACTGAAGCCAATTTTTTCATGCATTAGTGTGTGAGCCAGTGTTGCCATAGTAATTCATATTACCCCAATGTTATAAAAATAACGCGTTATGAAATAATAACGTTATTTATCACATATTAGAATCAAAACAAAAAACTGCCTGGATTCAAGAGATCATAATACGGTCCCAAGGGGGGTATTACAAGCTCTTAAAACTTGTCAGTTTTCTGAATGGCTATCAAAGCGTCTCTTTTATTTATTACTGATGAAAGAGACGCAGACTATGATAGGCATTCAGCCATTCTGACTCGGGTGTGAGGCGACGGCTACACGCCTGGTACTATGATTCATCAGTATTTAATCAGGGGCCTATTTCATAAAAGATTAGTGAATTTACTATAATAATTTACCACAGTTATTATTGGGGTAGAATTATGTTTCTTATTAATTATAAAACATAATTCTACCCTAATAAACTATTACTATGGTAAATTACTGTACTTTTTCATGCTTTTATTAAATAGATCCCTGATAAATAATACTGATGGATCACAGTATTTACCACACGTGTAGCCGTCGCCTAATGATAGATAGAAAAAGTGAGCTTCTCAAAGCCCTGCATGCAGGGCTGTGAGTAGCTCGCTTTAAAAGTAGTGGCGGAAGTAGGAAGGAAATAGGAAAAATGTAAAAAATAAAACTAACGAATACTAAAGTTTCGTGTATTTAAAGCAAGATGTTTGTTCTGACATGTTAGGCATCCATTACACGGTAGGTTTTGCTATCAGTTTAACCACAGTCACGGGCTGTGACTGATGATTAACCTACCGTGTAATGTAGTGACTGATGGTTGCATGATGTGATTTGTTCATTCCATCAGTCAATCAGTCAAACTCATAACATCCTTCCTTCAATATGTATAGTACCCTACCTAAATTAATTTAAAATGGGAGATATTTGCTTTGGTAACACACGCGTTTTTTATGACCCGCTTTACATATTTAAAACCGGTGGAATTACATCAGCTTTACGAGCAAAGGTGTTAAAAAGAATATTACATACATACAAGATAGAAGATACGCACGAAAAACATAACCCTCTTGCAGTCGGGTAAAAACAGCATCTAAATCGGTCAAACCGTTATGGAGATAAACGAGAACATGATGCTGCAGCACTCCCTAGCGGCTAAATACTATAACACTTATCTAAGAAGCATCGCCAAAAACCATTACAGAAAGCCGTAGCGAAATCGGTTTAGTAATTTTTGAAAAACGACAAAAACTGCATTGAAATCGGCTCAGTAGGTAGTTTCCGAAGAAAATGGTAACAGACATAGACAAACAAACAAACAACCTCTGAGGCGACGGCTACACGCGTGGTAAATACTGAGATCATCAGTATTTAATCAGAGGTCTATTTCATAAAAGTATGAAAAAGTACAGTAATTTACCATTGTAGTAGTTTATTGGGGTAGAGATTATGTTTTAGAATTATTAAGAAACAGTTCTACCCCAATAACAACAATGGTAAATTGTTATAGTAAATTTACTTATCTTTTATGAAATAGGCCCCTGATTAAATACTGATGGATCACAGTATTCTAACCCCAAATGCATATACCACCTCCATTCTGTTCCGTCCGTCGTTGGTAAAAACAGTCCAGAAATAGAAATAATTAACGCGTTATTTTTAACAAGAAACAAATAACGTTACGTTACTTTCCATGTTACCCAATAACAGGTTTAAAAAAGAACGTTTGGCATGGCAACACTTGTGTTGAGGTTTTGTGTTTCAAGTAATACCTTAATGTTTATTTTGAATTAGTGAAAATATTAGTTTCCAATTTTACTTTCGTGTGAAATGTGACTCCATCCTGCTTTTTATGTGTCGAAAATTGGTTTTTACACCTTTTCACTACACAATTCGGCATTTTCTTTGGTGAAATTTATAATTTATTAGTAAGTCCTGGTACGTCCGCTTCGCACGCTGGCTGTTAAGAAAAGGCGTAGTTTCGTTACATGTGTGTGCGTGTAACTGTGTATGTACACGCCAAGGCGTAGTTTTATCGGCTTCACTGCTTTGTTCAGAGGACTACGTCTTCCCTTTTTTATTTGGTCTGAGTCCAGGGAGTGAATGAAGAAGACCCAGATCTAACGATTTTAACAGACGACAGGGCACGTTGTCTGACGCCACGTGTTAACACGCCGTCAGATGACGTTGGTTTTCATAGAGTAAATGTATGCACTAGAAGCACACTTATCTTATAACACGTCCATATAAATACGGCGTGTTAACACGTGGCGTGGCAACCTCACGAAAGATTTTGTATTAACAAAAAAAAATAAAAAACCCGCCTGTATAAAAAGACTTATTAGTCAACTGAAAAGATGGAAACAAGATTAAATATTAAAAGCAACATAAAAACATGCAGTCGGAGGCATGCATAAAGAAAGTGACATTATGAATGATTGGAATTATATGCCTCCGACTGCATGACTGTTATTATGTTGCTTTTAATATTTAATCTTGTTTCTATCTTTTCAGTTGACTAGTCTTTTTATGCAGGCGGGGTTTTTTTATTTTTATTTATTTCTTTTTAGTTATTATACATTACGGTAATGATATACTTTTTTGAAATCCTTATAAAACTGTGGCTGAACCTAATTTTTTTGGCCAAAACTGAAACCGAATCCGAAACTACTTAAAGCTAAAATAAATAAAATAAAACCGGTCAAGAGCGAGTCGGACTCGCGCACCGAGGGTTCCGTACAATCATAAATATATTTGGATATGTTACTTTAGTACAGTCTTTAAAAAAGTAGGATAAACGGCAGACAGTTGGAAGGGCAAACAGGCGGACAGTTAATTTACAAATCTTAACCACAGCTGCTTATGGTGACTGAAAAACGTTTCAGCCACTCCACATTGCAAACTGTTTATATTACTAAGTAGGAACTTATTCTTCGTTTATTCGTACGGCAAATAGTAGGTAATTATTTTAGAACCAGCCACCAATTTATTATTGTAGTGTTAGGTTGCGCCATCTCTTGAACGATAGTGGAACTATATGTTTCCTTAGGTTAGCATGCTTAGGACAGCGCCATCTGTTGACTGGTAGTAAAACAAAAAAAAATTTGAATTTTTTTTTGAATTTCTTAAAAAGTGTGTTATATTGAGACATCGTTTTATTTTTCCTGTAATCTTTACATAAACTACTATCACATAGAATTATTTCAGATTTTTCTCTCTGCAAACTTCGGAGATAAGGGGGGGGAACGGTATTTTTTTTTACAATTTTCACCATAAGTCGAAAACTATGCGGCCTAAAAAAAAAAAAATAATGTTTAAAAACGTGCAAACGACGCTCTTTCATATGATACCCCACATGCCCTAGTTGTCCCACTTCAAATTTTTAAGACCCCTTTTCAGTCCCTGTTGTAAAAAAGATTTTTATTTTTTTATTAATTTCTTATTCGCGAAATAGTTGGACAAATGTCATCTTAAACTTTTCCAAATTTCAAGTTGGATACCATTAGTAGTTCTCGAGATATCCAGCTGTGACAGACAGACAGACGGACAGACAGACAGACAGACAGACAGACTGACAGACAGACAGACTGAGTCACACCATAAGGGTTCCTTTTTTACCATTTTGGTACGGAACCCTAAAAACGGTACGGTAGCGAACTACTTAAAGCTAAAATAAATAAAAAAACTACGCAGTAATCACAATATTATGTTGTAAGTGCTTATGATGTTGTTGTATTGTAGGTACTTACATAAATCTACCTGTTGGATTTGACTAGCTTACGTTACGTAATTACTTATTTTCATGTTTTAAGGAAGTGAACGAACTTAGAATAATATATATACTTACCTAGAAAGATAGTTTCCTACAAAGCCCACTGTCAAAAGTGAGACAACAGAGCCCTAATAACTCAGTTTTCAGATTTGTATCCTTCATATACTTACCTAATTGTAGCTTTAAGTGGGAAACAATTTCAATTTCCCTACCTTTAGGGGATTAGTTACTATTTTATTGGATTTTAGTTACAATCACGCAACGTGTGAAGGATATAAATCTGAAAACTAAGCTCAGTTTTAGTTTTCTCACTTTACATACGAGGATGACTTCTAGGTGTTATTATTTTAAGCGAATGAAAAGAAAGATCGCAATTTGACTAGGCTCTCTGTACTATCAACAGTTGGAAAGCATGATACACGCGGCGGGCGACAACATCACCATCACGTACATCTCCAAGAACCCGCAGTCGCCAGCCACCATCGCCAACGCGACCAACCCCTACTGGGACGCCATTGCGCAAGCGGCTAAGGAACTGTAAGATACCATCATTATAATATAGCTCGTACCCAGTGCCGGATTTATCAATAGGCCGTGTAGGCTGCGTCCTAGGGGCGGCAAGGATCTAGGGGGCGGCAGACCAGCAACGCCATTCACCCGTCCGCCCGAGTGACTCGACAGACCACGAACGCCGACGACGTGTGCTTGCATTGCTTGGTTGACGATGCATGTTCTCGACACTATAGTGTGACCGCAGTTGCCCGCCTCCGCCGCCCTATTGAGAAATCCAGGGCTGAGTGGCATAATGATCTATGAAATTTTGTCCAAACCATTACCTATCGCCGCCTGGCCCGGAGCGCGCGGCGCGCTTCAGACTACTAGACAGTGCAGTGCTGCCAACTAGTCTGAGGGAAAACGCGCTGTCAACGCTGTAAAAAAGCGCTAGATTGCGCTAAAATGGCATTTAAAAAAAAAAGCGCCAGATTTCGCGCTAACCACTTAGAATGCTTGGTGTACCATAAAAATACTAATTAAGTATAGAATTTGTATAATTTTAATAGATTTATCAAGCATTCAACCAAATAAATGCAGCAGGCCAGCAGGTAAAACCTTAATCTATTAAAATCTAAAAAAGCGCTAGATGTAGCGCTAGGCGCTAAAACGCGCTTCGAGACAAAAAAAAGCGCTAGATCTGACGCGAAACACGCTAAGTTGGCAGCACTGAGACAGTGGGTACAAAGATATTGATCTTTCGAGAAAACATCCACTTGTGTAGAATTGAAAAAAAATAAGCTGGGAAAAGTTAAAATCAAGTCTAAATCCGGCACTGCTCATACCTCTGAAATCGCGAAAAGAAAGTCAGCTGTTTCATACAAAAAATTATAACATCTGTTTTTTTTTCGCGATTTCAGAGTTGTTCCCATAACAAATGTTGTTAAGTTTAATGGCCGCTATCTAGGTACCATAATCGGCAATAGGGATTTTTTGTAACACGTTGTATAAGTTTTCTAGGAAGTTTTTAAATGAAGTTGTATTTCCTATAGTTACTACTAATATACCTATGTATAATGACCATTGCTCAAATCAAGGGCTCAATTGTGTAAACACTCAAATAGGTACCTATATCACGATCGCTTTCATTAGTAAGCTAGGTAGATCTATGGCATGTCTATGGCAATCTGTATGCAGTTGAGTTCAATTAATATTATACCTGCGTCTTTACTAAATGTACCTTGTGTTGTGTAGACTCCCCATATGGTTTTGATCGGATATAGTTAGGAGTAAGCTTAAAATAAAACTGACTACTAAACATACCCGATTTGGAGTGTCATAATCGGGTATATTTAGGAGCTAACATTTTTTTATTACTTACTACTAAATATATCTGGAGTCTGGACTGGACAGAGCATCGACTGAGTGAAACTGCGTGTTTACAGAATGTACCCCGTGGTAACGACCTTTATGTGTTTGTTAACGTGGTTTTGGTCGGGTGGCTATAGTTTGGACGATGCTCTCATAATTTTCAAAATACTAAAATAAAATAGTTGGGGAGCTTTTAACAAAACTAAATATATTTTGAAATTATAAAGTAATGGCGTTAATATCAGACGCACGCAGAATGGTAGAAAGAATATGCGACATTCTAATATTAAAATTAATAAAAAGCCAAATAAGTCAGACATTGGAGTATTTATTAACAAAAAGGGACAAAATAATTATGTTATTAGTAAGTTAGTAGTTAAAACCACTGTTGGTCTGGCACATTGTCCTTAACATTTACTTCGTGTAAATTATTATTAATCACTTAAAGTAGGTAGGTACCTAGTTCGGCATTCTTCAACAATGTGAGTTTTTGTTGCTGTTCATACACAATGCACAGCACAAGTTCATACTTGATATTCTTTTAATGTTTCGGGTCTCGTATTAGCCATCATTATAAGGGGCTGGCTATGGGTAGACTCATCAAAAGTTATAGTCTAATATGAGATGAAATTGCTGCTATCTATACCCGATTACTGTCGCGTACAAGAGTTGTTGTGATCGAACTCGAAATCGGGTATAGTTAGTAGTGCTTTTGTTTTATATTGTTACTACCAAATATACCCGAAGTGGGCCGTTGAGGTACATTTAGTAGTCACTGTTGAGGTACATTCAGTAGAGCTCCCTTGATTTGTTTCATCTCCTAACTATACCCGAGGTCGACCAGGCCTGTGACGTCACTGGCGTCCTCATAAGGTAGGAACGTACATTTTGTAAACACGCGTTATACCTAAGTACTTACACTTTTGGCAATTTGTAAACCTTTTGATGGCAGTGCAATGTATGGAAAACTGAAAGCGATTCAATAGAAATTCTATTGAACAGATTCCTATCGGGTCACTTTTGAGTTTAGATCTTGCTTGTCTGTGTCTAATTGTCTACATAAAGTCACATACCAGGATACTAAGTACTAGGTAATGACCGACCATGATATTTTCAGGAATATAACAATACTACCAGTAGTGCCACCAGGCTCGACCGACGCTCGTCACGTGCGGCTGGCCGGCGTGCCCGCATTCGGCATGTCTCCCCAGCCGAACACGCCGACTCTACTACACGCCGTCGATGAGCGCCTCGGCTACGACACGTTCCTCCGCGGCATCGACTTCTACGAGGAGATCATATACAACCTAGCTAATATACCCGACTCTAAAACAACTGACAGTGCGCATTTCTTGTACACCACTACAGAGCCGTAAAGAAAAAAAACCTACACCGTTAACTTTTAAGTAGGTACATATATCCATAAATTTAATGGGGATATCAGACCGCGTTTCTGAATATGAACGTGCAGTAAAAAGTTAAAAAATAATTGTTTAAAAATATCGGGAAAAATCTTGATTAATCGGCAAACACAAAAATAAATAAATAAATAAAAACACGACTGCCATGCTAAAAACAAACTAAAAAGTTAAATAACAAGTGCCATTGCAGTCGGGGGACCGTTTTGTGGAACAATTTTTAATCGAACAGGTCCCCCGACTGCAATGACACTTGTTATTTAATTTTTTAGTTTGTTTTTAGCAGGGTAGTCGTATTTTTAATTTTTTTAAATTTATTTCACACATTTTAGTGACTAATAAAATATTTTTGAAATGTGCTCATTAATGCCTTTCATTTGATGCCCATATTGTAATAATTGAAGAAAATATATTTTTTTACATTTGAAAATGGCGTAATACAGTCGCCATATTAACTTTTTTCAAAAAAAAATGTAGCCAGTGTCACTCGGAATAATGTAAGGATTCTAACAATACCCCATACATCCAAATCCGTTGAGCCATTTGGAAGTTATGGTGGAATAAAGAAACTCACATACCCACAAACATACATGAACCCTGAACACATATACACTCTTTTTGCTTTGGGCAGTCGTGTAAAAAATAGCAAGACACGTGCGTAGATTCATTCTTCTCATTATTTACGTAGGTAAATAAGAAAGGTCTCTTTTGATTACGCTCGTGTAATTCTATGAAGCTCTAAATTCAGAAATCAGTAAAATTTTGGGAAATAAACAAACCTCAATATCTTGCCCAATTATTAATGATACTTACTGTACCTAAATAAATACTCGATTAAAATAGGGAAGAGGTATACTCATTTAATTTTTAGATATACATAGGTACTTAAAAATTAACCGTGTATAATACCTTAATAACTAAAGTACAATATATAATATATTTGCAAAGAAATAAAGAATACTTTGAAACACAAAAAACCACAATCAGATGAAAGATTAAATTGTGAAACAATTATTGAGGCATGACGCCTAAATACTTTATCATAGATTAAAGTTCTTTATACTTAGCACTTTTCGAATCTCGACAGTTTGAATACCTGACTTTGCTAAAAATACCTTTTACTGCATTTGATTATTTATTTGATATTGTTATAAGATATTTATTACACATTTCCTTAGAAAAAGGATTTCTTATTATTATTATTTTGTTTTTTTACATTAGCAATGGTATTTTTTATATTGTGGTAGGTATATAATTTATTGTTGTTGTTTGTTTGTTATTATTGTTAATTTTTGTTGTTTTAATATATAGTTTTATATAGTATGAGAATGAGAGTTCATATGAGATTTATTAAAAACTATTTCTTGAAGTTGTTTTTGTGTTTTTTTAGTACTTACCCGTTTGCACAATTTAAAAATTTGCAAGATAAGATCTTGTGGTATAGAGTTTCGCTGGAGTGCCTTGATTTTTATTTTTTCAGTATTTTTTTAAGAATTTTCATAGGTAGATTAGGTACTAATAATTTCAAAAATATAATTCTCTTTTATTTTCAAGTAAATACCTATTATAAACCGTGTGCCAGGCAGGGATTGAAAACGTTAATTTGAAATTAATTTATTTGCTGTAATCACCGTTATTTTTTTAAGTTACTTGAAATAACGTAATTTAACCGTTAAAAATATTGTTTACCGTAAACAACAATATATTATGTTACCGTTAAATTATACCGTTCAATAACGTTTACAATCAAATATATATATTGTTAACGGTTTTTTTGTAAAGTTATAAATTTTAACGATATTCAATCCTTGCTGCCAGTACATCTTGGGGAACAATTAAGTTTTTTTATGTTTACAAAAATAAAAATAAAACTGTAGATTTTCTCTAATTTAGTTTAACTCACGTTTATTTTGTCCGCCCCTATTATTGTAGCCAACTAAGTCTTCTCAAATCGCAATAGGAGCATTTACAACGAACAACAGCGACACTTGTCTAAGTAAATGTTTGCGATGGCCACGCGACTAAACCCCGGATTTGACCGAGCCGCGATAATTTGAACAGTTTTATATGAAAGAAAAATTTACCTAGTTATAATTTTCAATTAAGAAAACAAAATGTTACGTTACTTTTCTAAATATTACTAATTTCATAAAAAGAATACTCTTTTAGGGTTCCGTACTCAAAGGGTAAAAACGGGACCCTATTACTAAGACTCCGCTGTCTGTCTGTGTCTGTCTGTCACCAGGCTGTATCTCATGAACCGTGATAGCTAGATAGTTGAAATTTTTACAGATGATGTATTTCTATTGCCGCTATAACAACAAATACTAAAAACAGAATAAAATAAATATTTGAGTAGGGCTCCCATACAACAAACGTGTTTTTTTTTGCCGTTTTTTGGTACAGAACCCCTCGTGCGCGAGTCCGACTCGCACTTTTTTTGTTATGCACAACGGGTTAGTGCTTGACCTTCATCTCACCTGATTTTAATAGTGACGGTAAGGCTGAAGATGGAAGCTCTACACTCGGAATCCTCATTACTGAGGAACTGGCTGTCTTACCCCTAACTGCCGGAACACAACTATTTTTAAATTGTTGTTATAGAGTCCCCGCAAACTACAGACCAGACTGTCGGCCGATAGTTGGAATCAGTATGAAGAAGTATGCAAGTGCGCACACTACAACGATTTGGTATCGGCCGATTTTTAGGGTTCCGTAGCCTAAATGGCAAAAACGGAACCCTTATAGATTCGTCATGTCTGTCTGTCTGTCTGTCTGTCCGTCCGTATGTCACAGCCACTTTATTCCAAAAGTATTAGGACTACATAATTGAAACTTAGTAGGTAGGTGTATTCTGTGAACCGCTTTACGATTTTTATACAAAAATAAAAAAAATAAAAGATTAAGGGGGGGCTCCCCATACATGGAACTGAAACTGAAAATATTTTTTTTCATCAAACCAATACTTGTGGGGTGTCTATAGATAGGTCTTTAAAAATGACATTGAGGTTCCTAAGACTATTTTTTTTTAAAGTCAACCGTTTGAAAAATATATGCCACCAAAGTGGTAAAATGTGTGTCCCCCCCCCCCCCCCCCCCCTTTAACTTTTAAAGTAAGAGGGTGAAAAATCTAAAAAAAATATAAACTATAGATCTTAATAAACACTTTCAACGAAAATTGGTTTGAACGAGATACAGTAATTAGTTTTCGAGATATAGTACATTTTCCAAAACCGCAAATATAACTTTGTCATTCATACAAACAGTGTGAAAAACAAAGTTATTTTTTCAGACGAAAAATGATAGCGGTATTAAAATATGGTATGGTATAATGTACCTACGGAACCCTACTGCGCGTGGCTCGACACGCACTTGGCCGGTTTTTCATACAAAACCAACTATCAGCCGACAGTTTGGTCTGTAGTCTGCGGACACGCTTATAGGTAAGATGGTGGTAGCTATACTGGGTGTAACAAGACCCTCAACGAAGCTGAGGTCTACGTATTCTCCCCATCATCAGGACCATTTCTGTTCAAAATTATTGCTGGGAAACGATTTTAATTTTTGGTGTTAAAAAAGCATTGCATACATTACCACGCAATGTAACGCATACAAAAGACCGCGCTTGCGAGTCAATGCTACACAGCTGCGTGCGGCCGAGTTGAAAAGCAACGTTTATGTGCGTACTCATGAATTAAATTGAGTGATGACGTTTTGAAATGATTGTTTGTTACGAAATACCTGGAAATACCTAAAATTTTGATATTGTTTACAAATTGCTTCAATTCAATAGACCGTGGAAGCGTGACGTCACACAATGGCGGAGTTTGACATTTTGGGTAAAAACAAACATCTAAAGCAAGCAAGTTTCTCTTTTGAGACATGGAATTACACCCAGGTGCAAAAGAAAACCGCATAATATTATTTAGTACTAACACCAAAATAACTCAATAATTTGATAACAAAGCAAAAGTGCCAAGCAACTTTCTCATCTTTGTTTGTACCCTTAGATTATTTAATAATCTAAGTTTGTACCATAGACATAGAAAAATTTTCGCTGCGCTCAAGACCAACAAAGCATGGAAAAGAGAAGTTAACATCATACGGACACGGTCTATGTAAAAAAGAGACAAGGGATCAAGTGACATGTGCCAACATTTTTTACAGTAAGAGCCCCTAGCGTCCCGCCTAGCAAATGAGCAATCAAAGTTTGTTTAAAATATTTGTTAATCTTAATTAGAATTTTAAATAAAGGTATCGTGGAGCCATGGTGTCTTGTGTTCTAAGTAATTGTGATGTAACAACAAGAAACAATCTAAGTAATCACACTTTTCACAGGTAAATAAGATATTGCCACAAATTTCTCTAAAACCAAATTTCGCTACATTTATTCGTTTATCGACAAAGAAAACAGTATGGAACATAGTTTATTAATTTCCTTTGCCATATATAGTCATATTTTATGAATCTAAGTAATTTTTTACGTATCTCATATAAAATGTATGCATTCGTTTTCGGATCACCTGTTTATTGACATTGTTGTTCTTTGACATTATATTTCTATGGTTTGTACTCTATATTTCATAGCTTCTACTCTCTATTTTCGTGTAAAAAAATTGACAATCGCAATATTTTTTTTTATTATTAATTTAAACTACAATCTATAGAAACTTGGTCCATACCTTTTTTACGTTGACTTTATTTTGTTATATTGCTCCGCGAGCTAATCGCAATCGCAATATTGGTCGTTAAACGGTGGCGGCCTGAGATTTATTTCAATACATTTCATACCTATACATTAAAAAAAGAGGACATTAAATTAAATACCGTCAATCCCTATAACTTTCGCCTTCTAAACTAAACTTGGGCTAAAAACAAGAAACTTCCATTTTCTCGTGAAATTAAATAGCAAAGCCACTATTTTGAATTTGGTAATAATCTCTCATTGTGTATGAAAACTAGCTGTCAATTTGAAGCAGTTACAAAAAAAGTCGGCGTTTTCGCGGTTGATTTTCGACAATGTCCCCAAAAAGTCGTCTATTGTGTTCATATTTGAAAAAGTAAGATTTTAATATTTATATTGTAGATTGTAATTGTAACATATAGTCAACTAACTAAATACAAGATATCATTTTATTAACTATCACATATCTTGGACTAAATTGGTCAGGAAATGTTAGACAGTTTAACAACACAAGAGTTACAAACTTCGCCTTACTACATTTTAATAGATTCGTTGTTTTATTGCTGCAATAGAGCATTTAGCTACTTTTTGATAATCTTAGAGTTATGGAAATATGTTCCTTTTTAGGGTTCCATACCAAAATGGTAAAAAACGAACCCTTATGGTGTGACTCAGTCTGTCTGTCTGTCTGTCACAGCTGGATATCTCGAGAACTACTAATGGTATCAACTTAAAATTTGGTATAGTTTGAGATGACATTTGCCCAACTATTTTGCAAATAAAAAAGAACTAAATAAATAATATTTTTATTACAACAGGGACTGAAAAGGGGTCTTAAAAATTTTAAGTGAGGTGACTAGGGCATGTGGGGTATCATATGAAAGATCGCTATTTGCACATTTTAAAACATTTTTTCTTTTTTCTTAGGCCGCATAGTTTTCGACTTATGATGAAAAATGTAAAAAAAAATACCGTTCCCCCCCCTTATCTCCAAAATTTGCAAAGAGAAAAATCTGAAATAATTCTATGTGATAGTAGTTTATGTAAAAATTACAGGAAAAATAAAATGAGGTCTCAATATAACACACTTTTTTAGAAATTCAAAAATCAAACAAAAATTCTTTAGTTTCACTACCAGTCAACAGATGGCGCTGTCCTAAGAATGTTGACCTAAGAAAAAAAAAATAGTTCCACTATCGGTCAAGAGATGGCGCAACCTAATACTGCAATAATAATTGGTGGCTGGTTCTAATATAATTACCTACTATTTGCCGTACGAATAAACAAAGAATAAGTTCCTACTTAGTAATATAAACAGTTTGCAATGTGTTTTTCAGTCACCATAAGCAGCTGTGGTTAAGATTTGTAAATTAACTGTCCGCCTGTTCGCCCTTCCACTTGTCTTCCGTTTATCCTGTAACATATCCAAATATATTTATGATTGTACATACGGAACCTTCGGTGCGCGAGTCTCACTCGCTCTTGACCGGTTTTATTTAATTTGTGTTTAGTGACAACCAAACCTGAGATTTGTATTAGTTATTGGTATAACGCAACCAAACTTCGCCTACTTGACAATAAATAAAAATACTTTAACGATATCGAAATATGGTTCATGTTCCTATGCGACTGTGTATAGTAGCAAATCCCCTTTATTTTAATGCTACCAATCCCAATAAGTAGGTACCCTTAATTCCGATGGTAGGCGAAATTAGTAAACGCTACTCAACTTCGCCTGGATTTTCAACCGTCAATTTCTTTAAATTTTCTCACTGTACATAGTTATTGCAGCCATAGACAAGAAGATCGTCATTGATTAGATAACATGCGACCGTTTCAATTCAAATATAAACAATGAATTGGCGAAAATTAAAAAAAAAACTGATAAAAGCAGGCGAAATAAGGGGGTTTGACGGTACCTAGGATCGTGGAAAAAATACTAATAATAGCACTCCGACCAAAATGCTTTAGGTACCTACTACTCATGTTCGTAGCTATCATGACATCACAGCACCATCAAAACTCAAGGGTTCAGAAAAAAAGCTGTTCTCATCCACAAGTAAACACGGAATAGCATTAAGGGAGATCACTCTAATTTGAGATATCGTCAAAAAATCTGTTTCTCCGTTTCCCATCCAAAGCTTTAGACTAACATCGGGCACTTTCAGTAATGGCTGCCTCCGTCCGTACGTGCCGCGACATTTTTAAAAGGACTTTTTCGCCGCCCGCCGACGCCGCCGCCATTGTTTGCGAAGCGGCGATGACTAGGGTTGCGTTCAGTCACGTTCAGTCAATGGGAACTACAGTGGTAATTTTTACCCGTCAATTTTATTACGCAAAATAGCTCTCTATATGCTTAAAAGTTAATTTTAACTCCAATATTCGCTCTCGATTACATTTACGTACCTACTAGATAACCATCTTAACAGTGGCCACGTTGCATTTTATGAAAAAGTCTTGCGTAGGTATAGGTACTGAAACAATATCAACAACTATTAGAAAAAGCCACAACATATTATTCGCTGGATGCGAAGTATAGGTGGGGTATCATAATCGCGATCGCAACGCTCATGGTGGCAAAAAGTAGAAATAATGTAGTCTCTGTCACCTGTCTGAAAACGATATTTAATTTATTACTGGCGGTACAGGGACAATTATACAGGGTGGATTTTTAAAACGGTACATTAAGGGCAGGTACCTTAACCGTTATAGTTACAGGAAAACGTTCCTAGGAGACCATCCATAACTTTTTAAGATATTCTGAACTGCATTCACAGATTTTGGAAAAAAATTACCGTTAGCAAAAAAAATGCAAAACACCAAAAAAAATTGTTTTATGCCAATCGATCCTATTTCGTGTGAGGATCAAAAGACTCTACGGGATCATTTAAGGTATGAGTACTAGAAACGACAGAAATCGCCAAAAACTTTTCCCATACATTTTGTACTGAAAAACGGTAAACCAACTCGAAATATTTTTTATTGCCAAATGATCCTATTTCGTACTGTGATCAAAATGCTCTTGGGTCTCAATGCTCAAAGGGATGGGAAGAAGTAGTAAGTATCTATAAGTTTCATTGATTCAGTCAAAATAAAGTTAGTTGCTTTCCATCGAACCAAAGAGATGCAGATGATTGCTGAATATAGCGTAATAACAGTACGATCCCCAAAAAATTCACTAAAAAAACTATAAATTCCTATAACGTTTTATTAATCTGACAGCCCTGAGACGGCAAACCGCGCTGGTAATTCCTGACGCGCTTTTAACGTACAAATGAATTCTATCGAAAAATCGGGATTTCCTGAGTAAACAGTTTAACATTTTATTGTGACGCGTACATATTTTATACAAATTGTTTCTACATGCAAACAAAAAGTCGTGTTACTAACTATTAAAAACCTCTTAGGGTCCCCCCAGACCTACCGGTTTCCGTTCTTTGCTTTGCTGTTCGGCAATTGACCGCCGGCCAAGAGGCTCGTTTTCAATCTATCGCATATTTTCAATCTAAGTACATATCACATATAAGAATGTTCTTGTGAGCTTTGTTCCTTAAACCATCGTTATGAAAACACAAAAAAATAGTTCAGATAGGTAATGATTGTAGTATCTTTAGCTAAGCTATATTACCTGCATGTGTAATTAATTAATACACCATATGAATTTAGCACTTTTTATTTTCTACACGAAAAACACATGGGACTCGTAAGATCCCGACAACCAAAATTGACAGTTCTTTTTTCTTAAAACTAGTGTTGCCATGCCTGGCACAGACACTATATGACAATGATGATACCCACAACCCTGTTCACACTTTATATAAATATGCAATCGATTTATTTTTAGCAATCGGAGACCATGTTCAGGGTGGCATATCTCCCAGAAGCTAATGGCTATCTTGCCAATTTGGTCTGGTCCAAATATGCGATAGATTGAAAATGACCCTGGTTGGCCGGCGGTCTAAACAGCAAGTAGAACAGCAAAGCAAAGAAACGAAACCGGTAGGTCTGGGGGGACCCTTATAGTTTAAATTTTTAAGAGGCCATCCAGCATGGTGTCATATAGGTACATTTTAAGATGCTTGTTTCACAGAATTTCTAAGGTAATGTTTTATATAAATGGTTGTTGTATTTTCAGTGTATTCAAATGGGAGTTGCAGTTATATCTACAGTTTCATTCCACAGACACACAGTTAAACGCCGAGCGGAACATAATGTTTTAATATTAATTTAGCGCGGCAGAGGACCGCTAGAGGCGTCGCGAGCGCTAATTGAAATAAATTGTCACGGCTGGAGCTGGGTGTCGGCGGGACATAAATCAGGCCCACAGCCGCCGGCGACCGGTTAAGTGCCTGCTACGCGGTCCACAGACTTTACAACTGGCAGACAGGTGGAGGTGGAAAACTTTGCTAATGTAAGACAAGAACGGTGATTGTTCTTACATCAGTCTTACATCAGCAAAGTTTTCCACCGGGGTAATTTGAATGTGATAATGATGTTAATGCTCTTGACCGACTTCGACCATGACGACTGCATCATTCATTGCAGGAAAAAATACTAGAACTTCTGAAAAAGCTGTGGCGGTAGCGAGACGGAGACCCGAAAAGAAACAAAGTCTTGTGTGGAATGATCATGTATTGCTCAATTGTTATCATAAGATACATGCCACAACCACAAGAAAAGAATTTAATGCTCATGTGACCTTGTTGCCCTATTCTTTTCTCACGTTTACAAGTTAGGAAAGCGACAAGTTTTAAAAAAACGAAGTCGTCCGGAAGAGTCACGTCTCATGTTGACAACTTCATATATAGGTACAAGCCATCGTGAAAACTAGTTTGCTATATCACCTTATTTTATAATGTTTTATGATTTTTGTCTCATGTCATGGCCAAAACAACTGAAAGTTATGTTAGGATGAAACACTGACTTGAAAAAAAATTTTTTGCAGGTCAATGGGATAAAAGCTATCACAAAAACGAAAACGAAGGGACTAAATTCTATTATTCTGTAATTTTCAAAATAAAAAAAAGAATTCTAAATGTTCTGCTACAAATCACACTATTATTCATTAATCCTTAACTATTATAGTACTGAAAAAATGTCTCTTTTGCAATTTGGTTTCCAACTGTACATTGTACAGTATTCCGCTCCTCAAACTTCCTTTGCACACGAGAAGCGAGATTTTCCCTTAAGCCCGCCGGTAACGATCAATTGCGATTGTCAATTTTTTCGTCAATGCCATTGTTAGAGCAATTGACAATCGCTTCAATTGCACGCGTAAACGATCAATTTTCGCATCAATGAGCGTCAACGACGTAAAAATTGACAATCGCAATTGATCGTTACCGGCGGGCTTTAGATATAACAGAAATTCTTTATAAAACGTTTTCAATTGCCTTCTAAGTATAATCATGTGTTTTTTAAATTTGAGATTTTTGCATTTACAGTGCTATTTTTTAAACAATACTAAATAATATACTAGAAAAAATACGACTCGCACCAGATCAATACTCAGACGGGAATCGAACCCGCGACCTTTGGATATCCGGTCCAATGCTCTGACCGCTGAGCTACCGAGTCACTAGTGACATCGTCGAATTTTTCCTAGTATATCCTAAACTCTTACGCTGTAAGCCAGCGTTATTTCACCAATGTGAGGAATTACCTCGACATTCAATTGAAATATCTTTCCAGATATTTTAACAATTGATTAAGATGAAATAGCTATATAATTTTTAAATTTGAGATTTTTGCATTTACAATGCTATTTTTTAAACAATACTAAATAATATACTAGAAAAAATACGACTCGCACCAGATCAATACTCAGACGGGAATCGAACCCGCGACCTTTGGATATCCGGTCCAATGCTCTGACCGCTGAGCTACCGAGTCACTAGTGACATCGTCGAATTTTTCCTAGTATATCCTAAACTCTTACGCTGTAAGCCAGCGTTATTTCACCAATGTGAGGAATTACCTCGACATTCAATTGAAATATCTTTCCAGATATTTTAACAATTGATTAAGATGAAATAGCTATATAATTTTTAAATTTGAGATTTTTGCATTTACAATGCTATTTTTTAAACAATACTAAATAATATACTAGAAAAAATACGACTCGCACCAGATCAATACTCAGACGGGAATCGAACCCGCGACCTTTGGATATCCGGTCCAATGCTCTGACCGCTGAGCTACCGAGTCACTAGTGACATCGTCGAATTTTTCCTAGTATATCCTAAACTCTTACGCTGTAAGCCAGCGTTATTTCACCAATGTGAGGAATTACCTCGACATTCAATTGAAATATCTTTCCAGATATTTTAACAATTGATTAAGATGAAATAGCTATATAATTTTTAAATTTGAGATTTTTGCATTTACAATGCTATTTTTTAAACAATACTAAATAATATACTAGAAAAAATACGACTCGCACCAGATCAATACTCAGACGGGAATCGAACCCGCGACCTTTGGATATCCGGTCCAATGCTCTGACCGCTGAGCTACCGAGTCACTAGTGACATCGTCGAATTTTTCCTAGTATATCCTAAACTCTTACGCTGTAAGCCAGCGTTATTTCACCAATGTGAGGAATTACCTCGACATTCAATTGAAATATCTTTCCAGATATTTTAACAATTGATTAAGATGAAATAGCTATATAATTTTTAAATTTGAGATTTTTGCATTTACAATGCTATTTTTTAAACAATACTAAATAATATACTAGAAAAAATACGACTCGCACCAGATCAATACTCAGACGGGAATCGAACATGGATATCCGGTCCAATGCTCTGACCGCTGAGCTACCGAGTCACTAGTGACATCGTCGAATTTTTTCTAGTATATCCTAAACTCTTACGCTGTAAGCCAGCGTTATTTCACCAATGTGAGGAATTACCTCGACATTCAATTGAAATATCTTTCCAGATATTTTAACAATTGATTAAGATGAAATAGCTATATAATTTTTAAATTTGAGATTTTTGCATTTACAATGCTATTTTTTAAACAATACTAAATAATATACTAGAAAAAATACGACTCGCACCAGATCAATACTCATACGGGAATCGAACAGGAATCCAAAGGTCGCGGGTTCGATTCCCGTCTGAGTATTGATCTGGTGCGAGTCGTATTTTTTCTAGTATATTATTTAGTATTGTTTAAAAAATAGCATTGTAAATGCAAAAATCTCAAATTTAAAAATTATATAGCTATTTCATCTTAATCAATTGTTAAAATATCTGGAAAGATATTTCAATTGAATGTCGAGGTAATTCCTCACATTGGTGAAATAACGCTGGCTTACAGCGTAAGAGTTTAGGATATACTAGGAAAAATTCGACGATGTCACTAGTGACTCGGTAGCTCAGCGGTCAGAGCATTGGACCGGATATCCAAAGGTCGCGGGTTCGATTCCCGTCTGAGTATTGATCTGGTGCGAGTCGTATTTTTTCTAGTATATTATTTAGTATTGTTTAAAAAATAGCATTGTAAATGCAAAAATCTCAAATTTAAAAATTATATAGCTATTTCATCTTAATCAATTGTTAAAATATCTGGAAAGATATTTCAATTGAATGTCGAGGTAATTCCTCAAATTGGTGAAATAACGCTGGCTTACAGCGTAATGGTGTGTCCCCACTTAGGTTCGCGAACCTCCGCGCTCTGCGCTCCGCGCTCCGCGAACCTCGGAGCGCGCTCCATATTTGGGATCCGATGCGAACACGCGAACACGGAGCGCGGAGCGCCAGGGTGACCAGATTCAGTATTTTAATACTTTTTCGGTAAATTTTATCGACTTTTCCGAACATCAGTATTTTTGTAGGTATATTAGCGGAAGTAAGTATTTTCGGTATATTTTGGCTATGAAGTTATGGCAACTACGGTGTTAAGTCCCCGCGAACATTTATGTTCAAGGAATTTCCCGGATTATGTCTATATTTCATTCAGAAGCAAAGATCAGTAGAGTCTGTTCTGAAAAAAAACCAACTTGGGATTTATGCTTGATTACCGTTTTTGAAATGTTGACGGTACTGTTACGTTTTAGTGCGACTGTATTAAATAAAATTATTTTCTGTTATGCACTTCACTTTATCTTTGAGGTTTTTCTTTCGCTAATTCGGGAATTTCCCTAAAGTAGTACCTTTGGATCGTTATATAAGTAGAACGTGTTTTTTTTTCGTTTTTATTGTACTTGGCGCATCCATCCGGAAAATATGTTTAGTTTTGCCTTCGAATAGAATGTTAAAATATAATTTAAACATTCATTGTGATGATAAATGAATAAAACCTATTTTGAAAATCAGTATTTTTATCGGTTTATTTTCCATGTGCAACTTGGTATGTTTCAGTATTTTTTTGAGGTGCTTCGTTATTTTCGTAAACTTTAATCAGGCCACACTGCGGAGCGTGGTTCGCGGAGCGCGGTTCGCGGAGCGCTGTTCGCGGAGCGCGGTTCGCGGAGCGCGGAGCGCGGCAGGGTTGCGTTCCGAACCTACGCTTCGGGTGTAACCAAACGCTCTAACGGCGGCGTTCCAAACATTAGAGCGTAATTTTAATTTTTAAAATGATCATAGTAGATCCTCAAAAAACGGATTTTATTTGATTCAAAATAAAGGAAAGTTTCAATTATTCGTATTGCAAATGGAAAACGAAGACTTTGTACTATTATTGACATTTAAAGTTCTTGGTCGTTTCGAACATTAGAGTGAGTTAAAAAACCGGCCAAGTGCGAGTCGGACTCGCGCACGAAGTGTTCCGTACCAAAAAGCGGCAAAAAAACATGTTTGTTGTATGGGAGCCCCCCTTAAATGTAAATTTTATTCTGTTTTTGTATTTGTTTTTATGGCGGCAACAGAAATACATCATCTGTGAAAATTTCAACTGTCTAGCTATCATGGTTCATGGGATACAGCCTGGTGACAGACAGACAGACAGACAGACGGACAGCGGAGTCTTAGTAATAGGGTCCCGATTTGCCACACCAGATGGCGTTAATGGAAAGAGAAGCTTAGTAAAAAAAATACATTGACACACATTTTTATCAACGCCATCTATCGAGCCTACAGTTTTTTGTCATTTTGAAAAGCCCTCATTGCGATGTCAAGGTTCAAAATAAATTGAAAATTTTTGACACTTTGTACAACCTGACGTGCTGACTGTACATAAGCATGATTGTCTATTCAAAGTTTTACTCCTTCTTAGCCACTCATTATTAATTACACAATAATAGTACTGTGGAGACAAAGGTACTTTATAATTAAGTTTATATGAATAAAGCTTATTTGATCATGGGAACGGAGCGCGGAGGGTAGTTCGCGGAGCGCGGAGCGTGGTTCGCGGAGCGCGGAGCGCGGACGTCTGCTCCGCGCTCCGCGCGTCCACATTGCGCTCCGCGAACCTGCAACAGAGGTTTGCGGAGCGCGAGGTTCGCGAACCTAAGTGGGGACACACCCTAAGAGTTTAGGATATACTAGGAAAAATTCGACGATGTCACTAGTGACTCGGTAGCTCAGCGGTCAGAGCATTGGACCGGATATCCAAAGGTCGCGGGTTCGATTCCCGTCTGAGTATTGATCTGGTGCGAGTCGTATTTTTTCTAGTATATTATTTAGTATTGTTTAAAAAATAGCATTGTAAATGCAAAAATCTCAAATTTAAAAATTATATAGCTATTTCATCTTAATCAATTGTTAAAATATCTGGAAAGATATTTCAATTGAATGTCGAGGTAATTCCTCACATTGGTGAAATAACGCTGGCTTACAGCGTAAGAGTTTAGGATATACTAGGAAAAATTCGACGATGTCACTAGTGACTCGGTAGCTCAGCGGTCAGAGCATTGGACCGGATATCCAAAGGTCGCGGGTTCGATTCCCGTCTGAGTATTGATTTGGTGCGAGTCGTATTTTTTCTAGTATATTATTTAGTATTATAATCATGTGTATCATATAAAACAGAAGATCTTTGGGGCATGTCATCAAGCATTGTTAAATCAATAATTGATATACTAGCCCCTTACTTGGCTTTCATTTTTAACAAATGTATTGACGAAGGAGTCTTTCCTGATCTAATGAAAAATAGTAAATTGATTCCTCTTTTTAAATCTGGGGATAAAAGTGACCCAGCTAACTTTAGCCCAATATCTATACTACCACCACTTAGTAAAATATTTGAAAAAAATATATATTCCCAATTATTAGATTACTTCACATACAATAATATACTTCATAAAAGTCAGTTTGGATTTTCCAAGGGTAAAAGTACTACTGATGCTGGAATTGCACTTCTCAAACATATTCTTGACGCATGGGAAGAAAATCAAGATGTAATTGGCATTTTCTGTGACCTTTCTAAATCATTCGATTGCGTTGATCATCAAACGGGATCCCTTGTTTTCGCATAATTGTTTTATACCTAATTTGATTTGGCATAACAGATTTGGCATAATCTTTTTTGTCATAATAATACTTTTGCATAATTGTTTTTTGGCATACTATTTATATTCGCATAATTATCATTTAGACTAATTTGTTTTCGCATAATGTTACTAGGCATATTGTCTATTCGCCTAATATTATTTAGACATAAAATTAAAAAAACAATAAAAATAAATATTTTTACGCACTCATTTATTTTCATGCAAAAGGTGTAAGTTTTGTTTTAAAATGCTAAAAACTCATAACACATACGACCTAAATATCGACTCATAAAACACCTATTTTTAAAATACCGAAAATCCTTAATGTCGATATCCAATATACCGAAACTTGAAAGATCGATTATTAAATGACTGATGATAGTTCGAAACCCTGAAAGTTAAAATTCCGATAGTTAAAAATCCCGAAAATCTGTTAGGTCCAATAGGTGCGACGACGTGCGAGCGTAGCGAGCGAGGAGGAGGTAAGGTTCCATTGCGACCAACAACGCACGAGTCGAGCGAGCGAAGCGAGCGTGCCGCGGCAGCGGCCGGCGAAGTGCCAGAACCGACTTGCTGGCATGTAACCCTCAATTAACCTTCGGTTTTTTAAGCTTCGGGATTTTGTATTTTAGGTAAAATGTTCTTTCGTGATTTTAAACGTCGTGATTTTTTTGTTTATAAAAATATGCGTAAATAACATTATGCGTGTTTAAATTTATGCTAAAGAATATTATGCTTAAACATGATTATGCTTAAAGTAGTTATACTTAAAAAAATTATGCATAAGCTGTTATGACTAAATAATATTATGCGTAAACATCATTCGGCGCAATCATATTATGCTATGACATATTATGCCTTAAAATTTTATGCAAATACATAGGGAACCCATCAAACACTATTAAAGAAGCTAGAACATTATGGTGTCTCTGATAAGTCAGTTAGTCTTATGAAATCGTATTTGTACAATAGAACTCAGAAAGTAGTGATTAATAGAACTGAATCTACTGGAGCCCCCATCAATATGGGTGTGCCACAGGGATCAATATTGGGCCCATTGCTGTTTCTAATTTATATAAATGACCTTCCCAACTACGTGAATAAATTATGTGAGACAGTACTTTTTGCGGATGATACTTCTTTAGTTTTCAAAATAACTGTTCGGACGAAGTAAATAGTGCCCTCTCTAAAGTTTCATACTGGTTTAATAGTAATAATTTAGCACTTAACCCCCAAAAAACTAAATGTGTATATAATAAGTCTATGTTTGTTGCCCATAATCCTGTCACCCTGTTGTAATTATCTGGTAACCATATATTTAAGTTTGTAAATATCGTTACTTATTGCTATTAAAGCTGATAAATTTCTTGCGCCCGTTCTTTTTGTCAGTTAAAAAAAGTCTTGAACGGGTGGTAGGAAAATATAGACGATTCAAAAGTACTTAATTATTAAGTTTATTTGAATAAAGCTATTTTTGATTTTGACTTGACTTGAAATCACAGAATACATAATAGTACTATAACTAAATAAATATAACTATCTGGATTAGATAAGGCATTTATCATCGATTTATCGACGCCGTGTCTACTAGATTGTCTGGTCTCAGTCGCAGGATGACGCCCTAAGAGACACCGCGAGACGAATTAATTCAGCCAAATGCGAGGCGACGCGATTTTTGTGCGTAGTGCTCATTTGTCACAGGTACAGGTGTGTACAGTCACACCGCTAAAAGCAGACTCCACCGAGAATGCCTAACATCTTATGTGGATAAGGCATTGCTGCCATTTACGTATTATTATAGCACTTTGTGCGAGACACTTTAAACTCAAGGGTTGGTGTAATTTTATGCGTTACAAGGCTACACATTATAATATTATTGTTAACACTTGACCATTCAATAGTTGTGGGAAAATAATAAGGAATTATGCTAGTTTGGAATAAGTTCATAAATTATTATATTTCCGATAAATAAATAAAAAATACTCACTTATGAGAAAACAACAAACATTTATTTAGATTAGAATGACCTGATGTGCTTCATCGATGGATTTTCATAATCTGTTATAACATCGGGATTTTTATTATCTGTCTGTACCTAATCGAACACACTGCTCCATACTTATTAACAAAATTAAAATTGTAACGAATTCTATTAAATATTGTCATTTATCCGCATAGGAACCGCGTTAAAACGTTCACGACTCCCGCTGACTAATGATTGCATCGTAGCATGAACAGAGCGAGTGAGTATTGAATGAGTTGTCGTTTTAAGTTATGAGTAGGTACTACGCTGAGGGGATGACAGAAACGTGGTGTCTCCTAATGACTATTTATTACTGTCTTAATAATATAACCTAAGTAATCTGCGTGTACAGTAGGAACCCAATGAAATAATGACCAACTTTGCTTGTTTGAAAAGTAACTGCTGAACGTATGTTCACAGAGGTGTATACTTCTGTAGTTTAGTTAGTTATCTTTATTATATTCACAATATGAATCAAGATAATCAATAAAAAAATTCAAAAAGGGGAACAGAATTAGAACTTAATCTAGTTTCAAAAAGGTACATAAAAATTAAGATTTACTCGTATTAAATGGGATCTAAAGACTCTGTTTGTTCTGTAAAGAGGGCTTTATGATCGGCTCCCCACCGCGCGACGGTCACGCGCGCATTATTTGAAGTTTTCAAGTGATTCAACCCCTTTATAATTTTTTACCAACCGTGCATATGTTTTCATTTTTAAAATGGACAATTGCAAACGAATACGACAAAGGGTGATAAATGTTTCTTTAACCTCAAGTACCATACCATGTAGAATTAATTTTGATTTCAATTGGATTTCATTTTGAAAGCTTTTTAAAATAATAGAAAACGTGAGAAATTCTCACCGAGTGCTGGGAAACTTTTATTTAATAAATTATTTAAAACTTTACTTACCTAACCTACTAATAAGCTCGTTATTTATAGATTGTTCTGTTATTTGGTTGAGATATTATATTATTATGCACATAAATATAGATGTATCTCGTTTTAAAGAATTCAACAAATTAAGATAAGTATGAAGACGTTTAATGCTTATTTCTTTGATTAATTAGTTTCCAAACACAGCTAATAAAACTTAAATAATTCATTTTTTTACAGGACTGGCCAAAAAGGAGTGCATATGTGTTCAGGGTTCATGTATGTTTGTGGGTATGTGAGTTACTTTATTCCATCATAACTTCTAAATGGATCAACGGATTTGTATGTATTGGGCATCGTTAGAATCCTACTAAAATTATAAATGTGAAAGTTTGTGGCTTTGGATGTTTGGATGTTTGTTCCTCAATCACGCAAAAACTACTAAATGGATTTGATTGGAATTTGGCACACAGATAGTATATAGCCTAGATTAAAACATAGGATACTATTTATCCCGATATTCTTACGGGAACGGGAACCACGCGGGTGAAACCGCGGGCGGCCGCTAGTCCCTACACAATTCCGAGTGACACTGGTTATATTTTTTTTGAAAAAAGACAATATGGCGACTGTAAGACGTACTTTTCAAATATTTTATTTTAACTATTTTTTATACACTCCTTTTTAGGCAGTCGTGTAAAAAAATTTTTTTTTTCTTCAATAATTACAAATATGGGCATCAAATGAAAGGCCTTAATGAACACATTTTAGAACTATATCATTTTTTACTAAAATGTGTGAAATAAAAATAAATAAATTTTAAAAAAATATTAAAAACACGACTGCCCTGCCAAAAACGAACTAAAAAGTTAAATAACTGTAACTAAAAATTGCTCCACAAAACGGTTCCCCGACTGCAATGACAGCTTGTTATTTAACTTTTTAGTTCTTTTTTGGCAGGGCAGTCGTGTTTTTTTTAACGGTTACTACCGCGGTTTTATTCGTCAAACGTGAATTAAGCTTGTTGAATTACTTTTCCCAGCAATAGGCGGCGATTAAATTTTAAACTGAATTGTGTGAATTTTAGTCATTTTTATTTTTGGTTAAAATACTTGTGAGTTTTACTTGTTGTGATACCACAGGAAAACAAAAAAATTTTTAACCTGTGCTAATACATTGCTTCTTTTGTTTATTTAAAAAAAACAGTTGTTCTTAAATCAAAAGGTAGAATCAATGAGAAACAGTAACCACCTAATAAAGGAGAAATATTTATTTTCTTGATAATATTTAGCTACCCAAATACGACCGAGTGTCACATTCCGACGGTACTCGGGTCGGGTGGGATTAGCCGCTCGACCGACGACGCGACGACCCGCGACATAAAACAACATGCCACGCGACATTGGATTTTGGACAGAAAAAACAACAATTTTCCTATCTGTCAGCTTAAGTTATGCAAATATTTGCTTATTTAATTTTGCAAAACGAACTTTGAATGTTATATTAATCTCAATAAAAAGGACACTTTACAAGAAATAAACGCCTATGTATTCTTTATGTTACTGTAAAAGCCCATTTATTGGTATATCTTAGGTTTCAGTGAAAAATCTTAAGATTTACCAACATGAGTTGGTAAATGTAAGGATTTTATAAAAGGGAGACCATTTTTCGGGCTTTAACCATTAGAGTTTGACACATGCTAGATTTTACCAATTACGGTTGGTAAATGTTGGATTTTTTGATAAAACAGTGAATTAACTATCATAACTTAGAAATTTATTTCAAATTGAAAAATAAAGTAAAGTAAATAAAATAAAGTAAAATTTTGAAATATTTTTAATTATAATTATGATTTATTCTTCACTATCATTATTATTTTTACGTATATGTATTAGGAGTATTTCAAGTCATATATTACAATAAAATTACCCTGCAGTCAAATCCTTTGTTTAAATTATTATGATTTGATCATCAAATTTTGATAAATTTATTAGTAATAAGCAAAATATAATTTTAAAACACTTTCAAAATAAATATTTTTCAGCATTTACCTCGTCTGTGAGGCGAAACCTAAGATTTACCGAGTGAATGGTGGTAAATATGTATTCGAAATGAACGATGATCACAGAACAGTTAAAACTTTTACCATTAAGAGTTGGTAAATCTTAGTTTTACTGGAAAATCTTAGGATTTTCATAAGTTCGGGGTTTTACAGTAACATATACGAGTACACTTATTTTATTTTCATAACATTCGCCAAAAAAAACTCAAATTTTAATGAACATTTTATTACTAGTTGTTAGTTGAAAACCAAAAATCAAACCAAATACCAACTAAATACCAAAGTACATTCAATAAAACCGCGCTAGTATCCGTTAAAAATGTTTTATTTCATGTCTAGTGAGCGCGTAAGCTTGAGAAGTGAATTTTATTACTACTTCAGAATACTAGCTTGACACCTATTAAGCTTCTAATAAGTTTTTCTTTCTATTACATCTTATTTTTAATTGGTCAGTAAAAGAAAACCGTAGCAACATAGGTACAAAGGGCAACGCCGGCTCAGAAGCTCGTCTTGCTCTAAGGCAAGATAGAATTAAAAATTGTTCCCCAAACAATACAGTACCCTCGTTTCTACGGCCGACTACAACCAACGTCTACAGGCTTCGTAGCCGATCACATGTTGTGTTCGTAACGCTACGTCACGTGGCGTGGCGAGTTCGCTTCGTAGCTCGTAGCTCGCCCTCGTAGACGGCCCGCCCCTCGCCACTGATTGGTCGGCCATGACGCCCAGCCAATTAAACTACGCTCCCGCCAACTTGACATTTTAATGTTTGCAATACTGATAGTAAAATAAAAAGGTTAATTTTATTGTTCACTTTATTTTTAAGGAGGTGTTCTGTAAGATAAGTAAATTGATTTTGTTAAAGAAAAAATATTAATGTGTCATTTGAATTTATTGAAGTACTTTTACTTTATATAACAGTATTAAAAGTCAAAACACACAAGGAATAATAAGCCTTTTTTTAATTTTGACAAATATTATTTTTTAATTCGTATCATAAACCCTTTTTACTCAGGCAAAGCAGAAAAGTAAAAAAAAAACAACATTTTAATTTTGCCTCTCAGCTCCTTTATCAAGTAACGTACACGTTACGTTTGTCTGTAATCTGATAGATACGTAGCCACCGATGCCCTGACAATGTAGCCTGTGGACCGGGACACAAGATGGGATCACATCTATCTCTCTAACTCCAGTTGCCTCCGCGTATCTCCGTCCCGCTCAGGGGGTGGGACTCGATGTAATCAGGGGATGATGTGACTCGCGATCTCCGCAGCGGCTTCAAAGATCACAATTATCAGAGCAGTCGGTCGAAAGCCGCGACACAGTGGTGAAGTCACCCCTGGGAAGTCACGAATTCGGGTGCTTGGTGTGGTCAAACAATTTTTTTTTACTTTAAATGAGTGTATTGAGGACATAAAATTTCACTGTAAAATTGGTATTTTTTCGGGTTGGCGATGTGTGTAGAGGTTAACAGTGGTGTGGTATAGGTAGTTTGTACGAGGTTGCGAACGACATAGGCGAGCTGTCTTCGTTTTGGGAGAAGCACCGGGTGCCAACCGTGGCAGTCCGAAGGATGGGCACAGGTATGCGGATTTCTTGTCACTTTACCACTGTTGGTTGGCAGTATATAAGTCAATGGTTGGCAGTCATGTCACGTCCGTCAGTCGGACTATCAAAAATTACAACTTTATATTTTTTGTTAAACTTTCTACTACAATAATTTTAGGCGCGACTACCTACCTACTACTAATAGACATGTTGTATTTTTTCTATATAAAATATATTATTAAAGAAAATAGCGTTGTGAGTGCAGTATCTGAAAGTATAAATATTCTTATAAAAAAATTGTTTTGCAACTTTTCTTTTTCTTGATGCGCTGCCGTTTTTGAAAAGGGTTAAAATTTTATTATTTTGTTATATCAAATTGATTTTTTTTTAAAATACTCGTACTAGTATATTACGTAGTATTGATAACAATAATATTTTCATATTGCTTAAAGATATAAGTATATATTATAAACCTATTCTTGTAAAATTTTCTTATTTACCTAATCTTGTCGGTGTGATGAAAAATTTAAATGAAACATTGAATTTCATAAAAATTTAGACAATTATGCTTGTAAAAGTTTGATGCTAATGAAATCGTTTAAGAGCTCATACATTTTATAATTATTAAGTAAATAACTACAATTTAAATTCAATACTTAGATAAATATTTCTTAAACAAAACATAATATTACCAAGTCAAACACTTTTCAAATAGAAACAAATTGTGTTTATATTTTTATAAACCCTTTTTAGGGTTCCGTACCAAAGTGGTAAAAAAGGAACCCTTATGGTGTGACTCAGTCTGTCTGTCTGTCTGTCACAGCTGAATATCTCGAGAACTACTAATGGTATCAACTTGAAATTTGGAATAGTTTAAGATGATATTTGCCCAACTGTTTTGCAAATAAAAAATAAATAAACAAATAAAGATCTTTTTTACAACAGGGCCTGAAAAGGGGTCTTAAAAATTTTAAGTGGGGCTACTAGGGCATGTGGGGTACCATATGAAAGAGCGCCGTTTGCACTTTTTTCAATCATTTTTTATTTTTTTTCTAGACCGCCCAGTTTTTGACTTATGATGAAAAATGTAAAAAAAATACCGTCCCCCCCCTTATCTCCGAAGTTTGCAAAGAGAAAAATCTGAAATAATTCTATGTGATAGCAGTTTATATAAAGATTACAGGAAAAATAAAACGATGTCTCAATATAGCACACTTTTTTAGAAATCATCAAATTATCAAAAAAGTATCCACTATCGGTCAAGAGATGGCGCTGACCTAAAACTGCAATACTAATTTTATTATTCTACTCTGCAGTGTGGTGCAATTATGATGGTACGGAACCCTCGGTGCGCGAGTCCGACTCGCTCTTGACCGGTTTTTTATTTATTACTTTATTTATGAAGAAAAACTATTTTGCTATTTTTATACTGTATTGGTTTCCCCATTGGGATTTTAATTATCATCGACATAAAATAAAGTGTCTTTCCGTATATAAATAAAGACGAAAGTTTGAATGCTAAACTTCAAAGTGGCTACATTTTTGTAATAATGACCCAAATTAGTGTTAAAGTTATAACCGTAAAAAAGTAATAAGTGTAATAACGTATTGAATAAAACACAGAACAAAGATTTTTCCCCCGAATCTGGGGGCACGGTAGTGCCCCCGCCAAGACGAGGAATCGAAGCGCAAGGGCACTACTTACCTTTTCTCGAAGCGCTTCGTCATTTTTTTGAACCCTCATATCTTGGGTTTGGAGTATACTAGATAAACAATATTCTCCGAATGTGATGTCTGTAGTAGATTTATTAAATATATTAAGTTTGAACTGTATAGCTTTTATAATATAGATTTTATTGATATCTTAAAAACCCCGATCCCCTTCTAGAACCCCTTCTAGAAGTCCTAGAAAGCTGAAATTTAGTATGTAAGCTAGTATTAGTACACAAACAACAAAAAAATTATGAAATTTTACTTTTACCTCCCAACCGTTTAACCCTCATAACTTGGGTTTGGAGAATACTAGATAAACAAAATTCTCAGAATATGGACTTATTAAACATATAAAGTTTCAATTGCATAGCTCTTAAACTTTGGATTTTATTGATATCTAAAAATCCCCGATTTTGTCAAAACTTACTGATAATCATCAAAATTCCTAGGGTACTTCCTGAAGTCCTAGAAAGCTGATATTTGGTATGTAAGCTAGTATTAGTACACAAACTGCAAACAAATTATAAAACTTGAAACTTTAACCCCCTAACCCCTTAAACTAAGAGATGGAAGTTTGTATGCGACTTCCGCAGATTTTCATGCTGAAGGTCTGAAAAAATGAGACATATGAATCTGTAAATTAAATATTTAGTAATTATTTTTAAGCCTTAGTAAATCACTGTTAAAGTAATGGAAAAAAAGTAGTCATAAAATAAAAAAGATATTGTGTTCATTTCAAAACTACTTCTTTCATGGCGCAAAACTCACGCAGACTCTATTTTGTTCTTTGCACTGTCACATTCTGCGTTAAAGAGTAAAATAATATCACAGCATAAATGAATTAGTTCTATCACAGAATAAAATAAATAACAGTGGAAGTACGCTGGTTGATGGTGATCGAATCTTACACGGTTTTAGACCACAATTCTGACCCCACCTTGCTTTTTCGGTTTATGGATTTACTTACAAAAAGAAGTGATATCCCACCAAAATCATTTTCATGAATAATGTTGCCAAGACCTCGCACTGCCACAAGCCACATATTTTGACTAAGGTGTGGAGTTTTTGAAGTTAGGACTTGCAGAGTTAGGGCGCGTAGAGTTAGAAGCTTGGCTCTACATGAGGTCTGATAACTTTGTGACAGTGCGAGGTCTTGGCAACATTATTCGTAATAGTACATTATGATACAAGTTAGCTTAGGTTGCTTATTGCACACAAGGCTGTGGGTTGCAGCCCGAGCCGCAGGCGAGGGCGTAACTCAGCCGAGTGTGCAATAAGTAAGAGCTCACGAGTTTCATACGACGTTTTTCAACACATTTGCGAGGAAAAAACAAAGTAATTTACCACACAGCAACAAATACGACAAAAACAAAATGATAATCATGATGAGAAAAGGCGCGCAGGTTTTTTTTTTGTTTTTTTCACACGCCCAATGCAAGAATATTTTGCGAACAAAGGGGTTAGTGTGCATACAGCCTACTTCAAAACTATAAATTTAGGTAATAAAATGCTAATATTTTAATATTTTATAACAAAAGGAATAATTTGATATTAGGAATAATTTGATAATAATAAATATATGTTTGACTTAATTAAGGACCTACACATTTGTTTATTCCAAAAATGCAAATGAATTTTCAGCGGCATAAAACCTCTTTGTTGTTACTAAAAAAATAACTGTACTACCCGGTTAAATTGAAAATGCTCTGTTTACTCGCATAGAACTTGCAGTAAGGTACCTATTAAACTTTGTAGGGATAATTCTATAACCAACTAGTGTTTTATATATTATTGCACGCGTTTGTTATAGTTCGGTTTATGGCCCTAAAAGCGATGTATTAGGGCTCACTTTACGAGCAAGTGTGTTGAAAAAATGATTATGGTGGGATAAAACATTTCACTAGGTAGTTGTCAGGTAATTTTGCCTCGAAATAATTTTGATTCCTTGTGCGCACTGACCTGCATATATTTACACAATTTTTTCATGTCAGTGCTTGTGCGTCAAATAGCACTAAGGGCTATTAATAATACACTTGCGACATTGAAAACTGTATAGAAGTTTAAAGAAAAACAAATTGGTGACCGAGACTTAAGATTTTTGTTAAAATTAGAACTTCGAGAAAAATGACTCAATAATAAAAATTAATGTTAGAAAAGCAAAAAGGACTAAAGCAACAACTTATTATACTGCAAAATTTTGATACTATCTATAATTAAAGAGCGACAACACCATCAGCATTAGAGTTACTGATGTTTGTACAATATACTCATGTTTATTATGTTATGTGTGTATTTTTACATTATCCACTCTTTAGCAACTGATAAAAGACTTCAAAAGAGCTTGAGTTAAAGTTCAAAAAGCTACCAAAGCTCCTATTATATTATTTTTATTATGATTTTTTTCACATTGGAGGAAGAATTTAGATAAAGAGTATCCATTTACACTTAATGCACAATGAATTCTTAATTAACATTAGTACGTTAGTCGTACTGTTAAAATCCACACAAGTAACAGTACGTATTAGCTCGCCATTGTTCTAGTTGATACACAAATAAGATGGCAAGTTGAGCGCGACGGGACAAAGCCCAACTCCTCACAATGTAACTTAGGGACGGTTCCCAACTTCGTTAGTGTGCCCTACCACCCCACTATACATACAGCCTGCTCCCAAATGCAATATTGAGAAAAAACATTTTCTATAGGATTTTGATTTCAAAATGTGACGTAGAAGAAAGCAAGAGAATGATGAGCATTTTCACGGAAGACTCAAGATTAAAAAAAACAGAAAAACCTCCTTCAAAAACCTTTCGCATAAAAACGATTGAAGCCATCACATGGGGCTGGAGGACAACTTCTTTTTTTTATTCTAAAAGCCGCACACAATTTTATTGGACTTTTTTTATTAAAATTGATATGCGTATCCAATGATTTGAACATTATTGCTTGCTTTTTAGAGCTATTTAATTTTGAAGCTGTTTTTGTTTTTATTTTCAGGTATTCAAAGATTTTTCTTTTTTTTTAAACATTCTTATTTTCAACTTTTTTGTGGTATGTGAGCGAGGAAATATTTTTTACTTTATATATTTTCAAGGGTTACCTCTATCTGGCAGAAACTTTATGCTCCGAAATTTATTTGGCAGAACACACTTGGCAGAATTTTCTTTAAACGAATATTTTTAAGGCATAAAAATTCTTTAATATAATTATTGTTTGGCAGAATGTTCACATGTCCGAATTTACAATGGCATACTATTCAGATGGCAGAATTTCATTAGGCATAAATACCTTTGGCAAAGTTTTTATTCGCAGAATTTCGTTTGGCATAACGTTTATTTAGTCGACAATTATTTGGTATAATTTTCACATGGTATACTACGAATATGGCAGAATTTTATTAAGAATAATGTCACTAAGCATATTGTTATTTCTAAAAAATTGCATTTTAACCTTAAATTGAATTAAAGATTTGTCGTAAAAAGTCAATATGTTGAATTTTTGTAAATGTTGTGCTACAAAAGTCAACAACAGAACGAATCGCTGCAAAACCGACATGCATGCTGCTTGCTTGCATGCATGCTTGCTTGCTTGCATGCATGCATGCTTGAATGCTTGTTTGCATGCATGCTGCTTTCATGCTTGCCGGGGGGTGCAGGGGGGCTGGCCCCCCTGCTCGGGGGGGTCGGGGGGCCTGAGGCCCCCCGCTATAAAGAAAAACTTTTAATGCATCTACCAGTAGGTTAGGTTAGGTTAGTGTTTTGACCACTCGCAGCGGAGCGAGCGAAGCGAGTGGAGCCCCACAATGCCTGCATGCATGCTGCATGATTGCTTGCATGCTGCATGCTTGCTTGCATGCTGCATGCTTGCTTGCATGCTGCATGCTTGCTTGCATGCTGCATGCTTGCTTGCATGCTGCATGCTGCATGCTTGCTTGCATGCTGCATGCTTGCTTGCATGCTGCATGCTGCATGCTTGCTTGGATGCTGCATGCTTGCTTGCTTGCATGCTTGCTTGCTTGCATGCTGCATGATTGATTGCATGCATGTTGCATGCTGCTTGTTTGCTTGCATGCAGGCTTACTTGCTTGCATGCATGTTCATGTAAGGATGCATGCAGCATGAAACATTAGTTTTGTAAGAAATACAAAATAATTCTAGATATGAATTTTCTAAAATGTATGCCAAAAGATGATTCTGACTATAAACTCTCTGCGATATGATGGTTCTGACTGTGAACTTTCTGCGATATGATGGTTCTATTATTTAATTATTATGGATATGAAATGTATGCCAAAAGATGATTCTGGCTTACAAAATTATGCGTTTGAAGTGTATGATAAATGAGTGTATGCCAAACGATTTTCTGCGACATGAAGTTTATGCCATTGGTTGTTATGCATAATAAAATTATGACATAAAAAGTTCTGCCATAAAGTGTAGACCCTATTTTCAATGGTACAATGCCCATAACTCAATTTCCATATTCACGCTGTTTGTTTAAAGGGGTTCCGTTCTGCCTTCGTAGTTTAAGTCTAGTCTAGAACGTCACAGAACATAGCTCGGTTTGTTTTGGATTGTCATAAACTTACCAATATCTCAATCACCATACATATTTGAATTTTTAAGGAGTTCCCTTGGGTATCTTCTTAGTCCAAGGTCCAATGTCAATGAAATTAAAAGGACTACACTTAAAGTATCCCTTTTCCAACAAAAAAATAATCACCTAATTCGGTTCATAAACCAAGAAAGTCATCAAGGTAGTTAAGCCAAAATCATAGTATTTTCAGGTATAGTTGTAAACTACTGACCCGATTAAAAAAATGGGACCATCTCGCAAGGAAACTCAATCAAACTAAAAAAAGAACATACAATCGAATTGAGGACCTTCTACTTTTTTTGAAGTGGTTTAAAAATAAGCTGCGCTGTGTAAACACCTGCTTAACTTAGACACTTTTTAAATGTAATGCTGTCACTTTTTTGACCATAAAGTTTCTTGAAAGAAACAGCATAGCAAACCGTTAGGCTGATTAGCTAAATAGAAACTATTTAGCGACCAGTTTCATTTGACATACATTGCTACTTTTCTTTGGTATATTTTTTTTTCACTCCAAAAAGAAGTAGCAATCATCACATTCATCTGTCAAATGAGACCGGTCGCTAGGTGGTTTCTAATTAGATAATCAGGCCGCGGGTCGGCTTTGACGGATTGAGCCGGCCTCATGCGGCCGGGTCGGCGTCAAGGAATTAACCAGTGTAAAAGTTAAACAGGTGTTTAAAAGTCTTTTGTAATAAAATAACACCGCATATTTTTTTTATTTTATAATATAATACGTATGTTAAAACAACTGAAGTTCAGTCACAAAACTATTTTAAGACATTACGAAGAATTAAATAGTCTTTGTATTTACTTGAAATCAGCCGCGCCTGTATATAGTCTCCATAATCTTATGCCCACATCTTCGGAACGTCGTCAAATCAAGGCGGTAATGTAGGCATAGTCCTTTACATAGAATACTGGAAATGGTAAGACAATAATATTGAGCTTTGCTAACTTCTTGATATTGGTAAGTACCAAAATTATGTTTGACTAGCTGAGCCAACAGACGTTTTCCTGTCTTAGTTATGAATATTGAATTCGAATTTTAAACGACTATTTGTTTTTTTAAATCCACTTTGACGATATTTGCAGCACATCGGTTACATTAAAAAAGTTTATATTGTCCAAAATAATTTTATATGGTGGTTAATATTCTTAAATTTTCTAATTTTCCGCGCAATTTTTTCTTTTTTTCTTTTATAAGAACCTTCTCCTGATAATAACAAACATAACAAAAAAAATTCGGGTTGCACTCCGGGAGTGCCGGCAGAAGTGAAAACTTGAATATTAACGTTGTGCATTTTTGATATTTCGGAATGGTTAGGGAATAATTTTGCACGAATTGCTTTAATTATCAGTATAAAAGTACTATCATTAATTATGAGGTAGAATACAATATTTATTTATTGCGCTATCGTACACAAACATGACAATTTATATTTCATTAAAAATTTATCTCTCATCTCAGAAAAATCAACCCGCCGAACGCCAAAATGACGCGCCGCCATTTTCGCCGCCGGCTGTCTACGCTACATCCGTCTTACGAATTTTCGATCAGGGTCACGTGACCCTGACTGAAGGGAGTTTTACATTTTTTCCCCATTACAAAAAAAGTGTACAACGCCGCTAAAGAAGTTTTCACTTCAAAAAGAATTAGCGAAATCGGTCCAGCCGCATGATGGCTTGACCAAGGGAAATAGGGATTCATTTTTATATAGATTAGAAGAAAATCTCACGAACTGGTTACTGTTTAAATAAAAAGTGATAAATTCAAAATCTGGGGGCACGCTAGTACCCCAACCAAGACGATCAAGCGAAGCGCAAGAAAAGCTTCGTCGTTTTTTAGAATCCTCATAACTTGGGTATATTATATTGTTTTCAACACACTTGCTCGTAAAGTGAGCCCTAATACATCGCTTTTAGGGCCATAAACCGAACTATAACAAACGCGTGCAATAATATATAAAACACTAGTTGGTTATAGAATTATCCCTACAAAGTTAAATAGGTACCTTACTGCAAGTTCTATGCGTGTAAACAGAGCATTTTCAATTTAACCGGGTAATACAGTTATTTTTTTAGTAACAACAAAGAGGTTTTATGCCGCTGAAAATTCATTTGCGTTTTTGGAATAAATAAATGAGTAGGTCCTTAATTAAGTCAAACAAATATTTATTATTATCAAATTATTTCTTATTTACAATATTTTGTTAAAAAATATTAAAATATTAGCATTTTATCACTTAAATTTATAATTTTGAAGTAGGCTGTATGCTCACTAACCCCTTTGTTCGTAAAATATTCTTGCATTGGGCGTGTGAAAAAACAAAAAAAACCTGCGCGCCTTTTCTCATCATGATTATCATTTTGTTTTTGTCGTATTTGTTGCTGTGTGGTAAATTACTTTGTTTTTTCCTCGCAAATGTGTTGAAAAACGTCGTATGAAACTCGTGAGCTCTTACTTATTACACACTCGGCTGAGTTACGCCCTCGCCTGCGGCTCGGGCTGCAACCCACAGCCTTGTCTGCAATAAGTAACCTAAGCTAACTTGTATCATAATGTACTATTATGTATATATTATATATTATAACTTGGATTATACCAGATAAACAAAATTCACGATGATGTCAATATAGACTTAGTTTCAGTTACATAGCTGTTATACTTTAGATTTTATTGATATCTAAAAACCCCGATTTCGTCACTGACTCACTGATGATCATTAAAATTCTAAGGGTACTGCCAGAAGTCCTAAAAAGCTGAAATTTGGTATGTAAGCTAGTGTTAGTACACAAACAACACAGACATTTCCAGTAAGTTAAAAGGCCATGTCATGAGCTTAGGGTAACTTTCATGCTCACTTGTTTGGGGGGATTGGACCCCACGCGAATACTACGTAGCTTCATACCTATATAAGTGACGAAAGTAGATGTTTCTTCTGTTATACAGGGTTATTTGTAAAACACCAACAACCTTGCAGGAGATGAGATTACTAACATCATAAACAACAACATTAATATTCTATGACTTTTCCGAAAACAGACATAATAAAATCGACTATTCATACACAACTCGATCGGCTGTTCGGACATTTGTATGGAAAGTCGATTTTTTTATGTCTGTTTTCGGAAAAGTCGTAGAACAAATTTTGTTGTTCATGATGTCAGTAATTTATTTATGATAAACTTCTGCGAGGTTGTTGGTGGTTTACAATAACCCTGTATAGTCAATATTTATTGTTCATGTTAAATAAAAAGAACAAGAATTCTGAATAACATCCTGTGATCAAAGAGAGTAACTGCGTGTATAAAGGTATGATTCCGATCTCGTCAGCAAGCAGCAGTGCTGCCGCAGCACTACTGGTCCCCAATGAGATTACATTCCGAGCTCGGCGACATTGCCGCGCAGCAGTGCTGCCGCTGCATTGCCGCTACTAATATTATTATGGATATTTAAAAATCTAAACGCACAGCCCTAGTTTTTAGGCATTTCAAAAACATACTTACCAAAAATTCATTGCTGTAGGTTAAGGTGTAGAGGGTGGGAAACGTTATCGCCGTTTGTATGGAGACCGTTTGCTTAACAATAATTATATGCTATATGGCTACATCTTGTAACATTATTAGATTTTGTTGTTCCTCCGATAAAAAAACTACTTAACTCATTTCTTAGAAGTTAACACTTTATTATTAAAGAATATTGGGACCTTTAACTATGGACAACTTACCTACAGCAAACATAGATGAATCAGAATTATACCTTATTTTAAAGCTTATGACGTTATGCCCGCACTACATATTCGCCCATCATCGGCACAATTCATCGTACGTTGCCGCTTTTATAACAAATGCTTCAAAGAGGTTCTTTCAAAAGCATCAACGTACGATAAATTGTGCCGATGATTGGCGAATATGTACTAACTAAAAGGGCATTATTGTGGATTTATCTTAGAAAATATTTTGTATGAAAAAACTAATATTTTTTAGTTCAAACTGATAGATTTCATGATCTTCCTTTAATTTCAGATAGTATATTTAAGGTAGGTGTCATAACATCATAACAGTGTAATTTTTTGAATCGATGTCGGTTCGGTTTCCGGATACGACAAGACAAGCGTATTTACAAAAATCCTTGCAAAGTTTTGCTTCTTTCTAAAAATAAATAAATGTCTCCCTTGAGCAAAAACTCCAATCTCATAAAAGAGATACATTTGAAGAACATTCCCTCCAGGTTCACATAAAAAAATTCACCCTGTATACATGTACTTAATAACTTAATCATAATACATAGTTAAAATGCATTATTATTAATCATTATAATAACTGCAACAAAACAACTTTTCTCAACCTAGGATGACCTAGGTATTGTTTTTATTTATTCTTATGGTATTGTCTAACTAAACTTAAAACATTTTGACCATTTTCCCAACATTCCGAGAGAAATAAACTAGATATATACCTACGTAAAATTGTCTAAAAATTATCAGTAATATGTTTCATTTGCGAAGCGGGTCAGCAAGGTCCCAGTCTTTTTTCTTTATATAAATAAAACTTTTTACAGGATTTATACAAAACGTGTTTGTAAGTATATAAAAATTAATATTAAGCTTAAATTAATTTAATTATGATAACGCTCTTTCTACTTCAGAAATGTAATGAATACAAGACAATAGAGGTGATTATACCATCCTTGTACCATCCACTGAAAGTGGCGCCCTCACAGGTTTTTATTTAATAAGTTGTTAATAGAAAATTATTTATTAAAACTTTACACGGAACTTTTAGGGTTCATGGTCTAGTATTTTTAGAAGGTATCACTATCTTCTCTCGTAGTCATTAGTAGAAGTAGATAGCAAATGTGTCAAAAAACAGCCATTTTTAGCAGTGCTATCTACTTCTAGCAGTGACTACGAAGGAATGAAATACTAGACTATGGCACAAAATAGACTCTCTCTATATTGTGACTATGGGCTCTAAAATTCCACGAAAAGTTTTATTAAAATTGCGTATTTGAATTACAATATAAAATAAAATTCACCGCGGCGCCACTTTCATACAACCGCCTTTAATAAGCAAGGATAGTAGAAATTTCATCAATAACCAACAAAATCCATACCTAACTTACTACCTAACTAAATAAAAATAATCTCGAAACTAACATTTAAACATACATATTTTAAAAACTCTACGATTCAGTGTCAAACTCGAGTCTTGATATATTTTTAACGCAATGACATTGAGATAAACTCATCAAACGTGTGCGGGCGGCGCGGCGTGCGCTTCCGCATACTAAGGTACAAATTTCATGTAACATTAATAGATGGCGTTGGCGTAATGTTTTCACCGTCGGCTACCTCGCGGTATTAAGATTTTTCTCGTTTCAACCAGTACATGAGCCGAATGTTCCATTATTAAGACCTTACTTCATAGGATCATTTCTATAGTAAGCTCTTCGCTAGACCTTCACACCATGTGAGGTTCCACCAGCCGCGATGAGGAGACGTGGCGCGGTGCCCTGAGCGTGAGGCTGGCGGTGACAGATTGTCATCAGCCTTCGATGATCGTTCGCTCTTCGCTTCGACGAAGGGGGTGGGGTACTGTCGCTGTCTGAGTGGTTGTTTTATATTAATTGAAAACATTCTTCATAGAGGGACTATACAACGTATGTAAAATCTGTCCATCCTCACTTATTTTATTAAGTAAACAGTTTTTGACAGACTGTCATACGTCTTTTTTAATTAAATCGTTATTTAAAAATATGTTAGTAACTTTATGAAATTGGTGTTAATTTATTAACAGTTTATTTCGTTATTTATGTGTGGAAAACCATTTGTTGTATTTTAGAAATGATTATTTCAATAAAGAGTTGGGTGAAGATTGTTTACCATATAAGATAAGGACTTAGGGTACATTTGGGCCGTGGGCCGCAGCCCAAACTGGCATCATCTCAATAGGTAGTGGACAAATGGGCCGAGCATGCGGCCGAAATGGATACTTAAAAATATTTTAAGGTAAATTCGGCCGCAGGCAATACTCAGCATTAGTAGTTTTTAGTTCCATCGTAGGTATATGTTGTGAGTCAGTATACTTAGCATTAGTATTTTTTTTATATAGTTTTTAGTTCCATCGTAGGTATACCTAAGTACTTAATACTTAGGTATACGATATGTTTTTTCTTTTATGTGTGTATGTGTGAGTCTGTATACTCAGCATTGGTATTTTTTTTCTATATAGTTTTTAGTTCCATCGTATACGTAAGTATTTAATACTTAGTTTCTTTATTTATCAATATGTTTTTTTTCTTTTCTGTATGTATGTGTGAGTCTGTAAGTATACTTAACATTAGTATTTTTTTCCATATTGTTTTAGTTCCCTCGTATACTTAAGTATTTAGTACTTAGGTATACAATATGTTTTTTCTTTTTATACGATGGAGCTAAAAACTACATAGAAAAAAATTGCTAATGTTAAGTATACAGACTCACACATACATACAGAAAAGAAATTAACATATCGTATACCTAAGTATTAAATGCTTAGGTATACCTACGATGGAACTAAAAACTATATAGAAAAAGATTACTAATGCTAAGTATACAGACTCACACATACATACAGAAAAGAAAAAGCATACCGTATACCTAAGTATTTAATACTTAGGTATACGGTATTTTTTCTTTTAAATACTTAGGTATACCTAAATATTAAATACTTAGGTATACCTACGACTACGATGGAATTAAAAGCTATAAAGAAAAAATACTATTGCTAAGTATACAGACTCAGACATACATACAGAAAAGAAAAAAAAACATATCATATACCTAATAATATTATGTATTAAATACTTAAGTATACCTACGATGGAACTAAAAACTGTATAGTAAAGATTTACTTATGCTAAGAATCGCATGCGGCCGAATTTACCTTAAAATATTTTTAAGTATCCATTTCGGCCGCATGTTCGGCCCATTTGTCCACTACCTATTAAGATGACTCCAATTTGGGCCGCGGCCCACGGCCCAAGTGTACCCTAAGTCAAGATAAGTAAGGATGGACATTGGACAGAATTTAGATGAAACATCTACAACAACATATTTGGATTTTTAGAAATAATTACTGGAAAATTGCATACCCTGCCTAGGGCACGCCTCTGCTCTGTTAAAAGGGCAAGAGTAGAGGGAAAGCTACTGTGTCAAGCAAGACCCACCTGAGGTTGATTTTCACCGCTTCTAATACCTAGGTTTAAGTCGTTGGTACACTCGTTGGTATAAAAATTCCGTAAGGTAGCCTACTAAACTTTATAGCTGCTACCATATAATAATAGTTATATTGTACGATTGAATAGTAGAATGAGTTAAATAGTTTTTGGTCATTTTCTATTACTAAACAAAATGTCAATATAAAGTAGGTAAGTATTTTTAACTCATATAGTTATCGTATAAAATAATGATTTAGCATTATGATTTCCAAAAAATCCAAAATCTAGAAGAAAATCTATAATATGTCAAACATTTGCAACGTTGTTTATAATAATAATAACATTTATTCAATAAAAAGAAATTCGTTACCTAAAATAACAGAATTAGGTAATAGCTACCAACGATATTAAAAGTTATCATTGATAGCTACTACCTATGTCACAATTCTAAATTCTAAATATAAACTTATTGACCGAGCGAGCACGAAGTGCGAGCGAAGCGTCTCTGCTTCAGCTTGGGAAAAAACTCTTTCGTATGTCGGTCGCATTTCTCAACTCGTGAAATTTTGTAAGCAGGTTTGAAAATTGTATAGATTTTTTTTGGCAAGCCACTTTTTTTTTTTAAATGGCGGAGATAATGTGAAAAAATCATATTTTCCGGCGCTGTCTGTTCTTCTCTACAGGTCGCATTTCTCAACCGATCTCGGTGAAATTTTGTGAGCAGGGGGCCTATTACGAAAATAACGTACGCAATTGCGTAACGCAGTCACTTGACCACGATAATCGTCCGCAGTTTGTTGGTTGTAGTTATAACAAACATTTCGAATTTGCCTATCGTAGTTTATGGACTACTAAAAGAACGATGTCGGATACGCTAGAGAGAAACTGTCAAACTCACGCAGTCTCTTCGCAATATCGCATACGAAAATGATTTGTAATAGGAGACAAACAAAACGAAGCACGGACAGCTGCGTGTATCGCATTAAACTTTTCGTAATAGACCCACAGATTTGATAAATATATAGAATTTTTTTGTCACGCCAGTTTTTTGAAATTTTTCAAAATGACGGCGAAATGTTAAAAATACATATTTCAGTCCGGCTTTCTAGTGCTGTCTGTTTTCCTCTACAGGGGGGGTATTACAACCTCTTAAAACTTGCCAGGTTTGTGAATTGCTATAGTTACATCTCTTTCTCGCTGTATAGCAATTTAAAGAGATAGACTGATAGCCAGTCAAAAAACTGCCAGGAAATAAGAGGTCATAATACGGCCCCAGGTCGCATTTCTCAACTGATTCTCGTGAAATTTTGTAAGCAGGTTTGATAAATATATAGAATTTTTGGTCGAGGCAATTTTTCGAAATTTATTATAATGACGGAGATATGTAAAAAAAAAACATATTTCAGTCCAGCTTTCCGGCTGTTTGATCTCCTCTACAGGTCGCATTTCTCAACCGATTCTGTTGAAATTTTGTGAGTAGGTTCGATAATTATATATAACTGTTTAGTCAAGCTAATTTTTCCAAATTTATAAAAAAAATTCACCCATTGTGAAAAATTATCAAAATTAGAAGCACCGTCTAGCTGCGAATACTCACGTACCTACTGTGTGTTTTGAAAACTTCATGGCGACATTTTATTTTATTTTATCGCGAGGTCTACAGCTCACGGAGCGAATGTCGAGAGCATAGAAATAGAATGTCAAAGAACAACAAAGACAATAAACAGGTGATCCGAAAACGAATCAATACATTTTATATGAGATACGTAAAATATGACTTAGATTCATAAAATATGACTTTATGGCAAAGGAAGTTAATAAACTATGTTCCATACTGTTTTCTTTGTCGATAAACGAATAAATGTAGCGAAACTTGGTTTAAGAGAAATGTGTTGCAATATCTTATTTACCTTTGGAAAGTGTGATTACTTGGAATGTTTCTTTTTGTCACATCACAATTACTTAGAGCAGAAGACACCATAGCTCCACGATACCTTTATTTTAAGTTCTAATTAAGATTAAAAAATATTTTAAACAAACTGTGATTGCTCATTTGCTAGGCGGGACGCTAGGGGCTCTTACTGTAAAAAATGTTGGCACATGTCACTTGATCCATTGTCTCTTTTTTACATAGACCGTGTCCGTATGATGTTAACTTCTCTTTTCCACGCTTTGTTGGTCTTCTTGAGCGCAGCGAAAATTTTTCTATGTCTATGGTCGAGAGTATTTCCATCACATTGATGAAATACTAAAATTAATATAGGTAGTTCTAGTAAGTTTAGCTGATCCCACTAGCGACTTGGCAGCATAATTTTTTTGGTAAGTGCATTGGGCCGGAATCCCAAGAGTGAATCCCGTCTAAAGTGCTACAAGTGAGTCGATATTATCTACTATTTATTTATAGCATTTTATAATACTAAAAAATCTATAACTTACGAACTGAAAATACTGAAAATCCTATAAAATTCGATACCAACAATAAAGTACATTCGATACACAATATTATCACAGAATAAACAACAGTACTTACTAGCGTATATTATTTAAAATCTATTTAGGGACGTTTCCTTGCCTTACATTATCTATTCTTATTTTTTTTCTCCATTATAGATACCTATTTACTTTACACATTATTAACGTTGTCCTATTAATTCTTACCTCAACCAATTATGACTGCTGTATAGTCGGCGAATTGTTATGCGATTTTAGTGGTTATTTTTGTAATGTTGTAAACATTGTAATGTATTATACTCACAGTGATTACAATAAGATGACGATGACGACGTTGTCGTGTAATAAAAACTTGCTCTGAGATGTCACATTTGCTTATTCATTGTTCTTATTGTCAGATTTCGTCAAATTCAAAAGGCGGAAAATAGTTAATTAGTTTTCCACAACATGGGTTTTTTATGTAGCAACATTAAACCATTCTTTATTTATACGTTCCCTTCGAGTATACAAAAATATTGTCTAGCTCCACACGGTTAATTTTTCGGTATATCTTAAAAATGAAATGAGTGTATCTCTTCCCTATTCTAATCGAGCATGTAGGCACAGTCAAATCTTTCCATATTTAATAAATTGTTCAAGATATTGAGCTTTGTTTATATCCCAAAATTTTACTGATATCTGGATTTAGAGCTCATTCATAGAATTACACGAGCGTAATCAAAAGAGATTAAGAGACTATTTTGTTTACCTACGTAAATAATGAAAAGAATGAATCTACACACGCGTCTTGCTATTTTTGTGAGTGTTCCGACTAATCAAGATTTTTTTCCGATATATTCAAACTATTAATTTTTAACTGCACGTTCATATTCAGAAACGTGGTCTGATATCCTCATTTCATTTTTAGATAAAGGTACTTAAAAAGTAAAAGTGTATAAGTAAAGGATTCGGATGTGTTACTTTTACCCATTCTTTTACTACTGAGCTTTGGTTTAAGTATACACAAAATTCATGTCTACTGATATATTTTTCTCCCGTTAAATCCTTTTGGAAGTGCACGCAAAGGAAGGGGTAATTACGACACTTCGCGGCTTCCCTCGGAGGCCTGAAAGACGAACAGTAAAGTCGTCTAAGTCCCTTTCAGAGAAAAAATAAAAGATCTTTAGTTGAAAAGGATTCACGGTATTAAGGACGTGACTGAGTTACACCGTCGCGTAACAATTTATCAGTACCCTTATCACGAACAGCTATCGAAAAAAATAACGCGCGTACAAAACATTCGACAGAGTAATTTTGTATGGGAAATTTGTACAGTGCCATCCATCGCCGTAAAGCGAAATTAAATTTTTCATAGACAATAAAATTACACTATCGAGTACTTTCGTTCGAGAGCGTTTTTTTTTCTCGATAGCTGTTCGTGTTAAGGGTAGGCACAGAAACAGAACTTTCCGAATATACATACGCTGCTTTTATTGTTAAATAATTAACTTTCAACAGAGCAATTAAAACAAATGACTAAGTACCTACCTATTTTCAATATAATTTAATATCTGCTCCTGATCAGCGCTTTAAATAAAGGATAATGAGTGAAAATTACTTCCAAAACTGTATCATAGCGGTGATGCTGTTAAAGTTGAAAAACATCAGGTAGTATTGACAATAGGTAGATAATAAAAGAACTGAACTTGAATTAGATACTAGACATAAGGAAAACATGACATCCTCAGTTCATAAGGTCTTACCTACAAGGATCACAAAAAACTACTACTTACCTATATTATGACTCAGAATATAATAAGTAAAGTAGTACGAGTATTAAGATTTTATTTACTTTAATAATACAGTTGTGCAATCAAACAGTACCTATACGGTGTGATCGCAAGCCTTTGTAATGTTAAGGAAAAGGGACGCAGGGGAAAGCGTTTCGTAAACGGAACAAAAACACCAACGTTATTAGCGAGATTGGTGTAATCTGACTAATCTATTTTGGGAAGGGGGCGCTCCGCTGCTTAGAGGTGTCAATTAATACGTATAAACAGAACGCGTTTAACTCGAATCTTGATATATAATAAATCTAAATTACAAATTGTCTCAAATTGTCTTTACTATTTTTGGTAACATTGTCCACATTAGGCTTGCAAAAACTAGAGGTTCATTTAGGGGGAAAGGCATAGCCTTTATTAAATAAGTTCCACAACAAGTAATTGATCTTCCTTTGCATGAATTTAAAAAACCATGTTAAAAAAACGCTCATGGGTAAAGGTTATTATAAAGTAGACGATTATCTTAAAGATCAAAATGCGTGGAAATGATGTAACACATAACTACTATAAGTACTTTGTTGCCAATGATAGTAATATAATAAGTCTATGTTTGTTGCCAATAATCCTGTCACCCTGTTGTAATTATCTGGTAACGATATATTTAAGTTTGTAAATATCGTTACTTATTGCTATTAAAGCTGATAAGTTTCTTGTGCCCGTTCTTCTTGTCAGTTAAAAAAGTCTTGAACGGGTGGTAGGAAAATATAGACGATTCAAAAGTACTTAATAATTAAGTTTATTTGAATAAAGCTAATTTTGACTTTGACTTTGACATTACATTGACCCACGATCAATTAATACGTATAAACAGAACGCGTTGAACTCGAATCTTGATATATAATAAATCTAAATCACAAATTATTTCAAATTGTCTTTACTATTTTTGGTAACATTATCCACATCACATTGACCCACGATCAATTAATACGTATAAACATAATGCGTTTAACTCGAATCTTGATATACAATAAGTCTAAATTACAAATTGTCTTTACTATTTTTGGTAACATTATCCACATTACATTGACCCACGATCAATTAATACGAATAAACAGAACGCGTTGAACTCGAATCTTGATATATAATAAAACTAAATCACAGATTGTCTCAAATTGTCTTTACTATTTTTGGTAACATTATTCACATTGCATTGACCCAAGATCAATTAATACGTATAAACAGAACGCGTTTAACTCGAATCTTGATATACAATAAATCTAAATCACAAGTTGTCTCAAATTGTCTTTACTATTTTTGGTAACATTATCCACATTACATTGACCCACGATCAATTAATAAGTATAAACAGAACGCGTTTAACTCGAATCTTGATATACAATAAATCTAAATCACAAATTGCCTCAAATTGTCTTTACTATTTCTGGTAACATTATCCACATTACATTGACCCACGATCAATTAATACGTATAAACAGAACGCGTCTAACTCGAATCTTGATATATAATAAATCTAAATTACAAATTGTCTCAAATTGTCTTTACTATTTTGGTGACATTATCCACATTACATTTGTACGGAGATAGATGAGACCTTGGGGAAGGACATAGGCTACTTTATCCCACTGCTGGGCACGGGTCTCCGCCCGCACGATATGGGCATCCCGCATAAAGCTGTGGGCGGAAAGCTAGTAACAAAAAAATCATATACCTTCCTTTTTTTGCTTCGCCGTATTCGGGTAAATAAGTTCTTGTTCAAACAATTATTATTTTGTTTCAGGCGATCGGCTGCTTGATATTCCATGTAACGTATGCGGCGACAGAAGCTCCGGGAAGCATTACGGCATCTACAGTTGCGATGGTAAGTACTTAATTGAAAATGTATGGATATTATAAAATAATAGGGTGGAACCAAATGATGTGATGATACTGAAACAGTGTTACTAAAACTGAACAACATTCTCCGAGGACCAATAAGTCGAAAAACGTTCTTTTTCGCCTATCCATAGTAAAGTTGGTCAGGTACATTTTGTATGGGAGTATGTTTTTTTTCAATTTTCGACCTATTTCCCATGGAGAAAGTTGTCTAGTTTAAGCAACACTATCACCTATTTCAGTATCATCACATCACTTGGTTCCACCTTATATAACCGGATGGGTAACAACTGGACGAACTCCGTCAAGAGTAGCGTCTGAAAAGTTCTTGTCAGTTAAAAAAGTCTTGAACGGGTGGTAGGAAAATATAGACGATTCAAAAGTACTTAATAATTAAGTTTATTTGAATAAAGCTATTTTTGACTTGACTTGACTTGAAAAGAAAATGAAATGTCAGGAAATTATTGTAAAGACGATCTTTATAAGTATTTTTTTTCCGGCAGTATAAAAAATAGATAAATAAACGCGTAGAATTCCACTTCCTGTGAAAGTTTTCTAATTTGTTTTTTGCAGCAGATTTTCATTTTCATCATATCGGAACTTGACAGACTGATAGTACTCGATCACGTTTGTTAAGCAACGCACGGTCCGGTTAGGTGTCGGATGGGTGACCGTTAAAGTGGCATTACAACTGAGCGCTTTCGTGCTTCGGAGGGCACGTTAAACTGTCGGTCCCGGCTGTTGTCATCCTGATAACAGTCGTTAAGCCAAGTTAGAGGCCTTACAGGCGGCTTGATAAACTCTAACACCAGAGGTGGCCACTAATCCTTATTCGATAAGAAGAAGAAGAAGTACCTATTTCAAAATGGCGACAACCAACTGACTCTGGACGTTGAATGTGGCAGGTTGTTCGGGGTTCTTCAAGCGGTCGATCCACAGAAACCGCGTGTACACGTGCAAGGCGGGCGGCGACATGAAGGGCCGCTGCCCCGTCGACAAGACGCACCGCAACCAGTGCCGCGCCTGCCGCCTCGCCAAGTGCTTCCAGGCTAATATGAACAAGGACGGTTAGTGGAACTTCGGCTATGTCTATGTATACAAGATAATTTTGTGACCCTTTCACAAAATCAAATATGTTCAAGGAAGTAATAAAAAAAAATTGGTGAGATAATTATGAATTATTTCTTTTTAAAGTCACAGTTTTCAGCCACTTTTTATATCCTAATAACCTAGGCACGCACGCTCACCCTCGCGCACGGGACGCGAGCGGGGGAAGGCGGGTGGCGGGAGGGAGGCTCGCGATGTGCAAACAGTGACAACAATTTCAATTTGTGTAGGGAAAAGTTTGGGGTAAAAATGTAAAAAAAAAAATTTTACTTCACAAATTGATTGTATTGCTGTTATAGAATGACCTGACAAAATTTGAAAAGGGGTCCAAAAATGACCCTGTATACAGGACTCGGTACGGATCTTGAGCGGAGAAAGGTCATCGGGCATTTTGTTCGAAAATTTAACCTAGGGCGTACAATAACGAAATAGGGCTAGGTATGTAGATAAATTTATCTGCTACTCAGTGGTGGGTCGTATTCTTGCCGGCCATATTTCATTTATTATCATTATATCGAAGCATTTCAATAATAAGTAAAATAAATAAATAAAGACAATAAAAACGTTTGTGATGCTTGTATTGTACCACACATTTACACAATGTTGAAAGTAAAAACTTCTGTTTTATTAACAAAAATTTAATAACATTAAACATACCTACATTATGTTTGTTTAGCGATGTCAGAGCTTTTAAAGGCAGATAATGTGATCAATTTTATCAACAAAACTCCCCACATGTTCGGGTCTATCCTCTTAGTCCTACTCGTACGAAAAAAAAAACCGCAAATCGATGTACAGCTAAGACGTTTGGTACACGTATACTTGAAGTCAAAACAAAATTTTGGACCCGCAGTTCTTAAAAATTCTTCCCTTAGGAGAGGAGTTAGTTATGGTGTCATCTTTTTTTTGTATGGGGAAATTTTTTCTTTGTGCTTAAACCTATAGTGTATGGTATCGAATGAAAGGGCTTGCTGAGCCGGTTCTAAAAATATATCTTATCATTACATTTTAGCCACTTGCTTTAAATTAAACCAAAAAACATTTTCAAAACATACCAAGTTTGGGCTCCTTCAGATCCGTTGTGGTCAAATTATTTTTTTGTAGAATACACCTTAAGAGTTATATAATATCCTCATATCAAATCACAAGAAAGCAATTTTAAAAATATTTGTATTTAGTATTTTTTTCTAATTTTTGCCCAAACTTACGTTTGTATGGGATTTTTCGAAATTGATTTTTGGTTTAATTTAAAACAACTGCTGAAATGGAATTATATGATATATTTTTAGAAACAGCTCAGAAAGCCCTTTCGTTCGATACTACACACGATAGGTTTCAGAACAATCATTTTTTTAAATCATATATTATCACTTTGTAAAAGCTTCGTAATCATGAAAAATTAAAAAAAATACTAATACTCAATATTTTCAAAATTGCTTTCTTGAGACTAATCTCAAGATGATTTTTAATATTCTCATATCTAAATGAGAATATTAAAAATCATTTGAGGTATATTTTACAAAAAAAATATTCAACCATATCGTAACTGTAGGAGCCCAAACATGGTATATTTTGAAAATGTTTTTTTGGTTTAATTTAAAATTAGTGGCTGAAATGTAATGATGAGATATATTTTTAGAACCGGCTCAGCAAGCCCTTTCATTCGATACCATACACGATAGGTTTTAGAACAATTTTTTTCCCCATACAAAAAAAGATGACGCCATAACTCCTTTTCTAAGGGAAGAATTTTTAAGAACTGCGGGTCCAAAATTTTGTTTTGACCTCAAGTATACGTGTACCAAACGGCTATGCTGTACATCGATTTGCGGTTTTCCATTAATTTTGAGCTTGTAGAACTATCTAGCATTACCTCTCCTGATAGAATGATCGGCACTTTAAATTTGACTTTTTATTTTAGATGACCCTGCCTAAAAATATAAATTTCTCCGGATTTAAAAGTTCTACAGTTATAAAAAAATACTTTCGGAAAGTTAATAATATCACCCATCAAGTTAAAAAATTCATTATGTAAACTTTTAACTTTAATACGTCATAAAAAAATTACTAAAATAAATTTTAATCCGAAATTAGTATGCTTTATTTTAGTTATTCTCACAGATCTTAAAAACCGGTCAAGAGTGAGTCAGACTCGCGCACCGAGGGTTTTCGTACCATCATAATAAATACACTGCAGAGTAGAATTTACCATTGCAGGTCAGCGCCATCTCTTGACCGATAGCGGAACTATTTTTTTTCAGCGCCATCTCTTAACCGATAGTGGAACTAATTTAATTTTTCTTACGTCAGCGCCATCTGTTGACTGGTAGTGGAACTAATGAATTTTTGTTTGTTTTTAAATTTCTAAAAAGTGTGTGATATTGAGACATCGTTTTATTTTTCCTGTAATCTTTACATAAACTACTGTCACATATAATTATTTGAGATTTTTCTCTTTGCAAACTTCGGAGATAAGGGGGGGAACGGTATTCTTTTTTACATTTTTCAACATAAGTCGAAAACTATGCGGCCTAATAAAAAAAAAAGTTTCAAAATGTGCAAACAGCACTCTTTCATATGATACCCCACATGCCTTAGTCGCACAACTTCAAATTTTTAAGAACCCCTTTTCAGTCCCTGTTGTAAAAAAACATTTATTTTTTTATTTCTTTCTCATTTGCTAAATAGTTGGGCAAACGTCATCTTAAACTATTCCAAATTTCAAGTTGATACTATTAGTAGTTCTCGAAATATTCAGCTGTGACAGACAGACAGAGTCACACCATAAGGGTTCCTTTTTACCATTTTGGTACGGAACCCTAAAAACTAGGACATTAATGTGCAATTTTTTGCATTTTTATAATACACAGGAATATTATCTACAAAACCGATAATTAAAATATTATCTACTGAATTGCATGTTTCGAGAGTTATTGTAGTTCGAATATGACCCTTAAGTGACCAATAAAAAAATTGTTTGTCAGAAATGGACAAATTTAAAATCATTTGTATCAGTTTTTTAATTAAGTTGATAATTAATATTTAATATAAAATAAAATTATAGTTAATATTTTTCAACGTGGCCATCTATAATAAAAACTCAAATTTAAAATGCCGGTCATTCCAACAGGAGAGGGGATAGACCCCTATATGTTGGGGGTGTTTTGTCGATAAAATTGATCATATCATCTTGCCTTTAAAAACTCCGACTTCGCTTACCAAACATATTGTATACTCACACACATACCCTAAAATAACTTTTTTCTGCCCGTCGGTACATAAATAATACTTACATAATTTTAAAAAGGGGGATTAAATTCTTCAAGTAAAACTAGTTTGGTCTCTATACGCGAACTTTCATCAAGTAGATCAAATATGCCCAATGACTTTTATTTCATGCGCAGAAGTCCAATAGCCATCTCTGCCATCTCTATAGCTTCTCCAATAGAGACGGCCTATGCTTATGGGCATTAAATTTCACCGCTCAAGAGCCGTGCCGATGCCTATATCTATCATACTTCTATGTACCTATGTGTTAGGAATCGCGTATGTGCAAACGCAGGAATGTTTGTTCAGGGCTCGATCGCGCTTAAGGTTTAGTGCCAGTAGTAAATGCGATAAAAGGTTAAATAAATTATTGTAATAAGAAGAGAAATGACTCGTATTCGGCTAGACAAATGTTGAAGTGAAAAAGGGTTCATTATTTCTCATCAAAAAGTTAATACCTACAATTTTGAATGATATCTAGGTAATCACTTTACTTACACCCTTGTCAGGGATTTAAGTAGTGTAGTGTATTTATTGCAATGAAATTCATAAGGTATCGGTATTGCTGTGGAAATTCTACCTATGTCAAACCCGATAGCGTATGGATTTAGGCGAGTTCATCTGCAATAAATTCCCGATTCGAATGGCTGAAAACAGTCACAATAACGCGCGACAATGGCCGACGGAATATTATCCGTGTAGAGCCACCACCGATCACCGCCCAGCGGGTCGCTTTGTCCCGTGCGAACAGCCGGGGGCTCTGACCAGTTCAATTTTCGCGTTGCCTGTCCCAATCTGTCATTACGTCACAACGATAGCCAATATCCCTCGCAATATTGCGTCGTAGAATTTGTTTGAATCGTACCTATTTACTTACTGTTATTTTTTGCCGTCAGGTGCTTTGATATTTGCAACAATGGTTTTGTACGTTCTTTTATATCACCAGAGTGACGGTCGATTTATCGCCAAGAATGACAAACTGCGTTTGATACCATTTGTTCTTTGTATTTAGTTTGTAGAAAGTAGTTTTAATACTTTAATCTCCTTTCAATTGTTGTTAGGTCAGCTGTGAAATCGTAGACAAAGACATTATATACTTATAATACTCGCATTTAGAGAAACTACTTACCTATATGTATGATGGTTTATTAGCCACGGCTTAAAGTTAAAGTAAGTCGGCAGCTTTATAACCTTACATACGCTCAGCCTCGAACCAAAGTTCCCCAAGTAAATATATCACGTTATATGCAAATCTCCTTTAGTTAAAATCTTGTGAATAATTGAATATGCATAGGATCCGGTGTCGGCCGCAAGTCGGGTTCTAACTCACTTCAAGTGACGCTTCTAGTAGAATAGTATATGCATAATATTGTACACATCGCATAAACTTACAGAGGGTTGCCACTGAAATTTCGAATAGAATCACGTAGGTCTGAAATCCTGAGTCATAAAGTATATAGGGCTCTTAAATCATTGACTAATCCAAAACAATCATCACAATATGGGCTGTTTCACAGGTTATGGATAATTCTACTTGTCAGGCAATTACATAAGTTTTAAAAAATGGAACATTGTTTATATTTAACCGAAGTTAGTACTAATTGTAGATTGAACTGCAAGAATAACCTACCAATACAAAAAGGGTGCTCGTTGGGGCAAGTTTACCGCGTAGGGCATTTTATGCAGAAACTGTCATGCTGAAAATTTTTGTAATGCTATATTCGAATGTAATGAGCTTATGATGCTTATGATATTTCAAATGAATCGTAATGTACACGTAAGTTTTGTAACTACAAATCGGATTGGTCGCGCGTTTGTGCGCTCATGACGCTTTGTTACATTATATTATTGATTATGTGAGTCACAGACCTCCTTGGTTGCAGGGTTTCATAGAAAAAGTTCGGTCCGTTTTTTAATTACACGAGAAACACGGTAAATATGGATTCTCATACAAAATTGCAGGCGCGTAGAGTTGTTGTCCAGCTACTCCGATTTAGCACAAAGAAGGTTGTCAAAATAATGTTCAAATAACCAAGCTTGTAAAGCCGGCTCTACACTCGCGCGCGAACCACGGCCGCGAATCACGGGCGCGGTTCGCGCATGAAAATGGTGCGAAAAATATAGCCCTCCAGACTCGCGCGTGAACCGCGGCCGCGAATCACGGTAACATTAGTTCGGCACACAAGTTCTTTGACGCGGACCAAAAAACCGCCACCGGACGGGGAACGCCGCAAAGCGCGAACGCGAAGCCGCGAAGCCCATACGCGAAGCCGCGAAACCCCACACACTCGCGGTTCGCGGCCTTCGCGGGCTTTCGCGGCGCTAGTGTGGAGCCCTTATTACAGAAAAAGGCATAGTATTCAAAGAGGTATATTAACTTTATGATTCAAAGAAACCTGGATTGAAGTCTCAACAGGCAGCTTACATTTTGATCTCCGTATTCGTTAAATAAAAAAAGTAGGTATGTAACCTAATTGGTGAACAAATGACGATCTATTTATTTCTAGTGCAACAGCAGGAACAAAACACACTCAAGTCTGTATTATAATTTTGTGATTGAAACAGGCAGCCAAAATTTTTACCAACGAAACAAAAAAGGCAACCTAATTGGTGAACAAATGACGAGCTATTTATTTCTAAGCGCTACGTAGCAGCTATAGCGCAGTACGGGAGCCCTGAGCGCTGTGGTCGGCGCGCAGGTGCTCCCAGTAATTTATTCACGAGCATCACTTTGTGCCGCCGCGGCCCGGATTACCTTTATGTGTTTGCTCGCTCGGTAATTATACCACCTCACGAAACTTACCCGGCGCCCGCTCCCGACCCGCAGTTTAAGCCTAACTAAAGGAATTAATGACTTGAGTCGACGCGAAGCGGAAATTCTGTGTTTGAAACTTTACGATATTACGAAGGCGAACGAGTAACGCTGAAAGTCATAAAATTGAATTGAAATTATTGTCCTAGCGTCCCATTTGCAAGTAATTTTACGTAGAGTATTTGAAATGATTGATTATAATTTTTTATAATATGTATTTTATTTTATTCTGTTCGGAATACCAAAAGCAGTTAGGTACTTCATTATATGGAAACAATTTCTCAAATGTAAATAGCTATATTAACAGGTAGTCGCATAAAATAATACACTTGCTATCAATTTCTCCAAAAATATAATACGCACATTCACACAAATACGGCTGAACGGCTTTGGATTGGCACACAGATAATTTAAAATGCAGGAGTTACTTAAGAAAATACCAAAATCGCTATAGGTGTGGCTATTATATTTGAAGAGTTCCCTTAATTTCTCCAGGATTCCATCATCAGATCGTGATCTTATGACAATGGGACCAATCTGTAACTATATACTTTCAAACAAAAAAATAATTATTAAAATCGGATTAAGACTGACAAAGTTATGAGGTATCAAACATAAAAAAAAATATTACAAAAAAATCAGCCGAACTGAGAACCTCCTCCTTTTTTTGAAGTCGGTTAAAAACAGAGGATACTTTTTATCCCGATCAAAGGTTCCCTATAGAGATTTTCCGAATGTCCACGTAGACGAAGTCATGGAATTATGTTTTTTTTTTATTCATAGTCAGCATTTAAAATGCTGAACACAAGGTACTCCTTACACCTATTTCCAAATTCGACTCCAACAATCGCTCACCGATGCTCCAGCAGGCAGCTGGCATCAATAATTCAGTTCTCCAGAGCTCCACTCCTGGTCAAAGCCACAACCGCAGCATTACGAATTGATGCCATTAATAAATCACCAGGACTCGTCCTCTCTTCACTTAGTACTTTAGTGACGAGAGGGAAGGCACGAATGTGACTTAAGTATCTCTTTTTATTGTTTCAATCAACCAAAAAGTTGATTTAAAGTTAAACTTTTGTATTAAGTTACTGCATTTTTTTCTAAATTCTTTGGTGAATTAGTCCCGCACATTTTCCTCTTTAAAAAAGGCATATATTTTACAGTATTTGTAATAGTGGATTTTTTAATCAATTCAAAACTATTTTTTGATGATTTTGTAGTATATTCTCCAAAGATAGCTCATTATTTTAAAGGTTGCAGTCAAAATTAAATTTAACAGCTGCTGTTTCGAAAAAGTATTAATTCCAGTTACCAAATGCTGTTGTTTTCTCTTAATAGTTAGTAAATGGGAAGTAAATTACCATAGGTTAAATTTATCAAAATTCCCAATGCTCAAATTCAATAAAGGAGAGCAAACACGAAAAAGCTAGTTGAATGGACTTTGCACTGCCAATCATAAGTAATAATGGATCTATACTTGTGTATAATGAATTATGTAGTGGAAAAAAATAAAATTACACAATAGGGAACATGCATAAGTCACCGATTTGATAAATTTGAGCTTGGTCGCTGCGGACACGTATAAAAACATGATGGAACAGAAAAATAAATAAAAAATATAATTATTTTAGTTTTATCACACAGGGGAAAATAACGATTTTTTTTTTTATTTTCGGATATAATGCACTTAACAGTCGGATAGAATGTCGAATAAGAAATTATATTTTGTATGACACATATGTACTCAAACGCAATATTTAGGGAGATATTTGAAAATTCTTGGCTTACTCCATATAATGCTCCTGAAACGTGACATGAGTGACGTCACAAATGTTAACCTTTTTGTATAGAGCGTTTTCGGCGGGAGCTGATGCGTGCTAACTTCAAGTGACTATATCACGAGAAAAAAACGCATGAGAAAAGTTTAATATTACAGTTGATTTTCTCACGCATTATACTTTTGATTTCGATACAAAACAAAATTGATGCATGTTCCCCATTTAAACAACCTGTTTGCCGAACCCTCAAGATTTTCAAATCAACTCATCAATTCAATTTAATACATCTACAGATGAAATTGAAATCATTGTCAATATTTTAGACTAAGAATCTAACTGCGATATTGATAACTGTCGCCTGGAAAATCGATCCATGTGGGCATTTACACGGGTTGATTTTCCGGGCGCCTTGCTAGACGACTTTAGTCGAATAGTTCTTTTTATCGAAAACCGTTTGTGAAATCGAATCGCCACCATTAAAAGTTTCGCAATCCGATCTCATAGAAAATTTTCTAACAAAACATGTTTTCAAAACAAAACCTAGGCGCAGCGGACGTGCGGTTATACTAAACATGTTTTGAAAACAATGTTTTTTCAACATGTTTTGTTGAAAATTAAGCGCAGCAGACCCGACTTAATGGAGTGCCCGGGGTGTGCCAGGGGTGACACCTCCAGCAGCGGTGTCTAGGACAAAGTGGCATGTGACTACAGTTATCCTTTTTATTGAATTTTGGACTCGAATATTTTTTGTTTCGTACTTTTTAGAGCACAATTTTTCCGTAGTCGGGTTTTAATTATTTAAACTTCTTTAATTGAAGTGTTCAATTTGGTCGTCTGCCAATTGAATGCTTTATCAAGGCTAGCTAATTCGCCTTAGACCCGTCCATTTTGTGTCATGCAAATTAATTCTACACCATAACTCCATTCAATTCAATATTCCTATACTTTAATTTGATTGGAGCTGACACCGGCAGATTGAACAAACCTCAGTAATGTAACCCACGAAGTCCCGAAGAGCCAACTGGCCAACTCCAATATCGCTCTGCAAACAACGACGATCGAACCAGCCAACATGCCGGTATTGATTCCTGGCTGTGAACATAGGTACGGCGGGTGTAGCTATAATATTTATACAAATAGAAAATAATAAATTCATAAAGTTAACAGACATAAGTTACAAGACTTAAAAGTGGAAATGAAAACTTAAACCAGAAAGATCAAGTTAGGTATGGAGTGTATATGAAAATATAAATTCATATATTTAAGTGTTTAATATTTACAGTGCTGGTAGGTAAGTGGAAATGAATTTACAAACAATTGAAAAAATGAATTGTAGTATGTGTAGATTTATACAATGTTAAAATATTCATAAGGGTGTTTTACAGACACATTACAGGACTTAAAAAAGAAAATCAAAAATTTAAGTTACCTAACAGGAAAATCGTATAGCGCACGTAGGAAATAAACGAAAACTTATGTATGATTCATAATAGTATTCGATTTAGACTTGATAGTATAACTCAGTGATAAAATATATGCAGTTATTTAACCAAACAACATTGTCAAGTAGTTCAACAATTATGTTACGTTCAATTAATAATACCGTATTTGTTTATAGCTAGTAAATATATAAAAATAATATCAAATATTCCCCTGTTTTAATTTCAAAGAAGATCCTCGATCATGCAGGCAACTTCGCTTCGGAGCGTTCAAATAAATGTAATCCCCAATTTAACTTCACAAAATTAATTTAAAATGGAGCAGCCTTCGAACAACTACGCCGTTATTCCATCAACTTACTCCTACTTTTTAATACGCTCTGAAAAAGTTAACGGGTTCGTTTCAAAAAGCTTTTCCAGTTGACAACTTTCCCTTTGAAGTTAATCAGTTGCCTTTCGAAAAGATTCTGAATATAAAAAAATCATGAATTGGAATAGTCTTTCTCGTGTGGTACCTTACCTAGCTATAGATTTATTTATAACTGTTTGAGTATAAATAATTTGTTTCTTTGCATTTAGATAAATATGTAGTGACAGCATCTTGGAAAAGACTGTAATCAAGCCTCAGAAGACATTTCAAAGATTTTACGCTCCTTAAAAAAGGCAATAATGGATAAAGTACTCCGGGCAGAAGTGCTATATAAATAAAATTAGCCGCAACTCTTTACAAGTTTCAAAAATTAATAAGTTTGAACAGCAATTACCTCACCTTGAAACCAAAGTGTCGCCAAGACGCGCCGCCGCCGCCGGGCAGCCGCAGCGCAAGGGGCAAACTTTTCAATTACCGCCATGTCGTGTACCCCGCAGCGGGTTAAATTAATTCTCTCCACTTCACAAAAAGATTCACCTTCCCCACACCACCCTAACGATCCGACATCGGTAACTCTGGCGTTTTTCATTTTTTCCCGGCCATTTCCCAGAACCCAGCCCGTAACATACTGACGTTTCGCAATATTTATGTTTAATTTAACAGTCCACGTGCAAGATTTTGAATTCACGGGGTGCGCTTACCTTTCCTATTTCTTTTGCGGTAAAAGGAGAAATTAGATTGGATTCCGACCACGTTCATTTGTTATTTCACTCAATCACGGTTTCTGTTTCAAATAAAACACAAAATTTAATATATTGGAGCGCAAATGAGCCTATCAAAATAAGTACGTCCTGCATTTGAGTGCGTGTTTAATTTACGTTTTCACTATATCGCGTAATAAATTGATTTTGGCGTTAACCCTCTGTTGCGTGCTATGCTCCTCGAGACCGTAACTAATTGAATAGATCGCAGCTCTTGGTGCGGTGTTTAGGATCACTAACACGTGTTCGACACCTATTGCATCCCTGACTACTCCCGAAGGACTAGGGGAGACGGAAATAAAGGGTGCTCGATTGTATTTTAATAGCAAATTTAGTAACGCTCATATTATATTCATTATTGCTCTTAATTACCTTTACCTCTGGTTCTCACGCGTGACGGATATTTTTTATTTTAAACTAATGCAAATTATATATTTTGTCTTTTCAACATGACTTTACTGTTACGTTTAAGCGATTATCTGTTTTAATTTTTCGCTCTGACATTCACAAAGTATTAATAACTAATTTTTTATGCCAATGTATTCAGTTTTTTAGTGAGTAGGTTTATGGTATTTATGCAATTTTAGAGGTAAATAAAATAAATATGAATGTTCTTTGTTGCGAATGAGATTTCGATAACTTCAATGGAGAATGTAAACTTAGTTTGTAACATAATTAATAAAAAAACTACACATTGTTTTGTTTTACAAAAAAAAACTTGTAAGTCCAATGACCATGCCCATTGTGTTATCATATCACAATAGCTGAATCGGAAGAAAGGATCGTGAGTAAAGTACAACCCTGGTTCGATCCGATTATGTGATTTATTCACCGCTTCCGTGTTTACAGGCTCTGTCGACCAACTAAAATATTACCTATATTTTGACAGAGCAAGTGATCCAACCCTCGCCCCGGGGGTGAATCTCGCCCATCTAATTTCATTTTAATGTTGTGCATGAACAAATTATTGCACTGTCATAGTGAATGAAAATAAAATGGTTTAATGGGATAATCTGTTGCATCTGGCTTAAGGGTCGTTTTTTGTCTCAGTTGCGATTTGTAATTAATTTGGCTATTGCAGTTGAGGGTTAATTGAATTACACGTGAGAGGATTAGTAGCAACTTGATGTTGATTGTTTTGAGTTCGATTCCAGTCTGACTGTGTATCATGAAGTTATGATGAGTTATTGTGTAAAACTTCTCGCTTCCTATCGGTGACATTAATTATTTATTTATTCAGTTTCTAATATTGGTATTGTAGAATTGGGAAAGATTTTTCTCTATCATTTTGTATTGTTAACTCATAGACTTATTAAATTACTAGTGTTAACTCCTTGTTAACTCTTAGTTTGGACACAAAAGTGTAATTAAAATATTCTTAAAAAAATATTATGGTTTCTATTAGGTATCTATATGTATCTAGTCTATTAATTAGACTTAAACTAATAAATACCCAAATAGCGAAAGCTTTTGCTTTAAACAAAAAACTTTCGGTTGATATTCCAAAAAAACATCATTCCTGCTATGTAGCGTAGCCTCTCGAGTTCTATACAAACTTTGTGATGTACAAAACAAAGTTATTTATTGTGGCGAAATAAACCGGCGCGGTGCACTCGCAACTTGATCCGCGGCGCGAGCTCGCTCAAAAACCGCTGCCGGTAACTTTGCGGCAACTTTTTGAAGATAAAATTCGCTCTGTCATGGACTACTCGCAGTTTAAATTGTTCCAAACTTTTATTTGCGATACCAATTTAAATGCCTACTGAACCCTTGGTTCATGTACATATATACATTTTTAGGTTGTCATTTTAACGTCAACGTAGTGGTTCGTAACTGCAAGTTACGGTGGTTCCTAAAGAAATAGTGATGAACGCTTTTCTTTATTTTACTTCATATTTCTTTACCGTAAAAAACATCGAATGTCTAAAGTTTAGACATTCAGACAGTTTAGACTCTAAACTCATAACCAGCTATTAGAATGTGTGAAGCAGACCCGTTGTCATCTCGACATTATTGGACATATTTAGTGGAGTATTTGTCCGTCCTCCCGGCCACAGGGTGGAAGGTGAATAAAACTTGGATATATTTTCTCATATTTATGTCGGTGCACTCAAAAATATTCCCTGAGATCGGTACTCCTCGGTTGGGGGATATAAAGCGTTGTGCTCTTTAGAGGTGGGTGCGGTAAGGAGCAATATCGCGCGCAGGTGTCGTGGGCCGTGGGAGTGCGCCCACCTGGCGCGCCCCCTCTGCCTCTTCGCTGCCCTCCGCCCTCTCTGGCTCGTTAATGATGATGTGCTCAGCCAGCAGACTATTTCACTTCTGAATACATCTTTCTCACTTTTGATGCTGCGTCCTCCTCGCTCGCGGGAGCGTTCCCCCGTGCGTCGCGGTCGCACGCCGCTCGCCTGGTCGCATCCACCTAGTCAATTCGGCAAACGCGTATCTACTTTGTGTCGGAAATGTAATGGAACAAATGCGGCTGGAATTAACGTCGGAACGAATGTCGGGACACGGGGTCGTTCTCGCTCTCTGGATATTTTCCACGCGATGATTTTGATGCGCATCTATGGAGCGGTAATAACATTTGCGGGGAAATTGTACCTGAATGTAATCATTGAGGTTTTACTTAAGTTCACTTCAAAGGTGCTCTTCGAGTTGTGTTTTTCGCCTAACTAATATTTTAACTAACAGATATAAAAATAAACAAATGTATCAAACGAAATATCTCATATAGTCTGTCGTATACTTACTATACTATACTAGTGTAACAACATGTGCTGACCGAGAGCAGCTTTTTAGCGTGCCTTGTACACTCTTAGCCCTTGGCATTGCATAGGTTGCTTTATTCTTCAGCTAGATTATAGTCAGCAATTTTAACCACATATCTTTCTAAAAAAATACTTCACAAAATTTAACCGGCAGCATCGCATAATTGAGAACCGACTTACTCAATCGTTATAAACGTCGGCAAAAGCTGGTGGTTTAACATGTTGATCGTGAATTGGGCATTATCTGCGCTTCGCCTCTTGGCGCCGACTCCGCCGCGTCACGCTGCTTACAAACTGCTAAATAAGACCTCCGAGGGATCCATTCAAAGCCTCCTTTGAATAGCGGATGATCTGACAGTATTCAGTTCAAAGGTAACATGTTTGTTGTCCATGACGATACACACGTTGTATTTTCTTAACTGTACCTAAACTCAGCTTAGTTGGTCATTGAACAATTATAAAGATAAAATATTCTTTATTGTACACCATGATAATTAATAAAGAAATACATAAAAGAAGAACAATTGGCGGCCTTATCGCTAAAAAGCAATTTCTTCCAGGCAACCATTAGTTACCAATTATCATCACAAACAAGAAAAATCATGAAAAATCTTTTAGGAAAACTCGGCTCAAACAGGCATAGTGAACTTGTATTTATAAAACCTGTAAGTTGGTTGTTCTAAAGTAAACTAAAATACTCGTATTGGTAATCGAATTTAGGTATGTCATTTAACTGGCCATGTAGGCCTCACATTTTTGTTTGTAAAGTAGATATTGTATAGGTTGACTATGGATTGACATCGGTTTTCGCTTGTCGTAAGTAAGTATAATGTCGTTTCATTTTAATATTGTGACTTTGTCAAAAAATTCATAATATATAGGATTAAAAAATTAGGTTAAGGTTATTTTATGTGGTACTGGCTAGAACGCTGGTTTATCTACCTATCGCCATCTCAAAGGTTCTGGGATTCATTCCTAATGAGTCCATGGAGGCGAACATTCTTTCATTTTCTTAGTTCTGCCTGCCGCATGCAGACAGAACACAATACATAACAAACTAGCTCAAAATCGGAACAAAATATAAGTGATGTTGTCTTGTTTTTATTATTTCGTTAATGTGATTTCGTACTCTATCAGTCTTATTAAACACCTAGCGGTTGATGGTTTCGTGACGGCACTGAAAACATCGTCTTGCGTCCGTTCGTCAGTCAGCAAACCTTTTGACCGCGCACCAATTCGGCTTCGTGAAGCTCGGGGGCAGCCGCCGGATTATTGGGCCATTAATCACGTCCACCCACCTCCCTGCTCCTCGGCGAGGTGGTATATCGAGCTTCTCCTACTTTTAGAACGTTCGCAACACGCTATATGTCAGCGGTTTTTTGCAAACATGCCACCTACGTCGTAGCAGCTACGTGCTACGCGTGTGACAGTTTTTCGCAGCTACGAAATATTTTGAAAGCGAACGTATTTTGTGAAATGAATTTTGCAGTTGTTAAATGTAAGTAGTGTTTCTTTTACACTTGTTATGTTGTATCAGTTAGCTGACGTGACTAAGATTACGTACAAAATGTCAGGATTACAAACATGCCGTAGAATGACTAAAACCTGATATAATCATCTTTAATACTGAGTTTTTGTTCCAATTCTAATCTTCTTCCACTATCATTCCATGACGTTCCGTTACAGCATGTTGTCATCATAGAGGCTAACAAACCAAAGATTATGTTTGCTACAACTACCAACTTTATACTGCTTTTATATTTTTTATCATAACGAGGGATTTTCAAAATAACATTTAAAAAATAAAAATAGTAACTATTTGCTTCACTAGATGGCGTTGATGGAATGAGAAGTATCAAAATTGGCTTTTAAAAATAAACTGCCTGTACCTACCAAAGAGTCAAGTAAGCGCTCGCTGGCTGACATCTTCCCAAAGAGAAACATTTAGGGTTACATCTGCCTACCAGAGTACTCTTCGAAGCTTAAAATCACATTGACATACATTTTTATCGGTTCCCTATGTATTTGCATAAAATTTTAAGGCATAATATGTCATAGCATAATATGATTTCGCCGAATGATGTTTACGCATAATATTAGTTAGTCATAACAGCTTATGCATAATTTTTTTAAGCATAACTACTTTAAGCATAATCATGTTTAAGCATAATATTCTTTGGCATAAATTTAAACACGCATAATGTTATTTACGCATATTTTTATAAAAAAAAATCACGACGTTTAAAATCACGAAAGAACATTTTAACTAAATACAAAATCCCGAAGCTCAAAAAACCGAAGGTTAATTGAGGGTTACATGCCAGCAGGTCGGTTCTGGCACTTCGCCGGCCGCTGCCGCGGCACGCTCGCTTCGCTCGCTCGGCTCGTGCGTTGTTGGTTGCAATGGAACCTTACCTCCTCCTCGCTCGCTACGCTCGCTCGTCGTCGCACCTAATAGACCTAAACAGATTTTCGGGATTTTTAACTATCGGCATTTTAACTTTCAGGGATTCGAACTATCATCTGTCATTTAATAATCGATCTTTCAAGTTTCGGTCTATTGGATATCGACATTAAGGATTTTCGGTATTTTAAACATAGGTGTTTTATGAGTCGATATTTAGGTCGTATGTGTTATGAGTTTTTGGCATTTTGATACAATAACTACCCCTTTTGCATGAAAATAAATGAGTGCGTAAAAATATTTATTCTTATTTTTTTTTTGAGTTTTATGTCTAAATAATATTAGGCGAATAGACAATATGCCTAATAACATTATGCGAAAATAAATTAGTCTAAATGGCAATTATGCTAATATAAATAGTATGCCAAAAAACAATTATGCGAAAGTATTATTATGACAAAAAAGATTATGCCAAATCCATTATGCCAAATCAAATTAGGTATAAAACAATTATGCGAAAACAAGGGATCCCATTTTTATCAACGGCATCTATCGAGCCTACAATTTTTTGTCATTGTGATAAAACCTTATTGTAAACGATGTTATAAGCTTAATAATTGTATAACCTAGGTAATCAAGGTATATAATTACTAATAAAATAAAACCGGTCAAGAGCGAGTCGGACTCGCGCACCGAGGGTTCCGTACCATCATATTTTTTTTTTATTTATTTATTTAATTTCGGACGACCAACAGCTACTAACTACAACAATAAATAACTTAAATAGTAACACAAAGCCAATAATAGGTCATCACAAATATAACACGAAATATACTTAACGAGCACTATCCTAGTAAGTAATTAATTATCATACAATTAGGTCGAATTGAAAAAACTGCGACACATAGTACGCTTGATTGAAGCTTCACTTGTCGCAAAAAGATCCAAGTCTGCCAATTGCAACATTAAACCACACTGCAGAGTAGAATAATAAAATTGGTATTCCAGTTTTAGGTCAGCGCCATCTCTTGACCGATAGTGGTACTAATGTTAACTTTTTTAGAAATTTGATAATTTCTAAAAAAGTGTGCTATATTGAGACATTGTTTTATTTTTCCTGTAATCTTTATATAAACTGCTATCATGTAGAATTATTTCAGATTTTTCTCTTTGCAAACTTCGGAGATAAGGGGGGGGAACGGTATTTTTTTTTACATTTTTCATTATAAATCGAAAACTATGCGGTCTAAAACAAAAAAAAAAATATTGAAAACGTGCAAACGGCGCTCTTTCATATGATACCCCACATGCCCTAATAGCCCCACTTCAAATTTTTAAGACCCCTTTTCAGTCCCTGTTGTAAAAAAGATATTTATTTCTTATTTGCAAAATAGTTGGGCAAATATGACATTTGCCCAACTATTTTGCCCTACTTGAGATGATCTCAAACTATTCTAAATTTCAAGTTGATACCATTAGTAGTTCTCGTGATATACAGCTGTTGTGACAGACAGTCTGAGTCACACCATAAGGGTTCCTTTTTTACCATTTTGGTACGGAACCCTAAAAACGACCGTTACTCGTAGTAGGTACACATACCTAAGTACGCAACACTGTTACTACAAATATTATTTTCAAAAATAAATTATAACTTCACCTTTATCAACTTTTATTAATTGGAACCGAGCGATAAGTAGATCTTTCGCACCATTGGACTAACGTGCAGAGGTCTAGGCACAAAGATGTAGAAATCTAGACAATATGTAGGTATCCTCCTCCCACACCCACTGGCATGGGGGTTATATTAATGCACTTTTATGTTTCTGCTATTTTTAACATCAAATGATTTTCTATCATATAGTACTCAGAGCAGTCTCTAAGTATTAAGAGGAATCCCCCATTAATCCAAAAAATAAACCATCTGGGCAAATTTTGATGAAATGATGAAACATGTTACTATCACAAAATGAAATAAGTACTTATTTATTATGTGAATAGTAATATAATAAGTCTATATGGAATTATCTAATTTGTCAGTTAGTGCCAGTGAGTTGACAAAATGTAATAAAGTCCGAAGCGCACACTATTTATAGACAAAGACTTCTAATAAAAATAATATAATCTTATTTTTAATCTACGTTTTTTTATATATATTTCTACAGAAATCGTATTCTTTTTATTAAATATGAACATTTAGGCTGATATTTTCGTTTTTACAATGAAAAATTATTAATTCAAGGAAAACATCAAAATTAAGTAGGTTACGATTCGGAATTCAGATGTTTCATATTTTAATGACATTTTTTAAAAGGGGTTTCAGTTCCGTTTATTTACTCATGTGGTTTCAGTTCCACAACGTTAAATGTTTCAATTTTATATAAATCTAAATCTAGCAAGCATATAAATCTAAATCTAGATTGAAAACTTTTATGGACAAATTGAAACTCTAATGCAATACACCAAAAAACATGAGGTGAAAATAATAATGTACTGTACCAGGTGTGACGGGTGCCTACGGTTTGGGATCTAGAAATGAAAGAGGAGATACTTTAATAGAATTTTGCCAAGAAAAAGAGCTTACTATAACAAACACCCTCTTCAAACTTCCTCCTCGGCGACTGTATACTTGGACGTCACCACAACATACCTCGGGTCATATAGTTCGAAATCAAATAGATTATGTCATCATAAACAAAAGATTCCGAAACTCAATCAAAAGTGCTGTAACTTATCCGGGAGCTGATATAAGAACTGATCATAACCCCGTCGTTGTAAGAATGCAGTGTAAGTTTAAACAAGTACACGGAAATAACAGCAAAATAAGAACAGACACAGGAAAGATAAAAGAACCTTTGATAAGAGCAGCAGTTTCAAATGCTATAAATCAATGGGCGGGTCAGGAGTTAAAGAACTGTTCATCGGCCTCGGATACGTGGTCATCGTTAAAAAAGACAGTCAACGACATCAACACAACAATACTGCAACCCAATAGCACTATTAAGAAGCAGCAATAGATGACTGACGAAATCCTAAATTTAATGGAAGAACGAAGGGGGTATAAAACTACAGATCCCAAAAAAATACTCAGAGTTGGATAAATCCATAAACGTGAAAGTAGGAGCTGCCAGAGAACATTTCTACAGGGATAAGTGTGACCGTATTGAAAACCTTCTACAAAAACATGATAGTTTTAATCTGCATTAAGAGGTAAAAGAACTAGCGGGGCTCAACAAAAAACCCAATTCTAACATGCTTTATGACGATCACGACGAGCCTCTCCTGGACATGGATAGTAAAATGAGAACATGGAGCGACTACATAGGTAAACTGTTCGCTGACGCCTCAAGAAGTACTAGTGGTTTGATCACGGACGACAATGGCCCACCTATTTTGACATCAGAGGTGAAGCAAGCGTTAAGGTCAGCCAAAACAGGAAAAACCCTCGGGCCAGACAACATACCAGCCGAAGTAATCAAACTTTTGGAAGACTGCCATGGGGATGCTCTAACTCATCTCTTCAAACAAATCTATGACTCAGGAAATCTACCCGATGACTGGCTCCGATCTACGTTTATCACCTTGCCAAAAAAAGCTAAAGCAAAGAAATGTGCAGAGTATCGTACGATCAGTCTCATGAGCCATGTTCTTAAAGTATTCCTAACTATAATCCATAATAGGATACGGCCAAAATGCGACGAACAATTAGGGGAGAGTCAGTTCGGTTTTCGATCTGGAATGGGTACTCGGGAAGCACTGTTCGCTCTCAATGTTCTGGTACAAAAATGCAGAGATATGGACTGACGTCATCTTGTGTTTCATCGATTATGAACTGAACAAATTGAGATTTGCCGTGGATTCAGACAAGGTTGTATATTGTCCCCCCTGCTTTTCAACCTGTACTCTGAAGCAATCATATCGGAAGCACTGGAGGGGCTGGAAGTCGGAGTTAAGGTAAACGGCAAAGTCATTAATAATTTGAGATATGCCGATGACACAGCACTAATAGCCTCAACCGAGCGTGACATGCAGGAGATAATGGATAGGGTGTACGAGTGCAGTTTGAGAGCAGGGCTGAAGATGAATGTCTCCAAGACTAAGTTTATGGTTGTGTCCAAAAATCACCTGAACGCAGTAATAGCAGTTGCAGGATCAGATCTCGAGCGAGTGTGGATGTATAAATACCTCGGTGCTTGGGGAAATGAAGAATGGGATAGCGAGCAGGAAATTCGAACCCGGATTGAAATTGCCCGAGCAACGTTAAAAAGAATGGAAAAAGTTTTATGCAGTCGCAAACTATCACTAAAGCTCCGCCTTAGAATGCTCCATTGTTACGTCTGGCCTGTAGTGTTATATGGTAGCGAGGCTTGGACTCTGAAAGCCCACACACAGAAGTTTCTGGTATCCTTCGAAATGTGGTGCTACCGAAGAATGCTGCGAATTAGTTGGACTGAGAAGGTTTCTAACGCGAGAGTTCTCCAGCGCGTTGGCAAGAGTCGCAAATTACTGCAGACCGTCAAGAAAAGAAAAGTCGGATATCTTGGCCATGTCCTGCGACACGAGAAATACCAGCTTCTCCAGTTAATAATGATGGGCAAGATTAAAGGCAAACGACGCGCTGGAAGAAGGAAAAAATCGTGGTTGCGCAACATCAGGGAATGGACTAGTATAGCCAGCGTCGAAGAACTGTTTCGCTTGGCGCAGGACAGAGAGAAGTTCTTTAGGCTGACGGCTGACCTCCAGTAATGGAGAGGCACTTGAAGAAGAAGAAGAAGAAATCTAGCAAAATTAGCCCCGCTGAACTCTAAACTACCGACCCTTTACATGATAAATCCATATAAAATCCCAAAAGTTTAACAGTTAGGTATGTCATGCTACTGCATTACAGTTAAAATTTTGGGATGTTCCTATATAGATGTTCCGATGATGCCCAAAGTATCATATCAAAAATGTTAAAAAAGGACTATAGAAGTCATTTGAAACGTTTGTTTGTAGAGCGCACAACAACATGATCAAATTAAAACGATAACGGCCGCACGTTAATGCCTGCGGGTGAAAAATAACAAATATACATAGTTTTTCCAGCTACCTTTACGAAAAACACGTTTTGTTTGCTTTCAATTCACCGACGAGGGGCTTCCGCTGATAGATGTTTGAAGTTAAATCTCCCTTTTAAACGCTTGAAATGTGATTCTGTGAGCGCCTTTTTGAAGGAGCTTAACTGACTTAAATGTGGAGCTCCTTACAATTCACTTATTTGAGCTACTGAAGTATTTTGTGTCATTCAGAATCGGGAACTTTTTTTTTACATTTTGGATCAACGGGTTTAAATCCTGTCATCATTATTTTTATAAAACCTTTGTCTTTATGAAAAAACAACACATTATTTTTATGCTAAAAACAGATTTTCATTAGGTATCATCCATTGTCACAAACCTGAAATATAGGTGACTGTTTCTAATTTATTTTTCTTAATTATATGATTTAATTTAGACTAATATTTTCACCCAATCGGATACAACAATCCAGTTTCAAATAGAATGAAATTTGTGGGAAGATACAGTAGTTAGCTACAGCTTAATTGCTAAATTCTTGAGATAATTTTCAAGGGAGGCGTCTTTCTTAGCTTATAGACCATAGTCTGAAAAGAAACCTAATAATTTGTTTTGTATAATCACAAAGAGACATGAACAAAAATTGCAGTGATAACATATTGATTCAATTTTTGTTCATGTCTTTCAGCGCTCAGCATTGATTTTTTTAATTGTTAATAAATAAGTTTTACAAACAGAAGCTATAAAAAGTTCACAGTCACCGTCCTACAAACACTTGAACAAACTTCAATTTACATTAGCTTTCATTTAATTACAATCGCGCTCATCCGCGTTACACTGGAAACTAAAACCCTTGGCTTGTGGCACCCTTAAACGCAGTAAACGATGAAAAGTGCACTTTATTCCCAGAGACTTTAGGGTTGAATTAAAAAAACACATGACATTGCGGGCAGGGATGTGAGTCCGAGAAAAAAAGCACGTGTCCTATTTGGGATTACACGCGCTCGATAAACAAAAGGTTAACAAGTAACTAAGCTCGATTGCGTTGGAAACAAATGCAATTTTGTTTTTTGACATTCATGTAATTTTCATGTTTCTATACAAAGTTGAGTATGTTGAACACTTAGGTATATAGGGTTATTCAAAAACCTCGCAGAAGTAGATTAGGTACTAACATCATATAAAACTTGTAATAATAGCTCAATGTATATGTTACCGGCAATGTATGAAATGCAGGCATTGTATACAATGCCTAGGCATTGTATACAATGCCTGGCCCTTTTAAGCAATGTATGAAATATAATGAATATTGATATCTATTTCACACATTACCTAGGCAGTGTATACAATGACTAGGCATTGTATAGAATGCCTGCTGGTCCACCGGCAATGTGTATAATAAAAAGATTTTCGAGAATAGATTCGAGGGGGGATCGAGGGGGGCTTGGGGAAAGCTCGAGGGGGGGGGGGGGGCTTGAGGAAAGCTCGAGGGGGGGGCTCGGGGAAAGCTCGAGGAGGGTTCGATGGGGGGCTCGAGGGGGCTCGAGGGGGGCTCTTTGGAATCGAACCTGTTTTACTCCTGTAGGTCCCGCGTATAGGTTAGAAATTTAAGGCGAGCGCGAAGCGCAGCGGAGCGTGAGCCTTAAATTAGCCTGTAGAGCAAGCGAGTTGTATTGTGACTTGTAAGTAGGGTTACCATATCTCAGGATTTGTCCGGAGATCTCAGGATTTTTGGACTTTGCTCAGGATTGCGGGCGGATTTCGAAAATTTGAGGAAATCTCAGGATATTTAGAATTTTCAATAAAATTCAGTACATTTAATAAAAAGTACATTTAAGATAAAGGATAAATAAGCTTTCTATTATTTAATCAGTTCGCCGCTGCCGACTACCCCCCCCCCCCCCCCCCGTACGTTATTCTCAAACTGCTACAAATCTCAGGATTTTTCAATGGATATCGGGCCTTTTCTCCGGACTTTTGATTTTTTCATATGGTAACCCTACTTGTAAGAGCGTTTTTTGTAAAAATATTATATAAAGCACTAACAATGTCTCTTTTAGTGTGGTATTACAAAATTTGTTTAATAAAAATATATGGACAAATTAGTTCCAACAAAAGGCACACACAAATAGTAATATTATAAAATAAGCAAATAATATTCTGATACCACTGAATAATGAAAAGATTTCAGAGTAACTACAGCTAATAAGTCCTTAATCGCATTTTCATTAATTATTAACAGGAGAAGTAACAAACTAAATTTAAACTAAAATCGTAGCTAAATTCAGGTCTAAACCCCTCTGTGTCGCAAATGAGGAGCCCGTATCGCCGCCCGATGTCATGTATTCGCATTCTCACTTTAAGCCGCGTAGAGGGCGCTCTGCGCGATCCGTGTGCAGGGTTAACACCTCTGAATAGTTTCAATTAAATTAATTTTAGTAGGTAGGTACTTCACATCCGTAATGAATATACAGTGTGTCCCTGGATAAAGTGCAATCCCGAAAGGGGGCGAAACTAGACTATAAATGAGTAAGTAATAAAAAAAAACACAAAAAAATATTCAATCCACTTTTTTTTTGCAGAATTAAGATTTGTAATTTTTACAATGGACTCTATGTACAAGAAATAGTATTCCTTCAAAAATAGTGAATCGATTTTGTTCAAATGAAAAATAACGTGATGCCAGATACTTGTTAGTTCAGATAGATTGCAAATAACTCACAAAAACGTGATAATCATGACTTAAATTCAGCTTTTTGTAAAAAAAAGCATTTCTCTTAACTCTCATTTTTCATTAATCTTTAAATTTTTAAAAATTTCGCCCCTAATACCACAAACTTTTATCATTTAATTATAATTTTTATCATATTAGCTTTCAAACAACAGCAAAAATATGCACTCACTAAAAATAATACGCTGGCTATGAGCTTTCAAAGTTGATTAACTTTGAAATTTTGAATCAGTGATTAACTTTAAAAGCTCATAACCAGCGTGTTATTTTAGTGAGTACATTTTTTATTTATTTATATATTTACAACATTTACACAGCAGCAACAGCTTATTTCATATTGAAATTTCTTCCAGCTGGCCCGGGACAGGAAATAACATTGAGAAGGATTTTTGTTGTTGTTTGAAAGCTAATATGATAAAAATTATAATTAAATGATAAAACTTTGTGATATTGGGGGCGAAATTTTGAAAATTTTAGAGATTAATGGAAAAAAGGTTTAAGAGAAGTGCATTTTTTTACAAAAAGCTGAATTTAACTCATGATTATCACGTTTTTGGGAGTTATTTGCAATTTATCTGAACTAACAAGTATCTGGCATCACGGTTTTTTTATTCGAACAAAATCCATTACTACTTTTGAAGGAATACTATTTTTTGTACATAGAGTCCATTGTAAAAATTACAAATCTTAATTCTGCAAAAAAAATGAAAGTGAACTGAATAATTTTTTTTTGTATTTTTTTATTACTCATTCATAGTCTAATTTCACCCCCTTTTGGGATTGCACTTTATCCAGGGACACACTGTATACGAGGAAGCTTTAAAGTTGCAGCAATTGTGGATAAAATCTCCGAAAATCGTCTTCGTTGGTATGGCCATGTTCAAAATAGGGATAAAGATCATGTGGTAAGGGAGAGTAGGGTATTACCACGCGGTTGGTTTCTCGAAAACTATCAACTCTATGCACCTGCAATAACAGTCAAATCTTGGCTCTAAGAACCTCTAACCTCGCCCGCACATCTTCAATTTCCGTCGAACAACCAGAGCGGAAGGCCACGCGCTTTTAGTTTTTCCACGAACACGATCTTTTTTTTTCTGATATTTTAATGAGAGGTGAGTCAATCAATATTACCTTATGACTAATAAACTACATACATTTATAACGTAAAAAATATGTAGAATTTGTGTGCAGGATTATTTTGAATTAATTCTTTAAGTTTGTTTTTGTTTCTGAGGATACAAATAAAAATTACCATGTTTGATAATTTCGCGCGCAGGGCGCGAAATTATACAGTATGAAATTATCTATGGCAAATATTGTTCTTTACAGAAGGCGACGAAAACGAAGGAAGATGGCTAATCTTCCTACGAAGTAATTGCATACTAAAGTAAAAGCATTCCGAAAATGAACAATTATATTAAGATTAATTAGTTTTCGAAGTAGAAAGACATCTTTTGTGTAACAAACAAAATATGTCTTTATAAATCGTTTAATATGGAAACTTATAAGTTTACAATTTTGAGACTGAGTTGATTAATGAATATAAAAAGAAATAAATATCTATAATTTCCATTTTTCCCAAACGCTGTAGTAATAGTCATCAGTTTATTGACAACTTTAATTAGAGGCGCGGTTTTATCAGACCCAGCGCAAAGTACCGACTTAGGAGCACGATATTATCAGGCCAGTTTGATAATATCGCGTTTTGTTTCGTGTTTTATTTTGATGATTTTGAAGATTCGTTAGCGTAGCTAGATAAATTCTCCACCTATAGTAATATTTAGTTTTTATTTTAACCCAGCCTGAGGTTAGTTATATTTAAATTTCCTTAGGGGCTCGGTAATACCCTACTCTCCCCTACAAATTACATTGAACCTACCAGAACAAAAGAAAGGCAGAGGTCGTCCACCCGCAACTTGGTGGAAGAATATCGAAAGAGACCTCAAGAAAGCCCAATTGCCTAAACTGACAGCCATCGATCGTACGACCTGGCGCAGGAAAGTGAAGAGACCCGACCCCAAATGATGGGATAAGAAGAGGAAGAAGAAGAAGATACTTACACTTCAGCCTATAAGTACCTACTTATGCCTAATGCTGGCTCGCGAGCCATTATTATTACTTTGCTTTCGAAAGATGTATTGGATTTGACGTTTTAAAAACATCTAAGTAGGTATACTGAAAGCGAAGACAAGTATGTACCTAAAGGTGACTGTCTCGTTATAAATTTTAGAAAATTCAATGTTATAAGTAGATAGTATAGTGTGTCAGCCCTGAGGGTAGCGTATGCGCCCGCCATGTGCGGACACAATAGCCGCATTCTCATGGACTCAGCCGAGGTAAGCTGATTGCGTGACGTCATCGCCGGGCCGCTGCACGTTGATGCAATTACGAAACAATGCGACGGTTTTATTTACAATACCATTTCCAAAGCATGGTGTTTACGATAGTTTCTATGGGAATCTAGTACTTACCTATTTTAGAGCTGAAGATGAAAGAGTAATAAAGCAAAGAACAACTTTTTAATTTTATCCCTTACTTTCACTTCACTGCGTATTCATTACATTCAGCATCTCAATTTGCCTCATTACGATACTACGACAACGACAAGCAATCGTGACTAGGAACACAAAGAAACCCTTTGTTCCATCTATACCAGATTCCCAATAAACCAGATGACCAGCATACCAGATTCCTAATTTAACAGATTTCCACAAACAAAGACAAAGATACAATGCGTCGTTAGCTATCGTCGAGTTTTATTAATATTTTACTGAATAATTTTCTATACTTTTTCTATACTTTTCCTATACCAACTTACTTAAAAGAATGACCATATTGACCAATTTTGATAAAATCATAGAACAGTGATTTTTTCTGTGGCTGTTCGCACAGAACAAAAAATAAGTGGCTGTTACAACCATGTTACAACCATCATATCAATTTTTTTAGGTAAAATGGTAAAGCTCAAAGCCTTTATTTTTTTGACGATATTTAGGTTTTAAAATTGAAAAATCAACTCATTTACCCATACCGATACCACACAACAGATTAATAGTACTAGCGCACATACATAGAAGAAAAAGAAGAAGGTGATAAAAATAAAATATTAGATTCATAATCATAACCCATTATTAAAGTGTGCAGCATAGGTAGGTACAAACAGCGAACTAAAATCGGTACAACTTGCACGAGGGCTGGCTTACCGAGGGATTCTCGAGTAACCCCGAGCCCTTATAATCCCCTGTATAAAGTGCCTCAGTCGAGGTGCACAGCCGAGCCAAGTGGAATGATATAAATTGTCTGCACGTCCACGTACTCTTCAAATAAAACAAAAACTTATGATTGCCATTAATTTGTGTTAGGTAATTGTGCAATCCCGAATACTGCATTCGGGAAGCTTCGAAAAATCTTCGCGTCCGACTTACCTCAGTGTCTCAAGAAGACGAAAGTCTATGAACAGTGTGTGTTGCCAGTGATGACTTACGGCAGTGAAACGTGGTCGCTAACTATGGGTCTCATAAGGAGGCTTAAGGTCACCCAGCGTGCAATGGAGAGAGCCATGCTCGGCGTTTCCCTGCGTGATCGAATCAGAAACGCGTGAGGAGATCCGCAGGAGAACTCGTGGAGATCCTTAGGGGAGGCCTATACCCAGCAGTGGGTGTCGTGTGGCTGATATGATGATGCTGAATTGTGCAAAGATTTGCGAAAATTGAGTTAGGTCAAGTCGAGATGCTGAAGGAAGTGGAGTGAAATAAAGATTGGCGTGTGAATCAAAGTGATATCTCTGAATGCCGCAAGCATTACACTGGTACTTACTATTCGTACTTATTATTTATTCGATACTGGTGGCCCCACCTACCAGGGATACATATCTACTCCACTTCCTGATGCAATGTTAAAATAATAAAATGCAATTTCCTTATCTCATCCCCTTTCCTTAAATGATGTTAAGTTGCAATTAACAACATAAATACTAAAACTTACGAAAACTGTTTTCTATCTTCTAGGCTGATTCAATATAGGCTTAGGTACAGTATAATGTAGGAAAAAAAGGTAGTGGACCCCTACAATGAATCCTCAGTCGACGAAACTTTACACAGTAGGTATGATAAATAAAACTTGAATAAAACGTATTTTGCAAATTATCAGAAAAAAAGATAAATTCTAATATCGTTGATGTCTTTTTTAGGAAAAAAAATTGCTATTTTACCAAAAGTACTCATGAATGTAAAGTATGAAAACAATAATTTATGAAAAATCAAAAAAAAATATCTTAGCAGAAGACACCTAATTTTAATATATATAGGTATATTATGATCTAACTTAGAATTTTTTGAAGTGAAAACTTCTTTAGCGGCGTTGTACGTTTTTTTGTAATGGGGAAAAAAATCCCAACCTCGCGTCAGTAAGAATCACGTGGCTGATCGAAAATGCGTAAGACGGATGTGGCGGATGGAGAGTAGACAGCTGGCTGCGGAAGTATCCGCCTCTCTTTCTACGGGGCGCGTTGAAAATGGCGGCGCGTCATTTTAAGACGTAAACACTTGTGTCACCAGCAACGCGCTAATTTTGAAAATGGAACTAATAGCAGCGATCTCTTCGGTGAAATCATAGACTTATTTATACTCTGTGACTATAAGTTTAAATCGTAGAATGCGTGCATGTAGAAATTAAAAAGGCCACTGCGCGAAATCTTTAGAATTTTTCTCTAATTACAAACTGATTGAATTGTGTGACTGTATAAAGTAATAGGAAAGAAATAATTTAAATCCTTTGCCGCTAATTTCAAAATATCAAAAATGCACAACGTTGATATTCAAGTTTTCACTTCTGCCGGCACTCCCGGAGTCCAACCCGATTTTTTTATAATTGTATATGTTACCGGCAATGTGTATAATCCGGCATTGTATACAATGCCTGAAACGATCAGGCAATGTATGAAATATAATTCATTTTATACTTTGCCTAGGCATTGTATACAATGCCTGCTGGTCCACCGGCAATGTGTAAAATAAGTATATTTCGTATGTCTGTTATAAAAAAAAACCTCGAAATTTAAGGATCTCGCTCCACTGCGCTTCGCGCTCGCCTTAAATTTCTAACCTATACGCGGGACCTACAGGAGTGAAGCAGGTTCGATTACAAACTCAAATTTCTGTTGTCTGTTATAAAAAAATAACCTCGAAATTTAAGGCTCACGCTCCGCTGCGCTCCGCGCTCGCCTTAAATTTCTAATCTATACGCGGGACCTACAGGAGTGAAGCAGGTTCGATTACAAACTCAAATTTCTGTTGTCTGTTATAAAAAAAAACAATGCCTGCATTTCATACATTGCCGGTAACATATATACAGGGTTATTTGTAATACACCAACAACCTCGCAGGAGTAAGATTACTAACATCCTAAACAACAACATTTGTTCTACGACTTTTCCGAAAACCGACAAAATTTTCGACTCTCCATACAAATGTCCCGAACAGCTAATCGAGTTTTGTATGAAAAGTTGGATTTTTTTTGTCTGATTTTGCAAAAGTTGTAAAACAAATGTTGTTGTTTATGATGATAGTAATCTACTCTTGCGAGGTTGTTGGTGTTTTAGAAATAACCCTGTATTGTATAGGTTTTGGCTCAGCTCACATCACAGCAAAGTTTCATCTACTGAGGATTTAATGTTGGGGCTTCTTCGTCCAAGTGTTGGGGTCTTCATACAAAAAATCGCTTCATTTCCTACACCGCCCAATTAGCCTACTCACTATATTTTAGCCAATTTATTCAACGCATTATTTCCTGTACCAGCTGTGCAGCATGAGCGTGGGCCGCGCAAGCCAAAACTGCACGCTGGCGCGCTGAGCTCCCTGGCGCCGCCGCCGCTGGGGCACGCCCACAAACCGCACCCGCTCAAGCTGTCGCCTCCATCGCCCTTCGGACCGATGCAGCCCTTCAACTTCCAGGTGATTTGGAACCAAGTGAGAAACGACTAAAGTAAAGGCCCAGTTTGACCACGCGTTATACACACAGAAAATGGGTGTCAGTTGTGCCGGTACACAAAGACTTCATGTTGAGCGTGTCTCAATTTTTTTTTTATCCACGACAGGATAGTGCTTCGCCTTCACCTCACCGGACTTAAGTGACGATAAGGTCGAAAGTGGTTGAGGAGCTCGATGGCGCAGTGGTTTAGCGCGTGGCCCAGCGATTGCGAAAGTTAAGCAACTTTCGCAACGGTCAGTCATGGGATGGGTGACCAAAAATTTATTATCTCGAGCTCCTCCGTGCTTCGGAAGGCACGTTATGCCGTTGGTCCCGGGTGCATTTGCACTCGTTAACACCCACCAATCCGCATTGTGCCCGCGTGGTAGGTGATGGCCCATCCTCCTTATCCATCCATAAGGAAGGCCTGTACCCCAGCAGTGAGGACATTAAAAATGGCTAATGGCCAAGGTCGAAAGTGTAGTGCACTTTATGCAATGCAATGCAAAGCGCACTAAGCCCGGAATCCTCACCACTAAGGAACTGGCAATCTTACCTCTAACTGCCAGAACACATCATTTTTTTAATTGTTGTTATAGCGTCAGACTTAGCTATGGTGGTAGCTAGCCAGGCCGACTTGAAATAAGCCCTACCACCAACCAAACCGAGTACTTACCTACAAGTACAGTCTTTATATAAGCACTTTAAGCCTTTCCAAGCCGCATTTAAAAGAGGATATAGTTAATAATAATGCATTACCTACGTACACTTCCTGAAATTGTGAAAAATATTTGATTTTTCAAGAGCATGTCTATTATAAAATTGTCTGAAGCATTTGAAAGTGGTAAACTAGAGCAACATAAATATTTAAATCTATTTAAATACCAAATGAAATAACTAACCAACCTTTTACTCAAATTCGCAACTAAAAAAACTTATCTCGGCTCTACAGTTCAGCATTAGCGGGTCGACGGAGCAAGCGCCGCTGAGCACGGCATCATCAGCTGGCTCCAGTGGTGCGGGCGGCGCGGGAGCCGTCAGTCCCCTTCCTCTAGTGCCAGACCCGTTCCTGGCACCCCCGCCACCGGGCCTTCTACACATATTAATGTCTACAGATAAATGCCAGGTAAAAACAATCACCTCTTTATTGCTCTTGTTCCATGATACCTGTATCAGTGGCACAGACATCACGTCAGTCCCTTGTCTCTATACAGTGCCAGACCCGTTCCTGGCACCATCAGCACCTTGCTTGCTACTTATATTCGCAGATAAATGACAGGTTGCGTATTCGTAATTCAAAATTCGTATAAAGTGACGTGAGTATGCTAACAACGTTATTTTTTGTTTACACAAAACCTCCATTTTTTTGTAGAGTATGTACATATTTAGGTACTAACTATGTAAACTTTTTGCATAAAAACTTTGCTGTCAAATCATACAGACAGCCAGTCCAGTTAATAAGAAAAAAAATTGTTCATGTCAGTGACGTGTCATAGAATATGAATATAAGGTTCTTGCAGTGACCCAACCCGATAGGTATTCCTAATGTTTTTTTTTTTTTGTAATTCGAAAAAGGTAAGTAAGTAAGTAGGTAGGTGTATATTTTACAAAAACTTCAAACTGGGAATTTCGAGAGCTCAATTTTATGTTGACTTTACCTTGTTTGATGTGTCTTTGTTATTTTTATTTAATAGTCAAATTTTTATTTATACAAAGGAATTAATGTGGAGCGCGAAGCAGCTACAACTGCAAGGGGACCCAACTCTCCTAAGGCCGCCGCCTAGCGCTTTCGGGGCTCCACTGGCGCCGACATGGGAATTGTTGCAAGTAAGAATACAAAGTATAAACTATTTTATTTTTTATGCACAATAGGATGTGCTTGGCCTTCTCTTCAACTGTGTTAAAGTGTATAAGGCAGAAGGTGCGAAGGAAGCGCAGCACACCCGTAATCCACGTCACTGAGGAACTGGCTATCTTACCTCTAACTGCCGGAACACAAGTATTTTTAAATTGTTGTTATGGCGTCAGAATAAGGCAATGGTGGCAGCTAGCGAGGCGGACTTGAAATAAGTCCTACCACCAACCAAACCGAGTACAAATTGTACCCCCCCTTGGAATCGAACCCGGGACCCCTGCGTCTTACACGTGTGGGCGGACCACTAGACCACAGAGGCGGTTAGTTAGTTAATAGCTTTTCATAAGACTGTTGGAGCAGACAAAAAAATTAATTTACAGTTTTTAGGTTTTCTCTCAAGGTTTTCATATCTCTTTTAGTGATTGAGGTGAGGAGTGGTGGAGGATTTGGTTGCCGTACCTACTAGTACTTTGTCAACCTAAGAGATAGATAAAACTTCTTATCCTTTAAGTAAAATAGCTGTAGGTACTACCTATACAGCTTTATTTAAAAAAAATGTTTTTTTTATTAAGGATTTTGTTAGACTATCTAGTCAATTCTAGTCAAACAAAAGTTCTAACCGGAAACGTTTGGGGAGTGTACAAATCGAAGTAGGTAGGTGGCTTTTTGACTTGGGGGCGGCGCGCGTTCGCGATTGGACGCCGAGGGGTGACTTTTCGCCTTGCTTGACTTACCCCGCCCATTGTCGCGGAGAGTCGCGACGTACATAATGTGACACGGAACCACTTACAGACCTCTGTGAAACGAAGGGAACCTCTCCTTGCAGTCGGGTAATAAAATACGCAACCAAAAACGGAGCATGAACATCTTGTCTGGAAAATCAAAGATTTTATAAAAGGAAATTGAAAAAGCACGAACGACGAGTACCTACCTACTTGGGTACTTTGCGAGGTGAATAACTGTACCCAGCTTATTCTCACTAATATTATAAATGCGAAAGTCCGTTTGTTTGTTTGTTTGTTACGCCTTAACGTCCAAACTACTCAACCGATCATCGTGAAATTTTGCATACACACGTTGTCAAGGGTACATGAAAAGGACATAGAGAACCTTTCATCTAAAAAAATATTAGTTCCCGAGGGATAGCAAAAAAAACTGTGCACGCAGACGAAGTCGCGGGCGGCCACTAGTTTTTTCATAACTGAAGCAAATGGGCAATAATAATTAACGTAGTCGCTTAGGTAATAATTTAACGTTTTAACTAAAACGTAGTGATTATTTCCTCTGTGGTGACACGTACCTCATTACACCTAGGTACCTAAGTTATAAACAGGCGATCGTTAATAGTACATTATGAAACAAGTTAGCTTTGGTTGCTCATTGCTCACAAGGCTGTGGGTTGCAGGCAGCCCGAGCCGCAGGCGAGGGCGTAACTCAGCCGAGTGTGCAATAAGCAAGAGCTCACGAGTTTCATACGACGTTTTTCAACACATTTGCGAGGAAAATACAAAGTAATTTACCACCTTTCAAATCGGTGTACCTAATGCGTAGAAGGACTAAATCGCGTTATGACAGCACATAGCAACAAATAAGACAAAAACAAAATAATTATGACAATTATGGGAAAAGGCGCGTAGGTAGGTTTTTTTTGTTTTTTTTTTTCACACCCGCCCAATCAAGAAGCTTATACCACTATTATGTATTCTGTGCTTATACCCCCAATGGAGATTGCACGGCTAGTGTCATAGTAAAGATAGAAAAAATGTCCTTGAGGGACGTTACGGCTTATTGCTATCTCTTTTTTTAGTGTTACAATACGTTTTCGTTTCTCACGAACGAACGAACCACGAACATCGAACACGTATTGTCACACTAAAGAAAGAGATAGCAATAAGCCGTAACGTCATTCAAGGACATTTTTTCTATCTTCACTATGACACTAGCCGTGCAACCTCCATTGGGGGTATAAGCTTCTTGCGCCCAATGTAAGAATATTTTGCGAACAAAGGGGTGAGTGAGCATACAGCCTATTACTTAAAAATTATAATTTTAAGTGATAAAAAGCAAGTATTTTAAAATTTTATAACAAAATATTGTGAATTATGAATAATTTGATAATAATAAATATTGTTTGACTTAATTAAGGTCTTACACATTTTTTTATTCCAAAAATGTATATGAATTTCCAGCGGCATAAAACCTCTTTGTTGTTACTAAAAATTACTGTATTACCCGGTTAAATTGGGATTGGTCTGTTTACTCGCATAGAACTTTCAGTAAGGTACTAATTTAACTTTGTAGGGATAATTCTATAACAACCTAGTGTTTATTATTGCACGCGTTTGTTATAGCTCGGTTTATGGCCCTAAAAGCGATGTATTAGGGCTCACTATGAATATAAGGTTCTTGGGGCTCACTTTACGAGCAAGTGTGTTGAAAAGAAAGTTAAAATTTTTGACGTAATACCACAGAATAAATAATAGTGTAATACCACAGGCAGCTGAAAGTTTCTACCATATAGACATAGAAAAATTTTCGCTACGCTCAAGAAGACCAACAAAGCGTGGAAAAGAGAAGTCCATCATACGGACACAGTCTATGTAAAAAAGAGACGAAGGAGCAAGTGACATGTGCCAACATTTTTTACAGTAAGAGCCCCTAGCGTCCCGCCTAGCAAATGAGCAATCACAGTTTGTTTAAAATATTTGTTAATCTTAATTAGAATTTAAAATAAAGATATCGTGGAGCCATGGTGTCTTGTGCTCTTAGTAATTGAGATGTAACAAAAAGAAACAATCCAAGTAATCACACTTTTCACAGGTAAATAAGATATTGCCACACATTTCTTTAAAACCAAATTTCGCTACATTTATTCGTTTATCGACGAAGAAAACAGTATGGAACATAGTTTATTAATTTCCTTTGCCATATATAGTCATATTTTATGAATCTAAGTCTTATTTTATGTATCCCATATAAAATGTATGCATTCGTTTTCGGATCACCTGTTTATTGACTTTGTTGTTCTTTGACATTTTATTTCTGTGGTTTCTACGGATCTGAAATTAAGATATTTAGATATTTCTTTATCTATACACGCTGAAATTTTAATCATTTGGTTCCCGCTGTGTGGTGGTTCCACTCATGATTACAAGCAACTTTTACTATGGGTCCAACTCTCCTACTCGCAAAAAAAATCAGCTGTTCCATACATTAAGGTCGAGTAGGTATTGCACTTTTGTATGGAACAGCTGATATTTTTTTGCGAGTAGGAGAGTTGGCCCCATAGTAAAAGTTGCTTGTAATCATGAGTGGAACCACCACACGGCGGGAACCAAATGATTAAAATTTCAGCGTGTATACAGGGTCACTGGAAATATGACGTATTCCTGTTAAGGGGTTATAGATGAGGTCAAAACAAATATTTTTTGTCATGTAACTTTTTCTCAAAAAATTAATAGTTTTTGAGTTAATTGAAATTAAGTATTTTTTTACCAAAAGTACGTTTTCAGACACAAAAATTTAAAATAAAAGATAACTACTCATTCGATTCCGGATTTTTTATTATTTTGGGATAGAAAAGAATCTGAGTGTTGATAATAAATAAAAAAATTTTCATAAAATACAGGTGTTTATAAAAAAATCAATCCTTAAATGCATTTTTTATTTTTATTTCTTTAGATTTTTTAGAAATAGCTTCTAATATCTTTAAAAAAATCCAAGTAACTAAGCGTGCATAATATTTTAAAAACATCACCATCTATTCAGCTTTCAGTTGAGGTATAAAACTTAATAATAGCTTGAATAAAAAATGAGAAATTAAGACTTAACTAAATAGCAGTCCCATTTCATGTAGCAAAAATTTTCTACTTCAAGCGCTTCGGAGGTGGCCGTATTATCCTACTTATTCCATAAATGTGAAAGTTTTCTTGTTTGGATGATTGTTAATCAATCACGTAAAACGGCTGAACGAATTTGGGTGAAATTTGGCACACAGATAGTTTATAAGCCGGATTAAAACATATGAGGATACTATTATCTTGGTTAAAGGTTCCCTAGGGATTTTCTCAAATGTAAATGCGAATGAAGTCGCGGGCGGAAGCTAGTTTGCCATAAATGATCGTGCTTACTAAAAATACTTTCGTCCGAGTGAGTTTGAAACAGGATTATTTTCCGCCGATGAGTCAAAATTTTATACAGACAGCATCAAAAATAACCATGCATATCAGTCATTTTCAATGCCCCGCTGCTGGGGAACTGGCCTTCCTTTTGGCTTGTGGATAGATAAAGCGGACGGGCCATACCTACCACGTGGGCCCAATGTGGATTGGTCAGTGTTAACGACTGTAAATGCAGCCAGAACCAAGGGCTCAATGTAAGGTACATTTAGTTAACACCGACCAATACACATTGGGCCCACGTGGTGGGTTATGGCCCGTCCGCTTTATCCCAAAAGGAAAGGAAGGCCTATTCCCCAGCAGCGGGTCATTAAAAATGGCTGGCCATTTTTAATGATATGCATGGTTATTTTTGATGCTGTCTGTATATTTTTACTCATCGGCGGAAAATAATCCTATTTCAAACTCACTCGGACGAAAGTATTTTTAGTAAGCACAATCATTTATGGCAAACTAGCTTCCGCCCGCGACTTTATTCGCATTTACATTTGAGAAAATCCCTAGGGAACCTTTAACCAAGATAATAGTATCCCCCTATGTTATAATCCGGCTTATAAACTATCTGTGTGCCAAATTTCATCCAAATCCGTTCAGCCGTTTTGCGTGATTGATTAACAATCATCCAAACAAGAAAACTTTCACATTTATGGAATAAGTAGGATAATACGGCCACCTCCGAAGCGCTTGAAGTAGGAAATTTTTGCTACATGAAATGGGACTGCTATTTAGTTAAGTCTTAATTTCTCATTTTTTATTTAAGCTATTATTAAGTTTTATACCTCAACTGAAAGCTGAATAGATGGTGATGTTTTTAAAATATTAAGCACGCTTAGTTACTTGGATTTTTTTAAAAATATTAGAAGCTATTTCTAAAAAATCTAAAAAAATAAAAATAAAAAATGCATTTAAGGATTGATTTTTTTATAAACACCTGTATTTTATGAATTTTTATTTATTTATTATCAACACTCAGATTCTTTTCTATCTCAAAATTATAAAAGATCCGGAATCGAATGAGTAGTTATCTTTTATTTTAAATTTTTGTGTCTGAAAACGTACTTTTGGTAAAAAAATACTTAATTTCAATTAACTCAAAAACTATTAACTTTTTGAGAAAAAGTTATCTAACAAAAAATATTTGTTTTGACCTCATCTATAACACCTTAGCAGGAATACGTCATATTTCCAGTGACCCTGTATAAATATAAAAATAAATCCAATTTCGCGTGGTCAAGCCATCACGCGTGAACGGCTGGACCGATTTCGCTAATTCTTTTTTGTTGTGTTTGTTATTATCAGGAGATGTTCTTATGAAAGAAAAAAAATAAGAAAATTGCGCGGAAAATTAAAAAAATTAAGATTCTTAACCACCATATAAAATTTTTTTGGATATAAAAACTTTTTAATGTAACCTTATGTTATGATGACTTATGACTTTAAAAATTTAAGAATAAGAATAATTATTTTGGACATAAACTTTTTTAATGTAACCTTATGACGTATGACATCGAATTGAAAGAATGCGTGCTGCAAATAGGTATCGTCAAAAAGGATGTAAAAAAACCACAGAGAAAGCAATAACTAAAAAAACTGCATGTCGTTTAAAAGAGATGCTTTGGTCGGAGTTATTTTATTGATGAAATACATGTCAAAATAATTAATTTATTATTTCTTACAAAAAGGATCTAAGAAAACTGAATTTATAAGTGCTCATCACGGTTAGTTCAGACTTCAGAGTCATCACGCCTAATATTAAATTGGTAAGTTTGGATAGACTAACATACACGTTACTAACATAACAAGTGATATTATAATGTTTACTTGGTTATAAAGCTGTTGGGTTATAAAGTAAACGGGAACGGGAACGGGAACGGGAGAGGGAACGGGAATAGGAACGGGAACGGTACCTACTAATATCTCTGAACCCAACTTTTCATTAATTATACCAATTCGAATTCAATATTCATAACTAAGACAGGACAACGTCTGTCGGGTCAGCTAGCAAGACTTAGATATTTATTTATATTATCTTTAACCAGACACGTATTAGGTACCTAAGTAATTCAATAATTTTGGCGCGATACATATTAATTCAAAATTCTAGACTTTGAGATTACCTATTTAGAAACAACCAAATCGTTCTCGCTCTCGCTCGCGTCGTTTTCTCCTTTATATTTCACTTTAAAGATAATAAAAAAAATAGATCTAGCCCTGCCCGTACAGGAAACGAGCGCATGCTTGGTATTCATCCGCTGCGCTGGTGAAGCACTTGACGCCATTCCAAGCGTTCTTGACCGTATACCAGGTGGTACCCATAAGGAGATTGGCCTAGCAAAAAATATGACTGAGAGATCGACATTTTGACAGTTTAACCGACCAAATATTTATCAAGTCACCGTTTAACTCACCAAATGTTGATCACTAGTAATTTTAGCTATCCTTGGCGATCGACTTTAAAACCTGTCGCGATCGACCAACCGTATGGGCACCTCTACCGTATTAAGATTTCCGCGCGTACAGTTCATTAAAATTAGAACACTTTTTATGGATTGTATTATTGTACAGCGTGTTTATCCAATAAATCCAAACTAAATAATTCTAAAATAACACCCGAATTAACAATAAACCTAGGTAGGTTAGGTTAGCCGCGTAGGTACGTAAAAAGTGTTTTATTTCACAGTGACTAAGCTAAGTAGAAAATATGAGACAAATACCTTAGACCAACCAAACCCTTCCCCTTTAACAGGAAACGAGCGCACGCTTGCTATTCATGGCAGTCCGCTGGGTGCGGTGTCTGGCGCCATTCCAGGCGCTCGCTCACAGCGACCAGCTAGTCCTACTTCGGGCGGCATGGAAGGACCTGTTCCTGCTGCACCTGGCGCAGTGGTCCGCCCCCTGGGACCTGGGGCCACTGCTAGCCGCGCCCAACGCGAGGGCGCGACTGCCGCCCGACCCGCTCGCCGATCTTGAGCTCAATACGTTACAAGTGAGTGGTGATTCCAGGCGCTCGCTCACAGCGACCAGCTGATCCTACTCCTGGCGGCGTGGAAGGACCTGTTCCTGCTACACCTGGCGCAGTGGTCCGCCCCCTGGGACCTAGGGCCACTGCTCGCCGCGCCCAACCCGAGGGCGCGACTGCCGCCCAACCCGCTCGCCGATCTTGAGCTCAATACGTTACAAGTGAGTGGTGATGTGACGTAGACTAGTTATGCGTAAACTTGAAGTCACTACTGTCACGGACGGGGAGGAATAGTCAGAAACACTTGGCGCTGTGGTCCGCCTCCTAGGACCTGGGGCCACTGCTCGCCGCGCCCAACGCGGGCGGGACTGCCGCCCAGACCGCTCGCCGATCTTGAGCTCAATACGTTACAAGTGAGTGGTGATGTGACGTAGACTAGTTATGCGTAAACTTGAAGTCACTACTGTCACGGGCGGGGAGGAATAGTCAGAAGCACTTGGCGCAGTGGTCCGTCCCCTGGGACCTGGGGCCACTGCTGGCGCCCAACGCGAGGGCGCGACTGCCGCCCGACCAGCTCGCCGATCTTAAGCTCAATACGTTACTAGTGAGTGCTGATAAATGGTATTTATAAATCGCTTTCAACGTTGAGAGCTATCTTGAGATCATACTTGAGATGCTGTTCGTAAGTATAAGACGAGCATCTTAATCTCAAGTGTGATCTCAAGATAGCTCTCAATATTGAGAGAGGTTTATAAATACGGGCTTCGACATGCTTCAAGCTGAGGCCACTACACAAAAAAATATGTGAGGCTGTTACAGGGAGGTATACAAAATCTATAAAATGTGCTAACGTGAGACAATACAGAAAAGACATAAAAGATGCGAGCTCACTTAACATTTTCAAAAAAAGACTAAAGCAATTCATCTTAGACAGTGATGTGTGACATACATACCTACTAAATATTTTGTAACTTGGACCACCGCCTTATGTATGCGAGTACACAACTTGTTTGCAATATTATGCACTGAGTGAACTGTAGCAAGACTTTTAAATTACCTCGAGACAAATCAATGTAATTTTGTTAATATTATTCTCATGTAAGTGACAATTATTGTTTTAATGAGAAATAAAGATCTTTGAACTGATACAAAGAACGCAAAGTTATAAAACATTATACCTACTTAAGGTAGAAAGACCAGTATTTTGTTAAAGAATATAATTTTCAATTTCGTTAACAGGAAATACTATGCCGGTTTCGTCAAATAGCACCCGATGGCAGCGAATGTGGCTGTATGAAGGCAATCGTTCTGTTTTCTCCAGGTTTGTAGATAGCTCAACAATAACTTAGTGGATTACTTAAGACACGTATTTAAGTTCATACTTCAAAAAATAAATGCTTTCACGTACACAGATACGCCTGGGTTGAGTGAAACACAGCCAGTTGAAATGTTACAAGACCAAGCTCAATGTATTCTGGCGGACTACGTACGCACTAGGTATACGAGGCAGCCAACGAGGTATGTAATAATTTGATTGGTTTGGATTAAATAATAATTGCGTGTTGAACTGTTGTGCCGTTGACGAACCTTTTTATATTCATCGATCCTGCTCGAAGGACCACCATGAAGATAAGCCTTATTTTAGGTATAAAGGTTAATTCATATGAACGGACTGGTTTTAACTTCGATGATCTATGATCGAAGGGTTTCAAAGTAGTTTTAGTCGACTAAACTGACTGAAACTCGTATAGACATCTAGATGTTATACAACATCGACCGCATTGACATCATACTTACTACACGTATAGTCTGCCCCTGAATCAAAGTATTTTTACTCCTACACACTAAGGCCGGCCACACACAGACGGAATCTCGTTACGGAATTCCGTACGTACGTGATTCCGAACGCAGCAGCTGCATACAAAATCTATGGGCTGCCACACACAAGCGTGTTTTTTCCGTACGGAATCTTCATACATTGTCGAAATTACGTTCGGAATTCCGTTACGTGATTACGTCTGTGTGTGGCCGGCTTAAAGCCGCGATACATATCCGGCAGGCTGATTATCTAATTAGAAACCACCTAGCGACCGGTTTCAGTTCACAGATGAATATCATACATTGCTACTTTTCTTTGGTATGTTTTTTTACCCCATAAAGAAGTAGCAATGTAAGTATCACATTCATCTGTCAAATGAGACCGGTCGCTAGGCGGTTTCGGTAATCAGCCTGCTGATCTAGCATCCAGGAACCAATTTCGGGTTGACACTCGTATTTGACAATAAAATATTGTACAATAAGTTCGATTTTAAAAGTGAAATTACAATGGAAAGGTAAACATTGTATAAAGATTGGAGATGATAATCGAAAATAATAAATCATAAACAATGTTTACCTTTCCGTTATTTGTGCAAGTTCACTGTTTATTATACGGGTGGCAACTCTAAATTGGTTCCTAACTAGGATGCTAGATCGGGAAATTGCAATCGCGGCTTTAACCGGCGCCAGCGCAGCGGCTTTTTTACGATAAGATTTTGCCGATCGTACCTATACATGGAGGTCTGGCCGCCGTCACGCCATAGATAGATAAAAATAATGATAAATATATTCAAAGTTCCAAGTCTCTAGCTCATCGGGAAGCTAGTATAAAAACGTGTTAAAAAAAAAATGACTTCGTAATAACATTGCAGATTTGGCCGTCTGCTCCTACTACTTCCATCACTACGCGCTGTACGGGCGCGCTCCATCGAGTTGCTACTGTTCCGAGACACAGTCGGTGACGTCTCAGTGGCAACACTCCTCCACGACATGTACCGCATGCAGCCTGCGCCCGCGCCTCCGTTCCACGCCCCACAGATATCAGCTTCGACAAGCGACCACTGTTCTTCTCCTTAAACCACGTCTAACCCTTGGCCACTTGAACCAGCGACAGCGAAGCGACACGCGAATTGTATCTTGCATTGTAGGCCAGTCGTCGTAGACACAAAAATCGCGTTAGGTCGCAAAAAATTGCAAGGTTGTGAGGTTTTGGGATGTTGTTAGGATAGATACCAATAGAGTAAATCCAAATTTGCAACCCTGAAAGACCTGCGCTAACTTCGTAGTGCTCGAGAAACCTCGACGTTTTTCAGTTTTTGGCTTACAACTTCTAAAAAATGCATTTTACGGCAAAGTTGTCTATGACACTTTTAAAGAAGATAAAATTACCAACAATTTGAATCTAATTTCAGCTCTGAGTGTCATAATAAACCTCGAGATACACACTTCAAAAACGGTCCATTTTTGACAAAAAGTTGTAAATTTTTAGTAAAGCTAGTCTTTCGAACATAATACCGTCTAAAATACTGATTCTACGAGGAAAACATAAGAAATAAAGTTGTAGACCAGTTATTTAGCTTTAATTTAAGATTAAGAAAACGCTTAAAAACCAATACCTAATTTTTTTGTTATCAAGTAAAAAAAAATATATTAGAAAATCTGATTTTTCAAGAAATTGAGCTTTTAATGTAAATTGTTATCAACATTGCACAGTTATCTATTAATTGTTAATTTATTATCTATTTATGTACCTTTTTGTTGTAATTGATTAATAAATAGTAGGTAATTGACGTGTTGCGTGTTTCTATCGCAGATGTAAGCTAAGGTCTCTCCATCACTTCGTCACTGTGACATTATTATGAAATAACACAATAATATTAATTGAGTTCGATTTCATTTTACAGGATAAGCAAATTTACGCTGATTGATGTCTTTCTTACCATTTAAAAGAGTCCTACAATGCGTCAGGCTTCTTTTTTGAAATTTCCAATTATCTATTTTTTTTTACCTGATAACAAGATAACTATTATTAGTACTAAAGCGTTTTTCTTAGTCTTAAATTAAAGTTAAATAACTGTTCTACAACTATATTTCTCATGTCTTTTCTCGTAGAATGAGTACTTTAGACAATATTTCATTCAAAAAACTAGCTTACTATAAACATCAAACTTTTTTTGAAAAATTACCCAATTTGAGGTGTTGTATTTCAATATATACAGTACATACAGAGCTTAAATTACGCTCAATTTGTTGACAATTTTATCTTCTTTAAAAGTGTTTTCAATAACTTTGCCGTAGAATGCATTTTTTAGAAATTGTAAGTCAAAATCTGAAAAAAGTCTGAAAATTTCGAGGTTCCTCCATCATTTCGCCACTGTGACTTTATTATTAAGAAATTGGCAACCTACTCAGGCTTTGCTTTGATATCTTCCTTTATTTTACCAATTGCAATCTTTCATCACCCCTAAAAGAAAACAAATACCTTCCAGTCGGAACCTCCATTTGCGCCAAAAATCTGTTTATTATAGGAGCGTTATCGCTCGGATTATGTTATATTTCATCTAATTTAGATAAAACCTTAACAAATTATATATCTAAACCTTCCTCATAAATCACTCTATCTATTAATGAAAACCGCATGAAAATCTGTGCAGTAGTTTTTGAGTTTATCGCAAACAGACAGACAGACGTGGCGGAGAACTTTGTTTTATAATGTGAAGTTATTATACGTTAACATTAATTGCATTTATTTTTGCATGATACACTGTTTTCCGCTGATTGACATCATTCTTATTTTTTAAGAGTCCTACCACTCGTCAGGCTTAATTTTTTGAAAAATCCGAATTCCTATTTTTTTTATCTGATAACAAGAAAATTATTATTGCTCCTAAAGAGGTTTTCTTAATCTTAAATTAAAGCTAAATAGCTGCTATGCAACTTTATTTCTTATGCTTTTCCTCGTAGAATGAGTATTTTAGACGTTGTTTTGTTCGAAAGGCTAGCTTGAACAACTTTTTGTCAAAAATTGACCGTTTTTGAAGTGTGTATCTCGAGATATATAGGTATATGACACTCAGAGCTAAAATTAGATTCAAATTGTTGATAATTTTATCTTCTTTAAAAGTGTCATAGACAACTTTGAAGTAGAATTCATTTTTTAGAAGTTGTAAGCCAAAAACTGCAAAAAGTCAAGGTTTTTCGAGCACTACGAAGTTAGCACAGGTCTTTCAGGGTTGCAAATTTGGATTTACACTACTAGTATCTATCCTAACAACATCCCAAAAATAGCGACCTAGAATGTTTAAGAGGACTGGGGTATTGCGCACTCGACATTATACCGCCCGGCACGTAACTTGGCAAAACAAAGATGAGACAGAAGATGCGCGGAGTTTAGTGTTTGTAGCTACTGCGCATCTTTTGTCTCAACTTTCTCTTGCAAAGTTATTTCACAGAATACTGGTTATATGCTGGCATCTGTACAGTCACGAGCAATAAGATGTACACACTTTAGAACTAATGTCATATTACGTTATTGAATAACCTATGACATTTTCACACTGAGAGTTGAATGTGATATAGTTCTAAATTGTGTAAATCTTATTGCTCGTGACCGTACTTATCGTACAGCGGTTAATTCACAGTTCGTGGCATTACGTGAAATGTATTACGAATTCGCATGTCGTGTCGCCGGTCGCCACTCCGGGTGCCGCATGCCGTGGGAGACGTATTCGCCGTAAGAAACGTATTCCGGATTTCCGCTTCGTGCGCGTGAAAAATTAAGATTAAACACTTTTCTAATAATAAAATTAGAAGCCAGATTTATAAAGATGGCGTCAATGTGTTCCTTGTAAATCTACATACATATTTAACTATTAGAAAAAACTACAAATATTTATTAGGTACCTGATTTACTTAGTTGCTTTATTATAGATATTAACATTATTTTATATTGGGATATTTTATTTATTTTAAAGACCAACAGCACTAGAAAAATGTAATTTTGCATTAATTTTAGCTTATCTTATGTTGTTTAAAACACATCTTCTGTAAATTATAGTTTTTTTTCAACACTTATAAAATCATTACTATGTTGTGTAATTCTAGTCAAGTCTTGGAATAAAGTCTAGTCAGGAGTAAAAATTAAATGCTATGTAAAGTTGTAAATTTAAAAGTTACTGTAAGTGACTTCCTGTTAAAACTTAAAAGCGTTAAGAATAGTTTTAAAAACCCATTGACTTTCTGCACGTCAAACTATATAAAAAAGTATGTTATTTATAATTCTGAATTTCAATAGGTAACAATGTAAATAAAAACTAGTACTTACTTATTAGCTAAGTAAACATGTTATTATATTGTTCGATATGACTAAGGAAATTGAAATAAAACAAATAATATAAGTCATAGTAAAAGCACATTTTATTTGTGAAAATGTACATCTACCATTTCAAAACACATAGGTACATTAATAAACATTACAAAAACAAAAGCATTTTGTGCTTCACATAGAATTAAATGGTATTTTTTTATTTCATTACTTGATTTCCAAATCTCGTTTTCGTTTCAACCAGTCATGTTAACTTTGCCCATAGAATGTATTGCTTCGACGGTTGATAAGTCAACGGAGTCATCTTCCGTTTCCTCATCTACTTGAGGTTTCGGTTCCTCTTTTTTTGGTTCATTCCTAGGAAAGTCCAGCTTACTCCATGCACCTGGTTCAGCCTTTTTCAATTTGATTTCCATCTTTGTCGGCAACATAGATGCACTACTTTTTTCGACACTTATTACCTGTTTAACAAGAAAAGAAAAATTATCCTTCTAGCCCTAGAAAATGAGAGAACAGATTTTTCAACACACTTGCTCGTAAAGTGAGGCCTAATAAATCGCTTTTAGGGCCATAAACCGAGCTATAACAAACGCGTGCAATAATATATAATACACTAGGTTGTTATAGAATTATCCCTACAAAGTTAAATTAGTACCTTACTGCAAGTTCTATGCGAGTAAACAGAGCATTCCCAATTTAACTGGGTTATACAGTTATTTTTTTTTTAGTAACAACAAAGGGGTTTTATGCCGCTGAAAGTTCATATTCATTTTTGAAATAAATAAATGTGTAAGTCCCTAATTAAGTCAAACAAATATTTATTATAATTAATCAACCAAATATTAATCAAACAAATATTAATTTTATAAATTATTCACAATTCATAATATTTTGTTATAAAATATTAAAATATTTGCATTTTATCACTTAAAATTATAGTTTTGAAGTAGGCTGTACGCTCACTCATCCCTTGTTCGCAAAATATTCTTGCATTGGGCGTGTAAAAAAAAAACAAAAAAAAACTTACGCGCCTTTTCCCATAATTGTCATATATTTTGTTTTTGTCGTATTTGTTGCTGTGTGGTAGATTACTTTGTATTTTCCTCGCAAATGTGTTGAAAAACGTCGTATGAAACTCGTGAGCTTTTACTCATTGCACACTCGGCTGAGTTACGCCCTCGCCTGCGGCTCGGGCTGCAACCCACAGCCTTGTGTGCAATGACCAACATAAGCTAACTTGTCTCATAATGTACTATTCCATTGTTGTATGGCCAAATTGGGCCACTCGGGCGTTGACTGGTTATAAGTATTTAATTTCTATAATTAACCAAAAATAAGATATACTTACACCTCTTAATTCAAGGTCCAACTCAAAGGTAGCATCATTTTCCTCTCTAAATACTAGCTTTGTGTTTAGCCTGATTGGGTTCAATTTAACAAAGCTTAGTGACGGGTCATATTTCTTGGCATAGACACTCACTATTACGTAATCAGGTGTCTGATGCCAATCCCAGCGACATTTTACTGTACCAGCAGGAGCAACCTTAAATAGAAATTGATAATAATTGAAAAATAAAGAGTACAGTAGCCGGCAAACATCTTGAAATCAGGTGGGGATTGCTCAAAATGCGTATTTTGGGTATGCGTCTATACGCATCGTGGATCACTCACTGCTATCAGTGAGGTATGCAGGCAGCGGGAGAGGGACGCGGGCTATTGGTCGCTCGCAAGTGCACATGCGCGAACTTATCCCCGGTCCATCGAAAGAGCGTCAAGATGTTTGCCGGAGTCTGTATCCAAACTTAATATTAATTTTAATTCTAACTTACCTCTTTTTTCCACTTGTGAGTACCCGAAGTGCACCCAGGTTGGCTAAGAAATGTATTGAAATCTGTTGTTCTCTTCTGGCAGCAAGACCAGAACTTCAAGCCTTCGTGGAACACCGGGCAACCAGGGTGATATGTGCACATTGTACTATTAGTCTGTGGCCCTTCATATGAAACATTACAGCCTCCATTTTTGCAAATTGTACCAACAGCAATGTTTCTGTAACATTAAACGGGTGCCCTTCGCATCGCATAATTTCGATTGTCCTAAAGTCACTTGGCATAACTCGATTGGCATAATAATCACAAAGCATACTATTTATTTAGCATAAATTTCGATACGCATAACCATCGAATTGCATAACTTTTGAAAAGCATAATATTTCAAAGCATAATAGTTACAATTCCTAATTTCAATTGGCATATTGTCAGTAAGCATATTTTGAAAAGCATAATTTTGTTATGCCTAACATACATAACTATTAATGTTTTATAGCATAATATAAAAAAAACATAACTAATTTGAAAACTAATTTATAAAAAAAAACTTTAAATGTGACCACCATTGGTCGGTTAGGTTAGGTCAGTGTTTAGAGTTTAGACCACTCTAAGCTAAGCGGGTGGAGCTTACTAATGCTTGCATGCATGTTGCACGCTGCATGCCTGCTTGCATGCTGTGTGCTTTCTTGCATGCTTGCTTGCTTGCTTGCATGCATGCATGCAAAATGCTTGCCGGGGGCTATAAAGAAAAACTTTTTGTGCACTAGGTAGGTTAGGTTAGGTTAGTGTTTTGACCACTTGCAGCGGAGCGAGCGAAGCGAGCGGAGCTCTATAGTGCTTGCATGCATGCTGCATGCTGCATGCTGCATGCTTGCCTGCATGCTGCATGCTTGCCTGCATGCTTGCCTGCATGCTGCATGCTTGCCTGCATGCTGCATGCTTGCCTGCCTGCTGCATGCTTGTCTGCCTGCTGCATGCTTGCCTGCATGCTGCATGCTTGCCTGCATGCTGGCCTGCATTCTGCATGCTTGCTTGCGTGATGGGTGCTTGCTCGAATGGATGCTGCTACGCCTAAAGAAATTAGGTCTCTTATTACAATGCGTAATATGATTATGTCTTTTGATAATTATGCTTTTTAGACAATATGCCAATTAAAAAATACGCGTTCTGACCTTTATGCTTTTTGAAAATATGCCATTCAATATTTATGCTTAACAAAATTCAGCCTTATGATATTATGCGTTTTGAAATTGTGCTATAAAATATTATGCTAAATGATGATTATGTCATTTAATAGTATGCGTTTTATGTTTAGGACAAATAAAGTTATGCGTTCCATTAGGTAATCCATTAAACTATAGTCAATGAGGGCTTTTCAAAGTGACATTTAAAAAATAAAAATAGAAACTATTTGCCTCACTAGGTGGCGTTGATGGATAGAGAGAGAAGTGTCAAAATTGGCTTTTAAAAATAAATGGGCTGGACCAAAGAGGAAAGTTAGCACTCGCATGCTGACATCTGCCCAAAGAGAAACATTTTAGGGTTACATCTGCCTGCCTACCTGTGTACTCTTCGAAACTTAGTAAAAAAAATTACATTGACACATACATTTTTATCAACGCCATCTATCGAGCCTAAAGTATTCTGTCATTCTGAAAAGCCCTCTAACTACTAAATGTTTTATGAACTGTTAATCTAACTTCCTTCTCTAAGGCTCTTTACTAATTTACGTACGAAATCGCCTCGCTATAGTAACTCACTTCTGTAACCATGGCAACCACGCCTGTTTACTATGGCGAGGCGATATCGCACCCTTTCAAATTGCTAAAGTTTATAACGTCAGTGCACTGTCCTTCCTTGTCATCGTGTAATGATATGACAAGGACGGACAGAGCATAGCTATCGCTTTGAGTTAGGCGGTATGGCCCCCGGACACTCCATACAACCGCGCCTTATAAACAGATGACGTCAGATGACGCTTTTGTACACGCGCAACTGTGTGCTACAGTCATTGACCTGCATATATTTACACTGGACAGGCTTATGTCAAACTGTTTTTGTGCCTATTTGATTTCCGCCATTTTGGCGCTGTAGGACGTAGCGTGAGCATAGCGTGCATACGTGGTACTAAAGTTTGAAGTCTGGAGAGACCATCACGTCAACTATTTTCATATTGAACGTCAAAATTAGTTCTTTAGACGCACGCTAGTGGCGTTTCAAATAGGCACAAAAACTTAGCTGTCAAATCATACAGACAGCCAGTCCAGTTAAATAAAAAAAAAACATGTCAGTGATACGAACTCACTACCACTGCTATGAACAAATGAGTAAAATGCTTTAAGTTCTAGAGTTAAGTTCCTTTTGTTTGATGAGTAGATAAACTATTTTTATCCTACTAATATTATAAATGTGAAAGTTTGTGGGTTTGGATGTTTACATTTGGATGTTTACATGTTTGGATGTTTGTTCCTCAATCACGCAAAAACTACTGAACGGATTTGGTTGTGGCATACCGATAGTAGATAGCTTGGATTAAAACCTAGGATACTTTTTATTCCGGTATTCCCACGGGAACGGGAACCATGCAGGTGAAACCGCAGTCGGCTGCTAGTTATTCAAAATAATAAAAGTTTATATTTTTTCATTTTTTAACTAAAAAAGATGATTACCCATCATCTGCAACAGTTACTTTTTGAGACGTCTTTTGTACAACATCCTTCAATGAGTCGGCAACACAGGCTTCTATCGTCACAAGCGGAGAGTCGAACGGTGGTCTCGGCAGCTGTGGGCCGACTACTGGCGCCCTCACTTCTATTACTTCCTTCTGCTCCAATTCATTATCCAGACCCTTTTTCTCAGATTCCGGAGGTTTCTACAGAATCAAAGATAAATAGAGTATATAATATACTTTAGTATTTTTTTTATTTTAATTAAAAATTTTAACCTGATAAAATAACATTAAACAAAAGCGGGGAGCTTATTGTCTAATTTAAAAAATCTATCGCAATCGCTTTCGTTTGACAGATGGATGAGACACATTGCTGCATTTCTTTGGAAAGTTTTTATTTGTCCCAAAAAGAAGCTTCTATGTGTTACATCCTGAAAGCGATTGCGATAGATTTTTAAATTAGACAATAGAAAGGCTGGTTAAATGCAATGATTATGGCCATATACAGAGAGAAAGCTGGTAGCCGACCAGCGCTTATCGGCGCTGGTCCGCTCAGGTAATCAGCGAAGGCATTTATAAGAACAAGCGCTGATAAGCGCCAATAAGCGCCGATAAGCGCTGATAAGCGCCGACACGCGCGGGTCAGTACTGACTATTAGTACGAAATTCTGCTTCAATTAGCTTGCTTTATGTTAACTGTTATCGGCGCGGACTAGCGCCGATAAGCGCCGGTCGGCTACCAGCACCAAAGGTCAGAAACTGCTGGTCACTTCCGGGGGCTAATTGTCTAATTTTAAAAATCTATCGCAATCGCTTTCGTTTGACAGATGGATGTGACACATTGCTGCATTTCTTTGGTAAGTTTTTATTTGTGCCAAAAAGAAACTTCAATGGATTACATCCTGAAAGCGATTGCGATAGATTTTGAAGTTAGACAATAGAAAGGCAGGTCCGCATTAAAATTACATGACTGAGGCTTTCTTAATAAATTGTAAGGTGAAGTGGGGGAGAACTACTATGTTGACACTTTGTTTATTATCTCAAAATAACAAGGAATTAATTATTATAAATATTAAAACATTATTTTTTTGAAGTAAAAACAGGGCCCAAATTATATCACTTAAAGGCCTGGGCACACCGGCTGTGTAGCCACGCGCGTGGTCACGCGCGTAGTGACGCACACTCAAACATGTGCATGTTCAAACTTGTTCACTTCGGTGTTACGTCTAATAGTCCAATAGTCAAATACTCTCTGCCTTCAGAGAGTACAGAATAGCATACTGAGGGCAATAGTAAATGCTCCTTGGTTCACGAGGAATGACGAAATCCACGAGTATCTTAAAATGCCAACCGTAGCGATGGAGATTGAGCTATATCAGAAAAGCCACGAAGACCGCCTCCACAATCACCCAAACCCTCTCATTACAGAGCTGATAGACCCGACAATGGTGGTGAGAAGGCTAAAAAGAGACCACGTAATTAATTAGGAGGAGCGGTGATGACTGCTTCACTATACACGCCCTTTCTTCCTTCCAACAAATTCGCTTATGGTCTGGCGACCGATCGCAAATAGTGAAAACAAAGAAAAAAAAAACTTCCAATAGGGAATACCATTGAATTACTGCACGCATCAGTGCGTTTCGCTCTGCATAGGTACGCAGCATGTTTGTCTCATGGGAGCTAAAATTCGTAGGGTTGCGCCTAGTCTAGTGCACGCATACGTTACGCAAGCCGTGTGCCATGTCTCATTAAGTTTCATAAAGTCTGTTCATCCTTACTTGTCTTATTTAGGCTGCGGTCCCCATAGCGATTACGTCGATTACGGCGTTTACAACGCTCACACGAGGTCCGCATTCGATATCGCGCTCAAATCGATAAAATCGACAAATGACAGTTGGCGAATGCGAACCGCTCGTAAGCGCGCTAACGTTTTATTCTAACCTCAAATACAAGATGGAATAATTGCTAGATACTATTTTTGCTCTCTAAAGCGATGATAATGATGAAGAACGTTTGATTATTGAGTCGTGTGCACCCAACATCTTTTTTTTTTCAACTTTTTACATCAACCACCTTTTTGGATAAGCTCCAAATTAGTATTAACAAAATATTAACCAATATAATGCTCTATCCTTTTGTTGTGAAGTGAGGAAAAGATCCTTCTATAACGAACTCTCTCATTTTTTGATTTTTTGACGAAATAAAATTCTGACACCTGTTTCGTTTGACAGTCACTTATAACTTTTGACAGAACGTTCACAGTGATTACGCTCCGAGGCATGGTCGCTGTAAGCCCAAGATGGCGCTGGTAATGACGTCATGAGTGACGTCACGCTAGATATTGTAAACGCGCTAAGGTGCATGCGGACCGGCTGTTATCGCGATAATATCGATATTATCGCCATGGGGACCGCAGCCTTAGTAAACAGTTTTTGACAGTTGTCATACGTCTTTTATACTTAAATCATTAGGTATTTAAAAATATGTTAGTAATTTTATGAAATTGTTGTTAATTTATTAACAATTTATTTCGTAATTATGTGTGGAAAACCATTTGTTGTATTTTATAAATGATTATTTCAATAAAGAGTTGGGTGAAGATTGTTTACCATATAAGACAAGTAAGGATGGACAGACTTTACATTACAACGTCATAGTATGTCTTACTGCTTTCTGCATGCTTACATTTACGCATCCGGTGTGTTTCGCACTTAAAAGCGGGCCTGGAATGACCGGCAGATTCCAATGTCTGTTCATCACATAAAAAGAGAAATTATACAAACCACATTTGAATGTTTAGATAATGTACAGCCTTTTATATTCAAGAACTCAGTGAAATCCACACTCTTTTTGTTGCAACAAGACCAACCCTTGTACGCATCGTGGAATATAGGAGTTCCAGGGTGGTGCTGGCATTCGTCTGGAATTAATTATCAAACTGTTATTTTTGGTCAACAAGTTAGGCTAAGGTTACCTGTTACATTTACAAAACTTTGGTCAGTGTTAGCTAATAATAACTACTTGGACGCATCTAGAATTAAAATGTAACCACACACCATGGTTACATGTGTACTTATTTCGAGATAATTTAGGACAGAAACGTCTGGAAAATTTTAGAGGTACCTTACCTTTATCGTTACGTGTGGGATCAAAGAGTTGGCCACATCCTCTGTTATAACACTGTACCAAGTTTTTATCTTCAGGCATAATAATTGACACTCAATTTATGCAGTTAAACAAGAATTCTTAAAAATTTGAACACTGTATCTTTTTCGTTTTCGTATAGCAGCATCCATCAAGCCACCATCAACTGTCAAACTAAACTAATCAGCTGCCTGAGGCCCAAATGTCAGCTGTCACCCCACCTCACATCACAGACTCATCCTGTCACCACAGATTAGAAACTGAAACAATCAGCTGCGGTCCGCATAGCGTTTATTATCGCGGTCAGGGGCCCTACCGCCTAACTCAAAGCTTTAGCCAGAGCGATAGCTAGACTATATCCATCCTTGTCATATCATAACACGATGACAAGGACGAACAGTGCACTGACGTCATAAACCAAAGCCAGAGTCAAAGCGAGAGAGTTAGGCGGTCCGGCGGCAGGTCACAGCAGTTTTTTACATTCTCTTTGGCCAGAGGGCCTAGTATGAGTTGGTTTTTTGCTCTCACTTCACTTTGCGAATAGTTAACTATCGTCTTCTCTCTTTCACTCGTTCACTCACTCGCATGATTTCTTCTCTTTCACTCGATACTATTCGCAAAGTGAGGTGAGAAACACAAGTCGTACTAGGCCCTCTGGAAAATAAATATATTAATTCCACGCATTTCTTTTCATTAGTTCCGCTCAAACCTCCAAAGGAGCTGATGGCATTTCAAATCAGAGGCGCGTTCCGTACCTTCCAAGAAGCTTATACCCCCAATGGAGATTGCACGGCTAGTGTCATATTGAAGATAGAAAAAACGTCCTCGAGTGACGTGACGGCTTATTGCTATCTCTTTCTTTAGTGTAAGGGTGTGTCCCCACTTAGGTTCGCGAACCTCGCGCTCCGCGAACCTCTGTTGCAGGTTCGCGGAGCGCGTGTCATGTTTTGAATAGTTCAGTATTTCTAGATTTTCTTAGTAGATTGTTTCAGTTTACATTAAAATGCCGGTGCATCACATTCCAATGCTGCTTGGAGCATTTGGCACCAAGTATATCAAGACAGTTTACTCGGTAAGTTTTGCCGAGGTAGCGACCACTACAATAAAAGTCTCAGCTTCACACAACCAAGATCGCGCCTATTTCCATTATCCCACATATTGTTCAGTTGCGTAGACACTTGTACCACAAAACTGCACCAATTTTAAGACACAATATCCACTATGAATCAATTTGCGAATAATTAAAATAGTCACCGAACTGAACTCGACAAAATCCCGCCAAAAACTCGAACTCTCTTCTTCTTATTTTTGTTTTGGCAATTTACTTTCCTCTTGGAAGTAATTTTTGCCAGTGTCAAGTGTTGAATATTTCAGTGATAGATTGTTTCAGTTTACATTATAATGCGGGTGCATCGCATTCCAATGCTGCTTGGACCATTTGGCACCAAGTATATCAAGACAGTTTACTTGGTAAGCTCTGCCGAGGTAGCCATCACTACAGTAAAACTCTCGGCTTCACACAACCAAGATCGCGCCTATTTCAATTATCCCACATATTGTTCAGATGCGTAGATACTTGTACCACAAAACTGCACCAATTTTAAGACACAATATCCACTATGAATCAATTTGCAAATAATTAAAATAGACACCGAACCGAACTTGACAAATGGCGCCAAAAAAACCCTGTGAACTCTCTCTTGACCTTCTCGACTACTCAGGCCGGGTCTCCTGCGCCGTGTTTTTGTGTTTTCAAACATCAAAACAATGTTTTCTCAACATGTTTGGGGCGTGGCCTATGAGTTTTGTTTTGCAAAAACACAAAAAAAACATGTTTGCCGCGACGAACGGAAAACATCCCCCGCTCTCGCCTGCGGGGAGGGGAAGTAACTCATTTTGTGTTAGCGCTCACTAGATGCAGACGTCTCGCCTGCGTTCGTGTGCCACTGTGTGATTCGTGTAATTGTAGTGATGGAGTGGAATAAGGAGAGTACTTTATTTTTATTTGAGTTACTCAGAGAAAGACCGCTACTTTGGGATGTTACGGTGGCAAAGTATAAGGTAGCCATTACACGGTAGGTTTTACGGGCTGTGACTGACGACGTCTTCTTCGTCGGAACTCATTTTCGAGACTGAGCCGTGATTGGCCGAAAATTTTCTAACAAAACATGTTTTCAAAACAAAACCTAGGCGCAGCGGACGTGCGGTTTTGAAAACAATGTTTTGAAAACAATGTTTTTTCAACATGTTTTGTTGAAAATTAAGCGCAGGAGACACGCCTTCAAAGGGTGGTAGACACGTTTCTCTGATTCAACTGTCAAATTAATGTCAGTTGAAGAGAAAAGCTCGTGTTTGTCGACTTTGACTAAGGCCACGACAAAGAACAATACGAGTCTACTAGTTGTAAATGCGAGCATGAGTATCTCGATCTCAACCCGACAAAAGTGACATTTCGGTGTAGACAAGCCATTGTTCTGTGAGTCGAATCTTATCTCGATGTTGGTCATGCTACGCGTGCTGCTCCCCTTACTTCCCTTCTCTAAGGGTATGCGTGCTGTGCTGTGATGCAATGTGATCTGTGATCTCGTTTTTTCTCTTGACTTGACTCTTGTAAAAAAATACTAATGAAATGAAAGAAGAGAAAATTCGTGTGGGGGCGTACCAGTGTTACGAATTCTATTCAATCAAATTGAACTGTAAATAAATTGTAATATTAATTATTGGTTGTTAATCTTACTAAACAACATAGAGACATGGACTCGGGAGTAAAATGTAGATTAGAATATCAAATTGTAGCTGTCTGTTTACCTGCTGCAAAGAAAATGTTTGTGTTTATGGAGTGATTTATTATTTTCTATTGTATTATGAATGTAATTATGATAGATAATGTGTGTGCTTTAAAAATAGTGCTCAAAATTGAAGTGATGAAGTACTAGACTTGTGATTATTAAATATGAATTTGATGCGTAAATTGCGAGGTGCCACCGCCTCGGTGTCTTCCGAACCTGCGGAGGCTGCCAGCTCGGCTTCCCATGTTCAACTCGGCCTGATGCATCTCAAAAAACTGTTTGCCGAGTACACGCACCCGCCACAACCACTTACAGATGCGGAAAAAGATGACAAATTATACAACATGCTGCCTCTTTTTTGCAAGGTATTCAAGTAGTTTCTTATTTTCTTTACTATACACAGTAACTAAGTATTATTACAATAATCCGAAAGATCCATCTTTAACAAGTTTTCATTAAGGGGCCATAATAGGAAAACATGGTTTGCACGGGCCATATCTTTATATAGAAAACGTAAAGTTGTAGCCACAAAAAAAAACATACGACAAGCTAAAGTGATTATCTAGTTGCTACAAGTCTTAAATTGCGTATAAACCTCACAGATGATTGTAAAAAAAAATCAGAATATCATCAAAATCGCTTGTCGCAGGCCATATTTTTGGTGTAAATAATAGCGGAACCTTTTTAAAAAAAGAACTTTTTTTCAAGAAAGATAATTGTGCTAAACGTAATGATGAAAAAACAACAAAAACCATCGAAAAAGTGCAGAAGTGAAGTTATTTTCTGTACTCTTTACACCTAAAGAGAAAGACAGAGGCAAATTATTTTGCATAACGGAGCCTTAAATAAAACACTTGATCAGATACTAGTGCAATTTTATTGAAAGTACTTAAGTTGGTATTTGATTTATTTTTTTATTTTCCCGACGTTTCGGCACCCTTGCAGCTGCTGTGGCTACGGGTGATGTCTGTCTCCCATGACCATGGCAGCTGCAAAGGTGAAACTAATTTACCAAAGTATTTTCCATAAAACCGTGCTAGTATCCGTTGAAAGTGTTTTATATCATGCCTAGTGAGGGCATAAGCTTGAAAGGTGAATAAGTTTTCATTATGCAATAATATTCTGCATCATCCTTTTTCAACAAATATTATTATTTAGAAGGGGGGACACCATCGAAGCCGGGTGGGTGATCAGTCACCTTGATTGGAACCATTTCACCCATTTCCCCAAATCCCCAGAGGGGGAGGCGGGTTATCATTTACCCCACTGGCATCGGACCCTCGAACCTACCTACAGTACCTGCTGAGTTGACTTATTTATTAACTGCTTTAGATTGTCTTCCTCAAGCTTGTCTGCTCCAAAGAGCTCCCAGTGCAGTGATGCGTATATCGGGCATTCTGCCATGAAGTGGAAGCTTGTTTCTTCTTTTTCTTTGCATTGTGGACAGATGGGGTCCTCTGTCCGTTTGATCACTGTCTGTAACGGTGTCTGTTTAGTTATCCACCCATACGGAAGGCCTGTGCCCCAGCAGTGGAGACATTAAAAATGGCTGATGGTCAATTCTGTGTCATAAATTCACTGTTATTCTTTATACCAGATCTTTGGAACCAGTCCTTCCAGTGAGATGAATGAAAAGTTCTGGGATATATTGTCATTCTGCCAACAAGTCTCTAAGCTCATGGTATCTGAGATTAGGAAGAGAGCGAGCAATCAAAGCACAGAAGCCGCCAGCTGTGCTATTGCCAAGTTCCTTGAAATAGAGAACTCTGAAGAGTCAAGTAATGGTTGGATGCTGTTATCAACATTGAATTTATTGGCAGCAGGTGATCAAACACTTATCCAAGTGAGTGAATTCTGTTATGTAATCCTAATGAATGAATTATGATAGTTAATATCCAGGCTGCTAGAAAACTCCGATTTACTTGGTTTCTTTATACAAACTTATGTTAATTATCAAAATAAATAACTATGGTATGTGTATTGTTATGAAATCTCATTGTAGTAATTTGTTGAAATTTATTATAATTAAATAATACACATTGATGTTTTGTATTTACATAGGCAGACTCAATTATATAAACAAACAATATGTTAGTAGTGTGCTAAATTAAGTTACGATTTTGATATTTAGTTATTTATTGGGCAGTTAACAAAACACGTACTGACTAAAGTATTTGAGATTACACAATGCATGTACACAAATTCTACTAAATTTATCCTAAAATTCTTATAACTACAGTTGGAAGTTCTACTAGACCTCTGCACTAACAGCCAGTGTGAGATGTCTGTATTCAAGATGGAAATTAAAGATATTTTTTAATATGAAAACAAATGGCACTATGTAAAAACAAAAATGCTTATGTTTCATAGTTGAAGTCGTATGCCTTACAATATTGTGGAAATGGCAAAGTCAAAGTCAAATAAGCTACATTCAAATAAACTTAATAATTAAGTACTTTTGAATCGTCTATATTTTCCTACCTGACAGCATAAATGTGTTACAGTAATAGATATTACTTAGGAACACTGGATTTTAGTGGGTTGCCATCGCATATCCTGGAAGAACATATATTTAAAAACTAAAAAACATCTCACTAAAATCCAGTGTTTCTAAGTAATATCTATTACTGTAACACATTTCTGCTCTTCCACCTTGTGAGGTAAGGTTTCATGCAACGGGAGCTTGGTCTATCATTTGTCATTGACTGCTGTTCAAAAAATTAATAGCTTTCATAGTGACAAAGTTCTATTGACATTTCCATTCTGCATTAAAATCTACTTTGCAGGTGATGACCACTGCTTCAATACCATCCACATTAGTCAAATGCTTGTACCTGTTTTTTGATCTCCCTGAAATTCCTGAGTCAGAAGCTGACCTTCAAGATGGTAATAGTGATTTCACTCCCAGAGAAAGAAGGATATTGTTACAAAAGATATTTGTACAGGTATTGTCAACCTTATTACTTTCATAATATTTTTTCTAACAACTTGTTTGTATGAAAGACTCCAACCTAATTTTTTAAATAAGCATTTAGTGATATTATCTTCTATGAATATAATTAATTTGTGTCTGCAGGTACTTGTAAGATTATGTAGTCACCCATTTCCATGTGAGGAACTGGCAAGGAAAGATGACTTGAGTTTATTATTCTCCGCCATAACATCATGGTGTGCTCCACACAATATAATGTGGCGGAAGTCCGCGGCAGAGGTTCTGATGACGTTATCTAGGCACGGATTGACGCCATCTGTAGTGCAATATATTCATAGTAAGTCATATATATATGATATCCATCACTCATTATACCGATACGTAATGGCTATTAGTTTTATAGTCTTCGACTATAAGATTGTTTTCGACTTGCCTTATATCTATAATATTCATCTGAATATACAAATACGACAAAAATAATATATTTTTTCAGATAAGGGATGTGTAGCATCATGCATAGAAAATATGCAAAGAATACCTGAACTCTCTCCCTTAGAGGTAAGTATGTCTCTGCACACAATTGTTAAATCATTTATATTCTTAAATGATGGTTTGTGAGCCGAAAAGCAATTTAAGAAAATATTTTTTTTCATAAAATACTGGTATAGTACGAGGCACGTATCTTGAAATTTTTTCGACGGAGTAGGGATAAGTTCGCGCATGTGCTCTTGTGAGCGACCAATAGCGCGCTCCCATCTCCTGGCGCCCGCGCCCCTCACCGCTACGCATACCCAAAATTCGCGTTTCGCGCAATCCCCACCCGATTTCAAGATACGTGCCTCGTACTGTAATGCTCAGCAGCTTAAGTTACAAGAAGTGAGAAGTTTTTTTTTGCAATATATTGTAAGGAAGGCTCCTTAACAAGGCTGTTTCTACTTTAATACTAAAACTATTTTTTTAAATTTATAACGGGAGAGTGCTTGGCCTTCACCTCTCTTGATGTTAAGTGACGATAAGACCGAAAGTGTAAGTGCACTACATCTGGAATCCTCACTACTGAGGAACTGGCTATCTAATCTCTAACTCCCAGAACACAACAATTTTTAAATTGTTGTTATGGTGTCAGACTCAGACTTAGGAAAGATGGTGGTAGCTAGTCATTCGGCCTTGAAATAAGCCCTACCACCAACCAAACCGAGTACAAATTATCCCCCTCCTGGGAATCAAACCCGGGACCTCTGCATCTTACACAGGTTGGCGAACTACTAGACCACAGAGGCGGTTAATTACAAAATTGATTTACTAAATAGCATTTTATTTAATAGGTAATATGCCAAGGTACCATGGGCAACAGCGTCCTTAACCACTCCTAAGGTTAAAATCGCTTGCACGCCGCACCGTCACAACATACGTTTAGTTCCAGTTCGGACAATACGCGCGCACACGAATTTTGTTGCTAACTGGTCGACGCTGTCACAGTATTATAAAGCACCTACCAGTAATTCGACTCTTTTATCGATAAACGCAAGCTGCCACTGCGTAGGTATACGCACAGAAACTGTCAAGGGGTTGTCACAGCAAAAAATACTCAAATATTTTACATAAAAGTTTTAATTTGTAATAACGAAAGAATAAAAATAGTCAATAGAGCCTTTTCAAGAATAACATCGTTACAGACAAATCAGAAACAGCAAACATGAAACCGCTGATATTTTTCGCGATTTCAAAGTTTGTCCCATAGTAAAAGTTGTTCAGTTTCATGGTCCCCATCAAACCTTGACGTGGATTTACAATTAAAAACGGAACTAATCCTGTAAACCATTATGACGTCTTGAAATTTCGTTACGCTTCTTAAAACTATACCCCTTCAAGTTAGAGAGCGCAAACTAGAGGAGATTGCGCTCGCCGACTCTGCCGCTCACTTCCCCGCGTACCCCCCCGCGCAAGTACATGAGTCGGACAACTGTTAGTAGTATTAAAACTGTGACGCTGTTGCCTATAGTACCTTTAGCTTTGTAGGTTTAATAACTATAACAGATCTATAATTTACAGGTTGTGGAGATGTTTGTTGCAGTATTCTGTTTCTTAAAGGATTCAAGTGATGTTAGTCAATTATTGTTAGACGATTTCCGATCATGTCAAGGATATTTATTTTTATCCGAATTTTTACTAAAGTGAGTAATGGTATATTTTTTACGTAGTTTAAAAGCATGAGCATGACTTGTGATTAGAAGAGTAGTTTCTTTTTTTGTTTACACTTTGTTTTGTTTATTTATCACAGACATGAAGGACAAGAAGTGCCTGATTATTTGACATCGGGGTAAGCAATATTTTACTGTTTTGATTCACATTTTGTAGACATTATAGAATATCCGATTTTTTTTATTTATGCATGTTAGTATTGATTGACACCTTAATTGATTCAAATTATATTTACACATATATTTTCCAAGTTATTTGTAGCACCTAGATTTTATTTAGGTACATTTTAGGCTTAGAATGTAGTACCTGTCTAAGTAGATACTAAAGAATCTGAGTTTGAACTGTTTCGAGACAATACATGAACACCTTAATGCCTATTCAATTTTAAAACATTGTTTACTAGGTACTTTATTTTGTTGCATACAAACAGAGAGGATAACAAACATCTTAAAACAGCTTGTTGTGAATGAATAGTTTAAACAGTGTAGGTACTAGAAACTATACTATCCTCACTATTTAACATAATGGTGGGGCTTTATTTTCGCTAATCGTGAAGTGTCCTTAGCGCTTGCTAAAGATAACGTCGATCTTATCACAGTCATAAATCTATATTATTCAACTGGTAATGGCTTTACGTATATCCCGAATATGACATTACAAATCTATTTTATATGTTAGTATGAGCGTCTATATGACATCTAAAGTCTATTGCCATACTCTCCTCTTCATATCTTATTTACAACAAGAAAGGGTAACGACTAAACAACTGCATCCGGGACAGAACCACAGAGAAGCTCTAGCTAGATTGTGCATTTTTGGCCACCCATTCCATGATTGACTAGCGAAAGCTGCTAAACCTCCACAATCGCAGGCCGATTGCACTTGCATTGAGCTCCTCATTTTTATTATGTCACTAACAATTTTCAAAAAGTGATTTCCCAATCTACAGGCTTGAAGAAGAAAGAGTGAGTGGCACGGAAGCTCGAGCGGCTCTCCGTAACTTGGTGTTGATGATCTCGTCACTATGCGCTTGCGGGTTCTCCGAGCTGAGGCCCACTCGCGCTAACACCGAATTGTTCCAGTTGCAAGGGTTCGTGCTGCCGCAGCCGTCGACCCCTGGCCAGGCTGTGAGGAATGTACAAGCATTTCAGGTAAAACTAAACTTTACAAAGTTACATTTATGGGGGGTCTTAATAAATCAGACAGTGGCCCTAGCATGAGATGAGTTGATGCAAACTGTTTACGCTACTGTAAACACTATTGTTTTCTCTCTTTCACTCGCATTGACTGTGAGCAGTATATCCAACAGTTTTCTGTAGTGAAGACAGTTTACATCAACTCATGGTAGAGCTACAGATAGACAATTCGTCCACGTTATTATGTTATTTTTGACATTTCGATGCAGACAAAACCGTTCTATTGGTCGCTATGTTATAGGCGCAGGTTGTAGTGAAGATTATTTTAGGTGTTTTTAGTGAATAACGTTCCATTAAACTAGAATGTACTACTAGTAACTACGGTATTCACTTCTCAAGCTTACGCGCTCACTAGACATCTACAAATGACTTATCAATGTCTGAAGGAACACTTACGTATTCAATCATCGTTTTAGATTCAAAAATACCGTAGTCGAAATAAAACACTTTTTAACGGATACTAGCGCCGTTTGATTGAATGTGGTTTGATTGAAATTTGGTTTGATTTTCCCGACGTTTCGGCACCTTTGCAGCTGCCGTAGTCACGGGGGACGGCAGCTGCAAAGGTGCCGAAACGTCGGGAAAATAAAAAAACCGGCCAAGTGCGTGTCGGGCCACGCGCCATAGGGTTCCGTAGTTACCTTATACCATACCATATTTAATACCACCTATAATTTTTTGTCTGTAAAAATAACTTTGTTTTTCACAGTGTTGGTATGAATGACAAAGTTATATTTGCGGTTTTGAAAAATGTGCTATATCTCGAAAACTAATTACTATATCTTGTTCAAACCAATTTTGGTTGAAAGTGTTTATTAAGATCTACAGCATATATTTTTTTTAGATTTTTCACTCTCTTATTTCAAAAGTTAAAGGGGGGGGGGGACACACATTTTACCACTTTGGCGGTGAATATCTTTTAAACGGTTGACTTTGAGAAAAAGTTGTCTTAAAAACCTTAATGTCATTTTTAAAGACCTATCTATAGACACCCAACACGTGTTGGTTTGAAGAAAAACAAATTTTTCAGTTTCAGTTCCATGTATGGGGAGCCCCCCCTTAATCTTTTATTTTTTTTATTTTTATATTAAATTCGTTAAGCGGTTAACAGAGTACATCTACCTACCAAGTTTCAACTGTGTAGTCTTAATACTTTCGGAATAAAGTGGCTGTGACATACGGACAGACAGACAGACAGACAGACATGACGAATCTATAAGGGTTCCGTTTTTTGCCATTTAGGCTACGGAACCCTAAAAATCAAACAAATACCAACTAAAAACCAAAGTACATTCAACAAAACCCCGCTAGTATCCGTTAAAAAGTGTTTTATTTCGACTACGGTATTTTTGAATCTAAAATGATGATTGAATACCTAAGTGTTCCTTCAGATATTGATAGGTCATTTGTAGATGAGAGCTAAATATTATGCGTTTCAATCTTATTGGCGGCTGTGAAGTTAGCCACTACCACTATGCGCGTAGCCGTGCGTGCCCCACCATTCGCCTTTCCCCCACTTACATCGAAATTGTTTTCATTGCATCGTCTCGCGCAATGTTCCGAGCTGCCAATAAGATTGAATTGAAACGCATTGTAATTATTAGATTTTTACATTTATTTTTTAAATAAAATTTTTAAATACGACGAATTCTTTACTATCTCTTGTGTTCCAGGTCTTACAATCAGTATTCATAAAATCAAACTCACCAGCTCTCTGCTGCACCATACTCGACGCCATATCGAGCGTCTACCACGCTGACAACGCCAATTACTTCATACTGGAGAACCAAAACACACTAAGTCAATTCTCAGAAAGAATTCATACTAAAAACGCTGAAATTCAAGAGAAGTTTTTCGAATTATTGGAGTTCATAGTGTTCCAGTTGAACTTTGTTCCCTGCAAGGAATTGATCTCATTGTCACTGTTATTGAAGGCCAACAGATCTAGGAGTTGTAGCATTCTATGTATAAAAACTCTATTGAATATTTTAAAGTGAGTTAAAAATCTAATAATTTTATACACATTTCTATTTAGATGCTTACTTAGCAACCTTTTACAGCTAGATAGCAAACTTATATTGAATGTTCCTTTACAGACATAATGCTATTTTCAAAGACGTTTATCGAGAAGTAGGTATGCTAGAAGTCTTCGTAACTTGCCTGTCGCGGTATGCGGCGTTTCTAAAAGACAAACAAATATTAGAAGAAGAGAAAGTTAGAAAAGAAGCGGCGGAAGTAAATGGATCTCCAAAGGCACCGGAAAGAAAGAAGAGGTTATCTTCCAGACAAGACTCCTTGATAAGGGATCCCAACTTGGACGCCGAAGAAGAAGATCTTGGTGCCTTAGTTATGGATGGATTGACAGCGTTGTTGAATGGCAATTCAAACAACTGTAATGTGTTCAGAGAATGCGGTGGAGCGAAATGTGTACACGGGATGGTTGTGCATGAAACATGCAGAAGTAAAGCTTTAGGTAAGTTATCGCATTAGTAATATCAGTTATATCAGACACCCACTTTCTACCTACCAGGATAGACTTAAAATAACTCGGGATATTTTGGGCTTGGTGTCGACCTAATTGATACTGAATTTGGTTGTTATTTTTAAAATTACCTTCAATCTTTTCCACTTTTTGTTTTTTTTGTTGAATATTGCTTGATTTTACTTGGAAAAATAATACCGCATTATGTTATTAGCGCTAATGAATTATCATTATGCAATTAGCAACCTAAAGCGTAATATGATTTAAAAATGCTTATGAACGGCCAGGCCCAATAATCAGTCCACAGATAGGGGTAGGCCTAATCCAGATTAGTTGCTATGTAATCCCGGTCACTCACATGCGCGCAAAGGTTCGTTTTGCACCTTTGCACGCATGTGAGTGGCTGTCAGAAATTCATTCGCAAAGTCAGCAATTTCGCGAATAACTTCGCGAATAGGTTCGCGAAGTTATTCGCGAACCCATTCGCATACCTCCTACACGAATGTTTATTTTTACTTGCGATTTTGTGAACAATGGACGGTGAAAATGATTTTAATAGAGCTGTTGGACTGTTTTATGTGTGCTCATATGCTAACTATTTTCAATATAGAAAATAAAGACTAAATAAAGGTCACCACAACTACGAAAAATACGCGTAACCACAGATTAGTAATGGTCGTACGAATGCTTTCGTCTGTGGCACACATGTGTGGGAGCTAAGCGAAGGTTCGAGGTTCGCGCGCTTTGATGTGCGTCAAAAAACCGACACAGTTTGGAAAGGTACGAATGTCTCGAAAACTTCGCGAAGTCATTCGCGAAGTTAAGAATTACATGTGGGTTCGCGTATTCGCGAACCTTTGCGCGCATGTGAGTGACCGGGGTAACGGTTGATATTTATACAAAATTAACGAAAGTTGCTTAGCAACTAATCTTGATTAAGCGTATCCCTATCTTTGGATTGATTATTGGATCTGGGGGTATGTGAGCTTATTTGAATAAATAATGTTTCTTTTCATTTCTTTCCTTAGGTGTAGTAAGGGAATTAATAGTAAGTGGATCGGGCGAAGAAGACATGTCGGCGCTCCTGTGCGGCATGCACGCGGCTCCCAACGACGCCCTGAAGTTGAAGCTGCATATACTCAAGGCCCTTCTAGCTTGCTTGCGAGACTCGCATCGGACGAGAACTATCTTTAGAAAGGTAAACCAGTTTTTCGACCTCGTCTCAATCAGAAAGCAATCTACACCTGCTTTAATTGATAAAAAAGCGGTTTAAATGTATCAAAATAAAATGATTAAAACGACTCATGTTTTGTTTTAGAAGTATTTTTAAATAACTGACAAGCTTAAGTAATTAATAAGCAATACATAAATAATAATTAACAATGATAATGTTTTTTTTATAAGACGGCAAATTGTTGACAGATTTAACAATCTGCCCCCCTACTCTCGACGGGAATTAACGAGATCGAGTTCACATCAGGATCGAATAAACGTCAAAAATATGTCATATTAGTACATTGAAAACGGTTGCCATGATTTCCATTGTAATTGCAATTCGATCTCAGATTCTCGTTCTTGTTTCGGGAGTAACCCCTATGTTGTGATGTTTCAGGTTAGCGGTTTTGTTTACGTGACCAGTGTTTTGGTTTCTCTGGAGGGTAAACTCAAAGGTAACGGAATGGTGGATCGTGATACGCTACAGCTGATTCACATAGTATTTTACACCATATCCACTGCCATGAGATTTGAGCCGGCAAATGCGAAATTTTTTCATCACGAGGTAACTTGCTATATCCATAATGCCGACTAAACATTAACTAATCAGTTTTATGTATTAAATAATGCAATATTTTGTTCCAGATATGTTTGACTACTCTCAGTGACACAATACGTTTATTAGGATGCTTTACCGATGATTTGGAGTTACTAAACGATACTGAAAATGGTGATCCAGAACTTTATGAAGTCTTTCACGAAATTTTCACTGGCAATATTTTAGAAATGACGTGAGTTGAATCTTTTTCTTTGACTTTTGACTAGTGGTCCTTCGAGCCGGATACTATTGTTGATATTTTTTTCAGATTCCCAGACAAAGTTCCTGTTGTATTTGTACACGCATGTATAGTGCTGAGGCTGTTATATGATGTAGCGTTGGACTCATTTGACAAGCCCATTTTTTGTGGTTCCCTCAATGTTAAATCTCCAAGCTTGACGAGACAGAGTTCTGCTATTAATGAGGTACTTCTTCAGGATAATAATTTATTAAAAGCCGCTATGTTAATGCTGATTGTTGATTGGTCTTTTAAGCGCTCGCAAGACAGGAGCGCTCAAAGCAATTGTAAATTCTATAAAATTATAATAATATTAACACAATATACATATTATGGAATACATGAATTGAATTAATCAGATCTTTTCCTTTCAATGTATCTCTAAAAATATGCGGTTTTTTGAAAGAAATATGCTAAAATAAATGTCATTATTCTAGTCTAAGCCAGCTGGCAGAACAGCCCCGCTGAATCTCGCCTCGGGGGGGTCATCCGGTGAAGCATGGGTGATACATTCGGGGGTAGTGATAGTCTTAGCAAAGTTGTTGCCCGCTTTGCCAAGGCCGCAAGAACATGAACAATACGGCCGAGCAATACGAGACTACTTGGCCCATGTGCTAAAGAGCCTCGTTAGAAGGTTAGTTTGATGTTTCTTAACTATGAATAATGTCTGTCTTTATTTATTTGGTAAATGTTCTGTTTGTTTTCTGCGCTAGCATGTATTAAACAAGACACAAATACAAATTCGTTGATTATCTATATACTTATTTCTCGACTTCTGTGTCCTGCCTGTAGAAAGGTGTATAACCAACAGGAAAGAGTTAGCTGCTAATTCAACATAAGATTTCTCGAAAATACCTAACATATTTTTCATCATCTTTGGTATAAAGATTAGCAGTGTGTAGCATTATAAATCTTTTCGGTAACTTGCAGCGAAAGAAACCAACAAGTGATGTGTGGGGCGGGGTTAGCGGGCGTGGTCCTCCGAGTATGCGGCGCGGCGCTGCGCTGCGAGAAACATCCGCTGCACTCGCCCTCTATGTACATGCTGGAGAGGCTCGCCGCGCATGCGCTGCGACCCATTGAACTTAGGTATGAAAGCACAAAATAGATAATAGTACTAGCGTACACTCCGCAAAATCGTTTAAATAAATTGCGACTCTTGCTCTGACACAATAAAGTGCAATTCAGGTCGCACAGCGCTCCCTTCGCTCTAAAACATGCACTTAATAGTTGCCTCTCTTTCTATCGCGTAGGTCTTATCTTTTCTGATGAATGAAAATTGTCCTCTCAGAGGACGCCCAGCGCTTCATACTCGCGCGCGGAGTGACAGAGCCCTGATGAAAATGAAATCAGCACAGAGTGCTTTAGTACTTGTAGTCAAACAATTTGATTGAAATAGCATCCATCAACTTGCCGGCTGCAATAGTTATTTGTTATACAAGAGAGCAAAGTCATTTTTTGCTGCGAGTGCTGACTTTTAAATCACGAACTAGCGAAGTAGTCTAGAATTGAATCACGAGCGTAGCGAGTGATTCTAATATAGACTACTGAGCACAGTGAGTGATTTAAAGGCACGAGACATCAAAAAATTTGCTCTCGTGTTAAACAACAACTTTTCACCTCTACCAGCGAGAAAAGGTGTTAGAAATTAAAAAAGCACTTTGCCTCACGCTCGCAGCAAAAGTCGATTTTGCTGCGAGTTTTTGGTAAAAAAAAACCGGCCAAGTGCGTGTCGGGCCACGCGCCATAGGGTTCCGTAGTTACCTTATACCATACCATATTTAATACCACCTATCATTTTTCGTCTGCAAAAATAACTTTGTTTTTCACAGTGTTGGTATGAATGACAAAGTTATATTTGCGGTTTTGGAAAATGTGCTATATCTCAAAAACTAATTACTATATCTCATTCAAACCAATTTTGGTTGAAAGTGTTTATTAAGATCTACAGCATATATTTTTTTTAGATTTTTCACTCTCTTATTTCAAAAGTTAAAGGGGGGGGGACACACATTTTACCACTTTGGCGGTGTATATCTTTCAAACGGTTAACTTTGAAAAAAAGTTGTCTTAGAAACCTCAATGTCATTTTTAAAGACCTATCTATAGACACCCAACACGTGTTGGTTTAAAGAAAAAAATTTTTTTCAGTTTCAGTTCCATGTATGGGGAGCCCCCCCTTAATCTTTTATTTTTCTTATTTTTGTATTAAATTCGTTAAGCGGTTAACAGAATACATCTATCTACCAAGTTTCAACTGTGTAGTCTTAATACTTTCGGAATAAAGTGGCTGTGACATACGGACAGACAGACAGACAGACAGACAGACAGACATGACGAATCTATAAGGGTTCCGTTTTTTGCCATTTAGGCTACGGAACCCTAAAAAGCACTTTGCCTCACGCTTGCAGCAACAGTCGATTTTGCTGCGAGTTTTTACGCGCCAAAAGCGCCCTTTTCGTGCTGGAGAGGTGAAAATTATATTTATATACCTAGTCTGGCCATAAATTTTGTTACATATGGAAAGTTAAATAAGTGACACAGTGAGTTACGCACTACAACCATATATGTATCAAATGAAAGGGTATAAAATACAGATTTAAACCACATTAAAATTATTCGAATAGTCCTCCTCTTGCTTGGATACAAGCCTTCAATCTGCGAGGCCAGTCATCAATCGAAACACGCACGACGTCCATGTCAATAGCGGCGACTGCTTTAATCAGGGATGTTTTAAGTGACGCCAAGTTGCGATGGGGTTTAGCGCAGACCTTCTCCTCTAAGTACTGCCATATTTTGTAATCCAAGGGATTCAAGTTTGGACTGGAGGAGGGCCAATCCTCATGCCTGATAAAGTCGATTTCACGGGTCGTGAGCCAGTTTTGGGTACTTTTCGCCTTATGAGCGAGCGCAAAATCTTGCTGGAAAACCCAGCGTCCGTTTTCGAACCTTGTTTGTGAAAGAGGTTCCACAATGTTTGTTAGGATTGTGTTTTGGTATATGAGGGCACTGGTTTTCACTCCTTTTTCACAAAAAACACCTCCGTTGGACCCAAATAGGAGACCCCAAACCAAACCATGAATTCTGAAGGGTGATGACCACGCTGAACACGTGGCACACGTGTGCTTGCTTCTTTACTAGAGTGTGTATACACTTTAACATTTAGTTTGTTGAAACTCTCCCAAACATTAAAATTTTTTTCGCCCAAAAAATAAATTTCACAATTTTTTTTCCCGCGTACCACATTTACAAAACCCATCATCTTTCGAATATGATTTTCTTCAGCCATGCGTTAAGAAGATGTGCTGTTTTTTTCTGTAAGCATGCAGTCCTAGGTCTTCATTCAACACCCTTTTAACAGTGATTTTACTTAGTCCCATCTGCAGAGCCAAAATTTTTTGCTTACGGACAGGATTTAGTTAGATTTGCGCTTTCACTGCTTTGATGACCGCTGGAGTTCGAACAGAATGAGGTTGACCGCTCCTCTGATTATCTTCTAATCTTGAATCTTCTCTAAATCGTTTGATGGTACGATAAATAAATCGCAGTGGAATTTTCAAACTTTTCAGCAGTTTGAAAATCTCAGTTGGCGCTAGACCGCAACGATGCAATGAAATTACTACGATTTTGTCTTCTTTGAGCATCTCCTCCATTTTAGAAAATGAAGAAAATTCCAGAAACTATATGTTTTTATTTTCTTAAAATGTTCAAATTTCGAATGCCCACAGTATTTTTTTCGGCTTGCATTCTTAATTTGAAATTTTACCTAAGTAACAGAACTTATGGCCAGACTAGGTATTATTAGCGTTACTCATTTTTAGCTTATCCGTGTTCGAACATGTTTTCGCGTAGCCGCAATGCATTTGCGGGTACAAGGTGAAAGGAATTAAGTTGTACACGCTATTTTCAAGTCTATTTCAGTTGTTATTATTGAATTGCTTATCGATACATAACAAAAAACTAGGTACTTATTGGTATTAATTCTCAAGCGTGTCATAAATATTCGTTTTTGTGTTATAGGGAATTCTTGCGAATGGGAAATCCTTTGAACTGCATATCTGTAGAGCCTGGACAGGTATGCAAACCTGGTGGCCCAGTGCCATTAACGAGGATCAAGACTTTAGTATCAATGACCACTCCCAGGGACTATAGGTATTAATCTTCTTCTTATTTATGATTAAAACAATTTACTATTTAGCTCTCTTAACTAATAAACTTTTTGCCAGGTCTCAGAATTCGTGCACTTTACCGCCGTTCGTGGAGTTTGACATGTCAGCGGAAGGTTTCGGTTGTCTGTACCTTCCAAGCATAGCGCCCCAATCTGCGAATTTGAATGCGCTTGGTACTCAAGACAATGCTACGCTTGGTGGCATCGGATCCGGTATGTTATTTTTTTAAATGGCGGAAATTCGACTCGATGTAAAGAAACTCAAAAACAATTTGAACCATAAGAATAAATAAAACTGGGTAGAACGGACACTCCCGCTCCGGACGGGCTCAAAGTCACGATATTAGCCTACACCGTTAAACAGAAAACTTAGTCGGGCTGCCACGACCGGCTTCGCCACACCCGCGTTTGCCTGTTTGTACGTTCCGTACGATCTTGGAAACAAATTACAATGGCGTCAAGGTAATGTGGTGTGTTTGGTTGTACAAACAATTCAAAAACACTGCCACACATGATGAGAGGTAAGTAATATTTTCTAAATATTATTTCGTTTCCGTACCTTATTTATCACAAGGACATGAACAGTTGTTTTTGGGTAGCTAATTGTTTCATCCAATAGTAAAATTTAGTTAAAGTAGGTATAGGTACCTACAGTATTTTTTTACTTGTCGTCAAATCTTTTTCAATAACCCTGCCATCGGTCCTTGATGTTTTATTTTGTAAAACTAGAATAAAATAATGATTTCAAAGCAAAGAAAAACGTATGTTTTAGCAATATTATTTTTAGACGTAAGCAATATTTAACAGTAAGCAACCCTGGCAACACGCCTGGTGGACGACAGCGGGGCGTAACGACGTGAAGGGGGAAGTAGGTATTTGTATAAGTAGCGGCATTTGGGACTTCGTCAAAGAAGAGTCCGTTCTATACAGTTTTATTTATTCTTATGTTTGAACCCATCTTATATTTTATTGCTTTATTTGATATATCTATTTTTTTCGATAGGTGACAGAGTATTTCCACCTCAAACCGGCCTTACATACTCAACTTGGATATGCGTAGAGAAATATTCTGATCCGCGCTCGGACCCGCACTGCGTACGACTCCTGACGCTCGTTAGGAATATCAATAACACTCGTGATGAACACCTTGTGTGCTTGACTGTGGTATTGTCGGCCAGGGATAAGGCTATAATTGTGTCTACGCAGGAAACTTTGGTACCGCACAGTAAGTATTTTAACAAATATTGTTAATATCTTCGTTCAACTTTTCAAGATTACTATCCCCCATAAATCGATCTTTCACTTACCAGATTTATTCTTATTGTGGAACCATTTGCCTTATTATTTATCTACATACTAGAGAACACTATACTAATAAGTATATACTAATATAGTTCAAGTTCGATCAGTATACTGTATGCAGTCTGTGTGCATTCCACCTGCAGCGTATGCATATGGTGTGGCTTAAAGATTTATTTCATACTTTATTAGATCTTATAGAGAATGGGCTTATCCTTCAAAGAACCATAATGCAGTGCAAATTGGTGGGTGTTAATGATTATAATTACAGCCGTGATTAACCATTAAAATGGCTTTTCTTTGAAATTAAAAATTTTGGTTACTCAACTGATGATTCTATTGATATTTGGGCGTCATCTAGGATTGATAAATCCGTAGTACATTCAACGGCACGCTGGGCAACCACATGTAAATTTTGAATCAATTTTACACTTTAAATTGAACAGATTAAGGTTCAAAATTATTAATTGGAGATTTTTTTCAATTTTGTATAACTTGATGTACTGCTGACTGTATAATAGGTTCTTAAGTCGTTGATTGTGTATTTGTGGTTAACGGTGTTGGTCTCACAATTATTTAGTCAATTCAATTACATTTATCTACACTCAACACATCCCGGGGAAAATTCGTAGCATATTTGGTAGCTGGTTTTTGGTATTTGGTTTTTAAAACGGACTAAAAGTTATGAAAATCGGACTAAAAACATTTTATACATACTAGTAAAAACAGACTAAAAAGTATAAACATAAATTCTTTTGTAAATATTTATAACCTACAGAAATTTTAGCTAATTTAGAGCTAAGACAAAACATATACCATCTCCTACCAGAGCACTCGTTAAGACGATTCAAACGAGCCCAAAGTCGATGGGGTTGTATGGTTTCATCATACAGCTCCTGTGGCCTTTTTACGGCTCCACCATCAGACCCTGGAAACTATTTCCCAACAAAATACTCGTCAAGACGATTCAAACGAGCCCAAACTCGATGGGGTTGCACGGTTTCAATATTGAGTTCCTATGGCATGGTCTTCCAGTTTCATCATCAGACCCTGGACCTCACTCTCGACGTCATCGAAATGCATGTTCCATGTTGTCACCGTTAAATGTTTTCGCTGCTCCGTGTTGTCACTGTTGAGTGTTTTCGCAGTTCCGTGTTTTCGCAATTCCGTGTCAACGCTGTTGAGTGTTTCGCCGTAGTATGTATCGTCATTCAGTGGTTGAGTCCAGATAATCATGTACTAATACAAGAAAAAATAAATCAATTACTTCAATCACGTACAGAAAAGGAGATTTTTATTTTATTTAAGAGGCATATTACGTTTTGACTGTGATTTTTGCGTCAAATGGCCAATTTTGGGGTTCTCGATCTCAGAAACAAAAATACATTAATAGTTTTGACTTATTGAATAGTGTAGAATAGCTATTGGAATAGTTCATAGCGGCCTCGCTTTTTTGAAAATTTGCTTAACTTTATATAAACCTGAAATTGCAGAGAAAGATTTTCATAAAATGCGCGAAGGCACTTTTTTGGGGTCATGGATTGAACTACTGTGCTAAACAAATTAAATTGAAGCGCTCATGGCAGAACTTAACAGACTGATCGTACTCGATCACGTTTGTTAAGCAACGCTCGGTCCGGTCAGGTGTCGGATGGGTGACCGTTAAAGTGGCATTACAACTGAGCGCTTCCGTGCTTCGGAGGGCACGTTAAACCGTCAGTCCCGGCTGTTGTCATCCGATAACAGTCGTTAAGCCAAGTTAGAGGCCTTTCAGGCGGCTTGATAAATTCTAACACCAGAGGTGGCCACTAATCCTCATTCGATAAGAAGAAGAAGAACAAATTAAATAAAAAAAAAATATCTCTTATATAGTCGAATAGTTCATAGCGGCCTCGGAATTTTGAAAAAAATATGTATGGAATATGTGAAAAAAATCCCAATCAAAAACCATAAAACTACTAAAAACGCTCAGAATTAACTGTGAATTTCTCCAAATAGTCCAATAAAACTAGCTTTATCTGGAAATAATTAATAAACTCGTTGTTTTTATTAGTTTATCGGATATTGATATTAAGTGTCAAATATTAATTAGATATGTGATGTAAGAAATCCGGGGTGGTAACCATTTCATATAAAAATCATGAGATTTCGTACATTACCTAGCTTTTTCCTAAAAGCAAAATAGTTAACCAAATACCTTGTTAGTATAATTTTATGGTGCATTAAAATGCTTATCACCTAATAGCAAAATTAAACTGAATCCAATTTCGCATGTTCGTTTTTTTCACAGTATTCATCTGCTCTCAATATCTAGATAAGCCAAAATGGTTACTATGATGCTTGTATCTTATTAAGCTATGATGCGTCTTTTTAGACATTAAAAAAAATTAAACATTTATTTTTTACGTTTTAATAATAATGTATTTCTCAGTAGTTAAAAATCGTAACTGTGAAATCTTTTTTGTTTATACACTTTGTTTATTAACACACATATATACATTCAGTATGATTTATTAAATTACAGTTACCAATAATTTCTGTTAAGATAAGCCAAAATATCTCCAACTTACTGAACCTTCTGTATTAACAATAGTTCCGATTGATCAATTAGTTTAATTTTGATTTATTTACCTGAAATGCAAGCGTCATAGCATAATACATGTACATTTACTAAGTTATTTATTTAGCTGTATTAATGAAATCAAAATTTGTTGAAAACTTTTTTTTTTAGTTTTATGCGAAGTTTCGAAATGTTTAATTCCTTTTATTTTAACTATAACTAACACTAATTTATGACATAGAAAAAGAAAATTTCAGTTATCTAATTATGTCCAGAAAAGGCTAGTTTTATTGGACTATAGATACATAATTATTATTACGTAATTTTTTTATCAGAATAATCTTTACTTCATAAGAAAATCAAATTTCATACTTTTATTTGTTGTTTGTACTTGTTTTTCTTTATGTGTATGTTCAAAGTTGACTCTAAGAAATCGTTCACCAACTTTAATTTTCCTTTTTAACCCTTTTACTTTCCAGTGTATCATCATATTAATTTTTGTCGCGAACACATATAAATGTATTTAGTAGACCCAAAGGTTTCTCTAGGTTGTAGCGCTAAAATCCGTTAAAATCGAAATTTCGACGAAAAAATGTGATAGGGCCCTTAAGAAATCGCTTTTCTAAATTAAATTAAACTGTTAAAACTAAAAACCGGCCAAGTGCGAGTCAGACTCGCGCACGAAGGGTTCCGTACCAAAAAACGGCAAAAAACACGTTTGTTGTATGGTAGCCCCCCTTAAATATGTATTTTATTCTGTTTTTAGTATTTTAGTATTTTTTGATGTTTACACATTGTGAACCCGTTTGTTCGACCTCAATAACTGAAAAAAAAAACAGACGTAGGCGAGTGGGAGCCGGAAGGTTCTGGCGAGTGCGGCGCGCGCGTGTGGTGCCCCGACTTGCAGCACGAGGGGCAGTGGCACCATCTCACTCTGGTGCTCAACCGCGCTGTGCTCAAGAACTCCTCCTTCTCACTCTACCTCGATGGTGAGTAGTACTGTGCCGATAGACTTCCGACCTTACTCATAAACGCATAATTCTAATTAAGCATTGAATGCTTTTCACAATAACAAAAAACTGTAGGCTTGGTAGATGGCGTTGATAAAAATGTGTGTCAATGTGATTTTTTTACGAAGCTTCGAAGAGTTGGGGTTGGGAGGGATTGCATTTATTTTTCAACCTTATGAACTAAAATGTAAAAAAACCACTCTGGATTTATAAACTATGGTTGTTAGTTAGGTGATAGCAAAATTTTGTCCATAAGGTCAACACATGCACTCGGGCAAACTTCACTACGTGAGTGCCAACCCTGGCGGCGGCGCGGCGACTCTGTCGGGCGCGTCGAGCGTGTACTGCGTGGTCGGCACGCCGCCGCAGTGGCGCCGGTACTCGCGGCTCGTGTGGCGGCAGGGCCCGGCGCTACTGCTCGAGGACGTGAGTACCTACTACTGGGGCGAGCTCATACGGCGGCGACTCTGTCGGGCGCGTCGAGCGTGTACTGCGTGGTCGGCACGCCGCCGCAGTGGCGCCGGTACTCGCGGCTCGTGTGGCGGCAGGGCCCGGCGCTACTGCTCGAGGACGTGAGTACCTACTACTGGGGCGAGCTCATACGGCGGCGACTCTGTCGGGCGCGTCGAGCGTGTACTGCGTGGTCGGCACGCCGCCGCAGTGGCGCCGGTACTCGCGGCTCGTGTGGCGGCAGGGCCCGGCGCTACTGCTCGAGGACGTGAGTACCTACTACTGGGGCGAGCTCATACGGCGGCGACTCTGTCGGGCGCGTCGAGCGTGTACTGCGTGGTCGGCACGCCGCCGCAGTGGCGCCGGTACTCGCGGCTCGTGTGGCGGCAGGGCCCGGCGCTACTGCTCGAGGACGTGAGTACCTACTACTGGGGCGAGCTCATACGGCGGCGACTCTGTCGGGCGCGTCGAGCGTGTACTGCGTGGTCGGCACGCCGCCGCAGTGGCGCCGGTACTCGCGGCTCGTGTGGCGGCAGGGCCCGGCGCTACTGCTCGAGGACGTGAGTACCTACTACTGGGGCGAGCTCATACGGCGGCGACTCTGTCGGGCGCGTCGAGCGTGTACTGCGTGGTCGGCACGCCGCCGCAGTGGCGCCGGTACTCGCGGCTCGTGTGGCGGCAGGGCCCGGCGCTACTGCTCGAGGACGTGAGTACCTACTACTGGGGCGAGCTCATACGGCGGCGACTCTGTCGGGCGCGTCGAGCGTGTACTGCGTGGTCGGCACGCCGCCGCAGTGGCGCCGGTACTCGCGGCTCGTGTGGCGGCAAGGCCCGGCGCTACTGCTCGAGGACGTGAGTATACTACCACTGCCTAATTGTGTACCTCCTGTCACCAGCCTAATGGGACCGATTCCATTAACCGCTTTGCCGACTAGCAGTTAACACTTTAGTTGACCGAAAACGGGCAAATCGAATACGTCATAGCCGAGGCTACGCCAGATGGTGACCGAATACGAGATCCAACTGAATAATGTAAATAGATACGGCATTATTTAGCAAGTAGGTAGACCGATTAATTTTAAACCCTTAAAACCAGATATATCAATAAGTGCATTTTCAAAAACCTGAACCATGCTCGTATCACGTATGTAAGTATACTTAATTAGGTGATTGTCTGTTTTAGGTCTTGCCAGCGCAAATGGTGGCTGTAGTATACCAACTGGGTCCACATTACGTTGGTACTTTACAAGCGCCGCAATTGGCTGGACAAAACCAAGAGCCGCTAACGCCAATTGTTGCTGAAGAGAAAGTAGTTTTCGGTATCAATGCTCGCGCGATGTCGCAGCTCACTTTAGCGAAAATTCGCAAAGTATACAGTAAGAATGACAACAAAGCGATAGCGAAACAACTCGGTATGTCGTCCCATGAGAACGCGACGCCTATAAGAATATTGCACAATTCTGCAGGACATTTGATGGGACCAGCTAGATGCTTGGGCGGAACTGTGGTTGGATATTTGGGTGTCAGGGTATTTTGCTCTAAACCAGCTGCTGTTATGGTAAGTTAAAGTTAGATTATATATGAATGGGAATTAATTAATTGGGTGACTGGAATAATTTGGCGACTGTTAATGGGATACTGAAATACTAAACCGGGCCGCAGTTTATTTTTTGGGCGACAAAATAACTAAACGGGCGACTACATGTGGGTGACAAATAATTTAAGTTGGCAGTGAAAAATCTAAATGGGTGACAAAAATACTGAGTGAGCAACTATTTTACCAAGTAGGTAACTATATAAAGGTAAAGGTGCCCAACGTGCTTTTTTTTTAACACCATTTAATTAGGTTGCTTTCTCGTTTGTTTGTATTATTTTTTGTCATCTCGATTAGGATAATAGTCACCTTTTTTAAATAAAATACATGCCAAATTTTAAATGTTTTGTGTGCCCTAAGGTTGTCGCCCAAATAGTAATTTGGTCGCCCGTTTTGAATAACTAGTTACTCAATTTGTATTTAATAGTCACCCATTTTCACTATACAGATATTGAAAATGCGTCGCCCTCGGTCCGTCGCCCACTTAGTATTTCAGTACGCTATATTCCGTTTTTTTGAAACCAAAAATGGGAAGTTATTGTTACCCGATTAAATATTACCCTATATGAATTACACGTAATTTAAGGATAATGTTATGGAACTTGAAAAATATGTAATGTTTCAGATTGACACAGTCGGTGGTTGTTCAGTATTACTAGGGCTGATAGCGATGGCCCAAGATGTCGAATGTCTTTACGCGGGCGTAAAGGCGTTGGTGTGTGTAGTGCGGTCAAACAAAGCAGCACAAGCGGAAATGGATCGCCGGAGAGGATACCAAACATTGGCCATGCTTTTGAAAAGGAAAAAACAACTCCTAAATTCCCATATATTGCATCTCATATTTGGTTTAGTCGGAACGGTAGACAGTCAAAAAGAGACTTCATCAATACCAAATTTGACTGCTTTTCAGGTAATTAAGACTAATCAATATTTAATGTAAAAGAAAAATTAATAACTATAAGTTTTATTAGAACTACTCTAGCTTAATTCAGCTTATCGCTTTTCAGGATTTAATATGTGAATTGGACGTTTGGCTGGGTGCGCCAGGCGGTCTGATTAAATCGTTACTCGAACATTTATTAGAACTGGCTACAGAAACAGCACACAGAACGCACAATTTACGCACAATGAGAGAACTTCAATTAGTACCCAAACTACTGCATGTCATAAATGACGTGAAAGTAGTCAGCACAAAGAATGTTCTAATTCAGTTGTTGTCAGCGTTGTTAGGAGGCCAACCGCGGCCTAGCGATATGTTGTGCTTAGGCCAATTCATGGCTTACACATTACCGCTACCGACACAAACAGAGAAAGGACTAAATCTCAAAGAAAGTGACTGTGAGAAAGAGTGTGAAGGCGAACAAGTGATTTTACGAAACAAGTGTTTCAACGTCTTGCATGGACTACTGTTTACTCAACGAAATTTGGTGAATACTATAGTGTGTGAAGAAATATCTAGAGTGCTGGGCATGGATTGGTTGCTCAGTTTCATGCAAGAAAATGTGCATCCTACAACTGTACTGTGGGCCTTGAGAATTCTAGTCATATTGTGCTCAGGGCAGGGTCAGCAATCAGCTATAATGCAAAGGTAAAGAATTATTCATTTATTCACATACCTATTTTATACATGCTGATAATATATTTAAAATTTAGAAGTTTTTGTATAGGTTATTTTCGTTGGTTATTGTATTTATGATTTTAAAAATGATATTTGATATAATGAGTAAAGTAATATGATTCAGACTTCTTAACGCACACTTTTCTTATTATCAGCAGTTGGCTCTGTAGACCGATAACAAAGTGATGCTGATGTGTTTGAGGTCTATTTGGTATAAAAGAACACTCCGTATCAGTAAGTTTATTGGCGACTTTGTTAAGGTTCCGCGAGGGCGGTGGCAACGGCGGATGGCTGCGACACACAGAAGTGCAAGCGACGCCGCAGCAGGCGGGCGTGATGCTGCCCGCCGCCGTGCACCCGCACGCGCACCTCCACGCGCCACTACTGCACACCTCCGGCTTTGCGCTGCTCTCCTGGTACTGTACATTACCCGATACTCTACACTACATGATATACTACACGTCACACTTGACGACACATTACACGCCACACTTGAATGTCCAAGGCATCATTGACTTTCTACGACACTACTCTTCACACTGCATTACGCTCTACATGGCACATTACACTATACGAGAATGCATGCGGGCGTGCTAGCAAATTGCTAAGTACATATGTTTATGTGTTGCTAGTAGCAACACATTGGATGCATTCCAGCAGATCAATCGCTAAGTCATCGGTCACCACAGTATACATTTTAACCATTAAAAGTAATAAAAGTTCAATTTTACTACTTTCTCTTGTTTAAATAACTCTATGGCGATCGATGACTCAGCGATTAGTCTGCTGGACTGGAATGCACCCATTATTTCAGTCGCATACAAATTCCATCAGCTGATGTTGAGTGGAAATGTTATTTATCACACAGTTAGCAAAACGGACTCGTGATTGAAGCCCCCAGACTCCGATGGTAGAAAACTTTAAACTCCAGAGAGGAAACTTAGCCTTGGACGTTCAAGTTCAAACTTTTAAGCTGAATGTAAAATCATGTTTTTATTCCAGGCTTATACTTTCACATCTTCAAATCGCGGAGCTGTACTACCTACTCTTCGGTCTAACTCTCGGTCAGCCGATGCGCAACATAGGCTGCGATAAAACAGTGTCAGTGGAACGAGTATGGGGCGCAGCTTGGGGAGCAGCTGCCCCTTCGCGTCAGTCGTCCGCCGCTGTCGCAGCGAGAATAACGCTCTGTCCAGAAGCCGTGGTTATACTACTGGGGGCTGTCAGGGCGCTCATACATGCTGAAGCGGGATCTATGCCTGAGTGGTTGAATGACCATCCTGTCGCTATTACACAGGTAAGAAAAGGTCGAGTTTTAACGTGCGTGGGACGTAGCCAGGTTCTCGCAACAGTTTTCTTAAAATGTGGAACCTTACCTCTTGATGATTTTACTGAAATATTTCTCAATAAAGAAGCTACATCGGAAAATATTCAATGATTTAATACGTTTCTGTTTGGATTGTATGAGTTGCTGTGAATCCAATTAAATCTTTGTTGTAGGTGTTGTTTTCTCTTTACAACACTTTACCGGACTTCGTGACGATAATGATGACTGCTGAAGTGTTGACTGCCTTGGCGTCTACATTGTTTCCACCTAATTCTTCTGATGATATCCACATGCGTAAGTTTCTACACTTTCATCTGTAATTATCTTTAAAAACAAAACATTATCCTTACTAATATTATAAATGCGAAAGTCCGTTTGTTTGTTTATTTGTTTGTTTGTTTGTTACGCCTTCACGTCCTAACTACTGAACCGATTATCATGAAATTTTGTATACACGTTGTCAGGGATACAAAAAAGGACATAGGGTACCTTTCATCCAGAAAAAACATATAGTTCCCGAGGGATAGCGAAAAAACTCTTCACGCAGACGAAGTCGCGGGCGGCCGCTAGTATCAAATAAAATTAGTTACTAACTCATTCGTTAGCGACCGACTGAGTTATTAGAATTACTGCCTATAAATTCTTGACAATACATATCAGTTTAGTTCCAAACTAGTTTATGTTTTCTAATTTCGTGTAGCAGGAGGTCTCTTCAACCATTAATAATTAACGAACAATTTACAGCAATATGTGAGAGTGCGGAAAGCTCCGGTGCTTCCACCCCGGGCTCCGAGAAGGAAGTAGTAATCGTGGGCAACTCGGCTTCGTTGACGCAACACCCCGCGCGGCAAGGCATCATGGACTTTCTGCGGGTCATTGTACTTGACTCGCTGCCACTCAACGTAACGGGGAAAACTGCTCCGGTGAGATTATCACATTTAGGCTGCGAACGCACCTTCTTCTTCTTCTTCTTATTTTTGTTTTGGCAATCTACTTTCCTCTTGGAAGTAACTTTTGCCAGTGTCATGTGTTGAATAGTTCAGTGGTAGATTGTTTCAGTTTACATTAAAATGCGGGTGCATCGCATTCCAATGCTGCTTGGAGCATTTGGCACCAAGTATAATCAAGACAGTTTACTCGGTAAGGTCAGCCGAGGTAGCCACCACTACAATAAAAGTCTCGGCTTCACACAACCAAGATCGCGCCTATTTCAATAATCCTACATATTGTTCAGTTGCGTAGACACTTGTACCACAAAATTGCACCAATTTTAAGACACAATATCCACTATGAATCAATTTGCGAATAATTAAAATAGTCACTAAACCGAACTTGACGAAATGGCGCCAAAAACTCCCGAACGCACCTTAAGGTGCCTTGATATATCCAGGTTACTTTGGTGACCGTACTGCTTGGTGAGTCGCTAGGATAGTCGCCTTGGTCTCATAGTCTTTGGTTGTAAACCTCGCGCCTACGATACATTCTAGAAAGTCACCTGGATGTATCGAGGTACCTAGCGCGCAGTGCGACCGGTTGCGAACATTCGTGAACGTTCGTTTTACTTGGTTACATATCTAGGCTCTATGAACTAATCTAGGCATCTGTCGTTGCGTAGGCGGCTTCATATTTCAAAGTGGTATTTATCATAAGCAACTCGGCTGCGTTGTGGCAGCATCCCGCGCGGCAAGGCATCATGGACTTTCTGTGGGTCGTTGTACTTGACTCACTGCTACTCAACATCTCTAACAAAAAAAGACAGCTTCAGTAATTTTAATTTTATGAGATTATAAAAAATTACCGACTTATTCATAAAAAAGGATGCCCTTTTTCTGACCTGTCAAAATGTTGATTTTATCTTATAAATTGCTAACTAAAATAAAAATTGGCAATACAGAAATAGAGAAAATTAATAAAAAAGATTAGCAATAATTACAGTTAGAATATATTGATTTTACCTTACATAATTTTCTGATTGCTAAATAAAGTTTAATAAATACTAGTGTTCCACGGTCATAGCAACTATTCAAATTTTTATTATTGTCATTATACTGTATACATCAACTTTTAAAAAGCCATTTGACAGGTCAACGCTTGTATGGGAAGTGGTTGTTGTTTGTTGATCTCATTTTGTATTAAGAGTAAGAGACAACTTACTATAAAATGTTTATCTTATGAATATGGGGGTAGGTCTATAAATGTTTGTAGATGTCTGATAATTCACAATTGGATTACATTATTTGATTGAAGCATGCCATTCTTTTTAATATTTTAATGTTATGTTTTTTTTAATGTGAGTGTGGCGTTTTAATTTGCAATGAGTGTCGTTTGTTTTCGGTGTGCATGTAGTTTTGAAGAGGGTATTTTTAAGGCCTGCAAAACTTAGGTTTGGGGCATTAGCTTTAACACCTGTATATAAGCATGGCCCATTCAAATTATTATCCCTATCTCGAAATTTCAACAATTACTTTAGAAGTGTTTATAAATTCAGAAAAGCAAATAAATCAGGTACTTACCTACTAAAATACAAATTTCACTAAAATGATATTTGTCAGTGACATATATCGGAAATTTTTAAAGTTTCCTTACTTTAAACCATTCTATTGTGAAACAAGGGATAATTTTTACAAGTCGACAATGTCACGCAAACTTGACTGCTCCAATCTTATGTCAATAATCACTAAAGGCGCTAAGTTATGTCAATCCGAGCGGGTCGATCTGTGATAGAGTGAAATCGGACGTAACTCTATACGCTTTGGGTTCAAATCAGTGCGCGTTCCAACGCGGCGGTTGCGTAGAGGTCGAGCGCCGAATCCTCGATTTTTACATGTTTTTATTACTTTTCTTCGTTTTCGAATTAGTTAAAAAAACTGTTCAATTAAGATTGAACGAATTAACATCGCAGATTTTTATGCGTTGGTTTTAACATAAACGTATGTTCTGTTTTCAACAAATGGGTTTGAACCTCTTAGTATGAGAGGCTGGCATAGTGGTAACCATAATTTTGTTTTTGACGGATATTTCGGAAATAGCGGGTTAATTATACTGTGATAGCGGCGCACGATGAAACCTGTATATATCAATAGAAGATCTATAGACAAACAAAAAATGTCATATGTTATAAAGTCCTAAACCGCAACGTTTTCGAGATAATCTATAGATAAAATCCAAACTTATTCTCCGTAAAATTAAATACCTAATAAGCGGCGTACAATAAAACCTATATATATCGATAGAGGATCTATAGATAAACAAAAAATGTCATGTGATATAAAACCCTAAAGCGCAACGTTTTTGAGATAATCCATGTTGAAGATTCTGTCTATAGATAAAAATTCAAACTTATTCCCCCTCCATTAAATACTACTTATATAATGTTTTATACGACTGTCTCCATGGTCTAATGGTTAAGAGAGTTTGGCTCTTGACCTGGAGATCATTAATTTCTGAATAAAGTCACCTTGTTAAGTTTTCCCAGTTGGTCAGGACATTACATTGCAGGGTGGTTTTAATAAGTTTTAATAATGAGGGGTATTAAAACACGAATGCGATAATAGTATCACGTGAGTGTTTTAATACCTAATTATGTACAGTTGCATACAAGACTTTATCTACACCCATTTTTTTATTATTTTTTTAATTGGAAAACAAACAATATTTTAATACATATGGATTAAAAACACCCATGATATCTTTCTACACCCATGATATGTATCCTCTATAAAGGTTTTGACTTTGACTTTCCTCCCCCTCCTCGTCATTATGTTATCCGCAAGAATGTTATAATGTTGTACTGAATTTCATAATGCAACGCTCGCGCGTGGGCGCGCGGCGCTGCAGGACCAGCTCTGGCTCGGGATACTGTAATGATGGCAGTAAGCTAACTGTTTCAGAACCCTTTACAGATGATTTAAAGCATGGGTGTAGATAAAAACCTTTTTAAACTTTCTAGATTAGGACTTGTAATAAATCAATCAAATGAGCAGCTGATTTTGAGGTCCTCGAAACTAGTAATTTTTGAGAAGGGAGGGGCCATGGTCAACAACTTCGAGTGTGGAGTTCCCAATAAAAACTGGAGCAGATACATCATGGTGATTTGACATGATTTTCGTCTTATCCATGTTCATCCAATTAAAACAGGACACCCCAAATCATTCCTTCCCAAAGAAAGCTGCTTTTGTGCAATTCTTTGTCTCACGCACGACAAAGCAGTCAGCGCTTTGCAAACACAGCCTACATTATCCTATCCTCGGCTGGCTTCGAGATACAGTAATTCAACCAAGCAAAAAGCGTCATTATGAATTTTGTCATGCCCTGTATCGGGCCCCATAACGTATCTAATCTAAAGTCTGTCCATCCTTATATGGTAAACAATCTTCACCCAACTCTTTATTGAAATAAACATTTATAAAATAAAACAAATGGTTTTACACACATAGATTACGAAATACATTTTTAATAAATTAACAATAATTTCATAAACTTACTAACATATTTTTAAATAACGATTTAAGTTTAAAAGACGTATGACAACTGTCAAAAACTGTTTACTAAATAAGACAAGTAAGGATGAACAGACTTTATAGGTATACACTAAAGGTATTTATGGGACGAGGATAATAATATATGCTTGGATAATTCAGGATAATCCAGGATATAAGCTTGGCTTTTTATCTATACAGGATCATTAACATGAATTATCTCGAAAACGTTGCGCTTAAAGGCTTTATATCACATAACATTTATTGTTCATCTATAGATCTTCTAATGAAATACATAGGTTTTATCGTGCGCCGCTTATTAGGTATTTAATTGAACGAGGATTAAGTTTGGATTTTTATCTATACGGGATCTGTAACATGGATTATCTCGAAAACGTTGCGCTTTAGGGCTTTATATAAGATAACATTTTTTGTTCATCTCTATATCTTCTATCGATATACATAGGTTTTATCATGCGCCTCTTATTAGGTATATAATTGGACGGGGAATAAGTTTGGATTTTATCTATAAATTATCTCGAAAACGTTGCGCTCTAGGGCTTTATGTCATTTAACATTTTTTGTTCGTCTTTAGTTCCTCTATCGATGTACATAGGTTTTATCATGCGCCGCTCATTTAGAATTTTTTTTACCCCATCAAAATCAAAAATTTTGGTTACCACTATGCCAAAATGTTCAAACTCTTTTGCAAATAAACCCAAAAACGAGGTCCACGGGATATTTTTTTACATCAAAGGTGGTAACATTTTTATAAATGTTTCCAATTATATCTATTGTGTATTATTTCAAGTGCATTATATATTTTTTCTATGATAGCTTCAGGAATATTTTTAATTGGATTTTGGGATTTGACGCAACTGGCCTTAACACATTATGTCGACTTGTAAAAAATATCCCCGTTTCACAACATACTCGTCCCTAACACTATATATAGAGAGTACAGTAGTTGAGCTTAGCACTTGCGCGCTCAAGCAACGCACACATAGACATCTCTCACCAACACTATAACTGCAATCTCAAACCACTCTCAAAACAGTTCGAGTACGTGACGCAGCGGCGAGAGCTGTCTTTGTGTGTGTGCGATGCTCGAGCGCCCGTAGTACTAAGCCAAACTTCTGTTAGTCTCTCTATTTTGTGTCCCTAATAAAAGTAACGATAATTGTAAAATTAACCGACATATGTCACTAACAAATGTCGACTTGGTGAAATAGGGCCCTGGCATAATTCAGCTCCGAAAACATTATACTGAGCCTTTTCGACAAAGTTATAGGAAAGTAATTTTGATGAGGGGTAACTTAACGGAGTCCAACGTTCGTTCTAGGGCTGCGCACCTGTCGTAAGCTCAGATGTGGTGCCGCCGTCTATGTTTTGTACACCATGTAACCCCTGCTCCGCTCCGAGATCATTTTTTTATTGCGTAAATATGGGCGTTTTTTTATTTTCCTATTTTTAGTTTTTATTGCATGTCTGGAATCAACTTATTACATTTATTTCTTTTTATTTATCAACTTTAATAAACGCTTCTTAATTTTCATGTATACATATACGCTTTGCTTAATTTTCCAAATACGGTACTTTGATTTACAGGGAATGCTTTTTTTGGAAGTACTAGATTATTTTAATTAGTTCTAAGCATTTCGATGACAAAAGCAGTTTATTTATTCATATTATACAAATAAACTCGTTTTAATGTAATAAACAGTATCCTTTATTTTATCTTTTACTTTACTATACAACAAAATGCTAATGAGATTTGAAATTCGCAAAAACATCATGTGTATCTAGCTATCTAATATCTATCTATGAGTCAAATTAACATTCTGTTCTTTGTATGATAATATATACGCGGTTTATTGCTTAAATACCTATCGCGTAGTATACGCGTTTAATACCTGTGTTTTTACTTAAATATTCTGTATGCGGTCAAATTTTTAAGACCACAATCCCATTAGCACTTAACTTTATTTAATAGTAACTAACCGAAACATCAACATTGCCGACGTCATATTTCCACAATATAATATTTCTAATTGTATTGTCGTAGGTTATCGATTTAGTATTGGATGCGTCACCAGCGAACTCGACGAGTCAACAGCAAATTGAATACCAAACAGAAGTCCTTACTACACTCATGGAAAATCTTTTGAACACAGATCTGTTTAGTACAGAGACGAATATATCGAACGTGTGCTATTTAGCGGCACGATTAGTTGACAAACTATGGCAGGGACAACTATCGAGAGATCCTCACGAGGTGATATACTAATTCCTCATTGTGTAACTAAACATCTATAGCAATCGCTTTCAATTTGACGTACACTGTATATCCATTGCTGCGGCAGTACAAGTCACTGTGACGATTGCTTTCATAGGTTAGTGTTGGATGTACACAATTTGTCAAATTAAAAGCGATGGATGTTTAGTTGAATTAAACAATTAAACTCCGGCTCTCAGATGAGTTTGATATTACATTGTATTTATACAAACTTTTTTCAGGTATTTGACTTCATAGTGAAATTAGTGACGCAAGTGAAGAAGAAATCGTCTGTAATATCGTTAGAAGGCCTACATCACTGTTTGAATAGAACAATTTTGTTCTTGCTATCTCGCTCTACGGATTCTATTGCTGATCAGATGTCGGTCTTGGAGGCTTTACACAAACTAACTACCAACAGGTAAGATATACAGGGTTATTAGTAAAACACCAACAACCTCTGTCCGAACAGCCGATCGAGTTTTTTATGAAAAGTCGAATTTTTTGTGGCTGTTTTCGGGAAAGTCGTAGAACAAATGTTGTTGTTTATGATGTTAGTAATTTACTCCTGCAAGGTTGTTGGTGTTTTACAAATAACTCTGTATATTTTTGAGTCACAATTACATACTCTAGCATTTTAGATATATATTTTTTAAATGAACTTTCTTGAACTAAAATGGACTCAGCATAAACAAAAAATACATTAATTTTCCACTATTAAAACTGAAAACTCTATAACATTAAATAAAAGTAGCTATTTTCCAGTTCAAAACATTATAATAATAAGTTGACACAGAAACAAAATCAATCAAATATGAGCCATGCCAAAACATACATTCTTTTTCTTATACTCAATGTCATACGTGACAAAAAGATTACAACATCCTCCCACCGCGGAGTTGCGCACGCGCATACTTAAAATACATGCATCTAAAAACATAACCTATCAGGTAACTTAACGTGTCGCCCAGAACGTGTAGTAATGCCAATAGTCTTTTTAGCCACGTCCTGCGATGCGGCCCGTATCTCTGCGTCGTCGGACATAGACACTTCAAGAGGGTAAATGCACTGCAAAGCCCTCAATCGGATACCCGAACTCGTTTTCACTTTCGCGACTCTACTGAAACCGTCAGTACCTTCTAAGGTTTCCACCACAATGCCAAGCGGCCACTCTGCACGCTTCTTGTCCATCGCAACAATTACAACGTTGCCTGGTTTTATCGCTGAAATACGTTTGGTACCCTGTCTCTGGGTAAGTAAGCTCAGGTACTCGCTCCTAAAACGTTGTTTCAAGTCAGCGCATAGTTTAACAAGATAACGCCATCGTGAACTTAAAATATGACCGTCAATTAATTCAATGTCTATATTATTTTTCGGAACATTAAATTGCAAAAAATGAGTGTAAGTGGAACTAAATTCTCTGTACTATCCGCACAGTACGTAAGAGGACGAGAATTAACAATAGACTCTACTTCATACATAACGGTAACTAGCTCTTGGAAACCTAAAGACGCTTTACCTAAAACCCTACGCAAAATTTCTTTAACCGTTCTCACCATGCGTTCCCAAAACCCTCCCCACCAAGGCGCGGCAGGGGGTATGAAATGCCAAACAATTTTGCGTGTTTTTTCAGTCACTTCGTTCCAATTAATACTATTCAAAATATTCCAAGCCCCATGAAAATTCGTTCCATTGTCGGAATAAATTGTTTCGACTGTACCCCTTCTAGCTAAAAACCTACGAAGTGCTAATAGAAACTCCTCCGTAGACAATGATAAACACAACTCTAAATGCACCGCCCGATAAACTGCACACGTAAAAAGAGCGATCCAGCATTTCTCTCCCGATCTAAGAATCAACGGACCAGCAAAATCGACGCCAGTAACTTGAAAAGGAGAACCGCATCGAACTCGATCGGCGGGTAAAGGTGGTATAGGGGCTGCACTCGCCTTAACGCTGTATCTCTTACAGACTACACAATTTCGAACGGTGTCTCGAACTAACTTCCGAGAACCAACTATCCAGTAATTTTCTCGCAACTTACTTAATAGCGTTTGAGACCCCATATGAAAACCTTCTTTATGCGTTTGGCAAGCTAAACGTACAACGATTTTTGAAGCGCTTGGTAACAAAATTGGAGTGATAAAATTATCAGTATCTCCGCTAAGAGCCAAACGTGTCTTAACACACAAAAGATCATCATTGCCTTTAATAGTGTCTAACCTTAATCTTTTCTGAATATCCTCTGTACAAAAATAGTCAGCTTGGATGACTCTCAATAATCGACGCTCTGCAACTCTACATTCATTTGTAGACAGATTACCGTGCAATCGTGACTGTGCAGACTTGCGACAATTTGAAATAAACCGTAGGCACCAACCTACCAACCGTACTATCTTATCATAGTTCCCAAAGTATTCAAAACGCGTCGAAAACAGTTCTGCCTTCCCAGACGTAGATTGTGAACACACAGATACTTCTGTTGGACTGTTGATAGATTTTAACCACTGACACTCATATAACCACTTGGGTCCAGCCCACCATTGACCTTTCACGAGTTCTTCTGGGGAACAACCGCGAGAGGGTAAATCAGCCGGATTTAATTCGCCTGGGACGTGATGCCAATCAACAACACTCGTTCTTCTAACTATCTCGTTAACTCTGTTTTGAACGAAAACATCGAGGCCACTTTGTTTCCTTAACCACGCTAAAACAATACTAGAGTCGGTCCAATAGTATACTTTACATTTTAAATTCAAGCTATCTATCACCTCGCTTGCTAACCGTGACGCAATGAGAGCCGACAAAAGTTCTACTCTGGGAATGGTCATGCGCTTAGTAGGTGCAACTCTAGTTTTAGCAAATAATAGACGAACAGAAACTTCGTGATTATGTTCCGTACGTAGAAATATACAGCAAGCGTAGGCAGCCTGACTCCCATCACAGAATACGTGCAAACTATTATCACTGCTATCTATATCGAACGGACTCATCCTACGTGGTATAGAACATACTTTAAAAACATCAATTTGACTGTACCACTTCATAAAATCGTCCTTAAGTTCTACGGGTAATTCCTGATCCCAGTCTATGTTCATCAGCCAACATTTCTGAATAACAAGTTTAGGTACAATGGTAGCCGGGCAAAGAAAACCTAAAGGATCAAAAATACTTTGTGCAACAGATAAAATAAAGCGTTTCGTAATTTTTCCTATTTCAAAAGAAGGCACGTTACACTGTAAACGATCAAGTCGTGGATCCCATTTAAGGCCTAACACAGACGTCGAAACAACATCTTTGTCCACAAGGCAAGGACCAGTCACCCAACACCTTAACTCAAACTTCCCATCCAACATAATACTCCTTGCTTCTCTAACAAAGTCATGCATCTCATTTTCGTTCTTTACGCTTAATACACAGTTGTCTACATAGAACGAGTTTCGAAGCATGTTAGCAGTCGTACAATTATACTTTTGTAGATGGTAAAGAATCGTCGCGGCCAGAAGGTATGGGCTTGTAGTTACTCCAAATACAACACGCCTATGACGATAAACCTTAATTACTTTGGGAGACTCCTTCACATCACGCCACCAAAGGAATTTCAAAAAGTCTCTATCCTCATGATATAGAGATATCTGTAAAAAAGCTTTTTTAATATCCGCGGTAACTCCTATTGCATATTTACGGAATTGGATTAATAACCGTGGGATCAATTCAATTAAATTAACTCCCTTCTCAAGACACGAATTTAAAGAAAAGCCATTCGCATCTGCTGCGGAAGCGTCAAAAACAGGCCGAATTTTGGTAGTGGCGCTTGACTCCTTAACCACAGCGTGGTGTGATAAATAATGACCCGCGCAATTATTATCATTATTGACCTCTTCAATAATCCCACTCTCCAACCATTCATGGAAAACATCATTGTAATCTTCTACAATACCCATTCGCGTTAATCGGCTAGTCGTTGATTGCAAACGTTTGAAAGCTAAATTATAGTTAGGACTGAGCTCTTTAGTTCTCCAAGGCAACCTGACTTCGTACCTACCTTCCTCGTCTATGCAAATAGTATTCAGAAAAAATTGCTCTACCTCAGATTCGACTGATTTTTGTGCTTTATACTGTGCATCTTCCTTGATGCCTAATGTTTCTAGATTCCAAAATTGCTCTACATCACCCAGGCTTAAAGAAGCGTGCAAAGTATTGACGGTATCTCCAGCGCAATACACACCCACAGATGGCCCTTGAATTGTCCATCCGAGCTTTGTTTCAATCGCCAAAAGATCCTCATCCACACGATCTATGCGGCCGGTAAGTAACCTTCCTAAAAAATCAGAACCGATTAATAAACTAACATCAGTATGATCATCAATACAATCAGTCAAAGTTATTCCTTTTCTTTTAAAAAAATCAATAATACTGCCCTGTCTAAGTTTTGGTAGATATCCACAGAGCACAGGCTGTTCTAAGACATTTAGCGTGCAACTAAAAACTTTGTCCAAGCTAGAAACATTAACTTTGTACTCTTTGTAAATCCGTTCCTTAGTTGCCGCTCCACCAAACAAGTTTTGACTCATAATCTGCTCGTTTATAGGTTCCAAATTCAAACGATTTACCACATCGGACTTTATAAAGGACCTCTGAGCACCAGAGTCAAGCAAAGCTCTAATTGGTATAACTCGGTCACCGCAGGAAATATTTAATTTCAGAGTTTGCAGCAGAACCGTTCTCTTTGCGCTAGCTTGACATAAAATTGTATCTGAACCCCTGCCACTAGTAGTCTCTTTATTTTCCTTGGGAATTACTGAGTCTTTCGCCTTTGAAATTTCGTTACACATTATGGTATAATGCCGTTTTTCACATAAAACACATTTCGGATACTTCCTACAAGTTTTAGCAATGTGACCTTTTCTAAGGCAAACCACACACGCACGATGCTTCTTCAAAAAGTCTTTGCGCTCATCTAAGCTCATTTTCATTGCCATCGAGCACTCTGAGCTCGCATGAAAGGCTTTATCGCACCACACGCAAATCTGTGGTTGTTCCTTACCCTTACTGTCAGACTTTCCCTGAACTGAAGCTGTCAAACAAGAAGAAGTAGGAACATTTGGGCCACAGAGGGTTGAATCAAAACGAGCTATGCGAATCCTTTCCTCCGACTCAACTTCAAATTTTAGGAAATCCAAAAGTTGCGATAGCGGCTTTTCTTTCCTTTCGGTACGAAAATTGGAACGATTCCAGGCTCGCAGCGTTTCATCCGGTAGAGCTGATTCAACCATAGGGTATAATAAAGCTGCATACCGATTCTCCGTTAATCCAAGAGACTCAAGAGCTAAAATCTGCGTCATCAGCTTATCATATAAAGATCTTGTCGACATCTTAGACGCACCTTTCGTAATAACTAATTGGAGCAGTTCTCGAACGTAGTAATCTATAATCACATCATCCCTTGCAAATCTTTCGCGTAATTGACCGATGGCTTTTTCATAATTCTCACCACAGGGTGGGAAACTTTGTACTAACTCTCTAGCTGGCGAGCCCCGTTCCATAGCTTGTAGTAGAAAATGCATTTTGTCATCATTGTTTAACTCCTGTTCTTCTTCATGTATTTTTCGAAATTGCGCCCAAAACCCAAGCCAATTTTTAATTTGACCGTCAAAGGTTGGTAGTTCAAATTTCGGTAACTTCAAGAATCTATGATGTGGCTTAGATGCCGACCCACCTGAACATGAGGCTTCTCCAACTCTCCTGACCGTTTCGCTAGATTTGACACCGGGAGAGTCAGGACGACACGGATTAATAAAAGACATCACCCGCTGACGTACTACGTACCACCTTTTATTGTATGCGTCAGCACCTTCAATATCGCTGTCCATGATGGCCTCATCCCGATTTTCGTTGTCGAGCCATAGGGTCAAGATATTATTATCAATACGCTCCAAATCGGTATGATGTTTACTTAATTTTTCGTGAGAGCCGATATAAGATTTCTTTCATCATCGGCGTCCATTGCTGCTTCCAACTCTTGGGCGCAAATAGTGAACAGGCGCCTTAAAATTTTCCGTTCGGCTTTACACCGATCCATTGCAGTTCGTAAATAAAAAGCGGTCGCCACAATAAAACTGAAAACTCTATAACATTAAATAAAAGTAGCTATTTTCCAGTTCAAAACATTATAATAATAAGTTGACACAGAAACAAAATCAATCAAATATGAGCCATGCCAAAACATACATTCTTTTTCTTATACTCAATGTCATACGTGACAAAAAGATTACAACAACTATTTTAACGAAGGCTGTAAATTACATATATTAGCAGGTTTTCGCTGTCAGTTACAAAGACAGTTCTCCAAGCTATCCTTGTTTTATCAATAAAAAAAATAAGTTAGTAGTAAATAAGCTTTAAGAGCGTTGAAGAATCAATTATCAACGGCAATTGATTCTTCAACACCCAACAACAAATTAATAGGTATAGCCCGATTCAAACTTAATGACTTCTGTGAACATCGCTCGAGACGATGCGCAGAACACAAATTCAATGAAAGTTTGGTGGGGGGACAAGGGAGACGTTTGGTGGGGCACGGCGTATAGTGGCTACCTTCACAGTGGTCAATATGTTTGATACTTATTATACATACTAGAACATTTATACACCAGAAATGTAACAACATGTCCGTTCCGTGTTAGGTTATTGATATTCGGCGCGGGCAACCACGAGCTGGAGTTCATCGGCTGCCTCACCTACTGCCTGCTGCAGCTGAGCTCCAACATGAAGATAGCTTTGGACTCGCACATGCGCACCACGTGGCATGTCAACCCGAGTGGCGACCTGGAGTCCAGGGATGACAAGCTTACAACGCATCAAGGTACTAACATTACGTTTTCATAATTACTGTAAAGTAAGAAAAAAATTTTTTGAATTTGGGATTTTAGCATTTACTATGGCTAAATATTGTGCTGCCGTTGGTGCTGAGTTTGGTCAAAAATAACAAACAATTCTAGGACTATTATCCGAATGAAGATATAACGCCACAACAGGGAATCGGAGACTTAATTTCCCATTTTCAGCGAAAACTAATTAAAACTGTTGCCTTTTAATTAATCCTTACTAATATAATTATACGCGGAAGTCTGTTTGTTCGCTTGTTTGTTACGCCTACATGTCTCAACTACTCAACCAATCACCATGAATTTTTTTATCATTCTCACTAGTTCCAGTGGATATCGTTCCATGGAACTACTGATACTTTTTATTATATATTCGTTCTCACTAGTTCCATTGGCTATATATAAAAAGTATCAGTAGTTCCATGAAACTATATCCACTGGAACTAGTGAGAATGATTGTAAAATTTGTATATGTTACCGGCAATGTATGAAATGCAGGCATTGTATACAATGCCTAGGCATTGTATACAATGCCTGGCCCTTTTAGGCAATGTATGAAATATAATGAATATTGATATCTATTTCACACATTACCTAGGCAGTGTATACAATGACTAGGCATTGTATAGAATGCCTGCTGGTTCACCGGCAATGTGTATAATAAAAAGATTTTCGAGAATAGATTCGAGGGATCGAGGGGGGCTTGGGGAAAGCTCGAGGGGGGGGCTTGGGGAAAGCTCGGGGGGGGGGGGCTTGAGGAAAGCTCGAGGGGGGGGCTCGGGGAAAGCTCGAGGAGGGTTCGATGGGGGGCTCGAGGGGGGCTCGAGGGGGGCTCGAGGGGTCTCGAGGGGGCTCGAGGGGGGCTCGAGGGGGCTCTTTGGAATCGAACCTGTTTTACTCCTGTAGGTCCCGCGTATAGGTTAGAAATTTAAGGCGAGCGCGGAGCGCAGCGGAGCGTGAGCCTTAAATTTCGAGGTTATTTTTTTATAACAGACAACAGAAATTTGAGTTTGGAATCGAACCTGCTTCACTCCTGTAGGTCCCGCGTATAGGTTAGAAATTTAAGGCGAGCGCGAAGCGCAGCGGAGCGTGAGCCTTAAATTTCGAGGTTATTTTTTTATAACAGACAACAGAAATATACTTATTTTACACATTGCCGGTGGACCAGCAGGCATTGTATACAATGCCTAGGCAAAGTATAAAATGAATTATATTTCATACATTGCCTGATCGTTTTAGGCATTGTATACAATGCCTAGGCATTATATAGACAGTATACAATGCCGGATTATACACATTGCCGGTAACATATACACGTTGTCGGAAGTACAGAGAAGCTAGATGGAAAGGGTACCTTTCATCCCGAAAAATTACTGTTCCCGAAAGATAGAGAAATAACTGACCACGCAGACGAAGTCGCGGGTGCTAGTTGTTTTATAAAATGTTGTTAACAGGTCGTAACCTAATGGCCGGTGCGGCTCGTAGAGTGTGGGAAGAGCTATACGCGTGCAAGAAGCCTGCCATAGAAGAAGTGTTCAAAATGACGTTAGTGGCGCCCGTTGGCAACGCTCGCGCCCCAGACCTGACTTCTGTGAGGGAACAATTACATGAAAGCGCTCACAAGCTCTGGATTAACTATATTGATACAGAACGCAAGGTTGGTACTTTTGGAGTATGTCCTTAGCTTCGTTATGATAGTACACTCGCGAGCAAAAATATGGAATCACAGGCCTATTTTCATACAAATGCGGTCACTTTGAAGCTTTGCTTTTTTCCGCCAGGGATTGACCTAGCTGTGATCTGATGATGGCCATCCAGGGAGTAAATGGAGGATATCCAGATCACTATACAGACCCAATTGATCTGATCAGCATTCTAAGAGCTATTTGAATATTAAAAAAAACCATGAAAATTGCATTAAAATGTATAGAAATCCTGAAACTGAGAACTCTGATCCTTGCAACTCTTAGAATGTTGATCAGATCAGTCGGGTGTGTATAGTGATCTGGATCTCCTCCATTCACTCCCTGGATGGCTCGATCAATCCCTGGCGGAGAACCAAGCTGTCGCCGCTTCTATTACGTCCATATAAAAAGTCTCAATGTCCATAGGCTGTGTACAGAGTACCATGGGAGCTGCACAACCAGATTCAATCAAAGATTCAGAAAGTAACGGGCGGGTTGACTCGGCTCGCGTCTCGGACTAAAGTGAAGAAGGAAGACTCGGCCAAGCTGCGGCCGCACCTGCCGCGCGACCACGCGCTCGCCTACATACAGGACCACGTGCAACTGGTCAGGTAAGCCGGAACTTCAGTAGTAAATAAATCTTATACCTTTAAACGAACAATTTTTGTTGCTCTTTATATTATATTTTTATTATAATAGGTCTTTACCTATGAAATTGCCGATTTGTATGGAGATTTTTCAAGAAGTTGCATTTTTCATAATAGCATTTTCTTTGTTCATTTAACAACCATGAACACTCATGTAACAAAACTTTTATGTACTAATGTTTGAACACTATGCTAACTTATTTCCATTTAAGATAAGCGAAAAAATAAGTTTTGGTTAAGTTACAACCCCTTCGGTCACCCTTTTTTTTGCTCACAAAAAAAGTCACTTTCAAGATCTTTTTTTTAATGTCACGAAAGCTAAAATATGGACTTTATTTTTACTGATAGTTAACTATCATGATCATAATTCGATGTAATATTCACGATTTTGTTAAAATTTTAAATTATAGAAGTTATTATTTTCTCTGTATGTGACAAAATATCGGCAATTTCATAGGTAAAGACCTAATATGTATATAAGGTGGTACCAAATGATCTGATGATACTCAAACAGGTGATAGTGTTGTTTAAACTGAATAACTTTCTCCAAGGAACATTGGTCGAAAAACGAAATAAATTTTTCATACACCCATACAAAATGTACTGGTCAGCTGATTGATTTACTATGGAAAGTCGAAAAAAAAATTAGTTTTTCGACCTATGTTCTATGGAGAAAGTTGTTCAGTTTAAGCAACACTATCACCTGTTTCAGTATCATTAGATAATTTGGTACCACCTTATATATATTTCTGTGATCTCGGAAACGGCTCTAACGATTTTGCTGAAATTTGGTATATGGGGGTTTTCGGGGGTAAACAATCGATCTAGATTAGTTTTATGTTTGGGAAAACGCGTGTTTTCGAGTTTTCATGCGTTTTTCTTTCGACGCAGAATATGGATATTTGTGTGTAATCTAACGCCATCTAGCAAAGACTTTTGGAATAGGTGCTTAGCTAGCATGCTATGCGACAAGCAGAGGCTGTGTAGTAAAGTAGCGCCACAGAATAAAATGTACACAGTACTTCATATCATAGATGGTAATACGCCGACTATTACCAATTAGTTTTTTAGTTTTTGGACAAATAAAAAAGAAATTATAACTACTTTTATTACGTTTTATAATACCACCATATTACAATAAATAGTAATAATCGAGCAAAGCTCGGTCGCCCAGATATTGAAATAAATGTGTAAGAAGAAGTCACAAGAGAGAACACCCGAAATTAGTGAACCAAATGATCCAATTCTGAGACAAAGCATAAAGTCAGGACAGGAATTAAGTTGTACTGTTCTAATTAGAAATGAAATTATAAAAAAATCTGAGTGAATGGAAACTGAATGTAAATGATCTTTTTAAAATGTATTAGCTTGCTTGCTTTTCATATAAGTTGATTTAAAGCAATGGGGATCCACACGCAAAGCTATTCGCATTTGGCGTCAGCTGCGACCCGACCTCCATCAATGGTTTTGATTTAAGTTAAGTACGTTTAAATACGTCAGAAGTGACATTTAACATTAAAAAAAAAAACAAGATTTTAGTCGCTTCTGGCGCCATTAGTTTCGCAGTATTCATCCCGATTACCAGGCTCCCAAGACCATGACTAAAATCTGTTAGTGCTCGATTCGCCTAGAATTAGCCGACACATCTGAAGGCTGATTGTCTAACTTTGTTGCAATCAACTTTGACAGAAATCGCAGTGACACTGCTGCTTTAGTAAGAACCAATGTGACAACTATCTTACTTAAAGCAGCAATGCAACTGCGATTTCAATCGAGAATTGTTAGCAACAGAGATATGTAATCGGTGGGCAGATCATATCGACATTCTTCCAAACAGGAGTGCCTGGTGCGGACAGCTCCGCACAAGCGCCCAAACAGCGGAACACACCACGCGCTACGTACAAGCAGAATGGGCAAGCGCGTGGCGTGAACTAACCCGAGAGCGGGCCCTGTGGGGCCCCGCGCGCCCCGACCCGCTGCGGAAGTGGGCCCTGGACTGTACGGAGGGGCCCTGCCGTATGCGCAAGATGCTGCGGCACAATCACGCGTTTTATTTACAATATCCGTACCGGGCGGAACTCGATCACCCAGATAATGTGAGTAAATTGAAAGTTTACAACCTTTTTGTCGAACATCCTTAATTTTGAAGATTATTTTAATGTACATAATATTTTATCTTAAGGGTCCATAATAGGATAACATGGTTTGCGAGAGCCATATTTTTATATAAAAAACGTAAAGTTATAGGCACAAAAAAACATACGACAAGCTAAAAAGATTATCAAGTTGCTACAAGTATTAATTTGCGAATAAACCTCACAGATGATTGTAAAAAAATCTGAATAACATCAAAAGCGCTTGTCGCGGGCCATATTTTTGGCGTAAATAATAGTGGAAACGGATTAAATTCTACAACAAAATATACTTAAACGTACTGTGCAGTTGCTCCAATAATATTTTTTCAAGAAAGATAATTGTGCTAAAGATAATGATGAAAAAACAACGAAAAACTTCGAAAAAGTGCAGAAGTGCGGTTATTTTCCATACTCTTTACACGTAAAGAAAAAGACAGAGACAATTGCATAACCGAGCCTTAAGAACTTGAAGTTTCGGTGTTGCATTAAAAATATACAGGTGTCCCAGAAAAGTAGTCAAGCCAAAGTGGGGTTATAGTACGCATATTATAAATGAACAACTTTTACTAGAGACCCATATTTCATACAAAGTTACATACACAGTTACAGATCTACTGGAGCGAAATCCCACTTCGGCAAAATATGGTCTAGCCGCTAGAGACCATATTTTCTGGGACATCATTTATACCTTCTCTAACCTAGTAACTTTCTATTGGACAGAAACAACTAAAGTACAAAGTAGCACAAAGCCTGGACAGCAAGGAGTACTACAGAGTGTACCAGCAGTGGAGGATGGGCAACCACTTGGACGAGGTGGAGTGCGTGGAGGCAGCTGACGTGCAAGTGTACCAAGAAGTTCCCACGTGAGTTTATGATTTATTATCACTTAAGGCCAGTTTCGAAGGTTTTAATAGTACTTAACCCGCCCCGACTTCAATAGACGTGTTTTAATCGATTTGAACATTATTTCTTGCTTTTTATAGAGCTGTTTTTTTAAGGTTTTTAAAGGAGGTTTTGCTTTTTTAAAAAGCTTTTTCACTAGATTTTTTGGTTTAAAATAATCTGAACCCATAATCGGATTTAGTTTTGATTTTTGTTTTACCAGTACCAGAGAACAACAGTCATTGGAGGTCACAAACGAGGACGGATCGCCTTCTGATTTGGTCAGCAGTGGCGTTGTGAGCCGCGGCAATAACCAATCGGGCGAAGGTAAGGTTGCTTCAAAAACGACTATTGTCATAAAAAATGAATACTTTAATGTAAAGTACACAATAATTACAATTTGATATTTGACAATTGACACCCCAAACAATTGAGTTGACATCCTTTTTAAAATATGTCAAAACGCCAAATTTTAATAGATTTTGTATGGCAACAGCGTATTGTGACGTAGCGTATTTCAAAGCAAATAAAAATACTTGAATGATAATCGAGTTTTCGGGCCTAACTTTTCTAAAACAACATTTTGTTATAACTAAGACTTGTGTTTTGCAATTAGGTTTATGGTGTCCAATATCCAAATGTGTAATTAACTTTCTAATAAATAAAATCAAATCATAGTTGCTTTGACATTGATATTTTTTGCAGCAAACGAGGATGGTCCTGACAATGAGGACGAAGATGAGCCCCAACCTCCCCCTCCCGACAATCAAACCCTACTACGATTACTAGAACACCACGAAAAGGTATCACTATAGGTTTCGAGACACATTTTTCTATATCAAATGTAAACTGACTGTCAGTACAGATGTTTTATCTCATGAAGGCGATTCGGCTATGAATGTTGTTAGGCGTGCACATGCACATTGTTTTAGTGTGCGTCTGCACGCTCTCGTATTACGCACACTAATGTGCACGTCTAACAACATTCATAGCTGACCCGCCTTCGTGAGATAAAACTGTAACATATTAAACATTTCAGATATCACACATGTTCCGATGTGCAAGAATACAAGGTCTAGATACAACTGAAGGTCTATTATTGTTTGGCCGTGAACACTGCTACGTGATAGATGGTTTTACTCTTTTGAAAAACAGGGAAATCAGAGATTTAGACAGTTGCCCAGATGACTATGAACCAATACTTCCCAGTCAAGGCATCCAAAGGAGTAATCAGCGACAATGTTCCAAATTCTTATACGAAGATATACGGTAAGTTTAAATTTATAGAAGTTAACTGTTTTTAGTAAATTTGCAAAATTTAATTTATATGTGTGTTTCTTTGTAGAGAAGTACATAAAAGACGATATTTGCTTCAACCAATAGCACTAGAAGTATTTTCGAGTGATGGCAGAAATCACTTGCTTGCTTTTCCAAGGAAAGTACGGAATAAGGTAATAAAAACACTTTCTAACGATTAGAAAATACCTTTTCAAACGATAAGTTTTCAATGCAAATCTCTTTATCGACTTTATGCTTTTGCGCAAGTTACAGAATCAGTCTCAAATGGATTTTATTTTCGCATTACTAGTTTCTATACTGTGGCGAAATAGCTGAATGTGCGTACAGCACATATGAATCGGGCAGCGATCGTCTAGATCAGGGATTCCTAAAGGGAACAATATTTTCTGTCACCTAAGTTTAGATGTGTCACTAATCTGCAATACCCTAATAATAATATCTATCCCCAAGAAATTTATTAGTTATCATATTTATCAAAACTATCTCTAGGTATAAATCATCGGATTGATGTAAATAGAAAAATTCCTAATAGGGGCGGAGTCTAAGTGGCGGGCTACGTAAATTGATCAATCAGCTTGACTGCTCGCAGTCCACAAGATATATACACACGGTAGTTACCGTGCTGCGAGGTGTACTTACCTAAGATAAAATTTATCTTTTTCTATTATTTTTTCACTTATGTATGTGTAAGTTCTTTACATTACAGTGCAATGTTTGATTTAATAAAGTACCTACTTACATTTATAAAACCTATGGTAGTGTTATTTAATAATTTGTGTATCATCAAAATTATTTTCCAGTGACTAAACATTATTTTTAGGCATTGATATACATTTTTAGGTAACCTTTTTTATATTGTTTGGTGATTCAGTTTTAGTGACACTTTTGTTATTTCGATAATTGATAATATTTTCAAGTAATTCTTAATTAATATTTAGGTAATCGTTTAATATTATTTGGTGATTCAATTTAGGTGACAGATCTACTATTTTAGGAACAAATATTATTTATTAGGTCACTGAGAATGCATTTATTAGGTAATTGAAAAAATCATACCCATTCCAAAATGGTCGATATCGACCCGTTGGGGTCAACATAAAATTAAAATGATTATTATTAATTTCACTTGATGTTTGATAGGATTTTTAAAGTAATTTGCTTGGATGAATTAACCACGTAATTTGACAATGGGAGTCTGCGGTAGTAGTTCATTATGGAAAAGGGATCTCTAGTCCCTAAAAAGTTTGCGTATCCCTGTTCTAGATGGCACCGGCTCGCGACCGCCACTCGAGAATCAGATCGTTACACGCGAGCATATTTCGTTGCACTACTGTTTGAATTACTTTGAATTGTAATATTCTCATACTGTTTCGCCAGGTGTACAGCAGATTTACAGCGATGGCCACAGGAATGGCGGACAGTGCGGCGGGCTCAGTGGCCGGCCAGAAGCGCGGCGTGGCCGTGGAGCAGCCCGGCGGGTTGCTGGCCACGCTCATCGGCGACACCTCCGTCACGCAGCGGTGGCTGGTAGGTGCAGTGTAGTGGCACGCGAGTAGCCGCTACTACAGAAGCGCGGCGTGGCCGTGGAGCAGCCCGGCGGGTTGCTGGCCACGCTCATCGGCGACACCTCCGTCACGCAGCGGTGGCTGGTAGGTGCAGTGTAGTGGCACGCGAGTAGCCGCTACTACAGAAGCGCGGCGTGGCCGTGGAGCAGCCCGGCGGGTTGCTGGCCACGCTCATCGGCGACACCTCCGTCACGCAGCGGTGGCTGGTAGGTGCAGTGTAGTGGCACGCGAGTAGCCGCTACTACAGAAGCGCGGCGTGGCCGTGGAGCAGCCCGGCGGGTTGCTGGCCACGCTCATCGGCGACACCTCCGTCACGCAGCGGTGGCTGGTAGGTGCAGTGTAGTGGCACGCGAGTAGCCGCTACTACAGAAGCGCGGCGTGGCCGTGGAGCAGCCCGGCGGGTTGCTGGCCACGCTCATCGGCGACACCTCCGTCACGCAGCGGTGGCTGGTAGGTGCAGTGTAGTGGCACGCGAGTAGCCGCTACTACAGAAGCGCGGCGTGGCCGTGGAGCAGCCCGGCGGGTTGCTGGCCACGCTCATCGGCGACACCTCCGTCACGCAGCGGTGGCTGGTAGGTGCAGTGTAGTGGCACGCGAGTAGCCGCTACTACAGAAGCGCGGCGTGGCCGTGGAGCAGCCCGGCGGGTTGCTGGCCACGCTCATCGGCGACACCTCCGTCACGCAGCGGTGGCTGGTAGGTGCAGTGTAGTGGCACGCGAGTAGCCGCTACTACAGAAGCGCGGCGTGGCCGTGGAGCAGCCCGGCGGGTTGCTGGCCACGCTCATCGGCGACACCTCCGTCACGCAGCGGTGGCTGGTAGGTGCAGTGTAGTGGCACGCGAGTAGCCGCTACTACAGAAGCGCGGCGTGGCCGTGGAGCAGCCCGGCGGGTTGCTGGCCACGCTCATCGGCGACACCTCCGTCACGCAGCGGTGGCTGGTAGGTGCAGTGTAGTGGCACGCGAGTAGCCGCTACTACAGAAGCGCGGCGTGGCCGTGGAGCAGCCCGGCGGGTTGCTGGCCACGCTCATCGGCGACACCTCCGTCACGCAGCGGTGGCTGGTAGGTGCAGTGTAGTGGCACGCGAGTAGCCGCTACTACAGAAGCGCGGCGTGGCCGTGGAGCAGCCCGGCGGGTTGCTGGCCACGCTCATCGGCGACACCTCCGTCACGCAGCGGTGGCTGGTAGGTGCAGTGTAGTGGCACGCGAGTAGCCGCTACTACAGAAGCAGCACGCGAGAAAGCGAGTACACAAAAGTAGCACAGCACAACACAAGAATTGATGGTTTTTGTTTGTTTTCTTTTCCTATATGTCGTAGGATAATTGTACAAACAGGATTTTTACAAAAATTCTAGTATGATTGTAAAATACCGGATAATTAGAATCTAAGACAGATTTTGGCAATCGTCCGAGTAATGTTTAGGATTTTTACAAAAATCCAGCGTACCTTAGGTTAATCGCCAATTACCACCCATTTGCGCGCTCTAATTGGCTGACGTCATCGTTATGGACTGGCGGATGCTCTGATTGGCTATTTGTTATTATTGTGATTATTGTCAAATATTTCTCTAGTGTTTTGTACGAATTTTACGTTTTTTTATTAAAAAAAACTGAGTGCTCACAACAATCAAGAGACATTGAAGTACGATGAGTAAAGTGAGTGAATTGGATGTTATACAAGTGTCGGGCTCAATCAGTGCAGACAAATTAGAGGTTATATCCTAAAAATAACTTTTCTACACAGAGCTAAGAAAGTTCTACAGCACTTGTCAATATGGTTGTGCAAAACCTAAATGGACTTTCGAGCTAATTAATGTTCTTAAAACGTCAATTGAAGAATTAAATTCGGCAAAATTACGAAATAACCTCAAAACCCATCAGCAATATGTTCTGACCAATCAGACTGAAGTTGTTTTAAATCATGTCTTAGATTATCCAATCAGCATTCAAGTTTACGATTTTCCGAAACATACTAGGATTTTTACAAAGATCCTAAAAATTACTCGGACGATCGTGAAAATTTATTTTAGATTTCAATTATCCGGTTCTTTACAATCGACCTAGGATTTTTGTAAAGATCCGGCTTATACGATTATCCTACGACATATATAATTCTATCTCAAATCTAAAATTCTAAATAAAATTATTACCTTCACACTATGTATTATAAAGCAAAATTTTGTATTTATGGACGTACGTACATTGATGTATCCTCCAGCTCTCAAAATAACACTTTTCATTTTGTTTATTTGTTTGTTTTTATACCACTCATAGATTCCACGAGTAATTCGAGTATACAGCGTTACAGGAGTTCCTGTAATAGCGGTATAAGCTGAGGTAGGGGCCCGATTGGCCATCTGTTCGTCTATGTGTGACCTTCCGTCCTGTTTTGCTGTTTCATGTTGTTTGCACTGCAATTTGATGTTCAATGAATGTTTTCAAAGAACCTAAAACAATATACATATGTTTTCGGGGGCAGTCTTGTCACTATTTACACATTCATCGTCAATCTCATTGGCATGTTGCTATTTAGTTATCGCCGGCTTTAAGTGAATTATTAAAACCGTAGGGATTTATCTGTGCAGCCCGTTTGCACAATTTTATCGAAAGTAACATACACACTTTGCGGATTGGCTGTGTAAACGAAATAATCTGCAACGATTTCATACATACATTCGATAAAACTGCAAACAGACTGCACATATAAATCGCTGTCGTGTGAAGGCGACATTAATGTACATGAGAATAAAAAAGTACTCAACTGTGTCATTATGAACTTCAATCAAGAATACCCTAGAGTCTCAAAACGGCACCTCGAAATAACACCCACTTTCAAACTGGGAGCTTTTTTTACAAAGTATTATCTTCTTTGTTTCTTACTATTTAAATTTTATTTTGGAAAGAATTGTCATTTGATACAAATATATAGATAGACAGATACAAATATTCGTGTGGAGATTCGATTTAAAAAATTTCGTATCGCTTTTTGTTTTGCCAGTCGGTGCCATATTTGCGTTATCTAGGATATTCTTGATCGAAGATTCTGAAGATTAAACTTTCCACTAAAACCACAGAATTAAATATGAGTACTAGAGTGTATAGAAGTTGCACTCCGCAAAATCGTTTAAATACATTGCTACTCTTGCTCCGATACAATAAAGTGCAATAGGCTAGTTAACAAAATTTGGAAAATAGTTTAAAAATAAAGTTTGGTATCTATTTTACCTCAAAAATATATTATTTTAAGAAAAATAAGTCATTTTACCTATGAATTTTGCGTTTTAAGAAATGAACTCAAAATGACATCGAAAAAGGCCAAAACTGTCATGGCGTCTTGAATGACGTCACGCCTCGCGAAACATTCGTGTTTATTTATGACCGTCATTGTTCACACACACACACACACACACACACACTCTGTTCAATTATCGAAAATGACAGCAACAACAAATGTTTCGCGAGGCGTGACGTCACGCGTCTCTCATTCACGCGTCGCGTATTTTTATAATATCTCATTGGTGTTCAATGTCACGTAATTAAATGGCCAATTTTGCCGATTTTATTATCCGTAAATATTGGTAATCTTATTTATTTTAATGAAAAAAGTGTTTTTTTGGTTACTATTTAACATGATTGATCATTAGAAACCTTATGCTAGCCGATTTATTCTTAGTGGAAACAAGCCTATTCAGGTTGCACAGCGCAAAACATTCCCTTAGTAGTTGCCTGTCTTTCTATAGCATAGGTCTTATCTTTTCTGACGTATTAAATTTGTCCTCTCACTCAGAGGACGCTACTTGCGCGCGGAGTGACAGAGCCCTGCTAAAACTCACGTAATTTTCATTGCAGCGCGGCGAGATATCCAACTTCCAATATCTGATGCACTTAAACACCCTCGCTGGACGATCCTACAACGATCTGATGCAGTACCCGGTATTCCCGTGGATCCTGGCTGACTACGACTCGTTGGAACTAGACCTGAATGACCCGGCTACGTTCCGGGATCTCACTAAACCTATGGGCGCACAAAGCCCGGATAGGTTGGAGCAGTTCAGGAAGAGATATAAGGTAAGTATTTTTATAATACCACAGATTATAATACTATACATAATACTTATACAAAATCCTACTTGATGATAAGAGAATTTAATTACTCATTCAATTTTAGAGAACCACAAAGGGCTTTTTCAATTTAGACGTTTAAGTCTCATAAAATATTTCAACCAGCTCACTTAACTGATTTAAAACTAAACATTATACAGTTTGATTTCAATTTAGTAGACATTTTGCGCTCTTTCAATTTAGACGTTTTGAAACGGACTGCTGCCGCACGTCAGCAGGCTAGAAATCATACCGCGCCCGGACTTTTTTTTCTCATACAAAAGAAGTTGTGCGTTAGCAGTCCGGTGCACGTCATCCGTTGCCAAAATATTGCTCTAGCGTGCACTGGATTAAAAATGCACGACTTCTTTTTTGTATGAAAAAACAAAAATGTCCGGGCTCGGTACGATTTCCAGCCTACTGACGTGCGGCAGCAGTCCGTCTCAAAACGTCTTAATAGGCAACATGCAGTATTTTTATTTTTGTTTTCATTTTAAAGAATTCCATGAAGAAGAGACCACAAATATATTAAAAAATTAAAACATTCTAATTTATCGGAAAAAATGCGGCTTTAAATTGTCAGTTTAAATTTTCGCGCGAAAACGCACCCATAGTTCCAATGACGTCACTCCTGTCTGTCACTGGTCGACAAAGTCGTACTGTCGTGTTCGTCGCTGACTTTCATTTCATACTTTTGCATATTATTTGGACTTTCGATATATTTTTATGTAATAATTTAAAATGGACTATCCATCAACATCAGGTGATCATAACTATTCCACTAATATTCCGAAAAAAAGCCGTGTTGACTCATGTTTTGTGCCAATGTGTCCATCTAATTCAATAATGTTTCCAAGTAAATTGTTTTTGACTGGACCTTCTGACCCAAAACTGAGAAAAAAGTGGTTTCAAGCTGTGAAGAGGAAAGACAATTATTCTCCAAAGACCATTATTCGATGCTGTGAAGATCACTTTGACGTAAGTCGCTGCTTGTACCTATGTAAAAACACGTTAGTTACCTACCTACATAATAATTACAAAACTTGTCTATAACATTTTTAATTTTACAGTTGGAGAACGACGTCGAAAATTGGATAAAGTTTAAAATGTGTGGAGGAAAACTTTTCCTGAAAAAAGATGTGGTACCTCATTTTTTTGAATGCCAAAATAGAAAACCTAGATCAATAATAATGAAAAGGAAAAAACGTGAAATTCTTGAGAGCATTGAAAATACACCAGGTATAATTTTGATTTCTTCTTTCAGATTTATTCTTATACTAGAGACAAACAAACATTCAAACTTTCAAATTTATAATAATATAAGGATAATGCTTTCTAATAACTATATTATTATGTCTTTCATGTTTCAGATCCACCTTCAGAGTGTTCATTAATCACAGAAACACATGGCCCTCAAAATATTGAAATATCCAATGATAAAGGTGTACAGGTGTCTATATATCCTTATAAACGATCAAAACAAGTTCAAGTAGAAATTAAAATACCCCAAAAGACTGTGTGTTTATCACCTAAGCGTATCAATGTTAGGGATTGTAAAACATCACCAATGAAACTAAATATGTATAAAATTATTTATTGTAGTGACTCTAGTGATAGTGACAGTATCACGAGTTTATTTAAACCTCAAGATGAGACTGATAGTACTTCAGAATCTGTTTTAAGCGGATGCAAAGAGCTAAAACAAAGACAGTTATGTGACATAACAATGAGTCGGATAATGGCACATCCTCAGTTGTACATAGGGGTTCCACTTTCTTGCAATATTCTTGTAGATCTTCTACAAAAGTACTTAAAATGCAATCTTTGTCATATTTGCTTAGTTTTAAAAAAGCTACGACTGAATGAATCATTTTCTATTTTAGCAAATGATTTTGATATACATGAAACTACAGCAAGCAGAATATTTTCAAGAATTTGTTGGAAAATGGCTGAAGTATTAAAAAAGTTCATTATAAAGCCATCACGAGAGTCAGTTCTTGCCAACTTGCCGATTAGCTTCAGAAATTCTTATTCTAAAACATACTGTATAATTGATTGCCTTGAAATAGAAATAGAAGTTCCTAGTGATGCAGTACACCAATCTCTGACCTATTCCTCTTACAAGAAATGCAACACTCTAAAATATTTGATATCTTCAACACCAGACGGGGTTATAAACTTTGTCTCGGATGGTTTTGGTGGCCGAACATCTGATTTAAAAATTTTTGAAGAATCTGGATTTATGGAAATTTTACCACCTGGAGCTTGTATCATGGCAGACAGAGGCTTCAAGCACATTGAAGGAGTGTTGGCAAAAAAAAAAATTCAGTTGATTAGACCACCTAGTGTTAGTAACACTTCTAAAAGTTCAAAAGATGAAGTAGTAAGGTCGAAGAAAATTGCAAGCCTTCGAATTCATATTGAAAGAGTGATTAGAAGACTGCGCGAATTTGCTTTTCTAAAGCCACATGCCTGTGTTGATCATTTTCTAATCCCTCATTTAGACTATAGCATAATCATTTGTTGTGCGCTTGTCAATTTACAATCACCTTTAATTAAAATTGAATAAAAAAATAGTATTTACAAGCATAGATTTTTTTTTGTGTGCCATATGATAACAGCATTGTATCTGTGATGAATGCTGCAAATAAATTCTGGATAGATGCTGTAAATGTATTAAAATGCATGAAATTTAAATTTAGAAAAAGGTTTTAGAAAACAACATGCTTAAATATTATATATTTCTTTTAATTTTGGAAATACAGCATCAATCCAGAATTTATTTGCAGCATTCATCACAGATACAATGCTGTTATCATATGGCACACAATAAATATCTACTTCTTTTGATATTTCAAAATTTGGGTGTGCTATACAAAAAAGCGCCATTTTCCTTTGACTAAAAAACATTTGAAGTTGCACTTGTGTCCAACATTTTGCTGTTAGTTTATTGTCCTTTACATAGGAAAGTATGGAAGCTTCTGTTGAAGGACATTTCACCTCTACTGTATAATGTTCAGTAAGCCCGTCAGGTGTTGCACCAAAAATAGGATACTCCGCATTAAGAAGAAGTCCAGCTTCTTCAATTTGAATCTGAAATGCAGAAACAATGATATTAATTACTACAAAAGCCTTGAACCAAACATGACAAATTCTTTTATTCAAAACTAGCAACTGCCGGCGACTTCGTCTGCGTGGACAGTTATTTCTCTATCCCTCGGGGACAGTTCATTTTTTCGGGACAAAGGGTACCCTGTGTCTGTCCTTCTCTATACCCCTGACAACGTGTATGCAAAATTTCATGAGTATAGATGTAACGAACAAATGGACTTTCCCATTTATAATATTACGAGCGACCCGCTCTTGCTTCGCTTTGGTGTAGTGTAGAATTTGCCACATAACCACCATGTATTATACATATAAACCTTCCTCTTGAATCACTATCTATTAAAAAAAATGCATCAAAATCCATTGCATGGTTTAAAAGATCTAAGCATACACACTCTAAGCGAACACACGGACAGACAGCGGGATGCGACTGTTTTATTCTATGTAGTGATATTTAAAAAACAGAAAAACTAATGAAGTACCTTTTCTTTTTTGCTCACTACTTTGAGAACTTCTTTTTCTAGTTTTTTTCCTCTCTCCATTGCAATAGAAGTAAATTTTGAATGTTCTCCCATAATTTTGTTCAGAAGGGAACCAATTTTAGTTCTACAGTGAGCGGCTTCATGAAGAGTTGAGCCAGTAATTCTTCCGTATCTGTAAAAATAGAAAAAATAAAAATCGGTTGTTTACAGTAAATATGCCAATCAAGTTTATGCTATGTGGGCATGATAGTAAGTTTGCTTGTCCAAATTTGGAGATTCATGTTTTTTTTGTGATAAATACAATAAATAAAACTAAGCTAGAAGCCTTACAACTTACCTCAACTCAAACCACAATGGTGAATCACTTTGTTGTTTGGTGGTTGAAAAAATCAAATTAATATTATCAGCAGTCATTTTCTTTGATAATATTTCAAGAAATAATTGTGGAGTGTCTAACTTTCCAATCAAGCTTGAACACAAATTATGAATGCTCATAGTTTGTTGAGCTTCTTGAAAGTAGCGAAGAATACTTGCTCGACAATCTTTTTTTTTTACAGTATCTAGAAATTCACTTAAAATATCCACCTAAAAATATGCAGTTATTATTGTAACACACATTCAATAATTTCTTTAAATAAAAAAAACATAAAAACAACCTACTTACTTGAGAGAAACTGTTAGTGACTGAAATTTGACCCATTTCTTTGGCTTTTATAAAAGATTTTCCAGAAACACATGTAGATAATTTAGACTTTTTCTAATAACATGTGATGGACGTAATCGGAGGCTCCTCAGATCTTCTGTGCAACCATAGCAATAGTGCAGCAGCATGCTTACACCCACCTGGAAACAAATTTTAGTCATAATAATCCGTACCACATACAGTTTAACTTATTTTCATAACAGTTTAGTTATTTAAAAATAATCTTAATTCTTTACCTTCAGAAGCTGCACAATCTTCACATTGGCAGGACTGAACCAAGCTTTGCGTTTCATTTATAATAGCTGTAACACGATAACCTTCTTTACGTACTTTATGCTCCGGAGTAACTCGACTTTTTACTGTACATAATTCTCCATCTCTTTTAATTTGGACATAGCCGATTGCGTTATCGCCGTAAGATTCTCTTGTTGAGCTGAAATAACTGCTATGTGTAGAAGCCGCTCAATTAAATACAAAGTAAATATGCCAATATTATTATGATTTAAACATAGGTACCGTAGTAATTTAGTCCCTTTCATTTCTACACTTGAAAACTCTGCACTTTCGACAAAAAAAGTTACGACCATGTCAACACTAACTCTTGGTAAATTCCTGGCGTCTGCTTTCATAAATCCAACCTCCATTTTTATTTAAAAAACGTAATTAATATCCACTAAAATAATATTTACATTTACAACCATAACCTCAAATAAGTTGTCATAACAGGAGTGACGTCACTAAACGCTGATTGGTGTTTTAAAATACGTTCCGTTTCAAGTAATTTTTAAATCGTAATTATTATAAAAATCAACATTATATACAATAAAAACGTTGCAGTGGCCCTTCTTTTATATTCTTTTAACATTTTAATCATAAAATTTTCATAAATATTATATTTGCATCTTCCCTATTGAAAGAGCGCAAAATGTTGTAAAACATTAACTACAGTGCGAGGCAAACATCTTGAAATCAGGTGGGGATTGCGCGTAATGCGTATTTTGGGTACACGTAGCGGTTATGTATGCGGGCGGCGGGAGAGGGGCGCGCGCGCGTTATTGGTCGTTCACAAGTGCACATGCTCGAACTGATCCCCACTCCATCGAAAAAGTGTCAAGATGTTTGCCTCGTACTGTACTAAATTGAAATCAAACTGTATAATATTACACTTTTATCTGGTTGAAAGGTTTTATCGCTAACAAAATATTTGTTTGCAGGAATGGGACGACCCCCACGGCGAAACACCCCCATACCACTACGGCACCCATTACTCGTCCGCCATGATTGTTTGTTCGTATCTTGTCCGAATGGAACCTTTCACACAACACTTCCTCAGGTTACAGGGTGGCCATTTTGATTTAGCAGACAGGTACGTTTAATAGCTTAAAGTAAATAACATTTAATTAAACAGTTACTTTGGAGGGATATAAAATTCCAAAATCGTTTGATTCAAATGCAAAAAAATGATACAAGAACGTGATTAATAGGATCAGTTTTTTCCAGAATGTTCCATTCGATAAAAGAAGGTTGGAATTCAGCGTCCAGACACAACATGGCCGACGTGAAGGAACTAATACCTGAATTTTTCTATCTACCCGAGTTTCTAGTCAATTCCAATAATTTCGACTTGGGTAAATATTATTTTAAAATTACTTAGACTGCTTTTAACTTAAACGCAATAATTTTGCATTTATTTTTGACGACTGTAGTTGGGTTGAGTGATTATTACAAGGTCGTTGTTTCCGATTTTCGTAACAAGCTTGACTTCCAAATTTTTTAATACTTTCAGGTTCGAAACAATCAGGTGTAGCTCTTGGCGACATTGTATTACCCCCATGGGCGCGCGGTGACCCTCGAGAATTCATCCGATTACATCGCGCCGCCTTAGAATCCGATTTCGTATCCCATCGACTGCACCACTGGATCGACTTGGTGTTTGGATACAAGCAACAGGGGCAGCCTGCCGTGGAAGCTTGTAATGTGTTCCATCATCTATTCTACGAGGGAAACGTCGATATCTACAAGTAATTTTTCACCGGCTTATGTCAACATAAACGTCCTAGCTACTGCTAGGCGAAAACAAAAAAACAAGAAAAAATAGGCACATGGGAATAACCCTTAACGCGGCGCAAGCCAGTGCATTAGTAATTGCTAAAGAGCAGCTACGTTAACGTGTTCTTTGTGTTGCAGCATTGATGACCCACTAAAGAAAAACGCTACAATCGGCTTCATAAACAATTTTGGACAAATACCGAAACAATTGTTTAAGAAAGCCCATCCTAGTAAAAAGATGTCGCAGCGAAGCTCAACTATATTAGATCCTAATAACATTATCCCGTCGCAAGGCGTCACACCGCCCGAGAAATTATTCTTCCACAATTTGGAGAATTTGAGGCCCTCTTTACAGCCAGTAAAAGGTAATATTGGTGTAACTTTCGTGCTATGTTCTTTTGTTTCACCAGCTTTTAATGGGGAAGGCAACTGTCAAAATGGCGCTGCGTACGCTTGTTCCATGAGAACTATCAAAACAAAGTACTTTTACTTTAAAAATCGTTTTTATAGCTTTAAAATTATCAAATTCTGTGTAATAGGCTGTAAAAATATTGGCGCTTATAAATTCCCGAAAAATCTGGATATTAAAAAAAAAAAATCTGTAAGAATAAAAACGTCTTAATTTGGCTTTCAATTCCGCCACTTGCATTGTAGAAATGTCTTTTATATCCATTTTGGGTCAATGGGTCTTTTTCGGTAAAAAAAACCACATAATAAATACCTATTTTCCCATACATTTTGTTCTGAACGTCTACTATCTTAGGAACAAGCGTACGCAGCGACATCTACAATTAGCTTTGCGTTACCAACCCCATTCGTCAGTCTCAGGCCGCGTTTCCACCTGCAAGAAGTGTCCCACAACCTTTCGGACAGTAGCTTACAAGTGTTAACTAATGGTATTAGCAAATGCACTGGCGGCAGTTTGTCAAGCGTTTATAAGCTACTGTGTGACAGACCCACCGGTGGCACACAGGTGGGACACTTCTTGCATACGTTTTCTTGCAAGTGGAAACACGACCTTATGTTTATTGATCTGGTAGAGAATCCAAGAAACAAATAATGATTATTTTTACAGAAGTAAAAGGGCCCGTAGGACAAATTCTTTACACAGATAAGGCCATACTAGCCGTGGAGCAAAATAAAGTGCTAATGCCTCCTTCATACAATAAATACGTGGCGTGGGGCTTCGCGGACCATTCCCTTCGTATCGGTAACTACGACAACGATAAGGCGGTGTTCGTTTGCGAAGCAGTCGCGCAGGCGTGCGGCGAGATTGTCACGTGCGTGTGCCCGTCGGCGAAGACGATAGTTACTGCTGGAACTAGCACGGTAAGTTGGTTTTAGTCGCCAAAATGTAGCCGATTTATACATAAGTATTACGGTTTTCTCATATAATCTGTAGAAACAATGTTTTTTAACGAATTTCGTTAAATCCTTACTTCCTTTCTAATATTATAAATGCGAAAGTCCGTTTGTTTGTTACGCCTTCACGTCTTAACTACTGAACCGATCCTCATGAAATTTTACATACACGTTGCCAAGGGTACAGAGAAGCACATAGGGTACATTTCATCCCGAAAAAAAGGTACTGTTCCCGAAGGATAGCAAAATAACTTTCCACGCAGACGAAGTCGCGGGCATCAGCTAGTTATTCCTATACTAGCGGCCGCCCGCGGTTTCACCCGCGTGGTTCCCGTTCCCGTGGGAATATCGGGATAAAAGTATTCTATGTTTTAATCTAGGCTATCTGCTATCTGTATGCCAAATTTCAACCAAATCCGTTCAGTAGTTTTTGCGTGATTGAGGAACAAACATCCAAACCCACAAACTTTCACATTTATAATATACGCCAGTCATCTTAGACACAAAAATCGCGTTAGGTCGCAAAAATTTGCAAAGTTGTGTGTTTTTGGGATGTTGTTAGGATACATACGAATAGTGTAAATCCAAATTTGCAACCCTGAAAGACCTGTGTTAGCTTCGTAGTGCTCGAAAAAACTCAACTTTTTTCAGTTTTTGGCCAACAACTTCTAAAAAATGCATTCTACGGCAAAGTCGTCTATGATACTTTTAAAGAAGATAAAATTACCAACAATTTGAGTGTAAATTCAGCTCTGAGTGTCATATATATCTTGAGATACACACTTCAAAAACGGGCCATTTTTGACAAAAAGTTATAAACTTGTAATAAAACTAGTCTTTCGAACCAAACATCGTCTAAAATACTCATTCTACGAGGAAAGACATAAGAAATAAAGTTGTAGAACAGTTATTTAGCTTTACTTTAACCCCCTTACTAATAAAGATTGTATAGCAGCTGCATAGTTACACAGTGTTTTGTCACTTTCTTTTTAATGTCAAATTCAAATAGTTTGACAGAGAGTAACCATTGTGTAACTATACATCTGCTATTCAATCTTTATTAGTAAGGGGGTAATAGTAATAAAAACGCTTAAGTACCAATTATTTTCTTGTCATCAAGTAAAAGAAAAATATTAGAAAATCAGATTTTTCAAGAAATTGAGCTTTGAATGAAAATTGTTATCAACATTGCACAGTTATCTATAAATTGTTAATTTATTATCGATTTATACACCTTATTGTTGTAATTGATTAATAAATGGTAGGTAATTGACGTGTTGCGTGTTTCTGTCGCAGGTGTAAGCTGAGGTCCCTCCATCACTTCGCCACTGTGACATTATTAAAAAATAACACATTAATATTAATTGTGTTCGATTATATTTTATAGGATAAACAATTTAACGCTGATTGGTGTCTTTCTTACCATTTAAAAGAGTCCTACAATTCATCAGGCTTCTTTTTTTGAAATTTCCAAATTTCTATTTTTTTTTTACCTGATACAAGAGAACTATTATTAGTACTAGAGCATTTTTTTTAGTCTTGAACTAAAGTGAAATAACTGTTCTACAACTTTTTTTTCATGTTTTTCCTCGTAGAATGAATATTTTTGTCAGTATTTTGATCAAAACACTAGCACACTATTAATATCAAAATTTTTGGTAAAAATTACCCAATTTGAGGTGTTGTATCTCTAGATATATAATGACATACAGAGCTAAAATTACACTCAAATCGTTGGTAATTTTATTTTCTTAAAAAATGTTATTTTAAACTTTGCCGTAGAATGCATTTTTTAGAAGTTGTAAGCCAAAAACTGAAAGATGGCGAATGATTTCGAGGTTCCTCCATCATTTCGCCACTGTGACTTCATTATTGAGATTTGGCAGCCTACTCAGGCTACGCTTTGATTTCTTCTCTTGTTTTACCAATTACACCTTCCATAACCCCTAAAAAGGAAACAAATACCTTCCAGTCGGCACCTCCATTCGCGCCAAAAGTCTGTTAATTATAGGAGGGTTATCGCTCGGCTAATGTTTTATTTCAACTAATTTACATAAAACCTTAATAAATTATATACCTAAACCTTCTTCATAAATCACTTTATCTATTAATGAAAACCGCATGAAAATCCGTGCAGTAGTTTTTGAGTTTATCGCGAAGAAACAGACAAATGCGGCGGAGAACTTTTTTTTATAATGTGAAGTGATTACACGTTAACATTAATTGTATTTAATTTTATACAGTTTTCCGCTGATTGTCATCTTTTTTATCCTTCAAAAGAGTCCTACAGCTCGTCAGGATTCATTTTTTTGAAAAATCTGATTTCCAAATTTTTGTTATCTGATAACAAGAGAACAATTATTGGTCCTAAAAAGGTTTTCTTTATCCTAAATTGAAGCTAAATAGCTGTTCTACAACTTTGTTTCTTACGTCTTTCCTCGTAGAAAGAGTATTTTAGACGTTGTATTGTTCGAAAGACTGGCTTTACTACAAATTTAGTCAAAAATGGCACGTTTTTGAAGTATGTATCTCGAGATGTATATGACACTCAGAGCTAAAATTGCACTCAAATTGTTGGTAATTTTATCTTCTTTAAAGATGTCATAGACAACTTTGCCGTAAAAGGCATTTTTTAGAAGTTGTGAGCCAAAAACTGAAAAACGTCGAGGTTTTTCGAGCACTACGAAGTTAGCACAGGTCTTTCAGGGTTGCAAATTTGGATTTACACTATTGCCCCCTTACTAATAAAGATTGTATAGCAGCTGCATAGTTACACAGTGTTTTGTCACTTTCTTTTTAATGTCAAATTCAAATAGTTTGACAGAGAGTAACCATTGTGTAACTAAACATCTGCTATTCAATCTTTATTAGTAAGGGCTTTGGTATATATCCTAACAACATCCCAAAAATGCAGGACCTTGCAATTTTTTGCGACCTAGAATGTTTAAGATGACTGGGGTAATATTAGTAGGATCTCCGTTCATCCATTCCAACATAAAGGAGATGTCCCAGCGTTGCCCCAGTTTCATTTTATTTAATTACTTTCATAAATAAAAAATGCGAATTACATTTTATTTAGGTACTAGCGGCCGCCCGCGACTTCGTCTGCGCGGAAGGGTTTTTTGCTATCCCTCGAGAACTATACTTTTGAGATTAATTATACTTCGAGATGAAAAGTACCCTATGTCCTTCTCTGTACCCCGGACAACGTGTATGCAAAATTTCATGATGATCAGTTCAGTAGTTAAGACGTGAAGGCGTAACAAACAAACAAACGGACTTTCGCATTTATAATATTAGTAAGGATAGTATCAGTCAAGAATTATTTTATATTTAGAAAAATCATTACAAAAACATTAAGTTTTTTTCTGAAGTATTTTGTGAAAAAAATGTAAGTAAATACTACATAGTACTATCATGATAAAAAAAATTGATTTAAAAGCGTTTTAACTTAAAAATCCCACTTTTTAATGCAGAAAATAATTATTAATCTGATTGGCTTAGTAGCAAAAGGACCTATTCGCAAAATGCCACACGGCCAAAAAAAGGCCACGTTCTCAGAATGACTTGTTCACGAAAGGACCTATTCGCATAATACCTCATTCTCAAAAAGACACATTCGCATAATGCCTTATTCGCGTAATGACCTATACTCAAAAGGACACATTTTTTTAAATACCTGCCAGCTTTAACGTTAACAGCAAATGATTGGTAATTATCATGTATTAATAAGTAAAATATTTTAATCCGTCAGCTCCGCTAAATTTATATCTATAATATAAATTTGATAAGAAATTTAAAAAAATATTGACTAATTTAGAGACACAGGAAATTACTGTGGAACAATTCTTCAAACAAATTATTTATTTGCAACTTTTAATGTAAAATTGCAATACATTTTTTTATAATACATCTACTTCTTACCTTATAATGATTGATATTACAAATAAAAATGATTATAAAAAGAAAAATAATAAAAAAAAATTTGAAAAAATTTGAAAAATTCATACCTTTCCTTTAAGTATAGTAATCTGGCATACTCTTGTTGATTTTTAATAAAATGATAAGAAATGACGATTTATAAGTTAGTATTTTTTTCATATTTATATGTATATGGATTATTTTACCTTTCTGAAATACTAAATTTCTGGTTTTATAAACAATACAGTGTATCCAATCTACTTTAACCCCCTTTCAGGATTGCACTTTATCCAGGGACACATTGTATACAGGCATAGTTTCACTAACAAACACTTAGAGAAAAATGAGGCATTTTGAGAATAGGTCATTCTGAGAATAAGTCTTTCTGCGAATGAGTCCAAAGGAGAATAGGGCATTCCACGAATAGGGCATTTTGAGAATGAGGCATATCGCGAATAAGGCAATATGCGACTGCAGGGCATTTTGCGAATAGGTCCTTTTGCTACTAAGCCATCTGATTCTAGAGAAAAATACCTACTCTGACATATTACTTTGATTAGGACGCGATAGACTTTCATTTTTTGAGAATGGTGAGGCAAATGGCATAGGCGCGATGGGACATGACTGTACGAGCAAACCCGTACATTTTCGTATGTTTCATAATTTGGCGAAGTAAGCAGAACGTGGCCTGCGCGCCGCTCGATCAATTTGTAAATCAGTCGCAATAAATAACTCGTGAAAACAACATCTTTTCATTTTCCTCCAAATTGACCGCGACCGGCATTTCGGAATCATCTATCAATTTATCATCGGTAACAATCCGTATGTATGGTCAACAGACCATACATAATTTATGGTCCTTCGAGCTACGAAAAGCGGGACCTTACGCGACACGTGTGTGATCTAAACCGTTTCGTGTAGTGTTTTCCGCTGAAACAGCAATATCAGAACATTTTACCTGGTGAAGTGCACGTTGGAGGAGCGTCAGCCAAGGAACACGACCTGAACTAAAGGCAGTCGCAGTTAAGCAGATTTTACAAGTAAGATCTTTCCATATTATCGCTTACGTAACAATCGCAACGACAAAATGGAAGATCTGTTAACAAATCAATGCCAAATCTATGGAGCTATGGAAAAGCTCCTAACTAATTTTAAAAAGGACGGTGCCGAGCGAAAGACGGCCGATTATATCAAGAAAAAAGTAAATCTTTTAGATGACTACTGGAAAGAGTTCCAGAACAATCATTTGCAATTATGCAACGTAGGTGATGAGTCACATGATTATTTTGTGGGCAATCACTATCAAAAAGCTCATGATTTTTATAAAACAACTCGGGACTACATCTTGCTTCATCCCAAACCTTTATTGAAACCAGCTACACCGATGGCCTCCCCGGTACTTTCGCCGACGGTCTCGGTGGAGCACCTTAATTTACCAACATCAAACAACAATCAGTCTCATGAAACTTTACATACTATTCCGAAATTTAGATCGCAAGGTACTAATAGTAAGCTTGACGAAATTCTAAGAAAGCAAACTAGCAATTTTAGAGCCTTTTCACGTACTATTTCAAACTTTAACATTGATTTGTTATCAGAAAAATGGGAATTCCAAGATGCTTTAAAAACATTAGAGTTTCGATGGTCAGTTATAGATGCGTTACATTGGGAGTTGGACAGTGAACTCGAGGGTAAAGATGAAAGATATGATCAAACATTTTCTTTTCATGAATCAACATATAACAGCATAAAGAAACAAATTAACAGCAAATTATGGTCCGAAAAACATAGAGAACAATCAACCCCTCTCATAGATATCCCTATTTTTGGAGCAAACTATCAACAATGGGTATCTTTCAAGGACCTTTTTACTGAGATTATCCATAGCAATCGTTCACTTTCTAATGCCCAAAAGATGCAGTTTCTGAAAACGAAACTTAGAGGTGAAGCTGAGCGTTTAGTGCAGCACCTTCAGATTAGTTCTGATAATTATAATGTATGTTGGGAAATACTTAATCACCGTTTCAACAATCAGAAGCTTATTTTTAATTCACATATCAGTATTTTGATGAATTTACCAAGCATGTCACAACCTACTATTAACATTATCAAACGTATTCATGACACAACAATGGAGAGTCTGAATGCTATCAAAAACATGGGTATCAATATCAGTACATGGGACCCATTATTGGTTTTCATTTTGACCCAAAAATTAGACTCGGAAACACACACCGAGTACACGGCCTCTCTGAAGCATCCTCGGGAGTTGCCGGTTTTAGCAGATTTTCTTTCTTTTTTGGAAAGTAAATTTACAACGATGGAATCTTCAAAGCGAAAAGAAAGCGGTCAGCAGAACAAAAATTCTTCATCTAATAATTATTATACTAACAGTAATAATTATCCTAACAATTATAAATATCCTAACAATAACAATAATTATCAAAAAACATATCATTATAAACAAGCATACACGGGGAACAAAATTATACCCCAGTCGATAAATAAAACGAGTTTTCGGTCAAGCAAAAACTGTCTCGTATGCAAAATCGGCGAACATCGCTTATTTTATTGCAAACAATTTCAAGAAATGACACCCGTCGTCAAGCGGCAAACAATTGAAAGGTTGAATTATTGCGCAAATTGCTTGTTTGATCATTACGGTAACAAATGTATTTCGAACAAACGATGCCGCGAATGCAGCGAGTGTCACAATACGATACTCCACGAAGCATGCGGTAAGCAAGAATCAAACTCAGCACCGGGAGTATCGAACTCGTCGGGTGGTCGTATTTAAACAACATTGAATTAGCGGACCCCGAATTTTATATAAGTCGAAACATCGATATTTTATTAGGGGCCGACATTTACTCGCAAATCATGCTTGGAGGAATCTGCAGATTAAGCGAAAACATACCTATTGCGCAAGAAACACGCTTAGGTTGGATTCTGTGTGGAAATATGAATAGTTTTCATTGCAATGTAGTTCAAATTAACACAGATTCCATACAACGTTTTTGGGAAATTGAAGAAGTTTCTTCGGAGCACTCATCTTTATCATCAGAAGATAGTGAGTGCATCCAGTTCTACAAAGCTACAACAAAAAGATTAGAAGATGTTAGATATGAAGTGTGTCTTCCTCTTATCAATAATTTTGAAGAACACTTAGGAAAATCGAAATCTTTCGCGATAGCGCCATACAAACAGTTAGAGAGAAAGTTCTGTAAAAATGAAAAAATAGCACAAGATTATAAACAATTTATCAACGAGTATGAACATATAAAGCACTTACAACCATGTCATAGCAACACGCAACCGGAATGTTACCTACCACAACATTGTGTGTTACGGGAAGATTCCAGTACAACATCATTACGTGTAGTGTTCAACGCTTCTTCGAGAACAACATCTGGGAAAAGTTTGAACGACCTCATGTTCAAAGGTCCTAACTTACAAAATGACCTACAGTGCCTCATTTTAAAGTTTCGACAATATCAAATAGCATTCACAGCGGACATAGAAAAATCATTCTATACTGATGATTTGATACATGGAACACATAATTTGGAGGATGCCAAAAAACTACAACAGGATTTGATTGCACTACTAAAAAGGGGTGGATTTAATTTACGGAAATGGTCCTCTAATTTCCCTGAATTATTAGAAAACATAGATGTAGCACAAAGCTATCAGCAAAACAAGAATTTCAACATGCCAGAGTCTTCAAAAACTCTTGGCCTTATATGGGATCCAAAACAAGATGAATTTTCATATCAATTTAAACCTGAGTTGCCAGCAAAAAAGATAACAAAAAGATACGTCATTTCCGAAATATCAAAGATTTTTGATCTTCTTGGTTGGATAGCGCCTGCTACAACAAAATTTAAAATATTATCTCAGAAACTATGGACCCTAGACTTACAATGGGACGATGAAATTCCAGAAAATATAGCAATAGAGTGGAAAGCGTTACAAAATGACGTAATAAACATTAACTTAATAAAAATACCTAGATGGATAGGTACTAAACCAAACATTAGTATCGAATTGCATGGCTTTTGCGATTCGTCTACAAAAGCTTATGCGTGCGTTATTTACGCAAAAATCAAGGAAGGTGATCAAGTTATTATCAAGTTAGTTGCAGCAAAGTCGAGATTAGTACCGAAAAGCAAAAACGTATCATTAACAAGGTTAGAGCTGTGCGGGGCAGTTTTGTTATCTAAACTGATGACCAATGTTAAAAACTGTCTTGCAGAATACAACATAGAATCAATTGGTTGGACCAATTCAACAGCAGTTTTGGGTTGGTTACAGGGGGACCCCGCCAGGTGGAAGACGTTTGTGGCCAACCGGGTACAAGAAGTTACCAAAGTCATACCTCCAGTACAATGGAAATATGTGAAATCAAGTGACAACCCTGCGGATTGCGCCAGCCGCGGCTTATCAATAACACAGTTGCAGGGATTTTCACTATGGTGGCAGGGCCCCACATGGCTGCCATCTTATGAAAAAGATGAAAGTAACAATCTTTCAATTTATTCAACAGATGAAGAGGTAAAAAAGTCGAGTCAAGTTACCGCTATTACGCAACAGCAAGCAAACAATCAAAACATTATTTCCATGTTATTGAATAATTACAGTTCTTTAAGAGACATACTACACATATTAGCATGGTGTTATCGTTTTATATCCAATGCAAGCAAGCAAAGCAATAACAAAAATAGATACATAAACATAGAAGAAATAAGGAAAGCAAGAACAAGCATTATCAAGCACACACAGCAAGGAGCTTTTTCGGAAGAGATTCATAACTTACAAAGCGAAAGCAAGCTAAGCACAAAAAGTAAATTATTATCATTAAATCCGTTTTTGGATGATAAAGGAATTGTACGCGTGTGTGGAAGATTAAAGCATACAAATATCAATGATGACATGTGGCACACGGAGTACTTGTCAAAACTATCAGCGAGAGAGAAATGGCAGCAACCTGAAAGCAACATGAAATTAAATGATATCGTTTTAATTAATGAAGACCATTTTCCTCCAGGAAAATGGCTAATGGGAAAAATTGTAGAACTATTTCCAAGAGCCGACGGATACGTAAGGGTAGTCAAACTGAAAACAAAAAACGGTTTTATCAAACGCCCGATATCAAAATTATCAAGATTACCGGTTGACATTGAAACCAATTATGACGCACCTGAAACATCGAATCAGCAATATGACCCGAAACATGACGAAGTCATTGACCCTTATCAGTCGAAAAAAAGATCGATTCGCAAGAGAACTAAAACTCAGCGATTTAACTTCACTAGCATGGCTGTATCATTTTTATTATTTTTTATAACAATACTTTCGAACACGGAAGCTTTGCAAACAACCCTATTTAAACAAGATCAAGGACTATATTTTGATAAGGTATGTGACATGCGATTGGCAAGAGATGAATGGAAAATTATCATTTACTACGAAATGGAACCTTATTGGAGTGGACTTAAAGCTCTCAATATTTATTCAGACAACTTAGAAAAAACATGCAATGCAATACGAGAACAAAGTCATTGTGATATCGTTATTACACAATTAAAACACGGGATCTCCGACCTTGAGTACTACAACAGCATGCTGCTTGGTCAGCAGTCGGGAGCGCCCGCCAACGCAATCAGACAGCGGCGCGGGCTCATTGACGGGGTCGGTACTATCGCGAACACATTATTCGGTGTATTGGATCAGCGGTTCGCGGAAAACTACAAAAGGGACATTCAACAATTGCGAGACAATCAAAAACATATCACTTTATTTTGGAAAAATCAGACCTCGATAATTGAAGCTGAGAACAACCTTTTAAAGCGAACTGCAGACACTATCAACAAACAGCATAAAATGATAAACCAACATATAAATAAATTAGAAAGAGCATTGAACGAATTGACTAAAAAGACAGAAATTAACTCTATCATAAACGAGTTCACATTAGGATCGATTGTAGCAAGCAATCTATTAAATAACTTAAAAACTATTCAAAATACGCTTATCGACACTATAACTGACATTTATCATGGGCGGTTCAATCCCCATTTACTAACTCCCGAACAGATACGAAACGAATTAAGTACGATTGCTAGTCAGCTTACTAAAGATCAGATGTTAGCGGTTGATGACGTACACCTGAACATACAGAGGTTCTACGAATTATTGAAAGTAGAAGCACGAATGCTACCAGATTATTTGATTTTTGAAGTGCAACTGCCACTTATCAGTCGAGACACTTTTGAGATCTATCGCATTATCTCGATCCCACAGCAAAGGGGCGATATCATGCATAGTATAGTACCTATTTCGGAATACATTGCGATTAGTCTGAAAAAAGATAGTTTTATTATTATGACAGGTAACGATGTGAGATCATGTAAACAGTTGGAAAAAGCTTACTTATGTCATATTTTAAAACCTATATATCAACTGAAAATGGAGACTCAATTCTGTAAGATAGAGAATTCTAAATGTAAAACTAACATAAACAAATGTCTAAATCTTTGGATAGAAAGTCATACGTTAAACAATTATATTTATTTCTGTTGCGACCGGTGTCAGTTGCGAGAAATGTGCGCGGATCAAGTTACCGCACAACAGCTGACGAGTGCCGGTATATTAAGTATAGATCATGATTGTATTTTAAAAACAGACAACTTTACTGTATTGGCATATAAAGAACAGTCAAACCAAATTAACATTCGTCCAGAGATATACACACCCGTAATCGCTCCTATTAATCATATTTTAAATATCTCACTTCCACAAATTCCCTTAAACATAACGGGATTGGACACCGGAAAAGATATAACAGAATTAGGAGAAAAGATCAAAGGGATGAAAGAAAACGCGGAGGTTATAGAATCAGAGAGTATGTCTTTTCACGACGTACACCACTACAGTATGATCTATGGAATCGTCGTGGTAATAGGCATTGTAACTTTCGTCGTGTTGGTCCGTCGCGTGCGTTGCCGCTGCCGCGGGAGGGAGCCGCGCGTGCCGGAGGCGGGCCCGCCCCAGCTGGAGCTGGAGGCTCGCCCGCCTCACTCCGAAGTACCAGTGAGTGTAAGTGCTGTGCGTAGTGCGCGTTTAGTGAGCGATGATAGTGAGAATGTTGTGCATAATACGCGTTTAGTAAATAAATCGACGTCTCCCGATTTACGTGATCGTTTTTAAGAAAAACTGAGACTAACAAACATTCTTTTATTATTAAGTAATCATCTTATCCTATTAAAATAAAATATCACCCAATTTATATTTCCTAAGTATTTCCTATAATGTAACATTAAAATGCAAATTACGAACTCATGATTGTAATACTTATTAATATTATCATTTAAATCATGACTAACATAGAACACTAAGAATATTGTTACTAACTAAATGAAATATTTAAGATAACATGAAATTAAGTATTAACTATTTTATGTTATGAATATGTGAACTTAAACTATCTCTACATTATTATTGTATTTTTGATGTATTCCTGTTGCCCGGGAATATGTACGAGCAAACCCGTACATTTTCGTATGTTTCATAATTTGGCGAAGTAAGCAGAACGTGGCCTGCGCGCCGCTCGATCAATTTGTAAATCAGTCGCAATAAATAACTCGTGAAAACAACATCTTTTCATTTTCCTCCAAATTGACCGCGACCGGCATTTCGGAATCATCTATCAATTTATCATCGGTAACAATCCGTATGTATGGTCAACAGACCATACAATGACCTTTATAGAAAAAAACAAATGGTTATTATTCATTTAATTGATTTAAACATTTCAGTGTGAATTATTTTAACGATAAACTGTTGAAAAGTTCAAGCGTTTGTCGTATCGTAGACAGTCTAGGGTGGACTTTTATTCTTTGTTTTGATTTGCCTCGTTTTCTTATTAGGTCGTAACAGTATGGCAATACTGGGCAAGGCGACGGAAACTAGCCGTGAAAGTATGTCTGTATGGGCACGAGGAAGCAGTCACGTGTTTAGCAGCGAGTCCTGCGTACAATCTAGTCGTGAGCGGAAGCCGCGACGGGCAGGCCATAGTGTGGGACGTGGAGCGGGGCGCGTTCGTGCGCCAGCTGCTGCCGCCGCTACACGCGCCCTCGCCGCCCGTGTCCGCGCTCGCTATAGACGACCTCACTGTGAGTATATTGTAGCGACGGGCAGGCCATAGTGTGGGACGTGGAGCGGGGCGCGTTCGTGCGCCAGCTGCTGCCGCCGCTACACGCGCCCTCGCCGCCCGTGTCCGCGCTCGCTATAGACGACCTCACTGTGAGTATATTGTAGCGACGGGCAGGCCATAGTGTGGGACGTGGAGCGGGGCGCGTTCGTGCGCCAGCTGCTGCCGCCGCTACACGCGCCCTCGCCGCCCGTGTCCGCGCTCGCTATAGACGACCTCACTGTGAGTATATTGTAGCGACGGGCAGGCCATAGTGTGGGACGTGGAGCGGGGCGCGTTCGTGCGCCAGCTGCTGCCGCCGCTACACGCGCCCTCGCCGCCCGTGTCCGCGCTCGCTATAGACGACCTCACTGTGAGTATATTGTAGCGACGGGCAGGCCATAGTGTGGGACGTGGAGCGGGGCGCGTTCGTGCGCCAGCTGCTGCCGCCGGACCTGTGGTGAGCACAGGTCGCATGAGTCGGTCGCAAAAGCGTAACTGAACAGACACGCTTCTAAAACACGCGTTCATTATGCGTGGTCAAAGCATAGAAGCAGATAATTTTTTTGTACATTTACAATGCACGTATGCAGCGCACTGCTTCAACAATCAAACGACGTGTGCATAGGCTCTCAAATCATATTCTGTACATTTGAATAAGTCTTTATATTTCGTTCATTTCGTCGCAGGGCGACATCGCAACGTGCAGCGGAAGCTGGCTGCACGCGTGGTCCATAAACGGCGAGCTACTAGGCTCGGTGGACACGACGGGCGGCTCGCACCAGGTGCTGTGCGCGGCGTTCAGTCAGACGCGCGAGTGGGACCCGCTCAACGTCATCATTACTGGATCTTCAGACGGGGTCGTAAGGGTGAGTCATATGAAAATATTAAATGTTTTTTACAATAAGTTTTTAAGTTTGTCTAGTTTCGTCTACTAAAACGTAAACTAATAACTTTTTGTAAACTATAAACTGAAAAAGGATATCGTTTTTCTGATAAACTAAATACAATGAAAAACGAAACGATATCGAGTTCGTATCGAGAACAAATGTCAAGTTTTGATATTTTGTACAGCGCCATTTACTAAAGAGAACTAAGATTTACAATACAAAAATAAATAAAAACCTGCCAAGAGCGAGTCGGACTCGCGCACCGAGGGTTCCCTACCATCATAATTGCACCATCAAACCACACTGCAGAGTAGAATAATAAAATTGGTATTGCAGTTTTAGGTCAGCGCCATCTCTTGAGCGATATTGGAACTAATGTTACGTGCCGGACTACAGAGACGTCTCTACAGCTGCGCCACACAGATCTCGAAAACGGAAGGTCGTAGCGAAAATCTGATTACTTGTATGTATAGCCGTTAGTTTGTCGGAGTTTGTCGCACAAAAACCAGAGTTTGTCGGTCTAGCGTTTAGGAGATACGTGTGGCGCAGCTGTAGAGACGTCTCTACAGCTGAGCCACACAGATCTCGAAAACGGAAGGTCGTAACAGAAATCTGATTACTCGTGTGTGTAGCCGGTAGTTTGTCGGAGTTTGTCATCAAGAACCAGAGTTTGTCGGTCTTGCGTTTAGGAGATATGTGAGGATACGCTGTGGAGACCTTTCTATCTGGATCTTGAGAACGGAAGGTCGTAGCAAAAATCTGATAACTCGAGTGTGTGGCCATTAGTTTGTCGGAGTTTGTCACCAAAAATCAGAGTTTGTCAATCTTACGTTTAGAAGATATGTGGGGGTATGCTGTAGAGATAATTCTACCTGGATCTCGCGATCGGAAGGTCGTAGCGAAAATCTAACATATCTCCTAAACGCAAGACCGACAAACTCTGGTATTTGGCGACAAACTCGGTCGAACTACCGACTATAGATATGACTAATCAGATTATCGCTACGACCTTCCGTTCTCAAGATCCAGGTAGAAAGGTCTCCACAGCGTATCCTCACATATCTCCTAAACGCAAGACCGACAAACTCTGGTTCTTGGTGACAAACTCTGACAAACTACCGGCTACACACACGAGTAATCAGATTTCTGTTACGACCTTCCGTTTTCGAGATCTGTGTGGCTCAGCTGTAGAGACGTCTCTACAGCTGCGCCACACGTATCTCCTAAACGCAAGATCGACAAACTCTGGTTTTTGTGCGACAAACTCCGCCAATTTAACGGCTATACATACAAGTAATCAGATTTTCGCTACGACCTTCCGTTTTCGAGATCTGTGTGGCGCAGCTGTAGAGACGTCTCTACAGCTGAGCCACATGTATCTCCTAAACGGAAGACCGACAAACTCTGGTTTTTGGCGACAAACTCCGACAAACTATAGACTTCATCATGGTATACTCAAAATGTCAGATTTCCAACTTTTTTTTGTGGCGCAGCTGTAGTCCGGCACGTACTAATGTTAACTTTTTTAGAAATTCGATAATTTCTAAAAAAGTGTGCTAAATTGAGATATCGTTTTATTTTTCCTGTAATCTTTATATAAACTGCTATCACATAGAATTATTTCAGATTTTTCTCTTTGCAAACTTTGAAGATAAGGGGGGGGGGAACGGTATTTTTTTTTTTACATTTATCATCATAAGTCGAATACTATGCGGCCTAAAACAAAAAGAAAATGATTGAAAATGTGCAAACGATACTCTTTCATATGATACCCCACATGCCCTAGTAGCCCCATTTAAAATTTTTCAGATCCCTTTTCAGTCCCTGTTGTAGAAAAGATATTTATTTTTTTATTTATTTCTTATTTGCAAAATAGTTGGGCGAATGTCATCTTAAACCATAGAAATAGAATGTCAAAGAACAACAATGTCAATAAACAGGTGATCCGAAAACGAATGCATACATTTTATATGAGATACGTAAAATATGACTTAGATTCATAAAATATGACTATATATGGCAAAGGAAATTAATAAACTATGTTCCATACTGTTTTCTTCGTCGGTAAACAAATAAATGTAGCGAAATTTGGTTTTAGAGAAATGTGTGGCAATATCTTATTTACCTGTGAAAAGTGTGATTACTTGGATTATTTCTTTTTGTCACATCACAATTACTTAGAGCACAAGACACCATGGCTCCACGATACCTTTATTTAAAATTCTAATTAAGATTAACAAATATTTTAAACAAACTGTGATTGCTCATTTGCTAGGCGGGACGCTAGGGGCTCTTACTGTAAAAAATGTTGGCACATGTCACTTGATCCTTTGTCTCTTTTTTATATAGACCGTGTCCGTATGATGTTAACTTCTCTTTTCCACGCTTTGTTGGTCTCCTTGAGCGCAGCGAAAATTTTTCTGTCTATGTCTTAAACTGTTCCAAATTTCAAGTTGATACTATTAGTAGTTCTCGAGATATCCAGCTGTGACAGACAGACAGACAGACTGAGTCACACCATAAGGGTTCCTTTTTTACCATTTTGGTACAGAACCCTAAAAACCACACGTTATGCGAAATGACAACGACAATTTGATTCGTACTCAATAGGACTCCGATTCGAGCCAAGGGTTCTGAATTTCAGTTATTTACAGAAGCTTTTGACCCGTCTTGAAAAAAAGGCATTTATCAAGACATTTTACAAGCTTTTATTAAGTTTCACCTGTTTATAAATAAAATATGTATAATTGTACCTTTTTAGATGTGGTCAATAGATTACATAGCAGAAACTGTAGAAGAAGAAAATGAGAGCATGGAGGCTGTTAGCATTGAAGCTGTTTCAAGTTCTGTGGACGTCGATTCTAAGTTATCTGTACAAGAGAGCGAGGATCCCAAATCAGAGAGCGAAGCGAATATTGAGAGCGAGGCGAAGATTGACGATGAACCGTGCAAGACTGAGGCGGCCATCAAGAGGGTAGAAGAACTAGTCAAACAAATGAGTTTGTCGCAGGAAATTGACGGTAAGAATATATTCTTGAGATAAATACTATTTAAGATAATTAATGTATTAGAAAAAATGCCAGAAAATATCGACTCACCTGTAGCATTTCAGACGGGACACGATCCCGCACCTTTGGGATTCCGACCCAATGCACTGACCAAATATGCTATCGAGTCGCTAGTGGGAGCGGCGAAATTAGGTGTGCAGATCTTAAAAAAACCGGCCAAGAGTGAGTCGGACTCGCGCACCGAGGGTTTCCGTACCATCATAATAAATGCACTGCAAAGTAGAATAATAAAATTATTATGGCAGTTTTAGGTCAACGCCATCTCTTGACAGATATAAGAACTAATGTATTTTTCTTAGGTCAGCGCCATCTCTTGACCTATAGTGGAACTAATGTATTTTCCTTAGGTCAGCTCCATCTGTTGACTAGTAGTGGAACTTGTAGTATATTGCGGGTAGTTATTTTATCAAACATGTGGGTAGGTCTTACTTTCATATCAATAAATCAGTGTTAAACCAACTTGCGTGTGTTTCACTACATGGTGACAGCGGTGCATCAATTTAAATTGATTTGCGAAGTGACTCGCGTATTTTTCGGTTTTTGTGTGCTGCTTACGTATTTTACGTGTGTAAATAATGGAACACGCGCGTCCTCCGGCGGAATTATCACTCGAAGGTGGCCCCGCCGCGCGATCGGATTCGTGGCGAAAGTGGCGGCGGCTATTTGAGGTGTTTTTGAAGGCGTCTGGAGTGAGCAAAGAGCCTAAGGATGTTCAGGCTAGTTTGTTGGTTAACCTCATAGGACCGGCGGGGTACGAGGTCTATACTACGTTTACGTTTCAAAAAGATGAGAGTGCTGACGACATGGAATGTATATTGAAGAAATTTGAAAATCATTTTGGTACTAAGCCGAATATAACGGTACGACGCTTCAAGTTTTTCAGTCGCAATCAGGAGGATCGGGAGACAATTGACGAATATGTGACTGCTTTACGACTGTTGAGCCAAGAATGCGAGTTTGGTAGTCTACAGGAAAGTCTACTACGAGATAAGATTGTCTGTGGCATCGTCAATAATACAGTCAGAGACCGTTTGCTCCGCACGGATGAACTGACGTTGACAAAGGCAATACAAATCTGTCAGGCGGCAGAGATATCCAAAGAGGAAGGGCTTTGTATCGACGGCAGTCACGGTGAAGTGCAGGTGAACGCAATGGCTTCACCCGTGGGCAGCGGCAGCTGGCGCGGAGCGGCCGGGAGCAGGCGCGCGTGGCAGCGACCGAGCCGCGGCGGGCGGCGAGGCCAAGGCGGCCGCGGGGCGGCGCGTGCGCATTTTGATACTTCGGAGTCCGGCGCATGCAGAAACTGTGGCCGTATGCGCTGTGAAGGCGGTATTCGATGTCCGGCGAGTAATGCCTTGTGTTTTGTTTGTGATAAAAAAGGTCATTTTTCGCGAGTGTGCGAGCGTAAACAAGTTATGAGTAAAGTGTTAAATTTAAGTATCGAGTCGGAAAGTGAAAGCGAAGAAATGTTTTTTGTGAATACTATAGGAGAGGACACAAAACTCAGTAAGTCATTGAATGAATGGATTGTACGTATTACATGTAACGGTAAACAAATAAATATTAAGATAGATACAGGTTCCATGATAAATGTTATTTCTAAAAACGATTTTTTAAATTTAGGATTTTCAATTGAACAACTAGAGCCATTTACGAAACGTGTTCATTCTTTCACGGGAAATCGTTTACCTATTATTGGTATGCACAATCTGAATGTCATTTACAATAACAAAAATTATTTGTTACCGTTTGTGGTTGCAGACATGAATTGTCAAAATGTTTTAGGTTTAAAATCTTGTAGAACATTGGAGTTGATAAATTATATAGATATGATAAATATTGATAAATATTCTGGTTTGTTTAAAGGTTTAGGTAAGTTACCTGGAAAATATAGTATAGTAGTGGATAAAAATGTGCAGCCTGTAATGTGTCCTACTAGAAAAATACCGTTAGGGCTCAAAGATAAGTTATTTATAGAATTACAGAGAATGGAAGAGCTCGGTGTTGTGAGGAAAGTAATGCATCCGACTGACTGGGTTAATGCAATTGTATTAGTGGCTAAAAAAGATGGTAGCATTCGTGTATGCTTGGACCCGAGACCTCTTAACCGGGCAGTGCGGCGTGCGCAGTTTACGCTGCCCACCGTGACAGAGCTGGCTGTGAAACTGCGTGACGCCCGCGTATTCAGCGTGCTCGATGCTCGCTGTGGATTTTGGATGGTAGAAATTGATGATGCTAGTGCCGACCTTTGTACCTTCAGTACGCCGTTTGGCAGATATCAGTTTATGCGATTACCTTACGGTATAAGTTGTGCGCCGGAAGTTTTCCATGGAAAGCTTCGTCAGCATCTAGAAGACTTGGAAGGGGTTGAGTCTTTTATTGATGACGTCATCGTGTGGGGACGGTCACAGGAGGAACACGATAATAGATTACAACTTTTGTTGCAGCGTGCGCAAAAAATAGGTATTAAATTTAATCGCGATAAATGTCAGTTCGGTGTTTCGGAAATAACATATCTAGGTCACAGGTTTGATTCTAACGGAATGAGAGCTGATGAGAGCAAGGTTAAAGCTATACTGGACATGCCTCAACCCACGGATAGGAAGTCGTTGGAAAGGTTTTTAGGCATGATTAATTACTTGTCAAAATTTATACAAAATTGTTCAGAGTGTGTAAATGTACTAAGGAGTCTTTTAAAGAAAGACGTCGAATGGGTATGGGAGACGCAGCATTCGGATGCGATTGAGCAATTAAAAAGAAAAGTGGTCAGTGCACCGGTGCTGGCGCTGTATTCGGCGGAAGCGCCGGTCGTGCTGTCGGTGGACGCCAGCAGCGTGGCCCTCGGTGCAGTTCTGCTGCAGGACGGCCGGCCGGTTGAATTCGCATCGTTGACGCTCACAGACACGCAGTCCAGGTACGCACAGATAGAAAAAGAGATGTTAGCGATTGTGTTTGCTGTTGAACGGTTTAGACAATATATATATGGCAGGTCGGATGTCATAGTACATACTGATCACAAACCACTTGAGGCTCTGTTTAATAAACCGTTAGTGTCTGTGCCAGCTCGGTTGCAGCGTATGATGATGCGAGTGCAGGGATTTGACATTAAGGTGATGTATGTTCCGGGAAAATACATGTATGTTGCTGATACACTGTCAAGGGCACCCTTAAAGGAATCCATACAAAATTGCGTGTCTGAGGAAGTTGAAGTGCAGACTTGTTTCATGCTAAAAAATATACCGTTTAGTGAAATGAAAAGAGAGTTGATTAAAAGGGAGACTGAGGCAGATAGTGAGTGTAAACAAATAATTAAATATATAAAGAACGGTTGGCCAAGGAATAGGCGCGATATAAGTGAAAAGCTCCGTGTGTTTTGGCCATACTGTGCGGAATTTCAGTATATTGATGGTATGATTTTTAAAGGCGAGCGTGTGTTCATTCCGCGTGCAGTACGAGGAGAAATGTTAAGGCAAGTGCATGAGGGTCATTTGGGAATAGAAAGGTGTAAGCGACGAGCGCGTGAGGTTATGTTTTGGCCGGGGCTCGCTGAAGATGTGGAGAAAGAGGTGCGAAGATGTGAGGCGTGCGCGCTGCACGCGCCGCGCCCGCGGCGTCAGCCGCTTGAGCAGCACGAGGTACCCTCTTTGCCCTGGCACAAACTAGCTTCAGATATATTTGAATATCAGAGAAAGAGGTACATAATACTGGTTGATTATTATTCTAACTTTGTCGAAGTAGGACAGTTGACTGGTATAGGTAGTAAACAAGTTGTTAATTTTATGAAAGAACAGTTTGCACGACATGGGATACCGGCTGAACTAGTGACAGATAATGGTCCTGCTTATAGTTCTATGGAGTTTAAAAAATTCACTCGAGAGTGGGAATTTCACCATATTACTTCATCTCCACATTACCCTCAGTCGAACGGCAAGAGCGAAAGAACCGTTCAAACAATAAAAAATTTACTAAAAAAATGTGTAGATTCTGGTCAGGATTTTTCCTTAAGTTTACTTAATTTTAGAGCTACATCTCGAGATGGTTTAGATTCGCCAGCTCAAATGCTTATGGGTAGACGACTAAAGACAAAACTACCAATTACTCCCGAGTTGTTACGTGAATCGGTCAATAATAATCGTAATTACAGAGTTTTGATGGCTAAAAGACATTCAATAAAACAACAATACGATAAGACGGCGCGAGCGTTGAAGCAGGTATCAGTAGGCGATAAGGCGACATTAGTGTGCAACGGGCATAGGAAACCGGTTACTGTAATAGAACGCGCAGCGGAGCCGCGTTCATTTATAGTGGAGGATGCTCGCGGAAATAAATTTCGTCGCACGCGCAGTCAACTCGTAAAGCGCTCGGCATCCAATAGAAAAAGCACCGAGCCGACGTTTGTACCGGCTAGAGGAGCACACCGTACGAATATGAGTGTGTTACCTAGCATAGCAGTTAGACGCAGACGAAAAAATTGCATAGATTTAGGATTTAACGATAGATCGCAAAATGAACCAGGAACTGAGTCGTCATCATCGGCGCCATGCTCTGTAGGGACTCCGCTTTCTGGAGAGGGAACTACTTTAAATGTCTCAGCTGATTCTGCTGATAGTGTGCGTGCTGCGGTATCACCATCGCCGTCACCGCCAAATGTTCCAATAGAAAGGTCTCGGGAGCGAGCAGCACGAATGTTGTCAAATTTAATTTTTGGTGCTTCCAATATCGATTGACTTATATTGTTATGAGTTGAATAGCTATAGTTTAAAAAAAATGTTTTTTTTTAATTTTAACCTGCATACAGGTAATCATCATTATGTTATTATTAGCACTACCTTACCATATAAGTTGTTGGTTCCTTTATTATAAAAGTTGAGATTTCGTAGTTTTGTTTTGTTAATGAACAAATAAAAATAATTATATAGATGTACGTAGGAATAAAAAAAAAAGTGTACAAACAAACATTGCTAATTTGTTAAGTCTTATGATTATGATACATACTCATACTCAGCTGTTACTAGGTAGTTAGATTAAACACATTTATTTTTGTTGAGCGTACATCCGAAGTTTCACATTTAAATTAAGGTGTTTACTGTTATTCTTCATAAACGTTGTTTTGATTATTAATTGTTTGTCAACAATTTATTTTGTTAAGGGGAAAGATGTAGTATATTGCGGGTAGTTATTTTATCAAACATGTGGGTAGGTCTTACTTTCATATCAATAAATCAGTGTTAAACCAACTTGCGTGTGTTTCACTACAGAACTAATGTATTTTTTGTTGATAATTTCAAAAAAAAGTGTTCTATATTGAGACATCTTGTTATTTTTCCTGTAATCTTTACATAACCTACTATCACATAGAATTATTTCAGATCTAAAACTATGCGGCCTAAAAAGAATAAAAAATGTTTGTAAATGTACAAATAGCGCTCTTTCATATGATACCCCACATGCCGTAGTAGCCCCACTTAAAATTTTAAAATATTTTAAGATCCCTATTCACTTTATATTTCAGTTGTAAAAATAAAATTTATTTTTTAAATTCTTTCTTATTTACAAAATAGTTGGGCAAACATTATCTTAACGTTTAACAATTCCAAATTTCGAGTTGATACCATTAGTAGTTCTCGAGATATCCAGCTGTGACAGACAGACAGACAGAGTCACACCATAAGGGTTCCTTTTTACCATTTTGGTAAGGAACCCTAAAAAACCATCAGTTCCTTTTAAGTCAGTGCATCTTACCAACATAACAGTACACAGTAGTAAGTATACTTTTTGTATAAAGAAACTTACTTTATTACAGGTAATTTAACCAAATCCGGATCGGAAAGTTCTTTATCAGACGCATGTGAAACGACAAGCGCCAAAGAATCATCGCGTCGACACGACGAGAAAGACACGTGCAGTGACAACGAGGAAATACGACAGTACTCTGAGTCAGAACAGAGGGAAGATGCGGTCGACTCGTGCGACGAGGCGAAGCAGGAATATGACAATGAAAAAGACGCCGAAGAGGAAAACGAGGATGAAGCTAGAAACAAACTGCAGAAACAAGGGAATGTTATACTGAGGAGAAAGTCTAAGGGAAATCCGCTGTTTAGGAAAAGTGAGTATACGCTTAAATTATATTCATTTGGTTCCCAATGTTCAGAAAACAGTGTAATATACATATAACAAATACAGCGTGAAATGTTAATCATTTGGTTCTCGCAGTGGGGTGGTTCCACTTGATGACAAGCAACCATGGGCTAACTCTGATATCGTGAAAAAAAAAAACCAGCTGTTCCATATATTAAGGTCGAGTAGGTATTGCACTCTTGTATGGAACAGCTGATTTTTTTTCGCGATTTCAGAGTTGGTCTCATAGTAAAAGTTGTTCAGTTTGATGGTCCGAAGAAACGGTTTTCTCGTTTTGCGTTAATTCATTAACACGTTGTTTATAGACGTGACTGTACATATACTTTGTTTTCTTCTAAAGGTGGAGGCAGCATAGGCGATTCGTCAGAGTCAGGTTCGACCGACACTGCGCACGGGCAATCGACCGAGATGCCCCCCGAGGGCGGGCTGCGCACGAGCAAGTCCGACACGAGCCTCACCGACTCGTTCGTGGTGCTCGCCGCGCCCGAGCCGCCCGTCGCGCGCCCGACTGTCAAGCCTGCTACTTCACACGAGCAAGGTATGTATGTTGATTCATCAGAGTCAGGTCCGACCGACACTGCGCACGGGCAATCGACCGAGATGCCCCCCGAGGGCGGGCTGCGCACGAGCAAGTCCGACACGAGCCTCACCGACTCGTTCGTGGTGCTCGCCCCGCCCGTCGCGCGCCCGACTGTCAAGCCTGCTACTTCACACGAGCAAGGTATGTATGTTGATTCATCAGAGTCAGGTCCGACCGACTCCGCGCACGGGTGGTCGCCCGAGATGCCTCCCGAGGGCGGGCTGCGCGCGAGCAAGTCCGACACGAGCCTCACCGACTCGTTCGTGGTGCTCGCCGCGCCCGAGCCGCCCGTCGCGCGCCCGACTGTCAAGCCTGCTACTTCACACGAGCAAGGTATGTATGTTGATTCATCAGAGTCAGGTCCGACCGACACTGCGCACGGGCAATCGACCGAGATGCCCCCCGAGGGCGGGCTGCGCACGAGCAAGTCCGACACGAGCCTCACCGACTCGTTCGTGGTGCTCGCCGCGCCCGAGCCGCCCGTCGCGCGCCCGACTGTCAAGCCTGCTACTTCACACGAGCAAGGTATGTATGTTGATTCATCTGAGTCAGGTCCGACCGACTCCGCGCACGGGTGGTCGCCCGAGATGCCCCCCGAGGGCGGGCTGCGCACGAGCAAGTCGGACACGAGCCTCACCGACTCGTTCGTGGTGCTCGCCGCGCCCGAGCCGCCCGTCGCGCGCCCGACTGTCAAGCCTGCTACTTCACACGAGCAAGGTATGTATGTTGATTCATCTGAGTCAGGTCCGACCGACTCCGCGCACGGGTGGTCGCCCGAGATGCCCCCCGAGGGCGGGCTGCGCACGAGCAAGTCCGACACGAGCCTCACCGACTCGTTCGTGGTGCTCGCCGCGCCCGAGCCGCCCGTCGCGCGCCCGACTGTCAAGCCTGCTACTTCACAGGAGCAAGGTATTTCAAGTCTATAAGTGTTGAACAGATATTTTGCGTTGTTGCCTTATTAGATAAATGTAAATTAAACAGCCAATCGACCGAGACGCCTCTCGAGTCCGACTCGTTCGTAGTGTCAAACCTGCTACACAGGAGACAGGTGTGTATGTTGCGTCGCGTCGTTAGGTCAAGCATTACTCGTACAGATTTTTAAGTAATGCATGCTTCTCAGTTGTCAATACATTTGACAAGTTTAAATGTCTATAAAGGGCATAAATTTACTAAACCATAAGATTTGCTAAGACCTATTACAATCAATAAATAGTAGTTATGCATATTTTTCGGAGCTCGATGGCGCAGTGGTTAAGCGCCTGGCCCAGTGATTGCGGAGGTTAAGCAGCTTTCACAAAGGTCGGTCATGGGGTGGGTGACCAAAAATGTATTATCTCGAGCTTCTCCGTGCTTCGGAAGGCACGCTAAGCCGTTGGTCCCGGCTGCATTTGCAGTCGTTAACACCCACCAATCCGCATTGGGCCCGCGTATTGGGTTATGGCCCATCTTCCTTATTCACCAATAAGGAAGGCCTGTGCCTTAGCAGTGGGGAAATGGCTGATAGTCATGCATCTTTCTAGTCTAAATGTGAGATTTTTTAAGCAGTGTTTCAACTATTTAACGCAGAAAGTCCGATCCTAAACGGCGGTGGCGGCCGGTTAGTCAAAATATTTTATTAATAATAGGAGCGTTTTACCTACCATTAAAACGCATATTGTGTCTGAAGCCTTATTCGAAGCCTTGGTAAACAGATTGAGAATAGCGAAGCCTTTCCGTTTCCCGTTCAGCATCATTATTATAGGTCTATCTTACCGAATTACGTCACATCCGCATCCGTGCGACGTCATACCTCACTCCACTTTGTTCACCAGGCGGCCATGCTAGTTTCAGCGCTCATTGCAGTCTCAAAATCTGAAAAATACTTCACAACTAATTAGCATTAAATGCATACCAGGCAGCCCTTGAAGGTAGGCTTCGAATAAGGCTTCAGACACAATATGCGTTTTAATGGTAGGTAAAACGCTCCTATTGTGTCCTATTCGCCGTTATTCGAAGCCTTGGTAAACAGATTGAGACATTGTTTGTTATCGCCTGGTGAACAGGGACAGGACGCCAATGTGACACTTTAAATCATAAATAGTTTATTTCTCTTAAAATTTATTTTAATTTAGATCAAAAGAAATCTTTCTTTAAATTAGTAAAGGGAAGAAAAAAAAAATACAAAAACATAACAATTAAAACTAAAATAAAGACAATTGACAAATCAGATCAGCTTTAAATAAATTCTCATAAATTTTTACTTGCGTAATTATTTAACATAAATTATTTACCTCATAATATTTTAGTCGTGTTATCGTTCAATATGACTGCTGGCTGACAGTGCATCTCTGCTTAAGTCGCGTCGATCGCCTACTTCAAAATTATCTGGGACAAGACAACGTTTTCTTCGCAGATTCTTTTATTACAAATGTGGTGTCGGTTGCTGCACAATTAACTCACTTAAAATACAAACCTTACGAAATCCTTGAGCTATTGCTCTGCAAAAAAAACAATCTTGATAAAATCCCTAACTGGATTTGGATATCATAATAAAATAACTGTTTGTGAACGCGTTCACAAAGTTATTACTTTTATATCAAATACTTGATTAAATTAATTTAATCGTAAACTGCGAACTGGACTCAATAAATACCTACCCAAAAATAAACGTTATACGACTGACTTAAGCCAAGGGCAGGCTAACCACCTTCGGTGTTACCCACTTAGGCCGACTAGCTAGCTAGAGTGTCTGTGTGCGCCACTGTCTGCGACACCTTGTTGTGTCGCGTCCGACATAAACTTTAATAGTGGGCGGAACAAGCACTAATGTCAGAAGTTAGTGTTATATAAATTGCTATAGAATGTTAATTAACATTGACAAGTCCATTTGAATTTTTACAGTTAATAAAACATTTAGTATTCGATTGGTCAGCACACAGCAGCTGTGTTAGCCCAAAACAAACACAAAAAAAAAGGTAAGTATGTAGATACTTATTTAGGTAAGTACTACCACTAAATTTAACTGTAACATTTTTAATTATCATCGCAAAATTAAATGACATCTTAACATTGGGAATTAAAATACAAGGTATAGACTAACTATTATAGTATAATAGATAAAATCAAAAGATGTATTAAAAGAACAAAACATATACAGTACAGCATACCAAATAAAGAAACATGACTTTAATTATTCCAACATGTATTTACTTTCTATAGACAAAGTTTCGTCTTTTATAGATAAAGGTAAGTACATAAAATATTTTCTTTTTATCAATCTATAAAATAAATATTAAAAAAAAATCAAGATTCTACATGCCATGGTTTCTATGGCCATCGGAAAAGCTGCACGCAGCATAAACTTAATACTTATATAACATTTGTTTTGAACTTGAATTCCTAACAATATAGCAAAAATGTTGCATATCAACAATAATAGTAATAATAATAACAATGAATATACTTGCATTTCATTATTCAAATAAAATCACATAAATATTTTGGAATCATCCACCGAAAAGATTATCTCAGTTATCTAATGAATCAAATATCATCACCCGGATAAATAAACAAGAACCGGGTGCCAGTGCTTCCCCATGGTAGGTAAGCTTTGATTAGGAAAGTATATTTAAGTAACTTATTCGCAGACACCAACCAATATAAAATCAGAGCGACAGTGTTTACAACAACTGACTAATGTCAGAGTGCTTAGGTATATTATTTTAAAGTTAATTCCAGAATATGGTACATGTTATGGTAGCTAATTAGAAGTATTTTCATATTCTACTGAAATATTCAACAAGTACTTAAGTAAGTATATAACAAAATGTTAACTTGTTATCTACAACGTGCTAAGATTATAATCGAAATATAGAATTATTCAATCGAGGTCTGAGTAAAATCGAGATTCCCCACAAATTTAATAAGCTTTACATCACACCAAAATGTGATTATTTAAATTCATATCTATTAATGTACACAACGACGTGGTCGAAGTACAATAAAAACTAGCACTTATGTATTTATTTATGTACGTACATACACATTACACGCCCCCGGCACTTTGTAATAAAGCCAACATCATCAGACTTAAATCTTCATAAAATTTTAAAATGTAAAACAGGCACAACCCTTGCATTGCAGTGACCACTTAACTAAAACTATCTAGGATATCTGATCTGTCATCGGACTCTTGAGACAATATCAGTCTTCAAAGCGTACAAATGAATATAAAATTTTCAAACAAAACATAAATCTGCGACAGTTATTTTGGCTACAGTGTAGCCAAAAGGGACACAACTGACCTTTTTAGTCACAAAACGGCACAATGAAGCGCGAGCTGAGCGAGCGCATCGAGTGTGCCACGGCAGCGGCCAGTGAAGCACCAGAACGCAACTGTTGGTGAACCTCCTTTGCGACACCCGGACTTTGCACCCGGTTCAATATTTTTAATAAAGAAACATTTTAAATAACAGGAAATTATATTGAATGAAATATTTCAATCGAAATAACTTGTTTTAACAGGCCCACGGTTTAAAAAAAAAATACTATTAATAAATAACTCTCCAAAGAAAAATTTCAAAATCCTTCTGGTTGTTCTGTAAGCAGCAACTAATGGTTGTTAGAAACATGTTGCCCACCAGAAGTACGGGAATATTTTGGATGATCCCCTTTTTAAGTTCCTCTCCCTCAGGGATTAAGGACAGTGTTTACACCGAATAATAAAATAAAATAATAAGATAAAATGAGTAAAAATATGTACATATCGACGGTGCGTGGATGGTGCTCATCAAAAGCAACCGAAATAATTTATGTTAAAACATCAATCGACGGTGCTCTGTAGCGACCGGCCGAATTTATGTTAATTATGTTAAAACCATAATAAATGTTTATTGAATGTTAATCTATTTATTCACCTTACATAACTATAGTGACGGTGCCCATCAGAGGGCGACCGAATTAAGTTAAATAGTAAGATACTTAATCAACGGTAACCATTAGGAGTGACCGCCAGAGTTCATATCAAATTATCAATCAACGATGCTTCGAAGCGACCGGATGAATCCATATCAAAATATTGTTACAAATCACACAACTCTTAACATGTGGGGCTTACTACCATAGAGGAAGAAAACAGCATGTTTTAATTACTTATACAAAATTATTTAGATAAAACATTTCATAAACTTGTGTCAACGGTGCCAGGAGCAGCCGATAGACCTTCCCCGGTCCAGTTGCGGAACAAGCTGGAACCGAGGGGTATAATAATAATAGAAAATATCTAATTACTATGATAAACTTTTGAATTGCCTGCAATTCAAAATAGATTTAAATTATCTAAAACAATTACCACAATTAATTTTATTATTATCTAGCTGTACCCGACAAGCGTAATATACCACACATTTATTCAATCAAAGGTTAAAACAATCAAATTACTGGTTTGGAAAGCATAGAAAGCAAATATAAAGCAATCATTTTTATTTGTACACAAGACAAGATTAGTACGCTCATTTTACTGGGAACTGAACCCGGGTCATTTTGCACATTGATAGCGTTTACTGTCGCTGCATCAAATACGCCATCAATTGTTGTAATATTCCGCAATCAAGCCAATATCTGACTGTATAAATGTTTTAATTGAACACCAATATAATTCTTGTTAAAAGTGCCTCGTTACGTATCTATTCAAATTTACAAAGCAGCGGCTTTTCTCAAAAAAAAAAAAAAATTTTTTTTTTTTTTGAATACTCGTTCAAACGTCTACGGCTAAACAACATCTCTAAATAAAATAGGGCGCAATGGTTAATCTCAACACTGGTCAAGTTGAACGAATTATGAGTTGAACGAAATGCCACGGAAATAAATGGCCGGACAGCGCCAGGACACAGAATAAACTCAAGCTGTATACACTTTCTCATATTTGAAGAATACAAGGCTCAGCTCACACTCAACGCAATATAGCTTTACCAACAATGAATAGGAATCGTACGAAACATGTTTTCCGTAACGTAAAAATTTTCATAAGCATTAAATTTGTCAAAATTATAACCTTTTCAGCAGATCGCTTAGGCCAAAAGCGAATAACACTCATGAACGGCAATTTTACGAATGTTAGAATTAACAGAAAATATTTTTCAACATATCGTGGGTAGAATCATATCATTATAAAATATGGAAAAATTTCACTGACCTTAGGGCGAGGCGTTAGATTACCTCAATTCAATTCAAATCCTGCGTCGTATTTACTGTAGATCCATGTCCTCACCCTCGTTCTCTGCTACTCCACGAACATGACGACGAAAACGGAGACGACACAGAGTCGGACCCAACTAACACTGATTTTACGTATGGTTTTCAAACTACGCACACTCATTTTATATAGCCGAAAATAAATCGTAAGATGTTACTTTTCAACAAAAATATGTAATATAAAATCTAAATTTGAATTAAGAATTTCGCGAACGCTAACAGCGTTTGACCTACTTTAGAAAACTTTAAAATTCGAACGCTAACAGCGTTTGACCTACTTAGGAAAATTTTTAAATTTCGAACGCTAACAGCGTTTGACTAGATGTGAACGGTTGCGAAAAAAGGACGCCAATGAGCGCTGAAACTAGCATGGCCGCCTGGTGAACAAAGTGGAGTGAGGTATGACGTCGCACGGATGCGGATGTGACGTAATTCGGTAAGATAGACCTATAATAATGATGCTGAACGGGAAACGGAAAGGCTTCGCTATTCTCAATCTGTTTACCAAGGCTTCGAATAACGGCGAATAGGACACAATATCTGTAAATTGAATGTTTCACCAATCGGTTATTTTGCGAATAGGATGTTCCGCGAATCGGATATTTTTTCCACATGACGACGTTTAGTTAATCGGAAATTCTCCACCAAAACCTTCAGTAAAGCTCATACCAATCACGTTTTCCAAACAGAGGCGGGCACCAAATGGGTGCGCCGGCTGATGCTGCGCGGCAAGCTGACGATGCACACGGCGTTCGAGCGGCGCGACAACGCGTGCCCGGCGTTCGTGACCGCCGTCGCCGCCGCGCGCAGCGGCCGCGGGCTCGCCGTCGGCGACGCTAGGGGCCGGGTTAGTACCACACTATACAGGTGTTCCAAATGGGTGCGCCGGCTGATGCTGCGCGGCAAGCTGACGATGCACACGGCGTTCGAGCGGCGCGACAACGCGTGCCCGGCGTTCGTGACCGCCGTCGCCGCCGCGCGCAGCGGCCGCGGGCTCGCCGTCGGCGACGCTAGGGGCCGGGTTAGTACCACACTATACAGGTGTTCCAAATGGGTGCGCCGGCTGATGCTGCGCGGCAAGCTGACAATGCACACGGCGTTCGAGCGGCGCGACAACGCGTGCCCGGCGTTCGTGACCGCCGTCGCCGCCGCGCGCAGCGGCCGCGGGCTCGCCGTCGGCGACACTAGGGGCCGGGTTAGTACCACACTATACAGGTGTTCCAAATGGGTGCGCCGGCTGATGCTGCGCGGCAAGCTGACGATGCACACGGCGTTCGAGCGGCGCGACAACGCGTGCCCGGCGTTCGTGACCGCCGTCGCCGCCGCGCGCAGCGGCCGCGGGCTCGCCGTCGGCGACGCTAGGGGCCGGGTCAGTACCACACTATACAGGTGTCCCAAAACTTTGCCACACGGTGGGAAAGTACCTTAAATATTGAAGATGGGAAATTTTACTGACAGAAGACTTCATTTTGCTTTTAAAAGAAACGGAACTGCATTCAAAGTTTTTTTTAAATTGCATACGATTCGATAGAAATTTATACAATCCGCAATAATTAAAATTTAAATATTAAATTTCAGTGTCTTTCCTTTGATTAAGATGCTGTGTCACTTAAAAAAATAATTCTTATGAGTTACCCTATCGATTGGTATCGTAAAAAAAATTTAAAAAAAAAACGTTTTTGGTGGGTTCGATTTCTGGTTAAGTCAGGCGATTTTTCAAAAATCTTTGAAAGCAGTAGCAGCAGTCTTATTTCAGTGAAATTTCCAATCTTCAATATTTAAGGTACTTTCCCTCCTTGTGGCAAAGTTTTGGGACACCCTGTGTATAATAGTACTAAACGTACAAAAGCACATCCGCGCGAGGACAATCAAATAATAAACTACTCTCGCTGCACGGCACTAAAGTACAATTTCAAATTGCTGCATGCCTATTATTATAAGCACCTCCAAAACGCTTCTCGTTCTGTCGCGTAGGGCGTAGCTCTGTCTCAACCGACACATGACATCGCTAGTGCACTGGCTCGACTGAGTTAGCCGCGAATTAGTAGGCTAATATAAAAGTTTAAGCGCGAAAAGAGACCTTCCTGCCTATACTCCGTTCCACAAATCGAACTCCTATGGAACACAATACTCGCGGCTCATTGGTCAATGCGCGCGGCTAGAGCTAGGCTACTGAAGGTTACGTACGCGCATTAACCAATGGGCGCACACCGACCGATTTTCTTTGGGAGCTCGTTTTGTGGAATGGACTTTAGTAGTTTACTTTACTGTCTTAACAAGTGTCATTGCAATATATCCGTCATTTAGTCATTTGAGAACTATTAGAACTACTATTAGTTCTAAATAGGGCCTCGTTCAATAAAACGCGGGGAGTTGCACGGCGTGTTTCAACGAGCCCTAAGTGGATGACTGTCGCTAATCCAATCGAGAGCAATAGCCTTATTAAACTTTATTGTGAAGTTCAGAAACTTATTTAGTAGTAACGAGTGTTAGGAGATGAGATTCTTCAGGGAAAAAGGAAGTAAAATAACAATCATATTTTTTATGATCGTCATGATAAATTCATTCATAGCATAGTTGTAATATAAACTATCGGTAGTGTAAACAGCAAACAATTAAACTACCGTTAATACCCTAACAGATATTCCGATGGTCAGCCCCGGATATGTCAAGTGCGTCCGGAGCCAAAGGGGGACCTGCAGACCACTGGATACGAGATGACACGGCCCCCTACTGTACTCAATGCCAGGTTATAAAGATACATATTACCTCATCTGCACTGCACCCTGCCATCATTGATCATAACAATTGAGCCGCTTGCAAGAAATAACTGCACTATCACTCCAATATCAGTTGCTTTACTTGCTACAACCTGTGTTTGAAATCCTGTCGCTTCTTCATAAATGTAGTAAAGGTACGTTATACTTGTTTTGATATGGGAATTAATTAATTGGGTGACTGGAAATAATTAAAGGCGACTGTTATCGGTATACTTAAATACTAAACCGGGCAGCGGTTTATTTTTTGGGCGACAAAATAACTGAACGGGCGATATACAGTGGATCACAAAAATACTTAAAACGGGCGACTACATGTAGGTGATAAATAATTTAAGTTAGCAGTAAAAACTCTAAATGGGTCATCAAGTAGGTAACTATATAACTGATTCAAGTTTCAAGTTTCAAGTTTATTTATTTCATAACAATGTTCATTGTGTCGAAAATATAACAATTTGTGAATAAATACATTAGGATTAAATTACTTACAATTAAATTAAATTAATAATAGTCTAATATTCGAAATTAATAAATTGCGGCAACTTCTTACTTAACTGAATATAATGTATATAATTTATTTACCAGTTATAGAAAATTACAAAGTCAAATTAAAATTAATAATTAATGAAATTTTTAAAGGAAAAACCAGTCAGATTCTTACTTGCTATTTAAAAAATCATTGATTTAAGAAGCCCAACGTGGTATTTTTACCCGACTGCAAGAGGGTTATGTTTTTCGCGCGTATCTTGTAAGTTTGTATGTAATATTCTTTATTACCTCATATCTTTCAAACGGCTGAACAGATTTCCATGATTAACATATCGTTAGATTTGTCTCGTCAGTCCCAGTGTTCTTTAGAAGGTGGCGTTATAAAAAAACCAACATGGCGGCTGTACGGTGCTATTATACGTAGCGGAAAAAAACTTTTTTTAGAATACTGCAATATGGGTGTCAAATTAAAGGGCTTATTATAAGGATTTCAAAAAGGTATATCATATAAATAATAACTAAAAATAAATAAATAAAAAAATAAATTTAAAAAAATTAAAAACCCGCCTTCCTAAAAAGACAAGTCAACTGAAAAGATGGAAACAAGATTAAATATTAAAGGCAACATTATAACATGCAGTCGGAGGCATATAACTCAAATCATTCATAATGTCACTTTCTTTATGCATGCCTCCGACTGCATGTTATAATGTTGCCTTTAATATTTAATCTTGTTTCCATCTTTTCAGTTGACTTGTCTTTTTAGGCAGGCGGGTTTTTAATTTTTCTAATTTTTTTTTAACGCGTTTTAGAAGGTTTCATCCTCGTTTGTTTGTTTGTTTGTTTTTTGTCATCTCGATTAGGATAACAGTCATATTTTTTAAATAAAATATATGCCAAATATTAAAATGTTTTTCTGTGCCCTAAGGTTGTCGCCCAAATAGTAATTTGGTCGCCCGTTCTGAATAACAAGTTACTCAATTTGTATTTTAAAGTCACCCATTTTCAATATCTGTAGACGCCCTCGCTCCGTCGCCCACTTAGTATTTCAGTACGCTATGTTCAGTATTTTCGATACCCAAAATGGGAATTTATTGTTACCCGATTAAATACTACCCTTTTGATATATAGGTTAGGTTTACGGCACTAGAGCGACGGCACCACTGTCGCGAATGCGGCGCGGTATTTTGCGGCCGATGTTCGCGGTACGAGGCGCCCGTACGTCGCCTACGAGCGTTGCGGCCCGTGCGCGTGTGCCAGCGCTGCCACGACGCCATACACAACCGCAACTAGCACGCGGCGGCGAGCGACGCGACACCCCCGCGATCGCCGTGGCCGCAGTTCCCCATACTAGACCACTTCCCTTCACTGCCTTCGCCGTTTTAAACAAAACCACAGAATAGATATAAGTACTACCGTACAGAAAGGAAACTCTCCGCCCCGCCCCACAATCAATTACCTCACCCCACCGGCGCCCACCGCGCGAGTTCGTAGGTTCATTCAATAGCACGCACACAGTTGCGCGTGTGCAAAAACGTCACTGTGTAGCGTCGAGTTGAAATGCGACGCTTGTATGGAGTGCCCGGGGTGTGACATAACTGACGCCGTAACCCCTGCTGGACGGGAGGTTTCGCGTCATGTTTTAATCTACATATTGTTAGGATACCGACAAATATGTTGAAATGAAAACAATATACAAATATAAGACACAAAAGGGGTGAATTTTTAGGATTAATAAAACGCCTATATTCGCAATGTAAGACTTGCTAGATCCAATAAAAGATTAATGGACAATTAATGGACACGACTGCTCGATATACTTAATGTCGACATGGATCGATTGATTGTTAACATAAAAAATCTACACCCGGAACGTCGATTAGGTATTTGTGAAAAATACTAAGTATTAAAAGTGACCGATAAATCTATGTATGATGATTCTGATAAAATAATTACACATGCATATAAGTATTAATCTGTTACGGCAAAAGTTTGATCGTTAATTTATATAACATTAATGTAGTAATGATATGAAATATAGGTAGAATCGAAATTCAGTATGTTACTGATATATTTGTATGTACCATCTAATTGAGCTGGTGTGCATATGCCATTCGGATCGGACTACTCAAGTCGTAGAAAAGTGTAACCTTGTTGTGGTCATTTGAACATTTGAATCTCAGTATGCTCAAAAGAATTCAAATTAGCAGGTTCAGAATATTCTAATGTAATTTTGTATTGTACATTAATTATATTGATGCGAACCTTTTGCTTATAGTTCATTTAAAATCATATATTATTTTATAAGTGTTATCGTGTCCTCTGTAAGCTAAGCAATTAGCATTTATGCGAAGATAATAAGCGTGTTTGTGAAGTAGAAATATAGGTACTAACTTATCGCACGACGCTTCATGCGCAAAATATTATTTATTATTGCACACGATGAACAACGTAATGCGTAATGAATAATGAATGAATAAACAAATTAAAAGTTTTATTAGCGTCGATAAGAAAAAGGAACTTACCATAGTAAAAATATATTATGTTACGATTTTTTTTCAAAAATCACTTATTTAATAAACTTATGTTGCTTGATGTTTTTACGATAATAATGGTTATTATTACTTCATTTTCGTGATAAAACTTTTTGGCCAATAATTTATTGACAATGAAATCCAATTATTTTTGTTCATTATATTATTATTTATTATACAGTACCTCTATCACTTAAAAGTAAGGTATTTGCTATTTCAGTTTTGACACTTTAGTGTGATGGAACTAATTATTTATATGATTATGATTTTTGTGTGTTTTAAAAAGTGATAATGTAATGTAAGTATTCACAACTTTTTCTTAATGACATTGATAGATTTTTTATGATGTGATTCTGCTTTTGTTTGGGAATAATCATTGATTAACACCATTAATACTTTTTGTAATAGAATTTATGGGTTTATTTTTTTTTTTTCTACAATTAATATATTATCAAAAAATTTTTTTATCTACACATCAAAATGGATTTTTTAATATAAGCCAAATCAGTATTAATATAAGGATAAGTTCAAAAAAACTGTGTCGATTTTTCGATCTCATACAAAATTTTATAGATAATGCGATAAGTATTTAATGTACTCGTAGTCATTTCAGAATTCTATTATGTGATATTTATTTTATTAATTTTGATTAGTGTTAGACATACTTATACGTGTAGAATTCATTCCGAGTATTTTTAATGTTTAATACAATGGAATATCAATTGCGTGAACTAGTCATATTTACATATAATTTTGTTTTTAGATAAGTTAGGCTTTATTTGCGTGTGAGTATTTGTTGTGCCTATGATGTGATGACATAGTTGCATTTAATGTAACATTCCTAATATTATATTGTTTTCTTCGGCTTTGTACTCGCATGTCTAAATAGTTAATCTAAATAATACTACGTGCCGGACTACAGCTGCGCCACAAAAAAAAAAGTTGGAAATCTGACTTTTTGACTATGCCATGATGAAGACGATAGTTTGTCGGAATTTGTCGCACAAAAACCAGAATTTGTCGCCCTTGCGTTTAGGAGATACGTGTGGCGCAGCTGTAGAGACGTCTCTACAGCTGAGCCACACAGATCTCGAAAACGGAAGGTCGTAGCGAAAAGCTGATTACTCATATGTGCAGCCGTTAATTTGTCGGAATTTGTCGCACAAAAACCAGAATTTGTTGGGCTTGCGTTTAGGAGATACGTGAGGATACGCTGTGGAGACTTTTCTACCTGGATCTTGAGAAAGGAAGGTCGTAGCGAAAATCTGATAACTCGAGTGTGTAGCCGTTAGTTTTTCGGAATTTGTCACCAAGAATCAGAGTTTGTCAATCTTGCGTTTAGGAGATATGTGAGGATGCGCTGTGGAGACCTTTTTACCTGGATCTCGAGAACGAAAGGTCGTAAACGTATCCTCACATATCTCCTAAACGCAACATCGACAAAATCTGGTTCTTGGTGACAAAATCCGACAAACTACCGGCTACACATACGAGTTATCAGATTTTCGCTACGACCTTCCTTTCTCAAGATCCAGGTAGAAAAGTCTCCACAGCGTATCCTCACATATCTCCTAAACGCAAGACCGACAAAATCTGGTTCTTGGTGACAAAATCCGACAAATTAACGGCTGCACACACGAGTAATCAGATTTTCGCTACGACCTTCCGTTTTCGAGATCTGTGTGGCGCAGCTGTAGAGACGTCTCTACAGCTGGGCCACACGTATCTCCTAAACGCAAGACCGACAAATTCTGGTTTTTGTGCGACAAATTCCGACAAATTATCGACTTCATCATGGCATAGTCAAAAAGTCAGATTTCCAACTTTTTTTTTGTGGCGCAGCTGTAGTCCGGCACGTAATAATACTAATTCAAGTTTAAAGTATAAAGAAATAAAAAACATCCACAAATTACAAGTCGCGTTATTACAAAATTATATTACATAAATAAACTCCCTTTCGACTATCTGCTTACAGGGTACAGTAACTTGCTTTTGGAATTAAATTCAGTGATGAATAAAATTGTACAAATATATGGATGGTTAACATGTTGCTCTATCTTGGTTAACATGTTGGTCTATCTATTGGATTCCTTTTTGACTCCTACCATATTGTTGTTTATCACAGAATAATCAGGATATTACTTGTAAGAACTTTTTGAAACATGCTACCTATATCATGTATTTGCACTGAAAAATTACTCGTAAATTCATTATGTAGTTTTCTATATTTGTAAATTAGTAGCAAAATTATAAAGTCAAAAAGTAAAAAGCTTGAGATGAATTACCTTACGTAATTTATAAAAAAGCTAAATGATGATTCAGTCTCGGTAGTACGTTAGGCTATATAAAATAGGCTTAAACATAAGTGGATGTTTCTTAGTCACCCGACTTGTATGTATAGAAAAATAATTTAAAGACAATATATACGTTGTTTAGGTAGTTTGTAGGCACTGAAAGTTTATGCCGTTGACTAATGTATTCATGTATAAATAATAAATTGATGCAGCAAACCGAATCAACGCTGTTTTTATTACTTTCAATATTAGCTATTTGACTAACAGGAAATACTAGCTCGACTTACATTTGCTAATCTTCGCTATCGCTTCGTTTCGTATGGATTTGACATTTTAAAAATCGATGGTTAGCGAAAAATTAAATCTTTAGAAAATCTTCGTTACTATCGAAAGCGAAGATTTGCATAACGTGACTTTGGTTTGACTAGGTAGGGGGCAGGACGCAGGACGGACGCAGCTTATTATTTCCTTTCGGGGTCGTGAGCGGAGCCGTGTCTGGCTCCCTCGGGGTCTCTCCTAGGGGAGACAAAGGGATGTTGCTAGTGGCCGTTGCTCCCCTCAACGGGGGAGACTAAGCCCATCCATTTATCAATAATTAAAAAAAAAATATTTGTATAAAACAGTACAAATAAATTAATTTTTGTTTTTTTTTAATGGTTTTCTCTCGCCGCGTGACAGGAGGTCAAAGAGTGAAACAGTGAATTCCAGCAGACCAATCGTTAAATAATCGATCACCACAAAGTAAATTTTAACCATCAGCGCGTTTCTCACACTGATGGCGGGACTCGAACGGGACGGATACAGATTTTTGAAGCGAATGGAGGTAACGACTTGAAGGTATTTGTTTTCTTTTTGAGTGTTGAAGGTCAATGGTGTTGTTGGAAGGTCGAAGTTGCCAAAAAAAAGGAAGGAACCGAAACAAAGCGAGGGCGGGTCGCTAGTCAATAATATTTGACAGTTGGTGGTACCATTTCATGCCCATTGTGAGAGTGAGACAAATATATCGTTTAAAAATGGCTGTCGAACGCAATAGTTGCATTTCGTCACGACATACGGCGTTTCGTGTTCGAGGGACATTCTTTGCCAGGGTGAACCTTCTGAACCCTTAGATCATTTTAAGAAGGGGAGCCATCTTAAATTTATTTTTGTGTGGGAAGGAGATATAATACAATCTTTTTTTTTGTATGTAATTTGAAATTATTTTTTTCAAAACCCATTGTGTGGGATATCGGATTTAAGGGATTTTTGAGCTGATTCCAAATATATACAATATTCTTACATTGTAGCTACTGGTTTAAAAAAACCGGAAAAACATTTTCCTAACATACTTACTAAGTTTGGGCTCTTGCAGGAAGAAAACCACTAAATGAATTCTTATGAAACATACGCCAAACAACTCGTAATATACTCTTATCTAACATCCTGGAAGCATTTCTGAAAAAACTAACATTAAGTATTTTATTTGATTTTTTTTTATTCTGGTACTTTAACTCATAGAATACTAGGATCAAAATATTTCAAAATGTATTTTTTTTTTCAAAATAGCTTCCAGGACGTTAGATAAAAGTATATTAGAAGTTGTTTGGCGTAGGTTTCATAAGAATTCATTTAGTGGTTTTCTTCCTGCAAGAGCCCAAACTTAGTATGTTTGGAAAATGTTTTTTCATTTTTTTTTAATCAGTAGCTATAATGTCATAATATTGTATATATTTGGAATCAGCTCAAAAATCCCTTTAATCCGATATCCCACACGATGGGTTTTGAAAAAAAAATGTTCAAATTCCATCCAAAAAACAAGATTGTATTATATCTCCTTCCCATACAAAAATTTAAGATGGCTCCCCTTCTTAAAATGATCTAAGGGTTCAGAAGGTTCACCCTGCCAAAGGATATCCCTCGATCACCAAACGCCGTATTTTTTATTGAGCACACGCCACTACAAGCGGTTTTCCGATAGTTTTTGTCTTGCAAAGAGTCTTTCGACGAAGAAATTTTGAATGGAATCTCTTTGCTTGTATGTGAGCCTAGTACTTTGAAAATTTGTTTAGAAGCTTTTCTAAATCTTAATAAACGATACATAGGTAGGGCCTGTTTGAAAGGTCCCGGGTAGCACGATCTTCGGATTAATTAATAAAAATGGAATTTAAAAAATCTGCAGATTTCACACTACTCGCAACTATCAAAGGCATTGTAAATGTTATTTAGAAATAAAGCACACGGTGCTGTTATCAATGCCGCATACTATAGGCTCTATAAAAACTTAATAGGAATTCATTCTTTATCGTACTGACGATAAAGTGAACGGAGCGCAGTCCGCCCGCATGGCTCTAAACTGATCCCGACTCCCGAGATTTAATTTTTCCGTTTCTTGAATAGCGAGCTCAAAAGAAGTTATTGGGACCTCTTTTACATTCATGCTAGCCTTGTACTTTTCAATAGACTGATTGTCCTGTTAGACTGGTCTCCAGCAGTTAGGACTCTTGCGTTGTGAGAGCTGTGTGGACCGCCGCCGGCCAACCAGGGGCCCTACCGGCTAACTTTTCGAATATCGGCAGGCCTGCCGAGCTTCAACTTAAAACAGATAAATCGAAAGTAAGGAATTTCGTATTGTGCTATTTGCCGAAGTAATTTGGAAGATATCGATGTTAGTGTGACATCATGAATTGGGGTTCACCATTTTGGCCCGACTGGGGCTCTCGAATTAGCTATTTTAATTTGAAGCCCAGCAGCATTTTCGAAGTTCGATGCGTTAGCCGGTACGGCCCCAGCCTGCCTAGCATGACCGATTTATATCGCGTGATATAGCGTTTTATCACGTTTAACTGTCAAAAAGACAAAGGAATTTGACAGTTGAGTGTCGATAAAATGCTATTTCACGCGATATAAATCGGTCATGCTAGGCAGGCAGGGGGTCATTTTCAAGCTATCGCATATTTGGACCAGGGGCCGTACCAGCTAACGCATCGAACTTCGATAAGTCTGCCGAGCTTCAACTTAAAACAGATAAATCGAAATAAGGAATTTCGTATTGTACTGTTTACCGAAGTTATTAAGAAGATATCGACGTTCTTGTCACATCATGAATTGGGGTTCGCCATTTTGGCCTGATTAAGGCTCGATTATCTGTTTTAATTTGAAGCCGCAGACTTATCGAAGTTCGATGCGTTAGCCGGTACGGCCCCAGACCAAATTAAGATAGCCATTAGCTTGGTGTTATCAAATATGATGATATTCGAATTCCAGACGATGGTCTGGGTTGCGAAGTAGGATGTTAATATGACCATAAGAACTTATGCTATGACAAAGTACTAAAGTGTTAGGCAATTTTCGTTGCTGACCGTACGTTTCATCATAATCGCGACATCATCGCACGTTTCAAAATCACGTCATTTTATGAAGATGCTTTATATTATGTTTTAAAAACATAATAATGTAAACAAAGTAATACATTCTTTAAATTATCACTAAGAACGATAAAGCAGAGGGAAATGAGGGCACGGATCAGGCTTGATTGGAGTAACAAAAAAAAGAAGTATCTTTTCAACTAAACATAATATTTATTATTTTTCATAATATTTGAACTCTTTGTTATCTAAAATATCTACATTCCGCGTCGTTATGTACACGCTTCAGACAAAGATAAAATCACTGTAGAATATATTATAACACTCAACGAATAAATCTGAACAACATGATTTCGATTCTTAATTAAGTACAATTTATCCACAGCGTAATTTGTTTTAACCAAATATTCATTCACAACTTGAATACGTCAATTATTCAGCATACATATAATTATGGGCTTTAATGTCACCTAATTCTCTATTTTATGTACTTTCAATGTAACGGAAAAACATATATTCACAAAATATGGTGCTTCTAAATATAATATGTGCAATTATTTTACAACATCCATACAAACGACGATATCACAATATGGATAAGTTCTTGTACAAAATGGTATAACCATAACTAAAGGCGTCAAAAATATTCATTCTAGTAAGACATTATTTTAATTTTACTGACCTGTCACGATGAATTACGGAAACATCTAGATAATTCCGTTCTGTATGAATTTATAAAGAAAGAAATCACGTAAAACAGTGCATGAATAGCACTAATACATGGTGTCTATTCAGATGTTACACATTTTGTATATAGTACGCAGACAACTACAATATAGTTTTATTTTTAAGTATAAGTACATCTTCATAATATGCCAGATATCTTAGAAAGTCTATAGAAGTGTACAATATTACACAATTATTTATCCAATTAAGTACATATTATTTCACAAATTGTTATAAATGTAAGTACACGCGTGCTAATTATTAAGTATGCAAAGGCGAGCTAGTGATATGCGTTTTTTTATTTAATTATCGCTATTATATAAATGGTTGAAATAAAACTGGAATGTAAAAATGTTAACCGAAATTAAAACTGGATTACTTAATTAAAAAAGAAAATGTAAATCAATACGGTAACATCAAATAGCTCTTCAGATATATGCAGCAATCAGTATGACTGCAGTTACGTATCTTAAGTAGAAAAAAAAATCCAATAACAAAAGTGTAAGTAACATTAACAACTAAAAGATATATAACATTTACACAAAATTTTACTACATCGTGGACTACGTTTTAACATTGTTCTACCCGAAATCCATCCTATTACCATGTCATAAGATAAAAAAGTATAAAAAAAACAGATCCACGAAAGATACATAGCTATATATCCTACAAAATTTACAATTATATACAAAGAAAAATATATCGAAAACCTTATTATTACACGTCATTTATTTAATAATAAAATACTGCATCATTTGTTCAATGTGACGTGCTAGTGAAGACAAACGCCCGGTCCGAATTAATACTGCATGGACGAAAATATTACAGTTCAGTTTCATCTTATGTAATGTAACATATAGTATAAAGTGTGCAACGCAAAAGCACGGTGCTGTTTACTTTATGATTAAGTACAAATAATTACGTAGATACACGCGAAACGTCGATAATACATTCATTAATAATATTTGAGGCTAAATACTCTGATATATCTAGGACATTACATATAATAGTCAATTGACTTGACAATAAATTTTTCTAACAGATTAAGTGCGTTGTGTTTATAATAGCTTTAAGAAGTATCTGCTATAGTCAAGGCCAAGTAATGTAGTCCAGTTATCATTTCTTTAGCTTCGTCACATGTTTCATCTATAATTATTATGAAATAGAATTGTAAGTAATAGTTATATTTTAGTTTGCTGGTTTTGTTTACAAAAAAATATTCAACAATTAAATTCTAGTTAGTTTAGTATATCTCTCAATAAATAAGTATCTTTCACAAATTCATTGTACATAATTAAACTGGCACGGGCATTTTTTGTTTGTGTATGTACAATAAATATTATTTCACCCCGTACATTAGTGTAAATGTGCATCCTAACAGACCACTTTAAACTAAGATAATTTTCAAAAAGTGCATATTTTGGTTTCTTCCCTGTTTATACTTTTGAGCTTTCTATTGTGTTAAAATTTTGATTTGACATGGAGTCCTAGTCATAATATTATTACACCAATAAAATTATTAACAGGCAGTAAGCCTACGTTTTTCCATATACAAAACTTTTTGACACTTGTCAATACGCAAAGGGATAAGAAGAGATTATGTGTTAAATGCTGCACTCAAATCTCCTCAGTCAAAACTTATAAGGTTTTCTATTTTTTTTATATAATATTTCCTATAACAACAAGTAACTATTTTGGATAGTTTCTAATGACAATTTTTTTTACTCAGAAAGCACCAAATCAACATGCCGCCAATTATAAATAAAATTGTGCACTGCACCATTTCGTTTATATGTGAGAAACTATCACAATAGTTACGCACTTGTTTAGTCTACGATTTTTTACTTTTAGATTTTGTACAGCCCTCAAAGCTATGGAATAGCAATGGCAACTCGACTTCAGTAAGTGGTGTCTAAATTTTTACTTTAATTTATATGAGCTGAAAAGAAGTTTCAACACACGTTGGACATAATTTTAGTAAACCGGCAGTTTCATCACTTTCATCGGTAAGAAATGAGACAGTAAGTTTTATACGAAACAACAGAAAATGATCGACAACCGGCAGCCGTTGCCCGTTCCCTATTATCTAACCTCAAGAGATGATTACTTTATAGCTCAGTTTTTCGAAACTGTTGTTATTTCTGTCTTTGTCTTGAAAATATAAAGACAAGTACATAATTACATGCCGATAATAAATGCGAAGTATTAAACATTGTCAATTAAGTTGCATCCGACCAGTGCAGGGCGCATGCTAAATTAGCCACGTGCATGAATCGCGGGCACTCCTTAGAAATTCGATAGTCGGCCTATATTATTTGAAATACAAGTTAAATCGCAAAGCTCGATATCAGAAAAATATGTATAAACTTCCATGAAACAGAGTCAATAATTATTTGTTCTTTACTCTGTCGCACTCGAGGCAAGTCACGCGAACGAGAAGCGAAGCGAAAGTATGGTAAATATTTTTTTACATCAAGGAGGCCTACGATGTCGATAACGAGCGAATGAGGATGCAAACTAAGGAATTAATGGCGCCACAAGCGTTTGTACTAAAATCGTTTGATTGTTTCAAATATCAAATGTCATTTGTGACATATTTTAACCAATCAAAATATTGATAGCGGTTAGAACGCCGCTGACGCCATCTGCGATTAGCTTTTGTGTTGCCAACCCCATTGTATAATTTCGCACGTACGATCTTTTTACGTCGTTTATCGAGGCGGTTTACGCGAACACTTGATCACCTTTAGCGATATGATGGACCATGGACAATAGTGTATCGCCGCTTCGTTATCGCGTACTCGCGGTCCGCTTACAAGAGAGAAGCCGGCGGTCTAATACGACAGCGCGGTCGGCGCGACCGGCGCTACGTTTCATTAGTTTGTTTATATCATGGTCCAAGAAAACAAGGTCTGGCATTCCGAGATGCACAGGCATTCGTCACTATCCAGTTGCGAGACTTTATAGTACAGTATGAGGCATGTATTTTGAAATTTTTTTGACGTAGTGGGGATAAGTTCGCGCATGTGCTCTTGTGAGCGACCAATAGCGCGCGCCTCTCCCACCGCAATTCCCACCCGATTACAAGATAATATGCCTCGTACTGTAGCAAGCGAAGAATAAAGGATTTTTTTCCGTCCGCAAACATTTCTCTCAGCAAACGAAATGGTTCAATCAAATATGCATAAATGTTATTTTCAATACCGATAGCGGAGATGATGTAAGTCTGTGTGACTTCCTCTTTCTCGGAGTGCTACACCTGGCATAGTATATCGTACCATGGTTTATATAGATGTCCGCTTACATGGGAGTGGGTGCGGGGGTGAGGAAAGGGTTGGTGGAGTGGTGTCCGGCGTAGGAGGCGGCGCGGCCGGCGGCGGCCAGCGGCGGCGCGCGCGCCACGCGGCCCAGCCACGCGTCCGGGTGCGGCAGCGCCGCCACGGGCGCCACCGCCGCCACGCCCACGGGCTCCTCCGCCTCGGCCAGCGCGCGCAGCCCCAGCGACAGCTGCTGGCACATCGCCGCTACCGGGTCTTCCGCCGTGTTCTACAACACACGACAGTTAACATAATGTAAACGACAGATTTCTTTTACAGATCTATACTTTGAATACAGCTCGAAAAAGCACCAGATTTCCATAGAGGATATTGACTACGTGACGAAACCTAGTCCCCCCCCCGTCCCCCGCCTCTGTGACCAAGCGTAGTATTTTAAAGACCCCCTCCCTCCCTCAACGGGTCCCAAAAAGAAGCTTCAATGTGTTACATCCTGAAAGCGATTGCGATAGATTCTTAAATTAGACAATAGAAAGGCTGAGCCTAGTTACAATTCCAATTAGCTGTATAATCTATTATACCTCTATAATTGTGTAATATTACCTCGATGGGCGGCGCCTCGGCTCTAGCGGGCGCGGCGGGGGCGGGCGGCGCGGGCGGGGCGGCGGTGACGCGCGGCGGGGAGCCGAGCCCCGCGCGCTGCCGCTCCAGATTGGAGGGCAGCTCGCTGATGCGCAGCGACATCTGCCGCTTGAATGGAGAACTGCAAGTAGATGGAGACTCATTTCAAATACATTCATGATTTGTAACAAAAATAAGTAACAAATGCACTTCAATTGCTACAGCCGACGAGCATTTGCTTTTGTCTGCAAAAGCCAGAAATACCAATCAACCCTCATTGGGGCCTCGTTGGGTGATAGAAGGCGCTTGCGGATATCTTCTTCATCCGTAAGTGAAGCATGTACAAAACTATACGCGTTGGCCAGTTTTGTATCGTCAGTATTTCACACCACACACCACATTTAATAAGGTGTTCGTATATATTGTGCAGAAGACGAGTTCATGATCGATAGATCCGTTGATTTGATATTCATACTCATGATGCACGTTTTTATTGTAAATCATAAGTTTTGTTTATATCAATATATTATCAATTTAATGCCCTATCCAAAACTTCCATTCAAATCTACAAACACAAAATATTATATATTTACCTTACATCATTTTGGTCCTTCGAGCCTGATTAAGACAGTAAGGACATGAAAATGGCTGATGATGATCCACATACCTGTTCTTGACGTGCTAACTCTTTATGGTCTTTCGAGCTGGATAACAACTTGAAAATGACTAATGATGTTGATTTACATACCTGTTATTAAGATGTGCGAAGCTCCTAAAGGAGTCCTGCCGCTCTAGCAGGTGCGGCGCGGCGTGCGGGCGCTCCACGGCGAACGGGTTGTGTGCCGAAGGCGCGGGAAACGACGCGACTGCTTGCTGCTGATGATCCACGTACCTGTTATTTAAACGTGCTAACTTTTGGTCCATCGAGCCGGATAAAAATTTTAAAATTACTGCTGTACGTTGACATACCTGTTATTAAGATGTGCGAATCCCCTAAAGGAGCCCTGCCGCTCTAGCAGGTGCGGCGCAGCATGCGGGCGCTCCACGGCGAACGGGTTGTGCGGTGTGGGCCGCGGTACCACTGCCACTGCCGGCCCTGAGGCGGGCGGCGGAGGCGGGGGCGCGGGAGATGGCGCGTCCGCTTCCGATGCGCGACGGGTCGTTATTACTGGAACCAGCGATGAATAGTTTTATTAAAGTTTTAAGTAAACAGTGGTTTCGTTTAGGTCTTAGGCTTAGTAGTGTCGTGGGGAATCCATATGTATGGAATTTTTCATTTACCTACGACACTACTGGGTCGGTAGTGTAGAAGGGAAAAAAAATTACCCACGACACTACCAGTAGTGCGCCTTGGTAGTGTCGTGTGGAAGAAGGGCGGGGCACGGTTTGGCGTTTCACGCGCGCGGCGACGGCGCAGCGCGCCGCTTATTCGGGCGGTTTTCGACGCACCTCCGCGCCGGTCGGGGTCATACGACGGCCCCGCGCTTACGTACAAAAACCGGCACGATACTATGGAGCTCAGTGTATTGTACAAGCGGTTTTCTATACAAATTGATGTACTTGCATACAAAGTAAAACACGGTGCCAGTGTGAGAACCGTCTTAGGCCGGCCACACACAGTCGGAATCACGTAACGGAATTCCGAACGTAATTTCGACAATGTATGAAGATTCCGTACGGAAAAAACACGCTTGTGTGTGGCAGCCCATAGATTTTGTATGCAGCTGCTGCGTTCGGAATCACGTACGTACGGAATTCCGTAACGAGATTCCGTCTGTGTGTGGCCGGCCTTAGTGAATGGAGCTAAGAATACTGGCATTTATTTAATTATGCAGCACAAAGCGTCTACTCATAGATATTTTCTATACTTAAACAAAAAAATATGATATGTTATTTCTGCATATTTTTACTGCCTTTTTTGCGTTTTTTACACCATTTGACTACACAGAACGTCATTTCTAATAAACTTTCTCATTCTTTCTTTTCTCTACAATACAAACTGCAATTATTGTAAATAACGTTAACGTCAGTCACCGGGTGCGTGGCTGGCCCGACTAAAGCCAAGCGGGTTGTACTTTTTCGGCCTCGTGGTGCCATTTTTTAAGCAATATTTGTTTGCAATTACACTTCCATAGATTTTAGTTCGCCGATCTTAGCTACTTCCGGTCAATGTACTTATGTGGTATATAACTAGATAGTCTTCAACCATTTCATAGTGCGATATAAGTAGCTTTTCAATTTGATTCACAAAGTATGCATATATTTCGATTTTACTTCAAATTGGCTATAGAAATATTTAGGTTTAACCTATTATAGGCGAGTCATGGAACTAAGCCAAAACTATCGCCTCTGTGGTCTATTGGTTCACCCACCCGTGTAAGACGCAGGGGTCCCGGGTTCGATTCTCAGATGGGGTACAATTTGTGCTCGGTTTAGGTTTGGTGGTAGGGCTCATTTCAAGTCCACCTGGCTAGCTACCACAATCTTACCTAAGGCTGACGCCATAACAACAATTTAAAAATTTGTTGTGTTCCGGCAGTTAGAGGTAAGATAGCCAGTTCCTCAGTTCAGTGATGAGGATTCCGGGTGTAGTGCGCTTCCACCTTCGGCCTTATCGTCACTTAACATCAGGTGAGGTGAAGGCCAAGCACTATACCCTTGTGCATAAAAAATAATAAGAGGATGCGGCGAATCAATGTACGAGAAAGATAAGAATACGTTTTTATTATAATAACTTATATCCTTATATTTAATTATTTTGCGATTCTAGCTCTTTAGCAAAATATTTACGCAAGTTATTAAACTTAATGCCTTTTGAATGATAATGATGTCACTGATGATTAATGACTCATGCAAGTTATTCCAACTAACAACGTTTAATCTGTCGGCACTCGTTAACCGTTCTAATTTCCTTCATACTACACACGTAGTGATTCTGGGTAATTTCGCAATACTGATGACATGCCTGTTGAGAAAATTTCCTAGTTGATAAATTATTCGTTCACATAAGAAACCACTTGTGACGTAAATGGGCAAAGCAAGGGCACACTACCGGCTTGTCTATGCACGATTTTAGTGTGAATACAAATTAGATGTTAGTCATGAGTTCGTGAATTAAGTGTTTTAGATGTGAAGTATTGTAGTTCGTCATATTAAAACAATCTGATATGTAGACGGCATGCTGGGCTTCCACAAAGTATCAAAATTTTCTTAATCAATTTTTAACTTAAAAACAAGGAGTTTAAGGTTCAAAATTTATTGGAGGTTTTTGACAGTTTTGTATAGCTTGATGTGCTGCTGACCACACAAAACCGTCATGAATTGGCGAAAAAGGAAGGTGGCGAATGTGGGAACTGAAAATATTATTCCAGATTTAGAAAGTTCATACTGACACAAAATAGTGTGACACCCGTCCCAATGATGTCTCATTATGTGTAATGACATGGCGCATACCTTCCAATATGTGATACATCATTCTTGTATTGTAATACCATTCAATGATCATAAACGGATCTCACATTAAGACCTAAATAACTTTAACAAAGTAAATTCGCTTGACATGCATATAGGTATAGCATTTTCGCGTGGCAAACATACGATCCACAACATACTGATAAAAAACTTCATGTTTTTAATACACTTCAATTTTGAATGGCAAATTATTTTTAGTCACTACGTATAAAATAAAAATTAGTTATTTTGAATGATTCTCATCTCACCTGACTTTCGGAAAGAGCCTTGCCTAGTGAAGGCGTGGCTCGCAGCATCGATGCTCATAGAAACTGCGCACTCTTTGTCGCGCCGCTGTTTGCGCTCTAAACAGGCGGCGAACGCGCAGCCCACGGCGTGCGACAAACGCTCGCCGCTGTCGCGAGACGCGAGGAAGCCGTGGCACATCCACCGACGGGTGGTGCCATCTCGGCATATGTAACTGGAGACAAAATCAATCATTATCATCATTGTCAACTAAACAACGTATATTGTTGGGTATAGGCCACCCCAAAGGATCTCCACGATTGATCTTTCAGTTGCTTCTCGCTACCTTTATCATATACTCATCAACATTGTCTGGGGATACAGGTTTTTTTTTTCATACAAACGAGGTAACTTTGAAGCCTTGGTTTTCGGCAAGGGATGTACCGTGCTGTGATCTGATGATGGCTATCCAGGTAGTGAATGGGGGAGATTCAGATCGCTTTACAGACACAACTGATCTGATCAGCATTTTAAACTTCCTGTAACAAGGGAGTTCGAATAGATGAAAGAAGAGATTTGTTTATGAGCAGCGGCTTCGAGAATTTTAGAAAGAAAAGGAAGAATGGAAATTGGTTTAAAGTTGTTTAATAGTTGAGGAGACGAAATTTTTGGTAAAGGGATCACAAAAGCCATACGCCAAAGAGAAGGAAATTCACCTGTCAGAAAGGAATTATTGATAATGTGAACAATGATGGGGAGAATTTGTTCAAGAACACAGATAATCATATCCCTACTGATATCGTCGCTGCCAACTGCCTTAGACTTGATGGATACAATAATCCTACTAATCTCGTCTAGAGTCACTGGAGAGAAAGAAAAGGATTCGGGGAGCAAGGGGCCTTTGGAAATAATGTCTGAAATAGTATTTGACTTGGTGCTGGGGTCTAATGAGACGTAGAAAAATGCTTATTAAAATCATTAGAAGAAAAGGGGTAGGAGTGAGAGGGGGAAGACGATTTCCCCCGCCCAAAGGAACTAAGAAACTTCCATGTGTTGGCCGAAGAGGAGTTAGTGATGTTATCATGGAAGTATTGACGCTTAGCTGCCCTTACCATTCGATTGCACCTGTTACGTGCAGCCTTGTAGAGGTCCCAGTTTGCCTCTGTACGATCTTTCTTAAACTTGCGAAAGGCACGATCTCGACGAGACATAGCTATGCGAACGCCTCGATTTATCCAGGGAGCAGGTGGCCGCTTAACTCGAACTGCTTTCAGCGGTGCATGGACATCGAACAGTTGAATTAAACATTGGTTAAGTTGAGAGACTTTGGCATCAACTGTCGATGAATTAAGGATGGCACTAAAATCCAGTTTATTGGCATCTTCCTTTAATTTGTCGAGGTCTATTCGAGCAAAATTGCGCATCCAAACAACAGAGGGGGTTTTAGCTTGGGAGGTCTTAAACGATACTGAATGAAAATGAGATCATGTTTAGAGAAGCCCGGCGCAGGTAACTGACCATGGTTTATGACGTAATCAGGGGAAGTTATTAATAAGTCAAGCCATGTGTCTCTGGAAGAAGTGTTTTGATGAGTTGGCTCAGAAGGCAAAATAGAGAGGTTGACTGACTTGACAATATTGGATAGCTTGACAGATTGAGGTGTGTTAGAAGAAAGGTCAGTGTTGAAAACACCCATGATTATGTGATGTCTGTAGTCCGTGCAGTGTGGTTCAAAGACAGACTCGAGATGAGAGAAGTAGTCTACAGTGGGAGGACAATAAACCGCTGCAAGGACGGCTTTGGCACCCTTAATACAAATTTCCAGAAAGAGATACTCAGCTGAACCAGAGTATTGAGACGGAGATGAAGCCAGGATCTTGTATGGAATGTCACTACGCAAGTAGATGGCAACGCCACCACCTCCCTTGCCAGTGCGCATTATGGTTTATTATTAAGGATAATGTCCTTAATAATAAACCGGAAAACGAGTTTTAAGTTAATAACATTTAACGCCACATACCTAAATCCCCTTTCGTGGTTCCTGTCTGGCGCGCAGAAGGACACCTTTTCGATAGTTTGGTCGACGATGAGCCCCTTAGTTTCTTCCTCAACTACCCTTAGTCCGTCGCCGCTTACATGAAGCACTGCTCTGACTGGACGACGTCGAGAATTCTGGGAAAGAGATAAATAATATTGCTTTTAGGCTTGTGGACATCTGTATTTGTTCAAATAAGCAAATGAAATAGCAGCATGGTGTATCTTGACTATTAAGGCTCGGTTACGCTGGAACATTAACTGTCTCTGTCTTTTTCTTTACACATAGAGTAAGGAAAATAACCTCTGCATTTTTCGATGTTTTTATTGTTATTTTCATCATTATCATTATCACAATCATCTTTCTTGAACAAAAGTAATTTAAGCAACTTCACAGTACGTTAATAGTCCAATCAATATAGTAGGTTTAGAGTGCGTGAGCGGGAACCTAAGCGATTTCTTCAGAAACCTATTCAGGGTGCTTAGTTTAATATTTGCTTAATTTCATTCGCGCGGGTGTCGCTGCAGTGAGCGTACGTGCGCGCTGTTAGTTCTAACCGTACTACGCAATATCGGCATTTTTATAAGTACCCTCGTAAAATGAGTGAAAATAGTGATAATGATGATGAAAATAACCCGATTACGAGCGATAAAAGTGATAGCGAAGTGTTAAGAGAATGCGAAAAAGAATTGCAGGATATTATGGAATGGAATATTTCGGGGAATGAAAGTTCTCAGCAAAAACAATCCCAAAGTAAATCGGCAGAGAAAAGAACTCGTGAAGAAAGTGAAGGAAGTGGAGAATATACTGAGGATGGTTTTACGACTGTGACAAGAAGGAGACCAAAGAGATTAAACAGAAGCCACTCAAATATGAATACGAATGATTTGATTGATACCGGTTCAAGTAGTGAAATTGAAGTATGTGTAACATCACTACAAATATTACCTAAACAAATGGCTATGGCTAAATTATTGAGAAATGAAAATATTGAGAAAATTACGCAGATAAAATACAAAAGTCCCTTCAAAATTCTCATTCGATTTGAAAATCGGCAGCAGGCAGAAAAGTTAATAAAATCCGATAAAATGAAAGAAATGGGATGTAGATGTCAATTAGTATCCGAAATGACCCTATCATATGGTATTGTGAAAGGAGTAGACCTAGATATTGAAGAAAAGGAAATTATTGAAATATTCGAATCCTGCTTTAAAATTATATCAGTAAATCGTTTGAATCGCTTGAACTTTGAAGGTAAATGGATAAAAAGTGAAACTGTTCGTATATGCTTTAACAATCCGACACTGCCTTCATACATTTATGCCTATGGATGTAGATTTAAAGTTGAGCGTTATGTTTTTCCAGTTACTCAGTGCTCTGGGTGCTGGAAATTTGGCCACATAATAAAATGTTGCCCCATTAAAAAGATTAAATGTCCAAAATGTGGACAAAATCACGAAAATTGTGACAATAAAGATATTCAATGTCTTAACTGCAAAGGCAATCATTTTGTGTTAGATAAGTCGTGCCCAGTATTTCTCAAAGAAAAAGAAATTCGAAAAATAATGAGCGAACATAATTTGACGTATAGAAAGGCCCTACAATTTTTCTCATACAAAGATCAAGACGAATATAACGAACCAGTAATTAGTGAAAAAGTGGACTGTCAGTCAGACATCCTACCAATGCCTGAAACTTCAATTAAGCGCACTTACAGTAGCGTTGCATCATCCAAAAGAGACAAACCTACGATACAGAAAAATAAACCAGACTCAGAAGCGGAAAATGCATCAGATACGCAAAGTGATCAAAGACAAATGAAAAGAGAATTTACAAAACCAGTGAGTAGGAAAGAGCATCGGCAGGAAGTACAAGAAGAGACACAAGAAGCTGAAGAAAGTCACAGTTCATCAGAATATCATAGCAACTTAGAAAAGAAAAGGAAAAAAAATACTTTTAAAAATCTTATAATTAAACTAAAAGAAATTGTTATATCTAATATGAACTTTGAGCAAAAGCTAGTATCAATATTAAGAATAATTTTCGATGAACTTAAATCATATTTGTTATCTAGATTTGCATGCGGCGACCTTATTCAATCACTATTTGATAATCTTTATGGATCATAACACCTCTAAAATGTTTAATGTGAATATAGTGCAATGGAACTCACAAAGTCTAAGGCCGAAATTCGTAAGTTTTAATTCATTGCTAAGACAAGAAAAAATTCATGTAGCTATAATCAGCGAAACGTGGCTTGAAGAAGATACTCTTTTAAATACAGGTGAGTATAACATTTATAGAAACGACAGAGCCGATGGTTATGGGGGAGTTGCAATTCTGGTTCACCGTTCTCTTGTTACACATTTATGCCCTATTAATGTGCCTAATCGCGAAATACAAATGATTAGTATTAGAATTCTTAATTGTAAGTATATCGAACGTGTTGTGTCCATCTACTGTCCTTCCACAGTACGCACTACTCAATCAGACTGGGATAGCCTTTTCTCGCGTTTTAGAAATAAAACATTGATAGCAGGTGACTTCAATGGCCACCATACAAATTGGTCTTATAAAAATGACGTAAGAGGAATACAGTTATTCGACTCAGCTTTAGAGAATGGCTTCATATCTCTTAACGATGGTACACCTACACGAGTTCGGCTAGTAAATCAAACTATTCAGGAGTCGTCTCCAGACATAACATTTGCTTCGAGTGATATTGCCACGGACTTGCGCTGGCAAGTGAGTAGGGAAAATTTTGGCAGTGACCACCTCATAATTAAAATATCTTTACACTATTTAGATAAAGTTGATGTAACAACGAAAAGAAATTATAAAAAAGCAAATTGGATTGATTATAACAAAGAATTAAAGTTATCTTTTGATAGTATTTCTGAGCTCGATAACCAGGATGTGCAAAATAAATATGATTTTTTTGAACAAAAAATTAATCAATCTGCTGACAATAATATTCCAAAGGTTAAATTTTGCAATAATCCGCAGCAAAAGTTTTTACCGAAAAACTACTGGAATCCAGCAATATCCTTACTCGTTGCACAGCGTAGATTAGCCTTAAAAGAATTTAGACAAAATCCTATTCCACAAAACTTATCACTTTTAGAAGAAAAGACCATAGAGGCTCAAAAAATGATAAGTAAAGCAAAGGCAGAATCATGGCAAAGATTTTGTACTGATATAGACAGCTCTAGTAATGTGTCAGACATGTGGCGTAGGATGCGTTGGATAAAAGGTTATAGGAAAAATAATCATCAAGCACCAGAAGAGAAACTCCTAGAACTATTGCGTTCACTAACACCAGATACAGTTTTAGAAAGTATGCCATGTTTTACTTCGAAAAATTCAATACTTGAGTCAGAGTTTACTTTACAAGAACTTAAAAATTGTCTTAAAAAGAAAGATACCGCTCCCGGGGACGACAATATCACGTACTCCATGATATCGAATTTACCAGAAAATGCCCTATACTTTCTACTATCTTTGTTTAACGATATTTTTCGTGGGGGAGTTGTTCCTAAACAGTGGCAGACAATCAAAATAGTGCCAATACCTAAGTCGGGGAGCGTTGGTCATAATGCTGAAATAAAGTTGAGGCCTATTTCCCTGATTTCTTGCATTTGTAAATTGTTACACTTAATGATTGCAAAACGATTGGAATGGTACATGGAAAAAAATAACATTATATCTAGTAATTCCACGGGGTTCCGAAAAGCACACTCTTGTATGGACTCACTTGTACGCCTCGTTACTTACATACAAATAGGCCTATCCGCTAATGAACCTACTTTGGCCTGTTTCTTAGATGTTGAAAATGCTTACAACAATGTTTTAATAAGTAAATTGGTTGAAATTCTCGACAAACTGCAAGTTGGAACATTAATTTGTAAATATTTGTGGACTTTTTTGAGCTTCAGACGGTTACAAATAAAAGTATTTGGAGGGGAAACTATTGAAAGATGCACTAGTAAAGGTTTAGCTCAGGGAGATCCCATATCCCCACTTCTATTTAATATTGTAACTGCCAAAGTTTGTCGGGAGATTCAACAAGTTTATGTCAGTCAATATGCGGACGACTTTGTCTTCTATGTTAGGCATAAAAATCTAGATGACTTGGAGACACGCATGCAAAGTAGTATTAATTTGATGGTTGCTATTTTACAGGAAATTGGGCTTGAACTCTCTTCTAATAAGTCAAAGTACTGCTTGTTTAGTAGAGGGCGCAGGCAACAACACATTAAATTGAGTATACAGGATCAATGTATTCTAGCTTCGGAATGTATTAAATATTTAGGGTTATGGCTAGATAGGTCTCTTTTATGGAGAAAACATATCAATGAAATTTTTGAAAAGGCGCAAAAGATCCTAAATATATTAAAAGTGCTTGCGGGTTCAGGCTGGGGTGTACATCCTAAGCATTTAAGAGCCCTATATATTTCATTGGTGAGAAGCAGATTAGACTATGGGTGCTTTCTATATGACAGTAGTGCCAAAACTCACCTCTCAAAATTAGACAAGTTACAAAATCAGGCTCTCAGAATTGTGGGAGGTTTCATAAGAAGCTCGCCAATACACGTCATGGAAAGCGAGGTTTGCGTTCCACCTTTGTTTTTGAGGCGACAGTATCTAGCTTACAAATATTGCCTTAAAGCACAATCTTGGAAAAATAACAGCACAGTAGAATTATTTTGTAAATTAAGTGAAGAATGTACAAAAAGTTATTGGAACAAAAAGAAAAAGCCGTTATTAATAACTACCTTTAATACAACTAAAGCTGAAAGTAATATTCACGCAACATATCCGTTGTGTATGTTTCAATTAAACGTTTGGGTTACTTATATAAATATTTTAGATACAATTAATATTAACTTAGAAAGCATCAAAGGTGCGAAAAAATTAAATACAAATAATATATCCATTAAATTTGACATACTAATCGAACTTGATAAAAAATATAGAGGATGGCATAAAATTTACACAGACGGTTCCAAGTCAGAAAATGGTAAAGGTGCAGCGTTTTATTGTCCAAACCCACAGTATAAAGCGGGTCTTAAAGTTGAAACAAATATTTCTATAATGTCCATAGAACTTATAGCTATACTTGAAGCAATTTTATATGCGATGGAAAAAGGTTTGTCTAAATGCGTCATCTTCTCAGATAGTCAAAGTGCTTTGCAGCATATAGCTCGATGCGCCTCTGGTTTCAGAGGTGTATCGATAGCTTACAGCATCCTCGCAAAGCTTCATGAATGTCATAATAGCAATAGATGCCTTAGACTTCAATGGGTTCCATCTCACTTTGGGTTAAGTGGAAACGAAGAGGCGGATAGGTTAGCAAAGGCAGCGGCTTTAGAAGGAAACATGTACAACACCACACAGTATTATACCGATGCACTTCCAAAATATAAAAGTATTGTTTACAACAATTGGAAGGAATATTTTAATGAACGCTCTAAATACAAAGGTATTTGGTACAAAACTATTCAGTGTGAGCCTCTTCGAATCCCATGGTGCAGTAACTGTAGTTTAAGTAGACAACATGTTGTAATTATGCATAGACTTAGATGTGGACACTGTCCGACAAACAATTTCGCTTTCATGATGAAAAAAGTAGATTCACCTAATTGTGACGATTGCGGAACAATCGACGATGTTCAGCATTTGTTGTCGGAGTGTGTTAAAAACGTGAGAGAGCGTCGAACGCTAATGACTGCTCTGAATATAAACAAATTAGATTTAGGCATCTTTCAGAGTTTACTTAGTGAACCAACCTCTAGTTCAGCAAAATACATTTGTGATATGGTCAGTCATCGGTGATCGATGCCCTCGCAATCACGCAATGAAACTTGTGATCTGTTGTAAGATATTATTTTAGTATGTAGTTAGCATGTTTAGGATACGATAGGACTGGCATATCTTGTAAGATAAAAGTCCTTTAAAAAATTAGATTAAAAAAAAAAAAAAATTTGCTTAATTTAATATTTGTAGCAACTAGAGAATCTCTTTAGCTCATCGTATGATTTTTTTGTGGCTACAACTTTACCTTTTCTATATAAAAAGATAAACCTCCCACACCATGTTTTCATACTACTGACCCTTAATTACATACACCATGCTCTTAAAGGTGAGGTCAACTCACTTAAGGACTTTGATGTGCCTCTTATCTAAAATCACCTGCCTGGTGCCTGCGTGCAAGTCGCCTCGTGAGGCGAGCTAGTTAGCGCGAGAAATATTTCCAGTAAGTTACAATACAGCCAGTATCATCAACTCACCCTCAGAACTTTTATAGCTTCTTCACAAACTTGCATGCCCCGTGACTCGAACACCTCAACGCATCCCAGGTATTTGACTGGGAAGGTGCACGTGCCGGCGCGTACCGCCGCCTCGTCTGCGTGCCATTGGTGCGGTCGCGCGGACTCGGGCGGCGAGCCTTTGCGGCGACGGAATGACTCGCGGAAAGACCGCCGCAGCTTCTCCATGCCGGCACGCGGCGGCGACAAGGCGCCGCCCGCGCGCGCCCGCCGGAATGAGCTCCGGACTGACGACTTCTGTAAAGAGAAACCGTAAATGTTACAGGCAAATTGAATACAGCAGATTTAAGTAATTTTGGTAAACTAAATGTCAACAGAATAAGTGAGACTAGAGGCCTACTCAAACCTGACCGGTATCCTGTACCGGTGGCGGTAACGGTATACCCGACCGGTATTCCGACCGGTATCCTGTACCGGTGGCGGTAACGGTATACCCGACCGGTATTCCGACCGGTATGTCGTATGGCATTACCGCAGCCGGTTGCGGAACATCTTTGAACAGCGCGTTACCGCATACCTACCCATCGGGATATCGTTAATGCCACCGGTACAGGATACCGGTTAGATTTGAGTAGGCCTTTAAGTCTGAAAATGGCACCAGCGTAAATGGTTAAAATAGGAACAGAGGAATCACCGGTATGAGTTATGAGAAGTCAAGAAAGGCAGGTTGCTTGATGAAAGATGAAAAGTTGATGCACGGAGAGGAAGAAGACCACAGAAAAACAGGATAGACAGTGTGCGAAATGATATGAATGAGAAGAGTGAGTGTACGATGAGATGATGGGTCGACAGGAAAGACCACGGAAAAACAGGATAGACAGTGTGCGAAATGATATGAATGAGAAGAGTGAGTGTACGATGAGATGATGGGTCGACAGGAAAGATTAGCTGAAGCTTTTATGGTGCTCAATCGGTTCTATAAATAATAATAAATACATTGTAAAATAATATCAATCATTGAAAACGGTCGATAACATTGAAAAGTGGAATGAAAATGCCTTAATGACATTCTATACAAATGAGTGCAGCTGAGATATTCCAGATTAGAATTTCTTCGATATATTTTAGGTAGTTTGTAATTTATCTCTATCATAATAATGATAATTCAAATAATCTCAGGCCACCTTAAAGTTTTTATTTCATTTTTCATCGTGTCAGCGAATTGGAGAGCAAACAATTTTTGTGAAGAGAGTTTTGTTACGTCAGTTGAAATTAATCGCAATAAGGTCACGCCACTTCTTATTATTTGAATTGTCAGCAATACTGTGAATTAGATCTAAGCAAAATCTTCTAACATAAGTAATATAATTTATCCACTCAGCTTTTACATGACAAATAAGTAATGCGTAAATATACCTAAGCATAAAATTCAAAATTCAAAATAATTTATTCAGTCTAGGCTGTTACAAGCACTTGTGAATGTCATAGTAGCTACGCCATCGGTTCGCAAACCCTAAGCAGGAGACCTTGTAACGAGAAGAACCGGCAAGAAACTCGTCAAGGGCTGCTTTTTTCTCCCTGTATAGGTTGTTAGGTACATAGTATGTTAGGTACATAGGTACCTAAGTACTTATTGAAAATCACATACGGAAATAACTAAAATTAATTCAGGAGCGAGTAACATCAATGAAGTAGGTATTATGATTTTTTATTATTTAAAACACAATCAGCATAAGTCCCAATAGTTTGCGATTGCTGAGTAGCATATTGAACATTTTTATTGACTTTATTTATTGATTTTATTTTGACGACACAGAATCGTAAAAAGCAATATCAGATATGTTAACAACATAAAACGCGTTTATTGTTTGTAGATTTTAGACTGCAGGACTGCAGCCACATATATCGCATATTGTCTGGAATCTGGATAAACAAATATGTAAATACCATCCAAGAATATAAAATTAACAATATTCATGCACGCACAACCAGTCGACTTGTGTTTATTTATAGTTACTTAAGTGCATGTTTCAAATACATAAAATATTTGTGTTTGTAAACAACACGTTGCGCATAACGATTATGTCAGTTGTATTTCTTATTCTAGACAATAGCTTCCTTTATTGACCACTTGGGGCAGTTAAGAATTCAGTCGCAGTTTTTTGTTCTCGACTTAGAATGTCTCGATCACACAATGTTCAATTCATCTTCCCCCTCCTTATCCCAATTTATTTGGGATTGGTGGAGTGCGTCCTTCTCTTCCATTCTTTCGTGTCACTAGTCATATCCTCATCCACTCCCTCCCTTCACATTCATATCATTCCGCACACAATCCCTCCATCTTTTCTGCGGTCTTCCTCTTACTTTCCAGCCATCAACATCCATATCCATCACTCTTCTTGTAACTGCCTTTCATGCCTTCTCATATTGGTATGAGAAGGCATGAAAGGCATGTTATTAGAAGAGTAATGGATATGGATGTTGATCTGCCTTGGGGCAGACAATTCCCTTTCAACTTTTTTTATCACTGGTGCTACTTACAAAATTCCTCTCAAATATTCCTAATTTCATCCATTCGCGTCACACTATACATCCACCTCAGCTTTTGCATCTCTATCACATGTAATCTCATCCATCTTATCCATAGCCTAATATTCTGATCCATACTTGACAACTAAAGGGGACTAAAACATTGAATTAGCTTTTCTATGCCTACAACATGTTTATTTCTAAGCAAAGTCTTATGTTTCAGTATCAGTAGTCCACGACGAATAGCGATGTACCAAAAAATTTCGTCGTAGCAATGATAAAAGTCAGATAATAGGTATAATACTCATAACATATTTCACGAATACATAAAAGCTCTCCAAAGACTTCATAGGTATTTTATGAGTCAGAGAACTTTGCTCTTTCAAATAAGTTATTACTTCATTTTATGATATCATGGTAATTTACGCCAGAAATAAGTATGAGGAAAATCTTCTATTCGATTCTATTGTATTTATCTAGGAACAAGAATGCAATAGGAAATAAGTTAAACCACTAAGGTGTAAATTGACAATAATCATGTTACAATTATGTAATTGCGTAAATAAACGACCAGTTGCTAGAAAGATAATGTAATAACTACGATAAGATTACGGTTTCGGCACTTGATGTTGGCACAAGTGTTCAATGTTATTTACTCACTTAATTAGACACACTACAGTGCTTCTATTTTCTTAAAGGATTTAAAGTTTTGCTAGGTGACAGTTTGGGAGATATCCAAGTTTTTTAATAAGTATCAATAAATGCAAGTAAAGGGAAAAGTCCTATAATTTCGTCATTTTCACATATATTTGAAAACATTTTTTACTGGGTTTTATTGCAAGCTTAATGAGATGTTTTGTAAAGAAAATAAAAAAATGGAAACTTCCCTATTGGTGGAATGAAAGCGCTGTTTGAAATATTTTTAATGAAACATTAAAATATTAATGACAGATATTAAGTATAACAAACAACACTGTTAAAGTTTTCACTAACTTAAAAATAAGTGTAAATGCATTAATCAGTTGTCTGTTTACTGTAAAAACCTGCTGAGACTAGATGTGAACGAAAATATAATGACTTTAAATTGGCAGGTAAAACTTTTTCCAGGGGAGAGATACCGCATAGTTGATCAAGTAGGTAGGATGGTTAATGATCGTTTACTCGTAATGTTACTTCAACATGAATCGTCATTGAGAGAATAAACAAGACAATATAATGTTTTCTTCAATCATGGCACTACAATATAGCCAAGGCTGCTGACATGGCAGGCAACCCTATTCATCCGATTGCCAGTTCAGTAAAAAAGAAATATATATCTAATCTGGTGTTATTAAATGATTACATCACTGACAATATGCAAAATGGCAGGCAAGTCGATGTCATTTACACGGATTATAGCAAATGTTTTGATAGAATTCACCATACAACTTTAATCAGCAAATTGGAAAACATTGGAATAAATGGTGATCTATTGAGATGGCTCAAGTCATACATTTCCAATAGGTCTCAGGCGGTGGTTATCAACAACTACATCTCGAGTTGGGTTGTAGCGCCCAGTGGGGTACCTCAAGGCTCCCTTTTGGGTCCACTATTGTTTTTAATCTTTGTAAATGACATCGACGCTTGCTTCCACCATTCTAGATTGCTTTGCTTTGCAGATGATATGAAGATCTTTAAATCCATAGCATCTGCATCAGATGTATCAGATCTCCAGTCAGATTTACTGCGCTTAGATATGTACTGTAAGGCAAACAACTTGGATCTTAACCCATCCAAATGTTCAGTCGTAACTTTCAGCCGAAAAAATGTCATTATTATTATTTATTATTACATTATTATTAAAATGTCATTTAAATATAAATTAAAAGATCATAATTTACAAAAACTTTCTAAAATACGAGATCTAGGAATTATCCATGACTCAAAGCTTCTTTTCGATGAGCACATTGATAAGATTGTCAAAAAAGCATCACAGGCACTGGGATTTGTGATGAGGACATCAGTTTGCTTTAATGACATTAAGACTTTTAAAATTTTTTACTGCACCTTTGTAAGAAGCATTTTGGAATATGGGTCAGAGATTTGGAACCCATGCTATAATAAGTACATCAACCGTATTGAGCAAATACTGAAGAAATTTGTTAAGTTCTTGTGCTATCGTGTAAGGTTACCGTATAATTCCAATAATTATTTGTAACTTTGTTCGAGATTTCACCTTCTTCCCTTAGAGAACCGAAGACATATATCAGATGTTATCTACCTATTAAAAATAATTAGAAATCAAATTAATTCTACTGAACTCCTTTCTAAAATTAACTTCAATATTCCATCACGAACATTAAGACATTTCACTCCGATTCACATACGTTTTGTTTCAACAAATTATCGTAGAAATGCCTTTCTGTGGCGAGCAAGTAGAAGTCTAAATAAGTTTTGTAAATCAAATGACTTTGACATATTTTGTTCTTATACAGCAACGGCAAGACGGTTATTAAGTCGGAATTTCTTTTCAAATACTAAGAAATTATTATATCACAAAGTTTATTAATTTACTATTCTACGCTTAATATTGATTTCTTATATGTTATTCTAAATGTTTACATTATGAGTACCAAGTGCATTGTGTCCACATGTAGGAACTAATTTATTTGATTTCTAAACGTGAAGACCTGTAATTGGCAATCCACTACTTATTGTAAACATTAATAATGTCGCATGTGCTGTTGGTTTTCCTTCAAAAAAAAATAATATATAAATAATGTATCTATGTAGGTACCAATGTTTTATTTTATCCTTATAGAATTGTTAATAAAACTAAAAAAACATGGCTAAAATCGATAAATCTGTTTTCACAATTTACCGAGTTAATTAATTAATTACATAATAACAATAAGGGCTAGGTAATGGGGAATGTCCGAAAAAAATCAAATTGGCTGAATTTTTTTCATAGGTAGGAATAAGCTCCCTTAGTAAAAGAAAAAAAATTCAGAACTTTCGGTCGCGTTAAAAAAATTAAAAAAATTAAAGTCTCTTCGACTTCACAAATGTAGGAAAATAACAGCAGAATGGAGACTATACCTTTGCCATCATCTGCCACAACCACAACATGGCATTAAAAAAATTTCAACACAAAATGTCAAAACTTTTTTTTATTTCATGTTGTCATAGTGGCAGGTGTTGGCAAAGGTATAATCTCCATTCTGCTGTTACTTTCCATATTTGTGAAGTCGAAGAGACTAATTTTTTTTACGCAACCGAAAATTCTGAATTTTTTTCTATTACTAAGGGAGCTTATTCCTACCTATAAAAATATTCAGCCAATTTGATTTTTTTCGGACATTCCCTATTACAGGATAACGTTTTGATATCTTTCTATTTCTATTTCGAATACTTATGATAAAATTTTGAATGTTTGCATAGTGAATAATTCGGTACAAGAGGCAATTCAAGTTTCGTTTACAACAGGCAAATTTTTTAAAAGGATAAGAATAAATATTTTTGATTTTATTTCTGTTCAGGAAGGTCAGGAATATAAATAACGGAACTAAAAATCAAAACAACATAAATTGCAAAGTGCTTATAAAAGGTTACAGCACTTGGTCTGGTACAGTTCTGTAAGATGTAAACATTTGAGTTTTCCTCTAAATAAATTTATAAGGTCTTTGATATAAACAAAAACAATAACAAGGTCGGGAAGCTTTTATAAATAACTCTATCAAGGTAAGGGCCAATTATTTGTTGGAACTCTTCATAATAGTCATGAGATTCTAAAAAACATTTGAGCATCGACCGTGGCCCGGACAAAACGGCTTTACTGAACAATTATATACCTAGCAGGACTAGGAAGCCTTATGTAGTTACAAGTCTTTAGTGATTCTCATAATAAAGGTTGCTTTGCTACGCATGGTTACGCAATACGAAGAAAAAATGTCGTAGGTATCATTTATAATTAGGTAAGTATCTACTTCTGCAACCTCGTTTTGTCACACCTAATAACCTACATTATTACATGCTCTCTGTAACTAATCATCAACAAATTCAAAAATAAACATCATCATTTAAGTACGGTACTTTATTCATTTTTAATGTATAATTTTATACAAAATATTTTCAGCAGCTTTCTCACAAAATCAAAATAACTTTTGCGTGATAACAATAATTATATTTCACCCAACGCGCCAATCAATGTGATCTCATCTCATGCGATGAGAACACGCGCATGTTCAAGTGTCAGATAATACGTTTATGGGACACTCGACAAATGTTGCTCCACAACACATGTTAATTTTGTAAACAAGTCTTTGCTACCATGCAATCGGTGTCATGGAGTTTGCTTCCCAAAAGCCATAAACTCACGTAGGTAATTGCTACCACGAATCAGCCGTCCGAGTTGTATTGCGACAGAGTTGAAATTTCTAGATAAACAGTTAGGCAATCAGACTGATTAGATAGCGGCATACCACACTTTTGGGTAGTTGTTTCTTTAAAGATAAAATCGTTTCCTGTAGTCGTTATTTCTAATGACAGCTATCAGAAATCGGTTGAGTCACTTTCAGAATCCTTAGCGAATTGCATTTGTTTGAGTCTGATTAATAAGTTCACTAATCAGGGTTTAGCCAGAAAAAAATAGATGAGTATTGCATACTCACGGACGAAAATAATTTCACGGTCATTACCACTTGGTTACTTAATTGGCAAAGGTCATGTTGTAATCGTCATGATGAAATCGTTAGTGTGTAAAGATACAAAACAAACATTGAGGACGAGATGTTCAGGATGTTCATCGTTAAATATCGAAGACTTAATTTTTTACAAGTAGAATAACCAGTTAGATAGAGAACACGTTCGCAAGCATTTTTGACGGTTACATTGAAAAATTTAAATTGTAAAGTGATACAGTATTGACAAGGCAAGATTATAGGTAAGTACCACATCACCAATTACAATGAGGATCACTAACGATTTTTGTTTGAGAAGATATACGAGCTAAAACACTGGTTTTTGGGGGTCCTTATGACGTCATAGCGACGTACGTGAACCTTATGTCGTACGTAATAAAGCACATATTGTATTGAGCTTGGCATTTCCTTCAAACCCTATTAAATCGACCATTTCTAAACGGATTTCAAAAAATCATTCACTAAGTTTCAAAGCTAGGAATATGTTTTTATATTATACCAATAAAACTATAGGATTTAAACCTGTTACTGATCCTCATTAGGTACTTAAATATTTGTGTCATTCTGTTCTCGTTTTACATGCGCAACATGCAACACAACAATAAAGAGTGCTTGAATAGTTTGTCCTGCAAATCAAACAAGGGGCCCTACCTAGAACAATAACGTTTTGACGTTGGTCTGACTCGCCCACGTTGATTCAATGTGTTGAATAATGAATAGCAAATTCTGCATAATGAAATGAGTTTCGTACCATTTTGAATTCGGAGGTTGTCGTCGGGATTTGAGCGCGATCTAGCGGCTCGTGCGGTGAAGACCCTTGATTCCCCATCTTGGACTTGGTAATTGGTGTTGCGAAACCAATTTCCAGAAGAACACTTCAGAACACGTTATTCATAACTCACTAAATCACTGATGTAAGTACATACACGTCATTGACATTTTTTCACAAATACCACATCCGTTCAATTTGATTTGAATAATAACGTTTTAACATACTTCTTTATGAACACTAAACACAACACACGAGAAAAATGGTCCCCATTTGATAACTATCCGTGCCATAACAAGATAAAAAATTTGACGGTGATGGAACTCGGTAAACATAGCAAAGCTCAGAACAAATAATTCAAGTCTTGAGATCACTTTAACCTTGCCGTCTTGCGTATAAAAATATACTTATCGGCTCTTTTCGGCGTAACTTCATAATCACTATCATATAACTGATATAACACTGCGACACCTGCAGTGATTTGGAAGTAAGATTTCGTATCACTCATAAGTGCACTAATCCAAGATGCTGTCTCAGCAACAACAGGAATCGTGTGAATTCGTTAACAATAATTTTTAAAACGGGGGTCAACTTTTCCCACAAACGATGAATAAACGCAGAGAGGCGCATTGAACCCGGCACCCGGCACGAGGGGGGAGAGAGGTTAGGTAGGTAGCTGGGAACGACTGCCGATGCCAGCTGAACGTTATTTTTTCCCACAGCATTGTTCTTTGGACCGTAGCGAGTAATGATTCTAAAACTAATCCACTTTTTTGTAATTTTCACTAGAACTGAATATTTGTGATAAACACGGACACAAAACTACATTTTGACTAGATATTTTTTAGGAATGTTGAAGCTAGTGTCAAGATGAGGCGCGCGCGCCGCGCACGGTGCGAACAACTGTCGTACTGACGGGCCGACCGAGCCGCGGCATGCGGCGTGAATCGCACAAACCCTGCAGCGTGGAGCCCCGTCCCGACCCTGCCTCGCCCCGCGAGACCGGTCCTTTGCATTGTCAAGATTGACGACCGCTGAGATCATCATTCCAATAGTGAGCTTAATCCGACTTCGATATCATTAAAATTGAAAATTAATACAGCTTCTTTAATCTTTAACATTCTAAGGATAACTTTGACTCTTAATTGTCTCAAGAACTTGTGAGGAATCAAAGCAATAATAACGAGTATGTTTCTTTCATGAAGTACAAAATGTGACCATTATCTGGTGAGCGTGCGCCAGCGCAACAGCTGGAGGCGGGTGAGCACGTGCGAGAGGGACGGACGCAGGTGCGAATGTTGGGAGCTTTATTATTGGCTCTAACATATGCCTTTCGAGAGCAAAAACTGCATCCATATCCGACAGGCATCTTTTTTTATTTTACAAAAGTGAAATAACATTCCAGATTAAGTATTTTAAGAAAGTATTGTGGTGGAACAGTAACCATGCTAACATACCTTAACTTTAACTGACGCAAATTATTTCTTTTTTCGTAATAATGAATCACTGACCACTGAGTCATTGATTGCTTTAAGAGTTTCTTTTGTTGGATATTTACAGCTCAAATTTCAACCACTCCAATCCATCCCAGCTAGCAGGCAAGCTTTTAAGTTTTGAAAATACAGTAGTTGGTACTTTCTCTGTCTATCTTTAAACGTTTTAAGTCGGAATTCCTTGTAACTTTGCATTATCTTCATCATATGTTTACTTTACGTTTACTTAACCCATATCTAACTTAACAAACTATTTTAGATGAATTCAAAAGTAGGTATGTCAACTTCACTACACTTACGATGACTAATCTACCGAAAGCTAAACTCGCTATTGGCATAACATTCTTAGCTACTGCGTCATTTATATATGTATGAGAGTTTTGGCACCCTATTAGTGAATTGCATGGGATGCTAGAAATTATACAATATAATATAGGATAGATACCTTACTCTACTCAGATCAGAACCTTCTTATCAACCAACCTCTGCCTTTGTAGTTTAGATGAGCAAAACATACTACCATAGTCATATAAATATTTCTTAGCGTTAACTGATGGATGTAGCAAACTTGGCAACTTCTAATTCTGAGAGCTTACACAACAAGGAGATGTGGTCTCAACAAGACTTAATAGGGAGCTCAGACCAAATAAAAAGGGAAGACGGAGTCCTCCAAGCAAGGGACTGAAACCAATTTTTTCATGCATTAGTGTGTGAGCCGGTGTTGCCATAGTAATTCATATTACCCCAATGTTATAAAAATAACGCGTTATGAAATAATAACGTTATTTATCACATATCAGAATCAAAACAAAAAACTGCCTGGATTCAAGAGATCATAATACGGTCCCAAGGGGGGTATTACAAGCTCTTAAAACTTGTCAGTTTTCTGAATGGCTATCAAAGCGTCTCTTTTATTTATTACTGATGAAAGAGACGCAGACTATGATAGGCATTTAGCTATTCTGACTCGGGTGTGAGGCGACGGCTACACGCCTGGTACTGTGATCCATCAGTATTTAATCAGGGGCCTATTTCATAAAAGATTAGTAAATTTACTATAATAATTTACCACAGTTATTATTGGGGTAGAATTATGTTTCTTATTAATTATAAAACATAATTCTATCCCAATAAACTATTACTATGGTAAATTACTGTACTTCTTCATTCTTTTATCAAATAGATCCCTGATAAATAATACTGATGGATCACAGTATTTACCACACGTGTAGCCGTCGCCTAATGATAGATAGAAAAAGTGAGCTTCTCAAAGCCCTGCATGCAGGGCTGTGAGTAGCTCGCTTTAAAAGTAGTGGCGGAAGTAGGAAGGAAATAGGAAAAATGTAAAAAATAAAACTAACGAATACTAAAGTTTCGTGTATTTAAGGCAAGATGTTTGTTCTGACATGTTAGGCATCCATTAAACGGTAGGTTTTGCTGTCAGCTTAACCACAGTCACGGGCTGTGACTGATGATTAACCTACCGTGTAATGTAGTGACTGATGGTTGCATGATGTGATTTGTTCTTTCCATCAGTCAATCAGTCAAACTCATAATATCCTTCCTTCAATATGTATGTATAGTACCCTACCTAAATTAATTTAAATTGGGAGATATTTTCGTAAAACCACTTATTTTACCTTTGTTAGGAATACCTATTTTTTTCACTTAATCCTTTAAGCCCGGAAAATGAGACACAATATTCCATTTCCATCAGGGATTGCAGGATTAAAAATAACTATTTTAGGTGACGTAGGTTTTTTCAAAGTTTTAAATGTTGCTTTTCATTTTAATTTTTTTAAAGAATTCATACTTCTAGTTTTAAAAAAACCCGCCTGCATAAAAAGATAAGTCTACTGAAAAGATGGAAACAAGATAAATATTAAAGGCAACATAATAACATGCTGTCAGAGGCATGCATATAGAAAGTGACATTATGAATTATTTGAATTATATACCTCCGACTGCATGTTATTATGTTACCTTTAATATTTAGTCTTGTTTCCATCTTTTCAGTTGACTTGTCTTTTTATTGTCTTTTCTGCGGCAGGCAGGGGTTTTTTAATTATATAATTTATTTTTTTATTTATATCTTTTTAGTTATCATATATTACGGTCATTATATACCTTTTAGAAATCTTCATAATAAGCCCTTTAATTTGATACCCATATAGCAGTATTCTAAAAAAAATTTTTTTTCCACTACGTATAATAGCACCGTATAGCCGCCATGTTGGTTTTTTAGAACGCCACCTTCTTAAGAAGTTTTTTAGAACGCCATCTTCTTAAGAACAATTGGGCTGACAAGACGAATCTAACGATATCTTAATCATAGAAATCCGTTCAGTCGTTTAAAAGATATGAGGTAATAAATAATATTACATACATACAAGATAGAAGATACGCGCGAAAAACATAACCCTCTTGCAGTCAGGTAAAAACAGCATCTAAATCGGTCAAACCGTTATGGAGATAAATGAAAACATGATGCTGCAGCACTCCCTAGCGGCTAAATACTATAACACTTATCTAAGAAGCATCGCCGAAAACCATTACAGAAAGCCGTAGCGAAATCGGTTTAGTAATTTTTGAAAAACGACAAAAACTGCATTGAATTCGGCCCAGAAGGTAGTTTCCGAAGAAAATGGTAACAGACATAGACAAACAAACAAACAACCTCTGAGGCGACGGCTACACGCGTGGTAAATACTGAGATCATCAGTATTTAATCAGAGGTCTATTTCATAAAAGTATGAAAAAGTACAGTAATTTACCATTGTAGTAGTTTATTGGGGTAGAGATTATGTTTTATAATTATTAAGAAACAGTTCTACCCCAATAACAACAATGGTAAATTGTTATAGTAAAGTTACTAATATTTTATGAAATAGGCCCCTAATTAAATACTGATGGATCACAGTATTCTAACCCCAAACGCATATACCACCTCCATTCCGTTCCGTCCGTCGTGGGTAAAAACAGTCCAGAAACAGAAATAATTAACGCGTTATTTTTAACAAGAAACAAATAACGTTACGTTACTTTCCATGTTACCCAATAACAGGTTTAAAAAAGAACGTTTGGCATGGCAACACTTGTGTTGACGTTTTGTGTTTCAAGTAATACCTTAATGTTTATTTTGAATTAGTGAAAATATTAGTTTCCAATTTTACTTTCGTGTGAAATGTGACTCCATCCTGCTTTTTATGTGTCGAAAATTGGTTTTTACACCTTTTCACTACACAATTCGGCATTTTCTTTGGTGAAATTCATAATTTATTAGTACGTCCTGGTACGTCCGCTTCGCACGCTGGCTGTTAACAAAAGGCGTAGTTTCGTTACATGTGTGTGCGTGTAACTGTGTGTGTACACGCCAAGGCGTAGTTTTATTGGCTTCACTGCATTGTTCAGAGGACTACGTCTTCCCTTTTTTATTTGGTCTGAGATAGGGAGTTACTGTTGTTACGACACGTGTAGGGCTGCGACTCTTGAACCTAACAATATGCAGGTTTCTGAGATATCGTACTTTATTTATATCGGAAATAAAAAATAACTTGCTGTTTGAGATGAAACCGAACGTTTTAGGACGACTAAAATTTTGGCTGCCGCTTTATATAATAGATGGACAAATTCAAACTCCATGGGTTGTTTAGTATGTAAATGATTTTTCATATCGTCAAAACTGTTTTGAAGATTTGAAAAATCAGTTTAAGGCGTTTTCCTCGCCGAAAGTGGCGCCGCGGTGAATTTTATTTAATATCGCAATTCTAATACACAATTTTAATAAAACTTCTCGTGAAATTTTTAGGGCCTAATAGGCTAGTATTGGTACCATTACATCATTCCCTCGTAGTCACTGCTAGAAGTAGATAGCAAAATTGCTAAAAGTGGCCATTTTTGACACATTTGCTATTTCTACGAATGACGGCGAGGGAATGTAGTGATACTTTTTAAAAATACTAGACTATGAGCCCTAAAAATTCCACTAAAAGTTTTATTAAAATCCTTTTTTAATAACAACTTATTAAATAAAAACCTCCACGCCGGGCGCCACTTTTGGTCAGGGAATCTTGCCTGCCCTATAGAGATGAAGCCTTTGATTATACGGCAAACATTTGCACTATTTAATTTACAACATAACATATTATGAGAATATGTTGCAATTAAATCTCTTTTTTAAACAAAATTAGGTAGTTCAACAATTTCTGGACTACCGGGAATTAAAATTAGGCGATATTATCTCATGAGCAATTCATTAAGGATAATAATTTCTAAGAAATAAACCGACAATACCTCGGTACTCGTTCCTATCTCTGTTATTAAATAATGAACAAAGGAATATTGGCAGTGAACATCAAAAGTTCCACAGATTACATGAATTGTTAGGAATCTTTTAAGGAAACATGATCAAAATTTAGTATACAGTAATTAATTAGCTCTGCTCCAAGCTGAAATTGGTAGGACAATATCTGTTGCAATGCAAGATTGAATATATTTTTAAGAAGGCCCATTCGCCATGTGAATATAGGCACTTTTTGCTTTTAGGTCGAATGTTGAAGGTCTTGGGTACAAGATCGAAAAACAAGACTGATTCTTAATTGTTGAGTAACCGAACGATTGTGGTAAAAACAATTTTACTTCCCTAAAATGAGCCAGTCACCGGTGGTGACGAATGACACGTCAGCTACTAGTTTACGAAAACAATAAGTTGCGTCAAAATCACGGCAAGTAAGCAATTTCCGATTGTTTTCCGGTTATGAGTGTGGAGTTTCTAAAATATGTTGAAATATTTCTTGACCTGCCTTCCATTTTTATAATTTTCTCCATCTTTGGTTGTTTGTTCTTTGTTGCTATCCAGTACTTTTGGAACTATTTTTTATTTAATATGATTCTTTAAATAGCTTTAAATTAAATGAATTTTGTGAATAGGTACTTCAACAGTATTATCATTAGTGCGTTGCTAAGCTCAACGCCATTCCCTATCCCATTAAGCTTTGGCATTGGCCCCCTTTTATTCTGGTAGATGGTCACAGAAAAACATTCATTATTAATTTATTACTAAGTAAAGGGACGAGCGATTGACTGCGTTTTTTTGTAAGTTACCTTCGTTAACTCAGGTGGCTTTAATTCGATAGTTCCGCTATATTTATGTCCTAACATATTTAATAAAAATCACAGCACATATTTCAAACGTAGTAGCTACTAAAAATTAGTAACTATTGGTAGTACTAAATCGTTATGATATTTCGAAATAAAATATAGGCCTGACTATAACCTATTTTTTACGTTTTAAGGCGAATTATTTAATGCTCCATTATTTAGCTTCTTCTATTTCTTACAGAATATGAGGACACTGACACTGTTCCGCTTAGCTACCGTAAAATAACGCGCCATTATTATTGTCTACTCCACTCCGCAACAATTTCCGCCAACTTGTTCATCCTGGTGCTGAACAACCGTTAGGCGCCATACTTCGCAATATTTCACTAAATTTGGTCGCCAACAATGTAGTTAATGGCCGTTTATTTAGATGACCAACTCGTTAAGTAGAACGTGACCATTATCTATTAACTCCTACCTATAACCAACCAAACCACTCAATGGTTGCAATTGTAATTAAATGATAAATTAATTGCACATCTCCATAAAAAATGGCCGATATACATAATATTCTTATTCCGTCGCGTACGTTTTTGGATTTAGTTATAAGTAAATTAATTGTTGACATAATCGGAATGATATTTGCACACACGAATGAAATAAAATGCGTAAATACACTGAAAGTAAAAACAACGAATAAAGTTTTAATAAATACGAATTGTGTTATGTCGATGACTCCCCTCCAACAGTAAAATTGTGGGCTAAACAATGCAGTGTCATCGATACTTACAAAAATACTAGCAGAAGTACAGTAATAGTCATTGACCTAGATACTCGGTACGATTCATCACGATCATAATTTTAGTATCCACTTACTATGTATATGATTCAGTGCTCGAGGTAGGAAGTAAAATAATTACCAAGATTAGGATCAATGGAAAAATTACATGCCCGCGACTAGTAGATTTATATATCCTTCAGTATTCAACACAATTTGCTTAAAGATGAATGACTTAGATGTTTTTGGCCTGTAAATGCCTGTGCTTTATCAAAAGTTAAATTCGATTTTTTTTGTTGAGTAGGTTAAAATGCTAATCAAATACGCTGAGTACTGTTTACTACTGAATGCATTGGTTTGCTGCAATGATTCATCAAAAAATCGTGTAATTTAACCTATATTATGTTGTGGTCATTTTTCTTGTAGTTGTAAGACGTTAACTGTTATTTTTGAGAAATAGCAAATTGTGGCTCTTTGAAAGGGCTGAAATCGCACCGCGATATTGATCACGTTAAAGCCAATATAATCAAAAATAGATGGCGTATTCTAGTTACAAGGTGGCCGTTCGCAAATGTCAGAATGCCTAATAAATATTTATACCAGCAATCAATAAGTTATCCCTTATCGGTGTGTATTGGACAACGGTGTTTTATACGAACATGGAGTTCTGTAGGTGTACTTTGTTCTTTATAACGGCCAATAGACTATCTGTGGCCAAGGTTGTCATACGCGAGTGCGAAGGCGCATACAAAACTAAAGGCGAGGCGCTGCGTAGTTACCGGTGTCTACAGAAATTGTGATCACGTCCAAACACAGCGGATGCACGAATGTGTGACCAGATTCGAAATGTCGCCTTCAAAAGGCTTCACAGCAGCAGTTGCTGGTCAGCTTTGCGATCGGACGGATACCTATACACGAATTAATTAGCAAAAATAATTTGTGCGAGAACGTGCCGAGTTCGTGATATCGTAACAAGACGCGGGCACTTAAACTGGTTTAGAACTTGAAGTTGTTTTCGAGCGAATCACGCCAAACTTTGTTTCGTCATAACCCCTGGGATTTGTGGTTGGAGTAAAAACGGCGCAATACGGGGACGAGGCCATGACTGCATGGACCATGTTTAGCTGGAGACGACTGTACAGCGGGCGAGTGGGGGAGGGCGCGGAGGACAGCAGGGTGGAGCTGCCAGCAGATACAAGGCAACTGGTTTACAATGTATACATGTACTTCAGCCGGCGACCCGGGAGGACAGCTAAAGCGGCATTATCCAAGACGGCACGAGCCACAATGCTTCCGAGAGACATCGTCGCTGACATAATAAGAGAAAAATGCCGCGATTAACTAGGTAGGGTTTCATTCAATTTCATAGACGTAAATCCTTAACTTATCAGAATAGTACTTGCTTGCAGCGAAATAATAGGATATAAGTACAGGATATACTGGAAAAAATTCGACGATGCAACTAATCACTCGGTAGCTCAGTTGGAAAAGCGTTGGACCGGACTTCCAAAGTCACGGGTTTTATTCCCGCCTAAGAAAATGATCTGGTGACGAGTCGAATTTTTTCTAGTATATTATTTAGTATTAGAATAGTACTTAATTAAATTGATTGTTTTCTATGGATCGGTAAAAAAATGTTTAGTATATGTATAACGATATGGCGATAAAAGTCTACGGCGATGTACATACTAATTAATTTATATGCGTGTCAATCTCAATGAATAACGGTATTTTCTATGGTATAATCTCTTAGTTTTAATATCTTTCATACTTAACTTATTAAAAGAAAATGAGTGGATGGATAGATTGGTATTCAATGAACATAGTTTCCGTCATTGTTAATTATTGTAATGCGTAGTTAATAAATCTTTAGTGGCTTTTGACAGCTATTAAATTAGTATTCACATTTGTCGCCAATGTTCCATCTATGTGGAAGGAGAGGTGATGTCTTTTCCAGTTACTGTAGTTAGGTTAACAGAAACGGGCCTTATATTTAACAGAAGGGTAATGAATTATTATTAACTTATTTTGAAGTGGTACCATATAGATACTTGTCATATCAACACTTCAAGTGTAATTTCAACACTAAGTAATTATTTAACGTAGGTAACAAAACAGTTAATGGAATTAACTGTAAAATAAAATATGATCTCATTTTGACTATTAATAGATTGTGCTTAGTTTGTGTTTATTTTCCTTCATATTATGTACATTTTTATATTCATTTTAAATAAATAACTTTATTACACTTATCAGCTGAAAAATATTTGTTTTATTAATCCGTATTTGAAATCTATGATATTTTCTTTACGATTTTTGCCATGTTTTATTATCGTCGAAACTGCAGAATTTGAAGTATTCCTGATTATAATGCTTAACGAATGTAACCTTATGAGACTGTTTTTAGGTACACAAGACAGCACATAATGTCAAACAGTTGAGCTGTGTAAACAGCTTTTATTATTTAGGCCTTTTCAAGTACATATTTAACTTGGTGAATAGTTCTACGAGAGGTCTTTACATACAACGCTTGAATGGTGTCAAGGGTACGGTTTCTGCGTAGGACTTATTTAGTAATTAATCTAGCAGTTGCAATTCGTGAATTTTATCTTTAGATACATCTTTTTTTTCTTTTACCAATGATAGTACAGTCGAGTTAATAAAATGGCAGGGCCAATGGTTCAATATATCGTAAGCATTAAAATGACCATAAAATCTTACAAACTTAGACATCAATAATATGTGAACATATAAACGGTTCATTAATATGTAACAGTAGTGCATACAATAATATCCGACTACTCTTCTGAGCAAAAATATCAATACACTCTAGATTTCAATGAATTCGGTACATACAATCTTGAATACATAAATAGCTATGCAGTTATGACTATGAGTATTGAACTTTATGTCCTTTAATTAATTATGGCGACCATTTTGATAAAGAATATTCTCAAGTGTAATACAGGATGGAATTTTTTAATGCCACCTGGAGGGAAAGTACTCTAAACAATGGAGATAGCAAATTTCACTCAAAGAAAACATTCCTTTATTTTTGAAAAGAAACATAACTGCATTCAAAGATTTTTAAAAATACGCTTCCCATACCCAGGAATCGAACCGGCTAAAATTCGAAAAAACAACACCCTATACTTTTATGATATAAATCGATGGGGTCAAATATAAGGATCAAATCTCTCTAATAAACATGGTAAATTAAATGAAAGGAAAACCATAAAAGTCGAATTAGTAGTTCACAATAAATTATTTGACATAGAACTACATATTTCTTTAGGATGTTCGTAATGCAGACTTTTTATTAGATGAGACATAGCTGCGTGTGGCTAAATTATGGAATTTTACATTTGGAAATGGAACAGGGAAATACCAGCAACATAGGGCCCATTTCGAACAACTAATAAAATAAGTCAGATAGTACATCTTTTTTCTCGTTCAATTAAAATAAGTTAAGATTTAATGGTTTTCCTTTCATTTAATTTACCATGTTTGAAAAAGAGATTTGACCCTTATGTTTGACCCTAACTATTGATATCATAAAAGTACAGAGTGTTGTTTTTTCGAATTTTAGCCAGTTCGATACCTGGGTGTGGGAAGCTTATTTCAAAAATCTTTGAATGCAGTTATGTTTCTTTTCAAAAATAAATGAATGTTTACTTTGAGTGAAATTTGCTATCTCCATTGTTTGGAGTACTTTCCCTCCAGGTGGCATTAAAAAATTCCACCCTGTATAGTATTGCAGTAAGGAAGTGTTTAAACGTTGTGGCATACCTTAAAGTCAGACAAGTCTATTCTATGCTATGCTGCCTAAAATAACGGTTTTATGTCTGTCTTCGAACTGAAGTAATCTGTACGACACGCCAACCAAACCCGTGATTTTCAGTATTTTGAGATAAATTTTGCTATTATTAAAGTCTGACAAACAATTGGCTTATAAAATTGGCATAGAAACTGTACATGAAAAATCCTGACTAAAAAAACTAGGTACCTAATAGGTCGAAAATAATATTTAAAAATAAATTGTATTTTTCGCTTTTTGAATGTATTTTTACCTCATAAAATATTTAAGAAGTGAAAGTTAAAAGTTTAATCTGTTGTCATGACCTAATATTATATCATTTTTATATGACACCTTAATTTGGCCAAATGGGTAATACACGATAGAGGCCGCTAGTTTTAAATAAGAAAATGTGTTGTCTAAATATTCTGTCTATTGCAACAAACGAAGGATAATGATAATATTGTTTTATAATTGCGAAAGTATTGTACCCCCTGATGAAACGAATACAGTAGATCTGTATCTGTATATAGAATATAGTATGTAGTATGTATCTGAATATAGAAATTGAATCATGAAGAATTGAGATTGATTCAAATCTGAGAGCAGGGCGACAGAAATTATTAAGACTGTACTAGAAGTAAAAGCATGTGTTACGTTTCAGTAATCATAATAATGATATCTAAAATAATAAATAGCTAGGTACCTACCTAGCCTACTTAAGTTATCAGAGGACATAAAACACATATCCAAATAACAGACTGTTATGCATCACTTACTCAATCAGAGTTACATTTACGGCCGACGATTTATATCTTGATTTATTCCACAGTTAAATCACTGTTTCACAGAACCAGATGCACTCATTAAGCAGAACCCATCACCAGATTAAAAAATCTTCTTGAGATGACACTGAGACGTTTACTTCCTGCTTCAGTCAGTGATTGGCACTCCGGGTAATGCCGTGCACTGTGCAGTGCTCTAAATTTAATTCGGTTCAGTAGGGTGCCAAGTACAGACGCAAGTAGTACCAACCGCGGCTAATTACACCAATATACTGACTATTTCAGACGCGCAAACTGACGTGAAATACTAACACACTCTGATTCACAGCAGCACGACTTTGAAACTTTCAACATCTCTGGAGCAGTTCAAGGCTGCGTAAGCGTAATCAGTTTGTATAATTCCTATACGGAAATCTGTTTTGCTCTCATCCTGTAGGTGTACATTAATTAACCGCCAAGAGAAATGAGATCATCTATCATTTGGGAAATAAGCACATATGACATTTAATCTCGATTGATATCCAAAATTATTGGATGAACGGGTTGACTCATCAATTACACTTCCACATATTTGATCCATATTGAAATTGGAATGTGTACTCGATATTGCTATTTGCTATATCAATTTTATATTAGATAGGTATAACTATTAGGTATAGGTATCGTTAAAAGTTCTCAAGTTATAAACACCCTCAAGAGTACCTAATGGAAGTTGTAATTTTGCTAACTATTAGGTAGTATAATCTTACTAGGCTTTGGCTCTTCAGATGTTCAAGAAAAATAAAATTTATTGTTGTTTTCTCGTTACCAACCAAAAAGGAACGCAGTTATATGAACCATGATTGTATTGAGAGAAGGCTGAAGCCAAATGAATGACAAATACTGTCTTCATTTAGGTGGGAAGAGTCTGTAGGCGTTGTATTGTTTCTTAGTTTCGAAACCATCTTACTCAACTAGAAAATTGAGTTGGTTAATGGTATATTATTGTAATGTAGTTACTTCTTTATCCAATTAAAGTGGCAGTGTTAGTAATGAATTAATAATTCAATGATAATTGACATTATTAGAACAACAAGAACCGAGCGAGACTATCAGGGATTTAATATAAAACACAAACCAATGGTTAACCGATTCTGCACAGCTAACATTGAAGTTTTAGAATCAAACACTCCTTGGAGATTTGGACATTTGTCTTATGTAAAATTAACATAAATACCAAGTGAAATGCTAAAATTTATTGACTTGGAAACAAGGCCAAGGAAAGTATCATCATCACAAAGAGTCAGGAAAAGAAAGTACGAAGAAACAATGGTAGGTACCGACTACTGACTAACTAACGTCCGCTATCTATGCTACGTTATTTATCAAACAAACAGAAAAAGGAGCTAGATTTATGCAAACCATAATTTTGGGAAAGAAGTTACTGTCTTCTTTGTCAAAATTTATTACAGATAAGTAGACGTCTCCAGTTGTAAGATGTCTCCAGTTTAAGTTTCAACTCTAACATGGGAAGTATTCGAGATTTGAGGACAGCTCATTGAAAAAAACGCCACCAAGCCGCGTTTTTCGTGGATATCGTAATCCACAAAACACAGACATGGATAGGTAGACATAATATAAGAGTATGCTGTAGTTTAAAAAGCTGTAAACAATGACGTATATTTTAAAGCGTTAAAATTATTCTGTACGTTAACAAACAATCGCAAAACATCTGGATTTAGCTCAAATAAACATTCCCATGCGTTATATTGTGATGCAACACACTTTTCAACATAATCCGTGCACTTGTTCTAGTTTCAGTAAAACCAGGTGGTTTTATTCATTATACAAAATATACATAATAAGAACCTACGCAAATAGGTAAAGTGAACTGTATAATATTTATGTGAGATAAAATGAAAAAGAGCTTGACAGTTCGTTGACTTTAGTGTTATATAAAATGCATACTTTTGTGCATGATAGATAATAGATACTTACACATGGGGTAATGTTAGATATTTTTCAAAGAGTCTATGAGTTTGAAGGGAAAAAGTTCCAAAATTAAAAGGTTCTTTGATAAGCAGTCAGATCAGAGCGAAGGAAAATTGCATAACGATCAGATTTTGATGAACCACACTAACGAAGTATGGGTATGGGTAGGCAGGCACCTAATGAAATTGACGGTGCAAATTATGCAGACCAACTGTTTGAACGTAATCATAATAAAAGATTTAACTAAATAGAGTTCGTGAAGAAGAAGAGTAGAATTTATGTGAATTACAAAAATGCAGAGCGTTACGTTACGTGCCAGCCAAGATATCTACTACTAAAACAATAAAAATTTAATCATGTTTTATTTGACAAGCATAAATTATATGAAAAGTTATTGTAAAAATCTATATATATATAAATGATTCCAATTTCGCGTGGTCAAGCCATCACGCGTGAACGGCTGGACCGATTTCGCTAATTCTTTTTTTGTTGTGTTTGTTATTTATCAGGAGATGGTTCTTATGAAAGAAAAACTTAAGGAAATTGCGCGGAAAATTAGAAAATTTAAAAATAGTTAACCAGCATTGAAATTTTTTTGGACATAAAAACTTTTTAATGTAACCTTATGTTATGACTTTAAAAAATTAAAAATAAGAAGAATTATTTTGGACGATATAAACTTTATTAATGTAACCTTATGACGTTTAACATAGAATTGAAAGAATACGTATGCGTGCTGCAAATATCGTGAAACAGGATGTAAAAAACATGAGAGTCAATATGGCGGGTGTATCATGGCGAATCGAAATGTCTCAAATACCAAAAAAATGTACCTAAAATGTACTATTTAGTACCTGGAATTAAAAAATTTGTACCTAAATAAGAAAAAAGTTATAACGAAATCAAAGGTACACCCGCCATATTGACGTCAATATGGCGGGTGTATCTTAATAAATCAATATTGAACCATTATACATAAAATATAACTACATCAAAAAAATGTACCTAAATTGTACCTCAAGGCAAAAAAAACACATGCTCGATTACTTAAGTAGTTTCTGAGAAATCAAACAACAGTTTTTTTTTGTGATCAACAAGATGGCGGGATCCCTTATGGTCTTAAAGTATATCACGGCTAGATTTTACCATTCATTAGTGCCATTCATATTTTGGTAACTACTATTTAGTACTATTCGTTTGGAACTATTTGGTACCATTCATGAGGTACTATTTAGTACAAATAATTTAGTACCATTCATTTGTCACTATTTAGTACAAATTATTTGTTGCCATATAGTACAATTTATTTGGTACCATATAGTACCATTCGTTTGTTACTATTAAGTCCCATTCATTAGGTACTATTAAATAAAAATTATTTGGTACCATCTTGTACCATTCGTTTGTTACTACATGAATGGTACTATTTAGTATAAATTATTTGGTAACATATAGTACCATTCATTTGTTACTATAAGTACCATTCATTAGGTACTATTTAGTACAAATAATTTAGTACCATATAGTACCATTCATTTGTTTCTATTTAGTGCCATTCATTAGGTACTATTAGGTACAATTTATTTGATACCATATTGTCCATTTATTTGTCACTATTAAGTACCATTCATTCGATACTGGTTGGTACAAATTATTTTTCTACCATATAGTACCATTATTTGTTACTAGTCATTAGGTACTAATTAGTACAAATTATTTGGTACAATATAGTACAATTCGTTTGTTACCATTAAGCACTATTCATTAGGTATTATTAAATAAAAATTATTTGGTACCATATTGTACCATTAATTTGTCACAATATAAGAATGATACTATTTATTACAAATTATTTGGTACCATACTGTAAAATTCGTTTGTTGCTATTTAGTACTATTCATTTTTTGCTACTATTTAGTACCATCCATTAGGTACTACTTAATACAAATTATTTGGTGCCATATAATACAATTTATTTGGTACCATATTGTACCATTTGTTTGCTACTATATGAATGGTACTATTTAGTACAAATTATTCGGTACCATATAGTACCATTATTTTGTTACTATTTAGCACAATTCATTGGGTACTATTGGGTACAAATCATTTGGTAACATATTGTACCATTAGTTTGTTTCTATTTAGTACCATTCATTAGGTACTATTAGGTACAAATTATTTGGTACCATATTTTACAATTACTTTGTTACTATTCAGTTCTCAAGCTTACGTGCTCACTAGACATGAAATAAAACAATTTTTAACGGATACTAGCGCGGTTTTATTAAAAGTACTTTGGTAATTAGTTGGTATTTGGTTTGATTTTTGGTTTTCCCGACGTTTCGGCAACTTTGCAGCTTTGCCGTGGTCACGGGGGACCGAAGCGGCCTGTGAGTCTACCCTCAAGCGAAGAATTTTTTAGACGTTCAGAAATTAAAATTTAACAATTTTTTTTTTTATTAATTGTTTTATGTTGATTTATAATTTAATTTTATGAATTATTTAGTGCTAAAAAGAGAGAGAATCTACTGAAACTACCACCATTTCATAAAATTTGGGAGGCCCCTCCAAGAAAGAAATGGCGAAAGAAAACTTGGAGAGGAAAACCGACCTCCGTCTTTTATATTAATTTATTTATTTGCAAAAGGAACTAACCGTATCATTAGATCTTACAGTGTGTGTGAGGGGCTTAAGCTTGTGAATGATGGGGTCCCAAGCTGGTGTAATTTTCCAACCATCATCTCTATTGAAATAAGAGTATTTATTTATTTCGATAACCTCGCGGAGCATTCTAGGAATAAATCTACGTTCCCTAGCAAGAATTTGGGTTTGTCATATCTAATATAATGGTTGGGCCCCTCAAAGGCGTGTTCACTCACTGCAGACTTGTTATCGCGCCTATGTTTCATGTCAGCTACATGCTCTTTGACGCGGGTCCCTATGCTTCTCTTTGTTTGCCCTATGTAGGAGAGCCCACAGTCACAATCTAATTTGTAGACGCCTGCGGCTTGAAAGGGGATATTTCACTTGACAGGTCTTAAGAATTGGTTGATCTTCTTCGGCGGCTTGAAGTAAGTTTTGATTGACGCTCGCTTTCAGAATGTTTCCAATCTTGTCAGTGACACCCTTCACGTATGGTAGGACGGCAAGTACCACGCCTTCATCATAAAAAACGAACATTTTTTTATTATAATAATTATTATAACCTGCCGTCCTACCATACGTGAAAGGTGTCACTGACAAGATTGGAAACATTCTGAAGCGAGCGTCAATCAAAACTTCTCTCTCTTTTTAGCACTAAATAATTCATAAAATTCACTATAAATCAACTTAAAACAATTAATAAAAAAAATTGTTAAATTTTAATTTCTGAACGTCTAAAAAATTCTTCGCTTGAGGGTAGACTCACAGGCAGCTTCAGTCCCCCGTGACCACGGCAGCTGCAAAGTTGCCGAAACGTCGGGAAAACCAAAAATCAAACCAAATACCAACTAATTACCAAAGTACTTTTAATAAAACCGCGCTAGTATCCGTTAAAAACTGTTTTATTTCATGTCTAGTGAGCGCGTAAGCTTGAGAACTGAATAGTAACAAAGTAATTGTAAAATATGGTACCAAATAATTTGTACCTAATAGTACCTAATGAATGGTACTAAATAGAAACAAACTAATGGTACAATATGTTACCGAATGATTTGTACCCAATAGTACCCAATGAATTGTGCTAAATAGTAACAAAATAATGGTACTATATGGTACCGAATAATTTGTACTAAATAGTACTATTCATATAGAAGCAAACGAATGGTACAATATGGTACCAAATAAATTGTACTATATGGCACCAAATAATTTGTACTTAGTAGTACCTAATGGATGGTATTAAATAGTAGCAAAAAATGAATAGTACTAAATAGCAACAAACGAATTATACAGTATGGTACCAAATAATTTGTAATAAATAGTATCATTCTTCGAAGATTTAAAGGTGGAATCCGAAAAAGTAGGCTTGAAGATGAACCTATCAAAAACCAAGATTATGACCAACATACCCGAGGCAAATGACTGTCAATTTCCGGTTGATGTCGTGACGGAGTATGTATATCTCGGCCACAAAATTACGCTGGGTAGCAATAACCAGACAGCAGAGGTAGAGAGACGGATATCCCAGGCCTGGGCAGCATTTGGTGCAAATAAGAAGATACTGCGGAGTAAACTGCCGATAAAACTCAAGGCAAAAGTATTTGAAGAATGCATCATGCCGGTCTTCACATATGGCTCGGAAACAATGTCTCTCACTGAACGATCAGCTGAAAAGTTTAGAGTCGCGCAAAGAGCAATGGAAAGGGCTATGCTGGGAATAACTTTGCGCGACAGGAAAAGGAATGAATGGATCCGGCGAAAAACGGGAGTGAGAGACGTGGTGCAAGTAATTTCCGAGCGTAAGTGGAGTTGGGCGGGTCACGTAGCTCGCATGGATCAAGGACGATGGGCGAGAAGGATCCTTGAATGGAGACCATGGGAAGACAAAAGACCACGAGGCTGCCCTCCAAAACGATGGGTTGACGATATCAGAGGACAAGCGGGACACAACTGGATGACGGAGGCGCAAAACCGGACACAGTGGAAGAATTTGGGAGAGGCCTATGTCCAGAAATGGACCCAAAGAGGCTTATGATGATGATGGTGATGATGAGTATCATTCTTATATTGTGACAAATTAATGGTACAATATGGTACCATTTAATTTTTATTTAATAGTACCTAATGAATGGTGCTTAATAGTAACAAACGAAATGTACTGTATTGTACCAAATAATTTGTACTAATTAGTACCTAATGAATAGCACTTCTATTCACTAAATAGTAACAAATAATGGTACTATATGGTAGAAAAATAATTTGTACCAACCAGTATCAAATGAATGGTACTTAATAGTGACAAATAAAAGGACAATATGGTATCAAATAAATTGTACCTAATAGTACCTAATGAATGGCACTAAATAGAAACAAATGAATGGTACTATATGGTACCAAATAATTTGTACTAAATAGTACCTAATGAATGGCACTAAATAGTAACAAAGAATGGTACTATATGGTAGAAAAATAATTTGTACCCAATAGTATCTAATGAATGGTACTTAATAGTGACAAATAAATGGTACAATATGGTACTAAATAATTTGTACCTAATAGTACCTAATGAATGGCACTAAATAGAAACAAATAAATGGTACTATATGGTACTAAATTATTTGTACCAAATAGTACCTAATGAATGGTACTTAATAGCAACAAATGAATGGTACTATATGGTACCAAATAATTTATACTAAATAGTACCATTCATATAGTAACAAACGAATGGTACAAGATGGTACCAAATAATTTTTATTTAATAGTACCTAATGAATGGTACTTAATAGTAACAAACGAATGGTACTATATGGTACCAAATAAATTGTACTATATGGCAACAAATAATTTGTACTAAATAGTGACAAATGAATGGTACTAAATTATTTGTACTAAATAGTACCTCATGAATGGTACCAAATAGTTCCAAACGAATAGTACTAAATAGTAGTTACCAAAATATGAATGGCACTAATGAATGGTAAAATCTAGCCGTGATATACTTTAAGACCATAAGGGATCCCGCCATCTTGTTGATCACAAAAAAAAACTGTTGTTTGATTTCTCAGAAACTACTTAAGTAATCGAGCATGTGTTTTTTTTGCCTTGAGGTACAATTTAGGTACATTTTTTTGATGTAGTTATATTTTATGTATAATGGTTCAATATTGATTTATTAAGATACACCCGCCATATTGACGTCAATATGGCGGGTGTACCTTTGATTTCGTTATAACTTTTTTCTTATTTAGGTACAATTTTTTTAATTCCAGGTACTAAATAGTACATTTTAGGTACATTTTTTTGGTATTTGAGACATTTCGATTCGCCATGATACACCCGCCATATTGACTCTCATTAAAAAACGTCGTTTAAAATAGATGCTTCGGTCGGAGTTATTTTGAAATAATTGTAAAATAATTAATTTATTATTTCTTACAAAAAAGATCTAAGAAAACTGAATTTCTTAGTGCTCATCACGGTTAGTTCAGAGCCATCACGCCTAATATTCAATTGGCAAGTTTGGATAGACTAACATACACGTTACTAACATAACAAGTGATATACAGGGTCACTGGAAATATGACGTATTCCTGCTAAGGGGTTATAGATGAGGTCAAAACAAATAGTTTTTGTTAAATAACTTTTTCTCAAAAAATTTATAGTTTTTGAGTTAATTGAAATTAAGTACATTTTTACCAAAAGTACGTTTTTAGACACAAAAATTTAACATAAAAGATAACTACTCATTCGATTCCGGATTTTTTACTATTTTGGGATAAAAAACAATCTGTGTGAATAATGAAAAAAAAAAAATTCATAAAATACAGGTGTTTATAAAAAAATCAATCCTTAAATGCATTTATTTTTTATTTATTTTTTCAGATTTTTTAGAAATAGCATCAAATATCTTTAAAAAAATCCTAGTAACTAAGCGTGGATAATATTTTAAAAACATCACCATCTATTCAGCTTTCAGCTGAGGTATAAAACTTAATAACAACTTAAATAAAAAATGAGAAATTAAGACTTAACTAAATAGCAGTCACATTTTATGTATCAAAAATTTCCTACTTCAAGCGCTTCGGAGGTGGCCGTATTATCCTACTTATTCCATAAATGTGAAAGTTTGCTTGTTTGGATGATTGTTAATCAATCACGCAAAACGGCTGAACGGATTTGGATGAAATTTGGCACACAGATAGTTTATAAGCCAGATTAAAACATATGAGGATACTATTATCTTGGTTAAGGGTTCCCTAGGGATTTTCTCGAATGTAAATGCGAATGCAGTCGCGGGCGGAAACTAGTTTGCCATAAATGGTCGTACTTACTAAAAAACTTTCATCCGAGTGAGTTTGAGACAGGATTATTTTCCGCCGATGAGTCAAAATTTTATACAAACTGTGTCACAAATAACCATGCATATCAGCTATTTTTAATGCCCCGTTGCTGGGGAACTGGCCTACCTTTTGGTTTGTGGATGGATAAAGCGGACGGGCCATACCCACCACGTGGACCCAATGTGGATTGGTCAGTGTTAACGACTGTAAATGCAGCCAGAACCAAGGGCTCAATGTAAGGTACATTGAGTTAACACCGACCAATCCCCATTGGGCCCACGTGGTGGGTTATGGCCCGTCCGCTTTATCCCAAAAGGAAGGGAAGGTCTGTTCCCCAGCAGCGGGTCATTAAAAATAGCTGATATGCATGGTTATTTTTGATGCTGTCTGTATAAAATTTCGACTCATCGGCGGAAAATAATTCTGTTCAAACTCACTCGGACGAAAGTATTTTTAGTATGCACGATCATTTATGGCAAACTAGCTTCCACCCGCGACTTTGTCCGCAATTACATTCGAGAAAATCCCTAGGGAACCTTTAACCAAGATAATAGTATCCTCCTATGTTTAAATCCTGTTTAGAAACTGTCTGTGTGCCAAATTTCATCCAAATCCGTTCAGTCGTTTTGCGTGATTGATTAACATTCCAAATAAGCAAACTTTCACATTTATGATATAAGTAGGATAATACGGCCACCTTCGAAGCGCTTGAAGTAGGAAATTTTTGCTACATAAAATGGGACTGCTATTTAGTTAAGTCTTAATTTCTCATTTTTTATTTAAGTTATTATTAAGTTTTATACCTCAACTGAAAGCTGAATAAATGGTGATGTTTTTAAAATATTATGCACGCTTAGTTACTAGGATTTTTTTAAAGATATTTGATGCTATTTCTAAAAAATCTGAAAAAAAATAAAAAAATAAATGCATTTAAGGATTGATTTTTTTATAAACACCTGTACTTTTTGTAATTTTTTTTATTCATTATCAACACTTAGATTGTTTTCTATCCCAAAATAATGAAAAAACCGGAATCGAAAGAGTAGTTATCTTTTACTTTAAATTTTTGTGTCTGAAAACGTACTTTTGGTAAAAAAATACTTAATCTCGATTAACTCAAAAACTAGTATTTTTTTGAGAAAAAGTCATATGACAAAAAATATTTGTTTTGACCTCATCTATAACCCCTTAGCAGGAATACGTCATATTTCCAGTGACCCTGTATACTTGGTTATAAAGCTGTTGGGTTATAAAGTAAACGGGAATGGGAACGGGAACGGTACCTACGTACCTACTAATATCTCTGAACCCAACTTTTCATTAATTATACCAATTCAAATTCAATATTCATAACTAAGACAGGATAACGTCTGTCGGGTCGGCTAGTAAATAGATAAAATAGGAAAGGATAGAATAGATGACGGGGTAGAAAAAAAAACAATCTAACTGACACTGAAGCGTGTTGATTGGACAGGTACCTAGGTAATAATAGAGGTTATTTGTATTATGTAGGGCTTAGAGCGAACTTTATTTAACCAGCTTACTCATTCATCGTGTTGGCATTCTAATGTTCCGCTAATAATAGCGAGGAACCAAGCACTGGTTAACAGCCAGGCAGGACCAGCGGTGTGCAGATCCGGCAGTTGTTTGAAATTACGGTTTATTCGCTTTGGAATGCGCTATTTCAATACTGAGAATTAATAACGAAGTCATTCATTGTGCTTCAAAGACTACTGGGATGAAAGATACTCAAGTCTTTCGAATCAAAAGGGTATGAGTGAAAAAATCTTTTTGCAGCAGCAGACTTAGTCAAGAAGCGAAAAACACATTTCGGCAGACAGACTACACAAATGACTGGAGCTGTAAATATGGCGAGTGAAGATAATACATAAAACTGAATTTTCTCGTCATCATCATTATTTCCTATGATCCACCTATGATCTGATTTTCCATTACTCTGGTACCAGGTACGGTAACTATTTCAAAAATCGCAATATTATTTTAGGTAGGTGTATTTCCAATTTCTGCGATAAGCAAGTTAATATCAGTATCATTAATTATACATACTTAGATTAGATACAATAATAACATGCATTCATCAGTTGACTGTAAACAGCAACCAATTAATGACCTTTCTGGTGAAGGCGAATAAAACGAATCAATTGTTTAAATGTCTGCAATTTTCTTGGTTCAAAGCTCAGATGAATAAGATACGCAATTTGGTATTGAGTTGATAGGTAGGAGGTACCTTTTGTAGAACATTTGTGTCAATAGGTTAATTGCAGTTGACGATCACTGGCCACTGGATACCATAGTTACGCAAACATTAAATATTAAGTAAGGACTGACAACAAAATGATAAATTATTCATACCAAAAATTAAGGTCAATCCTTTTTTCTATGGGGCAGCGATCCAGCTTTGTTACAATTCTTTAATAATTCTTTCATTTAATCTACTCTTATTACTGCTTTCAAACAAGCTTCAAACAATACATTTCTATTGATCTGTAATAATCTGTATTAATAAAATTAACGTTGCTCGAGTTTAACCGTCTTAATTATTTATAGGTATCCGTATTTCTGTGCTTTTTTTGATATACAATGATAATTATATATCAGCGGTTCTCAAACTTTTTTGGCGACGAATCCCTTTTGGAAAACGAAATATTCAACGGAGACCTAAAATAAATAAAAAATCTGTTAACTAAGCTCCTGGCTGAAATGTCGCACGCTCATGCTCTCATATTACGAATTCCACTACTACTCATTTAGTTAGGAATATTTAGATAGATTTTATTTAATTCTGCAGCCTTATTATCCCCTTTTATAGTTGTATTTTATTATTACCACTATTTTTGCGGAGCCCCCACAGAGGGTTCGCAGAGCCCTAGGGACCCCGGAGCACACTTTGAGAATGGTTTTTATATTTTGATTTGGATCTAAGATACAAAAGAATAGATTTATTTTAATTGTTCATTGCTTATTAGAGACTGGAAAGTTTTGTACTGTTTTGTTTGTTGTCAAGCCCGTTACAATGATTGATATTGATCCAGTAAGACAAGGTAGTCAAGATTAACATATTTCATGTGACAAAATAGATTTGGCATAACGGATTTGGCATAATCTTTTTTGTCATAATAATACTTTGGCATAATTGGTTTTTGACATACTAGTTATATTAGCATAATTATCATTTAGACTAATTTGTTTTCGCATAATGTTATTAGGCATATTGTCTATTCTAATCTACCCCCGAAATACCAGAAATCCAAATAGATTAGTACTGAAAGAACCACCTCATACATTTCAGTATTCTAAGAGCTGTCTCACTATGTGCGTAAAATTGTTTAATAATATACCAGAAAAAATCTTTAAATATTATCCATTTCAAAAATTTTATGTATATAATGCATAAATGGCTATTAACGGAAAATTTTTACGACATCAAAAAGTTTTTAACTAAAAAATATAAGTAAGTAATTAACTGTAATCTAAATTGTAATTGTATTTATTAAATGCATCCAATATCTAGACATTTCAATTGTAATTTAATATTTATTATTTGACATAGGTATAATAATCTGACATATTATTTTAAATTTTAACAAGATTGTATAAATTTGCATGCTTAGTAATAGGCGAAACATGATAATGTACATACTAATTTTACTTTCCATCTTATTGACCATGTTTGAAGCAAATAAATAAATGATTATGATTATGATTATTATTCACCTAATATTATTTAGACATAAAATCAAAAACAATATGAATAAATATTTTTACCGTATGTACTGCTTACAATGGCAATAAATATAATGGGTATAGTATACCTAAAGCTTTTCACGATGATTTGCATCATTGTTTGAACGCAAAACTTAATGTCATGACCACGTTAAGCACGACACGATTTATTTCTTTAGGATACCTAAGAGTTTAAAATGGCAACATACATAATACCTTTTAGTTGCAGTCTAGCAAAATGAAAATTATATGCAGTGCGTCGTTCCATTTTTGCAGACTAGTTCTTAGTAGTAGAATTACATGATCCTATTTTGCTCTAGTGATAATTAAGAAATGCTGGAATGAAATGAACAGAAGGGGACTCTAAGAAGCGATCGTTAAACTTGATATGATGATAATTCATATTTTTTTTGTATAAAAATCCAGTGGGTAATCAGTCATTCTTTCTAGAGATCCGATTTCCGTAATGATCCTACGAGTCCCACGGACGATTTTTAAGATTTCAATAGTTATCACGAAATATTCTCAAAACTTTAGGAGGTTTAGTAAACACCTAAAGCACCTGCTTATGTCTTGGATCTTATTTGTATATTTAGGAGTGAAGTATCTAAGACCCTCTGTCTATGAATCTAGAAATCCACGTAAACAAAGTCGCGACCTGAAGCTATATAATTTTAATCTGTTGTTCGGGTTAATGAGCGCAGCTGACTACTAGCCCACATTATATGGTTCACTTGATCTCTTGTGAGCTCATATCGTGATGTGATTAGAAAGTACGTCAACCATTTTTACCTTCAAAGGTGGGGGGCGTATAGACAGAGATGGGCTATGCATTTGTTTATATTATAACAGGTAAGTATATGTATTTATGTTAAACAATTACATATACCTGTTACTTATTTTCAGGACAGCTTATTTAACGAAATTTCAATACTCAAGCAAGTGGTTCTATGTGCTGCACATAGAATGAATGGCTTGATAAAAATACAATTATCGATTGTAAGAAAATTAAAGGAAAATTATTAAATCTAGAAATGAAACTGAAGATAGTAACAGGCAAAGAACGAGGCGAATAAACGTCTGAATAATTTATCTTTGCTCCGCTGCTGTATCGAGAGTCGTTAGGCGGAAAATTGCTACTAGCAACACCGCGGAGTGGGATACGAAAACAGTTCTGGATTGAACCAAGTTTAAGCTATTTATTTAGGTTAGGTTTTTGCCAAATATTCATTCGTCGTCTGAGGGACTCGATGGGGCGCAGACTTAAATAATAGCAGCTTAGTGCATTCTTCCTACGGTTGTAGCAGTAGTGATATGGAGATGGCTCATGAGTTCATGACGCTCTTAAATAAATCCTTGCATATCATATCGTCCAACCGTAAAAAATTGTACCCATCGCCTAAATTCCATCTTAACTTTTTTAACTAGTTTGGAAGCTTCCAATAGCTATTTCAATAGTAGGTAACACGCTAAGGATTTACAACTGCATAATTTTCGCACATACCTACCGATGTAGTAATGTGCACGTGCTTTGTAGGAAACATTGCGTGCCGTTAATCGCTAACAAAACAAGATTTTTAAGCATTTAAATAAGTATATTAAACAAAGTTAAGTCCATTGTTTGTCATTTGATGTCTACCTTATAAGCAGGCATAGCAAGAGACGGCGCTTGCTTGCGATAACTGTCTCCTTGGTCGCAACTTTACGGAGTAGCGAATATAATAAATATTATAGTAACTACATATTTATTTAGTAATCTATGCTTTGAGTTTTAACATTGAAGAACAATGATTCTTAGTAAATGTCTACATCGCGCAGCTCCATGTGTACGAGTAATGTGCCTACACACACATTATATTCTATAGTTTGAATTTAATACACCAGACAAAGGATTTCACATATTAAAGCTAGCCGCGGCGGCGCAACCGCAAAACGCCTTCTGATAATTATAAATATTAATTGGTTGGAGAATAACTTGAAATATTTAATTTTAAGTTATCAAAGTGTTTCACTAATGTAACGCTTAATTGGCCTAAAGCCTCGACTTAGTTTTTAATTCAATGGAGTTCTCTGATTTTGCTAATTTGAATCACACAACGGGTCCAGCGGGTTAAGACGCAGACGGCAAGAAACGAGTGTTAAGGGTTCGAATCCCGCTCGGTGACTTACTTTTTTTTATATGTTCAAGTTTATTTACGTATATTTTTTTTTAATTTTTATTGTTTTTAGACAAGTTTAAAAATTTTTGTTAATGTTTGAGATAACTATGTAGATTATAACCTAAACACCACCATATTACAATAATTAGTAATAACCGAGCAATCGCCCAGATATTCTATCTTTAAGAGAGTATATTTATACTGCCCGGCATTTATACACACATCAACTTTGTCTAGGGATACAGGTGTTATTTTCATACAAACGATGTAACTTTGAAGCCTTGGTTTCCTGCCAGGGATGTACTGTGCTGTGATCTGATGACGGCTATCCAGGGAGTGAATGGAGGAGATTCAGATTGCTATACACACCCAACTGATCTGACCAGCATTCTCAAAACGTAAAGGACATGTTTAAAAAAAACGAGAAAATAGCATGAAAATGTATGGAAATCCTCAAACTGAGAAATCTGACCCATTAATCTATTAGAATGCTGATCAGATCAGTTGGGCGTATATTACGATCTGAATCTCCTCCATTCACTCCCTGGATGGCCATCATCAGATCACAGTACGATACATCCCTGGAAGAAAACGAAAGCAGGCATCCGTCACTCGCCCATACTTACTGCGATAAGTACCTACAGCGCGCGACAACTCGGAGTTGCAAAATCAGTCAGGGTTGCCGCCGCGCTTGTGAGTACACGCGTGCGTTATTTTGTGCCTCTATGACGGTCAATCGATCATTATTTATTGCTCCCAGCATTGTACCGTACACTATTATAATTTATAAATAACTAGCGGCCGCCCGCGACTTCGTCTGCGTGGAAATATTTTTTGTTATCCCTCGGGAATAATATTTTTTTCGGGATGAAAGGTATCCTATGTCCTTCTCTGTAAACCTAAGAACGTGTATGCAAAATTTCATGATGATCGATTCAGTAGTTAAGACGTGAAGGCGTAACAAACAAACAAACGGACTTTCGCATTTATAATATTAGTAAGGATGGAGAATCGTAATACTAATGATTGTTGCGTGGACGGCTGTCGCAATAAACAGAAGGATTCAAAGTTTTCATTTTTAGGGTTCCGTACCAAAATGGTAAAAAAGGAACCCTTATGGTGTGACTCGGTCTGTCTGTCACAGCTGGATATCTCGAGAACTACTAATGGTATCAACTTGAAATTCGGAATAGTTTTAGATGACATTCGCCCAACTATTTTGTAAATAAGAAATTAATAAAAAAATAAATATCTTTTTTACAACAGGGACTGAAAAAGGGTCTGAAAAATTTGAAGTGGGTTCTACTAAGGCATGTGGAATATCATATGATAGAACGCCGTTTGCACCTTGTTAATCATTTTTCTTTTTGTTTTAGGCCACATAGTTTTCAACTTATGATGAAAAATATAAAAAAAATTACCGTCCCCCCCCCTTATCTCCGAAGTTTGCAAAGAGAAAAATTAGAAATCATTCTATGTGATAGCAGTTTATATAAAGATTACAGGAAAAATAAAACAATGTCTCAATATAGGTAGCACACTTTTTTAGAAATTATCAAATTTCTAAAAAAGTTAACATTAGTTCCACTTTCGGTCAAGAGATGGCGCTGACCTAAAGCTGCAATACTAATTTGATTATTCTACTCTGCAGTGTGGTTTGATGGTGCAATTACGATGGTACGGAACCCTCGGTGCGCGAGTCCGACTCGATCTTGACCACTTTACCGAAAGATTCTAAAATGTATAAGAAAAAATTATATTTTGTTTATTTTTCTCGTAATTTTTATGAGTAGGTACATACCTATTTTTGATAAGTAGGTGTAACCTACTATAGGTAGGAAAGCGTGTAGTTATAGGTACTTATATTCAGAGGCGGATCGTGACTATTTTTTCTCGATCAAATTTCCTAAGGTCCTCACCTACCTAATTCTTTTTTTTTGAGCGAATTATACCTACTTAACTAAATACCTACATTTCTGGATTTAAGGATTCCGTAACCGGCAACAATGGTGGCGGTGGCATAAAGACTGCCTCAAATTTAACACATAGTCTAATGTGGCGTTAACTGAACATCTAGCCTAGGTTTATTTGAAACGTAATTTTTTCACATTTAAGTAGGTAGGTACACATTATAAACACAAAACTTGTAATAATTTAATCCTTCAAGAACAGAAAATGAGAGAATAGATTTTCCATTGTTGTGTTGTGCGGCCCGATGGGGCCGCTCGAGCGTTGAAGGATTAGAAGAAGACAACCCTAAAGTTGTTAGAAGAGCTAAGAGCTACGCGATAGAAAGAGAGGCAACCTGTAGGTGAATATAACTGTAGGCAAGGAAGCGGTGTGCGACCTGAATTGCACTTTATTGTGTCTGAGCAAGAGTCGCTATTTATTTAAATGACCATGCGGAGTGAATTTTCTGTACTTTGTACTATTATGTATTCTGTGACGAAAGCTTCAAAGTTACCTCGTTTGTATGAAAATAACACCTGTATCCCTAGACAAAGTTGATGTGTATATTGGCAAGAAAAAGATGAGACAAAAGATGTGCAGTAGCCATAAACTTAGTGTTTATGGCTACTGCGCATCTTTTGTCTCATCTTTCTCTTGCCAATTTATATGCCGGCATCTTTAATTAATGGTATCCGGTGCAAATAAGTTACAATATTTTATTAAGGTAACATTTAATAATTTTACTAAAGCCTGGACTTGGGTTTTAATTTAACTATGGTGTTCTCTGATTTTGCTAATTTGAATCACACAATTGAATAATCTTTAAGAAGGTTTAGTAAAAAGCAACAACACCTTGTCAAGAAAACATGAATGAATGCCTAGATGATGCGAAAAGGTCAGTTGCATCAACTGTCAACCTTTACACTCAGGCATGCTCAGGAATGCAGAGGAGGCGGCAAAGATGCCAGCTTCCTGACTAGGTACTAGTAATTATACTACCTACACTACATGTCAAGATAAATTCCAGAACGCCAGTTTGTTATGCACTCAAAACTAAATATTAAAGTTTTCCATGATGCTTTGATAAAATCATCTTTGAAAAAAAAAAAATAATAAAAGTTTTCTTCAATGATTAAGAGTAGCCAATCAAATCACAACTAATCCCCTGTTAAAAAGGATTACCTACATAACCAGACCAAAATTTCCCTTTGATTTTCATCTGAAATATATCATTTTTCAGTGTAGGAAGTTAGGTAATGGACTTGAGTTAATTTTTTGAAAATGTGCAATTATAATTTAGGTATAAGCAGCATCGCCTGCTTAATATATTTTTATGGTGCGTACAAGGTCAATTTATGACAATCTGTCACCAAAAATTATAAAAATGAGCTCTGTGGCCACTCCATGGGATGTTGAAAAGCCAATGAAGAGTTGAGCTACATAATGCAATGCCTATGTCCAATCTGGTGGTCCTAGTTGTTATGTAGTAGTTACGTCTACGTACCAAAACAATAAATGACAGAGATATAGATCTAACAGATTTTATGAGTTTCATTTCTTAGATGCCTTGATGCTGTCTATTTAATGCTCATTTTGTTCATAAAAGTTGATCATAATTTAAGGAACTAGGTTGAACAACTTATAATACATGTACATATAGTGGTAGCCAGATAATTAAGGACATCAGTTGATTTTCAAACAAACAAGATAACTTCTGCTGCAGGTCATCAGATCACAGCTAGGTCGATCCAGGAAGTGAATAGAAGAGATTCAGATCGCTATACACAACCAACTGATTCTAAGAGATAAGGCTCAGTTTTCAGATTCAGGATTTCCATACATTATTATGCAAATTTTTTTAAACATATCTCTTAGAATGTTGATCAGATCAGTTTACACACCTTAGATTTGTATGAATATCAACTGATGTATCCTTAATTATCTGGCCACTAGTGTATAATATGCAGAAACATTATCATAAAACAATCATTGATTTATCAAACTATCAACAAAGCAATATGTCAGTAAGATAAAGTCAAATTATAAAAAAGTAATTGTCTAATAACTGATAACAAATAAAGCACATAAACATGAAAATAATTTCAGAGCATATGTTTGGAATTCAAATGGTGAATTATAGAATTTATTATGTCATAAAAATGTATTCAATAATAATAATATACATAGCTGTTTATACCAAATTTAATAGGTAGGTAATAATATTGTAACAGTATAGTAAGCCAATAAGAATCTTATGAGAATTGTTGTATCTTTTCTTATATATTTTACTGAAACAAAGCACTTTATGTTTCAGCGATACTAAAATACTGACATACCTAATATTCTCAGATAAAATAAAAAAGGAAGATGGAGCGTTGCGCAGTGGTTGCGAACAACTAAGTGAAGCCACTTTTTGATGGTACATGTATGCGTACTAGAGGGCGGGCGGGGGCCGGGCGGCAGGGTTCGCCCAATGACGAACGAAAGCCAAGGCGTAGTTTCGTTACATATGTGTGCGTAAACTGTGTATGTACACAGCCAAGGCGTAGTTTTACTGGCTTCACCGCTTTGTCGGAAGACTCCGTCTTTACTTTTTTATTTGGTCTGAGCCTAATATTATAAATGCTAAGCTACTGATAACAAAATAATCTCATGTAAGTACTTACCTAGCATGCAAATTTAGATGACTGGATATTTCTTCTCAAGAACATTATATAACACTCTCTTGGTTTCTTTTGTATGTAAAAGATGTTCTCAGTCAGACACGCTGAAAGGTTTGCAACTAAATAGTGATTTTAGCTTTCACAATCTTTTCTTTTTTCAGTGTTTTATGAACGTTTTATGATAGAGAATGATAAAACTGGGAAATAACACTTAACTTTCTGAAGTATATGATCTTAAAAATTACTGTAAAATTGTACTTTCTTCATAACTTTAACAGTTTACACATAATTTTAAAACCTTGAGACTTGAGATCTAGAAAAGGTGAAATAAAAGTGCTTTGAAATGAAATGAGATGAGATCGAATCGAATCAAAAAGAGACTTCCTTCACGTTCGCTCATTGACAGGAGAACTGTCAAACAAAGTGACAGCGAAAAGGTCAGTGGGTACATTCCAACAGGCAAATCGCTGATTCATCGATCACCACAGTATACATAAATACTCTCAATGACAAAAAACTGTAAGCTCGATAGATGACGTTGATAAAAATGTGTGTGTCAATGTGTTTTTATTTACTTAGATTCAAAGAGTACTCATGTAGGCAGGCAGATGTAATCCTAAAATGTGTCTCTTTGGGCAGATGTCAGCCAGCGAGCCACTGGCAATTTTTTTTTCTTATTAACATATGCAGGTCAATGCAGCGAGCGCTTACTTGCCTCTTTGGTACAGGCCATTTATTTATAAAAGCCAATTTAGACACTCCTCTTTCCATCAACGCCATCTAGTACGGAAAGTAGTTAATATTTTTATTTTTAAATGTCACTTTGAAAACCCCTTATTAATTTTAATGTTTAATTTTAATAAAGATGCGGGCACATTTGTCTGACACCACGTGTTAACACTAAGTGACACGTGTTACCCTTTGCCGCATGCCGCATACTGTGCCTGGAACTCTTATATATCACAACTTGTGTTCTATATCACAACTTACATCATCTCTGATTTATTTTCGAATTTAATTTGTCTCTAAAGAGTGTAGCCCATCCAAAACATGCAAGTGACTTTGCTACGACGACACTTAAGATCTAAAAACGACTGTCAAGTCAGCTGTTGACGAAAATTTGAGAAATTTACAATTAGCACTGTTTCAAGATGTTTCTTTTTCATTGTTTCATTGTCATTATTTAGAAAAATAGTGATTCGCCATAAAGAATGATGGTTGCACAACGTTTTTACGCCAAACAAGTAATTCAAACTATAATAAAATGTTAATTATAGTTATTTCAAACTTGTGCCATATTTGGAACAACATGCAGTACCTAATAACATTTCAGTTGGGTCAAATACGGAACAATATGTGAGAGAAAATAAAAGAAAGGATGGCAATGTGAGATATTTATTAATTTATTTCAATATCGTGGTTATGACTAAGTTACCGAATAAGTTATTGATACTAAATTTATGACATGTCTTAGATTTATTAGCTTTAACATTACATTAAATATTGTAATTTTATTACACTATTATTACTGTCATAAAAGGAGTAATACTTAACTACATTACCAGATAGTTCAGAGCACCGATCCGACAGAGTGCCGTGTCCGACAGTTGAACAACGTCTGAGCTATCGACACCTACGCAAGCCGTTTTTATACACGTGCGCAAACAAGCTCGGAGGCGTGATGTGGCGGGATGGCGCAGTGGGGAGGCGCACGTGCGCACAGTTGTTTTACGAGTCGTTTAGTGACTTTTATTTATAAATTACATTGAATAAACTAATTATTTGTAACAATTATATTAATTGTAATAAAAATCTACTATTTGCATTGTTTTTTATTTATTTACTAAGAAAAGACGTGCATTCTCCCACACGGCCATTCTGACGAGCAGCCACTTGGCTCGCGAACATAACAATTTACACTTTATTTTTCACAAATCACGAATCATTAAAATCTTTATTCGAAACTACATTATGTTTAGTAACTATATTTCCAATTTGTGGAATAGCAATAAAGCACCAAATTGAATTGAAACTTGCAGTATAGGAAATGTAACGTTTTGTCAACGGATGAATAATTAAATTCACTGCCTTAATTTATCAGTCTACTCGCTTCAAGTTTTATCAATCTGCATTTATATAAATATTCTAATATTGCATTATTTTTATTGAATTTATTGGATGAAAATTGTTTTAACTACTGAATCTACCAGCAGTTCGTAAAGGAGGCCTCTCGAGAAAGAACTGACGAAAGAAAACTCTGAGAGGTTATGCCGACCTCCAATGACAATGTTAAATAGATCAATCAAACAATATTATGTAAAAAGTTTTTTTCAAACATAAATAAAAACATAGTTGATTAACTCTCAAATTAACAAACATGGATATTTGTTATCTGTAAAATAAATCATTATTATCGAATCACACAACATCATCATCATCATCAAATCGCCAAATTACATGACTCTAACGCTAAATAATAAGCAACTAATCATGGTCAAATTACATGACCGTAAAGCTAAATAACATAGCAAATAACTATAGTCAAATCACATGACCGTAAAGCTAAATCACCTAGCAACTAAATATGGTCAAATCACATGACCGTAAAGCTAAATCACATAGCAACTAACTATGGTCAAATCACATGACCGTGAAGCTAAATCACATAGCAACTGATTATGGTCAAATCACATGACCGTTAAGCTAAATCACATAGCTTCTAATTATGGCCAAATCACATGACCCAATTCACTTTTATCACAGTGAAAACTTCAATGGGATATAACCCTTTTTTTATATAAAAAAACAACATAACAATAATCTCCATTGGTAAACAAAACAAAAAAATTTAAAAACCTTAAATGTATAATAAGGACTTATTACAAATTACTCGTATTTATAATAAGAATCTTTGTAATCGTAGATGTTACATTGTAATGGTGCAGACCAGTGTCCGAGACACGCAAACGCCTACAATTCAGGATCATCAGAGCCACAGATCTACGTCATCTGGATAATCATGGACATCAATCAGTAGACACTGTAACAATTGAACATCTTAAGAGTCTTATAAAAAAACAAACTTTTATTTTTCAAATAGTGTGTGTAGGTGTGTGTTGTTGTATGTAAGTGCATGTGTCGTGTAGGTATTATAATATAAAATAGTAACATAGAGCTTTGGTCATACTACCACGAGTGCATGGATAACACTTTCGATCCAATATTTTATATTGCTCAGATGGTAGTAATTGCCTCGGTAAAAATAAGTCACGAAGGCACAGCAAACTTGCAATATTATTCATTGCTCGTAAATTATATAGTATTACCTCGGTAATAACATAAGCCACATGGGCACGGCGAACTTAAAAATATTATTTATTTTTTTATTTAGTAGTACCTAGGTAAAAAAACCATTATAAAGTTCATATGGCGCGGCATTCATTAGAATCTCGCAACCTCGGTAAAAATCGCCTCAATAGCACGCACGGCCAACTGGTAATATTCTTTATTGCTCAGTATACAGTGAACATCTGGCCAGGAGTCAGTGTATAAAGAGAAATAAGATAACCAGGTTAAGGAGATCAGTCTGTCTCCAACGATTTTGTCACCTCGCCTTCTATTACAGGGGAGTGACCTAAAATTATTACGAACCACAGTTCGCAACACACATCCGATTATTATTAGACGTTTATAGTTTACTAGCGGCCGCCCGCGACTTCGTCTGCGTGGACAGTTTTTTTGCTATCCCTCGGGAACTGTGCGTTTTTTTCTGGATGAAAGGTACCTTATGTCCTTCCCTGTACCCTTGACAACGTGTATGCAAAATTTCATGATGATCGGTTGAGTAGTTAAGACGTGAAGGCGTAACAAACAAACAAACAAATAAACAAACAAACGGACTTTCGCATTTATAATATTAGTAAGGATTCATAAAAATAAATATCATAGTAGTCTTTGAAGAGTGACGAAACATCAATATAGTCAAAAACACTACTGCCACGAATGGGCATCATTCTCAAAACATTACAACATCTAAAACTCGTAGAAGTAAGTGAAGACTAAGTTTGAGTAATTCGCAAACAACAACAACCCTCATCTGATTGTAACCTGCGTCTTTGTGTGAAATACTGACAAAACGAGTTCAGAAAAAGATATTCAAGAATACCATTACCAATTTCATTTTATATGAATATAAAACACCTTTTTCTATAGCATAAAAACAACTAGTATTAATTTTAATTTTATCTTGTTTACGAAAAACTTAAACATCAACGTTAAACTTAAATTATTCACGAAATCTTTAAGTATCAACATCACTTAGAAAATCATACTCCCTTTTCTTTTAATTATAATCACTAACTATTTGGTAAGATATGCTGCCACAATAGTCAGCAAAGTACAATTGCACAGTAAAAGTACAGCTAAGCACAGCAAAATATTCAAATCTTAATAATTTACTACTATGTATAATGAGAAAAGATTACGAATGTTGCGTTTTTTTTTCACTTTAGTCTACCCACACTCTGTATTAACACCAGAAACAAAATTTAGGATATGCATGTACTAAATTGAGGGAATGAATCAAATTTCTATTCAAAACTCATGTCTGTATCATAATAATAATTCATAATTTAAATTAACTTTCTCTTGAATATTAAAAATTGTTTAAATAAACAAAAAACCGACTTCAAAAAACCTACCTCTAAAAAGCAAGAAATAATATTCGAAATAATAAAAACACGTCTATTGAAGTCGGGTGGGGCTGGAGTACAAATTCCTTTTTTTTATTCTAAAAGCCAGTTTTTTGTTTATTTAAACAATTTTTTATTTTTTTATTTTTAGTGTAGTTATCTTTTGTATTAGGTAGTGTAGGTATATTCACTTCTCAAGCTTACGCGCTCACTAGACATGAAATAAAACACTTTTTAACGGATACTAGCGCGGTTTTATTGAATGTAATTTGGTATTTAGTTGGTATTTGGTTTGATTTTTGGTTTTCCCGACGTTTCGGCACCTTTGCAGCTGCCGTGGTCACGGGGGACTCAAACCAAATACCAACTAAATACCAAAGTACATTCAATAAAACCGCGCTAGTATCCGTTAAAAAGTGTTTTATTTTAGTGTAGGTATATTATTTAGGTAGAAAAATCGGCTCAGCCAAACGTGAGTTAATCGCGGAGAAACATACATACATGCGGTTCAAACTGAGAACCTCCTTTTTTAAGTCGGTTAAAGAACTACACTTAATATATCCCTTTTCCAACAAAAAAATAATTATCTTATTCAGTTCATAAACAAAGAAGTTATACGACTGATCATCGAGGTAGTTCACACAAAATCATACTATTTTCGTGCTTTTTTCAAGATTACTTGAAAAGTACTGAACAGATTTCAAAATTTTTAAAAATGGGACCTACTTGGGAGTTTATCTAATGTAATAACGTTTGAATCATTTCAATCGGTCCAGCCGTCTTCGAGTAATCGGTGTACATACAAAAAACAAAAAAAAAAAAAAAAAATTGGTCGAATTGAGTACCTCCCTCCTTTTGAAGTCGGTAAAAATAAACATAGGAAGACCGTTGTTACGTAAGTTCTTGTAATTTTCAACTGTATATTGTATGTACACAGTCCTCTGCAACAATGCTTTATTGCAGAAATTCTATTGAAAAACATCCCTATTAAAATAGTTTGTATCCACCAGCACGCGTAGCATGACCAACATCGAGATAAGATTCGACTCACAGAACAATGGCTTGTCTACACCGAAATGTCACATTTGTCGGGTTGAGATCGAGATACTCATGCTCGCATTTACAACTAGTAGACTCCTATTGTTCTTTGTCGTGGCCTAATGTCAAAAGTCGACAAACACGAGCTTTTCTCTTCAACTGACATTAATTTGACAGTTGAATCAGAGAAACTTGTCTACCACCCTTGGAGTAATCGAGAAGGTCGAGAGAGAGTTCACAGACTAATAAGAAGATTCGAAATAGTTTTCTACGTATTTTATTTTATATGAATCTAAATTTCGCAATAAAAATAAATCTAAATTGTCCGTGCTTATATTTTATTCCTTAAAAACTTAAAATTAAAATTATTTTCATACGTTGATTTCAATATTTCGTAATTTTCTCGTCATTTTACACAGACTACTAAATTAACAAGTTTGTTAGTAGTCTGTGTTATCTTTTCAAAATACTCGCAATAAAAGAAAGGCAAACGAATTTATATCCATACTGCTATATTTAATTAGTTTTAAGAGTTTAGCGTTGTGAAATCTATAGAAAGGAACGGTGCTTTATGAGAAATAAAGTAATTATTTTCTATTGGCAATATTATTCTTCTCGAGCTCGAGAGAGCTTGTCTACGGAAGAGAACGCTTTCTTGAGTGCCTCTTTATCTTAGAACTTATAAAAAAATGAGAATCATGTTTAAACTAAATTATTTCGGATCATTTTAGATAATTTTGACGTTTATTGGTGTTGAAATAAAAAAAATACCTTTAAAATTCACTTTTTTTTTATTAAAAGACATTAAAAGGTTTCAAAATTCTGAGAACGAGTCCCACCTGTCTGTCAAACTGTGCTCAGCAATCGAGAAGGTCGAGACGACAAGTCTTCGTAGACAAGAGTCCCGTTTGCTCATGCTACGCGTGCAGGGATCAAAACAAATACAGTGAAGTAAGTAAGGCATCAATTAGTGATGAACTAAAACAATTGCTTAAAAGATCCAATAAAATCCAGGGATTGGAAGCGATCCTAGCCCTGTTTGGATCTTTTTAAGCACAGGATAACGCTCCACACCAGCTCCGACACGAACAATTGCTGCACAAGAAGAGAACCCTTGTTTCCAAAGACCAAAAGAGTTTCTGTTTTGAAGAGGACATTTATTTAAATAAAAATTGCTTTTAAAAACATTTTGCTTATTTACTCCACACAATGTTTAAGGCACAATTTGATATCTGCAATCAGAAATTGTTTTAATGATCAATTTATAGGTAATAATCATTTCAAGTTATCTCTGTTGTAAAATAAATTATAAATATCAGTAAGTTATTTGTCAGACTTTCATTTATTTTATTATAGGTTCTGTACACACAATTTTAACCAGAAAAGAATCCCACTAGTTCTACTGAGCATGAGCAGTTCTACCAAAGAAGTAATAAGACGTTTTCTCATTAGTGCTATGATTTGATACGAAGAATAAAATTATAAACTGTAATTGTAAAGGGCACAGCTTATTTCACATTAAAATTTCTCTCAGCAGGGCGGTCTTTCTTTCTTTTCACAAAAATATTTTTTGTAACTTAAAACTGACTGACTTTTCCGTATTGTTTTATTATTAAACCCTTCAAATAAGAATAAGAATGTTTATTTGCATAATACCATGTACAGACAGAGTAAGAGGTTATTGTCAATGTGGATCAATAGTATTATACCTTATGAATGTAGGCATGCAAATATTTTTAGTGCTAGTATTTATTACAAATTATCAAGAGCGCAAAATAACATTAAAAAATTAATTGATGTCAAATAAGTGATAAATAGTACGTACAAAATTAATAAAAACAATAATATGAATGTCATAGTTCTTTGGATTCTAGATACTCCTTGATTGAATAAAAGTTCTTATCAAGGAGCCAACGCAGTAAGTTATTCTTAAATTTATTTTTGTCTATCGGTAAATCTCTTATGTGTGATGGTAGCTTATTATACAATTTTATTGCCATACAGTATGCATTTTCCCTGAAAAATGCCAGATTACTTTTTGGTATAACTATTTTGTTTTTTCTAGAATCCCGAGCATTTGTCTTAACTTGGCTGACCTTAGTGAAGTAGTCAGGGTGATTTTTCCGTCTCCGCTATATATATACATGGTAGATTTGGGATTTTATGTTTTTGATATAGTGGTTTACATGACTCCCTGCTACTAATTCCTCATAAAAATTTAAATGCTCTTTCAAAGTCCACACTATTACCCCATATTATTATACCATAGCGTAACAGAGAAGCAACATATCCGTAATATGCTTGCAAAGCTACTTGGAAAGAGGCTACTTTTTTGATTCTGTTCAAAGCAAACACAAATCTATTCACTTTTTTACAAAGATTATCTATGTGCTTTTTCCAGCTACAGTGCTCGTCTAGCGTGATGATGCCTAAAAACACGGTCGAATCTATTAAATCTATTTTATTATTATTGTAATTTATGTCCATATTAACTTTACTTGATTTATAAGTGTGAAAGTCTATCGCATTTGTTTTGTCAAGGTTAATTATCAGATTGTTCTTAGTCATCCAGTTAATTACGTCAGTAAGAGTATTATTTATGTCCGATTCTAATTGGTCAATATTTTTATTTTGAAAAAGTAATGTACAATCGTCAGCAAAAAGGAAGCATTCATTTTTAGTTATATCAGGTAAGTCATTAATATATAACAAGAATAATGGCCCTAAAATACTGCCTTGTGGTACGCCACGTTCAATTTCTCTGTATTTTGATCGCGCAGAGATTTTTATTTTGTTTTCAACTCTACTGACTTCAGTACATTGCTGTCTATTGGTTAGATAGCTTTCCAACCATTTATTTGCTGTGCCTCTTAAACCATAGTCAGAAAGTTTGCTTAGAAGAATATTATGGTTAACGCAATCGAATGCTTTCAACATATCTAAAAAGACAGCTATAGCACGTACCTTATCATTAATAGCTTCTGTCACTTTTTTCATCAAGGCGAAACAAGCAAGTGATGTGGATTTGCCTTCTTGAAATCCGAATTGATTGTGTTTTATTATATTATGCTTTTTTATAAAATCGTTTAATCTTTTTGCCATAATCTTCTCTAAGATTTTTGCTAGTACGGATATAAGTGTTATAGGTCTGTAATTGCATAGGTCATTATCATCGCCTTTTTTATATAATGGTTTTACTATTGATTGTTTAAGTCTCTCTGGAAAAATACCTTGTTCCATCGAAAGGTTTGCAATATGAGTCAATGGAATCTTATGTCATCTTATTGGCACATTTTTTTAAGACATTTGTAGTTACTCCGTCGAAACCTACAGAGTTCGTATTTTTTAATTGCATAATGACGTTTTTTATTTCAGTTTCTGAGGTTGGCCATAGGAAAATACTGTTATTAATTTTATAAGTATTTGTATTTTTTACATTAGAGTCAGTATTTTTAGATATTTCAACAAAATAATCATTAAATGCTTCCGCTATATCATTTAAATTGCTTAAAGATTTATTTTTTATTTTAATATTATTTATGTCATTGTTAGTTGATTTTCTATTTATACTATTGTTAACTATATTCCATGAAGCTTTACATTTATTGTCGGCGTTTAAAATATATTTAGAGTTATTTATTTTTTGAGCGGAAATAATACATTTATGTAATAATTTATTGTAGCATTGATACTGTTTCTTATTCTTTGTTTTACTGTTTTTATCAGATAATATATATTTTTTGTAAAGTCTGCGTTTTATTATACAGCTATTTTTAAGGCCTTTTGTAAACCAAGGTAATTTTTTTCCTGTATTTCTACATCGTCGTTTCACAGTTGGAAAACATTGTTCAAAAAGTATACAAAGTATGTCATGGAATGTGTCAAATCCCTTATTAGTATCTTTTTGCTCAAGCACATCATTAAATGTCAATGAATTAATATGTCTTAGAAATAATTCTATATTGTCATTACTGTAGTCTCTTTTGAATTCATACCAGTATTCATTATTTTCCTTTTTGTTTATTTTAAGATTTAGTATTTGGCATGTGTCATGGTCGGAAAGAGTCAACTGATCAGTGTAACCTTTTGCATTATCAATATTGCTTGCTATTAAGTCAATACAGGCTTTTTTCCTAGTTGGTGTCTGAATATGTATAGTCAAATTATTATTTTGTAGGAGATCTATGAGTTTTTGCGTGGTTTTATTTGAGTTAAGAATATTTATATTCCAGTCACCACATAAAACTATTTTTCTACCTCTTGTATTTATTTTTTTAATAAAATCTCAAGTTTCTCAAAAAATATGCTTATAATTGATGATGGTGTTCGATAGATACAAATTATTGTAATACTAGGATCTTTTAAGGTAAGACCACTACATTCAAAATTATAACATTCCGATAAAGTATCAGCCAGTTTTAGTTTTGTAAAATTTAAGTTTTTTTTTTAATAGTATACATGTGCCTCCCCTTTTTTCATGATCACGTGACCATGATGAGCCCATTTTATAGTTATTTAAATTTAAATTGTTTTCGTGTCCCTTTTTAATGAAAGTTTCAGAAAGACATATGACATCCATGCTTTTATTTTGTTTTGAGTATTCATTTAGTACAAGTTCAAATTCATCTTTTTTTTGAGGATACTGCATATATTTTGGTGTAATAAGTGAAAGTTTGGTAGGTCGTTATTCTTGAAAAAAGCTCCTAATTTGAGGTTTCTTTTGAAAATAGTATGGTATGGTTCCTATTTTAGGTTTATCTTGTTTAGAGGTTTGTTGTGTCTGGTCAACGTTCAAGTTACAGTTCTTTAAAATAGTTGCAGTTTCCCGTTTTTTAAAATAGTAAGGAATGGTGCCCTTTTTTTTGCAAAGTGTTTCAAGTTTTGTTTTATGAATGGCATTTTGAGTTAATTGATGTCTAATTTTATTCATGGAGTCAGTTTTATAATTTATAGTATTTATTTCTAATGTCAATTTAAAACATAATTCGTCATATAATTCATATTTATTTGCATGTCGGTGTCGAGTCAAAGTTATAAATGTACAGTTATCATAATTGTTGCTTATTAATTTTAGTTGGTTATTCAACATTTTGGTGTTAAGGTATGGATTTTCTATAGTTTGGACTAATAAAATATGTGTATTTTGACATTGTGCTAAAAATACAGACAAGTCACAAAGTATTTTAGTTGGTATTCTGTCGTTAGCACCCATGAACAAAACCAAAAAGTCATCGCTTTTTAAATATTTGTGGACATTTGTTTTCAGAATATTATTGCAGTTAGCATCTGGCTTAATAAATGAGGTAATAGATATCTTTTTCGTGTCAAAATGGTTAATTAATAATTGGGTCAGATAACTTGTCTGTTGGTCACCTAAAATCAACACATTTTGCTTAACACAATTAATTTCGTCATTATTACAGGTGCTATTCATAGTCATATTAGTATTTTTATGGATATTTTTTACATTAATTCCTACGTTAGTATTAAAAGTTAGTTCATTAGATGACATATTACATTGATTGTTGCATTTAATTATTGATCGAGTCGTCATGGACATGACAGGTGAGTTACGCTGCTCGCAGGCAGTTTCCTTTTTTTCGGTCGCGGTCGGTAGTACTAGTTCTGATGCGGATTTTGGAGCTCGTGAACTAAACAAAGTTTTTGACTGGAATTCGTGTTTGGTGATGATAATGTGTTCGGTTTTTTTTTTCTTAACGGTGAACGGTAGCTTTCTGGTGTTATACTTTTGTAGGAACTAATTAGTGTGTGACATTTTTGTACACTGTACATTGTTGTTTGTTTGACAGTTGTAACTTGAGAGTTTTATTTTCAAGATTCAAATTATCGATTTCTTGATTCGCGGATGCCAATTGTAGCCTTATTTCCTCTAATTGTTGTTTTAGTTCTGTCGCAGTACTGTCGTCCAAAGATGATGCGTAAGGTAGACTTTTCATGGTTGTATCTAATATATTGGAGTCACTTAAGCTATTGTCCAGGCTTGAGTTGAGAAATCTAGATCTATCCATAAATTTAGACCTTTGGAAACGGCGTCTTAGTGTTACGTTATCCTGTACATTAGCCATTATAATTTACGGTTTCGAACGATTAGTAGTGAAAAATTAAGTGTTATATCGGCTTCTTTGGAGCATACGTTTTACTAATTGACTGAAGATCACTGTTTACCGACATTTAGTTTTACGCATAGAAAAATAGGTGGCGTTGGTTGATATAAATCATGTAGTGTGAAAATCTTCAAATTTGAATTAATGTAACGAAGATATTGCTTGTTTTTGGATATAATTCAGGGTTTAGAGTATGGTTCACTTACCCATTCGATTCAAAACGTTATATTCATATTCAGAACATAATTAATCACAGATATTTCAGAATAATCACAGTTTTGGTCGTAGAAAATGACACTTTCAAATGGTATCGGTTTGCTGATTTCCTTTTCGTAATTTATAGGGATCTTCTTAGTGCTCACCAAAGATAACACCACTCCTAGGTATTACGACGTCACTGAATCGATTTATTAACTTTTTAACCTAAAATCACTGATTTATAAATTATTTTATATTAATTTGTACACAGTCGATGTTTACTTGGTAACAGAGCGCCATCTAGTCTAACTACTGCTACTAAGCACAATGCTACTAGGTTGTGATGTAACAATTTGCACATAATATCTTAAAATTGTCTTTTCACTGATCAAAGGGGAAAGAAGGGGTAAGACCAAATTCAAGTTGATCATTTTTTTCTACGGAAGACTTAAATTCTTTCTCATACCAAAATGGTATTACTAAATATTACGTTTTGAATCTAACTATTAAATACCATAATTCGAACATCAGCCCGTAGATATTCCATGTAAGTAATCCGTAGTCACAGTTGCAAAATCACGGCCACTTGGTGGCACACTCGTGCAAGGCACATGAAAAATTATATATTCTATTGTAGACAATTCACACCAATCATTTAGTTACAGTTCAAATTTAAGAAAAGCTTGTACTGTGGTTACTAAATAACGGGTAAAAATATAGAGATATTTATCAAGAATTAAAAAATCTGTGACTAACTACTATACGCATCACAAAACTATGTATACCAGGATTCGAACCCGGGATCTTTGTACCAATCAACCTCCACTAATTTTACGAAACATATAGCACTCTTTACGCAGCATTTGCGTCATCATTTTGCTACGCCAAATTCTACTTGATTTTTTTATAATATCACAAGGAACGTCATTCTTTTTGACTTTGAAAATTATAGTTGTGGATTGACCATACATACCCATGGGGGTAGGCAGAGACTATGGATCGCCACCTGCTACGATCCTTGCACATAGATTGACCAAATAATAATAATTTAGTAAAATCTACGGGTACCTTACAAAAATGTAAATCTATGGGTACTTATCAGCAAATCGTCGATCAAACGGGAACTGTCGCACTTCTTCATGCTTCATTCCACTGTTCAGATATTTGCAACCACCCAGGATTGATGACTCAGATCCACAGTTGGTCACTCGACTTGATCTTCAACACAAAGTCGCCAACGTGGCGGATTCTACAGCAAGAATTTTGATATTCCTGAAACATAAAAATTCGAAGGCAGAGTATAAATCCAACTAGGTTAGATCTCACTTCTGATATGAGAGAAAATAAAAGAAAGGATGGCAATGTGAGATATTTATTAATTTATTTCAATATCGTGGTTATGACTAAGTTACCGAATAAGTTATTGATACTAAATTTATGACATGTCTTAGATTTATTAGCTTTAACATTACATTAAATATTGTAATTTTATTACACTATTATTACTGTCATAAAAGGAGTAATACTTAACTACATTACCAGATAGTTCAGAGCACCGATCCGACAGAATGCCGTGTCCGACAGTCGAACAACGTCTGAGCTATCAGCACCTGCGCAAGCCGTTTTTATACACGTGCGCAAACAAGCTCGGTGGCGTGATGTGGCGTGATGGCGCAGTGGGGAGGCGCACGTGCACACAGTTGTTTTACGAGCCGTTTAGTGACTTTTATTTATAAATTACATTGAATAAACTAATTATTTGTAACAATTATATTAATTGTAATAAAAATCTACTATTTGCATTGTTTTTTATTTATTTACTAAGAAAAGACGTGCATTCTCCCACAAATATGCAGTACGATATATAACTTACATGATGCAAATGTGGAACATCATGCACTGAAGTACATCATTTTATAATGTTTACCAAGAATCGAAATTGTTTTAATTTAAGAAATTTTACGCAACGAAATACTTGTTTTTACTTTGTTTTTATTCTCTATTTTATTTACCTATTAAACTAAATCTTATTAGTGTGTAAATGGGAATATTGGTATGTTTTGTTAGGTAATTGTTGTGTGATGTATGCAATGTTGTATGATTGACTAATGAAAAAAAAACTACTTATTGTATTGGTTTTGAACGAATCTTGCAAACATTATTTTCTTGCAAAGGTATTACTATAATCTGAGTCTATGCAGGCCATAGACATAGAAAAAATTTCGCTGCGCTCGAGAAGACCAACAAAGCGTGGAAAAGAGAAGTTAACATCATACGGACACGGTCTATGTAAAAAAGAGACAAAGGATCAAGTGACATGTGCCAACATTTTTTACAGTAAGAGCCCCTAGCGTCCCGCCTAGCAAATGAGCAATCACAGTTTGTTTAAAATATTTGTTAATCTTAATTAGAATTTAAAATAAAGGTATCGTGGAGCCATGGTGTCTTGTGCTCTAAGTAATTGTGATGTGACAAAAAGAAATAATCCAAGTAATCACACTTTTCACAGGTAAATAAGATATTGCCACACATTTCTCTAAAACCAAATTTCTCTACATTTATTCGTTTATCGACGAAGAAAACAGTATGGAACATAGTTTATTTATTTTCCTTTGCCATATATAATCATATTTTATGTATCTAAGTCATATTTTACGTATCTCATATAAAATGAATGCATTCGTTTTCGGCACCCTGATTATCTAAAAAGAAACTATTTAGCGACCGGTTTCATTCCACATACATTGCTACTTTTCTTTGGTATGTTTTTTTTTAATCCAAAAAGAAGTAGCAATGGATCACTATCATCTATGAACTGCAACCGGTCGCTAGGTGGTTTCTAATTAGATAATCAGCCCGCGGATCACCTGTTTATTGACATTGTTGTTCTTTGACATTCTATTTCTATGATGCAGGCAGAGCCGATAGCAGAAGCTAGTGTATACGTAAACATAACCCTAGCTGCACAATGTCACAGAATAGATATAAGTACTACCGTACAGAAAGCACACTCTCCGCCCCGCCCCACAATCAATTTACCTCACCCCACGCGGCGGCATCGGCGGCGCGAGTTCCGTGTGCTCATTCAATGTGCGCTTTTATAATTCTCAACGGCCCGGCACGGCACCGCCCGGCAGGCGTCCAACGGCACAACAGGGAAGTGAAATGTATGGAATCAAATGGAGACGCTTTTATATTTCCTGGCACGGCACCGGCAAACCGTGCTGGGCCGGGCCGTGCCGGCCAAATCCTACGCTGCCGTCGAACTTTTACGATGTAGTGCGTAGCTACAAGGATTCATATGTGTGAGTGTGAGTCCAGAGCAAAGAATATACAGCGTGTATAAAGGGCACAACCAGTATATTAGCGTAATATCGTTAATGTGTTGTTGTTGGTATGCCATGTACCTATGTATGATTGTGGAAACAAACAACATCAAAATCAACAAATAGATAATATTCCGACAAACAGTTTTTTCGAGACTGATCGGAAAGATATCTAGGTACTTACAGAGGTGGAAACACCGTTAATAGGGGACTTACCAAAGTTAAATATTGTTACCTATCTCAACAAATAATTACCTAGATATTACATAAGTAGGTAGTTACCTACTTAATTAAATAATGTGTAATGTAGATAGGTATCTACCTATCTTGGTAAGTAGGTACGTAATGAAAACCAGCTACATATAATTTATTCTTTGATTTTTAAAAGATTTATTTATCATTTAAGTAAGTACCTACTAACTACCTACATTTTAATATAATCATTAAACAACGTGTAACAGAAAGGGGGTATCAACCCGAGGGGAGGTCAATGTACTCGTGAAACTTCCAACAGAAAAAATTTTTTTTTGAATTTTCATGAATGAAAGTGAATATAGGGAGCTATATAAAATGTTGAAGGCAAATTAAAATTTTCTATGGAGAGTCCAAAATTGTATTTTCGATTTGAAATCTTTTTCTGTTGGAAGTGTTCAGATTCACGAGTACATTGACTTCCTTTCGAGTTGATACCTCCTTTCTGTTACACGTTGTATAATTGGTAAACTATTATTTTATGAAATAATTATTAAGATAACAAATATCTAGAGAGAGAAGGTCAACTTTTATTCTTTATATTATTCTAAAGTAAAAAGTAGGTACCACGACACTACTGTACAATGTACAAATAGTAACTTCTTCGCTATGAGTGTTCTGTGTTGAACATCCAAATTCCAACGGCCGGCAACGGCAGCAATTATAAAAGCGTCTTTCGGTGTCGCCGCTGCCGTGCCGAGCCGTGCCGTGCCGGGCCGTCGAAAATTATAAAAGCGCACAATGGCACAATAGCTCGCACAAAGTTGCGCGTGTGCAAAAACGTCACTGTGTAGCGTCTGTGTAAAAGGTAGTTGAAACGCGACGCTTATATGGAGTACCCGGGGTGTGATAATGTGGCAAATATGGAACAGCACTAATTTAGAACTAGAGTCACAGAATACATAATAGTACAAAGTACAGAAACTTCACTCCGCATAGTCATTTAAATAAATAGCGACTCTTGCTCAGACACAATAAAGTGCAATTCAGCACGCGTAGCATGACCAACATCGAGATAAGATTCGACTCAGAGAACAATGGCTTGTCTACACCGAAATGTCACTTTTGTCGGGTTGAGATCGAGATACTCATGCTCGCATTTACAACTAGTAGACTCGTATTGTTCTTTGTCGTGGCCTAATGTCAAAAGTCGACAAACACGAGCTTTTCTCTTCAACTGACATTAATTTGACAGTTGAATCAGAGAAACTTGTCTACCACCCTTTGAGTAATCGAGAAGGTCGAGAGAGAATCACAGACTAATAAGAAGATTCGAAATAGTTTTCTACGTATTTTATTTTATATGAATCTAAATTTCGCAATAAAAATAAATCTAAATTATCCGTGCTTATATTTTATTCCTTAAAAACTTAAATTAAAATTATTTTCATACGTTGATTTTAATATTTCGTAATTTTGTCGTCATTTTACACAGATTACTAAATTAACAATTTCGTTAGTAGTCTGTGTTATCTTTTCAAAATAGTCTCAATAAAAGAAAGGCAAACGAATTTATATCCATACAGCTATATTTAATTAGTTTTAAGAGTTTAGCGTTGTGAAATCTATAGAAAGGAACGGTGCTTTATGAGAAATAAAGTAATTATTTTCTACTGGCAATATTATTCTTCTCGAGCTCGAGAGAGCTTGTCTACGGAAGAGAACGCTTTCTTGAGTGCCTCTTTATCTTAGCACATATAAAAAAAAATGAGAATCATGTTTAAACTAAATTATTTCGGATCATTTTAGATAATTTTGACGTTTATTGGTGTTGAAATAATAATAAATAATAATAATAATAATAATAATAATAAATGCTTGGACAATTTCACACAGCGCCATCTAGCCCCAAACTAAGCAAAGCTTGTAATATGGGTACTAGACAACGGATATATATAAAAAGATTACCTTTAAAATTCACTTTTTTTATTAAGAGACATTAAAAGGTTTCGAAATTCTGAGAACGAGTCCCACCTGTCTGTCAAACTGTGCTCAGCAATCGAGAAGGTCGAGACGACAAGTCTTCGTAGACAAGAGTCCCGTGTGCTCATGCTACGCGTGCAGGTCGCACACCGCTTCCTTGCCTACAGTTATATTCACCTACAGGTTGCCTCTCTTTCTATCGCGTAGCTCTTAGCTCTTCTAACAACTTTAGGGTTGTCTTCTTCTAATCCTTCAACGCTCGAGCGGCCCCATCGGGCCGCACAACACAACAATGGAAAATCTATTGTCTCATTTTCTGTGCTTGAAGGATTAAATACTTTATTACAAGTTTTGTGTTTATAATGTGTACCTACCTACTTAAATGTGAAAAAATTACGTTTCAAATAAACCTAGGCTAGATGTTCAGTTAACGCCACATTAGACTATGTGTTAAATTTGAGGCAGTCTTTATGCCACCGCCACCATTGTTGCCGGTTACGGAATCCTTAAATCCAGAAATGTAGGTATTTAGTTAAGTAGGTATAATTCGCTCAAAAAAAAAAATAGGTAGGTGGGTACCTTAGGAAATTTGACCGAGAAAAAATAGTCACGACCCGCCTCTGAATATAAGTACCTATAACTACACGCTTTCCTACCTATAGTAGGTTACACCTACTTATCAAAAATAGGTATGTACATACTCATAAAAATTACGAGAAAAATAAACAAAATATAATTTTTTCTTATACATTTTAGAATCTTTCGGTAAAGTGAATAAACCGGTCAAGATCGAGTCGGACTCGCGCACCGAGGGTTCCGTACATCATAATTGCACCATCAAACCACACTGCAGAGTAGAATAATCAAATTAGTATTGCAGCTTTAGGTCAGCGCCATCTCTTGACCGATAGTGGAACTAATGTTAACTTTTTTAGAAAATTGATAATTTCTAAAAAAGTGTGCTACCTATATTGAGACATTGTTTTATTTTTCCTTTAATCTTTATATAAACTGCGATCACATAGAATGATTTCTGATTTTTCTCTTTGCAAACTTCGGAGATAAGGGGGGGGGGGGGCGGTAATTTTTTTTTATATTTTTCATCATAAGTTGAAAACTATGTGGCCTAAAACAAAAAGAAAAAATGATTAACAAGGTGCAAACGGCGTTCTATCATATGATATTCCAGCCATACCATCCAGCTGTGACAGACAGACCGAGTCACACCATAAGGGTTCCTTTTTTACCATTTTGGTACGGAACCCTAAAAATTAAAACTTTGAATCCTTTTGTTTATTGCGACAGCCGTCCACGCAACAATTATTAGTATTACGATTCTCCATCCTTACTAATATTATAAATGCGAAAGTCCGTTTGTTTGTTACGCCTTCACGTCTTAACTACTGAACCGATCATCATGAAATTTTGCATACACGTTCTTAGGGGTACAGTCTGTACCCTTAAGTACAGAGAAGGACCTTTCATCCCGAAAAAAATATTATTCCCGAGGGATAGCAAAAAATATTTCCACGCAGACGAAGTCGCGGGCGGCCGCTAGTTATTTATAAATTATAATAGTGTACGGTACAGTGCTGGGAGCAATAAATAATGATCGATTGACCGTCATAGAGGCACAGAATAACGTACGCGTGTACTCACAAGCGCGGCGGCAACCCTGACTGATTTTGCAACTCCGAGTTGTCGCGCGCTGTAGGTACTTATCGCGGTAGGTATGGGCGAGTGACGGATGCCTGCTAGAGTGCATGTTGTTCCATTTAAGGAACATTTGGTTTTATCGAAATTACGTATAACAATATGCATAAATATTTTCTTTAATATTTTTCCATGGTCATATTTATTCCATATTATAATACTATAAATTACTTTCCATGGTTATTTACTCTATGGCGATCGATGACTCAAAGATTTGTCTGGGAGAATACACCGTTTGTCACTTGTGGTGAGCATGCGAATCTCCGTGCCACTGAATAATTCCATTCTAAAACTACCTAGAAGTAATGTACCGATGATATACGTTCTTATTTCAGATATCAAATCGATTGTACCGGCTTCCCGGCAGAATGATTGACAAAAGCATGTGGCACGGAGATTCGCATGCTTTGAGGTTATGTTTTTTGTTAAATCGTCGAATTCCAGATCAATCTGAGTCTGTACCGGTGGTTTGATGTATTTGTAGCCGTTACATATTCATTGTAACAGCTACAAACACTTTCGTTGCTCATGTAACGCAACAGGGTCAAAGATATCGCGATCTAAAGTTTTAAAAGCATGCGACTCTCCGGCCCACACACTTAAGTCTAAAATATTACTGAAAATTGCATTAAGATTAAAAATAAGCAGGTTTTTGTAATCGTTTGATCACGATAAACGACCCGAAAACATATTTTCAGAATATCTTTACTCGTTTTAGAGAAATTTGCAAATTTATTTACTATGAACAATCACAGTGTAGGGTTACCATATCGTCGGTCGGTCAGAATCATTAGGCTGTTTCTAGAAAATAGACCGATCGGAATACGTTATTTTGAGGGTATAACCTTCAAGAATTCTAAAGTTTATGAATTCTTGCCTGTCGATACATTGGCATATAATTAGTTTATTTTTGCGTTTTGTGTCACATCTAGCCGATGCATCTTGAGAAATTCGATTATTTGTGGTGGTTATAAATAATTGGACTCTAAGGCGATTCTCCCACTGCCAACGCGCGCCGTCGTCGCGGGGCGCGGTTTGGCGTTTCACGCGCGCGGTAACGGCGCAGCGCAACGCCTGTTCGGGCGGTTTTCTCCGCGCCCCCGCGCCATTCGGCGTCTGACGCGTCCCCGCCGCTTGTTTTTTAGAGGCATTAAATTTTGAAGTTGTTTTGTTTTAATTTCCAGGTTTTTAGGGTTCCGTACCTCAAAAGGAAAAAAAACTGAACACATATAAAATCACTCATGAGATTAAAACGTCCAGACAAATAATCTAGATTTGCCATCTCGATATTAATGACGGAATTTTAATAACATACGAGTAGGTAGGTACAGTCAACGGCACGCTGGGCTTCCACGACAGCGTAATGATATTCAATCAAATAAATAACAGATTTTTTACAGTTTTGTATAACCTCATGTGCTGCATAATGTACCTACCAAATGGCACTAAAATGGGCGTATATCCAAGCCACGAAACATTTGAAAACCAGAGGAAATCCCGCCATCGTAACGAAACGATCATCGAAAACCAGCCGCGGGGCGGGTCGCAGTGTGTTGTACCCCGCGGTAACGCGCCTGCTGGCGCAAACTGCTCGCGGATCGCCGGCGGCACGCGGCGGTGCGCGCTCACGCGCCGTGGCGCGCCTTGGTGTGTTGGACGAGGCGGTTTTCTGTACAAATTAATGTACTTGCATACAACGTAAAAGACGCGCGTGGGTGCGCCGCGACCGCGCGCGTCGCCAGTGTGAGAACCGTCTAAACTGTCAAAATTGTTTTAAAGTAAAAAGAAACAATAGTATTGTATTTAAGATAGCCTGCGTAGTGTACAAACCTAATTTGTGTCATTTTCGTCCATGGAAACAGACGTGGGACCCGTACATTAATAACACCGTCAAAAAAATATTACAATTTGAAAAACAAGTACCATATACCTCAGATCACTTAAAAATCCCTATGAAATAAATTTGTGCCAAATTAAGGCATGGACTTTTAATATTTTCAATTTTTTTGTTTGTCCGAGCCATTGATGCTTATAAAAAATATTAGTATTATTAGAGTTTACATATTTAATATCTTAAATACATGAGTGATGGACAGAATGAATTTGTGTCATTTTCATGCATGGATAATACCTATATAGGTAGGTATTCAAAAAGTTTGCGGTCGAAGCGAGTAGGCGCGGGCGCGTGGCGAGGGACGACGAAGCTCGTCCGTTTCGGTTGGATACTAAGTACGTACATACCTATAAGTCTCACGTCACGATACGAACGAACACGCACCTTTCGTTTGGTTAAGTAGGTACTCTATAGAATTACATCTCCTGTTTTAGAAATTCATACAGATGTACTATGGACAACAACGTCACTTAACCACAACTCTTAAGGTTAAAATCGGTTGCACGCCGCGCCGCCGCCGTCATAACATAATATATTTAGTTCGTGCAGGGGGATACATGCGCACACAATTTTTTTGCTAACTTTTTAAGCGAAGCTGTTGCCCATAGTACATACATATCTGTTCTGTTTCCATTCTAAAACAACCTAGAAGTAATGTACCGACGATATACATTCTTATTTCAGATATCAAATCGATTGTACCGGCTTCCCGGCAGAATGATTGACAAAAACATGTGGGCCGGAGAGTCGCATGCTTTGAGGTTATGTTTTTTGTTAAATCGTCGAATTCCAGATCAATCGGAGCCTGTAGCGGTGGGTTGATGTATTTGTAGCCGTTACATATTTAAGCATGTTCCAGACGGATTAAATCACGCCTCCCAACAGAGGTGACCTTGCTTGATTTAATCCATCTAGACGGCAGATTGAATCCAAATTTCTCCAACCAATCCAAATGACCTTCAACGTCCTTGGTGGAAGGGCGCGAGTTCCAACACAGGCACGGTAATGATATTTATCAGTACTCCAATTTCATATACTGCCCGGCATTTTATTGGCAAGATAAAAACGAGACAAAAGATGTGCAGCGCCACAAATTTTAGTGTTTGTGGCTATTGCGCATCTTTTGTCTCATCTTTCTCTTGCCAATTTATTTGCAAGTGTCATCTGTACAAATAGTCGAAAAGCGAGTCGTACCTACGCGCCTCGGCCCTCGAGTTCAGTCTGCAGTCTGCACTCGGTACACAAACAGTCGCGAATGCGCCGCAGTGATGAACGAAAGATGTACGAGGTAATAAATATAATAGAAAAAATACTATAAAATATCGACTCAGCCCTCGCAGTTCAGACGGGCTCAAATGGCTCGGCTGCTACGGGTTACGGGTGAGTCAATTTTTTCTAGTATTTTTAGGGTTCCGTAGCCTAAATGGCAAAAAACGGAACCCTTATAGATTCGTCATGTCTGTCTGTCTATCTGTCCTTCTGTCACAGCCATTTTATTCCAAAAGTATTAATATTACACAATTGAACCTTGGTTGGTAGATGTATTCTGTTAACCGCTTAACGATTTTAACACAAAAATAACAAAAATAAAGATTAAGGGGGGGCTCTCCATACATGGAACTGAAACTGCGAACGTGTGAGGTGTCAATAGATAGGTCTTTAATATTGACATTGAGGTTTTTAAGACATTTTTTTCTCAAAGTCTAAGGTTTGAAAGATATACTCCTCCAAAGTGGTAAAATGTTTATCCTTCCCCCCCCCCCCCCCTTTAACTTTTGAAATAAGAAAGTGAAAAATCTAAAAAACATATATGCTGCATGTAGGTCTTAATAATTACTTTCAATAAAAATTGGTTTAAATGAGATATAGTAATTAGTTTTTCAGATATAGCACATTTTCCATAACCGCAAATATAACTTTGTCATTCATAACAACACTGAAAAACAAAGTAATTTTTGCAGACGAAAAATTATAATGGTATTAAATATGGTGTGGTATAAGGTATCTACGGAACCGTACGGCGTGTTGCCCAAAACGCACTTGGCCGGGTTTTTTTCTATTATATTTATTACCTTAATATAGAAATAACCATAGACTTATTATATTACTAGCGTAAGGACACGGTCAACGTCGCTACGAAATGACGCCAGTTGGTTGGCCCTAAAATTACAGTTTTAGGGCCAACGCGATTCAGTCATCCGCGGAAGACTATGGTAGACAGACGGTGATTGACGTGACATAAAAATGCCGAATTGTGCATTTGTAGATTGCAAAAATTATGCTGCAAAAGTTAAAAAGTTGCATGGAACATTGAATCATCCGTAAGTAGCTTAACATTATTTTTATTGCATGTCTAACAATTTTAATTGAGTTTAAAATATTACTATTACAAGTTATTGTTCGAGGCACTAGAGATGGGTCATCCATCATGATTCAAATGTACTAGTTCACTTGAGTACATTGGTACTACTGGTAGTAATACTGGTAGTACCACGGGCAACAAAGGTTAAATCTTTAGTTCATTTAGTTCTATAGCTAATTAACTCGAAGAACGAAAATAAAGAGAAAGGATAGATTACGAACACTGCGTACAGAAATTTCTCATATACATATGCTATTATTAACGTCTCCTATGAAACATATTCGCTGCAAAAATAATTATATACATTATATTTCAATTAATTACAGATTTCCTAATGATCCAGTGCGTAAAGAAATATGTAGTCACATAATTCCAAAACACCGAAAAGCCCTATTTCAAGCCTCCTAAAAACGCAAGAATATGCTCTGCTCAATAACACAGATGTTGATATTTCAAGAGCTTGACTACGAAGGCTGAAAGCAATGGCAATATCGCGAATTGAGATTGAAGTATTTACCGCTTTTTACCGCTTTTCATTTTTATTAACAAGCTTGCGCAAACGCAGAAGTTTATGTAAATAGGTAAAGTCTGGTCTATAAGTCAGTTTACGTATTACTTCTGATTTCTGATAAAGCAGATTTTTCTTGCGCCCGCTTTTCTTATCAGCAAAAAAATCAGCAGAGGGGTGGTAGAAAAAATAAAAACAACTCAAAAGCATTTAACTTCTAAAAGTTTAGTTGAATAAAGTTTTTATATTTTGATTTGATTTAGATGTTGGTGATTTACAAATTAATAAAAATTTTTTTTGATTACAACACCAAACGATAATTTTGATAATTTTAGTACAAAAAACTATGCACAAATTACTCAAAAATGTTGATTAAATGGACGATTGATAGGTAGCTTTAATAAATTTACTCATGTAAAGTGAATGAAAAGTGAGTGGGAAACAGATTATATTTATATAATCAACTAGCGACCCGCCCTCGCTTCACTTCGGTGTAAACTATAGATTTTGTACATAAAAATAAATTGATAATAAGTTTATATACCTACCTTTAAAAAAACTTTAGGTAAATTAATACTTATATTTTAGGGATAATTTGCCAGCTAAGTGCGATAGTAGGCGCCCCTTGACAAAGTATATTTAGTTGGACAAGGATAAATATCATGATACGAAATGTCTTCCGATCAATAATCACTTTTATAGAAAAAAATATGATACTGTGGGTTTCATTATTCCAATTTTAATAGGGATCTCTAATTTTTTTTTAAATAAAATACAGCTAATGCTTAGATTATCTAAGAGCTAAATGTTAGTCGCTGATGAAGGTGAAAGAATTTTAAAATCGGATTAGTTAGTTTTTGAGTTTATTCATTACAAACAATCAAACCAACAAACAAATCTATTTTTAAACTTTTAGATTTTTTATGCATTCACAATGCTATTTGTATTAATGTATTAATAATCTTAAAACAAATCTATCTTCTTTATATTAAATAATACACTAGTTAATAGACTATAATATTAGTATCAAAAATATCTAATTTGAAATAAACCTGATTGAGATTTTATTATGATTGACGTTTTATTTATGACCATCGAAAAACTGTTATAATAACCATAATAAAATTTTACTAGCGACCCAATTGAACTAGATGAGTGAACTAGTTTTCAACTACAATTGAACTAAAGTACACTTCAGTAATCTTTTTTGCCCACCTCTAATACCGTAATAGTTCGAGTGGGTTCTAACAGATGTCGCTGATTTTGATAGTATGAAGGAATTGTAAGGCAAAATACTCAAATGGGCGCATCCTTCCTTTTGAAATCATTGGAAATAACATTCTGAATGCCAAAAGTCTAAAAATTCAATAGGTACTATTGATTGAAATATAAGTTCTTACTATTGCAAAGTGCAGATTGTGCTGTTTTTATTATAAATATAATTAACCAATAATCCAGAGATACCTTACATTTTTAAATACCTGGAAAGTCCGAAAGCTAAGATTAAGTATACTTAAAATATTATATAATACGTAGGTATTGTACTAAGGATTATTAAATAATTTGTTTCTCCCATCAATAATGTATTTTTTTTTATTTTTATTTTACCATTAGTTTTGTTAATCTAGTTATATTATTGCCTTAAAATTAATTGATTGAACCAGCGCGGGTTTATTTAGGTAATTATTTCAAGGACAGGGCCGAGTTACAGTACTGATAGATATCTTTACCGTGGAATGGGAAAGAGTGTCGGCGCTAGGGTTGCCAACATATCTAAGGCGAAATACAGTATTTTTCAAATAAGGCTAAAAAAATTAGTACACTTTAAAATAATATAGTAGTTTATGGAAAAGGCAAAAATTAGGCAAATATATTATTATATTTTACTTTTTATAAAAACTATATTTTTTGAACTTTTTGCATTTTTGAACAATGTTTTGGTCAAAATCATAAATCATAAATAAAACAATCATGAATCAAAATAAAAGTCTCATATTATTTTCTACCATCAATATTAATTAAATATAAGTAAATTAAAAACTCGTTTTTAACTTACTTACGATTGTATCAGTATTACTGATTAAGTTAAGACATGAAAGAAATTCGTCCATGGTTAAGATTAAGATATATTTCGTTCATGGATTAAGATTTAATTAAGTTGTCAATTTTATATTGACAAGTTTGGAACGCAATAAGACAGATAGATACGTTCAGAATTCAGATACAATACACTATACACATAGTATTTGTTATATGGTGTGACTATACACTACACGCTATAGAATCAGTCAAAATTCACGATCACAAATTAAAAAAAAAGAAACATTTGTTTCTTAGCGATCGATGTTGAAAATATAGTATTTTTGCGTACTATATATTTCTTCAATAGTATATAGCACGCAGACCCGAAACATAGTATAATACGACATATTATTATAGTATGGTTGGCAGCCCTAGTTGGCGGCGCTTGGATGTAAACTCGTGTAGCCGCAACACAATCCACGGATGGAAACCACGCCCCCATCAAGCTTCCACCAAGGTGACCTTGGTTGGGAGGCGTGATTAAATCCGTCTGGAACGTGCTTTATTGTAACAGCTACAAACACATTCGTTGCTCATGTAACGCAATAGCGACCTAAAGTTTTAAAAGCATGCGACTCTCCGGCCCACACGCTTAAGTGTAAAATATTGGTGAAAATTGTATTATGATTAAAAATAAGCAGGTTTTCGTAACCGTATATAATAGGTCTTTACCTATGAAATTGCCGATTTGTATGGAAAATTTTCAAGAAGTTGCATTTTTCATACTAGCATTTTCTTTGTTCATTTAACAACCGTTAACACTCTTGTAACAAAACTTTTATGTACTAATGTTTGAACACTATGCTAACCTATTCCATTTACGATAAGCGAAAAAAATAAGTTTTGGCTAAGTTACAACCCCTCCGGTCACTCTTTTTTGGCTCACAAAAAAAAGAGTAACTTTCAAGATCTTTTTTTAATGCTATGAAAGCTTAAAAAAAGGACTTTATTTTTACTGATAGTTGACTATCATGGTCATAATTCGACATACGTAAATCAAGATATTGTTAAATGTTTTAAAACATAGAAGTTATTATTTTCTCTGTATGTGACAAAATATCGGCAAGTTCATAAGTAAAGACCTAATATTTATAGATATATATTGCGAACGATTTTATCCTAGCTTTCCGATGACCTAGAGACTTGAAACTTTGAAAATAGGTCAGAACTGGAAGGCAATGCAATATTATGGTGTCATTGAGCTGATCTGATGATGAAGCCGGAAGAAGCCCACAGGAATTCTATGATAAAACCTACAACCCCATCGTGTTTGGGCTCGTTAGAATAGGCATGACGAAATTTTTTTTTATTTTATGTTACATAAATTACCTCTCAAAAAAGAAACATTGGTAAAATAATTATTTCGCTAGCGTGAAAACTGCCCGAGATATCACAGTTTAAAATGCACACAAATTGGACTCACCCGAAAACGCTCCATACTAACGGCTACCCTAGTTATGACGTCACGCCTAGGTGTTTGTATGCAACGCGTAGGAAAGTTTGGCAGCTATATTAAATATTGTGTTTATCTAAATTGTTTCTTATACAAATTTGCTATAAATTTTATGGATTAATTAAATGTATTATTTATTTTAATATATTTTAAACTTTTTAAATGGACTTGTCCGCCCAACTTTGAAGGGTAATAAAACAAATAATACGCAATATATAAAACCAAGAGGTATACAAGCTACTCTAAAAGTTCAATATGTTTACGGTTTTTATTAGTATTTTGTTATTTTATTCAGTAGTCGTCATCCCTATTGTTTTGACGAGTACTCTAATGGGAGACGAAGTCCAGGGTCTGATGATGAAGCTGACAGACAGAGTATGTTCATTACTTTTGGTCGGAGGATTTTTGTAAAAATATTAACCAAACTGTTTTTCAATTAGGGTTTTTCAAAATGACAAAAAACTGTATGCTCGATAGATAAGATGGCGTTGATAAAAATGTATGTGTCAATGTGATTTTTTTACTCAGCTTCGAAGAGTACTCAGGTAGGCAGGCAAATCTGATGTTACCCTAAAATGTTTCTCTTTGGCCAGATGTCAGCCAGCGAACGCTTATTTGCCTCTTTGGTACAGGCCGTTTATTTTTAAAAGCCAATTTTTACACTTCTCTTTCCATCAACGCCATCTAGAGGCAAATAGTTACTATTTTTTTAAAATGTCACTTTGTAAAGCCTTCATTAAGAATAATTGTCCTAAGTCGTGGGCTTTTAAAAAAAATGCTTTTTTGACAGTTGCCTTTCTCATCGAATGTGTTTTTTAATCAATATATTTGTACATGTATCATAGATTCACGTGGACTACATTACCACAGAATAACTATGATACTACCTAATAAATTGTTCGATTTTGGTAGATTATTTTTTGATGTTATTCTAAAATACCCCAGGTGTCCAAGAATGTCACAGCTCAAGGGTGGACACAATGTAACAGTGTTTCCACTACTACTACCTAATATTTGTGATTTTCAGACTCATTAATCTTTTAGTATGTAGAATTTTACCTGAGAGATTAATGCCTATTATAAGTAATTGTTGATTTTAAATCGTTATTGCCTATAAAAGGTACATAACTACGATTTAAAAAAAAATAGACTCATTTATCTTTAAGTCACACACAAATCATTGTACCTGAGATAAACCTATAGGTACTTTTAAAGTCTGAATAATTATGCAATACCTTGAGAAAACCTTTATCAGTTGGAATTCAACAGATTTTGTCATTTACTTGTTCCACTAAATATGAAAATGTCAAAATTAATAACAGTGTTTCATTGTTGGACAGAGGATGTTTCATTGTGTACACCTAGGTGGACACAATGAAACAATTCCCATTTTCTTTTAAAAGTCTTCTTATTGGTTTATGTATCTATTTATTAATGAAACTATAACTGCCATTTTATACCTAATTAAGTAGATTCCGTTCCTCTAAAAACGGAATTCATATCTTTAAAAATGAGAGAAATATGAGACTCAGAGCTTTTGGTGTTGCATTGTTCCACACTGCTCTACGTTTGTATGTATGTGAGTTTTTGTATTGTTACTTGGGACAAGTTTCAATGGTTGTAAAGTAATTTATGCTTACTACATAAGTCAAAACTTGAAAAATTAAACTTTAGTATTTACTTACCTTTTAAAAAAAACTAAAAACCGACTTCAAAAAACCTGCCTCTAAAAAGCAAGAAATAATATTCAAATCATTAGATATGCATTATCATTGTTATATAATAACAACACGTCTATTGAAGTCGGGTGGGGCTGGAGTACAAATTCGTTTTTTTATTCTAAAAGCCCTACCTTACTTCAATATACGTGTTGTTATTATATAACAATGATAATGCATATCTAATGATTTGAATATTATTTCTTGCTTTTTAGAGGCAGGTTATTTGAAGTTGGTTTTTTGTTTTTTAAAACATTTTTTTTTATTTTTAAAACAATTTTTATTTTTTTGTTTTTAGTGTAAGTACCTTCTCTATTAGGTAGTGTAGTGTAAGTATATTATTTGGTAGAAAAATCGGCTCAGTCAAACGTGAGATATTCGCGGAGAAACATACATTCATACAGCTCAAACTGAAAGAGAACCTTCTTTTTTTTGAAGTCGGTTAAAAAGACTAAAAGTACCTCTTACCCAACAAAAAGAATCATCTTATTCGGTTCATAAATAACAAAATAGTCAAGTTAGTTGATGCAAAATCATAGTGTTTTCAGGATACCTTGAAAACTACTGAACCGATTTGAAAAAAAAATAAACGGGACCATTTCGCGAAAAAATTGAATCGAACAAAAAAAGAATCATCAAAATCGGTCCATAAATGTCGAAGATACGCGCGAACAACGATAAAAAAAAACATACAATTAAGGATGTAATAAAACAGATGCTTCGTTCGGAGTTATTTTATTAATAAAATACATGTAAAATAATTTTTTTTTTCTTACAAAGAGGTTATAAGAAAACTGAATTTCTTAGTGCTCATCACGGTTAGTTCAGAGCCATCACGCCTTATTAGTAAGTTTGAATAGACTAACATACACGTTACTAACATAACAAGTGATGTATAGGTACTTGGTTATTTATAAAGCTGTTGGGTTTTAAAGTAAATGGGAACGGGAACGAGAACGAAAACGGAAACGGGAACGGTACTTACCTACTAATCTCTGAACTAAACTTTTCAATAATTTATACCAATTCGAATTTAATATTTATAACTAAGACAGGACAACGTCTGTCGGGTCAGCTAGTAAAATAAATATTTGAGGGGGCTCCCATACAACAAACGTGATTTTTTAGCCGTTTTTTGGTACGGAACCCTTTGTGTGCGAGTCCGACTCGCACTTGACCGGTTTTTATTTCCTTACCCTCAAAAAATATTTTGTTACAGTAGGTAGGTAATCCTTTCTTTTTAAACTTTGCAAGAGGTAGAGTACAAGAATGTTAATGATGTCATCTCATTAATGAGACTGTAATTGACAATAATAACACATGCCTAGTTCCAAATCACGCCAACAGCACTGTTAGCCTATAATCCATTAAATGAAGTAGGTACACAAATACCCTATCTGTGTAATATTTTGTGACTATTTAATTTGGTCGGATACGCGCTAACAGCGTGAGCGTAGTAGCGTGATTCGGAACGCGGCCACAGTATCATCAAATGTATTTATATTCGTTCGTATACTTCTTACCTACCTACCTACTCGTTACTTCAAATGTGTCACCGAACTTCAGTACCTATGCTTAGGCGTCACTTAAGTCACTTACTTACTTTAAATTAGGCGAATTAATTTGAAGTGGGATATTGTGCTGGCTCAATACGAAATAGAGGCTACTTTTTACAAATTCTTTTACCCAAAGTCGCTCGAACGGCAAAGTACGTAGCAGCGGTGCTCGAAGTACGCAGCAAACAGCGGTGCCCCGGCTCCAAAACCCCCCATCCCCCCCATTTTCTTTTGTGACTTTTACAGGGTGTTGAAAAGAAAAAAATAAAAAGCTGAAAATTCCATTGATGAATTTAGCACAAAACATTATGTACAACAGATACTATTGATCTAAAACATTTAACACTTATTTAACCAATTGTAATATTCTTTTGGAGTTACTAAGGTAACGCTTTAGGTAATAGTCAAATAACAGTATTCCCGTGGACAAAGATGACACAAAAAGCTCAAGTAAGTACATCGGTTACAACTTCATAATCATCATGAAAGTAAAATTTTCAACTTTAATTTTCTTTTCGTCCGATAGCGTTAAAAAAGACAAAAACCTAAATTGTTACTTATGCATCAAACCAAAATGACACAATTTCATGTATTAGGCTAAGTGAATGGTGCAGAAACTATATACGAAAAAAACAAACTTTAATATTTTTAAAAGCTAAAAACTTATCCCGATCGGTCTAAAATGCAAGTTGAAGTGTTTTTAGATACCTATTTTGAAAGACTAATACTTCAAAAAACGAAGGAAGTTCTCAGTTCGGTTGCATTCAACCGAGACCTAAATTAATGGGTGACTGATACTGATGATGATGGGTGACTGGTACTGAGTGGGCAATTATTATACCAATTATGACGTTCACATTTTTAACACGTTTTTATAAGGTTACCTACTTTCTCATTTGTTTGTTTGTATTTTGTCATCTCGATTAGGATAAAAGTCACCTTTTTACGTCCCCTAAAAAATATTGCAATATTGCATAGTCAGTAACAGTATGATAGTAGGTACGATACGTACGAGTATGTAGGCAAATCAACCCTCAACATTATGTAGTTCAACTTGAATTTTATTAGAAACAGCCTAATGATTCCTACGGACCGACGATATGGTCACCCTACACACTGATTATTCATAAAATCATAGTAAATAAATTTACTTATTTCTCTAAAACGAATGAAGATATAGTGAAAATATGTTTTCGGGCCGTTTATCGTGATCAAACGGTTACGTAAACTTGCTTATTTTTAATCTTAATACAATTTTCACCAGTATTTTAGACTTAAGCGTGTGGGCCGGAGAGTCGCATGCTTTTAAAACTTTAGATCGCCATATCTTTGTCCCTGTTGCGTTACATGAGCAACAAATGTGTTTGTAGCTGTTACAATGAATATGTAACGGCTACAAATACATCAACCCAGCGGTACAGGCTCCGATTGATCTGGAATTCGACGATTTAACAAAAAACATAACCTCAAAGCATGCGAATCTCCGTGCCACATGCTTTTGTCAATCATTCTGCCGGGAAGCCGGTACAATCGATTTGATATCTGAAATAAGAACGTATATCATCGGTACATTACTTCTAGGTAGTTTTAGAATGGAATTATTCAGTGGCACGGAGATTCGCATGCTCACCACTTGTGGTGTGGTTAGGTGAGCATGCGAATCTCCGTGCCACTGAATAATTCCATTCTAAAACTACCTAGAAGTAATGTACCGATGATATACGTTCTTATTTCAGATATCAAATCGATTGTACCGGCTTCCCGGCAGAATGATTGACAAAAGCATGTGGCACGGAGATTCGCATGGTTTGAGGTTATGTTTTTTGTTAAATCGTCGAATTCCAGATCAATCGGAGCCTGTACCGCTGGGTTGATGTATTTGTAGCCGTTACATATTCATTGTAACAGCTACAAACACATTTGTTGCTCATGTAACGCAACAGGGACAAAGATATGGCGATCTAAAGTTTTAAAAGCATGCGACTCTCCGGCCCACACGCTTAAGTCTAAAATACTGGTGAAAATTGTATTAAGATTAAAAATAAGCAGGTTTTTGTAATCGTTTGATCACGATAAACGACCCGAAAACATATTTTCAGAATATCTTTACTCGTTTTAGAAAAATTTGCAAATTTATTTACTATGATTTATTATGAATAATCAGTGTGTAGGGTGACCATATCGTCGGTCCGTAGGAATCATTAGGCTGTTTCTAATAAAATTCAAGTTGAACTACATAATGTTGAGGGTTGATTTGCCTACATACTCGTACGTATCGTACCTACTATCATACTGTTACTGACTATGCAATATTGCAATATTTTTTAGGGGACGTAAAAAGGTGACTTTTATCCTAATCGAGATGACAAAATACAAACAAACAAATGAGAAAGTAGGTAACCTTATAAAAACGTGTTAAAAATGTGAACGTCATAATTGGTATAATAATTGCCCACTCAGTACCAGTCACCCATCATCATCAGTATCAGTCACCCATTAATTTAGGTCTCGGTTGAATGCAACCGAACTGAGAACTTCCTTCGTTTTTTGAAGTATTAGTCTTTCAAAATAGGTATCTAAAAACACTTCAACTTGCATTTTAGACCGATCGGGATAAGTTTTTAGCTTTTAAAAATATTAAAGTTTGTTTTTTTCGTATATAGTTTCTGCACCATTCACTTAGCCTAATACATGAAATTGTGTCATTTTGGTTTGATGCATAAGTAACAATTTAGGTTTTTGTCTTTTTTAACGCTATCGGACGAAAAGAAAATTAAAGTTGAAAATTTTACTTTCATGATGATTATGAAGTTGTAACCGATGTACTTACTTGAGCTTTTTGTGTCATCTTTGTCCACGGGAATACTGTTATTTGACTATTACCTAAAGCGTTACCTTAGTAACTCCAAAAGAATATTACAATTGGTTAAATAAGTGTTAAATGTTTTAGATCAATAGTATCTGTTGTACATAATGTTTTGTGCTAAATTCATCAATGGAATTTTCAGCTTTTTATTTTTTTCTTTTCAACACCCTGTAAAAGTCACAAAAGAAAATGGGGGGGGTGGGGGGTTTTGGAGCCGGGGCACCGCTGTTTGCTGCGTACTTCGAGCACCGCTGCTACGTACTTTGCCGTTCGAGCGACTTTGGGTAAAAGAATTTGTAAAAAGTAGCCTCTATTTCGTATTGAGCCAGCACAATATCCCACTTCAAATTAATTCGCCTAATTTAAAGTAAGTAAGTGACTTAAGTGACGCCTAAGCATAGGTACTGAAGTTCGGTGACACATTTGAAGTAACGAGTAGGTAGGTAGGTAAGAAGTATACGAACGAATATAAATACATTTGATGATACTGTGGCCGCGTTCCGAATCACGCTCACAGCGCTGTTAGCGCGTATCCGACCAAATTAAATAGTCACAAAATATTACACAGATAGGTTTTTGTGTACCTACTTCATTTAATGGATTATAGGCTAACAGTGCTGTTGGCGTGATTTGGAAGTAGGCATGTGTTATTATTGTCAATTACAGTCTCATTGATGAGATGACATCATTAACATTCTTGTACTCTACCTCTTGCAAAGTTTAAAAAGAAAGGATTACCTACCTACTGTAACAAAATATTTTTTGAGGGTAAGGAAATAAAAACCGGTCAAGTGCGAGTCGGACTCGCACACAAAGGGTTCCGTACCAAAAAACGGCTAAAAAATCACGTTTGTTGTATGGGAGCCCCCTCAAATATTTATTTTACTAGCTGACCCGACAGACGTTGTCCTGTCTTAGTTATAAATATTAAATTCGAATTGGTATAAATTATTGAAAAGTTTAGTTCAGAGATTAGTAGGTAAGTACCGTTCCCGTTTCCGTTTTCGTTCTCGTTCCCGTTCCCATTTACTTTAAAACCCAACAGCTTTATAAATAACCAAGTACCTATACATCACTTGTTATGTTAGTAACGTGTATGTTAGTCTATTCAAACTTACTAATAAGGCGTGATGGCTCTGAACTAACCGTGATGAGCACTAAGAAATTCAGTTTTCTTATAACCTCTTTGTAAGAAAAAAAAAATTATTTTACATGTATTTTATTAATAAAATAACTCCGAACGAAGCATCTGTTTTATTACATCCTTAATTGTATGTTTTTTTTTATCGTTGTTCGCGCGTATCTTCGACATTTATGGACCGATTTTGATGATTCTTTTTTTGTTCGATTCAATTTTTTTGCGAAATGGTCCCATTTATTTTTTTTCAAATCGGTTCAGTAGTTTTCAAGGTATCCTGAAAACACTATGATTTTGCATCAACTAACTTGACTATTTTGTTATTTATGAACCGAATAAGATGATTCTTTTTGTTGGGTAAGAGGTACTTTTAGTCTTTTTAACCGACTTCAAAAAAAAGAAGGTTCTCTTTCAGTTTGACCTGTATGAATGTATGTTTCTCCGCGAATATCTCACGTTTGACTGAGCCGATTTTTCTACCAAATAATATACTTACACTACACTACCTAATAGAGAAGGTACTTACACTAAAAACAAAAAAATAAAAATTGTTTTAAAAATAAAATAAAATGTTTTAAAAAACAAAAAACCAACTTCAAATAACCTGCCTCTAAAAAGCAAGAAATAATATTCAAATCATTAGATATGCATTATCATTGTTATATAATAACAACACGTATATTGAAGTCGGGTAGGGCTTTTAGAATAAAAAAACGAAGTTGTACTCCAGCCCCACCCGACTTCAATAGACGTGTTGTTATTATATAACAATGATAATGCATATCTAATGATTTGAATATTATTTCTTGCTTTTTAGAGGCAGGTTTTTTGAAGTCGGTTTTTAGTTTTTTTTAAAAGGTAAGTAAATACTAAAGTTTAATTTTTCAAGTTTTGACTTATGTAGTAAGCATAAATTACTTTACAACCATTGAAACTTGTCCCAAGTAACAATACAAAAACTCACATACATTGTGGAACAATGCAACACCAAAAGCTCTGAGTCTCATATTTCTCTCATTTTTAAAGATATGAATTCCGTTTTTAGAGGAACGGAATCTACTTAATTAGGTATAAAATGGCAGTTATAGTTTCATTAATAAATAGATACATAAACCAATAAGAAGACTTTTAAAAGAAAATGGGAATTGTTTCATTGTGTCCACCTAGGTGTACACAATGAAACATCCTCTGTCCAACAATGAAACACTGTTATTAATTTTGACATTTTCATATTTAGTGGAACAAGTAAATGACAAAATCTGTTGAATTCCAACCGATAAAGGTTTTCTCAAGGTATTGCATAATTATTCAGACTTTAAAAGTACCTATAGGTTTATCTCAGGTACAATGATTTGTGTGTGACTTAAAGATAAATGAGTCTAATTTTTTTTAAATCGTAGTTATGTACCTTTTATAGGCAATAACGATTTAAAATCAACAATTACTTATAATAGGCATTAATCTCTCAGGTAAAATTCTACATACTAAAAGATTAATGAGTCTGAAAATCACAAATATTAGGTAGTAGTAGTGGAAACACTGTTACATTGTGTCCACCCTTGAGCTGTGACATTCTTGGACACCTGGGGTATTTTAGAATAACATCAAAAAATAATCTACCAAAATCGAACAATTTATTAGGTAGTATCAAAGTTATTCTGTGGTAATGTAGTCCACGTGAATCTATGATACATGTACAAATATATTGATTAAAAAACACATTCGATGAAAAAGGCAACTGTCAAAAAAGCATTTTTTTTAAAAGCCCACGACTTAGGACAATTATTCTTAATGAAGGCTTTACAAAGTGACATTTTAAAAAAATAGTAACTATTTGCCTCTAGATGGCGTTGATGGAAAGAGAAGTGTAAAAATTGGCTTTTAAAAATAAACGGCCTGTACCAAAGAGGCAAATAAGCGTTCGCTGGCTGACATCTGGCCAAAGAGAAACATTTTAGGGTAACATCAGATTTGCCTGCCTACCTGAGTACTCTTCGAAGCTGAGTAAAAAAATCACATTGACACATACATTTTTATCAACGCCATCTTATCTATCGAGCATACAGTTTTTTGTCATTTTGAAAAACCCTAATTGAAAAACAGTTTAGTTAATATTTTTACAAAAATCCTCCGACTAAAAGTAATGAACATACTCTGTCTGTCAGCTTCATCATCAGACCCTGGACTTCGTCTCCCATTAGAGTACTCGTCAAAACAATAGGGATGACGACTACTGAATAAAATAACAAAATACTAATAAAAACCGTAAACATATTGAACTTTTAGAGTAGCTTGTATACCTCTTGGTTTTATATATTGCGTATTATTTGTTTTATTACCCTTCAAAGTTGGGCGGACAAGTCCATTTAAAAAGTTTAAAATATATTAAAATAAATAATACATTTAATTAATCCATAAAATTTATAGCAAATTTGTATAAGAAACAATTTTGATAAACACAATATTTAATATAGCTGCCAAACTTTCCTACGCGTTGCATACAAACACCTAGGCATGACGTCATAACTAGGGTAGCCGTTAGTATGGAGCGTTTTCGGGTGAGTCCAATTTTGTGTGCATTTTAAACTGTGATATCTCGGGCAGTTTTCACGCTAGCGAAATAATTATTTTACCAATGTTTCTTTTTTTGAGAGGTAACTTATGTAACATAAAATAAAAAAAATTTCGTCATGCCTATTCTAACGAGCCCAAACACGATGGGGTTGTAGGTTTTATCATAGAATTCCTGTGGGCTTCTTCCGGTTTCATCATCAGATCAGCTCAATGACACCATAATATTGCATTGCCTTCCAGCTCTGACCTATTTTCAAAGTTTCAAGTCTCTAGGTCATCGGAAAGCTAGGATAAAATCGTTCGCAATATATATCTATAAATATTAGGTCTTTACTTATGAACTTGCCGATATTTTGTCACATACAGAGAAAATAATAACTTCTATGTTTTAAAACATTTAACAATATCTTGATTTACGTATGTCGAATTATGACCATGATAGTCAACTATCAGTAAAAATAAAGTCCTTTTTTTAAGCTTTCATAGCATTAAAAAAACATCTTGAAAGTTACTCTTTTTTTTGTGAGCCAAAAAAGGGTGACCGGAGGGGTTGTAACTTAGCCAAAACTTATTTTTTTCGCTTATCGTAAATGGAATAGGTTAGCATAGTGTTCAAACATTAGTACATAAAAGTTTTGTTACAAGAGTGTTAACGGTTGTTAAATGAACAAAGAAAATGCTAGTATGAAAAATGCAACTTCTTGAAAATTCTCCATACAAATCGGCAATTTCATAGGTAAAGACCTATTATATACGGTTACGAAAACCTGCTTATTTTTAATCATAATACAATTTTCACCAATATTTTAGACTTAAGCGTGTGGGCCGGAGAGTCGCATGCTTTTAAAACTTTAGGTCGCTATTGCGTTACATGAGCAACGAATGTGTTTGTAGCTGTTACAATAAAGCACGTTCCAGACGGATTTAATCACGCCTCCCAACCAAGGTCACCTTGGTGGAAGCTTGATGGGGGCGTGGTTTCCATCCGTGGATTGTGTTGCGGCTACACGAGTTTACATCCAAGCGCCGCCAACTAGGGCTGCCAACCATACTATAATAATATGTCGTATTATACTATGTTTCGGGTCTGCGTGCTATATACTATTGAAGAAATATATAGTACGCAAAAATACTATATTTTCAACATCGATCGCTAAGAAACAAATGTTTCTTTTTTTTAATTTGTGATCGTGAATTTTGACTGATTCTATAGCGTGTAGTGTATAGTCACACCATATAACAAATACTATGTGTATAGTGTATTGTATCTGAATTCTGAACGTATCTATCTGTCTTATTGCGTTCCAAACTTGTCAATATAAAATTGACAACTTAATTAAATCTTAATCCATGGACGAAATATATCTTAATCTTAACCATGGACGAATTTCTTTCATGTCTTAACTTAATCAGTAATACTGATACAATCGTAAGTAAGTTAAAAACGAGTTTTTAATTTACTTATATTTAATTAATATTGATGGTAGAAAATAATATGAGACTTTTATTTTGATTCATGATTGTTTTATTTATGGTTTATGATTTTGACCAAAACATTGTTCAAAAATGCAAAAAGTTCAAAAAATATAGTTTTTATAAAAAGTAAAATATAATAATATATTTGCCTAATTTTTGCCTTTTCCATAAACTACTATATTATTTTAAAGTGTACTAATTTTTTTAGCCTTATTTGAAAAATACTGTATTTCGCCTTAGACATGTTGGCAACCCTAGCGCCGACACTCTTTCCCATTCCACGGTAAAGATATCTATCAGTACTGTAACTCGGCCCTGTCCTTGAAATAATTACCTAAATAAACCCGCGCTGGTTCAATCAATTAATTTTAAGGCAATAATATAACTAGATTAACAAAACTAATGGTAAAATAAAAATAAAAAAAAATACATTATTGATGGGAGAAACAAATTATTTAATAATCCTTAGTACAATACCTACGTATTATATAATATTTTAAGTATACTTAATCTTAGCTTTCGGACTTTCCAGGTATTTAAAAATGTAAGGTATCTCTGGATTATTGGTTAATTATATTTATAATAAAAACAGCACAATCTGCACTTTGCAATAGTAAGAACTTATATTTCAATCAATAGTACCTATTGAATTTTTAGACTTTTGGCATTCAGAATGTTATTTCTATATTAAGGTAATAAATATAATAGAAAAAAACCCGGCCAAGTGCGTTTTGGGCAACACGCCGTACGGTTCCGTAGATACCTTATACCACACCATATTTAATACCATTATAATTTTTCGTCTACAAAAATAACTTTGTTTTTCAGTGTTGTTATGAATGACAAAGTTATATTTGCGGTTATGGAAAATGTGCTATATCTGAAAAACTAATTACTATATCTCATTTAAACCAATTTTTATTGAAAGTAATTATTAAGACCTACATGCAGCATATATGTTTTTTAGATTTTTCACTTTCTTATTTCAAAAGTTAAAGGGGGGGGAGGATAAACATTTTACCACTTTGGAGGAGTATATCTTTCAAACCTTAGACTTTGAGAAAAAAATGTCTTAAAAACTTCAATGTCAATTTTAAAGACCTATCTATTGACACCTCACACGTTCGCAGTTTCAGTTCCATGTATGGAGAGCCCCCCCTTAATCTTTATTTTTGTTATTTTTGTGTTAAAATCGTTAAGCGGTTAACAGAATACATCTACCAACCAAGGTTCAATTGTGTAATATTAATACTTTTGGAATAAAATGGCTGTGACAGAAGGACAGATAGACAGACAGACATGACGAATCTATAAGGGTTCCGTTTTTTGCCATTTAGGCTACGGAACCCTAAAAATACTAGAAAAAATTGACTCACCCGTAACCCGTAGCAGCCGAGCCATTTGAGCCCGTCTGAACTGCGAGGGCTGAGTCGATATTTTATAGTATTTTTTCTATTATATTTATTACCTCAATAGTACCTGACCTACGTACATCTTTCGTTCATCACTGCGGCGCATTCGCGACTGTTTGTGTACCGAGTGCAGACTGCAGACTGAACTCGAGGGCCGAGGCGCGTAGGTACGACTCGCTTTTCGACTATTTGTACAGATGACACTTGCACATAAATTGGCAAGAGAAAGATGAGACAAAAGATGCGCAATAGCCACAAACACTAAAATTTGTGGCGCTGCACATCTTTTGTCTCGTTTTTATCTTGCCAATAAAATGCCGGGCAGTATATGAAGTTGGAGTACTGATAAATATCATTACCGTGCCTGTGTTGGAACTCGCGCCCTTCCACCAAGGACGTTGAAGGTCATTTGGATTGGTTGGAGAAATTTGGATTAAATCTGCCGTCTAGATGGATTAAATCAAGCAAGGTCACCTCTGTTGGGAGGCGTGATTTAATCCGTCTGGAACATGCTTAAATATGTAACGGCTACAAATACATCAACCCACCGCTACAGGCTCCGATTGATCTGGAATTCGACGATTTAACAAAAAACATAACCTCAAAGCATGCGACTCTCCGGCCCACATGTTTTTGTCAATCATTCTGCCGGGAAGCCGGTACAATCGATTTGATATCTGAAATAAGAATGTATATCGTCGGTACATTACTTCTAGGTTGTTTTAGAATGGAAACAGAACAGATATGTATGTACTATGGGCAACAGCTTCGCTTAAAAAGTTAGCAAAAAAATTGTGTGCGCATGTATCCCCCTGCACGAACTAAATATATTATGTTATGACGGCGGCGGCGCGGCGTGCAACCGATTTTAACCTTAAGAGTTGTGGTTAAGTGACGTTGTTGTCCATAGTACATCTGTATGAATTTCTAAAACAGGAGATGTAATTCTATAGAGTACCTACTTAACCAAACGAAAGGTGCGTGTTCGTTCGTATCGTGACGTGAGACTTATAGGTATGTACGTACTTAGTATCCAACCGAAACGGACGAGCTTCGTCGTCCCTCGCCACGCGCCCGCGCCTACTCGCTTCGACCGCAAACTTTTTGAATACCTACCTACATAGGTATTATCCATGCATGAAAATGACACAAATTCATTCTGTCCATCACTCATGTATTTAAGATATTAAATATGTAAACTCTAATAATACTAATATTTTTTATAAGCATCAATGGCTCGGACAAACAAAAAAATTGAAAATATTAAAAGTCCATGCCTTAATTTGGCACAAATTTATTTCATAGGGATTTTTAAGTGATCTGAGGTATATGGTACTTGTTTTTCAAATTGTAATATTTTTTTGACGGTGTTATTAATGTACGGGTCCCACGTCTGTTTCCATGGACGAAAATGACACAAATTAGGTTTGTACACTACGCAGGCTATCTTAAATACAATACTATTGTTTCTTTTTACTTTAAAACAATTTTGACAGTTTAGACGGTTCTCACACTGGCGACGCGCGCGGTCGCGGCGCACCCACGCGCGTCTTTTACGTTGTATGCAAGTACATTAATTTGTACAGAAAACCGCCTCGTCCAACACACCAAGGCGCGCCACGGCGCGTGAGCGCGCACCGCCGCGTGCCGCCGGCGATCCGCGAGCAGTTTGCGCCAGCAGGCGCGTTACCGCGGGGTACAACACACTGCGACGCGCCCCGCGGCTGGTTTTCGATGATCGTTTCGTTACGATGGCGGGATTTCCTCTGGTTTTCAAATGTTTCGTGGCTTGGATATACGCCCATTTTAGTGCCATTTGGTAGGTACATTATGCAGCACATGAGGTTATACAAAACTGTAAAAAATCTGTTATTTATTTGATTGAATATCATTACGCTGTCGTGGAAGCCCAGCGTGCCGTTGACCGTACCTACCTACTCGTATGTTATTAAAATTCCGTCATTAATATCGAGATGGCAAATCTAAATTATTTGTCTGGACGTTTTAATCTCATGAGTGATTTTATATGTGTTCAGTTTTTTTTCCTTTTGAGGTACGGAACCCTAAAAACCTGGAAATTAAAACAAAACAACTTCAAAATTTAATGCCTCTAAAAACAAGCGGCGGGGACGCGTCAGACGCCGAATGGCGCGGGGGTGCGGAGAAAACCGCCCGAACAGGCGTTGCGCTGCGCCGTCACCGCGCGCGTGAAACGCCAAACCGCGCCCCGCGACGACGGCGCGCGTTGGCAGTGGGAGAATCGCCTTAGAGTCCAATTATTTATAACCACCACAAATAATCGAATTTCTCAAGATGCATCGGCTAGATGTGACACAAAACGCAAAAATAAACTAATTATATGCCAATGTATCGACAGGCAAGAATTCATAAACTTTAGAATTCTTGAAGGTTATACCCTCAAAATAACGTATTCCGATCGGTCTATTTTCTAGAAACAGCCTAATGATTCTGACCGACCGACGATATGGTAACCCTACACTGTGATTGTTCATAGTAAATAAATTTGCAAATTTCTCTAAAACGAGTAAAGATATTCTGAAAATATGTTTTCGGGTCGTTTATCGTGATCAAACGATTACAAAAACCTGCTTATTTTTAATCTTAATGCAATTTTCATCAATATTTTAGACTTAAGCGTGTGGGCCGGAGAGTCGCATGCTTTTAAAACTTTAGATCGCCATATCTTTGTCCCTGTTGCGTTACATGAGCAACAAATGTGTTTGTAGCTGTTACAATGAATATGTAACGGCTACAAATACATCAAACCACCGGTACAGACTCAGATTGATCTGGAATTCGACGATTTAACAAAAAACATAACCTCAAACCATGCGAATCTCCGTGCCACATGCTTTTGTCAATCATTCTGCCGGGAAGCCGGTACAATCGATTTGATATCTGAAATAAGAACGTATATCATCGGTACATTACTTCTAGGTAGTTTTAGAATGGAAATTATTCAGTGGCACGGAGATTCGCATGCTCACGTGAGCATGCGAATCTCCGTGCCACTGAATAATTCCATTCTAAAACTACCTAGAAGTAATGTACCGATGATATACGTTCTTATTTCAGATATCAAATCGATTGTACCGGCTTCCCGGCAGAATGATTGACAAAAGCATGTGGCACGGAGATTCGCATGGTTTGAGGTTATGTTTTTTGTTAAATCGTCGAATTCCAGATCAATCTGAGTCTGTACCGGTGGTTTGATGTATTTGTAGCCGTTACATATTCATTGTAACAGCTACAAACACTTTCGTTGCTCATGTAACGCAACAGGGTCAAAGATATCGCGATCTAAAGTTTTAAAAGCATGCGACTCTCCGGCCCACACACTTAAGTCTAAAATACTGGTGAAAATTGTATTAAGATTAAAAATAAGCAAGTTTACGTAACCGTTTGATCACGATAAACGGCCCGAAAACATATTTTCACTATATCTTCATTCGTTTTAGAGAAATAAGTAAATTTATTTACTATGATTTATTATGAATAATCAGTGTGTAGGGTGACCATATCGTCGGTCCGTAGTAGATATGAGCGCCGCGCCGGCGCGCCGCCGCCGCCGCCGATTTTCCCACGCCGCCGCCGCCGCGAAAATGCAACGGCGCGCCGAGCGATAGGAAAGATTTAATGAATCAGTGTGAACGAGCTTGTTGTTATACTTGTTATGGTAGGATAGGACGCCTTACACATTAGAAGAACAAAATGTGGACGTTTTAAAACAAAACTACTTAGATGAAATTAGTGTCTTTGCTTTCATTATAATTAAAGTCTAATAAACACAGTTACTGTTGGAATTTTTAACTATTACTTGGCGTTCGTGGACTATGAGAAAGCCTTTGATTCGATTGAAACCTAGGCAGTGCTGCAGTCTCTCCAGAGGTGCCAAATGAACTACAGGTAGGAATATCGAGGTGTTGAGGTATTAGTACAGAATCAGAGCAGAAACCCCATCCAACTACAGCGAGGTGTGAGTTAGGGAGAGGTGCCGTTATTTCTCCGAAACTGTTCACAGCTGCGTTGGAGAAGATCTTTAGGCCCTTGGACTCTGAATCAACATCAGTGTCCAGTGCCTAACACACCGTCGTTTTGTCAATGATATAGTTTTTATGGCTGAGACCATATGGAAGACCTGAACACAATGCTAGAATCTCCGTAGTGCCTCCCAAAGAGTGGGTCTTAGAATGGATAAGACGAAAATCATGTCGAATGTCCATGTTGTACCCTCTCCAGTTCATGTTGGGTACACTACACTCGAAGTTGGTAACCATTACGTATACCTATGTTCGTATCCAATGGATCTATAGGGCAATCATCCTACCGAGAATTCTCCACGGAGCACTAGTATGGTGGCATAAGGCACAACTAGAATACAACAGAAAAGAACTCACAAAAGTACAAAGACTAGCTAGCATCATGGTATCAGGAGCCATGAGAACAACTCCCACGGCCGCCTTAGAAATGATACTAGGCCTTAGTCCCATAGATCTTGAAATTGAAAAGAGAGCTACGGAACCATGGTTTAAGCTGAAAAGCACTAACCTATGGATAGGAAGGCACACTAACAAAGGTCACGCAGAAATAGGGAAGAAGTACGAAGAAAACCTTTCTATGATACTGGTTAATAATGACCTAATAAAATAGGAAAGGATATTCGACAAATAGTACAGAATAAGCATCAGATCTAGAGAAGACTGGAACCTAGAACAAGACGATCTGGATAGCACCGCAGTATGCTACACTGATGGGTCAAGAAAAGAATCAACTAAGCTATCCGGAGCTGGGGTATACATAGCTAAACCCAACACTAAAAGAGCTACTTTCAATCTGGGCAGATACGCCAGCGTATTCCAGGCGGAAGTATTCGCGATACTTAACAGAACAGAGACTACCTCAGCCTTGGTGAAGGAATACAAACAAAGCATTCAGGAACTTGCAAACTTGGCTGAGGTGGAAATTGCCTAGGTACCTGGACACGAAGGTAACAAAAGCAATGAGGAAGCCGATGAACTAGCCAGGACAGGGGCTGATGAACCTTTCATTGGCCCTGAACCAAGGCTGCCAATCGCACATAGAATCACTAAGAACATTATTGAAATTAGAACAATCAAAGAAACCAACCAACGATGGAGGAAAAAAAAGACTGTAGACAGTCTAAGATCTTCATCAAATCAGTTGACAAGAAGAAAACTAGAGAGTTGCTGAAACGAAGCAGAAGAAATATAAGAACGATTGTAGGAGTACTGACAGGACACTGTCCACTAAACAGACATCTGCCTGTGATTAAACGGACAAAGGATCCCATCTGCCCGCAATGCAAAGAAAGAGAAGAAACAAGCTACCACTTCATGGCAGAATGCCCGATGTACGCATCACTGCACTGGGAGCTCTTTGGAGCGGACAAGCTTAAGGAAGAGGATATAAAGCAGTTAACGATAAGTCAACTCAGTAGGTACTGTAACCGAACAGGTAGGTTCGAGGGTCCGACGCCGGTGGGGTAAATGATAACCCGCCTCCCCCTCTGTGGATTTGGGGAAATGTGTGAAATAGCTGGCGTCCACCCTTCTAAATAATAATAATAATACGTATTCTTAGGACAGGCAGTCCAGTTAGGTAAGTCCAACTTCAAGAAAGAGCAGCATTCGGAAAGCTTCGAAAACGCTTCGCGTCTAACTTACCTCAGTGTCTCAAGACGAAAGTCCTATGACCAGGGTGTGTTACCAGTGAAAAGTGGTCGCTTACTTATGGGTCTCAGTAGAAGGCTCAAGGTCACCTATCGCGCAATAGAGAGAGCCATGCTCGGCGTGATCGAATCAGAAATGAGGAGATCCGTAGGAGAACTAAAGTAACCGACATCACTCGAAGGATTGCTCAGCTGAAGTGTCAGTGAGCGAGACTCATGTGAGTGAGAGGAATCGAGGGCCGTTGGGGAGGAAATTTTCTTGAATGGCGACCGCGCACCGGACGACGCTCCGTGGGTAGGCCCCGACAAGGTGCACCAACGATCTGGTGAAGGTCGCGGGAAGAAGCAGCGCAGGACCGATATTTGTGGAGATCTTTGGGGGAGGTTATGCCCAGCAGTGGGTGAAGTGCTACTAATATGATGTGTGTTTTTTAAATTCTAACAAAAACAAGTATTTCTGATGGATAAACTAAGTCTTTTTATTATTTCCTATCAATAAATAAAAAATACAATTTTGAGGTCACGCCGCCGACGGCGCCGCCGCCGCCGACCCAAAAAAGTCGGCGCGCCGCCGCCGGCCTTTTACCCATCGGCGCTCATATCTAGTCCGTAGGAATCATTAGGCTGTTTCTAATAAAATTCAAGTTGAACTACATAATGTTGAGGGTTGATTTGCCTACATACTCGTACGTATCGTACCTACTATCATACTGTTACTGACTATGCAATATTGCAATATTTTTTAGGGGACGTAAAAAGGTGACTTTTATCCTAATCGAGATGACAAAATACAAACAAACAAATGAGAAAGTAGGTAACCTTATAAAAACGTGTTAAAAATGTGAACGTCATAATTGGTATAATAATTGCCCACTCAGTACCAGTCACCCATCATCATCAGTATCAGTCACCCATTAATTTAGGTCTCGGTTGAATGCAACCGAACTGAGAACTTCCTTCGTTTTTTGAAGTATTAGTCTTTCAAAATAGGTATCTAAAAACACTTCAACTTGCATTTTAGACCGATCGGGATAAGTTTTTAGCTTTTAAAAATATTAAAGTTTGTTTTTTTCGTATATAGTTTCTGCACCATTCACTTAGCCTAATACATGAAATTGTGTCATTTTGGTTTGATGCATAAGTAACAATTTAGGTTTTTGTCTTTTTTAACGCTATCGGACGAAAAGAAAATTAAAGTTGAAAATTTTACTTTCATGATGATTATGAAGTTGTAACCGATGTACTTACTTGAGCTTTTTGTGTCATCTTTGTCCACGGGAATACTGTTATTTGACTATTACCTAAAGCGTTACCTTAGTAACTCCAAAAGAATATTACAATTGGTTAAATAAGTGTTAAATGTTTTAGATCAATAGTATCTGTTGTACATAATGTTTTGTGCTAAATTCATCAATGGAATTTTCAGCTTTTTATTTTTTTCTTTTCAACACCCTGTAAAAGTCACAAAAGAAAATGGGGGGGGGGGTGGGGGGGGGTGGGAGCCGGGGCACCGCTGTTTGCTGCGTACTTCGAGCACCGCTGCTACGTACTTTTATTTGTAAAAAGTAGCCTCTATTTCGTATTGAGCCAGCACAATATCCCACTTCAAATTAATTCGCCTAATTTAAAGTAAGTAAGTGACTTAAGGTACTGAAGTTCGGTGACACATTTGAAGTAACGAGTAGGTAGGTAGGTAAGAAGTATACGAACGAATATAAATACATTTGATGATACTGTGGCCGCGTTCCGAATCACGCTCACAGCGCTGTTAGCGCGTATCCGACCAAATTAAATAGTCACAAAATATTACACAGATAGGGTATTTGTGTACCTACTTCATTTAATGGATTATAGGCTAACAGTGCTGTTGGCGTGATTTGGAAGTAGGCATGTGTTATTATTGTCAATTACAGTCTCATTGATGAGATGACATCATTAACATTCTTGTACTCTACCTCTTGCAAAGTTTAAAAAGAAAGGATTACCTACCTACTGTAACAAAATATTTTTTGAGGGTAAGGAAATAAAAACCGGTCAAGTGCGAGTCGGACTCGCACACAAAGGGTTCCGTACCAAAAAACGGCTAAAAAATCACGTTTGTTGTATGGGAGCCCCCTCAAATATTTATTTTACTAGCTGACCCGACAGACGTTGTCCTGTCTTAGTTATAAATATTAAATTCGAATTGGTATAAATTATTGAAAAGTTTAGTTCAGAGATTAGTAGGTAAGTACCGTTCCCGTTTCCGTTTTCGTTCTCGTTCCCGTTCCCATTTACTTTAAAACCCAACAGCTTTATAAATAACCAAGTACCTATACATCACTTGTTATGTTAGTAACGTGTATGTTAGTCTATTCAAACTTACTAATAAGGCGTGATGGCTCTGAACTAACCGTGATGAGCACTAAGAAATTCAGTTTTCTTATAACCTCTTTGTAAGAAAAAAAAAATATTTTACATGTATTTTATTAATAAAATAACTCCGAACGAAGCATCTGTTTTATTACATCCTTAATTGTATGTTTTTTTTTATCGTTGTTCGCGCGTATCTTCGACATTTATGGACCGATTTTGATGATTCTTTTTTTGTTCGATTCAATTTTTTTGCGAAATGGTCCCATTTATTTTTTTTTCAAATCGGTTCAGTAGTTTTCAAGGTATCCTGAAAACACTATGATTTTGCATCAACTAACTTGACTATTTTGTTATTTATGAACCGAATAAGATGATTCTTTTTGTTGGGTAAGAGGTACTTTTAGTCTTTTTAACCGACTTCAAAAAAAAGAAGGTTCTCTTTCAGTTTGACCTGTATGAATGTATGTTTCTCCGCGAATATCTCACGTTTGACTGAGCCGATTTTTCTACCAAATAATATACTTTCTCTACACTACCTAATAGAGAAGGTACTTACACTAAAAACAAAAAAATAAAAATTGTTTTAAAAATAAAAATAAATGTTTTAAAAAACAAAAAACCAACTTCAAATAACCTGCCTCTAAAAAGCAAGAAATAATATTCAAATCATTAGATATGCATTATCATTGTTATATAATAACAACACGTATATTGAAGTCGGGTAGGGCTTTTAGAATAAAAAAACGAAGTTGTACTCCAGCCAGCCCCACCCGACTTCAATAGACGTGTTGTTATTATATAACAATGATAATGCATATCTAATGATTTGAATATTATTTCTTGCTTTTTAGAGGCAGGTTTTTTGAAGTCGGTTTTTAGTTTTTTTTAAAAGGTAAGTAAATACTAAAGTTTAATTTTTCAAGTTTTGACTTATGTAGTAAGCATAAATTACTTTACAACCATTGAAACTTGTCCCAAGTAACAATACAAAAACTCACATACATACAAACGTAGAGCAGTGTGGAACAATGCAACACCAAAAGCTCTGAGTCTCATATTTCTCTCATTTTTAAAGATATGAATTCCGTTTTTAGAGGAACGGAATCTACTTAATTAGGTATAAAATGGCAGTTATAGTTTCATTAATAAATAGATACATAAACCAATAAGAAGACTTTTAAAAGAAAATGGGAATTGTTTCATTGTGTCCACCTAGGTGTACACAATGAAACATCCTCTGTCCAACAATGAAACACTGTTATTAATTTTGACATTTTCATATTTAGTGGAACAAGTAAATGACAAAATCTGTTGAATTCCAACCGATAATGGTTTTCTCAAGGTATTGCATAATTATTCAGACTTTAAAAGTACCTATAGGTTTATCTCAGGTACAATGATTTGTGTGTGACTTAAAGATAAATGAGTCTAATTTTTTTTAAATCGTAGTTATGTACCTTTTATAGGCAATAACGATTTAAAATCAACAATTACTTATAATAGGCATTAATCTCTCAGGTAAAATTCTACATACTAAAAGATTAATGAGTCTGAAAATCACAAATATTAGGTAGTAGTAGTGGAAACACTGTTACATTGTGTCCACCCTTGAGCTGTGACATTCTTGGACACCTGGGGTATTTTAGAATAACATCAAAAAATAATCTACCAAAATCGAACAATTTATTAGGTAGTATCATAGTTATTCTGTGGTAATGTAGTCCACGTGAATCTATGATACATGTACAAATATATTGATTAAAAAACACATTCGATGAGAAAGGCAACTGTCAAAAAAGCATTTTTTTTAAAAGCCCACGACTTAGGACAATTATTCTTAATGAAGGCTTTACAAAGTGACATTTTAAAAAAATAGTAACTATTTGCCTCTAGATGGCGTTGATGGAAAGAGAAGTGTAAAAATTGGCTTTTAAAAATAAACGGCCTGTACCAAAGAGGCAAATAAGCGTTCGCTGGCTGACATCTGGCCAAAGAGAAACATTTTAGGGTAACATCAGATTTGCCTGCCTACCTGAGTACTCTTCGAAGCTGAGTAAAAAAATCACATTGACACATACATTTTTATCAACGCCATCTTATCTATCGAGCATACAGTTTTTTGTCATTTTGAAAAACCCTAATTGAAAAACAGTTTGGTTAATATTTTTACAAAAATCCTCCGACTAAAAGTAATGAACATACTCTGTCTGTCAGCTTCATCATCAGACCCTGGACTTCGTCTCCCATTAGAGTACTCGTCAAAACAATAGGGATGACGACTACTGAATAAAATAACAAAATACTAATAAAAACCGTAAACATATTGAACTTTTAGAGTAGCTTGTATACCTCTTGGTTTTATATATTGCGTATTATTTGTTTTATTACCCTTCAAAGTTGGGCGGACAAGTCCATTTAAAAAGTTTAAAATATATTAAAATAAATAATACATTTAATTAATCCATAAAATTTATAGCAAATTTGTATAAGAAACAATTTTGATAAACACAATATTTAATATAGCTGCCAAACTTTTCTACGCGTTGCATACAAACACCTAGGCGTGACGTCATAACTAGGGTAGCCGTTAGTATGGAGCGTTTTCGGGTGAGTCCAATTTGTGTGCATTTTAAACTGTGATATCTCGGGCAGTTTTCACGCTAGCGAAATAATTATTTTACCAATGTTTCTTTTTTTGAGAGGTAATTTATGTAACATAAAATAAAAAAAAATTTCGTCATGCCTATTCTAACGAGCCCAAACACGATGGGGTTGTAGGTTTTATCATAGAATTCCTGTGGGCTTCTTCCGGCTTCATCATCAGATCAGCTCAATGACACCATAATATTGCATTGCCTTCCAGTTCTGACCTATTTTCAAAGTTTCAAGTCTCTAGGTCATCGGAAAGCTAGGATAAAATCGTTCGCAATATATATCTATAAATATTAGGTCTTTACTTATGAACTTGCCGATATTTTGTCACATACAGAGAAAATAATAACTTCTATGTTTTAAAACATTTAACAATATCTTGATTTACGTATGTCGAATTATGACCATGATAGTCAACTATCAGTAAAAATAAAGTCCTTTTTTTAAGCTTTCATAGCATTAAAAAAAGATCTTGAAAGTTACTCTTTTTTTGTGAGCCAAAAAAGGGTGACCGGAGGGGTTGTAACTTAGCCAAAACTTATTTTTTTCGCCTATCGTAAATGGAATAGGTTAGCATAGTGTTCAAACATTAGTACATAAAAGTTTTGTTACAAGAGTGTTAACGGTTGTTAAATGAACAAAGAAAATGCTAGTATGAAAAATGCAACTTCTTGAAAATTCTCCATACAAATCGGCAATTTCATAGGTAAAGACCTATTATATACGGTTACGAAAACCTGCTTATTTTTAATCATAATACAATTTTCACCAATATTTTAGACTTAAGCGTGTGGGCCGGAGAGTCGCATGCTTTTAAAACTTTAGGTCGCTATTGCGTTACATGAGCAACGAATGTGTTTGTAGCTGTTACAATAAAGCACGTTCCAGACGGATTTAATCACGCCTCCCAACCAAGGTCACCTTGGTGGAAGCTTGATGGGGGCGTGGTTTCCATCCGTGGATTGTGTTGCGGCTACACGAGTTTACATCCAAGCGCCGCCAACTAGGGCTGCCAACCATACTATAATAATATGTCGTATTATACTATGTTTCGGGTCTGCGTGCTATATACTATTGAAGAAATATATAGTACGCAAAAATACTATATTTTCAACATCGATCGCTAAGAAACAAATGTTTCTTTTTTTTTAATTTGTGATCGTGAATTTTGACTGATTCTATAGCGTGTAGTGTATAGTCACACCATATAACAAATACTATGTGTATAGTGTATTGTATCTGAATTCTGAACGTATCTATCTGTCTTATTGCGTTCCAAACTTGTCAATATAAAATTGACAACTTAATTAAATCTTAATCCATGGACGAAATATATCTTAATCTTAACCATGGACGAATTTCTTTCATGTCTTAACTTAATCAGTAATACTGATACAATCGTAAGTAAGTTAAAAACGAGTTTTTAATTTACTTATATTTAATTAATATTGATGGTAGAAAATAATATGAGACTTTTATTTTGATTCATGATTGTTTTATTTATGGTTTATGATTTTGACCAAAACATTGTTCAAAAATGCAAAAAGTTCAAAAAATATAGTTTTTATAAAAAGTAAAATATAATAATATATTTGCCTAATTTTTGCCTTTTCCATAAACTACTATATTATTTTAAAGTGTACTAATTTTTTTAGCCTTATTTGAAAAATACTGTATTTCGCCTTAGACATGTTGGCAACCCTAGCGCCGACACTCTTTCCCATTCCACGGTAAAGATATCTATCAGTACTGTAACTCGGCCCTGTCCTTGAAATAATTATCTAAATAAACCCGCGCTGGTTCAATCAATTAATTTTAAGGCAATAATATAACTAGATTAACAAAACTAATGGTAAAATAAAAATAAAAAAAAAATACATTATTGATGGGAGAAACAAATTATTTAATAATCCTTAGTACAATACCTACGTATTATATAATATTTTAAGTATACTTAATCTTAGCTTTCGGACTTTCCAGGTATTTAAAAATGTAAGGTATCTCTGGATTATTGGTTAATTATATTTATAATAAAAACAGCACAATCTGCACTTTGCAATAGTAAGAACTTATATTTCAATCAATAGTACCTATTGAATTTTTAGACTTTTGGCATTCAGAATGTTATTTCTATATTAAGGTAATAAATATAATAGAAAAAAACCCGGCCAAGTGCGTTTTGGGCAACACGCCGTACGGTTCCGTAGATACCTTATACCACACCATATTTAATACCATTATAATTTTTCGTCTGCAAAAATAACTTTGTTTTTCAGTGTTGTTATGAATGACAAAGTTATATTTGCGGTTATGGAAAATGTGCTATATCTGAAAAACTAATTACTATATCTCATTTAAACCAATTTTTATTGAAAGTAATTATTAAGACCTACATGCAGCATATATGTTTTTTAGATTTTTCACTTTCTTATTTCAAAAGTTAAAGGGGGGGGGGGAGGATAAACATTTTACCACTTTGGAGGAGTATATCTTTCAAACCTTAGACTTTGAGAAAAAAATGTCTTAAAAACCTCAATGTCAATTTTAAAGACCTATCTATTGACACCTCACACGTTCGCAGTTGCAGTTCCATGTATGGAGAGCCCCCCCTTAATCTTTATTTTTGTTATTTTTGTGTTAAAATCGTTAAGCGGTTAACAGAATACATCTACCAACCAAGGTTCAATTGTGTAATATTAATACTTTTGGAATAAAATGGCTGTGACAGAAGGACAGATAGACAGACAGACATGACGAATCTATAAGGGTTCCGTTTTTTGCCATTTAGGCTACGGAACCCTAAAAATACTAGAAAAAATTGACTCACCCGTAACCCGTAGCAGCCGAGCCATTTGAGCCCGTCTGAACTGCGAGGGCTGAGTCGATATTTTATAGTATTTTTTCTATTATATTTATTACCTCGTACATCTTTCGTTCATCACTGCGGCGCATTCGCGACTGTTTGTGTACCGAGTGCAGACTGCAGACTGAACTCGAGGGCCGAGGCGCGTAGGTACGACTCGCTTTTCGACTATTTGTACAGATGACACTTGCATATAAATTGGCAAGAGAAAGATGAGACAAAAGATGCGCAATAGCCACAAACACTAAAATTTGTGGCGCTGCACATCTTTTGTCTCGTTTTTATCTTGCCAATAAAATGCCGGGCAGTATATGAAGTTGGAGTACTGATAAATATCATTACCGTGCCTGTGTTGGAACTCGCGCCCTTCCACCAAGGACGTTGAAGGTCATTTGGATTGGTTGGAGAAATTTGGATTAAATCTGCCGTCTAGATGGATTAAATCAAGCAAGGTCACCTCTGTTGGGAGGCGTGATTTAATCCGTCTGGAACATGCTTAAATATGTAACGGCTACAAATACATCAACCCACCGCTACAGGCTCCGATTGATCTGGAATTCGACGATTTAACAAAAAACATAACCTCAAAGCATGCGACTCTCCGGCCCACATGTTTTTGTCAATCATTCTGCCGGGAAGCCGGTACAATCGATTTGATATCTGAAATAAGAATGTATATCGTCGGTACATTACTTCTAGGTTGTTTTAGAATGGAAACAGAACAGATATGTATGTACTATGGGCAACAGCTTCGCTTAAAAAGTTAGCAAAAAAATTGTGTGCGCATGTATCCCCCTGCACGAACTAAATATATTATGTTATGACGGCGGCGGCGCGGCGTGCAACCGATTTTAACCTTAAGAGTTGTGGTTAAGTGACGTTGTTGTCCATAGTACATCTGTATGAATTTCTAAAACAGGAGATGTAATTCTATAGAGTACCTACTTAACCAAACGAAAGGTGCGTGTTCGTTCGTATCGTGACGTGAGACTTATAGGTATGTACGTACTTAGTATCCAACCGAAACGGACGAGCTTCGTCGTCCCTCGCCACGCGCCCGCGCCTACTCGCTTCGACCGCAAACTTTTTGAATACCTACCTACCTAGGTATTATCCATGCATGAAAATGACACAAATTCATTCTGTCCATCACTCATGTATTTAAGATATTAAATATGTAAACTCTAATAATACTAATATTTTTTATAAGCATCAATGGCTCGGACAAACAAAAAAATTGAAAATATTAAAAGTCCATGCCTTAATTTGGCACAAATTTATTTCATAGGGATTTTTAAGTGATCTGAGGTATATGGTACTTGTTTTTCAAATTGTAATATTTTTTTGACGGTGTTATTAATGTACGGGTCCCACGTCTGTTTCCATGGACGAAAATGACACAAATTAGGTTTGTACACTACGCAGGCTATCTTAAATACAATACTATTGTTTCTTTTTACTTTAAAACAATTTTGACAGTTTAGACGGTTCTCACACTGGCGACGCGCGCGGTCGCGGCGCACCCACGCGCGTCTTTTACGTTGTATGCAAGTACATTAATTTGTACAGAAAACCGCCTCGTCCAACACACCAAGGCGCGCCACGGCGCGTGAGCACGCACCGCCGCGTGCCGCCGGCGATCCGCGAGCAGTTTGCGCCAGCAGGCGCGTTACCGCGGGGTACAACACACTGCGACGCGCCCCGCGGCTGGTTTTCGATGATCGTTTCGTTACGATGGCGGGATTTCCTCTGGTTTTCAAATGTTTCGTGGCTTGGATATACGCCTATTTTAGTGCCATTTGGTAGGTACATTATGCAGCACATGAGGTTATACAGAACTGTAAAAAATCTGTTATTTATTTGATTGAATATCATTACGCTGTCGTGGAAGCCCAGCGTGCCGTTGACCGTACCTACCTACTCGTATGTTATTAAAATTCCGTCATTAATATCGAGATGGCAAATCTAAATTATTTGTCTGGACGTTTTAATCTCATGAGTGATTTTATATGTGTTCAGTTTATTTTTCCTTTTGAGGTACGGAACCCTAAAAACCTGGAAATTAAAACAAAACAACTTCAAAATTTAATGCCTCTAAAAAACAAGCGGCGGGGACGCGTCAGACGCCGAATGGCGCGGGGGCGCGGAGAAAACCGCCCGAAGCGTGAAACGCCAAACCGCGCCCCGCGACGACGGCGTGCGTTGGCAGTGGGAGAATCGCCTTAGAGTCCAATTATTTATAACCACCACAAATAATCGAATTTCTCAAGATGCATCGGCTAGATGTGACACAAAACGCAAAAATAAACTAATTATATGCCAATGTATCGACAGGCAAGAATTCATAAACTTTAGAATTCTTGAAGGTTATACCCTCAAAATAACGTATTCCGATCGGTCTATTTTCTAGAAACAGCCTAATGATTCTGACCGACCGACGATATGGTAACCCTACACTGTGATTGTTCATAGTAAATAAATTTGCAAATTTCTCTAAAACGAGTAAAGATATTCTGAAAATATGTTTTCGGGTCGTTTATCGTGATCAAACGATTACAAAAACCTGCTTATTTTTAATCTTAATGCAATTTTCATCAATATTTTAGACTTAAGTGTGTGGGCCGGAGAGTCGCATGCTTTTAAAACTTTAGATCGCGATATCTTTGTCCCTGTTGCGTTACATGAGCAACAAATGTGTTTGTAGCTGTTACAATGAATATGTAACGGCTACAAATACATCAACCCAGCGGTACAGGCTCCGATTGATCTGGAATTCGACGATTTAACAAAAAACATAACCTCAAAGCATGCGAATCTCCGTGCCACATGCTTTTGTCAATCATTCTGCCGGGAAGCCGGTACAATCGATTTGATATCTGAAATAAGAACGTATATCATCGGTACATTACTTCTAGGTAGTTTTAGAATGGAATTATTCAGTGGCACGGAGATTCGCATGCTCACATGCTCAGGGTCTACAGATTGGGCGACATATAGCCAATTGGGCTATTTTGGGGACCGTCGCGGCTACTAAAAATTATGGAATGGCGACATATCGCCTGTTGGGTGCAGTGGCGGATACAGGGGGGGGGCGCAGGGGGCGCGCGCCCCCCCTATGCGTGTCCCGCGTCACTCGCATAATAAAAAATAATGAAAATAAAAATAATTTATTTAAAGCTAGTACCCATAATAAGACTAAAACAGTAAAAAAAAGAGAAAACATTAATGCGGGACGCGGCAGGTAGCTGGCGGCCACCACTAGTATAATTAACACAATAAAACAAAACAATAGATAGAGAATTTGTCGGCAATCCTTATTGATAATAAAAGTTGGGGATTTTTGTACAACATCGCATCTGTGAAACATCTGTTTATTACGAAAAAGCAGCATTTTTTTTACCTACTAGTAAAATAGTTGTCTTTCAGTAGCATGTTGTTAGTCCGCGTCATCGTATATTATGGCAGTGGCTGGTACATTTGAGGGGGCGCGCGCTTGGCGCTAGATTTTAGTTATTACGAGTAATAAAAGGTTTATTTCTGTTGTACTTACCATGAAATTGCCGATATTTTTTTACAAACAAAAACTTACACAATTTCTATGATATTCATCAATTTTGTTTGATAGGTATTTTATTGAATTATGAACATTGGTCATTTTAGTTTTCAAAATAGCTTGATAGTGACTCATTTTTTTGTTAGCAAAAATTACTATTTATCCAAAACTGTTTTTTTCTCTTCTTTTAACCAAAAAAGAATAACTTGGCATAATGTTCAAACATTATTACAAAAGCTTTATAACATAGGTAAGCCTTCACCGAAAGAAAATTACTGCATGAAAAATGCTTTTCTCGGAGATCCTGGCGAAGATGGAGAAAGAAGCATTTTTATTAGCATTTTCTTAACAACCGTAAACGCGAATTTCAAAACTTTTATGTAGGTAATACAAAATGTTTGAACACTCCTTTAGGTTAAGCGAAAAAAATTATGTTAATAAAATCTAAAAATTCAATAATTAGGTACGAAAAAATAAGGGTTGGCTAAGTTACACTGGTCATTTTTGATAAAAAGTCTGTTTATTATAATTTTCTTATTTACAAATTTTCTTATTTAGTCATCAGTTTTTGACAGTATCGTACGTTTTGAAAAAAGAAATATATGTAGCTTACTTCCGCAAACAATATATGCAAGATGCACCGCCCGCCCGCCCGCAAAAGGAGTAGCCTAATTGGTGAAGGTGCAAGCTGTGTTGCTGTCTTGCTAAATGCAGGTTTGTGTAAAAATTAATTTTAATGGAGCGCCCTCGCTATCGCTACGTATTGTGGGTGGAGGAAAATTGTTTACCAAATCAAGACAAGCTATTAAAAAAAAATAAAAAAATAAAATAAGGTTTTACTATTACTGATAGTTGACTATCATGGTCATAATTCGATAAAATATAGTAATAAAATATAATATTAAAAATATTGACATTTTCAATATTTTCAATACAAACTAAAAATATTTCCAATTGGAATATTGTTATTGGAATTTATTTAAAACCCATCGTCCAGCAGCCCCCCCCCCCCCCCCCCGCGCTTCCCTCCCACGCCCTTGCGCCCCCCCGTTGATCTTTTTCTGTATCCGCCACTGGTTGGGTGACACGTTTTTCGACTTATTTACATCAGTTTAATCAGTTTTCTGTAGGTGTTGTCTAGTCTAGTCTATCTATGTGAGGCGGTGTGGGTGAGTTAGTGAACAAACAATAAAACAAAAAGTGAAAATAGGCAAATGGGGTAGATAATAATATAAATGATAGTAATTTCAGTGTAATAGAACAGTAGCATGGCATGTTTAAACGTTTATTATATTGTTGTTTTTAAATTGGGCTATTTGGGCTATCTTTTCATCGCGAAGTGGCGACTGGAGCAGTAGGCATCTGGCAACCCTGGTTGTCTGTGGTTTGTTTACCTACCTTTTGCCTTTTATTTATCATTCCCAAATTCCCAATATATTATTTTACTCTTTGCTGTAATTTATTTCAGCTTTCAGCAATTTGCTAAGCAAGCAGTACATTTTGCTTGTAAAAGCGAAAAGAATTAATAAACTATTTCATAAAAATGGACACTGTCGTCAAAAGTATGTTGGAAGATGATGCAGAGGAAGAGAAAAAGGTTAGGAATTTTAAATAATAATATCATTGGTTAGGAACCAGTTAGTTTATATTATAATAGGTATCTATTACGTCAGTTTAATAACTGATAAATTAAATAAAAACAATTTAGTCAATGCTTATACATGTTCCCAATGCAGAGCTTTATTTGTATAAAGTATAATAACAAGGTTTCTTTTCATTTCAGGGTCTAGTAATATTTGGTAGAGATCTTTCTAAAATACCCTGTTTCCGAGAAAGCTTTTTGTATGGAATATCGTCCGGAGTTGGAGTGGGCTTGATAGCTTTTATGAAAACATCAAAGCCTTTGTTGTCACAACATATTGGTTTTGGGACATTTTCATTATCAACTTTAGTATATTGGTCCTATTGTAGATGGCAGTGGTCTAAACAAAGGTTTGATGCCCAGTTGTTACAAGATGCTTTGAAAGATAAAATCATGTATGAAGGAACAGTAGTTGAAAAAGAATTAGAACAGAAAGGTGTGTTAAAATCTGCATAAGTTTTTTTTTACTGTTATGCTGTAATTACAATAAAAATATTATATATATTTATATTAGATATAAATCCTACCCACTGATTGTATAGCTAAGCACTTGTATTTCGTAGATATTAAATAATGTAGATGTAAATATAAATATATGGTGTTTATTTAATGTAAATATTTTGTTTATTACTTATTGTATTTCTCCTTAGCTTAAGATTTTATAAAATTATACATGCCTCGGTGGATCTTGAGAGGGGAAAGTCATTGGGCATTTTGTTTGACGTTTAACCTGTGGCGTACACAAACTAAATAGGGCTAGATATGTAGATAAATGTATCTGCTAATCAGTATGGGTCTCATTCTTGCAGGCCATGTTTCATTTTTTATCATTACATCATAGCATATCAATAATAAATAAAATAAAATAAATAAATAAAGACAATATAAACGTTTATTATGCTTGTACCACACATTTTCACAATGCTGAAAGTAAAAACTTCTGTTTTATTAACAAAAGTTTAATAACATTATACATATACTCGCACACATACTGTAAAATAACTTTTTTCTGCCAGTCGGTACATACAAAAAACATCTTTTTAAAAGTGGGATTGAATTCTTCAATTTTAAACTGGTTTGGTTTCTGTATAAACTTTCATCAAGTAGGTCAAATATGCCAATGACCCTTAATGTGCAGAAGCACAGCCATCTCTATTACTACTCCAATAGAGATGGCTGTGCTTCTGTGCATTAAATTCATCGCTCAAGATCCATGCCAATGCCTATACTATACTCCAACAACATAGTTACATAAAAACCATAATAATAAAAATGGTATTTATCTAAAAGTAATGTTTACTAGTAGGTAGTATATTCAATTCATTCATTCTAGATTTTTAACTGCAAAATTAATAACTTTGTTTTACTGTTGGTGCTAAGTAGGTATACCTTATAAGTGAGTACATTTTTATACATACATACGGCTTCACCCATGTCCACCCCCTTGAAGAGTCCCCGTTTTACAGATTTTCTCAATTTTCAGGAAAACATTGCAAGCTAGGAAAATATGGTCAAAGAATAATTATTTCTTAATAAATTATCTACATATAAGTTTCACTTCCATTCATTTTGATACAAGTTATAGTTTCCAAGCTAAGGAGGGTCAAAGTTGACTAAAAAGTCAAATTTTTAGGGCTTTTTCCGAAAGTGCCAGCCAAGAAAAAAAATTGGTATGTATGATTAGAACTAGCCATTTGGAGTAATAGTTAAAATGGAACAAAAGTTTTAGGATTGTTCTGAGCCAAGTCATCCAAGTTCAAAAAAAAAAATAATTTTCTTACTAATAATTTTATTGAATTCTAAAAGTGCTGGGAAATAAAAAATAATGATAGATATTGCTATATCTAACAGTAACTATCCAAGCAGTTGTGATGATCTATAGTTGGTTATAATTAATTATACTATAGAATAGACTATTTTTTTGTAAACAACAGACCTATCTATATTTAATGAATAGTCTGTGGCTTAGGGCATCGCGGCTTCTGGTACAGAAGCGCGTCTTACTCTAAGGTCTGTGGTAAACAAGTATGAAAATGGTTTTTTAACTTGTATAATGACCTCAAGCTTTTAGACCAGCGATTCTTAACCTCGGGTCGCGAGAGGTATTGCGTTGGGTCGCGGGCCCCCAAACGACTTTAAAAAATGATAAAATTTTACGATTTTAAAGGTGACTATTTTTATAATTTTTGATAGATGCATCGATTTCATTACAGAAAGTATTCTCAAATTTATGATTTCTCACTAAAGGCAACAACAACAAAGACTAAAGGCTGTCAGTGGCGTGCACTCCATCGAGGTCAAATCCTACTTACTATCGTAAATTCCCTTTTAGCCACAAAATCGTCATGGTGGCATAATCACAATAACTTGGCAATATCTCGCCGAAATTTCATCGCTCGCTACCATGTGCCGTTTAAGATTTGGCCAATGTAAAATCCAGGGCGGCCCTAGGGCGATGCAAGCGGTGCGACTGCACTAGGAGCCCTCGTGTACTAGGACTGCACTAGGAGCACTAGGAGCCACCGAAAACGCCTTGCCACCAGTCGACTATCCATCGTATTATTGCCTGGCTGACGAGCGACGACGCGACGAATTAAACTGACTAAAATCGCACTGCGCGGCCATTTTTTTGTATAAACAAGCAAGATTAGTGGATAAAACTGACTAGAAATCGCGCTGCGCGGCCATTTTTTTCTATAAACAAGCGAGATTACAAGATTAGTACATGAAACTGACTAAAAATCGCACTGCGCGGCCATTTTTTTGTATAAACAAGCAAGATTAGTGGATAAAACTGACTAGACATCGCGCTGCGCGGCCATTTTTTTCTATAAACAAGCGAGATTACAAGATTAGTACATGAAACTGACTAAAAATCGCGCTGGGCGGCCATTTTTTTCTATAAACAAGCTAGATTACAAGATTAGTAGATGAAACTGACTAAAAATCGCGCTGCGCGGCCGTTTTTTACTATAAACAAGCAAGGTTACAAGATTTGTAGATGAAAATGTCTAAAAAGAGCGCTGCGCGGCCATTTTTTTCTATAAACAAGCGAGATTAAACCGGCACTGCATTTACGTCTTCACCACTGAACCGATCATGAAATTTTGCATACATGTTGTCAGGGGTACAGAAAAGGGACATTCAGTTCCCCAGGGATAGCAAAAAAACTGTCCACGCAGACAAGTCGCGGGTAGCCACTAGTAAAAAATAAATAACATGTCATTTTAGTAACTGTCACTGCAAAAGAAAAAAAAATATTAGGATAAGGGTCGCGGACTTTAAATATATTTGTACTTTGGGTCGCCAGCCAAAAAGGTTAAGAACCACTGCTTTAGACCATAATGACAATGGAACTAGCAACTTTCGCATTTATAATATTAGTAACGATGTTTTCCTGAAAATAATGTTAGCATTATTTTATATTTCCCAGCACTTTCAGAATTCAATAAAAATATTAGTATGAAAATGACAAATCTAAGAACTCGCATAACTTGGCTCAGTCAGAGCAATCCTACAACTTTTGCATTATAAATAATGTACTCACATAAAGGTATAACAGCATCAGTAACAGTTCTTAATTTTGACAGTTTTTCCATATGTTGAAATGAAATAATAAAGTGGCTTTGTAAACATATTCAGTTTAAAGGATAATTTTTATAGATTGACCTAACTAATACATAGAGACCCCTTTTCCAAAATGAACTCATACCTTAGATTAGACCCCCATCCCCATAGGCTTTACTTTAAAAATCGTATCAAATATCAAATGTATTTATTACTAGTGGCCGCCCGCGACTTCGTCTGCGCGGAAAGTTTTTTTGCTATCCCTCGGGAACAATACTTTTTTCGGGATGAAAAGTATCCTATGTCCTTCTCTGTACCCCTGACAAAGTGTATGTAAAATTTCATGATGATCGGTTCAGTAGTTAAGACCTGAAGGCGTAACAAACAAACAAACAAATAAACTAACAAACGGACTTTCGCATTTATAATATTAGTAAGGATAAGGATAATTATTCGTTTAGTCGACCCTTGGGAAAACGATTTCGACCCCAGGGTCGATATCGACCAATTTGAGAATCCCTGACTTACACTATTAAAAGTTTGAATATCGCAGGCAGATTCATATATACCTAATCGTATCGTATAGTCGATTGAGGACACTCGACCGCACCGGTCGCCATATCGCCACCGCGCGCCCCCACACGCTCAGTGTCTCTTTACACTGTGCCACTTTGACTGGCTGTAAATAGCGAATTATCGAAAATCCTATATGGATTCACTGGATAATATAGTGCCGAAAGATGCGCAGAAGGAACTGGTGTTTTTCGTCAACGGAAAGAAGGTAAGATAAGACTGTCATAATATTTTAATTAAACTAATGGCATGTAATTAAATATTCGAATCTTTGTAAGTCATACAAATCTTACTACATTCGTAAAAACTTGGAACTAGAAGTAAACAATATGGATTATTGTTAATATAGTCAGGAAAATCCACTATCTTCCACTTAGGATTGTTTATTATGTTTTTAGTGACTTTGCATTCCGCATTAGACGATACCTACTCCTTCGTTATTTTTTTTATTACTACGGTAGGTAAGTATAGGAATATAGGTAGACTCCTAATATACATTTTACCTAATGATTATAAAATTCTTTTAAATACCTACCTACAAATTGAGTGTAAAAAAAACATCATTGACTAATTAATTAGGAAGATACCCACAACAGTAATTTGATATCCATTAAATCATCATTAAGTTCAAAAAAGTTCTTTGTTTACCTTGATCATTTCATTTAGGTATATTACACGGAATTTTAAACCGCACAGTATCTAGATACTAGGTCCATTGAAGTTCTTTAATTTATCACTAATATTGGTTTCAAGTTTTACGTAATATAGGCAGGGGTATCCCATTTCAGCAGGTCCATAACCAGAGATGTGCAAAATACTTTATTAAAAGTATTTAAATATAAAATACAAATACTTGGCTATTTTTTGTATTTCAAATAAAAATACAAAATAGTTTTCAAAAAAAGTATTTAAATACAAAATACAAATTACGTATTTTCAAAATACTTTTTTCAAATAAAATACCTTTTTTCGTATTTTATTTTTTATCATTGTTATTATTTTTATTAATAGTTACAAGTGTACTACCACACTAGGTACTACACAGTCCATAATAATTAATTAGAAGACGTTATCTTTATCTTTTGAAATAAACAAAAAACACAAAGTTTCAAAAAGCGTTATAAATGTTTATACAGTGCCTTTGGTCTTGACCTAGCGATAATTTAAAGGCGTGAAATATACCTAATTTTATTGACAAAAACACCCACATGTTGGGGTCTATCCCCACTCCTGTTAGAATGGCCGCCATTTTAAATTTGACTTTTTTTTTAGATGACCTTGCGGAAAAATATAAATTTCTCTGGGTTTAGAAGTCCTACAGTTATAACAAAAATACTGTTCGAAAGCTAATAATACCACCTATCAACTTAAAAAAATAATGTGTGAACTTTCGACTTAAATATGTCATAAAAAATTACTGAAGTAAAATTTTATACGAAATTTGTGTACTTTTTTTGAGTTTTTATTACATTTCTCAAAAACTAGGACATTTGCATTATTCAAATACACAGGGATATTATCTACAAAAGGACTTCAAAATTTATTGCTCTACGTTGCATTTTTTGAGAGTTATTTTTGTTTGAATTATGACCCTTAAAATGGCGGCCATTCCAACAGAAGTGGGGATAGACCCCAACATGTGGGTGTTTTTGTCGATAAAATTAGGTATATTGTTATGAAAACAACTGCCTCCCTCATGCCTAATACATAACATAAGAAAACAAAGAGCATGACCGTGGCCGACACTAGATCATTTCATGAACTTTCTTCTAAAGTAACAATAATTAACCGCAAAAAATACAGTTTGCAAAAAACAACGCAATTAGACAATGCAACTGTTCCACTCTGTTCCCTTGACCTGTGGCCCGATTTTAAATAAAGTATGATACAGAAATGAAACTTGTTTCCAAATATAGATGTGGGAAACGGAACGTAAGGAGTGTGCGAGTGAGACGTATGAATGTGGAAGAGAGAGGGATGAGAGGAGGGACGCCATTTTGAATTATATAGTGTATTATCTATGGACGCCATCTTATATTGCTTGCAACGACGAACGACGCACGCTCTGTAACCGTTTATTTGGAAATAAATAGTTTCTCATCAAAATAACTGTTTTTGCTGCTCCCCCGCTACATATTTTTGGGGGCTACGTCCGCGATCAAAAAAAGACGTAAGTACGACGATTTTCACGACGACGAAAACCACCCGAGGCGGCGTGTTGCACGTGGTAAGCTTCCTAGGACGAAAAGACGATGACGGGAACGGGAAACGACGGGAAGCCAGCTACGGCATCAGAAGCGTCGGCGGCTTCATTCAGCTTGATGGATGGGCTGCACTCGATCGTAAAATTCAGCGGCGATGACAAAACCTACTCGTCAAGTAAGTGGGCGCAGGACATCGAAGACAACGCGGAGATATTCCAGTGGACGCCTCAGCAAACGCTTATTATAGCGAGAAGAACCCTATCTGGGACGGCAGCACTATGGCTAAGGTCAGAAAAAACATTTAAATCGTACGACGAGCTCAAAACCGCACTCATCAGAGAATTCCCAGATGTCGTAAATGTGAAAGAAATGCACGAGGCGATGGCAGCGCGCAAGAAGAGGCCCGATGAATCATATATACAGTACATGCTCACTATGAAGGAACTGGGTAAGCGAGCAAAATTCCCAGACTACGTCGCGATCCAGTACATTGTCGACGGCATCGAAGACTACGAGATGAATAAAAGTGTGCTGTATGGTGTGAATAACTACTCCGGTCTGAAGGACAGGTTGGCTATATACGAAAGCATGAAAAGCAAAGCGCAGGAGCAAAGAGCCAGACGCAACCCAGTGGAAAATTACCGCGAGCGAGAGCGTTATGGCGCCGGTGGCGTCATGCAACAAAGGTGTTTTAACTGTGGCAGTATAGATCACATAGCGGCGGAGTGCAAAAACGGCCTGAAGTGCTTTGGATGCAACTCATTCGGACACATACGCAAAGATTGCACGGTGAACCCTGTAAAACGCGGCATCATACACGGCAAGTACAACGACGGCAAAATGGCGGCGATCGGTGGCGGTGGCGAAAAGCGCGGCGGATACCGTGGAGCGGCCATGTTCGGAAGTTCAATGATGACCGAGACCGAGAGCGACGAGCAAGAGCGACAGTGGCGACATCCTACGGTTTGCAATGGGACCGAACGACGACGACGGAACGAACTGACCGAAGTGAAGTGTGAACGATCGAATGACAGTTCGACTGTCAACGTCACGGAAGACGTCAACGTCATGCAGTTACAGAATGTAAACAAACCTTCGCTTTGTACGAAACCGGTGAAAACTCTAAAGTTTAATAATAATTGTAGTTTAACGACCTTAATTGATACCGGATCTGATGTAAATTTAATTGCTAAAAATGTTGTAGATAAATTTCCATGTGATATTGTTAAAGATGACCTCATTATTTCGGGTTTAGGTAAATTTATGGTTAAGTCTATAGGAAAAGTTTTATTAAATTGTGAAATTGATAACCAGTTATACAAAAAAATTGTTTTTCACGTAGTTTACGACGATGCTATGCCATTTAATTGTATTTTAGGCCAGGAGTTTTTGTCTCAAGTGGTGATGTTAGTCAACGAGGGAAGTGTGTCATTTTTACCTGAAAATTTAGAATGGTTAGGGAAAATAGATTGTTTTGTAGGGTGTTGTTCTGGTGTTGTTTTAGATCACGTTCGAGACGCAACGATACGGGATGAGGTTATGAAGTGTGTGCAGCGGTACAAACCTATGCAATCAAAGGAGGCACCAATTGAACTCAAAATAGTGCTAAAGGATGACATCCCGGTATCACAGCGACCTCGACGTTTGTCACTGATGGAGCAAAAAGTTGTAGAAAAACAAATCGAAGAATGGTTGGAACAAGGAATAATACAGGTTAGTTTTTCTGAATATTCTAGTCCTCTCGTGATGGTGAAAAAGAAGGATGGTTCAATTCGAGTATGTGTGGACTACAGGCGATTAAATGAAAAGATAGTTAAAGACGAGTTTCCACTTCCGATTATAGATGATCTTATAGACAAATTGCAAAGTGCTAAAGTTTTCAGTGTGTTAGATCTGAAAAATGGGTTTTTTCATCTGAAAGTGAGTGAGGAGTCAATTCCTTACACAGCTTTTGTTACCCACCAAGGACAATATGAGTTTTTGAGAGCACCCTTTGGTTTGTCTGTATGTCCGAAGACTTTTATGAGATTTGTTAGTATAATCTTTCGAAATTTGATATCTCAAGGTGTGTTAATGATTTTCATCGATGATATAATAATTCCAGCTTCAAGTGAAGGTGAAGGATTACAAAGATTAAAGCAAGTGCTTGAGGTAGCTTCACAGTACGGACTGCAAATCAATTGGAAGAAGGCGAACTTACTGCAACGAGAAATTGAGTATTTGGGACACGTAATAAAGGATGGAGAAGTGAGACCAAGCACGGAGAAAGTTGAAGCGGTAACACGGTACCCCGAACCGAAGAATATAAAGCAGTTGCATAGTTTTGTTGGATTAACAAGTTACTTCAGGAAGTATATTAAAGATTTTGCCATTATATCCAAACCATTAACAGATTTGTTAAGGAAAAGTAAAGAATTTTTATTTCAGGAAGAACAGAAAATAGCTTTTGAAATTTTGAAAACTAAGTTGGTCAGCGGACCAGTGTTAAAGATATTTGATCCCAAGTTAAGGACTGAATTGCACACTGACGCATCAAGTATAGCATTTGCAGCCATACTCATGCAGGATCACCCGGACTCCGGCCTACATCCAGTTCATTACATGAGTCGGAAGACGAATGAAGCACAGAGTAGATACGCGAGTTATGAGTTGGAGGCGCTTGCTATAGTAGAGGGTGTGGTGAAATTTCGACATTATCTGTATGGGATTCATTTTAAAATAGTAACCGACTGCAAGGCGTTTGAGATGACACTTAAGAAAAAGGATTTGACGCCCAAAGTTGCAAGATGGGTACTTATGCTGAACGAGTATGATTATGAGATAGAACATAGATCTGGTACGCAGATGAGACACACCGATGCTCTAAGCAGAATGCCTACAGTTAATGTAATTTCATCATTGAATGACAGTATCAGGTCGGCTCAAGATAAAGATGATGGTTTGAGAGCAATTAAAGAAATTTTAAAGGAAAAAGCTTTTCAAAATTACAGTTTAGATAATGGAGTGTTATACAAAGGTGAAGAAAAATTGTTAGTAGTACCTAGGTGTTTAGAGAAAGAAATACTTAACAAAGTACACAGTATTGGACACTTTGGGAAGAAGAAGATGAAAGAACTATTGAATAAGGACTATTACATTAGAGATTTAGATAAGAAGATAGATGAATATCTAGTGAGTTGTATACCATGTTTGTTAGCTACGAAGAAAGAAGGAAAACAGGAAGGATTCTTAAACCCGATTGAAAAGGAAAATGTTCCGTTTGACACACTGCATTTGGATCATGTCGGTCCGCTTACCGAGACGAAGAAACAGTACAACTACATTCTTACAGTTATCGACGCATTCACCAAGTTTGTATGGTTATTTCCGACTAAGTCGACCACAACTCAGGAGACGTTAAGCAAGTTGCGGATACACCAGCAGATTTTTGGAAATCCTTGCAGAGTGATTACGGATAGAGGAACGGCTTTCACGAGCAGAGAGTTTGAGAGCTACTGTGAAGAAGAGAGTATCTGTCATGTGAAGATTACTACTGGTGTACCACGCGGCAATGGACAAGTAGAGAGGATACACAGGACTATCTTGCCAATTTTGACAAAATTGTGCATTGATAATCCTGTGGTATGGTATAAGCACGTAAGTAGTGTTCAAAGGGCGTTGAACAGTACGTTCCAAAGGAGTGTGAACACTACACCATTCGAATTACTAATGGGTGTGAAAATGAGGAATAAGGAAGACGTGGAAATTCTAAGTTTATTGCAAGAAGAAAATCAGTTACAGTACGATGAAAACAGGGAAAAGTTAAGAATCCAAGCTAAAGAACAAATATTAAAAATTCAAGAAGAAAACAAGAAAACTTATAATAGGAAGAGAAAGGAAAGTTCAAAATATAGAGAAGGTGATCTAGTGGCTATAAAGAGAACTCAGTTTGGCCCCGGGCTTAAACTGAAGCCCAAGTACCTTGGCCCATATAAGGTAGTGAAATGCAAGAGAAATGACCGCTATGACGTGGAAAAGGTAGACTCATCTACAGAAGGTCCCAGTAAGACGTCTAGCTCTGCAGACCAAATGAAGAAGTGGCCAGAGTATGACAGCGAAGGGCTGGAAGATTGAGCTTTTGTTTATCCACAGGTAATTTTTAATTCTGTTTTTTCTTATGTTTCAGGATTCATGTTATACCTTATACTTTCCGTTGTCTAGCATACCACTTGACGCAAGTTCTGAGGCATACCTACTCTATAATTTGTAATGTTGTGTTAGCGATGCAACTTTGTGGTCGTAGTATTTACTTATAAGTAACTTTGAGGTCATAATACCTATTTACTTGTGTTATGTTTTTGTGTTTAATTATAACAGTAGTACATTTGAAATGGTGTAGAGTTCATTGACGAGTTTGGTGTAATTAGTATGTAATTATTGTAAAATTCCTTTCAAGTAACATTTTGTAGTTTTGTAACGAGTAGTGATTTTGGTAAAATTAATATTTCATATTTTGGCTACCTATGTAACGATGGATGTGAGACTTCTTAAGTACTTATCATTGTATAATTTGTACGAGAGTAGTATATCTGGGGACAGATATGGATCAGGACGGCCGAATGTGGGAAACGGAACGTAAGGAGTGTGCGAGTGAGACGTATGAATGTGGAAGAGAGAGGGATGAGAGGAGGGACGCCATCTTATATTGCTTGCAACGACGAACGACGCACGCTCTGTAACCGTTTATTTGGAAATAAATAGTTTCTCATCAAAATAACTGTTTTTGCTGCTCCCCCGCTACATAGATATTATCAATATTATTCGGGTTGTCTTTTTTCAACAGACTTCAAAAAAGGAGGAGGTTCTAAATTCAATTGTATTTTTTTATAGTTGTTCGCGCGTATCTTCGATATTTATAGACCGATTTTGGTGGTTCTTTTTTGTTTGATTGAGTTTTCTTGCGAGATGGTCCCAATTTTTATTATTTTTTAAAACGTTCCAGTACTTTCCAAATAATCCTGAAAATACTACGATTTTGCGTTAACCACCTTGACGACTTGGTTATTATGAACCGATTTTTGGTTGGAAAAGGGATACCCTCAAGTGTCCTTTTAATTTAATTGACATTGGACCTTGGACTTCGAAGATATCCAAGGGAACTCCTCAAACTCAAATAGGATATGTATAGTGATTGTGATATTGGTAGATTTGTGACAATCCAAAACAAATCAAGTTATGGTCTGCGACGTTCTGGAATAGACTTGGACTACAAAAGCACAACAACTCTTTAAAAACAAACAGCGTAAATTTAGAAATTGAGTTATGGGCATTTTGAAAGTATATAAAATTAAAAAATATTACATGCTTAGACACTTACCACAAAAAAGTTAAAAATAAAAAAGCTTCTTTAAAAAAGAAAAACCTTCAAAAACCTAAAAATAAAAACAAAAACAGCTTCACATAGCTCTAAAAGGCAAAGAGTAATATTAAAATCACCAATACACATATCAATTTTAATAAAAAAAACGTCTAATGAAGTCGGGTGGGGATTTTAGAATAAAAAAAGTTTTCCTCTTTCGAGCCCCAACCGACTTCAATAGACGTTTTTCTATTAAAATTTATATGCGTATTTGTGATTACAATATTATTTCATGGTTTTTAGAGCTATTTTAAACGATTTTAGTTTTTATTTTTAGGTTATTTAAGGAGGTTATAACTTTTTTTCACTGGGATACATTTTTTTGGTGCCACATTATAAGTCAACCCTAATGATAATAATATCTAGAGAAAGAAAATTTTAAATTTCTCGCGGGTTTGAAATGACACGACTCGTTGGCCAGACTCTATACTTGGAAACAAGTTTCGTTTCTGTACCATACTTTTTTTTAAATTGGGCCAATAACGGCAGACTAATTTTTACAAACACTCTAACTTGGGATCTTTGTAGCTTTAAAAAATATTAGTGTTAAAACTGGTCAAATAAATTAAATATGGTATAAAATAACTTCATATTATTTCACAGATTTTTAACACTAGCATTTGTTCAAAGAGATCATCCTTAATATTATACGCAGATCGGCATACATGGCCCACGTCTGCCTAGTGTAGAACTCTTTAGCGATTAGTCTGCTGAAATGCACCCATTAGAACCCATTGGTATAGATAGAAATTAAACGAAGTGTCATGATGACAAATTACCGAGCTCTGTGATTGGTTGTTTTGCATGGAAATAGTACTATAAACCGGATTGAGCGCTTCGCCCCAAAACGAGCCGACAGAGAGGTCAAGTAGATGTATGTGTCCTTTTCTTCATTAGGGTGACCAAACCGTATGGTTGGCCGGAGACATACATAATACTTTTAACTGTTTAATATAAACTTAAATACCTAGGTAATTCTTTATTTATAATTAACACTTTTTTCCGCGTTTTTATTACGTTGCTTGCTCTTTTGTTTGTTTGAGCACAATTTTTGCAAACGATTTTATACTAAATTCCCGATGAGCTAGAGACTTGAAACTTTGAACACAGGTCAGAAATGGAAGGAAATGCAATATTACAGTGTTATTGAACTGATCTGATGATGGAGCCGGAAGAACGCCACAGGAACTCTATGATGAATGAAACTATATAACCCCATCGTGTTTGGGCTTGTTAGACTTGTCTTGACAAGTACTCTGACGGGAGACGAGGTTCAGGGTCGGGTGATGAAGTCTGGATTCCATGCCATAGGAACTCAATATTGAAATCATGCAACCCCATCGAGTTTGGACTCGTTTGAATCGTCTTGACGAGTGCTCTGTTGGGTAATAATATCCAAGAGTCTGATGATGGAGCCGGAAGAAGGCCAACAGGAACTTTGCAATAAAACCTTTCAACCCCATCGAGTTTGGACTCGTTTGAATGGTCTTGACGAGTACTCTGATAGGCGGTGGTATATTTTTAGTTTAGCTCGTTAACTAAAAAACAGAAAATTAATATTTATTAAAAAAAATATTTTTAAGAACAAGTTATTTATCACGTTTTTATTAAGTTGCTTTTTTGTTTTTATTTTTTAAATATGGTAATTCAACCAATTAAAATCTAGTTTATTCAATTCAATTTTATTTCAAGTGTAAATAATTACGCAATCTTAAAGTTTATTCCAATTTTGGATTTTTAGTTTTTTAAAAATTGCGTTGTTATTTTCTTGTCAAAATAGTTCCAAAAACCAAGTTTCATCGAAATCGGCCCAAAAACAAAAAAGTTGGACGCCATCTTGGATTTTTAGTTTTTTAAAAATTGCGTTGTTATTTTCTTGTCAAAATAGTTCCGAAAACCAAGTTTTATCGAAATCGGCCCAAAAACAAAAAAGATGGCCGCCATCTTGGATTTTTAGTTTTTTAAAAATTGCATTGTTATTTTCTTGTCAAAATAGTTCCAAAAACCAAGTTTCATCGAAATCGGCCCAAAAACAAAAAAGTTGGCCGCCATCTTGGACTTTTAGTTTTTTAAAAATTGCGTTGTTATTTTCTTGTCAAAATAGTTCCGAAAACCAAGTTTTATCGAAATCGGCCCAAAAACAAAAAAGATGGCCGCCATCTTGGATTTTTAGTTTTTTAAAAATTGCATTGTTATTTTCTTGTCAAAATAGTTCCAAAAACCGAGTTTCATCGAAATCGGCCCAAAAACAAAAAAGTTGGCCGCCATTTTTGATTTTTAGTTTTTTAAAAATTGCGTTGTTATTTTCTTGTCAAAATAGTTCCAAAAACCAAGTTTCATCGAAATCGGCCCAAAAACAAAAAAGTTGGCCGCCATCTTGGATTTTTAAAATTTTCTATATTGCGTTGTTATTTTCATGTTGAAATAGTACCAAAACCCGAGTTTCATCGAAATAGGCGCACAAACATGAATTTGATTATTATTATTAATTTTACCGTCTCGCCTGCGACCTCTAGCCATTTCAATAGAACAATTTCGTTTTTTTGGAAATCTGAAATGGTGCAGTATTTATGGTCACACTAGTTTTGTAAAGTAACATTTCCTATAGATTGAAATTCTTAAATTGAAATTCGGCGCCAAGGTCAAAATCGGAGTTGCCAAGATTGACACTTCTATTTATTACCACCTCACCGATGATAGCTGATTAGCATTATTGTAGATATCTAATTAAATCAAAAGAGTAAGTTCTGTTTTATATTACAATTATTATGTGTCATTCTAAATTAATATTTAAATAGTATATATTCGACTTCCCATTCCGAATCCTTAATTTTGATACACTACTTGATTGGTTGCGTACATATTTTTAGTCCTACTATCGTGGTATTATTGTTTAGTAATGGCAATTGTGCGAACGAGACACCGACCTCCACCTGGTGTTGTTTCATTCACACAGTAGTGCCTTCAGTCAATGTCGTCGATAGAATTTCAACTCTATGACAAAAGCAATAAAGTTGAATTTCTTTTAAACGATAAGTGAAAATTTTTGTAGAGTACTCACTCCCTATATAAACCTCCTTGTTGTTTTGTTTTGTTTGACATGACATACCTATACCACAGAATACATATACCAATACAGAGAAAAAAGTAATTTGTATTTTAAAAATACTAAATACCTCATAAAAAGTATTTCAAATAAAATACAAAATACATTTTGAAAAAAAGTATTTCAAATACAAAATACAAATACGTATTTTGTATTTTGTATTTGTATTTTAAATACATGTATTTCAAATAATTCACATCTCTGTCCATAACGTTGTTTGAGTTAAGGGCCCACCGAGCCTACACTAGCGCCGCCACTCAAGAAAAATCATTACAACGAAATAACTATGTTTAATAAAATTCTGAAAAATATAAATACTAGTATTAGTTATAAACTATTTTTGTATGCGTTTTTTCCTGGTTCAAATGTGTTTGTGTAGTTACAGCTTTTAACTACGCGAACACATTTAAAAAATAGTTGATAGGTAGGTATATTAGTTTTTATATTTTTCAGAATTTTATTTAACATAGTTATTTAGATTTTTTTCTTGATTGGCAGCGCTAGTGTACGAGGTTGTAGGTGGCACGCTTAAAATCACGCACGCGTACCAGTTTACTCGTTTTAAAATTGCTAGTGGTGAACTGGCTGGCACTGATGTTAAGTACTTAGGTACTAATGATTTTCTACCCTATTATGATAAACATGGCTCGTGAAACAATAAAGATATTTTGTATTTGTACTACGCGTTCATTTCACCATTGCCGTTACCTCCCGGCCCGTTTCGTCATACCGCACCCCCAGTCGGGTGACTGGGGGTGCGCCCTCCCCTGGCGCGGGAACCCTCCCCTGGCGCGGGAGGGTTCCCGCGCCAGGGGAGGGCGGTATGAAGAAACGGGCCGGGAGGTACAGATGCCGGCATATATATTGGCAAGAGAAAGAAAGGGACAAAAGATGCGCAGTAGCCCTAAACACTAACCCCCTTACTAATAAAGATTGAATAGCAGATGTTTAGTTACACAATGGGTACTCTCTGTCAAACTATTTGAATTTGACATTAAAAAGAAAGTGACAAAACACTGTGTAACTATGCAGCTGCTATACAATCTTTATTAGTAAGGGGGTAAGTTTATGGCTACTGCGCATCTTTTGTCTCTTTCATTCTCTTGCCAATATATATGCCGGGCAGTATAACGGCAATGATAAAATGAACGCGTAGGTAGTATAACAACTACTAATCATATTTATACAAAAGTATTTGAGAAACTTTCTTCCATGAATTTCAGGTGGTGGAGCACATTCCGGACCCTGAATGGACGCTCCTATGGTATCTGAGAAAGAAGTTACACCTCACAGGCACCAAATATGGGTGCGGGGAAGGAGGCTGCGGAGCTTGCACTGTCATGGTCTCGCAATATTACGAAAAAGAAGACGACATAAAGTATCCTTTAAAATAAAATTTTGGTAAAAACTGATCTCAAAGAGGCGATTGCGGTTTTTTTAAATTATCCAGTCCATATTATTAATTCTTACATATTCCCATGGTTTACCAGAGTTCTAACTTGACTTTAAACTGATGCGGCTGCGTGGCGCCGTTGGTTTGTCTCACCGACCGAGTCGCTTCAACTTTCAATTCAACATTCAAGTTGTACTGTGGCCCTACCATGAGTTGTTGCAAACTGTTTACGTTACAGTAAACTATCGTTTTCTCTCTTTCACTCGTATTGACTGTGAGCAGTATATCCGACAGTTTACTGAAACGTAAACAGTTTGCATCAACTCATGGTAGGGCCACTGTACAGCCGCCAGTCGCTAGGTCCCTCGAGGTGCGGTTGGGGTGAGTGCCACACACGGTCCCCCGTACAGCCCCTTGGCTGTTGGCGTAGTGGCGAGAGGGCAGGTGCCGGGGTTTTTTAGTGGGTATTCGCTCCTGGGATTCCACCGAGCTTTGACTTGGTGGAATTACGGGAGGTAGCCGTGGAGGGAGCCGCAACATTGAATGTTGCAGTCCCCTCCTGGCGAGTCCCACATGCCCCCTTCCCGATCACCTGCGGGACGGGAAGCGCGTAAATGCGTTTTTCCTCGGCATACAAAAAAGGTCTCTCGAGGTGCAAGTAATGAAATTGCATAATGATTTTGCACAACAGTTTATTGGATAGCTAAATTCATACAAACGAAAAAAGCCTATATTAAATTGGTAAAGCAATACAATACCGCGAGTTCCGACGCTTCCGCGACATCTATTATATTTTAAAGTAACTAAATTAACTTTGTACAACATCTTATCAAAAGTGGTTAAAAACACAAGTCAATTTGCGTCACTCAACATCAACAGTCTCGCCTCTAATCTGTGCGCTTTCAAGTTTCCGCCATATTTGACGTTTTTTGAGAAAATAGGGCAGTCGCAATAGCATGCCCTGAGGCATGCCTCTGTTGAAAACGAAAGAGGAACGGGGATTTTATAAATACGCTATAATATACTCGGCGTCAGAAAAATCGCACCTTTTCAAAAATTTCTTCAAAGTTAATTTAATCCTATGTAATTTAATGATAAGTGTTGTTATAAACTTTTTCCCCTTCGGACATCGCCAACAACAGTCTCTAGAAACCGTTGTGGAATACTCGTCGAACGGAATCAATTACTGAGATTCAGTTTGCGAGCAACATTACATTGCCTCATTTTTTTGCAATATTTGAGCAACTTCATGGGCAATAGTATCCATCTTGGGTGTTCCTTTTTTAATTGAACTGTTAAAGTGTGTTTTCTTTTCCCTATCATCTCAGCTTTACCCGCATTGACCCCTTTTATTTCCCATTTATGGCGGCGCAAGCAATAAGGTTTAATTATGGTAACTGTTATGTTAATTAAATCAAACTATTATTAATTGAAAGCTCATTAAAATTGTACTGTCAATAGATATCAACATTAAAACGTTAGCTAGCAATAGCAGGTGGCCAAGTCTAAACTTATTTTCGAAGAGGTGTGATTTTTCTGACTTCGAGTGTATATTAAATCAATATGTTGATGGATGGAATGGAGTGGATAGGAAAGACTGATAGACCGAATGAATAGAGAGCTGATGGTGAAATGACGTTAGGCAGAAAATACATGAAGATAAGGACGTAAGTATGTATGCTGCACCTCGATCTCTATTCAAATAAAGTAAGATGAGGGCAGTGAGAATAAACCTTGTTTAATTAAAGAGAATGAGAGACGTTAATTTGTTGGTAGGTACCTATTGTAAGTAGCTAAATGTTTGTTTGGATTTGAATTCTGATAATTTTATTTAAATCGAATAACAGACATATATCAGTAAACGCTTGCCTGACCCCAGTTTGCGCGATGCACGGTCTAGCTGTGACCACAGTGGAAGGAATTGGTTCAACTCAAGATAGACTACATCCAGTTCAAGAGAGAATAGCTAAATCTCATGGATCACAGTGTGGGTTCTGTACGCCAGGAATTGTAATGTCAATGTATACTTTACTGCGAAACAAGAGAAAAATTGAATATTTCGATATAGAAACCGCACTTCAAGGTAATCTCTGCAGATGTACGGGGTACCGGCCGATAATAGAAGGATTTAAAACGTTCATGGAGGGATGGGAAAAGCATTACGTAAAAGATGACTTAAAATCACCTTGTGCTTTGGGTAATGCTTGTTGTCGAGTGAAAGAACCAGAAAACGAGAGCGATTTGTTTAATAAATCAAAGTTTACCCCTTACGATCCTACGCAAGAACCAATTTTTCCACCGGAACTGAAGATCAATGATAGGAGCAAGGAGTTTCTTTATTTTAAAGGCGAAAATGTAATATGGATCAGACCGACAGAACTGCAAGACTTAATTTTATTAAAACATGCACTTCCACACAGTAAGATCGTTGTAGGAAACACAGAAATTGGTATAGAAACAAAATTTAAAAAGAAGTGTTACAAAATTTTAATATCACCTGCCAGCATAAAAGAATTGAATATTTATACAGCTTCAAATAATGGGATAGTTGTTGGTGCTGCATATACATTAACCGAGTTGCATAATTTTTTTGAAAAATTAATCATAGATAGACCTACCGAAAGCAAAATATTTGAGGCTGTTAAAAATATGCTACATTGGTTTGCGGGCAATCAAGTGCGTAATGTTGCCTCTTTAGTTGGTAATATTATCACCGCAAGTCCCATATCAGATCTTAATCCAATTTTAATGGCTTGCACCGCGGTGCTTAATGTTTCCAGTTCTAAAAGAGGTAATAAAAAAATATTCATAGACGAAAATTTTTTTACGGGATACAGGCAAACTGCTGTGGAAGATGACGAAGTTGTTGTATCAGTAGAGATTCCATACACTTCAGAATACCAATATTTTAAAGCCTACAAACAAGCAAGAAGAAGAGATGATGATATATCTATAGTGACAGCTTCATTTAATGTTACGTTTGATAGAAACCAATGTGGTATAATAGCTGACGCAAGGATATGTTTTGGGGGTATGGCTCCAACAACGATAATTGCTAAAAAATCATCAGACTTATTGAGAGGCCGAAAATGGGATGAGACAATGCTGCACGACTTGCTTGATTCTTTAACAGAAGAGGTAAACCTAGATGTTTCAGTACCTGGTGGCATGGCCGATTACCGTAAATCCTTGTGTCTTAGTTTCTTTTATAGGTTTTACTTACATGTTTTGGAGTCAATGTTAAAATCAAATGGTAAAATATTGAATCCTAAAATTTTAAGTGCTGCTAATGAAATACCTAATATGATCTCAAGCAGTTCACAATATTTTGAAATCAAAGATAAAATATCAGTTTCCGATGCAGTCGGGAAACCTATACCTCATGTGTCAGCCATAAAGCAAGCTACTGGAGAAGCCCTGTATTGTGATGATATTCCAAGTATAGAAGGGGAACTATTTTTATGTTTAGTATTTAGTAAGGAACCTCACGCTAAGATAAAATCGATTGACCCTAGCAAAGCAGTAGAGCTACCTGGCGTAGAAGCATTTTTGTCAGCTGCTGATTTAGACGAAGAATGTTACAAAATGGGCCCTATTATAAAAGACGAAGAAATATTTTCAAGAGACATAGTCACGAGTCGTGCGTGCGTTATTGGTGCTATAGTAGCAAAATCTGAAAGTATTGCAAGAAAAGCAAAGGAAATGGTAACTGTAATCTATGAACTAATTGAGCCTGTAATTATTACTACAGAAGACGCTATAAAATATAAGTCATATTTCCCTGGTTATCCACGTGTGATAAAAAAGGGAGATGTTAGCAAAGCTTTTAAAGAATCTGATCATATTGCAGAAGGAAGCATTAGAAATGGTGCACAAGAACATTTTTACTTAGAAACTATTTCAGCTTACGCCATCAGGAAAGAAGATGAATTAGAAATTATTTCAACTACTCAAAATCCTGCTGAAATTGCGGTAAGGGTTTGAAAATAATTATGAGACTATTATTATTATTGTAAACATCGAAATCACATATTTTATTGATTATTCCAGCATATCGCTTCGGAAGCTCTTCGAATACCAAATCACAAAGTTATATCGAAAGTAAAGCGAATTGGAGGAGGTTTCGGAGGGAAAGAAACTAGAGCAGCCTTATTGGCTGTACCTGTTGCAATAGCTGCTTACAAATTGAAGAAACCCGTACGAGCTGTTTTAGATCGGGATGAAGACATGCAGGTCACTGGCTATCGACATCCTTGTTTGATCAAATATAAAACTGCTTTCGATAACTCCGGCAAGATTACTGCTGCTGTTTTTGATATTTACAGCAATGCAGGGAATTCTATGGATATATCATGTTCGGTAAGATAATAAGAAACTCTTTAAAAGTTTATTCATATTTGTGTAAATTGTTGTTTAATTAATTGGTAGAAAAATACCTAACTCTAATTGAATTACTTTATATCATTTCAGATGATTGAAAGGATCGTAATGCATGTCGATAATTGTTATTTCATACCGAATATCGAAGTTAACGGATATCTTTGTAAAACTAATTTGACTTCTAATACTGCCTTTAGAGGTTTTGGGGCACCAAAAGCAATGCTTGCTGCAGAATGTATGATAAGAGACATTGCTGACGCGTTGAGCAAAGATTATGAAGAAATTATCAAAATAAATCTATACGAAGAAGGGCAACTGACCCATTTTAATCAGAGTCTTACATATTGTACTTTGACAAGATGTTGGAGTGAATGTATTGAAATTTCAAACTATTGGAAAAGGAGGAATGATGTTGAAGAGTTTAACAGGTGCGCATATTCGATTTCGCTATTCATAATAGGAGGTATGTAAATACGAGTGATGACTGACGGCAGTGAAACGTGGTCGCTAACTATGGGTCTCATAAGGAGGCTCAAGGTCACCCAGCGTGCAATAGAGAGAGCCATGCTCGGCGTTTACCTGCGTGATCGAATCAGAAATGAGGAGATCCGCAGGCGAACTAAAGTAATCGACATCGCTCGAAGGATTGCTCAGCAGAAGTGGCAGTGGGCTGGACACATAGCGAGAAGAACTGATGACCGTTGGGGCGGAGAGGTTCTTGAATGGCGACCGCGCACCGGACGACGCTCCGTGGGTAGGCCCCCGACAAGGACCGACGATCTGGTGAAGGTCGTGGGAAGCTACTGTATGCGGGCAGCGCAGGACCGATCGTCGTGGAGATTCTTGGGGGAGGCCTTTACCCAGCAGTGGATGTCGTGCAGTCGTGCGGCTGATATGATGATGAAATACAAGTAAGTATATGGTTTTTTATTAATATTTTCTTTTTTTTCAGATCTAACAGATGGAAGAAAAGGGGCATGGCCTTGGTTCCTACGAAATATGGCATATCATTTCAAACCGATTTTTTAATGCAAGCTGGCGCCTTGTTGCATATCTACAACGACGGTTCAGTTTTATTGTCCATCGGAGGTATTGAAATGGGTCAAGGGCTTTTTACAAAGATGATTCAAGTTGCATCTAGAGCATTGGACATAAATTTCGAAAAGATACATATAAGCGAGATGTCCACGGATAAAGTGCCAAACAGTTCACCAACTGCTGCTAGCATAAGCTCTGATATTTATGGAATGGCAGTAATAAATGCTTGTAACGTCTTAAAAGAGAGATTGCATCCTTATAAATATAAGAATCCGAATGGCACTTGGGAGGATTGGGTGACAGCTGCGTACTTCGACAGAGTGCAATTATCAGCTACAGGTTTTTATGCTGCTCCAAAAATAAAATACGATCCAAAGTCTAATTCAGGAGATCTATACGAGTACTTCACTTATGGAGTGGCGTGTTCAGAAGTATTAATAGATTGCTTGACTGGTGATCATCAAGTTTTAAGAACTGATATTGTTATGGACCTAGGGGAAAGTTTGAATCCCGCTATTGACATAGGTCAAATAGAAGGAGCTTTTATGCAAGGGTACGGTTTTTGTACACTAGAGGAAATGGTGTTTTCGCCAAGTGGAGAAGCGCTTTCTCGAGGTCCTGGAGCGTACAAGATTCCCGGATTCTCGGATATACCCAAAGAGTTTAATGTATCTTTATTAAAAGGTGCACCTAATCCTAGAGCAGTTTATTCATCTAAGGTATGTACCTACATATTGTAGTCCCGAGTGACCCGACTATTAATATTTAGGTATACTGTTTATAACTTTTTCACTCTACAAGATATAGTACTTTTTTGGACAGAAATCCATTACAAGTGACAACCACAACAGAGTGACAAAGTTCTAAAAATACGTATACAGTTTAGAACTTTGTGTTTTAATACTAATGATTATTAAGTAATTACGCGACAGGCGGTGACGTAGTCCAGTTTTTATTTCTAGTATTGACAGTAACTATTGTGGTTATTGAAATTGTATTTTATGAATAACATACGTGTACGTGATACATAGATGAAAAGTGAATGGAATCAATAATTATTGTCATATCAACCCACCCACAAGAAATTACATTTCATATAACTTGGCTTGGAGGTCGAAGACTTGTACTACTTATAACTTAATCATCTGTATGTTGAGGTTAGCTGAGGTCTGGAACATTGACCTAGAAATGTCCAAATGATAACAGTTTTGTAGGCAGCCACATGTTTCACGTTCGCGCTCAATTCAGAATGTAGTGTAGTTAATCTAGAAGTGCTTTAATCACTAAATGATTCTGGAATCCGCTTGTAAATCTTTTGTTAAAATAATTGTAACTGATTCAATCTAGGTAGTATCTTCAGTAAATGATTTACTTAAAGAAGACGTTACATTAAACCAACAGGTGAAGAATTAAGCGAGCAAGAGATGCATAAAAAATAAAGCATTATTTGGGATAATTAAACTGCAAATATATTTCAGGCAGTTGGCGAACCTCCACTCTTCCTGGCCGCTTCGGTATTCTTTGCCATCAAGGAAGCCATAAAATCAGCACGGATAGACAGCGGCGCACCTCCAGAGTTCAAACTGGATGTCCCGGCGACATGTGCACGAATACGAATGGCATGTGAAGACCATATTACAAAACAAGTGAGTACCTATACCATGTGTACCTACGAAAATAACCGGCGCAGCGACAAACTGTGGTGTACTATTAATATACAGGACATTTTGCGACCTCTAATTACAAAATTAAATATAAGGTCAAGGAAGTAATAAAAACAATTAGATGAGATAATTATGTTCGATATCTTTTTAAATTCACAGTTTTCAGCCACTTTTTATATCCTAAAAATTTAGGCGCGCACGCTCATCACCCTCACGCACGGGACGCGAGCAGGGAAGGCGAATGGCAGGAGGGGGGCTCGCGCGGGTCGACCAGGCCCCTATTTCACCAAATTGACATTTGTCAGTGAAATATGTCGGCAATTTTTACAGCACTTTCCTCATTTTAATAGGGGACAATTTGTGTTGTGAAACAGGGGATATTTTTTACAAGTCTACAATTGTCACGCAAACTTAACTCAGCTCCAATCTCATATCAAGAATTACTGACAAATCTACAAATATGTCGACTTGTAAAAAATATCGCTGTTTCACAACATACTTGTCCCTAATTAAAGTAATGACAATTGTAAAATTAACCGACATATGTCACTGACAAATGTCGACTTGGTGAAATAGGGCCCTGTTCGATGCGTAAACGGTGACAACCATTTCAAATTGTGTAGGAAAAAGTTTGGGGTAAAAAAGTAAAAAAAAAATTTTTTTTTACTTCATACATTGATTGTACTGCTGTTATTTTGAAAAGAGGTCCAAAAATTACCCTTTATTCTGTGGTATGGTGTTAGCCAATATTTTTTGTTCTGTGTTGCAGTGGTGAAGTAGGTAGGTAGCTACTTTACCACTGCACATAATAAAAAAACACCTAGGTACCTACCGATTATCACATGATGAGTTAAGGGTTGTTGGATGTGAAGTAAGATAATAATAAGTAGGTAAACAAATAAAAATAAGAAGGCTTGCTTGCCGCACCAGTGCGGACGTTTTAATGATAACCAATTTTTTTACGGCGCAATAAAAGACTAAAATGCCTGTACCTGCGGTTTGAAATGGATTCTTCATGCACCGTCATCACAGAATAGATATTAGTACTACGTCGTATACGATTTAACTTACATAAATATTATGTTGTTCCTTATCATATAATTATTATTATACAAAACGGAATACTTGCTCTAAATAGGTTGTAACACTATTATTTATTCTGTGGTTGTACATTGAGAAATTCTCCTAAACGCGATAACGATGTTACAACTTAAGAAACTTGCACTACGAGTGTGCTAAAAATAGCAAATTCCAAGTGATAGTGATAGTACTTACCTATATTCCGAAGAGAAGAAAATAGTTATTTTTATTTAGAGCATCGTTTATATAGAAATGCAATCATTATAAACCATCAAAAGTCGGTGTGTTGTGTAGTGTGCACACAATGCAACCAGTTTTACTACACCAAAAACTGTTTGAAAAGTTTTATGGAAAAGTTCAAAGTTTTGTCAAATATTTGACAGTATTCCTTGACCTTAAGGCCTGGTTTACATTAGTCAAGTAGACGACCGAGTCGAGTAGCGAGTAGAAATACATTGCTTGGTATGTTCGTCGATTTTAAAAGAACATCAAACACACCACGTAATGAACTTCTACTCTCCTAAAGCACTCTACCAAAGACTAAGATAATGTAAACCAGCCCTAAGGGAATTTTTCCCTAAATTTAGGAGATTCTTTTTTCAGATATATTTCTATCCGTGTAATTTCTGCATTTTATTTTCTATAATTGCGGTAAATACTTAGATATTTACCGATAGGTACAGAAATGAATTGCAGCAAAAATACCTTTTCAGGAATACTGTCCGTCATTTCTTTTTTGTTTATCCTCGCAGTCAGTAAAAATTGGGGGAACACTACAAATACACTTGTCTGCAAAAGTAAGTACTACAGAGGCCTATTTTCATACAAACGAGGTAACTTTGATGCTTTGGTTCTCCGTCCAGGATTAAACGGGGTGTGATTTGATAATGGCCATTCAAAGAGTAAATGGAGGAGGCCCAGATCGCTAAAGAAACCCAACGGATTAGAAGATTCGTTTAGGTCAGGGTTGAATTTAAAAAAATAACAAGTTAAAATTACATCAAAAGTATGGAAAATGTAACACTAAAAAGTCCGTTCGGTCTCTGGTGTAAACGACTCTTCTAATCCGTTGGGTTTCTTTAGCGATCTGGGCCTCCTCCATTTACTCTTTGAATGGCCATTATCAAATCACACCCCGTTTAATCCTGGACGGAGAACCAAAGCATCAAAGTTACCTCGTTTGTATGAAAATAGTCCTCTGTAGTACAATACTTACTTTTGCAGGCCAGTGTATCTGAAAAGACGTGTTTAAACGTTTACCACCTTTAAACTTTTTAAACTAAGTATTTGTTTGTTACAGGTTGTACCAACAATAACACAAGATGGCAAACCTTGGAATGTGATTGCATAAAGTTCATTACTTAAAATACTATATGGGGTTTTGAAATTGACATATTTAATCTATGCATAGATTAAAATGGTGGGATAACCAATGTCTTACTTACCTACAGCTACTACCTATCCCTATATTCCCAGATAGGTTCTCTCTTATTTTTACCGTTTTATAAGTCTTACATTTTATTATTACAATGCATAATTAATAATTGTTTAGTTTAAGTACCTATGCTTAAGTTTTATCTTTTGAAATACAAGTTGTTTGCATTATTTATTATGTTTCTTTATTATCTTAAGTTTTCATTACTTATACCTATTATCCTTTTGTTTTTCATGGTGTTATATAATGATCTTATTTTAGGAAAGTTACCAAAACTAGGTAAATAAGCATAGGTCATTAATTACTTACAGTCTATTTTTATAGTAACTTAAGTCTCTGATAAAACTAGTTCTGAGAATATTATCAAAATCTAAAAAAAATGTTAAGTACTGTATTCACCATTAGGTACTATGAGCCCCTAAGATTTTATTTTTAGATTTTAATATTTGTTACGTACAGGGATGATCGTCTTGATCTCACATTCCCGTAGTTAAATTACTTATAATGCGTAGTTTTAAGTTATCTGTGTTTTAAGGTGACCTTGTAACTAATATTTGAACAGGTTTTTGTTGTCCTTTCGACTGGTAAGACTACTCTTATTGGAGATACGGTAATATCTGACTCAAAAGAAAAAGTTGAAATACGTTGAGTTTTATGGTAAGAGCGCTATGATAAGTATACTGTCATTGAATTGATCCTTAAATGGGACAGATAAAGTCTTATTTGTTTATTAGCTGCGTCGTGATGCGCGTTCGCAACGCGTTAGGAAATTATCGTCCAATTCGTCCGTCGCCTTCAGTAGCCGAGAATACGCGACTTGTATCGGACGTTAGTGCAGTGCTCAAAACCAAACATGGGACAATTGAATTTGGAAGAAGAACCTGGTGTCAGTACCGAATTGGTATTCTTCGTCAATGGGAAAAAGGTAAAATGCACAAATAATCATTTTTCTATTGAATTTATTGAAAGTAGCTAGTTATTGATATTGAATTATTCAGTGTATAAGATATTTTTTTATTGACATAAAGTAGGTACCTATGTGGAAGATATCTAAACAATCACTAACGATTCTTAGATTTTTAACAAATAGAACAATAGAATATGAATAGAACAAAGTCACTAGTGACTCGGTAGCTCAGCGGTCAGAGCATTGGACCGGATATCCAAAGGTCGCGGGTTCGATTCCCGTCCGAGAATTGATCTCGTGCGAGTCGTATATTATTTAGTATTTTTAGGGTTCCGTACCCAAAGGGTAAAAACGGGACCCTATTACTAAGACTCCGCTGTTCGTCTGTCTGTCTGTCTGTCACCAGGCTGTATCTCATGAACCGCGATAGCTAGAAAGTTGAAATTTTCACAGATAATGTATTTCTATTGCCGCTATAACAACAAGTACTAAAAACAGAATAAAATTCATATTTAAGGGGGGCTCCCATACAACAAACGTATTTTTTTTTTTTGCCCTTTTTTGGTACGGAACCCATCGTGCGCGAGTCCGACTCGCACTTGGCCAGTTTTTTAAAAATAGCATTGCGTTGTGTTGTGAATACAAACATTTCAAATTTAAAAAATAGAACAATGTTCTATTCTATATAAGGTTATTTTTAGTATATACGAAACCTGAAAACTATTTGTTCAGAATCACTAATAGAATCGATTGCAATATTATGTTATATTTTGACTAAATAATATTTACAAAACTATAATAAACGCACACCCTACTAACGGGACAACACAAAAAGCTTGTAACTTCGTGAGTTTTTAAGTTATCATTATAAATTTTTTTATGCTGATTCTAAAAATGAAAATATGTGACCCGTGTTTTGGCTTTCGTATATACAAAAAATAATGTTGTATGTATCATATTACCTAGTTATAATTTCATAAAAGAGTTTTTAAATAATTTTCAAGACCCTCATTCTTAATTGGCTATTGTAGATTAGTATCTACCTAGCTAGGGGGAGACGAAATATTAATAGATACGCGCTACGTAGTATGGTCGCCTCCAGAAAGCGGAATGAACCCTAGAGTACTTTGTCATACCAACTCAAGTCATCAATAATGTATGTTGCAACTTTACTTTTGAGAACAACACAATAAATTGGCCCGACATATTGTTCAGCTACTACATAAGGTTGATACCTATACTATTTTCATACGCGAAAACAAGTCTTGATTTGCAAACAATGATTAGATTTGATAGGTCAATTTTCGATGTAAATTTGGTATCTGATCGAAGATGTAAATATCTTTGTTGCCAGTGGTCCCTTCTCCTAGTCCCTGGAAGGGAACACGGAGCTTTTTGTTTGTGGTCCTTACGAAAAGATATAATAGGTACTACCGAATTAAATTGAACCATAGTAGAATGAACTACGTGCCGGACTACAGCTGCGCCACAAAAAAAAAAGTTGGAAATCTGACTTTTTGACTATCCCATGATGAAGTCGCTAATTTGTCGGAATTTGTCGCACAAAAACCAGAATTTGTCGGTCTTGCGTTTAGGAGATACGTGTGGCCCAGCTGTAGAGACGTCTCTACAGCTGCGCCACACAGATCTCGAAAACGGAAGGTCGTAGCGAAAATCTGATTACTCGTGTGTGCAGCCGTTAATTTGTCGGAATTTGTCGCACAAAAACCAGAGTTTGTCGGTCTTGCGTTTAAGAGATCTGTGTGGCGCAGCTGTAGAGACGTCTCTACAGCTGAGCCATACAGATCTCGAAAACGGAAGGTCGTAGCGAAAATCTGATTACTCGTGTGTGCAGCCGTTAATTTGTCGGAATTTGTCGCACAAAAACCAGATTTTGTCGGTCTTGCGTTTAAGAGATATGTGAGGATATGCTGTGGAGACTTTTCTACCTGGATCTTGAGAAAGGAAGGTCGTAGCAAAAATCTGATAACTCGAGTGTGTAGCCGTTAGTTTGTCGGAATTTGTCACCAAGAATCAGAGTTTGTCGATCTTGCGTTTAGTAGATATGTGAGGATACGCTGTGGAGACCTTTTTACCTGGATCTCGAGAACGAAACGTCGGAAGCGTATCCTCACATATCTCCTAAACGCAAGATCGACAAACTCTGATTCTTGGTGACAAATTCCGACAAACTAACGGATACACACTCGAGTTATCGGATTTTCGCTACGACCTTCCTTTCTCAAGATCCAGGTAGAAAAGTCTCCACAGCGTATCCTCACATATCTCTTAAACGCAAGACCGACAAAATCTGGTTTTTGTGCGACAAATTCCGCCAAATTAACGGCTGCACACACAAGTAATCAGATTTTCGCTACGACCTTCCGTTTTCCAGATCTGTGTGGCTCAGCTGTAGAGACGTCTCTACAGCTGCGCCACACAGATCTCCTAAACGCAAGACCGAAAAACTCTGGTTTTTGTGCGACTAATTCCGACAAATTAACGGCTGCACACACGAGTAATCAGATTTTCGCTACGACCTTCCGTTTTCGAGATCTGTGTGGCGCAGCTGTAAAGACGTCTCTACAGCTGGGCCACACGTATCTCCTAAACGCAAGACCGACAAATTCTGGTTTTTGTGCGACAAATTCCGACAAATTAGCGACTTCATCATGGCATAGTCAAAAAGTCAGATTTCCAACTTTTTTTTTTGTGGCGCAGCTGTAGTCCGGCACGTGAATGAACTTAGATATTTGTAATGCAGTCAATGACATTTTATGAATTCTATACTTTTTAGTCCGTTTTTTTATCTCTTGAATATAACTGTTTCCTCCTGCCAAAAGATGCAGGTTCGAATCCTGCTCTTGGTAACTGTATTTTCCATTTTTTTTCATTCTGCTTAATTACATTATGAAAAATTTACTAAAAAACTACTAAGTAGGTAGTTATTTATTTGATTTTTAATGCATCTTAAATAGAGCCAAATTAAATCCACTAGCTGGACACAATATAGTCCATATTCTTGAAGCCCAACAAGTTTCTAAGTTTTTTATTCCAACACTTCACCTGCTTATGAATTAAACCATAATCTATCTAAAAAATATCATTCAAGTACCTAACTATAGATCGCAATATTATTTAGTATAACATTACATCATTTATTGCAACAACAATTTAGTCGCGTTTGCATAAATTTGCAAATATTTAAAACCGGGTTACGTATGTATTGCATATTGTAAGTAACATGAGTACCTATTAAGTTTGCGAAAGATAACCCTTTAGTTGACGTAAAAGGTTGCTTACAATTAATAAGTGTTGAACTGCGCAATAATAGCTTTCATGATTTAATTCATTGTTTTTATTGCTAGAATATACACGGTTAATTTTTAAGCACTAAAAATGAAATGGGGTTTTCAGACCACGTAAATGAACAACTTTTACTGTGGGGCCAACCAGGAAATCGCGAAAAAAAAATCAGATGTTCCATAGTCGAGTCACGTGCGAGTCTGACTCGCGCACTTAGGGTTCCGTACCAAAAAACAGCAAAAAAAAAATCACGTTTGTTGTATGGGAGCCCCCCTTAAATATTTATTTCGTTCTGTTTTTAGTATTTGCTGCTATAGCGGCAATAGAAATACATCATCTGTGAAAATTTCAGCTGTCTAGTTATCACGGTTCATGATATACAGCCTGGTGACAGACAGACAGCGGAGTCTTAGTAATAGGGTCCCGTTTTTACCCTTTGGGTACGGAACCCTAAAAAGCTAAGATCATGCCCACTTAAATTTTCTCTTCATATTTTTTGAATAACTCTTCAACAGTTTTCATTCTTTCTGTAAGTTTTAAAATCCATTTTAGCTCAAAGTGGCCACTTAGCTCAAAGATCTTAGATCTTGACGAGTTATTCAAAAAATATTAGAGCTAATTTAGGAGGGCATGATCTTAGGGCTTAGTAGCAAAAGGACCTATTCGCAAAATGCCACACGGCCAAAAAAGGCCACGTTCTCGGAATCACTTATTCTCGAAAGGACCTATTCGCATAATACCTCATTCTCGAAAAGACACATTCGCATAATGCCTTATTCGCGTAATGACCTATTCTCAAAAGGACACATTTTTTTAAATACCTGCCAGCTTTAAAGTTAATAGCAAATGATTGGTAATTATCATGTATTAATAAGTAAAATACATTTTTATTACATTTTAATCCGTCAGCTCCGCTATAGATATAATATTTGATAAGAAATATAAAAAAATATTGACTAAATTAGAGACAGGAAATTACTGTGGAACAATTCTTCAAACAAATTATTTATTTGCAACTTTTAATGTAAAATTGCAATACAATTTTTTATAATACATCTACTTCTTACCTAATAATTATTGACATTACAAATAATAATGATTATAAAAAGAATAATTCATACCTTTCCTTTAAGTATAGTAATCTGGCATACTCTTGTTGATTTTTAATAAAATGATAAGAAATGACGATTATAAGTTAGTATTTTTTCATATTTATATGTATATGAATTATTTTACCTTTCTGAAATACTCAATTTCTGGTTTTATAAACAATACAGTGTGTCCAATCTACTTTAACCCCCTTTCAGGATTGCACTTTATCGAGGGACACATTGTATACAGGTATAATTTTACTAACAAACACTTAGAGAAAAATGAGGCATTTTGAGAATAGGTCATTCTGAGAATCAGTCTTTCTGCGAATGAGTCCAAAGGAGAATAGGGCATTCCACGAATAGGGCATTTTGAGAATGAGGCATATCGCGAATAAGGCAATATGCGACTGCAGGGCATTTTGCGAATAGGTCCTTTTGCTACTAAGCCGATCTTAGCCTTTTTAAAATATTGACCAGACCCCGAAATACGTAACTCTGTTGCTAACAATTCTCGATTGAAATCGCAGTTGCATTGCTGCTTTAAGTAAGATAGTTGTCACTGGTTCCAAGTAAAGCAGCAATGTAACTGTTATTTCTGTCAGAGTTGATTGCAACAAAGTTACATAATCAGCCCCTTGGTTTACGAGTAATAAAAATAAATGTATTGGCGGCGTTAGTAGTGGGTAGTAGGGCGCCTTAAGGGTGCATCGTGCGTCCACTATCGTCGCCAATCAAGAAAAAAACATTACAACGAAACAACTAAGTTTAATACAATTCTGAAAAATATAAAAACTAGTAGGTATTAGTTATAAACTATACAGATTGTAACTACACAAACACATTTAAACCAAGAAAACGCATACAAAAATAGTTCATAACTAAATACTTTTAGATTTTAGTACTAGTACCTACTATTAGTTTTTTGTTTTTCAGAATTTTAATAAACAGTTATTTCGTTGTCATATTTTTTAAGGTTCCGTACCCAAAGTGTAAAAACGGGACCCTATTACTAATACTCCGCTGTCCGTTTGTCTGTCACCAGGCTGTATCTCATGAACCGTGATAGCTAGACAGTTGAATTTTCACAGATGATGTATTTCTGTTACCGCTATAACAACAAATACTAAAAACGGAATAAAATAAATATTTAAGAGGGGCTCCCATACAACAAACGTGTTTTTTTTGTAATTTTTTGGTACGAAACCCTTCGTGCGCGACTCCGACTCGCACTTGGCCGGTTTTTTCTTTATTGGCGGCGCTAGTAGAGTCTAGAGGACGATTTATGAACGGTAAAAGGAAAATTACTTACTTATCGTACCACTTGCATTTTCATTGTAGGTAGTGTAGGAAATGAAGCGATCTTTTGTATGGAGACCCCAACATTAAATCCTCAGTCGATGAAACTTCGCAGGGATGCAATATAGTATGAAACAAAACCTATGCACAGTACAAATATTCAATAACAAAAAAAAATCGATTTTGATAATTTAAAGAATATGTTTCATTTATGATACTTTATCATACTGTAAAGTTTCGTCTAACGAGGATTTACTGTGGTGGTCCACTACCTTCCTTTCCTACACTAATTGACTGTTTGTTGCAACAAATGGTAGCTAGCTACTTCTTTATGTAGTATGCCGAAGGTCCTGCCTGGGTTCAAAACTCTGTACTTAGAAATGTTTGTGTGGAGAATGTAAACTATTATTAGGTATAGGTTGCCGAGTTTTGGTCCCTGAATTATTAAATGTTATGTTAGAAACGTACGAACGAATGCGGAAATTGTACGAATGTGTGAAGGCCTTACATAGCTTCAAATTACTGTCGTGAATTCTTTGATTATTATGATTGATTATTGATCACTCTCGCTTAACACTTTGTCATAGCAACTTTTTTATGTTTCAAACTGCGAGACTTGTCAAAAAAACTGCTATGACAAAGTATTAGAGTGTTAAGCGCTTTTATTGCTGTACCTCCCGAACGGCCAAAGCAGTATCAAGCCGAAGAAGTCTTAAGTAACGTACCCACTGATTTAGTAGAATTTTTATTAATCGATCAAACTATCAGCCGAGAGGTCCGATAGCAAGGTTGACCCTTGCCTTTAGATATGACGACACGGTCAATAGTTTCAAACATAATTTATAGTTGTCAAGTTAATTTGCTAAAATAACATTATTGCGTCATTTTATCATTGTGTTATTATTACATCTCGCGCCAATTATCTGAGAACCAGGGCTTTTGAGAAATTACGACATGCATGTTTGATGCACTTTTTTAATATATTTTCTAGGTTAAAAAAATTACTTCTATACAAAATTCTTCTACTTATCCACCCAGAATAATGATAATGCTGATGATACAAAATTGACTCTAATAATAGGTAGTTCATTCTGTCGCCGATTTCAACACGTTTTATTTGCTATTTATTGCAAGAATTTATTGCATTTTTGCTTGTCCTAAGCAGCTACTGTCCAAGCGAGCGAGTTGAGTCTTAAATAAAATAGTCTTTATTTTCTGTCTTAGTTTTAGGCCACTTTTCTATGGTTTTGGATCTTATCCACAAACTTAAGATCTAAAAAATAAATTTAAAAAAATTAAAAACCCTCCTGCATAAAAAGACAAGTCAACTGAAAAGATGGAAACAAGATTAAATATTAATGGCAACATTATAACATGCAGTCGGAGGCATGTATAAAGAAAGTGACATTATGAATGATTTCAGTGACATTATGAATTATAAGTAAGTGACATTATTAATAAGTGACATTATGAATGATCGGAGGCATGTATAAAGAAAGTGACATTATGAATGATTTGAGTTATATGCCTCCTACTGCATGTTATAATGTTGCCTTTAATATTTAATCTTGTTTCCATCTTTTCAGTTGACTTGTCTTTTTATGCAGGAGGATTTTTATTTTTTTTTAAATTTATTTTTTATTTATTTCTTTTTAGTTATTATTTATTACAATCATGATATACCTTTTTACCCGACTGGAAGAGGGTTATGTTTTTACCCGACTGCAAGAGGGTTATGTTTTTCGCGCGTATCTTGTAAGTTTGTATGTAATATTCTTTATTACCTCATATCTTTCAAACGGCTGAACGGATTTCCATGATTAACATATCGTTAGATTTGTCTCGTCAGCCCAAGTGTTCTTAAGAAGGTGGCGTTATAATAAAACCAACATGGCGGCTGAACGGTGCTATTATACGTAGCGAAAAAAAAATTTTTTTTTTTAGAATTCTGCAATATGGGTGTCAAATATAAGGATTTCAAAAAGGTATATCATATAAATAATAACTAAAAAGAAATAAATAAAAAATAAATTTAAAAAAATTAAAAACCCGCCTGCATAAAAAGACAAGTCAACTGAAAAGATGGAAACAAGATTAAATATTAAAGGCAACATTATAACATGCAGTCGGAGGCATATAACTCAAATCATTCATAATGTCACTTTTTTTATGCATGCCTCCGACTGCCTTTAATATTTACTCTTGTTTCCATCTTTTCAGTTGACTTGTCTTTTTATGCAGGCGGGTTTTTTTTGAAATCCTTTTTATGAGACCTTTAATTTGACACCCATATTACAGTATTCTAAAAAAAAATTTTTTTTTCTACTACGTATAATAGCACCATGCAGCCGCCATGTTGGTTTTTTTTATAACGCCACTTTCTTAAGAACACTTGGGCTGGCAAGACAAATCTAACGATATGTTAATCATGGAAATCCGTTCAGCCGTTTAAAAGATATGAGGTAATAAAGAATATTACATACAAACATACTTACAAGATACGCGCGAAAAACATAACCCTCTTGCAGTCGGGTAAAAAGATACATTTCTTATTCAATAAATAATTAGCGCTGTTTCCATTGCAGCATTTGAAATTAATTAACGAAAATTTTATTTGTTGATCTTATATACTTGTAAATACCTACAAGAGAGATATAAAAAACATGACAACAAAGTCACATTATTTATTATTAGAATAATTACGTTATTTATGACGGTTGTGATGTTAGGCCGCTATGCGCGTGGGGGCAAGGCGTGGGCATATTCCGTGGCATAGGTGTGCCCTGAAGCCTCGCCTCACCCACCCGCCATTTCACCGTCATAAAGTCAAACCGTCAAAAAATAGCTTCTTAAACATCGCGATGTAATAAAAGAAGCTATTTTTTTTATTGTACTTCTACATTTTAGGTGGTGGAACCGAACCCCGACCCAGAATGGACGCTGCTGTGGTACCTGCGTAAGAAGTTGCGCCTGACCGGCACCAAGTTGGGGTGTGCGGAGGGCGGTTGCGGGGCGTGCACCGTCATGGTGTCCAGATACAACCGGCAAGATAATAAGATTGTGTATCCTTTTAAATAAAACCATGAACAACCTGAGTGGTGCAGTGGTCAACATGCCGGTCAACTACGCAAGAGGTCCCGGGTTCGATTCCCGGCTGGGCAGAAATTGAAATGATGATTTTTAATTGATGTGACTTAGTTTGGGGCTAGATGGCGCTGTGTGAATTGTCCAAGCAATTATTATTATTATTATTATTATTATGAACACGAATATTGGTTGCTGTTTAGAATTTGAGTTTTTATTATTTATTTTCTTATGTAAGTCTGGATTATTGTCTGTAATCTGCGACCAAACAATTGTATTGCTGTTTACGACAGCAAAGTAATTTAAGAAGAGATAATTTAACTTAGTATAGGATCCAACTAGTTTATACACTAAGAAACATGTTTGTTTATCGCGCAGACGTAGGTATGTACTTCGACACTACGAGAAGTACCTATTCTAGAATCGTAAAGTTAAGTATCTGCTACATAACATAGTACTTGTATAATTATTTTGATGTCTCCATATAACCTTCATAACAATTAGTTTTTCAATGAGATTTCTTATAATATGTGTTCAGTCATTTTGCAGTAAATGCTTGTTTAGCACCAGTGTGTGCCATGCATGGTCTAGCAGTTACCACAGTCGAGGGTATTGGTTCCACGAAGACCAAACTGCATCCAGTGCAAGAACGAATCGCTAAAGCTCACGGATCCCAGTGCGGGTTCTGCACTCCTGGCATCGTCATGTCCATGTACGCTTTAATAAGAAGCTGTAAAAAGATTAAATATTCCGACTTGGAAGTTGCATTCCAGGGCAATCTATGCCGATGCACAGGCTACAGAGCCATTATAGAAGGTTACAAAACATTTATCGAAGATTGGGAAACCCAAAGGCTTGTGGACGCTAGTTCCAAAATCTCGCAAAATGGAGTCTGTGCCATGGGCAAAGACTGTTGTAAAAATAAGACTGACAATAACGAAACAAAAAGTGAGACGGAATACATTTTTGACAAATCATCTTTTCTACCATATGACCCCAGTCAAGAGCCAATATTCCCACCTGAACTAAAGTTATCGAACACATACGATAATGAATATTTAATGTTTAAAGGAAAGAATACCAAATGGTATCGTCCTACAGAGTTGACCACTATTTTGCAACTGAAAGAACAATATCCAGACGCGAAAATAGTCGTCGGTAATACGGAAGTTGGCGTCGAAGTAAAGTTTAAGCATTTTATATACCCAACTATTATAATGCCAAACCTAATCCCAGAAATGAACAGCATTACTGAAAATGGTAACGGTTTAACGGTTGGCGCAGCAGTGACTCTCATGGATATGGATAACACATTTAGACAATACATGGAAACACTACCAAAATACAAAACACGGACATTGGAAACTATTGTAGACATGTTAAATTGGTTTGCCGGTACACAGATAAGAAACGTAGCAGCACTAGGTGGAAACATTATGACTGGTAGCCCTATTTCAGACTTAAATCCAATTTTAATGTCGTTGAGGGTCAAACTGAATCTTCTCAGTAAACAAAATGGCCAGCGATCAGTGCTAATGGATGAAAAGTTCTTTACGGGGTACAGGAGGAATGTAGTCAAACCTGACGAAATTTTGTTATCTATAGAGATACCATTTTCTAAAAAATATCAATACGTGAGAGGTCTCAAGCAAGCAAAAAGACGAGAAGACGACATATCTATCGTTACCGCTGCAATAAACGTAGAATTCCAAGATAACACAAATATTATTAAAAATATTGACATTTCGTATGGTGGTATGGCTCCAGTGACAGTGATAGCTACAAAAACAGGCATATCACTCAAAGGCCAAAAGTGGAATGAAGAGATGCTGGAAAAAGCTTATTCCCATTTATTACAAGAGCTTCCACTGGATCCTTCAGCTCCAGGTGGTAATATACAATACAGGAGAGCTCTAACTATGAGTCTGTTTTTGAAAGCTTATTTAGCTATAGCTAGAGAAATGAGCCGTGATTACGTTACTGATGATCTTATCAAGCCCTATCACAGTAGCGGCGCTGAACAATTTCACGGTGGGATCCCAAAAAGTTCTCAATATTTCGAGTTAGTAGGAGATAAGCAGATAAAATCTGATATGGTTGGACGACCGATTCAACATATGTCAGCTTACAAACAGGCTACAGGCGAAGCGATATATTGTGATGACATACCCATAGCTGAAAATGAGCTGTACTTAGCTTTTGTTCTGAGCTCTAAAGCGCACGCAAATCTGAAATCTGTTAATCCTCAAGAGGCATTGAAACAACCTGGCGTCGTTGCATTCTTTTCACATAAAGACTTGACACCAGAACAAAATGAAATTGGTCCGATATTTCACGACGAAGAACTGTTTGCAAGCAAAAAAGTGATTAGTCAAGGCCAAATTATTGGAGTAATTGTAGGAGTGGATCAACAAACTGCTCAATCTGCTGCAAGAAAAGTAAAAATTGAATACGAAGAGCTCCAGCCCATAATCGTAACTATCGAAGATGCAATCAAGCATAATTCGTTCTATCCACAATTTCCAAAAACCATAAGAAGAGGAGATGTGAAATCAGTTTTTGAAGATAAAAACAACGTAATAATAGAAGGGCAATGCAGAATGGGTGGGCAGGAACACTTTTATTTAGAAACACACGCTGCCTTCGCTATACCTAAAAAGGAAGATGATGAATTAGAAATATTTTGTTCAACACAACATCCGTCTGAAATAGTGGTAAGTAATATTAGTAGAAGTATATTAAATCACAATAATATGAACGAGGATCGACAGCTCTCTTAACCAAAACTTGTGATATTTTTTTCAGAAACTTACCAGTCATATTTTACATGTTCCGATGAACAGAATTGTGGCTAGAGTTAAGCGACTGGGTGGCGGTTTTGGAGGAAAAGAGTCACGAGGAATGCTAACTGCTCTACCAGTGGCCTTTGCAGCTCACAAACTCCAGAAGCCAGTTCGCTGTATGCTTGATAGAGACGAGGACATGTTGATGACTGGTACCAGACATCCGTTTTTAATAAAATACAAAGTAGCAGCTACTAAAGAAGGAAAACTAATGGGTGCTATTGTGAACATTTACAATAATGGAGGCTATTCAATAGATTTGTCTGGTCCTGTAAGTAATAAATAAGTATTTCTCAATGTGTTATTATACCTAAATACCTACTATTATCTATTTATTAATTATGGTATTTTGCAGGTAGTAGAAAGAGCAATGTTCCATTTCGAAAATGCTTACTATATACCGAATGTTGAAGTAACTGGTTATGTTTGCAAAACAAATTTGCCGTCTAATACCGCATTCCGGGGTTTTGGAGGACCACAGGGAATGTTTGGTGCTGAGAATATGATGCAAGATGTAGCTGCAGTTCTGGGAAAAGATCCGGAACATCTCAGCAAGTTTAATTTGTATCGTGAGAATTCAACTACACATTACGGACAAGTATTGACGCATTGTACTTTACAGAAATGTTGGGACGAATGTGTTGAGAAGAGTAATTTAGTTGAAAGAAAGAAGAATATTGAAAATTTCAATAAGTATGTTAATCATAGCAAAACTAAACTTAAACTACTGTTGAATCATTAGTTTCGATAAAAGTGGTTTGATTCATATTTTATTTGACTTGTTTGCAGGCAACATCGCTGGCGAAAACGTGGCATTTCAATAATTCCGACTAAATTTGGTATAGCGTTTACTGAGAAACTGTTAAATCAAGCTGGTGCACTAGTAATGATTTATGTAGATGGATCAGTGCTCTTATCCCATGGTGGTACTGAAATGGGCCAAGGTTTACATACAAAGATGCTTCAAGTAGCATCGCGTGTCCTTGGAATTGATATATCCAAGATTCATATCAGTGAGACAGCGACTGATAAAGTCCCTAACACATCAGCAACAGCGGCGAGTGCTGGTTCCGATCTTAACGGAATGGCTGTTCTTGACGCATGCCAAAAACTTGTCAAACGCCTTCAACCGTATAAAGAAAAGAATCCTAACGGAAAATGGGAGGACTGGGTCATTGCAGCTTACCTAGATCGAGTTAGTCTATCTGCTACTGGATTCCACGCAACCCCAGATATCGGCTACGATTTCAAAAATAATACTGGCAAGCCATTTAACTACTTTACCTTTGGGGTCGCTGTTACGGAGGCGGAAATCGATTGTCTAAGTGGCGATCACCAAGTTATAAGGACCGATATAGTTATGGACTTGGGTGAAAGCATAAATCCAGCTATAGACATTGGCCAGATCGAAGGTGCTTTCATACAGGGATATGGATTGTTTACAATGGAAGAATTGATTTACTCCCCAACCGGTACACTGTACTCGAGGGGCCCGGGTGCGTACAAGATACCTGGCTTTGGTGACATTCCGCAAGAATTCAACGTTTCTTTACTGAAAGGAGCTCCGAATCCTAGGGCTGTATATTCGTCAAAGGTAAATATTTTTTTCTTTGATGACGTTTATCACATTGCTTTTGACTTGATGCTCATTTGTTTGTATTTTATTACAGGCTGTGGGCGAGCCACCTCTTTTCTTGGCGAGCTCCGTATTCTTCGCGATCAAAGAGGCAATAAAAGCAGCGAGGGCAGATGCGGGTGTACCGCTGCACTTTGAACTCGAGTCGCCGGCGACATCCGCGAGGATCCGGATGGCTTGTGAAGATCATATCACTAAGAAGGTTGGTGTAGATATTTTTGCATTGGAATATTCTTTAAAATAACTTGAAAAGAGGGAAGAATAACAAATAAAGAGAAACAAATGACGTAAAACCCTGCGCACATAACTTTGATGATGTTTTTGACAACGTTGTGTTCTGCAATAATCAAATTCTGAATTTCGTATCGGAGTGAAGGTTTACTTCACGTTTCGTTCATCGATTTATGTACTTCCATTTTTATTTAATTTTTAGATTGTAGGCATCCACAATGCTATTTTAACACGTTTTTACTAGGTTGCTTTCTCGTTTGTTTGTTTGTTTCTCCACAAAGTTTTATATTAAGATCTTACTAATGTTATAAATGTGAAAGTTTGTGGATTTGGATGTTTGATCCTCAATTACGCAAAAACGGCTAACCAGATATGGATGAAATTAGACACACAGATAGTTTAAAACATAGGATACTTTTGATCCCGGTCAAAGGTTCCCTAGGGATTTTCCGAAAACCACGCGGACGAAGTCGCGGGCGGAAGCTAGTAAAGTAATTAATATATTAGAAAAAATACTAGAAAAAATAGAGTCACCCGTAGCAGCTCAAGACTTACATTTTGTATTGTATGTGTACTTAATAAAAAAACTTATTTGTTCCAGCTTGACAAACCGGACCCGAATAGTTTCACGCCGTGGAACGTTGTCCCTTAGTAATCGGAGAGTGTGAATACCAACATTTCATCAAACTAACATAGTTTATTTTAATAAGATGCCATATCGTACGCAACAAACTTTTGTTGCAAATTATTTTTTGGACAAATAAATATTTCGATAAATATTATAACTGTTGTTTTACTACTGTATGTTATGTATACATCTAGCAGCACGAGGCATTACAAAATGATTACCTCTATCAATTTTATAGTGGGATAAACTTAAAACACATAGGTATATTAATAGATAAATTTATTTATTTAAAATCATATCTAATATAATACAATAATGTGACTATTTAACAGTGTTCAATAAATTAAAGATTGCAATAAATGTGGTGAAAATGATATTGCTCGTTTCAGGATGGCATTGTGTATGTTAAATGTGCTAACAAAATTTATACATATTTTAAATTTAATTCAATTTAAGTAACAATAAATCTATTGTAACATCTTGCACCTTTCTCCGTGTAGGTTTTTTATTTCTAGAACGCGAGTTTACGATTATAACATAAAAATTTACAAACCTATTCTAATTTGATTAATTTTAATCTAAAGATCAAATACAGTGGAAGACAATTAAGTTGTCAGGGAAATAATTATTATACTTAAAATGATTTGAATATCTTAAGTACGGTCAAAGGCACGTGAATCAAATGTACAGTACGAGGCATATAATCTTGAAATTTTTCGACGGAGTAGGGATAAGTTCGCGCATGTGCAAGAGAAGAGCACACAAGAGCTCAGAAGAGTGAGGCGCGCGCCCCTCTCCCGCCGCCCGCGCCCCTCACCGCTACGCATGCCCAAAATACGCATTCCGCGCAATCCCCACCCGATTTCTAGATATATGCCTCCTACTGTATCTATGGTATGGTATGGTACCCAGGTACCTAGAACCAAGAAGGTCAGATGATCGCAAGCATTGTTTTCGGCTACCTACAACTATTGTCTGATTTGATTCGTTTTCAATGTGGTGGTTTATTTTTCGCCCTTTAACTTTATGAAAATGAGACAATAGATATTTTATTATTGTCCGGCTACCGGTAGCCACGTGGGATTTATTGAATGTTGTTGGCAACGCAAAGCTAATTGTAGATGTCGCTGCGTACGCTTGTTCCTAAGACAGTTGACGTTCAGAACAAAATGTATGGGAAAATAGGTATTTATTTTGTGGTATTTTTTTAACGAAAAAGACCCATTGAACCAAAATGGATATAAAAGACTATTCTACAATGCAAATACCGAAATTTAAAGCCAAATTAAGATGTTTTTATTCTTACAGAATTTATCAATTTTTTCTATATTTTTTTAGGAAATATGTAAGTGCCAACATTTTTAAAGCCTTTTACACAAAATTTAAACATTTTAAAGCTAAAAAAACGATTTTGTTAAGTAATAGTCCTTTGTTTTCATAGCTCTCGTGGAACAAGCGTACGCAGCGCCATTTTGACAGTTGCATTCCCCATTAAGAACTAGGAAGTATATAAACTTAGGATTAGGATTTTATACTAATACAGTACGTCAAGACAAAGAATGGGCATCGTGTTTTTGCTTTTTTTTAGAAATAACGTTGAGATTATTTTATTTTATTGCAATAAAGTTGAAATTTTGTTAATCGTCTTTGTTATGTAATATAATGTAGACGATTGTTTCCTGTTTTCCGATGCCCATTCTTTAATTTTAAGTACTGTAAAGTGTTTTGTCATATTTTGAAAAATACAATCCTAAGTTTTATTGACATAATTTGTCACTAATTTTGGGGAAAAATATAATAAAATTGGGGACAAGGTTGAATTTATACTGTAACTATTTTTTTAAAATAAATGCATTATGTACTAATATGACCGTCTATATAGGTCATATTTTATAGTTTTAATTGGTGAAACAATGTTTTTCATACAAGTCTTGTAGTTGAAGAATATAATGTAAAATAATAAATATGTTAAAGACTTTGGTATCAACAACGATGATAGATTTTATTTAAGAAAATATACATAAAACACATACATACTTATATAAAAAGTCAATTCAAATGTATTGTTATGAATGAATGAATTTTAAATTCACAACTTAAATAATTAAAGTAAATAAACTAGTAGTAGTAAATAAGACTAATAGATCAATAATATGAAAATATAAAATCGATATGGCAAGACTTGTTCATTGTTATTAAACTATTTTAAAGACTTAAGAATTATAGAAAGGACGCAGCGATACCAGTCGCAGCCGTATAAATACAGTAATCGCATTAAATATTCCATACACAGAATAGTTTCAATTATAGAATGGAGGGGATAAGAGTATCCTTTGGAAATTCACTAATAAATAATTATTATTATTTACAATTCCATTGATTAGTGCGTTTTTACGTAAACTGTCAACGATATCGAAAACATGGCTCGCCAGTACGAGACAGAGCGATAGCTTCCGACAACTATTAAGTTTTGCTAAACTCATACTAGACTTTGTATAGAATTACAGATGTTTTATACATTTATTACACTACCACCACTACTTGACTGATGGTAATGACGATTAATTACCAACCGTCAAACATGATTTATCATTATCATGGACGTGCCGGACTACAGCTGCGCCACAAAAAAAAAAGTTGGAAATCTGACTTTTTGACTATGCCATGATGAAGTCGATAATTTGTCGGAATTTGTCGCACAAAAACCAGAATTTGTCGGTCTCGTCGACATCTCATTGTTTTGAGTCATATGTCGAACGAAAATCAGTCGAAAAGAGCGCTCGATGCCAGTCGAGCGATTCAAAAATAGGGCCCCTGGTTGTCACCGAGCGGTATTTCCGCTAATTCGTACGATGTTTTCTAAGCGGCGAAAAGAGATAGAGGTACAGAAATTTTTTGAGCTGGGTGATTCCTAATGCATTCTGATATGCGGGTTAACGCACTTTTACAGTTTATTTAGAGAACATATTATAATAACGCTTCCATGCAGTCTCTTTTCACATGAGCGCTATATTTCACTTTGAAATGGGTTAAGGATAAACAGTTGGTTATAATTATAATACGTAAGATATTAAACGAGTTCCAATTGCCATCCTTCACCGTGTATGGTCTGTTTCAATGTAAAAGAAACAGTTAAGGGCGCACCAAGCCTTCACTAGCGCCGCCAATCAAGAAAAAATCATTACAACGAAATAACTATGTTTATTAAAATTTTGAAAAATATAAAAACTAGTATTAGTTGCTACTGGTTTTTATATTGTTTAGAATTTTATTAAACATAGTTATTTCGTTGTAATTTTTTTCTTGATTGGCGGCGCTAGTGGACGCACGATGCACCCTTAAATAAATATAGTATTAACAATAATGACACATGTATCGCACTAAATGGTGCGATTTACTGACCGTATTTTAGTAAACAATACAAATCGTAAATTAAAAAATGCAGTATATTTATAAATAAAGTTTAGCATCATTTTACACTGACACAGACTATATACACTGCAATATTTCCTACATTAAAATTAGCTCACCCACATTCGTTATTGAATCTCGACAGATGTTGAGAGTTTAACAATTTATTTCTATTCACCAACACATATTTGGCCTCAAATTCCTAGATCATTATATTACATAACCTAATAAAAACTATTTTCATTTATCCGATTCTGATGAACATCCCGACCCTGAACTCGGACCTGGAAATAACGTAAGAAATTAAAGCTCGGAGTTATTTTATTTTACCCCATTGCATACTCTCCATTAAAAAAAAACACAATTACAGACTATCGTTTTTTATCGATAAACGCTTGTAAAATCGATTTAAAGATGATAAAAATCATCCAGAAAATCGACCAGAAAATCAATCCCATTTTAGATAAAGTTATAAGGTGTGCAGTTAAAGAAACAATTTGTAAATGGCGGCCGGTGGCTACTTACGGAGTCAGCAAAACTATTCAAACATCGAAACAGCGTGTCGAGACAGCGTTAGTGATAATCTAGACTAAATTTTTATTTTTTGTTCTTAGTACTGTCACAAAGTAGGGAGAGGACAGAAGTCAAGCTTAGTACTACGCGCGTTCGAGCAACGCATACATAGACACCTCTCACCGACATCTAGTACTATTATCTATTCTGTGCCGACATGGAATAATCGGAATCTCCTCTGAGAAAGGAAACTAACGGAGGTGCCATAAACTGCAATACCTACAAAATTACAAAGCGTTCGTGACGTCAGGCGCGTGCCGTGCCACAATATGGCGGATATTGTGTTGTGTTTACATGTTACAATTTCGACTCTATGCTGTTTACATAAGGTGTATGTACACTAAGCTAAGCCGCCATGTTTAGTTGCGTTTGAATGGAGAACAATGAAGTAGATATAACCCGGTCAAGTTAACTCTGCACCTGACGCGCGATAGACCCCCTTCATTTTCCCCTTGCCTCATGCCGTTGTCGTCGTGCCAGTAGCGTTAGTACATTTGTTTGCGATAATTTACCGATAATCCATCGAAAACTTAAAAAAAAAATGACGACGGTGGCGTGAGGCAAGGAGAAAACGAGAGGGGTCTATCGCGCTTCAGGTGCCGAATTAACTCGACCGGATTGTATGCACATTTTTTTCGTAGGTATGGCACCTCCATTAGTTTCCTTTCTCAGAGGGAATCTCAGACAAACCTCAAACGAGTTCGAGCGCGTGACGCAGCGTATCGTCGGTCAGTGAGAGGTGTCTATGTGTGTATACGTTGCTCGCGTAGTAATAAGCTTGACTTATGTCCTCTATTTGTGGGATGGCACTGTGTGAGTATAGACAGGTATGTGTGAGCGAGATAGCATGACCGCCGGCCGCCATTTACAGATTCTTTCTTTATTTCGGGCTGTCGTGTCGTAGTTGTATTCGGTCCCCGTGTCCATTGGCAGTGGCGGCGCGGGACCTTTGTGGGACCGCGAACTACCTACGCCATTTTTAACGCGAATGCACATAAGAGATAGGGTTGCCAAATGCTCCGTATTTTAAGGGTTACCCCGTTTTTTCAGGCTAAGATTGCCCGTGAAGAGAAGAAAACCCGTAATTGCGAAATAAAATACAGGGTAAAAGATATGGTTTTCATAAAAAACAGACGTTTTAATTGTTTCCCGTAAAAAAATCTAAAACCCGATTTTTTTATGCTGGTAACTCTTAAATCAAGTAGTGGCAGGTGGCAACCCTAATAAGCGATCAGAGGATCAGACAAAGTAACTCGATTGCCTGGAGTATCGGCGTCGTCGGCGCCCGCGAGGGGCTGTCAGAGTTGTACTCGGTCTCTATGGCTATTGGCGGCGGCGGGCCTTTGTGGGACCGCGAACTACCTACGCCATTGTTAACGCGAATGCACGTTAAGAGATCAGAAGGTCCGATTTAGTTACCCGATTGCCTGGAGTATCTGCGTCGGAGTTGTACTCGGTCTCTATGGCTATCGGCGGCGACGCACAGTGTGTTATGGAACCCTTTTTTGTTGCATGCCCTTTTTATTTGTGAAACCTTTAGTTTACATCATCCTAAGCATTACACTTCAAGCCCGGCTTCGATACGACTTTTAGATTCGCAGAAAAACAGTTCCAAAGTTCACGGATATCTGGCACTTCAAAAGTAAAAAATTAATGTTTTCTCGAAAAGTACGAAATTTATTGCTGTTATGCTTAGTCGCAATAATCACCCCCTAATTAACATACCACGTTACCAATTCTTGCCACTTTACTCGTAATAGATAGCCAAATATTAACGATTTTCATATTTTTGGTTTTAATTTTTTTTATCTTATTATCACCGTATTATGCTAAGATATTTAGCCAGACGCAAGTATATACCTTCATTTATGCATAGTATTAAAATCACAACATAATTCTTTGTTAAACAGAAGTTATCACAATTTTTAAAAAATCATCAGGGTTGTCAACTTCTTATATCCGAATAATTTATCCGATAAAAACAATTTACTGATTTTTTTGAGTAACATAAGCAAAAAAGTGACAGTGATTATGAGTTTTGTCGATCATGGTCCTCGTTGTCAATAACAAAATGTTCGATATTGGAATAATCATCAATTAATGAATTTTCAATGCACAGTGACAACCTTAAGGCCTGAATTTTTCGGATATAACATAATTGATCATTACTTCTGTTTAACAAAGAATTATGTCGTGATTTTAATAATGTGGATAAATGAAGGTATATACTTGCATCTGGCTAAATATTGTAGCATAATACGGCGTTAATGAGAAAAAAAATTAAATCCAAAAATGTGAAAATCGTCGATATTTGGCTATCTATTACGAGAAAAGTGGCAAGAATTGGTAGTGGTATATTACTTAGGGGGTGTTTATTGCCACTAAGTATAACAGCAATAAGTTTCGTGCTTTTCGAGAAAACATTAATTTTTCACTTTTGAAGTGTCGGAAATCCGTGAACTTTGGAACTGTTTTTCTTCGAATCTAGAAGTCGTATCGAAGCCGGGATTGAAGTGTAATGCTTAGGATGATGTAAACTAAAGGTTTCACAAATAAAAAGGGCATGCAACAAAAAAGGGTTCCATAACACACTGTGCGGCGGGCCTTTGTGAGACCGCAAACTACCTACGCCATTGTTAACGCGAATGCACATAAGAGATCATAGGGTCAGATAAAGTTACCCGATTGCCTGGAGTATCTCCGTCGCCGGCGCGGCGCCCGCGAGGGGCTGTCGGAGTTGTACTCGGTCTCCGTGTCCAGCGGCGGCGGCGGCGGCGGGCCATTGCGGGACGGCGGGCCATTGCGGGACCGCGAACTACGCCCTTCTTTAAACCTGGTGCAAACAAAACATACTTATACAACGTGCTACAAAATAACCCCTAATGCCGAATATGGTAGATAGGGACCATCAAACTGCTCCCTGATTACGTAACTTTGTTGCAATCAACTCTGACAGAAATAGCAGTTACATTGCTGCTTTAGTAAGAACCAATGTGACATAGTTGTCAATAATACAGTCAGTAATATAGTTATTACTTAAAGCAGCAATGTAATTGCAATCGATTGCAATCGAGAATTGTTAGCAACAGTTTTACGTAATCAGCCCCCTGAACAACTTTTACTATGAAATCGCGAAAAAAATCAGCTGTTTCGTACATTTTAATATTTTCGTTATTAATTTTTGTATGGAACAGCTGTTTTTTTTCGCGATTTCAGAGTTGGTCCCATAGTAAAAGTTGTTCAGTTTGATGGTCCCTATCTGCCTTATTCGGTATTACGGGTAATTTTGTAACACGTTGTATAAATCATTTCAACTCACGTATTTAGCTCGGACCAAAAGATGTCGACTTTAAAATAAAATCGCGAATAAGATTATGAGAAAGAGACATTCTGCGAAGTAGACGTTCTACGAATAAGCCCATTTACCGTTGAGCGACTGAAAATGACATTTTGCGAGTTGCACGTTCTGCGAATAAACCTTTGGCCAGGGGGGTCTCACTCCGCGCTTGAACTTTTATATTAGCCTACTGCTCGCGGCTCACTCAGTTAAGCCATGGTTGAGGGATATCACCGCACCGACACGCGCGCTGTCTGCGAGCGACGAGCGCGCGAACGACACGAACGAATCGTTCTTAATTCTTTACTACTTTTTACGTAAAAAATCGCGAAATTTATACATCACCTAGCATTACTCCCAAATAATATAATTTTCACACAAGTAACTCAGTATTTACTTAACTATACTTAGAAATAATTATACTTAGCTCACATTAGGTAGATTTCTTTTATTTTATATTACTAGGTAATTTTATTGTAAATTTATCGGCATAATGGATGTTTTCTAAGATATCGGTAAGTAGCGAGTAGCAACCATAACGCTTCACGAGTTGTGTCGGTTGAGACAGAGCTACGCGACAGAAAGAGAGGCGCTTCGTAGGTGCTTATAATATTAGGCATGCAGCGTTGTGCAATTTGAAATTGTACTTTATTGCCGTGCAGCGAGAGTAGCTTATTATTTGATTGTCCTCACGCGGATCGACTTCTGTACGTTAATACAGTACGTTAATACATATTCTGTACCTTTGCTTTGCATGTTTAACCGAACTATAAGCTCGAAGGCACTGTCCGTAGAAGTCATTTAGTGTTGAGTGACTGAAAATGAAACTGCTTTAGAAGCTGTTATAACATTAGTATTATAACCGGTTCACTCATGGTATTCTTTTTAGGGTTCCGTACCAAAATGGTAAAAAAGGAACCCTTATGGTGTGACTCAGTCTGTCTGTCTGTCACAGCTGGATATCTCGAGAACTATTAATGGCATCAACTTGAAATTTGGAATAGTTTAAGATGACATTTGCCCAACTATTATGCAAATAAGAAAGAAATTAAAAAAAAAAAATTTTTTTACAACAGGGACTGAAAAGGGGTCTTAAAAATTTGAAGTGAGGTGACTAGGGCATGTGGGGTATCATATGAAAGAGCGCTGTTTGCACATTTTAAATCATTTTTTTATTTTTTCTTAGGCCGCATAGTCTTCGACTTATGATGAAAAATGTAAAAAAATACCCCCCTTATCTCCGAAGTTTGCAAAGAAAAAAATCTGAAATAAATCTATGTGATAGTAGTTTATGTAAAGATTACAGGAAAAATAAAACGATGTCTCAATATAACACACTTTTTTAGAAATTAAAAAAACAAACAAAAATTCTTTAGTTTCACTACCAGTCAACAGATGGCGCTGTCCTAAGAATGCTGACCTAAGAAAAAAAATTAGTTCCACTATCGGTCAAGAGATGGCGCAACCTAATACTACAATAATAATTGGTGGCTGGATCTCATATAATTACGTACTATTTGCCGTACGAATAAACGAAGAATAAGTTCCTACTTAGTAATATAAACAGTTTGCAATGTGGAGTGGCTGAAACGTTTTTCAGTCACCATAAGCAGCTTTGGTTAAGATTTGTAAATTAACTGTCCGCCTGTTCGCCCTTCCACCTGTCTGCCGTTTATCCTACTTTTTTAAAGACTGTACTAAAGTAACATATCCAAATATATTTATGATTGTACGGAACCCTCAGTGCGCGAGTCTGACTCGCTCTTGACCGTTTTTAGGGTTCCGTAGCCTAAATGGCAAAAAACGGAACCCTTATAGATTCGTCATGTCTGTCTGTCTGTCTGTCTGTTCGTATGTCACAGCCACTTTATTCCGAAAGTATTAAGACTACACAGTTGAAACTTGGTAGGTAGATGTATTCTGTTAACCGCTTAACGAATTCAATACAAAAATAAAAGATTAAGGGGGGGCTCCCCATACATGGAACTGAAACTAAAAAAAAATTTTTTCTTCAAACCAACACGTGTAGGGTGTCTATAGATAGGTCTTTAAAAATGACATTAAGGTTTCTAAGACAACTTTTTCTCAAAGTCAACCGTTTGAAAGATATTCACCGCCAAAGTGGTAAAATGTGTGTCCCCCCCCTTTAACTTTTGAAATAAGAGAGTGAAAAATCTAAAAAAAATATATGCTGTAGATCTTAATAAACACTTTCAACCAAAATTGGTTTGAATGAGATATAGTATTTAGTTTTTGAGATATAGCACATTTTACAAAACCGCAAATATAACTTGGTCATTCATACCAACACTGTGAAATACAAAGTTATTTTTACAGACGAAAAATCATAGGTGGTATTAAATATGGTATGGTATAAGGTAACTACGGAACCCTATGGCGCGTGGCCCGACACGCACTTGGCCGGTTTTTTTTAATCTATAATTGCAAGGCCCAGCAGTGCTTCAAACATATTTAGGTCGAAAATTTATGACGAAGATATTTTAAGATAATATTTATATTTTTTTTATATATTTGGTATTATATGTTAATCCTTCAGGGTTAAAATAAAAAAATATTTACCTTTCCGGTGACCGCCGTCTTGATCGTGGAGAGTATGGCGATCGACGCATTCGCGGCGAGTACCGGCTGTCTGGCGAGTACCGGACCGTCTCCGGCGAGTACCGGCTTTCCGGCGAGTATCGACTTTCCGGCGAGTACCGGCTGTCTGGCGAGTAGCGGCGATCATTGTATCTGAAAAGGAAACGGGGCATTTGATGTAATCAATATAAATATTTTATTTAAAATATAGTTTATTTATTGGTAAACTTACAGCTACTTCTTACAATGTTTATAGAACTATGGTTAGTCATTAGCAAGTAATCAAATAGTTAAAGTAGTGAAGTATTTAGGAAAATGTTAAAAGTTCGTTTTCAAAACAGAACCTTATACAGGGTTATTCGTAAAACACCAACAACTTCGCAGGAGTAGATTACTTACATCATAAACAACAACATTTGTTCTACTTTTCCGAAAACACACCGCAGACGTCCACGTCTAGCGGTGACGACACTTTTCTGTGTGTAGTGTAGTATAGTTACCTGCGGTGAAGTTAGTCACCCCAGCGGCAGCGGCCTTAGAGGCGGCTGGAACAGAATGCCTGGTAGTGGTAGAACTATGACATGACCTACGTCTAGCGACGACGACACTTCTGTGTAGGTATAGTGTAGTGTAGTTACCTCGGTGGGTGTGGTGAAGGTAATCGCCCCAGCGGCGGCACCATACCGTCGCCCACGTCTAGCGGCGACGACACTTCTGTGTGTAATGTAGTTACCTCGGTGGGTGCGGTGAAGGTACCTGGCCCAGCGCCGGCGGCAGGAACGGCATGCCCGCCAATGGGGGCACCATACCGTCGCCCACGTCTAGCGGCGACACTTCTGGTGTATAGTGTAGTGTAGTTACCTCGGTGAGTGTGGTGAAGGTAATCGCCCCAGCAGCAGCGGTACCATACCGTCGCCCACGTCTAGCGGCGACACTTCTGGTGTATAGTGTAGTGTAGTTACCTCGGTGAGTGTGGTGAAGGTAATCGCCCTAGCGGCGGCACCATAACGTCGCCCACGTCTAGCGGCGACGACACTTCTGTGTATAGTGTAGTTACCTCGGTGGGTGCGGTGAAGGTAATCGCCCCAGTGGCGGCGGTCTTGGTAGCGGCGGCAGCAGCGGGGGAGGCGCGCGCGGCAGCGGAGGCAGAAGCGGTGGCGGCAGGAACGGCATGCCCGCCAACGGGGGCACCATACCGTCGCCCACGTCTAGCGGCGACGACACTTCTGTGACGAGAAATGTTGATTAAGGACTAGGTAGAATATACTTAGCTAAAAAAAATATTTGAATTTTTTGTCGCTGCTAGAGCGTCACGATTCCTTCACGATAATAGTACCGGGTTAACAAGACCCTCAACGAAACCAAGATCTACGTATGCTGCCCATCATCAGGACCATTTGTTTGTTCAAAATTATTGCTGGGAAATGATTTTAATTTTTGGTGTTATACATTACCACGCAATGTAACGCGTACAACAGACCGCGCCTGCGAGTGTATGCTACACAGCTGCGTGCGGCCGAATTCAAAGGCAACGTTTATGTGCGTGCTCATGAGATATATTGAGTGATGAAATTTTGAAGACATTGTTACGAAATACTAAAAATGTAATGTTTTTGGACAAAAAATAGAAAATAACGAATAAAATAAGATTTCATAAAAAATTTTTTTATTTTTTTTTTACTTTGACCTTCAATAACTTCGTAGCTATTGGTCTCCCAGGTATAGTCTAAAAGACAAAAATGATCCCGATGATGGACGGAATACGTGGACTTCGGCTTTGTTGATGGTCTTGTTACACTCGTTATATATTTTGTCGAAACTGACAGCTTTCTGCTCTATTTTCACTCAGTTTCTGTATACTTATTGTGTGGTGCGGCGAGGCGGCAGTATGGTATGGAGGCGAGCTTGCCTCCCAGCGTCGCGCCTGCCTCGTCGCGGACTTCAAATCACGCACAAAGTCTGTAACCTGTACACTCCTGTGGTGCGGCTAGGCGGTGGCGCTGTTGGCCACTATAAAAGTAAGCTTGCGGGCAGCATCGGCCTCGCGGGCTTAGTCACGCACTGTGACTAGAATCTATAGTGGCGGCAACAATAAGGACACCAGTCGATTTTCATACAAACGACGTAACTTTCAAAAGTTTCAACTTTCAAACTCCGCCAAGGATTGACCGAGCCGTGATCTGATGATGGTCATTCCCCTCATCATCAGATAGCGATCTGGATCTCCTCTATTCACTCCCTCGTGAATAGAGGAGATCCAGATCGCTATACACACACTTAATTGATAAGGGGGGCTATTACAACCTCTTAAAACTTGCCAGGTTTATGAATTGCTATTGGTATATCTCTTTCTCGCTGTATAGCAAATAAAAGAGAGGGATGGAGGACCAGTCAGAAAACTGCCAGAAAATAAGGCCCCTGATCAGCATTCTAAAAGTTGTAAGAATCAGAGTTTGTAGTTTTAGGAGTTTCATACATTTTTAAGCTATTTTCTCGGTTATTTTAAACATTCTTACATCTCATAGAATGCTTATAATATCTCCTCCATTCACTCCCTGCTGAATGACCATCATCAGATCACGTCTCCTTCATTCCTTGACGAAGAACCAAGGCGAGTAACCTCGTTTGTATGAAAATATAGACTGTGGCGAGGCGGCGAGGCGGCGCCGTCGGCCACTACAGAAGCGAGCTTAAGCCGTAGCGTCGCTGCCTCGTCGCGGGCCGCGTTGGCCTCGCGTTTAGTCGTGCACGCCTCTAGTCAGCCCTAGTGTCTGTATACTCACTGTGATGCGGCGAGGCGGCGCCGTCGGCCACTACAGAAGCGAGCTTGCGCCGTAGCGTCGCTGCCTCGTCGCGGGCCGCGTCGGCCTCGCGTTTAGTCGTGCACGCCTCTAGTCAGCCCTAGTGTCTGTATACTCACTGTGATGCGGCGAGGCGGCGCCGTCGGCCACTACAGAAGCGAGCTTGCGCCGTAGCGTCGCTGCCTCGTCGCGGGCCGCGTCGGCCTCGCGTTTAGTCATGCACGCCTCTAGTCAGCCCTAGTGTCTGTATACTCACTGTGATGCGGCGAGGCGGCGCCGTCGGCCACTACAGAAGCGAGCTTGCGCCGTAGCGTCGCTGCCTCGTCGCGGGCCGCGTCGGCCTCGCGTTTAGTCGTGCACGCCTCTAGTCAGCCCTAGTGTCTGTATACTCACTGTGATGCGGCGAGGCGGCGCCGTCGGCCACTACAGAAGCGAGCTTGCGCCGTAGCGTCGCTGCCTCGTCGCGGGCCGCGTCGGCCTCGCGTTTAGTCGTGCACGCCTCTAGTCAGCCCTAGTGTCTGTATACTCACTGTGATGCGGCGAGGCGGCGCCGTCGGCCACTACAGAAGCGAGCTTGCGCCGTAGCGTCGCTGCCTCGTCGCGGGCCGCGTCGGCCTCGCGTTTAGTCATGCACGCCTCTAGTCAGCCCTAGTGTCTGTATACTCACTGTGATGCGGCGAGGCGGCGCCGTCGGCCACTACAGAAGCGAGCTTGCGCCGTAGCGTCGCTGCCTCGTCGCGGGCCGCGTCGGCCTCGCGTTTAGTCGTGCACGCCTCTAGTCAGCCCTAGTGTCTGTATACTCACTGTGATGCGGCGAGGCGGCGCCGTCGGCCACTACAGAAGCGAGCTTGCGCCGTAGCGTCGCTGCCTCGTCGCGGGCCGCGTCGGCCTCGCGTTTGGCCGTGCGGGCTTCAAGCCATGCTGAGTGCGCGCGCGCTTCCACTTCACCAACTGCAGTACGTCGCAGTGACTCTTGCTCCGCTAATTCTAATGCCAACGCATCACACTTCTCTCTGTCGAAATAAGAACAATGGAATAAACATTAAAGTGTTGAAATAAAAATTACAGTTGTGGTAAAAAAAAAGTTAATTTATCACCAGGTGAACTCACTTATATCTCTGAACTTCTTGCTGCATTAACTCAATTTTCTCCACAGTACTCGCAGACTCGCCTTGTTTACTCAGCCACAACGACTCTTTTGTGTTAAGTTCTCTGAAAATGAAAGATTGATATACATTTAAACAAAGAAGTATAAAATTAATACACATTTAATCTCTTCTTTTATTAATGATCATAAATTCTACTAAAATTGATGTGCCTGACAAGGGCACTACTTAGGCTAGGACCAAATGGATTAATAAAAGCTGTGAAGTAAAAGATAATAAATTACTCACTTTAGAAGTTCTGATTCTCTTTCTTGGAAGTACTTCCCGAGAACATCGAGCCTAGTTAGAGCCTCAGTGGCCTGCTGGCTGGTGGTTTGTAAGGATTCTTGAGTTACCTGCAGTTCTTCCGCTAGGCGAGTGCGTTCTTTATACTCCACCTAAGATAATTGCATTACTTATTGATTAACATATACTAGCACACCTCCGCCGCGAAACAATACCAGTGAAACGGCAGTAGGTAGGTTCCGCCATGAATGAGGATCAGTAACGATTTTTGTTTAGTGGTTTATCAGAAAGCTTTGGCCACCACATGATTGACTGTGAAAAAATTTTCACGATATCTTAAAATCTAAAAAGTTATCGAAATGCCAAGCTCAATGCAATATATGCTTTAGCACGTAAGACATAAGATTCGCGTACGTCGCGGATGACGTCATAAGGACCCCCAAAATAACAGCGTTCTAGCTCGTTTAAACTCTTATAACTCAACCATTTCTAAACGGATTTCAAAAAATCTTTCACTAGGGTTCATAGCTATTAAAATATTTTTATATTATTTCCACAAAACTTTAGGATTTGTTTGTTGGCTACAAAGGGTTGGTGATAATTACCTCAAACTTCTTTTCAAATGAGTGTTTCTCTTCCAGGGCCTTGGATAGCTTGGCTTTGATTTCAGTGTGGTCGATGAATGAAGTGACGTCGACATTGGCAGAAGCTCCACTTTTTAATTCTTTTATTGCATCCTATTAAAATGAACGATTCATTATTTAGACAGGCAACTTTATATTTTAGCACAGTTTAACAAACACAGACCACTGTCTATCATGAATGTCAAGGAATACACTATTTTTTATATAATCTGATCAAATATAACTACTGTATCTGTGAAATTAGAATATGAACTGTTAAAATATAAATTGGTATCCTTCACTTGTTGGCACACATTTGACACTTTCAGGTTCAAAATGTACACTTCCCATAAATAATGTACACCGGTCTCAAAAGGTACATTTCCAGAAATGTCCACTTCCTAAAAGGTACATTTCCCGAAATGTCCACTTAACTAAAAGTACATTTCCCAAAATGTCCACTTTTCGTAATGGACATTTCCAAAAGAACATAGGAATAACTTATTGGATAAAAAATATATACATATTTTTTTTTAATAATAGAAGTTAACCTTCCATAATTATGTGATCTTGGTACTTAAAAATATCCAATCAGTTATTCCGATCTATTCTAAGAGCGTACATTTTGGGAAATATATATTTTGGTAATAGTACATTACAGGAAGTGGATATTTTGGGAAATGTACTTTTTGGGAAGTGGACATTTCGGGAAATGTACCTTTTAAGAAGTGGACTTTTCGGGAAATGTACCTTTTGAGACCGGTGTCCATTATGGAAAGTATACATTTTAAACCTGAAGGATTTGACATAAATAAAAAGTTTCTCACTTTGAGGGCAGTAACTTCATGTTTTTGCAGTTCAATAGTGTTGTTGGCATCTGCTAATTTCTGAGTGATTTCTTCGAGTCGTTTACTTTGCTTCTTCGCTTCTTCTAATGCAGTTTCAGCCGATACAAACTTCAATTGATAGTTGTCTCGGTCGCGACTCACAGATATCAGCTCTTCTTCAAAAGCTTGAAGTTTTTCTGTGAATAGAAGATGAAAATATCGTACTTAAGTTATTATTATAGATAGCAAAATCTTATATCAGGGGCCCCCAAACTGCGGGCCAGCTCCAGCCCGCGAGTACTAACAATCTGGCCGGATCGAACCAACATACTGTAATTTACAATTTTTTGGAACGATGAACCTGCTTGGTCCTGGCCCAGGATTGGCCTTTGGGACTTCGTGGAGGAGTTAGTCTAGCCCTTAGGCTAAAAAGTTTGGCTACCCGTGTCTTAGACGAAAAGTAAACTAGACAAGAGAAGGTGAAATTTTACCATTAAGCTCAGCAATTTGCTCTTCAGAGTTAGCTCTTTCAGCCAAGAGCTCACTGAGAGTATTTTCAACCTCACTCAAAGTATTTTGCAGTTCCCCAGCGGTATTCTCCGAAACCCTTAGCAATTTCTCATTGTCATCCAAGGATCTTCTCAACCGCTCATTCTGAGCCTTCAACTCATCGATTTCTTCTTTCAATGACTGCACCATGTCGTCCATACCAAAGGAACTGTCTTCTATACCGGTAAGCTTGGTCTTAGTAGTAGTAAGCTCCTCTTTAAGGATCTCACACTCCTAAAAATGATCAATACTTGTATTATAATGTTGCTGGTATGGCCGCTGGCTAAAATTTTCAAGACACTACATAACTTATACAGTGAGAGATATCACAAGCAGATTGGTAAAAAAAGGCATTCTAATTTCATCTGTAGCAGTGGCGAAGGGTCCATACAAGCCGATTCTTACTTTTTAGAAATCCCATCCCACCAATCCATTATGCAGATCATAACTTTTTTTGTCTCTCGCCACTGCTGTAGTATGTGAAAAAACATCGTTCCTACCTTACTAGTAAAAAGTAAGTCCCTCTGAAGGGTGTTAATTGTAGCAATGAGTTTTCCATCTTGTCTCTTGTTATCTATGTAGTAATAACCTAGTGTAAACAATAGTACTGAAGTTGCCGTTGTCACCAAGAAAGTTAGTAGTCTATTGTTTTTCTCATTTGAAGTACCATCACAATAGTCTTCAGCATAACAGCTTTGACCTGAATGTAAATAAAATATCAGTTAATATTTGATTGTATGCCAAATTAGTAAGTAAAAGCACAATACAGAGAGAGTATAGAATATAGGGAGAGTAGTTAAGCTTAGCACTCGCATGCTCGAGTAACACACACACAGACACCTCTCACTAACATTGTATAACCGGAGTCTCAAACGAGTTTGAGTAGATGATGCAGTGTCATTGGTCTATTTTGTGGTAAAAGCCAGTAAATTTTTACTAAACTCACCCCCAGATGCAAAAATTGCTTTAGATTCTTCAGAAGGGCCGGTGAAAGGGCCCAAAATAAATTTAATAAATGAGAAGCTTTCATCGATGTCCCGCTTCTCAACACCTGGTTTATGAGAGCTGTATTCTGTATTGAATAAACTTTCTGTAGTAGGTTGTTCAGTGCTAGATGGCCAAAGCTCTGATATTGTTGAGTATATATCTGACAGTATACTTTCTGTGTTTTCTTCAACATTTTCTTTAGGTGTCTCTATTTCTGCCTCAATTATGGGTTCAGCTATGTCATTCAAAATGGATTCAATGGATTGACTGTAATCAATTGTACTTGAAACAGTAGGCAGCTCTGTAGACTGTTCTATAGGTTGTTCAGAAACATTATTATTTATGAAATAGTATGTTTCATCATCAGTTTTCTGAATTTCAATTGTATTGTGGTTACTTATATCATTGTGATTAACTTCTGGTATTACATTTGGTTCATCTATAGGCGGAGGTTGAGTGGAATATCGATAAACACGACTGCTGTCAGGGATAAATGTTGGATTAGGACTAGTCTCATGAAGATTGTTTTGCTCTGCCTCTGGGGTGCTGGATGTGGTATCTAAAGGTGTTTCAGTTGTTGTAGAAGCAACACTGCTTTCGTTTGGTACAGTTGTGGTTTCTTGTGCAGGAGTGGTCACTTCAAATGCTTGAGTACTCATTTCTGTCAGTTTATTAGAATTTGCACTGGATTCTAAGGTTGGAAGATTTTCTATAGGCGGTTCAGTAGGTGCAACATTTGGTAGAGAAGATGGTGCCTCCTGTGCAAGTGGTAGACTAATTTCTGGTTCTTGAGAACCATAGTTTGCACCATTTACATTCTCCACATATTGTTGACTATTTTTATTCAAATTATTTTCAGTCTTTTCATCTTCAGGTTTAGGCGAGTTAATTATATTGCTGGTTTCAGGCACATTGTTAGTCTCTATGGGTTGTTGAGGTAGTTGTGAGTTCTCATTGTTTGTCAACACATTTGACGTATTTTGCTCAACAGGTTCAGCTGTTTCGGGCTTAACTAATGTGTTTTGAGAAAAATCTTTGTCATCAGGCACACCCATCATGTTTAAGGGAGCTGAACTGCCTGTGCTTGGGGTAGAAACAACTGCCTGTGGTATTTGCAACTCTGGAATTTCACTTTGAATATTTTTTGTTTCGTCTTCTTGAGGCACTTTATCAACTAAAGCTTTAGGTGTAGTTTCATCAACTACATTTTTAATCTCATTTAGATTTTCAGAATTTTCAACTTGTGAATAACTCTCTTCAGATTCATTTTCATATGATATATTCTCTGTTTCTTTAGAACTCTCTGACTCAGCAACAGTGTTTGGTTTATCATTTTGTGAAAGTAACGTTTCAGGTGTAGCAATTAACAAGGAAGGAGTTTCATTTTCATTAAACTGTTCTGGTGTTTCGGTAAAGCTTTCTGGTTGATTAACGTTTTCTGCTGTTTCAGTAGTAAAAATAGTAGTCCCTTCAAACACTTCATGTGCTTGTTGGACCTTGTTGGGTTGAACATTGGGTTGTGTATTTCGAGATTCTAAAGGCATAACTATTAGTTCGGAACTTTTCTGCAATACCTTGTACTCTCGTAGAAATTTAGAGTTGACAAATCCATAATTTCCATTAATGCTAGCAAACCATAAATCTGGGTTTGAACCAGCCGATTTCATGTACACCAAAGCCTCCGCTTTGGCAGGAAAGGACATAAGGTCCGGGTCGACACTGTTAACATTCAACAGTGTTTTTGCTTTCGATATGGGATCTGTAACCGTAATCGTAAGTTAGAAAGTAATTTATATGAAAACAGATTGTCATTTTTAACTCATGTTACTGACCTGTACACTTATCATTCACACAAAAAACTTTGTCTGGTAATCGACACTGATACAGTGATACTAATAACATAAATAAAATAAATTTAAACAAAATCATTTTTGCATTATAATAGATTTTCTTAAAAATTCACAAGATGTTAGGCCACATCATCTGTCAAGTCGATCGTTCGGTCGGAAAAGTGACAGCACAGACGTCAGATCTGACGGGCCGCGTTCCGAACCGAATTGCTAACACACAGAACAAAATTGTCAAAACTCTCTTAAGTAGGCTTTACAAAAGTATACCGACGATCAAATCGCCTAAGTCTTTTCTTAACTACAACTCGACCAAGTTAAGTAGGCGAATTACAGCTACATGACCGCTAAGTTTGACACCGTTTTAATTTGGTCGTGTTGTAGTTAGGAACAGACTTAGGCGATCCTTAAGTTTAGTGCAATCGGCACCCTGATTATCTAAAAAGAAACTATTTAGCGACCGGTTTCATTCCACATACATTGCTACTTTTCTTTGGTATGTTTTTTTTAAATCCAAAAAGAAGTAGCAATGGATCACTATCATCTGTGAACTGCAACCGGTCGCTAGGTGGTTTCTAATTAGATAATCAGCCCGCCGGTGTTATATTCATATTCTGGGCTTGACTGAGCTACTAGTGGTCGCGCTTAGTGGCCGCGACCGCGACTAGTAATAAAGGTGCGGACACATCTGTTTTATGTGATGACACGCCACGCCACGTGATGACACGTAAGGTTCATACTATTAACACGCCTTCCCATGTGACGCAACGCGTCAGCGGTAGGTGCACACTTAGCTGACATGTTAACACGCCATATGATGCGATGTTACGTTAGGTTCACACTAGTCTTATGCCACGTTACGTACATTGTTAGTGAAGCGTCAATAGTCGATGTGTTCGATTGCTTCGTGGCTGACTACCTGAATGATCGGTTTTCTGACAGCTAAGAATTTTAGTTTATTTTTATGTTGATAGATGGGGCTATTAAACTAGGTAGATTTTTTTTTAATTTTCCGTATGCCAATTTGACGTATGTCAAAAAAGTAGGTCGAAAATTGGCATTGAATCCTTTTTCATCCTTTGCTTTTTTCTTAAAAAGCTACGTACTAGTTGAACAACGACATCTAGCCGTCTTTTATGTTCTACTTTTTTTTTTAAACTGCCTTTTGAAAACCGCTCATTGGAAAAAAAGATCTTAGTGGTAATTCCATATATATTCCATCTCACGATTATTTTTTGTTTGTTGGAAAATATTTGAGTGTTTTTTATTAACTAGCAAAAGTTACGTAAAAGTAACATTTTGAGTCGTGTAACATGAAGATAACATGATACGGTCAAAAGTTTCAGGCTCTCAGTTTTGAGAATATTAGTAAAAGTTAAAAAAATAATAAGTGGGTCATTTTTTGCTATTTAAAAATTGGAAATTACCAACTTTAAGTATTTTTAAACTTAAATAACTATTTCAAAAACTGCCCATGATAGACTTGCACTGTTGAATATTGTTTTGCTTATAGGGATAAGATCTTTGAAATAAAACAGTTTTTTGGTAGCAACATCGCCAAAAAATAAATATATTCTAATTTAAAAATAAATTCTGACTATGCAGCTCTTTTTCAGTGTATTATATTATATATCGATCAAACAAAATAAAAACAACTTTATTCAGTAAATGCCCTACCTCTTCATACGAAATTACTGTTATTTAAAATTATACATATAATTATTATAAATAAATATCTATATATTTATCGATATAGAAAACATCTTCCAACCCTACTAAAGCATCGCACGCGTCACAGCACGTGTTAACACGCAATATGATGCAATCTGATATGGGATTTGGTCGCGTCAGCGACGTGTTATAAGACATAGAGTAGGTAACTTGTTAAAAGATAAGTGTGAACCTAGTGCATACATTTACTATGAAAACCGATGTCACCGTCATGTGACATGCGTGTTAACACGTGTTAAGATGTGGCGTCAGACAAATGTGCCCGCACCTTAAGAGTGATAGTGACCCAACCAACAACCAATGTGCGGCAGTAGTACATAAAAAAGAACTAGATGTCATAGAACTAAGTAGGTAGCTTTTTATGAAAAATATGAAATGTAATAACTTTTTTATTATACGTTTGTTGAGTAGGTATGTGGTTTGTTGCGTTGTGCGTTGGTTGTTCGTTGGCGTGTTACGAAGAACTTTTCTATGACCAATATGACCATTAGTGGGAAATAATATTTAAAAAATCTACCTAGTTGAAGTAGCGCCATCTATCGACATAAAATTATACTAAAATTCTCTGCTGTCAGAAAAACACTCATTCATTATACAATAGAAAAGCGCGGGAACGTTTGACGGGATTGACGGTCTTTTCAAACAAATAAAACTAAAAAATATTTAATTGTTGCAATTTGTATATAATTTGTATAAAAAAAGGTGTAAATAATCAATATTTCATTGTTGTAAATAAAATAAAACTGTAAATATGGGGAAGAAGAGTGGGCGAAAACGAAAGAAAAAACTTGAAGACGGGAGTGGAGGCGAAGGTGGAGAGTCCGACTTCAGTGATACCTGCTCCACGAAGTCCCTGGAAGAAAAAATGGAAGAGGATAAGTACAAAGATTTTAGAATCCCAAATTATGTTCGGTTTTATCCAGAACAAGGCGGCAATTTCGAATATGTTGTATTCATAGAGAGTACGAAAAGTGACCAACCTATAGGCAACCGTGACATGATGTCATTGGCTAATTGTTTAAAGAGATACAACAAGGGCGTCAAACAATTGCAAAGAATTAACAAACACAAGATTGGAGTAATTTTTGAGCGGCCAGGCCTGGCTAATGCGGCACTACAAAATAAAAAATTTTTGGACGCTTACAGTTTGGCTGCCAGCATCCCTGCGGCGGCCAGCGAGGTAACAGGAGTAATTACACATGTACCAATAGATTTATCAAATGAAATGATTTACTCCGCACTGACTACAACCAAAAATATTGTGAGTATTAGGCGATTCATGAGAAGGTCAAAGATGGATAATGGGCTAATCAAATTAGAACCCACAAAAACAGTTTCAATTACTTTTTCGTGCCCGGTGCTTCCTGAAAGCGTCGATCTCAACAGCTGGCGCTTCGAGCTGCGTCCTTACATTCCTCCAGTGAAGCAGTGCCTCAAATGCTTGAGGTATGGGCATATTGCCAAATATTGCAAGAACTCCGAACGCTGCTCCATATGTGGTGAGTCTCATAATTTTAAATTCTGCTTGAAATCATCTGAAGAAGCCATCTGTTGTCACTGCAAGGGAAATCATGTTGCCATCTCATCACAATGTCCTGTTAAGAAAGAGAAAATACAATTAAATAGAGAAAAAGCTCAAAGCAAAACATATTCTGCTGTATTAAACGAGAAGTCATTCCCTCCTCTGAAACAAAATCCCATTGAAATGCTAGCTTCACTCCTGAATTCTGATCAAATACTGAATATGGTTGTTGAGTCTGTTGTTAAATTGATAACAATGAATAAAACTAATGATACAATTATTTCCACTCAGAGTATTAAAGATACTCTCTTAGAAACAATTAAAAAAAATAAGAAATAAATTATTTAATTTTTTTATGGATATTTTAAGAATAGTTCAATGGAATGCTCAGAGTTTACCTGCACATAAATATTTATTATTAAATTTTTTGCAAGAGTATCAGATTCATGTAGCTTTAGTATGTGAAACATGGCTAAAGCCTCACATTCGTTTTAATATGAAAGGTTATAATATAATTAGATTAGATTCTGGTACAAGACATAATGGTGTAGCCATTTTAGTTCATAATAGTTTACAATTTGCTAAAATAGACACTTCTTTTGATGATTCAATTCAAAATATAGCTGTGCGATTGCAGTATGGCAACAAAGAAATTTCGCTTATGTCCTTGTATAGTCCTGGTAATTGTGATGTTTCATTTTCTAAAATAAAACTTAATAATTTAATTTCTAATTTACCGGGCCCTTTGTTGATTGCCGGCGATTTTAACGCACGGCACACAGCATGGGGTTGTAGTAATATTGATACACGTGGTCGTGATATTCTTGAAAGCATCGACGACAATAACTTGGTTCTTCTGAATGATGGTCAGTTGACAACTGTTGGTTCTAGTAGATGGCAAAGGAATGCTTTGGATCTTACTATGGTATCACCTTCTCTGGCATTGCAATGTGAGTGGTCGGTCCATGACGACCCTATGGGCAGCTATCATTTACCTGTAATTATAAACATCACTATTAGTAATAATAATAATGATTCATCTGATTATCTTACACCTCCTACTTCTTACAATTTTCGTTTAGTAGACTGGCAAAAATATAGCAAAAACGTTGATTACTTATTACAAAATTTTTACATTGATCAAACTAATCCATTAAAATGTTATTCTGATTTGGTTGCGTTATTAGATCTTGCATTGCAGCAGTCAGCTATTATCAGCAATAGGTCTTTCTCTGTTGACCAATCAAATCAATCGGTTAGGAAATTTCAGTCCAGAATCCGCAAAAAACGTATACCACTACCATGGTGGAATAAAAATTGTGCAAAAGCAGTAGAAGATTGTAAAAAGGCATATATTGAGTTTAAAAACAGTCTTACAGAAGAAAGTTTTCTTAAGTTTAAAAGGCTACAAGCTGTTAAAAAAATTGTTTTAAAAAAAGAAAGAAACTTAAGTTGGCTTTCATTATGTCAGTCACTAAATAGATCTACACCCATATCTAAAATCTGGAGGATTGCTAAGAGGTTTAATGGTCAACCTGTTTCTTTTAAAAATGTTTATACAGATTGGATTCCAGAATTTCTTAAAAAATATACACCAGATACTGTTGAGGCCCCTTTACAATATGTAAATAGTATTAATCCTGTACGTAATAGTAATTATTTATTAGCACCATTTAATTTTCAAGAATTTAAAAATGCAATTTTTTCACGACGAGATACAGCACATGGCCTCGATGGTATTCCTTATAAAATGTTAAAACATACTACAGATAATGCCAAAAATATCATTTTGAAAGTTTATAATTTGTTGTGGTCTACCTCTGCCATACCTCTGGATTGGAAAAAGGATTGTCTGGTTCCTATTCTAAAACCGAACAAAGATAAAACCAAAGCAAATTCATATCGGCCAATAGCTTTAACATCATGCATGGGAAAAGTGTTTGAACAACTTCTTAAACAAAGGCTTGAATTCTTCATTGAAAGTAATCATCTTTTACCTTCAAATCAGTTTGGTTTTCGTAGGGGTAGATCCTCTAGAGAGAGTATAGCACATCTTCAACTTGATATTTTTGATTCTCTCAAACAAGATAATGTTCTTATTGGTGTCTTCTTCGATGTCGTTGGTGCTTTTAATAATGTGAATCACCATATTTTAGCTGGTGAACTTCTTTCTCTTGGTATTCCTGAAAAATTGGTTAATTGGATTTTTGAATTTTTGCATGGTCGTGAGGTTTATGTGAAATCAAATAATCAGTTAATTGGACCAAGATATTCATACAGGGGTGTGTGTCAAGGGGGCATATTATCCCCATTGATATATATACTATATGTACATAAATTGAACTACATATTAGGTCCACAAGTAAAAAATTTGCAATTTGCTGATGACTTAGTTATTTACTTCTCTGGATCTGATATTCGACAAGTATCCTCTATAGTTAATTCTGCTCTTAAAAAATTAAATAATTATTTCAGTTACCTAAACTTAGATGTAAGTCCAGAAAAGTCTAAAGTTGTTGTGTTTGGTGAATGTGATTTTGATGTTGATATTGTATATAATAATATTAGTCTGCCATTGGAAAGTGAAGTCAAGTTCTTGGGTGTCATATTTGCTAATAACCTTTCTTGGAATAAATATATAGAATATTTGCTGGGTAAAGCCTATAAGGCATTCAATGTCATTAAAAGTTTATCAAAAATTGATCCTAAAATTCTATTAATGTTGTATAAATCAATTGTGAGGAGTCATTTTGAATATGGCTTTTTTTGTTTTGGGTCTGATCCCAAATTAGTAAAAAAATTAGATATCCTGCAGAATCATAATCTGAGATGCATTACTGGTGCTATGAAGACTACTCCCATTAACTCTTTGCAGGTGGAATGCAATATACCTCCACTTCAATTCAGATTCAAATTTTTAAAATCAAAGTTTTTGTTAAAACTACTTTCACTGTCTACTCATCACCTACTCAGAAAAATTGAATTTCTCTATACAACATATTCTCCTTTGAATGTACCCCGAATCCCCTATCTGTTTCATGACTTCTCGGATATCGTAGAGTTCAATCAGCAGTATAACATTCATAAAACTGAGAATAATTGGATATGTTACACAGGATCTTATGATACACTTTTTTGTGACCTGAATATCCACATTCACCCTGATTTAAAGAATAAAGAAGAAGTATATGAAATTACTGATAATTTCCCTCAGCATAGACATATCTATACAGATGGTTCCAAAAATAATGATGTTTCGATGGCTGTTTACATACCTTATTTGAAAACGGGTCATGGAATTAAACTCCCGGGCCAAATGAGCATATTTTCCGCGGAGTGTCTTGCTATTCTTGCTGCGCTACAGTTTATTGAGGAGAACACCCAAGAATGCACTCAATGGTTAGTCCTAACAGACAGCATGAGCTGTCTCAAAGCTTTGCAAAATACCAGATTTGATACCGGATGTAACTATATTCTACAAGATATTAAAACAACCTACTTCAAGCTCAAAAGTAATAATATTGATATAGTTTTTATGTGGGTTCCGTCGCATATTGGAGTATCTGGAAACGAAAGTGCCGATAAGTTAGCTAGAGCCATTACAAATGACGCCGCAAATGTCAACATTGACATTAAAAATGTTGCTATACCGTACTCTGATTTACTACCAAGACTTAAACTTTTGTCAAAACAAGACTGGTCCACTCATTGGCAAGAAACTCTAACAGTAAAAGGAACTTGGTATGCGAAGATTAATAATGTTCTTGGCTGTCGTCCTTGGTTCACAAAATCAGCAGAATACCATAGCAGAAAGTTTTATACTATCCTAACACGCCTGAGATTTGGACACTGTCGATTTAACTCACATTTACATAGAATGCGTATTATCACATCTCCAACATGCACTGAATGCAATTTAGGTGTGGATCAGACTCTTAATCATATATTTTTTGATTGCCCTGCTTACAACATTCAGAGATTAGTCCTGGTGGACAGATTATTAGAAATATATAAGACATCTAATAGCATCCCGCGCGACATTCAAGACATTCTCACAAATCTTGAAACTTATAAGGATTTATACAACTTTGTTGTATCATCGGATTTGGAACTATAAACATGGATAAGACTTTGAAGATTTATATCACACTGAAGATGACAAGGAAAATGGAATAGGAAGTGGCTACGGCCTTATATAACCCGGACACAGAAAAAGAAAATTGAAGAAGTGGCTTTGGCCTTACATTACCTGGACACGGAGAAAATAATAATTAAAGAAGTGGCTTTGGCCTTACAAAACTCAATTACAGAAAAATGAAATCTAGAGGCTGGAATTCTTGTAGTTGAAATTATTTTAAATAAGACAATGGCTGTATGGCTCTGCCTTTGCCTTTCCCAACTGACGGGAAGAAGATATTAAAAAAAAAAAAAAATCATTATACAATAATTGCCAAGAATCTTATATTCATTTCTTGTCTAATATTGTCCTATTATTTAAGTTAGTAAATAATTTGTTGTCCGAGTAAAATAAAATAAATAAAATATTACTTGCGTTTACAAATTTATTTAAGCATAAATATAAAACACCAACCAACCTATTGTTTTAGGTAGTGTAAGTGTGTTGTTGTTTAACATCATTTGTTTCTTGTTTATTCAGTGCTTTTATCAATGCCTGACAAAGACTTCTTTATACATAGAAGTCTTTGATGCCTGAGTTCTAAGGAAAGTAAAAAATATGTAGGTAAGTAAGTATGCGTTGTTTGGTCATAGTGTCGTCTTTTGATCTAACTTCGCATTAATTAAAGGTATTATGGCATGCCCTGCCCATGTCATAATCATGAATATCATGATAGCCAAATGTACCTAGTGATTGGGTGTATTCCAGCAGACTAATTAAGTAAAAAATATCACTAAAACATGCAAAAAGTACTGCCATTTTCCCATAAGTTTGATATTTTATTTTTGAACATGAATGAATTTCAGTTAATTGTATGGACAACAAAAAATAAAGAACCCATTGAATCTTTATGCTTTTATTCTGTTTTGTGTAAAAAAATAATCCAACCAAAATCTTCTTAGGTGCATATTCCGGCAAACATCTTGATGCTCTTTTGATAGAGTGGGGATAAGTTCACGCATGAGCACTTCGAGTGACCAATAGCGCGCGCCCCCCTTCCACCGCCCTGTACCTTTTTTTTATACACAACGGGATAGTGCTTGGCCTTCATCTCACCTGATGTTAAATGACGATAAGGCCGAAGGTGGAACCGCACTACACCCGGAATACTGGCTATCTTACCTCTAACTGCCGGAACACAACAATTTTTAAATTGTTGTTATGGCGTCAGACTTAGGTAAGATGGTGGTAGCTAGCCAGGTGGACTTGAAATAAGCCCTACCACCAACCAAGCCGAGTACAAATTGTACCCCCCCTGGGAATCGAACCCGGGACCTCTGCGTCTTACACGGGTGGGCGAAGCACTAGACCACAGAGGCGGTACCTCACTGCTACACATAACCAAATATGTGTTCTGCGCAATCCCCACCTGATTTCAAGTTGTTTGCCGGCTACTGTACTGTACATACTTTAAAAAATTTAGAATGTTTGCAAATTTTTTTATGCACAACAAGTATTGTAAAGGAAAACAGAATGCTTCAACGACTTACACAGTATTGTTGTATAGTCTGTGACGAATTCTTTGTTCCTTTTTGTCTATAAATCTTATTTACGCTAAAGTTACGATAATAGATAAAAAAAATTGCACGTTTTCATCTACTAGGTTTTTTTAAGTTTTAGTTTTAGTTTTAGTTTACATTAGTTTTTCCATATAAACTTATGACAAACACTTTTCTTGCATTTTAAATAAGTTGTTTTTTTGGTTTTAACAAATCATTTTATGTTCCTTGATTTGTTTTTTATTTTGTCTTCATAATTTGTTTTCAAGCTGAATCTTCTGAAAATCTGAGTAAGTACTACCTCAAACACAACAGTGTGTGAGGTAGTACATACTCAGATTTTATGTTAAATAACAAAATAACCTAGGTACTTTAGTGTTATGGTGTTAAAATTATAATTTTATTTGCCTTAGGAAATGTAGCAACCGATAACTTCACATTATCAGAGTTGAATCTAGTTAGTCGCAACCCTAAAATCATGATGATGGGTTCGTTGGAAGAATTGATGGACGGTGCTATAGAGAATGCAGGTGTTGGTGACGATGATGTCAATGATTTGGGTATTAAAGTGGAGGTTGATGTGGAAATCCAAGAAGTATGTATATTGGTCTATTTAAGAAATACCAGCTTATACAGGGTGGAAATAAAAGACAGTAGTTGTAGGGAAAGTACCTTAAATATTGATGATGACAAATTTTACTGAAAGAAAACATTCCTTCATTTTTTTAAATAAGTAAAACTGCATTTTTTGATAAATCGCTTCAGCTGGGAATCAAACAGACACAACCGAAATAATAACATCCTGTACTTTATTATGATACTAATTGATAGGGTCAATGATAAAGGTCGATTTTTTCTAAATAACTAACATCTAGTAAGTATTTTAAATTAAAGGGAGACTCGAGAAAGATAATAAAATAGGTACCTACATACAATAAAACATTATCATTCCTATTGAAACTATTTATTTTGTGATCATAAAAGTACAGAATGCATTTTTTTTGGATTTCAGCCCGTTCGATTCCCAGGCAAGATGAGTTATTTATCCAAAATCTTTGAATGCCGTTTTACTTAATTAAAAAAAATTAAAGGAATATTTACTTCCAAGCCTAATTCAGCAAAATTTGTCATCGTCAATATTTAGGGTACTTGCCCTCCAACTACCAGTTTTTATTTCCACCACGAATAGTTAGGTACTTACTCATATTATATTGCCACTACTTAAATAAATAAATGCAAAAATTGTGGTCAAACTATAAGGGTGCGTCCACACACCTAGCGTTTGCGCGTACGCGCGCAGCTCGCACAGGTGCTGCGCCTCCAACTTCATGCGCATGGTGCACGGTGGTGCACGCGCAGTTCGGGTGCATGAAAACCAGTTTGCTCCTTCAACATGGTACGCGCGTAGCATAATAGCAGGCACGTGCGTTGGGCGGAGCATGAATACTTCGCAGTTCATTATGCACGCGCGCAGCTCCCGAGCCATTCGCAAACAGGCCCTACACAGCGTAGAGATTCCTTACCCATTAGTTAAAATGTTTATCAAAAATACCTCTGACCAGCAAAGTTTAAATTCCAACTAAAAAGAATGTCTTTGTTATAAACTAATGATGCAACACCCTTATTAACAGTTGTATAGCAAGTGAATAGTTACACTACACCACTGTGTAGTCACAAAACACTTTTTGTCCCTTTCTTTTGGTTTATTCCCATCAGCACCATTCGAGCTTTGGCACCGGGGTGGTAGTTGTCACTAATAGGTGGCATTAGGTGGTAAACGCCAGCTATTAGTGCCAACCACCACCCCGATGGAATGCTCGAAGGTGGCAGATGGGAATAAATAGGCGCCATTGACCACCAGGGCTGTAAACACCAACTATTAGTGCCAACCACCACCCCGGTGGCAAATCTCGAAGGGGCAGATGAGAATAAAGGCTTTCTTTTCTAGAGTCAAACTTCAATAGTTTAACAGAGAGTAACCAGTGCAGTGTGTAACATAACAAGTGTGTAACTATACATTTGCTACTTACAATCTTTATTAGTAAAATAGTTTTAGTGTATTTTTTTTCTCTGTCTTTAAAAACTTATTTCATTTATTCCTCCATAAACGGAAAAAATTGTATGTAATGCTTTTACTCTTACCCCCTTACTAATAAAGATTGTATAGCAGATGTATAGTTACACAGTGTTTTGTCACTTTCTTTTCAATGTCAAACTCATATAGTTTGACAGAGAGTAACCATTGTGTAATTATACATCTGCAATATTTATTAGTAAGGGGGGTAATATATATTATACGCTCTTATTTAATGTAGGTATAAGTGTTTAGTAGTATAATAGTCTTAACTAAATTATTAAACAATGTATTTTAATTTTAGGCGAACATGGATGAAGCTGGTCCATCAACATCCTCACCGTATTCTCCATACATAAAACGACCAAACAATAAACCCTTAACAGCGAATGAGAAAGCAATTGCATTAAACATATACAAATTTATAGAAGAGAGTTTGGTTACTTATCCTTACAAGGCTGATGTTACAAATGCCACTGCAGAAATAATGGGAATATCAGATAAAACAATTTCAAAAGTTTTAAGGGAGTATAAAACGTACGGGAAAGTGTTAAGTCCACAAAAAAGTGGTCCAAAAACAAAAAAAAGTATTATTGATAAATTGGATGACTTCACCTTAGCTGCAATACGAGTAAAAATTGAACAACTCTGTTGTGATGGTATTATTCCAACTGTTGATCAAGTCCGTACTGTAGTTAATGAAGATAAAGCGCTTCCATCATTTTCAAGATCCACTATGAATAAAGTTATGAAGAAATTAAACTATCACAGGCCAAAAAGATCCAGGAAATCATGAAGAAAATAGACACACCTAATCATTATTTATATCGAAAAGCATAGATTTGCTACCGATATGGTTCATGATCAATGTGACAAGAGAATTTAGTTCCAGTGGATTTTTACCCAGTGGCGGCGCTAGACCACACGTGGACGTCGGCGATATCAGGTTTGCGAGATCTCTTTTATTTCGCAGTCAAAAAGTCCCGAGTCTCACGCGCGGAATTGCCGTACCTTCATATTGCCAGATAGTAAAGTACTACTCACTCATTTCACTCACACACGCGTACGAATATACAGGGTGTCCCTGGATAAAGTGCAATCCCGAAAGGGGGCGAAACTAGACTATAAATGAGTAATAAAAAAATACAAAAAAAAAATATTCAATCAACTTTCTTTTTTTTTGCAGAATTAAGTTTGTAATTTTTACAATGGACTCTATGTACAAAAAATAGTATTCCTTCAAAAGTCGTGAATGGATTTTGTTAAAATAAAAAATAATGTGATGCCAGATACTTGTTAGTTCAGATAGATTGCAAATAACTCACAAAAACCTGATAATCATGACTTAAATTCAGCTTTTTGTAAAAAATGCAGGTTTTCATTAATCTCTAAATTTTTTAAAATGTTGCCCCCAATACCACAAAGTTTTATCATTTAATTATAATTTTTATCATATTAGCTTTCAAACAACCACAAAAATATACACTCACTAAAAATAACACGCTGGCTATGAGCTTTCAAAGTAAACCACTGATTCAAAATTTCAAAGTTAACCAACTTTGAAAGCTCATAGCCAGCGTGTTATTTTTAGTGAGTGCATATTTTTATTGTTGTTTGAAAGCTAATATGATAAAAATTATTGTGGTATTGGGGGCAAAATTTAGAAAAAATTAGAGATTAATGAAAAAAAGAGTATATAGGTAGAGACATGCATTTTTTTTACAAAAAGCCGAATTTAAGTCTTGATTATCAGGTTTTTGTGAGTTATTTGCAATCTATCTGAACTAACAAGTATCGTTATTTTTTATTTGAACAAAATCCATTCACTACTTTTAGTAGGTATGAACCTCTATACAAAAAAAAGTTGGGAGTTACAAGTCGTGATAAAGTTTGGCCACATGATAGAAACTGATCTGTAGGCTGTTTCTAACTAATATTGAGCTGGGCCAAACTATCCTTACATACAGTTCCATACGGCGGCGGGTTGAATAGCGCACTTTTCCCGGCTCCATTCTAAAAACTATAACAATTCAGGTTTAACTAGTAGGTCAAATGTGGTATCATTTTCGGATAAATCAATAACGTAAAATTTATTTCTGTTATATAAAAATGCAATTTATTGCGCAGTTTTTGAAAAATTACGCAATAATCAACATTTTAAAACTTCATTTTTTTAGTTTAGGTATTAGCACTTGTTTCAGTATTTAAAAAAAAACTACTTTAAAGAAGCGTTTTTCAGGTTAATTTGTCATATACTTTTGTTATGCTTACTATATTTTATACAATTTGCGCCTAACCCAAGTAGTTTAAGTCCATTGTTTACGGACATACAGCTAGTCAAAAATATGCATTTTTTCACGAAATAAAAGGGGTTTCCGTTTCGTTCGGAAGCATTTCTCAGTTTTTTTGTTTATATTTCTGTAAAGTTAATTAAATTTTCTACAATTTGAGCCTAACTTGGGTAGTCTAGTTTTACTGGTTGCAAAGACACAGCTAGTCAAAGATAAGATTTTTTCAATAAATTTCAATAAAAAGCCCATTTTTAACCAGCTATGGCTCTGCAACCAATAGACTTAGACTACTTAAATTAAGCTCAAATTATAGAAAATTTATTAAACTTTACAGAAATATAAACGAAAAACCTGAAAAATGTTTCTGAACGAAACGGAAACCTTTTTTATTTCGTGAAAAAATGCATATTTTTGACTAGTTGTATGTCCGCAAACAATGTACTTAAACTACTTGGGGTAGGTTCAAATTTTATAAAATATAGTTAGCATAACAAAAGCATATAACAAACTAGCGGCCGCCCGCGGTTTCACCCGCGTAGTTCCCGTTCCCGTGGGAATATCGGGATAAAAAGTATTCTATGTTTTAATCTAGGCTATCTGCTATCTGTGTGCCAAATTTCAACCAAATCCGTTCAGTAGTTTTTGCGTGATTGAGGAACAAACATCCAAACCCACAAACTTTCACATTTATAATATTAGTAGGATTAACCTGAAAAACGCTTCTTTAAAGTAGTTTTTTTTTAAATACTGAAACAAATGCTAATACCTAAACTAAAAAAAATGAAGTTTAAAAATATTGATTATTGTGTAATTTTTCAGAAACTGCTTAATAAATTGATTTTTTTTATATCAGAAATAAGTTCTACGTTATTGATTTATCCGAAAATGATATCTCATTTGACCTATTAGCTAAACCTGAATTGTTATAGTTTTTAGAATGAAGTCGGGAAAAGTGCGCTATTCAACCCGTCGCCGTATGGAACTGTATGTAAGGATAGTTTGGCCCAGCTCAATATTAGTTAGAAACAGCCTACAGATCAGTTTCTATCATGTGGCCAAACTTTATCACGACTTGTAACTCCCAACTTTTTTAGTATAGAGGTTCATACCTACTATTTTGAAGGAATACTATTTTTTGTACATAGAGTCCATTGTAAAAATTACAAATCTTAATTCTGCAAAAAAAAATGAAAGTGGATTGAATATTTTTTTTTTTATTTTTTTATTACTCATTTATAGTCTAGTTTCGCCCCCTTTCGGGATTGCACTTTATCCAGGGACACTCTGTAGATAAGAATAACTGAATATTAAATAACTTGTATTTTTTTTTGTGAGGCCCCCTTATTAGGCGCGAGGCAGACGTGTGTCGACGTAGCCGACGCCTAGCGCCGCCACTGGTTGTACCATGGGCAACAGCGTCGCTTAACCACTGCTAAGGTCAAAATCGCTTGCACGCCGCGCCCGCTGTCACATACGTTTAGTTCGTGCAGGGGCGATACGCGCGCACACGAATTTTGTTGCAAACTGGTTAAGCGACGCTGTTGCCCATAGTACTTTGTGGTATGATTAGTATACTAAGAATTATTATGGTAGAATAAAGACATTACAAAAACTTTGTGAGGTATAAGATGTGATTATAGTTTATTACAATGAAAAGTGTGGAAAAGTTTAGTCGAAGTTAGTAGGTTTCTAACTAATCGAGCTATCATCTATCTACCTAATTGAGGATATAGGATCCGTTTGTATGATGTGCTCCCCTAAGCTCATTATAATATTAATAAAAAGAAGAAAATGTTACTTAATTCTAGAATAAATAAAGTGATTATTTTAATAATAAAGTAATTTTATTATTTACCTTGCCTTTGTGCTTGTGACTGACTTGAGACAGCCCAAACAACTGTAGGTTTCGTTGCCCTCGGCCATGCAATGCATTCAGTCGTTTGCAATCATGCTCATAATTTTGGATTTAAAGTACCTAATACCTCTGGTACAGTACCAGTAATACCTACCTACTAGTCAGAACAACGGACATTTCATTTTGAGAAAGTAGGTACCTACTAAAATTAGAAAACCATTTCTAGATTTAACACCCAATTGGCTTTGGTTAAAAGATAAAAGGTATTTTTTTTTATATTTTTTTACTACAGATTAGGCCAATTTAAGAAACTAATTTGAATATTTTAACATTTGGTCCCGTATTTATTTTTTTATAAATATATTTGTCGAGCGGATATGGTCAACCGGAATGACGTCATTAGTGGCATGAAAGTTTAAGAAGGAAAACCTTTGTCATCTACTAAACTTAAGAATCGCCTAAGTCTTTTCTTAACTACAACTCGACCAATTTAAGTAGGCGAATGACAGCTACATGACCGCTAAGTTTGACACCGTTTTAATTTGGTCGTGTTGTAGTTAGGAACAGACTTAGGCGATCCTTAAGTTTAGTGCAATCGGCAGTTAGTGTTCGCTGTCGTTTTCGAGAAGGAACTCTTTAATTGTAAGATATTGTCATGTACAATAAAAATAAATAAAAAAAAGGACTGACAGTTGACACAAAAATACTCTATGATTAATAACATGTCGATAAACAATACAAAAATATAAAAAAAGCATTTTAGATTGCAACCACATAAGAAATAATCACTTGATTGTAACTAAAATTATGTCGTTGGATGGTCACGTCTCTTTATTGGATTTGTCGCAGCAATTCCCTTTTGAAATAGGTAAAATTAACAGTTATTTTATAATTTGCGGTCTTTATGGTGGTTTTTTTCTTATCGAATTAGGATTAGCGGCCACCTCTGGTGAGTTTATCAAGCCGCCTTTAACTTGGCTTAACGACTGTTATAAAATGACAACAGCCGGGACCGACGGATTAACGTGCCCTCCGAAGCACGGAAGCGCTCAGTTGTAATGCCACTTTAACGGTCACCCATCCGACACCTGGCCGGACCGAGCGTTGCTTAACAAACGTGATCGAGTACGATCAGTCTTTCAAGTTCTGTCATGAGCGCTTCATTTTATGGTGGTGATGCTGAGTGAGCATACGAAATCAACATTAGGAGAGAAAGTAGGTGTACCAAAGATATTCGATTTTTAGGGTTCCGTACCAAAATGGTAAAAAAGGAACCCTTATGGTGTGACTCAGTCTGTCTGTCTGTCACAGCTGGATATCTCGAGAACTACTAATGGTATCAACTTGAAATTTGGAATAATTTAAGATGACATTTGCCCAACTATTTTGCAAATAAGAAAGAAATAAAAAGATATTTTTTTTTACAACAGGGACTGAAAAGGGGTCTCAAAAATTTGAAGTGAGGTGATTAGGGCGTGTGGGGTAAGGGCGTGTGGGGTATCATATGAAAGAGCGCTGTTTGCACATTTTAAAACATTTTTTTCTTTTTTCTAAGGCCGCATAGTTTTCGACTTATGATGAAAAATGTAAAAAAAAATACCGTCGCCCCCCCCCCCCCCCCCCTTATCTCCGAAGTTTGCAAAGAGAAAAATCTGAAATAATTCTATGTGATAGTAGTTTATGTAAAGATTACAGGAAAAATAAAATGATGTCTCAATATAACACACTTTTTTAGAAATTCAAAAAACAAACAAAATTTCTTTAGTTTCATTACCAGTCAACAGATGGCGGTGACCGAAGAATGCTGACTTGCGAAAAAAAATAGTTCCACTATCGGTCAAGAGATGGCGCAACCTAATACTACAGTAATAATTGGTGGCTGGTTCTAATTATAATTACCTACTATTTGCCGTACGAATAAACGAAGAATAAGTTCCTACTTAGTAATAATAATATAAACAGTTTGCAATGTGGAGCGGCTGAAACGTTTTTCAGTCACCATAAACAATTGTGGTTAAGATTAATAAATAAATAAATAATAAAAATTGTTTTATTGACCAATTAGTGACAGGTGTTTAAGTAATACCAACTTAGGACTAGATAACAGACTCTTAATATTATAAGCCTCTGCTGCCGAACTAGGCAAAAAAACCTGTATTTCGGCATTCAGCGCCATAACCCTCCACAGACATAGCAATCTAAAATTTGTAAATTTTAAAGATTGTAAATTAACTGTCCGCCTGTTCGCCCTTCCACCTGTCTGCCGTTTATCCTACTTTTTTAAAGACTGTACTAAAGTAATATATCCAAATATATTTATGATTGTACGGAACCCTCGGTGCGCGAGTCCGACTCGCTCTTGACCGGTTTTTTTTGGTAGGTAGGTACCTACTGTGTATGGTGTACCTACTTAATCTTAAGGAAGATGTATAAATAACTTAACTAATGTAATTTCTTAATTAGTTAATTCAAAAAGATTGTCAAGCTGTGTTACCTAGTAGGTACCTAGGTTCTTGATAATTTACTACGAGTAGGTCAGGTATTTTATGTTATCGTGTTGACAACAAATTAATAACATAAAGTGCTGTATCAGTAAGAAGGTACATAGTTATTCCTCCTCAGTTAGGTAAAAGTAGTAGATAGGTCCAAATAGCTACAAGGTTTTAGGATTTCACTAACTAAATATTAGACACCTAAAACCAAGCATAATTATATGGTAAATAGAATGCGACAGTTTTATATCAGTAGGAAGGTAGGTATCTACTTTAGAAAACCCTTAAAAATTAATAATTACTTTTACAATATTTATTTTGTGTGTTCTTAGATAGCCAAATAAAGAAGGAAATATGTTTTGGAGAGACTCTTGTTATAAGCTGCGGCCATTACGAAGGCGATATTGAAGCGGAGTCTTCAGACTCAGAGTGGACATGTCATGATACGACAGAATCTGAATCCACCATTGAGGTAAAACAGGAGTCGGCTATCGAACTAAAAGACCGAGTAGAAGAGGAAGCAGTTGAAGACGAAGCTGGCGAAGAGGCAGATGATTTCCACTTTTTCTTTTTCCCTGATTGTAATAAAACAGTACCGCGAAACAGTAAAACAAGTATTATAATAGAAGATGGATTACCCAAAATCAATCCGGATACCAAGCCCCCAGTAGCCTGCACTTGTGGTAAAGACAAGAAGGGAACATGTGAATGTTTTGTCAAATTACCCTGCAAATGTGGGGCAAAAACTACCGCTGAGTGCCTCTGTTCCAGAAAAAATTTATGTATTTGTGACGAAACTAAACCACCTAAGCCTGTATGCACTTGCAAGGGAGCCAAGGTCTGTGTCTGTTATCCTGATGGTAAAATTAGAACAATCTGTACTTGCGATGATGTAGATAAGCCTTGTATTTGTCATCCTGATAAATTTCCATCTCCTGTGTGTACATGCAAGCGTAAACCTAAATTTAATATTGAAGAGAAAAGAGAATTTGCTGAAAACGAAGATATTGGTGAAATGGAAGAAAACGGTGAAACAGAGACAGTGGAAGGTAATGAAGAGGAAGAAGAAGAACAGCCATGTGAATGCCAAAAACCAGAACCAAAACCACCTTGTTCCTGTCTTAAAGGAAATGAATGCACCTGCAATAAAACGACTTGTATTTGTGGTGTGCAAAAAACATGTGTTTGTGAACCAATAGGTGCTCAAGACCCAATTTGTATAAATCAAGAATCTAAGTCCATATGTAGTTGCGATGTCCCAAAGGAGTGTACTTGCAATGCTACCAACGGCGACGATTGCAAATGTTTTCCAAAGAAAGTATGTAGCTGTGGTGATGCAGAGAATTGTAAATGTTTCAAGGTATGTGACTGTACCGCACCGTGTGTCTGTGATACAAAAGATAATGAAATTGAATGTATTTGTTTGGATAAAGCAAAACAATTGGCTAGAGGCTTAGTTTGTACGTGTTCTGTTCACGGACAAGAAGAAGACCCTATGATATTAAAAAGACTAAGAGCTGGAAAACATGGCTATAGGTGGTGTCATCAGGTTGATCCCCGACATACCTTCTTTGATTACGGTTATGATAGACATGATAAAATATCATACAAAATACAAGAGCGAGAGAAAATAAAAATATTGGGTCTTTTGGATAAAGAAGAAGAGTTAGATACTTGTCCGGTTCATGGTATAAATGCTCCTCCCTATAAAAAGAAAATTCGGAAGCCTTCTATTGACTGTTGCAGTGCAGTTGGAGGTATGTTTTTGTTCCATGTAAACTGGACGCCTTACCCTAATCACTGTTGTTTCAATCAACGTTTGAGTGCAACACTAAAGACTTTACAATAATGTGTATTCCTTGAGTGACTATAGGTATACTTGAAGGAGGGATATGTAGTCCTTACTAATATTATAAATGCGAAAGTCCGTTTGTTTGTTTGTTACGCCTTCACGTCCTAACTTCTGAACCGATCATCATGAAATTTTGCATACACGTTGTCAGGGGTACAGAGAAGGACATAGGGTACCTTTCATCCCGAAAAAAAATTATGTTCCCGAGGGATAGCAAAAATACTTTCCACGCAGACGAAGTCGCGGGCGGAAGCTAGTTTTAAATAAAATGATTTTATCTATGTAAATTTTTAAGTAGTAGGTACCTAGTTAAAACATGATTATAACTAAATTAATAAAATTATTTACTGTAGGCATTAGTATCAATGTCGAAACTTTGGGTGAAGATAAAGATAAGTTTCTGGTGCAAGTGGTATGTCATGCGTCAAAAGAAGGCGCAAAAACAGGATCCAAACTTGTGAGCATTTTGGATTGTAAGTTACACACTATGGAAGAAAATAGGACAGAGTAAGTTATTTTAATTTGCCGTAGCTTGATTACGATATGTAGTTTTATGTGAATCAATCAGCATTAACATTCAGTCACCTTAATTATTACTGAAAACTGAAATAATTGCTTAAACTTAATCCTGATAGTTACAATTCAAACATGGTTGTCACGGCCATGCTTAGTAAAGAGTTACACACTACAGTTTTGCGTAAAATTTTGCGACGAAATGTATTTTTCAGATACATAACAAAGAAAGAGTTAACAAAAGAACGACGAAGCTATATGACTATTTGCGAAAACGGCTATTACAATAAAGTGACCCGAGTTTGTGGTGAACGTGACACCATAAAACGATTTTACCATTCCTTTGAACAAGCACGTAATTTCCTACTGGAAGGTGCTAACATTGTATTGCTTAGATACTTGGGACTAAGTCGGTATAGAGGCACAATCAAGACTGATTGTGTTTTGATGGACGGCACCATTTGTGAAAGCATTTATGTAAGTATATAACTTAAACATAACTGTGCTTTCACATAAAATACTATTGTCATTAATTTATAAAATATTTCGTAACTGTTGGTTTTAGGTAAGTCTTGGAGTGAGTCAAGCAATAGTGAACGGAAAACCATTGTTCGTAGTGAAAGTGGAGCGGCATATCATAGAGCCCTCTGGTTTCCTTCATCAGTCTTTAACGGTTTTGACATTGAAAGGTAAGTATAGGTATGAAGCTATTAGTAGAGCAAGCGAAAAGTAATTTATTTTAATGATAACAAACTAGACGTTATTTTGAAAAAAACGCAGCCGAATATCATTACTCTTCGCTAGTGCTGAGTTGCCTGTACCACAGAATAGCTAATAGTACAAGTCCTGTACTCTGACGTGCGTTCACACAGAAATCTGGATGCGATGTTCACACCGCATTTACAAAGACCGTTTTATTGGGTCCGTCTATACTGGATATCTACTGTATAACGCATTGGATTGTGTGTACAACTACACATGCCATTACTGAATAAAAAAAAACGTATCCGATAAAACGGACATGTAAACAGATGGCTGTGTGTACTGAACTGAGATGAAGCAGTAGGCGTCATTACCTAGCTTATATGATGATGACATTGATGACTCTAAATTGTGGGATATCGGGTCAAGTTTGGCAACGCGTGAATGATTTTCAGTTCTCTATACAGCGAGTCTTCACTCAGATGGCGTGTTATAGTTTTCTGTTGCCCAATAAAAAAATTGTAGGTACCCTACCACATAGTTAAAGTTGTGGTTGCCATTAAATTAGTTAATTTTGCAGGTTACACCGTAAGTCATGAATGGGCTGACAATGCGTACATGTTGCATATAAATCCACTCCTGCGCATAGTGCCCGAGAAGGATTTGATAGAACCACATGCTCCTTTAAGAGAAAAGTGGCGTGAAGATCTCCAGCTGCTGTCGGATTATCTCGATTTCAAGGTAATACTACGGTATTACAATCTATGTAGGTAGTAAAGTAGAGTCAGTGCATCGAAACGAATTTATTAGCGAAAAGAAACGGCCGGCGGGCTTACCGTAAATAAATTAGTAGTTAGCGCTATTAGGTAAAACTAATATTTTTTGTTGTTTTAATAGTAGAGTGTATATGAGACTTAGTAGCATAACCTGCTAAATAGTAAAATGTTGGACAAAAAAACTTTACGGCATTATATTTTATGTATGACCTTAAAACTATGTAAGTATCAAATACTATAAAATAAATACCTAAGTAAAATATATCATATAAATTAACCAATTAAGATAATGAGGCTGAGGTTAAATTACAGTGCACAATAGCATTCAGCTGTCCTATACATAATGAAGCATTGACAGTCGAGAACTGGAATGGGACATTAATTATTACCCTAGTCATCCTAAATGGTAGTATAATCCCCTTAGCTTAGTACACTTGGCAATATTGAATAACCAAATGGACAATCTCTTATAAAGGGAAACTGAATTCGGTGTTAATGATGAATAGGAAACTGTATTTCGTAAACAAAATAGGTTCTGCGTTCCAAATATCTTCAAGCTTCTAGGTGATGTTTCTCATTTCTTCAGCATGTGAATGTATGCGCTGGGTAGCCATTTGTAAGTAAATGCCGCACCCGGCATGCCAACAATATGCCAGCCTATTGAGAAAAGCCATTAGTTTGTCCTAAATCTTTTATACATTTTAGTAACAAAAAGTTGAACTCTTAAAACCTGGTACCCTACCTGGAATATAGATAAATCCTTGAGGGCAAGGTTATAGTCTATTATGGAATAGATACCTACCATGGCAAATGGTATATGAAGTCTGTACCTACTTGCATTATGTGTTTTTAAAAGATGATTCCCTTTTAGAGTACAAGAACATCAGAAGGAGCTCGTTATATGGAAGAAAGTGGTGTTCTGACGAATACTGTTCGCGATTACCTACAAGCACTGCTTCTGCTGAGACCCAGCGATGCTTTACACTTCACCAGGCATTACTTCGGATCTGCCCTCTCTTCCTTGGACTTGCCACACGATGAGTACTTTGATTCGACTACTAAACATGTGAGGTATTACTTTTTTGAGCAGTAACGTTTCTAAGGCTTGTAAGGACACATAGGATGTTACAGAAAATTTTCACTATCAGATCAAGATCGCATTTGGTTACTTAACAATAATTGTGTGACGTGAGATATTTTGCTAAATATTTAACTTTCTCATTAGAGTCTTTTCTATTTAATCTGTGCTATCAAATTCACAATATTTCTTCTATTATTAGCCTTAAGAATTTGAGCTTATTATTTTAAAATAATTAGGTACTTTCAATCTTTAATAATCTTTACTTTCGTCCTCAATAATTTGTTACGAAAATCATTTTTGTATTGCTCTATGTGAAAAAAATATCTTTAATATTCGGGAAAGAAATTCTAATTTCATTTTGTATTGTCACATTTTTCTCTTGTTTACGCTTATCCTTTACAATAAAATAAAAATGATTTTTATAGGCGCTTTGCTCGTTTTAGAGTTTAGCTTGCAAAAACATTACGAGCTCTGAGTCTCAATAAACTGAAACGAACACCAATGTATTCCTAAAAGATTTTACTTCAATGACTTGTCTTATTGACAGTTGTTGTGAACCTTATTTTTCTCTTTCAAGGGTGTAATATATGGATAGCAACAGGCTGTTTTATTATCGTTGTATACAAACTAGGTATAACATATTTTCTTCTGATAAATGAAGGCGGAAAACATAGTTCTGTGGTGTTTGGGAGAAACCTGTTAACTCCAACTTGATCATTTTTTAGTTGGGTAATACAATGTTATTGATTTTTTTCTATATTTTTTATCTATTACTGATTAGTCCACCTTATATTCAAAATTGAAATTAATTTATTCAGTCTAGGCTGTTACAAGTACTTGTGAATGTCATAGAAGCTACGTCATCTGTTCGCAAAGCCTAAGCGGGAGACTTTGTAACGAGAAGAACCGGCAAGAAACTCTTCGATATAGAATTCTTTCATTCAATTCTTCTTCTTCTTCAATTCTTTCAATATAGAAGTGATAGCGGCGCTGGTAAACACATGGTAGTTCAGGATTCATCCATTTCGTTTTTGTACATTCGTGATAAGTTAACTTGTCTATAAAATGCCCCCCCAAACACCACAGAGTTATAGTAAGCATTTCAAAAATGTGCGTAAAGATGAGGGAAGAAAATTGTAAACTTTATGGTAATGCTTCAAAGATTATGCTACAGTTATTTAATAAAATGAATTTGAGTAACATAATAAAACGTAATTACCTATGTTATTAAGTACGTATAATTACGTTAATTATGAATAACGTATAATTACGTATTATCATGTTATTCAAATTCAATATAAATTAAATGTCATAAACTTTTGGATAAATCATTCATTTTGCTCTTCAGTCTATCTATAGGTAGGTACTTGTTCAATTAATATTCCGAGCGTCAAATTTGATCGATTGATTGTTTGGTTCCCAGAACCTATTTCATTAATATTTTCATTAAAGTTGACACGAAATTCATTTGTATAGGTACGCTAATAGCGTGCAATACCTATTTATTATTTGGAATTTAATATTATCTTCAATATTAAGCGGAATTCCAATGATGACAAAGACATACTTAGGCAGGTACCTACATATTGTTTGATATGTGCGTTTTACTGTTTAATAGTTATATTTTAATAGTTTGATGATTTAAATAAATTGGTCGTCAGTATTCCTTAATTGTTTTATTTTGAACTAGTGACCCGCCCTCGCTTCGCTTCGGTGGCTGACATTATGTATATTATACATACGAGTATAAACCTTCCTCTTCAAAATCCGTTGCGTAGTTTGAAAGATCTAAGCATACATAGGAGCATATTCATACGAGGAGCTCGGTGGCGCAGTGGTTTAGCGCCTGGCCCAGCGATTGCGGAGGTTAAGCAACTTTCGCAAGGGTCGGTCATGGGATGGGTGACCAAAAATGTATTATCTTGAGCTCCTCCGTGCTTCGGAAGGCACGTTAAGCCGTTGGTCCCGGCTGCATTTGCAGTCGTTAACGCCCACCAATCCGCATTGGGCCTGCGTGGTGGGTTATGGCCCGTCCTCCTTATCCACCCATAGGAACGCCTGTGTCCCAGCAGTGGGGACATTAAAATTGCTAATGGACAAGCATACATAGGGACAGACAGCGGGAAGCGACTTTGTTTTATTACTGTAATCTTTGGACAAAACTATAACTTTGTTAAGTTTATGGTTATTGGTTACCAAACATTTTTAAAACTTAATTAGATAATGTTACCGTAAAACCTCCTATCACTGGTCCAAAATTACCTATTTTTTATGTTTGTGCCTGTAACTTTTAATATATTTTTCTAAAGGAAAAATCTAAAGGTTTTCTTTATAAATGATGATATGAACTTGCAAATTTTAAAAACTGGATTTGCTATTTTAGGTAGAAATTCATTTTTTGTTTAATTTAAACTTGGACTGTAGTTGTTGTGAGGAGCTCGCAACTTTGGTCCAGGTGAAAAAATGTCATGTTTATCAGTCGAAAACTAGAAATTGGACTATATTTCGGGACTGGTTATGCAACTTTATAATACCGATATGTTATATAATGTAAAAAAAATAATTAAACACGACAAGTTTTATATATTTTTTAATTATTATAGACAGCCGGTAGATTTTAAATTTTGGAACACTTCACTACGTGCAAAAACTGTGACGAAGTTATTGTTTTATTTTATTTTATTTTTATTTTAAGATATTTGGGTTGACAACAGCTTAAAACTACTTAAATTACTACATGAAATTTACTAAGAGTAAAGCCAAAAACGTCATCCTCGAATTACTAAAAAAAAAAGCATTAACAAAATTACTAAAAACAAAAGTTAACATTTTAAACAAATTTACAAACGAACACAAGCAATACGTTTAAAGATTATTATTAAATATATTTAGGGAGAATATAAGAAGAAAAAAACATATATAAAGTTAAGTAACATAATAATATATGTTATATAAAATATATACCTATGATTATAATATATATACACACATATATTATATCTGCTATGCATAATGACCATACCCCGTTATCGCGGGTGCACGAACGATACACAGACTAAAAAAACAGAAGATAAAGAAGCGAAAGACCTATAGGTCCACCGATTTACCTACTACATACGTTTTTGCTACTCAAAAAACAACTGCATATTATAAAATTTTGGATTATAACAACGCAATGTACAAAATATGTGAAAATTTAAGACGGCGGCCATCTTTTTTGTTTGTGGGCTGATTTCGATGAAACTCGGTTTTTGTTACTATTTTGACAAGAAAATAACAACCCAATGTTGAAAATATTAAAAAATTCAAGATGGCGGCCAACTTATTTGTTTGTGGGCCAATTTCAATGAAACTTGGTTTTCGGTACTATTTTGACAAGAAAACAGCAAGAAACAGTTTAGTCGAAGTCGGCCCAAAAACAAAAAAGTTGGCCGCCATCTTGAATTTTTAACGATATTAACCTGGTTTCCGAACCATGCGTGTGACTGTGGCAATCAAGTAAGATTCGTGAAACTACGAGCGAGTGCGGTAACATCGGCAGGCGGCAGCGTATAAAGAAAATCGTTTGAAAAAACCTTAATTCACTACTGCCACCCTGCCACCCTTAATTCATTATTGTACGTACCCGGGGGTCGTAAAAGACCACCTTCCAAATTTTAAATTTGTGACAACCTATCCGTATTTGCATAAAGCCTTCACTTGAATTAGAATTTCAGATAAATATGTATTACAGATATATTCTCTTATGTGAATGTGATTTGCAAAATGGCGGCGCCCGAATAACAATTACCACCTCACATGGTGGTAAGTAATCTAGAGAACCACGTAATTTTGCGCCAGATCACTAGATAGCGCTTGGTTAAGAAAATACAATGTCTGACCGTCGTAGAAGCATTGGACTATAGTTGCCCCTTAGGATTATAGTTGGGAGGTTTTACGGTACCTAATTCCTTCTGCCCTATTTGATAAAATAAAATAGATGGTTCAGAATTAAGATAAATCCAGCCAAAAACATATTAAAGGAAGATAATAAAATTGAAAACCTGAATTTCTTCTTTAGTTTTTTTTTCATTCGTTTCATGTGATTTGCTTCCTCCAAAATATTTATGAAAGAAAAATGATACAATTTTAACTTGTTATTGTGTAACTTCATTCTTAAATTTCCCAAACTTTCTCAAAGCGAAGTATTCGCTAACAATGATGAAATCAAAGAAGCATCGGAGTCCCGCCCATCGGGCGAGGGAAATCCTTTCTGGGTAACTTTACGAAACTTTTCCAAGAATGCATTAACGAATGAGGAGAACCGGATTCCACGTACGTTACGAAAAAAATAACCACATTTGCGTACGCACATATTGCTCGTAACGAAATGACAAAACCGCGGTGAAGGTTGTCCCGAGACAAGAAAATAATTTTAATTTTTGTTTCTTCTCCACAAAGGAATTTATTATAAAGCCCGGCGACACAAGCATACGATATTATGGGAAGGACCACCCCAATTTCGCCTCACCTACGTTCGAGAGGAGAATTTTGATAAAAGAGCACCGTTTCCTTTTCAATTACTTTCAATATGGCGATGCTGCTCGCGTACATATGCGTAATGTGACACGAGGCACATTTTTCCAATTTCATTCTTATTGACTACGCCTCTTATTACCCGGCGTTATTTATAACCTACACCATAGTAGAACCAAATAAGTAAGTCATCTTACTCATTATACGCCCGAACGCGGTTTGTATGTGAGCGCGCCCGTACGTATGCGTCGTCGCACGCACACACTGACAAAATTTAAAGGTGATAAAGGTGCAACAGTCGTGGCTGCGCCGTACGTAATCCCGCCCGCGCTCACGCACGCTTCACGCCGCTGCGCTGCCGCTCGTAATAATTTGAACGTTTACCTACCTACAGTACATACCATGCTTTCCAAAGATATTGCAAAAAAGATTTGTAAGAATGAGGATATATTTTACATTAACTTTAAATAATAAGGCATTTCGTACTTGTCGAAACAGACGTTTTTTTATATCAATTGTGTAATTTCGTTAAAAAATCACAAATTCCTACAGGAAAAGGTACTTTTAATACCTATTATTTAAGGTTACGGAAAGTATTCAATTTCAGAAGTGTAGGTAAATAAAAAAGAAAAAAAACCAGTTTATAGTGTAAAAAATATTTTTTAATAATATGAAATAAAACACTTTTTAACAGATACTAGCGCGGTTTTATTGAATGTACTTTGGTATTTAGTTGGTATTTGGTTTGATTTTTGTTTTTTTTTATTTTTATGATATTTTTTTTTTATTTGAATAAATACATTATTTAGTAAAGCCACGTTTTAATTAATCCTATTTCGACCGTAAGTTTTCAAATCACATAACATGACGTACGCAATGAAAAATTGTAGTCAATTCCTGAAAACAGTTAGAATAATGTAAACTGTAATTTGACAGATAGATGTGATACATTGCTACTTTCCTTTAGTAAGTTTTTATTGGTGTCAAAACAAAAGTGCCAATGTATCACATACATCAGTTAAATTACAATTAACATTAACTACATTATTTTGTCGATAGACGCGCTGGTCTACCTACAAAAAAATATTAAAAAAAAACTGTATTATAGATCCCTGATGCTAACCCCAAAGAGAATATGGCTAACCCTACAAGGAAAAAATATTTTGTATAGAGATTGACTATGCATTTTTTGACGACCGAATAAACAAGCGATGTGACAGCCCTTCGTGTTTAAGCTGTATCGCTCGCTCGAGGCTCGAGTTGGCCTACTTATTTGGTTCTACTATGCCTACACGTTGAATATTAAAAACGTTATTAGGATTATGATATATTATGTGTTAGATAAGCACATATTACTTATGCTGAATGGGAGAAAAGGTCTTCAAATAAATATTATGTGAATGGCAGGTGACATGATACCGTCTATAAAATACTTAATTTTTATCCACTCACACGAATGCCAAGCGAATGTTTCTAATTGGTTATCTAGCCTAGACTACTAGAAAATTGAAATAAATGCCTACTCTACTACTTTTTAATGGCATAATAATATCCTACTCATAATTATTTTTTAGCATTATTATTTTTGTAAAGATCTCTCATTCAATTCAAGAGACTTATCTATCATTTAGCCTAAATATTTCTGGCTCATTGGTAATAAGTTAAATTATATCATTAAGGAACCACGTAATACATTCGAGTCCTTATTTCCTACACATTTTGCGATTTCAGGGTTAGGGTTACCAATTTGTATGCAAGGTTTGGTCCAGCATCGAGGATAGTCCCTGTTTGTAAACTGTATTGGCCTGCGCGGACCCGTCCTAACTAGTTAATTTAAACTTCTAACGCTTATCCGACTTAGCTTGATGAAGCAAATTTTAGTCCCTTTGGAGAATTTATATTTCTGATAAATTTGTATTTTTGCAAGACAGGCAGGATCGTTAAACATTATGAAAATTGAGGTTCATTTTTTTAATTTGTATTTTGTTTTTTATTAATTTGAGATTTTAGCATTCATAATACAATTTTTAGGGTTCCGTAGCCAAAATGGCAAAAAACGGAACCCTTATAGATTCGTCATGTCTGTCTGTCTGTCTGTCCGTCCGTATGTCACAGCCACTTTATTCCAAAAGTATTAGGACTACATAGTTGAAACTTGGTAGGTAGATGTATTCTGTGAACCGCTTTACGATTTTTATACAAAAATAAAAAAAATAAAAGATTAAGGGGGGGCTCCCCATACATGGAACTGAAACTGAAAATATTTTTTTTCATCAAACCAATACTTGTGGGGTGTCTTTAGATAGGTCTTTAAAAATGACATTGAGGTTCCTAAGACTATTTTTTTTCAAAGTCAACCGTTTGAAAGATATATGCCACCAAAGTGGTAAAATGTGTCCCCCACCCCCCGCTTTAACTTTTATAGTAAGAAGGTGAAAAATCTAAAAAATATAAGCTATAGATCTTAATAAACACTTTCAACGAAAATTGGTTTGAACGAGATACAGTAATTAGTTTTCGAGATATAGTACATTTTCCAAAACCGCAAATATAACTTTGTCATTCATACAAACACTGTGAAAAACAAAGTTATTTTTTCAGACGAAAAATGATAGCGGTATTAAAATATGGTATGGTATAATGTACCTACGGAACCCTACTGCGCGTGGCCCGACACGCACTTGGCCGGTTTTTTATACTGCGGTACTAAATAATATACTAGAAATAATTCCACTTGCACCAGATCAATTCTCTGGACCAGAACTGAGCCTGTACCCAATGTCACATTTACAAATTTTCGCTATCGCTTCGCTCCGAAAAATGTATGGATTTGACGTTTTAAAATCCGATAGTTAACGAAACCTTAGGGGCTACTCAAATGGCCACTTTTCTATTCGTTTGCTAACTTAAAAATTAAAAATAAGTAATAAACTCCAAAATTACGTGTCGTAGGTAGGGCTTGCAAATATTCGATGAAATCCAATATTCGAATATTCGAAAATTTTTAAGGAGGTATTCGAATATATTCGAATATTATTCGAATAATTCTGTAAAATAAAACAGATGGTCGTAATTATTAAATACTGCTCATTTTTTCACGTTAAACCAAAGTAAATGCTTTGTTTAATGGGACGCATTGTGTAAAAATTATCCTCAAGTGACTTTTTTTTTGCCTTCGCCCCACGTTTTTAGTTTAAAAACTTCTTTGTAGAGTTATAAATCTTCAAAGACGAAATTATTTTATAATTATTAGTCCGTTTTTCTAGTTAATTTTAAGGGCATGTTTTGAGTTCAATTTTGATACTTTTTAGGTCATTTTTAAAACGTATGTTTTTGGTTTGATTGTCAGTAAATGTTTATTTTTTGTTATTAGACCAGGGTCTAGTACTATCTCCCATCAGAATACAAGTAAAAACGAATCAAACGAGCCCAAACTTGATGGGGTTGTATGGTATTATTATAGAGATCCTGTACCCATATTTCGGCTTCATCACCAGATCTTGGATACTATTTCCCAACAGATTACTTGTCAAGACAAATCAAACAAGCCCTCTGATTTTTGACGGTCTTTCAGCGTATCAGGATTTTTCGTGATTTTCTTCCGGCTTTATTATCAGACACTGGACACTATTTTCCCAACAGAGTACTTGTCGAGACGAATCAAACGAGCCTGCGATGGATATATATGGTTTTATTACAGAGTTCCTGTGATTTTCTTCCGGCTCCATCATCAGATCTTGGACATTATTTCTCAACAGAGTTATTGCCAAGACGAATCAAACGAGCCCAAACTCGATGGATTTGTATGGTTTCATTACAGAGTTCCTATGGTTTTCTTCCGGCTCCATCATCAGACTCTGGACACTATTTCCCAACAGAGTACTAGTCAAGACGAATGAAAAAAGCCCAAACACGGTGGAGTTGTATGGTTTTATTACATAGTTTTGTGGTTTACTTCCGGCTTCATTTGATAATGATCAGGGTTTGATGACCCTGGACACTATTTTACCAACAGAGAACTTGTCGAGACGAATCAAACAAGCCCTCGATGGATATGTATGGTTTTATTACAGAGTTCCTGTGATTTTCTTCCGGCTCCATCATCAGACCATGGACACTATTTTTCAACAATGTGATTGCCAAGACGAATCAAACAAGCTCAAACTTGATGGATTTGTGTGGTTTTATTACATAGTGGTTTTCTTCCGGCTTCATAATCAGACCCTGGACACTATTTATTTTCCTAACAGAGTACTTGTTGAGACGAATGAAACGAGCCCAAACTCGATGGATTTGTATAGTTTCATTACAGAGTTCCGGTGGTTTTCTTCTGGCTCCATTATTACACCATGGACACTATTTCTAAACACAGTTATTGCCAAGACGAATCAAACGAGCCCAAACTCAATAGATTTGTTTGGTTTCATTACAGAGTTCTTGTAGTTTTCTTCCGGTTCTGTAGTCTTCATCAGACCCTGGACAATATTTCCCAACAGAGTACTAGTCAAGACGAATCAAACGAGCCAAAACTCCATGAAATTTTATGGTTTTAGTACAGAGTGTCAAACATAGGCCCTGACTCAAAAGCACTATTTAAAGCTAAGAATATGCCAAAGAAAATTAAAAGAAGCTTTATTAAGCTTCTTTTAATTTTCTTCTTATACGCTGCTGATACGCTGAAAGACCGTCAAAAATCAGAGGAAATAAGAAGAAAAAAAACGAAAGTAGAAGACATAATAAGGAAAAAATGACTGTTAAAATGGCAATGAACGGGTTAAATGGCAAGAGAAAGCAAAAATGTACCAAAATTATTACAGAGTGGCAACTATGGGACAGAAAAAGGAAAAGAGGAAGACAAACCAAAAGATGGGCAGATGATGTTATGAAAACTGGAGGAACACTTTGATCGTGAAAAGCAAGAGATAGAACAGAATGGAAACAGCTGAAAAAGGCCTACGTGTCGCAGACAAGCTGATCACTAAAGCCAAAAAGGGATTAAATGAACAAAAGAAAGAAAAATATTTATTTGAGACAATCACACACTTGTACTTATCAAGCAAGACGAATCAAACAAGCACAAAGTCGATGGGTTTGTATGGTTTTATTACAGATTTCCTGAGGCCTTTTGGTTCCATCATCAGATCAGCTCAATGACACTATAAGATGTTGTCATTGTCTTCCTGTTCTGACCTTTGTTTTAAGTTTCAAGTCTTTGACTCATTGGGAAGCTCTAGATTAAAATCGTTTACAATTTGCGGAAAAATAAACAACAAACAAATAAATAAACGAGAAAGTAAACGTTAACAATAGCTTCATTCTATGCTCACAAAAGCTATTCGGGTATTTAATGAATGACTTTTGCCTAAATCCAAAAAAGTGGAAAATATTCGAATATTCGAATATCACCGACTTGAGTATTCGAATAGTAAAATAAGGCGAATATTCGAATAATTCGAATATTCGAATATTCGGATTGCAAGCCCTAGTCGTAGGCTTGTCAATTCCATACAATACAACAATGTCTGTGATTTACATAAACTTGCGATGTGTGACTTTTTTAAGCTTTAAGTTAGCGAACGAATAGAAGAGTGGCCATTTGAGTAAGTGGGCTGATGTCAATCCTATACATGTTTGGAAAGCGAAACGATAACGAAGATTTGTAAATGTTACTTTGGCTAGGGGGTCAGATCTGGTGCGAGTGTATTTTTTCTAGTATACCTACACATCAACCTTGTCTAGGGATACAGGTGTTATTTTCATACAAACGAGGTAACTTTAAAGCCTTGTTTTTCTGCCAGGGATGTATCGTGCTGTAATCTGATGATAGCCATCCAGGGACTGAATAGAGTAGATTCAGATTGCTATACACACCCAACTGATCTGATCAGCATTCTAAAAGATTAATGGGTCAGAGTTCTCGGTTTGAGGATTTCCATACATTTTCTCGCTATTTTCGCAGTTTTTTTAAACATGCCCATTAAGTTTTTAGAATGCTGGTCAGGTCAGTTGGGCGTGTATAGCGATCTGAATCTCCTACATTCACTCCCTGGATAGCCGTCATCAGATCACAGTACAGTACATCCTTGGCAGGAAACCAAGGCTTCAAAGTTACCTCGTTTGTATGAAAATAGCACTTGGTATCCCTAGACAAAGTTGATGTGTATATTATGTATTGTAGAGGTACATCTCTTCAGATGGTATTAAAAAAATAGTATGTTAATGTAATCTGTGCATTGCATTGCATAGCAGTGATGGGTGTTTTACAGACTTTACTGATATGATGAATGCCAGCCTTCACTGATGAACATCGTCAGTGAAATAAAATTATTTGGATAAACAGATAAACAATACTTAATATCAAAACTGTGGGTAGGTAAGTACGTATTCTCACACCATTATTATAAGAATAAATTCGTACTAGAGTTTGATTTTGTAAAATAGATCTGATACAGCGTCCAGAAGTTGAATAGATAGAAAACAAGTCATTTTCAAACTCGTTCGACCTCAAATTGAGAGGTTTTCAATGTGTTCATACAAGTTGTATGCACTTGGGGAATTGCATCGGAAGTGAGAAAGAATGGCCGGGACGTAAACAAACAATAGAGATGCACTCACACGGCATTATCAGATTACATCGTGGCTCGGGTGTGTTCGGGTCAACACGAAATTGAATGCTATTCTCATTTCTTTAGAATAGAATTTAAGTTGGGCAATATAAAATTCAGCGTTGTCTTAAAATTATTTCTTGATAGCGAAAACATTATAGATCTTTGGTAAAAGTTTGGCGATGTATTAGTAGTACCTAGATATCTTTGAAGATTAAAGACAATTTTTATAAACAAGAGTACCTATTGTGCAGAACAATTTTGGTATTAGGTAGTTATATTTCAAGCGATTCTCAAAAGCATATAAATAATATTTGTCCCAGATAACTCACACCTGCCCCCCTACTCAAATGGCCACTTTTCTATTCGTTCGCTAACTTAAAGCTTAAATAAAAATAAGCAATTAGACGATCGAGTCACACGTCGTCGCAAGTTTAAGTAAATCACAGACATTATTGTATTGTAAGGAATTGACAAATTAATTTTGGAGTTCACGGCTTATTTTTAATTTTTAGGTTAGCGAACGAATAGAAAAGTGGCCATTTGAGTAGGGGGGCAGCTCTCCAGCACACCAGCAGTCCCAAACGCTTGAACTGTGGTGATTGAATTACGGATATCATCAATAATATAGCCGATATTAATATAAAATCAATAAGAATATAATCATCATGACTCAGGAACAAATGCTTCACATTAAACATTCACATAGATCGACTAGGATTCCAACCTGGGACATTGTCTCAGTACGCAGGAATGCTACCGCTGCTGCACCAAGTCGTCATAAGTTTGATAAAAAAATGCAATATAGGTAGTTACTCACAGCACTCACAACTTGTTTACAATAAATACATACTATGCAAAAGCATAGTAAAAATAGGTAAATGGAATTCCGTTCAAAAGAACGGAATTCCATTTACCTATTTTTCAATACAAAAAGAGTTTATATTTGTGAAACGAAAACAGCTTTAAAATTAAAATGCACTAAAAATCAATAAATAATATTCAAATCACCATATCAATTTTAATAAAAAACGTCTTTTGAAGTTGGGTTACTATTATGTATTCTGTGGCTGGATGGGGCTGGACGACAACTTTTTTTAATTTTAAAAGCCCCACCCGACTTCATTAGACGTTTTTTATTAAAATTGATATGCGTATTGGTGATTTGAATATTATTATTGCTTTTTAGTGCATTTTAATTTTGAAGCTGTTTTCGTTTTTATTTTTAGGTTTTTGAAGGTGGTTTTTCTTTTTTTAAAAAGCTTTTTTATTTTAAACTTTTTTGTGGTATGTAAGCGTGTAATATACTTTAACTTTATATGTTTTCATAATGCCCATTACTCAATTTCCAAAGGAGTTAGTAGTCTAGTCCAGAACGTAGCAAACAGACCATAGCTCGGTTTTGTTTTGGATTTTCATAAGCCTACCAATTTCTCAATCACAATACATATCCTATTTGAGATTGAGGAGTTCCCTTGGATATCTTCGAGGTCCCAGGTTTAATGTCAATGAAATTAAAAGAACTACAGTTAAGGTATCCCTATTCCAACAAAAAAATCAGCTAATTCGGTTCATAAATAACAAAGTCGTTAAGGTAATTAATGCAAAATTTTCGTGTATTTTCAGGATTACTTGAAAACTACTAAACCGATCTGAAAAAAAATTAAATGAGACCATTTTGCAAAAAATGTTTATCAAACAAAGAAAGAATCATCGAAATCGGTCCATAAATAACGAAGATATGCGCGAACAACGATAAAAAAGTCGTCAAGATAGTTAATGCAAAATCATAGTATTTTCAGGATTACTTGAAAACTACTGAACCGATCTGAAAAAAAAATAAATGGGACCATCTCGCAAGAAAACTCAATCAAACAAAAAAATTATCATCAAAATCTATCCATAAAGAACGAAGATATGCGCGAACAACGATAAAAAAAATACAATCGAATTGTGAAACTCCTCCTTTTTTTGAAGTCGGTTAAAAACAGGTAAAGCGTTGGTAAAGACAGCATCAATTTCGCCTAGAATAAAATTCAAAGTGGGTTTTTGTTTGGTGTTTCGGTAGATAAAGGAAGAGGGGAAATGGGGTACGGTGGGAAGGGGGAGGTTGACGTATCCATCATAATCAGCTTACTGTTGCGGCTGCGGCCTGCAGAGCGCTCCAGGTGACGGTAAGCTCCTTTGCCACGTTAGCTGTACCTATTGCATTTTGCTCAGGTAGGTACTATACCCATTATGGTGTATATGTTGCATATTGTTCGTAATATAATCCTTCGAGTGACGGAAGTGAGATCATAAGTGGCAATAGACAGATGTTGACTGCAACCTATGTTCTTGCTGTTCGATATCAAGTTGTTGGTTTATATTTTATGTGTGTGTTCTGTCTCATATTGCCATAATACCTAAGGTTTTTTGATATATGTACCTATACAATTAACTGGAACTTAAAAGAACCTATGTTTCTTGTCTCGTACAATGTGTTGAGAAACGTTATTAGAAAACTTTATTCTCGACAGTTCCGCCCAGCTAGCAAAATGACACAGAATTTAGTTGTATATCGGTGATATAAACAGTCGCATATGTGTTACAGAAACGTTTCTATCATTGGAAAAAGGCCCCACTTTTATCACTATAAAGTGATACAGTATATCTATTGTAGCTCCACTTAGGACTAATCAGATACATATTAGTGACATCGAATCAGTTGCAACACAATATAGTGATATATTAGTGATTGTGATTCTATAATAACACTGTTTGAATAACGTGAATAATTGAACGCGTTACTGATTATTTTATCAGAAAGCTAAATATTCATAGGTATATTTCGTTAAGCATAACCATCATGTGCTCCATTTTTATTATCCAATTTATGTGTGTAAAAAAGATTAGTGTTAGTGCGATTTCACATGCGCTTGCAATTCTATTGTTAAATTAGTAGCATAATGTTATTGTTTTTTAGTGCCCCCCTCAAATTCGTAGTATTTAATAATAAAATTGATTTAATTTATCAAATTATTTGTGAAGATACCAATATATGATTAATTAGTGTTAGTGTTGCTGCTACTCAGACGATATACAACATAGGGCGGCCATTACGATAAATAATATTTTGGTGATATATGAGCGCGCACAAAGCTTCATTACAACTTATGAGTGCTATTAGGATTCCCTTATCATTTATTTAGCACAAGTGTTTTAATAGCATCATAAATCTTACTATACAACATAGTTGCTCCATAATCAAGTTAAGGAGTATCAATTTGTAGCTGTGTTATATATGTTGTATAAAGCAGCTGAGTAAACGTTTATGTGATAGGTTAATACGACAATTTAGCTGTATATCCTTATACAGCTAATAAGTGTTTCAAACATAGATATACAACTAGCAGTGATAAGCGTTACTTATATACGGTATTAATATGACTACTTAGTGATAAAAGATGGCCTATTATCACATTTTTGCTAGCTGTTGTCTATGTCGACATTCGATTATGATTCGCAGGTATCAGAAGTGGTCAGCAGGGTCACCATCATCAATTGGCGCTTCAAATATGAAATAAAATTATTGTCTGTGCTTTCTATGAAATGAAAAGTTCGTCAGATAACTTATTTTGATATCTTGAAAGCTGACGTCGCCGTCGTGTGTGGTTTTTGTGCGTGCACAAGAAGGCATCTTCAAAATAGTCAAGTAGGTATTATTAACTTTAAAAATAATTTAAATAAGCACGAAGACCTGTAACTACTAAACCTGGGTTGGTTTATCATAAGTTCCTAAAATAAATACAGGAAAATTTACCATGGTATAGCAATTTGACAAAGCTTACATAGTGAGGTAAGGTAGGTAATACCAGTTCTCGACTAATGTAGGTCGAGGTATTGGTGAACTGCAGCCATATCCTACGGGAGCCGGTGCCCATCAAATGGACAATAAATTAGCATCCATTGTCAACGTTTTATTGGACAGCCGATGCCTCAGGGAAGCCTGGCTTAGAGCTGACTTAATTAACTCTTTTAGTGCTTGCGATCTTATTAATATTAAAGCCAACATTTGTGATGGAGCGTCAGTTTGTTAATTAAATTGCTCATCTCATATAAAATTAATTAGGCATATAATTAGTTTTTTAGTTAAATTAATAATAATTTACTAATTAATACATGAAAAGTACCTACTTAAATGCCATTGAAAATAGGTATTTAAATTAAGTTTTGTTGGTTTAATTTAAATTATTTGGTTAGGCTTTTTATCGATTAATACAGAACGTACCTAAGTATATCTTATAAATAATTTAAGTATATTAAAGACGTCAACAGTTTACTGTCATTCTCTAAGAACGTAAAAAGGCTGAAGATCTATGTCAGATATAAAAAACGCATAATAATTTCAGCGTTAAAATATTGTGGTAGTTGAAATTTAGACGCGCCTCCCGAGCGGCATAACCGCGAAAGTTCGTAGAACGTAATAAAAAGTTAATACACGGGCGACGGCGCGGCCCGGATTGCGCATTACTCGGTACATTATAAACAACCTCCGACACCCCTCTTTTATGACCCCCACTCCGAGCCAGCATGCATAATTAAATCTCCGCGGTCAAATTAGCAATTTGGAACCCCTGCAATAGGACATAGTTCAGCTTAAGCGTCTTTATTGTTCAAACAAATTTATTCAACCATTACTCTGCTCAATTAGCACAGTACACAGGCTATTGTTTCTTTTCATGTCTTCTTTGAGGTTTTTGTGAATACTAGGTACATCTTGCGCAACTTTTTTGGGGCTCTACAGTTTTCCATACTTCTATATCTTAAATATCTTTCCGCCGCCGCTTAGAGATATCGCTTGCTAGGCCGAATGCTTTTCTAAATACATTTAGATGCAGAAAAATGTGGTAATGTAGGTTAACCCTAATTGAACATTACTATATTAACCTTACAACCAAATTATAATTCTTAATTATGATTTGCTGTAGGTACATTTGTTTTTTTTTGTTGACAAAATGGTATATTGTTACCCAAATATTATTTCTTTTTTTTCTAATTATGTTTGGTATTGCGTCCCCGTTTACTTTTCCCGGGCACACGGTAACGGCACCCGTGACGACGGTACGTTCCAGTTATTACGGCGGAGTTTACCGTAACATTATATATTTTTCATGGAAACTAGAGTAACCCTGAGCAACCTTAATTAGTAGCTACTAAAATAATAAAATATCCCGAAAAGGATTCTGCGGTAAACAGATAGGTAGGTAGCTAATGTTTTGAGTTAAAAAAGAAATACTAGTAGTATTTTTTGCTTTATCTAGTCTTCGCATTTGCTCGTGCTAAGGCTGACCCCAGACCTACCGGTTTCATTTCTTTGCTTTGCTATTCTACTAGAACAGGGCTGCGTTCCGATGTTCAGAGTGCGGTTGTTTGGTTGTTTTTATTGTTTTAACTTGTCATCTACATATATAAAAATGAATCCAATTTCGCGTGGTCAAGCCATCACGCGTGAACGGCTGGACCGATTTCGTTAATTTTTTTTGTTGTGTTTGTTATTATCAGGAGATGGTTGTTATGAAAGAAAAAATGAAGAAAATTGCGCGGAGAATTAGAAAAATTTAAGAATGCTTAACCACCATATAAATTATTTTGGACATAAAAACTTTTTTAATTTAACCTTATGACTTTAAAAAATTTAGTAATAAGAATAATTATTGTGGACAAAATTAACTTTTTTAATGTAACCTAATGACGTTTGACATAGAATTGAAAGAATGCGTGCTGCAAATATCGTCAAAGAGGATTAATATCCCTGAACCCAACTTTTCATTAATTATACCAATTCGAATTCAATATTCATAACTAAGACAGGACAACGTCTGTCGGGTCAGCTAGTTAGCAATAAAAAGTCTTCGTTTTCCATTTAGAATACGGATAATTTAAACTTTCTTATGCACTAAATGAAATATAATCTGTTTTTTTGAAGAGCAACCATGAACTTTTTGAAACTTAGACACAAAAACATCAAAATACAAAATAATGTCAAATGAAATTGTCAATTTTTGTATAGATAAATGACTTGACCGATTTTGATGTTTAAAAAGTTGCAACACACTAAAGTTTGGAACGCCGTTAGAGCCTAAAGTTGCACTCGGAGCGTAGGTTCTGAACGCGCCTCAAGCAAAGCAAAGAAATGAAACCGGTAGGTCTGGGGCCAGCCTAAGTTCTAACGGAACAGAAAAGCCATCTACTACGAGCCATAGCATAGCCATATTATCCCATTTCACAAGGCATAAAAGCAAGTGTGTTACGCCCGTAGCAATGCCTTTACGAGCTACGAGCTTTACATATACGACGCTACGGCGTAGCCGGTCTACGAACCAAGAAAGATTCGTAGTTCGTAGTGACCCGCTGCTTTACCGTTTATGTGAAAATGGCAAGAGTTCCTCAATTTTCCTTTATGTATGTGACGTTGAAGGTAGTTTTAGAAGTTAGAGAATTTAAGCCGGGATTTTTAGGTTAAATATGTCCCTTATTTTTTACTGTTTTATACAAATACAAAATCAAAGAGAACTTTCCTAGTCTGCGTGTTCAAAATAAGATAATGAAGCTCAGCTAGTCTTTGAAAATCTTATAAAAACAAACCGGCCAAGTGCATGTCGGCCACGTGCCGTAGGGTTCCGTAGTTACCTTATACCATACCATATTTAATATCACCTATCATTTTTTGTCTGCAAAAATAACTTTGTTTTTCACAGTGTTGGTATGAATGACAAACATTTTCCAAAACCGCAAATATATTGCGGTTTTGGAAAATGTGCTATATCTGGAAAACTAATTACTATATCTCGTTCAAACCAATTTTCGTTGAAACTTTTTATTAAGATCTACAGCATATATTTTTTTAGATTTTCGACTCTCTTATTTCAAAAGTTCAAGGGGGGGGGGGGGGGGGGGGGGACACACATTTTACCACTTTGGCAGTGTATATCTTTCAAACAGTTGACTTTGAGAAAAAGTTGTCTTACGAACCTCAATGTCATTTTTAAAGACCTATCTATAGACAACATCCAACACGTATTGGTTTGAAGAAAAAAAAAATTTTCAGTTTCAATTCCATCTTTTATTTTTTTTATTTTTGTATTAAATTCGTTAAGCGGTTAACAGAATCATCTACCTATAATGTTGAGATTATAATAGTTATTCATCTAACATCGCATTTATTAGCTAATCAACAAACGCGGAGCGCAACAAATTGGTATAACTCAACAAATTGATAATGGCTCGATAAATGGTTGTATAAAGGTTATTTACGAAATTGGGTATTATTTTGGGATGATGAATATTTTATCGGTATGTTATTACGAATTCCCGCGAAATCCGCTAGATATGGAAATGCAGTGGGGTGCGAGAAGCCTGGTGGAGTCTGATAAAGGACTTAGTGTTATTCGATCGGTTGACGGTACGTACAGATCGAGCAAATACATACTATATTAGGTACTTAGTTAAATACGCCATCGGCTTGGAATAATAAATGGTATTCGGTTGAGGAGTTACGAGTCTTGGTAATATTTTTTTTTTGGAAGGGAAAATTTAATAATATAAAAGATCGGTTTATAGCTAAACTCAAGTTTAATATAAACTTGGGTCTCAAATCGGTTGAATCCCTCCAGTAGCAGGTGAATATTCATACATAAAAACAACACATTTTCCAAATGAAGAATATTAAGAAATAAGTACCTTAAGACTCGGTTATGCGGAAACATTTGTCTCTCTGTCTTTTTCTTTAAGTGTAAAGAGTATAGAAAATAACCTCACTTCTGCACTTTTTGTTTCGATGTTTTTCGTTGTTTTTTCATCATTATCTTTAAGCACAATTATCTTTCTTAAAAAAAAAAGTTATTGCAGCAACTTCACAGTACGTAAAGTGTATTTTGAATTTTCGATGTATAATTCAATACGTAAGTATCCGTTATTATTTACGCCAAAATATGTTATTTTGATTTTTTTTACAATCATCTGCGAGGTTTATACGCAATTTAATACTTGTAGCTATTAGGTAATCTCTTTAGCTTGTCGTTTGTTTTTTTTGTGGCTCCAACTTTACGTTTTCTATACAGGGTCACTGGAAATATGACGTATTCCTGCTAGGAGTTATAAATGAGGTCAAAACAAATATTTTTTGTCATATAGCTTTTTCTCAAAAAATTAATAGTTTTTGAGTTATTTAAAATAAGTATTTTTTTAACCAAAAGTACGTTTTCAGACACAAACATTTAAAATAAAAGATAACTACTCATTCGATTCTGGTTTTTTTTATTATTTTGGGATAGAAAACAATCTAAGTGTTGATAATAAATTAAAAAAATTACAAAAAGTACAGGTGTTTATAAAAAAATCAATCCTTAAATGCATTTATTTTTTTATTTTTTTCAGATTTTTTTTAGAAATAGCATCAAATATCTTTACAAAAATTCTAGTAATTAAGCGTGCATAATATTTTAAAAACATCATCATCTATTCAGCTTTATAAACTTTATAAACAGGATTTAAACATAGGAGGATTCTATTATCTTGGTTAATGGTTCCCTAACGATTTTCTCGAATGTAATTGCGGACAAAGTTGCGGGCGGAAGCTAGTTTGCCATAAATGATCGTGCTTACTAAAAATACTTTCGTCCGAGTGAGTTTGAAACAGAATTATTTTCCGCTGATGAGTCAAAATTGTATACAGACAGCATCAAAAATAACCATGAATATCAGCCATTTTTAAGGTCCGCTGCTAGGGAATAGGCCTTCCTTTCTTTTTGAGATAAAACGGACGGGCCATAACCAACCACGTGGGCCCAATGCGGATTGGTCGGTGTTAACTCAATGTACCTTACATTGAGCCCTTGGTTCTGGCTGCATTTACAGTCGTTAACACTGACCAATCCACATTAGGTCCACGTGGTGGGTAGGGCCCGTCCGCTTTATCCATCCACAAGCCAAAAGGTAGGCCAGTTCCCCAGCAGCGGGGCATTAAAAATAGCTGATATGCATGGTTATTTGTGACACAGTTTGTATAAAATTTTGACTCATCGGCGGAAAATAATCCTGTCTCAAACTCACTCGGACGAAAGTATACTTAGTAAGTACGACCATTTATGGCAAACTAGTTTCCGCCCGCGACTGCATTCGCATTTACATTCGAGAAAATCCCTAGGGAACCCTTAACCAAGATAATAGTATCCTCATATGTTTTAATCCGGCTTATAAACTATCTGTGTGCCAAATTTCATCCAAATCTGTTCAGCCGTTTTGCGTGATTGATTAACAATCATACAAACAAGCAAACTTTCACATTTATGGAATAAGTAGGATAATACGGCCACCTCCGAAGCGCTTGAAGTAGGAATTTTTTGCTACATGAAATGGGACTGCTATTTAGTTAAGTCTTAATTTCTCATTTTTTATTTAAGTTATTATTAAGTTTTATACCTCAACTGAAAGCTGAATAGATGGTAAAGTTTTTAAAATATTATGCACGCTTAGTTACAAGGATTTTTTTAAAGATATTTGATGTTATTTCTAAAAAATCTGAAAATAATAAAAAAATAAATGCATTTAAGGATTGATTTTTTTATAAACACCTGTATTTTATGAATTTTTTTTATTAATTATCAAAACTCAGATTGTTTTCTATCCCAAAATAGTAAAAAATCCGGAATCGAATGAGTAGTTATCTTTTAATTTAAATTTTTGTGTCTGAAAACGTACTTTTGGTAAAAATGTACTTAATTTCAATTAACTCAAAAAGTATGAACTTTTTGAGAAAAAGTTATATGACAAAAATTATTTGATTTGACCTCATCTATAACCCTTTAGCAGCAATACGTCATATTTCCAGTGACCCTGTATAAAAATATGGTCCGCGCAAACCATGTTTTCCTATCACGAAAAAAAAGTTTATAAACGAAATCGTCACGTTTCCGCCTTACTTGTTGTTAAATATCCGATCGTTAGCGTACCTACACTTACTCGGTTACCTGTCAAATTCACGATCTTTCATATCTAATGAGTCGTTAAACTCAGCGCGCCAGTCGGAAAGGTATTTATTCGGAATACCGTGTGATTTCCTACTCGCCACCCTTTCATCCCAGTCGGCTGAAATTCGGCGTGAAGGTGCTTCAAATCGACCATTCCATTAGATATGTTTGACGTATATGTTGCATTAGTAATTGTTAAATAATGGATGGTGGATGACAATCTATATGACAAACTTTAGACCAATTTATACAACGTTATTTTGAAATCAGTTTACTGTTTAACAACGTTATAATGTAAGAATTTATTGTTTATAGTAAAGTTATATAAAACCACAAAAGTAATATTAAAGTAAGTTCTAAAGATTAAAGTTACGCTTTTGGGAATAAGCTAAAAATAATGCATTCTAACTTTGAGAGGACGTGGTGAAACTATCGTAAAATATGGCTGCATTTGATAAAGTTATGTGCTCTCGAAGGAATCCAGAAAATTTCTAAGAAAAGTTCGCTGTCAATAAATAATATCTTAGACAAATGTTACATCGTAGTCGATAGGACTGATAACTATCAGTTTCAAATTAACTAATTTGAAAATATCTTCATTTATAATGTACCTTCATAGATAAAGAGTAATAGGTAGGTAAAACATACAGTGATGGACTATACTTAATTAGAAACACCAGCCGATTTTTATGCAAACGAGGTACTTTGAAGCCTTGGTTCTTTGCCAGGGATTGATCTAGCTGCAATTTGATCATGGCCAGGGAGTAGATCTAATCAGCATTCTAAGAGCTATTTGGATATGTTTAAAAAGTCGCGAAAATAGCTTAAAATGTATGGAAATCCTGAAACTAACGGCCCGGCCACAACCAGTCGCGGCGGGCGGCGCGGCAAGCGAATTCGGTAATCACTGCGCGGTCGTGACGACCGACGAGCTGAGAGGCCGGCGGGCTGATTATCTAATTAGAAACCACCTAGCGACCGGTCTTATTTGACAGATGAATGAGATACATTGCTACTTCATTTTGGGGTGAAAAAAACATACCAAAGAAAAGTAGCAATGTATGCCAAATGAAACCGGTCGCTAAATAGTTTCTATTTAGATAATCAGGGTGCGGCATGCGCCATCGAGATAGCGCGCAGTGATTATTGAATTCGCTTGCCGCGCCGCCGCGCCGCCCGCCGCGGCTGGCTGTCTCAGAATCCTTCAGTCATCTTTACAGTACAGTCATCCTTACAGTTGTTAGTATGCTGATCAGATCAGTTGGGTGTGTATGGAAATCTGGGTCTCCTCCATTTATTTCCTGGATAGCCAAAATTGGATCACAGTTTGATCTATCCCTGGCGTAGAACCAACGCTTCAAAGTTACCTCCTTTGTATGAAAATCGAGAGGATCCGTCCACAACTGTGTGTCTAACTATTTTAGACAATACATTGCGAGTCCTTTTACCACAATAACTAATAGTACAAATTTTAGACAGATTTACTTATAACTTAATCATTTAAATAACATCCTTAAAACGCCCAGTAATGAAAATCGGTTGATAAAAAAGTATATCTCCAACATGAATTAAAAAAGAAAAACCTTTGCGAAGTTTCATGATAAATATAAAGAAATATCTTTATCATTTCCCTCTTAGAAAACTCCGGCAGTGAGCAGAAAAGTGGGTCAGATATCGGTCATCTCGATTTGTAGGTGGTTTTCCTTCGCGACTTTTGTGATCACTGAGAGATTATTCTAAAAGGGTTTTTTTATTTTAAGCAAAGACGTTTAGCTTTTAGAAGCATTTGCATTTATTGGAATGGTTTACCTCTATATTTTTCTCTCGGTGTCATTAAAAATAAGTTTAATCAAAAGATCTCGAGTTTGAAACCAACAAAACGTTTGCTATAATAATTATGTAATTAAATGAATGTAAGACATTATTATGATTGCTTAGTTAGCTTAGTAAACGTATGACCCTACAAACAATCATAATACCTAGTAATAAAATAAGTCTATGCATAATACAAAACAATTCTACTAAAATAGCTCTTTGTGCTCTATGCATCCTTATTCATTCTTTGTAATAGTACCACTTGACGTTTTATTTTAATTCAGCAAATCCTGTTTATCCAATTAATAGTTGAGTTTACTTTGGAAATTCAACTGTGCGTAACCGTTTCCAGTTTGAACATTTAATTTTAGTTAACGTCAAAAATTTAGGTAAGGAACTTACAATTAATTTAAACTTTGCATTTAATCTTGTTGGCTGACGAAACTTTCGCGAGGAGATAAAGTATCACCTAAAACAGCACCCGGAGGGGCGATCTCCTGGGTGGACACGCTCGAAGTGGGTTTAATTTGGTGTTTGACGGCAGGTACCTACTGTTTGTTGGTGTTCATATTTTGAGTACGTGTACCTGTGGATGTAATTTTTTTTTCAAAGCCAGAAACGAAACGAAAACTACAACAATTCGAGTTTCGAGATTAAAACAAACAGAACAAAAAAGAAATGTTTATTTGTAATCCGTTCCTTTTTATTACGAACATAATTCAAAATTCTTTTCAATGAAGTTTCTATTGTACATTATTTGGTTGCATAATGTTGTTTTTTTTTACCGTAATGATAATGCCACAGCATAAAGAATTTCTTACAGTAGGCCGACAGAGACGTCTAGACAGGGCAATCAGCGGGGCGTGAGGGGGGAGAGGTGAGTCGGACGAGCCCGAGCTGCATACATCGCCGTTCTATGTAGCTCGGGACACGTCTTCTAGGGCTATCGCGTCTTTACCGTTTTGATTTCCTATTAAATTAATAATTCGATTTCGATGAATCTCGGTTTTTTGTTCTATTTTGACAAGAAAACAGCAACGCAATGTTAAAAATATAAAAAATCCAAGATGGCGGCCAACTTTTTTGTTTGTGGGTCGATTTCGATGAAACTCGGTTTTTGCTACTATTTTGACAAAAAAACAGCAACGCAATGTTAAAAATGTAAAAAATCTAAGATGGCGGCCAACTTTTTTGTTTGTGGGCCGATTTCAATAAAACTCGGTCTTTAATATTATTTAGACAAGAAAACAGCAACGCAATTTTAAAAATATAAAAAATCCAAGATGGTGGCCAACTTTTTTGTTTGTGGGCCGATTTCAATGAAACTCGGTTTTTAGAACTATTTAGACAAGAAAACAGCAACGCAATTTTAAAAATATAAAAAATCCAAGATGGTGGCCAACTTTTTTGTTTGTGGACCGATTTCGATGAAACTTGGTTTGGGGCACTATTTTGACAAGAAAACAGTTACAAATTGTAAAAAAACGACAATAGTCAAGATCGCTGCCGACTTTGTTTTTAGGTTGATTTCGATGTAACTCAGTTGAAAAAAGTTGGCCGCCATCTTAGATTTTTCATATTTTTAACAATGCGTTGGTGTTGCGAAATCGACCCACAAACAAAAAAGTTGGCCGCCATCTTGAATTTTATATACTTACTAGCGGTCGCCCGCGACTTCGTCCGCGTGGAAACTTTTTTGCTATCCCTCGGGAAAAATCCTTTTTTTCGGGATGAAAGGTACCCTATGTCCTTTTCTGTGCCCCTAAGAACGTGTATGCAAAATTTCATGATGATCGGTTAAGTAGTTAAGACGTGAAGGCGTAACAAACAAACATACAAATAAACAAACAAACGGACTTTCGCATTTATAATATTAGTAAGGATTTTTAAAATTGCGTTGCTTTATTCTTGTCAAAATAGTACAAAAAATCGAGTTTCATCGAAATCAGCAAAAAAAAAAGTTGGCCGCCATCTTGGATTTTTTATAATATTAATCTGGTTTCCGAACCCTGTGTGCGACAGTGGCCATCAAGTAAGTTTCGTGAAACCACGAGCTAGTGCGGCAGCATTGGCAGGCTGCCGCACTCACTCGTGGTATAAAGAAAACCGTTTGAAACCTTTATATTATAAAACCTTTATTTAATAATATGTCACCCCTAATTCATTATTTTAAATAATTTCGCAATGCTTTTATGTACCCGGGGGTCGTAAAAGAAATCCACCTTCCAAATTGTAAATTTGTGACAACCCTTCCGTATTTGCATAAATACCCTACAGGCGGCGGTATCGCTCAACAATAAAGGCGTCGGCCTACTGTAAGGAAAAAAATCTTTATGCTGTGATGCCACAGCATAAAAAAAATCTTTATGCTGTGATAATGCTATATCAGTGGCTAAGTTCTGGTCCTGACAAATATAATTATACCGAGTCGACACGCGAAGAAGATGTGATTAGTCCAAGTTATCCATATTAAAGTTAAAAAGAGTAATATCAAGGAGATATTTCAAAAGTTATAGGTTCATCGTTTATTTACGTAACATCAAAAGAGTTCTTGAAGCGGACACTCGGTCACGACAATGCCTCGTTCACTCCGCCCAGAGGAAATATGTGCCTTAAACTTATCCCTCCGTTACTATTTTTTGCAAAACTTGAAACTTGGTAGACTCGTTCGGAAGCGGGCGAGCGATACGAGAAGCTCAAGTTGTAGTAGGTACCTACTAAAAGGAAATATGCGTACTGTGAAACTTTGTTTTTGATAATAGTATCCCTTGAGATATGTTTATGTAGACGCCCCATTTCTTTGTACTTAATACACATATTATGAGTTTTATATCATAGTGGGTTTATTTATTTTTTTAAAGATATAATTCCCTTTTATTTGAAATTTTGGATTGGTTTTTACTCTTACTTTAGAAAAAGCGTTTGAAAACTCTACAAAAGTTCTTGACGTATAAAAGTGCAAGTAAATTTTCTTGTATCGAAAGAAAAACATTGAGCCCAGTAAAGGACAAGGTGTAGAGAGAAATGACTGGAACAAAATTTTTGACTTCGTAACTTTGTTTGGACTAGTTAGGAGGTGAACATATCAAAAGTCCCTAGTCCCTATGCGGGGGGAGGGCGGGTTTAAAGGTCCCATTTTTCGGTTTTTAGGGTTCCGTACCTCAAAAGGAAAAAACGGAACCCTTATAGGATCACTTTGTTGTCCGTCTGTCTGTCTGTCCGTCCGTCTGTCTGTCAAGACCCTTTATCTCGGAAACGCGTGGAGGTATCGAATTGAAATTTAAACCATATACTAAGGTCTACGGGCCCTTGAAGCTGTAAAAAAATCAAACTTCTAAATAAACGTAAAAAAAAGATACTGCCGTTTAGGGCGCAAAAAACGCATTTTCGATACTCTCAAAGGAATCAAAATTCATAGGGTACTTACCGTTGACCTAGAACTATGAAATTTGGCAGGTAATAGCGTCTTATACTACACTTACAGGAATAAATCTGAAAACTGTATATTTGTAATTAAATCATAATAAAATATGGTCATTAAAATACGTAATTATTAATCATCTTGGTGAAACAACGGTATGCGCGGCATTGCGCGGTCATAGTTTAACTTCTAATTACTTTTGGATTAATCGCGCCACTAATTCTTTTAAAAATATCAATATTTATTATTATTAATTATTCATATCCTTTCAAATATTGTTATAGTGAATTACTTTTAAAAATAAAATTAAAAAGTAATAAATTTGGCTCTAAATATTTTCGCAACATGGCGGTGTGTCACGCTGTATGACAGGGGGTCTTCTTCTTCTTATTTTTGTTTTGGCAATCTACTTTCTTCTTGGAAGTAATTTTTGCCAGTGTCAAGTGTTGAATAGTTCAGTGGTAGATTGTTTTAGTTTACATTAAAATGCGGGTGCATCGCATTCCAATGTTGCTTGGAGCATTTGGCACCAAGTATAATCAAGACAGTTTACTCGGTAAGGTCAGCCGAGGTAGCCACCACTACAATAAAAGTCTCGGCTTCACACAACCAAAGGGTCCTGTTGGAATACACCTATTTTCTCTAATAACATTGCGATAGATAAAACCATTTCACATAACATTATACAGTGTACTATCGATATACAGCTCCATCTGTTGACAATCAACAGTACTTGTATTTTATACAGGTGCGGTGGGTTTGTAATTATTTTATTTTTTCTCAAAAATGCTTTATTTTGACAACCTTCTTCGTGCTAAATCAGAGTTTACGGACAGACCTAAACCGCGCCGTCAATATTTGTATGAGAATCCATTACTAACGTGTTATAATGGATTTTCATACAAAATTGCCGGCGTCTGTCCAGCAATGTTTCTATTAAAACTCATTACACACGTGTAATTCAGAAATGGAGCGAACTTTTCAATGAAACACAAATATAGGTATCAAATGTCGCCTTGATGAGCGAGCACATTCCAAAATATTTTTTTTAATATTCGGTATACTGGTATCACGTGAAAGGCCTTGATGAGCACATTCCAAAAAATTGAAAAAAAAAAATAAAAACGAAAAAAAACTGTTTTGGTGCAATATGGGTATCAAATGAAATGCCTTGATGAGCGCATTCCAAAAAGATAAAAAAAATTAAAAACGAAAAAAATTTTTTTTTGTCAATACCTATGGGTATCAAATGAAAGTTTTTTGAAAAGTTTTTTGGAATATGCTCATCAAGGAGCATATTCCAAAAAACTAAAAAAAAAAAAAATTAAAAAGAAAGGTAATTTTTTTTTGCAATATGGGTATCAAATGAAAGGCCTTGATGAGCACATTCCAAAAAAACTGAAAAAAACAAAAAAATTTTTTTTTGCAATATGGGTATCAAATGAAAGGCCTTGATGAGCACTTTCCAAAAAACTGGACAAAAAATGAAAAACGAAATAAATGAAAAAAAAACGGATTTTTTTTTCAATATGTGTATCAAATGAAAGGCCTTTATGTGCACATTCCACTTTCCATTTTCTTTTTTCAATTACTGTAAGTAATTTAAAATTAAAATAAAAAGCTTAAAACTTTTAAAAGTAAAAAGTTTAAAAGTACTACACAAGCCTTGGCCGCAACTAGGCATTGATGGACTAACGTATGTTCTTCAATGCCTGTCTTGAGTGCCGCTGCAGTAATGTACTATTCCATTTCAAACTTCGGCCGTGGTCAATTCTTTGTCGTAATCCCTGGAAGGGTTATTTTCTACGTGGCGACAAAGGATTTCAAATGGTTATCTATATATAGCAGTCTGCTGAACGGATTTTGATGATATTTTTTACAGTTTGGTAGCTTGGAGTCCAACTTATAAACTAAGCAATTTTTCACATAATTCCGGTAGGTAGAACCTGGGATAAAGCTTGAACTCTCCGAAGTACAGTTTTCATATAAAAAACTAATAACTACCAACCACTTTTTTTCAAAATATTTCCTTTGTACCGACACTACTTTTCTATAGCTTTATTTTATGTATAGATGTAGGTCTGTACGGAACCCTCGGTGGGCGAGCCCGACTCGCACTTGTCCGGTTTTTTCAAATATATCTCGGAAACTATGCATTCTAGCGACATAAAACTTTTTACAAAATAACAGCTGATTAAATGTGCTACAAGTTTTATTTAGTCTTTCCCAAAAATATGTAAAAAAAATGGATTCGCTGAAAATACATAGAATGACTGTATTAAAGTGTAATTTTATTGTATACGTCTTGCTAAGATGACAAATCTTAGCTTAGTATTAACTTTTTTATCACCGATTAAAAAAGTATCGTTGACTAGTCTTTTTCGAAAACTGGTTCGTCCACCCTTTACAATATTGGGGTTTCCCCTATTAATAATGAACATCATAAAATAGCGTACCTAAGCGTTCAGTACTTATTGATTAGAGATATAAAAAAAACCGGTCAAGAGCGAGTCGGACTCGCGCACCGAGGGTTCCGTACAATCATAAATATATTTGGATATGTTACTTTAGTACAGTCTTTAAAAAACCGGTCACAGCTGCTTATGGTGACTGAAAAACGTTTCAGCCACTCCACATTGCAAACTGTTTATATTACTAAGTAGGAACTTATTCTTCGTTTATTCGTACGGCAAATAGTAGGTAATTATATTAGAACCAGGCACCTTTTTATTATTGTAGTATTAGGTTGCGCCATCTCTTGACCGATAGTGGAACTATATGGATAAGGGGGGAACGGTATTTTTTTTACATTTTTTATCATAAGTCGAAAACTATGCGGCCTAAGAAAAAAGGAAAAAATGTTTTAAAATGTGCAAACAGCGCTCTTTCATATGATACCCCACATGCCCTAGTCACCTCAGTTCAAATTTTTAAGACCCCTGTTGTAAAAAAAGTTTTTTTTTATTTCTTTCTTATTTGCAAAATAGTTGGGCAAATGTCATCTTAAACTATTCCAAATTTCAAGTTGATACCATTAGTAGTTCTTGAGATATCCAGCTGTGACAGACAGACAGACTGGGTCATACCATAAGGGTTCCCTTTTTTACCATTTTGGTTCGGAAACCTAAAAATGATTATCGATCAACTGATCGATATTTGAAAATAAAGGATTATAAGGCAAATTTGAAAATAGTCTAAAAATTAAAGGTCCTATAATTGATTTGAAATTGATGGTTTAAAGTAAAAATAATAAAAAAAAAATCACTTGTTTAAAACATTTTGAACTGTTCGTTTTATAAAATTAAAAAAAAGCTGTTTATTTCCAACCCTGGGAATGGTGCATTTTTTCCTGTGTCAAATGGTATTAAAAGGTCAAATTCGGCTTCAGATCGCTTAACGGAATTATAGTTTATGCACGGCAGATTGTCCTAAAGCTTCACCATAAGCATGTTGAAAGACATCTTGTAAAAAGTTTTATGTCGCTAGAATGCATAGTTTCCGACATATAATATGTGAAAAACCGAAAAATGGGACCTGCAAACCCCCCCTCCCCCCGGCATAGGGGCTACGGGCGGGGACTTTTGATATTATGTTCACCTAATAAGTCCAAACAAAGTTACGAAGTCAAAAATTGTGTTCCAAGCATTTCCCTCTATACGGTTTTTTGAGCTTTCTTTGCTTGAACTGATTTTAATATAGGCACAGCACAGCATGACAGAATTAATTATAGTACTGACGTATATAAGTAATAAGTACTTTTTTGTTTTTTACCTACTAGATGTTCAAGGTAGTGAGAAGAAAAGTTTAAAGTGTGTGTTTGCAAAGTTCCGCAATATTTGAACAGACTGGAGTAATTCAAAGGAAAGGCGGTTTACCGCAGTCTTAGTTCGAAGTCAAACATTATGAAGTTTTCTCATCGAACCCTATTTTGAACTGTACCTATTTGTATTTCGTAAAGTTATAAGACGATCTACGGTTAGATGTATTTTGTTAGTGGATTCGATATATTGCGAAATCCAACTTACTTGTTAATTTTTGACATCGTACAAATAATTTTAAACTACCTACCTAGTAGAGAAATGACTTGATCAAGTAATAGGTAATTAGTAATTTAACTAATAAGTATACCTACTTGATTTTAATTAATTTTATGAATATTACATTGATCAAAAAGAACCCGTCGAACGTTTCATTCAGCTGTATTTTTTCAGTATAGTTTTTAAAGTTGTTTTGCGGCCAGATTTTCCAAGAAATGTACTTATGATGCTTATATTATACTTGGCTAGCGTCGATAAGTAAACTGAGTTGAGAGCTGTCAGGGACACTCGCAGCCAGCAGGCATCCGGGTCATTCTGGCTGAAGATAAACGGCTAAATATAACGGCTAGGAAAATTGGTATATTTTTCGGTCGATGTGATGTAATAATGTATTTTTTAATCACACCTTTTTGATCTAACAATAACAATAAAGACTATCTGTTAATTCCTAGAAAATAATGTATTTGTTATGTACTTACACTTGAAATAAGTACCATCATGAACGCAATTCGAATTGGAGACGGTCGTTGAAAAACATTATTTTCAGGAAGCTTTTTGAATGACCAATTGAAAGACAGGTAGATAATCAATTCGCAATAAACTTATGTCACCCGTGTAGCGTGTTATAATTTTAGGATCATTGAATCTTCTGATACATTTTCTAATCCAGCTCAAGGCAAAAATCTTACGGTTTGAGCTACAAAAATATTTATTAAATCCTGTTTATCGCTTTTCTGGCTGAGACGGGATTCACGGGTTTATCTCTAAGTTAGTCGTTCCAAATGTCTATTTTTCAGTATACTTTTAAAACAAAAAAACATTTTGTCTGAGGGTGTTATAGCTGTTTTACCCTGTTTTTTTATATTCGTCTCGTCTATTTGTTTTGGGTAGTCTGTCTATGACGTAAAAATTCCCTAGGCCTCAGCCGTCCGGTCCGATGGCCGTCCGGTGGCCGTTGATAAATAGTCGTGGGTCCTACGTGGTGGCATCCCGCTGACTCAGCCATCTTGTGAGTTAAGCGCTGGTAAATAAATATGCGGTGCTTAAATCGGCTTTATCACTGATGTGCTAAGAAACGATTATTGTTTATAAGTAGTATATCTTTCTTTTTCTTATTAAAAATCTATCCAACATCATATTTCTTTCAATATCATCAACCAACAGTGAGATGTTAGACGTTTCGTGGGATGTTAGAGAAATATCTATATTGCTTATAATACCTACAAAGCTAGAGCTACCTACAAATTGGTAGTTAAAGCTTCAGTACATGTGGTAATGACTTCTAAAGAGCATGCGATTTCGAAGTTTAGATTTTATTATTATGTATACGTAGGTTATGTGTTTTTTTTTTATCAAAGCTTACTGCAGGTTGGGTAGGTAGTTTTAACGGAAAGCTCGTTCGTTTCTGACTCACTATCATTAATAAATTATTATCTATCTGATAGTTAGAAATGCTTCTGAAAGCAGAACGGAGGCAAGTTATGAAAATAATCGCTCCGACTTATGGTATTTTTTGCTTAATGGACAAAATTTTGTTATTTGCTTTTACGTATTCGTTTTAGATTTCGTAAAAATTATTGAAATAAAGCATATTATGTCCAACGTATCTTTTTCGCAGCCATTGTAACAGTTCAAAATTGAACATGTTTCTTTTATCTCAAATATTGATCCGGAGGCGGACAAAATACAAACTTTGATTATTCCAGTTATACAGGGGTTAGTTTTCATGATTTCTGTAGGTCTTATTCCTTGTCGGATACCTTCTTTATCACATTCCAGAGGGTCCACAATTTATGGCTAGTTAGAAGTCTGTAAAAGTACAAAAAATCCAGGGTTGGAAAAATAGTTGTAAACACAAATAAGTAAAGTTATGTAATTAATCAAATAATAAATTCGTTGAATAACTTACCATGAAGAGGGTGGTTATTCTCATTTTATTGTCATTTAGTGATTCGACAAAATGGCCGAAATATTTTGTAGTTAGGAAAAATGCAACTAAGGGGCGCACAAAATGGCTGTCGTAACTTGAGCTAGAAATAGGTATTTTTATGTAAGAATTAAATGTTAAATTTGTCATGGATGAAATGGACGCTTGGTTTTCAAAATGGCGGATCAAAGATAATCACTTAAATAAAGAAAATCATGATTTTAGATTTCTCAGACAGGGATATTATCGGCAGATAAATGGATCTACTGAGATATTTTAGCAAATCCACGATATTATTTAATTCTCGGTAAACCTTTTAAAATATCTGCAGTGTTGTGTTGAATTTTGGTTGTACAAAATGGCGTCGATTGTGAAAATCAAGTGAGTGTTAATTAATTATTTTTATGCTAAAGCCAGCCCAGTAAACGATTTAATAAATCAGTAAATTACTAAAGTATGATAAAAGTAAATTTCTGAATTGGGTCGGTTTGAAACCACCAGATTTGAAATCAAGTAATCACAAGTGTCGTGTGAAGCCGCCTTAATAGTGATTTATTTTGTCTTTGTGATAACTCAGCTATTTAATAATTTGTGAAGTGAAATAAATCTTTGGTCGTTAGGAAGGGCCGGTATGTATGATTTCTCCCATGTCGATTCGTGGAGAACATACGAAACCACTAAGATGAAATTTTATTTTACAAGTGACGAAGTGGCTGAAAGAGAATGTCGTCAAATTCGTACCACTAGCAGTACCGTTTTAATATAGTGAATACAGGCGAAAATACTTGTTTTTGGTGCTCAGTTAATGCGTCGACACAGGTGCGATCTGGAGGTTCTCTGATCATTTCAATTTGGAAGAAACTAATATCAAATTATTTCCATTTTAAAACAAATCCTTCGATGCCATTTTAACAATACAGAGTCGAGGTATTTTAGCTAAACTTAGAATTTGTGGAAGTAAGGTGTAGGATAGGAGGGTTATTTATTGCTTAGTACATACATCTTGTCCCTTTTTCTAATAAATCTTTCCTTCAGAACAAAAAGATTTACCAATTCCCATAATTTTGTCATGGATTGTAAGATTGAATTCGTGTGACATAAAGTAAGTCAACTTTAGAATTGGTTCAATATATGAAAAAAAATAACTTAAATTTAATTTTATATCAGCCATCACATTGAAAAGGAAATATTTCAATTGTGAAAATTTGGTAAATCGCTTGAAAGCATTTTGCTTTGTCCTCTTTTTAGTTGGAAATATTACAAACTAACATGGACTATGGACTTTAATATATTTAATACATAATAAAGCTTGTAAGAAAGTAACTGGCTGATCTGGGAGAAGGTTGTCCTAGTCTGGAGTCGAAGCCTATCATGGCAGCGGGGAGGTGCTGTCGTCATTAGCCAGAAAAACACACTGGTTACTTTCTTTCTTGCATTCAACCACATATTTAACTTAAAGATAGATAATGAACTGATATACTTTCCGATGGCAATAAATGATTTTCCGCAACTGATTAATTATTCAACTGATATAACGTTTGATAGGTACTTACTTATACTCACAATGAAACTGTAGTGTCGTTCTTATCTCCTGCTTAACTTTTATAACGTTCGCATATCAAGTTAAGGTTTAGCAATAATACTATCTCATAAAAATAAGAAATTAAGTTCCGTAATAGAAATTTCAGTACTGGGTTTACGTTATAATAGGAAATGATGAGTGGAATTCTGTCGGAATAAACCACTAGTATTAACCATTTATTGATAATCTTACTCTGAAGCTAGTTAAATGACTATTCTTTATTGGGGTCGTTCAACCCAGCGTATAATGTGGTAATGAATAATAGTACAAGTTAAGCATAACCACAGAAATGAAAGCAATTAATATTCGGCGTCGGTAAAAGGTCCTTTATAGCTAATTCTTTATAAATCACACAGTTCACATCGCACTTTCCCTTTATCACTTATAGCAACCAATTGCATATCTCAATTTAGTTCCTAATTAATTATAACTATCATATTGGTAGTAGGGTTAGTATAGTTCACAATTTTACTAGCAGTAGGTATAGATCTGGTAGGCATAGCGCTCCTTATAATGGAATAGGCATTTATTTCAGCTGATAGGCAAACAAAGATACCTCACAAAGTTAAGAGAATAGTATAGGGTTCGGGTTAGTTAATGTAGAAAAATAATATTATAAAATTCTATTTCATTTAAAATCAAGCGAAGTAATTTTCATTATTTTGTAATAGATTCCTAGGTTTTAATTAACAGAGCATAGATAATTTAAATTCAGTGTGTAGAGTTAGTATTTATTAGCAATCAGACAGCAGTACTCAAGAACATGGGTCTACGCTTACAACCGGGTCCTATCGCTAGAAGTCACGAGCCCTTTCACACATACAAAAGCCAAATCAGTAGCATATTCGGTCACATCATTAGAATAGGGTTATAGGAAGTAAAACCAAGCAGAACTTAGGTCAAACATTTAATCAATTCATAAATAGGCATTGTTAGGTTTAAAGCCGACGAGCGGTTAATCACCATAAGTAGAGATTATAGTTAGGTATGTGTTAGGTTATATAAAAGCTAGGATTAAAAGATTATCAAACAACTTAGCAAATCGGTAGTAGGGTAGCGAGTCTTCAACTCTTCAATATAACATATCATCTTTAATATAGCGGGTTAGGTACACCATTCAGACTTCGTTGATAAATCATTGACTGAGTCGCCAAAACACGCCAAAACAGTCGCTGACTCAGCTATTTCGCAGAATCAGCCCTTTTTCATATTGCCTATTCAACATAGGGCTGAAAAGATTTTAATAAGCATTTCAGATCATAGCTTTTATTTGCGAAAGTATTAAGTACTTACCTACCTAATGTTCATCCTATGTTCAAACTATATTATGACGATGATTTACAAAATCTTTGCTTATTGTTGTTTTACGATATATTTCTGGTCTACCATGGGGTATTTTTTAAAGTTTTAGATTTTATGCATTCACAATGCTATTTTCATATTATGATTATTTAATATTATTAGAAAAAATCGACTCACCCGTAGCAGTCGTCCCGTCTGAGAGCTACGGGTAAGTCGATTTTTTCTAATATTTTTTAATTATATTGAATAGTCTTACCATGGGGTATTTGTAATAACTGAATTATTTTACTGATTTATTCCGCTCTTTGGTACCTATTATACTTCAGATTCGTCCTCGATATTAGTATATTAACACATGTAGTACCGCTTGCATGTATCACCACTTAGCACGTTATTTTAAAGCAATAACCTAAAAAACCTAAAAAGAGAAGGTTTTTGACTTAAAATTGACAGATATTTTGACATTTCCGGTCCAAGTTTGCCCTGTCACTGCTACACGCCAACCACTTCATTCGCTTTTCGTGCTTCGCCACGGACGCACGTATACAGTCTCCAAGTGAGACTTCTTTAGAATTATATTTTTACAGTGAAAATTAGATTATAGTTAAGCATTTACTTCGTGAAGAAAGAAAAAAGTTTTCAAGACGGAAGAGGACAAGAAGAAGAAGTCAAGACGGAGGAACACTTCTAAATGCCGTTTACTTGGTTAAACAGCATAATTGTCTGCTATTTATCTGATGCGAACTTACCATACTGGGTATTTTCTGTCAGTTTTTTATTTATCTGATGCGAACTTACCATACTGGGTACTTTCTGTCAGTTTATTTATTTGTCTGATGCGAATTTACCATACTGGGTACTTTCTGTCAAAGCATTGTGTTTAAGACACAATTTAATATCTATTGCACTCGAGATAGTCATACTGGACTATTTCACCGCATAGATACGTCAAACAACGCTACTGCAGTAACTCAAAGTGCCGTTGACGACGCGACATTGTAAAAAAGCAGACTACCCTCAAAGGTTGCCACGTTGTTGGAACCGCTGCCGAGCACCAATCGGGTGACTCCGTCGTCCGCTGAATCGCCACCATCCACCTTCCAGGCAGGCGGCCGCTGTGCTGGAGCTGCAAGAGCAGCCCTGACAACAGCGTTGCTCATCAGGTATGAATTTTGACATCATGATATCCTTGGTGTTGAGTTAATCCCAACGGTATTATAGTGTACCATCGGTACTAAGGTAAATTTATAGTTTACAAAACTGACAAAGTTAGCTATAAATGCTAAAACTTAATAACTTAATGGTACCAGATATTGAGTTTTACAGCAAATAGCTCATACCTGATACTTCACACACCTATTATGTGAAATAGCTTAGCTGCTGAAATAGCTAGCTGCTGGCATGCTGATAGAAATTTCAACTAAAAATGGAATAACATAATCCTTACATTTTATTATCTATAAATTGCAATGCAATTATCCTACTAATATTATAAATGTGAAAGTTTGTGGGTTTGGATGTTTTTTCCTCAATCACGCCAAAACTACTAAACGGATTTGGTTGAAATTTGGCACACATATGGTAAGTAGCCTAGATTAAAACATAGAATGCTTTTAATCCTGATATTCCCACGGGAACGGGAACCACACGGTTGAAAACCCGGGTGGCCGCTAGTAAATCATAAATGCAATTTATGTTTGTTGGAATACAGTAAAAAATTTAATCATTTGCCTTAACTAGGAAACCTTGTATTTCAGGCGGGTAGACCTAACATGTTGAACTTGTTCATTACTAACTATTTAGTACGTTTCTTTCTAAGCTATGGCCTTGTACAAATTATCTCTATTACTTTTGTAAATTTAATTTGTGTGAAAGTGTATAAAATAATGTTTCTGATGTGGGAAAATTATTAGCTACAAGTGTCAGTGAAGTTTTAGACAGCTTTCCAATACAAAACTATATACACCTTTTTGTGACAGTATTTCGAATTTTTTACATAATGTGGGGCATTACGACGTTCAATTATACCGTACACGATCAACTCTAGTGCAGCTGAGGCTGCTCACTTAAAAGGCTACCGACAGTTCAGTCGAATGTGAATGATGCATTGGCCACAGGCCTAATGTGAACGATATCCACCAACAAAAAAAAACTAAGTAAATCGGGCACAGTGATCAATAAAACAATTTTAAAACTGATTTATATATTTATTTGCCTTAAAACCGACAACAAAAGACGTAGGCAGGTATGTCACATGCTTCATCTCCGACGGCAAGCGAACAGCGAGACGCGGCGAGGAAGCCCCATCAGCTGTTTGTTTCGTCAGTCACAGCAGACTCGCAGACGGGCATTACGGCCCATCCAAATAGTTGCCGATGATGCATCATCAATTTTTGCCTTCAATCATCATACGTGAGGTAAGGACACCCGTTAAGATAATGCAATCGTGAGGGTGCGTGCTGGTGTGACATCTGTCTGTATTCAGCGAATACAGGCAGTGGTCACCGACTACAGGCGCAAAGGTCCACTTAATCGTTTGCGCCGGTAATCGTCTGTGTGAATATAAGTACCATTTAGCAGCGCTACACAGGTCACCCAGATTATTATTATATTTTTCTATTATGTATATATATTATAGTATATCATCTCCAGTCGAGCAGAATGCATAACAGTTATAATACATACAAATAATAGTTTTGTTACAATTTGTTGAAGGTTCAACAGAAGGTGACATGAGTAAAAAAAAAAAAAAACAGGTTGTCATATGAGATTTAGTTAAGAACTGTTTAAAATTTAATTTAGGTTTTATAAAAAATTACGTACTCTAAGTACTTAAAAATAATTTTATCACGATTAAAAATGTAACTTATTGTTTTTAAAAACACAGTCTAGACATCCCATCACCTTTAAGGTTTTAATATTGATAAGGAAAGTGATAGTAATATACGAATTTAAAATCATAAATTTTGGGCATTTCAGTGCCCATATTTTTATTACAAAACTACCGCCACCGGCTTTAAAGTTTTTTAAATAGCATGATTTCCCTGTTATTGGACAATATTTACTATTAATAAGGGTCTCAGAACATTTTTTAAAGAAATGAAGTTCATCTTTTTATATACAATGTTTTTTTTTTATATACAGCTACCGTCGCAACTTTCCATTATATTACAGATGTTTTAGCAATTATGATCTTTACAAGACAAACGTTCACAAAACTGCAGAAATCACTTAGTTGAATGTCATCGATACTTACACAGAATTCCGCGTAAGTCTAATTAGAGACGACATATTTTCTTTTGGGCCTTTCAACAATGGGGTGGACTAGGAGACACTAGTGGTCACATCAGGAATCACAAATTGCAAAATATTTGCATTTCAATTATCTAGAACATGCAGTTCAATATGCTTTCATTGCAATTTTTCTTATTGTATTCAGTGCGGGGTGTTAAGTATGCTAAGGGAGAGGACTTTGTTTTCCATAACACAGACAAATGTCTACTGTGGAAGACAGATGAATCGAATGATTGTTACGACTTTTTTATACAATAAAGCATTTTATTATTATTATTATTCTAGATATTATTATTCTGATGCTAAATAGAAATTATTCAATTTATAAATTCAAAAACTAATCACCAGTTTTGGTTTTTATTTTCCAGATTGAGATTGAGTAAATTCAAATGCAATGCAAGTCGAATTAAGCAGTGGAGATAAAATGCAGTAGATTTTCTTTTCCTCTATTTCTAGCATTTGATTTCAAAAATATTTATTTTATAATTTGAGATTATAGCATTCACAATGCTATTTTGGTTTAGTATTGTACAAAGACTATTCTGACACTAAGATACCTATTATTTTAATTCTTTTCCACCAGTTTTTTAAACGAAGGTGTAACAATTGTGCCATCATAATCGTCACAATCTTGAGCCTCGGTTTGGCACCTCTTATTCACATGTAAGGTACTTCTTCGTATATCTTATTCTAATATAAAGTATTAACATTCTATAACTTTTAATTTCAGGGACGGAAATTAATCGTACAAATAAATTGGTTTTCATAACATTATCAAGTTGGTATTATTTTACAGGTATATTATTTATGTTATTATTAAAGCTGCTGTCTGTTAATACTATCAAAAAATACAGAGTTTGGTAACAGAAACGGTTCGATTATTTAACAAATACTAAATTATATATTATATATATTATAGACATAATAAACATTTTTTTTACAGATGTGTATAACACAATTATCAGTATTACATAATATTGCGTTCATTATTGAATGGACAAAATTGAGCTAATCTCAAGGTTTGGTAAATAATTTAACTAAGTACGCCTTTGCGTAGACTTCATTGTACAAATACAATGGATATCTTAGATTACTTAAGACATTTTATTACATATCTTCCAATTTTATTCTTTTTTCATCATTTTTATCTTAAAAGTTTAACTTTGATTACCTTGCCTATTGCACAAATAATGCAAACAATACAAAAAAAAAAAACAAGAATGGATCATACATATTTATATTAAATAAACAGTTCATAATCACTTCTTATTTAGAAAGAAATTAAATTCTATATGTAATGTAAGTAATAGATTGCTGAAATGAAACATTTAATGAAATGAAGTAGACTTGTGTTGTGTCCAACCAGTTTTAGTACTCGACGTATGCCGATACCTTTATAGCCCTAACAAAAAATATTACTATAGATGTTCCAGGTAACACGGCGAAATGGTCAATGACTCAGCTATATTTGCAAAATATTAAAACATATTATCACCGATAATCAAACTGAGTTTTCCAAACCAACCTTGTATATTTATATGTATATATGTGCGTGTATATATATATTGTACCAGCCATCTATAGGTACCGTTTTTAGTATATGTAATCATTTAAAACGTAATGATGTTAAATGGTATTCTTTTCTTTTTTAAAAAGACTAATACGCAAGAAATGATATTTCCATTTTCTTATTATAATGCTTTTAACATCTACATGTGTTAATATACTAATATCGAGGACGAATCTGAAGTATAATTAATGATTAAACGAACTTACCTGTAAGTGAAGTTCTATCATAATTATACGAAGGATTCGTCCGAAGATATTAGTATAGAATCCCACCCTCCCTACTCATTATTGTAAATTACAATAACTGTTTACCCACTGAAGAAAATGAGGAAATATCATAGGATTTGGACTTTAAACTAAATGAAGTGGTTGGCGTGTAGCAGTGACAGGGCAAACTTGGACCGGAAATGTCAAAATATCTGTCAATTTTAAGTCAAAAACCTTCTCTTTTTAGGTTTTTTAGGTTATTGCTTTAAAATAACGTGCTAAGTGGTGATACATGCAAGCGGTACTACATGTGTTAATATACTAATATCTTCGGACGAATCCTTCGTATAATTATGATAGAACTTCACTTACAGGTAAGTTCGTTTAATCATTAATTATTTTAGGCCTATAGTTCTAAACATTGATCATCATTACGCCAGTTAATGATTCTCAATAAAAACGATTTCGCATTCAAATTAATTCATGAAAGCCCTAGCTAGTGCAAAGCATTCTCTTAGGTGTGGTATATGCTTAATTACCACACAACAATTTAACTTAGCATTTATTTTGACTTGACTTCGTATACTTTATATTTATTTCACCGCTAATTGTAACTTAAAAATAAGCAATTAAGTCTGAAATGACGTTGTGAAAGCCTGTCAATAATTACACACAACACATCGATGTCTATGATTGACATAGGTAAGATTCAAGAACTTTAAAATCATACTTCGATCGAGAATACTCTACTTAGATGTCCGGTCAGTCTTAAAAATAGCATCTCAAATAGCGCTTACAAACTAGGCGCTTATTTTGCACAAAGTGATAAAAGATGTGGTCTTGTACAAAATAAGCTTATATTATACAAAATAAGTGGTATAAAATGTGAGTTTGTTCAAAATAAGCGCCAAGTTTATAAGTGGGACGCTATTTGAGGTGCATTTTTTGCGTACTGTTTTAGTTTGTGAAGGAAGCGTTATCTAGGATATTATTCCTGATCGAAGAAATCATAGTACCCAAGATTGCGACATTTTAACCGTCTATTGCTTAAAAATACATAGTAAAAGTTTTAAAGTAAGTACTTAGCATTGTCTTTCAAGTGAATAGAAAGACGGCTATTTGCATGAAAGCAGCATTGAATTTTAGTGATGTAAAATAAGACGTTAAACATTTTATTCCGCCAGTCATGTTTACCGTCGTCGTCATAGTTCCTTCAGCAAATAGAAAGGATCATGCGAAATGGCAGTTCGCTATTTTGAGCGGAACGCAAAATCCAGAACAACAGTTGACAGTCACGGAGCGCATAATCCGGCATTCACTGTGGTGTCCGCGGTCCTAGACTGGCTGCTGAACATAGATACAGATGGAAAACTACAAAACACCAAAATCTTCCATAAAGGAAACTAACTGTTCTTTGAGTGTCGATAATATTGATCAAATCGTGATGAATGAAGTTTAATAATTTTAGTGATACCTCTACAAGGTTATTTTTAGTTAATACAAAACCTCTCCTGGGGTTGATCAGTCAGACTATCAAACTGAACAACTTTCATTATGGGGCCAACCTTGAAATCGCGAAAAAAAAATATCAGCTGTTTCATACATTTCGATGGAGTAGGATTGTACTTTTGTATGGAACAGCAGTTTTTTTTCGTGATTTCGAGGTTGGTCCCATAATGGAAGTTGTTCAGTTTGATGGTCTGATCAACCCCACGAGAGGTTTTGAATTAACTAAAAATAACCTGTATATTCGGTTCATTTTTCCACAAATGATTCACTAAATCCGGAAATATGTTTAATTTAGCGGTCAATTATGATGATTTCTAAGAGGTCAATCAATTGAATATAGCACTAATTTCGTATTACAGAAAATTGTTTACACTCTCATGCTACTTAAATGCGATAAAAATAATGAAACCAACAAGTAAAACTTAATGGTTCCAATGGAAGATTTCCGGTTCTCTTGTAATGCATTTTTATTATGAAAAGGAAAACATTTCGCGACCTCGAGTTTGCCGATTTTCTCGATGTCGTAAGTAATCGGATGAAACATTAACGAGGTTAAACATTGAGTAAAGGAAGAAGTAAAATATAAAATTGTCATTTAACGAATGGATATTGTGTTTATTGAGATAATATTTTTTGTTACCTACTTTCCTGGTAATATCCTTTTACAATAATATAGATAAGTATTACTCATGCTTTAGATAGGGGAATTGGTTTTGGATATATTGTCGAAGATAAATACTTCACCTCACGGGATCAAATTGTGAAGACTTTGATTGTGAGGAAGCTAGAATCTAGTTAGGTAATCTTTGCTATTAGATTTTAGCGTTTTCGTTCTGAGCAACGCGGGTTTGATTTTCACCAGAAGAAATTCGAACAGAATCAACGATTCATTTTATTAAGCGCTCATTATATACAGTCCCACTTTGAATTTACAAGACCTTCTTCCTATCAGTCACTGTTTCAAAAAAAAAAAAAGAAATATTTCCAAAATAGTTGAATAAACGTCATCTAAAACTTCCTTTAAAATTGATAGCATTAGTAGTTTTCGAGATATCAGCTGTAACAGACGGATAAACAGACAGACTGAGTCGCACCATAAGGGTTCCTTTTTAACATTTCGGTGCGGAACCCTAAAAAGATAATTCAGAAATTAAAAATAGTCGTTGCTACAGTCGGTCGAATCTTAATCAACTAAGAATAAGTTAACTTTTCCCCTTATTCTCTAGGAATCATCAAAGGTATAAAAGTTACAGCTTGACCATAAAGAGTTGACAAAAATTGAGGGCGCCACTTTATATGTAAATACGTCAAAATCACGAATTATTTGGCAACACTGGCTGTATTTTGTACTGAAAAATTTAGTTTCATTTTATTTAATTTCAACTCTTTATGGCCAAGCTGTACAACGAGCTGTGAATAACATGTTGGATATTTGTAAGATAAAGTTATATACACGCTGAAATTTTAATCATTTGGTTCCCGCGGTGTGGTGGTCCCACTCATGATTACAAACAACTTTTACTATGGGGCCAACTCTCCTGCTCGCAAAAAAAAATCAGCTGTTCCATACATTAAGGTCGAGTAGGTACTGCACTTTTGTATGGAACAGCTGATTTTTTTTTGCGAGCAGGAGAGTTGGCCCCATAGTAAAAGTTGTAATCATGAGTGGAACCACCCCACGGCGGGAACCAAATGATTAAAATTTCAGCGTGTATAAGGTATGCTTGACGTTTCGTGGAAATAAAAGAAAAAGTTAGTCCAATAATATTACTGCTACGTCCTAGGAACTGTCTCTGTTTGTCTGTTTACTCTTGTGGTATTGATCTCAAGTCAATCCGGTTCCCTGAGGAGACAGGAATAACTTCAATGGCGAGGCAATAAAGTCACTGGCAGGTGTGACGCTAGTTAAATGGAAAACTCTTGCTTAATCCCGAATTCCAGGCGGAGATGCATCCTGTGTGTTATTGGAAATCTGGAAACACGTACGTGAGCATGGGAAATATGAAAGTTCTTCTTGTATTGGTACCGCATTTCGTTCGTTCCCAAATGTTTTTTCTATTTTATTGTACCTTTTAATACTATAAAGGTAAAACAATTTCGTTGAAATAGCAAATGTAGAGGTGTGATAAATAGAATAAGTTATTTTTATAACCTGAAAAAGTGTATAAAATCATTTACATACTTATGATTATGAAGAATATCAATGTTACATGAGAATGAAACTTAGATTTAACGTTTCGCCTGGCGTTAAATAAACTGCGAAAACCCGTTACGTAATATCGAAAAAATTGGGAAGCACGAACTAGGTATTTGGTAGCCAATCGTTTTCCTTAAACGTTTCCAATCTCGTCAAAATGTTAACGAAATGATGTGTATGTATGTGTATAAGCAAGCCGTGCGGGATCTTTTAAGCCCTGATCGCCGTCCTACGCAAACAATAGATAAGTGTAAACAGTTTATTTATGTAATAAATTCCGCCTGACCGAAAGGGCTTCTATCTAATATAGAATGACAATTTTACGCTTGATGGAGGACTGACAGCATTCGCTTATTTGATGCGGTTATTGTGAGCATAACAATAACAAAAAAGATTCCGATTTTTTACAACGATACTGGCAGTTTGTAGAGTGAAATGTTTTGTCTGCTTTTTATATGACCCATCGAATATTTTGAATTCGAACAAAATGTTTACTTCATAGAAATAGAATGCCAAAGAACAACAATGTCAATAAACAGGTGATCCGAAAAACGAAGTGCAAAATAGTGATTGCTCATTTGCAAGGCGGGACGCTAGGGGCTCTTACTGTAAAAAATGTTGCCACATTGTCACTTGATCCTGTGTCTCTTTTTTTCATAGACCATGTCCGTATAACGTTAACTTCTCTTTCCCACGCTCTATTGGTCTTCTTGAGTGCAGTGAAAATTTTTCTAACTCTATGGTTCACTTATTTCGTGAAAAGCCTGTCAAGCACAACAGATACTAGTGCTTCCAAGTAAAGATGTGCAGTCGTTGATTGAACATGCCATATTTTCTGATGCACTTTGCAGCTCATTTGTTTAAAATTCTCTTCGTATTCGATAGGTCTGTGAAATCTGCTGTGCATTTTAATAAATGTGGAGTTTTTAGGGACCATGATAATTTTAATGATATTGTAGAAAAAGTGACCTATCTATTTTCTTTTTATTCCATTCATATTTTAGGGCAAAAAATTCGTTAAATAAACTGGATATAAGTTTGACTCAAATCGCATAGATTAATATATTAAAAAAAATACCTATGCCTTAAAACATAAAAGTTTTTTCTCTCTAAGTATTCCATCTCACAATATTAATAGCGTAAGAATAAATGAAAGGCTATCAAATTGGGAACTTTTTCTATAGCCCGCATACCTATATCGGTGGAAAGTAGTAATATAGCACTCTCGCGGGAAATCTCTCCTATTGGCTGTTTGTTTCGTACTGACGGCGGTAGGCTAGTTGACTACTATAGAATTATTGCTCTCCGATGGGCTGTTTACTCATTATTGTATCATATGCGGAGTACTGGGGCCCAAGTCTGCTATTATTAACGACATAATCGTGTTTGAGTTGTAATGATTTTTGACACAGTCATTTCATTCTTTGTTTAAACCCAAAATTGAAACAAAATTGAAACACGATTATGATGTTAACATTAGCGAACTTGGGCCCCTGGTTTAAGGGCGATAGATAGAAGGTGGAACGGTGTTATTAAAGCAAATAATTTCGCTTTTTTGTTCTCAGAGTAAATACTTACATCTTTTATTATTATTATTACGCACTGTAGGTACTTACTTAGTACTAACGTTACGTAGGTACTTACTTACTAAGTTTAAAATACAGGTATCTATTTATAGTTACGATAATTCATTTACTAATTAAGTTTTAATTTTAAGTAAAGGTAGGTATACCTTTTACTCCCAACTTACACATAAATAACATAAAAAACATAATATTGTTGTGTAACATTTAATTATTTTGAACTTTCTTGTTCACTTATTTTTTTTGCGAATTTAGCTTAGCAAAGTTCTGCATCTGTTTTAAGGTGGCACCCTGAGCAAAAGTGGCGCCGCGGTGAATTTTATTTAATATTATAATTCTAATACATAATTTTCATAATGTTGTACGTGGAATTTATAGGGCCCACAGTCTAGTATTTTTAGACGGTATTGTTACATTCCCTAGTAGTCACTGCTAGAAGTAGATAGTAAAACTGCTAAAAGTGGCAGTTTTTGACACATTTGCTATCTACTTCTACGAATGACTACGAGGGCATGTAGTGATACTTTATAAAAATACTAGACCATGGGCCCTAAAAACTCCACGTAAAACATTATAAATATCTTAAAGCCTACCTAAGTAAGTATATTTTCTGCCTCAGTGGCCAAAATGCTTCACATAAAATAAACAGAGGCAACGTTTTAAATAAAACATGTCTGAAATTCAGCAAAGTTTTAAAACACCTTGGTGATATTAATACAGTTTCAAGTAGTAAACAGAAACAAGCCAGGTGGAATGGTCTCACAATTAGGGTTACCAGACGTCACGATTTATCCTGACATGTCAGGATTTCTGGGATTTTGTCAGAATTCCGGCCGGAGTTGGAAAATATCAGGATTTTTGAATTCAGTTTTTAGATTCTAGTACACAAAAACAATACCAATTTTAAAAATAAAGCTTTTGTACTTTTCCTTGGTAACTATTAACTAATGATGAATTGAATACAATTAAACAAATTTACCTAGGTACATTAATTTGAAGTAAATAATCAACGCAATTGAAACTTAAAAAAACCAAAAACTATCATGGATGAATGAACATAATTAATGAACCTATTTTTAGTTAAAATGTGTTTTGTCTAATTCGTTCAAATTCAGATCATAATACGATAGAAAAAGACAACACTTTTTAACTGAAATAGGTTTATTATGCGTTTTATTTTTTTAATTAATAACATGGTAAATATTTTAAGAAATTTTAGTGAAAGTCAGGCTTTTTATGATTTTATAGGTATACTATTTGGTAACCCTACTCACAACAATGCTGCCTAAAATGAATTATTCTCTAGTGAAACCAGTCTGAGTTCTGTTTGATGCAAATGAGATAATCATGAATAATGGAATTAGTCGTCAGGCACGTGTTACGTGTAATTGCGTCACTACCCTTTTCGGGACGTACACTTAATGCATTTTTAAATAAATCCATTTGAGTTAATATCGCTGCCGTGGCACTGGCACGAATGTTTTTGGTCCAATTATGATGCCATTTCTCATTTCGTCCTGTAAATAAAACAGAAACGAACAATGGCTTTTATCTCAATAAGATGTTAGAGTGCGTGATTTTGTATTTTTTTTGTGTTTTTGAGTAAAAACCATGCCTAGAATATCTTTGTGATTTTTGGTAAAATGGTTCTAAATACTGAGGTTCATTATTACCTCTTGTTTAGCTATTTAAACGATTCTTACCTTTGACAGTTATCATTTTTGCGGTGATTGACGGATAAATAAGTAGTAGTCGCACATTATGACATTATGGGAAAGAAATATTTTATGAAAATCGTAACATACAAGATTATTTTATCAAAGTAAATACATCTACTTTGTTAATCAATGCATACGAATATTAACAATGAGCATAAAACAGATTTAATGAACCTACAATATTTTTTAAAAACAAAACAATAAAATACAAACCTTAAATATTTATTTTATATAATTTAGGCGCAGCAAATACGCAGGAAACGAGTTAATCCATACCAATACTCGCTTGCAAATACTTTAACATAAATGTCTGTGTTTATATCCCACGTTCGCTTTACTGTTCAAGAGAGAAAATTTTAACTTAACGACGGCAATAACGACCTCACCGTAGCCCGTTTACACCTCCATGTAATATTTCCAGCTCCTCGACCAGAGGCGGATCCAGGAGGGTTAGGAGGCTCAAGCGGGGGGGCTTGCATCTTAGGGTGGGTACTGTGATGCCTTGCGCTGGCAAGGATCATATACGGACTATTTAGGCCGCTGATAAAAAGATTAATTTTGAATATCGTAAATCGATCGGCTTTTTTCCTGTTCTGGAGAGAGTCTAAACCGCGCCCCTATGGAGCGAGTTGATGTGACATAGCTTTGCTCGAATAAAAATCTAAAATATATAAAGTATTTTATTATTTAAAGGCTCTCGTCATAACAGTATCTACTTTGGACCGCGAACTTCCGCACTCTGCGAACCTACAACAGTGCACCACAGTGTGTTGCCGGCAAATATCTTGAAATCGGGTGAGGATAACGCAGAACGCGCATTTTGGGTATGCGTAGTGGTGAGGTACGGAGGCGGCGCGGTGGGAGAGGGACGCATGCTATTGGTCGCTCGCAAGTGCACATGCGCAAACTTATCCCCACTCCGTCGAAAATCGGAATGTCGTACGTGAGCAAACCTCGGTGCGCGCTCCACATTTTGCGTAGAAGTTCGCAATAGCGTTCATATTGAGCTCGGCGAACCTGCAACATAGTTTTGCGAAGCACTAGGTTCGCGAATCTAAGTGGGTACAACCGGTTTCTTCAACTATGTTCTCCGCAATCTTAGTTGTTAGTTAATTGTTGGTTGTTTTCATACACGTCTTGACAAGGTTTAAAGATGGAGTCAGAAACCCTTAGTTACCCTTACTAAAACACCCCCAACTGAAACCCTGAATCCGCCACTGCACCTCGGCTACGGAAGCAGAGAGTAACGGAACGTATCGTATCTATAACCACGCCGCGCTTATCCGCAAACGAAACGTTTAAATCCCATTTTATATATTCGGTAGAAGTTTTACAACACTCTCTTTTTTTATTTTTATTTACGTAATTCGTGGCAAGGCAACGCACCAAATGGTATTAAGCCCGCGTTTCGTGTGAATGTAAGCAAGTAACGTAGAAACATTGACGGGAATATTATGCTTGTTGTATACTTATCCTTGTTTAGCACGTTCTTTGCTGACGCGGTCAGTGCTGGCCGATAGTGAAAATTCCCTTTAGGCCTAGCAAAAATCACAGTTCCGTTTAAAATTTATCAAAATATTTTTTTGCTCGTATGCTTTTATTTAATGTTCAAATGTTTGTTGTTGATAACAAAAGTCAATTTGAGCCATTATTTATTGAAATAATTAACGTCGGGCAGCGGTGACCGACGCGGCCTATAGAGAGAAAAAATCGGCTTTCCGTTACAGAAGGCCGCGCGGGTCACGGTGTCGGGTAGCCCCCCGCGCTCTCCCGCGCTCCCGCGTTCATTCGCGCTTACGCAGCAGTTGACGCCCGTATCTTGAGTTGAGACGCCGCGTTATTCTGTTTTACATCGAACATATATTATACTACTACAGTGTATAGGTACATTTGTTTCCAGTGGTAATTATTATCACTATGGACGAGTTCGAAGATTTTGTGATTACGCAAGACATCTTGACGCAGATCGAAAACATAGAAATTGATCTTCTCGACAAAACTTTAAGTGTTAGTGATGATGACGAAAATATTCCACAACCCCGATTGAGCAACAGGCGTATGCGGATCCTGTCTACAAGCGAGGGTAGTGATGCCGAAATTGGTGCCGTTATCCAGGATTTACAAAGTAGTTCATCATCTAGGTGGGCAGAGCCCAAAGGTAATCAGCGGAATGTAATTCCTTTTTACTGAATGTTCTGGCATGCCGGTTTCTATTCGAACATCGATGACTAATAATTCTCCAGCCGATTTTTACGCACTTTTGGTGACAGATAGTCTTTTACAAGAAATTGTTGAATGTACCAATGCTTTTGCAATAACTAAAATAACTAACACTGCTGAAGCTTCGAAAAATGCAAGAATTCGCTTATGGTCTGAAACGAATCTTTCTGAGATGAAACATTTTTTCTGCTTGATTTTGTACATGGGTTTGGTAAAGCTTCCGAAACTTGCTGATTATTGGTCCACGGATGAAATTATGGGCCAAAATTTTCCTCGAACTGTAATGTCTAGAAATAGGTTTGAACTGCTTTTACAAATGATCCACTTTTCCAAAGATGACGATAATAATAAATTGGACCGACTTCACCGCGTTCAACACTTGCTGGATATGCTGAATAACAATTTCCAAAGAAATTTTATTCCTGGTCAAGACATATGCGTTGATGAAAGTATGGTTCCGTTTCGAGGACGCTTAGTATTCCGCCAATATAATAAACAAAAACGTCACAAATACGGAATCAAACTTTTCAAACTGTGTACATTACCTGGTTATACGTTCAAAATTAACATATACGCTGGTAAACAAAATGAACAAATCAATGTCACCCCTCAAAGAGTTGTAATGAACCTTTGCCAGGACTTACTTAATAAAGGGTATTCGTTGTACACAGATAACTGGTACACAAGTGTACCCTTAGCCAGGGAACTTCTGCAAAATGAAACACATCTGATTGGAACTTTAAGAAAAAACAGAAAGTATTTTCCTAAAGTTGTCGTTTCTACTAAGCTGAAAAAAGGGCAGTTCATAGCGAAAGAAAGTGACGATGGGATAACTGTTTTACGATGGAAAGATAAACGAGATGTGTTGGTGCTTTCCACAAAACATTCAACACGATTTGTTTCCGTTACCAAAAATAATAAAACCACGATGAAACCGGCTATAGTCGTAGATTATAACAAGGCAAAAGGAGCAGTAGATTTAGCTGATCAGATGGCAGCATACCAGACTCCATTAAGAAAATCCCTGAAATGGTACAAAAAACTTGCATTTGATCTCATTTTGAATGTCGCCATGGTAAACGCTTTAGTTTTGTATAAAAGCGTCACAAATAAATCTATACCCATTGTAGACTTTAGAAAAGAAATACTAAAGAGTTTTTTGGCAAAACCTTCAACACCCAGAGCACCTTCAGGACGGACGACAAGAAGAAAGCACGTGCTTCAGAAAAAAGAAGGCCCTTCTTTGAAGGTGCGTCGGAATTGTGTAGAATGTTACAAAAAAAATGTGGCCACATTTGGGCGTGCAATGGCCAGAAACAAGACTAAAAAAGTACCTACTTTCTGTAACACTTGTCTAGATAAACCTTTTCTATGTGTTGAGTGCTTTGCCAACGTTCATACATAATTTTTGTTTTTTTTTATTACTTTTTATATGGCTAATTGGTCGTTGCTACCTACCAAAATAGTAAAGAAAATATTATTGTTAAGTTTTGCTTTTGATTGGATTTAATTTTTAGAAATTGATTTAATTTTTATGTGTTTCTTCAATAAACTTTTTTCCACCTAGTAATTGTTGATTTTTAGGGTTCCGTACCAAAATGGTAAAAAAGGAACCCTTATGGTGTGACTCTGTCTGTCTGTCTGTCTGTCACAGCTGGATATCTCGAGAACTACTAATGGTATCAACTTGAAATTTGGAATAGTTTAAGATGACATTTGCCCAACTATTTTGCAAATAAGAAAGAAATAAAAATAATAATATTTTTTTTACAACAGGGACTGAAAAGGGGTCTTAAAAATTTGAAGTGAGGTGACTAGGGCGTGTGGGGTATCATATGAAAGAGCGCTGTTTGCACATTTTAAAACATTTTTTTCTTTTTTCTTAGGCCGCATAGTTTTCGACTTATGATGAAAAATGTAAAAAAAAATACCGTTCCCCCCCCCTTATCTCCGAAGTTTGCAAAGAGAAAAATCTGAAATAATTCTATGTGATAGTAGTTTACGTAAAGATTACAGGAAAAATAAAACGAGGTCTCAATATAACACACTTTTTTAGAAATTCAAAAAACAAACAAGAATTCTTTAGTTTCACTACCCGTCAACAGATGGCGGTGACCTAAGAATGCTGACTTGCGAATTAAAATAGTTCCACTATCGGTCAAGAGATGGCGCAACCTAATACTACAGTAATAATTGGTGACTGGTTCTTATATAAATTACCTACTATTTGCCGTACGAATAAACGAAGAATAAGTTCCTACTTAGTAATATAAACAGTGGCCCTACCATGAGTTGACGCAAACTGTTTACGTTACAGTAAACTGTCGGATATACCGCTCACAGTCAATACGAGTGAAAGAGAGAAAACGATAGTTTACTGTAACGTAAACAGTTTGCAACAACTCATGGTAGGGCCACAGTTTGCAATGTGGAGCGGCTGAAACGTTTTTCAGTCACCATAAGCAACTGTGGTTAAGATTTGTAAATTAACTGTCCGCCTGTTCGCCCTTCCACCTGTCTGCCGTTTATCCTACTTTTTTAAAGACTGTACTAAAGTAACATATCCAAATATATTTATGATTGTACGGAACCCTCGGTGCGCGAGTCCGACTCGCTCTTGACCGGTTTTTTTTCTAAGTTCTTATTTTTTTCAAAAACCAACTTGATATGGAGTAACTAGAGGGCCATGCGGGTCAATGAATATGGGATTTAGTTTGATAGCGCTGCCCAACGGCCTGTAAGAACGAAACGAAAACCCTCCTAAAACGTGGTCATCACTGACCGACGCGGCCTGAACGAAAAGTCTAGATGTCAACCAGCACTGACCGCCGCGGCCTGAATAAGAAAATTCATTTTTTTCTTGGCAGAGAACGTGTTAGACACGTTTGTGAATTCTTATGTGAGTAATAATTATGTTCACAAAACTTTTACTTGACATGAAATTACAGAGATTACATTTTGAATTACATTTATGTACATGAGAAGAAAGAACATACTTAAAAGTTATGCTAAAAATGGTAAAAGGTAGATTACTGAAGTGACCCTTGCCAGTGCAGATTGCAGAAGGTCTATGGTGGTTTAGTCATACCTAGTTTGGCACAGTTTTAGTTGTAAGTAAAATGTAGAACATACAACTACAACTATGCCTAATAGTAACTAAGTTTCTCATAATTTTAATATTTTTTTATTACTTATATTTTTTTACTTTTATTAATTTAAATATTAGTTAAGAGATGCTACATGGGATCGCAAAAAATATTGTCTACTGACCGCCAAACTTTAGTATGAAGATTGTACGAGATGATGATTGAAATATTGCTAAAAATACAACAACTAGCGGACTTTAAGCTTCAAAAGTCTTAAATTGACCGCCTAAATATACGTACCTATTAGTTAGTATGTTAGTATAGGCACTCATAACTCACCCCTTTACGACGTTAGCAAGCTTCACGCTTCAATTCATCTTAAATCGGTAAATGGGTCATTATTTTGCGAAAAGGCTTTATTATTTCCATTGGCATGAAATACGCCTGTAAGTCCACAAGTGTGTCAAACAAACTCGGGTCTGGCGTATAGTGGTATGATTTAGATAAGTCGTCCGCTCACAAAGTTGCTGTGTTCCACTTTGGACCAATAGTTAGTTGCACTTTTATTGCTATACAAATAGAAACAAAATTATATTTTTACGTGTATGTAACTTGTTTTGTTAACTACCTACATCAGCATGACGCTTAACTTAAAATGTACTTATCTCCCTCAGTTAGTCCAGGTATCTGAAATAAGATGAAATTTCTGATAATTTACACAAATACTAAGAAATTGAAAACCGTGCAATGGACACTTAATTATGAATACAGTTCATAAATAAGAAATTCTGCAAAGATTCGGGTACAAAAGGTTATTTTAGTCACACTATCATTCAAATTCGAAACTGTGGGTTTCGCAATCAACGTCTCGCTTTCCTAGGGCACGCAGCCGTCATAATTTGCACACAAGCAGACACATAAACAGCAGCTATTGTTCCAGGCCACAACGGAGCGCACCGTTTCGTGGCCGCTCAGTTTCTGCCCCAACTACTCCTCACACGGTGCATTACCCTCGTCCACCGCATTCGAGAGCTATTTGCTGCCGGAGATCAGATTAATGTTGCCACTTTTCTACTTGTCGTAGCCACAAAACTTTCGCCCCAATAGTCTTTACGCGGAACAATTGTTTCGTGGATTTATTTCAGTGTGCTAGTGGAATCGTATCTAGAAAATTTAGCAGTACCATTGCTAAAACGAATTTTATTTGTTACCTAGATTTTCCTAGGTGCTTTGCGTGTGCATCATTACTGAGGTCCCGTTTAAATGTCCGAAATAATGCATTGCATTATGACGCTTAAAACGCTTTCCTGCAATATTTGTAATTCTCGTTCTGCCTCTTTTGAGTTTTTTTTTATTAGTATCTAATCTCTATGTTATTTGTAGATTCAGTTAAAGACGTTAATAAGACAAAACTTTACTAGATTATCGCAAACAGGAAGAGTTCAGGAGATTGTATACTTACAGTTTGTTTTTGTGAAACTTAATTAAAATAACTGCCTCTGCTTGACTAAGTATGATCTTTTTTCTACAGCCAAACTAACTTCTATCGAGTGTAATGTGAACAGTAATTCATTTATGCTTTTCTGGTCATAGAGTTTACATGTTACCATAATATTAATTTCGAAGATAACAGAATTTTGAAGACATACTGACTTTAAGTTGTAATAGTAGCTGTTGGTCATCCGATATTCATTCATTTCATTCATTCATTGTCCCTTCGTTTTGATGTCTGTGAGTTAAATTTCCAGAATATCAACGAGTAGTACAAGAACGGTCTCTGCCTGATGATGCAAACAAAAACTCTACTTCCAATAGCTAAATCAAAATTGACGGGTATGTATTACAATACCGAATTTTACAAGACTTATGGACGTAATACCGAAAATTGAAAGGCCGAATGGTTGTTTGGCCGTACGTTTAAAATCACGAAAAGACATTTTACCTAAAAGACTAAATCCCGAAGCTTAAAAAACCGAAGCTCATAAAACCGAAGGTTATTTGAGGGTTACACGCCAGCAGGTCGGTTCTGGCGGTCGCAATGGAACCTAACCTCCTCCTTGCTCGCTACGCTCGCTCGTCGTCGCCCCTAATAAACCTAAACACACTTTCGGGATTTCGATCTTTCGATATTTTAACATTCGGGATTTCGAACTTTCAGTCATTTAATAATCGATCTTTTTCGGACTACTGGATATCGACCTTTAGGATTGGATGCGTCGATATTTTGGTCGTATGTGTTATGAATTATCTGCATTCTAATGCATACCTACCCAAATTGACGCTACACGAACAAATACGCGCGCTCAGCTAGTAAGGGAGTGTCAGCAATAACAGAGTCTAATTATCTTTTGATTGCTCTAGGAAAATAGGCTTCAGATATTTGTTTGGTACGTTGTGAAATTGGAAATTCTGGAAATGTACTTATTGACACAAAACTCGCTAATAGTCTGAATTAATGTCTGTTTGTCTTGTCTATGGTGATATCGGCGTGGGAAGCTCTTTGTTAGATTAGGTAAACTTTGCCAGGTGGCAGTACGAGGAACTACAAACGAAGCTTATATTGAAATAACTTTGCCGATAAATCTTAATATTTTTGTTTTCAATATTTTTCTTTGTTTATTATGGAGTTCCCCATTCTTCTTCTGAAGTAATCTCAAGGGACCTTAACCTTTAACCCGAACCTTTTCTTCTTCTTCGTGTCAGTGATTCACACTTGTTTAGCCTCCGGTGCTACTGTCCGTTGACTCTATCAAATCGCTTATACTAAAGGTGGTGTGGTAAGACACAAGCCCCCCTACTCAAATGGCCACTTTTCTATTCGTTCGCTAACTTAAAGCTTAAAAATAAGCAATTTAACGATCAAGTCACACGTCGCAAGTTTATGTAAATCACAGACATTGTTGTATTGTATGACATTGACAAGCCTACGACACGTAATTTTGGAGTTTATGGCTTATTTTTAATTTTTAAGTTAGCGAACGAATAGAAAAGTGGCCATTTGAGTAGCCCCCAAGGGCACATAATACTAATTTAAGTAGCACCGGAGGCTAAACAAGTGTGCATCACTGACACGAAGAAGAAGAAAAGGTTGCTTTCTGCCCTATTACAGTTTACAGTTACCGATCTGCCAAAGTAAGCCACTTAACACTTTGAATGCGTTCCGCAATATCCAGTAACATGTTATAATGTCACGACAATCTCTACGACACACTGCGCAGTAGGTTGCACAAAGATACACGGATATTTTATGCTCCACCACACAAGATACAATAGCTGTGACCCAGATGCACAACAACATAACAGACATTGCCAATGCTGGAATTCAATTGTGAATCTGTTCCGATATCGGCCTTAACGTTGCCGAAGTCAAGATTCGAGCTAGGGTGACTATCCTCCTGAAATGCCCGCTATTTGTAAATCACATATTTTTCGGCACAAGTTAGTTTAAATTACTAGATTAATTACTAAATTAAATAGATTTGATAAGGTTAGATGGAACTGTGACCAGCAAAATTACGGACGAGTTTAAATTGAATTAATGCCACTCTTCTAGGTATCAATTGGTTGACGATGATTTTTACGCTTTTTATATTTTTTTATAATATTATCTTTCTATAATAATGAGGTCATTATAATAAATATCCTAGGTAGGTTATTTCCATACATAGTTGGTGGAGAGGTAAATAGTTTGAGTAAGTGAAATAAATATTTGTGTCTAAAATCTGTTTCAAAGAAATAATTTATTTTATATTTTAGCATGTCCTTTGTACTTGACATAAGTTACGTATTTACTAAACATTCATACCTAAGTATTTGAAAAACTTAAATTTACATTAGAACTAGTCATTGTATAAGTAACAACAGCTATTAAAAGTCCAGACCCAGCCAGGGATCGAACCTGGAACCTCAGACCTTGAAAACCGGCGTACAAACCACTCGACCACGGAGGTCTTCAAATATTGAAACTGAAACAGTACATGTACATTAGCGTTCATTGATATTATTAATAATTATTATGATGAATTATTAATAATTTTCTTCAAATTGAAAGCAAAGCCAAATTAATGAATCAAGAATTAAGTATTTGAATTACAAGTAAGAACAAACCACATTGATTAGAAGAAGCCCTAAAAGTTGAAACAAAAGTATCACTTAGTTGGAAATTTGTTTAGCGACAAATTAATATGTTCGGGCAGTCATTATTAATTAAAGAACAGGATTTTGAGGTATAGGTAACGGTTTTCGCGTACTTCGAAGAATTAAATTCAGTTTGAGTAGAATGAGGTTACACGTAAGAAGCTTACAACTTAGTTACGTGCTTAAAACACGGCGACTGAACTTTGATAGAATCAAAGGTATTAATTAAGTTGCTGTAATTCTACACTAAGTATATAAGTCCTGCCTTATTTAGTGATAAAGTGCATACTTATTCAATCCTTTTAATGAAACTTGAAGTTATTTTTAAGATAATACTTGACAACTGGATTGTCAAGTATTATCTTTCAACAGTGTTTCTTTCAGGTACTACTCCTTAGTGTAGAGCAGCCTTAGTGCCCCCCCGGAGAAAAATGTGTTGTGTGTAGGTAGACGGGCAAACTAGTGTAATGATCGACGGACGAGCTCCCCCAAACCTTTTAATTGCCCCCCCCCCCCCCCCCCCCCCCGGAGAATTTTGTCTGAAAGAAACACTGTCTTTCAACTCAACACAAATCTGTCAAAAGCAATACTTATACTTTTTTAGATATCATTTGAGTTGTTACTTGTATTTTGTAAAAAAATACCTAAAATAAATATTAAAAGTCTAATCATCATCAGCGACTAATCATTATAAAAGCCCAATAATCTACTGAAGCCGTCTTTCGTGGGAGAATGAATGTTGCCACAATCTCTACACTTGGTCAGCAAATTGGAGACCACATCATTGGCCCGTTAACATTGGAACTCGTTGCTTCTCATTTTTGGTCCACGAAGGTAAGCGAAGTCACTTGGACCTATAAGGATAACACGATGGTGACGGATATTCTACTCTACTGGACGCCACGCCATAGTGGCGAAAATACAAATACAAAATATTTATTTCATCAACTTAGCCTAGTACAATAATAAGTGGTTGGAACTAACCTTTTAAGCAAAAAATTGCTTGTGTTAGGTAGCACCGCTCTTCCATAGCATGGTTACAATATACTACTTTGAACCACCTTAATAGTCAACCAATACTTAAGTTTTTAATATAAAAATAAATCTATTAATTATTATCCTACAGATATTATTACTAATTTTAAAGGTTTGTGCGTTTGAAAGCGCAGAAACGGCTGTACAGATTTTGAGGTAGCCTTTTTTGTACTGGTCAAATGTTTTTTCTGGATTTTATTTATGTCCACGCGACGAAGTCGCTGCCAGTAGCTAGTTGGGTTATAAATATAGACGAAACAACTATATATCCCAAATTGGTGCAGCAACATCGTTGCACACTAGCGTTTGGGCTTAACACAATACCTGCAAAGTGCCTGCCACTCCGTATTATCGAATAACATCCATGCTCACCGATGGTCAACGATTGAACTGTACACGACACGTGATATAAACTTGTCATGTCATAGATGCTATAGTGACTACTACCATCATAGGCGTAAGAGGGTTAACAGATGACAGGAATTTTCCTGACATATCAGGAAAACAGGGAAAAACTGTAGTTGTCAGGAATTTTTGATATCCCAAAAAGTGTAAGATTTGTTAATCATTTTGACGAGAAAAAAATATCAAACGTCAATTAAATGAAGAATGTATGTAGGTGACAAAATGTTTAATAATACTTCATATTTTTGTGCTTCCTTTGTTTCTAGGTTGGAATTGGAATACATAGGAATAAATGTTTCTTCATTTTTGTTCTAACTTCCATCGTTTGTGGTACAAATACCACAAACGATCGGAAGTAGTTCCGATAATAAAGTTGTTGAATAATTCGTTTTTCTTTGCATAAGCAAATATAAAGATTCCTTTCAACAAAAAATACCTACGTCAGGTTTTGATCGAGTAGTATTTTATCGGAAAAGCATCACGACTGCGTGGATTCTCGTGCAATAAATGCTGTCAAATGTAAAACATATTTATTCGTGGAGTTTCGTACGGACTCAATTGGAAGAAACTAAAATATTGCCAGCAAATCCCTCTTTTGATCGTATTTTGGTGTGTGAATGCACCTAGCTGTATTATTCGAAAATTATTTCAGCTGTTTAAAAAAAATATATTTCCATGTTTAACAGAGCATACACATACCCGTATTTTATTGAGTCGCAATTTAATTCAAAAGGGCTATAAATATTATTATTTTAAGTAGAATTATTCAAGGATATGATACTCAAAAGAAAAGCTTATGATGTTTTTAATGCAAACGTCCTCTAATTAACTAGGTACTCTAATATACTTAATAATCATAAGCAACCCTTCCAGCAACTGTAGAACATTGTTGCAGAATCGCTAGGGAACAATTTAATCCTCAATCAGCGGAACGCTCGCAATTTGCTGATGATATCGACAGATAAGGGATTTTTTTAATTACTTGAGGTATCGCATTGAAATTAGTTCGTAGGAATTTAATGGTTACGGTTTAGAAAGATATTGATGCCGTGCCGTTACAGATTCTTTACAGGAATTGTCAAAAACTAAGCCGTTTTCAGTGAGCAGCTGCAACTTTGTGCCAAACAAATTTGACGTTTTCAATATTGCCTCCAAACCGTGCGCTTTTCCTTTCAACTTTCTGCCATACTTTGACGTCATGCGCTATAGAATGCAATGAGGCATGCCTCTGTTATAAGTTCAAGAGGAACGGGAAAACGACTGTGTCAAGATACACCTTATTAGAAGTACCTAACTAATTAATGAAGTGTAGGGTTAAACCCTCGTTAGTGTAACTGTACACTTTTGCTTTCTTTGATGTACAAAACTGTACCAAGATATTTCCATAAAAATATGGCGTGTCCACATGAGCTATGAATAGACTCATTTAACACTTTGTATGGTAAGAAGTATTATTTTTACTTTTCCCTGCAGCAAAGAGTTTCACACACGAGATAAATATTTACAACGGGAAATCGCATCGGACTGCGTAAAATAGGAAGTGCCTTTTTGTTATGTTCTTTATATAAATAATAAGTAAAATTCTTAATTTCTTACTTTCTAACATAAAGGAAAAGACTACGAAATAATACAATTTGGAGATTGGTTTGTAGGTAACATTTGGTCAGCGAGCCCATTCCTAATTATGTGATGAGTTTAACAGCTCTTCCTTTAAATAAAGTGATTAACATTACTAGTTAAACTATTATATTTAATGAAGTTAAAGTTCTACGTTCCAAATAGGAAAAAAATTATGAACTTTGTGGAACTGAAAACTATGTCAAAATAAATGTTTAACAGACATAGGCCACCCAATATTTGTTGTATGGTCTGTGAAGCCAACTAACTTTTTGTTATTGGATGACTTACGGCCAGAGTTAATAATCAATCCAAAGATAGGGATAGTCCTGATCCAGATTTTAGTAGGCAACACCTAGGTAACACCTAGGCAACAACTAGGCAACAGTCGTTAATTATTTTTTAAAATCAAACGTGGCAAAGCAAGTAATCATGTTCTAGTTATTAGCCGTAAGAAGATAATGATAAAGCACAGTGCCTCTCTTTAAAAACATTTTGGTATTTTTATAAAAGAAAAAGAATACCAAAAAACTTAGTCAAATTAAAAAAACTATTTATACAGAATTTTATTTCGCAGAAATAAAAAAAAACGCAAAAGTACCTACCTACATACAAGATTAAAATATACTTGTTAGTAAGAACTGAAGATATTTATAATTTTTTTGAAAATAAGTTCTAAAAGGCATTTAAAGCTGGCAGTAGGTACTCATCGATAATTGTCATTAATAAGTTCTTCCAGTAACTCTATGGTGGAATAAGGAATGGATCGCGTGCCGCCGAAGATTTATAACTCAATCCAGCAATCAGCGAAACGCTTAACTAGCTGACGATAACGTGTCAGCGAGAGATTGCCTTCGACTATTTGTGGATAATTCTCAAGTTCATTATAATTCAATAGGCTTGCGCCACTGTGTCTTACATTATGTAATATGGAATAGTATTAATTTTATCTTACGTTTGCTCAGTCAATAAACGTGTTGAAAGTAGGCCTGTTTGGGTAAAGGATCGCGTGTTTTTGAAGATTTATAACTCAATCCGACAATCAACGAAAGCTTAACTACTTAGTGGCGATAAGGTGTCGTTGAGTGATCGCTGTCTACTCTATGGATAACTTGAGTAGGCTCATGTTCTTTGCGGTATATTTTTATCTGCAATTTACTGGTTTAACAGTCTACTGAAATGAGAGGGAAGTGGGAAATGGAAATAATGTTGATGGACGTTAAACCACTTTAAACGATTACAGTATGTAATTAACGGCTCCTTAACTGTTATTTAAAATTAGGCTTTTGACTGTACCTCAAAATAACCCTCAAATAAACCCTTCAAAATATATTAACGTGTAGGGAAATTTCCATAGACTGATATTTCGAATAATAATAATGTTGCTTTAAAATATACGCTAAATACTTTTCTTCAGGATTTCCCTGTCAGCAGAAAGTATGCCAGTAACAGACAGAAGACTGAGAAAAAGAAAATATCGAGTGGAGGCTGCTCTCCGTAATTGTGAACTGACTTTAGCTGTTCTCTGATGGGTATTATGCATGAATTGAGAGAAAACAATAAAAAAAAAAACTTATATTCAAACTAAAAATACACAGTAAATATACAGTCCAAAAATTATATTTTGTTTGTTGTTTTTAAAATTTTCCCATTATTGGAAAAGAAAAAAAAGTAATGTCTATTCCATATATTATTATGTACGTCTACAATCAAGTCTTCTGTAAAATATTTTCTTCTAATGGATTTCAAATGTTACTTGGAGTGTTTTAATGTTTCTTGGAGATTTGGCACCAAGAATACCATGTCAGTATTTGTATTGTAATGAATTGGAACGTAATTTTTATATAGCAGGTAAATATAGTCACGTTGGTTCGGGTCACGTGTTTCTTTATTTAATGAAGTAGGAAATTAATTTCAGTGCAGTTAAAGTAGGTAGCCTTGGGAATAATAATAATAATATTAATCGGTGTATAACAAGATCAAAGTATAAAGTGGTTTTATTTTTGTGCAACATCAAGAGACGTAGGTATGTCACGCACGTCACAAGGAATATGTATGAACTAAATATTTGGATTGCAGTGTTTTCTGACTTCAGGTTTTTATACATTTTAATTTATATACATATATAAAAATGAATCCAATTTCGCGTGGTCAAGCCATCACGCGTGAACGGCTGGACCGATTTCGCTAATTCTTCTTTTGTTCCGGTTGTTATCATCAGGAGATGGTTCTTAGGAAAGAAAAAATTTAAAAAATTGCGCGGAAAATTAGAAAATTTAAGAATACTGAACTAACATATAAAATTAATTTGGACACAAAATCTTTTTTAATGTACTTAACCTTTAATAAATTTAAGACTAAGAATAATTATTTTGGACAATATAATCTTTTTTAATTTAACCTTATGACGTTTGACATTCGTCAAAGACGATATAATAAAACAGATGCTTCGGTCGGAGTTATTTTATTGATGAAATACAATGTAAAATATTTAATTTATTATTTCTTACAAAAAAGATCTAAGAAAACTGAATTTCTTAGTGGTCATCACGGTTAGTTCGGAGCCATCACGCCTAATATTGAATTGGTAAGTTTGGATAGACTAATATACACGTTACTAACATAACAAGTGATATATATATATATACTTGGTTATAAAGCTGTTGGGTTCTAAAGTAAACGGGAACGGTACCTACTAATATCTCTGAACCCAACTTTTAATTAATTATACCAATTCGAATTCAATATTCAAAATTAAGCCAGGACAACGTCTATCGGGTCAGCTAGTTTTATTATAATTATGATTAAGTCTATGCTATTTTCGGGAAATATTTTATTTTCCACAAAATTCTTAATTCCGCGTATCGAAAAATATATAATACCTACTAAAATTTATGACATACCTACTAACTTCTTGGGCTACAAAGAAAAAATCTCTCTTTGAGTTGCGCAATTAGTACCTATAGACTAACTATCATTCGATCGAAATCGTACGATTTAAATCTTTGATTGACACTCGAATTGTAATGGACAACATTTCAAATACGTGTCTTCTAATTTTTCATCTTCTTTCATTATTAAAAGTAAAATCGATATACTATATTTTTGAAAGGTTGTCCATTCGAGATAATTATGGGCTATTTACATGGGTCGATTTTAGTCACCTGTGATGGTCGACTTTAGTCACCTAGCAAGACGCTTCCAAAATTGAATCGCAGGTGACGGCGTCGTTGTCGTCTATGTAGTTGATGGCGTAACCTAGGTAACAATATGTAATAACGTAGTTCCACTTTTGGCCACCGGATCAGATAATTTTGTTCAGTCACCTGCGGTCGAATTGTCATTTAAACGATCGATTTTCGCCGTGCGGCGAAAGTTGTGCGGCTTTAGTCGCCCATGTAAATACCACATTACTGGCCAATGAAAAACAGTGCTCGACGCTAGCCGAAAGATTAAAAAATTGGACTCCGGGAATCGTTTGTAATCGTTTCGTGTTACTTATGTCATATGCTATGACCTACGTCGAATTATATTTGTAGTACATTGACAACTACTGACCATCGAACGATACAAGAATACGGATTTAATTATGTCTAATGATAATGAGTAAAAGAACGCTCGACACCAGCCGAAGGATTCAAAAATAGGTCTCCTGGAGGGATGATTTAGCGAAGCGCAGACATTGAAATAATTAGATCTCAACTTGGATTCCACTGAGTTATAAATCCGTTTCCAGCACAGAGTTAAGACATTGATCTCTGATTATTGGCATTTATATTTTGTATATTAATAGTTTAGTAGTATTCACTATTAGTTTCCTATCTGAGGGCACTGCCGTGCCCCCGCTAAGACGAGGAAGCGAAGTGCAAGGGCACTACCTACCTTTTCTTGAAGCGCTTCGTCGTTTTTAGGGTTCCGTACCCAAAGGGTAAAAACGGAACCCTATTACTAAGACTCCGCTGTCCGTCTGTCTGTCTGCCTGTCTGTCTGTCACCAGGCTGTATCTCATGAACCGTAATAGCTAGAAAGTTGAAATTTTCACAGATGATGTATTTCTGTTGCCGCTACAACAACAAATACTAAAAACAGAATAAAATTAATATTTAAGGGGGGCTCCCATATATCAAACGTAATTTTTTTGCCTTTTTTGGTACGGAACCCTTCGTGCGCGAGTCCGACTCGCACTTGGCCGGTTTTTTTTGAACCCTCATATCTTGGGTTTGGAGTACCTATACTAGATAAACAAAATTCTCAGAATGTGATGTCATTTGGGAAATTAAACTAGTGCCATACGTTTTTTGGGAAGTGAAATATGACCAAAAATAATTTGGCCAAACGGCAGAATCCCGGCCAAGCCACTTATTTTGACTAAAGTCATGGACGATATATTTCGTCCATGCTAAAGTGAAGAGTTTTTGAAGTTAGGGCTTGTAGAGTTAGGGCGCGTAGAGTTAGAAGCTTGACTCTACATGAAGTCTAAGCCATATGGAGTCTTGGCAACATTGTACATGAAAATATTTTTGGTGGGATTGTGATTTACAAATCAACGATTTCTTAAACTGGGTTGCACTCCGGGAGTGCCGGCAGAAGTGAAAACTTGAATATTATAACGTTGTGCATTTTTTATATTTTGGAATGGTTGGGGAATAACTTTGCACGATTTGCTATAATTATCAGTATAAAAGTACTATCATTTATGAGGTAGAATACAATATTTATTTATTGCGCTATCGCACACAAACATGACAATTTATATTACATTAAAAAGTTTATCTCTCAGAAAAATCAACCCGCCGAACGCCAAAACGACGCGGCGCCATTTTCGCCGCGCCGTAGAAAGAGAGGGGATACTTCCGCCGCCGGCTGTCTACGCTACATCCGTCTTACGAATTTTCGATCATGGTCACGTGACCCTGACTGGCGCGAGTTTAACATTTTTACCCCATTACGAAAATAGTGTACAACGCCGCTAAAGAAGTTTTCTCTTCAAAAAACACGAAAATATTTCTGAAAGGTCAAATAATATTAAGTAACATGTTTTTCTTTCAAATTTTTAGAAACTTTGTGAATAATATTGTATTATTTTTCATATTGATTATTTTTGATATTGAGACACAATGGGTCTAAAGCTGTTTGTTAACTGTGCATACGTACCATGTTGAATTTGAAAATGTGAAATATTATTTCAACGTAAACAAACGTAGAAATTATCCAAAATATTTTTAATGAATTAGTATTTCAAACATGATTCTTATTTTTTTTAATTACTTCTAAGATAAAGAGACACAATATAATGATTTTAATTAGAGATTTAGGGCGTCTGGCACCATAAATTAAATATTTTTTAATAAGTATACCACTTAAACACTTTTTCTATACGAAATTGTGTTAAAGTGGTACTTAAACAGTATTAAATTTATGGTGCAAGTCGGGGTTAACGCAAACATTCTCGCCATAAAACGAATACCTACAGCACTGAACTGAATATAAGTAACAGCGGAATAGTTAGAATTTCAATTTGGGCTCAGATCTATTGCATTGAAATAGGCCTATTGAAATAGGAATCGTACTATGAACCGACATTACCAAGCGTAGCTAGATCTGCCGACAAATACATTCGGCGTCAGAAAAATCGCAAATTTTAAAACATTAGTTAATTTAATCCTATCTAATTTAATGGTAAATGTTGTTATATACTTCTTCCCCTTCGGACATAGCCAACAGTCTCTAGAAACCGTTGGAATACTCGTCGAACGGAAACAATTACTTAGATTCAGTTTCCGAGCAACATTGCATTGCTTGATTTTTTGCAATATTTGAGCGACTTTATGGACAATAGTATCCATATTGGGTATTCCTTTTTTTTAATTGAACTGTTGAAGTATGTTTTCTACATCATCTCGATAGCGAATTTACCCGCATTTCCTGAATTGACCCCTTTTATTTCACTTTTATGGCGGCGAAAGCAATAACGCTTATGCGTTTAATTGTGGTAACTGTTATGATAATTGAATCAAACAATTATTAGTTGAAAGCTCATTAAGTGTACTTTCAATAGATATCCACATTTACACAATAAAACGTTTGCCAGAAGTAGCAGGTGGCCAAGTCTAAACTTATTTTCGAAGAGGTGCGATTTTTCTGACGTCGAGTGTAGATTGCGAATTAAATTACTTATATTCAATTGAAATTCGGCTATAATGCCGGTAGCTATACTTTGTCGATTCTGACGATTGAAAACGAGGTTTTTACTAACCGAACCGAACAAAGGTCGGGTCATAATATTCTCATTTCCCTCCCAATCCCTTCTCTATATTTTTTCCATAGCTGCGACGCTTCGCACACATCCCTTTTGATCCCTTTTTGTACTAATTTAAAATGTGAATAGCCTTAATATTCTGTTCCCTGATTGTTCTGAATGGCCATTCGAGTTCTAACAATAGAATGAACCAAATAACTTTTTTTTTGTAAAAATACTCGGATTTGGTGTGCGCGGTCTGAATTCCTTATTTGTTGTTTGTAAGTTTTTCTTTGTAATGTGATATTATCATAACATTCATGAATTTATTTATTGTGTGTTACACAAATATGCGATTTAATTTTGAGTTATTGCTTCAAATCAAAACTGGTGGTAGAAAATAAATGTACTAAGTAATATATAACAAAGACACTGCATAAAATGCAAAAATGTAAACGGTAAGTCCGTTTTTTAGCGTTTTCTGCTTCTGCCAATGTACCTATATTGATTTGCCGTCGTCTATCCAGGCATAAAACCATAAGCTCAAAAAGTCAGTTAGAACACTGAATTTTACAAATTGTATAACAATGTAAGAAACAGTTACGGCTATGATGCATAGTATTGCAAATGAAATACAATTAAGTTCTCTGAAACCTATAAGTGCATTTTATTGTAAGTACTTATTGCATTTAAAATATTTTAATTAACAGATAAAAAATTGGCACATTTTGAAATCAACCTTTTGGTTTTTCTTGTTTAAATTTAAAGTAATTAAAAAAACCTCCGTTACTTACAGTGTTATGCTACGGAAAGTTATTACAACAAATAGAAATTACATTATAAAACTATATTATATTATAATATCTATAAAACTTTTAAGACATTAGAATCAATCGTTTTAATAAATAAGTATTTTCAACATCCAAAAATTTACTTTTTAAATGAAAATCTTATGCTGTCCTATGAAAATTTCCTAATAAAGAGATAGGCGTCTGTAAGAGGCACTTAAGCGGTGCGGTGGGTGTTAATGACTACGGAATTTATTTATTTTGATCAATCTGTTAATAATTTAATTAATGGCTAGTTTTTCAAGAGTCTATTAAAATAAAAAAAGAAGTAGAGAATACTTACTTACACTGAATATTTAATAATCTCCTACTGAGAATTGATATTCGTTAGGTACCTACTTGAAATGGTATAAACTTATGCCAGAACGAAGACAGACAAAAGCCATTGGCATAAACTATTCGAATTTAGATATTTGTACCTAAGTTGTTTATTACTTAAGTTAGAGTTTAGACGGTGTTGAAAAGTTGAACTTCAAAATGACAAGAGTTCTACAGTGGCAGTTCGATTTGTGGCTAGTATTATTTGGTTCTGTTCAGGGGGCCTACTCCCGACTGCACTTTAGTTTCGGGCAAAGTTTCTGGTGTTTTCTACTTTTTAAAAACATTTATGGACAGCCCCCATAACCAAGGTAACATTTGCATCACTTCGCTTCGAAACATGTCTGGATTTGATATTTTAAAATTAGATTCTTAACGACACTTTATGTTAATTAACCCCATGTCGAATCCCATCCCATATATGTTTCGAAAGCGAAGCGATATCGATGATTAAAATTTGCAAAAGTTACTTTTCGTAATTTATTTGGTACGGTCCGAAACTTGGGTGCAGTCGGAAGTAGACCTCTCGTTCAGAAGACTGAAGACTGACTGATGAGATAAGTTTGAGGAGCTTAATAAATAACTAGCTTCTTAATAAGACTGAACAATTTAGAACGATTAATCAACAATTTATTTAGGTCAAGAACTATTTGAAAATTATTCCACTTACTCCAAGGACCATTAACATGCGTCTTTAAAGCGATTGCCGTCGATTGCCCTATAATCACCTTTTATTAAAGTCAATTTAACGATATTTAATAACGTAGAGAGACCCAAAAAGTTCATTATGCTGATATTGCTGATCCTTGGTATTTAATAATTAATTAGGGCAAGTATAAATTATACTTAATTCATGAATACTCGTGTAAATTAATTATGTAAAATAACTATTGATTCTTGTCAATAATTGCTAAGTATTTCTTATTAGCTTTTAAAACAAAAACAATTGAATTGATTACCTATAAAAATGAACTGAATGTTTGATTGAATCAAGCATTGAATCAGCCCGCCCGCAAAAAAAATGCACATGCACACTACAAAAAAATATCAGTGCAGCAGGTATTGACCTGCATTTAGCAAGACAGCAACACACCTTGCACCTTCACCACTTAGGCTACTCTACACGTGTTTCGCCCCAACCCGGAGCATCCTCAGGAGTTAGATCGTAATATATCGTATAGTGCGTAAACCAACACCGATCTAATTTAATGCATTTTTAGTGTTTTTACCGACTTCAAAAGGAGGGAGGTACTCAATTCGACCCGTTTTTTTTTTGTTTTTTTTGTTTTTTGTATGTACACCGATTACTCGAAGACGGCTGAACCGATTGAAATGATTTAAACGTTTTTAAATTAGGTAAACTTTCAAGTTGGTCCCATTTTTTAAAATTTTGAAATCGGTTCAGTACTTTTCAAGTAATCTTGAAAAAAGCACGAAAATAGTATGATTTTTGTGTGAACTACCTCGATGATCAGTCGTATAACTTCTTTGTTTATGAACTGAATAAGATAATTTAGTTTTTGTTTGAAAAGGGATATCTTAAGTGTAGTTCTTTAACCGACTTAAAAAAGGAGGTTCGTAGTTTGACCCGCATGTATGTTTCTCCGCGATTAACTCACGATTGGCTGAGCCGATTTTTCTACCTAAATAATATACCTACACTACCTAATACAAAAGGTACCTACACTAAAATTAAAAAAATAAAAAATTGTTTAAAAAAACAAAAAACCGACTTCAAAAAACCTTCCTCTAAAAAGCAAGAAATAATATTCTTCGTAATAATAAAAACACGTCTATTGAAGTCGGGTGGGGCTTTTAGAATAAAAAAAAAGGAATTTGTACTCCAGCCCCACCCGACTTCAATAGACGTGTTTTTATTATTACGAAGAATATTATTTCTTGCTTTTTAGAGGAAGGTTTTTTGAAGTCGGTTTTTTATATTCGAGTTACACTTTCTTACACTTCGGAATCTCGTTACGGAATTCCGTACATACGTGATTCCGAACGCAGCAACTGCATACAAAATCTATGGGCTGCCACACACATGCGTGATTTTTTCGTACAATTTTCATAAATTGTCGAAATTACGTTCGGAATTCCGTTACGTGATTCCGTCTGTGTGTGGCCGGCCTTAGGCGGCAAAATGTCTTTCGTAACTCGATATTATCACAAATCGCAGTCCTCAAAACACCATGATGTAAAGTTGAGAAAAGTGATTCGTGAAACAAATAAGTGTTCCGCGATAAGACACTCAGTTTACACCGAAGCACTCTCATTGTTGCAGAACAAAGGGCCCGCCATTGTCTCGAACGTGTTTTGTTTAAAATAGCTAACGCTGAGAGCTTATCCGCGAAGTATTAACGAAATGTCAGCCGTAAGTGGGTAATGCCGCCTGTCGATGGAACTCGAAACGTCGTGATCAACGGCACTCATTTGTTTAATTTTCTTCTTGGTTGCATGGACCGAAATTTCACAGAGTATTTTTCTTCTGTCTCGATCTCGAATGTTTTTTTTAACTTTAAACTTGTATTCAGGAAAATTTTCATGTAGGTAGGTGCGAGAAAATGGGCCTTTTCATCTCTATTCTCGTCTGATAATCCATGCATACCTCGTTATAATTCAACTGTCATTTTCGTGTAAATACCCATAGAATAAATTCTCAATATTCACCCAGTGTGCATGTGTAGTGTAGTAACATATACCGTAGCTGCCGTCTGCCCTCCAAACAATGTTTGTTTATTTGTTTATTTGATTAGGTACACTTACAGCAATACATATAAAACATTAACAAATTAGTAATTAAAAAAAAACACTTATTATATGCTTGCCACTTATGAGTGTACACAGCGTTGAATACAAAGTTTAATGTAAGTAGCAAAAAAAAAATTATCTTATATAAATAATGCAACATGAACTCTCAACTCACTATAAGTTAGTTAACAAAATAAAAATTACACGAAAAAGTCTAAATAGATTAAATACTTAAAAACTAAAAGAATATTAAGATAGGTGTCTAGGGTCCTGTAAGTATCATACCATGACTTCCAGCAATTTACGTTTGAACTGTGTTTGGGAATCGTTGAAAATGTCTATGTCTGGTAGTTTAGCATTCATGTTATTGTATGTTGAGCAAATTCTGGACAGGGGATGGTGCAAGCCCAAATTAGTTCTATGTCTAGGTAGATTGAACAGTTTGGTCAAGGGTCGTCGGGGATAATTGTAGGGAACCGAAATTTGAATCATGCCAAGAATATTTGTACATTTAATTTTATTATTAAGAATTTTATGTAGAAACATTAAATCCGCTACAGCTCGCCGATATCGCAGGGTTGACATTTTGAAAAAAGACAGTCTCTGGTTATATGGTCGTTTGTGGGTAATACCGGGTGAGATAAACGCGAGGTGGCGAGTGAACGCGCGTTGGATATTCTCTATACGTTGCGATGGAGTAGTATAGACTGGATTCCAAGCAATGCTAGCGTATTCCAAATGGCTACGAACTAAACAATTATACAGAATCAATCTTATCTGCAGTGATTTGAACCCGTTTAAATTTCTTTTAAGAAAACCTAACATTCGAGCAGCCTTCTTAATTACAATGTCAATATGTGCTGAAAAATTGAGCCTACTGTCCAACGCCACCCCGAGATCACGAATTTCATCTACCTTTGCTAACACTAAACCGTCGATAGAATAAGCAGTTTCAAGAGGTCTAACTTTTTTTGTAAAACTGATATGGAAACACTTTTCTGCATTAAGGGTCATTCCATTCTCACAACACCATGTTTTGATACTGTCGAGATCAGTCTGCAAGAGATCAGCTTCAGATGCATTTTCGACACTTCTGTAAATTTTTAAATCGTCCGCGAATAATGAAACTTTGCTGTGTTGTACTCGAGCCGCAATGTCATTAATAAATATAAGAAACAGAATAGGACCTAGATGGGACCCCTGTGGAACTCCAGAAAAAGCAAAATAAACGTCAGACTCAAATCCATTTATCACAACTATCTGAGGTCTTTTTGAGAGGTACGACCGAAACCAGTCAAGCAAGGAACCACCCACACCGCTTTTTTTTAGTTTTGTTAGTAGGATTTTGTGGCTGACTTTATCGAAAGCGCTACTAAAATCGGTGTAGATGGTATCGACTTGCTGACCTCTGTCAACGTCGCGTGCTATCGAGGATACCAGTGATACTAAGTTGGTGTCCACAGATCGTCCCTTCCTGAAACCATGCTGGAAATCTGACAAGCCGTCCTCTACATGGGCGTAGATCAAGGGGTAGACAAGGGATTCGAATAGTTTTGAGAAGCAAGACAGGATGGAAATAGGCCGATAGTTTTTGACCTGTGATTGGTCCCCTTTTTTATGAATTGGCACTATTCTTGCCCGCTTCCATTCTTCCGGAAATACACCAGCATTTAAGGATTTATTAAAGATAATCATTAGCGGTAATGCGATACAGGATCCACAGCGCTTGACAAATAAAGGAGGTATATTATCTGGACCGGCACCTTTACGCTCATCGAGATGCCGAATCATCTTTAATACTTCACGTTCATAAAATTGTTTGCCTGAAATGTAATCGTATGCAATTGGAACAATGCCGCTGCTACAATCAGTTGAGTTCGTAATCTCCTCAGTATGCACAGAAGAAAATTGCTTCGCAAAGAGGTCAGCAATTTCCTGTCCAGTAGACGCAACAGTATCCTTCAATTTCATTTCTGCAGGGAGCGTGGAAAGACCCTTACGTTTGTCTTTTACATATCGCCAAAACATTTTTGGATTATCACAAATATTCGATTCCATTTTATTTTTATAGTCACTGAAACAAATATGAAATAATTTATGACAGCGCTGCCGTAGCAATTCAAAGTCAATTTTATCTCTTGGGTTGCCAAACCTGCGATATCTTGTCCGGATCCTTTCTTTCTCATTAAATAACTTAAGAAGACTTTTATTAAACCAGATAGGAAATTTAGAGGGTTTAAACTTTCGTTTGGGAACATGATTATTGATAATACTATTCAGTATACTGTAAAAGGCTGAAGTCATCACATTAACATCCTCAAGACCACCAAGAACCTCCCGCCAATCAATTTTTTTAAGTTCATTAATGATAGCCCCGTAATCAGCTTTATAAAAGTTTTAGTCTTCGCGTTTATTTGGAAGAAGATGCCGTGTACAATCGTTATTAGAAAGTGGTATGTTAAATAGAATATTAGGGTGATGAGCGTCCAGTTTACTAAGTAAATCTAAGGGTGTAGACACAGACGCATTTTCAATATTGCTAAGTGCAAGGTCTAAGACTTTACCATTCCTATTAGTAATGCCATTAGCTTGGTACAAATTATTTAGTAACATGAAATCAGTTAAAGAATAACCCAACTTATTGCCATAATTAGTTGGTGTTACATATGCGCAGTTATCTTGACGATTCCAGGTAATAAAATCTAAATTAAAATCACCCAACACAACTACAAGATCCGTGTCGCTTATTGCTGCATCTACATTATCCAAAAAGTGTTGTTGTCTTTCCAGTTTAGCAGGAGACGGCAAGTAAACCGCACAAATCGAGAGAATTCGCTTGCGTCCATTTAACTTTATTTCGACATTAACCCACAAATCTTCGCAATCGCTTTCCCAGTTCTGAGCTCGAGTCGAAGCGAATTCTCGCGACACGGCAATCATCACACCACCACCATCCAATTTGGTATCTTTGGAACAAATACGATCCCTACGATATACAACATAACGTGAATCCACAAACTCACTATCACAAATGTTAGGATTTAACCACGTCTCGGTAAAAACTATTACTTTAAAATCACTGAGAAGAACATTTTTTAACACGTCACTGGTTTTAGTTCTGATACCACGAGTGTTTTGATAATAGATATCGAATTTAATAACAATACACCATAACTCTTACAGATAAATTATAACAATCATTTGATTAGCTTCAAATCTTCAATATTACGTATAAGCAAAAATTCTCCAAACTCATCCTTGCGAACAAAGATACGGCCGTTACGTACCCACGTAAATTTGTAGCCAAGCTCTTTAGACTTAAGGCGCGTAGCAGCGTGCAGAGATTTGTTCGTAGGCGATAAATGTTCACTCACATACACTGGTCTGCGAGCATCACCTAATCCCAGGTGTTGAGAACTGAGTTTGTCATGTGGGTTCTTTTTGTTGAAGACAGTGACTGCTGCAAGAACTACATCTCGATGTCGGGTGGTACGGAACTTAGCTATTATCGTTCGGGGCCGATCGTTATCTTTGCTCAATTTAGCCACACGGGTAACGTGAAAGATGTCTTCTGCGGTTACTGGAGCAGCGACGGCCTTTGTAAGTTGTTCAATTGTTTTGAATAAATTCTCAGTTTTATGTTCAGGAATCCCGTTCACTTCGATGTTACACTCCCTCGCATTTTGTTATGTTAATATAAATTGGATATAGGTAGCTTGGTAGCTTGAAGTTGTATGCAAGATAACATTATATTATATTATACTTCAGATTCGTCCTCGATAGTAGTATATTAACACATGTAGTACCGCTTGCATGTATCACCACTTAGCACGTTATTTTAAAGCAATAACCTAAAAAACCTAAAAAGAGAAGGTTTTTGACTTAAAATTGACAGATATTTTGACATTTCCGGTCCAAGTTCGCCCGTCACTGCTACCCGCCAACCACTTCATTCGCTTTTTGTGCTTCGCCACGGACGCACGTATACAGTCTCAAAGTGAGACTTCTTTAGAATTATATTTTTACAGTGAAAATTAAATTATAGTTAAGCATTTACTTCGTGAAGAAAGAAAAAAGTTTTCAAGACGCAAGAGGACAAGAAGAAGAAGTCAAGACGGAGGAACACTTTTAAATGCCGTTTACTTGGTTAAACAGCATAATTGTCTGCTATTTATCTGATGCGAACTTACCATACTGGGTATTTTCTGTCAGTTTTTTATTTATCTGATGCGAACTTACCATACTGGGTACTTTCTGTCAGTTTATTTATTTGTCTGATGCGAATTTACCATACTGGGTACTTTCTGTCAAAGCAATGTGTTTAAGACACAATTAAATATCTATTGCACTCGAGATAGTCATACTGGACTATTTCACCGCATAGATACGTCAAACAACGCTACTGCAGCAACTCAAAAAGCCGTTGACGACGCGACATTGTAAAAAAGCAGTCTACCCTCAAAGGTTGCCACTTTGTTGGAACCGCTGCCGAGCACCAATCGGGTGACTCCGTCGTCCGCTGAATCGCCACCATCCACCTTTCAGGCAGGCGGCCGCTGTGCTGGAGCTGCAAGAGCAGCCCTGACAACAGCGTTGCTCATCAGGTATGAATTTTGACATCATGATATCCTTGGTGTTGAGTTAATCTCAACGGTATTATAGTGTACCATCAGTACTAAGATAAATTTATAGTTTACAAAACTGACAGAGTTAGCTATAAATGCGAAAACTTAATAACTTAATGGAACCAGATATTGAGTTATACAGCAAATAGCTCATACCTGATACTTCACACACCTATTATGTGAAATAGCTTAGCTGCTGAAATAGCTAGCTGCTGGCATGCTGATAGAAATTTCAACTAAAAATGGAATAACAGAATCCTTACATTTTATTATCTATAAATGAATCATAATTGCAATGCAATTATCCTACTAATATTATAAATGTGAAAGTTTGTGGGTTTGGATGTTTTTTCCTCAATCACGCCAAAAACTACTGAACGGATTTGGTTGAAATTTGGCACACATATGGTAAGTAGCCTAGATTAAAACATAGAATGATTTTAATCCTGATATTCCCATGGGAACGGGAACCACACGGGTGAAAACCCGGGTGGCCGTTAGTAAATCATAAATGCAATTTGTGTTTGTTGGAATACAGTTAAAAATTTAATCATTTGCCTTAACTAGGAAACCTTGTATTTCAGGCGGGTAGACCTAATATGTTGAACTTGTTAATTACTAACTATTTAGTATGTTTCTTTCTAAGCTATGGCCTTGTACAAATTATCTGTATTACTTTTCAAATTTAATTTGTGTGAGTGTGTACAAAATAATGTTTCTGATGTGGGAAAATTATTAGCTACAAGTGTCAGTGAAGTTTTAGGCAGCTTTCCAATACAAAACTATATACACCTTTTTGTGATAGTATGTGTACAGTGTACTTTTTGTGACGAATTTTTTACATAATGTGGGGTATTACGACGTTCAATTATACCGTACATGATCAACTCTAGTGTAGCTGAGGCTGCTCACTTAAAAGGCCACCGACAGTTCAGTCGAATATGAATGATGCATTGGCCACAGGCCTGATGTGAACGATATCTATCAACAAAAAAAAAAAAAAAACTGTAAGTAAATCGGGCGCAGTACTCAATAAAACAATTTTGAAACTGATTTATATATTTATTTGCCTTAAAAACGACAACAAAAGACGTAGGCAGGTATGTCACATGCTTCATCTTCGACGGCAAGCGAACAGCGAGACGCGGCGAGGAAGCCCCATCAGCTGTTTGTTTCGTCAGTCACAGCAGACTCGCAGACGGGCATTACGGCCCATCCAAATAGTTGCCGATGATGCATCATCAATTTTTGCCTTCAATCATCATACGTGAGGTAAGGACACCCGTTAAGATAGTGTATTCGTGAGGGTGCGTGCTGGTGTGACATCTGTCTGTATTCAGCGAATACAGGCAGTGGTCACCGACTACAGGCGCAAAGGTCCACTAAATCGTTTGCGCCGGTAATCGTCTGTGTGAATATACCATTTAGCCGCGCTACACAGGTCACCCAGATTATTATTATATTTCTCTATTATATATATATACTATAGTATATCATCTCCAGTCGAGCAGAATGCATAACAGTTATAATACATACAAATAATAGTTTTGTTACAATATGTTGAAGGTTCAACGGAAGGTAACATGAGTAAAAAAAAAAAAAAAAAAAAAACAGGTTGTCATATCAGATTTAGTTAAGAACTGTTTAAAATTTAATTTAGCTTTTATAAAAAATTACGTACGCTAAGTACTTAAAAATAATTTTATCACGATTAAAAATGTAACTTATTGTTTTTAGAAACACAGTCTAGACATCCCATCACCTTTAAGGTTTTAATATTGATAAGGAAAGTGATAGTAATATACGAATTTAAAATCATAAATTTTGGGCATTTTAGTGCCCATATTTTTATTACAAAACTACCGCCGCCGGCTATAAAGTTTTTAAATAGCATGATTTCCCTGTTATTGGACAATATTTACTATTTATAAGGGTCTCAGAACATTTTTTAAGAAATGAAGTTCATCTTTTTATATACAATGTTTTTTTTTATATACAGCTACCGTCGCAACTTTCCATTATATTACAGATGTATTAGCAATTATGATCTTTACAAGACAAATGTTCACAAAACTGCAGAAATCACTTAGTTGAATGTCATCGATACTTACACAGAATGCCGCGTAAGTCTAATTAGAGACGACATATTTTCTTTTGGGCCTTTCAACAACGGGGTGGACTAGGAGACACTAGTGGTCACATCAGGAATCACAAATTGCAAAATATTTGCATATCAATTATCTAGAACATACAGTTCAATATGCTTTCATTGCAATTTTTCATATTGTATTCATTGCGGGGTGTTAAATATTCTAGATATTATTATTCTGATGCTAAATAGAAATTATTCAATTCATAAATTCAAAAACTAATCACCAGTTTTGGTTTTTATTTTCCAGATTGAGATTGAGTAAATTCAGATGCAATGCAAGTCGAATTAAGCAGTGGAGATAAAATGCAGTAGATTTTCTTTTTCTCTATTTCTAGCATTTGATTTCAAAAATATTTATTTTCTTATTTGAGATTATAGCATTCACAATGCTATTTTGATTTAGTATTGTACAAAGACTATTCTGACACTAAGATACCTATTATTTTAATTCTTTTCCACCAGTTTTTTAAACGAAGGTGTAACGATTGTGTCATCATAATCGTCACAATCTTGAGCCTCGGTTTGGCACCTCTTATCACATGTAAGGTACTTCTTCGTATATCTTATTCTAATATAAAGTATTAACATTCTATAACTTTTAATTTCAGGGACGGAAATTAATCGCAGAAATAAATTGGTTTTCATAACATTATCAAGGTGGTATTATTTTACAGGTATATAATTTATGTTATTATTGAAGCTGCTGTCTGTTAATACTATCAGGAAGTACAGAGTTTGGTAACAGAAACGGTTCCATTATTTAACAAATACTAATATAGACATAATAAACAATTATTTTTTTTTACAGATGTGTATAACACAATTATCAGTATTACATAATACTGCGTTCATTATTGAATGGACAAAATTGAGCTAATCTCAAGGTTTGGTAAAGAATTTAACTAAGTACGCCTTTGCGTAGACTTCATTGTACAAATACAATGGATATCTTAGATTACTTAAGACATTTTATTACAAATTTTCCAATTTTATTCTTTTTTCATCATTTTTATCTTAAAAGTTTAACTTTGATTGCCTTGCCTATTGCACAAATAATGCAAACAATACAAAAAAAAAAACAACAATGGATCATACATATTTATATTAAATAAACAGTTCATAATCACTTCTTATTTAGAAAGAAATTAAATTCTATATGTAATGTAAGTAATAGATTGCTGAAATGAAACATTTAATGAAACGAAGTAGACTTGTGTTGTGTCCAACCAGTTTTAGTACTCGACGTATGCCGATACCTTTATAGCCCTAACAAAAAATGTTACTATAGATGTTCCAGGTAACACGGCGAAATGGTCAATGACTCCGCTATATTTGCAAAATATCAAAACATATTATCACCGATAATCAAACTGAGTTTTCCAAACCAACCTTGTATATTTATATGTATCTATGTGCGTGCATATATATATATATATTGTACCAGACATCTATAGGTACCGTTTTTAGTATTATGTAATCATGTAAAACGTTCAGATTGATGTTAAATGGTATTCTTTTCTTTTTTAAAAAGACTAATACGCAAGAAATGATATTTCCATTTTCTTATTATAATGCTTTTAACATCTACATGTGTTAATATACTAATATCGAGGACGAATCTGAAGTATAATTAATGATTAAACGAACTTACCTGTAAGTGAAGTTCTATCATAATTATACGAAGGATTCGTCCGAAGATATTAGTATAGAATCCCACCCTCCCTACTCTTATTGTAAATTACAATAACTGTTTACCCACTGAAGAAAATGAGGAAATATCATAGGATTTGGACTTTAAACTAAATGAAGTGGTTGGCGGGTAGCAGTGACGGGCGAACTTGGACCGGAAATGTCAAAATATCTGTCAATTTTAAGTCAAAAACCTTCTCTTTTTAGGTTTTTTAGGTTATTGCTTTAAAATAACGTGCTAAGTGGTGATACATGCAAGCGGTACTACATGTGTTAATATACTAATATCTTCGGACGAATCCTTCGTATAATTATGATAGAACTTCACTTACAGGTAAGTTCGTTTAATCATTAATTATTATAATACAAATTTCAAATATTTATCTTTGAAACAACTAGAACTTGCGGTGAATGCGGCACCATGGGTGTTTGCATCTACATTGTTGGAAGCCACATTAGAACAGAACCTATATGCAGAGGAACTCTACCATGGACGAATCCATGACTCAACACACTGCGACTTTTGGCGATTTTTGAATGATTCACGCTACATCCCCTACACATTCATCTAAACTCTCGCAATGGAAGAAAATGGACCTTGCGTTCGAATCGCTACTGTTATCACGTTTGCATAGCTTGCTGCTAAAAGTAGCTGCGCGTAAAGGCTGCACACAAAACATTTTCACATAAGGTATATTAACGCAGTAATTAATAACTGTGTAAACAGTGCCGTACGGGCACTAAAGCTCCTAGCGGGAAATAAAAAACATGTTTAAATTTGAAATCGACACTATTTGAGGCACAAAAATCTAAAATAGTCTAAAAGAATGAAAACTATGATTTACTTATATCAAAAATGTGGAACCCTCCATACAATGTAGGGATAACAAAATTTTTACTCGTTCATATAAACTCATGGGTACCGCAGTTTACGTCTATTATGCAACATTCCATCCGGCCAAACTAATGAAACGTCGACTTATTGTCAATTTCGCCGATGTTATTCTGTGATATCACTCAACCTCCCGTGTCTCCGAATATTAAGGCCCTCCACATGTACTCCATATTATATCTCTTATATCGCTAGATGAACGGCAAAGAGTCTTGTACCGTAATATTGCGTCCCACGGCAAACTCATAAGCTTTACGACATCCACTTACTTAGATTTTATTGCAAATCCTAAGCGGAACCCGATGCAATAACACGTATATACACTACCCTTATACCATTGTTAAGCTTCATCTGTCACGGTGTGTTATCAAAGAGCAATTTAGTTTTAATTTAATCCACATGCACTTAAAAGTACATTGCGTCTTATTCGTGAAATAAAGGGAAGATGAGAAGCTCGATGGCGCAGTGGTTTAGCGCCTGGCCCAGCGATTGCTGAAGTTAAGCAACTTTCGCAAGGGTCGGTCATGGGATGGGTGACCAAAAATGTTTTTTCTCGAGCTCCTCCGTGATTCGGAAGGCACGTTAAGTTGGTCCCGAGTGCATTTGCAGTCGTTAACACCCACCAATCCGCATGGTAGTAAAAATCTGGTAAAATGTAATGAAGGGAGAAATCCCTTCTTCCCCACGACCACTACCAAGGCGCACTACTGGTAGTGTCGTGGGTAATTTTTTTCCCTTCTACACTACCAGCCCAGTAGTGTCGTAGGTAAATGAAAAATTCCATACATATTTGAATCATCTCACAATTTAAATTATTAAAGCAACACTGATTAACATAAAATACACCGTTTATCGTTTTCATCTATTTATCAGTTTATCACATATTAATAATAAGGTTCTGCTGCTGAACTTTTCGACTTTGATACAGCCGATGTACTTATTACATTATTCTTCGTCACAAGTGTCAAAAGTGTGCTTCATAGGAAGTATCTGTTGTGGTATTTGAGCACATTTTTACGTGACACGAAGTGCGCCTTTTTGAAGTTGAATAATGTGAGTTCCCGCTATTGTATTGTCGTTATTTCTCTTTCTTAACGAGCGTGGGAAACTTAGAAAAACTCGCATTGTTTACAATGACAAATTTGCTTGCTCCAAGTTCGAGTGTAACGCAAGGAAGTTATTCGGCCCGCGCGTTTGACATTGAAATATGATGGCAATTTTCAAGCTGCCGAATATACGAACCGTTAGGAGAATTTGCAGTCAATCCTTCTGTTTGTCGATCAACCCCGCCAGGGATCGGCTGAAATTGAAAATGTTATTCGATTCCGAAGCGAGCATTTATTGTCATTTTTTATGTCAGACCCTTCGGTAACTCGAAGCTTGTTGTGGAATTAGCGGCGGCGAAATGGATAGTTTTTGATGTATTATGGAGCCGAGAAATATGATGTGCGGGATCGTCTACATTTTTCCGAGAAAATATTCTGTTATGATTCAAATTTGGCTTTTAACCCCAAAAAGTTGTGTTGGCTTTTCACATGAATATTTCGCCGAAGAATAAATTGCCTCAATAATATTTAGAATTTTGGATAAAATATTATTTATACTTACAACCACCTACCGAAATATTTGTTATATTTTGAAACATAATACCACATATGAAATATGATATAAATGAAAGGACTCTGTAAGTGTGCGTTCACACAGTGATCCGTTATACAGGACCGTTTTATCGGATCCGTTTTTATTCGGCTATGGCGTATTTAGTTGTATGAGCCTGGTCACACACGACATAGTAGGTATATTGGATCCAGTAAAAATATCTAGGTATCCGTTTTACAGGTCCGTTTTATCGGACCGATATTTGGCGTATGTAGATGTATGAACTTGTTCACACACAATTCAGTATATCGGATTCGTATGTATGTATCTTTAGCAACAGATCCGATTAAACGGTCCTGTAAATGCGGTGTGAACATCACATCCAGTAGCGACGGATCCGTGAAAAACGGTCCTGTAAATACGGATCCGCTGCGTGAACGCACGGTATGATTTTCGTTTATCATTGCATACTTTATTAAAGGAGCTTTATTTGACGCCGAAAACTGATTTCGTACATAGACAAAACAAGGAAAATAAATAAATTGTGTAGGTAAATTCCATAATATTCTTGAAAGTTTCTAAGGTAGAGTTTCGCAGGAACTTTCAACAAGCCGTCGTTTCGTCAAGGTGCCTCATTAGCCCGACACACGCCTCCATATTAGAGATTATTACTTTTGATACGCTCTTTCGTATAAAGAGCCTGCCGGGGAGACACTGTACACGCTTTCATAATTTTAAGACGGATTTTCTTAATAATCTCCTGTGTTTGTTGATAAATCTTCTTTGTTGAGGCTGTTTTTCTTGATATTAGACTTACAATTTATACGCATGCCGGTTTTATATTTCTAGCTACACACAAATCGCGTAAGCTTAAGAAGTGAATATTTCTAGCTATAGTTTCCTAGATGGGAGATCGAAGCATCATTATTTGAAGGTCCTGAAGGCACTACCTACCGTTGACCTTCACTCACTATGAAGTTCTGTGCCTATTAGAGGGATTTTTATAGATTGAATATGACGATAATATTAATAAAGTTTCTCACTTTCATCATTTGCTTGCGTTCAGTCTGTTTGCAAATTGCATATCTTTGAATTACAAATATCCAAAGACATCACGATATTAATGCAAAAGACAGTGATTTCTTTCAATGTACTATGTGCGTCAGAAATCTGAGAAGTAAGTTAAATACTATCATTTGAATTCACAATGATTAGTCAAATAAAGTTTAGCAGTAGGTAAGTCATTATTATCTTCCTACGATTACGAAAATCTTGAACTGAGAACTATCTAGAAACTCGGGAATGCCACTGATTCGTCTAAAATACCACTGATAGGTTTATGATTAATATTATCATTGACTGTGTCGTGATTAAGTTTTAAACCCTATTTATAGTAAAAAATATAGGTAGCTATGATACAATTCTCATTTTGAATATCAAAGTAACTTATATGGTACCTTTCAAAACGTAATGGAAAAGCTTTACTCCTTAATTTGCAGAATTCATTAGAAACATCGCTATAAACGAAGCCATATAATTCGAGAAAGGCTTATTCCGAACAAGCAGCCACTCATAAACAGGCTGTATAATACGAGTATTTTACTCCGGAATCAATTCTGCAAAATGATAATTTTATTCATAGAGTTCCCGCTAGAATCGTATCGCTTACTTTGCCCGTGATTCGGTTCGGAAATATTTTATGAAACAATTGTTCCCATGCACATGTTGCTAATATCATTCGATATCTTTGTTGCCAGTGGAATTAGCTGTTTTCTTTTTAATGAAAAAAATTGAAATTGAATTTAATGCAATATTAATAATTCCAAAGTGTTATTATTTTAATTAAATTTACCAAAATATATTAGAGAGCCAGATATTTAGAACTATTATTTGCATGATAAAGACTTTATTTCTCTGTTTTCTGTTTTGTTGATAGTCTGTGTTATGTTTTTTTTTCATACAATGTTCTTTTGCGCTTTTCTTCTACACTTTTTTTAAGTTGCTGCAATTCAGCACACAGACAGTGCATAAAATGCATACTTATATAATACTTTTCCTCAGTTATTTATGTTCTTTAGTCGGCGTGCAAAAGCTAGTTCAAAATAAAAACAAGGCAGTTCACACTATAGCATACATTATTTGTACGAGATGCAATATTCCGGCGTTCAATAGCGACGGCACGTAGGTATTTATGTTTCAGATATTGATCGTTATTGCTCTTCCGAACGATTTATTATTACTAGCAACAACTGTTGACTCTGGAGCTTAATTTAACAAGGGTATGTGATATTTTTACATGTTTGCAAAGGATTTTGTCAACATTAGTGATTTATTATCGTTTAGATTTAAAGATTAAACATCACGCTTGTCTCCCAAGGGATAGACAGAGGTTAAAGATTTTCTCTTGTTATGATCATTCTCTTCCAAACAAGACTTCTGTTAGTATTTTTTCCCGAAGTTAAAGTTAACACTGAAAAAAAAACACTCCTGTATGTTTAAGACGATAGTAGATTATACACCAAGGGGATAAAGCACTGTTTTATGTTACGGGCGCTACATTGAATCCTGAACGTTACGAAGGACTCCAAATTTAACTCCCGAGCGCAGCGAGGGTGTTATAAGTTAATTCAAGAGCAAAGCGAGGGAATTAAGATTGAGTCCTGAGTGCAGTGAGGGATTCAAGCGCCCAAGAAAAAAACAGTTTTATCCCGGTGGTGTATACTCTACTTTTCTCACTTTATGCGAGACAATAAAAAACCAGGCTTAGTAGATAGTGTTTATTACAGCATATTAAAAGTGCAAATTGATATTGGAGACATTAGTCCAATTATGGAGAGATAACGTTATATTTTTATTTGGTACGTTTATCGAGGTTGAGCTAGAGTTTATTTGAGTTGTAGCTGCTTGACTTCTTTGTAGCTGATAAATATTCAAAATAGACCAGAAGCACTGATTCAGACACAGACTTTGCGCCTTTTGCAGTTTTCCATGTGTCAAAATCTTTATAGGCTTTCAGGTATTTTTCCTTTGACTTTTCTGGGCGTAGATTATTGACAATGCCTATGGCATCTAATTTAATAGCTTCTGGAAAAATACTTTCATCACTCGACATTTTTTATTTTTTCTTTGAAATATTTATAGAATCTTCTAAAGCTAGTAGTACTACTAGCTACGGCTATAGCAACTTCTTTCAGCTGGCGTGGCCTACTCGATTTGACAAACAAATGAAGTTCGTCTCAGTGCGAATCTAGTGGGCCACGGCCTCGGTCTTCGAAAATCGAGTTGGCCGCGCCCGCTGAGGAGACATTCTGTTTAGTGAAATTAGACTTTATGGACATAGCAATAAGAATTATGAAAGTGAAAATCACATTATTGACCAGCGGGTTATAATAGAACATTATAACCCGGCTAAAGCCAAGAGATATAATGTCTTGCTTTCGGTAAGGTTTACATGACATATGATGATGTCCTCCTCGACGTGTCCGTCGACGGCGACACATGGCTATTTCCTATCATGAGCCCGTATGTGACTTGCGAAGCCAAACTTAGTCTTGAAGCAACGGTTGCAACTCTCGCAGTATAGTTGCCCAGTTGCGTCGTAAGTGTAGTTATAAGTTGGCTTCGGTCGGGTCTTTTTAAGTTGTCGTTTTACATCCAGATGTTCAAGATGCAATTCTTCAAAATTTTTCACACCTTCATTGACGCTTCTACGCCACTCGGACCGTTTTAAAGCGAGATGTTCCCAATCATTTGGCGAGATGTTGCACGCTGATAAGTTCCTTTTGAGAACATCTTTGTAACGTGACATTATAATTCGATATTGTCGAGCATGTGGTGTGAAAAAATATATATTTCCAAACTTGAAGTAAGTATAAAACATTGTTCCTACAGCTGTAAAGTACGCCGCAGACTGATTTCAGATAACGTCATACAAACTAGCCAAGCCAGTTTCAACTGTGAAGCTCCACAATTCCACACGGTCTGTGTCATATTTCAAAGCACAGTTATCAGTGTAGGTGCTCTGAACTGGACGTACAACCTAACTAAATTAGTAGGCACTTAATCACGCCCCAGTTACCCGTGATGAAAGGGACTAGGAGTTACCTAGCGTCTCGTATGCAAAATCTAGTCAAACTTGCGGTCGGGATAATTGTGTCGTCCAACAATAAAAGTTCGGTGTTACGTTCATTTCGGAGTTTCGGAGTCTTTGGTTGTCCCTTTTGGTGAAAAAGATGTGGTAGGTACCGTCCCGGTCCCCGTCCGCCGTACCCGGTATTTGGGGGAAATTGACGCGTTTAAGTTGAGGGTAAAGAAACGATAAGTCATCAATAAGACTCTAATAGGAGCATAGGGACTAGAGTTACTACCTACTTTAACTACGTACGTATTGACTGTTAATGTGTACTTCACCTGAGTTTCAATCCGGTCGTTTATTAATCACATAAATCCCCTTTACGGGGTCATACAACGCTGGAAAAAAATTTCATAGTAAAATTTATCGAAATTTTTGAAAACATTATCGTTTTTAATTGATTAATAATAAACTATTACATATTTTAGAAAACTGTTAATCACAAAACTAGAAATCTAGCTAGGTTTTCTTTTATTATAGTTTCAAGAATGTTGGCACAGCAATGAAAAAATGAGGTCACTTAACGATGTTTTTGTCGAGAAATTTTTTATCTATCGTGTTTAGATTGTCAATAACATAACTTAGTACTTACTTCGAATTTTTTTTGGGATCGATAATACCTACAGTTATACTTGACGTTGTGTGGCCCCTTAAATATAATTAAAAAGCTTCTCGCATTTTCTAGATAAAGTATACTTAGATTTTTTTTCACTTATCATAATTTACTCTTCGTATAAAATTTCAAAAGCTTTTTATTCAACACACGGAAAACATCGATTTACTATTTCAAAACTTTTGACAGCGTCCATTTGCTCCCGCGGGCGATTCAAGCTATCTTTTCCATAAAACAGTTCGCAAACGTACGCTGTTACCAGTTCTCAACTTTCTATTAACGTGAAGAACAAGTGAAATTTTGTTCGACATGGATGTACTACTTCATAAGAGCTGGAAGAGAAATGACAGGCATTTGTCATGGCCGCTTACTCGAGCTGTTCTTTGCTTGCCACCGACTGTTTTATATTCACGGTATACGTCTTACAGATGGGACTTGTTGTTTGAAGGCAACTCAACAGCGTTATGCGACGCGAAGGCGCTTACGCAACTGACAAACGTCTTGGCTGAATAATACTTACTGTTCTTGATCGTAAGACTTTTAACATTAACTTGGCTGCTACCTACCATGTTTTTACGGAAATCTAATAAAGCATTGGTTTAAAAAAACAAAACCATTATTATAGGGTTTGTGAAAGTCTTGGCTCCATGAAAATAGTTATGTTTTTTCTTGTTTTTGTTTTGATATATGTTTTAATGTAATTAATTATAATTGAAAAGTAGCAGGATTTATAGGAAAATAGCAAAACGGAAAATCTTTAAAACTTCTAGAATATGCTAAGTCTTTGCTTTGATCGTAAAGGTGTTTTAATGAAATAGGTGTAATTAATCTACTTAGTATTACAGACATGTTCCAGCAGTTATTTGCTTAATTACTGTGATGTCCTTGAGTATGATAAGCACACTGTGTTGGTAACTAGATAAGTAACTTATAATTGTAGAACTAGCGATATTTAAATATTTTTTTAGTGTGACACGTCATCGAGTCATCTGGAAAAAACGTAATCTAGGTTTAAGCAGTAAAACACGCTTAGTAAGAGCCCAGTTACCGTATTACGTAAGGCTGTTGCTAACAATTCTCGATTGAAATCGCAGTTGCATTGCTGCTTTAAGTAAGATCGTTGGGACATTAGTTCTAACTAAAGCAGCAATGTAACTGCGATTTCTGTCAGAGTTGATTGCAAAAAAATTACAAAATCAGCCCACTGATCGTCCAACCAGAGAGAGAGACAGAGAATAGATGCATTTGAGATGTGGTGTTGGAGGCGAATGCTTAGAATACCCTGGACGGCCAAACGCACAAATGTATCTATCCTAACACAATTAAATGTCAAGACTCGGCTGTCCACTATCTGCTTACATCGCGTACTCTCATACTTTGGCCACATAATTCGAGGAGGAGATGAGAGTCACAAAAATTGGGGGTCAAGTCTGCTAATGTTTTCGTCAAAATCGTAGTTCAATGGTGTTCTAATGGTAATGCTTTTCGACACAGTTCTTGTTTCTTAAACCCAAAATCAAGACACAATATGTTTTCGTATTGGGTTCAAGAAACACAATTGTGTTTCAGTTTTGGGTTTAAGAAACAAGAACTGTGTCAAAAAGCATTATCATTCAAACACCATTGAACTACGATTTTGACGAAAACATTAGCAGACTTGACCCCCTGGTCGTGGTTGGTGAAATAGAAGGCTAGAGAGCCCGAGGTCGTTCGCCAACCAGATGGTCTGATCTGACCAAGTAAGAGTAGCAACCTCCTCAAGCGAATTCCATCAAGCAGTGCGAGCAACTATGGACCTAGACCTGTGGAGGCAATCATAAAAGCAGCCAGTGATCACGATCCTCAGTTATGAGAGAACGTAAGAGATTAAAAGTAAAGTATAAAAAGTATAATTTGTAATTAAGTTTCTTTAAAACGGATTTCTTGGTGAAGTCGCTTTTTCTTGCAAGGTTACGAAGTAGTTTTCGCTGCCGCTATCTTCAGAGCCGAAGTCTTACCACAGAAAAGATATGAAGGACACACGGGAAGAAGGGGCTCATCGACATTTTTGATCAATTGGAACTAACAATTGCATACGATAGCCTTAGTCGAGCCTTAGAATGGGTCTTTCAAATGACATATTCAAAACAAACTAAAAGGGGCCCGTTCCTCGTTAAATCGTCTCAGTAAAAATAGAGTAGGTAAGTAATAAAATCTTTAATTAGCAATTTTCTTTTTTTTACTAATTGTTCATTTCAAACTAACAATTGCATTCGATGGTATTGGCATACTCAAAATAAACTAGAGTTCATTACACATTCAAAACAAACTAAAAGAGGCCCATTTCTCGATAAATAGCCTTTTTAAAAATAAACCATAAAAGAGGCCCATTTCTCGTTAAATAGCCTTTGTAAAAATAAACCATTAATTTAAACAGCCATTTTCTCAAATTTTGCTAAATGTCGATGAGCCCCTTCTTCTCGTGTACCCTTCACATACGTTTGTACAGGTACTGAGTTTAACTTCATGAAATTGGCCAAATGACTGCTTTTTCTAATTTTAGCCTGGTTTCATAGTGTCAGCTCTTTTTATCGACCTTCTGCTTTTGTATAAATGCATAGATGTGCCCCCTTATGCCCAGCCACCAAATTATTTAGCCATTCCCATTCTAAATTAAAAAGGATTACGTTTTTCCACAATTACTGTGGCACACAAAAAGTGATAATACTTATTACCTTTAAAAGGCAACGATATTATCGTTGGTTAGAACATTCGTACTACCTGACAGTTCTCCGAAATCTTGTATATATCAAGGATATCTGTTTCATTCCACGCATGTACTTTAGGTAGGTACCAAGTTTCGCTTTGCGTTATGTGTTCTGATATAATTGTCTACTATGTACATGTATATTTGGTTACTTCGTCTACTCTTTGACGAGGGTTGTTTCTTAATAAATTGTAAGATCTATTCAAAGTACGCCAGAATCTAGTTACTCTATCTATTTCATGAATTTACGGAGTTTTTTATTGTATAATAATATTCGTTTTATATTTTACTATGATCTTACATTTTCTTGGGGATGTCTTAATTTTTGGTGAGCTAAGTAATATTGAATAGCCTTAATTTTCACTGACAAGATAAACCAACCAATTAAGCTAGTAGCTTAATGTATTTCTGTTCATTCATTTATAGAGTCATACAAATAAGAGCTAAACTAGAAGCGAAATTTAATAGTTTCTGCGTCCATTCGGAGTGAAAGGAAAACGGTAGGCCGCAGAGACCCAGCGACCGAGCATTTTGACCGTAATCAAGCTAATGGACAAACCCTGGCCGATCCGCAAAAGAGGTACATTTCTGACACTTTAACAACCTTATTTTGTTTATTTGCTCTTACAATGTAGTTTGATATCGATTTCAGGCTTAATCGTCCAATGAGCTTTGTCGGAAGTGTATTCTTGTTTTTGTTGTTTGGTTATTCGAAATATTTATTTTGGGAGAATGTTTCTTATGTTGATATTCTGTAGTCTTTTAATAGATGACGTCTTTTCCGAGCAAGTTTTATATAGGAATCTCTGCTTTTACTTTATTTTGTGTCATTGATGATTTAGTCTGTTCTTTGTTTATAAACTACTTTGATACGTTAGTCTTTAGATAAAGCCTAGTATTAGATACTGGAATATAACAAACATTCATTTTAAACGTCAACAAATTTAAAGGAAGGGTTAAATATAAATATCGTTTTCCAAAATAAATTCGGTGAAATTTTTCGGGGCTCGCTCAGAAGCGTTCACAAGGGCAGTATCTCGGTATTGCAGGTGATTCGAGAACGGAGCTCACTGAGATAAGGCTTCCCGTTGCCTCCATTGTTGTCCCACTCGGTAAACACGCTTTAGTATATTATGTCGTAGGATAATCGTATAAACAGGATCTTTACAAAAATCCTAGGTCGATTGTAAAGAACCGGATAATTGAAATCTAAGATAGATTTTCGGAATCCTTTGAGCAATTTTTAGAATCTTTGTAAAACTCCCAGTATGTTTCGGACAATTGTAAAATTGAATGCTGATTGGATAATCTAGGTGACGATTTATAACATCTTCAGTCTGATTGGTCAGAACATATTGTTGATAATTTTTTGGGTTAGTTCGTAATTTTGCCGTCAGTTAATAATAATAATAACAATAATAAAACAATAATAATAATAATAATAATAATAATAATAATAATAATAATAATAATAATAATAATAATAATAATAATAATAATAATAATAATAATAATAATAATAATAATAATAATAATAATAATAATAATAATAATAATAATAATAATAATAATAATAATAATAATAATAATAATAATAATAATAATAATAATAATAATAATAATAATAATAATAATAATAATAATAATAATAATAAGCCCCCTAAAACCCAACCACACGTCCAGATCGACCATCAGATCACGTAGGGGGCGGACACACGATTTATAAAGTTACTGGCGTGGCTAACGTGGCAATGGTAACCCATTTAAAATGGAGACTCGTAGTAAAAGAAAACTGAGAGGGCCGCTACCCGGGGGCGATCGCCGGGGCGCACCTGGAGCTGACGCTGGGTGTTTCAGCATGCGAACCGTCAGTGGTGAGGAGTTGAGCAGGCGGGCTCCCACCGGGGATTTACAACCCGAAACTACAACAGCCGACAACACCGACAACATAATGGACATACAGACTGACTTGACTCCAGAACCTTACAGCCCGAGTACCGCCTCATATAACCCATCGGTACAATCATCTCCGACCTCATCGGGCTCTAGAAACACACCACCTGTCGTGGATGTTGCGCGGGCGGCGAATGCCTTTTTACCCGCGTCCACCAAGGCAGGCAAACCCAGGAAGCGCATGACATGGAGTAATGATGTAAACATATTTATCATGCGCACCTACTACTACATTACAAAATTAGATACAGACATGACGATATATCGGCAAAAGCTGCATGAACTATTCTCATTACAATACCCGGACGTTAAAGTCTCACAACAAAGAATCTCGGACCAAAAAAGAGCAATAGAAAGAAACAACTTGCTAACTACAGATACACTCAACGAACTCAAAGAAGAAGTAAGAAAACAAATTGAAGAAGAAGAATCTAATAGTAATACTGGCGCTAATTCACAAGTTAATGAAAATAATCCAACACAGACACTCTCACCAATCACACCTTCTCCATACGCATCCAGGACAAACACACAAACCTCTCATACATCCACCCAAACAGAAACAGTGACGACACTATTAGTAAATGAAATAGACGTACTCGATCATCCTGTTTCTGTAAACGAAGCATATACTCAAGAAATAAAGGACAAGTTTCGAACTGCACTGTTACTGTACTCCGGGATGGATCCTACCACCCGACCAAAATTACCTAAACTAATATATAGCTCCAAACTCTTCGAATTAGTTAACATATTTAACCAAAATATATTGAATGAATTTATCTCCACAGATGCACAACTAACAGACATACACACACTTATTTACTGTACAGCATTAGTGATCTCAAAGGAACTAAACTACAAAATAACAGAAAACACAGGAAGAACAAGAAGAAAACAAGAAAATAAGCCAGCATGGCAGATCAGACTAGAGAAAGATATAGAAAAATTAAGAGTGGATATAGGACAGTTGACACAATACATTAATAACAACAGATCCAGAAAAATAGTTAAAAGAGTTGAAATTATATTCAAAAACGCTAACATACACACTAGACATGAAAACTACAATAAAAAACCGGAAGAATACTTAGATACACTTAAACAGAAATTAGCTCTTAAAGCTCATAGACTTAAACGATATAAGAAATCAGAACAACGGAAAAATGATAATAGTGTTTTTGCAACAAATGAGAAATTATTCTATAGAAAACTTGGGAAGCCATCAACAACGCAACACAACACAACAGAAAATATGCCAACGAAGGAACAAATAGAAGAATACTGGGCTGGTATCTGGGAACAGCAGTCGCCTCACAAAAGTAATGCTGACTGGATAGTGGAAGAAGAGGATAGGTGGCGTACAATAGAAGAAATGGAATTCACTGAAATATCAGCAGAAGAAATCAGTCACATCACAGCTAGATTACATAATTGGAAATCACCGGGCATAGATAGAGTACACAACTTCTGGTATAAAAAACCGGCCAAGTGCGTGTCGGGCCACGCGCCATAGGGTTCCGTAGTTACCTTATACCATACCATATTTAATACCACCTATAATTTTTCGTCTGTAAAAATAACTTTGTTTTTCACAGTGTTGGTATGAATGACAAAGTTATATTTGCGGTTTTGGAAAATGTGCTATATCTCAAAAACTAATTACTATATCTCGTTCAAACCAATTTTGGTTGAAAGTGTTTACTAAGATCTACAGCATATATTTTATTTAGATTTTTCTACAATAAATCACAGACCAGTAATATCCACAAAGCAATAGTACAAAACGATAAAAACTACACTCCGCTTAACTTAGAAATAGACATAGGTAGCCCAATAACCACAGACCCACAGAAAGCGAAAACAGAGAACTGGAAGAAGAAAGTTTTACACGGCCGTCACCCACATGACTTAAGTCAACCCCACATAGACAATAAAGCCTCGAATATGTGGCTTAAAACCGGTAGCTTATTCCCAGAAACAGAAGGGTTTATGATAGCAATACAGGACCAAGTTATTAACACAAGAAATTATAGAAAATTCATAATTAAAGACCCCACACTTACTAATGATAAATGCCGTAAATGCCACACTCAATCAGAAACCATTCAACACATAACAGGTGCATGCATAAATCTCACACAAACAGACTACACACACAGACACAATCAACTGGCACACATAATACACCAAAAACTAGCATTCAAACACAAACTCATACCACAAGAAACAAACACTCCATATTACAAATATAAACCCGAAACAGTTCTAGAAAACACAACTCACAAACTATACTACGATAGCGCCATCCTCACGGATAGAACTATACACCACAATAGGCCGGATATCACCCTACAAGACAAAACAAATAAAACTACATATTTAATTGACATCGCAGTACCCAATACGCATAACCTACAGAAGACAATAACCGAGAAAATTAGTAAATATATAGACCTAAAAGACGAAATAATCCGATTGTGGAAGCAAGAAAAAGTTTACGTTGTACCGATAGTTATCTCTACAACAGGTATAGTACCGACTAATCTCCGTCAAAGCTTAAACATCATAAACCTCAAACCCAGCCTCATTAATACTCTTCAAAAAGCTGCCATACTAAATACTTGCCGAATAGTGAGAAAGTTCATGCAGATTGACGAAAATAACATAACCCCACACTTTTCAGCAAACATAGCATCAAATCACCACACCCTGTAGTATACTTGGCTTAGGTCCGTTATTGCAAGTAAAACCAGCTTTAGGCTGTGAAAAGTTAGACTTAAAATAATAATAATAATAATAACCCCCCCAAAGGGACCACCTTGCCGTGGTGGGGGGGCTTACGGGCAAAGAACTTAACACAATGAGTCCGACCATCTGGACACCCTTAGATAAAGGTACTGGATCGTATCAATAACACCTTGATTACTCCCAAACTAAGAGTCCCAACCCTTATCGTTTAATATGGATCGTAGTAATGAGAGATATTGTTTGCGGCCGCTACCCGGGGGTCGCCGGGGCCAACTTGGAGCCAATGCTGGGTCGGACAGCATGCGAACCATTGGCGGTGGGGGACTGAACAGGCGGGTTCCCCCCGAAAAATCGACTACAGCCGAAAGTAATACAAAACCTGGAGCCAATGCTGGGTCAAGTAGCATGCGAACCATTGGCGGTGGGGGACTGAATAGGCGGGTTCCCCCCGAGAAATCTATTACAGCCGAAAATAATACACAACCTGGAGACAGTGCTGGGTCAAACAGCATGCGAACTACTGGCGATGGGAGAGAGCCTGAGAAATCAACGACAGCGGAAAGTAATAAAAAATACAACCTCAGATCATTCAACCGTAGGCATTTGACGCCTGAGACTAACGTGCAAAATAATCCCAACCACTTAAATATTAAAGGGAACTCAAGGCCTGTTACACCGATATCATCAAACCATAGCCCTTTTGCATCACCCAACACATCTCCTCAATCATTATGTAATCCTAGTATTCAGATTTCGGCCTCTCCTTCGTCGACATCACGCTCTTCTCTTAATTCGTCAATGTCAGCAGATGTTATGCAGTTGGCAAGCGCCACAAATACTGCATCCACTGCGGACAATAAGCGCACACGTAAAAGATGGACAGAAGAAATGAACAAATTCATCTGGCGCACATATTTGACCATTACAAAACTAGAGCAACATAAACAAGGATATTTAGACCAACTACACCACCAATTTACAGCCACATTCCCTGAAATGAACACCACAAAACAACGACTAGGTGATCAACGTAGAGCAATCATTAATAATAAACTTCTTTCAGATGCTACACTTGATGACATCAGAACAGAAGTAGAGACAAACACAAACTCACAATTAACAAAATCAAACACCCAGTTGACATCAGGGACACAAATTCACAATGGTGATAGCACCAGACAAAGATTGAGCTGGTCTAACGAAATGAATGAATGCATATTAAGACACTATTACAAAATCACAAAACTGGAAAGGTATAGAACAGCATACAGAAAACCTTTACACAATGCATTTATAACGCAATTCCCAGAATTTGCATATTTAACTGAGCAAAGGATATCAGACCAACTTAGGCTTATATTAAAAAACAAATACATTAGTGAACACAAAATGAATCTAATTAAAGATGAAGTTACCCAAATTTTATTTAACGATATGGACATTACACAAACTGACATGGATACACTTAACACTCAAATGACTATTGATACTGAAATTATAAGTTCAAGTATAAGTACTCAACCACCAGAACATAATCACCAGCAGGAAGAATCTTCTAATAATAATACATGTAAATTGTCAATGGAGGAACAAGATAAAATAAATAATATTTTTCATAAGGCAATTGAAGAATTTAGGAATATAGATCCAACTTCAAAGCCTTATATACCAAAACAGAAATACTCAAGGAAACTCACATCAATCGTAGGACACATCAACACTAACATATTACCTGTCTACCTCCAAGCAGATGCTGACTTTGAAACCACCCAGAATGCTCTATACTGTGCAGCATACACTGCTGCATTAGCAAACGGGTCAAAGGTAAAGCATAATCTCACCACAGAGTTTACAACAAGACCAAAGCCTAGATGGCAACAGCGATTAGAAGACAAAATAGATGATCTTCGAATCAAAATAGGCAGGTTAACTGCATTTATCAATGGAAATAATAGTCCCTCATTAATAAGGCACATCAATTCAATAAAATTCAATTACAAAATACACTCCCGATACGAATCTGAAAACACACATCTTTCACAATTTTTAGATACTTTAAAACAGAAACTCAACGCACTCTCAAGTCGATTACGCAGATACAAACTGACAACCAAAAGGAAGACACAAAACATAAAATTTATGAATAATGAGAAAGCCTTCTACAGAAACCTTGGCCAAGAAGAAACATGCATAGCTGAAGAAGTCAATGCTCCTTTGGTCGATACAATGCATAGTTTTTGGGCAAATATATGGTCCAACTCGGTGCAACACAAGAATGCTGAGTGGATACAAGCAGATAAAGCTAAATATACAAATGTACCCGCTATGGCATTTGAAAGTATTAGCTTAGACCTTCTACAATTTGTAATAGCCAAAACCAATAACTGGAAAGCCTGCGGATCAGACAAATTACATAATTATTGGTATAAGAAATTCACTAGCATACATCCACATTTACACACACAATTTACTCAATATATTAACAAATTTATTCAATCACCAGAAACTATGCCAAAATACATAACGCAAGGACTCACTTACATGTTACCGAAAGATAAAACCGATTTACAAAACCCTGCAAAATATAGACCGATTACGTGCCTGCAAACAATTTATAAAATTATAACCTCCTGTTTAAGCGAAATAATTTATGAACACGTTGACGCTAATAACATATTGGCGGAACAGCAAAAAGGATGTCGCAAAAAAAGTCAAGGGTGCAAAGAGCAACTGGTTATAGATTCAGTGGTTTCAAAACTAGCAAAGGTAAAAAAGATGGATATTCACACTATGTACATAGACTACCAAAAAGCTTTTGACTCCGTACCACATACCTGGCTATTGTATATTTTAGGACATTACAATATAAGCCCAATACTAGTAAACTTCCTCTCTATTATTATGAAAAACTGGCAAACTGTTTTGAAACTACAAGACCACAAAGAGACGGACCCTATTGATATCCGTAGAGGTATTTTTCAAGGGGATGCACTAAGTCCACTATGTTTCTGCTTAGCTCTCAATCCACTTTCTAGTATGTTAAATAGCAGCGACAATGGATTCGTTATAAAGCAAAGCAGTTCAACAGTAAGCCTTACACACCTGCTCTACATGGATGATATCAAACTGTATGGTAAAAGCCTTATGGATTTACATCAGTTAGCCGAAACCACTGAAATGTTCTCTAATGATATACACATGACTTTTGGGATTGACAAATGTAAAATGCAGTCAATTATAAAAGGAAAAATTGAACTTAACACTTTTCAATTACTAGACGGAAATATAATAGACTCTGTAGATCAACAAGAAGGTTACAAATATTTAGGATTTCAACAATCACAGAATATTCATCAGAAAGAAACTAAATCAACGATCATTAATAAATTTAAAACTAGACTGCATAAAATTCTTAATTCATTTCTCAACTCCAAAAATACTATAAAAGCAATTAACGCGTACGCGATACCTATTCTGACTTACTCTTTTGGTATTATTCATTGGTCCAAAACTGATCTAATTAAACTCCAGAGAACTATAAATACACATATGACTCGCTATAGAAAACACCATCCTAGATCATGTATACAACGTCTCACATTGCCAAAACATGAAGGTGGTAGGGGACTTATAGACATTACTAACCTACACAATAAACAGATTACTACACTACGAACCTTTTTTTATAGCCAAATTAACCGCTCATCATTACATAAAATCATCATTGAAACCGACAACAAATTCACACCGTTAAATCTAAAAGACAACAACACCCAAAAGAATGAGAATATTCTAAGCCCTTACGAAAAAATAGACCTTTGGCAAAGAAAATCATTACACGGTAGACATCGACAAGATCTCACTAACCCAGATATTGACAAAACTGCTTCTAACGCCTGGCTTAAAAAAGGGGAACTCTTCCCTGAAACAGAAGGATTCATGTTAGCCATACAAGACCAAGTTATAGAAACACGAAATTATAGGAAACACATTATTAAAGACAGGACCCTTAATTCAGATTTATGCCGCCGATGTCACCGTAACTCAGAAACAATACAACACATTACAGGAGCATGTCAATCAGTAGCCCAAACTGACTATAAGCATCGCCATGACCAAGTTGCTGCCATATTACATCAACACCTGGCAGTTAAGCACAAGTTAATCACAGAAAAAGTGCCATATTACAAATATACACCTCAAGTAGTTTTAGATACCCCACAATACAAACTTTACTGGGACAGGACAATAATCACCGACAAAACTTTACACTGCAATAGACCAGATATAACATTCCATGATAAGGTGAACAATCAACTTACTCTAATAGACATAGCCATACCAAATACACACAACCTCTCTAACACTTACACAGAAAAAATTGCAAAGTACACGGATTTGTCAATAGAATTAAAAACACAATGGAAAGTAAAATCAGTCAAAACTATACCCGTAATTATATCAAGCACAGGAATTATACCAAAAACATTACACACAAGTCTTAAATCACTCGACATGCATCCACTATCATATTTACAAATACAAAAGGCTGTCATTTTGAACACATGTAGGATTGTCCGTAAATTTCTATCCATAGATGAGGACACGATCTAGGAATACATAAATATGGACACAATCATCACACACACACACACACACACACACACACACACACACACACACACGCGCACATACATACACACACACACACACACACGCATACTATTTATTTAAACATGCTATGCTTGGTCAAAAACCCGCATAGTCATGAATTAACCTCAGTAATGAGTGAAAGAATAAAAATAGAACATAATAATAATAATAATAATAATAATAATAACAAATAATAATAATAATAATTCATTTATTTCAGATAACAAGATCCATAATGGTATCAGTCATTCTCAAAATAATAATACAATTTCTAGTGCATGCATGCATACATTACATAATAAGTACCTACTTACTCTTTTAAATACAAATAACTTTTAAAGTCACATTAATAAATTCAAATTTTAAAATGTCAAGATGTCAAAATGCCAAAATTGTAATTAATTGTAAAGATAAATATAGAAAAAAAATAAAAAATATACAAAGTCATAGTAAGTACCTAATTAAAATGAATCAAATAAAACTTTAAATGTCAAATACTTTAAATGTTGACGATGACGTCAACCAATCAACAAGCACGAAGTGATAGTCATTTGCGATTAAGGGTGTAGACGCGCATCACGTTCCATTTTTAAATTTTCAATACAAATGATCAAAACAACTCTGCGAGAGCCAAAATAAGGGCGAACTTTGAGAATTCCTATTAAATTATTAAATAGATATAAGTATATGCAAAATACGCAATACATTAGACAAATACCTCATTATTCCTAAAAAATAAAAAAATACTTTAGATTCTGTAAATACCATTAAAAAACATATCAAAGTGTACCGATTTTTAATATTTTATTTCTCTGTGATTAAAAATATTTTCTCTCTATAGGGAACTCCTTGACAATACAAACAATAAGTGAAATAATAAATATGAGTCGTATTCTTATTTGTTACAGCTGAAACATTTCATACAGCAAATTTGAAATTCCACTTGAACAGATTGTCTTCGTTTTTAAATACCTGATAATTTATTATGTTTTTCTCTCTATATGGCACTAATTTACGAATTTTTCTTCCTTAAACTAAAGTTTACATCAATAGTAATGCTTTCATTCTTTAGATAACTTTATTGGAAAAACGCTAATTTCTTTGAAATGCGGATATACAGCCTTAACCTAGGCTGGATTTTTGTAAAATCCTAAATATTACTCGGACGATTGCAAAAATCTGTCTTAGATTCTAACCATCCGTATTTTACAATCATACTAGGATATTTGTAAAAATCCTATTTATACTATTATCCTACGACATATACACGCTGAAAAGATACCCCACACCATGCGGGATTAATTGGATAATGTATTTAACTTTGAATTTGGAAACGCAACAAATAAGCCATTAGCGAGCGTTCAGACCAACCTGAATTTTATCCGAACGTGAGCCTGCGTTATGCAGATTAATGATTTTTTAAATCAACAATACTGATGTGCGTGTGCGTTTAGGGTGGTTAAACTGATGCTGCAACATAAAAGTGCCTATACAAACCACATAAGTTTATTTGAATAATTAAACTTTACTTATTGTTGATTTGATTTTTCATTTATCTGTCACTAGCGGCTGCCCGCGACTTCGTCTGCGTGGAAAGGTTATTTGCTATCCCTCGGGAACTATACTTTTTTTCGGGATGAAAAGTACCCTATGTCCTTATCTGTACCTCTGACAACGTGTATGCAAAATTTCATGATGATCGGTTCAATAGTTAGGACGTGAAGGCGTAACAAACAAACAAACAAACGGACTTTCGCATTTATAATATTAGTAAGGATTACATGATGAAGTTTGACACATTACAGCATTCGGATGGCTTCTGAATATGGCGTGATCTTACGTTTGACGACATCAGCCACTGCTGGGGCACAGGCCTTCCTTATGGATGGATAAAAAATATGGGCCATAACCCACCACGTAGGCCCAGTGCGGATTGATGGGTGTTAACGACTGCAAAATGCAGCCGAGACCAACGGCTTAACGTGCCTTTCGAAGCACGGAGGAACTTTAGCCGCCCATCCCATGACTGACCCTTGCGAAAGTTGCTTAATCTCCGCAATCGCAGGGCCAGGCACTTAACCACTGCGCCACCAAGCTACTCTATAACGTTTAATAGCCTTTAAAAGAGTTGATTCTAGGTCAAAAATGTAGGGTAGTACGATAGTTTAAAATAAAAAAATACAATGAAAGTTTTGGCTTTTTATCTTTTGATTATTCGCAGTTTAAATGTAAAGTACATGGATTCGGCAGGTAGGTTACAGAGCCAAGCGAGATAAGACCAGCCAGCATTGTAAATCGGACGGTATTTCCTCTCTGTAAAATAGATGTACTTACCAGTTTCGTAACATTTCATATGCACGAAGGGATACATTTTATGTAAAATGACTAAAGACATCAGAAACGTTACAGACAAAGTGATAATAAAACTGGTAAAAGTTACCAACAAAATTTTTGTTAATCATACTTAGATCATGATGCTTTGTCAAGTAACTTGTGAAAAAAAAATTCATTGCTTACTGAAAATCTGGTTAGACAAGTAACTTGATGAGTTTCAACGAAGAGTTACTTTTATATTAATCATTACTTAAACTAAGGTTTTAATTTTGAACAACGATGTTTACCCCTCACATAAATCGTACGTAACAATGCACTTTCTTGATGAAATTTAAATTTTATGTCGAAACTAGCTCCCGTTTGCGACTTCGTCCGCGTGGACATCCGGAAAATCCGTATCCGGAGTCTTTGGCCAGGATAAAAAAGATTATTTTACGTTTTAATTCAGGCTACAACTGTATATACATCCAAATCGTTCAGTCGTTTTTGCGTGATGAGTAACAAACATCCAAACATGTAAACATCCAAACTGCACGCTTACAATATTAGTAGGATACGAGATGTTGGATTGCAGGAGTACTTTATTATGTGGCTATTATGTGGCTAGGTACTACTTATGTATACTGTGTCCGCTTTGTAGTTGGGCTACCGACCCGCAAGATAAGAGCCCAAGCAGAGTCACTATTGTTGTGGAACGTAATAAACGGCGTTATTAAGGGAAAGGTTGAGCAGGTTAACGAGTTTCTAAAATATCATACAATCGGATCATGTTGGTCCCAAATTGGTATTGCAGTAAAAATAATCAAGAATGAAAAATGAATATAATTGAACTTTGTTTTATTTCAATATAACTTTTGTTGTTACAGAGGAATAATTGGAGAAAATTTTAAAAGAGGGTGCTTCTTCAAAAGCTCTTGGCCGAAATGACGTTTATTTATTTAAAGTACTTTTTTTACGCTTTTGATAACCCAAACTTTGATAGACGAAGTATAACAAAGAAAGTCCCTTTTGGGTAATATGAATAAATAATGATAAAATTGATGATGAAAATAATAAAATTTCACTGTACAATTGGATAGTACGGACGGTGAAAGTGGTTTGATAAAATTCTAATAAGTGCCTCCATTATTCCTCCAGAAAAATAGCTAATCAGGGTGTCACATTTTAAATGTTGAAACAAGTAATATCTCCGTTATGCAGGTGTCTAATAAGCGGGCGGTTGGATAAGACTGGTATAAGTGCCTCCATTGTTCCCCAAATAACCTGGCATTAAAGTCCACGAGCCCCCTAATGGATACCCCCAACATCACTTCTAATTATTTTAATTCTCATCAAGTACATTTTTAAGTGCTTTCTGATCCCTTTCATCCCAATTTAGGGCTTTGAAAGGTTTCCACTCATTGTTTTTAATGAACCTTTGTCCGAAATTAGGCGTGTTTTGGTAAAGCTCCTTAAATGGTAAGTTTGCTTACGTCATCCTATTTGTGTGCCAGTGCCAGCCCATCTCTCTTGTAAGAGGGTTGAAATGCTTAATGCGTTTTAATTAGTTACTTCGATTCCGGTTAATTTATATAAAATTGTATTTGACTATTTCCTGGAATTCATTTTTAATGTGTGTCTTGCGACTTAGTTGTGTTACTTTCTATTTATTTCATTAAAAGGAGATTTAGGTATACCTAGTTATTCTATCTCAAAGAACCTTTTGCTATGAATGCTGTTAGGCGTGCACATGCACATTATTTTAGTGTACGTAATACGAGAGCTTGCAGACGCACACTAAAACAATGTGCACGCCTAACACATTCGTAGCAAAAGGCCTAGAATAATAACATCTAAAAGTGAGGCAACTAAAACAGCCAAAATGGCTCCGTTTTCAGATTGTTATTCTACGTTATTACCTAATTATACCGATTAAGTACAAAACATTTTCAATTTTTTTACATTTATAAGACTAGTTACTATATTATTGGGTTTCACTATCGATTAGTTAACGTATGAAGGATATCAATTTGAAAAATAAGCCATTCTGGCTTGGTATTAGTTGCCTCACTTTGCATACGAGGACACGGCTTCTAGGTGTTATTATTCTAAGGCAAAAGGGTCTTCGTGAGATAGAACACTACAGCTGATAACATGGCCATTAAAGTTTGAAATCTCTATGTATAAATTAGTACCTAATAAGCTATTGCAGCAGCACATAATTTCTTCATCTGTATTACCTAGGTAATAAGAAGATGATTTAGTTACCTTAGGTTTTATATCAATTGACGTAGGTAGTTCACGTACATTTTGTTGTAGATACCTATAATAATATGGCTGATATTTTCTGGTGTAATGAAGAAAATAATCCCGGCAACCTAAATTTTTGTTTTATTTTATCATCCTTTGTATATGGTGTGTGTTACCGTGAAACATAAAAATACAATCCACATGTTGTAAGTTTGAGTTTTTTTAAAGCTCAAAATGTTTTTCCACTAAAACATATTTGTGCATTTTAAACTTCGCATCGCAGTTGTCGCGTTCATGCGTCACCGACGCTGACGCTAGATGTAGGTCAGTGGATGTTGTGTTGTGATCCGTTCGAGACTATAGTGTGAATCGTATTTATTCTAGAAAATTATTAAACCATTATGTACGTTATTGTTTCTATTTAGATATTGTTTTAAATATGAAAATGAGGCGATAAACGAGTTTATCCACTAGCCTCAGGTTCAATAATTTAAAAATGGAAAATATTAGAAAACTAGAGTTATTGAACGACACTGATTAATTTTATGAACAGTTTTACGGCCAAATACTCAAAATCATAAAAGTTGTCAGTTTTGACAGAAACTGTATGAAATTGACAGCTTCCGTAACTAAAAAGAATTGGTTACCTACGTTAGGCTAAAAAATTTAAAAAAAATATACTAAAATTATCAGCGAATTAAAATATTCTCTTATTTCTATCTAGGTACGTATATCTATTAAATGTAAATAAATCTTACACAACATCACAAACATTGCTGTGATTTTTCAAAACTTCGTTAAAATGAACAAACAAACTGACTTTCGCATTTATAATATTAGTAACGATGGTTAATTATATTAGGAACTTTAATTCCATAATTGAAATCAGTTATGTCGGTAATATACGAGAAACTATATTTTGTAAGATTTTCGAATTTATAGAGGAAATGTGGATCATAAAGACGAATGGCCGAAAAATGAGTAAGTGGATGGCCATAAAGTATTAACCCCCAGGGTCCAGAAATATCGTAAGTCTCACTAAAATGGAACGTTCGGTACTCATCATCTATAAGAAAATCTTACATAAAACTCTTGGTCCGAAATTTGTAGGTACTATTTACTACATACCTACATACTAAGGTCACGCCTTTTCCCATAGGGGTAGACTCAGATATCTTCTTTCACTTTTTCCCTTCACATTTATTTTGCCTCATCTACATTAATCACTACTTTATTACGGGAATTAATTAATTGGGTGACTGGAAATAATTAAAGGCGACTGTTAAACCTACTTAAATACTTAACCTGGCAGCGGTTTATTTTTAGGCGATGGAATAACTAAACTCACTGCAGATTACAAAAATACGTAAAACAGGCGACTACATGTGGGTGATAAATAATTTAAGTAGTGAAAATTCTAAATGAGTGACAAAAATACTGAGTGGAAAACTATTATACCAAGTAGGTTACTAAATTATAACTGATTTAAACTGCCCTACATGGTATTTTTGTCATTTCGATAAGGATAATAGTCACCTTTTTAAATAAAATATTATATGCCAAATTTTAAATGTTTTGTGTGCCCAAGGTTGTCGCCTAAATAGTAATTTGGCCGCTCGTTGTGAATAACTAGTTATTCATTTTGTATTTTAAAGCCAACCATTTTCAACATTTGTAGTCGCCCACTTAGTATTTCAGTACGCTATATTCAGTATTTTTGACACCCAAAATGGGAATTTATTGTTACCCGATCAAATACTACCCCTTTATTACTTACTTTTACTAACGACCGCCCGCTACTTTATCTATCCCTCAGGAACAGTACTTTTTCGGTATAAACCCTCTATGTCCTTTTCTGTACCCCTGACAACGTGTATGAAAATTTCAAGTTAACCCATATATGCCTAGTGATTCAAAAACGAAACAAGATGTTAAAGTTTCGTAAAATCATTGTGAGTCCTAAATTAAAGCATAAAATGCATAAAAAAAACACCCTGTATGACATAATTATAAAAATTATCTTGACATTGCAACGGAATTTTCAACAAGCGTTGACATTAGGTTCAAATAGTCGGTATTTCAAAATTGTGTTTTGTTTTTCGTCACGCGAGAAGCATGTTGTCTCCCAATAAAAAGTTATATAAAATAAGTAAAACTTTGTATCTATTTATCGTAGTTTTGTTGTAAATTTAACTAAATTCTAAAATGAATTGTGCATTGAAAATTAGTAAAAGCAAATGAATAATTATCTAAAACAAGTACCAAACTTTTGTGTTTCGAAAACGATACGTCGGGCAAATACATAGGTTACATTTGTACTAAATCTGATTTTATGTGGTAGGCGGAGCAAGGGGTTGACTAAAAATGAAATCATTGATAACATCAACAATTTAGCTTTGGATGATGAGGGCACAGGAGCTGTCATATACATCGACCCTTCAGGTGATGGACTTGTATCAGATTCGGTAAATTTTGATTTTTTTTCTCGTCATCAACTATGAGCACCTGCTGAACTTACGTTACGTGGTCGTCACTGATGTTTCTTATCTTTATTACAGTATAAATGGAAAACAGGCAAGGTGCATGAGAAAAAAATTAATTCTTTAAAAACGTTACAATAAATGAAAAAAAAGCAAAAGTTATGTGTCGCACACAAGGCTCGTCACACAAAGTAACGAAATACATTCGTTACTTTGTGTGACGAGCCTTGTGTGACGAAATTTTGTGTCCTAATACTTGAGTTTTTGAACGTATCCGTATTTTTTATATCTGGCAACATTCGATTTACTACAGAAAGGATAATAATATAAGGTTAAGGATTAAATCTGCCCGAATACAAATATTAAACACATAAAAACATCTAATGGACCTGTAAAAATCAATGGTGTAGTAGTGCAACCCTTAAAACTGATTATTTCAGTTAACCAATTGTAAGTTTAAAAATCTCTATTTTTTATTGTACCTATTTTTATTTAAATTGTCTAATAGTGAGGGGATTTTAGCACGTTACCTTTCGTAAACAGAAGTGGCTTTTGTCCCCCAAGTAGACTTTGTATTGGTACTTGACGCATCAAGTCCGTACAAGTAGCATTTTCACTTTGTAGTAAGGGCACTTAGGGAGCGCTCACATACGAACTGTTGCCCTCTCAATTTTAAGGGTCTTAATAGTAATACATTTGAGACGTCTCTTAACTAGAACAGGGTTGTATGCTCTCCTGTACAAACGGACGGAAAGCACTCTGTTGATATTTAATACTTTACGGTTGAATGAATGTACACACACAGATGTGACGGCTAGCATGAGACGATTACAATTTAATAAGTAGTAGCAGCCGCCCGCGACTTCGTCTGCGTGAAAATTTTTGTACTGTCCATCGGAAACAGCTCCCGTACTCAAATGGCCATTTTTCTATTCGTTCGCTAACTTAAAAATTAAAAATAAGCCATAAACTCTAAAATTACGTGTTGTAGGCTTGTCAATTCCATACAATACAACAATGTCTGTGATTTACACAAACTTGCGACGTGTGACTTATCACATTCTTGCTTATTTTTGCTTTAAGTTAGCGAACGAATAGAAAAGTGGCCATTTGAGTAGGGGGGGCAGTACTTTTGTATGGATGAACATATCATATACGATCATACATCCAAATCCGTTAAGGCATTTAGAACAAAGGAATAAAGAATTAAACTCACATACCCACATACAAGCATACCTACATGAACTCTGAATACATTACACTCTTTGTTCTTTTGGGCAGTCATGTAAAAATATGTGAGCTTTTTGTGTAAGTAGGTACCTAACTTCTGTTTTCGATATTTTTCTACTTGTTATAGTACAGTAGCCCGTAGAACATTTAAATCACCAATAAGGTTACCGTTTGCCGTTGTGATATGGTTATTTATTACGAAATTATAGATACTTTAACCGAAGTTTTACAGATCGCAACCCACCGTAACCTATATTTGTATATCTCCAAAAATGATATTTTTTTTTCGAGGTTTACCACATGGTTTAGCTATTGTCGTGTTCTACAGCTTTGTTTGATTGCCACTGATAATAGTAAGAATATGGAAAGTGACTATACACAGATTTAAGACCAGATAAAGTCCAACCATTTTCATCAGGTCTTAAATCTGTGTATGACTACTTTTCATATCTGTGGCAATCAAACAAAGTTGTAGAACATGACAATAGCTAAATCATGTGGTAAACCTCGAAAAATAAAAAAGTATCATTTTTATGTATTATATATTGGAGATATACAAAAATAGGTTACGGCGGGTTGAGATCTGTAAAACTTCAGTTAAAGTATTTATAATTTCGTAATAAATAACTATATCACAACGGCAAACCGTAACCTTTTTAGTGATTTAAATGTTCTACGGGCTACTGTACTATTAGTATTAGTACCTACAACTTAGTTGTTTTCTTATGACCTGGCTGCGTCTAGTATCTTGCAACGTTTTACAGCTTGTTATTCCTTATTCTCTTGTTCTAAACAACAGTGTGTACTGTGTAGCTTACATTGCGTTCATTCGACTAAAAGCACTCGATCTCATAAAACGCGTACTTACCTAGGTAAATAGATATTTGTTCACGTTTATTTTACTTAATTTAGTTTAAGTAGAATCGCGAATGCCTCCTGCGCGCAGTGGAAGCTCGCCCCAGAACAATTTATGTTTTAAAAGTAATTTCATTAGGATCTTGCAAACCCTTATTGTAAGTAATTAGGTGCTAATGGAAATGAGAACAAAAGGAAAATATCATTACTGAGTAGCATTCGCAAGGGACCTCGAATAACCCGTATCGATGTTTCGATAATGTTTTCGACCGTTTCTTGGCAGAAAAAGGTTGTTTTCGAGCGTAAGTTAGGCTGCGTTTCCATCGAAAATATTTGAGAATTCGTAGCGAATGGAAAGGAGTATTTTAAACCGACTTCAAAAATTTGAAAAGGAGGAGGCTATCTATTCGTCGCGTATATTTTTTTATATGTATTACAGTACGAGGCATGTATCTTGAAATTTTTTCGACATAGTGGGGATAAGTTCGCGCATGTGCACTTGCGAGCGACCAATAGCGCGCGCCCCTCTCCCGCCGCCCGCGCTCCTCACCGCTCGCTACGTGTGCCCAAAATACGCGTTCCGCGCAATCCCCACCCGATTTCAAGATATATGCCTCGTACTGTACACCGATTACTCGAAGACGGCTTAACCGGTTGAAATGATTTAAACGCTATAATATTAGGTTTCTTCCCAAGTTAGTCCCACTTTTTGAAATTTAAAAGCGATTCAATATATTTCAAGTAATATTGAAAATACTGTCGTTTTCTTAACCATTTTATACGAATTCAGACGGATGTTCAACCATTACTTTTTTTTGTTTACGATTTGGATGATTCTTTTTTGTTTGAAAGAAGACACTTTACGGATGATACCATATTAATTTTATTGGACTTTGGATTATGAAGATACCCAAGAGAACTCCTCAAAATCAAATAGGAACTGTACAGTGATTGAAATATTGGTAGGTTTATGACAATCAAAAACAAGTTAGGTACCTATCTATTGTCAAGGACGTTCTGGACTAGAGTTGAACTGCGAAGGCCCAATGGAACTTCTGTGGAAATTGAGTTACTCCATTGAAAAATGTGAAATATTAAAATGATTTATTTCATAAAATCATCGTTTATATACCTTCAAAAACCCTAAAAAAACAGTTCTATAAAAAGCAAGAAATAATGTTCAAATTGATTCATCAAAACACGTCTATTGAAGTCGGGTGGGGTAAAAAAATTACTTCCAGCTTCAACCGACTTCAATAGACGTGTTTTAATTAATCAATTTGAACATTATTTCTTGCTTTTTATAGAGCTGTTTTTTAAGGTTTTTAAAGGAGGTCTTGCTTTTTTAAAAAGCTTTTTTTGCTCCTATGTTCCTCGTACCTATGGAACGAACTTTCTCGTATGGGTGGAAAAGCTAAACGGTTTAAAGCTGCATGCGTAACGGATTACGCGTCTTCATTCATCTATTCTACATCTACTGTCGAGCACGCTATAGTGATTGTTTCGGGGTGTCGTAGGGTGTCTAGTGGTAGTACCTTTCAGGTGTTACCAGCCGGCCCTCAATCTGGGGGCGGTGCACCACACTGGTCCACAGGCGCTCTGCTAACTCTCACCAGTGGCTCCAAGAAGCTGTTGTGCACGCAGCGGCCACACCCCGGGAAACTACGTCGGCTCGTGGGCTAAACCTGGTTGAGAGGAGTCTGCACGCTATGGCGGACAGACGAGTAGCGGTCACCTCCCGCTTAGTGCATGAAGACTAGCTTGGTGTTGAAGGCGAATCATAGTTGATAAACGTAAGATATCGGTGGATATGGCAAGTTAGCGAGGCATTGTCGAAGGCTTAGAGCGGCAGTAGAGGTCGAAAGAGACTGTCGGTTAGAGACTGCATCCAACCTTCTCCAATTGTAACGGTTCCCGCTCCATTGGATCAAGAGGGGTAACGGACGAGAGAGTGCATTTGTATTTGCGCGCCTACTCATGCACTTAAATATATCCTGCGCAGATGACTGCTCCAGACTCAAAGGACTCCGAGTAGAAGACCCGCGGCGATGGATGGAGGTAGAGAGGTCGGGTCGTGATGCAATCCGGCTTTGTCTGAAGTCTGCACGTGGGCGGCTAGTGGAGAGTGGTCGCTTTTGCGTTGCATTGGGGTGACATCGCAAGTTCGGCAGCACTACTAGCGACGAAGCAGCCCTATTCAGGGAGGCACTGCTTCCCCCGCTCAGCCGGGGAGGGGGCTAGAAAAGGTGTCCCAAACAAATGCTCGCCCCTAATCGAAAATGGGAGGTAGTAACCGCAGCTGCCTAGCATCCCAACTTTGCGCGGTCGACGTTACAAGAAAAACAATAAAATTAGTAATATGACTTTCGGAGCATGGAATGTGCGCACTTTAATCGATCGCGAAACCAACCTGTGCCCTGAAAGGAAAACTGCCGTTATAGCACGCGAACTTTGTCGCTACGGAGTTGATATAGCTGCACTCAGCGAAACACGCCTAGCTGATGAAGGCGAAATTATTGAACATGGCGGCGGCTATACTTTCTATTGGAAAGGGAGACTTTCTTCCGAACCACGACTGGCTGGTGTGGGCTTTGCGGTCAAGAACAACATTGCAAAGAGACTAGAAGGATTCCCTGTATATATATCAGAACGTCTCTTCTCATTGCGTCTTCACCTAGAAAATGAAAACTTTTTAAATGTTATAAGCATTTATGCGCCTACGATGGATAATGACGATAGTGTCAAAGAAATTTTTTACGGAGAACTTAGCCAATGCCTTACCAAAATTCCCCCCAAGGAGCAGATACTACTCTTGGGCGACTTTAATGCCAGAGTCGGACGAGAAATGGAATCGTGGCCAAAAGTTCTGGGTCGGCATGGTGTGGGCAACATGAACAGTAACGGCCAATTGCTATTAAGCTTGTGCGCGGAATTTGGTCTCTCCATAACTAACACAATGTTCAGGTTGCCAGCCAAGCACAAAACTACATGGATGCATCCCCGATCAAAACACTGGCATCTGATCGACTACGCAATAGTCCGTCAAAGAGACATTTCTCAAGTAACAATAACCCGTGTGATGCGTGGCGCAAACTGTTGGACAGACCACCGATTGGTCATCACAAAACTCCGACTCCACCTTCGGGCCCCTAAAAGATCCTGTAGAGTAATACCCAATGGTGTAAACTTAGACCATCTTAATGACCAAGATATACGTAGGCAATATGTACAATCATTAAATGAGCAACTAAGCAGTAACGAGATGTGTGGAGATCTTCTTGAGGACTGGCAAACTGTGCTCTCAACCATAAAAGAAAGTGCCACTAACATACTGGGCCTGAAGAAACGACTCAATGAAGATTGGTTTGACGAAAACAATGCAGTTTTAGTAGAGGCTCTTGAAAAACATCGCAATCTCCTAAGGAGAAATCTAGACCTACCCAACACCTCCGACGATTTAAAGAAAAGTGGGGTTGAGTTGAGAAGAATAACGAGAGAAATGAAGGACAGATGGTGGTCGGAAAAGGCACACTTTATGCAGAACCTGGCGGAGACCAACCAACTGGGAGCATTTTACGGAGAACTGAGGAAATTAATAGGACCGCTTAAGTTTACGGCTGTACCCCTAAAGTCACTTGATGGACATTTTCTCAAGTCTAAATCAGAAATTGTGGAACGGTGGAAAGATCACTTTCAACATTTGCTTAACGTAGATCGTACTGCAGATCTAGAACATATTACCTCCCTGCCCAGTTTTCCGGAAAACACAGACCTGGACAAACCGATAACGATTTGCGAAGTGGTCAGCGCTATAAAACAACAGCAAAATAAAAGAGCGGTTGGGGTGGATGGCATTTCTGGAGAACTCGGGAAATATGGTGGAGAGCAGCTTCATTCGACCATATGGCAGCTTCTTGTACGGATGTGGGAAGAAGAACGAGTACCCCTACTTTCGCAGTTTCTAGTATATGCGCTCTATAAAGGCGATCGCTCCGATTGCAACTCATTTCGGGGTATATCACTGCTTTCTGTACCAGGAAAAGTGCTTGCCAGAGTCCTGTTAAACCGCTTTATCGTGCTGTCTGAAAGTATTTTGCCGGAGACACAGTTCGGATTTCGGCCAAATAGAGGAACATGCGAAGCCATCTTCGCCATTCGACAGCTACAGGAAAAGAGTCGAGAGCAAGGTCAACCTCTGTACCTGTGCTTTGTCGATTTGGAAAAAGCTTTTGATAGCATTCCACGCGAAGCTCTCTGGCTGGTGCTAAGGAAATTAGGATGCTCTGAAAAGTTTGTGCGCATGATTAGACTCCTGCACGACAATATGACATGCTGTGTGACTGTTAATGGTGAAGAGTCTGATTATTTTCCAGTCACCTGCGGTGTAAAACAGGGATGTGTTCTCGCACCTACACTCTTTGCCTTGTATTTTGCAGTAGCAGTTAAAGACACATTGCAACAAGCTTCTGCTGGCATTCGAATCCGGTTCCGCACCGATGGCAGCATATTTAACTTGGCAAGACTAAGAGCGACCTCAAAAGTATCGCACGCTCTGATCACAGAGATAATGTATGCCGACGACTTGTGTTTCGTAGCAGAATCCCCTAATGAACTCCAACACCTTATGACCGCTTTTGCTGACTCCTGCCGTAAATTCGGTCTCAAAATAAGCGTGAACAAGACCGAAGTAATGGCAATGGAGTTATCAGAAGCCAATCAATCGCTCCAAGTGCGTCTTGGTGAAACTACTTTGAAACAGGTGGACAAGTTCAAATATCTGGGAAGTACAGTATCATCAAAGTACGACCTTGATGCCGAGATAAACCACAGGCTTAGCGCCGCCTGTGCAGCTTTTGGAAAACTAAAATTCAAGGTATTCTGCTCACACGATATCAAACTACCAACCAAAATATCTGTGTACATGGCAATTGTACTCCCAAACCTCATGTACTCTACAGAGACGTACCTCATGTACTCTACCGCAGGCATATTCGAACTCTGGATAGGTTTCATCTCAAGTGCCTACGTAACATAATGAACATTAAATGGTCAGACCGTGTCAGGAACACGGAAGCTCTACGACGGGCAAATGTCTGCGGGGTAGAAACTTACCTGATGAGGCGTCAACTGCGATGGTGTTGGCATGTTTCCAGGATGTCAGAGGAAAGAGTGGCTCAACAAATATTTTATTCTGAGCTGCAAGAAGGCAAACGCAAACAGGGTGGCCAGTTCCTCAGATATAAGGACGTATTAAAACGCCATATGAAGGGTTGCCAAATTGAACCTTCGAACTGGGAAGCATGTGCTCAGAATCGCCTGGAATGGAGACGCTTAGTGCATTCGAAGGTGCAAGACTTCGAGGAAGAAAGAAGAGCAGACCTCGATGCCAAGCGGGACGAACTGAAAGCTAAACCACCAACAGCCATCTCGTACAACATTGTCAACGGAGTCCTAACTTGTAATATATGTGCGCGTGTATTCTGCAACAAAATTGGATACACCAGCCATATGAGAGCGCACGATAGGGCGATTCAACGAAGCCCTATGCAATGAATGATGCAGTCGCTGTGGCCGAAATCGTTCGAGAGCATCATCATCATCATCATCAGTGATTGTTTCATCTCACGATGTCCGTTCGGTTACGCAGGCGTGCACATGCACATAATTTTAGTGTGCGTCTGCATGCTCGCGCGTATTACGCACACTAAAATAATTTGCATGTGCACGCCTAACAACATTCATAGCCAAACTGACTTCGTGAGAGAGAAGAAATATACTCCAGCTTATATAAGTATCCTCATAATTATATAAGTACCTATCCTCATTCGCATCCCTTGCATACACCTTTTGCTTTATTTTGTTTGTACAGACATTTTGTTACGGAAGCCCTTACCCACTAGAGAAACTATAGGAATTTTAAAAATTAGGTATATTCTATCGTCCCGCATCGCTTAGCTACCCCTCGTATGTTTTGTGGATACACAGCCTTAGTACCTTTATAAGTCAATTAGACACATCTGCAACATAAATATTGTAATATGATGACGTTAGTGGGGTATAAACAATACGAGCAGAAGAGGAAATTAGAAACGCAAATTTTGTGAGCAAAGGCCTTAGTTTTGTATGATTTACGATGTTTACTCGAGCGACGGTGTGTTTAATAACCCAAAATGTATGTACGTATGTAAATGAGAGAATGTACCTAATTTACATAAGTACTAAATGAAGTAAGTGAGATAACATACACAGGTGTGCGTTCAAGGAATTTAAACAAACATTGGGCTGCTGTAAGGTCTCAACATAACTGGTAGAAAATTTAGTAAGTTTTTAGATTGAAATATTTTACAATTGTTTTCATGTCTAGAGCTGTCCAGAGAAGTGTCATAAATTTTCTTTGCGAATTGGTCGGTTCGGGTGTATTTTCGTTTTTGTTGGGAAGTAAACTGAATACTTAGGTAAATTTTATTGAGAAAGAAGTTCATTCTAACGTTCTACCGAAATTCTTTGAAATTTATATCAGTTTCTATCACATCAAAGAGTAGATAAATTTTACCAATATTCTTTTGGTCTGGTCTGTCTTCACCGAGTCACTTTTCAACTTTCGTCAAACACATGCAATACTGATTGCCTCCAAACCGTGCGCTTTCACGTTTAATTCTCTGCCATACAAATTTGACGAGAATTGCATGCCCTGAGTCATGCCTCTGTTGAAAGCGCAAGAGGAAAGCGAAAGCGCCTCGAGGCATGCATCGGATGAAAAGGAAAGAGAACGGGAAAGCAATGGTAGAAATGAAATAAGTACCATTGGTGTTGATATCATATCAAAGTGAAAATGAATTGCTGCAGAAGTAATCGGTTTATCATCAGATTATTATTTAAACAAAAATAGTCACTTGTTTTTTTAAATACTTTTTTTTATTTTACTTTTGTAAAATAAAAAAGTGGCCTGTCGTCTGGTGTCACTACAAACTTCAGCGTTGAAGGGAGCAAATAAAAAACGCTGAAAAGCCATTGAAAACTGATATCGAGAGTGACCTCGCAACTTTACGCAAAAAAAATATGCAAAAAAACTATCCGAAATCTGATGTGGGCACCATCCATCATCTTAGACGACAGGGGCGAAGGCTTGTCGACCCTAATCGAACTATAAACATAATGTAGCTGTGACACATATCATATATAACGTACATAACCCACGGACATACTTTTTCGAACTATCTTTAAAGTTTATTGCCTGCTATAAATTGCGGACGTTTACCACCGGTTTTACAGTGGACAGAGATCGTAAACTCCCGTATGACAATTCGATACATAAAGAAAAGATATATCAATATAAAATTTGCGAAGCGCAGCTCGATATTGCCCTATAACAAAATTATTGCAAGTTTCTTCTTTGTAACTACTTCGGGATCATTATTTTCTAAATGAAGAACAAAAACTATTGTTGCACCAAATGGTGCTCTCTCTCAGACTGACCCTCTACAACTGAATAACTAATAGTACAAGTACAGAAGCAGCACTCCGCAAAGTCATTTAAATAAATAGCGACTTTTGCACCGTCACAATAAAGTGCAATTCAGGTCGCGCAGCACTAATGACTTCAGTTATATTCACCTAGTAGTTGCCTCTCTTTCTATCGCGTGCTCTTACCTTTTCTGACGACACAACGTTAGGGTTGTCTTCTTTTAAGTGAACTTCGTAGCAATATCATAATGTGAAAAACATCAATTGTTTATTGGTTTTTTGATTTTGACATCAATACACGGCACAGTAATGTCGATCGAACGGATTTTGATGGGCTTTTCACAGTTTGGTAACTTAGGGCCACAGACCTATATCGAAATAGGTCTGTGCCTGGGGCATAGGTCAGTTTTTCGGAGGGGGTCGAGGCCAGTTTTTAGAGGGGGTCGGTTCACATAAAAATACTTAACAAAAAAAGATTTAACGGTTTGAACCCCCAAATCCCCCCCTTGCTACGCCCAAAGCTTGGGGTCCATGATTCATCTAATTCGGGTGGATAGAACCAACTTGAACTCTCATCAGTAAGTACTGGCTTTCATACATTAATGGTCACTTTTTTTGGTAGTTTTTTATAGTATGATGTGATAGTTACTATAGATTTAAAAACTGCCAAGTCAAACAATGAATTTTTTGAACAAATGATCGCGTGATTTAAAAAAAAAAGTTATTGTCTATATTACTTTTAAGAAGTTTAACCGCCTCTGTGGTCTAGTGGTTCGCCCACACATGTAAGACGCAGGGGTCACAGGTTCGATTCCCAGAGGGGGTGGGGGGTTACATGGTACATTTGTACTACACGATTTGATTGATGCTAGGGCTTATTTCAAGTCCACCTGACTAGCTACCACCATCTTACCTAAATCTGACGCCATAACAACAATTTAAAAATGTTTGTATTACGGCAGTTAGAGGTAAGAAAGCCAGTCCCTCAGTGGCGAGATTTCGGGTGTAGTGCGCTTACACTTTCGGCCATCGTCACTTAACATCAAGTGAGGTGAAAGCCAAGCACTATCCCGTTCTGGGTAAAAAAGAGGGTCAAACTAAAGATGATAGGGTATAATAATTTTAAGTTTACAAAAACACCCGGTATTTTTTTTTTCCTTAACTATACTCAAAAAGTCTGTTATCTGAAATCCTGATTTTGTTCGTAAATTACCTGTTTACTTAACCTTATACTAAGTTACAGTCGGTGAACATCAGCTCTGAAAGGCATTTATTACCTTTGAACTTTGCGGTCCCTTAAGAGCTTCTTTACACGGGCAACAAGTGAATCCTTTTGATTCGTTCTGAAGGTATTTCTTTTTTTTTTAAGTAAAAGGTTGGTGAGACTTTACTGTAAGAAAGTGGGTACCTTGCTCAGTCAATGAACCCAAAATATAAAATAAGTAGGTAAGTACTGAAGTTTATATAAGAGTCCGACCCTTGGAGTCCATTTTTATTTTGACTTTTTCTTGTTATGTTGGCTGTACGTGAAAATTGAAATATTTTTTGTAAAATTATAGGCCCAAAATAATAATTAGCTAATTGTTTGTAAATAAACAAGGATTAATAGAAAAACATATTTTTATAATAAACTAGAAAATTGTAAGCAAAGTAAAAACTTATACCTTAAAGAGATCTCTTTCAGTCGACTTAAGGTGTGTTAGAGATTTATAAAGATATGGGTGACAGACTGTTAAACTTCTTCTTCTTCTGCTTACACAATTTAATCGGTGTTATGTTATTATATTACAAAAGATTTTTAACTACCTTTTTAACTTAGACACTGTTTAAATATGATGGTGATGCTGTTTTTTTAAACAATATTGTCAAAAAGTGACAGCGTCATATTTAAACAATGTCTAAGTTTTAACTTAGACATTTATAAAATACTAGCGGCCCGCCCCGGCTTCGCACGGGTGCAGTGCAATGTAGTTACTAATGTAAAACTGTGCTAATGTGGTGTCAGTGTGAAGTTATTTGATTATACTACAGGATATCTACATATATACGACGTACGCAAGGGGTGTTAAAATATAATTGAAGTGTGTGTGTGTCTGTCTGAGGACTCTGAGGCAACCTAGCTCCCAAACTTAAAGATCGATTTTATTGCGATTTTTATGTATAGTTTAAGAGAAGCGTACAGACGGCGGGAAGCGACTTTGTTTTATACTATGTTTAGCTTTTGCCCGTGGCTCCGCCCGCGTGGGAGTCGGTAATCGTTGTAAGTCTTCCCTTGGAAACCAATGATCGGCATGAAAAGAAGCCTGTGGTAAGTATTCCAGACTAAAATCTATCCCTGTGCCAAATTTCGTCTAAATCCGTTCACCCGTTCAGACGCGATTGAGTAACAAAATGAACAACATCAAAACATCAAAACTTTCACATTCTTACAATTTTGTGATATATATATATAGGTAATAGCTGCACCAAGGCTGCACCCCGCAGTTTTACCTGCGCAATCTGTTGATTCTGTAACCAAACGCGCATCTCACTACACTTCACTTCGGGTACGTATCAGAATGTCTAAAGTTAGAATGTCTAAACTTAAAATGGCAAAGTTCAAAATGTCAAAAATTTGAATGTCTAACGATTAAAATGTAAAACGTTCAAAATGTCAAAAACTAAAATGTCAAACGGTCAGATAGTCCTAAATTAAAATGTCTAAGTTCAAATGATCAAAAAGTAAAATGTCTAATATTCAAATTACCAATTCATAATAAATTCTAATTACATTTTTTCATACAAAACTGTAAATCGCAATAATTTTTGTTTGGTTTGGTATTTTGGATTTTTTATTTAGTTAAATATTACTGGATAAATAATGTCTTTCTTTATCCAATTAATAACATCACAAAAAAAGTTAATTATGGTTAAATTGCGAATCATTTTGGTATTATGTTAATACTTTGTATGGGAAGCTCACGGTTCGCCGGAGTAACAGATACTAGCGCGGTTTTCTTGCGGTTTTATTAAAAGTAGTTTGATAATTAGTTAGTATTTGGTTTGATTTTGGATTTTCTTGACGTTTCAGCATAGCCATAGTCTAGGGGGACTTTGAAAGTTGTTGTGTTCCGGCAGTAAGAGGTAAGCCAGTACCTCAGTGGTGAGGATTAAATATGTTCCAATCGCAAATCATTTTGGTATTACCTACCACAGATAATTATGTATTACGTTTGTATGGAAAGCTCACTGTTTGCCGGAGTATTTTTTCATGGAGGGGATCGCTTATTCTCCTGCTTTAATGTTTGGTGATAAGTGTAGCAGTCTACCAAAATTGAAGTTGAGAAAGTGTGATTTGAATAAGTTAAGAAATAATAACAACTTGATTACGACAACGTCAGCGCGTGCACAACACGGGCGCGGTGCATTGGTCGAGCGGCGTGCGCTCCGCGTCTTGTGGTGGCTTAGTCTTGACTGGTGATCTCGGCGAGTGCATCCAATCGATATATTGCAATGAATCAAAGAAATGCACACAAAAAACTGGAGGACAATAGGCGCACGTTAAGGTGGGTACTCACTTAGGTTCGCGAGCCTGCAGCAAAAAAATATATTATCCTGTGCTGAAAATAGTTTGCCATAGTGTGTACGTATGCGAACTTGATTCGCACAGGTACATACTATAGCAAAAGTCAAAATAAAAGGGAACAAAATTTTCTGTCACCTAAGTTTAGATGTGTCACTAATCTGCAATACCCTAATAATAATATCTATCTCCAAGAAATATATTAGTTATCATATTTACCAAAACTGTCTCTAAAGTATAAATCATCGGATTAATGTGAATATGTATCTTAAATTATAGTTTGATCACTTTTTTCTATAGCCTGAATATACCTAAGATCTATGCTCTAAAAAGTAAGTTACGGGCAGGAATAATACACCTACCTAAAATAATAAACCTGTGGACTATAAATCTAATCATTTAACTATTAGCATCGATTAATTCGTTCAATTATCGAAATTATAGATCCGTTACCTAATTAATAGAAAAATTTCTAATAGGGGCGGAGTTTTTATAACGGAGTTTTTAAAACCATTTTGATATTGTTTGGTGATTCAATTTTCAGTGACACCTTTATTATTTTGATAAATGATATTATTTCCAAGTAATTTTTAATTAATATTTAGGTAATCGTTTTAACATTATTTGGTGATTCGATTTAAGTGAGAGATCTACTATTTTAGGAACAAATATTAATAACTAGGTCACTGAAAACGCATTTATTAGGTAATTGATAAAATCATGCCCTTAAAATAATAGAAAATAAATATGATAAAGAGGTAATAAAATCATCATTTATATTTACATCATAATATAAAAGCTTTACATCTAAGTACCTAAATAATCACATTAAGTATATTATAATAGTAAAAAATTTTTTTTTACACAATAGTGTAATAATGTTACATCTTAGGTAAATAATCACAAATTTCGAAAACGTAAGTATACCCTCCTCCATGTTACAATTTAAAAATTGTAACGCAATTACTAGAAACTACAAAGAATTGCTCACAAAATTTTGCAAGGCGATAAATGAAAAAAAGGCGAATTGTTGTTTTCAAATCATTGTAAACCTTTGACTTATGGACCATTAATATTTTAACTAGTTTGATGTTTGAACCGTTTGACATTTTGAATTTTGCTATAATGAATTTATACATAATGATTTTTGACATTTTAAACCATATGCATTTTGATTTTTGACATTTTGAACTTTGCCATTTTAACTTTAGACATTTTAACTTTAGACATTCTGATACGTACCCTTCACTTCACTTCGCGTGAATTAGTTATTAGACATTGGCTAACTTATGAGCAATTTTACCGATTACAAAAATTTTAGGTAGCTATCTAAAATATTTTGTGATGGAAAAAAAATCTTATCATTATCTTATTTATGATTAAAAGTTCCCGTCCCGTGCAGTGAAGTGAGATTCGAAGTGGGGTTCGAGTTTGGTTACAGAACCGAGACGCCGTACTGTTCACGATTTTGTATTAGGTAGGTAGTAACTTAATAAAATTTCTTAGCAGTAATATAACAAAATAAGTATAATAATATTATGTAACATTTAATACTCATACTTAATAGTTTGGTAGGTATCTTCTTTTTAAATAAAAATCTATGTATGTTTATTATTTTGTTTCCTATGCACTCCTAAACCATTCACATCCGATTATGATGAAACTTTGGTACGCTTATAATCTTCTTATAATAAATATTTGTTGAATTTCTGCTTATGACTGAAAAGGTTCCCGGCTAAAATAACGTGACATTGCAAATTATGTCGGGTCACTGACATGAAAAAAATTTTTTTATGTGTCGGGTGCAACTAATGTTGTGCATTATTATCCGGCTCTCAATTTCAACACTTTACACCACATTCCTTGTCACGTTAGATATCTGATATTTGCCAGATTTTTCCACATTTTATAAGAAGACTAATATTTCGTAAAATAGTGAAAATCAGGTTAGAATCTTATACAACATGAAATGTCAGCTCGTGCGTGACATAATTACAGACTCAGGGGAGGTGACAACCTGACAACTGACATTTATTTTTCTTAATCATTCAAATGCACTAAGAAGTTTTGATTCCGATATCGAAATCAATCACCCTAAAAATAGCTTTCTACCCTTTTTCAACCCTGTTAGGGGATACATTTCAAAAAAATGCGAAACACGTGTTCAATTAATTTTGTGATAAAATGTCTATGCCAAATTTCAAGTCAATCGGGCCAAGGAATCGCATTCTCCCATACAAACTTTGCCACCCTGTTTCACCCCCTTAGGGATTGAATTTCGCAAAATCCCGTCTTAGTGAGCACCTACACCCTAAAAGAAAACCTTATGCAAAATTTGAGACTCCTAGCACTTGTAGTTTCTGAGATTTCGTGATGAGTCAGTGAGTGATTTTCCCTTTTATATATATAGATGACGCTGCCCAACACAGACAGGTGTTTAAAAATCTTTTGTAACACACTGAACGTGTTTGAAGATCTTTTCACAGATATCTCTTAGCGTAACCGCTCACGGGCGACTTTTTGTAGCTGCGATAATCGCGGCGTTAATCGCGGTGATAATCTCCCGCGAAATGACACCACAAAGGTTTTACTTAGCCAGCGACAAAAAAGCACCGCGATTAACGCCGCGTTTATCACACCATTTATCGCAGCTACAAAAAGTAGCTCGTGGGCGTTTACGTATAGAACTCTCTATGTTCTATTCTCAGCGACAAAAAATCGCTCAGCGATTAATCGCCCGTCAGCGGAGACGCTTAGAAATCAATGGTGAACTAAGTAACAGTTTGTAGTGAACCTAAATTGCTGTTTGTACCGATAGCGGGGTGTGTTTTATCAATCTTCCGATTACTGCACTCGGCCGGCCGCACGCGATATCTAATCTAGCTCGAACGAATCGTATACATTGATCACCATCGTAAACAGTAAATTGCTGGTTGCAAATTTATAGGGAATAATATTTTTAAATGTAGTATTTTACTAAAAAATTAAATAAATTAGGTAATAATCTATGTCAACTTTGATTCGTTATACTCAGTTGAGTTTTATCAAAGCTTTTGATATTTACAGTTAGATTACATTTTTCCCACAATATCAAAGTGAATGTTGTTTAGTCATATCGTTTTTCCCAAAGGTTGACTGGTAGAAAATACTACTAGTAGTATAATTTAATACTAGCATTAAGCCTGCCTCTTGTACCGTTGTATTGTACAATAAAGAGAATTAAATAAATTCAGGAACCAAAAATAAAAAATAAAGATTTATTTTTTTACAAAAAGAACGAAGACAACTTGCGTCTTAGCTGTGATGCTAAAATTAGCTAATAAATTATAAGGTAATTACAAAGAATTATTTATTTATCTTAATTGCATACAGATGCACACTAACGGAATTTTATTAGTACCTACTTAATTAAATGCAATAATTATTATAGTGTAGAATTACGCGCGCCAGATCTCACTATGAGAGACAGATAAAATATGAAACGTCAGCATTCAGTTTCTATGCAAAGCCAGTTGGTAATTAAACTGGCACGGGAAAAACTTTCAAATGAAATTTTCAACTCTAGATTTGATTTTGAAAACTAACAATTTTATTTTTTATAGTTTTCCTTCTTTATTACATTTACGTTGAACTTCGTGATTCAAGATAAAACAGCTCCCTAGTCCATCGTATCGTGTTTCCGTAAAAAATTCCGTAAAAACTAACATTTAAGTAATCGCTATATACATATGTATTGTGTTATCTTTTTATTATCGGTATTGTGTTCCAACAAAAAGAGAAGATAGATTGAACTAGACGCCTATGGAAAGGATTTATGGCCACCTTGTTTGCATTAAATAAGTACATTTTCCATATTCCATCAAGAAAATATTCCCCAGTTTCAAGTCACATTAGTTAGAAAGTTTATAATTTCACCATGAATTGTGCTAAAAACCTTTTTTTATCGGTATTATATTGTGTTCTAAAAAGAGAAAATTAAATTGGACTATAGATTTATACCTTTTGAAGGTGTTTAGAGAAAAAGAATTAATAATCTGTGTAGCCTTTACCGAATTTAAAACATTAATATAACCACCAACGAACCGTAAGACTTGCTTGCATTAAATAAGTACATTTTCGACTTTCCATCAAGAAAATGTTGCCCAGTTTCAAGTCACATTAAGTTTGAAAGTTTTTAATTTCGCTATGAGTTGTAACATGAAACTTCAATTTGCTAAGTATATTAAAGGCGGGGAATACGTTTACGATTTTGTCGACCAGTGGTGGGTAGTTTAATTGACAATAATGAAAATAAAAACTAAAACTAGTTTGTTTATGTTTACAGCCCCCTTAGCATGACTACCGAAACACGTTATGATATAGCGATTTATCACATTTAACTGTCAAAAGACAATGGGTTTTGGCAGTTCGGTGTCGATAAAACGCTAAATATCAGGGGGGCTACTCAAATGGAATTTTCGTTTTCTATTCGTTTGAACGCTACGCTTACTATTAAAACTTTAAAATAAGCAGTAAACTATAAAATTACGTGCCGTAAGCTTGACAATTCCATACAATACATCGAAGTCTGTGATTTAAATAAGTTTGCGATGTGTGATTTAATCATCTATTGCTCATATTTAAGCTTCAAAAGTAAGCGTAGCGTTCTAACGAATAGAAACTTGGCCATTTGATTAGGGGTGCAGGTCATTTTGAACTTATCATCCAAATTTTAAGGATGTGTCCAGTCCATGAAACTAAACAACTTTCTCTAAGAAACATGTGTCAAAGGAGATGTCCCATCGCGCCTATGTCATTTGCCTCACCATTCTCAAAAAATGAAAGTCTATCGCGTCTTAATCAAAGTAGTATGTCAGAGTAGGTATTTTACTCTATAATAAGATTAATAATTACTTTCTGCATTAAAAAGTGGGATTTTTTAAGTTAAAACGCTTTTAAATCACAATTTTTTATCATGATAGTACTATTTACTTACATTTTTTCACAAAATACTTCAGAAAACAACTTAATGTTTTTGTAATTGTTTTTCTAATTATAAAACAATTCTTGGCTGATACTATACCTAAATAAAATGTAATAAAATAAAATAAACCTGGGGCAACGCTGGGACATTTCCTTTCGCCAGAAAATGTTGGTCATCCCATACTAAATTGATCACGTGATCTCTTTGATTTGAATGGAAAGTCGATTTTAATTTTACATATTTGACCATGTGTTCATTAGAGAAAGTTGTTCAGTTTCATGGACTGAACACATCCTCAAAATTTGGATGGTAAGTTCAAAATTACCCGATATATCGTGTTTCGTCAGTCATGCTAGGGGGGCAGGAAAAATGTATTTGGTTACTCAATATAATGTTTTTGCTATGTTTGAAAGTGAATAAATAACTATATTTTTTATAGCATAGTTAAGAATTTTTAACAATAAATAAACAAAACAACATAGGCACTCGTTTAATGAAATAAATGTTTTAAATGCCAAATCGACGTGTGACATTAACAAAATTACTTTCCGAACAGCAGCGGAAAATTTGTAATGAATTAATCATTAGGCCAGTTGTCTGTCCGGCTAAATCCCTGCATGCTGCATATTGCATCGCCCGTGAATATCAGAGTGCAGTCGCCGCTGGGACACGCGCTTGTCGCGCGTCAAACTGACTGTCCGATTGCTCAACGGATGGCTGTCCGTTTGCCCGATACACCCTCTGGGATTGCGTTAATGCTGCTACAGCTTGCCTCTACTACCGTAATTGATCGGTTAATTCTGCACTAAATATCACTGTCTAGATTTAATAGCCCTCCCTAATTGATTCAACGCAACGTAATGCCAAGATTAAATGTTGGTAAAACTTCACCAGCGTCATTCTGACTGTCCGATTGCTCAATGAATGGTTGTCCGATACACCCTCTGGGATTGTTTAGCTTGCCTCTACTGCCGTAATCTACATAATATTGCTGTTTAGATTTTGTGTATTTGGATTGAATTGATTTAATGAAATCTATACTTAAAAAAAAAGTGCTGAAAAATTGCAGCATTTTAATCTGTGCCTCCTCAAAAATCGGGCCTGAAGCTATGATCAAGATTTACCATTTTTATGGAGATACATTTAACATCTAAGTTTTTTAAAATGTAGGTAGCGATACGCCATATTTTACTATTCGAATCTGCTAATGGTTTTTCCTTCAGAAAATTAATAAAAACTGAAATACTAATTTTCATAATAATTATATAGCTTCTGATACATGGATGGATTTATTTTAATGGGTCTGTAGAATGATCAAAAATAGGTAGGTACGAAGTTACATTTCAAAGTTCGTACCGTCTGAAAATATTTAAAAAAATATTTCCGTAGAATATGACATCCATGCTGAAGCGCTGCACGATATCAATCAAGTTTTTTTTCATGGTTCAAAATGTTGGCACAGCGTCGATACCTAAATAAAACATGTGACGTTCCTAGTTTGTGAGTACCTACAGCGCTTCGAAATTTTTCTAGTAACCTTTTTAAAATAATAATAATGTGACTATTTGATACTGTTTTATAATTTAAGACGGTATTTTTATTTTTTAAAGAAGGGGTGAATGTTTTCTGATCTGCCCCCTACCCAAACGGCCAACTTTCTATTCGTTTGAACGCTATGCTTACTTTTATATAAGCAATAAATGATTAAATCACATGTCGCAAACATATGTTAATCACAGACTTCGATGTATTGTATGGAACTGTCAAGCTTACGGCACGTAATTTTATAGTTTACTGCTTATTTTAAAGTTTTAATAGTAAGCGTAGCGTTCAAACGAATAGAGAAGTGCCAATTTGAGTAGGGGGGCTGATCTTAGATTTTCTGAAGAATGTTTTCATAACTGCAATAAAATTTATTCAGTTTTTCTGTCTTTCTAGAAGGTATTATATATTATCAAATATACAGGGTCACTGGAAATATGACGTATTCCTGCTAAAAAAAAGATGAGGTCAAAACAAATATTTTTTAATATATTTATTTTTCTCAAAAAGTTCATAGTTTTGGAGTAAATTGAAATTAAGTAATTTTTTACCAAAAGTACGTTTTCAAAAACAAAAATTTAAAATAAAAGATAACTACTCGTTCGATTCCGGTTTTTTTTATTATTTTGGGATAGAAAACAGTCTCAATGTTGATAATGTATAACAAAAATTACAAAAAGTACAGGTGTTTATAAAAAAATCAATCCTTAAAAGCATTTTTTATTTTTATTTTTTCAGATTTTATAGAAAAGGCAGCAAATATCTTCAAAAAATTCCTAGTAACTAAGCATGCATAATATTTTAAAAACATCACCATTTATTCAGCTTTCAGTTGAGGTATAAAACTAAATAATAACTTAAATAAAAAATTAGAAATTAAGACTTAAGTAAATTGCAGTCCCATTTCATGTAGCGAAAATTTCCTACTTCGAGCGCTTCGGAGGTGGCCGTATTATCCTACTTATATCATAAATGTAAAAGTTTGCTTGTTTGGATGATTGTGAATCAATCACACAAAACGGCTGAACCGATTTGGATGAAATATGGCGCACAGATAGTTTAAAAGCCGGATAAAAACATAGGAGGATACTATTATCTTGGTTAAAGGTTCCCTAGGGATTTTCTCGAATGTAAATGCGGATGAAGTCGCGGGCGGAAGTTAGTTTACCATAAATGGTCGTGATTACTAAAAATACTTTCGTCCGAGTAAGTTTCGAGACAGGATTATTTTCCGCCAATGAGTCAAAATTTTATACAGACGGCATCAAAAATAACTATGTATATCAGCCATTTTTAATGCCTTTATGCCAGGCCTTCCTTTTGGCTTGTGGATGGATAAAGTGGACGGGCCATAACCCACCACATGGGCCCAATGCGGATTTGTCGGTGTTAACACAATGTACCTTACATAGAGCCGTTGGTCCTGGCTACATTTACAGTGGTTAACACTGACCAATCCACATTGGGTCCACGTGGTGGGTTATGGCCCGTCCACTCTATCCATTCACAAGCCAAAAGAAAGGCCTGGCATAAAGGCTTTAAAAATGGCTGATATCCATGGTTATTTTTGATGCCGTCCGTAAAAATTTTGACTCATCGGCGGAAAATGATCCTGTCCCCAAACTCTTATTATTATTTTTAGTAAGCATGACCATTTATGGTAAACTAGCTTCTGCCCGCGACTTTATCGGCATTTACATTCGAGAAAATCCCTAGGGAACCTTAAACCAAGATAATAGTATCCTCCTATGCTTTAATCCGGCTTTTAGACTATCTGTGTGCCATATTTCATCCAAATACATTCAGCAGTTTTGCATGATCGATTAACAATCATCCAAACAAGCAAACTTTCACATTTATGATATAAGTAGGATAATACGGCCACCTCCGAAGCGCTCGAAGTAGGAAATTTTTGCTACATGAAATGGGACTACAACTCACTTAAGTCTTAATTTCTCACTTTTTATTTAAATTATTATTAAGCTTCATACCTTAACTGAAAGCTGAATAGATGGTGATGTTTTTAAAATATTATGCACGCTTAGTTACTAGGAATTTTTTAAAGATATTTGCTGCCTTTTCTAAAAAATCTGAAAAAATAAAAATAAAAAATGTTTTTAAGGATTGATTTTTTTATAAACACATGTACTTTTTGTAATTTTTTTAATTCGTTATCAACATTTAGACTGTTTTCTATACCAGAATAATAAAAAAACCGGAATCGAACGAGTAGTTATCTTTTATGTTAATTTTTTGTATCTGAAAACGTACTTTAGGTAAAAAATTACTTAATTTTAATTTACTCAAAAACTATGAACTTTTTGAGAAAAAGTAATTTAACAAAAAATAATTGTTTTGACCTCATCTATAACCATTTAGCAGGAATACGTCATATTTCCAGTGACCCTGTATAACTGATATAATTTGGTTATCATCATTTATTTATACTGAAACAAAACATATATATCGTGCATATCGTCAAATCTCTCCATCCACTAAAAAAAGCCATAAATAGCCAACTAAGCCAAACCCCTATTCTGACTCAATTCATCCAATTGGAACGGCTATAAATATAATGGCGTATTTTATTCCGCCGGAATTACAGCAGCAATAAAAAGAAAGATTTTCTTAATTAGAAACCAAGGTGAAGATAACTCGCTAACGTCCGAATCGTCAGCTCTTTGCGTGACTGCTCCACGATTTATGACTTAATAGCGGACTCCGCGTTAAGTAGGCCTTAGATAAGCCGCCTCTAAGTGATTGTCGGCATTCACAACAATCGTAATTACTCCAAACTACTATCTTCGTTTACCGCACGCGATCACTCCCATCGGCAACTCGAATTGTGTTAATTGCGAGAACTGTATTTCAGAGATCGTTGTTGATTGCCGAAACCTGAAAACGTGAGGGAATTTTGAACAATGCCGATACAATCTTGCCTGTTTCTTTGTTACGCGGATCAAGTTTTCGTGTTACAGTCTACCGAGCCCTTTATTGGGGTCCAAGTAGCGAAACTTGCCAAATAAATGTTTTGCTAAATTTATGACGATTCAATGGAAATGATGAACAATAATTTTGGCTTCATTAAGTTTCATTGATTCCCAACGAACGAGTCCTTTGAAACGATTTCATTGCTATCATTATTTTGAAGTAAACAATCTTATTTGTCCTCTCTGTTTGTGCAGATCTGATGGTGCGATTCAGATTTCTCTTTTATCTTACATATCTATTTTTACAATAATGATGCAAGAGCTGAAATTCAAAATTTAATTACAATAAATCCAATGTTCATTTAAATTTAAATAAACATACAAAGATATCCTTTGATTGAATAATTAATCTCACAATTGAATTGATTTAAATGGAATATCTTATTCCAGTAGGTAGTATTTTTTAAAATTACGAACTTCCATTGTAATGTAATGCTTTTTACTACCTATTTATGTAGTAGGTACCTGTATTTTAACATGTTTGATCTAGTAAAATGTCGAGTCGTAACACTACATATCTTACTTAATACGAATTAAAACTCATCACAAACGAAACATATTTTCATAAATGAAATATGTCCGAGCTCAATTCTTATTTGTTCGCTTTAATTAATGAAAGAAACTTGGGTTGTTTGTGCTTATTCCAATTAGTATCTTAAAGTTTAATTAAAACGTTGCAGGTATTCTCAACTTTTTCCATAAATCTTCAGCGTTACAACGCTAACCACAGTAGGGAACGTCGGTGAGTGGTTCAGTTCGCACGCTGTTAGCGCCGTTCTGTTGAAATGTTTTCATTTATTTTGTAACCTTCTTGCAAAATTAAACTATGACACTATGCATGTAGCATAAAATGAATGCTTGATAAAGAGTCACTGATGTATTTTTTAAGGCAGAATACAGTTTGTAAAGCCTAAAATTGGTAGTCAAATGTTAAAGTAATTTGAAATAACAGCTGTTGTGTTTTAAGAGCCTTTGGACAGATGGAATTTCGTATATATGTAATTCCAAAGGCAGCTAATCCATACAAATCTATTGAACTACCACACACATGCAGGATTTTTCCGTACGGATCTTCATACATTATCGAAATTCTGTTCGGAATTCCGAATCGGGATTCCGTCTGTATGTTTCCGGGCTTTCTCATTTGTCGGCATAGCATCGGTACGACATCAGCGTGCTTCGGTATACGCGGTACCGGAAACGTACTGAAAGCACTGGATGCATATATTTTGATAGAGCGTTACTTGTTTCTGGCGCAACATCAGCTCGGCGTGGTACATATTCAGAACAGGATTCTGTTCATTACGACATTTCGGCGGTACAGATTTGTACCGCCCACAAATGAGAGAGGGACTTAATTTTAAATTAGAATTTATAATAATTTCCAAAATCGACTTGAAAAATTGACAATCGTCATTAAAACTTTTTATCAGTAGCGTACATACAACTATAATTTTTTATACATAAACGAATATATAAAAGATTAATATCGCATCGCAGAATTTTTGCGTTCTACGGACAGGTTTCTTTGAAAAGCTGGAACATGAAATATACTGAAATAAATAAATAAAAGAAGATGCTTGACAAACAAAGCAGGAAGACTTGTTCTCATTAACATCTACTTTCAGAAAATGAATATAAGGATGGAAGCAGTAATTAAGAAAACAGCACTGAATTTATATCAATTGCAGTGCGGTGTAAAAATTCCTTGAAAGAAAAATTATCGGCTAATTAGTAACATCTTTTTTCGTATAATGACTTTTGATGATGTGTTTAGCGATATAAACAAAAACAATGAAATACGAGTACCCTAAATTACTTATAGTGAAAATATCAGATATATATAGAAATATCAGATTGAGGAAAACAGATAATTTGAATAATTATACATTTTTATAGTAGTATTAAAATTATTATTACCTATATTAGTACATAGTGTTTTTTAATGGACGTAGTATAAATCAGAATCGTAAAAAGTAATCGAATAGAAGTGTTAAAAAAAGCTGTATGATAAAATAACAGCAATATATTTATTTGAAAGCATTTTAATATCTGACACTATTTTAGTGATTAAGATCTTAAAAACATTCGAGTATTCAGAAGTTTGTACTTCTTCTGTATTGTTGTTATATTAGGAACCTTAAAAATATTCATAACATTAAAAAGTCGTTTATGTCATTTCAGAATTTTCATTGATAGTAATGATCGCTTATTGTTCCGAGCAGAATAAAGAATGGCACACAATTTCGTGGATCCAATTAGTGAATTGCATAGAATACCGACTACATTTCTCTTCTTATTTCTATACTTTCAGACTGGGATGAACAATTGTGTGCAAATTAGCAATGACAAGCCACAGCGGGCGACCGAGTACTGTCGGTGACACACTGTTATGAATAGCGAAAAACTGAAGCATTTCGGCTGAAATAAGCATTTTCGCTGTTACATGAAACGAGATACTGACTGGCTTGTCAGCGGACAGCCTAAACTATTGAGGCTACGAATTTTGCACAAGTATTCATTTTACAATGCAAGTCTGCCGTGTCGGAATTAAAAAAAAATGCAATTTTCGCAATCAACATCCCATAAAACCTCAATAACGATACCCATATTGATTTTGGCATTTTACCCCCATTTATCCCCTAAAGTCAAGTCTCTAAGTCTAGGTACAAAATGTCAAGTCTCTAGGTCCAGCGGTTTGGGCTGTGCGTTGCTTTTTCAATCGATTTTGGGCTTTTTACCCGACTGCAAGAGGGTTATGTTTTTCGCGCGTATCTTGTAAGTTTGTATGTAATATTCTTTATTACCTCATATCTTTCAAACGGCTGAACAGATTTCCATGATTAACATATCGTTAGATTTGTCTCGTCAGTCCAAGTGTTCTTAAGAAGGTGGCGTTGTAAAAAAACCAACATGGCGGCTGTACGGTGCTATTATACGTAGCAGAAATTTTTTTTTTTAGAATACTGCAATATGGGTGTCAAATTAAAGGGCTTATTATAAGGATTTCAAAAAGGTATATCATATAAATAATAACTAAAAATAAATAAATAAAAAAATAAATTAAAAAAAATTAAAAACCCGCCTGCCTAAAAAGACAAGTCAACTGAAAAGATGGAAACAAGATTAAATATTAAAGGCAACATTGTAACATGCAGTCGGAGGCATATAACTCAAATCATTCATAATGTCACTTTCTTTATGCATGCCTCCGACTGCATGTTATAATGTTGCCTTTAATATTTAATCTTGTTTCCACCTTTTCAGTTGACTTGTCTTTTTAGGCAGGCGGGTTTTTATTTTTTTTTATTTTTTTACCCCATTTACCCTATTAAGGGTTGATTTTCAAAAAACTACGAAACATGTGTTTGCTCATTAATTTTTAGAAGTATTCCTACGAAGTTTCGAGTCGAAATGTCTATTTAATATTTTTTCCATATAAACTTTGAACCCCCATTTCACCCCTTTAGGGGTAAAATTTTCGAAAATCCTTTCTTTGTGGATGCTTACACTGTGTAAAATATCTGTGTACAACATTTCAAGTCTCTAGGTCCATTGGTTTTACAATCGATTTTGGGATTTTTTACCCTATTAACCCTCTAAAGAGTCTAAAGGGTTGATTTTCGGAAAACCACGAAATACATGTTTAATTATTTGCTTTGAGAAGTACTCCTACGAAGTTTCAAGTCAAAATATATATTTAATTATTTTTTTTCATATAAACTTTAAACCTTCTTTTCACCCTTTTAGGGGTAGAATTTTCAAAAATCCTCTCTTAGTGGATGCCTACACTGTGTAAAGTATCTGTGTACAAAATTTCAACTATCTAGGTCCAGTGGTTTGGGCTGGGCGTTGATTGTCAGTCACCCCTTCACTTTTATATAAGAGAAAAAATTGTTTAAAAAAACAAAAAACCGACTTCAAACCTACCTCTAAAAAGCAAGAAATAATATTCGTAATAATAAAACACGTCTATTGAAGTCGGGTGGGGCTGGAGTACAAATCCCTTTTTTTTATTCTAAAAGCCCCACCCGACTTCAATAGACGTGTTTTATTATTACGAATATTATTTCTTGCTTTTTAGAGGTAGGTTTGAAGTCGGTTTTTTGTTTTTTTAAACAATTTTTTATTTTTTTATTTTTAGTGTAGGTACCTTTTGTATTAGGTAGTGTAGGTATATTATTTAGCTAGAAATTAAAATCGGCTCAGCCAAACGTGAGTTAATCGCGGAGAAACATACATACATGCGGGTCAAACTGAGAACCTCCTTTTTTAAGTCGGTTAAAGAACTACACTTAAGATATCCCTTTTCCAACAAAAAAAGAATTACCTTATTCAGTTCATAAACAAAGAAGTTATACGACTGATCATCGAGGTAGTTCACACAAAATCGTACTATTTTCGTGCTTTTTTCAAGATTACTTGAAAAGTACTGAACCGATTTCAAAATTTTAAAAAATGGGACCAACTTGGAAGTTTACCTAATGTAATAACGTTTAAATCATTTCAATCGGTCCAGCCGTCTTCGAGTAATCGATGTACATACAAAAAACAAAAAAAAAAAAAAAAAAAAAAAAAAACGGGTCGAATTGAGTACCTCCCTCCTTTTGAAGTCGGTAAAAAGAAGATGACATGCTTGTGTTTATTATGACTCTGCTTGCCACAGTGAAGTTTCTAAGCATCTGCAAAAAAGTAGTTAAATATTTGTGATTTAGATTACTGTTAAACAGTAATCTGATTCATAAATATTTAACATCTTGATATTCTCTTTGGCGTGAAAATGGTCACTTATGTAAGAAAATAATTATTCACCAATTCTTATGCCTGTATTACACGTAGAATATTAATCGTCCTCGCAAGTAGTGAAGACCTTTATAATGAAGTTCTATTTTACCCGCCGCATTTCTAGTTTCAATTTTTACATTGTGCTGCATCACAATAATTAAAAAAACCTAAGTAACAATACTTTCTCTGGCATAATGTATGTATTTTTCACTTCTCCAGCACGAAAAGGGTGCTTTTGGCGCGTAAAAACTCGCAGCAAAAGTCGATTTTGCTTTCAAACACCTTTTCTCGCTGGTAGAGGTGAAAAGTTGTATGTTTAACACGAGAGCAAATTAATTTTTTGATGTCTCGTGCCTTTAAATCACTCACTGTGCTCAGTTGTCTATATTAGAATCACTCGCTACGCTCGTGATTCAATTCTAGACTACTTCGCTAGTTCGTGATTTAAAAGTCAGCACTCGCAGCAAAAAATGACTTTGCTCTCTTGTATAACAAATAACTATTTCCATTTCATAGCTGCTGAGCGTGGATTCGCTCGCTGGATGTACAGGAGAACTTTTTATTTAAATGAATCAAGGATCTCGAAGCTAAAGTTGTCTTTATGCCAAATACCAAACTAAATAAAAACCCTTAAGTACTCAATAACTACCAAGTTGAAGTTAAAAACTATCTGACTTAGGCTAGGTTGCACCATCTTGATTTAACTTTAACAGTACATGAGACAAACTGCTGTCACCGAGTCAGATAAGTTTGTATTAAGTTAAGGTTAAGTCAAGATGGTGCAACCCAGCCCTAAAAGTCAGATATTTTTTTACTTCATCTTGAACATAAATGTTTAATCAAAACAATGAGTTTAAAAATGGCTTGCATTTTTTTATATTTATTTAGAGAGTATCGATTGCACAAATACTTGGGTTGTACAAAATACACCCGCATAGTATTTTGGACAAAACAATAATAAAAAATACCTTGTTTAATTGTCAACAAAAACCGAATAAGTAGAGTGCATTTCTCATCGGAGTCCGCTCGAGTAAATATTAGGTACCGACTGGGACTACGGAGCTTTTGTTGACATTTTTACTTTGAGAGCCTGTTGTCACAGTTCTCAATAGGGATTAAAACTACACCACACGACAGGAGTGGAGCACAGGCTTAATTTTTTAAAACTTTGCATTGACACACTCGGTGGGTTTCGTGCGAAAATTGACAATAGTTTCTGCTAACTGTACAAAACCTAATGGTTTTTAAGGTAAATGATTTTATATTGTTTTTGTTGTTGTCTTAACCACACTAATACTATGTCTTTTTGTTGAGAAAATTGTTGTTATCTTTGTTAACCGACTTCAGAAACAAAAAAAAGAGGTTCTCCGCGATTATCTCGCGTTTGGCTGAACTGATTTTGATGCGGTTTTCAGTAAAGTATTTGTTACACTTTGGAAAAGGTTTTAGTATTTTAACTGACTTTAAAAAAATATGGTTCTGAGTTTAACTCGTAAGTATGTTTTTTTGTGCGCGATTATTCGTGTTTAGCTGAACCAATTTTGATGCGGTTTTCAGAAAAGTATTTGTTACACTTAGGACAAGATTTTGGTATTTTAACCGACTTCAAAAAAGGAGGTTCTCTTCTTAGTTTGACCCGTATGCATGTTTGTCCGCGATTATTTCACGTTTGGCCAAACCGATTTTTCTACCTAGATAATATATCTCATACAGAAGGTACTTACACTTGTCGCGTTACGGAAGGTAACGGAGCAAAATTTGGAAGAAAGATAAATAAAAAATAAAGTTGAAGTTCAAGAGTTTATTTTACAATGACACGTCCTAGCACAGAAATTTGGATAACAACTAAGGCGGTTAAAAACTAGGTAGGACTAACAAAGTAGGACTAGGGTGGGACGTAGACGGGAACAGGACAGGCACGCAGAGACGTGGCCCCAGGTAGCAGGGGTAACCGGAAGCAGGCACGAAGCAGGCAGGCAGATATGGAGTCCCGGCGGATCACAGGAGGGCATGTGGTTCAGTACGGACGTGGTTCAGCGTGATGGCGCAGGGGTGGCACGCAGTCAGACCCCCCGACGTAGCGCCGTAGCGTAGTACCAGCGGGACGCGCTGATGGGCACGGGCGCGTGTCCGTGTAGACCGACGTCGATGGTGGCGCGGATAGTGCAAGGGCCCAGGGGAGAGCTCCTTCTGCAGGTCAGGCGGAAAGGTGCACGACGTCCAGGTGGGTCGAGGACACGTCCGGGATTTACTGAGGTGGTTCGTGCCGAAGGTCGAAGGTCAAGGACCGTGCCCCGAAGAAGCCGCTATTTACTTATTATATTTTTACAATTAAAGAACGTAGGGTAGAAATATGGCGGCAGCTATAATATATCCGGACAAGCTCGTGGAAAGACTGACTCACCTGAGCTGCCGACCGCGCTTTTATACCGTCGGTATTTATTTTTTAAAATTCTACTCTACATTCAAATATAAGAACACAGAACAATATTGTACAAAGGTTTTTATCTATAGCTAGGCTGAAGACAAGCTGGAAACACATGAGCAAGAAAACGTATGCTGGAAATCTATGGCTTTGACATTGAATTAAAAAATTAGCGCGTTGCTATGGCAATTATAGTGACAGACATATGTTTACAAATAAATAATTTTCTCAGCAAAGAATAAAAATGGTGTTAAATAAGATTCAAACCGACATAAGAATACAAAATGCAATGTGAAATTATCATGGGAAAAATCTCACGGCCCTATAATGGGCCGTTTCTATGATACAAGCCCTTTAAGGTACATATTCTTCCTCACACTGTTTCTTAGCTTTATTTACACTAGATTAACTATTTATCCTGTTTATACGTATGGTTTTATAGTTTCCTTCGGTTTACGTTCTTGGGAACGTTTGCAAAGGACCTCCTAAAAGTAATAACATTACACACTAAAAAGAAAAAAAGAAAAAATTGATTTAAAAAACAAAAAACCGACTTCAAAACCCAACTCTACCTCTAAAAAGCAAGAAATAATATTCAAATCACTAAATACGGATTATCATTGTAATAAAACATGTCTATTGAAGTCGGGTGGGGCTGTTGGAATAAATAAAAGTTGTCCTCCAGCCCCACCCGACTTTAATAGACGTGTTTTATTACAATGATAATGCGTATCTAGTGATTTGAATATTATTTCTTGCTTTTTAGAGGTAGAGTGGGGTTTTGAAGTCGGTTTTTTGTTTTTTAAAACAATTTTTTTAAACATAAGTATCATGTTTACATAATGTGTCGGAAAATTAAACTTCGCGAAAAATTTTTTTAGAACTTCGCGTTGATATGTTACTGTGAAACCCCGAACTTAGAAGATCTTCTAGTAAAACCTAAGATTTACCAACATTTAATGTTAAAAGTCCAAACTGTTCTGTGATCATCGTTCATTTCGTATTTTTGCCACCATTCACTCGGTGGACGGTTCTCACACTGGCACCGCGCGCGTGTTTTACTTTGTATGCAAGTACATCAATTTGTATAGAAAACCGCTTGGTCCAACACACCGAGGCCGCGCCGAGGCGCGGGAGCGCGCCAGCAGGCGCGGAAATCGCGGGGTACAACACACTGAGCTCCATAGTATCGTGCCGGTTTTTGTACGTAAGCGCGGGGCCGTCGTATGACGCCGACCGGCGCGGAGCGGAGGCGCGTCGAAAACCGCCTGAATAGGTGGCGCGCTGCGTCGTCGCCGCGCGCGTGAAACGCCAAACCGCGCCCAACGACGGCGCGCGCCGGCAGTGTGAGAATCGCCTTAATGTTAGGTTTTACTTGAAAGATACGATAAATACTGTAAAATATTAATTTTGAAGGTGTAATAATATTTTATTTTACTTATTAATAAATAAGTAAGTACTTAATTTTTATAAAATCCTTACATTTACTAACTTTTATGTTGGTAAATCCCAAGTATTTTTTTGTAACACCTAAGATTTACCAAGATACGGGCTTTTACAGTAACAGATCAGTAGGCTTCGTGCAAAAATTAAAAATAGTATTCGCAAACATTAGTTCACCGTTGTAGGTGCTAATGGTTAAATAGGTTTTCAATCAGTCCAATAAGCACCAGGGATATTCGAAAACAATATTGTTCATTTTCTCTAAAACATAAGTCCTTAATTATTAAATAGTATCGGAAAAAATCATCACTCGACAAGGAGCGGAACACGGGCTTAATTTTTAAAACTTGGTATTGACATTCTTTGGGCTTCGTGCAAAAATGTACAATACTCTACTAACTGTGCAAAACCTTGCTCAAGGTTGTGTTAAATACTAGTAAAATTATAAAATAAAAGAACTGAGAAAATATCAAATGTGTATCTTGTACCTATATCTAATATTTTCTCAGTTCATTTTATTGAAAAACATAATCATTTCTACATTGTATCGGTATTACCAATCAAAAAGCAATCAACGATCGCAATGCTGCTTCGATATAACAAAAGTCATACTCCTAGTTACTGATAGGTATATCTAAACCGCCGTTCTAATTCAATTTCCCTCAGGGCTCACTCCTTCAAACTAATTGGGCCTAAAATAATATAAGTCGCAAAGCTGGAGGCTTATGGTAATGGAATGAATTTGGAATTATTAATCAATACCGCCTATGATATCATAGAACACGAATTAAAATGGCTGGGATTTTTTTACGGTGGTCGAGTTTGTATTTTTTGCTGGAAAACTGAGAGAAGAGTCAGCGTTTTTCAGTTGGAAAAATTCTATGCTGACGTCACCGCTTTTTTAAATATTTACTTGACTTTAGTGGATTCTGGTATGACCCAACCAATAGGATAGAATAGACTTTTATCTATGAAACGGAATTTTAATTCTTTTTATGAATAAATTATAAAGTTTATCTACTTTTTTAATATTGGATGTGATGAAATGAACTACCTATACCTACCCTTACTAGTACCTTCTCTTAGGAAGTTCATTTGAATAATTAATAATCCCTTATTATTTTTTATTACAAAAGTGGTTTTGAACTGTTAACATAGCTTCGCGCAAAAAATAATTAAAGGCAACAAAACAGTATCCCTCAACGCCGCCTTAGTGCTGTCGGGGTTGCTTCCGCTGGATCTTCGGATCCAAGAAGCCTCCCTGCTTTTTGAAGCAAAGCGTGGGAAACCCCAGGCAGCACTAAGGGGCAGGAAGGTTGAACAGCGAGCCTCGTTAATGACTGACACCCACCCCAGCAGGATGCTAAATTCTAAATTTACTTGTTTGGACAACGCGGAAGAGGATGGTAAACTGGCAGAAGGCTTAGTGAGGATCTATACAGATGGTAGCAAACTGGAGGGGAAAGTTGGAGCCGCCCTGACCTGTTGGGAAGGGCCGATTGAAACGTGTACCCGGAAGTTCAAGCTGGCGCCATACTGTACAGTCTTCCAAGCCGAGCTGTATGCCATCCTCCAAGCGACAGAAATTATTATTGGCAGAAAGTTTCAGGAAACCGCCGTACTCAGCGATTCGAGATCTGCACTCCAGACGCTACTTGATCCGGACTCTTCACACCCAATCACAAAGGCAATTCAGGGCAACCTACAGTTTCTTAGAGACAACCACCAGCTAGTCTCACTATTTTGGATCAGGGCCCATGTCGGTGTGAGAGGGAACAAGAGGGCGGATCAACTAGCGAAGGAAGCGGCTCTCAAGCTGAAAACTAGATCGGACTATGACTGCGGTCCCGTCTCGTTTGTTAAACGCCACATCCGGGCGGAAACAATCGAGAAATGGGACTGCAGGTATAGATCTGAAAACACGGCCGAAACCACCAAGGTCTTTTTCCCTGATGGGGTGGTAGCTTACGGTGTGGTGAGGAAGATGTCCATCGATCGATTAGCGTCGCAAATACTGACTGGCCATGGAGGATTCTGTGCATACCTGCACAGATTCAAGTGCAGGGATAGCCCCTCCTGTATTTGTGACCCGGCAGCGATCGAGGACATCTTTCACATCATACTAGACTGTCCAATTCATAGCATCGACAGGCACACTCTGCAACAGAAAATTGAAACAAAACTGAGCAAAGACACCCTAAAGCAAATAATAAACAATAAGAAAGAAAGAATGTTATTTATGGAGTATGCCAAAATGGTGGCGGACATGTAATAACAAGAAATAAAGATTAACAGGTACAATTAGCACCAAAGACCACAAAAATGGCAGATAGGTAATTAAAATGTACAAGTATATAGATGTTAAGAAGAAATTTGATGATCATGTTGCAATACAGTTTTATAGAAAATAACATACATATGAATGATATTATTATAAGAATGTAAAACTAAGAGAATGTTATGTATTAAAATAGGAAACAAATTAAAAGTAGAAATTAAGCATAATGTAAACAAAGCGATAAAATGTAAAGAAATAAGACAATGTAGGAAAAATTGGAAAGGAAAATAATATTATGTATAGTAGAATTTAAGCATATTTTAACACCAGTATAGAGATAATGTTATTAAAATAAGAAATATAAAACAGTATGCAAAAATGAACAATAAGAAGAAGAAGACTGTATTAGTTATTATAATTAAACATTGTAATATCAGAGTAAAAAAGAAAAGAGTCAATGATATACAGCTTTTAAAGCTACAGTAAAAAAGAGAAAATAAGAAATAAAAGAACGAAAAATGGCAAAAAAAGTCCTGCCAAAAAGCGGGGAGAAAGTAAAAAAAAAAAAAAACTGTCAACATATCTATACTTATAATAAAACTGTAACAGGTCCAATACTGTACATTGAAGATATTTTGAAAAAAATTTTTGGAGGGCTCTCTAGAATCGATACTGAAGCCAAAACTGTATTTTTTTAAATTTTTGTCTGTCTGTCTGTCTTTCTATCTGTATCACGTCCGCTATGGACTCCGAAACTACTGAATGAATTCAAATGAAACTTCGCATGATTTGAGTTCATATTACGAGGAAGGTCAACGTATATTTTTTATCCCGAAACTCAGCACCGTTCCCTTGGGAGAGGGGATGAAAGTCAAAATGTGTACTTGGTTGTTATTCATTAACGCGTAGTCCGATTTCATTCAATTTTTTATGTTAGATTGGAGATACTTTTAATATTGTTGCGTAAATATTTCAAGGTCGTCGGTTTTGTAGAAATAAGTAAAATAAATAGGTAAATAATAGTTCAAATTGTGGGTATTGTCTAAAAATTCTCATCATAGACATCTATTATGAGAATTTTTAAACAACATACAGTTTGAGCTTGACCATGGCGCTTATATAAAATTATTATTGTTATAAACTCTAACCGGGAGAGCCGGTACTAAATATCTTAATAAAGCTACTTTTCTAAATAAATTATTAAAAATTAATTACTGACCCCGAGCGTCATTTTCTCTAATATAAAAATGAAGGGGTGACTGATAGACTGACGCCCAGCTCAAGCCACTGGACCTAGAGACTTGAAATTTTGTAATTTTTGTACTTACCTAGGTACATAGACTTTACTACAATGTAAACATCCACTAAGAAAGGTTTTTGGAAGTTCCATTCCTGAAGGGGTGAAATGGGGGTTCAAAATTTGTATGGAATAAAAAAAATACACATTTCAACTTGAAACTTCGTGGTGGGAATACTTCTAAACCCAAATGCTTATTTCGTTTTTAATACGTGAATCGTGGTTTTCTGAAATTCAAGCCCTTAGGGGTTAAATGGGTAAAAAAAAGCCCAAAATTGATGTGGGTGTCGTTATTGAGGTTTTATTGGATGTTGATTGCGATAATGGCATTTATTTTAAAATCCAACATGGTAGACATTATTCAATCCCTCAGGGGATGAAAACGGGGTTCAAACTTTGTATGGAAAAAATATAAAATAGACAATCCGACTTGAAACTATAGGAGTACTTCTGTAAACAAATAAGCAAACGCATATTTCGTGATTTCTGAAAATCAACCCTTTGGAGGGTAAATGGGGTATAAAAAGCCTAATATCGATATAGAAGTCCTTAATGAGGTTTTATGGGAGTTGATTGCGAAAATGGCATTTGTTTTTAAGTTCAATAGGGTGGAAATGCTTAAAACCCCTAAAGGGCTGAAATAATACGGTAACGGGAACAAGAACGAAAATGAGTACGGGAACGGGGCAAGAACGGGTTATGGATATCGTACTAATATTATAATAATGTGAAAGTAACGGAATATATATTCTACTTATACAACGTATTACAAAAATACCCCTAATCCCGAATATGGTAGATAGGGACCATCGAACTGAACAACTTTTACTATTGGACCAACTCTGAAATCATTTAATTTTTGGAACACGTTGTATTATAAATGTGAAAGACGGCTTTGTCAAACAGAACGCGTACTTAGCGCGCGCTAGAGCGCTATCCTGACGTCGCGCTATAGCGCTGAATTGTGTTGTAGGACGTGCATAGTTTCATATCAAACACAGCGCCAGCGCTGCGTACTGCTAGCGCCTACAATACAATTCGGCGCTATAGCGCAACGTCAGGTTAGCGCTCTAGCGCGCGCTAAGTGCGCGTTCTGTCTGGAGACGGCAGAACGGATTTGGAATAGCACACAGATAGTTTTACTTTTTATCCTGGTCAAAGGTTCCTTAATGCCCACGCAGACGAAGTTGCGGGCAGAAGCTACCTTTCGCCCGCGACTTCGTCTGCGTGGACATTTGGAAAATGGTCCCATAGTAAAAGTTGTTCAATTTGATGGTCCCTCATATTCGGCTTTGTAAGGCAACCCAACAGTTTGTATTGATTTAATTTAAATAAAATCCAAAGGTAGTTATGAACACATTTATATTAATAAAGATTAAGAACAAAATACAAAACAGAGTTTTGGTAGCTTGCGATTGAAATGGTTTTAATTTAAATTACCCGTAGGAAAAAGTTCCTTACATTCATATTAATTTCTCAACTATAATGATCTAGCTACATTTTGCAATATATTTTTTGTAAGAAAGTAAAGAATTAATTAATGTTAGCCAAGTTGATGACTAATAATATGACATCAATAAATACAAACTGTTTGGTATAGCCTTACAAAGGCCTTACGAATATGAGGGACCATTAAACTGATATGGGACCATTTTCCAAATGTCCACGCGGACGAAGTCGCGGGCGAAAGCTAGTTTGAAATAAGTACATAATTTTAGCCAGTAGTACTTAATTTTTTGTTTGAAATTGTTGTTTTTATTGATCCTTCCTAATTAGATTTTTGTAATCGATAAGTATTCAAGAAAATTAAATTATATTTGTGATACTTCGTTTCACATAATACTTCTACAATAATTTCTAGGCAGTTAATATGTATGAAACTTTGCCACAGAACGAGGTCATATTTGGGAGCACAAAAACCTTGAAAATTCGACTTTCACTACTTTAAAAAAAAAAGAACCGTCGACGCCGCCTTTAAAATTCAGTTAGTTGTAAATTGTTACACCGCACCTCGGGCACTGTCAACAGCCCAGTGTAGCGTTCTGGGAGTAAAGGGTGTAGCTTAGGTTGATAGCTTATAATATTAGCATTTTATTATCTTAATAGATATAATAGTCTAACTAATGGGAACGTATACTTAATATTAGAGTCAATAACAATTTTATTATTATCGCAGTTAAAATTGTACTTACACAAAATAAAATAGGTACATGTACATAGTTCAACTTAGAATTTAGAACCACGATGGCAGGTTGCATTGTTCTCAAGATGAAAATCATATTTTTTAATGGTTTGAGGCAAACGTTATTTACAATGGGGATCTAAGACAAAAACCTCGGAAACGATAGCATAAGTCATTCAGAATACAATGATTACTATTTTTTTATTTGTTATTATTAAGCATTCGGAAAAACTTAATGGTTATTTTACGGTCATGGTTTCATAACAAAATTAAAAAGTTCAAAGTCCTCGTTTGACCGAATGTAGTTTTTTTACCTTTGATGAACTTTAAAATCCGACTTGGAAGCATATTTCGCAATAATCGCGATTATTTAATAGTAGCGGCCACCCGCAGTTTCACCCACGTGGTTCCCGTTCCCGTAGGAATGTCAGAATAAAAACTATTCTATGTTTTAATCTAGGCTATCTACTATTATCTATGTGCCAAATTTCAAACCAATCCGTTCAGTAGTTTTTGCGTGATTGACAAACAAACATCCAAACCCACAAACTTTCACATTTATAATTGACCGAGCGAGCACGAAGTGCGAGCGAAGCGTTTCTGCTTCAGTTTGGGCAAAAATTATTTCGGCTGTCTGTTCCAGCCTGCGCATTTCTCAACCGATTCTTGTGAAATTTTGTGAGCAGGTTCGAAAATTATATAGATTTTTTTTTGTCAAACCAGTTTTTTGAAATTTTTCAAAATAGCGGAGATATGGTAAAAAAACCTATTTCAGTCCGGTTTTCCAGCGCTGTATGTTCTTCTCTACAGGTCGCATTACTCAACCGATTCTCGTGAAATTTTGTGAGCAGGTTCGAAAATAATATAGATTTTTTTGTCACGCCAGTTTTTTGAAATATTTCAAAATGACGGAAAAATGTTAAAAATACATATTTCAGTCCGGCTTTCCAGTGCTGTCTGTTTTCCTCTACAGGTCGCATTTCTCAACCGATTTTCGTGAAATTTTGTAAGCAGGTTTGAAAATTGTATAAATTTTTTTTTGTCAAGCCAGTTTTTAATTTTTTTTTAAATGGCGGAGATAATGTAAAAAAATCATATTTCAGTCCGGATTTCCGGCGCTGTCTGTTCTCCTCTACAGGTCGCATTTCTCAACCGATCCCGGTGAAATTTTGTAAGCAGGTTCGAAAATAATATAGAATTTTTTTGTCATGCCAGTTTTTTGAAATTTTTCAAAATGACGGATAAATGTTAAAAATACATATTTCAGTCCGGCTTTTTCAGTGCTGTCTGTTTTCCTCTACAGGTTGCATTTCTCAACCGATTCTCGTGAAATTTTGTAAGCAGGTTTGAAAATTGTATAGATTTTTTTGTCAAGCCAGTTTTTAATTTTTATTTCAAATGGCGGAGATAATGTAAAAACATCATATTTCAGTCCGGATTTCCGGCGCTGTCTGTTCTCCTCTACAGGTTGCATTTCTCAACCGATTCCGGTGAAATTTTGTAAGCAGATTTGATAAATATATATATTTTTTTTGTAGAGGCAATTTTTCGAAATTTATTTAAATGACGGAGATATGTAAAAAAACTTTTTTGAGTCCAGCTTTCCGGCTGTTTGATCTCCTCTACAGGTCGCATTTCTCAACCGATTCTGGTGAAATTTTGTGAGTAGGTTCGATAATTATATATAACTGTTTAGTCAAGCCAATTTTTCCAAATTTTTAAAAATAAAATAATCATCCATTTTGGAAAATTATCAAAATTAGAAGCACCATCTAGCTGCGAATACCTACGTACCTACTGTGTGTTTTGAAAACTTCATGGCGACATTTTATTTTATTTTATCGCGAGGTCTACAGTTCACAAAGCCACTAGTATTAGTAGGATTAGGTTTTATATTATATATTTTACTAGTGGCCGCCCGTGACTTCGTCTGCGTGGAAACGTTTTTTTGCTATCCTTCGGGAACTATACTTTCTTTCGGGATAAAAGGTACCCTATGTCCTTCTCTGTACCCCTGACAACGTGTATGCAAAATTTCATGATGATCGGTTCAGTAGTTAGGACGTGAAGGCGTAACAAACAAACAAACAAACAAACGGACTTTCGCATTTATAATATTAGTAAGGATTTCGGGATAAAAGGTACCCTATGTCCTTCTCTGTACCCCTGACAACGTGTATGCAAAATTTCATGATGATCGGTTCAGTAGTTAGGATGTGAAGGCGTAACAAACAAACAAACAAACAAACAAACAAACAAACGGACTTTCGCATTTATAATATTAGTAAGGATGTTATGCAATTTATTACAAAATCGATTATGTTCAGATTATGTTCTCTTACTTAATATTTGATTAAAAGTTTAATCAATGTTGTGTTGAAGTTATTAGTATGTAGATACGGAAATCAACGAAGTAGACGGTATGTAGATAGTCTGTTTATACCGCCAGTTGTCGCCTCATTCGGCCGAGATTTTCAATCCATCCGGCAGTTAATTAGATGATAGCGGCCAGGAAAAAGGCCACTGACTCGAAAGATAAACCCGTGGCGCTTATTCCTCTCATTTCCCGTGTTAAGAACTCGCTCTGCATGTGCTAAGAAACATTTCCACTCGATATTGCACCTGAACATCTGTACTGTGAGTCTGTTTTTCTTTGGTCTACTAAATTAGTAAAAGTTATAGTCAAATGAGTCGTGAAAAGGAAAGCAGACTGCGCGTTTTTTAATAGTTTAACTGCTTAATGTTTAGTCTGGTGTTTGTGATTTATTTAAATTGTAATAAACGTGGTACCTATACTATAGCAGTGCACGAATATTTTTGTTTATGGCAAGCTAGGGTTGCCAACCCTACGTATCCTACTATATGCCGGGCTTGCCTACTATATTTTTGGAAAAAATATATAGTAGGCAAAACTAGGCCTATATTTTTACAAGTGAAAAAATAAACAAAAGCAGTAAAATAAATATTACTTATATGCACAATAGTAATTGCATTTTTTTTGTGTTTATGGCTATTGAAGAAATTATGAAAATTTTTAGTAAGTATTATATTTATGAAATATACAACTTTTTTAAAATCGTTCATACGAAACGGCAACCTAATATTTTTTTTTACTTTTTCGCCATCTACTAAATGTTTACATGTAATAATCTTGAAAATACCTTATTTGATGCAAAACAAGTTGGCAACCTTATGGCGAGCGTAGCATATATCATAAACATCAGTTACATATCTTTTATGAAATAGGTATCCAGCAGATGTGTACCGTTTTCTGATATGGACTTTGAGTTTTAGTTTTAATCAATTCCGTTTATTTTTCTGTATGGAATTTAAATGAAACATTATTGAATTATCTGATGTTAACAATAATAGGTTATTGAAAACCAGTTTAAGCTTAGATTTTTGGTATTAAGTACAAGTAGGAGTTGTTTTATAATGAGGTGTGCTAAGTTAATTCGTAAATAAGACAAGCTTTTTTAAATGTTGTTACTAAAGGTCATTGGGTATTTTGTTCGCACGGTTGACCTATGGCATACACAAACGAAATATGGCCAGATATGTAGATAAATGTATCTGCTATTCAGTGATATGGGTCGCATTCTTCCAGACCATTTTTCATTTTTTATCATTATATCATAGCATTTCAATAATAAACAAAATAAAATAAATAAATAAAGACAATATTACGTTTATTATGCTTGTATTACACATTTTCACAATGCTGAAAGCAAAAACTTCTATTTTATTAACAAAATTTTAATAAAATTATAAATGTACTCGCACACATACTGTAAAATAACTTTTTTCTGCCGGTCGGTACACAAAAAAATATACATATTTTGAAAAGTGGGATTGAATTCTTCAATTTAAATCTGGTTTGGTTTCTGTACGCGAACTTTCAACAAGCTGGCCATATGCCCAACGACCTTTACTGTAAGAAGTTTTAAAATATCTAGTTATGTACCTAATGATCGACGTTTGATAAAAATGAGACATAATGTTACACCCGATACTTATTCCGTTACATAATATTTTGTAACCAAACAAATAGTAGGCCAGCTGTGCTCGTTTCATAATACACCTACTCTATTTATTTTTAGCGGTATACCTATAAAGTTTTCGTTTACCATAAACTCTACTGTCATAAAACCTCTGTACATCGTCTCAATAAAGATTTATTTTACGGTTATTTTGGATGAGTACATTCTGAGCGATCATTTGTCCCGACGAACCTCACCTAAAATGAGGGAATGTGTTGCCAACATAACGACGAACGGGGAAATATTTCGCAATATTCACCTTTATCGGCAACGAAACACGGACCACTGTTGATATGAGTGATGTGCTGATTGTTGTACAAGCTTGCGTCTTTTCTTTATTTAATAAACTTACAACATTACTGAACGTAAACACTATGTCATTAAACTCACTTGCATGTTTAGATAACAAGACCGAGCTTTTTTTATATTCAGATAGGTAGGCATTTGGTGTTTCTTTTGCTCTTTTGATTATTTCAATACGAGCGGCCGCCCGCGACTTCGTCTGCGTGGACAGTTTTTTTGCTATCCCTCGGGAACTGTGCGTTTTTTCTGGATGAAAGGTACCCTATGTTCTTCCCTGTACCCTTGACAACGTGTTTGCAAAATTTCATGATGATCGGTTGAGTAGTTAAGACGTGAAGGCGTAACAAACAAACAAACAAATAAACAAACAAACAAACGGACTTTCGCATTTATAATATTAAGTAAGGATTTACATGGGACTGTTTCAGATGTTCATTCAATCACGCAGGTAGGCCTTAAAATTCGTATTCGCATCGTTTATTATGTCCATAGAGCATTATAGAGTAATTAATATTTTTACAACTAATTAAAGGTATGGAAAGTGTTTCAAAAATATAAATTTTATTGAGTTAATTAGCGCACCATCAATGGTTAATTATACTATCCAACAAAATGGGAAATTAATATAGCCAGAACAAGCTACATTTAATTTCGAAGCCCGGCAAGTAGTCACAACAGACACTTCTGAGAATTTTGGCTAAACGATGAAAATTTAAGACAAACCGCTCATTTGTAATTTAGGAATTCATTCTTGCAAATGAAAATCTCTAAAGGGGCCGATGTGAAACTTTACAACTACTTTCGTAATTGCGTCCAAAGTTGGGAAATGAAAAGAGCCCCTGGCTGTCGAGTTAAGATGACGGAGTCAATATCCCACAGGAAGAGGTAAAGAAACCCGAATTTGTGGGAACGGAATCTATTTCACTCAGTGAATACCTCTTTAAGTTCAAAGTTAATGTACCTAGTATTGAATTGCAACAAAATTATGTTTCCGTTTTGAAATAAAACACGTTTTTCAGTTGATTAATGTAATTAGAATCAAAGGACACGTCATGGTAATCTTCACAAATGCTCGATCTTTTTTTGAGTGATGCCCATTTTCCAACCTAGCTATCCAGCCCAGGCTGGATGTTGGGAATTTTATGTGTCATTTTCCAACCTACGTTGGAAGTTAGGAACCAAGCCCTCGCTTTGTTTCGGTTCCTTCCTTTTTTTTGCCAAATGCGACCTTCCAACAACACCCAAAAAGAAAACAAATACCTTACAGTCGTCACCTCCAATCTCCAAAAGTCTCTTCCATCCCGTTCGAGTCCCGTCATCGGTGTAAGAATCGCGCTTGAATTTATTTCCGCACGCATAAATTTTTTGTGATAACTCCTAAGATATTCATTTAAATGCAATGGTGTAGAAGGTTAAAATAATGTGCGTAAAATACGTAAGGTAACTAACGTATTTAAGTTGATAAGGATTGATACTGTATCGTCTGTATCCTTCTATAGTATATTATTGGACAAGTTAGCTTAGGTTGCTTATTGCACACAAGGTTGCGGGTTGCAGCCCGAGCCGCAGGCGAGGGCGTAACTCAGCCGAGTGTGCAATGAGCAAAAGCTCACGAGTTTCATACGACGTTTTTCAACACATTTGCGAGGAAACTACAAAGTAATTTACCACACAGCAACAAATAGGACAAAAACAAAATATGACAATTATGGGAAAAGGCGCGTAGGTTTTTTTTTTGTTTTTTTCACACGCCCAATGCAAGAATATTTTGCGAAAAAAAGGTGAGGGAGCATACAACCTACTTCAAAATTATAATTTTAATTGATGAAATGCAAATATTTTAGCATTTTATAGCAAAATATTGTGAATTATGAATAATTTGATAATAATAAATATTTGTTTGACTTAATTAAGGACTTACACATTTAATTATTTAAAAAATGAATATGAATTTTCAGCGGTATAAAACATCTTTGTTGTTATTAAAAATATAACTATACTACCCGGTTAAATTCGGAATGCTCTGTTTACTCGCATAGAACTTGCAGTAAGGTACTAATTTAACTTTGTAGGGATAATTCTATAACAACCTAGTGTTTTATATATTACTAGCTTCCGCCCGCGACTTCGTCCGCGTGGATATTAGAGAAAATCTTTAGGGAACCTTCAACCAGAATCCGACCAGCCGTTTTTACGCGATTAGGCGGGTCACCACCACTGGTCATTCCCATTCCCGTTCCCGTTTCGTCCCGCTCCCGTTCTCGTTTCCGTTACCGTCCCGTTCCGTTGCCATCCCATCCCGTTGCCATCCCGTTCCGTTCCGTTCCCGTCCCGTCCCATTCCGTTTCGTTCTCGTCCCCGCTCTCGTTCTCGTTCCCGTTCCCGTTCCCGCTCTCGTTCCCATTCCCGTTCCCATCCCCGTCCCGTTCCCATCCCCGTCCCGTTCCCGTTCCCGCCCCGTCCCATTCCCGTTCCCGTTCTCTTCTGCTCCGTCCAGTTCCCATTCCCGTTCCTTTTCTCCCCGTCCCCTGGGGCTGAATCATGCATGTCGTCATACCAGAAAACCCCAATAACGACATCCATCTCTATTTTTAGGTTTATTTACACATTCACCCCTATTTCATCGCCATAGGGGTTGAAGTACTAACAATATCAATATACGTTGCGTTAGATTTTATTCCATAAGCCTTTACTATAAATTAAGTGATTTTTACTTCGAAAATGAAGGATTTTTATCCATACACAACTTCATACCCCTTTTTACCCCTTCGGGGGTAGAATTTTGAAAAACGTTGAGACCCGTATTTATTAATTTTCAATCGTCAGCCTAAACACAACATTTGAAAATCCTAGCTTCAAAACTGAGGGACTTTCATACAAACTTTCATCCCTTATTTCACTCCCTTAAGGATGGAATTTTCAAAAATCCTTCCTTAGTGGATGCCTACACTGTATGAGGTATCTGTGTGCAAAATTTCAAGTCTCTAGGTCCAGCGGTTTGGGCTGTGCGTTGATAGATAAGTCAGTCAGTCAGTCAGTCAGTCATTCAGTTTACGATTTTATATATTAAAGATTGCACGCGTTTGTTATAGCTCGGTTTATGGCCCTAAAAGCGATGTATTAGGGCTCACTTTACGAGCAAGTGTGTTGAAAAATATCTTTCCAAATTACCGCATTTTACGTGACCAATTTTGTTAGCAGATATAATGGTTTTAGTAAGTTATTCTTAAAAGGTAGATATATGCTATTGCAGATTTTTTCTTAGATCTATAATAGAGGAACAATTCCATCACACATTACTTTGCTATAGCTCAAAAGGTTTACGCAGCGTTTTCAAATGCAAGCTCCCAGACGGCTTAATTTTTTCCGACTTCTTCAGCAATTATCAACATATTTCTGCCAAATATACATAAAACCTCAACTTATTATACTTTGGTACCTTCCTCAGGAATTACTCTATCTATTGGTGAAAACCGTATGAAAATCCGTTCAACAGTTTTTGAGTTTATCGCGAACAGACAAATAGACAGACGCGGCGAGGGACTTTGTTTTATAATATGTAGTGATATGTAATATATTCCCATTATCCAACTTGAGGTAGGTTGGAAAATGAAACAAATAATTCCCAACATCCAACGGGATGGACAGCTAGGTTGGAAATGGGAATAAGCCGATCTTTTTACGTTCATTCGATCAAGTTCAAACAATGTTTGTTCAAACCTCAGAAACTTTAGCTTTATTGTAAATTCGAGCATATTTGTAGGCCGCCTTTTAGGTTTAGTCCCTAAAAATGCCTAACGCGATACCCTACTAACCCCTACGCCTTCATAATATTATGAAGTTGGGAACTATTGATCTTTTTAATTTTATCTGTGTATAATAAATACTCTTTTTAATAAATTGACTTTTAAAGGTACATTGCCTTGAATGCTTTATGGCTCCATACATGCGGACGTGAAGCAGCCGCTTACTTGTCTGTTATCACCCGCATGCCAGCCGAACCTGCATGTGGGTGAAAATCCGCATCACAGGAAAAGCGGTCTTAATCGCTGGCATTCTTATTTTAAGAATATTTGAATTGCAAAAAGAAAAAGAGAGCAGCACTTATAAAGTAAGTGGTTGAGTGAAACTAATGCAACTAAAGGAAAACTATTAATGAGACAAGACTTATTTGAAATACTTACTTCTAAATATTGTATAAAATATGATATTTAATGATAAATACTTATAACTTTGTAGGCGATTAACTAAAGGTTTTAGGAGGATATTACATTACATAAGCAGCAATTATTACATTGTAAGTGCGTTTATGCCGTACTCAAATTCAAATGCCATTTGGTTTTTTTTTTGAGTCTTTTGGACTTATCCCTTTTTAGTTAGATGCAAACAATCTCAAGTGTCGAAAACAAAATAGTGGAATAGCGAATACAAAGTAAAATTCTCATTTTATTGTATACTAGTTAGTTATTAATGCCTCGCATTGTTCCCTTTGTTACTACTGCTGTTATCACTAACTCCATGTGAGTGTTCAAAAGGATGTCACCAAAAATGGCTCAAATGATGTACCGAGGTACACTCTGCGGAAAAAAATACTTTATAATACCCTGAGTAATATACCAGTAATATTTTTTTCTAGTAATTTGGAGACGAGGAAAAAAAATTAAAAATGCTCTCGATATAAGAACCTATTACATAGATTATATCATAACATTCAGCTCCTTGATACTTGAAAAAACTGTCAAGTTGACAGCTGTTGTCATTGTCAGTTGAAGTTGATTTTATTAAATTCAGAAGTAGGAATATGACGATTCTCTCATGACGTTTTGTTTGACAGTTCTTTTGACGTTTTGTTACTTACAGGCATAAAAACTGTTCCCACAGTGTAGATTTGAGAGGTTAGACTTTTTTTGCCTATTAATTCCGATGTGTAATGATATTTTTTAACATGTTTAACTAATATAAATGAACATTTGCGTTATTATCGCGTTATTTGCGTTAATATCCAGTATTGCCATATTATAATTTGAATGTGTTACAAGTCGTTCACACTTTTAATGATTTATTTCTAAGTTTTAAGTAAAGATTGAGCTAAAGTAACGTCATATTCGGAATCCTCGAATTTTTCTCTACATTTTGGTATACATGTACCTCAGGTACATAAAATGGGCTGAAATGTATGAGCGATAAGCGACCTCCTTTAACCTCTTACTTGGAGCAGAGGCAAACTGCAATTAGAAACCTTGAACGTAACGTTTGACTAAGTTTTAGTTTTGACTTACTTTCAGTAAGTACCATTTTTTTTATTATGAACAAAAGATAATGGAAGGACCTTCTACGATTTATTAAACCAGAAACTTAGTTAAAACATCAAAATATGGCATTAATAACCTCGGAAAGTATTTGATTTCAACCTAAAATGCAAAAATATACAACGTGTTACAAAAATACGAGTAATGCCGAATATGGTAGATAGGGACAATCAAACTGAACAACTTTCACTATGGGACCAACTCTGAAATTGCAAAAAAAAAAACAGCTATTTCATACAATTTAACATATTCGTTATCAATTTTTGTATAAAACAGCTGTTTTTTTTCGCGATTCCAGAGTTGGTCCCACAGTAAAAGTTGTTCAGTTGGATGGTCCCTATCTACCATATTCGGCATTACCGTATTTTTGTAACACGTTACGTTGTATACTGCTATCTATTTATTACTAGTATGATTACTAGTATGTAGATTCTTACACTTTGGAAGTGACAAAAAATGTGAACAGGATTTCTTAAGAATAAATTTCAATTTTTTATCCTAATAATATACTTAGTTCGCCAAAAGTATTACTTTCGTTTTAATTACGCCTTGGGCAGTAGATGTTCGGTGTCGACTTATGTAAATTCCACTCCAGGACCCAATGAAGCGAGCTTCCATTTAGAAGGGACCCACTGATCTGTAACTCAGACTTCAAAAGCTGATTGTCACTAACGCACCAAATTAATTGTATTTTCTACGTTGTATTTCAGGCATTTTTTGTTTTCAGACTTTGGTAAAAAATATTGATACTCTTCAACTCAGTGATGATACGAGTAGGTAGTGATAGTTGTATACAGGGTCATTTGTAAAACACCAACAACCTCGCAGGAGTAGATTACTAACATTATTAACAACAACATTTGTTCTACGACTTTTCCGAAAACAGACAAAATATCGTCTTTTTATACAAAACTCGATCAGCAGTTCGGGACATTTGTATAGAGAGTCGATTTGTTTTATCGATTTTCGGAAAAGTCGTAGAACAAAAGTTGTTGTTTATGTTGTTAGTAGTCTACTCCTGCGAGATTGTTGGTGTTTTACAAATAACCCTGTATAGTCAACGCATCTACAGGAGAGCTCTGATTCTGTGCACAAATCCTTATCAACATGGCCACTCTTTAAACAAAATAGCTAGACAGCTGCGAAATTTCAAGAATCAAAACGGCAATGCACTTCGTATTCAGTATGACCTTCAATATTAGCGGGTTTTTAATATTTTAGTCAGTTTTAGAATACAAGCATTTGCTAAACTAACTAATCTTGTATATTTTAATATAGTAATGTTCTTATTGATTCACAAACGAACTTCATAATAATACGGTTAAAACCTTTTCACTGAGAACGGCAGATTGGCTGGCGCCGCCTCTGCTCATAGGGGAACCGTCGCTGCAAGCTTTTTGCGTCAGATTTTAATAAGCTTTGGGCTTTAGCGCCGCTACCACCCTTGGAAAACATAAATAACTTTAATGTTATTATCCTTATTATCTGTTTGATCATTCGCCTGGATGGGGACATAAATCTGGCGTGACGTGTAATTATATTTGAGCCGATCGGTTTCTGATTAAAATAATTGCTAGTATATCAATGTGTCGATTATCGATATGTAATCTCTGTTAATCGTATGCGTTTAGATTATCGCTTGTGGGCGATGTGGAAGTATTTTTCACTCATTAACAATATAATAAACTAAGCTTGTTTTAATTAATAAAAAGTGCGAAACGAATATTTTTTTCTCTAAGTACTTTATTAATCATTTCTTCACTCACTTCTTGATGATACACAAATCACATAAGTCAATTATTTAAGTTAATTCAGTTTAAATATATACATATACATCATTATCATCTCATGAATTACCTACATACCGTTAAAATAAAACATAAACATCCAGGTAATAAAAAAACCTTAAATAAAGATAATGTTTCCTAACTATGTAAGTAGTTAATGAAATCTAAATTCCACTTATCCTAACGATGTCATTCGAAAAAAGATTTGGCCCTAGAAAATCTCTTGGGTCTGAGATGATGAATCGAATCGAAATAAAATCTAGATCGTAACAAGATTAGTGCTCCCCAGTGAAACCGAATCGGGTTCATCGATATTGCATTACACTTTATTAATAATCGAGATATCAAGAGAAATTGGAAGTATAAATCCCTTATGTACGAGTTGCGTCCTTCCTTACTAATAATATTGCCTGTATAAGTTGTATCGAAACTTTTTCTTTGTCAAACTACCTAAGTTACTTTAAAAAGAAGGAGGCCAAACTAAATATTAAAGAAGTTATTTTACAAGATAAAACTGGAAAGTGTTTACACATATTAATAAAATAAAAATACACCAAACACTACAACCACATTCATTTGATTACAAAGACCAGAAACAGTAATTTATACGGGTATGCCGAGAGCGCTTTACGAACAATTTATACATTTTGAGCTCGCTAAATTAAAAAAGTTTGCAATCACTCCAGCCTAAAAACAAATTAAAAATACGCCCCGAGTTAACAAGTGCGGGCGCGAGGCACACTCCAATGTGGCCAAGTTTTTTTTCATATTATTAAGTATGTGCAAAAATAGCACGTAGTTATTATTCGTATCGTATACAGTAAAGCTCTAAATTCAATAACCCAAACTCCATAGTTTGAACTTTTGAACGAACATACTGTTTCAGAAGCAGACTTCGGAAGCTAAGGGCCTATTACGAAACGCTTTGCGGTATGCGTACGATGTTAGGCCCTCCGCTGCGTTGAGCGGGATCCCGGCGCGGGTACACGGTGCGGGAGCCCGTCGCGGGGGCCCGCACCGTTCTCCGTCGCGGACAAACAGCCCGTCGCGGGGACCCGCGCCTTGCTCCGTCGCGTGACCCGCGAGGCGGGCACGCCGCCACACGCAGCGCTGCTCTATGAAAAAACAAGAAACAGCCCCGCTCGCTTGACCCGTCACGCGGGACCCGCAAGCGAGCTCGCCGCCCGCGCCGCGTGCGGCGGGCAATCTGCCACACGCAGCGCTGCTCTATGAATATATACAGGAAACTGCACCCGGAGCGGACGCCCGCGCCGGGATCCCGCTCAAGGCAGCGGGGGCCCTTAGTCCCACTCCGTGACATTATTAACTCATGTATAAATGTTCAAAATCAAGTAAAATAGATCAACTAACATCGTCCGACTATCGTGATTCTTTTTTGTAATGGCCCTCTGCGGTTATTAGTGACCTTCTCTGTAAGTAAGTAATATAAATAAAAAATGGAATAATGTTGGGAATAGAATTACGAAACACAGTTGCGTTACAAATTTTCACCAATTAAAATTTGTGGAGGGTGCTGAGCTGAAAATTATACGGAAAGTAGGTACGGATAGGGTGACCATGAGGTCCATGTGAGTTCATAAATACTGACTCATATTTTTTTTATAAATGTAAGATTTAGATAAGTACTTGCCAACCGAATGTTATGAAAAACTGTATATAGTTAGAGAATCAAATACAGTGACAAAAGTTGGCACTTATTAAAATAATACGGCCGTGAGACTGTTTTATTAGCTGTTGGTAAGTGGCGACGGCGACGCCACGGGTAACGTAGTTGAGATTTAAACACCTGCATTTATTATGTTAGGTATCACGCAACCTAAGAGTGCTCTTTTGAACACTTAGCTGGTCTTATGATCAGAGTGAAGCTGTTAAGAACATAATTTTATTAACCATGTGAATGATGTTACATCAGAAAATCAAAAATAAGCTAAAGTTGTAACCAATCACTATCATTTACGACGATTTACGTCGTCGCTCTAAGTGATGGATTTTGAAAAAGCTGCACCCAATTTTCCTTGTCAACTTGGATTTGAACCAGTTATACAGCTCGGTGGCGCAGTGGTTTATAGCCTGGCCCAGCGATTGCGGAGGTTAAGCAACGTTCGCAAGGGTCGGCCATGAAATGGGTGACCAATAATTTACTATCTCGAGCTCCTCCGTGCTTCGCAAGGCACGTTAAGCCGTTGGTCCCGGCTGCAATTGCTGTCGTTAACACCCACCAATCCGCATTGGGCCCGCGTGGTGGGTTACGGCCCGTCCTCCTTATCCACCCATAAGGAAGGCCTGTGCCCCAGCAGTGGGAACATTAAAATGTCTGATGGACATACAGGTTACATTAAGTTCCTTTATTTAATTATATATTTAAATAAATAAATTTCCTTTAAATAACTTGACGGTTTGTTTAATTTAAATTCTTTTAAACAATTTTTAAACTTTTAAACTTTTAAACAAACCGGAGCCTGAGAAAATGTCATGTGAGTATTTGAGGGGGAAGACGCGCATCACGTCCCATTTTTAAATTTTCAATACAAATGATCAAAACAACTCTGCGCGAGCCGTAATGAGAGCGAACTTTGAAAATTCCTATTAAATTATTAAATAGATAGAAGTATAAACAAAACACGCAATACATTAGACAAATACTTCATTAACTCATTAGAAAAATAAAAAATGACTTTAGATTCTATAAATACCAGTCAAAAAACATGTCAAAGTGTACCGATTTGAGCATTTTTTAATATATTACTTCTCTGTAATTTTTTAATTTTTCTCTCCATAGGGAACTCCTTGACAATACAAACAATAAGTGAAAAAGTAAATATGAGTCGTATTCTTAATTGTTACAGTTGAAACGTTTTTGAGAAATTCCTCTGACAAGCAAATTTGAAATTCCACTTGAACAGATTGTCTTCGTTTTAAAATACCTGATAATTTCTTATGTTTTTCTCTCTATACGTCTAATTTAAGAATTTTGCTTCCTAAAACTATAGTTTACATTAATAGTAATGCTTTATATAACTTCGTTGGAAAAACGCTAATTTCTTTGAAATGTGGATATACATACAGCCTTAATGTATTTTTTTAGGGTTCCGTACCCAAAGGGTAAAAACGGGACCCTATTACTAAGACTCCGCTGTCCGTCTGTCTGTCTGTCTGTCTGTCACCAGGCTGTATCTCATGAACCGTGATAGCTAGAAAATTGAAATTTTCACAGATGATGTATTTCTGTTGCCGCTATAACAACAAATACTAAAAACAGAGTAAAATTAATATTTAAGGGGGGCTCCCATACAACAAACGGGATTTTTTTGCCGTTTTTTGCTCGATATTAATAACGACAGCAGGTAGACAGTTGAAATTTTCACAGATGATGTATTTTTGTTGCCGCTATAACAACAAATACTATAAACAGAATAAAATTAATATTTCAGGGAGGCTTCCATACAACAAACGTATTTTTTTTTACCGTTTTTGGTACGGAACCCTTCGTGCGCGAGTCCGACTCGCACATGGGCGGTTTTTTAACTTTACATGGTTGTCCGGCATCTTGTCCTCGAAATGTTGAATTTTTGGATTCCCTAAGTTTCCTCCTGGCCAGTCTGTCCTTGCCGATTAATATTAATGAACTGTGACACGCCGTTCAACATCGCCTGGCCCAGTCGTGTTTCTTTTGATTGTAAATTCTGAGCTTTGCGTACTTGTTGCAAAGTAAACGAATACGTTACGCTACGATGTTTGGAAAAAGGATGCAACTTCACTCCGACTAATGAGGGTAATGCAGAGGTTAAATACGCGTCAGTGTTAGTCAAAGGCAAGTTTCATGTGTATTAAAAGTTCTAAGGTAGATTTTTTCAGGCGTGAAAAGGTAAAAGGCCAACAAAGTTTTTTTTACTTTTATAATATTAATAGCACAGTATACAGAGTGTCCCAAAACTTTGCCACATGGAGGGAAAGTAAAATATTGAAGATAGGAAATTTTACTGAAAGAAGACTTTTGTTTTTAAAAAATAATTTGATATGCAATCAAAGATTTTTGGAAAATCGCCTGCCTTAACTAGGAATTGAATCCACCAAATATGAAAAAAAAAAACAATCTTTTTTACGGATCGAAAAGGTTACTCATTAGGATTATTTTTTCTTGAGTAACATAGCATTTTAAGTAAAAGAGAGACCATGTTTTTAAAGTTTAATTATTACGTATTGTATCAATTTGTATCGTATGTGAATTAAAAAAAAAATCTTAGAAAGCAGTTCCAATTATTTTTAAAAACAAAATGAACTCTTCTTTCAGTAAAATTTCCTATCTTCAATATTTAAGGTACTTTCTCTCCGTGTTGCAAAGTTTTGGGACACCCTGTATATACTGTGTTAGTAGCAGGATATAGTATTATAGAACAGTGTGGGTGGATTTTTTATCAATTTGTGATCTAGTAAATTGTATTTCGCTACCGTATAGTGAGATCATTGCATTATCATCACTCCAAACGTCATTTACCTTGGCATGTGACAGGATCTCAATCGAATTTTCCCGGGTTCGAATAAAAATGGGTTCCTTAAGTGCTATAGCTTCGACAAAAACGTTTACAAACGTGACTACTCAGTTTTTACACGTCTTTGCTATTTTTGTGAAATAAAATAATACTAGGAAAGAAAGACACGTGAAATTTACTAAAAATAAAGAGCGTCACAGTTTGATTATTTATTTTTAATTTTTTACGTCGTTCTAATTGAGCTTATTTCTGTAATCTTCTTATGTACTTAATTAAAAATAATATTCCTTTCACTGTGTTGTTAATCTTTGGAGCACAATTATTATTTTTTAAATAAAAATAAGCTTATTAATAACCCTCTAATTTAATTATATTTTTACAGTAGAAAGGACTTTTTTTCTCCCTGAATATTTAGCTTAGTCGTTTATCGTTCCAAAGTAGGTAGTAGTCCTTTTTATTACCCGACTGCAAGAGGGTTATGTTTTTCGCGCGTATCTTGTAAGTTTGTATGTAATATTTTTTATTACCTCATATCTTTCAAACGGCTGAACAGATTTCCATGATTAACATATCGTTAGATTTGTCTCGTCAGTCCAAGTGTTCTTAAGAAGGTGGCGTTATAAAAAAACCAACATGGCGGCTGTACGGTGCTATAATACGTAGCGAAAATTTTTTTTTTTAGAATACTGCAATATGTGTGTCAAATTAAAGGGCTTATTATAAGGATTTCAAAAAGGTATATCATATAAATAATAACTAAACATAAATAAATAAAAAAATAAATTAAAAAAAAAATAAAAACCCGCCTGCCTAAAAAGACAAGTCAACTGAAAAGATGGAAACAAGATTAAATATTAAAGGCAACATTATAACATGCAGTCGGAGGCATATAACTCAAATCATTCATAATGTCACTTTCTTTATGCATGCCTCCGACTGCATGTTATAATGTTGCCTTTAATATTTAATCTTGTTTCCATCTTTTCAGTTGACTTGTCTTTTTAGGCAGGCGGGTTTTTAATTTTTGATAACGTAGCCGGGTAGTTTCACAAAGACATACCTGGGTGCCCGACGCAACTGCTCGTAACTCGCAGCAAAATATCTACAGAATATATTCTTAATAGTACCAAAAGTGTATAGGTAAGTGCATATTCAGTGCAGTGCAGTACGGTAGGTATAGATAGGACGATATTTTAAATAAGGAAAATGAATCTAGAACGATACAGATCTTTTGTATGGAGACCCAAACATTAAATCCTAAGTAAACGAAACTGCTGCTGATGTAAAAAAGTATGAACCAAAACCAATGTACAAATATATAAAAACAAAAAAAAAAACTATTTGGATAATTTAAAAAAATATGTTTAATTTGTGATACTTTATCATACTGTAAAGTTTTGTCTACTGAGAATTTACTGTGTGGGTCCACTACCTTTTTTTCCTACACTACGAGTGGGTTTCGATCAAACGTAAAATAAAACCCAAATGTTTTTTAATAAGTAAATACGTTATTAGTAATATTTATCTTATTTTTACAGTTCTAATATGTGACGGTGGGGCGTTCAGTAATTCTATAAAAAGTAGTAGGTGTATTTTACTTGCAATGATACAAAATTTTAGCAATAATGTTTTCTTTATTTCACTTACTTTATTCCGATTTTATACTAAAGCACAAACTGCATAATGACAAAACGGACAAAATACAAATTTAGTCTTTCCTTACAACTTAATTATTAGCAAGTGTTTTGAGGATTTGAAGATTCAATTATTGAACCAAAGTCTTTCTACGCCGTTAAATTTAACTTTGAATTTACCTCACGAAAGGATGAAATCAATCTTAGAATTTAAATAATCCCGTGCTTTTTGTACATACTCTTAAGGTTCCTTTGTAGCTCCTTAAAAAAGTAAGTTTATATTATATAAAAAATGTTGTAAGTTTCATTAACATTGGCTCATCCTTGCTACGACGGGAGCCGGTCTAGTTTTTTTTCAAGACGTTCTTAAGATGGCATGGTTGATTAAAATTATCCTAGAAAAGTAGCAACGTCGCAAAGAAATTGAAATTTTACGACAAGATTTAAAATGAAAAAAATTAAAATTAAAATGTTACCTACTAAGGTTTATAATAATTCCAGTTTTACGTTATACTACGAGTACAACCTTGCAAGTGCTTTCAACTCTTTTAGGTATATCATATTCTTTAAAGTAATCGTTCAAAATCTCATCAAAGCTAGAAGATGATAAAATCATGAATATAACATTAGAGGAAAGACAGTATAAATCATTCAGAGAGACGAGAAACCACGCTTATGAATAAACAAACGAAACGAAAAATATTTACCAATTCCTCGGACACCTGCGAGGCTCAAAAGGAAATAAAAGTAAAAAAGATAAGATGATGGATTAAATAAAACGACGTCAAATCGCTAAACGCACAAAGTGAAAGAGCAAAATACGAGGAAAGAGAGATAAAGTAAAATGGCGGGTGCGTCGAGCCACGGAAAATAATGTGTCCGTTGGAAATTACTATGGCGCTGGAACGCTATAGTGGCACAGGAAAGGCGCGAATGTGAGGGCTAAGTGGCTTTTTTCCAAGTTATTTGACGTGTCTTTCCCTTCACATGTTCTCCTTCGCTGTTGCAAAAAATATCGCGCATCACAAAGCGAATCGCGGCGCGCGAGGCAAGAAATGTAATCACTTTCCACATTATCTTCAATGTAAAAAGTTTACAATGTGACTTTTCTATACATTCCGTTAAATCAAAGTCATTTCTTTTATAGCTTTCATTTTGTTCCTTTGATATATCATAATTATCTTCTTCATTGTGAGAATATGTTGCTAATGCATACACATAATTTTGTTACAGCAACGAAAATGAAGAGTGCTAAAGTTAAATATAAAATGCTTCATAAAATGTTCCGTAACAATACGGGTGAGTTTACAGCAAGACATCGAAAAGGCTAAACAGACGTGTAACAAACATGATTGTATTATGCTCATGCAGGGCTTTATTTTTGGATAGCTCGTGTCAGACTTAAATTTAATTTCCAAGAATCTGCAAAAGGAAGTGAAATATTCGTAATTGAAGTTTCAAAAATGAGCAAATAGAAATGATTTTTCGTAGTTTCGACGTCGAATAAATTTAACGGAAATAAAACTGTAATTACACCTGCAGCTCTTTGAAAGCCGTTTTTTTTTTGACTATCATCTTCGTTTTTCGATGAAATGATAAGCGTGTATATTTTCAAAGTGCAGTTTCACAAACGTAGCTCAAAATCAATTGGTGAACCTGGGTTAAATTTTACTTAACCCAAGTTTACAAATTTATTTTAGGGTAAAGATTTAAATGACAGCCAAATAAAATAACATACGTACACTGTGATAAAATAATATGAACTAGGTAGTAGGTACCTATCTAAAATTTATATTTTTAGACATCTTTTACATTCATTGCATTAGTTACATTACATTCATTGCTCATGGCGGAACTTGACAGACTGATCGTACTCGATCACGTTTGTTAAGCAACGCTCGGTCCGGCCAGGTGTGGGATGGGTGACCGTTAAGTAGCATTACAACTGAGCGCTTCCATGCTTCGGAGGCATAGACCATACAACAAGTACTTACGTACCATTGGTTAAGGTCTGTGTTCGGAGGGCACGTTAAACCGTCGGTCCCGGCTGTTGTTATCTGATAACAGTCGTTAAGCCAAGTTGTTGCCACAGGCGGCTTGTTGAACTCTAACACCAGAGGTGGCCACTAATCCTCATTCGATAAGAAGAAAGAAAGATTGCATTAGTTTGATAGTGGCAATATACTTATAAATAAATATATGTTCCGCTGGTTTTGTTTTTTTTCCATCTTCACTGGGAGGAAAAGAAACCCGCTTTTAATTGCCTCTGTGGTCTAGCGTGTAAGACATAAGACACAGGTACATTTATACTTGGTTTGGTTGGTGGTAGGGCTTATTTCAAGTCCGCCTGGCTAGCTACCACCATCTTACCTATATATGACGCCACAACAATGTTTTTTTTTTGTTTCTGCAGTTAGAGGTAAGATAGCCAGTTCCTCAGTGATGAGAATTCCGGGTTTAGTGCGCCTTTGGCCTTATCCTCACTTAACATCAGTGAAGGCCAAGCACTACCCGTTGTGCATAAAAAACCGGCGGAACCAAACCTATTTTTTTTTTCTTGCGTGATTTTTAGTAAGCTAGTCATATATTACTTAGTGGGTACTGAACGCTCTAATACTGTAGGTCAGCTATATGATTAAAAGTGTATTATTGATACAATTAATAATTACCTACAACCACAGTATTGTTTTAAGAATACAGTCTTAAATGCCAACCCTTGGTTATGATGGCTATGGCTACCAAAGTGACGTGTTCGATACCACTAAATTATACTCGTACCTTAAAAATCCTTTCTCATATTCTACGTGTGTTTTGTACAAAGTACTTAAGCCCAAGACGCCCAACATTTTGTTGGTGTACGTTAATTGCGCGGTTAGGGGGATTTGATAGGCCTCATATATTATGCAGGAAGAAATCTGTACCGAGTTTTCCAAGACGTTGTGTTCTAATGAAAGACCTCCTCGCAAGAAAAGTACTTTGCAAGGTTTTGTTAACATCATTCAGGGGAATATTTTTTTGTTGTATTTTTTGTTATAAAAATCTGTTCCGTACGAAAGTTCATTTTCATTGTTTAGTTGTTTAAATAATGTATGTTAATTTTTTTACAATGTATGCCAGGCTTTCAATATAAATACTGACACCACTTATATATATATATATATATATATATATATATATATATGTAAAACATATGTATGTGGAAATATTTTTTTTAAATGTAATTACAATTATCTAACGTACTGGCTGTTAAAATGTTTTAAGTTTTTGAACAGTTTGACAGTATTCCAGATTTCTGTGTATTAAAATGTATTTCGTATAGGTACAGGTATTCCAGATATTGAAACTCGCAGATAAACTAGAAATAAATAAAGAACCGGTCAAGAGCGAGAACCACAGCTGCTTATGTCGACTGAAAAACACATTGCAAACTGTTTATATTACTAAGTAGGAACTTATTCTTCGTTTATTCGTACGGCAAATAGTAGGTAATTATATTAGAACCAGCCACCAATTATTATTGTAGTATTAGGTCGCGCCATCTCATGACCGATAGTGGAACTATTTTTTTCTTAGGTCAGCATGACTGCGCCATCTGTTGACTGGTAGTGAAACTAAAGAATTTTTGTTTGTTTTTTGAATTTCTAAAAAAGCGTGTTATATTGAGACATCGTTTTATTTTTCCTGTAATTTTTACATAAACTACTATCACATACAATTATTTCAGATTTTTCTCTTTGCAAACTTCGGAGATAAGGGGGGGGGGGGGAACGGTATTTTTTTTACATTTTTCATCATAAGTCGAAAACTATGCGGCCTTAGAAAAAAGAAAAAAATGTTTTAAAATGTGCAAATAGCGCTCTTTCATATGATACCCCACATGTCCTAGTCTTCAAATTTTTAAGACCCCTTTTCAGCCCCTGTTGTAAAAATTTTTTTTTATTTCTTTCTTATTTGCAAAATAGTTGGGCAAATGTCATCTTAAACTATACCAAATTTCAAGTTGATACCATTAGTAGTTCTCGAGATATCCAGCTGTGACAGACAGACAGACAGACACACCATAAGGGTTCCTTTTTTACCATTTTGATACGGAACCCTAAAAAATGGGCTTGGATATATTATTCTAGGAACTCTTTATGTTGAACAAAATATCTTTTCTTCTTCAAATAGCATACTTGCATGTATTTGCATAGATGTAGAGTTGATTTAATAGGGTATATCTGAAAATAAAAATACAGGACGGGTAAAATATTGAAGCTTTTATTTACAAAATTACCAACATATAATATCACTTTGGGAATTTGCAGGTTTACTTACATAACGCCGTTAATATACATACTCGTACCTATACAATACTAATTCATAAAAACAATACAAAGGATACAATTCCTCAATTGTTTACATGGTACCTACCTATAAAGTAGGCTATGGTATGCTCGAACTTTCATACAAGAACTATGGAATTAGGACAGTATAAAATAGCATTGCAAAGTCGATCTTAGTTAAAATGTTCATCAATGAAATATTTCATTGACCAGTAAATTTTAACGAACATAGTTAAATTATAATAGGCATAATTATACAATAATATATCAATCAAAAATATTTTGAAATTTATTTAAAGCTTCGCTCAAACTATAAGTTTAGAATGATTTACAATAAAATTCTCATAGAAATAACAACAGAATTAACGCAGCCATACTGAAATTAATTGCAAAAATATATCTGGAATTTTCAAACATTAAAGCTAAGCCATATAATAATTATATTAAAGTCAGATATAAATAACTATTGTTTCTATTTGTTATATGTAATGATCGTATCGAATCGAATGAAATCGTTACAATTACTAACTTTTAAGAATAAAAATTTAACAACAGTGAAATTTATTATTATAAAAGGAAAATTAAGGATTAAAATGAGTAGCGTATTCAGCTTATTATGTGCATTATAATTTGATTTACTAACAATGGTAATTAGTAACTTTAAAATAATAAATCGTAGATTCAAACTATTCATACCAAAGAATGCCGTCAAGTAAATCAATTGTATTAAATTTATTTGGCCATGAGCTATGCCTACAAAGCGTAATTTATATTTATTGTCACAGGTGTGAGAGAAAACAAGAAACAATTATTTATATCCAATATTAAGAAATAAAAATGAACCTATACAATAGTAACGATCGTTATTTACAATTTATTTATGGTAAGTAATAATTACACGTTACACTGGATATCAACATTGTGTGAGTATCTTTTTTTTATCGCGAAATAGATATGTTTCACATGTTACAATAAAATAATGCCTTTTATCACAAATATATCCCTCAATAATTGTGTTTTCAACTGTCGAAATCTACGTACCGAATAAGCTGAGATGGTTAGATAGACGTTTTCGCAGTTTGCGATAGTAGAAAACTTACTGATTAAAGCTAGCCGTAACCTATACAAATAAGTATATTTTGTTAACTGTGTTGCAAAATCATACAATTCCTTTATGTGACTAATGGGGTCTTAATTATTAACGCAATAATGTAAAAACCTTATTATTTCAGGCATAGCTTATTAGTACCATGACCTTTGTATGCTGGAAAAACATACCTTTTTTCTTTTCAATTAACAATACTTATAACTATATAAGTTCATGAAGTTTCTGTCAATTTATTTAATTCCAGTAGGCTTTATAAATTGTATGGTAAAATAGTGTTTTATCTTTGAAGTGTTCACAGTCAGTATTGTAATCAAGATTTTCTGGTGTTTTAATTAAAAGGCTAACGCATGTTAAGGTATCATCACTTGCATACTGTTAGTACAAGAGCTGAGCTTAGTTAATTAGCTAAGTTACACTGGCATTGTTTTGGACCACGATGGTTATTAAGAATATCAGTCTTTTTACTGTGGTCGAGACAGTTGTCATATGCGTTAGCCACACAGAATTTGTTAGGAAATGACTTTTTTAGAAAATAAATATAACGTTATAGAACTTTCCTGTTTTAAATCGGTGTAATGTGGTTGTAGAGCCTGTCTAAGAAGTCAGTTTACATGAGAATTATTAAATTATTTATAAAAACTTATATTGGTAACCCTGTTGGTGCTGTCAAAATTCTAATTGTAAACATAGCTTTACTAAATTTTATTAAGATGGGTATTGGTGGGGTGGTTGGGGATTTAGGTGGGCATTAAAATTATTTTTGAAATTACTTATGTAAACTGACTTTTTAGACAGACTCTATGTAAACTATTTACATAGTTAATTCCTTTGAAACTCATCTTCTTTACTTCACTTTATTCAAGATTCAGGGTGAATTGAGCATTAGATTGAATCGCTAAATTAATTATCATTCAGGCCTCGGATCAAACGTCGCCGTTTAGTAAAAAGGCTAATCAAGCGAGTTGGTTGCGACATAAACAAAACAACATAATACTTTTTTCACGTATAAACTCAGAATCAAATTAAATATTTAACATGGTTAAATTGTAAAAAAATATAATTAAAAACGCATTTCATTTTCTCAGAAAATATGTTGTCATAAAAACGATACAAACTGAAACAAAGTAATGTTTATATTGGTATTTACTTAGGGTTTTGCTTCAAATATATTTGTTTAGCCCTAACAAATAATATTAATAAAATTACTTAAATATTTCATCGTTATATGTACATTCCTTTAAATACATTTATGACACACTAGCCTTTCGCTTCGATTTGAAAGTTATCGTTTTAATGACATTATTCGTAAGAAATTTTACATAATATGGAAGACGAAATAAAACAACAAGAGAAACGATAGATACCCAAAATTTTACAAATTATGGGATATCTACATTTTTACATATCCTTATTAGCATAAGTATAAAATTTACTTAATTTTATATTTACAATAAATATATATTATTATTGATTTTTATAACGTTGTCAGTACAGTTTTCATTTAGAACCGGAGAAACACTGTTTATTGGTAACTTAAAATACTTATATATGAAAATAGCGATCAAACTCATTAATAATAATTTTAATGTATGTATTATATGAGCTAAAAAAGGCTTAAATCCAATGATCAAATATTCGTTCTCAATATAAGTTGTAATAATTAATTATAAACTATATAAGTAGTGGATTCCAATATTAAATTAGATAAATCTCGATAAAACATATGGTATTTAATATTTATGCATTGCATAATTATCGATAAAACATCTGCCCCCCTACTCAAATGGCCACTTTTCTATTCGTTTGAACGCTACGCTTACTATTAAAACTTTAAAATAAGCAGTAAGCTATAAAATTACGTGCCATAAGCTTGACAATTCCATACAGTACATCGAAGTCTGTGATTTACATAAGTTTGCAACATGTGATTTAATCATCTATAGCTCATATTCAAGCTTTAAAAGTAAGCGTAGCGTTCAAACGAATAGAAAGTTGGCCATTTGGGTAGGAGGTTGGTATTTATGCATTGTAATATTTTTTTTATAATAGTATTTTTTGTCTAAAACAACTGAAGGTGGCAATAATAAGCATACGTCGCGTTATTCCAAGGAACTAAAGCAAGCGCCATGTCATACAAATGATGTTTTTAGTAAGGGTTTATTTACTGAACTAGCTCATATTTAATGTGACATGGTACTACAGTGTTCAAGCTATTTTCAAGGGCAAACATATGTAGTCAGAACTGAAACAGGGTTGGTAACATTTACAAAACTTATCTTATTTCCTTCGTTGCTTGCCCATGAGCGCCCTTACCCTCTTAAGGTTAGTTAATGTGACGTCATCGTTTGGCTGCAGTTGCAACGCGCGGCGATACGAAGAAGCGGCTGCTGAGTATTTTCCGTTGAGATGCAGAATTGCACCTAGATTGGAGTGGTATTCTGCATCCTGTGAACAAAAATGTATTTTAGCATCTAAAACATACGAGAGCAAACGAAGATTGCCAGTGTTGAACAACTTTTCCGCTTGGTGCAAGACAGGGCTACTCACTGAGCTGACGGAGAACCTCCAGTAGTGGAGATTCACAACAAGAAGTAGAAGATCTAAATATGAAAGGGCTAATCGAATAGGTACAAGTCGCAAATAGTAAGTTACTTTTGCCCATTTATTGGAGTTAATACCTCGTGCAAATATTTAGAAGTTATCAATGATAACATAAAAAAAACTCATTTTTTAGCATGTGAAATATTTTAATTCCTGTTAAAAGTACTCGTATTACACTTCTACAAAAATATATAATTGGAATAAAACTAATTGGAAATCTATTTACGAAACCCCTATGGGAGAATAAACTCGTAAAGATAAATTAATGTTTTTACGCATAGTGTTTTATTTCAAAGATCATCATATACACAATAAAACAACTTATTGAAAAATAACAAAAATAGACGAGTAAATTATCAAGGGAGAAAGAGAAACCCGATGTGCACCGTTCGCTATGACGCAAACGGAACGGACAATAAAAAAGAAAAATAAGCAGCGAAATTCACTTGCGCGCCAACGTGGCGTGTTTACTGGTTTCTGATTCGTTGAAATGTAAAGAAAAAATATTAATAAGTAGGTATAATGGCATTGAAATACTGTGTTTTAATTGTAAAGCGCCGGTTTTATTAAGTTAAATCGAAAAGTTTTTAAAACCTTAGTTTAGCTTCAGTTTTATTTTAGGCTCTCGGTAGACAGCGAATATTATATTGAGTATACTAGGGGGAAATTTTTTTCTTTGTTCTGTGAGTATACTGGTTTATTTGATTCCCTTTCAATAATAATTATTGGCTCTTACTTGTGCCAGTTTAGCAATCTTTTATTTTACACCTCACGAGCTTGAAGACCAATCGAAGTTTTAACTGCCTCTGGTGCGCCCACCCGCGTAAGTCGCAGGGACCCCCGGGTTCGATTCCCAGGGAGGTACAATTTGTATTTGGTTTGGTTGGTGGTAGGGCTTGTATTTCAAATCCGCATGGCTAGCTACCACTTCTTACCTAAGTCAGACGCCATAACAACTATTAAAAAAAAAATGTGTTCCGGTAGTTAAAGGTAAGATAGCCAGTTCCTCAGTGATGAGGATTCCGGGAGTAGTGCGCTTCCACCTTCGGCGTTATAGTCACTTAACATCAGGTGAGGTGAAGGCCAAGCCCTTTGTGCATAAAAACAACCTCGTTGTGCAAAAAAAAAAGAAGTAAAATCCCAGTTGCTAACTTAACATAAAAAATCCAGTTGCTAACTTAACATAAAAAATCAAGTTGCTAACTTAACCTTATCTAAATACTGGTTGACGAGAATAGATCGTCCCTTCCAACCAATAACGTAAAATCGTTTTACGGCCGGTATGCTTCGGAGTCTAGAGGTGACGCAAATTTGGTTAACCAGATCTTGCCGGTATCTATTTATACCTGGTTAATCTACCGTTCACCCGCCTGCTAATAAAAGCCTTGAATAGTTACCGCAGTGTTTTGACAGCGACATTCGAGAGTAACACTTGTTTGAAGTACTTAAAAATAAAACATTATTACTTTGTCCCTCTCTTTATAAGTATACGAAGGCCCTAGTCTGTTTACTTATTTTAAGGGTAGTTTGTCTTTTTATAGATACTTCTTTTTCTTCTTCGTCTTCATAATAGATATTTTTAGCCACAACAGAAGTTTTTTCTTCTAACAATTCTTCGGATCTCCCAGATTACTCAACTATCGATTTACCACTTACTAAGCTGCTGGTTTTGAAGTCATGTTATGATGAAGTAACAGTGTAGGAGGTAAGTAACAGTAAAACAGGTAGAAGTAGCAAAATTGTCTCCTCGAATTCTATTTAGGACTTTTGTATTTGGTTGCATGTTTATTTTTCCATCTGGTTGCAACATTGTTATAAAATAGTCGAATTGCATTTCACTTTAAAACACTACATGGTTACGAATTTGTTCCTCGTGTTTGCTGTTGGCAATTTTTTGCTTCCCCTACATTTCGCTAGTCAAATGCACGCTTTAATTCAGGTTGCTATCGCGAAAATGCACATTTTCAACGCGTTGCACCACCTTTGCTAGGATTCCATACGTGTGTTTGCTTTACCTACGCTGCGCAACTTAATCATTCTTTTTATCTTTTTATGTTGTTGCAGTTTCGTTTATCTTTTTTGCGACAGCGAATGTTCTTCAATGGACTTTGGAATTACGAAATTTTAAAAGCCTTTTAATATAACCGCCACAAAATGTAAAAAAAACAATCTTTGTTGAACTGCTTTGAAACTTTATCATTTTAGAGAGAAAATTAAAAAAAAAACTATTTTCTATGTCTATCCCTGGTGAAAAAAACTTGTTAGTTAGATAATCATATTTTTTATTCCCACGAAACGTCAAAATGCTAAATTCAGCAAAGTCTAGTAAACTCTCCACAGTTCACTAATCTAACGTGATAACTCAAAACTACGAATTATTTACTAAAAAAAAGCATGAAAATGAGCAAAAAAACTACTATTGAATGATTTAAAACAGTTAAAGTTGTCACGTGGGAATAATAAAAAAAATGGACTCGTTATATTTAATGGCTAACTTGATTTTAAGTTTATACGATGAATTAAGAAATAAAGTATGTATACTAATCTATTATCAAGAATAGATTATAACTAAACCGCGGTGAGTCAATGATCATTTGTCAACCTTTATTGTGTCTTCATAATGTCTTTTATCTACACCCATGCTCTAAATCCTCTGTAAAGGGTTCTGAAACAGTTAGTTTACTGCCATCTTACAATATCCCTAGCGAGAGCTGGTCCTGCAGCGTCCTGCGCGAGCGTTGCATTATGAAATTCAGTACAACATTATAACACTATTGCGGAAGACATAATGACGAGGAGGGAAAGGAAAGTCAAAGACAAAGTCAAAACATTTATAGAGGATACATATCATGGGTTTAAATAAATATCATGGGTGTTTTTAATCCATATGTATTAAAATATTGTTTGTTTCCCTAATAAAAAAAATAAAAAATAAAAAAATGGGTGTAGATAAAGTCTTGTATGCAACTGTACATAATAAGGTATTAAAACATTCATGTGATACTATTATCACACTCGGCTTCGCCTCGTGTGATAAACCCACATTCGTGTTTTATTATCCCTTGTTATAGTACAGTTGCATAAATAACTTGAAATAAAACACTTTTTAACGGATACTAGCGCGGTTTTATTGAATGTACTTTGGTATTTAGTTGGTATTTGGTTTGATTTTTGGTTTTTCCCGACGTTTCGGCACCTTTGCAGCTGCCGTGGTCACGGGGGACCCACGTCGTAGTATAGTCGCTAGTATCCGTTAAAAAGTGTTTTATTTCATGTCTAGTGAGCGCGTAAGCTTGACAAGTGAATATGCATAAATAACTATTAAATAATTTTAACAGTAATCTTGCAAAGTTTTAAAGTGTCTTGCTATAGTTGTTAATAACGCGAACAGCTTTGTAACTCGCTTGCATTAACATTCACAAAGTTTAAATTGAATTAAAGTCAGACACCTACTTCGAAGGAGAATTGTATGAAAGTAGAACAAGTTAACCACAGTAGTATATCGATAGGTCATGATTAAGCATTGTAATTTTGTAGTTCCCCACCACTAATTAATTTCTACTCCCTAATCTATCCGGGAGAGGTCTTGAGGTCAGCCGTTTGTTGTGGTTGTTTAGACGTCTAGAATATCGATAAATGGAAATTGTTTTCAAATTAATCACCGATAACTAAGTGTTTAATAACGATACAGTGTAGAGACACTTGACACTTCGACACTTGGGCCAAAATTCGGAAGTAGAATTTTACCCCGGGCCGCACTACCAAATTTTATGTATAGTGCGCGCCGATAAGTCCGACTTTAAAAAAATATGCTTGGCTCCGCAGGCCACAAGGTAACAGACGGCAGGCCACATGTGGCCCGCGGGCCGCGGGTTGGCCGCCCTTGGGTAGAGCATTTGAAATCAATGAAACAAAATGTTACTTATGTTGTTAATTTATTAATAAAAATACAGATGAACTCTCAGCGTCAATTATAAATGAATGCAGCGCTAATACTATCTTCAAAATCTAAACATTTTTAGTAATAAAAAATGTGATAATCACACCAAACAAAAAGAAGACAATAGAAGACAAAGTCTGAGACATTGATCAAGAACTATTTTGCTGTGTCGATAACACTTAAAATATTTACAAATATAATGTCATATAATAAATCAGCTAATGAGATGTTTTCTACAAAAACATGTTTATTTTAATAAACACAATATTTATTTCCAATGTTGTTTTACTTAATCTTCATTTTTATTTTATATTTGTATTAAGTATTATTCCTGTGGAATATTGTGCTAATATTTGAAAGCGTGCTGGCGGATAAATACGTAGTAATCACTTTTGTGTTGTGTTTTCTCTTATCAATGAAAATTTCACAATTTTTTATTATTAAATTACCTACGTGATCCTACGCTTTTTAAGGTGGTTATTAGTAAAAGTTAATGGTAAGTAATTTTGAAAATCGGTTATCAGTTTTTTCTAATTTCCTTGAAGTAAAATTAAATTAAACAAAACCCAATGTTTATATTGCAAATTTCGTTGTATCTACTTTCACAGATTGAGTTTTTTACTATTTGTATACAAACAGGAAAGTTTAACAGGACAAAAAGGAAAACAGGAGTTTTAAAGCCTTTTTAAGAAATTAAAAAAAAAACTATATTTTAATACCGATTTATAAAATATTAAATCGATACATTGAAGTAAGCTTTTTTGATGTTTAGTGTTTTATTTAATTTTAGGCTTTTCCTATTCTCGAAGTTGTGGCACCTTTGTAGCTAGGTATCGTGGTCACGACCCGTGACATTTAAAAAACAGCGCTAGTATTCGCTGGGTGCGAAGGTATAATAATCGATCGCAGCGCTCATGGTGGCAAAAAGTAGAAATAATGAAGGCTCTGTAATCTGTTTGAAAACGATATTTAATTGATTACTAGCGATACAGGACCAATTATATATGTTTATAATCACTTAATAAAATTATTAAAGTAGCTTTAACCTCTTGTTTTACAAAATCTTCAACTAAAAAAGAAGTAAACAAACCCTTATATAACCACAATAAAACACTCTTTTTGAATAGATCTTACTTGCCACATTTAATTTAAATGACCAAAAATGATTTTGCAACACTTTGTCCACCCAAATCACAGTAATTCTGAAATTAACATTAAAAACACAATATGTATAGTATTATTTAACATTTTGTCACAATGCCGCCATTACATATCAAAACGTCAAAACGGTCAGGTCAGAGCCAACAAAGTTGGAAGACGCTAGGTGGCGCTAAAAGCGCGCACGGTGCCAATACGTAAAACGGTACTTTTATTTATACAACGTGTTAATGAATAAACGCAAAACCTCTTAGGTGGTGATTGTGCTCATGAATATGAACAACTTTTATAATGGAGCCAACTCTGCAACTCAACAAAAAAATCAGCTGTTTCATACCAGTTTTTAATATCTACTCGACCAGAATGTATGAAACAGCAGATTTTTTTGTTGAGTTGCAGAGTTGGCTCCATAATAAAAGTTGTTCATATTCATGAGCACAATCATCACCTAAGAGGTTTTGCGTTTATTCATTAACACGTTGTATAATATCAGTGATTTAAAACTAAAATGATCCGGGCCTATAACTAACAATACCAAAGGGGAAACTTCAAACCTATTTATACTGTGCAGAAAAGTTCAACCTCATGCCGGATCTTAGAAGCGGTTGGTTCGTTCCAAGCGAAAGTATTTTTATTATTTTGATAGGACGGTCACGTACTGTCCTTAGCGCCCGTGCGAAAATAGACGCTTGCTCGTGCGATCACCGCGCCGCGCGTCGCGGCGGTCGTCGCGTCACCGGGCGGGGCGGGGCGGTAATGTTGAAAGAGGACTGCAATTCATTGGTGTTTGTTTTTAGTTTTTTTGCAAAACTTTAAAAGGAGTAGGTCTTCAGTAAGTTGACGAATCATTGTTTGCGTTGAAATAAATATTTCGTCGGCTTATTGCAAGAACTCATTAACTACAAATAATCATTTAGTACACTTAAAAGCACCAACGAATTCACCTGGATGAGTTTTCTATAATGCAAAAACTCATTATCTTCTAACTTTTCAAATTTAGACGTTATGTCCTATGCATCAGGTCATTAACTATCATTTTAATACTTTTGGGTTTTCCGAAACTCACTAGCCAGCAATAGTGATTTTTAGCGATATGAAAAAAATGAGTTGATATTCCTTTCTGGTAAAAGCAAGATATCATTAAAATAATTTAATGACTTTTTAAGCAAATGCTTAATTTACATTACTTTCGGTAACCGTTGGCTAAAACTGTTTATCATTTAGTTAAAAACAATATTTTTAACTTTTGCCTTAACTTAAAATGATGTTCTTTAAGAAAATATTCCTTACTTAATTTTAAAGTTTAATTTAGAAAATGGATAATTAAAGATTAATGTATAATATTTTTGGCAGAAGTCATTAACTCTGTTAATAAACTTTTGAAGAGCGGCCTCTCGCGACTTCATCCGCGTGGACCCTAGGGAACCTTTGACCAGGATAAAAAAGTATCCTATGTTTTAATCCAGCTAAGCTATCTGTGTACCAAATTCCATTCAAATCCGTCGAGCCGTATATGCGTGAAGAGGTAACAAACACAATACACACACAAACGCAAACTTTCGCATCCAGAATATTATTAGATAGTGGGATTGGAAGGAAAAGACATGTTTGATGTTAAGAATGAAATACTTGTTGATTTATATACTAAAATAACACTTTAGTGTTATATTTAGTTTTTTCCATACCTATATGTTTACCATGATTATGGCACAGTTTTGGCATGTTCAAGATGCACAATTTTATTTCTCAACATCTGATTTTGTCTTTTTAATTTTTACCATAACTTAAAAGAATATCCTTTCAGAAACTAGAGACTTACTTAATTTTATATTTAATTTAAGAAATCATAAATTGAAAATTTCTATGAAATGTTTATGGCAAGAAGTCATTAACTTTGTTTTTAGCTTTAAAAAATACGTTTTGTGCTAAGAAATTATTTTTGGTTGATTTGAATACATAGTAAAAATAAAACACTATTATTCTGCATTAATTTTTTTTCATATTTATTGTATTTACCATGATTATGCCATGTTCAAGATTGAAAAGTTCATTAATTGATTTTTCATAATTTGGTTTTGGTCACTGAGTTCTTGCAATAAGCCGACGATTTAAATTTTGTTTAAGTGTTTTAATTTTCTGGTAACAAAACTGTTATATTACTTTTACTTAACAACGACATAAAGTATTACTGTTAATTTGAGGGAAACCTATTATTGGCTATACTAACTAACATGTACCTAATGTTAAGTAATTTTGTTAATACGCTGTTGGTTTTCTTAATAAAGTAAAATAAAATAAAAATAAATTTACAAGTATTGACAGAGAAAGTATTCAAATCATTATATAACGTGTTACAAAATAACCCCTAATGTCGAATTTTAGGTAGATAGGGACCATCAAACTGAACAACTTTTAGACCAAGTTTGAAATTGCGAAAAAAATCTGCTGTTTCATACATTTTGATATTTTCGTTACAAATTTTTGTATGAAACAGCTGATTTTTTTTCGCGATTTTAGAGTTGGTCCTACAGTAAAAGTTGTACAGTTTGGTGGTCCCTATCTACCATATTCGGCATTAGGGGTTTTTGTAACACGTTCTATAATTAGCAGTTTGCTGATTTTCATTGTTTCCAGATACCGATATTCGGTCAGTTGCTAGTCGCTAATTAATATTTATTTCATAGACTTAAAATTATTACTAATCATACACCGCCCCGCCCCGTCTTCGAATAAGCACTGTAACATTTGGATAATCATCTAAACCGAAAATCAATAAAATAAACAGGCTAATTAATCACCGTACAATAAGATTTATTATTTGATTCAAAGTAAATTAAACGCCATTACTTATGGTTTAAACAAAATAACTTTAATAAAACAAAACCATGGAATTATAACCGATGCTTATTAAGTCTCGACGTTCTATAGAGTGCAGCGTTGAATAAAACATAACATCATAAAATGTAATCAGTTAAGACTGCATACTGAACTAAGCTTAAAGCTTTATAACGAACTTTGCATGTAACATACCAGTTCAATTACTGCACTCTGCTCTCTACAGCCATTGGCTCAACGATAACGCAGAACGAGGCGATTATTGCGTACCATAATAATGCACTAGCCATTCATTATAAATAGCTTTTTACAGCTTTCAAGTTCCATGATTATAGAAGTAGGTATAATTTACCATATTTCAATTTGAGTCAAATTACATCACTGGTTCTGACAGGTTTTATAAGAACTTAGATGGAAAATTAGTTTCGCCATTCATTCGATGAGATGTCTTTGTGAAATTTATGAGTTTTTGTGACCAATTATGTACTGCAATTGGAAGTTTTTACGTCGAAAATTGTTGAATAAAAAAACCGGCCAAGTGCGTGTTCCGTTACCTTATACCATACCATATTTAATACCACTATAATTTATCGTCTGCAAAAATAACTTTGGTTTTCATAGTGTTTGTATAAACGACAAAGTATTAATTGCGGTTTTAGAAAATGTGATATATCTCTAAAACTTTGAATAGCTAGCTATAGTATGTCATGCTCACTTTAAACATTTCTGCGGTGGTGTCGTGTGAGGCGGGTCGTTACGTTCCCTCAAATATGGTTGAGCGAAACGATGGCTGGTTCATGCGTCATGCTCGTGAACGGGTGCTGCCTGTGGGAATGGGTCTGCTTCTGTCTGCTAGTACTAAGGGCGTCGCATTTTTTTTTCCTGTTTAATATTATCAATCAGTATGGCACTTCTTACTCAAAACATAGAATTAATAACTAATCCTTGTTTTGATTTCTCACTTTTTTATTGCTAATGACCATAATGATTATTTGGCTTTCGTTATCACGATGTTTTCGTATATTTTTGTCTATAGTTTTGTAAGTAAAGGCCTATGAAAAGCTTTTGGATATTAGGTTTCAATTCAGTGCCTTAGGATGGGTAGCCTAAGTATGTTATGCTCTCTTTAATCATTTCTGCGGTGGTGTCGTGTGGGGCGGGTCGTTACGTTCCCTCAAATAGGGTTGAGCGAAGCGATGGCTGGTCCATGCGTCATGCTCGTGAACGGGTGCTGCCAGTGGGAATGGGTCTGCTTCTGAGTACCTATCTTAACGCATATTGAATTGTAAGAATTGCGTTTTTATTTTTATGTCTTGTATCAAGTGTTTTTAGGTTAGAGTAGCAGACGGAGTGATTTCTAAACTAGTTGAAAGTTATTTACTCTCACGATTACCTATCTGAATGTAGTAGATATTTCATTTTAACCTACCTACCCATTGTGTGTAACCTTTTGATAATTATTGTGATGGAAAATGACCTCACTTTAAATGTGGAGCTCATTTTTCAATCTTGACGACTCTGTATGAAATATACAGGGAGAAAAAAGCAGCCCTTGACGAGTTTCTTGCCGGTTCTTCTCGTTACAAGGTCTCCCGCTTAGGGTTTGCGAACCGATGGCGTAGCTTCTATGATATTCACAAGTGCTTGTAACAGCCTAGACTGAATAAATTATTTTGAATTGAATTTTTTTGAATTTATAAGTATCTCATTCAAATCAGTTTATGTCGAAAGTGTTTAATAAAATCTACAGCATTATTTTTTTAGATTAAGAGGGGCGGAGGGCACATTTTACCACTTTGGAAGTGTTTTCAAACGGTTAACTTTGAGAAATAATGGTTTTAGGAACCTCAATATCATTTTTATAGAACTATCTACATATAAACATCCCGCCCGTATAGATTTGATGATTTTTTTTTCAGTTTCATCAGGCCCCCCACTTAATCTTTTATTTTTGTGTAATAATCGTAAAGCAGTTTACATAGTATTATGTATAAAGTATTATTTACCTTTCAACTGTGTAAGCCTATTTGTTTCGGAATAAAGTGGCTGTGAAACACGGATGGACTGACAGACAGACGGACAGACAGACATCATGATGAAACTATAAGGGTTCCGTTTTCTGCCATTAGGCTACGGAACCCTAAAAGGAATAACTTCCTTTTGTTTAATAAAGAGCCAATGCCCTCCTGTGTAAATAGCGCCTTACCTCAGGTTTTAATTGCACAGCCTTCGCGTACCAGCGCTCAGCGGAGCGGCAGCGCCGCGCGTCCCGCAACGCCCGCGCCGCCGACGCTGCTCGTATGCTGTCAGTGGGTGCCAACTGTGCTGCTGCGACTAGCTGCTCGGCTGACTCGCGTAATCGCCGTTGCGACCTCAGGAACATACCTAGAAAGCATAGATTTATTAGCTGGCTTCCTAGGAAAAGCGAGGTTTCCCAATACCTAATTACAAGAATAGTTTGTAGTAAGTACTTTATTGACAGATGCCATTTTTAATGTTCCCACTTTGGAGCACAGGTCTTCCTTATGGGTGGAGAAGGAAGATAGGCTATAAACTACTACGCGGGCCCAATGCGGATTGGTAGGTGTTAACGACGGCAAATGCAGCCGGGACCGCTCAAGATAATACTTTTTCCTTTGCAAAAGTTGCTTAATCCTTTTTTATTCTTAAAATTCAAAAGAGTAGGTACTCATGTTCGATAAGCAGATATTTAAGTGTTAGCTAGGTATCCAAATTAAAAGAAAGTATTGGGCGAGATACCAAAATAATTTTTTTATTATTATAAAAAATGAATTTATGATCCTTTTTCTGAGATCACAAAGGTAACTAATGTCGTTACGATTACAGCCTGAAATAAAACAATTTAACTACGCTTTTGCATAATAAAGCAATTTTTGCTGTTTTACTACTAGAATATATATTTTTTTATGAAGTCATTTGTAGTGCAAAGCAATAAAAATATCGTCCAACTTAATCCTTTCGCGAAGTGGTCTCGTTATGCCTACATTTTCTCTTCGATTCTACGTTTATTTTGCATTACCCTTGCGTGTAATAGATAGTGTATATCAATATATCTAGCATTATTTTAATAAAGTTAAGAATAAATAGTGAGATGCTGTAATTTTTCAAATATGATAATAGAGTCAATTGCCATCGGTAATCCAACTCAAGGTTATTATTTATTTAAGTAGTTAAATATAAAAGCATGTCGTTATTATAAATAGAACAAGCTTAAGCTTTATTTATATTTTATTTGAGATTTTAGCATTCACAATGCTATTTTTATTCAATACTAAATAATATACTACAAAAAACCGGCCAAGTGCGTGTCGGGCCACGCGCAGTAGGGTTCCGTAGGTACATTATATACCATACCATATTTTAATACCGCTATCATTTTTCGTCTGAAAAAATAACTTTGTTTTTCACAGTGTTTGTATGAATGACAAAGTTATATTTGCGGTTTTGGAAAATGTACTATATCTCAAAAACTAATTACTGTATCTCGTTCAAACTAATTTTCGTTGAAAGTATTTATAAGTGTTTATAGCATATATTTTTTTTAGATTTTTCACCCTCTTACTTTAAAAGTTAAAGGGGGGGGGACACACATTTTACCACTTTGGCGGCAGATATCTTTCAAACGGTTGACTTTGAAAAAAAATAGTCTTTGAAACCTCAATGTCATTTTTAAAGACCTATCTATAGACACCCCACAAGTATTGGTTTGATGAAAAAAAATATTTTCAGTTTCAGTTCCATGTATGGGGAGCCCCCCCTTAATCTTTTATTTTATTTATTTTTGTGTAAAAATCGTAAAGCGGTTCACAGAATACACCTACTTACCAAGTTTCAACTATGTAGTCTTAATACTTTTGGAATAAAGTGGCTGTGACATACGGACGGACAGACAGACAGACAGACAGACAGACAGACAGACATGACGAATCTATAAGGGTTCCGTTTTTTGCCATTTTGGCTACGGAACCCTAAAAATTCGACTCGTTGCCAGACAGACTATATTATTCTCATTTGGTCATAACAAGTCTTTCTCTAATTCTTTGAACTCAGTGTGAGATCTCAGAATTTTTTACTGTTTTATCTGTACAATATAAAAGTCTACATGTTACATTAAATAAAACTACCTTCGGCCGTACGTAACCTTCCCTTAGTTACGCGTAGGCACAGTATACGTAGGCGTCACGTGTATTACTTTTATGTAACGCAAAAGGTCGATATTGTATTATTTTGACGACCCAAAAACGTCGCCTCTACATCACCCTGCTTTCGTGAGATTCCACTTCTATTTTACGGGCGGGTCATATAGAAGGGTACTTTTCTTATCCACACGCCTGTTTTCATATAAAAGTATAATTGATACCAATAGATAGTAACAATATTGTACATATAGTCTCTGTCAGAAGTAGTTGAAGTATTTTATCATCCTATAAAATATAAGGGTCTCGTTTCTATTACAAACGGAACGTAACCCGTACGAAATTAATTTTAACTCGCAAACTAAAACTGAATAAAACATACTAAACAATTAGAAATTGTAAAAATGAGCTTTGTTTGACGTAGGTATGTTTTATTATTTTTTACTGTGACAGGACTTATTTTTAGCTAATGTGAGTCCTTCCCGTCAGGCTATCACCAGTTCATTGCCTTATCGCAATAGAATCCTTGCTTATGTATTCTACAGCCATGTTTTATACTAACTAAAGTATTTCATACTTCTGAATTCGACCGTACATTTATTTACAATGACACATGTGTCGACTATTCTACTGTTAGCATTGCGTGAAAATCGAATAGTACTTTTAGTTCGCACCCAGTGGATTGCCAGCTTTAAAATAAAACGCACCATCCCGAACGCAATATGTAGCTGTGTTACCAATTTAAATTTAACAGTAAACTTAACGTTGAACAGTCCTTTTCTAGATAAAGGTCAGTTTCACGAGTTTTGACTAATTTCCACTTAATTCACGTGACTTAATAACACTCATTTTCATTATTCACATTTATATTTATGCACAAGTTATTTGAGTCTCTACTCTTAACTATCGAGATACCTTACACTAAAAGTATTAAGATACAAAGCATCATTACAATATATATTTATGTAAAAATTTATTTTCAGCCTATTATTTATATTATTTTCATAAATTTTCGAATGTTTAAAAGTAGTTTTCAAAAAATGATACAAGCTGCTTATTATTAAGATTTGAAAAGTTTACTTTTCGCACAGGAGAAATTTTAAACGCTTTGCATTTAGCTGCCAGACTGCCAGATTCTATACATAAAATCTTTTATAATCTTCGTATATTGCAGTGTGAATTTATGGTGCAATATGCAGCAAATATTGCTTTGCTGTAGCGAAGAAATGATGAGATCTGGCAAATGTCATAAAAATTAAATTGGCGTCATAAACTTTAATAAAAAGCTATATATAGATTTTATTTGTTTATATTTAAGGAGTACATTGGTTTAAATAATCACAAGTGACGTGTGATAATGGCAACATTTGTAGCTCTGTAATATTCATTATTCTACTCACTATCCCCCTTACTAATAAAGATCGTATAGTAGCTGCATAGTTACACCGTGTTTATTTATGTTGTAAACCGATGCTTGCATGTTGATTATTATTTAAATACTTATGCCATTTTCAATTCCAAACAATGTATTCAGTTTGTAACAGTCAATCAGTGTTTACGAATGCAAGAGGCAACAATATATCAGCCGGTCGGCTTATGCGATTTGAGCTGGGTATCTCGATTTCGTGTCGCCATTTATAAGGACCGGCTGGCTGGCCGTGTGGCCAGTGTTCTTGGCCCTGAAGCTTAGTGCATTGTTTATGCGTCATTGAATTTGAGTTTCAGTGCAATGTGTCGGTTCGTGGATATATATAATTTAAGTGCTTTAATGTGAATCCGCCTCTGTAGTCTAGTTGGTTCGCCTACCCGTGTAAGACGCAGAGGTCCCGGGTTTGGTTGCTGGTAGGGCTTATATCAAGTCCGCCTGGCTAGCTACCACCATATTACCTGAGAATGACGCCACAGCAACTTAAAAATTGTTGTGTTCCGGCAGTTACAGATAAGATAGCCAGTTCCTCAGTGATGTGGATTCCGGGTGTAGTGCGCTTCCACCTTCTTCCTTATCATCACTTAACATAAGGTGAGGAGAAGGCTAAGCACTATCCTGTTTTGCATAAAAAAAGTGAAGCTTGGTGTTAATAGAAAAAAATTGCTTTACAATCTAACTTACCAAATTGATCTCGTACTGATGGATCATTTGGTGCTAATGTTAGTGCTTTCTTGAACCACATCTCCGCTTCTATTGATCTACTCGTCTGTAAAAAAAGGTTTGTTTAAAACTTGTCACTTCATACATCTATAAAATTGAATCTATAAATCAATCAATAATGAAACAATAAATATAAAACACACCAAAGGCATAATCATTGTAAAAGTAAAATTTTAACAAGTAGGTACTCGTCATACAAATATTCGTGTTAAAATTACTTTTGAAATTCGTCCCCTTATTTCAATTACAACACAGTCGCACGAAGAGAACAAACGCTGGCAACAAACTTTCTGGAAACCTGACAAAACGTTTTGAAACTGCAAAAGCTTGAGTACCTATAGTCGACATAACCTTAAATATTATAGCTTTAAAGTCGTGTTGGCTGTAATTGTGCGCGGATCTCCACAGAAATATACATTTTCTTACATTGATTTATAATTTTAATTTAAGACAAAAACCTCGGTCTTTTCATCTAGTTTAAAAAACTAATAGACCATAGTGAGAGTTCGTTGATTGCATTGCTTACATAGTGTTTCTGTCAACAAAATAGAGCGTGCTTCAGGGTAAGCGTGGGTTATTTACAAACTGGTCACTTGGAACTCTACCTATGCGTGTGTCCAAAGTTCAAAAAATACAAATGTAAAAAAATGAAAACATTTTCAATTTTTTTTAATTATAACACAATCACGCAGTACCTATCGTAATTGTTTGCCACCCAATGACATGGTTTTTAAAGTCCTTTGAGAATACAATAATTATTTTGACTATTTTTCTTTTCTAATCTGTTGATTTGCGATCGTCGGGTAATGTAGAACTATAGTCTTAAGAAAGCTCAGTTTTCTAAGACACAACTACTCTTTTAACACGTGTTTCGTCGCGGTGTCGAGTGGCACTACTTACTTGCGCTGTCACATTATGGCGCACTTCCGTTTTTGTCGAAGTGTTGCCTCGCTTCAAGTGGCTTCACTTAACAATTTGCATTTGAGTAAGGTAAATAGCATCTTAACCTGTTAGACCGAAAGTTTGTGATACAAAAATAGCTTGGAAGAAGCAACTTTAAAGAGATACATACTTAAGATAGTATGTTACATACTATACATTTTTATTTGCACTTATAGCTAAAAATATATGTAGGTATGGAATGATATTGTCATGGTTGGAAAAACATAATTATCTACTATCCCCGCCAATTGGTAATGTGCCTGGCAGCCATTTTTTTTAACTTCAAAAAGGAAAAACAATTGTAATTTTTTAATATTTCGAACTAAACCCTATCTTATTGAATAGATTGTCAGTCTAAATTAATTCAATAATTGATTGTTATATTAACTATTAGAATTTTCTTGTTTCATATGATGACTTTTTAGTTGCGGATGACGTTAACGTGACAAGGTTCCTGCGGATTAGCAATTGGCGGGGATAGTATGTATTACAGTGGCGAAGTGAAATTACGGCGAAGGTAAGCCGTTTTACAAAAACTACTTCATAGTGGATCGGTGGAGTCAAATTTTTAAAAGATAGGCCGATTGAAATCGGCTTGTATGGACCCCGCATAATCCTTACTAATATTATAAATGCGAAAGTCCGTTTGTTTGTTTGTTTGTTACGCCTTCATGTCTAAACTACTGAACCGATCATCATGAAATTTTACATACACGTTATCAGGGGTACAGAGAAGGACATAGGGTACCTTTTATCCCGAAAAAATGTATTATTCCCGAGGGATAGCAAAAAAACTTTCCACGCAGACGAAGTCGCGGGCGGCCGCTAGTTAATAAAATAAATTTACTTAAGTTAATAACGTTTTCGTTGCCAAAATTACTTCTTAGATAAAGATGCAGTACAAATTGTCAAGATGAATCAAACTGCCAACAGAGTATGAAAGATAAGTCTGAAATATTCAAGACCTGAAAACAAAGAAACTCTCCTTGTAGCACCTTACTGAGGAATTTTTGATGAGAGCACTCCTAGAACTTTGTTTAGCTTATGCAGTTTGTTTAGTCTACCCATCGACCTGCATTTTGATAATGCAAGTGATTCTTAATGCAAATTATCCCGAACTGTTTATAAAAAAATACATAGAGCTTGAATATAGGTTTGACATTTTTTATTTTGCTTAGATTAAAGCTTTTAGAATAGAGAAGCTAACTTACGTTTCTCGCGAGTATTTGTGCTAGCGTGAGGTGTGTTTCCACGTGGTTTGGCGCCATGGCTAACGCTGATAGTATACTATGTTCGGCCTGTGGCCATTGCTGCAGCTGCACGTGGATCTCCCCTGCCATGGAGAGCACGTTCTGCAGCAAAGAGTTCGATTATTGGAACAGTGGTTTAATAATTAGGTAGGCGAAATTTTGCCTCATTTTTTTTGTAGGGTATTTTCAGTCATATTATGACGACAGACAAAATATTAGCTGTGTGCTAGTTTGTCTTCGGTCACGCATATGTTTTCGGATATGATATCTTCACATAAATTACTTTATCTGACAGAATTGCTGCGCTTTTTTGTGCATTTTTGTAAGAGCAGAGACTCGGGCAGACTCGGGTAGGCAATGCAGCATGCTTTATATGCTGACGGCGATTTATGTCAGTTTTCCCTTTGGATGAGCTGCGGAACCTCGCGTAGCAATGTGCTTTAAAAACTTACGTGTCTCGTCCATCCGACAATAGGAGCGTTTGTATCTGGCAGTATTTGAAGCGCTTCTTTGTACGCTGACAGCGCTTTATGCCAGTGCCCTCGATGGGAATGCAGCGCTGCTAGCTGCACGAGGGCGGAGACTCGGGCGGACTCGTGCTCCCGTCGATCTCGGACCCTCACGCCTTCGGCGCGAGAGCCGGCTCGGAGCGCGCTCGCCGCTTCGGCCAGCCGCCCGTCTGCCATTAGTGAAGTGCCCAAATTGACATAGGCCACTGAAATTTTGAAAAAGCTTTATTATTTTATTCCTTTTAAATGTAAAAAAATTAGTAAGTTTATTAAATACGACACAACACTAACGCTAGCCGTGGTAGCAAGAGAATTAAAAAAGGTGAAAATTATATGAGAATAATATTCTATCTTTAGTTTCAGAGCAACTTATATAATATTATGATTAGATATATATTTAACATACATAAGGTGTGCGTTTGTAAGAGTGAGGGTACGGGTAATAGGTATGTAATGAAACCACAGTAATAACGGTGAAATACTTTTACTTTCTTCACAGGAATACACCATGATTATTATTAACTAGGTTATAGCAACAATACGTTAACAGTTTTCCCTAACTACTTCTCTTCTCGACGGTTGGACAGTGAGTGAGCCTGCAACTAGCTTTCGTTGACCGTTCCGCCGATCATCCCCACCACATTACCTCCTCATTCCACTACAAAATGGAGGGAAAATGTGGCGGGAAACGGTGGAGCCAAGCGGCGGTGTTGCCAGGCTAATAAACGAAGATACTGCTATTATCCTTTCAATTTCATTTAAAATCATAATAATAAAATGGATTTATTACTACTCAACGACAAAACGTCACATTCGTCCATCCTGACGTCGTGCGTGTCCTCATGCACGGCAAAATATCGTCACATTCGGCAGGTTGTGTGTTTAATTATATTACATTAATTTGATATTTATAGAACGTTCAGAAATCTTATGTTATACAAAAAATTTAATGGTTTAATTTATTGTTTTATTTTTATTTTGTGAATTGATAAATGCTAAAAAGAGAATCTACTGAATCTACCACCATTTCACAAAATTGGGAGGCCCCTTCAAGAAAGAAATGGCGAAAGAAAACTTGAAGGGTTGTTGACCTCAGTCTTTTATATTTATTTATTTACAAAAACTAATTGTATCATTAGATCCTGCTGTGTGTGTTTGGGGCTATAACTTTTGACTAATGGGGCCCAAGCTGGGATGGAATTATCCAACTATCACCTCAATTGAAATTAGGATATTTATTGATTTCAATTCAATAGCCTTGCGGAGTATTCTAGAAATAAATCTATGTTCCGTGATCCCGAAGCTATGACATTTATAAAAGCCTGTAATATTGTATAAATTCTTAGAAACCCACAATAAAGCAAATAAATGACTTTCATGTAAGTAGCACTTATTATTAGTTCATTCTACTAAATTATGAATTTTATTATAATGTTAAATGAATACAAAAATAAAAAGAATATAGCAGCCAACGACAGGGTAAACAAACTTAATCACAAATTGCAGATTTTTGACAGACTGATACCCAACTGAAATTATCAATGATTTTAATACAAAGTTCAATTTTATTCAATTAGCAATAATTATTACTATCACGGGGAAGTAACTTCCTTTCTTTGCTTTGTTACTACATAGTAACTGTGCACTTCATAAACAACGTTCAACGGCTATATAGGTACAATCTTGAGTCTTATTAAAAAGAAGAAAATAAATGTTACCACTTTACAGTTTGTTAAGGTATTAAATTTACAGCTATACAATATTTTATTAAATTATTTATTAATTAACTACACATGTAAATCATATAATGACTAAACTTGTGTTGCAACAATAAATTATGATGCGTTCTTATTTATTTACTTCATAGTTCGCAGCATGACTTAGGTAAGGTACCTACCTAATATATTTATAGTGTCTGTGTTACCTATAATATTTAATTTAGTTAAAACTACCTACTTTAACAGGTTCTAAATAAGATTTAAATAATATATTTGATAAATCAATTCATAGAAATTCTGTTCTATTTCTAAGTTCAACCAGAAGATAATTGTAGCTGAAACCTATAGTCTGTCGCAGCCCGTTCCCGTCGTGGCGTGCCACCAAAACTATTGTCAGCCAATAACGCAACCGTCGCGTCGCGTCGTTTCTACGAGTCAGGTCATCCAAAAATCTTCCGTAGCACATCCTTCAGCCTGCTGCCGCCACCTAGCGTCCTCTATAGCGCATTGGCATCTTGTTAAATGCCACATATTTCTGAAATAAATAAAACATAATCGACAGTAACCGTTTATATATCATAGTACAAATTTCAACCAAATAAACATCAGGGTAAAATATTTGAATCTATACATGAGAATTGGGATGATGACTAATGAATAAAATAACGAAATACTAATAAAAATCGTAAACACATTAAACTTTGAGAGTAGCTTGTATACCTCTTGGTTTTGTATATTGCATATTATTCGTTTTATGACCCTTCAAAGTTGGGTGGACAAGTCTAAGTACGTAAGTCCAAAGACAAGTCCATTAAAAAAAAGTATAAAATTTATAACAATAAATGGTACTTTTAATTAGTCCGTAAAATGTACAGTAAATTTGTCTAAGAAACCATTTTGATAAACACAATATTTACTATGGCTGCCGAACAAATTTCCTATACTCAGGCGTGACGTCATAAGTCATAACTGAGTAGACGTTAGTATGGAGCGTTTTTGGGTGAGTCCATTTGTGTGCATTTCAAACTGTGATATCTCGGGCAGTTTTCATGCTAGCGAAATAATTCTTTTACCAATGTTTCTTTTTTGAGAGTTAATTTGTGTAACATAAAATAATTAAAAAATTATCATGCCTATTGTTTGAGACAAGAACGATGTCGTAAACTAATTTGTGACATACAAATTCACACATACAAAACGATAGATATCCATTTAATTGCATTGTTCTGAAATTATAATAATATCAAAGTAATAATTACAATTTTGCTTTCTTTATTTGATCATAATAAAAAATAGTTATTGCTATAGACAGATTAATAATGATAATAAATTTATTAATATATCACGGTCTGAACTGAAGCTATTTAATTATCATGATAACTCATTCATTTTATTTCACAATTTGTGGTTCTCAGACACTTTATATATAATGTGTTCAATTTTAGTAATGGCTAATGTTGATACTCGAGGCTACCGTTTGCCACTATGTGGTCACGACCTGCCAAAGCGCCGATATTCCAGCCAGGGCTACCGTTAGTCACTATGCGGACAGGGCCTGCCAAGACACTGATACTCAGGGCTACCGTTTGCTACTTGTAGACACGGCCTGCCAAAAGGCTGACATTCAGGTCAGGACTACCCTTTGCCGCCATGTGTTCACGGCCTACCAAGACTTGGATATATTTAGGCCAGAGCTATCAACTGAGGACACACATGGCCCATAGATGCGAACACTTGACCGCTTAACAATTATACTTTAGGACACACATGGCCCATAGATGCGACACACTTGGCCGCTTAACCATTAAACTTTAGGACACACATGGCCCATAGATGTGACACACTTGGCCGCTTACTAAGTACTACACTTTAGGACACACTTGGCCCATAGACGCGACACACTTGGCCGCTTACTAAGTACTACACTTAAGAACACACTTGGCCCTAGACGCGACACACTTGGCCGCTTACTAAGTACTATACTTAAGGGCGCACTTGATCGGTATTTCATTGTAGCTAACACCTTGCTATGTACACTATCTAACCTTGTACGACTTATTTTCTCCAACATCAATATATTGTATTCCAGTAGCATCGAACTTCAGCCCGATAAACCACAATTCTCCACAAAAAAAAACGCGGACTACATAGAGTACTCATCTTGCGACAGAACTTTGTACATGTATAATTGAGTACTGATTATTCGTGAAAATACCCCAATATATTTATTTAAGGGCCTGTCCATTAAGCTAAACAAAAACAACTTTAATAATATTTTACATATGACAATTTGATTACGAAATTAATAAAATTGCTTAACGTGGTCAAACAAGCGTATTAAGTTAAACGTAGCCTTGTAAACTGAAGGCGTATCTAGCCTAATGAAGGTGTCTCTAGCCTTATGACCTGAAGGTGTATCTATCTAGACCAGTGTTGCTTTCAAAAAGCTGTACAAAACTGTAAAACTTAATCTTAAAAAGCTGTAAATCTACAGTTTCTTATTTTGTATTGTTTAATAGCAGTAATCAACAAAACAACATAATAAAGTAAGAAAAATATACTTGTACTTGTAAATCAACTTTAAATCTTAACAAATTAACAGTATTTCTACTAAAACTTCCTTTTTATTTTTAAAATCTTACATATTTTTATTAAATTTCTTTAAATGGTCATTGGTAGTTGAGTATTTTATTGACTGTTACTTATGCCGTACCGTACGGTACCGTAGTCTTTGCTAAAACCAGGTTGGTATGGGTTATCAGCGAAGGATAGATGACGCTAGCATAATAAAGAAAAAAAACAGTAGATTTGGATATCTGAACTAAAAACTGATATCGAAAAAACTGTAGATCTACAGTTAAAACTGCAGAGCTGGTTACATTGATCCAGCCTAATGAAGGTGCTTCTTAACTTATAAATTGAAGGCGCGGCTAGTTTCGAAAGCCAAAGACATACATTTTTATTCATATTAATATCGAAAGCTAAACCTTATTTGTAAGCCGGAGGCACGTTAAATAAAGATTAATAACTTTAACATGAATGTTTTTCTATCACTCGTTTGACACCAATTAATGCAAATGACAAGTCTGCGCAACGACAACCACAATTTATGGTGACGTGCCATAGTACTAATAGTACTAAATACTACTAGTGCTAATAATACTAAGAATGTTAATAAAACTCTGAAAAAATTAATGTGTTTTCTTACCATATATTTTTAAGAATAAAAATAATTTTGTTCTTTTGTTCCCATATCCGTTAAGAAAGGGTTAAGATCTTTTTAGCTGACAGGCGCAATAAACTTACCAACTTTATCGGAAATCAGAAGTGACAATATTTACAAATATATTACGTCGTTAATTTAATTTTATTTAAAGTAAATAAATCGTATCTTGTAAACTAAAGGTACGTCTAGCTCAGTGAACTGCAGGCGCGTCTAGCCAAACTGATGGCGCCTTTAGCCAAGCCGATGGCGCATCAAGCCTTATCTCAAAAATATTAAGAAACAAATCCACTTTAAAGAGGCGTACAACATTGGAAGCTATTTACATAGAAAACAATATCGAAATAATTGTCAACTGTTATTCACAAAACCACAAAACCAGAAAGCTATCTAAGGTTTCTTTTTTTTTAATATAGATTTAAGATTAAAGATTTATTATTGGTTGGCACTTCAGTAATAAACTACAAGATTAGACGTCACTTTACGATATTATTTTATTTTAATCGAAAAAAGTTTGAGTTATCACGTTTCTGTCAATCACAACCGAGTTCTATAATCTATTTTCTTTAAACCAAGTAATACTATGAGAAAGCTTTGTTTAAAAGGGTTTATTGGCGTAAGTACGGCCCCCCAAATAAGGACAACTAAATAGTATTCAACATTTAAGAGCCCGTTCACAAAAATCGCTAGAAATCTGCAAAATCTTATCATTTCGACGTCGTTAATCTCAAAAAATGGTTCATTAACAATTTCTGTGGTTGATCTATGATGGATCCATCTATGTCAACGTTTTTTTTAATTTAAGACCTTTATGTCATATGGTACTTCTTTTAACATTGTTTTCGTCACCCTGTTGGGTAAGCGCTCGGAAGCAATATTTTAAAGCGGCGACCACTATGTTTAATTAAGAAATAAACATAATATGAATGAATGAATGAATTATTTTATTTGCACAACCATACATTACGAAATTATTATGTAGGTAGCTTACAATAAAAATTTAGAAGCAGTAAAGGGTAGGTAGGTGTACCCACCCATCTTATCTACATTAAAATTGTTACAAACTACTGTGGGTACCCACCGCAAACAACTTTGTTACAACAATAATTACTAATGAACCAACAAAAACTATAAGTAGAATTAATGGCACGGCAGTACAAACTACTACCCACACTACCCAAACTAGAATAAGTTCCGTCCATTTAAAATAAAATTAAGTACTTAACTATCATTTGAAAACTATATAATATTCCTTGCAAAACTAAGAAGTTAGAACAAATAATGTATTCCAAAGTAAACTTACATCACTTAGGAATAACTACATAAATAAAATCAAAATTATAACCTCAATTGACAATTTATACATTAGATCAAAATTGAAATATTTTATATTATGCATTAATAAAAGGAGATAGGTTTACAGTTTTAACTGTAAGGTCACTTCTTTAAAACAAAACTTAAATTAATTACCCATATCGGCAAAAATTTTGTGAACGGCCTCCGAATAGAATAAGAATACTACCTTTGAACTAAAATAAAAACTGTATAACTACTACTATACTATAGCGTTATGGTATTATTACCAAAACTTTTTTTTTACGTCAACATAACTTAGTCACGTTTATGTTAGTATCATTATATTCTGTGCCTAGGTGCTAATTCAGTGAGTATCATGTTAGCCGTTTTATTCTCCGTACCCGTGTATATTCCCAGGGTACAGTGTCAAAGACGATTTAACTACTAACGGCAATTACAAAGCTATGAAGCACGAAAAACAAACTTAACAATTTCGTCAGAGATGAAATTACACAGTAAAATAGATTCTAAAAATATACATAGTTCCTATTTTCATTATTCATTAACTACATTTCCAGAGTTTAAATTACGAAAGTTACAGTTGGGCAGTAAAGATAAAAAAACTTTCATTTCACGACCTAGTTTTATAAAATCATGAAAATTACTATTCCAATGTCAATGCACTATTTCATCATGGAGTGTAGTTTTATGTGCAGTGTATGCACGACCGAAGTGTAGCCTCGACCACGTGCAATGATTGTGAATAATGGTATGTATGCACCGCCGAAGAGTTGCCTCGGCCACGTGCAATGATTGTGAAGTGTTTATACACTGTCGAAGAGTTGCCTCGACCACGTGCAATAATGTTTGTGAGTAATTTTGTGTATGCACGGCCGAAGAGTAGCCTCGGCCACGTGCAATGATTGTAAAGTGTTTATGCACTGTCGAAGAGTTGCCTCGACCACGTGCAATGATTGTGAATAATGGTGTCTATGCACGGCCGAAGAGTTGCCTCGGCCACGTGCAATGATTGTAAAGTGTTTATGCACTGTCGAAGAGTTGCCTCGACCACGTGCAATGATTGTGAATAATGTTGTGTATGCACGGCCGAAGAGTTGCCTCGGCCACGTGCAATGATTGTGAAGTATTTATGCACTTGTCGAAGAGAAAAAAATCTCTTGAGTGTATTAAAACTTGAAACTACCCAACTTAATTTCGTAATTTTAGCTCGGTTTAAAACGTTAGAAAAGTAAGAAATTCGTGAGCGTACATACCTTGGTTCTTCCACTGCTGATTTGTAATGAAACCACAGTAATAACGGTGAAATACTTTTACTTTCTTCACAGGAATACACCATGATTATTATTAACTAGGTTATAGCAACAATACGTTAACAGTTTTCCCTAACTACTTCTCTTCTCGACGGTTGGACAGTGAGTGAGCCTGCAACTAGCTTTCGTTGACCGTTCCGCCGATCATCCCCACCACATTACCTCCTCATTCCACTACAAAATGGAGGGAAAATGTGGCGGGAAACGGTGGAGCCAAGCGGCGGTGTTGCCAGGCTAATAAACGAAGATACTGCTATTATCCTTTCAATTTCATTTAAAATCATAATAATAAAATGGATTTATTACTACTCAACGACAAAACGTCACAGGTATGTGAGTTTGATATCAAACACAAATACCAATCACAAAATATAAAAGAATTATTATTATGTAAATGTTCTTAGTTTGAGTTTTTACTTTGAAAGAGAGACTTTAAGAGACATTAAAAAAGCAACGTCAATAAATTCAAAGCTTCTCAAAGGAAATCTTCTTAACCATCGCCGGAATAAAAAGCTGAATTTCATAATAATTTCTTCCCTCCTTAATTATTATAAACGGAAAATTTATTCTTGGAATTGGATACTTTCCAAAGATATTTATAATTGTATTTTATCTACAATACTCACGAGCCATAGAAGGTCTGAAATAAATTGCCCTTTCGAAACTTTTGATAGCTTCGCCGTATCTCCTTTGGTTCTGAAGTAAAATCCCTCTGTAACAAAGAAACAGAAACTTGAGAATTTCGCCGGAGCAGTGGTTAATATTAGCCTAATAAAGGTCGACTTCGGAATAAACTGAAAACCTTCAAGTCAGCAAAAGACAAATTTAGAAAGTACGTAGTCAACGATTTTATGTACTTTTGCTAAAGTTATTATTTCTAATAATAGAAATAAGTAATGGTCTCCTATATTTAGAACCTATTTTTTGTTATGAATGCTAACACCTACATTGGGATTAAAAAAAACCAATAGTAATGATTGAATTTAATTCTACAGGTATTAACATTTTCTAAAGTCAAATCAAATTCAAGTTCTTATTGAAAGTTGAATTACACCCAGTGCTTATAAGAATGTGAAAACAACAGCATTATTAAACGAATATTAGACTTTTAAAGATTTTATGCATTTTGGCGTTAGACATTGAATCGTTTAATAATAAAAGGATCATAAAGATGTATTAGAATCTTGGGTTGGGTTTGATCCTTCTGACAGTTTTAAAACTAGTTGCATAACACTATCTAGATTTGTGCTGACATTGCCAGCAGTAAGAAGTATTCACCTTACTTTGTATTTTTAATTTAGTATAAGTACAGAAATATTATGTAGGAGGTGTTGAAATGTATTGTATGACATATAACATCAGACAACAATGGAAATAGGAAACAGCTAAAAAATTGCAACAACTAGATCACTATATTCACTATATAGACCCATGGTACAATAATATACTGCGCCAGGTATAGCAGTACGGGACAGAGGAAGTGACGTCATCTCCGCTATCGGTACTGAAAATTACGTTCAACATCTTAAAACTTAACTGTTTCGTTTGCTAAGAGAAATAAATTGCAATTAAAATACACTATTATCATTTTGTAATGAGTGTGACAGAAAAAAAATCCTTATTTCTTTGCTTGTAACTATAAAGTAGTATAACACACACACACACACACACACACACACACACACACACACACTTTGGACAGTGACGTAACCTAATTAAGGCGGTTGTATGACCGAAAGTGGCGCCGCGGTAAATTTTATTTAATGTTGTTATTCTTAATACACAATTTTAATAAACCTTTACGTAGAATTTTTAGGGCTCATAGTCTAATATTTTTAAACGGTATCATTTCATTCCCTCGTAGTCACTGCTAGAAGTAGATAGCAAAACTGCTAAAAGTGGCCGTTTTTGACACATTTGCTATCTACTTCTACGAACACCTACGAGGGAATATAGTGATACCTTCTAAAAAATACTAGACCATGGGCCCTAAAACTTCCACGTAAAGTTTTATTAAAACCATTTTCTATTAACAACTTATTAAATAAAAACCTCTGAGGGCGCCACTTTCGGTGGTATAAGCACTTTAAACCTATTTAAACAAAATCCTTCCTATTAATATCTGTGAAAGTTTGTGGGTTTGGATGTTTGTTCCTCAATCACGCAAAAACTACTGAACGGATTTGGATGAAATTTGGCACACAGATAGTAGATAGCCTAGATTAAAACATGAAATACTTTTTATCCCGATATTCCCGCGGGAACGAGAATCACGCGGGTGAAACCGCAGGCGGCCGCTAGTCCTTACTAATATTATTAATGCGGAAGTAAGTTTGTTCGTTTATTTGTTTGTTACGCTTACACGTTTCAACTGTTCTACCGATCATCATGAAATGCATTTACATGTTGTCAGGGGTACAGAAAAGAACATATTATGGTACCTTTCATCCAGAAAAAGTATCCCGATCCCTGGGGATAGCAAAAAAACTGTCAACGCAGACGACGTCGCGGGCGGCAGCTAGTTGTTTATATTTTTTAAATATTATGCTTAGTTTTACAGGCCATCGTTGCCTGATAAAGACATAAATATTAAACGGTATCAAAAGATGATAAACTAATTCTTATAAACAGACGAATTGCTGTTGTCGCGTTCACAGAAGTCTGGAAATTATTATGATTGTGTCAGAATGCTTCTGAAATTTGCATATTCCATATTTATGAGTACACTAGACTTTGTTAGCGAGGAATTCGTTTTGTCTGAACTTCTTTATCAGGTTTCTGTCTGTAAGGGGTTAAATTTCCGGTGAATTAATGGTATTTTATGTTTTGCTATGTTTTAGTATTACCTCTTAGTATAATCTCATTTACATAAACATTTTACAATTGTAGTGCGTTGAAAAAAAAAACTATGACTTACTAGCTTCCGCCCGCGACTTCGTCAGGAATCAGGAAAATATATATTCTTTGTTTTGATTTCATCGATTGGTTTATCTTATTCAGAATTTGGTCCAGCCAAAGATATAGTATCCGTTCCCGTTCCCGTTCCACTTCTGTAACCCCGTTTCACCACAACAGGGTTCTAATCTACGAAGTTTCAAGTTGAAATGTCTATTTTATATTATTGTTCAATACAAAATTTGAACGCCTATTTCAACCCCTTAGGGGTTGCATCATGTCCACCGTGTTGGACTTCAAAATATTTGTAATCAACACCCTATAAAATATCATCCATATCGATTTTTAGGTTTATTTACCACATTTACCCACTTAGGGGTGAAATATCCAATAATCCTTCCTTAGTGGATGCCTAAGTATCTATGTAAAAAAAATTAAGTCATTACGTCCAGTGGTTTGGGCTGTGCTAGTCAGTTAGTCAGAACTTTGAATTTTATTTAAAAATAGATTTTTATACTTACAGTGAAAAAAAAATATGAACAAAGTAAAACTATTGTTTGTATTGTTAACCTTCTAGGTCTAAATTAGTTTTAATTATTCCGTTTCGCCTTAGAGCAACGCGGCTTCCGTCCGATACGAAAACCCGTGTGTCGCTAACCAAGTGGGTAGCCCAATAAAGCCCAGATTTATCCTTATTACCTACAACATATTTACGATAAACCTTTAGCACTTTTAGCTGTGTACATTATAATTTAATTAAGCAAGGTTTCTTTTCCATTTTCATGTTTTGTTTTATTTAAAGTATAGTATGCTCAAAACTTGCGAAATCTCATGGGCACACAAACCCAAGTGGTTTTGCTAATTAGTAATGTATAATATAATCTGTATCTATGTATGTCTTGAACAATAAATAAAATAAAAAAAAGCAAAATCAACAAACCACTAGTCAAATATAAAATGCATACATTGATAAAGGTACAAAGAGAAATGATTCGCCAATAGTCATCGATCATTCCCGGTCTATACTAACAAACGCATTGTCATTAGTACCGAGCTCGGATCTCGCACAAAATGTCATAATGATACACATACATCGCGTGTACTGTCAACCAAATAAATATACTTACCCATTTATTGATATTTTTTTATTTTTTAGGGTTCCGTACCTCAAAAGGAAAAAACGGAACCCTTATAGGATCACTTAGTTGTCTGTCTGTCTGTCAAGATTCTTTATCTCAGGAACGCGTGGAGATATCGAGTTGAAATTAAAACCTACTCAAGTCTACGGTTTCTTGAAGCTGTAAAGAAATCAAACTTCTAAGTTGACGTCAAAAAGGATACGCCCGTTTATGCCGCAAAAAACGCATATTTCGACACTCTCAAGGGAACCAAAATTCATAGGGCACTTCCCGTTGACCTAGAACTATGAAATTTGGCAAGTAATGTCATCTTATAAGTACTACAAGGAATAATCTGAAAACTATACATTTTGTAATTAACTTATAAAAAATATAGTCTTTATTTAAGTACCAACAAAGTACGGAACCCTCGGTGGGTTTTTTATTAGTCAACATTACAATCTTTGTTCCAATTCCAAAGTAGCTAAAGTACTTGTGTTATGAAAATCAGAGACAACGGTGGAACTACAAACACCCAAACCTGAGCCAATATAGAAAAAATAGTTCATTGGCTCAGCCGGGGATCAAATCCGAGAACTCGGAGATGGCGACACCATGGAAACCGGTTTACAAACCATTCGACTACGGAGGTCGTTTATTTGTCATTCTTTAAAGATTGAAAAGGTTCGTTAATCTTTATAATGATTTGTTGTTAAAGAATAGTAAGTTGTTTGTTGTCTTTATTGACTTTATTCTACCCGTGACTTCGTCCGTGTTGAATTTCACTTGCCATGGAAAGTTCATAAAAGAAACAGCTGGATAGTCTATCTTTCTATTGATGAAACATTTCTTGTAATCGGATAAGTAGTTTTGGAGATTACCTTTTATATCCAAACAAACAAATGTTAGCACTTTATAATAAGATTAGTAAGTACGTATTTAGTGAGAAACTACGATTTTTGGTATAGAAAATACCATTCTCAATTTTCTTCAGTAATCTCCACTTAATTCTGGAGTTAGTGTAGCTCAGTAAAAACTATGTCTATGTATAGTCTAATAACTTTTTCGTAGAATTGGGTTTTCCTTCTGAGAACGCCGCTGGTGAAAAAATTCAATCGGCGAAGATCTTTTTAAAAAATCGGACAGTAACTTTAAGCTTTGTACTCGTAATAATATAATTAGTCTAGCAGTGTATAATTTGAACTGAATATTATCTTATTGAATCGTTCCTTGATCTATACATTCGTAATATTTCACAAGCAGATGGAGGTCAGTTATCGGCACTAAACACTACCGCCAGTGTAAACAATGTTACTTTTTGTAACACAGATTAAAAATATTTCTTATGGCTACGTTTCATACCTGCATTTTCACCATAGTTATATTCAGATTGCAAGCTATTCATTAAAGCCTATCAAATGAAAAAGCCGTTTGTTTTCGGACTCTCCGTACATAAAAGCATTTATTCATAATAAGACTCAACACCGGGCGTTAAGTAACAGAATCTCCGCGCACGAATATTTGTTTTTTAATTTCGCGTTAATTTCTTTGCGGGCGGTACCTTTAGATGCGGAGAGCAATATTGTTCGTATGAATAATGCAAGCCTCAACAAACCGGGCTCAGAGTTGCCTCGACGAACACTAATGAGACCTATCCAACTCGTCGGTGCTATTAGACCGCCCCCTATAGCAATAATTTGTTACTAATTCCCTTCTAATTATTGCAGTCTCTTGTGTGAGTGGAATCGCATGTTTTTGCGAAACAATGCTGCGATGGGCGTGCCGGTATTTACGATAATTTGTTCGTGAAATTGCAGTGAATGCGTGGTATTAGGCGAAAATGCAATGTCCAACTACAATCTCTTGCTATCTCGAACTTCATACTGTTTATTGTCACTGCTGCACAAACGCGCATTCTTCTTACTATTTATTTGCCTTCTTATCATATAATATGTTAATTTTGTTTGTACTCAGTTGTATATCATTTTAAACAATTTACTAGCTCTAGAGAAAAAAACCAGCTCGTCACCACTTGAAGAGCTTGAGACGTGTAGTATACTTTTCGAAATTCGGGTTCGTGAATAATTGATGATCAAACGAACTTACCTGTACGTGAAGTTCGATCATAATTATATTATACGAGGTGGTCGTCCGATACTCTTATGTTTATTTTGAGCGATAAAACTTTACCTTTTTGTTATTTTATTGAAATATTTCTTTATCATTGCCTACATTCTTTATGTGTAGTGAAATTAAGTCTTCATGTTCCATTTCATTACTATAGATGGAGTAACGATAGATAATATTCCGTTGTTTTGATGTGAAAATAATGCACATTGCAATTATTTTAAAGCGAGCTACGCTTTACGGTTAAAAGCTGTTTCATGTAAATTTTTAATGCATGATGTCATGTCCATCGTGTGTCCATTTACAATATTTCAATAATTATTGAGTCAATGTAGGTTACATGGAAAAGCAAATAAAAATACGATGACTATTACATCGTGTTTTATTTAACGTATTATTAAAAGGTGCACTGACTGCAAAGCTAGACGTCTTTTTTTGGTTTGCTTAATAGATTTGGTAATATATAAAACATATTATATATCTCTGTGGATAACCTTGGAGAATAACATGAGATACGAAGGAAATTCCACCCGTACGACGTCGTCAGTGATAAAGTTAGTGACGTTATAAGGTAATGATTAGTTAGGAGTCATCATTGGTCTTCATTTATTTAAAAAAATAGAAATAGAAATAAATGATTTTAGATCATAACAAAAAAAGCACAGGACCAAACGTTAGTAACTATTAGGAGTGCCCAAAAGGAGGGTCGTTCTGCCGATATGATGATGATGATGATGATGGAGTTATAAAAATCACTGCTAATTCTAGCTTAAATAATCAGCAAAGGAAACTTGCATAAAATAAAACGACTCATTAATATTACTTCTTTAATAGAGTATTCTTAGAAATAACTGATTATACCTCTATTCAAAACATCGGAGAAAATGTATTACTTAATGAGCTTATCTACTTATTATTTAATAAGAATGAGAAAAATATTTTCATGTTCAACTTTATTTTGAGATTATTGTGGCTTAATTAATTCTAAAAACCGGCCAAGTGCGAGTTGGACTCGCGCACGAAGGGTTCCGTACCAAAAACGGCTAAAAAAACTGTTTGTTGTATGGGAGCCCCTTTAAATATTTATTTTATTTTGTTTTTAGTATTTGTTGTTATAGCGGCAACAGAAATACATCATCTGTGAAAATTTTAACTGTCTAGCTATCACGGTTTATGAGATACAGTATGGTGACAGACAGACAGACAGCAGAGTCTTAGTAATAGGGTCCCGTTTTTTACCCTTTGGGTACGGGACCCCGGTAATAATAATAATAGTTAGATCCAGCAGGTTTACCACACGCATTTTAGATTAAAGGCACTAAAATGGCCTCTACGTTTTGGATCCATAATCCCCACGCAGTCACTTTTGACCCGTGAATTCCAAAGCCAACAATAATTATAAAATCAGAAAACAAACTTATTAATTCCTAAATACTTCGTATGTATGATTATATTTGTTCAATATGCAAACAGCAAATATGTTAGGAACCTATTACATGAATCAGAGAAAGGTTATACTCAGTCGGGTGTTGTGCTAATATGACAAGGCTATAAGGAATACCAATAGGCGTGGGACGTGATATCGCGTTCACAATGACTTGTACAAATATGGATTGTAACTATTGCATAAAGGCTGTAGCGGAATAGCTAAATAGGCCTATGTGAATACGAATGTGTAAAGACCCCGGAATCGTAATTGTCAATCCGACTTATTTCCAAATCGATGCCAATTCATTAGCAGTATTATAAATATGCGTGTTCTATTCATTATCATAGTGACATTGCAGTCAAGGAACAACAAAACTTCTTTGTCGTTTCGATAATAATAGCGGCTTTCCTTTGAATAGGTACCGTTTAAAAAATAATGGTGCTTACACAGAACGGTGTGTTAGAAAAAGTTCTTGTGTCAATGGGGAAGGCAACTGTCAAAATGGCGCTGCGTACGCTTGTTCCACGAGAGCTATGAAAACAAAGGACTTAAAAAAAAAATAGTTTTTTTAGCTTTAAAATGATTAAATTCTGTGTAATAGGCTTTAAAAATGTTGGCACTTACAAATTTCCGAAAAATCTGGATATAGAAAAAATGGATAAATTCTGTAAGTATAAACACGTCTTAATATGGCTTTTAGTTCCGGCATTTGCATTGTAGAATAGTCTTTTATATGCATTTTAGGTCAATGGGTCTTTTTCGGTAAAAAAATACCATAAAATAAATACCTGTTTTCCCATAGATTTGTTCTGAACGTCTACCGTTTAAGGAACAAGCGTACGCAGCGACATCTATAATTAGCTTAACCCGTTACATTGTTAAACATTTAAAACACGTTTCACACAGAATAGAGAAGATACTTATGGGCTATGTCGTGTAAAGCATGTTTACCCAAGGTCTACGAGCTGCGACGCTTCGAGTGAATTCTCTTTGCGCTGCAAGCATTAGCCTCATGCGACAAATGTAAATAGGTGTACATATGAGCAATATAAGTCAATATCTACAAGGCCACGAGATAGCGCTACAAGTAGCAGCGAAATTCGATAGAAATTTAAAATGAGACTTGGAGGGAACTGACTACAGAAATTGACATCAATGGCAAAATTTCGTGGCCCACGTGTTTATAAGCCTTTTGTTAATTGTTTTGTTCTTTTCTCTGGAACTGTCTTTTAACCGTATTCAAGAACAATACCCAAATGAAACTTACCTATGCGAACGCACTGAGTTAAAATAGAGCTCTGTTATTGGTTGACTGGTTTTGTTAACGAAAAAACAAACGTGTTTTACGTATTACTCGTACGTTTGATTGGTAGTTGAGTACTGTTCGTCAGCGTGCACTGTGAGGCTTAATTAATGTTAGTAATATTTGTCAATAGGTATAGGTAAGTATGTCTGAATTGTGTTTTCACCTGATCACATCCAGCTAATATCTGGCAATGTAATGACGTAAATTTTCTTTTATTTATATTATGACAGTCTGTAGTCAGAATACTGTCACGGATTTCATGGCTCACCTTGGATAAATTATATGTAATTTATGCAGTCAGGCCTCGCAAGCGCGGATACCGCTGAGCGAGTCACGCGATCCTGACATTCCGCGATTAAGCCGAGGTGACAAATTGTGAATTGAATTAATGTTCAATATCGCTCACGGATCATAATGCGCGCAAAGTTTATAGTGCCGATAAAATTATAGGCTAGAACTCACTCATAATACATATAGCAGCACAATGAATTAATTATGGGTTCAGATCGGATCAATTAGAAAGAAAGTCAAGTTTTAACATAAAACAATACACCTTATTTCTACACCTATAAGAAACAGAAGTGACGTGAAAGTTATACCAACGGAATCCTACGGCTTATTGCTTGAAAAACCAAACAATTTGATTCTATACTATTGCTTTGAGCGTCTACCAGCCGGGAAAGCTGTTTAACAAAGTGCAAATACCTAGAATGCGTTGTCACTACTCAGTTTGGTGGGAATTCTAAAATGTGTGTGTGTGAGCAAACACGAGTTTAATCTACACCTTATCGCGCTTCGAGGCGCCACTGTAGCAATGCCTCGCCTCGCCTCTCCCACTCCTGATTCAAATTACTGTTTGGATACCCGTACCGTACGCTGTACCCTATTTCAATTACCGGTTTCATTTATTATTTCAGTAGTAATATCCCGTTGAAATATCTACATTAGAACAATTTGTTTCTTCGTTATCTGTTAAGAAGTGCAACTTTTTAAAATGCCAGTTTGATTTTATTTAGTCAAAACTAAAACCTTATCTCCTAACGTTCTTTTAAAATTTTGAAACATTAGGCCTTAAAAACAAAAGCTTAGAGTGTACTTAAACTACTTTTCTACTTTCGGGTTCGATTCCCGGCCGGGCAGAAATTGAAATGATGAATTTTAATTTCTGTGACGGGTCTGGGTGTTACTATGTATAATAAGTATATATTTAAAAAGTATATAAGTAGTATATCTGTTGTCTAGCACCCATATTACAAGCTTTGCTTAGTTTGGGGCTAGATGGCGCTGTGTGAAATTGTCCAAGCATTCTAAAAAAAAAAAAAAAAAAAAGCATTCTACTTTTATTTCTACGGGATCTTTGTATGAAGGCAAGTTTTCCCTGCTGCAATCGTACGTGCTCAAGTGATTTCTTGCGACTAAATTAGAATAATCTAATTTTCGTCGAAATCGCAGCTTACCCTCATTACCTTTGCTTTTCAGTAATAACCTTATTGTAATAGGATTATGGTATTTCATTTCTTTATCCTCTGTTCATCTTTTTCCTGTTTGAATCATTAGTCTGAGGATTTTCTAATTGAAATTGAATGATTATCGAAAAGATTTGGATTTCCTTTATGAATATTTTTTAATTATTTTCATAACGTCAAATTTTAGGTATCATCTATCACACATTTAGGACTTGGTTTGTAAATTGTGTTACGTTGTTTTCAAATGAAAAAGACTGAGTTTTACTCGTCTAAAATTAAAATAATATACCTACTCGGTTGTCTACCGTAATATTTTGTCGAAAAAGATTATTCCTGTTACTCAAAAATGTTTTAGGAATATAATACAGATAAGTATATAAAAGTAAATAAAGGCTCACGTACATAGATTCTGTTTTACAATTTTCCATCTAATATCGGCAAGAACATCCGCAGCAGATGGCTACGCTGTACGTGCGTAATACGCGGTCTTAATAGAATAAGATGCGTATAACGTAGCCTGTTCAACTCCTGTTATCGACGGACGTCTATCGTCACGTACAGCGAAGTCATTACGAGGGTACACAAGAAATGCAAATTTATCGACAAAGTTTAATAATGGTATTTACGTTGCAAGCCGTTTTTTAAAGTACCGATTGCTGGCTAAGGAGCTCCGAACGTACCTTTATGTCACATAGTCGATCGTTCTACCATGTAAGTATTTATTTTGAGCCGACTTTTACCGACTTTACGAATATATGCTCGTATATTGTATTTTGCGTAATTTTTGTTTTATTTATTATTTTGAGTTTTTGCTTCTCAATGTTTCGGCATATTTTCATGCGCCATTGGACACGGCTATTAATTTGAATTGTTAGATTTTTTCATTCTAAATGCTACTTTTATTAGCTTTTAAGTCTAAGCCTAAATATTGCTTTTTTATGCACAACGGGGTAGTGCTTAGCCATCGTTTAGTGACGATAAGGCCGAAGATGGAAGCGCACTACACCCGGAATCCTCATCACCTAGGAACTGACTATCTGACCTCTAGCTGCCGGAACACAAATAGCGTCAGACTTAGGTTACTTCGTGGTAGCTAACAAGGTGGACTTGAAATAAGCTCTACCACCAACCAAGCCGAGTACAAATTGTACCCCCCCGGAATCGAACCCGGCACCACTGCGTCTTACACGGGTGACCACAGAGGTGGCTTTCTAAATAATTATTACCGTAAGACAACAAAATTATTCTTTTAACTTTGGTTCAAACAATTATAAGCAAATCACACAATTTATAGTAGGTCAAATTAAAATAGTCGAATAATTAACTTACAGGAAGTCAATGTGGCATAGTTACTTAATTAACTGAAGAATATATCTGGGATTTTGAGCGTTCAGTGCACTTGTCGAGTCTTAATTTTTTTTTTAAAGAAACTTTCATTTTAGAATTTTCAATCTGCATACTTTTATCGTACTTAGTATAATTAGCAGAATATTTCATTTCTGTAAACAGCCAAAAATATATAATCAAACTTCAAAATATTAACTATGAAAGTCCTTAATACAAGAGCAAGCGTGGATATAAATGGGTTCTAGCAAAACGTCTTACAAAATTTGAGATAAAACAGAATACATTGTCATCGCCAGCTGAGATTCAAGTGGGCTTGTTCATAAATAAATACGTGTTACGCAACACACTGTCTTTGAATAAGGTTATTCAGGAAAATCTATTTTCTGCTTCCAGTAATCTGCTCAGCCGTCTCCCGTGTTATTTTTAAATTATTTTTTGACACTGAAAAATAATTGATGCCTGTGTATCTATAAACTCTCTACTGAAGAAAATTAATTATCTGTAATGCATGTACAACATGCACAATATAGCATCATAGCATAGCTCAATAAAATAAAAAAACCGGTCAAGAGCGAGTCGGACTCGCGCACCGAGGGTTCCGTACAATCATAAATGTATTTGGATATGTTATTTTAGGACAGTCTTTAAAAAAGTAGGATAAACGGCAGACAGGTGGAAGGGCGAACAGGCGGACAGTTAATTTACAAATGCTGCTTATGGTGACTGAAAAACGTTCCAACCACTCCACATTGCAAAATGTTTATATTACTAGTCCATCAGCCATTTTAATGTCCCCACTGCTGGGGCACAGGCCTTCCTTATGGGTGGATAAGGAGGACGGGCCATAACCCACCACGCGGGCCCAATGCGGATTGGTGGGTGTTAACGACTGCAAATGCAGCTGGGACCAACGGCTTAACGTGCCTTCCGAAGCACGGAGGAGCTCGAGATAATAAATTTTTGGTCACCCATCCCATGACCGAACCTTGCGAAAGTTGCTTAACATCCGCAATCGCTGGTCCAGGCGCTAAACCACTGCGCCACCGAGCTCCTCGTTATTATTATATTACTATATAGTAATATATATAATTACTTAGTAAAGTATGAACTTATTCTTCGTTTATTCGTACGGCAAATAGTAGGTAATTATATTTGAACCAGCCACCAATTTATTATTGTAGTGTTAGGTTGCGCCATCTCTTGACCCATAGTGGAACTACTTTTTGCCCTTAGGTTAGCATGCTTAGGACAGCGCCATCTGTTGACTGGTAGTGAAACTAAAAAAATTATGTTTGTTTTTTGAATTTCTAAAAAAGTGTGTTATATTGAGACATCGTTTTATTTTTCCTGTAATCTTTACATAAACTACTATCACATAGAATTATTTCAGATTTTTCTCTTTGCAAACTTCGGAGATAAGGGGGGGGAACGGTATTTTTTTTTACATTTTTCATCATAAGTCGAAAACTATGCGGCCTAAGAAAAAATAAAAAATTGTTTTAAAATGTGCAAACAGCGTTCTTTCATATGATACCCCACATGCCCTAATCACCTCACTTAAAATTTTTAAGACCCCTTTTCAGTCCCTGTTGTAAAAGAAATATTAATTTTATTATTTCTTTCTTATTTGCAAAATAGTTGGGCAAATGTCATCTAAAACTATTCCAAATTTCAAGTTGATACCATTAGTAGTTCTCGAGATATCCAGCTGTGACAGACAGACAGACAGACAGACAGACTGAGTCACACCATAAGGGTTCCTTTTTTACCATTTTGGTACGGAACCCTAAAAAGAAAGCAATTGTTGAAATTCTCACTGGAAGTGGGATGCCACCCAGATGAAGTCGCCTATGGTATAATGTTTGCTCAAAAAGTATTGGTTTAATTTTTAAAAAGTATTTACCCATTTCAATAGGATTTGGAACTGCTGCAAATAAACAAGTTGATACTATATTAAAGGTGGTTTAAAATTAAGGTAAGGTTAACTTAATAGACAGACTTGGTGTGGAAATTTCAAAAAATAAAAGTCTATTTTACAAACCCCTATTTCAACTCTATAGGGGTTGAATTATATCCACCTTGCTGGACTTCAAAATAAATTCTATTTTTGCAATCAACATCCCATAAAACCTCAATAATGACATCTGTATCGATTTTTAGGTTTATTTACCCTTTGAGGGTTGATTTTCGGAAAATTACGAAATCTGTGTTATTTTTTAGTTTCCAACCATAAGCTTACTTAATTTTAGTGACTTTTACTTTAAAAATGAAGGATTTTCCATACACAGCTTCACCCCACTTTAAACCCTTTCGGGGGTTGAATTATCAAAAATTATCATCAGAATTATTTTTAATCGACAGCCGTAATACAACATTTGATTAACCTAACTTTGAAACTGATGGACTTTCATTTAAACTCGATTAATCGCTGAGCGAATTTTTGTCGCTGAGAATAGAACATAATATGGAGTTATACATTATATGTAAACGCCCATGAGCTACTTTTTGTAGCTCCGATAAACGTGGCGTTAGTCGCGGCGCTTTTTTATCGCTGGCTAAGTAAAACCTTTGACGTGTCATTTTGCGGGAGATTATCGCCGTGATTAATGCCGCGATTAACGCCGTGATTATCGCAGCTACAAAAAGTCGCCCGTGAGCGGTTACGCTTACTATTACAAGATACCGAACAATTACATCAACACAAAGAGAAGTTAACGCTTCTAGTGTCTCAAATCCTTGCAACTTGACGTTAATTGCGAGCCTGGCCGGAAACCTAACGCTTATGTGGCAGGCGGGACGACCTCGATTAATTCAAGATGTGCGACTCATGGAGTATAAACGCTGTTATGTCCTATTGATCGTACTTCGGACGGGACAAACGTTGTATTGTCTTTCCCTAGCAATGGGACATCATAATGAATGGTGTCTTTGTGTGGAACAAGCTACATGTAAAAATATTTTTATCATCAATTAAAATGATGTATTAAGTCAAAAGTAGACATTTAAACTGTAACAATCGATGTCCGTCACTTTTATCCACCGAAGTGTATTAGATAAATTTTTGTTTTTAATAATTATGTGGCTATAGTTTCTTAAATGGAATACATAGAAATGGTTTTTAATTGTTACAAAACGTATTATAAACTACAAACCGACCAATTACGCCGACCCCAAGAGAACTTAACGCTTCTAGTGTCTCAAATTCGATATGCCATCTCGACGTTAATTTGCGAAACTGCACGGAAACCCAGCGCTTATATGGCGGTACAGGCAGCCTTAAAAGTGGCTGAACACGTTCATACCTTGTCACAGCAGCTACTACACTTGTTCTGTTGCAACCCTACTGTATGTATACAATCATTGGTGCGACATGGTTCTAAAATGTTCTATTACTTCTGAAGCCAACTGTAGAAACACGGTAAATTCAAGATATGGGACTCACGGCAGGGTAATGGGACAAATACTGTTGTTCACCTATTGATCGTGCTTGGGACAAGACAACATTGTATTATCTTTCGCATCCAGTTATTTTGAATAGAACATCATAATAAAGGAAGGCTTTGTGTTGAACTAGCTTTTTCCCTTTGTATTGATATTGAGGGTAGAAACAAATATTTGGAATACTTTTGTTTATTATTTGATATTGTAAATGTGTTAATTAAGGTTTTTCTTTGTATTTATTTTTATTCTATGTTTATAAGGATTTTAATTTCATGTAAATGATTATTCTAACTAATGACACACAATGGCAAAATGTGAACAATTTGCCTGGTGTAGGTAAGTAATCATTACGCCGATCTTTCAAGCTGTTTTCCTTATTTTTATCAAGGTAGATTCTATAGTTTAATTACTTCTAGTGGACTGTAGATCTGGCGTTTTTGCGTTAAAAGTACCTAGCTTAAATGGGGAATGTCAAGAATAAAAAATATAAAGTTTTGACATTTTGACATTTGTCATTTTTGAAACTTTTTTTTAATACCATGTTGTGGTTGTGGCAGGTGGTGGCAAAGGCATAATTTCCATTCTGCTGTTACTTTTGAATATTTGTGAAGTAGAAGAGACTTTAATTTTTTTTAAACTTTTTCACGCAACCAAAAATTCTGAAACTTTTTTCTTTTACTAAGGGAGCTTATTCCTACCTATAAAAAAATATTCAGCCAATTTGATTTTTTTCGGACATTCCCCATTGTATGTTGTTTAAAAATTTATCTAATAGATGTTGCCACGAGGTTTTCAAATGCAGTACTACGTGCTGCTTGTTTGGTAGACGTATTCTTTTGTTACCTATATTTGAGACTAGATGGTGGCGCTTCTAATTTTGAACATCATTTGGAAATGGGTGTTTACTTTTCGAAAAATTTTGAAATGCTGACTCGACAAAAATAACCTATTTAAATAACGAACCGAGAATCGGTTGAGAAATGCGACCTGTACTGTAGAAGAGAACAAACGGACACACGAAAGCATTTTTGCCCAAGCTAAAGCAGATATGCTTCGCACGCGATATAAAAAACTAAAAGAGGTGTCCTAAAATGTATGGAGTCTGGGCCATGTCTAAACAAGTACAGTATACCAAAAAATAGGTAAGTAAAGACTCGATAAAACAGTTTCTGAACATCCAATTTCTCTAAAACCACTTCGTTTTTTGGAAGGTTAAGTATGACTTGTGCAATAAAATAGAAACTTAACAAAAATACATCATGGTTGAAGATGACATTTTGATGCTATTTGTCTGTCGCTGTCAGTCAGTTCAACCTGTGTGATTTGTGGTTAGTTTTGACATTTAGATTTTTGCAAAACTCAACTTTAAACACAATGAAAAAAAAACAACAAAGTATATCGGAATCACAGACTAGATTCAACTCTATGACAGTGACAATGTCACATGAGTTTTTGACGTGGTTGCCGTATTTGACGCCTTATTTTGAGTAAAAAATATTATTTAGTATTGTTTAAAAAATATTATTTAGTATTGTTTAAAAAATATTAGTTTGTTTTTATTTATAATCACTTAACCGCGCTTATTTACATTTTTCTCAGAATCAGTAAATTTTTCTCCATCTTTTGAGATGGTGTAAATAGACGTGGCCCAGTTCAGAACATGTCCTTTGATAATGTGAAACCAAATATGTATACTTACATCGATTTTACAACTTATTGTATCTGCTGTGAAACGCTTACTTTAATAAAAATGGTCCGAATACTACGAGAAATCGTAGCAACTACGAACGCAGCTACGATTCGTAAGTATGATTCACTGTCGTTTTACTTATAATCTGGTTAATTATGAGGCAAGAGCATTGTGATGGAGCTCGGCTGTGGTTTCAGGTCACTTTAGGTACCGAGAAATCGTGTATCTGCTGTGCAAAACGCTTACTAATTGTTGGCGGCTGGCTGGTGGCATGCGTATATTTTTAGTAGGTGGTTTACTCTTGATCTTATGTCACTTGTCATAAGTGAAAATAAAATAGTTGTCAGCCAATGGGATTGTATTTATCATCCACTTTATTAAAAATTATATATACTAAAAAAGTGGCCTTATGAATGCTACAAGAAATCGTAGCTACTACGAGCGCAGCTACGATTCGTAGGTATGATTCACTATCGTTTCGTTACCCTCTAAAACTGGAAGGACATTGTGATGGAGCCTGTGGTTTCAGGTCACTTTGGTTACCGAAAAATTCCGCCTTTTATACCATGCGTATATTTTTTGGCAGTTTACCCTTGTTTACTTCTTGATCTTATATTACTTATCATAAGTAAAAATAAACTAATTGTCAGCTAATGGTCTTGTCTTTATCCTTTGATTATTGAAAGTCTTTATCATCCACTTTATTGAATATTATTTATAAAGTAGTTTAATGCTACGAGAAATCGTAGTTACTACGAGCGCAGCTACGATTCGTAGGTATGATTTACTATCGTTTCGTTCCCTCTAAAACTGGTTAATTACGAAGCAAGAGCACTGTGGTGGAGCTCGGCTGCGGTTTCAGGTCACTTCAGATACTGAGAAATCCAGTTTATGGCTGTGTATTTCCTCTATCGAACCGACTTGTGATCAATATGGATATAAACACTTTCGTTTCGATACCTGTTTAAAACTGATGGAAATAATGACAATTATTGAAGAGTTGTTCAATAAATATTAGAAACATATAAAAAAACTAATAAGTTTTTTTTAAAGAAATGAATTACAGCCGGTCTAATGGACGCATGTAGGCTGGGGGTCTATTACGAAAAGTTTAACGCAATACACGCAGCTGCGTCCGTGCTTCGTTCTGATTGTTCCCTATTACAAAGCACTTGCGTATACGATATCGCAAAGTGTTAAAAATTCAACATCATTCGTTCAGTAGTCTATGGGCTACGATAGAATAGCTACAACCGACGAACTATCATGACCAAGTGAGTGCGTTACGTCATATTATTTATTCTGTGGTTACGTTACGTTATTTTCGTAATAGGCCCCCAGGCCCTTAAAAGGGCCGTACAACGTCAAATGCACATTTTTGAGCAACGATTTCACACAGTATTACTTGATTTATCGGTCCAAAAATTATGTGAAAAGTATATAGATTATAGCACGCAGTTATGCGATTGACAAAAACATGACATGATACTAGTTAAAACTTTTCTCGATAAAAAATCGTAAAGGGGCCTCTAATTTCGTAATTTTTCAATGCTGAGCGAACCAATAATAAATAATCTTATAACTATAATAAAAAAAACCTTAGCTAGCTCTCTAGTTTAGTGATTGACACATTTGCTAAAATAAGAAATAATTATTTGTTATACTTACTTTTATATACCCATAACCAAAGAGAATGTAAAAAAAACTAGCGTTTTACACATAACTACTATAAGTACTTTGTTACTAATAATCCTGTCACCCTGTTGTAAATATCTGGTAACGATTTAATTAAATTTGTAAATATCGTTACTTATGGCTGTTAAAGCTGATAATTTTCTTGCACCCGTTCCTCTTGTCAGCTAAAAAGTCTGGAACGGGTGGTAGGAAAATATGGATGATTCAAAAGAAGGTACTTAATATAATTAAGTTTATTACGTGACTTTCCTGGTAAAAATATACCTCCTAATAAATTCAGCATAAGAAACTTGTTCTCTGAAATCTTTTGGAGTTAGACAACTATCTTCATCTTTAGACGCACAAATTTTTTGTAATATACTTATCACATAAATAGTTCGATCAAACCTATGCTGAACAATTTTTTTCATAGAGTAGGTAAAGTAGATTCCGGTCGTTTTGTTTTACATTATGTTATGTATTTCTTTTATTTATTAATATTCCATCTTATTTATAATCATAAAACACTTGTTCATATAGATTTTTCTTATTATATATTTTTTTCATACATGTGACCTCATTTTGTCCATACGTCTTTACTTCGAATTATCAACCAAAAAAAAGTAGCGTTTACCTTCTTTTTTCACAATCCTTATTTAAAACAAAATGCACCAAGGCATTTTGTTTTTTGTACTTTTTAATCCATCTATGAAAACATAAAGCATTCTATCTATCCTTTTCTCACATATCAATTTTACAAGTCTCATCCTTGTCACTTTATTTCTTTTTTCTTTATTATTTCAAAAGTGGGTGTTAGATATTAAAAAACCGGCCAAGTGCGTGTCGGGCCACGCACCGTAGGGTTCCGTAGTTACCTTATACCATACCATATTTAATACCACCTATCATTTTTCGTCTGCAAAAATAACTTTGTTTTTCACAGTGTTGGTATGAATGACAATGTTATATTTGCGGTTTTGGAAAATGTGCTATATCTCGAAAACTTATTACTATATCTCGTTCAAATTAATTTTGGTTGAAAGTTTTTATTAAGATCTACAGCATATATTTTTTTTAGATTTTCACTCTCTTATTTCAAAAGTTAAAGGGGGGGGGGGGGGGGACCCACATTTTACCATTTTGGCGGTGTATATCTTTCAAACGGTTGACTTTAAGAAAAAGTTGTCTTAAAAACCTCAATGTCATTTTTAAAGACCTATCAATAAACACCCAACACGTGTTGGTTTGAAGAAAAAAAAATTTTTCAGATTCAGTTCCATGTACAGGGAGCCCCCCTTAATCTTATATTTTTCTTATTTTTGTATTAAATTTGTTTAGCGGTTAACAGAATACATCTACTTACCAAGTTTCAACTGTGTAGTCTTAATACTTTCGGAATAAAGTGACAGACAGACATGACGAGTCTATAAGGGTTCCGTTTTTTGCCATTTAGGCTACGGAACCCTAAAAAAGCACTTTGCCTCACGCGTTTTTACGCGCCAAAAGCACCCTTTTCGTGCAGGAGAGGTGAAAAAGTTTATTAGTTATTAATTAAAAACGATAATGTTGTCAATAATTTCGATATTTTTTATTATGAAAATTTCCTTCAGCATTTTGTACGTCTCCTTAAAGCGAGGATTAAACGTGCAATAAAAATTAGAAAAGTTGATTTCTGCGAGTGATTTTCTTCGTTTAAGCGATAGGTAGTTAGCGCATTGAAACTAACTAACTGGAGTCAACAACTAAAATATTGACATCTTACTTGCTGCTCACATTCATCTTTATTTCATAGAACTGCGCGCAGTACCTATATTGTCGATTCTATTTTTTACCGCCAATAGTTTTCCATACGGCATTCATTGAAATCAATGCCGAGATACAAAGGGTTCTTCTCTACAGACATGACAAAGTTACTCTCATATTTCTTTTTAGGGTTCTGTACCAAAATGGTAAAAAAGGAACCTCAGTCTGTCTGTCTGTCTGTCTGTCACAGCTGAATATCTCGAGAACTAGTAATAATATCAACTTCAAACTTGGAATAGTTTAAGATGACATTTGTCCAACTATTTTGCAAATAAGAAAGAAATAAAAACTTAATATCTTTTTTACAACAGGGACTGAAAAGGGGTCTTAAAAATGTTAAGTGGGGGTATATTAACTAGGCCATGTGGGGTATCTATAAAAGAATATAAATTATATAAATATAAAAGAACGCCGTTTGCACGTTTTCAATCATTTTTTATTTTCATTTTAGGCCACATAGTTTTCGACTTATGATGAAAAATGTAAAAAAATACCGTTCCCCCCTTTATCACCAAAGTTTGCAAAGAGAAAAACCTGAAATAATTCTATGTGATAGAAGTTTATATAAAAATTACAGGAAAAATAAAACGATGTCTCGCACATTCTAGCACAATTCTCTATATCTCTATAGCACAATTTTTTAGAAATTATCAAATTTCTAAAAAGTTAACTATTATTCCACTATCGGTCAAGAGATGGCGCTGACCTAAAATTGCAATAATAATTTTATTATTCTAATCTGCAGTGTATTTATTATGATGGTACGGAACCCTCGGTGCGCGAGACCGCCTCGCTCTTGACTGGTTTTGTTTAATATTTGAAATCGAATCCTGACGTTATTTTTGCATTCAGTCGTAGGTTATAGGGTAGTAGGGTACACAAAGACGCATTGTCAGAGCGCTAAGTCACAAAGAGTTCATACATGTCTATTGAATCGAAATGAGTGCTACATTTGCCTTGCAAAATAAAAAAAAAAATGGTTGGGCAACAGTAAAAGTGCTTAAAATGACAATTCTAGTACTTTAATGGTGCTACATTTGCCTTGCAAAATAAAAAAAATGGTTGGGCAACAGTAAAAGTGCTTAAAATGACAATTCTAGTACTTTAATGTTTGTTACACAATATTGTGCAAATAGTTGTTTTATTTCACAAAAATTGAAATTGTTGATTGAAATTGAAGCTAAATAACAATTAATTGAAATTATAGAGAATGGGGATAGGTGTATCAATCAGACAATTCAGAAGTGTGAAACTCATATGTTATGAATACTATTATACTCATTCATTACACAAAAGATACATTAAACGTGCTTGTTATTGTTACGTAACACACGTCTCGAGCGCGTTAACGAATACAGGTGAACTTTTTCATATCCATTTCATTTTATCAGCTAATGCATTTCACGCGCTCTTGATTAATGAGCAAGGAATACTGCGTGTCGTATTGCAAAACAAAACGAACTTTTCAACTAAGAGAAATACCTACTTCAGTATGTATGGAATTCCATATACTAAATATAGTTTATGAATTGAAGCGCTCATGGCGGAGCTTGACAGACTGATCGTACTCGATCACGTTTGTTAAGCAACGCTCCATCCGGCCAGATGTCGGATGGGTGACCGGTAAGCGGAATTACAACTGAGCGCTTCGGAGGGCATGTTAAAACGTCGGTCCCGGTTGTTGTCATCTGAAAACAGTCGTTAAGTCAAGTTAGAAGCCTTACAGGCGGCTTGGTAAACTCTAACACCAGAGGTGGCCATTATTCCTCATACGATAAGAGAAGAAGTTAATGCATTTTGCCCTTTTTACTAAGACAAAGCAATACCCAATTGGTGTTTTATTTACTAATTTACCTGCTTCAAAAACTCTTACTTCTTACAAAATGTTGTCAGGTGTATTAGACACCTATTAGTCCATTCAAATTCGTGCCTAGGGCCACAAAGTAAATAATAATATGCTGGTAATAATGTTTTGTTACCAACGAAAGCAACAATCAAATAACATAACTTAAAATAACTTTATTTAAAAAATAATTAATGAATAGTTTTTAACTTAATGTGCAGAAGTTTAAAATTCGTTTAAGAAAATGTTCAGTTGGTAATTCAATATCGACTTACAGTAAAATTGATGCTTACGTCACAGACTGGACCATTAAAATAGATTTGTAGGTACTTGTACATTCGTATTGCTGAGATAATACTTTCATGAACCCTCTCCCTCGCTCAACAACGTTAGGCATGTAAAATACGAATTTCCATCGTAAATTTTTACACATATTTATGATATTTTCCTTTCCCAAATGTCCCTTATAGAGATTGGACCTTTTGCCTTTTCAGTCCCCAGAGAAGACAGGCTGAATATTATTCTTCCTAAACTAAAGCCAAACTCGCCTTTGGATCGTATTATTAAACTTTTGTTGTTATTGAGATTAGAATAATATGAGGTTCACATCCTATTTTTCTTCTAACTGTTGTTTGAAAGCTTCCTGTTTATGTTATTTTGGGTAAGAAAAACGACTTGAAGCTAATATTGTTTGTTGTGCTTTGTTTTGTTTTTGGGCTTTGCTTTAATCTTTAGAAGTTAGTGTGTTTTCAGTCAATAGAATACAATGTGTGGGAATAACATCGCTTAGCTCCTGCCAATCCCATATATTATCATTCTATTCTACTAGCGTTAATTTTAGTAGAATGGCCATTTGAGTAGGCTCTCAGGTATCTTTAATCATTTTTTGTTTAAGATTGTTAGCATGTAAGATGATAATAATTATACAATTAAACGCACAAGTCTTTTTGTCCCAACCCAAGTAAATTACATGTTTGTATGCTTCTGTCGATTCCATAGTTACCAATAATGTTGCAGCTAATCTTCATAAAACAAATTAATTTATCTTGTTCATTTAAACTCATTCGCTAAAAGCAAGATAATAAAAAAAAAACCTTCTGTAAAAACGTTGAAATCCATAAAAAATACAGTTTTAGTTAAGCAATATTTGTTGTTGAAAATGTTGATTGATAATTCTATAAGATCAGCTATATAATCGGGGTCTAATGTGAGGGTTAACAGTGTATCAAAGTGTTAACATTTGAGCATCAAATAGGTGTTCTGAAATTAATTGACTATTTCGCACTACGTCTTAACATGGAACACTTAATGTTAATTAATATTCACTGTAGATATATAATATTTTATCTATTTGCATACTTAAAAGTGACAAAATACGTATACATATCGGGTCATTTTGAACTTACCATCCAAATTTCAAAAATGTGTCCAGTCCATGTAACTAAACAACTTTCTTTAAGAAATATGTGTCAAATTTAGCCACAAAATTTTGGTCATCCCATACTAAATTGATCACGTGGTCTCTTTGATTTGTATGGAAAGTCGATTTCTATTTTACATATTTAACCATGCATTCTTTAGAGAAAGTTGTTCAGTTTCATGGACTGAACACATCCTCAAAATTTGGATGGTGAATACAAAATGACCCTGTATATTAAAATTGACGAAAAATCCAATCCATTTTTGATATGAAAGATGAGTTTTTTTTTCAAATCCATGTGTAATTTTTATGAAATAAAAAGACAAGTCAACTGAAAAGATGGAAACAAGATTAAATATAAAAGGCAACATAACAACTTGCAGTCGGAGGCATGCATAAAGAAAGTGACATTATGAATGATTTGAATTATATGCCTCCGACTGCATGTTATTATGTTGCCTTTTATATTTAATCTTGTTTCCATCTTTTCAGTTGTCTTGTCTTTTTATGCAGGCGGGTTTTTATTTTTTTAATTTATTCTTTATTTATATCTTTTTAGTTATTATATAATAGGTTCATGATATACTTTTTTGAAATCCTTATAATAAGCCCTTTAACCCCCATACTATTTAACACCCATATTGCAGGATTCTAAAAAAAAATTTCCACTACGTATAAAAGCACCGTACAGCCGTCATGTTTGTTTTTTTATGACGCCACTTTCTTAAGAACACTTGGCCTCACAAGTACATGGTATGGTACTCACAAGTTATAATGAACTTGGGCTGACAAGACAAATCTGACGATATCTTAATCATAGATATAAGTTCAGCCGTTTGAAAGATATGAGGTAATAAAGAATATTACATACATACAAGTTACGCGCGAAAAACATAAACCTCTTGCAGTCGGGTAAAATGTCTATAACAAAATTGTTGACCTGACGATGAAATTAACAGAGTAATTGGTACTCACAAGTTATAATGAACATCGGCCATATTAGGTCGATATTTGAGCGCCCTCTCAAAAGCCGTTTCTGCTTCCGCGGTCCGTCCTTGCGCGGTGAGCACCGATCCGAGGTTGCCATAGGCTGTGGACAATGAATATTATATTTTAACACCTTATATATAAAGTTGAAATTCCAATATAGTTAAAGTACGTACTATAAGACTTTGTTTAACATTGGCACCAGAGTAATTAAGAATGAAATGTCCAATCTAACGTGACAGTCCAATCTCGTTACTTTGAAATGTTAATTAATGATTTAGGAAAATATTAAGTGTTTGTAAATAAAAAGAAACACCATAGTGGAATCCACAGTCAAAAAAAGTAGGTGAGCACACAATTGTATTGCACGAATACTATTTCAGAAAATAACAAACATTTCATTCTTCAAGTTAAAAATGTGTTGGTATTAGTAACAATAATTATTTTTGTTAATCAATTCGCTGCTAACTATAATTGAACTGCTCAAATTTCATATTGTAACGAGCAATCGATTTTAAATAGGGATCGTGTAAGACTAATTTCAGATTTATAAGTAAGCCAGTTTCATGGGCGCGCCACTATTCAGTACCAAACAATTTGCTTTTACTTATTAAATGTTGTAAGTTATGTTACTATGTTGATAATAATGTTTCAATATCAATTACCGCAACAAAAGAAAGTTTGTTTATACACTTTAATCAATTTTATTAGTCAAAGGGTATTTATTACGTGGTATTACAGCTACCTAGATCAAAACAACAGAATATAGATGTTCATTTATTTCCATTTGATTAACAGCGCGAACGTAAACGAATTACATGTAAATTCCGTAACGGCATCGTGTTGGTAGATAATTGTATTTTTGTCCGTCACGGTCGATGTGGGGTGAATAATACTGAATAAAGCTTTTATTATTACAAAACCCGCCGCCCTGTCGTGCCTAACGAATGCGAATAAACTCCGACGCCTCACACCGTTACCCTGATGAAAATTAACTCGCTCGCTATATTTCGTCGCGTTATAACACATTCAGTTAAATAGTTGCTGACGTAATTACTATGGTGGCCGGAATTATTTTTACAGCGCTTTCAATTTGTTTTATTGCAGTCTGTTCGGTGCGAGTGATATGATTGTAGTTTATCACGTTATAAAACATTAGAATATATTACACACATTGCTCAAGGGTCCTTTTTAGGGTTCCGTAGCCTAAATGGCAAAAAACGGAACCCTTATAGATTCGTCATGTCTGTCTGTCTGTCTGTCCGTATGTCACAGCCACTTTTTTGAAAGACGACACGCACTCGAGCAGCACAAACGTATCTGACTCGGTGACGGCATCACCGTCGTCTTTGTAATCGACGGCGGGCGTAACCTAGGTAACAATAAGTAGTAATAACACATAGTTCCAGTTTTGGCCACCGGGTCAGATTAGTTTGTGTCACTATACTACACTGACAAGCACTGGCCAACGAACGATTCAAAAATACGTTTTTTTTCTATGTCGAATGAAAATAAGCCGTAAAGAGTGCTCGCGGCCTTTTAAAAATAGGGCCTCTGATCTATGCTAAAGACCTCGGATCCAGTTTACTTGATATTTTTAAACGTTTTTTATAAAATGAGATTGAGCTACTAAGCTCACCAAAACCGTTAAAATGATTAATTTCTTATTGTCGATTCTTGATTTGTATTATGTTAATAAACAACACAATACAAGAGAAAATTAAATACTGAGGGAGTGTCACGTTGCTTCTAAAATACAAAATGAAGTCGCTATGATTACGCGAATAGATACAGAAGTCATTAATTTAAATTTTGTAGTCCGAATTTAAGTCAAACCCCTATATTTTTCTATTCAACATAATCTCATTATTTTGTGGTTTCAGTTGTTAAAATGTAAGTCAATAAATTTAAGCGTTACGCAGCTAATTGAATCAAGTTAAGTCCCAGCGGAGCTTTTCTGTGAAATACTGACTCAAATTTGAACATTCGAGGCTCGACCTGTGCGTGGAATTTTCTTGAAAATAAGTGACTTTTTCTCTTTATGAATTTGAAATAGGTACTCACTTAATTTATTTTCAGTACTGATAATGAAACACAGAAATGATACAAAGCTATCCACGGGCGACTCAGCCTCCTATAGTTAGAAAATAAGTTTCGGTTTTTCGTAAAAATAATATTTTTATTTACTCCCAGTGGTTTTGTAACTACTTTCTTAAATAACAACAAAGCTTGTTTAGCGATTTTCACCCTTTTTCCAGGCAAACTTAATAGTTAGTAAGTTCTTACTAATAATTAGTGAAAACGATGACGCACTAGCCATTTTAATAACAAAGTTTAACCATTTACTCTATAGACGGTTGTATCAAATTGAATAGTTGGGTATGTCTAGCAACGCCAACTCAATGTAATTAAATTAGATTTTCATCAAACGTTTTCATTACATTCATATTTTACTGCTATTTACGACATTTGAGAAATTATTTACTTACATTTAGTTTTATTGAGTAAAAAGTTTAAAAAAGTAGAGTTATAGTAAACTCGTCACTGCAGTTAATTCGTCATCAGAAAATCGACAAAAAATATGTGTACACTCGTCACGGGTAGCATTTTAAAAATAAATTTGCTTTTAATTATTTTTATCTATTGTAAACTCGTCACTGGTGATTTTGTAAGGAGTTTTCGTATGGACTGCAGAAACACTTATTATCATAATAAAATCAGCCTGTTGATGATTTTTGTTGAAGTTTGAAAATGATAAGTTGGCCAAACGCTAAAGTTTTTTTGTACCTTTTAACTTTCATTATGGTGTTCAAACTACCTGAGAGGAACATGGCATCGCACATTAGTTAGGTTATAATAAAACTAAACAAACATATTTTGTTGTTTAAGTATTGATTATCTATCGAAGTCTAAAATTAATATGACTTTTGTTATACTTAAAGTACAAATTATTTAATGAAATGGACAAAACATACCCCATGAGAAAAACCAGTGGCCTTTTGAAACCGCAATGAGTCGTAGGTGGTAGATCGTTAAAAAACCGCAAATCAAATTTTACACCGTGAATTATACCATTTTAATTCACACATTGAAATTAATTATGAAAATTCATTTGTTTTTATTTACATGGTACTTTTTCTTACTAGTTTAGTTGAAGCTTCATGAAAATTACTTGTTTAGGTGAAAAAATCAAACGTAAGTACGTATTTGTTTTAATACAATTCAATGGAAATCACACCCTGATTGGTTCAACTATTGTTAAGTTACTTAGCAAGCAAAAACATTTTTTTACCTATATTTTAATCTTTTATTGTTTGTAATTGTAACGTGGGGTTTTGTGTATTAATAAAAAGAGTCTCTCTCTCTCTCTCTCTTTCATACACATAAGTTAATTAGTTAATTAAGATAAAGCTTAGTTGATATTATTAACTTACTTTTTGCATATGTACTAAAAATACTATTTAAAAGAGGTGAATCCGCTCTAGTTTTGCTAAAGTATCATAATACAAAATGTTCCGTTATAGGTGATTCCAAATCGATGACTTTTATGTTACTTTCTAAAGTAATTGTAATCTAATTATCCTAATAACTAATATTGATTTAAAGTTCCAATTACTAGATAGGTAGACTTAGAAGCCATTAAACAGATCAAATATACCTGTGCACTCGATAATATCACTAATAGTCCCAACGTTGTATTGTTAGGAGCACAATCACGATAAATCCTGGCTCCCCATACACGAAGATGGTATTGCACTGATTGGGTTGCCAGCCTCTATAAATTAACCTATAACGTTTGCACTAAAGCCTTTGTAAGATCATCTGGGGTGCCGATAATATTGCTCTGTGGACCATCCATTAATTCCGTAGAGAAAAATGAGTTTGCTGTTACTTGTGTATTTGTATTCTATATGCCAATATATCTTTTTCCTAAATGATCTATCTGTTCGAACATGTTTTTTGGTAATGGCATTTTATATCCTTACAAAGTTATGAACAATTAAGTTTGCGTTTGGATATTCAATCATTATAAGCGAAGCGGCTTCAATTAATATCAAAATGACATTGTACTTTATACTATGTCGATGAAGAAATATTAAGCTTTTAAGTTAATATACGTATTCTTATAAATGGTTATCATAAACAAAAAAAACCGGTCAAGAGCGAGTCGGACTCGCTCACCGAGGGTTCCATACCATCATAATAAATACACTGCAGAGTAGAATAATAAAATTATTATTGCAGTTTTAGGTCAGCGCCATCTCTTGACCGATAGTGGAACTAATGTTAACTTTTTTAGAAATTTGATAATTTCTAAAAAAGTGTGCTATATTGAGACATCGTTTTATTTTTCCTGTAATCTTTATATAAACTGCTTTCACATAGAATTATTTCAGATTTTTCTCTTTTCATATTTCGGAGATAAGTGGGGGGGAACGATATTTTTTTTACATTTTTCATCATAAGGCGAAAACTATGCGGCCTAAAAAAAAAAGAAAAAATGATTAAAAACGTGCAAACGGCGTTCTTTTATATAATACTCCACATGCCCTAGTAGCCCCACTTCAAATTTTTAAGACCCCTTTTCAATCACTGTTGTCAAAAAGACATTTATTTTCTTATTACTTTATTATTTGCAAAATAGTTGGGCAAATGTCGTCTAAAACTATTTCAAATTTCAAGTTGATACCATTAGTAGTTCTCGAGATATCCAGCTGTGACAGACAGACAGACAGACTTAGTCACACCATAATGGTTCCTTTTTTACCATTTTGGTACGGAACCCTAACTAGCTAGACCTATTAAACTCAAAATTAAATAAAGCCAGATAAAATGATATTTTTGTGGTAAATATTACACTTTACAAAAATATTACATACATTTTATTCAATAGCTAACAGATTGGCTGAGCTTTTTTTATATTAACAAGGCTTAAATACAGCACATAAAGGCTTTGTTGAATAAAAATATACAAACATGGCGTGAGTATTGAAACATTAAAAACGTTAAATGGTTTTTAACGTTATCTATGATCGGAATTACTCGAGCTCAGAATGTTTTAAACTAGCTATATAACGACAAATAAAATATTCATTTACAATTGTTAACCCTTAGCACCACTCGTTATTTCTAGCCACACATCGACACACGTGGGGAACTTAGATCCCTCGTAAAGACAAACCCTAAAACAGAACATTTTTTTAAAATAAGTTAGGATTTCCTTTTACGGAATAAATTAAAGGTATTTTAAGAATGTGATAAGAATATTTATTTGTAACTTTAAACTGTGACAGTGATATTTTTAGCATCAAACATAAAATGATACAAAAAAATACAGTTTACTTTAGATAACAATTGTGTTATAAAATTTTGAATCAAAAAATAAATTTAATTGTTTTTCTAATTACTTATTTATATCTTATAAACTACAAAACGGGCATAAAGATTTTTGAAAATACTAAAATATCTAAAATCGCAAGAGGAATGTACACAGTAGGTACTTAAAATATATCGATATTTCAGTCAAATGTAGGAATTTTCAATTATTATATTGAATTTTCTCCATAAAATGCATTTCAATTTTTGTATTGTTGTTCGTTGTCTTGTATGTTTTCATTTTCCAAGTCTCTTTCCGTCTCTCTTCACTTTCGGTATAGTTATCACTGGGTTCATAATCCGAATCGCTCAAATCAGATATTATTCAGGAAAAATGGTCTCAATATCGTTTTTTTTTCGGACTAAAAGTCTTGCAGAAGATTTTTATCTGCTGGGGATTTAGAAAAAACCTACAAAAATAAATACATAAAGAAATAGATAAAAATAGATATAATCGTAATTACACTCGTGGGGGACCTAGGTCCCGTATCGACTCCTACCTTCTGAACTAAGCACAGTAGATCGGCCCCCGTCGGTGTGTGTGCGGTGGGGGACCTGGCTCCCCCACCTGTGGTGTTAAGGGTTAAACGCTATATGAGATTTAGTTTTTTCTAACGCAGTATCTGTCGGCGGAAACTTTTAACGAGGTTAATTTCTAGGGTTAATCCTTAACTTTCATTAAAATGGTAACTTTATGATATAAAAAACCTAAAAAGTTGAATACTCCTTAAGATACTCGAATTACATAGATTTTGGGCTCGTAATCCAATTTCCCTTTTTCATTTAATGGAATTTTCACAAAATATGACTTACTTACTTACCTATTTACCTACCTCTAAATTAGAATACCTCTAAATCTATTGCTTAACTTCTTACAGACAGCAAAAAGTACTTAATTATTTTATGAATCAAGATCGTGATAACTGATGTAATTGTGAATTCCTTAAGAAAACGTCTGTTGGGCAGAGTCTATTAGTTAACACATCGGGCCGGTTCACCCAAAGGATCACTTAAACTAAAATATATGGTCCCTAACAGTCCGTTAAGAGTGGTTCTCAGTATTGGACGAGAACGCTTAGTCGATTAAATTCGATTCGAGAGACCCTCGTCGGCCGATCGTCATAAGCGGTAATGCGGCCGTAAAATATTCGAGTTATATCCAGAATGTTCGCACGCAGTACGACAGCAACGGAACTTTTATTTACTAATAGGAAACAGTCTGGAGGACGACCTTAATTAGAATTTGTTTTGTTTAAAAAAGCGGTGAAATGTTAAATTGAGTGTCAGAAGTTTTTTGTACGATGAAATAGCATCAAGTCCTTTCTATATTTAGGTAAGTGTTCGATAAAAATTTTAAGGGTGAGATTGTGCTTAGCAAAATAGTTTTCCGTGAGATAAAATAATCGATAAAATTTATTTTCATAAATTAACCAAAGGTTAGAACCATTGAGTACAAACTTCTTTTTTGACCGAGCGAGCGCGTAGCGTCTCTGTTTTTAGCTTGGGCAAAAATTCTTTTGCATGTCCGTCCGGCAGTCTATATGTTCTCCTCTAAGGGTATTTCTCAATAGATTCTATTGACATGGATATTTTTATCGATAAAGTTTTTCGATTTTTTACAAAATGGTGGAGATATGTCAAAGGTCTACAGGTCTACAGCTCATAGAGCTGTTACTCTGCTAAAGTGCGGAATCCGTTGATGTGCGAATTAACTAGTTAAACTGCGCATTAATTGATTGAGTCAGTTAAAGTACGAAATGTAACATCTTTCGTACTTTAACTGATTCGACCAGTGAATCTGCAGATTAACTAGGTAATGTGCACTTTAACTGATTTTCGCACTTTAACGGTGACAGAGCCACTAGTCATACCTAACTCCATGAGTCAGTCAGTACTCCATATTACTAAGATTTATGAATTTTACTTATTCTTTTGTTATTGTCTTAAAATCAATACTAACCTAAGATCAATAAAATTTACTTCCTACTTGTTCTATTCAATCAAACTTTTTTTTAAAGTTAATGTAGAAATACAAAATGGCTAAGCACAGATTTCGTCCAAAAGTGGGTCGAAGGATTTTGATCCTTGTCTCACGAAAGATTTGTCTCACAAGCTCTGAATCCTTACTAATATTATAAATGCGAAAACCCGTTTGTTTCTTTGTTACGCCTTCACGTCTTAACTACTGAACCAATCTTCATAAAATTTTATATACACGTTATCAGGAGTACAGAAAAGGACATAAAGTACCTTTCACCCCGAAAAAATATCGTTGTTGTTATTGACTTTCCACGCATACGATTACATACTTCACTAGCTTTTCGCCCACGTAGAGGTCCCATTTATCTCTGTACCAAATTTCATCAAAATCGGTTCAGAAGTTTAGGTGTGAAAGCGTAACAGACAGAGTTACTTTCACATTAATAATATTAAGTAGGGATTATAATGTAACACAACTCGCTTCAAAATGTAGTTATTACTAACAGGATAGATGGAAGTAAGGTTTCCCAATTTTCCTTAACGATCCCTTAAACCATAACACGTGTCCAAGTATCCCATGCTTAACTGCAAACAGTCGTATTAAACTGTTACAGCACTCTTTCCTCAAATGGGGTTCATCAAAAAAGAAAATAAAATCTTATCCTATTTACGATCAACACCATTAAGAAAAACATAGAGCTAAAATATAAAAAGGATATGACGTTGCTTAGTCGTTCCAGTGATTGGTATATTGCCCTGAAAGCTTTTTTATGTACGCACTTACAGATTATGTACGCAATATTGCCGGGGGCATACGTAGATACTTAACACATGTGTTTACACACCAGGCTCACTCAAAAGGGATTTGAATTACGTGTACATACTCGTATATGCTTTTAATAATCTGCTTGATTGACTAGCACCGTTTGATGGAAATTTGCTTGTGAAAATTGACTTCACCTTGGCATGATTTCAATGTGCGACGCTCGACACATCTCGCTGTATGTCGTCTTTTAAGGGGCCATAATAGGAAAACATAGTTTACGCGCGCTCGATACATCTCGCTGTATGTCGTCTTTTAAGGGGCCATAATAGGAAAACAAAGTTTACGCGGGCCACATTTTTATATAGAAAACGTAAAGTTGTAGCCACAAAAAAAAAACATACTACAAGCAGAAGAGATTATTTAGTAGCTACAAGTACTAAATTGCGTATAAACCTCACAGATGGTTGTAAAAAAAATCATAATATCATCAAAAACGCTTTTCGCGGGCCATATTTTTGGCGTAAATAATAGCTGAAACGTATTGAATTCTACATCAAAAAACACTTTAACGTACGTACAGTTGCTCCAACAACTTTTTTAAAGAAAGATAATTGTGCCAAAGATAATGATGAAAAAACAACGAAAAACATCGAAAAGTGCAAAAGTGAGGCTATTTTCCATACTCTTTACATAATGGAAAAGACAAAGACAAATGATTTCGCATAATGGAACCTTAATAGATAACTTATAACAGTTTTCTTTTATCTATTAAAAATGGTAATTACTTATATTGAGGGAATCATTATTAATTTTAGGGTATTGCGTTACCAATAAATATGTTAATAAAATAGTTTTTTAATATAAAGTACAAGATCTTACATAAGTACAACTTTTAATCAAAATGAAATAAAAGAGCAAGTAAGATAATAATAGCTTTCATTTAGTGTAATAAGCTCAGATAAGTCGAATTTTGTGGACTATCCGTTAAATTAAAGCTTAACTATGTACTTAAAAACTTAACTATGTATAAATCGACAAGTACTTATATAATTATTAATTTGATGATACACAATAGGTATTACGTCTAACACAATATACTTATGGGTAGTATTTAATCGGGCAACTAGTTATTTAGAACAGGCGACCAAATTACTATTTGGGCGACAACCTTATGGCACACAAAATATTTAATTGTTTTCATACATTTTATTTAAAAAAGGTGACTTTTATCCTAATCAAGATGACAAAAATACCATGTTGGGCAGCTTAAATCAGTTATATAGTTGCACACACAGTATTTTTGTCACTCATTTAGAATTTTCACTGCTAACTTAAATTATTTGTCTCCCACATGTAGTCGCCCGTTTTACGTATTTTTGTAATCCACAGTTAGTCACCCCTTTAGTTATTTTGTCGCCCAAAAAATAAATAGCTGCAAGGTTTAGTATTTGAGTAGTTAACAGTCGCCTGTAATTATTTCCAGTCACTCTTTCAATGTCAAAGAATTCTTTGCAATTAGAACTTGCGCTGTTTAATTTGCTAAAAATGTCACATTATCTAAATTGTAAGAGCAGGAAAACACTACTTGTTGATGAGTTTCTTATACTCATATTTCATAGATGGCATTGTGATAGTCATGCCAGTGCATTTAACTCATTTACGTAAATTTTGAGTTAGGTCACTATAGTATTAAGCGTGCGAATATACTTCTACTACGCAGGTATGAGAATAACGTAGGCGTTGATGCAGTAAAACGAAAACCATTTCAACGAAAAACTTTTAACATAAAAAAGGTATTAATCCCTGTTCTTTCGTTTTACCAAAATTTGACCTCGCATAATTATATCAAAATGTCACCACATTTTTGTAACTTTTACAGCTCCTTTATACTTGCCCATTTGAATTTGCCTCGAAAGTTGTAAAAGCCGCGACTCACGCAAATTGATTTTACGCCATTTTATAAACTTTTCCATATCGCGGATGGCCGTTAAAACTTTTTAGGTTCGATCAATTCAGTTTGTCATTTTTGTAATAACACCTTACTGTGCTGATAATAAAAATTTAAGCTCCCGAGACAGTTTGAGCACGTTATGTGACACAAAGCTTAAGCCGTTTCGTTTACCAGTTTGTTGTAGCGTGTTCATAATATTTGATGTTAAGCTCCGTGACGTTCTTAAATAAATATGAATATCATGCGAATATTAATAATTTGATGTACAACGTTACATGTTATTATCTTACAAACTAATGATCTCTACTTTTGCACTTAGTCTTTAGATCACAGACCTGTCTGGTCTGTCCTCTGTCTGTCTGTCTGTCTCTGTAAGGTCTGTGCCTTAGATCTTATTCAATATATAAAGGTTGCCTCATTATTATGTATGTTTCTTTGGCAAAAATGGCAAGTTTCATATTGGTAGAACTTGCCATTTTTGCCAAAGAACAGTTCATTGAAGTTAAGTAAAACGACTACAAAATGATGGTGTATAGAGTCGAGAGATGCTGAATTTAGCTTTTTATTACCAGGAATGTTTGTTGTATGTTTAACACGAGGCCAAATTTTTGTTATATCTCGTGCCTTTGAATCACTTACTGTGTTCAGTAGTTTTTTTTGACAGTCTTATTTGTTTCAATATTTGCTTGTGTTGCACAGTTTGGTGTTTTTAATAAAATAAGAAGAGGCAATTTTAAACCTTCTTTTTTTGAGGGATATAGGTATACACGCTGAAATTTTAATTATTTGGTTCCCGCCGTGGGGTGGTTCCACTCATGATTACAAGCAACTTTTACTATGAGGCCAACTCTCCTGCTCACAAAAAAAAAACAGCTGTTCCATACAAAAGTGCAGTACCTACTCGACCTTAATGTATGGAACAGCTGATTTTTTTTTGCGAGCAGGAGAGTTGGCCCCATAGTAAAAGTTGCTTGTAATCATAAGTGGAACCCTGGGGGGAAAATTTTTTCTTTGTTCTGTGAACCACCAAACGGCGGGAACCAAATGGTTAAAATTTCAGCGAGTATATTAGAATCACTCGCTTAGCGCTCGCAGCACAAATTGACTTTGGTCTCGAGTATAACAAATAACTAATTATCATCATAAATAAAGTTAGTTTATCTCAAACATTAGAAAAAAGTGGAGAACTGCTTTAGGTATTTACCCGTTGAGTACCTATAGATTAGAGCATTTACTTGTAACAGAACAGCCGCTCTTATGTATCACCCTGAACCGAACCTCTTCCACATTTTGTTGCACAGAAACGTTATACCTATTGCATAGAGAGCGTTCCTGGCACTATGCGTCGAAATGAAATTCTCGCATTGATGCTCTAGTTTATATTCGACTTTAGAGATTATATTGCGATTTATTTTTTGTACTGTATTCAGTTTTCATAATGTAAGCGCGATCCAGATTACTCGATGTCATATTTTGTCTCGCGGCGCTCGCGGCCGAAAATCAAATACAGTGTAATTCTCCATTGTTTTGTTTTTAATCCTCAACTATTGTACGTAGATGTCACTTTACCGCAAACAATCCCAAGTCGAGACTTCTTTAATTATAAAGTTGCTCGTTAAAGCTGCAAGGAGCAAAAGAAATCATTAACAGAAGGTTGTCTTGAGGTCAAACTATAATATCCATTCGAAAATCTTATTGAAAACAAAGGTAAAGTCCATTATCAGTTTTAATTATCGCTCAAGTGAACTAAGGGTGAGCTCAGTGTTTTCTGAAAACTATAACCTACGTATAGGTAATAGAATAGATTATTTTACCTAAAGTCTTTTAGTAAGGTATATTAAAGTTTTTAAGTATCTTTATATTCTTAAAAAAATAAAAAAGATAATAGATTAAAAGTACTTTAGATGAAACAAATTTAATTACATCATTAACATAAGAAATTAACTGTTAATATCAAAAATAAATAGTCAGGTATTTACCTGATTAAGTCTTAATTAAATTAGTCTTTTACTTCATTATCTTTGTGTAAAGTTTATTTCTATACCTTAACGACATTGAATGAAATGAGCTTATGTCGTCAAAGCTATGCATATAATATTATGTTTTATCAGAACTCAAATTAGTCTAAGATAATTGACACGATTATTAGAAAGATCTAGTAGGTACTTATTTGAAAAAGCAATTTTTACAGGCTAACTACAACGTTAATATCAGCGTTTTTTATAAGTAGGCTATTTTAATGAAGGCAGTTTTTTTATTAAATTCGCTTCTTTTCTTCACTTCATTAGACGTGTACTCGTAAACATCATCATTATTATTAAACATTTCTTATTGTAACTTAGATTATCATCTTAACGTAGAAACACCCTACGAATTAATGATGTATCAGATACGCAGATGCTAACAGTTGTTTTCGGTCAGAAGTCAGTACCGGTTAAGTAGCCGTGGAATAAGTTGGCAACAGAGATAATGGTGCTAATCTCTGAAGTCTCCACTCAGCGCGGCATCTGGCTCGGATGAGGCCGATAGAGAGGCCGGCTTAACTGATTACATCGGCCATGTCGACTGAAGAGTTTTGTACGAGATTAGACTGTGTTGATAGGCATGTAATAGCAAAGCTTAGGGCAACAGGGTCCGATTGTTGTTGCTGAGTGCTGAGTTATGTGGTTTTCATAATTATTGGATATCGTTCTTGCCTTAGTGATCGAATATTAATTCCAAGGATTTAAAATGTTGCTATCTAAATATAGTTTTAGCGCGAGCATTGAGTGGGGGCCTTAATTCCACTACAATTTAATTTTTTGATACTTATAGGTATTTAAAGATGTTATAAAATGTTGTATGAAAAGAAAATACAACAAAAAGCACTTACTACATAGATACTTACACAATTTTTTTTTAACTGTAATATTAGCAGGTTTTAGGCCAAATGTTCATTGAAAATTGAAAACGGGATTATACTTAGGCCTAGAAATTTAAATGTTGAAACAGGTACTAGGTATAATAAACCACCAGGGCCCTATTCAATAAAACTTACAATCTGACGAATTTGTCAATAAATGACATAATTATTTGTTAAGTTGTATGACAAGTGCTGTTCAATAAACCTTACAATTATGTAAGAACTAGCGGCAGCCCGCGACTTCGTCTGCGTAGAAAGGTTTTTTGCTATCCCTCGGGAACTATACTTTTTTTCGGGATGAAAGATGCCCTATGTCCTTCTCTGTACCCCTGACAACGTGTATGCAAAATTTCATCATGATCGGTTCAGTAGTTAGGACGTGAAGGCGTAACAAACAAACAAACAAACAAATAAACAAACAAACAGACTTTCGCATTTATAATATTATAGTAAGGATTTTACAAATGAAAATCTTACAAATATTACAATTTTAAAAGCTGTTCAGTAAACGTTTACATATGTGGAAAACGCATGTAGATTTCGATGACAATACCTATTGTATCTACAAATTTGTAGTTGTAATTTACAAATTACGTAAAATATAAGTTTTTGTTGAACATTCTTAATTAACGATTCTAAGATTTAAAAAATCTTAGAATTTTAAAATAATGTTTTGAAATTGGTTTTATCATTTAGTTTACAGAGTATGTAACTTCCTATTTGTTTGATTCATAGCTTCGTTTCTGTTTGCGTCATGTTGTAGGTCGTGTCCAATTTTACTCAACAAATATTCGATAGTTGTCTTGCTTACCCTAAACTTCTCATTAAATGTGAAATCAGTCCCATCAAAAGAATAAATATATATTTTTTAAATATTCTTCTTTATTTTTTAAATATTTTTCGTTATCACTACACTTTCACTACTTGATGTAAGCGTCCCTGCTGACGGGCGATTAATCGCTGAGCGATTTTTTGTCGCTAAGAATAGAACATACGGAGTTCTATACGTAAACGCCCACGAGCTACTTTTTGTAGCTGCGATAAACACGGCGTTAATCGCGGCGAAAAACCGCGGCGCTTTTTTGTCGCTGGCGAATTAAAACCTTTGTCGTGTCATTTCGCGGGCGATTATCGCCGCGATTGACGCCGCGATTATCGCAGCTACAAAAAGTCGCCCGTGAGCGGTTACGCTAAGCACCATTTTGGTAAAAAAGCAGTTAAAAACAAAATAATAATGCCGAGGTATTAAATTTTACCGAGGATAAGGTCACCTGTCAGAAATGTATGACAATTCTACAAATAAGTAAAATTGTAAATTATGCGTTCAATTAAGCAGTTTTTCCGACAAATTTGAAAATTGTCACCTGTCACAGGAAAATTATTGAACAGAAATATGTAAAATTCTAAGTACAATTCGATAAATATGTAAATTTTCTACTTTTAGTAACTTGTATTTTTATTGAACAGAAACTTGTAAAATTGTCACCTGGCGTAATTGTAAATTGTAAGTTTTATTGAATAGGGCCCAGAGCTTCGCAAAGATGCATTTTACAAAGCTGATAGCCGATTAGAACCCGCAGTAGCGTACGAAATCCTGCAATGGTTAGCACCGTGTGATTGACCGAATCCCATTTGGACACTGGCAAATTGGATCTAGATAGCCTCTTGCTTGTCTTTTTAGCGAATCGAAATGTCATTCTCTTATATTTTTCGTAGTTGCTACAACGTTGCTAATAAGTTCATCAATTTGGTGTGTGGAACGTGTAACGAAGAAAAATAGAAACGAGACAACCAAACCGGGAACACGTTATTTCTTTAATTTAAAAACATTAGGTTGGGTATACAAAATCAATACCCATACATTATTTAACTTGAATTCAACTTGTAAATGCATGTACCTAATATTTTGATATTGCAACCTCAAAACTGCTTACTTGCAAATATCGAAAAGCAATTTCTACCTTGTCCTACATTTTTGTTGAACGTATCGAAAGGTCAGATCGCAACCAAAAACAGATGAATCTTCCCTGCTTAGTATTCCTTACACAGTACAATAGATAAAGTGGAACATACAATTTTGAGATCACATCAGAAGGCTATCAAAGGAATGGTACCGTTTCTTTAGTTCATTCGACTCGCTCACTTTATGGAGGAGGGGTAAGTCAAATCGGAAATTAGACTGCGATAGTTTCCGATGATACTCGGAGCATTCAACATTGGGATGGTCATGACATGTTTGATGATCAAGATCTCTAATACGTTAGACTCTAACGTATCTGTCATTATTTCTCCAACAGTTAGAGGAATAATGACAGAATCCCCTTGCTAGCGCTGAATGTTTGCTCTGTTATGTGTTCGGTTTTTTCAAAGATAAATTCCTATTTGAGTGAAGATATAAGATCTTAAAATATCAAATTCAAATCTTATTCTTTTGATTTCCCAAATTTACTTAAGTGTCCAATACAAAATATTGTACAATCCGGCAAATTTTAACACTCACACTGAAAGACTTTTTATACATTGAAAATGTTAATTTCATTTAGCAAAAACTTTAAACAGTGTAGCGAATTATAATTTATTAGAAATAGGTAATAAACCAATCAGTGTTTTTGATCATTTTGACAAAGATTTACCTATATAATGTAATGTGTTGAAAACTTAACTTGTCAGAATAACTTTGCTTGTCAGTCACCTATTAGTTAAATTGGAGGGTCGGTATTCAGATCGGTATTACTTACTTGTTATGTTGCAATAGGTATGCAATAATAAGCTTAATGTCTATGATTTTATAGTCTTGATTCATTAACGAACTCACCTGCCCCCTTACTCAAATGGCCAACTCTCTTTTCGTTTGAACGCTACGCTTACTGTTTAAGCTTAATATGAGCATTTAAGATAATCACATGTCGCAAACTTACGTAAATCACAGACATCGATGTATTGTATGGAATTGTCAAGCTTACGGCTCGTAATTTTATAGGTAACTGCTTTTTAAAAGTTCTAATAGTAAGCGTAGCGTTTAAACGAATAGAATGTTGGCCATTTGAGTAGGGGGGCTGAACATCTTAAGACGACACTATCATCAAACGTCTATAATAATTAGTCTTTGTATAAAAAGTTGACTATATTTTGATTGTATTCTAGAATAATTTATTTTAAAGCGACATCGTAGTCAATTATAATTGTCACCGCAAACCATGAAAAGGGTTTGACACAAAATGTAGATAAAGTAGGATCATAAAATAAAAATTCAATCTCATTGCTATACAATTTGAGGGTAAAATTCAGATTCAGTTTTTATTTGAAATATTTTAATACCAATAGGTACAACAAATACAAAGATTTACAAAAACCAAAATACAGACGCACTGGCGTCTTTGAGGCCTTTTAGCTTAAAGAATATGTCGGAAGACCCGGAGAAGTAGAATTATATGGGTTATTAATTTATATAGTAAATCAATGTTAATAGACGATAATATCGAGTAGTGTCAAAAATATACACCAATGTATTTAAATATGCATGGCGTAATCACTGAGTAAGTACATTTGGTTCGTTTAAGGCCAATTAATTGAATCATTGAACAGGTACGTAGCCCCGGTTGTTTATAACCGACGCCATCCTTGGCCCTGGCCTCCTTGAATAAATAAAATACTTTGCTTTGTTCTCCCGCGGCACACAAAGTTTGGGCTTGGGGGTTTATTTTGATATTATCTAGTTCTGCTTTGATGATTTTCAGTTATTTAGTTTTAAATCGCAAGTCATTTTTATAATTATCATATTTTTTTTTATACACAACGAGATAGTGCTTGGCCTTCATCTCACCTGATGTTAAATGACGATAAGGCCGAAGGTGGAAGTGCACTACACCCGGAATACTGGCTATCTTACCTCTAACTGCCGGAACACAACAATTTTTAAAACTGTTATTATGGCGCCAGACTTAGGTAAGATGGTGGTAGCTAGCCAGGCGGACTTGAAATAAGCCCTACCACCAACCAAACCGAGTACAAATTGCACCCCTCCTGGGAATCGAACCCGGGACCTCTGCGTCTTACACGGGTGGGCGAACCACTAGACTACAAAGGCGGTTGAATTTAGTAGATCTTATACAGGAAAATGAAAAATACACTTGTAGCAGTTATTATTTACAAAATTATGGTTGATATAGAAAGTTCATTCTCGAAGGTGTATTTGTATTGTAAGGGTTATTTGATATGTGAATCTCACAGAACGGCAAAAAAAAACCAAAGGCTTTCACCTAACACTAACAACAATGGAAATATCAGAGGAAAAAACATTGCATTCGGAATTTACAAATATTACTAGTGATTCCGAATACAATTATTTATATTCGTCGTCATGGTAAAATACCTCTAAAATTAAAATTACCTCTCAAATTTATGCACTCACTAGATGACTTATAAGCGCGGTTTTATTGAAAGTAAGTAATTAGTTAGTATTTTAGTAGTTTAATTTTTTATTTTTCCTACGTTTTGGTACCTTTGCAGCTGCTCGAGAGACTACCCTTTAAGCGATAATTTCATGAAGACGTTCAGAAAATTAATTAATATATATATAGTTAGTACGAGTTTAGTTACTACGAGTATTGTAATTTAGTTTTGTAGATGAATTAATGCTAAAAAGAGAGAATCCACTGAATTTCGCAAAATTTGGAGGCCCCTCCAAGAAAGAAATGGCGAATGAAAACTTGGAGAGCTGTCGACCTCCGCTTATATATTTTAAATTTATTTACAAAAGGAACTAACTGTATCATTAGATCCTGCAGTATGTGTTTAGAGAATTATGGGATTCCAAGTTGGTGGAATTTTCTAACCATCAAAGGATATTTATTGATTTCAATAGCCTCGCGAAGAATTCAAGGATTAAATCTATGTTTCCAAGTAAGGGTTTTTCAAATCTCATATAATGGTTGGACCCCTCAAAGGCGTATTCACACACTGCAGACCAAAACTGCATACTTATCATCGCGCGCGATAATAAGTCAAAAGGAGTTTTTGGCGCCATTTTGTCGGGTTCGGTTTGGTGACTATTTTAATTATTCGCAAATTGATTCATATTGGATTTTGTGTCTTAAAATTGGTGCAGTTTTGTGGTACAAGTGTCTATGCAACTGAACAATATGTACCTTTTATTTTTCAGGTTTTATGAGACAGTGACTGAAAACAATTCAATAGTACCCGGATCATTGTTGCATACAATGATTTGATTTCAAGTCAAATGTGGAAACTCGACGAATATTATGCCATGTAACAGAAAGAGATGAAACCAAATCAAGGACAAGCCAATCAAACAGCGCGTCACAACATTTAGGGTGTGGTTTTGTGAAAAGTGCGCAGGAGTTGTGATATACCAAATTGGACTCTATCTTCATAACAGGAAGAGCGTATTAGAATTAAGTAGTTGTAATTCTATTGTTGTTAACAATTGTATAGAGATTTTTGAAAAGGTAGGGGATTAGCGAAAGACGAGTGTGGAGTGCAGACGTCTTTTGGATCGATTATATAAATTGTTGTGAGAAATAAAGCGTCCCTTCGAATTATAAATTACAAATAGTTTGGATCCATATTAATAAATTAACTAAAGTTTCATTGTTGAATTACAAGGAGCTCCTTACTGCAGAAAGATAAGTTAAGTAAATAGAAATAAGAATTATGTATAAAACACATACCTATTTTAGACTTCTCATTTATAACTTGTGTTAAGTAAATAAATTATTTAATTGATGTGCATCGATCTCACATAACTAAAAGTCTAAAATAGATACGCTATATTATATTTTATTTCTGTGTGTTCATGTTTGTTTAGAATAAGTAATTTATACTGATGGAGCTGGTTTTTTTCGTTATTCGCTTCACTTTTTTCCAGTTCATAATCATCATAGGAAGTCGAAGCGAATGATCAAACGTTTTACTAACGTGAAAGTTTGATCAAAATTAATCAACAGTTTCTATTAAGAGTCATTTTATAAGTTGTTCAAATAATCAAAGCATTATTTTTAAATTGATCAAATAATCAAACAATTTTAAATTAAAGACTTATTTATATAATATATTAATGATTCATAATAATCAGATAATTTCAAAAATAATCAAAACCTCTAAATTAAACCCTTTTATTAAATAATTAAAATAACTTAACAATCAAATTAATTAAATCAAAACTAATTATAGTAATTTTCTTGAACAAACAAATAATCAAACAAATACCATAACAAACATTGCAAATAATAAATGACTCTTACAATTATTCTGTTTTCATATTTATTTTCCCATTTATAGGCACCCTTTTTTTCACTGAAGAATTATTTGAAATAACTATTTTCCAGAGATAGAGTTTAATACCTTTTATAAATATCATTTAATTAATTCTTGTATCGTCTTCGATGACTGATACTTTATTTTGTCTGTTGGGTAATGGACAAAATTAGATTCCTTACTTTGAATTTGATTTACAGTGTCGAGACACTTGAAAATACTTGGTACATGTTTATAGATAGAGTAAAAGCTATCACAGTTCTTTCGAACAGAACTTAGAATTTTATTGGTTTTAAATTGATAGCCCTGTTAATTGATACCAAATTCAGCTTAAATAAGACTCTCATTTAGAGCACATTATATATCTAGATGAAATGCCATTCATTCAACATGAATTATTTATGAAGTTGTCATAAATCTTTAACACTATAATTGAATTTAGGCTAGAGGTTGTGATTCATAAAGTAATAATTAGTATTCATTTAGTTTTATTCTAAATCAGAAACACGCTGTTTGGATTCAAATGGTACAGAGTGTGACTTTCATTGTGGTCAGCGTAGAAATAGCATAGGAAGAATTTAAGAGCTCGCGCTAGTCCATCAACCCTAAGGTGGCCACCTGTTTTTAAAAAGAAGAGGAGTCAGTTAATCTCCTCCAATCAAATAATAAAAAGGGTGATAAGGACAGCGAATTATTGACATCCGTCTAACGAGAATTGTCAAAAATCAGTTAGGGCTGGCAGGATCGCATCTGGAATAGACGCTCTGATTGAATCCAAACGCGTATCAGAATCATTGTTATCATTTATTAACCGAATAATTATTATCGCACCTCAAGCCATTATCTAAGACGTATACAATATCATCCTTTCCAGACAAGTTTGTTAAAAGGTACATTTGTTTAAACTGAGTTATATTTTGGGATAAAATAATCAAATAAAACCACTAGACGATCAAAGCTGATACAGTAAGTATCACATACTGATTGGTCATTAGCAGCAGACAAGCGACACGCAGCCGCAGGGACCACCACACATGGTGCTCGGTGACCAAGATTCTTAGATTTTGTGTTCACTCAAAGCAAACGCAACTGTGAATCGAACCTTAAAATAATTACACAACGTAGAAACTTTTTATCATATCCCAATATTATATTTCAGCATATTTATATTTAAATTTTATCAAACATTGCAGACTGAAATTTTGAATACTAATTTTATAATTCTAAATATCTTGACAATTAAATAAGAATATGTTTATTCTAAACCTTTGGGAGAGGAGAAATTACTAACTTCCTATTTGTGATAAAGACCCATAATTATCATATTATAACTGCCGACAAATTTCACCCTGCAATTCCTTTGAAATTCATTCTAGTGTGCATGGCAATATTTTTTTTTATTATGTACTTTTACAGGCAGCGAAGTTCAAGTTATCATTGTTGCATTGTGTTTCGTTCGGTACCTAAAACAATATTCTTTGTTAGTCCCACACAATAACGTTTTAGAAATTCTTTTATTAGAGTTGTAGGCAAAGCGTTAGAAAAAAAAATATTACGGTTCGAATGTTTGACGTGACGCGGAGAAAAGGCAGCGGCATTGTAAATAGTTAGGTTTTATAGGATTTTAGATAGGCGCGAAAGATTTTAGGTAGGTATAGGTAGGTATAGGGTAGGCGTAGGTATACGATGAAGACGGATGTTAGCGGAGTATAGTTCAATGACGACCTGCGTGGTGCAGTGGTCAACATGCCGCTTACCACGCAAGAGGTCCTGGGTTCGATTCCCGGCCGGGCAGAAATTGAAATGTTGAATTTTAATTTCTGTGACGGGTCTGGGTGTTACTATGTATAATAAGTATATATTTAAAAAATATATAAGTAGTATATCAGTTGTCTAGCACCCATATTACAAGCTTTGCTTAGTTTGGGGCTAGATGACGCTGTGTGAAATTGTCCAAGTATTTATTTTTTTTTTTTTTTATTTATTTATTTATTTATAACAACGGATTATTAGCGGGAAAGTTTAAAGTAAATCGAAGCGTTAGATTTGCGTACAATTTTAGGATAATAGGTCTGTTAGTTTATTAGAGTATTACTAAATTACGCAGGTAGTCGTGCGGTTAATTATTCATTTAGGAAAATTTAAACAATACGAAGACGTACGGAACAAACGACATTTATAAAAACAACATTTTTATAAGTTGAAAACGTAATGTTATAAACAGAAATACAAAATTAAAGTACGACCAAAATTCAAATTACATTAAAAATTATATAACATTCAAATAAAATAAAATTGTAAAGCTTATGCTTTATTTTGATATTCGTATCAGTTATTGACCAGATGTTTATCTTTATTAAAATCGAAGTATATTACTTAGTGTAGTTTTTAAACTAAGGTAAGATTAGTAGTTGAGAAGGTTCATATATTGTAAGCAACAGTTATACCGTCAACAAAGGATATTATCAATTTTTATTTTATTTAGGAATTGAATCTTGACTTCGTTCGATTCGAGGTAAGATGAATAATTTATACATTTGATTCAATTTAGTTAATTGAGTTACAATATTATTAGATGAGAAAGACTAAGTCGATCTAATTAAAATAGCTTGAATTAATTTTATTACATAATACCGATTTGTCCGAAGCAAATGGTTTATTTAAGGACGGATACACTTCATTTTAGTACTATTATTATGGACGAGAAACGAGTAAAATTATTCATACAGGTGTATGAATTTATCAATGTGTACATACATTAAATCTAAATTTAAGTTAGGTATAGGATATATTAAGATAGGAATCTGAACCCAATTTAAGAAATTCGAAAAATATCTACAAGGAATTGACTTTAAGGTATAGGATGACGCAGGTCAAATATTTTTTTTTGTTTTCAAAAGGTTGAAACAAGCAAAAAATCCCTCAGGCTAAAATTTACCAAACTTGGGATACAGATGTTTGGGGAACAAAGAAAAAATGTGCGAGACGACCTTTTCCAAGACTGACCGTCAATAAAAAAAAAACCAGTCGTTTCTTTTAAAAAAATTCTTTGTTTAAATAAATATTTCAATAGAAAAGATGAACAAAAGGAGACTTCAATAAACGTTCGCAGTAATAGTTTACAGTGGAGGTCATAAAACCAACGAAATACATTTTTCTAAGAAAGAACAAAACGTGCCGATATTTGGTATCTCAGTTATGTTACTATTGAATTAGTAAAAGTGAATTGAGATAAGCTCGTGGGGGTTTTGAATTGCAATGAAATAGCAAATAGAATAAATTAGAGTATTCTATCATACCTAAAATTAGTTATTTGAAAATAGACATGGTTATTTCATATTCATTTTGAATTGGAAATGAAAGATTCTGTTAGATTCAGAATTCACATAATATTTTGACTGCCGATTGAGAAATTGAATCAATAATTTAGTACTTTAAGCTATATTATACACTAGGCCAAAGCACAACATTACTTCTTCGAATCAAGTATATTGATCAAATAATAGATAAAAGTAATCTAAGTTTAGTCATTTAAGATATCCAGCTACGGAATGAAAATAGATTTTGCAATTTTCAACTGAACGGTTGATCATCATTGGATAAATTAATAACTAGTTGGAAAAAAAATTGAAACGAGATCAAAAATCAAATCTGATTGATTTGATTATTGCAAAATTATTAAGGACGGAAAGAAGGAAAATATAAGGTTGTAATTTAAGTACGTATAAGTATATGGAGTGGAAATAAGTTTAGTTTTTTGTCTGTCTTGTCTGATTATAATTTAAGTGCAAATTAGTATTTAAATTACAAATCGAAATTAAGATGATTTTGGAGTTCGCACACATATTGGATTCAGCGAATTATTACATACGTAAAGGAGGTGGTAAATGAGAGTTTAGCGACACCAGCGAAAACTCATAAAGCTTAACAGATGAGAAGTTGTCTAGAGCATATTAAATAGATGTGACAATTAGACATCTTTAAATAAGATGTAAGGACATTTTAATTTTTAAGACTTATTTTAGAAGATAGGAAAATTAAGATTTTATAATAAGACTTAGTCGAGAGGTAAAACAGTTTGAGCTTAACGCTAAAATCGATCTCTTCTAGGCATGGTGATATTAACAAAAGGAAAAACACAAGATTGCGAAGTGACTCAATAGTTTAGTGAAAAAAACATTGGATTGGATTTAATAGTGGTCACGGGTTCGAACCCCGGTTTGAGAAGAGATATGGTGGCATAATGTGGTGATTCAATACTTTACGTTATAGTATATAAAAATATAAACATTAATATAAGTTTATTTTAATTCAGTGAAAGTACCTATACAATGGAAACCTACATTGAACAAAGGGCAGCTTGAAAAAGCTTTATGCAAAACTTGCAGGGTTAAATCGTTGTAAACATAGAGTGATTCCAATTATTTACTATACAATATGTTTAGTCTTATAAGACTTCGGTTTTAGTGAAGATATTTTCTGTCAATAAAATATGGTAGTACCTATCTGGTTTAAAAGGGTTAAAGTGATAATATATCGATCAATTTATAATCTAACAAAAAGTGAATTCGGTAAAACCATCAAACTAAGTTGCATATTTATGTTATTAAATAAAATAACATTTTGATAATTCAAGAATTAATTAAACAATAGACATTATTGTCTGCAAATAAATAATTAATTGAATAATATTTACAGTGGTAGAAAGATGTTTCTTTAGGAAGTGATAAGATAATTATTTTTAATAAAACAATGATAATTAAATGGTTTAAATTTCATTGATTGAAATGAAATGTAATTTTAGTTTTTTTCAAAGGTTAGTTTTGAGCGTATGACTGACATATGAACTATCGTTTAGATAAAACGTAACAGAATCAACGGATGATAGATGTGACGAAATTAAGTACTAGAAAGGTCTGTGGAAGACTTTATAAGAACGATTGAGGGTTCCGAAGTTAGGTATAAATAGTAAAGAAAAAACCAACCAAACCAATTAAAATAAAACACTACGTCAAATTAAAACGTTTAAATAATTCAAAGCAATAAATATAATAACGAGTTGAGTTACGAGATTTTACATCTTATTGCATTGTATTGAAATCGTTAAAACAAGGCATACATAGTACTTAATAAAATTCAAAGTTAAATTTTGTGGCAATGTTTATACATTATTATGCGCAGACCTAATATTATCAAAGCAGTAATGTAAGTAGGTAATGCTAAACAATTTTGTATGTATTACTTTGAATACCTACTAGGAAGCAATAAAATAAGTACCTACTAAAGGTTTTTTCAGACAGATGTCCGAAAAAGAGAAAAAATAGAGGCGAGGGTTCTCGGATTTTTTTTTGTGTTGGAACCTTAAAGCGCATTGCATAAAAGAAAGCCATTATATTGTAGCCGTCAGAATAGTTAGAAAGGCAAAGTTACAGTAGATTTTTTTTATTGTTGTTTATCAGTTTAAAGAGATTTGGTTGAAATAAAACCAAGACCTCAAGAGAAGATTATGTTACTAAAATTTTCAATAACGTAACAGAATCTGGGGGGGTTGTGTAATGGACCATAGGCCATACACGACAAGAAAAAATCTATAGTACTGAAAACATCGCCAAACATTTCAACATGTGGCTACCATTAAAAAACGTCTTAGAAATTCGTTGCCAAAGTAATGTAACTCAAATCTCCTTTTTTTTTTGACACTTGAAAAGGGACAATAAATTTTCTACAAGGTTGACATTTTAGTTCGTAAATATCGTTAAAAAAATATTCCACATCTTTGAAATGGAAGATGAGGTTTTTTCTGCAAGTAGTTTTTGCAACACTTGCTTACGACGCGCATAGCTGACCCAAACGTATATAAAAAAAAATGCCAACACGAGAACAGGAATGTGATAACTGAACTTCGTTTGCTCAAACAAACTTGGACCTTAAGTTCTGATGGATAAAGACTAAGGAGACATAATACTATGTCTCTCTAGTTATTTTCGAAAATCTAAAAATGCAGTTTCTACGCAAATACCTTTTATTTTTCAGGTTTTATGAGACAGTGACTGAAAACAATTCAATAGTACCCGGATCATTGTTGCATACAATGATTTGATTTCAAGTCAAATGTGGAAACTCGACGAATATTATGCCATGTAACAGAAAGAGATGAAACCAAATCAAGGACAAGCCAATCAAACAGCGCGTCACAACATTTAGGGTGTGGTTTTGTGAAAAGTGCGCAGGAGTTGTGATATACCAAATTGGACTCTATCTTCATAACAGGAAGAGCGTATTAGAATTAAGTAGTTGTAATTCTATTGTTGTTAACAATTGTATAGAGATTTTTGAAAAGGTAGGGGATTAGCGAATGACGAGTGTGGAGTGCAGACGTCTTTTGGATCGATTATATAAATTGTTGTGAGAAATAAAGCGTCCCTTCGAATTATAAATTACAAATAGTTTGGATCCATATTAATAAATTAACTAAAGTTTCATTGTTGAATTACAAGGAGCTCCTTACTGCAGAAAGATAAGTTAAGTAAATAGAAATAAGAATTATGTATAAAACACATACCTATTTTAGACTTCTCATTTATAACTTGTGTTAAGTAAATAAATTATTTAATTGATGTGCATCGATCTCACATAACTAAAAGTCTAAAATAGATACGCTATATTATATTTTATTTCTGTGTGTTCATGTTTGTTTAGAATAAGTAATTTATACTGATGGAGCTGGTTTTTTTCGTTATTCGCTTCACTTTTTTCCAGTTCATAATCATCATAGGAAGTCGAAGCGAATGGTCAAACGTTTTACTAACGTGAAAGTTTGATCAAAATTAATCAACAGTTTCTATTAAGAGTCATTTTATAAGTTATTCAAATAATCAAAGCATTATTTTTAAATTTATCAAATAATCAAACAATTTTAAATTAAAGACTTATTTATATAATATATTAATGATTCATAATAATCAGATAATTTCAAAAATAATCAAAACCTCTAAATTAAACCCTTTTATTAAATAATTAAAATAACTTAACAATCAAATTAATTAAATCAAAACTAATTATAGTAATTTTCTTGAACAAACAAATAATCAAACAAATACCATAACAAACATTGCAAATAATAAATGACTCTTACAATTATTCTGTTTTCATATTTATTTTCCCATTTATAGGCACCCTTTTTTTCACTGAAGAATTATTTGAAATAACTATTTTCCAGAGATAGAGTTTAATACCTTTTATAAATATCATTTAATTAATTCTTGTATCGTCTTCGATGACTGATACTTTATTTTGTCTGTTGGGTAATGGACAAAATTAGATTCCTTACTTTGAATTTGATTTACAGTGTCGAGACACTTGAAAATACTTGGTACATGTTTATAGATAGAGTAAAAGCTATCACAGTTCTTTCGAACAGAACTTAGAATTTTATTGGTTTTAAATTGATAGCCCTGTTAATTGATACCAAATTCAGCTTAAATAAGACTCTCATTTAGAGCACATTATATATCTAGATGAAATGCCATTCATTCAACATGAATTATTTATGAAGTTGTCATAAATCTTTAACACTATAATTGAATTTAGGCTAGAGGTTGTGATTCATAAAGTAATAATTAGTATTCATTTAGTTTTATTCTAAATCAGAAACACGCTGTTTGGATTCAAATGGTACAGAGTGTGACTTTCATTGTGGTCAGCGTAGAAATAGCATAGGAAGAATTTAAGAGCTCGCGCTAGTCCATCAACCCTAAGGTGGCCACCTGTTTTTAAAAAGAAGAGGAGTCAGTTAATCTCCTCCAATCAAATAATAAAAAGGGTGATAAGGACAGCGAATTATTGACATCCGTCTAACGAGAATTGTCAAAAATCAGTTAGGGCTGGCAGGATCGCATCTGGAATAGACGCTCTGATTGAATCCAAACGCGTATCAGAATCATTGTTATCATTTATTAACCGAATAATTATTATCGCACCTCAAGCCATTATCTAAGACGTATACAATATCATCCTTTCCAGACAAGTTTGTTAAAAGGTACATTTGTTTAAACTGAGTTATATTTTGGGATAAAATAATCAAATAAAACCACTAGACGATCAAAGCTGATACAGTAAGTATCACATACTGATTGGTCATTAGCAGCAGACAAGCGACAAGAAGTCGCGGGGACCATCACAATATACTTGGTGCCAAATGCTCCAAGAAGCATTAGAATGCGATGCACCCGCATCACAACAATCTACCACTGAACTATTCAACACTTGACACTGGCAAAAATTACTTCCAAGAGGAAAGTAGATTGCCAAACTAAAAATAGAAGAAGAAGAATAAGTCAAAAATCAAATCAACAAATTACCAAACTACTTTCAATAAAACCGCGCTAGTATCAGTTGAAAGTGTTTTATTTCACGGCATGTTTGGTGTGCTCAATGGACAAGCGCTTTTCCGTTAAAGTACTAAGTAAAATTCAGAAGCAAAATAGATCCATTAAATAAATACTTAATCACTTGTCTCTGTCTTTTTCTTTACGTGTAAAGAGTACGGAAAATAACCTCACTTCTGCACTTTGCGATGTTTTTCGTTGTTTTTTCATTATTATCTTTAGCACAATTTATCTTTCTTGGAAAAAAGTTATTGGAGCAACTACACAGTACGTTAAAGTATATTTTGATGTAGGATTCAATATGACCCGCGACAAGTGCTTTTGATGATATTTTTTTTTTACAATCATCTGTGAGGTTTATACGCAATTTAATACTTGTAGGTACTAGATAATCTCTTTAGTTTGTCGTGTGTTTTTTTTGTGGCTACAACTATACGTTTTCTATATAAAAATATGGCCCGCGCAAATCATGTTTTCCTATCATGCACCCTTAAAAAAAAGAAACAGACACATTTCAAAATCATTTTTAACGGAAATAAATTTTATACACTAACACTACATGACACGGTTCGATACCCTCTCGGCCATTTATGATTTATGTTCATTACGAAAATTGGCTCCCATTTTCGTACATTTTGTTGTGTTGATTTTATACGACTACGCAACTTGGACGAACATAAATTAAACATGAAGGTGTGTTATCGAAGCCGAAATAGGCAACCGAATTGGAATCTTATTTGTTTACATTAACTTCAGGTCAAGTTGTTATTTAACCTAACTTGGAATCGGAAACGTGTAACGTTAATCTGAATAATTAACAATAATATTTGTAATAATTATTTGAGTACGATCAAAAGAAAATAGGTTTTAATAACCTTTGCTGATTTTTTAATTATTTATAATATTAGAACCCTATGGTTTCTCAGTTCTCTTAATATTAATATACATTGCAATAGTGTCGATTTTTGTTTTATATTTATTCCTTTTCAAAAACGTAACGTGACGTTGTATTTTACCCCTTATTCCTTATACGTAATTATTTTTCATACAAATAAGTACCTTAATTGTAACAACGTTTAAAGTTCAAGATTAATTTAAAACTTTTCGTACAATCATCGTGTCTAAAGGCGAGGGCGGCGGTGGCGAAAATGTATTTCGAAACTTTTATTTCACTATACATTACCACAGCATTTAATCCTCGTGAGAAAATAAGTTCCGGCCCAGCTGCTCGGACGCTCTTCCTCAATATTTTAAAAGTGATTCCAGATATCGTAAAAATACAAGAAGTTCGATGGAAACTTTTAAAAAGCCACTCGGCTCTCTTATTTTTTCCTTACAAACCCATAGCCAAAAAGTTGGATAGTTTTACATCAGGGACCCTTCGATAAAGTGTCATAATTTAGGTGAAATATTGTTTTTAGAGGGAAGCATATTTTGTTACTTCTGGGTTGTAAATAGGTCGTTAATTTCGTGAAAGCAAATTGTTATGGAAACCTGTTGATAAGAAAATACGTTTTTCATGTGTACTAACCATTTGTCAAACGGGGGGTTATTATTCGGACACGTCAACACCAGTTGGTATACGACATGTAAGTATTAAAAAGTCGGTCCAGTGAAATGACAAGCGATTGATTAAAAACATCGTTTTGTTAATTAAAGTCTACAAATGAAACGTTTTAATCGATTTGGTTTCGGTGTTGTATTCGATTTAATTTCAAACTAAAACATCTAAGTTCTTAAAAGCCAAAAGCGAATCCATACCATATTCATAAACAAACAGTTTACAAAACAAAACTAATATAATATTCGTATTCGAGTCCAGCATTCGCCGTATGAAGTGAGCCAAAATGAGAACCATCGGGTGAAACTTTTCTCTTTGCGAGAAAGTTTGTGATGTGAACAGAAACCCGGGCGAGTCCCTCGGGACGTCGCACATGCATGTTTAATGGCGTCCTAGAAAGGTCAAGAGTCTCACTGTAGAGGTAGTGAATACATTACTATGCCTCCCAAGTGGGTGTGTAGGCAGCTGCCTTGCAGTGACAGCCTCTTTTCCAACTTCGAGAAACTAACACGCGGGCAGGTAGTTTGTAGCTGTCTCTCAAACAAATTAATTGTGTCTTAGTTTTGAGTCGTGACGAGGGAACTCAAACAAACTTTTGAGGAAGGTACACGAACGCCTCCCCGTCTCCAAATGTTATGGCGTGAATTCGCAAAATTATACTGACAGCTGACGCGACAGGCATTCGTTAATTGGTAAATACCAAGACTTTTCGGAGAGTGTTTAACTTCGAAATGTAGCAATTAACTTATATTTTGCTAACTACTTAAGGAAAAAGTTTTTAACGAGGAAAAATATTTTAAGAAACTCACCTTTTGGAGGGTTGATGTGTAGAGCGCTTCTAAATAAGCTTTCTTCATCACGCCAGTCGAGATTCCGGCGCATAGTATTACCGCACATCGCAGACAACGCGATCAATAATGTCAACATGAACACTCGACTCCTCGTGTCGGTCCGATGGCAGCCCCGCGTCACGACTCCAGCTCCCAAGCCGAGCAATAAACAGAAACCAACGCTCGGTATGTATAACACTCGCTCCGCAACCACAAAACCAACATAAAATAGGACATTAGTAGCAGGCACGAACGGCAAGATCATAAATGCCATGAACATTAGTAAAGCAACTTGAGGGCTGCGGTAAATGTTCCTCTGGGGGTTGGGCGCTTTAGATTTCGTGCTCGTCATTTGGCAGACGCAACTCGAGTTGTGCATCATGGTGTTATTGTTGTTGATCGCTCGACAAGCGCTGGTGTGCTCCTCCGTAAGCGAGTGCCTGCAACCCGTGCAAGGACACAATATCTTCTTAGATGACACATTCTCTTTGTGTGGCGCATAATAGCTTTTTCTTTCTACGCAGTCTTGTCCTCTATTATATTGTTTTGTATTGTACGTCCATTTGTGTCTGATCTTGCAATTCTGTTTCTTGTAATATTTTACGTCTCTCGCAGCTCTCTCGCGTCGTTTTCTCAGTTCATTTTTAATAGCTCGGATTGTTACTTTGGATACTACGGCATAGAAAATAACTGTGGATATGTTTCTGGGGTCAGATATGGTTGTGATTCGCGGTATTGATTCCATGGACCAGTCGAAGCTAAGATGGAATGGGTATAAAAGGAGGAAGAAGTTGAAGACTGGGAGGTAGGAGAAGGTGTAGAATCTGGTGAGGATGGAAGGGTCTCTGGATGCTGGATTGTCTGCCGCGGCGAAGGGCGTGGGAGTACCCGCTACTCGGAGTCTCCAATAAAGTAGGGCGAAGCCGCCTGTTCCTAGTGCACATATACTTCTCCAGCGACTCTGAAACAAAACAAAACAATCTATTAGAACACATTTTATATATTTTAACTAGCGGCCGCCCGCGACTTCGTCTGCGTGGAAAGGTTTTTTGCTATTCCTCGGGAACAATACATTTTTTCGGGATGAAAGGTACCCTATGTCCTTCTCTGTACCCCTGACAACGTGTATGCAAAATTTCATGATGATCGGTTCAGTAGTTAGGACGTGAAGGCGTAACAAACAAACAAACAAACAAACAAACAAACGGACTTTCGCATTTATAATATTAGTAAGGATAAGAGTAAAGGCACTTTAATGTCTAATTATTTACCAATATGAGAGAAAATAAATGTTTTCCCCTAATTTTCATCCGAGCCAAAAGTTCAATCTACTAAAAATAATGAAATGAATTATTTCCAATTGTCATGTGCGTATCGTATTTTTGTGAGTGTTTTTCAAAGCATCTTCCTAACTTCATAGTGATTGATTACCTTTTGGGAAATATGTCATTAATATCTGCCAAAGAATTTGCCCTTATATTTCAGATTTTTATAGATTATTTCAACATATCTATAGCTTCAACATTCCTTCCATGTAAAATAATATTTATGATACTTTATAAATGGGTAACAAGATTTAAATGAAATTAAAATCAACTTAATAAATCTACCACTTAAAAATCAAATAATGACTCATTAAATAACATTCCACTAATTCATTTTACGGAAGTTCATCGTACGTTACACTTTCCGAAGGGAAGTAATTTATTATCCAAAGTTAATACAGATGATATTTGTGTACGATAACAAGACCTTTTGCGGCGGATAGACGCGAAGGATCCCTCCCATGTTTCAAATCGCCCATTCCGGTTCAACCTAGCGCTAATTTTAATCCTATGCCAAGGTAACTCGATAAAATTGATTTATAACGGAGCAACTCGCAAGACGTCCCTTTAGATTATTAAATTACCTAGTGGCGCCGTAGCTACCCTCTTTCAGCATATGATTAATATGGTAATACTATCGGTTAGGTATTTTAATCTACTTAAAGTGGTGTTATTATGAAAGTTTTCGGGGTTATTTACTGGTGGGTTGTGGAGTGAGGCTTGTTAGTGTGGGAAGAGCGAGGAAAAGATTTATTAAGGTAACCGCGTCCCCTGCCCGCCCGCGAGCCCAGGGGATACGGGGGCAGATCTAACGACGCCGCCGTTTCGGATTTCCAGTACAATTTACAAGGCGCCACGGCAAAACGGAAAACTCGGCGAACTTAGATGAGCGTTGGATTAATCAATCGAAACGTGGATAGGTAACTGAATAATACAGTTTTTCGCACGTCGTTGCTTTCCGATCGATCTGGCGCTTCCGCTCTCGGTGATAATTCAGACCCGATGGTTCGCCGATCAGATGGTATTAATATTGCGAGTGCGGGATGAATACGAATGCCATGTGCCTTACTTTGCGATGATGTGCAAAGATTTACGTACATTGTTGTAATATACTACTTCAGTCTTTAAAGCAGAAGTACACTTATGTTACAAAAGACAACGAGAACTATATTCAAGACTGAACCTAATTTGGATAAAACTATTTTAATTATTGCTCTAAGCTTAGACTAATAATGTGTAAAATGTATGCGCAAGGTAAGGTACGATGATTTGTATAAATTATATTAGTCCTTCTTTGTTTAAATCAGAAAAGCTAAAGCAAACAAAGCATTATTATGCTTTTAATAGAATCCAATAAGTTACTGTTATATTACTAACCTATATTACGTTATTTCTTGGTAAAACAATTAACTGTAATTTACTTCGAATTACGGTGAACTACTGTTCCGATTCCACTCTGTACTAACAAAGAAAAAGCGTAATTGTGTTACCTACTAAGATTATTCGACTTCACTTTTACTAAATCAATATACCCACGACGGACGGAACGGATCGAAGGCGGTATATGCGTATGGGGTTAGAGGTTGTGTGTTTGTATGTTTGTCTCTTACCATTTTCCTCGGAAACTACTAGGCCAATTTCGACGCGTTTTTTTGCATTCAAAAGGATTCATTTCAGAGCAGGTTCTTAGACATGTTTTATGGTGGTAAACTACCAGGGGGTGCTGCAGCAACCAGTAAATTAAGAGCAACAATCTTAACCGTCGTGGGTTTTTATATTTTTTTCATTACGTTTACTATACATTTTTTTAAATTTCAATAGTTTGTTAAGCTGATGTACGTTATGGAAGTAGCACTACAATCACAATTGGGAAACTTAGGTTACTTATTTGTAATTCAAATGTAGACGAGATCAAACTAGGCGTACATAATATTGCATTGTGGTTTAAAATGATCGTTGTAATCAGTTTTAGATGACATATGATAGAAGGCACTAGCTTCATTAACGAACTGAAAGGGAATAATGTAAATGAGCATTAGCATCAGACGTTGACGCAAAGTGTCTGCTTCTGAGACACACGTAATGAGTTGCACGAATATGCAAATAGTTGGAACCTAAACGTCTGACGAAACACTTAGATGGTATAACTACGACACATAATGAGAGGGAATTGTAGAAAGTAACGTCAATATTATTAATCATATAGATGGCACTTACTTGAAAGCACAGTCTTCGAAACTACGTTTTGAATGATATCTAATAACTTTTCTTTGATATCATCGGTTAGGTTTTATATGGATTTAATTATATAAAAAAATCAATATCTTGTGATTAACATACGCGTGCTATACTTACATAAAGGCATACAAATGTTTATTATATCTATGAAATGTCTCAAAGTATTTAATAAAAACAAATTTCTTAAAGCAACACGCAATTAACATCTAAAACATTTAATTAAAGCGCGCATCGGTTGATGAAGCATTATATATCTTTCCAAGAAGACGTAATGAATGACATGAATATGCATGCAAGCGTATTTAATTTCTCCAAATCTCGTCAGCTCTCTCGCATTCGAAGTAAATAATTAAATGAAACATAAACCGGGCCTGACCTAGTCGCTTGCTTATCAGGGATAATTTACTGTGTGACATCTTGACAGCGCCGCGCAAATACACACTCATTTGCCAATCCGATTAAAAAGTCTATTACGAGACTCAAATTGAGTTTTAGTGTGAGTTGGAGTATTCACATACTGAACTGGGTTGAAGCCGCGTTGACATGATCAAAGTATACATGAACCAAGTAGTTTAAATGTCTACTTGGACGCTACTTGGACCATGTAAACGAGCAATCAAAGCTGACTTTGATCAAAATTTAAATCAAAGTAAACTTGGACCATGCTCTACTTTCACCCAAACCTGCTTGGACTAAGTTGTTTGGATGACTACTTGGACGCTACTTAGATCATGTAAATGAGCAATCAAAGCGCAATTTGATCAAAATTTTAATCAAAGTAAACTTGGACCATGCCCTTCTTTCATCCAAGCTTACTTGGACCAAGTAGTTTGGATGACTACTTGGATCATGTAAATGAGCAATCAAAGCGCAATTTGATCAAAATTTTAATCAAAGTAAACTTGGACCATGCTCTTCTTTCATCCAAGCCTGCTTGGACCAAGTAGTTTTGATAACTACTTGGGCGCCAATTCAATCATGTAAATGAGCAATCAAAGCGCAATTTGATCAAACTTTTAATCAAAGTAAACGTGGACCATGCCCTTTTTTCATCCAAGCCTGCTTGGACCAAGTAGTTTTGATGACTACTCGAACGCTACTTGGATCATGTAAACGAGCAATCCAAGTGTACTTTGACCTCGCCGTATCCAAAAAACTACTTTGTCTAAGTTGCTCGGTCCAAGTTTACTTTGATCAAAGCTACTTTGTCCAATTTACTTGGTCCAAAGTCCAAGTATACTTTGACCACGTCAACGCGGCTTAATAAAAATATTATGTCAATGTCACATTTTAGATCTTGTATCCACGCAACATGTTCCTAGCAAAATAAAATTATTCTATTCTGTTCTATTCTAGCAAGAGTAATAACCTAGAGTAAGTATTCTGCTGAATGAGCATCTCCAGTGAGTCATGAACGGAAGTGTTATTTTCCTAGGTAGGTACTTAATGTACAAAAAGATCGAAAAAAACTCGGCCAAGTACATGTCGGGCCACGCGCCGTAGGGTTCCGTAGTTACCTGATACCATATCATATTTAATACCACCTATCATTTTCGTCTGCAAAAATGACTTTGTTTTTTACAGTGTTGGTATGAATGACAAAGTTATATTTGCGGTTTTAGATTATGTACTATATCTCAAAAAAAAAATTACTATATCTCGCGCAAACTAATTTTCATTGAAAATGTTTATTAAGATCTACAGCATATATTTTTTTCAGATTTTTCACTATCTTATTTCAAAAGTTAAAGGGGGGGGGGGACACATTTTACCACTTTGGCGGTGTATATCTTTCAAATGGTTGACTTTGAAAAAAAATTGTCTTAGAAACCTCATTGTCATTTTTAAACACCTATCTATAGACATCCCATACGTATTGGATTGAAAAAAAAAAAATTATTTTCAGTTTCAGTTCCATGTACGGGGAGTTAATCTTTTATTTTATTTTTATTTTTGTGTTAAATTCGTTAAGCGGTTAACAGAATACATCTATTTACCAAGTTTCAACTGTATAATCTTAATACTTTCGGAAAAAAGTGGATGTGACATACGGACAGACAGACAGACAGACATGACGAGTCTATGAGGGTTCTGTTTTTTGCCATTTAGGCTACGGAACCCTGTAAAGAAAAAAATAGAATCTTTTTGTTGAAATATTTCTAAAGCGTGACGTTTTAGACTCTTATACTCTTATATATAAAAGAGAAAATCACTCACTGACTCATCACGAAATCTCAGAAACTACAAGTGCTAGGAGTCTCAAATTTTGCATGGGGGTTCCTTTTAGGATGAAGGTGCTCACTAAGACGGGATTTTGCGAAATTCAACCCCTAAAACAGGGTGGCAAAGTTTGTATGGGAGAAAGCGATTCCTTGGCCCGATTGACTTGAAATTTGGCATAGACATTCTTTAACAAAATTAATTGAATATGTGTTTCGTATTTTCTTGAAATGTATCCCCTAACAGGGTTGAAAAGGGGTAGAAAGCTATTTTTAGGGTGGTTGACTTCGATATCGGAATCAAAACTTCTTACTGCATTTGTACGATTAAGAAAAATAAATGTCAGTTGTCAGGTTGTCACCTCCCCTGAGATTGTGTTATGTCACCGCACGAGCTGACATTTCATGTTGTATAAGATTTTATCCTGATTTTGACTACCTATTTTACGAAATATTAGTCTACTTATAAAACGTGGCAAAATCTATCAGATATCTAACGTGGCAAGGAATGTGATGTAAAGTGTTAAAATTGAGAGCCGGATAATAATGCACAACATAAGTTGCACCCGACATAATTTGCAATGTCACGTTATTTTAGCCAGGAACCAGGAACAAATAAACATACATAGATTTTTATTTAAAAAGAAGATACCTACCAAACTATTAAGTATGAGTATTAAATGTTACATAATATTATTATACTTATTTTGTTATATTACTGCTAAGAAATTTTATTAAGTACCTACCTACCTAATACCAAATCGTGAACAGTAGGGCGTCGGTTCTGTTACCAAACTCGAACCCCACTTCGAATCTCACTTCACTGCACGGGACGGGAACTTTAAATCATAAATAAGATAATGATAAGATTTTTTTTTTCATCACAAAATATTTTAGATAGCTACCTAAATTTATTGTCATCGGTAAAATTGCTTATTTAGTTAGCTAATTTCTAATAACAATTCACGCGAAGTGAAGTGAGGTTCGAAGTGAGATGCGAGTTTGGTTACAGAATCAACAGATTGCGCAGGTAAAACCGCGGGGTGCAGCTATTACCTACATATCACAAAATTGTAAAAATGTGAAATTTTTGATGTTTGGATGTTGTTCATTTTGTTACTCAATTACGTCTTACCCGGGTGAACGGATTTTGACGAAATTTGGCACAGGGATAGATTATAGTCTGGAATACTTAACACAGGCTTCTTTTCATGCCGATCATTGGTTTCCAAGGGAAGACTTTCAACGATTACCGACTCCCACGCGGGCGGAGCCACGGGCAAAAGCTAAACATAGTATAAAACAAAGTCGCTTCCCGCCGTCTGTACGCTTCTCTTAAACTATACATAAAAATCGCAATAAAATCGATCTTTAAGTTTGGGAGCTAGGTTGCCTCAGAGTCCTCAGACAGACACACACACACTTCAATTATATTTTACCAACCCCTTGCGTACGTCGTATATATGTAGATATGTTTTAACGTCTACTGCTTACACTGAGTTGAGGTCACTCTTGGCATCACATAGCACTGCACAGTGTAACATAGTAACTCTGTTAATATTTAATTTAGTAACTTAAGTATATATGTATATATAAATATATAAATTATTGTTATGCTTTGTGTATGTGATATGTGCTGCCAATAAAACAATATTCTATTCTATTCTATATCCTGTAGTATAATCAAATAACTTCACACTGACACCACATTAGCACAGTTTTACATTAGTAACTACATTGCACTGCACCCGTGCGAAGCCGGGGCGGGCCGCTAGTACTCTTATATTTTTCTTCTTTTTTGTTATCCAAATATACAAACTTCATGCGAGGCGAGTTTTAAATTTTTCGGACGAGGGCTATACCAAAAGCTTTCAAACCACTTATCGCTTTATCATCATTTAGAGTACTTGTTTATTCTACAAACACAGATTGAGTTATTACATATGGATCTTAAATAAGCCAACTATAGGTTTCCACAACTATAACAAATATGTATATCATCATTACAATACCATTGTTACAGTATCGTTACATATACCAGAATATATGATACTCATTGTGAGGTTATAATTAATTGAATTAGTTAAGGGTCCATTATTAGGAAACATGGTTTGCGGGGGGTCATATTTTTAAAATATATAACTATAATAACTTTACATATTTGTAAAGTTGTGAAAAAACCAAAAACATATGACAAGCTAAAGAGATTCTCAGATTCTCTCTCTAAAGAGACAAGTATAAAATTGCGTGATGATTGTAAAAAGAAAACAGAATGTCATCGAAAGCGCTTGCGTAGGTTCATATTTTGGTGTAAATAATAGCGGAAACTTATTGAATTCTACATAAAAATACACTTTAAGGTACTGTGTAGTAGCTCCAATAACTTTTATTCAAGAAAGATAATTGTGATAAAGATAGTGTTAAAAACAACGGAAAATCGGAAAATATCTAAAAAGTCCAAAAGTGAAGTTATTTTCCATACCCTTTACACGTAAAGAAAAAGACAGAGACAAATGTTTCCGTGTAACCGAGCCTTAAGTATGTACATTAGATTAACAGAAATATTGCTTGGCACTTTCTGATACAAAAAATAATAAAAAAATATTTGTGACTACAATTACTGTGAATGCAAAAAATATAAATTGATCTAAAGATTCCATTTAGGTTTTCAATAAGTTAGGTTATAATGATCATGAATTTAAGGATTTTGATAGTTTAATTAAAGGGATCTAATACTATAAAATTGATTGCTATAACTATTTATAGCACAAGCAAGGAAATGATTACGAGCATAGTTTCAATACACCTCATCAATACACTACACGTCCGTCAGTGTTATTATGCATGCTTTTGTAGGATAGTCAAAGTTTTGAATATTTTTTTTCATTATCTTCCTTTTCATGAATTATAATATTATTCCAGAATTTTGAAGGAATTGTAATTTATTACAAACCTCTACCTAACACTGAGTGACTGGTCTTTAAATAGACGTAACACTGCTGGAAAAGTACTTCACTTATTTTAAATGTTAGTATACCAAAATCTACTAATACAGCTAGTAAAACAATAATATTTCTATTTATACCTTGAAACATTATAGCCTTTTAAATGTAAAACTAAAGAAAGGACTAACTACAGGAAGTAATTTTGCCATAAATTCAAAATCTTCTACCTTTCATTTATCTCTATCAAAGGTTTTATCTCTTTGTTTAGTATGAACTCAATATTTATCCTCATATCCAACTTTATGTATGGTATTGATTTCTTTACCGGAAAGAAACAGAACAGCTAGGAACTCGGTATAAACTTTGCAGACTCAAGGGATGGCAGAAATAGGTATTTATTTGCTTGAGAATTTTAGCCACTCGATTGTTCTTCATATGTTTATCTGTCTTATTAGGATAACTTTGTTTGTAAATATCATTATTTTATATTTATACTTATTAATATTATTATATTGTATACTTATTGTAGGTTTATTTTTTATTTTGTTTAGTTTTATTATGTTAATTTTGTATTTTTTTTTTTTTATCTTAAATGGGTTTGCTCTTGACCCCAGTCTAGCCCAAAAGCAAAGACAGGGCCTACGATGGAGCGAGCTTGCCCAGAAAGTGCTTATTCACTCTGGCCTTGAATAGAGTCAGGTTGTATGCGCTCGGAAACACAGACGCCGGCAGGGAATTCCATTCCATAGCTGTGCGCATTATAAACGATGTGGAGTAGCGCTTGGTACGCAGAAAAGGTATATCAACCAAGAACGGGTGATAGCCCGCAGTGCGTCTGGATGTCCGATAGTAGAAAGGAGAAGGTGGAATGAGCTCATGCAGCTCTTGAGCACACTCACCGAAGTACAATCTATAAAAGACCGATAGGCAAGCAACTTTTCGGCGGTGAGCCAAACTGTGAAGCTTAGCTGCTACCAGTTTTTCATCGCCTATTAATCTCTTGGCTTTGCGTTCCACCGAGTCCAGTGCAGCAAGTTGATATTTCGCTGAGCCGTCCCAAAGGTGGCAACAGTACTCCATGCAGGATCGGACTTGAGCTTTATAAAGGGTTAAAAGCTGCCCAGGCTTAAAGTACCGCTTGACTTTATTTAGGATGCTCAGTTTCTTAGCTGCAGTTTGAACTTTGGATTCGATGGAGGTGCCGAAGTTAAGGTCAGAAGATAACTCCATGCCAAGAAGCTGGAGAGTATCGGTTACTTGGATAGATGTACCTCGGAAAGTAGGAGTTAAGTTGAATGGACTCCTTTTTGCGGTGAACAGACATGCCTGCGTTTTAGAAGCGTTGAAACTGACGAGATTTTCATCACCCCATTGGGAGACGAGACTTAACTTCAGGTTCAATCGCTCGACCATGGCCTCTCTCAATATTTTTACCTCATCTCTACCGACTTTCGCGCTGGACAGATATCTCTCCATGACAGTACTGTCATCTGCGTACCCAACAATGCCCGATATTAGTAGGTCATTGATGTGTAGCAGGAAAAGCGTCGCAGAGAGCACCGACCCCTGAAGAACTCCGGCATTAATCGCCATGAGGTCAGAGGAGCAGCCGTCAATGACTACTCTGATCGACCATTCACTCAAGAAGTCGGCTACCCAGCTACAAAAGCCAGCGGGGATTCCGTACCCTGGGAGCTTGCTCAGCAGAAGTATGTGGTTGGCACACTGTTTTTATATCTCCTCTCAGGTTCCTATCCTCTGAATCAAAGGTTGTCTGGAAGAGATCGCTTCCAGCGATAAGACCGCCTTTGCCCTCCATAGCCTTGAGTTTTAATTTATACTGTATCCCTTTTTAAATATGTGTGAATAAAGAGCTAATCCATCTATATATCTATCCATTTTAATTTGGCTAGTTCAGTTATTGTTAGTTAAAATGACATTGCTTTTTATAGGGTGAGCTTGGAAATATCTTTAAGCTGTCCCTAACTTTAACTTCCATAAATATTAATTATAATATGGGCTGTTAATGTCTGTTTGAGTGTGTTACCAAAGATCGATTAAATTAATCAACATATAAATTAATTAGAAAGTTATATTTTTAGGGATGAACAAATATTTGGCAACTCGTAAGCGCGCGCCAACCACCACGTGTACAGATGAACTTTGGCCTTTATCAAAGTAAATTCGCCAATAACAGTCAGCTCAAATTAAACCATTTGATCATCCGCTAACCACTGATGATAATATTTTTATTAAAATGAAATAAGAGGTTAAATAAAACCCAACTTCACTCATTCAGGGATGGAACTCATACGAAAATTTAGAAGGTTCTTCTAGGCAAATGCGTTTCATCGTAGATCGCATCATCGCTTACTATCAGCCCCCCTAGCATGAGCATCGAAACATGTTATTATATGATATATATATATCGTTTTACCGACACTATATCGGGCAAGCGTGATATCGGTCAAGCGCTTGCCTTATTACTCAAACGCTCATTAACTTTGAGGGGCTCTCAAACGTCGTCCTGTCGCATTAAATGTCAAAGATATGACAAAGACAGCATGCTGTTTAAGAACCGCTCAAAGTTAAGTAGCGTTTGAGTATTCGGCCATATCTCTCATAAAAAAATCCCATTTTAGAATAATTGACAGTTTAAAAAAAATGTGAATTTGCGTTAGTGGTTTTTGTATTGTTAATAAAAGATAAAATTATTACACAATACCTATTTAGTAGGTTTACATTATAATCTCTTCTAGCATGCAATGTCAAACAAAAATAAGTACAACGTTGCTTGTATGTATATCTAACTAAGCGATAAGATGACAGACAGAATCGAAAGGCATTGCGTCCGTATGTTTTGCGAAGTTACTGATTTCCAGACAATGAAAATAATATATTGTGCCATCTATATTAATGTAGTGATTTTCTGTAAAAGTTTTGTATTTTTTAAAATCTCTAAAACAAAAGCGTTCGTGTTTTTAATTTCACACTACCTACCTAATAATTAAAACCTCAGTAACTTGTTTATGTCCTCATATTCTTGATATTTCCCTTAAAACAACATAAACGCTTCTAAGAAATCCGCACGCAAAGTAATATTATATTTTCGGTGGTTCCGTCCTATAAGTCCATGAACGCAAGGTGACGAGGCTCCATTAACTTTAACACCCTCATAACTACATGACGAAATCTCTACAACAGGGAAAAGCTTTCTTAATTCCGCCCACCATTATTTCACGGAAATCTTAAGCCCCATTTGGAACACTTCTATCTCAATAAGATTACGAAATTGCTCTTTAACTTTTATACCCAAACTGTTATTAAAAAACAAATTTAGTATTTTAAAAACATTTTATGTGACTTTAAATTGATTTGGGAAAGTAGGTATTTTTCCGGTTTCAGACCGAGCGAAATCAGACATTTTGTTTTCGTTTATCCACGTTTGATCGAGGAAGCAAATAAAGATATTGTTTCCAAAGTAATATACCCTAGTCACAATACTAAAGGTAAATAAGCAAGTTCCTGTAACGAACGAATTTCATATCGCTATAACCAGGTAGCTTGCAAAATTCAAGTCACGTGCACACAGCAGCAAATAATATTATGAGAGAAATCGTGTCTGTTGGGAACATAACTTTACCGTGTTCTGTTATAGTTGTGGTGAGGTACCTGTTATGACCAAATAGGTATTACGGAATAGTTTCGATGTTAAGAACAATCGTTTCGCGCTTACGTATTGCTGGGTCACATCAAACATGCTTAGAATCTGACAGCGGGTCGACCCTTCTCATTCTTAAGAAAAAAGAAGTCATCAAACGGTTCTAAGTAGAAAGTTGAAGCGGTCACTACTAACCAGGGAAATGGACCCAGTTTTTTCTTTTACTTACAAATAGTTAAAGAATGCTGTTTTTACTTCGAATAAATACTTGTTTAATTTTTTCACTTCCTTTTCATTCTGACATACCAACATTCAAAGATTATCCCTCGTTCCCACTAGTACAACCGGCTAGTTCAACCGTTGAACTAGTGTAACTTTTTTGTCTCTGTAGTTCACCTATCTATAAATCTTTTAACGGGTTGAACTACCGCGACTGTTCGCTCCCACTAGTACACCCGGCTAGTTCACCCATTGAATTAATGCAACTTTTCTATCTCAGTAGTTCACCTGTCTATAAGTGTTGAACTACCGCAACTATATGGTTGAACTCTTGACTATGAGGTGGATCCACACTTGTAACATTTTGGTATCTCAGAACACCGTGTCTTATCATACATTGTCTTTTTGATGCAGTATTACCACAGCGCATGCCCAACAAAACTAGCGATGTATGATAAAGACACGGTGTTTTGACCGACACACCAAAATGTTACAAGTGTGGGCCACCCAGCTTTAATCTGATAAATGAAACACAAAACTTTACTTGACTAAAAACGCGAGCGGAGCTAGCGCGTCGGCGGTAGCGGTCGGCGGTAGCGGTTCTAGGCTATATTTTTTTGGGCACTCTCATTAAGAATTAGTGTAAATAAAAAAAGCAATGCATATTATTTTATTACCTTAGCGTAATGAGTTCAACCATAGTAGCAGTAGTTCAACTCTTATAGAAAGGTGAACTACTGAGATAAAAAAGTTTCACTAGTTCAACGGGTGAACTGGCTGGGTGTACTAGTGGGAACGACGGAAGATTATAAGCTGAACCTTTTAGAGCTATCGTTATTGCCACAACCAACAAACTACACCTTTTCGCGCTCTAAGCAACTGCTTTATTAATTGACCTACTGTAAAATATAACTAAACTACTCTGTACCATTGAACAAGTTTAAAAATTTAACCCTAAAATTGATGTGCCAACTGTGGCTGTTTGCGTTAAATTTGAACTAGGATGTCAATGTTAAATTATCTGGCGTTAGAGAAAGCTTCGTAGTTATATTCTTTCGCGATATATTTACACAGTAATATGGTTCAGCGTATTACGTCCGCTCGGTAAATAATGGTAAACCGAGTATTTACTGTGACAGTCAATGTCAACAGACTGTTCGCTTTGTACCGACTCGGAGAGCAAACAAAGGTAATCCCACCGCCCTGGAGCGAGATAGCCCAAGACGAACGATGAGAGATGTTCAATGTTCAACATTCTGAAATAGGTGAATTGATTGTAGCTTTATTTTCAATTTGTCATCCGTACTGAATCGTGAATTGGAAATTTATGTAGCAGCAAAGTCGCACTGCTATTTTCGAATGCCAGAAAATTTATAGGACAGTGTCTTTGTTACAAGGACTCGATTGTGAAATGGTCACGAAATGCAGCAGTTTTTTTTTGGTGAATTATTGGTTCTTGGCTGCAAATCGCATTGCAAATAGCATTATCAGTGTCAGCGGAAATCTGGAAAGTTTTCGTTAGTGTTGTTTGCTTAGGAAAAAGGTAATTTTAGATGGTTTTCCATTTAAGTTTTCAATAAGTTATAATGATAGGTAATCATCATAACTTTCATCATCATCATAAAGATCTTTTAAGACAAAGTTGTTGATAAGTTGTATGAAAATAGATAATATATAGAAAAAAGAAAATACACAATTTCTTGATTGCTAGTTGTTGTTGCATAATCTTGTATGGCCTTATTAATAAACGAAGACTAAGTTTGAACTCAGTTCAACCAAAACTATTGCTTAGCAATATTACTCATTCTACGTGTGATGTCTCAAAGCCTAATATTCCTAAGCAAACTTTTTGGTTAATCTAGGTGTAAACATACTCTTCGTTTATTAATAACGCCCGCGACTTCATAGTTTTTTTTCTATCCGTCGTGAAAAATACTTTTTTCGGGATGAAAGGTACCTTATTTCCTTTTCTGTACCTCTGGCAACGTGTATGTAAAATTTCAAGGTGATCGGTTTAATAGTTAAAACGTGAAGGCGTTACGTAACAAAAAAACAAACGAACAAAATTATTAAACAAACTTTCGCATTTATAATATCAGTAAGGATAAGGGGGTAGTGTTTTCACTTTCGATTAACTATATGTAGGTAAGGTACTTCTAAACTAGTATCACTTATTGTATTTTTTTAAGTAAGTTAAGTAAGTAGTAGTTTAGTAGCAAAGACATGCTACAGTATTAGCAGACGCTAATGCTAGTTGAGAAAACTGTATTGGCTATTGCATTGTTACTTATACATGTCATTTTGTGTAAAAGCAGCTGTTTGTTTATATTAATAATAATAATAATAATAATAAAACTTTTAATGAAATTTCAATGGCTATTAAGAATTGTTACATTAACATTTACTTTAGATGATACCTTGTTAAATATTTTCTGATAAAATAACTTACTTCTGAATTAATTTTGATTGCGTGTATTATTTAATTGAAAATCTACCGTTATCGAAAACAAAGGTGAGTAAGTGGAATTCTGAAAGAATATAAAGCAGCCCTTCATAGAAACTTGTTACAAAACGGTGATCCTTTGATAAGCTATACTTGAGCAAAAAGTACCACGTCTTTATTTCTCAGTAATACCCAACAGCAATTACAGGGAAAGCCTGCTACAATTCCCCACGTGTGCTTCACAATGAACGTTTTACGCAGTAAACTGTTCTCGGTAAGTGGTATTATAACGCATAACGTCTCATGCACAGTTAAAAGGTATTACCGTAATTTCCCCGGCAAAAAGTAATCGACTGGCAAAACAAGCTATCTTGAAGCACATACTGAGCTAGAGTACGTTTTTATTTTACCTCTGAGCTCCGTAATGGGACATAGGGCTGCTGAATTACTGTGCCTGTATCAATTTACATGTAAGACAGACGGGAGATAAAATGTGGCTAGGGCTAGGAAATGTACGTAGTAACTTGTGACATGAGGTTGAGAAATGCTTTGTCAGGTACTCTCTTAGTATAAACTATGAATAGTTGGGTCATGGTTCACGGAATACACAATTGTACCTACAACTAAATAATAATGAAGTTGAACTGACATTTGCTTAACAATTCCCTAAGGAAATGGGATTGCTGTCTATGCAGCCACGTTTGCTCAACTAATAGTATTGAGACGTCGTAATTTAGTGAGTTGTCGATAGAACTGTTATTTACTTAATAAACAATAACCTTATGCAATGTGCTTTATAGGAGTAATACTATAATTTGAATACCTATCCAAATCATAAATCAAATAAAAATAAATAAACTTAAAATAATTAGATTATGAGGCCAACCTTCATCGAAAAATAGTAACGAAATACGTCACAAGGAAAGAATCTGGGTTAAGTGTTTTGAATACTTCTCTTCGCTAAATATAATAGTCACGTCGTATACCTATTACTGGATATTACTCACAATAACCACTTTATGTTTCGTGTGCAGGACCCATAAAAACTATGAGGAGTAACGAGCCAACTTGAAAACGGCGAGTAGGGAAATTGATCCCTGAAAGTGGGTGAGATTTTTGAAGCGTAATTTGGTTAAGTGTTGAAACAAATTAATGTTTACCTCTATATTAAGTTGAGTTTTTTTAGTGTCGAACTTATAAGACACGAGTAAATCCCAAAGGAGCTGATGTATAAGAATAATTATCAACAATCACAAAAGTAACATTGTAAGAATCAGGTAGGTATGTTTTTCTTCTCATATTAACTAGTTTCGAAACTATTGAACTGTAAATTAATAATAAATTATATAACAAACTTTTACAACCTATGTACCAACTACCAAGTAAATACTTTTAAAATGGATCTACTTGCTGCCTACCATTAAAGTTAATGTATTCAACTGAAAAGCGATGAAAAATGATTTATCAAATGAATTATTGCTAACGACAAATATAGCTTTACATGTTCGTAAGCCAATCGGTTGTGCAATGACGAAACTGAAATTAGTATAATGTATACTGTACAATAAAAGCAACTTGATAAACATTATTCGAAGCTTTTACACTAATTAACAATATTGTCGTTGCTTCTATTACTTAATGACAAAAGCATGAAGCGATAACATCATTATATTAGTGGAAAATATATTGCAATACATTTATGAAAATTGTTTTGATCAATTTGTAGTTTGTAAGTAGGTAAAAACTTACATTGACGTTGGCTATTCGATTCTATACTCTGTTTATGCTTAAAGCACTACAGCAAATAAGTACAAGCAGAAAATTCGTTGCAAATTTAGTGAAAATATCTAGTTAATCAATTTGAAACAGAAAGGATTTAATTAGGCTTTCCGACATATCATGGAACCAAAATCGACAATTTGAAATAAATTCCTATTTCTCTCATATGAACTTGCGTCTACTGTACCATTAGAATTTTCACCGTATTCAAATTGCTGTGGTTTGTAGTTCCAAACGGTTGTTTGCAATTATCATTTGGACTTAATAGAAACGTATGACATTCAATCATAGGCGTAATGATATTACACTTATGCTTCTATTTTCTATGATGAATCTTTTGCACTTACAATAAAAAACCCTGTAGTTTACTTAATTCAACATTGTTAATTATTAACACTTTTTACATGATAGACTCAACTAAAAAAAACCGGCCAAGTGCGTGTCGGGCCACGCGCCATAGGGTTCCGTAGTTACCTTATACCATACCATATTTAATACCACCTATAATTTTTCGTCTGTAAAAATAACTTTGTTTTTCACAGTGTTGGTATGAATGACAAAGTTATATTTGCGGTTTTAGAAAATGTGCTATATCTCAAAAACTTATTACTATATCTCGTTCAAACCAATTTTGGTTGAAAGTTTTTATTAAGGTCTACAGCATATATTTTTTTTAGATTTTTCACTCTCTTATTTCAAAAGTTAAAGGGGGGTGGGGACACACATTTTACCACTTTGGCGGTAAATATCTTTCAAACGGTTGACTTTGAGAAAAAGTTGTCTTAGAAACCTTTATGTCATTTTTAAAGACCTATCTATAGACATCCAACACGTGTTTTGAAGAAAAAAATTTTTTCAGTTTCAGTTCCATGTATGGGGAGCACCCCCTTAATCTTTTATTTTTCTTATTTTTGTATTAAATTCGTTAAGCGGTTAACAGATTACATATACCTACCAAGTTTCAACTGTGTAGTCCTAATACTTTCGGAATAAAGTGGCTGTGACATACGGACAGACAGACAGACATGACGAATCTATAAGGGTTCCGTTTTTTGCCATTTAGGCTACGGAACCCTAAAAATGATGGTTATATTTTTGTAGTAAAAATACTTATTTTAAATAGTCATATTTATATTAAACATAAAAAGATGCATTTATCATAATCCTGGTCCATAGTGAACCGTAAAATAGTATATTTCATTACGAGTACGGAAAGCCTGTCATTGCAAAGAGTTACGACAAATGTCTACCCGAGCCGAGGCGCAGCCGAAGGTGAGGGTTGACAGTCGGAACAAGTTGCAATGACGGTTCCGCACGTGTACTGAACAACTATTTTTTTTAATACAGTTGCGAAAAAATGAAGCAATAAAAACACAATAAACTCAAGTAACTAATCATTTATTTCTTATAAAAGTTTTAACCGTCTGATTGTCGTTTTAAGAAAGCATTTAGTTTTGGGTATTCACTTATATCCACGTTGTTCCTTATTTTCAGCATACTTTTTATAATCGAAAACCTTGATCATAACGTAGAAGGTTTTAATTTTGCTGAGAGTTCGGAGAAGTATGCCAACATAATATTTTCTGAAAAACTATTTGCTTTTTTCTCTTCTCTCCACGCAATAAATTCGTCGTATGTAGATATGTAGCGACTTTTTGACTTTTCCGGTAAAATGTTCTCTGAAGCATTTTGTGCAGTTATACTGAGTTCCGGTGGTGTTAATTCAAATAAAATATCGTCGAAATTACTCATTTTGTGCAACAAACAACAAAACTCGCAACTCCAAATTTTTTTTTGGAAAATGGTGCCAAACCGTTAAAGAAATTAAGCAGAGATTTTTTTTGTTTTCTTCACCCATTCTGGGTAGGCAAGGAAACTTTGCCCATACAGCCAAGTCTTCAGTAGATTTTTTTTATAGAAAATTAAGAAATAAGGTCCGTCTTTTTCTTTTCACTTACCAGCGCAAACTCCTATAAGCAGAGACTATGGCAGTGCACGTCATACAGCCAACTTTTTTATATTTATAAATTTAATTTGGCCGATACTAATATTAATTTAATGTTTAAATTTTAATTAAAATTACTTTTAAATCTGATATTGAAACAAATTAGTAGCTTCTTTTTAGAAATATTTGCATGAATCATAAAAACTTCTATGATTTTGTTTAAGTAAAAACTTCGTGGTTGGTTTTTTCTTTTTAATAGACATTATTTTGACAGTTGGGAAAGAAAACACACGAGTTCGGAAAAGGTAAAGAAAAAGCTCGAGTGTGTAATAGCCCACATCCCGAACGCTATACGTCCCTGCAATACGCCACTTTTTGAGCAACTGCATTAAAAATTAAATTAAATTTCGAAAGACTGACTCGGCAAAAAAAAATACATATATTTATCAAACTCACAAAATTTCACCGGGATCGGTTGAGAAATGCGACTTGTAGAGGAGAAAAGCCAGCGCCGGAAAGCCGGACTGAAATATGTTTTATTCCATATCTCCGCCATTTAAAAAAAAATCGAAAAACTGGCTTGCTAAGAAATTTCTATACAATTTTCAAACCTGCTTACAAAATTTCACGAGAATCGGTTGAGAAATGCGACCTGTAGAAGAAAACAGCCAGCACTGGAAATCCGGACTGAATTATGTTTTTTAACATTTCTCCGTCATTTTGAAAAATTTCAATAAACTGGCTTGATAAAAAAATTCAACATCATTTTCAAACCTACTTACAAAAATTTAGGAGAATCGGTTGAGAAATGCAACCTGTAGAGGAGAACAGGCAGTGCTGGAATGTCGGACTGAATATGTTTTTTTAACATATCTCCGTCATTTTGAAAAATTTCGAAAAACTGGCTCGAAAAAAAAATTCTATATAATTTTCAAACCTGTTCACAAAATTTCACGAAAATCGGTTGAGAAATGCGACCTGTAGGTGAGAACAGACAGCATGACATACGAAAGAACTTTTGCCTTGTACGAAACTTTTGCCCAAGCTGAAGCAGAGACGCTTCGCTCGCTCTTTGTGATCGCTCGGTCAAAAATATTCTGTTTATTTTTATGATACCAATCGAAAGGGTTACTCATAAGGAATGTTTTTTCTTAAGTGACACAGCATCTTAAACAAAAGGAAGATCTTGTAATTTAACATGTAAAGTTTTATTTATTACGGATTGTATAATTTTTTATGGAATCGTATGCAAATTTTTTTAAATCTTTAAATGCAGTTTCATTCCTTTTTAAAACAAAATGAAATCTCCTTTCAGTAAAATTTTCTATTTTCAATATTTAAGGTACTTTCCCTCCGTGTGGCAAAGTTTTGGGACAACCTGTATATGATATAATCCCTCTACATTTTTGCATTAAGTAATAATAATAATTTTAATTGGAAAAGTTGAGAGAGCAGCAGAGTTTAGTTGTCTGTATTGCAAATGGTCTCGAGCAGGGCAACTTTTGCAATTAAAACATTATTATTTATGCAGAAATGTTAACTAAAAAATATTTTTATATTCAGCATTTTTTGTTAAATAACTCTTGAACCAGATCTGTATTGTAAGGAATACTTTTTATTGTGTAATAAAGGGTGTAATGGAACTCTTCCGAAAAAAGAGTTACCGATGCTGGATAAAATAGCATAAAAAAAAGTTTACTTTTCCTAAAGGTATTGCTTTTTTCAACTGCAATGGTGTAAAATAAACTTATTTCAACAACTTTTATAAAAACTATTGTATTTTATTGTCTTTTCTAACTTCTAAAACGTCAACATTGAAAACTAAAAACGTTAATTTATTTATCTGATCGTCACGTCATCAAGTGCATTAAATTTAATCCACGGGTATTACTTTGGCAAATGGATTCTTAATTAAATATTTCGATCTTATATGTTCTTTATACTTACTTACTTTGACTGTCTCCATTAAAATAATATACAAGAGTGCAATGGAATGTTTCGTATAAGTCTCGTGACAGTAATCGTCGCTACAGCCGGGCCCTATTTTTAAATCCTACGCTGGCGACGAGCGCTACTGATTTTCATTTGACATAGCAAAATCCGTATTTTTGAATCGCTCGTTACAAACTTTGTTGACTCGGTAGCCAAAACTAGCACTAAGTGTAACTGACATTACACCGGAAACGAGTGCTCGACGCCAACCGAAGGATTCAAAAATAGGACCTTTGCTGATTTATTTTCTATTGACATATTTGACTAACCCGAAATGAGGTTAATGGTAAAATAGTCATAATAATAACAACTTTTCTTTAAAGCTTGGAAGGTATATTTTACAGCGTGTGTTACACAGATTGCATAAAGTTACAGAGTGTATTGTGTCACGAACAGTTTTCGAGTAAAACACTATGGAACTATGCACGGAACACGCCCGCCGCAGCGCGTTAAGTTGAAGTATGTTAGCAGATGTGAAGAGGTACGTAATTTTCTTTACATAAATCTATGAATACAGAAACGCTATTGCTAAGATTAAAATCAAGCATAGCTTAGGCTAATTTGAGATAAGGAAGCATAAAGTAGGTTCTGCATAGCTTAACATCTAAATGCACTTTCTGCGAGTTGATGGCAGAGGAAAAATATATTTTATAAAAGTAAAGGTCTCTGCCCTCTACACCGTACCATAACATGACCGTACTAGGAACGCATCAGGCAAAAAAATATTATTTGTATTAAAAAAATATAACACTATTCCCACTAGACCATTCTGTCACCGGCCATGCACTTGTCATACTTTTCAATACAAATAACATTTTTTTGCCTGACACGTTCCTAGCACGGCCATGGTATAGTACGGTGTAGTGGGCAGAGACCTTTACTTTTATAAAATATCTTTTTCTTCTGCCATCACCTCGCAGAAAGTGCATTTAGATGTCAAGCTATGCAGAACCTACTTATGCTTCCTTATTTCAAATTAGCCTAAGCTATGCTTTAGCCTAAGTAACCTTTAGAAATTGAGGACAAACAATACGTAAAGCTACTTAGCCCAGGGCACAAGATTAGGTAGTGATCATGGTAATTTTAGGGAAAGCGATACCTAACCAATATTCTTTGGAGCAGTTTTAATTAAGCAGCGTTCATTACAGTTTATGCTATCGCGCAATCGCGGGATGAGCCCCACTCATTATAATGCCTAATTATAAGCGTCGGGTAAGATCTCGTTAACGTTGGCACGTAATAAAAATATACAAAGAATTGCAAGGAGCTGCTGGAAGTGAAGTTTTTTTTAATTTTTAATCTAAAAAGAATATTTTTGTTGCCTTTAATTTACACTGGCTACTGACTGAGTAAATAAATCCCCTTACTACCAGAACGAGTACATTTATATTTGAAAACGTTAAGATCACAGGATTAAGGTACGGGCACATCTGTCTGATGCCACGAGTTAACACGCCGTATTTATATGGACGTGTTATAAGTGTGCTTCTAGTGCATACATTTACTATGAAAACCGATGTAATCTGACGGCGGCGGCGGCGTGTTAACACTTAGTAAGTATCTGTGGTACCCTCATCCTTATGGCATATAAATTTAATATAGTCTGATCGGTATAATTTTCTACCTTTTTATTTTTATTATTAATTAACTAGATATTCATTACGTATTTCAAATAATTCAAGGATTTAACTGAAGTTTGCTGTAATTAATGATAGTAAAATAGTCAATTTCGCATACTATCTGACAGTTACCAATGTCAAAAAATCCTAGTCGGCAAGTTTTAACTGACTTTAGTACCTACTTAATTTATATTGTAAGTTAAATTAGAAAAAGTTCAGTATTAGAAAAATATACATTAATTACGGCTTTTATATTATTATCCTGACACCAACACACATTAATAACATTACATACATAATAAACTTTGTCACTTCCATTACGTTTCGAACGCGCGAAGGTAATTTCATACCAAAAGGCTCTCAGATTATGCAAATGGTAATCACATGGCGAAAAATTAACCAATCTACTCGTTTGCTGGCAGTACGTGTCTCATATATTATATTACTGAGCCAATTTATCTCGAAGGAATGCTAATAAATGGATTACTCATCATGAATGTTAAACACGACAGTTATTAAATGTGTAGACGAATGGTAAGTCGTACATAATGAAAGGTCTTAGGGATGTTGGATATAAATATATAATTTGATGTTTGTTTTTAATAAAATTCTGTTTTATTTGAATTAAATATACTCATCAACTTTGTCTAGGGATACAGGTGTTATTTTCATAAAAACGAGGTAACTTTGAGGCCTTGGTTTTCTGCCAGGGATGTACCGTGCTGTGATCTGAGGATGGCCATCCAGAGAGTGAACGGAGGAGATTCAGATCTCTACACCCAACTGATCTGATCAGCATTCTAAAAGATTAATGGGTCAGAGTTCTCAGTTTCAGGATTTTCATACGTTTTAATGCTATTTTCGCGGTTTTTTTTAAACATGTCCTTTAATAGGACATAGACATAGGAAATAGACCTCGTGTAGAGCCAAGCTTCTAATCTTGGCTTTGCACGAGGTCTGATAACTTTTTAACATGAAAATGATTTTGGTGGGATTTGTATTACTAGTCTGTGCAATAATAAAATTAAGACCATTTCTAGTATCTCCTTCCTAATTGAGATTTCCAATTAGTACGCTTCTCTTCAGTATCGTTCATTTCTGTATTTCAGTTTTAGGTTAGGTTTGCATCGTAAATATTAGTTTAAAATCGGAGATTTAAGTCGTAATCAGCCTGACTCGACGTTTCACTGTATTCTAGCGAAAACTTTGTCTAGCAAGTAAGTACAACTGAAATGAATTCTTACGTACAGTCAGAACCAAAATGATGTAATCAAAGTACCTAATCATTTGACAGAAATCAATCTTATCTCAAAACATTAAGGTGCACTTTCATTTGTTGTCTGAGAACAAACGAAACAGCACCTTAATTCATTGAGATAAAGTTGATTTCTGTCAAATGATAAGTTTTTTTGTACGTTTTGAATGCTCAGATCATTTTGGGACTGACAGTCTATCAATTCAATAAAACTTGAAGAGTAATTAAATTATTCAGTTCATTTTTGGAACCATGATAATAAGAACTACCATTTTACTCTACAGCAATATGATTTTTTAAGTTTCTAGTTAATATTAAAAATAACTTTATTTACATTAGATACTGTAACGGAAAAGACAACGAAAAGGTACCAAAATAACATTTCATCATGATCTTCATAAATGTTTATGACAGTAACCAAATATCCAGTAACACAAACAATTCATGAAAGCATGTTCGTTTATTTGTTTTAACTTTCCAAGTAGCTGTAGGAAGATTAGGTTCGCTCTTTTTAACTCCACGAAGACTTACAAAGATTACGAAGCCACGTTCATCTCTGAAATGAAAGATAAACATTCTCGAATGTTCGTACATCGTCTGGGTACTTCGGAAATTAAATATTATTGTCTCTGGTTCAATCGTGCGCATTTGACTGCGAGCCATTTTCATCCAGCTAATAGGTATCTTTTTCATTAAGCTGTGTTTGGCTTAAAATGGAATACGAATTACGACCTTATTGTGAAACCAATTGTTAAGCTTCGATTTTCAATGCTTTTCCGCCAAACTAGTTTTGGTGAAAACAACAATTCAAATCCAAAATTTCCAAGCAGTATTTTAAAACGTCATCATATTAAAGGTAATCTTTAATTATATTGTTAAATATTTTTTTTGTTATTTTTATTTTGCCTCTAGGAGAAAATATAAAAAAAAAACTATCAATTTTTTTTAGGAAAAGTAGGTACAATAATGAATATTAAAAGCTTCGGCATCTATTTGCGAATCTATGGAATTTGATATAAACAGGCAAAAACTCACCAAAAGTTATTTGTTTTCTCAGATTTTCTTTAAAAAATGTCGTCCATAAGAAAAATATACAACAACATTATTTTTTAACGGTTATCTATTATTTTAAAACCATTTATTTAGTAGGTTTCAAAATTTGAATTTTTGAAGTAAAACATCTTAAATACTATCAAATGTGATAACCTTACCAACGCCGTGCCAACACCGTCTGGATATGTATAGGTACTTTTAATTTATATTTTTGATACAAAAAAAAGAAGGGGCTTAATAAATTCAGCCAGGATTTATAAGTGTGTAGACAGACCAGCTCTTATAATAAAGTTTTTTAAGCAAAGTTTCTTTCAACTCGGACCGCAGTATTGTCGGATTTTTAATCAAAACATTTTTGTCTCGAAACTTGCGAGATATTATTTTACCTTTGTTGTGAATGTTCGTAGGATAACAATGAAATTCTTATGACTTTATTTCAGATTTTCAAAGCTTTTGATAGTAATAATTTCTTTCAAATATATTAACTATTTATTTTTTTATATTTTAGCTAGGTACTTTACCGTCTTTATATTGCATAAAATCAATAAAAATATAAAGTTTGCTTTTGACTAACCCGTTAAAAGTGTTATAATGGCGTGTTTATTAGAATTTCTCGTAATTCTATTTTAGCACTTACTACTTCAAAAAATATTGTAATGCCAACATAACATTAGGTCAGTCTGTCAGATTATATTGTCATTTCAATATTCATCAAAAAGTTTGTTAAATCCAATACCATCATCAACCATAATATTCAAAGTGGAAAAAGAATCAAAACAAAATAAACAAAGAACAGAAATTAATTTGACTGATTGAAAACGAACACATCCAAGTCAATTATTCACATACAGCTTAAACAAAACCGAAACAGTCACGATGTATGATACGAGTATATAAAATCAATTCACGGAAAATCCAACGAACCGGTCTTGTTTCGTTGAAACGAAACTAAAAAAAACGGATATTAGAACGAAACTTTAACTAGTTAACTGTCCGCGTACGTGTCCGGAAGGCAGTTGCCCGATTTTTAAGTTAAGTGAGCAGTTAATAAAAACGGGGTTACGTTAAACTTAAAGTGGGCAACATCGTGTATTTGGGGGAAGGATTCATCTCCCCCACAGTTTTCGTTTTAGAAGGCGTGATTGGGATATCTTTGAGGATACCATCTACTTTAATCATTTTCAAACGATTCCAATTATTCGACGATAATATTCGAAGAGCCAATTTCTACAGCCACCGTACTGACGACTTTGATTAAATTAAACTGAAGATAATAGCACTGATAGATAATGAATGATTTATTTGATTACTTATTTAGGTGCCTACCTATATAACTTCAAACATTTAAAAGCAATGTTTTGAACATGATTGTTTTTTTAAGAAAACCTGCCTATTTATTGTCTAATTTTCAAAATCAATCGCAATCGCTTTCATTTGAGATGATTTCATTTTCAGATGGATGTGTCACACATTGCTGTATTTCTTTGGTAAGTTTTTATTTGTGCCAAAAGAAACATCAATGTATCACATCCTGAAATCGATTGCGATAGATTTTGAAATTAATAAATAACTGTTTTTAATAACCAAATGGCTGTCGAAACAGGCGAAGGCGAAGAGCAAACAGTTTTTCAGACGCTCCATATACTTGAGTTACTCAGCTCCATAAATTCAGCTAGGAGTCATCCCGAAACTTCTCGGCAGCGCAAGGGTATACGTTATTGTGAATTACAAAACACTATTCCACGTTTTCGCTGTTCCGTGTTTGAGCAATTCCGTCTAAAATACGAGGTCATTGTTGGTGGCACCAAAGACGGCGACGGAGGCTGGGGTGGGGAGCTGAAGGAGGGAACAAACCCATTACAGAGTAGTAGGCGAGAAAGAAACAGCTTGCGTTGTCCTCTCTCTAAGTAATTGTGTTCCTTCTACTCGTCTGTCACCAAAAAAAAAAACATATAAAACTTAACGTACTCATTGTATTAGGATTCCAAATTATTTTAAACACAAAACTTCCAAACTCCTTTAATTACTGATTCATTTAATTAATTCCAGTCTACACGCTATTATTCGCAATCTCTTTGATCTTGGAAGCTTGATGTTCGTTGTGCTTTATAATGTGATCAGAAGAAAATTCTTAGGATATTATTTTAAGCCCAAATAAACCACAAATCTTAATTAATATACACAAGGATTTAAAGTACTCTCGTAGTCGGTTTTCCTTCTTAATATAAACAATATTTTAATCACAAACATTTCTGTGTTCCCGTACATAAAATAACCAGAATCAATGATGATAATGGCACTACTGACAGGAATTGAACTACCTTATGACAGGAATTGAAGACTAGACGTGACTAGACGTTCACTACGTTACGTTGAGCACTAGATACATAGAGTACATTATTATAACTAGATATTCAAGGCATGACTAAAGACTCCTGCATCATTGAAATATAGGTACCATAACTGGTTTGTCCATCAAATAAAGCAAACTTGCCTAAAACTATAACAAAATTGAGCCATTACTTACTTGAAATTATTGAAATTAGTTACTTGAAAAAATAAAAATAAGTATTTCATAGGCCTGTGAATGTCTCTATACATTTTGAGTGGGGAATGTCTGAAAAAAAAATCAATTTATCTGAATACATCTAGGTAAGAATAAGCTCCCTTATTAATAGAAATAAGTTTCAGAATTAAAAAAAACACTTCGTCTTCGCAAATGTACAGAAGTAACAGCAGAATGAAGATTATTCCCTAATCACCACAATATAAAAAAAAAAATTGTCAAAAATATGGCAAAAAGAGCAGTTGTCAGTTGACTTTTGTATTATGTGGTGATTATGGAATAATATCCATTCTGCTGTTACTTCCGTATATTTCACGCAAGCAACAATTCTGAAACTTTTTTTTAATAAAGGAGCTTATTCCTACCAATAAAAAATATTTAGCAATCCTTTTTTTAGCATTCCCCATTGTTTTTCAGAATATGGTTGAAGAAAACATAAGGAAGTCTAACCCAAGAATATTATATTCATATTGTCTAACCCAACTTAATGTGGACTTAAACGACTGTCATCAGATAGCCACCATTGAGTTATCGTTATGATGCATAAAACGTAGTGATTATTTCCTCTGTGCATGAGATAGCAAATTTTTGGCCACTCACTCACTTGATGAGAAGTCGTTGCCAGCGCTGGTTAACTTTTACTTGTAGTACTCATCCATCCACGTAGTTGGTGTATTTGGAAAAAGTAACTACTTTTTCCAATGATAATCAAACTTAATTAACATTTAGTAAACTTATGTATTTCATAGTACATTGTATTTGTATCTACAGACAAATGAAAAACGCCAAGCCTAAAAGTATAAGACCTAAGTCATTTTATAAAATACGGATTTATCGACGATGTCAATGGTAAATTTAGTGACTATTGACATGTTATTGAGTTTATATGAAAAAAAAAAACCGCCGAGTTTACGCTCCGTAGCCCGCCTACTGTCGCCGCTTCCAAATGTCTATAAGATTATTTCTCGCATCGCTGGAGAATGTGACTTTCGCTATAAAGGTTTCGTTTTATCTCATTTTTGCTTGGGGTACTAGCTTTATCAACTGAGCGTATCGTTACACAGGTGTTAGACTCTTCGATTCCAAACTTGGGGTACTATTCGCAAGTTTGTTCGCCGCTCTTTCTATCGATTTTAGATTAAGAAACTTCGAAAGCGAGTAAAAATATTCTATAATAAATTTCGTACTCTCACCTGGTACTGGGTTTTTCTGAGTATTTATTGGAGCCAGCAAGTTATGACGGTAATGTCGGAGTTTTAAGCCGGCTGTTTATCTTCTAAGTATCTTTATTTAAGTACTGACCTCTTTGTTATTTGCAGGTATATCGTATTTTTGGGTAGCTCCATAGGTACTTCGTTCGTAATCCCTTTGAAAAATCTTTATAAATGGTTATGAATAAATTTTTCTTTCTTAAAATAAGATCACAGAATGAATACTGCGTAATTTTATGTGAAGAATTTTGTTCGATAATTTACATTACAAGTTTATATTTAGTATACATATTATATAGTATAAATGCAAATAAAAATAGTTTTGGCTCTTACATTGTTTTTAACTTTATACTTATAATATAAATAGTTATTATAGATCCAAAAAAATTTTTTTGGTAATAGAGTGAATATTACGAAATAATGATTGATGAATACTTTTATTATTTACTGTATGATACATAACCTATAGTAACACATGATGTATAAGAGGAAAATATTACCAAGGTAAACCATTAGCCGCTTTTTATTTCTGTCTGCTAATGTTATGTTTGACAAAGAGCTGGTGTGAAAATGTATCAGAAAAATAAAATTTCATTTTACCCGTAACGTGAGGCAGTAAAGTGCGGAAAACACACCTACATAATACGTTCTGTACCTATTTTGTCTCACCTCTCGTAAAAGAGCCGAGCGTAAAACAAGTACGAATAAAATTTTGAGTGAAATGTAACACGAACTTCAATGTAATATGGAATGACGGTTGACCCCGTCTTATGCAAAATGCCAGCTCAACACATTAACAGAACTGTGCGTTTCGTGTTAAAAAAAACCTTGGGCGAAGTATAAGCATCCCCGCTGACGGGCGATTAATCGCTGAGCGATTTTTTGTCGCTGAGAATAGACATACGGAGTTCTATACGTGAACGCCCACGAGCTAGTTTTTGTAGTTACGATAAACGCGGAGTTAATTGCGGCGCTTTTTTGTCGCTGCTAAGTAAAATCTTTGTCGTTTAATTTCGCGGGCGATTATCGCAGCTACAAACGAGTGCGTTGTCAAAGCTTGCAACGACTTAAGAATATACGTATTTTTACATAAAGGTTAAAGCTTTTCGATCGTTTTTAGGGTTCCGTACCCAAAGGGTAAAAACGGGACCCTATTACTAAGACTCCGCTGTCCGTCTGTCTGTCTGTCTGTCACCAGGCTCTATCTCATGAACCGTAATAGCTAGACAGTTGAAATTTTCACAGATGATGTATTTCTGTTGCCGCTATAACAACAAATACTAAAATCAGAATAATACAATAAATAAACGTGATTTTTTTGCCGTTTTTGGTACGGAACCCTTCGTGCGCGAGTCCGACTCGCACTTGGCCGGTTTTTTTGTTCTAACAAATGTAATTTATTTATCAATATATGAAACTCTGACATTTTATTGATTTGTCTAAAATGTTATCCTTATTACAAGTACAGAAACGTCATCGCACTGCATGTTTTCACAACAACAAAAAATATATCTTCATGCAACAATTGAATGTGGCAGATTTCAACGCATATTAATGCCAGTGTTTCTTCGTTGCCCGTTTCCGGGCCTTTGTGAGTGCACGCCACCCAGCCTTTTGTGATCGTGAGCATACGTGAGCGCACAATTGTCCGAGGCATTAAGATGCTTTGTGCCACTTACATTTTATAAACGTTTTTGGCGTGATTAGGTACTTTGGATTCTTGTGTGAATTCGTTAGATTGGTTTGATGTGGTTTAGGCTTTGTAATATTGCAAAATGAAAAGTCAAGTGAGTCTTGATGCTGTTTAATTATTACTTGATGTAGAATTTAAATGATATAATAATCTTGTGACATTAAAATGGCTAATGATGAAATAATACTAGAAGTTTATTTAAGTTTAAGACACGGTTCCTCCAAAAATTGCTTTAGTATGAAAAATGTGTATTCAATTTCCCTTCAGATAACTTTAATAAAAATTATTTATCCCGTCTTTTAGGGTACTAAATTATTAATCAAAATATAATATTACTTTTGACTGTGTAAAAAGGAGATTAGCTGGAATTAATGAAAATATATTGCGAATCGACGTGACAGTAAAGTATGATCGGAAATCGGAAATAAGTGACACTAATAATACATCTCGAAGAATTATTGCCGCGTAAACTAAAACAATGTCCCTATCAATAAAACAGCGATAGGCTGAAATCTGAATAATTTATTGTAGCAAGGCTTTTTCTACCACATGTGATCCCGATCCAACGAAACATAAAGATGAAAATATGACATGAAAGTCGATAAATTTGGTCAATAGCCATTATACGAGGTTGTCGGGGTGCGAAAATATGGAAGTGTGGGGGGACTTCACGGCTCTTTGATTTAGGACCAGTTCTGTGTCATATTATAGAATTGGCATGGAAGAGACTTTATGAACTGCTACTGTCAGTTACTGGTCCCTATTTCATCTGATATTATCTGGACCAAGGAAATGTTCGCGTGGAATTGGAGTTTCATTCTCGACTGGTGATAAAGACACAGATTTACGATAAAACTATTCCACTTTGGGTCAGTGTGGTGAATAAGGGGTGCTATCACTTACATGGGAAACTGTTGGGAAAGCCTTATTAAAAAAATGAATTCGTTTTTATTAAATCTCTTTTTTTTTTACACAAAAAAACTACCTATTTAAGTAGATTAGAAGTTAATTTTGTAGTGTCTATCTGTACCAACGGTTTGTAGTGCTTTTACTAAAAGATAGACTGAATGTTAATACATTCAGTCTATCTTTAATATGTACCTACTTACATTAATAGTAGGTAAAAGAAGAAGCGTACAATTCCTTTAAACTGCCAATCGCTTCCAGTACATGACCGATGCATTTATGTCCTCGTCTGGCCGGAGGGACACGAAACGGCGTCCTCGCAGCTGGCAACCATCCGAGCACACATAACTATACGTAGTGTGGACTAACGAAATAGAAAATACCATTATTCTTCTCTCAAGACAACGAGGCGTTCAAGCTGTGTTATTTACAACCTCTTGTTTATCTCTTTTCAATGATATTGGGGAATAAATTATGGTTTCTGGCGCACGGAGACACTATAAGTGTCGGGGTGAGCAATGATCACTTTTTAAAATCAGTTGAATTTTTTTCTATTGAGCTTTGCAACTTTTCTAGCATTCTTATTACTTGGGATTGGGATTCCTTATAAATATGATGTATGTTTGCAATCCTTAAGGCATGGGCACACCGGCTGCGTAGACACGCGCGTAGTGACGCTCAGCAAAGATACGTGCGTGTTCGGTGTGACGTCCAATAGGGAATGCCATTGAGTACAACGTCACGAGCTGCAATGCGTAGGGTTACGCATCAGTCTACGCGTTACGCAAGCGGTGTGCCATGTCTCATAAAGTTTCAGACATTACAACGTCATGGTACGTCTACGTGCACGCTTACGCATCCGGTGTGTTTCGCACTTTATCGAGAATTTTAGTTTTTGTTCCGTTTCGTTTGTCAGTAAAAGGATCAAAAATATTTTTTTCTATTTAGGTAACAGTTCCTGTTAATTTGTTCTTATGAAAGGGTATGTATTATTTACTCGTTAGTAACTTTGATAGCCTTGAAGCTGATTCGTCTATTACATATTCATCATGTAGTTTATAGTGATTCCCAATATTCCACTGTTCCAATTTCCAAACGGTCATACGTTACAAAGTCCCTGTTCCGTACAGAAATTACGTAAATTTCCTGAAATTGTTATAGAAATTCTTTATACTCTATGAACGCTTTTGTTCTAACTTTATGCTCAATTACAAAAGGCGGAATACGGCGCTACGGCTTTCGGAGTTTCAAACAATTATTATTTCAGGGACTTTCAAAGAAAAGGAACAGCTAAGTATTGTAATCATGAAGTATTAATAAAAGTGTTTGGAGCAAAAATTTCTTGTCAATTGTCGTTAATAATTATAACTTCATGTCGACTTCAAAATTCCTCACTCGAACAATAGAAAGGAATAATTACAGAGTTGAGTCTTTCATGTTCCTAGACTTTTAGTATTGAATCACCATAGCTCGTTCTAAAAATATATTCTATTTTCAAGGCAAAAGCAATCTGTACCAATTCAATTTAAGGGCTATCAATCTACAAAATCGATAGTAATACATATTGCCTGTAATGAAATTGAAACGCTGCTAATATCTTGAGTCCAATTTATCAGACACACAAAATGAATAAGAATTTGTAAGTGAGATATTTCATGTCCAGATGGTCGTTTGCTGGGCCGCGGCAATCTTGGGGCATTCAAATTGATGGTAAGGGTACGTTTCACCATTAGAGGGGACTTATTAATTCCCCTTTCGACAGGCGGACCGAGGAGGCCATAAATTCACCTCAACCAAAGGGATGACCAATTTCTGAACATTTACGAGCCACAAATTACGCGACCGCTGAAATATACTGGGCCATGGCCTGCAGAGAACGAAGGGTAACAGCGAGAAAAAGCCCAAATGTTAATTTAATGTGGAAGGCTACAGAAAATTGCCCCAGTCTTCAAGGCGCGAGAAATATTGGCCGCCATCCGTGGAAAGGGCCATACTAATTTTATGCAGAGTAAATGAGCCGGCAGTACGCTGATGTTCAATCGATATTCATTCGGCTAAGCGAACGTTAATTTTTACTGTAAAACGATTTCGTATAACTACTCGCTTAAAAGCTTTTTTAGATACGAACAGAAACTTCGCTGATTACGCCATTTTCGCTTATAATGTTCACTGGAGTGAAGCAGAAATGAGTACTTAGAAATGGAATCTGAACAGAATTGTTGAATCCGAACGCTAGGGCTGTGCTGGTGTGAATATACCTATTTTCTGAAACGTCAAATTACACGACTCGCATGAATTTTCCTTTCGTACGTATTGCTTTTGTGTGTCTTGGGAGCATTAGTATTCGTGTTTAGAAATAAGTGCCAGTATATCGGAAATATGAAAGAGTTTCTTCTGAATAGAATGAATGATATACCTATAGGTATATGGCATAGGCGTTATTGTACGAAGGTGTTTTCGGTTGTTACTATTGATCGAGATAAAATTAAAATTATTAATAATTAACATCTCTTGGTTATCGAGAAGTTTTTACCTTATTCTCATTTAATTGTTTATTTAAAACCATAATTTAAAAACAAACATAATAACGTGATTTTCAGACTAGCTTTTATAAAAATAAAATGATTGAAATAATAGAAAGATTTATGTTGAAATAATCAGTATAAAATAATAAAAGTCTGTTACTTTTCACGAAAAATTTAAATAATTTAGAAGTAATTGGCCACATTATTTTTTATTGACAAATAAATTTATTATTTACTCGCTTCAGTAATGAAGCACAAATCACCGCTAGTTTTAACCGACTTCAAAAAAAAGAGGAGGTTCTCAGTTCGTCGGAATCTTTTTTTTTAGAGATGCGCCGAATGTTCGGCCGAATATTCGTATTCGGCAAATTCGGCATATTTTTTCATGTTCGTATTCGGCCGAATATTCGGTTGATTTGCCGAATAATTACCGAATATTTAAATTATACCTATTGGTACAATTTACATTAGAGAAGGTGGGAAACGTTATCACCGTTTGTATGGAGACCGTTTGCTAGAGTGCTAGACAACCCTCTAATCATTTTTATTTTGTCAATAAATATTTAGTAGAATACTACACTACCAATTATTTATTGCTAGACAATCCTCTTATTCTTTTTAATTTTGTCAATAAAAAAGATTAAGAGGATTTTCTAGCAAACGGTCTCCATACAAACGGCGATAACGTTTCCCACCCTCTATAAACATTAACCTACAGCACAGATTATATAATCCTACAGCAATAATTTTCGGTATGTTTTTTAAATGCCTAAAAACTAGGGTTATTTTTTTAATATTGTAGATTTGAAAATATTAGCACTTTTTTGTTTTGTATGAACTCACTCAAATGCAAATATTTCAAAATCTTTGATAAATATTCAAAAATCAAAACGTACCCCTACCCTACCCTAGTTTTAAGGCATTTCAAAAACATACCAAATTTTTTTTAGAATATAAAAACTGCTATCTTTAGGAACCAACACTAGTATTAAAATGTACTTTGGGCAACAGCGTCGCTTAACCAGTTTGCAACAAAATTCGTGTGCGCGCGTATCGCCCCTGCACGAACTAAACGTATGTGACAGCGGGCGCGGCGTGCAAGCGATTTTAACCTTAGCAGTGGTTATGCGACGCTGTTGCCCATGGTACAATCATTTTTTTTAATAAATGTCAATGTATGCCTCATCTTTAAAGACTTTCATCAACGTAATAATACATTTCAAAGTATGCAGTTCCGAATTGCAAATATTTGTAAACGAAAGAGCGGAACATTGACTGAGCGAGGCGTGCTAGAGAAGGGGTTATGCTGTGGCAAACGCCCGCCCGACACGTGTAAAACCTGTTTACCGCCTAGAATTGAACCGAATGATTCGGCCGAATATTCGGTTCGGTACATTTTGGACCGAACATTCGGCCGAACATTCGTATTCGGTTAAATCTACATTCGGCGCATCTCTATTTTTTTTTATGTATGTTACTCGATTACTCGAAGACGGCTGGACAGATTTGAAAAAAATCTTTTTTGTTTGAAAGTATATACTTTCAAGTTGGTCCCATTGTCATGAAATCAGGATCTGATGATGGGATCCTGGAGAAATCGAGGGAACTCTTCAAATATTATAGGCACATCTATAGCGATTTTAGTATTTTCTTAAGTAACTTGTGCATTTGCTTTCGAAAAGTACTATTTCGGTGAAGTGGAACTGATGATGAAGAACAGCATAGATGATCATCGGAACTATTCAATACTAAGTAGTTCACTGGTACAATACGATTACTTTAATATGGTTGCTAGGCTATTTATGCTCATCATAATTCATATGGTGAAGTGGAGCTGATAGTGAAGTACCAGGAGAACTCCTCAACAATAAACGCTCCTGCGTCGGGAAAAGCAGTTCTATGTAAAAGGTGATGAGCCGTTGACATAAGGTGATGAGCCGTTGACATAAGGTTATTGTAACTTAGATAATATCATCACCAAATATACTTACCACAAAAAAGTTTAAAATAAAAAAGTTTTTAATAAAAACAAAACCTCCTTCAAAAATCTTGAAAATAATCTAACAAAAAACAGCTTCAAAAATAAACAATGGCTCTAAAAAGCAAGGAATAGAATATTGAAATCTGCATAATAACTAACTCGAAAGTTTGTATGCATATCTTAAACAACGTCTTATGAAGTCGGGTGGGGTTTAAACCCGTGATTAAAGTTTAGATATATTAGTTTAGATAAGAAATATCCTTCGTGATTGGCATTGAGTGATGCGTTTGTAATAGACAAAAAAATGTGGTTATTCTTAACATGCACGTTTAGGTACGTGAATAATTCTAAAAAAAAAATTGACATTTTATTTGTTTTTATCCGGTACTGAAAATTTAAAGTGTATTTGGGATTGTATCATAGCTTTGTGTATTTTTTAAATGACAGTTGTTGATATTTTTGTTCTACTATCTACTAAAGAATATATTGTGCTTTCCACGAATGAAAGCACTCCTCTATTTAATTGTATCAACAATAACTTATTAAAGTTTTTAATAAGACATATGATATGCCCCATACGAGGGGCATATCAAGAAAATTTCTCGTAGTCACACTGGTGTGACCACGGGTCGGTCGGGAAGTTTTTAGATACTCTTTACTCAATAACTTGATACTGGCCAGTTAAACACCACCGTAAACATTGTATTTAGTCTTAGAGCAACGCGGCTTCCGTACAGCCGCATTGCTCTAAGTATTTAAACATACTTGAGTTCAAATAGTTTTTTCCTAAAAATGCTTTTATTTGTAAAAATCTAGGGCTCTATTTTTAATCCTTTGGCTGGCATTGAGCGCTCTTTACTACTCATTTTCATTCGACATAGCAAAATCAGTATTTTCGAATCGCTTGTTGGTCAGTAGGTTGTTAATCAGTTTTTTTTTTGTCTTTGGTCAGAGATTTTGGAGTGCAATTTACTTGTCAATTGTGACTGACTCAAAATAACACAAAGAAATTGTAAAAAAATAAAAAATAGGGCCTCAGATTTTTACAAATAAAAGCATTTTTAAGAAAAAATTTCGTGTTTAAATTTATCACTTAAGTAACCAGTGTTTACGATGGTGTCTAACTTGCCAGTGTACTGGCTGCACTATATATTCACCTATGATCGGCACAATTTATCGTATGTTGATACTTTTGAAATAATCTCTTTGAAGCATTTGTTACAAAACCGGCAACGTACGATGAATTGTGCCGATCATGTAGTGCAGCCATAAAATTATTGAGTACAGTGTATCTAAAAACTTTTGGCATGCCCCTCGTAATAGAAAATAAGTGAGGAGTGAAAAGACTTTTAAACACTGGTTTGTGTGAGTTATGATATTATGAAAAAGAGAAAACAAAACATAGGCAAGTTTCAGCATTTAATGGCAGTTTTATTTGTTCGCGTCGATATATCCGCGCCAGTTTGGTAACGTTGTGCTAGCTAACTGTTTTATCACTTTATTGCATGAGATCGCATAAACTTGCGAAGGCGGCGGTAATAAAATGCTACTATAAGGAAAATACTTGGACGAGTTGTTATGTAATGCCGAACCTTTGCTATATTTTTTGAATGGAAATATGAGATACCCTTCAGTTTCGCGCATGATTTGTAAGTTAAGTGTTCACATGGGAGTTTTAGGAGCTCCTCACACTGAAGGCGGTGTGGTGCGGTGCGACGGCGCGCGTGTTAATGTATATAGGTTTGGTGTGCATTGTTTCTTATAAAGAGTGTATGGTACCCCTATAATCCCGAATATGGTAGATAGGGTACCAATACATACAACACCATTTATAAACACTAAAAATCACTACATGGCTAAAAATATTGATTTTTATTTGTATGGAAAATTTTCAAGCGATAACCCTAGAGCAGATAGACTATTGTTCTTGATAATTAATCCCATGAATAGGCAAAAGGAAAACACCTTTTCGGTCTAGGGTTGCCACTATGCAGTTTTTTTGTAAAAAGAAACAAATATTATTTTTCAGCGAAGTGGGATTAATTTTCCGGATTTGTATACACAGTGTTACCGCTACTAGTACCGTATTTGGCTTTTTTTTGTTTTTTTGGGTATTTTTGTGTGCATGGGGTATCATCAAACACCCTGTAAAGGTTTGGTGTGCATTGTCTCTTAATGTACACATACACACAATTTGATTTAATATGAAAATTCCAAAACCTACTTAAAAAAGACACTCGGAAATCCTTATTTTTTGGAAGAAATGGACTGAACGACGAGAAGAAGAGTTTTTTTTTATCACTAACTAGGTGTCTAGGTATCTTAAAATTCAGCGACATAATGGTAGAGTTTTGTTAATAATATAATCCTAAATTGCACGTGTAATCCATCGCACAGCGGATATTGTGAGGAAATTCATGGGCATCCGCCAAAATCATTATTATTTTGCTCGGTCGCGGAAGATGGATCAAATTACTCGTTCTGATGTTCGCTAACGATTAGTGAGATGTGGCTGGGTAAATATTCCGATGGAATGATAACGCTTTGCCTATTTACATTGTACTGTTCTGAATTTTGCGAATAAACAAATGGAAATTGAAAGTTGTTTGTAATTACCTCGCGAATAATCATCTCGTGAGATTACTTAACGCTTTAATCCAATAAAACAATTATAACAACTATTCTTATAAAGTTTTCCGCTGCGTCGTTAACTGGGGCCCAAGTATACTATTGTTAACGTCCTAATAGTGTTTCAATTGTATTTGAGTTGTAATGCTTTTTGAAACAGTTCTTGTTTCTTAAACCGAAAACCGAAACACGATTGAAACACGATTACGACGTTAACAATACTTGGGCCCCTTGGCTGCCCTAAACCAAATTCAAGTATCTCATTCCAGACAAATACAGTAGAGCTTAAAAATGTAATTTTGTGTTTTTATTGAAAAAAAGTGAAATTATGAACACTAAAATGCTAAAATATCATTATTTAAAGTTAAAACATATGTCTGTAAAAAAATAAGTTCTTATACCTTACCTACATTTTGACGAACCAAAATAGTGTTCGGTGTAGAAATATTTATTGATTTTTCAATAGTAATCTACGCTATAAACAAGTAACTTGAGATTCTCTATTGTTTTTTAGTAGTATTTTCGTAGATACTTGTTTTCAGCTTTGCATAGAGCCATAGAACATTTTACTTACAACTAAAAATAAATACATAGAAATCAAGGATCTGCCAATCTATTTTGAATACAGTTATCTTGATAAGACTTGCTTGTTTTTAAGTTAGAAACGGGAAATATACTTTGTTTTAGCGTATATTTTGCAAACGAAAAAAATACTTGAAACAAATAGTTGGCTATATTTTCCAATTCAAACTGAATTTTACTAAAATAAAAAAATGGTAGATGCGATTTGCTTTGCATAAATAGAAAATGATTTTTTTTTTGGAAACTGAGTTACTTGACTTCTACGTAGGGCAGCCGCCCTATTCTCATGATATTTCGGCGATCATAGTAAGGCGTCATAGTGACCAGCAGTAAATCCCAGAATCAATTAAAAAAGTATTACTTTTCGTCTCCAGTGCTAAAAAGCAGGTTTAATATTTAAACCAGCAGCAGTGTGACGGGAAACCACACCGCTTTTGTGGCACCAATAATTGCTTTCCTCGATCTGACTAATTTGCTTTGCCGACGGACATCCTTCACGGGATAATTAAGTGCGATGCAGCTATCGCTGCGCGCTGGTTTCATTTATTTTACCCGGTTTAATTTTCATTGTGGGTAATTAGATTTAATTTTATTAGATATTTTTTTTTTATTTTATTATATGGTTTTTCACTTATCATTAAGTAGGACAATAATAATAAGCTATCTGACAAATAGAAAAAATCTTCCCTATTTATATTGTATAGTATAAATAGTGCCATGTGCCATTGTAGCAAGCTCGCATAAATGTCGTGGATTATAATATAAGTAACACATCTCTAACGAAACTATAAGAAATGTAAAAATGAAACATAAAATCACATCATAACACTTTTAAAAACTGTTGATACGATTAATCATGGGAATCGAATCAAAACGTAGGTAACTAAATTATAATTATGAGCAGATACCAACTGCGACGCCTACAGTAGTTATTTCATGGAAATCTTCATTTATAATAATAGCTGTAATCTTTGTCTGCCTGGGTTATTAAATAATCTTCGTTTATATCAGTAAAAACTTGATTGACAGCTTGTAGCTATAAGTTTGCCCACGCGTTAGCTTTTACGCTCAGGTCAAATAAAATAGGAAGATTGAGCGTTGCGCAGTGGTTGCGAACAACTAAGTGAGGCCGGTTTTTGATGGTACATGTGTGCGTACTAGGGGTCGGGCGGGGGCCGGGCGGGGGCCGGGCGGGGGCCGGGCACGGCGGCAGGGTTCGATATGGAACGCCCAATGACGAACGAAAGCCAAGGCGTAGTTTCGTTACATATGTGTGCGTAAACTGTGTATTTACACAGCCAAGGCGTAGTTTTACTGGCCTCACCGGCAGAAGACTCCGCCGGTGAGGCTTTACTTTTTTATTTGGTCTGAGCCTTTATGCATGGCCACGATTTCTATGTAAGTACTACTAAAAACTAAAAGAAAAACTTTCAAATTACAGTATAATAATAGCATGATAATTGTAAGTTCGGTTTGTAAAAAAATGAAGATTTTCGTTCTTATTATTCTTATTCTCTACGTCTGTTATACTTATTGTATCAAAGTCAAACGAAATGTTTAAATCACAACCCAAAGAAATCTAATTAATACCTTAACTGGAAATGAGTTTTCAAAACTCGAAAAGCTAAGAAGACGTCATTATTTATCTCTCTTATTGATTGATTTCGTTACCTTTCTTAAATTGGTTTCTTAGAAATTTAATAGAATTGAGGACTTTGTGGAGGTAAGTGCTGAGCGCCCATTGAAATTTAAATTCAATCAATTTATCAATTGGCTTATACTCAAGTAGTGGACATAGACAGTTTCTTTGTAGTACAAATGCTGAGCTCAAATTAATTTGTTCATCATTATTTGCCCATTGCTAAAAGGCTTCAAACGCTGAATCTTACTCTTTAAAAAAAATCGAATTTTAAAGCGAAGGTATTCAATTTGCGGTTCCACTTGCTTATGATGCTCACTTTATGTTGAGGATTGCTAGACTTAAAAAAAACCGGCCAAGTGCGAGTCGGGCCACGTGCAGTTGGCAGTGTATATCTTTCAAACGGTTGACTTTGAGAAAAAATAGTCTTGGAAACCTCAATGTCATTTTTAAAGACCTATCTATAGACACCCCGCACGTATAGGTTTGATGAAAAAAAATTTTTCAGTTTCAGTTCCATGTATGGGGAGCCCGCCTTAATCTTTTATTTTTTTATTTTTATGTAAAAACCTTAGAGCAGTTCACAGAATACATCTACCTACCAAGTTTCATTTGTGTAATCTTAAAAGTTTCGGAATAAAGTGGCTGTTACATACGGACAGACAGACAGACAGACATGACGGAACCCTAAAATCATAATCCCAATATAAGTCTGGTAATGTATGTATGTAATGTATGTAGGTATGTTTGTGGGTATGTGAGTTTCTTTATTCCACCATAATTTCTAAATGCCTGAGCTGATTTGGATGTATCGTTAGAATCCCTACATTATTCCGAGTGACACTGGCTATATATTTTTTGAAAAAATTCAATATGGCGACTGTACGACGCCACTTTCAAATGTGAATTTTTTTATCATTTTATTATTATTATTACAATATAGGCATCAAATGAATGGCCTTGATGAGCACATTCCAAAACTACATAATTTGTCACTAAAATGCGTGAAATAAAAATAAATAAATTAAAAATATATTAAAAACACTACTGCCCTGCCAAAAACGAACTAAAAACTAAATAAGAAGACTTATGGCCGAATACTCAAACGCTACTTAACTTTGAGGGGCTCTCAAATATCATGCTGTCTTTGTCATATCTTTCACATTTAATGCGACAGGACGACGTCTGAGAGCCCCTCAAAGTAAATTAGCGTTTGAGTATTCGGCCATAAGTGTCATTGCAGTTGGGGGACCTCTTTGATCAAAAATGGTTGCATAAAATGGTCCCCCGACTGCAATGACACTTAGTCTTGTTATTTTAGTTTTGAGTTCGATTTTGGCAGGGCAGTCGTGTTTTTAATATTTAAAAAAAAATTGCATTCTTGCAGGCTTACATCATCACTCACGTAACCAAATCTCATCTACTTATTTTTCACTGTAGCATAAAAGAATTTAAAGTAGATAACAAAAAAAGATAAAAATATTTACCTAGATAAAGTAAAAGTACCACTAGGTAAAGAGTCTACTGAACCCTAAGGAATTTAATAATAGCTTGAAAGTCGCTCGTTGCAATAATTTACTATAATACACTATAAATTATTATTAGTCCATTAACTACAGAATACATAAACGAAACGACCTGAGAACCAATTAACATTTCTGCGGTGGTGTCGTGAGAGGTGGGTCGTTACGTTCCTTCAAATAATAGTTGAGCGAAGCGATGGCTGGTTCAGGCGTCATGCTCGTGAACGGGTGCTGCCAGTGGGAATGGGTCTACTTCTGACTACGTATCTTAACGCATAATATTGAATTGTATGAATATTGAATACCTATTTTTTTGTAACAACCTAGACTGAATTATGACTAAAAACTTTGAACTTAGCTTGAACCCTGTAAATTGATTCATTAAGAAATGTGCTAATTAAATAATTATATTTTTTTTGTTAATCTTTTTTAACATAATGTCTGGAAACGATATATGAGCGAGATGGAACGATATTTTTTTTGTGCCCAAAGACGTCATAATGGAATATTAAATCGTAAAAGAATTGACGATTTAAAAATGCTTATTATGTAAGCTTATTTAAATAAAGAATTTTTCAATTTCAATAAAGTTACCTACTTATCACAAAACTATGGAGTACCAGGGATTCAAACCTGGTTTCTTTTCAATAAAGCTTCACTAAAACAGCCCTTGCTCGAAGGGAAAATATCAATACAAGTTCATTGAGATTGAGATGCAGTGTATGTATTGTCGGGTTTTAGATCGACTAAGTTCACGTTCAAAGCACCTAGAGGATGCCGCAGACAGCCTATATCGTCGAGTACGAATTATCCGGGCAGTATTTCTGCGTTGCTTTGGGCACTGGGTGGAAAATTAAAAACTGACATGGAAATACTCCGTTCCAAACACGATCAACGCAATCTATTTTCAGGCTGGCTTAATTTCGCCTTTCGAATCTTTCAGATAAACTTCAGAGTGCTCCGAATCTGATCCAATCCTTACTTTATCCGACACAAAGGCTTGGTTGAGAGCAAATAAGGTTTCTGATTATTATGTACGAATATGTTGATTGAATCGATATTTGTTCCAAATATAGAAATAAAAATAATGGAATATTCAATTTTGTAGAGAGATATGTATAAAATTATATAGATACCTATAAAGCCGAATATGATAGACTAGCTTCCGCCCGCGATTTTGCCCGCGTGGAAATTACAGAAAGTCCTTAGGGAACCTTCAACCAGGATCCGACCAGCCGTTTTTACGCAATTAGGCGGGTCCCCACCAAGCGAGCAGCCTCATGCGAGGTCGCGCTGCCTCGCGAGGCAAGACGTTTGCCACGTGTGGCGGACCTCGCATGAGGCTGCTTGCTTGGTGGGGACCCGCCTAATCGCGTAAAAACGGCTGTTTGGACCCTGGTTGTAGGTTTCTAAGGATTTCTCTAATATCCACGCGAATGAAGTCGCGGGCGGAAGCTAGTTTATTACAATAATCAGAATTGAGTCTAGAGATATTAGTATCCCGTTCCCGTTTCTTTACCCTTTCCCGTTCCCGTTCCAGTTCCCTGGGGCTGAATCATGTCTACCGTGTTGGACTTCAAAATAAATGTCATTTTCGCAACCACCATCCCATAAAACCTCAAGAACGACATCCATATCGATTTTTCATTTTTACTTACCCCATTTACCCCCTAAGGGATGATTTTCAAAATAACAAAATATGTGTTCGCCTATTTATTTTTAGAGATGCTCCTATGAAGTTTAAAGTTGTAATGTCTATTTTACATTATTTTTCCATAGAAAATTTGAACCCCATTTTCAACCCTTTAGTTAAGGGTTAAATCATGTCCACCGTGTTGGACTTCAAAATAAATGTCATTTTTGCAATCGTCATCCCAGAAAACCCCAATAACGAAATCTATATTTATTTTTAGGTTAGGTTAGGAGAGTAGAATTTTCAAAAACGCTGAGACACTTTATTAATTTTTTATCGTTAGCCTAAACACAAATTTTGAAGATCCTAGCTTCGAAACTGAGGGACTTTCATACAAACTTTGGACCCCCGTTTCACCCCCTTGGGGGGTGAGTTTTGAAAAATCCTTTCTTAGTGCACCGCTAGACCTCATGAGGAACCTATGTGCCAAATTTGGAGTTTCTAGACCCAGCGGTTTGGGCTGTGCGTTGATATGTCAGTCACCAATCAGTTTCTTCTTTTATAAATTTAGATAGAGACCATTAAACTAAAAGCTTTTTAGTAAAAGTGGGACTAACTCTGAAATCACGAAAAAACAATCAGCTGTTTCATATACATTTTGAATTTTTGATATTTTCGTTTTTAATTTTTGTATGAACAGTTGAAAACTCAATAAAATTAACGTGAAACTTCCCTGCTCTCGTCTTTTTACACATTACTTTTACACATTACTGGCTACGCATTAGATATTGTATAGAATGGCTATGTAAAGTAGAAAATTAATAATAATATATCATACATTACCTGAACGTTTTAGGTATTCTATACATTACCTAGGTATTGTATTCAATACCTGATTATACATAATGCCAGTAAAATAATTATATTTAATAAAGTAATTCCTCACTAATTTGTGGGCATTGGTTTTAAGCTCCAGTACTAATTATATGTGGCTAACTTCCCCAGTCCCCTAATCAAAGTTTCCGACCACGAGTTCCAAACAATCAAGACGTTCAAAGGATGAGAATTGGATTAGTAGTGACTTTAGTTTAAGAAGACAGATTGTTCGGTTTTTAGGGGCCTTTGCGGATAAATATTGAACCTTAAACATAAAACTTTGTTAGTACGTGAAGTACTAAAATAGTACTAAATTTTATGGAAACATTTAACTTTACTCATTGCATATAAATACTTGTAATAACTACAGAACGAAATTAAATACGTGAACGAATCTTTTTATAGTTTTTGTATAGTTTAATTATTTTATTCATCAATTGCACTACTTGATATCGTTGTAAAGTAAATAAATGTATCAATAGAATAGAATTGGGAAAAATTGGGGCATCTTTCTATGCGTCCAATCCTATTTTCTATTGCACTCCATTCATATTTTGGCAAAGAATTCAAATGGTAAAAAATACTCGACATAATCGAATCAATATGGCCACGTTCCTCCAACTTTTTTTTATTTCCTAATTTATTAATCCATTTTGTGAAAAAAATTAGTAATTCCTTTAACTTTTTTATTCCTATTTTTTCCCAATCGAAGCTTGTTTGTGATTCAGCTATCAGTCCTATATAGTACTGAAGAAAGTTTCAAGCAATCACTTGGTAGTTTGGTATCTACCCTGATAAGGGCCGTTTGTGCAGCGAAAAGATTCTGAGAAACATAACGAGCAAACTTTTGGAGATAATTGCTCGGGCAAATAAGTTTCTATGATGGAATGTTTTTTTCGAATGAATCAGCAGATAGTTGAGTTTTTGTAGTTAGACGTAACTTGGTGTTGTATGGTGTAGTGGAAATATTTTTCCCAAATATAACTTTTTTTTAATTACATTAATTATTAAAAAACTACAGTTGAGACAAGAACACTTTGAAACTGATTTTATGTTAAACTTTCATCTTATAGATTATATGTTTTCAAACTTACGAAAGATAACAAGAATTTCATATATACTTAAGTAAGTTTCTGAGAATCTAAACCCAAATACCTGAAGAAAAGCAAAAACGGTTTATTATCTCCTTATCAGCTTCATATTGGGACTATAAAGCAATAAATCATGTTCAACCCCACTCTCAAAGTTGAACATAAAACCTTCCAATATCGAAATCTCTCTTAACTTTATGATACTTGACTTTACACAATCAAAATACCAAACCCTTTTCAAAAAGGCAACTATTGAACTATAAAAAAGTTTCTCTTACCTTGGAATAAGGTTCCTCCTGGCGCGTACCCTTGATAAAGTCATAGAATATGCAAAGAGGTAGAACCATTATCGCTGGCTCTTTGCATAGAGTGCCCGCGGCTGCAAAGAGCAGAGTCCCAGATAACGTGAGCCACTGTATGAGTTCACTACTTTCTTCACTTACACTATCACTTTGACATTTGAGTTTCACAGTCTCAGCTTTCAATTCACACGGGTCAAATACTTTCATAGGGCCAGCTTTGCTCGCCTTCAATAGCCTACGAAAGTTCATCATAATATGCTGCACTAACCCGTGGCAACTCAACCTAAAAGTATGGTCACACGTCTCTAGTTTTCTATGCATCACAATGTTTTTGCTTATATTTCGACACTGGCGTCTCTGGTGCTCTTCTCTGAGCCTTATATGTTCACTGTACAGTAAAAAACTGAGGAGAAATAAATTGCAAGCTGCTAAATCCGCTCTTCCGACAATTCCGGCCACGGCTTCTGTGTGCGTCGGGTGGGCAGCGAATGTCAAGCCGGCGACGACAGTGCCCACTCTGGTACAATAATGGGGCAATAGCCGTCTGGCGACTGTGACCACTAGGGCGGTAGCTGTACAATGGAATATGACGTTTAGGAAATGGTAGCTCCACGGCTTGAATCCACTGAAGGCGTAGTTGAGCCGGTAGGTAGCGATGCATAGTGGCCGGTACGAGCCATGCGAGCCGGGGTCTGAGAGCGGGGTACCCCAGAAATCGTTTTCAAATAAAGCCTCTATCGGTGTATGCCCGATGACGTCCGGATTGGAGAGGATCGCCCGCCTGCGGAATAAAATGCAATTTTAAATTCCACCGTTTTTTCTGTTGGAATCTCATCAGATAGGCATTTTTGAGAGTAACTCGCAGAATTCGTTATTGCTACTAGTGACTTCACAACTTCATAAAATAAAATATATCTACTATTTTTGTTGAGTATTATTCTAAAATAGTATCAACATCTAGTCACATAAGTAGTAATTGTATTTTTGACAGTTAAATAATTGTTTTATTCCTTTGTATTTTTGATGAAGGTTTTTTTGGAAAAATAGGCTATCTATAAAGCACAGCAGTAGCGTAATAATTATAAATAAAATTCGTATTGACATTTACATAAGCGAAAAAATTTACTTAAAAATGTTTCAACTTAGGCTAACGAGGCTAATGTTTATTAATTCGGTCACTTTTCATGTAGGTATATCTTTTGTGTAAAGCCAGCGCTCTCGAACATTCCGGCAGAATCATAAAGACCATCAATCAATTTACATTTCATCCATTCATTAGGGGTTGATCAATGGATTGTCATGCGAGATATGAATAGCTAAGTACCTACGTTGAAAGATTACCAGTTGAAATAGGTTTTATAAAAGTACAGTCACGAGACGGGCATTGAAATGTACACACTATAATTAAGATAAGACTATTCCATTAACTAATAATTATGAATGTGAAAGATGGATTTTATATATTTGAATGTTTGTTCTAGGTGCCTTTATCTACTCAATCACGCAAAAACAGCTGAAAGGATTTGGATGAAATTTAGATGAATTGGAGAAATTAAGGTTTATAGTTAGAACTCAAACTTTATAGGTACTTAGTTAAGTCAATAGACTTAATTTTTTTAGATATTTCGGTTACGTCAACGTCTTATTGGACCTAAGTAACCGAAACATCTTAAAAGAATAAACTAACTTTTTAATGGAACATCATTTCAAGCAGCGAAAAACTTTCGAATATAATTTATTATATTAGCTACATACAGTTTTTACGGAAAATAATAATTACTGTCTCGTCTTTTATTCATCAAAATATTGATTAAAAACTTTCGTAGGCTAAGGTCTTTTCTTCATTTCATTACAAAGTATCTGAGGTAGCCATTATGTTTTATGTTTTTGTTCTTTTATTTAGATGCAATAAAAAATATACCTATTAAGTTTCATTGATGACTAACAATTTATTGGCTTCTGATAGGAAAATACCATCGTAATTTAATTTTTTTATAATTTTAGTTTTATTTTTATAAAATAAAAATTGTTCTGTGATAATACCTACTCGTATGTTTGCCAAACAAACGTGTTACATAAAAAATCCATATATTCTTTAAAATCTATGTTTGCCGTTTCTCTTGGCCCGCTGCCCTAAGCCTCTGTTTTGGGCCAATAGGGAGTGGTTAATAAGTTAGAGCGAGCGAGTGAGCGAAGAGGGCGGAGCGAGCGAAGCGGAATTATGTGTCAATTCTTTGCAGTCGTTTTAATTGAAGCAGTGTCAATAGAAACAGTTATAATATTGAGTTAGATTATTTAATTAAAAACATTTGGGGTCCTTGAATCAAAAGGGGGGCAGATCTGAATTTTAACTGTTACCTTTTTTCACCTATAGTTAAAAAATAGATCTATCGTTTGACTCATGAACGAGGCAGATGTAAATTATGTAAAAATGTCTATATTATAATAAACAATATAACTTTAGTCATTAGTCTAACAATTAATTTTTAAAATCTTTTTTCTTAATACCTGAAACTTTTATGAATTGGACTTGCCTCCCTTTTGCTGTAAAGTCCTCATTTCTTATTCAATACTTAGTTAAATATATTTTATTAAATTAACATTTTCTCCCCAAGTAGGTAATTTTTGGCTAGCAAAATAACTGTTAATTTCGTTTGTTATATCATAAAAACAAAATAATGTTAAAAACAAAGTGTATATTATACACAATGGCGTAGCTAACAATATTAAATGTTAGCGTTTAATTAAACGCTGATATTTTTATGTAAATAATTTTTATGAAGAGGCTTGTAAGAGTTGAATGATTTTTCTCTTCAAAAACTTTATTGTTCCCTATACATATAATAAGATACTTCTCATACCTATGATTAGAAGTCCCACATTCCTAATATATTTCAAATATTAGTTGGGTTCATTCTCGTAACATGTGTGGTTTCGTAACATGTTCTCGTCTCAGTGAAAATTGGGAAAATGCCGCAACAAAACATGATTTACGTAACATCTACATAACTACACAATACACGCTGAATTGATACTGAAGTTCTTGCTCTGTTTGCAGCCACGTCTGTACGATATGAATATGGGATATATTTAAACTATACCGATCGGCGATTGTCTTAAAATAAGCTTGGAATTGATTTCACTGTTTGGTTTGTTTGGTTTCTGCCTTTATAAGAATATGGGCTAGTAGTATTATCTATTCTGTGATATAGGGCAATAACCTCAAGCACAAAATAGATAATACTACTAGCTTACAGAAGTTGCACTCCGCAATATCGTTTAAATATATTTCGACTCTTGCTCCGACACAATAAAGTGCAATTCAGGTCGCACAGCGCTCCCTACGCTCCATAACATGCACTTAGTAGTTGCCTCTCTTTCTATCGTGTAGGTCTTATCTTTTCTGACGTATGAAATTTGTCCTTTCAGAGAACGCCGAGGGCTTCATACTCGCGCGCGGAGTGACAGAGCCCTGCCTCAAGTAACAAGGTTGGTTTTTATTTCTGATTATTTTCAAATATTTCGTCAAGACGCACAAGGTTTCAAACTTAATGACATGTTGTATCGTTTACTACAAAAGAAAAACTTTTTGTGTTAGCGCGGCCACATACAGTCAGAATCTGATTCGGAATTCCGAAACGGAATATTGATAATGTATGAAAATTTCGAACAGAAAAATAACGCATGTACCTATGTGGTAGGTCCACAGATTTGTGGATTTGCTGCGTTCAGAATCATTCCGATTCGGAGTTCAGTATATATAGTGTGTGGCCAGGATTAGACAGTATGTCCACTCTGGCCGTATTCGAAAACACTAGCTGTCATATTTTATTTTGTTGCGCTAGTCTAAAAGTTACTGTCCACACCACAGACATTATTAAATTTGCTAGATGGTCTGTGTTACTGCCAGTGCTGAAAATTTTTGAAATCATTCGTTTGAAATCGTTCGAGTGACTTTAGAGTGGTCACATACAGACGGGATCCCGTACATTCGTAATTCCGAACGCAGCAAACCCATACAAATCTATGGACCTACCACACACATGCGGGATTTTTCCATACGGAGTTTTCATATTATCGATATTCCATTCGGAATTCCGAATCGAGTTTAAGTCTGTATGTGGCCGACTTTAGTCACATGGGACGTAATGTCACCACTGACACTCGAATTGTACACCTACTCCACTGACAAATACGGGCCGACGAGCGATTCAAAAATACGGATTTTGGCATGTTGAATAAAAATCAGTAGTAAAGAGCGCTTGACGCCAGCCGAAGGATTTTAAAAATAGGGCTTTTATTTTCAGTTGGCCTGAGAATGGTCTGAGATTGCCTGTACGAAAAATCTATGTGTGCGCGGTCTAGGTTGAAATACCAATGGTCTTAAAATACCTGTCGTCATTACACCTTAAGACGACTACAACATAGCAAATTAATCAAATAAAGAAAATAGTTTCACCAAAGTCAGTGAAGGTCTAGGTTCCTACCTGCTTGTTTATATTATCAGGATTTATATTTTACCTTTTAGTTTATTTCTTCCGGTATAACACAGTAACACATATAGTACAATTCATTTACTTGTATGAAGTTTGTTATATATGAGTATTATTTTATAGGTATTTATTTTGTACTCTATATTGATTGGCGAATGTTTTGCGGTAAATTTGATAAAACTAGTTGTTCATTAATCTGAAATGGAATTCAATCTCCATACAACCACCACAAATATTATGGTATTTCGAACCACAAACGTAACCACTACATTATTCTAGATTTCGAGTAAATCCGATGAAATAGGCGATTGAATAATATATTTTTTATGGGACCGAAACCGCGCTTACTATGCGAAGAAGGAAAAATCATCTCTAACATTCACCCATTGTATTGCAAATTGTGAGTAAGACGCCTTTTCCTCCATTTATTTACATAAAAAGTTTCGTCAAGTATTTTGTTCGTAAATGACTTTCGTTTTGGACTCCCGCTTCAAATCTCGCAAAAATATACTTTCTAAATAGCGAAGAGGAAACGTTTTTGTACTCTATATTACTAAATATAGAACATTATTATTTGGGTTCAAAAAATACTTTAACTAATTTTCAATCTGTTAAATCATTTACATAAATACTCAGTTAAATAGTTAGTCAGTATTATGTAGTTACTCAAGTAAGTAGACTAGTGGCTCCGTGAGCTGTAGCCCTCGCGTTAAAAAGTAGCTCAAATTGTATGTTTTTTAAAAACAAATAACACAGAATAGATTTTTAGTTTTTCCAACTAATAAGTATCTATACTGTGTCTATAGTCCTAGTAAAACGTAGTGATTATTTCCTCTGTGGTCATAGGACAGAACCTAGGTTTTGTCACAAAATCACAACCTTATTTATTTTCAAATTTCGAATATTGGCCAAGAAATGTTTTCATTGATGAACTTTTGAATCTTCTAAAAATAAAAAACAAAATTTACTTTGCCGCTAACAAAATAGTTTTGTTAATTTTTGATCATTTTTCGAAACTGTTAAAATATGCCGCGCCAGCGCCGAAAAACTGGACTGAAATATGTTTTTTTACATATCTCCACCATTTTGAAAAATTTCGAAATACTGGCTCGACAAAAAAAAAAATACAATTTTCGAACCTGCTCACAAAACTTCACGAGAATCGGTTGAGAAATGCGACCTGTAGAGGAAAAAAACAGCGCTGGAAAACCGGACTGAAATATGATCTTTTTACATATCTCTGTCACTTTGAAAAATTTCGAAAAACTGGATCGATAATTTTTTTTTTATATAATTTTCGGACCTGCTCACAAAATTTCTCGAGAATCAGTTGAGAAATGCGACCTGTAGAGGAGAACAAACGGACAGCCGCCGGAAGGACATACAAAGGATTTTTGCCCAAGCTGAAACAGAAACGCTTTGCGCTCGCTCGGTCAGTTATTATTATACGTACCCAGAAAATTACGAATAAGAATCACGTCAAGTAAAAAATTAAGTCAAGAAATAATTGTTATAATATGATGAAAATGCAGCTGCTTAGCTTCAATAGTTTTAACCAATCAACGCCCGGATAATGAGACACAATTTTCTATTGTTGTACGGACGCCAGTGTCCGCGCGGGCATTAATGAATTTAAGAAAAAAGATAACAAATTATAATAGTGTTTATCTCTTTTGTCCTAAATGTGTCTATAAAAATCATTCTTAAAGCCATTACAAAGGCTCCAGATATAAATAAAATGTAAATCTTTTATGTCAACATTGTCCGAAAAGGAAAACGTGAAAAATTACGCGGGGCGTCCACAGTCTAATAAATATTATTCGAAAAGGTTCCTCTTCTATTTTATACAATTCTCATATCTTTAGAGAAATATATTAGGGGGTAGACTTTCGCCTTATAATAAAATGTTGGAAATACGGAATACCTTTTTAGGCTCTGATATAGGCATTCGTAGTTTACGGCGGCGTGGTCGCTCTCGAGTGGCTATAGGGTTTTCACACACAGACAAGTGCGTCCCTAGCATTTTATTTATGTTGAGTTCCTCTTCACTGCTTTTATTTTCATAAAATGTGTACTAAATTTTGCTAGTATTCCTCTCGCTGTGATTTTTAGCATTGAAAAATATATGCGAGTATTAAGTCTATGCCGAGTACGGAATTTATTAATGCGTAGAATTAACCAAAACTTGCAAACGTTAACATAATTTAAATGATTCGAAAGATTTCTACAATCTTTTTAAAAGTCAATTTTCTAAACAGGTAATACGTGTCGTTATTGAAAAACTATTCATATTAGTAAATGAGGTGCCACTGAAAGCAAATGGGACCGAGTGAGGTATAGAGTATGAGTATATTCTCGGACGTCTGAGAATTGAATTCATCGGCGTTCTAACCTCAAAATCTATTTCAATATCCATTAAGCATCCCTACGAGATGAAATCCCCATTACAGTGCCGTCAAACCAATATTAGCCGATACATGTTTCATGGGGCGCCGATAAAAAACAACTCGCATTCGCCGAATCGAAGATTGAGATAAAGTTGGGGATAGTGGGCAACTTTTTGCGGGCAAGTTGGGGCCAGATGCGGCGACTCGTCACGTAAGCCCTCAATTACGAAACACTGAAGTGGTTTTCGGAGAGCTTTGATCCTGAACAAAGTTTCGGTTCTATCCCTATTAACGGTGCAGTGAAATATGGTTCGGAGATAATTATCTTATCCAAAACTGAACTACTTATTACTTTGCACTTTTTGTACGTGTTTTTTTATTCAAAGTGCGTCAGTTTTTTGGTAGGTCCTTGGCAAAAAACATCATCATCATCATCACTACCATAATTATAACAGCCTATTTATAGTGCACTGCAAGACGTGTCTCTCCCATTGGTGGGATAATGTTGCCATAATTTTGGATGGTGGGTTGGCGAAGAGCATAGGATACTATTATTCTACTACTACGTAGACAAAGTCAAAGACAAAAGTTAGTAAATACCTGAAATTTAATCTGAATTTGGTTTGAAGTTACGGGTAGTAGGTTGATATCCTTCCGATAGAAATATAAGATTATGAGCTAAACCTTTACTTTCTTTCTTCAGAATAATTCATAAGTTTATTGAAACTGGAGTAATGGTCGCTACTTATCCCTTCAGGCCTTGGAAACAGATTTTGCTATTCCCGATATGACGACATTAGGGCAATGGAGGGAATTACTCCGAAAGGTCAGGAGAATTCGTGTTTCTTATTTAATTTGAGAGTCCCCGATGGTTTGGTGATTCTTTATTTTAGTTGAACAGATTCCAAAATTCGATTTGTATATTGGTTTTTATTTTAGAGACCTATTTGCTATTAGGTTATCTTAATCATTGTGTTATTAAGAGCCCGTACACATTTTGCCGCTGACTGTCGCTCTCTCGCTTGCAAATTTCATGTTTTCTCAAGATTTCTTAAATCTGAGTGCGCTTTATAATAAAATAACACAATAATTTGTTGTCTATAGTCTTTGGTAAGTTCTTAACAAAAGGTATATTCTTGAACTGCAAAACAAAGAATCATTGAGACTACTAAAAAGGGATTGTGATAATGATATGGCCACAAATTATCTGCAGTGTGTAATCCGGAATAGGGACACCGTAAGGCTGCGTTCAAACGATAACACAAGACCCGACCTCAACCCGAACTCGACTCAAACTCACCTCAACCGCAGCCCACCTTGACATCGCTTACAATTTTGAGTCTTATGACACATTAATAAGCTCTTGTGTAATGTTCAGGTGAGTTCGGGTTGTGTTCAGGTTGAGTTTGAATTGAGTTTGAGTTGAGTTCGGGTTGTGTTCAGGTTGAGTTTGAGTTGAGTTCGGGTTGAGGGCGAGGCGTGTGCAGTTGCATCGACTAAATATAACGGAGCTTATTAATGTGTCATAAGACTCAAAATTGTAAGCGATTTATTTCAAGGTGGGCTGCGGTTGAGGTGAGTTTGAGTTGAGTTCCGGTTGAGGGCGAGCCGTGCGTTATCGTTTGAACGCAGCCTTAGTGTTGTGTGCGGCGGTAGTTGGAAAAACTATTCGACGGTGGATGAAGATTCCACCGCAGAGGAGGAGGCGTTACACCGCAGCTCCAGTGACCACGGCCGATGCATCTCAGCCGAAACGTCGGGAAAAGGTAGGTGTTCGACACCTATTTTCTGTTAAAAATGCGGTTAAAACCTGTGTTCCCAATCTATTAAAATGCAACGCGAAAGTTTAAAAGTGTATATAATTATATTCGTCGTTCGATTAACTTAACATTACCTTATTCCTGAGTGAATGACGTCACAAAGCGGAAGGAACGAACGTGGTCATTGGACAGTTTAATTTTTTCTATACGAATATTGTATCGTAATGAAAAAAAATCATTGTAATGTGGTCCGATTATTTATTTGTTTAGATTTTGGGGTAAACTCCAGATTATGTATAGCAGGGGTGGCCAACAAGTCGATCGCGATCGACCAGTCGATCTCTGGACACAGTGCAATCGATCGCGAGAGACATAACAAAAAGTGCTTTGCTTGTGTTAGCAAAGCAAGTACCTAAAACAACAAAACGGTGCGGGAGGCGGGTGTGGCGGTTTTGTAGTGAAAAATACCTCAAAAATGAAAATGTCTTAAGTCGATCTCAATAGGCCAGGAAATTTTAAAGTAGATCGCCGCCCTAGACAAGTTGGCCACCCCTGATGTATAGTACTTATCTATATTATGTATATATAGTCCAATCAATAAATGAGTAGTAGAATGCATGAGAGAGGACCTAAGCGATTTTTCCTGAAACTTGTTCAGGGTACTTAGGAAGTAAACATACTAAAAGTCCTGACGTTTTGGAGGTGAGTTACCGAGCTCCACAACTATATAGGTAGATAAAATTCAATATTTAAACTTCTATTGCTGTACGTATTCAGTTTTCCCAATCTTTTCGACTAAATCTTTTCGCCTTTGACTTCCATTTTGCACATAATATGATTGTAATCCCGAGATAATTGGGTCTGTGACCCGGAGTGAATGTGGATAAAAAAAGAAAAAAGATTTTGTGTTTTTGCTGTGTAGGATTTTAAAACAAAAATAAAGTCGTATTTAGATAAAATACCTCGCACTTTCTCTGTTGGCGAATGCTGCAATTGAGTTACTGGCAAAATATGCTGGTTATTTTAAGTTCAGATAAAAAAGTTGGTAGTAATAGACTCTGAAAAACTTAATTGATTTTTTCTAAAATTATCAAAAATACTGTACTTTCTTAGTACACCTGAGTACTTTCGCAATACGTACGATTTAATTATATGGTTTACTAATTGCTATGCCGATATTATATTGCTTATTGTCACGAAGGTACTTTACAGAAACAGGGCTCCATCAGACATTATACGTTTAGAACCAGCTATGAAACCACCGATGCAATATCGGTGTATCGCGTTTTTGGCGTCTATTTGCGTTCGATCATGGTAGCAAAAAGATGCGTTTTATTGATTTTAGCGATGCTGTAAACGTACGATTTAGCTATTGTGTGATGCATATTCACGATTGAATGCATCGGAATTAAAATTGTGCGGGTTGAAGCAAACAGTCACTGCATATAACTTCCGAAAAGTAGTATCGTCGACTGCCAATGCTAAAAGTATCGTGTGTGCTAAGGTCATATTAAAAAGCATTCATGCTTCTTTCCCAATGTTTGCATTGATTGGTCAATTTTTTGTTTAAATCACTTCCTTCGAATGAAAACAATGATAGTCTAATAACGATACGAATGTAATATAAAATTAGAAAAGAGAATGGGCAAAAATATAAGGAACCTGGGACCACCCTCCAATAGCAATGACATATGTCGTTAGATAGGTATTTTAAAATGGACCAACTTTTGTTACAACAGCTCGGTTGTGACAGTTGTATGTTGAGAGTTATAAGACTTACAAGTTCAGATTTAAAGATAAAAATAATTAAGCATTTTTGAGGGGAAAATAATAACACCTCTATAATTATTTATTATTACGTGATTCATATACATACATCGAGGTGGACTATGGGTTATCTACAATTATATCATTCAAGAAAATCAATAAATAAAAAGAATACAAATTACAATATCAGTAAATCATTCGTGAATCTGGTACCCCAAATACCAGATTATTGATACTTATTTCCGACACAATTATCCGATCTATAAAGTACCTAATTCAAAAGTCCAGCCCGTGTGATAGCCGGATTCAATAAACAGCGTTTCCGAAAAGGTATCAGTGTTCAAGAAGAATTCTAGGTCAAAGTTGTTAAAGCAATAACAAAAGTTGCTCCATTTAAAAAGACATCCTCCGTCTAGGCATACAAGTGTTTTTTTCATACAAACGAGATAACTTTGAAGCCTTGGTTTTCTCCAAGGGATGTACCGTGCTGTGATCTGATGATGGTTATCCAGGGAGTGAATGGAGGAGATTCAGATCGTTATACACACCCAACTGATCTGATCAGCATTCTGAAAGATAGAAGGGTCAGAGTTCTCAGTTTCAGTATTTCCATATATTTTAATGCTATTTTCGCGGTTTTTTTTAAACATGTCCTTGTCCTTTTAGAATAATGATCAGATCAGTTGGGTGTGTATAGCGATTTGAATCTCTTCCATTCCCTCCCTGGATAGCCATCATTGGACAGTACTATACATCCCTGGCAGGAAACCAAGGCTTCAAAGTTACCTCGTTTATATGAAAAAAACACCTGTATCCCTAGACAAAGTTGATGTGTGTATGTCATTGCTATTGGAAGGTGGTCCCAATCGGTCATTGTCTTTTATAACAATTACCTGTCGTCGTAAACGAATCCTGCGTCCAAGGTGTTATAGTACAGCAGGAAGGCCAGCACGGAGCTGGCCGCCGTCACCCAGTGGCCCATATTGCTTCTGGTCTACATCTGGATTGGTTTTCTTTGCCTCCTGAAAAAAAAAATGACTGTCACTTTTAGGGACTCATGCAATGAGTCATGTTTAACCGCCTCTGTTGTCTAGTGGTTTGCCCACCCGTGTAAGACGCAGAGGTCCCGGGTTCGTACCATCTTACCTAAGTCTGACGCCATAACAACAATTTAAAAAATTGTTGTGTTCCGGCAGTTAGAGGTAAGATTGCAGTAAGTATTCCGGGTGTAGTGCGCTTCCACCTTCGGCCTTATCGTCATTTAACATCAGGTAAGATGAAGGCCCGTTGTGTATATAAAAAAAAATGATGGCTTTTCAAAATGACAAAAAAAAATCGGCCAAGTGCGTGTCGGGCCACGCGCCGTAGGGTTCCGTAGTTACCTTATACCATACCATATTTAATACCACCTATTATTTTTCGTCTGTAAAAATAACTTTGTTTTTCACAGTGTTGGTATGAATGACAAAGTTATATTTGCGGTTTTAGAAAATGTGCTATATCTCAAAAATTAATTACTATATCTCGTTCAAACCAATTTCGGTTGAAAGTGTTTATTAAGATCTACAGCATATATTTTTCTTAGATTTTTCTCTTTCTTATTTCAAAAGTTAAAGGGAGGACACACATTTTACCACTTTGGCGGTGAATATCTTTCAAACGGTTGACCTTGAGAAAAAGTTGTCTTAAAAACCTTAATGTCATTTTTAAAGACCTATCTATAGACAACCAACACGTGTTGGTTTGAAGAAAATTTTTTTTTTCATTTTCAGTTCCATGTCTGGGGAGCCCCCCTTAATCTTTTATTTTTCTTATTTTTGTATTAAATTCGTTAAGCGGTTAACAGAATACATCTACCTACCAAGTTTCAACTGTGTAGTTTTAATACTTTCGGAATAAAGTGGCTGTGACATACGGACAGACAGACAGACAGACATGACGAATCTATAAGGGTTCCGTTTTTTGCCATTTAGGCTACGGAACCCTAAAAACTGTAGGGTCGATATGGCGTTGATAAAAATGTATGTGACAATGTGGTTTTTTGTTACTAAGCTTCGAAGAGTACTCATGAGTATTCAAACTACATCTGCAGGCAGGCAGATGTAACCCCAAAATGTTTCTCCTTGGGCAGATGTCAGCCAGCGAGCGCTTACTTGCCTCTTTGGTACAGGCTGTTTATTTTTAAAAGCCAATTTTGACACATTTCTTTCTATCAACGCCATCTAGTGGAGTAAATAGTAACAATTTTTATTTTTTAAATGTCATTTTGAAAAGCCCTAATTCAGATTTGAATTAGTCTCTTTAATTTTAATTAAGCACAATAAAGGTCACCACTCTTTCGTCGGGCATCACATCGCACATCTCTTCCGCTGGAAAATTACAGAATCAAGGTATAGCATAGCATAGGCTCCTGTACGAACTAAATCAAGATAACGAGGCGATACAGATTGTGCTGTGTAGGGCTCTCTTATTTTAAGAGGGTTGCCATACGTACCGTATATACGGTACTGTCACCGTATTTGACCATCGCGTCCTGTATTGCTTACGTGTCCCGTATTTGTCCCATATTTCGATAATTTCGACATAATGCGTGCCCGAACTGGGCGCGAGTGGTATATATATTATTATTACTATTTATTTATAGTGAGTATTAGGTACTTATCTGAAGGATTTTACTTCGAAAGAGAGAAATTAAGAAAGAAAATACATTTATTTTTGGAACCACACAACGATACACAAAATATAACAAAAAACGGAAAAATCAAAAATAAAATTAATAAAAACGTAAATACACATTGCGTATCGTCGAGTGATGCCAAAATGTGCCTTCGAATAAAAGAGGTATCCCTCGAAGCGCACCTAAATAGGTGCGCTTCAAAATGGGAGCGCTTCGAGGAATTTTGACGACCTGAGTGGTGCAGTGGTCAACATGCCGCCTACCACGCAAGAGGTCCCGGGTTCGATTCCCGGCCGGGCAGAAATTTAAATGATGAATTTTAATTTCTGTGACGGGTCTGGGTGTTAGGTACTATGTATAATAAGTATTTATTTAATAATATATAAGTAGTATATCAGTTGTCTAGCACCCATATTACAAGCTTTGCTTAGTTTGGGGCTAGATGGCGCTGTGTGAAATTGTCCAAGCATTTATTTATTATTATTTATTATTTATACCTCGAATAAAAGGAAGAGGACGTTGATTAACCTTTTTTTGTCCCGTATTGGTTGCTGAAAGTTATGGCAACCCTATACTATATTATATGTAATTTTGTTTTAAGTACAATCTTTATATTGTCATTCACACCTGTCTGTAACATTCGCTGTTGTAACAAGCATACATATGAATCTGGCATCAAAACAGATACAAGAGGCAAAAGTGATAGCAATTCAAATGTCTATCAACGTACGATAAAGTGGGAGTACGTCACCCTCTTCCTATTTAACAGAACATGCTATTCGTTCTTTTGTTTTGCATAAACTGATTGAACGATACACGGCAGCCATGGGATGGAACACATTTATATGTACATACATTTATAGCTTTATGGCGGGTGAGCTTTAATTTATCGAGCACAATGCTCGCGTGAATGGCGCGATACGTGCAATCTTTTTGAAGTGTTTTCCACGTTTATGTGTTGTCTTGTCACTCATTATATTTATGTTTGTTTACGGCTGCTTATTTAAAATTAAAAACTGACAAAAGTTTATAATAATTTACTATTTGTTTTGCATGTGTCCTTATGGCTAAGATATTCAATTGTGAATAGGTATTATATAGCTTTACCTAGTATAATTATAATAGTTATACAATATGTTTGGTTAGCGATGTCGAAGCTTTTAATGGCAGATCAATTTTATCGACAAAATCTGTATCGATCAAATCCCCCCACATATTGGGGTGATAGAACCCTCTCCTGATAGAATGACCGGCATTTCAAATTTGACTTCTTACTTTAGATGGCCCAGCCGGAAAATATTAATTTATACGGATTTAAAAGTTACACAGTTATAAAAAAAATACTTTTCGAAAGCTGATAATATCACTGACCTATGAATCGAAAAAATAACTATGTAAACTTTTAACTTTAACCTCATAAAAAATTAGTTAAGTAAATTTTAATCCGAAATTAGTGTGCCTTTTTTCGTTTTTTCTCACAGATCTCAAAAACTAGGACATTAATGTGCAAATTTTATGCATTTTTATAATACACAGGAATATTATCTACAAAACAACATTAAAATCATTGCTCTGAATTGCATATTTCGAGAATTATTGTTGTTTGAATATGACCTTTACGTAACCAATAACTTTTTTTTCGGAAATGGACAAATTTAAAAACATTTTTATCAGATTTTAAATTGAGTTGATAATTTTATCTGAAAATAAATGTGATTGAACCATAAAAGCAAGTATTTACGAGATTTGAATTTTGACCATAATCAAAAATTTACTTTTAGTGCTTGTAAGGGTCATTATTCAAACAACAATAACTCTCGAAATATACAACTCAAAGCAATTATTTTGATGTCATTTTGTAGATAATATTCCTGTTTATTATAAAATTGCATAAAATTTGTACATTAATGTCCTAAGTTTTGAGATCTGTGAGAAAAACTAAAAAAAAGCATACTAATTTCGAAATAAAATTCATTTAGTATTTTTTTATGACATATTAAAGATAAAAGTTTACATAATTAATTTTTTAACTTGATAGGTGATATTATCAGCATTCGAAAAGTATTTTTTTTTTTATAATCCTGAGAAATTTGTACTTTTAAATCTGGAGAAATTAATATTTTTCTGCACGGCCATCTAAAATAAAAAGTCAAATTTCAAATGCCGGTCATTCCAACAGGAGAGGGGATAGACCCTTATATGTGGGAGGTTTTGTCGATAAAATTGATCATATTATCTGTGTTTAAAAGCTCCGACATCGCTAACCAAACATATTGTAAAATTATAGTAGTACTGGATATAATAACTTAGAATTTTAAAAGGACTTGTTAATATCATTGTCTTTGTAGTATTATATTTTATATAAATTTTGAATGATAACTATCACTAGAAATAATTAGAACTTATTGTATGATTAAATTACTTATGTTTTGTAGTTGAAATAATCAAACTCTCGTAATTTTAATTATATTAGTTAGATAGTCCGTGAAAACATTATCTTCTCCACCCATTAATATTTAAAGCAGACATTAACGATCTCATACACGAAAATGCACCTAAATTAAGCGAATAATATTTAAGGCCATTTTAGTATATTTCGCGAAACGTGTGATTTAATGCCTCTCTGTGGACGGAACTTTCCCATTTAGTAAATTTTTCACGTCGTGTCATCACATTAACCGAGCTTAGGTCCCGCCCGCTTTCATTACTTTAAAAGATTTTAATTTTCAAATGGTTCACTTTGAATGCACGAATGTTTTAAAATAGTTAAAAGTAAGCGATGTCGGGCATTGCCGGGCCATCGAGAACATTTTTCACATGTCACCCGCCCTAGTGCGGATTGTAACAAAAGTTTCAACATTTACAGATTTATGTTGGGAGCGCACCCTGATCAAGTGAAATATCGATCAGCCGTTGGCTGTTACATCTATTGACTACGTTAATTTGTGATGGGACAGTTCCTTTTTGTTAGGAAATATTTTGCCGCCTCTATTATTAGGGTTTTCTGATATCTGATACAGAATAAATTGTATATTCGAACAATAACGTAAGCACATAATGTTCGAACAATATCCTTACTTATTACTTATTACTTATCCTTACTAATATTATAAATGTGAAAGTCCGTTTGTTTGTTTATTTGTTTGTTTGTTTGTTACGCCTTCACGTCTTAACTACTGAACCGATCATCATGAAATTTTACATGCACGTTGCCAGTGGTACCGAGAAGGACATAGGGTATCTTTCATCCCAAAAAAAAGTATTGTTCCCGAGGGATAGCATAAAACTTTACACGCAGACGAAGTCGCGGGCGGCCGCTAGTATTATATATTTTAGATTAGTTACATAAAAAACATAAGTAAATTTAATCTTAAATCTATTCGAAATTATTGAAAATGTAACAAACGTTTTAATTAAATGCTAAATACGGCGTTCATTATTTTTATATCAGAGCCAAAGTGATATATGTTAGAAAGCCTAAAATAATATATCAAGATGTTATTATTCTTAGAAAAATAAGTAATAGATTCTACTGAAATCTAGGCTCTCTATTCGAAGCAAAAAGTTGCTGTATCACAGAAATCAGAATAAGACAAAACATTAGAAGAAGAAATCGCCAAGTCGGCTGTTTTGTGAAGTTAATCCGGGCAAACGGGTAATAACTCTGTTTCATTGTTATAACTGAATGATCCAATCGCACGGAGCAAATAAACCGAAGTTTGTGGAGCAAGAATAGACAAAGGATCAAGTACAGGTAAAATAAGAAATGGCAGCCGCCGGGGTGGTGAATTCTCACCGATTTAAGGCAGCGAGGGACTACGACATCAACGCTCGCGCGTCCTGCGAGCTGCGTTTTGCGTCACGGCAACCACTGTGCGCTGTCTCTATGTCAACCTCTCAGCTCGTCAGCGTGACCACCCGCGGAGGTAGTTGCCGAGACGTAATGCACCCCCTAAACTAAACGATCAAAACTGTTTGTCAATCATTTACATTGCATCGGCTTCTCAATCACATTTTGATCGTCTCGGAGCAATGCTTGACGTAGGTTTCACGTGATTACCGTGGCTTATTAAAGGTAGGCCACGCCACGCCCACTTCCGCGGTCCAAATGGTTGTAGTGGTGGTAATGCAATGTAAATAATTGACAAGCCATGCTTGACCGTTTAGGGGTACATAAGACGCAGGACGCGCTCGCGGTAATGCCGTGGTCACGGCCTAAGAGGCTCAGATAAACCTTTGTTTACTTTTATTAGTGAAAACCTACGAGATAACATTTTTAATGTTACTCGTACATATCTATAAAGATACCCGTGCAACTACGAGACAACTTAAAAGTGTTTCAAAAATTCTGAATTGTGTCTGCATTATTTTTCCAGCTTCAGGCAAAAACAGAAAACGCTTTGTTCGTCGAACAAAGAAATCACTGGCATACATGCAACAAGCTTCTGTTATTAAGTATATTTATTATAACAGCATGTTTGAGTTATTTACGATCAAATTTTAAGCTTTGTCTCTCTTTTCTATCTCTATTATAAGTAGAATCATTTCTCTTTAATATTCTTTTGTTATAAGAGCCTAGGTACTGTAAAAAAAACTTTTAAATTTTAGCGCCTAGGGCTTAGCGACATCGAATACAAACGTTTGCATCACTCGAGGCGTCTTTCACACAAGGTTAACGTTCAATTCTAAACGTAAATGCCGCTTCAAAAGCTATAAATTTTCCACCGCGGCTCATTTTACTCGTGAGAACGCACAAATTTATCGGAAATTAGAGAAACTTCTCGCTATGAATAGACGCGTCTCTAGTGCCAGGGGTGCGTACGGATGTCTTATAATGCCCTGCGCAAATACTATGGTTCACAAACGTAACCAAATTTTGGGGATTAAATTTAAGCCCCTGATAATATGTCTAACAATGCCGATTTAATAATGTTGATGTGCTCATAAGCGTTGTTAATCTTCTGACAATTCCAAATATGATTTAAATACGTTTGTATTTTTGCTTTTGTGGATTTAGCCATCATTAGTACTAAATATTATGTGTATCCTAGTATTATCACTACATGTTATAAAACAAAGTCCCTCGGCGCGTCTGTCTGTCTGTTCGCAATAAACTCAAAAAATACTGAAAGGATTTTTATGCGATTTTCACCAAATGATATAGTGATTCTTGAGAAAAGCTTAAGTGTATAATAAGTTGAGGTTTTATCTAAATATGTAGAAATATGACGATAATTGTTGAAGATGTCGGCATAAATTAAGCCGACTGGGAGCTTGCTAAACCTTTTGAGCTATAACAAAATATATTATTGTACTCGTAAGTAATACGATTACGCAATGGAATTGAAATGCATATTATATCGGTAATAGTTTGTAGATTTCAGCTTAGTAATTTATGTCGGCTATATTTCACAGCTGTGCTATCAAATTCCAAGTCCCAAAGCGTTTAAAATTATTAAAGTTCTTAACTTAAATGAAACTTATTCAATGGTAACACAGGAATAATAGTAGGAAATCCAGGATTAGATTTATTTAAATAAAATCTGTCCGTATTGTGGAAATAAAACGCTTTATTGAGATACTAATGCGGTTTTCCTAAAGTATATTTATTTTTCTAAATATATTTTTTTATTTGAATCTTACATTTTTCCAATGCTTCTACCACATGAGTAAAAAACATAAACTGAACAGAGTCCAAGCTGCCTACAAACGGTCCGCTGTAGCTTAACTCATACATAGCGTGGCGATGTGTGCGTGACATCTCACCGACAGTGTAACAAGCACGCCGCCGGGGTAAAAACTGGTTTGCACCGGCTCAGTTGCGGTATAACCGACAGGGCCGCTAAGTGCTATACCACGTTCAATTTTTTCTTAGAGAATACACTAATGTGAACAATGACAGTTTGATTTGTCAAATTACTGACTCGAAGAAAAAATACTAGTCGTGACAACGATTTTATTGAAAAATTAATTATTAGATTCTACCATTTTTCAGTGTGTAAAATAAAACGAATATTATATACATTAATGTTTAATAAATTAAATATGCCCAACTCCTGCACCGTGTGTGTATGAATAATTTGGGGGAAAAAGGATATTTCTTTTTTTTCGTACGGAAAAATCCAAGTGCAGTAAGTTTTCATTTTCGTTCGTTTCGTTCAAATACACATTTTATTATGGACTGGCCTTATTTTATTTTTCTCCCTACTACCTATTTTTAACTTGCGACAGGTGTCAACTCTTTGAGAATCGGTATAAGTTGTGAGAGCTTGTACTCTGTTCCGTTTATCTACTCATGTGCTTCTACACCTTTGCCTGTATGTAGCCTGTGAACATAGCAGTTGCAAATATCGGACCATTTACTTATAAGACGATAAAATCCATAGAAAGTAATATTTTTGAGTTATTTATCAACACGAGTACTGTACTTAAACACGATTGAGGTGTCACTTCTTTAATTTTAAACTTTTCTAAACCTATGTATTCTTATATCATTCTAATTATTTTATTTATATTTTTTAGGTATCAGAAAATAGGGCTCTTTTGGTTTTAATAAGTTAAAGCTGGTAAAAGCCTGGACTTTACCTCATCCGATGTTAAGTGACAATAAGGCTGAAGGTGGAAGCGCACACACTACATCCGGTATCCTCACCACTGAGGAACTGGCTATCTTACCTCCAAATGCCGGAACACAACAATTTTTAAATTGTTGTTATGGCGTCAGACTTAGGTAAGATGATGGTACCTAGCCAGCCTACAAAAAGTACTCCCCTCCTGGGAACCGAACCCGGTACCCCTGTGTCTTACACGGGTGGACAAACCTATAGACCTAGCCACAGAAGCGATTGAGAAATAGTACTCCATGGATTGCTACTACTATATGATTGCTACTACTACACTTACTCATTTGAACTCATATGTTAACATAACATTGGTTTAATATGCTTCAAAGACCTATACATATTATGTACAAGTAGTTTTATGACATGAAAGGCGTCTTTCGTTTCGGACGATCGCTAACGTCCAATAACATGAGAGGTCTTTTATGATTACGACTTACCTTCCCTAACAAAAGGTATAATAACTCTATTATAACACTTATCTTTGGGACTGTCACGTGTGAGTCGTTAGATAAAATGTTCAATATCAAGGCACTAATAAAGGTTATGAGGCAGGGATGGGGTGACAACTGGGGTGATGCCTACACCCGATCGAACGATAACGGAGGTTCAATTTCAATCTGTTACGATGAACTTCACACCTGCTATTATTATTAAATGTTGATTTGAAATAATACATAACAAAGGTAGGGGGGGGGGGGGGGGGGGGGGGTGCGTGGTCGGATAACCTCCTCGTGTGCCCGACTACTTGTTTGTCCTAGTGCATCCGTGGACTGGGAAAGACAGTGGGAGGGCCGGTGCACCCTGGGCGTCACTGTAAAAGACTCTTTTGAGCTTCTTTTACAGCTGGCGGCTAATAATCCGACACCGAGGGACCAGGGATGAGCGCAGGTGGCGCTTACCCTGAACCTCGTTCGAACGACTGCGGAGGTCTAACAATTTGAAATTGTACTTTATTGCCGTGCTGTGGGAGTAGCTTATTATTTGATTGTCCTTGCGCAGATTGACTTCTGTTTGTTTAGTACTATTATTATATTTTGTGGTAAAGGTGCCTTTTTTTTTTACACACAATCCATACTAATATTATAATACGAAAGTAACCCTGTCTGTTACGTTTTCACGCCTAGACCACTGGACTGCTTTTGACGAACTTTGGTACGAATATAGATGGGACCTTGGGGAAGAACATAGGCTACTTTTTATCCCACCAATGGGCGCGGGTGTCCGCCTGCACGATATTACATGTAATCCGCGAGTGGGAAGTTGTAGGTGGAAAGCTAGTCTTTCATAAACGAATGACTGTAAGTTCATATGAACGCGCGATGCTGCGCGTCGTCGCGCGGTAGGAGCATTCACATGATAGCGTAAGCACGCGCAGCAGTCTGGCATCAACATTGACGTGGAGGGGGCAATTTGTTCCGCAAACAGCGCGGCTCAACTGAACGGGTCGATGCAGGTTTGTAGATCTTCTACTGAGTTTGTAGATCGAGGTGCAAGATCTTGCGCGCGGTACACGGCGCGCCGCGCGGTGCCGCGCGACACCGCGCGGTTATGTAGATGATATAACACAGTTAAGTTTAATCTTGTACCACGCACTTCTACGCGCGTACGCGCGCGGCCATGTGAACGTGAACTTAGCCTTACTTAGCAATTTACTTAAAATATTTGTTTTTATTTTGTGATTTACCAAATAGAGCCCTGATATTGTGTATTTTTGCTATTTTCAATGAAAGCAAACAATATTTATCTTCGGAAATAAATAATTCAGATATTGTATAAAATGCAAATCCATGTAGTATTTAGCAAATTAACGATAGTCTGGACATAATTAATAAAATCTAATAAATTATATAACACCCACCAATCTGTATTGGGCCCGCGTGGTGGGCTAATATAATAAGGTTGTGGCCCGTCCTCCTTATCCACCCAAAAGGAAGGCCTGTGCCCCAGCAGTGGGGACATTAAAAATGGCTGATAGACAATAAATTATATTCAATTCTATTAAACTTTGCATAATTTATTATTTGTTAGTAGTAAACAAACGACTCGTGATTTATTTTCATAGTGATCGAAACATCATGATTATTTTTAATTTAGACTGGAAAATTATTCGGTAGGTACACCGAGTACAGTATGAGGCATATATCTTGAAATTTTTCGACGGAGTGGGGATAAGTTCATGCATGTGCTCTTGTGAGCGACCAATAGCGCGCGTCCCTCTCCCGACGCCCGCGCCCCTCACCGCTACGCATGCCCAAAATATGCGCTCCGCGCAATCCCCACCAGATTTCAAGATATAATGCCTCGCACTGTACTCTAGCTAGATGATCTTTAAGCTTTCGTGAAAAATTAATTTAGCTGCTTATAATGTCGATGGGTAATGAGAATGCGCGTATTAAATCATTTAGTTTGCCGTCAGGTTAGAATATTTGTATTTTTTGATATTGATAGTTTTAACCCGAAAAAGACACAAATGTAAGCAAATGAATAAAATTTGGTAAGTAGTTTACATTGGAAACATTAAAGTTCACATGTAAAAATACTTGATCATATTGTATTTTCAGAAGACTTTCAGAATACTTTTTTCTTCAAAAAATATCTAAATTTCCTTGTTTTTTTTATATTACGATCTTTGTTAAACAATATCGTTCAATATAACATAGAAGAATCTCCATAATAATCAAGTAAGTAATTCATTACATACTAGTAAACCCAATAGAAGCTAATAAGATACAATATTTCTAGGCTTAATGTTACAATTTTTAATACAACTATTATCAAAATTATTTGTGATAGATTTAATTACAGTAGTACTCTCAAATAACAAGAATCAATAACTAAACAAGTAGGTAATACTAATACAATTTCAACATCTATAATTATTACTCTATTTATATTATTGACGTCAGCCTTAATTAGAGACAATGGTTTTAGCGCCAACTCAAAGGAAAATATAGGGAAAGAAAGTATAACATATTGCTATACATTTATCGTGTAACAATCAGTCTTCATAATAGCACAATACAACAGTCGCAGAAAATGGCTGCCATTCTAGATTAATCGTTTGCTAGTGCGACCGTACGCACTTCATGGGTCATTAGGTTTGTTAATTGTGAGTGTATGTACTATATATATTTTTTATATACATTTTGGACACACTTTCCATTAGGTACCAAAGTATTCTGATTTCCCCTTTTATCTTAAGATAAACCTAAAAAGTCACGGTGTATAAAAATGTAATTTCTGACAATAAACAAAAAAAATGTTTACTTTGGAATTTCATTTCAATAAAACTTTAATAAAACTGCTTTCGAACTCGTCATGCTATTTGGACTATTTAGGAACCTAAAAATGAGGCCTTGGTCTAACTAAATCTTCATTTATAGTTTGTAGACACCAATCGAAATATTATTCAAGCATTATTTAGCAGAGACAGACTGATGTTTTCTCTCTAATACAAATGCTCGAAGTTAGGGTACGATGACCAAGCGGATGCATTAATCAACACATCACATTCTGCGGGTCTTTTGATGGGACTTAATTGAAAGATATAATTAAACAACATGAGTTTATTTTACAAGTTTGGATATTATTATGTCAACACCATCCTACTAGTATTTTTAAATGCGAAAGTTTGTGTATGTTATTGTTTGTTACGCCTAAACGGCTGGACGGATTTGGGTGAAATTGTTGGTAGACAGATTAGGACCTGGATTAACATACAGGCTACTTTTTATCAATGGTTCCCTAGGGAACTGTGCCTAGGCACAGAATAGATATAAGTAGTACCGTACAAAAAGGACACTCTCCACCCCGCCCCAGAATAGAGTGCGTTTCATCGGTTATTACCTATGGTGTCATGTTGGTACCCCGGAAATTTATTATTATTGCGATAGAATAAAGTTCAAAATTGAATAAATTTCCGGGGTATCAACATAACGCCATAGGTAATAAACGATGAAACGCACTCTAGTTGCGCGTGTGCAAAAACGTCATCTGTGTAGCGTCTGTGTAATAGATAGTTGAAACGCGGTGCTTGTATGGAGTGTCCGGAGTGTGCCCTAGGGTCCATGATTAGATTACGAAATCACGGGCCGCTAGTTTTTAATATACAAATACAATTAACAAATCTAATATTGATGTTACTTAGTTAGAAACTAACCAACGCTTGTACTTTGATTACTAAATAACGGATAGCAATATATAATTAGAATTTAAACGTTCATAGCGTGGTTAAAATGCTTACTCATCTCATAAATATGTGTCTCTGCCAGGATTCGAACCCATTAAGCTCTATACACAAAACCGCTACTAAAACATCAAGAGGCCATCAAATGTACGCAATTTGATAATGTGTATTAATGTTAGATTTTTTAAGTTTTGGTTTTCTTTAATATTTCTCGAAGCTCCTTTTCAGGTTCACAGAAAGCAAATATATACTTTATGACAGTCCATACACACAAAATATTGTAAATATTCAAACGTTATGATTATTATGTTTGAATCAGGAACATAACATTTCCTTAAAAGCTTATATTATTTTGGAGTACATTGTTGTTAACGGGGCGACAACATGAATTAAATATTTATTTAATTGTAATGTAGGAATTATAACACCGTGAGTGAACTGAAGGCTTATTAAAAAAACACGATGATCAAACGATGTTCGTTGCTCGATTTACTTATACACAAAGTTAATATAGTGTCACAGAGTGATACGAACATCGTGCGTATATCGTGATTCTTTTCATAAAATAAGCCTTCAGATTGGATGAAATCAACGCACTATTTAAAACCCATTTAATACCCCCTTTTTCATCTTACGTCTCATTATATCTCGAAAACAATAACATAATAATAACATAATCTTCAGTAAATGCCTTTGTAGACCTTATTAATGTTATGCAAAAAAATACAAAAGCCTTTTTTCCAAGTCCTAGTATTACAATCGTCAAGTGACGAAGTGAAATCGTTAGCGAACGCGGTCACGCGCTTCGTGTAGGCCGTTTGAGGTAAGTTAATTGTTAATAATGATACTCGTACGTTTTTGATAACGGGTTTATTCAATGAAATCGACCCGGCGACACAGTCAAAATTCAACAGAGAGTAAAGTTATCAATTATTATATTTGTTATACTTAAACCGCCCGCCCACAACTTCGTCTACGTGGAAAGTTTTGTTTGCTATCCCTCGGGAACAATACTTTTTTTCGGGATGAAAGGAACCTTATGTCCTTCTCTGTACCTCTGACAACGTGTATGTGAATTTCATGACGTCCGTTCAGTAGTTAAGACGTGAAGGCGTAACAAACAAACAAACGGACTTTCACATTTATAATATTAGTAAGGCTTGTAACGATACTATTGATTAGCTCCATACCTACTCAAATTTGTTTTTCATTGATTTTAACATTTGAAGCAACTAAAGTAAAATGTATGTAATTTTTCCTAATGGAAAAATTTGGAAGTTAATACTTAAGATAACGGATTTAGAAAACAGGTAACAAAAGTGAGCAATAAACATTATCATATTTATAAATCAGGCTCCAATATTCTGCTTTTTAAATCCTAATAACAAAACTAAATGCTAACAGCACCTAATTTATCTTTCTCAAAACTCATTTTTTATCACAAATATTGAAATAAATTATTGAACCACAATTTGTTTCCCCTAAATATTTACATTTTTGGAACGCAATTCATCGTTATTTGTGCGTATTTACTTTAGTTTTTTGTCGAATGTTTACAAGAAGTGTATTAAATAACAAAATAAGTTATGACTAGGAATTATGTAAACAAAACATACGAAATCCAGCTAAACATTAAAAGTTTCAATGGATTTTGTATCTGTTTACTTCTCTGGATGGGTTTTAAAATATTTTTATTACATTCTATGGGATTTGTTCTACAAATAATGAAAAGAAATACTGCACAAAAGTAAAGAAAATAATAAACATCCAAAAGAAATAATGACAAAAGCAGACAAAAGCAAATCAAGAATATACAATCAATCTCATGTTTGTTTTGTTTAGTTTTAGATCTTCTAGATTTATTTTCAATGAAAATACTTTATGTAGTATTATTCATAGTATACAAGATACGAATGGATTACGTAAACTACACATATGCTACAACCAAGTATCAGAAAGATTTAATTCTGAATCACAGCAATATTTGCATTGTACATAAAAATACTTTACGATTTTCTCTGAATTTCAGCACAGTATTTGAAATTACTACAATCACCACCCAGAAGTGTAGGTATTTTAATCTCACATATAATTGATACGCTGTTTATGAAACATCAAATCAGTATTTTAGTGTGTACACAATAACACATGAAAAGAAAATACTAACCGTCCGAAAATACCAAGAAAAATAAGCAATCTGAGTGATTGATAAACGTAAATGTGCTATTTCAATTACAAAAGTGAAAAATTGACGTTTGAAATCAAACTGGTAAAGAGAGAGAGTTAAAAAAACAGAAAACAAAACATATGTTTATTCATTGCTTAAGCTCTGTTTATGTTAGGTACTTCAAAACCTGAAACATCTATTTAGGCATACGTACGACTACACATTTGCTACGCCGTAGCACGGACTACGAAATCATATGATTGCTACGTGACATTTACTCGTCGATTTAATATAAGTTTCTAGTAACGTTTCATAAAGGCATCGTTGAAGATCAATAAGCGCTTCGTAAATGCTTGCTTTATGCAAGCATTTATGAAAAAAAAAAAAATGGGTAAGTACTTTTTATTCAGACATGAATACTATCACAATTAAGTCTCTTTTTAATGTCGTTGTAAATGAACATTCATAATTATGTTTGTATGAGAATGAATGTCTTTAAACGTACAATTATATAAAGAGATTTAATAGTAGCAGAAATGATTCTATTAAATAGAAAAAAGTCTTATTCAAAACAGTTTTATCCGATTAGTGCGTCCAAGGAATTGTTGATGCTAGAATTCTTGTAAACGAAGTAGTGTTGTTTATTCGGATAGACTATAATTTTTCACTGATGATTAACAATATTTATATTTATAATACTAATTTGCATAAGAAAAATATAAAATTACGATGAAAATTAGTTCATAACCATGTAGTTTTCAGATGCTGTCGTCACCGTTCGCTCTATGATTCATTTATTACTTACGGAATAAATAATAACATGTCTCTGTAAAAATAACATTATTTCTGATCTTCTTATTGAATCTTTAATTCGACCAAGGAAATTAAACCAAAGGAAAGAAGAGAAACCAAAGTCATCTGATCAGCCCCTCGTCTTTGAGCCCTCAGATCTGTAAGTATTTTTTCATCAGTTTGCAAGTAACAATTAGATGATTGTTTTTGAATGTTGAATGTGATTTATTTAATTATTTACCTTTCCGGCTACAATCCTTTCTTTGTTCACTTCATAATCAAGTTCCTGCACTTATAGTGTTCGCTTCGTAATCAAAGACGACGGGAGATAGGCCGCAGTTACAAGTAATAATATGCTTAACGGCAGTTAAAAAAGTTTTGATTCGTTCTAAATTTAAAATTGTATCGCGGTGACGAAACGTGTGGTCACATAGAGCGTCCGTGAGGTCCGGCGCGTAGACACTACAAAGGGGCAGCGTGTGTGCGGCGGCGGTATCGCGGGGCCATACCCGAGCGCGCCCGACGCCCGCCGCTACTCGACTGACGTTGGTCTACACGACACATCTGCATTTAAGAAGCCGCTATCGTTATGCGACTAATCGATTGGTCCGAGCGAGTGGAACTGTCTCCCATCCTGCTTCTCTCGGCTTCTCTCTCGGCTCTCGCGCACGCGCGTAGCTCTGCTCTGTTTTAAAAGTGGCGGAAAGTAAATAAACTCATACGAACTGTTTGTTAAGAGAATAGAGGATGCAGTGTGAAGTAAAGTGACATTCGAATGTATGAGTAGTTCCATCGGAAAGGTTTTAGAAGTTGCTATAGCGAGTTTTTAAAGTCAACATTCTTAAGTCGAATGTCGGAGGGGAATCTTTTGGCTTTGATGGCAAGGGCCGAGACGTCACTTGTTGCTCGTCGACTTTGTCCCGATGAAAAACCACGCACGGCATTGCATGCCACCCGGTTTCCTTTCTGTTATTACAGTGGTAATTAATTTAGACGTGTTGGGCTTAAGTTGTTCGTGCTTTCTATGTCTTAGAATACTAAGGACAGACAAATGACGTGCGATTATCATTATTAATGTAGTTGATTTGTATTGTCACATTTTGCTTTAATAAGTAGGCTCGTAAAAGGGGACTAGTATTTACCTACCTATTTAATTAATATTAACTATGACTTTTGTGATACGTAGGTTGTTGATTTGATTTCTCTTACCAATATGTTTAATAAAACGAGCTTCTACTCTTGACATGACGTAACCCTCGCTAGAGGTCAGTGGACCCAGGTATCGCGAACAATTCGCGTTTTCTTGAAGAGGTACTTGCTTTATTTGTTGAGTTACATTTAAGACCTATATTAGATTCTTGAGTTAGTTCTGAAGTAAAAGGAAAAACTCACTTACGTTATTTTAGTTTCATAACATTTTTCAGACATTGAGTTAAAAGGGTTTATAACTCATTGAAATTTGCGATTAGATTTTACATGTGTTTGTCGATAAAAAAGCGCTAATTGAGTAAAATCGACCACAATTCGCATGCCAAGTCGACCCGTGTAAATACCACATAAGATTTAGTAGTACCTTAACATTACTAAGTAAATACCTTAACATTATTAGTATTAGTATATTTACAAGTGTATTGAGATCAATTTATAAATTTTATTCATTTTGTAGTTATTCACCTAAATGGCGTTCATTTCAATTAGCGGTAATAGTAGTTTAAACCTTCCACAAGGTGTTTGGTGATAGCCTTATAAAGCCGTATAATATGGTGGATAGGGACTATCAAACTGAACAAATCTTACTATGGGACCAACTCTGAAATCGCGAAAAAAAACAGCTGTTTCATACAAAAATTAATACCGAAAATATCAAAATGTATGAAACAGCTGATCTTTTTCATGATTTCAGAGTTGGTCCCAAGGTAAAAGTTGTTCAGTTTGATGGTGCCTATATACCATATTCGGCTTTATAAGGCTATTACTAGACACCCTGTTTATCTATTGGTGAGTCTGCGTTCTATCGTTAGATATCCTGATAGATGATAGTAGTATAGATTGTTGTAAATGAATAAATAAATAAATAAGTCATAAAGTCTACCAATGTTTTTAAATATTAAAAAAAATTGCTAGACAAGTATTCGTAAACAAAAGAAGAGTATTATCCCACCAAAACATTCTGTAAAAAACTAGCCAAGTCTCCATGGAGCTGCTTGTTTATCTCTAAAAAGTAATGAAATCTAGACAAAGTCGTGCCAAGTCTAAGGTTCCTTACTGCGATTTCTTTATTATTATATTTAATGTTGTGTGACTTGGCCGTTGAAAGGTACACAATACAATTGACTGGTTATTGAATCAACGTTTTCCAAGTGGCAATTTTCCATCGTCAATGGGTAGCGGTTCTGGCGACAGATTGGTGCAATGGTGTCACGGAGTACCTGGTTTTGTACCCTTGTATACCCTTTAATGGCCAAGTCACACAACATTAACATCACATTGTAATAATAAAGAAATCGCAGTAAGGAACCTTAGACTTGCAACGACTTTGTCTAGATTTCATTACTTTTTAGAGATAAACAAGCAGCTCCATCAAGACTTGGTTAGTTTTGTAAATCACAGATTTCTATGTATTGTATGGAATTGTCAAGATTACGGCACGTAATTTTATAGTTTACTGCTTATTTTAAAGTTTTAATAGTAAGCGTAGCGTTCGAACGAATTAGAGTAGGGGGGCAGGGTCACCAGGTACTCCAGATCTTCGATTATCCTAGTTTTTATGGTTTTCCCTTTATGTGGCCATTAAACCCTAAAACTGTACCAAATTTCAGCTCTCTGAGTTTATGGGAAGTACTAGGTATTTCTATTTTGATGATCATGAGTAAGTGAGTGTCATAAATGTGAAACTTTGCTTTTACGCTTAACTTCGGAACTAAATGACCGGATTGAAATTTTGGATTTTAAGTATGTGATTATAGTTAACTAGATGACGAAAATTTCTGCGTTCTGGTCTTATCCAGAGGTTCTCAAATAGGGGCCTGAAAATGCGGCGAAATGGTTCCAGTAAAGGATGGTACGGCAGTGTTTGCTTTGCGCTCGACTTTGGCAGCACTGCCGTGCCCCCCTAAGTTTAAGCTACAGCGAATCATTCGATAGTATTATGATTCAAACCTTCCTTTGTTCAAGACGGCTGAATTGATATTAAATTCACTGATCTATGAACATTTTACAATTTTTGTAAAAATAATTTAATATAGGCACATTTTAAATACATTATTTGTAGTAAGTTTTTGTAGAAATGAAATATCAAGAAGAATTTCAGTTGTCTGATTGCATCTAGATAGAGAATATAGAGCTTTGCGATCTTGAAGCTTTCGATTTAAAAATAACAACAGTTTTCGAAGTCCTCTCGATCGCATTCGATTTGCTCAAAAATAATGAACATCTAAAATTTTTATGCAATACCTTTAACAGTTTTACGAGTAACGAATTCATGTGTTTTGATCGAAATTGATAATAACCATTATCCGGCCAGTAGAACGAATAAAAAAACCGAATTGCTGTATCGTTAGGATTGCGAATTTTGTCATTGCCCTCTATTATTTACAGGGTTCTGTTTTTATAGACTAGCCGATTTATTATTGAAGTGTCATAACTACCGAGTCCGATGTTTTCGTCCGCATTAAAAGGGTGTATTTTTTGTTATGTATTATTTATTCAAATTAGAAGTATTTTTTTCAATAATCCACACAGAAATGTTTCATAATCGTGAGATAAAAACTGTTAGGTAGGTATATTGTTAAATTATGTTTCTTAAAATGAATGCATAATACCAACTATCGGACCTTATTAAGAGAGAATAAGTTATGCCGTTTCCATCTACAACTGATACTTTTGTTCTTCGAAAAACTTACCAAACTTAATTTTTGTCTCGGAATATTGCAAAATCTTCCACAGCATTCTTATTAAAAACTTGCTTTGCTATCTGGGTTCAGTTATACAGAAGAATTTAATTAATAGAAACAGAACTATAGTTTCGTCTATTAAAAGTGACATACGGTTCGATAATTTGATGAATCTACATTTTTGCCCAAAAAGGAGTGTATACAGGGTAGATGTTTGAGACGGTACATTAAGGGCAGACAATAAAAAATATTTGAGTTGATTTATCGTTTTTCGGTACAAAATGTATGGGAAAAGTTTTTGGCGATTTCTGTCGTTTCTAGTACTCACACCTTAAATGATCCTAGAGATTTTTGATCACCACATGAAATAAGATCGATTGGCATTAAAACATTTTTTTTTTGGTATTTTAGCATTTTTTTGCTAACGGTAACTTTTTTCCACAATCTGTGAATGCAGTTCAGAATATCTCAAAAAGTTATGGAAGGTCTTCTTGGAACGATTTCCTGTAACTATAACGGTTAAGGTACCTGCCCTTAATGTACCGTCTCAAAAATCCATCCTGTATGTGTTCAGGGTTAATGTATGTTTGTGGGTATGTGAGTTTCTTTATTCCACTATAACTTCTGAATGGCTCAATGGATTTGGATGTATGAGGTATCGTTAGAATCCTTACATTATTACGAGTGACACTAGTTATATTAAAAAAAAGTCAATAAAGCGACTGTACGATGCCCTTTTCAAATGTGAAAAAATATTTTTTTTATTCAATTATTACATGGGCATCAAATGAAAGGCCTTAATGAGCACATTTTAAAATTATATAATTTGTCACTAAAATGTGTGAAATTAAAATTAATAAATTAATAAAATATTAAAAACTGTCCGAGTTGTAGGTATTATTTATTACAAGACCGCCCAAAACACGACTGCCCAAAAAGGAGTGTATAGGTATGTGTTCAGGGTTCATGTATGTTTGTGGGTATGTAAGTTTCTTTATTCCACCATAACTTCTAAATGGCTCAACGGATTTGAATGTATGGGGTATCGTTAGAATCATTACATAATTGCGAGTGACACTAGTTATATTTAAAAAAAAGGTCAATAAAGCGACTGTACGACGCTCTTTTCAAATGGGAAAATATTTTTTTTCTTCAATTATTACAATATGGGCATCAAATGAAAGGCCTTAATGAGCACATTTTAAAATTACATAATTTGTCACTTAAATGTGTGAAATAAAAATAAATAAATAATTAAAATATTAAAAACATGACTGCCCCTGCCAAAAACGAACTAAAAAGTTAAATTAAATAACAAGTGTCATTGCAGTCGGGGGACCTCTTTGTTTAAAAATTGTTCCACAAAACGATCCCCCGACTGCAATGACACTTGTTATTTAACTTTTTAGTTCGTTTTTGGCAGGGCTAGGTAGTCGTGTTTTTAATATTTTTTTATTTTATTTTTTGAATTCTTAATTATTAGACATTATTATTCTTCATAAATATTTATGAGAAAGACTTAATAGAAAAACTCATTAAGAACATGTTTTGCAATCGTTATTAGTTATTATTTTTTAATTTTATATTTGTATTTTTTTAAATTAATTGTTGTATTAAGATCCACCGGAATCGAAGTGGCTTAAAAACAGAGTTGTAAAGAAATTAGCAGTAGTGTGAATGAACACTGGGTGCAATAATCGGCATTACAAACAAAAGGTGTTTTGTCAAAAATATTATTCCTACAGTCATTGACCGAGCAAACGCGAAGCGCGAGCGAAGCGTCTCCGTTTCCGCTTAGGCAAAAATGCTTTCGTATATCTGTCAGTTATCCACTACACCAGTAAAAGAGAACAGACGGACAGAAGAACGCATTCCTCAACCGATTCTCGTGAAATTTTGTGAGCAGGTTTGATAGTTACCTATATACGATTCCGTTTTTCGAAATTTTCGAAAAGCATATTTCTGCCATTTAGAAAATTTTTCAAAAATGTCACAAACGCGCGATCTACAGATCACAGAGCCTAGTATTAGAGGTTATAGTTGCTATACGATTTAATTTTAGGAACGTCGTAAAATTTACATGCTATAAAACAAAAAAGGATCGGTGCGCAACACGAAACAAAGAAAATATCTTATTCAACGTCGTAACTTCACAGGAATAGGGATGAAGGTGTAAATTTTCGTTTGCTAACCGTACACCGACCGTGTGGGGTGCAGTGGGCAGAACGTGTTCCGTATGTCCCGCGAGAGTTTGATCCGTTCCTATTTCAAGCTTTTAACCTCGAAAAGGTAACGACAGTCCTTTGTTCGAATATATAATGTAAACAAAGGTAGCTCGTTATTCAAATGAAAAGAAAGATTGATGAAATTAAGTTATAGAACAAAATGTTTAATGATTTTTGTTACAAAATTTACGTAAAATTAAGTTTAGTTAATCTATTTCACGAAGACCGTTTTGCTATTAATGTTGTTAGGCATGCAAATGCACATTTATTAGTGTGCGTAATACTAGAGCGTGCAGAGGTACACTAAAACAATGTACATGTGCACTCCTAACACATTAGATAGAAAAACTATAAGTAACCCAATCAAAATTCAGCAGCGTCAGACTTATAACTAAGTTTAAACATGTATAAATTCTCGCACATTGATATCAAAAGCCTGTTTTGAAATCTATTTGATATAATAAATAATATTTGTAATTCATAAAATAACAAACAATTATTTTAATGCATCAAATAACATTTAATTCAACTTATATTTACAGCTTAATGAATCTCACTTGGTACTTACATGTTTACAATAGTCTTATTGACTTTAACTCACATATTGTTTCACAGAACAACAGATTCAAGCTGCGTGGGTCGGCAACCCACGTAGTTCAAAGAAAGGTAAAAGGTAGTTCTAATTACAATACCAATAAAGGCACAGCTATTTTATGTGACAAACAACATTTTCTTATTTAATGCCTTCTTTATCAAACACACAACGCAAGGACCATCCAAAGCTATGTTCAAAACCAGAATCAAATTAAAATATTCTTTACTAGCAAACGCCCGCGACTTCGTCTGCGTGGACAGTTTTTTTGCTATCCCTCGGGAACAGTACTTTTTTCTGGATGAAAGGTACTCTATGTCCTTTTCTACCCCTGAAAACGTGTAGTCAAAATTTCATGAGGATCGGTTCAGTAGTTAAGACGTGAAGGCGTTACAAACAAATAAACACAAACGGACTTTCGCATTTCTAGTATTAAAGTATAAGTATAATAAGTATAAAGTAAGGGTTCAAATAAGCTCACTTTTAAACCGTATTTTTTTACACTACCACTCATTTTATGACATCTATTAGTTCAATTTTCGGTCATTTATGGATTAAGTCAAGTATTTAATCGAAATCTGTATCATTCTAATTTAGCAAACTAATGCACAAATATAAAATAAACGCCTATACAAAATCTTTACTACGAATACCTATAAAGAGCTTGAACTGTCAGTCGGTAGGTTGTGCTGACCGCGCATCTCGGCCGTGTGTCCCCAGAGGTCGGCGCTGGGCTCTTAACATTTAGCTAGAGCCGTGGCAAACGACGCGGAAATTCCCACTTTACTCCCTGATTGCCACACTAGGGGGGCTAATGCCATTGTTGATTCGGAATGCCGAATGCGTTTAGTGGGATAACGGTTACCACTTCTAAATGCCATTTCTTAAGACGATTGATGGTGTTTGTCTAATTGCTTTAGTGTATTCCTTAAAGATGAATTATGAATTATCATTTCTGTTGATGATTTATATTGATAGAAATTTTGACTTTTAACTGGTGTTACGGTAACCCAATAATGTAAGATTGCGTATTGTTACGGAAAAAAATATTGTGTGGTAAAGTTTAAAAAAAATTACGATTGATTTATATTCTTTGATTATTAAAAGCAATAGCAAAAAATAAACATGGCAGGTGTAGGTATCTAATTTCGCGGATATCTGCTGTCATATGACACTGAGTTAAGTTACTAGTCAGCAAAATGCAGAAAAGGAAAGAATAAAAAAAATCACAGAACATACGAAACAACTTATTTCAAGTAAAAACGCTTTATAATTATATTGATATTGTTAAAAATAAAGCGCTGCCATAATAATAAATAATTCCATAATCAGTTATAGACTATAGCTAATCTGTTTTAAGGGAATCCCCTTAAAACAGATCACATAAGTAGGTCAATATTAGCAGCTCGAAGTTCGAAGTAATTTCGAACTAAAAGTTTAACCTATTTTTAGAAACAATCATAAAGTAATTTGGTCGAATAGTCCTCAAGATAAAAGGTTTATAGTTTTTAAAAATCAGTTAAAAAAGGTGTTTAAAAAATGTAAAATTAATATTTGGATTTATGATTTCAAACTCTTAAAAGGTATATCAATAAACATATATTTTTTGAATCATTTTTATTTTTTGAGATAATTAGATAATAATACCGCAAATTTTGTCAGTCTTGCCTATGTAACTCCCTTAAGGAATTGCTTTATAATCGTGTCGCTTGAACAATAACACTACTGTTTCACTATACCGGCAACTAAATGCTACTTAAGCCGACAGTTTGTTGTCAAGTAGATGCTTAGATTTGATTAATTGACGATTTGGGAGCCTAATACATGGGCGACGATCCATTCAAAGGCAACATCTTAATCATTAAGGAACAATGTTTATCAACGTGGTATGATTTATTTCATAAACTGGCTAATTAAAATGGCATTAGCGTGAACTTGTATTATTATATAGCTGGGATAACTATACTAATTGGAATCAGAAATTATATTGTTATGATCACAGAACAAAGATTTTTTATTAAGTATCTATTATTCATTCGTATTTACCGATAAAAACACTCTGATTTTTTTGTAAATAAAACTCAAGAAATCAAGTTAATCGGTCAATTATAGTAGTATTTTTATTATATTTAAGTTTCTACTATATGTGTATTATATCAATTTTTCACATTCGTAAAGTTTATTTTGACTAGAGCTAGCGACCGCCCGTGAATTCGTCTGCGTGGTCAGTTATTTCTCTATCCCTCGGGAACAGTCCTTTTTGGGATTATCAGAGGTTCAGAAAAGGGGATATTTTATTAACCTCTGACATGTATGCTAAATTTCATGGTGATCGGTTCAAAAGTTAAGACGTGAGGGCGTAACAAACAAACAAACAGACTTTCATATTTAAAGGATAGTAAGGATTTGTTCAAACAAAGTCAGGAAGTATTTATTTTTTTAGTTTTATTCGTATTGCACTGATTTCAACATTGTTGCAATCAACAATTGACCTATTTTCGAGAATATTATAAATAGGTTAAATAACAAGATGCTACGCCATCGGTTCGCAAACCCTAAGCGGGAGACCTTGTAACGAAAAGAACCGGCAAAAAACTCGTCAAGGGCTGCTTTTTTCTCCCTGTATATTTCATGCAGAGTCGTCAACATTGGAAAATGAATTGGAAGTTAATTTCTTTAATTGTTTCTTTAAGTTTTTTGGCGATGTTAATACAAAATTATGAATTTTCTCTATCTTTATCTGAACTGCCGGGAGTTCATATTACCTACATCTATCTAAATTGTTTGTTTGAGCGTATCCACTATGATGACACAACAATAGTTTAGTCTATCATGCGACTGAAAAAATACCTACAACCAAACAAAACAGAATTCAAAAATAACAAGCCACTGTAACAGTAACAGGTAACCGAAAATGATATTTTTTTTCAGTATTCAGGTAAACCAACAAAAGTCCCAAAAATGAGATTTGTTTTCCAGGGCGGGCTGAAAGTCGAGATAAAATCCATTTTCACAGGTAATGGAGACAACAAGCTTTGCGAAAAAAAGGGAAATCCATTATTGAAACAATAACGCGTGATCAGCTCTCAGTTTTTAGAACATTTTTTTATATTATTTTCTCAGCTCATTGAGTTTAGATAAATCTGGTTTGTATTTCGTGAAATAATATTTCACAAGATTCATAATTATTTTATTAGAGAATATTAATTTAAAAGAAAAAGTTTTTTGTATTTAACAACACCTACCTATGCGGACCAAATAGGGGTTTCAATAAAAAACCGCAGAGCATGTATGAAAAGATTGATGGATGCAAATGAAACAAAAGAAATGTGCAAGGATAGTAGCAGGTGGCGATCCGTAGTCTCTGCCTAACCCCATGGGAAACAGGCGAGTGAGTGTATGCAATGGGGACTAATCTTGGTAGTTCCAAAAGTATTCGATTGGGCAGCGCTACTGTGTTTGGAGACCTGTCAAACATAGGCCTGATCAGTTCCAAAAGTATCCGATTGGGCAGCGCCACTGTGTTTGGAGACCTGTCAAAACAAAGGCCTCATTGTATCATTATTGTAAAATGAAACTACCTATATTTAAAAAAAATATTTCTATTCTTTTAGTAGTTAGCTCTTTGACGGCAACCTTCGCTGATCCCAGCCGTCAAATGGTGACCAAAGATGACTCATTTAACAATATTTTAAATAACACAGTGTAGATTTTTGAAGTGAAAACTTTTTTAGCGGCGTTGTGCGCTTTTTGTATGGGGAAAAATGCTAAACTAGCGTCAGGAATCACGTGGCTGATCGAAAATTCGTAAGACGGATGTGCCGGATGGAGAGAAGATAGCTGGCGGCGGAAGTATCCCTCTCTCTTACTACGGGGCGCGTTGAAAATGGTGGAGCGTCATTTTATGACTAAACACTTGTGTCACCACCAGCAACGCGCTAATTTTGAAAATGGAACTAATAGCAGCGATCTCTTCGGTGAAATAATAGACTTATTTATACTTAGTGACTATAAGTTTAAATCGTAGAATCCGTGCATGTAGAAATTAAAAAGGCCACTGGCGCGAATTACAAACTGATTGAATTGCATGTGACTGTATAGTAATAGGAAAGAAATAATTTTAATCCTTTGCCGCTAATTTCAAAATATCAAAAATGCACAACGTTAATATTCAAGTTTTCACTTCTGCCGGCACTCCCGGAGTGCCAACCGATTTTTTTTATTTTAGAAATGTGACCCGTGTATTAAATTTTTAAGTACACGTCGAAGTTTTCTCTCACTAATTAGAAACCAAAGTAAAGCTAATTATAGCCCCAGGACATTATAAAAGAAAATTAATTACGGTCAGACCGAACTTTCTATTAAATATTTTAGTACGTAGTCCACCTTTTTTGTCTATAAAATGTTTAGTGATGTTTGTGACATCTAAGCTATAAAAGAAAAGAAAAACGTCTCTTCTGAGATTGTCTTGGTAGAATCCGACGTTTTCACAAAATATCCGACATAAAACAAATTAATTAAACTATACGCAGTCACAATAAACAAAAGAACAGTATTAGAGGGGAGACGGCACTAATGAAATGTACGAGTATCTTATTTTCGCATCGTTCGAATGCTGAAAATTAAATGATCCCTTTCAACTTCAAATTTTGTTTGGAAATATTATGTTTAATCAACATTGAGATGCTTTTAAAAAATTCTGCTGCAAAGCCAGGGATATCAGTGGGCCTATTATAAAAATAACGCACGCAATTGCGTAACGCAGTCACTTGGCCACGATAGTCGTCCGCAGTTCGTTGGTTGTAGTTATAACAAACATTTTGAATTTGGCTATCGTAGTCCATAGACTACTGAACGAACGATGTCGGATACGCTAGAGAGAAACTGTCAAACTCACGCAATCACTTCGCAATATCGCATACGAAAGTGATTTGTAATAGGAAACAATCAAAACGAAGCACGGACGCAGCTGCGTGTATCGTATTAAACTTTTCATAATAGATCCCCAAGTATCTGACTATCTTGACCATTGCACGCCACTGTTTAAAGAACTTAGGATTCTACCTCTACCTTGTCTCTATATATTTGAAATTTGCATATTTGTCAAGAATAATTCACATCTCTTTCCCTTACATGACACGGTATATAATAAAACTAACACTAGACGTAAGCATAAGCATAAATTACAGATCCCATTTCAGAAATTAAAAATATGCAGAAATAGTACATTTTGCAATGCTATACGAATCTATAACATGTTGCCAGTTGAAATAAAAGAATTGCCTACCAACAAATTTAAATATAAACTATTTGACATCCTCTTAGATAAATGTTATTACTCAGTTAACGAATTCCTAGAACATAAATGGCTGTAATTTATATTTTCTAATCTCAAATTAAATTGACATTGTACTGGCAGGTAATTACTATGACATTATTATGATTTGACATTTTATTACATTTGACATACTAAAGTTTGACATTTTTTTAGCATTTTAAATTATTTAATTGAGTTTTTGAATGAATTTATGACATAATTATTGAAATATTAAATGACAATAGATATATAATGATGGGTAATGAAAAATAATTGTAATATTTAATGATTATTGCTTTATGTATTGTTTTCCAAGTTTAATTTTAATATTTACTAATAACAGATTTCCACGCCCAACGGAGGCAGAATATGCAGATTTTATATTATATTTTACACCAATGTATACTACCATATTTTGGGAAATAAATGATTATGATTATGGTTATTTGTAAAATACTACTAGTATTGGGTAAATGTATAATATATGTTTAAATAAACTTCTAAGCTAGGACCTCACTGAATTAGTAGAAATAGAATTAGAGGTTACTATAGAATATATATATAGAATATAGGGTTAACCCACTCATTTCAATAAGAAGCGTTCATTAGTGGTTGTCTTTGCGTTAGATCTGTTTCCGTTTTGATCCGATTAGTTTTTGTGAGATTCAGTATTTTGGTCTTCTAATGACTTAACTAAGCCTATTAAGTTGAGGTAAAGAATAAGAGGCAACCTTTTTAGGGTTCCGTAGCCAAAATGGCAAAAAACGGAACCCTTATAGATTCGTCATGTCTGTCTGTCTGTCTGTCTGTCTGTCTGTTTGTCTGTCTGTCTGTCTGTCCGTCCGTATGTCACAGCCACTTTATTCCAAAAGTATTAGGACTACATCGTTGAAACTTGGTAGGTAGGTGTATTCAGTGAACCGCTTTACGATTTTTACACAAAAATAAAAAAAAATAAAAGATTAAGGGGGGGCTCCCCATACATGGAACTGAAACTGAAAATATTTTTTTTCATCAAACTAATACTTGTGGGGTGTCTATAGATAGGTCTTTAAAAATGACATTGAGGTTCTTAAGACTATTTTTTTTTAAAGTCAACCGTTTGAAAGATATATGCCGCCAAAGTGGTAAAATGTGTGTCCCCCCCCCTTTAACTTTTAAAGTAAGAGGGTAAAAAATCTAAAAAAAATATATGCTATAGATCTTAATAAACACTTTCAACGAAAATTGGTTTGAACGAGATATAGTAATTAGTTTTCAAGATATAGTACATTTTCCAAAACCGCAAATATAACTTTGTCATTCATACAAACACTGTGAAAAACAAAGTTATTTTTTCAGACGAAAAATGATAGCGGTATTAAAATATGATATGGTATAATGTACCTACGGAACCCTACTGCGCGTGGCCCGACACGCACTTGGCCGGTTTTTTGAGATAAACTTTCATGCTTATCCCACAGATATCGAATTCTATAAAAAATAAATAATAAAAATTCAGCTGACAACAAACCAATCTTGCTATTAATAAAATCATTTTGGGTGGTTAAAAATAACTCTATCTACTACACAAAGTACAGGCAGGAGGTTTTGATGTTAAACAACTTCTTTATTAGCCATTTTAATGTCTTGCCCTATTGTTATGTTTCAGTCATTAATATAATGATAATGATCCTCCTTTCACCTATACGTACCTAGTGTGGATTGGTAGTTATCGCTCACCATGGCAATAGCAGTCGGAAATGATTATTGTAAAAATAATTAGTACCAAATATAAGAAATAAGTATACTGACAGTCACCGAAATTCATTGCGGAAAATGGGTTTTCATGTAATTATGACTTTTGTTATGTAACATGGGTTTTCACATCAGAAAAAAAATTGGTAAAATGTAGCATTTGGGCTCAAAGTCTTAACCAATTCGCTATCTTAAATAGTGACTGGATCCAAGCATTTGAATACCAGAAGTTAAACAACGCTACTTGTTAAACCTGGAATAGTAGATTTTATAAAAGCTATGATGGTCAGATAATCACGCTTTTTGATGTTGATATGGGGTTAAAACGAACTAAAGCTCCGCTATTTGATACTTCTATCATGACTGTTTAGCAAACAAAATTATCGAATCTTACCATACTGTAATACTACTAGCATACTATAATATTCTGTGCTACTAGTTAGCTTATCTTACTTTCGAATGTTATTCTTTCGTTTGCAGCATAAAACCAGTATGAACTTCGCAGGCCAAATGTAGCGAAACGAACGTTCAGCTCTTCGTACTACCGTCTGAGTTCGAAATATTGATTACTCTATGGCAAGAGACTTTTCCTCTTTATATTGTAAGTTGTTTTTGGTAGCAAATATATAGCTTGTTTGTATGCATACCATATTTTTATGTAATGCAAGCTCCAATTGTACTTAACAGTAACGTTTTATACAAATGAATAAATGCACAACATCACATGCACGGCACTGGTCCTAAGGTAAGTAGGTAACAAGAGCGTTTGTGTTAAACAAAATAATATTAAACATTGATATGAATGAGGACCGAACAGGAATGTTGAAGGCTATATTATCAGAATCGGTGTTTAAGCAACTTGGCGATGAAGGTTTTTTATTTGCTATTCGTAAATGTGTGCTTTAAAGCCATACCGATCTCAAAGGGTGGGTACCCACTTAGGTTCGCGAACCTCCGCGCTCCGCGAACCTGCACCAAAAAAATTGTTTATGCTGTGCTGCAACAGTGCGCCATAGTGTGTACGTGTGCGAACATGTATGTGAACCTGGTTCACACACGTACACACTATAACCAAAGTGAAAATAAAATGTTTGCTAGGGCGCACTGTTGCAGGTTCGCGGAGCGCGGAGGTTCGCGAACCTAAGTGGGTACCCACCCTAACACTCAATTATAATCCACACAAAAACCGTTTACAAAACCGCTATAACAATGGAATGCGCTCTACGATTTCAGAATTGGCGATGGCAAGTATGTGCAAATCCAGTCTTATTCCGGCACCTCATCAACCTTGGATCGGTGCCAATGTAATTTCGGTACCATGTACAGTAAAATATTACTCGTGTCGCTTCAGGAAATAATTATGATGCGACCAGTGCACCTGAATGTGATATTCTAGGTTAGTATTAAAATAAGCAACCGGCAAAATAATTAAAAGTTGTACAACTACGCAAATCTATCAAAAAACTAAAACCCACAAAGATACAGAGTCATAAAAGAAATAGAAGTGCCATTTTCTCAGTAGTGGAGGTAATGATTTTAGGGTTTGTTGTGTCGCAGGGGAAAAATTAACAGGGATTTAAAAAATATTGTCACGGGAGAGAAAATTCACCCAAGGCACTACTGGTAGAGACAAACTGTAGTGCCTAGGGTGAAAAAGGTAAATTAATTCTTTATTAACGCCCTTAGTTATGTACACTGACGCATTCGCATGCAGAATCTTTCCGAAACCATTGCAAAAGCGAAACATCTGCGAAACATTATCAGTGAATTGACATGCATCGGTGTAACGACTATTTTACAGATAGGTACTAGCGGAACTGTACCGAAAAAAGACACAGTTTTGTCATCTCGCTAATAGTAGAGTAAGACATAGCATATTCGAAATGCTGCCATAAAATTGAATTTTTTTTCATCGTTTTGCTGCCGCAACGCGAACGCGTCACATCGGTGTACTAAGGGCGTACGTACCTAATGGTTTTAAAACTTGAGATTGGTAAAGATATTTACCAACCAAATTTTTTATCTGAGTATACCTACATATTTGCTCGCTTCATTGTTTGACCACTGATTTGAAACTACATTTGTAAAGTGGTTTTCAAAAAAAATATATTTCAAACAAACTGAACATTGGAATAGCACGGCAGAATTGTATTTTTATTACTTGCCTCAAATTGAATGAATGAAGAAACTCAATTCGAAAAGCCATCTTTGATTTTCTACATGGTTAATAGTATCATACTAAATAAAGCAACTGACTACTAAATTACACATAAGTATTAAACTATAATATTGAACATTAGTGTTCTGTAGGTATACATGAACTTTATTCAATAAATAAAGTTAAACAAGAGCATTGCATGTAACATAATACCACCCTTTAAAATGTAAATTATCAAAGTAAAGGTAGTACAGTAAGATAAATTTTAAACGCTAAGTATAAAAAGAGCACGATTGTCAAAAAGTGGATTGAGTAAACGATAATCGTATTTAGAACTCGTACGTAATCATTTCTATATTATCTTTTTTTTTCGTACACTAATTAACATTTTTAACATAGCTCTTTTTCTAACACAGGGAAGCATTTTGACCATTATTTATCTTGATTTATCCTATTAATAACTTATTATAAGCTCAAAAGAAGAAGCGAACTTTCCTATTATCCTCAAACACTGAGAAACAAACCATCTTACCTTAAAAACAACAACATCCAAACTACAACACTGCGAGCTTATTCACTACGCTACGGAGATGTATTTTGCCAAAGAGGAATTGAACACACTTGGTGCTGTACTAAAAGTTTTCATTGTAACATCTTAACTTATGCAATATACCGTCTTCTCTTTAATACTTCGCAACGCTCGATTACATTTAACGAGTCTATCTGGATGAATTTTCTTATTTGCTGTAAGCCGCCAGAAAATCGGATCTGGCAATTTTTAGACGGCGATTTCACACTAGACGAGCTTGATAGGCAAAGTTTCGTTGTTATTCCGAGTCGGAGTTATAAACAAAGGAAACACAGTCTTGCGTGGCGTAACAAGAAACACAATTTCATATTCTTCGAGGAAAATATCTCACTCCCCTAAGTCGCAATTAATGGAACAGGGCTTAATATTTTGTAACAATTACAAACTTCAAATAAAGTGTCAATAAATAACTTTTGGAAATATCAACAGTTGTGATAATAAGTTTGATTGATGCTCTTGCTAAAAGATCTTCTCTAGTCAGTTCAAAATCACCAAATATTGATTATACTTATCTATTGGAAATGATCGAAGATGAAAATAGCCAGTGATTAAAAACGACTACTTTGATTATTTTGAATTTTAAAGGTTTTGAAATCTTGAATATTGCTCCCGTCATTGTCACTAATATGACTTTTGATTTAAACTATGTATTTGCAATGGTTTACTAGAACATAAATACCATATAAATCTGTCTAAGTGAGCTTCTAACGGGGTATTTGTATGGGTGACTAAAGCCGCACAACTTTCGCCGCACGGCGAAAATCGACCGTATAAATGGCAATTCGCCCTAGGCTGCAGGTGACTGAACAAAATTATCTGATCCGGTGACCAAAACTGGAACTACGTTATTACATTATTGTTACCTAGGTTACGCCATCAACTACATAGACGACAGCGACGCCATCAAATGCGATTCTATTTTGGAAGCGACTTGCTAGGTGACTAAAGTCGACCGTCACAAGTGACTAAAATCGACTCATGTAAATAGCCTATTACTTACACGACAAGCTTACTTTGACTTTGTCACTTTCATATACCTTTAATCTCTTTCCCCTGATGTTATTAATTAAAAACGTAATTACAAAGTTCCTTTTAAAAGCTGCGCGTCACTTGTCTTTGACACTCCATTAATTAATACTCCGTCTCAATTTGACATAAACACTATCGCGTTTAAAATTTCCATATTCACGTGTGGTATTAAATTATTCGGCGCTATGCAATATTCTGGAAGATCGATCAAAACGGTCAATCATTAAACACTACAATGGCTGTGATAGCTTTGTGTAAGGGCTTTGTCCATTTTAGTAAGGTTATTGATGGCAAGAGTACTGACGCCCCGCTATCGATCTAGATGATTTCAATAACCCATCGACAAAAAGCTGTTGCTGTCATGGCCGTAATTTAATTTGAACCTAAACGGTTTCTGGGTGTGGTCATTATGGGGAACCAGGGAGCGTGTATTACGTGTCGTGAAGTAGTCTCTATTGAAAAAATGTGGTGTTGTTTTATAAGTTTGATCTAATTATAAAATGTAAAAGTTTGGTTGGTTTGGATATTTGTTACCTACTCAAGCAAAAACGGCAGAATGGATTTGGATGTTTGACACATATACACTAACATGATAAACAGCAACATTTGTTCTACGAATTTTCCGTAAGCAGACAAAAAAATTCGACTCTCCATACAAATGTCCGAACAGCTGATCGAGTTTTGTATGAAAAGTCGATTTTTTTGTTTGTTTCTGGAAAAGTCGTAGAACAAATGTTGTTGTATATGATGTTAGTAATCTACTCCTGCGAGGTTGTTGGTGTTTTACAAATGACCCTGTATAGTTTACTTATAGCTTGGATTAAAACATAAGTTTTTAGAGTTCCGTAGCCTATAGGGCAAAAAACGGAACCCTTATAAATTCGTCCTTAAAAAATAAAGATTGAGGGGGCTCCCCATACAAGGAACTGAGACTGAAAAAAAAAATTCTACAAACCAATACGTGCGGGGTGTCTGTAGATAGGTCTTTAAAAATGACATTGAGGTTCCTAAGACAATTTTTTCCCAAAGTCAACCGTTTGAAAGATATACACCACCAAAGTGGTTAAATGTGTGCCTCCCCACTTTAACTTTGAAATAAGAGAGTGAAAAATCTAAAAAAAATATAATACTGTAGATCTTCATAAATACTATCAACGAAAATTAGTTAGAACGATATATAGTAATTAGTTTTTGAGATATAGCACATTTTCCAAAACCGCAAATAATAACTTTGTCATTCATACCAACACTGTGAAAAGAAAGTTATTTTTGCAGACAAAAAATGATAGGTGGTATTAAATATGGTATGCCTAAATAAGGTAACTACGGAACCCTATGGCGCGTGGCCCGACACGCACTTGGCCGGTTTTTTTTTATCTCTGTCGAAGATTTTCTGTCGAAGTCGGGATTTTCTGAATGTCCAAGCAGACGAAGTCGAGGGCGAAACAATTCGTATGTTTCAAGAGAGATTTAGATTACATGAATATGACCATGAAATATACTTGATACATATTAATTTTTTTAGAAAAGTTTGGTAACTATAATCCCGTTTTTACGAAATTTTTGATCATACCTGCAGGCATTTTCTGTCAGAATTTTCTCAGTGAGAAAGTATCAGTGGGCTTCTGTTTTATATTGAAAGGAAAGAACTATAACTTATTCTAAAGACAATAAACATCGTATACCTACATAGTTAACAAAATGATTACCACATATTTTATAGTGATAGTAACTGTGATATGTAATTGGTGCCCAAATTCTGTAAATAGGCCGAACCACTCACAGCAAATGGCATACTAATTATTATTAATGATAGGTAAGTTATATAGAAAAGTAGGTTGTGACGTACTACCCTTACCCAGCCTGTTAAGGAATCTAATTTGGCGCCCATCAAATTATTAAGTAAACAATTGAAGTTTCTGTGTCCCTATTATCTTTAATAAGTTAAGTAGGACATCAATTTGGGATAGTTGTTAGTAGGTGTATGTTTAATGGCACATGAAAGTTTATTTCGACGTGACTTGTAGGTTCATACAATGTCTAGATCTACATTTAAACACTGCTTACACCCAAAAACATTATTATATTTTATCATACTTAAGTATTTATATAAGGTCCTTCTTAAATAGTGCACACAATTTTAAAGGGTCAATGTACTCATGCATACAAACAACTTTTATTATGGTACCAACATTGAAATCGCGTAAAAAAATCAGCTGTTCCATAGAAAATTTAAAATCGAATAAATCAAAATATATGGAACAGCTGATTTTTTTTCGCAATTTCAATGTTGGTACCATAATAAAAGTGGGTTGTATGCATGAGTATATTGACCCCTTAAAATTTTGTGCACTATTTAAGAAGGACCTTATATTTCGAAGTAGTGTTAATTTATCTATACTAAAGATATGTTATGATGACACGACATATTATTTTTGAAACGAAAGATAATCAATACAAAATACAGATACGGTTTTGAGAATGTCAAAGTAGTCGAATATTAAAAGAAAATCATTACCGCTAGAGTACCTTAGGAATTTGACTGAATACGTTAGTGTGCGTATCAACTAGGTAACCTGCAGATTACTGGGTAGATACGATCCGATACCGTGCGAATTTTTATTAAAGGAGCATATTTCTGCACTTTACCTAGTTGATCTGCATATTAACGGATGCTACACCGTTGAATCGTGAGCGAAAGGGCCAAGGCTTCAGGAAATTCAAGTCAAAGACCTCCATTGATTTACAAAGATTTTCTGAGGTTCCACTCCTCGCAAAAGTAATTTATTTATTTAAACTTCACTGCATATGAAAATACATTGGCGGACTTAATGCCTTAGGGCATTCTCTAATAGTCGACTGGAAAGCCACTGGGTATCTGCAGACCTGCCTCCTTATTGTCTAATTTTCAAAATCTATCGCAATCGTTTTCGTTTGACAGATGGATGTGACACATTGCTGCATTTTTTTTGGTATGTTTTTATTTGTGCCAAAAAGAAGCATGGGATTTTTGTAACACATTGTATTAACATTATTGAAAATATTCCTATGGGACCAACTCTAAAATCGCCAAAAAAAATTCATGCAAAAAATTTATAAAGAAAATATCAAAATGTATGAAACTGTTGATCGGAATTTTATCGCGATTTCAGAGTTGGTCCCATAGTAAAAGTTGTTCAATTTGATGGTCCCCTATCTACCATATTCGGCATTCCGTCATTTTAGTTGTACCTATATAATTTTAACAATGGAACCAACTCTGAAATCGTGTTAATTCTGATCAACTGTTTCATACATTTTGATATTTTATTTATTAATTTTAGTATGAAATTTTTTTTGGCGATTTCAGAGTTGCTCCCATAGGAAAAGTCGTTAAGTTTGATGGTTCCTATCTACCCTATTCAGCATTACGGGTTTTATTGCCTGTATAACTAAAACTATTTGTTCATAAATAACTATAATGCTTCCTTGATAATAATATATTATGCAGATATCGAGTGCTCCGGTAATAGGTTCATACAGTTCCATTAATTGTAATTAATTGAAGTGTTGTTAAACATTTAATAAGTATTATCTAAGTACTTACTTTAATTGATGAAATAGAACACTAAAGACATAAATAAGTAAGCATGTAGCCTTTTTAGGGATCCGTACCCAAAGGGCAAAAACGGGACCCTATTACTAAGACTCCGCTGTCCGTCTGTCTGTCTGTCTGTCTGTCACCAGGCTGTATCTCATGAACCGTGATAGCTAGAAAGTTTAAATTTTTACAGATGATGTATTTCTGTTGCCGCTATAACAACAAATACTAAAAACAGAAAAAAAAATATTTAAGGGGGGCTCCCATACAACAAACGTGATTTTTTTTACCGTTTTTTGCTCGCTATTAATAACGACTGCAGGTAGACAGTTGAAATTTTCACAGATGATGTATTTCTATTGCTGCTATAACTATAAATACAAAAAACAGAAAAAAAATATTTAAGGGGGGCTCCCATACAACAAACGTGATTTATTGCTGTTTTTGGTACGGAACCCTTCGTACGCGAGTCCGACTCGCACTTGGCCAGTTTTTTTTTAATTGACAAAATGTTTATAATTTTGATATTGTTGTGAAATTTTTATTACCTATACTCTCACAGATTGTGAGTAAGTATGGTCATCAAAATTAAGGTAAGTATTTTACAACGAAGCCTTAAAAATATGTTAGTTAAGTCTACTAAAGGAACCACATTCAAATTGGCTCAACTCCTTAAGTATGATTCCATAGCGTAATCTAATATTGTAATTTAGCCCAATTATTTACGTGTAAAATACGAGAATATTTGTTGTTGTAACGAAACATAATACATGTGTAACTTTTTGTACCAATAAAGCTTAATTAATGCAATTAAAACATTGGGTAGTTAGGTAGGTACCTATTAATTTAAACTTGCATAGGCAAAGGGAATGTTCAGTGAAATAAACTCTCTCTATATTGTGACTTAATGACCCGACTGGACATTCCGGCAATAGGACCTAACGTGCCTAAAGTAAAATAATATTTACCTACTTACTTCCGAAAATGCTTGATGCTTTACTTTATTACGAACTTTTTTGAGTAAATCTATACCTACATATTATAAAACTCTAAATTAATTGATTCATTCACTAATTCATTGTTGGGATAGGCGTAGAACTCAACGGCTGAAGGTAGAGTCACCATTTTTGGAGGGTATCTACCCTACATCATGAAAGGTACCTATCTAGGTACCTTTTATGATGTAGATGAGCACTAAGAAAGGATTTCAGAAAATTCCCGTTATACAGGGTGCTACAGTGTGTTCGTGTTGTTAGTAAGTGTATGTTTAATGGTACATGAAAGTTTATTTTGACGTGACTTGTGGGTTCATACAATGTCTAGGTCTACCTACATTATAACACTGCTTACACCCAAAAACATTATTTTATTTTATTATACTTATTTATATTTCGTACATCATCATAAAAGGTACCTATCTAGGTACCTTTTATGATGTAGATGAGCACTAAGAAAGGATTTTAGAAAATTCCCGTTATACAGGGTGCTACGTGTGTTCCAGTTGGTATGGGAATTTGTATAGGGCTGAACCATTTTTGCTCGAAGAGATACCATTTTTGGAGGGTAGATACCTTTCATGGTGTAGGTGTGCACTAAGAAAGTATTTTGGAAAATTCCCGTTATATTATTAAGATATTTTAATAAAAACGTCTTTTGCTGTCTCTATTAACAATCATAATATTTATTACGCATCAGTAAATAAAATATAGGTTATGTATGTAGTTGAAACGATGTGCAAATCCACCTAAAGCTTCCAATAACAAAAAAATCCTGGCTCATGACGCCTTCACATCCGTAAAATTAGGTACATGCACACTGGTATCCCGCAATCCTTTAAAAATATATGAGATGTGGTGTAAATCTGACGGTCGGGCCCCTTGCCAAATCCATTCGCATTGCAGAAAGATGAGCCATAAAAGTGATGCATATTACATTCTGGATATGTATGTTTTTAAGCGTAACAATTCTCATTTGTTAAACTAAGTATTTCTATTTTTAAAAAACCATCTTGAGATACTCGTTCAATGCTGTAAAGGCTATAATAGAAAAAGAAGCCTGATAGTCACTGCTTTATTATCATAATAAAAATACATATATTCTATTCTGATTTAGAAGAAAAAACGAGGTAAGCATTCCAATTCTACCAATTTAACCAAACGTAACTGATTTGAAATCGAAACTTTAACAGGTTTTAATAACCAATTAGTACATGAATTTATTATCTTTTCTACATTACGGTAGCTTTGACATAGAAAAATTGTGGTTAATTACGATAAAGTTATCATAATTACAGCAAACAATGAACCTTGACTTAATAAATAAATAATCAAACTTTATACATTTAGGTTTACCACCATAATAGGTTTACCTTACTACACAGTTATTATGTGATATTCAAACTCGATTTAAAACTTACTCAGGTGACGGTGTCAAAGTTTTTCCTATAAAAGTACTCCTATAATCTGATTCAACTTAGTTCGTTTCACTATCAGCTTCGTTGGCGGTGGTCATACCGTCTTTTTCAGTTTAAATTTCACAAAAAAACTACCCTTTATAGTACATTACTGCCGCGGTCAATAATGACTGCGTTGCTGGCAGCGATGATGACGGCCAAGAGCGGAGCTTAGCGCAGGTCCAGGCCGTCACAGCGCGGTCAGCATTGCAGCCCTTGATGGACAAGCTAGAATAAAGGCCGAGACCGGAGGTCGAGGCCTTTATAGCGCGGACAGCAAGGGTTGCAATGATGACCGAGCTTGAAGGCCGAGAGCGTAGTTAAGCTTAGCTCGAGGCCATCATAACGTGGCCAGCAGTGCAGTCATTGTGGACCAAGGCTTGTATAGTACTTTACTCAAAAAATGCGAATACTGCCTACTATACCTACTATAGTAGGTACTTATAACCTAATTTCGAAAAAATACAAAAATGCAAATATCTCAGAAACGGTGCGTCGGAGCCAAAAAATAAGGTTTTTTTTGATCCCCTTTGTAACCATAGAAGTAGATAAGGGGTATTGAATGAAAGGTCAAAAAACGGTCAAGTGCGAGTTTTTTATATTTTTCCATACTAATTTTATGTAAAAGTACAAAAACATCATCTAGGTACAACAATACAACACCCGCGCAGATATAGAATGGGATTCAAAATGGCGGCTCACCGCGCTTACCACAACGAGTGTGACTGAGAGAGCGATAGGTGTGGCGTTAAGTGTGCGAGCGAGAAGTGAATATGAACGAGACCATTTCTAATCCCATTCTTTATCTGCGCGGGTTGTACAGTGTATTTTTCACCTAACTATGTTTGAAAAAAACTCGACAATAATGGATTCTCAAAGGAAATTGCTGGTGGCTAAAACTCGACAATAATGAAATCCCATACAACTTTGTTGCATCACCATCGGAGGACACCGGCAAGCTCGACTTTGTTCAAAGAAGGTTGTCAAAATAATGACCATATTACAAGCTTTTTTGAGTAAAATATTTTTTGCAATAACTCGGTTTGATGACACAAGAATTTGGTATTCATACCAAACATACATGGTGTTTCAAAGTAAATTAATTAATGTACGTAACTCGCAATAACGCTACGTAGGTATGAGGAATATCGAGCTTTGATGAATACGTGTTTATGTAGATGGCTCTACTGGGAATACATTTGACTACCACACAATACTCAATAGTACCGCATACGAAATGGCCACTTTCCTACTTCACGAAATTGACTTTACATCTTTCGATTTTATTCGTGATATAGACAATAAAGTGTATTAAAATATGAAATTGTAACATTGCGATGCAAAGAGTAAAATGTTCGTAGAGTGCGCGCAAAGGTTACTAACTTGGTGATGGATAATTTAAATAAAAAAGTTTCAAAATTGAGCTAACTCACATTAAACACGCCATTTACGTCTACGTTTAACACAAAGTACCTTTATGTTATAATGCGACGTATTTTGATGATCGATCGTGAGTGCCCCACAGCTTACAAAGCGTGCACTTGCTAGTATTTGAATCTATGTTATCTATGCTTTCATTGCACATGAAATCAAAACATTATTCATACTGTTTCCGCAAGTTACCTCATGGATACCTAACTCTGTCGCTTAGAAAGTTAATATTTTCCATTTCAATGGGTCATCACCGTCCTCATAATTCGCACTCGATTCGAAATTTCCCAACTTGCGGTGTCCCCGTTGACATCAGCGACGGGCGAAATGTTAATTTATTCTAAAAGATAAATCGTCCGGCGCTAAAGTGTTAACAATCCAAGTGAAAAAGTTTCAAGGGTTGAGTGATGTTCATTAACTTTGTTACTACTTCTAATTTCAAGTTGGAAGCTTTCAGTAAATATTTATTTTATTTGAGACTCGAATTTAATATTTTCTTTTTTAATGGACGATGGTTTAAGGTGCCATTATAAACTAGTCTTAACCTAGGCCAAGAACAATATTATTTTCAGCAGTCGTAGATATTCTTTTGTAATTGAATCTGAAGAATAAAGTTTGTAGATAATAAACTAATGAAAAGCGATTATGATTAAATTTTCGTTAAATATGTTAATGCATTTTTAATAGCTTTTTTGTAAAATCTCATTTTACTGGTAATCATCAAATAATCACAGTACCACACATTACAGGTATAAATAAAATGTTTATAACAATCGTATCTTATGCTATTAGAAAAGTTAGACAGTTAACAGATGAAGAAACTGCCAGATTAGTGTATTTCAGCTATTTTCATAGCATTATGTCATACTGTATTCTTTTGTGGGGGATAGCAGCCGATATAAATACTATTTTTGTTTTACAAAAACGAGCAATAAGAGCTATTTATCAACTAAGTTCTAGAACATCTCTTAGGGATAGATTCAAAGAGATTGGTATATTGACAGCAGCATCACAATTTATATTAAACTGCATACTTTTCGTGCGTCGCAATATTAACTTATATACAGAAAATAGTGATTGGCACAATCGGAACACCAGAAATAAATAAATTAATTAAATTAAAAATTAATTAAAATTGTTTATTTCAAGCAAATTAGCCCATATTACAAACAAAACAAAAATAATCATAGAACACAACAAAAGATTCGTCACTTTAATATTTGCTGTTAGGCAACACATGCACCATACAGCAATGACGCATGTACTGGCAGTCAAATCTGCTCGCGAACACGCTCAAGATGCTGTTAGAGCTGGCCCGAGTCCTGCGCACCAGGGATGTACACCGTTTCCGCATAATGGTGTAGAAACAGTCGACCTGTGCATCGGCGAACATCCCTGACGCGCTGCAGAATCGGGGCAGCCCCATCAGCACCCTGAACGCGTTGTTATACTGAACACGTAGGGCGCTGTACTGTTTTTGCGTATGATTTACCCAAAGGCTGCTCGTGTAGAAATTGGTACAGTATGCCCGAAAAGGTTCGTTTAACTTCTGCCGAGCTACGAGCAAACCTTCGGGCTACCATGTTCGCTCTTACAGACAGCGCCCTACGCGCTCTTTCTATGTCAACATCATCGTTCAAGTCGGAGGTAATGATATGACCCAGGTATTTAAACTGGTCCACCCATCGGAGCGGTGTTCCATATAATTTTATGGGAGGGATGGTGGTCAGACACTTCCCTCTAACCCGAAAGACCATGCATTCACTTTTTAGGCCGTTATATATTAAGCCGTGTTCGAGGGTGTACCTTACACAAATTTTGAGGACCTTTAAGGTACCACAGGACCACAGACTGATGCACTCAGCAACACCATGTCATCGGCATAGTTTATATTATTGACTGGTACATCATCTATATGACAGCCGACACGGCTGCCGCTGAGCTCACCTATCAGTGCATCAATGTACAAATTGAATAGACTGGGCGAGGTCAACCCTCCCTGCCTCACCCCGCATTCCATCTTATATGGCTCCGAAAAGGCACTCGACCATCTCACAACATTGACCTGATTTTGATACATGATACATGATAAAGAGAAACTTGTAATGCCTCAGTATAGATAAGAAAAAGTCCGTGGTTCTTTCATAGGTCTTGGTATAAAGTTTTATAATAAAATTCCAAGTAATATTTTGGATTTACCATTTGAAAACTTTAAGACTCATGTAAAGAATTGTCTTCTCAAAAAAGGATACTATACTGTTAAAGATTACTTAATTGATAAAACACCTTGGTCGTAGATTTTTCTATTCTATGTGAAAATTGAGAGAATTGTCCTACCTACTTAAAACGTATTGTAAGCTTTTTGACTCGACGCCTTAATGCGGGTAGCTTTAGTATGTCATGCTCACTTTAAACATTTCTGCGGTGGTGTCGTGTGAGGTGGGTCGTTACGTTCCCTCAAATATGGTTGAGCGAAGCGATGGCTAGTTCATGCGTCATGCTCGTGAACGGGTGCTGCCAGTGGGAATGGGTCTGCTTCTGTCTGCTTGTACTAAGGGCGTCGCATATATTTTTTTCTTCATGTTTAATATTATCAATCTGTATGGCACTTCTTACTCAAAACATAAAATTAATAACTTATCCTTGTTTTGATTTCTCACTTTTTTATTGCTAATGACTAAAATGATTATTTTGCTTTCGTAATATTTTTTCGTATTTTTTCGTCTATAGTTTTGTAAGAAAAGGCCTATGAAAGCTTTTGGATATTAGTTTTCAATTCAGTGCCTTAGGATGGGTAGCCTAAGTATGTCATGCTCTCTTTAATCATTTCTGCGGTGGTGTCGTGTGGGGCGGGTCGTTACGTTCCCTCAAATATGGTTGAGCGAAGCGATGGCTGGTACATGCGTCATGCTCGTGAACGGGTGCTGCCAGTGGGAATGGGTCTGCTTCTGAGTACCTATCTTAACGCATATTGAATTGTGAGAATTGCGTTTTTACTTTTTATGTCTTGCATCAAGTGTTTTTTGGTTCGAGTAGCAGACAGCGTGATTTCTCAACTAGTTGAAAGTTATTTACTCTCATATTTACCTATCTGAATGTAGTAGATATATTTAATTTTAACCTACCTACCCATTGTGTGCAAACTTTTGTTAATTATTGTGATGGAAAATGACCTCACTTTAAACGTGGAGCTCATTTTTCAACGTTGACGACTCTGTATAAAATATACAGGGAGAAAAAAGCAGCCCTTGACGAGTGTCTTGCCGGTTCTTCTTGTTACAAGGTCTCCCGCTTAGGGTTTGCGAACCGATGGCGTAGCTTCTATGACATTCACAAGTGCTTGTAACAGCCTAGACTGAATAAATTATTTTGAATTTTGAATTTTTGAATTTTATCGTATAGTAGTTGTAGCACACATATATTTTTATTTTTTGATATAAACTCGGACTTACGACAAATTTCACTGTCGTTTACAATTTTTATAACCATTCCGCAACGGACGTAAGCGGAAAGTGGTCAAAATGTTTATTTTTTATTTCACGAGGGAGAATTAAAATATGATTTTTAAAGTTACAATAACTTGTACAGATCGCATGAGTGGAGTTGAGACATACTTCCGCGCAGACTGCCACCCTGCGCTGCGTCGTTTACCCAACTTCATAAACTTTGTATAGCTCAATATAATGTTTAATAATGTTTGGAAAGTTTCACAATTGTTTCTTGTTTTTGAAGTGCGGAATGCCATGAGCATTATGACCGAAATAATTAGAAAAAATATTTCTGGTTTGTGTACAACCGCTGTTCTTGATACGCTGCGCTTTAGCGATTGTAAGAAATTGGGTGATATATTTAACTATTTACTATTAACTACTACTATTAAGTATTTCAATGCATTGTATACACTAATACACAGTTTTATCACATAATAAGAACTAAAATGCAGCAAATTGATTGAAATCAATTATGTTGTAGGTGATGTACATTTTAATTAAAACCTGTCCAATCTCCTTGGACATTTAGAAGCCTCAGCTCAACAAGGATTAATCGTAGGAAATTAACTTGGACATTGTTATAGTCGAATGCTCATATTGACCTGATAGATATACATCATAACGTGTCAAATTGTCAATTAGTGAGCTTACTGTCATTAGACTGGCGAAATCGGTTTAAGGAAAGCCAAAGCAAATAATTGAACTTGCAAGCACCCAAGTAACCATGCGATTCTGATATACTTACATACTAGCGGCCGCCGTCGAGTTCGTCCGCGTGGATCCTAAAGAAACTTTGATCAAGTTAAACACACACACACACACACACACACACACACACACACACACACACACACACACACACACACACACACACACACACACACACACACACACACACACACACACACACACACACACACACACACACACACACACACACACACACACACGTAAGATGCTAGTACATTTACATTCTGTAGATACTAGATTGTAGTCTCAACTACATCTTTAGATTTTAAAAGTGATTAACTTTGACTTTGATTTTTGAATCTCCAAGTTAAGCTTTCAACCTTTACAAAAAATAATGACGATATTTGATAATGGGAACTAATGATTATTTATACACTTTCTGGTCTGCGAATAACTTTAGCAAACATTTTATTAGAATTACCGTTCTGTATGCTCTAAGGAATTACCTATAACCTGTACTTTAATTTTCTGTTAAACATTCATAAAACATTACCGAACTAGCTAAAATGTCTTATGTCAACATTAATTTTATGCCATTTCGACTTTTGTTTTACACAGCTGAAATTTTCCTTGTATTTATTAAATAACAACATTCCCGAGATTTATGAATGTAAGTTACGGACATTTCATTAGGTTACTCTCTTGTGTAGCAATAGGTGTCGTTATTAAACTGATTTAATGTAAGCAACAATAGACTTTATGCCTTAGAAATACAGTATATTATTGTTTAACGGTTAGCCCATGAACATTAGATGACACAAACGTTGCTTATTAGCCACAGTTGATTGCTGTGGTAGATTGGATGGGGACCTGAGTACACAGCGCTAATACTAATCATGCTACCTGACAGATTATGTTATATCAATATCAGATTATTTTGTTACCGCTAATAATTGGACACTATGATTTATTACGGTTTGGGAATCGACGACCTTTTTTGTGGGCTGTGATAACGGTTGACTGGTTAGGATAGCAAAACAAAAGTCAACCATTCATTTTGCTATAATAACTGTCTGTTGAGCTTGAACCACATAATAGATAGACAAGTACTACCGCACAGAAAGGAAACTCTCCGCCCCGCCCCATAATCAATTACCTCACCCCACAGCGCAAGTTCGTGTGCCGAATAGTGTGCTCATTCAATAGCCCTAGACTTCACGCACACAGTTGTGCGTGTACAAATACGTCACTGTGTAGCGTCTGTGTAATCGTATCGGGTAGCTTCAGTCCCCCGTGACCACGGCAGCTGCAAAGTTACCGAAACGTCGGAAGACCAAAAATCAAACCAAATACTAACTAATTACCAAAGTACTTTAAATAAAACCGCGCTAGTATCCGTTAAAATTATTTTATTTCATGTTCAAGTCTTGTATGGAGTGCCCGGGGTGTGCTTGAGCGTCACATTTTGACTAGGTACTATGATGTAAAATTTTGCATACTTGCTTGCTGACATATTGAACTCAATATTCTTGTCAAGTGATGGCTTAACCCTCTTAATTTCTATGTTTATAAAGTTTTAGGTATGTTGAATACGCAGTATCATTTAAATTTCAATTCAATCAGAATGACTGCTGGTCTTGGGGGCTACTCAAATGGCCACTTTTCTATTCGTTCGCCAACTTAAAAATTAAAAATAAGCCATAAACTCCAAAATTACGTATTGTAGGCTTCTCAATTCCATACAATACAACAATGTCTGTGATTTACATAAACTTGCGACGTGTGACTTGATCGTTTAATTGCTTATTTTTAAGCTTTAAGTTAGCGAACGAATAGAAAAGTGGCCATTTGAGTAGGGGGGCTGGTATGGTTTGCAAATATTTAAATTATTATGTTTATATTGACGTTTAATCTTACTATCCCACAATAGGTATTATAAATATGAAAGTTTGTGGGTTTGGATGTTTGTTCCTCAATCACGCAAAAACGGCCGAATGGATTTAGATGAAATGTGGCACACAGATAGTTTATTTATAGCCTGGATTAAAACATAGGATGCTTTTATCCCGGTCAAAGGTTCCCTAGGGTTTTTTTTCGAATATCCACGCGGACGAAGTCGCGGGCGGAAGCTAGTTAGGTGATAATACTAAATGATGATAATAGTAATTTATTAAAATATAGGTACTTGCGTATTTTGTTTAATAAGATTAACAATAATCAATGTAATTCATGCTCCAAATATTATGATTATTTACATTTTAAGTCCTGAAAACATTATATCAAACCGTACATTCATTGGTATGTTACATAATCTGTAAGTACAGTGTGTTTCATTAAATAAATATATACATTATATTATATTATTATCCATTTCTATCAGCTTTAGGTACGCTTATAAATAATATTAAAGAAAGTAGCAGGAACGTAAAATAAGCTGTAAAACATGATTTATGTGTATAACGGAGACATTATTTTGTATTTTACGAGGCGTAAAATGACCTGCTACATTGCGTAATACTGGCTTTTAGAGATCCATTTATATAGAAGTCGTATATTAGTTTAGTTATATAATAAAAATTACAACTGGTATTTTTAGAAATGAGATTTAGGTGTGTTGCCTCCAATAAAATGTAATATATGTATATCTCGTAAAAAAATGTGCGAAAATATTCTTCAATCATTAAAGTATTATTTTGATGAAGGTAAGTAAGTAGTCATATTTACTTAAAGTTAGCGTTAATATGCGTTGATACACAATGAATAATCTAGAATTGATTTTCATCTTATTTTTGAAACATAACATTTTGTTGACAAAGTGACATCAGGCGCTCGAGTCTTTTGTGACCACACCTAGTTAGCTTTGCATGTCAGTTAATAGAATAACTAGTCCATTTCATTCAAAAAGGGTTAACAGAACCAATTAGCCATCGAAAACATCGCTAACTGACATTTAGAGGCTGGGCGGGACTATTTGTCATTAATTTGGGGAATGAGGCGACAGCAACACAGGCGCGGCTTGCAAACAAATTAATAACTGTATCACTATTAAACGGTAATGCGAGACAATGTTTATTTACTGGCTGTTATATTAAAGTGATGTTATAATAATTTTCTTTTGAGTATGCAAGCAGATATTAGTTATTTATGCAACTGTACTATAACGAGGGGTATTAAAACACGAATGTGGGTTTATCACATGAGTGTTTTAATAGAGAAGAACCGATGGCCATTGGGGCGGAAAGGTTCTGGAATGGCGACCGCGCACCGGACGACGCTCCGTGGGTAGGCCCCCGACAAGGTGGACCGACGATCTGGTGAAGATTGCCGGAAGCCACTGGATGTGGGAAGTGCAGGACCGATCGTCGTGGAAATCCTTGGGGGAGGCCTATACCCAGCAGTGGGTGTCGTGCGGCTGATATGATGATACATACAAGACTTTATCTACACCCATTTTATTTTTATTTTTATTAGGGAAACAAACAATATTTTAATACATGTGGATTAAAAACACCCATGATATTTATCTAAACCCTCTATGTATCCTCTATAAAGGTTTTGATTTTGACTTTGTCTTTGACTTTGACTTTCCTCTCCCTCCTCGTCATTATGTCTTCCGCAAGAGTGTTATAACACTCTTGCGGATCGAAACTTTATAATGTTGTACTGTACCCTTAGCACGAACAGCTATCGAGAAAAATAACGCGCGTAAAATTACTCGAATCCTACAATTTTGTATGGAAATTTGTACAGCGCCACTACGTCCGTAAACGGAACTATGATTTCAAAGCACGAAACATTTTGACATAAGGTATCGAGTAGCCTTCGAATCGAGTTCGAATAGTAAAGTTACAAATTGTATGGAAATCGGTAACACGAACCCACTTTTGACATACGGTATCGAGAAACTCGCATGCTGGCTATCGACAACTTACTCACTGACATTTTTTCAGTGAGAATCATTTCGAGCGACTTTGTATTATTTATTATTAAAATTTAAAAGCATATATGTAGTAACAAAAATTAAATTTGAGAACTATGACATGTCCGCTGAATTATCCACAGGCAATATTACTTAAATTGTTCTCATTATACAAAGAAATTTGTAAAATAAAAATCTCGTAATTTTATGCTATCCACGGTTTCCCCCACATCCACCATACCTATATTTTAGCAATATTTTAGAACTTACCTACAAAACTCAAATAAAACGAGAGGATATGGTGTTATACGTTTTATATTTGTTTTCAGCAACAACATTACACAGTTTGTACACAGTTAATTATATTTCATTAAGGTATTAAAAAAATAAGACCTTAAAACTATGACGAAAACACTAAATATAACAATGCAAACATAATAAAAACATAAGTCTTTAATTTGTCGAATCTCCAAACACTATTTAAGCACTAATTCCGATGAAATTCACATATTTTCATAGCACGTTCAAAAGTTTTATTGTTTATGTGTAAACAATTTCTTATTCATTGACGATAATCCATTGTTATTCTTCAAGTTCATAAAAAATCGTCAATTATAACAATTTGATGAAATTATGACACATTGTAGTTTACTCCTAGGTCATAATATTATTTCCTCGCGATTGTATTATTTGTTAGCCGACACAGATAAATCAATTTAGACAAAAACAAAATAAAGAAATGGCTTTACGGCTTTCTATTTTAGGTTATATTTTTCATTAAATCACAGGATGAGAAAGAAAGAGAGAAGGAATAGACACACTCTTCTTTTTCAAACCAATCACGGGCAAGGTGCAATGACCGTTCAAAACCATGGGCAAAATCATGCATAAGTTAAATATTTATAATAATAATTTGCAAATTAATTAAAGTTATTAAATGAAATAAATATTGCAAACAAATTTATTATTAATAATAAGAACAATAAACGTAAAATTGTGATGATAAACAATTTTATTAAATTTTAATTTACATATTTATGATTTACATAGATAATAAACATGGTTTTTGAACGCACCTTGCTTCAATTGGATTGATAATTGGATTGTGTCACGTTAGCTTTATTTATCGCTACTATCGAGTTGACGTTAGCCAGCTCTGTAAAGTTCATGATGCCGATTTTGCTAGCTTTCGTATCGAGTACGTTTTCGAGTAGTATTTATTTACGCGCGTAAGATTTCTCGATAGCTGTTCGTGCTAAGGGTACTGAATTTCATAATGCAACGCTCGCGCGTGGGCGCGCGGCGCTGCAGGACCAGCTCTCGCTCGGGATTTTGTAATGATGGCAATAAGCTAACTGTTTCAGAACCCCTTACAGAAGATTTAAAGCATGGGTGTAGATAAATGATTTGATAGCATTCATAATTTTTTTAACTTTATAAAAAATTGCTCCCAAAAAGTATTAAACTTGCCTTCGTCCTGCTATAGGCCCAGATTCGGACTCGGCTCTGGGATAGTGCATAGTATATTATATTAGACCATAGGTTTAGGGTTCAAATTCTAGTAGAGCTGGTAAAAGTAAGATAGGTCTTTTGTTTATACACCATATCCGAATTCGCGGCGCGATTATACTGCTACATAAGCAATCGACGAATGGACGAAGAAATGCAGGATCAGCGAAAAGTACAATATGTAAACATTACGCAGACGTGACGTCGCACTACGTCAAGCTTAATATCAAGACAGAAATGTATGGAGACCTGACTCACGATATCGAAGTTTTCTAAGCACTTCGCATAAATACAAATTCCAACTTCAAGCAGTTGGACCGCGGTCCCCGAGCACAGACACCAAGCTCGGTGGCAGTATTTCCCTTTTCGCTGAATATATGGTGAAGAGATCCTGCCTCAACACAGGTGTATAAACAAAGTACCTAACTAACTTCTACCAGCGCTACTAGAATTTGAACCTTAAACCTATGTTTTAGTATATATATATATATATATATATATATATATAATGCCTAGGCATTGTATACAATGCCTGGCCCTTTTAGGCAATGTATGAAATATAATGAATATTGATATCTATTTCACACATTACCTAGGCAGTGTATACAATGGCTCGAGGGGGGCTCGAGGGGGCTCGAGGGGGGCTCGAGGGGGCTCAAGGGGGGCTCGAGGGGGGCTCGAGGGGGGCTCGAGAGGGGCTCTTTGGAATCGAACCTGCTTCACTCCTGTAGGTCCCGCGTATAGGTTAGAAATTTAAGGCGAGCGCGGAGCGCAGCGGAGCGTGAGCCTTAAATTTCGAGGTTATTTTTTTATAACAGACAACAGAAATTTGAGTTTGTAATCGAACCTGCTTCACTCCTGTAGGTCCCGCGTATAGGTTAGAAATTTAAGGCGAGCGCGAAGCGCAGTGGAGCGAGATCCTTAAATTTCGAGGTTTTTTTTTTATAACAGACATACGAAATATACTTATTTTACACATTGCCGGTGGACCAGCAGGCATTGTATACAATGCCTAGGCAAAGTATAAAATGAATTATATTTCATACATTGCCTGATCGTTTCAGGCATTGTATACAATGCCGGATTATACACATTGCCGGTAACATATATATATACTATTGTACTATGTGAAAACAAAGTACTTATCTAGAAGAAAAAGAACAAAGAATGTGTTTTTCACACTATAGCCTATTTGTAATATTACTTCACTAGCCTTATCACATTGACATTTTTCTTAGAACAAATAAGTAAACTTTTGTATCCACGATTAGTTTACGATTTCTGATTACTTACGGAATAAATAATGAATAAAAGTTTTCCGCAATACCTATTATTTCATACCACGAAAAAATCTATTATAATACAATTTTTATACACAGTCATTCGATCCCAAAACTTAGAATTCGTTCGAAGGTTACCTACTTTTAGTTTGTGTTTTGCGAAATTCGACCTCCGAGGGTTGAAAAAGGGATGAAAGTTTTCAAGATTCACTTACCTAATGTAGCATGTTTGGGTCTCGCGCGGGGCTGATGCCGCCGTGATTCAACATAACTCCCGAAATCGTAGGTTGGAGTCAATTGACTCTTTACGTGACTATTAGCACATAGTTTTTTAATGCTAAAAAACATGCCAATTATCAGATAATTTTAATGTGAATAGAACAATATTATTATTTATTAAATTCAGTATACATCATTCAGAAGTTATCCCAGGTAAGATTAAATGGGAAAATGTAAAAACAACGGTTTCAATAAACTACGATCATTCGTTATATCCTTATAGTGAATAAACTCTATTATTTTTGTATGGAACTGTTGATAATTTACGATTTCAGACTTGATCTTAAAACAGAAGCAATTCATTAATTTGATTTTTATTTATAGACATTTCATTGTTGATCAATATAAGTTAAATTAATCACTACATTAATCGATTAATCAAATGAAACTTAAAAACGATATAGTGGTATTTAAAATGGCAATTCAAATACCAAATAGCTGATGTGAATCACTCAAAACGTTAATTAGCAATTTGAACCGAAAATCAGTTGACAATTTGTCATGCGGAATTTCACACCGCAATTGCAATTGCATCCGGGTGGCAAGTAAATAAAAGCCTCCGACTCCCACCATCAAAACTGCAGAGATGAGTTTTGGCACAAATTTTGCATAATAAGTAAAGTGACTACACTTTTTTGCGAAACGAGGACACAGTCAAAAAGTTTGTTGATATTATGTCTTACTCTATTGACTTTTAAATTAAACGCGATACGTTAAAGTTAATAATCATTTAGACAAATTAGATAGTTCTGGAAAATCTGACATAATTATGTTAATCATCTCATAATTAACCGACATTAGGAAAAAGAAAGAGGAGATCGGTTATCCATTCGTTGCGTATATATATTTATTATTAAAGAAACATAATATCTATTTAATCTTTACCGTACTTGATAGCTTGAATTACATATAGATTGAAGATCAACTACGTGTGATGCTTCTAGCTGGCTGCTATATTATGCTATACAACGTGTTACAAAATAACCCCTAATAGTACAGTAGCCCGTAGAACATTTAAATCAACAAAAAGGTTACCGTTTGCCGTTGTGATATAGTTATTTATTACGAAATTACATATACTTTAACCTAAGTTTTACTGATCGCAACCCGCCGTAACCTTTATTTATATATCTCCAAAATTGATATTTTTTTTATTTTTCGAGGTTTACCACATAGTTTTGCTATTGTCGTGTTCTACAGCTTGGTTTGATTGCCACAGATAAAAATAAGACTATAAAAAGTAGCCATACACAGATTTAAGACCTGATGAAAATGGTTGGACTTTATCTGGTCTTAAATCTGTGTATGATCACTTTCCATAGTCTTTATTATTATTATTATCGAATGAGGATTAATTAGTGGCCACCTCTGGTGTTAAGAGTTTATCAAGCCGCCTGTAAGGCCTCTAACTTGGCTTAACGACTGTTATCAGATGACAACAGCCGGGACCGACGGTTTAACGTGCCCTCCGAAGCACGGAAGCGCTCAGTTGTAATGCCACTTTAACGGTCACCCATCCGACACCTGACCGGACCGAGCGTTGCTTAACAAACGTGATCGAGTACGATCAGTCTGTCAAGTTGCGCCATGAGCGCTTCATCCATAGTCTTACTATTATCAGTGGCAATCAAACAAAGCTGTAGAACACGACAATAGCAAAACCATGTGGTGTTAAAGTATCTATAATTTCGTAATAAATAACTATATCACAACGGCAAACGGTAACCTTTTTGGTGATTTAAATGTTCTACGGGCTACTGTACCATAACGCCGTATAGATACGGACCATCAAACTGAACATGTTTTACTATGGGACCAACTCTGAAATCGCGATAAAAAAATCAGCTGTTTCATACATTTTGATATTTACGTTATTAATTTGTGTATGTTTTGCATGAAAACAGTGTTTTCATGCAAAACAGTATCACGAAGATAAAGGGAACTATCCTTCCAACGCATAATTTCATGGACCCCTGAATAATAACCTCCTTCATATTCACTACTGAGCGAAATGGCGAAATGAGTGCACACAGAAACGACTGAGCTCGCTATTTGTTAGGGTTTTTCCTCTGTTTATTGCTTGTAATTGAGAATATTAAACTTTAACAAGATAAGATACTTATGTCTTACTATACTCCTGAAATACTACTGTGACTGAAGGACTGTGAAACTGGTTAGCAAAGCAATTAAAAGACTACGTAATGGAAGGGAAATTATTAGAAACTAGCGGCCGCGAGGTAGTTAAAATATTCCGTATAGTTCGAATAATTATTTATGGGTGTGTAATGTATGACATACAATATGTTTCGAATGCTAATAATATCACATATCAAGTAAAAAAATAATTATGTAAATTTTTAACTTAAATACATCATAAAAAAATTACTAAAGTAAATTTTAATCCGAAATTAGTGGGCAGTTTTTCAGTTTTTCTCACATATCTCAAAAACTAGTTTTTGCATTTTTATAATACACAGGAATATTATCTACAAAGCGACAGAGAAATCATTGCCCTGAGTTATTTCGAGAATTATTGCTGTTTTAAAATTACCCTTACATAACCTAATTACAATCTAATTACAAAATAAATTGTACTTTATCTTGTTCTGTGGTTTTTAACTTTATTGAACGGCTAAAAATGGTTTATCGATATATCGATACTCGTGACGTCATCAGTTTAAAACAACATTTTACTATTTTACGTAAAATAGACTAAATTATTAATTGTATATATAACATATGATTATATTTGTCAAAAGAATATAATAAACTATGTTTTGTACTGTTTTTTCGTCGATAAACGAATAAATGTAGCGAAATTTTGATTTTCAAGAAGTGTATGGGTAATATCTTATTTACCTGTAAAAAGTGTGATTACTTAGATTGTTTCTTTTTGTCACATCATAATTACTTAGATCACAAGACACCACGGCTCCACGATACCTTTATTTGAAATTCTAATTAAGATTAACAAATATTTTAAACAAACTGTAATTGTTTATTTGTTTGGCGGGACGCTAGGGGCTCTTATTTTAAAAAATGTTGGCACATTGTCACTTGATCCTTTGTCTTTTTTTTTCATAGACCGTGTCCGTATAATGTTAACTTCTCTTTCCCACGCTCTATTGGTCTTCTTGAGCGCAGCGTAAATTTTTCTAAGTAAATGGTTTTGATGTTTACTCGATACCAATTCGATCTCAGAACCTCGTTCGTGTTTCGGGAGTAACCCCCCTAGCTTTTTATAAAATCATTTCATTACATTTTAGTTAAGTGACAAACAAGCATTCATTAGGTATACCTAGTGCAGTTATACATACAGGTATTGAATTTGATGCGATTATTTGTTGTGTTTTTTTGGTTTTCTCACCAATTGAGTAAAACTTGGTAAAACCATTAAAAATATTCCCCTCTCTATCAGAATGACCTTTTTGCTGAAAGACAATTATTCACGTTAGATGACATGAAAGAAAGGTACCTAGGTAACTGAAAGACAATTCTAACATCACGAAAGATTCAAACTGTTATATATTTTTGTAGTGTAAACATTTTAGACATTAATATATTTAAAATACACTTATAACATTTTAAGCACTCGGTTTAGGAAAGTCATTCAAAATGAACAATGTCTCCGCCTTAGTCTTAATCCTTGATAACCCAGTACGATTTATTAAAACTTCAAAATTTAATCTAACAAGTTATAATTTTTGCGGAAAACTTCAGTAAAAGTTGGAGATAAAAGAAACAAAACAGCGGAAAGCTTTTTCAGTTTGTTATCAAAGGCCATTATCTCTTGACCTGAAACCTGGAAATATATTTTGTTTCTTCTTATAAGGAGTAAATAAGTTACCCGGAGAGGGGACGTAATTTAAAAGTTACGAACCAAGTGGTCGTCTTTCCAAAGCTTACTTAACAAGTAACCAAATAAGATTTAAAGGCAAAAAGGAGACGGTGCCCGAGATTTGTGAAGGAAATGACGCCATAATACCATAAGTAATCAATGAAATTACGCTGTGATCTCAAAAGCTCTCCATACATAATGGTTTTTCCTTATTGGGGATGTAAAAGGAAACATAATCGCATTGATTACGTGTTCAATAAATACCCATTCATGATTTTTGTATTATGTATGTATTTAGTATTCAATTGGTATAGAAATTGTAATACTACTTTACTATATTACCTCTACGGTTATATATTACGATATGCTTTATCAAATTATGCAAATATTACAAAAACTCAGTTTCAGAAAAATTTCATTGATTACTTCCTAATGTCACCGCTTATTTCAAATAGGTACCTATATTATAGTAATGGAATAAAAACGCGAAAATCTTATAGTTTATTTCTTGATTCCATATTAATAATACCTAAGCGTTAATTACAATTTTTACCTAAAATCGTTATCAAAAAGCCGCCTCGTTATTGTTTGCCTAAACGCCTTTGGACAAAGAACAATGTCCATCCTATTTATAGGACAGTGACGCTTTTAATTTTCAAATAGCTTTAATTAATTAATAAAAACACCAACAGCAAGGGACACATTATTAGTATTATTTACATGACAACGAAATTAAAAACGAGCTCTCATTTCCGTTCTACCCATTTGCTTAATGGACTTATACGGCACAAGGGACTTTCATACCAACTTTCATCATACTAAAAGCAACGCACGGAAAATGCCCTCAGATTAATAAACTTCATATTTTCTCCTGCCTGGGAGCCATTTCTACTGGTATTAACAGCTGGATTAAATTCGTATCAGTTGTTCGTTGAATGGTACTCCAGATTGAGAGAGTTTCAAGTGAATTTTAGAAAGCTTCGATTAAAAATGTTATTTCAGTTTTTAAACAGCAATTACATGCATATTCATTAGTTTTAATATATAAAATAGAGTCTGAGGATTATGTTATGTAATATGAATACGAAAATATTTTTACAGGGGATCGTGTATAAAAAGTATTAATAGTACTATCTGTCTTATTTTAATTTAGTTTGATACTAAAATTGACTAAGAATTTGCCACAAAATTCAAAAATCTTTCCGCTGTTTCATAATTCATTTATTGTGTTATTGGTTCCTTTAACACTTATTATTATTTAATTAATAATAAATTTAGAAAAACTTTTGATGATTCTGAAAACTACTAAAATATTTATAACACTGCATAACCTGAGGCAGTCTGGCCCAAAGCCCGGGTGTACAATTTAAGTCTCTTACAATAAACTGCCTACGTGGCATTTGAAGAGCAAAAACTGGCTAATATTTTAGTAAAGTCTTTAGTAAAATATCAATATTCAAGTAAAAAAGTACAATCTGAATTAATAAATTTACTTTATGTTAATGTCACTTATTAAAATTCTCAGCTCAGACCACATTATTGTTTAACTATTACTTACACTATGCTTTTTTCAATCACAACTTAGTCTCATTGAATGAATTATTGGGTGTATCTTTTCTACCCTACGCTAAAAAGTAGGAAAGTAGGCATCAAAAATAAGTAAGTAAAAATCCTCACTATGTTATTGTCGCTACAATCTACGTTATCGCAAGATTTGTTGTTGCTAGCTCTTTTCATTCGTAAATAACAAATGGGAGTAGGCAAAACTTTGCCTCGGCATCATCCTGTTTGTGCCACATTTCTTGAGGTGAGATACAGCTAAGTGGCCACCTAGGTGCACAATAATAATGTGCTTGCCATGAATAATGTAGCTTCGCAATATATTACTTAAGTTTATTCCGATTTAATACTTTTTAGTTGTTTATAAGCAGATTTTTAGTTAAGTATAGAGTTATCTACTTGAGTTTTGGGAAATTAACAGCTAATATTACATTCCATAAAATAAAACATTATTCTCTCGAAATTTGGTTTTGACGACGTTCTAAAAAGTACATTTTGAGTATTATAATGGTGACGTCATTCTTCATATCTGGTAGGTACATAGTTATTCCGATACAAAATACTTAGGTATTTTATTTTTTATTTCTGTCTTAAGTTATTAATTCTAAGGTATTTATGGTCAGTGATAATCTATTGCAGCATGCAGATCTTTTCCATCGAAATGCGTTTGTGCCACAAATTATATTAGTGCTAAAGACTTTGAACTTACTATACAACGTGTTACAAAAAAAAAATCCCTAATGCTAAATAGAGTAGATAGAGACCATCAAAATGAACAACATTTAATATGGCACCAACTTTGAAATAGCAAAAAAAATCTGCTGTTTCATACAAAAATTAATAACGAAAATATCAAAATGTTATGAAACAGCTGTTTTTTTTCGCGATTACAGAGTTGGTCCCATAGTAAAAGTTCTTCAGTTTGATGGTTCCTATCAACCGTATTCGGCTATAGGGGCTATTTTGTAACACGTCGTATGAGGACCGCATTCAGATGACGTTGTATAAGGACCGCATTCAGATGACGTTGTATAAGGACCGCATTCAGATGACGTTGTATAAGGAGCGCATTCAGATGACGTCGGCTGATGGGGTGTCGTGTCACCCAATTCTCAAGCAGTTGCAATTAATAGACCATAAGCTGTACCCCTTGTAAAACAAAGTAAATATCGAGAAGAACATTTACCACCCATCCAAAATTCAGCTGTTGAGAAGTTGCATTCACTATTTACTACTTTAATACTAGAAATCCTGCACATTTTTAAAGTAAACATGCTTTCCTAAGACACGGAGCAGGGGAACCTAAGATGACATTATAATGAGGTTCTTATCTTTCACGGTTGCTGGGCTCTGGCAAGTCTTTGCGGTACTCGAGGGTAGTACCAGTCTGGTCTCAAGTATGTTAAGCCACTTGACTATCATTGCATGGCTGTGCATTGAGCAGGGTTATTAGGCGGTACACTCAAATACTGATTACTCTCTTTTGCAGTAAAACTTCTGGAGTACTCTTCAGTCGGAAAGGGTTAATTTAATCAAAGTTTCTGTATTTAAATTTATTTTTCAGTTTCAAGTGTGTTAATTACTCTGGCTGGCTACGCATACGAAATTAAACTATTTGCTTCGAGCACAGTTTGATTTAGTTAATTTCATTATTTGATAATGTTTTGTACTTGTGCAAAATATTTTTAAACGTAATAAAAAAAATGTTCACATAGTTTGTTTTTAAATAATTTGTGAAAATATTTACTTTTATCTGGTATGATGTTTGAATAAATAACATGCTAGTAATGCAAAAGGCTTAACTTTTTTAGAAATTTGATAATTTTTAAAAAAGTGTGCTATATTGAGACATCGTTTTTTTTCCTATAATCTTTATATAAACTGCTATCAGAGAGAATTATTTCAGATTTTTCTCTTTGCAAACTTCGCAGATAAGGGGGGGGGGGGGGGGGGGGATGGTATTTGTTTTACATTTTTCATCATAAGTCGAAAACTATGCGGCCTAAAACATAAAGAAAAAATTATTCAAAACGTGCAAACGGCGTTCTTTCATATGATACCCCACGTGCCCTAGTAGCCCCACTTCAAATTTTTAAGACCCTTTTTCAGTCCCTGTTGTAAAAAATATTTACTTTTTATTTATTTCTTATTTGCAAAATAGTTGGGCAAATGTCATCTTAAACTATTCCAAATTTCAAGTTGATACCATTAGTAATTCTCGAGATATCCAGCTGTGACAGACAGACAGACAGACTGTCACACCATAAGAGTTCCTTTTTAACCATTTTGGTACGAAACCCTAAAAAAGATTTTTAATTCTTCTTCTTCAAATGCTTTCAGCTTAAAGAACTTCTCTCTGTTCTGCGCCAAGCGAAACAGTAGTTCGACGCTGGCTATACTAGTCCATCCATTCCTTGATGTTGCGCAACCATGATTTTTCCTTCTCGACGAATTTTATTTCTTTCAGATTCTACCGGTTTTTATTTACTGTTATCACAGACACTGTATAGAGAGACAATTTAAATAAACTCCATAAGGAAAGTCTCACTTTGCATTTCTTGCAAATGTAGCTTTACATAATTAAGTATGTACATACTTATCAACTTGCTTAAAACTTTGATAAGAATTAATAGCCCACTATGTTTCTGTATCGTAAAGAGTATGTACCTACCTAGTTAGAATGCAGGTAGTTGAATTACATTATCTCAATTTATTAAGTGCAACAATGTGTTACCTGTTGCAAGTAACAACGTTAGCAACATAACTTTTGGTAAATAGTAAAAAAATATAACCCAAGTGATGTATTTATTGATCGGTTCTAATAATTATTTATTTACAAGGTTTTTTTCTTGATAAACAGTTAATTTGAACCGATCAATAAAATACATAACTTTTTTTTGGTTCGATACCATGGGTTTTTTTTAGATAATTTGAAGACAACTTCTTACTCAATGGGTTCTCATCGTCATTGAATGATGAAAATACAATTTTTGATTTAAGTCCATTATCATAATTGATAATAAAAATATACTCAGTCTATTTGGCAAAATCCTCTTTTTAGGGTTCCGTACCAAATGGTAAAAAAGGAACCCTTATGGTTTGACGCAGTCTGTCTGTCTGTCTATCACAGCTGGATATCTCGTAACTACTAATGGTATCAACTTTAAATTTGGAATAGTTTAAGATGGGATACGTATCAGAATGTCTAAAGTTAAAATGTCTAAACTTAAAATGGCAAAGTTCAAAATGTCAAAAATTTTAATGTCTAACGATTAAAATGTAAAACGTTCAAAATGTCAAAAACGAAAATGTCAAACGGTCAGATAGTCCTAAATTAAAATGTCTAAGTTCAAATGATCAAAACTTAGAATGTCTAATATTCAAATTACCAATTCATAATAAATTCCAATTTCATTTTTTCATACAAAACTGTAAATCGCAATAATTTTTGTTTGGTTTGGTATTTTGGATTTTTTATTTAGTTAAATATTACTAGATAAATAATGTTTTTCTTTATCCAATTAATAACATCATAAAAAAAGTTAATTATGGTTAAATTGCGAATTATTTTGGTGTTATGTTAATACTTTGTATGGGAAGCTCACGGTTCGCCGGAGTAACGGATACTAGCGCGGTTTTCTTGCGGTTTTATTAAAAGTAGTTTGATAATTAGTTAGTGTTTGGTTTGATTTTGGATTTTCTTGACGTTGTTGTGTTCCGGCAGTAAGAGGTAAGTCAGTACCTCAGTGGTGAGGATTAAATATGTTCCAATCGCAAATCATTTTGGTATTACCTACCACAGATAATTATGTATAACGTTTGTATGGAAAGCTCACTGTTTGCCGTAGTCTTTTTTCATGGAGGGGATCGCTTATTCTCCTGCTTTAATGTTTGGTGATATGTGTAGTAGTCTACCCAAATTGAAGTTGAGAAAGTGTAATTTGAATAAGTTAAGAAATAATAACAACTTGATTACGACAACGTCAGCGCGTGCACAACACGGGCGCGGTGCATTCGTCGAGCGGCGTGCACTCCGCGTCTCGTGGTGGCTTAGTCTTGACTGGTGATCTCGGCGAGGCGAGTGCATCCAATTGATATATTGCAATGAATCAAAGAAATGCACACAAAAAACTGGAGGACAATAGGCGCACGTTAAGATGGGTACTCACTTAGGTTCGCGAACCTGCAGCAAAAAAAATATTATCCTGTGCTGAAAATAGTTTGCCATAGTGTGTACGTATGCGAACTTGATTCGCACAGGTACATACTATAGCAAAAGTGAAAATAAAAGGGAACAAAATTTTCTGTCACCTAAGTTTAGATGTGTCACTAATCTGCAATACCCTAATAATAATATCTATCTCTTAGAAATATATTAGTTATCATATTTACCAAAACTGTCTCTAAAGTATAAATCATCGGATTAATGTAAATATGTATCTTAAATTATAGTTTGATAACTTTTTTCTAAAGCCTGAATATACCTAAGATCTATGCTCTAAAAAGTAAGTTACGGGCAGGAATAATACACCTACCTTGTTCCTGTTAATAAACCTGTCACTATAAATCTAATCATCTAACTATTAGCATCGATTAATTCGTTCAATTATCGAAATTATAGATCTGTTACCTAATTAATAGAAAAAATCCTAATAGGGGCGGAGTTTTTAAAACCATTTTGATATTGTTTGGTGATTTAATTTTCAGTGACACTTTCATTATTTTGATAAATTGATAGTAATTACAAGTAATTTTTAATTAATATTTAGGTAATCGTTTTAACATTATTTGGTGATTCGATTTAAGTGAGAGATCTACTATTTCAGGAACAAATATTATTAACTAGGTCACTGAAAACGCATTTATTAGGTAATTGATAAAATCATGCCCTTAAAATAATAGAAAATAAATATGATAAAGAGGTAAGAAAATCATCATTTATATTTACATCATAATATAAAAGCTTTATATCTAAGTACCTAAATAATCACATTAAGTATATTATAGTAAAAAATTTTTTTATAGACAATAGTGTAATAATGTTACATCTTAGGTAAATAATCACAAATTTCGAAAACGTAAGTATACCCTCCTCCGTGTTACAATTTAAAAATTGTAACGCAATTACTAGAAACTACAAAGAATTGCTCACAAAATTTTGCAAGGCGATAAATGAAAAAAAGGCGAATTGTTGTTTTCAAATCATTGTAAACTTTTGACTTATAGACCATTGATATTTTAACTAGTTTGATGTTTGAACCGTTTGACATTTTGAATTTTGCTATTATGAATTTATACATAATGAACTTTAGACATTTTAACTTTAGACATTCTGATACGTACCCTTAAGATGAGATTTGGCCAACTATTTTGCAAATAAGAAATAAATAAAAAAAATATTTTTTTACAACAGGGACTGAAAAGGGGTCTTAAAAATTTGAAGTGAGGTGACTTATGATGAAAAATGTAAAAAAAATACCGTCCCCCCCCCCCCCCCCCTTATCTCCGAAGTTTGCAAAGAGACAAATCTAAAATAATTATATGTGATAGTAGTTTACGTAAAGATTACAGGAAAAATAAAACAATGTCACTACCAGTCAATAGATGGCGCTGACCTTAGAATGCTGATCTAAGAAAAAAAATGTTCCACTATCGTTCAAGAGATGACGCAATCCAATACTGCAATAATAATTGGTGGCTGGTTCTAATATAATTACCTACTATTTGCCGTACGAATAAACGAAGAATAAGTTCCTACTTATTAATATAAAAAGTTTGCAATGTGGAGTGGCTGAAACGTTTTTCAGTCACCATAAGCAGCTGTGGTTAAAATTTGTAAATTAACTGTCCGCCTGTTCGCCCTTCCACCTGTCTGCCGTTTATCCTACTTTTTTAAAGACTGTACTAAAGTAACATATTCAAATATATTTATGATTGTACGGAACCCTCGGTGCGCGAGTCCGACTCGCTCTTGACCGGTTTTATTTTTTATTACTAAATAAAAAAATATGTAGTGAGTAACCCCGTTATAGTCTTAGCAATCTTCACCATAATAGCTGCGTGACCACATCTAACAGTAACCCTTTGAAGTATTAAAGTTTCACTTTAATATAACTCGAAAAATGCGCTCCCTCGCAGTAACAATGACTAAGTTTCGCTCTAAGACTCCGCTTTACATCAAACTGGACCCTTTGTAAGGAGCCAGTAACGCCACACTAATTCCTGAGGCACTGATTTACATGAGAATTAGATATTTATCAAGAATCCAGTGGACATGGATGTCTAAATTGAATATGGAGAGTAGGATAAGCGCTTATTGTTTAATAGAAACCTCGAATTATTTAATACTCGAACCAATGCTTAAATCTATTGTTTGCAGTATAAAGATAGATAATAATTCTGGTAGGTTTATATTAAAGGTTTAAAAATAAGTGGATGTATATAAAATACAAATATGTTAATAGAAATCATGATCTCTTAATTAATTTTATGTTGGTGTTTTTGTATATTTTGGTATATTATACTGATTAGCATTTTTATTTTGATGACCGTACGTAATTTATTTTAATTTTCTTTCTGCAAAGTAGATTTTCAGCCGCTTATTCGATGTTACGAATATTGAAGTAATATATTTTTCACGATGTTAAGCCGCTCATAACAATAAGTTTTTCATACAATTAAAGATTTTTTACATTTGACAAATAGGTGTTTTATTTTAATTTTAAAACAAACACTTTTTATAATTATTTCAATAGTTATTTTTATCTTATCGTGTTGAATTTTTGTTGACGCTGTAAAAAATATATTTTAGACTTTATCAATCTAATTATACTAAACTGAACCAATTATTCAACTCTGAAACTACCTAACGAATTCATAAGATTTTTACCCGAACTTATTATTTATTCTTGAAAAGACAACAAGTCTTTAAAGAGTCGATTAATTGCCTCATCGAGAGGAATGGAATCCCCAGTTCGAAGGGGGCCCAAGTTCTCGAACTTTCTCTAATTAGTCGCAAAACAAACAGGAACAAAGACACAATGCTTGAGGAAGACTCGTAAATATTTGATCGTGGCAACCGACCCCTTTAAATGAAAACGGGTATTTATGACGCTGCTGTGGTGGGCTGTAGGCAAAGTACCTACAAAATAATTATTTTTGGGGTTAAGTTCCTCAAAAGTATAATGGAAGCCTTGATAAAATTATTTCGTTTTCTGTCTGTTTCTATGTTTAGACCTTTTTCCTCAGAGGATTTTTTTGTGGAGTTTTTGAGGTCTATGTCCAAATTTCGGAGTAGTGGGTGTCATGCGGAAAATATTATGGTTTTAGGTGAGTCAATGCAATGAAAATGTTTGGTTTTTGATGCATATTTGATATTCCCATTTATAAAATGTTTAGTATGTTTTTTAAACTTTTAGATTTTTTATGCATTCACAATGCTATCTTTATATTAAGATTATTAATAGGTACAATTGAAAAATATTAGAAAAAATCGACTCACTGACGACGATGGGTGCTATGGGTGTTTAGTATGCTTACATAAACTTATACCTAAATAATCCTAATATCTACTTTTAGATATAAGTTTGTACTGAACTCTCGGTTCGCAATTCAGACCCGCGCTTGTCCGTATTGTTTTTTTTATTTCTAAACAAGGGCCTCTATTTCTATTGCTTTCAGTTTGATATAGGTATTGTACGTAACGTAAAACGTAATAACAAAACTAGATTACATTGCTGCGGCAACACCAATCACTTCGATGACTCTCTTTATAAGACAGAGATGTAAACAGATTTTCAAAGCGATCGTGAATGTTGAGTTATATAAAAATTTAGCAGATTGTATCATAAGGGAGCAAAATAATATTTTTACGGCGAGGGATTCAAAGTACGTCGCCCGAGCCAAAAATAAATTTGCGCCCGAGAGATACACTCTACTTTTCATCACCCTCTATGAGAAAATAAAAGGCGGCTCATATTTTATTTTAATATTATTATTTAATAAAACATAGAGTAACAACTAAATTGAAATTAAATAATATCCAATAATAAAACTACTAAAAACTTAAATAGGTATACATTTGAGACATTTTCGCAATTATGAAAGCATTGCATTTCTCCATTCAATAAAATTACCATAGGCTTTCATATTTCTCCCTTGATTTTGCAGGTAATAGATTATTATTCATCACATTTCGTGCGTCAGTTGATCAGTTCTAATTCTAATAGGTACTTTCAGTAGTTCATTTTATACTTTCACTGTCACTTGAAAAGCTCATTTTTCAAAACAAAACCATGAATTTCTAACAGTCCGTGAAAATTGACGAAAACGCGGGCCGTAGTTCGCGCGTTTTTAATTTGACTTCTTTTTTTTATTCAGCTCATGTGACTATGGGGCCGTCGGTCGTACCAGCCAGTCTTTATTCAAACAATATTTGCGTCCAATTTCTTTGACGGTGTGCTAAGATGTTCCAAGTTGAAAAAGTGCGCGGCAAAGATATTTGCGGCGCACTTATAAAGAGGAATAAAAACCAAAGATATTCGAATTTTTTAATTGATAAAAACTCATTACTGCCCGCTAAAAGTTTCTTATAGAAAACACCACCTTTGGGTGCACCTAAAGGCGAACCAAGTCGTCCTCTTCGAATAGATGGGATGAAAAATTCATTTGTTTCCCTAAAGCCTATTTCATAGGCTTTGAGTTTGACAATCATAATTTACGAAGCATCCGTTATTCACCATTACCATAAATTAAAATCGAATTAGTCGACAAATTAATTTTGTTGTTGCCCAGTACACTAATACTGTGACAGTACATAAGGATAATAGGAGCACGTGTATTATATTAGGAGGTCATAACAAATTTGGTAACGATCGCGTAAGTGGCTGACTCTGGGTTCACAGGATGGAGAGGCACTCTCTGATGCTAAATATGTCAGTCTGTTTGCGTGAAGTGGTTGCGTTCTTTTTATATGCAGGGTGAAAAATGTGTTATCGTTACCAGAAAAAAACGATAAGGTAAATGGCTGACAATAGTACAGCAAGTAAGTACTAGTTGTACTCACGTGAACTGTGTAAGGACTAACCAAAATTCGGTTGCGTTTCGTAGGTATAAGCGATTAACTTTTTGTTTGTTTGTAATGTATAAACTCAAAAAGTACTGATTCGATTTTGAAAATTTTTTCACCTATAGAAAGCTACATTATCAGCGAGTAACATGGGCTATAATTTATTTTCAAAAAAAATATAGCCTTTTTTCAGACTGCATATAAAAAGAACGCAACCACTTCACGCAAACCGTCTGACATATTTAGCATCAGAGAGTGCCTCTCCATCCTGTAAACCCAAAGTCAGCCACTTACGCGATCGTTACCAAATTTGTTATGGCCTCCTAGACTATATCTTTTTCCTTATAAACGGGAACATTACTTGAACTCTGGCATTTATTATGCGACATTAAATAAAAATACAAAAGCTAAATTACTGTAAATTTAGTACAAAAATAGGTAGTGACTAACGTCTGTTTAAATCAGGAGTCAAACGCTTGCCATTAGTTATTCGAAACTAAAATAAAATTATCGGTACGATACCGCTAATGCCAAAATAATTTACTCGTATCTAGAACCTACAAAACATGACATTGAGACTTGTGTTAAAAAATATATAAGTTACCAAAATTGAAATAGCTTTTTTCAATATTTGTTACGACTTTGTATAGATAGTAAAGTGTTTGCAATTGAAAGTTTTGTCATTTTGTCTTCATTAATTGTTCCCATGCTCCTTCCTACCCTGCACGTATCCGCATGTTATGTATCAGCTACCTACTTATATTTATCTATTTGTTTATCAACGAAATTTAACTGGCCTGGTGATTTTCTTTTTCTTTTTCCTTACTTATCTTTGCGAGTTGGTTGGTTTGGTTCGTTTTTACTATAGTCTTATTATATTACTTGGTTTTTACATTTTTACATTAAAATAAATTATAGTCCTTTACTTTGGACAGATTGTAAGTTAAGTAAGTAAAGCGTAACCGCTCCCTGCCGCTTTTTTGTAGCGGCGTTAATCGCGGCGATAATCGCCCGCGAAATGACACGACAAAGGTTTTACTTAGCCAGCGACAAAAAAGCGCCGCGATTAACGCCGCGTGTATCGCAGCTACAAAAAGTAGCTCGTGGGCGTTTACGTATAGAACTCCGTATGTTCTATTCTCAGCGACAAAAAATCACTTAGCGATTAATCGCCCGTCAGCGGGGATGCGAGGTTCTGACTTCTGTCATTTTGACAAAGTAGTCAGTAGTCCATTATTTTTACTACGAGTACCCACTATGATATAAATGTAAGCAAATTTGTGGATAACGTTTTTGGCCTAACTAATTTTAGCGTAAACTGTGTTATCTTGTATTAGTTAAGAGTTGGCTGCTGTTATCCCTTGTAAAAAAAAACAAAATTAAGCAATATGGAAAAATAACAACCTAACAACCAACCAGTTGAAGCCACATTTATCAAATTTGTGTTTGATAGAATCATAATAATACCTCCAAAAGGTACGTCAAAAAGGTAGAATAATACTATACCAAATATTTACCAACCGCTATAGTGTTTCAAAGTGAGTATTTGCGATCTAATTTGCTTTAAATACCGCGAAATGGCAACCTGAGAGAGGTCGAGGAAAGTATCGAATAACAACCCCTGATTACACTGAAGACCAATGCAATGGGAGATTCTTAGTAGCACTTTAAAAACGTTTAACATTGTTGGTTAAGTAGTCGGATATTCTAAGCACCACTTTAAAAATATTTGACATTGTTGGCTAACCAGTTTTATTTTACTTTTTTTGATTGGTGAAAAAGGCGCAATGTCTTTTTAAAATTAAGTGATCCGTGAATGGATAGCTCTTAAACTTTTACGTTGCATTGTATTTTTAGGGTTCCGTACCCATAAGGTAAAAACCAGACCCTATTACTAAGACTCCATTGTCCGTCTGTCTGTCTGTCATCAGGCTGTATCTCATGAACCGTGATAGCTAGACAGTTGAAATTTTCACAGATGATGTATTTCTACTGCCGGTATAACAACAAATACTAAAAACAAAATTAAATTAATATTTAAGTGGCGCTCCCATACAACGAGCGTCATTGTTTTTTGGTGCCGAAACCTTCGTGCGCGATTCCAACTCGCACTTGGCCTGATTTTTTTAACCAAGATAGTCAACTTATTCATTTGAATGCCATTTAAATATTATACTTATTTATTAACACATACATGGGGAAGAAAGAATGAATTTTATTTATACTTAAGTATATTACTTAAGTATATCTAATGTGTACCAAATAATATTTAGGCTGACTCTATGAATGTAGGTACATACATATAGATCAAACCTTCATAGAACATTACAAAAACACATGCACTCTTTCAATATAATATTACGGGAATTTGTAATAACAATCTCTTACCTTTTGAGAAATTTAAATATACTTAAGTAACTTTTAAGTCATTTACTCGTTCAATCTTTTCTACACTGTTCAATTTTGGGATTAAGGTATAATAATATAATTTATTTACCAGCAAACATTTAAGAAGCTTGTTTACTTTCAAATTTCATCTAATTTAGTTCTATAATCTCGTTGCGAAGTTTATTTTCTCCAAAGCCAAAGATTAATAATATACTTACTCTCGAAAACACGAACTTTATGTTTTGCGAACTAAATATGGTACTTTACTTAAAGATTACTAATACTTTTAAGAGTTCGGACTTATTGTATTGTAGGTATATGCTTAATCTAATTAATGTTTTAAAGAAGAATCTGCATATAACTTGAATAAGTTTCAAAAGTGAAATTTTACTTGTGATTGAAGTAGGTAGCTAAAGGTTTTTTTTAACAATAATGAAAAAGTATTTATTGCAATTTTCATCTAGTTACGAGTACGTAAACAAACATTTTTTTATCGAGCTACATACTCAGTGTTAGGCGATAAGTTTGAATTTATTAGTATGAGAATTTTTAATCTCAGAAAAATAATAAAACAAACGACTTTAACAAAATATGAAATACTGCCATTAATGACTTCATAGTGTAATTATTTTGTAGATAATATTTTTTAGCGTTGAGCTACGGTAGAGCTTTACACACTGAAAATTAAGTACTTGAAGAGCTTTGACTGTGTTGTTGTTAAAATAGTGTTCATTGTTGTGTACGTTTGTTTGTCAAACTTTTTAACCGTGTGTCTTTTGTTTTATCGTTGATGATCTTGTAAACTCGGCTGTTTTAGCTGATACTTTATAACTCATCTAAAAGTTTATTAGCCACTTAAATTAAATACAAACTTTAAAAAGTCATTCAAGTTTGCCAAATGTGATTTTTACTTTTTGAGTAAAATTATATTCAGAATTATTTTCACCGTGAGCCTCCAAACTCTACCTAATAAACATAATTAATGATTTGAGTTTAAGTAGGTACACTTACGGCCATTTGCACTAAACTTAAGAATCGCTTAAGTCTTTTCCCAGCTACGACTCGACCAAATTAAAACAATGGACTTAACTGTCATGCAGCTGTCATGCGCCTAATTATCTTGGTCGAGTTGTACTTAGGAAAAGGAGTTTGCATGCAGCATGCTATTTGATCTTGATTTTACTCGCAGTTATGTTTGCTTGTGTGCATAATTGCTTGCTTGCTTGTAAGCATGCCTGCTTGCTCACTTGTATGCTTGCAGTTTTGAGTGTAAAAAAATATAAGATAGGCAATTAAAAAGACAACGACAGGTTTATCTGCTCATTCTTTAATTTTAATTAACAAAAACATATTTTTTAGTGTTTCGTATTCTTAATCATGTGCAATTATTATTAATTGCTGACCAAATCATTCAACAGTGTTTAATTTGATTTAGTAATTGTCAATTTACTAGTAGTAAACAGACAGTTAAGAACGGTTTTTCCTATGATATGAAAAATTCGTTCGGCGAAAAAATTATTAGGCGTTACACAATTGTGCAAATCGTAATTTGGTACTTTTAAACATTAGAGATTATGAATAGTTATGCTTAATGATGAATTTGGGAAGTCAAAATGTGGCGAAAAATTTTTAAGCGAAGTGAACATAGGCTAAACAAATTTAGGTCAAATGAAAATTGTGCGAAAAGTTTTTAGGCCAATAATTGGTGGGCCAAAGACAGTTACGACAAAAAAATAGGCATTTCAATATACGAGGGCAGTTTGATATGTCCGTGACTTTAGGGTTGAATACAATATTTTTTCATAATTCAATTTTCCTGTCTTAATTTAGAACTCTTTGCTGAGCTTATGCTGTTGCATTTTTTAAATTGGCGCGAAATTAAAAAAAAAACCGGTCAAGAGCGAGTCGGACTCGCGCACCGAGGGTTCCGTACAATCATAAATATATTTGGATATGTTACTTTAGCACAGTCTTTAAAAAAGTAGGATAAACGGCAGACAGTTGGAAGGGCGAACAGGCGGACAGTTAATTTACAAATCTTAACCACAGCTGCTTATGGTGACTGAAAAACGTTTCAGCCACTCCACATTGCAAACTGTTTATATTACTAAGTAGGAACTTATTCTTCGTTTATTCGTACGGCAAATAGTAGGTAATTATTTTAGAACCAGCCACCAATTTATTATTGTAGTGTTAGGTTGCGCCATCTCTTGATCGATAGTGGAACTATATTTTTCCTTAGGTTAGCATGCTTAGGACAGCGCCATCTGTTGACTGGTAGTAAAACAACAAAAAAAATTGTTTTTTTAATTTCTTAAAAAGTGTGTTGTATTGAGACATCGTTTTATTTTTCCTGTAATTTTTACATAAACTACTATCACATAGAATTATTTCAGATTTTTCTCTCTGCAAACTTCGGAGATAAGGGGGGGGGGAACGGTATTTTTTTTTACAATTTTCACCATAAGTCGAAAACTATGCGGCCTAAAAAAAAAGAAAAAATATTTAAAAACGTGCAAACGACGCTCTTTCATATGATACCCCACCTGCCCTAGTTGCCCCACTTCAAATTTTTAAGACCCCTTTTCAGTCCCTGTTGTAAAAAAGATATTTATTTTTTTATTTATTTCTTATTCGCGAAATAGTTGGACAAATGTCATCTTAAACTATTCCAAATTTCAAGTTGATACCATTAGTAGTTCTCGAGATATCCAGCTGTGACAGACAGACAGATAGACAGACAGACTGAGTCACACCATAAGGGTTCCTTTTTTACCATTTTGGTACGGAACCCTAAAAATGGAAGGATTTATGCAAGTGAGGTCGGGATATTCTTTTATAACGGAGAAAAACGAATTCTGCGTATTGATAAAATACTACTTTTTACGTGGTAAAACCATTAAGCAGAAGGAGGATAAACTGAAAAAATATTATGGGGACTCTGCTCCATCTCATGGAATGGTTCATAAGTGGTTTACTGAATTTCGTTGTGGTCGTACCACCACAACTGTCGCCGACGGCCCAGGAAGGCCGATTGAAGTCACCACTGAAGATATTGTTAGCAAATCCACGACATTGTTATGGCAGACCGTCAAGTGAAGATACGCGAGATAGCTGATGCTATTCACATCTCTACCGAACGAATTTTTCATATTTTGCTCGATATTCTCGGCATGAAAAACCTTTTTGCAAGATGGGTGCCGCGTTTGCTGACAGTCGGCCAAAAACGAACTCGTGTAACAACTTCTAAACAATGCTAGGTTTGTATAACCGCAATCCAAGTGATTTTTTTCGTCGGTACGTAACACTTGACGAAACGTGGGTCCACCATATACGCCAAAGACGAAGCAACAGTCAAAACAGTAGACTTCTACCGGTGATCGTGCCACGGAGAAGGCAAAAACTGTTTGTTCGGCTGGTAAAGAGACGGCCACTGTCTTTTAGGACAGCAAAGGTGTTATTTACATCGATTTTTTGGAGAAAGGCAAGACAATTACCGGAGCTTACCATGTTGCTTTGTTGGATAGATTCAATATAGAGCTGCTGAAGAAAAGACCGCATCTAGCAAAGAAAAAAGTTTTATTTCATCACGACAATGCTCCGGCCTACTCGTCGGCAACCGCAACATCAAAACTTGTGGAATTGCGATACGACCTATTGCCACACCCCCCGTTTTCACCAGATTTGGCCCCGTGTGACTTTTTCCTCTTCCCAAACATGAAGAAATGGCTTGGTGGATCAAGATTTTCATCCAATGAAGAAGTGATAGCTAAAACAGGAGCCTATTTTTCAGGGTTTGATAAAACTATTTTTTGGATGGGTTGAAGAAGTTGGAACATCGTTGGTCGAAGTGTATAGAGCTGAAAGGAGATTATGTAGAAAAATAAAACAAAATATTCTTTAAAAAATTTTTTCTTCTTCACAAAGTCACGGACTTATCAAACCACCCTCGTATACCCCTAAAACGCAGATCTTATTTTGTTATATTATCAACCTACGGTTTTAGACATCAGTAACATTCCTTGAGTGTTATTCTACCCAGATTTTACCATAATAAAAATAAATAATATTAAGATTTCAGTTAATGTATCTGAGAAGAGGGCATTGTATTGAACACCCGATAAAGTGACAGGAAGTATTATTAGTAAATTAAGTGGCGAAAATGAGACGGGGTCAAGCTGGGTCGTTGCCTACCTCACCTTGTTATAAAATCGTTAGGGGGGATAAGTGCCTAATGGAATATTTTGGGAAAATGTTTTTGCTCGGTAGAAGGTTCGGGTGGAGTTACTCTGTATCTTATCGAATCATGAAGCAATTCGGTTGACATTTATGTGGTGTGAAGTGCACAGCAAAGCGTTCAGTCTGCTATTGCGAAATACAAGCAACGTTCGCAAGTTCAGTCATCGGATGGGTGACCGTTATATTTTATCTAGAGTTTTTTATGGTTTCAGGAAGTACGCCAAGAAATTATTGTAGGCTCTATCACGTGTCTATCATACGACAGTTATTTATATTTCTGGAGTTTTGCACTTTATAGGTTTCAAATTCCTTTGGATTATTTTTTTCCAAATTCCAATTACAAAACAGCTGGCTGTCTTTGTTGTAACTTATTGAAAGAAATACACTATTTTATTCTAATAGTCAGCTTTTGTATTGTGTAATTTGAGCTTCACTAATAGTAATATTTGCCCGTACCCTTGTCAACTTTCAATATCTCTCATTTTTAGGGTTCCGTACCCAAAGCGTAAAAATGGGACCCCATTACTAAAAATCCGCTGTCCGTCAGTCTGACTGCCACCAGGCTGTATCTCATGAACGGTGATAGCTAGACAGTTAAGTGTATTTCTGTTGCCGCTATAACAACAAGTACAAGAAACAGAATAAAATAAGTATTTAATTGGGGCTCCCATACAACAAACGTTTTTTGAGGCATCTGTATAGACCCGATTTTCAGCCAAAGTGTGACATCACCCTGGTGTCGTAGATATTAGAGCTATGTAAATGATTGAGATATCAAATGACGAGTCTAATCAAGGGCTATAAGTTAAAAAAAATATTTTGAAAAAGCTCAAAATCTTTTTTTGAAAATCGCAAAAATGTGAAAAATGCGATCGATTTTCGCCCGGTTTTGGCGAGCAAAAAATTATATCTCGTAAACGAAACGCGATATCGGGTCGATTTTAAAAACACCTCAAGATATGACTTTGGTCTACTTTAAAAAAAATATTTAAGATATATTACATAAAAGGATAATTCTGTAGCTTAACCTTTATGAAGTGAAGTTTGCGCGGAGCGTATGAGTGAGCGCTGAGCGCAGAGTGTACGTACGTATACCTAGTCGTATCAACGCTAATGGTATGAAAGACAAATGTTTGTTTATAGTTATATTTTGAGTTGTAAATGTAATAAAATGTTATTTTTTAATTATAAAAAATCGGATAGGTACCTAATGAAAATGTTTTTAAAAGCAAAACAAAAATATGTTTTTAATTTATTAATACTTATGTCAAATTCTTAAATCAAGTAAAATTAGATTAAATGAGATTATGTTTGTATTAAATTTTGTTAATGTGATTTTTTAATAATTATTTATTTTTGACTTTTTAATGGTTAGGTGTCAAATCTAACGTGAAACAACTAAGTTAAATAAACACCATTAGTATTACCCATACGAAGAAAAAGATATCATTTATTTATTAACCCTATTTTGGTTAATAACGCGTTTCTATACTTATGCAAAAGGCCGGGCTTTGCCTTGCAGTTGCACGTGAGCATCGAAGAAAACTATTTCGGCGCATCTGTTTCTATTGTTATGGCTATATTTCCTGACCATTGCCTGCACCGTGGGATTTGTGATACCCGGTACTTTTTTGTATAGGCAAACGAATAAACGAATCTTGAGCGAAAGTTGAATGGAAGAGAGTTTGTAGTTTGAGCCTCCATACTTAGGAGTAGATACAGAAAAGCATTTGCACTAATTGGTTAGAATTTTTAAGATAAATTACACTCAAATCGTGTAAAAAAAGGAAATAAATAGTAACTATGTTAATGTTAAAGATGTTGCTGTATATTCGTGGGTTGCTGTTATTTCAATTTTGAGATTTAAAATTACTAGATCGGGCATGTCTCATATTTTCTAAGTACGCTACGATTCCAAATGAATTTTTACAACGGTTTCTAAATGAGAATGTGAAGATGATGCCTAGATAAACATAGTTAGTTTGTTATCGCAAAAATTCAAATGATGATGAAGTCAGTGCGAGACTGCATTTGATTTTGATTGGAATTTTTTATTAGGTATTTTTTTTGTAGAAATTCTAAGATGTTTTAGTTATAGTACTTACATAGGTATATTTAATAATAATAAAAAATGTTAACGAATAAATTTTGTTTTAGGTAATTAATTAAATTCATTTTCAATGTACCAGAAGGTCATGAAAGGCACGAGATCTGTGATTTTTTTTAACCAGACTGTATCTCATAAAACGTGACAGCTAAAAAGTTGAAATTTTCACAGATGATGTATTTCCGTTGCTGCTATAACAAAATACAAAAAACAAAATAAAATAAATATCTGAGGGGGCTCACATACAACAAACGTGTGTTTTGCTGTTTTTGGTACGGAACACTTCGTGCGCGAGTCCGACTCGCACTTATGCCGGTTATTTATTATACTTTTATACAGCGATCCATTTAGCATACAGTTTAAAAAACTTACCAAAGAAAATCTAAGCTTAAAATAGTCATTCATGCGTAAATTCTGTTTGATTAAATTTACGTACTTAATGTTTGATGGACATTGGTTAACTAATTGTAACCTTAATTCTTCAATGCCCACGCGGCCGCATGTGGACAACGATAGAAAATTCTATTGTGTCTCATTTTCCGGACCTTAAAGTGTTAAAGGTACTTTGATTAAATATAAAATCATTAAAGTAAAATTGGTAGTTGAAAACCACAAACGGTTTTGTTATACAGACTCTATCTAAAGTAAAGATATAAAATTGTAGATTCAGCCAACTTAAATACGGGTTTAAAACTGTATAAAATTCTAGGTAAACAGCGAAACTGCAATATGAATGCGGAGATGAAACTCTGGCTCAGTTATCACAGAAAGTGGGCCGTATTGCGGCTACATAAGGACAAAGTTTAATGTATGTATTTCATTTTCCCGTATTAGGTACCCTGCCAATGTAGCTATGTTTCGGCCCATTTGTTCGAGGGACGTTTAAACGGCGAAAAAACGTGACAAGAAAACAGAAACGTCACATTAAGCTTTCTTTATTGTTTCGCCCGGTCTGCTCTGTGCGCAGATTAAAACGCGATATTTATGAGGGACGTGGACATTATGGGCTTCGAGATGGATACAGTTTAGTGTCATTAATGACCGACAATGCTGGAGATAATTATGCGCATACGAAAAAATCCATCTATAAATGTGAAAACAACACTATCTGTTACCTTTTCTAATTCAGAAGGCCTATTACAGAAGTATCCCACTCCGTGACATTATTAATTTATGTATAAGTAGGTTCAAATTCAAGTAAATCAATCAACGAACATCGTCCGACTATCGTGATTCTTTCTTGTACATAGGCTCTCAGGACTTATAGGTACTTCCTTTTGTCCTAAAGCCTTGGCTATTTCACTTACGTCTTCCACACTTCTACTTTGGAATCAGATCAATGTTTGTGATGATTGATGTCTAAATATTAATAAAAATAAATTAAGCACTAATGCTAGACACTTATAATCATCAGACCATTATATTATTGTCTACTGCTGGACATCCGAGAATGTTAAAATATAGCCAGCGTTGAACAACTCTTTCGCTTGGCACAGGATAGAAAGAAGTTCGGAAAACGGGTGGCAAACCTAGAAGTAGAACGTATACTGACGACTTAAAAGAATCATTTAATTGACCAATAAGGAAACTGACATGATTGAGAAATTGGCGAATCAGGAAAACTGACGAGTGATAATTCGACTCATATAGGTCGTTGGTGTACATAATGTTTTGGTTGCCGTTGAAGATCGCAGAGAATATCAGGCGTTTTCATCGAAAAACGCCGCTGCCAATTTTTTTGTTCCCGATAATGTTAGGACTACAGGTGCCGGCACACTTTTGTGTCGTATTATGTCGTGTTGCGACAGAAACGCGACAGACAGTTGTTTCGACACGACACACTGTAATAATGAGTTTCTAGCCATACTAAATGTATGAAACCGATACGCTTCTGTCGTGACACGACACGTATGTATAGTATGTTTCCGGCTTACGGCCTACCGCCTTCTCATAGTTCTTCTCACACTATCGAGTTCTTTTACGCGCTTTTTTGACATTGAAAATGTCTATCAAATCCTTTTCGGCCCATACGCTATTTTCGCTATATTTCCGAGGATAGTTAAGATTTTGCCATGAAACAAGTCTCCCCAGGTTTAAAACTTAATTTTGGATCCAGCAGTGAATGAATTTTGAAAATTGGCTGGATAGTTTTTGAGAAATTTTGAAAATTGTAAAAAAATCGGGGAAAAAAATCTATCTTTTTTTAGTAAGTTATTAATTAAAAAAATACTATTACATAATACCGAAAAAATGAGGAAAACGAATCTTTGAAGATTGCGCGTCGATTGAGACTTCTCCAAGTGAAATTGATTAATAATTGTGTTTTGTAGGTGTGCTCTACGAGCGTGAAAAAAATATTTTTTAAAATAATTTGTTGATAATACTCGGTGTTAACACCGAGTATAATCAACACGCCTATATGACTAAAACGAAAAGTACCAGGCTAGCATTAATGTAAAAGAGCTAATCAAAGTACCTGTTCATCAGATCCGGTCAGCACTTTCCCTACAGCTCTCATCGCAGAAGTCCTAAATGCTGAAGACCAGTTCTAACAGGGCAATCAATCTATTGAAAAGTACCAGGCTAGCATGAATTTTAAAAATATAATAGGATTTTGCATTTGATTTGATTTTGGTTTTTCGTAAATTTTTGTATTCATTTTCAATGCCTCCGAAGATTGCGGGAACTGCAGGGTCTGTGGATTTTTTCAATCGATGTTAGTGCTAGGGGCAACATAATTGGAAAATGATAATTTGATCTGGATCTAATACGTACAAGTTACAAAACCAACGGAACAAGGAGGATGGACTTTTAATTAAGCATGAAAAGTAATTCGCTAAATTATTACAGACACAAAATGTGAATATTGCGGATTTCTGTCGTGTTAAACTTAGTTAAGCACTTAGCTTTAAACCTTTGAGTACCTGCAAGTTATCAAAGTTACAAGCTCTCGTTTAATTATGGACGCAGATAAATTATATCGTTATTCAAAGTTCCTCTTCAAATGAATCCTACAATCATTAGTAGCAGGATTTTTCATATAAATAAGCGATAGCAAATTCAAACGTTAATGATATATTATGTTTATAGCAAAGGAACCAAAAAAATCCGGTTGCACTCCGGGAGTGCCGGCAGAAGTGAAAGCTTGAATATTAACGTTGTGCATTTTTGATATTTTGGAATGGTTAGGGAATAATTTTGCACGAATTGCCGTCTTACGAATTTACTCTGCATTTGAATTTACGAATACAGAACAGTATTGTACGAAAGTCTTATCCATAGCTTGACAGAAAATCTAGAGTTTTGACATTGAATTAAAACATTAGCGCGTTGCTATGGTGACACAAGAGTTTACGTCTTGAAATGACGCGCCGTCATTTTCACCGCACCCCGTAGAAAGCGAGGGGGATACATCCGCCACCAGCTGTCTACTCTCCATCCGTCCATACGTCTTACGAACTTTCGATCAGGGTCACGTGATTCTTACTGACGCAAGTTTAGCATTTTTTCCCCATTACAAAAAAGCGTACAACGCCGCTAAAAGAGTTTTCACTTCAAAAAATTAAAAACCCGCCTGCCTAAAAAGACAAGTCAACTGAAAAGATCGAAACAAGATTAAATATTAAAGGCAACATTATAACATGCAGTCGGAGGCATGCATAAAGAAAGTGACATTATGAATGATTTGAGTTATATGCCTCCGACTGCATGTTATAATGTTGCCTTTAATATTTAATCTTGTTTCCATCTTTTCAGTTGACTTGTCTTTTTAGGCAGGCGGGTTTTTAATTTTTTTAAATTTATTTATTGATTTATTTATTTTTAGTTATTATTTATATGATATACCTTTTTGAAATCCTTATAATAAGCCCTTTAATTTGACACCCATATTGCAGTATTCTAAAAAATTTTTTCCTCTACGTATAATAGCACCGTACAGCCGCCATGTTGGTTTTTTATAACGCCACCTTCTTAAGAACACTTGGGCTGACGAAACAAATCTAACGATATGTTAATCATGGAAATCTGTTCAGCCGTTTGAAAGATATGAGGTAATAAAAAATATTACATACAAACTTACAAGATACGCGCGAAAAACATAACCCTCTTGCAGTCGGGTAAAAAAGCATCTTGTGTATATAAATGTCCATACCTACACTCAAACATAAGTATACAATAATTTTAATAGGTTTCATGGCTGGCAAGCTTACACAATATTTACTTAATCCTCATATTGGTTGTGTTGCTAGCAAAATAGGACATAATAAGTAATGCAGTGCAGACGGCACGCAATATCGTCGACGGACCAAACACCGCAAACAAACATATGCTGCGATATTGAGTCCTGGCTCCAGGAGTTATGACCAGGGTCGGTTCTCATATCATCTACTCGATTATGCCTTACATGAACACTTTAGGGGGAGGTCACACTATCAATACCTACGTATGACTTATGAATATTGTCATAAGATCGCGATGCTTTCTTTTTTCATTAATATTATCTCAATGTGTATAGTGAAATAGATGTTAACCTAATAATATAAATTTTATAGACTGACATCACCACCGCATAACGACTCTGTATGAAATGAGAAAAGAAAATGTATATTGCAAGTTTTTGTCATTTTTATTTGTTGCGTGCTTACCTATACTGTTTTTTATTCTGCTCATGAACGAAACCGAAGATTATTATCATGGTTTTTACACAAGTAAACATGTTCACAGGTGACAATTTGTCAATCGCGTGTTATTTGAAAAACTATTTAATTGCTTACACAGTCCATAAGAGTGAACAAAAAATCATCCAATTGGGTTTTACTTAGCTTTTGGGAGCTCGGTGGCGCAGTGGTTTAGCGCCTGGCCTAGCGATTGCGGAGGTTAAGCAGCTTTCGCAAGGGTCGGTCATGGGATAGGTGACCAAAAATTTACTATCTCGAGCTCCTCCGTGCTTCGGAAGGCACGTTAAGCCGTTGGTCCCGGCTGCATTTGCAGTCGTTAACACCCACCAATCCGCACTGGGCCCGCGTAGTGGGCTATGGCCCGTCCTCCTTATCCACCCATAAGGAAGGCCTGTGCCACAGCAGTTGGTTGGACATTAAAAGGGCTGATGGACACACAAATTCCTCCAGAATTCCCTACTACAGCGCGTGCATGCAAATGCATGCTACATTGTGTGTTATTAAAATATTCAAAAATCTTACCCGTAGCACCGATACCGCTAGCAACGAAGCGACTTGTTAATTCGAGTGAGAATAATACATCACATGCATTAAAACATAAAAATTGGGTTATACAAAGCTAACAGGAACTGGCCTATTACAAAAATAACGTACGCAATTGCGTAACGCAGTCACTTAGCCACGATAGTCGTCCGCAGTTTGTTGGTTGTAGTTATAACAAACATTTTGAATTTGGCTTTCGTAGACCAAAGACTACAGAACGAACGATGTCGGATACGCTAAAGAGAAACTGTCAAACTCACGCAATCACTTCACAATATCGCATACGAAAGTGATTTATAATAGGAAACAATCAAAACAAAGCACGGACGCAGCTGCGCGTATCGCATTAAACTTTTCGTAATAGACCCCCTGAAATTCCCAACCAATTTAATTAAATTATAAACAGTTTGATACAATACTAAATAATACACGAAAAATACGACTCGCACCAGGTCAATTTCCGGTGAGAGTGATATTTTTTCTAGTTTATTATTTAGTATTGTATAAAAATAGCATTGTGTATGCATAAAAATCTCAAATTTAAAAATTATAAACAGTTGTTAAGTATCCGTTCCCCAAAACGAGGAAAGAAACTAATTCAAAGTATCACTTCAATTTTCAACTGTTTGTCTGCCTGTCAAGAATTGAATATTGTGATCAAGTCTCAAGTTTAAAATAGTCCCTTTGATTGTAAATCAAGCTTGTAAGTCTACATAATTAAAATATACCGCCAATTATGTTGCATTATTTCGACTTAATAAAAGAAAAAACCGGCCAAGTGCGAGTCGGACTCGCGCACTAAGGGTTCCGTACCAAAAAACGGTAAAAAAACACGTTTGTTGTATGGGAGCCCCCTTAAATATTTATTTTATACTGTTTTTGGTATTTGTTGTTATAGCGGCTACAGAAATACATCATCTGTGAAAGTTTCAACTGTCTACCTGTTGTCGTTATTAATATTGAGCAAAAAACGGCAAAAATTCACGTTTGTTGTATGGGTGCCCCCCTTAAATATTTATTTTATTCTGTTTTTAGTATTTGTTGTTATAGCGTCAACAGAAATACATCATCTGTGAAAATTTCAACTGTCTAGCTATCACGGTTCACAGACAGACAGACGGACAGCGGAGTCTTAGTAATAGGGTCCCGTTTTTACCCTTTGGGTACGGAACCCTAAAAATTGACAATATATTTTCTAATGACTTGGGCAGAAAGCAAGATCTTTCAGTACAAGCAAAGACAAAAATTGAAATACTGAAATCTGTGCTATTTAGGTGTAAAGCAAAGCACTATAAGCTTTGCTTTAATGCTATAATACGCCTAAAACATACGATACGAAACTAAATCTAGCCTAGTGCATCGATAATATTAGCAACGAAGCGTCTTGGTATCTCGAGTGTACATAATGCATCACAGGCATAGAATATTATCTCGAATAGTTAGTTTAGAGGGCATACTAAATTGTTATGCTCTAACTACTTTGGTCAAAAGCCTAGCTGCAAACACTGATATCATTGTTGTTTTGCTAAGTTTAGAATTTAGTGTTTAACTGAAGTGCTAATATCAAGAAGTCTTTTCTTTTTTATTGGAAATTAATTAGTGTAGAAATGAGTAAACTGTTGGTTTCCCTGTTTTCACTTAAAAATAAATAAGTTCACATTCTGTGATAAACATCAAGTGAATTGCATTATAATTACAATTTCCTTTTTTTATTTTGTATAAAGCTGAAATTCGTTAGGTAATATGATTTTTTATTTGAATCATTATATTGGAAAATTTAAAAGTAAAATCAACATCCTATTTTTCATATAACGTAAATGTAACTACAGTACCAATATTAATAACACTTCTTTTTTTAAGTGTGAAGCGCTATTTGCCACTACCCTCATACCTTATTCACCTAATTATGAGTCGGTGAGGTTATAAAATTCTCAACATGCTCAACCGTAATTCGATTAGCGAAATGTTCGCTCAAACGACCATAACGATGTTATAGAGTTATACTTATATCGATAATCAAAGATACGTAGTAAGACCCTTGTAGAGCACAAATTTTGCTTTGCGTGTTACAAATATTGAGAGTTGTAATATTTTTGCAATTCTCGAATATCGTTCAAAGGGAATTTTTATATTTTCGTTAGTATCGTTGAATTGAACCAAATGATCGATTTTCTCTCCGTGATATTTTCACAAAGATTCTATTTCAACTGAATATGCGATTGAATGGGTTGCTTTGCTTTGTTGAAGTCGTTTTTTTATGTTGCCATCTACAGTACTTAGCTAGTATCCATTATTAATTGGTAGGGGTTTTTAAATTCGTTTCGCTTTAACTATAATTGAGAGGCTGATATAGGAATGCACATGCTCTTTCTTCTAAGGTCGTCTAGAATCCCACAAACATCAAATCGTTACTGTACTTCTATGGACTATAGTACCAAGTGGCATCTTCACGATTAAAATATTCGCCTAGTAGGTAAATTAGGTACATAATTAAAAAAAAATCAATTCTGAAAATGCAGTCACTGAATTAAATTTGCTGTAAAAATCGTGCGCTTAGTAAATGTGCTGAAAGCGAACTATAATATTTTACATACAATACAGAATTTGTATGACGATTTCGGTTGTCGAGTGACAGCGCGCATATTCTGGAGTTGCTTTTTAAATACCTATGTCCTGGTTTCGATACCTGGTTAGGTTAATGTACTAAACCACTGTTCCTGTAATGTGTTAAAGACCGAGCGAGCGCAAATCATTTTCGTATCAGCTTGGGCAAAAATGAATTCGTACGTCCGTCCGGCTGTCCGTTTGTTCTCTTCTACATGTCGCATTTAAATCTCATCCGATTCTCGTGAACTTTTGTGAGCAGGTTATATAATTATATGGTTTTTTGTCGATTCAGTTTTACGAAATTTTTCAAAATGGCGGAAATATGGAGAAAATATATATTTCAGTTATTTCGAAAAATATTCAAAAATGTAACAAACACGAAGTCTACAGCTATACATAGTCACTAGTATTTATCAATAATTAAACAAAATTATGCGACTCCCATTGGGGGTTAAAACCAAATGCCGTGCAAACTAATGCAAAGCAAATGCAAATATAAGCAGAACAACAACACCAAAAGCAAATATAAACTGAAAAATCTGTAGTCCCCGAAGCTTCAGTTAATAACGTGTCGGGTCTATTAGGCAGCCAATTGTGACGCTGCCGTGTTACCGAGGCTTCATTTTACATTCAAATACGGCCATGTTCCGCTTGCATGCAGATTCCCATTAAAAATTAACGTCACTGGAGGGGAAGCTGTGGGCAAGAAAAGCGAGGAAACATTTTTCACAGTTACTGTCTGGTTTTTACCACTATTTTGACCTTTGGCAATCTGTTGTGCTGTTCTCTGATTGCTATTGTTCGCTGTGCATTTCACTAGATGGCGCTCCAGTAATGTTCACCGAAGTGAAGTTTAGGTGCGTAAAAGCGATCTTAGCACGAACAGCTATCGAGAAATCAAACGCGCGTAAAAATACTCGATAAAGTGATAATCTATGGAAAATTTCATTTCGCTTCTCGGCCATAGATGGTATTGTTCAAATTTTACATACAAAATTACACCATCGAATGTTTTTACGCGCGTTATTTCTTTTTTTAGCTGTTTATTGTGCTACGGGCTACGGGTACTGAAAAGCTAAAACTCGCACTATACGCTGAGTAAAAGCTGTAGTTTTAGCAAACGCAACCCGTGGCATCAAAACGTCATTACTCGCTGCATATTAATTAATCTGAAATCTCATAATCGTAATCAGATACCGGCCACGGGTGACCGCACAGACCATCCAACGTTTCGAATTAGCGAGTGAATCGCACCATTGCGTTTCAATTTTCGAGGATCGCGTTCTAAGCTTTTTGTTTTTGTACTGTCACTTTGTATTTGTACCTTGTAATAGGAAAAGTACGTGACTAGAATGTCCATTATTTTATTATCGCTAAGGCGCATTCTGTTAAGCGAAGGAGGAGACGAAGGACGCTCAACTTGCAATAAAAGTAAATAACCTGAGTAAATGTGTTTACTTGCTCGAGAATCGAATGTTTAATTAATTCTAATAATTCAACCACTTTGCGTAATTTGCACGAGCTTGATAAAATGGGGAAGACTAAGCTTGTAGTGGAAAACCTTACAACTTCTGTTTTTTAATACAACTTTCAATACATCTGTATTCATGTTTAAAAAACTTTTTATATTCAATTACTTTTCAGTAAATGCTTAATGATTTTGCTTGAAAACATAAATAACTACTGTTAAATTATAACTTACGCACTCCTAATGTCCCAAATGAGAAACCTAATGTACGGCATTGATTTGAATATTAACTGGAACTTAATTCGATTAAAAACTAATATCATGGTTTTCGCCCATCCAGCTACAAAGCAAGTGTTTCATATTCAGCCATAACTGCATAAATTAATTAAATATTCATAGTTTACAACATAAACATACTTATGTGTTAAAACTAAATATATAGGTAATATTTTTTTCTATATAAAAAAGTAACATCAACTTAATCCATCAATAAATAAAATAAAAATAATGTTAGATACAGAATGGGATTTCTTTTTGTTGACTTAACTACGGAACCGTAAAAGGGTATATTTTGATAAGATGCAATTAGTCACTAGATGCTTTATAACTACGTTCTAATTATATCATAGAAGAGAATGAAAGTCGGTACCCAGTGTAAAAAAAAATTTTATCACTTATTAATCTATGCGAGATTTCAAATTGATAAATCAACCTTTGACATTACAAACGGTTTTCAAGAACTTCTCACAATGTTATATTTTAACAAGCAATCCAAAACCGAGCTCCATGTATGCGCCGTAGTCCGTTCCAAAAATTGGTATCAAATACACATTCTGGTGTACAATAAACGTCCGATATACACTATAAATTGGAGTGGAGGCGGATACAAAATAAAATTAAAACTACGCTTTTGTGAATGCACTGAATCATGGAGGTCTATCGGCTCTCCATCCCCCGAGGATTTGGCAACCGATACATGATTGTGCACTTAGGGCTGTGGGAGGCTCGCAACATTGACCCCTACAGTACAGTACAGACCCCTATAACCGATCCTTACGTAATGGCTTCATTGTGGTTGACGTAGACATTGAAAATTCACTTTTTGCTGACATTTTATATGAAACTCACCGACCTTTTTGGTCGTGGTGTAATTTATGAACGCGATACGAAGCGTTAATTGCAACCGACATAATCAAATGAATATACAGTATTAAGTATATTAATAAAGATATCTATTCTAATAATATACTAGAAAAATACACGAAAATAGAAAAATACTAGAAAAACCCAGATCAATTCTCGGACGGGAATCCTCAGTGACTCGGTAGCTCAGCGGTCAAAGCATTGGACCGGACATCCATAGGTCACGGGTTCGATTCCCGTCCGAGAATTGATCTGGTGCGAGTCGTATTTTTTCTAGTATATTATTTAGTATTGTATAAAAATAGCATTGTGGATGCAAAAATATTAAATAAAAAAAATCGGGTTGCACTCCGGGAGTGCCGGCAGAAGTGAAAAATTCTCAAGATTTTGCGCCAGTGGCCTTTTTAGGGTTCCGTTGCCAAAATGGCAAAAAACGGAACCCTTATAGATTCGTCATGTCTGTCTGTCTGTCCGTCTGTCTGTCTGTCTGTCTGTCTGTCTGTCCGTCCGTATGTCACAGCCACTTTATTCCGAAAGTATCAGGACTACATAGTTGGAACTTGGTAAGTAGATGTATTCTGTGAACCGCTTTACGATTTTCTCACAAAAATAAAAAAATAAAAGATTAAGGGGGTGCTCCCCATACATGGAACTAAAACAGAAAAGATTTTTTTTCATCAAACCAATACTTGCGGGATGTCTATAGATAGGTCTTTAAAAATGACATTGAGGTTCCTAACACAATTTTTTCACAAAGTCAACCGTTTGAAATATATATACTGCCAAAGTGGTAAAATGTGTGTCCCCCCCTTTAACTTTTTAAGTAAGAGAGTGAAAAATCTAAAAAAAAAAAAAACATATGCTATAGATCTTAGTGAACACTTTAAACGGAAATTGGTTTGAACGAGATACAGTAAAAACTTTTCGAAATATAGTACATTATTTAAAACCGCAAATATAACTTTGTCGTTCATATAAACACTGTGAAAAACAAAGTTATTTTTTCAGGTGAAAAATTGTTTAAAAAAACGAAAAACCGACTTCAAAAAACCTACCTCTAAAAAGCAAGAAATAATATTCGTAATAATAAAAACACGTCTATTGAAGTCGGGTGGGGCTGGAGTACAAAATTCCTTTTTCTTTATTATAAAAGCCCCACCCGACTTCAATAGACGTGTTTTTATTATTACGAATATTATTTCTTGCTTTTTAGAGGTAGGTTTTTTGAAGTCGGTTTTTTGTTTTTTTAAACAATTTTATTTTTTTATTTTTAGTGTAGGTACCTTTTTTATTAGGAAGTGTAGGTATATTATTTAGGCAGAAAAATCGGCTCAGCCAAACGTGAGTTAATCGCGGAGAAACATACATACATGCGGGTCAAACTGAGAACCTCCTTTTTTTAAGTCGGTTAAAGAACTACACTTAAGATATCCCTTTTCCAACAAAAAAATAATTATCTTATTCAGTTCATAAACAAAGAAGTTATACGACTGATCATCGAGGTAGTTCACACAAAATCATACTATTATCGTACTTTTTTCAAGATTACTTGAAAAGTACTGAACCGATTTCAAAATTTTAAAAAATGGGATCAATTTGGGAGTTTACCTAATGTTATGACGTTTGAATCATTTCAATCGGTTCAGCCGTCTTCGAGTAATCGGTGTACATACAAAAAACAAAAAAAACAAAAAAAACGGGTCGAATTGAGTCCCTCCCTCCTTTTGAAGTCGGTAAAAAATGATAGCGGTATTAAAATATGGTATGGTATAATGTAACTACGGAACCCTGCTGCGCGTGGCCCGACACGCACTTGGCCGGTTTTTAATTTCTACATGCACGCATTCGACGATTTAAACTTATAGTCACAAAGTAAAAATAAGTCTATGATTTCACCGAAGAGAACGCTGCTATTAGTTCCATTTTCAAAATTAGCGCGTTGCTGGTGACACAAGTGTTTACGTCTTAAAATAACACGCCGCCATTTTCAACGCACCCCGTAGAAAGAGATACTTCCGCCACCAGCTGTCTACACATCAATAACATCCGTCTTACGCATTTTCGATCAGCCACGTGATTCTTACTGACGCAAGTTTAGCATTTTTTTCCCATTACAAAAAGCGTACAACGCCGCTAAAGAAGTTTTGACTTCAAAAAAATCTATATTATTTATTAAACACATTACTTACCCTCTTTTGCGTCGCACTGTCGGTTAAAAAAGAGAAATCAACTGTTTGGATTATCAGCGTTGAACTATAAGTTGTTGCACAAGGATTCCTTTGTAGGCGAGTACTAAGAAAAGTATAATATTCCCATGGGGTATCTTATTATCACGTACCTACCAAGTTTCATCCAAATCCGATGAGCCATTTTTACATTATTGAGTCAAAGTCAAAGTCGAAGTCAAAATGTCTTTATTCAAATTAAGCACTTTTGAATCGTTTATATTTTAATACCACCCGTTCTATACATTTTTAACTGTGTGAGTAAGAATTATCCCAACATCAAACTTTTTCATCTATAATATTAGTACGATAGAATTAGTTGCTACTAGGGATGGGCAGGGAAAGAAAAGAAAAAAAAAACCGGACAAGTGCGAGTCGGGCTCGCCCACCGAGGGTTCCGTACAGACCTTACATCTATACATAAAATAAAGCTATAGAAAAGTTGTGACGGTACAAAGGAAATATTTTGAAAAAAAAGTGGTTGGTAGTTATTAGTTTTTTATATGAAAACTGTACTACGGAGAGTTCAAGCTTTATCCCAGGTTCTACCTACAGAAATTATGTGAAAAATTGCTTAGATTATAAGTTGGACTCCAAGCTACCAAACTGTAAAAAAATACCATCAAAATCCGTTCAGCAGACTGCTATAATATAGATAACCATTTGAAATCCTTTGTCGCCACGTAGAAAATAACCCTTCCAGGGATTACGACAAAGAATTGACCACGGGCGAAGTTTGAAATGGAATAGTACATTACTGCAGCGGCACTCAAGACAGGCATTGAAGAACATATGTGAGTCCATCAATGCCTAGTTGCGGCCAAGGCTTGTGTAGTACTTTTAAACTTTTAACTTTTTAGTTTTAAAAGTTTTAAGCTTTTTAATTTACTTTCAGTAATTGATAAAAGAAAATGGAAAGTGGAATGTGCACATAAAGCCTTTCGTTTGATACACATATTGAAAAAAAAAACCGTTTTTTTTTTCCTTTATTTCCAGTTTTTCATTTTTTTTTTCAGTTTTTTGGAATGTGCTCATCAAGGCCTTTCATTTGATACCCATATTGCAAAAAGAAAATTACCTTTCGTTTTTTTTTTTTCAGTTTTTTGGAATATGCTCCTTGATGAGCATATTCCAAAAAACTTTTCAAAAAACTTACATTTGATACCCATAGGTAATGAAAAAAAATTTTTTTTTCGTTTTTAATTTTTTTTTATCTTTTTGGAATGCGCTCATCAAGGCCTTTCATTTGATACCCATATTGCACCAAAACAGTTTGATTTCGTTTTTATTTTTTTTTTCAATTTTTTGGAATGTGCTCATCAAGGCCTTTCACGTGATACCAGTACCCTTAGCACGAACAGCTATCGAGAAAAAAAACGCGCGTAAAATTACTCGATAGAGAATTATCTATGGAAATTTTAATTTAGCTATTCGGCGGTAGATGGCGTTGTACAAATTTCCCATACAAAATTGCACTATCGAATGATTTTACGCGCGTTATTTTTTTCGATAGCTGTTCGTGCTAAGGGTACTGTATACCGAATATTAAAAAAAAAATTTTTGGAATTTGTGTTTCATTGAAAAGTTCGCTCCATTTCTGAATTACACGTGTGTAATGAGTTTTAATTTAATAGAAACATTGCTGGACAGACGCCGGCAATTTTGTATGAAAATCCATTATTACACGTTAGTAATGGATTCTCATACAAATATTGACGGCGCGGTTTAGGTCTGTCCGTAAACTCCGATTTAGCACGAAGAAGGTTGTCAAAATAATGTTCGAATTTCCAAGCATTTTTGAGAAAAAATAAAATAATTACAAACCCACCGCACCTGTTTATACAGGTGTGTACAATACAAGTACTGTTGATTGTCAACAGATGGCGCTGCATATCAATAGTACACTGTATAATGTTCTGTGAAATGGTTTTATCTATCGCAATGTTATTAGAGAAAATGGGTGTATTCCAACAGGACCCTTTGGTTGTGTGAAGCCGAGACTTTTATTGTAGTGGTGGCTACCTCGGCTGACCTTACCGAGTAAACTGTCTTGATTTTACTTGGTGCCAAATGCTCCAAGCAACATTGGAATGCGATGCACCCGCATTTTAATGTAAACTGAATCAATCTACCACTGAACTATTCAACACTTGACACTGGCAAAAATTACTTCCAAGAAGAAAGTAGATTGCCAAAACAAAAATAAGAAGAAGAAGACCCCCGTCATACAGCGTGACATACCGCCATGTTGCGAAAATATTTAGAGCCAAATTTATTACTTATTAATTTTATTTTTAAAAGTAATTAACTATATCAATATTTGAAAGGATCTGAATAATTAATAATAATAAATATTGATATTTTAAAAAGAATTAGTGGCGCGATTAATCCAAAAGTAATTAGAAGTTAAACTATGACCGCGCATACCGTTGTTTCACCAAGATGATTAATAATTACGTATTTTAATGACCATATTTTATTATGATTTAAATACAAATATACAGTTTTCAGATTTATTCCTGTAAGTGTAGTATAAGACGCTATTACCTGCCAAATTTCATAGTTCTAGGTCAACGGGAAGTACCCTATGAATTTTGATTCCTTTGAGAGTATCGAAAATGCGTTTTTTGCGCCCTAAACGGCAGTATCTTTTTTTTACGTTAACTTAGAAGTTTGATTTTTTTACAGCTTCAAGGGCCCGTAGACCTTAGTATATGGTTTAAATTTCAATTCGATACCTCCACGCGTTTCCGAGATAAAGGGTCTTGACAGACAGACGGACGGACAGACAGACAGACGGACAACAAAGTGATCCTATAAGGGTTCCGTTTTTTCCTCTTGAGGTACGGAACCCTAAAAAGGGAAAAGAAAAATATGGGAAAATACGGAAAAATACGGGAATTTATGGTAAAATTCCCAAAACGCGGGAAAATACTATTTGCTATGATTTCAGTTACACATGATGCTAATAATTTTCTTCGGAACGTGTTTTAGTGATATAATACTATAATATGTATGATCCAAATATATTTTTCTAATTAGCAATCAAAAACAACTAAATAAATTCAAACACTTGTACTGGTACGTGATCAATAGTTTTTATTTAAGTAAATATTAGTTTTTCGTCTGTCTTTTAACGTTTATAGAAAAAAAATATCAATTAACAATAACAAAATCAGTAAAAGAGGTACTTAATTAATAGTAAATATTTCAAAACTTAAACTCTATTAATTAAAAACATTAGTCAACAATAACAAAATCAACAGAATAGGAAATGAATAATCATATTTAACATTTAAATTATAAAAATCAAAAATGAATCAATAATAACAAGGTGGAAAATAATAATATTATAACTTAAAGAATACACATCAAATACAATAAATCAACTACTACCTACAGACTGCAAAAAAAAACAACATTAACAATAAAATCTTATTCAGAATCTGAAATATTATAATCAATCAGATTTTCATGAGAACTTTGCGCTCTACTTGGTCCAGGTCTGGGACTATTTTCTTGTTCACTTGTCTCATCGTCGTCTTCTTCCTCTGTTTGAGCTTATATTTCTTTTTTGTTCATAAGTGTCCAATTGTATGCAATAAATGTTAATTTTTCTGCTCTGTCAGTTGTAAGGCGATTTCGGAGCTTTGTGTGGATTAAACTAAACTTGCTGAACGATCTTTCTGTGGCTGCTGATGTTGTTGGTTGTAACCGACGACCTAACTACAATGGGTCTAGATGATCACAGCCTATGCAAGAGACTAAAACCTAAGTGGAAACCTAATAACCTACAGGACAGGAGGACAATCAAAAATCCGCTTACTACTTATCGTTGATTATAACTAAACTATTGAACCTAATTTTACTGGATTAAATAACCTCCAAAATACAATTTACTAAGTTTACTTTATCCAACCTTAACTAACCTACAAAGAACCTTACTAACAAGCTTTGTGTGATCTGAGAGGGCCTGTGAAAGTCTAATGGAGGAACCCTGGATGTGATAATTAGTGAACCCAAATTCTTTTAAAAGTGTGATTAGTATTGATTTTCATTTTCCAATAGAAGTATTCGCTTTCTTTACTAGGTCTTAATTATTCCTGCTATTACATTTATTTCTAAAAGAAAATACCACTAAATAAAATATATTGCTCTATTAATATAACCAGAGAAATAGAAATTAAGTCTGTATTTTTCTTAAATGAGTTTACTTTACTTTCATATTAATTCTTAATATTTGTCATACTACCAAGGGAAATTCCATAGTTCTTTAGTGTCAAAAAATGGGAATACTATAAATAAAGAGGGAAGCGTTCCCAATTACGTTCCGTAGATGAAGTAAGTATGAGCGAAATAAACCTACGTTGATAGGAAATGATCAAAGTGAATTTATGAGTTAAATGGAGTATTGTTATAAGGTAAAAGAGGGTATGTTCAACCATAATAGACTGCAAGGTAAAAAGAGGTAAGTCGGGTTATAGAGAAAAGTTAAATTTGAGCAATTCTCTTCCGCTGCCAAGTGTCAAATTATATGCCATGTATGACGTTATTCCAAATAATGTAAATTATCTATTGTCAACTTAGTTCATTAAAATAAGAGAGATTATTTCAGGTAAGTTAAGAAGTTTTAGTCGCCTGAGAACAAAGTATAATAAAATTTTCAGCGCTATTAAATAAGAATTCTTTTACTTTCTGAAGTTATTATACAAGTAATGAATATGCAATTGTGTTTTTGCCAGCTAAGGTATGGGCCCGCTCCCCGCCCGATACAATGAGTCTCGTCTCCGTACTTGGTCAACTCCCTTCTGGCCAGCCATATTCTTTCATGACAAATTTAATTAATGAATATTTTTAAGTTATAGTACTTAGTCTTTGTCAGTCAGTTTTAATAAAAGAGGGCAAGCAGAGTGCTTTCAAGCGAACTACCAGTTTCTCACAATGAAGAATTCTCCTTCAATTGCGATGGCTGAATTATGAATTTAAATTTAGAATAATTAAATAATTAGTTCTAGTATGACTGTTTAACATTATAACAGATGGACACAACATTACTATCCATATACTTGGGACACTGATAGTTCTCAAATTCTGAAGGAAAGACAATTCTAAACAAGGTAAAATTCTATGATGGGATTTCCATACTTTAATCTCAACTAAATTATAAATATGCAACCATAAACTGAATTGACTTCAGATCATTTACTAAAGGTTAAAGCAGTATTTCGATTTAATATTGAGTAGACTTGGCAATATTTGTTCTCAATTGTAAACTAGATTCTATTTCTAACATCTTTCAATTGAGTCGGCTGGTGGAACATAGTTTAAATATTTGAACTCAGATACAAGATATGTTGTCATTATTATTTGTGAATTTTATATATTCACTAAATAATATGATACTTTCATAGTTGGTAGATACTTTTCAAAGTATTATTTCTCGGTTAATCATAAACATCATTCTGTTAATTTGAAAGGTTTACTCAAAGCATTGATCTAGTGACCTAGAAGTTGTGAATCGACCTTAACTTACTAGAGACACGAGCTTATTCCATACACTCAGATCTTGTTTCAGCACTCCTCTCAAAATTACCAAAATAGTTTATTCTATCTATAAACAATCGGTTCAACCATAGCTCCCTTCAACCAATCCAATTCAAAGATAAATAATCTATTCTTTATTTATGATTCTACTCCATCTATTAAATCATTATTCAATATTAACTGAAAAAGATATCTAAATTAAATTAAGAGTAAATTAATTTGTGGGTACTTACTGAAGCTTGCAAAGTCTACACAATTTAGCACACTGTGGTAATCATTCACAACACTGATTCTATGGAAGATTGATACTATCCTATTGGATTATAACTAGTAGTTCCACATAAACTTTCGTCCATTATATTGTACACTTCCGCATTCACCATGTTCCATTCCTAAGTCATCCTACCTCTTCTCCGCCTATATAAATTCGAATGTTCCACTTGGTGACCCACGGCGGCCATTTTGTCGACCCGATTCTCAACACCGCCTACCTAAATTTCGAATCACTACCTATTGACCTCGGCGGCCATCTTGACGACGCCTACCTATTTGCGGCCTACCTAAATCCGATACACTACGAAGTGATCTACCTCTCCACCGCCTACCTAAAAGCTCCTAGCTTGTCTACCGTTCCTGCTGTTACCTTGCTGACAACACGACCTTCTTGAGGATGTTTAACCTTTTACCAGCATCCAAGTTTCCCTCCCGCCTTGAGATGCTAACCTAAGCTACTGTTCCTACGCGCCTAACAATGAATTTATAAACCTAATGAATTTACCTGCCTACCAACGACTAAATTCCGATTTCCTATGCAATGTTTGGGATGCTTACCATCATCCCCGACGCCCCGATCCTGTACAGCGTGAGCAAGCATGACTCCCCTAAACTCCCCTAACAGCTTGGGCGTGCTCAGCGCTGGTGGGACGGGACAGCGCTGAGTCCTGACAGAAGAGGATTAACATTACCAAGCCATATCCTCCACGTTCAAACGGGATTACATCCACACACCGTTCGGACCGTTGGTTGATGAGCGAGTTGGCTAGCTTGGTAACCTTAAGTGACTAAACTAGGTATCTTTCAACAGAAACCCGCATTGCACGCCACAAAGCAATGCTATTTTACCTACCCCTTTGAGGATTGACCGAACGCCCAATAAAGACACAAAACTAAAGAGAAATCTACCCCCCCTTTATTTCCCCCTGATTGCTTAAACAAATTTCGAACAACCTTAAACCATGAAAATTCTTGAAACTATTGGGAAATTTACTTTACTTCATGAAAATTCGCAAGCAAAATCTACATACTTTAATTTGAAGCTTACTTATACCATATAAGCCCTAATTAAAGCATATAAGCAAAAGACTCGCACCCGGTTGCGGACCTATACGTCAAAACCTCAATTAAAAACACTATCTTCCTGACTTCTTGATGTTTCTTGCGTTAAAATAAAATACTACTTGATTGAAGTTTCTTACAGAGAGGGTATCGACGACTTCTTCTGAGTTCCACTTGATGCTTCGCTGAGGTCGGAGAAAGTCAAGAGAGCGATTTCCCCCCAACTTCGCCTTTTATAATCCCCCAGAATCATTCACTCTCTGCAGGAAACTCACCCCACACGATCTAAGCATCTTTTTTTTTTCTACCTTCATTTCCCTACTTTACATAAATTATTCCTAAAATTTTCCCTTCTCCTTCAAAAATGGGGAGAATTCAGTTTTGTCTTACTCAACTTATAAATATAATATTTAAGTTACTAATCTTACAAAATGAACCCCTATACTAATCAATAATTTCAACGTACGATTCAACTAACCAATGACCTCCTATGTTCAAGATTCTCTATACTCAAGCGCACAATGCCACTCAATTTGTAACCAAATTAAAATTAAACTGTTACCTAAATATTTCTCTATACTGACATTTCAGCTACATTTGATTTAAGTAATTCATACAATTGTATGAAACAACGTTTCAATCATAAATAAATCAACAAGTTTTCCCCATTACATCATTTCTAACAAAACTAACAACTTTGAATAATATTCAGCATATTTATCCAGAATCATATGAAATTATTGTACTATAATCATAGAACTCTGATTAATACGAATTTTATATTCACAACAAATTGAACCTTCCATATGCTACAATTTGAATCCAACCTTTTTCAATCTTTTTATCTCGCCTTCCCCAAAATATCATAACCTCTAGAATCAATTTGCTAAAATACGTATTTCAATATTTTCCATTAAGTATTCGGTCCAATTAAACCTAAAATTTCCGATCAATTTAGCATCACAATGTTGGTACTTTAAAAACCCTAACTGGCAACACCCATCGGACTACTTTTACATTTTTTTAAATGCCTACCCTCATTTGAGTTATAAACCTGCAGCATAAAATCTCTCTTTCGAAGAAACTTCATATCAATCTTTCTTCGTACTTTAGCTAAAACACATCACGTGGTGTGACACTACTGACAACTTACAGAAATAATTAACACCGAATTCAATCCTTTTTTAAGTAATCTTCTAAAATAAATTATTATAATAATATTCGAGAGGCTCTAATAAAATTTGATAAATAAACAATAATAAATATAAATAAATTTTAAGCCTATTAGCGTCGTTACCTACACAGAGACTAATATTTGAATTTTAGCGCCGTGAAAGATTAAAAGAACTTCCTACATTATTGCTAACTCAAAACCTGAACTACTCTTTATTATAATAACTTGTTCGATAGTTAAATAATATTATGCTCAGTATGAAACAAAATTCGAAAAATATTTGAGATAAAATAGCATGTTCAGTTTTGAACCGTTACAGCTCGACCCCAAAATCCTGCACAGGTGACAAGACTACGTATTGGATCCGGAGTAGGATTTTCCTTCTCAATTCTCAAATATTTATTCCGCCTCTACTCTTAATCCTCAATTTTTACTCATACATCCCTTTTGTATAATAAAAAAAAACCTTCCCCTTTATAACCCTAACCATTATTATTTCTCCAAGATCAAAGAATTGTTGGGTGAAATCTAATGTAAATGAGATTTAGATTGTAGAGTGTATTTAAACCAAGACAATATTGAAAAGTTATCAAGCGAGTTTTAAGTTTTATGTGACTTTTGCCAATTCCGTCTTATGCATATTCAACACCAGAGTCGTACAAGATCACAGTAAGGTGTGGGTTGTGAATCCACAACTTCTAGCAAGTCTACATGCGACAAATAAGTCTTTTTCTAACCTTATGAAAAAGTTTGCGTATGACGCTACATATTTGTGCATTGAACCCTTCCACAATCAAGTATTACTCCTTTCTTGCCAACAGGGCCTACTCCGTCGGTTCGAAGTGAGCCTATACAATGACCCTATATTTCCAAAAGCTTACTTAAGACTCTAGAACAACCCTAATATCGCCTTGGAGAGTGTGCAGTTGTCGAGTTCATATTCATAGCTCTTAGCTTCTTGTGTAGTATGAATTTCAGACAGTTGTTCACACCAGGACAATTTACAAACGTCAATAGTGTTTGTTTTCTCTCTTTTTTTTTTTTCTCTAACCTAACACCAAAAGTCCTACTGTACAAAATTCAAGTTTGTCAACCCTAAACGCCGGTCCGGCCGCAAGCACAAACCAAACGCTAGAGCAGTGTGGTGGTCCTATCTCTTGGAAAAATAATAAGTCTGCATTCAGGTTTCACATATGTTATAATCCAAAGCCCTCCATATAGAATCTATATTTTAATTCCAATTCCTAATCCACATTAACTCTCATTCTATGCAATCTTTTAAATTAACATCCCATTCATACTCATAAACTAGATTAGATTCTCATTCTATTCATCTATTCTCTTCATGCAGCATTCACTGTCTTCATTCACTAGCCTACATTCACGCCACCTAAGATTATATCATAGCTACACCCTGAATGCAAATATAAATAACTAAATTGGGTAGAGATTAATCATACAATGTTAGGATTCAATACGCCGATTGTCACCAAACATAATTATATGCAAAATTTACAATAAAGTATTATCTCAAATTCGTTACGAAAAATTAATCTTATGTTACGCACTTTCTACACTACGCGACACACTATAATAATACACGCCTCACACGTTAAACGAGAGTGAATTTTACACGATATGTTAAAGTTAAACAACCCTTTTATATATGAAATTATTTCAAGTTAACTGACTCATTATCAATTTAAGTTAACGGTGTACTTAATTGTATATGCCTTTTCTATTTCATAAAGCTGCCTAAACACAGTCGGATATTCTACCGATTACCTAGATCTACATCAACTTAACGTCTACCTAGACCTATATCTAAACAGAAAAATTTCCCCCCCGGAAAGAAAAGCCACCGACACACCCCTCTATCTGACCTTACAATTTCAACCAACTCGAACAACGAAATATGTTTTAATTAACTTGGACAATTAACTAATTTTTTGTCCAACCCGTAACGTACCAAGTGAATAACACTCCATCAGAGAATTATATTTTTTTTTTTTTTTTTTTTTTAATTAGACTTTGACCTTTCTCTTTTTTTTTCATCAGACTAACAATCGAGTTGTTAAAATTTTGTAAGCTCAGACAGGCTTTTCCCTTGCCCAACAGTCTCTATACAAAGTTACCCCTTTTACCATTTATTAGTCAACTTAAGAAAAAAAAACAATTGATATTTGATACTTATACAAGATACTATCTATTATTTACAAAGCTTATTTATAATACCTAGACAAATGTATAGTGTTAAACCTTCCTCGTTCCTTGCCAGACTTAGGGTCTACAAGTAAATACACATTCTTAAACGGATTAGCGCCAACCACATACGGACCCTCATACAATGGTTCGAACTTTTTCGTAATTTTTAATTTAGCATCAGACTTATTTAATTTCCTTATCTTAACCAAATCACCTATTTGATATTGAATGATACGATATTTCTCATTAAATTTGTTCTGTCGTAATTGTCCTGCCTTCCTTAAATTCTCACGAGCTTTCTCCCTAATTTCGTCTACAGGTAGAGATACCACACCATTCGGCAAATTGTCATCAAAAGATAGTCTCGTAGGTTCACTATATAAAATCTCACAAGGAGTAAAACCCGTACTTTCATGGTAAGTGTTATTATATAAAACTTCTAATTTGGGCAATATATCAACCCAACCTTTATGATTTGTCCTACAATAAGTTCGGAATAATCGTCCTAACTCCTTATTTACTCTTTCCGTAGTATTAGGCCTAGGATTTCTAACTGTGGTATAAATAACTCTCACCCCTTCTTCTTTCATAACTTCCTTCCACATCCTACTAGCAAATTGCGACCCATTATCCGTCATTATAGCTCTGGGTTTGATTATGCGAAAGAATTTTCTCACCTTAGTTAGTACCGAAATTGCAGTTGCTTTTCTAAGATCATAAAATTTCACAAACTTACTAAAGGAGTCTTGCACAACCAAAATATAATTCATACCGAACTTCCCCGACGGAAGTGGACCATACAAATCTGCCATAACGATATCTCCTACATTCTCAGTTATGATTGAGCGACAAGGACCTACATACTTAGCTGTATCGCTCTTAGTTATCTGACAATCGTGACACCCCTATGGTACGACTCAACATACGCTGTATAGTCACCAATTCCCGTGAACGTGTCGACTTCGGTCGCCTTATAGTTCTAACTATCGGATGGGGTTCATCAAGCACTCTAGAATCTCTAACTTCCACCTCTTCCGGTTGAACAGGCCGATTAGAGTCACTATTGATTTCTTCTATGTTTCCTAATTCGTCATCTGGCTCATATCGTTTGGGCACTCGTCGAACACGAGATGGTTTTCCCATTTTGATATTTAATCTCTACAATAGCTTTTGAAACTCTCCTTGTTTTTTTTTTTTTTGTAAGGGCAGATCTTCAAATAATTAAAATATAGTACCCGTACTAATTTGGTTTTAAAAAATCCACCGCTTTGGATTCCACAAAACCACGCTCCCTAATATTCGACTAATGTAAATGTTGATACTAATCATTTCGAATTAAATATCTAATTCTCAGAAAAACGTCAATCACGTTCTTTGCTACCATTACTATTCTACATGATTTAAATATTTTAAACTTTCCTTTTATCATTAAATCCCAACACATTATACCTCCCTAGCCAACTTCCTCAACGTTGTTTCCACAACTAAAACGTCTTAGTAACTAGTTCTACAACGACCCCCAGTTAGATAATTTTCGAAAGTCACGACGATTAGTTACAAAATTATTTCACCTCGGATAAATATTTCAAAATGATAATCTATAAATGACTAACTCAAATCTTAAACGATCATGATCCCTTCAATAGCACAATCTCAAAGGTAGGTTACTAAGTTAAACTAAAATCTGATCACCACATACTAAGTTTTCTAGTTTCAATTTAAAAGTTTATTAAAATATTTCACGACCCCATCATTTTATGCTGCTAATATCCCTCTAACTTCACTATTACTATTCAGAAATTAGCGATAACACACAAACTCTAAAACTATTTATTACATTATACGCTAATATTTTTTTTTTGTAACTTTGTAAGTTGAATCTAGAATTATCTTACAACACTCACTAACCCTAAATTCATCCACGACTTCAGTATTACTAAACGTTACTGCCGTTCCTATTATCTAACGCATCAATCGTATAATATTAAGTTAACCACAAACGTGATAAAGGCAACGACAGAATTCATCTCTCAACCTGCCAATGACAAAACGTCAATCCTTCTTAAATGATTAGAGTTAATCGTTTATCGTATACCTATAAAGTAATTATGGACAAAACTTTCTGCATGTCCTTATCATTTTCACTGTTAATTAACGCTGAAATCTTACAAAATATAATTTAACCTTATTGGCATAAACAAAAACTTATTATATATGTCATTAAAATCAAGGAGTAGGAATCTGTCAAGTTGACGTTTCGTTCGGAAATCGATAACATGTAATTTCTTTGACCGCGTTCCTGACCTTATTCACATTCAGCCATTCACGTAACAACACGCTATTACTAAAAGTTACACAGACAATGTTACGCACACGTGCGTATACATTTAATAAAATTACTACAAATCTCGTGTCCTATCAACCACAACTTTGAACAATTAATTCGATTTTACGAATGATAAAAAATAAATAAAAGAGTGCACACGTGTGACCATACACATTTTTTTTTTCCTTTAAGAATCATAGCTTTGACACAACAAAGCACCTATGATTTCGCTATAGCCGTAAATTCAATTGACAGTCCACCTATCACCGTCATCCTACTTCGCAATCATCAAATTAACAAGACTAGAATTTTATAATCGTACATATCCTATGATCTGCTTTATTTCTTAGGTATAAACAAAAGAAGAACAAAAGTTTTTTTTTTATAACGTGTCTTTAAAAATAACGTTGAAGTTTCTTATTTTACTTTCCCTCAAGGTCAATAGTTGGGAAGTATTGATCCCCAAAGTGACTTATGCTATTATTTTGTCAAATCTCTTTGACACCGCACGACAATATTAATGCGTATTGACATATGATTGATAAAAACCCGCCAGGCACTCGTTGTCCTTAGTTATACATTTAAAATCGTATATGTGGTTACCTATAAAAATGTCCTTTTTTTTCTAACTTAATCATATCAGTGAATAAAATCCAAGTCAGAATTCAATTTTTAAATCGGTCTCGGTCCATGGCCGAAAAGTGGATTCGGTCGGACCTTGATGCGGACCTTTGAACAGAGTAAAATAAATTTGACTTGAGTAGATAAACCGGAACTGGGAAAATAATTATATCGATTATCGATAGTGTATATCAATAAAAAAACTATCGCGATACGATTTGCTTAACTACGCAATTTACCTTAAACGAGACTATACTGTATGAACAAGTAATAATTTAACTGCATAATTGTATCATTGTAACCAAACGTAGTGTGTAAAATGACTATAGAACCAAATGCAATACAGTTAACCTAAGTGTCGATAATTTACGTAAATATCGATAAGGTATCAGAGACGTCGATAGTCTTGGCAGCACTATAATGACAATGAAAACATTAAGTGTATCGAAATATTTTACAAGATTTGTCTTATAACAGTGGTTATTTGTATATTTGTTTTCAGAGATATTTAACTAAGATCTTACAAATGATTCGCAAAACAAAAGTTTCAAGGACCAGCCAAAGTGACAAGTTAAACGCCATAACTCGTACCAGAATGATAACTTAACAACCATTGGAAAAGAAAATCAGTGTTTCAACAAATCAAACCTTTATACCCACTTCACCGCAACAAAATGTGACTGTCACAATCTCACTTGTTAACAGTCACTCACTCCCAAACCACACAAAACCTGAAGATTCGCAATAATAATATGAAATCCTGGTCACGGTATCAACGAAAATGTAACCGACGACCTAACTACAATGGGTCTAGATGATCACAGCCTATGCAAGAGACTAAAACCTAAGTGGAAACCTAATAACCTACAGGACAGGAGGACAATCAAAAATCCGCTTACTACTTATCGTTGATTATAACTAAACTATTGAACCTAATTTTACTGGATTAAATAACCTCCAAAATACAATTTACTAAGTTTACTTTATCCAACCTTAACTAACCTACAAAGAACCTTACTAACAAGCTTTGTGTGATCTGAGAGGGCCTGTGAAAGTCTAATGGAGGAACCCTGGATGTGATAATTAGTGAACCCAAATTCTTTTAAAAGTGTGATTAGTATTGATTTTCATTTTCCAATAGAAGTATTCGCTTTCTTTACTAGGTCTTAATTATTCCTGCTATTACATTTATTTCTAAAAGAAAATACCACTAAATAAAAGATATTGCTCTATTAATATAACCAGAGAAATAGAAATTAAGTCTGTATTTTTCTTAAATGAGTTTACTTTACTTTCATATTAATTCTTAATATTTGTCATACTACCAAGGGAAATTCCATAGTTCTTTAGTGTCAAAAAATGGGAATACTATAAATAAAGAGGGAAGCGTTCCCAATTACGTTCCGTAGATGAAGTAAGTATGAGCGAAATAAACCTACGTTGATAGGAAATGATCAAAGTGAATTTATGAGTTAAATGGAGTATTGTTATAAGGTAAAAGAGGGTATGTTCAACCATAATAGACTGCAAGGTAAAAAGAGGTAAGTCGGGTTATAGAGAAAAGTTAAATTTGAGCAATTCTCTTCCGCTGCCAAGTGTCAAATTATATGCCATGTATGACGTTATTCCAAATAATGTAAATTATCTATTGTCAACTTAGTTCATTAAAATAAGAGAGATTATTTCAGGTAAGTTAAGAAGTTTTAGTCGCCTGAGAACAAAGTATAATAAAATTTTCAGCGCTATTAAATAAGAATTCTTTTACTTTCTGAAGTTATTATACAAGTAATGAATATGCAATTGTGTTTTTGCCAGCTAAGGTATGGGCCCGCTCCCCGCCCGATACAATGAGTCTCGTCTCCGTACTTGGTCAACTCCCTTCTGGCCAGCCATATTCTTTCATGACAAATTTAATTAATGAATATTTTTAAGTTATAGTACTTAGTCTTTGTCAGTCAGTTTTAATAAAAGAGGGCAAGCAGAGTGCTTTCAAGCGAACTACCAGTTTCTCACAATGAAGAATTCTCCTTCAATTGCGATGGCTGAATTATGAATTTAAATTTAGAATAATTAAATAATTAGTTCTAGTATGACTGTTTAACATTATAACAGATGGACACAACATTACTATCCATATACTTGGGACACTGATAGTTCTCAAATTCTGAAGGAAAGACAATTCTAAACAAGGTAAAATTCTATGATGGGATTTCCATACTTTAATCTCAACTAAATTATAAATATGCAACCATAAACTGAATTGACTTCAGATCATTTACTAAAGGTTAAAGCAGTATTTCGATTTAATATTGAGTAGACTTGGCAATATTTGTTCTCAATTGTAAACTAGATTCTATTTCTAACATCTTTCAATTGAGTCGGCTGGTGGAACATAGTTTAAATATTTGAACTCAGATACAAGATATGTTGTCATTATTATTTGTGAATTTTATATATTCACTAAATAATATGATACTTTCATAGTTGGTAGATACTTTTCAAAGTATTATTTCTCGGTTAATCATAAACATCATTCTGTTAATTTGAAAGGTTTACTCAAAGCATTGATCTAGTGACCTAGAAGTTGTGAATCGACCTTAACTTACTAGAGACACGAGCTTATTCCATACACTCAGATCTTGTTTCAGCACTCCTCTCAAAATTACCAAAATAGTTTATTCTATCTATAAACAATCGGTTCAACCATAGCTCCCTTCAACCAATCCAATTCAAAGATAAATAATCTATTCTTTATTTATGATTCTACTCCATCTATTAAATCATTATTCAATATTAACTGAAAAAGATATCTAAATTAAATTAAGAGTAAATTAATTTGTGGGTACTTACTGAAGCTTGCAAAGTCTACACAATTTAGCACACTGTGGTAATCATTCACAACACTGATTCTATGGAAGATTGATACTATCCTATTGGATTATAACTAGTAGTTCCACATAAACTTTCGTCCATTATATTGTACACTTCCGCATTCACCATGTTCCATTCCTAAGTCATCCTACCTCTTCTCCGCCTATATAAATTCGAATGTTCCACTTGGTGACCCACGGCGGCCATTTTGTCGACCCGATTCTCAACACCGCCTACCTAAATTTCGAATCACTACCTATTGACCTCGGCGGCCATCTTGACGACGCCTACCTATTTGCGGCCTACCTAAATCCGATACACTACGAAGTGATCTACCTCTCCACCGCCTACCTAAAAGCTCCTAGCTTGTCTACCGTTCCTGCTGTTACCTTGCTGACAACACGACCTTCTTGAGGATGTTTAACCTTTTACCAGCATCCAAGTTTCCCTCCCGCCTTGAGATGCTAACCTAAGCTACTGTTCCTACGCGCCTAACAATGAATTTATAAACCTAATGAATTTACCTGCCTACCAACGACTAAATTCCGATTTCCTATGCAATGTTTGGGATGCTTACCATCATCCCCGACGCCCCGATCCTGTACAGCGTGAGCAAGCATGACTCCCCTAAACTCCCCTAACAGCTTGGGCGTGCTCAGCGCTGGTGGGACGGGACAGCGCTGAGTCCTGACAGAAGAGGATTAACATTACCAAGCCATATCCTCCACGTTCAAACGGGATTACATCCACACACCGTTCGGACCGTTGGTTGATGAGCGAGTTGGCTAGCTTGGTAACCTTAAGTGACTAAACTAGGTATCTTTCAACAGAAACCCGCATTGCACGCCACAAAGCAATGCTATTTTACCTACCCCTTTGAGGATTGACCGAACGCCCAATAAAGACACAAAACTAAAGAGAAATCTACCCCCCCTTTATTTCCCCCTGATTGCTTAAACAAATTTCGAACAACCTTAAACCATGAAAATTCTTGAAACTATTGGGAAATTTACTTTACTTCATGAAAATTCGCAAGCAAAATCTACATACTTTAATTTGAAGCTTACTTATACCATATAAGCCCTAATTAAAGCATATAAGCAAAAGACTCGCACCCGGTTGCGGACCTATACGTCAAAACCTCAATTAAAAACACTATCTTCCTGACTTCTTGATGTTTCTTGCGTTAAAATAAAATACTACTTGATTGAAGTTTCTTACAGAGAGGGTATCGACGACTTCTTCTGAGTTCCACTTGATGCTTCGCTGAGGTCGGAGAAAGTCAAGAGAGCGATTTCCCCCCAACTTCGCCTTTTATAATCCCCCAGAATCATTCACTCTCTGCAGGAAACTCACCCCACACGATCTAAGCATCTTTTTTTTTTCTACCTTCATTTCCCTACTTTACATAAATTATTCCTAAAATTTTCCCTTCTCCTTCAAAAATGGGGAGAATTCAGTTTTGTCTTACTCAACTTATAAATATAATATTTAAGTTACTAATCTTACAAAATGAACCCCTATACTAATCAATAATTTCAACGTACAATTCAACTAACCAATGACCTCCTATGTTCAAGATTCTCTATACTCAAGCGCACAATGCCACTCAATTTGTAACCAAATTAAAATTAAACTGTTACCTAAATATTTCTCTATACTGACATTTCAGCTACATTTGATTTAAGTAATTCATACAATTGTATGAAACAACGTTTCAATCATAAATAAATCAACAAGTTTTCCCCATTACATCATTTCTAACAAAACTAACAACTTTGAATAATATTCAGCATATTTATCCAGAATCATATGAAATTATTGTACTATAATCATAGAACTCTGATTAATACGAATTTTATATTCACAACAAATTGAACCTTCCATATGCTACAATTTGAATCCAACCTTTTTCAATCTTTTTATCTCGCCTTCCCCAAAATATCATAACCTCTAGAATCAATTTGCTAAAATACGTATTTCAATATTTTCCATTAAGTATTCGGTCCAATTAAACCTAAAATTTCCGATCAATTTAGCATCACAATGTTGGTACTTTAAAAACCCTAACTGGCAACACCCATCGGACTACTTTTACATTTTTTTAAATGCCTACCCTCATTTGAGTTATAAACCTGCAGCATAAAATCTCTCTTTCGAAGAAACTTCATATCAATCTTTCTTCGTACTTTAGCTAAAACACATCACGTGGTGTGACACTACTGACAACTTACAGAAATAATTAACACCGAATTCAATCCTTTTTTAAGTAATCTTCTAAAATAAATTATTATAATAATATTCGAGAGGCTCTAATAAAATTTGATAAATAAACAATAATAAATATAAATAAATTTTAAGCCTATTAGCGTCGTTACCTACACAGAGACTAATATTTGAATTTTAGCGCCGTGAAAGATTAAAAGAACTTCCTACATTATTGCTAACTCAAAACCTGAACTACTCTTTATTATAATAACTTGTTCGATAGTTAAATAATATTATGCTCAGTATGAAACAAAATTCGAAAAATATTTGAGATAAAATAGCATGTTCAGTTTTGAACCGTTACATGGTGCCGACAATATTCTAACAGCAATTTTACTTAAAGGACTTGAGCTACATATACCTTTCCACCATGCGACTGGATTGACTTCGTCTACGCAAGACCACACGAAGTTTTTTCCCCAAAGGTATCCTTCTTTAGATTTGTAATTAGCTAGTTCAGATATTATGTTATCCATATGCAAGCTACTAGCAACTTCTCCGATAAACTCCATGGCATCTATCTCTTCTTCTGCGTTTAAAAGCTGACCTTGCGCCTTCGGATCCAATAAATGAGCAGCTAGATATTGGTCTAACACAAAAGTTTTTTCTAAACGTTACTTTTTCAGACAATTGTTGTTTTTCAGATTCACTTAATATACACACATTTGCGATTGGTGCTTCAATTTCCAGAAACATTGCGAAAACTTTATTTATATTATAGTCATTTCTTTCCAGCTCTAAAATCCATTTCGATTTAGATTTTAGTAGACTTAAAGCTTCATCGACTTTCATCCAAAAATTTTCACAAAGTAGCGTTTCTTTGGCAGTTTTGGACAAAGTTGAATTTTCGTGAATTGCTAGAGCTTGCAGCGACGCTTTTGAGTTTTGTATGCTCTCCAAAGATGTAGTATTGCTTCCCCATCTCGTATTGCAAGGCAATTTTAATTGCTGGCCAGATTTTTCTTTCAAAATTTTTGCATATAAAGCAGATAACACTTGACTTCCTTTAATACTTTTAATAATTTCAGTAGCTGAAACTATTAGGTCTTTAAGAGCATCGCACTTTAAATAATCTTGACATAAAAGATTTAGTCCATGTGCCACGCATCCTAATGGTACAACGTGTGGGTAACTTATTTGAACCCTTTCTAAAGCTGACTGCATATTTCTTGCGTTGTCTCCTATCAACACGAAAATTTTTTCCTCCCCATATTTCTTCATAACGTTAATAATTTCTTTAGCTAAGTAATCAGAAGTGTGTCGGTTACATTCAGTGTTGAGGTATTTTACAAACATTGGTTCTGGTTTAGAAATTAAAAAATTAATAATGCTCTCGTTACGGATATTGCTCCAACCATCTAACTGCATATGCAAGTCGCGAGCTGCGTTAAGCCCTTCGTTTACTTCTTGTTCCATTTCTTTATAGATCTCATCCATCAATATTGTGGATACATGTTTCCTTGAGGGTAGGTTATAAGATGGTTGTAAATCGTGAAGAAATTGTCTCCACAATGGCTGTTCGACTATGGACAGTGGTGTACCACTTACACAAATAGCTTTGGCTAGTTTTTTGTCTAACTCTTTTTTATTATTTGCTGAGACTATACTATATGACAGCACAGGCATTGGATTTTCTAAATTGGAATTGTCATCATTTGTAGGTATGTAAATTACATTGGAAGAAGAACTTGATGATTCTTCTCCTGACGTTCTTATTTGATTTGTGATCGTTCTCAGAGGATCATTTTCGGTCTTTCTTTGATTCAGTGTTAATTGTAATTCTTTTTTTATATCTACTGGACACTTTACACATTTTAACAAATGTAATTTCAATTTTGTAACATTTGCTATTTTATAGTTTTTATTACAATATTTACATTTGACTGATTTTAGTGGTCCTCTAATAAAATGAGTCCAGATTTCTTCATTTTTAGGTCTTCCCATTTTTTATTATTTATGTCTGAAACAAACTACAATAGTTGTATTGATGACACATTGTTATTATGTTACATCACAAATCATTACTGCGGCGCATTCGCTACTGTAGTGTACCGAGAGTTTACAGTCAAGTTCAATAATATGTATTAGTAGTTTGTTACACAAGGGATGTAAGTGAGCTATTACAGAACAAGATCCAATTTGGCGCCCGTGCGAGCGCAGCTCGCAAAGGGCGCTAATGGATCGAGTGCACCCGAGATATTTAGACGCCCGAGCGAGCGTAGCGAGCGAGGGCGAATATAGTTCGAGGGTGTAATAGCTACTTACAACCGAGGTAAGCATACTATTTTACATCATTCATGCGAGGTAATAAAAATAAAAACAAAAACATTAAAACAAAAATAAAAATAAAACGTTAAAGGGTTATTTCATTGAAAACTCGTGAGGTTGATCAGACCATTAAACTGAACAACTTTCATGATGGGACCAACCTCGAAATCACGAAAAAAAAATCAGCTGTTTTTGCATTGCAGAATTTTGCATACCTAGCTTGAACTGAAATTAAATGCCGCCAATTTCATTGTTTTTTTTTTTCAGCCAAAAGTTTCGTCAGTTTATAATAAAAGAAAAGAGATTGGTTCACTAAGGAGTTTTAAATGCTTGAATTGTAAAGTAACTTTACAGTTAAAGCATTCACCATCCTTGAATTGTAAAGTGATTTGAAAATGGAACATTCTATCTAAACAATGCACTGTGTTGCACATGCTAACTTACACAGCCTCATACTGTATAAGTAAATCCTAGTTACCGAGCAAGTATGATGTAAACGCCTTTGACACTTCATCAACATTATGCCTATGCCTTTGTAAGGCTGGGTCTCCTGCGCTAATTTTCTAACAAAAGATGCTAGAGTCTGGTCAACGAAAGATAAGATTGAAATGGCGGCGCCACTTTCCCTGTTAAATTAACGTTTAGAGGTTAAGTTGTTGGAAACTGAACCTTAAAACAAACCGCAAAATTAGTTCCATTTCCAACAGAGGCTCATCTTTCGTTAACCAAACTCTATCATAAGAGTTATCAATTATCATAGTGAGATAAAAGTTATCAAAACATGTTAGTATAACCGCCCGTCCGCTGCGCCTATGTATGTTAGTGTTATTGTATTAGTTTCAAAAATGAGTTGAGTTCCGTTTTTTATGTTGATCTCTGTGATCTTTTAACATAACATCTCAAAGCACCGGTCTATCTCTAGTTAGTTGTATAAAAACAAAGTATTTTCTTTATTCCACTCCATCTCAAGTCAAAGAGAATTGTCATACACAATCTTGGAATGATAATGACGTCTTCATCTAGTGAGCGCGAACACAAAATGCAACGACTAACCTCTCCGCAGGCGAACGCGGGGAATGTTACCCCTTCTTTTCGGCAAACATGTTATTGTATTTTAGCTAACAAAACTGTTAGTCCACGCCCCTATTCGGTTAGCAAAACATGTTATTATGTTTGCAAACACAGAAACACGGCGCAAGAGACGCCGTTTAATACAAGTCAAATTCTTCACTTTGTTTTATTTCAAGTCAACATCTGTCAAAAGTGCTAACATATTAATGAACTCGACTATACCGGATTCTGAAACGCGTAGGTACCTACCTATGACTCGCGTTCCGACCGTTTGTATAAAGACGGAATATTGTATGATACTACTACCGTGCCTATATTCTACATTGTACCCATTTTTCACTTTATTGTATGCTTTAAATAACAGAGTATTTGCTGCCAGCGCCGCACTGTGTAATCAAAACACCAATTAGAAACAAATATAAAACTCACCTTGATAAAACTCAGCAGTATTTTTCTCAATACCTAGTTTAATCTTTAATTTATAAAACTTTTCCGACCGACCGGTCAACAATTACTTTAAGAATTAGGAAATAAGACAAACACTACAAACGCTAGCCTTCGGTCAAGACGCCAGCGCACAATAAATCCATAAACACGAATGAATCGCAATGAGACGGAGACGGAGCGAGTGACTCGGCTCGCTCCGCCATTTGTCGTGCGGCCGCGGCGGGGCTGGGGTGCGGGGAGCGGCTTGGCTGTGCACTGCGTCTCACTCGCACTTTTTACATAAACATGCATGTGCACGGAAAAAATGAACCGCCGCGCCGTGAGCCTAGCAACCACTATGAAAATTAACTTACATAGTAAACATTCAGCGTAATGTGATTTACTTTTATAAAAATTCATTCCACATGACTGAAACACCGACATTAATCTCAAAGATCATCCATACAATAGAAATAAGTAGTCCTTTACCAATGAATTTAATAAAATATTGCCAAATGAGTATTTTCCCGGCCAACGGGTTTTTTCCCGGGTTTATTCCCAGTCGATTGGAAATTTACCGGACTTTTGGAAAATTTCCGGGAGTAAACCCATCCCTAGTTGCTACATTATACCATTAATACAAAAATACGGAGCCTCAGTGGACGAGTGAGTCTCACTCGTACTTGTACCAATTTTTGTATTTTTCCGAATATTCCAAAAATCGCAACACGCTCTAAAAAAAGATACAAAAACTTCCTACAGAGAACCGCAGTAAAATTCGAATACCCTGTTTAAAGTTGGGACTGAGTTTCAGGCAACTGAGAGCGTCCATTAAATGCTGAGAAAACTGCTATAGACTTTTATGACTCTCGCAACGTCATTGTCGGAGTTGTGAATCGTATATTTTAGCAACTTTGTCGAGTTATTGTTGCACGTCAAATGGCGATATAGATTTTTGCAAATATAACTTTTGATGCAATGTGGCGGTCTGGTGATAACTTTCAACTACAAGGCAAAATTAGTCTCTTTGATATGTTTCAATATTTTATTTGATGCGTACCAAAAAGAACTATAAATAAGTGATTATGTTTAACCATTTATTTTAAATGTTAATCTAAACATTTTCAATATTTTTTATATCATCTAAGATAAAGCCAGTGGTGAAATTTATTGCGTAATTATACGCTTTACAGCAGCCCATTTCTCAGTCCACCTCTTACGGAAAGCAAATTAGTTTTGGACTTTGATAACGTACTTTGAAACATGAGAAAAATTACTGTTGGATTCTAAATTGACCAGTTTAAGAAACAAATAGCTATTTGATAGAGTTTTATTATAATTATATAATTAAAGTAACGTAAAAATATTTCCTAAATAACAATAGTAACAGAGGATATTGTCGAAGAGTAATAAGTAATAAGGAAAACTGACGCTTGAAAAATAGAGATTCAGTTAGTAGTTTAAAAAATCCTTTTAAAATTAGTAACTTAACTATTCTTGTTCATTACACAATAATAATAATGATTATTCAATAGAAAGATGCATTACAATAACATATTGTTTATAATTGGAATCAATGTTATCACTAAAGAGAAGATAAGGTTGAAACAAAAAAGAAATTTACTAAATTAAATTGCTGTACCACTGTACATTTTAATTCTATGACAACAAAACACAAGTTTTGGTAGAAACATATTAGTATAAAAATACGCCATACACTAATTAAAAATCGCTCTGTTATGAATACAAATATTAATGTAACTACGGTATGTAATAACATCATCAGTAAGGATATAGGTTATCGTGATATAGATTGCTTATCAGTTGGCATATTCCGATGCTTTTTTGTAATTCTAACACGTCTACGCGGCGGCAGCGTGTTGCTTTATAAACCAGGCTATTTGAATATGTATGAACCCGCGCAGTCCGTGCCTCGCCTGTATGAAAATGTGATGCCCCGATAAATTGTCAAAAGGGTTGATCGCTTATATAGCATAGCCAACAAAATATGACCAGAAAATGAAATGCCGTAGGCAACACTCTCGATCGAAATTGTTTGTTTATTGTCCATTAGCGTGTGTAGTTTGTGTGGCTTTTAGCATATGCGGCTTTTGGCGAATGATACAAGTTTAAATAAACATCGCAAAAGAATTTTCAACTGGGTTTTCAGAATGCCGTTATTCTTTGGTCATCATCATCATCATATCAGCCACACGACACCCACTGCTGGGTATAGGCCTCCCCTAAGGATCTCCACGACGATCGGTCCTACGCTGCCCACATCCAGTGGCTTCCGGGGGTAACCTTATAATTTTTAAAGCTATTCTTGGGTAAGCTTATAATTTTTAAAAGTCATGAATTATATTCGCTTAGGAAACCCAATGTAATAACTATCGTATTAGATTCATTCAAAAAGCTATCTATAACATTTATAATAATAACTAACATTACCCTTCTCTTGTTTTTCAATATATTTCAGACCCAAACAACTACCGAAAATACCTGTGGCAAAATATGAAAGAAAACATTTTTTATTTACCTATCACTTTCATGATTGAATTTATGAGATTTATAAGTATTTAAAAATATCTGGGAACAATCTCAGATCAAATAAAAAAGGAAGATGGAGCGTTGCACAGTTGTTGCGAACAACTAAGTGAAGCCGGTTTTTGATGGTACATGTGTGCGTACTAGGGGGCGGGCGGGGGCCGGGCGGCAGGGTTCGCCCAATGACGAACGAAAGCCAAGGCGTAGTTTCTTTACATATGTGTGCGTAAACTGTGTATGTACACAGCCAAGGCGTAGTTTTACTGGCTTCACCGCTTTGTCGGAAGACTCCGTCTTTACTTTTTTATTTAGTCTGAGGGAACAATATATTATCTACTTTGGATTAATGCATGATTTGTTATATTTACATCATACTTGCTCGGTAACTAGGATTTACTTATATAGTATGAGGCTGTGTAAGTTGGCATGTGCAACACAGTGCATTGTTTTGATAGAACGTTCCATTTTCAAATCACTTTACAATTCAAGGATGTAGAATGCTTTAACTGTAAAGTTACTTTACAGTTCAAGCATTTAAAACTCCTTAGTGAACCAGTCTCTTTTCTTTTATTATAAATTGACGAAACTTTTGGCTGAAAAAAAAAAAACAATGAAAATGGCGGCATTTAATTTCAATTCAAGCTAGGTATGCAAAATTCTGCAATGCAAAAACAGCTGATTTTTTTTTTGTGATTTTGAGGTTGGTCCCATAATGAAAGTTGTTCAGTTTAATGGTCTGATCAACCCCACGAGTTTTCAATGAAATAACCCTTTTACGTTTTATTTTTATTTTTATTAAATTTACCTCGCATGAATGATGTAAAATAGTATGCTTACCTCGGTTGTAAGTAGCTATTACACCCTCGAACTATATTCGTCTAAATATCTCGGGTGCACTCGATCCATTAGCGCCCTTTGCGAGCTGCGCTCGCACGGGCGCCAAATTGGATCTTGTTCTATAATAGCTCACTTACATCCCTTGTGTAACAAACTACTATTACGCAATAGTAGATTGTTATATAAGGGTCAAAAGGAAGCAATACCCATACGAGATATTTAGACGCCCGAGCATAGCGAGTGCGGCTATAGTTCGAGGATGGAATTGATGACTTTTACCCGTGTTTAACACTCTACTTTTCATTTCGAATATAAGGAAAGTAAAAAAATCGTAGTTTTTTCCAAAATGTTTATTAATAATAACATGTAGCTGGTACCTTATACTCATTATACCTATTTAAAATTAATCGAAAAATTAGAACAATTATATAGTGTTTATACATTGTGTTTAGCACTTAATGTGCTCTTGAGCATAGAGTACTTGCTCCATAGAGTGGAAGGCAGTATTTTCTTTGATAATCCACTGAAATACGTGAGAAATACTTTTTCTGAAAATGATTTTATTTTGTTGTTTGCTCGTCACTTCATAAAATCATTGTACGCATTTAAGTATTTTTCCTTCGAAACTTCTGGCAAAAGATTTAACATTATTTTGTTTGCCTCGTTTGTTACTGAATCCAGGGTCAATATTTCAAAATCGCTTGATGTACTAATTTTTAGTAAATATAAAATCAACTCAACACACACAGCTCAAAGTCACAGAGTAAGGTATCCCGCCAATATTTTATAGTTTTTCTTATTTTGAATTTGGAACACGCCGCGTCTCCGGCCGCTCCGCCCAATATTTTTAATTTTGCACTGGCTGGTTATACCATGTTTCATTTCATTTTTGTTCGTGAATGCGCCCTATCTATTTTTTTTAAACCATTACCAATGAGGTAACTCTATGGTTGACTATGTAACCAAATTCAGTTCTATTTTTAAATTTCTTTTACTCCCTAGGGTGGAACGAAGAGTTTTGGACCCGCTGCTCAGTTTAAATTAGGGTTGCCAGATAGGCTGGCGTCAATTCCGTGACGACGATAGCGGGGGGGTTGCAAATGATTTCAGATTAATTTATATTACTCTTGAAATTACCCATGTAAACTGACTTTTTAGACAGACTCTAGCAACAACGTGAAGCTCAAACAGCAAACGGTACGCACTGTACGCTACGCTATGCACGAAGCGTAACCTACTCGTCTAAAAATAGTGGTAGGTATTTGAAATCCGGGACAGTAGGGTGTGATTCCTGGACACGGGACAAGGCACGTAATTCCGGGACAATCCCGGAAATCCCGGGCGTCTGGCAACTCTAGTTTAAATATACATCACTTTCCGAATATGAGAAATGAAAAATATTTTTATGATCCCCAAAGTCTTCTATATTTAAAGTTATCATAATGAAAACACGAACATTTCACAGCAACGAAATAAATTCTGGGAGAATATTAAAGGTATGATTCCGATGTCAGCAGCACTGCTGCGCTACACTGCTGCGCGACACTGCTGCGCGACAGTGCTGCGCAGCACTGCTGCCGAGCTTGGAATGTAGTCTCATATAAACCTATAGAGAATGCATGGGGACCAGTGGTGTTGCGGCAGCAGTGCCGCGCAGCACTGCTGCGCAGCAGTGTCTCGCAGCAGTGTTGCGCAGCAGTGTCGCGTCGCTTCTCCGCTCACATCAAATTGAGCCTTTCTAACGTAACATTAGGGTTCAATTTGGAGTGCACTGCTGCGGCAACACTGCTGCTGCTGCCGAGATCGGAATCATACCTTTAAAGTACGTTTTACAGCCTATATTTCTATTATGAAATGATAACATTAATAAAAAACACAAACGAAATCGTAGAGTAAACCTAAAGATTTAGGTCCAGAAATTATATCGCGTAGACTTAGCCTAATTAATTATATTGGATTTATTTAGTGAAAAGACGTTCCTACCTATATTAATGAGAACTCGTATAACTAGTAACTTATTTACTTACCTACTGTTATCTATCTGTATTTGTATGGAAAAGTAGCAGCTACATACTTCAATAATTCAATAAACATAGAATTAATAAGTAATCCTTGTTTTGATTTCTCACTTTTTTATTGCTAATGACCAAAATGATTATTTGGCTTTCGTTACCACGATGTTTTCGTATTTTTTTGTCTATAGTTTTGTAAGTAAAGGCCTATGAAAAGCTTTTGGATATTAGTTTTCAATTCAGTGCCTTAGGATGGGTAGCCTAAGTATGTCATGCTCTCTTTAATCATTTCTGCGGTGGAGTCGTGTGGGGCGGGTCGTTACGTTCCCTCAAATATGGTTGAGCGAGCGATGGCTGGTCCATGCGTCATGCTCGTGAACGGGTACTGCCAGTGGGAATGGGTCTGCTTCTGAGTACCTATCTTAACGCATATTGAATTGTAAGAAATGCGTTTTTATTTTTATGTCTTGTATCAAGTGTTTTTTGGTTAGAGTAGCAGACGGAGTGATTTCTAAACTAGTTGAAAGTTATTTACTCTCACGATTACCTATCTGAATGTAGTAGATATTTAATTTTAACCTAACCCATTGTGTGTAACCTTTTGATAAATATTGTGATGGAAAATGACCTCACTTTAAATGTGGAGCTCATTTTTCAATCTTGACGACTCTGTATGAAATATACAGGGAGAAAAAAGCAGCCCTTGACTAGTTTCTTGCCGGTTCTTCTCGTTACAAGGTCTCCCGCTTAGGGTTTGCGAACCGATGGCGTAGCTTCTATGACATTCACAAGTGCTTGTAACAGCCTAGACTGAATAAATTATTTTGAATTTTGAATTTTTTGAATGTTGAATTTTGAATAGTTGTTATGTTATTTTATAACCTTAGTTCAAATTTTGACAAGGTACTTAATATTAAATTATTGGTTTTGTCTCAATGAAAATTATTATTTGTTTCTTTCAAAAGCACTATCTACTAAAAGATAAACAAGTTTGTGACTACTTTATGTATAAAGTATAAATCACAGAGGCGACAGGTGTGCGAACGCAATCCTCTTTCGCTCTCGGAGCTTGCGACCCTAAGGAAACCCCTTTTAAGTTACATGACTTTTAACTTTCTGACCCATCTTTGCTTTAAAGTGCTCAAGTTTAGATAATTCAAGATAATGCCCAGTTCATTTTAAGATAAACATTTTGATGGGAAAATACTGGTAAAAGGTAACCTGTTTAGTAGGTATTTAGTCCTATTACGTTACTTTTCTTAATACGTTTTTATGAATTTTTGGTCTAATATAAATTAATTTAGAAATATAAAAGAATTTGTAAAGAAAATCTTCTTATTAGAAAAGCCGCACAATTTCTTTGATATTTCTGCGTAGGTAAGCTTTGCAGTATTTGTTTCGGATTATAAATGATTCAAATTAGTTAAGTTACATTAAAAAAAAACAAGTGTGTATGTAGGTAACTAAGTTTAGTTAGGTACCTACATACACATTTGTTTTTTTTTTTGAAAATGTAACTTTGATCGCGCTGGGTATAAAATGTTCATTTTCAGATGAAAGCAAATCAACCGAATCTTATTCAGTTTTTCTCGTTAGCAGTGGCCACGTGGCATAGTAATGAAAGATAATGGAATTTCTTACAGTGAATCAGCCGCGGATGTTTGTAAGGTGTTTCAGCTTTAACGGAATTATGAGGAACAAAAGAATCCCTCGAGGGGGGAATTTAATTCCGCTTGAGGTCCACTCTCATTATACCCATTGAGGTGAAGTCGATTATTTTGTAAGAACCGAGTAGAAAGTGCTTACATTGTCTAAAGGATTATTCTCTGTCGAATTCCCGTTTGCTGGGACCGTTTTTTGCTCGTTAGCTAAAATTAGTCGGGGAGAATAATTTGTAGTTTGTGCAAGACAAAGCTTGGGACTAAGATGTTTTTGAAAATTAATATCACTGTCGTATTGCGGAGAATCATAATATTTTAATGAAATTAGAACAGACTTTAAGTTCTTAGTCTTGAGATTTGGTAGGTAAAGAAAAGTTGACTAAGATAAAAAAAAGCTCAGTTTAGTTTATTTTATTACATCTTTATCAACAAAAAATATAATCCCATAATATGAACAACACCTATTACGTTAACAAAAAAATATTAAATGATACCTAATCTTAAAAAACTCATTTTAATTATTAACCTCAGCGTTTTGAATGGTCATAACAAGCATATATTTAACATTAATCCGATTATCTTCTCTAAATTTACTTAGAACAATATATTTTAATAAAATGTATGTATTGTTTAAAACGCAGTGCGTTATAATTCTTAATTGGTATTATTAATTTTACACAGCAGCACCATTAGTGTGAGCGCATATTGGAATTAATTGCAACGTAAATTAAAGAAGTACCGCAAACGATTTTGCTTTTAAAATAAAGATTGAGCGTTCTTTCGTATGATTTAGTAAAAACTGTAGTGTTTTCTTTACGAGTTACGAGATCAATGTAGTACACATTCAAAATATTTGATATAGGTATTATAGAGTCTGTAAAATATTTGAGCGTTTTGGTTATTTTTCTAATTTTGCCAAAAGTAACAACACCAATTGACCACTGTGTACAGTGAGATATGTACATTTGAAAGGTAAAATAAAAAATGTATGGAAATCTTGGAGAAATCAAGAGAACTCTTCAAATATTATAGGGACACCTATAACGATTTGAACTTATGCATTTCCTTTTGGATCATCAGATCCACTTCACCAAATGGTGCTTCCATTTGGTGAAGTGGATCTGATGATGAAGGAATAGATGGTCATCGGAACTATTCATACTAAGTATTTGGCGGAAGAGATACAATTACTTTAATGTGGTTGCTAAGCAAAATTGAGCTCATCATAATGCATAATGATGATGTGGAGCTGATGGTGAAGTACTAGGAGAATTCCTCAACAATTATTAACGTCCCAGCATGGGGTAAAACCATATTTTGTAAAAAGTAACAGCAGTTAATTAGGCTTTTGTAACTAAGTTACAAATGGACCCCCTAAAACAATATAAAAATAAATATAATTTTACTTAGCGTAGTAACTATCTTAAACTCCCTACAGTTTTTTTTAACAATATCATAGCTTAATACCCACCACAAAAAGTTTAAAATAAAAAGCTTATTATAAAAAACCTCATTTAAAAACCAGACTAACAAAAACAGCTTCAAAAATAAAAAGCTCTAAAGTAAAAAGCAAGAGGACAGTTGCTTTTAAATTTTAAATAAAATAAATGTATAAGGGTCCAACAATCTATGTTAATTAAGTTTCGGCTGTGGACTTGATGGTATGTAGGCCCTACATTGTAGGGCGGCTTGTGCATGACGGAACAGAGGGAATGTGGACGGGGTATGCGTCGTAGGATAAGCAGAATTAGCAAAACTTGACATACATGTAGTCGGGCACATTCCTTAGATTGTCGTGGAACTGAATAGCTTTATGCTACATTCTATTATGATTGATTTAATTTGTATGCGCATTACTTTGACTGTTAGTGTAATGGTGACTTCTCATAAGGTTACAGTTGTTTTCGAATATTGTATAATTTTAAAAATCGACCTATAGTATAATACAATTTATACTATTGTTTTCATTTGTCTGGATGGTAGCAATTTATGCAATATTAGTAACTGTCATATTAAATAGCTAAGCTATCAATCATTCAGCATCCATAGTCTGTTTGAACTTAAATTCTATTAAATTCTTTTCTTAACTCAAACTCTATCTTAACTCAATCTCTATTCAACATGTTTTAGATAAAATCAAATCTGAATTCTACTCAAGAAAAAGATCTAAGAGAAATCTAATAAGGCAGACTAACAAGATAAAAGTTTCAATACTCCATAAACCTTTCGTACCAATAGATTTCCACTTCTAAAATAATCGAGAACGAAGCCCCAAAACTAGCAGATTTCCTTCACACAAACGGCTTTTAATGAGGCTTATATTTCTTCCAACATGGCGATCGGGGGCGTAAAATATAAGTATTAAAAGACAAGCGCGTAAGTCCAGCAAAGCCTTTTGGCCGAGCTTCGGGCGCGTTAAGCCTCTGCCGCGCACGCATCTACCCGCATTACTTCTAATTGTGATTTAATGGCCCTGCGAGGGTACGTTTGACCTTAAAAACAAAATAATATTTTGCTAGGAACGCTGGGAGGGTGACGTGATTGTCGAAGGGAGTTTTATTGTATACGCGCCTTGGATTAGAATGAATGTGCTTTTATGAGTCCTTTGTTGACTGGAATTAAATCTTGCTTGTTGTGGTTGCTTTTGTGTCGATATCATTTGAAATTCAGGCGGAAAAATGTTTTGTTTTGTTTTGAATGCCAGAAGAATATTCAAAATGTTAAACAATATTAAAATGGAGACTTAGTTACAGATTTTAGTGATTAATGAGATAGATTTTTTTCTTGGTTGTTTTAGATAAAAGCAGTTACTGGTGATCCATATTCGCTTTTTTGGTAACGTGTTAATAAATAATAATTTGATTACATACCAATAACATTAATGTAATATTAGCATGCAAATTAATAGTACATTATGAGACAAGTTAGCTTAGGTTGCTCATTGCATACGAGGCTATCGGTTACAGCCCGAGCCGTAGACGAGGGCGTAATTCAGCTGAGTGTACAATAAGCAAGAGCTTACAAGTTTCATACGACGTTTTTCAACACATTTCTGAGGAAAAAAATAGTAGTTTATGAAACTGATGCATAATGAGGGGTATTAAAACATGAGTGTGTGTTTAAAAACCGAGCCGTAGGCGAGGTTTTTAATAGTATCACACGAGTGTTTTAATACCTAGTTATGTACAGTTTCATACACTACTTTATCTACTCTCATACAATTTGTGATTGAACCTACAAAATAAATTAACAATGATAAAAAGAGTAGGTAAGTATTTTCTCGACTTTCTACGACTAGGTAGATAGTAGGTACTTACATAAGTTAAGTAAGACGTTTTTCCGTCGCCGCATTTAAAATATCGAGTGGAGTCCACACTCACTACTATCAGACATTTTTAAGCAAAAGTAAAAATTAAAATCAAAACATGGCGCGTATTCTATTAGAAAAAATAATAATGAGGTAGTGCATTCCAGCAGACTAATCATTACGTTAAGTCATCGATCACCATAGAGTACAATTTAATCATGGAAAGTATGTGGAAATATCATTGTTTTTTTTTAATATTGCGGCACTGCCTTCTTCTTGGATTTGCCCTGTATCGTAATGAGAAAAAAAGTTATTTTATAGCATACTTCAGTTAGCGAAGGTATGTTATAAAATAACTTTTTAATTTTTTTTTTGGTATTGCGTGTATAAAGTATGTCAATATAAATTCGCTTTGAAATTCATAATTCGAATTTTACGATATGAGAGTAGATAAAAGTAACTTACCACACAGCAACAAATACGACAAAAACAAAATATGAAAATTATGGGAGAAGGCGCGCAGGTTTTTTTCACAGACCCAATTCAAGTATATTTTGCGAACAAAGGGGTGAGAGAGCATACACAGCCTACTTCAAAATTATAATTGTGAGTGATAATTTTATTCATAATATTAGCATGGGTTTCAAAGCTATATCGTAAAAGACATTTATATTATGGAAAATAATATATTTTTGTAAGTGACATTTTCGACCAACCACGTATTAGATAAACCGTGAATTGGATTAATCGCGAATTAGAAAAGGGTTAATTGGTCAAGTGAGAATTGGACCATTTCTGCCTAATTTAGCTTAAATATTTTGAAATGATTTTTGTTACAATTGACATTTAGTATTCACCAGGGTCTAACTTTCAATGATATTACCAAAATTTAACTTATATTTTTTAGAATCTTAAATCAAAGAGATTTGATGTTCGTTCTATGGTTCAAAATTAGCTCGTTCAGTCTCCAGGTGTTAGAATCCTTAATCACAAAATAAAACCACTGAAACTAGAGACATCTAATCTAAGTGTAGCACACCTGGATGGCGAACAATACAGTTCCATTAACTGCGGTCGCGCGTGAGTGTTCTCCACACACCCGCATCGTCTGCTAATGAAACGGGTTGCATCTCTGCCACATGGAGATTTTATTGGTTTCTTAACTGTCTGGAAATATTTTACTTAAGTTCCGAGAATAGTCTTCGATTATACAAAGTTAAAGTTTACATCCGTTTGAGGCAGTGTAGTATCAATGATACTGAATATTTTTAACTTAGAATAAAACCGGTCTAGAGCGACTCGGACTCGCGCACCGAGGGTTCCGTACCATCATAATTGCACCATTAAACCACACTGCAGAGTAGAATAAAATAAGTATTGCAGTTTTAGGTCAGCGCCATCTCTTGACCGATAGTGGAACTAATTTTAACTTTTTTAGAAATTTGATGAATTCTAAAAAAGTGTTCTATATTGAGACATCGTTTTATTTTTCCTGTAATCTTTATATAAACTGTTATCACATAGAATTATTTCAGATTTTTCTCTGTGCAAACTTCGGAGATAAGGGGGGGAGAACGGTATTTTTTTTTACATTTTTCATCATAAGTCGAAAACTATACGGCCTAAAACAAAAAGAAAAAATGATAAAAAATGTGCAAACGGCGTTATCTCATATGATACCCCACATGCCCTAGTAGCCTCACTTTAAATTTTTATGACCCCTTTTCAGTCCCTGTTGTTAAAATATATTTTTATTTATTTCTCATTTGCAAAATAGTTGAGCAAATGTCATCTTAAACTACATATTTCAAATTTGAAGTTGATACCATTAGTAGTTCTCGAGATATCCAGCTGTGACAGACAGACAGACAGACTGAGTCACACCATAAGGGTTCCTTTTTTACCATTTTGGTACGGAACCCTAAAAACGACAAAATTATTCAATAAGATAGCACGTTCAGCTGTCTAGTTAGTCTATGGATAGTTCTTTGAAAGAATGCAAACGATTTCGATTTTGCCTTGTTTAAACAGAAATGAAATCTTGTGTATTTCATTTTTGATTAAGATTTTCATTTGTTTTATTACAATGGAATTAAAAAACTACACTTAAGGTATCCCTTTTCCAACAAAAAAACAGCTAATTCGGTTCATAAATAACAAAGTCATCAAGGTAATTAATGAAAAATCATAGTATTTTCAGGATTACTTGAAAACTACTGAACCGATCTGAAAAAAAAAACAAATGGGACCATTTTGCAAGAAAATTTAATCAAACAAAGAAAGAATCATCAAAATCGGATCATAAATAACGAAGATATGCACGAACAACGATAAAAAAGTCGTCAAGATAGTTAATGCATAATCATAGTATTTTCAGGATTACTTGAAAACTACTAGACCGATCTGAAAAAAAATTAAATGGGCCCATCTCGCAACAAAACTCAATCAAACAAAAAAAGAATTTTCAAAATCTATCCATAAATGACGAAGATATGCGCGAACAACGATAAAAAAAAACATACAATCGAATGGAGAACCTCCTTCTTTTTTTGAAGTCGGTTAAAAATTAGGAGATGTTGTGTTCACAGGATATCTATGGAATCGGAAAAAGTTTACTATGACTTCATGTATGCTATTGCAGAGCTTATTGGGATGTTTTTTTATTATTTTATTAAAAAGTCAGACTTAGCCGTTAATTTTAACACAAGCTTCTATGTGGAAAATATCAATATAAATTACTTTAATATAATGTTCATTATTGATTTTATAACTTTTGCCAGTGGTCAACTCAAAACCTTTGGATCCTAATTAGGCTCGTATTACAGAACCAAACTCAAACTCAAGTCTCTGATTGAGTACAGTTAAAAAGGGATGGTGCTATTCATCGTATATAGCGCCATCTCTTTCTAACTGTACTCAAGCAGAGGTTTAAGTTTGATTCTATAAAGAGCCTTAAAGTTTAGTGCCCCATAACAGAGAATAATTAAAGGTTCAAGTACTCTAACATAATTATTAAGAGAGTTCAATAACTTGTTGATAATGAACCCATTCATCTTTTGGCGAAGAAAGGATACCTGCTGGGAATGGCTGTTAGTAAATCATTTGCTCTAAATAATATTAATATGAAATAAGAACAAATAAACAAATACTCAACAGGTCTCATTTCTTACACCATCTATTACTTAGTTCTATAATTCTTTGAAATAACTTACGGAATACATTTGCGATAACATATCTCCGAGGACACACAATATGAGATGTCCTGAGATGTCATGTACAAACGGGATGAAAGAGGACCGTTTCAAACGCATCAGCTGATAGTGATATTAACTTTAGATGGAATTCCAAGTAACTGTACCTACATAACATTAGTACCTACATATAGGTTATACAACAATAATGAATGACCTTTGTCCAGAACCATATTCTGACGCTACATTATATTCTTAACTAGCGGCCGCCCGCGACTTCGTCTGCGTGGAAAGTTTTTTTGCTTTCCCTCGGGAACAATACTTTTTTTCGGGATGAATGATACCCTATGTCCTTCTCTGTACCCCTGACAATATGTATGCAAAATTTCATGACGATCGGTTCAGTAGTTGAGACGTGAAGGCGTAACAAACAAACAAACGGACTTTCGCATTTATAATATTAGTAAGGATATGATGTTTTACGCAACACTTTTGGTAAAATGTATCTACAGAAAATAAATAAACTGTCGCATTCATTCGTTAACATATAAACTAAAATGATATATCTGTTAAAGTTTATTTAACAAATAAATTTTCAACACACTTGCTCGTAAAGTGAGCCCTAATACATCGCTTTTAGGGCCATAAACCGAACTATAAAAAACGCGTGCAATAATATATAAAACACTAGTTGGTTATAGAATTATCCCTACAAAGTTAAATAGGTACCTTACTGCAAGTTCTATGCGAGTAAACAGAGCATTTTCAATTTAACCGGGTAATACAGTTATTTTTTTAGTAACAACAAAGAGGTTTTATGCCGCTGAAAATTCATTTGCATTTTTGGAATAAATAAATGTGTAGGTCCTTAGTTAAGTCAAACAAATATTTATTATTATCAAATTATTCCTAATTTACAATATTTTGTTAAAAAATAATAAAACATTAGCATTTTATCACCTAAATTTATAATTTTGAAATAGGCTGTATGCTCACTAACCCCTTTGTTCGCAAAATATTCTTGCATTGGGCGTGTGAAAAAAACAAAAAAAAACCTGCGCGCCTTTTCTCATCATGATTATCATTTTGTTTTTGTCGTATTTGTTGCTGTGTGGTAAATTACTTTGTTTTTTCCTCGCAAATGTGTTGAAAAACGTCGTATGAAACTCGTGAGCTCTTACTTATTGCACACTCGGCTGAGTTACGCCCTCGCCTGCGGCTCGGGCTGCAACCCACAGCCTTGTGTGCAATAAGCAACATAAGCTAACTTGTATCATAATGTACTATTACAGTGCAGAAAGAGAATGCATTTGTTGAATAAAATTATTATTACAAAATTTGTAATTATTTTGTGAATTGATGATATTACAATATTAGGGTCTTAAGGTAGTTACGTGTATAAGGGTCTGTTTTACAGTTTCCAGAATAGCACATAAAAATGGAATTTTGTTTGCATGAAATTATCAGTCAGATATGACATCTGAAATAAATCTGTACTTTTCTGCGAATCTTGTCCTAAATATGTTTTAGAAATCTGTTATTTATGAATTTATGGATTCTTTAATCGACTGGAAATCGAGACTTGATACAAAGATGTATAAAGGTATGATTCCGATCTCGGCAGCAGCAGCAGTGTTGCCGCAGCAATGCACTCCAAATTGAACCCTAATATTACTTTTGAAAGGCTCAATTTGATGTGAGCGGAGAAGCGACGCGACACTGCTGCGCAACACTGCTGCGCGACACTGCTGCGCAGCAGTGCTGCGCGGCACTGCTGCCGCAACACCACTGGTCCCCATACATTCTCTATAGGTTTATATGAGACTACATTCCGAGCTCGGCAGCAGTGCTGCGCAGCACTGTCGCGCAGCAGTGTCGCGCAGCAGTGTCGCGCAGCAGTGTCGCGCAGCAGTGCTGCTGACATCGGAATCATACCTTAATACAAATGCGATTCGGACAACGTCAAATAATTTAAATTTTCGAACATTGACTTGAACACTGGCAGTCTAGGTATACCTATTCTCTTTCTTCGGAATCGAACATTCGGTAACAAACGAAATTTAAACGAACAACCCGCACAGTACTGTGGTAAGAAACGCGTCGTACGAAACTTCGTTTTTCGGAGTAAGAGAGTAGCCTTCCTGTATCGGGTTGTTGTCTCGTTTCGCAACTAAAAGGAGTTGTGGCACTTCTTCTTGGAAAATCTCGAAGTCGTCTTCACGGCTCATTACGTATACGACCACATTATCTGCGTACTTTACGAGCGCTCTGAGCTGTTCTGTAAGTTTTCAACCATAAAATATAAGCACGGGAGTTACCCGAAAAAGGTAGTCATTATGAGGCAAATAATTACAATACAGCCTAGAATATTTCTTACTTTGTATGCGAATGTCAGTATACCATTATCGTTTTTTAACGGGATATGAGGTAGTATTGTTATAATAACTTAGCGTCTAACTTAACAAATACTAGTATTTGTTTTATGGTCTGTGTATACAAGGGAAAACGATGATGAAATTTTACATTAAAGTATTTACTAAAGCATGATAATAATTACATTTACTACTATTCTTTCAAAAAATATTAGAATCGTTTTATGTCCCTCAAGCTATTTTTCTATTAGAATTTAATAATAAACCAAAAGCCATCTCAAAGTACAATTCCTCAGGCTGGACTGTCATAACAACTTTGAATGAAATGTAAATAAATGTCTGGGAAGCTTTCACGGCGCTAAAGCAATCAGACCTTAGGGAAGGAAGAATGGCATAGAGTTATTGGTCCACCTGGTATATGCTAGGAGAATGATGGCGAGGTATATAAGTATGAAAATAATATCAAACGCTACTCTTTGTTATTCATAGTAAGTAAATATATGTGTTTCATAAAATTATGAGCAGCCTTTTTGCTTTAGTCTCTTCTCTCTTTTTTCTTTGGTCTCATGACCACTGCCCCTGGAAAGGTGTCAAAACGTCGGGAAACTCAAAAAACCAATAAATCAAAACTAAATAATTTCGAAAATAACATATGAATTAACCAATATGGGTACGCGTTGTAATCCGTAAAAACTGTTTTATTTCTAATGAACTGTACGCGCATGAATATAGGTAGGTAAATGTATAATATTTTTGGGAACAACAAAATTATGAGTGATGAAAAATATTTTTTTTGTGTTAACTAAACACTATAAAAAACAAGACCGAATTTTTAGCTCAGCGGATGCTGGATTCAATTTCCACTTGAGAAAATAGACGAGGCTTTTAGTACAAAATTTAACATTATCAAAAAGCATTATGAATGCAAAACAACGCAACGCAACGCAACGCACCCCAAGTGGCATCCACTACGTCCCAAACTTGCGTCGTCTCAACCCAATTCAACGTCAACGCACTGTGGCTTCAACAACGTTAGAAATGACAAGATATTCACTACCTTTGCTAACAAAATATTTAAATTTAATACTCCCCATTTTACGCATTAAAGTTTTACGATTATTCATTTAATACAATGTGCACATTGTATTTGAATGTTATCGAGATAACGTGGTCGTAACTGAAGCGGCGTGAAACAGATAGTACAGTACGAGTATTGCCGTCAAAAGCATAAATGGAAAGCTTGGTCAATATTCTTGACTATACTTGATACTATTTCTGGCCTAAGCAAGTCTTAGCTTCGATTTAATATCGCTTTGAAGTTTCAAGTCTGAGCTTACTGTGTGGTTTCTTGAATTGAAATATTGAACAGGCTTTATTGTAATATTTTTTTTTGTAAATTATTTTCCATGCATATCTTACACAAATATTGAACACAATGTTATCCTACTTTTATATGATTAAGTATTCAATACTTGAGGTTATTTTAACAATATTTTATTACAGTGAGATTACGCCTGGAGAATTAAAAGTTGAAAGTTATTTTAGATGTAGGGAGATTTTGGTTAATTTTTATAGTCTTTTGCTACTATGATCACAATATTAGGTGTATTTACCGTTACAATAATGCCTATTAGATTTTTATAACTTTGATAAAAATTTCAAATAAGAAATATAAAAGAATATTATTATTTTTTTCACATGTGTTGTGTACAAAAAGTTTTGACACTTGGAGTGCCTATTTTCAGGCGGGACGTTTATTGGGTCCGTGAAATGTGACACATCCATTAGATTGTATCCGCGCTCTTGAGATTTATCTTACCAATTGTATTGAAGTTTATCAAACTTTTATATTACACCTTTCTACTTCTTAAACATTTACAAAGTTTAAGCACCGTATATAATATTAGTTATAGAATGTTATGTTATGATTATGATTCACGCATAATATGTTTAGGTATTTGCGTTCACAGTACACAGTTCAGTACTGCTGTAAAAGGCTTTTTGAAAAACTAAATGAAATTTGCGCATTCACAATGCTATTTTTATATTAAGATAACTTATACATTAAAAAATCCTAAAAAATCTCGATTAGCTTTTCGGGACATTAGTATGGAAAATCGATTTTTTTGCCTGTTTTAACAAAAATCGCAGAATAAACGTTGTTGTTTATGATGTTAATAATTTACTCCTGTGAGGTTGTTGGTGTTTTACAAATAACCTTGTATAAGTTTTCCCTATTTACTTTCATGGAAAGCTGAGGTAATCAAGGCTTCGTTTTACCCGTTTTGTAACTCTGTGCGAGCAGGGATATAATATTTCGTATAACCCGAGATAGCAGTGGGCCGAGAGGTATCCCTGGAATGGTAGTTGATGTATTCCGCTTGTGTACTATTACGGTATAGTGTTCGCGGTATGCGCTCTTTGCCAGAATGCCATAATATCAGCATATGTGCGACAAGGCGCAAAGGAATATTATGCTTGCATATTTGTGAAATATCTTAGGCAAAAATTCGATTTGGGCGTAAAATAGAGCATCGGTTCTGTTCAGGGCTTAAACATTAAAATAATGTTGTCGCTGGTGTATTTTTATTAATAATATAAGTATTCGTTTCTCGCGTCTGTTTTAATCCTGCTAAAAAAGAGGTTTAATCGATTGAATAGGTGTGTTTTTTGTTATTAGAATACAAAAAGGATTTCTACCGGCTACTATTCAAGAAAATACATTCAAAAATTTTATACTTTCTCTAAATAGAACCTTCTAACTGAGTATAAAACCACCAAACACAACTCTTTAAACGTGCTGATATATTTCATTTTCACAAAAAGAACCAATTACGATAACGTTATGTGCCGCATGAAAGTGTCACTTTATGGTAAAATATTAATGTATTTCAATTTGGGGAAGCTTGTACAGACCTCTATAAATATCAGTAGCTTTTCGCCTGCAGGGCCAGGGGCACATAAATACTGCCACTAAAATTCAATTTAACTGTGAACTATACCAAAGGGCAAATTGTTGTTTAATGTAAAGTAGGGAATAAGTTAACATTGATTTAGGAAAATTGTAATTTTTAAATATTAAGAACTAGTCTAATGTAGTTATCCTTTTTAACCGACTTCAAAAAAGAAGGAGGTTCTCAAGTCGACGGTATTTTTTTATTTTTTTATGTATGTTTTACCATAACTTCGTCAGTTGTTAACCGATTTATACAATTCTTTTTTTATCTCAAAGAACATAGTTTGTGTGTGGTCTCATAAAAAAATTACAGAGATCTATTTGGTAGTTTTTTCATAATCCTGAAAAATGATAATTATTTAGCTTGCCATCACACGTGTTTTTACGGATTTTCAGATATAACATCTTTGTTTATGTACCGATTTAAATGATTCTTTTTTTGTTTGAAAGGATCTTCAAGAGTGGTCACATTTTAATTTCATCGGTATTGGACTTTAAACTTCGAAGATACACAAGGGAACTCCTCAAATTCAAATAGTATATGTAAAATGATTTAGGTTTTGGTAGGTTTATTACAATCCAAAATAAACCAAACCATGGTCTGCGATGCAAGGTTCTGGACTAGACTTGGACTACGAAGACACAACGGAACTCCTCAAAAATAAACAGCGTAAATTTGGAATTTGAGTAGTGGGCATTTTACCATTGAAAATATTTTATAAAGTTAAAAAATATTTACATGCTTACATACCTACCACTAAAAAGTTGAAATTAAAAAACTTTTTTAACAAAAAAGAAAAACCTCCTTCAAAAAACCTGATACAAAAACAGCTTCAAAATTAAATACCTCTAAAAAAGTGAGAAATAATATTCAAATCATTAGTTACGCATAACATTTTTAATAAAACACGTCTAATGAAGTCGAGTGGGGCTTTCAGAAACATAAAAAAAATAACTTGTCTTCCAGCCCCACCCGACTTCAATAGACGTGTTTTATTAATAATGTTATGCGTAACTAATGATTTGAATATTATTTCTCGCTTTTTTAGAGGTATTTAATTTTGAAGCTGTTTTTGTATCAGGTTTTTTGAAGGAAGTTTTTCTTTTTTGTTAAAAATGTTTAATTAAGATAATATTGCTAACACTAGCAAATAATTTAATAATAGTACTAGCTTATATTATTTAATAATTTCTTAATGTAGATGGAATAATTAAAAAACATTATTTTAACTTTTCTCCAAAATCCTATTTATCTACAAAAAGTTTCTGCATCGTACATAGCTATGGTGTAGGATGTCACCATACAAACAGTATTTGGCAACAACTTTTAACGCAATATAGTAAAATTGGTTTTCCAAAGTGTCTGCGAAACGGACCGGCGAAACACTAGATACGCTTTAAGAAGTTAGGGACAGATTTATAGGTTCAAGCAAACAGTTCTGGGCCACGATGCAATGCTATCAACCAAACAACTTGTTTGTGGAAGCCGACTTTGGTCATTTAAATGTTCGATTTGACAAACTGCATGCCAAAAATGGTGGTTGGGATATTGTGGACGCTCCTTTCAAAAATATATTGACATTGGTAAGATGTTAATGATTATAATTATTCTACAACTAATCTTTATTGAGATGCGTGAAAAAGGTTGCTTTTCATCAAAGGCAATGTGCGAGGAAACTGAGGTCTCATTAAGGTTTTTTGTTTAAAGAGTTTAGTCAATAAATCATTATTTTTAAAATGTTAATTGATATGCAAATATATTTATTTTTACGATTATTTTGCACAAAGGATACATCTATGATATGAAACTGCATAGTAATATATAGGTACCAAAATAAACTTTCATACACAAGTTCATATCTAAAAAATACTTGTGGCTCTCTAGAGCTGTAGACCTCGCGTTTATGACATTTTTGAAAATGTTTCGATATGACTGAAATATATGATTTTTCCCATATCTGCACAGTTTTGATTAATTTCGAAAAACTGAATCGAAAACAATATTCCATATAATTATAGAACCTGCTCACAAAATTTCACGAGAATAGGTTGAAAAATGCAATTTGTAGAGGAGAACAAACGGACAGCCGGACATACGAAAATCTAAAATGGAGACGCTTGGCTAGCACTACGCGTTCACTCGGTCAATAAATTGGGAAAGGCTTATCCACACTTTTCAGTTCATGATTCGCCGAAAAGCATATCGAAGAACAACACTCAGTGTCGTTTAAATTGAATTGAAAAATGATTTATGTCAACAATCTCTGGCGATACTCTCGTTTCCTTACACACTCGATCGCCCTAAACGAAAATAATAAATAAACTGCGTACTCTTGGAAATTGATCGAGGTATTTTTACGAGGGGAGTGTTGCCAGGAACTTTTAATTTATTTTTGTGTGCGTCAGCTTTTAATTAATTGCTTTTGAACTTTATGGTACTCGTTTGATTTTCTTTGAACGACGAGCTTGGGCTTGTTTCTAAATGAAAACGTTTCAATTGGAGAAACGATAAATATGGCTTCCCCACAAAAAGGGGACAAAGAATAAGATTAATAAGGACAATGAATTAGTCACGGGAAATTACAGTTTCTTGTTTAGTAAATTCCTCTGGAGGCGGTGAGCTCGAGCCGTAATAAAAATTGCGTGGCGAGAGCTGCTGGCGACTTATGAAGATGAAGTGTGCGAATTACGAATGTTCGTGGATGTGCCCACATGAGCATTAATATCGCTCGCCTTTGTCGTTATGTACGGCCGTTTGTCGTTTGTCGGGGGTAAAACGAACGCCATTACATTTGTTTCAAATGTGAATAAGGGATCATTGTAAATCATTTCCGCCAATTTGTTATTTAACTTACAGAAGGATTTACGAAAAAAGACAAGGAAATAACAAATAAGCATTTCCACTGAGAGCAATCTGTGCTCTTTCTGAATAACATGAAAGATTGAGCTGATAAATCTGCCAGGGAGTTTTGGTATTTTCATATAATAACTGAATAGCTTACAGAGTCTAAATTAAAATATTTTCTCTGGAATCTGAATAGATATTTCTTGATGTAAATGCTGAACAAAATGAGTAAACAAGGCAAACTAAAGCAAACTGTTGAATAAGTGGATGATTATTAAATTAAACGTTAAAGTTTAGCCTTTAATGCTAGAATGCCATCATCATCACGAAACGTAAGTACTTGTCGTATGGTCTGTGATCACGAACGACGAAAATTTTTTAAGCATGACATTATATACATCGTTATATTTTGTACTCGTTTTAACCATTTAAAGTGAATGTTCTACCAATGAAACTAAAAATTTTTTGCCCTTTGGGCAAACAGGGGTAGAAATATTACAAAAAATTGTTGGTCCTACCATATTAACTAGACAGCTAAAACTTTGCCGTTTTTCGACCCATTGTTTTTTTTTGGCAAAAAAATAGTTTCATTGGTAGAATACTCATCCTAGGATTAAAACGATTACAAATTAACGGTGTATTATGTTACCATAGCTTTTGATTAGTCAGAAAAGTTCAAATTGTAGGTACCTATAGCTTTATCAAAATGTATATTGACAAGAGAAAACGTGAAAAATGTATCTTATCCAAACACTTTTAACCTACCATTTTCTATGCACCCTTTTTGAGCGTACTATATTACCTTATAAAGTATTTACATTAACCTTTTTGGTAGTTTACTAAACTAATCGTAGTATAAAAGACCCTTCGAAACGACGTTATCTCCGTTTACTGGACTAAGAAAGGTCTTGTTTCGTTCTCGCCTCTGGAGCATTGAATAGTAAAGTTTACTTAATCGAGTTAAACGTTAAAATTATTTTTAATACATTTTTGGGAAAAGAGATAGGAACTGGTAAATCAACGGTACATCGATAAATGTATTATTTTCATCGATTTCATAAAATATGAACATTGTATAGAAAATATTTTTTTTGGTTCAAAAGCAAAATGACAGAACAAAACCACAATATTACGTAACTAGTCGTCATCCCCACTGCTACCTGGGTCATTGTTCTTGATAAATCATTACTTTTACTTAAAATGTTTAAAGAAGTATTTAGCAATAAACTTAAAGATATAAAAATCTAAGTATTTGATTAGTTTTATTTTCATTGCGTATTCAATACATGTCAGGTTAACCAAGTCAGTATAAACAATAAGTAAAAAAATATGAAATAAAATACAAGAGACTTTTTGGTAAATAAATCCGTACAAATGATCGTGGCAGTCGCTTTTTTGTGGCCTGCACACAAAGGTGGCCACTTTTACAATCCGAACAACAAAGCTTAGGATAGTCGTGGGTTAAGCTGAATAGTCATGAATTTTAGGTGAAAATGAGAATTTTGTTTTGTTTCATTCTTTATTGGATTCAATAGGACTATTTTAGATAACAGTGCTCTGGACTTCGCACTGAATTATTAAATTCTGCACGCCTATTACATAAAAACAGTTGCGATAAGCGGACGATGTACGTCCTACTCCGTGACACTATTAACCCACGAATAAGGTTCAATATCAAGTAAATTGAACGACGAATTGCGTCCGATTATCGCGATTCTTTTTATGTAATAGGCTTGCTGATCATTACAAAATCCAAAAAAGAAATTGACACATATTTATAACTTGAAACAAAATGTAAACCAAGAGTCAATGTGATTGCGTCAAAAAAAAACACTACACCAACTAATACGATAACATATTGTTTTACATTAGGTTCAAGTTAAGTAAGTAGTTTATCGGACTTATATCTAATTTTTGAAATAACTTTTTGTGTTAATGGCTTACAGCATATTTGAAACACAGGTGGATTTACATTTGCACTTCATTTAGAGAATTTAACAAAAAAACATCAAATCCGAGGCAAAATGCAAAACCTTAATCGTCCACCCCATCAAGCTACATTCGCCTTGTTTGTAAGTGGAAGCAAAGTTAACACAGTATGCGAGTAAACCTTTGGACTAGAACTCGTTAAGCGAATTCTAGTCCAAAACCCTTATTTTCGTAGTACTTTTTTTCCAGTAGCACGGTTTGGTGAGGACATGCTCGGCTCCCAGCCGCATGCATAATTAATAAAGCCGGTCAAAATAAGCAATTTGGACACAGCGGCACTGGTTTGCGGCGTCGTTAACTTTTAATGCAACACATTTACTGTGCTTACTACATCTGACCCCTTTCTGCTCGCTGGGAGTGTTGCTCTTAACCTTTAGGAAGCACTGCATAAAATATGATATTATTTTATGTAGTCTTTATGTGAATAAATTTACTTGCAGAATATGAAATTTCAAAGCAGAGATTTTGATGAATACAAAGTGTGAGGTACCATGGGCAACAGCGTCGCTTAACCACTGCTAAGGTTAAAATCGCTTGCACGCCGCGCCCGCTGTCACATCCGTTTAGTTCGTGCACGGGCGATACGCGCGCACACGAATTTTGTTGCAAACTGGTTAAGCGACGCTGTTGCCCATAGTACATTTAGTTCTATCAAAATAAAAACTGTTTTTCTTTACAAAGTCTTTCTTTGTGTTTACTGAAGAAGTCAATCAACGTAATGAATATAATATTTCATCCCCTAATGGTCAACGGCAAGTTAATATTAAAGTCACACTCGTTAATGACAAATGGATACATAATAAAATAGTTCCGAAAATAATGAGTTTCGGTGCCAGCATACTAATAAATATTGAAGGAAAAACAATGATCATCTATTTTTCGATGCCACAGGCCGACACATCACGGCTTCCCGTTCATTTAGTACCTTCGTGACAGTGGAGTCGTGCGATAATTATTCAATAAAAGGTATCATTTGTCAGTGCTGTCCGAATGTCAGCAAGTTGACATTGTGATGACTAACGCAACAATGTTCCAGCCATTTTAGTACAATTGTGAACAGGGACGTAATTAGGGGGCGTTGGCTGATTCCTCACCTGATTGCTGGATTGCATCAATTCGTATAGGCTGTGTGTCTGTGTAGGTTGCTGATTTGGCTGCCTTCCATCCAATTAGGGATTAGCGCTGTTGTACCGTGACTTGTGTTCAAGTTGTCATATCGCTAGTACACTGTATTAAAGATAGGTTTTTATATCAAACCATAATCTTTTGACCTCTGCAGGGTTACAGTGTGCCCTTTTCATACTTAAAACTCAACACGCATAGACCCTTATAAGTAAGCATCCTTTTTGTTGCCGGTAAAAAGCAAATCATTCATACTGATTTAGTGAAGCTATTTTTCTGCAAATGTGGCATTAATAAGCTAAAGTACCTGGGCGACCGAGCTTTGCTCGTTTATTACTATTTATTGTAATATAGTGGTGTTTAGGTGATAATCTACATTGTTATCTCAAACATTTACTACATTTTTTAAACTCGTCTAAAAACAATAAAAATAAAAAATATATATAAATTTGAACACATAAAAAAAACAAAAGTAAGTCACCGAGCCGGATTCAAACCCGTAACACTCGTTCCTTGCCGTCCGCGTCTTAACCCTCCGGACCAGATAGACAGTGGCCGGCAGGACGAAATCAGCGACCATTTTCTACGTCGTAAGAAAAATGCAAGAAATCTCGAAAACACGCATTTTCCCAAACATAAGACTAATCTAGATCGATTGTTTACCCCCGAAAACCCCCATATACCAAATTTCAGTGAAATCGTTTGAGCCGTTTCCGAGATCACAGAAATAAATTTATATAAAAGAATTGCTCGTACCTTTGAGGTATAAGATATGTTCATGTTCTAAAACATAACAATTGATAATATAAACCTTCTTTGTATTCTTAACTAATGTTTTATGCCATTTTCACCTGTAACAAGCAATGCTAGTAGTGAAACAGGCCAATAATAACTGTGAAAGGTACTGCAGATTACAAAAAAACGGGTAGAATATTCAATTGGCAACCGCCACCTCACGATTTAGGGCCTTAATGCGTGCCACGTTTTCTTATTACCTACTTTTTACCAGGTGTCGTCCCTCCATTAGTCATTCTATTGTGTGATGTGCTTTGTTTGTCACTGTGTTCAAACTCGTTATTAATCTGAATTTTACACGAATTTGCTTTGAATTGAACCCCACCAACCAATTCCAACGACCTTTAGGGAATCGACCTCTTTTCGAATAACAATAATTATGCGCAGTAGAAATTTGACTGTTGGGTTTTTCTCGATTATTCAAAGAGCGTTTATAATAAATATTAGGGTACCTATGAACGAACATAATTCCTTTTTTTCCACTGAGTAAAAACACAACATATTATGTAGACCACCTAGGTATTGATTGATACTGTTAAAATATTCATCTGAAAGGGTAGCAATTAATCATTTTCATATTAAAAACCAATTGTGTCACAGGCAGTTTTATTTACGAGAAAAAAAGCGATGTTTTCCTTTATAAATATTTAAATGAATTAGACTGTCCAGGACCACAGAAGAGGCAAAAAAAATACATAAAGGATTGCGACAGCTAAATTACAAATTCATTGAAAAAGTTTCTCACTGTTTCGGCCAAACCCTTTCCCTCTGGCCGAAATAAAATTAAATTGCGTAACGGAGATTATTTAAAGATAACATTTAAGCGTTAACATTAATTGTAAAATAAAAACAATTACCTGAGAACATTGCGTCTGAATTTTTATATTTGACATTAGAAATATGGATTTAAATTAAGTACAAACTTTTCATAGTAACTACATGTACGGTGTCAGAAATTGAAAAACTTCAAAATGGTTTTCGATTACTTGTAATAAATGAAAACATGTTAAATAATAAGTGAAAGTTATCTTGATGAAAGTTGAAATGGCTTTATGATTTGTATAGTATAGATAGATAAAATAGATGTTTATATTCCAAAAATACTTTACGAAATAGTGAAATTAAAATACCTACACTTAATCACCTAAGTACATAATTTATTTTAGTTAAAAACTAGATGGTATATTTGAGATATTTTCATTATTATTGTAATAATGTATAGATAGGTACTATGATTTATGGCAAGCCTTATGTAAAACAACTTGTGTAAAAACCTTTTTTTTTACTAAATAATAAATATTTATCCTAATAATCTACAATCTTAATCAACGTTTAGAAAAGCAATAAACCGTCGTTTAATTGTAAATTGTATCAATAAATCAGTAACAACATAGAATGGGAACGAAGCAAAATACATAATTAATCAGTTGTTAATTTGAAACGGTGATCACTTAAGGGGCAATCATTAGGAAGTTCTTAGGGAAGGGCCACTGCGAAGAGCCCTCCACTCATTATAATGTCATTAAAGAATGTATTTAGAAACGTTTTGCAGTTTATTTTTTAACGAAACTCACTAATTGAAGCGTTTTTCGACAAATGACGTAATAATTTTTAATGTCTTTATGAAGGGTCTGTGTGTTTTGATGGTATTATTTTGTAATACTATGATGAATTATGAATACACACAGAGAAAATTTTCGTGTTTCACTCAATGGATATAATGTGTGTTAAGTATTACACCTGAAATAGATATATCATCCTTCCATCACCACCTTTTAATCTTTTTGATTTGTTTTTCAATATAAAATTTGTATTAGACTTTTATTTAATGATTGGCTTATTAAAACAATTTATTTCACCGCAACACAACAAACGAGAATCTCTAACGTCCATTCAAGTTCCGTTCATAAGCTGTTAACCGTGTTACTTTGCAACATAAATAACGAGTACTGAATAGCAAACATCGCTACAGTGCTTATTACACTGCGCGGGTGCTTATTAATAAAGCCCCATTGAAACTATACCGTGAGCAGGCACGAATGACCCGTGAAAGGCCCTAGTCGGCTCCATAATGTGTACACAAAGGCTTAAGGGTACATCTAACGTTTCCACCCATTACGAGCAAAACCACCATTCACGGGCTCAAATGAGTCTTAATGAAAGGTACGATACCATTATGAAGGTAATTGTGAGCTCATAAAGGAAATTAAAAAGAGACAAAAAAGGTAGCCTTTGGAAAAAGATGAAACAAAAAGCTTTAAGTTTCTTTGGCGTGAGACGAGAGGAAAAATCGTAAGTGTTTTTGCGACGTTCTGTAATGCTTTTGAAATTAAACTCGCTTCATATTAATTGAGGGGCTTTGTATACAATAAGTTTGATATTACATTCGGCAGGTTATTTACAACCACAAATTAGAAGTGCTTGATGTTTGATGTAATGTTACAAGCGTACCTACTTTAGGATTCTCATCGAGGAACTTGCTTTCCTCTTACTGCTTGAACGAAACGTTAATAACTTACGATTTACACATCTAAATTAATTATGACGTTAAAAAATTAGGTCCCTAAACAGAAACAAATGCAAAATGGGGCTCAAACTAAGGACTTTATGACCATTAAAGGTCTCAGATCCAATTAAAATAAAGGTTTATCATTTAGTTTTATGTTTAGTATTAACTGTATTAAGTACTCAATCGTTCACATTATTTTCCTGTTACAAAATATACTTCTCGATAAATTCATAGATTTTCTGCTCTAGTGTAGCCATTATAAAAACTAAACTGACTTTAATTTACTTAAGAAAAACTACAACAAAGTAAGCATATTTTCTTAATAAAAATATTCCAAGAACTTGTTTAATTAGGACTGAATCATGGAATTAAATTATGCGAGCGAAAAAATGATAATATTACCTACTTTTCCGAGAAAATGCGGTATAACGCAGCCTCTCTTTAAACATAATGAAATTAAAACATAAATTATAATTACACGGTCCACATTCGTACCTCTCATTTCACCAAAAGCATAAAGGTGTAAGGTAATTATTTCACAAAGCTACAGTACACTAAATAAATACAATGCAGTACCGCATATTAAAAAATAGTCGTTTACGATCAGTAAATTCAATAATGGTTATCGATATTTTATGTTTCATCAAAATGTCATTTGATATTGTTCATAATAAAATAAAGCGTTTTTTCAAAGCCCAAATTAATACCCACTGTAAAAGAATAATTTCAGGGAAAAAATAATTTCGACAGCCGTGCGTGTGACAACAACCATTTATATCTTGACATTACATAAAACAAAAATAATTAGTTTTTTACTCATAAACCCAAAGACAAAGAAATTAGGTACATTAAAAGAGTTTTCAACATAGTCCCCCCGTGTAGCATCGCTACACCATTAATGATGAGGATATGCAAGCCAATTTTTTGGTGGGTCTCCTTAATAATCCTCCTTTGGTGTGGACATCCACCACTCTCACTACTCCATCAGCCCCGGGATGAACCTTGGATACACGACCTAACGGCCAGACTCCTCTAGGTGTTTGATGCTCCTTTATCAGTACTACGTCGCCCACTTCAAGGTTTTGATGCTGGTCTTGAGGGTGCCGTGGTCGAAGACATGGAAGGTATTCGCGCAACCACCTTTTCCAAAAATGCTCCGAAAGCCGTAGCGCTTTTTGCCACTCCTTTCTATGGTGGAACACTCCGTCGTCCAAAGGATAAGGTAACTGTTGGTTCGAAGAGACGCCAATCAGGAAATGGAAAGGTGTTAGACTCTCAACGTCGGAATTACGAGTGACATACGTTAGGGGTCGAGAATTAGCCAGAGCTTCAGCTTCTAATAAAAGTGTACTAAGAATTTCTTCTTTCGGGGCCCTGTCTTTCAGTGTCACTGAGAGTGCTGTCTTGATTGTACGGACTAATCGTTCCCAGCACCCGCCCATAAAAGGTGATGCGGGAGGTATGAAGCACCATTCAATTCTGGCATTGGCAGCGAAGTCCTCTACAGCTTGACTATAAAACTCTTTCAGCTGACGACTGGCTCCCACGAAGGCTGTGCCATTGTCACTCAGGATCTTAGATGGTACCCCACGACGTGCAATAAATCTCCGTAGGCTTGAAATGGCGGAGTCTGCAGAAAGGGAAGATACGACTTCAAGATGGACTGCACGTGTTGTCATACATGTGTACAATGCAACGTACCGTTTCTCTCTACGACGACCAATCGACACATCTATAGGCCCAAAATAGTCGAGACCCACGTTCGTAAAAGGGCGCTTGTGGTGGTCAAGGCGTACCTCAGGAAGGTCACCTATCGGAGGGCATTGTGGCTTCGCTCGGCGTTTTTTACATAGCTGGCACTCTCGCACGATCGCTTTGATTACGTTTCGGCATCCGAAGATCCAATAGTGCTGCTTGAGTTCATTGTACACCATCTCATTGTTGCAGTGTCCAGCTTTGACATGATGGTGGTGTATGAGCAGACGAACTGCTGGGTGGCGACCATCTAGGATAATTGGTGACGCAGTATCATGGTCTAGGTCTTTCATGCGTTGAATACGGCTGTCCAAACGAAGGAGCTGGTCTTCTTGATCAAACATGACGCAAAGTTTAAAGAGCTTGCTCGATTTGGGTAAGGGCTTGGAGTTATTGAGGAGACCCATCTCTGTGCCAAAACTGTCTATCTGCGACTTTCGAAAAATGGCTCTTTCCGCATTCTGAATATCAAAGGCGGTAAGAGGCGGTAAAGCTAAAGAGATAGAGGATTGATTAAAATTTAAGTTAGAATTTTGGCGTAAACTTTCTAAACGAGACCGAAACTTAGCGGCGCATTGATAAGTGCGTGCAGTCGCCCGAACAAAACGTAGCCACATACTAAAACGTGTGGCATCTGGAGTTACCGGTAAAGGTAACTGTTCCAGTTGAGTTAATCCTACCATTGCTTTAGAGGGTTTTATCTCCTCTAAAGCAAAGGAGGGTCCAGGTACCGATGGTTCTTTCGGCCATTCTGAAGACGGAAGCAGTAAAAAATCTGGTCCAGAGAACCATCGCTCTAGATCAATTACTTGACTCTTCAACCTTGTTGCATCGTCGGCGACATTTAAGCTACCTGGCACATATCTCCAATCTTTGTGGTTGGTACTCTCAGTAATCTCGCCTATGCGATTGGCAACAAATGGCTTAAATGTCCGTGCATCACTGTGAATCCAACACAACACGGTTGTAGAGTCACTCCAATAAAAAGTCGAGTCTATATGGACTTTGTGTCCCGATGTAATGGCTTCGGCGTATCTCGCTGCAATAAGGGCTGCTTGAAGCTCGAGACGTGGCATCGAAGAGGGTTTGAGAGGTGCTAAACGTGCTTTTCCACCTATGATAGAGAGCTTCACTGAACCATTAGAGAAGGTAAAACGCCAGTATGCTACACACGCATATGCTTCTTCACTTGCATCAGCGAAAACGTGAAGCTGTCTGTCAATGATGTTCTGACCTTCAAAACCACTTCTATACCACCGAGGAACCTTTGAATCAGAAGCAACGCTATGTAATTGTTCAGACCAAAAGTTCCACTTCTTGACTGTAGCTGGGGATAACTCTGAATCCCAGTCGACACCAGAACGCCAGATTTGTTGAAACAAGATACGTCCTTGAATAACCAGAGGTGTAAAAAAACCTAGAGGATCATATACGCTCATCAAATCTGACAATAATTTTCGCTTGGTCAACGTGTCACCTTTATTGATGTGGAGCCTTTCATGGAAACTGAATGTGTCGCTACCAGGATGCCAAACAATTCCCAGAGTTCTCACGGAGTTTTCAGGGCCTACTTCTACGTTTTCCGTAGCAACTGGAGCCCTCAGATTCTCTGGAACTGCTGCAAGAGCTGCGGGCTTATTAGAGATCCAGCCACGCATCTCTAGTCCCGCTGCTGCGTGTACTTTTACTATCTCGGCCGCCAGCTGTGAAGCCTCATCTAAATCGTCTAAACTGCCTAAATAGTCGTCCATGTAATGGTTATGGACAATGGCATCACATGCGGCTGGATGTGAATTCCGTAATTCTTGTGCGTTTCGGTTTTTTATGTATAAGGCCGTACATGGGCTGCAAACAGCGCCAAAAATAACGGAAGTCATCCTATATTCCTTTAACTCCTGGCCGGGATGTTCTCTCCACAAAAAACGAAGAGCATCGCGATCTTCAACCCTTATTCTAATTTGTGGGAACATCTCTTTAATATCTGCGTTTAAAGCGATGCTGCCCTCGCGAAATCTGAACAATATAAATATTAAAGATTGTAGAAGGTCCGGGCCAGGAAGCAAAAGTGAGTTGAGACTAATACCATCGGTCTTTGCAGCTGCATCGTGAACTATCCTAAGTTTCTTTTTCTGAGGATGTACAATAGCAAAATGTGGCAAATACCAACGTACGTTATTTTGTGAACGAATATCAATAAACTCGTGATAAGTGTTCCTAGGGCACTCTTCGGCGTAACCCTTATCCAACATATTGTGCATGAAAGTGAAGTAAGCTTTCTTAAAATCAGGATCCTTAGCCATACGCTTTTCAATGCCAAGAAACCTTGAAAGTGCATGAGGATAACTGTCAGGCACGTTCAATTTTTCTTTTCGCCATAATAAACCAACTTCGAATCTGCCGGTTGAAAGACGTTTGGCTGTAGTCTCTAAAATGTGTAGAGCGTGCTTGTCATCGTTATTATAAAATAATTCGTGTCTAGATATACCTATAGAATCCAGACGAAAATACTCTTTTACAAGTTGGTCCATAGCGGACTCTTCGCTAACTTCGAAAGGGACGGTTTGATTTACAAATATATGCTTCACCCAAGAACTATTTGTTTTACCATGAAGCACCCAGCCTAAAGCTGTGCGTGTAGCGACGGGTTGGTTTCTAGTACCCTCCCGGGTTTCACGAGAAACAGATAAGAACCAATGATCAGCACCAATCAGAACTTTCGGTGTGACGTCACTGTGTAAGAGCTGCGGTATAATGTCACTCAGGTACGTATATTTTGACAAAGAGTCACGACTGATGCTTTGAGTATATGAGGAAAGCGAGTCAATAGCCCTAGCATTGTCTATGGTAAATAATTCCGCACTGTTTTTGCCTTTTATTGAAAACCTGACGTATTGCACTGGTTTATTTGTAGACATACCAGCCACACCGTCAACCCTGATCGAACCGGAAGGTCCTGTTACACCAATGCGTTGAGCGACTTCCGAATCAATCAACGTTGCCGTGGAACCATCGTCAAGCAACGCATAAGTGCTAACGGTACCGTTTGGGCCGCTCACCTCAACCGGCACTATTTTCAAAACTATTGCGTTGTCGGCGACTGCTTCCGTGGCGTTAGTAATCACAACGTTTTTATCACTGACGTTAGTAGTCACAACATTCTTATCACTGGCGTCGGTAGACACAATACGTGGCGTATCTGTCACAATTTCCTGCGTACGTGGTGGCGTGTCAACAACTGTGTCTGCGTGCGAAATTTGAGATGTAGGCGGATGCAACAACGGATGATGAAAACGAGTACAGCCGTCTACACCGCAACGTTTTATACGACACGTCTTCCACCGATGTGATTTTGGTTTCAAACACTTAAAACATATCTTGATTTGACGCAACCAAAGCCATTTGTCATCAAGTGTAAGAGCCTTGAATTGCACACAATCTGTAAGTTTATGCTTACCATCGCAGTATTTGCATGTTTCCGTGTTCACACGGGCAGCCGTTGAGTGTACGTTATCGCGTCGGACGAGAATGTTATTTGGTGGAGCAGTTTTGGGTTGCCTGGCAAAATCAAGCATGAGACCAAAACGATTGTGTTTAAGTGCTTCCGTATCCAAAAATTCGGATAAAAGTTCAAGTTTTGATAAGGGACGGTTTATACTATTGTGCAGGGCAAACTCCTTCCACTGACTGTATAAAATTGGTGTAAGTTTACTCAAAACTGTGTGAAAAATTTCAACCGAATATAAATACTCTTTTTGGTCTAAGTTATTGATAACGGCAATGCAGTTTCTAACACGAGAGGCAAACGAAGTAAGATCTTTTTGATCGTGGCTTATCTTGGGTAACGAACGGATGATCATCATCTTGTGTAACACGATGGATTCAGGCTGTGCAAACGTCTGCTGCAGCATGTCCATAACGAGATCAGGATCCTCCACAGTATATAGCAGAGAACACACACATTCCAAGGCAGGGCCGCGCCACACGCATGGATTGAGCTCTGGTAATCATGACGAGCGGTAGAAGGACCAAAAAAATATGTAAAAGAATAATTTCAGGGAAAAAATAATTTCGACAGCCGTGCGTGTGACAACAACCATTTATATCTTGACATTACATAAAACAAAAATAATTAGTTTTTTACTCATAAACCCAAAGACAAAGAAATTAGGTACATTAAAAGAGTTTTCAACACCCACTTTATACTTTGCTTCATTTTTGTTGCTTTGCTTGATTTTGCATTTAATATGTGAATGTGATATGCATCCAACTAAAATTATTTTGTACAAAATGGACCACGCGATTTTACGCGCGTGTTGACACGCGTTTCAAGCATTTTCGCTTAGGATCAGCTCTGTCAGTTAGTAACGTGTGAACAGCAATAACAGCAGTATAACCAAAATCGCGTGTCAAGTCGTGTCATGTATATGTCGTAGGATTGTACAAATAGGATTTTTACAAAAATCCTAGTACGATTGTAAAATTCCGGATAATTAGAATCTAAGACAGATTTTTGCAATCATCCGAGTAATATTTAGGATTTTTACAAAAATTCAGTGTATCTTACGTAAATCGCGAATGACCATCACTTTGCGCGCGCTGATTGGCTGACGTCAACGTTATGGTTTGTTGGATGTTCTGATTGGCTAAAGGCAACATTACTGCGTCCATTGTTATTGTTGTGATTATTGTCAATTATATCTCCTGTGTTTTGTATGAATTTTACGTTTTTTATTAAAAAAAAAAAGAAAACTGAGTACGCACATCAATCAAGAGACATTCATGTACTATGAGTGAAGTAAATTGGATGTTATACAAGTGCCGGACTTGATCAGTGCAGGAGGTTATAATTGAAAAATAACTTTTCTACACAGAGTTAAGAAAGTTCTACAGTGCTCTTCAACAACTTTGTGCAAAACCTGAATGGATTTTCGAGCGAATTAATGTTGTTAAAACTGTAATTGAAGAATTTAATTAGAAAATATTGCAAATTAACCCAAAACCCATCAGCAATATGTTCTGACCAATCAGACTAAAGATATTATAAATCGTCTCCTTCAGGATTCAAGTTTATAATTGTCCGAAACACACTAGGATTTTTATAAAGATCCTAAAAATTGCTCGGACGATTGCGAAAATCTATCTTTGTATTCAATTATTCGGTTCTTTACAATATACCTAGGATTTTTGTAAAGATCCGGCTTATACGATTATCCTACGACATATACAAGGTCTTATACCCTTATTAGAACCACAGATAATATAATACTATATACTAGTTTGAACTAAAAAAGGGATGAGTTTTTTACCATCGATAATGGTTATCAGATGCAAATCGCCTGAGACGTATTTTTTTAGTATAGTACCAAAAGTTGAGGAATTTATCGAGACACGTGTAAAGTTTGAATTTTGAAAATCGGATACCAACTTTTCATGGAATTTTGAAAAATGTAAACGAGTTAGCTTTTTCGAGGGCTGTTTGTTTACTAAAATGTAAATATTTTGGAAAAAAATACTTAAAAAAAATGAAAAAAGGGTTCTAGGGTATTAGTTTAGCTACAAAATGACGAAAAAGTTTTGGAAATAGGTTAATAAATTGTGACCTGTAGGTAGGTGGTCCCTTTAGATTTGGAATAATTGTAGAAAAACGGATATTTCCGAATTTAAAAAATAATGTAGCTTCTATGATTATTGACCGATCGTCATGGTAATAGGGAAAATGCATCATTTTTTTTGTATCAAAGTATAATGCGTGAGAAAAACAAATGCTATATTAAAACTTTTCTCGTGCGTTTTTTTCTCGTGATATTATTATAGTTACTTGAAGTTAGCACGCAGCAGCACCCGCGCCGAAAACGCTCTATACAAAACAGTCATGATTTGTGACGTCACCTGTTACGTTTCAGGCGCGTTTATTTTATTATGGAGTTAGCCAAGAATTTTCAATTATCTCCCAAAATTTTGCGTTTATATAGGTACATATGTGTCATTCAAAATATTATTTCTTATTCGATATTATATTAAGTGCGCATTTTATCCGAAAATGAAAAAAAAACGTTATTTTCCCCTGATTTCATCGTGTGATACAACTAAAATAATAAATTTTTTTCTGATCCATCATGTTTTTATACGTGCCCGCAGTGATCAAGCTCAAAATAAAAAACGGTGACATGCATATTCCCTATTGAGTTAAAAGCACAGATAATATAATACTATACGTTAAAAGATACGGATGCAGGCGAGAAGTACACTCCTTGGAATTTTGAAAATTTAATATTTGTATTCATTTTCAAAGCTCCGATTCTTGCTGGGACTGTGAAATCTGATTTTTTTTTACAGATAATGTCTTAAACAATTTCTGACAAAAAAGTTATTTCCGTGACAAGTAAGTTAAGTGTAAGTAAATACACCATTATTTACGTCATATTTTAATCATACTCACCTCTCGTTTCTGCAGTCTACACAATATACTGTAACCGGACCTCAGTTTACGACCGCCCATTAGTACTAATGTCTGCACCCGAATTTTGTGTCCCGTGAAAAATAACAACCGATCCATTATCGCAGCAATAAAGGCCCAAGTTTCGACTAGCATCGCTTTAATGGACTATTTTTAGTAGTTCTAGTAATCACCGTCGACCGTCGACCCAATGGCGGTCAAAGTAAGTGACATTACTAGCACATACCATAGATTTCATTCCGCGGACTTAGCTTTGTGAGCGAAGTATTTCATTATCTGTTTTAGGGCCCCATTAATAGACGTACTTGTAGTGGTTATAAGCCTCTTTGATAAGAAATTGTAGTAGGTATATGAACATCCGACTCTCTCTTTGTCGTGCCAACGACTGTCCTGCAAAACATTAACTACTTACATGCATATAATATGAAAATGACGTGTTGAATCAGCATGGTGCTATGCTACAATACTTAAAAAAACCGGTCAAGAGCGAGTCGGACTCGCGCAGCGAGGGTTCCGTACAATCATAAATATATTTGGAAATGTTACTTTAGTCACAGAATAGCTAATAGTACAAGTACAAAAGCAGCACTCGGCAAAGTGATCTAAATAAAATAAATAGCGACTTTTGCTCTGACATAATAAAGTGCAAATCAGGTCGCGCAGTTCACCTTGTAGTTGCCTCTCTTTCTATCGCGTGCTCTTACCTTTTCTGACGACGCAACGTTAGGGTTGTCTTCTTTTATTGGTTTTTTGATTTTTGTTGTTGTTAATTGACAATTGTTTATTGGTTTTTTGATTTAGACATCCGTACACGGCACAGTAATGTCGATTCGACATTGTTACTATTATAAACAGGCAATATCTACGCAGGCAGTAAGATGCCGTGCAACTACAGTACTAGGCACGTATCTTGAAATTTTTTCGACGGAGTGGGGATAAGTTTGCGTATGGGCTCTTGTGAGCGACCAATAGCGCGCGCCCTTCTCCCGCCGCCCGCGCCCCTCACCGCTACGCATACCCAAAATACGCGTTTCGCGCAATCCCCACCCGATTTCAAGTTATATGCCTCGTACTGTACACAGGCGGTCGTTTGGCGGCCCTCTGCTCACTTGTGCTTCCGTAGGCACGGCTAGCGGTAGGTGCTTATCGCGCGACCTTGAGCGAGTGAAGGAGGCCTGCTTTAGTATAGTTTTTAAAAAAGTAGGATAAACGGCGGACAGGTGGAAGGGCGAACAGGCGGACAGTTAATTTACAAATTTTAACCACAGCTGCTTACGGTGACTGAAAAACGTTTCAGCCACTCCACATTGCAAACTGTTTATATTAGGAACTTATTCTTCGTTTATTCGAACGGCAAATAGTAGGTAATTATATTAGAACCAGCCACCTATTATTATTATTGTAGTATTGGGTCAGCGCCATCTCTTGACCGATAGTGAAACTATTTTTTTTCTTAGGTCAGTACCATCTCGAACTAATTTAATCAGCGCCATCTGTTGACTGGTAGTGGAACTAATAATTGTATGTTCGTTTTTTGAATTTCTAAAAAAGTGTGTTATATTGGGACATCGTTTTATTTTTCCTGTAATTTTTACATAAACTACTATCACATAGAATTATTTCAGATTTTTCCCTTTGCAAACTTCGGAGATAAGGGGGGGGGGACGGTATTTTTTTTACATTTTTCATCATAAGTCGAAAACTATGCAGCCTAAAAAAAAGAAAATGATGTTTTAAAATGTGCAAACAGCGTTCTTTCATATGATACCCCACATGCCCTAGTCACCCCACTTCAAATTTTTAAGACCCCTTTTCAGTCCCTGTTGTAAATTTTTTTTTTATTTCTTTCTTATTTGCAAAATAGTTGGACTAACATCATCTTAAATCATTCCAAATTTCAAGTTGATACCATTAAAAGTTTTCGAGATATCCAGCTGTGACAGACAGACAGACAGACTGAGTCACACCATAAGGGTTCCTTTCTACCATTTTGGTACGGAACCCTAAATACATCGATTTGTGAAAAGATGTTTAGTGCAAATGATTTTATAACTTATGAACGTACCAGAACTTGGAAATTTAAAAATTACCTATATTTTTAATAACTACGAGCGTAGGGTACATACCTACTCAAATATCCTTTACTATGATAGATCACCAATACTTAAGTGCTTATCTGGGCGTACGGTAGTGCCCCCGCCAAGACGTCCAAGCGAAGCTCAAGGGCACTACCTACCTTTTCTCGAAGCGCTTCGTCGTTTTTTTGGCGTTTTTTTGGACCCTCATATCTTGGATTTGGAGTATACCAGATAAACAGAATTCTCGGGATATGGTGTCAGTAGTAACTTTATTAAATATACAATGTTTGAATTGCATAGCTCTTATAATACAGATGTTATTAATATCTAAAAAACAACAATTTCGTCACTGACTCACTCATGATCATCAAAACTCATAGAGTACTTTCAGAAGTCCTAAAAAGCCGAAATTTGGTAAGTAGGCTAGTATTAGGACACAAACAACAAAAACATTATGAAATTGGACTTTAACCCCCCAACCGCTTGACCCTCATAACTTGGGTTTGAAGTATACCAGATAAACAAAATTCTCAGGATATGATGTCAGTAATAATCTTATTGAACATACAAAGTTTCAATTGCATAGCTCTTATAATATAGATTTTATTGATATCTAAAAAACCCCGATTTCGTAATGATCTCCAAAACTCATAGGATACTTCCAGAAGTCCTAGAAAGCTGAAATTTGGTATGTAAGCTAGTATAAGTACACAAACAACAAAAAAAATTATGAAATTGGACTTTAACCTCCTAACCGCTTAACCCTCATAACTTGGGTTTGGAGTATACCAGAAGCACAAAATTCTCAGGATATAATGTCTGTAGTAGACTTATTAAACATATAAAGTTTAATTATATGTTAAATTAAACATTAAAAATCTTTAAATATTATTAAGACTTAGTAAATCACTGTTAAAGCAACGGAAAAAAATATTAATAAAAAAGAAATTGTGTTCATTTCATAACTACTTATTCGTGGCGCAAACCTCACGCAGATTTTATTTTGCTGAGTTTTTGAAGTAAGGGCTTGTAGGGTTAGGGCGTGTAGAGTTAGAAGCTTGGCTCTACATATGAGGTCTGATAACTTTTTGACAGTGCGAGCCATATGGAAGTCTTGGCAACACATTACACATGAAAATGTTTTTGGTGGGATCCCCTTTTCTTCTAAATATCTACAGAAGCCAATGTTAGTTTCCATAACAGTTTTAATGGTCTATTAAAGTCGATCGCATCGTTTTCTGGGATTAATGTGACATGAAATTGGTATAATATTGGTGTGAGGTGCTAAAAGAAAGCTATATAATACTGTATAAGCGATCGCTGAGTGAAGCTGTGAACTTTTTAAGAGAATCCAGAAGTGGCGAAGTCGAGATGTTACGCTTTCAGTCGCGAAGAAGCGGCAAAGATGAATGGCTTTCAATATGAAATTGAATTCTGCGGTTCATTGCTTTTCAATTTGTTCGAGGGAACGTTCGACGTTTACCCCGATACCTACCCTAAGGTACGGTGTAAGTTCAGCACAATACGGTATTTTACACGAACAGTTGCAAGGGAGCTATTATGAATGATAGTATGAATTTTGTTGATTGGAATACTTTGTTTATACAACGTGTTACATAATAACCCCTAATGCCGAATATGTTAGATAAGGACCATCAAACTGACCAACTTTTACTATGAGACCAACTCTGAAATAGCGAAAAAAACAAGCTGTTTCATACAAAAATTAATAAAGAAAATATCAAAATGTGTAAAACAGCGGTTTTTTTTCGCGATTGCAGAGTTGGTCCCATAGTAAAAGTTGTTCAGTTTGATGGTCCCTACCTACCATTCGGCGTTAGGGGTTATTTTGTAACATGTTGTAGCCATTTATCATAGTCCTAATAGTGATGGGTAATATTGTTTTTATGCGTAATACGAAACAATACAGTCACACTTCTCGTTTTTACCGTCTTCAAAAGGAGGGAGGTACTCAATTCGACCAGTTTTTTTTTTGTTTTTTGTATGTACACCGATTACTCGAAGACGGCTGAACCGATTGAAATGATTCAAACGTTAGTACATTAGGTAAACCCCCAAGTTGGTCCAATTTTTTAAAATTTTGTAATCGGTTCAGTACTTTTTAAGTAGTCTTGAAAATAGTATGATTTTGTGTGAACTACCTCGATGATCAGTCTTCAGTATAACTTCTTTGTTTATGAACTGAATAAATAATTATTTTTTTGTTGGAAAAGGGATATCTTAAGTGTAGTTCTTTAACCGACTTAAAAAAGGAGGTTCTCAGTTTGACCCGCATGTATGTATGTATCTTTCTCCGCGATTAACCCACGTTTGGCTGAGCCGATTTTTCTACCTAAATAATATACCTACACTACCTAATACAAAAGATACCTACACTAAAAATAAAAAAATAAAAATATGTTTAAAAAAACAAAAAACCGACTTCAAAAAACCTAGCTCTAAAAAGCAAGAAATAATATTCGTAATAATAAAAACACGTTTATTGAAGTCGGGTGGAGCTTTTAGAATAAAAAAAAAACTGGCCAAGTGCGTGTCGGGCCACGCGCAGTAGGGTTCCGTAGGTACATTATACCATACCATATTTTAATACCGCTATCATTTTTCGTCTGAAAAAATAACTTTGTTTTTCACAGTGTTTGTATGAATGACAAAGTTATATTTGCGGTTTTGGAAAATGTACTATATCTCAAAAACTAATTACTGTATCTCGTTCAAATCAATTTTCGTTGAAAGTGTTTATTAAGATCTATAGTTTAGATTTTTTTTAGATTTTTCACCCTCTTACTTTAAAAGTTAAAGGGGGGGGGACACACATTTTACCACTTTGGCAGCATATATCTTTCAAACGTTTGACTTTAAAAAAAAATAGTCTTAAAAACCTCAATGTCATTTTTAAAGACCTATCTATAGACACCCCACAAGTATTGGTTCGATGAAAAAAAATATTTTCAGTTTCAGTTCCATGTATGGGGAGCCCCCCCTTAATCTTTTATTTTTTTTATTTTTGTATAAAAATCGTAAAGCGGTTCACAGAATACACCTACTTACTAAGTTTCAACTATGTAGTCCTAATACTTTTGGAATAAAGTGGCTGTGACATACGGACGGACAGACAGACAGACAGACAGACAGACAGACAGACAGACATGACGAATCTATAAGGGTTCAGTTTTTTGCCATTTTGGCTACGGAACCCTAAAAAGGAATTTGTACTCCAGCCCCACCCGACTTCAATAGACGTGTTTTTATTATTACGAATATTATTTCTTTCTTTTTAGAGGTAGGTTTTTTGAAATCGGTTTTTTGTTTTTTTAAACATATTTTTTCACTCACCAATCCGCATTGGGTCCGCATGGTGGGTTATGGCCCACCCTTCTTTTTCAACCATAAGAAAGGCCTACGCCCCAGCAATGGAGACATTGAAGATGGCTGATTCTAGTTCTCATTTCTTATAAATACTCGAATTGATAATAATATCACTGGCAGAAATACAAGACCGAAAACCGTATTACCAAAATAAAAAATAAAGGCTTATACATTCGCCTACCTGCGCTAAACAAAACAATTACCATAATAATGCCAAATATAACATCTCCATACTTACCCGAACTAATTTTGAGCTGAAAACAAAGTGTTTCATTATTCCGAACACCCACGGGGAGAGATCGAGCCCCCATAATCGTTGAATCGTATTACCATTACAACTGTCCACCAGACGCCAGCTGCCTCCAACAACTTTATTTCATTGAGCCCATTCCGGGGCCGTTGCGTAAGGGACCGATGCGATGATACTTGCTGTATACTTTTGTTTATTTTTCGAACTTGCAGTCCGTTTTACTTGGTAAAAGGTTTGTGAGACGCCTTTGAGCGGTTTTAGATAAGCATATTTTCTTCGCGTGTACCTATACTCGTTTCTATTAGCGCATGTATATTATAGTCGAGCCTTTTGTCACACACGCTTCTCGTTCATGCATTGGCGTGCTTTTAACCAGTGGAAATACAATTGACTATAAATAGTAAACAAACAAGTTAAAAATGTTTTGGATTTAAATGATGGGTTAAATATTAATATATTCCAGACTTGTAATACTTCAAAAGTTGATTTTATGGATCTCCTTAAGGCGGTTGTATGTCCGAAATATTGTAATACTAATACACAATTTTAATAAAAATTTCGTGCAATTTTTAGGGCCCATAATCTAGTATTTTTAAACGGTATCATTACATTCCCTCGTAGTCACTGCTAGAAGTAGATAGCAAAACTGCTAAAAGTGGCCGTTTTTGACACATTTGCTATGTACTTCTACAAATGACTACGAGGAAATATAGTGATACCTTTTAAGAATACATACCATGGTCTATGGTTAGGGCCCATGGGCCCTAAAAATTCCACGTAAAGTTTTATTAAAACCATTTTCTGTTATCAACTTGAATGAAGATGAATACGACATGCAAGATATATGATAATAATAAGATTGGATTTTATTGTGTTATATTTTTAGATCAAGATTTAGATAATATGTACTCACAATAACACATAAAATAAAACAGCATCTAAAGATAAATATTTTCAAATTGAAAAACCGAAGATTTATGCATAGGTAAGTTACTCTTTGAAACAGTCATAAAATGAACTTATGATATTATTCTTCTTGTACCTAAAAGCAGCGGAGCTAAGGAAACTGAATTAATATAATATTGATGACATCGGGAACTCTAAGGTTACGGTGCATTTAATAACATCGGATTTGCTCTTAGCGGCGAGGGTTGGCTGCCCTGACCCATATTTCATTAAGAGCACTTACAGACTTTTATCTATCTAATTTGCGGGGAGTCTTGAGCTATATCGATATTATGAATATTTAATTCAAGCTCCTAATATACAAACATTAAATAAATGCAATTAAATAATATTTTGTAAAAAAGGACCTGTAATTATCATTAACAATTCAAACTTGCGCCTCCTTAAAGCTGAATTAGCTGCTTTTTTAGGCATGCACAGTGCTATTTTATTATATTTACTAGAAAAAATCGACTCCGCAAACGGGACACGAACCCGCACACTTGGAATTCCGACCCAATGAACTGACCAATTATGCTACCGAGTCGCGATGTTTTTTAGTATATTACGTTTTCGCTGTATGCTAGCGTTATTTCATCAAGGTGAGGAAATATCCTCGACATTCTAATGCAACATCTTTACTCATGTCTGACAATCGATTAAAACCAATAGCTTTAATACCTAATTATTTGAATTAGTGTGCCAAATTTCAGCTCGATCTGTCCAGCATTTTGAGCTGTGCGTTGATAGATCAGTCAGTCTCTTAGAGTTTTATATACCTATGTATGTATACAGATAATTAATTAAAAGGTCATATTAAGTTTATAGTTTTCGCTTTGCAGGATCAATAATGTATTGTCTATAATGTCTATTTGTGTTAAATAAATAAGGGGGCTTTACACGAGTTGATTTTCTGGGCGACTTTGTAGGCAACTGTTAGTAGACTAATAGCTTCTTATCGACAATAGCTTGTAAAATTTAATCGCCATCTCATTAAAATTAGGTTTGCGATTCGATTTTACAAGCAATTGTCGATATAAATCCTTATTTTCCTAAAGTCTAGCAGAGTCGCCCGTAAAATTGACCCGTAAATGTAAATACCCCATAATTTACAGTTGTTAACAACTTCACAATTTGGCATATAAAGTTTAGCAAATTATTTGCAAGTAAAACGGCACCGTTAAACATATAAACAAAACTTCGGTCGTAATCTGTAACCTTAAAAACTTACTCGATTTAGTGATTTATGAATTAAATGATGCTTAACAACGAACAGGTTCACAAGTTTAGAACGCGAAAGATAAAGTTTGGGGGTCATTAATTAAGGAGAGGGAGAAGTGTTTTACTCGTAAATTGTATGTGCGTTTCTCTTTATTCTATTATTTAAGGCGACTATATACCTCAAGTGGCGACCTCATCTTAATTAAATCTATTGCTCGCTACGTACATTATGTATGTAAAATTCATATGGACAGATCGAAGCAAAGGTTCTATGGTTTATTTAAAAAAAAATAACCTCAGTAAAATATAGTTCGTTGTAGAAGTATTAGGCAAAAGTGCTTAAAGTGGCTAATTTTGGCCGTTTCCTTGTGGCCAAACTAAAATGCCAAACTAATTTGGCCACGAGGAAACTTAATTCCTTGTAGCCAAACTGTAGTCATAGTTTAAAAATAACACACACTGTAATGTTTTTTTTTTCTAGTAGGGTAGGGACACTGAATTACACAATAGTATGGTGGGGATACTAATTTATAAGAGATACCCCCGCAGATAAAGAAAAAGTACCAGGATCACATAAATCTAGAGAAGGTTAATTTTTATATATTTTATTTATAAGCCATAAGCCGAATCTGTCGAACAACGCGTTAGGGATTTTTTAGGTATGTACTTTTAAGTAATTTACGCTCAGTACCCTTAGCACGAACAGCTATCGAGAAATCTTACGCGCGTAAATAAATACTACTCGAAAACGTACTCGATACGAAAGCTAGCAAAATCGGCAGCACCAATTTTACAGAGCTGGCTAACGTCAACTCGATAGTAGCGATAAATAAAGCTAACGTGACACAATCCAATTATCAATCCAATTGAAGCAAGGTGCGTTCAAAAACCATGTCACATATCTATGTAAATCATAAATATGTAAATTAAAATTCAATCAAATTGTTTATCATCATAATTTTACATTTATTATTCTTCTTAATAATAATAAATTTGTTTGCAATATTTATTTCATTTAATAACCTTAATTAATTTGCAAATTATCATTATAATTTTCAATTTGTGCATGATTTTGCCCATGGTTTTGAACGGTCATTGCACCTTGCCCGTGATTGGTTTGAAAAAGAAGAGTGTGTCTATTCTTTCTCTCTTTCTTTCTCATCCTGTGATTTAATGAAAAATATAACCTAAAATAGAAAACCGTAAAGCCATTTCTTTATTTTGTTTTTATCTAAATTGATTTATCTGTGTCGGCTAACAAATAATACAATCGCGAGGAAATAATATTATGACCTAGGTAGGAGTAAACTATAATGTGTCTTATTTTCACCAAATTGTTCTACCTAATTGAAGATTTTTCATGAACTTGAAGAATAACAATGGATTATCGTCAATGAATAAGAAATTGTTTGCACAAACAATAAAACATTTGAACGTGCTATGAAAATATGTGAATTTCATCGGAATTAGTGCTTATAGTGTTTGAAGATTCGACAAATTAAAGAATTTATTATGTTTGCATTGTTATATTTAGTGTTTTCGTCATAGTTTTAAGGTCTTATTTTTTTAATACCTAAATGAAACATAATTAACTGTGTGCAAACTGTATGATGTTGTTGCTGAAAACAAATATAAAACGTATAACACCGTATCCTCTGGTTTTATTTGAGTTTTGTAGGTAAGTTCTAAAATATTGCTAAAATATAGGTATGGTGGATGTGGGGGATACCTTGGATAGCATTAAATTACGAGATTTTTATTTTACAAATTTCTTTGTATAATGAGAACAATTCAAGTAATATTGCCTGTGGATAATTCAGCGGACATGTCATAGTTCTCAAACCTAATATTTGTTACTACATATATGCTTTTAAATTTTTATAATAAATAATACAAAGTCGCTCGAAATGACTCTCACTGAAAAAATGTCAGTGAGTAAGTTGTCGATAGCCAGCTTGCGAGTTTCTCGATACCGTATGTCAAAAGTGGGTTCGTGCTGCCGATTTCCATACAAGTTGTAACTTTACTATTCGAATTCGATTCGAAGGCTGCTCGATAGCTTATGTCAAAATGTTTCGTGCTTCGAAATTTTAGTTCCGTTTACGGACGTAGTGGCGCTGTACTAATTTCCATACAAAATTATGAGATTCGAGTAATTTTACGCGCGTTATTTTTCTCGATAGCTGTTCGTGCTAAGGGTACAGACTCGGTGGTACGTATTTTGCCTACAGAGTTTTTCCTTCATACAGGCGGATGATAAATTAAACTATTTCTACGGTTTGGCTATAAAGAATTAAGTTTCCTCGTGGCCAAATTAGTTTGGCATTTTAGTTTGGCTACAAGGAAACGGCGTTACTCTTTTCCCTACTACTAATTATAACAATAATAGACACGTTATAGTTACTAATCCAATGGTAACCATGATGTTATCTTAAAATTAAACTGATTATAATTTATTCAAATCCATTGTTACTCGTATTTTGAAAATGAATATAAAGGAAATACTGATGGTTTTTCTGTTTGTTAAAATTTTGCTTACAATAATGATATTAATATTGAATAGGCATCATTATTTTTAATGAGGGGATTATTATGCGCCTAAAGCAAAACAAATTCAGCAGTAAGCGTTCTTGAACGAAAGATGATTCCAAATGGAGATGTTTCATTTGTTTCTCTCGTATAAAAATAATGAGGTGATTTTCTTAAATAAAACAATGGAGTCCATTAGAGATCAATTTCACGGGTGACTTAAACAAAATATTGTTATCTTCTGTAGAAAACACTATCGATAAATAAATATAAGCATTTATCGTAAATATTTTGTGAAAGAAAAAATTACAAAACTATAAACACAGTACCTACTTGTTGTTATGGTCTGTGACTAAAAAGTCAATTCAATTTAATTCATTTATTTTTGCATAAATATGAGTATATAAAACCGGCCAAGTGCGTGTCGGGCCACGCGCCATAGGGTTCCGTAGTTACCTTTGAAAATAACTTTGTTTTTTACAGTGTTGGTATGAATGACAAAGTTATATTTGCGGTTTTGGAAAATGTGCTATATCTCAAAAACTAATTACTATATCTCGTTCAAACTAATTTTGGTTGAAAGTGTTTATTAAGATCTACAGCATATATTTTTTTTAGATTTTTCACTCTCTTATTTCAAAAGTTAAAGGGGGGGACATACATTTTACCACTTTGGCGGTGAATATTTTTCAAACGGTTGACTTTGAGAAAAAGTTGTCTTAGGAACCTCAATGTCATTTTTAAAGACCTATCTATAGACACCCAACACGTGTTGGTTTGAAGAAAAAAATTTTTTTCAGTTTCAGTTCCATGTATGGGGAGCCCCCCCTTAATCTTTTATTTTTCTTATTTTTGTATTAAATTCGTTAAGCGGTTAACAGAATACATCTACCTACCAAGTTTCAACTGTGTAGTCTTAATACTTTCGGAATAAAGTGGCTGTGACATACGGACAGACAGACAGACAGACAGACATGACGAATCTATAAGGGTTCCGTTTTTTGCCATTTAGGCTACGGAACCCTAAAAAGAGGTCACAAGAGGTGCAATATTGAGTTCGTCATATTTTACCCATAATGGGTGTGCAAAACAATAATATAAAAATTTAAACATTGTCAAATAGAATGACAGCAAATTAATTAATTAATTTAAGTAATATAATGTCAGAAAAGTTATTAATTTTTTTAAATATTATTTAATGTCAGAAATTCAAATTTAAATTATATAATGTCAGAAATTAAAATGTTATGCTATGTACTGTCAAAAGTTAAAACTAATATTATCTAATGTCAAAAAAAATGTTAATCAAATAAGTAAATTACAAAATTAAAATATAGAATTGTGCTCATATGAGTAAATTGTCACAAAGAAAATCCTGTATAGAATAATAACATTTCTCAATAAGTATTTGTTTCAATTTTTTTCTGAAAATTGACACTGTTAATTGTTTTAGTGGTTCTGGAATCTTATTGTAAATACGAGGTGCTAAGTGCAGTACGCCCTTTTTGAAAAGTGCTGTTTTACAGGGTGGTATTGTTAATTTATTAGCATATTGTGCGCGTGTGGTGTTCCTACACATACGAAAACTTGTATCTAAATGTTTATTATTTTTAACAAATAAGGCTATTTCCAAAATATACAAGCAAGGCAGTGTCATGTTCGAGATTATTCTTGGAAAACAACGTAATATTTTACATCTTATCCTATGTGATTGTTACAGAAACTACTTATTTCCTTTTTGTTTCGGCGCATAATAGACACTCATATTAGATAGGTACCTACTATTTTTCTTAAGTGTGAGAATTCAAATTATTAATTCTTTCGCAGTTTGCACGTAAGGAGCGTAGGAAATGAACCCCTAAATTTCAATTGCTGCATTGTTAGACTTCGCCAGAATTTAGGAGCGTGAGGTCGTAATTTAGAATGAGTAAAGTTCCATTGCCAAGCACGGTTGTAACTAAAACGATACAATTGTTCGCTCCAGGCTACAGACCTCTCTCTAACAAACCAATTCTAGTTTTGTGAAGACATAAATATCTTGCTGTGTTTAATCGCTACAAAAAGCTTTTAATCGTATCTAAAAATAAAAATAAACCGGCCAAGTGCGAGTCGGACTCGCGCACGAAGGGTTCCGTACCAAAAAACGGCAAAAAAATTACGTTTGTTGTATGGGAGCCCTTAAATATTAATTTTATTCTGTTTTTAGTATTTGTTGTTATATCGGCAATTAGAATAAACCATCTGTGAAAATTTTAACTGTCTACCTGTTGTCGTTATTAATATCGAGCAAACAACGGCAAAAAATCACGTTTGTTGTATGGGAGCCCCCCTTATATAATAATTTTACTCTATTTTTAGTATTTGTTGTTATAGCGGCAACAGAAATACATCATCTGTGAAAATTTCAACTTTCTAGCTATCACGGTTCATGAGATACAGCCTGGTGACAGACAGACAGACGGACAGCGGAGTCTTAGTAATAGGGTCCCGATTTTACCCTTTGGGTACGGAAACCTAAAAAGAAGTTACAAAAATGTGTATTATTTTGCAGATGGGTATGAGATACCCTTTACCTGCAAACATACCAATAAAGAGATTTTTTTTACAAAAATTTACTATAATAAAACCAAAGAATACAAAAAAACAAATCAGATTTAATAAACGAACTGTAGATTTGATTATGTATGGTCCTGAGTTTAAACTCTAATCGTGATATTCTTTCCACTCTTCTATGAAATGATAACATTATTAATGCAAAGTGTTAAAAATAAAATAACATGCTTTTTAGGGTTCCGTAGCCTAAATGGCAAAAAACGGAACCCTTATAGATTCGTCATGTCTGTCTGTCTGTCTGTCTGTCTGTCCGTATGTCACAGCCACTTTATTCCGAAAGTATTAAGACTACACAGTTGAAACTTGGTAGGTAGATGTATTCTGTTAACCGCTTACTGAATTTAATACAAAAATAAGAAAAATAAAAGATTAAGGGGGTGCTTCCCATACATGGAACTGAAACTGAAAATTTTTTTTTTCTCCAAACCAACACGTGTTGGATGTATAGACATCCATAGAGATATCTATAGAGATAGGTCTTTAAAAATGACATTAAGGTTTCTAAGACAACTTTTTCTCAAAGTCAACCGTTTGAAAGATATTCACCGCCAAAGTGGTAAAATGTGTGTCCCCCCCCTTTAACTTTTGAAATAAGAAAGTGAAAAATCTAAAAAAAATATATGCTGTAGATCTGAATAAACACTTTCAACCAAAATTAGTTTGAACGAAATATAGTAATTAGTTTTTGAGATATAGCACATTTTCCAAAACCGCAAATATAACTTTGTCATTCATACCAACACTGTGAAAAACAAAGTTATTTTTGCAAACGAAAAATGATAGGTGGTAATTAATATGGTATGGTATAAGGTAACTACGGAACCCTATGGCACGTGGCCCGACACGCACTTGGCCGGTTTTCTATCTTTACAAATAATAATTGAACAGAAGCAGCGTCGAGACAACCTTTCAAAACTAATTGACAAGAAGAAACGACTGTAATTCGAGACCTCTTACAATATTTACGCCAACAATACAAACAGTTTAATGTTTGCAGATATTTGATATAAGGTAATCTGAATCTCCAACATTTGTAAAGTTAGATAGGTATCATTTTATTTTATATCTCTACTAGCGACCGCCCGCGACTTCGTCTGCGTGGATAGTATTTTGTCTATTCCTCGGAAACAGTTCATTTTTTCGGCATGAATTGTACACTATATCTCTGTACCCTTGACAACGTTTATGTAAAGTCCGTTCGCTTAGATAGTGTCGGTACACCCAGTCGCAAGCACTTGTGTTCAGAGACAGTAATACCGGTAACAAACACAACCTTTCACTACGACACGTCTATGTAAACTGCCAAAATCCAAATTCACTTGCGGGCGTACGCCGCACGCGGTATCCTTTGTTTATGCGATGGCATCCTTTGACAAGAAGCGGCACGTACAAAAGCGGCGCGAATAGGGATGGGTCCAGTGAAAATTTCAATGAAATGAAAATTAAATTTATATGAAATTTATGAAATCTTTCAAAACGGGTTGAAATATTTCACTTTTGAGTGAAATTTATTTCCAGTACTAGAAATTCCGTATTTTCTGAATTAGTTTACTATTTTAACGTATTAAATGAAATTTAAAGGCTTAGGTAATTGACCGAGCGTGCGCGAAGCGCGAGTGAAGCGTCTCTGCTTCAGCTTGGGCAACAATTCTTTCGTATGTCCTTCCTGCTGTCCGTTTGTTCTCCTCTATAGGTTACAGGTGGCATTTCTCTACCGATTCTCGTGAAATTTTGTGTGCAGGTTCGAAAATTATATAGAATTTTATGGTCGAGCCAGTTTTTCGAAATTTTTCAAACTGGCGGAGATGTGTAAAAGAACATTATTATTATTATTATTTATTTTCCAACTTACAACTATCATTACAGGCTCTGTACATATTTCTGTACAGGCAACATATTTCAGTCCGGCTTTCCGGCGCTGTTGTTCTCCTGTACAGGTCGCATTTCTCAACCGATTCTTGTTAAATTTTGTGAGCAGGGTCGAAAATTATATAAATGTGATAGTCAAACCCCGAAGTCCCGGCTTTCCTAGGTTTGCCTAGTCAAACCTCAGGTTTGACAAGAAGGCTTAGTCAAAGTCCAAAACCAATGGCATATTTCTGCCTTTGACTGACGAATTTATGGCCAAACCTAGGAGAGACTAACTTGGGCAGTCGAAAGCCGAAACTCAATACGATCAAATCGAGGTTTGACCAGTCACGCTTAAATTAGGCACACACAGAATTTGATATTTTAATTGTACAACTATGAAAAACACATTCTGTACAGTGAAAATTTAACGAAATTAACAATCTTCCTGTAAACAAAAAAATTCTGTTGTCTGTTTAAAAGAAAATAACCACGAAATTTAAGATGAACGCTCCGCGGCGCTTCGCGATTATCTTATATTTCTAATCTATCACGTGACTTACAGGAGTAAAGCAGCTTTGATTAAATATCTCGTCGGAAATGAATGATGTTTTTCATAATCTTGAGGTTAAGTTTAGTCAAAGAGTCTGCGTTACTCCTATAGGACACGTGATAGGTTAGAAATTTAAGACGATACACGATTTTATTTTGGGCTTTAAGCCGAAACACGATTTTATTTTGGGCTTTGACTAAGGCTTCTTGTCAAACCTGAGGTTTGACTAGACAAACCTAGGAGTGCCTGAGCTTCGGCGTTTGCCTATAGCACAAACATTTTTTTTGTAGTCTGTTTTTCGATTTTTTTCTAAATGGTGGAGATATGTAAAAGAAACATATTTCAGTCCAGCACGCGTAGCATGACCACCTCGAGAAAAGACTCGACTCAGAGAACAATGGCTTGTCTACACCGAAACATCACTTTTGTCGACAAAATTGACGTTTCGGTGTAGACAAGCCATTGTTCTCTGAGTCGAGTCTTTTCTCGAGGTGGTTATGCTACGCGTGCAGTTTTCGGGCGCTGTTTGTTCTCCTCTACAAGTCACATTTCTCAAACGATTCCCGTGAAATTTTATAGGCAGGTTCGAAAATTATATAGAATTTTACTGTCGAGCCAGTTTTTTTTTAATTCTTCAAAATGGCGGAGATATATACATAAACATATTTTAGTCTCACTTTCTAGCTGTTCTGTTCTCCTCTACAGGTCCCATTTCTCAACCGATTCTCGTGAAATTTTGCGAGCAGTTCGATAATATTATAGATTTTTTAAGTCGAGCTAGTTGAAATTTATCAAAAATATCACCCATTTCCAAAAATAAGTAAGTATTCAAAATTAGAAGCGCCATCTAGCTGCGCATAGCTACCAAATAATATACCAAACAGCACGTACATAACCAAATAATATATCTAACCTACTATGTGCTTTGAAAGACCTCGTGAGTAGTGAGGAAAAAGGGGTTTCGATTGCTCGGCCACGGTGTCGTAGAAGAAAAACAACTACGTCAGTATTACGAAGAAATATGTAGAAAACTAACAATGAAAGTCGCAAATTTGTAGGTTCAATATTCAGAAAGTTTAACCATGACCGCGCGGTCGAAACGTGGAGGACCTCGCGGCCACGCAGTTCTCTCAAACGGAGCTTAGTAGAGGTTCCATTATTTTTGCTAATCGCAATTCACAGATACAATTTCGTAGATAATTAAGACAGTATAAGTAAAGCCCTAATGTTTGGACTTTACGACCACGTTTTTCTGTAGGTCGTGAAATCCAAACCTTAGGGCTTTATTTATACTGTCTACTATTTTTACCTAATCGTATCAGGGATTATAAAAGAGAATGGGACCTCTATTAAGCTCCGTTTGAGAGAACTGCGTGGCCGCGCGGTTCTCCCCGTTTCGACCGCGCGGCCATAGCATTTAATTTCTGTAGCAGGTCGTGAAGTCCAAGCATTAGGGCTTTATTTATACTGTCTATATTTTCTACATAATCGTATCAGCGATTAGCAAAAAAGGACCCCTACTAAGCTCCGTTTAAGAGAACTGCGTGACCGCGCGGACTATGGCGCGGCCATAGCCTTTACGCTATGTAGGTCGTGAAATCCAAACATTAGGGTTTTTTATACTTTCTATATTTTTCTACGAAATCGTATCAGCGATTTATATTATGCAAAAAGAATGGGACCCCTACTAAGCTCCTTTTAAGAGAACTGTGTGGCCGCTCGGTTCTCCACGTTTCGACTGCGCGGCCACGGTTAAACTTACAATTTTCTGAATATTGGTCCTACTTTGCGACTTTTATTGTTAGTTTTCTACATATTCCTTCATAATGTTGATGAAGTCGTTTTTCTTCTACGCCATCGTGGCCGACAATCGAAACAGACATTGAATATTTTGTTATTACAAGTTGTAAAATAGCCAAAGCTATTCGTAATTCAAGCCAACTTATTTGTTTATTGTTTTGATCTATAATTATGTTGATATATTGACAAAATGCATGTAATTTTGTTTTATTTAGGTCAGATGAAACTTAAAAATAAATTTCACTCTAAACTGAAATATTTCAAACCAAAATGAAATTTATTCTAAATATTTCACAGACCGAAATTTTTCGTGAAATTTACCCAACCCTAGGCGCGAAAAAAGGGCGACACTATCTAAACGAACGGACTTTAAAATTCCATTATGATCGGTCAGTAGACGTGAAGGCGTAACAAACAATCAAAATCGCCTGATATTAGTAAGGATAGTAGGTAAATAATAATAATAATAAATCTTTATTGAAATAATCTTACATCACACTACTACAACTATTCTTAACATACGTACATATAGGGGGAAAAGATACAATGTGCCTTAACTAGGAACTTCTGCACCAAATAAGATAATCTAATTTGGTGTAATCTTTTTTGTTGTGTGTTTGTATAAGTAATAACTAATAAGAATAGTTTGTTTATAAGAATATTATCAAAAAATTGTACGAAAAAGACGTAACAAGTATTTTTTTCTCTTTTCCGTCAATTAAATCGCAATATAACTAATAAATGACACCACCCATGCAAAAATATTCATTAGGAGCTCGATTAGCGCATTCGCCCTGTGATTGCGAAGGTTAAAAGCAACTTTCGCAAGGGTCGGCCATCGGATGGGTGGCCAAAGTTTTTGTATTTTGAGCATCTACCAATCTATTGGGCTCACGTGATTATGGCCCATCCTCTTTATCCACACATAAGGAAGACCTATGTACCCCAGCAGTGGGATATTAAAAAATTACAACAATAAATATTCATTGTGTTTTTGTAGAATTAAAATGTTGCTCGGTATACTTTTTACGGTGAGATCATCTGGTCCAGGAAAATATTTTTATTATATTTTTGCGTCCATGATAATCGGATTACGTTTAAGTAGTCTGTTTATTTGTTTTCTTGAGTGAGTGCAAGTGATTATTATTTTTATAAATTAAAAGATACTTTTTAAAATAAAGCTCTCTCTTTTAGTGAGTTTCGTGATAACATGAGTATCTCGTTTAGTGATGACGAGGTTGACGGTAGTCGTGCACTTCTTTCGATATCTTCAACCGCAACTAATAAAAACTCTTCTAGCCTCGGGCTGCTGGGCTTGGGGTGGGCTAGGGGGGGCTCAGGGTAGGCTTAGGGTGTACTCAGGGTAGGCTCGAAGGGGCTCGGCGGGCCTCGGGGCGCGCGGGGGGGCCTCTTGTTGAGGGATGAAAACTTTGAGTTCATTAGGTTAGGTTAGTATTGCAAACAAAAACGCGCGAACCGAGCGAGCGGAGCGAGCGTGCCACGGCAGCTACCGGCGAAGCGCCAGAAACGACGTTTTTGTACTTACGTGAAACTTCCCTGCTCTCGTATTTTACATACATTGCTAGCTACGTATTTGGTAGTTATGCCTAGGTAAAATAAAAAATGAATAATATTTCATACATTACCTGAACGTTTCAGGCATTGTATACAACAATTGTGGCCAACTTGACTAGGGCTGCGATCGACTTTAAAATTTCCTGGCCTGTTGAGATCGACTTAAAGCCGCGTTGACATGATCAAAGTATACCTACTTGGACCAAGTAAATTGGACAAAGTAGCTTTGATCAAGGAATTTATAAGAAGTATTTATAAATTCCTTGCTTTTTGTATACGACGACGTCTAAGTACACTTGGATTGCTCGTTTACATGATCCAAGTAGCGTCCAAGTAGTCATCTAAACTACTTGGTCCAAGTCTACTTAGATCATGTCAACGCAGCTTAAGGCATTTTCATGTTTGTTGCAAGCAAAGCACTTTTGTTATATCTCTCGCGATCGACTACACTGTCTCCAGAGATCGACTAGTCGATCGCGATCGACTTGTTGGCCACCCCTGGTATACAATACCTAGCTAGGCATTGTATACCATACCGGATGCGCAGCCAGCAATATGTGTAAAAGACGAGAGCAGGGGAAGTTTCACGAAAATACAAAAGCGTCGCTTCTGTCGCTTCGCCTAACCTAACCTACTAGACGTGATAGCGGTCAAACGGTTACAATATATCTGATACAAAAAAAAATCTGTGACGTTTTCGTAAAGGGTAATTGTTAATCGTATTTTTTTTCTAGTAACACACAAGGTGCAAATCTGTAGTGTGAACCTAGACATTGCGAACAAGTTTCGTTAAAATGCCAAGAGAAACCGCTTTGCCTTCTGAAACTTTAATGTAAAACCGACTAGATCTGCTGCCTAGAAAATCCCAGGATCCTGATTTCGTTTTCAGTGCTAAACTCATGTGCCCGCCATTTTGAATTAGTGAGTAGCTAAATGCGATTAGCTATTCGCTACTAGGTTCTATGTAGGTAGCTTAGAAGAGTCTTTCCGTAATGCGTCTTACGAAGAGTGGTTTTATTACCTAATATAAAGACTTCTATGTTGTATAATGCATTAACATGGTGCTGTCTATTCCTACAATATCAGGTTCTCACGAATTAGACACTTAACGTTTCACTAAGTATTTGTACCTAATTCAGTTTCATCTACTATTTTATTTCAGAAAAAGAACATGAATTAGTAGGTTACACCATCTATTTAAAATAAGTCTATGCAGTAAAAATAGAAAGAGGTCAAACAATTTTTTGACCGTTCAATTCAATCATTTATAGGGCCTTTAGCAGGAACAAAAACTTAAATTAATAATTTAAAAACGCCAGACACAAGAAAACTAACTCTCTATTTAAGAGTTCGCTTTTTTGTGATGAGGGTTTTTTTTAATTTAAATTTATTTGAAGTTTTTTAAATGTTCGGTACCAACTTAAATTTTTTATTGCACCTAAATTTGCCCATGGTGTACATTATTTTAGTCAAAGCACTACCGTATCTTTACCATTTTCGTAGGCAGTAAATAGCTGGATGGATTTCCATCAAACGTGGCTAAAAACCATCTCGATAAAAGCTTTCAATTAAAAAAGCCGCATTTAAATTGCTTGATCCGTTTAGGCACTACGATGATACGTACAGACAGATAGACATAGACATCTTTGCGCTGCGTCGGGGAGTACTATTATATATTCTGTGACCGGGGGTTAAAATATATAATACAATATCAATACAAATTAAAACTGTAAATCAACTTTCAGTATCTATCATCTACATAAGAGTCAAAGAGTTTTATGTGTATACTACATAAGAGTACATAATATAATTATTTTTCCAAAAATGTCTAAGCAATGTCTTTCTAAAGGCAAAAAACAAACAAAAAACTTATTGAAACAAAAGACAACAGCGAAAGTATTTGCAGAACTAGCAAGCACAGGAAAGTGCTTATTTTCCACATTTTCATACGGAGATGATCCTGTGAAAATTGAATAAGGACACCGACTGTTGTTTGGGTGCGCTTGTAAAGGTTTCATTTCATCGCGAGATTCATTAAAGTGCTTTGTAGGGATACGGAGTAAAACTCAAGATCCTCAGTGAAAAATGGTGGAGGATTTTCGAAGTGCAGTTCTTCGACGTAAATGGTGGGAGGTGGGAATAGTAACACCGTAAACTCTTCGTAAGTTAACTTGGTGGGCATTCATCTAAAAGTTGGTCGGCACCTGAACGGCCTGACTTGGAGGGTACTGTGACGACTCGTTGTTTTAAAGTTTAAAATAGAAGTTGGAAATGTTGCGGCGGAATAATGTAGGTAATTGTTGTTTTGTTCAGTCGCTAAAGACCGGTCGCAAAAAATTTCTAATTGCACCGCAGCCTTTTATGTAATGGCCTCCGTTGAAAAAGAAACAGTTGGATAATTTGTACAGGAGATAACGAACTATTTTAGTAATGTAACTTAAACTTTGTAAGGAAACAAAGCTCCTTTTGAATCTATATGTTACGGCTAATACCCGAAGTGCGGCTAAACCTAGTTTTAGCCGGCTAAAACTAGGTGTAGCCGATAGCTCTTGGCTAAAACTAGGTGAACCGATCTGCTTTACCCCTGTAGGTCCCGAATATAGTATATAGGTAAATCGGCTACACCTAGTTTTAGCCAACAGCTATCGGTTACACCTAGTTTTAGCCGGCTAAAACTAGGTTTAGCCTCACTTCGGGTATTAGCCGTAACATATACACAAACAGAAGTTTACGTATGAACGATTTTTTTTCATTTTCGTTTGAGTTTTCAAAGTTCTCAGTTTCAGGATTCAACATTTATTCTTACATCTCTTAGAATGTTGATCAGATCAGTTGGGTGTGTGTGTATAGCGATCTAGATCTCCTCCATTCACTCCCTGAATGGCCATTATCAGATTACAGCTCTGTCAAACCAGGCTTATGTAGCCACCACTATTATATTTCTTAATAATAAATACAGACACTTATTGAAGCAGAAATACGATTCAATGATTTTGGCTCGGCACATTTTAATTTTACCTACTTACCTCATAAATATTCTAAAAGTTTAAGATTATTTAGAAATAACATGTATCGTCAATATTCTTCTCTTTAGTCGCTATGGTGTTTTACTAGGAATTGATTTTGTGATATTTTCGCCTAATCTGCCAAATCGATCTCGCTCCCGCGCGCGTCGTTTCTCATTGCTATCTCGCTTCAAAGATATTCGCTTTAAGTCACTATTTCGGCTAAAAATAGTCTAGTACCTACAGGTATGAGTTGTAAAGCACTTCTATCCAAATGAAATCCTCAAACCTATTTCCAGTTTACGTGAATACTTGTAAAATACCTATCCTAACCACCTGTTACGATCCATTTGCGAAGATTCAGCAAACACTTGGTTTCCATGTAAATCTGTTACTAAGCGATTGTGGAACTTACCTCATATTTCATATGAGATGATTATGTTCAAACTAAAAGCTTAAGTTTTTAACACGCTGTCTTACATTAAAAGATTATAAATCGATTTTGAGTTTGGTTCCACATTTCGAATAAATACCTTTTTAATACGAATGCATCTTTTTAAAATAATACTGTTAAATTAATTATAAAATAGGAATTACAAAAACAATAAAATTGCTAAAAGCATGGGGTCTCATTTGGAACATCAGATGTGGCTTAGTTAGCAGGTACTGCTATCTAGTGAGGTGAATTTGAACTAACGTTGGAATTAGTTTAAATTTACCTCACTAGTTGGCGGTACCTGCTTCGATTTGTTTTGTAATATTCAAATACAGATAAAAAAGTCATTAAACTTTTTAAAAGTTTTTTAAAAAAATCACCAAATGCAAAATTGTATTGAGACAGTAAAATGAAGGGTTTTTTTTAACATATTTCAATAAAAATTGAGCGACACCTATCGGCAATAATTTGGACTAGTAAGATAGTTTTGCTTTTTGCGTTTTAACGTTTGTTGCTATCTGTGCTAAGTATGCTGCGACGATAGCGGCGCCATCTATAATTCTACAAGAAAAACATTTTTAATCGCCCTGATAGTCGCCTTACGAGGGCCATTTCTTTAGTATGGGATGAGGTATCTGTACTAGTATAGTATTATATTATCTGTGCTAAAGTAACGAGTAGATAGTGTTATAAATTTTCTCGCTATACGTCTAAACGTCAAAAATATGCATTGTACCGTGAAAACTTACATAATATACCTGTCTTTATGTGTATTTTAACCTTATACCGGTTTCACAGTCCATTCCCAAAATAACAAATAAAATCATTATTGGCTTATACAACGTGTTAATGAATGAACTTAAAACCTCTTAGGTGGTGATGCTCATGAATTTGAACAACTTTTACTATGGGGCCAACTCTGCAACTCAACAAAAATCAGCTGTTTCATGCAAGTTGTGAATACCTACTTGACCAAACCACTCATTTTCCTTTTGCGGTCAAACGCGTAGCTCAGTTAAGCCCCGTCCTTTAGTCCTATTTGGTACGGAACTCTAAAAGTACGATGTCCGACACGCACTTGGCCGGTTTTTAAAATAATTTACAGTTTTGAAAAACCACCTATCACGTTGAATTGGTGCCTTGAAAGCGTCAAAAAACTTATCAGGAGATCATTCCTTTATTAATTAAAATACGTTTTTTTTTTTCAGGATAAAGTTAAATTGAGTCTTTTATTTGACAAGATAATATACTATAGTATACCTATAATATATAAGAAACCTGCAGCTGCAAAGCTTTACGTATAACTCCGCACGAAGACGGAAACAAGCAGGATATTGGCTTGCGAAAAAAGTGGAGCATCACATATGTGACACCAGCCTGTTGGCCTATTTCATAATATTATGTAGTTTATTTCACTGTCGGCACGGCCATTTCATTTTGCTAGAAGAGAGCATTGGAAATATTCAAGTTGTTGACAGTGAAAATGGGGAATGATAGAACTAAAGGTGGGCATAAAATATTATTGATAACTTAACAAAGATTACTCCAGTTTCACAGTTAAAAATGTGTCAGACAGTATCGAAACATCTTAAAAGAACATTAATTCATAATGTTGGAAATCCACCTTTTTAGTTGTACGTGAATTTTAATACTTACGTTTCGTTTCTGTGAAGCAACATTAATTGCGTTCATGTTCGGTCCTTCAAACAATTTACATTTCAGTATGCTTTGTATTAATTAAAGTGAAATGCATTATGAAACGAGGTGTGTCTAAATTTGCATAACAAACAAACCTGAATGCCAGGCGTCTTAAATTCACGGATATAATTATGTTAGAGTTTCTGTATGCACATTTGTTAATTAGGTAAACAGACCAGTGTTGTTCTTGATACGGCAATTGCCGTATTCTACGGTAATCCCGATCGAATTTGACTCGAGATACGGCACCATTTTATAACGCTGTCCATACAAATACGGCAATTTTCATTGCCAAAATTGGTGTATTTTTCGAAAATACGGCAATTATTTAGATTTTTTGGCGTTTTACGGCAATTTTTGAGTGTGAATACGGCAATCCTAAATTTGCCAGGAACAACACTGAAACAGACTTACGTAATTAAACAGCCACTGTTTAATTACTGACTGATATAACTGATCCTTATCCATGCATAAGGAAGGCATGTGCTTCAACAATGGGGATACTATCCCCGCAAATTGGTAATACCATGGAATCTTGTCACATTAACATCCACCTTGATGTCATCCACAACAAAAAATGACATGTAACATATTAGTATTATTTTTAATAAGATAGGGTCTAGTAGGTATATAAAAAATTTACAATGTTTTCGTTTTTGAGGTTAAAAAATGGCTGTCAGGTCCATTATCAATTTGCGGGGATAGTATTATAAAATGACTGGGATGATAATGGTGTCCGATATTACGCCTCGGCCACGACATCGTCGCGCGTGCGTCCTGCGTCTTGCGTCTCGGCAACCACTGCGCGCTATCTCGATGTGTCCCTCTCAGCTCATCGTCGGCCGGCGGCGGCGTCGAGACGCGCAGTCACGTCACAATATACTGTGGCGCAGTTGTTGCCGAGACGCAAGACGCAGGACGCTCGCGCGGTGATGTCGTGGCTGAGCAGTTACACTTAAATACATATTATAAAAAATATAAACTTAAATATATAAATTGGTCTCTGTATCGACGTCTATCAAATATTTTCAAAATATTGTCTAATATACCAAATTGTACCACTGTAACAAATAAATTACTTTAGCACAAAAAACTATAGTGTGAAAATCGAATTGTCAACTATTTACATTGGAAATCCATGTTTCTTTTACATCGGTATCGATATTTTTATATTTACCACGATTTATCTTTCTCAAAGAAGGTAATGTTATTCAGTGCACATAATAGGGTTCCTAGAAAACGATTGCAGTTTCCATAATATAAGCAGAAACCTCATAACTTACCAGCCATCTTCCAAGTCTATTAGATAGTTAATAAAACTTATAAGTGGCGTGTCGTTAGAACTTCTTGTAGTTTACTTTCATGAGAAAATAATATTATACTATTGAAATGAGGTTGTTCTCTACGTAGCGGCCCGCATAAAAAGAATAAACTATGTTAGATGGCAATCTGAAAAAAACATGTCATTTAAATCAAATAATTGATATTCTATTTGATAAAGCTATACGAGTAAACCAAATAGGTAGGCAGTGTAGGTACAATAACAACTTAATGGAATGTATTCTGAAATTTTTTATTGTTATCCGAGTACTTATAAAATTGCGTGAGAATGTTTTTAGTAAAACAATTTTATAATTTTGACGATGAAGTGTAATGAGCTCCTAAGTGACATTTTGTCATTATTGTGATTCTTATGTATATGGGTTTAAAATACGATTTCGCATATCCTAGTAAGACCAACAAACTGTATTTCGGAATTTTTGATCAGATAATAAAAAATGTAAATGGCTCCTAAGTTCATTTACGTAAATTTTGATGTCAATTAAACGTTTTTTTCGTTTCCTGTATAATCGTATTTTTTTAGATAGGAGGTCATTACACCTCGCCGTCGATTTGTGATTACTATATTTATAATTCAAATAAAAATATACTTACTGTCAAAATAATAGTTACCTAATCTTTCTATATAAAAAGTTTAATACCTATATAAAAAGATATCAGTCCGAAAATGACCAAAATCCACTTTTCAGTATTTTAAAGAAATGTCAGGAGTTATAGAATAATTCATTTAAATAGAACCTTTCTGAGCAAAAGCTCCAAGTGAATAAAAACGTTCCACAAAACGTCTATAATATTTTAGGTTAAAGTAATAACTTGGCAATAATATTCGATCCCGGTTTACTGGGAGAATATAAGTGAGCGGAGTTGTTTATTTTCTTCCTTAGTGTATAGAACGGATTTCAGCTTATCGCCGCCGGGCAGCCGGAGCCGGGTTCATACGGCTAGCCGCCTCTCGCCCCTTTTGAGATTATAAATCATGGGAAACACACATTTCCTTTCTACAAAACCCTCTAGGCTCAATCTATTTTCTTTGAAGTCTATTGATGAGTAGCCTAGATAGGTTTAAAACTGACCCCTGATATTAAGTTATAACAGTGCCTTTCCCAATGTCAGAGAAAAATCTTTTCATTTTTAATATAAAAAGAAAATGGTGGGAAATTCAAAAAACTGAAGTATATTTATTAATTAACGAGCACAGTCAAGAAATAAACCCACAAAAAGGCGCTACGTGCGTCAGAAAATTAAGCTACAATTCAGCATGTAACTCTTAATTGGTATTGACTCAATAAGTGGATGCGATTCGAACAATCTACGAAATAATTGACAGAAATGAAATATGAATGTATTTTCAATTGGATATCTTTATTTGCGCTTTTGTTTTTAACTAAAATTAGTATTATTAAAGTTAAAATTCATAAAGGTCATCTGTCGTTGTGAAACTGTACTTCAAAGCTCTTTTGTGAAATGTTATGTTTTTTCCAATAACTTGCTAATATTTTGTGGATTTTTTTGTCTTCTTATTATTTCTTGTTGTACAAGAAACACCAAAACTACTGAACTTTCACAAGCATTTTTTCTATATAATTAATAAACCTTCTTACCGACTTCTTTTTAACTTTTACAATTGAATTCGCTCTAAAAGCAATAAGTCCGTGAGAATTTTCATAAAAACTTTTACGTCTAAGATGTCGACAAACAAGGAGAAAAGTTCAAGAGATTTATAATAGCGGATCTCCAGTGTATCTATGGTAAATGGTGAGACTCCCTTACAAATTGAAAATCAATGAACCGCGGAATTCAATTTGATATTGAAAGCCATCTCTCACGTTGCCTCGCAAGTTGGCGTCACAGAGCACTTCTCGATATCTCTCTCTTTGAGCCCGTTTTACACATAAAGCCACGTTCAATAGCCCGCTTGCACAGACTCGGCAACTCATAAATGAACGTTGATGGCTCAAAATGGCAATAATTAAACTGTCTGAAGCCACTGATTCGAGATGCAGCTACCTTGAAATGTTGATATTACAAGCACTACCCTTTTCGACCAATTAGTGGTCGGTAGTTTTCGCCTTTGAATGTATGTAAATTGAACCTTTGTTTTTGTGTTGAATGTTATTTATAGTTTAGAACTGCACTAAGTTTAACCACAGTTTAACACTTCTATCAAGAATACCCCCCAATAATAAATAAATAGTACCTACAAGTGTATAACAATACTTACGCATACATAGGACACACTGAAAGTTTTGCACTTCTGGCGACACACAAATATTTGAATATAGAATATTATGTTTTTTTTTAATAAAAAACTCATTCATGAAATTAAAACAAAAAATTGACTGGAAGTGGCGAGTCATTTGTTTTTTATCACAGTGCGAAGTTCGTCGCCCGTAGCAAAAATGAAATTTACGCGAAAAGATTTTAGAGTGAAATTTTGTTTGATTATAAAACCTCGCTTTCTTCGCAAGTTTTCACTGCTTCACTTCTAAATGGTTTAAGAATAAAAAGCCCCTTATTTAAGTATCGTAAAACATTGGTATGCAGAATGTCAGCGTTTTCCTGTCTCTTCTATGATGAAATTGGTGAAGATCGGCATTCAAATGAGATCACTGTGCAAAAGAAGACTATTGTCACATGATTAATTGAAGGTAACCGGCTTATTACCTACTGAACAATTTGAGGATACTTGGGAATTGGTATGACATAAAACTCAAAATCAGCATTCAAAAGTTGAGAAACTTTGTTGCCGCTGGATTCTTCATGTACTCTCACCATGGAAAAAACGGGCTCGAATTGATTGGTGTAAAAAATATGTAGTGCGAACACGGTCATTTTAATGCTGTGTATGATATTGTGATAGAAGATAAAATATTGACATATTATTCCGGAATCAGAAAGATAGCAACAGTCTTTTATATTGATGTTCGAAGTCGACATTAAACCGGCAAAATTAGACTGACGAAAATCGTGGGCAAGGATTTGACTGCTTTATTTTACTCCCAAACGGGTCCTATCTGAAATAGCCTACTTGAAGAAAACACAGTTAATTATGAGTAGATCACTACTATTTGGTTCGCAATTGTCGTTAAAAAAAGTAAGGAAAACGACCAAGAAGTGACCGTTGACAATGTTTCAGTGCATACCGCGATGAGGACAAAGTCATTTTCGGCTCTGAAAAGTTGGAGTTCATGATCCATTCTACATTAATTTTAAACTTTACATCTTACAATTTCTTAATTAATCTAGAACTTTAAGATACGATGAGAAATTTCACATTTAAAGGGCCGGAGGAATCCGTGATTGTGTATGAAAAACATGCCCTTAGACAAATGATGCTTATGTTATAAGTAATAGTTCGAACGAATTAAAAACGTTTTGAAATGTAATGGAGAATACTGTGACACGCAATAAATATATAGGTTTTCATATATATTGTTTTATTTATGAGTAGTGCAAAGCTTTCAGTGTGGCCTTCGTATAAGAAACAGCATCGACGCTGTGCAAAATCTTCAGTCATGTATATTTTTTATTGATTCAACCATTACCACGATTGCATCAAAAATTTATTCAATGCATCATGATATTTCTAGTTATAGTAATGATTATAAGAAACATAGCTTTTTAAGCTGCCATATTATTGCTTCTGTTAAATAAAATACTCTCATGGGGAAGCGCTATATCCAGTAGGAGCAGACGTCTCGTATGGCTGAGAAAAAAAATACTGTACAAAGTACAGATTTACGATACATTAGAGTCAGCAAAATAGTATTGCACAATGAATCATCAATATCGTAATTAATTATTTCATAAATATGTAATTTAGTTCTAAGCAGCCTTTCTTTGTGTGTACACATTTATTTACAATTTTATAAATATACTAGCGGCCCGCCCCGGCTTCGCACGGGTGCAATGTAGTTACTAATGTAAAACTGTGCTAATGTGGTGTCAGTGTGAAGTTATTTGATTATACTACAGGATATCTACATATATACGATGTACGCAAGGGGTGTTAAAATATAATTGAAGTGTGTGTGTGTCTGTCTGAGGCCACCTAGCTCCCAAACTTAAAGATCGATTTTATTGCGATTTTTATGTATAGTTTAAGAGAAGCGTACAGACGGCGGGAAGCAACTTTGTTTTATACTATGTTTAGCTTTTGCCCGTGGCTCCGCCCGCGTGGGAGTCGGTAATCGTTGTAAGTCTTCCCTTGGAAACCAATGATCGGCATGAAAAGAAGCCTGTATTACAGACTATAATCTATCCTTGTGCCAAATTTCTAGCTAACTAAATGAGCAATTTTACCGATTACAATAAATTTAGGTAGCTATCTAAAATATTTTGTGATGAAAAAAAATATCTTATCATTATCTTATTTATGATTTAAAGTTCCCGTCCCGTGCAGTGAAGTGAGATTCGAAGTGGGGTTCTAGTTTGCTTACAGTACCGACGCCCTACTGTTCACGATTTTGTACTAGGTAGGTAGGTAGGTACTTAATAAAATTTCTTAGCAGTAATATAACAAAATAAGTATAATAATATTATGCAACATTTAATACTCATACTTAATAGTTTGGTAGGTATCTTCTTTTTAAATAAAAATCTATGTATGTTTATTTGTTCCTGGTTCCTGGCGGTGTCGTTCAAATTATGTCGGGTGCAACTTATGTTGTGCATTATTATCCGGCTCTCAATTTCAACACTTTACACCACATTCCTTGTCACGTTAGATATCTGATATTTGCTAGATTTTGCCACGTTTTATAAGTAGACTAATATTTCGTAAAATAGGTAGTGAAAATCAGGATAAAATCTTATACAATATGAAATGTCAGCTCGTGCGGTGACATCAATCCATAAAGTTAATATTACCTAGCGGAATAGAGGAACAAAGGGCTGAGCAAGCGAGATGTCACTAATTAGCAACAATGTGTGATAAAAAGAAATGCGTGATTATGACGTGCAGAACTCTTTTTCCGACAGTTATATTAACTTTATGCATCAATCTCAGGGGAGGTGACAACCTGACAACTGACATTTATTTTTCTTAATCGTGCAAATGCACTAAGAAGTTTTAATTCCGATATCGAAGTCAACCACCCTAAAAATAGCTTTCTACCCCTTTTCAACCCTGTTAGGGGATACATTTCAAGAAAATACGAAACACATATTCAATTAATTTTGTTAAAGAATGTCTATGCCAAATTTCAAGTCAATCGGGCCAAGGAATCGCTTTCTCTCATACAAACTTTGCCACCCTGTTTTACCCCCTTAGGGGTTGAATTTCGCAAAATCCCGTCTTAGTGAGCACTTTCACCCTAAAAGGAAACCCCATGCAAAATTTGAGACTCCTAGCACTTGTAGTTTCTGAGATTTCGTGATGAGTCAGTGAGTGATTAACTCTTTTATATATATAGATCAAGTTTATATTTTACGAGTCTTGTTATTATCAAGATCAAATCAAGACAGATAAATCAAGTTAATGTATGAGTTTAGCAAGGGCTCATACAAATACCACTTAAAAATACTTAAAAATTAAACTATAAAACAATTAATCTCATTTTAATAACTTATTTCTTTTAAGTTATTAAACTGAGTTTCACTGTTTTATAGTTTACTTTTTAAGTACGGGATCCTAGTCGAGCGTTATAACCTTTGTGTCGTGGTGCCTCGATGCACTTTTTAGGGTTTCGTACCTAAAGGGTAAAAACGGGAACCTATTACTAAGACTCCGCTGTCCGTCTCATGAACCGTGACAGCTAGAAAGTTGAAATTTTCACAGATGATGTATTTCTTTTGCCGCTATAACAACAAATGCTAAAAATAGAATAAAATTAATATTTAAGGAGGGCTCCCATACAACAAACGTATTTTTTTTTGCCGTTTTTTGGTACGGAACCCTTCGTGCGCGAGTCCGACTCGCACTTGGCCGATTTTTTATAACTCTCGCTTGTACACGGACCTTTCCCAAGATTGTTCGTTAGTCAGCTATACTCATACACAAATCCACTGCCTATAATTAAACGTAATTCTTAGGTAGCTTACAGTAGCTTATCACGCAAACTGGTCAAAGGAAAATTAAATGTCTGTAATTTCACAGCATTTTTGTGATCGTTTCATAAATAACAAATCATAATGTACCCGATATTCTTGCTTACAATTACGTAGTACTTATAAAATGACTTTCTGTCATAAATAAACACTTCTTTGATTTCCGCTGTCTATTAATTGAAATAAAATACTTTCAAAATACAACGCATATTTTATTATTGTTTGGTGTTGCTTTACGATTTTTTTAGTTTGGTTTTATTGGTATTTTGAGTTCTTGACGTTTAAACATCTTTCCAGCTTAAATAATTTAAGTATAATTTAAGCTGGAAGCGTTAAGTGGCCAGCATAAATTGCTGCATATTAGTACAAAAAATATATCCCACTTGAAACTATTCTACACTGACTTTTGTCACTTAAAAATAATGCATAGTAGGACAAATATTATTTAATTTATATTCCAGGTAGGTACAAATAATTTACCTTCCAAAATCTACCTTCCATTCCAACCTGCCCGAAATTAGTATGACATGATCTAGTGCGTTCACATATCATAGTGACATCTGTGTTATTGCACTGCTCTCGAGAAATGTGCGCGAGTGAATACGTACTCGACCTATTCTGAACGAATACGTGTGATATATACCCCCATCATTCACGGCGGTTTCGGAAAACTACCGTTTGATGTTACAGACTTTAAGTCCTTGACTACACTGCGAGTGGATAACAGGGATTGTAGGGGTTAACAAAAATGGTAACTTTTCCTCCTTTCAAGCGAGATTTGTGCGTCATTTTAATCTAAAAGGCTAGAAAGGCTGTCTAGCTTGACAGAGTGTATAACGAAATAAAATAACGGAGGGCAGAGAATTAAATAGGTTCACTTTTGTACAAAAAAAATAGTGAAATCTCCACTTAAATCAAATCAAAGTAAGGCTTGAACTCGAAATTGAACCAATTGATTGAAATTCAATTGTGATGTTTTTACTAAAACAGATTGCGTTCAATGAATGTGAACAATAGGTGGGTAAAAAAAAAATGATTTGACTGGGTTATAGACTGAAAGCTAGACTTTTTTAAATATTTTCTGACGCGTTTAATTCGTTAAGGTTTCAAATAATTGCCACAAATTTGCCCTTTTGTTCGAGCGTTTATCTTAAAAACTAGACGGCATAAAATGATGGTAAATTGCTTAAATAATAAAAGATACAACCACAAAATGTTAAATCAAACTCTTACTAATCGGGCAAGAACTACATGGGAGTGAGGGTGGGGAGAGATGACGCAAAATCTCGTTTCCGCGCGTTTGTTTTGACTCATTTATTTCTTTATTTTGTATGGCATTTGTTTATTCTAAATATGACTCTGGTGTATCACGAAAACTTTAAATTAATCCCTTAAAGACACAAATTGACACTATTTTTGGAGCTTCAGAAGAAATGGGCTCAAACCAACTACCCACTTAGATTTATCTAATAGTGAATGTGATGAAAGGCAGTTGTGCGTAATTAATATTGAGTAGAACTGCGAATAGGAAGAAACTCGTTTGTGTAAAATTGAAGACTGTGTGGAATAGAGAGTGTGATGAACGGTAATTGTGTGGAATCCATATTGTGTAAAATCGCGAATAGGAAGAAACACGTTTGTGTAAAATTGAAGACTGTGTGGAATAGAGTTTGTGATCAATGACTGTTGTGCGGAATCCATATTGTGTAGAATAACGAATAGGTAGAAACAATATTGTGTAGAAGATCGATTAATCCGTTGCACCTTGTAAGTAGGTATTTATTAAAACTGCTGAATGATTGCGAAAAGCACATTTTACATAATAATCAATACATACTTACATTATCAACACATACTTTAGTAGTTAATTATTGTAAACTAATCCTTTAGTTAGTAACTACTTAAGGATTACTTAAGTGTTAGAAATGAAAATTTCAGTTTTTCAAAGTCGAAGGAAACTATTTAGAAATGTTTTTTTCTGTTATTTTATTTTTATATTGATGTTAGAAAATAATCAGGTAAAAAACCCCATACAAGAGCGACTGGCGCTACCAGGCGGAACTCATATTTCCGATCATAATTAAAGGCATATAAAAACAAGCTTAAATATATAATATCATTTTGTATTAACCAATACAACAAGTGTAGCCTCACCTTTAGTCAGAATAACGTAATATTTTCATTGATTTGCCAATAAAGGAGATAGGTTATCATGTGAGTTAGGTAGGTATACGTTTTGAATGGAGCCTAACTTATATGCAGTCGTTTAGAGCGAGATGGAATATAATCTTTGAATTTTTTACTTCTTACCTACAAGGGATTTATTGGAAGAAAAGTTTTACTTTAACACAGAATAAATCTCTTAAGGTAGATCTCACCGAAAGGTTTTTATTCAATAAGTGGTTAAAAGAAAAGCATTTTAATAAAACTTTATTTACGTGGAATTTTTGTTTTCTATTATTTTTACACGACTGTCCAAAAAAATGTTATTAGACGGTATCATCACATTCCCTCGTATAGTCATTTGAAGAAGTAAGCAAATGTGTCAAAACGGCTACTTTTAGCAGTTTTGCTATCTAGTTCTAGAAATAACTACGAGGGAATGTAATGACTCCTAAAAATACTACGCTATGGGTCTTGAAAATTCCTCGTAAAGTTTTATTAACATTATGAATGACTACTATGTATATATTGTTGTGTTTTTAAAAGAATCTGCAGGTATAATGCGCTTTGCACCGCAGCATATAAATCCATTTATTGATTTTTTGAGTCAGTAAATATGTTACTTACTTTTACGTTGCCAAGCGAGCTTGTTCAAAAGAAAATCCAAACCTTAAAAAAAACGATTCTGATATTTATTATTCATAGAATATGACGGGTAAAGTGTAATTTTGCACACGCAATATCAATATACTGTCTTATCTCTCCGAACGTAATATATCAAATTTACCGATGGTACGGTATTACAAATATTTGTCTAGGATTGGGTAGCCCTGCACGTCCCATGCCCACCATTTTTATTGAATGATTCCGCGCCTTTGGTATGAGTTATATACGATTATCCTTATTTGATATGGTGGATAAACAAATGAACGAATCGCACTGGAAGAGGAGTGTATTTTCATTGTGTATTGTTTAAATCTGATAAATAACAGGAAGACCAGCTACTTTCCAAAAAAAACTTAAATCTGGTTTGCTAGGTACCTACTGGAAGTGCCATCGAGTACCCGAATCTGGCTTACTCTTACCGCTTTCACCATAAGTAATAGCTGCCGTATGTTTATGTCTATATTCAGATTATTGAAAAGTTTATGTTACAGCCATTAACTCTGCCATTTCTTAACCAAACCTGAAACAATTAACAGTTCGTTGTATATCAGTGCCTAAAAGCAATACGTGTACAGTCGGCCTTAGAAGTAGATAGACATTTTAGTACTTTGTCACATAAACTAAAATACTTGCTCAGTATGTTGTGACCTTACCATGAACAAAACCGTTGGTACGACATGGTGCTGAAATCTAAGTTCTTAGGGGACCGTACCAACAAGAGTATTGTACTTGACTGTGAATGCTTGAAGCTTATTGATATACTGCTCTTGTTTCTGTTTGAACACCTTGCCTTTATCGGTCTGCACTAGTACAGAAGTCTAAATCTTCGAAACTTCGAAAATCTTCGAACAAATAGGAAAATAATAAAAGTAGGTAGGTATCTACTTTTGTTATAGGCGAATTTCTTTAGAGATATCGAAAAATCTCACTTGCCTCTAATTTTATCAGTCTAATAAATTCCATGTTTTGGAAATTTCAGTTTTCTCAATAATAAAGAGTAACCAATTGAATTAAAACTTTTATTGGTTTTTAGGGTTCCGTTCCGTTCCTTTGGGTACAAAGGGTAAAAACGGGACCCCATTACCAAGACTCCACTGTCCGTCTGGCTGTCTGTCACGAGACTGTATCTCATGAATCATGTTATCTAAAAAGTTTAAATTTTCACAAAAGATATATTTCTGTTGCCGCTATCACAAAAAGTACTATAAACAGAATAAAATAAATATTTAAGTGGGGCTCCCATACAACAAACGTGATTTTTTTGCCGATTTTTGGTACGGAACACTTCGTGCGCGAGTCTGACTCGCACTTGGCCGATTTTTTCTTATATCGTAGCTAATTATGTGGTAATAACGTAATGAAAAAGAAAACCTGAAATATGTAGAGCTTAGTTTGAAATTAAAACTCATCTGTAAAACTCTTCTGTTACATTTTCAGCTTAATAAGTATAGTCGTACGCATTTTGAACTGTCCCAGAATTGTGTTGAGAAATTATAAATGACTAAATTTAAAACAAGTAGAGTTCAAGATAAATGACGTACTAGATTTTGATGGAAACATTTTAATATTTTGATGTTTAAATCATCCAGCCCCTACCCTGGAGAATTATGTAGCGATGTCAAATGTCAAAATTTCATAATTAATCAAGGCAATTTTGTTAGATATAGGAGTAAATATAAATGAAAGTGCGGCCTGGCAACAGGATCTTGTCATTATAATAGCGTCATCCGAAATTATTAATTTGATTATCGGCGAAAATACACGGCCATTTTCTCGGTAAGGATAAAGCAAATTGAATTATATCATGGGGTATTGATCCGGGTTGTGAGAAAGCTGATCACTGAAATGAATATTACATGATTGTGTGTACGAATAATTTAATTTGAAAATAATATGTCTTTCTATTTTCGTTATGATAATGATATTATCTGTGGTAAGCATATTAGATTCCGCATAAATTAAATGCCAATCTTTTGGGCGAAATACAGTATTAATATGAAATGTCTATTTAATAATATTAACATTTAATAAGTTTGTCAGATATACAGTAAAACCATACGATATCCTTACTGTGCTAATATTATAAATGCGTAAGTCCGTTTGTTTGTTTGTTACGCCTCCACCGAACGTCATGAAATTTTGCATACACGTTGTCAGGGGTACAGAGGATGTTTTTCATCTAGAAAAAAGTACTGTTCCACTTACACCAAAAAAACATTCCACGTTTATTTATAAGTAATTTTCATCAGTTAATGATGTCAAGCATCTAACTCGTTTTATGAAATAATCACTCATAATATAAATATATTATGACGTGATTCCTCAAGACCTTTTGAAACTAAAGCATTTGTTGACCATTCTAATTTTATAAGTTTACCTTACAGCCAATCAAATCGAATAGGCTACTGTCTATTATTTAGAAATGCACACCAAACAACCACTCAATTTCAGCTAACATTGAAAACATAGAGAGGAGTAACAATATACAATATATTTTTTTTATATATGAAAACCGAAACACGGGTCACATATATATATATATATATACACAAAGGCGTAATCTCGGACTTTGCGTCTTATTTCGAGAGCCCAATTCGGACAATGGAACACCTACAATCGCGCAGCCGCGGCCGCGCTTTGTTTGCATACCTTGCTCGTAATTGAATTAGTGTCACGGCTCTGCAAATTACTCGGGCAGTTTAAATTAACTTGTTACGAGGGCGACTTTGGCCCTAAACTTCCCTAATTTTGCGAGCGCAACATCAAACTGTACTTCGGCCATATTACCCTGTTTGGGTCCCACGTGAATTTTCAACACTAATTAGTTTGGACGATGTTTATTTTACTTAAGTTTGCGCACACTACAATGATTTATGACTGTGACGAGTGTTGCTGTTGGGGGTTGTTCGTGTTTGTTCTGGATGCAAATTGCGAACAGTTTTCTGTGTGATTTGGACCCGAGGCCTTAATTTCCTTTCGCATTACGCAGTATAAATGTTCAAATTTAATTTATATTTAAACTTCATATTTCTAAAGTCTTGCTAAATAAACTTACAAAATATAATACACGTATCGAATAAAGCCGATTAGTCTTATCGAAATAATAAACAAGGTATGTTGCCTTACTTAAAGGTTGCCCAAAAAGCATATGGTTCGAGGTCGAATATTTATGTTGTTGACTTGTAATATTAGTTCGTATAGTTTGTATGATACAAATTTTGTATAGTACTTAATTCAAACTAGCTAAGCTAAAGTGTACATGTTAACCCTAAATAAATATTACAATTTCTTGAGCAATATTTTTTCTACTAATAACAAAATATAATCTTAATATTGCTCAAAAATATTGATACAGTGATAGACCTCATCCGGCATATTTCCAATAACCACCGAGTGTGGTAAGATATAGAACCGTAGTATGTTAACAAATATCCGTTGGCGTCGAAACCTCTATCTATGAGGCGACAAATGCCGGATTAAACGCTCAGCTCGCTTGCTGTACACTCGTGTTTTCATCACAGATTTTTTTATTTTGGTTTACTGTAAATTGAACAGGCTGTGTGGTTTAGTGGTGGCGTGTCCCTGAAATTTGTTTGCTTAAAAGTCAGCGATGCTTCAATTTGGGTCTCATCCTTTAGCTTTTGAAAAAAGTTTATGGAAAAATTATTTATTTATTTAAAGTTTATTGCAAACACAGCAAATGGCGGACCTAAAGCCTTAAGGTATTCTCTTCCAGTCAAGCGGTCCAGAAATAAGTAAGGAAATTGGATTTTTTCAATGTATTCATCGAGAAAGAAATACTTCCACTGACAGTTCACGGTTGGAACTTGTATATTATATTCGCAGCAGAATTAGAAACTTTAATATCATGAATCAGGTTTTATAAATATTCTTAAATTCGAACTTGTAAAAGTTTAAGGTATATATTATATTATATTTTTACTTATCCGCATCGCCAACTAAAAGGTAAACAAAATAAAAATAGTTTTATTTAGTATTTTCTTAAAGCTAACAATTAAACGTGGTATTTATCAATGAATTTAGTAAAACCAATCTTATAAAATTATTAATTCATCGCTACAAAAATTGAGTCAGTGTTTTGACTCTTCTTACCCTAATACAGCGAAGCAAAACGGAGGGTTATGATTTTTTTTAGTTTAAAATCTTAAACCCAACTACGAAAAAAATCGCGCTTTAAACAGTACGAAACAAGTAAATATTCAAGTCCTAAATTCAATAAAAAGGATAACCGTAGTCGCATACCACTTTGTCCAAGACACTCACGACGCGAACGACTATAGGCTGGAGGTGGCATGCTTTTTTTTCATCAAACCTATACATGCGGGTTGTTTACAGATAGGTCTTCAAAAATGACACTGATTTTTCCAAAACAATTTTTTATTAAAATCAACCGTTTGAAAGATATATACTTCCAAAGTGGTAAAACGTGTGGTTACTCTATATTTTAAAATATGAAAGTGAAAAATCTAAATAGAATGCTGTAGATCTTAATAAACACTTTCATTTGAATGACATCTCGTTAGTAGTTTTAGAGATATAGCACATTTCTCAAAACCGCAAATACCTATAACTTTGTCGTTTATACAAACACTATGAAAAACAAAATTATTTTTTGCAGACGAAAAATTATTGGTAGTATCAAATATGTTATGGTATAAGGTAACTACGGAACCCTACTCGGCGCGTGGCCCGACACGCACTTAGCCGGTATCCGGTATTTTTATTGAATTTTGGACACGAATATTTTCTTGTTTCGTATTTTTTAGAGTGCGATTTTTCCGTTGTTGGGTTTTAGTTTTTAAACTTCTTTTATTAATTGGTGGTGGGATTTGCAACGTTAACATACAATGAAAATGCATGATTATTCTAAGTGTTTATATATATATATATATATATATAATATCCAGTACTTACTTTGTGTTGCTTTGTATTGGTGATTAGTCAACTCAACTCTGTTAAAAAAACAAAATCGTTCCAGGTTATTGACACGAGAGATGATTTTAATTCAATTTGTATTTTTTCTTAATTTATAAGAAAGAACATAGAAATGGGTCGACACTCCCGGTAAAAGATCAAGTTTTATATTTTATTTCGTCGTGACGCGGAAATACGCACAATAAGAACAAGTAATTTTTGCAGCTATTGTGTCGATGTTTTCAATTTCTTTTCACAATGTAAGTGCTTGACGGCTTAAAACGTTCGAGTATCGAGAATTCCTACACAATTTGAGCCCATTATCCTTTTAATCGATAACCCAAAGAATTCCCATTAACGAAACAGCACTTTGTTGGAGTGTAAAAAAGCCCTATTCACATAATTTTCAATTCTCACGCCTTCCGTTTAGCCAATGAAAGAAATTTTCAGCGCGTTTAATTGAATTTTTTTCGCTTTGACAGATATTGATCGTTTGCTGAATTTCAATAGGTAGCTTTCTGTTTCATTCGGCAAATACTTTAAGGCTGTAATAAATCACTTAAATCGAAAGCTGGTTGCCAAGCCTTTGAAAATCTATAAATCATTATGAATATGGGGCTTACAAACTATTATGAACGGGAGTTTTTTAACGGATGCGGTTGAGGCGAGAAAATTTACGGGTTTTGTTTGGGAAAAAACAGTTAATTTAGGAACACTTGTTTTCACGTTCCGTCAGATGTAATAATTTATGAAAATGATAAAAACCCATGATAAAATAATATTCAAGTCAATCATTGTTAAAAAACCGCATAACACTTACAGTGAACTGTACAATAACCTAGAGTAAACATTTTCGTGGCCAGACGTTTGAAAATAGACATCTCAATCATTTGGCTATAAGAAACATACCCAATTCGTAGCTATAGGTTTTTACACTGCCTAATCCTATACTATCGAAACCTGAAAGGCAAAATTAATGTAAGCGGAGAAAACTCCGTTGTCCAATACCTGGTCTCATTACAGAAAGGCGATATTCGTATATTGAACGTTACGTGATACTATCAGCTCGTAATAGCAGCCGTGCCATGTTTATGTACCGATACCTTCGTTAAGGAGATTGGTTTCCTGTGAAAAGCTCGACCGTGCTACACAAATACGGAATACGAAATTATTTTGCCAAAACTAGTTGTGTTAAGATCCCAATTTTGGGTTAAGCGCCCTTTGATATTCTTGTCGTGAAAATTACGTGATAATTTGATTAATTGAAGGGAATTTAATACTTCCTATCCTTCTAGATAGTAGAAAGGTAATTTTACATTATTAAAGGTCAATTTCAGGTCCCGGTAAATTTTCAGTCAACTTACTTGGCATATGATCGCAAAAAACAAATGCATGCACAAAACAAACAGTACAAAACAATTTTCTGTTCTAATTGTGCTAATGTAAAGACACAAAAAACCTCCTTGATGAAAATGGTAAACACAAATGGATCATTCAGTTACGAAGTGGCTTGTCGCGCACCAGGTTGTTGCGTCACAGCTGAAGAGGCACTTTAAGTAATTACAATCTCGCAAAAATCTCGACCGCCTCCCGCTAACGCAACCGGAATAAATTAGCTGACGAACAAAATGATTGATTGTATTCAATGCAAACTGTGGTGGATAAAAATAAAAGGTAATTACATAACTTCTTAATTCGGAAATCTTGTAAGAACTTTTGTTACAGCAGGTGCGCTAATGTGTACCAATTTATCTGTCTTTTTGCAAATTGTTAAGAGAGAAAAATCTTTAATTGGGAGGTAATTGGCAATATAGAGCAAAAAAATACAACGTTTAAAACTACAATGATTATAAAAAAGGTGAAGCAAATGAAACATTGGGATAATAAAAGCACCTAAAACATGTATTAAGTATAATTACAATTAGGTACGTTTCCATAGTCTTACTATATGTTTTTGGATCTGTAAAAAAATTTATGTTAAGTATAATCTTAGGTTTCCATTACGCCTTTATTGTATTAGTTTGTCCACTTTGCTCGTCATTATCAACATAAATTGCTATATTTATTGACTAGTTAATCTGCACATTAAGTGATCGAGTCAGTTAAAGTGCGAAATTTTTCTTAAACTAGCAGATTTCCGCACTTTAACTAGTAAATCTGCACATTAACGGATGCTAGTTAGTGGAATAGCCAAGGCTTCAGGAAATTAATCAAAGGGAATTAATCAAAGTTAAACACATATACTGAAAGTAAATTTTACAAAAACGTCGGTTCTGGCGCTTCGCCGGCCGCTGCTCGGCTCGCGCGTATTTGGTCGCAATACTAACCTAACCTAACCTAATATCTTTAAGACTTTAAATACGTTCGTTCTATGTTCACCGTTCTATGGCGGAGGGCTTCCGAGGGAGTCCGCCCGATTTTGTAAAGCAAAATGATTTCTAACAAAAGCAATAATAAATAAAATTATTTAGAAGATCCCACATAAAAATATTTTGTCAAATGTAGATACAAACCTGAAAATATTAATGTTTCATGCTTTCAAACTGATATTCGGTTACATTCTTCTTAAGAGATAATGGCAAGTAACTCGAAAAGGCATCACTGGAAAAGCCACTTACCTGATCAATTACATGTTCTTACGTCTTTTATAGAACGCAGTGTACTTTACGGTTATAAATAATTTGTTTATCTTGACTTTTTTCATTTTACCTCCTACACACGAGTACCTTTTAAGGATAAAACAACATAGAATTATTCTCATTTTTCTTTTACGGAAATCATTTTATAAAAGAATACCCAATAGAATTTTCTTTCAATATTAGATGAAATAAAGGAACAATGTTTTGTGGACTTATTGAACCTTGTCAGGAAAATAACGAGAGCTCGATCCTAAATAATAGACTGATAATCTTATTTGTAGAATTCAAGATAATTTGTGGCATATTCAAAGGCAGGTTTCTAAAAAAGAAGAAAGGAACCTTTGAGGTTCTTATCATAACTAATCACTTTGCTGACAGTTCGTATGTCTATCAAGATACATTTTTCCCATTGACCTCTTATAACTTGTATTAATAGGAGTCTGTGATTTTTCTAGAAACTTTAAACAATCAAGTTGAAAATATCAAATACACGGCTCATCATCAATCATCATCATGTCAGCCGCATGACACCCACTGCTGGGTATAGGCCTCCCCAAGGATATCCACGACGATCGGTCCTGCGCTGCCCGCATCCAGTGGCTACCCATGACCTTCACCAGATCGTCGGTCCACCTTGTCGGGGGCCTACCCACGGAGCGTCATCCGGTGCGCGGTCGCCTATCAAGAACCTTTCCGCCCCAACAGAGACATTTCGAAAAATGTTGAAAAATGCTACAAACTCGAGGTCGACATCTTACAGAGCCACTATAAGTGTATTTATTTATTATTTAGGTAAGTATTAACTTATATACACGGATACGTCAAGTAAGTATAACAAAAGACGATACGACAATCGTCTTATACCATAAATTATGGAAAAGAATTATGTAAAAGAACTACTTACAACTTTTTTTCATAAGTTAACCGTCATTCATCATCCATCACTTATTAGATGTGCCGTGACACGTGTCGATCAGTAATTTTGTGAACTGCCAACGTTTTTGAGAAATTGGGAATTGAATTGCCAAGTAATGTACGAGAATACGTAGCCTTGTTAATAAAATACTCATACTGAATTTCGAAAAATTGATATTGATTTACATAACTTGTTTGTATGTTTTCTTTCATCTTATTTAATAACTTATTTATTTATTTCAACTTTATTGCAAACAGAGCAAATGGCGGACTTAAAGCCTTAATGCATTCTCTTCTAGTCAACCGGAAAGGGTATTTAGGAAAGAAATCGTGGCGGCAATATAGATATATTAATATAAAATAAGAATAAGTAGTGCAATACCAATACATACATAAATATTAAAAATATATAAAATATAATACATACATATATATATATATATACAATATATACACATAAAAATGTACAGCACAAATGTCAGATATGACAAGTTAAAGTATAGAATTCATGTAATGATCACGAACCAATCTCTTGAACACGAACTTGCTAGGGGCACTTCTAACATGCACGGGTAAAGCGTTCCAAAGTCGTCGTATAGCTGAAAGGGAGAAAGAGTAGCAGACGAAGCCAGAAGAAAAGGGCAGGAATTTTCAAACGATTTTCAAAAGATTGCTACTAGAGCGAAGGTCACGTTGATGAGAATCACCCAGAAACTGAAATCTAGATTTCAAGTATTCTGGGGTGTGTGGATCGAATAAGATGTTAAAAAGCCTCAGGTTTCTGCGCTCACGAATCGGAAGCTATTTCAGTTGCTGACGAACTATCGTGTGAGAAATATGGTCATATTTACGAAATCCATATATGAAACGAATACAATAGGGAACATGCATAAAGTCACTATTACCGTTGATTTTCTCACGCATTATACTTTTGATTTTGATATAAAAAAAATTGATGCATGTTCCCTATTATTAAGAAGTCGATCCAATTTGTCAAGAAGGCAGAGCTACAAACATCAGCGTAGTAAATAAAAGGTTAATTATAGGTTAGATTAATAAAACTTATTCTAATTATTAAGGTGTTATGCTGTAGAAACAAAATCTATATTTTCTTAGATCTACATTTTTGTGTTATATGGGTGCTAGAGTCTGTTTCTCTGAGAATCATTGTAATATTTTTATACTACGTTTTTTATCTTAAACCTAGCGGTCACATTATTCAAGTATCGAGAAACTGTGAACTTCAGGGGCCAATCGCGCTAATTCTGAACGATAAAACCAAATCCGTTACGTTGTCATTTATGTTTTATTTACCTAAAAATCTTTGATTCAGCTTTAGAATTCTGATTTACATTGACCAAGATTTACATTCTAGGCTCCCAAGGTCCCAGCTTTCAACAATTTTAACAAAACTAACAGATTATTTTTCTGAAAACAAAACTATTACGATTTAGTTTTATCGTTGAAAATAAGTGCTATTAGGCCTTGCAATTTAATAACCAAACAGTTTAATGCGTAGTAATTGTTTACTTTGGAAAACTTAACGCGCCTTAAAGTTTCACAGTCCCTTTTTATAAATATAATAAAAATCAATTTGCACCGACTTTCTTGAGCAGTTAGCATACCAAATAGGTAACAAATTTATAAACTTACCTAATTAGGCGAACTCTGGCCCGAGTTTCTTCATGTTTGGTCCGAATAAGTTTCCAAAACTTTCTAATTTGAATCAGCCGTAATTACTGTACATCGGGGTCATTTTACGAAGCTGTTTTCATCACTACATAAAGAACTTTTTTACGGCACGTTTTGGCACCTTTACAGCTGCTATGGTCACGTGTTTAAATAAAAATTGTTTTATTCAATGGAAAAGGAAATCTTACAAATGAATATTCGAGTACTTTGTCAACATTTATATTTTAACTAATGATCCAATGAACAATAGTGTAAACAGAAACTAACTAACAGAATAAAATCTGCGCAAAACGGCTTTTGAATATTATTATGTTGCTTCGAGCTCCCTATGGTAATAGCCATATCTATATGACTTTGTTGACTGTAATCAATATTTATTTTATGTGATAATGCAATTGGATTCGAATTAACTGACAATGCAGATAGTTTGCCCGTATTATTTCTGTGAGTAAAGTTTGATTAAGGTAAATATTGTTAGTTTAGGAATTCTAATTGAACTTTATTTGGGTCATGTTTATTGTTTGTTTATTGTTTACAAGCTTTGCTTAGTTAGGAGCTAGATGGCGCTGTGTGAGATTATCCAAGTTTTAGTTCTTGTTAATAATGTAATTTTTTCCATAGGTGCAATAATAAGTGTTTTTTTATACCTATTATCCAATATTTAGCTCTGCTTATTTTGACTAAATTAATGGTAGGAGTTGAATTCTTTATATTTATTTCATTATTCTTTGAGATCATATTGTGTCAATTACATAAATGTTACTAACATCAAACAAGTGTACGAGTATCTTCTGTAATACAAAACTATATCGAAAACCTCATCCGGAAGCCTATATAACTAATTCAAACTTTGCATTTCATCTTACCGACTGACAAAACTTTGCGGAGAGAGGTAAAGTACCACCTAATACAGCCAAGCTCTCAACATTATATAAACGATAAGACAAGGAATACACGGTCGTAACGTCCACGGAGTAATTCACAATATTGTTATTGAATCTTTAATTTTAAATAAATTGTTAAAACTTCTTTCACTTTCAATTAAGCTAAATTAATGAGGTAAATGCATACTGCAGAACAAATATATCACTCTCTAAACTAAAAAAATCCCGAAAATAAAATTAATACCTAATATTCATTAAAACAAAATGCGTATGTACACTTACCATCCTTATTTACCTCTTGTGCAACTTCTTCACACAGCTTTTTTAGAATAAGTACACTCTTTTGGTGTTTATTTGAAGGGTTCCAAAGTTGTACCTTTTGAAAATAACGTTAATTAACTTAAAGTTAATATTTCTTCCAATGTTAAATTACAAAGTCACTAGGTGACTATCAAAAATTTACCAACACGTTCGTTCGCTACGTGACTCGCTTAGTGGCTAACCAGGCTCCTAGCTAGACGCGTCGCTCGCAGTGTGGTCAGCTGCGATAGTATGCAATACGTCTGGTCGCTAAGATCAGTCACTAAGAGAGTCGCTTGGCTCTTAGCAATAAGCTGGTAGTGTGGCCTTAGCCTAATAATGTATAGGCTAACGCCACACGAATGCCAAACCAAGAAATTCGCAATGCGACTTACATAGTGACTACCAAAGACACACTAAGGCTGCGAACCCACCGACAGGTGCCTAGATATATCCAACTTACTTGGTGACCGCACTGGTAGGTGAGTCGCTAGGATAGTCGCCTTGGTCTCATAGTCTTTGGTTGTAAGCCTACGATACATTCTAGGTAGTCGCTCGCATGTATCGAGGCACCTAGCGCGCAGTGCGGCCGGTTGCAAACATTCGTAAACGTTCGTTTTACTTGGTTACATATCTAGTCTCTAGGCACTAACCTGTGCCTGTTGATGCGTAGGCGGCCTTACTGAGACGCGCCGTTTTCAGTGTGGCCAACAGTGATAGTTTGCAATACGTCTGTCTGTATATGGATTATTCACTAAGATACTCGTAGTATTTTGGCTCTAAACGATAAGCAAGGCTCTTCGTATTGTGGCTTTTAGTCTAACTGTTCTTATGAAAACAAAATGATAAGATCAGTTCGTCAAGCTTAATGTTCGTATTTTCCACAATAAAGTGGCAAAATCTTCAGTTGGCTACCTTTGTAGGTTTATAGAAAATAAACTTTCTGATGAGATTATAGAACTAAATTGGGTGAAATCCTAAAGTAAACTGTGTTTCAATATTCCCCTTTAATATTTCTCTTCTTATGTACTTTCCTATCTAAAAACCAATTAATAATTTACTAAAAAAAAAAATATATTTTTAAAGCACGTTTTTAAAACGGACTAAAAATGATAAAAATCTGACTGTGAACATTAAAACGGACTAGTAAAATTAAAACAGACTAAAAAGTACAAAATAAAGTCTGTAAATATTTATAACCCTATACCTACCTACAGAAATTTTAAACCTAAAAACGTAGGGCGCGTTTTGTAAAATTTATCATCCATATTGTGTTCAGCATTTCAGAGCAGGTTCTTAGACCACCAAAGATGTTTCATGGTGGTATCTACCACCATGAAATGCGATCTGGTGATCTCCAGGGCCCGCTGCAGCAACCAGATAAGTCGCACTTGAAAAATTCTCAAAAACTACTCAACTGATTTCGATGCGGTTTTCTGTAATAGGTTTGTAGGTTATCGGCGATGTTTCTTAGATTGGTGTTATGGTGTTTAGCCATGCATTAGCATATGCTATAAACCTTTTACAGAAAACCGCATCTAAATCGGTCAAACCGCTCTGGAGATAAATAGGAAAATGATAACTGCAGCTCCCCCTAGTGACTAAACACCATAACACCAATCTAAGAACCATCACCGATAACCTACAAACAGAACGTACCGCGTCTCCGTTCCGCGTGTACGTACCGCGTGCACATACCGCATGCACGTACCGCGTGTACGTACCGCGTGAACGTACCGCGTGTACGAACCGCGTCTGCGTACCGCGTTTCCGTTCTGCGTGTACGTACCGCTTGTACGTACAGCGTGTAAGTAACATGTGTACGTTCCGCGTCGCCATTCCGCGTGTACGTACCGCGTGCACATACCGTATGCACGTACCGCGTGTACGTACCGCATGAACGTACCGCGTGTACGAACTGCGTCTACGTACCGCGTCTCCATTCTGCGTGTACGTACCGCGTGAAAGTACCATGTGTTCGTACCGCGTCTCCGTTCCGCGTCTCTGTTCCGCGTCTCCGGGGGAAGGTAGCATTTTGAAAAACGCTGAGAACTGTATTTTTTAATAGTCAGCCTAAACACAAAATTTGATGGTCCTAGCTTCAAAGCTGAGGGACTTTCACACAAACTTTCATCACTTATTTCATCCTTTAAAAAAAATCCCTTATAAATCCTTTCTTAGTGGGAATGCCTACACTGCATAAGGTATCTTTGTGCAAAATTTCAAGTTCCAGTGGTTTGGGCTGTGCATTGATAGATCAGTCATTCAGTTTTAATGATTTTATATATTAAGATAATTCAATATATAAACGTGCCTGTACAGCTATGCTTGCCGATTGTAAGTATTTGATTGAATCAGGCGTCACTTGGCGGAAGTCCCAAACCATTTTGAAAAACGAAATATATGTAGCTTACTTCCGCAAACAATTATGCAAGATGCACCGCCCGCCCGCCCTCAAAAATATGCACATGCACACAACAAAATATCAGTGCACAAACCTGCATTTAGCAAGACAGCAACACGCCTTGCACCTTCACCAATTAGGCTAGTCTACACGTGTTTCGCCCCAACCCGGAGCGTCCTCAGGAGTTAGATCGTGCATAAACCAACACCGAATAATGTGGTATATTAAGATAACACCAAACTAAAACTAAATGAGCCTCCGGGCCGGCGATCTACTCCAAATTGAAACAATTGGGAATAATTTTATTGTTAAGTAACTCGTTCGATATTTTGATTTTATGAACTACTTTGTAGAATTCAGTAACGTTTAAGCTTTGATTATTTATATAAAAGCGTTTAAGCTAGCAAATGTATTAACTTTCTAAATTAGGGGTCGTCAATCCTTACTAATATTATAAATGCGAAAGTCCGTTTGTTTGTTTGTTACGCCTTCACGTCTTAACTACTGAACCGATCATCATGAAATTTTGCATACACGTTGTCAGAGGTACAGAGAAGGACATAAGGTAACTTTCATCCCGAAAAAAAGTATTGTTCCCGAGGGATAGCGAATAACTCTTCCACGCAGACGAAGTCGCGGGCGGGCGCTATAGTTTTTGTATAAAGTACTTATCTTTAAAATGTTCAGACAAACATTAGATTCAGGTTATTTCTGTTTAAAAACCGCGTGTCCAACGAAAAAATAAAAACATGTGATATCTCGCTTAATCCCCCTTTGTGATATTTCGTGTTTTTTGAAGTGATAACTTCTTTAGCGGCGTTGTACGCTTTTTTGTAATGGGGAAAAAATCTTAAACTCGCGTCAGTCAGTCAGGATTACGTGACCCTGATCGAAAATTCGTAAGACGGTTGTGACGGATGGAGAGTAGACAGCCGGCGGCGGAATTTTCCCCTTCTCTTGAAAATGGTGGCGCGTCATTTCAAGACGTAAACACTTGTGTCACCATAGCAACGCGCAAATTTTTTAATGCAATATCAAAACTCTAGATTTTCTGTCAAGCTATGGATAAGACTTTCGTACAATACTGTTATGTATTCGTAAATTCAAATGCAGAGTAAATTCGTAAGACGGCAATTCGTGCAAAATTATTCCCTAATCATTCCAAAATATCAAAAATGCACAACGTTAATATTCAAGTTTTCACTTCTGCCGTCACTCCCGGAGTGCAACCCGATTTTTTTCCGAACTCCCTCCCCCACTTTCGAGCCTCACGTGATATTAATCACGTGAGTTGTCCATTAGGGTGACTCCTTACAATTGCATGAAGCCGAATTGTCTAACTTCTAAGTAGGTATATGAGGTCCTTCTTAAATAGTGCACATAATTTTAAGGGGTCAGTGTACTCATGCATAAAAACAACTTTTACTATGGTACCAACTTAGAATAAAAAGGTACCAACATTGAAATCGCGAAAAAAAAGTCAGTTGTTCCACAGAAAATTTAAAATCGAATAGATCAAAATATATGGAACAGCTGATTTTTTTTCGCGATTTCTATGTTGGTCCCATAGTAAAAGTTGTTTGTACGCATGAGTACATTGACCCCTTAAAATTTCGTGCACTATTTAAGAAGGACCCTATACTGTCTCGGATAAGTATCAGCGCTACGTATGAAATGTCGTCGTTTAGAAAACATAAAAAAATTCAACACAATATTTAGCTGATGAAAATTGTGACACAAATCTTTTCATAGGTACCTAATAAGTAATTTTCCGACTCAGCACACTTTAATATTGTCTGTTATACAAAACAAAAGGCTAGTAAATTCACTTGGTAATATATTCATTCGAACCAAAGCCTTCTTGTTATTCTCTGTCCCCGTCGCGATGACTTCGGGAGAAGCAAACCTCCAAAAATGCAATCACGCAAATTGAAAATTAATGGACCGAGAAATCCAATTTTGCATTAAAGCTTTCTGTACGTAGTCTACTTGATTCTGCTTTCAAACATCGAGCGTTGAGACTTACAGCAGTCTTTCGAAATTTCTAAGAATTTCGCTTAACGTTATTAGAGAAATCTGTTCTTTGTGATCTTTTTAGGTTTTCATATTTTTTTCTTTGAGTTGTAGAAAACGTAGATTTTTTGATGTAAAGTGAAAGTAATGACGTTTAGGTCAAAAGAATAATGCTTAAGGTATGCAATTACTATGAGTATTTCATATTTTTAAGTGGGTAACGTATATTTTTTGTGTAAAACACTTTAATTTCGCTTTTAATGATATATTAGGTAGTAAAACAATACTTATACATAATTGAAAAGCAAGTATTTGTAAATGGGTAGGTATCTACCACTCTTCTACTACCTAGCTACTTTTTTTCCATACCAGGATTTGCGGCCACTTTTAGCACATTTACATCCTTTACGAAAGAAAAACGAATATACAAAGTAACATAACATGAGAAATAGTACATTATGATACAAGTTAGCTTAGATTGCTTATTGCACACAAGGCTGTGGGTTGCAGCCCGAGCCGCAGGCGAGGGCGTAACTCAGCCGAGTGTGCAATAAGTAAGAGCTCACGAGTTTCATACGACGTTTTTCAACACATTTGTGAGGAAAAAAGAAAGTAATTTACCACACAGCAACAAATACGACAAAAACAAAATAATAATCAGGATGAGAAAAGGCGCGCAGGTTTTTTTTTTGTTTTTTTCACACGCCCAATGCAAGAATATTTTGCGAACAAAGGGGTTAGTGAGCATACAGCCTACTTCAAAATTATAATTTTAAGCGGTAAAACTCAAATATTTTAATATTTTATTGCAAAATATTGTGAATTATGAATAATTTGATAATAATAAATATTTGTTTAACTTTATTAAGGACTTACATATTTATTCATTGCAAAAATGTATATGGATTTTCAACGGCATAGAACCTCTTTGTTGTTACTAAAAAACCGGACAAGTGCGAGTCGGGCTCGCCCACCGAGGGTTCCGTACAGACCTACATCTATACATAAAATAAAGCTATAGAAAAGTTGTATCGGTACAAAGGAAATATTTTGAAAAAAAGTGGTTGGTAGTTATTAGTTATTTTATATGAAAACTGTACTACGGAGAGTTCAAGCTTCATCTCAGGTTCTACCTACAGGAATTATGTGAAAAATTGCTTAGATTATAAGTTGGACTCCAAGCTACCAAACTGTAAAAAAATACCATCAAAATCCGTTCAGCAAATTTTAAGTTATTCGCGCAAAAACATTTAGAATTGACTGCTATATATAGATAACCATTTGAAATCCTTTGTCGCCACGTAGAAAATAACCCTTCCAGGGATTACGACAGAGAATTGACCACGGGCGAAGGTTTGAAATGGAATAGTACATTATTGCAGCGGCACTCAAGACAGGCATTGAAGAACATACGTGAGTCCATCAATGCCTAGTTGCGGCCAAGGCTTGTATAGTATACTTTTCTCAAATAATGCGCGGAAATTCAAACCAAGTAGCTTATAAACTTTTAACTTTTTAGTTTTAAAAGTTTTAAGCTTTTTTTTATTTTAAATTACAGTAATTGAAAAAAGAAAATGTTTTTTTTTTTTTTTTTAATTTGAGGTTTTTGCATTTACAATGCTATTTTTAAACAATACTAAATAATATACTAGAAAAAATACGACTCGCACCAGATCAATACTCAGACGGGAATCGAACCCGCGACCTTTGGATATCCGGTCCAATGCTCTGACCGCTGAGCTACCGAGTCACTTCGAGTTTTAGTTTTAATAGAAACATTGCCGACAGACGCCGGCAATTTTTGTATGAAAATCCATTATTACACGTTATTACACAATCATTATTACACAATCTAACAGTGAACCAGATACAGTTATTAGAAAATGACCGAGATTACCCCGGCATACATAAAGTCCGCATTTATACGGACGGCTCCAAGATGGGGAATGGCACTGGAGCTGGAGTATTCTCACAAGACCTAAATATCAAAATATCACAAGCATTAGGCCAACACAGTTCGATATTTCAATGCGAATGTGTAGCAATAATAAATGCCGCTACCACGGCCCTATCTAGAAGTATGAAGAAACTAAACATCCGCATACTGACCGACAGTATGGCCGTCCTTACAGCACTGGGGGCCAACACGATCAACTCCAGTATCGTCTACGAATGCCACCGAGTTTTGAATCGTCTAGCATCCAATCCAACAACAAAGTAATCCTACAATGGATTAAAGGGCATAGTGGATCACACTTCCACAATAGTGGCAGGACTCATACCCATCCTGCCACTCCCGTTCAGCCAACTGCGCTCATGGGTAAGACAACGTACTCGTGCTGCACATAATACTCGTTGGGTAGATCTAACAAGCTGTAGACAGTCCAAGTTGGCGATGACCGTAGTCTCGCCGCGGTTGACCTGTAGACTGCTCAGCCTTAATCGTCCAGACCTCCGAATAGTTGTAGGTACACTTACAGGTCATCTAGCTTTAAACCGACAACTATTCATCATGAATGCGACGGACAGTCCCCTATGTAGAGGATGCCTGGACGCAGAAGAAACAGCCGCCCACGTGATCCTGGAGTGCGTGGGTTTGGCCACACACCGGGCAGAAATCCTCAAAGACGTGAGGTCGCTCCTAGAAGCCTGTGAACGCCCCAGGAGGCTTCTGCGCTTCTGGAAGGAGCTGGGATGGCTTGACTAGCCACACCAATGCTGTGTTCACGCATAACGGACCAAATGGGAGTCTAAATGCGGAGAAAAGAGCCCATCACCAATACCAATACCAATACCATTATTACACGTTAGTAATGGATTCTCATACAAATATTGACGGCGCGGTTTAGGTCTGTCCGTAAACTCCGATTTAGCACGAAGAAGTTTGTCAAAATAGTGTTCGAATTTCCAAGCATGTTTGAGAAAAAATAAAATAATTACAAACCCACCGCACCTGTATAAAATACAAGTACTGCTAATTGTCAACAGATGGCGCTGTATATCAATAGTACATTGTATAATGTTCTGTGAAAATGTGTTATCTATCGCAATGTTATTAGAGAAAATGTTTGTATTCCAACAAGACCCTTGCTCCGAAAGTCTGTTTCCATCCCGTTCGAGTCACGTCATATCGGTGTGAAAAACGCGCTGATTGTTATATACCAACTCTGTGGTGTTAGCTATTGGTCTGCTGGAATGCACTCCGTTGATTGTTTTACTCTTTGACCCCCTGTCATGCAGCGTGACATACCGCCATGTTGCGAAAATATTTAGAGCCAAATTTATTACTTTTTAATTTTATTTTTAAAAGTAATTAACTATAACAATATTTGAAAGGATCTGAATAATTAATAATAATAAATATTGATATTTTAAAAAGAATTAGTGGCGCGATTATCACAAAAGTAATTAGAAGTTAAACTATGACCGCGCATACCGTTGTTTCACCAAGATGATTAATAATTACGTATTTTAATGACCATATTTTTTATGATTTAATTACAAATGTACAGTTTTCAGATTTATTCCTGTAAGTGTAGTATAAGACGCTATTACCTGCCAAATTTCATAGTCCTAGGTCAACGGGAAGTACCCTATGCATTTTGATTCCTTTGAGAGTATCGAAAATGCGTTTTTTGCGCCCTGAACGGCAGTATCTTTTTTTTACGCCAACTTAGAAGTTTGATTTTTTTACAGCTTCAAGGGACCGTAGACCTTAGTATATGGTTTAAATTTCAACTCGATACCTCCACGCGTTCCCGAGATAAAGGGTCTTGACAGACAGACGGACGGACGGACAGACAGACGGACAACAAAGTGATCCTATAAGGGTTCCGTTTTTTCCTTTTGAGGTACGGAACCCTAAAAAATAACTGTATTACCCGGTTAAATTGGGAATGCTCTGTTTACTCGCATAGGACTTGCAGTAAGGTACTAATTTAACTTTGTAGGGTTAATTCTATAACCAACTAGTGTTTTATATATTATTGCACGCGTTTGTTATAGCTCGGTTTATGGCCCTAAAAGCGATGTATTAGGGCTCACTTTACGAGCAAGTGTGTTGAAAAGTTCCTTTACGTGTTATTAGAAATATGCAAACTCGCAATATTTATTTTCAAAAGCAAGCTTTGCTAATTGATCATTGATGTCACATTGTGCTTTCATTGTTATTTTTTTCCCTTATTGAGGGCCGGTATTGTATCCTTTATAGAAATATTATATGTTTTATTGTGGGGCTCAGCTGCCAATATTGAAAATATTTTTGTACTCCAAAAAAGAGCTGTTCGCGCCATATACAATCTTTGGCGAAGAGATAGCTTGAGAGCATTGTTTAAAGAAATAAATATCTTAACTTTGGCAGGCCAATACATATATGAAAATTTACGATGATTCATTTGCTAAAAACAGAAATATTCACCAGTTTATTACAAGAAATAAAGATAAACTTGCCGTTCCAAGATTTAGGCTTGCAAAAACTAAAGTTTCATTTATGGGGAAAGGCATAGCCTTTATTAAAAAAGTTCCGCAACAAGTGATTAATCTTCCTTTGCATGAATTTAAAAACCATGTTAAAAAAAACGCGCATGAGTAAAGGTTATTATAAAGTAGACGATTATCTTACAGATCAAAATGCGTGGAAATGATGTAACACATAACTTGCTACTATAAGTTCTTTGTTGAAGTAAAAATGTTGTTGCCAAGCCAATAATCCTGTCACCCTGTTGTAATTATCTGGTAACGATATATTTAGTTTGTAAATATCGTTACTTATGGCTGTTACAGCTGATAAGTTTCTTGCGCCCGTTCTTCTTGTCAGCTAAAAAAGTCTGGAACGGGTGGTAGGAAAATATAGACGATTCAAAAGTACTAAAAGTAATTATTAAGTTTATTTGAATAAAACTTTATGCAATAATGCGTTGCTGTTGCGCTGGGTGCGCCTGCAAGCGCCGGTGGCGAGTTACCAGCGAAATCTTATAGTTAAGTCTTAGGTCTAATCATTAACACTAGATATTATAAGCTCTCATGTTACTAACACATATGGATGTTTTTCCGAAATAAAATTTTATTATTATTATTAAAACTTAATATGACTTTGACTTTTATATTTATTGCTGTCTGTTATTTTTTTTTTTATTTATTATATCTTTGCTTGAGTTTTTATTATTCTCCCTCTCTTACAGTAATGCTGTTGCAACAAATGTTGCATAACACGGTTCGTAAAAGAGACAACGCCACACTGGATGGTGACATATTGCGCGATATTGCATTCCCTAAGCTTTCCGTCGAGCTTAGTGAAATATTGCACTAAATTGCGTATAAGCCATTTAATTCATTCTAATGCTACAATTCTGACACTCAATGGATATTCGTATTTAGGCGCGAGCGTGTTTAATAATAGTGCTCGTGATTACACAAACTGGAATTTCTGTCATACGCTTTGAGTGTCATGTCAGTGAGCAAAAATATATCTTGTGTCCATTACTCTTCAAAATATTATGTTATTTTGCAAACCATTCATATGGTAAGGATTACCTACACCTACACAGGGTAGATATTTGTTTTAATTTGACGTAATAGCTTGGTGCTAGGTCATGATTGGGTTTAAAATGTTATGAAAAATAATATACTTACAAAGTTCAACCTTTGAACTAAATAGTTCTCGAGTTGAGCACCTTTTAAAATGTGTAGCATAAGGAAAGCTTATCGCTTCCACTAATACCTATATGATTAATTTAGAATAAATTGTTTCATCAAAACTTTAACCGTACCCAATAAAATAGGAGTTATTAAAATGTAACATCAATTTAAAAATTATTGTGTTCCGGCAGTTACAGGTTAGATAACCAGTTCCTCAGTGATGAGGATTTTAGAAGTAGTGTGCTTGCACCTTTGGCCTTATTGTCACTTAACATCAGGTGAGATGAAGGCCAAGCACTAATCCCGTTATGCATAAAAAAATGTTAAAAATACAGTTTTACCTATGAAAATTCAATTGACTGTGAGCCGAAGCAACCAGCAAGCGACGAGCGAATTTTTGACTGTATTTTTACGGTGTTAGCTTCCATTTGGTCCAGATGCTATAGTGAAACACCAGATATGCTTTACTGAGGATGAAGTGCTGGCTCGGAAATTTTTAGATTATATTTTAGTCCAGGAACCCATTTCTACTTATATATTTTTAACTACAATTAAAAGGAACCTATTTCTGCCTGCATATTTACGCATTGCTGTCAAACCAAATTTCATAAATATCTTGCATTCTACTTATTCATCAGCAGTGGGTACATTTCAAAAATTAATTGTCTTGTAAATGTTATCGGCTAACGCTACTGCATTGTAGACAAACTATATAATTACATAAATTGAAATAATAAATTATTATTTTTCACAGGATGTATATCATGGATGCTTACTTATAGATTAGAACCAAAAAAATGTTCCGAATACCATTGTGTACGGTAAGTAACATGTACAAAAAGTAACTAACGCGTTAGAGGTACCTTAGTACCTACTCTTTACCCACATCATAAACAAAGTAAATTTTGAATGGTAGGTACGTTCATCTTTGATGAAATGCCTCTCGACTTTTCATTACCATTAAAGAAACGAAAGAGACCCTTAAGAATTATGCAAAGTCAACCGACTTTGTTTCAAATCGCCATTAATACTCGTGAGAAAAGGACAACCGACGCAAATCTCTGTTCATATATCTATCATTCTGTGAATGCTTTTTGTGACACGTTTCAAGTTATAAATGAGGTTTAATGAATCAGTGCTTGACGGTAATTGAATAGAAGATTAAATAAAATGGAATGGAATGACTAGGTACTTTTTTGAATAGGTAACTAAGACAAGTGTGCTATTAAGTAAAATTAGGATAACTAATTGACAAAACAAAAGCTCTGTTGTACATAAAGGTTGCCAACACTAGAGGTGGTAACCACCTTCCAGATAACCCCATTCGAAATATACCTATACCTTCATCGATAGCTACATTTTCAGGTTAACGTGAATAAATTTTTGTATAAAGTGCCGTCATTCAGTCCAATGTTTTTATAGCCCAATATAATTATTTCCTTATAGCCCACAAAAAGAAAATCACTGCAAAATAAAAACTGCACTAGTTAGCATCCAATCCGCATACAGCCGACTTAATACTTAATAACAAACTGTGCTCATACAGTCTCCAGATATCCATAATTAAATTCTAGTTAGGAAGTAAGGACGCCTGAGGCACAGAGTTGCTTTTCAGAAATGAAATTTAACAATTCACGTCAAGTTCCAACTAGTCAGTGAAACCCTAAGTTAGAATAATAGAACAAGAATAATAGAGTAGGATTTGACGTCTGCCGTCCATTGTCGTGTATGTAAAACAAAGACTTTTGTGTTGAAGCAAACGCCGTAGAAACAAATAGGTAGTTTCTTGTAATATTCAATAGAAATCCGGTGTGCACAATAACCTTATTTTCTAATAAACATTCTAGATTGCGTAGGAGGATCAAAGAGTAATTTTATAAAAAATAGCCTACCTGCGTCTATCTAATCGCTGGTACTTCTTTCACACAAATGTTCGTCGCACGAACGTTCATCGCAAAAACGTCAAAATCGAAACACAATTATTGTAAACAAAATTAAAAGTCTACAAATGATTATAAGAGCCTCTATATTGTAAAGTAAACTTGTATCATAGCAAATTCTCTCATCAGTTTTATGCTAATTTAGAGATAAAATAATCGCGTGCAATGTAGACACTATAAAGAAAAATGAGCGGCGAACTATGGCAAAGCAGCACGCTGTCACATGAAATTCAAATTTCTGAGTGATGCACCTGTAGTCGTTACAAACTCGTTTAGTTATACGTGCATTACGGGCGCGCCTCAGATATCACCGCGTCACTGCGCAAAAGAGAAATTTAAATTGCATTTCGTTTAATTTTGCACTGATTAGAGTGTGCGGGAAACCTATCATGATGGTTTTTTCTGGACATTTAAAAGGGATAAAGTTTAATGAAATTTTAGTAACTTCAGCAGGCGTTTTGTATTATTTTAATGCTTGCGCTCAGTTTGCGTCATTGTATAACTGGACAGGCACAAGTATCTTGTTAATGTAATTTTTTCGTTAATTATCAGCCCCAAGAACATACAAAGGTTAGATAACTTGTAGATCTTTAATTCTGAGTGATTCTTGCGATTATAACGCTTTTTTGTCCTGACAAACTCTAGAAATATTTTTTTCATATTCGGAAAGTGAATGTATATTTAAACTGAGCAGCGGGTTAAAAACACTCCGTTCCACCCTAGGGTGGAAAATAATTTAAAAAATAGAACTGAATTTGGTCACATAGTCCAGGGGTGGCCAACTTGTCTAGGGCTGCGATCGACTTTAAAATTTCCTGGTATATTGAGATCAACTTAAAGCATTTTCATTTTTGGGGTATTTTTCACTACAAAAACGCCGCAACCGCTTCCCGCACCGTTCTGATGCTACTTGCTTTGCTACCACAAGCAAAGGACCTTTTGTTATGTCTCTCGCGATTGACTGCACTGTCTCCAGAGATCGACTGGTCGATTGCGATCGACTTGTTGGCCACCCCTGACATAGTCAACCATAGAGTTACCTCATCCTAGACTTTGTGCTGTGTGTGCCGTATACAGTTTTGAGTTGATTTTGTATTAACCTACTTAAAATGAATATAAAAATAAAACAAAAATATCAAACAAAATAACAGAAACAATAAAACTACGCTCTCATTCGCCTCAACCAACTACTTCAGGAGAGTGTCTGCCATATGGAATTCACCGTCTAATCACAGACCAATGAATATCTTCAACTTTTACAGAGCCAAATCTGTCATCATATCAAACTGTATAAATATTCCAAGCAAGAATTTAACTTTAAATTTCACAAATGTTTAAATTTTTCAATTAAATTGAAATAGGTAGGAAAGTATTATAAATATAAGGTCTAGTACCTATGTAGTTACTACATGTGTTTTTATAAATTTAAATTTTGAAAAAACTAAGCCTTTTTTTATTTTCCTAATATTCTAAATGAAAAGTAGAGTGTTATACACGGGTAAAAGTCATCGATGCCATACTCGAACTATAGCCTCCCTCGCTATGCTCGGGCGTCTAAATATCTCGTATGGGAATTGCTTCCTTTTGACCCTTGTATAACAATCTACTATACTTTAAATTCAAGAAGTTTTTTTCATATTTTATTGCTTTTTGGGTGGTACTATCGATTACTCGGTACAACTGTACAACAATCGATCAGAGGGCTTTTGTTGTCTTTTCGATTAAATGGCCCATCAGCCACATGGGGCGTTTCAATCATTATGGCTCTTGAGGGTTTGGCGCTTTCACTTGAATGTCTTTCTCAAGTCATAAACCTGAGTCCAAATTGATATTGTTATAATAACAACTACACCTTGTATACGTATCTAAACTGAGCAATGAAAATTAAGAGTAAATTGAAAATGCTTTTTATTTCAAAACGGGTTGGCAGAAGTCTAGCCAATTAGAAATCATACTTTACTCCTACTTCATACCAAACAACCAAAACAAAATATAAATCCGTATTTTAAATTGTCCATAAAAATCGCGAACGCTGCAAAGTCAGTTAACAGCACGCACGAATAAATATTACGAAAATCTTTTTTTAGGGGCCATAAAACCCAAACAGCCCGCGGAAAACCGAACACGCGCCATCATTGATACTTAATCGTGCATAATATTTGGCATTTTCGTGAAATTTGCATCATCGTTTTGCGTCAAAATGTCGGATACCTACGAATCCCCTCACAGTCACCAGTCTTTTCCATTTTCAAATGTCGGGCCGAAGCTGCGGCTCAAGTGTTCCGTCAGAATAATATTTGAATATTTTAACATAGAACCAGCCAGCCCACCGATAAAGAGAAATATGAATTTTATTTGTTCCCCTAATCGGTGATAAATCGACGTTAAGTTTATCATTCCTAACATTTAACTAATTCCATGAAATTGAGATATCTACTGTTATATACTTATATTTTTTACAATTTAGATAGTTGTACAAAATAAATTATATCCCAATCGCAAAGTGGATGTCTTTATCATAAGCTCTATTTAGCTTCGAGTCAATGGCATTGGGAACTCTACAAAACGATTGATAATTGATAATCTATTTCACTTTATGAATACCCAATTTATTTCCACTTAAATTTAACGGAAAAACCGACAATATTGAAAGTGAAAACGAACTGCACTATGCGGCAAAAAGTTGTTTAGCCTACCAATTTGGTATGCAATGTCGCGAACGCTGGCGCAGCTAGCCTATTGCAGCTTTAATGCGCTGCGGTTTGGATTCGGTCCACGTATGGACTCCACCATAAAAGTGGTCGGTCCAGCACCCAAATTGTTTTCGACCCACAAACTGACACGGTACAGTTAACACGGTAAAACGGGAAAATTTACTAACACCCTAATGGAATGCGCTGATTATGTTGGTTGATTAATTAAAGAATAAAGAGAGGAAGATTTTTTTCTTAGGGCCCTATATCCCTCAAGTGGTGCCCTCATCTAAATAAATTTATTGCTCGCTAAGTACATAAATGTATCAAAAATTCACAGTTATGTACAGATTGAAGCTATGATTCCATAGTTTATTTACAAATAATAACCTCAGTAAATATATAGTACATTGTAGTAGTATTCGGCACAAGTGCATTAAAGTGGCCATTATTAGATTTTTCATAATTTTTAAATTAGGCGCAAATTTGACGCAATTTTTTATAAAACAATGACTTACATAAGCTAAATAAACCCAAAATTAAGTAAAAGCTAACGGGCTTCTCAAAATTTCGCCCGGTTATTTCGCCACCAAGTGTTAACAAACAAATTAAAAGTTGTTTCACAACTTGGGTCATAATTGGACGTTAACATCATAGATACCATCTTTAATGTTTTGTTGTGGCTTTTTTTCCATAGTTACAAAATTTACATCTTTCAACGTTATAATGAAAATGAGTCTATATTTTCTTTTCCTCCCGTTTGAAAGCCGTTTGATCAATAATTAAAGGTGTGTTTTTGTTTATTAAAATACTATCTGCCGCTCGCAACTTCGTCAGCGTGGGAAGTTTGTTTGCTATCTCCTGGGAACAGCACTTTTTTTCTAGATGGAAGATACCCTATGTCAGGGTCCATGGCGAACCTGTTTGTAACAACGTGCCATTATTCTAAAGAAATCTTTAATGAGGTCCTAAACGTGCCATCAAAAAATAATGTTGACTTTGTGATTATTGGAAAAATAGGTAATAATAATAAATACTATCAACTCAAAAGTCTTTATTTAAGTACTACAAAAAATAGGTATATTAATGTTTTAATTATACGCGTAATTTAAATTAATTACTTCGTTCGTAAGTTTTTCGTAGTGCATAATTAATTTTGTGATTGGTGACGTGCCCAAAATATTGTGTCGCGTGCCAATAATGGCATGCGTGCCAATACTGGCACGCGTGCCATTGGTTTTCCATCCCTGCCCTATGTCCTTTTCTATATCCCTGACAACGTGTATGCAAAATTTCATAACGATCGGTTGAGTAGTTAAGACATGAAGGCGTAACAAATACATAAACAAACGGACTTTCGCATTTATAATATTAGTAAGGATAAGTAAGGATTACGCATTCACAATGTGTAGCTATAACTGCGCATTTTAACATAAACAATAATATTGATGACTTTCCGATAATAATTATTAAAATCTTTTTAATTTGTTCATGTGAATGTTTAGAGGGCTCTACACTCGCGCCGCGAACCGCGGCCGCGAATCACGGGCGCGGTTTGCGCATGAAAACGGTGCAAAAAATATAGCTCTCCAGAATCGCGCGTGAACCGCGGCCGCGAATCACGGCAACATTAGTTCGGCACACAAGTTCTTTGACGCGGACCAAAAAACCGCCACCGGACGGGGAACGCCGCGAAGCGCGAATGCGAAGCCGCGAAGCCCATACGCGAAGCCGCGAAACCCTCCACACTCGCGGTTCGCGGCCTTCGCGGGCTTTCGTGGCGCGAGTTTGGAGCCCTCTTTTAATTTTCAATATCTTGATTTAATTTATTGGTATAGTTAATTCATTTACTATACAGTCATTTGTCATGCTTAGTCATTTTCTAAACTGTTTTAATACGTATTTTATATTTTGTTTGAGAAAATGTGTCTACATCGAAATAGTAAAACCTTTTTAGAAATATAAGGAGATAAGACAAAGCTACTGAAAATCTAAAAGCTGTAGAAATTCTAACTCAATTTTGATACAGACGTGCTACAACAGAACTCTAGTGTTATTATTCTACTAGTGATCACCCGTGACTTCATCTGCCTGGACAGTTTAATTGCTATCCCTTGGGACTGTACCCCTGACAACGTGTATGCAAAATTTCATAATTATCGGTTCAGTAGTTAAGACGTGAAGGCGCAACAAACAAACGGACTTTCGTATTTATAATACAAACATCAACTTTGTCTAGGGATACCAGGTGTTATTTTCATACAAACGAGGTAACTTTGAAGCCATGCTTTCCTGCCTGGGATGTACTGTGCTGTGATCTGATGGCAGCTATCCAGGGAGTGAATGGAGGAGATTCAGATCGCCATCACACCTCCAACTGATCTGACCAGCATTCTAAAAACGTAAAGGACATGTTTAAAAAAACCGCGAAAATAGCATGAAAATGTATGGAAATCCTCAAACTGAGAACTCTGACCCATTAATCTTTTAGAATGCTGATCAGATCAGTTGAGTGTGTATAGCGATCTGAATCTACTCCATTCAGTCCCTGGATGGCCTTCATCAGCTTACAGCACAGTACATCCCTGGTCTTCAAAGTTACCTCGTTTGTATGAAAATAACACCTGTAGTATCCCTAGACAAAGTTGATGTGTATATTACTAAAGCAGGATTATAAGGTATTTCCATTAGATGTGAAATTGTGAATACTTACCCGAAATTCCTAAATTCATCACACAAAGAGTAATTCCCGTAGTCATCCATGATTATGAACATTCCTGTATTTATTGTCCTCAAATGCGGAATTTTTTTCTGTATTCTAAGAATAGCGTACAGATGGGGCATGGAATTCCATTCAATGATCCAATAATAGGCTCGGTTTTACTTCGGCCACATCCTAATCATAAACTAAACCATAACAACCGCTGCAATAAAGTAAGAATAAAAAAAATAGTTAAGCAAAAACATTTTTGAGAGATTTTCATTATCATGATTAACCATATTTTCATTAAAAATGGTTGGTACTTATGTTGACTAGTGGCTCTGTTATAGAGCTGTAGACTTTGTTTGATATTTTTCAAAATGGCTGAAATATGATTTGCCCCTTATCTCCGCCATTTTGAAAAAAATCCTTAAACTGTATAAACAAAAAAATATATTAATTTATTATAGAACCAGCCTTTCTAATTTCAAAATCTATCTCAATCGCTTTCAGGATGTAACACATTGATGCTTCTTTTTGGCACGAATAAAAACTTACCTAAGAAATGCAGCAATGTGTCATATCCATCTGTCAAATGAAAGCGATTGCGATAGATTTTTAAATTAGACAATTAGCCCCCTGATCACAAGATTTCACGAGAATTGGTTGAGAAATGCGACCTGCCCCCATACACAACAACAACAACAACTACAACCTCTTATAACTTGCCAGTTTTCTGAATGGCTATCAATGCGTCTCTTTTATTTACTATACAGCAAGAAAGAGGTGTAACTATAGCAATTCATAAGCCTGGCAAGTTTTAAGAGGTTGTAATACCCCCCCTGTAGAGGAGAACAAACGGACAGCCGGACAGACTACGAAAACATTTTTGCCCAACATCGCTCGCGCTTCGCTCGGTCAATAAGTGAATAAATGTATTTAAGATACACATAGTATTCACATATATTCAGACTTATATTATAAATACGAGACGGCAGTAAAGTGTATTTTGCATTTTTTATTCGAGCTTTGGGCTTCAGCAGTTGGAAACAATCGGAAAGTATTTACTCCATTTATATTGCGTATATTTACCCAAGAACCATAAACGTAATTTAATTACAGCAAAAGGCTGAAAGTTTCAGTAAGTTCGGACGAAATGTTGTTAAATCCACAGGTAACTGAACTTTTGCTTGGGACTTGAATAAACAGCTGGAGGACTGTTGTAATAAATTTAGGAAATGAAATCAAAATTGCTAAATAATTAAAAACGGATCGTTGACTAGGTACAGTTCAAGCTAATAACATTTTTTCCCCACTGCTCAAGTAAACTGCCCAACTGTGAATAGTTGAGCAGAGGGGAATCCCCAATACTCAACCGTGAGTGCTCAACTGCGGATAGTTGAGCAGTGGGTCATCATCTCATGATCTAATTCATCATCATTCTGATGATCTCAAACTCTCTCAGCGACATTTTTCCGCTATTTCTGCAAATTTCATAGAGGTTACTTTCCAAACTAAGTAGGTAACACGTTTATCAAATACACTCCTCATTTCAATGTCATAAAAAAAATTTGCACACGTAATTCAATTGTAGCATTAATTTTGTAATAAGTCCACCAAATTATTATGTGTATTATGTACCTGCTAGTATAAAATAATATCAAACAGTTTGATGTTTATAAAGGACTCGTCAAATATACATGAAACATCTAATTTCAAAGTTAACTATGAAAACGGTTACATTTTCTGAGAAAATTTGTATTTTGAATAATGAACACTTCGCTATTCTAGCGAGGGTCATTGCAAAGGTAACTAAAGGAGGGTCGCAATTCACCAACCAAGGGTCTCGATTCTGCCAAATGTTAACTAAACAATCGTGTCTCAATGGTGTTTCAATGGCGGGATGTTACAAAAATTACTCCGCTTGGTGGCGCTACTGCTGCTGGAGACCTTTGTAAGGGCATTTATCCCCAATTTGCACATTTATTTTAAATTATATCAAAAAATTATTGATACTAATAAACAATTATTATAGAAGTTAGACAAGTAAACGAATTAAAGATTGAAGAAAACCAAAACTAAGATGTTAATTATAAGATACCACATAATAATATCAATAATATAGATTGTCCAATTGTGCCTCACAGTTTTGATTGCATACATAGAAACATTAATAATTGTAACCTCAAACCAGTTTGAAATAGTTTCACGTCAAACGGGGTGGGTATGTGCCGCGTAGGTGACAATGTGCAATGGGGCACTTGTCTTGATATTTGATCAATTTCCGCTTTATCTGTGATTATCTTCATGTGTTTATGGCCTAAATGTTTTCCTTATGCTCTTTATGATTTTTTTGGCACTGTGTTATATTTAAATGGTAACACTAAACACGCACCAGTTTGCCAGAAGTTTTGAAGTGATAAGTCGAGTTTTGCTATAAGTGGTTAAATTTTGATTGTGCAAAAAAAACTATCATATGTAGCGTAATCAAGGTATGTTTGAGTAAAAGTACAGTTAATTGTTATCTAAATGCATTAATAACAATACAAAATATAGTGTATAAAATCGAAGACAAAAAAATATTTTAAAGAACGCAGGTGAAAATGTGCCACCACCATACTGATAGTGTTGTTACATCTCTTTGCTGAAATTCTACTATTAGGTAGGTAAGTACTTACTATGTGATGTAATTGTCGTCTCGTCCTCGTCAGAACCGTTTTAAATTTGTTTAATTTACTTAAAAACCTTATTAAACCTTATTTTTGTTATAAAATGTTTCATTTCACCTTCAGGTACCTATTATAATAAGCAAGTAAAGTTAATTTCATAGCTATAATATTCAATCGAAAAACGATAACTTATTGAATGAGCAAAAGTACGAAAATTTCTACCACTGAATTTTTTTTTTTTCAGGCAACCCTATTTTTTTTCTTTCTCACACGAAGCGTATTGGCCTAATTTTTAAATACAGGTAGGTGTCATTGTGCATTTCGTAATAGTTTTAGAGATATTCAAAGAATTGTATACTGGCACATTGTCACCCCACCATGGCAGGCGAGAATGTGTCATCAAAAATAATTATTTTATCAATATTTATAATAGATAGGTGGTATTTATCATAATAATCTTGTAACTAAACGTTTAAAGAGCTAGGGTGAATTTTTTACTTTGGCGAAAGGTTCATTTTCTTGTTTAAATAACCAGAAAAGTGTGAAAAGTGGCACATAGTCACCCCGTTCGACGGTAACATATTTAGGACTAACTATTGATGAATATTTCTCATGGAAAAAAAACACAAAGATTATATTTGCAATAAGCTGAGATTACTACTGGGAAAATGTTATTACCTTAAATATAAACTATGTAAATGTGCTTAAATGTATGTACAAGGCTCTAGTAGATTCGGTGGTATCATACGCTTTGATAGTTATGGACTTACATTTAAATCTCATATAGCAAAAATAGAACAACTTCAAATTAGATTCTTAAAACTTCTTGTAAGTAATAAAACTAAAAAATGTTTAAAAAAACAAAAAACCGACTTCAAAAAACCTACCTCTAAAAAGCAAGAAATAATATTCGTAATAATAAAAACACGTCTATTGAAGTCGGGTGGGGCTGGAGTACAAATTCCTTTTTTTTATTCTAAAAGCCCCACCCGACTTCAATAGACGTGTTTTTATTATTACGAATATTATTTCTTGCTTTTTAGAGGTAGGTTTTTTGAAGTCGGTTTTTTGTTTTTTTAAACATTTTTTTATTTTTTTATTTTTAGTGTAGGTACCTTTTGTATTAGGTAGTGTAGGTATATTATTTAGGTAAAAAAATCGGCTCGGCCAACCGTGAGTGAATCGCGGAGAAACATACATACATGCGGGTCAAACTGAGAACCTCCTTTTTTAAGTCGGTTAAAGAACTACACTCAAGATATCCCTTTTCCAACAAAAAAATAATTATCTTATTTAGTTCATAAACAAAGAAGTTATACGACTGATCATCGAGGTAGTTCACACAGAAGTCGCTAAGAAATCATACTATTTTCGTACTTTTTTCAAGATTACTTGAAAAGTACTGAACGATTTCAAAATTTTAAAAAATGGGACCAATTTGGGAGTTTACCTAATGTCATAACGTTTGAATCATTTCAATCGGTTCAGCCGTCTTCGAGTAATCGGTGTACATACAAAAAAAACCGGACAAGTGCGAGTCGGGCTCGCCCACCGAGGGTTCCGTACAGACCTACATCTATACATAAAATAAAGCTATAGAAAAGTTGTGTCGATACAAAGGAAATATTTTGAAAAAAAGTGGTTGGTAGTTATTAGTTTTTTATATGAAAACTGTACTACGGAGAGTTCAAGCTTTATCCCAGGTTCTACCTACCGGAATTATGTGAAAAATTGCTTAGTTTATAAGTTGGACTCCAAGCTACCAAACTGTAAAAAAATACCATCAAAATCCGTTCAGCAGACTGCTATATATCGATAACCATTTGAAATCCTTTGCCGCCACGTAGAAAATAACCCTTCCAGGGATTACGACAAAGAATTGACCACGGGCGAAGTTTGAAATGGAATAGTACATTACTGCAGCGGCACTCAAGACAGGCATTGAAGAACATACGTTAGTCCATCAATGCCTAGTTGCGGCCAAGGCTTGTGTAGTACTTTTAAACTTTTAACTTTTTAGTTTTAAAAATTTTAAGCTTTTTATTTTAATTTTAAATTACTTACAGTAATTGAAAAAAGAAAATAAAGAATTAAAGTGGAATGTGCACATAAAGGCCTTTCATTTGATACACATTTTGAAAAAAAATCCGGTTTTTTTCATTTATTTCCAGTTTTTTATTTTTTTTCCAGTTTTTTGGAAAGTGCTCATCAAGGCCTTTCATTTGATACCCATATTGCAAAAAAAATTTTTTTTTGTTTTTTTTTCAGTTTTTTTGGAATGTGCTCATCAAGGCCTTTCATTTGATACCCATATTGCAAAAAAAAAATTACCTTTCTTTTTAATTTTTTTTTTTAGTTTTTTGGAATATGCTCCTTGATGAGCATATTCCAAAAAACTTTTCAAAAAACTTTCATTTGATACCCATAGGTATTGAAAAAAATTTTTTTTTCGTTTTTAATTTTTTTTATCTTTTTGGAATGCGCTCATCAAGGCCTTTCATTTGATACCCATATTGCACCAAAACAGTTCTTTTTCGTTTTTATTATTTTTTTTAATTTTTTGGAATGTGCTCATCAAGGCCTTTCACGTGATACCAGTATACCGAATATTAAAAAAATTATTTTGGAATGTGCTCGCTCATCAAGGCGACATTTGATACCTATATTGCAATTTTCTATGAAAATCCATTATAACACGTTAGTAATGGATTCTCATACAAATATTGACGGCGCGGTTTAGGTCTGTCCGTAAACTCTGATTTAGCACGAAGAAGGTTGTCAAAATAATGTTCGAATTTCCAAGCATTTTTGAGAAAAAATAAAATAATTACAAACCCACCGCACCTGTATAAAATACAAGTACTGTTGATTGTCAACAGATGGCGCTGTATATCGATAGTACACTGTATAATGTTCTGTGAAATGGTTTTATCTATCGCAATGTTATTAGAGAAAATGGGTGTATTCCAACAGGACCCTTTGGTTGTGTGAAGCCGAGACTTTTATTGTAGTGGTGGCTACCTCGGCTGACCTTACCGAGTAAACTGTCTTGATTATACTTGGTGCCAAATGCTCCAAGCAACATTGGAATGCGATGCACCCGCATTTTAATGTAAACTGAAACAATCTACCACTGAACTATTCAACACTTGACACTGGCAAAAATTACTTCCAAGAAGAAAGTAGATTGCCAAAACAAAAATAAGAAGAAGAAGACCCCCTGTCATACAGCGTGACACACCGCCATGTTGCGAAAATATTTAGAGCCAAATTTATTACTTTTTAATTTTATTTTTAAAAGTAATTGACTATAACAATATTTGAAAGGATCTGAATAATTAATAATAATAAATATTGATATTTTTAAAAGAATTAGTGGCGCGATTAATCCAAAAGTAATTAAAAGTTAAACTATGACCGCGCAATGCCGCGCATACCGTTGTTTCACCAAGATGATTAATAATTACGTATTTTAATGACCATATTTTATTATGATTTAATTACAAATATACAGTTTTCAGATTTATTCCTGTAAGTGTAGTATAAGACGCTATTACCTGCCAAATTTCATAGTTCTAGGTCAACGGTAAGTACCCTATGAATTTTGATTCCTTTGAGAGTATCGAAAATGCGTTTTTTGCGCCCTAAACGGCAGTATCTTTTTTTTACGTTAATTTAGAAGTTTGATTTTTTTACAGCTTCAAGGGCCCGTAGACCTTAGTATATGGTTTAAATTTCAATTCGATACCTCCACGCGATTCCGAGATAAAGGGTCTTGACAGACAGACGGACGGACAGACAGACAGACGGACAACAAAGTGATCCTATAAGGGTTCCGTTTTTTCCTTTTGAGGTACGGAACCCTAAAAACAAAAAAAAACAAAAAAAAAAAGCGTCGAATTGAGTACCTCCCTCCTTTTGAAGTCGGTAAAAATAGATATAAAGATGATTATTAACAAACTATTTAAAAATTTTAATGTACTACCGGCAAGTATTAAACATAAATATATCTTTTTTCAACACACTTGCTCGTAAAGTAAGCCCTAATACATCGCTTTTAGGGCCATAAACCGAACTATAACAAACGCGTGCAATAATATATAAAACACTAGTTGGTTATAGAACTATCCCTACAAAGTTAAATAAGTACCTTACTGCAAATTCTATGCCAGTAAACAGAGCATTTTCAATTTAACCGGGTAATACAGTTATTTTTTTAATAACAACAAAGAGGTTTTATGCCGCTGAAAATTCATTTGCATTTTTGGAATAAATAAATGTGTAGGTCCTTAATTAAGACAAACAAATATTTATTATTATCAAATTATTCTTAATTTATAATATTTTGTCATAAAATATTAAAATATTAGCATTTTATCACCTAAATTTATAATTTTGAAGTAGGCTGTATGCTCACTAACCCCTTTGTTTGCTAAATATTCTTGTATTGGTCGTGTGAAAAAAACAAAAAAAAACCTGCGCGCCTTTTCTCATCATGATTATCATTCTGTTTTTGTTGTATTTGTTGCTGTGTGGTAAATTACTTTGTTTTTTCCTCGCAAATGTGTTGAAAAACGTCGTATGAAACTCGTGAGCTCTTACTTATTGCACACACGGCTAATTTACGCCCTCGCCTGCGGCTCGGGCTGCAACCCACAGCCTTGTGTGCAATAAGCAACCTAAGCTAACTTGTATCATAATGTACTATTATTGAACAACTTTGATGTTCGGGAGCGTTTGATACCGTTTAATCACGGCCATTGCACCAGGGCAGTAATTCAGGGAAAATTTGTTGTGCCCAAAGTAACTAGTTCATATGGAGATAGAACCTTGAACAAAATGCTTCTGTGCCTATTAAACTCATTGCCCAACGAAATAGTTACTTTAAAAAAGAAAAACGTATTTAAAACACACTTAAAGAAATATCTAATAAATTTTCTTTAATCTATTGTTACTAGATGTAAAAATAATACCGAACTAAACAAATGTACTCCTTTAAGTTAACTTATAGAAAGCTAATTGTACTTACACACAAAAAAAAGAACAGCTTCAAAATCAAATAGCTCTAAAAAGCAAGAAATAATATTAAAATCGCAAATTTTAATAAAAAAAAAGCGTCTATTGAAGTCGGGTGAGTCTAAGTAGAGTGAAACGTCCTTGCAGACAAACCATATATTTGGTTTTGTGAGACTTATATTTAAATAATGTCAGTGTAATTGTAATTGCAAACTCATAGAAAACAACGAAATGACAGGTCTACATCAACACTAGCGCCAAGTTACTGGTAGTGCGCCGACTGGTGGACGATTTATGAATCAGCAAAATTATCCTGCCATTGTATTGCTTCTATACACAGTTCCTGTTATGGGGTATTTATAGGGGTTTATTTTAAGGGCGATTTGCTTGGCGACTTTAGTTGAACATACCCCGAATTTCATAAGTCTGTTGCTAACAATTCTCGATTGAAATTGATTGAAAGTAAGATAGTTGTCACATTGGTTCTTACTAAAGCAGCAATGTCACTGCGATTTCTGTCAGAGTTGATTGCAACAAAATCACAAAATCAGCCCACTGGTCTTTTATCGAAAATCTCTTGTGAAATCAAGTCGCAGTACTATTGAAACACAACTGAGGCGCAATTGTTACGTTAATATGAGCAGAATCGAGGTCCTGGTTTATTTATTAATGAGTCGTAAGCCTCCGTCGGAGACATCATCCAAGATTTACTGCCGAATTAAACTCATAAATAAAGATTGCTGTGCAGTGATATTGATATAGTGGGTAACGAGTTTCACAATCAACAACGTTACGGGTTGTTGCCAACACAGTAATTAATGAACTCACTACACCCACTTTAATTTCTTCCCAATTTCAACAACCATTTTTGAAGTGAAAACTTCTTTAGCGGCGTTGTACGCTTTTTTGGAATTGGGAAAAAATGCTAAACTCGCGTCAGTAAGAATCACGTGGCTGATCGAAAATGCGTAAGACGGATGTGACGGATGGAGAGTAAACGTCTGGCGGCGGAAGTATCCCCCTCTCTTTCTACGGGGCGCATGGAAATTGGTGGTGCGTCATTTTAAGACGTAAACACTTGTGTCACCAGCTAATTTTGAGAATGGAACTAATAGCAGCGATCTCTTCGGTGAAATCATAGACTTATTTATACTCTGTGACTATTAGTTTATATCGTTGAATGCGTGCATGTAGAAATTAAAAAGGCCACTGGCGCGAAATTTTTAGAATTTTTATCTAATTACAAACTGATTGAATGGTGTAACTGTATAGTAATAGGAAAGAAATAATTTTAATCATTTGCCGCTAATTTCAAAACAAAAATGCACAACGTTAATATTCAAGTTTTCACTTCTGCCGGCACTCCCGGAGTGCAACCTGATTTTTACTTATTTTCTTTTACGCAGTAAATAAACACGACAACACCAGTATTGTGCATAAATGAATTGAACATTTTGGTTAAATTTTTTCAATAAAGTAATCAAAGAGCTCCCAATCAGTAAAATATTGCTGCGTCCGATGACAAAAAATGTTCGCGAAGCTGAATACAGAATGAACCAATTAACCATGCAGTATTGTTACACGTATCATCCATTTTTGTCGACTCTTTAATGCGGTCACATTCACGCGCGGCCTATTCATTATCTTGAATACGCAGAAACTGCTACAATATGTAACGAAACTGCTTAAAATTATAACAGCATCGTTTTCATGGCGGCAAGTCGATCCGAAGTTCGGTGCAAATTTTTATGAGCGTCGCCCCACCACGACACACTGGGGACTCACGGCTTTGAAACGACTGGTAGTCAAAGAGAAATGGAGATTTTCCAGTTACAAATGTGGAAATTGTAGGTTGAGGCTGTATTTCTTCGTGGATTACTTTCGCGAAAGCACAGTAACGTGCGTACCGGAATTTTTATTACGCGCGACTCCCAAAGGTACAGTTCCGCGACAGAGATACATTCGGATCATTATGTTTTGTAGCTACTGCGAGGAGAAATATGACTTAAAATAAAGGGACGCAGGAATGACTCCGTCGAGTATGGCATACGTGATTAAATTTCCAGATTCTTATTGATTGCCCATAACCAGAGAGAAACATTTATAGTTACTGAAATATAGATGTATGGCTCAACTGTGTAAACATCAAAGTTTCATCTTCAGTTGTATTAAAAAAACATTATCTCAATTTGGTGGATGCTAATAGTTATTTATGCAACTGTAATATAATAGGTACCTAAATAAAAAGCTTTATCTAAAAATAAAATAAAAATAAATAAAAAAATAAAAGCTTTATCTACAGCCATTTTTTATTTTATTTTTAATTGGGAAACAAACAATATTTTAATACATATGGATAAAAACATCCATGATATTTATCTTCAACAAATGTATCCTCTATAAAGGGTTTTGACTTAACTTTAACCTTGAACTTGACTTTGAACTTGAAGATGACTTTTAACCTTGATCTTGAAGTTGATTTTGACCTTGAATTTGACTTTTATTTTGACTTTGACTAACTTTCCTCCCCCTACTCGTTATTTTATCATCCGAACGAGTGCTATAATGTTGTACTGAATTTTATAATGTAACTCGTCGGGCGAATATTGTGATTACTATGACACTGGTAGTTATAATGTTTGCAGTAAGCTAACTATTTCAGTACAACCCTTTACAGAAGATTTAAAGGATGGGTGTAGATAAAAATATTTTTTGGAGTACATACAATGCCTGAGAAATATATTAAATATAGCCCCATACTCGTAATACTATTGCAGTGTTTATCGGAGCAGTCGTCCGACATCAGAAACATATCTGACAATATAATCAATCAATTTTTGAAGTGAAAACTTCTTTAGCGGCGTTGTACGGTTTTTTGTAATGGGGAAAAAATGCTAAACTCGCGTCAGTCAGTCAGGATCACGTGACCCTGATCAAAAATTAGTAAGACGCATGTGACGGATGGAGAGTAGACAGCCGGCGGCGGAAGTATCCCCTCTCTGGAAAATGGCGGCGCGTCATTTCAAGACGTAACCACTTGTGTCACCATAGCAACGCGCTAATTTTTTAATTCAATGTCAAAATTCTAGATTTTCTATCAAGCTATGGATAAGACTTTCGTACAATACTGTTCTGTATTCGTTAATTCAAATGCAGAGTAAATTCGTAAGACGGCAAGTCGTGCAAAATTATTCCCTTACCCTTCCTAAATATCAAAAATGCACAACGTTAATATTCAAGTTTTCACTTGTGCCGGCACTCCCGGAGTGCAGCCCGTTTTTTTTTAAATATTAACAATATTACTCCAATTGAACAAAAGTCTAGCGTATCAAAGAAAACCGATAGCTTAACGGAGCTTTCGAAGTACGACCATACCGCTTAACTCAATTATGTACTTATCCGATTTCTAAAAGCTAATCTAAAACTTTTTGTTATAAAGCCGAGCCTTTCGTAGATAGCTAAACGGCGACGGAGACGGTAACTTTCGCCTAACAGCATTAGCTCTTACTAACATAATTATTAAAATACTAAATATAAATGATGAATAAAAAAAATTTTCTTTTCAATTTTCCTTATACATTTTTGGTCTAGGTAAGTCATGAGTTTAGAGGTAAGTAGACAACAAAAAAAAACAAGTAGACCAAAAATGTATAAGGAAAATTGAGAATTAAATTATGTTTTAATAATTATTTATATTTAATTATTATATTTTCTAATGAATTTGTCTTTGTTAGCTCCATTCTTCCAATATTAAATATACCAAGATGCTTTGAGCAAATTCCTACTCTTATGCATCTACATAGTATATACTTGTATGCTTTAAAATTTAATAATTGAAGTCGCTTATTTGTGTTATTAAATTAATGGCTTCATAAGTATTATCATGACTACAGACTTGAATACAAGTTGTTGTACGAATCAAGTTTTATATTATGTTTTATGAAAGTTTTACAGCATTAATAATATGAAATAAGAATTCTCTAATATTTTTCTTAGCTTCTGAAACCTTAATCTCAGTCAGTACACCGCTATTTTTACTATACCCAAAACAAATTTACTAACATTTTGGCGGAAACTTATTAAACTTTTAAGAAAACATGTTTGCAAAACGTTACCATCAAGGCCCACTCTGTCGTTTATTAAGCCCCAGATGAAAACTTTACATCATCATATTTTCTGGATCGTTCACTTAAATTAAAGGTAATTTATAACCCAACGTACACAGGCGGTGCCCGTTGGAGCTTTATTAAGCAAATAAAGTAATGAATTGGCGGGCTCTCATAAACAACGCCAATCCTAAACTTTATTATTTAACGCTCCAACTTTAAATTAAGTAAACGGTTCTAGGTATTTTTGCCTTAATTTCCTTTGACTTGAATACATATATTAAAAGTTACTAGCTAACCTAACTAGATTAAAAGTTTAGCTGTAAACACGACCGATGATAAACAGGTTAGTTCGTTATGAAGTGCCTACCTGGATCAAGTAATATTTCTGTACAAAATTGCTTGTGAACTGCGGGAAATTTGTATTCAACCCAGCAGTGTAACGTTGGTCACTCCATCACGACAAGGACATTTGTATACCTCAATGAATGTGGGCCGAAATTCTACCTAGCAATATCTCTTGAAACATAACTGTAGGGCTCGCGATAAATTGAAACACGTACTAACTTTGGTACTTTCTTTTATTGCGACAATGTTTCCGAGTAGTTTTATTTCGGTTTTTACCGATCTAATATCTCTAATATCTTATATTGTTGCCCAAAGGGATACAGAAAACCAATTCTAGTATACTTTTTCGTTGAAACGCCGTTAGTCATAAATATCTCATTAGTAAGACATAGTGAGAGTAAATAACTCATAGTAAGACTATTACATAGAAAAGAGTAAAATAGATACATAACCACGGTGAAGCGGAAAGAGTCATTATTCTTTCCTTGGTACTATTTAATATAAATTTAACATTGGTAATTATGAATTATCACATTTTTAACAATTTTTTTTACCTAAAATCGTAAGGTTTAGTAGATGAAATCCTCAGACTCGCACTTGGCTGATTTCTTTAGCAGAGAGATTTGAGTCTTGTATAAGAACCTTATTCTCATTGAAGTACTATTGGATAAAAAAAAACTAAATAAACAATGTTTAATATCCTTAGCTTGATGTTCAAAAACTAAACAATTAGGTATTTCAGATAAATATTTCCAGTCTTACAAAAAAAATAAGAACTAATTTATGATAAAATGCTTAGTGAATACAATACTTTGTATCTCCGGATGTTTGCTTCTAGAAAATCGGTAAAATATCTCGTATGTAATGTAATAACTCATAAAATAAGTTTATAACTAATTTATATTTTTTCAGAAAGAACAAAGTTTATTTTATAAGAATTTTGAGCTAAACAAACTACAACAAAACTCATATTTAAGAACAAAGTCGGATTCAAGTTAAATTATCATAATATCTAGTATATTAGAATAATTTAAGAAGAGCTTTCTTGAAGAGCTCTGGGGTAGGTACCTACTTCTAATATGTGAATTACATGTTAATTCTACCAAGCCTCATAAATAAGTTATTTAATTCGGTTTTAATGATTATAATGTATTACTATCACAGAATATATTATAGTACTAACGCTACCAGTGGCGAGGGGTGAAATTATTGCAAAGGTAAGCCGTTCTACAAAAATGTGGTCATCTGTATATGGTTCGGTGGGGTGGGATTTCTAAAAGGTAAGCCGATGGGAATCAGCTTGTATGGACCCCTCGCCACTGAACGCTACTACGACTAACACAGCACATTAAGCTGTCTAATTAACTAGGGGAGGATATTTTTTTTTCACCTCTCCAGCACGAAAAGGGTGCTTTTGGCGCGTAAAAACTCGCAGCAAAATCGACTTTTGCTGCGAGCATGAGGCAAAGTGCTTTTTACCAAAAACTCGCAGCAAAATCGACTTTTGCTGCGAGCGTGAGGCAAAGTGCTTTTTTAATTTCTAACACCTTTTCTCGCTGGTAGAGGTGAAAAGTTGTATGTTTAACACGAGAGCAAATTTTTTGATGTCTCGTGCCTTTAAATCACTCACTGTGCTCAGTAGTCTATATTAGAATCACTCGCTACGCTCGTGATTCAATTCTAGACTACTTCGCTTCGTTCGTGATTTAAAAGTCAGCACTCGCAGCAAAAAAATACTTTGCTCTCTTGTATAACAAATAACTATTGTCGTATTTCGAACCATGTCTCTTTGAAATAAATGTCTAGTCCCTTAAGTAGAACACTCCCATAAAGGAATGGTAAAACCTCATATTATTCTATAGTAAAAAAAGAGTTTATTGTTATTATTTTATTTTATATCTCGTACCCTTAATCCTTTTTTACACGTGGTACTACTGTACTGGTAGTACCACGGTTTTTTATTACTTACCCATAATTTCACGTAAATTTCTTAACCTTTTTTCAATTTGCAAGAAGAATACAGAAGTCTTCTAATGTCTTTATAAATGATCTTATAAAATCAATCAGAAAACTATCATAACAAATGCAGTAGAGCCTATAACAGCAATTTCCACGGTTCATTCAAACAACACTAATTCTGACAAGGTAAACGAGGAATTTAACTGTTACTATTAATTCCACTACAACGTTATTGTTTCCAAGCAATTTGAGTTACGGCCCAAGTTATAATTGCGTTTGAACATTCAAAGATGTTTTATTACATTTACATTTAGATCAGTGAACTTCAATAAATCACTTAACAAAATTAAATTTAAAAAGTGGTTGCTATGACGCAAAAATTTATATCACACTTTTATAAGATAAGAAAAATACTGACAGCATCTTACAATAAATCTTATTTGGGAGAAAAAGAGGAAGAAAAACAAGAAGTAGCTAAAGTTTTTTTTAAATGAATTAATAATAATTATGCATAATTAAAGGCAACCTTACATAATAAGTATATCCTATGATAACAACGGTCCCTAAAAGTTTGGCGATGTCCCAAAACATTACACAATTTAAACAATCCTCATGCGCGGGGAGGCATGAAATTAAAAATATAAATATCGTGAGATACCGCGGCTGGTTAATCCTGCAACCGAGATTATTACAAAACTGTAATCGCCCCCTCGCTGGGCTGAAGCTGAGCCAACACTAACAATAACAATGCGCTCCCCCCGAGCGACATACATACAATGTGAGGGTTACAGCAATGGATCCTGGGGAAAAACCTACTTTATACAGAAGTCAAGAACCTTCATAATATTAATACTCTTTAAAAGGGTATCTACAACAATAAAGAGTGTTGGCATCATCTCTCCTATAAAGCCGAATATGGTATATAGGGACCATCAAACTCAACAACTTTTACTATGGGACTTATGGGATTTTTTCGCGATTTCAGAGTTGATCCCATGGTAAAAGTTGTTCAGTTTGATGGTCCCTATCTACCATATTCGGCTTTATAAGACTATTACCAAACTGCCTGTATAGGTTTCAGTTTCAGTTTCAAAGATTACAGACACTATAGAGATAACTGTAAATAGGTAAAACTAGGTGACTCTGTAAGATGTAAATCTCGCTTTTGTGATATTTAAAAAAAATCGAAATGGCTGTAATTTTTTTTTTCGAAAATTTTCGAAAATCTGATTCGACAAAAAATCTATATAATTATCGAGCCTGCCACAAAATTCCACAAGAATCGGTTGAAAAATGCGACCTGCGTGAGGAGAACTGAGCTGGAGTCTTTCCAGCTCTGTTCTCCAGACACACGAAAGAATTTTTGCCCAAGCTGAAACGGAGAGGCTTCGGTCGCGCTTCGCCTGCGCTTTGCGCTCGCTTGATCAACTAATAAGTTTATCGATCACTAATATATTATATATATATATTAAGAATATAATTAAACACGCGGAATACGTTCAAGCTTATAATAAAAGTAATTCCGCATCACAGTTAGCAAGTTTTTGGACAGCATAAAACAACAAACAACAACGCAACTGTTTCAAAACAACTACAGAACGCCTGTTTATTTAACAAATTTAAATAATTGAAGCTTTAGCAAGTAGGAACAATATTTATTGGTTAAAGTTTCCGTAACTTCCTTTCTCCTCTCAATGTTTCTCTGCAGAAATGTTAATTAAAAACCTATTACAGTGTTTGAAACTATTAAGATACTACAGCTCCGTACATATTTGACATTTGCTTTGTAATTATTATATTCTGTTTTAAAGTCAACTTGCATATTTTAGTTTAGCAGAAACACTTTAATTGAAGATGCCCCAGTTAGCATAATGTTGTTCTAACTAGATCCTAGCGGTATTCCACAAAATTAATTACCATCATAAGGAACTATTAAAGTTCTTTAGGCATTAGCTGCCAAGTGTCCTTCAAACAATAGAATTTCTATCAGGTGCCTGTGGCAGTTAACGTAAGATACTCATTTTACCATATAAATGGAACGCTCAAATCTTGCGTAGATCGATCATTAACCTGTGAGCAGCTTCGCCACTTCGTTGGATCACCTCTTCTGTGACAAATTCGTGTGGCACCGCTGCACATCTGCTCCGACGCCATTATACCATCTCAGATTACAACACTGCGTGGAAGCTAATAAATGACATAATATATCATGATGCATGATCGTTGCTCCAGCGACACTGCAGGTGCGAGATTAAGTTGGTGCGCGGCAATCCTGGCCTGATTTATGCCATGCGCTGTGTCCTAGCGATGTGCTACGAAACTTTATTATGAATCATGATTCATGACTCTTGTTGTGATACCGCGCTGTCAGGACACGTACCAGGAACATACAGAGAGTTTATTCCTGAATACAATGAAATTCTATGCAATAAACTAAAGTAAGTATTATCACTAAGGACAGCTTTCTCGAAACAACTATTTTGACTTAATTATATCTAAAATATTGAGAAACAGAGGCTTACTAAAAGTGACAAAATATAAATTGCATGTAAGTAATCATAAACAATAAAAAGACATCCATGCTCGGCGTTTCCCTACGTGATCGAATTAGAAATGAGGAGATCCGCAGGCGAACTAAAGTAACCGACATCGCTCGAAGGATTGCTCAGCTGAAGTGGCAATGGGCTGGACACATAGCGAGAAGAACCAATGGCTGTTGTGGCGGAAAGGTTCTTGAATGGCGACCGCGCACCGGACGACGCTCCGTGGGTAGGCCCCCGACAAGGTGGACCGACGTGAGGGTGAAGGTCGCAGGAAGCCACTGAATGCGGGCAGCGCAGGACCGATCGTCGTGGAGATCCTTGGGGGAGGCCTATACCCTGCAGTGGGTGTCGTGCTGCTGATATGATGATGATGATGATGAATCATAAACAAAGATTTTTTCTATCTGCATTTATTAAAAGACACAAATACGTTAAACAAAAGACTGGGAAAAGTTGTCTTACATATATATTAGGCTCAAAGACCGGAATCCGTCTTTGAGCGAAAAAAACGCTCACAGCGCGTTTTGGTCACTGCCAAAATGCCACATAGCGAAATTTGATTTGTTCCGGATTCGTCATGTTCCTGATTCGTCGTATTCCAGATTCGCCGAGTTCCAGATTCGACGTATTCCAGATTCGTCGGAATACAGTCAATGACATATTTTTTTATTCATTTATTCAATTATTTATTTAATTATAAGATACAAAAACAGCATAACATAAATTGCATTTTAGTTTATAAATGAGTTAATCTGAAGCATGTTCGAAATAAAAAAAAACAAATACAAAATTCCCACTTATTTTACTGATAATTTGTCCATTTCAATAGTTTATTTTATTGTGAGACCTTTTTTGACATGCGCAACGTGATGGCGAGGCTTGCAAGCAATTTTAAACTTAAAATGGTAAAGCGCCAGTATTATCGATTGTACGTATTACGACGAATCAGGAAATCGGCGAATCTGGAATTCAGCGAATCTGGAATACGGCGAGTCAGGAACATGACGAATCCGGAACAAATCCGAAATTCGTGTAATGGCTCTTATATAAACGCCCAGAACGCGATGTGGTAATCATAGAAACACCACAAAGCGAAATTATTCGCGTCGTGGTCGACATACCTAACAACCACAACGCGTTGTGGAAATGAAGAAAAGCCATGACGCGTTCTGAGTACTAGTCGGTGCAACCACAACAGGGTGGACAGTTCGTAAATTGTCCGAACGCATACAATGATGCATTAAAGCATCGGTCAAACTGGTTTATTCATTTCTTGTCATTTTCGGAGAGTTATAATTATAAAAATTGAGTGCTTAATTATTTTAAGAAAATAAGTTGTAGTTTCTGATGACTAATATTTTGTTTTCAACAATTAGTAGCCTTATTAGGTTAAATATTATGCTGATTTGAAAAAATCAATTGTAATAAAAAACTTAAATTTCCGATGACTAATATTTGTAACAATTATAAGGTTTTTTTTAAATAAAGTGTTTGGCAAAATAGTTTCTTAAGTTTCCTAATTATAACTGATAATATGTTGTCAACAATTTTTTATTTTTTAAATAATGTAATCCTTTTGGCCAACCAATCAGGTATGTCCTTTTATTTAAATGACACGACATGTTTTTTTTCAATTTTTCGTCTACCTACTTAACCTAGTTCAGTACAAAAATATTTCTTAAAGATGTGTATCAAAAGTTTTGAGACTTGTAGAACCCACGCACAGGTATTGCAATTCAGTGTGTGTCGAATTCTCTTTATCATGGTTCCATACGGGCGCATTGTATGCGTCCTGACAATTTACGACCTGTCCGTCGTGTTATGGTTGCACCAACTAGTGCTCAGAACGCGTCATGGCTTTTCTTCATTTCCACAACGCAATATGGCCGTTTGGTATGTTGTCCACGACGCGAATTTTGCTTTGTGGTATTTCTATGATTACCACAACGCGTTCTGGGCGTTTTTATAGGAGTTATAACAAGAATTTCGCGTTGTGGCATTTCGGCAGTGACCAGAACGCGTCGTGAGCATTTTTTCGCTCATAGACCGATTCCGGTCTTTGAGTGTAACATAATTATACATATTATTCTTAAACAAATTCGCTTCGCTCGGTTCACTACCAATAAAATGATGAAAACCTCTACACTCGAACAAAAATAGAACGGTCAATTTAAAGCAACACATCCTAATATTAAACTGCATTGCAGCTGTTATCACCGCTAACGACGCCATGTGAATTGCATTCTGCTGAGCGTCAAATGAATACATGTTTCATACACGAAGTTTACATTATGTGGAGCCATTCCATTCCACCTGTGTTGCAGCAACCCTACAATACTCACGGCTAATATGGGCCTAATCTACCAGGAAAATGGTCACGTTAGACTGTTTTGGGACCCATTTATTATATCGAGCAGGTTTATAGCTGACAATAAACCACCTCTGTTATTGTCGGTCGAGGTATTGTATTGTAGAATGCTATTGTTGTTTTTCTTACAAAGAATATTGTTACACGTTTTCATAATATGACTGAAGAAATTGGGCTTATTCGGTTTTTATCACTTCAGCAGCGTTATAAATATTTAAACTTAGACATTAATTTGAATTCACTTTTTGATTTAAGTGCTTACAACCTAAATATTGGATAGATAGATAGATAAAATGTATATAAGTTTATTTGCTAAAACATACACAATCATATAAGACATAGGTACATTAAATTAATGAAAGAAAAGGACGAATCAAATTGGCATTTAGGTATATACATAAAACAAAAGAGAATCAGAAGAAGGCATGCATGTGTGTGCAGCAGCAAGACGGGTCCAGGCTCGATGTGTGAATTTTGCCTTCAGCAAAAAACCGATTTTCAGCCGTCACCCAGATGAAACGCGAGTAGGTAAGTACCAACAACTGCGCTAGGTCAGGAACAAATGTGTGCGTGTTCGTGAGCGTGGATGTGTATGTGTATGTCTGTGTACACACACAGTACACTCTGTACTGTGTGTGTAAAAAATATATATGAGTTTAAAATTGGAAACAACAAAAATAATAGTAATGAAAATATTGAATAAAATTGATAACTGGGAATAACATTAATATTTCACTCACCCAAAACTTTCATAGCTATTTCGTATTACGAAAGTATTTTCATCTTTCCCTACGCAAACGAAATCCCTAGAGGCCTTAGCAGCGTATAACGGAACGACCGACAATAATTTGTACTAGTTTGCAACGTTTCAAAGATTTCCCTTATTACTTTTCCAAGTATTATGCTGACACAGTATATAAGACATGCGTAGTAATTATGTACAAAGTTCCAACTGAAGCACAATCTTAATACAGGACTGTATGTGCTAGATATTTTGAGTTTAGTAACAATACTCATATCTATTCCACGTCAGCATTTATACTCTTACTAGCTTTCGCCCACGACTTCGTCCTCGTAAATCCTTAGGAGATAAAAAATATCCTATGTTCTAATCCAGTCTATACCTATACTATACCTATGTGTGCCATTCCAAATCCATTCAGGCATATTTGCATGATTGAGTAACAACCAAGCATCCATACATTTAAACTTTCACACTTATAATATTAGTAGGATATCTATATTCCGTTCCTGTTTGCTCTCGGTCCTGCCCCGTTCCTGTACCCGTTCTTTCACTCCTTTAGGAGTTGAATTTCAAAATGTCCTTCCTTATTCCTTGTATGCACCAAAAGGGAACGTTTGTGCAAAATTTCAACTTTCTAGGTTAAAAGATTTAGCCTGGCCATTGATAAGTCACAAATCCTTAATTTTTATGTAATAGAAGATTTTTTTTATCAATAAAGATGGCAAGAATCAGAAAATCAAAAGTTAAATCTTATATCATCTAAAACACAGAAGAATATTGTCATTTTATTAGCTTAAATAACCCACATGACACTTTAAAATGGTTTTTTACACAACAGGTACATGAATTAAATTAAAGTTACTCGTCAAACAACCCTACTGTGGTCACCGTAAAGATTGGATTTTACGATGACGCGAGAAACGTTTGTTTAGCTAATCGATGGGACGTAGTGGGCCGTCAGTAAGCAAAACAAGTTGATCCTAATCCAATATGGAATAGCACTCCCGGCCCTCGATCACTAGCTCTATTCTTAGGCGTCGCCCGACTTAATAAATTACTTTACAGGAAGGCTCATTGTCCTGAACTCGGTCAGTTGATATATTGTTAACATACTGCATTATATTCAATTAATTAGTTTAATTCATCTATCTTTCTGGTTTAACCGCGTCTGGCGTCTCTCTAAAACGCCGCATGGGTCCCGAATTCGATTCCCAGGGGGGTACTCTTCTTCTTCTTCTTGTCAGTGCAGGAGGTTTCCGCAACTCGACGTCCATTGCGCCTATTTTGCGTCGGAGGATGTGCGGCCGGATCACTCCAGCCAGCCCAGCTCAGCCAGGAACGCTCCAAGGGCTTTCACATTCGTGATCGCTTCCTGGACGCTGCCCGGCGAGCCCAGGGGGTTACAATATGTTCAAGTCCGCCTGGCTAGCTACCACCATCTTACCTAAGTCTGACGCTATAACAACAATTTAAATTTTGTTGTGTTCCAGCAGTTAAGAGGTAAGATAGCCAGTTTCTCAGTGATGAGGATTCCGGGTTTAGTGCACTTCCACTTTCAGCCTTATCGTCATTTAACATCAGGTGAGGTGGAGGCCAAGCACTATCCCGCTGTGCATAAAAAAACCGGCCAAGTGCGTTTCGGGCCACGCGCAGTAAGGTTCCGTAGTTACATTATACCATACCATATTTTAATACCGCTATCATTTTTCACCTGAAAAAATAACTTTGTTTTTCACAGTGTTTGTATGAACGACAAGGTTATATTTGCGGTTTTAGAAAATGTACTATATTTCGAAAACTTTTTACTATATCTCGTTCAAACCAATTTTCGTTGAAAGTGTTTACTAAGATCTATAGCATTTATTTTTTTTAGATTTTTCACTCTCTTACTTTAAAAGTTAAAGGGGGGGGGGGACACATTTTACCACTTTGGCCGTATATATCTTTCAAACGGTTGACTTTGTGAAAAAATTGTCTTAAAAACCTCAATGTCATTTTTGAAGACCTATCTATAGACACCCCACAAGTATTGGTTTGATGAAAAAAAATATTTTCTGTTTGAGTTCCATGTATGGGGAGCCCCCCCTTAATCTTTTATTATTTTTATTTTTGTGAAGAAATCGTAAAGCGGTTCACAGAATACATCTGCCTACCAAGTTTCAACTATGTAGTCCTAATACTTTCGGAATAAAGTGGCTGTGACATACGGACGGACAGACAGACAGACAGACGGACAGACAGACAGACATGACGAATCTATAAGGGTTCCGTTTTTTGCCTAAAAATACCACCCCATCCGTATGTAGGTGAATCAGCTTAAGCATTTAGGTGTCGTTCAGACAGAAAGACGTAAAAGTGCGATTCAACGAAGCGGAACGCCACAACACAGACCGCTTTCTATCTAAACAAACCCTAAAGAGTGACAAATTATACATTTCACTTTATTACTTTATCTTCAATAAAATTTGATTAGAAACTTTAGCCTTATTAAAATAATTTTATTAATCACGGCATAGGCTCTATTCGCCAAAGTCTCATTACTTTATCGATTGATAAATTAAGCAGAATTCCTTATAACATAATTTAATTCTTACTTGTCTGGGGGTCTATTACGAAAAGTTTAATGCGATACACGCAGCTGCGTCCGTGCTTCGTTTTGATTGTTTCCTATTACAAATCACTTTCGTATACGATATTGCGAAGTGATTGCGTGAGTTTGACAGTTTCTCTCTAGCGTATCCGACATCGTTCGTTTAGATGTCTATGGACTACGATAGCCAAATTAAAAATATTTGTTATAACTATAACCAACGAACTGCGAACGACTATCGTGGCCAAGTGACTGCGTTACGCAATTGCGTACGTTATTTTCGTAATAGGCCCCCGGTACATTATAAGCAGTAGCGTATAGGAAAATGATAACCGCTGAAGATTGATTACCTACATTCCTAACTGAAACTTATTTATTACTTTGTAACTTCAGCACTTGCTAATATATTGTTAATCAAAGATTTCATCTCATAATCAAGATATTGGTTAGTTAGAGAATGTTACATTCAAAGAACTATTTGAACATGTAATATATATCTAAGTAGTTTTCGTTTTAATTTGGTTCTCCTTGTTGGTTTATGAAAAACCTACAACTTAATTAGGTGTATAAATTCTACAACACCACTACGACCGACGAACAAAACGGGCCCCCTACTCAAATGGCCAACATTCTATGCGTTTGAACGCTCCGCTTACTACTAAAGCTTTAAAATAGAGTTGTAACGGAAGACATTTTAAAGGAGGCGGATGCGGAGACGAAGGTGCACAGTTAGACCTCCGCGGAAGCGGAATTTAACGGAGGCGGAGGTGAAAAAAAGATAAAGATTTCTGAATCATTTATAAAAAAAATGAAATCTACTTATTATTGGTAATCAAAATTTACTTAAAAAATCAATTCTATTCATTGGTACTCAATCAAAATTTACAACAGGAAAATTATATTTCATAATTAACAGTTTTGCGGCTTTGTCACCTTCTATGCGATTTCTTAGTGGTTCACAAATTAAACCAGCTCCACTAAACGGTTGCTCACTTGGTACTGAACACGCCCCTTGGTAATGTTTTATTGACAGTCAACTGTCAAAATCCATTGTCTTTTGACAGTTAAACGTTATAAATCGCTATACCATATCGCGTTTCGGTGATCATGCTAGGGGGGCTGGTATAGCGCAGCAATAAATAAGCGCGCACGATGGGAGAAAAACTTGAAATTTCGTTTAAGTAAAGGGTCATCGTTTATTTGGAGTCGGATTCTTTATTATATTCTTATAATAAAAACACGCGTCGCATGAAAAAATGTAAACAAACCTCAGTTAAAAACTTGCGAAGGCGGATACGGAGGCGGAGGTAAGACTACTTGCGAAAGTTCCGCGGATGCAGAGGCAGAGGCGGAGGCGTTCCGTTACAACTCTACTTAAAATAAGCAGTAAACTAAAAAATTACGTGCCGTAAGCTTGTCAATTCCATACAATACATCAAAGTTTGTGATCATATTTAGGCTTTAATAGTAAGCGTACATTTAAACGTATACAATGTTGGCCATTTGAGTAAAGGGACTGAACAGAAAATTCTCAACGAAAACATGAACAAGATTTAAAAATGACAATAAAGTGTTGCTAATCCTGCGAGATTCCAGCACACGAGTCTACTTAACGATCTCAAAGTAAATAGTTACTATGTAATTATACCCACACTTGCTAATTGGGGCTTACTTCAGAGCGAACGAATAATGTTTATATAACAACGGCACGGTCGGAGTTGCAAGAGAGAAACAAGAACACTGTCTGTAATTAACAAAGTAATTATAGGCGTCTAATTGCCTCTGTTCATGCCTTGGGTATCAAACAAGCATGACAGGACGACGCCTCAACTTGACAGAGTAATATGACATTTAATTAAGGCGATACTTCGGCGGCGCCGAGCTTCGAGTGCACAGTATCGACACATACTGGCCACTTCAATTATCGCTTGCAAATAGAGTTTTCGCTATATCTATTCGACTGATTTGAAAAAAGTGGATACGCGTTTAAATTATATACTGTTACGTAAACATAGAAGTATAGCATAGGATAAATAAAAAACTTTTTTATTCAATTTAGGCTGATTATAAGCCCTTATGAAGGTCAAAAGCTACGCTATAGCGTATCTTGACCTTAAGAAACTTTCCTGCAAGATCAAAGGACATCAGGCACATGAGACCCAAAAGTGTAAAAACATAATTCTGTTCTCTATAAACACTTTATGTTACTAGAATCATAAAACAGTAGCAACATCATTTTTTAACTCCTTCATTTAGCTTTAATTAATTATTGAAAAAAAAAAACAAAAGCATATCAATGAAACGGACATCTTTGTCAGCGATTGCACAAGTGATTGCGCATTAAAAAAAAGAATGTCTATCAGCTGTCAGTCAACTGTCAAAAGCGTTTTGTTACGTGCGACTTATGCACAGATTTTCCATTTGATCGTTCCGGCTCGTACATTGTGGTGCTAATCTGTATCACTAACGCAGCTAACGAAACGTGTTGGTCGTGGTACTGGTGTTGCTATTTAGTGTCGGGGTTACCAAAAAAAAACTTTCAAACATAAATAACTCTTAAAACATAAATCTTCGTAAAAATCTGAATATTTTCTATGACTTAATAATAGGGAACATGCATCAATTTTTTTTTTGTATCAAAATCAAAAGTATAATGCGTGAGAAAATCAACTGTAATATTAAAACTTTTCTCTTGTGTTTTTTTCTCGTGATATGGTTACTTGAAGTTAGCATGCAGCAGCACCCGCCGAAAACGCTCTATACATAAAGGTCAACATTTGTGACGTCACTCATGTCACGTTTCAGTGCATTAGTATGGAGTTAGCCAAGAATTTTTAAATATCTCCCTAAATATTGCGTTTAAGTACATATGTGTCATACAAAATATTATTTCTTATTTGATGTTTTATCCGACTGTTAAGTGCATTATATCCGAAAACGAAAAAAAAAATCGTTCTTTTTCCTTGTGTGATAAAACTAAAGTAATACATTTTATTTTTTATTTTTCTGTTCCATCATGTTTTTATACGTGTCCGCAGCGATCAAGCTCAAATTTATCAAAATCGGTGACTTATGCATGTTTCTTATTACAAGCCTACATTTTGAAAAAAAATAGAAACGCTATACCTACATCTTTTTGTTTTTTTTTCTATGGGACTTTGCCTGATGACCTTTATAACACCACAGCTCAAGAGAATATAGTATAAATATCACAAACAAGCTGTAAAGCATATAATAAGTTCGTTGTTTCAACATACATAATGGGATACAAACAAAATGACTTCTTGTTTCTTTTCTTTGAACATCTATTTACTTCACATTTCTCCTAATAAAAACCTAATTTGGCTTGGAGCTAACCGTTGAGTACTCCCAGTTGTTAAACCCCATTATGTTTTTATGAAAAATAACAATAGGAATGTTTTGTTTAAATAATAATGTAGACGAGCAATGTTGTTTTAGGGATGACTTGGGCTAAGCCGTGCCTGGTCCGAGCAGAGTCTCAGCCGTAGCACGGCCAACTAACGTCCCGGAATACCGTAATATTTAACTTTTTTATGAAAACGTTCACGTTACACCCAACGCCATACAAATAACACAGACGACGCTCGGAGACAACAAATGTATGGCAGCCCTGACACATTCAATCTAGATCACGACCCGTTGATCGTGATCAGTGAGATTGACTGTATAACGTGCTTGCGATTCAATATGGATCAAAATCACTGATCAAGTGATCTTGATCTGATGATCAATGGATCATGATCTGGATTGAACGTGTAATGGCTGCCTTAATGAAAATTTCAGCAAAGTCTACTCCAACTAATTAAAATCCCACCAAAAACGTTTTACATGTAAAATGTTGCCAAGACGAGACCATATAGCTTGCACTTTCAATAAGTTATCAGACCTTAAGTAGACCCAAGCTTTTAACTCTACATGCTCTAACTTCACAAACTTTACACTTAAGTCAAATACCTATGTGGCTTGGCCGTTTCGTTACTACAAAAACTATTGTATAACAGAAAAGTAATGAACAGTTAATAAATGTAAATGTAGTGAAATGGCCATGCCACATATTTTAACTAAGGTGTAGAGTGAGTTTGTGAAGTTAAGGTGTATAGAGTTAGAAGCTTGGCTCTACATGAGTTCTGAAAGTCTTTGACAGTGCGAGCCATCCATATGGTCTCGTTTTAGCAACATTTTACATGAAAATATTTTAGGTGGGATTTCACTTCTTTTTATAAGTTCCCTAAGACAATATTTTTCCTTTTTTTCTTTTTTTGGACTGTATTTCTTGCACAGCAGAGGTGCCTTTTTAAAGCCAACTCTCTCTTTATCTTAACAAGAAAGACCTTATATCAATTTTCAGACCTCTAGCGTCAAAATTTGCGGAAATTTCAAAGAAACTTCCATCCCCTATAGTTTAAGGGGTTGGGGGTAAAAGTTTCAAGTTTTAGATTTTTTTTTTTATTGTTTGTATACTAATACTAGCTTACATACCAAATTTCAGCTTACTAGGACTTCAGGAAGTACCTAAAGAATTTTGATGATTATCAGTGAGTCATTGACGAAATCGGAGTTTTTTAGATATCAATAAAATATAAAGTATAAGAACTATGCAATTGAAACTTTGTGTTTACTAAGTTTACAATTGAAATCATATTCCGAGAATTTCGTTTATCTCGTATTTCGTTTATCCAAACCCAAATTATGAGGGTTCAAAATACAACGAACCGCTTCAAGGTGGGTAGTGCCTTTGCGCTTCGCTTGGTCGTCTTGGTGGAGGCACTACCGTACCCCCAGATTCTAATTTCGTTTTTAATTCCAAGACTTATTTCACAGATTCCGGACAGCACCTATCTTCTACTAGTCTAATTCAAATATAGAAAAAAAATCTTCAAAATCATCTGTCTATAACTGAAACTTTTCCAAAGGCCCTTACAATAGTTACCTGTAGATAAAAATTGTGTACACACTCATGCTACACAAAATTCTATTTTTTGTTATCGTGATTACACTTGGGTTTCATAATATTCACAAAATCATCCGATTTGGCGCGGAAGGGGCGGGCGGGTGGCCCCAAATCTCGCTTTCCGTGCGATATGCGTCGACAAAATTAGCTCCAACAAAAAAGCCATAACGAGGAAAGTTCGGCTGACATTGTTTTCGGTACGCACACTTACCTACAACAGCAGTTAGCTATTCAGCTCTGTCCCCTACGAAGATGAATAGCTTTTCATATTAAATTGAATTCAGCGGTTCATTGATTTTCAATTTGTATAGGGCGTGCTGTCTGGAGTGGAGGCGAGTTCACAGCTCTTAAAATAAATCCGTAGGCCCATAGACAATGAGTGCGTTGATATTTACCTGCTGATGAACTTTTAATTAACCTTAGTGAGTTTCCTTGACGCTCACCTCTTTAATTAAGATTTTAATAATAGCATCGCACTAGTACTCTATGATTAGTTTTTCCAATTACTTGCTTTAAGGGCGTCCGCTGCGTTAAGCAGGATATCGCCGCGGGTACACGCGGCGCGGGAATAAAGATAGCTGGTTTTCTGACGGAAAGATGGTGGCAGTGCATTTAGTAACTTATTTTTTTTAAATGTTATTCCGGTGGGTTGTTGGTATCCGTTTGTAAAACTATGTCGCCCCGTGTCGGGATCTCGCTTAACGCAGCGGACGCCCTAAGGGTGCGTTCAGATCTGATGCGCCGCAAATTTTCATTTTTGAGGATTACGAACATTGTAGGATTGAGGATGAGGATTGTGGATTTATCAACAATTGCTGATAATATTAATTTAACAATACGTGGATTATGATAAGGTTGGTACAGGTATAATGTGTAATCCCTATATTTATTTTACCATAAAAAGTTATTTTCCATGAATCCTCACTAATATTATAAGTGCGAAAGTCCGTTTGTCTGTTTGTTACGCCTTCACGACTCCTTAACCGATAATCATGAAATTTTACATTTACGTTATTTTATGTCTCTAAAAACAGTATTGTTGCGTTTTTTTTTTTTTTGTAAATGAATATACGGTAAACTAAATTGTTACAAGGATATCACTTAACGTGACTCAAACCTATCCTCATTCCACTTCCTGTTAGAAATAGAGAGAAGCTTTATTAACTGCAAGATAAACACAACTAGGTACTCTGTAATCAAACAAACAAACAACAAAACAACAGTCTGTTAACTTTTCGGTTATCTAGATAATTTTTACTTTTCTTTTTTCATTCTTATTTTTCTTTTCCGTATCTCGTACGTGCACACACTCGAATTTCTATGTTGTATTTTTCAAAGGAAATTCACACTCAAAATGTTTCCCTACAAACAGCAGGGACTCCATTTATTATTTTTATTTTATCTTCTATTTCACTTCTAAAGGCGTTTAGGTGCTCTACAATTTTAAAATGTCTCTTCAATTCCACCCGACTGCGAGTTCAAATTTGTAGTAGTGGAGTAAACTACTCCCGACCTACTTCAATTTACTCTCAAATTGCCATGACGTACTGTCTAACGACCATTATTCAGGTCGCAAACGGTACAAAAAATCGCTATGATCAAATGTACAGTTCCAAACGGCAAATACGTACCTACACTTCCAATTATGAAAATACAGTGCTCCCTTACCATATGCTAAGATTTATCGTAGCACTGAATAGTGGTCGTACGTAGCGACTTCTCGTAGCGTGTGTAGCGGGCATTACGAACGGCATAGAGAATGGAGTTCACAATTTAATACTTTTCATCCAGCGTCGATTTACGTCAATGTTCGTTACCTACAGTCTGTTTTCTCCACCACGTATTCAATAAACTGTGCCGGTGCGACGCATGTCAGGAAAATTCTTTTCAATATGAATCAAACTGAAGATGTTGATAAAGTTGATTTAACATACTAGAACAGATTGAAAAGATATCGTCACGATTTATTTTATTGAACAAGGCTTGTGATTCACAATCTCGTGAACGTGAACAATATTGAAACGTCTGCGATAAATTGTGTACATATTGGAGAATAAAGTGTAATAAAAAAGGTTTAAAACATCAATGAAGTTACCTACTAAGTTATTATAAACGTACCCATACAGCCATTCTGGTAGCGGTTACGACTTAGAGTGCACACATTTGTGTCGAAACATATTTTTTCAGTAACTTTGTTCCGTCACAATGAGTAGCCGTGTCGACCGTTGTTCCGTCGCCGTTTCGAAAAGTGGGGACGATTTGTAACATTTGGTAACAGTAACTTTTAGTCGCACTGCGCTGTCGCCGCGTAGTCACATCGCGACGTATTTGTGCTCACTTCTATCAGGAATTCATTCATTCATTCGTTCAGCAATTCCTTTGACTCGTGAAGTGACAAATATGGTGACATGAACTATTAATTAAAATAAAAGGTAGCGCCATCTTTTTCCAGGCAAGTAATATTTATAAACAGATTTTGTTCAATATTGTTTTTATTAATGCTCAAATCGTAATGGGAAAAAAATTTGACTGTGTAATTTCATCAAATAGAATGAAATTTACTAACGCGCCACAATATTATCACAATTTTAGTATTTTGGTGGTAAGTAAACATTATTTATTTGTACACACCGAGTGCTCAAATGCTTTTAATTATTCATAATAGTTAATATCAAAACAAAAAAATATATATTTTAGCAATATTACACAGTAAAATTGATAAATATTAAAGAAAAGCATTTTTGTTAGGTGAAAATATTCTCGTCACAACTAGTCACAAAGTAACTATAATGTGTCGACATGGTTACGTAAAGTCGTCACAAAGTAACGGGAATTCAAAAATGGTTTCTCAATTTTTTTGCTTCCAGCGTTTCTCAAAGTTTCGATATTTGTTGCAGGGTCAAAAAAAATCCAACATTTCTGGAACAGGCGGTCGCAGTCAGAACAAAGAAAAATAAATTATGCTACTTATAAAAGTGGAATATTGGCTATTTCAACTCGTGACATGTACTCGTACCTATTAAACTGAACAGCCTTTCTATTGTCTAATTTAAAAATCTATCGCAATCGCTTTCAGCATGTAACTCATTGAAGCTTCTTTTTGTCACAAATGAAAACTTACGAAAGAAATGCAGCAATATGTCACATCCACCTGTCAAACGAAAGCGATTGCGATAGATTTTTAAAATTAGACAATTAGCCCCCAGATTGCATAACCTATTTTATTAGGAAAGGGGCTGTTTATTTATACTGAAATAAATATTATACCTTTTTCTTATAGCTTCTCATTTTACAACTAACCCCAATGTTGTTATGCTAATAAGTCAATACCTATAGTTGGTTTGATCGGCATGATCAAACTTTAGCCTCGCCCCAGTAGCATGTCCATCGAAACATGATAAAATAGCGTGATATAGCGTTTTATCAACATTCAACTGTCGAAATACATTGTCTTTTGACAGTTACACGTGATAAATCGCTATATTATATCGTATTTCGGTAGGCATGCTAGGGGGCAGAAAACAAAGGCATATTTGAGAGTGACTGGATTTGGTGACGCTCATTTGTATAAGTTAGGTTATCTGGTATTCTGGAACATTGTCGTAACGTTACAACACAATGTGTTGTAACGTTACCATCCCGTTACCACACATTGTTACAACTTTGTACTCTAGTTGCAAACTGATCACAAAGTGTATAGAATGTATGGACACAGATCATTGTGAATTATGTCGACACAGCGACAACACAAAGTTACTGAAACTAGTTTCCGTAACATTGTTACTGAACTGTTACAACACCTTTAAACAAAACCCCACATAGTCGCAAATAGTCGCAATGTGTCGTATCAGTTACGAAACTGTGGCGACTTGTTACATCTGTTGAAAATCTGTGACCAAAAATGGCTGTATGGGTATTTTTAATGTAAGGCTCACAATGAAAATAGATTTACGGCGTTTTTATTCGCACCTATTGAAATATTATGTCAATTGTGTACTATTGTTAGGAATCAAATCAAGTACTGATAAGTAAATCAATGATATTCCTTATGGGGCATTTACATGGGTCGATTTTTCCGACGACTTGAGTCGACTAGGGCTTTTTATCGACAATCGCTTGTTAAATCGAATTGCCATGAAATCAAATTGAAATTAGGCTTGCGATTCGATATTTGAATGAATGAAATTAGGTAATTCGATATTTGGTGCAAGAATAGAGCATTGTCAAAGTGCGGACGGAGAGAGCCATTGGCATGCTTTCACTACTTAAACATCAAGTTACTATCCCCGTTAATTGGAAATGCGCCTGGCGGCCATGATTTTAAGCTCAAAAACGAAAAACAATTGTATTTTTTATATACCTAGACCCTATCTTATTGAAAATCATAATTCAATAATTAATATTTTAGATTACCTATTAGAATTTTCTTGTTTCATGACATTTTTGGTAGCGGATCACGTCAACGTGCATTTTAATGTGACAAGGTTCCAGCGCATTACCAATTGACGGGGATAATACTTTGTTACTCGCACAGATCGAAAATTACTTAATCCATAGGTATTCTAATTTCCCACAAAATATAAACACTTTGAAAACACTAAAAATACAATAATTGACTTAATCCTCGGATCATTGTGTCTTATCAATGTAGGATAGCAAACAACAATCGGTCTACACGAAAAGTCTATTTGGTGCAAAGAGCGAGCATTGTCAAAGCGCGCACGTAGAGAGTCGCCGCCCGCTCGCCCGCGTCCAGATGTATTGGAAACCTAACAGGATGTCTCGCAAATAGAATGCGAGCCGCATACCAAACAGCGCGGCGGAATCCAGAAAATGAGCCCGCGTAATTTTGCGTTTAGTGTCATGTTGCGGCGGGAATTCGAATAAAACCTGCTATTAAGTACTCAATTAACATTTTAAATGGTAATATTATATTTCGTTTTTAACCGTGCACTCTCATGGAATGAGAAATACGAACATGTTACATTGCTGCGATGAACCCAAACGAAATAGTTTCATTGCGGTCTAATTAAAAATCTATCGTAATCGCTTTCAGGATGTGATACATTGATGCTTCTTTTTGGCACGTATAAAAACTTACAAAAGTAATGCAGCAATGTATAACATCCATCTGTGATGAAAAGTGAAAAATGAAAGTGATTGCAATAGATTTTGAAAATTAGACAGAGTACCCTAAAGAACCGGCGTGTTCAAATTCTAAGTCAAATTGACAGTAAGTACCAACGTAAGAAGTAATATCTAAATAAGATTTTATTTTGATTATCTATTATACCTAAAATCTAAAAACATATTGTAAAAGCGAAATCAATTTATTACTAAGTTAAAATAAAATTATTTAAACATAAATTCGATCAATCCATTCTAAGTAAAGCAAATATTCTGCTAATATTTTCGTATCATCAGTAAACAAGTCACGTTAAGGATCGGCGGCTATATAATATTTGCCTAATTTCTCTTTACTTACGTTAAATGTAAATATTGTGAATGCTGACCTATTTGTTTTGTCAACACAAATAAATACTCCAATAAAATAATATTTTTTTATAAACAAAATACTTACTTTGAATAATTTCACTATCATTATATTATGTGCCATGATTTTAATAACCATAAAAAAATTAAACATTATACCGCCTCTCTGTAGTCTAGTCTAGTCGCCAGTGTAAGACGCAGGGGTCTCGGGTTCGATTCCCATGGGGGGGATACAATTTGTACTCGGTTTGGTTAATGGTAGGGCTTTTTTCAAGTCCGCCTGGCTAGGCTACCACCATCTTACCTAAATCTGACGCCATAACAACAATTTAAAAATAATTGTTGTGTTCAAGATAGCCAGATCCTCAGTGATGAGGATTCCAGGTGTATTGCACTTCCACCTTCGGTCTTATCGTTTTTTAAAATCAGGTGAGGTGAAGACCAAGCACTATCTTGTTGTTCATAAAAAACCGGTCAAGAGCGAGTCGGACTCGTGCACCGAGGATTCCGTACCATCATAAATATAAATATTTGGATATGTTACTTTAGAACAGTCTTTCAAAAGTAGGATAGACGGGGGACAGGCAAAAAGGTGGATGGGCTACCAGGCGGACAGGTGAAAGGGCGAATAGGCGGACAGTTAATTTACAAATCTTAACCACAGCTGCTTGTGGTGACTGAAAAACGAGTGGCTGACACTCCACATTGCAAACTGTTTATATTCATTGATGTACTGTGTGCAACAGCGTCGCTTAATCAGTTTGCAACAAAATTCGTGTGCGCGCACGATACGCGCGCACACGAATTTCGAACTAAACCCCTGCACGAACTAAACGTTTCCCCTTATAATTTTTAATCGTCATCGTCAGCTTAAACACAAATTTTGAACATCTTACCTTTGAAACTAAGAGACTTCCATACAATCTTTCATCCCTTATTTCATCCCCTTAGGAGGTGAAATTTCCAAAATCCTTTCTTAGTGCTCACCTACACCATGAAAGGTATCTACACTCCGGTGTCTTTAATTTCAGCCGTTAGAGCTCAAGGCATATCCCAACAATCAATCACCAATCTCCAATCAATCACCAATCAATCAATTTAGAGTTTTATATGTATAGATTTTATTTATTACTAGCGAACCGCTTTCGCTTCGCTTCGGTTCCTTCCTTGTTTTGCTAATTTCGACCTTCCAACAACACCCGAAAAGAAAACAAATGCCTTCCAGTCATCACCTCCCTTGGTCCGAAAGTCTGTTTCCATCCCGTTCGAGTCCCATCATCGGTGTGAGAAACGCGCTGATGGTTAAAATTTACTCTTAGGTGATCGATTAACGATTGGTCTGCTGGAATGCACTCTGTGCTTGTTTTACTCTTGTCACGCGGCGTGACATACCGCCATGTTGCGGAAATAATTAGAGCCAATTTTATTCCTTTTTAATTATTTTTAAAAGTAATTAACTGTAACAATATTTGAAAGGGTCTAATTAATTTAAAAAAAAAATATTGATATTTTAAAAATAATTAGTGGCGCTATTATCACAAAAGTTATAAGAAGTTAAACTATGACCGCGCATACCGTTACTTCACTCGATGATTAAATTACGTATTTTAATGACTATATTTTTTATGATTTAATTACAAATGTACAGTTTTCAGATTTATTCCTGTAAGTGTAGTTTATGACGCTATTACTTGCCAAATTTCATAGTTCTAGGTCAACGGGAAGTACCCTATGAATTTTGATTCCTTTGAGAGTATCGAAAATGCGTTTTTTGCACCCTAAACGGCAGTATCTTTTTTTCACATTAATTTAGAAGTTTGGTTTTTTTACAGCTTCAAGGGACCGTAGACCTTAGTATAGTTTAAATTTCAACTCGATACCCCCACGCGTTCCCGAGATAAAGGGTCTTGACAGACAGACAGACGGACGGACGGACGGACAGACAGACAGACAACAAAGTGATCCTATAAGGGTTCCGTTTTTTCCTTTTGAGGTACGGAACCCTAAAAATAATTCAAATATGATTCTTATCTATATCTCTATTTTTTAAGGTTACCTCAAAGGATTTTTGGTACAAATTGGTTAAATGTTTCGTTGATAAATATTTTAAGTACTTATTTACAGTCTTGCCTTTTGGGACGCCCAGAGTAGGATTCGTTCTCTTGCAAATAGTATTGAATTCATAATTTTTAGGTTTTCGTAGCACAAAATGAAAAACACCTTTAGGTACAGGATCACTTTTTTGTTCATCAGTCTTTTCGTCAGTTTGTTTTTTTACTTATAGGTATATCATATCGTCCATAATTTAAAAAAAAAAGAATAATTGTAAAACTACACGTCACTAAAGCTTTTAATTTATCTTAACTGCTACTTTTCAAGCACTTAGGCTCCTGAAACTTGTAACTCTACTCTGCAGTAATGCCTGTAGGCACTTTAAAGTGCTATTTGCAATTGTAATGGCTCCTAATGCATACAAATGATGAGCTAACAGCCTCTTGTTTAATATTACAAATGTTTGGAGTAAATTGGTGTAAATAAGCTTAACTTTTATTCGTACGAAATGTCAAACGTCATATTTACCAAAATCTTGTAAACTTTTAACAATCTACTAATCGAGTTTGGGTAGGTTCCCAAACCCAAATTGAGCAAGTGCTCAAAACTATGTTTTTTACAAAACCTACAAAAATAATCTAATTTAAAATTAATATGAAAGATTTGAAATCTTTTTATCAATTCTTCTTCTTCTCGAGTCGATGGTCAATCAAATAAGCCCAAAAAACCACAACTGGATTGAATTTTAGTAAGAATTTAATGAAAGTTCGTTAAACGCTCAGATTCATTTTATAAAATAACCAATTTTTTCCTCTAAGTCCATCTGAAATGAAATTTAAAAGTTATAAAATGTAGAATTAAATTCAGGAATACTAAATTTTTTCGCTGATTTCCCAGTAGTACGATAAAAATTAATATTATGCATGAGTCCTATTTAAAATGGTGAACCTCATTTTCGTCAATTTAAAATTTAAATCAGTGTTTATAAAGTTAAGTATTCAAGGCCGCAAATAGCATTTAAGCGTATTTGAGTATCTTTTTACAGTGAGCTGGGAATTTCCGACGCAGTATTAACGCTTTGATTGTATTTAGCATTTCACATTTAAAAACCGTTTTTCATACAGCTCCTGGAACTAATAACTAACTTAAAAAGTACTAACAAAAACATTCATTTCAAAGAACGATTTGTTACCGATTCCATTTTCGTTCAAAAACTGGCATGATCCGTGATAACAAAAGAAATCATAAACCTTTTAGACGATCCTCTGACGCTCCGCCCCGCATTTAGAACATAACGCGTCCAATTTCACAGCCATATGCCGCGATCTCGAAGCGAAAGAACGCTATAAGAATAAAACTGAAGAACCACACACCACGAAACGTCCCCAAACGGTCATTCCGCTCCGGCACCCGAAAATTGTCACCTCGGCTGTCTTCATTTGCAACAAATATAAGGCCGGAGCCTAAGCAATAAATTGCTGAATTTACTTTCCCTCCTTTTCCTCAGACGTGCTATTTTTCAGGCTCTTTGTTACGTTACAAAAAGGGACATTTAGCATCAATTCTCTTTCTTTCAAATCGACTCGGCGAACATTGCAGTCAGTGCCTTTATTTATCTCTTTAAGTTACATCGCACAGATGTCCGCGTTTTGTTGGGAACGCTCGTCAACTAATGGACTTCTTAACAATTACTACTTAGAGATATAACAGTCCATTGTATAGCTAGGTTTTCTATTGTTATTTCGTGTTACCATGTCTGTCATTATTATTCATATAAATAAATAAAAAAATGTCTTATTCAATACGCGGATATACAGCCAACTGACAAACAAGTAATAAAGCAGTCAAAGTTTTTAGTCAAATTTATTTGTTTTTACAACTTTCCACGTATTTTTTTTATACCCACTTTTCTCGTGATTTCGTCCACGTGTTAATTATTTCCCGTGTTAATTTAGATATAATTACATTATAACGTCATAATTACCATCATTTATGTCAAGTGGTTTGAGCTGTGCGATAATGAATTTTTCTAGAATGTTTCTACAACCCACATGCGATAAAATAAATAATATTTCAAAAAATCTTCAATGGAAATATTACGTAAATTCTGAAGAGGCTTAGGTTGAAGAGGGCTCTATTTAAACAGTTCATTCAATTAGTTGCATTTGAAGAACATTAAAACATTGTGAAGACTGTAATCCTATTAGTATGTTTCGCATGAGAAAATATTTTTTGAATATTTTTTTATTGAATAGGCTATATTTATTGTATCTGAAAAAAGTTCACTGCGTGTAGTGTCGTTATGTTATGTTAGAACGATACAAAACATGCATTACGGCGTCTCTAATATTCGGCAGATCTTAAGTGCTCTTATTATATACGTAAGTAGATATTCTAATGTGGCATCATTGTGATGATACTATGTTATTAATCATAATTTAATAGTGTAATTTAATAGTCCCCATTGTGAAAAGATGTAGGACCCTACATCTTTGCACAATGGGGATGTCTGAAAAAAATCAAATTGGCTGAATATTTTTTATAGGTAGGAATAAACTCGCTTAGAAAAAGAATAAAGTTACAGAATTTTAGGGTTTCGTAAAAAAAATTAAAGTTTCTTCGACCTCACAAATACACGAAAGTAACAGCAGAATGGAGATTATACCTTTGCCAACACCTGCCGCAACCACAACATGTAATAAATAAAAGTTTTGACATTTTGGATAAAAAAAAATATATTACCTGGTTGTGGCAGGTCCAATCTCCATTCTGCTGTTACTTTCGTACATTTGTGAAGTCGAAGTGACTTTATTTTATTTTTTTTTCACGCCACCGAAAATTGTGATACTTTTTCTATTACTAAGGGAGCTTATACGTACCTAAAAAATATTCAGCCAATTTAATTTCTTTCAGACATTCTCCATTAAGTTAAATGAAACAGACAATTTTCTGAAAACGCATTAGTTTCATCTACGAGATTTTGCAAAGATTTTAAATCTAAACATTGTTAAAAGACGTCGATCGGCAATTACCCGCTATAAAAACCAATGGTGGATTTGGGTACACACTATGTTCGAAAACCTCTTGTGCGGTTCGCGCTTTTGTATTCCCACTTGGAGGACCAGTCGCCCTAGCATGACCACCGAAACGCGTTAAGATATAACAATTTATCACTTTCTGCAGCCAAAAGACAGAGGATTTTGACAGTTGAGTGTCGACAAAATGCTAAATATCACGCGATCTATATCGTGTTTTGGGATCATGCTAGGGCGGCTGGTTTTCCTAGTGGGAACACAATAACGTGAACCTGTAGTGAGCATGGTGTAGGTTTGAGTTGCATAAGATGTTCCTGTACATAGTGTGTGCCCATAACAACCATTGCAATGGTTGTTGGGTATAGGTATTTTGTATAATTGCCGATCGACGCCTTTTGCAGTTCCGTATAACGCAAGAGGTTCGCGAATATTGTGGTAAGTACCCACCGTTTGTTCTACCGTACAAAGAAATGAGATTACAAACCTGACTCTAAGCAATAGGATTTTATTATCAATCACCAATCAAGAATTATAATACGAGTATAATATTAATCCTACTAATATCATAAATGTGAAAGTTTGTGGGTTTAGATGTTTGGATGTTTGTTCCTAAATTACGCAAAAAGTACAGAATGGATATGGTTGAAATTTGGCACACAGATAGTAAATAGCCTAAATTAAAACAAAAAATACTTTTTATCCCGATATTTCCATGGGAACGGGAAACACGTGGGTGAAACCGCGGGCGGCCGCTAGTATTCAAATACGAATTAATTTTGTCAATCGCCAACATCCCTTATATTCTCCAATCCAATCGGAAAGCTATCTTTATTGAAATAAGCTTAGTTTGGTGCTTATACTTAAATAATGGGCGGGCCAGCGAAAGGACTTTTATCAAACCAAGGGTCGGTACTAAATCGAAGTGTCAGCCACACTGCCCTCGTAGTTGACAATAAAGAGAAATATACAGTCTCTTTGTTTCGTATACTGGACTGATTCCTGCTCAAAAATCGGGAGCTACTTAAAGTCTGGCATCTAGCGCTTATACTTTAGTGACAAAAATATAAAAAACCAACAAAAATAATAGTGAAAAACGTATCAAAAAAGTATGACCACAGCATATAAATGTTTTAAGGTATGACTAATGATTTCCCAGTAAATTTATATTAAGTAATTGAACTTCACTGTAAATGTTTTGATCCCATCATAATTTTTTTTTATTATTGGAAAATCCTTTGAGATTCGGTTCCACCTATTTAAAAAATAACTAATTATATTCAGCTGACATGAAAATTATGAAACCCCAAAATTGATCTAAACCTTACGTTAGATCATTTTTGGTAAGTTATTATTATTAGCAATATAAAATATAATTTTCCTGTAAATCACCATAATTTAATGGAAAATAAAATAAATGTAACTATAATGATTCCGTGTAGGTATATTATTAACGATAAAATTGCACCGATCGACGATGTAAATCTGGTTTTATCTCGCAAAACGATTTCACCGGAACGGCCCGAGATTTAGGAGCAAAAACATTGTTTCCCCTACTAACGGAAACCTAAAAACTTTAATAGTCGTATAATACAAGTTGGATCGAGTTGGCACACCGCCAATTGTTAAACTACCTATAATTATGTATGTTAATACGTGCGAGGTGGTTCAGATAACGTCTAACGACTTCCTTTGATAAAAATAAAGTTGCGTTGAAATTTGAGTTCCGTAGTTGCAAGTTTATTGCCGAATGGCGTGCTGTGGCTGCAATCAAAGCCTTACTATCGCCCTTTATATAGACATTGATTTAATTTACATGCGAACGTGATGAACTTCATTGTTCCAATCAAGATGTTACACCAATCGAGTAATTTATGGGCTCCCATACAAACAGGGAGTCATGAGAACTGAACATTATGAAATGTAAATTGTTGTTGTTCCGTAAACAAAGCTTTTTTGCTTTTGCTTTAAGGTCCTTTTGAGTTACAACACAACAAGCACTTGTGTAAAATTTTATATTAAAATAAAAGTTTAACATACTTTTACAAAAACTAGAACCAAATGTGCTTTTTTTTTACTTTGTGATTTCCATTCTATATATCTTCCAATCTGAAGTGTTAAAAGCTGTAGTGTAGACCACATCATTCATATAGTCATTTACCTATAATAAATAATAATAAATGTCTGATCATATCAAGTATAGTTAGTACAAACATGCGAAATATTATGTGATCCTTACTAATATTATAAATGCGAAAGTCCGTTTGTTTGTTTGTTTATTTGTTTGTTACGCCTTCACGTCCTAACTACTGAACCGATCATCATGAAATTTTGCATACACGTTTTCAGGGATACAGAGAAGGACATAGGGTACCTTTCATCCTGAAAAAAGTGTTGTTCCCGAGGGATAGCAAAACACCTTTCCACGCAGACGAAGTCGCGGGCGGCCGCTAGTAATGTACAATCCTCAACTTCCACTACTAGCTATTTAATATATGCTCTAACTCAACTCTTAAAATCCAAGTAAATTATGAGCAAAAATACAATCATAGGTTAAAAGTATTCAAAGAGAGGCAGCGTTTCCCTTACAATACAATAAAATTCTAATAAGTCAAAAGAGAATTGTTTTATTATTACCGCACCACCCTAGGCCATATCATCATAAGTCTGCGTATGTATGTGACAAGTTGATATAGCAATTACTCAGATGTACTTGTGATTTCGTCCAATGCCAAAATTTGTTACAAAATTTCCCTCGAGGCTCGTAGCAGTACGAATTTTATTGAAACAAAATTGGCTAAAGCATTCGCGAATACACAATGAATGTTTTTCTTGGTAAATGGAACCCTTTAAATTTTTTTCTTTCTTTTTATGATGAAACAAATACGTGAATTTCAAATGTACAATCTTTTCTGTTTTATCAAAGGTAGTGTAAAAATATTTTTTTAAATAGCTTTTATAAGTTACACAAGCTCTTTTTCGCTCTTTTTCAATATACCTACCTACTTTTCAAATCAGTCCACTGAAAAGCATGTTAGCGATAAACACTCTTGAAGGTCAGATGACCTTTATGGAGATCCATAAGTCTTATAATTGTAATATTTTTATTGCTTTTCTTTTCCAAATATTCTCCATTAAACAGTTTTCATAGTTATTCATGAATGTTTTACGCCACGATAAGAAAATTTTGCTCACTCATTCATGTAATAAGCTTAAAATTTTAGAATTTTGCATTCATAATGCTATTTATATAACAGAAAAGTAAAAATTAAGAACTTACTATTAATTATTTTTCTTTTCAACATAAAAGAATTTTTTGACCTAAACCTAAGGTATAATGTGAATAATTCTGTCGTGCGTGATTCGCAACACGTGTGCAATACTTTAATATCAAGAATGTATCAAGATCTCATCGCATACAGTAGGCTCTCATAACACTTGGTGAAGCACAAGTATGCGGATTTCTGTAACTCATTTCGCGTAACTTGAACAATCTCGTCGCAAATGCTGCCAAAGTTTCATTACTGGACGGATTTGCAAGCAATATAATATTTAATTAAAGCTTGATCGCTTGAACAGTAATTTTTATATCCTCTAAATTGAATTTGGTGAAACTTCGAATTTACTTATTATACTTATATAAATACTTATATAATAATTACTTATTATCATGATTATTTTAACGCATGCCGCGAAATAAAACCGCTTGGAGGCTCTAGAATTCTAGATAATATTTTTTTTCCTAAACATCTGACGACCGATTGAAGCGATAATTGTTCAACTATCGTTCAACAGCGATCGCAGCATACCAAATTCGCTAGACACTGCACCATCGACAACCATTGAGCTCCTCACGTAACTTACGTAACGTAATATTCAGTTACATAATTAATACAAAAGGGCTAAGGTTAGGTACCAGACGTCAGGATTGTCCAGACACGTCAACATTTTTTGGCCCTTGACAAGATTCCGACCGAATTCGTGAAATGTCAGGATTTTTTGGATAATTCACATTATATTAAAAAGAAATTAAGCACTATAAATTTAAGTATTTTTCTTTTCTTTAGTAAATCAACTATGCACATTTGCAGTCAATAATCAACACAACTAGAACTTAGCATATTATCAAGACTTTTTATTAGAAATCAGGCTTTTTGTCAGGATTTTAATGGTATACCATCTGGTAACTCTAAGTCTAAAGATGGTCCTGCTAGGATCACTCGAATAACAAGGAAACAATACTAAAATATCAACAGCTATACTTGAACATTACACAACTCTTGTGTTATAGATCTTTCAACAAGTAAATTCGTTTTTTTGTGAAACTAAAAACAAATTTTCTATAAAAACACTTTCGTACCAAAGTTAGAAATAAATTAAACCCATTCACGCTTTTCACAAAAAATGGCCTATTTAAATATGAAACTTAATTCAGATTTATATGAAACCCAACTGTAGCTGTGAAAACAAGCAGCGCACACATCACATATTAAAATACTGGGTGTCACTCATCAATATAAATGATGGGCGATATATTCGTCCCCCGGTCGTGTCGCCAGTTGAGCTTGACAGATGGCAGCATCGTATTGTTGCAGAGCAACAAACAAATATGGCCGCATCACGCTCTCATAAACGGGCTCAAATATGATCCCTTAACAAATTACCTCGCCGTCTGAAAGAGTAAACAAGTTTAAATAATCGGGGTACACCTTCAAATCTTTTTTAACGGTTCCCAGGGAAGCTCTGCCATCACGCTTACGTATTAATCGAGATTTCGTAAAGAGGAAATTATTTCTCCATAATCCATATTGCTTATTTGGGACTTTTCGATCCCAACCTTAAAGGTATGCTCATAGGATTATAAAGACTGTACTTTTAACTCGATATCAACGTTTTAACTGATATCATTTACACGCGTTACATCATAAAATTGTCTTAAAAATAGATTGCCATGGATAAATTCACACAGTAAGTTTTAAAACAAATAGTATAGTAACTATTACACACCTTTTGGACACCTAGCGAACTGATGACCTCAATTCAATGCGACCTCACCTCGCGATCAAATGAAACAAATTGATTACGAAAACAAAATTACAAAGAGAAATTAATTTTCGAGAGCTCCAACCAGCGTCTTTGTTCAATTTAGGACAAAGCAAAAAGCAACTAATACTGCCTAAGACTGTTGTCGTAGAAACGAAAGAATAAAGCTGATTAATCAACGCGGCCTTATTAACAAGACAATTGTTGCCGAGGCTTAATTTTGAAAACCAACAATGAGAAATAAAAATGGAGTGGAGTGCGCTACGCCGTCCTAATGAATGAGGAGTAATTTCAGTTTAAATAAAAGCGGGAACAATAAAATACCCATTTAAAAACAGTACGATGAGCAAATTGCTGCGCCATCCAATTTCTAGACAATAAAAGAAACTGTTAACATTGCTATTCCAATTAAATATGAAGATTATGAAGGTTTTTATTGTCAGCGGTTGGTACACCTTTTGTCTGCAGAAAACTCAATAACAATGAATACAATCCTATTTAATTAAACAATTATCTTTAAAATGTAAGAGAGTGTTGTTTACAGATTTTTTTTTTCATAAAAACAAAACCTCCTTCAAAAACCTTGAAAATAATCTAACAAAAAACAGCTTCAAAAATTAATTATTGGCTCTAAAAAGCAAGAAATAAAATATTGAAACCTGCATAATAACTAACTCGGAAGTGTGTATGCATATCTTATATTAAACAACGCCTTTTGAAGTCGGGTGGGGGGGGGACGACGAAGGATATTTTTTATCTAAACTAATATATCTAAACTTTAATCATGGGTTTAAACTCCACCCGACTTCATAAGACGTTGTTTAATATAAGATACTAGCGGCCCGCCCCGGCTTCGCACGGGTGCAGTGCAATGTAGTTACTAATGTAAAACTGTGCTAATGTGGTGTCAGTGTGAAGTTATTTGATAATACTACAGGATATCTACATATATACGACATACGCAAGGGGTGTTAAAATATAATTGGAGTGTGTGTGTGTGTCTATCTGTCTGAAGACTCTGAGGCAACCTAGCTCCCAAACTTAAAGATCGATTTTATTGCGATTTTTATGTATAGTTTAAGAGAAGCGTACAGACGGCGGGAAGCGACTTTGTTTTATCCTATGTTTAGCTTTTGCCCGTGGCTCCGCCCGCGTGGGAGTCGGTAATCGTTGTAAGTCTTCCCTTGGAAACCAATGACCGGCATGAAAAGAAGCCTGTGTTAAGTATTCCAGACTATAATCTATCCCTGTGCCAAATTTCGTCTAAATCCGTTCACCCGTTCAGACGTGATTGAGTAACAAAATGAACAACATCCAAACATCAAAACTTTCACATTCTTACAATTTTGTGATATATAGGTAATAGCTGCACCCCGCGGTTTTACCTGCGCAATCTGTTGATTCTGTAACCAAACGCGCATCTCACTACACTTCACTTCGCGTGAATTAGTTATTAGAAATTAGCTAACTTAATGAGCAATTTTACCGATTACAAAAATTTTAGGTAGCTATCTAAAATATTTTGTGATGAAAAAAAAATCTTATCATTATCTTATTTATGATTTAAAGTTCCCGTCCCGTGCAGTGAAGTGAGATTCGAAGTAGGGTTCGAGTTTGGTTACAGAACCGAGACGCCCTACTGTTCACGATTTTGTATTAGGTAGGTAGGTACTTAATAAAATTTTTTAGCAGTAATATAACAAAATAAGTATAATAATATTATGTAACATTTAATACTCATACTTAATAGTTTAGTAGGTATCTTCTTTTTAAATAAAAATCTATGTATGTTTATTATTTTGTTTCCTATGCACTCCTAAACCATTCACATCCGATTATGATGAAACTTTGGTAAGCTTATAATCTTCTTATAATAAATATTTATTGAATTTCTGCTTATGACTGAAAAGGTTCCTGGCTAAAATAACGTGACATTGCAAATTATGTCGGGTGCAACCGTGCAACTAATGTTGTGCATTATTATCCGGCTCTCAATTTCAACACTTTACACCACATTCCTTGTCACGTTAGATATCTGATATTTGCCAGATTTTTCCACATTTTATAAGTAGACTAATATTTCGTAAAATAGTGAAAATCACGATAAAATCTTATACAACATGAAATGTCAGCTTGTGCGGTGACATAATTACCAGTCTCAGGGGAGGTGACAACCTGACAACCTGACAACTGACATTTATTTTTCTTAATCATTCAAATGCACTAAGAAGTTTTGATTCCGTTATCGAAATAAATCACCCTAAAAATAGCTTTCTACCCCTTTTCAACCCTGTTAGGGGATAAATTTCAAAAAATTGCGAAACACGTGTTCAATTAATTTTGTGAAAAAATATCTATGCCAAATTTCAAGTCAATCGGGCCAAGGAATCGCATTCTCCCATACAAACTTTGCCACCCTGTTTCACCCCCTTAGGGATTGAATATCGCAAAATCCCGTCTTAGTGAGCACCTACACCCTAAAAGGAAACCTTATGCAAAATTTGAGACTCCTAGCACTTGTAGTTTCTGAGATTTCGTGATGAGTCAGTGAGTGATTTACTCTTTTATATATATAGATAGATGCATACAAACTTTCGAGTTAGTTATTATGCAGGTTTCAATATTTTATTCTCACTGAAAAGTAATTGAATAACTACGTTTCTCCGAATAAGCTATGAAACGAATGACAACGACTGGACAAGTGATAATTATGTGAAAAACATAAAGGGAAAACTGTAATGAGTGAGCCAGCAAAAACTCCTACTCATTTTAAATACGAGCCCGACCGACTGAATGACAATAAATATCTTCCGCCCAGTTTACGATATGGCAGAGTAAAAAAATCTGCGTAGATAGATCACGTAGTAGGCAAAACAGAGAAATAAATTTAATAACCGTTCCACCTTTATGAAGACATCTATAAATGGGGGAGTGCTTTCATAAAATCCCTAAATTGGTACGAAATATTTCATTTCGATCGAATGATTGGCTCCGTCCCAATAACAGTATGGGCGAGGACGAGGCCACGACAGACGCTATCAGATGTTCGAGGTATATGCTATTTTTCTCCGCAAGAATACAAATGTCTTGCCAAATTGTCTACCACCGAACTAGTCCAATTTAGAAAGCAATTTCGCAACCAATTCGTTTTGTAAGCGGATCAAGAGGCCAGGCTTGAATATGGCTATTAAATCGTTTTCGTGGAGCTCACATTCGTCTTTTTAATGCCAACAGACGAATTCCAAATAAAACTGAATGTGGAATTGGTACCTTTCTCAGGGTAGACAGTTTTGGGGAAACATTTTATTTGTATGTTAAGAACACTTCCTTACTATGTAACTGAAACGATCTATCTCTCTAAAGGGCTTAATTTATTTGTTAGATATCAGTATTATCCAATATAACAATACGTTACCCAATGGTTCATTCTTAGTGTAGCGTAAGTACCTGATCTATACTGTTCATAAAAGCAGAAACAAATTTCACCAACAAGTCACAAATATCCATAAAAATACGAAGCCAAAAGAGAAATGTATACAAAGGTTGGCATACACGCTTGCTAATGAGCGAAGTTTTGATGCGATTGAAACTGTCGCCAGCCGATAGTCATCGCACCCTTTCATTCGACGACCCACGCGACCCGGGCCGTTACTGTCCGTCCACCCAGATGTTTGATAAAAGGGCTTAATTAAAACTTTACATACACCCAACCGAAGGGACTAGTGTTATGTAGTTGCAACTACACGTCACAATCGCACGGACCCTTTCTATAGCTTAACTTTGACGTTTTAGCAAATTAATTCTCTTGTACACGAAGCGAAACTTGCTGATATCTTTGTAAGTTAGAACCCCTTTCTCTTCGACAAATGAGTTACCGAAAAGTTGTCTTCAAAGACTCACTCCGCACGGGACCGTGTGTTTTGACCCACCGCCCTTTCATCTATAATTCAATTCAGTACAACGCCACGACCTAAGGAATAATTTATTTTTCATCAAGTCTCGTCCGTTGGTCGCAAACAAATTTTTAACTAAAATAGATAAAAATGCGTTTGCAAAAGGCGATTGAGAAGCAGATAAATAGAAAACTACACGATAATAGCACATTATGAGACAAATTAGCTTAAGTTGCTCATTGCACACGAGGCTGTGGGTTGCAGCCCGAGCCGTTGCAAAAGGCGATTGAGAAGCAGATAAATAGAAAATTACACGATAATAGTACATTAAGAGACAAATTAGATTAAGTTGCTCATTGCACACGAGGCTGTGGGTTGCAGCCCGAGCCGAAGCGAGGGCGTAAAGCCCGGTTTACACATCCATAAGTAAGTAAGTAAAAACCACGTGTAGACACCGTCCGGCAAGTAAGTCAGTAAGTAAGTAGCAACTTGCCGCTGGATAGGATCGGGTTCTGTACGAGCCGGGCTGGTACACCTTGACGAATGATAGTTTAAATGATAGATGAGTTTAGGAAAATAAAGGTTTATTGCAAATTTACAAAGGAATCAAAACTACTTTTTTAAATGCTAAATGAGGACGCGTGATTGTTTAATGAATGTTAATTGCGTACTGATTTTGTGACAAAATATAATAAATCGAATGAATTACAAAAGTGCTGATGCGTGACCTAATTATGAGTACCAAGTTGAATGTAGGCATTTGTACACCGTACATGCTCCCGGGGGAGAAAGATGAAAAACGATGCTGATGAGATGAGCTTAAACTAAAACAAGTGAAGGGCATTTTCTGTTATGCTAGATGATCTTACGTAACTAAACAATTTAGGTACTGTCATCAGAAATCGTAAGCACTGAACGGAGCACAGGCGAGGTGCTCCTGTCATTTTGCTTTTTCCGCGCACTCTTAACACTAACACTATTTTTCACACGCGAATCACTTTGATGACTGTTATCATCATTAACACTAAATCGCACACTGCGCCCGGCGTCGTTGCTGGGCGGCTGCTGCACCGAGTTGCTCAGCGGCTGCTGCGCAGTGGCTCCCGCGCCACGCGAGCACCGCCTCCACACCATCACTGCGGCCACGACTCCGAAAGCTGCTACCAACACGTACAGCGTTGCATATTGGTGTATGTCATGACTTGTAACACCATCTCTCAATGGAATCTCCTGTTTCATCGTCTCTATCTGACTTTGCAGCCTTTCTAATTCTTTCTTATGTTGGTCGGGTTCTGGTAATTGTTCGGTCTTGGTGATAGGGATGTTAATGACATGATTTATTGGAGACATGTCAATGCCAACTAAATCTAACGTTACATTCATACTGCTGGCGTCTAGGCGGTGTGAATAAATTGTAAACTCTTTTGATTTAATTATACAGCCGTGACTAAGTGATAGCAGACCGGCTTGTTTTAATTGTAAAGCGGTAACTTGATCCGCGCAGATAAGTTTCAATGGACATGAGTCACAACAAAAATAAAAGTAGCTATTTATTTTATTTAGCTCTTCCCATTTATTGATACAGACACTTGTTATAGTTTTACACGTCCTTGAACTATTTTCCGTCTTGCATAATGTCTCGTCATCGTTTATCTGAAGTATGGGGCGTCTTATATGACATAAAATTATTTCCGAGTCTAAGTGTGAACATGATTGCAAGTCGCTTTCTGATAATGGTATTAAGGCGTCTTTTTTAAGGTTTATAGCTGCGTACTCGCTTACAGGCTCGATGTATGTTGATTTTTCCATTGTTTGTTGCGGTATAGGAATAATTCTCAAAACTTCATAAATATCTCTGCTAATCAGCGGTATTTGTATTTCAAAAATCATGTAATCCATTGAAATTTTTGTTTTTATTTTCAGCAAGTTATAAATTTTTGTCAAATCGGCAGTATCAACTGGTAAACTTAAGTCACTTGGAAGTCTTCCTGATATGATGTTAAGTTGATTTTGTAGTTCATTTGGAGTGATAAGGTGTAGATTGAATTTCCCATTATAAATATTAGTGATAGTGTCTAAGGTCAAGTCTTGCATGCTTTTAAGATGACTTAAAAGATTAGAAGCCATTAATGCTGATTGTGTAAAGTCGTTTACAATAGAAGCGTTTCCAATTGCATTTTTCAAAATATTCATTGATTTTTCTTGTTCAAGGATTTTTTGGTTCACATATATATGCTGTTTTTCCATTAGATTTTCAGTTCTTTTCAGAAAATTAAATTCGGCTTCGACCACCGACGTCTGATTCTTCCACAATGCTGCTAAATGATTTTGATTAGTGCTGATTAGGGCGATATCTTTTTCGTACTTTGCTGCGAAGTTATCGTCAAGTACCCCGAAGAGCTTATTAGCTATGTTACCTATCCCATTTATGAGGCCGCGCCTCTTGCGCGTATGCGCCGACGCTGCATATTGCTGATTCAGTAACATGCGGTTGTAGTACTCTAGTTCCGCGTCACCGTGACGTAATTGAAGCATGACACCGTCGCAATGTGATTCCTGTCTTATGATTGAACATATGTTTTCAAGGTAGTTTAGATACTTTGAGAATGCTTCAGAGCCATGCCAGTAAGGACTCATATCGTAATAAACGACGAGCTTCCAATTATCTCTCACCACATGCATGTTTGTTATTTTGTCAAAATAAAGACTTTTGTTTGCTGGTAATGTTGTTATGTTATATTTGCTTTCGACAGATGTTATTACGTTAACAAATAATAATAGGATTGACATGACCAATGTTGCGAAACAGTATTGTTTTTTAGTTCGAGTTCTCTTTGTTTTTGGTTGTTCATTTGAGTTTGATGTTAGGTGAGGGGTTTCTTGTTTTTGATGAGTAATCTCCTTGTCTTTTTCATTATTCACCGGTAATATCGATAGTTTCACAATAGGTCTTTTCATCTCACCGTTCTTAGTTTTAAGAGTAACCACTCTTACATAACCGTCGGCGCCAGGATGCAGTTTTATTACTCTTCCTAATGCCCATTTTCCCGCTGGTAAGTTTGCGTCATGTATTATTACAACATCATTAAGCTGGATATTACGCTGTGGTGTGGTCCACTTGCTGCGAGCTGACAACTGGGTTAGATATTCGCTTCGCCAACGTTGCCAAATATCGTTATATATTTTTTGAGTGTGATTCCAACGAGTTCTAAGATCTTTTTCTGTGTCAACTAGATTTAGTGTGGGACCACAACTTAAAAAATGAGCAGGTGTTAAAAAGTTCATATCGTCGGGATCTTCTGACATCGGGCACAATGGTCGGGAATTTAAGTATCCTTCCAGTTGGGCTAATATAGTGCTGTATTCCTCGAAGGTTAATCGTTGATCGCCAATCACCCTCTTGGTATGGTGTTTAAGACTCCTTACGGCAGCTTCCCATAATCCTCCTGCCGAAGGCCATGAGGGGGCATTAAAATGCCACGTGATCCCTAATTCTGTAATTTCTTGCATAAAATTATGATCATGCTTAAGAGCTTCTACTTCTTGTTGGAGCGTTTTGTTGGCTTTTATAAAGTATGTTCCCTGGTCGCTGTATAAATGAGCTGGTGTTCCTCTCCTTGCGGCCATACGGCGCAGCGCTGCTAGAAAGGCTGAAGATGTGAGGTCCGAAACCAATTCTAGATGTATTGCCTTCGTAGACAGGCATACGAAGACTGCGATGTAGCCTTTCGAGCAGCTTACACCACGGCCTTTATTTGTTTTTACAAAAATATACCCCGTGTAATCAACCCCTGTGTGGAGATAGGGTCGAGATGGGGTGCTTCTAGCGGATGGAAGGTCACCCATTATCTGATAGTGTTTGCTAGGTTCGTGTTTTTTACACGGTACACAAAATCGAATTCTCTTTTTTGTTAATCTGTTGCCACCTACAATCCAGTAATTTTGTCTGATTACTGAATTGGTTAATCTTGGACCACCGTGGAAAGTAAGTTTGTGTGTGTTGTCAATGATAAGTTCCGCTAGACGACAATTATTTGGTATTATTACAGGGTGTTTCATTTCGTAAGGTATTTGAGCATGCTGGAGCCTGCCGCCAACACGCAAGATTCCAGATTCATCCAGGTAAGGTCTTAAATTTATTATTTTGCTTTTTGGGTTAATGCTTTTGCTTGCTTGTAAATTGCTTATTTCTTCATTAAATTCAATGCTTTGTATGTTTCTTATAATTACTAATTTTGCTCTTCGCAACTCTTGAAGTGTTAAATATGGTTTCTTTTCCAGTTTTTTGCTGCTAAATCGTAACATCCATGCAACTACACGAATGACTCGTGAAAGAGAACTGTGATCTTCCAGTAATGTTTGTATGATGGAGGTGTCCTTGAGACTGTGTGTTGCTGTGTGCACTTGATTAGTTTTCTTTAATTCTAGTTCCGTAATATATGTTTGTTTATCGCGTATTTGGTCAGAATTAAAGGTCGATAACCATGCGGGTCCTTCCCGCCATAAGCTATTTTCCAATAATTGGGAGGGGTACAACCCTCTACTTGCCGGGTCGGCTGGATTTTCGCTTGTCTTTACGTAATTCCAGCATTCTGCTGGCATGATTTCTTGTGTAGCTTTGATTCTATTTGCAACAAATGCTTTCCACTTCTTTGAGTCACTTTTCAGCCATGCTAATACTACCATCGAGTCGCTCCATCCGAATATCTCAATTTTATGTTGATTAATGCATTCTAATACCTTTTCCATCAATTTAGACAGCAACTGAGCCCCGCATAATTCTAACTGAGGCGTTGTTAAATTTTTGTTACGAGGCACAAGCTTGGATTTTGCTGCGACTAAAGCGACCTTTCGATGTTTTTGTATAAGTGCGTATATTACGCAAGCGTAGGCTTGCATCGAAGCGTCACAGAACCCGTGAAGTTGTATGGCGTCATCCTTTTGACAACCAATCCATCTAGGAATCTCGTATTTGTTTATATGTTGTATCTCCGCCCGTATCTTATCCCATTCGTTGATCATATCGCTCGGGATGACGTCATCCCATTGCAATTCTAATGTGTAAACTTTTTGAAACAATAGTTTTAATTTAGTGGAAACTGGTGCTAGCCATCCCAGCGGATCAAAAAGTTTAGAAATTTCTGACAACAATTTTCTTTTTGTCGGTTTGATTGCTGAGGTACTGTCGATGTTGCAATTAAATAGAAATCTATCCTTGTTTGAATCCCAACACAGCCCCAATATTTTTGTTTGATTTTCCGATTTAAAGTTAAATGTTTCTTGACCTTGTTCTTCTTCTTTATTTTCTAATATTGCAATATTGTTACTTTTCCATTTTCTAAGTATGAATCCTCCCAATTGTAATAAATTCTGTAAATTTTGAATTAATATTTTTCCTTCTTCGATGGAAAATGATCCGTGGACCAAATCGTCCATATAAAAAGAGTTTTCTAATACTTGAACAGTTTCCGGATAAGAATGGCGTTCATCTTCCGCCAATTGTTTTAGTGTCATCATGGCAAGAAAGGGCGACGCCTTTACGCCAAATGTTAATGTGGTAAGAACAAATATTTTCAAGGGTACGTTTTCGTTTTCCCGCCAAATAATTTTCTGATATTTCTGATGGATTTCTGATATGTTTATTTGCCGAAACATTTTCTCAATGTCGGCTGTAAATCCAAAGGGATATTGTCTAAATTTTAAAATTAATTTTTGCAAGTCTTGCTGAAGATTCGGTCCTCTATGCATTAAATCATTCAGACTAAAGCCCGATGACGTATTATGTGACGCGTTGAAGACCACTCGGTATTTCGTAGTAGTACTGCTTTCTCGCTCTACACAATGGTGCGGTAAATAACACTCTGGTTTCGAATTACCGGCGACGAGTTTCATATGATTTAAATGTTCGTATTCCGATAAAAATAATTTGTATTCATTTGCTAAATTAGAGTTTTTTCTGAACTTTCTTTCCAAATTTAGAAATTGGGCTATTGCTATCTGTTTTGATAATCCCAATTTTTCGTTAATCTCATCTTTAAAAGGATACATCACTTCATAACGTCCATCTTGCAAGCGTTTTGTAGTTTGTTTATAAAACTCAATACATTTTTTATCTTCCTGTGAAATGTTTGAGTCAGTAGTAATATCTTCTAACTCCCAAAATTTTTTAATATCCTCAAGGTTGTTTAATACTACGTTGCATTGGTATGTTTTGATGCTCCCGCACAACAACCACCCTAACTGGGTTTGTTGCGCTATTGGCTGCGAACTATTTTCTCCTTTGATTATTCCGCCCATAATTATCATAGTATAAACATCAACCCCCAGTAATAAGTCGACCGGCCGGCTGATATGAAACTCTGGGTCAGCTAAATTTATATTTTCGATGTGAGGCCATGATGGTCTAGAAAAGGATTGAGTTGGTAAGTGCTTTATTAAGTTATTCATAATTAAAACATCTGTGTTAAATATGTACTGATTATAAATCGATGAGCATTGGATAGTAAGCATCCCTTTGCAATTATTTTCAGTCTGTCCGACTCCAAAGATAACTCCGCTGCATTTTTGGCGTTTGAGGCCTAATTTTTGTGCTGCATATTCGGTAATAAGCGAGATTTGCGACCCTTGGTCTATGAGGGCCCGCATTTTATGATATGTGCCATCGGCTGCTAAAACATTGATGTTAGTTGTTGCTAGTAGTACTTCGGTAGCGTCGTCTTGTGAAACGTGTGACGTTGACCCCGTAGTCACATGTTCAGACTGCACGTTTCGCGAGGTTATTGGCTTCGCTTGCGCTGCAGTATTTGCTTGTATTGCGTTATTACCGGATGCGCTCGGTTTCCATTTGGCAAAGGAGTCGTGTAACAAAGAATTATGACTTTCAGCGCAAATACGACATCGTTTTAATGATATACATTTACTTCCGTTGTGACCGAATAAACAATTTTGACAAATACGTAAATTACGAACCGTTCTCAATTTGATATCATGGTTCATTTCCAAAAATTTAGTACAGTTATAAAGGCCATGATTTCCTTTGCATAGCGGACATATTATTGTGAGCCCCTGTACCGTTTTTGGAACTACATTCTGGAATGATTTCGTTTTGTTGTAGTTGTTAAAGGAGTAATATGATTTTTTGACGTTGTTTGATGATGAATGGTTGTTTGTTGGCGGCGTTGGTCTTATATCTTGCTTTCTTCTGGCTGACTCTAAAGTTGTAAATTTTGATTCCAAAAACTTCATGAATTCTTCTAGAATCGGTAACTCTCTGGGATTTTTCACGAATTCAGCGTATTCATTGTAGGTTTCTTGATCTAATTTCTGTGCCAAAATGTGAACCAAAATTGGATCCCATGTTGTTATGTCTACACCAAGATTTTTTATAGCGTAAAGACATTCTTGAGATACGTCATGCATTTTCTTAATTTGTATGAATGATTGTTGTTGTATATTCGGCAGGCCAAGTAAGGTGTTGATATACGAAGTGAATATGAGTTTTCTATTGTTAAAACGATTGTTCAGAATGTCCCAACATATGTTATAGTTGTCTGAAGAAATCGGTAGATGTTGGATTAACTTTTCTGCCTCGCCTTTCAGCTTACACTTAAGAAATTGCATTTTTTGTGCACACGACAATGACGGATTTTTGTGAATCGCTTCTTGGAATAAATCTTTAAATGATACCCACTGGTTGTAGTGTCCGTGGAATACCGGGATGTCTAGAAGGGGTGTGGATCTTTCTCTATGTGAAACTGAAAATAGTTTTGAGTTGATTTCTTTTTTCAATTCCATGAATTTTCTCTCATGTTTGTTATATAATCTTTCATAACTCTCATCTTCTCCGTTTAGTTCACTATCGATTTCCCAGTGAAGGGAGTCGATAGCGCCCCATCTGCTCTGCAATGACTTTAATGCGTCTTCAAATTCCCATTTCTCTGAGAGAATGTCGACATCAATGCATGTTACTGTTCTAGTGAAAGCTTTAAAATTAGCTGCTTGCTTTTTAATCATTTCGTCGAGCTTACTTGTTGAGCCCTGGGACTTGACGAAAGTATGACGCCCTTGTGACGTGTCGCTGCTGCCGGCAATCTCCTGCCCCTTAACATCTCTTCCGCTGTCTGCTGTTTGATCAAGTTGTTTAGCCGATACATCTTTCTTCAATAAAAGACTTTGGTATTGCTGATTTATATATTCCTTTACCGACTTATACTCTTCGAAAGTTTGCTCGTATTCTTTGTTCACAAAATATTGATGACTCCTGCTGACTTCCATAGTAAGCCTATCATGATTAGCCTGATATTCGCCCCAGTATCTTTCTAATGCTTCCAGACGCCTCCTGAAATAGTCTGTTGTCTTCCGTTCTGAGCTATCCTTTTTGATGTTCGATAATAATTTTTGGATAGCTCCAAAAATTTCACCCTGACCAACATACAATTCTTCTATCTGTGACATTGCTGCTGATAAAAGGACTTTGTTAGGAAAACAGGAAAGATCTTACTTGTTCTTTGCTGTAAACACCTGCAGATGCTACAGGCTGCTGGTGCTGAACACGGTCGATGAGCTGGCTAAGGACTGCTTGGCGCACGCTTCTCGATCGTCGATGTACTGCTGGCAACGATCTGATAGCCCGCTGTTGAACTGCTGGACACGAGCTGTGTGCTCGCTGTTGCTGATTACAAGCTGTGTGCTTGATGATGCACTGCTGGATGTGAGCTGTGTGCTCACTTATGCTGCCGTGTACGAGCTGTATGCCCGTAGTCGACGATGTTTCTTGTTGCCGAGCTCCGTAATTAGAGCTTGATTAGAATGTTTAAGTGTTTACTGATCACTGATTCACTGTTAGATGTTGTCACTGCATTCCAATCAGATCCTCACGCGACGACAGAGGATATGACGACACACGCGAGGTCCTGACTCCTTAGATCGAAGGACCAGAAAAGATATGACGACACACGCGAGCTAATTATGAGTACCAAGTTGAATGTAGGCATTTGTACACCGTACAGGTTCTATTTTTTGGACAGACAAGTATCGCGCAACCCCCTCCCGCTTCGTCTTCCGCTCCCCGCCAACTTACTTGCCGCCGTGTTAACGGCTCTGTCAGCAGGTTCCGCTGCGACAGATGTCAACTTATGAACTTAAGTAGGTTCATAAGTTGACATCTGTCGCAGCGGAATGATCTATTCCTTTCTAAAGTTTCTAATAGCAAAAACTAATACCAAAGGTATATTATCGTAATTAATTTTCTACTCACAACGAATGCCATTCATAAAAGAATTCTAAAACGAGTTAAATGAATAGATTTTTAAGTTCATTTAAATATTTAATTATTTGGTATTATTTAGGTACTTATAGAAAATTTCTTTCGACAATAACGTATAGGTATATTTTTTTGTATTATTAGTAAAATACAGGGTGTTTGGAAATAATAGCCTTATAAAGCCGAATATGTTAGATAGGGACCATCAAACTGAACAACTTTTACTATGAGGTGTGAGGATGTGACCAACTCTGAAATCGCGAAAAAAAAATCTGCTTTTTTGTACAAAAAATAATAATGAGAATATCAAAATGTATGAAATAGTTGATTTTATTCGCGTTTTGAGAGTTCCATAGTAAAAGTTGTTCAGTTTGATGGTCCCTATCTAACATATTCGGCTTTATAAGGCTATTTCCAAACATTTTGTATGTATATATAAATAATAATATATAATTTAAGGTCTATAGCCTAAAACAATAACAATAAACAATACCTAACCTATGTATTGTTTTTTGGTATTAGGAAGGAATAGATCTTGCAACAAATGGGCGTTACGTTACGTAATTAAAGCTCCCTCAAAAAACATTAAATACTTAAAAATATGTAAAAAAGGAGTTTAATTTTATTTCTAGATATTTAAGTTGTTGCCTCACAGACACAAAATGCGCAACCGTATATATTGATCGTGTACGGGTCCGAAAAATTATCTGTTGCCTATGGCGTATTTTGGTTTTTAATTTACATCTCTGATTGTCCCAAGACAAAATAGGGTAGCAATGTCGTCATCATCCGATGCGCGTGGTCGACTTATGAACTTACTTACTTGCCAAAGTTAAGTCACCGTTTGGACGCAACTTGCCGTTTTCCGATTAAGTGAGTAAGTAGAAGGACAGTTGAACTTACTTACATACTTATTTACTTATGGATGTGTAAATCGGCCTTAACTTTGCCGAGTGTGCAATAAGCAAGAACAAAGGGGTGAGTGAGCTTACAGCCTACTTTAAAATTGTAATTTTAAGTGATAAAATGCAGATATTTTAATATTTTGTAACAAAATATTGTGGATTATGAATAATTTGATAATAATAAATATTTGTTTGATTTACACATTTCTTTACTCCAAAAATGTATATGAATTTTCAGCGGCATAAAACCTCTTTGTTGTTACTAAAAAATAACTGTATTACCCAGTTAAATTGGGAATGCTCTGTTTACTTGTACTAATTTAACTTTGAGTACAGAAAGGGTACTAATTTAACTTTGTAGGGATAATTCTATAACGCACTAGTGTACAAGATAAGATATTTACGCACGGTGTTTGTTACAGCTCTAATGTTTAGGGCCCTAAAAGCGATGTATTAGGGCTCATTTTACGAGCAAGTGTGTTGAAAAATTTTTATTTTTAGTATACACTAATATAATAGACATAAGGATGTAAGAAATAAAGAATCATTGTGATGTTTTTTAGGGTTCCGTACCCAAAGGGTAAAAACGGGACCCTATTACTAAGACTCCGCTGTCCATCTGTCTGTCTGTCTGTCTGTCACCATGAACCGTGATAGCTAGAAAGTTGAAATTTTCATAGATGATGTATTTCTGTCGCCGCTATAACAACAAATACTAAAAACAGAATAAAATTGATATTTAAGGGGGGCTCCCATACAACAAACGTATTTTTTTTTTGCCTATTTTTGGTACGGAACCCTTCGTGCGCGAGTCTGACTCGCACTTGGCCGGTTTTTTTTAATAGAGGATTATCATAATACAAGTGAGCTTAAATTGCTACTTGCTCATTGCACACGAGGCCGTGAGTTGCAGCCCGAGCCACAAATGAGGGGGTAATTCAGCCGATTGATGTGTTATAAGCAAAGCTCACGAGTTTCATACGACGTTTTTCAACACATTTGCGAGGAAAAAGCAAAATAATTTACCACACAGCGACAAATATGATAAAAATAAAAAAAATGGGAAAAGGCTTTTCACGCGCAGGTTTTGTAATTCGTGCGCGCCCAATGCAAGAATATTTTGCGAACAATGGGTTGGGTGAGCATACAGCTAACTTCAAAATTATAATTTTGAGTGATAATATGCAAATACTTTAATATTTTATAACAAATTATAATGAATTATTTGATAATAATAAATGTTTGTTTGACTTAATTCAGGCCGTACACATTTATTTATCTCAAAAATGTATATGAATTTTCAGCGGCATAAAACCTGTTTGTTGTTACTAAAAAAATAACTGTATTACCCGATTAACTTGCAACTACTTGCAGTAAGGTACTCATTTAACTTTTTTGGGACAACTCTATTACGCACTAGTGTATAATATAATACGCACGTGTTTGTCATAGATAGGTTTATGGCCCGGTTATGTTGAAAAATATTTTCTGATATTCCAAAATATTCAACTAAAATAGCTCATATTAACAAAAATAAAGTTTGCCTACCAAAGTGTTGCTGAGATGAATATTAGTAACCTAAATTGCACACACATGAACTTATAGACATCATATTCAACGGCTTATCTTTAAAATATTACAAGTAAGTATATTTCACCAACTTCAATGCCTTTCAAAGGCACTCGTACAGCTCAGCCTTAGCTCAGCATTATGTTATCCTCTTAAAATTGAAAGCTACCGCAGCAAAAGTTGGATTTATATCCCCAAAGAGATAGAATTCGAAATATAGTATGTTTCTTTCATAGGTAGTAAGTAAACGCAGTTCCACTCGATATGCTTAATGCAGACTGCGCGTGGTGAGCTACCCGTCAGGCGTTAGCTGAGCAAACTCGTAGTACGTGAGTAACATATGGGATAAATTCAGCTTCATTGCACCCTTTCACCGCTTATATTTTATTTGAGACAGAAGCAGACGAGCAAACAGTTTCTACCTATACTAAAGCTATCGCTCGGTCAACGGAGCTTGCAATTTAATACATTTGTGATATTCTAAAAGTCAGTTCACTATATTCGGGATAAGTCCATGTTGACCTACCTGACGAATAATAAATAACTAAAACAGAAGATTCAGAAATCCGGAACCTGCTAGACAGGGCCAAAAGCCTTGCAACTGTAATTATAGTTAAGTACTATCTAGTAAAGAGTTAAGCATCGAAAGTATTAACTTTATACGTATATTATAGAGACGTTGTTGCTATATTATTTTATAGAACGCGTACATAACTTATAAACGGTAAGATAGCTTCGCGCAAACTCAGAGTACGTGAGCTACATAAGTTTTGGATCAAGCTCGCCCGACATATGGGTCGCACGCCTGTTCCCAAAGTCGTATATTACAATAAATATTGAAATTTCACTGCGTAAATATGATCCCTTATTTTCACCAAAGTGAACGGAGTATGCATGAGGCATAGCTGTTGCTGTGATAGGAAAACAAACAAACTATTATTAACAGAAGTAAGCGAGACACTTGTTTAGCATCCTATCTTTGCAATCTCGCTATTCTTACCTTTCAGTTTAATTTTCTTTGCGTTCAAACGATAACGCATGACTCGCCCTCAACCCGACTCAACTCAAACTCAACTCGAACTCAACTCAACCGGAGCCCACTCCTTGAAATACAGCGCTTACAATTTTGAGTTTAATAATACTTAATAAGCTCCCTTATTAAGGAGGAGCTCGGTGGCGCAGTGGTTTAGCGCCTGGCCCAGCGATTGCGTAAGTTAAGCAACGTTCGCAAGGGTCGGTCATGGGATGGGTGACCAAAAATTTACTATCGCGAACTCCTCCGTGCTTCGGAAGGCACGTTAAGCCGTTGGTCCCGGCTGCATTTGCAGTCGTTAATACCCGGGTCCGCATTGGGCCCGCGTGGTGGGTTATGGCCCGTCCTCCTTATCCACCCATAAGGAAGGCCTGTGCCCCAGCAGTGGGGACATCAAAAATGACTGATGGACTAAGCTCCCTTATATTTTGTCGATGCAAATGCACACGCCTCGCCCTCAACCCGAATTCAACTCAAACTCAACCCGAACACAACCCGAATTCAACTCAAACTCAACTCAAACTCAACTCATACTCAACTCAAACTCAACTCAAACTCAACTCAAACTCAACTCAAACTCAACTCAAACTCTACTCAAACTCAACTCAAACTCAACTCAAACTCAACTCAAACTCAACTCAAACTCTACTCAAACTCAACTCAAACTCAACTCAAACTCTACTCAAACTCAACTCAAACTCAACTCAAACTCAACTCAAACTCAACTCAAACTCAACTCAAACTCAACTCAAACTCAATTCAAACTCAACTCAAACTCAACTCAAACTCAACTCAAACTCAACTCAAACTCAACTCAAACTCAACTCAAACTCAACTCAAACTCAACTCAAACTCAACTCAAACTCAACTCAAACTCAACTCAAACTCAACTCAAACTCAACTCAAACTCAACTCAAACTCAACTCAAACTCAACTCAAACTCAACTCAAACTTAACTCAAACTCAACTCAAACTCAACTCAAACTCAACTCAAACTCAACTCAAACTCAACTCAAACTCAACTCAAACTCAACTCAACTCAAACTCAACTCAAACTCAACTCAAACTCAACTCAAACTCAACTCAAACTCAACTCAAACTCAACTCAAACTCAACTCAAACTCAACTCAAACTCAACTCAAACTCAACTCAAAATCAGCCCGAACTCACCTCAAACTCACCTGAACATTACACAAGGGCTTATTAATGTGTCATAAGACTCAAAATTGTAAGCGATGTATTTCAAGGTAGGCTGCGTTTGAGGTGAGTTTGAGTTGAGTTCGGGTTGAGGTCGGGTCGTGTGTCATCGTTTGAACGCAGAAATCAGAAATCAGAAATCAGAATATTTATTTGCACAATATTGTGTACATTACATTGAGATCGATGACAATGTTCCTAATAAAATTTCAACAATATTCTGCCTTAAATCTGTAGGCATGCAAATGTTAGTAAGTGTAAGTGTGTAAGCTATCTATAATGAATATTATTACTACTAAGTATTACTGATGTCAATTATAATTACAAAATTGTCAATAGAAATCTCATATTCAAAATTAAATGTCAGCTATGCAAAATTATCCTTAATACTATGTCAGATTGAGTAGAGATGTCATTTATTTTCCAAATATTCTTTGATCGAATAGAAACTGTGCTGTAGGAGCCAATTAAATAATTTATTCTTGAAAATATTTTTCTCTATTGGTTGATTAATAATGTCCAGCGGTAGCTTATTAAATATTTTGATAGCCATACAATATACATTCTTTCGAAATATAGCTAGATTGGATTTAGGTATTGCTAGTTTATTCTTTCTCGATGCTCGTAAATTATCGTTTTTTTCACTACATTTTAAAAAGTATTCGGGGTGCTTTTTAACCAACAAGCATAGTTCTAATATATATATACATGGTAGAGGTAATATTCTATGTTTTTGAAATAGGGGCTTACATGATTCTCTTTGTTTTATCTCGCATAAGGCACGAATGCACTTCTTTTGTGCTCTAAAAACTCTGTCTACATCTACACTGTTGCCCCATATTATTATGCCGTAACGCAGTAGAGAAGAGACGTATCCGTGGTACGCCTGTAAGGCTACTTGAAAAGACGTTATATTTTTGATTCTATTTAGTGCAAATACAAATTTATTTAGTTTAGTGCAGAGACCGTCTATATGTTTTTTCCAACTGCAATGTTTATCTAGATTTATACCTAAAAATACTGTGCTATCTACGATGTCAATTTTATTGTTATTATAGTGTATGTCAATGTTAAGTTTTTTCGCTTTATATGTATGGAATTGAATTGCTTTCGTTTTCGATATATAAATTTTAAGGTCATTTTTATTCATCCAATTAATTATGTCAAATAGAGTATCATTAATGTCATGTTCAAGTTCGTCAATATTTTTATTTTGAAATAGAAGTGTACAGTCATCTGCAAATAAGAAACAATTATTGGTAGTTATATCGGGAAGATCGTTTATGTACACTATAAAGAGTAAAGGTCCCAAGATACTGCCTTGAGGTACGCCGTTACTTATTAGGCGATATTTTGATCTGACATTTACTTTTGTTGGAATTTGACAACTTGGCGACTCGGACGGAAGCGTTCGCGTTGTTTCGGTACATTGTTGACGATTTGCCAAGTAACTAGCGAACCATTTGTGGGCGATTCCCCTTACACCATAGTCATGAAGCTTCAGTAACAGTATTTCGTGATTTACGTGGTCAAAAGCTTTTGACATGTCAAGAAATACTGCTACGGTTGGTACTTTTTCATTGATACCTTCTATAATTTTTTTTATTAAAGAAAAGCAGGCTAGTGCAGTTGATTTTCCTTCCTGAAAACCGTACTGTTGTTTGTTAATAATTTTATGCTTGGTGATAAAAGAGTAGAGACGTATAGCCATCACTTTTTCAAATATTTTTGATATTACAGGTATAAGTGTGATGGGCCTGTAATTTCCCATATCACTATCGTTCTCCCTTTTTAAATAGAGGCTTAACTACGGATAATTTAAGCTTATCTGGAAAAATGCCGCTCTCCATAGAAAGATTTATTATATGTGCCAAAGGCACGCATATTTTCGGCGCACACATTTTAAGAATATCAGTGCTTATTTCGTCATAACCTACTGATTTAGTGTTTTTCAAGCCCATAATGATTTTTTGTACCTCAGTTTCAGATGTAGGGTACAAAAATATACTGTTATTTAATTTATTTTTATTTGTATTTGATAGCGTATTACCTGTGTTTTTAGCTATATCTATAAAATAATCATTAAATAATTCCGAAATGTCATTTATATTATTAATTATGTCATTTTTATGTTTAATACATTTTATTTCATTTTTATTAAGATTTTTATTTATATTATTATTTATTATTTTCCAGGATGCCTTACATTTATTTTTTGCATTTAGTATGTATTTCGAATTATTAATCTTTTGTGCAGCGTTCATACATTTGTGTAGTAATTTTGTGTAGTTTTGATATTTTATTTTATTGTTTTCCCTGTTATGTTGTTGTGTGTATTGTTTTCGCAGCCTAACAGCTAGATGTTCTTAATTCAGCAATCGCTCTTATCACAACAACGACAATAGACAATTGAAATAATTTTATAACACATTAATAATATAATTTTGTTTTATAGCTTTATTAAAATTTACTACCAAGACTTGATCCGTAAGCAGTATACTTAATTCAGTAAGTAATACTTGTATTATATATTTTGTCGAAAAAAATATTCACCAATAAATCAATTTATTATCAATTTTCCACAGCAACATTGATTGAATATGCTAACAAGTGAAACAAGCGTGAGCCGAGCGGTAAGCTAGATGTACACTGCACGCTGGTAAAGCAAACTCGAGGTTCGTGCGCCACACAACCCGGCTCGGACTTTGACCACCGCATAATGATCACGTACTACTGCCGAGTTCGTTTCCTACCCGATTCTTTTAATATTGTAATATGCTATTACCTTTTTAATAATTTTTAAGATTTCATTAATACGTTTTGACGTCGAAATAGCCATGCAAAGAATTAAATAAACATTGCTCTTTTCGTTTCAGATTGCATTGTTACCAATTTACTTGAAAAAAAAGTTTTCAAGTATTTTTATTACATGGGTACTTAATTATTTGTCCTGAAAACATAATTTTAACATACCTGTAATAAGAACAAAAGCGATTTAGTAAAATTGAAAATAAGAACATGAAATATTTATTTAATGTACATTAAATAAATATTTCCTGTTATTTACATTCATATTTTTATCTCAAAGCTCTCAAAGCTTAAACTCCTTTTAAAAAAACCGGTCAAGAGCGAGTCGAACTCGCGCACCGACGGTTCCGTACCATCATAATTGCACCATCAAACCACACTGCAAAGTAGAATAATAAAATTGGTATTGCAGTTTTAGTTCAGCGCCATCTCTTGACCGATAGTGAAACTAATGTTACCTTTTTTAGAAATTTTATAATTTCTAAAAAAGTGTGCTATATTGAGACACCGTTTTATTTTTCCTGTAATCTTTATATAAACTGCTATCACATAGAATTATTTCAGATTTTTCTCTTTGCAAACTTCGGAGATAAGGGGGGGAACGGTAATTTTTTTACATTTTTCATCATAAGTCGAAAACTATGCGACCTAAAACAAAAAGAAAAAATATTGAAAACGTGCAAACGGCGCCCCACCCCACATCACATGCCCTAGTAGCCCCACTTCAAATTTTTAAGACCCCTTTTCAGTCCCTGTTGTAAAAAAGATATTTATTTTTTATTTCTTATTTGCAAAATTGTTGGGCAAATGTCATCTTAAACTATTCCAAATTTTAAGTTGATACCATTAGTAGTTCTCGAGATATCCAGCTGTGACAGACAGACTGAGTCACACCATAAGGGTTCCTTTTTTACCATTTTGGTACTGAACCCTAAAAACATAATTTGATAATGTTTATATAAAATCCCTCATAAAAAGAGTCACGGTTTTACGAATTAATAATAATTGTGACAGTGGAGCGTTCGCAGTGGGCGACAGCGGGACAATATAAAACTCCTTGCTTTTTCCACTTGATTACTTTCGCACAATGGCCAGAACAAACAATAATAAAATGTCGACGGTATCTACTATTGTTGTTGAGCAAAATGATTCCGGCTGTGATCCTTTCAGCTTTCTCTTGTTCGCGTTTATTCGCAGTCGGTCGATTTTTCTTTGAATAACCGCATTCTTATAGCAGCCGAACACGAAATGAAAATAAGTCGCGAATCTAGGCGTTCCATGATCATTACTAGACTTAGAGACCACGGTATCATGGTACCCATTGTCACACATCCCTATTCATTTTATAACGCAAAAACTTCGTGAAAAGAAAATAAAGAAAAAATTAATACTTACAAAATATCGCAACCTCACTCTTTATAGAAACCGAATGACTGTTGAATTGCCATAAAACGCGTGTCTGAACGAGATAAGGCGAAGGGTCCTCGTGACATGTTTCAGGGTTGTAAAGTTGTGCCATAAAATAAGTTTAATATAAATCTAGAGGAGAGGCGACACATAAAATTGGAGTAAATCACCGAAAGTCATGCGCTGCAGACGTTTACTGCCTGGAAGGCTGTTAGGTTGGCGGGCCGCGGCCCACTCCGTCGGCATAACGAGATATTTGTACTCAAGAGCAGTTACCGTGCCCCACATATTACGAACATCCTCCGTTATGCAGTAAATTTGTCACTTGTGAGTTCTCGCGAAACAACTTCACTGTGCAAATGAGCCATTCTTTCTGCGTGAAATAATTCACTTTTTATAACCGGCGGATGAACGATGCTCACGGATTCCAAACTGTTTTTCATTTACTGGCTTCTTCTTCGTTGGTGAATTACTAAACCTTTTATACCTACAGAGTTAATTGATACTCGTAGGTTTTGGCAGATTTCTACACTTTGCTGTTTTGTGAATACTTTAATCTAGTTATTGTTCCCTAAAATTATTTTAATTAAAAGCTGATTTATGAAACTAAAATTATTCAACCTTAATAATATGGATTTTCCAATCAAGTGCCATTAAAACATGATTTTAGAGATTCTGTTACTTTGAAAAGCGTACAATGTGCTTTTGTTTTGTTTAATTGCATTTTGTTCAATTGTTAACTATCATAAAACATACTATTAAATTGAAAATCAAAGCCATACATTAGACTAATTTGATTGAATTTGAGCCTTTTAGGTCATCTTTGTCATAGATATCTATCACCAGCCATATCAATCAATGACATCAAATCGATCCTACGCTCAAAATTAAATGCGAGTCGGACTCGCGCAAGAAAGGTTCCGTACCAAAAAACGGAAATAAATCACGTTTGTTGTATGGGAGCCCCACTTTAATATTTATTTTATTCTGTTTTTAGTATTTGTTGTTATAGCGACAGCAGAATACAACATCTGTGAAAATTTCAACTGTCCAGCTAAATCGGTCCTTGAGATACAGTCTGTTGACAGACAGACGGACAGTGGAGTCTTATTAATAGGGTCTCGTTTTTACCCTTTTGGTACTATGCGTCTATAAAAGTATTCTTTCAATAAATATTGCGCGCGCTAAAATATCCGGTTAGTGGAAAAGAAATGAAATAAAAAAAGAAAAGTAATTAATGATTCATTGTCTACGTAATTCTAATTATTTGATCTGGATAAGACATTTTTTTTATAATACTACAAAGTAGATCAAATTATTAAAATTACGTAGACAATGAATCATTAATTATGTTTTCAATAAATAAACAAACCCTCAATTTAATCAACTGACTGCATGACACCTATTATTATGTCTCATCATCATCATATCAGCCGACCGACACCCACTGCTGGGTATTAGGCCTCCCCCAAGGATCTCCACGACGATCGGTCCTGCGTTGCCCGCATCCAGCGGTCGTCAGTCCACTTTGTCGGGGGCCTACCCACGTAGCGTCGTCCGGTGCGCGGTCGCCATTCCAGAACCTTTCCGCCCCAAAGGCCATCGGTTCTTCTCGCTATATGTCCAGCCCACTGCCACTTCAGCTGAGCAATCCTTCGAGCGATGTCGGTTACTTTAGTTCTCCTGCAGATCTGCTCATTTCTGATTCGATCATTATCTGTCTATCTGTAGTTTATTTTCAGCCAGTAATCAATTAAAACCTCATTTATGGCAACACAGTGGGCACAAACCGCTAAACTAACCAGGCTTTCAGCGAGCTGAGCCGGCAGCCCAAAACTAATTGCGCTAAGCACATTACATAACTTGTGATTTTCGAAATAACGCAATGCAAAAGCGTCATGTTATTATTTGAAGCGTTTACACCACTAAGTCTGACATATGGGCCATTTGCTGGCAACATTGTGCGAACTCTACGTTATTCATGGTGTAGGCATTAATAACGCCAATGTGTAGTGGCGGCCAAAATTAACGTATTTGCTGATTACAGCGCATCGTTAAATAAAGCGTTTTTTTATTCCAAATTGGTCGGAATAACGATGGAGAGACAACACGGCCGCAAACGTTTTTAATTGTCGTTTGATCGTTCCGATTTTGTGTATTGAGAAAGAGAATTGTTAAAATATTTGGATTACTCATATCCTTACTAATATTCCGCTTGTTTGTTTGTTTGTAACGCCTTCACGTCTTAACTACTGAACCGATTATCATGAAATTTTGCATACACGTTGTCAGGGGTACAGAAAAGGATATAGGGTACATTTTATCCCGAAAAAAGGATTCTTCCCGAGGGATAGCAAAAAACTTTCCACGCAGACGAAGTCGCGGGCGGCCGCTAGTTACTAAATAAAGTAATCAATTGATACAATTACTTTTGTAACTGTACGAAATGAAAAACATAATGAGGTAGAAGATTTTCTACTTTCCCTTATGTTGCTATTTTTCTTTTTGTTACGAATGAACTTAAAAAAGTAATTTCATAAATTTTTTTTGATAAAACAACGCAAGTCCATTCCTTTCTCTAAGCATGAATTTTTTAAGTACCAGTATATGTATACAGTGGATGAACACACTTATTTTCTTTTGTGATCGTCTGTTCAGAGTCATTCACCCCTCTTGTATTCAGACAATATCCCCCGTAATATATTGCCTATCAGATTGTAGCTATTTACACGCTTCAACAGAATCAAATAGACATACCTACCTAGTAAGCGTCCCCGCTGTCGGGTGATTAATCGCTGAGCGATTTTTGTAGCTGAGAATAGAACATACGGAGTTCTATACTTAAACGCCCACGAGCTACTTTTTGTAGCTGCGATAAACGCGGCGATAATCGCGGCGCTTTTTTGTCGCTGGCTAAGTTAAACCTTTGTCGTGTCATTTCGCGGGCGATTAACGCCGCGATTATCGCAGCAGCTACAAAAAGTCGCCCGTGAGCGGTTACGCTAAGAATTGTTTTCTATTTTTTATTTCTTCGTAAGTATAGAGTCGCTATCGTTACTCGTAATTCGAAAATCTTACAACACAATTTATATAATAGATACATGAAGAAAATAGCTGACAAGCTCTTAAGCCTAGCCTAGCCCTTAGGTACTCGGTATAAAAATAGGTCTTACTTAGAGGCTTAGAATAAGAACACCTAGAAACCGTGTCCTTGTATGCAAAGTGAGGCAACTAATACCAAGCCAGAATGGCTTAGTATTCAGATTTATATCCTTCATACGCTACCTAATCGTAATTAAAACCCAATAATGTAGTAACTAATCTAATAAATAAAGGAAAATTGAAACTGTTTTGTACTTATTCGGTATTAATGGAGAGTAAAAATCTGAAAACGGGGCCATTTTGGCTGTTTTAGCTGCCTCACTTTTGACAGTGCGCTTTGTAGAGAACTATCGTTCTAGGTGTTATTATTCTAAGCTTAGAGGTATACTTGATAGGATCAGCCCCCCTGGCATGACTACCGCAATGCGATAAGTAAGTTAAAGCAATTTATCACGTTCAACTGTCAAAAGACAATGGATTTTAACAGTTGAGTTAGGCCTCCTTCACTTGCTCAAGGTCGCGCGATAAGTACCTACCGCTAGCCGTACCTACGAGGGCACAAGTGAGCAGCGGGCTACCACACGCCCGCCTGTGTAGTCGCGCGGCATCTTAATGCCTCCGTAGATATTGTCTCTTTATACTAGTAACAATGTCGAATCGCCATTACTAATCCGTGTACGTATGTCAAAATCAAAAAACCAATAAACTATTGTCGTTTTTCACATTATGATATATGCTACACAGTTCATTTAAAGGAAGACGACCCTAACGTTGCGTCGTCAGAAAAGGTAAGAGCACGCGATAGAAAGAGAGGCAACTACTATTAGCGCTTCGCAACCTGAATTGCACTTTATTGTGTTGGAGCAAAAGTCGCTATTTATTTAAATGACTTTGCGGAATGCTGCTTCTGTACTTGTACTATAATTTATGATGTGGTTGAGTGTCGATAAAACACTACCTATATCACGCCACGGGAATATATCATGTTTCAGTTTTGATCATTTAGATCGGAGGTCTCCAAACTACGGCCCGCGGGCCAGCTCCGGCCCGCGAGCACCAACAATCCAGCCCGCGAAAGCGGCCGGAGTGAACCAACATATTGTTATGTTATTTACAGTACCTATGTTGGTACGATGAGCTAGTTAGGTTCTGGCCCTGGCCCTTGGGAGTTCGTGGAGGAATTAGTCTGGCCCTAAGGCTAAAAAGTTTGGCGACCCATGATTTAGATGATCGAAGTGTTTCGGTGGTGATGCTAGGGAGCAGAGTTGAATATGTTCGTAAGAAACACATCTAGAAAGAGTAACATTGTTAGAAAAGACCAACTAAAAATAGTTGTTGTCCATTTTGATTATTTCTGTCATGTCAACGTGTTGTCTAGAATAGGCAATAAGTTGGCATAGTAAAGAATATAAGTAAGCTCTACCGCCGTATCACAGAAGCATACACTCTATAAATCAAGATTATGAATAAAGACGGGAAGGCATGGACAGAATAAGCCAACGAATCTCGTCATTGTGCGCCAAAACAAAAATATTTAGCATTCGTGTCCATGCAGCCCAAAACTGTTGTTCATTTTCATTCAAAACCAGCTCCAAAGGACGGTCTGACGTGATTCATTCCAGACTGCATTATAAATTTGTATGCCATTGTTTCTTTTCCAACAGCCAACTGGTTCAGTTACCTATTGTTAAGACTAACAAAAGCTGAGATATGCGATTTTTAAGTGCAGTCGGGATATTTTCAACTATTTCAGCGAATAAAAGATGTGACATGGTACCTATTCAACGACGATATCAAGCACTCTAACCATAACTGAGTCACTTGATTCATTTGCAGTATTTTTAAAGTAATAAAGTTGTTCAAAGCTTCTCTTTGTATCATCTAAAAAAACTTTAATTTAAAAACTTCCTTACATACTTATTATAATTATTAAAAGATATAAACTTAGTTTTTTATTCAGTGATTAAATGTTTAAACGAGTACGTCACAGAGGCAACACTTTTTTCAGCAAAAGGCATATCACGGTTTCGAGAAATTCATGAGAAAACTTCCTTTACAGTTTTAAACGAGAAATGCGCCAACTCAGCGACTTAAAGATACTTATTTAGAATTTTTTTTTGTTACAGAAAAGGATATAGAGTACCTTTCGTCTCGAAAAAAAGAATTGTTCCCGAGGGTTAGCAAAAAACTTTCCACGCAGACAAAGTCGCGAGCGGTCGCTAGTAGCCTTAAAGCCAAATATAGTAGATAGGGTTACTTGCATACAATCCCGGAAAATTATTATAAAACCTGAAAACCGCCACATGCCTAAGAAATTTAGTTTTTTATTTGCATTGAAAAATTCAAAATGAAAACCTTAGACGCAAATAGACTATTGTATTCGATAAATCAATCCCATTAATGGGCAAAAGCAAAACACAATTTTGTTCTAGGGTTGCCAGCAGTTTATCATAAAAAGAAAGTTTTTACCGCCTCTATGGTCTAGTGGTTCGCTCACCCGTGTAAGACGCAGGGGTCTCGGATTCTCGGAGGTATAATTTGTAGACGGTTTGGTTGGTGGTAGGGCTTATTTCAAGTCCGCCTGATTAGCTACCACCATCTTACATAAGTCTGACGCCATAACAACAATTTAAAATTGTTGTATTCCGGCAGTTAGAGGTAAGATAACCAGTTCCTCAGTGATGAGGATTTCGGGAGTAGTGCGCTTCCACCTTCGGCCTTATCGTCACTTAACATCAGGTGAGATGAAGGCCAAGCACTATCCCGTTGTGTATAAAAAAGGTATTTTTTATTCAAAAAATTTGGTGATTTTCAGGGTTTATGATAATTTTCCGAGGTTGTATGCATGTTACTATATCTCCTATTATACCATTCATTCGGCGTCATAAGACTATTACCAAAAACCCTGTATATTGGATAGATTTTATTATTTATGCGTTTTCCTGGGATTATTAAAAAAGGCAACCTGCTTCTTATGTATTTTTTGGGTTAACAGTAAGTACTATTTTTATAGCAGATGAATTTATTTAGTACTTTCAGGAAGCGAGCATCCGCGCTGGATGCCCAACGCGAGACTCTTTTTTGCCACTTTATAGAAACTCGGACGACGGGCAACCCTTGCCACGCAACGTTGTTCTTTCATTTGCCAGACACGTAGTGCAGCTAACCGCGTGCGAGATCATCTCAAAGACAGTGAGTAATTTGTTTTATTAGTGACGATACCTATGTTATATTTTTATAGTGCCTGTAGAAAAAGCATTTTAGTTAAAAACCGAACGAACGCGTGAACGGATGTATCTTAGAATGCATGCCAGGTCGCGTCCCACTCGATTGTGTCAATCGAACATAACTAACGGCGGCGGCGGGATCCACAAAACACAATGGCGGCTAATTCCGCGCGGGGCAAAAGTTGGCGACGCGCGGCGCGTGGGCCCGTATCTCAAATTAAATCTGGCCAACAAATCTTCGCGGGGCGAGCGTTTCTACACGATTTCAGTAACCAATAACTTATGTCCTGAAAAAAATCATGACTTTTCTTTTGAAAAGTATTCAAATGTTTGCCAACGCCTTTTTTTGCATTTTTTTTGTGGCACTGAGGAACTTTTTCATTTTAGTCTTGTAACATCTGCTCAGTGGTTAGGGCAGTCGTCCGGATTCTGACGCGGGTTTGATTCCCGCCCAATACGTATAAGACGAGTTTTTTTAACATAAATCTAAATTGTTTTGTTTCTGTCGATGAGACAATGCATGAAAGATCACACTTTATTTGGGCTTATCGTTTTCTATCAGTAAGGCTATTTGCTACCTTTGCTGTTTCTTTAAGTTCTGTTATTATATACATGTCATGATGAAATCGAAGTCGTTGGCAATCTTTTAAACTAAGCCGAGCACATCACCCGGAAATGGAACCGTGTAAATGCCCCCACGGGTTGATTTTCCGGGCGTCAGTTATCAATATCGTGGTTATTTTGCCAATGACTTCGATGTCACCCAGTAGTTGAGAAGAGTTTTTTTCTATGCATCTTCAGAGCTACAATGCTACAAATAACTAACGGATAATAAATAACATAGATAATGACGAAACACAATGGTGGTTAATTCAGCGCGATGGTAAAAAGTTGGCGAGAAAGCGCGCGTGGTCGCGGCCGTATCTCAAATTAAATCTGGCCTACAAATCTTCGCGGGCTGCAAGCGTTACCACGCGAATAACGCGGGGTTTATTTTTAAAAATGTCGCGACTTCGAATGGTGACATTTATTGCTAAAGTTGTTGGCCTGTTCTGATTACTTTTAAAAGGGCCTACTGTTGTTCTGTCCAAAGCTTGTAATGACAAACATTGACATTGTGATACTAGCTTGAGTTCATATAACAAAACATTGTTGAAGAAGTATGTTCTTAGTAATATCACAGAATAACTAATAGTACAAGGTGATATCACTAAACTTTGCTTACAGTGGTCAATGTCAATAATAATAATGAGTTTAATGGATTGTTGTGTGACTTACAGCCTTATCAAAGTTTATCTTCTATCTTATCAAAGTTTAAGTGTAGTTTTCGTGTAAAATTAGACATGAAAAGGGGGTAATGGTTGCATCAAATGAGGTATTTTTAGTTTTTGGATATATTGTTGCTAATGTGGAGGCAATGTTAAATCCAAGTTTTCGACCTGGGTCAAAATCGTCAAAAACTTTATAAAGGTACTTTTTTTTTGTTTTTGAGAATGACCCGGTCGTCTACCGAGGTCGAAAACTTGGATTTAACATTGCCTCCACATTACCAACAATATATCTGTACCGGACCACCACCGTAATGACGAATGACGAATGACGATTGATGGTATGGCCCGTTTGTGTACGTAGCAACGAGACGATGAGGGTTCCAGATAAGCGAATGGTCCAAGAAATAAAACTCTTCTTAGTTGTTAAGTCGGAGACGGCTGCGTATCGAATGCGTGCCGCAGCACTTAGTCTTCCTCTTCTCGCGCGCTGAGGCGCCGTAGGCGCCGATGGCGTGCGGGTGGCCACGTCTTGGCTTTCGCCACTGGTGGCGTTTGTGTTCGCAGCCGACTAACGAGCCGGCTGGTCATTTGGCTTTCCCCCCTCCCTAAGTTGCTTCACCGACCGCCCTCAGCGCGGTCAAGCCCTGCCGGGTGAGATCCGTAAGGAAGGCCCAGCGAGCGACCTGCGAGCGGGCGGTGGACTTATCTTGAGGGGGGAGTACCTATAGAGTGGGTGGTTGCGAACACTTGTGATTTCTTTGTAGAAATTCGGTTGATTCCCCCTCCGCGGTGGCGGCGGGGGGTAGACGTCAGGTTGGGTGGGCGTGGCTTGTGGCGTGGTTGCTCCGCCCATGTGTGTCACGGGCGGGGGTGGGCGTTGTTTGCGGCTGGGCTGCGTGCGTGTTGTTCGGCCGCGCATTGTGTGTGCGGGCCGGGGGTAGCGTGGCGGCTGTGGCGACGCTCGGCCGCGCGCGGTGTGTGCGGGCGGGAGCCGGCGTTGTCGATGTGGATGGAATGGCATCATCTGTAATGTTAGTTATAATTGCGTCGTTCGGTCGCGCACCGCTGGGGCGGGCGGGAGTCGATGATGGTGGTGCGGCAGTTGATGCGGGGGCGGCGAGTAATTCCCGAGGCAGGGGTCGGCCGCGCTGTGGTCGATCGTAATTTGGGGCTATATTTTGTAAATGCCCGTGGGTTGAGTCGTCGCTGCGGGCGTACATACAGCGGGCCAGACGTTGGACGAAGTCGTCTAGCGGCTCTATGTTGAGGTCCCGTTGTATTGTGGCGTTCCTTACGTAGCGGCCGGCGTTGGTGATTGTGCGCAGGGTGTTGTGCTGTTGCGCGCGGAGGCGGCGCTTGTGTGTCTCCGCTACGAGGGCGTACCACGCCGGGGCCGCGTACGTAAGGATGGATCGGATGTAGGTTTTGTATAGATTAACCTTTGTTTTTAGAGGCAGGCGGCTTGTGAGCACCGGATGGAGGCGCGCTCGGGCGGTTTTCACTCGTGCGATCACGTGGTCGACGTGTTGGCGTAGTGTGAGGCGGCTGTCAATTATTACCCCCAGGTATGTAGCGGTACCGCTCCAGTTCACACTCTGTCCCATTAGCGAGAGTGGTGGCGGATGGATGTGCTGGCGGCCGGTGATTATGGCTTGGGTTTTCGGGACGTTCAGTGTCAGTCGCCACTTACCAAGCCACTCGGGGAGGGCGTCGAGTGTGGGCTGCAGTTTGTCGGCAGCGAGGTAGGCGCGGAGCGATGAGGTGAAGTAGGCGGTATCGTCCGCGTAGAGAGCGAGTTTCGCCTGGCCTACTACCGGGATGTCGTTGGTGTAGGCCAGGTAGAGTACTGGAGAAAGGCAGCTGCCCTGTGGGACGCCTGCCTTGACGGGCCGGGGGGCCGAGAGGGTGTTCTCCACGGCCACTTGCACGGAGCGGTCTCGGAGAAAAGAGGCAATGACGCGGACTAGGCGGCGGGGGACGTTCGACTCGAGGAGCTTATATAGTAGGCCCTCGTGCCACACTCGGTCGAACGCCTTCTCCATATCCAACATTACCACCGCGCAGAACTCGCGCTTGTTTGCGCAGATGGCGAGGTGGTGCAGGATGCGTGTTAGCTGCAGCGTCGTGGAGTGGGCTGGCCGGAATCCAAATTGCTCCGGGCGCGGCGTCAGGTGTGGTGTTAGTAGCTCCAGCAGCAGCCGCTCAAATACCTTGGAGAGGCAAGGTAGCAGCGTGATGGGTCGGTGGTTGGCCGGGCGGGAAGGATCTTTCCCCGGCTTAGGCAGCATGACGACTTTACCTTTCTTCCATATGGTAGGGAAATGGCCGGTGCGGAGAACGCCGTTAAAAAGGCGCGTTATGGCGGCGACGGCTCTCGCTGGAAGGTGGCGAAGCGCGGCGTTGGTTACGCCATCAAGCCCTGGGGCCTTGCGCGGGTTGGTGCGCGCGAGCTGCTTCCGCACTTGTGTAGGTGAGACAAAGGCGGGGTCCTCAGTGGGCACGAGCGGGGCGGCCAGGCATCTAGTCACGTGCGATTCCACTTTCGCAGCGTGTTCGATGTCCGCCGCCGGGTTGGGGGTGAAAACACCCTCCAGATGGGTGGCCAGGAGCTCGGCCCGGTCCTCGGCCTTGTATCTGGGTTGGAGATTTCCATCCAAAAGCGGTCGTGGCGGGGCAATGGTGTTGGCCAGTTGTTTACACAACCGGTGGACCGATGGTATATGGTCGCTTACCGCGTCGATGTGGCGCTCCCAAGAATCTGCGGCGTGGTCGTCTAGGGCCTTCTTGACCTGCGAGATTAGGTCGTTGAGATGACGCTTGGCGGTAGGGCAGCCGGTTTGTTGCCACAGGCGTTGGGCCCTGCGCTTGTCCGCGATGAGGTCCGACACTCGGCGGGGGAGGGTGTTAGTACGCCCTCCGCTTGAGTGTGTGTGCGTGGCTGTTTTGAGCGCAGAGCTGATGGCCGTGGCTATGTCCGAGGCTGCTGCCTCGACGTCATCTGCTGTCTCCATGCGGCGGGTGGGGATCGTGCGGTCTGCGGCGGTCGTAAACTCCTCCCAGTCCACGCGGGTGCGCCGGGGTGGAGGTGAGACTCGGTTGGGTAAGTGATTAAAGGTTACCAGTACCGGGCGGTGGTCCGAGGGCAGGTCCGGGTACACCTGCTGACTGAATGAGGTCGGGAGCCCTTGGTGGACGACGATATCCAGGACTTCGCCGTTCCCGAAAGCGTCGTACCGCGTCGGCTCGTCCGGCCCGTCCACGATGTAATTGTGGGCCGCGGCGTCGTTAAATAGAGCGCGGCCCGACTCGTTGATTTTGGTGGAGTTCCATGCGGGGTGTTTGCAGTTTAGGTCCCCTGCCAGTATGGTGGGGAGGGGGCTGAGGAGGCTTTTCACCTCCGACATGTCGAGTCTTTGGCCGGGTGGTTTGTAGGTGGCGTACAAACGGACGTCTGTGTCGCCGAGTCGCACGTCGACACCGAGGGCGTAGAAACTTGAGATGCTTACTGGTGGGGCCGGTTGGTGCAGGAGGCGGCGGTGGACCAACACCAGTAGGCCTCGGTAGGCTTGACCTGAGGTGGGCGAGGTCTCGTCTTGGCGGTAAGCGTGGTAGTTGGCCAGGCGGAATGAAGCGCTGCGCTGGAGCCACGTTTCGCTCACGAGTGCGATGTCGACATCGAGCTCGCGGAGGAAGTGCGCGAGCGCGCGCCGTTTGCCTGTGAGCGACTGCGCGTTCCAATGTAGTACCTTTAGCGGCTTGAATGTTGCGGCATGTGTGGAACGCTGCTGGATTGGAGCTGCTCCGCCAGGCCTCTAAGTAGGCCGGCAAGGAGCAGTTGAATGTCCGGCCCCGCGGGAGCCAGTTGGGAGGTGAGCGCGGGTTGCGCTGCGGGCGCGGGCGCGCCGGGTGGAGGTGGCGGGGCGGCTAGGCTGCGCCCCTTCTTCTTCTTCCTCTTATTGCGGGCTGCGGGTGCCAGCGGGTCTCTACGGGCAGTGGGTGGGTTGGCGGGGGCCATGAGATTGGCCTGTGATGCTGCAGTCTCTACCTGATTACTCTCGGTGGAAGCGCGAGTAGTTGGGCCAGGTTTGGTGAGGGGCCCTGAGCGGGTGGTGGGACCGGCCTTCCGGTTACGGAATTCCGTCCTCCGGGCCGGGCAGGAAGTAGAGTTCGCCGGATGTGGGCCCTTGCAGTTGGCGCAAGTCGCTGGATCTGAGCGTGGGCGAGGGCAGTCGGCGGCGGCGTGCGGTTCCCCGCAGCGCACGCATGCTAATGGATGGTGGCACCCCTTGGAAGAGTGCCGGAAGCCTTGGCAGCGGTGGCATTGTGACGGCCCTTTCTTGCCGCGCCAGGCCTCGATCACGATGCCCGGCATACTGAACAGTTCGCTCACCTCATATATGGGCGCGGTGTTTGTGGAGTTGCGGCTAATGGACGCAAAAAATATGCAGCCGGGGCGTCCGGCTCGGGCACGAATTTGCTTGACGTACTCGGCTTCGTATCCGAGCTCGCCGAGCGCCTCTATGATGTCATCGGGTGTGGAATTAAAAGGCAGGCCTCGGATGGCCACCTTTAGGCTGCGTTCTTCCGGCAAGATGTATGAATGCCAGCTGAGGCCTTCCCGGCTCTCTAGGTCGGCTAGGTACGCCTGGATGGTGCGGTATTCGGCCCCGTCGGCCGGTGAGAAACGCACGCCTTGCCCATATGGGCGCGCGTTTGGTGCTCGGCCGAGTTTCTCGTGAAGGGCCCGCATGTGCGTGGGCCAGTTGGGAAGCACCTCCACAACGAGTGGCGGGTAGCGGCGGTCCTTACTCGTAGTAGTAGTAGAGGGGGCGGCTGATGTTGCGTCCATGTGGGTAGGTTTAGAAACCGTGGCAGGAGTGGTGCGGGGGGCGGGGGCGGCAGGTGCCGCGGCCGCCTGAGCAAAACTCACTGTAGGTGCAGCGGGTGTCGGCGTGTTGTCTATGACCCGGCGCGGTCGCTGCTCGCGCTGCGGCAGCGGTGCGGGTGTGTGCAACGGTTGCGGTTGCGGCGGGGCGGGCGCTGGGGTGGCCGGGGTCGCGAATGTTTCCGGGCTGGGCGGGTCGCCCGAGCTCCGGCTGCGCTTGCAGCGCGGGTCGCGGGGATGCGGCGTAGAGCGGGGGCGCTTACCGGCACGTGCGCTCTTGGTTGAGCGCTTGTACTCGGCCGGCAGTGGCGGAAACTCCAGGCCGGACATCGCCTCCAATGCTTGGAGGGCGATCTCGTCCGACGGGGTGAGCAGCGGCGTTCCCTCGAGCGCGGCCTCCGTGATCCGCAGGTATGCCCCCAACCAGCGAGCCAGCTGGCCACTTACGTAGCCAGCACTAACCAGCCTGGCCACCAGCACTGCGTCAGATTCATATCTGACGCTAATGTGGAGGCAATGTTAAATCCAAGTTTTCGACCTGGGTCAAAATCGTCAAAAACTTTATAAAGGTACTTTTTTTTTGTTTTTGAGAATGACCCGCAGGCTGATTATCTAATTTAAAACCACCTAGCGACCGGTGATAATTACGAAATAGTCGCTGTCAAACTCGATTTCATACCACCGATCGAGTTTCTACGAGTGCTGCCTCCAACGGACAACTAAAGAACTAAAATATACGAGCACTTGCAAGGAAATGCTCCGAAATTCGTATTATCTAACTCAGAAACCGCGACGCGACCGCGACGATTTCGCGATTTCTTCTGTCAAACAGAAACCAGACAAAACGTAATTTCTGATTAGTTTTCGTTAAATTCTTAGCCTTACCTTTGACCAAAATTAAATAAAATTGCTATAATGTAAAACAAAAGGCCTGTCCTTCAATGCCTACACGGAATTTGCCATTTTGAAGACGAAAAAATGTAAACGAAATTCGAAGCGAAAACAATAAGGTTATGTTCACAGAGCACATATAGTCAGACACATACACAGATACAGACTACTTTCGGTAAAAGGACTTTTCAGTCGCTGCCACCGGTTGCTAGTGGCGCTAGTTTCTATGGAGATCTTAACGAGCATAAACTGGAGCATAAACTAATCAGCGATCGCATACATAATACCAAATCAGTGACTCGGTCGCGCGACGATTTCGAAATAATTCAGGAATCGATTTCGGTCGCTCATTTTAGATAATCAGCCTGCCGGTCGTCTACCGAGGTCGAAAACTTGGATTTAACATTGCCTCCACATTACCAACAATATATCTGTACCGGACCACCACCGTAATGACGAATGACGAATGACGATTGATGGTATGGCCCGTTTGTGTACGTAGCAACGAGACGATGAGGGTTCCAGATAAGCGAATGGTCCAAGAAATAAAACTCTTCTTAGTTGTTAAGTCGGAGACGGCTGCGTATCGAATGCGTGCCGCAGCGAGTTGGCGCCGCTTTATATATACTTTTGCCCCGCCCACTACTAGCGCTATCGCGCGTAGGACAATTGCGCGCGTTCTCTAATCGAATTCTGTTTGGGCGAGGCAATTTTCTACATGAAACGAACTAAACTGCTAAACTTTATTTATCAAACTTATTTACAAACAATATACAAACAATAATAAAACGATACACAAACGAGAACTTAAAACTATAACGAAGTACAAAACGAAATGCGAAATAATACGAACGAAATACGAAACGAATACAAACAAATAAATACCTAAGCCTACCTAATTATCAAAGGTAATAAAAGAACAAAAAATAAAGCATTTATTTACAACAACATTATCTTATCTATAACTATCTATTTACAATTTGTCGTTTTGTCCCGCACAATATCCAAAAACCAAAAATACCTGTTTTGATGCAACGATAAATGTCTTAAATTGGATTAGTAGGTGCACCTCAATAATTCAACAAAAAATCCCTAATAACCTCAATTTCCGCAAAAGTAGAAAGCAAAAACTCTTGCCATTCCATTCCACTATGCTAAAAATATGATACCTAAAGCACTAACTAAAGTCGCATTTCTCGTTTAAATTTCATCTCCACGAAGTTGACAGGTGTAATTCCATCGTAAGCTAAGTGCTTGTGAAAATAGCACCGATGGTAGGAGCCCGGCTCATCTACCGCCGGTCGAGACGGCCCAACTCGCAATTTGTTCGCGAACAGCCTTAAAAATCCGCATTTTATTGTCCCGCCTCTCATTTCTACTTCAACTGCGCCTCTCAGTGTAGAAATGAGCTTCCCCATGAAAACTCATCCGGACTTTCCTGTTGTTTCCAGGAAAATTACGATCTATAGAAAGCAAAGTGAGGGAAATATGGTTTTTCTTTAGCTTTCCGCGTAAATGCTTATATGTTTTTTTTTTAAGTATGAATACAGCTGCTGCCTTTGATTAGTTATATATTGCATGTAGTTTCTTTGATATGTAGTACCTACTTATCCAGGAAATTAATTCTGCCGGCATAGCGAGCTCATGTGTGATTTTCGTTTGCAATGCGTATCCGGAATAAAATATATGGTGTATTTTTAGGAAATAATTAGATATTCTTTTATTATCATAAACATTTTGCTACGACTTTCAATAGATTTAAAAAATCCTTATTAACTTTTCATGACTCGGTTCCCAAAATATAATTATTACAAGCGGCCGCCCGTGACTTCGTCTGCGTGGAAAGGTTTTTTACTATCCCTCGGGAACAATACTTTTTTTCGGGATGTAAGGTACCCTATGTCCTTCTCTATACCCCTGACAACGTGTATGCAAAATTTCATGATGATCGGTTCAGTAGTTACGACGTGAAGGCGTAACAAACAAACAAACGGACTTTCGCATTTATAATATTAGTAAGGATTAATTCATCAACACATTTAAGACGTTGTAGGTTATCGGTAGAAGTTCAATTTATGATCTGACTAATAGAACTAATCAAGTGCTGGCTTTGTATTCGGTTTAAGGATTTTCTTAGGTAAGTATTATTGGTATGCAAAACTTTTCCCATAACTCTTCTCGGCACAAAATCCGAAGCAGAAAGCTCACAAAGGTTAGGCTTGCATTAGTCACTGTTTAACTAAACATAATTATGTTTGGAACTTGAACACAAACTCCAACTTCCCTACGAAGCGTGCTACTTTGAACACCGTTCATTAAGGTGTTTATATTTAATCCTAATTTCCTGAGATCGTGAATAAAATTAGTATAGCTAAGTTCTACGTCTGTGCTAAAGCTGGAGAACTAAATTTGCTTCCTGCACACAAAACTGGACTTCACCTCAAAGTTAGAGGTTCTATGGTATTCTCTGTTGAATTAGTACTACCAGAATATTGGTTGACTGTATCGATCAATAGCTATAAATTAATTACCAAATGCACTTTACTTAGGGCCTGTTACAAACAGAACAGAGTTTCTATAAAATGTCATGTAAGTTAATTGAAATTTAGAACTTCATTTTAATATAGGTACATAGAACATAAATCACGGAAGAAATTAGCAATTCGTTGTGTCACTATTATTCATATTAATTCATAAGTCAGTTATACCATTTTAACCAGGCCGCGGGGATAGAACCCGGGAAGCTTAGAAATGGCGACATTCGACCACAAAGATCGTCTATAATATTTTTATTAAAGGCCTACGCCCACCGACGTTATGGCGTGGGACGGCGTGGCACAGCAATGTAAGTAAATAATAAAACTGGCCGTACGAAAATAGTAAACTATTTTAGTGTTTGGTGTCTAGACTTTACATTTTCATTAAAATCTTTCATAATTGCAAACAATTTTACAAATTATCTCGAGGTAACACCCACCCGTGATCCGCAGATGCGTCGACACATACATTAGGTCACAGGCGCTGGCCTCCTATGCACTCGCGCTATCCTGTGCTTTATGTTCCCACTGATGAAGTATCCGTCACGTATACCACTTTTTTCATAAATGAAACGAAAGACGACAACTCTGGCCGTAAGAAAATAATAAAACTATTTTAATGTTTGGTGTCTCGTCTTCACATTTTTATTAAATATCTTTCATAATTGTTAAGCAAACAATTTTACAAATTCTCTCGACGTAACACCCACCCGTGACCCGTAGCCGCGTCGACACACACATTAGGTCACAGTTGCTGCCCTCCTATGCACTCGCGTTGACCTTGTGATTTATGCGTCCGTTATTACTGCTCCGTCCTTACAACCATTGTACTTATTTATGAACCGCAACTGTGCTCGGAAAAATTAAAAAATATCTAGATAACATTTAAAAGAAAAAGCAGAAGCATCCTTAATAACAAATGGCGACCTGAGATGTGCAGTGGTCAACATGCTATTTTTATTAAATGCATGTGTAAGTAAAATATGCTTTTTTTTTTCAAATAAAATAAAATTAGGACCACATTAGATCAAAATAGGAATTTAGAAGAGAGGTTTCATCTATAACAATATATACAATAACATAAAATCCTACGGCGCAAACTATTGAAAACGTGCAAGTGCTTTAATGAAACTAATTTCAACAAATCTGTCAACATATTAACATAAACGGGCTATTGATGCTACATCATTTCTTGTGACAATTACAAGTTTTATCGTGCAGCTTCGAAACAAGAATTGAGCTAAAATGTATCTTATTGTTTTATAAATAAAGAAAAGTAGTGGTCAGTTTGAAGGCAAGTGACGTGAATGGGAGAGACGGCGGGCCTGCAATAGCTCTGTTTATTGCCACCCTCCCATAACGCAAAACTATGAGACAGTCTCATACAATCGCCATTGTATGTGCGTATTCGGTGGAAATGTATCATTTTACCACGTTACTGTCGCCTTTGGAATCACACGTTCCCCCGGTTTTGGAATTGTGCCTATTTCCGTAGTCGGCACTGGAAAACTGTGAACACTTTAATAAAATGTAATTTATATTTTAAATACATAAAATTGGTATTGATTTATAAGTACAGATATATTGATATTTTTTTTATTTCATTTTTAAGTGTCAATACATCAGAAAAATTACATTCTTCCTTTCTTCTATTCTTTCTCATTGTTTGTTTAACTTACCTAAGTCTTTAATGCTCAGTGCGGTTGTACTTCTGAGATTACGCTAAATGCTACTTATCAATTATTTTTATAACATTATTATATCCCATATACTCTCACATAAGACTTGATAACACTGCGTTAAAAGTTATTTCTTATCTCTATTTGTGAATGGACGAACAAGTGAACGATTGTAATTTTCATCAATAAGAAATCGTCAATAAGTAACTTATCCGCAATCTGTCACTAAAACCGAATTCTCAGCAGGCTGAAATGGTAATAATACCTTAACGAGAGCGATTCTATTACTTTCGCAAGCTCGATAGAATCGTCGCAAATTCCTTGCAATCCCCAAATAAATGCGATTAGCAACCACTCTCTATAATTAAGGCCACAATCCGAGACGAATGGCGAACTAAACTGATCAGGGCGGAAAATCCAAAACAATTTCATTCGAGTTCTTCAATTTTATTTAATCCAAGAAAAGTCGCCGCGACCTGCGCGGCTCAAGTAATTTCCTGAGGGCGCCCGGAGGAGGGGGCAAGAGTCGCTTGAAAAACGAGAATTACACCATTCGCTAATTGCTGCAATCAGTATAATCACAGAAGAAATAAGTTACCAGTAATTTAACTCACCTTTTGTCTTTAGTCGTGTGTGGCATCCGGCAGAGAAGAATGACACCAACTATTCGAGGTATCGAGCTCCGGTCGATCTCCGGACCAGGGGCCGTACCGGCTAACGAGTCGATTATCGGAAAGTCAGCTGGGTTTCAAATTAAAACAGATAAATCGAGCCCCAATTGGGCCAAAATGGCGAACCCCAATTCATGACGTCACACGAACATCGTTATCTTCTAAATTACGTCAACAGAAAGTACAAGACGAAATTCCTTACTTAGATTTTTCTGTTTTAAGTTGAAACCCAGCAGACTTTTCGATAATCGATTTGTTAGCCGGTACGGCCCCAGATTTGGTCAAAATCGGTTGAGCTCCAGTGCTATACATGAAGCCTTAGGAGTGTCGTAAAAGGCAACTAATGACTAAGATTGAGTAGTAACTACATTTAACACCTCTGTGGATCAAAATGTGCAGCAACATTTTCCGATTGCAGGTTCTACATGGTTCTACATTGCGATTTCTAACCCACCTGCCAAGCGTAGAGAATTGTCATACCATCCATACACTGAACAATATTGTCAATTGCATAGCGCCTTAATTTACGTACTCCTGTGTACCGAAGTATACCGAGATTGTTTAGCTCTTGGCCCACTTTCAACCGGTCTGTAAGAAGATAGAATACTGGTACCTTATTTATACTGTGGTATAATGTAGTCGGCACCGAACAGGATGGGATCCGAGTCCGACCAATGGCCGACTTATAAACAAGGGGGCTTTTAAATCTGAAACTGGGAAATCACGTTACAATAAACATTGGTAAAATGAGCATTTCAAAATAAACTTAGCTATCAGCCTGTTGTTTTTTACCAATGTTATTTATCTGAATCACAGATTGAACTTAGCAATTGCTTTTTAATTAGTAAATCAAATTAAGAAAAAATCGGGTTGCACTCCGGGAGTGCCGGCAGAAGTGAAAACTTGAATACATATTAACGTTGTGCATTTTTGATATTTTGGAATGGTTAGGGAATAATTTTGCACGAATTGCTTTAACAGTATAAAAGTACTATCATTTATGAGGTAGAATACAATATTTATTTATTGCGCTATCGTACACAAACATGACAATTTATATTACATTAAAAAGTGTATCTCTCAGAAAAACCAACCCGCCGAACGCCAAAATGACGCGCCGCCATTTTTGCCGCGCCGTAGAAAGAGAGGATACTTTCGCCGCCGGCTGTCTACGCTACATCCGTCTTACGAATTTTCAATCAGGTTCATCAGGCAGAAGTGAAAACTTGAATATTAACGTTGTGCATTTTTGATATTTTGGAATGGTTAGAGAATAATTTAGTACGAATTGCCGTCTTACGAATTTACTCTGCATTTGAATTAACGAATACAGAACAGTATTGTACGAAAGTTTTATCCATAGCTTGACAGAAAATCTAAAGTTTTGACATTAAATTAAAAAATTTGCGCGTTGCCATGGTGACACAAGTGTTTACGTCTTGAAATGACGCGCTGCCATTTTCGCCGCGCCCCGTAGATAGATCGATACTTCGATCAGGGTCACGTGACCCTAACTGACGCGAGTTTAACATTTTTTCCCCATTACAAATTTATCTCAATTTCAATATCCAAATTCAACAAAGGCTGGTATTATGGTCATATTACATTAGACGATGAATGAAGTTTTCATAATGACTGTTCCAAATATGAATTTATAAAATGTCACATACTCGACTCATTAGCGCACTGATGGCCACGACCAAGAACCTTATATTCATATATATAAGGTTCTTGGCCACGACGATAGTGACACATTGAATGACATTATTTCTGACCGCGGATGAATCATCAGCCCGTCTCCTATACCTACATATAAAAATAGCTATTAAAATGATAAGTAATGTTCACTATTTGCGGCCCTTAGAAACAGGAGCTTTTGTATGCAAACGGAAGTTCAACATATTTAGTATACTGCAAGTTAATACAGTACATTATGAGACAAGTTAGCTTAGGTTGCTCATTGCACACAAGGCTGTGGGCTTAGATTATTTACATGTCCAGATAGAGTCTTACGCTTTTGATGTACTAAACAAAACAGGCCAACTTTTTGAGGTTGGTGTGCATTTTTAGCATCATTGCGCCCAAAGATTATTGTAATAAAAACTATGGCCGGGTCACACTACTGACAATGTGTGCGTGTTTTGGTCACCCAACTGTTGGGTGATATTTTTTTAGACGCTTTCGTTGCTTCGACTGTCTATCTTGACATATAAATAATCTAAGGCTGTGGGTTGCAACCCGAGCCACAGGTGAGGGCGTAACTCAGCCGAGTGTGCAATAAGCAAGAACTCAAGTTCCATACGACGTTTTTCAACACATTTGCGAGGAAAAAATAAAGTAATTTACCACACAGCAACAAATACGACAAAAACAAAATATTTTAATTATGATGGGAAAATAGTATTGCTTTCTCTGTGATGGGAAAAGGCGCACAGGTTTCTTTTTGTTTTTTTCACACGCCCAATGCAAAAATATTTTGCGAACAAAGGGGTGAGTGACCATACAGCCTACTTCAAAATTATAATTTTAATTGATAAAATGCAAATATTTTAATATTTTTTAACAAAATATTGTGAATTATGAATAATTTGATAATAATAAATATTAGTTTGACTTAATTATGGACTTACACATTTATTTATTTCAAAAATGAATATGAATTTTCAGCGCCATAAAACCTCTTTGATGTTACTAAAAAAAAAAAAATGTATTACCCGGTTAAATTGGGAATGCTCTGTTTACTCGCATAAAACTTGCAGTAAGGTACTTATTTAACTTTGTAGGGATAATTCTATAACCATTTTGAAAAAAGAAATATATGTAGCTTACTTCCGCAAACAATGTATGCAAGATGCACCGCCCGCCCGCCCGCAAAAATATGCACATGCACACCACAAAATATCAGTGCACAAACCTGCATTTAGCAAGACAGCAACACACCTTGCACCTTCACCAATTAGGCTACTCTACACGTGTTTCGCCCCAACCCGGAGCATCCTCAGGAGTTAGATCGTGCGTAAACCAACACCGAATGAGCTCCTAACGCCTCCGACACCGTATTTGTTGTCCCTTCCTCCCCACTCCGCACCGAGTGACTGACGTTTGAAGAATGTTGCCAGTTTAAAATAAAAAGAAAAAAGAAAGAAAAAATATTTATAATTTAAATTGTGTACAAATAAATTGATATACATTAAATAATGTGTTTTATTAATAAGATACTTATTTTTAAGAATTATTATTATTAAAATGCGCAGCAATGGCGAGGAAGAGACATCAAGTTGATTGTTAAGTATGGCTCCATCAACATTGTGTTTGATAATTTCTAGGTTTTCCAACACGCTCAGTCGTAGACCTTTACTACAAGTATGTAAAACCTCATAGGAATGACCATCAGATAGCTGATGTCCGGTATTTAATAAATGTTCCGCGAAATGAGATCGCTCTGGATGGCCATTCCTATAGGCAGAAATGTGTTCTTTATAACGTATATTAAAACTACGGCCGGTTTGACCAACGTATACTGAATTACATTGGTTACATGTTAACTTATATATCCCCGACTTCCTGCCAACCTCCGTTTTTTCCTTGCCATTGCAAATGGCACGCCGGACGGTATTAGTAGTACGAAAAGCCACGTGAACGTCGTTATTTTTTAAGAGTTTTGATATTTTATCTGATATTTTACCTACGTAAGCCATACTTGACTGATAATTGTGAATAACGCGTTCACGTGGCACCGCATATAAAAGCCCAGTCACCTGTTTGTTAATTTTATTCCTAATCATGTTATCTATCATCCGCCGATCATAACCATTTGCAACGGCAATATTATAAATTGTATTTAACTCTCTACTATAGGCTTGCCCTGATAACGGTACCGTCATTAAACGATTTATATATGAGTGAAAAGCAGCTAATTTATGTTGCCAAGGATGACAAGAAGTTGCGGGGATAACTACATCAGTATGTGTGGGTTTTCTATATATTTGAAAGTTATGGCGACAATGCTCCCGTGAGATAGTTAAATCCAAGAAATTTAACGAATTATTAACCTCAATTTCTAATTTAAATTTGATTTTTGGGTGTAAACTATTTAAATATTGAAAAAATGATTCTAACTCTTGTCTAGTACCTGTCCAGCATATAATAATATCATCAACATAACGATAATAATAAAGAATGTTATTATTGCCCACTATGAACCTATTCTCAAAATGAAACATTCTTTATTTTTCCAATTAAATCTGAAAAATACATCAGATTTAATTGGAAAAATAAAGAATGTTGTTTTGCCTTCTAACTCGTTTCTGCTTTCCTTGGATGTGGAGAGTTTGTTCACTAACGTTCCTTATCAAGAAAGTTTAGATATACTATCAAATATTTTAGAACGCCGCGGTCTTCATCCAGGGGAGGCAGATGAAATAATTAACTTAACACATATTTGCATGCAACAAAATTATTTTAAGTTTAATGGTGAGTTTTACGAACAAAGGGAGGGGCTAGCCATGGGTTCTCCGTTATCACCTTTGATGGCGGAGATCTTCATGGATCATTTTGAGAATAGGTTCATAGTGGGCAATAATAACATTCTTTATTATTATCGTTATGTTGATGATATTATTATATGCTGGACAGGTACTAGACAAGAGTTAGAATCATTTTTTCAATATTTAAATAGTTTACACCCAAAAATCAAATTTAAATTAGAAATTGAGGTTAATAATTCGTTAAATTTCTTGGATTTAACTATCTCACGGGAGCATTGTCGCCATAACTTTCAAATATATAGAAAACCCACACATACTGATGTAGTTATCCCCGCAACTTCTTGTCATCCTTGGCAACATAAATTAGCTGCTTTTCACTCATATATAAATCGTTTAATGACGGTACCGTTATCAGGGCAAGCCTATAGTAGAGAGTTAAATACAATTTATAATATTGCCGTTGCAAATGGTTATGATCGGCGGATGATAGATAACATGATTAGGAATAAAATTAACAAACAGGTGACTGGGCTTTTATATGCGGTGCCACGTGAACGCGTTATTCACAATTATCAGTCAAGTATGGCTTACGTAGGTAAAATATCAGATAAAATATCAAAACTCTTAAAAAATAACGACGTTCACGTGGCTTTTCGTACTACTAATACCGTCCGGCGTGCCATTTGCAATGGCAAGGAAAAAACGGAGGTTGGCAGGAAGTCGGGGATATATAAGTTAACATGTAACCAATGTAATTCAGTATACGTTGGTCAAACCGGCCGTAGTTTTAATATACGTTATAAAGAACACATTTCTGCCTATAGGAATGGCCATCCAGAGCGATCTCATTTCGCGGAACATTTATTAAATACCGGACATCAGCTATCTGATGGTCATTCCTATGAGGTTTTACATACTTGTAGTAAAGGTCTACGACTGAGCGTGTTGGAAAACCTAGAAATTATCAAACACAATGTTGATGGAGCCATACTTAACAATCAACTTGATGTCTCTTCCTCGCCATTGCTGCGCATTTTAATAATAATAATTCTTAAAAATAAGTATCTTATTAATAAAACACATTATTTAATGTATATCAATTTATTTGTACACAATTTAAATTATAAATATTTTTTCTTTCTTTTTTCTTTTTATTTTAAACTGGCAACATTCTTCAAACGTCAGTCACTCGGTGCGGAGTGGGGAGGAAGGGACAACAAATACGGTGTCGGAGGCGTTAGGAGCTCATTCGGTGTTGGTTTACGCACGATCTAACTCCTGAGGATGCTCCGGGTTGGGGCGAAACACGTGTAGAGTAGCCTAATTGGTGAAGGTGCAAGGTGTGTTGCTGTCTTGCTAAATGCAGGTTTGTGCACTGATATTTTGTGGTGTGCATGTGCATATTTTTGCGGGCGGGCGGGCGGTGCATCTTGCATACATTGTTTGCGGAAGTAAGCTACATATATTTCTTTTTTCAAAATGGTTTGGGACTTCCGCCAAGTGACGCCTGATTCAATCAAATAATTCTATAACCAACTAGTGTTTTATATATTATTGCACGCGTTTGTTACTCGTATAGCTCGGTTTATGGCCCTAAAAGCGATGTATTAGGGCTCACTTTACGAGCAAGTGTGTTGAAAACATTATTATGCTTAACTTGCATTAAATCCTGAACGTTCTATTGAACGGTCAGGCTTTCTAAGGTGTTAAGCGCCATCTATGTTTTTAGTATATCGAAATGGTGTGCTGCCACAGAATAACTAATAGTACAAGTGTGCTTGTACTTATAATGAGCGCTCATAAATAGGTACTCATCAATTGGATGATTTAGTTTATAATTAAGAACATTTTATTGCAAATTGTTAAATCCTTTCTACTTACTTTAATATTATAAATGCGAAAGTAATAGAATAAAATAAATAGTTCCGGCAGCTCACACCAATAATTTAGTCCCTAAATACACACTATATCAAACCTGAATAGATTCAACAACACTTATTTTAGAATTTGATCATTTATTTGTTTGGCTGTTACAAATAAATGTACGAATTCTAAAATGAGCGTTGTCGAATCGATTCAGACCCCCTAGCCAAAGTAACATTTGCAAATCTTCGTTATCGCTTCGCTTTCGAAACGTGTATGGGTATATGACATAAGGTTTCGTTAACTATCGAATTTTAAAACGTCAATTCCATAATTTTTTTGGAGCGAAAATTTGCAAATGTGACATTGGCTACAGGCTCAGGTTTGCTATATTTGCATCAAACGACTTTCTATAAGTAATTTGGAATAGTTTTCTAAAAAAACTATTCCAAATCACAAAGTATTCCCAATATTCCACCCTTCTCGTCTCCGCGTGAGATGCAATGTTGTCTGCAGTTGCAATGTGCCTGACAGTGTGACTGCGAAAATTGCAGCGTATGCATGCAGTGCAGCTGCGTTACTTTTATTACGTCACGGCGAACACGCGTAGCAGCTGCTACGGCCGTAGCATTCCTTGTGGATCGTAGTTTGCTGTTAGATCGTAGCGTTTTCTCGTAGCTTGAAGTTTGCTACGTTTCTAAGTTTCGTTGCCTTCTGTAACATTTGATTAGAAGAGATGGAACTGAAATAAAATTAAACGTTCAACAATTTACATTGAAAAAACTAAAATAAACGTTTAGTTCACAAACATTCTCATGATTGTAAAAAAAGAAATGTGGTGTGATATAGAAACAAATGGCCTATTTCAATTTCCTTAACGTTGGGGAGGAGTATAAATGCAATACAAACGTTGTCTTCCTTATCGTGCGAAGCCATATTTCCAACCGGCCACAATAAACACGAAAATAAAAGTTAATAACGCTTACCTTGAGCAATAAAATACGCGTATATTAATGTCAGTCCTTAGTCGGATACATACACATAAAGCTATGTGGGATACTATTTATGGCGAAGAAACTCTTTTCGTTTTTTCCTTGGAAAACCCTAGTGTTGGTAAGGTATTCTATTCATACAAAGTTATTGCAAGGCATGGTAAAAAACAAATAATATCTTCTAGGCAAGCTAAGGAAACCACGTAAAATGCTCAAATCAATTTAGAAATACAAATACATGTTAAAAGGCAAAGTACATTTTTATAGCGTTTTGCCCACACACTTCTCCATTTTTGTTAAACTTTTAAAAACGGGAGAAAATTCTGCGAAACCCTTTGTGTCAAAATAGTTTAAGTCCATATCATCACAATTCACTTAAATCTAAGCTTTAGATGACCATGAATAATATAAATAAGTAATTTCTGACAACTAACACTATTCATTTTATCGCTATTATGTGTTGCTACAAAATAGGATCCATAAACAACAATATAAACATCCACGGTTTGGGAACAATATGACTTAATTAGTTTTGGTGAGTCACTAAAATTTTCATACACACAAACAAATTACTACAAAAGGTTGTTTCAACTGGAGAGTTGCGGTTATGTTGATCCTATTTATTAATAAGGGTCGCTGTTGCCAAAATTGTTTTAGTTTAGTCCAACGTACGTAAAGCCGGTCTCCAACTTGCGAGAGGCAGCCTGGATTACGTTAGTAGGCGCGATAAAATAAACATTTTACGATGTTACACGGGCAAATTGCTACATAAAACGCAATTATCTCAAGAATAAGGCCATCTCGACGTCACTCTTGAGTTGTTTTCCGGCTATTCGTGGCCACAGGCCTTCTTATTTCGTTACACAACAATATACTTTGAAAAGGTTAAGTGACCAGACGAAAAACAAAAAGCCTGTTCATTTATTAATGTGGCTTTGGTTGTGTATTTTGCTCGAGTTCAAACCTCTTACGAATGGTAACCTAATTTTTAACATCTTGAGCGTAAGTCGTCCTTATTTTGTATTATGTACCAAACAGGGAATCTTCAATTTTATTCGTGTTCCTTATTACATTAAGAAACAACAGCTTCGATAAAGCTTAGTAATTCTGATTCACGTTGACTTTCAGGCGGTTCGGGCGCGTTCACAAAATATCAAACTCGTGGCATTTACAAAACGCAGCGCAAGTGCCTGCTGTGTATTTTGCGCTGCCGCATGCCGCGCGCATTTTACGCATGGTGTAAATAATGTAACATCACATATATGATGTTGTTTATGTCGTTTTAGCTTGTGGCTGCGCTCACGATCCACTCGCGGTGTCATATAGGATCATCCAGTTTAATTTAAACTTACCTATCCGCGCAAACGCTTGGCGGGCAATGTGAACATAAACTCGCAACTCCGCCGCAACCGCGCCTGCGCCATCTAATCTTTCACGCCCACGCGGTTATCAATATCGTCTGGCATTTTAGTTAGGTATACTTTCGTACCAAGTCATCAAGTGATTTCGTAGAACCATCTTTTGTTTTGGGAATTAATAGAATTTCTAGAATCCCTTTGTGTAATAATGAAATATCAGACATTTTCTCTCTGAATTTATGCTGGTACAATATTCAAACTAACCTTCAATGTTATTATTATATTATTCGGAGTGTTAAGTTTTTAAGTACTCGTAGGTACATGTGTTAGAACAATAATAGTTTTTGTTTTGTAATTTGTATAACTAATATTTGACAAAATTTGAATATTACTCCATTTTATTACATTTCTTTAATTGCTTCATTTATTATTTCAATATAGATACAAAATCAAAGGAATAGATGTGATCCTCTTATACCAAAAATATAATTGTAACACAGTAGAGTAAGTTGCATGTTTTTTTTGTAATTTATGACCGCATTAAATACCTATCTACGACTAAGGCTAAATTGGCAATTGCCAACTAATTAAGTTCTAACATAAAAGTACCTAATATGACAACTAATATTTTATCCTCGTCAATCAATAATAAGTTAATCGAATCCGAGCAAATGAGAGAAAAACCTAATTTGTTATTCTATTATACACTTAACAAAAAGAGACTTCCAGCTATCAGCTCTAATAGCAAATTGTTTCAAGAATGAACGAAGCCAATCAATAATGGTCTCAATTTCAATGTTCATCACGTATTTTCGCAATAACTTTCACAAATGCTAATGTCAATAAATCACCAGTGTAATACAATATTCTCAAAGCAAAAGCGCCTTTGGATATACTTTGAGTCTAGCAGTGAATATTCACAGTGTGCTAAGTTATATGAAGGATAGACGGCGTAAGTCAGATTTCGCCGCGAAGTTTGGAGTTATGCTACAACTATGCGGGAGCTGGCTGGCTAGAGTTTCAGCTGTGATGAGGTGGAAATACATGCTAATAATATTCGATATACAAATCAGCACGCTTCAATGGAATATTAATATTCTGATACAGTAATGCTACCCCTTAAAAGCGCTTGTTATTAATTAATGAAACAGACAGAAAGCAATTTTGAAATCGTCAAAAGTTTAACTTACGAAAAATTTATTTTATTTATGGGAAATTGTTAAAAAAATTCTTCGACAATATTAAAAGTATGTTACTTTGATTTTAAGTAAAATCACAAGTTATATTTAATACAAAAAAAAACTTTGATTTTTCTGTTTTTTGTAGGAGGCTATTAACTTTGAAATGCATTCAACTTTTGATGTAAATTTCTACGTACCTATCGACGTGTTTTTTCTGGCTATCGTCGGAAAGAGATTTTTCCAAGCAGTCTACTAAATGTCGTTTCTAACGTTTAATAAAAACCTGTCACATGAAATACGTATCCAGCGTCCTATCGGTTCTACTGATGTATGCCACCAACGGCCTCGCGACCGATGTGCTATGTATCATTCATAAGGAAATGCGGTTGTGAACGAACACCGCGAATATTTCACGGTCGGTTTATCGAAGAGAGCGCGGTTAGATGCTCATACTGCGGGCCCAGGTGCTTCCAATATCCCACCAATAGTATGGAGACGTGATCTGGAAACTGAATTGCAATTGGCAAGTCGCGACTTCCTCTTCAAATAATGAAATTTGAAATTTATTGTACCAATCGAACTCTTGCCCGTTCAAGTGTTCCAATAAATTAGCTCGTAGATAGTAGTTGTACGGCGAATTCGCTTCGAGAATTTGCACATTTGAGAAGTTACGTCGCAGGGGTTCGTGCGAAAAACAAAATGAATTCTTTTTAGTTCTTTTCGCTTCATAAATATCAATCGCCATGTGTTTTACTTAGCTTTTTATTGCTTGTTGTGTTTGTTTTCTCAAGCGTTCTATAGAACGCTTGAGAAGAAGAAACAAACAAAAAAAAGGCTATAGCCTGCGAAAAATAACAAGCTGAGTTGGTGTGACAAAGTACTAAAATGATTAGCTGTTTCTGAAGCCAACTCTATCAAGTATCTCAGCACTCAAGTTTTTTTTCAATCTGCATGGAGGAAATTTTTGACGAAATAGTTATAAGCGGTTTTTATTTATCAAAATCAGAATTATTATGTTGAGAATAAAACTCAAAACTGATTGGACTGGTATCAGCAATGTAGGTATCTAGAGTCTGCCTTGGGGGCCCATTTCCCAAATGCAACAATACCGATTATATTCATCTACGAAACATTCAGTACGCTATGAAAATCACAGTTACCTACTTAATATTTGTATGTAAATTTTTGCGTCAATGAAAAATTATGACCTACATACTTCATACCTATTAATTATTTTATACTTCTAGGGCCAGCTACATTGTTGTCTTAAAGTTTAGTATTACCGGTTATACCGTCGTATATAATTTACCAGTAAAATTAGAACCGCTCATGGCGGAGCGTGTTTGTTAAGCAGCACTCAGTCCAGTCAGGTGTCGGATGGGTGACCTTTAAGTGACATTACAACTAAGCGCTTCCGTGCTTCGAAGAAGGGTACGTTAAACCATCGGTCCCGGCTGTTGTCAACTGATAACAGTCATTAAGCCAAATTAGAGGTCTTACAGGTGGCTTCATAAACTCTAACACCAGAGGTGGCCACTAATCCTCATACGATAAGAAAGAATAAAAGTAAAATTAGAAACCCCATACTTTAAACATAATATTTTCAAAAGAATATTCTTTCGTATCTTGGAGCTCGCTTTTTAAATTTGAAAGGTAAACTATTAGTAACAACGGCTTTGAAATAGATGCAATACAGAACATTATTGAAGTAGTTAACTATGCACAAACGATCCTTTTCCTTATGAATCCAGATCGGATCATCTCTGTGGGCTACTTCAAAATAATGACATTGGAAATGAATTAAATGGTAGCTCGTTAATACTTATGTTTGTGGCACATTGTTACTTGGGACACAATGGGGTGAAATTTTGGAACTAAATCTGAATTTGCTTTTTAACAAAAGGTTTAAATTTACTTATACAAATATTTTTTTTATTTTCGACTCTCTTTGTGATTAAGTTTATTTGCCTTTAATATTTTCAAATACCTATGCAAAAGACAAAAATACTCTACCAAAAATAAAACTTTCTATAGCAATGATAAAACAATTTTAGGTCTTACTGCGAATCTCGAACAACGATAATCGAACTTTTTTCTCTTCATGTCGATTTTACTTTTAAGCTTTGGAAGTTCAAAGTAAAGAAAGAGCATCGATCGTTAATCGTGACATCGTGACTTCTTTCATAGTAGGTCTGCAATCAAGAATGTCAAACGTCAACCGGAGTTAACAACAAATCTCGTGCCACCGACAGGCAGACGCTAATAGAGTGTCCGATCTAGACTCGACTACGGCTAAATTAAACCGTAACCTAGCACAGCACTGCGGTGACTGCATCGCAAGTTTGAAAGAAAAACTACAGTTTTATGCTACTGTAAAATGTACAAGTAAAATGAACATGTCAAATCTGTAGAACGTAATTTCTTTTAGTTTGCGTAGTTTACCTACACAAATTTAAGCTTAACCCCGCACCCGCACGCGTATGTCAAGCTCACGCATTATAGTAAACCTAGATGCTGAAGCAACGTACCTAATGAGGAAATCCACATGACCCGCTAAAACGCCCTAACTTTCTTGGGGCGTTTTAGGGTCATGAAGGTCATGAGTATAGTGATTATTTCCTCTGTGGTCATGAGGGTCATAATGCAGAACTCATTAAATCTAAATAATAATTTATCATTTAACTTAACTTCTCAAACTATTTTGTTTCAGATTAACTGACCGAGTTTCAAAAGTTACTTCCCATACATAAAATATCTACCTTTAAAATTAGTCTATCATGAAAATCGATGTCTTCGGGCGAACTGAAAAAAAGTATTTGTAACGAAATGTTGGTTAAAGTCAAAGTCAATATTCCTTGATTCAATTTAGGCTTCTACAACGTCTTATGAATGTCAAATGAAGCTTCCAATAGAAAAAGGGTCCTTGACCTGAGTTTCTGCAAAATTTTGAATTGTCGCCGGTAGGAAAGCTCATAAAGCTCACAATATACTATTTTGAGTGGATAAGTTATTTTATTTTATTACATAATTTTCTCCGTGAATGAAACAAAAAAACCATAAAAGTGACTGCTAACAGTAATAAATAAGATGTTATCGTGACTTGATAAACTTATAAAAACATTTTTGGCTATGTAATATTTCCATAACTTAGATCAGGAGTAAGAAAACTTTTCAGAAAAGTTTAAAAAATTTAATAGCTCTCCAATTAGTAACTAAGTAGGTATTTTACAACATTTATTTTACCGAGTTTTCGCTTCAATTTGATTTCAAAAAAGTCGTACCCATGACTCAACCGCATTGCACAACCAGTTGTGCCACAGGCACATGCTTCGAAAATGTTTTCCCCGAACATATTATTTATTTCATTTTTTTTAATATATCCTGTTTCTAATTCCTATAACACACCGCCAATTGTTCCACTTTTGTACTGTCCTTGTATGTATTTATTATGGTAAACAATAAAGTATTAATTCATTCATTCATTCAATGCATTCATTCATTCACTAATTTTGTATAGTTACAAAAAAGTAAAATCAATTGAAAAATCTAATTCCATAAAAATCACGAGCTGTATCAAACTCTATGTGTGTAGTTTCAATGAAAAAAAAGAGTTTACCGAAATGTCGGGGATGCATAATTCAGATGGGCAGTTCTAATAATTCAGAACAACTAAATTCCGCTTCCAGTCTGAACCGCAACTCTCTCGCTGGCAATAAACGGCGCGAGGAATATTTTCACATCGTTGTGGAAGTTAAAATGAAAGTAACTACACCCTGTAGAGCGATAGAGCCACAGCGGGTAATGTGCCGCATTCCGACGAGTAACATAATTTTATTCATGAGAACAACACGGCTGATTGCATATCAAACAGCAGATATAACGACGTTTCGGGAAAACAAAACCCGTTCGGAAACGCATTCGGAATATAATAAAAGCCAATCGCATCTCGAGAATAGGGATGCGTTTTCTAGAACTTTGAGCTAGTTAAAGTTTTTGTTATTGCGTTCTGGAGATTGTGAGATTTTTCTTCTTGTTTTTGTTACTTACTTGCCGACGGTTGTCGAAATTTTCACAGATTGTGTGAAAATAGAATGTGCAATCAACAGTGCAGGAAATTTTCACAGTTCGGGTTTATTTTAGACAAAAAATTTCCATCAACAGAAGTATACAATCTAGATTTTGTGTAGAACTTGAAATAGTACCAATATAATAATTAATAGTAAAATGTTGAAATATAAACATGAATTTACGACCACGACTTCCACAGTCAGAGTTTAGACCGTGAAATGTATTATTTAAAAATCACTCAGAATGATAAATAATAAAATATAAATGATAAATCATTTACTTTTAAACATCGCTGTACTTGCTTTGACAATTATAAAAAAAATCCATAATCTAAAAAATTTTACCACTTGGAAAAATTTGTTTGACAACCCAGTTTGACCACGTGGAAAAACAGTCATCGATTTTCCCTGTATTCTATTTTTTATTGTATGTAGTTACAACCAATAATACAACTTAATATTTTAAGCTTTCGACCAAACATCTAAAAAAAGTATTTGAAATCACGAAAGTAAATCAACGCCTTAGTAATTTGAAAGCTGTTTTTTAGGGTTCCGTACCTCAAGAGGAAAAAACGGAACCCTTATAGGATCACTTTGTTGTCCGTCTGTCTGTCTGTCCGTCCGTCTGTCTGTCAAGACCCTTTATCTCGGAAACGCGTGGAGGTATCGAATTGAAATTTAAACCATATACTAAGGTCTACGGGCCCTTGAAGCTGTAAAAAAATCAAACTTCTAAGTTAACGTAAAAAAAAGATACTGCCGTTTAGGGAGCAAAAAACGCATTTTCGATACTCTCAAAGGAATCAAAATTCATAGGGTACTTCCCGTTGACCTAGAACTATGAAATTTGGCAGGTAATAGCGTCTTATACTACACTTACAGGAATAAATCTGAAAACTGTATATTTGTATTTAAATCATAATAAAATATGGTCATTAAAATACGTAATTATTAATCATCTTGGTGAAACAACGGTATGCGCGGTCATAGTTTAACTTCTAATTACTTTTGGATTAATCGCGCCACTAATTCTTTTTAAAATATCAACATTTATTATTATGAATTATTCAGATCCTTTCAAATATTGATATAGTTAATTACTTTTAAAAATAAAATTAATAAGTAATAAATTTGGCTCTAAATATTTTCGCAACATGGCGGTATGTCACGCTGTATGACGGGGGTCTTCTTCTTCTTATTTTTGTTTTGGCAATCTACTTTCTTCTTGGAAGTAATTTTTGCCAGTGTCAAGTGTTGATTAGTTTAGTGGTAGATTGATTCAGTTTACATTAAAATGCGGGTGCATCGCATTCCAATGTTGCTTGGAGCATTTGGCACCAAGTATAATCAAGACAGTTTACTCGGTAAGGTCAGCCGAGGTAGCCACCACTACAATAAAAGTCTCGGCTTCACACAACCAAAGGGTCCTGTTGGAATACACCCATTTTCTCTAATAACATTGCGATAGATAAAACCATTTCACAGAACATTATACAGTGTACTATTGATATACAGCGCCATCTGTTGACAATCAACAGTACTTGTATTGTACACACCTGTATAAACAGGTGCGGTGGGTTTGTAATTATTTTATTTTTTCTCAAAAATGCTTGGAAATTCGAACATTATTTTGACAACCTTCTTCGTGCTAAATCGGAGTTTACGGACAGACCTAAACCGCGCCGTCAATATTTGTATGAGAATCCATTACTAACGTGTAATAATGGATTTTCATACAAAATTGCCGGCGTCTGTCCAGCAATGTTTCTATTAAATTAAAACTCATTACACACGTGTAATTCAGAAATGGAGCGAACTTTTCAATGAAACACAAATATAGGTATCAAATGTCGCCTTGATGAGCGAGCACATTCCAAAAATTTTTTTTTTAATATTCGGTATACAGGCGCGCGTTTTTTTTCTCGATAGCTGTTCGTGCTAAGGGTACTGGTATCACGTGAAAGGCCTTGATGAGCACATTCCAAAAAATTGAAAAAAAAATAAAAACGAAAACAAACTGTTTTGGTGCAATATGGGTATCAAATGAAAGGCCTTGATGAACGCATTCCAAATAGATAAAAAAAAAAATTAAAAACGAAAAAAAAATTTTTTTTCAATACCTATGGGTATCAAATGTAAGTTTTTTGAAAAGTTTTTTGGAATATGCTCATCAAGGAGCATATTCCAAAAAACTGAAAAAAAAAATAAAAACGAAAGGTAATTTTTTTTTTGCAATATGGGTATCAAATGAAAGGCCTTGATGAGCACATTCCAAAAAACTGAAAAAAAAAACAAAAAATATATATATTTTTTGCAATATGGGTATCAAATGAAAGGCCTTGATGAGCACTTTCCAAAAAACTGGAAAAAAATGAAAAACTGGAAATAAAGGAAAAAAAAACCGGATTTTTTTTTTTTCAATATGTGTATCAAACGAAAGGCCTTTATGTGCACATTCCACTTTCCATTTTCTTTTATCAATTACTGAAAGTAAATTAAAATTAAAATAAAAAGCTTAAAACTTTTAAAACTAAAAAGTTAAAAGTTTAAAAGTACTACACAAGCCTTGGCCGCAACTAGGCATTGATGGACTCACGTATGTTCTTCAATGCCTGTCTTGAGTGCCGCTGCAGTAATGTACTATTCCATTTCAAATTTCGCCCGTGGTCAATTCTTTGTCGTAATCCCTGGAAGGGTTATTTTCTACGTGGCGACAAAGGATTTCAAATGGTTATCTATATATAGCAGTCTGCTGAACGGATTTTGATGGTATTTTTTTACAGTTTGGTAGCTTGGAGTCCAACTTATAATCTAAGCAATTTTTCACATAATTTCTGTAGGTAGAACCTGGGATAAAGCTTGAACTCTCCGTAGTACAGTTTTCATATAAAAAACTAATAACTACCAACCACTTTTTTTTTTAAATATTTCCTTTGTACCGACACAACTTTTCTATAGCTTTATTTTATGTATGTAGATGTAAGGTCTGTACGGAACCCTCGGTGGGCGAGCCCGACTCGCACTTGTCCGGTTTTTTTTTCATTTAATCGGACTTAAGAATTCGGAAGGGAAATCTTTCAAGGACTTGATACAGTTTTCAAAACAAATCTTTAATATCAATAAAAGGCCGAAAGCTTGATAGAATATTCGAATTGAAATGAATTTTCAGCAAAATAACTTGGTACGTTCATTGGTTGTAGAGAAAAGAATAATAAATTTTGATTACTCTCTCACGTCCGCGGTTGTGATTCGATTTCTCAATTTCCTCCGTCCCCTGAGTGAAAATCGCGATTAAAATGTTACGTAACGTTATTCCTCTTTGTCGTAAAATTTTACTTCGAAAACGCATTGTAATATTAATCGAATAACTTTAACCTTTTTGTTAACTGTTCTATGAAACCTATTGATGTTTAGTAAAACATTATACACCATCTTAACTCAGTGAGTATGTGATGAAAGTCTTAGCCGCTCCCCAGTCAGCGGATTAGTAAAACAATTAACATAGGATAACTACTTAGATAACTATCAATTGAATTGCCCATACTGATGGCAGTCGTACTTCGAACACGTACGAGGAACAAATTTTCCCGCTGCGTTGTTTACTAGTTACCAAGTAATAAAAAAGTTAGTTTGATAGCAGATTAGAAACTACGGCGGAGAGTTCGGACCGACTTACGTGACCAAATAAGTCGACTCTCGACTCCGAATCGACTACGTACTGTCAGCAACTTAGAGCTTATCAGGATTGGAATCGAAACTCTATTACCAATACGTTAGGTACTACACCGGAATCCAAAAGAATGGTACACAAAGGTAGGAGCTCGGTATCCACACAGCTAGATTCGCACAAATAACATTAAAGTCTCCGGCTGCTGTGGGAGATAAGGTTGGTTCTGACGTTTTAATGCTAAAAGCTCGAAGTATGTACGGTGAAATATTAAAAATTGATCTTACAGGATTATCGTCTTTTTCGGCAAGTTGGAAAGCTTTTAAGCTACGACTTTAATAACTTTTTCGTCTGTAAACTTAACCATATTGTGAAAAAACAATTAATAACATAAAATTTATTTTAAAATCTCTATTTGAAATATTTAATAAGTACGTATACTTACTGAAGAATAATATTAACTTTATATTAAGCTGTATCAAGAACGTATACTAATTATTTACTTAAGCTGGTAGTGTTTCCATAGGTAGACAACGTTCTACGCCGCTAAATTACGGCCGTAATATGACGGCACCGTCATTCTAGAAAACCCTAGCTTTATATGGTCGGCTAAACACTTCTGACTAAACAAATGAATGTTCAGTTGGCATACCTAGGTATATATTTTTTCCATCTGAATAATTATAACTATTATCTCTCACAAACAAAAAGTACTACACGTCTACATATAAAACTGAAACATTTCTGAAGCGCTCGCACAGAAAATCGTATTTTCCTGTTGAATATTTCAAAATAAAACTAGCAAGCTGAATAAAGTTGATTATTCTGGAATTTACCGGAAAAAAAACATTACTACCAAGAGGGAGCTGAATTCTCAATGACAAGTGCGCGACCCAAAAAAAGCGAACTTAGTGTACCGTTTTAATTTTTTATAGGACCCATATCTGACCCGTGCCCGAAATCTGTCAACATCAACCCCACCTGCGATCACACACGTGGACAAGAAAATGGACGTGCAACGCCCTCTTAGGGCCTATGTACACGACATTGTTTATACGAGCTGAAGACGAAGAAAGAAATACCGCTTTTTCGAAAATCTGCTTTCTGCACATCGTCAATCAGTGCAAGGCAGCATATTATTTTTGAGTCTCATTTGCGTATTTATAGACGTTAACGCGCGTTGTTTGTTTGCTATAAAAACGTCATGCGTGTGCAAAGGCCCTTATGGGTCCTAATTTTAATTTAAGTCTGCTATGAAGGCACGATGTGTTTTTTCAGATAAAAAATTTAAAAGTACAAGCAAGAACTGACTATAAACGATTTTGTGAGACATCGAGAATTAAAAACAAGTTTTCAAAAGACCTGCAGTACCGACCTAAAGCATACTAATCTTATGATAAGGCATTTTGTATTATTATTTTACTACCGCAATTTTTGCGAACAATTTGTAATTTCTAAAGTATTTCCATTCTTGTCCGCAAAATAACGTTAATATAAGATAAATAACGTTAATATAAGATACGTTAGATAAGATTATCAAGAAAAAACTGGCCAAGTGCGAGTCGGACTCGCGCACGTAGGGTTTCGTACCAAAATCCGGAAAAAAATATGTTTGTTGTATGGGAGCCCCCCTTAAATATTAATTTTATTCTGTTTTTAGTATTTGTTGTTATAGCGGCAACAAAAATACATCATCTGTGAAAATTTCAACTGTCTGCCTATTGTCGTTATTAATAACAAGCAAAAAACGGCAAAAAAATCACGTTTGTTGTGTATGGGAGACCCCTTAAATATTAATTTTATTCTATTTTTAGTATTTGTTGTTATAGCGGTGTAGGAATTGTAGTAGGTAGTATGGGTATGGAGAGAAGTAGGTAGCCACTAGTAGGAAGGCCAAAGTGGATGATCTTCCTCCGGGCTGGGTGATCTTAGCCCGGGGACCGCGGTCCAACTGATGATGGTTGGAAGTTGTATATATAGTTTGGTGGCTGAGAAAACTCCGATAGCGAGATGTAGGTTTCAACATATTGGTCTCCATACTACGAGATGTTATTCTTTACTAATCTTTGTGTTCATTCGACACTAGCGCCATCTAGTAACATGGTGGTTGAATCTTGTTGTAACCGTGTGTTGCTATGTGCGGCGGTACGGTAGATGCCGCTAGAGCGGCAACGAAAATACATCATCTGTGAAAATTCCAACTTTCTAGCTATCACGGTTCATGAGATACAGCCTGGTGACAGACAGACAGACAGACGGACAGCGAAGTCTTAGTAATAGGGTCCCGTTTTCACCCTTTGGGTACGGAACCCTAAAAAACAAGTAATTAATGAACAAAAACAGACAATAACAAGTTGCGCCAAAATCCAAGGATCATAGATACTTCTTGGTTTGATAAAATGTATTTATAATGGCCAATTAAAACAAATCCACAAATTCTGACACACAATTAACCGCTGCCACCCTTTTGTTGATTCTTTTATTAAAGCCAGCAAAATGGTCCCTTCATTCTTTCAGTGAATTGTATCCACTCTGTGACACTTATAAATTCTATGGTATTCTTTTATGCACTTATGCACCTCTAGCTTACGAATAGTAGTGTACTTTACTATCACCATACCGATGAAATACCGATGTAAATTTAAACTGTAGTTTTTTATGTCCCCTTGTCATTAATTTTTCGCAACCGCCTCTGTGGTGGTGTAGTGGTTCGCCCACCCGTGTAAGACGCAGGGGTCCCGGGTACGATTCCCAGGGGGGGTATAGTCCAATCAACGGGGCTTATGCAACCCGAATAATTCTCCCGTCTATGAAATTTGGCATGTGATAAAGTTAGGTAATACAGATTACAGATGAACAATAATCCAATAAATTTTGTTACGAGAAGTTAGTTATTTTTACCTAAACATGAAAATCGCTTATAACTCTCTGTGAATATTTCCTCGGGCTAAAATAATTTCTGTATACGTACTTATGTATTAGTTAGAATAAGTATGTAAAGGAATCCAATATTTTTTCGATTTAAGAGATACCCCAAATTTAAATGTTAATATTTTTTAATAAATCTTCTGTTGAAAAAATTATCTGCTGATTATTTTTTTTTAATATGTTTTTATACCCTTAATATAAAGCTTTGTTCAGTAAGCCAATAAATTTTATTCTTTAATCATATTTATACATAAATGTATAAAAATGGACCGACTATTTTTCACATTACCTATTAAGACCAAAAAATAAAAAATATGATTAAAGAAGAAAATTTATTGGCTTACTGAACAAAGCTATATATTTAAGGATATAAAAACATGTTAAAAATAATAATCAGCAGATAATTTTTTCAATAGAAGATTTATTGAAAAATGTTAAAATTTAAAATTGGGGTATCTCTGAAACCGAAAAAATATTGGATTCCTGTACATACTTATTCTAACTAGTACTATAATACGTATACAGAAAGTATTTTAGCCCGAGGAAATATTCACAGAGAGATATAAGCGATTTATATGTTTAGGTAAAAATACCTAACTTCTCGTAACAAAATTTATTGGATTATTGTTCATCTGCAATCTGTATTACCTAACTTCATCACATGCCAAATTTCATAGACGGGAGAATTATTCGGAAGTCTCCATACAACAAATATGCTCATTGATTGGACTAGTACAGTTTGTACACGGTTTGGTTGGTGGTAGGGCTTATTTCAAGTCCACCTGGCCAGCTACCACCATCTTACCTAAGTCTGACGCCATAACAACAATTTAAAAATTGTTGTGTTCCGGCAGTTAGAGGTAAGTGATAGCCAGTTCCTCAGTGATGAGGATTCCGTGTGTAGTGCGCTTCCTTACCTTTGGCCTTATCATCACTTAACATCAGGTGAGGTGAAGGCAAAGCACTATCCCGTTGGGTATTAAAAATTTTTTTTTTTTGGATCAGTAGCTACCTGTTTGTACATTAATTTACCTGCCTTTGACAACAAACGTATGCATTTGCAATGTTCTCGCAGTTGCTCACTCGTGTGTGCAGTTCGCAGTTCGCATCGCATTGATCGCACAAACTCGCTATAGTTCATTCACATTGCCCCGTAAATCAACTGTTATTTGCAAGTTTTTCAATTAAGAGGCGAAGCTGCAACAACAATACGGTGTTGTATTTCATTTCAGATAAAAATGAGCTTGAAACAAAATTTTTGAAATAGTAAATCTTGTTTTTGACTTTTCCGAAGTGCTGTCTAACTTTTATGAAATAAATACGGCATAAATTACTTTGCTAAGAAAAGTTGTGGTTATAGAAGTAGTATTTTGCAGATTTTTCTGCCATTTGTATATGATTAACAATGATAGATTGACATTATAAATAGTACAGATATCCAACAAAATATTATCATACTTAATTGAGTTGTTTTTTGTAAATGCATATCAAGGATATCTGCTGACTAGTCCGTCACGGAAAACCCCGACCTTTTAATAACGAAAACCCGAAATAAAATTTCATACTTCTTTCATCTCATATCAAATTTCAGGAGCTAAAATAATGAAAAATGTTTTTATATCATTTACCCTGTCTCAGTATAAAAACACAGAAGAATGGGCAAATAACATACACTTAAGTGCCTATCTCAACATCCCCGGGCGATAGCCCTTTACAATTCAGATGGTATGTTCGTATCAGCGAACTAAAATCTATGGAAGAGTAATTGCAAACAAATATGACTTAAAAAATGGCACCACGGGGCTGAAAAAGTACAACCCGCTCAGCTTTAGTCGGGCCAGCCACGCACCCGGTGACTGACGTTAGTATTCTTTTCAATAAATTGCAGTTTATATTGTAGAGAAAAGATAGAAAGGGAGAATTTATTAGAAATGACGTCCTTTAAATGGATGAATGGTGTAAAAGATGCAAAGAAGGCAGTAAAAAGATGCAGAAATAACGTATCTTATTTTTTCGTTTAAGTACAGAAAAGGTCCATAAGTATACAAATTATGGTCGCTAATAAGCAACCAGTGTTCAGACGCTTGGTGTTGCATAATTAAATGCCAGCATTTTTAGCTCTATCCACTTAGTTGTACTTTTCGTGTGGTGCCATTTTTTGAGCGGAATGCTTATTCCATAGCTTTAGTTCGCTGGTTCGTATTATGGAAACAAAGATTAAAAGATGTATCGTTTATTATACGAACGGCCTTTTAAGTGCCACCGTCCCCTCATCTCCACCAAATGAGCTCCCCGCGGACCGACGAGGGAGACACCACGATGTAGTGTCACCCACCAGGATTGAGACAAATTTTTTGTATAAAACTGCTCTTTTCGCCATCCGCAAGATTAGATTCAAGAGGATAAATCTCCTTCCTCCCTCCCGCCATTTTGTGTGAAGGCTTTATTCCGGATTATTTATACAGAACATTTCGTTCTGGCGTGACATACTGAATAACCACTCCTTTAATCTTGCGTCGCCATAGTTAGTAGTCACCTTTTAACGTGTGGCAAAGTGCGGACTGCTTTCATTTGGATAGGGAAATAAAAGGAAGGCGGCATGAATGTAAAGCAAATGAATGAGTTTTGGGATATCTCTTGTACGGCATTCGTAGTACAATATCACTCAGAACTAATGACTTTCTAACCAGACCCTCTACCCAAAGTAACATTTGCAAATCTTCGTTATATCGCTTCGATTTCGAAATAAGTATGGGATTGACATAAGGTTTCGTCAACAATCGAATTTTAAAACGTCAAATCCATACATGTTTCGAAGCGAAGCGTTAACAAAAAATTGCAAATGTTACTTTGGCTAGGGGGCAGGGCAGTATACCTGCCTTAAAGTGATGTCATGATTTTAATAAGAAAGGTACCTAGTAAAGGTCGGGCCGACTCTTTAATATACAAATATTTATAGCCGAGCATATTCAAAGGGTTATTGAGATATTTTCGATAAAGTAACATCGTAAAAGAGATTACATTCCTTTGATACAAGCAGTTTCCCAAGAGCAGTTATTAAATATTTAGTCGAAGGCCATTAGGCCCTACAATGTTTTGAATCGGGGCGAACACAATGCATATTCATAAGAGGGACAAAGCGACACAGATAGAGAGCCGAAATTATATTTAGAGAGGACGTTAAGAAGCGGGCAATTCCTGATGTACCATGAAGTTAGATTGGAAAACTTCTGTGCAGCGCGCTCGTGCCGTGTGACTGTTCTAACCCCAATACTCATATTGCTGTAATATAACGAGGATTCGGTGCATACTCATGATACAGCTCGAAACTTTATGGAACTGAGTTATCTTTTAGAAACAATTGCATTTTAGTTTGATTCAAGCACAGGATAGATATAAGTACTACCGTATAGAAAGGAAACTCTCCGCCCCGCCCCACAATCAATTACCTCACCCCACCGCGTGAGTTTGTGTGTCGAATCGTGTGCTCATTCAATAGCTCTAGACTTCACGCACACAGTTGCGCGTGTGCAAAAACGTCACTGTGAGTGTCTGTGTAATAGGTATTTGAAACGCGGCGCTTGTATAGAGTGCCCGGGGTGTGATTCCGGCTCAATATTAGTGATCATTCAGAATGAATGATTCAGTGTTGTCGGTGAAACTTTACTACTTACAGCTTTGAGAGTCTCTTATTAACTCAAAACTATAAATTGATTATTGTTTAAGATAGCAAACAGAAATAAACATAGTGTTATAAAGGTTGATCGACATTGTATGTACATATTAGTCAGAGCTCAGGGACCCTATTTTTGAATCGCTCGACTCCAGGCGAGCGCTCGTTTCTACTGATTTTCGTTCGACATCCCATTGTTTTGAGTCATATGTCGAACGAAAATCGTTCGAAAAGAGCGCTCGACGCCTGCCGAGCGATTCAAAAATAGGGTCCCAGAGCTGTTGCGCTATTCTTACTACGATTTTTCTGGTCCATTTCTTTACCCTCAATATAAATATTTTTTATTTTTTATCAAGGTCTCACTATCAATTGATTTTGCTAATAAGACTAATTAGTCTTAGTAGCAAAAAATTTTTTAATCAGAATAAGATAAGTCGCAGTCGCAGCTGCATCTTCAAAAAAACAGTACCTGCCCTTCTATTCGTGATTGATTGAACAATACAGTTAAGTGTCGCCTCCACTATTCGCATTGTCCAATTCAGTATGCCAATGCGTAATGAGACACGACACGATACATTCCCTTGTCCTGACAAGATTGAAAAACTTTTGTGACGTCACGGCTCCGTGAATATTCCGCTCGAACGCTCAAATTGCAGTTAACAAGAGTGACTCGTCGCACTGCAACTCGACATTAATGATATTTGCATCGTTCTTTGTCGTGTCGCATTGCTTTACGTTCTTTAGAAGATTCAAAGTTAATTCAATCGTGTGCTTGTGACCAATGTCTCTATAGATATTCTTTTTAGGGTTCCGTACCAAAATGATAAAAAAGGAACCCTTATGGTGTGACTCAGTCTGTCTGTCTGAAAATAAAATGTTATAATAAAAAAATAAATACCTTTTTACAACAGGGACTGAAAAGGGGTCTTACAAATTTGAAATGGAGCTACTAGGGCGGGTGGGGTATCATATGAAAGAGCGCCGTTTGCACGTTCTTAATCATTTTTTCTTTTTGTTTTAGGCCGCATAGTTTTCGATTAATAATGAAAAATGAAAAAAAAATACCGTTCCCCCCCCCTTATCTCCGAAGTTTGCAAAGAGAAAAATCTGAAATAATTCGATGTGATAGCAGTTTATATAAAAATTACAGGAAAAACAAAACGATGTCTCAATATAGCACACTTTTTTAGAAATTATCAAATTTCTAAAAAAGTTAACATTAGTTCCACTAGATTGTGCTGACCTAAAACTGCAATACTAACTTTATTATTCTACTCTGCAGTGTGGTTTAATGGTGCAATTATGATGGTACGGAACCCTCGGTGCGCGAGTCCGACTCGCTCTTGACCGGTTTTATTTAGAGACTAGCGGCCGCCCGCGGTTTCACCCGCGTGATTCCCGTTCCCGAGGAAATATAGGGATAAAAAGTATCCTATGTTTTAATCTAGACTATCTACTATCTGTGTGCCAAATTTTAACTAAATCCCTTCAGTAGTTTTTACGTGATTGAGGAACAAACATCCAAACATCCAAACCCACAAACTTTCACATTTATAATATTAGTAGGATAAACTTCCAAACACTGAAAGAAAAGTCACTTTTTGGAGCTATTAAAACAATGAATGACATGATTTTTGGTAAGTACTTAACAATTACTTTGAAAACTATTTTTCTCTTCTTTTGCCTTTTTCAAATCAGTAGTCGCCAAAACAATGAATTCTTACTGTGTTTAGGCGACCCTTCTTCAAGTTAAAATTAATCAGTAAAACTTTAGTGATGTTAAAATATAACATGACCGAAACGAAATTTCACTTCCAACTATTATAAGTTATTAAAAATGTTTGATGCCTTAATTTTCTTAATTAACATAAAATTGATTAATATTAAGTAAGTAAGTACAAACATTTTGTAAAAGCGCCGCCGCGTGTCTGTGGTATTAAACTGTCTGTCTATATTTGTATACGTTGGTCTACTCAGACATTCTGTCACTCTCGATTTCGGCTTGTCCTCAACATGTTTGTGATGTCACTGAACACTGCGTCATCCGACTCCTGCAATATTGTGCCAACATCTTGTGTCAACTGCTTGACACTTACTATATGATGGATACGAATGTATATGTTAACATCTTACGGCTGATCATCATCATGAAAGGTCATTAGGCATTTTGTTCAGACATTTGACCTACGGCGTACACAAACGACATAGTATGGCGAGGTATGTAGATAAATGTATCTGCTACATAGTTGTATGGGTCTCGTTCTTGCAGGACATGTTTCATTTTTTATCATTATATTTTCTGTAATAAATAAAATAAAATAAAATAAAGATAATACAAACGTTTATTATGGTTGTACCATTAGTAGGAGATCGTGGGGATCTATTTGTATGGGGACCTTGCATTTTTGAGACAAAGCAAACTACTTGGAACAGGTGTTCCTGGGGGTGATCTGAGCTGATTTAGCCCGGTTGCCACGCGGTTCCCCCCAGCACCGCTTGGAACAGGTGTTCTTGGGGGTGATCTGAGCTGATTTAGCCCGGTTGCTACGCGGTTCCCCCCAGCAGGTGGGCAGGGGAGGGGGGAGAACGGTGCGTCCGGCGGCGGGCCTCACTCTAACTAAGCTTCATATCTGCATAAATGTAGCAACTATATCAAGTTTGGTGTCTTCTTCTTATAATTCGAGGACAAATAATTCATTTTTGGAACTAAATTTTCACACACCCATACAAAAAAACCGCGAAATTCAAAAACGATTTTTTTTCTCTACGTTTTTTTTTTCGAAATTCCTCTGCAGAATGAAACCAAGAAAATTTTCCCTAGAAAAAAAAAAACTAGTGAATAGCCCAATTATCCCACTATATATAATAACTAGCTGCCGCCCGCGACTTCGTCTGCGTGGAAAATTTTTTTTGCTATCCCACGGGAACAATACTTTTTTTGGGATGAATGGTACCCTATGTCCTTCTCACAGATATCTGTGGTCCTTCTCTGTACCCCTGACAACGTGTATGCAAAATTTCATGACGATCGGTTCAGTAGTTGAGACGTGAAGGCGTAACAAACAAACAAACAAACGGACTTTCGCATTTATAATATTAGTAAGGATAAATTTGTCAAACATTTTTGCGTAAAAACTGTGTATAAAAAATGTTTTTTGTCGCGCGGCGGAATTTTCTCTGCTAATTTTTTTCGAATATTTTCTATAGAATTAAAACTATGTAGATTTGCACCAGAAAAAAATAATGAAAAAATAGCTCAGTTAATTTACTTTATAAAATAATACATTTGTTAAACATTTTTGTTTAGTAACTGTGTTAAAATATGTTTTAAGTCGCGCGGCGGAATTTTTTTTGCCATTTTTTTTCGAAAATCCTCTAGAGAATTAAAACTATGAAGATTTTCACTAGTAAAAAAAACTGATGAATAGCCCAGTTATCTTACTATATACAAAAAAAAATTTGTTTATCGTTTTTTTTCTAGAAACTGCGTTAAAAAATATTTTGTGTAGCACGGCGGAGTTTTCTCTGCATTTTTTATTTTCGTATGTTTTCTACAAAATTAAAACTATGATAATTTACCACAGAAAAAAATATATATGTGAATAGCCCAGTTATTTTACTATATAGAATAAGACATTTGTTAAACATTTTTGTTTAGTAACTGTATTAAAAAATGTTGTGTCGCGTGGCGGAAATTTCTCTACCATTTTTTTTCGAAAATGGTCTACCGAAATAAAAATGAGGATTTTCCCAAAGAAACAAAAATACTAGTGAATAGCCCAGTTATCCTACTATAGAGAATAATAAACTTGTCAAACATTTTTGTCTAGTAACTGTGTTAAAAAAAATTCTGTGTCGCGCGGCGGACCTGCAAAGTTATGTTCTGATAAGTTGTTATTTTTCTGGTTACATTGATAATTTACATTACATTACATTGATAAATTACTTCTGGACGTGACAAATATATTATGTTACAAATTAAATATATAAAAAGATGTTGGGCAAACGTTCGCCATTGGAATTATTATAAATGTGATAAAATGGACATAGTTATGAGATGTTAAAAAAAATGCGAGATAAAATAAAATAATTTTATTTCTCGCAGTTGCCACTACATGTACATAGGTCTGTGCATTTTAGATTTCTTTTAATGTAGTTGCACCTCCCTGCGCATTTTGTTTTGCAGCGGCAACGAATTAATTCTAAACAAGCAGCAGATGCAACAGGTAGGCTTGCCCAAATAGTCTCCCAATAGTCATTTTGTTTGGACCAGCCGCAGTCAGCAGAGCATGGCAGCTGTCGCTGAGGGGCTATAATCTGTTCCCAAACACAGCCTCCTTGGTAAACTGCACGGTGAATATGGTTACGAAGTGCATCTTCCGTTGGTGGCAGATTTTCCAGCTAGAGCACATGAGTAAATAACTCATGTGGCTAGAGATCTTTTTTTGTAAAGAGGACTTTTCGGCACTCATTTACACACAAATTTGTGCCTGATCTGAAATCGGTAACAAATAAAAATTCATAATTTTAAAATAATGTCTAGGAACCCATCCACATCTCGTATTTCAAATCTCTTCACTTCAGACTTAATATTGTAAGGTTACTGCAGTACGAGACAGGTCATCTGAGTGATTGGTCACGTGCTACAAACTTTTGTTAAATATATGATTTCAGTTGTAACGCATTGATTATAATTTATTTTACAGGATCAGAAAAGACTGAAGTCTTGCCATACTTTCACGCCTTTTCAGGTTGCAACACTGTGTCTTTTTTGTGTGGAAAGGGTAAAAAAAGCACATTTCAAGCTTGGAGCACAAATCTTGTAGTATTTGAAGGGTTTAAATACGTTAAATAAGGCAATATTGAGCAGGCATTGCTTATATTGTAAAAAATTGTTATTGTCTTGTATGACAAGTAAGAACCTTACAATATTAAGTCTGAAGAGATTTGAATTACGAGATTTGAATTGGTTCCTAGACATTATTTTAACATTATGAATTTTAATTTGTTACTGATTTCAGATCAGGTACAAGTTCGAGTGTAAATGAGTGTCGAAAAGTACTCTTTAGTCTCTTTACAAAAAAAGATCTCCAGCTGGAAAATCTGCCTCCAATGGAAGATGCACTTCGTAACCATATTCTCCGTGCACTTTACCAAGGATGCTGTGTTTGGGGACAGATTATAGCCCCTCAGCAACAGCTGCCATGCCCTGCTGACTGGGGCTGGTCCAAACAAAATGGCTATTGGGGGCCTATTTGAACAAGACTATCTGCTGCATCTGCTGCTTGTTTAGAATTAATTCATTGCCGCTGCAAAACAAAATGCGCAGGGAAGTGCAACTGCATTAAAAGAAATCTAAAATCTGCGAACAATTAAATTGATTTATTTTAACCTGCATTTTTTAATATCTCATAACTAGGTATGTAAATTTTATCACATTTTTATAATGATTCTAATGGCGAACGTTTCCCCAACATCTTTATTTATATATTTTAGAACATTTTTTTAACACCGTTACTAGACAAAAATGTTTGACAAGTTTATTATTCTATATAGTAGGATAACTGGGCTATTCCCTAGTATTTTTGTTTCTTTTAGGCAAATCCTCATAGTTTTAATTCTGTAGAGGATTATCGAAAAAATGGTATAGAAATTTACGCTACGCGACACAAAACATTTTTTTAATACAATTACTATACAAAAATGTTTGACAAATGTCTTATTCTATAAAGTAAAATAACTGGGCTATTCACTTAATTTTTTTTCTGGGGCAAATTTTCATAGTTTTAATTTTGTAGAAAATATTCGAAAATAAAAAAATGTAGAGAAAATTGCACCGCGCGACAAAAAATATTTTTTTAACGCAGTTTCTAGACAAAAATGTTAAGCAAATTTATTTTTTTATATAGTAAGATAGCTGGGCTATTTACCAGTATTTATTTTTTGGGGAAATTCTTCATAGTTTTAATTCTCTAGAGGATGTGCGAAAAAAAAATGGAAGAAAACAATCTGCCACGCGACTTAAAACATTTTTTTAACACAGTTACTAGACAAAAATGTTTAACAAATGTATTAATTTATTTAGTAAATTAACTGAGCTATTCTCTCATTATTTTATTCTGGTGCAAATTTACACAGTTTTAATTCTATAGGAAATTTTCGAAAAAAAAAATGGCAGAGAAAATTCTGCCATGAGACAAAAATCATTTTTTTTAACACAGTTCTTATACAAAAATGTTTATTATTATATAAAATGGAATAACTGGGCTATTCACTAGTATTTTTATTCTAGGGAAAATTTTCATAGTTTTAATTCTAAGAGGATTTTCGAAAAAAAAATTGTAGAGAAAAAAAATTGTTTTTTAATTTCGCGGTTTTTTTTGTATGGGTGTGTGAAAATTTAGTTCCAAAAATGAATTCCTTGTCCTCGAATTATAAGAAAAAGACACCAAATTTGATATAGTTGCTACATGTATGCAGATATGAAGCTTAGGGTGAAGCCCGCCGGACGCACCGTTCTCCCCTCTCCCCTGCCCACCTGACGGGGGGGACCGCGTGGCAACCGGGCTAAATCAGCTCAGATCACCCCCAGGAACACCCGTTCCAAGCGGTTTGCTTTGTCTCCAAAATGCAAGGTGATGTCCCCAGGATCTTTCGCTACATACATTTTTACAATGCTGAAAGTAAAAACTTCTGTTTTATAAACAAAAGTTTAATAATAACATTAAACATATACTCACACACATAATGTGAAATAATTTTTTTCTGCCGGTCGGTAAGTACATAAAAAAATTATACATATTTTGAAAATTAGGATTGAATTCTTCAATTTAAAACAGCCTTTCTATTGTCTAATTTTAAAATCTATCGCAATCGCTTTCAGGATGTAACACATAGAAGCTTATTTTTGTCACAAATGAAAACTTACTAAAGAAATGCAGCAATGTGTCACATCCACCTGTCAAACGAAAGCGATTGCGACAGATTTTTAAAATTAGACAATAGGCATGTTGACTATTTTTTTATATTATGTTACATAAATTACCCCTAAAAAAAGAAACATTTGTATAAGAATTATTACGCTAGCATGAAAACTGCCCGAGTTATCACAATTTGAAATGCACAAAATTGGACTCACCCGAAAACGCTCCATACTAACGGCTACCAAGTTATGACGTCACGCCTTCCTACGTTGTATGCAACGCGTAGGACATTTGTTCGGCAGCTATATTGTGTTTATCAAAATGGTTTCTTGGACAAATTTGCTATAAATTTTACGGACTAATTAAATGTATTATTTATTTTAACAAATTTTATACTTTTTAAATGGACTTGTCCACCCAACTTTGAAGGGTCATAAAACAAATAATACGCAATATATAAAACCAAGAGGTATACAAGGTACTCCAAAAGTTTGATATGTTTACGATTTTTATTAGTATTTCGTTATTTTATTCATAAGTCAACATCCCTATTAGCCCCCTGGTTTGGTTTTTGTACGCGAACTTTCACCAAACAGGTCAAATATGCCCAATGACCTTTTACATAAACGTTGTCGGGGTACAAAAAAGGACATAGGTACTTTCATCCAGAAAAATACAGGGTAAGTATACTTTCATCCTCAGATCAAATAAAAAAGTAAGATGGAGCGTTGCGAACAATGAAGTGAGGCCGGTTTTTGATGGTAGGGTACATGAGTGCGTACAAGGGGCAGGCGCGGTCTGAGGGGGGGGGGGTCACAGGGGACATGACCCCCCCCCCCCCCAAAATCGTACACGTCACATAGAAAAAGCTTCTAAAAATTTACAGAAAAGCAATTATTATTATTAGTGACCCCCCCCCCCCCCCAAATTTCAGGCTGCGACCGCGCCTGACAAGAGGGCGGCGGGCGGGGCCGGGCTGGGTTTTATATGGAAAGACAAGGCGTAGTTACGTTACACGTGTGTACGTGAACTGTGTATGTACACAGCCCAGGCGTAGTTTTACAGGCCTCACCGCTTTGTTCGGAAGACTCCGTCTTACTTTTTTTATTTGGTCTGAGTTTTCATCCAGAAAAAAACTGTTCCCGAGGAAAAAAATAACTGGTCACGCAGAGAAAGTCGCGGGCGACCGCTAGTAACAAATTAACTTAAATTTCTATTCAGTACTTTTTTACGAGTATGAAAATGAAAAAATAATGAAAAAATATTTATTTCATAAAAACAAGTGATTATTATGAGAGGTAATAAACAACGCCAATGAAGAAAATCACCAAATAATTAATTAATTAGGTATATTAATTTTATGTTGTCGCTTCATATAAACTGTACTGTACCTGTGGCCGTACAGTCATGATGTGACCGACCATTTCATGAAATGGAAAATACCCACTACCCAAATCATAATATGGTCAGCTTTTGACGTTATAAACAGTTAAACGCACGGCTACTTCATGATATGGTCAATTATTATATATTAGTGATCATATCGTAAAATTGTTACATTATCTACAGTCAGAGGTGCTGATATCATTTTGTTTTTGTGGTGCATCATGGCGGCGGACAATTATTTTAATAAAAAGGGAAAAAATAATAGTGAAGCGAAAGGTCATTCACCCAATAACTAGCGCAACGTTATAGTAGTTTATGATACAAGGTTGGTAAGGAGGTTTTTAAAACGAGTTGACGTTTTATAAGCCCGAGCCACAGGCGAGGGTTTGTAATCGTCACGAGTTTTAAAAAACCTTAACAACCGTGTGCCATACTACGTTTTTCAATACATTTGCGAGAAAACATTACAGGTACTACTGAAATTGTAATCTATACATATAATAAAACTGTAAATTCTAAATATCTGTGCGCGTATTACGCAAAAACAGCTAAAAGAATTTTGATGGGCTTTTCACAGTTTAGTAGATTAAGGTCCGACTTAAAATCTAAGCTATGTTTCATTAAATTCAGGTGGGTGGAATAAGGGACACAGCTTGAACTCTCCTTAGTACTAGCTTTCATACACTAAAGAGGTCATTTTAAACTGGTCGCTATATTTTTTTACTGTCCACGCGGACGAAGTCGTGGGTGGAAGCTAGTAGAAATTAAAAAAAATGTACGTAAACAAAAACGCACGACGCGGGCGTGCGGTAAAATCAACTTACCGCACGCTGTACTAAACCGTAAACAAAAACGCACGGCGTGCGGTAAAATCAACTTACCGCACGCTGGCCTGTCAGCGTAAGCTCACATTTTCGAGCAACTGTATTGAAAAAAAACTTTGGAGTTCGGAACGTATTTCCACAGAATCTGGTTTAACACAGGTTAGTAGATATCAATCTCAAATAGTACTTACATTTAATTTTATCTATTTATTGTTTTTTATACACACGAGAAAAAATGTATGACACTTCACTCTTTATTTGAAACTTTTATTAAGTTATCATTAATGAAAACCCTCCATTAAAGATATGGCCAAACGTGGATTGATATAATATACCATCAAACGTTGACGTTTAAACGATATGGTCAGTTTTAGCTGACCATATCATGAATACAACCATTTCATGAAATGGTCGGCCGCATCATGAAGTGATCAATTCTAAAATCTGGCCACGACATACCCATTTAACTACTGTGTCAAATGAGAGATTTTGGGTTGACACTCTTACAACTTTTTGATCTATTTAAGTAGGTAACTTGTGAGTAGAATACAACATAGAAGTCTTTGTTGTGATTCAATACAATTTCAAATCAAACATGTTTATGACAGACATGAAAAAATTTTTATGTTTATACTCAAACTGAGATAAAATCCTAAATTAACACACATGCACGGTATACAAAATAGTTCTCACGCCAACATGAATATTACTACATGACATTGTAGGCTGTGTTTACGACTAGTATTTTTTAAAACCAGTGAGGTAACTTGAGTATAATTTAGGATACAACCCTTATAACTAACATGCAACATTTTTCATAAAATAGTTCTCACGTTATATGAATACTGCATGACATAATATTTTGCAAAAGCTCCGCCATCACAGAACTGACAACCGTTCCCCCCGTTCAATCTATCACTGCCTTTGACCTACTTTCCAAACTTCTATCGCAACTGGTAATTTGTTTTAAATAAAATATTATACACATGTTACTTTAATAGCATTATTTTTTCTACTTACTTGTTTCTTCAAAGAGATACTCGTAACTTACGTAGGTACAAAAGCATCATCAGGTACATAAAAAACTAAGCGAGCTTTGAATGAATTTGATATAATTCAATCTTTGAGTACCTACCAGTGGCGAGGGGTGAAATTCTGGCGAAGGTAAGCCGGTCTACAAAAATGGTATGATCTGCATAGAAGATCGCTGGGGTAGGATTTCTAAAAGGTAAGCCGATGGGAATCGGCTTGTACGGACCCTTCGCCACACCTACCTAACCAAGGGCCTCTTCTACATGTTCCCGTTAAGTTTTTATTAACATACTTAACAGATAATTTCATTAAAATTCGGTTCCATTGTTAAATTAATTAAGAAAATAGTAGGAAGGTACATAAGTAAATAAAGAAGGCCGTTTAAATTACGTACTTTAGGCCCATGCTACACGGGTGGTTCTCCCGCCCCGCGGGAATCCGCTCCAAAACCGCACTAGACACAATTTAATGTGGAGGTTGTATGCTGCATACTACACTGCACGTATTCCCGCTGCGGTTCACGAGCGGTAGCAAATCTACCGCCGCACCGCCCAACCGTTCCTTCAAACTACACGATGGCGGTTGCTCGTAACTGCTACTGCATCATTCTGAGCGGGACCTTGTGCAAGGGCGCTCGACGCGCGTGGCTAATATACAGGGTCATTTGTAAAACACGAACAACTTCGCATCGCAGGAGTAGATTAGTAACATCATATACAACAACATTTGTACTACAACTTTTCCAAAAACAAACATAAAAAATCGACTTTTCATACAAAACTTGATCAGGTGTTCGGACATTTGTATGGAGCGTCAAATCCTTTTTGTTTGTTTTCGGAAAAGTCGTAGAACAAATGTTGATGTTTATCATATTAGTAACTTACTCCTGCAAGGTTTTTGGTGTTTTACAAATAACCCTGTATAATGTTTGATACGGCTTATAATTGATAGAAGTTCATCAAAATGAGTTCACAAAATTCTGTAGTAACTGAAGAACTTATGAAAGTTATCTCGGTTTTCACTGAACATTGAATGAAATATTCCCGAAGTTAAACGATTAGGTACTTAACACTGGTTCGACCCAAACATTGCGTTTTACTTTATTTTTAATACATAATTCGATTAATATGCTGCAAGAGCAGTGATCATGGGCGGATCCATGTTGAGTATACATAAAAGACAGCGATAAACCGCATTTCGTGTAGTTTGATGGTTTGCGATAGCTTTTTAAGCGATTTCCTGCGGCGGGAGAACCGCCCGTGTAGCCAGGCCTTAGTTGTTTACTAATGTCAAGTTTTCGTACTTAAAGTAGCTAAAGTGTTTAACATCTATAAATATTTTTCATTTATCTTAAAATATGACATTCTAACAAGTATTAAACGGTTAAAATGTTTTTAGGCAAAATCAAATCAAATTTTATTCTCTTCCAATAAATTAACGAAATAATTTTCCGTGCAAAATTGTAAAAGGTCAAATTTCTGTCACGTACTTTCCTTTGATGTATTTGGACCTTTAATTTTTTCTTAAAATAGTCTATTCAAACTTTATCTAAAATTCAACGGCAGTTTTAATTCCGGTCCACAAATTAATAATGTTCTGCAGTTTACTTACTTACACAATAATTTCTCAATGTTTTTATATTTAGTAGGTAATTTTATTGTTAGGTTCACGCCTTCGGAGGTTTGCTACAGGCGAGGATTTTCAATGCCTCGGAAACGAGTGTTATACGTAAACTAGACAAACGAAATCGCGACAAACAGAAATATTTTTGTAATATTTACTTTTTATACGTAAATTCGACGCACGAAGTCGCGACAAACCAAATCTCGGCGCACGTAATCGCGACAAATCAAATCTCGACGCATGAAATCGCGACAAATCAAATCTCGACGCATGAAATCGCGACAAACCAAATCTCGAAGCACAAAATTGCGACAAATCATAGTGATAATGTATTTTTTATATTTTTTTATTTGTTTTTTTTTACTTTTTTATCTTTAACATTAAATTATTTTTGCTTTATTTTTTTACTAGTGTGGATAAATAAAAAAAATACCGTCTTAATTTTATGTTGCGTTAGTTTATATTTTACTGTTATGTCATGACAATAAAGTCGCAGACAAGCATTATAATATGAGATACACAAATAATTATTTATTAATTTTTGCTCTTTGTATTCAATAATTTCAGTTCCACTAGTATGCGAAAAACAAAATGTTACAGTATCTGAAAATGTTATATTAAAATTCTATTCTAGAATATTAAAACTTACAAACGGAATGAATGAGCTCAGAAATGAATATCTACTCATTTTTCAGCATTTGCTTTTCGTTTCATCTGTGTTTTAATAAAGGATTTATGCCGTCACATGTCCATTGTTCCCGGATTGGTTTAAATTTTTCCCGCGGGCTCCGACGTTTGTCGTAAACAGGAGCTTCGCTGCGGCACACGATGAATAAGCAACCAGTATTGTATGTCGCCTAGTGGCTGAAAATCGGTGTTTTTCTGAAAGGCAAATTTAACACACCCAGTCAGTCTGTCTAGCATGACCGATTTATATCGCGTGATATAACGTTTTATCACGTTTAACTGTCAAAAATACAAAGGAATCTGACAGTTGAGTGCCGATAAAATGCTATATCACGCGATATAAATCGGTCATGCTAGGCAAGCTGGACCCTTCTTGCTGCTGCACACACATGCATGCCTTCTTCTGAGTCTCTTTTGTTATGTGTACCTACCTAAATGTCAATTTTGCATGTCCTTTTTTTTCTTTTTTTATTATTAATCATAATTTAGTGTATGTATTGTTATTTGTATGAATGTGTGTGTTTTAGCAAATAAACTTCTTATCTATCTATCTAGTGTCCTCGATATAATTACCTACGAGACATGCACTTGGGCTGTTGTGTACCGAAGTAATACGTGGTAATACCAAAAATCCTTAAATGAAGGCATGAACGAACCCAATACTGGTTGTTTTATGTTCATTAGAGTGGTACTTACACTAGAATTGTGTTATCTATGATGATATGCAAAAAAGTGGTTCGTTACATGTTACGTAACAAATTGTTCTACTATGCGTTGCCCACCTTTAGCGCGTCGCATGTTGTTTCAATCCGATTTCAGACGGTTTGTATGGAAATACATTACTGAGCTTATCTATACTGTGGCTGCGGCAATTCTGCGATACCGCATTTCTACGAGATTAAATTCGTAATACGGATCGGTTTTGCAATGTTCTGTATTCAGTGCACCTACTATAAGAATCTGGAAGCATTTAGGCTACTTAACATCATTTTGTAGGGTTATAGTAGATTAATTTAACTGTAATAAAATAAGGTCATGTGTATTTCTATGTTATTAAATATAAATACAATATTTTATTATGTTCAAGTTTGTTTGAGGAGCTCGGTGGCGCAGTGGTTTAGCGCCTGGCCCAGCGATTGCGGAGGTTAAGCAACGTTCGCAAGGGTCGGTCATGGGATGGGTGACCAAAAATTTATTATCTCGAGCTCCTCCGTGCTTCGGAAGGCACGTTAAGCCGTTGGTCCCGGCTGCATTTGCAGTCGTTAACACCCACCAATCCGCATTGGGCCCGCGTGGTGGGTTATGGCCCGTATTCCTTATCCACCCATAAGGAAGGCCTGTGCCCCAGCAGTGGGGACATTAAAATGGCTGATGGTGGTGGTGTGTTTAAATTTGTAACACTGTTATAACAACTGTAATGCTAAAATAAATACTATACCTGTGTTTGCCGTTCAGTCTTTTTCCGAGTTATTATAATAACATTTCTGTGTTTACTTTTTCTACGATACGGTTTGACCATGACCATCAGCCATGTTTAATGTCCCCACTGCTGGGCCATGGGTGTTTAAGGAGAATGGGCAATAACCAACTACCTATGTGGGCGTAATGCGAATAAGTGGGTGTTAACGACTGCAAATGAATCCAATACCAACGGTTTAACGTGCCTTCTGAAGCACGGAGGAGCTCGAGATAATACATTTTTGGTCACCCATCCCATGACTGACCCTTGCAAAAGTTGCTTAACGTCCGCAACGCTGGGCCAGGCGCTATACCATTGCACCACCGAGCTCCTCTGACGATTTACTACTCATTTTTTATCGTGTACAAAACATAAGTGTGTTCCAATCAAAACAAACAACCGATAATGATCTTAGTAGGGGCACCATTGGGATCTTTTTCAGGGGAACTTATTTGTCAACGTCACGCGGCCCGCGGAGGTTTCATCTGGATCTGATGGCTCGTTGTTTCGTTTTATTGGTTACGCACATTTTCCTTGCTTCTGCCCGTAATTATTTGTGTTATGGCTTGTAAAAATGTTGGTTCCGTTGTGGTAAACGTTTCGTGTAACATCGTGACTGCATATTTTGGAGCTCCCTGTTTTAGTAAAAAAAAGGTTTTTTTGCAAAAATGTAAGCATTCTTTCTTGATAAAATATTATGAAAGCTGAAAGCGACATGTAATCACTGGGATTATTGATTAATTATTTCTGTTTCTTTTAAATTTGGTTATTAGTGGTAGGGCTTATTTCAAGTCCGCCTGACTAGCTACCTCCATCTTACCTAAGTCTGACGCCATAACAACAGTAAAAAAATTGTCGTGTCCCAGCAGTTAGAGGTGAGATAGCCAGTAGGATATGAAAGCCTTCCAGTGATGAAGATTCCGGTTGTAGTACGCTTCCACCTTCGGTCATTTCGTCCCTTAACATCAGGGGGTCTGCTAATGTTTTCATCAAAATCGTAGTTCAATGGTGTTCTAATGGTAATGCTTTTTGACACAGTTCTTGTTTCTTAAACCCAATATCAAGACACAATATGTTTTCGTTTTGGGTTTAAGAAACACAATATGTTTCAGTTTTGGGTTTAAGAAACAAGAACTGTGTCAAAAAGCATTACCATTTAAACACCATTGAACTACGATTTTGACGAAAACATTAGCAGACTTGACCCCCTGGTGAGGAAATGAAGCCGTTGTGCATAAAAAAATATGACACCAATTTATTTATCCGCCCGACAAAGAACAATCTTAACAATTAATCTGAACAAAGGTTATTGAAATATTGAGCTCTTTAACAACATAACACCCTATTATTCATTATATTTTCGTATACTTAAACTTACCAAATTTCAGTATCCTCCTAAGTAGGTAAGCATATTTTTGTCCACTCGCCTTCATTCATTTACAGATAAACTTATTCTCTGGAAGTACTCTCTGTCGATAGTTCAGTTGGACTTTTTGGTTCATTGAAAATTTATTAGGACGCGTTATCTAATAGACATTAGAATAATTTACTTCAGAAAGGGTTCGGTCTAATCGGAAGAGGATTAAGTTATCGGCACGAACCTAAAGCCTTTATGTTTTACTTGGGTACACTCAGCAACGTGCCTTTTTATTATTACTACTTTGAAACATTCAACAATTAGACTATACTTTTTTTCCTTAATATTATATCTCCTATTATTATTGATGTCTACTATTACGACCTGCATTAATCATGATGTATTATACCTATTAGTGTAGGAAATTAAGCGATTTTTTTGTATGGAGACCCCTACATTAAATCCTCAGTCGATGAAACTTTGCAGGGATGGAAAATAGTGTGAACCAAAACCCATGTGCAAATATCCAATAAAAAAACGATTTGGATAATTTAAAAAATATGTTCCATTTATGATACTTTATCATACTGTAAAGTTTCGTCTACTGAGGATTTACTGTGTGGGTTCACTACCTTCCTTTCCAACACTATATTAGCTATACACTTTTCAATGGTAGGTACTTCATTAGATAGGTACGTACGTAACAATACGTATATTTTGTCATATAAAATATTTTTATGCCGGATAGCTTCAATTACAATAACCGCTAAAATATCTTGCTTGGTTATAAAAGATAGTACACATTGTTACCTGAAAATTGCTTGCCGAGGTACTTGGCCGAAAGAATTTGAGCATAGCTCAAGTATACGACTTACGATGCTCACAGTGCTGACAAGACTAGGACATACGGACATTTAGCCTGGCGAACAGTTCATTTTTAAATGTCATTTGTATGACATGTAGGCTGGTAGAGACTAGCCCCCTAGCATAACCACCGAAACACGATATAAATCCTATGAGATAGTGACTATATCATAGGATATACATGCATATCGTGTTTATATTATAATGCTTTATCGACACATAACTGTCAATGTCTTTTTAAAAGTGATAAATGCTCAAGCCTCCTAGCATGACCACCGAAACAATATGATATACAGCGATTTTTGATTTTATGATATAGCGAAATTTTGTTCTAAAGTGTTTTTTTTTATCATTTATTAATTCGTCAAAATACAATCTGAGTAAAAAACAAATATATAATTTGCCGCCGTATAGCCCTTTGCAATCGACAGTACATACTTTGATTAACAAAAAACTAAAAGTGCCTATAAAAAAAGGTTGTAGAAACATTTAAAGAATTTAGATATATTTGTGACAGTGGCCAATGACTTGTTTTTAATGAAAAACTATCAATAAAATTAAACATTAAAGTTTAACTTCCAAATTAATTAATTAATATCAATTTGAATTATCTATTTAATTAAACAAAGGACTCAGTCAGGAAATAATCAACCAATCAATTAAAATAATCCTGGTAATTTGATGAGTTGTCTCTCCATTTGCAATTATTTTGAGATTTTCATCATCAAGGGACATACAGAAAATAATTGATGAATTTCACAATGATCATTTAAATCCACTTAGCACTAGATAAAATATAGTATCATTTTTAAGAAGCATGGGAGAGTACATTTGTAAGTAGATACTCAGTTTGGTTGGTGGGCTTGTTACAAGCTCGCCTGGCTAGCTACACCATCTTGCCTAGGTTATAACATTGTTGTGTTCAGTAGCTAGAGGTAAGGTAGCTAGAGGTAAGATAGCCAGTTCCTCAGTGGTTGAGGATTGGGCCACTTCAGTCCTGTTGTGGCCGCGCCTCCCCTTAGGCTGCGTTCAGATGATAACACACGACCCGAGTTCGACCCGAACTCAACTCAAACTCAACTCAGCTAGGGTTACCAGATGGCAGGATTTGTCCTGACATGTCAGTAATTTAAGGCATCTGTCAGTAAAACTGTAGTTAACGTCAACTAAATTAAGAATGTAGATGTACTTGTACAAAATGTCAGGAAATTTACTGAAAAGTCAGGGAAAAGTGAGGAAATCTCATTATTAGATCTGGTAACCCTAACTAGCCCACTCCGTGAAATGCATGGCTTACAATTTTGAGTCTTATGATTATGACACATTAATAAGGTGCGGGCTGCCTTTGAGTTGAATTTGAGGTAAGTTCGGGTTGAGCGGGGGGCGGGTGCAGTTGCATCGACAAAATATATAACGGATCTTATTAATGTCTCATAAGACTCAAAATTGTAAGCGATGCATTTCACAAGAAGTGTTCTGCGATCACTTAACATCAGCCACGTTAGATGAAATAATGGCTAAGCATTGACCAGTTGTGAATAAAAAATTGATTTTTTTATATCCAAATTATTCTGATGCACTAGGGAAAAGTTATGTACATTGATTAAAATAAAATAAGATATAAACACAAAAATGATCGTCAAATATCAAATAAGTCTAATGATAACATCTAATATGAAATAAGCGCCTAGCTATGAGGCCACGAGAAAATGAAGACAAACGACAAAACAAATATTTACCTTAACTGATGGCCTAATCTCCACAAACAATTGGGAAAGGGTTCGACGCCGACGGTGCAAAATTATGCCAATTTGGTTACAACCAACGTTTATTTAAATACCTATGGTATGCTTTCACAGTCGGCAACGTTCGGTTCGCCCAACTTGGGGTTCGCACGTGTGTCCGGGGCCGCCAGCTATTTGTCATTTTATTAGTTGCGCGCCCCGCAATATTCTGCGAAATAACTCGGCGGCCCGTGCGGCGAGATTGCTTCCCAGTTTACTGCCGTCTCCGGCGCCGTGAGCCGGGAAAAAGTTGTAAATTTGCCGCCAAATCGCGCGTTTATACAGACCGGCTGACCTCAACCGCCTTTACCGCTGTCCGTAATCCGGCCAGAATTGAACCCACCTGCCGACTACCCCAACAGTTTTAATAAAGCAACTCATCTGCGCTCCTTACGCTGTGGCCGGATTAAACAATTCAATTCTTATGTTAAGTTTTAGGTTTTCATTAAGCCTTGCGAAATTACCCTCTTAAATAAACAATGAGGAACTTAAAAAATAAATTACGACAATCTAGCATTGGAGAAAAGTTAATATTTAACAATGTCTGTCCCATCTTACTTCAATTCAAGATGGACGCCATAAAACATTCATCTGAATCAATGTAATTCTTTCGATTAAGTCAATTTTATTTCTTCAGAAAATCGTAAATATAAATTTCTATTAGCATTTATATCTTTTCTACGTAATAAAAAACCGAGTAAAAAATATTATTAACCGTGCCGCGGCCATTAGCGAATTGTGTAATTTTCCTTTTTCAAGTTTCATTCGGCCCTGACAAAATTGCTTCGCCCTCGCAACCCGCCATTTCAGCTGAGAAATAATGAAAATTGACTTTAATAATTGTGGAAATCTAATTATACTTCTGATCTGTATATTAGTAGAAATGTAAATTGGTATTCAGATTGCGTTCTATGAAACATGATGTCAAATTTACAAGATGAGTTTTAATTTCTTTGCTTTTGTGATGGACTTCCTTATTATTTTAACATTGAAAATGTTTGTTTTCGTGATCGAGTATCTATAGTGCATCGATTTCTGAAATTGTGACATTTGTCTGTAGTTTTGCAGATGAGAAGTACGCGTATGAACCATATATCAAAATGTGCGCCTGCTGGACGGCTTCAAAGTGCAATTTGAATTCCTAAAATCGGTCGATAACTTTTAGAGAATTTCCAAAATTAGACAAATTTTCAAAATTTTTTCGCCGACTTTAAATGAGAATTTATGAATATTTTTTTGAGCTCTTTATTCAAGAAACGGAAAAAATGGATTTCGGCTGAAAAAATGGATGAGCTTAATCTAACTACAGTTTAAGCCATATTACGAGGTGGGCGGATAAAAAGTGTAGGTTGTAGTGTCCCTTTGCGCGAGGTCAGCCTGCGCTCTGTTCACTTTATCGTCAGTATGTGTTGCCAATCGTACTATGAAAATCGTATTTATACGATTATTTATAGCAGTGTACGATCACTTTCACTAGATTTTGTATGGAAGTACGGTTATTTATTTTACTGTGTATAATCGTTTTTTCCATGTACTTATTTCCCGAGTTTGTATAGGTTTTATACAGGTATACGTTTTTTTTTTTTAATTTAATGTACGATTCCCGAATTTTAGCACTTGGCAACTGAGGCACACGCCGTGTGTATCGTACACGATAATTACTAGCAACGACTAGCAACTGAAAGATCTGACACAGATATAAACGCATTGCTTCTCGCAACATCGTCATGTTCTATGTAGATACGCGCACGTTTGATTGATAGGAAAGCCGTTGAGCAGTTCTTGGAGCAAAACTCCTCCTTTTCAACAAATTAACAAAGTGCTCGCTCAGCTGTGGTACCATGCATTAAAATGGATATTGACTTACCTATTGCTTCTAGTCATCACAAACCTTAATTTTCACCCTTATTTGTGGCAGTGTACCCCGTAGTTAACTATCAATATTATTATAACATACATCAGAAAGTACAAAGAAAGTTATAGACTGTTTTGTTCCTAAAATAAATAAAAATAAAAAATAATAATAGTACATTAAGAGACAAGTTAGGTTGCTCATTGCACACAAGGCTGTGCGTTGCAATAACTCAGCCGAGTGTGCAATAAGCTAGAGCTCACGAGTTTCATACGACGTTTTCAACACATTAGTGAGGAAAAAACAAAGTAATTTACTACACAACAACAAATACGACAAAAACAAAATATGATAATTATGGCAAAAGGCGCGCAGGTTTCTTTTCGTTATTTCACACGCCCAATGCAAGAATATTTTGCGAACAAAGGGGTGAGTGACCATACAGCCTACTTCAAAATTATAACTTGTAAGTGATAAAATCCAAATATTGTAATATTTTATAACAACATATTGTAATTAATTATGAATAATATGATAATAATAAATACTTGTTTGACTTAATTAAGAACTTACACATTTATTTATTCCAAAAATTTATATGAATTTTCAGCGGCATAAGACTCTTTGTTGTTACTAAAAAAAATAACTGTATTACCCGGTTAAATTGGGAATGCTACTGTTTACTCGCATCGAACTTGCAGTAAGGTACTAATTTAACTTTGTAGGGATAAATTCTATAACACACTAGTGTTCTATATATTATTGCACCTTGTTTGTTATAGCTCTATTTATGGCTCTAAATGCGATATATTAGGGCTCACTTTACGAGCAAGTGTATTGAAAAAATATTTGAATGAACTGTTTGCCCTCATTTGAAAGATTATTGAATTTAGGTAGGTATAGGTATAATACAAGTACCTCTATCTATTTACCCACGAATAAGTATAGTTTCTTACGTGAACTAGCAAACAGTCGGTACGAGCGACGTGATGACAAGATGAGGCTGGAAGCGTGCCAGTGCGGTCACTTCCCGCTTCTTTTTTTTCTTGGCACATGCTTAGAGGAATCTCAATAGTATTAACTCAGATCAGATAATCAAATTGGAAGCTTAGAAGCGATTTCAGTAATGCAATTTGCTGTAGTGTTATGTTACTTTGGCCCGGCCGGCACCTCATCTTTCCATATCTCCATCTCTTTTCGTCACATTTGGCCGCTTCCACACGCATCGTATTCACGCTCTAGCGAACGATGTTTCATAGTTAGAAGAGGTGCAGGGTAGACCTATAAAATTAAAATACTTAGCAGGGAATGTTTACGTTATTTTTAAATATAACGTTAATTTTTACTCTTATTACCGTTAATTTTAACATTAACGTTATGTCGATAAATAGCGTTAATTTTAACGTTAATTTGAGAAATAACGTTAAATTTAACGTTATTTACTGAAATAAGGTTAATTTTACGTTAATTTTAAAATTAACATTATTCCAGTTAATAACGTTAATTTTTTACCGATAATTTTACCGATACTAAATTTGACGCTATATTTAACGTTAATTTTACCGGTAAAATATTTTTAACCTTATTTTTACCGGTAAATTTACCGATAAAATGTTTTTATCGTTATTTTTTTTTATTTCAATCCCTGATACTTAGTCTACTGGTTAATATAATCAAATATTATGGATGTAGTATTTATCGTATCGTAATAATGTTAATGTTCAAGCTAAGCTTCGCTTAACTTTGAATTCAAACCCTACTGTGCTACCTAAAGATAACCTTACAAGGTGTAACCTAACCTTTTCAAATACCTATTAAATTATATTTCTAATATTTATTATAATATTAAATATTTATTACTTTTTATGCTTACAATCACTTATTTTAATTTTTTTATACAAATAATCCGATAAATTCTCCTCGTTTTTATTTTACCGTGCTTTATATCACAACGTAAAAGCATATACTCGTAAGAAGGATCGACAAAAACATTAAAACAACAATAAAACATTTCTAACATTTAAGTAACTTCGACAGTTAGATTGCTTCAGGTAAGATCTTGTGAAAATAAGGAAAGGATATGTTACCGCTAAAGTATAATACGTAAATGGACGATTGTACGAACTAACTACTTAATCTTCAAGTTAACTGGTCGAGTCCGTTAAAGTGCGAAATTTTTCTGAAAGTATCAGATTTCCGCACTTTACTTAGTTAATCTGCATATTAACGCATGCTACACCATTAAAGTGGGTAAGATAGTGAGTGAAATAGCCAAGGCTTAGGAAATTTAAATTTTACAAAAACGTCGTTTCTGGCGCCCCCCGTCATAAAAAAAGTCTTAATAAATTGTTGAGTAGGTAATGAGTTTGACTACCAAAGTACTATGAACTTACTTAAAATTATATGCGCTGCATGGCTACCAGTGGCGAAGGGTCCGTTCAAGCCGATTCCCATCGGCTTACCTTTTAGAAATCCCACCCCACCGATCCACTATGCACAACATTTTTGTAGAACGGCTTACCTTCGCTATAATTTCACCCCCACCACACTACTGATGGCTATGTTGTATGATTTTAAACGTTTAAAGGAAATGTTTACATGAATGAACAGCTGTTATTATTGTAGACTTATCGAACGTAGACTTAGGTAATTCAAATTCAAAATGTAATAAGTACTTAAAGTAAAATTGAAAAATATAGGGATAAATAATAATGGCAATCTTTGCTACCGTTTTACAGTTTTTCACTAATAATAAAAAGGCACGTAACATTGTCAAAATATTATTTGTACATACCACTATGACAATAGGATTCGTATTTTTACGGAATAGTCCTGTAAAACCTGATTACTTCGCTGTTTAAATGCATGAATTTCTTGATAATAGGTTTTACAGTGTCCAAGTTGATACCAAATAGTTGGAACACAAACTATGATCCATAACTTGTTGCGAGGGCTGCAGTATTGGAATGAAGCCAGCATGGTTCATGCCTCTTTGGCGAACGGAGCGCACTTTGATTCGTTTAAAATGAATTGCTAATAGTCGAGATGCTATCATAAATCCTCTTGTCTGGTTGTGATAAGCCTTGACTTTATAATACGGCGTAAATTTTGATCTCTTATCATGATAAGAAAAAGTTATTAATTTGAGATTTTCATCTTTAAAGAAGTAACTAGTTACGTCGAGGGGATTTTTTTTCTGTTAGTAACCGAAAAACCGCTCTGTCCACCTGGTGGGACGGTTAGTATTTTTTTTTCTAAACCAACAATCTGGTTGGTCGATTAAAGTTTAGTTTTCTAAACTGACAACGTGCGGTTGATTTTTCTTAACTGACTACTACTTAGAGCAACGCTGGCTTCGTCCCGAAGCGATTATTACTCTATTCAAATTATTCTAGCATTTTTTACGTGGGAGCGGGACTAGTGTGCACTTTCCACAAGTGATGCAGTCCTTAGGAAGCCAGCGTTGCTCTAAGGACAACCACAACTAGGTTGTTATTCATTTAGAACTACACTGAGAAAAACGGGCTACTTAAAATTGGCAAATTTGTAATGCACTGGCAGCCAGATACGTATAATGTGCTTTTCACATGAAATAAATAAGAGCCATACTTATAATGAAACGACACCATGTTCAGTAAGTATGCGGCATAATGCCCTGTAAAGACAATGTAAACGAGTTACTTGTAATGAGGCCGAATCCTTAATACGTAAGCCGCATCATGAAATTACTGTGCCCGCACTGTTAACGTTTACGTATGCGGTTTAATGATGCCGCATATGTATTAACAGAGCAGCATACGTAATTTACTTAACCCGCAACAGGAAATATGTATGCGCTATACGTACGAAGGTATACAGCCGCATTATTTCAGTATCCAGGCTCTTTACAACAGTAACTGGTTGCCAAATCATTGTACTGACTCCGTCTCATTAAGTAATGGTCCGGGTTACGTACATAATGTACGAGCAGGGTCGGAGATATGCCGATACATTTTACGTACACGGGATAATTAATAATGTCTCCGCCTACATAATCATTTACGTATCCTGGCTCATTTTACGAACTCCGTTTACTTACTGGCAGTGTTTGGTACATAGAATCTTTATGACGTCAGCCGCATCATGAAATTACTGTGGCGCACTCTTTACATTTACGTATGCGGTTTAATGATTCCGCACAGAGCAGCATACATAATTTACTTAACCCGTTACATAAAATATGTATCCGCTATACGTACGAAATTATACAGTCGCATTATTTCAGTATCCAGGCTCTTTATAACAGTAACTGGTTGCCAAATCATTGTACTGTCTCTGTTTCATTAAGTAATGGTCCCGGTTACGTCCATAATGTACAAGCAGGGTCGGAGATATGCCGATACATTTTACGTACACGGGATAATTAATAATGTCTCCGTCTACATTATCAGGTATTACGTATCCTGGCTCATTTTACCAACGCCGTTTACTTACTGACTGTGTTTGGTACGTAGAATCTTTATGACGTCAGCCGCATCATTAAATTACTGTGGCGCATTATTTACAGTTACGTATGCGGCTTAATGATTCTGCACGGAGCAGCATACGTAATTTACTTAACCCGTAACATAAAATATGTATGCGCTATACGTACGAATAATTAAACAGCTGCATTATTTCAGTATCCAGGCTCTTTATAATAGTAACTGGTTGCTAAATCATTGTACTGTCTCTGTCTCATTAAGTAATGGTTCCGGTTACGTACATAATGTACGAGCAGGGTCGGAGATATGCCGATACATTTTACGTACACGGGATAATTAATAATGTCTCCGTCTACATCATCAGTTTTTACGTATCCTGGCTCATTTTACGAACTCCGTTTACTTACTGACTGTGTTTGGTACGTAGAATCTTTATGACGTCAGCCGCATCATTAAATTACTGTGGCGCATTATTTACAGTTACGTATGCGGCTTAATGATTCTGCACGGAGCAGCATACGTAATTTACTTAACCCGTAACATAAAATATGTATCCGCTATACGTACGAATAGTTATACAGCTGCATTATTTCAGTATCCAGGCTCTTTATAACAGTAACTGGTTGCCAAATCATTGTACTGTCCCTGTCTCATTAAGTAATGGTCCCGGTTACGTACATAATGTAAGAGCAGGGTCGGAGATATGCCGATACATTTTACGTACACGGGATAATTAATAATGTCTCCGTCTACATCATCAGTTATTACGTATCCTGGCTCATTTTACGAACTCCGTTTACTTACTGACTGTGTTTGGTACGTAGAATCTTTATGACGTCAGCCGCATCATTAAATTACTGTGGCGCATTATTTACAGTTACGTATGCGGCTTAATGATTCTGCACGGAGCAGCATACGTAATTTACTTAACCCGTAACATAAAATATGTATGCGCTATACGTACGAATAGTAATACAGCTGCATTATTTCAGTATCCAGGCTCTTTATAACAGTAACTGGTTGCTAAATCATTGTACTGTCTCTGTCTCATTAAGTAATGGTTCCGGTTACGTACATAATGTACGAGCAGGGTCGGAGATATGCCGTTACATTTTACGTACACGGGATAATAAATAATGTCTCCGTCTACATCATCAGTTATTACGTATCCTGGCTCATTTTACGAACTCCGTTCACTTACTTACTGTGTTTGGTACGTAGAATCTTTATGACGTCAGCCGCATCATTAAATTACTGTGGCGCACTCTTTACATTTACGTATGCGGCTTAATGATTCTGCACGGAGCAGCATACGTAATTTACTTAACCCGTAACATAAAATATGTATGCGCTATACGTACGAATAGTTATACAGCTGCATTATTTCAGTATCCAGGCTCTTTATAACAGTTACTGGTTACCAAATCATTGTACTGTCTCTGTCTCATTAAGTAATGGTTCCGGTTACATTTTTGTTTTTAGGCCGATTTTGATGAAACTCGGTTTTCTGGTACTATTATACAAGAAAGCTTGGGAAAAAAAATGTGAACAAAATGAAGTTGTGAATAAATGATTTATTTATTTATTATTATTATTATTATTATTATTATCTATTTTTTATATCTTATTATTGCGTTGCTGTTTTCTGTCAAAATAGTACCAAAAAACGGAGTTTTATCGAAATCGGCTCACGAACAAAAAAGTTAACAGCCATATTGGACTTTTCAATATTTTCAACATTGCGTTGCTGTTTTCTCTTTATAATAGTTCTGAAAACCATGTTTCATGGAAATCAGCCCACAAACAAAAGAATTGGCCGCCATCTTGGATTTTTCAATATTTCGAAATTTGCGTTGTTATTTCTTTGTCAAAATTGTACTATAAACTGAGTTTCATCGAAATCAGCCCAAAAACAAAAAAGCTGGCCGCCGTCTTGGATATTTCTATTATTTTTAACATTGCGTTGTTATTTCCTTGTTAAAATCATACAAAAAACCAAGTTTAATCGAAATCGACCTAAAAACAAAAAAATGGCCGCTATCTTGGATTTTTATATATTTAATATTGTGATGCTGTTTACTTGCCAATATAGTACCAAAGACCGAGTTTCATCGAAATCGGCCCAAAAACAAAAATGTTGGCCGCTGTCTTTGCTTTTTTTTCAATTTTAAACATTGCGTTGCTGTTTTCTTGTCAAAATAGTACCAAAATGCGAGTTTCATCGAAATCGGCCGACAAACAAAAAGTTGACCGCCATCTTGAATTTTTAAATTTTTAACATTGCGTTGTTATTTGCCTTGTTAAAATACCACCATTAACGGGAGTTTCATCGAAATCGGCCGAAAAACAAAGAAGTTGGCCGCCATCTTGGATTTTTTTATATTTTTAACATTGCTTTGTTATTGCCTTGTTAAAATAACACCATTAACGAAGTTTCATCGAAATCGGCCTAAAAACAAAAAAGTTGGCCGCCATCTTGGATTTTTATATGTTTAACATTGCGTTGCTGTTTTCTTGTCGAAATAGTATCAAAAATCGAGTTTCATCAAAATCGGCCCACAAACAAAAAAGTTGGCCACCATCTTGGATTTTTTATATTTTTAACATTGCGTTGTTATTGCCTTGTTAAAATAACACCATTAACGAAGTTTCATCGAAATCGGCCGAAAAACAAAAAAGTTGGCCGCCATCTTGGATTTTTATAGGTTTAACATTGCGTTGCTGTTTTCTTGTCGAAATAGTATCAAAAATCGAGTTTCATCAAAATCGGCCCACAAACAAAAAAGTTGGCCACCATCTTGGATTTTTTATATTTTTAACATTGCGTTGTTATTGCCGTGTTAAATTAACACCATTAACAAAGTTTCATCGAAATCGGCCCAAAAACAAAAAAGTTGGCCGCCATTTTGGATTTTTTTACATTTTTAACATTGCCTTGTTATTGCCTTGTTAAAATAACACCATGAAACAAGTTTCATCGAAATCGGCCCAAAAACAAAAAAGTTGGCCGCCATCTTGGATTTTCATATTTTTTACCTTGCGTTGCTGTTTTCTTGTCTATATAGTATCAAAAATCGAGTTTCATCGAAATCGGCCCAAAACCAAAAAAGTTGGCCGCCATCTTGGATTTTTTTACGTTTTAACATTGCTTTGTTATTGCCTTGTTAAAATAACACCATTAACAAGTTTCATCGAAATCGGCCGAAAAACAAAGAAGTTGGCCGCCATCTTGGATTTTTTTATATTTTTAACATTGCGTTGTTATTGCCTTGTTAAAATAACACCATAAACTAAGTTTCATCTTAATCGGCCAAAAGACAAAAAAGTTGGCCGCATCTTGGATTTTTATATTTTTAGCATTGCTTTGCTGTTTTTTTGTCAAAATGGTAACAAAAACCGAGTTTCATCGAAATCGGCCCAAAAACAAAAAAGTTGGCCGCCATCTTGGTTTTTTTTACATTTTTAACATTGCCTTGTTATTGCCTTGTTAAAATAACACCATGAAACAAGTTTCATCAAAATCGGCCTAAAAACAAAAAAAGTTGGCCGCCATCTTGGATTTTCATATTTTTTACCTTGCGTTGCTGTTTTCTTGTCTAAATAGAATCAAAAATCGAGTTTCATCGAAATCGGCCGAAAAACAAAGAAGTTGGCCGCCATCTTGGATTTTTTTACATTTTTAACATTGCTTTGTTATTGCCTTGTTAAAATAACACCATAAACTAAGTTTCATCTTAATCGGCCAAAAGACAAAAAAGTTGGCCGCATCTTGGATTTTTATATTTTTAGCATTGCTTTGCTGTTTTTTTGTCAAAATGGTAACAAAAACCGAGTTTCATCGAAATCGGCCCAAAAACAAAAAAGTTGGCCGCCATCTTGGTTTTTTTTACATTTTTAACATTGCCTTGTTATTGCCTTGTTAAAATAACACCATGAAACAAGTTTCATCGAAATCGGCCCAAAAACAAAAAAGTTGGCCGCCATCTTGGATTTTCATATTTTTTACCTAGCGTTGCTGTTTTCTTGTCTATATAGTATCAAAAATCGAGTTTCATCGAATCGGCCCAAAACCAAAAAAGTTGGCCGCCATCTTGGATTTTTTTAACATTGCTTTGTTATTGCCTTGTTAAAATAACACCATTAACAAGTTTCATCGAAATCGGCCGAAAGACAAAAAAGTTGGCCGCCATCTTGGATTTTTTTATATTTTTAACATTGCGTTGTTATTGCCTTGTTAAAATAACACCATAAACTAAGTTTCATCTTAATCGGCCAAAAGACAAGAAAGTTGGCCGCATCTTGGATTTTTATATTTTTAGCATTGCTTTGCTGTTTTTTTGTCAAAATAGTAACAAAAACCGAGTTTCATCGAAATCGGCCCAAAAACAAAAAAGTTGGCCGCCATCTTGGATTTTTTTACATTTTTAACATTGCCTTGTTAAAATAACACCATGAAACAAGTTTCATCAAAATCGGCCTAAAAACAAAAAAGTTGGCCGCCATCTTGGATTTTCATATTTTTTACCTTGCGTTGCTGTTTTCTTGTCTATATAGTATCAAAAATCGAGTTTTATCGAAATCGGCCCACAAACAAAAAAGTTGGCCGCCATCTTGGATTTTTTATATTTTTAACATTGCGTTGTTATAGCCTTGTTAAAATAACACCATTAACGAGTTTTATCGAAATCGGCCCACAAACAAAAAAGTTGGCCGCCATCTTGGATTTTTTATATTTTTAACATTGCGTTGTTATAGCCTTGTTAAAATAACACCATTAACGAGTTTCATCGAAATCGGCCGAAAAACAAAGAAGTTGGCCGTCATCTTGGATTTTTTGTATTTTTAACATTGCGTTGTTATTGTCTTGTTAAAATAACACCATTAACGAAGTTTCATCGAAATCGGCCGAAAAACAAAAAAGTTGGCCGCCATCTTGGATTTTTTTATATTTTTATTATTCGTTGCTGTTTTATTGTCGATTGTTATGAATGTAATATCGGGTAGATATAAGTTAGGTGCGCGGCTGTGTCCCCACCGGCGTGAGTTGTTCGAGAATAAATCAGTGTGTAACTAGCTACGTCGTTTGATAGTTCTGCCTCGTCCTTTTCCCGCCTCCTTAGATAAAACAGTGGCGACGACCGTTCCTACGCGAAAATGGCTACAGGAGTGTTATTTGGAGTTTTGTCAACATTTGACCACTTATCTCATGAGTGGAATGGCTATAAAATGCGGTTGATGCAATGGTTTATAGCCAACGATTTAACCGATAATGACCCAGTTTTAAATAAAGTTAAGTGTTATATTATGAATGGTTGGCCGCGTTCCGTAAAGGATATTAATTTAAAACCGTATTTTTACTGTCGTTTAGATTTATCATTTGAAAATGGTTGCATAATGCGGGGTCATAAAGTCGTAATACCGAGTACGTTGCGACAAGAAATATGTAATGAATTGCATAGTTCGCACTTTGGTGTAGTCAAGATGAAGGCGGACGCCCGCAAACGGTTTTGGTTTCCAGGCATAGACCGGTACTTGGAAGGCGTCGCGGCGCAGTGCGGCGTGTGCGCACGCCTGCGGCCGGCGCCGCCACGCGCACCGCTCACCCCCTGGCGGTACCCGCCGCACGCATTCCATAGAATACATTTAGATTTTTTAGGACCATATAATAATCAAATGTATTTAATTATCGTGGATGCTTTCTCGAAATGGGTCGAGTGTTATTGTATGCGCAGTTCTTATGGTTCGAAGGCCGTGATAGAAAAACTTATTGACTTTATGTCTAGATTCGGGGTTCCGCACACATTAGTTAGTGATAATGGTACATCTTTTGCATCACAGGAGTTCGCTCAATTTTGTACTTTAAATGGAATAAAACAACTTTTTTCTCCCGCTTATAATCCAGCCAGTAATGGTCAGGCCGAAAGTGCAGTTAAAATTATAAAGAAAGGGTTAAAGAGTATTCTTTTAACGGGTGCAAATAATACGGTGCCTAAAGAAAAAATTTCGAAGTTTCTGTTCGATTTTCGTAACTCTAAAAACGGCACAACAGACAAATCACCAGCCGAGCTAGTGTTCGGCCGCTCCTTACGGTCTAGACTAGATTTATTGAATCCGACAGAAATCGCTCCGCCATCCACGGCCCTCGCCTCAACTGTGGAACGGAACCAGTTTTCACAGGTTAGAAACTATAAAGGTACACCTAGATCTGACTTACATATCAATGATACCGTGTGGATTAAAAAGTATATTTCAAAACAGAAATTTTATTGGACTGAAGGTGTAATTACCCGGAAGATAGGGGCTGCAATTTATGCCGTATACGTTCCTGAAATTAAATTAGAGGTGAAGAGACACATAAATCAGATCCGGCTACGCAAGGGTGGTGACGAAGTTTCGGGGTCTCAGCCTAATTTGTGGCAGCCAGATGTAGTCCCGGACATCGTCAGTATTCCATCTACCAGCGGTGCAGCTGAGATGTCGCCTCCGGAATTTTCACAAGCATCACCTACACCGACGGCACCTTTAACGTTTCCCAGAGACGCTGCTGTGGAGAGGGCGAGTGATGATGACTATGAGAGCATACCGAGTGATGCGAGTGAACAGGACAATAGGGATAAAAGCTCAGACCAGCAAAGTGTCAGATCTAGACGGAACAGACCCAAAGTCAATTATAAGCAGTTTCTTTAGTTTAAGTATGTGGGGGAGGGATTGTTATGAATGTAATATCGGGTAGATATAAGTTAGGTGCGCGGCTGTGTCCCCACCGGCGTGAGTTGTTCGAGAATAAATCAGTGTGTAACTAGCTACGTCGTTTGATAGTTCTGCCTCGTCCTTTTCCCGCCTCCTTAGATAAAACAAGTACCAAAAGCCGAGTTTCATCGAAATCGGCCCAAAAACAAAAAAGTTTTCCGCCATCTTGGATTTTTAATGTTTCGTTGTTATTTTCGTGTTAAAATAATACAAAAAATATAAAAAACCGGGCAAGTGCGAGTCGGACTCGCGCTCGAAGGGTTCCGTACCAAAAAACGGCAAAAAAATCACGTTTGTTGTATGGGAGCCCCCCTTAAATATTTATTTTATTCTGATTTTAGTATTTATTGTTATAGCGGCATCAGAAATACATCATCTGTGAAAATTTCAACTGTCTACCTGTTGTTGCTATTAATATAGAGCAAAAAACGGCAAAAAAAAAACACGTTTGTTGTATAGGAGCCCCCCTAAATACTTATTTTATTATGTTTTTAGTATTTGTTGTTGTAGCGGCAACAGAAATACATCATCTGTGAAAATTTCAGCTGTCTAGCTATCACGGTTCATGAGATACAGCCTGGTGACAGACAGACAGACAGACGGACAGCGGAGGCTTAGTAATAGAGTCCTGTTTTTACCCTTTAGGTACGGAACCCTAAAAACCGAGTTTTATCTAAATCGGCCCTCAAATGAAATAGTTTGCCGCCATCTTGAATTTTTTAATGTTTTCAATGTTGCGCTGTTATTTTTGTGTCGAAATAGTACCAAAAACCGAATTTCATTAAAAACGGCCCACAAACAAAAAAGTCGGCGGCCATCTTTGGTATTTTTTATATTTTTAAGATTGCATTGCTGTTTTCTTGCCAAAATAGTTCCAAAAACCGAGTTTCATTTTAATCGGCCCATAAACAAAAAGTTGGCCGCCATCTTGGATTACCTATATGTTCTTAGTAGGTAACTCGACGAACCTATAGATATCCCGAAACATTTTAAGTAGTCGCATTAGTTAAAAGATACCCTGGAACCGGAAAAAAACAGCCGCTATGCGTAACATAAGTAACCGCATACATTATACTGCAGGCGGTTACGTAACATAAGTAAGCGGGTTCATTATAATGAAACGCGCTATTTACAAATAGCGCGGTTAATTACGTCGTCGTACTGCGCATTTAACGTGTTTGGGGTTGCCATCACATTAAATTTATGTTGTTTGGTGGTCATTAAGCTACTTCATAAGTTTATTTAGCGTGTTTGTGTTTGCTCTTTTTTTACAAACAAGTGGGCAACCACTTTAGTTGACTAAAAATATAAGCGAAACAAAATAAGTCTTTTAGATGCAAATTGCTACCATCTGGCTACTTTCTAACGTTACAATTTTGTATTTTAGTAGCCGACTGCTGTATTTTATTGTAATGTAAGAATCGAACAAACATACAGGGGACGGGCGAATCCACGCAGAAAATATCTCCAGAAACAAATTTTCAAAATTTTATTGGCAACTGTACTTTTTTGTTCAGTCATCTTTTAACTCTTCATTTTCCACTTGAAATAGGATTAATTTAAACTTTCCTTTATTCAAAATCAAATGAAAACTGTTTTTTTTTGCGAAGCTACCATGATTTATTTGAAAATTAGATACAAAAACATCAAAATACAAAATAATGTCAAATGACATTGACAGTTTTTCTATAGACAAACGTCAGAGCGTTTTACAACCATCAATTTTGATGGTTGTTTGGTTGCAACGCTCTGACGTTTGGAACGGGAAAGTTGTTACAACCGAATATCACGCTCTAATGTTTGTAACGGCATTAGAGCGTTCGGTTGCACTCGGAGCGTAGGTTCGGAACGACCCCCAGCGACATCTACAATTAGCTTTGCGTTGCCAACCCCATTCTTTATGGTCAAGCTGTAGGTACATTAAACTGCAGTACTATACTTATAAGTAACCGGGTACATTATAATTAACGCGGTTACCTTGGAGTTGCCATCATATTAAAGTTATGTTGTTTGGTTGGTGGTCTAGCTACTCTACTTCATAAGTTTATTTCATAATTTTATTAATGCATCTCTTTGCAAGGTTTTATTACAGAGTTTCAGTGGCCTTCTTTCGGCTCCATCATCAGATCCTGAACACTAATTCCCAACACAGTACTCGTCAAGACGATTCAAACGAGCCCAAACTCGATGGGGTGGCGTGGTTTTATTAAAGAGTTCCTGTGTCCTTCTTCCGGCTTAATCATCAGACCCTGGAAACTTTTTCCCAACAAAGTACTTGGAAAGATGATGCATGCAAACGAGCCCAAACTTGATGGGGTTGCACGGTTTCAATATTGAAAGCAACCTAATAAAACGTGTTAATTGACAACATTTCAAAATTTTTAGGTACATGTTTTTATGGATACAATAAAAATTTATCGTTTTTTAGGCAACACGTATTTTTTCTTTTCTATTTATTTTCATTTATGACTGAGATATTAATTAATAGAAAACGGTTTATTCTAAAAGGACGTAAGTACACGATACAGGTAAAATATAAGCGATGCCTTTGCCTTGCCCCTTAAAACGTCAAATTTAAAAAAAAACTGTCTATGATGTGAATTGTGATGTCCATAGTGATGTAGGCACACTAGTATTTTATATCGATAATAATGGTATTCTTGTCTCATGTTTCATAATAAATAAGAAACATAATAACAACTATAGTAAATTATTGTAGTACCTTAAGGGGTATGAGTAATTTTCTAAGAAGAGGTGGGTCATTTTTCTTTCGATGTCGCTTTTTAAAAACAGTTTCTACTAAAAGCCCCCATACAAAGACCGTCAAAAGTAATATCGAAGTGATGTTGTGATTGCGAGTGCGCTATACGCGATGCTCTGTCTCTATAACAAAACATCATCACTTTGAGGTTGCTATAAGAGCTCAGAGTACGACCTCTGGTAACTGCCCCCCTACTCAAATGGTCAACATTCTATTCCTTTGAACGCTACGCTTACTATTAAAACTTTAAAATAAGCAGTAAACTATAATTTTACGTGCCGTAAGTTTGACAATTTCATATATATGTTACCGGCAATGTGTATAATCCGGCATTGTATACAATGCCTAGGCATTGTATACAATGCCTAAAACGATCAGGCAATGTATGAAATATAATTCATTTTATACTTTTCCTAGGCATTGTATACAATGCCTGCTGGTCCACCGGCAATGTGTAAAATAAGTATATTTCTGTTGTCTGTTATAAAAAAATAACCTCGAAATTTAAGGCTCACGCTCCGCTGCGCTTCGCGCTCGCCTTAAATTTCTAACCTATACGCGGGACCTACAGGAGTGAAGCAGGTTTGATTCCAAACTCAAATTTCTGTTGTCTGTTATAAAAAAATAACCTCGAAATTTAAGGCTCACGCTCCGCTGCGCTCCGCGCTCGCCTTAAATTTCTAACCTATACGCGGGACCTACAGGAGTAAAACAGGTTCGATTCCAAAGAGCCCCCTCGAGCCCCCCTCGAGCCCTCCTCGAGCCCCCCTCGAGCCCCCCTCGAGCCCACCTCGAGCCCCCCTCGAACCCCCCTCGAGCCCCCTCGAGCCCCCCTCGAGCCCCCCTCGAGCCCCCTCGAGCCCCCCTCGAGCCCCCCTCGAGCCCCCTCGAGCACCCCTCAAGCCCCCCTCAAGCCCCCCCGAGCCCCCCTCGAGCCCCCCTCGAGCCCCCCATCGAACCCTCCTCGAGCTTTCCCCGAGCCCCCCCCCCCCCCCCTCGAGCTTTCCTCAAGCCCCCCCCCTCGAGCTTTCCCCAAGCCCCCCTCGATCCCCCCTCGAATCTATTCTCGAAAATCTTTTTATTATACACATTGCCGGTGGACCAGCAGGCATTCTATACAATGCCTAGTCATTGTATACACTGCCTAGGTAATGTGTGAAATAGATATCAATATTCATTATATTTCATACATTGCCTAAAAGGGCCAGGCATTGTATACAATGCCTAGGCATTGTATACAATGCCTGCATTTCATACATTGCCGGTAACATATATAATACATCGAAGTTTGTGATTTACATAAGTTTACGACATGACTGTGATTTAATCATCTATTGCTCATATTTAAGCTGTAAAAGTAAGCGTAGCGTTCAAACGAATAGAAAGTTGGCCATTTGAGTAGGGGGGCTGGTATCCCTAAGAACTTTCTCAAATGTCCATGCAGACAAAGACAAGGAAATAAAAGAACAAGTAAAAAAAGTCAGTGTTTATTATTTGAAGGCTTTTTTAACTCTTTCTAGTTGTTGCTGCAAACTAATAATTATTGCTTCATGTCGACATCACGCAGGCTCATTACATTTTTGTGTTATGTTGGATAACAGCACCTAAAACAAAGAAATTGAGCTTGTAGTAGAAACTGATTTGAGTTAAATTGAATTAAATAACTTGATTATCATTTATTTAAGGCCGTTGTATGACCGAAAGTGGCGCCCTCAGAGGTTTTTATTTAATAAGTCATTAATAGAAAAAGATTTTAATAATGTCTCTCGTGGAGATTTTAGGGCCCATGGTCTAGTATTTTTAGAGGGTATCACTACATGCCCTCGTAGTCATTCGTAGAAGTAGATAGAAAATGTGTCAAAAACGGCCACTTTTAGCAGTTTTGCTATCTACTTCTACGAATGACTACGAGGGCATGTAGAAATTACTTCTAAAAATACTAGACCATGGGCCCTAAAATCTCCACGAGAGACATTATTAAAATTGTGTTTTAGAATTATAATATTAAATAAAATTCACCGCGGCGCCACTTTCGCTCAGGGTACCGCCTTAAAAGAAAGATGTGCCAGGCTAGCCAAGCCATGTGATGGTTTTCTACTTTTTTTTCCCCAACAAATATAAAGTACCTAAGAGAGTACAATAAAACATATATCGATATAGAAATGCACATCACTATGCGAAAAAACACACACACTTCAACAACCTGTAATAAACAGATCTGATATTTGCGAAAATCGGCAAAGAACTGGACACAAACGACTATTTGCACAAATTTTTAGTATATTATAATAGTTTCAGGCTACATAATTACATAATTTAAAAAAATGAAAACAATATGAACTCACCGATAGAAAATAATCAATATTTTCTTATGCTCCTGTGTCCAGCCCTCAAATCACACAAAAAATAATGTCACAGGTAACGCTTAAGTATCACAAACGATGCTACGACTTTCTTGTAATTTATTCTTACAAGAATACTTTAAAAATATCTAAATTTTACTGAGCATAGAAATACACTCGAAAGTTATTCAGTCATTATTATGACATTTATGACAATTGATTTGTTCAGTGTTGCCAGATCAGATTTTCACACTACCCTAGGCTGGGGTCAGGCCCTAGATCACAGAATAGATATTATATATGTATATAAAAATAATGATAATTAATAAGTACTACCGTACAGAAAGGACACTCCGCCCCACCTTACATGTACATGGGAGAATTTTTTGTTGATTTAAAAAGAAAGAAATAGGTAGTGGAAAGAAATATTTTTCTTGTATTTCATTATACTAATGGGGTAATGGGTATGCTGTAATTTCAATTTCAGGATTTAAAATTACTCGAACGGGCAATGTGTCGTCTCTTAGTGCCGGATATTTTTTTCCTTAAATCTAGGGTAAATTACCCTAAGCTGGCACCACTGTTTTTTTTTTTAAATAGAAGGCAAAGAGACTCAACTCAAACTCCCTATATGGACTAGATTTTAGATTTTTTTAATTAACGTAAAAAATACTGACCTAAAAATTCTGAAAAAAATATATATGAGCTTAGAACACTAAAATCTCGAAATGGTTTTCTAATTTTAGTACTTGCTCAAAATGAAATGTTGTCAATTATAATCGATGATATTGAAAGAAAGCTGTAAGTTTATACAATAATCAAAATGAAAAAGGGAGTTGCTTCCTTTTACACCAACGCAACGTACCGTAGTATTGCCGTGGCGTTAGTATCAAATCAATGAAATTATTAGTAATATATGTTAATGGTCATTCGAATTGTTCGAATGATTTAGATAATCGAATGATCATTCATAATCGCGCATCGCTAGCATCTGGCAACACCGGATTTCACTTGCCAAAAGGTCGCGTCGTCGTAACAGCGTTAGCCATGAATTTTATGGAAGAAATTAGTAATGCAGGATTAGAAGAACTATTACCAATCCTACAGGGTAAGTTATTGTCACGGTTTTATTTAATCAAGATTTTTGTTTTATTTAGATTATAAATTTTCTTAGATCTGTCGCACTCGCACCGCAATGAAATATGTATGTTGCGTCATACATAAATTAACCCTTCGTTTTCACCAAGAAACATAGGTAGGTAGTGTAGGTACTAGGTAGGTCTTAGATTATCTAAGCTAGTTTTATACAAAACTTGTAGAATTCTCGTTTGTAAACTAAAGATTTAAATCGTCCGTAAACATAAGAACGCATCACGCATGCGTGCGCCATTTTGAAAGATTTGAAATAATACTGATAGGTAGGATCATGTAAATGCTTAGATGAAATAAATTCATCTAAGTGTAAATGAGCTAGCAAAGCGTACTTGCTTCATCCAAGTCTGCTAGGACTAAGTAGTTTTGATGACTATTTGGATCATGTAAACGAGCAAACCAAGTAAACTTTGACGTCGCCGTATACAATACAAAAAGCTACTTTGTCCAAGTTACTTGGTCCAAGTATACTTGGATCGTGTCAACGGGTATCCAAGTATATTTTGATCAAAGTTTTTTCACCCACAAACAACAGACATTCGTATTTGACAAGTAGGTATTTGTTTGTTTTATTGAAAAAATCTGTTTAATACTAATTACAAACAAGTTTAAAACCTTATCCATTGCTTGTTGGATAAAGTTGTAAGCTTTACTAAACGGACAGCATTTTTCTTATTGAAAACCAGGAGACCGCCCCGAACCTGACTCCGACTGAACGCATGTAGGCAATTACAAAATTAGGTACCTACATAACTAGTTTTGTACATGTTTGTTTTATTATTTGTATTTTTCAGACAATCTTATAACAACACTTGAAACTGCAATTCTTTTAAATGATGAGAATTTGAAAGAATTGGTTCCCAAGATTGGCCCCAGAATCAAATTCAAAAATTTGCTACTACAACATCAAAAGGTGGCCGGTTTCAATGTATGTACCAACTTGTTTATATTGTACATCTTGTATTTAGTTAATAAAAATGTTTTCTTTTTTTTCTCTTGGACCGATGCTGTATACTTTGTAATAAAGCTTTTTAATTATTTTTCTAGAACCTTGAAATTAAGAATGGTGAGCTAAACAACTCTACTCAAAACGCTGAACAGGACACTGATGATAATGACGATGATGCAAAAATCTCTGCAAATTGTACTTCTACTGCAGCTAATAACACTGTGAGTTACTCATAATCATAACATTAGGTACTCAGTTTGATAACAAAACGTACTTAAAAATTTGACAAATTGTAACGACCATTTAACATGTTTCTCTTCGAAAGATGTTTCTGTTCCAATAGAGATTTTCTCTTGACAAGTTTACAATATTGTAGAATTGTAATACAATTCTGACAAGCGGCCTCACCCTTTTTTGGTGCTCACTAAAATTTTTATTTTGTAGCTGAGTTTGGTAGGTACTTTATGTTTGTGATATGGACCAAAAGGACTGGCTTGAAAAATAGACGGGCGCTCTATCCTCGCTAGCGTTGCTGGCTTGGCTTGAAAAATTGTTTAGACAAGGCCAATACCAAGCCATTGCTGTGACTGGCAGCCAGCGATGGCCTTGTGCAAACCTTTCTTAAGATAAAATTGCCCGTCATTAAGATAGGACTGTTTTTGTCCTCCGTAGACCGATTCTAAGATTTCATTTTTTTTGTTTCAGGTATTGAAACTATTAAATGTAATGTTATTTTCTTTATCAGTAATAGCTTGTATCAGTAATTAGAAGGCACTAGTTAAAGTTAGTGTGCTAGTAGAGTTTAGGTATATTGTTTAACCAGCAAAATGTAAGTACATCCGTATGTATAGTTTTATTTAGTACATTATTAAAACCAGTATTATTACAACCCGTATAGTTATACAGGTCATACACCATCAATTCGATCGTCCATTTGGCATGATACTGCCGATTGGATCCAATCGAATTGATCGTGTGTCGGCAGTGGATTGGCTGGACAGATCGAATTGACGGAACAATCAAAATTCAATTCTTTTGTCTGGATCATGCCGATTGGATCATGCTGATTGGACCGTGTATGGCAGTGAGCGATCGATCGTATGATTTTCTTAACCAACTTCAAAATAGAAGGAGGTTCTTAATTAGATTGAATATATTTGTTTTATCATTGTTTGCGCGTATCTTCGACATTTGTAGACCGATTTTGATGTTTCTTTTTCTTTATTTTTTCTTTTTAACCGATTTTAAAAAAAGTAGGTTCTCAGTTTGACCAGTATCCGCGATTATCTCACGATTGGCTGAACTGATTTTAATGCGGTTTCCATAAAAGTATTTGTTGCATTAAGGAGGTTTTAGTATTTTAACCGACTTCAAAAAAGGTGGTTCTCAGTTTGACCTGTATAATATGCATGTTTGTCCGCGATTACCTCGTGTATGGCCTGGATTACTAAGTAGTATACAGGGTGGTCCAAATAGTGACGTCCAAGAATTTTTTTTAGATTATTCACACCTGGGTGCATCTGAAAATACACTATGTATGTTCCGCGATTTTTCGTAGTTTAGGTAGTTATGATTTTTAAATGAGTTATTACGAATTTTCTACCGAACGGACCAAAAAAATTCATAACTCCTTTCATATAAAAAAAAATAATAGTTTTATTTTTGCAACATAATTGTCTTAAAACACTCTTCCATACATAAAATAATCAACTACATTACATCCAGATAAGTTCCTGAAAAAAGGGTCGAAAGTGAAAATTTTAGGTTTTACTTCGTCGAAGTAACATTTTAACAATTCTTTTAAAAATACAAAATGGATATTTCATCAATTCAAACTGATTTTTAAAACTTAAGTGGCTTCTTAGCTTAGCAGATAAAACACAAAACCGGCCAAGTGCGAGTCGGACTCGCGCACGAAGGGTTCCGTATCAAAAAACAGGGGCCGTACCGGCTAACGCATCGATTATCGAAAAGTCTGCCGAGTTTCAAATTAAAAGAAATAAATGGAGCCCCAAGTGGGCCAAAATGGCAAACCCCAATTCATGATGTCACACGAACATCGATATCTTCCAAATTACGTCAACAGAAAGTACAAAACGAAATTCCTTACTTTGATTTTTCTGTTTTAAGTTGAAAGCCGGCAGACTTTTCGATAATCGATTCCTTAGCCGGTACGGCCCCTGCAAAGAAAATTAGGTTTGTTGTATGGGAGCCCCCTTAAATATTTATTTTTATTCTGTTTTTAGCATTTGTTGTTATAGCAGCAATAGAAATACCTACACGATCTGTGAAAATTTCAACTGTCTACCTGTAGTCGTTATCAATATCGAGAAAAAACAGCAAAAAAAATGACGTTTGTTGTATCGGAGCCCCCCTTTATTATTTATTTTATTCTTTTTTTTAATATTTGTTGTTATAGCGGCAACAGAAATACATCATCTGTGAAAATTTCAACTGTCTAGCTATTACGGTTCATGAGATACAACTTGGTGACAGACAGACAGACGGACAGCGGAGGCTTAGTAATAGGGTCCCGTTTTTACCCTTTGGTTTGATAGGGCATTTTATCCTGAAATTGGCTTTCAAAGTTTGTAGGGTGAAAAATCTCCTACTGTTTAAAAACACCCAATATTTAACTTTTTTCTATTCCTAGCTCTAAAAATTGTAAGATATCGTCGACTGCATTAAATAAAACTAAAATTCACACACACAGTAAGAAAATAATGTAAGCTATTTATTGGTATACACAAGAATTTATGTACACCCATTTTTAACCTACTTCAAAAAAAGGAGGAGGTTATCAAGTCGACAGTATTTTTTTATATTTTTTTTATGTATGTTTTACCATATCTTTGTCAGTTGTTATCCGATTTATACAATTCTTTTTTATCTCAAAGAACAAAGTTTGTGTGTGGTCCCATAAAAAAATTACAGAGATCTGGCAGGTAGTTTTTTCATAATCCTGAAAAATATCAATTATTTAGCTTGCCATCACACGTGTTTATACGGATTTTCGGACATAACATCTTTGTTTATGAACCGATTTAGATGATTCTTTTTTTGTTTGAAAGGGCATACTTCAAGAGTGGTCACATTTTAATTTCATTGGTATTGGATTTTGAACTTAGAAGATACACAAGGGAACTCCTCAAAGTCAAATAGTATATGTAAAGTGATTTAGATGTTGGTAGGTTTATGACAATCCGAAACAAACCAAACCATGGCCTCCGATGCAACGTTCTGGACTAGACTTGGACTACGAGGACACAAAGGAACTCCTCAAAAACAAACAGCATAAATTTGGAAATAGAGTTGTGGGCATTTTACCATTGAAAATATTTTATAAATTTAAAAAAAATATTTACACGCTTACATACCTACCACTAAAAAGTTGAAAATAAAAAAGCTTTTTTTTTTTAAGAAAACCTTCAAAAAACCTGAAACAAAAACAGCTTCAAAATTAAATACCTCTGAAAAAGCAAGAAATAATATTCAAATCATCATTACTTACGCATAACATTCTTAATAATCACGTCTAATGAAGTCGGGTGGGGCTATAAGAAATATTAAAAAAAGTTGTCTTCCAGCCCCACCCGACTTCAATAGACGTGATTATTAAGAATGTTATGCGTAAATAATGATTTGAATATCATTTCTTGCTTTTTTAGAGGTATTTAATATTGAAGCTGTTTTTGTTTCAGGTTTTTTGAAGGTTTTTCTTTTTTATTTTATTTTTATTTGGAAAAAAATCAATATTTTAATACATATGGATTAAAAACACCAATGATATTTAGCTACACCCATGATTATGTATCCTCTAAGACAGGAGTTCCCAACCAGGGGGGCATGCCCCCCTTGGGGGGCGTAGTGGAATACCAGGGGAGGCGTAATCAGTACGTTTAATTTTCGGAAATAGTACTTAAGCGCAATACACACTAAGCCCGCCGGGCCGCCGACACAACCCGTTGGCCTGTATGAAAAGAATCAAATCAAAGACAAAAAGTTGCCGACATATATCGCCGGCCCGGCGGACTCAGTGTGTATTGCGCTCTACATATACAAGTTTCGACAAGTCACAACACGACACTCACGCGTTTTTCAGCTTTGGTTATAATAAAAACTAAACAGCGAAATCGTCTTGCCGTCGATAGCGATTTAACCATTGCTCTAGCAAAGACTGAACCCAGAATCGACATACTGGTACAAAAGATGCAAGCTCAAGTATCTCATTAGTATTTAATAATTAAAATAAAACTAGCATATTTACCTAAATGTGAAAGTATTTTTTTTTTTTTTTAAGTGTTGATACATATATCTTCTCTTATTAGATCCTTAAAACATAAATATCTACAAATATCTGTATGGAACTCTTTGTTTTTAATTTTAATTCAAATAAATAATATAGTTGTAAAAAAAAATGAGTGTTTTTAATGTTTTTAAACTTAAGGGGGCATGAGAATATTATTTTTGAATTGGGGAGGCTCAGTGAAATAAAGGTTGGGAAACCCTGCTCTAAGAGGATGTCGCGCTACCCGCGCCCACGCCCGATGAGTTACATTATGAAATTCAGTACAACATTATAACCATCATCGTTCGGATGATATAATGACGAGGAGGGAGAGGAAAGTCAAAATCAAAGTAAAGTAAAAGTCAAATCCAAGCTTAAAGTCGAAACCCTTAGTAAAGGGTTTTAAATAAGTAGAATAGAATAAGTAACAATTTTTTTGTGATATTTTAAAGTTTTTAATTGACCATTTGAGTTAAATTTAATGCTTTCAATGATATCTTACTATTTTTAGCGATAAGAATGAATAAAATTGTTAAAATAAATTTTCAAACAATCTTATTATGTTAACGGATTTTTCACCTTACAAACTTTGAAAGCCGATTTCACCATAAAATGTCCTATCAAGAGTCACTTTTTTTGTTTTATATACTAAGCTAAGAATCCACTTAAGTTTTTAAAATCAGTTTGAATTGATGAAATATCCATTTTGTATTTTTAAAAGAATTGTTAAAATGTTACTTCGTCGAAGTAAAACCTAAAATTGTCACTTTCGACCCTTTTTTCAGGAACTTATCTAGATGTCGTGTAGTTGATTTTACGTATGGAAGAATGTTTCAAGACAATTAAGTTACAAAAGGAAAATTCAAAAAGTTCTTAATATAAAAGGAGTTATGAATTTTTTTGTTTAGTCCGGTAGAAAATTCGCAAAAACACATTAAAAAATCATTACTTCGAAACTACGAAAAATCTCGGAACATACATAGGGTATTTTCGGATGCACCCAGGTGTGAGTAACCTAAAAAAAAATCTTGGACGTCACCGTCTGGACCACCCTGTATATTTAGTATTTAAATAGTATTCAGTATTTATCATTAGCTAGCTTAACTCAATAACTGCGTGGCATTTAACCGATATTAAAAAGGAGGACGTTTTCAATTCGTCGGAATCAGTTGGAGTGTTGCCTTTGGGGCGCTATGGGTAAAAAGACTTAAGGTCAAGCCACACAGCGGGCGTGACGGGGCGCGGCGTGACGGGGCGCGACGGGAGTTCACACTGCGGGCGTGATCTCGCCTACGTTCCGCCCCGCCGCGCTTCCGATTTGTATTCACGCTCGGCGCGACGGCGGCGTGGTGCGACGGGACGCGACCCGTCGCGCCACGCCGGCCTTTGTGACTTCGTCCATAGTATCTAGTACATTACAACTTCTCAGCGTCGCGTCGCCGTCCCGTCCCGTCACGCCACGCCCGCTGTGTGGCTTGGCCTTTAGTTTTTTTTAATCGGTTACCGATGACTGTTTGTGGTCTTATTCGATTTAGGGCACATATAGGAACATGTTTAAACTTATAAACTGTTTTTGTTAAATGCATATTTACTGAGTTGTATCAATTTTCGATCATTGTCCCCATCAATTTATGTCATGGCATAAGAATTAAACTTAAAATTAAATAAAACTTTTTATTCTTAAGGTATGATTCCGATGTCGGCAGCACTGCTGCGCAGTGCAAAAATCTTCAAAGTTAAAATTACTCGAAAAATATACATTTTACGAAAAAGTGTATAAAGCCTAAATTGTTTCTATAGTACGGCTAATTTCAACCTATTTCTACTAGTATAGGTTATGGGGCCCTATTTTTGAATCGCTCGACTCCAGTCGAGCGCTCGTTTCTACTGATTTTCGATCGACTTATGACTCAAAACAATGGGATGTCGAACGAAAATCACTCGAAAAGAGCGCTCGACGCCTGCCGAGCGATTCAAAAATAGGGCCCATGGTCCCATTTGGCAGAAAGCATGAAACTTGGCATGCGTGTAGCTTTTACGGATATAATAAAATATAGAAGTAGCAGCAAGTCGTAAAGTGATTCCCCCCCCCCCCCCCCCCGTTTTGTGTCCCCAATTGCAGTTTTTATTTTTTAAATAAAAAACGGTGAAAGCTTCAACAAAACTATTTAAGAACAATATATTTGTCATTAAATTCTCTATTAACCAATTTTTGAACGAAGGTGATAGCACTTATAGTTTTCATATTATGTTTGAGATTCTTCTGATGTTTTTTGAAAAAATCACCCTGTGGGAATCGTATAGGACGACACCGATATTTTTTTATTAAAGAATGAGACTTAGCACGCTTGTTTCATATGTGGACTAGAGTTTAAATCGCCCGGGAGACAGCGGGGGACACCCTGCTGGGGGGAGGGGGAGGGGGTGAAATTTTCTAACGCCACGCGTACTGTTGGGTATAATAACTGCTAATTTATAGCTACAATGGCAAATCGGGTATCATTTTCGGATAAATAAAGGATGGCCAATCATTTTCAGAAATAAAAAAACACCTTCAGATACAAAAAAATGAATTGCCGTAATTGAAATGCAGAACATCTAAAATTTGTCAAAAAGAAATTATTCCAGTGACGATATTTTTCTAACGAATGCCGATATCGGCTTGAAAAAAATAACCTAGTACAGACTCGTGTAATTTAAATTAAAAAATAAATACAATTTGTGATTAGTCATGAAATAGGTAGTTTTATTAATTGCCTAAATTCCGTTACTTACCCAATGATTGTGAGTTTGTTTTGAAAACTATAAGTCCTATATCAACATACTTCCAAGAAAGTTATTGTAGAAAATTTAATAAAAAATATATTGCTTTTCGACAGTTTTGCTGTAGCTTTCACCGTTTACGGTAACCTTTTTAAATTAGAATAAGAAATGGGGAATTTTTATAGATTTATTTATGCTACTGCCACGCTGTATATAATATTTTTAACACATTTTTTATGAAACTATTCTAATGAAACTTATATTTTTGAAATTCGTATGAATATGGCTTTCTTATCATATTTTTTCAAGCCGATATCGGTATTCGTTAGAAATTTATCGTCACTGGAATATTTATTTATTTTTGGAATATTATACAGGGTGTCTCCCGCTGTCTCCCGGGCGTTTCCATAGTCTGCAAACATAATTTGAAAACTATAGGTGCTATCACCTTCATTCAAAAAATGGTTAATAGAGAATTTAATGACAAATATATTTTTCTTAAACAGTTTTGTTGTAGCTTTCACCGTTTTTATTTAAAAAAGAAAAATTGCAATTGGAGACACAAAACGCCCCCCCAAGGGGAGAAAAACACTTTACGACTTGCTGCCACTTCTATATTTTATTATATACGTAAAAACTACATGCATACCAAGTTTCATGCTTTCTGTCGGATGGGACCGTGTTTGGTTGAAATGAACCGTACTACTACGGGTATCCTTAATTGAATAAGAGCAAAAAAAGAAGGAATCATCGGTCATCGAAAAAAATTTTTTTTTTCAATTCTGATATTATTTTGGGTTATATTTACTGCTCACAGAGCCCCGAAGGCTATACTGGACCATTTACTCTTGTTCAACAACTTTAAAAAGTTGGTATCAATAGTGTTTGTGTTTTACATCATACAGGATAGTTTAGACGGCAGAGCAATACTCAAAGAGGGAAAAGGAGGCTTACTGACGGAGGGTTCCCGACGGAAATTGAGCCAGCTGCTAATACACCACAAATTAGAGAACAATTGTGCAAAGAAAATTTCCAGTGAAGAATTTTATAAACTAGCTACCGAAATTGTGGAAATATTCCACAAGGAACGCGTTGTGGTGTATTATTCTGCATATTTATCAGCTACAAATAAATTAGCTAAAAAAAATGCGTCCGGAAAGCTGTATGAAAGCTATATAGCTCGAAGGAGAAAGTTGCGAGAAGGCGGGCAGTTGCCAGGAACTAGCCGTTCATCGTCAAAGTCGTCCAGATCATCGCTCAGATCCACGCCAACTATCACAGATGATGACATTTATAGCCTGGAATCTCTGGAAAGTGGTAAGCAAATATTCGCTAGTCACCTTTTTCGTGATTTAAATGTGCCACGGGCGACTGTACGTACTATGATGCCCTTCTTCTAGTTAACTCATCCGACCATACACATAAAAATAAATTACAGGTATTGTTTATGAAGAATCATTACTATGGCTGAAAAACAATGTTGATCCATGGAAGTCTGTTGAAGAAAAGTGGGCAGAAACTGCAGATCATCGCCTAAATCGCATTCAATGTGGAAAAGGTGATATAGCGGATTACTTCAAGGATTTCCCAGCCTTAAAACAATCACAAGGCTATACCTTGGTAAGCATATACCGCAGCCTTATCTTTTTACATAATCCTTGTGGTTTTTCTATAAAAACGTACGCAATGATATAATTATAAATGACAAAAGTTTGTTTATTTCTTATAAGACAAGTGTCTGAATTACAAAGGGACTAAAAGAGAAAAACTATTCTAGTGCTCGCTTAACAACCCAAGCTCTGGTAGCGATCCGGATCTTTCTAACCAGTGGAAATAACATAGCGTACATTTATTGTATTCTTTTTTTTAGCTAATGAACGATTTCAGTCATCTGTATCCGGGAAAGGAAAACAAATTATTTTCCTCTATCACCCTCAAAAATGAAGAAATTATAAAATATGCTTCATTAAAATTACGAAAAATTAGGGACCAAGACACGAGAGCAAAAATAGCAAATATAATTGCACTGATTGACGGTAAGAAGTTTTGCTCAAATATTAGTTCTTAATATTAACCTTTAACTAATCTGGGTCTGGTTCATCACATTCTAAATTTGAAATTCAATTCAATACTTACTTCCCGCACTTGTGCGGTATCCATCCTCGACAATGCAATCGCTAGCTACCCGTTCTTGGATGTAATGTACTATTTCTTTAAAAACATCATGAGAACTACAGTCATGAAATACAGGGATCTCAGATCAGAGACTCCACGTCCATATTAGTGTATTGAAAAAATGACGTTCATAGTTGAAGGTTAAAACCTTCATAAAATTAAGTCGCAAAAATTAACCGAAACTTTTTTTTCTTTGAATACAGAAGATGAACCAGAGACATCTAGCAATGTTGCTTTGATGTTGCTGGCTTATGTCATCAACATTTCACCTGCACGGAAAATAAAAGGAAAGCCAGCGTGGAAGCCGTCTAGAGCAGAAGTATGCGACGGCTATATAACGCAAGCTGCTTCTGAAGCCGACGTTACCAACAAGATCATTCAAAAAAAGGAGAACCTGCAGAGGCTAGGCCGCACAGTTCAACCCTACGTTATTTTTGTTGGCCCTACCGTTACTGAGGTAAAAGTAGCATATGTAGTAATAAATGACACATTTTATAGTTTCAACAAATTAGTAACAGCAGTAGACTGTGCATTTAAAATATTTCAATCGATAGGAGCTTGTTACCCGGAAGAAGCTGGAGACATATGGCTTTTTATTCAATTGGGTTTCTACGATATTAAAACTAAATTTGATAGGCCCACGCAGGCTGTGAATACTCTTTTAACTGATCTAGAGTTAATACTTTAAAAATGTTTACCTGTTACTATTGCAAAAAAGCCAGTGCATCTCCGAATTTACTTATTACTCATTTGCGAACTTTCTGTAAATTAACGGTAGGATTTTCCGGATTTCGGTGTGGTGAACAAGGGTGTTATCGTCATTATATTTCCTCTGCATCTTTCAAAAAGCACTTAGTTAGAGACCACCAGTCATCGTTGTCAACCTTGCGTCATCCAAATAGTAACAAAGCGATCGATACAGATACAGAAGCCAATATCTCAAATTTACCTTCAACGTCAAGCAAAGAAACTTACGAAATAGCAAATACGATGGAATTTCTACCAACTCAAAGAGACGAAACCTCTCTTGGTCACCATGCTGCATGTCTTGTCTCCACTCTATATGCTAACCCGATAATACCGCGTAAAGCCGTACAAGTTCTTGTAGAAAATCTTCAATTATTTCATTCTAAATCACAATGCATTATAGAGCGACAGTTTAATGATATGGTTCCACCAGATCAAAATAATGTTCATGTTAAAAATGCTTTTAAAAAAATATTTAGCGCGTTCAGCGATGCTTTTGAGAATTTAGATTCGGAACACAAACGTTTAAAATATTTTAATAAAATAGGAACTTATTCTGAGCCCCTTGAAGTGGTTGTGGGTCAACGTAACGAGGCTAAAAAAACAGCAGCTGGTTCGTTACTAGTACAAGTAAATTGTACAATGCAGGTAATTCCGTTAAAAGAAAATTTAAAACTAATTTTTTCATCAAAAAAATTCATGAAGGATACTCTTGAATATTTGGACACAGTACAAAATGACTCTTTCGGTATTGAGAATATTGTTCAGGGTTCAGTATGGAAAAAAATGACAGAAAGTTCTGTAGAGCATGATGCAATGATTTTACCATTAATAATCTACTTTGACGATTTTGAAATAGGCAATCCCTTAGGAAGCCACGCTGGGATTCATAAACTTGGAGCTATTTATGCCTCAGTACCATGTCTTCCACCTCACTACGTGTCGCTTTTGCAAAATATTTTATTATTGGCTCTTTTTCACTCATCAGACAGAACAAGCTTTGGAAACAACATAATTTTTCAAAAAGTTTTTGATGTTCTTAATGATTTAAAGATCAATGGTATTCATGTTGAAACTGATGTGTACACTGGCAAAATAAAGTTTTATGTTGCAGCTGTGACGGGAGATAATTTAGGATTGAATGCTATGTTAGGTTTTGTTGAAAGTTTTTCTGCAAATCGGCCATGTAGAATTTGTACTGCTAATAAAGAACAAATCAAAACACTGCTTTATGAAGATGACACGTTGTTGAGAAACAATGTCAATTATGAAAATGATTTACATTTAAATGACATTTATATGACTGGTCTTAAAGAAAAATGCTCGTGGCTTGCTTTAGATGGGTTTGACTTATTTCAAAACGTCGCCGTAGATGTATTACATGACTATCTAGAGGGTGCTTGTCGATATGTAATGTCATTTGTGATACAAAATCTAGTATGCACTCAGACTCTAATTTCTTTTGACAATTTGAAATCAAGAATACGGTATTTTAATTATGGACCTGATTCTGCTTCGACACCATGCAATTCTGTAGCAAAAGAAGGCTCAACATTAAAGTTAAAATGTTCGGCTTCTGAAATGCTTACTCTTGTTCGATATTTTGGGCTAATTGTCGGACATAATGTCCCAGATGAAAACGAAGTTTGGTTCTTATACATCAAATTAAGACAATTGTTGGATAAACTTTTGAGTCATAGAGTCCATGAAAACACTATTGATCAAGTAAAATTTTCAGTAGCTGAATTAAACGAGCTCTATCGTCAATTTGCTGAAACAGACTTAAAGCCAAAGTTTCATTTTCTTACACATTATCCAGAAATGTTAAAAAAATTTGGCCCACTTACCCAAATCTGGACGATGAGATTTGAAGCCAAGCATCGTATATCTAAATTTGTGGCCAGAGCATCGCACAACAGAGTAAATGTTTGTAAAACAATAGCTATTAAGCATCAATTGATTTTAAACGATACTTTCCTTAAAAATGAAACATTTAAGACGATCTCTTATGGCAAAAAGGCAAATATGACAGAAGCGCAAATTGAAAATGTAAGACTAAACTTTCATTTTCGAGGTATAATCGATAATAAGTGTTGGTACTCATTATCATGGGTGAAACTGTATGGTGTCCGATTTGAGCTGTCGTCAATTGTCATTCCAGATATTTCAGAATCTTCAGGCTTACCAAAGTTTGGTGAAATAAAAAATATTTATTTACTTGACAATGATGAAGTTACATTTGAGTGTGTTTCATTAGAGTGTATAGATTTTAATCAGCATTACTATGCGTATCAAGTGCAGAGAACCAACGATTACCAATTACATAATTATAATACCCTTGTTTCGCCTGTACCGGCTACAATTACTATAATGTCAAATTTAAAACTTTATGTCACTGTTCGATGGACTTTAGAATAACAAAGAACCATTACACATCACATACGACATACGTACCCTTGGGTTTCGTACACTTACGTACATTTCCCATCATATTAGCACCAGCAGTCTTCGTTTATTTTTCTCACATCACACACTTACATGCATATGTAGTCTAACCCCGAAGTCCCGGCGCTCCTAGGTTTGCCTAGTCAGACCTCAGGTTTGACAAGAAGCCTTATTAGTCAAAGTCCAAAACTAAAGCGTGTCTCGGCCTTTGAAAAAAAAATTTATGACAAAACCTAGGAGAAAGAGAAGAGAAGAGAAGATCAAATCGGGGTATGACCAGTCAGACTTAAATTAGGGACAGAATGGGTTATATGTAAAAATAACTTCTTCAGAGTGAAAATTTAACTAAATCAACAATCTTCCCGTGAAACAAAATTTCTGTTGTCTGTTAAAAAAAAAACTAAATATGTATTCATTTCCGATGTTAGATTTAGTCAAAACTGCCTTACTCCTGCAGGTCAGGTCACGTGGTCCTACATGCAGGTTGGAAATTTCACAGAGCGGAGCGATCGTCTTAAATTTCGTGGTTATTTTTTTTTAACAGACAACAGAAATCTTTGTTTCACAGGAAGATTGTTAATTTAATTTAATTTTCACTCTAAAGAATGTGTCTTTCATACATTTAAATACAAAAAACAAACTCTGTACCTAATTTAAGTCTGACTGGTCAAACCCCGATTTGGTCAAATTGCGTTTCGGCGTTTGACTTTCTAAGTTAGTCTCTCCTAGGTTTGGACATAAATGCGTTAGGCAAAGGTCGAAACACGCTATTAGTTTTGGACTTTGACTAAGCCTTCTTGTCAAACCTGAGGTTTGACTTGACAAACCTAAGAGCGCCGGGACTTTGGGGCTTGACTATAACACATACAACACGTGCAAAAATTCAGAAACACACCCACCTGTGTGGATCTGTTGCCCGCAGGTGATACAGTATACACATCTTACTTACCCGTAACTTACAGTTTTACAAAGCGTGAATACGGGCCCACCACCAATTTGTTTCTTTAACTTAACTTCAGGTTAAACATCAGTACTGAGTTTCATTTGTTGTTTGTATCCTTTCATCGTATTGTGTCATTTATGCTTTTAAAATCAGTCAAATTTCGTAAAGTAGAAATATCGAAAATCGTTGCTGATGTTTAACCTTCACCTAGGCCCTGGGGTAGGGGAGCACCGCCCCTACTGCCAAAAGGTGGCTCTCGGATCGCTACCGAAACGGGGCGATCCTCACATTTTGTTTTTTTTTTTGTAGAATACCGGTTATATCAGTATAAAGTCGGGCCTTGCGACATAGGTTCCGCAACTATTTAGGTTTATGCGTATGTATTAGCGTTCGTATGTGAACGAACTTTAAGTTAAGTTTACCGTAGGCCTAGACGCATTGGTTTCCAGCGACGACCACGCGGACTCCATTGACGCCAAGGTACCCTTACTAGTGATTCTTTGGTCGGGAATCCTAGGTTGCTCTGACTTTCCCGCCTCCGGCTCGTGCAACAAATAACTGAGATCTGAGACATTGTTTATGTTGATAATGGCCTGTCTGTTGTTGTACCTAATTAATCACACACTTACATGCATATGTAGTCAAACCCCGAAGTCCCGGCACTCCTAGGTTTGCCTAGTCAAACCTCAGGTTTGACAAGAAGCCTTATTAGTCAAAGTCCGAAACTAAAGCGTGTTTTGGCCTTTGACAAAAAAAATATGACAAAACCTAAGAGACCAACTTGGATAGTCAAACGCCGAAACTCAATACGATCAAATCGGGGTTTGACCAGTCAGACTTAAATTAGGGACAGAATGGGTTATATGTAAAAATAACTTCTTCAGAGTGAAAATTTAACTAAATCAACAATCTTCCGGTGAAACAAAAATTTCTATTGTCTGTTAAAAAAAAATATGTATGAAAAACATCATTCATTTCCGATGTTAGATTTAGTCAAAACTACCTTACTCCTACAGGTCAGGTCATGTGGTCCTGCATGCAGGTTGGAAATTTCGCAGAGCGGAGCGATCGTCTTAAATTTCGTGGTTATTTTTTTAACAGACAACAGAAATCTTTGTTTCACAGGAAGATTGTTAATTTAATTTAATTTTCACTCTAAAGAATGTGTCTTTCATACATTTAAATACAAAAAACAAACTCTGTACCTAATTTAAGTCTGACTGGTCAAACCCCGATTTGGTCAAATTGCGTTTCGGCGTTTGACTTTCTAAGTTAGTCTCTCCTAGGTTTGGACATAAATGCGTTAGGCAAAGGTCGAAACACGCTATTAGTTTTGGACTTTGACTAAGCCTTCTTGTCAAACCTGAGGTTTGACTTGACAAACCTAAGAGCGCCGGGACTTCGGGGCTTGACTATAACACATACAACACGTGCAAAAATTCAGAAACACACCCACCTGTGTGGATCTGTTGCCCGCAGGTGATACAGTATACACATCTTACTTACCCGTAACTTACAGTTTTACAAAGCGTGAATACGGGCCCACCACCAATTTGTTTCTTTAACTTAACTTCAGGTTAAACATCAGTACTGAGTTTCATTTGTTGTTTGTATCCTTTCATCGTATTGTGTCATTTATGCTTTTAAAATTAGTCAAATTTCGTAAAGTAGAAATATCGAAACTCGTTACTGATGTTTAACCTTCACCTAGGCCCTGGGGTAGGGGAGCACCGCCCCTACTGCCAAAAGGTGGCTCTCGGATCGCTACCGAAACGGGGCGATCCCCTCATTTTTTTTTTGTAGAATACCGGTTATATCAGTATAAAGTCGGGCCTTGCGACATAGGTTCCGCAACTATTTAGGTTTATGCGTATGTATTAGCGTTCGTATGTGAACGAGCTTTAAGTTAGGTTACACTCAGACGAAATCTATATAAGGTAGGATATCTACTGACGCCCTTATTTTTAATAAATATCTAATCGCCAATCCTCTCGTCCTTCCCGTATTACGGATTGTAAAGGCCTGCTCAAACCTGACCGGTATCCTGTACCAGTGGCGGGGCTCCGTCGCAGAATGTCCTTTTCGCAAAATGTCCCCTGGTCACAGATTGTCCCTTGCGCAAAATGATTCTTTCGCAAAATGTCCCTTTCGCAGAATGTCCCCCTTGAAGCATAATATCATATAACACTCTCGCCAAATTGCCATTTTGTTCAAAATTTTCTATGAAAATGAAAAAATGAAAGTCAAATTATGTAGGTCATCCTACTAATATTATAAATGTGAAAGTTTGTGGGTTTGGATGTTTGTTCCTCAATCACGCAAAAACGACTGAATTGATTTAGTTGAAATTTGGCACACAGATAGTAGATAGCCTAGATTAAAACATAGAATACTTTTTATCCCGATATTCCCACGGGAACGGAACCACGCGGGTGAAACCGCGGGAGGCCGCTAGTTATGTATATTATTAATCATAAAAAACTAATAAATATGTTCATTATGTTTAAACAAAACAGGTTTTCTAAGTAAATACGCATATCTTTAATTCAATTTATGTAACAATAAAATTCTTCACACATTAATACATATTTTTACTTTAAACACTGGGTACATGTAATTTGCAACCGTACAAGATTTATTCGCAATATTCGCTGACAGAAACAATAAAAAATACGTATATTTTCATAAGTACCTTCATATCTGATGATTATTACAATTCGACATATTTCGACATTACATAGAACATTTCGAACAAAATGGAAATTTGGCACTAGTGATATTTATTTGATACCAAGGGGACATTCTGCGAAAGGGACGTTTTGCGAAAGGGATGTTTTGCGAAAGGGACATTCTGCGACGGAAGGGGTGGCGGTATTGGTATACCCGACCGATATCCCGACCGGTATTTTGTATGGCATTACTGGCAGCAGTTGCGGAACACCTTTGAACAGCGCGTTACTGCCACCGGTACAGGATACCGGTCAGATTTGAGTAGGCCTTAAAATCTTGCAATGGTGGACGCCTGTCAACAACCGACAGACAGTGAAATTCATCGTTCATAGTTGACGACCATATAATTCTAGAATAGTATGATTAATTAAGCTTGTGGTTTTTTTGTATGTCTCAATTTTACGATTGAAAATAAATAATATGAAGCTTTTATTATGTTTAACGGGTACGCCAAGGTGACGACCATGTAATTCTAGAATAGTATGATTAATTAAGCTTGTTGTGGTTTTTTGTATGTCTCAGTTTTAGGATTGAAAATATGAAGCTTTTATTATGTTTAACGGGTACGCCAAGTTGACGACCATGTAATTCTAGAAAAGTGTGATAATTAAACTTGTTTTTTTGTATGTCTCAATTTTACGATTGAAAATAAATAATATGAAGCTTTTATTATGTTTAACGGGTACGCCAAGTTGACGACCATGTAATTCTAGAATAGTATGATTAATTAAGCTTGTTGTGGTTTTTTGTATGTCTCAGTTTTAGGATTGAAAATATGAATCTTTTATTATGTTTAACGGGTACGCCAAGTTGACGACCATGTAATTCTATAATAGTGTGATAATTAAACTTGTTTTTTTGTATGTCTCAATTTTACGATTGAAAATAAATAATATGAATCTTTTATGTCTATTTCCTTTTATAAAGCTATAAAACGTACAAGGTTTTAGAACAGTTTAGAACATTTCTTCTATTAATAACCTTGTAAAAGTTAAAAAAAATAAAAAATGATGTATCATTGCTGTGTACACTAAATGTATATGTATCGTGAAGCATTATTTTATCTAAATTACCAATTATTGTATGCTTTTCACTTACAGGTCCGGACTTACTTGGTGCTATATCGGTGCAGCTGTTAAGTTTGCTATAAAATTATTTTGCATTAGAATAATAATAATAATAGCCGCACTAATATCGTACAAGTTCAATAACAGTAGGTAAAGCCTGACCAGAGTTTAAAAAAAACCCTGCAATGAGGACGTGACCTTTTGTGATATATTTATACGTAACTATTGCCAGTAAAAGATATTAAATCTTAAAATACCGCACGCGGGTTTTAAAACATCTGGTCAGCTTTATAATGATACATCATTCTTTTTTTTACCGTACCAACACCATTATTTGTAAGTTTAGATATCTATGTAACCAGTGCAGGTTGTACTACTTATACTAAATAGCATAATGTGTATAAAACTTATTAACTGTTATAGTAGAGGTATGAACGGGAAGTCGAAGCGTAGGCAGACCGCCATTCCTAAGATGGCAGGACCCACCTCGACCAGATACGCCGCATCGAGGACGACATAGAAAAACCATGGGAGAGGCATAATGTCCAGCATTGAACAAATATATATGCTGAGAAGAAAAATAGAAGGTCTGATTAGTATCAGATCTTTTATTTTTCTTCTCAGTTCGCACTAGTGTGCGGGACAATAAGGCACCATACCATTCACCATATGTATGTACATAGATAGAGGGCTATTAGACATACTTGATTTTTAGGATTCCGTACATCAAAAAGGAAAAACGGAAACCTAAAAAATCAAGTGTGTCTAATTAGACACACGCCCGAGTACATGCGATACTGCTACGGGTATAAGGCATGTGCACTACTGCACTACGTGTTACGGATTGCACGCCATGCCTTATGATACTTTGTATTTTCCTTATGCTGGCATGGTTACAGTCAGCGTCATTTATACATATATAGCCATTGAGTCAAAATATGTAAACACCAACCTTTTTGTCAGTGACATAGAGGTGTGTAGATATTTTTGATCTTGCTTATATATATGTATTTATGACGCTGGCCGTACATACAAAGGTATTCAGATAATTATTTTGAATGTTAGCCAATTAAAGTCAATTAAATTTTGTAGACATGGTCTAGAACTAATACCCAGGTCTGTGGTTTATTAAATTTTCGTAAAAATGTATAGTTTAAATATTTCAGGTTTTCATATTTTCATTCACAACTCCCTGCAGTTTTTAAACCATACTTTTTTTCGAAAATGTAATAAACCACAGACCCAGATATTAGTTTCTCGATGGTGTCTACAAAATTTCATTGACTTTGATTGGTTAATATTCATAATAATTATCTGACCACCTTTGTATGTATCATGCCAGCATAAGGAAAATACAGGTGCGAGTATCGTAAGGCATGTTGTGCCATACGTAACACGTATAGTGCACCATGCCTTACTGTACCCGCAGCAGTATCGTACGTACGCTGGCGTTGTACATAAGTATGGTTCACCGTGCTTTACTGTTCCCGCACCAGTATCGTACGTACGCTGCCGTAGTACATACGCACGGTACATCATGCGTTACTGTACCGGCAACGGTACCTTACCTCTACTACGACAGTTAATACGTCTGACACATCATGCTTTACTGTGCCTGCTACAGTATCCTACCTATGCCGCCATGGTGCACACGTATGGCGCACCATAATTGACTGTATCCGCCATAGTATCGTAAGTATGCTGCCGTGGTGCAAACGTATGGCTCACCGTGCTTCACTGTGCCCGCTACAGTATCCTACGTATGCAGCCATGGTGCACACGTATGGTGCACCATGATTTGCTGTGCCCGCCACAGTATCGTACGTATGCCGTTGCAATGCACACGTATGTCTTACCATGATTTACTGCGTCTGCCACAGTATTGTACGTATGCCGCCATAGTGCACACGTACGGCTCACCGTGCTTTACTGTGTCCGCCACAGTATCGTACGTATGCCGCCACAGCACTGTGGCGGCATACGTATGGCTCACCATTATTGACTGTGCCCGCTACAGAATCGTAGGTATGCAGCCACGGTGCATACGTATGGCTCACCATTATTTACTGTGCCCGCAACAGTATCGTATGTATGCCGCTACGGTACAAAAGTACGGCTCACCGTGCTTTATTGTGTCCGCCACAGTATCGTACGTATGCCGCCACAGTGCATACGTATGGCTCACCATTATTGACTGTGCCCGCTACAGAATCGTAGGTATGCAGCCACGGTGCATACGTATGGCTCACCATTATTTACTGTGCCCGCAACAGTATCGTATGTATGCTGCCGCGGTGCACACATATGGCTCACCATTATTTACTGTGCCCGCTACAGTATCGTACATATGCCGCTACGGTACAAACGTACGGCTCACCGTGCTTTACTGTGTCCGCCACAGTATCATACGTATGCCGCAGTAGTACACACTTACGGCTCACCGTGCTTTAACGTGTCCGCCACAGTATCGTACGTATGCCGCCGCGGTGCATACGTATGGCTCACCATTATTTACTGTGCCTGCAACAGTATCGTACGTATGCCGCCGTATTACACACGTACGGCTCACCGTGCTTTACTGTGTCCGCCACAGTATCGTACGTATGCCGCCGCGGTGCATACGTATGGCTCACCATTATTTACCGTGCCTGCTACAGTATCGTACGTATGCCGCCGTATTACACACTTATGTCTCACCATTATTGACTGTGCCCGCTACAGAATCGTAGGTATGTAGCCGCGGTGCATACGTATGGCTCACCATTATTTACTGTGCCCGCAACAGTATCGTACGTATGCCGCCGTAGTACACACGTACGGCTCACCGTGCTTTACTGTGTCCGCCACAGTATCGTACATATGCCGCCGCAGTGCATACGTATGGCTCACCATTATTTACTGTGCCTGCTACCGTATCGTAGGTATGCCGCCGTAATACACACGTACGGCTCACCGTGCTTTACTGTGTCCGCCACAGTATCGTACGTATGCCGCCGCGGTGCATACGTATGGCTCACCATTATTTACCGTGCCTGCTACAGTATCGTACGTATGCCGCCGTATTACACACTTATGTCTCACCATTATTGACTGTGCCCGCTACAGAATCGTAGGTATGTAGCCGCGGTGCATACGTATGGCTCACCATTATTTACTGTGCCCGCAACAGTATCGTACGTATGCCGCCGTAGTACACACGTACGGCTCACCGTGCTTTACTGTGTCCGCCACAGTATCGTACATATGCCGCCGCAGTGCATACGTATGGCTCACCATTATTTACTGTGCCTGCTACCGTATCGTAGGTATGCCGCCGTAGTACACACGTACGGCTCACCGTGCTTTACTGTGTCCGCCACAGTATCGTACGTATGCCACCGCAGTGCATACGTATGGCTCACTATTATTTACTGTGCCTGCTACAGTATCGTACGTATGCCGCCGTATTACACACTTATGTCTCACCATTATTGACTGTGCCCGCTACAGAATCGTACATATGCCGCCACAGTACAAACGTACGGCTCACCGTGTTTTAATGTGTTTGCCACAGTATCGTACGTGTGCCGCCGCGGTGCGCACGTATGGCTCACCATTATTTACTGTGCCCGCTACAGTATCGTACTTAAGCCGGCATGGTATACACGTATGGTTCACCGTGTTCTACTGTGCCCGCAACAATAGTATACGGGAGTTGCAGTCGTAGTTTCAGGAGTATTCAGTGCGACTTGCGCACTACGTATACGTAGCCGGATGTCGGGCTACGTACGTACGTACAAAAATCGACCACGAGTAAATTACGTATCCCGCTACATGATGAGCGTCAGTATGCCGACTACGTATGACTGACTACTTACGCGTAATGGAGCGGGTTACGTACGTAATAGTGGTCGATTTTTATCCTTATTTTACGTAGTGCGGCAGAGGAAATTTTTCTCAGTGTATTTGTTTTGTTTTTATACATATAATATGTCGCCTAGTTTACATAAAGAAAAAGAATCATAACCATTTATAGTTTCTATGAGTTTATATACGAGTAACTAAGGCTTTTACACACGTAACACAATGAGTCTCTCAAAGGTATTATTCTGCAAAGCAAAAGCAGTTTGACAATAGGACTAAAGGAATTCATATTTGCTACTGTTCCCTCTCACGAGCGCGGAATTTAAATGAACTTTGGCCAACAACAATGACACCAGCGACTTTTGTTCCGTGAACAATACATTTTACCGGTAGAATTAAAAACAGGGGACAAAAGGGGTACAAATTCATAATGCAGCCTGCAGGCTATGGCCGTGGCGATTACTATGAGCCGCAACCGCTAGTATAGTTGGAATGAGTTTTTTTATTTATTTTGTCTATATTGACTACCGCTATCCGTCCAGCTAAATCCGCAGGAGAACTCAAGTAACCGACATCGATTAGCTGAAGTGGCAGTGGGCGGGACACATAGCGAGAAGAACGTTGTTGGGGCGAAAAGGTTCTTGAATGGCGACCGCGCACCGGACGACGCTCCGTGGGTAGGCCCCCGACAAGGCGGACCGACGATCTGGTGAAGGTCGCGGTGCGCCGCTGGATGCGGGCAGCGCAGGACCGATCGTGGTGGAGATCCTTGGGGGAGGCCCATATTCAGCAGTGGGTGTCATGCGGCTGATATGATGATGATGATGATGATGATCGACTACCGCAATAAGCTCGATGGCGCAGAGGGTAAGTACATTCACCCTGCGATTGTGAAAGTTAACCAACTTTCGCAAGGGTTGGTTTTTAGCATGGATGACCAAAAATGTATTACCTCTAGACTAACCAACCAACATTTCCACGGCTTAACGTGCCTTCTTCGGAAGGCACGTTACGCCGGCTGCATTTGCTGTCGTTACCATCCTTATATGTGATGATGGGTTATATTAATGGTCTGTCCTTTTTATCCACCTATAGGGGAGGCTTATGTCCCAGCAGTGGGGAATTTAGAAAATAGCTGATCTGCATTAACTACTGCAGTAAATACGAAAGTGGCGCCCTCTGCTAGAGGTTAGTACCTATCATAGTTAAAATACTTAAAGACTTTGACACCTGGGAAGGCGTTAGTGAAATTAACTAAGTTGAAAAATCACGACCGACCGCGCTATAATAGAAATAAAAGACGCTTTTTGCATGAAAAACTTTGACTTGAAATTCATTTCATTCTTTTCGTTTATCAGTTTTTCGTGACATTATCGCCACGTCAAGACCATAAACTATAACCACATGAGTTTTTATTTACTCATGTTCTATTATAACTAAGAAATCTATTCGTAAAAGTACCTACTTGCTTTCTAATGATTTTAATACGAATGAAAATGCTGAATTGAAATTGAATGTATGTATATACAAATGAAGGTTATTTTCCCTGTAGATTGAACATCGCTCGCAACTAAACGGGGTTGTACATTTTGAAGTCAAACAACGGATCACCAACTAAATAATGCAATGCAACAATGCAATACTGAGGCGGAGCCATTGCGCGGAACGTGATTTTCCCGAAATCAAATATAATTGGAGCACAGATTGCGAGTCTGTTATTGTTACAATACGTTGCTTGTTCACGTAACATAATATTTAATGGTGAATTTTTTTTTTTTGCAAACTCGCGCAAAGCTCATACGTATTGCATTGCAGTTCTGAAAATTAAAGTGTACGGTTTCACGTTTTATAATGCTTTACATTATTCAGTCTTATTTGATTAAATATTTTCACAGATCGGTATTATTAATAAACTGTAGTGTGATTCTGTAAGACTTCATTCTAAACTTCGAATCTGAATCCGCGGTGAGTTTCTTGATTGGCATTCTATAAACTCGGTTGATAATTCGAATTTACACTAGCGCTGCCCTTGCGAGCGTGTCAGCGAGTTGAACTAAATTTATCGTGAGCTAAAGTATGAGATGACGTAAGAATTGGCATTCTGTAAGGTAATTCCCCCCTCACTTCGATGCTCACTTCGAACTCGAACCCGATTCAATGTGTCAAATTATAAGCATCTATTTTACGAGTGAAAATAGAAGAAATCTTTAAAAAATAGTGTTAAAACAATATTTTTATGTCACAGTGATAAAAAAATTAGTATAATAACTATATAATTTGTGGTTAGAAACTACTTTTGAGGTGTTTGTGTAAAGTTTTACATAAGTGATAACAATGGCAAGAATGTTTTTGTTGAAATCTATATTAGAAGAGGCTCATGCTTTGGATAAACTACAAAAACATCGACAATCTAACCAAATTCGAAGTTTTTCTCTATCAACCCGAGACGACGACTATGTAAGCGTATATACTTAGATTGTCAAAGGAACTAATTGACCAACTATAGCATGAATTACTGCTTCTGATAAAGACCACAAAACGTCGAGGCAAAGGACTTTCAGCTCGTATAAAAGTAAGTGTTTCATTTACTAAGTATAATGTTACTTTTGTAAGTATTTACACAGTTTATCGGTGATAGATTTGTAACCAAGCACACCAACATAATTTATTGCTTAAAATTAAAAATAAAGTTATAATAAGGAGTATTCCTTTTAGTTTGTGTCCCTGCTAGCTATAATAATATTATCATGTTAGTCTAAGGGCTCTATATTTATAGTTTTAATAAAGGTACTTGGTATTATTGTTATGCATGTTAATAACCAATTGATCCCTATTTTGTTTTGACTAGATCTAGATTACTTAATCTTTTTATTGATTTATTGTTTCACAGATGTTACGTACCTTGTCATTATTAGGTAATGGCAGTTACCAAAAAATAATAAAAGAAAATATAAGGACATACATTTATCGCAACCATCGAAATCGTAATCATAAACGTTTTAAATGTGGATCCAACATATTTACTAAGCTACTCATGATAGTGTTACAAAAGCCCACTTAGAGGCATTAACAAATTTAATGCTGGTGAAGAAGTCGTTTTGCTCGATTATTTAATCCCTCCCTACCCCTAGGTACTAAGAACTACATAACTATTCTATACTTATTTTTTTCAGGTGATTCAGGATATGCTCAGCGCGCCTACCTTATGACGACAATTAGTGGTGCTGAAGATAATTCCCCAGAAGCTTTCTACAATGACCGTCACTTAACTGCTCGCAATTCAGTAGAGAGAACAATAGGTCTCCTAAAAGGATGATTTAGGTGCTAGAAGCAAAAATTGTTATTGCATGTTGTGTTTTGCACAACATGTGCAATCGCGAATTGCCATTCACAATTTCAGATGAAGAGAGACTAGAAGAGCTACAAACAATTGCTGAAGTTCATAGGAGTCTGGGATTTGCCATCTAACACCGACTTAGCTCTATAGGGCAATTACGTAGGCGAGACTTAGTAAATAGGCTATGGCGTTCACGTCATAATTAACTTATCGGTGGAGTCGGTTAGAGTACTAACCGACACCACCGATAAATTAATAATAGTAAATAGTAATTATGTATTCATAAATAAATATAAAGGACGGAGTTCAACAACGCTTTCCAAGTTTTCTTTCGACATTTCTTTCTTGGAGGCCGGCCAATTTGTCAAATGGTGGTAGATTCAGTAGATTTCTTTTTTTAGTATATCGGGAAATATATCGGGAAACATATCGGGAAATCCAAACTAATCACCAATGGACTTTAAATAAAACCGCTCTAGCGTCCATTTACTTAAAAATGTTTTATTTCAATATTTCAGTCTAGGCTGTTACAAGCACTTGTGAATGTCATAGAAGCTACGCCATCGGTTCGCAAACCCTAAGCGGGAGACCTTGTAACGAGAGGAACCGGCAAGAAACTCGTCAAGGGCTACTTTTTTTCTCCCTGTATATTTCATACAGAGTTGTCAAATAAAAATGACCTCAGCTCAGCATTTAGAGTGAGGTCACTTTCCTTCACAATCATTTTTTTCTTTTTATTTTATTATAAACAACAGGCCGTTTGAATAAAACTAAAGCATTGCCTTTTCCTTTTATTATTTGAAGTAAATGCTTCGGATTTTATGAAAAATTACTTAATTATTCAACAAATCCGAAGTATTTACTTCAAATAATAGAAGCAAAAGGCAATGCTTTGGTTAGTTTTATTCAAACGTCCTCAATGAGTGTTAATTATTACTAAATATTTAGAAGGTACCTGGTAGTTTGGTACAGTTCATGTCAAATTGATATATGAGCATTAAGTATCAATTTAAGGCTGACTGTGCCTACTTAAAGAAATTACATTGCTAGAAGATTACTTATTAATAAAAGTTAAGTAGGTATAAAAATATATATTTATAATACATAATTATCGGTTAGATAGGTAATTGCCAGACTTACATAAAATATTATAAATCAGATAGATTTTACGTGTGTGTTTATTACGTCTTCACGCCTAAATGGCTAGACGGATTTGGATGAACTTTAGCACACTGATAGTTTATTACTTGGATTAAAACATAGAATATTTTACAATACTATGTTAACTTAAATTACTACACCCAATCTCTATTGTTAGCCTCTGCCAATGCTTGTAGCCCTTTCCCCACTGCAGCCACAGCTTCAGCTATGGCCCTATCTCTCTCTGCACCCCTTTCATCCATGGCCCTGTCCCTTTTCGCATTCCTCTCCAGAAAGGACTGCAGGATTTGTGCATTTAGTCGCTGTATCCCCAGCTGCTGTTCTTCCACCCTTAAGAATCTCTCGGTAGTGGTGGAGAATTCCGTTCGCCGTTGAGGTGGTGGAGGACTGGCAACTGAAGACGTGTGACGTGATGCTGAAAAAAAAAGATCATCGATTACTATATATGTAACTGTCATCTTAAATTGCAGCTTTTCGTAGTCATCTTTTTTGAAAAATAAAGTTTTGATGATTATTTTTAATATAGTTATTTTTATTTAAGTACTTACACATAGAACCAGCACCTCGACTAGTACGAGCCATATTTGTCCTGAGGCGGCGAGAAGGGGAGGCAGTGGACGTTGCGTGACGTGAAGCTAAAAAGATAAATATTTACATAACTTACAAGTAGGTTCTTTAATCTCATGTTTATTCCCAATCAAATAGGTATAAAATAAAAATACAAATCAACAGAGATATGTTTATGAGGGGTCAAGTCTGCTAATGTTTTCGTTAAAATCGTAGTTCAATGGTGTTCTAATGGAAATGCTTTATGACACAGTTCTTGTTTCTTTAGCCCAAAATCAAGACACAATATTTTTCCGTTTTGGGTTTAAGAAACATAATGTGTTTCATTTTTGGGTTTAAGAAACAAGAACAGTGTCAAAAAGCATTACCATTCAAACACCACTGAACTACGATTTTGACGAAAACATTAGCAGACTTGACCCCCTGAGTTCATCAATGAGCATGAGCAAAGCCACATAATACTACCTAGTGAAAGTAGTTTTTCAAAAATAAATTAAATAAAATACTTATATAGACATTATTAAATAATAATCAACAAAAATAAAGAACTAAAGACGTCTGTTCTCAAGATGTGATTTAAAACGTTACAGTAACAGTATACACTTACTGTGACAAGTCAAATCTGTTTCTACCTAGACTAACTAGACAGCTGAGCTGGATGAGGAAGCAAACAACAGTCTTCTCGAAATTGCAGGAGTAGGTAGTCTGTAATTACGAGAGTGTTGTTGACTCTCCTCAATCAGCTCGGGACCCTGAAAAGTAAATTGGATAAAATGTTACTCCATATCTTCCTTGTGGAATAAAAATAGAAAAAAATATTTTGACTGAAAAAAGTATCCTAAAGATAAATTTAGTATTAGAATCATATTAGAAATGAATTTAAATATAGATAGGTAGAAACCTATTACATTTAGGTCTAATTGAATATAATCTAGACATATCAAATTTATAATTAATAGGTATGTACCTAATTAGTCAAATAATATGAGAGCGCGCTGCTACCTACTTTTTTTAATGGCGCTTTTTTTCTCAGACCAATACCTACTACAATCAGACATTTAAAGAAATTGTAAAAATATTATGTTTGCTGTTATAAATTACACCAATACTGTTATACTGTTATAAATTACACCAATTACCTTATATTTCGAACTGTATTAAAAACTGCATTTACTTTTTATTAATATCTAGTCATTGGTAGAGTAAAATTAACAATAAGATGTTTATGAAACCAAGGAACACACTTTAAACAAAGATTTGTCGCACATTTGAAGTGGTTTGCTTTGGAGCCGAGGAATGTTAAGTGGTTCTAACTAACATGTAGTAATAAAAGCGATGCTTACCTTGGTCCACTGTTTATAATTTTTGATCGTGCCACTTTTGTGATAGTTCCTTCCACTGGCGTCGACACCGTTCTCTGGCATTTTGAGTCCTCAAGAAACCCTTCGCCATGCCAGGGTTTCTTCCCAAGAAATCTACCAGAGTTTCTAGCTGACGATGGGTGAGAGGAACGTGTCGTCTCATTTGGACTGGAACATTATTGTTGGATTAGGAAACAAAATAAATACTTACGTATTTTAATTCATATCGCTTATAAATTCCACAACCACAATATAAACTTACTTCATGATTATTTCACAATTATTTTCAGTACTGAAAGAACGAACACAACGCACTGTCGCACTCACTATCAAAATATTATTGTGAGAGACCTGTCTGACATTTTTTTCGTAAGGGAAGCATAGATTATATTCGCGGCAAGAATTTAGAGTTTTCTGTTTTTTTTACTTATAAACTGTCTCAATTTTTTTTTAATAAAATATTTTAATTTAAAAATCATAAATTAGTTAAAATTCTCTGCCAAAACTCAATAATTGTGTCAAAAAAGTGGAATCGATAAAACTCGACTAACATTAAGTTGCGGTTGGCCGTCACTAGTACAACGTTGGTCGCTTCGGAGCTCACTTCACTTCGCAAGTGACGAGGTGATGCTTACAGAATGCAAAATCAAGGTCATTTTGAACCTTATGCGAAGTGAGAGTGAATAACGAGGTGAGATGCGTGTTGTTGTCTGAATTTTACAGAATCGACGTACTGAGCTTTTTAAGAGCTCTTTCATTTCAGGCAAGTAAAGGCAAAACTTTAATTTTCAAATTTTGTTGTGTCGTCTAGATTCAAGCAGTTCTAGATCTCATATTTCATTAAAAGTTTGAACACGTATTTTTATTATGTCTTTTTCGTTAACATTATGTTTTTCGACAAACATGAGTCTCATTAAACTGAAGTTCAAAGTTTATGAAATGAAAGATATTCATATTTTAAAATTCGTCATACGGCTTGCTGTCTGATAATTAAAACATCGTGATTGTTATCATGGGGTATTTTTAACGTGTACCTTTATTAACATTGTACCAATATTTGTATGAAAAATGCCTAGGACTATCACAAAACCCCCAGAAGCCACTCGATAAAATGACAAAAGCTGAAACCAACCAATGCGATGGTCGTCATTTAATACTATTTCGTCCCTCGAGACATTGCTTAATGGGTTTTGTAAAACAACAATTGGACGTTTATTCTTGCTACAATAACAAGATGGAATGAGAAAAGTCCGAGAACGATTGGTAGTTCAGACAGACGAGCCGACGACAGCCTCTTATCAGATGGAACATGTTATTTGTCCGGAATACGAAAGTCAGCCAAATTCCTTGGCTTGGCCAAAACTAAAAAGCTTCTCTTACTGGTATATGGAACACCCAACAATAACACAAAGCGCTCCAAAATGTAAACAGCTTTCGTTACAAACGGATTTGTTTTGAATTCGTTTTACATGTTGCTAGAAAAATTTAACAGGGTTATTCCCACCTCCACAACTAAATATTCTAGATTAGATAGGTAACTTATCAAATGGTTTTAACTGAGTAGGAACTTGGAAAAAATTAAATATTCCTTTTTTTAAGATAAATGCATCTTGTATATTGGTTAGGACTTTCAGTTACCTACTGTAAATTAAAACTTATGCGTTTTAGAAAAAAATACGTCTTTTTTGTCTCATGTGTTGAAGCTATGACAGATAGATGATACGATTTAAAAATACAGTTTCTTAAACACCATTACCCTCCTATTTTTCTTTTGATACAACGATGTTAATCTTTTCAATTGAACTGAATTTCCCATTCAAAGAAAACACATTTGTCGTGTCTTCTCGTCTCGAGGGCTCGTGCTTTTGAGCCGCAATCTCCACTGTAGATCCGGCGTCACTCGACTCTCGCCTTTCACGAAACGAAACGTAACGTTTCACGGAACGTTAGCCGCTCCGCTTAGTCGCCTCAGACCATTCAAAATGAAATCAGTGTTGAAATTTCTAAGCATCATTGATTGTATGCTTACATGGAGAGGTGACGTTCAGTTACAGTTTCAAGTTACTTTAACACAGTTCTTTAAAAAATGACACGTGATCTGTTTAGAGGGATTATTCAAGAAAACCGGTGAAAGGACGATACTTGTTTAACATGATTACTGCTACCTATTACTACCAATTTATTTAACTGCTCGTATTAGAAATCAATAAGATTTCCGAATTACAATTTAATAACTAGATTTCTTTTCACTGAAAAGACAGTTTTATGCATTGTAAGGCTTTGTTGGGTCTTTAAATTTAAAACCGCTTTCTGTGAAAACATATGTAAGTAAATTTCCAACAATAGGAATATTCCAAGCAGAACAAACAATACCATAACATGCAATATTCTAAAAAGCACATCTCCATAATGTATTGCCGACAGCGACGAACGTCAACTTCATTTCGAAAAGTAACTCGAGCGGGCTTCAGCTATTACTATGATTAAATTTCACTTAAATAAACAGGCACACAGAGACTCCCGAGACCATACAAATTCGCATATGAAATCTAGGTGGAAAAGGTATTATTTCTGTTCGATTGTGTAACGCCGGAACGTCAAAGATTAACATTTTTAACGGTAACGTATCTACCAATTTTAATTTTTCAGCCTTCATAATAACTGGCTTTCGAGAGAGAACTCTGTCACGTAATTGGTTTTAATTTAAAACCTTCGATGTGAATAAATCCGTCAATAATACTTTGGATGTAAAAAATATTTGAATAGGTGTAGAAATTAATGCATTTACTTACTTAGTAATTATCGTAATTATCTAACGTAAACTTTAGGTCATTACCCTACACCTCAGTCCTTAATTTAGATCTTAAATTAGATAAGATTAAAATACTCATCCTTTTAAATAAACCTCATAGTTTTGCTCAATCTAATGCAGCTTAAAAGTGTCTCGTTATAATGCACAAAGAACTACCCTATTATTCCTTGCTTCACGTATTAGAAGTCCCAAAGTACCATCGGCCCTTATCTCCAAGAACACTGGTTGTTTATCGTCCAACTTCCATTTATGACTTCGTTATTTCCCTATTCTGACGACATAAAAATGTCGTCTGTGAAAATAATTCACCGGATTTATCTCAGCAAATGCGTTGATAAGGAAAAATAATGAAGGGGCTCATTCCCTTCGATCCTGCTTAAGTTGTTATTGCGGATTAGTTAATCAACTCAAATCGTGGTATACCATCTAATAAACATATTTATCTACTCTCATATCGTAAAATTCGAATTATGAATTTCAAATCGAATTTATATTGACATACTTTATACACGCAATACCGAAAAAAAAAAGTTATTTTATAACATACCTTCGCTATAATAAGCAATGTTATAATAGTACATTATGAGACAAGTTAGCTAAGGTTGCTCATTGCACACAAGGCTGTGGGTTGCAGCCCGAGCCGCAGGCGAGGGCGTAACTCAGCCGAGTGTGCAATGAGTAAGAGCTCACGAGTTTCATACGACGTTTTTCAACACATTTGCGAGGAAAATACAAAGTAATTTACCACACAGCAACAAATACGACAAAAACAAAATATGTCAATTATGGGAAAAGGCCAAGGAGGTTTATAAAGGGAGTGAGTACTATAAAAAAATTTTCACTTATCGTTTAAAAGAAATTCAACTTTATTGCATTTGACATAGAATTGAAATTCTATCGACGACATTAACTGAAGGCACTACTGTGTGAATGAGACAACACCAGGTGGAGGTCGGTGTCTCGTTCGCACAATTGCCATTACTAAACAATAATACCACGATAGTAGGACAAAAAATATGTACGTTACCAATCAAGTAGTGTATCAAAATTAAGGATTCGGAGTGGGAAGTTGAATATATACTATTTAAATATTAATTTAGAATGACACATAATAATTGTAATATAAAACAGAACTTTCTCTTTTGATTTAATTAGATATCTACAATAATGCTAATCAGCTATCATCGGTGAGGTAGTAATAAATGGAAGTGTCAATCCTGGCAACTCCGATTTTGACCTTGGCGCCGAATTTCAATTTAAGAATTTCAATCTATAGGAAATGTTACTTTACAAAACTAGTGTGACCATAAATACTGCACTATTCCAGATTTCCAAAAAAAACGAAATTGTTCTATTGAAATGGCTAAAGGTCGCAGGCGAGACGGAAAATTAATAATAATAATCAAATTCATGTTTGTGCGCCTATTTCGATGAAACTCGGTTTTTGATACTATTTCAACATGAAAATAACGACGCAATGTTGAAAATTTTAAAAATCCAAGATGGCGGCCAACTTTTTTGTTTTTGGGCAGATTTAGATGAAACTCGGTTTTTGGAACTATTTTGACAAGAAAATAACAACGAAATTTTTAAAAAACTAAAAGTCCAAGATAGCGGCCAACTTTTTTGTTTTTGGGCCGATTTCGATGAAACTCGGTTTTTGGAACTATTTTGACAAGAAAATAACAATGCAATTTTTATAAAACTAAAAATCCAAGATGGCGGCCAACTTTTTTGTTTTTGGGCCGATTTTGATGAAATTCGGTTTTTGGTACGATTTTGACAAGAAAATAAGAACACAATGTTGAAAATTAAAAAAAATTCAAATGGGTGCCAACTTTTTTGATCTTGGGCCGATTTCAATGAAACTCGGTATTTGGAACTATTTTGACAAGAAAATAACAACGCAATTTTTAAAAAACTAAAAATCCAAGATGGCAGCCAACTTTTTTGTTTTTGGGCAAATTTAGATGAAACTCGGTTTTTGGAACTATTTTGACAAGAAAATAACAACGAAATTTTTAAAAAACTAAAAGTCCAAGATAGCGGCCAACTTTTTTGTTTTTGGGCCGATTTCGATGAAACTCGGTTTTTGGAACTATTTTGACAAGAAAATAACAATGCAATTTTTATAAAACTAAAAATCCAAGATGGCGGCCAACTTTTTTGTTTTTGGGCCGATTTTGATGAAATTCGGGTTTTGGTACGATTTTGACAAGAAAATAAGAACACAATGTTGAAAATTAAAAAAAATCAAGATGGGTGCCAACTTTTTTGATCTTGGGCCGATTTCAATGAAACTCGGTTTTTGGAACTATTTTGACAAGAAAATAACAACGCAATTTTTAAAAAACTAAAAATCCAAGATGGCAGCCAACTTTTTTGTTTTTGGGCAGATTTAGATGAAACTCGGTTTTTGGAACTATTTTGACAAGAAAATAACAACGAAATTTTTAAAAAACTAAAAGTCCAAGATAGCGGCCAACTTTTTTGTTTTTGGGCCGATTTCGATGAAACTCGGTTTTTGGAACTATTTTGACAAGAAAATAAGAACACAATGTTGAAAATTAAAAAAAATTCAAGATGGGTGCCAACTTTTTTGATCTTGGGCCGATTTCAATGAAACTCGGTTTTTGGAACTATTTTGACAAGAAAATAACAACGCAATTTTTAAAAAACTAAAAATCCAAGATGGCAGCCAACTTTTTTGTTTTTGGGCAGATTTAGATGAAACTCGGTTTTTGGAACTATTTTGACAAGAAAATAACAACGAAATTTTTAAAAAACTAAAAGTCCAAGATAGCGGCCAACTTTTTTGTTTTAGGGCCGATTTCGATGAAACTCGGTTTTTGGAACTATTTTGACAAGAAAATAACAATGTAATTTTTATAAAACTAAAAATCCAAGATGGCGGCCAACTTTTTTGTTTTTGGGCCGATTTTGATGAAATTCGGTTTTTGGTACGATTTTGACAAGAAAATAAGAACACAATGTTGAAAATTAAAAAAAATTCAAGATGGGTGCCAACTTTTTTGATCTTGGGCCGATTTCAAAATATTAACATAAACCGAATTTCATCGAAATCGGCCCAAAAACAAAAAAGTTGGCTGCCATCTTGGATTTTTTAATTTTTTCAATATTGTGTTATTATTTTCTTGTCAAATTAGTACTAAAAACCGGTTTCGTTAAAATCAGCCCACAAATAAAAGAGTTGGCTGCCATATTTTTTTATATATTTAACATTTCATTGTTATTTTTTTATCAAAATAGTAACAAAATCGAGTTTCATCAAAATCGGCCCACGAACAATATAGTTGGCCGCCATCTTGGTTTTTTTATATTTTTAACATTGTGTCGTCGTAAATCTCTTGCACCCATTTTACTAACTTCACAAGTAAAGAAATTGGTGCAAGTATTTTAGACCTTATTGACATATTTACCAAAATAACAGTTTTTAAAGAAACAGCAAAGTAAATGAACAAGTATAATTATGGGAAAAAGCAATCGAATTTCAAACGTCAATAAAGTCGAAAATCGTTTACATCTTTTTTTTAACTACAGATCACTAGACAATGTTTTCCTACTTTTACTTGTTTTTCCAACATTCATTTGTTTTTCCGAAGTTCACGCACATTGTATTTTTATTAAAAATTGGAATAAACTTTAAAGTTGCGTAATTATTTACACTTGAACTTAAATTGAATTGAATAAACTAGAATTTTGTATTGGTTGAATTACCATATATTTAAAAAACAAAAAAGCAACTTAACAAAAACGTGATAAATAACTTGTTCTTAAAAAATATTTTTTTAATAAATAATTATTTTCTCTTTTTTAGTTAACGAGCTAAACTAAAAATATACCACCGCCTATCAGAGTACTCGTCAAGACCATTCAAACGAGTCCAAACTCGATGGAGATGAAAGGTTTTATTGCAAAGTTCCTGTGGCCTTCTTCCGGCTCTATCATCAGACTCTTGGATGCTATTACCCAACAGAGCACTCGTCAAGACGATTCAAACGAGCCCAAACTCGATGGGCTTGCGTGATTTCAATAATGAGTTCTTATGGCATGGCCTCCAGACTTCATCATCCGACCCCGAACCTCGTCTCCCGTCAGAGTACTTGTCAAGACAATTCTAACAAGCCTAAACACGATGGGGTTGTATAGTTTCATTTATCATAGAGTTCCTGTGGCGTTCTTCCGGCTCCATCATCAGGGGCCGTACCGGCTAACGAATCGAGCTTCGGAAAATTTGCCGAGTTTCAAATTAGAACAGATAAATTGAAGTAAGGAATTACTTATTGTACTATTTGTTGAAGTTATTTGGAAGATATTGATGTTTGTGTGACCTCATGAATTAGGGTCCACCGTTTTGGCCCAATTGGGGCTCGATTTATCTGTTTTAATTTGAAACCCGCAGACTTTTCGAAGTTCGATGCGCTAGCCGCTAGGGCTCCAGATCAGCTCAATGACACTGTAATATTGCATTTCCTTCCATTTCTGACCTGTGTTCAAAGTTTCAAGTCTCTAGTTCATCGGGAATTTAGTATGAAATCGTTTGCAAAATTTGTGCTCAAACAAACAAACGAGCAAGCAACCTAATAAAAACGCGGTAAAAGTGTTAATTATAAATAAAACTACCTAGGTATTTAAGTTTATATTAAACAGTTTAAAGTATTATGTATGTCTCCGGCCAACCATACGGTTTGGTCACCCTAATGAAGAAAAGGACACTTACATCTACTTGACCTCTCTGTCGGCTCGTTTTGGGGCGAAGCACTCAATCCGGTTTATAGTACTAAATTCATGGAAAAGGCGCGTAGGTTTTTTTTTTGTTTTTTTCACACGCCCAAAATGCAAGAATATTTTGCGAACAAAGGGGTGAGCGAGCATACAGCCAACTCATTAATTATAATTTTAAGTGATAAAATGCAAATATTTTAATACTTTATAACAAAATATTGTGAATTATGAAAATATTTATTATTATCAAATTGATAATAATAAATATTTGTTTGACTTAATTAAGGACTTACACATTTATTTAGTTCAAAAATAAATATGAATTTACAGCGGCATAAAACCTCTTTGTCTTGTACTATTACTTATTCTGTGTCTTTGTTGTCACTATAAAAAAATAACTGTATTACCCGGATAAATTGGGAATGCTCTCTTTACTCGCATAGAACTTGCAGTAAGGTACTAATTTAACTTTGTAGGGATAATTCTATAACAACCTAGTGTTTTATATATTATTGCACGCGTTTGTTATAGCTCGGTTTATGGCCCTAAAAGCGATGTATTAGGGCTCACTTTACGAGCAAGTGTGTTGAAAAATAACTTTTTTTCTCATTACGATACAGGGCAAATCCAAGAAGAAGGCAGTGCCGTGATATTAAAAAGTAACAACGATATTTCCCAAGAACCTTATATTCATATTCTATGACACTGGACATTCTACTACTGAAGGATGGTTGGGGATGAGGTCATTCACCTTTGCAGATTTCTTTTATCCCTCTCACACTGTGACTGAAATTGCCATGCTAAGTACAAAATATCCCAATCCATAGTCAATTTACCCAGGTCATGTACAACAATTAATTAAATTTTCTAAATAAATGTAAATATCGGCACACTTTAAATTAGTTACATGATGTTAAAATTTATTAGTACATGCCAAAGTAATTATTTAGAGGACAGATGAGTCCATTTTGTTATTACAATATTTTACGTTTAACAGTAATTTCTCCATATTTCATAAGTTACCAAATAAAAATAAGGTGGCATCACTGATGGAATTGTCTTTGATTTGACATGTCACTAATGTCAATGATTTTCCACCGCATCTCACGTTTATGTACAAAAATATAAAATTATTTAAATAAAATTCGCGTTACAAAGCATGTGTTACATTGTGCAAAATTGCAAAAGTGTTTCAAAACCAAATTCTAACATTATTTTTCACAAGTAAGTGTTTTTTAAAGTATTTTCAGCATTCAATTTTTCCTTCTCAGAAATCTGAATTTTAGCAGATTTCAAAGATTGTTTCCGATCTAATTCGGAAATATTATAGAAGTTAATTATAATTCCACCTTAATTACGTATTTTTTATTTCAATATAATAAATATAATATGTACAAATCTGTATTCATTTTCGACACATAAGAAGCTTTAGAAATATTATCTGCATATCGCAGGGTGACCATAATCACAGCAGAACTTTTGAATAAGAAAGAAAGATTTGGATGAAAAATTTACGTTTATCCTACCTAACATTACATTTTATGTTTTTATGCCACATTTAACTTTGAGAGCGGAATTATTTTGTATTCTTAACAGAGAGAAAAAATGTAATGTAAACTAAAATATTATCTTACGTAGTTGAGTTAAACAATTTAGATCAGTTTCAGCTAAGAATCGGACCTACCTAACTTACTACCTTACTACTATACTAGTTATCATGGTCTTTGACACCCATTGTTTATTCGTAGCAAGGAGGTTTATAATAAGGAGTGAGTACTCTACAAAAATTTTCACCTATCGTTTAAAAGAAATTCAACTTTATTGCATTGCACATAGAGTTGAAATTCTATCGACGACATTGACTGAAGGCACTACTGTGTGAAAGAGACAACACCAGGTGGAGGTCGGTGTCTCGTTCGCACAATTGCCATTACTAAACAATAATACCACGATAGTAGGACTAAAAATATGTACGTTACCAATCAAGTAGTGTATCAAAATTAAAGATTCGGAGTGGGAAGTCGAATATATACTATTTAAATATTAATTTTAGAATGACACATAATAATTGTAATATAAAACAGAACTTTTTTGATTTAATTAGATATCTACAATAATGCTAATCAGCAATCATCGGTGAGGTGGTAATAAATAGAAGTGTCAATCCTAGCAACTCCGATTTTGACCTTGAATTTCAATTTAAGAATTTCAATCTATAGGAAATGTTACTTTACAAAACTAGTGTGACCATAAATACTTCACCATTTCAGATTTCCAGAAAAACGAAATTGTTCTATTGAAATGGCTAGAGGTCGCAGGTAGGGCTTCCATTACGTAATTACGTAATTTCGCAATTACGTAATTACGGACAGATTTTAACTATATCTGAAATACGTAACTCAAAGGTACAATTCCGTAATTACGTAAGTATCTACTTACATACACATAAATAAAATATCAATTGAATTGAATTTTCTACTTTCATGACACGGCAACACTAACCATTATAATATGTCAACACCATTAGGCCTAGCACGGCAGCCCTTTTCAATCGAATATAGCGCGCTATGCCGCTAAGCAATGTGCGAAAGGGAAATAAAGTTTCAGAGTAAGTCAATGTTTCAGAAACTCATGTCACGGCTGCCGTGCTAGGCCTACAATACTGTACAAGTGGGTACTCCCCGTGTCGTCTTTGATATCTTTTCATTGCGCTTGCAATATTTTGTTTTAAATCGCAAAGGATAAAATTCAAAATCATTTATTCAGTCTAGGCTGCTGTCATAGAAGCTAAGCCATCGGTTCGCAAACCCTAAACGGGAGACCTTGTAACGAGAAAAATCAAGTAAGAAACTCGTCAAGGGCAGCTTTTTTCTCCCTGTATATTTCATACAGAGTCGTCAACAGTTGAAAATGACCTCCACATTTAAAGTGAGGTCATTTTCCATCACAATAATTAACAAAAGTTTACACGCAATGGGTAGGTTGAAATTAATTACCTACTATATATTGGATAGGTAATTATTGTGAGAGTAAATAACTTTCAACTAGTTGAGAAATCATTTTGTCTGCTACTCGAAAGTGCACCTAAGTAGGCAATATTTACCAAAAAATACTTGATACAAGATATAAAAAATAATAAAAAACTCAATTCTTACAATTAAATATGCGTTAAGATAGGTACTCAGAAGCAGACCCATTCCCACTGGCAGCACCCGTTCACGAGCATGACGCATGAACCAGCCATCGCTTCGCTCAACCATATTTGAGGGAACGTAACGACCCGCCCCACACGACACGACACCACCCAGCGAACTAAAGCTATGAAATAAGCATTCCGCTCAAAAAATGGCACCACACGAAAAGTACAACTAAGTGGATAGAGTTAAAAATGCTGGCATTTAATTGTGCAGCACAAAGCGTCTGAACTCTGGTTGCTTATTAGCGACCATAATTTGTATACTTATAAATCTATTCTGTACTTAAACGAAAAAATAAGATACGTTATGTCTGCATATTTTTACTGCCTTCTTTCCATCTTTTACACCCATTTGACTTTAAAGGACGTCTTTTCTAATAAACTCTCTCTTTCTTTTTTTGCTCTACAATATAAACTGCAATTTTTTGTAAAGAACACTAACGTCAATCACCGGGTGCGTGACTGGCGCGACTAAAGCTGAGCGGGTTGTACTTTTTCAGGCCTGTGGTGCCATTTTTTAAGCAATATTTGTTTGCAATTACACTTCCATAGATTTTAGTTCGCTGACACCACCGTAGAAATGATTAAACAGAGCATGACATACTTAAGCTACCCATCCTAAGGCACTGAATTGAAAACTAATAGGTATCCAAAAGCTTTTCATAGGCCTTTACTTACAAAACTACTGACTATAGAAAGTTAAATGATTGCAATAAAAAAATGAGAAATCAAAACATGATTTATTTATTAAATTTGTTTTGAATAAGAAGTACCATACATATTGATAATGTTAAACAAAAAAAAATGGCTGATGGACTGGGTAAAAAAATATATATATAAATACGACGCCCTTAGTCTCATGTAAAAATTGTCTTCTCAAAAAAGGATACTATATCGTTAAAGATTATTTAATTGATAAAACAGCCTGGTCGTAATTTTTTCTATTCTATGTGAAAATTGAGAGAATTATCCTACCTACTAAAAACTTATTGAAAGCATTTTGACTCTACGCCTTAATGCGGGTAGCTTTAGTATGTCATGCTCACTTTAAACATTTCTGCGGTGGTGTCGTGTGAGGAAGGTCGTTGCGTTCCCTCAAATATGGTTGAGCGAAACGATGGCTGGTTCATGCGTCATGCTCGTGAACGGGTGCTGCCAGTGGGAATGGGTCTGCTTCTGTCTGCCTTTTTTCGTTTATAAATTAATCTTTATATTTTATTGTATCAAATTTTCATAAATAAAAAGTTTGTTAATAAATGCTTTCATTTCAATTTCCTTCTAAAACAAATAAAAAATATAACGGCTTAAAAAAATCCCAACTAGTTACGTAATTACGTAGTTACGTAATTGGAGCATTGTAGTGCGTAACCAGTTACGTAATTAGTTATTCCGTAATTTTGGAAGCCCTAGTCGCAGGCGAGACGGTAAAATTAATAATAATAATCAAATTCATGTTTGTGCGCCTATTTCAATGAAACTCGGTTTCTGGTACTATTTCAACATGAAAATAACAACGCAATGTTGAAAATTTTAAAAATCCAAGATGGCGGCCTACTTTTTTGTTTTTGGGCCGATTTCGATGAAACTCGGTTTTTGGAACTATTTTGACAAGAAAATAACAACGCAATTTTTAAAAAAACTAAAAATCCAAGATGGCGGCCTACTTTTTTGTTTTTGGGCCGATTTCGATGAAACTCGGTTTTTGGAACTATTTTGACAAGAAAATAACAACGCAATTTTTAAAAAACTAAAAATCCAAGATGGCGGCCAACTTTTTTGTTTTTGGGCCGATTTCGATGAAACTCGGTTTTCGGTACTATTTTGACAAGAAAATAACAACGCAATGTTGAAAATAAAAAATCCAAGATGGCGGCCAACTTTTTTGTTTTTGGGCCGATTTCGATGAAACTTGGTTTTTGGAACTATTTTGACAAGAAAATAACAACGCAATTTTAAAAAAACTAAAAATCCAAGATGGCGGCCAACTTTTTTGTTTTTGGGCCGATTTTGATGAAACTCGGTTTTTGGAACTATTTTGACAAGAAAATAACAACGCAATTTTTAAAAAACTAAAAATTCAAGATGGCGGCCAACTTTTTTATTTATGGACCGATTTCGATGAAACTTGGTTTTTGGAACTATTTTGAGAAGAAAATAACAACGCAATTTTTAAAAAACTAAAAATCCAAGATGGCGGCCAACTTTTTTGTTTTTGGGCCGATTTCGATGAAACTCGGTTTTCGGTACTATTTTGACAAGAAAATAACAACGCAATTTTTTAAAAACTGAAAATCCAAGATGGCGGCCAACTTTTTTGTTTTAGGGTCGATTTTGATGAAACTCTGTTTTTGGTACGATTTTGACAAGAAAATAACAACGCAATGTTGAAAACTTACAAAATTCAAGATGGTGGCCAACTTTTTTGTTCTTGGGCCGATTTCAAAAACAAATTAGCAGCCATTTTGATCTTTTTTTTATTTTTCCATCAGTTTATATTGAGTGGTTTTTTCTTGTCAAAATAGTACCAAAAACCGAGTTTCATCGAAATCGGCCCAAAAAACAAAAAAGTTGGCCGCCGCCTAAGATTTTAAGTATTTTAAAAAATTGCGTTGTTATTATTTTGTCAAAATATTACCAAAAACCGAGTTTCATCGAAATCGGCCCAAAAACAAAAAAGTTGGCTGCCATCTTGGATTTTTAACTTTTTCAATATTGTGTTATTGTTTTCTTGTCAAATTAGTCCTAAAACCGAGTTTCTTTAAAATCAGCCCCAATCACAAATAAAAGAGTTGGCTGCCATATTTGTTTATATTTTTAACATTTCGTTGTTATTTTTTATCAAAATAGTAACAAAATCGAGTTTCATCAAAATCGGCCCACGAACAATATAGTTGGCCGCCATCTTGGTCTCTTGTTATATTTTTAACATTATGTCGTCGTAAATCTCATGCACCCATTTTATTAACTTCACAAGTAAAGAAATTGGTGCAAGAATTTTAGACCTTATTGACATATTTACCAAAATAACAGTTTTTAATGAAACAGCAAAGTAAATGAACAAGTATAATTATGGGAAAAAGCAACCGAATTTCAAAGGTCAATAAAATGGAAAATCGTTTGCATCTTTTTTTGACTACAGATCACTAGACAATGTTTTCCTACTTTTACTTGTTTTTCCAACATTCATTTGTTTTTCCAAAGTTCACGCACATTGTATTTTTATAAAAAAATGGAATAAACTTTAAAGTTGCGTAATTATTTACACTTGAGCTTAAATTGAATTGAATAAACTAGATTTTGTATTGGTTGAACTACCATATTTCAAAAAATAAAAACAAAAAGCAATTTAATAAAAACGTGATAAATAAATTGTTCCAAATTTTTTTTAATAAATAATTATTTTCTGTTTTTTAGTTAACGAGCTAAATTAAAAATATACCACTGCCTATCTGAATACTCGTCAAGACCATTCAAACGAGTCCAAACTCGATGGGGTTGAAAGGTTTTATTACAAAGTTCCTGTGGCCTTCTTCCGGCTTCCTTCATCAGACTCTTGGATACTATTACCCGACAGAGCACTCGTCAAGACGATTCAAACGAGCCCAAACTCGATGGGGTTGCATGATTTCAATATTGAGTTCCTATGGCATGGCCTCCAGACTTCATCATCCAACCCTGAACCTCGTCTCCCGTCAGAGTACTTGTCAAGACAATTCTAACAAGCCCAAACACGATGGGGTTGTATAGTTTCATTCATCATAGAGTTTCTGTGGCGTTCTTCCGGCTCCATCATCAGATCAGCTTAATGACATTGTAATATTGCATTTCCTTCCATTTCTGACCTGTGTTCAAAGTTTCAAGTCTCTAGCTCATCGGGAATTCAGTATAAAATCGTTTGCAAAATTTGTGCTCAAACAAACAAAAGAGCAAGCAACCTAATAAAAACGCGGTAAAAAGTGTTAATTATAAATAAAGAACTACCTAGGTATTTAAGTTTATATTAAACAGTTTAAAGTATTATGTATGTCTCCGGCCAACCATACGGTTTGGTCACCCTAATGAAGAAAAGGACACATACATCTACTTGACCTCTCTGTCGGCTCGTTTTGGGGCGAAGCGCTCATTCCGGTTTATAGTACTATTTCCATGATTCGTAGTAACAAAATAAAAATTAATCTTATTTTATTTTTCAGATTCCGAAACGATGAGGAAAAGAAACATTTATAGTAAATCCCAATTACCGTTGTAATGTTATTACTTTTAGGAGGTCCTTTGCAAACGTTCCCAAGAACGTAAACTGAAGGAAACTATAAAACCATATGTATAAATAAGATAAATAGGTAATCTAGTGTAAATAAAGCTAAGAAACGGTGTGAGGAAGAATATGTACCTTAAAGGGCTTGTATCATAGGAACGGCCCATTATAGGGCCGTGATATTTTTCCCGCGATAATTTCACATTGCATTTTGTATTCTTATGTCGGTTTGAATCTTATTTAACACAATTTTTATTCTTTGCTGAGAAAATTATTTATTTGTAAACATATGTCTGTCACTATAATTGCCATAGCAACGCGCTAATTTTTTAATTCAATGTCAAAGCCATAGATTTCCAGCTTGTCTTCAGCAAGAACCTTATATATGACTCTGGACATTGCGTCACCTTTTGGGGCTTGAAGAACGAAAAAATAACCTTGAATGACGTCAACGATATTTTCCATCTCTTTCATTAGGGTGACAACAATGTTGTCCATTCGTAGGACAGTCACTACAAATAGGTACTTACTACAGACTATCAACTTATGCCTACGGCGTAAGTTTTTTGGACGACCAGTCCAAACATTCAAAAGTGTTTAGATTCTAAACATTTGAATGTTTAGAATAGTTTAGATGTTAGTTAGTGCCAAAGTTTGTATGTTTGGGTATCTCTAAACGTACAAACATTCGCATTTAGAATATTACTGCATTTATAGGATTATTACTACTCTTGACCAACCATATTATAACCTTTCTATATATTCATTCAAACCCCCCTTTTGGCCAGCGGCGGCGCGCAATACAAAATATTTACTTAATGATTATTTTCGGTTGGCTCCTCTCCGGATGGACGATACTGTTTTGGAATGGTGGTCACACTGGGGGTCAAGTCTGCTATTGTTAACATCATATAATCGTCTTTCAATGGTGTTTGAACGGTAATGCTTTTTAACACAGTTCTTGATTCTTAAACCCAAAACTGAGACACAGTGTCTAACGGGTTTGGATTTTTAGGAAAAACAATGTGTTTCAATTTTGTGTTTACAAAAACAAGAATTGTGTCAAAAAGCATTACCATCCAAACACCATTGAAACACGATTACGGCGTTAGTCACGATAATAGCAAACTTGACCCCTTGGTCCTGTACGGTCCGGCTGGTTAAAAGTCAAAACTTGGAGATACGTGGTGAGGTTTAAGACTTAGGTACAGATGCCGGCATATATATTGGCAAGAAAATGAAAGAGACAAAAGATGCGCAGTAGCCATAAACTTAGAGTTTATGGCTACTGCGCATCTTTTGTCCCTTTCTTTCTCTTGCCAATATATATGCCGGGCAGTTTTTTTTTATACACACCTGCCCTTCCACCCTAAAGTCACGTGTATTTTTATTTTGTACAATGAGGAATGTCCAAAAAAACAAATTGGCTGAATATTTTTATAGGCAGGAATAAGCGCCCTTAGTAATAGAAAAAAGTTTTAGAATTTTCGGTTATGTGAAAAAAAAAATTAAGTCTCATTATTAGTCATTGTATTAAAAAAAGTTGCAATATAAAATGTCAAAACTGCATTATTTTGGCCGTTGAAAATAATTTCCCTCTAACGGTAATTGGGATATACTATAAATGTTTCTTTTCCTCATCGTTTCGGAATCTGAAAAATAAAATAAGATTAATTTTTATTTTGTTACTACGAATAAACAATGGGTGTCAAAGACCATGATAACTAGTATAGTAGTAACGTAGTAAGTTAGGTAGGTCCGATTCTTAGCTGAAACTGATCTAAATTGTTTAACTCAACTACGTAAGATAATATTTTAGTTTACATTACATTTTTTCTCTCTGTTAAGAATACAAAATAATTCCGCTCTCAAAGTTAAATGTGGCATAAAAACATAAAATGTAATGTTAGGTAGGATAAACGTAAATTTTTCATCCAAATCTTTCTTTCTTATTCAAAAGTTCTGCTGTGATTATGGTCACCCTGCGATATGCAGATAATATTTCTAAAGCTTCTTATGTGTCGAAAATGAATACAGATTTGTACATATTATATTTATTATATTGAAATAAAAAATACGTAATTAAGGTGGAATTATAATTAACTTCTATAATATTTCCGAATTAGATCGGAAACAATCTTTGAAATCTGCTAAAATTCAGATTTCTGAGAAGGAAAAATTGAATGCTGAAAATACTTTAAAAAGCACTTACTTGTGAAAAATAATGTTAGAATTTGGTTTTGAAACACTTTTGCAATTTTGCACAATGTAACACATGCTTTGTAACGCGAATTTTATTTAAATAATTTTATATTTTTGTACATAAACGTGAGATGCGGTGGAAAATCATTGACATTAGTGACATGTCAAATCAAAGACAATTCCATCAGTGATGCCACCTTATTTTTATTTGGTAACTTATGAAATATGGAGAAATTACTGTTAAACGTAAAATATTGTAATAACAAAATGGACTCATCTGTCCTCTAAATAATTACTTTGGCATGTACTAATAAATTTTAACATCATGTAACTAATTTAAAGTGTGCCGATATTTACATTTATTTAGAAAATTTAATTAATTGTTGTACATGACCTGGGTAAATTGACTATGGATTGGGATATTTTGTACTTAGCATGGCAATTTCAGTCACAGTGTGAGAGGGATAAAAGAAATCTGCAAAGGTGAATGACCTCATCCCCAACCATCCTTCAGTAGTAGAATGTCCAGTGTCATAGAATATGAATATAAGGTTCTTGGTCTTCAGCCTAGCTATAGATAAGAACCTTTGTACAATATTGTTCTGTGTTCTCATATTTGAATGTAGAGTAGAATTTTAAAAAAATAAATACCGACGGTATAAAAGCGCGGTCGGCAGCTCAGGTGAGTCAGTCTTTCCACGAGCTTGTCCAGTTATTTTTATTATAGCTGCCGTTCTATAACTGTAAAAAAATATACGTCCTATTATTCTATAATTGTAAATAGCGGCTTCTTCGGGGCACGGTCCTCGACCTTCGACCTTCGGCACGAACAACTTCAATAAATCCCGGACGTGTCCTCGACCCACCTGGACGTCGTGCACCTTTCCGCCTGACCTGCAGAGGGAGCTCCCCCCTGGGCCCTTGCACTATCCGCGCCACCATCGACGTCGGTCTACACGGACACGCGCCCGGGCCCATCAGCGCGTCCCGCTGATACTACGCTACGGTGCTACGACGGGGGGTCTGACTGCGTGCCACCCCTGCGCCGTCACGCTGAACCACGTCCGTGCTGAACCACGTGCCCTCCTGTGTTCCGCCGGGACTCCATATCTGCCTGCCTGCTTCGTGCCTGCTTCCTGTTACCCCTGCTACCTGGATCCACGTCTCTGCGTGCCTGTCCTGTTCCCGTCTACGTCCCACCCTAGTCATACTTTGTTAGTCCTACCTAGTTTTTAACCAAATTTCTGTGCTAGGACGTGTCATTATAAAATAAACTCCTGAACTTCAACTTTATTTTTTTATTTAGCTTTCTTCCAAATTTTGCTCCGTTACCTTCCGTAACGCGACACCGTTAGAGAGAAATTATTTTCAACGGCCAAAATAATGCAGTTTTGACATTTTATATTGCAACTTTTTTTAATACAATGACTAAAATGAGACTTAATTTTTTTTTTCACACAACCGAAAATTCTAAAACTTTTTTCTATTACTAAGGGCGCTTATTCCTGCCTATAAAAATATTCAGCCAATTTGTTTTTTTGGACATTCCTCATTGTACAAAATAAAAATACACGTGACTTTAGGGTGGAAGGGCAGGTGTGTATAAAAAAAAACTGCCCGGCATATATATTGGCAAGAGAAAGAAAGGGACAAAAGATGCGCAGTAGCCATAAACACTAAGTTTATGGCTACTGCGCATCTTTTGTCTCTTTCATTTTCTTGCTAATATATATGCCGGCATCTGTACCTAAGTCTTAAACCTCACCACGTATCTCCAAGTTTTGACTTTTAACCAGCCGGACCGTACAGGACCAAGGGGTCAAGTTTGCTATTATCGTGACTAACGCCGTAATCGTGTTTCAATGGTGTTTGGATGGTAATGCTTTTTGACACAATTCTTGTTTTTGTAAACCCAAAATTGAAACACATTGTTTTTCCTAAAAATCCAAACCCGTTAGACACTGTGTTTCAGTTTTGGGTTTAAGAATCAAGAACTGTGTTAAAAAGCATTACCGTTCAAACACCATTGAAACACGATTATATGATGTTAACAATAGCAGACTTGACCCCCAGTGTGACCACCATTCCAAAACAGCATCGTCCATCCGGAGAGGAGCCAACCGAAAATAATCATTAAGTAAATATTTTGTGTTGCGCGCCGCCGCTGGCCAAAAGGGGGGTTTGAATGAATATATAGAAAGGTTATAATATGGTTGGTCAAGAGTAGTAATAATCCTATAAATGCAGTAATATTCTAAATGCGAATGTTTGTACGTTTAGCGATACCCAAACATACAAACTTTGGCACTAACTAACATCTAAACTATTCTAAACATTCAAATGTTTAGAATCTAAACACTTTTGAATGTTTGGATTGGTCGTCCAAAAAACTTACGCCGTAGGCATAAGTTGATAGTCTGTAGTAAGTACCTATTTGTAGTGACTGTCCTACGAATGGACAACATTGTTGTCACCCTAATGAAAGAGATGGAAAATATCGTTGACGTCATTCAAGGTTATTTTTTCGTTCTTCAAGCCCCAAAAGGTGATGCAATGTCCAGAGTCATATATAAGGTTCTTGATATTTCCCCATACTTTACATGATTAAAATGTACTCTATGGTGATCGATGACTTATCGTAGCGATCAGTCTTCTGGAATGCATGCACTCATCTCATTATTTATTTTTCTAATTGAATACGCGCTATTTTTAGATTTTATTTTTACTTTTGCTTAAAAATGTAATAGTAGTGAGTGAAAATTTGACTCCACCCAATATTTTAGATGCGGCGACGGAAAACATCTTAATTAACCAATGTAAGTAATGCCGACCTACCGAGAAACTACAAACTTACTCTTTTTTTCATTGATATTTTATTTTGTAGGTTCAATCGGTTCAATCAAAAATTGTATGAGAGTAGATAAAGTAGTGTATGAAACTGTACATAACTAGGTATTAAAACACTCGTGTGATACTATTAAAAACCTCGCCTACGGCTCGGTTTTTAAACACACACTCATGTTTTAATACCCCTCATTATGCATCAGTTTCATAAACTACTATTACTACACTTTAGGTTTTATCTAATGTCTCGAAAACAAACCAAAAAAAAAAACGTTGCACTCCGGGAGTGCCGGCAGAAGTGAAAACTTTTTGCACGAATTGCCGTCTTACGAATTTACTCTGCATTTGAATTTACGAATACAGAACAGGGGGTCTATTACAAAAAGTTTAATGCGATACACGCAGCTGCGTCCGTGCTTCGTTTTGTTTGTTTCCTATTACAAATCAGTTTCGTATGCGATATTGCGAAGAGATTGCATGAGTTTGACAGTTTCTCTCTAGCGTATCCGACATCGTTCGTTTAGTAGTCCATAAACTACGAAAGCCAAATTCAAAATGTTTGTTATAAATACAACCAACGAACTGCGGATGATTATCGTGGCCAAGTGTCTGCGTTACGCAATTACGTACGTTATTTTCGTAATAGGCCCCCTGTATTGTACGAAAGTCTTATCCAAGAACCTTATATTCATATTATATTGGAATTTTCTTTTCGATCAGGGTCACGTGATCCTGACTGACTGACGCGAGTTCAACATTTTTCCCCATAGAAATCTTTGTTTTTCCCCCATACAAAAAAGCGTACAACGCCGCTAAAGAAGTTTCTACTTCAAAACCCATGACTACAATAATTTGAAATCAAGTTATTATTGATTGGTATGAAATTTGACGAAACACAAAAAATGACAGCATAATGCTATTTCTTTAAAATTTTGTTTTATTTCTGGACAGGTAAATTATTTTTCGTATTTCAAATAAAGTATTATACGTATCGGGAGTTGAAGGGTTTTCCGTTATTGGACGGATACAGTATTAATAATATTGTCTTTTTTCTCTTAACAGTGTAGTACTGTCCTCTTATTAAAGGTACATTTGTTATTTATCTCTTTGTGTGTATATTTTTGCCATTATTTACAAATTCAAATTTCCCTTTCGCATTGTAATTGACGCAATTTCAATACGAAAGCAAAATTTGAATCATAGAGGGTAAGTGATAAAAGGACCTACCATTGTGGGGAGTTTCCCATATATTCTTTACAACGGGTTGCGATTCAAAGTTTTAAAAATACTTAGAGCTTTTTCAGAATTTATTTCCATTATCTTTTCTAACTAAATACTGACATTTTAAAAATATTGTCTTACAACTTATTCTTATAAAATGGGAAATTTGTAAAAAAACAATATTAAATCATAAAGAATCCTTTTAAGTGAAGTTTTACCAATGAAACTGAATATTTTTGCAAATGAAAAAAAAAACCTATATTGGAAAAGCATCTAAGAATTTGTTCCTATACCGTAAAATACCAACAATATAACTAATCCTGCTGTGTGAGTATGGAAAAAAAATATTTTACCTTGTTTAATAAGCGAGTATAAGTAAGAGTTTATCTAAATTACAATAGTATGAAAAATACACTTTACAGCCAGCATTTATAATTATATAAAAAAAATGAATTATTCAAACACAAAATCATCCTTTCTGCAACATGTTATGAAATTTCTAAATTAAATTAAACGAACATCTCTGTGCTGTGAAACTTACTTTTGTGTTAATTGCAAGAATAAAGTTTAATTATTATGGAGCTTTGTAATAGCTTTAACGATGCCCCATTTTGCCTCGTTCATAGCGAAAGTTTTTAATTCTGGGTTTAATTAAAATAATCTTGACAATGGCAACAATAAAAATAAATTGATGATGAATTTAAGTAGGTAGAATTTAGAGTCCACTGGTTTTATATAAGCCTATAATACACATATTACTAGAAATAATACACTCTCAAGTAACTTTCTGAAATGGAATATAATTTCATTTGAATTTTTAAAACGAACCCCTACGTAGCTAAAAGATATTTGTTAAATTTCGTCCGATTAATCATTTTTATTTTCTAGAGCGGATACTTTGTTTTATTTATAATAAAATTATATCATAGTTGTACTTATACTATCTGTCGGCATTCCTTTTTAAGCACGCCATAAACAGACGGAATTTTTATTCGGAATTCCAAATGGAGTTCATTCCGAACGATCTATGGACCTAAAACATACATGCGGTAATTTTCCGTTCGGAATTTTCATACATTATCAATATTTCGTTTCAGAATTACAAATCAGATTTCGTCTGTCTGTGGTAGACTTTAGAAAGCATCAAAAACTATAATCGCTAGATAGTTTTTATTTAGTTTAAAAGTAGATACTTAAGTATTCTATTATTATCTCGATTAGATTACCTACATCATTATGTTATCTCGAATTCAGAATGGGCCAAGACACATTCGGGGACCTGACACACGGCACACCTAAATTGGGGTCTTCATATTGCCATGAAACTCGAAGCCGGGCCGGTGATATTCACTATTTTGTTGACTCATTTAAGGATATGTTGTGTCAGACTTATAAATGCAAAATGTTACAGGTGTCTGGTGATAACACACTTTAGGAAATTTTATACTCCTACAAAACCTTTCCAAAAAGTAGACTGAAAACAAATTTTATTTTTCCTATCAAAAGCGCGACTATCATTAAATTACATAGCCGACCGAAGAACCTCTAAAAGCACAAATCAATCTCAATCCATTTCAAGGATATGACATTTTTACGTCGAGTCGTCAATCTACGTACGTCTACTTACGAGCGAGCAAATCGATAATCGCATATAAGGAACGCTTTTTTTTTTAATTAAAAACGAGAATAACTCCATTACGTAATTTATACCTAGTAGTTACAAGTATTTTTTTTTCACTCAACGTTACACACAAGAATTGTAAAGGTAAAAACAGAAAATTAATAAAAAAAATATTATTGGATAGTTTCTATCCAACAACAACATTTTTATAAAGTGAGTTTTAACATTTGTGTTTTTTATATCTATCTCAGATCATCAATTCAGCAACGAAGAACAAAAGAGGATTATATCCTGTTTAACATAATAATTATTCGTATGTATTATAAGAAATAGGTACCTATGTATAATCTCCCCATAATGGAAACTAACAGTTCTTGATTATTCTCTCTTCCCTTGCTATTTGCATGGGCAATCTCAAATAACGTCACTACATGGACGTAAACGTCTTATTATATTTTATGAGGGCTTGAATATTCCAGTTCTGTCCCATGTTTGGGACAATTGCTATGGACCTTATTATACTGCTCTTATTGATGTAAGCTCATGCCCAGTTGCCCATATGACAATAAGACACGGGCATTGTATTGTTCAGATTTGTTAACGTCAGCTATGAGTTCTGTAACTTTTCCTTTAGTCTTTGCAGTCAACTATACAGGCTTTCCTATTTATTTAAACGTGAAGGTCATGTCTTAACTCAATTAAAGTATTAGTAATGTGTATACAACGTGTAACAAAAAGGGGGTATCAACCCGAAAGGAGGTCAATGTAATCATGAATCTGAACACCTTTCAACAGAAAAAAAAATTCAAATCGAAAAAAAAATTTTGTACTCTCCATAGAAAAGTTGAATTTGCCGCCAACATTTTGTATGGAGAGTTCAATTTTTTTTTATTTATTTGATTTTTTTTTCTGTTGGAAAGTGTTCAGTTTCACGAGTACATTGACCTCCTTTCTGGTTGATACCCCCTGCCTGTTACACCTTGTATATTCTGTATATAGTGTAATGTCACTGTCGATCTTCAATGGATTTAGTTTCATAATTGTAATATGCTAGTTCTGAGTATTTCAAATTGTGATTTCAAATCACTTTACAAGACGTTCGATTGGTCAACGAAATTGTATTAGGGCGCTTTTGCATTAGAAAGGTGACCGATTGCGCCGACCGCTTTCGGCCTAACTGAATTCATTAACTGTATCTGTTTCACTGTAGTAGTGGCTAAGGAGACCAATTGAAGTTTAATATAATGACCGAATTAAAGCGGCGTTGAGCATACGATTTACATCAAAGATGCTACGTGACGTAGACAGCGTAGAGTCTACGAAGTCTACGGTGTAGAGCCTAGGACGCAGACTGTCCCACACTGATAGAACATAGTTCAGAAGAAAAAGAGAAGCAGAGATATAGAGAGAATGAATTGCTTGAACTTGCTTCGGAAAACAATTACCCAGGTATATTAATTTTGGTTCGAAGTCAGGTAGTTGCTCAAACTTAATTCATCATTTAGTTTTGTGACATGTATGCCTTAAACTTAATAGACATTTTAAACAATTCTTAGAGGAAAACTGTAAATAATAGAAACCTCGTCAACAGCACATAATGTCCTCTATTATAGTGAGAGTTTTTGCCCGAGCTATTTGCGCACAATCTCAAATTAAATCTCCAACTCAATACATTCCCTTGCTCATAGGAATATGGGAAAAGTTTAATGAAATAACATAATGTTTCGTTCCTAGTTATTTATAACTTTTTGATCTTTAACATATTTCTATTAACAGTTTATTTATTTTGACAGTGTGCTTTGATGTTTTCGGTAGTTAAAAACATGAGGAATAATTAAGCTTTCCTTCAAACTTACATTTGTGGCTTTTTGAGGCATTTGTGGTTTTTAGGGTTCCGTACCAAAATGGTAAAAAAGGAACCCTTATGGTGTGACTCAGTCTGTCTGTCTGTCTGTCTGTCTGTCTGTCACAGCTGGATATCTCGAGAACTACTAATGGTATCAACTTGAAATTTGGAATAGTTTAAGATGACATTTGTCCAACTATTTCGCGAATAAGAAATAAATAAAAAAATAAATATCTTTTTTACAACAGGGACTGAAAAGGGGTCTTAAAAATTTGAAGTGGGGCAACTAGGGCATGTGGGGTATCATATGAAAGAGCGTCGTTTGCACGTTTTTAAACATTTTTTCTTTTTTTTTAGGCCAATTAGTTTTCGACTTATGGTGAAAATTGTAAAAAAAAATACCGTTCCCCCCCCCCTTATCTCCGAAGTTTGCAGAGAGAAAAATCTGAAATAATTCTATGTTATAGTAATTTATGTAAAGATTACAGGAAAAATAAAATGATGTCTCAATATAACATAGTTTTTAAGAAATTCAAAAAACAATCAAATTTTTTTTAGTTTTACTACCAGTCAACAGATGGCGCTGTCCTAAGCATGCTAACCTAAGGAAAAATATAGTTCCACTATCGGTCAAGAGATGGCGCAACCTAACACTACAATAATAAATTGGTGGCTGGTTCTAAAATAATTACCTACTATTTGCCGTACGAATAAACGAAGAATAAGTTCCTACTTAGTAATATAAACAGTTTGCAATGTGGAGTGGCTGAAACGTTTTTCAGTCACCATAAGTAGCTGTGGTTAAGATTTGTAAATTAACTGTCCGCCTGTTCGCCCTTCCAACTGTCTGCCGTTTATCCTACTTTTTTAAAGACTGTACTAAAGTAACATATCCAAATATATTTATGATTGTACGGAACCCTCGGTGCGCGAGTCCGACTCGCTCTTGACCGGTTTTTATTTACTTTACATTTGTGTGCTATGTTAGATAAACAAGTGTGTTTTTGTACGTCCTTCAAATTTTAACTTGACAAAATAAGACAAGTGGGAACTTGGGAAGCCTCTGAGGAGATCCATGATTGTGGAAGGCCTAAGCTCAGCAGTTGGCATCGTTGCGTCACGGTAATGATAAAATAAGTTAATAGTGAAAAAATAAAGATTTACATTTTAATTTAAGTGCAGGTAGGTAGTTATAGTACTTATTATTGTCTTCTACAATCAAAGTTTTGATATATAAGGGTTCACCTAAATGACAAAGGATATCATACTATACTTTATAATAACTAAGTAATTATTTCCTTATAAATTTATATATGTACTTCTTTAAACTAAAGTAAGATTTATGGATTATTTGTGATCTATTAACGATCAATATGGTGTGAAATGTAATGATTATAAATGTAATGATGACACGACATAAGTAATTACGGATCCTCTTCCACATATAACAACAACACTCCACAAAATCATTAATAAATACACCTATAATTAATTTAAGTACAGCCTTTCTTGAATAATAACAGTATATTTTGTTTGAATATTTAATTCGTAATGGAGTGTTCCTGTTTGGAGATAATTGTAAATCAATAATCTTTCAATGCGATGGGCTCCAAACTATGAAAAGTAAGTTAGATAAAAAAATATACCCTGACTGTGAAATCCATGGGTTGAAAATCTCACAAGGGGCAAGGGGCAAGTGTAATGAACCTAAAGGAACCTAATACACTATATTCGTGAACCTCTTGCACTCGCTCAACATCGCAACAATGACTGTCAAAAGTAATATCGAAGCGATGTTGTGATTGAGATGGCACTATATGCGATGTATAGCGCTGTCTCTATCACAACATCACTTTGATGTTGCTATAAGAGCTTAGAGTAAGGCCTCTAGGCCTCTTTTTGGGCCTCGATTCAGCTAATTTTTTGTAACAATCGTGTCTCAATTGTGTTTAAATAGTATTATTTAGTATTCGCTTTGGTCAAGAACTGTATAATTAATAAGTAGGTATCATTGATTTGGACAAAACTGTGTGTCAATTGTACTAAGCTTTTTTAGAGGATTTCGGCAGCGGTTGTGAAAATTAAAGATAATCTAAGATGTGGATGGTCAAAAAGAAGTCTGGAACGGGTGGTAGGAAAATATAGACGATTCAAAAGTGCTTAATTATTAAGTTTATTTGAAAAAACCCATTTTGACTTTGACTTTGAAACAAGTCGAAAACGATGCGTTGTTGGTTTCTACACTGACGATCACAATTATAAGTAATAGGCATTTTGATAAAAAAAATGTTTTGAGGTAATGGTATAAAAACACATTATTCAGAATATCAAATTTATTTCGTTCAACAATTTATACGGCTATTTTACCTTACAATAACTAAGAGCACCGTACTCGAGGACAATAATACATTAATTTATTTTGTGACAACACAGAATTTACGTTTTGAAAACGTGGACGTATTAATTTAATCACAACATAATTTGTAAATGACTATTTACATTGTGAAGTTATTTTATTGGTAGTGAGAATAAAATTAGCATATGGCGAAGTGTAGATACTTACTAAAAGAGAAATAGCAAAAGCTTTGTTACAATAATAGTGAAGGGTGATTTATTTGTGCATCCTAAATTTAATAAATATTACATTGTGGAAAGGATTATAATATTTTATAAGTATGTTTACAATTTAAACTTTAAGTTTTAGTGGATTCAATATTTTGGTCTAACATACCACATCTTAAATGAAACTTTTTTGTACTAATTTAATACTTAGGTACTATTTTAGTGAAATGAAAAATATTTACAAATTAATTATTGTCCACGTTTTCAAGCGTTTTATAGTTAGAAAGTGTCTATTTCTAACAAATTTATTGACATTTTGAGATTTTAGTATGTACAAGATTCATTAATTACTCGTAAAAATGTGAGATCTGTCTTTATTGTTAGAAATGAGTAGGTATAAGTAAGTCGAAATTCTCACAATAAAGTGAAAGCGTAATCAGTATAAAAAAAATTACAGTACAGAACCCTTGTAAAGGTTTCAAGGAAATCTTAAAAAGATTTTAAATTTATATAATTTTAGTCATAAATAAGTGAATGATACAAAAATACAGTAAGCCATATCAATCAGGTTACCACATGATTACACCTCAATCGATTTTCAACTTAACATCTCACACGTAACGGCTTTAAATAATTTGAAGTATTTATGTAAACTTGTGGTAACCTAACGTGTTGCTGTCTGTACATTAAAACTAATATGAGTTGCGATGACTAGTCACCGTTCCCTTAACTACGTTCATTATAAATGAGTAGGTTTTATATACAAGCGTAATCTAACCAGGGCATTTGTTCATCAGAAACATTTGTTCAATTAATAAAAGGAGGTAGTCTTTATGAGACTTGGATGCACGCTGGTTCATTAGATTATACAGTCAAAACTAAAGCTAATACTAATATTACTTTCTCCTCAAGTTATCAGGAATGTAGTTATCTTTGCCAGGTATACCCGTACCACCAGAATCGCCTAGCCAAGGATACCTGAAAATAAAACAAAATTGGTGAAAATATCCCTTTTTCGAGATGGAAATTTAATATTTCCGACAAAATAAGCACTTCATGAAAATGCTCAACCGTATTTAATTACGTAACCAATTATTAATAATGTTATGTGGTCTACGGAATTTTGGCGAGAGATAATTCAGATAAAATAACGAATTCACCGTTTCTGATATAAATATTTTTATACTAACAAGACTTTAATTACCTATTTCAATGTTATCGCATTTCTTTTATCCCAAGGATAAAAAGAAATAAAATACCAATAGATAACTGCGATGTTTCAATGCTCTACTGTCTACTCGTACAAAATGACGAGAAACACATAAGGAATGTAAAATTAATAGTAATAATTTTAAAAAATACTTACTAGAAATTTCGACTCACCCGTAGCAGTTCAGACGGGACGTGGTTTCTATGATCTTGATGAAAATGTAAATTAAAAAACTGCTTTTACTTACTGGTTAGGGCATTCACTACAAGTCTCCATGTAACGCGTGTCAGTATAATTCGTGTCTGGGTGTTTAAAAGGCAGCGCACACTTGTTGGGCAGATTGCAGGGCGCAGGGGGCAGTTCGCGGTTGTCGCATCTCCATGGCTCGTAATTGGCCATTGCCTTTACTGGCTTCGGATCAGTCATCCAGGTCAGAGCTTGTGTCACCGTCACAAACCATACGTCGTTCCTGGAAGAAAGAATATTTTTTATTTTTGTTACATAGAATTAAATCGAAGGAGTAGAACAAAATATGTAGAGTACAGCCTCAGACGTATCTAAATCTTTTAGTAGGTACGATGTCGTGCTTATTTGGAGTTCATAATCAATCATTCATCTTAACTTACTACACAATTAGTGTTAGTATTTGGTGCAAAAAATAACAAAATTCGTCTCTTCTGTTTTGTTTAATACTATTTCGAAATGTCATTTATTGCTGAATTAAATGTTTTTAGATACACAATCTAATAGTAAGTGATATGGGATAAAAGTCGAGAATCTTTAAAGAGTTAGACAGGCACAAAATTCTGAAACCTAATAATGATGGGGTGTTGGACTCAGAGTTGTAGCATCGTAAACTATTTGCGAGTTGATTTGTCTATGAATGAGCTAATTAAACGAAGGAATTCATTAATTAATCTTATCGCAACTATATGTAAATATGGTCTCGATTCTGTTTATGTTAATAAACAATCGTGTTTCAATAGTATTGTATATTATTCTATGTTTTAAAATGCTCTAACTTTTACAGTTGATTTCCTACAGACATGCGTTATAGAATGTAGTGCTACATATGGCTTATAATCTAACGCTCTGAAAGGCAATTTCCGAAAGGTAGAAAAGTGCTACAGTTCTGGGCTCATTTTGCAACACCATTCTTAATTATAAGCACCTTACTAGTCAAAAGTGCTGCTCGTTAATCTTTTTTACCATACAATCACAATAATATAAGAAACATTTTAGGCACCTCAAATAATATTTAATATAAAAACATAAATATAAAATATCTACTATAGTTTTTTTTCACCAAAACAGCTGTATCTAAGCAAACTAATTTCGCTAAAAAGTGTAAAATGTATCTCATTTACGAGAATTTTGCATAATGTCGGCTCTTCGCCTCAGAATATTACTTACAAAATATAAAATGCTTCACCGTTGTATGCTAAAACTTTATTTTGTGAAAAAGAGTTTAAAAGCTTTCATGGAAATATTGTATGCGAGATTTTGCATGAATAAAAAAATATTATTATCTAAGAACATATTTTGTGGTTCGTAAAATAAAAATAATTATTTTACAACACTAAACTAACATAAAATAATACCTAGGACTCAGTCTTAGTATTTGTATTAAATAAAGAGTTAAGATTACAGTAGGAAATGTATAGTTGAACTCTTTATACAGGGTCATTTTGAACTTACCATCCAAATTTTGTATATGTGTTCAGTTCATGAAACTGAACAACTTTCTCTAAGGAACACATGGTCAAATATGTAAAATAAAAATCGACTTTCCATACAAATCAAAGAGATCACGTGATCAATTTAGTATGGGATGACCAAAATTTTTTGGCGAAATTAGACACATGTTTCTTAAAGAAAGTTGTTTAGTTTCATGGACTGAACACATCCTTAAAATGTGGATGGTAAGTTCAAAATGACCCGATATATTTCGCGGTGTCAATCACCATGCATTAAAAACTCGCACGATAAGGTCGCATGGGACATTCAGATAAGGTCCAGTGGGTACAATTGCAGTAGGTTCTAATCTTGAAGGTCCAGTGAGTACCAGGCGAGCTCAAAAAAGAGATTTAATGGGCACATTTTTTTTTTTTTTTATTAATAATAGGCCATGTTAATGAGGTCCAATGGGCACTTTTTGCTTTTGGGTCGAATCTTGAAGGTCCAGTGGATACTAAATCCTGTAGTGTAGATGTATCGCACCGCAGCTAACTTTGACAAATGAGTATACTCAAGTTAGTTGAAGTAACTCAAATGTGTGCGCAACTTCACAATTATTTGCGGAGTTCTCTCCGGGAGTTCTAATTACAAAAGGGGAACTTTACTGAAAGGAACTGCGGTTGCTACAAAACTACATGTGCAGTATTCACAATGTCAACTACTAGGTTAGTATTAAATTCACACGCGTCTTCTAACAAGTTACATATTCTTCAGTATAATTTCAGGAAATTTCCTTTGGAACTAACGACAAGTAAATTGTGGAAGTTGAACTCTATATATTTCCGAGTTACTTAAATTAGCAGGAAATTGCATATCTTTTTCAGATGATTTTGTGGTTTCAGTTCAGCAGTTTTCTGAATAGATCAACCTAATACGCTGTGCTGAAAAATTTCAATAAATCGCGACCTTAACTTGTTTTGAAAATTTATGTGAAAGTCTCTAAAAGCGTTTGAATAAGTTTATCCTATTAGTACAGTAGCCCGTAGAACATTTAAATCACAAAAAAAGGTTACCGTTTGCCGTTGTGATATAGTTATTTATTACGGAATTATAGATACTTTAACCCAAGTTTTACAGATAGCAACCCGCCGTAACCTATATTTGTATATCTCCAAAATTGATATTTTTTTATTTTTCAAAGTTTACCACATGGTTTAGCTATTTTCGTGTTCTACAGCTTTGTTTGATTGCCACTAATAATAGTAAGACTATGGAAAGTGATCATACACAGATTTAAGACCAGATAAAGTCCAACCATTTTCATCAGGTCTTAAATCTGTGTATGGCTACTTTTTATAGTCTTACATTTATCTGTGGCAATCAAACCAAGCTGTAGAACACGACAATAGCTAAACTATGTGGTAAACCTCGAAAAATAAAAAAATATCAATTTCGGAGATACACAAATATAGGTTACGGCGGGTTGCGATCTATAAAACTTGGGTTAAAGTATCTATTATTTCGTAATAAATAACTATATCACAACGGCAAACGGTAACCTTTTTGGTGATTTAAATGTTCTACTGGCTACTGTACTATATAGAAAAAACAACAATACAAAGCCATAACTTATTTTTACAATCTAGCTTGCATTTCAAATAACCTGAAAAAGGCCCTCTCAATTTTTTCACCTTTACCACCTTTACTGACCGCACAGATATTTGGCTTTATCTACCGAATAAATTTCAAATCCAAATCCATTTTTACAGAATTGCCAACATAATTTTGTTTCGAATGAGATAACGTTGACTATAAAACATATACGACAAGGTAAATCCATTGTAGGCTTTTGTTGAGACAAAAAAGTTTCTGTACTTTATCTTTTTGGAGAAAAAAATAGACTATTCCTAAGATTTTATCACTGTGTAAATCACTTCTTTGGCAAGGTAATTTTACTGGCAAGAAACGCCAATATTTTTCCAAAAGTAATAGATTTAGATTGTTATCGATATTTTCAGTAAAATCAATCACTGATAGCATTAAAATCGATTAAAATATTGTTTCGTTATTATAATAAATACGAAATAGTTAGAAGAGTGGTTCATTAACAAATATTTTGTTTAGAAAACCATATAATTTACACAATTTACATACCTACATAATTTATGCTATTATTTTTCGTAAAATAACGTGTATTTTCTCTACGAATCTCTCATGAATAATGTATGACCTTTCAATTAGGCCTTGTTTCATAAGATATAATATAACTATACTTATTTCAGTTGAAAATTAATGCAAATTGTGATTAGGCATCGGCCCAACCGAAATTAAAGACTACCAACCGACCAAATTACACAACGAAAAATCTTTTGTCACGTTTACTCCCAGTCTCTTATTTACTTTGATCTTCGTTAACCTTGTTTCATTTTCATTATTAAAACGGACGCTTGACTATTTCAATTTCTTGATGAAGTTTTCATTAATTTGGTCGTGGGTGGAATGAAATTTAAAAGTTTTCGTAATACCTTAAATTTACTTAATTGGCTCTTTAGTTATTTCCTTCGCGTATTATTATTGTTTTAAGGATTACACTTTTGTTATCTCAAATGACGTCTATCCCTTCGCTTTACTTGCTGCTTTTTTTGCATAAGTTTCATATAATATATAACCTACAGACGAATATTTCTAATGACCTACGTAATTTAAAAAATCTTAAAGTGTAGTCATTAGCGGACTAGATCGACAATCCTATGATAAAAGGACCAGTTTCACATGTTTCGCATTTGTCCCAGATATCTTATCTGACAGATAATTTCATACTAGTTCTGTTCATAGTCAATTAAACCAGATTGCGATTAATCTGACAATGTGCACGATAATCAACTTCAGAGCGCTGGAGGTGGCACAATATCGTGCACTTTAATCTGTGTGCAGTACATTCCCGAATAAAGTTACTGAGGACCACCGCCATTGTCAAATTAATCGCATTGTTGCATTAGAATGTCGAAGATAACTTCACATTGATGAAATAACGATGTCTTGTAAGCCCGCTGTAGCGAAAACCTTAAATGTACTAGAAAATATCGCCGCTCCCACTAGCGACTCGGTAGCATAATTGGTCATTGCATTGCGCCGGAATCCCAAAGGTGTGAGTTTGAGTCCCATCTGAGGTGCTACGGGTAAGTCGATTTTTTGTAGTATTTTTTATAAAATATTAATTACTTACTAGCGGCCACTCGCGGTTTCACCCGCGTGGTTCCCGTTCCCGTTAGAATATCGGGATAAAAAATATTTTATGTTTTAAATTAGGCTATTTACTATCTGTGTGCCAAATTTTAACCAAAATCCGTTCAGTAGTTTTTGCGTAATTAAGGAACAAACATCCAAACCCACAAACTTTCACATTTATAATATTAGTAGGATCTTAATCGCATTGTATAAGATACCGTACAAAACTCACGAGTCAGACGCCCATCGCAAAAACTTGTGAAGACCCTGCTCCAGTGCCTTGATCTGGAACCAGTTGGTATGGAAGGGCATCATGTATGGTGCCCTGTTCTGTTCGTAGTGGCGGTTGAAGTCTTCTTGCAGCCATTCCAAAACCTAAAAGGTAAATTAAACTAAAAAAAACAAAAAATCGACTTCAAAAAACCTACCTCTAAAAAGCAAGAAATAATATTCGTAATAATAAAACACGTCTATTGAAGTCGGGTGGGGCTGGAGTACAAAGCCCTTTTTTTTATTCTAAAAGCTCCACCCGACTTCAATAGACGTGTTTTATTATTACGAATATTATTTCTTGCTTTTTAGAGGTAGGTTTTTTGAAGTCGGTTTTTTGTTTTTTTAAACAATTTTTTATTTTTTTATTTTTAGTGTAGGTACCTTTTGTATTAGGTAGTGTAGGTATATTATTTAGGTAGAAATTAAAATCGGCTCAGCCAAACGTGAGTTAATCACGGAGAACCATACATACATGCGGGTCAAACTGAGAACCTCCTTTTTTAAGTCGGTTAAAGAACTACACTTAAGATATCCCTTTTCCAACAAAAAAAGAATTACCTTATTCAGTTCATAAACAAAGAAGTTATACGACTGATCATCGAGGTAGTTCACACAAAATCATACTATTTTCGTGCTTTTTTCAAGATTACTTGAAAAGTACTGAACCGATTTCAAAATTTTAAAAAATAGGACCAACTTGGAAGTTTACCTAATGTAATAACGTTTAAATCATTTCAATCGGTCCAGCCGTCTTCGAGTAATCGATGTACATACAAAAAACAAGAAAAAAAAACGGTTCGAATTGAGTACCTCCCTCTTTTTGAAGTCGGTAAAAAGAGGCTCCATATTGACGAAAGAAAAACTTTGAAAGTGATTGTTCGAAGCGTCAGGTCTATGCTTTTATATGGTCTATTCTACACCATGCAATAATAACTGTGACTTTTCTATATATGTATTCTAAAACTTCTACCTCTACATTAGATACAATGCACATTCGCCCAGATAGGCATGCAATATATTAAATATAAAATAAGTTAATAGGTTATTAATTCTAATTCCAATAATAACATATAAATTAATCATGCCACTATTATATTATATTACATTCACTAACTAAAATATTATTTTCTTATTATTATTATTTATTTTATCTGTACGGTGCCTATGCGATTCTATTTTTTTTTTTTGCCTTGCTTATCAATTGTTCTAATATGATGAATTTTTACGAAATAAAGTTTTTTAGACTTTCATAAACCCTTAAATAATATTGAAATTCTTTTGGACAAGTAGCTTTTACAGCATGCGTCGTAATTATTTTTCAGAGTGAGGTGAAGATTTTCTTAATGCCAGTCGTCGCGACGTGATGAGCTAAATAACTTTCCGTACTACAATATACTTTTCATGGCCAAGAATTCGCTTTGAATAAGTATGCAAAATATGCAAGATCTTTTAATTTGAAAAACGCATTCTCAAATACACTTTAATATTTTACAAGGTTATTTTTAGTTCATTGAAAACTCTCGTGGGGTTGATCAGACCATCAAACTGAACAATTTTCATTATAAGACCAACCTTGAAATCGCGAAAAAAAATCAGCTGTTTCATATATTTCGATGGAGTAGGCATTGTACTTTTGTATGGAACAGGTGATTTATTTTTCGTTATTTCGAGGTTGGTCCCATAATGAAAGTTGTTTAGTTTGATGGTCTGATCAAGCCCAAGAAAGGTTTTCAATGAACTAAAAATAGCCATGTTTAAATAAGTACTAAGTTCAACGAACAAAAATAGTGATACTTGTCATAAAAAAATGTACGGTAACTTTAATTTAGTGTTAGATTTATATTTGATGATCCAACCGGATTTTAGGTTATTTTCATCAATGTGCTCAACTGTTTCCTTGGCTCATTTTCGACTACTTTTATAGTATTGTAATAATATAAAAATAAATAAAGAATACAATCCTGAATACGATAAATTTTTCCTTCTCTCGTCATAATTCCTCTTTCTATGATATTTCATCGGTTGAGTGCGTCCATTGTTTACTATTTCAATAATGTTGGGAAAACTATTGTGTGAATGGTCACAATGCATCCCTAGACAAATCCCGCTTTATAAGTCACGGACGTTATCAAATCAATTGCTTCGCGTCACAAATCGAATAGCCACGTTTTTATATCGGAATTTATTTCGTTTCATATTATTGTTGGCAGGGGAGAAGTAAACAGAGAAATATGCTTTTCAAAATTAGGTTGGTTTCGTACGTATCTACACTTCGATTATATACTACCACAATTTGGATACAAGTTGGCCATATGAGGAGCTCAGTGGAGGAGTGGTACCTATAGCACTTGACCCAGCAATTGTGGAGGTTAAGCAACTTTCGTAAGGGTCGGTCATGGGAGGGGTGACCAAAACCTTTATTATCTCGAGCTCCTCTGTGCTTCGGAAGGAACGTTAAGCCGTTGGTTCCGGCTGCATTTGCAGTCGTTAAACTCTCCAATCCGCATTGGGCCCATGTGGTGGATTATGGCCCATCCTCCTTATCCACCCATAAGGAAGGAATCCCCCAGCAGTTGGGACATTAAAAATGGCTTGATGGTCACATGGATGGTCATGGCCATATGCTTTCTTCCCTCAAATAAATACAAATAACTATCAACACTTGACCATCAGCTATTTTAATGTTCCCGCTGCTGGGGCACAGGCCTTCCTTATAGGTGGATAAGGAGAATGGGCCATAACCCACCACGTGGGGGTTGATGGGTGTTAACTACTGCAAATGCACCCGGGACCAACGGCTTAACGTGTCTTCCGAAGCACGGAGGAACACTTACATCATCAGAATCATGGTTATGAAGCACGCACTGGTCCAGGTAAGGGCAGTGACCTCCTTCGTATGTTTCCACGTAATGAGCATTGAAGGGCACCTCCCATAAACCTGAAAAATAGGACTTCGTTACAACAAGACAACATAAATTAAAAAAAATAACCATCTCCACAAAAAGTGGAGATTATTTTTACGTAGTGACGTATAAAGTGACTAACATGATATTCTTATTATATTAACTAGTTTCCGCCCGCGACTTCATTCACATAGAATCCGACTTTCCGTGGGCATTTCAATTTTTTGGCAGATACATACGTCATAATAACCAGCCCAATCCGTCTAGTGATTTGAGCTGTGCTATAATAAATCAGTGAGTCGGGATATGTTTCTTCACTACATAAGTAATTATTATAAATCAAAGTCCCTCCGTTGTTTAAACACTGTTTACGTGCCGTAAACATGCATTTCACAGCACAACACGGAACACGGAATTGACCTAGAATAATGTTGCTGCATTGTCAAAACAAATACAGCATCTGAATTTTCTTACTCACACATCTTTGTAAATAAATTAATATACACATATGTAAATAATTTTGTATAAATTAGCATAGCAAAAGAAAATAAATGTGACATTCACCAACTGGACTTCAGACGTTGTTACTCTGTCGGCAGACAGATCGACCCATCATCTACGAATCCTCTCACTGCGGCCAAGACACCTTTAGCCGTCAGATATCTGATCAGTCTTGTGAGCCTGCTTGACTGGCAGTGAGAAAATCCATCCTTATACCTTATTCCTTCCACTCTCCGCTTGTCACCTTAGGTCGACTGGTACAAGCATCCTTATTTATTTATATGTGTATTTATTAACTTATGGTCAGGGCTAGGGCTGTTAGGGCGCTAGGGCCGTAGGGCACTAGGGTTGTCAAGTAGGATAGTTCTACCCTTTCCAATTCATGTAAAGGGAAACCTTGCTCCCTTACATTTTGGTCCTTCGAGAAATTTTTGTTTGGACATTTGGTCCTACTAAAAACTGAACCACGCGGTCCCTCTTTTCCCTGTTAGGTATAGGGCTGACATTGAACAAGACTGACACTCTAGAGAATTGCGTGCTGGTGTACTCAACAAGCATCAGTTTCGTAGTGATCTGGGGTACAAAGTGCTTAGTGTTCCTGTTGGAAGGTTACTCGTACGGTAGCGGATCGGTTGCTGGCCTCCCACAAGCGGGTCTCACCAGTAATTTAGAAGTCGCAAAATACCGTAAAAAGAGGACGCAGGGGCACTTAGTACTGACATATTCGCTATCGAAGTAGGGAAAGTAGGGTGATAGGGAAACTAAGGACGTAGGGATACCAAAAGGACGAAGATAAGAAGAATGGAAATCTCAAACATCAATGACCTTATAAAAAGCCAAGAGGCGGACTGTGCAGAATTAAAACGAATAAGGGATAACATCAAAAAGGATTCATCAACCAGGAAGACTCAAAAATATATTGAAGACCGAAGAGTAACTATCGACAGTATTTACCATCGAGCGGCGCAAAACCACAGACTATTACAAGAACAGGAAATATTATCGACTCATAAATATATGACATTAAATTATTTCGACACACAAATAAGAAAAACGTACGACGACGCAATGGACCACTTGCGTATATGTGAAGACAAGTTAAAAATTGCCGATATACAGATACAGACATGTTCGACCGATGACAAACAAGACAAGGGTGTCAGTTCACCTAAATTATTTATTCAAAAATATCGACTTAATCAGCTGGAGAAAAAAGTATCGACGGCATTGACCGCCATTTCTGAAAATAAACCAGGTTGGCATTTACAATCATTGTTGACAAACATTGAAAAATTATTTCAAGAAATCGACGAAAATAATATACGGTTGCTAATGGACGAAAGTACAGTCACCGACGAATACATATCACAAGACTGGTTTGGGCGCGCTCAAGAAATGGTAGACGATATAATAGAAAAACTGCAAGACAAAATTAACGAAAACAGTAAACAACAGAACAGGATTTCCTCAACCAAGTTACCCAGAATTACCATACCGAATTTTACGGGAAGTTACGAGTCGTGGAATTCATTTTACGATTTATTTAAAAAGATAATTGACGACGACTGTACTATTTCTACGACAGAGAAAATGCAATACCTAAAGACTCACATTCGAGGCGACGCGGAAAAGCTGATCAAGCATTTGACGATAAACGAGGCTAACTATAAGGCAGCGCTTACATTACTCATAAATCGCTATACAGATGAGCGAGCTATAACGCAAAGATTTATTGATAGAATACTTGATCTGCCGAAAATTAAGTTTCCAAATGCGAAAATGTTACGAGATATGCATGACTGTATTAATGAGAGTTTAGAAGCGTTAAAAAATCAAGGCATCGACATTTCCTCATGGAGCCCGTTTTTATCACGTATAGTAAGTCGAAAATGGGACAATGACACCAACATGAAATATGAAGACCACCTAGAAGAACCAAATAAATTACAAGATTTTTCAAAAATGATGAAATTTTTAGAAAAACGATTTAAAAGCTTGGAGACAAGTAAATCATCAACAACTTTCAATACGCCAACGCCAACGTCACTGAAAAATCAAGACAATAATTCTAATGATTGGCAAGATAAAAAAGGCACATGTTGGTATTGTCACAAAGATCATAATATTAATCACTGCGTATCATTTAAGTTATTAAACGTGAATGACCGCATTAAGAAAGTACGAGAAAAACAAATGTGTTACATCTGCTTAATGCATGACACGAAAAAAGAATGCGTCAGTTTAAAATACAATAAGTGCGAAATATGTAATAAAGCGCATTCTACGTTATTGCATAGAAACGTAAACGAATATTTATCATCAAAAATTCAAGGTCAGAGTCAGAGTAATGAAAATAAATACGGAAAGTCAAGTTCCTCGAAAACTTATGCACCGAAAATGCAAACTAAAGAAAATCAAGTTCAAAGATTTTCATCAAACGCGTATACGCAAAATAATGGAATTCGGAAAACCGTACTTTTGGCCACAGCCTTAGTACAAACTACGACAATTGACGGATCGCCACAATTATTACGAGTTTTATGTGACCAAGGCTCGGAAGCATCGTTGTGTACTGAAGAAGTAGCACAACTTTTAGGGTACCCTAGACGAAAGATAAAAGCCGAAATAAAAGGCATCGCAGACGAAAATCCTAAGATGTCGAATCATATGATTGACGTCACATTGAAACCCAGATTTCCAAGTGCATATCAACTACAGACATCGCTAATAGTATTACCAAAACTTACCGGGGCATTGCCAAAGCAAAATTTGCGACCATTTGATCAAATAAAGCTGGAAAATAAAATAATTGCTGACCCTACTTATTACAAGAGAGGGCCGATTGATATAATTTTGGGTGCGGAACACTATAGTAAATTAATAATACAAGGATTTGAGAGGCTAGAAAATGGTATTATCGCACAGAATACTGAAATAGGATGGATACTTTCAGGATTTTGTAACAATGAGAGTTGTACCGGGATGAAAATATTAAGTTTAATGACAAGCGCCGAAGAAAAGACATTAACACAATTCTGGGAATTAGAAGAAATAACAGACGAAAAACCATTAAAAAATGACGACCAAATATGTGAGAATTTTTACGACAAAACGACACAAAGAAATCTAGACGGAACCTATACGGTTAGACTTCCAATTAAAGACAGTTCTCTAGAATATGGAAATACGCGTCAAAAAGCCATGGCTCGACTCATGCAATTAGAAAAGAAATTGGACAAAAACAGTAATTTACGACTGCAATACAATGATTTTATGACAGAATATTTAACAATGAATCATATGCGAAAAGTAAATAAAATAAATTATTACGAAGGAAAATATTATATTCCTCACCAGCCGGTAATACGAGAAAACGCTGTAACGACAAAATTACGCTGTGTATTCGATGCAAGCAGTAAAGGAAGCACGAATATGAGCCTTAACGACAATATGTATAAGGGTCCTCGATTACAACAAGACATGTCCACTATATTGTTACGGTGGCGCAAACATAAGTTTGCTTTTATGGCGGATATAGAAAAAATGTATCGTTGCATTAAAATAAGTGAACCTGACCTACCTTACCAAAGAATACTGTGGAGATGGTCCGCACAACAAAAAATACAGGAGTTTGAATTAACTAGGGTAACATATGGCACGACTGGAGCGCCGTATTTAGCAATTAAAACTTTACAAAAACTAGCGATGGATGAGGAGCAAAACTACCCCATTGCTAGCAAGGTCACATTACAAGATTTTTATGTAGATGACGTATTGTCAGGGGAGAATGACCTAGAAAAGACAAAAACGTTACAGAATCAACTAAGTCAGATGTTAAAAGCCGGAGGATTTAATTTGAGAAAATGGTCATGTAATAATGCAGAGCTGTTAGAAAATATTCCCGAAGGAAACATAGATGACGAAATGATAAAGTTACCCTTAGATGAGACGAGAAAGTCATTGGGTGTAGTTTGGTTACCAAATCAAGATACATTCAAGTTTAAAATTGAAGTAGCAGACAGCGAATATCCCACAAAAATAATTATTATTTCTGAGATTGCGAAAATATTTGACCCCCTTGGATGGCTACAACCAGTGATAATTACATTGAAACTTTTAATACAAGAAATATGGATTAGCAAATTAGGCTGGAACGAAAAAATCCCGGAAAATATTTACAAAAAATGGGTCATAATACAGCAACAATTAAAATGCCTTGAAAACATTACGATACCTAGATGGATTCATTATACGGAAGGAAGTTTAGAGTTATATGGATTTAGTGACGCGTCTGAAAAAGCATACGGTGCAGTTGTATATAGCCGAACAAAGGTAAATGACACCTATCACGTAAGACTACTTCAAGCTAAAACAAAAGTAGCTCCGTTGAAAAATAAATCAACGTTGCCTCGACTGGAGTTATGCGCGACCGTTTTATTAACAAAATTAATTAAAAAAGTAAAGATTGCTCTTCAATGTAACATTACAAAAATTTATTGTTTTACGGATTCTATGATCACCATAGGGTGGATAAAAGGAGAGCCTGACAAATGGAAAACATTCGTTGCTAATAGAGTGTCCGAAGTTCAAAGAACATTACCTGAAGCTTCGTGGCATCACGTTAGTTCAGCAGAAAACCCAGCTGACGTCATATCCAGAGGCATAGAACCCAGCAATCTACCAAACTACAGTCTATGGTGGAACGGCCCAGATTGGTTACAGACAGACAAAATAAGAGAATCTATGTTAATACTAGATCCAAGCATCGAGGTCAAAACCTGCTGTAGCACTGTAGTGGAAATAAAAAATAAAAATGAAGTTTTAGAAAGATTTTCGAGCTTTGAAAAATTGGTTCGAATTTTGTCGTACTGTTGGAGGTTTGTACGAGGAAATAGAAAAACAGGTTTATTAACTTGTGAAGAATTAGACAAAACAAGGACACAGATTATATTATTAGTACAAAAAGCATCTTTCAAACAAGACTATGAACATATAAAAAAAGGACAAATAGTTAAGAAAACTAGCAAACTATCGAGTTTGGACCCGTTTATAGACGAAGATGGAATAATCAGAGTTGGGGGAAGATTACAACATTCACAATTACCATATGATCAAAAACATCCAATATTATTACCGTACGATCATCACGTGACATCAATATTAATACATGATGCGCATGTAAAAACCTTACACAGCGGAAATCGACTTACGTTATCATACCTACGACAAAGGTATTGGATAATAGGCGGAAAACGTAAAGTAAAGAGTTACATTAATAAATGTACTAAGTGTATTAGATACAAAGCAGAGACTGCTTCGCAAAAAATGGGAGCACTACCAAAACCACGAGTGACGCAATCATACCCTTTCTCTCATACAGGATGTGATTTTGCAGGACCGATACAGGTGCGAGCAATGAAAGGTAGAGGTCATAAGTCCTACAAAGGATACATAGCAGTGTTTATATGCCTTGCTACGAAAGCCATACACTTAGAACTAGTGGGAGATTTATCGACTGAGTCATTTATTGCTGCGCTTAGACGTTTCATGGCTAGAAGAGGTCACGTGTCTCATATGTACAGCGATAACGCAACAAACTTTGTAGGAGCTGCGAACTTTCTATATAAAGAAATATTGGAAATAACTCAATCGCCAACATTTCAAAATACTATTACAAATATGGGCACTCAATGGCATTTTATACCACCAGCAGCCCCGCACTTCGGAGGAATATGGGAAGCTGGAGTAAAATCCATGAAGCATCATTTGAAAAGAGTAATAGGAGACAGCACTTTGACATATGAAGAACTTTCGACTTTTTTGCATCAAATTGAGGCATGCTTGAATACGAGACCTTTATGTATTCAGACTGAGAACATTAATGCCAATATAGTATTAACTCCAAGTCACTTTCTGATTGGTCGCGAGGCAGTCGGCTTTCCTGATCCAATATCAAACATCAATATAAACTTGATAAATTGCTGGAAACATATTCAAAAAATGAAAAGAGATTTTTGGTTATGCTGGACAAAAGAATATTTACATCAATTGCAACAGCGATATAAATGGAAAGCGAATGGAGAGAATTTAAAAGTCGGTACAGTCGTACTCATTAAAGACGGAAACATAAGTCCTAGTAAATGGCCGTTAGCAAGGGTCAAGGAAATTCATCCTGGAAGTGATGGTGTAACGAGGGTCGTGACGCTTCAAAGAGCACAAGGTTCTGACCAGAAGAGGGCTATACACTCCCTTATACCATTACCAGTGAATGAAAGTTTAGAGACAAGTGAAGACAAAACGCCTGTACAAAGTAACGTAGCAATTGTGGAAGAAAACAACACAAGAAAGCATAAGAAAAATTCATACCAAATAGCTTATAATATATAGCTGAAATAATATCTTACTACGCTGGTATTATGGACATTTATTTATCAAAAGCAACAGTGTACAGTGTACTTACACCAAAGAACATCGCAGACATTATAAAAGCAGCCAACAGCAAGTTACCATCAAATCTTAACATCATTCAAAATCAATTACTTGATACAAGATTATCAGAAAATGAAACTCACATTACGGTATTAGCATATTTCCCTATTACAGAAAAAGCCAAATATACTTTATTACATGTGACTCCAATACCAATGAAATACCGAGATGGGATTTATCAGAGCTTGGATATTCAACAGTCAGTTATAGGAATAGACTACAACAATGAAAGATATTTTGAACTTACCCATGAAGAATTTAAAGATTGCTTACATAGATTCAGTGATTACATTTGTTTTCCTGTGGCGGTGAAGAACATGCAATTAAATAGAAATTGCATTGTTGAATTTATTACTAAAAATGAAACTAAGACGGACTGCTCGACTCGAACTTACAACGTTACAAATGAAATTATATGGAAACAAGTACAAATGACAAATACGTGGATATATGTGACAAAACAAAAAGAAACTATATCTATTGTATGTGACGGACAAAGAGAAGAGGTTTCTATTCATGACGTTGGGATCATACAAATATCAGAAAATTGTATTATAAAGACAATCACTACTATGTTAGTTGCGAAAAGAGTTATTGCCGAAAATGTAATAGCATCGTATAGTAAAAAATCAGAATTTAAACTAAGTACTAACATTACTGTATTAAATAAGTATAATAATATTAAGAAGGAGCAAGTAATAGATAGTTCTAAAGATATTTTTAATAATTTAGCAAACGAAGAAGAAACGTTACAGACAACCCTAGACAACACCGTGTGGAGTAGCATAACTATTCAGACATACGTAGCCAGCTTATCAACGTTATTAATATTTTCTTTTATAGTTTTGGTGATATATTGTTTCGGTCCACAGATAAGACAAAAAGTACAAAATCTGGTGACAACACGACGGGTGGAAGCATCACCCAACAGCAGCCCATCTGAAGAGCAACAGTCCAACACCCAGTCGGCACCTCAAAGTCAGACTCGGACGCCGCCGATCTACGCGCGGCCGTTTCCTCGCAAACCATCACCGGGGCCTGCACTGGAACTCTATCAACTGGACTCCGTTCCTGAGAGGCGCCAAAATGTTTACGTGCCGTAAACATGCATTTCACAGCACAACACGGAACACGGAATTGACCTAGAATAATGTTGCTGCATTGTCAAAACAAATACAGCATCTGAATTTTCTTACTCACACATCTTTGTAAATAAATTAATATACACATATGTAAATAATTTTGTATAAATTAGCATAGCAAAAGAAAATAAATGTGACATTCACCAACTGGACTTCAGACGTTGTTACTCTGTCGGCAGACAGATCGACCCATCATCTACGAATCCTCTCACTGCGGCCAAGACACCTTTAGCCGTCAGATATCTGATCAGTCTTGTGAGCCTGCTTGACTGGCAGTGAGAAAATCCATCCTTATACCTTATTCCTTCCACTCTCCGCTTGTCACCTTAGGTCGACTGGTACAAGCATCCTTATTTATTTATATGTGTATTTATTAACTTATGGTCAGGGCTAGGGCTGTTAGGGCGCTAGGGCCGTAGGGCACTAGGGTTGTCAAGTAGGATAGTTCTACCCTTTCCAATTCATGTAAAGGGAAACCTTGCTCCCTTACAAACACAATAAACTCAAAAACTACTGAACGGATTTTCATACAGTTTTGACTAATGGATAGAGTGATTCATGAAGAAGGTATATTCAAGTGTATAAGAGCCATACCACACTGTCGACTAGTCGCCGGGCGACTGTCGACAGCGCAGCGACTGTAATTTCTACTAGTTTATATGGACGCGTACGCACTTTGTCGCCCGGTCGCTGGGCGACCGAGAGATACATGGGTTCAAATGGAATCGTACGCACTGCGAGCGACTGTCGCGGTGCCTGGACGTCGCGCACAAAATGGCTTTCGATACTGAAATATTTCTTTTAGAAATAGAATTGCGAAAAGCTATTTGGGATTTATCAAGTAACGAATATTCTAATAATCGGGATATAAAGAAACAACAGTGGGAGGAAATTGTAGAGTTATTTGGAGGTGAAGGATTAACAACGAAGAAAAAAACTTTAGGTAGGTACTCATTACAATGACATTTATTTTATTACTTAACTAATGAACTCTGCCCATCTGCCATGACAATTGACCCTCCTCAGTTCAGTCATTAAATAATCAGCAAACATGTCTCTGTACGATAGGTACATACCACGTCGCGTATAGGTTACCAGATGTTATATCTAAATGCTGACAAGAAGCCTGTTTTCTACTAAAAAGTCCAAATATTTTACTAAAACCCCCACACGGCTTACGATAACACATTGTAGATATCCTTACTAATATCCTTACTAATATTATAAATGCGAAAGTCCGTTTGTTTGTTTGTTACGCCTTCACGTACTAACTACTAAGCCGATCATCATGAAATTTTGCATACACGTTGTCAAGGGTACAGAGAAGGACATAGGGTACCTTTCATCCTGAAAAAAGTATAGTTCCCGAGGGATAGCAAAAAATCTTTCCACGCAGACGAAGTCGCGGGTGGCTGCTAGTACCCAATAAATTATATTTTTTTCTTGTTATGATGACGTATAAAATTAATATTTCAAGTTAGACGAAAAAGCTTTAGTTTTTCGTTTTTAAATTTTAGTTTTTGATTATTTATAATTTTAAATGTGAAGTATTTGAAAATTTATTATTTAATGCAAAGTTGTACCAGAAACACTACACGTATCGAGTCGCTAGCTTAGTCGTTGGCCCGTGCGTTTTGAGTTGCAGTCGCCGGGAGACCGAGTCGACAGTGCGGTTTGACCCTTATTCATTTAGGTGTAAATTGGCTGAAATATGAATGTTGGAAAAAATCATGCTGACTGTGAGCTTTACTAGCATGACCTTACATGCTTGACAGGCTGACACAACGCTAGAACAGAAAAAAAAATTCGGGTTGCACGACGGGAGTGCCGGCAGAAGTGAAAACTTGAATATTAACATTGTGCATTTTTGATACGAGTATTTTGAAATGGTTAGGGAATAATATTGCACGAATTGTCGTCTTACGAATTTACTCTGCATTTGAATTTACGAATACAGAACAGGGGCCCTATTTTTGAATCGCTCTGCAGGCGTCGAGCGCTCCTTTCGACTGATTTTCGTTCGACATATGACTCAAAACAATGAGTTGTCGAACGAAAATCAGTAGAAACGAGCGCTCGACTGGCTTCGAGCGATTCAAAAATAGGGCCCCAGTATTGTACGAAGGTTTTATCCTTAGCTTGACAGAAAATCTAGAGTTTTGACATTGAATTAAAAAATTAGCGCGTTGCTATGGTGACACAAGTGTTTACGTCTTGAAATGACGCGCCGCCATTTTCGCCGCGCCCCGTAGAAAGAGAGGGGGATACTTACGCCGCCGGCTGTCTACTCTCCATCCGTCACATCCGTCTTACAAATTTTCGATCAGGGTCACGTGATCCTGACTGACGCGAGTTTAACATTTTTTCCCCATTACAAAAAAGCGTACAACGCCGCTAAAGACTTCACTTTCACTTCAAAAACGTAGACGTTTGCTCTGCTACCCATGCTAAGCCGGGGTGGGTCACTAGTTGTACATTGTTGAAGACAGTACTCGGCTCAGCTTGTATGCTATAGCAGTAGATACATACTTAAATAGTACGTTTACCAAAGGATCTACCAAATTTGCAACCAACTGGCCAATTACTTGTGAGCGAGATTCCGTTCAATCGAGCGGAATTAAGATAAGATTCCCAAAGGAAATAATGTATTGTTGCGATTCAGAGAAGGTCGTAACGTAAATGCCAAACCAAATGTAATTAAACCGAACGCATGCGAGACTAGCGTATGTAGAAGTTCGATTTAGTTAATATTTTTTTATAATCTTACCCAGAAAGAATAAACAAAACTAATATTGGATTACACTATTATTCATTGCTCAGTCTACAACAACTGTTGTTTGCAGTTCTGTTTCCCTAACTGAATTTAGTGAAAGCTAAAATTTTAATACATATTTCATGGAAAAGCTCTATTTATCGAAAACTGCTATCATATAGCTCTACTTTTTAATAACGCTGCTATTTCCACACTAACTGTTCGGCTCTTCGTTTTGTGGACTGTAGGTTCTTCGTATATTAACAAAACACCGTTTAAACATGGAATGATTTATTTGCACACTCAATTATTAAAATAGCAAAATCAGCGTATAAAGATATTGCTGACGGGGCAGAAATCAGATGCGGAAGTATTTTGCTGTTTTATAATTAGTTTAATGTTGCCAGCAACACAAACTACCTATTTTGTAGTTCCAGGGGGCTAATTGTCTAATTCAAAAAATCTTTCGCAATCGCTTTCGTTTGACAGATGGATGTGACACATTGCTGCATTACTTTGGTAAGTTTTTATTTCTCCCAAAAAGAAGCTTCAATGTGTTACATCCTGAAAGCGATTGCGATAGATTTTTAAATTAGACAATAGAAAGGCAGGTCTGAATGATTGTGGTTTTCAGATTTCTATAACATTATTTTTTTTATTAACTTTTATAATCGATAGTAATTTTTATTTTTGATACTCTGAACATCGTGATTTAACTGTAAATACTTTTATTTTACGTCTTAAAATAATGCACACCTACAAAAAATTGTCAAAAGTAATATCGAAGCGATGTTGTGATTGAGATGGCGCTACTATATGCGATGTATTTATAGATGTGTCTCTATCACAACATCACTTTGATGTTGCTAAAAGATCCTGGAGTACGGCCCCAAGTAAGAACTTTTTAAATGAAACATTTCGATTTACCGGGTTAGGCGAAACGATACAATCGTTGCAATTTCCAATAGCGTGTATAACAACCATAAAACAGAAATCGCAAAATTAAATTCCTCGATGTAAAGTCTTCAAATTGAAATGTCATTTGAAACGAGAAAAGTTTCGATTGTTCGACGGCACCTGTCATTTCTATTGAAATTTAATACTTGCCGTCTTTGAGAACTATAGAAGCTTCCCGGTTAAGTTAAATTGTGTTAATTGACGTTCGGGTTGGAAAATAACCGAGATATAGGTTGATTTAACATGATATTTTACTTGTCTTATTTATAGGTTGTAGAGTTTTTGAGAGAGCTTGAAGAGAAGTTTGCCTTATTTTTGTCTCTAGATTTTAGCATGGAAAAATAAATAATCAGATAAACAATTAATTAATAAGTTTGATAATATTAATTAATTATTTATCTGACTGGTAATTTTTCCGTGATAAGGTCTACAGACAAAAATAGGGCATGAAAATTATTAGTTTTCCTATTTCAAAACCTGATAGCTTTAATTAATCTATTAACTGACATACATAATCAAAAATAAGACATATGGCCGAATCACTGACATGAAAAAAATTTTTTTTATTTATATGCAGGTCAATGGGCCGAATACTCAAAGGCTTCTTAGTTAAAATCTTAAGTTAAGGTCTCCTTAACTTTAAGGAAGCTGTCAGTTTCATAGAGTATCTGTCAAATCTGACAACTTTTTTGAATCTTATATGTTTGAGTATTTGGCCATTAGAATGTGAGAAATAAACAAATTACGTACCTACAGAATATATAACGGTATCTAAGTCACTTCAAAATACAATAAACGCACAAAGCAAACAAGGTTACTCTTAACTCGAAATCACAAACTAATAACTTAGATTAATGTAGTAAATAACAATTTCAAATTTCCATCTCCCGACGGCAGGCCGACTACGGCTGAACTCTCTCAGGTACAAATAACTAAGATGGACAGCAACCTGCCCTGAATTCTTGCTCTGTTGTTGTCGAGCCGATTTAACCACATCTTAGCTATTAACATAGTTATAAAGCCACAAGGTTTATAAAATGGTAAGTATTTATTACGAGTAACTTTTAAAGTAGTGCCACAAAAAAGTCATGTTCTGCCTTGTGTAGAATTTGCACGCAACAGACCACAACTACTTAGTCTTGTCTCCTGTTTTGGTCAAGTATTTTCTCTTTTCATATTCCGGTTCAGCAGTTTGACAAATTTTGCCATATTATGGTTAGATGCCTACGGATGGAGTGAGATAGGGCCCCAGTTTTACATAAATATCCATGACAGTCATACTCTTACATATAGGCTACGGTACAATAAGAACTGTTAAAAACTTACCAGGGAAGGATTTAGTTGGGCAAGTTCCCGATTTGCACTCGTGCGCAATCTTGTAATCCAAAGTGTAGGGCCATACTGGAATTGGTAGGGGTGGCACGCCAATTGAACTGTCGTAAATGTAGCCAAAATCTTCTAGTACCTTAAATTTTATAAATATTACAGCATTTTCTTCGCTGCCACTAAAAATGTTTTTCTTATGCTACTTTACAGATTTTACATAAACAACTTGAAACTTCATAAAGTAAACTCAAGCACTTTTACCCGACTTTTAATGGGTTTATACTGCTGTGATCCAGTGGCTGTTTCGAGCTGCCCCCGTATTACAACTTCTTAAAACTTGCCAGTTTTCTGAATGGCTATCAATGCGTCTCTTTTATTTGCTATACAGCGAGAAAGAGATGTAACTATAGCAACTCATCAACCTGGCAAGTTTTAAGAGGTTGTAATACCCCCCCTGACAGCCACAATAAGGACGGCCTGTTTCCGTTGCCCCCCACTTTTGTCCCCCACTGGGGTATATCGTGAACTTTTTTCCCGGTATCCCCCAGTGGGGGGGGGCAAAACTAGGGGACAGCGGGAATAGGCCATAAGGACTAACCTTGAACTGTGTGTTCCTCCCCGGCTTCAAGAATGGCGCGCGCGTGCCCACGATCTCCGTGCGCGAGACGTTAGCGAATTTCCGCAGGATCTCGCGCATGCCGATCATTTCTCCCACCCACTCCTCGTAGCCCTTATCTTGCAGACCTTGTTGCTGTGATACTGTGCCTGTTGCCATCTGATACCAAACAAAATAAGTTAAACACAAACCAATCAATGCCTTTATTTTCTAAATACAAATTAACAATACAACTCAATCACTCAATTACCTAAATATTGAATATTATATGATTGGATTTTTCAAACCAGCCACTTTTGTGAAGATATTGCTAAACCTACTTTTAAAAGCAAATAAGTTTGAACTAAGTTTTTTCATTTTTCTATCTCCAGTTTCAACGTGCGCTGTGTAGTATCTCGGTTTTCATTAATTAGCATGATACAATTTAAATTATGACCTATTTTATAAAATGTAAACTAGTTATAGCGACGTTGTTCTCGGTATAAAGTGTTATCTAATTACCTCGTGACCGTCGTGAGAAAGCTGTTGGACCATAGCGTAATTGCTGAAAAAAAACGATATACCTAAGCATTAAGACAATACGCTAATAAAATATTTTTTCAGGCATGTAAAATCTGAAGAAAAGGGGTAGATTGTAATTTCCTTTAAAACAAAACAAGCGAACTACGAATATTTTCCTAAATGTTTACCAATTCGTACTTATTTTCAACCAATACATTCTATGTCGGTAGTTATTAACGTACAAATTATAGTGCAAAATAAATGTCTTTGTTTACTTCTCCAGCATTGTTAGTTAAATAAACCCCAAGTTATTGGATCCTAATTCTTAAGGCAGTTGTATTTTGTAGTTACCTGTACTCGTGTGAGAGGAAAAACGTCCCCCTTATAGGACAGTCGTTGGGATTCTTTATCTTTCCATTGAAAACTTTTTTGTACATATCGTAGTTGTTCAAATTGACTGCTCCATCGAAAGTTAGCATGATCATTTGAGGTGTCTGCGGACAGTAAAGTTACGTTACGTAAAAAAAATAACAGAAACTATGATTAACCGCAGCCGCCCCAGCATTGTGACATTAATATTGTCCACACATAATTTCTCGTGTTAACTCAATGTCTATCTCACTTACAACACAATTATGTAAGCGGGACAGACGTCGAGCGAAGAGTGTCAGTCAACAAATAGTCGTGATGGTGTCCATTGCTAGGCTGGCAACATTTAGGAACAAAATATCTTACCTCTTCAGGGTCGATACCGCCCGGTATCAGCGTACCGTCTTTGGAACAGAAGCAGTATGGGAGTTGGCACTCGGCAGTATCGCATTTTATCGCCAAATCTGTTGGAGTTTCAGTGATTGGTGCAGGCGCTGAAAAAATGCATAATTATATAGTGATTTTGATCGAATGAATGATGGTACAAAACCAGATTTGAATTGCTTTATTAAACAAGTTGAATTCTTTACCTGACTACTTTCAGCATTGTTAGTGGTACCTAATGGCCTAATTTAATCAAAGTTAGTTGATCAGGGTCTTCCTTCAGTTAGTTACGACATGATTTCCCCTCAAGTTCTTGTTCTCAACCATACAACTGAGAAAATCTATACGTAAGCCAGCAGGGAATACGGAAATGAATCTCCATAAACGTGTCAAAACTTTGCAAATAATGACGAAGCCGTTCTACGACTGACGAATCCCATTTGTCCAAGAGTTAAATCAATAAGCCTTGATTACAAAGCCAAATGCTTAGTCGGACGGTATTACGGCTAGAGTGTGTTCTCTGCAAATAGACTGGATGTCAATTAGCCTCTAAATTGCATTACGTTTGACCACTGCTCGATCAACCAGCGAACGTTGTTTGAAAATTCATAGTTACTAACTAACTGAATGTACATTTTATGATTTAAGTACCTGGTTAATTATAGAAAATTATTGACTAACTGAAAATCTAAAATGTTATTTTCATGCCTGAAAATGTGGAAGTGCAGTAAGTAATTAAATTAGCAATAGGCACAAAACCAAATAGGTTATTTAGCGTTGAAATACAGCTGTTATTTTCAATTTACGCAATACACTCAGCTTTGATGTTTATGGTAAGTTTACAAGCACAACTTATATTATTTATCAAATATAGATGTAAATTAAAAGTCGCCCGCGACTTCGTCTGCGTGGAAAGGTTTTTTGCTATCCCTCGGGAACTATACTTTTTTTGGGATGAAAGGTACCCTATGTCCTTCTCTGTACCCCTGACAACGTGTATGCAAAATTTCATAATGATTCGCTTAGTAGTTAGGACGTGAAGGCGTAACAAACAAATAAACAAACAAACGGACTTTCGCGTTTATAATATTAGTAAGGATTTGTTCTGTTTAAAGTGGTCAAATGAAAATCATTGCAAACTAAGCTAAACATCAGAGATGTGGCAATCTTGACCTTTTAGCCAGAAACAGGTGAAGTCTTTGCCTTTGTTATGCAGGTCAGTAGTAAATAAATTATTCATATATCTTTCACAATAACAGGCGTCATTTTAGGAGAATCTATTACGTCAATGTACTTCTTCGAAGCTTAAACACTGCACGTCGTCGAGGTATTTTTTACTCAAAACTAGATTACACCTAGCTTAAATTTCGGTCACGTATTAAATGAAGTATGTACCTACCTAGTTGCTTAAAATTTAGTTCACGTTTTATATTATTCTAGGTTTAACAAAAAAGGAGATGAAGCAGACAAATTTAATATTGTGAATTACAAAACGACGTTGGTAGGTGTAACAAACGGGTACGTATCAGAATGTCTAAAGTTAGAATGTCTAAACTTAAAATGACAAAGTTCAAAATGTCAAAAATTTGAATGTCTAACGATTAAAATGTAAAAAGTTCAAAATGTCAAAAACGAAAATGTCAAACGGTCAGATAGTCCTAAATTAAAATGTCTAAGTTCAAATGATCAAAACTTAAAATGTCTAATAGTCCAAATACATATAATGACGTATAGAATTTACTTATTTTCTTTAATTTAGGTATCTTATTAATTAGGTTAAATAACAGCGTGTTAACCTCTGTGCCTCCGCCGCATATCAACATAGCCGCGCCACTCACTGATTCAGTAGCCGGCGAACAAAACCCACCAATTGACTTTGAAATTGATTTTTTTTTCTGGCGCTTCGCCGGCCGCTGCCGCGGCACGCTCGCTTCGCTCGCTCGGCTCACGCGCTGGGTTCATGTCAACCTAACATGCTCGTCGCTACGCTCCTCGCACCTATCTCGTGGCCTGCGGTCTACGGTTTCTAAGTCCCAGTAGACTAGTTTAGACTCGTTTCCGGCAGCTAAATTTGCTATAAAGCATTTAAGGCGAAGCCCAAAGACACCTCCACAGACTCAATTAACCTCAAAGAAGGCGATTCGTTTTAAGATTCAACCCAATTCAAATAAATCATTGTGAACTTAGACTTAATGACCATTGATATTTTAACTTTTAAGTATTTGATTCGTTTGATGCTTTGAATTTTGCTATTTTGAAGTTAGACATAATGATTTTTGACATTTTAAACCATTTGAATTTTAATTTTTGACATTTTGAACTTTGTCATTTTAACTTTAGACATTCTAACTTTAGACATTCTGATACGTACCCGTAACAAACATCTAAAGGGGTGATCAAATAATGACATTTGCCTGTACCTATGTATCTCTATTAGTACATAGGTTATTTTTAATTGGGTGACTGGAAATAACAAAGAGCGACTGTTAATGGGATACTTAAATACTAAACCCGGCAGCGGTTTATTTTTTGGCGACAAAATAACTAAACGGGCGACATAATAACTAAACGGGCGACAAACTGTGGATTACAAAAATAAGTAAAACAAGCAGCTACATGTAGGAAATAAATGATTTAAATGAGTGACAAAAATACTGAATGGTCGACTATTAAGCTGCCCAACATGGTATTTTTGTCACCTCGATTATGTTAATAGTCGCCTTTTATAAATAAAATATACCTATGCCAAATTTTAAATGTTTTGTGTGCCCTACGATTGTCGCCCAAATAAAAATTTGGTCACCCGTTCTGAATAACTAGTTACTCAATTTGTATTTTAAAGGCACCCATTTTCAATTTTTGTTGTCGCCCTCAGTCCGTCGCCCTCTTAATATTTCAGTACGCTATATTCAGTATCTTTGATACCCAAAATGGGAATTTATTGTTACCCGATAAAATAAATATACTACCCTTATTGACCAAGCGAGCGCGAAGCGCGAGCGAAGCGTCTCTGCTTCAGCTTTGGCAAAAATTTATTCGTATGTCTGTCCGGCTGTCCGTTTGTTCTCCTCAACAGGTCGCATTTCTCAACCGATTCTCATGAAATTTTGTGAGCAAGTTTGAAAATTACCTACTTATATAGATTTTTTTTGTCGATCCAGTTTTTTTTTAATTTTTGCAAAATGACGGAGATATGTAAAAAAAACTTTCCGGCGCTGTTTTTTCTCCTCAAAACTTACATTTTGAGTTAGTTTTTATCGCGAAGTCTACAGCTCTCGGAGCCACTAGTAATCATTGTTCATATATTGCTGCACAATCATTCACCATCTTTAAGAGGGAGTTAATTATAATACCGGGTCGACGACCCGAACACATGAAAAATTTTACATCTTTGAATTTGAATCCAAATTACACTCAGATGTTTGGCAAGTAATCGAGTCAGTAATGATTATTTCATTAGAACCTTTATACGAACGACATAATAAAGATATTTGAATATTTAAATATCTTAATAAGCGTAATAATTAATTAATAACCTTAAGGCGCTTATAACGTTCCACTAGCGCCGCCAATACATTTAAATTTATTACACGTTAACCAAGTCAATAATATATAAAAGGAAACAACCATGCCCTCTTAAATGGGGTTGGCAACGCAAAGCTAATTGTAGATGTTGCTGCGTACGCTTGTTCCTAAGACAGTAGACGTTCAGAACAAAATGTATGGGAAAATAGGTATTTATTTTGTGGTATTTTTTTACCGAAAAAGACCCATTGACCCAAAATGGATATAAAAGACTATTCTACAATGCAAATGCCGGAATTGAAAGCCAAATTAAGACGTTTTTATTCTTAGAGAATTTATCATTTTTTTCTATATCCAGATTTTTCGGAATTTGTAAGTGCCAACATTTTTAAAGCGTATTACACAGAATTTAATCATTTGAACCCAAAAAATCTTTTTTTTAATTAAAAGTCCTTTGTTTTCATAGCTCTCATGGAACAAGCGTACGCAGCGCCATTTTGACAGTTGCCTTCCCCTTTTTAATAACTCTTCAACATTTTTTATTCTTTGTAATAGTTTTAAAATGCAATCGAAATGACGGTGGCCACTGCTAAGGCTAAGGCTGAATATAAACGTAAAATAAGATACTGGAGGACCTCATCCTGGAGAAGGTTCAGTAATGAGATAAGCTCCACCAAACAGGCAAATCGGGTAAGGAAAGTATTGTCTAATCAGGGTCCTGGTCCACTAGGTAACCTGAAGAAACCCGACGGCACAATGTCCCGCTGCCCGGAGGAGACAAATGCTATTCTAATACAGACCCATTTTCCAGACTGCCAACTCGTACAACAGGTAAGCTGGCAAGACAAACCTGTGCAACCCACTGAAGACTGTTGGCGTTATGCCGAACAGGTAATAACACCTGAAAAGATAAGAAGTGGTATTAAGAGCTTCTTCCCTTTCAAGGCGGCCGGAACGGACAACATCTTTCCCGCACTACTACAATGGGGAGAGGAGCAAATAGTTCCAGTCCTCACCCATTTACTACAAGCCTGTCTGGCGCATCGCTACACCCCGCACCTATGGAGAGAAGTCAAGGTAGTGTTTATACCCAAACCAGGTAAACCCGACTACACTAATCCGAAGGCTTTCAGACCGATCAGCCTCACAACCTTCCTGTTGAAAACTATGGAAAGAGTCTGTGAGTGGTATCTACGAAGTGGAGCTTTGGCGAAACTCCCACTACATAAACATCAGCATGCATACAGCGCTGGAAAATCCACTGAATCAGCCCTTCATCAATTAGTCGGTAAGATAGAGGAGGCTATCCAAAACAAACTCATCTGTTTAGGCACCTTCATCGATATAGAGGGCGCCTTCGACAAAACTACATTCACCAGTATTGAGGCAGCACTAGTGAGACACGGTGTCGATAAACAACTCGTAGACTGGATCGTGAATATGCTACGCAACAGAATGGTACAGGTGTCAGGGGACGTCGGCCAAAGGGCCCTGGTGGCGAGAGGATGCCCCCAAGGTGGTGTGCTCTCTCCACTTCTGTGGAACCTGGTGGTAAACGACCTGATCTCCCATCTTAACTCTAACTATTTTTACACTATAGGATATGCGGACGACATTACCATACTAAGTATAGGTAACCAGGCTGGCATAACCTGTAACATCATGCAAGCAGCCCTGAAGAAGGTTGAGGCGTGGTGTCAAAGACACGACCTGACTGTCAACCCCGCGAAGACGGAAATGGTAATGTTTACAAACAAACGCCTGGTAGGCGATTTTCGACTGCCGAAACTGTTTGGAGCTACACTACAGCTCTCTAACGAGGTAAAGTACCTAGGCATAATCCTAGACAGCAAACTTACTTGGAACAGCCACTTGGAGTACAAAACGCAGTCCGCCAGCGTCATTTTATGGCAGTGCCGAAAGATGATTGGTAAGCGTTGGGGCCTAGCACCCAAACTATTCCTCTGGCTATACAACACGATCATAAAACCCCTGGTAAGCTATGGATCTATAGTATGGTGGCCAAAAGCCGCCCAAACCACTGGTGCCAAAAAACTACAGGGACTACAACGTCAGGCCTGCTGCGCCCTCACTGGATGCATGAGCACAGCTCCTACAGCTGCTCCAGAGGTAATGCTGAACATAACACCACTGCATCTCCACATTCAACAGGAGGCAGCCAAAACAGCGTTAAGATTAAAACAACTGGGATCTCTAAAATTTGAGAGGGTAAGACATCTCAGTGGACTACTGGAGGATTGGCTGAACACCCCTCTTATCGAAGCAGTATGCGACAAAGTTAAGCCAACCTTCATTTTTGACAAAAAAATACAGAATACACCTGACAGACGACATCAGCTCCAAGAAAAGACACAAGGCTCTCCTGATTTACACTGACGGCTCTAAGACCTCATCAGGCACAGGGTCGGGCGTTTTCTCAGAGGACCTCAACATACAAATTGCATCCCCCTTAAGCTCATACAACACGGTCTTTCAGGCCGAGTGCGTGGGCATAACAATGGTGGCTCGAGCAATCGAAACAAGGGAGGTAAAAGACCGCGACATGTTAATTCTCTCTGACAGCAAATCCGTTCTACAGGCTCTCCAGGGCAGTCGCATCACATCGAGCCTTGTACTTGAGTGTCACCACGCCTTAAATACAGTAGGTGCACTTAATACTATCACTATCCAATGGATCAAAGGTCACAGTGGATCACGGGGAAACGACGCAGCCGACGAACTGGCTAGACGCGCATCTGGCTCGACGCCTGTTGGCCCAGAGCCGATTGCACCTATCCCGACAAGCTGGTTTGCAAGTAAGATCCGCGAACGCACCATAGAATTACACCAACAGAACTGGAGCTCGCTGGACTCGTGCAGGCAAGCGAAACTCGCACTGCCGCGCGTGGACGCTCGTCTATCCAGGGCCCTGATACAACTGTGCAGACCGCAACTTCGCCTGGTAACAGGTGCTATTACTGGTCATGGACAATTTAACAAACATCTTTTTAACTTAGGTGTCACGGACAGTCCCCTATGCAGAGGATGCATGGAGGAAGAAGAAACAACCGCTCACGTTCTGCTGGAATGCAGAGGGGTGGCCCCCTACCGGGCGAGGTACCTCGGCTCGCCGGGCAGCGTCCAGGAAGCGATCACGAATGTGAAAGCCCTTGGAGCGTTCCTGGCTGAGCTGGGCTGGCTGGAGTGATCCGGCCGAACATCCTCTGACGCAAAATAGGCGCAATAGACGTCGAGTTGCGGAAACCGCCTGCACTGATAAGAAGAAGAAGAAGAGACCACTTTTGGTTAAGATGGATTTAAAACTTACAGAAATAAATTTGTATTACTTACCTTTTTTTAAATTGACCTGTTTTACGTATAATAAAAGTAAATGAATTGGCGGCGCTAGTGGATAGCTATATAATCGCCTTAAGAGGATAAGCTTTATACTATTAAATTAGTATTCATATTAATATTACTTTAGCACAAAGCGTTGTTCTATTCATAAACTTACTTGTAGCAATAGGCCCACACCTCGCCTCCACTTTGAACGTACAGAACTTGCTAATATCGTCGAAATATAATCCCGAAGGGCATCTATTCAAATAGGGGTACCCGTCGACACACTGAAAAGAGAAATTAATACGTTAGATTCACACACAAACTAAATGCAAAAATTCATGGTTATTTTCTATGAAATACCTACCCTACCCTAAATTAATATAGTTATTTATAAGAAGTAATAAGAAGAAAACAAGAAATTAACCATACTTCTTCGGTATAATTTGAAGTTAAAAAAGTAAAAAGAACAATACATTATACGATACAATTTCATGAAGTAATAAGAATAACCACTAGATAATAATAATAATAATAATAATAATAAGAAAAAAAATAACCACTAGACTTAACTTAGGTATATAGTTTGAAGAAAAAAAGTAAACACAACAATTCATTATACGATACAATTTCATTAGGCAAGAAAGAGATGCTCTATTCTATAGGTATCGCTTTTTCAGCTATTGAGATTTTCACATGATAGGTACACTTACACATGTATCGTCATTATTGAATATATTTTTTATCTAAATTCAACCGTAGTACAAAAATAAGTGTTTATTTTTGGCATTGATACAGAATACCTGAATGTTAGAAAGAGATACCAAAAAACTCCAAAAAATAAAAACAGTTTTTTTTAAAGCCTAGCTCCCGCTCTAGTCATATTTAACTGGAATAAAAAGTCAATCACTATCGGTAAAATAATTTTAAAATTATTTTCTATATGCTATTTTATAAAAACGTACTTGGAGTTGGGTTGGGATCTATGTTCGACATGACAAAATTAAATAACGCACATTACACCATCCCCGCGTATATATGGAGTAAAATAAAATAATCTGATAAAATTACGTTTTGGGGAAAAAACGCGTTATTCCCATTACTAATAGTAAAACTAGGTATCAGACTAGTATTAAAAATTTCTGATTAATTCATCTATATTCTATACTCTTAACCGATAGAATTGCTCTTAGTAAGCACGTACGTATGTTTTTTTATTCATTTGATATTAGAGGGCTTTTGCTCTATACAGGGTTATTTTGAACTTACCATCCAAATTTTAAAGATGTGTCCAGTCCATGAAACTAAACAACTTTCTCTAAGAAACATGTGTCAAATTTCGCCAAAAAATTTTGGTAATCCCATACTAAATTGATAACGTGATCTCTTTGATTTGTTTGGAAAGTCGATTTTTATTTTACATATTTGACCATGTGTTCCTTAGAGAAAGTTGTTCAGTGTCATGGACTGGACACATCCTCAAAATTTGGATGGTAAGTTCAAAATGACCCTGGGTATACAGGGTAATTTTGAACAAATTTAACACATTGGGTCATCCAAATTTAACACTTTCCTCTTTACATAACAAGATACAAAAGCTAGTAATACAAAAGTCATTTTAAAAAAGCCGGCCAAGTGCGTGTTGGGCCACGCGCCATAGGGTTCCGTAGTTACCTTAGACCATACCATATTTAATACCACCTATAATTTTTCGTCTGTAAAAATAACTTTGTTTTTCACAGTGTTGGTATGAATGACAAAGTTATATTTGCGGTTTTAGAAAATGTGCTATATCTCAAAAACTAATTACTATATCTCGTTTAAACCAATTTTGGTTGAAAGTTTTTATTAAGGTCTACAGCATATATTTTTTTTAGATTTTTCACTCTCTTATTTCAAAAGTTAAAGAGGGGGACACACATTTTACCACTTTGGCGGTAAATATCTTTCAAACGGTTGACTTTGAGAAAAAGTTGTCTTAGAAACCTTAATGTCATTTTTAAAGACCTATCTATAAACACCCAACACGTGTTGGTTTGAAGAAAAATTTTTTTTTCAGTTTCAGTTCCATGTATGGGGAGCCCCCCTTAATCTTTTATTTTTCTTATTTTTGTATCAAATTCGTTAAGCGGTTAACAGATTACATCTACCTACCAAGTTTCAACTGTGTAGTCTTAATACTTTCGGAATAAAGTGGCTGTGACATACGGACAGACAGACAGACAGACATGACGAATCTATAAGGGTTCCGTTTTTGCCATTTAGGCTACGGAACTCTAAAAAGTGTCTTATAGGTAAGTAAGTTTAAGTTTCAAGTAAATAAATTATTTAACAGTACCTAAATACCATTTTATGAGCTTGGGTAGACACCGCCGTATGGCAGCATATTTTAATATTGACATAAGGATCAGACTATCAGACTCAAACTGATCCCATTCAAAGTTGTTCGAGTGTGACGAATACTTAGAGAAAAGGGAATAATATCGCCATGACTTACGTTGAACTTGTAACTAAGTTTATTCAACTAAGTAAATACAGAGTTAATGGAAATATGTCTTACCTATTCCTGCTAAGAGGTTAAAGAAGAGGTCAAAACTTTCTTTTGACAACTTTTCTCGAAATGTCAATAGTTTATGAGATAATTGAAATAAAGTATTTTTCAATTTTACGCATTATGACACATTTTGATTACGCAAAATGACGCATACTTTGCCAAAAGTACGATTTAAGGCACAAAAAAAATAAAATAAAAAAAAACTACTCATTGCATTCCATGGTAAAAAAGAACCCTTATAGTGTGACTCTGTCTGTCTGTCTGTCTGCCACAGCTTTGAAAACTACTAATGGTATCAACTTGAAATTTGGAATAGTTTAAGATGACATTTGCCCAACTAATTTGCAAATAAGAAATAAATAAAAAGTATATATCTTTTTTTTACAACAGGGACTGAAAAGGGGTCTTAAAAATTTGAAGTGGAGTGACTAGGGCATGTGGGGTATCAAATAAAAGAGCGCCGTTTGCACATTTTTAATATTTATTTTTTTTGTTTTAGGCCGCATAGTTTTCGACTTATGATGAAAATTGTAAAAAAAGTACCGTTTTCCCCCCCCCCCCCCCTTATCTCTGAAGTTTGCAAAGAGAAAAATCTGAAATAATTCTATGTGATAGCAGTTTATATAAAGATTACAGGAAAAATAAAACGATGTCTCAATATAGCACACATTTTTAGAAATTATCAAATTTCTAAAAAAGTTAACATTAGTTCCACTATCGGTCAATAGATGGCGCTGACCTAAAACTGCAATACTAATTTTATTATTCTACTCTGCAGTGTGGTTTGATGGTGCAATTTAATAGTACGGAACCCTCGGTGCGCGAGTCCGACTCGCTCTTCACCAGTTTTATTTTGTAATTGAAGACCTTATTTCAAAAACCACTTTTGTCAAATTTTGGCCAAAATGAGTTAAAATGCCATCTTGTAGGGGACTAAGAAAGCTTTTCTCTCACATCAAAGGTTTCTCCAAAATCCACATAAATCATGAGATATTCGCTTTGAAAGCTTGTAGGAGTTCTTCAGAAACAACTTTAGTCAGTCATGTTTCTCCCAAAAATAACCTATGTCAAGTGACATCGGTGGTTTATGGCAGAAAATAATGACAAATTCCATGTTAATTTTTGCGGTTACCGTCTCTCTGTTTTATTGTATTTTGAGATATTTTCTATAAAAGGTGGATAGAAATAATGAATCGTGGCCAAAAAAAGACAAAGAAAGGATAGAAAAAAACAAAATTAAAAAAAAAATTGTATAAAGTATCAAGTGTCACCATAGTACCACTTTAATGGAAATGCTGTAAATATTAATAGCTAGCTAAATACAGCAGTGGAGGAGATTAAGTTGTGTTTATGCCTGTCTATTTATATGTAAAATTTTGCTAGAAATATGCATAAATGTTAGTTTAGAAATTTTTGAAGTGAAAACTTCGTTAGCGGCGTTGTACGCTTTTTCTAATGGGGAAAAAATACTAAACTCGCGTCAGTAAGAATCACGTGGCTGATCGAAAATGCGTAAGACGGATGTGACGGATGGAGAGTAGAGGCGGCGGGCGGAGGAAGTATCCCCCTCTCTTTCTACGGGACGCGTTGAAAATGGCGGCGCCTCATTTTAAGACGTAAACACTTGTGTCACCAGCAACGCGCTAATTTTGAAAATGGAACTAATAGCAGCGATCTCCTCGGTGAAATCATAGACTTATTTATACTCTGTGACTATAAGTTTAAATCGTAGAATGCGTGCACGTAGAAATTAAAAAGGCCACTGGCACGAAATCTTTAGAATTTTTCTCTAATTACAAACTGATTGAATTGTGTGACTGTATAGTAATAGGAAAGAAATAATTTTAATCTTTTGCCGCTAATTTCAAAATATCAAAAATGCACAACGTTAATATTCAAGTTTTCACTTCTGCCGATCGGTGCCAACCGATTTTTTTTAATTGTTGTATTTCCTGCAAAAATAGCCTTTGTCACCATCTTTTCAGATTCAGACTTAGTTTTTTTTTACTTTTAAATATCTTTATTTGGTAAAATATATTCCAGGGCAAATCTATAATAACAGAAAATATAATTCAAATTTATTTGTACATAAAATAACTTTGTAATAATTGTGGAAAGGTTTTTTCTATCTCCTGAAAAATCATATTTTTTGAAAAAGGTGGTTTTGAATATAATGTCTTGTTGATAATTAATAAAAAATCTTTCAATAGCTAAAGACGTTAATAGAAAAAACAATCCATAACATTTTCCCAATTTTATGGAAATAAAAGCAAATATCTTTAAAAAAATCCTAGCAACTGAGCATGCAAAATATTTTACAAACATAATATCTAGGTATTCAGTTGGTATAAAACTTATTAATAACTTAAAAAATGAGTTACAAAGTTACTTATCTAATAAAAATATTTGTTTTGACCTCATCTTTAACCCCTTACGTGATATTTCCATTAACCCTGCATAGATCACAAATGGCAGACTGCAGTCACTATGTTTCTTGTTTCTAAATTGGCATACAATTTTGACCTTCTGATAATTTATATAAGGAGACCTTTTTTTCAATTCGAATTTTAACACTGTTGAATTTTTTTAAATAGACTGGCCAACGTAATACATGAGCAATTAAATCGAAAATCAACGCGTATGCCATTTTGTACTGCACAATCTAATTTATTTGAATGACCGGAACAAATATTGATTCAGTGATTTATAAATCAAAGTCCGAGCTTTCATTTTATTTGATTCGGTCAACACACGATTGCGCAAATGAAATTAATAGTTTAAAAGTAAAAATATCATAGGGTACTTCCCGTTGACCTAGAACTATTTTGGCAAGTAATATTGTCTTATACAACAAATACTTACAGGGAAAAATCTGAAAACTGTACATTTGTATTTCAATAATAAAAAACCGGCCAAGTGCGAGTCGGACTCGCGCACGAAGGGTTCCGTACCAAAAACAGCAAAAAATCACGTTTGTTGTATGGGAGCCCCCATTAAATATTTTTTTTCTGTTTTTAGTATTCATAGTTATAGCAGCAATAGAAATGCATCATCTGTGAAAATTTCAACTGTCTACCTGCAGTCGTTATTAATAGCGAGCAAAAAGCAGCAAAAAAATCACGTTTATTGTATGGGAGCCCCCCTTAAATATTCATTTTTTCTGTTTTTAATATTTGTTGTTATAGCGGCAACAGAAATACATCATCTGTGAAAATTTCAACTTTCTAGCTATCACGGTTCATGAGATACAGCCTGGTGACAGACAGACAGACAGACAGACAGACGGACAGCGAAGTCTTAGTAATAGGGTCCCGTTTTTACCCTTTGGGTACGAAAACCTAAAAAAATCATCTGTCCGTCCGTCTGTCAAGACCTATTATCTAGAAAACGCGTGAAGGTATCGAGTTGAAGTTAAAACCATGTACTCAAGTTTATAGTCCTAGAAGCCGTGAAAAAAATCAAACTTCTAAGTTAACGTAAAAAAAAGATACGGCACGGCTGTTTATGAACCAAAAAACCCATATTTCGACTCTAAAGTACCAGATGACAGGAATTTTCCTGACATGTCAGAAATTTAAGACATCTGTCAGGAAAACAGGAAAAAACTGTAGTTGTCAGGAATTTTTGATATCCCAAAAAGTGTAAGATTTGTTAATCATTTTGGTGAGAAAATGATCAAACGTCAACTAAATGAAGAATGTAGATGTAGGTGACAAAATGTCAGGAAATTTACTGAAAATTCAGGAATACTCATTATTAGATCTGGTAATCCTACTCTCAAGGGAATCAAAATTCATAGCGTACTTCCCGTTGGCCTAGAACTATATGGAATATGGCATAGTATTTAATTGACATAGGTATTGCTCGGGTTTATGGGGTATATCGACACACTCCTATGCAGGTATGTCACAACATACCATGTAACCATTAGTTAGTAACGAGACATATAGTACCTACCTCAGTTTTTATACTAAGAACACTATTACACCACAGCTTGAGTAGGTTTTGTCGTCATTCCGGCTAATCTTGTCAAGAACCGGTCGATCTGGTAAATGTCAACGGTGCTTAATGATTTGCGTATGCTATTCATGAATTTAGAATCAAAATTCAATGCCGTGCGTGTTGTTTAGTTACATATGGGATGAATCAAAAGTCCTTGCACAGCATACACAGTAAATAAGTACGATACTCAATAATTTAAAATTCCTGTTTCGCAAGTGGAAAATGCGTCGTCCCTATTGATTGGAATGGAATGCTGTGCAATGCAATGTTCTAACTGCAATATTATAAATACATTTAATAATGTATTTAATTTTTAATAAAATTTAATAATCTTTTTCTAATGAAAAAGATTGTTGTTGGACTTATACAAAATAAAACATGCCTTTTGTACCGTTTCGAAAGTACCTAACCTACCTAATTGAACCATTTTATTTTTAAACTAATTAAACTTGAATGACAACAAATGCTTATTTAATGTTAAAAAGAAAATAAACTACTTTACTAAACTACGAAACTTCTTGGAAAAATGAGCAATTAAAGCTCCTAATTACAAATTATGTTCATTATCTTTAAATACCACAATTTATACGACTGTCAGGTTTGAAGCTAGACCGATTAAATTTTTTTTACCATTTCAATATATTTTAATGTAAACCTATTTCTCAAACTTTATTTCGGAGCAACTTCGGAGCCCAAAAATAAGGAGGACTGGATTAAAACAAATTATTCATATTATTAAATAAAAATGACATTGCTCTAAAACAGGAATCATTAATAATAATTACCTACCTATGTACCAAAAGACTGTTATCGTTTGATAACCTAAAAAACTAAATAAGTAGTTTGTTTTCTTTTTTCTATATTTATATTTCTTAACTGACCTATTTCTGACAAAAAAGGGATTCAACCTCAAAAGAGGCAACCATACTGATTTTTAACGACATGAAAATTGGACGTAGATATCAAAAGGTCAAACACAATCTCAAATGAGTGAGTGGACTTAGATTTCCTAAGAATTCAGTAACAGTACAGTAGCCCGTAGAACATTAAAATCACGAAAAAGGTTACCGTTTGCCGTTGTGATATAGTTATTTATTACGAAATTATAGATACTTTAACCCAAGTTTTACAGATCGCAACCCGCCGTAACCTATATTTGTATATCTCCAAAGTTGATTTTATTTTTTTATTTATCGAGTTTTACCACATAGTTTACCTATTGTCGTATTCTACAGCTTAGTTTGATTGCCACAGATAAAAGTAAGACTATAAAAAGTAGCCATACACAGATTTAAGACCTGATGAAAATGGTTAGACTTTATCTGGTCTTAAATCTGTGTATGATCACTTTCCACAGTCTTACTATTATTAGTGGCAATCAAACAAAGCTCTAGAATACGACAATAGCTAAACCATGTAGTAAACCTTGAAAAATAAAAAAATATCAATTTTGGAGATATACAAATATAGGTTACGGCGGGTTGCGATCTGTAAAACTTAGGTTAAAGTATCTATAATTTCGTAATAAATAACTATATCACAATGGCAAACGGTAACCTTTTTGGTGATTTAAATGTTATACGGGCTACTGTACTATAAAGTCTGTCCAGAAATTTCGAGACTGTGACACGATTCGTAATACATCGGTCGTTAGTTAGAATTGAACTGTGTCAGCCACATAAGATACGCTATTATTAACAGCAGTGTATAGCAACCTATCTCAGTTTGTGTTTTTTTTTCTCACTAGGAGCCCTAGCAAGAAACCTTTAGGTATAGCCAGATAAGTGCAGTATAGCCCTGGGTAGATCAGCATCTTACTTTCATAACGTTATCGAACGATAGAAAGAAATAAAGCTATGGACATAAATGGAGGAGATCTAATAAAACCTAACCCTTAGGCCGCCTACGCACCGACAGATGCCTAGATTAGTGCCTGAGCCTAGATATGTAACCAAGTAAAACAAACGTTCACGAATGTTCGCAACCGGATTCACTGCGCGCTAGGTGCCTCGATACATCCAGGTTACTTACTACCTAGAATGTATCGTAGACGCGAGGCTTACTACCAAAGACCATGAGACCAAGGCTACTATCCTAGCGACTCACCTTCCAGTGCGGTCACCGTGTATCCCAGCAAGTAACCTGGATATATCTAGGCACATGTTGGTGCGTTCGCAGCCTTAAGTAACAGTAAAGTTAAAGGTGAGTATTGAAGAGGCGTACTTGATAGAAGCGCCTGCAAGTGGCTGGGTCAGCAAAATTGCCGTTGCCTTGGGTGCCTTCCGGGCAAACATACTCTTCGGCATCCTTATCCTTCGGCTGGCACCTCACTGGAAATAATTGATTGGACATTAGAACTTGTATAAGGTAGTATAGTATTTGTGCCATAGTTTTGTATGATAGGGTTCTTTAATCGTTAAGAGATATTGAAATTCGAGACAGTTTCAAACCTTTATTTCTTGTGAACTATAATATAATTACTGCTAATAATTACTTAGCTAAATTCGAGGTTCAAACCACAAAAACTACGGATGCTACAATATTACATCGCAAAATAAAGTCATTAAAAAAACTCAGAAAACTAAATTATCGGTAGTAAATTAATGTAACAACACAACAATTCTTAAAAATCATTTATCAATTTAAAAAATGTGCAAAAGCAAGGACAGCTCTTCTGATAAATTAAAACTTCTATACAAATACAAAAACTTGCACTAAAAGAGGCATATTGCGTACCTATTAAAAGTAGATTGTTAATACTTTTCACTGCGTTGTTATACCTAGATTTATACTTTTTTATTTTATTTTATACCTACCGATCACCTCTTTCAATCTTACCAACGCCTACTTTCGATTGTTAACGCTCTTTTTATTATTATTCTAATTGAAAGTGAAAGCATATTATAGCATATGTGGTGCTATTCTTCAATTAGGAATGATTCATAGCCGTACCCGTTAGACCAAACTTGTTACCAAAGGAAGTCACGATCTTCATCGTACTACTGACATAATCATAAACCTAATGTTCGTAACCGGTCTAGCAATAGTAGTTTGTTACACAAGGGATGTAAGTGAGCTATTACAGAACAAGATCCAATTTGGTGCCCGTGCGAGCGCAGCTCGCAAAGGGCGCTAATGGATCGAGTGCACCCGAGATATTTAGACGCCCGAGCGAGCGTAGCGAGCGAGGGCGAATATAGTTCGAGGGTGTAATAGCTACTTACAACCGAGGTAAGCATACTATTTTACATCATTCATGCGAGGTAAATTTATTAAAAATAAAAATAAAAACATTAAAACAAAAATAAAAATAAAACGTTAAAGGGTTATTTCATTGAAAACTCGTGGGGTTGATCAGACCATTAAACTGAACAACTTTCATTATGGGACCAACCTCGAAATCACGAAAAAAAATCAGCTGTTTTTGCATTGCAGAATTTAGCATACCCAGCTTGAACTGAAATTAAATGCCGCCATTTTCATTGTTTTTTTTTTCAGCCAAAAGTTTCGTCAGTTTATAATAAAAGAAAAGAGATTGGTTCACTAAGGAGTTTTAAATGCTTGAATTGTAAAGTAACTTTACAGTTAAAGCATTCACCATCCTTGAATTGTAAAGTGATTTGAAAATGGAACGTTCTATCTAAACAATGCACTGTGTTGCACATGCCAACTTACACAGCCTCATACTATATAAGTAAATCCTAGTTACCGAGCAAGTATGATGTAAAAGTCAAATATATATGAACGAATATAGCTGATTGTATAACATACAGTGACAACATTTAAGCGTCTGTATTTTTAAGCGCTTCTCTTAGATCTAGAGTAGGTGAAGTGTATTTTTTTTAAAAGAATAAAAAAAACTTATGTTGTTGTTGTAGACCATAAACTACTTATCCTTTCCACCCAATTCTTCAAAACTTGTCCGCAATTTTTCTGGTCACAGTTCTGACCTAACCTTAAGGAGCATTCCATACCGAAAGTCCTCAGATGTATTAATTTAATAAGTTGTTAATAGAAAAGTATTTTTAGGGTTACCTTTAGGTACCTTTTTAGGGTTCCGTAGCCTAAATGGCAAAAAACGGAACCCTTATAGATTCGTCATGTCTGTCTGTCTGTCTGTCTGTATGTCACAGCCACTTTATTCCGAAAGTATTAAGACTACACAGTTGAAACTTGGTAGGTAGATGTATTCTGTTAACCGCTTAACGAATTTAATACAAAAATAAGAAAAATAAAAGATTAAGGGGGGGCTCCCCATACATGGAACTGAAACTGAAAAAAATTTTTTTCATCAAACCAACACGTGTTGGGTGTTTATAGATAGGTCTTTAAAAATGACATTGAGGTTTCTAAGACAACTTTTTCTCAAAGTCAACCGTTTGAAAGATATTCACCGCCAAAGTGGTAAAATGTGTGTCCCCCCCCCCCCTTTAACTTTTGAAATAAGAGAGTGAAAAATCTAAAAAAAATATATGCTGTAGATCTTAATAAACACTTTCAACCAAAATTAGTTTGAACGAGATATAGTAATTAGTTTTTGAGATATAGCAGATTTTCCAAAACCGCAAATATAACTTTGTCATTCATACCAACACTGTGAAAAACAAAGTTATTTTTGCAGACAAAAAATGATAGGTGGTATTAAATATGGTATGGTATAAGGTAACTACGGAACCCTATGGCGCGTGGCCCGACACGCACTTGCCCGGTTTTTTTTAATAATGTCTCCTAAAGGAAATAAAATATAAAAAATTACATGAGTTTCGATCGGGTGAGATTATAACTTGAACTTATACCTGTACCTAATAGTACCTATATAGGTATTTAAATAAACGGACAATCGGACTAAAATACAACAAATCGTATTATCAAAGCTTTGTCATGACAACATTTTCCAAACAACACTTTTTGTTAAAAAAGACATGGAAAAAGAGTTCACTAAATAAGACAAAATAGATTAAACAAAATTCAGAATTTTGATAGTCCAATCTAAGTTAATGGTGTACTAAACACTCAATCTAACTCTAGCACAAATCCTGATTTACACAAGCTTGCACGTTGAGGTATTATACCTCCGTTAACGTATTGTAATACCAAGCCGTGCACCGTGCATACGAGTCTTTTAATGCGTTTAGTTTTCCACCAGTAATTTGCGCACTGTTGTCAGACAAATGCTATACCTAATCTTGTCTTTAAGCTACGTATATCATATCATAAAATGATGATGATGATGATGATGTCCTCTTATGCCTTGTCAGGGACTTATAAGGCTCTCAAAAAAATTATATGGCATCGCATTAATTATTCTACCCCCTAGTTACGTAAATATACCTATCAAGTGCACTTGCAAGGATGTGAATCTGCATTTTTTAAAAGGGTGAGCCCTTTATAAAATCTTTTTGTAGAGATGTTCAATTAGTAGGTGCTACCGATAACAGCTGTTTAACTTATTCGATAGATATGCGATGGGAATATTTTTTTGAAACACCTACTAGAGATAAAATCAAATTCCTGCAATTCGCGAATAACTGGCATGACTTGAATAGAAATTGCCATGGATTGAAATGCAATGGTAATCAATGACAGTGCTTTCGAACGAAATTGAGTATTGCCCACTTTGCGCACAAGTGCCAATGCCAATGCATACGCAGTTCAAACTAATGAAAAATATTTGAATGGAACCTTTTTTCGATAAATTTTTCAATAAATTTCGGTAAAGGCCACTTTAAACAATTTAACATTAAGTCGGTCACAAAAAAAATCTCATTAAAATTCTTTTGTCGCTTTGATAGTAACTTAGTGCACGTATTCAACTGTACAAAACCACAGTATACCTATATTAGTTTTTTACAAATTTCTAAACAATAGTACTACGACGTTCGATTGGTCTATCTTTCCCGTTTTTTATAAAAGTTTCTCGGGACTTCAGAAGATATACGTATAAATTGCTATGTTATTAAACAAAAATTTCTAAAGCTCTGACTATGACGTCAGTTGTAATAGAAGTAACTCGAAATTATTTTTGTGATTCTTCAAAACAAAGGTTTTTGTAGGTATATTACAATAACGCAGAAATTAAAATTAAAAGTACAAATAATAATGTTCTAGCAAGGACCACATTATTAAACTTTTAAGTCCCATACAAACAATATTTTCTCAAGAGATAAATCGAATGACCGTTTAATTACATTAAAATATTTAACATAATGGGGAAGAATCTTAATTGTCATCGTAACCTTTGAAAATTCCCATCATTGTGAAGTCAAAGACGCCAATTTCAAGGTTGTAGTCGAAACCACATTATTAGTGACAAAAAGACATCAACGCACATCGAAATCCGGTTACAATTTCCCACTATCCACACCTTCCGATTTAGGATTCCCGATTTAGGTCTTCGACAATATTTTTAGGTCTACATTTGTACAATTATGTATTCTGTGACTACATTGGACTTTAGAGACCCTTTATTCCAATCATTAGGATAGCATCAAAAGGTGTAGATAGCGGTAATAAACAAAATATTTCGATTTATTTTTGATAATGACAAGGTACCGGCTTTATTTTATCTTAGTTACGGCTAAAACTAACATAATCTTCTTAATAAGTCTATGAATATTTAATTGTACATAACTATTGTGAAGACCACCTTCGAATGCTTTGATTATTTTTATTCTTATATAAATATGTATAAATTAAATATTAAAACTTTTAATGATAAAATTATGATGAATTTTATTGCGAAATAACCTTCCTCGAACCAACTTGTTTGTTTTTAGGATATTAATATCTCGAACAGGTAGTTCAGTCAATATCCTCAATCAAACTACCGGTCGTACACCTTCAATGTCAAGTGAAAGAAAGGACGTGCTCGCAGAATAGCAATTAGCTATTAAAAATATTCGTGTCACATAACCAGTACTTTCTAAGTATGTAAACAATTACCCAGTAAATAAAAAAATGTAAGGAAACTCCCAACAGCGTAAACTTTTCTCACACTTTCACATTAGCATTATGGGTATATCTGCCAAACTCGAATTTAACATGCGAATAGCTTTCACTATATTTTGCGGTAACAGTTACGTTAACAAATTGATAGCCGTATTACTTGCATAAGATTAAGAATTACGCGTTAGTTACATTACATTAATGAATACGCACATTATCACGCAAATATTTCGTATAGTATTTAAAATACACTTTTTTAAGGTAAATGGGTTTTTGATTAACTAACCGTTTCCTAGAATTGCACAAATGAGAAGAATCGTCGTATATGGTAAGCTGGCCATGATAAGCGCTCCGTTCACTCGTACTCGCGACATGGCACCTTTCACCGTCGCGAACGCACTGGCGCTGTCTGCGCAGCGCCCGCGCAGCTAACTTCGTCGCTGCCACCAAAGAAGTCCCGTAGACGCGGCGCTGATATTGTTTAAGTCATTGGAAAAAGGACTCTATCTCAATAACAATTAGACATCGTATATTTTAGTTCCTTCAAAATTCCGCGGGACTCTCGTGTCATCGCCGCCGCCGACCTTCCAGCCGACCTCCACTGACGGCTTTCTCCTCAGATCCTCTGACACTGGCATAGGTACTTGATGCTAGACTTCGTTGACAATCGTAAGTTCGCGTAACATTGTGAGATAACATTACAATTAGCCTCTTATGGATCATCAAGGACAAAGCTCCTTCGATAAATGTCTATTTGTGGACTGAATTTCAAAAACCTTGACAGGGTGGAATGGAAGAGAAAGACGCACTGCACTGACCCCAAATAAAAATAAATTGGGATAAGGGTGGGGGTTAATGATGAAGGTATTTGTTAAACACATAAGAATAACATTTTCAGGTAAGTTTCAGTTTCGTGAAAGTTACCTCGTTGAATGCTATATTACCCTGCTACGGAAGACAAATGGTTACATGAAAGTATTATTACAGAAAATAAATAAAACCGGTCAAGAGCGAGTCGGATTTGCGCACCGAGGGTTCCGCACCATCATAATTGCACCATTAAACCACACTGCAGAGTAGAATAATAAAATTAATATTGCAGTTTTAGGTCAGCGCCATCTCTTGACCAATAGTGGAACTAATGTTAACTTTTTAGAAATTTGATCATTTCTAAAAAAGTGTGCTATATTGAGACATCGTTTTATTTTTCCTGTAATCTTTATATAAACTACTATCACATAGAATTATTTCAGATTTTTCTCTTTGCAAACTTCGGAGATAAGGGGGGGGGGGGGGGGAACGGTATATTTTTTTTAATATTTTTCATTATAAATCGAAAACTATGCGGCCTAAAACAAAAAAAAATGATTGGAATTGTGCGAACGGCGCTCTTTCTTAAGATACCCCACATGCCCTCGTAGCTCCACTTCAAATTTTTAAGACCCCTTTTCAGTCCCTGTTGTAAAAAAGATTTTTTTATTTATTTCTTATTTGCAAAATAGTTGGGCAAATGTCATCTCAAACTGTTCTAAATTTCAAGTTGATACCATTAGTAGTTCTCGAGATATTCAGCTGTGACAGACAGACAGACAGACTGAGTCACACCATAAGGGTTCCTATTTTACCATTTTGGTACGAAACCCTAAAAATAAAGATTATCGAATCGTCACTCAGACAATCGACTTTATAACCTCATTAGCAGCATCAGAAGCTTTGCGTAGGCACGTCCAATTTCGACTTCTGTAAAAAGTAGCTGAGGCCTTTTTCAAATTTAAGAATTCTAAACCAATATTTCCGTCGCGCTGACGGCGTCTAACAAAACGATTAAAACTTTTTCAGTTTTGGTTTTGGTTCGAAGTAAGATAAATTCGGTACGGTACGGTAATAATAAGCTTATGATCAACACACAAACATTTTTAATACTCCTGCTAGGATTCGAACCCGAAACATTTTGGTGCAGCAGACAGGATCAATCGCTACCGTTGCACTGAATCGGTTGTCCCTGGAAACGCTTCAGATACTAATCAATTATATTCAGCTACCAATTATTAGCACTTGGTCGGATTCGCAAAAGGTCGAAAACTCATTTTGCATTTAAAATTTATATTTATTTAATTAAATTATTTTCCATAAATTATTTTTATTAGGTTTAATAAAAACAACATTAAAAAATATTTCTCCCTTGTGGGAAACAATAATATATATAATAATATATACATAAATCCCATATTAGTGACAGACCATGACAACACAAAACATTTATAAGTGTCGGATTTCGAGAATAATTTAACTTCCTGACATAGGTATTTATATAAAAATATCCATTTTTTAGTTACTGGTAGATACATAAAAACATTTATTGTTTAATGAATTGAAAATTGTATTCATGTTATTGTCTGTACGGAATCCGGCGAAATGAGAATTCGACGTGTACGAAAAGTGTTTTCTAAGCGTCTTTTTTAAGATTACCGCCGCTCTACTAGGATTGCGTAAGTATATTATTTGCACAGTATATATACTTATTAGTTGGAAAAACTAATATTTATTCTCTGTTATTTGTTTTAAAAAAACATACAATTTGAGATAGGTACTTTTTAACGCGACGTCTACAGCCAGGGTTGCCAACTTTTTTTGCATCAAATATAGTGTTTTCATGATTATTAGTGTAAAAATATAGTAGATTAGCGAAAAAGTCCAAAAAATTATAGTAGGTAGGTTGCCGTTTTGTATGAAGGATTTTAAAGATGTTGCATGTTTCATACAAAAAGTTGCATGTTTCATACTTAAGAAGTACTATACATAATTTATTCAACAATCATAAACATAAGTGTTTAATCACAAAAATGATTATTCAATTACTTACTGTGCATTAAGTACAATTTTTTTTGTTGCTATTGTTTAATTTTTTCAAGTGAAAAAATAGCAGGAGTATTAAAAATATACAATAATATATTTTTTCAAAAAATATAGTCGGTGAGCCCTCAATATAGGTAGTAGGATACCAGTGGAGAAGGGTCCATACAAGCCGATTCCCATCGGCTTACCTTTTAAAATCCCACCCCATCGATCCATTATGCATATCATAACACTTTTGTAGAAAAGGCTTACCTTCACCATAATTTCACCCCTCGCCACTGTAGGATACTTTATTATATACTAGGGTTGGCAACCATATCTACAGCTCACAGAGCCACTAGTTACGTATTGTTCAATTTGTATAGGAATGAATGCGATAAAAAATCGGGTTGCACTCCGTGAGTGCCGGCAGAAGTGAAAACTTGAATATTAACGTTGTCATTTTTTTATATTTATTATATTTTAAATTATTTATTTCCTAATACTATACAGTCACACAATTCAATCAGTTTGTAATTAGAGAAAAATTCTAAAGATTTCGCGCCAGTGGCCTTTTTAGGGTTCCGTAGCCAAAATGGCAAAAAACGGAACCCTTATAGATTCGTCATGTCTGTCTGTCTGTCTGTCTGTCTGTCTGTCTGTCTGTCTGTCTGTCCGTCCGTATGTCACAGCCACTTTATTCCAAAAGTATTAGGACTACATAGTTGAAACTTAGCACGTAGGTGTATTCTGTAAACCGCTTTACGATTTTTAGACAAAAATTAAAAAAATAAAAGATTAAGGGGGGGCTCCCCATACATGGAACTGAAACTGAAAATATTTTTTTTCATCAAACTAATACTTGTGGGGTGTCTATAGATAGGTCTTTAAAAATGACATTGAGGTTCCTAAGACTAATTTTTTTTAAAGTCAACCGTTTGAAAGATATATGCCGCCAAAGTGGTAAAATGTGTGTCCCCCCCCTTTAACTTTTAAAGTAAGAGGGTGAAAAATCTAAAAAAAATATCAACTATAGATCTTAATAAACACTTTCAACGAAAATTGTTTTGAACGAGATACAGTAATTAGTTTTTGAGATATAGTACATTTTCAAAAACCGCAAATATAACTTTGTCATTCATACAAACACTGTGAAAAACAAAGTTATTTTTTCAGACGAAAAATGATAGCGGTATTAAAATATGGTATGGTATAATGTACCTACGGAACCCTACTGCGCGTGGCCCGACACGCACTTGGCCGGTTTTTTAATTTCTACATGCACGCATTCTACGATTTAAACTTATAGTCACAAAGTATAAATAAGTCTATCATTTCACCGAAGAGATCGCTGCTATTAGTTCCATTTTCAAAATTAGCGCGTTTCTGGTGACACAAGTGTTTACGTCTTAAAATGACGCGCCACCATTTTCAACGCGCCCCGTAGAAAGAGAGGGGCATACTTCCGCCGCCAGCTGTCTACTCTCTATCCGTCACATCCGTCTTACGCATTTTCGATCAGCCACGTGATTCTTACTGACGCGAGTTTAGTATTTTTTCCCCATTACAAAAAAGCGTACAAAAGGCCGCTGAAGAAGTTTTCACTTCAAAAAAATTTTTGAACGCAGTTCCATACCATTCCCTCTCTAAAAAGATTATTTTATTAACTGAAAAACAGTAAATAAAAAGCACTTTTAATCACTATTTTGGTGTTTGAATTTAGAATGCTGGGGTCCTATTGGACTTCGTTGTATGGAGACCTTTACAATTTTGGGTAGAGCAATGTCACTTGGCATGGAAGTTATATTGGACCAAACTGAGCTCAAAAAGCTCGTTAGCCACACGCGACTCCGCGTCAGAGGGGAGGGGGGAGGGGTCAAAGTACCAAACTCCCGGAGTTCGAAAAAAAAAATTCTAGTGGCCACATTTGAGATACAAAGTCAAGTTTGGTGTTGTTTTTGGATAATTCGATAAAGGCCAATTTATTGGGCATAACATTTTTGTAGGTATTCATAGAGAAAAATTACGTACCACCTAAAATTGTGTAAACCCAGTGTTAAATTATTTAAAAAAATTACATACTGACCCCTATATTTTCAGATTTTTATATAGAAGATAATAGAAAAAAAATTGTTACTAAAAGCCCATTTAATGTAAATTATAAAAACATAAACATCAAATAATTTAATTAGTCATAGTTACGTAAAAAAAATTGAACATACGTGCGGCCATTTTATTTTATTTATTATAAAAATCAACAACGCCATAAAGTACTTATAACTTAGGTATACATATAACAGTAGGTACTTAAGGTCAGTCCTTACTAAAATACGGTTAGTAGTTAGTACCTACTATTATAATTAGGTCCTTTCCTATGAAATTTATGTGTTATTCTCACACAAAGAACTTCATAACTTTTGTGATTTAAATTATTTATCAGTTGCTGCATATTACATTAAGTTATGACCATATAGCCGTCAACTATCAGCATAATTTGAAGTCTATATTTTATTTCCCTAGCATTAAAAAATACCTTGAATGTGACTCCTTTTTTGTTAGCGAAAATGACCACTCTATCTTGTAACTTGGAATGGAAAATGTTGGAAAACTTGTTAAAAAGTCTCCATACAAAACGTCAATTTCATGGGTAAGTAAACTAAAATATTATTTCCTATATATAAATCTGAAAGAAAGTTTGATTTTTTATTTGTTAGTTTGTCCACAATTTTCGCAAACGATTTTATACTAGCTTCCCGATGAGCTAGCCTTATGAGCTAGCTAGATTACGCCTTCACGTCGGAGCCGTTGCCTGGTGGTCCAAAACAGAGCAAAGCACCGTCATCAACAAGCTGCAGAAATTCCAATGATTGGCATGTTCTGCGATAACCGGTTGCATGCGAACTACCCCCACAGCCGCCCTAGAAGTAGCTCTGGATCTGGCACCCCTGGACCTGTTTATACAACAGGAAGCCTCCATGGCTGCTATAAGGCTTAATCACCTGGGTCTGTGGTACAACCAAGAGGGTCCTCACTCCACATTGTGGAATAATCTAGTGAAACATGAGCCATTAATCGCTGTCCCATGCGACAGGATCCCTAAACAATACATTTTCGAAAAGAAATACCAGATACAGTTAGTAGAAAGTGACCGAGATTACTCCGGCATACATGAAGTCCGAATTTATACGGACGGCTCCAAGATGGGGACTGGTACTGGAGCTGGAGTATTCTCACAATACCTAAATATCAAACTATCACAAGCATTATTAGGCCAACACAGTTCGATATTTCAATGCGAATGTGTTGCAATAATAAATGCCGCTACCACGGCCCTGTCTAGAGGTATGAAGGAACTAAACATCAGCATACTGACCGACAGTATGGCCGTCCTAACAGCACTGGAGGCCAACAAGATCAACTCCAGTATCGTCTACGAATGCCACCACGTTTTGGATCGTCTAGCATCCAACAACAAAGTAATCCTACAATGGGTTAAAGGGCATAGGAACGACGCCGCCAATGAGCTGGCTAGATGGGGATCTTCCACAATAGTGGCAGGAACTCCCGTTCAGCCAACTGCGCTCATGGGTAAGACAACGTACTCGTGCTGCACATTTTACTCGTTGGGTAGATCTAACAAGCTGTAGACAGTCCAAGTTGGCGATGACCGCAGTCTCGCCGCGGTTGACCTGTAGACTGCTCAGCCTTAATCGTCCAGACCTCCGAATAGTTGTAGGTACACTTACAGGTCACCTAGCTTTAAACCGACAACTATTCATCATGAATGCGACAGACAGTCCCCTATGTAGAGGATGCCTGGACGCAGAGGAAACAGCCGCCCACGTGATCCTGGAGTGCGTGGGTTTGGCCACACACCAGGCAGAAATCCTCAAAGACGTGAGGTCGCTCCTAGAAGCCTGTGAACGCCCCAGGAGGCTTCTGCGCTTCTGGAAGGAGCTGGGATGGCTTGACTAGCCACACCATGCTGTGTTCACGCATAACGGACCAAATGGGAGTCTAAATGCGGAGAAAAGAGCCCATCACCAATACCAATACCCCTTCACGTCTAACTACTCAACCGACATTTTTGAATTTTAGGGTCTGCTTTCTCATCTCTTCATAGATAAATTTGAATCCCTGTGTTGTATAATATTGGGGTACGCTATCCATGCCTCAAAGGCGGTTTTTTTGCCACTCCCGTTAAACGAAGATTGTATTGCACTCATTCAACTTAGTAAGTAGGTAAAAGGAACAACACCAGAACGTGTTTATCAGGACCAAAAATTAAAAAAATAATTTATTTTATAATCACCTAAACACGAAGCTATTGTGTGGTAGGCCAGACATTGCTGTGATTTCCCAGTGCCAATGTACACCCACTCTTTATCAGTTAAAATGGTTATGCTCTAATAGCAGTGGGTTGATAACAGGTGATATGATATAGAGCTTCTGTTTGCTTCTTCGAAAGAAGAAAGTTTACTCATCATTTCGGGCTTTTTGTGTTTTCATTATCTATGTAATATACCTTGGGTGGCATTCTTAGGCTAGATTTTTTTGTATGTACTTATCCCAAACTACCTATATGTCCCGACACATTTGATAGTTCTCGCAACAGAAAGGAGCAAAAAACATTAGCTGCATAATCGCCGAAGGTTTTTGATAGCCAGGATAGTTGGGTTCCGCGTATGAACTATAGCAGAACCATCGAATATTTTTGCTGTCACGACAGGAGCTGATGCAAGACTTGTTTTTTTTTTTTTTTTTTTTTTTTTTTTTTTTATTCTTCAAATTTTGTGTGACATTTGAGCAAATCTGACTTTACGCCAGATCTAAGTGTCCCCATGGTCGATAGAGCCGGTGGACTACTTTGGTCTTTTATCTGTTAATAGCGATCGCCCGCGACTTCGTCTGCGTGGTCAATTATTTCTCTATCCTTTGGAAACAGTACTTTTTTCAGGATGAAAGGTATGCTATGACTTTCTCTGTACCCCTGACAACGAGTATACTTTACAAAACTTCATGATGATAGGTTGAGTTTGAGTAGTTAAGACGTGAAGGCGTAAATTTAGCTAGCTCATAAAGATAGCTCATCGGAAAGCTAGTATAAAATCGTTTGAAAAAGCAAATAAGCAAACTTACTTTCAGATTTATAATATTAGCACAAAGTATATAATAGTATTTTAAATAGTGCCCCAAACTAAGTTTCATCAAAATCGGCCCACAAACTAAAAATTTGGCCGCCATCTTAGATTTTTGATATTCTTAATATTGCATCGCTGTTTTCTTTTAAAAATGGTGTCCCAAACCAATTTTCATCGAAATCGGCCCAAAAACAAAAAAGCTGGCCGCCATCTTGGATTTTTCATATTTATAACATTTCGTTGCTGTTTTCTTGTCAAAATAGTACAAAAAACCGACTATCATCAAAATCGGCCCAAATACAAAAAATTTGGCTGTTATCTTGGATTTTTCATATTTTTAACATTGCGTTACTGTTTTCTTGTCAAAATAGTACAAAAAAAAAAGAGTTTCATCGAAATCGGCCCACAAACAAAAAAGTTAGCCGCCATTTTGGACTGTTGACATACTAAACATTGCGTTGCTGTTTTCTTGTCAAAATAGTACCAAAAACCAAGTTTCATCAAAATCGGCCCATAAACAAAAAAGTTGGCCGCTATCGTATATTTTTGACATTTTTAATATTGCTTTACTGTTTTCTTTTAAACATAGTGCCCAAACCGAGTTTCATCGAATTCGGCCCAATAACAAAAAAGTTGGCTGCCATCTTTGTATTTTTTTACAATATTAACTGGTTTCCGAACCCTGCGTGTCAAGTAAATTTTGTGACAACCCTTCCGCTTTTGCGTAAAACTACGTGCTACGTACGTTGGGGGCTGGGGGTGCTAGAGTCATCGAACGAATTCATTCATAATTCTGAAGTAGTTTGAGAATTCTCAGGATGTTGTTTTCATACTTCTATTGCATTTTTTGGATTTCTTAATTATAATGCACTTCAATAGCACTTATTTTGTTTAAAATTATTAACTACCTTTATTTTAATTTCAAAATTTACGTGACATATCAAGAAAAGAGTTATAAAATAAATATTTTATTAGGACGGATAAATATCCGCCCTTTTGGATAAAAACTCGGGTAAAATAGGATATTAATTGAGTTTTTATCCATTTTGAGTTTTTATCCGGTCAAAAACCCATCACTAGCCATGACAGATTAAGACAACATGTGATTGGCTGTAATGGACTTTGGTTCTTATCATAGACATTGGAATATTAACTTTATGGTTCTTATGATTTGAAACGCGTGTGTGACTTAGGTTGGAATGAAAAAATCTGACTGTTTGCCGCCATCTTCGATTATTGACATTTTTAATATTGCGTTGCTGTTTTCTTTTAAAAATAGTGCCCCAAACAAAGTTTCATTTAAATCGGCCCAAAAAAAAGTTAGCCGCCATCGTTGACTTTTCATATTTTTAACATTACGTTGCTGTTTTCTTGTCATAATAGTACATAAAACCGAGTTTAATCGAAATCAGTCCACAAACAAAACAGTTTGCCGCCATCTTGCATTTTTATCATTTTTAACATTGCGTTGCGCTGTTTTCTTGTCAAAATAGTACAAAAAACTGAGTTTCATCGAAATGAGCCCACAAACAAAAAATATGGCCGCCATCTTTGATTTTCCATATCTTTAATATTGCGTTGCTGTTTTCTTGTCAAAAAGTACAAAAAACCGAGTTTCATCGAAATCTGTTCACAAAAAAAAAGTTTGGCCACCATCTTTGATTTTTAGACATTTTTAATATTGCCTTGCTGTTTTCTTGTCAAAATAGTACAAAAGAACCGAGTTTCATCGAAATGGCCCAAAACAAAAAAGTTGGCCGCTATCTTGGATTTTGATATTTTTAACATTGCGTTGCTGTTTTCTTGTCTAAATAGTACCAAAAACCGAGTTTCATCGAAATCAGCTCACAAACAAAAAGTTTGGCCACCATCTTAGATTTTTGTCATTTTTAATATTGCTTTGCTGTTTTCTTGTCAAAATAGTACAAAAGAACCGAGTTTCATCGAAATGGCCCAAAAACAAAAAAGTTGGCCGCTATCTTGGATTTTGATATTTTTAAAATTGCGTTGCTGTTTTCTTGTCTAAATAGTACCAAAAACCAAGTTTCATCGAAATCGGCTCACAAACAAAAAGTTTGGCCGCCATCTTAGCTTTTTGGCATTTTTAATATTGCTTTGCTGTTTTCTTGTCAAAATAGTACTAAAAACCGAGTTTCATCGAAATCCGCTCACAAACAAAAAGGTTGGCTGCCATGTTAGATTTTAACATTTTTAATATTGCGTTGCTGTTTTCTTTTAAAAATAGTGCCCCAAACAAAGTTTCATCGAAATCGGGCCAAAACAAAGTTGGCCGCCATCGTTGATTTTTCATATTTATAACATTGCGTTGCTGTTTTCTTGTCTAAATAGTACCAAAAACAGAGTTTCATCGAAATCGACTCACAAACAAAAAGTTTGGCCGCCATCTTAGATTTTTGTCATTTTTAATATTGCTTTGCTGTTTTCTTGTCAAAATAGTACAAAAAACTGAGTTTCATCGAAATCGGCCCAAAAACAAGAAAGTTAGCCGCCATCTTTGATTTTTCATATTTTTAAGATTGCGTTGCTGTTTTCGTGTCAAAATAGTACATAAACCGAGTATTATCGAAATCAGCCCACAAACAAAAAAGTTTGCCACCATCTTGCATTTTTATCATTTTTAACATTGCGTTGCGCTGTTTTCCTGTGAAAATAGTACAAAAAACAGAGTTTCATCGAAGTGGGCCCATAAACAAAAAAGATGACCGCCAAGATGGCGGTCATCTTGGATTTTTGACATTTTTAATATTGCTCTGCTGTTTTCTTTTAAAAATAGTGCCCTAAACAAAGTTTCATCGAAATCGGCCCAAAAACAAAAAAGTTAGCCGCTATCTTGGATTATGCGGTGGTATTATCTCCTACTGAAAAAACAGTTCATCGTAAATAGGTTCTCCCTCTCCATAAGTCGGCCAGCATACCCTGGTCAACACACTTGCGATGGTAATCACGTCGTTAACAAGGGACTTGTGGGCGATGAAACGACACCATTTAGCCTAGGGACCAGACCTCAATGTGCGCTTGTTATATGTTGCCAGGTACAGTTATCATCGTGGTTGGTTTAGTAGCGGGAGCGGGGCCTCACGTGGGACCAAAACTAGTGTTTAGAAACAGGTCTAAATATATTTATCCGCCATTTATGGTAAATATCCGACAAAAATGGAAAAATACGGATAGTTATCCATTTTTGATAAAAATCCGAGTTTTTTACCTTTTGAGTTTTTATCCACTGCCCATCACTAAATCTGTCAATTTTCATCCTTAAATTCTTTGGGAAGCCGTGGACTTAGACCAGCTGCCGGACCACCTAACTCTCTCGCTTTGACTCTGGCTTTGGTTTATGACGTCAGTGCACTGTCCGTCCTTGTCATCGTGTTATGATATGACAAGGATGGATATAGTCTAGCTATCGCTCTGGCTAAAGCTTTGAGTTAGGCGGTATGGCCCCAGATTGAAATATATCAAAATAACCGCATTTATTTGCTGAACAAGAAACAATAAAAAAACTTGAAAACGTTGGTACTGGACGGCGAGTTTGATATCTACCGACACAAATGTATACTGTGGTGATCGATGACTTGGCGATTGACCTGAATGCACCCAAAAACCATGTTTCTAATCTATTTCTGAACGACACTCATGCCGGCCGACGTGTAAATGTCAACTTGACGTTTCAACTGTCATCGTTGCGAGTTTTCGTGGTTTGGATGTGTTGATTTTCATAAAAATTAAATAGTTACAAAAATAGCTGATAATTAAAGAATAATCTAAGCTAAATATTATAGTGAATGGCATCAATTATATCTTCAACATGACTTCCTTGCGAGAACGACAGCTAAGTAATTACAAATTACATTTTCCTTCACGTCAATTTACTTTCTCAGCTGTAGTCTTAAAATAATACCTAATTGTTTGTATGAATTTTACAGATGCTCTAAAGCAAATGCTTAATTTGAATCAACCTATTACAAAGAGTATAGCAAATGAACCAACTTGGAAAGTCCTGATATATGACAGAGTTGGTCAAGATATAATTTCTCCACTAATATCAATCAAAGAACTGAGGGAACTAGGTGTGACTTTGCATGTGTAAGTACTTCTTAGTTACTTGTTTACAATATGGATACATTCTCCATAACTAACAAATGGTATCCTTAAATTGCAATTAAAAGGCAATGTTTTCTTTTAGCCAACTTCATTCAGATAGAGATCCAATACCTGAGGTGCCAGCAGTCTATTTCTGTGCCCCAACAGAAGAAAATCTTGGCAGGATCTGCCAAGATCTCGACAATGGAATATACGATCTTTACCACCTTAACTTCATATCACCCATAACAAGGCAAAAACTTGAAGATTTGGCGGCGTCCGCCATCCAGTCCAACTCTGCTGTGAACATCCAAAAAGTTTATGATCAATATCTTAACTTCATTTGTTTGGAAGATGATCTATTTATTATGAAACACCAACAATCAGATTTGTTATCTTATTACGGTAAGAATTTAAAAAAAAAAATGTTTTCCCAGCACACATTTTTACATTTTGCATAGTTGTTTTATGTTAATTACTATGTATTAGTACAAAAATAATAATTCTTTTTTATTTTTTTGTCCTAGAACAATCATTATTCAAATACAGAGTCAAAACTAATTTTTATTGTACTTATTCAGCATTGTTCGTGATGAATTTTAACTTTTTAACTTAATCAAATTTCATGATCAGATTTTCCTTTTTCCAGCAATAAATAAAGGAGATACCAAAGACACTGAAATGGAAGCAATCATGGATAATATAGTGGAAAGTTTATTTTCAGTATTTGTTACACTAGGTAAGAAAACTTTTTTCCAATATTCACTGAAATAAAACACATTTTAGAGTTAGACTATTTAAAAACCTATTAATTTAAAATGTGTATCTTACAGGTAATGTTCCAATAATAAGAAGCAGTAAAGGAAATGCTGCAGAAATGGTAGCAAAAAAACTAGATAAAAAATTGAGGGAAAACTTATGGGATGCAAGAAACAATTTGTTTCACGGCAACACTGGCCAAGGAGGTTCTTTCAGTTTCACACGGCCTATGCTCATTTTGTTAGATAGGAATGTTGATATGGCTACTCCGTTACATCACACATGGACATACCAGGCGCTTGCACATGATGTGCTGGATTTGTCACTGAACAGGTATAGTAGACAACTGCTGTTTATTGTTAGAATCTAGTTTGCTGTACAAAGTTATTATTATTAATGATTATTTTATTATTTATTATTATGTTTTAAATAAATAGCATATTTTACTAATGTGTTACAGAGCTATGGTTCCGGAAAACACCAGTACAGCAGTATCAGGGCAGAAAGTAAAGACCCGTGTATGTGACTTGGACTCAAGAGATCCCCTTTGGGTGGAGCACAAAGGCAGTCCATTTCCTACAGTTGCAGAGGCTATACAAGAAGACTTAGATAAATACAGGTGAAGTATATTTGCATGTCATACAGTTTAAATGAATTTGGGACTTCTTTCTAAAACATGCCTTACAATGAATTTCATAAGGTCTGAAGTTGAATGCATTATTTTGATGACAACCTGGGCCCTATTAAATAAACATGCTAATTTGTCACCTGTCATGACAATTGTACATCCATTGCATCAACCAATTTGAAAATAGGACAAACTACTCATAGCTACACCGCAATGTAAACCAAATTATCATGACAATTGACAAATTGTCACCATTATTAAATAGGGCCATGGGTGCAATGATGCGTTCACACAATCACTTATGTCTGTGTGAAAAAAGTCTGGAACGGGTGGTAGGAAAATATAGACGATTCAAAAGTACTTAATAATTAAGTTTATTTGAATAAAGCTTATTTTGACTTTGACTTTGATGAACGATTACTAGAGTGTGATTGTGGATGATGGTAATGGATGAATTGGTTCAACAGTTAAGGTGTCAAAACTTATCGAACAAACAGGCTGATACTGTGCATTTATTATTTTAGTATGGATTACACTGACCGACAACCAACATCGGCAAATGTGTGCAGAAACCATAAAACTACTGTTTGTTTTTTGAGATTCACACTCACTTTAATATTTACATCCCCATAGGAGTTCGGAAGCTGAGGTGAAGAAGCTCAAAAGTTCCATGGGCCTGGACGCTGACAGTGATCTAGCCCTGAGTCTGGTCAGCGACAACACCCAACGACTAACCAGTGCCGTCAACTCCCTGCCACAACTTATGGAGAAGAAACGCCTTATTGATATGCATACTACTATCGCAACAGGTAAAGGAATTTTCTTAGCATGGCACTAAAGAGCTATTTATAAATTAATTAATTGTTTATAGGGTATAGTTATTACCGAATTGTTCATAAGGTAGTTATTAACTAATTGTTCATAAGGTGTTTTTTAATACTACATATAATAATGTAGAAATTATGGTTTGGAATAACTGTAAAATCAAATCAATGTTGTTAGACAGTTTAGGCTGATCACAGGCTCTTATAAAGGTTATAAGCTACGCCATCGCTACGCAACACACAACATGAAAAAACATTGAGATCTAAGGGGCTGTCTCCATGAGTGAGAGAATCGCCGACGATGTTATCGTCGTGCCTCGTATTTCTATACACTCTGCGTGTCTGTCTACACACGGCGATATTATCGCGTCGATAGTTGTATGGAAATACGAAACATCTTCGCGATTCTCTCGCTCGTGGAGACAGCCCCTAATTTAAATGCTTGCACTGTTTTTTTTATTCTAGCTATACTGAACGCTATCAAGTCGAGAAGATTAGACTCGTTCTTTGAATTAGAAGAGAAAATAATGAGTAAAAGCAGCAGTGTTGAAAGCAAAGCTGTTATGGATTTAATAGCGGACCCTAGTGCGGGGACCGAAGAAGATAAGATGCGTCTGTTCATCATTTACTATCTGTGCACGTCACAATTACCTGATGACGAATATAAAAAGTTTGAGACAGCACTACAGACTGCTAACTGTGACGTCAAACCTATGACGTATATGAGAAGATTAAAGTAAGCGTTCAATTTAATATTGTTAAGAATAAATGCAATTTTTACTGCAGATCTATACACGCTTAACAGATTATAACAAGATGTGCAAAAAGCAGTCCTGATCCTGAATCTACTCTATGGTCTATTTCTGATAGTAAAAAATGATTGTTTGCTTTGCAGAGGTTTCACAAAAATGTCCAGTCAGTACGAAGGAGGGGGGACAAAAACTGTTTCCATGTTTTCTAAGCTGGTGTCACAAGGTTCTTCTTTTGTGATGGAGGGAGTAAAGAATTTAGTAGTGAAGAAACATGTAAGTGACTATCAAATACGTAATTGTACTGTATTAAATAACGATATATTTAAGTTTGTAAATACCGTAACTTATTTCTGTTAAAGCTGATAAGTTTCATGTGCCCATTCTTGTAAGCTAAAAATGTCTAGAATGGGTGGTAGGAAAATTAATACAGTTGACGATTCCAAAGTCCTTCGATTTTAAGTTTATTTTATAAAAGATATTTGACTCGACTTTGAAATATCTCGATATGGTCTGTCCCCACATATCTGGGCCGTGGCCGGGCCGGAACGTGTCAGGAGCCCAAGTTACGTTGGTCGTTTAAGATTCTGTATGAAAAACAAATATACGTTGAGCTCCGTCATCGGCATCGGCGACTTCGTTCAGGATCTGGAGTTCAAAATACATTGGTCCTTTATGTAGAACCGTAGAACATAGAAACTCCCATTATAGCTTGTGCCCCTGACACGTCCCGGCCCGGCCACGGCCCAGATATGTGGGGAGGGGACAGACCTTAAGTAATTCGCGTCGCACTGACAGTTAACTGTATAAGCTCGGCAACATACAGACAGAATCCCGAAGAATATAATGTATGAAAAATCCGTACGGAAAAATCCCGCATGTGTGTAGTAGGGCCATAGATCTGTATGGATTAGCTGCGTTCGGAATTACGTATGTAAGTTATTCTGTCTGTATGTGGCCACTTTAACCCGTACAGACAAAGAAAATTTGTAAATGGCGGCCACATTATTATGTGTGAGTGTGATAGCATGACCGTCAGCCGCCACTTACAGATTGTTTCTTTGTCTGCACGGGTTATACCGCCCTCAATCACGATCTGCGTGGCACTGAACGATGAATTCGTCGGTGACGAACGCAAGCACTAGCTAGAGTCTAGTGTTTGCGTTCGTCACTGACGAAGTCTAGTGACTAGACCGCGCGCGGACGGTCCTCATCGCACTGATTCAGGCTTAACTTTGTGCCGCAGAAACTCTCCGTGAGTCGCATCGTAGAATCAGATATATAGTCTATTAAGAAACTCGTGAAACGGAACTAAATTATTTTTACTACTAGCTTTCGCCCGCGACTTCGTGTGGACATTCGGAAAGTCCCTAAGGAACCTTTTACCGGGATAAAAAGTATCCTGTTTTAATCTAGGCTATAAACTATCTGGGTGTCAAATTTCATCCAAATCAAAACCGTTTTCGCGTGATTGAGGAACAAACATTCAAACCCACAAACTTTCACATTTATAATATTAGTAGGAAGTAGGATAATAGCTACCCGGGGGCACACCAAAAATATAAATAAATCCCCCACTAATTTCATGAGTTTCTTGAGAGACTGTAACTAGTTTCTCCTATACGGTGTCTAGACTATACAATGTGTTAATGAATTAACGCAAAATGAGAAAACCGTTTCTTCGGACCATCAAACTGAACAACTTTTACTATGGGACCAACTCTGAAATCGCGAAAACGTAATCAGCTGTTTCATACAAAAATTAATAACGAAAATATAAAAATGTATGAAGCAGCTGATTTTTTTTCGCGATTTCAGAGTTGGTCCCATAGTAAAAGTTGCAAGTTCGAAGCAACAATTTTTGCGCTAATTCATTAACACGTTGCACGTAGCACGTTTTCTGTGGGTAAAGGCACAGAATTGATAATAGTACTAGCGTACAGAAGTTGCACTCTGCAAAATAGTTTAAATAAATTGCGACTCTTGGTCCGACACAATAAAGTGCAATTCAGGTCGCACAGCGCTCCCTTCGCTCCAAAATATGCACATAGTAGTTGCCTCTCCTTCTATCGCGTAGGTATTATCTTTTCTGTCGTATGAAATTTGTCCTCTTAGAGGACGCCGAGCTTTTCATACCCGTGCGCGGAGTGACAGAGCCTTAGTATAGGTATCAAAATCATAACTGTTCCGTAGAAACTCCCCGTGAGTCGCACCGTGGAGGCGGCGTTGAGTGGCGCGGGCGGCGGCGGCGAGGCGAGCTCGGAGCTGACGTGGCTGGACCCGCGCGCCGCGCGCACCGACGCGGCCGCGCGTGCCCGCGCCGCGCGCCACCCGCCGCCCACCGACGCCGTCGTGTTCCTCGTCGGCGGCGGCAACTACATCGAGTACCACAACCTTATCGACTTCGCCAAGGTGAGATTAGTACGTGAGGCGTCATGTAAAGAGAGCGCTGATGAGTGCCTCGAAGGTAAACGAAAATGTACCTTATGTCTTTAGATAACAGTATAGATTTCTCCATCATTTGCTTGTTGTTCGACGCTCTTTTTACGTGACCACACCCCGGACCATAGACATAGAAAATTTTTCGCTGCGTTCAAGAAGACCAACAAAGCGTGGAAAAGAGAAGTTAACATCATACGGACACGGTCTATGTAAAAACGAGACAAAGGATCAAGTGACATGTGCCAACATTTTTTACAGTAAGAGCCCCTAGCGTCCCGCCTAGCAAATAAGCAATCACAGTTTGTTTAAAATATTTTTTAATCTTAATTAGAATTTAAAATAAAGGTATCGTGGAGCTATGGTGTCTTCTGCTCTAAGTAATTGTGATGTGACAAAAAGAAACAATCTAAGTAATGACACTTTTCAAAGGTAAATAAGATATTGCCACACATTTCTCTAAAACCAAATTTTGCTACATTTATTCGTTTATCGGCAAAGAAAACAGTATAGAACATAGTTTATTAACTTTCTTTGCCATAATATAGTCATATTTTATGAATCTAAGTCATATTTTACGTATCTCATATAAAATGTATGGATTCGTTTTCGGATCACCTGTTTATTGACTATGTTGTTCTTTGACATTCTATTTCTATGCCCCGGACAGTCCATACGACCGCGCCATTAAAAACAGATGACGTCAGATGAGGTTTTTGTACACGTGCAATTGTGTAAGTCTAGGGCTACTGTGCAGTTTGTACTGTATGAGCGGCGTTCAATTCAAGAATCTTATATTCATATTGTTCAATTCACGACCGACCCGTGGTCACACCATTTTACCACACCGGTGTGACTACGGGGTTTTTTCCCTTAGTCACACCGGTGTGACTACGGGGAATTTATCCCGACCCGTGGTCACACCAACACACCCTTGACCAAATTTGCTTCTGTAACCCTAATTGACTGAATATAAAAATATTTATCTTCTTTAAATTACTTTACCAAAGTACCAGGGTAGCATAGATTTAGAGGAGGTTAACGCGAAGCTGAAGGAGTTTTATAGGCCCATCTATACTTTATCTCTGTCGCTCTCGCGCCAATTTATCTCAAATCTCAAGTCTCAAAAAATTTATTTGTTAGTATTACGAAAATGTAAAAATAAAATAAAAAGCTGCTAAAAATATAGAAGCTGGTACTTTGATGACGTATTGTTTTACGAAAAAAAGTCAACTTTCTTTGTAATTTTTCATGTCAAGGGTGAGTCGGTGTGACCACGATTAAAAAGAATCCCCGTAGTCACACTGGTGTGGTAAAACGGTGTGACCACGGGTCGGTCGCCGACAAACACGACTAAAAAGTTACGCCGTATTGCTTTGAATATCAAAATAAGTTGACGTTGACAAACACGACGGCATACGAACTCTCGGGGTGGGGTGAGGTCACATACCATACAACTAGAAATCTTTGCATACAACAAGTACTTAGCGGGTGAGGTAATTGATTCTGGGGCGGGGTGGAGTAACCTTCCTGTACGGTAGTACTTTATTCTGTGACGTGACGCTATAAATACCGACACGACAGCTGACATTTTACAGTCCACCTTAGTAAGGCGGCCTTACATCTTGCCTTATCACTGTCATAATGTCACAGTGAGAACTTGCACTTACATACAACACTGTTTCTTTCGCCTTCTTCATGATTGTTTCACACATGCGTGGATGCTTGCAACCTTCGCTACATACATACAAATTATATTTATGAAAGCTTTGAATATTTTATTTATTCATAGTAAGTATCAAACTGTGAAAAATAATGACAAAAGTCGGTCGTACGAGGTTTAAATAAACAATTGGAATCAATCATGTTCCATTAATGTCAATAACAGAGGAGGATGATTCAATCAATTATTCATTGTAGAATAGTGGTGTTAATGTTTTCGTTCTTGGTTGCAATTTATTTGGGTGTTATTTTAATAAAATGCACTATTTACATTAAATAAAAAAGAACAAGCTCTCTTAATTTAGATATCTCTTTCGTTTGTGTTTGAGTAAGAACCTTACAATTCTGATTATACCTACTGTGTTATTTTCTAGTCATCATACAAATTTTAACGATGTGTTCAGTCCATAAAACTAAACAACTTTGTCTAAGAAATATAGGGTCGAAAGTTTTGAATTTCTATACAAATCAGAGATGTGGTCAGTTTAGTTACGGATGGCCAACATTTTATGGTTTATTTCATTCGACACATGTTTCGAACACTTCCTTAAGGCCCCTATATACCTCAAAGTGGCACCCTCATCACACCCCGGATACTCCATACAACCGCGCCATTATAAACAGATGACGTTTTTGTACACGCGCAACTGTGTGTAAGTCTATAGGGCGGCATACAGTACTAACTGCACGGTAGTGCAGTTTGTACTGTATGAGCGGCGTTCAATTCATAATTCGATCTTTTTGGTAAATAAAGTTATGATGACGCATTGCTTTGAATATCAAAATAAGTTGACAGTTGACAAACACGACTAAAAAGTTACGACACATACATTGCTTTGAATATCAAAATAAGTTGACGTTGACAAACACGACTAAGCGAGCACACGATTCGGCACCAAGTTCGGCACTCAACTCGCGGGGTGGGGTTAGGTAATTGATTCTGGGGCGGGGCGGAGTGTCCTTTCTGTACGGCACTTAAATCTATTCTGTGATTCTATGCCCCCATCTTAAATTGATTGCTCGCAAAGAGCAAAAAGTACTACTACATATTACTATATTTTACTGAGGTTATTGTTTGTAAATAAACTATAGAACCTTAGCTTCAATTTTTACAGAATTTTCGATACAATGGTTTCGATTCGGTTGGCAACGACTTAACTAAATTGACAGGATTAAACTAAATTTAATTTTCCATCCTTTTGGTATCGAAAAGACAAGAACAGGATGCTAAAATTATGTTTAGTCCTGAAATAAAACAATTTTTAACGGATACTAGCGCGGTTTTATTGAAAGCACTTTGGTAATTAGTTGGTATTTGGTTTGATTTTTGGTTTTCCCGACGTTTCGGCAACTTTGCAGCTGCCGTGGTCACGGGGGACTGAAGCTACCCGTGAGTCTACCCTCAAGTGATGAATTTTTTTAGACGTTCAGAAATTAAAATTTTAACAAAATTTTTAAATGTTTTATGTTGATTTATAATTTAATTTTATGAATTATTTAGTGCTAAAAAGAGAGAGAATCTACTGAAGCTACCACCATTTCATAAAATTGGGAGGCCCCTCCAAGAAAGAAATGGCGAAAGAAAACTTGGAGAGGAAAACCGACCTCCGTCTTTTATATTAATTTATTTATTTGCAAAAGGAACTAACTGTATCATTAGATCTTACAGTGTGTGTGAGGGGCTTAAGCTTGTGAATGATGGGGTCCCAAGCTGGTGGAATTTTCCAACCATCATCTCTATTGAAATTAGGGTATTTATTTATTTCGATAGCCTCGCGGAGCATTCTAGGAATAAATCTACGTTCCCTAGCAAGGATTTGGGGTTTGTCAAATCTAATATAATGGTTGGGCCTCTCAAAGGCGTGTTCACTCACTGCAGACTTGTTATCGCGCCTATGTTTCATGTCAGCTATATGTTCTTTGACGCGGGTCCCTATGCTTCTCTTTGTTTGCCCGATATTGGTATTTGGTAAAATCAAACCAAATACCAACTAATTACCAAAGTGCTTTCAATAAAACCGCGCTAGTATCCGTTAAAAATTGTTTTATTTCATGTCTAGTGAGCGCGTAAGCTTGAGAAGTGAATATGTTTAGTCCTGTCAATTTAGTTTAGTTGTACCAACCTTTAATTAAGATGAGGGCGCCACTTGAGCCTTTATGTTTGGATGATGACTAAAAAATAACTTTGTATTTGTATAAGTATTCAGTTAAAAATAATGGTGTTTTTGTTTTCAGCAACAAGCGTCTAACGGCACTCCTAGGAAAATCATCTATGGATCCACAACTCTGCCTAACGCGTCGCAATTTTTAAAACAACTTTCCCTCTTAGGAGAGGAGATCCAGTGAACATTCCCATCTCAATGTATAATAATTATATGATATTATAAATTATTGCTAAGTATATATATTTACCATCGGATTATGATTTGTATAATATTATTAGGTATACGGTGGACAATGAAACATGTTTCAACAAGTTGGCATTTTATTTACAATGACATTGAAAATATAGCTAACATCTAATACACTACTAATAATTTTTGATTGTTTTGAACAAGAAGTATAAAATCTAAATCACAAGAGTAGTATTTTAACAGTATCAGATTTCAAAACATGAACAATACGAAGCTTCATAAAGTTCTCGAAATAGCAAAATTTTCAAACGCAATATTGAAACACAACGAAATGTTTTTAATTGTTATATGATAAACATACACTTTGAGATGTCCTGAAATAATTCCAAACCCAGCCCTTAAACTATTGTGCTTATTTAAAAACTAAACTGTATACTTAATTAATTATTAAAACGCGTAATGAATAACCCTCGAAAAATAGCTAATGTGTTAGGTATTATCCTAATATTAAACGTTATATTGATAAAGAAAATAAAATATTTAAGTGAACAAGGAACTTGAACATCTTAACTCTTCGTGAACAGGTGTAAAATAACTATTGCTGACGGATAAAATTATTCGTTTATTTTAAAACTTCTGATTAGATATAGTAAACATAATTCTTATAAGTAAGTATATCTATCACGGATCATGATATGGATTTGGCACAGTGAATAAAACAAAGTCTGGCTTATGAGAGATGTGCGTCATTAAATATTTTGTCAAAGTAGCTCTGTCAGAAATGACATTTGAAACAACCAAATAAACGATTTTATGGCAGTCACTTGTGGCGTCATTAGTTTCTCAGTATCCATCCCCATTGACACCACACGTGTCTAAAATATATGCTACATCTTTTGATCTTACTTCTTCTTACTTTAACAAGCTGGTTATTTTATCTACCCTCATTTCTTAGGCCGTGTATACATTGGGAAGTGACAAGTCGTGAGAGGCGGTGGAGGATAACTGGATGACAGTTATCCCCCTTCCGAACACTAGGGAGGAATGAGGGGCGTTCGCTCCGAGGCCTCCTTCTGTGAGGACATCTCACAGAAGGAGGCCTCGGAGCGAACCCGTGAGGCAGACGCCCCTCATTCCCCCCTAGTCCTCGGAAGGGGGATAACTGTCATCCAGTTATCCTCCAAGTGTCGGGCCCGGTAGGGCGCCAACACCAGGACCACACAGTGCGTGATGCTGTGTTAGTGAAGGAACAGTAGGGGGCTTAATGGGTAGGGCCCCGGCGAGTTCCACATACATTCGGGATACATAACCGATTCCCCCAAGGCCGTGTATACATTGTGAGGCTAGCGAGGCAGACGCGTTTGCCCCGGGAGTCACCATGATCGTTTTCGTGCGGCATACCACTCTCCCGCGACTTTTATACACGGCATTAAGCTTTAGCATATTTATAGCATTAAATAAAAACATTAAATAGTCAAATCAAAATTGATTAAAAAAATGTTGTCAATAAATTTAATAAAATTCGACACAACTCGTGAACTCATGATTATTTCTCTTGTACTGACTGTTTGACAGAATTTAACAATACATCTTAAAATTATATAAATAAAATCATTATCCAAATTATTTAAATCATTAAAAATAAAATTAACATCATAGAGTTGAACACAAGATTAAGTAACTAAAATAAAATATACGTGATTAAAACAAAATACCTACCTACCTAAGTAACTTCCAGTATAAGTCATGTTTCGTATTTAATTTATTTTTAATATATTATTTATGACACATTTCTCTCGTAAACCACACGAGTGAAGAGAGCACAGATATAAACGTTATGCTAACACAGTGAAGTCATGGCAAGATCACAACATATATATTTATAAACAATTCGAATTTCCCAAACTATTCGAAAGATGTTTGTGCATAAACAAAACAAGATGTTTAAAATGTCGAAATACAGGCACTAACACTATGATTAAGTAATCTTTTTATAATTAAGTAAATATCAAAGTCATAATGTGTGAAAGATAAATATTCAATAACAACATTAATGTCATACAAACATTTAAAATATTGTGCGTAAACACAAAAAATATTAAAATTGAAAACTTTTAACCTTCAGTGTAAGTAAGTCAAATATTCACTGAATAAAACAAAGTTAATTATATTATGTATCGCACATAGTAGATGAAAGATACATGGCACATAAAAATAAGTATCCAAGACTGTGATTTGGATGGCCAGGCCAGGCCGAAATAATATGATGTTTTTAACGCACGCGGCAAAAGTTAGTGGTCATACACTGAAAGACGTATTCTACCATACTATCGGCCAAAAAAGTGGTTTACCAGTTTTGACAAAACGACATAGCTGTTGACATCAGCGACTGTCAAAATATGAATGCAAGGGAAAATCAACCTTGTTATCTTAGGACGCGCAAATGAACTTCAACCACCGACCGTAGGGTGGCAGACCACATCTTTGGCCGCTGTACATGTGCGTAAGAAGCAAAAAAGCGCTTCTCAACTAAGGCACAGAATAACCAAGCGTACACATACTGTGTTTGCATACGAAAACAGCTCTATTAGTAAGCAGATCGAAATATAGCAGACGAGGAGGTGCCACACTTCGGCAAGACAAAAGGTGCCATGAACCGACGCACGAGTGCTGTTTTTTGCTGAAACTGCCTCAAGATAGTCCGGAACTGCTTGGTAAGTATGAATGTGGTGTTTTTCACCACAAAGTGATACCCATTTGAAGTAAAGCTACATAAGCTTTTTTTTAAATCTCATTCCTCCCTTATTTGCGAAATAAAATAGGCCTTTTGGAATGGGCCTATATTGATTCCCAAAAAATTAAAGGGTTTGACATTTGTCGTTATCAAGAAGCAGGTTATATTATAGATAGATATTAATGCCACGCATAATTTAAAAAATGCTTGAATGCTTGTAAAGAAAATAAAATAAAATCAAGTGCCTTTGCAAAAACCATCGACAGATGTAATAACAGCATCAACAGATTATTCTTACCACTAATGCATCCATTACAAGGACCACAAAAGTACTAGTTACACAGATTAAGGCGCATTTAGACGAATATTCCGTGTATACTACACTTAAATATTAAAATCTTAAGCAATTATGCTTTAACTATGTAATATTTAATTATGCTTAACAATCAAGCGGTACATATTATGGAAATACATAACGATAGCATACTATTCATTAACAAGAACTTACAATCCCTTATAGATATAGTTGTTTTGTGTGTGTATGGACTGTAATGCCATTGATTGTTCATGAATCACTATTATGTGTTCTGTGGTGGAATCAACTCATCAAATTAACCAAAAATGTCCAAGTTCAATTGATTTTAAACTTTATTGTCAAATGTAAAGTTTAAAGTACATTGAGGAAATTTGACATTATAATGGTTATCAGAAATGGACAATCCATTTATAAACTCAGTGAATGTAAGAAACAATATATCAAAGAAGGGATATTTATGTTAAACATATAAATGGTCTTTCACAAATATCTCGTCAAAAAAATCAAGGTCTTAATGACAGGATGACAGAAAATTTATCCCACTTGGTGGCGCTGCTGTAGACAGACACATTTTTCTTTATTTTTTTAGTTGATAATAATAATTATTAATGGAAGTTGAACAAACGAATTAAAGACCTAATTGAAGAAAAGAAAACCAAAACGTGTTGGAAGAAAAATTGATATTTACGAAAATTCGCTTCCAGCATCCAAAAATTGATAGCAAACAACAAAATGACAGGTCTACATCTATCCTAGCGCCAAGTTGGCGCTACGTTAAATTACAATACATTAAATTTGTATCACACTCATATCCTATGACTTGAAAACAATCAAGTATACGTAGTTATACGTATTTACAATAAGTACTGCAGAGATACTTTTCGAAGATCTTCTTTTCAAGCCAATATAAGTAATCATCCAGAAAACGATTCATTTAATTGTCTACATAAGGAAGACAAATAGCAAGTAATACATAATTTAATAAAAATAATTATTTTCAATCCCTTCAGCAGATAAATTAGAATTAATACAATTTACACGTTATAGAAAAGAAAACTCTTCTATACTATTTAATTGAAATGTATGGACGGAAGATACATATCTGAATGCAAATGGAACATGTATCTTTTCCAAGTGTTGACCACCATTACATTTATGCGTAATAATAACTATCAAAATGTTCTAAAATGTTTTTTCGTCTTTGATTTTGTAAATTACACAAGAAAGCCCCAAACCGATGGAATGTACAATTAAAATCCCATTACACAATGATTCTTCTAAGTCATTTATAATTTGTTAGCTTAAAATTATCCATTTTGAGAAATTATTTAATAAAACGTTCAGTAAAATATACTCATGAAATATTTAGTTCCGCAAATACTGAATTTTGGAATGTTATTTAAAATTGAGTTAGAATCCATCTAAAAATATTAATATTTTTCAGGAAATATGGAATGTATAAAATGTGAATTTATTACAGAAAATTTGATAAAAATTTAAATACTTTTAAAAGTATTTTTTGTCCCTTTTTTAAGTATATAGAAAAATATGCATAAAAATTTAATTTATACAAAATCATTATCATGTTCAATTTGATTCTATGCAGATAACAGATAAAAACAATTAAAATAATCTACTAAAACATTATCTCGATATTTTTATTTTTTAAAGAACTATTTCTGAGGTACTTACATGCAATGTTCTAAAACACACCTCTATGTTTTCAGTCTTTTAGACAGATCTTTTTTTTATAATTTTAGAGCCTAATTCATCAGTTTTATGCTCTAGACTGAAAATGCTTATGTAAAAACAAACAACTGTTTAACAATCATCTATCTGATGCTAATGAATGACTTAAATTAGGCCTGTCTCATCAATGGCATACATCCAGATTCAGTCCAATTATTCATATTGCTCTTCTAGATGTAATTTCGGAGTATTTTACTCATCACCAAATTGATTCAACAGTGCTATATACACACGACGTCAGAAAAATCGCACCTCTTCGAAAATAAGTTTAGACTTGGCCACCTGCTATTGCTAGCTAACGTTTTATTGTGTAAATGTTGATATCTATTAAAAGTACATTTAAAGAGCTTTCTATTAATAATTGTTTGATTTAATTAACATAACAGTTACTGTTACCAAAAGCGTTATTGCTTGCGCCGCCATAAAAGGGAAATAAAAGGAGTCAATTCAGGAAATGCGGGTAAATTCGCTATCGAGATGATGGAGAAAACACATTTCAACAGTTCAATTAAAAAAAGAAATTCCCAATATGGATACTATTGCCCATGAAGTTGCTCAAATATTGCAAAAAAAATGAGGCAATGTAATGTTGCTCGGAAACTGAATCTCAGTAATTGATTCCGTTCGACGAGTATTCCAACGGTTTCTAGAGACTGTTGGCTATGTCCGAAGGGGATGAAGTATATAACAACACTTACCATTAAATTAGATAGGATTAAATTAAAGAAAAAAAATTTGGAAAGGTGCGATTTTTCTGACGCCCAGTGTATAAACCAACCACTATTCTACTTAAAATAGGCATTTGTGATAACCAGACAGGAAGGATAAAACTTTAGAATCAGAAAACTTACACTATATTATATAGCAATAACATTACTTTCACAAATTTGAAAAACAACTACTAGGTATTTCAAGGATTAAATAGGATAATGTAATGAGTTTATATTTATACCATTATGATGTCCAGTCACATATTTAATGACCATAATATTATGTCTATTAAATTGCTGATTTAAAATGTAGGTACACCTACACATCAATTGCATGCTGGCTTGCTAATTTTGATGTTTAGAAGCTATAGATATCTTTAAATCTATATTATTAGGCACAAAGACCGAAATCGCTCAATGAGCGAAAAATACGTTCACAACGCGTTGTGGTCACTGCTTAAAATCCACAACGCGTAATTCGTGTTATGACTCTTATAAAAACGCCCATAACACGTTGTGGTAATCATAGCAAGACCACAAAGCGAAATTCACGTCGTGATCATCATACCAAACGACCACAACGTGGCAACGAAAAAAAGCCGTGACGCGTTCTGAGCACTCGTTTGTGCAACGATAACACGACATACAGGGCTCTATTTAATAATGTGACTTTTGTCAATTGTCCTGACAATTTGGTTTACATTGCGGTGTAGCTACGAGTAGTTCTATTTTCAAATTGGTTGACGCAATGGATATAAAATTGCCATGATACGTGACAAATTGTCACGTTAATTAAATAGGGCCCAGGTTGTAACATTGTAGTTTCCAATGTCTAATATTTGTGTACAAAAATTTGTTACTAAATAGATTTTTTTGAAAAATAAAGTAATATTTTCAATTGTCATAAAAATTATATCCTAATTTTTTTTAAAGTAAACTGTAGTTTCTAATGACTGATAACTAGTATTCAACAATTTGTTACTATTGATTTTTTTTTAATTAAAGTAATCCTAATAAATAGCTAAATATGATGTACTTTTATTTAAATTTATTAAAATATATGTCTAATACTTAATGGAAAACAAATATATTTCTTGAGGATATCTACCACAAAGTTTTGAGACTTACGCACAGATATCGCAAATCAGTAAGTCGTATTCTACCAATATCAGATTCCATTCGATACGCGTTATGTCATGGCTTTTCTTCATTGCTATAACGCATTGTGGTCGTTTGGTATGATCACCTCCACGCGAATTTTGCTTTGCGGCCTTTTTTTGGTTACCACAACGCGTCATGGGCTTTTTTATAAGAGCCATGATACGAATTTTGCATTTATTTTGGCAGTGACCACAAAGCGTTGTGAGCGATTTCGGTCTTTCAGCCTAACATATTTAAAAGATTTATCATTATTATTCCTAATGAATTTGCAACAGATCTTATAATTAAGTATAATATATAATATAAGTGATTATCACCATACTTACCTAAATTTATTAGTCAGTATCTTTAAAAAGAACATTTTTTAGCCTAACTATTATATTATCCAAAAATGTGAAGTTGGGTATATAGGGAGTTAAAAGGTTTATGAAAAATATAATACATATTATACATTGTCATGTAGAATGCAGATCATTTGATATTAACATGAGATTCCAATCCACTCTTATGGAAGTATATAATGGGATTTACTGGGATATTAGAGAGACAGTTAACACAAAAAGTTTACAACATTCAAGATATTAGATAGTGTTAACAAGTTTTAAATGTTACTCATAGTTAGCAGAAATCATAAAATGACTAGGTATAATGTCTTATAACAGTTCGTTGATTTCCATTACCTAAATATGCTTAATGCTTAGTAATTAATTTGTAAGCAATGCTCCAATTAAATTTTCAAGCGCTGATAATGTATATTTATAGCAATGACACAAATCTCAGGCATGTCTGTTAGCAACTGTTTGGACAATGAACATCAATTACTATGGCACATCTACCAATTTAATAAGAGCCACAGACATATAATTTTGAATGTGGGCACGGCTCTCTGTTTTGTAAATTCAATCATATGTATTAAGTACCTTTTCAGGGAGATGAAAATATGTTGGTTGGATAGGGGATCTAAAATGGCACAGCTATTATTTGGGCTGGGTGTTCGTGTTGCGACTCGAGCTGCTGCTGTTTAATGCCATTTTTTGCATTTGGCGGATCACGGTGGTAGCATGGTATGCTTGTTTCCAGCGGGACTTTGCAAAGTTCTTCTTGAGTTGCTCAGATACAGTACCATGGATATTCTTATTGCTGGCTGCATTTCCAGAGATCCAAGGATGTGCCAATGCTTGCCTGAAAAATATATTAATCCTGTTAAATCAGGCCCACAATCAAGTCATTTATTCTGTCTTGTTTCCAGGGACCGAATACCAGTATAAAATAAAGGTATGGCACTGGTATAAAATATTGATAGTGTTATCTTTTAACGGTACCTTGATGTCTGGACGTAATGCGGCGGCAGCTTATACAAAGAAAACCTTTATAAACGGTTAAGGTATCGGTATCACATCATACCGGTATATCTACAGAAACATTAGGAGTAGCATAATTTTTCGATGAAGCCACATTTGGGTATTTTAAATCCTTCCGTGCTGTTTGGAACTAATCTCGAAATACCCATTGCTTAATACAACCTAAGATCTAAAAGAACTTTGCTCATAAGGGATGAAACCCGGATGGACTTGCTACCAAAAAGAGCGGTTCTCGATATATACTAACGTCAATAAGACTCAATTCCAAATGAACCGAGTCTCATTTAGACTTATTCCCAAAACGTCTCATTCCCAAAATACACTAAATTTTAGTATCAAAGTACTCGATTATCATAAAAACTGATTTTCAAAACGTCCTAGTCCCTAAACACACTCAATTCCGTCGGAATGGGCATCATCAGGTAGCTTCGTATTTTTGCCTTTCTTAGAAATGGATATTTCATTGTAATAAAGTTGAAATTGTAAAAATTTCAGTTATACAGGATGCTACAGGGTGTTCCAGTTTGTATTGGGAATTTGTATAGGGCAGTAGAGCTGAAGATTGATACACCATTTTTGGAGGGTTTTCTTAGTGCTCACTTACACCTTTCATGGTGTAAGTGAGCACTAAGAAAGGGTTTTGGAAAATTATCGTTATACAGGGTGCTGAAGAGTGTTCCAGTTTTTACATGGAATTTTTATGGGAAAATCTTAATGTGTGAAATGAGGTCTACTGATAAATACCTAGGTATGTAATTTTAAATAGCTATGTAATAGCATGAGAAGTGAAAAATAAAAAATGTTTTAAAAAAACAGAAAACCGACATCAAAGGCCTACGCTACCTCTAAAACAGTGATTTTTAACCTCTGGTCGCGACCCAAATTCGGGTCGCGAGAGGTATTGGGTTGGGGCGCAGGCCCCCAAACGACTTTAAAAACTGATAAAATTTTACGTTTATAATTGTGAATATTTTTATTTTTTATTGATAGGTCGATCGATGTCATAACACGAAAGTATACTAGTCCTACTTACTATCGTGGATTCCGTTTTTGCGACAAAATCGTTATGGTGGCAACACATCACATCACAACAACTTGTCAATATCTTGCCGAAATTTCATCGCTCGCTACCATGCGCCTTTTAAAATTGGGCAATTAAAATCCAGGGGCGGCCCTAGGACGGTGCAATAGCGGTGCGACTGCACTGCAGAATTTTGACAGATTTTGGCTTGTCAGAATTTTGATATACACTCTTAAAGCTATGCAATATTCAACCTTATTCTAAAGACATAGTGAAAGAAGAGTACAATTCGTTAACTGCCTGGCCTTAAAAACTAAAAACAGCCGAATCAAACATTTAGTGTATTTCGGGCCTAAGACGTTTTGAAAATTAGTCATAATGAGAATTGTGTGTTATGATATTTTCATGTGTATATATTTTAGTGTATTTTGGGAATGAGACGTTTTGGGAATAAGTTTAAATGAGACTCGGTTCATTCGAAATTGACACTTATTGACAATAGTATATATCGAGAACCGCTCTTTTTGGTAGCAAGTCCATCCGGGTTTCATCCCTTATGAGCAAAGTTCTTTTAGATCTTAGGTTGTATTAAGCAATGGGTATTTCGAGATTAGTTCCAAACAGCACGGAAGGTTTTAAATGATGTCATAACATATTTTAAAGGTACCATTATCCACTTGGTTATTATTAAAATAAAAAAATAATCCACTTGGTTATTCAGGCTTTGCTTGTTTCTTTAAAAAAATAATTTTTGAAGTGAACTTACGAATTATAATTTATTCTAATATCAGAGATAAGAGATATAATAATAAATAAGTTCCGTTGAACCAAGAACAACTGCCTTGGGCGAATAAAATTTGTCCAACACAACAGCCCTGTCCGTATTGCCGTTGTATTATTTAATGCTCAACTGAGCAAGTACCTAATTGGCCAAATCTGAGCTGATGAGTTTTTAACATGTCTCTTGCAATTACAAAATATAAGAGAAACATTATCTTCAACCAAATAACTAACATAATTTGGCACATAAAATAAACAAAATTGCTTTCTTAACAATTTGCTATAAATAGTAACACCATGTCAGTATCTTCCATGCAACTCATAAGGTAATAGCTACTCATAAGGTAATATAATAATACCTGATTAGTTTTTCATTTTCATATGACTCTCCTATTTCAATAATAAGGGTCTCTAGCCAAGAAAGACAAGATAGACTTTGGGGCGCAGCCATCAGCGTAAGTATAAAATATAGGTACTAATTTCTATAATGGTACACTAAGTTGAAGTTTGTAGATTAGTTGTATTACTTTCATGCAAGTTTAACAACATATACAAATATTAAAAATATGCATAATTTTAATCAGCACTAAAGCTGACTTATTTTTCATTCAACATTGACAAAAATTGATTTCTGAGAGTACTTACTTGCATGTGTACCTTTTCTCCACATCTACACACATCAAATGCCGAATGAAGTCTTTTGCCGAGTCACTGATGTCATCCCAATAAGGTGAATCAAACTCAAAATCACCTTTGAGTATTTGAGCAAACAAGTTTGCATCATTTTCATCATAGAATGGAGGATATCCACATAGTAATATATAGGAAATTACTCCTATACTCCACACATCGACAGCCTTCCCGTAAGGTTTCTGGGCAAGCACTTCAGGGGCGACATATCCTGGTGTACCACAAGCAGTAGCCATAATGCCAGAGTCTTCAATCTTTGATAAACCAAAATCACTTATCATAATTTTGCTATCCTCATCTGCACTATAGTACAAGAGATTCTCTGGCTTCAAATCTCTGTGAACTACTCCCTGACAATGCATGTAATCAACAGCCTCCAACACTTGTCTTATGAGATTTGATGCGTCCTTTTCGGTATATGATCCCTTTTCAACGATTCGGTCAAATAATTCACCACCTGTCACTAGCTCCATCACAAGGTACACTTTACTCTTGTCTTCATACGTCTCCAGCAGTTGGACAATGTTAGGATGAGAGAACATTTTTTTCTCACCTCCCTCGACTTTTGCTTGCTCGCTAAACCTTTTCAATACTCTAATCTCGTTCTCTAAGGAGTCTTCCTTGCCTTTTAAAGCTTTTTTATCGATAATCTTGCAGGCATACAGCTGCCCGTTTTCTTTGCTTTCTATCAATCGCACCTCGGAAAAGGCACCTGTGCCAAGCAGATCCTTGACGGTGTATTTGTCCTCGATTGATGGTTGCTTCTCGGATTCCCGTGCATCCTTTTTAGATTTTCTTCCAAAATCTTTCTTGCCAAACAGAGGCATCTTGGCGCCCCACGCTTGCAGATGTCGACCTACACTACTACTACTTATCTAAATATCTACGTACATATGGCAGATAGATATAATCGAGACTGACTGGACAGAATAATAATCTTTCGGTGGCTTGGCTGTTTCACGGATAAACGGAATGTTGGATTGTTGGTTGGCAAATGTTGCGCAGGGCGCTCAAGGTCAGTCGATTTGTCAAAATTCTTCTTCTTATTTTAGTTTGGCAATCTACTCTCCTCTTTAGGGAGTAATTTTTGCCAGTGTCAAGTGTTGAATAGTTCAGTGGTAGATTGTTTTAGTTTATTTAAAATGCGGGTGCATCGCATTAATTCGCATTCCAATGCTGCTTGGAGCATTTGGCACCAAACCAAGTATATCAAATCAAGACAGTTTACTCGGTAAGGTCAGCCGAGGTAGCCACCACTACAATAAAAGTCTCAGCTTCACACAACCAAGATCGCGCCTATTTCAATTATCCCACATATTGTTCAGCTGCGTAGACACTTGTACCACAAAACTGCACCAATTTTAAGACACAATATCTAATATGAATCAATTTGCGAATGCTTAAAATAGTTACCGAACCAAACTCGACAAAATGGCGCCAAAAACCTTGTCAAAATTCTAGTAGTAGTACAGTACGAGGATCTTGAAATCGGGTGGGGATTGCGCGGAATGCGTATTTTGGGCATGCGTAGCGGTAAGGGGCGCGGGCGACGGGAGAGGGGCGTGCGCTATTGGTGGCTCACAAGAGCAATGCGCGAACTTATCCCTACTCCCTCGAAAAAAATTTAAAGATATATGCCTCGTACTGTAGGTACTTAGTAGTAGTTGTTGTTTTGTCCTTTTCAGGACAGGCGAAGGTCTACGCCATACAGCCAGTTCTTCTTCTTCTTTTTTTTGATTTGGCAATCTACTTTCCTCTTGGAAGTAATTGTTGCCAGTGTCAAGTGTTGAATAGTTCAGTGGTAGATTGTTCCAGTTTACATTTAAATGCGGGTGAATCGCATTCCAATGCTGCTTGGAGCATTTGGCACCAAGTATATCAAGACAGTTTACTCGGTAAGTTCTGCCGAGGTAGCCACCACTACAGTAAAAGTCTCGGCTTCACACAACCAAGATCGCGCCTATTTCAATTATCCCACATATTGTTCAGTTGCGTAGACACTTGTACCACAAAACTGCACCAATTTTAAGACACAATATCCACTATGAATCAATTTGCAAATAATTAAAATAGACACCGAACGGAACTTGACAAATGGCGCCAAAAACTCTCCAGCCAGGGGCCCTGCCGCCCAAGTGTCGTCGACTTCGCCGTCGGCTTCATTTGACAGAAGGATGAGATACATTGCTACTTCTTTTTAGTAATAAAATAATATAATAAAAACATACCAAAGAAAAGTAGCAATGTATTACAACCATATGTCAAATGAAGCCGACGGCGAAGTCGACGCTACTTGGGCGGTAGCCCCACAGTTCTTGCATGTTGGTTTCTCTTCTTCTTCTTATTTTTAGTTTGGCAATCTACTTTCCTCTTGGAACTAATTTTTGCCAGTGTCAAGTGTTAAATAGTTCAGTGGACGCTGTGTTTCGTTTCAGTTTACATTAAAATGCGGGTGCATCGCATTCCAATGCTGCTTGGAGCATTTGGCACCAAGTACAGTACGAGGCATATATCTTGAAATCGGGTGGGGATTGCGCGGAATGCGTATTTTGGGCATACGTAGCGGTGAGGGGCGCGGGCTATTGGTCGCTCACAAGAGCACATGCGCAAACTTATCCCCACTCCGTCGAAAAAAATTCAAGATACATGCCTCGTACTGTATATCAAGACAGTATACTCGGTAAGTTCTGCCGAGGTAGCCACCACTACAATAAAATTCTCAGCTTCACACAACCAAGATCGCGCCTATTTCAATTATCCCACGTATTCACGTTCAGTTGCGTAGACACTTGCACCACAAAACTGCTCCAATTTTAAGACACAACACAATATCCACTATGAATCAATTTGCAAATAATTAAAATAGTCACCGAACTGACCTCGAATAAATGGCGCCAAAAACTCTTGTCAAAATTCACTCGATTCACTAACTGCACGTTACGAAATATTATTTTCTCAAAATCGTTTTATTTACTGAAGTTAGGAAGGGTACAGACAGATGCAAAACAAGGATTGTCACAAAACACTTCTGTAAACATCGCGCGAGGCGATGTGCAGGTTTTTCAAAATGACAAAAACTGTAGATTCGATAGATGGCGTTCTTCTTCTTTGCGTGTCGACTCGGTAGAACAAAGTCTAACGCCACGTTAGATGACGTGGGTTTACCTAGTAAATGTATATGTTACTGTGAAACCCCGAACTTACGTAAATTCTAACCCTTCCTGACGCGCCGCCATTTTCGCCGCGCCGTAGAAAGAGAGGGGGATACTTCCGCCGCCGCGCCGCCCGGCTGTCTACGCTACATCCGTCTTACGAATTTTCGATTAGGGTCACGTGATCCTGACTGACGCGAGCTTAACATTTTTTACCCATTACAAAAAAAGTGTACAACGTTGCTAAAGAAGTTTTCACTTCAAAAAGAATTGTATAAGTCGGTTAACAACTGACGAAGTTATGTTAAAACATACATTTAAAAAACGGGTTGCACTCCGGGAGTGCCGGCAGAAGTGAAAACTTGAATATTAACACGCTCGCTGCGGCAACAAAAAAACGTTAACTTTCCTATATCGATGTAACAGGTTCTTTAGACCCGTTACGATGACTTGGCGGCTGTGCGTTATCGGGTCGAAAAGATCTGGGGGCTAATTGTCAAATTTTAAAAATCTATCGCAATCGCTTTCGTTTGACAGATGGATGTGACACATTGCTGCATTTCTTTGGCAAGTTTTCATTTGTGACAAAAAGAAGCTTCAATGTGTTAAATCCTGAAAGCGATTGCGATAGATTTTTAAATTAGACAATAGAAAGGCCGTTCAACCTGCTGTTGTTTTGATGAGATTATCTACGCAAATATGTAAATATTCATGTTTTTCTTTAATTTAATGTGTTTTTAATAAAACAATTAAGGTACAAATGAGATCGTAGCAGAATTGGTTGATAGCATAATATTTTAGGCATGTTTTAATCTATCGGATCCTTAAAACCCGATACCCGCACTAGATGTTCAAGATATCGATAGAAATTTAGGGATGTGAGCAATAAGAGACAAGCATTATCGATAATTAGTAATCATATTTATTGGGTGTTTGACACGTAATCATTATTATAACACTTCAAGCAAAGAGTTATTACATATGACGTGTTTTTAAAGGTACCTTTAAAAACACTGCTTGCACCCGGTTAGATGCTTGTTGTGCTTATTTTTAAATACTGAATAATACACTGAATCTGCTTAGAATCTTTTTATTATTTATGATAAATCCACTTAGCACGTTTACAAAATTCCAACATGAAAAATCTGACATTCCCTGACAGCTTGTCATAAAAAAGCGGAAATTGGTGTTGCCACCAAACATAACATTCGTCCCCCTTTTCAAAGAAGTCTTACATAACGGTTATGCATAAAGAACAGAAATATAATGTTATAATTAATCTACAGTAATTCACAACCATAATCAACAAGTAGGCAGTACAAAATTTAAATCTAAGTTTAGTTATAAATTTAACCGATTAGGAACTTTTCTTAACCTAGTAGACCTACGTAAGGGAGGTACAGGTGACTCCATTCCAGCACCCTCAGTGAAACCTGACTCTCTATTTTCTTCAGAAGCTTCGACTGTATGCCCAGAGCTCTGATCTTTATCCATCAGAATATTACTTGAATTTTCTTCCCTACATTCATAATCAACTAGACTTCTATCAATTTCTTTTATGGGAATTTGAACAAAGGGTTCCTGATGTGGTCTCTCCTGTACCTCTTCCGGTATACATACATTAGAGTAATCTTCAATGTTAATATTAGTATTTTGACACAATCTCAAAGATGATGCATGATAATATTTGTCAACACCATCCACCTTAACAATATAAGTAACCATACTTATTCTCTTAATAATTTCTCCTATAACCCATCCTTTCCCCTTGTTTAATACTTTACACCATACTCTATCACCTTCCTTAAACTCTTTAATTGGCTTTTCCCTATTTTTGCAAATCTCTCTAGTTACACTGTTATGGGGTTTCATCAAATCAAACTTTGTCCGAGGCTTCTGCTTAAACAAAATTTCATTTGGTGTCATACCAGTTGAATTTGGTGAGTTCCTATAAGTGAACAGAAAATTTTGCAGCAGAACCTCATTGCTTAGTTTAGGATTTTCTTTTTTAAGTCTAAATAAACTATTTTTTATAGTTTGCACCGCCCTTTCAGCCAGACCGTTGGACTGAGGGTGATAGGGCGGAGTTTTAATAGCCTCACAACCATTTGCTTTTAAAAAATTTATAAACTGACCTGAGTTAAAAGGTGGTCCATTATCACTTACAAGTTTTGCTGGTACTCCAATAAAAGCAAATGTTCTACATAATTTTTCTATGACATGAGTTGCTGTAGTACTTTGCATAATTTGTACATCCAACCACTTCGAACATGAGTCAATCAAAAGAAGATATGTCATGGAATCAAAATAAAAAAAATCAACATGTACTCTTTCAAAATTTTTATCAGTTTTTTTCCAAGGTACTAATGAACAGGTATTATTAGTGAAATTTCTTGTTGATTGACAATTATTACAATTTGCTATAATGTTCTCTATATCCTGACCTAAATTTGGCCACCAACAATATTCTCTCATGAGCATTTTAGACTGAACCACACCGTGATGTGATTCATGAAATGACTTTAATACTTTACTCCTAAGTTTCAAAGGTATAATTACTCTATTACCCCACAATACACATTTTTTCTCCACAGTCAACTCGGCTCGCTTTAAAAAATAAGGTTTTAACTCATCCTGACTTATACTATTTGGCCACCCTGTAGTGACATACTCATACACCCTACTTAAAATAACATCTTTTCTAGTATTTTCTGCAATATCCTTAAAATCCAATGGATAATCTTCAGTAAAATTTAAATAGTTTACCCTGTCTGCCTCCTCTGCAACATCAGGCAGCGGTAATCGGGACAATGCATCAGCATTTCCTAATAAAGTTCCTTTTCTATAGACTATTTCATAATTATAACCTGACAGTAATAGGGCCCATCTTTGAAGTCTGGCATCAGCCGTAACAGGAATTCTTTTTAGAGGATCAAATATGAATTTTAACGGTTGATGATCACTAACTAGTATGAACTTTCGACCATATATAAATTTGTGAAATTTTTTTATTGCATAAATTATAGCCAGGGCTTCTTTTTCAACTTGAGAGTAATTTTTTTGTGCACTATTTAAGGACCCTGAAGCAAAACTAATTGGTTTTCCATCAATTTTATGACTTAATACTGCCCCTACTCCATATTCACTTGCATCAGTAGTTAAATATAAATCTTTTTTACAATCATAATGTACTAATAACTGATTTCTTACTAACAACTGTTTACTTTCTTCAAAGACCTTTTCACAATCATGAGACCACACAAATGGAGTATTATTTTTTAGTAAATTATGTAAGGGTTTCAAACGCTCTGACAATCTTGGCAAGAATTTACAATAATAGTTCAAAAGACCCAAGTACGCTTGCAATTGTGTAATGTTTTTAGGTGCTGGAGCTTTAACAATAGCATCTACTTTTTCTGGCAGTGGTTTTATTCCCTCTTTACATATTACATGCCCTAGAAATTTTATCTCTTTACAAAAAAATTGACACTTATCCAAATTTACCTTGACATTATAGGATTTCAAGCGCTCCAAAACTCTGCACAAATGCTCAAAGCAATCAGTCATACTATTTCCTTTAACCACAACATCATCAATAAAACATTTCACATTTTTTAATCCACTTAAAATCTGATCCATGGCACATTGAAACACAGAAGGTCCACTTGATACCCCAAACTGTAACCGTGTTGGTCTAAACAATCCTAAATGTGTATTTATGGTCATGTACTCACGAGACGTCTCATCTAGTAACAATTGTTGATATGCCCCAGTCAAATCCAAAACACAAAATACACTGCCCCCTGACATTTCTGTAAAAATGTCTTCTGGAATAGGTAATGGATAATGTTCAGTATCTAAAACCTTATTTAGTGTGACTTTATAATCCACACAAACACGTATTTTTTTTTCATTTCTCTGTACCACTACTATTGGACTAGCCCATTTACTGTGTCTAACTCTTTCTATGACACCGGCCTTTTCTAAGCTAAACAATTCTTTCTCCACTTCCTCTTTTTTAGAGTATGGAATCGTATATGCCTTGTGAAAAACAGGTTCTGCTCCTGTTTTAAGTTTAAGATTAGCTTTTAAATTTAAAATATGTGATGCCCTGTCTTTCTCAAATACCTTTTTATATTTATTTTTTATAACATTTATTAGTGTGATTTTCTCATTACTTTCAGATTTTGTTAATACTTTTAACTCAAAACATTTTTGCCATTTTGGAAACATCACTTTTAACCAATTTCTGCCAATTAAAGGCTCAAAATATTTTTCACACTCAATAACAATCAAAAACAAGGTCTTTTTCATTTTACTTACTTCTACCTTAATAGAACCTAAAACCTTAAGATTTTCGCCTGATACTGACTTTAATTTATAATTACACTGTCTTAATTTACAGTGTGAAAAATATTTTTCATAATCTTTTCTATGTATTACAGATTTACACGCACCTGTGTCAACTTGCATTTTCAAAGACTGTCCATTTTTTAGTCACAAAGGCATCCAAGCAGCCTCCTCTCCTCCCGTAATTTGCATTATACTTCCCAACACAACTTCTTCCTCTTTGTTTTCATCATAACTGGCTGGTTCCTCTTCATCCAGTTGCCTCAAATTTCTTTCTCCTCCCGCAGGACGGAAATGACATTTGTTAGCGATATGGCCCTGCCGCTTACAGTAGTAACAAATCCATGATTTTTTATAGCATGTATCCGACGAATGGTAGCCACCACAACGAGTACACTCTCTAGTATTTTTGGCACGACCACCACTGCTACGCCCACGCATCTCTCCACCGCGCGATGTTGACTGTCCAGGGTTCCTCATTTGTAAGGGTTTTTTCATCTGAATTGCCTGCACACAAGTGGTGTCGTTACCTGGTTGCATTTTTCTTATTTCACTTTCCGCACTCTCAAAAGCTGTCGCAATTTTTATTGCTTCTTCAAATTTTAGGTCATCGCCCATCGTCAAAAGCTTTCGAGTTAACTGTTCTTTGGCAACTCCACACACCAACCTGTCTCTCAAGGCATCATTTAGAAACGAGCCGAAATTACAAAGTGCAGCTTTCTTTTTTATTTCGACGACAAAATCATTTACTTTTTGTCCTTCTTTTTGTTTTAAGGTGTAGAATTCATACCTGCCAGCTATTGCAGACTTCTTTACCACAAAATGTTTAGTCAAAATTTCTATGATTTGTTTATAAGATTTAGTCGCGGGCTTGTCTGGTGACACTAAATTTTTTAATATGTTATATGTGTCAGGCCCCATTAAAGTTATTACCATCGACACTTTTCTCTCTTCTGGAACCTCATTTACTATAAGGAACTGTTCCATGCGCTCACTGTAATCCATGAATTCTTGTTTTTCTGGATCAAATTGTTCAATATTTCCTATTAGCGCCATTCTTCCCAATCGTCGCCAACTTTTAAATACTGAATAATACACTGAATCTGCTTAGAATCTTTTTATTATTTATGATAAATCCACTTAGCACGTTTACAAAATTCCAACATGAAAAATCTGACATTCCCTGACAGCTTGTCATAAAAAAGCGGAAATTGGTGTTGCCACCAAACATAACACTTATATGGGGCTGCTGAATTATTTAGGTAAATTGGGAATAGTTATGATGAATCAATTCATTTGACTGAATAGTGAACTAGTGAATAACTTCAGTATAGTGAATAAAGATTACCCATTTCTGATAAAGGCTATCGATAACGGCTGCATACGCGCGCAGCACTAGCAAATTGAGGTGGTAATTCAGTGCGGCTATCGGGTCATCGGATACCAGATCTATTCAACCCGATACCGCACCTAACGAAAATTATTTATTTGTGGTCGCTAATAGCGACCCGATAGCGACTCGCTATCGGGTCGAACAGATCTGATGCAAGTTTTTTATATAAAATGGAAATATTTGACATCATAATCATAAAACAATATTTGTCTTTTTCCTACGTCTAAGGGAACTGAAGATATCTGTCCCGCACCAGCGGGAAGTCAAGCATTTTTTCTGCCGCACCGTAGGAAAGTTTTGCATCGGGTGCTTTCGACCCCATACCGCAGCGAACGTGTTAACGATGTGCATTTTTGATATTTTGGAATGGTTAGGGAATAATTTTGCACGAATTGCCGTTTTACGAATTTATTCTGCATTTGAATTTACGAATACAGAACAGTATTGTACGAAGGTCTTATCTAAAACTTAGTGATTATTTCCTCTGTGGTCTTATCCAAAGCTTGACAGAAAATCTAGAGTTTTGACATTGAATTAAAAAATTTGCGCGTTGCTATGGTGACACAAGTGTTTACGTCTTGAAATGACGCGCCGCCATTTTCACCGCGCCCCGTAAAAAGAGAGGGGGGTTACTTCCGCCGGCTGTCTACTGTCCATCCGTCACATCCGTCTTACGAATTTTCGTGATCCTGACTGACTGACGCGAGTTTAACTTTTTTCCCCATTACAAAAAAGCGTACAACGCCGCTAAAGAATGTTTCTCTTCAAAAAACCGTCGACTTGATAACCTCCTCCTTTTTAGGGTTCCGTAGCCTAAATGGCAAAAAACGGAACCCTTATAGATTCGTCATGTCTGTCTGTCTGTCTGTCTGTCTGTCCGTATGTCACAGCCACTTTATTTCGAAAGTATTAAGACTACACAATTGAAACTTGGTAGGTTCTGTGTGTGTGTTCTGTTAACCGCTTAACGAATTTAATACAAAAATAAAAAAAATAAAAGATTAAGGGGGGGCTCCCCATCCCCATACATGGAATTGAAACTAAAAAAAAAATTTTTCTTCAAACCAACACGTGTTGGGTGTCTATAGATAGGTCTTTAAAAATGTCATTGAGGTTCCTAAGACAACTTTTTCTCAAAGTCAACCTTTTGAAAGATATACACCGCCAAAGTGGTAAAATGTGTGTCCCCCCCTTTAACTTTTGAAATACGAAAGAGAAAAACCTAAAAAAAATATATGCTGTAGATCTTAATAAACACTTTCAACCGAAATTGGTTTGAACGAGATATAGTGATTAGTTTTTGAGATATAGCACATTTTCCAAAACCGCAAATATAACTTTGTCATTCATACCAACACTGTGAAAAACAAAATTATTTTTGCAGACGAAAAATAGGTGGTATTAAATATGGTATGGTATAAGGTAACTACGGAACCCTATGGCGCGTGGCCCGACACGCACTTGGCCGGTTTTTTTTTTGTAGTCGGTTAATAAATCAAAATTAAGCTAGAAAAAATACACCGCAGTTCACCGCTCGAACGCACACACGCATGCATACATATCAATCAAATTTTGTATAAAATAATGAAACAAAATTCGATCTTTCGATTCGGTTTTGATAAAATTCCTGTTTTAAAGGGGGGGGGGGGGGGGGGGGGGCATATAAACTTCGAGCGACTCAGACCGAGTGAAGTGTGACGTCACATCACAGCCATCGTGCCGTCTAGTAAAGTAATATGATTTTACCTTCGTAATTGTCGTAGAACAAAAACTTTTGCACTGTATGTTATGGAATTCTTAGCTCTACAAATCTGCATTCTCAACTAAAATCGTTACGGATCCTCGATGAGGATCTCAAAGTACTTGTTGTGGTACAATTCAAATCGACGTAAGTATTTTAATCTGTAAAATTTTCTACTTTCCATACATTCAGGGGGATCGGTTTTCATCAAAGTCAAAAACTAGTCGGCCTACCCCAGTTTTCATGACCCCCCCCCCCCCCCCCCCCTTTAAACCGATTTAAAAAATTCTTTGAATGCAGTTCCAAATATTTTTAATCAAAATGAAATTTATTTCCTTCAGTAAAATTTCCTACCATCAATATTTAAGGTACTTCCCTTCGTGTGACAAGGATTTGGGACACCCTGTATATTTTTATTTCTTTCTTATTTATAGAGTTCCTGTGACCTTCTTTCCGCTCCATCATCAGACCCTGGACACTATTTCCCAGCAGAGTACCTTCTCGTCAAAACGAATCAAACGAGCCCAAACTCGATGGGGTTGCATTTGCATTGCTTTTATAATAGAGTTCTTGTGGTCTTCTTCCAGCTCGCTCAATCATCATACCCTGAATACTTTTTCCCAACAAAGTACTCGTCAAGACGAATTAAACGAGCCCAAACACGATGGGGTTGCATAGTTTTATTACAGAGTTCCTGTGGCCATCTTCCGGCACCATCATCAGATCTTGGACACTGTTTCCTAACAGAGTACTCATCAAGACGAATCAAACGAGTCCAAACTCGATGGGGTTGCATGCGGTTACAATACTGAATTCCTGTGGCCTTCTTCTGGCTTCATCATCAGACCCTGAAACTCTTCTCCCGTCAGAGTACTTGTCAAGACAATTCTAACGACCTCAAACTCGATGGGATTGTATGGTATGTACCTATAGCCTTCTTCCAGCTCCATCATCAGATCAGCTCAATGACACCATAATATTGCACTGCCTTATAGTTCTGACCTATGTTCAAAGTTTCAAGTCTCTAGCTCACCGGAAAGTAACCTAATAAAATCGTGTTAAAAATTTTACTTGCCATACAAAAATGTCCGAACAGCTGATCGAGTTTTGTATGATAAATCGAATTTTTGTAGTCTGTTCGGAAATCAGAAATATTGTAAAACAAAATGTTGTTATTTATGATGTTAGTAATCTACTAATTACGAGGTTGTAGGTGTTTTATAAATAACCCTGTAATATGGGTTCCTTTTTACCATTCTGATACTCCATCATCATCATCATCAGCCTATCATCGTCTACTGCTGGACATAGGCCTCTCCAAGTGCACGCCATTGGGCACGATCTGCGGCTATACTCATTCAGCTTTTGCCAGCCACCTTGCGAAGATCGTCTCTCCATTTTGTCTGAGGGCGTCCCACACTACGCTTGCCGATACGCGGTCTCCACTCAAGAAATCGTCTTTCCCAGCGGCCATCGGTTCTACAGTTAATATGGCCGGCCCACTGCCACTTCAGCTTGCCAATCCGGTGGTTTTGATTGCGTAAGTATCAACTTACGGAATCAAAAACCAACCTTTACTTTATTGTATTTAAATTCTTAGTTTTCTCGATATTACAGATACAAAAGACATCAACGATATACCAAAAGGATAGTAAATTGCATCACTTATGTTGTTACTAGCTGCCGCCCGCAACTTCGTCCGCGTGGATATTAGAGAAAATCCTTAGGGAACCTTTAACCAGAATAATAGTATTCTATGTTTTAATTTCATCAAAGTCCGATCAGCCATTTTTAACACGTTTTTACGTTCTTATTTGTTTGTTTCTTTTAAGATAATTATTTTAATAGAAAAAAATACTAGTAAAAATCGACTCACCCGTAGCAGCTCAGACGGGACTCGAACCCGCACCCTTGGGATTCCGGCGCAATGCACTGACCAGTTATGCTACAGAGTCGCTAGTGGGAGCGGCGAACTTTGTTTGTTCACAATAAATGATTTTATTGTGAACTAGCTTCCTGATGAGCTAGAGAGTTGAATCTTTGAACATAGGTCAGAATTGGAAGGCAATGCAATATTATGGTGTCATTGAGCTGATCTAATGATGGAGCCGGAAGAAAGCCACAGGAACTCTGTAATAAAACCATACAACCCCATCGAGTTTAGGCTCGATAGAATCGTCTTGACGAATACTGTTAGGAGACAAGATCCATGGTCCGATGATGGAGCCGGATGAAGGCTACAGGAACTCAGTATTGAAACCATGCAATCCCATCGAGTTTAGGCTCTTTGCGCTGCGTCTCGTCGGGGGCAAAAAAGGGTCTTGACACTTGACAGACAGAAAATTTGTAGGTATAAGAAACCATTTTGATAAACAATATTTAATATAGCTGCCGAGCAAATTTCCTACGCGTTGCATACAAACTACTCAAGCGTGACGTCATCTCATAATTGATTAGCCGTTAGTATGGAGCGTTTTTGGGTGAGTCCATTTGTGTGCATTTCAAACTGTGATATCTCGGGCCGTTTTTATGCTAAGGAATTAATTAATACTAATGTTTTTTTTGAGAGGTAATTTATGTAACATAAAATAAAAAAATAGTCATCATGCCAATTAGAATGAAGTGCCTATTTATTTTCAGGATTTCGTAGTTCTGTACCTACTTCAAAAGGAAAAACACAACTTTAACGTAGGTATAAAAGATTCATGTTTCCTTTTGAGGAAGATACGGAACTACAAAACCCTAAAATTAAATTACTTATTATTCTAATTCTTTGACCAAAACCAAACTATAAAGTCTATCTATAGACCACAATTTACCTACAACATCCAAGGCTAAAGTAATTTTGTAAACAAGTTTAACAAAAATCTTGTATAATAAATTTGCATTTAGCTTTTTGCTGTAGGTAGGTACAATCAGCAACGAAAGTCGCTTAACACTTTAGAACATTGTCATAGTAACTTTACTGACAGTTTTCAAACAGTTTGAAGCATTAGTAAAAAAAATATGCTGTGACAAAGTACTAAAGTGTTAAGCCACTTTCGTTGCTGACAGTACCTACCTACCTACCTAGTTTACGAACGCAGAATTTATGGTAAAAGACTAGCTTTCCGCCCGCAGCATCGCCCGCGTGAACTACAGGTTATATCGTGCGGCCGGAGACCCGTGCCCAGCAATGGGATAAAAAGTATGGTAGTAATGGTACCAAATTTCGTCAAAATCAGTCCAGCTGTCTAGGCGTAAAAATGTAACAGAAATACAGACCGACAGAGCTACTTTCGCATAAATAAATGAAATAAGTATGGATATTGTAATTTTTCCACAAACTTTTAAAGTTTTTCGTAACTACACTGGCCTGCAAAAGTAAGTACTACAAAGGCCTATTTTCATACAAAGGAAGTAACTTTGATGCTTTGGTTCTCCGTCCAGGATTAAACGGGGTGTGATTTGATTCTTCTCTTCTAATCCGTTGGGTTTCTTTAGCGATCTGGGCCTCCTCCATTTACTCTTTGAATGGCCATTATCAAATCACACCTCGTTTAATCCTGGACGGAGAACCAAAGCATCAAAGTTACCTCGTTTGTATGAAAATAGGCCTCTGTAGTACTTACTTTTGCAGGCCAGTGTAGTTTAGGAATACCTATTACGGGGCTCTAATAAAATTATCAAAAAATTGCTGGACAGAGAATATTTTGTTAAAAATTGCTTAATTTGCGGATAAATTCACTGAAAAGCTTTAAAAAATCTGCCCCAGAGAAGTTCTAATGAACAACTGGGAAATAAAAACCCAATATTTCTAACATATGAAATAGGTACCTTGAGGAAATAACATACTTTTATTATCTGTACGTAAGTAAACTTAAGAATCACTTGGGAATTGCTAAAAATAGTATTCCTAATTAATTCACTGAATTATAAAACCAAATTAAATCAATATTGCAAAACTTTACCATAAACACTCAAAGTGAAAAAACTTCCCTATTTAGAAAGAATCTTACGCTCTGGCAACTCCGATACTTGCACCCCAACCCTTGGCTCAACGTTTTCCACTGTCTATGCTACCCACCCCCTGACGTCACAGTGAAAATCGACCAATCCCAATGGGCACAGTGCTCCATGGCCCTCGGAAGTACTACCAGTGTGCCCGCACCGCGCAACACTTCGCACCTTATCCTGTAATGTTTTCATTCTGCGACAATATGTGCTATTCGAATATGTTCTCTGCTGTGATGAAAATCGTTTAAAATGTGTACTTATACCGCTGTGTTGCTGTGAAGTTGTTAATGATTTTATTTTTCACTGAAGTATAGTAAGTTTCTAAAATTACGTTAGGGGGTGGTGCCGTGATGCCAGTTCGTAAGCAAGGTGATTATTATATCTTCAACGTTAACCCAAATGTTACTGAGGTGCAGTTTTACTGAATAAGGATTATTTTTATAAGTGCGCATTGAGTTCATCCCCTATTTTATTGTAAACGCATTCGAGTATTAAAGGGGTTCGTGTACGCACGTCTCTCCCCATAATTGCGGCTGTTGATTCGCATCGATAGTTAGTGGTGTTGCCAACTGTTAAACACACATAACGTAATTGTTATTTATTTCTTGTAAATACGCAATGCACGTTGTTGAAATGTTTACTCTGCAAGAAAGTTTAAGAACCAACCTGAGTTAATACACGTAATGCAAGTTTTATTTTCCAAATTGTAAAAAGATTTTAATACTACGTCTTCAACCTTTTTCTAAAAAAATGAAAACTTAAGGCTGTATATGCGCATTTCAAAGAAATTAGCGTTTTTCCAATGAAGTTATCTAAAGAATGAAAGTATTACTATTGATGTAAACTTTAGTTTCAGGAAGCAAAATTCTTAAATTAGTGCCGTATAGAGAAAAAAACATAATAAATGATCAGGTATTTTAAAACGAAGACAATCTGTTCAAGTGGAATTTCAGATTTGCTTGTCAGAGGTATTTTTCACAAACGTTTTAGCTGTAACAAATAAGAAAACGACTCATATTTATTTTTTCACTTATTGCTTGTATTGTCAAGGAGTTTCCTATAGAGAGTAATTTAAAAAAATGTAAAATATTAAAAAATGTTCAAATCGGTACATTTTGACATGTTTTTTACTGGTATTTACAGAATCTAAAGTCATTTTTTATTTTTCTTAGGAATAATGAGATATTTGTAGATACGTGTTGCGTATTGCGTGTTTTGTATATACTAATATCTATTTAATAATTTAATAAGAATTTTCAAAGTTCATCCTCATTACGGCTCGCGCAGAGTTGTTTTGATCATTTGTATTGGAATTTTAAAAATGGAATGTGATGCGCGTCTACACCCTTAAATGTGAAACTTTTTTTGTTCTAACAGAGGCCCATCGAGCATTAGAACTGCTGGAAGATTACCACAGCAAGCTAGTGAAACCACAGGATCGGCAATTACGGCTGGCCATAGAAAGAGTCATCAGGATATTTAAGTCCAGGCTCTTTCAAGCACTTCTAGGTAAGCCTTATCAATTTACACTGTAAGTACTACTCCGGTTCTAATGGAAATGAAACTACTCATGCGCAAAGAATTTTTCGATAAGCCACTCCTCATTATGAAAAAAAAACAACAATACTTTAGCCACTAACACTGCGACACATCAGTCAAAGTACGCGAAAAATTTTGTAAGTAAATAAACAAATGGAGAGTTCGTCAGATAATGTTTTTAATGTGGTCAATAACATTAGCTTTATCGTAATTAATTTTAACCTAAAACAAGTTCATGACTGTTTACTTTATAGTTTCAACATACGAAGTAAAAAAATCTTGTTTCTATTTTCATAACTAGAATTAAACAACTCGTCTTTAATAGCTTTTCATGTAGCATTCTTATACTAACTGTCTTACTAATAAAGAACTGCAACCCTTGTAGTAAAGACGTCTCCTATCGAATTGTTCTAAAAACAACACTGAAATAATAATAAAACTTTATTTTTATTCATTTTACGTATTTACACATCAGTTAAACTAGCTCCCGTGAGTGTATAGTGACAGTTTAAATTTCCATAGTAATAATGGTTAATAATAAAAACAGGCGTATGTCACGGAACTGTCAAAATTTGTTTTATTAGTCAAGCTTTCGCTGTATCATACATCGCGGATAAATGTTAATTAGTAAGGCAGAGTTACATTCTTTGATTTTTGTAATTTTTCCAGTATTTTGGATTCTGTTGTATAAATAATTAAACTAGATTGAGCTTCATACCTTTGAAACAATTGATTAAATTTTTGCAATCGTACTTAAAAGAAAGAAATAACAAACCTAGAGTCGTTAATTGATTTCTGTGCATTTGAAATAATTTATATTTTTAACCAACACAATTTCGGTATCGTAAATTAAAGAATTGAATTATTCTAAGGGACAGTGTCCATTCAACCTGTTGAGCTAAAAATAAAAGTACTGCGCGTGATCGCACGTCACAAACGCTCTTGAGTGTTCCTTGACCACGGATTGTATTGTGATACCTACGCATTATATTTAGCCGGTTGCAATGAGCGTCCGACGCGCGTTTGATATCAAATAAACACGTCCAGACGGTACGGTTTAATGAAAATAGAAGGTAGTCTGGCTATTCGAGACGACCCGTCGATTAGAACAAAGAGTATTTCCGGACGAACTGACTGTTATCCGGTTTGAAGCAGATTTCTGTCAGTTTGCTTGGATCAAAAGCTATGCGCACAGTTTATGCGTCAAAATGTAAGTTCACCTTCTTGTAAGAATACCTATATGAAAATAACGCACTTGAATTTCTTCAAGGCATTTGGTTCTTGAGAGACCACAGGGAGGGAAATAAATTAGAGCTTGATTACCTACTTGTAAGATAAGATACCCGTTAGTATTTTCATACCCCACATTAACGTATACTTACTATGCGATTAAATTGACAATAGACAGTGATCCGGTGCAACTTCACTCGAGAATGTGTGGCAAAAAGTAAATTTCACAGATTAAAATACGTCATTTTGTACCGCAAGTGCTCTGAAGTTAGCCACTTCAGTTGTCTATTGTTAAATTAATCGCATTACAACTTTGTTCGAGAACAACGAGAAGTTTATTGTCATTTAAACTGCAGTTTTCCGATTTTTCCAAATAGAGAGTAGAGATAGTAAAATGTTTTCAAACCTATCTAAACATACTAAATATTTATACAGGGTGAAATCGAAGTCAATGGCAATCTTTTAAACTAAAAATCTAACCGCGATATTGATAACACTGTCATCCGGAAAATCAACCCGGGGGCATTTACGCTGATCGATTTTTCTGGTGACTTGCTGCGCAACTTTAGTCGAATAGGGATATTTATCGACAATCGCTTGTGAAATTAAATCGCAAACCTAATTTCAATGAAGTGGCGATTCGATTTTACAAGCAATTGCAGATAAAAGCTATATTCAACTAAAGTCGCCTAGTAAGCCGCCCGGAAAATCTACCCGTGTAAATGCTCCCTGGGTCGATTTTTCCGGGCGACAGTTATCGCCATGCCATCGACAGTTTACCGCGATAAGGGTCCCCCCAGACCTACCGGTTTCCGTTCTTTGCTTTGCTGTTCGGCAATGGACCGCCGGCCAAGAGGCTCATTTTCAATCTATCGCATATTTTCAGTCTAAGTACATTTCACATATAAGAATGTTCTTGTGAGCTTTGTTCCTTAAACGATCGTTATGAAAACACAAAAAAATAGTTCAGATAGGTAATGATGACACCCACAACCCTGTTCACAATTTATATAAATATGCGATCGATTTATTTTTAGCAATCGGAGACCATGTTCAGGGTGGCATATCTCCCAGAAGCTTCCTACTTCGCAACCCAGACGATGATATTTGATAACACCAAGCTAATGGCTATCTTGCCAATTTGGTCTGGTCCAAATATGCGATAGATTGAAAATGACCCTGGTTGACCGGCGGTCTAAACAGCAAAGCAAAGAAACGAAACCGGTAGGTCTGGGGGGACCCTTAGGCTAATAAAAGATAGCCAATGACTTCGATTTGACCATGTATAAAAACATTAGCAATTGCACGAGTATGTTAAATTTAAAGGTTCCAGAGATCCTTCATAAACCTAACGACCATAAAATAGTCGATTTGACCTAGAGAGTACTAGGCTTGTTTTATTATGTAAATTGGTTTTAATAGTAGTAGGGACACCGGAACAAGGGTAAGTACCTACATGTATCAAGTGACATAAACAACGCGTGTATTTGCGTTGTTACCTAATCAGTTATTTTTTATTGCTCTTGTGTCAATGACTTCGTTGATTGATATTGGTTTTTAACCAATGACTTTGTCTTTAACTGATGATCACATCCTAAACATTAACCAGTCTCTCCTATTTTAACACGTTTTTATTATGTTGCTTTCTTGTTTGTCCGCAAATTTTTATGTTTGAGTTATTTTAGAGGCTTGCTCATAAATACCTTTTTCATGAAGGATTTAAACATAGATCTTTGTAGGTATCACAGATAGATGTAATTGAGGTTGGTCAGAATCACTCCCAGTTTTATTTACTATTAGCTGTTATTTTGGAAGATAAGCATTCCTCATTTTACTTTAGACAGACACACGACCTTTGACATATATTGTGACCTACAGCCAAATCATAATACTTTTGTATCTTTTTGCTGGAATGATTCCAAAAATTTAGTACCTAAGTAAGTTTACCACTAATGGTTCATCCTAAGTTCGGGCTGCAATGTTATCTCCTATAGTTACATAGAACATATAAATTATACCTTTTTCCAACTGGTTACGACGAAACCCTATACATACTTATTCAAATGCGTTCCTTCATAACCACTTTTTCAATGCATCTTTCTATGCAATTACGTTTGAAGTTTAAAGCATATTGTTATATATTACTATGTACTACTAGTTATGCATTTCGTATAAGTAGCTTAGTATGTTTTAATTCGTAAGAGTTATAATTTACAATTGTAATGAGTGAGTTATATCATTATTATCATTTATCATTTCTCAGGTATCGTGGCGTGGAAAAGCCCTATTTAAATTTTTGTGTTTATTGCACATCATACGTAATTAGTTATTAGGTAATTAGTTCTGTCAACCTTTCATAGAGAAAAATATGAGCACCAAACGGCATTACTACTATTATTTATTGTTGAATGCTCTAAGATTTATTGGTACATTTATAGCCTAATAAACCTTTTTTGTTTTGTTTTACATTGCCAGTACAATGTGCTCTTACTTCAATCAAATAATTTAATGTTGCTCAAAACGACTTCGTTTATGTAAGTTTTGTTATGAAAATTATGACATTTATGACCGATACCTGAAACGTATGAATATTACCTTTGTAACTGACAGTTTGTAATGATATCCTGTTTAAAAAACCGGCCAAGTGGGTGTCGGGCCACGCGCCGTAGGGTTCCGTAGTTACCTTATACTATACCATATTTAATACCACCTATCATTTTTCGTCTGCAAAAATAACTTTGTTTTTCACAGTGTTGGTATGAATGACAAAGTTATATTTGCGGTTTTGGAAAATGTGCTTTATCTCGAAAACTAATTACTATATCTCGTTCAAACTAATTTTGGTTGAAAGTTTTTATTAAGATTTACAGCATATATTTTTTTTAGATTTTTCACTCTCTTATTTCAAAAGTTAAAGGGGAGGGGGGGGGGACACACATTTTACCACTTTGGCGGTGTATATCATTCAAACGGTTGACTTTGAGAAAAAGTTGTCTTAAAAATCTCAATGTCATTTTTAAAGACCTATCTATAGACACCCAACACGTGTTGGTTTGAAGAAAAAAATTTTTTTCGTTTCCTTTCCATGTATGGGGAGCCCGCCCTTAATCTTTTATTTTTCTTATTTTTGTATTAAATTCGTTAAGCGGTTAACAGAATACATCTACGTACCAAGTTTCAACTGTGTAGTCTTAATACTTTCGGAATAAAGTGGCTGTGACATACGGACAGACAGACAGACAGACAGACATGACGAATCTATAAGGGTTCCGTTTTTTGCCATTTAGGCTACGGAACCCTAAAAACAGACTGATGCATGCAGGCAATGTCTGACTAACGAGATTTGTGAATTTGTTATTCTATGTAAATCACGTGTTTGTCCGCAAAGATAAGTTTTTGCTATCAGAAAGGTCAGTAATAAACAAAATAAGTCAACGTTTTATCAAACCACATTAAGATTAATTCACTATAAAAATCACTTTTCCCGAAGTAAGTTTGTAAAACTGAGTAGGTATAGGTACTTGCGGTTACCAAAGAACTTATAAGTAGTTACTAGTGTTTTTTAGCAAGAAAAGGAAGAAAACTAATCCATACATACATACAATATTAGTTAATAAACCTAAGATGAGAGTATTCTCTTCGAGTATTCGAAGCACATCTATATATATAAAAGAGTAAATCACTCACTGACTCATTACGAAATCTCAGAAACTACAAGTGCTAGGAGTCTCAAATTTTGCATGGGGGTTCCTTTTAGGGTGAAGGTGCTCATTAAGACGGGATTTTGCGAAATTCAACCCCTAAGGGGGTAAAACAGGGTGGCAAAGTTTGTATGGGAGAAAGCGATTCCTTGGCCCGATTGACTTGAAATTTGGCATAGACATTCTTTAACAAAATTAATTGAATACGTGTTTCGTATTTTCTTGAAATGTATCCCCTAACAGGGTTGAAAAGGGGTAGAAAGCTATTTTTAGGGTGGTTGACTTCGATATCGGAATCAAAACTTCTTAGTGCATTTGTACGATTAAGAAAAATATATGTCAGTTGTCAGCACTGACGTCCACTGAATTTTCCAAAAGACTTTAACGTCATAGATAATATCACATATAACATCATAGAATACACTATATAATTCAAATTTAACATAATTGCACCCAGCATGCGTTGCAATATTACGATTTTTTAGCCAGGAGTCTTTTCAGTCGTAAGTAGAACAATTCACCAAACATATACTTATTACCTACATTACTAATCGGATGTGGAATGTGGATGAATAGTTTAGGAGTGCATACTGCATAGGAAACAAATAAACATACACAATGACTTCTATGTTGTTGAACATTACATTAAATTTTTATTTATAAAGAAGATACTTTTAAGTATTAAATATTACATAATATAATTTTTTTGTTAAATTGCCGCTAATTTTTTTATGGACCAGGATGTCGAGGACAGCAAAGGAAACGGTGGTTGAAAGGGGAAAAGGAAGATTTAATAGCAGAATAATGGAAACACGTTTACAATAGGCAATAGGCAAAGGAAAGCAATATGACAAGAAGAGAGTAAAGAGACAAAACCATAGTATAGGTATTTACATGTAACTAATTACAGAGTAGAATATATAAGTCTATACATGGGTAGGCCTCTCCTTGACATAAGTACCTACCTACCTAATACAGAATCATGAACAGGGCGTTGGTTCTGTAACCAAACTCGAACCCCACTTCGAATCTCACTTCACTGCACGGGAATTTTAAATCACAAATAAGATAATGATAAGATTTTTTTTATCACAAAAATAAATGAATAAATTTTAAATTCACGCGAAGTGAAGTGAGGTTCGAAGTGAGATGCGAGTTTGGTTACAGAATCGACAGACTGTGCGGCTAAAACCGCGGGGTGCACCTTTATAATCACAAAATTGTAAAAATTATAAAGTTTCATGTTTGGAAGTTGTTCATATTGTTACTCAATCAGGTCTGAACGGGTGAACGGATTTAGACTAAATTTGGCACAGAGATAGATTATAGTCTGGAATACTTAACACAGGCTTCTTTTCGTCCAGTTTATTGGTTTTCAGGGAAAGACTAACAACAATTACAGACTCCCACGCCGGGGCGGAGCCACGGGCAAAAGCTATAGTATATAGGTAGTATAAAACAAAGTCACTTCCCGCCGTCTGTACGCTTCACTTAAACTACCTATGCATAAAAACCGCATTAAATTCGATCCATAAGTTTGGGAGCTAGGTTGCCGGAGACAGACAGACACACACACACGTCAATTATATTACAACACTCCTTGCGTACGTCGCATGTAGATAATGTAGTCTAATCGAATAACTTCACACTGACACCACATTATAGCACAGTTTTACATTAGTAGGTTGCATTACTATTATCCCCGTCAAATGGTAATGCGCTGGAACCTTGTCAAACTAACCTAATCGTGACGTCACCCGCTACAGCTAGCAAAAAAAGTTGAAATAAATAATAATTAATTTGATTTAATGATTATTATTGTCAATAAGATAGGGTTAAGTGAAAATATAATAATTGTATGAATATTTTCAAAATAAATGAAAATGAAATATTCTTTATTTAAATAATAAATAGTTCAGGCAAAGAAAGCTCTAAAAAATGTATAGAGGGAAATGCTTGGAACATAATTTTTGACTTCGTAACTTTATTTGGACCTGTTAGGAGGTGAACATATCAAAATTCGCCGCCAGTAGCCCCTATGCCGGGGTGGAGGGGGGAGGTTTGAAGACCCCATTTTTCGGTTTTCTACATATATCTCAGAAACTATGCGTTCAAGCGACATAAGATAAGAAGACTACGTACAAAATAAAAGCTGATTAAATTTGCTACAAGTTTTATTCAGACAAGTTTTTCGATAACTTGTATAGTTTTCGAAATATCCGCTCTTGAATGTCTGTCAACTCGGTGATAGCGACGTTCGAAATTGATTCGATTAAACGATTAATCCTTGCTAACTTATTGCGAATTGGTCGATTAATCTAAGAATTAAAACGATCGATCTAATTGCTAATTTTACGCCGATTTTTTTCAGAAAAGAATCTACTAGCAAATTAAATGTTTCTAAATTTGTGAGACACGTTACTGCTAGATTATTTTGCGAAATAAATAAGTTGTTGCTAAGGCAATAAAAACAACACTCCATTCAGGGGGCTAATTGTCTAATTTCAAAATCTATCGCAATCGCTTTCATTTGACAAATGATCGTGACACATTGCTGCATTTCTTTGGTAAGTTTTTAAATATGCCAAACTATTATATCTTGAAAGCGATTGCGATAGATTTTGATAATAGACAGTAGAAAGGCAGGTTTCTATAAATGTATTATAAGTACTCGATACCTTCAGATATCGATAGTTTTGTTCCGAAAATTTTTGGTATCGATACTTTTGACATTTTGCGTATCCCTAACTGCATTTGAACAAACATAAACCTAACGGGGATTTTCCGCCTGCTGATTATCTAAAAAGAAACTATTTAGCGACCGGTTTCATTCTACATACATTGCTACTTTTCTTTGGTATGTTTTTTTTTAATCCAAAAAGAAGTAGCAATGGATCACTATCATCTATGAACTGCAACCGGTCGCTAGGTGGTTTCTAATTAGATAATCAGCCCGCCGGTGTGCAATTCGAATATTGCCAATATATTCACGTAGGCTATTCAACCAAAATAATAGGTCTATCATTATTCCTTATTCATCCTTATTAATATTATGAATGCGAAAGCCCGTGTCTTTGTTTGTTTGTTACGCCTTCACGTCTTAACTACTGAACCGATCATCATGAAATTTTACATACACGTTGTCTGAGGTACTGTTTGAGGTACAAAAAAAGACATAGGGTGCTTTTTTTCAACCCGAAAAAAAGCACTTTAGCTTGTCGTATATTTTTTTTGTGGCTGCAACTTTACGTTTTCTATATAAAAAAATGGCCCGCGTAACCATGTTTTCCTATCATGGACCCTTAACTACTCAACCAATCATCATGAAAATTTGCATACACGTTGTCACAGGTACAGAAAAGGACATAGGGTACCTTTCGTCCAAAAAAAAATAGGAACTGATTCTGTTTTGTGTGCTCTTAATAAAGTAAAAGCTTCTGTATTGATTAATAAAGCCTTTTGAGGTTGGACATTTTTACAAGCAGGTGGAAACACAAAGTCAACCGAGATACTTCGAGTGGTCATAGATAATCAGAAGTGTGACCAACAGATTCCGACTCCTGACTCCTGAGGGATAGAAAAATAACTCTCCACGCATACGAAGTCGCGGGCGGCCGCTAGTCTGCGTATAAAGAGCGTCCGCTGCGTTAAGCGGATCCGGATTCCGAATCGGATGATTCATAATCATAATATTTATCTAATTAATATTTATATTAGGTTTGTTTTTTTTTCTTGACATAGCAATATACTACTTCATTTTGTGTTGTTTTGTTCTGGTAACACCATTGTTTACCTTTTTTCTAAGAAATGATAATCGGACTTTAAACATTTGAAATAATCTAATATCAAATAATCGATTATCGATTATCATCCCTACTCGCCCACCAGCCAGTTTTGCTAACGGTACTGAGTGTTCGATTTCACTACGTCATTTTGACGTCATCAACATGGCCGCCACGCGCATTACCATTTGACGGGGATAATACATTGCATTACCCGTGCGAAGCCGGGGCGGACCGCTAGTTAATTATATAGTTGTCACAATTTTCTATCAGCTCGCCTCATACCAACACCTTTAAGTTTTGGTATCGGTCCTAACAGATCGAAGGGGTCTTAACTTCACCATCGAAAGACGATTTTAAAATTCTATAGTTTAGCGAAACCTTGTGTCAATCCCATTGGATACATATTCTATTGATGAGAAGTTATTTCTCGTTTTAAAAAAAGCACCCCCACCCCCCTAGCCAAAGTAACATTTGCAAATTCGATTGTTGACGAAACCATAAGTCAATCCTATACATGTTTCGAAAGCGAAGTTGACGAAGATTTGCAAAGGTATTTAGGCTAAGGGGCAGGGTTAGCGGAATACAATTTACAAGCTCAATTCAGAGTTTTCCAAATTTTCTATGTTTTATATGAAGACTGACAAATGGTAGCACATTGAACAGTAAGCCATAAAACATATCAACATTAGGGCAGTATTTCATAAAAATGAATTATGTAGAGTAGAAAGGCTCTATAGGTACATAAAGAGTACATTGGATTAACCTTGCCCCGCTGCGCTGTCGTGTAGGTACTTGATTGCAGCTGCGTGCGACTCATCCTGGGCTTCACTTCACTGCGAATATTATAATATAAGTACTAAGTAGGTATAGGTACCTTTCTAACTATATTTACTCAATCATTAAAAATTTATAATAATATTAACTGTAGTTGACTTACCCCCGTATCTATAGAAAAGTAAGTAACGACTTGAGTAAAACTTGTAATTTGTAGAAATAAACATATTTCAGTCCAGTTTTCCGGCGCTGGCTGTTCTCCTCTAGTCGCATTTCTCAACCGATTTTCGTGAAATTTTGTGAGCAGGTTTGTTAATTATATACAATTTTTCAGTCCGCCAAGTTTTTCGACATTTTTCTAAATGGAGGAGGTATGTAAAAAAAAGACTTATGATATTTCAACAGTTTCGAAAAACGTAACAAAACTTATTTGTTAGCGGTGCAAAGTAAATTTAGTTTTTTATTTTTACAAGACTCAAAAGTTTATCAATCAAAACATTTCTGGCCAGTATTCGAAATTTGAAAATAAACAAGGTTGTGACTTTGTGACAGAACCTAGGACTGCGTATATTATTTGCACAGTATGGATACTATTAATTGGAAAACTAATATAATTATATTCTGTGTTATTTCTTTTTAAAAAACATACAATTTGAGCTACTTTTTATCGCGAGGTCTACAGCTCATGAAACCACTAGTTTTTAATGCACCAAATGGCACCAAAACTGAACTAAAAATTAATTTAAGATTAATTATACTATAAATTGCATGTAAATAAAATATTCGAAATTGCACGTTTTATTCAAGACATTACTTACTCGTCTATAGATACGACCGAGACGGTAAAAATTATTTTCCCTAACTAAATACTTATAGTTAGTTGACCTTTAAAAAAAAACTTGATATCCTTAACAGTAAAATTTAACAATTATAATAAATTATTATTGCCAATCACAATAGCCTTCGTTTTATAACATAATGCAGTGCGCATTATGTACTTACTACTTACGTAAAGCGTATACATTTATTATAATCTGTAACAAAACACCAGTTGTTTTCAATAAAACTGATAAGTTAGAAATGTCTCTATCTTTTGTCAGATGTTATTGTAAGTTCTTTATATAGGTATGTATGTACCTAACACTCTCATCCGGGGTAAACACATTCTTGGGTGCCAATTGTGTGAAACAAAAAGAAGTGATATGGGAACTGTCTACTTCTGTGACATGGGTAGGTACCAATTTCAACATCTGTACGGAATGTCAAAACTTAGGAGGGGTTCTCATTTCTACAGAGATACATTTTTCTCTATATTTTTTATATAAAGCATTTTGACTTAATGAAAATTAAAAGGCCTAACTTTTCTTGAATAAGTACCTAGCTATGGTACTGAGAAAAACTATCTTAAGTACTTACTAAGGGGGATCTCCTTGTGTACGTGACGCACTGCTGGGGCGAGGCCATTGAGAAACACGGCGAAGCACTTGCTGTTTCGCTTGACATCTCAAAGGCTTTTGACAGGGTTTGGCACGCAAGTTTGCTGAGCAAGCTTCCAGCGTACGGAATCCCCGCTGGCTTTTGTAGCTGGGTAGCCGACTTCCTGAGTGAACGGTCGATCAGAGTAGTCATTGATGGCTGCTCCTCTGACCTCATGGCGATTGATGCCGGAGTTCCTCAGGGGTCGGTGCTCTCTGCGACGCTTTTCCTGCTGCACATCAATGACCTGCTAACACCGGGCATTGTTGGCTATGCAGACGACAGTACTGTCATGGAGAGGTATCTGTCCAGCGCGGGAGCCGGTGGTGATGAGGTGAAAATAATGAGAGAGGCCATGGTTGAGCGATTGAACCTGACGCTAAGTCTCGTCTCCCAATGGGGTGATGAAAATCTTGTTAGCTTCAACGCTTCTAAAACGCAGGCGTGTCTGTTTACCGCAAAAAGGAGTCCATTCAACTTAACTCCTACTTTCCGAGGTACATCTATCCAAGCAACCGACACTCTCCAGCTTCTTGGCATGGAGTTATCTTCTAACCTTAACTTCGGCACCTCTATCGAGTCTAAGGCTCAAACTGCAGCTAAGAAGCTGAGCGTCCTAAATAAAGTCAAGCGGTACTTTACGCCTGGGCAGCTTTTAACCCTTTATAAAGCTCAAGTCCGATCTTGCATGGAGTACTGCAGCCACCTTTGGGACGGCTCGGCGAAATATCAACTTGCTGCACTAGACTCGGTGGAACGCAGAGCCAAGAGATTAATAGGCGACGGAAAACTGGTATCAGCTAAGCTTCACAGCTTGGCTCACCGCCGTAACGTTGCTTGCCTATCGGTCTTCTATAGATTGTACTTCGGCGAGTGTGCTCAAGAGCTGCATGAGCTCATTCCACCTTCTCCTTTCTTCCATCGGACATCCAGACGCACTGCAGGCTACCATCCGTTCTTGGTTGATATACCTCCTGTGCGTACTAAGCGCTACTCATCATCGTTTATAATGCGCACAGCCAAGGAATGGAATTCCCTGCCGGCGTCTGTGTTTCCGAGCACATACAACCTGACTCTTTTCAAGGCCAGAGTGAATAGGCACCTTCTGGGCAAGCTCGCTCCATCGTAGACCCCGTCTATACTTTCGGGCTAGACTAGGGTCAAGAGCAAACCCATTATAATTAAAAAAAAAAAAAAAAAAAAAAAAAACTTACCAGTTTTTAATCCTTACTGAATCCTATCACCGCCGCTTTAAAGTATGAAACTGAATTTTGAAAAATATTCAAAACATAGGTGTCACTTAATATAAAAACATAAGCTTAATGTTTTTTGTAATAATTAAACATTTTCATCCACGATTCTTAAAGTTTGCTATCAGTTAACTTTATTTACCTCTGAATTTTATTTCAAAAAAACAAATTAGTTCAAAAGTTTGGACATTTATTATGCTAGGATAGCGTATCGAGGCATGGGTATTCTTAAGTGACATACAAACTCAAAATGTTGTGTTTGCTATTCAACGGAGTTTCATGTGAAGATAAGATCTGTAGTTACATACCGGGTGTAACAAGACCCTCGACGTAGCCGAGGTCTACGTATTCTGCCCATCACCAGGACCATTTCTGTTCAAAATTATTAACTGGGAAACGATTTTAATTTTTGGTGTTAAAAAACATTGCATACATTACCACGCAATGTAACGTGTACAACAGACCGCGTCAGCAGCTGCGTGTGGTGCGGCCGAGTTGAAAGGCAGCGTTTATGTGCGTGCTCATGAGATACATTGACTGACGACGTTTTGAAGCCATTGTTTCTTACGAAATACTTAACATTTTGACAATGTTTCTTTGGTCAAAAATTAGGAAATAACGAATAAAACAAGATTTCATAAAAACAAAAATATAAAAAAAATTGTCTTTGGCCTTCAATAACTGCGTAGCTATTGGTTTCCCAGGTATAGTCTAAAAGACAAAAATGGTCGTGATAATGTGCGGAATGCGTGGAATTCGGCTTCGCTGAGGGTCTTGTTACACCCGTTATATCACAGAATACATAATAGTGATAAATGTACCTATATTAAAATACTTGGACGTTTTCTCATCAACCGCAGGCAGCAAGGACTCTGGAACTACCTACTCGACCGATTGAGATATAAGCATACCTAACGTAAAAGAGGATATTGTTTTTCAATAACTTATTTATACATGTGACCTATTTCGTATGTCAGTAAGGTATGGCATGGTCACAAGAAATCTAACCATGCATTTCTATAAAAAAAAACAATCCCAGTGAACACGTTCAGACAATCATCATCTTTTCGGGCCAGTTGAGGAATACATACATAGAAAAAAAACATTTAAAAACTTTATGCACATAATCGGAAAACTCATAATTGAGAACAATCATACTACATTATCTTTCTTATTTAGAAAAACCTAATAATGTCTATATAACACTTAATTCCACAAGACTGAAACGAAATGTGAAAACGTGACCTCAATAGTATTGTTGAGTTCGATAAGAAACGATTATGCGTAGCGAAACATTTGTTTATTCCTTCTGTATCGGTTGAACTTTGCGATAAATGTACACTGTGTCACTGAACGAAAAACATCTTGGGGGCCAATTCTACTAATAGTTAGAGAGGTCGCTACACTACAAGAGGTATCTCAAGGCCCATAATTCAATATGATTTAGTGTTTAGGGTGTACTTGAGTCAGCACCTTCTTATAAGGTCAGGAAATGGAACACCTGGCCTTGGCACCCTTTCAAGTAGGTATGTAAATTTTCAAAAAGCTCTACAAGTGTTTTATCTCATAGTTGGAAATTGGTAGTAAACTAGATTGTAATACAAAAGATGAGAAGGTAGTCAGACAGACCACATTATCGTGCAATATGCCGAGGCAGCATGCCACAAAGTTGTCACCTTAACGACGTCGGTGAAAGAGTTTTCTCAAAGCTGAAAATTCATTTGACCATCAGACATTTTTAATGTCCCTACTGCTGAGACACAGGCCTTCTTTATGGGTGGATAAAGAAGATGGGTCATAAATAACCCACCACGCGGGCCCAATACGCGGCCCAATATACAATACATTTGGTTAGCGATGTCAAAGCTTCTAAAGGCTGATAATATGATCAATTTTATCGAAAAAATCCCCAACAATGTAGAGGGGTCTATCCCCTCTCCTGTTGGAATGACCGGCATTTTAATTTTGACTTTTTATTTTAGGTGGCCCTGCAGAAAAATATTTATTTCTCCGTTTTTAAAAGTTCTACAGCTATAAAAAAATACTTTTTGAAAGCTAATAATATCACCTATCAAGTAAAAAAAATATTTTGTAAACTTTTACAAGCACTAAAAGTTACTTTTTGAATATGGTCAAAATTCAAAACTTGTAAAAACTTGCTTTTATGGTTCAATCACATTTAATTTCAGATAAAAATATCAACTTAATTTAAAAACTGATAATAATTTGCACATTAATGTCTCAGTTTTTGAGATCTGTGGGAAAAACTAAAAAAACCGGCCAAGTGCGTGTCGGGCCACGCGCCATAGGGTTCCGTAGTTACCTTATACCATACCATATTTAATACCACCTATCATTTTTCGTCTGCAAAAATAATTTGTTTTTCACAGTGTTGGTATGAATGACAAAGTTATATTTGCGGTTTTGGAAAATGTGCTATATCTCGAAAACTAATTACTACATCTCGTTCAAATCAATTTTGGTTGAAAGTGTTTATTAAGATCTACAGCATATATTTTTTTTAGATTTTTCACTCTCTTATTTCAAAAGTTAAAGGGGGGGGGGACACACATTTTACCACTTTGGCGGTGAATATCTTTCAAACAGTTGACTTTGAGAAAAAGTTGTCCTAGAAACCTTAATGTCATTTTTAAAGACCTATCTATAGACACCCAACACGTGTTGGTTTGAAGAAAAATTTTTTTTTCAATTTCAGTTCCATGTATGGAGAGCCCCCCCTTAATCTTTTATTTTTCTTATTTTTGTATTAAATTCGTTAAGCGGTTAACAGAATACATCTACCTACCAAGTTTCAACTGTGTAGTCTTAATACTTTCGGAATAAAGTGGCTGTGACATACGGACAGACAGACAGACAGACAGACATGACGAATCTATAAGGGTTCCGTTTTTTGCCATTTAGGCTACGGAACCCTAAAAAGCACACTAATTTCGGATTAAAATTTACTTTAGTCATTTTTTATGACGTATTAAAGTAAAAGTTTTCATAATACATTTTTTTACTTAATAGGTGATATTATTAACTTTTGAAAAGTATTTTTTTAAAACTGTAGAACTTTTAAATCTGGAAAAATAAATATTTTTCGGCAAGGCAATCTAAAATAAAGAGTCATATTTAAAATGCCGGTCATTCTATCAGGAGAGGGGATAGACCTCAACATGTGGGGGGTATTGTCGATAAAATTGATCATATTATCTGCCACTAAAAGCTCCGACATCGCTAACCTAACAAAAATCAACTCGAAAATTTTGTTTGAAATTGTTAAAATTATGGTTATCTATGCTTTGCATTTTTTGTGTCTGTGACTTTTATGACTGGCAACACTCTCTTGCTTCGCCTACCGAGCTCGAGTTGATTTCGTGTTTGTGCCGTCCATCCATTTTTATTATTTTAATTATTTTTAATATCCATCATCTGTAATCATCAAAGAATATTGACGTACAATTTTTATTTATACATCGTGAGGATGTGAGAATAAATATTTGGAAGACATTTAAAGGTTTATTTATTTGGACTCTAGTCATCTAGTGTGTCTAGGAACCTAGGAACGCATTGCCATCGCAGCAAACGTCTGCTCATCAGAAATGGCTGACCGATTTATGAATTTCTTGCGTTCATATCGATCAAGATTGACAGATGTTTTAGACTTTTAGAGTATTAAATCGCATTAAAAATTTCCTGGAAATACCCGCGACATCACAAAATATTAGCGCCTAAAAGCATAATCAATGCGGTTTTATTTCTGTGTTAGACCCCGATCAGGGAGGTTACATATACATATACTAAGTTTAAGTTGTTATACAAATACAAGTTCCTTTAATCTAAGATAAGTTTTATTTTTGCCGGGTCTCGGGTAATTTTCTATGTAACCTGTGCATTCACCTTTTCCATACTTGAAAGCGCGCACCGCCCCCCGCCATGTGTTCCTTCCTGACCTCACAAATAGGTGCTGACTCATGTATGTACGTACACCCTAAACACTAAATCATATTGAATTATGGGGCTTTGAGACACTTCTTGTAGTTTTTTGTCGCGAGCTCTCTAACTATAAGCAAAACATGTCTTTTCGGAACCGAATCGCATCTATCCCAATCCCAATTGTATTGCAAACATCAGCAGGGTTTTTTTCCGTAGAATTGGAAATGCATTTTGATTTTGTTCGGACTTGTCGATTCGATTTTCGAGAAGATATAGGTACACTGGAAAAACACATGTTCCGGTTAAGTTTTAAATTAAAGTTTTGAAAGATAAAATTTCATAGAAATATTTATTGTTATAATAAAATTGACCGAGCGAGCGCGAAGTGCGAGCGAAGCGTCTCTACTTTAGCTTGGGCAAAAATTATTTCGTAATGTCCTTCCGGCGGATGTCTGTCCGTTTGTTCTCCACTATAGGTCAGGTATGTGTTACAATGCCGAAGTAGAAAAGACCGAATTTTACAATACCTATGGACGAAATCCCGAAAATTAAAAGGCCGAATGGTTGTTTGGCCGTACGTTTAAAATCACGAAAGGACATTTTACCTAAAATACTAAATCCCGAAACTTAAAATACCGAAGGTTAATATACCTAAGTTCTATACCCCGAACTACTTAATACCGAATTGGCTGTGGAGGTGTCTTTGGGCTTCGCCTGAAATGCTTTATAGTAAATTTAGCTGCCGAAAATTTATCTAAACTAGTCTACTGGGACTTAGAAACCGTAGACCGTAGGTCACGACTATAGATGTGAAGGCCGTTGTTATCTTAGTCAGCCAGCCGGTTACCAGCCGCTGTTTTCGCTGACTACGGTGATCACCCATAAACAGCGGCTGTCTACGATTGAAAACAAGTCATTATGTTTTGTTCAATCCGTTTAATGTCCTAAGTGATAATTTTTGTTTATCTACATACTACCTACTTACTTTATATGCTACTTCAGCTTTAATTATTCAGGTAAGCGCTCTTTCCTATTAATTCTTAGTTGCGTTAATGTTATTTTGAAATACTTAACTTTTAAATTAAATGTTATCTTACTCGGGCTGATCACATAATTCCAAAAACACGAAACACAAAACGTACGTTGTAGGTACACATGTGAAACAATGCGAAACGCCAAGCTTTGCGAGCTTACATTCTTATTACGATTGTACAATAATAATAATAATAAAAGTGGCGAAGCGGAGTTTCATACCTAAAGATTAAATAGGTACTAATTATGTACCATATAAATAAGTAGGTAGGTAGGTACATTAGCTTATTATGTCTTATTGAGGAACATTGCAAAATACCTAATTCATAATATTTAACATTTTATGTTTTAAACTATGACAGAGTAGATAATTAATTTAGTAAAAATACCTATTTGCATATAACGGCTCGTTTATTTTAACAATTTCGACTTAGGAACTGTAAAAATTGTAAGATGATTTAGTATTGAATCGGATAAGCAGCCGGTTGCCAGCCGCTGTCTATACGTTATTACCGGCGGCTTTGGATAACTACCCAATAACAACCGCTGTTTTACAACTATAGTCACGACACGAAATAGGTGCGAGGAGCGTAGCGACGAGCATGTTAGGTTGACATGAACCCAGCGCGCGAGCCGAGCGAGCGAAGCGAGCGTGCCGCGGCAGCGGCCGGCGAAGCGCCAGAAAAAAACTATTTCAAACTCGATTGGTGGATTTTGTCAAAATAATGACCATTTTACAAGCATTTTTGAGTAAAACAAATTAACCGCAACGCGGTAGGCGTCATAAATGTATGTGTAGGTGAAGTAAGTTTTGACATTTTAACTGTCGGGATTTTGACCTTTCGGGATTTCGAACTTTCGGTCAATCGATCTTTCAAGTTTCGGTCTATCGGATATCGATATTTAGAATGTTCGGTATTTTGAAAATAGGTGTTTTATGTGTCGATATTTCGGTCGTATGTATTATGATTTGTCGGCATTGTAATGCATACCCCTATAGGTCGCATTTCTCAACCGATTCTCGTGAATATTTGTGAGCAGGTTCGATAATAGAATTTTACAATCGAGCCAATTTTTAGAAATTTTTCAAAATGGCAGAGATAAGTATATAAAAATTAGCATACAAAACATTTGTGGCCAATATTCGATATTTAAAAATAAATTTGTTTATGTATGAATTTGTAACAGAACCTAGGACTGCGTATATTATTTTCACAGGATATATTAAAAAACATACAATGCATAGAATTTGAGCTTCTTTTTAACGCGAGGTCTACAGCTCACGGAGCCACTAGTTTAAATCCTAACCGTTGAATGTGAAACGGGCACATGGTACAAAATTGAGGTAGTTATTATAAATTTCAATTAAAAAGGTCCATAAGAACTTCACCAGAGCGTCCGGGCATACTGTCCGGTGACCTGGTATCGGAAATCTGGGTCAATCGGACCATTGCACACTACTGCGAACACACTAACACTACTATGAATAATAACAATAACTATGAATTTGATATTTTTTAACCGACATCACACCGACATCCAATATTCATCATTGTTGCTGAAAATCCTGTTTGTGGGTGGCACATCTCGATACTAAATACGATTTTATAGGACTCCAGTTTATATTGATTTTAATAGGTTTGAATATTATGCAGGGTACGATTATCCAAAAAAGTAGGTAAGCTAGGTACATAAAGTTAATATACCTGACGGGTTAGGTACCTCTTCAAATATGAATAAAAGACAATCTCTTTTTTTTAACCGACTTCAAAAAAAGGAGGAGGTTCTCAAGTCGACGGTATTTTTTTTTATGTATGTTTTACCATAACTTCGTCAGTTGTTATCCGATTTATACAATTCTTTTTTATCTTAAAGAACATAGTTTGTGTGTGGTCCCATAAAATTTTGATTTTGAGTATTTTGAGATCTGGCTAGTAGTTTTTGCTGATTTTCGCAAACACGTGTTTTCACGGATTTTCAAACATAACATCTTTCTTTATGTACCGATTTAGATGATTCTTTTTTTGTTTGAAAGGGTATACTTCAAGAGTGGTCACGTTTTAATTTCATCGATATTGGACCTTGAACTTCGAAGATACACAAGGGAACTCCTCATATTCAAATAGTACATGTAAAGTGATTTGGATTTTGGTAGTTTTATGACAATCCAAAACAAACCAAACCATGGTCTGCGATGCAACGTTGCTTCGGACGACGGACTAGACTTGGACTACGAAGACACAACGGAACTCCTCAAAAACAAACAGCGTTAATTTGGAAATTGAGTTGTGGGCAATTTACCATTGAAAATATTTTATACAGTCAAAAAATATTTACATGCTTACATACCTACCACTAAAAAGTTGAAAATAGAAAACTTTTTTTTAACAAAAAAGAAAAACCTCCTTCAAAAAACCTTAAACAAAAACAGCTTCAAAATTAAATACCTCTAAAAAGCAAGAAATAATATTCAAATCATTAGTTACGCATAAGATTATTAATAAAACACGTCTAATGAAGTCGGGTGGGGCTTTTAGAAATATAAAAAAAATAAGTTGTCTTCCAGCCCCACCCGACTTCAATAGACGTGTATTATTAATAATGCGTAACTAATGATTTGAATATTATTTCTCGCTTTATTAGAGGTATTTAATTTTGAAGCTGTTTTTGTTTCAGGTTTTTTGAAGGAGGTTTTTTACGACACCGATCGAAAGGATTACTGATTAGGATCATTTTCTTGAATAACACAGCATCTTAAACAAAAGGAAGACGTCTTTAAATTTTAATTATTACGTATTGTACTTATTGTATGGTATCGTTTGAGACTTTTTCAAAAATGTTTGAATGCAGTTCAGTAAATTCTTTTTTCAGTAAAATTTCCTAACCTATTTTCCCTCCGTGTGGAAAAGTTTTGGGACAGCCATTATACTAGTACAGTAGCCCGTAGAACATTTAAATCACCAAAAAGGTTACCTTTGCCTTTGTGATATAGTTATTTATTACGAAAGTATAGACATATTGGTTCTACTATGGTATAGATACTTTAACCCAATTTTTTTAGATCGCAACCCGCCGTAACCTATATTTGTATATCTCCAAAAATGATATTTTTATATTTTTCAAGGTTTACCACATGGTTTAGCTATTGTCGTGTTCTACAGCTTTGTTTGATATTGCCACTGATAATAGTAAGACTATGGAAAGTGATCCATCATACACAGATTTAAGACCAGATAAAATTCAAACATTTTCATCGGGTCTTAAATCTGTGTATGGCTACTTTTTATAGTCTTACTTGTATCTGTGGCAATCAAACCAAGCTGTAGAACACGACAATAGCTAAATTATGTGGTAAACCTCGAAAAATAAAAAAATATCAATTTTGGAGATATACAAATATAGGTTACGGCGGGTTGCGACCTGTAAAACTTGGGTTAAAGTATCTATAATTTCGTAATAAATAACTAAATCACAACAGCAAACGGTAACCTTTTTGGTGATTTAAATGTTCTACGGGCTACTGTACCAACCTTGCAGGAGTAGCTTAGTTACATCGTATACAACGACTACATTTGTTCTACGACTTTTCCAAAAACAGACAAAAAAATCGACTTTTCATACAAAACTCGATCAGCTGTTGGGACATTTGTGTGGAGAGGCGATTTTTTGAAGTGAAAACTTTTTTAGCGGCGTTGTACGGTTTTTGCAATGGGGAAAAATGCTAAACACGCGTCAGTAAGAATCACGTGACCCTGATCAAAAATTCGTAATACGAATGTGACGGATGGAGAGTAGACAGCCGGCGGCGAAAGTATCTCTTTCTACGGGGCGCGGTGAAAATGGCGGCGCGTTATTTCAAGATGTAAATACTTGTGTCACCATAGCAACGCGCTAACTTTTTTATTCAATGTCAAAACTCTAGATTTTCTGTCAAGCTATGGATAAGACTTTCGTACAGTTGTTCTGTATTCGTAAATTCAAATGCAGAGTAAATTCGTAAGACGGCAATTCGTGCAAAATTATTCCCTGATTCATTTCCATTCATTCCATTCATTTCATTCCATTCCATTTTTGATATTCCAAAATATCAAAAATGCACAACGTTAATATTCAAGTTTTCACTTCTGCCGGCACTCCCGGAGTGCAACCTGATTTTTTTGCCTGTTTTCGGTAAAGTTGTAAAACAAATGTTGTTCTTTATGATGATAGTAATCTACTCCTGCGAGATTGTTGGTGTTTTACAAATAACCCTGTTTACAAATATAATTAGGTAGGTACTTATCTAGGTAATTTGTATGATTTTAAGTTTATATGGTATAGTAGTCACCGAAACTACACAATGGTTAACATTTGCATTTTAATTAAATTAAATAGATAATATTTACGTTGTGCCTGACTTTATGAAAAAAAATACAATTGCAACGGCGAATTTTTTAACTGCGTAACTTATTTTAAGAGGTAGAGAAGACCTAAATAAAAAACACGTTTCTAAAAAAAACAAAAAGTAGGTATCATCTACACAAAAGTTTTAAACCTCAAAACATGGGGCATATTTTGTAAGATTTATCATCAATGTCATTAAGAATTACGTAAAAATAAAGATTAGGTTTAACTTTTTTGCAGAACAAATTAATTATTTCATACTTTTAGTTGGTTTTAAAAAATTTTAAAGGTTTTTTTATGAAATCAAAAATTACCAATAAATTATTATTTTCTGCTTTTTAGTCCACGAGCTAAAATTAAAAATACACATCTCCTCTATTGGAGTACTCGTCAGGACGAATAAAATGAGCCCAAACTCGATGGGGTTAAATGGTTTTATTATAGAGTTCTTGTGGCCTTCTTCCGTTTCCATCATCACATCAGACCCTGGACACTATTTCCCGACAGAGAAATTAATCAAACGAGTCCAAACTCGATGGGGTCACATGGTTTCAATGCTAAGTTCCTATGGCCTTCTTCCGGCTTCATCATAGGTCCCTATACCTTCGTCTCCCGTCAGAGTACTCGTGAAGACGATTCTAACGAGCCCAAACTCGATGGGGTTGAATGGTTTTATTACAGAGTTCCTATGGCCTTCTTCCGGCTCCATCATTAGATCAGCTCAATGACAACATAATTTTGCATTGCTTTCCAATTCTAATGTATAAAATGTTAAGCACATAAAAGTTGATTTTATTCATGTATTAACTAAAGATTTGGACAAAATTTAATTTGAACAATTTTTATGGACATAATACAGTTTGAAATTGTTTTGATGTTTCAAAACATTTTATGTTTTCAATGAATAATTAAGGTTCATTAGGTCTTTTGTCCAGTAGGTATGTCTAATTTATCTTTTTTTATTGCAAAACCTTTCAAAAAACAAGCAGTACTTATCTGTGTTGTCAAGTTTCTACTGAACATTCTACAAAGATAAGCAACCAAACAAGAATGTGTAAGTTTGTTATGTTCAGAAAATAAGTTTTTCTGAACATAACAAACTTACACATTATGAAACAACGCTTCTCATTTACACACCGAAGCGAAGCGAATCAGGGTGGGTTGCTTGTATGTAAATTATAGTAAGGTTCTTTATTTTTAAATCTTGTCCTTTGTTGTGAAGCAGACTGCAACAAGATATTAATAGCTAGTTATAGAAAACAGAATGCCAAGTATTGACTTTCAAAGGGCCGATCGGGAAATGGGTGATACCATATCGTCTCGTCGCCGCGCCGTAGCTGCCGTATTTATAAATCGTAGTAGTATTGTTAGTTAATATTCCATTCCATAATATTCCAAGATTTAGGCTTGCAAAAACTAGAGGTTCATTTATGGGGAAAGGCATAGCCTTTATTAACAAAGTTCCACAACAAGTAATTGATCTTCCTTTGCATGAATTTAAAAACCATGTTAAAAAAACGCTCATGGGTAAAGGTTATTATAAAGTAGACGATTATCTTAAAGATCGAAATGCCTGGAAATGATGTAACACATAACTACTATAAGTACTTTGTTGCCAATGATAGTAATATAATAAGTCTATGTTTGTTGCCAATAATCCTGTCACCCTGTTGTAATTATCTGGTAACGATATATTTAAGTTTGTAAATATCGTTACTTATTGCTATTAAAGCTGATAAGTTTCTTGCGCCCGTTCTTCTTGTCAGTTAAAAAAGTCTTGAACGGGTGGTAGGAAAATATAATATAGACGATTCAAAAGTACTTAATAATTAAGTTTTTGACTTTGACTTTATTATTAATGAAAGAATATCTCAAAGCTATTCGATTGTCTTTTCGTATATTTTTTTTCAATACAGTTGCTCGAAAATGTGAGCTTACGATGACAGGCCAGCGTGCGGTAAGTTGATTTTACCGCACGCCGTGCGTTTTTGTTTACGGTTTAGTACAGCGTGCGGTAAGTTGATTTTACCGCACGCCCGCGCCGTGCGTTTTTGTTTACGTACGTTTTTTTTTATTTCTACTAGCTTCCACCCGCGACTTCGTCCGCGTGGACAGTAGAAAAATATAGCGACCAGTTTAAAATGACCTCTTTAGTGTATGAAAACTAGTACTAAGGAGAGTTCAAGCTGTTTCTCTGGTTCCACCTACCTGAATTTAATGAAACATAGCTTAGATTTTAAGTTGGATCTTAATCTACTAAACTGTGAAAAGCCCATCAAAATTCTTTTAGCGATTTTTGCGTAATACGCGCACAAATATTTAGAATTTACAGTTTTATTATATGTATAGATTACAATTGGCTACCTATAATGTTTTCTCGCAAATGTATTGAAATTTTTTTTACCAAATAAGTAACTTTTTTGGAAATGTAAAATCTTTAATTCAATAATGTTATCCTCAATTTTATAACAAAGTAAATTGTTCACGATATTCCAACAGAAAAGCACATTTTATTGATCAAATAGTGAAACATAAAGTAAACCGTACAACGGATGGTTCCTATTCCAAAGTGCACGTTCACGTAGATTAGGGCTGCCACACGTCCCGGTGTACTGGGACATGTCCCGATTTTAAGTGCATGTCCCGTGCTGCCTCGTTCTCGTTTCGCTCCTGACTAGATAAGTGACTCCCTAGCTAGTCCCTACTTATGCTAACGACAGACGTGAGAGGGAAAATGTGAGCGAGAAGTGACATGGATTAATGAAAGAGAGTTTAATGTCCTTAGCAATGGGGAATATCTGAAAAATATTTATTGATATTGATAAATATATTTTTCACTTCTCAAGCTTACGCGCTCACTAGATATGAAATAAAACAATTTTTAACGGATACTAGCGTGGTTTTATTGAAAGTACTTTGGTAATTAGTTGGTATTTGGTTTGATTTTTTGGTTTTCCCGACGTTTCGGCAACTTTGCATAAAAATTTATTTTTATATGTAGGAATAAACTCCCTTATTAATTGAAAAAAGTTTCAGAAATTTCGGTTACCTTACGTAAAAAAAATCGGTTTGCACTCCGGGAGTGCCGGCTGAAGTGAAAACTTGAATGTTAACGTTGGGCATTTCTGATATTTTGGAATGGTTAGGGAATAATTTTGCACAAATTGCCGTCTTACGAATTTACTCTGCATTTGAATTTACCAATACAGAACAGTATTGTACGAAAGTCTTATCCATAGCTTGACAGAAAATCTAGAGTTTTGACATTGAATTAAAAAGATATCCCGTTGCTATGGTGACACTAGTGTTTACGTCTTGAAATGACGCGCCGCTATTTTCGCCGCGCCCCGTAAAAAGAGAGGGGGATACTTCCGCCGCCGGTTGTCTACTCTCCATCCGTCACATCCGTCTTACGAATTTTCGATCAGGGTCACGTGATCCTGACTGACGCGAGTTTAACATTTTTTCCCCATTACAAAAAACCGTACAACGCCGCTAAAGAAGTTTTCACTTCAAAAACCACTTCGTCTTCACAAATGTACTGAAGCAACAGTAGAAATTAGAAATTAAATTAATTATTAAGACCGGGCCACACAACATAAAAAAAGTATTGACGTTTTGTGTTGAAACTTTTTTTTTTGTTGTGGCAGGTGGTGGCTAAAAGAAACTTTTTTGAAGACGAAGATATTTTTTTTTTAGATTTTTTCTTGAAAATTTGGAAAATTCTGATTGTGAAAATATTCAGCCAATTTGATTTTTTTTTCAGACATTCCCCATTCATTGCTAATAAAATTATTATGTTACTTTTTCAGCTGTCCGCTATGTTTTGCATTCTATGGAAATCATGGTTTTAGGGAGATTTTAGGGCCCATGGTCTAGTATTTTTAGAAGGTATCATGACATGCCCTCGTAGTCATTCGTAGAAGTAGATAGCAAATGTGTCAAAAACGGCCACTTTTAGCAGTTTTTCTATCTACTTCTAGCAGCGACTACTAAGGAATGTAACGATACCGTCTAAAAATGGGCCGTGGGCCTTAAAATCTCCACGATAAACATTATTAAAATTGTGTATTAGAATTATAATATTAAATAAAATTCACCGCGGCGCCACTTTCGCTCAGGGTACCACCTTAAATAAAAATCTCTGAGGGCGCCACTTTCGGTCATACAACCGCCTTAACTAACTTAATAAAGGTCTTTGTTAATAGTACAAGTACACAATAAAGTAAATAAGTAAGTTTAACAATAAACTTTTGGTGAAATATTATCATTCGCATTGTTAAAGTTAGTTCTACTAAACAATACACAAATAGTTTTAAAGGGGTTAAGCTCCGTTATGCCAAAAAAATTGTCTCTGTCTTTTTCTTTACGTGTAAAAAGTATGGAAAATAACCTCACTTCTGCACTTTTTCGATGTTTTTCGTTGTTTCTTCATCATTACCTTTAGCACAAATCTTTCCTAAAAAAAAGTTATTGGAGCAACTACACAGTACGTTGAAGTGTATTTTGATGTAGAATTTAATACGTTTCCGCTATTATTTACGCCAAAAATATGACCCGCGACAAGCGCTTTTGATGATATTCTGATATTTTTTTTACAATCATCAGTGAGGTTAATACGCAATTTAATACTTATAGCACTAGATAATCTCTAAATAGCTTGCCGTACGTTTTTTTTTTGCGGCCACAACTTTACGTTTTGTATATAAAAATATGGTCCGCGCAAACCATGTTTTCCTGTTATGCACTCTAAGGCAGCCATTACACACGTCAATCTGGTTTCAATCTGATCAAAACCGCAGATTGATGGAATTTGATGCGATTGGTTTGCGACGTTACACGGTCAATCCAGCAAGATCTGGATCGCAGTAGATCTTGGTAGATTGACAATCTACCACGATCCACGGTGGTCTTTGGTAGGGTTGCCAACTTTTTGCATTAATTTTCGCGTGATATCGATCGATGACCTCAGTGGTGCAGTATTCAACATGCCAGTCTACCACGCAAGAGGTCCCGGGTTCGATCCCCGGACGAAATCGAAATGATAAATTTTAATTTCTGAGTGACGGGTCTGCGTATAATAAGTACATAACTATTTCGAAAAGTTAGTACCTATTAAAAACCCAAAAGCACCCATTTTATGCCTTGGTTAGTTTAGGGTTAGATGGCGCTGTGTGTGTAAAATCAAATATCGATATTTATAATACTATTTTACCAAGCTATGAACTATTTGAGTGCCAAATTTCATCCAAATCAGTTCAGCTTCAGAAGGCTGAACTGATTTTGATGAAATTTGGCACACATACATAAACAGTTATAGCCTGGTATAGTAATAATAATATCGAGGTAAAAAAAGTATTTTTCAAAACATTGCAAAAAATATAGTAAGTAGACTTTTGGGAAATTTATGAAAAAATAAAGTCCTCATTTATTTTTAACTAGCTTCCTTTAAAAAATAAAAATAGAGTACATAGGGTAGGTACTTCCTAGGGCACCAAACTAACTGTATGCCAAATTTCATCATCTTTCACTGCGATCCAATTTTTTTAACCGACTTAAAAAATGAAGGAGGGTTCTGTTCTCTTCATCTGTATATTTTTTTGCATGTAGTCATGGGCGGGAGCTAGTTAAAAATAAATGTGGGCTATATTTTTTATAAATTTCTCAAAAGTACTTACTAAAGTATTTTACCCTAGGGTACCTTTGACCAGGATAAAAAGTATCTTATAATTTAATCCAGGCTATAAACTGTGTGTCAGACTTCATTCAAATCATTCAGCCTTAAAAACTAACATACAGACGAACAGAGAAACAAGCTCCTGCTTTTTTATAGTTGGTTAAAAATATTTGATCGCAGTATATTGTGCTAGATTGTCAGTCTACCATGGTAGATTGACAATCTACCACAATCTACCGCGATCCGATGCAAGCAGATTGTGGTAGATTGACAATCTACCGTGGTAGACTGACAATCTACCACAATCTAATGCGATTCGATATTTTTAACCGACTTCAAAACAGCAGGAGGTTGTTTTTTTGTTCGTCTGTATGTTTTTTAGGGTATTTTTCAAATGTCCACCCGGATGTGGTCGCGGGTGAAAGCTAGTTAAAAATAAATGTGGGCTATATTTTTTATAAATTTCTCAAAAGTACTTACTAAAGTATTTTACCCTAGGGTACCTTTGACCAGGATAAAAAGTATCTTATAATTTAATCCAGGCTATAAACTGTGTGTCAGACTTCATTCAAATCATTCAGCCTTAAAAACTAACATACAGACGAACAGAGAAACAAGCTCCTGCTTTTTTATAGTTGGTTAAAAATATTTGATCGCAGTATATTGTGCTAGATTGTCAGTCTACCATGGTAGATTGACAATCTACCACAATCTACCGCGATCCGATGCAAGCAGATTGTGGTAGATTGACAATCTACCGTGGTAGACTGACAATCTACCACAATCTAATGCGATTCGATATTTTTAACCGACTTCAAAACAGCAGGAGGTTGTTTTTTTGTTCGTCTGTATGTTTTTTAGGGTATTTTTCAAATGTCCACCCGGATGTGGTCGCGGGTGAAAGCTAGTTAAAAATAAATATGGGATATATTTTTTACAAATTTCTCAAATGTACTTACTAAAGTATTTTACCCTAGGGTACCTTTGACCAGGATAAAAAGTATCTTATAATTGAATCCAGGCTATAAACTGTGTGTCAAACTTCATTCAAATCATTCAGCCTTAAAAACTAACATACAGACGAACAGAGAAACAAGCTCCTGCTTTTTTATAGTTGGTTAAAAATATTTGATCGCAGTATATTGTGCTAGATTGTCAGTCTACCATGGTAGACTGACAATCTACCACAATCTACCGCGATCCGATGCAAGCAGATTGTGGTAGATTGACAATCTACCGTGGTAGACTGACAATCTACCACAATCTAATGCGATTCGATATTTTTAACCGACTTCAAAACAGCAGGAGGTTGTTTTTTTGTTCGTCTGTATGTTTTTTAGGGTATTTTTCAAATGTCCACCCGGATGTGGTCGCGGGCGGAAGCTAGTTAAAAATAAATATTGGGCTGTAATATGTTTTTATAAATTACCCCAAAAGTACTACATATTAATTTCAATGTTTTAAAAAATAAAAATACCTTTGATACCTTTGACCGAGATAAAAAGTATCCTATGTTTTTATCTAGGCTAATTTAGCGCACAGTTTGTGCGCTAAATTTCATCTAAATCAGTTCAGCCTTCAAAAAAACGTGTACGATAGCAGCAGTAGATTGCGATGAGCAGACTGCAAGTTCTCTGTTCGTTCGTTTGTATGTTTGTTTTTTAATGATTGTTCGAATGTCCACCCACGCGGATGTAGTCGCGGGCGGAAGCTAGTTAAAATAAATGTGGACTACATTTTTATAAATATCCCTATAAAATGTTTAATTGTTTTGAAAATAATACTATTACCTCGAAAAAAAGGTGCCAACCTTAAGCCAGACCAAGCCAGATTGACGTAGATTGACAATCCAGCACAATCTGATCACGCCAGACCGCGCCAGCACGCGTAGCATGACCAACATCGAGATAAGATTCGACTCAGAGAACAATGGCTTGTCTACACCGAAATGTCACTTTTGTCGGGTTGAGATCGAGATACTCATGCTCGCATTTACAACTAGTAGACTCGTATTGTTCTTTGTCGTGGCCTAATGTCAAAAGTCGACAAACACGAGCTTTTCTCTTCAACTGACATTAATTTGACAGTTGAATCAGAGAAACTTGTCTACCACCGTTTGAGTAGTCGAGAAGGTCGAGAGAGAATCACAGACTAATAAGAAGATTCGAAATAGTTTTCTACGTATTTTATTTTATATGAATCTAAATTTCGCAATAAAAATAAATCTAAATGATCCGTGCTTATATTTTATTCCTTAAAAACTTAAATTAAAATTATTTTCATACGTTGATTTTAATATTTCGTAATTTTCTCGTCATTTTACACAGATTACTAAATTAACAATTTCGTTAGTAGTCTGTGTTATCTTTTCAAAATACTCTCAATAAAAGAAAGGCAAACGAATTTATATCCATACAGCTATATTTAATTAGTTTTAAGAGTTTAGCGTTGTGAAATCTATAGAAAGGAACGGTGCTTTATGAGAAATAAAGTAATTATTTTCTATTGGCAATATTATTTTCTCGAGCTCGAGAGAGCTTGTCTACGGAAGAGAACGCTTTCTTGAGTGCCTCTTTATCTTAGAACTTATAAAAAAATGAGAATCATGTTTAAACTAAATTATTTCAGATCAAATTAGAAAATTTTGACGTTTATTGGTGTTGAAATAAAAAGATTACCTTTAAAATTAACTTTTTTTATTAAAAGACATTAAAAGGTTTCGAAATTCTGAGAACGAGTCCCACCTGTCTGTCAAACTGTGCTCAGCAATCGAGAAGGTCGAGACGACAAGTCTTCGTAGACAAGAGTCTCGTTTGCTCATGCTACGCGTGCTGATTGAAACAGATCGCGAACAACGTTACACAATCAATCTCTGTCAATCTTTGTCAGTCTGGCACGGTCTGGATTGTGTGTGTAATGGGTGCCTAAGGCTGTAAAATTATAGTACATTATGATACAAGTAAGCTAAGGTTGCTTATTGCACACAAGGCTGTGGGTTGCAGCCCGAGCCGCAGGCGAGGGCGTAACTCAGCCGAGTGTGCAATAAGTAAGAGCTCACGAGTTTCATACGACGTTTTTCAACACATTTGCGAGGAAAAAACAAAGTAATTTACCACACAGCAACAAATACGACAACAACAAAATAATAATCATGATGAGAAAAGGCACGCAGGTTTTTTTTTTGTTTTTTTCACACGCCCAATTCAAGAATATTTTGCGAACAAAGGGGTTAGTGAGCATACAGCCTACTTCAAAATTATAAATTTAAGTGATAAAATGCAAATATTTTATTATTTTATAACAAAATATTGTTAATTAGGAATAATTAGATAATAATTAATATTTGTTTGACTTAATTAAGGACCTACACATTTATTTATTCCAAAAATGCAAATGAATTTTCAGCGGAATAAAACCTCTTTGTTGTTATTAAAAAAATAACTGTATTACCCGGTTAAATTGGGAATGCTCTGTTTACTCGCATAGAACTTGCAGTAAGGTAGGGGAGAGTAGGGTATTACCGCGCGGTTGATAATTTAGTGCCCCTTGGTTTCTCGAAAACTATTAACTCTATGTACCTGCAATAACAGTCAAATCTTAGCTCCAAGCACCTCTAACCTCACCCGCATACCGTCAATTTCCATCGAACAACCAAAGCGGAAGGCCGCGCGCTTTTAGTTTTTCCACGTACACGATCCAATTTTTTCTAATATTTTAATAAGAGGCGAGTCAATCAATATTACTTAATGGGTAATAAACTACATACATTTATAACGTAAAAATGGTGTAGAATTTGTGTGCAGAATTATTTTAAATTAATTCTTTACGTTTGTTTTGGTTTGTGAGGTTTGGAATTTAAATTACCTTGTTTGATAATTTCGCGCTCGGGGCGCGAAATTATACAGTATGCAAATATCTATGGCAAATATTTTTCTTTACACAAGGCGACGAAAACGAAGGATCTGGCTGATCCACCAACGAAGTAATTGCATACTAAAATAAAAAGATTCCGAAAATGGACAATTATTTTGAGATTACTTAATTAGTTTTCGTAGTAGAAAGACATCTTTTGTAACAAACAAAAGATGTCTTTCTAAATTGTTTAATATGGAAACTTATAAGTTTATAATTTTGAGACTGAGTTGATTAATGAATATAAAAAGAAATAAATATACATGATTTTCATTTTCCCATACGCTGTAGTGATAGTTATCAGTTTATTGACAATTTTAATTAGAGGCTCGGTTTTATCAGACTATTATAAATTAAAGGAAAGATAGTATTTGTTTGATGGTTTATTTTGAAGTAAGTTTAAACATTGACACACGTCTTACATATTTTTGATTACCAAAAGCTGAAAACAGCCAGTTATTACAACATGCCCCCTTAATCAAAAATATATAAAAGCTAAAGCTAACAACAAGTCACTATAAAAGATTAACCAGTCAAACATAGACCTTTTACACAACTAGCGTGAGCAGCACGTCTTAACGCTTTCGTCAATACGTCTGCAGGCATTTGAGAGGATTCTAAATAACACAGACATATAGATTTCTCAGAAACTTTCTCTCTGACAAAGTGATATCGTGTATCTATATGTTTTGTTCTGTTATGGTGTACTGGATTCATGGCTAAGCTCTGTGCACTCTGACTGTCGCTAAATATGTTTACACTATTTGGTACTAAAGTTGACTTACCTAAAACTTCTGTTATAAACCTTTTTAGATATATAGCTTCCTTAGCTGCGTCAGTTAAGGCCATATACTCCGCTTCAGCCGAGGAGAGTGCAACAGTAGGTTGTTTCCTAGACGCCCATGAGATCAGACCGCCTGCCAATTTAAAACAATAGCCTGTATAGGAACGTCTATCTCTTATACAATTCGCCCAATCTGCATCGGCAAACCCAGCCAAAACTTCACCAGTTTTAGAATAACAAATTGAATAATCTATAGTACCTTTTAGGTATTGGAGCACTCGCTTTGCAGCTAACCAATGGGTTTTATCATAACACGTATTGAATTGGCTAAGATAACTGGTAGCAAAAGCAATATCTGGCCGAGTGTTAACCGCAAGATACATTAAGCTCCCAATCAATTGTTGATAGGGATAATCACCTTTCACAGTACTTACCTCTAACTTCGTATTATTTAAAGGTGTACTATATGTTTTGCACGAATTTAGTTCAAACTTATCGATTAAGTTTGATATAAAGGGTTTTTGGTGTACCCTTATATTTCCATCCTCATTTCTCTCTATTTTTAATCCTAAATAACACGATAATTCGCCTAAATCTTTTATAGAGAAATAATTTTGTAAACTGCTTTTGACATTGTCAAAATATTTGTCACTATGGTAGAATAGAATTATGTCATCAACGAAAACTGACAAAATAAATAACTCGCTACCAAAGAGTTTAGTATACACACATGGCTCGGAAGGAGTTTTACGAAAACCTATACGACCTAAAGTTTCATTTAGTTTTATATTCCAAGCTCTAGGGGCTTGTTTTAAGCCGTAAAGTGATTTTTGTAACAGACACACTTTCTGTTCTTGTCCTTTTGTAACAAAACCTTCAGGCTGTTCCATATATACACACTCTTCAAGGTCTCCGTTCAGAAAAGCCGTGTCTACGTCTAAATGACGCATTTTCAGATTCAATTCAGCTGCAAGAGCAAATAAGGCTCGTAAAGATGAATGTCTTACTACGGGAGCAAATGTCTCATAGTAATCCACTCCAGGCACTTGGCTGTATCCTTTGGCCACTAATCTTGCCTTGTACTTTACAATATTTCCTTCTGAATCTCTTTTGAGCTTATACACCCACTTACAGGAGATAATATCCTTATCAGGTTTATCCACAAGCTTCCATGTATTTAACTTGATAAGAGAGTTGTATTCACAATCCATAGCTTCTTGCCATTTGACGTGATCTCCAGACTTTGTAGCTTCTAAAAAGGTTTTTGGTTCACTGAAGTTGACACTTGAAGCAGAATATGTGAGGAAGTCCGGAGGCTTCCTGTCTCTTACAGGATATCTTGGTTCTGTTTGAGTAGAACAAGAATCGGGTTGTTCCTCACGTACCTCTTCAGTATCAGTCCCATCAGGAGTTTCATTAGCTTGATTCAAACCAGTATTCGTATCGACCACCTCAACGTCAGCTTTTGCTCCTGAAGTACCACTACTAACAGTTGCAACAGGTTCTGACAAAGTCTGCTCTTCACTATTATTGTCGAAGAGTAGAACTGGTGTAGAAACGGAATCATTACCAACAACATTGGATGTGCTCTTCTTTAAGTTAGAGAAGCAATCTTCAAAAAAGTTGACATCCCTAGACTTCTTTAGCTTCCTGGGACAACTTGAATTCCTAAAGTAATAACTGTTTTGATCTGCTGTATAGCCAACAAATACTACTTCTTCTACTTTATTTTCAAACTTTCTCCTCAAACAAGAAGGTATTTGAATTAAAGCTCTACAACCAAACACTTTTAAGTTACTAAGATCTGGTTTACAATCATACCACTTTTGAAAAGGTATTCCACACTTTTCTAATGCTCGGTGGGGAGATCTGTTTTTCAAATATACAGCCGTTTGGATAGCATCTTCCCAATAAGCTTTAGAGAGACCACTACCACACAACATCGACCTAGCTTTTTCTACTAAAGACCTATTGGTCCGTTCTGCTATGCCATTTTGTTGTGGACTATAAGGCACTGTAGTCTGATGTTCTATTCCTAAAGATTCGAAATAATCAGACAGTTCTTTATTTACAAATTCGGTGCCATTATCAGTTCTAATCTTTTTAATTTTAGCTCCAGTTTGTGTTTCAACAAACTTTTGAAAAACACAAAACTTATCTGTTACTTGACTTTTGGAAGATATGAAATAAACGAAAACCATTCTAGAAAAATCATCTATAAATATTAAAAAGTATTTGTTGCCCTGAAAGGACATTTCAGACATTGGTCCACAAAGATCAGAGTGAATTAACTCTAACTTAGACGTTGCCTTATCATAAGCAATACTTTTAAAAGGTTTACGTGCTTGTTTCCCTTCAATGCATGCGATACAACTTTTCTTGTCTACGGACTTATAATTTACACCTACTTGCATTTGCACTAACTGGTTCATTCCTATGCGACATAAATGCCCCAAGCGTCTATGCCAGAGTTCATAGGCAGAAAAAGATCCATTATCCAGTACACCATAAGCCGTACTACATGGAATATTGACTGTACATTCTAATTTATACAGTCCTTTGCACACTGAACCATGCAAGAGAGATTTTCCTGAAAAAGAAAAAGTATCACTTCTAAAGAAATTACAACCATCTTTATCAAATAAAACAGAAAAACCTTTCTCTACACACTCACTCACAGATAACAAGTTGGCTTTTATCTTAGGAATATAAACAACATCATTTATACTATTTATATACGAGTCTGTAACTATAGAAATGTTACCACGTCCACCACATTCGATAGTCTCACCATTAGCAACCGTAACGGTCTGAGGATCTATCGGCTTTAGGTTTTCAAACCAATCTCGCCTCGAAGACATATGTTGTGAAGCACCTGAATCAATGAGCCATTCTTCCTTCGACTCTGTGTCTACTACACCGAGAGCAAGCAAAGAGGTTGAATCTTTTACCTTCTTCTTTTGCTTCAAAGGACAATCAGGCCGCTTGTGACCTGGTTTCTTACAATCATAACACACAATAAATGGTTTGGGCTTCACCTTCTTAAAATTCTTTACATGTGCAACAACATTGGTATTGTCAACAACAGAATCCTTTTTAAACATTTCGTTCAATAGTTTCGCTTTGACTAAATTTGTGGTAACTTCTATATTGCTGTTTTCCAAGGCCATAATTAATGTATCATAGTTGGGTGATAGACCACCAAGCAATATAGCTGCGACAGATGAGTCTTCAATATTTTTCCCAATATCTGCAAGCTCTTGGACAGTATTTAAGACTGCATTAATATACTCTTCCATGTTATGATAATCTGTCAAACAAATACGATATAGCTTCCTTTCCAGTGATAGTCTGCGTCCCATACCTTTATCTTCAAAAGTATCACGTAACGAATTCCATGCTTCAAGAGCTGTTTTAGCATTCCTAGCATGTATAACGGCAGAGCCATCTAGTGTTAAACAAATTTTTGGAAAGGGCCTTCCTATCATTCCTTAATTTTATAGCATTGGGAACGATATTCCCAATAGGGTAACCTTCTATTGTTTCCCAGAGTTCTTCGTGGATTAAATAATTTTTCATTTTAAACTTCCATATTGGATAAGTTTCTCTATCACGAAGAATAAAATTTGGAATTGACGAAGAATTCCGGTACATTGTACTACTCGTACCTGCTGAATCTCCATCGGAAGCCATAATTTTCCACAATTTATCACAAATTTTCACGATCTCGTGCTGATAACGTATTATAAATTAAAGGAAAGATAGTATTTGTTTGATGGTTTATTTTGAAGTAAGTTTAAACATTGACACACGTCTTACATATTTTTGATTACCAAAAGCTGAAAACAGCCAGTTATTACAACACAGACTCAGCGCGAAGTTATCGACCTAAGGGCACGATATTATCAGACCAGTTTGATAATATCGCGTTTTCCCATTTTTTTGTTATTTGCTTATATTTTTGTTTTGTGTTTTATTTTGATGATTTTGAAGATTCGTTAGCGTAGCTAGATAAATTCTCCACCTATAGTCATATTTAGTTTTTATTTTAACCCAACCTGAGGTCACTTATATTTAAATTTCCTTAGGGGCTCGGTAATACCCAACTCTCCCCTACCTATTTAACTTTGTAGGGAACATTCTATAACCAACTAGTGTTTTATATATTATTGCACGCGTTTGTTATAGTTCGGTTTATGGCCCTAAAAGCGATGAATTAGGGCTCACTTTACGAGCAAGTGTGTTGAAAAAATTCTTACCTACCGTACTATCAATAGATAAACCTAGGTATGTAGAGGTAAGCTTTTTAATTTTACCTGACTATGTAGCTACTAAATCGTACTTGATGCTGCCTCTGCACTTAACTCGAATCCATTACACTTTTTAGGGTTCCGTAGTCAAGTGAACAAGGAAGGCTATAGTTTCGCCATATCCGTCTGTTTATCTGTCCATCCGCAGCATAGCTCAGAGGCTCTTAGTGGTAAATATTGTAGGTTTGTGAAGACCGCTTTTCAATTTAGGGGTCCGTTTGCGAAATATTAAAAATTTAAATTTTGTAATGTTGTAAGTAAACGGTTGCTTTTGGAAACCTGAAAAAAAATCAGGATACATAATATAATGAATTTAAAAGGAAAACTTTCACGTTCGAATCATGAAAAAGATGACCACAAATGGCGCCCATTTCCGCATCAAAATCATAACTCATGAAGAAAAGACTTAAAATAAAATAATATTTCATATATTTAAATACAATGTAAATATCTAAGAATAAGAATATGAAATATTATATTGTCTTAAGTCTTTTCTTCATGAGTTATGATGCGAAGATGGGGCGCCATTTGTGGTAATCTTTCGTGATACAAACTATATAGTCTTATTACAAGTTAACGAGTAAAGTCGATCAAATTATAATAAAAATTTATATTGGAAAACTTTTCGTAAGACCTTAATAGTTAGGTATTATACTTAGTTTTCGTTCAGAAAGTAAATATGAGTATAGCCATACATATAGTAATTGTATAAGGTAACTACGAAACCCTATACTGCGCGTGGGCCGACACGCACTTGCTTGTCATTCGGCCGACTTTCCTCTTTCACCGAGACACTTTACTTTCTGCCTCTTTGAAAATTATTTTCATATTAACTAAATACATTAGTTTATTCAAGAGTTATGTATTGTTCTTTTTTTAAGACGAAAGAATTAAGTTAAGAATTCGTTGCCTTTCGGAAGCTAAGTTTTCAATAGAATAATAAGTCGTATAGTATAAGAATAAATAAATCTGGGTTTATTTATTCTTATGCGTATACATCGTGAAATTGTACCTCATGATTACAAGCAACTTTTACTACACCAACTCTGATATCGCGAAAAAATAGTCAGCTGTCTAGGTATTGCGCTTTCTGATGAAACAGCTATTTTTTTTCGCATTATCAAAGTTGGCCCCATAGTAAAAGTTGCTTGTAATCATGAGTGGAACCACCCCACTGCGTGAACCAAATTATTAAAATTTCAGCGTGTAGATACTTATTTAATTTACATGTCGCGGTCATTAGCCTTATTGAAGAAAAAAAATGCGTTTGCGTGGTATAAATAGTCAACAACCCATAGTCGCTGTAGTTTAGTTATTTGTCGTAGTCGTGGCAAAACCGTAGCAAAGTCGTAGCAACAACGACAAAGTACCAACTTTTTTCAGCTACTTTCATTACGGACCGTACCTACCTAAGTATATCAACTATGTGGATCATGTTTTTGAAGTGAAAACTTCTTTAGCGGAGTTGTACGCTTTTTCGTAATGGGGAAAAAATACTAAACTCGCGTCAGTAAGAATCACGTGGCTGATCGAAAATGCCGAAGACGGATGTGACGGATGGAGAGTAGACAGCTGACGGCGGAAGTATCCCCCTCTCTTTCTACGGGGCGCGTTGAAAATGGCGGCGCGTCATTTTAAGACGTAAACACTTGTGTCACCAGCAACGCGCTAATTTTGAAAATGGAATTAATAGCAGCGATCTCTTCGGTGAAATCATAGACTTATTTATACTCTGTGACTATAGTCGCAGAGTATAAATAAGTCTATGATTTCACCGAAGGAGAAACATTCTAAAGATTTCGCGCCAGTGGCCTTTTTAATTTCTACATGCACGCATTCTACGATTTAAACTTATAACTTATAAGTTTAAATCGTAGAATGCGTGCATGTAGAAATTAAAATTACAAACTGATTGAATTGTGTGACTGCTTAGAGTAAGACGGGCTTACGAAGCCTTTGTTGCTCGAAGTGTGACTGTATAGTAATAGGAAAGGAATAATTATAATCCTTTGCCGCTAATTTCAAAATATCAAAAATGCACAACGTTAATATTCATGTTTTCACTTCTGCCGGCACTCCCGGAGTGCAACCCGATTTTTTTTTAACAAAGTGGCGGTTTCCTCGATTTGAAATAATTTTCCGGGGTGGTAGCATGGTACCCTATGGCTATCTACCATTATTCGCTTTAATTTAAGGGTTTTTTGTAACACGTTGTAATACATGTATGAAACAGCCGTTTTTTTAGCGATTTCAGAAATTGGTCCTAAAAAGTTGTTCAGTTTGATAGTCCGTATCTACCATATTCGGCTTTATAATGCAATTTCCAAACACCCTGTACCTATTGACTGTCATCCTTATGCCTTAATTTTTTAGTAGCTGTACTCCCTTGTTCCTTGAAGATACTAGTCACAGACCATCAAAGTAAAGTCTGTGCTACTATACTATAGTGGCTCCGTGAGCTGTAGCCCTCGCAATAAAATAAATAAAATGTTGCCATGAAGTTTTCAAAGCACATAGTACGTGAGTATTCGTGGCTAGATGGTGCTTCTAATTTTGATAATTTTTCGAAATGGGTGAATATTTTTTTTAATACATTTGGAAAAACTGGCTTGACTAAACAGTTTTATATATAATTATCGAACCTACTCACAAAATTTTACCAGAATCAGTTGAGAAATGCGACCTGTAGAGGAGAACAAACAGCCGGAAAGCCGGAATAAAATATAGTTTTTTACATATCTCCGTCATTTTAATAAATTTCAAAAAACTGTCTCGACAAATAATTCTATATATTTATCAAACCTGCTTACAAAATTTTACCGGGATCGGTTGAGAAATGCGACCTGGGGGGGTATTACAACCTCTTAAAACCTGCCAGGTATATGAATTGCTATAGTTACATCTCTTTCTCGCGGTATAGCAAATAAAAGAGATAGATTGATAACCAGTCAGAAAACTGCCAGGAAATAAGAGGTCATACATAATACGGCCCCTGTAGAGGAGAACAGCCAGCGCCGGAAAGCCGGACTGAAATATGTTTATTTTGCAGATCTCCACCATTTAAAAAAAAGCAAAAATCGGGCTTACTAAAAAAAATTTATACAATTTTCACACTTGTTTACAAAATTTCACGAGAATCGGTTGAGAAATGCGACCTGTAGAGGAAACAGACAGCACTGGAAAGCCGGACTGAAATATGATTTTTTTGACATTTCTCCGTTATTTTGAAAATTTTCATAAAACTGGCGTGACAAAAAAAACTATATTATTTTCAAACCTGTTCACGAAATTTCACGAGAATCGGTGGAGAAATGCGATCTGTAGAGGAGAACAGGCAGCGCTGGAAAGCGGACTGAAATCTGTATTTTTACCGACTTCAAAAGGAGGGAGGTACTCAATTCGACCCGTTTTTTTTTTTTTTTTTTTTTTGTTTTTTGTATGTACACCGATTACTCGAAGACAGCTGAACCGATTGAAATAATTCAAACGTTATTACATTAGGTAAACTTTCAAGTTGGTCCCATTTTTTAAAATTTTGAAATCGGTTCAGTACTTTTCAAGTAATCTTGAAAAAAAGCACGAAAATAGTATGATTTTTGTGTGAACTACCTCGATGATCAGTCGTATAACTTCTTTGTTTATGAACTGAATAAGATAATTATTTTTTGTTTGAAAAGGGATATCTTAAGTGTAGTTCTTTAACCGACTTAAAAAAGGAGGTTCGTAGTTTAACCCGCATGTATGTATGTTTCTCCGCGATTAACTCACGTTTGGCTGAGCCGATTTTTCTACCTAAATTATATACCTACACTACCTAATACAAAAGGTACCTACACCAAAAATTAAAAAATAAAAAATTGTTTAAAAAAACAAAAAACCGACTTCAAAAAACCTACCTCTAAAAAGCAAGAAATAATATTCGTAATAATAAAAACACGTCTATTGAAGTCGGGTGGGGCTTTTAGAATAAAAAAAGGAATTTGTACTCCAGCCCCACCCGACTTCAATAGACGTGTTTTTATTATTACGAATATTATTTCTTGCTTTTTAGAGGTAGGTTTTTTGAAGTCGGTTTTTTGTTTTTTTAAACAATTTTTAACATATCTCCATCATTTTGAAAATTTTCGAAAAACTGGCTCGACAAAAAAATTCTATATAATTTTTGAACCTGCTCACAAAATTTCACGAGAATCGGTTAAGAAATGCGACCTGTAGGTGAGAACAGACATACGAAAGAATATTTGCCAAACAGGGGCTGTATATGACCTCTTATTTCCAGTCAGTTTTCTGACTGGCTATCAATCTATCTCTTTTATTTGCTATACAGCGAGAAAGAGATGTCACTACATCAATTTATGAACCTGGCAGGCTTTAAGAGCTTGTAATACGGCCTCTGGAGAGACGCTTCGCTCGCACTTCGTCCTCGCTCGGTTAATTAGTACAAATAAAAGCTCCGCCGAACACCAAAGGTTTCACACAAAAAAAGTTTTCATCGGTAAACAAAATACGATATTCGACCTGTGTTCCATTTCATAACAGTGAGTTTACACTGGGAGGCATGGCATGGGGTCGGCGCCCGTTCGATATCGATCGATCTCGCACGACGAGCGACGACGCGAGGCACGCGATACTTCCAACTACCTACGATAAGGCTGACCACAGACCTACTGGTTTCATTTCTTTGCTTTGCTGTTCTACTACATAGAACAGCCTTTCTATTGTCTAATTTTAAAATCTATCGCAATCGCTTTCAGGATGTAACACATTGAAGCTTATTTTTGTCACAAATGAAAACTTACCAAAGAAATGCAGCAATGTGTCACATCCATCTGTCAAACGAAAGCGTTTGCGATAAATTTTAGAAATTAGACAATTAGCCGCCAGGTCTGATTCAGAGTGCGGTTGTTTGGTTGTTTTTATTGTTTTAACTGTAGATGTCATTACCATTAGTAGTACAAAGTCTTCGTTTTCCATTTAGAATACGGATAATTTAAACTTTCTTATACATTAAATCAAATATAATCTGTTTTTTGAGTAGCAACCATGAACATTTTGAAACATAGACACTAAAACATCAAAATACAAAATGATGTCAAATGAAATTGACAATTTTTGTATAGATAAACGTCAGAGCGTTTTTCGACGACCGATTTTGATGGTTAAAAAGTTGCAACACACCAATGTGGAACGCCGTTAGAGCCTAATGTTGCACTCGGAGCGTAGGTTCTGAATGCGCCTCAAGCAAAGCAAAGAAATGAAACCGGTAGGTCTGGGGCCAGCCTAAAGCCCTCTACACACAAGAACACAACCAAACCAGACCCTAATTCAAATGGCTAACTTTCTATTTTTTTGAACGTTGGCAATAGCTTCACATTCAAAATTAATGTTTGAACTACATAAGCTTGCGACATACTTACTGTAAGCTTTATATATAAGCGTAAGCGTTCAAACGATTAAAAAGTTAGCCATTTGAAAGGGGAAATAAAGCTTACAAACTTCTTGCGAATACTATAAGCAGATTTATTAGTATAGTATACCTATGATGACATTTTAAAAAACCCATAGCATATGGGATTTGAGGAGGTACCTACAACTTCAAAGTAATAAAAACTAAATAAAGTTATGCTTAATGTGTAACCATGGACGAATGTGTGGATCCTATACCTACCACGACCTACTCTTAAAATAAGGATCTTTTATACTATTCTACAACTTAATTGAACTATACTTAACTACAATTAGGTAACTCTTAAAAAACGACTAAGTAGGTATCATGCAAATATGGCTTGCTTGAGGTCGCAACGCAAGCGTGCTGAGTGCGGTAGGCGTAGGGTAGAAGTTTTTAGATCTCTCTTTTAGATAAGACTTAACATATTTCAATTTTTACTGGGCTCATTGAACTAATTGTAGGTTACTTAAATACCCCTTCTTTGTGATTTAATTGTTGCAAGCACAAACAACGAATAAAACTCAGAATTGGGTCATATTGCGACGGCAGAAAGGCAATGTTTTCTTCGCTTTTTGCATTCGGTATTCAACCCAGGTATTGACTTTGTGTCCAACATTGAGTTTGGTTAAAGCTCAGGAATTTTTACTTTGGGATATCATTGACTTAGGCAAGTTATTTCCTACGAACTAAATTTGTTCGTAGGAAAAGATAAGATCAAGAATCATTTCGGCCGCGCCTAAAAGATTATAAGCGGCAATGACTTTCCTAATTATTCTTAATTAAGTGTTATAAAAATATAGATGTAGATGTAGGTACACAAAATCAATGATTTGTAAAAACCCTCTTCCCTTTAGATTGTTTTATCTAAGCCTCTCGCACCTCCACAACACAACTAGGTTAGGTACCACTGGTAAAAAGACTGAAAATCGATTTAGAAAACACTTAAACCGTTCGTGGTTGATATTAGTTTCTAACGAAATATTAATATAACAGGTATTAGCAAAAATAATTTTGTTTCCAGATATCCAAGAGTTTTACGAGCTCACTCTTCTCGATGACACCAAATCAGTCCAGCAGAAGACCGCGGAAACAATCCGCATCGCGAACAAATGGGAGGCAGATGGCACCCGGCGGGAGGCAAGTTTCTCAATGTTTTACTGAAAAAAGTTTTGAACATGTTTTTACTAACCACCCTAACCACACTGGCTCGCTTTGAAACGAAGAAGTTGCAAGTTGCATTTCGTAAGTTTTCTTTTTTGATGCCTATTATTTCTAACGGTACTTGTATATGGTTGGAATCATCCAAGACTTTTGAGCTACTGTAGAATAAACTTTATTCATGTTGAAAGAAAATTAGGAAAATGCGAACTCAATTTTATAATTTAAAAAAAAAACAATTTTAAATTTTCATAGCAGTTAATTAAAAACTGCCACAACAGCGAACAAAGCCACCGTTCGAAGGCAAACTAGCCGTACGTATTGCAGTTACTGAAATTCATTTTGCTGCCGCAAACAGTTTTCCGTAAAAGCCAGATAAAGCAATCAATCGAATTTTACTTTAATTAAACATGCAAATAAGTACCAAAAGTAGAGAGGCAAAAGATAAGCATAACAAGTAAGTAACAATTTAACAGAATTTTTACTTCGATTGATTTCAGATATCAGCGTCAGAGGAAACCGACTTCAGAGCAATATCGAACGCTTTCCTACAAGACAATAACAAGAAATCTGAATCCCGCAATGAAACACCAGATTCGACAAAGGTAAAAAAACGCATTATTAAGAAAGGTGAACCAAAAGAATGGCTAATTTTGTGAATTAGCTAAGTGCTTGACGTTCTTGCACAAAGTTTTTAAGTTTTCGAGGTAAACGCGCACCTGCGCTTTTGTATTCGGTCGTGCTGTGCTTTCTACTACCTGAAAAATTATGAAAAGTTGCATGTTCATATCGTGAAAGGACAAACAAAGCTCTATCTTATCTTTTCGGCATTGGGTAGGTATTTTTTAAAAATCCAAATGTAAAAAAAATCCTAAATTGAAGGATCGATGAAATGGAAGTGGTGTGCCAGTGGTGATCCAAAACAAATTAATGAAAGACGAATACTTTAATCAGGTGGTTCCCGTGCCCATTGTCGTTGCACCACAAAGCGGAAATGCTGAAGAAAAGAAGGCAAGTATGATTGACTGACATAGCATGTGCATGAAGTTTTTTTTTTCCTGTGAATTGCATGATAATGAAAAAGTTTAACCATTTGAGACTATTTTAAATAAATACTTAGGTAAGTAAAAATATTTTAATTACGTTAATAAAATAAATTATATAGGTAAGTAACTCGAAAAGTGCTGAAGAAAATAAAGTTTTTGTGACTAGTAATACTTATGAACAGATTACGTCTAAAAATATAAGTTTAGTACTTTGTCACTTTGTTGTATAGTTATCATTTTCATTGATTTCTGTTTAAAAAAAGGAATAGCTTTTTGGGATGACAAAGTTCTAAGCTGTATACTACATATTTGTAGAACGTGACTGTACCTACCTAGTCATCTGTACACCTCTGTCATATAGTGGAAAAAAAATCCTCTGTAGTGTATAGATAGGTCCAGGCGCGGTCCGAAGGGGGGGTCACAGGACTCAAAGTCACAGGACTCACAGTCACAGGGGACATGATCCCCCCAATCCTACACGTCAAATTGAAAAATCTTTTAAAAATTTGCGCCTGGATAGGTCCTACCTATCTAGGTTCTAAGTATTCCTACTTACTCAAGTTGGTACTTATATTGTTTTCAAAGATCGAGCAACTTATTTACTTACTAATATTAAAATCTGAAAGTAGGTAAGTTTGTTTGTTTGTTATGCCTTCACAGTTCACTATTAAATTTAGCATGCACTTTGTCATGGTACCTACCAGAAATACACAGGGGTATAATTCATCCCGAAAAAAGTACGTACCTACCCGAGGGATAGAGAAATAACTGACCTGACCACGCAGATGTAGTCGCGGACGGTCGCTAGTTAATAAATAAAATCATTGGCTGTTAAGACATACCTAGTAGTTCTACCTATTATTCTAAAGACACTGATTGCCGATTGATAGCATTATCCTTGGTCCATATTGATAGTCAACAAAGAGTGCTGTGATGGGAAACGAGTTCTAGGGTCTGATGATAGAGCCGGAAGAAGGCCACCTACAGGAACCTCATCGAGTTTGGACTCGTTTGTTTTTCGTCATCGTCTTGAGTTGCGGGTTGCCAAACAATTTGAGAATTTAATTTTGACATACAGCGCCATCTGTTGACATAACATTAGACTACTACCTGATGATGATCTGTCAGTCGATACCTAATTGCGTTTTGTTTTTTTTACTTTGATGACGTGACGTCTGAAGTGAAGCTGAGCTGACAGAACCGAACGCTACACAACAAGTGGTCGGTAATGGCGGATGGTTGGTGTTTCGCGTCTCGTAGTACTATTTATAACCTAAAATATAGTACAAGTTTTCAGCGATATGTACGCTAACGTTTCTTGGTTGTGTGGATTGGTGCCGTTAAATTTCACTATTGTGCCAATGACGTGCGAACGCTACCTCGGCTGAGAAATACTCCCCGTAGATGATTATCAGTGAAATGATATTGCACACAAAATTTTGACATTCACACTGCTGATATTTCGTATTCGTCGCAAGTAAGGCCATTTAATAAACACTAATCTATTTTTAAACGTTTAGTAATTTCATTATACTCTGGGAACGATTTCGATTCTTGGTGAGACTAATGCGACTTCTGAGTTAGTTTTGCTTGTAACAATCTGCTATGTTACTAGCTGATGGTTCCTTAGCTCTATAATATTATCGAGTTGTCATAAATTGCACACTAATAACGTAACACGGACATTCTAATTAAAGTTCATCGCTTTGACATTCATACCATCCCATCATTGTACACAAATTGGTAGTAACACGCCTTTTAATTATCTACTAGTACCTACATTTATTTACTAAAAACCGCTATCAGAAGGGCTCGGCTCGATTTCTTACAAGTACCTAATAGATAAGGCCTGCTGCAATTAAAATTCTAACATGATTAACTTCAAACCATAAAAGAGGTCGCATTCTTATAAAAGAGGTCATAATACACCTGAAATGTGTTGGTGCAAGTTAGATATGGGTTCTAGGTAGAGAATGGTGCATGCAGAACATCGTCAAGTAAGGTGCTGACAACAGACACAAGTGTGTAACTAACATGCATGCTGTGTACATAGTATAAAACGGACATCAATATAAGTTCCTGAAGGCTATGATTGTTAAGCCTCCAAAATGACAGAAAGACGGAAGAAAAAAACACATAATGGATTCCTACGAAAAGTGTCCTCCTTGTTTAACATTGACACGGTGAGTAGACAATAAGTTGCTCTATCTTCAGGATTTCCAAATTGAAGTAACTTTTATAAATTTTTTACCTGTTTTATGAAATAAAATATTCAGTGTTTTAACATGGCTAAATTATGAAATAATGTGACCAAAATATTTTTAGGTAGGTACTAGGTATTTACTGAATGTATTTTGTAGCTATATTTCAGTTGTGTAATCTATGATTTATTAATATCTCATTGGCATCCTCTATCAAAGTCATAATCAAGATTACCTATTACTACTTGGTCCATGAGTCAATAACATGCCAAATATGAATAGTATTAGAAATATATGAGAGTATGTTCAGAGTTTTATAATTTGATATCAAATTATGTTTGTTAAATATTAGCCAATACTGTTTATTTGTTTTTATGTTACTGGCCATTATATCAAGGTCATTAACTTATAGGTACTTTCCCATATTTGTTTGGAATACAAACAAACAAAAAATGAAATCTGTTTGAATTTTTATTAACATTTCACTTTAAGCTGATGAAACACCCAATTACTGTTTAAATCAGAATCATCATTTTGCATTTTGAATTACTCATACTAAGTTGCATGATATTGTAAATAGGTAAATATCTCAAAATTAGTACAACACTATTCCAGAAAGTGTTTCAACATTTGAAATTTTTATCAAAAGTTAATGAGGTAACTAATTAAAATTCATTTAGTGAATAGCAGGGACGTTCTCATTAATTTTAGGTATTTTATCTTCCAGGCTCACGTCACGTCACCTGAAATGAAGCAGGTAAATTGTTTTCTTGTTTGTTAGGTAATTATTATAAGGAAATTGTAGGTATTATATTTATAAGTAATCATGGTTTAATAATATCTACCTTATTTTTATGTTATTAATTATTCAGACTGCCTGCAGTTTGCACTTTAACCACTCTGAATGCAGATTTCTAACCAGGGCTTGGATTACTTTAAGAAATAGATTTTTCAATAAATAATTTGTCTTATTACCTAAGAATGTTAGAATGAATGGCAATTACAGGCATAATTTTATAGGAAGTGTTTATAGTATAAGACCCAAAAAAAGGATAATGAGGGCTTTTCAAAGTACCATTAAAAAAATACAAATAGTAACTATTTGCCTTACTAGATGGCGTTGATGGAAAGAGAAGTGTCGAAATTGGCTAGTAGTGGCAAAGTGGCTAGTAAGCACTCACTGGCTAACATCTGCCTAAAGAGAAACATTTTAGGGTTACATCTGCCTGCCTACCTGAGTACTCTTCAAAGCTTAGTAAAAAAAACATTGACACATACATTTTTATCAACACCATCTATCGAGCCTACAGTTTTTTGTCATTTTGAAAAGCCCTCATTGTAACATGAATTAATTTTTTTATTCTTAAGTTGCAGGTAAATGGAATAGAAGGTGGTGCAGCGGACCGAACTCAAGGAGAGGATGGCTACACTTATCTAACAGTAGTGCTGTCGCGTGCGGGGGGCGCAGGGCTAGGCTTCAGTATCGCTGGGGGCTCTGATAATCCACACGTGCCTGACGACCCACATATCTACGTGACCAAACTCATACCAGGGGGCGCAGCCGCCGCCAGCCAGTTGCAAATAAATGATGCCATATTGCAGGTGATCTCATTATTTTTACATAACTTTCTTGTACTAAGTTTATTTAAAAAAAGATAGATCATTAAATAATTACGTTCTGATGCAATCAGGTGGCAATTTTACCTCATAAACCCCCAGAAAACGAGACACAATGACACAATAGATTTTCTATGGTTGTCCGGTTTCCGGAAACCGCTCAGGCATTGATGAATTAATCAGTTTTTAATAATTTATTGCAATTGTAATAATTGATTGTGTTTTATGTACCAAATTATAACATGATAAAGAGCCTTTTTTTTCTAACACTTACTAAGGGTAAAGGTGCAAAGAGAAGAGATGTAGTCATGAGTCGTAATAACCCACCATGCAGGCCTAATGCGGATTAGTGGGTGTTATCAACTACAAATGCAGGCGGAACTATTGGCTTAATGTGCCTTCAGAAACATGGAGGGGCTGGAGATAATAAATTATTGGTCATCTATCCCATGATTGACCTTTGCAGAAGTTGCTTAACGGCTGGAATCTCAATGCACCTCATATCATACCTGTTTCTAATTATATTTAACAAACTTACAATCCTATTCAGGTTAATGACACGACAGTCGAAAACGTTACGCATGCAGAAGCGGTGGATGCATTGAAAAAGGCAGGCAACACAGTTAGACTGGTAAGTTTTAAAGTGGCCGCTTTTCGCAAAAAGTCCATTAAACTAAACGACAGGCTGAAAATACACTGTTTTTAGCGTAAAAAAGTACTTCTTCGAAGTGCACTACAGAGAGATAATTCACGAATAATTTACGTTTCAATGGCGGCGCTAGTGTGCAGACTACGCGCTCTTAATTTGTCGCTTTGCTAAATTGAAACTACGATTAAGAGCTACCTTTGAATGAGCAGAACACAGGATGCTTGTCCATGTAGATTGTCTATTAAGTGGCTTACCATCAAATATCTAGCCAATATTGATGAGGACATCAATTTAATTATTTGTTATTTCCAGAAAGTAAAACGTCGAAGCACAGAAGATACCCTCAATTCGACACAGCCTGTGAGTAAAGAGGAAGCCGTAGAGATCGAGCTGGTTAAAGGAGGGTCGGGTCTCGGGTTCAGTATAGCCGGCGGGCTCGGCAACCAGCACATTCCGGGTGACAACGGCATCTACGTCACCAAGGTCATGGCCGGAGGCGCTGCCCATAGAGACGGCAGACTACGAGTCGGAGACAAATTGCTGATGGTCAAAAATACATCGGTAAGTAGCTTTTTCATCATATCAGCCGCACGATACTCACTGCTGGGTATAGGCCTCCCCCAAGGATCTCCACGACGATAGGTCCTGCGCTGCCCGCATCCAGTGGCTTCCTGCGACCTTCACCAGATCGTCGCCGTCGGTCCACCTTGTCGGGGGCCTACCCACGGAGCGTCGTCCGGTGCGCGGCCGCCATTCAAGAACCTTTCCGCCCAACGGACATCGGTTCCACTCGCTATGTGTCCAGCTCCCTGCCACTTCAGCTGAGCAATCCTTCGAGCTATGTCGGTTACTTAGTTCACCTGCGGATCTCCTCATTTCTGATTCGATCATGCAGGGAAACACCGAGCATGGCTCTCTCCATTGCAGGCTGGGTGACCTTGAGCCTCCTTATGAGACCCATAGTTAGCGACCACGTTTCACTGCCGTAAGTCATCACTGGCAACACACACTGGTCATAGACTTGCGTCTTGAGACACTGAGGTAAATCGGACATGAATATTTTTCGGACCTTCCCGAATGCTGCCCATCCGAGTTGCTTTTTAGATAAATAGATAGAAAGGAGGGTCGGGCCTTGGCTTCAGCATAGCCAGCGGGCTCGGAAACCAGCACATACGTCACCAAGATTATGGCCGGGGGCGCTGCCCATAGAGACGGCAGACTACAAGTCGGAGACAAATTGCTAATGGTCAAAAATACATCGGTAAGTAGCTTTTCACTATTGTATACACATTTAGATAAGTTGTTTTAAGACAGTACAAGCATAGGGTAAACAAAAATAATCACTTTTTTTTATTAGGGATTTTTGCATTCACAATGCTATTTTTATACAATACTAAATATCTCGGGTTCGATTCCCGTCCGACAATTGATCTGTATAATATTTAGTATTGTATAAAAATCACTTACGGCCGATTTCAATAACCTATCCTCAGTAAAAAATAGGCTAACTGATGATTTGTTGCCTATATATTTCTGTTAAATGATATTAGAAATATTGACAAATCCATAGTAGGCCTATTTCAGTGGTCTTACTAAAGATAGATTATTGAAATCGGCCGTAAAAGGTCACTCAAAAAAGGGTAAAAAACATTCTTCAGTGGAGACATTCCTTTGGTACAATGATATTTCACACTGTTAGAAGTTGGAAATTTGGAAATAATAATCTAAAAGAAATATAAAACTCTGAACTCAATAGAACCTTAGAAATCATTATAGTACTGCACTTATTATAAGTAATAAAGACAATCGTCTGGATGTTATCATAAATTTTTTCTCTAATCTATTTTAGGAACCTAAGTCCATTCACCTTTAGGGGTAGCAATTTTCATCACGTCTCGACTGTTTCAAAACCTTCCAATCTGACCCTATATTTTCCTATATTAAATTTAAAAGTTTTCGGTCAATACAACGTGATTGATCGTGCAGTGTTTATTTATAGAATTTTAGCGAACAGCCGCGGTTTCACCCACGTGTATATTGTTTCGTTTACGGGAATCCGCCATCCATTTACAAACATTTCTGAGAAAACTTCGTAATTAAATTCAAACACTGGTTCCAGAACAAACATAATGTCAAATATGTAAACAAAATATGTTAAGTACATACAGTAATTTACATTCCGTTCACATGCCAGTTCATTTTAAACAGAACAGTAATTATAATTATTCATTTTGGATTGAATTTATTGAATCTTTGGACGAAACGAAACAATGGAACATAAAATTCTGATGAATATTTTGTGACTCACGCGCAGTACGATTTCGACGATGGTTGCGAGCGTATGTTTCGATCTAATTTTTAAAAGAATATTTGTTCTAATATTTCGATACTAAAAATTGTATCAGTTAACAATTTTAGTAAAACGTGTACCTACATTTCTCTTGTGACTTGTGAATGTGTGTGTGTTCAGTTTATCACAAACTTAATGTTACTACCATGTTACTACTTAAGTTCGGTTTACAATGTTATTACAACTTTCGGTTTCCTTAAGTATTTATTTTGGTTGAAATTAATTCTAAATCCATTCGAATGTGAATTACTATTTGGTTTTCCGTTTGTTTGTGATGTTAAGGACCTGCCGGTCTACTCTCTACCGGGTAGAGTTCACATCAGGATTGAATTAATTAATGTCAAAATCTGGTATTTTGGCACTTTGAAAACGGTTACCATGGTTTCCATTGTACTGTTTTAACATTTATTCGATTTGAATTCGAAGTCGATCTCGTCTGTTGTCGTCGTGGTCGTCGTTCCCCCCATGATTTACAGGTTCTGGGTTCCTATTAACTTACTAGACAAATTAATAATTTAAAAATGTCTACTTTTAATTTAAGGCAGTAGCAGTTGGTATTCTTCGGAACCAGGACTTGTTATTATACTATTTTTGTTGGTTGGTTTTGATAAATCTCGATTACTCGATCCAATCACTATATAGTCCGTTTGCTTAGATAGTGTCGGTACACCCGCAAGCAAGTGTACACAAGTGTGTACAGAGCTTCAGAGACAGGAATACCGGTAACAAACAACCTTTCACCACGGCACTTCTATTCTATGTAAAGTGCCAAAATCCAAATTCACTTGCGGGCGTACGCCGCACGCGGTATCCTTTGTTTATGCGGCAGCATCTTTTGACAAAAAGCGGCACGTGCAAAGGCGGCGCGATAAAAGGGCGACACTATCTAAGCGAACGGACATTAGACAACGATTAGTTATGCAATATGCATATTTCTTCACAGATCCCAACCAAGTCGTTGCAAAATCACACGTGTTCTATGCAGTTAAGTTCACATATCCTTATTTGTCGTAGCGCGGCGATGTGAACTTAGACAACGTGACGCACGAAGAAGCGGTGGCGGCGCTGAAGGCGTCGGGCGAGCGCGTACAGCTCGTACTGGTGCCCGCGCCCCGCAACGCGCAGCCCTCGCCGCGGCCCTCGCGCGCCAATACTCGTGAGTATACACTACACTAGTAACGCACAAGCGGTGGCGGCGCTGAAGGCGTCGGGCGAGCGCGTACAGCTCGTACTGGTGCCCGCGCCCCGCAACGCGCAGCCCTCGCCGCGGCCCTCGCGCGCCAATACTCGTGAGTATACACTACACTAGTAACGCACAAGCGGTGGCGGCGCTGAAGGCGTCGGGCGAGCGCGTGCAGCTCGTGCTGGTGGGTGCCCGCGCCGCCTTAGCAGTTAAACATTTAAAAAAATGGCTATGTCGATCTCCATAAATCTTTTACAAACCATACTCATATGCAATCACTCCCATACATAATTTCACTTCACTCCAATTGATCCCAAATTAATACAGCCTGTACAATCGAATAACGATGATCCAACATCGCGCGCCGCCAACTCACTACGTCGCGATGATGTCACTGACAGTACCGAAGAGCCACGGTTAGTGGAAATTGAAAAAGGCCCGCAAGGGCTCGGATTACATGTTAAGTCGTTGGTCCACCCACCAATCCACATTAGACCCGGAGATGTATTGTGGCTTGTAGTGCATCCGCCTTGTCCACGCATAGGAAGGCTTCTGCCTCAGCAGAATAAAAAATACAGCTTATCTCGATCTATTCTACCATATCTTTCACCCAACACAGCTATAATTTCACTCCCATTTATTTCAAACAAACACAAGTATAATTTGACCCTGTTTTATCTCAAATTAATATAGCCTGTACAAACGATGGTACAACATCGAGCGCCGCCAACTCACAACGTCGCGAAGACGTCACCGACAGTACTGTCTTCAGTTGTATACTTTACTTTCTGCATTTACAATCCTTAGCACTCACCAATCCGCATTGGTGGGTTGTGGCTTGTAGCCCATCTTTCTTATCCACCCATAAGGATACCTTATGCCCCAGCAGATCTGACTCTTTTTTATCCCATATTAATATAGCCTGTTCAAACGATGTACAACATCGAGCGCCGCCAACTCACTACGTCGCGAAGACGTCACGGACAGTACTGAAGAGCCCCGAGTAGTGGAACTAGAAAAAGGCCCGCAGGGGTCATATTGCACGTCAAGCCCTTGGTCTCGGCTGTATTTGCAATAGTTAACACCCATCAATCCGCATTGGTGGCTTGTGGCTTGTAACCTAACCTCCTTATCCACCCATAAGGAAAGCTTGTGCCCCAGCAGTTAAACATTAAAAATCTATAAAAAATCTCTCAAGCCATACCAATGTCCAAAAAAAAACAATAATCTGACCCTTTTTTATCCCATATTAATATAGCCTGTACAAACGATGGTACAACATCGAGCGCCGCCAACTCACTACGCCGCGAAGACGTCACGGACAGTACCGAAGAGCCCCGAGTAGTGGAACTTGAAAAAGGTCCGCAAGGTCTCGGATTTAACATCGTCGGCGGAGAAGATGGCCACGGAATCTACGTCTCGTTCTTGCTGGCTGGTGGGCCCGCTGAAAGGTGTGGCGAACTACGCAGGGGCGATAGACTGCTCGCTGTCAATGATATCGACATCACGCACGCTACGCACGAGCAAGCCGCTAAAGCTTTAAAGGTATTGATATATATTTTTTATGATTTAGGTTGATTTGTTGCTGTTTTCAATTAATTGACTTTAACTAACGCCTTTTTAGTTCGGCTAGTAAAGTAGTAATCCGCATTTTTGCGCAGACAGCGCCAGCGGCCCTATCAATGGTTTTGACCATTTAAAATACGTCAGAAATTACATTTGACATTTGAAACAACCAATCAAACGATTTTAGGACAGTCGCTTGTGGCGCATTTTAGTTCCTCAAGTACGCATCCTCATTATAAAGGTTTCATGGTAATCACAGTTTTCTTGCATTTTGTTAGAATTTAGGGCACTTATTGACGAAGTCTTATCTATCCGAGTACAACACATGAACTCTCTAGTCAGTATGCAATCAATGAATCAATCATGACATGAATTATGAATGCATATATCAATTATACATGTAATAGCTTTTGTTGGAATGACAACTAACTTTTTTACATGTTAGGGAATAAATCTATCTAAAATAGTAGAGTGTATCTTTGGGCTTGTTATAGCTAATCACAACTTCTTTTTTAGGGTACGGGCCAAAACGTGAAATTGACAGTTGTCTATAGGCCAACCGAATACAACAAGTTTGAAGCTCGCATCAATGAACTGAAACAACATCACACGTTACTAAAAACATCTCAGAAGCGATCTTTGTATGTAAGGTAAGTGATCATGTTATTATGTAAGATCGACAAGGAATTACATAATTTGTTACGGCTAATACCCGAAGTACAGTTACATCTAGTTCTAACCGGCCAAAACTAGGTCAAGCCTTCTTGGTGCTTCTTCTAGTAAGGGGGAATAATTTATGGGGTGTTAGAAAAAATATTTCTGTAGTCTGTTAAAAAAATAACCGCGAAATTTAAATTCCTAACTTATATTCGGGACCTACAGGAGTAAAGCAGATCGGTTATACTAGGGTTTGACCAACAGCTACCGGCTACACCTAGTTTTAGCCGGCGAAACCTAGGTGTAGCTGCACTTCAGGTATTAGCTTAGACTTATTGATTTGGTTAAATTGTTTACTTGCATCACAAAGAAACTCAAACAGAGAACACCATATACAGAGAGTATTTCATATACAATAGTATTAAATCTTAACAACTAAGATTTCTCAGAGGTTTATCCAACACACTTAAGTGTTAAATATTAACTTACTGTTACGTGATTACATCTGCATACTTGTGCTTTGCATGTCAAATGTGATGATAAATATTGATATTGATTATGCAAGCTGTACAAATACGCTACTCTATGATTATTTAACACGAGCGTGTTAATTGCTGTTAATCAGTTGGAATGTAACACTTTTCATAGAACTATAAAAGTTATACATACAATGCGGTAAAGTTTAACAATGCACAACTGAAGTGACCAACTTCTACTTTAATCTGTAAAATTTCCTCTTTGCCATACATTCTCGAGTGAAGTTACAGTGGATCATTATTGTAGTGGCATAAACTTGCATTATGTGTGACTGACAGAAAAAAATATATTTACGTATTAAAATGCGTTCCACGTTCCAATTAATGAAATACTTCGATATAAAAAATGTGATGTCTAGGAAAAAAGTTAAGATTTTAGTTAAGGCGGCTGTATGACCGAAAGTGGCGCCCTCAGAGGTTTTTATTTAATAAGTTATTAATAGAAAAAGATTTTTATAATGTTTATCGTGGAGATTTTAGGGCCCATGATCTAGTATTTTTAGAAGGTGTCACTACATGACTACGAGTCATTCGTAGAAGTAGATAGCAAATGTGTCAAAAACGGCTACTTTTAGTAGTTTTTCTATCTACTTCTAGCAGTGACTACTAGGGAATGTAACGATACCGTCTAAAAATACTAGACTGTGGGCCCTAAAATCTCCACGATAAACATTATTAAAATTGTGTATTAGAATTATAATATTAAATAAAATTCACCGCGGCGCCACTTTCGCTCAAGGTACCACCTTAAGCTGAACATAACTTCAAGAGACTAGGGATTACTTTGACAATAGGAGATAACTTAGCCTAAAGTTAGAACTTCTTGCCATATCTAAACCGCTTGCATGGCAATTCACATACCCATTATGATATTGGTAGAGACCAGTTCTATAATTTCACAGCAATAAATCAACGCGATGTTTGCGGGCCAAGCGTGCCACAATCTTTTAATAAAGTGCAAGATTTTTCGAATGCTGTGTCGCTATGCGTAATTACTACGTACAATACCTAGACTTTTCTTTTGTATATTTGGCTTGTGAACAAAATTACACGCTTTTTTGTTTTTTGCCTTCGATTTATTTATGTGGCTAGTATAGCTCGAAACTTACTCCCAGGTTCAGCCACAGCTATTCAATAGAGTCAAAGTAATCTTTACTCGAATATTATGTCTTCAAAGTAACTTTTACTCGGAAATTAAGTCTTTTATCTTGATTTATTTATGTGGCTAGTACAGCTCGAAACTTACTCCCAGTTCAGCCACAGCTATTCAATAGAGTCAAAGTAACCTATACTCGAAAATTATGTCTGCTATCTTGATTTATTTATGTGGCTAGTATAGCTCAAAACTTACTCTCAGTTTCAGCCACAGCTATTCAATAGAGTCAAAGTAACTTTTACTCGGAAATCATGTCTTTTATCTTGATTTATTTATGTGGCTAGTACAGCTCGAAACTTACTCCCAGTTTCAGCCACAGCTATCCAATAGGGTCAAAGTAACCTTTACTCGGAAATAATTATGAATTAAATCAAGTTTATTGTAAATTGTCACTGCAGAGCACTGTTCGACTACGACCCGGTGAGAGACGATGGCCTTCCTTCCCGGGGGCTGCCATTCCGCTACGGCGATATCTTGCACGTCACCAACGCTTCCGACGACGAGTGGTGGCAGGCCAGGTACGAATATTAAAGCTGTTGTTAGTACTTCAAGATAAAGAATAGGCAGCGGAAACAATCGTCTAACATAACAAAACAATTAACAAAAAGTATTTTAGCCCTAGAGTTATTTACAATTTCAACTTTATTGCAATGAAATAAATGTCAACGTCATTTCTAAGAAAAGCAAAAACACGAAGTTAGCCGATGCCCATTCTTTATCTTGAAGTACTGTATGTTGCTATTTTCATAACTTCATTCCACAAAGGAGCAAAAGTTATTATAAGAGGGTTTATACAACACACTAGCACCGCCACACTTTTAACAATAAAAACGACAGGCTAGAAAATATTGTATAAGCTATAAAAAGTACCACAAAGCTTCTCTGGAGTGCACTATAGGAACACAATTCACAATGGGGAAGGCAACTGTCAAATTGGCGGCTGCATATGCTTGTTCCACGAAATAGTTCTCGTTCATCAAAACAAAGAACTTAATTTACTTTAAAAATCGTTTTTATAGCTTTAATTAAAATGATCAAATTCTGTGTCAAATCTCGATATTTAAAAAATGAATAAATTCTGTAAGAATAAAAATATCTTAATTTGACTTTCAATTCCGGCACTTGCATTGTAGAATAGTCTTTTATATGCATTTTGGGTCAATGGGTCTTTTTCGGTAAAAAAATACCACAAAATAAATACCTATTTTCTCATACATTTTGTTCGGAATATCTACTGTCTTAAGAACAAGCATACGCAGCGACATCTACAATTAGCTTTGCGTTGCCAGCCCCATTTCGTCTTTATTTACTAGCACTATTTTTTAGCACATTTATTAGCACTATGTTTTTTACTATTGGCGGCGCTAGTGTACTGCACAAACCCTCTTAAATCAGACGAAGATGTAAAAATATATCAAAGGAAGTATCACTGTCAGGGAATCTGCAAAATACCATAACGGAATTAGGATTATTTTTTAAGGATTTAAAGTATGAAATTGCCATTTTTTTCTTACACAAAGGAGGTTCTCATATCTTCTATGATGTTAAAGATGCATCGGTTACTTGTTATTATTTATAAAATTATCATAACGGCCCACTATCAGCAATAAAAATATTTGTTTTTTTTCACAAAAGTTAAAAAGTGTCTTAAAAGCATTTAAAAGTGACTCCTTTTTTCTTTAGCAGAAATGACCACTTAATTCGTTGTAACTTAGCCGATGCTTATTTTTTTTACTTAACACGTGTGGCATTAGTTAGCCGCGTGTTTAAACAATTGTGCAAAAACTTTTAAAACATTAGCGTAAATCAACAGAAAATGCGAATCCTTTAATATTCTTCATACAAGACGATCATTTCATACTTTAACCCCTAATATAAACTACAACACATTCATATTATTATGACACTGCAGAAACACGTCATACTTTTATGAAAATACAATAAATGTACACTATTCCAATGACCACTGACTTTAACATATCACGTGGCATACTCGTAACTAGCTGAATTAGTCACGTAGTAATTTACGCCTCTCATGGCCATATCAGTTTCTCAGTTTGATGTTATACTTATCGCTTTTTATTCAAGCTTGAATCATTCATAGCAACACATCAAAACATTTTGTGACGAACCATCCAACTTTATAACTTTTAGAAAACACTTATAGCTGGCAAAATACTAAGGCGAGATATTTTTATAGCCATCTGTGGCCCTACCATGAGTTGATACAAACTGTTTTCGCTACCTTATACTATCGTTTTCTCTCTTTCACTCGCATTGACTGTGAGCAGTGTATCCGATAGTCTGAAAACAGTTTGCATCAACTCATGGTAGAGCTACTGTTGTGTGGAAGTTATTGCTAAATATTGTTTTCGCATCCGAGATATTCTTATACTAAAATTTCCCCTTGGAATCGTATTAAAGTCTTAAATTCTGTGATTTTACATAATACTATTTCGAAAAAGTAAAGATGAAATGACTCGGTACGACGCCAATGCACCTTTGCTACTAAAGTTCAATTCATACACCGAAGTAGCAGCGGCCAATAACGCGATGACTGGCAGTTTCATTGTCAAACCATTTTAAACTTTTATCTCTATAAGATAATTCATACTATTGTCAGACTCTGAAGACTTGTCTGCTTATGGGAGGAGCTTAGGCCTACTCGAGTCTTTCAAGTGATGTTATTGTTGTGAGTTTAGTGTGCAGGATTGAGAAAGATAAAGAATAGTTATCGATTTTGATATATTTATTGTCAAAATATGAAACACCAAAATATCGTATTAACGTTACACTAATAGAAGATTAAATTGGATTTTATTACTACAAAAATCGACAAGGGAGACATGACATTTCTATGGAAGCGGAAAGAGGAAAGAGTGACCGGATAGGTCAATGTTTTTAAAGTATGCAAAAAGGCAAAAGAGTTCAAACTCATACAGCCAATAAAGTAATTAATATAAATTCACAGTTATGCATTACCCAATAGATATAACGCTTATAATTAGACCCCGGATTTGCGGTGGCACGAATAAAATGACGTTTAATAGTGCGTGGACAACTTGATTATCTATTTGTGTAATTTATCGATAAAAAAATTATAATTATGTAACGTGATTTATAGACTTACTGTCGGAAATAGTAGAAATTACCTACCTAAATTAAGAAAAGTGAAAATCGTGAAATGTATAAATAATAAAGTTCACTGCAGTTTTTCTTGATGCAAAGATAGCAAAGTCAAAGTGAGTGAAGTAAAATGTCAAATTTTTAAGAAATACATCCTCCTTGGTAAAATACAAAAATAAATACAGACGCGATCAAAGAAGTTCCACTTCAAAAATATTTTCAAAACATCGATATATAAAAACATTTACGATAATTTGGTAATCACTAGCAAGTTCATGGGCGTACCCAGGATCTACTTAGGGGTGGGGCAAAAGTAAAGATACTCGATAAATAATAGATGCTTTTTAATGGCTGACCTTATTTATTATCAAATGCAGGTTATTAAACCTGCAAGGATTCTGGCAAAATTTGGTTAAAATTTCGTTTTCAAATTTAACTTGTTCCCAAAAAAAAATTAATGTTTCCCCCAACTTAGTTTTATGAAAGTCAACATACACAACAAGTGAGCTCGTATATTTGTACTCACTTATGTAAAAGCCTAGTTACGGCGTGCAAAGCGGGCCGCACGCTCCGGGCCGTGTAGTGGCGATGATGGTTTAGAAAAAATCATTACAATCAAAGAAGGTGTAGCCTAGTGCGCGCTCCGAGCCTTGTGGCGATGATGGTTTGGATAAAATCATTACAATCAAAGAATATGTAGCTTAGTCGCAGCGTGCAAAGCGCGCCCAGCGCTCGGGACTTGTGGCGATGATGGTTTGCTTCGAGCAGCGACGGCTTCGTCCCAAACTGGTACAGAAGCCCGTCTCACTCTAAGGATGGTTTGGATAAAATCATTAAAATCAAAGTAGGTGTAGCCTAGTCGCGGCATGCAAGCGCGCCGTGCGTTCCGAGCCTAATGGCGATGATGGTTTGGATAAAATCATTACAATCAAAGAAGGTGTAGCCTAGTCGCGGCGTTCAAAGTGCGCCGCGCACTCCAAGCCTGCCATAATGGTTTGGATAAAATCATTACAATCAGAGATGGTGTATCCTAATCGAGAACTGAACTAGCGCCACCAACTCCATTACCTTCAGTTCGCTCTGTGCCCTAATTTTTTTGTTCCCACTCATTACTAACAATAGTTTAGATTTACCAAGAAAACCGATAGATTGTTTAATAACTACAAGAAGTTTCTGTAACGCGCTAATTTTGAATTTGATTGAAATTAATTAATAAATATTTTTGTGAATATCTAGCTTTAAAGTACGGGTGGAGGGTGGGGCAAGCGCCCCACCTTGCCCCACTGTGGGTACGCCCATGAGCAAGTTTGTATTCCTGCCACCGCAAATCCGGCCTTTACTTATAATGGTTCAAACGTATAACTGCCAGCCGCTGTGCTATCAAACGCTGCTACTTCATTGTAAATATTGAGCCTAGAAGTCAAAGCCACACGATTCAAACGATAGGCCACACACTTACTAAGTTACTCGAAAAATTTACTTATTTCTATTGTACTTACCGACTCGACTAGCAGGTACTAATATTATCTAATGGTATACTAATGGTATCTAATATTTGCATAGTGAAAGAGATGTCGAAATTGTTACAATTTTTAACAAAAAAATCAACTTCAATAAACGACGAAATTGTTAAAAAAGATTAGTAATTATTTACTAAAACCATGATTCTTATTATTAAATACTAGTAAGATAAAGAGACACAACAATATTATTTACATCAGATGTCTCGTTAACATGTTCCCTGTCCCCATACAACAGTGACCGAACTGTTCACGTCGCTTGTATAAAAAAAAATACAAAAAAAATACTTCATGGTTAACTGTTTTATAAATAAGACAATGTTCTTCCTACGTCCCCATGCTAAACAGTTGAATTTATTCAACTACGTCCATTAAGGGGCCATAATAGGAAAACATGGTTTGCGCGGGCCAATTTTTAAATAGAAAACGTAAAGTTGTAGCCACAAAAAAAACATACGACAAGCTAAAGAGATTATCTAGTAGCTACAAATATTAAATTGCGTATAAACCTCATAGATGATTGTAAAAAAATATCATCAAAAGCGCTTGTCGCAGGCCATATTTTTGGCGTAAATAATAAATAAAACGTATTGAGTTCTACATCAAAATACACTTTAACGTACTGTGCAGTTGCTCCAATAACTTTTTTTAAGAAAGATAATTATGCTAAAGACTAGGATGAAAAAACAACGAAAAATATCAAAAAAGTGTGAGGTTATTGTCCATACTCTTTACACGTAAAGAAAAAGACAGAGACAAATGATTTCGCATAACGGAGCCTTAAAAGAAGCACTGAAATCAAATACGATTTTGCTCATATTTGATTCATGAACTTGATAAAGTTATTACAAAATACGTGCCATGTCTCATTATGTGAATCATTGGACAGTGTCTTACTCATAGACATAGAAAAATTTTCGCTGCGCTCAAGAAGACCAACAAAGCGTGGAAAAGAGAAGTTAACATCATACGGACACGGTCTATGTAAAAAAGAGACAAAGGATCAAGTGACATGTGCCAACATTTTTTACAGTAAGAGCCCCTAGCGTCCCGCCTAGCAAATGAGCAATCACAGTTTGTTTAAAATATTTGTTAATCTTAATTATAATTTAAAATAAAGGTATCATGGAGCTATGGTGTCTTGTGCACTAAGTAATTGTGATGTGACAAAAAGAAATAATCCAAGTAATCACACTTTTCACAGGTAAATAAGATATTGCCACACATTTCTCTAAAACCAAATTTCTCTACATTTATTCGTTTATCGACGAAGAAAACAGTATGGAACATAGTTTATTAATTTCCTTTGCCTTATATAGTCATATTTTATGAATCTAAGTCATATTTTACGTATCTCATATAAAAAGTATGCATTCGTTTTCGGATCACCTGTTTATTGACATTGTCGTTCTTTGACATTCTATTTCTATGGTCTTACTAGTCTGTACAGTGAACCTGTTGGAGCGAATGGAGTATAGTATGCAACTAAACGTATCGTATATCTTGGTGTACCAAATGTGATCAAAATTATAAGGGTGGATGCTTAGGTTCGCGAACCTAAGTGAGTACCCACATTAAGAATGGTTTGTGCGTTGCAGACGGCTCGACAAGGCGGACGCGGACGCCATCGGCATCATCCCGTCCAAGCGGCGCTGGGAGCGCAAGCAGCGCGCGCGCGACAGAACTGTCAAGTTCCAGGGGCAGGGCACGCCCATCAGTACGGTGAGGACATTATTATTTACTTTTTCACTTCTCATGCTCGTAAAGTTCGTCTTTATGTTGGATATAGGCTGCATAAAATCGCTTTTTATGCTCTAGTGCATAAAGTAAAATCTTCGTCTAAGTCTCAGACTTTAAGACAAAGGTCGTCAGGTAAACAGCCACACACGCAATTTAACTTCGTTGAATTAACTTGTTGTTTCATTCTGTTTCTTCATTTTTTGTTGTGTTATAATACTTTTTTATTTTTGAAAATGGGTATCAATTTTATTGAAAGACCTCAAATATTTTTTTTTCAATTTTTGAATATGGGTATCAAATGAAAGGCCTTGATGAGCACATTCCAAAATTATATATTTTTTTAGTAAAAAAATGAGTTTTTTTCTTCAATTTTTGAATATGGGTATCAAATGAAAGGCCTTGATGAGTACATTCCAACATTATATTTTTTTAAATAAAAAATTAGTTTTTTTTTTTATTTTTGAATATGGGTATCAAATGAATGGCCTTGATGAGTACATTCCAAAATTATATTTATTTAATAAAAAAATGAGTTTTTTTTTTTCGATTTTTGAATATGGGTATCAAATGAAAGGCCTTGATGAGCACATTCCAAAATTATATTTTTTTAAATAAAAAAATGAGTTTTTTTTTCAATTTTTGAATATGGGTATCAAATGAAAAGCCTTGATGAGTACATTCCAAAATTATATTTTTTTAAATAAAAAATGAGTTTTTTTTCAATTTTTGAATATGGGTATCAAATGAAAGGCCTTGATGAGCACATTCTAAAATTATATTATTTTTAATAAAAAAATGAGTTTTTTTTTCAATTTTTGAATATGGGTATCAAATGAAAAGCCTTGATGAGCACATTCCAAAAATAGATATTTTGTCACAAAAAATTAAGAAAAAAATTTCCAAATTTTTTTATATGGGTATCAAGTAAAAGGCCTTGATGAGGACATTCCAAAAATATATACTTTGTCACAAAAAATTAAGAGAATTTTTTTTTCAATTTTTGAATATGGGTATCAAATGAAAGGTCTTGATGAGCACATTCCAAAAATATATAATTTGTCACTAAAATTAAAGAAATAATTTTTTTTTTTATTTTTACATTATTGTTATTTAATTTCCTCACAATCGAAGTGAAAAGCAGAGTGTATAACTCGTACATAAAACCCATTTTACCCTCGACTTGACTATCCTATATACGTCTCGGGTAAAATGATGCGTTTTATGCACTTGTTGTACAATCTACTATTTAAAGCAATATCAATAACCTTGTTGATGCCTATTACTGACCTGTCAAAATGTTGATTTTACTATTATGTAGTATTTTTAGGGTTCCGTAGCCAAAATGGCAAAAAACGGAACCCTTATAGATTCGTCATGTCTGTCTGTCTGTCTGTCCGTCCGTATGTCACAGCCACTTTATTCCAAAAGTATTAAGACTACATAGTTGAAACTTGGTAGGTAGGTGTATTCTGTGAACCGCTTTACGATTTTTGTACAAAAATAAAAAAAAATAAAGATTAAGGGGGGGCTCTCCATACATGGAACTGAAACGAAAAATATTTTTTTTCATCAAACCAATACTTGTGGGGTGTCTATAGATAGGTCTTTAAAAATGACATTGAGGTTCCTAAGACTATTTTTTTTCAAAGTCAACCGTTTTAAAGATATATGCCGCCAAAGTGGTAAAATGTGTGTCCCCCCCCTTTAACTTTTAAAGTAAGAGGGTGAAAAATCTAAAAAAAATATAAGCTATAGATCTTAATAAACACTTTCAACGAAAATTAGTTTGAACGAGATACAGTAATTAGTTTTTGAGATATAGTTCATTTTCCAAAACCGCAAATATAAATTTGTCATTCATACAAACACTGTGAAAAACAAAGTTATTTTTTCAGACGAAAAATGATAGCGGTATTAAAATATGGTATGGTATAATGTACCTACGGAACCCTACTGCGCGTGACCCGACACGCACTTGGCCGGTTTTTTTATTTTTTTGTGTATAGAGAAGTAATGTACGTGTTACAAAAAACCTCTAATCTAATCGAATATGGTAGACAGAAACCATCAAACTGAACAACTTACTATGGGACCAATTCTGAAATCGCGAAAAAAATCAGCTGTGTTTCATAAATTTTGATATTTTCGTTGTTCTGTTTGATGGTCCCTATCTACCATATTCGGCATTACGAGGTTTTTGTAACACGTTGCATAGAAATATATATATTTCTCTTGTTCTTATTAAGAATTAAGGTATATTCCACCTAAATTCTTTCGGTGTTATCGTACGAAAACTAATATTTAAACAAATTCCACAGAGCCAGTCCACATTGGAGAGAAAAAAGAAGACTCTATCGTTCAGCAGAAGGTTCCCATTCATGAAGAGCCGAGAGGACGGCAAATCCGAAGACGGTTCAGACCAAGAACGTGAGTCTATTATATTGTTATACGACAGCGCCCGAGCGGTCTCCGGCGACCGAACTGCAATCGAAAATCTATTGTGTCTCGTTTTCCGGGCGTTGATGAGTTAAACATTCAATAGGGATCCGTTCGAAATTAACGTGCTAATGAACATCGGTCTGTTCCATTTATCCCAACTATAGCCAGTCTTTAGTTCGTTGAAAAAGTTTAACGGAACACAATTACCAGATGTAACAAATCCCTTACCGAGTAACACTACATTAACATTATAGCCAAGATATCCACAGGCTTGCTGTATCAAATAGCAGCACCGCCGAAACCTGCAACTAAAAACACACATGTAAGGAGAAAAAAAAAACTATAGCTAGTTGGGATACATGGTTCTTTTTTCCACTCTTCCCAACTTGTGAGTGGAAAAAATTGGGAAGAGTGGAAAAATAAATCCATGTATCCCAACTGATTGGGATAGCCTGTTGGGACACATGGAATAGCCCTAAGCACCGCACATCACATAACATATATCTATGTGATGACAATATTTAAAAAAAAAACAAATGCTTCCACATAACAAAACAAACATAAAGGTGGCGCCTGACCTGAGCATTTTACCGTAATGTAACATTCGAGGCGAGTGTGTTACATTACGGCATTGCCTGACTGACCCTTGCTCGTGGCGAGCAATGCACTCGGCTGTGTTCCGCAACGGAGCATAGTCAGAAGCGTAATATCGGATAATGAAGTGAAAGAAACCTTATTGGATTTTCAATTTGTATAAAAACAGATAACGTGGTTCGTCGTGGAAATATTGAAACCAAATGACACTCTGATGTCCGATTCACACATAAGCTCGCAACGACGCACGCTTGGGGTTGCACTGACCTAAAATTAAGGCGTAACGTAACACTCAAAGGGATTAGCCAAAATACCGACAGTTGGGTAGAGCGCTCGCAGCGAGCGGCTCGGCTCGCTGTACTGACCCATAACATATCATCGTAACGTAATATTAGGTTACGATGAAATGTTACAGGTCAGTCGCCGGCTTAAGAGAGAGGCCAGAAGTCACGCCGCGCGTAACTAATACACACATAGACAGAGTTCGACAAGCGAAACATGCGAACCACCCCTGTTCTAATCATAGATTTAGTACTTTCCTTCGGGATAAACCGGATAGTGCGCTACGGCCCAAAATGAGCCGACAGAGAGGTCAAGTACATGAATGTATGCTTTTCGTAAGCTCTCGGCGCCGAAGTCAAAATCGGAGTTGCCAGGATTGACACTTGAATTTATTACCACTTCACCGATGATAGCTGATATAGCATTATTGTAAAAATCTAAAGAGAAAGTTATGTTTTCATTTAATTAGATTTCTAAATCCTTTTTTTAATAATCTTGTCTGTTTCTTTTTAGCATAAATGATTTTATAGCCCAGATTTTTACAGTTTTATTTTACAATGTGTCATTCAAAATTATTATATGTTTAATAGTATATTTTCGATATCGCACTTTAAAATCCTTAACTTTGATACACTACTTGATTGGTAACGTACATTTTCTTTATCCTACTATCGTGATGTTATTGTTTAGTAATGGCACTGTGCGAACGAGACACCATCCTGTACATGGTGTTGTTTCATTCACACAGTAGCACCTTCAGTCAATGTCGTCGATAGAATTTCAACTCTATGACAAAGTCAATAAAGTTGAATTCCTTTTGAACGAAAAGTGAAATTTTCGGCCAGTTCACTCTCCTTGGTAAACCTCCTTGGTTCTAATGCATAGATTTTTTACGCGCGATTCCACCCAATCGGCTCCGACCGTTGATACACGCGAAAGTAATGACGCAAAACTGCTACGTAGATGTGATCCTCATATATCGTTGTCGATAGAAGACAGTTCGTGGCGGAACTGGTTTCGCTGTTAATGTTTCGCGGCGAAGGTGTGCGTGACTTCTGTCCTCTCTCTATTTTGTGAAAGCAGCTAACGAATCTAACTCTTCTTATTAAATTGATGTCTTTGATTGACCCATAATATATGATACATAACTGTTAACTGTCATAATGTGCTAACATAACAATCTTCTTCACAAACGCTTGTATACAGCGCTTTTTACAAAACACCGGTTTAATACAATAATTTTGTTCCAGCTTTCATGCTTTGTTACACGCAAGAGGACACGAACGCGGACGGTAAGTGCACGAATCCTCCAACTTCATACTTTCCTGTTACATTCGCTATTTTGCTGTTTATTGTACGTAGGTCATTACATTACGCAGTTTTATTTCATGCGGCTGCTAATAACCACGTATTGAGTTAGGTTTTATCGAAGCTATTCGCTTATTCTAACCACAAACTTTATACCCCACGTACATTATGAAACTGAATCGCGCTCTATTTCCATTGTACAGGTATTAATTTTGCTTTACACCAGTAGGTTTGTATTGTTTGCTAGGCGTAAAAGATGCTAGTATGTCTAAATTTTTTACTCGAGTGTGACAATAAATTGAGGTTTTTATCGCTCGTGCTTTGCTCAAACATTCATTTATACCTGTACTGTTGATTTGCACACTACTGATTTGATAGGTTGTAGATGTATTGGTTACGATAACAAACTGTGATACTTAAAATAATAAAGACGCGCTGATTGGATAAGTAAATAAAAAAAACCTGGACGTAGCCATTTGTGATGTCTTCCATTTATTTTTAATCAAAATTTTATCGGATTTATGTGAGTAAAAATTTATCGCTTGTAGTTATATGGATAAGCATGATGATGCCTATAATATAATTATTTATATATAGGTTTAGAGTATTATCCAGTATCAGCATCAATATTGTCGCTTGTCGGATGATACTATGTGGGCGACCCAATGACAAGCTATGTTACTCATACCTATGTGTGTTAGATAGTTCTAATTTTTGTCAACAGCTCACACCACACAACCGTGTTTTAAGCTATAATAAAAAATATCTTCCTTAAGTTTCCTATAATTTCATTAATAGTCATTCTTCTTTTAATTAATTTCACTTATGGGCTGTAATTTATTTTGTAAGAGCATAGGAATTAACTATTTTTATGTTTTCTTTTTAAAACATGGTTGTGGGGCGAGAGCTTAGGCGATTCGAGTTGGTGTTACACATGTAGTATATGTTATACTAAGAATGGGTCGCAGCGAGCACACGGATTGGTTTAAGACACATTCGGCCGCCGTCCCGTGCTTCTAGTTGCCTAACCGGTGCCAAGCCACGTGTTAACATCCATATCAGATTTCTACTGTATATTTTTATTTGCTATTTATGTTCACAAGCGCTATTCATGACCGTAGCGAGCCGCTAACGAAGCGTTATGCAAAAGTGATAATGGAACTTCTATGGGTTAATTGACTACGCCATGCCAAACTTGGTTCTCGCTATCGAAATTGTCACCCGCACGAGTTCCGTGTCCATGTACGGACCCGCCCACTTTGCAGAATATTAATAAAAATGTGTAACGTTAATTTTTCTACGTGTAGGGGAAATCTTGTACCGAGTGGAACTTCCCATGATGGAGGAGATAACGCTCATATATCTCGAGGACGAGAGTAAGTTTTGGGAGTGAGGCGTAGCTTGCGAGTGCCGTAGCCGATACCTTACCTCCCGCATTCTGGTTATGATCATCAATTAGAAACGTAGTTTTCATTTCAATAACACTCCAGTTTTTGTTGTTATTATTTGTCATTCTTTCTTTACGTTCAGTTGTTTTTTAATCATACAACGCGACGATTCTAATAGCCTCTTCGCACTCGAAAGTTCATCGCGCTCACGAAAGTTTGGATCATGTTTCAAAATTGTGAATTCACCCGTCACGAGGTTAGCGTCGCAATTTGAGCCGTCAGGCGCGTTAGTGGGAGTGTGGGGCCACTGGAAGCACAAGAGGACACCAGAGCCTACTGTCACTCGGCTGACGCTTGGCGCGCATGTACGCACGCGGTATACGCGCTTTGCCTCTAGTTACACCGACACTGGCATGCTCGATACACTTTATAGATGGATGAACATAGTCACGTTACTCTCTATTTCAAATCAACTAACAACATATCTTACATTAGTTACTTATTATTGTTATTTATCCTGACTTTTTTTGATAACCAGAAGATATCTCTTTTGAAGTTCGTTGTCGTTTGGTTTTATTTTGCTGGGGAATGATTTTCAACTAATTTTGATAGTTTTTGCTAGTATATTTTACGCCGTCAGAGTAAGTTAAAAATTTAAGTTTTCACATCAAAATTAGACCGAACGATGTTATTCTTATAATCCTGAATATACAATATCGTATACACACAACAATAATACGGTCAGTGACACTCTATTTTCGTCTGTCTACGCTAGCAATATAGTCTAGACTGGTTATAGAAACGAAATACTTCATTCGAGCTTGTTTTTATTTAGAATAAAGCTGTGCTGGGTTTACTTTTAGATTTAGTTTTTGTCGCTTCAGATGTTTAAGAAAGTTGTAATTATGTTACTGCCTTAGAATCGTTTATTCATAAGACATTCGCTTATACATTGTGTTATTATAAATTTATAATATTAGGATGCAGTACATTAGCCAAAATTAAATTTTATATAGTTTTCAATTGAATTGTTCTATCAAAATAGTAAACTACATTAAAATATAATATGTTACTAGTCAAAATATTTAATTCTGGCCATAAATGGACTTCATCTATGTACCATAGCGAATAGTTTCGTATAAAGCATGTGATATTTACAGGCAATAACTTCTTCAAAACGTACAATTATGTATTTTTATCACTTTTATATTTTTCGCCAGTATACAAGACAAGGCGTCAAATAACATTGTTTGTATAGCAATGGTGTGGAACAAATGCTTCTGTACATTATTAGGCATAGTGAACTAATTAATTATTGTGTATTTTAGCACGTAATTAAGCAATGTAGTATAAAGTACTTTTATTAAATGGATTAGATAGGATATTATAGAATTTACAGTTTAATCACCAATCATTTGTATCAAAATGTATATTCATACGCATATGGGTTTGTCTACATATTTATTATTCTAAATGATATTGGGTGATAAAAAACAGGTATTGGATTATAGCACTTGTATATGCACGCTGATAGAATGTTCAGCACTAATAGCACCATTTATAATTCACTCTTTCAACTCTAGTGTGTAGTGCAGTGTTATTACAATTACAAAATGTCACAATATTGAACCTTAATACATTATAAAAATCCATTGTCAGTTTTAAAAGAACCCATTATTAATGAAAATGGAATGATTAAAATAATTTTATAGTCTCAGTTCGATAGATTCACGGATAGGAGGTACCGTCTTATATTGGAGTAATGTTGTTGAGTTTCGTTTGTGTTTCCCAGGCCAAGACGAGACAGTGTTGTCGTATGAGACAGTGCATCAGTTGACGATCACATACACGAGGCCCGTCATAATCCTGGGACCTCTCAAGGATAGAATAAACGACGATCTAATATCAGAGTTCCCTGACAAGTTCGGCAGCTGTGTGCCTCGTAAGTAATCGTTTATTTCAAATAAAAGTATCGTGTTGTAACAATTTGAAGATCACACGATATTACTTTCGAATAGGTTAGAAAGAACTGTTGAGATTTATCGTGTTTCATTGGAATAAAAAAGTCACGTAGGTGTGTCTCATTCTCATTCATGGCAAATATTAGGCATAAAAAATTGTCTGTTCTGATATAATTCATCTGAAGTATTAATTATAGTAGTTAAGTATTAAATTATCAATTATTCAGTACCTATCTTAGAATTCTAGGTTATGTAATATTATGAATACCTAACACTAAAGTCTGTCCATCCTTACTTGTCTTATTTAGTAAACAGTTTTTGACAGTTGTCAAACGTCTTTAAACTTAAATCGTTATTTAAAAATATGTTAGTAACTTTATGAAATTGTTGTTAATTTATTAACAATTTATTTCGTAATCTATGTGTGGAAAACCATTTGTTGTATTTTATAAATGATTATTTCAATTAAGAGTCGGGTGAAGATTGTTTGCCATATAAGACAAGTAAGGATGGACAGACTTTAGGTACTGTCAGAAACGAAAGTAAAATTAATAAAACATTAATGTCATAGCAGTTTTTTTGACAGAGGTCTCACAATTTGAAACATTTTAATCAAAAAATTTGCTGTTACAGAGTACTAAAGTGTTAACCGACTTTCATGGTTGACTGTACAATGAGCAACAGCGTCGCTTAACCACTTCTAAGGTTAAAATCGATTGCACGCTGCGCCGTCACAAAATACGTTTAGTTCACTCAGAGGCATACGCGCGCACACGAATTTTGTTGCTAATTGGTTAAGCGACACTGTTGCCCTTAGTACATAAATCAAATAAATGACGCTCATAGATACAACACGGCCGCGACGCGACTACGAGGTGGACGGGCGAGATTATCACTTCGTGGCGAGCCGCGAGCAGATGGAGCGCGATATTCAGAACCACTTGTTCATCGAGGCCGGCCAGTACAACGATAACCTGTACGGGACTTCAGTCGCCTCCGTACGAGAAGTCGCCGAAAAGGTACAATGCATATTTTAACCTCCTTCGTATGTAACACAGTGACAACTTTTTGGAGTCGCGGGCAGATAGAGCTACAAACAAAACAATTTTGTTTATTAAGGCCGGGCAACCTCTACGGAACTTCAATCGCCGAGAAGGTATATCGTAGCTAGCATTATTTTAGAACAAAATATTCAGAACCACTTGTTCATCGAGGCCGGCCAGTACAATAATAACCTCTACGGGACTTCGGTTGCCTCCGATCGAGAAGTCACCAAGAAACCTCCTTCGTACGTAAGGAAGCTGTCATTTCGTGGCGAGCCGCAAGAAATTCGGTTTCATGTTCGATATCATGAAACCCAATTTCGCATTTGCAAGTGTAAATAAACAATCTCTTACCCGAATATTTCTTACTTACTCCATTCGGATAACCGAATGCGAGTAAACGACTTACCGTAGTCGCTCCAAAAGGCTGCAAATACTGGCGCGATCACCACTTTGTGACGAGTCGAGTGCCGTTCCGGATTCGTCGTGTGTGGTCATGTGGTGCAGTGGTCAACATGCCGGTTTACCACGCAAGAGGTCCCGGGTTCGATTCCCGGCCGGGCAGAAATTGAAATTATAAATTTTAATTTCTGTGACGGGTCTGGATGTTACTATCAATAATAAATATACAAGGTCATTTTGTATTCACCATCCAAATTTTTAGGATGTTTTCAGTCCATGAAACTGAACAACTTTCTCTAAGGAACACAGGGTCAAATATGTAAAATAAAAATCGACTTTCCAAACAACTCAAAGAGATCACATGATCAATTTAGTACGGGATGACCAAAATTTTGTGGCTAAATTCGACACATGTTTCGTAGAGAAAGTTGTTTAGTTTCATGGACTGGACACATCCTTGAAATTTGGATGGTAAGTTCATAATTAGAGATGGTTAATATAGCGTCTAGCGCCATATTATAGCGCGCTATCTGTACATAGCACACAGCGCGCTATGTAAGTAGACGCTATGGCGCTATGAATATCGCGCGTGGCAACAAGTAGCGTCGTTGGCTGGCCGCGGGCGTGAGCTTTCATCGCGTGCGCGCTGTTGCTACCGGACGCGTTACGCGCATTTCTCACGCAGCACGCTAGGTATAATATCGCGCGCGACCTTATATTGTGTTAGTCCGATTAGGACTTTTATGACCAACTAAGTGAATTAGTTTGTATTAAGCTATTTAATTTAGCTAAGCAAAGGTAGTGAACGAGAGATAAAACAACCGAATTTCATACATCAATAAGGTCGAAAATCGCTTGCACCTGTTTTTTTTAACTAGTAAACATTGTCTAGTGAAAACTAGTTAAAAAAATGAGTGCAAGCGATTTTCGACCTTATTGACATTTATCAAAATCACGGTTTTAATGAAACATCAAAGTTAGTAAACGAGAATACGGCAAAAAAACAACCGAATTTCAAACGTCAATAAGGTCGAAAATCGCTTGCACCTGTTTTTTTTTTAACTAGTAAACATTATCTAGTGAAAACTAGTTAAAAAAATGAGTGCAAGCGATTTTCAACCTTATTGACATTTATCAAAATCACGGTTTTAATGAAACATCAAAGTTAGTAAACGAGAATAGGGCAAAAAACAACCGAATTTCAAACGTCAATAAGGTCGAAAATAGCTTGCACCTGTTTTTCTTAACTACAAATCACTAGACAAAGTTTTCCCAACCACACTTATTTCCGACATATATTTGTTTTTCCAAAATCGTATAATTGCATCACAGACAGTTCTAAGCCCAAAAGTATGAAAGAAAGATAATTAGTTTACATTACTGCTTTATTTTATTTAAGATTAAAATGCACCGTATTAATAAATAACATTTTTGTATAGCGCGCGATCTGTCTAACGAACGACGTGTGAGTGTGACGTAACGTGTTACGAGATCTAACGTGCTGCATCTAACGCGCCAGCCAGCCGCCCGCAGCGCACGCTTCCTGATAAATAGCGCTTTATAACGTAGCGTATTAAATAGCGCGCTAGAAATCAATAGCATATAGTCTGTAGCGTGCTGTTGTTTTATAGGCGTTATGAACAACTCTATTCATAATGACCCGATGTATTTAAAAATTACATAAATAGTAAACAAGTTGTCTAGCTAGCACTCATATCACAAGTTTTGCTTAGTTTGGGGCTAGATGGCGCTGTGTGAAATTTTCCAAGCATTTATTATTACTATTTTACATCATACTTGCTCGGTAACTAGGATTTACTTATATAGTATGAGGCTGTGTAAGTTGGCATGTGCAACACAGTGCATTGTTTAGATAGAACGTTCCATTTTCAAATCACTTTACAATTCAAGGATGGTGAATGCTTTAACTGTAAAGTTACTTTACAATTCAAGCATTTAAAACTCCTTAGTGAACCAATCTCTTTTCTTTTATTATAAACTGACGAAACTTTTGGCTGAAAAAAAAAACAATGAAAATGGCGGCATTTAATTTCAGTTCAAGCTAGGTATGCAAAATTCTGCAATGCAAAAACAGCTGATTTTTTTTCGGGATTTCGAGGTTGGTCCCATAATGAAAGTTGTTCAGTTTAATGGTCTGATCAACCCCACGAGTTTTCAATGAAATAACCCTTTAACGTTTTATTTTTATTAAATTTACCTCGCATGAATGATGTAAAATAGTATGCTTACCTCGGTTGTAAGTAGCTATTACACCCTCGAACTATATTCGCCCTCGCTCGCTACGCTCGCTCGGGCGTCTAAATATCTCGGGTGCACTCGATCCATTAGCGCCCTTTGCGAGCTGCGCTCGCACGGGCGCCAAATTGGATCTTGTTCTGTAATAGCTCACTTACATCCCTTGTGTAACAAACTACTATTAATCCATGTTTATGGCGCGTTTTGTGGGCGGTAAACGAGCCAATTCCTCCCTCTGCCACATCGGACGCATTCTGCCGATGCCTCTGTCGATGTGTAATGTAGAGGCTACATGTATAAGCATAATGAAAAGTAAAATAACGAACGCGTTTGTTTCAGGGCAAACATTGCATTTTGGACGTTAGCGGAAACGCTATAAAGAGATTGCAAGTGGCGCAACTATATCCGATTGCCATATTCATAAAACCAAAGAGCGTAGAGTCAATAATGTAAGTATATTTTATTTAGATGTGTACTTAATATTTTGTAAAGCAAATTAGTAGCATTTTTTAATGTATTATTTTTTTGCAGGGAAATGAATAAGCGAATGACCGAAGAGCAAGCAAAGAAAACTTACGAACGTGCTCTAAAAATGGAGCAAGAGTTCGCTGAATATTTTACTGGTTAGTATACATTACTTAAATATATTAATGATATTACTTACTTCTTTAAATCATTTCTTTGGAATATGCGAGTCAAAGAGCTCGAGCAGCCGAAAATGTCCCAAGCGAGCGTCTAAATTTGTCTCGTCGAGTGACTCGCGCGAGTGGCGAGGAGAGCACGAGTGTGATTGTAGCATGATAGGTCCCTAAAGTGAAGTAGCTAGTAATTACCCGCGATCCTTTTTATAAGTCCGTTTTATCGGATATCGTTATTATTCGGCGATAGCGTATATATGTTACCGGCAATGTATGAAATGCAGGCATTGTATACAATGCCTAGGCATTGTATACAATGCCTGGCCCTTTTAGGCAATGTATGAAATATAATGAATATTGATATCTATTTCACACATTACCTAGGCAGTGTATACAATGACTAGGCATTGTATAGAATGCCTGCTGGTCCACCGGCAATGTGTATAATAAAAAGATTTTCGAGAATAGATTCGAGGGGGGATCGAGGGGGGCTTGGGGAAAGCTCGAGGGGGGGGGGGGCTTGAGGAAAGCTCGAGGGGGGGGGGGCTCGTGGGGGGCTCTTTGGAATCGAACCTGTTATACTCCTGTAGGTCCCGCGTATAGGTTAGAAATTTAAGGCGAGCGCGGAGCGCAGCGGAGCGTGAGCCTTAAATTTCGAGGTTATTTTTTTATAACAGACAACAGAAATTGAGTTTGGAATCGAACCTGCTTCACTCCTGTAGGTCCCGCGTATAGGTTAGAAATTTAAGGCGAGCGCGAAGCGCAGCGGAGCGTGAGCCTTAAATTTCGAGGTTATTTTTTTATAACAGACAACAGAAATATACTTATTTTACACATTGCCGGTGGACCAGCAGGCATTGTATACAATGCCTAGGCAAAGTATAAAATGAATTATATTTCATACATTGCCTGATCGTTTTAGGCATTGTATACAATGCCGGATTATACACATTGCCGGTAACATATACACTCGCGAGCAAAAATATGGAATCACAGGCCTATTTTCATACAAACGAGGTAACTTTGAAGCTTCAGTTCTCCGCCAGGGATTAATGTAGCTGTGATCTGATGATGGCCATCCAGGGAATAAATGGAGGAGATCCAGATTCCCATACACACCCAATGATCTGATCAGCATTCTAAGAGCTATTTGGGTATTTTTTTAAACCATGAAAATTGCATTAAAATGTATGGAAATCCTGAAACTGAGAACTGATACTTGCAACTCTTAGAATGCTGATCAGATCAATTGGGTGTGTATAGTAATCTGGATCTCATCCATTCGCTCCCTGAATGAACATCATCAGATCAGAGCTCGATCAATCCCTGGCGGAGAACCAAGGCTTCAAAGTTACCTCGTTTGTATGAAAATAGGCCTCTGATTCCATAGTTTTGCTCGCGACTGTAGTTGTATGAGCGTTTTCACACACATCACAGTATTTCAGATCCAGTAAACACACAATCTTTACTCTATTCGTAGCAAATGATCCGGTAAAACGGTCCTGTAAATACGGTGTAAACATCATATCCACTAGCGACGGATTCGTTAAAAACGGTCCTGTAAATACGGACTTGGATCCAATCGCGCTTATTTATACGATAAAACCATTAAGTCCGACTATGTACAATGTGCATGAAGAGTTAAATAAATAAATAAAACCAAAACTAAATCGTTACCGTTTGAGTTTCATTTACAGAAAAATTCTCGTTTTAGTTTTGTTAAAATTATTGAAAGCTATGCCTAGGGAGCCTAGGATCCTAATCTTTGGACAGTTTAAATAAGAATTCTAAAAATATCTTTTAAATCTTTGATTTATCAAAGATTTCTAGGTAAATATAACATAAAATATGACAACGTAACGGTTTTGGTTTTAATGTTGAGAATTAGCGCGATTGAGCTCCTGCTGTGTGTGTGAACGCACGGTATCCATCCATTTACGATACATAGGCCGGTATTTATAAACCGCTCTCAACGTTGAAAGCTATCTTGAGATCATTACTGTTCCTATAAGAAGAGCTAAAGTGTGATCTCAAGATAGCTCTCAACGTCAAAAGCTGTTTATAAATACGGGCCTTACAAAGTTAATGCTCCATTCCAGCGGTAGTGACGGGCGACACTCCCGAGGAGATCTACGCTAAAGTGAAGACGGTGATAACGGCGGAGAGCGGCCCCACCGTGTGGGTGCCGCGCCGCGAGCCGCTGTGAGCGCCCACAGTGCCATACACTGTTCACGGACGGAGCGGTCACACAGCCCACCTACCGCCGCTCGTCGCCGCCCGTCCGCGCTGAGAGTCGCTACTGTAACTTGCGTGCTGAATAACAACAGCGACATTTTTGATAGGAAAAAATAAATAATACACACATCAACTTCTAGGGATACAGGTATCATTTTCATACAAACGAGGTGACTTTGAAGCCTTGGATTCCTGCCAGGGATGCAATGTGCTGTGATCTGATGATGGCTATCTAGGGATTGAATGGAGAAGATTCAGATCAATGTACACACCCAACTGATCTGACCAGCATTCTAAAAGATTAAAGGACATGTTTAAAATAACCGCGAAAATATCATAAAGATGTATGGAAATCCTGTAACTGAGAACTCTGACCCATTAATCTTTTATAATGCTGATCAGATTAGTCGGGTGTGTAAAACGATCTGAATCTCCTCCATCATCAGATCACAGCACGGTACTTTCCTGGTAGAAAACCAAGGCTTCAAAGTTACCTCGTTTGTATAAAAATAACACCTGTATCCCTACACAAAGTTGATGAGTATATCTAAATGACCTTATTAGTTTATAGAAAATCGTTCTATAAACAGGCCCAAGCGTTTTGAATTTTTGTTATTTTTTCTATAGAAAATATCGGTGTTATTTACTACGCAAGTTGCTAATCACCTAGTATACCGTACCGAATCTCCATACTAAACTAAACTAACGCCAACTTGCTCTGATCCGTAGGCCTACCGCCTAACTCAAATTACTATAGTTTATGACGCCAATGCACTGTCGGTCCTTGTCATTGTGTTACGATACTACCAGGACAGACAGCACATGAGTAAATAAAACGTTTTTTTACTCATGTGCAGACAGTGTGTTGGCATCGCTATAGCTTTGAATTAGGCGTTAGGGCCCCAAGGATTTATTCACAACCTATCGAAAACTTTCCGGGTCCGATGCTATGCTTTCCATACATTTACTTCTATGCTTTTCGTATTCGAAATATCAATTTCCTTCCCGACGTTTAAAAACTCCTTACACCGAATAAAGTCTTTGTTTCGAGTCGAACTGTCAAAAGTTACGGAAAGCATAGCATCGGACCCGGAAAGTTTTCGATAGGTTATGAATAAGAGCTAGGCTCCGCCATAGTAAGGAGACTCAGTACCGACTGCAAGCGCCGACTCAGCGCGGACCGGCGCCGATAAACGCTGGTAAATAAGAGCCGGCTACCCGCTTCCGACATGAATATATCCGCCACCGCGCGTGCGGGACGTTTAGGCGGATCGGATATATACGTCAACGGCCGAAGTATTAGGGTACCTAAAAGCTTGGTTTTTTTTCTTAGCCTATCTGAAAATGTTTCCCCTCAAAATTCGTTTGTGTGATACAGAAAATGTTTTGGCAAAGACAATCGTCTTCCGATTGTTTGATTTGTTAATTTAAACATGCTGTAATTTTCATGTCTTTTTGTAATAAAAAAGTTCATATAAATAATGTCACAGAGTAAAAAAGAGGTTCGTGCTGAAGCGAGCTTTTCTATGGATTTTTACTCTGTGCACGAATTTTGAATTTTAACTAAAACTAGAAAATTACATTGAAACTTGTTTTTATAGATATAATGTATAATACTTCGATTGCAGGTACTCTGTTACATAAGATCGGTTTTATTAAGAAACCTATTGAATTTTAAGCCCGTATTTATAAACCTGTCTCAACGTTGAGTTATCTTGAGATCATACTTGAGATGCTGTTCCTATAAGAAAAGCATCCTAATTTTGATCTCAGACAGCACTCAACGTTAAGAGCTACCTACTTATTGTCTAATTTTCAAAATCTATCGCAATCGCTTTTATTTGACCGATGGATATGACACATTGCTGCATTTCTTTGGTAAGTTTTTATTTGTGCCAAACAAGCATTAATGTATCACATCCTGAAAGTGATTGCGATAGATTTTGAAATAAAACAATTAGCCCCCAGTTTATAAATACGGGCCTTCATGTTCCGACCCGCTTATACGGCCAGCACACCTTACCCAAATAGTGCCTCGAGTTGCCCCCTCGCCCAGCGGTAAAGCTCGCCCTTGTTTTCTCGATATTATAGTCGTGGTCTTCCGAATCGAACTAACGATTGACCCTTGTTATTAGACAGAAATATCCGCAGCTTAGATCGATTCGGAATACCTGTAGTCTTGGGTAGACGGGTGTGACGGTGTTAGCTGCCAGATCTTTTAGGTTGGGCTAGTCTGGTCGCTTAGCATTAATCGATCGACTCTAACGGCTCAGGAGCAGCGTGGGGCTAATGTTACTTATTATTTTATTTATAAAAGAAAGATACTTGATTTTACCGCAGTTAAATGTTTTTCTTTTAAAAGCGTTTTTTAAAGACAATCATCTGTTACGTATTTCTCAGTTTCTTTCACTCGTCATATTCGTCTACCTTCACTAGTTGTTAAGTCTGTAAAAACGTTGAATTCGCCGAATGAACCAGGTAGATCCAGCATATCTCGGTCACAAAGTTAGATTAGTCGACGGCTACGCCGTTTTCGATACGATGTATAGCAATAAAATTGATAGAACGACGCGACTCCGCGCAAGCAATATGACCACGGCAAGAGTCGAGCGACGCCACGGACTGCCCATAAGGCAGTCACATGTTTTAGAAGGTCGACTCTATTTTGCGATCAAATTTTAATAAATAAACGCTTGATAGACACCCCTATCCGAGTTCATTTAGCGTAAGAAGTTATTTGAATTTCTAAATTAAATGTAAATTTTCACCTGTGCGTAAATTGTTGACCAGGAGGATATTATTATGCATTCACAGTAGAAGCTTATGTTTAATGTGCAAATTTTTAACTAGTGACAATCTCGTCATAATGCATTGTTTATGTAATAATAATTTTAATCATTTGACAAATCCACTATTGCGCTTCAATTAACTAATATGTAAATTAATTGTATATTGAATGAATAATAAATTATATAAAATGCTATAATTCATGTTAATTTACTCAGGTTGCTAGATACATTTTAAATCTTCGTCAGCATTAAGAGTTTACTATTAATTATTATATTATACATATAGTGAAGTTATTATAGTGAGACGAAGCGAGTCACGGTGCACCGGTGATGTAAACGCCATAATATGAATCGTATGATATACCTACTAGTTGTGTACTTGTATGACGCTATGTAGTCAACCCCACCTCACGCATGGCTAGGCTGTAAGACGTACATAATCAGGATTATTTGCTCAAGAGGCAATTTATATCGTAACCATTGAATCTCATGACATTTCTGCACACCGATGTCCCCTTGACACATTAGGCGAGGTGCAAGTTGTTTGTTGATCATTTTTATAGTAAGCAATTGTGTTATATGGTGTGAAATGTCTCACCAATTTAATAGTGTTTGACATTTATTTATTGAGAATTTTATTTTCTTACGGAATACTAGAGTGCCCATCTGCAAATATGGCTTTTGACGCGAGCATGTCAAGCTTTAGATCGAATTATTGATGTTACTTCATGTTATTTTTTTCTTTATTGCTTAGTTCTTTAAATCCACATTGTAAGTTTTTATTTTTTATATTTCATTTTGATATTAAATTGAATTGGTTGTTTTGATGCACTATAAATACGAATGGAGTAATTAAGGTAATAACATCTTTATGTACTTAATAATTTTTATTTGAGGGTAGTTTGAACTTTGTGTTGTAACTTAAGAGCTCATACGCATGTCGAATACAGATTGTATGATAGACAAATTTGTCGAAAGTGAGGAATCATAACTAGCCATTATCATTGTAATCATTTCTTCTAGCCGAGTTGGTTACCAAAGATTTTATTAGACCATACGAAATAACCAACGTAGAAACAGTTGTTATTTATTATTTTGGTTGATTAGTTTGGCAAACTTATGATCCTGGTTGTGATTCCTTTGTTTGGAATTGTGTAAATAATAAATAATTTTACTTTTAAGTCTATACACTGGTGTATTAACAATATTTTATAATGAGAATGATTTATTTTAATAGCTATTTATTTTATCAACTAAGTAGGTATTCTATTTAATTAATCGAGCGTGTTAACTGTGTATAATTAAGTGTAATTAATGTATTTTTTAATCTAGTTATTCTTTAACACACCAGATACCCATATTTGCAGATGTACAGTGTTTATGAGTTAGTAATGTTCAATAGAATAGTTTGAATAAAATTATTTACGTTGAAAATTCTATTGTTGTTTTCCTTATGTATACCTACATTTCCCTTCTTTTCCGTGACTCCATTGGACGTCCCATTGATGGGACAACGGAAAAAATAATTTAACCGTAGTCGGGTGAATCTACGCTGTTTCTTACTTCCTGCGTCATTGTCCTCACTCGAAAAATTTTAAAATCCAATGCATCAGAAGCACAAGGAATAAATCTAAAATATGCAAATTAATGCAATTTTCTTAAACATGCGCAGAAATATTGTCGTTACTTTTGAATTTGAATAAAGAACACGCGAAGTATCATATTTACGTAGACTGAACGTGCCGGACTACAGCTGCGCCACAAAAAAAAGTTGGAAATCTGACTTTTTGACTATGCCATGATGAAGTCTATAGTTTGTCGGAGTTTGTCGCCAAAAACCAGAGTTTGTCGGTCTTCCGTTTAGGAGATACATGTGGCTCAGCTGTAGAGACGTCTCTACAGCTGCGCCACACAGATCTCGAAAACGGAAGGTCGTAGCGAAAATCTGATTACTTGTATGTATAGCCGGTAGTTTGTCGGAGTTTGTCCCCAAGAACCAGAGTTTGTCGGTCTTGCGTTTAGGAGATATGTGAGGATACGCTGTGGAGACCTTTCTACCTGGATCTTGAGAACGGAAGGTCATAGCGATAATCTGATTAGTCATATCTATAGTCGGTAGTTCGACCGAGTTTGTCGCCAAATACCAGAGTTTGTCGGTCTTGCGTTTAGGAGATATGTGAGATTTTCGCTACGACCTTCCGTTCTCGAGATCCAGGTAGAAATATCTCTACAGCATATCCCCACATATCTTCTACACGTAAGATTGACAAACTCTGATTTTTGGTGACAAACTCCGACACACACTAGCTACACACTCGAGTAATCAGATTTCTGTTACGACCTTCCGTTTTCGAGATCTGTGTGGCTCAGCTGTAGAGACGGTCTCTACAGCTGCGCCACACGTATCTCCTAAACGCTAGACCGACAAACTCTGGTTTTTGTGCGACAAACTCCGACAAACTAACGGCTATACATACAAGTAATCAGATTTTCGCTACGACCTTCCGTTTTCGAGATCTGTGTGGCGCAGCTGTAGAGACGTCTCTACAGCTGAGCCACATGTATCTCCTAAACGGAAGACCGACAAACTGGTTTTTGGCGACAAACTCCGACAAACTATAGACTTCATCATGGCATAGTCAAAAAGTCAGATTTCCAACTTTTTTTTGTGGCGCAGCTGTATTCCGGCACGTGTAGACTGAAAAACCTAAATCACTTCCCGGCGCGTTCTTTGAATTTGGAACGAAGAGCGCACCGGCAATGTTGTATGAAACGGTGTGCTGTTTGAACTTAGAACTCTTTCATCTATTGTACACATAGCGTTCTCGTGGCTGGCTGTAAAATAAAATAAAAAATTGGCGGTAAAGCGGAGTTCGTGTCCGATGATTCTGAAAATGAAAATGAAATGAACATTGACTGCACTCCACCAGATTTAAGATCTGAAGCTAAATTAGCGATGGAAAACCTGCTACCAGTGAAATGAAAAGAAAAATATATGAAAATTTCATGTTCTGGAAAACGAGAAAAATACAAAATTGTTCTCCGAAACAGTGTTTTTGGCGTACTACATTATGGGCGATTTATTCTATGCTGAAGTGTAAAGTTCATATTAAAACCTAACATGAGCAATAGAGAGTTTTAACTACCAATAAAACTTACCTATTATTTTTCCTGAAGATATCCGGAATCCATCTTGAGTCAAGCACCTGTCTTTTTTCACGATTTCCGGCCTAGCAGCTCCCTCTCTCCGTACTTCCGGCGCTATCTAGTGCTGCCCTCTAGACTTGATTTTTGGCGGGAAGCTATTTAACGTTCGCGCGTTTCAAAAGATTTTACCAATTACCTGGATTCCGGATATCTTCAGGAAAAATAATCATCATCATCATCATCATATCAGCCACACGACACCCACTGCTGGGTATAGGCCTCCTCTAAGGATCTCCACGACGATCGGTCCTGCGCTGCCCGCATCCAGTGGCTTCCCGCGACCTTCACCAGATCGTCGGTCCACTTTGTCGGGGGCCTACCCACGGAGCGTCGTCCGGTGCGTGGTCGCCATTCCAGAACCTTTCCGCCCCAACGGCCATCAGTTCTTCTCGCTATGTGTCCTGCCCATTGCCACTTCAGTTGAGCAATCCTTCGAACGATATCGGTTACTTTAGTTCTCCTGCGGATCTCCTCGTTTCTGATTCGATCACGCAGGGAAACGCCGAGCATGGCTCTCTCCATTGCACGCTGGCTGACCTTGAGACTCCTTATGAGACCCATAGTCAGCGACCACGTTTCACTGCCGTAAGTCATCACTGGCAACACACACTGTTCACAGACTTTCGTCTTGAGACACTGAGGTAAGTCGGACGCGAAGATTTTTCGAAGCTTCCCGAATGCTGCCCACCCGAGTTGGATTCGACGAGAGATCTCTTTCTCAAAGTTGGACTTACCTAACTGGACTGCCTGTCCTAGGTATACGTAGTGGTCAACAACTTCAAGTGTAGTGTTCCCAACATGAACTGGAGAGGGTACAACATGGCCATTTGACATGATTTTCGTCATATCCATGTTCATCTTGAGACCCACTCTTTTGGAAGCACTACGGAGATCTTCGAGCATTGTGTTCAGGTCTTCCATGGTCTCAGCCATAAGGACTATATCATCGGCAAAACGAAGGTGGGCACTGGCCATTAATGTTGATGCCGAGTCCTTTCCAGTCCAAGAGCTTAAAGATGTCCTCCAACGCAGCTGTGAACAGTTTCGGAGAAATAACGTCTCCCTGTCTCACACCACGCTGCAGTTAAATAGGATTTGTGCTCTGGTTCTGTACTCGGATCGACATGGTGGCATTCTTGTATAAGTACCTCAAAACCTCGATATACCTATAGTCCACTTGGCACCTTTGGAGAGACTGCAGTACGGCCCAGATTTCAATCGAATCAAAGGCTTTCTCATGATCCACGAACGCCAAGCATAGTGGCAGATTATACTCTTCGGTCTTCTGTATAACCTGCCGCAGCGTATGGATGTGGTCTATGGTGCTAAAGCCTTTTCGGGATCCGGCTTGTTCGGGAGGTTGGAAGTCGTCGAACTTGCGAGCGAGAGGATTCGTAAGGACTCTCGAAAACAACTTATAGACATGGCTCAGAAGTGAGATGGGTCTGTAGTTCTTTAAGAGGGACTTATCACCCTTTATAAAGAACAAAATCACCTCACTTATGTTCCAGGCCTTCGGCGTTCTGCCCTCGACGATGACGGAATTGAAAAGCTTCTGGAGGACTTTAACTATCGGCTTACCGCCCGCTCTCAGAAGTTCTGTAGTGATTCCGTCGTCACCCGCCGCCTTGTTGTTTTTCAGCTGTTTGAGAGCCATACCAATCTCGTACATGCTGACGTCTGGGATATCTTGGGTATAATGTCGGGTAAGCTTGGCTCTGGGGTCTTGCCTTGCTTTCAACAGGTGCCTGCGTGGAATATAACTGCCCATAGAAACTCTCGATCTCCCTCAGGATTTCAGGTTTCGATGAGATGATGCGTCCGTCGTCAGTTTTCAGCTTCGTCATCTGGCTTTGCCCAATAGACAGATCTCTCGCGAACACTTTGGAGCCTTTATTCCGCTCGATGGCCTCTTTAATACGATTCGTATTAAATTGGCGAAGGTCGCTCGTCAAAGACTTAGATATCTGTCTATTAAGCTGCCGATAACGATGAGCATCCGCTGAACTCTGGAGCCTCATTTCTCGTCTCTGATCCATGAGTAGGAGTATGTGGTCGGAGAGTTTCTTTAGCTTGGGACGGCGGGTCTTAAAGAGCTTGGACCCTACCGTACGGACAGTATCCACCACCATGTTGTTTAGATCGTCCACATCTATGCTGTTCTTAAGGGCTTCGAAGCGGTTTTGGAGTTCGAGTTGAAAGCTTTCGGGGTTTTGAGTATGGGCCGGTAATGGTCGGAGCGTAGATTTTATCAGTCGACTTCTTTCCAGCTTTGGGTTGATATTCAATGTGCCACGTACCAATCGGTGATCACTCCCCGTCTTGACGGCGTTGATCACAGTGACATCATTGCATATTTGCTTTTTCGTCGACATGATAAAATCTATCTCATTTCTGACTTTACCTTCTGGGCTCATCCAGGTCCACTTCCGGCTTCCTAAAGAAGGAGTTCATCATAAAGAGGTTCTCCTTCTCCATAAAGTCGGCCAGCATCTGGCCTCTGTCATTCCGTTGCCCAACTCCAAATTGCCCCACTCTCAGCTCATCACCGCATCGTTTCCCCAACTTTGCATTGGAGTCCCCCATCACAACAGTGTAGTGAGTTTTGTAGCTATGCATGACTTTAGAGATCTCCTCATACATAGCCTCCACTTCGTCATCTTAGTGCGTCGAGGTCGGTGCGTAAACCTGTATGACATTCAACGAATACCGTTTGGATATTCTAAGTATAAGGTACGCCACCCTGGTCGACACACTTCCGATGGTAATCACGTTGTTGACAAGGGACTTGTGGACGATGAACCCGACACCACCTAGGGACTGTTGGTCGCCCTCCCGGTAGTACAGCAAGTTACCGGAGTTAAGGATTATCGAGTCCTCTCCCTCTCTTCGGACTTCAGATAACCCGATAATGTCCCAGTGTAACTTGCTGATAACTTCTTCCAACTCGGTTAGCTTCGCGTCGGTCCTCAGTGTGCGCGTGTTATAAGTTGCCAGGTGCAGTTGTCGTCGTTGTTGGTAGCCGAGCCCTACCCGGGGATTCTTAGCACCCCCTGCCCCGCCGTTACCGTAGCCGCTACCGTAGCTAGGAATAGCGGGGCTGCCGGGGACTGGGGGCCGAGTTTTCAATCCATTGTGCATGAGGGGGGGTTTGCCATAGTCGCCACGCTTGGCAGGCGGGTTGGCGATCGCAGTAGGCCAAGGTCTTTTGGAGACGCTGCTGCCCGTCTCTTGAAGGCTATGCTCCCTTAGTCGCCTTTTACGACACCCACGGGATGATAGGGGGTAGTGCTATTCTAGGCCGGCACAACACGGCCATCGGCCATCGGCCAAAAATAATAGGTAAGTTTTATTGGTAGCTAAAACTCTCTATTATTTGTTCCGTAGCGATATCCGGAATCCATCTTGAGTGATGTGTTTGTTATCTCCTGGTGAGTGCGATGAGCACTGACGCTATAATGTGTTATAGAATTGCTAAAAGAAAAAGTTAATAAAAGAAGTAATTTACGAGGGCAGTTTGATATGTCCGTGACTTAAAGGTTGAATACAATATTTTTTCAAAATTCAATTTTCCTGTCTTAATTTAGAACTCTTTGCTGAGCTTATGCTGTTGCATATTTTAAATTGGCGCGAAATTAAAAAAAATGGAAGGATTTATGCAAGTGAGGTCGGGATATTCTTTTATAACGGAGAAAAACGAATTTTGCGTATTGATAAAATACTACTTTTTACGTGGTAAAACCATTAAGCAGACGGAGGATAAACTGAAAAAATATTATGGGGACTCTGCTCCATCTCATGGAATGGTTCAGTGGTGTACTGAATTTCGTTGTGGTCGTACTACCACAACTGTCGCCGACGGCCCAGGAAGGCCGATTGAGGTCACCACTGAAGATATTGTTAGCAAATCAACGACATTGTTATGGCAGAACGACAAGTGAAGATACGCGAGATAGCTGATGCTATTCACATCTCTACCGAACGAATTTTTCATATTTTGCTCGATATTCTCGGCATGAAAAACCTTTTTGCAAGATGGGTGCCGCGTTTGCTGACAGTCGACCAAAAACGAACTCGTGTAACAACTTCTAAACAATGCTTAAGTTTATATAACCGCAATCCAAGTGATTTTTTTCGTCGGTACGTAACACTTGACGAAACGTGGGTCCACCATATACGCCAAAGACGAAGCAACAGTCAAAACAGTGGACTTCTACCGGTGAACGTGCCACGGAGAAGGCAAAAACTGTTTGTTCGGCTGGTAAAGAGACGGCCACTGTCTTTTAGGACAGCAAAGGTGTTATTTACATCGATTTTTTGGAGAAAGGCAAGACAATTACCGGAGCTTACCATGTTGCTTTGTTGGATAGGTTCAATATAAAGCTGCTGAAGAAAAGACCGCATCTAGCAAAGAAAAAAGTTTTATTTCATCACGACAATGCTCTGGCCTACTCGTCGGCAACCGCAACATCAAAACTTGTGGAATTGCGATACGACCTATTGCCACACCCCCCGTTTTCACCAGATTTGGCCCCGTGTGACTTTTTCCTCTTCCAAAACATGAAGAAATGGCTTGGTGGATAAAGATTTTCATCCAATGAAGAAGTGATAGCTAAAACAGGAGCCTATTTTTCAGGGTTTGATAAAAACTATTTTTTGGATGGGTTGAAGAAGTTGGAACATCGTTGGTCGAAGTGTATAGAGCTGAAAGGAGATTAATTCTTTATATTGGTAAAAGTAGCAATTACAGATTTATGGACAAGGATTGTTTTGTGGGCTAAACCTTTTTTGTTATGTAGAAATGCTAAATAACGAGCTACTTCAGTAGGTGTAGGATTTTTGAAATCAGTATTGTTGCTTCCACACCAGTATTTCCAACTTTGCCAGACTGATCGGTAAGTGGCCATGGTAGATTTTCTCCAACTTGATAATAATAACGACCTTTCATCATTTGACCATTCTTTGATTAAGTCTGTCCACCCGAAATCAGCCAGGCTTCCAGCTTAATATTCTCGAGCTTCGGAGGATGCATGCCGGTCGCTGTATCTATCAGATCTTGTGGATGGTTCGGGATCAGATAGGGTTCTTCCACTGCACGGCGCTTCAGATCCGCAGCCCAGAAAACTTTGCTCCATCTGGGGCTGATTAGAATGTAGTTGCCTTCTGCCGTGTTCAGTTGAGCTAGTACTCGTGGGATAAGGTTCGGTGGTGGGAACACCCAAGCTAGTCGGTACTTCCACTTCATACAGAAAGCGTTAAACCGATCTGCATCCGAGTCTGTCGTATCTAAAGTCACATACCTGGGAACAACTCGTGCTGTCTTGGAGGCAAACAGATCCACTTCCGGGATGCCCCATCTCACGAATATTGGTTGCGTAGCCTGTGGTGTCAGATGCCATTCGGGACAACCTTTTTCTCGGGATAGTGCATCTACCTCGCCATTGTACCTCCCTGGAAAGTATTGAGCTACCAGATGAATGTTCAGTTGATCTATCATTTCCAGAATTTCGCGAGTCATCTCTAGAAGAGCTGTAGATCTGGTTCCGCCTTCCTTGTTGATGTAGGAGACAACTGTGCGGTTGTCGGTCAGTAAGAGAATTTGAGCATTCTGAAGTCGATACCTTTCGTGTTGGATTGCCGCATGGACCGCATAGAGTTCCTTCAGATTGACATTCCACGCCTGTTGAATTACAGTCCACTGTCCGGATACCTGGGTGTCGTCCATTTGCGCGCCCCAGCCGATGTCCGAGGCGTCCGTCGTCAGGTAATGAGAAATCGGGCCCATGTGAATGGGAAGGCAGCCCGCAGCGGCACTGAGCCACCATCTCATATCGTTCATAACTGGTTCTGGAATTTTTAAACGACTGTAACGCTGTGATTTTGGGAGTTGTCGGCTGTAGTGTTGCATAGCTCGACAATGTAGTCTCCCTCTGGGTATTACAAACGAAGCAAAATTCAGGCGTCCTAGGAGTGATTGTGACTCTTTCAGAGACCAACTGCGTCTCGACATCTGGTGCTGAAGTGCCATGCGGAGCGTTAGGCACTTCGGTTCCGACAAGGACTTCGTGTTGAGTTTTGTGTCCCAAGTAACGCCCAGAAATTCTAGGCTTTGTGTCGGAACCAGCACAGACTTGTCGTAATTTATCATCCAACCCAGCTGTCTCGAGACTTTTACTACGAACGCGATCTGGTCTTTCATGCGGTTGTAAGACTGACAAGGCAGTAAAAAGTCGTCGAGGTAGACTACACACCTGATATTGTGGCGGCGTAGGTACTCCGCGACCCAATTCGTCAGCGTGGCGAAGATTCTTGGGGCTGATGATAAGCCGAACGGCAGGCACGTCATCTGGAGAAGCTGGTTGTTGTAGCTGAGCCGGAGGAACACGCGATACTCGGCTGCGATGTTGACGTGGAAGTAAGCTTGGCTCAGGTCCAAATTTTATTTTGACGAACTGATTTAGTCTTTTCAGATTGAATATCGGTCGAACATTTCCGTCTTGTTTCGGCACTAGAAAAAATGATGACAGGAAACTGGGTGTCGGCTCGGCTTTTTCCATAATATTTGATCTCAACATGCTTTCGGTTTGTTCCGTCATTTGAGGATAGTTCTTGGTTTGTAAATTTTGCATAATCATATAGTTGGGCATTACTAAGGGTGGCTTCATTACAAAGGATATCCGCAGACCAGACAGGATTTTGCATATGTAGTCCGGAGCGCCTAGATTGCTCCAGACATCCACAAATTGCTTGAGACAGCCACCTCGAAATTTTACAGAGTCATACATGATTCTTTCTGTTCGGGGAATATGAAAGGGGTTTTTTACCTTCATAATTTTGTTGTTGGTTTTTATTGTACGTACTCTTTTTTCCTGATGACTTTCCTCTTTCTTTTCCTTTTCCAATGTTGGCTCGAAAAAATCGTTCCGTTTGCTTACTAGTAGTCGGTCTCGCAGAAGGAATTTCATTTCGAACGCTTGCTGGTTTCTGATTATACTTACTTGTTGATGGACCTGGTACAGGTATCTGTGAACAGACAAGTTTCTCTGCCCCCCCAATTTTTTTGGACATAAGTAGTAAGTTGGTGATCGTCAAATAATAATTTCGAAGATGGCGGTATTTTTTGTAACGCCAGGCAATGATGATTATCTGGGAGACGTTTCATCAAAGCCTCTCGGCGGGACTGAATACAGTCCGCCCGACGACCACAAATGATTTGTAAAATATCATCGGAAACCTTATTGTATGTACAATCTTCGTTAAATAACATTGTTATTTTATCAAATAAATTTTTCGGTGTTAATTCAGTACTTTTATCACTAGACCAATCCACCAACTGTTGCAGAACTGCCTTTGATTCGTCTTTTTGTGTTAGCATTGCATTCGACAATGCAGCGAATGTACGTTCCAAGAGATGCAAACGAGTATCATCATTTAAACTATTTCTGAACTTAATGGTCTCAATATTCATCGTTAATATCTAACACTATGAAGCCTGGAATAGTTACATATTTCTTTTGGGTTTCATAAAAACGAATGCCATTCCATTCGATGCTATTAAATCTTTGAATCTGGCATAACTTTGTTAAATGATCGTCTTTAGATTTTGCATAAACCGGATCCTTGATATTGGTCGAAATATCTGTTAACTGGATCTGTTGCGTGGCATTTTCAGTATCTAACAGTGGTGGGTTTAATTGCAAATCATTAGAAGCAGATTGAACCGTTACTTTTTTAGGGTTCCGTAGCCAAAATGGCAAAAAACGGAACCCTTATAGATTCGTCATGTCTGTCTGTCTGTCTGTCTGTCTGTCTGTCTGTCTGTCTGTCTGTCCGTCCGTATGTCACAGCCACTTTATTCCAAAAGTATTAGGACTACATAGTTGAAACTTAGTAGGCAGGTGTATTCTGTGAACCGCTTTACGATTTTTATACAAAAATAAAAAAAATAAAAGATTAAGGGGGGGCTCCCCATACATGGAACTGAAACTGAAAATATATTTTTTCATCAAACCAATACTTGTGGGGTGTCTATAGATAGGTCTTTAAAAATTACATTGAGGTTCCTAAGACTATTTTTTTTTAAAGTCAACCGTTTGAAAAATATATGCCGCCAAAGTGGTAAAATGTGTGTCCCCCCCCCCCTTTAACTTTTAAAGTAAGAGGGTGACAAATCTAAAAAAATATAAGCTATAGATCTTAATAAACACTTTCAACGAAAATTGGTTTGAACGAGATGCAGTTATTAGTTTTTGAGATATAGCACATTTTCCAAAACCGCAAATATAACTTTGTCATTCATACAAATACTGTGAAAAACAAAGTTATTTTTTCAGACGAAAAATGATAGCGGTATTAAAATATGGTATGGTATAATGTACCTACGGAACCCTACTGCGCGTGGCCCGACAGGCACTTGGCCGGTTTTTTCATGCTGTTTTTGCTCATTACTGGTAGAATTCAAATGATTAGAATTATTCTGTGTTATCAAATTTGTTAACATAGCCACTTGTTGTGAAAGAAATTGAAACTGCAAAACCGAATATTTATGTTGTTTTTTGTAAATGTTGTGCTACAAAAGTCAACAACAGAAACGAATCGCTTCAAAACCGACATGCATGCTTGCTTATTGCTTGCATGCATGCATGCTTGAATGCTTATTTGCATGCATGCTTCTTGCATGCTTGCCGGGGGGTGCAGGGGGGCTGGCCCCCTGCTCGGGGGGGTCGGAGTGCCTGAGGCCCCCGCTATAAAGAAAAAAAATAATGCACTTGGTAGGTTAGGTTAGTGTTTTGACCACTCGCAGTGGAGCTCCGCAATGCTTGCATGCATGTTGCATGCTTGCATGCTTACTTTCATGCTTTATGCTTGGATGATTGCTAGCATGCTGCATGCTTGTTTGCATGCTGCATGCTTGCTTGCATGCATGCTTACTTGCTGGCATGCATTGCATGTATGTTTGCTTGCATGTTAGGATTCATGCAACATGAAACATGCATGTAAGAAATACAAAATTATTCTAAATGATTTTTTTATAAAATGTATGACCTGGGGCCCTATTTTTGAATCGCTCGGCAGGCGTCAAGCGCTCTTTTCGACTGATTCGATCGTTCGATATATGACTCAATACAATGAGATGGCAAACGAAAATCAGTAGTCATCGATCGCCATAGAGTAAATTTTAACCATGGAAAGTAAAGGTGGGTCCATAGCTCGTGTTTTCTCTACACAATCAACAAAAACATCTACACAAAACATTGTTTCGCGAAACATTTTTGTGTAGAGAAACAATGTTTTTGCTTTCCATGCCCGATGGAAAACACATACACAAAACATCAGTGTGACCAGATTAAATTTTACGAAAATACCGAAGCACCTCAAAAAATATTGAAATATACCAACTTGCACATGCAAAATATACCGGTAAAAATACTGATTCTCAAAACAGGTTTTATTAATTTATCATCACAATAAATGTAAAATTGTACCTATTTTATTAACATTCTATTCGAAGGCAAAACTAGACATGTTTTCCCGATGGATGCGTCAAGTAAAATAAACCAAAAAAAAACACGCTTTACTTAATTCTCCTAGCAAAAATGGAAACAAAAATGTCACTGTCAAACTGACCTTGACATTTACTTTTTCAGATATACCTAAACCTTTGGTCACTTATAAATTTAATTCATACATTTTCGAGTCAAGATAAGATAAGTACTATCCCCGTCAATTGGTAATGCGCCTGGTGGCCATGATTTTAACCTTAAAAACAAAAAAAACTATTGTAAATTTTTTATATACCTAGACCCTATCTTATTGAAAATAATAATTCAATAATTAATATATTAGATTACCTATTAGAATTTTCTTGTTTCATGACTTTTTAGTTGCGGATCACGTCAACGTGGATGTTAATGTGACAAGGTTCCAGCGCATTACCGGGGATTATAATTGACGGGGATGATAATGATAGGCTAAGGGAACGTACCCATACTACGTGACCCATATTTTACCATTTTTGACCCCCCCTTGGTGACCACCCGTAGTATATGCCAAAAAAATTTCGCTGCGTGCTATATTTAAATACAACTTGAAAAAAAAAAGAACCAGATTTCCATTGACAATATTGACTACGTGACAAAACATAGGCCCCTCTCCCCCCCGTGACCAAGCGTGGTATTTTAAAGACCCCCCCTCCCCCCCCTTTACGGGTCACGTAGTATGGGTCACAGATTACTAATTTGTAGGTATGGGTACGTTCCCTAACATAAAATGCTAAATTGGCAACACTGAAGTTTTGTCTACACAAACCACGCAATCGCTGTGGACGGCGTGTGTAGAGAAACATGTTTCGGAAACAATGTTTTGTGTAGATGTTTTTGTTGATTGTGTAGAGCAAAACATGTGCTATGGACCCACCCTAAAATACAAAATCATATTACTTTCTATTGTTAAAATTTACTCTATGGCGATCGATGACTCAAAGATATTTCTGGCAGAATGCTCCTAACCTAACACAATTGTCATTGTCAAATAGACCAACCATGGAAATAGTACTATATAAACCGGAATGAGCGCTTCGCCCCAAAACGAGCCGACAGTGAGGTCAAGTAGATGTATGTGTCCTTTTCTTCATTAGGGTGACCAAACCGTATGGTTGGCCGGAGACATACATAATACTTTAAACTGTTTAATATAAACTTAAATACCTAGGTAGTTCTTTATTTATATTAACACTTTTTACCGCGTTTTTATTAGGTTGCTTGCTCTTTTGTTTGATTGAGCACAAATTTTGCAAACGATTTTATACTGAATTCCCGATGACTTGAAACTTTGAACACAGGTCAGAAATGGAAGGAAATGCAATATTACAATGCCGTCAAAACTAGTTTTGTCCGTCAGCTACCGGCAAACCTAGTTCTGACCTACAGCTCTGCCCTCCTTATTGCAAATGCAGTACTTGCAATTTGGCGGTTTCGAGATAAACGCGGGAAACCTATTTTTTGATATCTATGCAACAAGTCTATGTTATACAACATTTAAAGTCTACCTAAAAATTAAGAAAAAAATCAAGCTTTCTATTGACATATTTTTTCTTTTACTTTAACGGTGTCCTCTAAATAAAATGCGGAATACTGCATTTTTATCTACCATTTTGGGATTGTGGGCATTACTATCACTAAGGCCAAATGCAGTATCTGTGTTTATTACTGCAAAATTACCTAGCACGTGTTCAAGTTCAAGTTCAGTTTTGAAACTGCGTTTCTAACTAGCAATTATGTACTATTTTTATGCATGGTACTAGTTAAAAGTGTTAGCTTCAGATACTTAAGTAGTGAAGAAACAAAATAAAACGAATTTTTGGTAGGTAAACAAAATAAAACAAATTATTACCAGAAAAGTAGTTTTATACACTTCTAAGACATCTGCGTGTACAGACATTTTTTACGAATTACAATGAGAATATTATTGGTATTAATTCAGATGTTATTTTAGAATTAATTAGTACCTTCCTGACATTTCAAGACCTATCCAGGGGCTGTGGTCACGGGAGGACTAAAGTAAAAAAGTTGTTCATATAAAGTTAATCAGAAAACAAGAACTAGCTACTGAATCTACCGCCAGTTACTCTCAGAGAAAGAACTGGTGGAAGAAAACTCATAGAGGTTGTGTCGATCTCTCTTTTGATCCCTATGTTCAAAACGAACTAACTGTATCTTTAGATCCCGCAGTTGTGATTTAGTACGGGATTTTAGTTTAATGAATTATGAGGTCCCAAGCTGGTGGTACTCTCCAACCATATTCTCTATTGAAATTTGGATACTTGTTGATTTCATAGCCTCGCGTAGCATTCTGGGAATGAGTCTTTGGTCTTTGGCAAGGATTTGTGGTTTATCATTTTTAATGTAATGGATGGGTCCTTTTGAGGCATGTTCACACTCTGCAGTCTTGCTATCGCGCTTGTTCTTCATGTCAACTACATGTTGTTTAATGCGCGTCCCTATACTTCTCTTTGTTTGCCTGATGTAAGAGAGCCCACAGTCGCAATCTAGTTTATAGACGCCTGCACCTTGAAAAGGGATGTTGCACTTGACAGGTCGTAAGAATTGGTTTATCTTCCTCGGCGGCTCGAAGTAGATTTTGATAGCACTCTTCAGAATACCTTTAATCTTGTCAGTGACACCTTTCATGTAAGGTAGAATGGCAGGCTGTCGTTCTACTGTGGCTGGCTTGATAAGGTTTTTGTGATGGAGGCGTGGTACTGGCAGTTTGTTACTTCGCAGAACTTGCTTGACATGCTGAAGCTGCTGAGCCTGACAGCTGTGTCAGGTGTAATTGTTGGTCACAGATCCCGCTTACCCTGTGAAACAAAGTTTCCCTACGGTAGGTAGCTAACTGTAAAATATGGTGGTGGGATTCACCATTGAGGTATCTATCTGTAAGTGTTGCTTTTCGATATACACAGTGTGGCTCAAGATTTGATCAGAGTTACTGATGAAAAGAATGTCAAGGAAGGCTAGTTTATTATCTGCCTCTAACTCCATAGTGAGTTGAATATGCGACCTACACCAGAACTAGATAGGTACCTACTTAAATAAAGAAAATAATAAAACTTACCAAAACCATTTGAACATTGAATAAACAAATTATTGAAAAAACAGTACTGTCGAATACTGCGTTTGTCTTTAGTTTCTATTACTTTTAAAGAATTATATGCTAAATGAAACTGCAGTAAACGTATCAAATACTGCACAACCTTTTAGTACATGCTGAATACTGCAGATCTTGTTAGCATGAGCAATACTTTTGTGCAAGTACTGTGTTTTGCGTTAAATAAAAAACATAGTTACAATAAAAAAATAATGAAAATTATTTTTTTATATATAGATTAAGCCCTCAAGATGTCATTTTTGCAAAAAAGTGAAAATCCCAAAAGTGTCGATTACTGCAAGTGCAATTAGCAGGGCAGAGCTACCGGTTAAACTAGTTTTGTTTGGACAAAACTAACTGTTGGCAGCTACCGGCAAAACTAGTTTTCTGCAATAGCTACAGGCAAAACTAGTTTTGTCCAACCGCTGCCGTCAAAACTAGTTTTGTCCATCAGCTACCGGCAAACCTAGTTCTGACCTACAGCTACCGGCTAAACTAGTTTTGTCCAACAGCTACAGGCAAACCAAGTTTTGACAAACAGCTACCGGCGAAACTGTTTTTGACCAAGTGCACTATTGCACCCTGTTTTGACTAGCAGATTCCGCCAAACCTAGCTTTGGCCAAAATCGGCAAACTTAGTTTTGACTCACATCTACCGGCAAAACTAGTTCTGCCCATCAGCTACCGCAAACCTAGTTCTGACCTACAGCTACCGGTTAAACTAGTTTTGTCCAACAGCTACCGGCAAAATTAGTTTTGTGCAATAGCTACAGGCAAAACTAGTTTTGTCCAACCGCTGCCGTCAAAACTAGTTTGTCCATCAGCTACGGGCAAACCTAGTTCTGTCCTACAGCTACCGGCAAAACTAGTTTTGTGCAATAGCTACAGGCAAAATTAGTTTTGTCCAACCGATGCCGTCAAAACTAGTTTTGTCGACGTACAAAACTAGTTTTGCCGGAAGCTTTAAGTTTGCCGGAAGCTAATGAGCTTCCGGCAAACTTAGTTTAACCTACAGCTTCTGGCAAAACTAGTTTTGTCCAACAGCTACCGGCAAAACTAGTTTTGCGCAATAGCTACAGGCAAAACTAGTTTTTTCCAACCGCTGCCGTCAAAACTAGTTTGTCCATCAGCTACGGGCAAACCTAGTTCTGTCCTACAGCTACCGGCAAAACTAGTTTTGTCCAACAGCTACCGGCAAAACTAGTTTTGTGCAATAGCTACAGGCAAAACTAGTTTTGTCCAACCGATGCCGTCAAAACTAGTTTTGTCGACGGACAAAACTAGTTTTGCCGGAAGCTTTAAGTTTGCCGGAAGCTGATGAGCTTCCGGCAAACTTAGTTTAACCTACAGCTTCTGGCAAAACTAGTTTTGTCCAACAGCTACCGGCAAAACTAGTTTTGCGCAATAGCTACAGGCAAAACTAGTTTTTTCCAACCGCTGCCGTCAAAACTAGTTTTGTGCAATAGCTACAGGCAAAACTAGGTTTGTCCAACCGCTGCCGTCAAAACTAGTTTTGTCCGTCAGCTACCGGCAAACCTAGTTCTGACCTACAGCTACAGGCAAAACTAGTTTTGTCCAACTGCTGCCGTCAAAACTAGTTTTGCCGGAAGTTTTAAGTTTGCGAGCTTCCGGCAAACTTAGTTTAACCTAAAGCTACCGGCAAAACTAGTTTTGTCCAACAGCTACCGGCAAAACTAGTTTTGTGCAATAGCTACAGGCAAAACTAGTTTTGTCCAACCACTGCCGTCAAAACTAGTTTTGTGCAATAGCTACAGGCAAAACTAGTTTATCCTACCGCTGCCGTCAAAACTAGTTTTGTCCATCAGCTACCGGCAAACCTAGTTCTGACCTACAGCTACCGGCAAAACTAGTTTTGTCCAACAGCTACTGGCAAAATTAGTTTGTCCAACAACTACCGGCAAAACTAGTTTTGACCAACCGCAGCCGTCAAAACTAGTTTTGTCCAACAGCTACAGGCAAAACTAGTTTTGTCCAACCGCTGCCGTCAAAACTAGTTTTGTCCAACAGCTACCGGCAAAACTAGTTTTGTCCAACAGCTAACGGCAAAACTAGTCTTGTCCAACAGCTACCGGCAAAACTAGTTTTGTGCAATAGCTACAGGCAAAACTAGTTTTGTCCAACCTCTGCCGTCAAAACTAGTTTTGTCCGTCAGCTACGTGCAAACCTAGTTCTGACTGACCTACTAGTAGGCAAAACTAGTTTTGTCCATCAGCTTCCGGCAAACTTAGTTTAACCTAAAGCTACCGGCAAAACTAGTTTTGTCCAACAGCTACCGGCTACACCTAGTTTTGTCCTACAGCTTTCGACAAAACTAGTTTTGTCCAACAGCTACCGGCAAAACTAGTTTTGTGCAATAGCTACAGGCAAAACTAGTTTTGTCCAACCGCTGCCGTCAAAACTAGTTTTGTCCGTCAGCTACGGGCAAACCTAGTTCTGACCTACAGTTACCGGCAAAACTAGTTTTGTGCAATAGCTACAGGAAAAACTAGTTTTGTCCAACCGCTGCCGTCAAAACTAGTTTTGTCCGTCAGCTACGGGCAAACCTAGTTCTGACCTACAGGTACCGGCAAAACTAGTTTTGTGCAAAAGCTACAGGCAATACTAGTTTTGTCCAACCGCTGCCGTCAAAACTAATTTTGTCCATCAGCTACCGGCAAACCTAGTTCTGACCTACAGCTACCGGCAAAACTAGTTTTGTCTAGCAGCTACCGGAAAAACTAGTTTTGTCCAACAGCTACCGGCAAAACTAGTTTTGTCTAGCAGCTACCGGAAAAACTAGTTTTGTCCACCAGCTTCCGGCAAACTTAGTTTAACCTAAAGCTACCGGCAAAACTAGTTTTGTCCAACAGCTACCGGCTACACCTAGTTTTGTCCAACAGCTTTCGACAAACCGAAATTAATAATAATAATCAAATTCATGTTTGTGCGCCTATTTCGATGAAACTCGGTTTCTTACCAGAAACCTTCTATTTCAACATGAAAATAACAACGCAATACTAAATAATATACTAGAAAAAATACGACTCGCACCAGATCAATACTCAGACGGGAATCGAACCCGCGACCTTTGGATATCCGGTCCAATGCTCTGACCGCGCATTGGATCTTAACAACGCAATGTTGAAAATTTTAAAAATCCAAGATGGCGGCCTACTTTTTTGTTTTTGGGCCGATTTCGATGAAACTCGGTTTTTGGAACTATTTTGACAAGAAAATAACAACGCAATTTTTAAAAAACTAAAAATCCAAGATGGCGGCCAACTTTTTTGTTTATGGGCCGATTTCGATGAAACTCGGTTTTCGGTACTATTTTGACAAGAAAATAACAACGCAATTTTGAAAATTAAAAAATCCAAGATGGCGGCCAACTTTTTTGTTTTTGGGCCGATTTCAATAAAACTCGGTTTTTGGAACTATTTTGACAAGAAAATAACAACGCAATTTAAAAAAAAACTAAAAATCCAAGATGGCGGCCAACTTTTTTGTTTTTGGGCCGATTTTGATGGAACTCGGTTTTTGGAACTATTTTGACAAGAAAATAACAACGCAATTTTAAAAAAACTAAAAATTCAAGATGGCGGCCAACTTTTTTGTTTTAGGGCCGATTTTGATGAAACTCTGTTTTTGGTACGATTTTGACAAGAAAATAACAACGCAATGTTGAAAACTTACAAAATTCAAGATGGTGGCCAACTTTTTTGTTCTTGGGCCGATTTCAAAAACAAATTAGCAGCCATTTTGATCTTTTTTTATTTTTCCATCAGTTTACATTGAGTTGTTTTTTCTTGTCAAAATAGTACCAAAAACCGAGTTTCATCGAAATCGGCCCAAAAAACAAAAAAGTTGGCTGCCGCCTAAGATTTTTAGTATTTTAAAAAATTGCGTTGTTATTATTTTGTCAAAATATTACCAAAAACCGAGTTTCATCGAAATCGGCCCAAAAACAAAAAAGTTGGCTGCCATCTTGGATTTTTATTTTTTTCAATATTGTGTTATTATTTTCTTGTCAAATTAGTCCTAAAACCGAGTTTCATTAAAATCAGCCCCAATCACAAATAAAAGAGTTGGTTACCATATTTGTTTATATTTTTAACATTTCGTTGTTATTTTTTATCAAAATAGTAGCAAAATCGAGTTTCATCAAAATCGGCCCACGAACAATATAACTATATTGTATAATATATACAATATAGTAATATATTTTTATATTTTATACAATATAACTATATTTTTAACATTGTGTCGTCGTAAATCTCATGCACCCATTTTATTAACTTCACAAGTAAAGAAATTGGTGCAAGAATTTTAGACCTTATTGACATATTTACCAAAATAACAGTTTTTAATGAAACAGCAAAGTAAATGAACAAGTATAATTATGGGAAAAAGCAACCGAATTTCAAAGGTCAATAAAGTCGAAAATCGTTTGCATCTTTTTTTGACTACAGATCACTAGACAATGTTTTCCTACTTTTACTTGTTTTTCCAACATTCATTTGTTTTTCCGAAGTTCACGCACATTGTATTTTTATAAAAAAAATGGAATAAACTTTAAAGTTGCGTAATTATTTACACTTGAACTTAAATTGAATTGAGTAAACTAGATTTTGTATTGGTTGAATTCAAAAAAGCAATTTAATAAAAACGTGATAAATAAATTGTTCCAAATTTTTTTTAAATAAATAATTATTTTCTGTTTTTTAGTTAACGAGCTAAATTAAAAATATACCACCGCCTATCAGAGTACTCGTCAAGACCATTCAAACGAGTCCAAACTCGATGGGGTTGAAAGGTTTTATTACAAAGTTCCTGTGGCCTTCTTCCGGCTTCCTTCATCAGACTCTTGGATACTATTACCCAACAGAGCACTCGTCAAGACGATTCAAACGAGCACAAACTCGATGGGGTTGCATGATTTCAATATTGAGTTCCTATGGCATGGCCTCCAGACTTCATCATCCAACCCTGAACCTCGTCTCCCATCAGAGTACTTGTTAAGACAATTCTAACAAGCCCAAACACGATGGGGTTGTATAGTTTCATTTATCATAGAGTTCCTGTGGCGTTCTTCCGGCTCCATCATCAGATCAGCTCAATGACATTGTAATATTGCATTTCCTTCCATTTCTGACCTGTGTTCAAAGTTTCAAGTCTCTAGCTCATCGGGAATTCAGTATAAAATCGTTTGCAAAATTTGTGCTCAAACAAACAAAAGAGCAAGCAAAAGGCAAACTAGTTTTGCCGGTAGCTACCGGCAAAACTAGTTTTGTCTAGCAGCTACCGGAAAAACTAGTTTTGTCCACCAGCTTCCGGCAAACTTAGTTTAACCTAAAGCTACCGGCAAAACTAGTTTTGTCCAACAGCTACCGGCTACACCTAGTTTTGTCCAACAGCTTTCCACAAACCGAAATTCGGTTCGAATCTCGTTTGCAATGAAATTGACAAAAAAAACCTGCGCCTTTGCTAAGCTAAGTTTAAGCTAAGTTTTCGACACTAAAAATATTGCCGATATATCGGAAAACCCGAAGTGTCGCCGATATATTGATATCGGTATCGGTATCGGAACTATCGGATGCACCTCTAATAAATAAGTACAATTGTGAAAAACTTGTGTCCTCGTAAAGTTCGAACACATGGCTTCACTACTCGTAGCGTAGGCGTAGAGCGTAGACTGGTCCCATGGAAATAGTACTATAAACCAACCAACCCAGCGTTGCCAGAATGTTACTTTTGTAACATTTTGTGTTACTTTTGACCTTCTCATGTTACCTCCATGTTACACGACTCAAAATGTTACTTTTACGTTACTTTTGAAACTTAATCAAAAATACTCAAATATTTTCCAGCAAACAAAAAATAATCGTGAGACAGAACGCACCAAAGGAAGTTTTCGTTCGTGTGGCACACACACTTATTAATTTTGGGCCGTTTTGTCGTCTGTCGCTTTTTTTCTTTTTCCATCTCATTCTCACACTTGAAGAATGAGGAACATAGCAATAGCACGAACTTCGATTGAAGACAAAACTTTTTTTAAATAATCTTCAACCAACCGAAAGTTTGAAGCAGAATAGTGGAGTTTTGTGAAGTGGTTGCCGCAGTGCCGTAAATGAGGCGGTGCTACCGGTGCTCAGGCACAGGGCATAGACTCGCAATAGATCGATCGATAGGGGGGCGCAAGAATGGCCAGACTTGTACTAATTATTTGTTCGGTTTGCTCCTGATAAGTTCCCCCTGCGCCCCTAGTGCTCGTTCCAACACATACGTGCATGCCAGTATCACCAAAAACGTCTAATGAAATTGAAGAAAAAATATTTTTCTTCCAATGTATTAGCTAATAATTGGTCCACCAACACCAAGTCCCTTGTACATTACTTTATCACTCTGACTGAATGAAATTATGAAACTGACTAAAACTCGCGCTACGCGGCCGTTTTATTTACTATAAACAAGCTAGATTACAAGATTAGTGTATGAAACTGATTAAAAATGGCGCTGCGCGGCCGTTTTATTGCTATAAACAGGCAAGATTACAAGGTTATCTGGATGAAACTGACCAAAAATCGCGCAGCGCGGCCATTTTGTTTACTATAAACAAGCTAGATTACAAGATTAATGAATGAAACTGACTAAAAATCGCGCTGCGCGGCCGTTTTATTGCTATAAACAGGCAAGATTACAAAGTTATCTGGATGAAACTGACTAAAAATTGGGCATTTATTATGGCCCAAAAAATTGTAGGGTTATAGAAGCTCGCACAGGGCGCAGAAAGGGCAATTTACGGTACGGCACTCGACAACAAACAAACCAACTACTGTGGTTAGTTTGTTTGTTGTCGACTTGTACGTCAAAGAGAATGTAAAAAAAACTAGTTGTACGTGCTATCAATAATCGTATTAAAATGCCATAATACAGTATAGTCGATTTCTACATAAAATAAGAAGATGTTACTTTTTTCGTGAAAATGTTACTTTTTGAGCAGTCTTGTGTTACTTTTGACTATCGGGCACTGGCAACACTGAACCAATATAGTGATCTGTGGAACCAACCATTGTCTTGTTTGTCAAAAAACAGACTTCAAAAAAAATATTAAAGTAAGAAGCTGTTGTTTTGTTGTATGCAATTAATTTGTTGTAATAATTGAAGTAAATTCTTCATACAATGGTTCTTAGATTAAATCTTCTGTTAGTTTAATTATTGTTACTCTCTCTCTCTATACTTGCTAGTTAGTTTGTTTCTTGGTGGAAAGAAGCGGTTGCTAAGTCCTCAAATCCTAACAAAGCACTAAAATGGATATACCTGTGCAAATAGCTGTTAGGTTGAAGCCTCCGAGTCTTGCAGACTCCACACAGTGCATATTTAGTAATCCTGTGACCCAGATCGTTATCACAGAAAGTGGTCAAACCTTCCATGTGAACAGAGCGTTACCAGTTGATTGTACTCAGGTTAATCTATTTAATTCTTTCATGTTTCCACAAATCAACTGTTTTTTAGATGGATGTGATACTTCTGTTGTTGTATTTGGGCAACCTAAGACGGGAAAAACTTACACATTGTTTGGGTCTGGTAAGTTCACAAAAAGTTATTGGCCAGTCTATATGAAAAGAGGACCGACTTGGGATTTGTGCTTGATCATCGTTTTTGTCATGTTGACGGGCTGATGGCACTGTTATACCTATGTAATTATATTGCAACTATCTTGACTTAATAGATATTAAGATATTACAGTCGCACTAAAATGTAACAGTGCTGTCAACATGTCAAAAATGGTAATCAAGCACAAATACCAAGTCAGTTCTCTTTCCACACACTTTTTATTAGAGTTATTTCACTTCAATCCGTTTTCAGGGTTTGAATGCATTCACAGCGAGAGTGATCAAGGAATAGTACCTCGCTTCCTGACAGAGATATTTCATAAACTGATTCAAATGCCTGAAAGAGAATTTAATTTACATATTACATGGATGCAAATAGTTAACAACAATATATTTGATGTTTTGGGAGCTGGTTTAGTCAGGTGTTACAATCTGGAAGAGGCATTTCAATATTTACAGCTGGGATGGCGACAAAGATGCCAGGGAAACAACCACACAGTATTTACTGTCAGTGTTGAGCAAAAGTGGGTCGGTACAAACGGTGTCCTGAACCATAGGATGTCAACTGCAAGTTTTTGTGATCTAGCAGCATACCCAGATGCTGGCCTATTTGCTTTAGAGAGTATCATTAAAGAGCTGCTAGCTGGCAACCCTCCCAAACAAATTAACTATGACCAGTGCATTTTAACTGCAATGCTCAGAGACTCTTTCGGAGGCAGAGCATTCACTTGGGTTATTGGATGTATTAGTACAGAACCTGTAGATTATCAAGACACATTGAATATACTTAATCTGTGTCTCTGCTGCCGAGGTATCAAGAACTTTGTGACTGTTAATCTTTTTGCAGACAATAACACTCCAGTTTATACTGAAAAGGGTATGGGACAGCAAAATGACAGTAATTTTAATTTACAATTTGCTACAACTCAGTGGATAAAATTAGTATCAAATGCTGAAGGTCTGTTTAATAAAATACTTCAAAATAAATCTCTGTCAGAGGCTGATATTAATCAAGTTACAGAGTGGCTATTTTTAAAAGCGGAATGTGATGAATGTTTAAATACTGATGTTGGAGTTGATAATAAAGATGTTGGACTGAAACAAGGTTTGCCACGAATAGCTGAAGATACAGAGCCAAGTGAACTCAGTGAAACTGATGGTGACAGTGATTCTGAGGAAGATAGTCATTCAGAGACAGTGTTTCAAGATAAACTTGAAAAATTTATGGACTATTTTAGAGAGAAAAATGACCAGTTATTTGCTGAGAGGTGTGAAGAGTACTTGAATCATATTGACTCTGATGACATAACAATTTCAGAAACAAGTGGGTCTCAGTCATTGCCCGTCATGACATCTCAGTCAAATTCTGGACGCAGAAGAACCATACATCCTGGTGAAAGTATATCAGGAGCTGAACTAGAACTGCTCAGAAAAGTGGCTGCCAAAGCTATTTCACCTGAATCTCAAAAAATAATTATTGAATCTCACAAAAAAGATCTTGATCCAGAACCAAAGCTTATTGAAAGAGAGTTATTAAAAATGATAGACTCACCAAAGACTGAAGAAATATGTAAAAAGTATAAAGTGATAAAGGAAAAGTATACTCAGAAACAAATATTAGCCAGAAAGCTATCAAAAGAAATAGGTAGCAGTCAAACACAGTTGAAGGAATTGATTAATTTGTGTATTGCTAAAGAAAGATTAATTGATGATCTCTCTAGAGCTGTAAATAACCAAAACAAAAATTATTTAGATAGGATTGATGGAAATTTAATAGACCAAGACACACTGAAGGAGATAAGAAGACATGAATCCAATTTGAAGACATACAAGAAGCAAATCGAGCAAATCAAAAGACAAATAAAGAAAGATGAAAAACGAAAGAACACATTGGACGTGGAACTTGTCAAAGATAAGATAAAACTAGATGAACTCTCAGAAACCTCTGTATCTACTGACTTAAAGGATAAGAAAGTTCATTCTCTAAAACACTTCACTCATAGAATAACTCAATTGGATAGCATTTTGAAAGAGAAAACAAATGATTTGGAAAACTTGCAACTATCAAAAGAAAAAGAACTTATGCTCAGGAAAGAAATAAAAAATCTTCGCAAGACAAGAGAGTGTTTACATGAACAAAGATGCAGTTTGGGTCATAAGAGAAAGATGTACAAATCATTGTCAGATTCTGAGGTTTGTGCTTATTATTTATTGAGCAAGATAATTAATTAATATTTGTGATTGTTCTATACCTACTTTATTTATTATTATATTACAGGAACGTAAATTATTGGAATGTGAGGAAGCTATAGAAGCTATAGATACAGCCATCGAGTATAAAAATAATTTGATATGTGGAAAGTCACCATCTGCTTCTTTGTCAGACACTCAAGACAACAGGGAGTCCAGAACTCGTGGGGAACAAATGCTAATGGCAAGACTTGATAAACTCTCTCATGATGAGATGAAAACATTGCTTTATAGGTATTTTCAGAAGGTAAGATGAAACATAATATAGTATTAGCCGGCCCTCCCCAGAGGGAAGGGGAACCATTCTCCTACTAGAAATCTAGAATAGTAGAATTCTTGCTCTATTCATCTAAATCACTCTATGGAACTCTGTAACTGTACCTCATAATAAGAAAATAAATCATAATGACCCCCAACATGTGCTCATTGCACAGATCAAGCAACTACCCACAAATCATAACTAATGGTAACCTCTTAGTTTTTTTAGTCTTAAAATTAAGAATTAATCGTAATAGAGCAAGAATTCTACTATTCTAGATTTCTAGTTGGAGAATGGCTCCCCTTCCCCCTGGGGCGGGCTGGCTCTAGTACAATATATGGTTTTTTAAATCTTTATCTTCACCTTAAGGTGCCTTCCCACGGTGCGTGCTACCACGCACCGCACCGAACCGCACGAGGGCGAACACGGGCGCACCGTGGGAAACACTGGCACGGGCCGTGCGTCGTTCGGCCATGTTCGGCGCACGGCCCGCTGTACTGTTCCCACGGTGCGCCCGCGTCCGTGCAACGACGCACGAGTGATGATGGCACAGTACAAATAGTCTTCGTAGGTACTATTTATTTATTGATTGAAATACCTGTACTTACTATGGTAAAGTGCAGATAGTGCTGTTTTTATTATATTTATGTAGATAACCAATTAATTCAGAGATAAAAAATCCGAAAGCTCCGAAATATAAGATTAAATATAAGTAAGTACTTTAAATACTGTTTAGTATAAAGGTATTACCTACTAACTATGGCCAAAAGGATTTGTAACTAATTTTTTATACAGGCTGTTTGGTAATAGCTTTATAAAGCCGAATAATTATGGTAGGTAAGGACCATCAAACTGAAAAGTTTTACTTTGGGACCAACTCTGAAATCGCGAAAAAAATCTGCTATTCTATACATTTTGATATTTTCGTTATTAATTTTTGTATGAAACAGCAGATTTTTTTCGCATTTCAGAGTTGGTCCCATAGTAAAAGTTGTTCAGTTTGATGTTCCCTATCTACCATATTCGGCTTTATTAGGCTAACTAAAAACCCTATATCATAGGTTTTACGCAATTTTTTGTTCACTATTAGTTTTGTAATTTGCTAACCTAGGTATTTTATTGCTTAGAAAGTATTTCGCATTGAAGGTAAGACCCTATATAATATTGATTCTAAAATATTATTATTATTAATAATAATAAAAACACTTAATTGCACACTAAGACAGGACATATACAAAGAAAAACAGCAAAGCACACAAAAAAGCGGCCTTATTGCTAAAAAGCAATTTACGTAATACGTACAATCACAAAACTAGAAAGATACGAAAGTACTTAGATGAAATTAAAACACTGTAGGTAATTATTTAAAGGCCAGGGCCGATTGACTACTGATAGATATCATACTATGACACGCGGCATATTGACAAAGGCGACGAGACACAAATACATCATTTACTGAACCTGTGACTAATAACCTGAAGTTATTAGTCACAGTTACAGTTACTGGGTTCCAAGTATAACAATTAAGATTTTTGTCAGTTAAAAAGTCTGGAACGGACGGTAGGGAAATATAGACGATTCAAAAGCCCTTAATTTTTAAGTTCATTCGAATAAAGATATTTGGCTTATTTGGCCCATCGTCTCCACCTTTGTCCACCACTGGGGGATATCAGGAAAAAAAAGGTTTTTTATTGTTATATGTTTCTTCCTGATGTCCCCCAGTAGTGGACAACGGGAATATACTGTCTACAGTTTATTTTTCGATATCTATCAGTGGTGGACAAACAGTGGGGGACAACAGGAATAAGCCAGATACTTAGGCTGTATTTAGTGCACGAACGACGGTGAGCGCCGGTCAAAATTTGTGTTTTGTGTTACGCTAACAAGAAACTTAACTAAGGGTACGTATCAGAATGTCTAAAGTTAAAATGTCTAAAGTTAAAATGGCAAAGTTCAAAATGTCAAAAATCAAAATGCAAATGGTTTAAAATGTCAAAAATCATTATGTATAAATTCATAAAAGCAAAATTCAAAATGTCAAACGGTTCAAACATCAAACTAGTTAAAATATCAATGGTCCATAAGTCAAAGGTTTACAATGATTTGAAAACAACAATTCGCCTTTTTTTTTTCATTTATTGCCTTGCAAAATTTTGTGAGCAATTCTTTGTAGTTTCTAGTAATTGCGTTATAATTTTTAAATTGCAACATGGAGGATACTTACGTTTTCGAAATTTGTTATTATTTACCTAAGATGTAACATTATTACACTATTGTGTAAAAAAAAAATGTTTTTTTACTATTATAGTATACTTACTGTGATTATTTAAGTACTTAGATGTAAAGCTTTTATATTATGATGTAAATACAAATGATAATTTTCTTTCCTCTTTATCATATTTATTTTCTATTATTTTAAGGGCACGATTTTATCAATTACCTAATAAATGCGTTTTCAGTGACGTAGTTAATAATATTTGTTCCTAAAATAGTAGATCTCTCACCTAAATCGAATCACCAAATAATGTTAAAACGATTACCTAAATATTAATTAAAAATTACTTGGAAATAATATCAATTATCAAAATAATAAAAGTGTCACTGAAACTGAATCACCAAACAATATCAAAATGGTTTTAAAAACTCCGTTATAAAAACTCCGCCCCTATTAGGAATTTTTCTATTAATTAGGTAACAGATCTATAATTTCGATAATTGAACGAATTAATCGATGCTAATAGTTAGATGATTAGATTTATAGTGACAGGTTTATTATTTTAGGTAGGTGTATTATTCCTGCCCGTAACTTACTTTTAAGAGCATAGATCTTAGGTATATTCAGGCTATAGAAAAAAGTGATCACAGTTTCACAGACACAGTGAGTGAGACAGTTTTGGTAAATATGATAACTAATATATTTCTTGGAGATAGATATTATTATTAGGGTATTGCAGATTAGTGACACATCTAAAATTAGGTGTCAGAAAATTTTGTTCCCTTTTATTTTCACTTTTGCTATAGTATGTACCTGTGCGAATCAAGTTCGCATACGTACACACTATGGCAAACTATTTTCAGCACAGGTTGCTGCAGGTTCGCGAACCTAAGTGAGTACCCACCTTAACGTGCGCCTATTGTCATCCAGTTTTTTGTGTGCATTTCTTTGATTCATTGCAATATATCAATTGGATGCACTCGCCGAGATCACTAGTCAAGACTAAGCCACCACGAGACGCCGAGCGCACGCCGCTCGACCAATGCACCGCACCCGTGTTGTGCACGCGCTGACGTTGTCGTAATCAAGTTGTTATTATTTCTTAACTTATTCAAATCACACTTTCTCAACTTCAATTTTGGTAGACTGCTACACTTATTACCAAACATTAAAGCAGGAGAATAAGCGATCCCCTCCATGAAAAAAGACTCCGGCAAACAGTGAGCTATCCATACAAACGTAATACATAATTATCTGTGGTAGGTAATACCAAAATGATTTGCGATTGGAACATATTTAATCCTCACCGCTAAGGTACTGGCTTACCTCTTACTGCCGGAACACAACAATTTTCAGAGTCCCCCTAGACTATGGCTATGCTGAACGTCAAGAAAATCCAAAATCAAACCAAATACTAACTAATTATCAAACTACTTTTAATAAAACCGCAAGAAAACCGCGCTAGTATCCGTTACTCCGGCGAACCGTGAGCTTCCCATACAAAGTATTAACATAACACCAGAATGATTCGCAATTTAACCATAATTAACTTTTTTTGTGATGTTATTAATTGGATAAAGAAAGACATTATTTATCTAGTAATATTTAACTAAATAAAAAATCCAAAATACCAAACCAAACAAAAATAATTGCGATTTACAGTTTTGTATGAAAAAATGTAATTGGAATTTATTATGAATTGGTAATTTGAATATTAGACATTTTAAGTTTTGATCATTTGAACTAAGACATTTTAATTTAGGACTATCTGAACGTTTGACATTTTCGTTTTTGACATTTTGAACGTTTTACATTTTAATCGTTAGACATTCAAATTTTTGACATTTTGAACTTTGCCATTTTAAGTTTAGACATTCTAACTTTAGACATTCTGATACGTACCCCTTAACTAAACGAAAAATTCTCGTCGCAATACTACGCACGCGCGTGCGCTCGGTCGGCGTGGCATTGAACGCACGCAAACACCGCCATAGCGCATCAACCGACCGACGTACGCCGGGCGGACGAGCTCGACCGATGGTCCCCATCAGCGCGACGAGCTGTAGGTACATCATCATCATCAGCCTATCATCATCCACTGCTGAACATAGGCCTCTCCGAGTGCACGCCACTGAGCACGATCCGCGGCTATGAGTATAGACTTATCCAGTTTATGCCAGCCACCTTGCGAAGATTGTCGCTCCACCTTGTCTGAGGGCGTCCAACACTACGTTTGCCCATACGCGGTCTCCACCCAAGAACTCGTCTGCCCCAGCGGCCATCGGTTCTACGGCTAATATGGCCGGCCCACTGCCACTTTAGCTTGCTAATCCGGTGGGCTATGTCGATGACTTTACTTCTCTGTCGGATCACCTCGTTCCGGACCCGATCTCTCAGAGAAACTCCGAGCATAGCCCTTTCCATAGCTCGCTGCGCGACTTTAAATTTGTGAACCAGCCCTACAGTGAGTGTCCACGTTTCGGCTCCGTATGTCATGACAAGCAGGACGCTCTGGTTGAAGACTTTCGTCTTTAGACTCTGTGGAATAGGCGACTCAAAGACTCGACGAAGTTTCCCATATGCCCAGCCCAGCTGTATTCTTCTATTGGCCTCTGTCACGAAGTTGTTTCTACCCAATTGCAATGTTTGCCCTAGGTAGACATATTTTGTAACAATTTCGAGAGGACTACCTTGTTCTGCAATCGGTCCTGGAACTACATGTTCGTTGAACATAATCTTGGTTTTGTCCAAGTTCATCCGAAGACCGATGCGTAGAGAGGAATCAGCTAGGCTGTACGCGCTGTACGCGCGTAGGTAATAATCAGCGTTGCACTGAAGCTGTTCATAGATTTTAATGAATATAGCTTTCGACCGACGTCAGTGTGACCGTCGGTTGTGCACTAAATCCAGCCTTAGGGCCCATTTAGTGCACGACCGATGGTCAGTGCTGCCGTCGGTCGGTCGAACGTAGCTATATTCATTAAAATCTATGAGCAGCTTCAGTACAACGCCGATGATTACTTACGCGCGTACAGCTACGTCGCGCTGATGGGGACCATCGGTCGAGCTCGTCCACCCGGCGTACGTTGGTCGGCTGACGCGCTATGACGGTATATGCGTGCGTTCAGAGCCACGCCGACGGCGACGGAGCGACCGACGTAGTATTGCAAAACGAAAATGCGCGTCAGCGTAACACTAAACACAATTTTTTATCGGTGGCGCTGAGCGCCAGCGCTCAGCGTCAGCTAAGTCACTAAATTCAGTCTTAGAGTTTGATTAACGCATATTAGTTACTAGTTTCATTGGTCCATACATGTGGCATAACATGTTTGCCACGTCCGCACCACGTGCCATTAATCTAATAATGACCATTACCCACCGCTTTTAATTTAATTTTCTTTTGGTTTGTTCGTTATTCTTGTTACATGTCATGGCCAACTCAATCAATGTCACTTCCACAGATTTTTAATAATGTCACTTTTTTTAAGATTTTTGGCTTGGATACAAAGTCAACCCAGAAAAAAAAATGTTTGTGTAAATATTTATTTTTGTGATTTATTTCCTGCATAATGTTGTTTTGTGTTTATAATCTCTATGTGTTAATTATTTGTTTTTTTCTTCTATTCTGTAATTTATCATCATGTACTTATTTTTGTTTCTATCAATCCTTGAACCTGTCAGAATACCAGTACGTTTGGGTCATTCTAAACATCAAACGAATGACCCAGAAGAAGTTAATTTTGCTGAGACAGGGCCAACTTTTTTTGTTTTTATTTTTGTACTTATTTCAATGTATTTCAATGGTATACACACACAACATAACGACACACAAGGAAAAGAAAAAAAAATATATTTTTCTATTTTCCTTGTGTGTTGTTAATAAACGTTTTCTATTATATTCTATAGGTGGTGGACTTGCGCGGGGCGTGCGCGGCGCTGGAGGCGGGCGCGGCGGCGGCGGCGGACGAGGCGACGGCGTGGCGCGCGCGCGCCGCCGCCGCCTGGCGCCACGCGCAGCGCCTGCGTCCGCACAACCACACGAGGTCACTCATTTATTTATTATTTATTTATTTCATCTTTTCTGATTATAACTAAAATACAGCAAATGGCGGACTTAATGCTGAAAAGGCATTCTCTCCCAGTCAACACTCGGCGTGTGGTGAGGCAATTGATTCTGGGGCGGGGCGGAGAGTATCCTTTCTGTAAGGTAGTACGTCCTTATTATAGATAATGTCAATATGCCTATCGATTAAAAACAAAAAATAAGACACATAATTTGAATACTCATAAAAGTTAAAACCCTTAAGGTGGCACCCTGAGCGAAAGTGACGCCGCAGTGAATTTTATTTAACATTATAATTATATTCTAATACACAATTTTAATAATGTTTTACGTGGAATTTTTAGGGCCCAGTCTAGTATTTTTAGACGGGTATGCATTACAATGCCGACAATTCATAATACATACAACCGAAATATCGACACATAAAACACCTATTTTCAAAATACCGAACGTTCTAAATATCGATATCCGATAGACCGCAACTTGAAAGATCGATTATCAAATGACCGAAAGTTCAAAATCCCGAAAGGTCGAGATCCCGAAAGGTCAAAATCCCGACAGTTAAAATGTCGAAACTTACTTCACCTATACACATTTATGAAGGTAGCCGTTGCGGTTAATTTGTTTTACTCAAAAATGTTTGTAAAATGGTCATTATTTTGACAAAATCCACCAATCGAGTTTAAAATAGTTTTTTTTTCTGGCGCTTCGCCGGCCGCTGCCGCGGCACGCTCGCTTCGCTCGCTCGGCTCGCGCGCTGGGTTCATGTCAACCTAACATGCTCGTCGCTACGCTCCTCGCACCTATTTCGTGTCGTGACCTACGGTCTACGGTTTCTAAGTCCCAGTCCCAGTAGACTAGTTTAGACTAATTTTCGGCAGCTAAATTTACTATAAAGCATTTCAGGCGAAGCCCAAAGACAGCTCCACAGCCAATTCGGTATTAAGTAGTTCGGGGTATAGCACTTAGGTATATTAACCTTCGGTATTTTAAGCTTCGGGATTTAGTATTTTAGGTAAAATGTCCTTTCGTGATTTTAAACGCACGGCCAAACAACCATTCGACCTTTTAATTTTCGGGATTTCGTCCATAGGTATTGTAAAATTCGGTCTTTTCTACTTCGGCATTGTAACACATACCCTTTTAGACGGTATCGTTAGTCGTTACATTCCCTCGTAGTCACTGCTAGAAGTAGATAGCAAAACTGCTAAAAGTGGCGTTTTTGACACATTTGCTATCTACATCTACGAATGACTACGAGGGCATGTAGTATGTAATATACAAGGTTATTTTTAGTTAATACAAAACCTCTCGTGGGGTTGATCAGACCATCAAACTGAACAACTTTCATTATGGGACCAACCTTGAAATCGCGAAAAAAAAATCAGCTGTTTCATACATTTCGATGGAGTAGGATTGTACTTTTGTATAGAACAGCTGATTTTATTTTCGTGATACTCGTAGTAATACTCGTAGCTACTAGATAATTTCTTTAGCTTGACGTATGTTTTTTTTTGTGGCTACAACTTTACGTTTTCTATATAAAAATATGGCCCGCGCAAACCATGTTTCCCTATTATGGCCCCTTAAAGCTGTGCTACAGTTATATCCCTAATAGGGATATAGCTATTGTAGTAAGGAGAAAGGAAAGTAAGGATGATTAATTAATTTCCTCAATTTGTTTTCAGGCCATTCCACACAATGCACAGATGCTTGGATACCGGGAACGCAGAGCGAGCCCTCTCTATGGGTTTTACGACGGATTCTGAAACTTCCGACGACGCCATGCGACTTGTCGACCGTATGAAGCAAATTGCAAGATGCCATCCAGTAAGTTGATATGCATTTATCCTATATGTATACTAAAAAATAAATTTTTATGGTTCTTGACTTGTTAGAATGATATATAAGTTCAGATAATTCCAAAGTTCAGGTGGCTATATGATAAAAGGACGTATTTCAGAGGTTTCAGCTAAGTTTTAAATTAATTTCGTCATCATCAGTCATTTTAATGACACCATTGCTTACGGTGCACAGTACGCTGGTGCTTGTGGATATGACATAACCAACCACGCAGGCCCAATGCGGGTTGGTGGGTGTAAATAACTGCAAATGCTACCGGAACCAACGGCTTTAAACATGCCTTCCGAAGCCAAAGCACGTCGAGATAATAAATAAGTCGTCCATAAATGACCATGACCAACCTCAGCGAAAGTTGCTTAACCGCCGCAAATCCGTAGTCGTTGAATGTGTCTCTCTTGTTAATCTGGGGGCACTGTCGTGCCCCCGCCAAGACGAGGACGCGAAGCGCAAGGGCACTACCTACCTTTTCTCGAAGCGCTTCGTCGTTTTTTTGAACCCTCCTATCTTGGGTTTGGAGTACACTACATAAACAAAATTCTCGGAATGTGATGTCAGTAGCAGACCTATTAAGCATATAAAGTTTGAATTGTATAGCTTTTATAATATAGATTTTATTGATATCTAAAATCACCGATTTCGTCACTGACTCACTCATGATCATCAAAACTCAAAGGGTACTTCCAGAAGTCCTGAAGCTGAAATTTGGTATGTAAGCTAGTATTAGGAATTTAGGACACAAACAAGAAAAAATTTTTTAAATTGGACTTTAACCCCCAACCGCTTAACCCTCATAACTTGGGTTTGGATTATACCAGAAGCACAAAATTCTCAGGATATGATTTCTGTAGTAGACTTAAAACATACATGAAACATACAAAGTTTCAATTGCATAGCTCTTAAACTTAGGATTTTATTGATATCTAAAAAACCTCGATTTTGTCAAAACTTACTGACAATCATCAAAATTCCTAGGGTACTTCCTGAAGTCCTAGAAAGGTATGTAAGCCAGTATTAGTACACAAACTGCAAAAAAATTATAAAACTTTAAACTTTTACCCCCTAACCCCTTAAACTAGGGGATGGAAGTTGTATGCGACTTCCGCAAATTTTGATGCTGAAGGTCTGAAAAAATGAGACATATGAAAAATATTTAAATATTTAGTAATTATTTTTAAGCCTTAGTAAATAACTGTTAAAGTAATGGAAAAAAGTAGCCATAAAAAATATTGTGTTCATTTCAAAACTACTTCTTTCATGGCGCAAAACTCGCGCAGACTCTATTTTGTTCTTTGCACTGTCACATTCTGCGTTAAAGAGTAAAATACTATCACAGCATAAATGAATTAGTTCTACCTATCACAGAATAAAATAAATAACAGCACAAGTACGCTGGTTGATGGTGATCGAATTTTACACGATTTAAGACCACAATTCTGACCCCACCTTGCTTTTTCGGTTTATGGATAGTTACTTACAAAAAGAAGTGAAATCCCACCAAAATCATTTTCATGAATAATGTTGCCAAGACCTCGCACTGTCAAAAAGTTATCAGACCTCATGTAGAGCCAAGCTTCTAACTCTACGCGCTCTAACTCTGCAAGCCCTAACTTCAAAACTCTACACCTTAGTCAAAATATGTGGCTTGGCCTTTTCGCTACATGGAAACCTTTCTAATAAACAATAGTTCTTGTAGTATTACTTATTTTATTAAGGTGACTAAGGTGTAGAGTTTTGACTAAGGTGTAGAGTTTTTGAAGTTAGGGCTTGCAGATTTAGGGCGCGTAGAGTTAGAAGCTTGGCTCTACATGAGGTTGATAACTTTTTGACAGTGCGAGGTCTTGGCAACATTTTTCATGAAAATGATTATGGTCGGATTTGTTTGTCAAATAAAATTTCATAGCAATACTGTTCCATTTTTATTCGAGGAGAGGAACTCGGTGGCGCAAGTGTTTTAGCGCCTGGCCCTGCGATTGCGGAGTTTAAACGCCTATTCCATCTATCCCACCTGGCCATCCCACCTGGGGGGGTATTACAACCTCTTAAAACTTGCCAGGTTTATGAATTGCTATAGTTACATCTCTTTCTCGCTGTATTGCAAATAAAAGAGATGGATTGATAACCAGTCAGAAAACTGCCAGGAAATAAGAGGTCATAATACGGCCCCTGGGAGGGATAAACAACTTTCGCAAGGGTCGGTCATGGGATAGCTGACCAAAAATTCACTATCTCGAGTTCCTCCGTGCTTCGGAAGGCACGTCAACCGTTTGTCCCGGGCTGCATTTGCAGTTGTTAACGCCCACCAATCCGCATCCATTGTTGGTTACGATCCATCGTCCTTATCCACCCATAAGGAGGTTACATATCATAATAACTAATTTTATCCCAACTATTCTCGAGATAACTATGTACGCTCGATTCACGTATGTTCATAACGCCTACTGCTCGACTCAACTCCTGTTTAACTTACCTAACTTTGATTAAACTATGTACGGTTTACATGTACATATTTATTTTACTTTTGCTAACACAGCAAACGTCACAGCGCGGGCGCGTCATCGACCCGCAGTAACCTAAAGTATCATATTTAATTATTATAATAAATACACATTTTAGCTCAGTGCAATTTATAACGCCAACTAAATCGGTTTCACACATTAGAGAAAAGAATCGTCTATTTTTAACTAACTTGTAACGTTTACGTAAATACATCTCTACTTCAATCTATAGCGATCTTTTCATCCTGCACTCCAACTAACTAACTACATCTCAAGAGTGTAACCATACATTCTTTTTGGTCCTTCGAGCTTCCGTGTAAGCGGGACCAGAGTTCGCGAGTGCCTGAAACTTGTGGATTACCTACTCCTGCACGCACGGACACCAACCTGTGGACACTGTCATCTGTCTACGTCATCTACGGCTGCAAGCAACATCTTCGCAGTGTGTGATCTTGTGCTTTTTTGCGATAGCGAATCGGTTCGGCCGGCCTCCCACCAGCGGGTCTCACCGGTTGAATTGAGACGAGAACGCATATATCGTATTTAGGGCACAGGCGCGCACACCTTGTGAATAGCAGTCAGAACTTTCAACAACTTATTTCAACAACTAAGTACAACTTACTTCAACAACAACAACTTACTTCAACAAAAGCAACTTATTCATTCAACAACATGAATAAATTGGAACTTCAATCAACCTGTTTTGAAAACATCAAGACCTTGTGTGTCAACTATCGCAAGGATTCTTCATCTCGGAAAACTGAAAAGTATCTCAACCTCCGTTTGACTTCGCTAACTGAGCAATGGAAAGATTTCGAGGAGCGACACGCTCTCTTGGTACTTGAACTTGAAGATAAAACTATCAACTATTTCGCTGACGACATATTCGGCAAAACTAAAGAGATGTATTTAGCAACTAAGACGGACATACGGAATAAACTAGAACAACTGGAAGAACAAAAACGCAATGTGAAGTTTGACTTGAGTGAAAATTTGGGAGAAACTTCTCAAGAGCAGAAAGATGATAAAACTACGAAGATTCAACTTTTACTTAACAAGCAAGAATGCAATTTTAATGCAATCTACCGTGCTATGTCCAAAATTAACGTCACGAGCGACTCCGCGAAATGGGAGCTGGAAGATAACTTAAATATTTTAAAAACTAAATGGGAGCCGATCGATAAACTTCATTGGGAAATCGACTTTCAACTGAAGGGGTCCAACAATCAGTATTACGAAATGTTCTCGGATATTGAAGATAAATATGATGAATTACGAAAACAACTTCACTCCATGATTTGGTCGAGTGCCCACTACCAGCAGTCAGTACCGAAAATGGAACTTCCGGACTTCTCCGGGAACTACAGCAAGTGGATTTCTTTCAAGGATTTGTTTCTTGAAACCATCCATAACAACCCAGCAATAAACAAGGCGCAGAAAATGAAACATCTGAAAACTAAACTGAAAGGGGAAGCCGAAAGCCTGGTGCAACATCTGTCTGTAAGTGCTGAAAACTACAACTCCTGCTGGGAAATTTTAGTGCAACGTTACGACAATCGACGCTTACAATTTTCATCTTTTTTCAACGCAATGATTAACCTCCCCGTCATCCAGCATCCGGACGCCAATAACCTGAAGAAAATGCATGACGTCATCAAGGAATGCATGAACGGCATAGCTAACATCGGATTGGATACTTCAACATGGGATCCAATGATCGTCCACTTAATGTTACCGAAGCTGGATTCAACAACCTTGAACGAGTACATGAATGAAATACGAGACCATAGAGAACTACAAAATTTACAAGATTTTTTATATTTTCTGGAGTGCAAGTTTATGGCGTATGAAACTGCAAAATCTACTAAATCTGTGAAAGGAAACACTACTTCAGAAAAAACATCATTTTGGAAACCTACGAACAAACAACCTATGAAAAAATTTACTTATGATTTAAAGAAAACTTATTATACTGCTTATGGAAATTGTCCCAATTCCAACGGAAGTCACGTTTTAATGCAATGTGACAAGTTCATCGACATGGACACGGCGCAGCGGAACTACACAGTTGCGAAATTGAAAGTTTGCAAAAACTGCCTATTTAGTCATAACAATGTTGAATGTAAATCGAATAAAACTTGTAAGGAATGTAATATGAAACACCACACGCTGTTGCATAACTCCAACTGGAAATCTTCGTCAAATGGGAAAAATAACATCGAGCACCAACCATCAACATCTCACCATCAAGCTTCTAATCATTTATCTTCTGAAAACACTGAAATTTTATTAACTACAACTCAACTGAAAATAAAAACTATTGATGGAACTTACGTCACACTTCGAGCCCTTCTAGACCAAGGCTCGCAGGTTAACTTAATAACTGAAAACGCTGCCCAGCTGCTGCGACTGCCACGAAGGAAGATGGCCGCAACCATTTCAGGGGTGGGCTCTGTCTCTGGTGATTGCCGGGGACAACTAAACTTGACCTGTAAATCGATTCACTCTGACTACAGCTTCGAAATACAGGCGCTTGTAATGAGAAAACTAACAAACAACTTACCCAATAATACTTTTGAAAAAACTAACTGGCCGCACATAGAAAACCTGAAATTAGCCGATCCAGAATTCAATATTTCACGCCCTATCGACTTGTTACTGGGAGCCGATGTTTATTCTGAAATTATCCTCGACGGAGTCCTGAAGGGAAGCTGCCAGTCTCCAGTTGCACAACAAACTCATTTGGGATGGATTCTGTGTGGGAAAATGAAAACTTTTAACTGCCATGTAACTTTGATTAACTTAGAAGAACTGACTAAATATTGGGAAAGCGAAGAAATCCACAACTCTGAAGACATTTCCAAAGATGACCAGTGTGAGCAATTTTATTCACAAACTGTACAACGGGATTCTGAAGGAAAATACATAGTGAAGATGCCTCTCCTCCCTGATTATGAAGAAAAACTGGGATCATCAAGATCAATAGCTATTTCTCAATTTATTCAATTGGAAAAACGACTTTTAAGAAACCACAAATTATCAACTATGTACAAAACTTTTATGAAAGAGTATGAAGATATGGGTCACATGGCGCCGGCGGCTCATATTTCACCTACCGATTGCTACTTACCACACCACGGCGTTCTGAAAGAAAGTTCTACAACAACTAAACTAAGAGTTGTATTTAATGCATCTCAGAAAAACTCGAGGGGCTACAGTTTGAACAGCCTCCTGGAAAAAGGACCTAACCTTCAAAAGGACATTCAAGCTTTAATATTGAAATGGAGAACTTATGAATTTGCCTTTACTGCCGACATCGAAAAGATGTATCGCTGTATATGGATTCATGAAGAACAGCGAAACCTACAGAAAATCATTTGGCGAGACTCGCTAACCGAAGTCTTTCAAGAATTCAATCTTTGTACTCTGACTTATGGAATAAAGCCAGCTCCGTGGCTGGCACTACGCACCCTCAAACAGCTCGCCATTGACGATGGCCACAAGCACCCCACTGCTGCAAAAGTACTGGAAACTGACTTTTTCGTTGATGACCTTGTCAGCGGGAATAACTCACTTGAAGAAGCTAAGAAGATACAAGAGTCCCTAATCGCTTTATTGAAGGGCGGGGGAATGAATCTGCGGAAGTGGTCCAGCAACTGTCCAGCTTTACTTAAAAACTTACCTAAGGAGCAGATTTCCACAACAAACAACTATAACTTCAAAACTGAAGAGCCTTCTAAAACTTTGGGACTGAGCTGGAATACCGACACCGATACTTTCCATCTTAACTGGCCTGTAAAGGAAAATTCGAAGCAACTAACGAAACGATTACTACTTTCGGAAATATCGAAGTTTTATGATCCGTTGGGCTGGCTATCTCCTGTGACGATCACTGCAAAACTATTATTTCAAAAACTTTGGACAAGTAATATCGACTGGGATGAGAAGGTTCCCCAAGATATTGAGAGAGAGTGGACGAAACTAAAATTAGAACTGCCGCACATTAAACAAATAACTTTAAAGCGATGGATTGGCGAAACAAAACAAGGCATCGAATTACTGGGATTCTGTGACGCAAGCGAGAAAGCTTACGCTTGTGTTATCTACAGTCGCGTCACCGATACAACTGGAACCCCAATAATTACACTACTTGTGTCGCGAACGAGAGTTTCCCCGATAGCACAAAAAACTTCGTTGCCTAGACTGGAGCTGAACGGAGCCGTTCTGCTGGCAAAACTCATGGAAAAAACTCAGCAAGCTTTATCTGGATATGAACTGAAAATACAAGCCTGGTGTGACTCACAAGTCGTTCTAGCCTGGCTCCAAGGCGAAACATCTAAGCGAGAAAAATATATAGCACAAATCAAACGCATCATACCTACGTCACAGTGGCGTTACGTCAAATCAGAGCAAAACCCTGCAGACTGCGCGTCACGTGGCATGTTACCAAGCAAACTAGCAAACTTCGACTTATGGTTCCAAGGACCTACATTTTTGAAAGAAATCAGATCAGAAGAAATTTTGAGCTGCAATACATTTTACACGAACATTGGAAATAATCAACTTTGCCAGAAAGAAACTTTACAAAACTACGAAAAAGAACACTTCATAACTAAGCTGTTGACTAACTTTAGTTCAATGACACGAATATTACGAATAACAGCATGGATACTTCGCTGTATAACAAACATGCGCGCTAAACGGAAATCGGAAACAACATACCTATTGACTAGCGAAATAAATGCAGCAAATAAAATAATTATAAAACACGTACAGCAGAATTATTTCATAGAAGAATATAAATAACTTCAAAACAAAGAAACATTATCTAAGAAGAGTGTTATTATGAAGCTGAGCCCTTACTTAGACGACGACAAGATCATACGTGTCGGTGGTCGCCTCCAGAACTCGAACTTGCCTGTGGAAATGAAGAATCCCATCATTATCCCACATACTAGCCGATTTACGCAACTTTTAATAGAACATTCGCATTTAACAACATTGCACGGCGGAGCGCGACTAACTTTGACTCATATAAGGCAGCGATATTGGATCGTCGGCGGCAACAGGGCTGTCAAAACACAACTAAGGAAATGTGTGCGCTGCCACCGTTTCAGACAGAACGATCATTATCAGATAATGAGTCAGCTTCCACAACAAAGGGTAACACCATGTCGAGCTTTCACTTTCACCGGGGTTGACTATTCTGGGTTCATAGAACTTAAAATAAATAAAGGCCGAGGCGTTAAAACATCGAAGGGTTATATTGCAATATTTATATGTATGGCCACTAAAGCCGTACATATCGAACTTATTTCGGATCTCAGCACCGAGACCTTCATAGCAGCCCTACAACGGTTGTGTGCAAGACGTGGCACCCCTAAGCAAATGTATTCGGATTGTGGAACTAACTTTGTCGGTGCTGCAAAGGTGCTTCATCAAGAATTTGAAGAATTCAAGAAAATCATGACACCCGAGTTCTTCGACCAACTAACTAAAATGGAAATCGAATGGAATTTTAACGCCCCCGCCTGGCCAACTGCTGGCGGCTTGTGGGAAGCAGCCGTCAAGTCGATGAAATACCATTTGCGACGAGTGCTAGGTAACCAGAAACTTACCTATGAAGAGATGACTACTCTCCTGGCAAACGTAGAAGCCTGCCTGAACTCGAGGCCCCTGTGCCCACTTACCGAGGACCCCGAAGAATTCTACAACTGTTTGACCCCTGGCCACTTTCTCACCGGGACTCCAATAATGACGCTGCCAGTGTCAGATTACAGCGACATCTATATTGGTGTGCGCCGCAGATGGCAACTAGTTGAACAAATGTTCCAGCGGTACTGGAAAAATTGGTCGAACGATTATCTTACACAACTTCAAACTCGTAGTAAGTGGAACAAGCCCACAAACAACATCAAAGTCGGCGAGGTAGTACTCGTGAAGGACAACAACTTACCCCCAGCAAAATGGGCGTTGGGGCGCGTCCTTGAAACTCACCCTGGCTCTGACGGATACGTTCGAGTTACTACCATCAAAACACAAACGGGAATCATCAAGCGCCCTGTAACTAAACTGTCACCCCTCCCCTTGAGTAGTGAAATTGAAACTCCCAAACAAGATCCAGCAGCTAATCAATAATCAAGATCAAAACCAAAACTAAAAAATTACGAAGAAAAAGGGAGGGAATAAAACATCAAATCTATTAATAACGCTGCTAACAATGTTTACATTTTTATCGCGATCATATGGTTCCATTGACGGCGTGTCGTCAGGCGCTCAAATTACAAACTCGGAACGTGAGCGCCCTATCTACTATGACGCAGTCGGCAAAAATGCAAATGATGCACGATGAATGGACGCTAATTATCTTATACAACATAACAACTTATTGGGAAGGAACTCGTCGTGTCGAAAACTATTTCAATACTGTTAAGAACTTGTGCTACAGTGCTAACTTAGAACACTGTATGGCCACGAGAGACCAACTAAGCCATGAGATGAACTACAACGTCGCACCTACATACAACATTGGATACATCAGTAAACAAAAACAAAATAGTCAAGATACCAATACGTCATCAGTTACGATTATTGACGTCAGCTGTCGCTGTTTTTCTTGTGTTGGTTGTGAGAAAATACTGCCCCACTGTTTGGAGAAAAATAAGAGCAGCGCGACCGCTATCCAACGACCACATCCTGTAGACATCGAACTTCAAACCTTTTATCGAAGGGACGACAGACAACGCGACGAGTTGGTAACAGCGCCGCTGAAGCCGCCCCCGAGTCTCAACGCCGGAACAAGCAACGTTGCATTCAATTTCGATCAGTGACATTTTTTTGCTTGGTGCAGGCTTTTCTTTTCTCTTTTGTTTTCGTTAACTTTTTTGTTTTCTTGGGTTGCCAAGATGTACGGTTTACATGTACATATTTATTTTACTTTTGCTAACACAGCAAACGTCACAGCGCGGGCGCGTCATCGACCCGCAGTAACCTAAAGTATCATATTTAATTATTATAATAAATACACATTTTAGCTCAGTGCAATTTATAACGCCAACTAAATCGGTTTCACACATTAGAGAAAAGAATCGTCTATTTTTAACTAACTTGTAACGTTTACGTAAATACATCTCTACTTCAATCTATAGCGATCTTTTCATCCTGCACTCCAACTAACTAACTACATCTCAAGAGTGTAACCATACAAACTAAAATCAATTAAGATTTTGGATGTTTCAACTATGTATGAAATGCCTATAATGGTAGACTCGCCTACGGTTTATCAATTTATCAATAAGTTGAGGATTACACGCCAGCAGGTCGGTTCTGGCACTTCGCCGGCCGCTGCCGCGGCACGCTCGCTTTGTTCGCTTGGCTCGTGCGTTGTTGGTCGCAATGACCTGATGGACTAATTATGTTAGGACCTTTGGTAAACAGACTACCTATTAGGTGCGACGACGAGCGAGGAGGTTATGTTCCATTGCGACCAACAACGCACGAGCCGAGCGAGCGAACTTAACCCCAAATCAACAGTAGGTAAATCGTTCGTTAGTTGAATTAATCGTAGGTGAATCGTGCTTTAGGCATTTCGTTTATTAGTTGTCACAAAAATATGTGAAACGATCTTTAGTTATTCTAAACAATAGTTTTTTTGGCCGTAGTTTTTTCGAGAATAGTTGGAATAGGTTTAGTTATTATGATATGTAACCCATAAGAAAGGCCTGTGCCCCAGCGGGGACATTAAATAAGTCTGATGTGGAACTGTTCCATTTTGCCAGGCCCCGGTGATCCCCAGCCAGAACCTGAAGCAGCTGATGCCGGCCACCAGCCTGCCCGCCGCGAAGGTCACCAAGGAGCGGAACAAACTCGTCATAGTGCAGCAAAACAAGCGCAACTGATGTTTACACACCGCACTGGTTGTGGTCAATCTCAACGTAGTGCTGACTGTAACCTTCTGCTTTCTACTCAAGTATGTTTTCTCGGTGCTTCATTAGGGTCAACTGCATAGTTTGTCCAAAAAATTGGTTTGATTCATTGAATAGTAAGCGCGGAATTGTAAGTAGATATAAATGAGATTTTACAAAGGCGTCGCAAAGGATGGGTTAAAAAATGTAGCCAACTGCAAAATAACGAAAGTCCTAAGGCCGTGCAATTGACTTGCTTTTCCGATAAATCCCGCCCCATCTCAAAACTTGAATAAATTCACTAGGTGCTCTTGACTGTACCTACAATTCATATTTTTCTCATCCTTTTCAATATTAACTTGCCGCCCCCCTTGGGCCATGGGCTGGCGACGCCCTTGCAATCTCATCCATCCCTAATTTGTATTAAAAATTTTGTAGCTAAATTCTGTTGCTAATATCTGAGGCTTGCATGATCGGGGTCCTAAAATTATGCACACATGCGGTTTAATAAAACTGTAAAATTCCCTCGGAATAATTTTAAACCATAACGTGTAGGAAGTAAAGTTCAAAATTCTACCTACATAATGAAATTGTGATCTTCAAATGATGAAACAAAACAAATCATCACCTCTTACCCTGGAGATTTTGATCATGATGTAAATAATATTATCGAATTCATAACTTCTATTTTGTCTGTATAGACATACAACCGAAAAAAAAATTCGACTCCATACAAATGTCCCGAACAGCTGATCGAGTTTAGTATGAAAAGTAGATTTTTTTTGTTTTCAGAAAAGTCGTAGAACAAATGTTGTTGTTTATGATGTTACTAATCTACTCCTGCGAAGTTGTTGGTGTTTTACAAATAACCCTGTAGATTTGGTAACCAATGATATAGCTGATTATGGTTTAGTCCATATTTATTATGTCTAAAAATAGAATACAACATTTAACTTAGGTGTATCTGATTATTTATAAACTAAAAATTCTAATTGATTATCACAATTTTGATGTTACTAGCTTATAACATTTGAATCTATTTTTGAATCATCTCGATCTAGTCTTTTAAAAATATTTTATTGAATTTTGAACAGTGATAAAAAGTAATGTACAAAATAAAATAAAAAATAAAGTTACATAATACACGATACATGAGTCCCCGTAAACTACAGACCAAACTGTCTGCTAGTTGGAATCAGTATGAAGAAGTGTGCAAGTGCGAACACTACAACGATTTGGTATCGGCCGATTCTTCATACAAAACCAACTATCGGGCCAACTATTGGCCGATAGAAAGTCTGTAGTCTGCGGGCACGCTAAATGAATTATATTCCATCCATTCGGAAAAATAATTTAGTATAGAATTTAGATCTGTAAATATTTATTTATGAAAGGCAATTCATAGTTTAATAAGTAGTATTTCGATATCTGTATTTAATATTTTTACTTAATTACATTCTTATTCGTAAAAAGACTGCTATGTATTGTAAATAAACATTTAAATTACTCATTTCTTCTTTTGTTTATTATTTAAACCCAACATCCTTCATGGTAATATTACGAGTATTATACTCTATGGAAAAATAATAAAAGTAATATTAATTGATATTATTATATTTTGCTATTTTTATTTGAAGTCCCAAGGAATGCATAATACGCCATCTGAGAGTACTGAATAATAATGTGTGATATATAAAATATTTCCTTGTAATTTCTGTAACAAACAGTTGAAATTAGTTTCTATCTATCTATATTAGATACTTGTCATTAACACAAAATAAAGATAGCACAGAAGTCAAGCAAGCTTAGTACAAAACACGCTCCGCTCGTAGAGAGCACAAAAGTCAGCTTAGACATGGACGAAAATATACGCGTGCGTTTTGAGAGTAGGTACAGTACGAGGCATGTATCTTGAAATTTTTTCGAGGTATATAGTGGGGATAAGTTCGCGCATGTGGTCTTGTGAGCGACCAATAGCGCGCGCCCCTCTCCCGCCGCCCGCGCCCCACACCGCTGCGCATGCCCAAAATACGCATGTGCGTGTGGTGTGAGTGTTCCTTTCTTAGAAATTGATTTAACCATACGAAGAATTTAAGAAATAATTGTGCAAACTTGATGGTAAAATCGAAAAATTTGTGAAACCTATGTAGACTAAGTTATGGTCGATTATATAGAACACTCATACCGCCCGCTTCGCGAAAACGCCGTACTTGATATCATACAATATACTAGACGTATGTTAAAAAAATATGTATGAAAAATTTGTGCCTAATTTGTGAAAACTATTCACAAAATAATCAATTCATTATCATGGTTAATTTGGATTTTATAAGGGTTTTTTAGGAACACTCACACCACACACTGTGTGGTGTGAGTGTTCCTAAAATCACTAACTTTAGCTGAATAATATTGAAATATTATTTCTGTATATTATAATTTGGATTCAGAGCAAATTTGTGACACATAAATCTTGACACAAAACGTGCCAGATAAAGAGCAATTAAACATTTTGTTTCTTTTTCAATGCTCGTGTGAGTGTTCCATATTTTGGCATTTATTTAACTAACCAGACCTCGTATACAAGTGGAGCCTGCATCCAAAATTGTGAAAAGTTTGTTCCTAAAATTTAAAACATAGTCTATTTCCGTAAGTGTTATACTTTAATAGTTATCATTTTTCTTACATTTTCAAAGGAATATCTTATGTAGGGTGACCGACCATGCATATGAAAAAAAGGGGGAAAAACATTTGTTTAAGCATTTTATTACAAAAAAAGAGATAAACACGAAAGTAAAAAAAAAATGGTTGATAACATGCAATTAAGGGTTGGTTTATTGTTACCAGCATCTTTATGTAACGGTAATTTTGTTACTCACGCTATAGCATTTAGGTATTACTTTTATTGGGCTCGACGACATCTTTTTTATTTAATTTTTATAGTAGTTTATGACACTGACGCATAAAAGTGGTATTAAAACACGAGTGTGTGTTTGAAAACCGAGCCGTAAGCGAGGTTTTTAATAGTATCACGAGAGTGTTTTAATACCTAGTTATGTGCAGTTTCATACACTACTTTATCTACACTCACACAATTAGGATTGAACCTACTAAATAAAAGATGAACGTTAGAAAAGAGAGATAGAGACATTAGGTACCTTGATACGAGTCATTTCCTTCTCTGCATCTAAAATATCGGGCGGAGTCAAATTTTCTTTACATTCACCGCTATCAGACATTTTATGGCAAGAATTAAAAAACCTACGAAATTCAGTGCAACAAAATTAAAAAAATAAAATCATCACTTTTTTGTAATGCTCTAAAAAATGGCGAGCATTCCATAAGTAAAATAATAATGAGATAAGTGCATTCCAACAAACTAAAGGCGGAAATACTATATTATTGTTAAGGTTAGCCAATACGAGGGTAGACGAAAATTGTGTCCGACAAAATAAAAAAGCATACCCACATTACCCACCCTACATAAGATATTCCTTCGAAAATTTAAGAAAAATGATAACTATTAAAGTAAAACACTTACGAAAATAGACTATGTTTTAAATTTTAGGAACAAACTTTTCACAATTTTGGATGCAGACTCCACTTGTATACGAGGTCTGGTTAGTTAAATAAATGCCAAAATATGGAACACTCACACGAGCATTGAAAAAGAAACAAAATGTTTAATTGCTCTTGATCTGGCACGTTTTGTGTCAAGATTTATGTGTCACAAATTTGCTCTGAATCCAAATTATAATATACAGAAATAATATTTCAATATTATTCAGCTAAAGTTAGTTATTTTAGGAACACTCACACCACACAGTGTGTTTATAAAATCCAAATTAACCATGATAATGAATTGATTATTTTGTGAATAGTTTTCACAAATTAGGCACAAATTTTTCATACATATTTTTTTAACATACGTCTAGTATATTGTATGATATCAAGTAAGGCGTTTTCGCGAAGCGGGCGGTATGAGTGTTCTATATAATCGACCATAACTTAGTCTACATAGGTTTCACAAATTTTTCGATTTTACCATCAAGTTTGCACAATTATTTCTTAAATTCTTCGTATGGTTAAATCAATTTCTAAGAAAGGAACACTCACACCACACGCACATAAATACGCGTTCCGCGCAATCCCCACCCGATTTCAAGATACGAGGGCGGGTCAATAAGTCCGTGACTTTCTATATTTCCCGTGACTTTACTGAAAGGACAACACTGCTCCTGTCAACAGGCATCTTTCAGTGGACTCCTATCAAAATTTGAACAAGCTGCGTCTATTAGTTTGTATTTGATAGCCATTAATCGCAGACTAAATCGTGATTTGTGGAAAAACTGGAAAAAAGTGGATTTCTTGTGCCAACTTCGCGGAGTGTTTGGCGTTGTTCAACCGCAATATGGACGAGTTTTTGCACCATTTTGTAACCGTGGATGAAACGTGGATTCACCACAACACAATAGAGACCAAACAGTAGTCAAGGCAGTGAGTTTCTCAGGTGAATTGAGTTTGTCAGCCAATAAAGTCATGGCGACCGTTTTTCGGAATTCACACGGTAAAATCCACATCGACTACCTTCAAAAGGGTAAAACAATCAATGACGAATATTATGCCAACTTAATGGATTGATTCAATGCGAATTTGAAAAAAGAAACAACCGCATTTGGCCAAGAATTTTTTTTTCCACCAGGACATGCAAGGATGCAAACATGTGCAGTTTTCATGGCAAAAATCCATGAATTAGGCTACGAGTTGCTCCCTCATCCGCCCTATTCTCCGGATTCAGCCTGAGTGACTATTTCTTGTTTCCAAACCTGAAGAAATGGCTCGGCGGAATGGGATTTGACTCCAACGATGTAGTCATCTCACAAAAAATACCTATTTCGACAAATCTTTTTTTTTTGAGGGATAAAAAAATTTGAGAAACTTTTGGACACAGTGTCACAGAATAGCTAATAGTACAAGTACAGAAGCAGCACCCCGCAAAGTCATTTAAATAAATAGCGACTTTTGCGCCGACACAATAAAGTGCAATTCAGGTCGCGCAGCGCTAATGGTCTACAGTTTTATTCATCTAGTAGTTACCTCTCTTTCTATCGCGTGCTCTTACCTTTTCTGACGACGCATCGTTAGGGTTGTCTTCTTTAAAATGAACTGCGTAGCATAATATATCATAAAAGGAAAGAGATTTTACGTACCATGGTTATAGAAAATCTAACAATAATATTCGAACATTACTATAATATTTAATAATCTAACTAGGTACTTACCTAAGTACATAAATATGGGAGACATAAAGATAACAAAAATCTACTTTTGGTAGGTAGTTTAGGAACCATTTTTGTTTGTTATCATACCTACAACACCTATAAAAAAATTATGCTTTCTTACAAAATCAAATTGTCATTAAGTACCTAATAATTAACTTTATTTCGTAAATAGGAAAGTAGGACCCTAACTAATCTTTTAACTATTATTTCAATAAATAGTTGGGTGAAGATTGTTTAGCAAAAAAAAAAATACAAGTAACACGGCATAGTAATGTCGATTCGACATTGTTACTATTACAGATACCTACGCAGGCAGTAAGATGCCGCGCGACTACACAGGCGGGCGTTTGGCGGCCCTCCGCTCACTTGAGCCTCCGTAGGCACGGCTAGCGGTAGGTGCTTATCGCGCTACCTTGAGCGAGTGAAGGAGGCCTGACAGTGTATAGAGCTTAAAGGAGACTACGTCGAAAAATAAAATATTTTTTTATCCAAAAACCTGTTTCATATAAAAAGTCACGGACTTATTGATCCGCCCTCATATACCTATGCCTCGTACTGTATGTGTGTGCGTTGCTACACATAGACGACTCTCACCGACACAGAACCTCAAAACTGCTCAAACTATGTAATGAATTCACTTACCATGTCAATTTTATCTATACGAGTCATTAGTCTTTGACAGCACAAAATCATCAAGGCTGGGGTTATGCTGTCATCTTTGTTTAGTTCCAAGAGACCAAATCTTTCCTTTACTTCCTTGTGAAGTGCTCTTTCGACGTGTTTATTTCTAAAAAGTCAAAATATTAGCTATCACAGTATACACTATATAGATGTGCGTGTGGTGTGAGTGTTCCTTTCTTAGAAATTGATTTAACCATACGAAGAATTTAAGAAATAATTGTGCAAACTTAATGGTAAAATCGAAAAATTTGTGAAACCTATGTAGACTAAGTTATGGTCGATTATATATCGATCATACCGCCCGCCTCGCGAAAACGCCGTACTTGATATCATACAATATACTAGACGTATGTTAAAACAATATGTATGGAAAATTTGTGCCTAATTTGTGAAAACTATTCGCAAAATAATCAATTCATTATCATGGTTAATTTGGATTTTATAAGGGTTTTTTAGGAACACTCACACCACACACTGTGTGGTGTGAGTGTTCCTAAAATCACTAACTTTAACTGAATAATATTGATATATTATTTCTGTATATTATAATTCGGATTCTGAGCAAATTTGTGACACATAAATCTTGACACAAAACGTGCTAGATCAAGAGCAATTAAACATTTTGTTTCTTTTTCAATGCTCGTGTGAGTGTTCCATATTTTGGCATTTATTTAACTAACCAGACCTCGTATACAAGTGGAGCATGCGTCCAAAATTGTGAAAAGTTTGTTTCTAAAATTTAAAACATAGTCTAATTCCGTAAGTGTTATACTTTAATAGTTATCATTTTTCTTACATTTTCAAAGGAATATCTTATGTAGGGTGACCATGCATATGAAAAAAAGGGGGAAAAATTTTTAAGCATTTTATTACAAAAAAAGAGATAAACACGAAAGTTAAAAAGAAATATATGGATGATAACATGCAATTAAGGGTTGGTTTTATTGTTACCAGCATCTTTATGTAACGGTAATTTTGTTACTTACGCTATTGACTTAAATGGGGTTGAAAAGATTTTCTTCAAGGATATACCTAAAATATTTTTTATAAAGAAAAGACATTATAAATTGGTCGGGGGTATTGAATTCATTCCTGGAATGGGCCCTAATAGTCTTGGCCACTACAGAGGGCATGGTTTTCATAACAATCAAATGGTCTGCTATGATGACTTAGGGGGAAAATTTTACAATAGTAAAGATGACCCTCTTTTGTTACATTGTCTGTCATACGGACTTTTATCTACACTCACAACGTAATGTTACAAATATGAATTCCAAAAAAAGGTTGCATAAACACGTACTTTATTTTCGTAAATAGGTAAAATAAAAGATAAAAAACTCATTACAATTCAGTCAACTGCATCATAAAATAACTTTTGTTCTCATTACGGTACAGGGCAAATCCAAAAAGAAGGCAGTGCCGTGATATTTAATAAAAACAACGAAATTTCCACATACTTTCCAAGACTAAAAATTGTACTCTATGGTGATCGATGACTAAGGTGTCGGCACACTATTGTGTTGTGTTGTGTCGTGTTGCGATCTGTCGCGTCTCGGTTTCATACATTTAGTATGGCTAGAAACACATTACTACAGTGTGTCGTGTCGACACAACACAACACAATAGTGTTTTCTAGTCATATACTATATGTATGAAACCGATACGCTTTCTGTCGCGACACAACACAACACAATAATATAGTATTTCCGCCTTTAGTTTGCTGGAATGCACTTATCTCATTATTATTTTACTTATGGAATGCGCGCCATTTTTAGAGCATTACAAAAAAAGTGATGATTTCATTTTTTTTAATTTTGTTGCACTGAAATTCGTAGGTTTTTTTAATTCTTGCTTTAAAATGTCTGATTGCAGTGAATGTAAAGAAAATTTGACTTCGCCCTATATTTTAGATGCAGAGAAGGAAATGACTCGTATCAAGGTACTAATGTCTCTATCTCTCTTTTCTTACGTTCATCTTTTATTTAGTAGGTTCAATCCCAATTGTGTGAGTGTAGATAAAGTAGTGTATGAAACTGCACATAACTAGGTATTAAAAAGTGTGATACTATTAAAAACCTCGCTTACGGCTCGGTTTTTAAACACACAGTCGTGTTTTAATACCCTGCATTATGCGTCAGTGTCATAAACTACTATTAAACTTAAATAAAAAAGATGTCGTCGAGCCCAATAAAAGTAATACCTAAATGCTATAACGTAAGTAACAAAATTACCGTTACAGAAAGATGCTGGTAACAATAAAACCAACCCTTAATTGCATGTTATCATCCATATATTTCTTTTTAACTTTCGTGTTTATCTCTTTTTTTGTAATAAAATGCTTAAACAAATGTTTTTCCCCCTTTTTTTCATATGCATGGTCACCCTACATAAGATATTCCTTTGAAAATGTAAGAAAAATGATAACTATTAAAGTATAACACTTACGGAAATAGACTATGTTTTAAAATTTAGGAACAAACTTTTCACAATTTTGGACGCATGCTCCACTTGTATACGAGGTCTGGTTAGTTAAATAAATGCCAAAATATGGAACACTCACACGAGCATTGAAAAAGAAACAAAATGTTTAATTGCTCTTGATCTAGCACGTTTTGTGTCAAGATTTATGTGTCACAAATTTGCTCAGAATCCGAATTATAATATACAGAAATAATATTTCAATATTATTCAGTTAAAGTTAGTGATTTTAGGAACACTCACACCACACAGTGTGTGGTGTGAGTGTTCCTAAAAAACCCTTATAAAATCCAAATTAACCATGATAATGAATTGATTATTTTGCGAATAGTTTTCACAAATTAGGCACAAATTTTCCATACATATTGTTTTAACATACGTCTAGTATATTGTATGATATCAAGTACGGCGTTTTCGCGAGGCGGGCGGTATGATCGATATATAATCGACCATAACTTAGTCTACATAGGTTTCAAAAATTTTTCGATTTTACCATTAAGTTTGCACAATTATTTCTTAAATTCTTCGTATGGTTAAATCAATTTCTAAGAAAGGAACACTCACACCACACGCACATACTATATAGCAACAACGCAAGTTATCCAAAACTGACGAATTTCCACAGTTGATTTTAAACCTGAAGTTACTGAATATTAAGTACAGAATCTATTGAGCAAGTTTGACGTTATGTTCTGTGTTTAGATAGCCTGATATGGCGTTGTATAGACAAGTTAGCGTTCCAACGTGTATTTGCCAATTGTTTAGAGAGCGAAATTCATCGGATCCGTACGCAAAGACATACGTTCCACTGTCGTTGTATTATATGGAACTTACGAGAGAGTAAACCATATTACGCAAACGTGCACGTGCACGTATACATTATGCGCTGTGTTTCGGCTTAAGTTTATTAAGGCTAGATATTAGTTGTACATAACGTAGAGGATGCGTATGTTCGGGGTTTATCTGTATTAAAAGCTCCCTCACATGCTGTATTCCGTCATCAAGGTGGTGGCCTCGTCGAGGTTGTTGGCTATGAAGGCAATCAGCTCATCGGCGGGGCAGGATGAGGGCGTTATAAACTGACCGGTCGGCGATACCATCAACGGCCCTGCTTCTCTGGAATATAGGTAATATTAAAATACAGAGGCGCGTTCAGAACTTACGCTCCGAGTGTAACCAAACGCTTTAACGGCGTTCCAAACATTAGAACGTGACGTTCGGTTCCTTTAGGCACGTTAGGTCCTTTTACCAGAATGTCCAGTCGGGTCATTAGGTCTATTTCACGGAACGTCCTATTCCCTGAACGTCCAATTACCGGAACGTCCATTCCCTGAACGTCCATTTACCCGAATGTCCTTTTCCCTGAATGTCCACTTCCCTGAACGTCCACTTCCCTGAAGGTCTACTTCCCTGAACGTCCACTAAAATGTGGTGAGACCTCTCACTCCAACTGAACCGAATATTTTTGTCTGTCACGTCTACCTTTTATTGCGAAATAAGAGTTTAAGGGGTAGATATAGGGGATGAAAGTTTGTATGAAAGTTCCTCGATTTCGAAGACGTAAAGCGGTGTTATGGCACAGTATACACTAGTTACCTATTTCAAATAATATATATTCTGTGGTTGTGGTCTGCCCGTTATTTATTGCGTATTAACCTCTTTTTATCACGTACTTCCAATTATGAATATTTAAATCATATTAAAATGACATCAAATAATACGATTTTACTTTGTTTTCGCCCATATATAAATTTTTACTTCACTGAATTCACTGAATTATATTTTAGATTGTAGTATAGGACCTAAAATACTTACCTGCCCCCGTATTACAACCTGAATGAGGGCGCTACGGTGCTATAGTGAATATCAATCTTGTTTTTGTTTTATCATTAAAAATAATTTGTAAGCTTTAACAACGGAATAAAGTGATTATAACGTATACCAAGTGCCGATGGACCTGCAAAATTGTTTGCAGCGCGAAAAAACAAATATCGAGAAAGAAATAAGTAAAATTACATCCTGTGAGCGATCAATACGATTCAACATAAGAAAATACGAAAACCAATAGTAAAAGCTGATATTACTGAAAAATAAGCCCCGTACAGCTGAATGGTGATAAAACAGTGAGTACTTGTGCAGTGAAATAGATTTTGAAAAAAAACATAACCTAAAATTGATATTCAGTTGAGTCATTCAAGAAGCAATTTCTACTATAAAATAAGAAAAGCGCCACCTAGCTTAGCGAGATACCACACCAAAGCGATAGCATACTGCTATAGATCATTGATCCAGCCAACAACTTGAAGTAACTACAGAGGCAGCCGATAGATGGCGTAGACTCACAAAAATAAGTTTTCACAAATCATAATTGAAAATATATTTTATTCATTACTGCACTCTTAAAGTTGAAGTTCTTAAATTATTTTACGAAAATGTCTTCAAAATGTGCGGGATGCCTAAAAACCCCGCCTGGAAGAGAATTTCTTAAATGCTTATTATGCAATGCCATTTATGATTTAGAATGCGGAAACGTCTCAAGTGCACGGTTTTACAATACTATGTCAGCAGAACACAAAAAAAATTGGAAATGCCAATCATGCCTAAGTAAGGTGCCAAAGGAGGGAAACACAAACACAGAAAACGAAAATGTAACACTGAGGAAAAAAACATCAACATCTACCTCATCACTTAACTTAGAAAACGAAGAACTTATGAATAGCTCAGATCAAAGTATATTGGGGGACACTATTTACACAACAAAATCTCAAGGTACCGATAAACAAACAGAGTTAATACTAAAAAATATGAGTAGCATGATTGCTGAACATTTTCAGGAAAATAATAAAATCATTATATCTCAACTGCAAAGTACAATTCAAACAGAAATTAGCAAGGCAATTTTAAAGTTGAAACAAGATTTAAAAAATGAAACTGATGAATTAAGGAACCAAAACAACCAGAGAAAAATGGAAATAGAACGACTTACAAAAGAAATTGAAGAATTAAAAAAAAAAAATTATATCATCCACCAAGAAATTACTAATAATAATATAGAAAATCCACAACAAAAACAACACAGTTCAGACGATACAGCAAAAAAATTTGTTCTATACGGCTTGGAGGAACTCTACAATGAATCGGAACACTCACTTCATTCTAGGATTATTGAAACATTCCACAATATATTGAACATAGATCTACTAGGCTACATAGAGGAAACAAACAGGATTGGTAAATACAACAATAAAAGTCGTCCTCTAGTAATAGAACTGATTAGTAAAAGAATGACCAAATACCTACTTCGGAATAGCCATTATCTCAAAGGAACAGGGATTGCAATAGCACCATTATTGGATAGGGAAAGTCTAAAAGCTAGGAAAACGATGTATCAGGAAATGATATCAGCAAGAAAGAAAGGCCTACATGCAATAATAAGAGAGAATCAGCTCTACATACAAGGCAAAAAAATTGAGATATCAAATGAACAGCAACATAATTATCTTAATAGCACTGAAAAAAATTGTAATGCAAATCGAGAACCTAGTAATGATATAAATACGACTGAGTCCTTTCGGGAATGAAAAAAGTTACTTTAAAGTTCTCTTCCAAAACTTCCAAAGCCTCTACAACAAGCAATACCTTCTTGAAGCGTTTCTAGAGGAAGATCCAAGCTATGAAGCCGTTTGCATCTCAGAATCGTGGCTATCACAAGATAAACTACAAATAATTCAATTCCCCAAGTATAAAATAGCATCATCCTTCTGTAGACAACACCACGAGGGCGGCGGAGTATGCATTCTTCTAAAAGAAGAAGTAGAGAGCGTCGATAGGGAAGACATCACAAATATGTCAATAGAATATTTACTCGAAATATGTGCGACGGAATTGCCAAAGGAAAATATTTTGCTAGTAAATGTTTATTGGAATGGAAAGGAGGAGGATTTGTTTTTTAATCATTTGTATAAAATAGTAACTTACATCAATAAAAAATACTTAAAACGTAAAATTATTATGGGTGGTGATTTTAACGTGGACAATTTAAAAAACAGCCCAAGGAAAGTACGTCTTTTAAATATTATGACTGAGGCAAATTTCACTCAGCATATAACAGAACCAACGCGGATCACGAAAAACTCATCAACATGTTTAGACCTCATATTTATTAATTTTCAAAAAGTTTGTGAATTTTCGGTAAAAGTAGAAGAACTTGGTTTTTCTGATCATGCGGGTACTGTGATAAAGCTGAGCGTTCAAAAACTTAAAAAACCATTTTGGTCCATATATAAAAGAATATTTAATACTAAAAATATAAAAAGATTTAAAGAACACTTAAGTAAAATAAAATGGGAAGAAAAATTAATCCACACAAAAGATATCAATAAAAACTACCAAGTTTTTAATGAAATACTAAGTGCACTACTAAATACATTTTTTCCAATACAAAAAATTAAAATAAAAACAAGCATAAGAAAGAATTGGTTGACAAAAGGCATTAAAATCTCATGTCGCAATAAAAGGCTGTTAAGAATAATTAATCAAAAACTGAAAAACAAAACACTTCAATCACATTACAAAACGTACGAAAAACTGTTAAAAAAAGTAATAATTTACGCCAAAAAAAGGAATAATATAAATAGAATAAAGAAATCTGTTAATACGGTAAAAACTATGTGGCAAATCATAAACGAAAATACTAATAAAAGAAAAAATACAAATAGATGTAATACAAAACTAAAAATAAATAATGGAGTTATCTCTGACCCAAAACAAATTTCTAACTTATTTAATAATCACTTCTCATCAATAGGTAAGCGACAGAATAACTACCAGACGCATGACACTCACTCATCGGCGACAAATCATATGGTGAACTCTATGTTCCTTACCCCTGTTGAGAATAAAGAAATTTTTAAGTACATAAAAAATCTAAAAAATAAGAACAGTTGTGGTGTAGATGGGTTGCCACCCTCGCTCATAAGAAAATGCGCAAGCGAACTGACATTCCCGTTTACTCTATTAGTAAATCAGTCCTTTGATGAGAGCAGATTTCCGGATAAATTAAAAGAAACGATTATAAAACCTATTTATAAAAAAGACGATAAGATGAACGTCAATAATTATAGACCCATAGCCCTTTTATCCGTAGCCTCTAAAATATTTGAAAAAGCCATGTGTGAGCGTATCTACAATTTTTGTGAAAAATATGCTATTTTTAATGACGCACAAAATGGCTTTAGAAGAAAACGATCCACAGTTCTAGCTGTTTACAAAGTTATGCAGGAAGTCTTTAATATAATAAATAACAATAACTATGCAGTTGCACTATTGATAGACATGTCAAAAGCTTATGATATGGTTCAGCACGACATTCTTTTAAAAAAATTATATAATATCGGCATCCGCGGAAAAAGTCAAGAATGGATAGCTTCATACCTCAAGGACAGAAAACAATTTGTAGAAATTGAATACTGTGATGAAACAACGTCGCAGATTCTAAGTATACGCTCTGATAGCAAAATCACAAATGCATCGATACCTCAAGGGAGTGTAATAGGATGCCTTTTGTTCTTAATTTATATTAATGACTTACCAAAGGTTATAGATGATCACTGTGTGATGTTTGCAGATGATGTTTCGATACTTACCTCATGTAGAAACAATACAGAAATAAATGATAAACTTAAATTAATTATAGAGAAAATAACAATCTGGCTGAATAATCATAATCTTAAGATCAACCTTTCAAAAACAAAATTACTACCTTTTTATCCTTATCAAAAAGAACCCATTAATATAAATTTTAAATTTTGCGATACAACTTTAGAGTCAGTAAAAGAAAGTAAATTACTAGGAATAATATTAGATACCCATATGAATTGGAAACCTCATTTAAATAATTTACATATGAAACTGTCTAGGTTCACTTTTGGCCTTCGTGAAATAAAAAAATGCACTGACGAAAAAACAGCTCTGGTCGCATATTACGCGTACGCGAACGCATGGCTCAGTTACGGAATCATTCTGTGGGGAAATAGCACAGATGCTCCAAAGATATTCACCCAACAAAAAAAGTTAGTACGCATTATAGCAAATATACAACAAACGGACAGCTGTAAGCCTATCTTCCAAACAAGAGAGATGTTAACCGTTCCATGCATGTACTTGTTGGAAATGTGTAAATTTGTAAAAAAACATCCAGGCTTCTTTACTGCTAGACAAGACTTACCATCGAAATATTCTCTGCGCAAAAAAATGAAATCTAGATTAATGCTGCCCTCCTCTCAATTGAAATTACATTCTAGTAGTCCCCTAGTCATGGCTATAAAAATATATAACAAACTACCTGTTGTATTGAAAGAAATAACAAATGAACAGAAATTTATTAAAACCCTAAAAGACTTACTTATACACAAATGCTATTACACCATACAAGAGTATTTAGACGATAACTTAGATAAATATTTTGAAAATAAATAACTACCTAAATCATATAAATTGAGACTAAATAATTTAATTAAAAACAAATTAATGAACAATAATGATTAACCGTAAATATAATTATTCTGTAAATTAAGTATTTCATAAATAGTGCATACAAACACATATAAATTAATATTTTCAAATTTTATATATTAAAATAATAAAAATTCAATTAAATTAAAATATTTTTTTAAAGATATCTAATTAACCGACATTTTGTAAAATAAAATTTGAGCATTTAATGAGATTTAAAATTTAAACTTATAAAATAATTTATATTATAATTAAAAATATATAATCTAATGAAACAATTACTATAATAATACTACTTAATAAACTTTTATTTATTTCCTTGATAATGAAATAAATATACAAGTAATCTTAAATAATAAAATTATGATTGCATGAGTAAATAAAATTATGCCCTCCTCCCTTCTAATTTGCTGTGCCCGACAGGGCCCATAATGTACCATTTTGTTAAATTAAGACCAAACAACCATTGTGGAATAGCAATAAAGCATTGAATTGAATTGAATTGAATTGAATTGAACCTCTTAAAACTTGCCAGTTTTCTGAATGCCTATCAATGCGTGCCTTTTATTTGCTATACAGTGGGAAAGATAGGTAACTAGCAATTTAAAAACCTGGCAATTGCAATACCTCCCCTGTATGTTTTACTTACCTGTGACCCCTAGCTAGAGTAAGGTTCGTGACCCTGGGGGTCGCGACTAGAGCATGCAGAACTGGGTCCGGTGCCAGGATTTGATAGCCGGTTCTTGTAGACAAAACCGGGGGAAACGGTTCCCTCGGCTAAGGCCGATTTTTTTTCTTTTTTCATGGAAATGTTAAATCGTAGAGAATTTGACTTTATAGGCATAGAGAATTATAAATGTACAGGGTGTCCCAAAACTGCCAAATGGAGGGAAAGTACCTTAAATATTGAAGATAGGAAATTTTACTGAAAGAAGACTTCATTTTGTTTTTAAAAAGAAATAATTCTATTCTAATGCAACTTTTAGTAACAGAAATTAGACCCTAAGGCATTGTCTAGTGAGCGCGTAAGCTAGAGATTTGACATTTATCGACCAAATTCGTTTGTAATAAACGACGTTTGGGGATGTGGACTTTCGGGGAATTGACGTTCAGGGAAAAGGACATTCGGGTAAATGGACGTTCGGGGAATGGACGTTCAGGTAAGTGGACGTTCAAGGAAGAGGACGTTCAGGTAAGTGGACATTTGGGGAATGGACGTTCCGTGAAATAGACCTAATGACCCGACTGGACATTCCGGTAAAAGGACTTAACGTGCCTAAAGGGTTCGGTTGACACAACTTTCCCGTGACAAACGCAGAGCGATGAAACTTTTTAACCATCAAAATCGGTGGTTGGAAGACCCTCTAACGTTGGTCTATAGAAAAAAAATGTCAATGTCATTTGACATATTTTGTATTTTGATGTTTTTGTGTCTAAGTTTCAAATAGTTCATAGCAGCTTCTCAAAAACAGTTTTTATTTTGATTTAGAATAAAGGATAATAAAAAATAAAGGATAATTAAATTATTCGTATTCCAAATGGAAAACAAAGACTTTGGTCGTTCCGAAACTTAGGCTGAGTTGCACCATCTTACTTTAACTATAACAAGCTTGTACCGGTTAAGCATAAGTTATCCAAAAAAGAGGTTGCTAGCCAGCATGATGTCCTTTGACTAGTTTGACGTGACAAACAGGTAGCATTATCATTTGACGATAACTTTAACTTTGACAGCGTTATGGTGCAACTCAGCCTTAGACTTAGTTAAAAAACAACCAAACAACTGCACTCGAACGCAACCCTGGGTTTCTTTTTATTCACTCTCCAAATTTTAAGGATGTGTTCAGTCCATGAAACTGAACAACTTTCTCCATGAAACATGTGTCGAGATTTGTGGCGACACAATGTTTCATTTCATGGAGAAAGTTGTGCAGTTTCATGGACTGAACACACTTTAGTTTTAAACACTTGTGACAAATGTCGAGTAATGTATGATAGGGTTACAACTTTCCTAAACATGCGTTGTGGTTGCAGTTGCTTTAACAAAGTACCTAAAGTGTTAGTTACTGAGGCGAGCTATAGAGAAAGGACATCATCCATTTTGGTCCAAATGTAAAAGTGCCGGCCAAAAAGCAAAAGTGCTTTATTCTGATAGATTTCGTCCACCTAAGCATTTCTTATGATGGCACCGAAGGTGTAACACCGGTATACTTGATTATAAATAAGTTCAAAAAGTCTGCCTTTTCATACATTTTGGCACGTGCCGGACTACAGCTGGGCCACAAAAAATATTTTGGAAATCTGACTTTTTGACTATTCCATGATGAAGTCGATAGTTTGTCGGAGTTTGTCGCCAAAAACCAGAGTTTGTCGGTCTTGCGTTTAGGAGATACGTGTGGCGCAGCTGTAGAGACGTCTCTACAGCTGAGCCACACAGATCTCGAAAACGGAAGGTCGTAGCGAAAATCCGATCACTCGTGTGTGTAGCCGTTAGTTTGTCGGAGTTTGTCGCCAAAAACCAGAGTGTGTCGGTCTTGCGTTTAGGAGATACGTGTGGCGCAGCTGTAGAGACGTCTCTACAGCTGAGCCACACAGATCTCGAAAACGGAAGGTCGTAACAGAAATCTGATTACTCGTGTGTGTAGCCGGTAGTTTGTCGGAGTTTGTCACCAAGAACCGGAGTTTGTCGGTCTTGCGTTTAGGAGATATGTGAGGATACGCTGTGGAGACCTTTCTACCTGGATCTTGAGAACGGAAGGTCGTAGCGAAAATCTGATAACTCGAGTATGTAGCCATTAGTTTATCGGAGTTTGTCACCAAGAATCAGAGTTTGTCAATCTTGCGTTTAGAAGATATGTGGGGATATGCTGTAGAGACATTTCTACCTTGATCTCGAGAACGGAAGGTCGTAGCGTAAATCTCACATATCTCCTAAACGCAAGACTTACAAACTCTGGTATTTGGCGACAAACTCGGTCGAACTACTGACTATACATATGACTAATCAGAATATCGCTACGACCTTCCGTTCTCAAGATCCAGGTAGAAAGGTCTCCACGGCGTATCCTCACATATCTTCTAAACGCAAGACCGACAAACTCTGGTTCTTGGTGACAAACTCCGACAAACTACAGGCTACACACACGAGTAATCAGATTTCTGTTACGACCTTCCGTTTTCGAGATCTGTGTGGCTCAGCTTTAGAGACGTCTCTACAGCTGCGCCACACGTATCTCCTAAACGCAAGACCGACAAACTCTGGTTTTTGGCGACAAACTCCGACAAACTAACGGCTACACACACGAGTAATCAGATTTTCGCTACGACCTTCCGTTTTCGAGATCTATGTGGCCCAGCTGTAGAGACGTCTCTACAGCTGCGCCACACGTATCTTCTAAACGCAAGACCGACAAACTCAGGTTTTTGGCGACAAACTCCGACAAACTATCGACTTCATCATGGAATAGTCAAAAAGTCAGATTTCCATCATTTTTTTTTGTGGCCCAGCTGTAGTCCGGCACGTCATTTTGGCACAAATATTTAAAAAGTCTGCCAAAAAGCAAATTCTGATAGATTTTGTCCGCCTAAGCATTTCTTATTATGGCACCGAAGTTGTAGCAACGCTGTACTTGATTTTAATTGAGTTCAAAAAGTCTGTCTTTTCATACATTTTGACACAAATGTGAAGTGGTGCTACAACTTCGGTGCCATAATAAAAAATGCTTGGATGGACAAAATCTATCAGAATAAAGCACTTTTGTCTTTTGGCCGGCACTTCCATATTTGGACCAAAAATGTATGAAACATGGATGATGTCATTATATTGGGTAAAAAGTTCTTACGGTTCGACAACGATTTCGTATTTGCTCAGTGACTTGGGTACCGAGGATGGGAACTTGTTTCCACGCCCGTAAAAGTCGCCTATTGAAGTAATCAGCTGCCTGAGGTGGCTGCAGTATTGATGTGCTGACACTTTGGGCATATATTTTCTGAAACATAATAGAATAGTCATGAATATACATACTTACATAAACAAGTATTAAAATACACAATTATTTAGTAGAATGGGCTCTAATATAAGGTGGTACCAAATGATGTGATGACACTTAAACAGATGATAGTGTTGCTTAAACTGATCAACTTTCTCCAAGGAACATAGGTCAACGTTGCTTGTAATCATGAGTGGAACTACCGCACCACGGCGGGAAACAAATGATTAAGATTTCAGCGTGTAACTTTTACAGGTTCCATGAAGAAAATACATCGCGTGCATTGCCTCTTTAGATTTTTACTTAAAAATTGTTACATACCTTCTGCGTATGTGAATTTCTCTCAGTATACTCGATAAAGCTTTTTCATAGTTGGGTATAACTGCTAAGGCACTGTCTTCCTGAGCGATTTTTTTTATCAACTGGAATATTTACATGAATTATTCATAAAATAATACAGTAGATAACACAGACTAATGATTCGATTTTATTAACTATGCTTACCGAAAGCCATTCATGTCGTACATCAATGATGTTAAGAAATACATCGCCATCTAAACTTACACCTGTAAATTGTCCTAAAGCGATTGTTCTGCCTATAAACAAAAACTTTACTTAAAATAACAAAAACAAATAAAGTATATTTTTTTATAAACATTTTATTTACCTTCTAAATTCGCCATAACTTTTGAATGTTGAGAAGCCAAAGAAACTAAACTTTGTAGCGCACCACGTATGTGGCTAATGTTCCATCCACTATCGTATTTTATCTAAAGACAGAAATTAAAGTTGATATTTCTAAAAAAATATAGGATAATATTTATAAATTGTTTTTCAACATTGTCATATTTTAGCAGAATAGGGAACATGCATCAATTTTTTTTTTTGTATCAAAATCAAAAGTATGATGCGTGAGAAAATCAACTGTAATATTAAAACTTTTCTCTTGTATTTTTTTCTCGTGATATAGTTACTTGAAGTTAGCATGCAGCAGCTCCCGCCGAAAACGCTCTATACAAAAAGGTCAACATTTGTGACGTCACTCATGTCACGTTTCAGTGCATTAGTATGGAGTTAGCCAAGAATTTTCAAATATCTCCCTAAATATTGCGTTTAAGTACATATGTGTCATACAAAATATTATTTCTTTTTTGATGTTCTATCCGACTGTTAAGTGCATTATATCCGAAAACGAAAAAAAAACGTTATTTTCCCTTGTGTGATAAAACTAAAGTAATACATTTTATTTTTTATTTTTCTGTTCCATCATGTTTTTATACGTGTCCGCAGCGATCAAGCTCAAATTTATCAAAATCGGTGACTTATGCATGTTCCCTATACAGATTGTAAACATAACATGAGTATTTATTTATAGCTTTTTTAAATTGTGATTCAAAGCTATAATATTGGCATGTATTTTGGTTTTACGAACTTCTTTTATACCATGAATTGAACAAAGGCTCTCTATGAGATTTTTCACTTGACCTCGTGTTGCAATAGTTGAATCATATTTTTCTTTAGCTATAAGACTGTTGTCGTGAATCCATTCACTGAAAACAAAAACGATTTAAGATTACAATCAATTACCTACAAGAAAACCTAAAAAATCACAAAAGTATTTTTTGTTCATTAATTAATTAATATGTTCATAGTATATTTTTTGAAAGGAACAAAAGGAGATGTCCCAACTTTGTCCCAGTTTCATTTTATTTAATTACTTTCACAATTAAAAAAAGGCAAATTACATTTTATTTAGGTATAGTATCAGTCAAGAATTGTTTTATATTTAGAAAAACAATTACAAATACATTAAGTTGTTTTCTGAAGTATTTTGTAAATAAAAAAATAAGTAAATAGTACTATCATGATAAAAAATTGTGATTTAAAAGCGTTTTAACTAAAAAATCCCACTTCTTAATGCAGAAAATAATTATTAATCTAATTCTAGAGTAAAATACCTACTCTGACATACTACTTTGATTAAGGCGCGATAGACTTTAATTTTTTGAGAATGGTGAGGCAAATGACATAGGCGCGATGGTACATGTCCTTTATTATCTTCTTGATAGGATAATATTTATTCAATTTGATCTTTGTCTATCATAATAACATAACATAATATTGAAGTGTGTCATCCATCAATCTGCTTGAATTTATGAGATTAAATATTTTTATTAAAATAATGGAAAATTCAGATATTAAAAAGTTGCTTGAAACTATGTTAATAATAAATAAACTAAAATAATTTGGGATTTCTTACATAACATTGTAAATAGCTTTTTTCTCTTCTACTTTTCTTTTCATCTCAGTTGCTTTTTCAAACTCAGACTTAAAATTTTGATATGCTTTTGCAAAATCAGGTTTGCTGCAAGAAAAGTTGCTTAAATGATTAAAAATAATACATAGTATTTCCACAGAATAGATATAAGTAAGTACTGTATTTCTTAACAAATACATACTTTTCTATACTATCAGTTTCAAATGGCAGTATAAAAAAAATAAAAAAACCGGTCAAGAGCGAGTCGGACTCGCGCACCGAGGGTTCCGTACCATCATAAATATATTTGGATATGTTACTTTAAGTACAGTCTTTAAAAAAGTAGGATAAACGGCAGACAGGTGGAAGGGCGAACAGGCGGACAGTTAATTTACAAATCTTAACCACAGCTACTTATGGTGACTGAAAAACGTTTCAGCCACTCCACATTGCAAACTGTTTATATTACTAAGTAGGAATTGATACTTCGTTTATTCGTACGGCAAATAGGTTAGGTAGGTAGGTAATTATATTAGAACCAGCCACCAATTATTATTGTAGTATTAGGTTGCGCCATCTCTTGACCGATAGTGGAACTATTTTTTTCTTAGGTCAACATTCTTAGGACAGCGCCATCTGTTGACTTGTAGTGAAACTAAAGAATTTTTGTTAGTTTTTTGAATTTCTAAAAAAGTGTGTTATATTGAGACATCGTTTTATTTTTCCTGTAATCTTTACATAAACTACTATCACATAGAATTATTTCAGATTTTACTCTTTGCAAACTTTGGAGATAAGGGGGGGAGAGACGGTATTTTTTTTTACATTTTTCATCATAAGTCAAAAACTATGCGGCCTAAAAAAAAGGAAAAAATGCTTTAAAATGTGCAAACAGCGCTCTTTCATATGATACCCCACATGCCTTAGTCACCTCACTTCAAATTTTTAAGACCCCTTTTCAGTCCCTGTTGTAAATTTTTTTTTATTTCTTTCTTATTTGCAAAATAGTTGGGCAAATGTCATCTTAAACTATTCCAAATTTCAAGTGGATGCCATTAGTAGTTCTCGAGATATCCAGCTGTGACAGACAGACAGACTGAGTCACACCATAAGGGTTCCTTTTTTACCATTTTGGTACGGAACCCTAATTAATAAAAAAAAAGTGACGATCTGCGTCAAAACCAGATATGGATATTTACACTCTTTCCATTAAATTGGGTCTCTCAACTCAAGTAATGACAAACAGGCATTTTTCCAAATGGTTATCTAGGGAGTGATTTTTTGAACACTCGAAAAATTTAATGATGTAGCTTAGACCGTCAAACTGAACAACTTTGTCTATGGGACCAATTTAATCAGAGCAAAAATATTAACAGGTGTTCCATAAAACTGACAAAGTCACTGAAAAGGCCAAAACAGCACAATATGCGGCCATTGAAACAACTAGACGGCAAGTGCCGAGTTGTTCGCCCAATTATTAAGAGACGTTTTCAAACCCAATGAACCACATGCCATGTTTTCAGATAAAGAAGCCGACGACATTTTGAACAGTGATCAACAGATGTCCTTACCATTACCACTCTGTACTCCTGCAGAGGTAAAAAAATACATAAAACAACTAAAGAAGAAAAAAGCACCAGGTTTTGATCTAATCACATCTGAAGTCCTGAATCATCTACCAAAAAAAGGAATCGTCCTGTTCACAATACTATTCAATGCGATTCTGAGGCTACACTATTAAATTTCCTGCTCATTTGGAAAGTTTCTATAATTAATATGATCGCTAAGCCATGAAAGTTTCTAACGGAGGTTGCTTCATGCAGGCCAAAAGGCGGGCACATCATGGAATGACAGAACAAATACACAGAGTGGCTCATATAATCCGCCAATCCTTGAAAAGAAAAGAATACTGTTCGGCTGTCTTCCTTGATGTGCAACAGGCATTTGACCGAGTTCGGCACAAGGGCTTTCTGTGTAAATTGAAAATATGCCTACCACATACAGCTTACACACTTCTGATCATTTCATTCAATCTTACCTGCAAAACCGGCTATTCCAGGTAAAGAACGGTGATTCTTTGTCTTTCTTATAACAAATAGAAGCTGGAGTACCACAGGGTTCTGTCCTCGGACCAGTTCTGTACATAATTTACACTGCAGACCTACCAACATCCAAAGACATCGTTACCGTAACATACGCAGACGACACTGCTATCTTGTCGTGCAACAAAAACCACATATCCGCATCTTTATTGCTTTAAAAGCACTTGAATGAAGTCGAACTATGGCATAAAAAGTGGCGAATCAGAGCTAGTTCTACAAAATCTGTTTACATTACCTTTACCCTTTGAAGAAACAACTATTCACTGGTAGCCTTCAATGGAAACTACCACAGGAAAATACCGTCACATACCTAGGCATGCATTTAGACAGAAGGCTTACCTGTCACGAACACATAAAAACAAGAGTGACCAAGCAAACCGAAAATTCAGTGAGATGGCTCAGCCAATAGGCTGCTGGGCAGACAGTCTGCACTTAGTTGGACTAATAAAATGATAATTTATAAATGTATACTCAAGCCTATATGGAACTATGGCAAAGAACACTGGGGATCCGCAAGTCACTTAAATATAGAGATACTACAAAGATTTTAAAATAAAGCTCTAAAAACGATTAGCGGTGCTACTTGGTTCACAAGAAACACTGAAATACATGAGTACCTACAGTTTCCAACAGTAAAGAGATAGAGAGATATACTAAAAGTTACAAACAAAGGCTTCAAAGCTATAAAAACCAACTAGCACTCTCACTGCTAGACAGTGGCACATCTAAATGTAGACTCAAGTGGAAACGAATAGCCTCAATATAGTAAATTTCACAAATAATAAGCAAACATGAGGTGAAACATCATAGGATGTGAATATGTTACCGGCAATGTATGAAATGCAGGCATTGTATACAATGCCTAGGCATTGTATACAATGCCTGGCCCTTTTAGGCAATGTATGAAATATAATGAATATTGATATCTATTTCACACATTACCTAGGCAGTGTATACAATGACTAGGCATTGTATAGAATGCCTGCTGGTCCACCGGCAATGTGTATAATAAAAAGATTTTCGAGAATAGATTCGAGGGGGGATCGAGGGGGGCTTGGGGAAAGCTCGAGGGGGGGGCTCGGGGAAAGCTCGAGGAGGGTTCGATGGGGGGCTCGAGGGGGGCTTGAGGGGGCTCAAGGGGGCTCGAGGGGGGCTCGAGGGGGCTCGAGGGGGGCTCGAGAAGGGCTCGAGGGGGCTCGAGGGGGGCTCTTTGAAATCGAACCTGTTTTACTCCTGTAGGTCCCGCGTATAGGTTAGAAATTTAAGGCGAGCGCGGAGCGCAGCGGAGCGTGAGCCTTAAATTTCGAGGTTACTTTTTTATAACAGACAACAGAAATTTGAGTTTGTAATCGAACCTGCTTCACTCCTGTAGGTCCGGCGTATAGGTTAGAAATTTAAGGCGAGCGCGGAGCGCAGCGGAGCGTGAGCTTTAAATTTCGAGGTTATTTTTTTATAACAGACAACAGAAATTTGAGTTTGTAATCGAACCTGCTTCACTCCTGTAGGTCCCGCGTATAGGTTAGAAATTTAAGGCGAGCGCGAAGCGCAGTGGAGCGAGATCCTTAAATTTCGAGGTTTTTTTTTATAACAGACATACGAAATATACTTATTTTACACATTGCCGGTGGACCAGCAGGCATTGTATACAATGCCTAGGCAAAGTATAAAATGAATTATATTTCATACATTGCCTGATCGTTTCAGGCATTGTATACAATGCCGGATTATACACATTGCCGGTAACAAATATACCCAAACTACTAAAAAGAAAACAAACAATCTGATTAAAGCTAATAGGATGATCGCAGATAGAAATGAATGTCCAAAAAAAAAAAAGAAAGGTGTTCCATAGAAAACGTAAATATCTATTGGATCAAAATGTCTGTATGAAACAGCTGATATTTTTTTTGCTCTAATTAAGTTGATCCCATTGACAAAGTTGTTCAGTTTTACAGTCTAAGCCACACCACAAAATTTGCCAACTGTTTTCAATTTCACCCTGTAGAAATGGAATGACATTTAACTTTATTCACATAATATTTAATTTGTGTAACTTAACACAGATATTTCAATAAACTTACACATATTCACTTCTACTCGTAGACTTGCTTCGAGGTATCTTGTCAACATAATTAGTAGGCATTTCACAAGCGTTTAAAACTTTCACAACTGTTTCACGAACATTATTACCATTTAATTGAATCTTAACTAATTTGAATTCACCTGTAAAAGAGCAGAGTTGATTTATATAATATCTTGGTGTGAACCCTTTTAAATTAACTAAAATGTAAAATAAGAGCCTGAGAGCTACATAAATAAACAAAAAATGATTTTGTGTTTTTAAAATTAAGTAACTACTTATATTTTCTTTATCACTAAATATTGGATTTATGAGAAACTTTGGTTTTAAGATTTGTCTCATTCTCAGGCAAACAGAGCAATATATGACATAAGAAATTAAGTATACAACCTTCAGGCATATTTTTCTGCCGTAAATAAAATGATAATTGAGGAACAGGCAAACATCGACTTGATTGTTGTGCTTCAAGCAGTGCACTCAGTTGCTGTAATGAATTTTCATTGATTTTCTGAAACACCACAAAAAATTTAGGTACCTATGCTTGAAGTTAAGTTTTGAGTGAACAACTTTGGGAGTGGTATAGAGTTACAAAGGGTTTATTTAACATTCTAAATGACTCACTCTCTGTTCTGGAAACTTTCCAAAAAGATCTGGATGGACACTGAAGTAAAATGGTCGAAGTGCTGTAGAAATTTCAGCTGAACTCAAATATCTACAAAACACTCCAGCACAGCTGCAATTCCTGTTAATAATTGAATAGAAATAAAATAGAAATATTTATTTGCTCATAAACATGGTATGATATCGAAAACAGATCTTAAGTAGCTGTAACATTGTTCAGCATGTTTTGCCAGTTGCCAGAGGCATGCAAAAATTGTATAATCTCCCATGTCAGGAATATCACATGGCAGGTTCTTGTATAAACATAAAGCACTGTTTTTGTATTTCAAAGGTAGATTATTATGGATAATAAGTTATAATATAAAATAAGTTATTCATAATGTCTAGCTCGTGTTTTCCAAATGTTGGGCAGGAGGATTGAATGGAACTGATGGAACAATAGGTAATTATAAGTCGTAAATTTAACATGACTTACTTGATATTAATTCTAGAGTACATTTTGTTGATATTTGGTAAAGAAGCTGGAAATGCACTATATTTTGTTAAAAAACATAATTTTATTTGATCATATAATTGGTTATCTGTCAGGAGTGTCAGGTCAGCTGGCTCAGCTGGCTGTCGCTGTCACTGTCATAATGTATTTAATGGTCCGAATCATAATACATACAATAATATACAGGTCCGAATCTAGATTGAACAGAACCTCGTTAAAATGAGGAAAACTATGAAAGTGAAAATAAGAAATAAGAAAAGCAATGACATGGAATGATTCACTTTTGTATGTTTACATAATATATGGTTGATTCTGAAAAGGTAGAAGAAGTAACCATTCGGTTGTAACTTAGAGCATGGGTTGTAAAATAGAAAATAGAAAGGTGCGGTTTGTGCAGGGTTACCATTTATATAAGGAAAAGAAACGTCTACGGAAAAGGATGCCTGTTGGATGCCTGTGTAAAGGGTTACCAATACTAAATTTTGAAAGTCCTGACAAAAAGCCGCACCCTGATTATCTAAAAAGAAACTATTTAGCGACCGGTTTCATTCCACATACATTGCTACTTTTCTTTGGTATGTTTTTTTTTAATCCAAAAAGAAGTAGCAATGGATCACTATCATCTGTGAACTGCAACCGGTCGCTAGGTGGTTTCTAATTAGATAATCAGCCCCCCGGACCTTTCTTATTGAAACTTAGAGCATATTATGCTCTAAGTATTGAAAGAAATAAAAGTCCGGACATATAATTTTTTCATTAAGACTGACTGAAAAATGATAATATCTTCCGCTATGTAATATTTTTGTTGGTGTGTTTACATTTTAAAGTACAAGATAAAATAAATTGTTCTTAGCAAAAAACAAAGCGATTTTTAGAAAAATTGGATGATTAGAAACTGTAAATCGTGTCGTATTTTTTTTTTGGGTAAGTACCTATAAGTACTGTTTATAATATATAGCGCTAAGTAGCCTAAGCTTCGTCCCGCAGGTGTGGGAGAAGCATAAGATGCCAAGATGGTGACCCTAACGGCCCTAACCCTAACGGCCCTAATATACAAGAATTGCTCGTTTAAAGGTATAAGATTCGCCTCTGCTAGGCCTACCTAGCTGATGCTGAGAGTTTCTAGCCGAGTGTCTATACAAAACACTCAGGAACCGTTCTTTCTAGTTTGTAACTTACTACTAATAACAATCAATGTCTCACTACGACCCGGCCACAGCCAACCGCAGCGGGCGGTCTTACAGCTGATAATTTTAGTAAGTATAATTTTATGTCGATAGATGGCGCTACTTCAACTAGGTAGATTTTTAAAAAAATATACAAAATATCAACGAAATAAGAACTAAGGAAGCCTAACTCCTAACAAATATTGCTTAAAAAATGGCACCTTCGCATATTCTGTAACACAAAAAGGTCGCAAACTCAACAATGAACTAGTAAAAACATACCTTATTACAATGTACGCATAATCGGTATTAGGTTGTATTCTAACGCATATCACCTTTTCTATTGGCTGGGGTTTGAACGCAGATCAAACATGATTGGATATTTGGCTCGCGCCGTGTCACTCATTGGGCCGTTGTCGTGCCTTTGTCATTGAAGCGAGGACGGTGTAATGTAGAATGCAGTCAGTACACCTAACCTGCTAAGATCACTACGGCCCGGCGCGGTGGGCGGCATCATAAAATTGTTTTATGAAATTAGTACATTATTATTTGTTAGATATAATGTTTGTTTTATTATGTAGACAGACGACTTGGTAAAGATCGCTCGAATACGCTGAATGTAAGTCGTCTGCAACTAGTCGCTCTGGAAAACTAAAAGAGACATAATGTCAGGAGTGGACGTCTTTCGGCTGTGATGATTTTATTGTTATTTTATTTTATGAAAATTATAAAATGATGATGTTAATGAATGATGATCATATTAATTGATAAGACACTTGATTTCAAGAAGGACTAAAATTAGGTAAGGTATTGAAATAAAATAGGTATGCTTAATAAAAGAGAATGTATTATGTAGAAATTTCTTTTTCATAACATGTAAGTACATAATATGGATAATTATTATTATCACATTGGCGAAAGCAACGCCTCAATACGTCTTTTAGAGGTGTGACTGCGTATTAATACGTTGCTTTATTTTTATTTTTCACATAAAAAAGCATGCTTTAATTGGCAGTACAAAATTCGTATAGCGACATCTTTTTAACCGACTTCAAAAAAGGAGGAGGTTCTCAGTTCGTCGAAATATATTTTTTTATAGCAGCGTATTCCACCAAGTCAAAATTTATTCTTGCCAAAAGTCTTTTTCAAATGCAGACTATTTTAATATGCTTATTGACCGGTGCGCGAATACCTAAGCTAGCAATATGTGAGACGGTGGATTGGAAGAGGTGGATCAACTCCGTAGCTAGCGCGATCGCCAGATTTGACACCTCTTGAGTTTTATTTGTGAGGTCATGTTAACAGTTGATGTTTAAAAATATTTGTGAAAGTGAAGCCGTAATGCGTTTGCGAATAATAGCCACTTTTGTACTTATTAAGTTGAATACAGGTGTGCTGCAAAGTGTTCGAGACAATCTAGTGCACAGTTGCTGGGCATGTATTGCTATTGGTGGTGGAAATATGGAGTAGCATCTTCGCAGCAGATCTCATATTGGGGTTTCAGCAGAACGATCCGCGAATCAAACTCCATATTAAAAAGCTGTTTTCAGAGCTACATAAAAATCATAGTTTCTGGAAATTGTCATTACTTTGTGTTCTGACGGTCTTGACCTTATGATGTCACTACTTGTGGTGCCGCTGCCTTCGGTGTTGCAATGTGAGTTCCCCATTTTTCGTTTATTCTATTTTAACCAGGGATTTTTTTACTTGTTTATCAAAGAGGATTGTGTGAATAGAATCGAAACTTTATAGGTACCTACCTAATCATCCCTTCACGGATTGGACAGAGTTTTTGTTACACTCTGTATAATGATAAAAAGCAAGGAGTTAACATCAGATTACTCGTTTTCTATGGATTGTATATTGCAGGACGCGCCATTTTTATAGCATTACAAAATTTTGATTTTAATTTTCCTTTTTTTCTGTTGTACTGAATTTCATGAGAGAGTTTTATTCTTTTTTGAAAATCTGTGATAGCAGTGAACGTGAAGATTTGACTCTGCCCCACAAAGTGACTGAACACTTGTTGCATAATAGCTACCATATATTGCATGTATACGCTCATAGATATTTCTAAATAACGAAAAATATTTTACTTACCAATGATATGATATGACCGTATTTGTTTTGATGCCTTCTATTGGTCTTTTACACCACTTGACCACACATGACGTCATTTTTTACCACTTTTTAATGATTTTTTTGTCGTTGCGCTAACGACTGTCACCGAGCGCATGACAGACATGACTAAACAGTGCTTCGGTTGTACTTTTTTAGCCCCGCCCACTCGGTTGTAGTTTGCGTGGTGCTATTTTTTGAGCAGAATTACACTTCCTTAGTATCTTTGTTCGTAGCAAAATATAGGGTCAGAGAAAAGTTTTTCGGAACACTCCAACATACAACCAACGCTCCTGCGCAACATACCACATAGGTACTTCACAAACTTAAGTTAAAAAGTAATTACGTTTCATCCTTTGCCTTTTTTTTTAAACCTACCTACTCAGGTGTTCTTTTTTATCTTTTTTATGTATCTACTACCATTTTTTATTACCTGCCTTTTGAAAACCGCTCATTCAACAATCACTGCGCGTCATCTGGATGGCGGCCTCTCCACTCGTCGTCATGACCGCGCAGTACTTACCGAATACGCTTGCCGCGCCGCCGCCCGCCGTTGCCGGTTGCGGCCGGGTCGTAGTGAGACATTGATTGTTATTAGTAGTGCAGTATTTAGTGGCATCAACCTTGCAAATCGTCAACAAAGGAAGCCGCTTGGCACAGGCGTACTTTGTGGTCATCTGAGCTGATTTAGCCCTGTACCCACGCGGTACCACCATGGTGGTAGCCAGGGGAGGGGGGAGAGGTGCCTTCTACCACGCTGTACTTTTACATCCATATCTCCATAAGTTTAGCAAATAGATCGTGTTTGGTATCGTTTTCATATAATTCAAGGACGAGGAATTCATTTCTGGAACAACTTTTACACTCGTTCATATAAAAAACAAAAGTTCTGCGCAAAAACAGAAAAATAATAAAACAAAAATCTTACAAAATCTATGCCTACAAATAAACTACGAGATTGTGCTTTATAAAAAAAATATGATTAAACAGCCCTGTTTATATAGAATATATAAACATCAACTTTTTCATACAAATTATATTTATAAATGTGTCAAAAAAAATATTTGCGCCGCGCGGCGGTATTTGGGCGCAGTATATTTGGATAGGATTTATCACTTATTGTTTAATAATGACACAAATTGGTCGTGTTTGGTATCGTTTCCGTATAATTCAAGGACGGAAAATTCATCTCTGCAACAACATTTTTACTCGTTCATAGAAAAAAATTAAGTTCAGTGCAAAAAAAGAAAAATAAGAAAAAAAAAACTTACAAAATCTATGTCTACAATTAAACCACGAGATTATGCTTTATAAAAAAATATGTTTAAGCAGCCTTATTTATCTTAAATATAAGGTCCTTCTTAAATAGTGCACATAATTTTAAGGGGTCAATGTACTCATGCATACAAACAACTTTTACTATGGTACCAACATTGAAATCGCGAAAAAAAATCTGCTGTTCCATACATTTTGATGTATTCGGTTTTAAATGTTCTATGGAACAGCAGATTTTTTTTCGCGATTTCAATGTTGGTACCATAGTAAAAGTTATATATGCATAATATATGCAAAGTTGAATACACTGACCCCTTAAAATTTTGTGCACTATTTAAGAAGGACCTTATATACAGGGTTATTTGTAAAACACCAACAACCTCGCAGGAGTAGATTACTAACATAATAAACAACAACATTTGTTCTACGACTTTTCCGAAAACAGCCAAAAAAATTCGACTTTTCATACAAAACTCGATCAGCTGTTCGGACATTTGTATGGAAAGTCGTTAATACCCAAAGTCGGGCAAAACTAGGTGTAGCCGATAGCTGTTGGCTAAAACTAGGTGAACCGATCTGCTTTACTCCTGTAGGTCCCGAATATAGGTTAGAAATTTAAATTTCGAGGTTAATTTTTTTTAACAGACAACATAAATAACTTTCTTAATACCTCATGCTACACCTAGTTTTAGCCGGCTACACCTAGTATTAGCCGCGAGCAAATCGAATACACCTAGTTTTAGCCAACAGCTATCGGCTACACCTAGTTTTAGCCTGCTAAAACTAGGTTTAGCCGCACTGCGGGTATTAGCCGTAACATATACACAAACTTTTCTATAGAAATTATATTTATAAATGTGTAAAAAAATCAGTAGCGCCGTGCTGCGGTATTTTGGTGCAGTATTTTTTTATTTGGACAAGGATTAGTATTGGTAGTCCCATAATTTTACTTTAAAAGAGAGTTGTCATAATATTAAAAAAAAAATTTTTTTACCTATTTTTAACAAATTTTATTGGCAGTTTCCGCTGCATCCACATCTGTGCACATAGTTTGGTGCACTTTATTTATATTTTTATACAATTGCACCTTCTTGCGAATTTTTGCTTACACTTACACCTTATTTACTCCATGCAAGTTGTGGTTGCTGGCGATAGGGCGGTCCACATAGGCTCCCATAAGCCATTATTTTTAGCCCAACCCCAGTCTGTAGAACATGGCAGGTTTTGGATTGGTTTTAAAAGTTGACTCCATACATTCCGTCCTGATAAATCGCTCGCAAAATTTTGGTTGCACAGGGCGTCTCTGGTTAGTGGAGATTCTCCAGCTGTCTGTCCTTTTTCGTGAATAGCACTTTTCTGCCTTGATTAATATCAAAGATGCATTCCAACATTTTCAACAATAACTTAAATCACAAAAGTCAATCACCAGTAACTTACTTGTCATACAAAGCAATGACGATTGTTTCTAATACTTATTGGCAAAGCCTGCTCCACATTTCCTTCTTTAGGGTATTTAAATCCTTCCGTTGCAATTGGATAAGCACCCCAAGCTTCGAAATTCTTCTTAAATATAATTTCTATAGAAAAGTTTTATGTGTATATATTTAAGATAAATAAGGCTGCTTAAACATATTTTTTTATAAAGCATAATCTCGTGGTTTAATTGTAGACGTAGATTTTGTAAGTTTTTTCTTATTTTTCTTTTTTGCACTGAACTTAATTTTTTTCTATGAACGAGTAATAATTTTGTAGTAGAAATGAATTCCCCGTCCTTGAATTATACGGAAACGATACAAAACACGACCAATTTGTGTCATTATTAAACAATAAGTGATAAATCCTATCCAAATATACTGCGCCCAAATACCGCCGCGCGGCGCAAATATTTTTTTTTGACACATTTATAAATATAATTTGTATAAAAAGTTGATGTTTATATATTCTATATAAACAGGGCTGCTTAATCATATTTTTTTTATAAAGCACAATCTCGTTGTTTATTTGTAGGCATAGATTTTGTAAGATTTTTGTTTTCTTATTTTTCTGTTTTTGCGCAGAACTTTTATTTTTTATATGAGTGTAAAAGTTGTTCCAGAAATGAATTCCTCATCCTTGAATTATATGAAAACGATACCAAACACGACCTATTTGCTAAACTTATGGAGATATGGATGTAAAAGTGCAGCGTGGTAGAAGGCACCTCTCCCCCCCACCCCTGGCTACCACCATGGTGGTACCACGTGGGTACAGGGCTAAATCAAATCAGCTCAGATGACCACAAAGAACGCCTGTGCCAAGCGGCTTCCTTTGTTGACGATTTGCAAGGTCCCCATACAAATGATGCCACTAAATACTGCACTATTAGTAGTAAGTTACAAACTAGAAAGAACGGTTCCCGAGTGTTTTGTATAGACACTCGGCTAGAAACTCTCAGCATCAGCTAGGTAGGCCTAGCAGAGGCGAATCTTATACCTTTAAACGAGCAATTCTTGTATATTTATTTATTTCTGTAATCTCGGAAACGGTTCAAACGATTTCGCTGAAATTTGGTATATGGGGGTTTTCGGGGATTTCGGGAGTTTCGGGGGTTACAATCGATCTAGATTAGTCTTACGTTTGGGAAAACGCGTGTTTTCGAGTTTTCATGCGTTTTTCTTTCGACGCAGAATATGGTCGCTAATTTCGTCCGGCCGGCCACTGTCCATCTGGTCCAGCGCAGCGGGTTAAGACGCGGATGGCAAGAAATGAGTGTTACGGGTTCGAATCCCGGTCGGTGACTTACTTTTGTTTTTTTTTGTATGTTCAAGTTTATATATTTTTTATTTTATTTTTTTGGACAAGTTTAAAAAATGTAGTTAATGTTTGAGATAACAATAAATAGTAATAAACGGGCAAACTCGGTCGCCCCAGATATTGTATACTTATTAGTCTATGGATTAAATGTCGAGTCCTGAATGCCTTAGCACCTGGAATATTTTTTTTTACCCTGTAGCTCTACAGGCAAGCAAGCATTCCTTCAAGGCGCCGCAATCTAGCAAACGTCCGATGCTGGCGATCGACATCACGCGACGAACGCGCAACGTTGCTCTACATCTCTTTTTAGTTAATTAAACATCTTTCATATTGACTTGTACTATTAGTTTTCTGTGATATTGTGTAAGTAGGCAGTATACGTATCTTACTTACAAAGTTATTTTCTCAATTACTTTTTTTTGAAGTGAAAACTTCTTTAGCGGCGTTGTACGCTTTTTAGGGTTCCGTACCAAAATGGTAAAAAAGGAACCCTTATGGTGTGACTCAGTCTATCTGTCTGTCACAGCTGGATATCTCGAGAACTACTAAAGGTATCAACTTGAAATTTGGAATGGTTTAAGATGACATTTGCCCAACTGTTTTGCAAATAAGAAATAAATAAAAAAATAAATATCTTTTTTTACAGCAGGGACTGAAAAGGGGTCTTAAAAATTTGAAGTGGGGCTACTAAGGCATGGTACCTAGGAGAGGTACCTAAGTACCTATAGTAGTACCTCTAGTACCTAAGTTGTTCACGTGACTTTATAAATGATTAAGTTATTATATCGCGGAAACAGAAGTCAGGAAGATATCGCTAAGTGTTATTAGTTGGAGGTTAATGTGTGTAAAATTAATAACAGGTGACCAGCGAAGTGGTTGTTGGCGGTTGAGATAAAATCTGAAGGCTGCGCGCGCGGCGCGGCGCTGTGACGCAACGTCAAGCGCAAGCGCAGACGCGGCAGCGCCGTGCACCCTCCAGGCAGGCCTGCTTGCCTGGCTTCATAATTGTTACACTGACGAGTTCAATAATTAAGCGATAAATATACCAGCGGTGCGGTGGCGAGAGGAGGGCGGCAGTCGAGCGGCGGCCGCGTCGCGCACCATACACCCGCGGAGTGATGGGCTCAAAGCTCGTTCGACATTTTTCTATCGGACGCCGTAGGAATCTCACCTGACTGGTTCCCGCGCAACGCTACGTTAGTGCGCCGCTCCGGTGAACCCTTTCGCTTGTAAATGTGCCGATATTTACATATGCGCGCTCGATCTCGAGTCGAACTTTCGATCAGCACCCGAGCCTCGAGTGGAGTCGGCGAGCTGGCAGCCGAGCGGCCGCCCCAGCGCTCTCAACTCCTGTACTACGTGAGATGAGCTACGTATGTTCTTAACCTTCCATTATAGCTTTAACCTCATTCCAGCTGAGACTGCTTCAAGATACGGTTCAGGTTGGTTTTATTTCCGGCATTCCTGTAGTCTATAAGGCTTACCAAAGTAACTCTTCCTAAATAAGTACAACATCTGCTAAGCGAGTAGGATTTTTGTTACTTCTAATGCAAGACGCAAAGTTAAAGCCTGTCTATCTTCTTAAATATTTAAATTAATTCCATATAATATAACCGTGAATACAATATATAGGTAAACAGTGTGCTCGAAATAAGCAGATACCGAGAAATCGGTCTCCGTTTTATAATGGGTGATAATAAAATAATGATGCGTAAGAGATATGTAAATTATTACCTTGTTCCAATTAAATCACTGGACGTCGATAACAGATGACGTTTTTGGCGAAGCTCTTATCGGCTTGCAGTCGTGAATTTGTAATAAACAAACGTCCATAAGTATGTTGTTCTCGAGACAACTATACCAATAGGTATACTATTATTATTTAAGTGATCACTAAAATATAAACAAAACAAGAGAAGGAAAACTCACTTGTTATTTAAAAAAAAATCCGTAGTTCCCATTAATGTCGTTATCTTCCCGTCTCTGAGAAACTTACGTGTTGAAATAACAAAGTCGTTTAAAACAGGTCTGGGTGTTTTATTTACAACTGAGGGTTTTCACAAACAGAAAATAAGTACTTCACATTCATGAAAATCTTGTAAAGCTCGTTATCTTTAAAGCACGAGAATGAGAGCTAATACAGATTGTTGCCGTGATAACTACCTACATGAGCAAGAAATATTATAGAACAAGTTGATTCGAGGAGTTTAGAGATTTCTTTCTTTGTAACTAACTACTGCTTCATTCTACTGATTGTTGTAATGTAATAATAGGGCAGAGTGCAAAATTAATCTAAATTAATTTACTAGTACCCAAGGGCGTCGCCAGCCCATGGCCAAGGGGGGGCAAGTTAATATTAAAGAGTATGAGAAAAATATGAATTGTAGGTACAGTCAAGAGGACCTAGTGAATTTATTCAAGTTTTGAGATGCGGCAGGATTTAACAGAAAAGCAAGTCAATTGCACGGCCTTAGGACTCTGGTTATTTGCAGTTGGCTACATTTTTAACCTCTAGGGGGGGGGGGGGGGGGGGGCAGCGGCCCCCCTGGCGACGCCCTTGCTAGTACCTACCAATGACCTTAAATAAATCGGAATACATTACATAGATGAAAACATCAGCTTTCGATTGATATTGAATTTTAAATTGAATTTTTGAAATTTTTGATTGCAGCATACGCAGCAAAGTATTTATCTCGAGCAAAAAATTATTATCTCGAGTTCCTCCGTGCTTCGGAAGGCACGTTGAGCTGTTGGTCCCGGGTGCATTTGCAGTCGTTAACACCCACCAATCCGCATTGGGCCCGCGTGGTGGGTTATCCTCCTTATCCATCCATAAGGAAGGCCTGTGCCCCAGCACAAATGGCTGATGTTGATTGATGTTGAAGTATTTATCTCAACAGGTGCTACCTAGAAAAAAAAGGCAAATGGATAACCGTTGCCGTACGGCCGCATGTACACAAGACAAGTACTTGTCTATTATAGCTTGCACTTTATTGGAAAATAGCGGAACATTACAGTAGAAGGTAAACACATGGTCTCGAGTTCCATAGTGGATTATGTTGAATGTTTCTATAGAAGAGGAATAGTTTTTCAACTATCAATTGATTTTGGTATGGCTTTTAACATTTTTTTAAACAGGAAGTTTATAAAAACAAATAGTACAGTCCTATAAAATCAACGAGTTAATTAAAAACTAATTAGATGTAAAGTAAATTTTGGTAACAACCACTATAACAGGAAACATACAGTAGGAGTAAAGATAGAAGTGAGAATAAGAAAATAAGAAGTGAGTAGTTAAAGTAACTATCCTTATCAAGTTCTGCTAGTATAGTCCATTACCTAGGTATCTTCCGTGGAAATGTTACCATAATCTTCACGTTTATCAGTTGGGTTTTGAAGATCGCAGGTTTTGGACCGTTTTCATCGAAAAACACTGTTTCTCATTTGCTGTAACCCTTGACCATACAAAGGTCCCGAAACCCACGAATTTTCCAATGAAAATCCAACGAATACGTAACATCGTAGAATACAAAGTTGTAAATAGGCATTGCCATAGTCTAGTTCCAAGTTCCAACGAATCGTAGCCTATGTTATGTACGCACGGCAGCACGGTAGGTTAAACAATTGAACTACGAACTCTTATTACGTACGGCATAAAGGCGGTCTCAAAGTCAACATGCAGTCTGACGTGCCGTCTATTGTACAAAAAATACATAGCACATTTTGAGAAAGAGATTTTCCCAGAAGGGCCAACTAATTCTCCAAGATAATTGAGAAAAGATTTTTCAAACAAAGAGCTATTTTTCACAAAGTTTAAACTTAAATACGAAAAAGGCTGATTGATAAAGTTTCCAAAACGAACGATAAAGAACAGCTTTTATAATATAATTAAGAATATAATTTCTCAACGTTTCCCTCTACCTATATACCTACCTACATTTAGTCCAACGCTTCTCCAAAGTAGAACGATTTCACCACACCTTCGAAATAAATACTCGTTTTCAGTGTCAATACGAGTAATTTCATTATTTGATTTCTATAAAACACCCCTTTACTATTCCTTCAAGTTTGGGCACAAGTAAAAGTCACATCATGACGCCAGATCTGGGGAAAAGGATAAATGCACTAACACTTCGAACCCCAATTTCATTAAGTTGGCGACCAATACTTATCAATCAGCCCTCGTTATAATGCGACATTTGGAAAAACGTTTTCCCGAAACATTTTTGGATTGTTGTGAATTTTCTCCAATTTCCAGCTTAAAAAACTTACAGTACATTTCACAATTAGTAATATTTGGGGTTTAAATATGAAATTGCCGTTTTGTGTAGAAAATTTGAAAGAACTTTTATGCACAAATGTTTAAACACTCAGCTGACTAATGCCACATGTATTAAGTGAAAAAAAAAATAGTATTGGCTAAGTTACAAGTCATATCTTCTAACGAAAAAAGGAATCACTTTTAAGATAGGTACTTTTTTAACGTTCAGGGAAATAACAGAAATATTTTTATTGCTGATAGTGGGCCGTTATGAACATAATTCGAAATAATAACAGTCAAGCAAAGACTTCTATGTGTATATATACACATAGAAATCTTTGCAGTCAAGTAATCGATGCATCTTTAACATCATAGAAGATTATGAGAGCCTCTGTGTGTGAGAAAAAAATCGGCAATTTCATACTTTAACCCTTATTATTTGGCAATCCTTATTTGTCACCTCCCAGCGTTGTTAGAAGTCGGTGCCGTCGGATTGGTAGGTAGCCAAGCGTGGTAAGCGGAAGGCCGTCTGCCATCACGGTCTGGTGGTTCTAATGGCGCCGCCTCTTTTCACGTAATCGACGGAATATTAAGCCTCTTATTTATTAATATTAAATAAAACACCTTTTTACGGATACTGACGCGGTTTTAGTAAAGGTTAAACGCGATTTAATATCCGTACGCGCAAAAATCTGACACTTACGGATTTTTAAATCCTCTAAGTCTAAACTAACTAAATTTTCTATTATTTGTTTCTTTTTAATTATTTTCTTTGAGCTAGAAGGATGTAATGTAATGTGATTTTCTTAAGAAAAATTATTTAATTAGCACTCATGAATTATTTTTTGATCTCACACTAAAGAGTTTAAATAAAAAAGTAATCAACGTTACAACTTTATGTTGTCATTTCGTTTGAACTACAAAATACTGGGTGTAACAAGACCTTCAACGAAGCCGAGGTCTACGTATTCTGCCCATCGTCAGGACCATTTCTGTTCAAAATTATTACTGAGAAACGATTTTAATTTTTGGTGTTAAAAAAGCATTGCATACTTTACCACGCAATGTAACGCGTACAACAGACCGCACCTGCGAGTGTATGCTACACAGCTGCGTGCGGCCGAGTTGAAAGGCAGCGTTTATGTGCGTGCTCATGAGATACATCGAGCGACGACGTTTTGAAGCCATTGTTTGTTACGAAATACTTAGAATTTTGATAATGTATCATTGGACAAAAAGTAGGCAATTACGAATAAAATAAGATTTCATAAAAGAATTAAAAAAAAATTGACTTTGACCTTCAATAACTTCGTAGCTATTGGTTTCCCAGGTATAGTCTAAAAGACAGAAATGATCCTGATGATGGGCGGAATATGTGGACTTCGGCTTCGTTGAAGGTCTTGTTACACCCGTTATACACCAGCGATTAAAATAAAGTTTCAAGGCTAGGTCTAATTTGATTTTTTTTTATTTCAATATAAGAACACAAACAAATTATGACAATAATTAATATGTATAAGTATCATTTAGTTGTATTATTAGTATACCTACCTAAAACATCAATGGCAAAACATAATACTTACTAAAATAAATGACTTTCCCTTATTTTTGATTTGTTCATTTAATTAAACTTTGGACTCGCCTGCACCTAAAGTTTACTTTAACAGGTAATGCATAATATTTTCAATTTCAGTTTCAATTCCATTAAAATAAATTTGTTCGAATGTTTCAAATTCAAATCTAATATATTACACAGTAAATAGGTTTCGATGAAATCGGGGACCTGTAGAAATAAGCAAATATATTATGAATTCGTTACGTTAAGTTTACCGCTCAAGGAGGGGACTACTACAAAGGAGTAATGTACTAAATCCAGGGTACCGCTCTCATACCCCTTGACAAATACTTATATTTAACTTTATTATTATTCCAACAAAATAGTTGCACTTCAATAATTGAACATTGAGAATAAGAAAATTGTGAGCAAAGGTGAAATCATCTCTAAAAGAGACCTCTCTCTCCTCCAGTCACCCTAAGACCCTAAAAGATTTTCATGTAAACGGTATAATGGTTTACTTATGATTTATGAAATAATGAATCTGTGATCACAATTGGATATCCTGAACGACTATCTACCACAGACCATACAACAAGTACTGCTATCTACCTAGGTATACTCTCATAGAACAAGTAGAACATAATATTTTTTCAACTTATTAGAATTTTGAGTCTTTGTTAAAATTGTCAATATGAGTATAATGTTGTATTTTGTAGAGCTGTTGTTATGCTAAATAAAAAATGTCTTTTGTCTCGTACTACCGATAATTTATAGACGTCAAATATACCTAATTTTATCGTTAAAAAACCGGCCAAGTGCGTGTCGGGCCACGCGCCATAGGGTTCCGTAGTTACCTTATACCACCTTATACCATACCATATTTAATACCACCTGTAATTTTTCGTCTGTAAAAATAACTTTGTTTTTCACAGTGTTGGTATGAATGACAAAGTTATATTTGCGGTTTTAGAAAATGTGCTATATCTCAAAAACTAATTACTATATCTCGTTCAAACCAATTTTGGTTGAAAGTTTTTATTAAGGTCTACAGCATATATTTTTTTTAGATTTTTCACTCTCTTATTTCAAAAGGGGGGGGGGGGACACACACATTTTACCACTTTGGCGGTAAATATCTTTCAAACGGTTGACTTTGAGAAAAAGTTGTCTTAGAAACCTTAATGTCATTTTTAAAGACCTATCTATAGACACCCAACACGTGTTGGTTTGAAGAAAAAAATTTTTTTCAGTTTCAGTTCCATGTATAGGGAGCTCCCCCTTAATCTTTTATTTTTCTTATTTTTGTATTAAATTCGTTAAGCGGTTAACAGATTTCATATACCTACCAAGTTTCAACTGTGTAGTCTTAATACTTTCGGAATAAAGTGGCTGTGACATACGGACAGACAGACAGACAGACAGACAGACATGACGAATCTATAAGGGTTCCGTTTTTTGCCATTTAGGCTACGGAACCCTAAAAACCCACACGTTGGGGTACCTACCCTCTTTGGAATGACCGCCATTTAAAATTTTACTTTTTAGGGTTCCGTACCAAAATGGTAAAAAAGGAACCCTTATGGTGTGACTCAGTCTGTCTGTCTGTCACAGCTGGATATCTCGAGAACTACTAATGGTATCAACTTGAAATTTGGAATAGTTTAAGATGACATTTGCCCAACTATTTTGCAAATAAGAAATAAATAAAAAAATAAATATATTTTTTACAGCAAGGCCTGAAAAGGGGTCTTAAAAAATTGAAGTGGGGCTACTAGGGCATGTGGGGTATCATATGAAAGAGCGCCGTTTGCACATTTTCAATCATTTTTTCTTTTTTTTCTAGACTGCATAGTTTTCGACTTATGATGAAAAATGTAAAAAAAATACCATTCCCCCCCCTTATCTCCGAAGTTTGCAAAGAGAAAAATCTGAAATAATTCTATGTAATAGCAGTTTATATAAAGATTACAGGAAAAATAAAACGATGTATCAATATGGCACACTTTTTTAGAAATTATCAAATTTCTAAAAAAGTTAACATTAGTTCCAATATCGGTTAAGAGATGGCGCTGACCTAAAAATGCAATACTAATTTTATTATTCTACTCTGTAGTGTGGTTTAATGGTGCAATTATGATGGTACGGAACCCTCGGTGCGCGAGTCCGACTCGCTTTTGACCGGTTTTTTATTTAGACGGCCCTGCCAAAAAACAATAGTTTATCCTGAACTAGAAGTCCTATAAAAAATAATAAAGGTAATAATATCACATAACAAGTAAAAAAAAACTTTGTGTAAACTTTCTAAACTTTCTTTAATGTGTCATAAAAAAAAACCTACCTCTAAAAAGCAAGAAATAATATTCGTAATAATAAAAACACGTCTATTGAAATCGGGTGGGGCTGGAGTACCTACAGATTCCTTTTTTTATTCTAAAAGCCCCACCCGACTTCAATAGACGTGTTTTTATTATTACGAATATTATTTCTTGCTTTTAGAGGTAGGTTTTTTGAAGTCGGTTTTTTGTTTTTTTTAAACAATTTTTTATTTTTTTCTTTTTAGTGTAGGTAGGTACCTTGTAAGTAAATTATTTAGGTAGTAAAATCGGCTCAGCCAAACGTGAGATAATCGCGAAGAAACATACATACATAAGGGTCAAACTGAAAACCTCCTTTTTTAAGTCGGTTAAAGAACTACACACATATCCCTCTTCCAAAAACAAAATTATCTTATTCAGTTCATAAACAAAGAAGTAATACGACCATTATCATCGAGGTAATTCACACAAAACCATACTATTTTCGTGCTTTTTTCAAGATTACTTGAAAAGTACTGAACCGATTTCCAAATTTAAAAAAATGGGACCAACTTGGGAGTTTACCTAATGTAATAACCATAGACATAGAAAAATTTTCGCTGCGCTCAAGAAGACCAACAAAGCGTGAAAAAGAGAAGTTAACATCACACGGACATGGTCTATGTAAAAAAGAGACAAAGGATCAAGTGACATGTGCCAATATTTTTTACAGTAAGAGCCCCTAGCGTCCCGCGTAACAAATGAGTAATCACAGTTTGTTTAAAATATTTTTTAATCTTAATTAGAATTTAAAATAAAGGTATCATGGAGCTATGGTGTCTTGTACTCTAAGTAATTGTGATGTAACAAAAAGAAACAATCCAAGTAATCACACTTTTCACAGGTAAATAAGATATTGCCACACATTTTTCTAAAACCAAATTTCGCTTCATTTATTCGTTTATCGACAAAGAAAACAGTATGGAACATAGGTTATTAATTTCCTTTGCCATAATATAGTCATATTTTATGAATCTAAGTCATATTTTACGTATCTCATATAAAATGTATGGATTCGTTTTCGGATCACCTGTTTATTGACTTTGTTGTTCTTTGACATTCTATTTCTATGGTAATAACGTTTAAATTATTTCAATCGGTCCAGCCGTTTTCGAGTAATCGGTGGACATACACAAAAAAAAACAAATATACAGGCGAACAGAGAACCTCCTCCTTTTTGGAAGTCGGTTAATTACTAAAGTCAATTTTAATCTGAAAGTGTCTATTTTTAGCTTTTCTTGCATATCTCAAAAATTAGGACATTAATGTAATTTTTTGTTTTATTCTAATACTCAGGGATATTACCTACAAAACGACATCAGAATTATTGCTCTAAGTTGCATATTTAGAAAGTTATTGTTGTTTGAATATGACCCTTACAAGCACTAAATGTGCATTAAAACCTGTTTTTATCATTTAATATCATTTGATTTCAGATAAAATTATCAACTTAATTTTAAAATGTATAGAATATTTTTAATTTTGCCTATTTTCGAAAATTACTTAACATTTTAATGGTTATTGGTCATATTCAAACGATAATAACTCTCAAAATATGTAACTCCGAGCAATGAATTTGATGTCATTTTGTAGAAAATATCCCAGTGTATTAGAATACTAATGCTTTTTTATATTAATCTCATAGTAAGGAATTTTATACAAGGAAGTTGATAGTTTGGTCGCATGTATGAAATAAATATAAATCAAGGAAAACTAATGAAATGGGTATAATAAATAACAAAATGTTATGCTTGAAAATAAATAAATAAGATGGATTATTAATAAATATGAGAATGTAACGTTATTTATCTGTATAGAGAAAAATACAACGTATACATGGTCTTCGTAACACCTTCTAAACATGAAAAAAAAAATATCTTTCGATCATCTATCTATATGATCGAAGATAATATCCAATAAAATTTCTACGCAACATTTGCCAAGTTTTATAAAAGAGATAGGAAAAAAACAGTGTTAATTATCCATGTGTAGCATCATTATACTATTTATCGAATTTCAACCTTGGAAAACTCGTTATGTTAAAATAATATTTAGCAGGAATAAGAATAAAATTTAAAGACAAGCGTACGAGCGAAAAAATATGCCAGTGAAAATTTGCGAATGACTTTGGTAGGTGATGTTTAGGAATTTACACTAAACAGTAATCGAAATAATAGGTGTTAAAGTATGAAATTGCCGATTTTTTTCTCACACACAGAGGCTCTCATATCTTCTAAGATGATTAATATGCTTCAGTTACTTACATGTTATTATTTCGAATTATGATCATGACTGCCAACAATCAGCAATAAAAAAAATCTGATTTTCTTTTCTGAACGTTAAAAAAAGAATTTTTCTACACACTTGCTCGTAAAGTGAGCCCTAATACATCGCTTTTAGGGCCATAAACCGAACTATAACAAACGCGTGCAATAATATATAAAACACTAGTTGGTTATAGAATGAACCCTACAAAGTTAAAAAGGTACCTTACTGCAAGTACTATGCGAGTAAACAGAGCATTTTCAATTTAACCGGGTAATACAGTTATTTTTTTAATAACAACAAAGAGGTTTTATGCTGCTGAAAATTCATTTGTATTTTTGGAACAAATAAATGTGTAGGTCCTTAATTAAGTCAAACAAATATTAATTATTATCAAATTATTCCTAATTTACAATATTTTGTTATAAAATATTAAAATATTTGCATTTTATCACTTAAATTTATAATTTTGAAGTAGGCTGTATGCTCACTAACCCCTTTGTTCGCAAAATATTCTTGCATTGAGCGTGTGAAAAAAACAAAAAAAAAACCTGCGCGCCTTTTCTCATCATGATTATTATTTTGTTTTTGTCATTACTTTGTTTTTTCCTCGCAAATGTGTTGAAAAACGTCGTATGAAACTCGTGAGCTCTTACTTATTGCACACTCGGCTGAGTTACGCCCTCGCCTGCGGCTCGGGCTGCAACCCACAGCCTTGTGTGCAATAAGCAAGCTAAGCTAACTTGTATCATAATGTACTATTAAACGTGACACCTTTTTTCGTTAGCAGAAATGGACACTTATATCGTTGTAGCTTAACCGATACTTATTTTATTAACTTAACACATATGGCATTAGTTTGCTGAATGTTTAAACATTTGTGCATACAAGTTTTAAAACATTGGCGTTCATTGTTATTAAATAAATTAAGAAAATGTTAGTGTGGAAAATGCAAATTCTTTAAAATTCTCCATAAACGGCAATTTCACAATTAAATCCCTGATATAAGAACCTAGCTTTACATAAAATTAGTTAAAACTATTTGATCATGGTTTTAAATTACCTTCTTCTTGAAAGTATTCCTCTGATAGCTGAAATAATTATGCGCATATAATTTGAGATTCGACTTATTCTGAACTATGAGGAAACAGACAATAATACCTATGTATATATAAAATTGAACATAGACTAATAATAGCTCAAAAGAACTTATTGTGATAAGACGATGATCAAATTTTCAGGCTAATTTCACGTAAACGTTTCTTTATAATATTTTTATAACTATTTCAGTTGTAAACGTCGGTCGAGCACAGACCTTAAGTACTTGTTGTATGGTCTGTGACGTCGAGCTTTTGATGAAAATGTAGACTGAAGGTCAACCTACGTGGGCGAATGACTTGTGCGTCGCCGATTTTCAAAGTGTCGCTCTCCGAGGTCCCGGGTTCATCCCCGACTTGGTCAATTTAGAAAATGAATTTTTCTATGTGATGTTGACCATTATTTGTTTATTTATTTAGGACGGTAGATGAAACTAAAATTACGCATTGGATTATTGAATGCTTTTTATATTAAGACACATGCACTTAAGTAGTAAAAAGCACTTAGGTACCATTTCAGTGGATGGATAAGACCAATTTGTCAAAATGAGTAAAACAAAACAAGTTTGATTTAATTAATACATTAGTACTAATTAATATACCTACTAGAAAAAAATCGACTGTTCACTACTCATTTTCTCAGGCGGGAACCGAACCTGCGACTTTTGGAAATCCGGTCCAATGTTCTTCCAATTGAAAAAATCTCAAAAATCAAAAGTTTCATTTATTTAATAATAATATTTTACTCTCATCACGTTTTGTTTGTATAATATTGTTTAAAAACAAACAGACGAAATAACTTAAATTGAATACTTATGTTATTAGTTTAGTAATGTCATAATAACTAAAAGTTGTTTATAATTGAACAATTAATTGAAATGCTTACTGCAATGCAACTACCTATTATATGAAATGGTTTATCTCAATTGTCAAGTGATATTATTTTGACCTTTTCATGTCAATATTACAAGTTGTCACCGCTACGTACTAACAACAATAAGTAAGTAAGTACTTACATGAAGTAGGTGGCTTATTTTCAATTCACATCATTGGTCATTATGCGAATTGGTCATTAGGCGTCGGAATGGTCTTTCGCATTCTGCTCTCAATAACTAATTAGTTATTGGGAGCACCTAATTAGTTTGAGAGCTATTGTAAGAGACCAAATTCAAGTACCTACCTACCTAATTACTTGAATTTGGTCACTTACAATGAATTTTCCTCTGTTTGGTTGGGCAATGTTAACTACCAAAATTAAACTTCCATGTTATATTTATTATTATTGTTATGTATTCTAAATTGGTTTATTAAATTATACAAAGTTATTTTTAGTTTATACAAAACCTCTGGTGGGGTTGATCAGACCATGAAACTGAACAACTTTCATTATGGGACCAACCTCGAAATCACGAAAAAAATCTGCTGTTCCATACAAAAGTACAATCCTACTTCATCAAAATGTATGAAACAGCTGATTTTTTTCGCGATTTCAAGGTTGGTCCCATAATAAAAGCTGTTCAATTTGATGGTCTGATCAACCCCACTAAAAATAACCTTGTATAACTTATTTTTCTTTAACACGGTTTAAAAACATTAATAAAGTTAACAACTTTGCCAGGATTCCAAAAACTTGACACGAACTAGTTTATTTATACGTTACATCGAGTAAAAAGCTCGCTACAATAATTTAAGCTGCGCTTGGTTAGCAACGGGCCTATTAATAAGATTAGTATGAACTCTGCCACGTGCCTCCTTCCGCGGCACCGACCTTCAACCTGACACGAACGATCAGCACATTCGACCGATGCAACCAGACCGTTGCGCATGCACCGATTATGCAGCAATATTAACTTTATGGGATGCACTTACGACTTATGTTCCTATTTGTACGAATGTAACACTAACCCCCAGATCCAATAAGCAATCCACAGATAGGGAACGCCTAATCCAGATTAGTTGCTAAGCAACTGTCGTTATTTTTTATTAATATCAACCGTTACATAGCCAAGGGCGTCGCCAAGGGTGGGCAGGGAGGGGCAGCTGTCCCCCCTAGAGGTTAAAAAATGTAGCCAACTGCAAAGAAACCAAAGTCCTAAGGCCGTGCAATTGACTTGCTTTCCCGATCCCGCATCTCAAAACTTGAATAAATTCACTAGGTGCTTGACCGTACCAACAGTTCATATTTTTCTCATCCTCTTTAATATTAACTTGCCCCCCCCCCCCCCCCATGGGCTGGCAGCGCCCTTGTACATAGCAACGGCCTACCCCAATCTGTGGATTGATTTATCGATGGGGGGGATTTGGGGGAATTCATCGCTTGAGGGTAGAATCACGGGTAGCTTCAGTCCCCCGTGACCACGGCAGCTGCAAAGTTGCCGAAACGTCGGGAAAACCAAAAATCAAAGCACCAACGAATTACCAAAGTACTTTCAATAAAACCGCGCTAGTATCCGTTAAAAATTGTCTTATTTCGGGGATTTGGGGGTTAAAACCATTTCAGAGTTGGTCCCATAGAAAATGTTGTTTAGTTTATGGTCCCTATCTACCATATTCGACTTCAGCGACTTTTTGTAACACATTGTGTAAATAAAACATCTCAATTCCAATTTCTGATAAGTTTCAAAACGTGAGTATAACATAAAACTGCATAATTTTTATTAGTACATAATCATATAATAAATTATTTGCCCATTATCTAATTTTAAACCTGCTTCATCATTAGGGTTCCGTACCCGAAGGGCCAACCGGAGCCTTATCCACGGTAAAGAAATGTATCAGTATTCTAATTTCTAACTCTACCTTAACTTAATTTCCAAATTCACGCTGTTTGTTTTGTGCCTTCGTAGTTCAAGTCTATTCCAGAACGTTGCAGACCTTAGAGTAAGACGCGCTTCTGTCCCAGATTGCAGACCATAGCTCGGTTTGTTTTGGATTGTCATAAACCTACCAATATCTCAATCACTATACCTAACATATCCTATTTGAGTTTGAGGAGTTCCCTTGGATTTCTTCGAAGTCCAAGGTCCAATGTCAATGAAATTAAAAGGACTCTATTTTTTTCGCTTCATAAACAAAGTAGTCAAGGTAGTTAACCTAAAATCATAATATTTTCAGGATCACTTGAAAACTACTGAACCGATTTGAAAAAAAAATGAGACCATATCGCAAGAAAACTCAATGTAACAAAAAAAGGTTTTTTAAGTCGGTTAAAAACTAGTCACTTTGCAACTTTACAGTTAGGTACGCAAAATTTCAGCCAAATTGACCAAACGGTTTTTTTTCGAACATTTTGTGTAGGGTCCTTTGGTGATAATGTTTAGTATTATGTACAATTTACTAACAAATATCAATATATTGATAAATCAGAATTTTTCTTTTAAATTCCCTCATTTTTCTATTACAAACCAACTTGATTTTGCGCTCAACGCGTAGCACAGGCACAGATAAAACCCGTCCCTTAGCCTTATTTGGAACGGAACCCTAAATATGCGAAGTCCGACACGCACTTGGCCGGTTTTTGTAGTGTCGAGTTGAATGAAAATCTTTTTTGGGTTAATATACTCCAAAACTCATAAAAGAAAAACTGTTTACCTAACTTACTCATTTTCATTTTTTTATTAAAATATATTTCGGCTGATTACGCGATTAAGCTATAATGAATTATGATTTTCAAGAAATTCCTTATAACAAGCTTATAGGCCTTCCACAATTTTTAGGGTTCCGTACTAAAATGATAAAATAGGAACCCTTATGGTGTGACTCAGTCTGTCTGTCTGTCTGTCACAGCTGGATATCTCGAGAACTACTAATGGTACCTATCATCTTGAAATTTGGAATAGTTTAAGATGACATTTGCCCAACTATTTTGCAAATGGGTCATTCTATTCTAGCATGAAAAATAAACAAAGTAACGAAAACTTTGTTTATTTTATACGAATGTATTAATTTTAATCAGGTTTATACAAAACATATAGAAAAACAGCTCAAAAATCAACAATTAATTAAATAAAAACAAAAAAATCATACACACAGAAATGACCAATATATCTACAGAAATTAATAAAAAAACATAATAAGAATTAATTTTCACTCGTTTTTATAACACAGATGAAAATGCAACGTATTTCTTATTAATAATAATAAAACTATATAGGAAGCAATTTTAAAATGTAGTCTACAAAAAATCTATCAAAATGTTCACAGAAATGATAGTCATTTCAGTGTACTATCAAAATCTACCAAAAGTATCAAACTATCAAAAGCTTCGAACATACAATTCAATTAGTCTTTTGTTATAATCAATTCGTTGTGTACATATTATTATTGTAGAATAGATATCAGCAGTTATTTTATTTTATTTTATTTATTTGGACAACCAACAAGTACATACACCCTCAGATGCTAAGAAGTACATTACATGTTTAATGATTAATGTTATTACAGTATATGGTACTTCAAATACAAATTATTAAATGTCATAAAACTTTTATTCTTTATGTGAGGTGTGACTGAATATTGTGTTTGATTTTAGAATAAGATGCATGATGTTTGAGTGTATGAATGAGTTCTGGTCATGATGATGATACATCTAAATGCATCATCATCATGATTTAGATTACCAGTTAACTCAACTGTAGCAGAATTTATAGCAGAATTTATGAAAATAAAAAGTAAAAAAAAAATTGAATGTAGATGCCAAATCTGGTAAGTATACTGTATTTATTTATTTAGCTATTTTTTCCAATTATAAAACAAAATTACCTATATGTTTCTAACAGTACTACTAAATATTGTCATTTCTGTATACAAAACTCTCCTTACATTCCGATTTAGGATGTCCGACAAGTCCGACCGCACGTCTTAGAGTTCAATGTTGAACTAATTTGACGTCTTTAGAGTTCAATGTTGTCCGAAACTTAGAAAATGGTATAGATCAGCTCAGAAAGTCTAAAAATATAATTTCTGTGTACTATCATACACAGAAATTACGGTACATAGAAATGATTAATGTAAGAATTCCACGTGATAGTGGCCAAATTTTGAGGTTATGTTTTCACAACATTGTATCTTTGTTTTTGAAAAAACAAAAGAGAACACACACTAACTGGCAAAATATTTTCATATGCCGTACTTATCTAATATTTTTCCAATTTGGAAATGACGCTCGAACTTTTTACAGACCAGAATTGAACACATAAACTAGATTTTTTTGTCTCAGTGAAAAAACAAAACACAAGCACAAAACAGTTGACATCGGAAAGGTCCAGTGTTGCTGAAATAGAAAAATCATAACCTCACAAGAAAGGATTAACACTTTTTTTGCTAAAACTTCCATTTACACAGGAATGACGACTAAATTCGAAACACATGTTTTCAAGTGTTTTACTGGAAAATTTGATATTGTGATATTTTTTTTTTGAAACATGGTGGGTTTAAAACATATTTCTCCGAAAACAAATCATATAGCATCAATTTTCAAAATTAAATATATATTTTTTTTTTCAGTTACAGGAAACCTCAATATTCGTTCTCTCTGTTCACTGTTCACGTTAACCTTTACGCTTTTCACATTTCACGTTTAATTTTTAACTTTTTCACTATTTCAATTTTTCACCTTTTCGCTTTTTCACTTTTTTACTTCACTTTTTCACCTTTTTACTCTTTCACTTCACTGTTTCACCTTTTCACTTTTTAATTTTTAGTCGTCATCGTCACATCGTAGCTTTGAAACTAAGAGACTTTCATATAAACGTTCATCCCCTATTTCATCCCGGGGGTGAATTTTCCAAAATGCTTTCTTAGTGCTCACCTAAACCATGAAAGGTATCTACCCTCTAAAAATGGTGTCTCTACTTTCAGCCGTTTTATGGCTCTAGGCGTATTTCAACAATCAATCAATCACCAATCAATCAATTTAGAGTTTTATATGTAAAGCCAGTGGTGTATATGTTAAGTATTTCATAAATTTTTATTTGCTTTGATCTGTGAATGTGGCGGTATAGTCGGTCATAGGATGGATGATCAAAATTTTATGCCTTGAGTTCATCCAAGCTTTTAAAGTTAAAAGCATGTTTAGTGGGTTGGTCAGCATTTTGACCGATTTAAACAAAGAAGGTTGTCAAAATAATGATCGAATTCCCAAGCATGTTTGTCTTCTTTGCTAACACAATTTTACTGATACTGCATCCATCATTGACCTGTAGCCCGTTGTCAAGGTTTCAATTAATCCTTTTCTGTGACGTAACCTTCATAATGTGACATCTACTTTATAACCTGACCTCGTGAAACTTTTAGTAGACCACTTAAAATGTTCTGCGGTTTATTTAATAGAGTAATTATTGTGGAATTAAGCTTTTTCCGCACTGAACCAGAGGTAAACTAGTAGCTCTGTGAACTGTAGACCTAGCGTTTGGACATTTTTGAACAATTTTCAAAAGGACTGAAATGTTTTTTTTTTTAATTTTGACAAATCTGGCCCCCTAGCCAAAGTAACATTTGCAAATCTTCGTTATCGCTTCGCTTTCGAAACATGTATGGGATTGACATAAGGTTTCGTTAACTATCGATCTTTAAAACGTCAAATCCATACATTTTTCGGAGCGAAGTGATAGCGAAAATTTGTTAATATGACATTGGCTACAGGCTCTGAATCGACAAAATAATCTATATTATTATAATTATCGAAACTAATAGGTTGAGTAATGCGACAGAGGAGAACAGACATACAGCTGGACAGCGGGATGGACATACGAAAGCATTTATGCCCAAGTCAAAACGGAGACGCTTCGCTCGCGTTTCGCTTTCGCTCGGTCAATAAAATGCTGTAAAATCAGCAAAACTATGCGCAAAGAGAATTAGAAAACATTACATATGAAAAAAAGAAAATGTGGATAGTCAAATGAATAAAATAACGTGTAGGTAATGAGATGCTGTCTTCCTCGTTAATTTGTAGATTCTTTTTCGTTTTCTACTTATGTCATAAATACATAACTTTAATTTTAGGGTTAAAATAAAAATATGTAAAAACTTTTAACTTTATAACATTGTAAGTATCTTTTACAAACTTTTATTAGATATTTCAGTATTTAATGTTAGTCCTGTTCCAGGAAATTTTACGGAAACAATTTGCTTCTTCCATGAAACCACTTATATTTCCGTATAATTTCCTGGAAAGAGAAGAGACTAATACGTTCTCATGCGTAAATCACCAGTCAGGATTTGTCATTGACCGACACGCGACATAACTCAGCTGAAAAATGACGGCGTCAATTAGATGGTTAACAAGACAAAGTAGTAGAAAAAGATTCACTTTCGTTAATGACCCATAAATAATTACTTTTAATCAGGGTTAGATACATTTATTAAAAAAACTAGTGGCTGCCCGCGACTTCGTCTGCCTGGAAAGGTTTTTTCTATCCCTTGGGAACAATACTTTTTCGGGATGATTCCCCCGCGTGGTTCCCTTTCCCGAGGGAATATAGGGATAAAAAGTATCCTATGTTTTAATCTAGGCTATCTACTATCTATCCAAATTTCAACCAAATCCGTTAGTAGTTTTTACGTGATTGAGGAACAAACATCCAAACCCACAAACTTTCACATTTATAATATTAGTAGGATTAAGCAAGGTAGTAAGTAAGGATATTAAAAAAAAAGAAAAAAAAAATTTATCAAAAATGAGATCCACTTATTTTCAAATGCTTGTTTTGTATTTTTTAATAATGTTTTATCTACTAGCTGTAGTATAGCAATAACAGGTACCATTCGAGTTTCGTTCGTAACAAATGACTCTTTATAAATAACAAAACAACAATTGACATTGGTTTCGTAACATAATCTACTTAGCTAAATTATTGCTACATGAAAACAAAAAGCCTACCTAACCATTATTATCATTGTGTTCTTAATAATGTTTTGTGTATTTTCTCAATATTTCAAATTATAAATGACAATATAACGTAAACGTTCCCATGCGTACACCAGTCACCAGACAGGATTCGGCGCAGCCGTCACGCGAGATCGCGCAGCTAGACAATGATGGCGTCAATTAGACCGAGTGCCGCGTGAACCCAACGGGAGAGGCGTAATCTACCCAAGTATTCCTGACTGTCGTTCATCTAATTTAAGGATGCCACTGTTTTCTCCGGTCATGGAGGAGTCTTACATCAAGGTTATTTTTTGAGGAGCAACATCTTGCAACACGGTAAACACCAAGTAACATTCGACAACTTTTGCGGCAATACGGCAAGATGACTTTTTGTTTCCCATTGTTGCCTGCCAACATTTAGAATCATTGCTTAGTCCAATCAATATTGTTTCAGTATATTCACTTCCTAAGCACCCTGAACAAGTTTCAGGAGAAATCGCTTAGGTAAATAATCGCTTAGGAAGGAAATCGCACCCCCTTTTGGGTCATTTATTGACTGAACTAACTCTCCAAAATGTTACTACGGTGTGCGCCATAAAAGACAAACTTTTCTGCACATCACTATTATAACAAAAACTGATGTCAAAAATACAACTTGTCTTTTCTCATTGTATGCCCAGCCCAGCAATGAGCGTCATGTGAGTGCCATGATGATGATGATGATGAAGTATCGTCAGCATTCAACGTTTAAATGAACTAGCTCCATTATTAGTGCGGCGGTAATCTTATAAAAGACGCTTAGAAAACACTTTTCGTACAAGTCATCTCGGAAATATGAAAAAGTGGTATCGATGCATTCAGTACGATGCCCTGATCACAAATATATAAGATGACAAGTGCGAAAGTGGTGGGGGTAGAAACTGTGACGTCATAAAGTTTTCAGTACAAAGAAAGTTTTTTTTCATACCATGTGGTATATCAAATGAAAGGGCTTTGTGAGTAGATTGCGAATATATAACACACTATAACATTTTCACTACTTGGTCTAACAAATTATTAGCAAACGTCGAAAAGTTTCGCAATTCAGAGACGCCATTGAACAGGTCTAGATTGGAAACGACTGAATTGATTTTTACAAAATACATAACAATAACTCTGCACATACTCTTTTCGAATGTATAAAGGTAATTGGCCAAAGATATTTAAAAATAATAAAAGTACAACAGTTTTAATAACAGCATAATTTTCTGCTTTTTCTAAATGTTCAATGGCGACTCTGAATTGCGAAATTTTTCGACGTTTGCTAATAATTTGTTAGACTAAGTAGGGAAAATTTTATAGTGTGTTATATATATTCGTAATCTACTCACAAAGCCCTTTCATTTGATATACCACATGGTATGAAAAAAAAACTTCTTTGTACTGAAAACTTTATGACGTCACAGTTTCTACCCCCACCATTTTCGCGCTTGTCATCTTATATATTTGTGATCAGGGCATCGTACTGAATGCATCGATACCACATTTTCGTATTTCCGAGATGACTTGTGCGAAAACTAACCTCAAACCTTGTTTAACCGCCCTACTATATTGAAATAAATTAAAACACGTTGTTAAGAACATAATACGCTTTCCAACAGTAATTTACATGTAATAATTGAAGTAGACCCGATATCCAATGCCGATGCCCGGCATCACCAGGCAGCCATGCCCAGGGCTATTCTATTCACTAGTGTAAAGATGTGAATCATTAGTACTGTAAAATTTACTCCAAAAAATTTTAACACTTGCTGTTATTGAGAGAGCAACAATGTAATTAACCGAACTTAAATTATTTTCCAGTCTGAATAAGAATTTAACTAAAGGTTTCCTTGTTATGACAATTTAAGTAACAGCCCTAATCTAATTGAGCATTTGAACGGTGCGTGCCCGCTAATGGACTAATTACGTATATGAGATGTGAAGTGGTGAGTCAAAGCAGGACGCGGCCGTGGGTGGTAGACGGCATGGCTCCGAGCTCTGACATAGTTTGTTATTGTCATTTCGACTCACGTTTATTGACTTCTTGAAAACTGTTTGAACAAATCCTACAAGATTTTACGACTTAGCCTTACGTACACAGAAGACTTACAAGTTGAAAAAATCATGAGAGCGGTCACAGAAGCCAAAACATTGGAAGGGTCAAAAGTACCTAGATGTAACGATTAAGCTCAACTCTCCTAAATGTTGACAATTTTTGCTCATAATAAATTAGAATGAAAAATAAAAAACGTTTAAGTTTATCAAATTTCAATCAAAACTAACGTTATTAGACGTATCCAAATTGTATATTCTGAACGGAACAGGTATAAATGGTGTTTCTAACTTTCGCTGCGAACGCCTCGCGTATAACGGCCCGCGGAGACACGCGCCATAAAAATATATAAAGTAAGAAGAAAAAAAACAAGAACAAGAAGTTGGTTATTTGCGCGTAACGGCTTCGGTAGCATTTCGCTGCACGGTAGCAATCTCTGTAATTTCCACTTGATCGCATGCTTAAAATAATTAGGAACGGAATTTGTAAACGCCTCACTCGATGATGACTTTTACGAATTGCTTGACTTTTTTTACGAGTGAAGCTGATATACTGTTGCCAATTGCTATTAATTTAATATCAAGCACGTGATGAGTATTATTCACAACTTTTAGAAAGGAAAGAATGTTCCGTATCGCGGTTTGAAATAAAACTTCGATCGTAAACAGGTAGCGGAGTTTATCTTGCAAATATATTATCCTATATTTGGGTGTGTGTAGGTATTATTTTTTTATATTTCTTTATTACACAGTTTTGATTGCCGTGACAATAGCAGTTAATTGTTTGATTTACAGTGATTTGGTAGTTTCAGTTGACAAATAAATCTACAGACTTGTTTTGATAACTCTGCTGGTCAAATTATTATGGTACCTATCTCCAGAGATTTGATTGTCGCACAAGTATACCTAAATATAAAAAAACTTTTTGTCTAGTCTAAATCTCTTAAAACCGATTCATGGGTCTTGGTGGTTGTGGTATTTTTGGTTCTGATTTTATTCACATCAAGTTTTTCTTAGCATTTACTTAGGCGTAGACTTACGTTACTTAGGCGCAGTAACGTTTTTCATATTGCGCTATTTTTTTATTTATCATTATATTATAACATAATATTGTACGCTACTGGTAATAAATACTTTTACGCAAAAATAAAACAAGAGACTGTCAAAACTAGCGTCTGTTTTAGTTATCCTATATAAAAGATCTGTACGCACGGCCGGTAAAAAAAATATGACACAGTTTAGACGGTACCATCTGTTTGGAGCACGTGCGTTCTTCTAATCAACACATCAGCACCTGCCGATAGACCTTTCTATCATTGTTCGCTGGCCGACTCATCGCGCAGACTCGCCATCTATGAAACCATTTATCTCAGCAATATTTATCTTACATTTCTGTTATTGTTATACTTTTGAAGCAGGTGCGGGTGGAGAATAAAAACACGCTCACAGTTATCTCGTTTCACTTGAATAATGAAGCATCAATATGTATTATTGCACTATGATACGGAGTGAAACAAAAGCATAGAACGTTTATTTTTTAAATTTTGATAAAGTTATAGTCGATTTAAAGATTTGGGTTTTAGTTGTGAGCCTAGGCGACCGACATCCAGGGATCTACTTACATATTTTAACTAAACGTAAAAGCAATATTATTATAGTCGACATGCATTATTAAATTCATAACAGAATTCATTTCACAATTCCATTATCACGTTAACACCATCGCTACTGCATCGGAATCCATCCATTCAAATTATAAATAAGTGAAATTGGGTCTCTCTACTATAATTTGGTCTACTTGTGGGTTTAGTAAGCTTTAGCTTGCGTTACTCACAGCTCTATTATACCTTTGTGGGATAAAAGAGTGATTTGTAGAGATAACCAAACTTTAATTTTTTGCTAATCGTTTAACGGTTAGGGTTTCTATGACTAATGTGAGATAACGCCAAGGTTACAAACCTTAATAATAATACAATATTCGGCACTTCTTTGACAAGCTAATGACGATTCATACATACAGAAACGGAAGTGTATTCTAACGATCTTCGATCATTAGAGCTAGCCCGAGATTTAAGTTTTTTAACGCGTTTTTTCTAATTAGTTAACTAATATAGAGTCAGTTTTGTTAACGACTTATTTATTGTTTTTATAATTTGAAGCTCATTAAGCCTGCAATATTCGAGGAAATTCCTAACATCATTACATAACAATTATGTTGAAGCGGAACAAATTCAATATATTTTCTATAGAGATTTTTTTAAATATTAATTATATTCGTTTTACTTAACATAATTCAGATTAGTAAAAGGTTAAGATAATTAATATAGTAGAAAAAATACTAGAAAAAATCGACTCACCCGTATCACCTCAGACTGGATATTTGAGGTGCTACGGATTTAGGTTGTGTGAAAAAATTTAAAAAAAATTAAGTCACTTCTACTTCACAAATGTACGAAAGCAACAGCAGAATGGAGATTATGAAATGAAATGAAAAAAATCTTTATTCAAATAAGCTCACATAATGAGCGTTTTTAAATCGTCAAATAATTTTTTTGCCCTACCACCCATTATGACGTCTTTTAGCTGACAAGAAAAACGGGCGCAAAAAACTTACCAGCTTTATCAAATGGAACGATATTTACAAATATGTATATCGTTTCCAGACTTTAACAAAGATTAACAAATAAATAAAATTTAATTAGATCATTACTTAATGAATTACAAATTTTCTTAATCAATTTACAGGCTTCAAGCTAAATTCAAAGTTTGAAGTTATTATTCAGTCTAGGCTGTTACAAGAGACAAAAAAAAAAAACTTTACAATTCTATATGCGTTAAGATAGGTAGTCAGAAGCAGACCCATTCCCACTGGCAGCACCCGTTCACGAGCATGACGCATGAACCAGCCATCGCTTCGCTCAACCATATTTGAGGGAACGTAACGACCCGCCTCACGCGACACCACCGCAGAAATGATTAAAGAGGGCATGACATACTAAGGCTACCCATGTTAAGGCATCGAATTGAAAACTAATATCCAAAAGCTTTTCATAGGCAATATTTATGTATTTTATATTTTACTTTCCATAGTCAGCACTTATGAATTTTATAATACACAAATACTGACTATACCTTACAAATACTGATTATACCTTAGCCACCACCTGCCACAACCACAACAACCGAAAATTCTGAAACTTTTTTCTTCTATTACTAAGGGAGCTTATTCCTATCTATAAAAAAATATTCAGCCAATTTGATTTTTTTCAGACATTCCCCGTTACGCGTCTTCGTAGCAATCGTAGCACTTCGTAGCATTTTTTCTAAAAACTGCTACGAAATAGTTTTACGACTCGTGTTCCTTTGATTGGTTGCTTATTATGTTAATTAAAGCCAATTTGAACTGATCTTCAGTATTTAAGTTTTAAAAACAATAAATTGTACTTTTTAAAAATAATGAATAAATATTATGTGATTATAAAGACTGTATTAGTGCAAAAATTAGGCCTGCAACTTTGTATTGGAGTTTCATTGTAGTTTGTGAAAAATGAATTGTCTTATATTTGTTGAAGATCCACGCTAACAGAGCTTTTTAATTTATTTACCTAAGTATATAGGGTTTACCTATATAGGGTGAAGTGAAATCGAAGTCATTAGTAATCTTTTAAACTTATAATCTAACCGTGATATTCATAACTTTAGCACAAAAATATCTTAAATCTAAGTGATTAAAATTCAAGGTGAAGTCAACTTAAAAATATCACAAGAAGTCATAAGAAGATTACTGATACTAAAAACATGAAAAATCGTCACTTTCATGTTTTTAGCATCAGTAAATCTTTACTTATAAGTTCTTGTAATTTTTTTTTATGTTTATTTCACCTTGAATTTTAATCATTGTTTTGTCCTTAAGTTATCAATATCGAGAAGATTCATAGTTAAGATTGCAAATGACTTCGATTGCACCCTGTAGACACAAGGAAAAATTATTTATTTTTATTTTATTTAATGGCACATCTACATGTGTGTTTCTACATTTACATATCACATCTAGGGTACCTAGATGTGATGATCAGTTTGTTGTTTCTAGAATTCTCAAATATTTGATGAAGACTATGTCTGATCGCCCCACTGCTTAGCATATTCAGATGGTATCAACGGACATGTGAGACACAAGATAAGCTGTTTTTTTGGTTTCCCAACTATCATTAGTGAAATGACAATCGGTGTGGTCGGTGTGTTCCCCCGGGAGCGGGGTGGGCGGCAGGGGGGCGCGAGGGCGGGGGGCGGGGCCGGCCCGCCCGGGGTGGCATGGCGGCTGGCGGGGCCGACGCCGCCGCGTCTGGCGCGTGCTCGGCGCGCTCATTCCGCCCGCGAGCGCCGCTCCGCGAGCACGCCATGCTCGACTCCGTATCACAGTGCACACGCCGCGCGCGCGACCACTCCCGCGCACATGCAAGCGCTAGTGATGTTACCAGACTCTGTTGTTATGTGCCATCGGTTCGTTCGTGAACGAGTGCAGTTCTATCTGTTCCCGAAGCGCTGAACGATCGCTCGCGAGGATATCTCCGATTTTGCGTGCCCGTTGACGTTGGATGCGTTAAAATTTCGGGTGAGTGAGAGAGGCGAGCGGTCGTGCGCCCGAGGCCGGTTTGACCGCATTATTTTCGAAATACGTACGCCGCAATCCGGTCGACCGCGCTAGAACGATCAAAACATTATAACAACAACATAAATTCGTCGACTTTACTACATACATATCTGGCTACATATAGTGCCTCAGTGGTCAATTCGTTTTCCGTGATGGAATCGTTAGTTTAATGAAGTTTTTCTAATTTTCCAGAAAATGTAAAATTGTTAGTGTTGTATTGGTAGTGTGTAGTGTAGTGCTTTGCGTGGAGTAGGCCCTATCAGTAGGTGCCATATAATAGTAATGTTTACAAAAGCTCGCGCGAAGAGGCGCGACTATGAACGCATGCCGTTGATGTCTTTTACTGAATGCTTTTGGAAAGTGTTTGATCGTTAAATCTGTATTTGCATTTGATGTTTATGTAACACATACAACTTGTGTGGATTTTATAATTTGTTTTGATTAAGATAATACACAAATTCTAGTTTGGTTGAATGTTAATATTTTTGAATTATTTTGGTGCGTATAGATTTCCAAATGATTCCCCTTTTATTAGTATTTTATTCTTAAGTATGCGATCGCATTTTTTTACTCTAAATGTAATATCTTTAAAAATAGATTGATAGATACTTTAACAATTTTAGGCTGTATTGTAACATTATGAATTGTAGGTGTAGTCTACAATCAATTCTGTACAAAATTTGCAGATTGTGCGGCTGATAATATAATGAAATGTCATTATAAGTACCTATCTATTACCTATCCAAGAGGCAATACCTATATATATATATATATATATTATTATTATTTTTTCTTTATACTATGTATGTAGAGTTAGGTCAAGTAGGAACTTGTGTTCCTGGAATATCAAATTGGCTAACTTTACATGAAGCTAAAATGCTTTTATAAATTAATTAGGTATTTAGAACACCTACATAATATATAATTTAATTGATTTTTGAAATGTTAGTAACGACATATTTACATACTCATGTTTCTTAACTTTGAAGACAGTAATGAGATATTTGTATTTTAAAAAAATTAGATATCTAAAACCCTAATTCCTATCCCAAACCGGTAGGCCTATCTATCAGTAGATGTCATGTGGGAGACATGTTGATTCTTTCCAATTCCTATTTCTGTCAATTTATAGTCTTCTTCTTCTTATCGAATGAGGATTAGTGGCCACTTCTGGTGTTAGAGTTTATCAAGCCGCCTGTAAGGCCTCTAACTTGGCTTAACGACTGTTATCAGATGACAACAGCCGGGACCGACGGTTTAACGAGTCCTCCGAAGCACGGAAGCGCTCAGTTGTAATGCCACTTTAACGGTCACCCATCCGATACCTGACCGGACCGAGCGTTGCTTAACAAACGTGATCGAGTACGATCAGTCTGTCAAATTATAGTCAATTTATAGTGTAGCGTACTTATTAAAAATATGTTTTTTTTGTTGTATTTTAACATATTTTCTTTCACTACAGATATAAATCGTTGCTTTTGAAGTTATTTCTTGTCACATAATAGTTATAAATAGCCCAAAGGATTTTTAGGGAGGGGGTTAAGAATACCTAACTGTCAAACTTGGAATATTAAATAATCCCTCAACATTATTTTTGGTCAGTATTGCGATAGTCGTTGACAAGGCAAGTCGATAGAAATTTGATTAGTTCTAGAAATAATTTTTAGAAATAATATTAAACTATAAGTAATAGGAGAAAAATTTCAAATTTTACACCATATACTGGCGTAAGTACGTGTAAAGGAAAATTTTCTTTAATCTTTTTATGTTGTCTCTATGCGTAAAATGCTATATTTATTTTTAATAAAATTAGCTTTTTATTTATATTAGTTTACGAAATTAGCAGCTGCTTGGTAGGTATACTCAATAGGTATATTAATTAATTCGTAATCTGTCAAGAAACCACTAACTGGAAACAACCGCAATGTATTTTAATATAATTAATAGGGTTACTTGTAAGCATTATTTGAATTTTATTAAGAAAAAGTTGCATTAGTAAATTCATAACCCATTCAAAATTAAGTCGTTGACCGGCAACGAAATAAGAACTTACATATCGGATTATTACTTATATAATTATTTATCTTGGTTGCATGAAACTAGATGCATAGTTGTTACGATGTGTAACAAGGATTGTTATCCAAGTATATACAATGTGCTCTGGTGCATTCATTAGAAATATCGAGTGATAAACTATGTGCCGGTTTGAATACAGTGATGGCCTTTGTGGGCTAATAATATTACATTTAACACAATACACGAGTATAGGGAATTCTAGTAAAAATGTTGTCGCAATCATAGGTTTAGGTCGCAAAGCGATCATTGCTCGGAAAGTATAGTGTTTACTATTATTGTAATCTGACTGATAAGAAACGAATGTGACGTGAATGAATGATATTACAACATCACTTTATCAACATCTGCTTGCAACTGTCATACGGGTGAAAGGAAGATTTTATAACCGTTATCGTAAACTAGTTTCTTATTCAGGAGCTTTATTTAGATTTTATTTATTTACTAGCGGCCGCCCGCGACTTCGTCTGCGTGAAAAGGTCTTTTGCTATCCCTCGGGAACATTACTTTTTTTCTGGATGAAAGGTACCCTATGTCCTTCTCTGTACCCCTGACAACGTGTATGCAAAATTTCATAGTGATCGGTTCAGAAGTAAGGACGTGAAGGCGTAACAAACAAACAAACAAACAAACAAACAAACGGACTTTCGCATTTATAATATTAGTAAGGATATGCGTCATAAATAGTTGATTCCAGGTTAATAAAAAGATAACCGATTTGTTCTAACTCCTGAAATTGATTAAATACAACATACATTGATTAATTATCCACAAATATACTGCAACTGGGGGTCAAGTCTGCTAATGTTTTCGTTAAAATCGTAGTTCAATGGTGTTCTAATGGTAATGCTTTTTGACATAGTTCTTGTTTCTTAAACCCAAAATCAAGACAATATGTTTCCGTTTTTAAGAAACACAATGTGTTTCAGTTTTGGGTTTAAGAAACAAGAACTGTGTCAAAAAGCATTACCATTCAAACACCATTGAACTACGATTTTGACGAAAACATTAGCAGACGTGACCCCCTGGTTGTTTGAAATGATTGCACACTTTTAGCTGCTCATTGTCAAAATATGAAATGTTTTATCATTGTAATTATTATAATAATAAGTCTCGCTGATGAATTATTAATTTATTTACAAATACTGAAATATGATGTTTAATTGTTTACAGGTGGGTCGAGGAGAATTATGCGTGGGGCGTGCGCGTGCGCGGTGGTGTGCGCGTTGGTGGCGTTGTGCGCGGGCGCGGGGCTGGACGAGGCGACGCGCGCCGCCGCCGAGCGGCAGCTGCTCTCGCTGTTGGGGCTGCCGCGCCGGCCCGCGCGCCTCCTCGCGCCGCCGCCGCCCGTGCCGAGAGCCCTGCGCCTGCTCTACGCCGGCGGCACCATCCCCGCTGCGGCCGCTAATACTGCGCGCTCTTATCACCACACTCCCACCGTCGTCGACGAGCGCTTCCCCGCCGAGCACCGGTTCCGCCTTTTCTTCAACCTGAGCGGCGTCCCGGCCGACGAGGCCGCGCGCGGTGCCGAAATCTCCTTCCAAAGAGCACCCGGTGTCGTCGGCGACCAACGCCTGCTGCTCTACGACATCGTCCAGCCCGGGCGCCGCGGTAAGACTGAGCCTATTCTGCGGCTCCTAGACTCTGTGCTGTTGACGCCCGACGAGGGCACGGTTACAGCGGACGCTCTCAGTGCCGTGCGACGGTGGCTAATGGTGCCAAAAGACAATCACGGATTATTAGTGCGTGTTATAGATGAGAAAGAGCGAAGTACGGACGCTAAAGTGCCGCATGTAAGAGTGCGTAGACGTGCGTCGGAGAACGAAGAAGAGTGGAACGCTGCACAGCCACTGTTGCTGCTGTACACTGAGGACGCGCGAGCGAGAGAAGCCCGAGAAAAGGGCGAGACTCGGCTAACGAGGAATAAGAGGGCGGCCCGGAGAGGGCATCGCTCGCATCACCACCGCAAGGAGGCGCGAGAGATCTGCCAGCGCCGCCCGCTGTACGTAGACTTTGCGGAGGTGGGCTGGAGTGACTGGATCGTAGCTCCGCACGGGTACGATGCATACTACTGCCAGGGCGACTGCCCGTTCCCGTTGGCGGACCACCTGAACGGGACAAACCACGCCATAGTGCAGACGCTCGTCAACTCCGTGAATCCGGCCGCCGTGCCCAAGGCGTGCTGTGTCCCGACGCAGCTCTCGCCCATCTCGATGCTTTACATGGACGAAGTGAACAATGTGGTGCTCAAAAATTATCAGGACATGATGGTAGTGGGATGCGGCTGCCGATGACGAAGGCGCCCCCCCGATCGGTGCGGACCTAGTGATAAACTCGTGGACCCAGTGTACATATAGGTAGTGGCCTCGAAATTGTACATATCTATGTGTGTATATATTCGTGTAATTATTATTTTATTCAGACGAAAATATAATAAATCGTATAATACTGAACTATTGACTACTTTTATTGCATGTAATATCTAATTCTTAACAATAGTGTAAATAGGTAATTCTGCCATCAAGTTTGATCTTCTCAAGATCCACTAGTATCATAGTTGTAATACCTATATAATATTTAAAAAAAAAATGTAAAAGGTTAGGTTGTTATTTTTTTATTTTATTATGTTCAGAATACCAACAGCAGTTATATTTACATTATATGGAAATAATTTCTTATATTTAAATAGCTATTAATAGGTATTCGCATAATAATATTGAATATGTTATATCTCAAATTGTCACTATAACTAAGTCAATACCCACCACAATCCACATTAAACCGCGTGGTGCTGTGCCCCAGCAGTGGGGAGGGAACATTAGGTAAATGGCTAACGTATATTCAAGGGTGGATCCAGGATATAAATTTGCCGAAGCCTCCGCCTTAAGATTAAAAAAAGTTAGAAGCACTGACACTCCCTACATAGGCTACATAAAACATTAAAACAATCAAGATTGAAAAAGATTGAATGCAAGTTCAATGTAATCCGCAAAGGTAATCGGTCTTGTGAGGGGCCATGGCATTTGTTCCCAACGAGTCACACCATCAACTGTCACACTGTGACTGGTTGGGAAGTTTTTATCAAAAAAATCCTAACGTGATACACCTGTTACTCGACGGGAACTTTTAATTCGAAATTTCCCAACCAGTCACACAGTTATAGGTGAAATAACCTGTAACAGTGTGACTCGTTGGGAAATTTCTAATAAAAAGTTCCCATCAAGTAACAGGTGTAACTCGTTGGGATTTTTTTTTGATAAAAACTTCCCAACCAGTCACAGTGTGACAGTTGATGGTGTGACTCATTGGGAACAAATGCCATGGCCCCCTGCCCTGACCTTGTGTACAAAATAGTATTCAGCATCAGAATTCAGTTTCAGCGGTAAGTATTCTAACTAATTGCTTCAATTTTCGGAAATTCTAAGGAGTTATCTAAATTAATACTTCGAAGGCTTACAAACTAGCATAACTAAGTACCTGAGTTTGAAAGGTTATCTCCTAAACAAACATCTGGATATTTTTTCCAAACATTATATTAAGCTGGAAATAGTGTGCTTCTATTCTATTTATATATTTTTCCAATCTCTTTTTGAAAGAAAAAACCCGTAGAGTAGTTACTCTATGAAATGAGATATGGTATGATCCGTAGCCAGCGGGGCCCTCTTTCATAAACGTGACAATTTGTCACCTATCATGACAATTTTACATCCATTTTATCAACCATTTTGAAAATACAACAAACTACGCATATAATAGAATATAATTAGACAAATTTGTACGTTATTAAATAAGGCACAGGTAGTCATAGTGACTATTTACGACAAATTCTTTTGTAAAGCGCTCCGGTAACGATCATTTGCGATTGTCAATTTTTACGTACTTGACGCTCATTGACGTGAAAATTGATCATTTACATGTGCAATTGAAGCGATTGTCAATTGCTCTAACAATGGCATTGACGAAAAAATTGACAATCGCAATTGATCATTACCGGGGGCCTTTACTATCTCTTCTGCTCGACTCCGGATCCATATATTGAAAGTATGTCGTCGCTAACTCTACACTAACCTTACCTATCCCAAAGTCAATCGCTTACTGAATCAAACTCATTGTAGCGTACTTTTGAACGACGGTTAATAAGCAGTCATTAGTATTACTGACCAAAGAACCCAAACAAACCGTAATGAAAAGCTGTGTCAACGTTGTCACAGAGAGCCTATTACAAAAAAGGAATCCCTTTAAATCGGACGATTCGTCTTTCAATTTACTTAATTTAGGTGAGTAAAATTAAATAATGTCACAATGTTGGACGAACATCGTCCGATATTTTTTTTGTAATAGGTCCCCAGGTCTGGAGGTGTTATGGCCCATTCATATACGGTTCGCTCACCGGCGACCTTTGTAGAAGGTTAATGTGACACAGTGTGACCCCGAAAAACAGTCTAAATCTTAACAAACTGTATTTTGACTGGGTGGCAAATGAATCGAAGGTGACAAATGGCATGTTATTCCTGTGTAAAACTTTTATGATTCCAACAGGGATTTGTTTCAAAGTGAAGATTTGTTTGTATTTTTATCATAGTTGGCACCATTAAGTACATTGCTCTGATTCCTTGTATTATGTAAATCAGAGATAATGATGGTAGCACACACCCAGACCTGAGAAAATATAGAAAAGTTCATTTTCTAAATTGACCCAGCCGGGAATCGAACCCAGGACCTCAAAGATGGCGATACCTTGAAATCCTTGAAATCCTCTTCAATAATGGAAAGTCTATGTGTCCTAATAATATGCGTTGTATAAAAGAAAATTATTTCTATACGCAACGCAAACAAGTGTTTTGAATTTAGATTAGAGATGAGGTGTCAGGGTATGAAGTATTTTTTCTTCATACTAAGTACTTTAAAGTTCTTTGTTTCAATATGTATTGCTATATCAACACCAAGAACCGCAGTGATACAAATGTTTTTCTTTATAGGAAAAGCTGTGTGACACAGTGTCAAAGTACCTAGTCAAAAAAATCAAATCAAAGTACCTACTTACCTAGTATAAAAAAATATTTTCATCTCATACCTCGGACCGGAAATGGTACCTACTCTGTAAAATTATCTTTGTCTGGTAATTTTAGAATCATAGGAAAAAGTAGTATGTTAATTGATTGCATTTTCAAATAATATTTCCTGAAGCCACGATTCAAGTAGGAATGTCTTACTATCACGTCTGAAAAATACACTATCTTCTATGAATTTCTTATGGAACGACTAACATATTACATTACCAAATAATATTTTGCTGAAGCCACGTTTCGCGTAGGAACGAGACTACGAATATATCTTACTATAATGTCTGAAAAATACTCTATCTTTTATGAATTTCTTATGAACTGGATCGATTTATATATGTTACGGTTAATACCCGAAGTGCGGCTAAACCTAGGTGTAACCGATAGCTGTTGGCTAAAACTAGGTGTAGCCGATTCGCTCGCGGCTAATACTAGGTGAAGCCGGCTAAAACTAGGTGTAGCATGGGGTATTAAAAAAGTTATTTCTGTTGTCTTTTAAAAAAAAAATTAAAATTTTTAAAAAAAATTTAACCTATATTCGGGACCTACAGGGGTAAAGCAGATCGGTTCACCTAGTTTTAGCCAACAGCTATCGGCTACACCTAGTCTTAGCCGGTTAAAACTAGGTTTAGCCGCACTTCGGGCATTAGCCGTAACATATACACCAACAACCTCGCGGGAGTTGACTTCTAACATCATAAACAACGTGTGTTCTACGAATTTCTGAAAAACATAAAAAACGACTTTTCATACTAAACTCAATCAACTGTTCAGAGGTTTGTAAGGAATGTAATTTTATTTCTTGTTTCGAAAAAGTCGTAGAGCAAACGTTGTTGTTTATGAGTTATTCTACTTCAGCGAGGTTTGTTGGTTTTACAAATAACCCAGTATATATAGGGTTCTTTGATACTACTGAATTTCTAATATTCTAAATTGACTATTAAGGGCGACTGTCCACACACAGTTTTTCACCGTTAAAATCTACAGCTTGGGTATACGACCCTGTCTGTCGGCAGTGTTATATGGAGCACTACGGAAGCCATGTAATTTATCAAAAGATGTGAAAAAAGTGTAAGTTTTTTTAATGCAATCGAAATTGAGGTTTTTACGCAATAGTAAATGGTAAAAGCAAATATTTATACCAAAAACCTTACCTACATTGCAAAGATGCTTTATTACCGCGTTTTTTATGTAGTTTTTTAATTACTTCATCATATGATATCCTATGATAGTTAATAAAATATTACAGGTGCCATTCAAAGTATCAAGTAGGTAAATGATAAAAATTAAGCATCCAATTGATCCCGAAATTGATTCCGTCGTCATAAAAATATAACAACACACCAAACTATAAAAAACATCACGTAAGCCTTCAACAAAAGAATGTCCGAGATATATTCAAAGTAAGTAAATTCCATTTAAAGTGTGGCAGGTCTCCAAATTTTAAATATTTCGTCATAAGACGACTATATATCATGTTTTTGCCGGTCGCAGGAATGGTCCCTGTATAATTTGGCCGGCCACCCGGCAACCGCTCGTCTGCCGCGCGCCGCCCTACGTCTATATTATCAGTAGATAAATTCAAGCTTTGTCTTTGCCTCGTATTTCGTCCTCTCGAGATTTTGCTTTTGTTTTTTTCCCTTCGCCGCGGACAGCAACAAAAAACTGAGTGGAGGCGAACGAAGTGGGTATAATTTATTTTATAGTCGGCTCGCTCGTAACTCGGCGGTGGACGGCTGGACGCCGATTTATCCCCATCTCAGCGTAATTAACGTAAATGGATTGGCCGGAGTCGAAGCCTGTGAGTGACCGCCCGCTCGCCTCTCCGTGACCCTCGGGAGACCACTCCCTGTTTATCTAACACTCGCTCATTACCTCTTCGGGAGTGCTTCGGGTAGCTCGTGTGATGAATCTCTAATCCAATTAAGCAGGATATTTTTACAAAACCGCAAGTCGAATGAGATACAAGAAGATACGCCCGCGATTACTCGAGCTCGGTTCCCAAGGAGCGGCGACTTATCCCTGGGAGAATTATAATTGTTTTGCATTCTTGCACGGGTATAAAAACAAAAGGGCCCCCCGCACTGAGGCCTGCGCCAGACCAAAGTCTGACGACTCGCATTCCCTCCACACAAAAAGTTGCGAATGAATCGGATCGAGTTTTCTGACTCGGATGGGAAGAGATGCTTGGTGCTGTGGGTTTGGTGTCATTTAAGATGCGATACTTCGATTAAAACACGATATCAGTCTAATTTTTTTTAAATAACTTTACTAATCCTCTTTCTATAAGATCAAGTTTGCAAATTAATTACATTTTTTTTTCAAACACGTTGCGGTAATAATATTCTCTTAAACTGTCGCGGATTTATAGAAATTTATTTAATAAATAAAACCAGTGTTACAGATAATTGGGAATGTCCGAAAAAAATCAAATAGGCTGAATATTTTTTCATAGGTAGGAATAAGCTCCCTTAGTTATAGAAAAAAAATTCAGAATTTTCCGTTGCGTGAAAAAATTTAAAAAAATGAAAGTCTCTTCGACTTCACAAATGTAAGAAAGTAACAGCAGAATGGAGGTTATACCTTTGCCAACACCTGCCACTATGACAACAAGAATTAAAAAAAAACAATTTTGACATTTTGTGTTGAAATTTTTTTTAATACCATGTTGTGGTTGTAGCTGGTGATGGCAAAGGTATTAATCTCCATTCTGCTGTTACTTTCCTATATTTGTAAAGTTGAAGAGACTTTCATTTTTTTTAATTTTTTCACGCAACCGAAAATTCTGAATTTTTTTTCTATAACTAAGGGAGCTTATTCCTACCTATGAAAAAATATTCAGCCAATTTGATTTTTTTCGGACATTCCCCATTTGCTTCAGTTTTGACACAAATAGGGTATAAGGGCATAATACTTTTATGCTATGAGAGCGGAATGTGGCTTACATTATAATAATAGGTAATAGTATACATAATTGGTTTCTTGATTTATTATGTTCTATTCATTGATAGAAAGTTTTATTTTATGTCTGTTACGGTACTTAGCCAGGTATTTCGATATGTATTATTCAATAAAAATCCAGGAATGTGGAAGTTTCTTATCTCAATCCAAACAGTCGTTCATTTGACAGTGTTTAAATTCATCAAAGATGCCATCGTGTGACGTAAACGAGAAGACATTCCATTAAACACCTAACGGCAGTTTAAATGCTTCGCCGTATAGCAACCCCAGCATTGTGTCCGGGATTGTTTAGTTTACAATGTTTTTATGCAAAAGTAATAAAGTAATATGAAGTAAAGTAAAAAAACCAGTTTAATTTGTGCATGCTTGGAATATTTGAGAGCAGCGCGCGGTCGATGGCCGCCGCGGCTCGCTACAGTGTGTGCCTTCGCATCGGGTAAATAGGTACACATCACTTGTCATTATGTATTTGTATCAACGGCACCACCAACTGGTTACACATTATCAAGACCGTAACTGTTGTTCGAGTTAATGACTTTATATTTGAAAACAAATCTGACTTACTTACTAGCGGTTGGCCGTGACTTCGCCCGTGTGGAATTTCTTCTCATGGAGAATTCACGGGATAACAGCAGCAACTTCCTTTTCGAGTTCTAATCTAAATCTTACCCAAAATTTATCATGGTTCGGTGTATTAGGCCTGAAAGAATCATTACAAAGAAACACTATTTTCACATTTATAATATTGGAGTTTTAGTATTTTAACGTAGTTCCCAAAAAGTTTCTGTTATTTTGTTTTGTCAGTGATTTTTCTATTAGATAGTATCAGATCGTTACATTATAATCATCTAATAAAACAGGTAGGTATGTAGAGTAAATAATCGGATTCCAAATAAGACTAATGCTACCAATAAAACCCATAACACGGTCAAAGATCTGAGAATACATTCCACTAATGAATTATTAGAAAAACTGTTTAACCGACATCTTAATTATGTATATCGCCGTTCGTTACTTTTAAATTAATTAAGACACAGAATGTAGGTATTTTTCGAATAGAGTCATGTCTAAATATAGAAAAATGTTATATTTTATGATTTACTAATGAAAATAATCCAGCTCAGTCAAAGTTTAGCCATTGCTTCAAAACTCACGGCACGTAAAGAAAATTATTTTCTGGAAAGCTTATATTCTATTTATTAAACTTGATTGATTATCTTATTTATCTATACTATAATGTAAATAATTGTATGTTTTTACATTGTACAGTCTACTTTAAAATGTTTTGCTGTTAGAGAATGTTTTAGGGTTGTTGGTGACCCTTATATGTCACACCTCTGGCGTAAAGAAATTATCTTACAACCTCTTCCGGGGCGCATTGTTTGTGTTTCGAATTTGAATGTCACTGCGCGTGATACGTCTCTTTGATCGAGTCAGGGTAATTTCGACCTTGTTGCACCGGGAGAAGATCGAAAAAATTATCATATAGAGTGGATCATGGATGTTATAAAGCTGCGTACTCGCACACTGCGTTTTGTTCCGTACGCGGCTCGATCACAATCGACTTTCACCGTAATATAAGGGCAGCGTTACTTGCTCGTTGCTGTTAACGCGGAGTTGAAGAGTTTGTAACTGCTTTTTACAGTTACAGAATTTTTTACTCCAACTTCTTCAATTCACGACGTAATTAGAAGGGTCTAATAAGTCATGGACTGTACTACTGAACTAGGGAGTTCTGATATTGGCATCGAACCACTACAATGTCCAATTAAGGCTTTACTTTTTTATTTTATGAAGTAATTATAATTATATGATGATGATGAACAAAGTTTTTAGACACGCGTGCAGTCCTAACCTTGTTATATCAGTTCGTCCTCGGCTATCAAGTCCTGTCGGTTACCAGGTTCAAATCCAGAAAGAGCATATGATTTCAATCCGGAGTCATAATATAGGTATTCCATCCCGAGGGATAGCAAAAAAACTTTCCACGCGGACGAAGTCGCGGGCGGCGCTAATTTGTGATTTATTTAAATCTAACTTTTATAGAAAATTAGTCCTTCGCTAGAAATCCTCGCTCGCGATCACGACTCTACACAGAATAGGTAGATATTAGTTTTTCCAACTAATAAGTATCTGTAATGAAATGAGCAAATAATATACAAAGTCCTAAAACAATAAATAAGGAGAACACACGGAAACACGAACGGACGTCCGTTTGTTCTCCTCTACAGGTGCATTTCTCGACCGATTCTCGTGAAATTTTGTGAGCAGGTTCGATAATAATTATGTATATATTTTTTTAGTATGGAAAAAAAACATATTTCATCCGTTTCGAAAAAATATCCAAAACGTAAAACTTTTTTGTAAGCGGTGCAAAGCAAATTTTGATTTTTATTTTTAGAAGACTCAAAAGTTTATCAATCAAAATATTTCTGGCCAATATTCGATATTTGAAAATAAATAAGGTTGTGACTTGGTTGTGACCATACGCAGCGAAAATTTTTCTATGTCTATGGTTGTGACCGTGTGACAGAATCTAGGAATTCGTATATATATTATTTGAATAAACTAATATCTATTCTGTGTTATTTGTTTTTAAACAACATACAATTTGAGCTATTTTTTTAACGCGAGATTTGCAGCTCACGGAGCCACTAGTATTATTTTTTATGTAAAAATACAAACAGTGTGTAATCAGTAAATATTTTTCATCCCTGTATTTCAGATGTAGAGTCGCGATCGCGAGCGAGGACTTCTAGCGAAGGACTAATTTTCTGTAAAAGTTAGATTGAAGTAATTAATCACTTACACTTATCACTAACTAGCGACCGCCCGCGACTTCGTCTGCGTAGAAAATATTTTGCTATCCCTCGGGAACAATACTTTTTTCGGGTTGAAAGGTGTCTTTGTCCTTTTCTGTACTCCTGGCAACATGAATGCAAAATTTCATGACGATCAGTTCAGTAGTTAAGGTTGCGCAGTCTGCACACTAGCGCCGCCATTAGAAAAAAATTTATAGTGCTTAAATAAAGACAAACTTGTAAATTATCTCTCTGGAGTGCACTCCGAACAAGCTTTGTGGTACTTTTTATCACTTAAGCAATATTTTCTAGCCTGTCGTTTAGTTTAATGGACTTTTATTGTTAAAAGTGGCCACTTTTCGCAATAAAAGTCTATATAACAAAACGACAGGCTAGAAAATATCGTTAAAGTGATAAAAAGTACCACAAAGCTTGTTCGCAGTGCACTCCAGAGAGATAGTTCATAATTTCTTTTTTATTTAAGCACTATGATTTTATTTCCAATGGCGGCGCTAGTGTGCAGACTGCACGCTCTTAAGACGTGAAGACGTTACAAACGGACTTTCGCATTTATAGTAAGGTTGGGAAGAATAAGTAAGGATGGTAAGGAGATTATTTAGAATGGAAATAAATTATTCATAAAAAGGATAATGAAATCTTATTAGTTTTCAATTACTTATTTCAATATTTGTTATTTAAGAATGTGGTTAGTAGTAGGTTAGTTTATTTAATTAGTAATATGGATGGATTTACCTATTTGCTCCGCCAACAGACAACTCTTTATTCTTACAACGTTTACTTGAAATTCCTTTTATTTATAATTTTTGTACATAGGTAATAAAGCAGATAAACCTGTACAGGAATCAAAGAAAAAGATCGGTAAATACGGTAAATAAATGCACTTCTTTCTCCTACGACCTGCCTAAATAAAGAAACAATAATCGTCAACATTAAATATTAACTTTTGGAAAACATCGTTAAACAAAAAACTTTACTGTTTACCACTATACGTGACTTTTTTCATGTTTTAAGGTATACACGATCACACAAGTGTAATTTATAGAGATAATGAATTCTACTACAATGTAAACAGATGTAAGTAAACATACATTCGTCCGGTGCTAAGTACAGAAACCACAAAATTTAAGCAAAGTTTTTAATAAGACTAACGATTTCTCTTGATAATGTCTGATTACACCTTGATAAGGACACAAAACTATTGGGAAAACTTTATTCCATTGGCAACTTATTCCTCCCTATGCAGAAGTCCTTAAAACGAAAATAACATTTGTTCCCAACGAGTCACACCATCAACTGTCACATTGTGACTGGTTGGGAAGTTTTTATTTAAAGATTCCACCTGTTACTTGATGTGAACTTTTTTTGTAGAAATTTCCCAACCAGTAACACTGTAATAGGTGAAATAACCTGTAAAAGTGTGACTGGTTGGGAAGTTTCTAACAAAAAGTTCCCATCGTGTAACAGGCTTGACTCGTTGGGATTTTTTTAGTAAAAAAATCCCAACTAGTCACAGTGTGACAGTTGCTGGTGTGACTCGTTGGGAACAAATGATAATAACATTTATTTTAAGGGCCCAAGTACCGGATTGCACCTATTTTCTGATTTTATTAAAAAATATAACAGAATTTTATTGTATATAATATATTTTGTAAATATATTAGGGCCGGAAATATTTAGTAGAAGTCCCATTTTGGGTATCAAAAATACTGAATATAGCGTGCTGAAATACTAAGTGGGTGACGGACTGAGGGAGACTACAAATATTGAAAATGGATGACTTTAAAATACAAATTGAGTAACTAGTTTTTAAGAACAGGCGACTAAATTTCTATTTGGCCGTCGACCTTAGGGCACTCAAAACATTTAACATTTTGGCATTTTCATTTAAAAAAAGGCGACTATTAACCTAATCGAGGTGACAAAAATACCATGTTGGGCGGCTTAAACCAGTTATAGTTACCTACTTGGTATAATAGTCGCCCACTCAGTATTTTTGTCACTCATTTAAATTATTTGTCTCCCACATGTAGTTCCTCGTTTTCAAATTTTTGTAATCCACAGTTTGTCACCCGTTTAGTTATTTTGTAACAAAATAAACCGCTGTCGGGTTTAGTATTTAAGTATCCCATTAACAGTCGCCTTTATTATTTCCAGTCACCCAATTAAAATATCCCTTTTGTAAATGTTAAGTATGGAAACACCAAAGTTAAACATATCTATAATATAAAAATGAATCGCTGAATGTCTTGCTAAGCGCAAATCTCGAGATCAGCTGAACCGATTTCGCTAATTCTTTTTTTGATGTGTTTGTTATTATCAGGAGAAGGTTCTTATGGAAGACAAAATAAAGAAAATAGCGCGAAAAATAAGAAAATTAAAGAATACTTAAGCACAATATAAAATTTAATTTTGACTATAAACTTTTTTAATGCAACCTTATGACGTTTGACATAGAATTGACAGAATGCCGGCTGCAAAAAAACTGAATCTCGTTTAAAATTCAAATCATAACGCAACGTCTGTCGGGTCAGCTAGTATGAAATAAAATACTTTTTAACGGATACTTGCGCTGTTATATTGAAAGTACTTTGGTAATTAGTTGGTATTAATTTGGTTTGATTTTTTATTTTCCCGACGTTTCGGCACCTTTGCAGCTGCCGTGGTTCCAAATACCAACTTATTACCAAAGTACTACTTTAAATAAATCCACGCTAGTATTCGTTAAAAAGTGTTTTATCTACACTCACAACGTAATTCCAAATATGATTCTAAAAAAGATGGTTTAAACACGTACTTTATTTTCGAAATAAAAAAAAAACTCATTACAGTGCAGTCAACTGCATCATGAAATAAATTTTTCTTCTTCTTCATCTTATTTTAGTTTGATAATCTACTCTCCTCTTTAGGGAGTAATTTTTGCCAGTGTCAAGTGTTGAATAGTTCAGTGGTAGATTGTTTCAGTTTACATTAAAATGCGGGTGCATCGCATTCCAATGCTGCTTGGAGCATTTGGCACCAAGTATATCAAGACAGTTTACTCGGTAAGGTCAGCCGAGGTAGCCACCACTACAATAAAAGTCTCAGCTTCACACAACCAAGATCGCGCCTGTTTCAATTATCCCACATATTGTTCAGTTGCATAGACACTTGTACCTCAAAACTGCACCAATTTTAAGACACATTTATCCACTATGAATCAATTTGCGAATAATTAAAATAGTCACCAAACCGAACCCGACAAAATGGCGCCAAAACCCAAATATAACTTTTAAATTTTTTACAGCACACTTTTACTTTTATATTATATATATATTGGCGCGTATGGGCTTATTGTAATATCTATAGTCTGTCCTTCGCCTGTCCCGAAAAGGACAAAACATCAACTACTACTACTATCTATGGTCTGTGGAGCGGGGCGCGTCATTTTTAACGCAAAACAGAAAAGTTATGGTGGTTATTTTTGTTGTAGGTTCTGAATTTCGTAAGATTTTTTAAAATCTTGCTTTAAAATATCTGATAGCAGTGAATGTGACAAAAAATTTACTTCGCCCGACATTTTAGATGTAGCACGGAAATTGCTCTTATATCAAGGCAGTACGGTAATATCAGCAAAGTCTCTCTCTCTCTCTCTTTTAACTTTGATCTTTTATTTAAGTAGTAGGTTCAATCTCATATTGTATGAGTGTAGATAAAGTAGTGTATGAAACTTCACATAACTAGGTATTATAACACTCGTGTGTTACTATTAAAAACCTCGCCTACGGCTCGATTTTTAAAACACACTCGTGTTTTAATAGCCCTCTTTATGTATCAGTTTCATAAACTACTATTATTTCATGTCTAGTGAGCGCGTAAGCTTGAAACATTTTAATAAGACTAAAAATTGATTTCAATTTCTCTTCATAATAAGTTTGATTACATTTGATTAGGACAAATGTATGGGGAGTATTAATTCCAGTGTTGACTTATTCGTCCCACTCCAAAAGTTCTTTGAACGATACTAATACTAATAAAATATATGTAAATAAATGGCATAGGTCATACAGATACGTCACATAATCCAGTTGAACACGTTTTAACGTCTAATTTTTAAAGGTTTTTCTGAGAATTTCGTTACAAGTAAGATAATCATAGCTATATGAGATAATAATATCACAAAAGATTTTAGTTACTTTCTGTCAATTTTTTTTTATAAAATTTTAGTTTTCTAATACTTAACTAGGAACTCGTATGTATTTTCTGTATTTTGTTCTTATTTTTGTTTGGCATAATTGATTACATCATTTTTATTTTTATTGATGTTAGGATTTTTGGTATTCATTTCACCTGAAGCTGAGAAATGTTGAAATATGAATCTTATCACAAAGTCAACTTTTAATACACGTTCTGTTGTGTGTGTATTGAGTAAGTATACTTTCAATAAAATTGTTTTTTGTGTGATTAGTTATTGTGTAAAGTATAGAGGGTTCGGTAACATACAATTTGACAGTGGCTAAGTTTTTTTTACAATCTAAGCATATAATAAAATTGTTAAGAATACCGACCAGAATTGGTGTACGATCAAACATATTCGTTAGCACTTCGGCCTGTGTATTGTGTGAGGTGATGCAAAAAAGTTTTTCCATCGTCAAGGAGGCGTTCGCTCGAGTACGCTAGACAGACATAAACAGCTATTTATTTCTGGCAACGAACCCACGTCCTTGGCGGCGACCTTATTGCGCAACACCGGTTTCGGAGCGCGCTCTATGTATGTACGCTCATGATCTGATCTGTCGGTAGATGCCAACTTGTCGACCCTCCATTGCATGCCATCTAGTTTTTATTTTGTAAGTTACATAACGTGTTTCCATGTACTTATTAGGAGAAAAAGCATTTAGGAGCTTTGATTTACTATCTAAGTCAATGTTTTTTGGAGCGGAAAATGTAGAGAAGCTGTGGCTTTGAGCTTATTTCACCGAAACGTTTTTTATGTTGGCAAATAAATGAAACAGCTATTTCAAACTGTTTAATTTCATGTTCATGAGATGCCCTACCTATGAAATCAGCGTTTTGTATGGAAATTGTAATTAAGTTGCGAAAATGCAAGTAAGGAAAACCTTACTAACATTTTCTTAATTTATTTAACCACTAGTAACGCCAATGTCTTAAAACTTGTATGCACTAATGTTTAAACACTAGGATAACGTATGCCACTTAGTTAGATTAAGCGAAAAATATCATTTTTGGCTAAGTTAAAGCAAATAAAGTGGTCATTTCTGCTAACAAAAAAGAGGAGTAAGTTTTAAGGATTTTTTATATACTTATTTTTTTTTAACTATTGATAATTGTCTATGATGGTCATTATTCGATGCAAATAATTGGTGAATATTTTAAATCATAGAAGTGACGAGGTTCTCTATGTGAGGGAAAAACGCCAATTTCATAGTTTATACTTCCTTATTTTGTCTAAAACTAGAAAAAAACATTTTCATCATCAAAAGTAAGTATTAAGAAAATTAGTATTTTGATCTTGTCATCAAATAACTTACTTAAAGTTAATTTACTTTAGTCCATAGAAAAAGGAAGGCATTTTCTTAACATTCCTGTCCAAGCATGGAATTAAATTTCTTGAATGAAAAAAATCCTTTGTTGTTTTAAAACATATCTTGTCATGATATTATAATTAATAAAATAGATATCGGAATGCATCGCATAGCGAACGGCACTCGGTTTCACTTTCAAGCAATTATTACATTAAATAACTTTCCGAATGGCAGATGTTAAAATAACATGCCAGCGGCGTGCGCAAATAAGGTGAAAAGTAAGTTATGTAGATATTGTTTTGAAGTCCGTTTTTTTCTGGTAAGAGCATGGATATCGCTGGTCATTCAGCTAAGAAATGTGTTTTAGATGGAGGTCAAGACGTACTCGTACGAAACACGTTTGTATGTTGTAGTATGGTCACTGAGCGGTCGTCTTATTTCTTTTAAAGCATTTTTAATGATTGCTGATGAAATACAATCATTATTTTCAGGATCTTAGATAAGTAATATTTCATATGTAGATTTTTTAGTAAAAGACTTCGTTAGATCAGAGTTAGACAAAACAAAACGTTAACATATCTAGTTTAATTTAAAATTTGTACAGATTTTCTTTTTATAAAATATAAAAAGATACATATATAGAAATTCATATAAAAGATAATTGAATAGAAAATCTGTACTCTTCAGTTGTTCTGAAACTTAACTTGGACCTGAAACATGGGGGTTACTCCCGAAATTGAAATCGAGTAAACGTCAAAACGGTATTAAGGAAACCGTTTTCAATGTACCAAAATAACAGATTTTTGACGTTTATTTGATCCTCTTGAGAACTCTATCTCGTTAACTCGTCGAGAGTAAGGGGGTAGGTCCTATAATCTATCAGATCCAAGAGCGATATATTAACGTGTAAAAATGTCATATGTGAAATTGCAAATGAAATGCTATCGTATGTATGTTAAAGTGTGCTCACCGCAGGCTGCCACATCCACAGCACGAACGGGGCATTCTGACATGCGCGCGCGCCGCGGAGTGAAAGTGGCAGCAAGCTCGGCTCTCGGTGACCGAAGGCCGACCACAACTCCGCACCGGCTGCCGCGTATAATAACCACACCGAAAACTGTCCAACGACAGGAACCTTTTTGAAATAGACGAAGAAAATGTGTTCCTGACCTTATAATTGTGTCGCTACGTTAGCTTTTGATTGCAAGTACCAAATACAATTTTTAAATCGTCAATAACAAGATTTTTTTTATTTTGCGTAAGGAGGTGGTTCATTACACCCTATATCAAAATTTATTCAACCGCAATTTTAGAAGTTAATTAGACTATCCAATTTTTATCTGAAGCTTGTCAGCGTTGATGACACACATTTTGATACTCAGATTTTCTTTGTTGGGAATAAGCTGAGAAACTAAAATTATAATTATCTCGACATCACGCGTATCAACAAACTAATTTCCATGTACGAAATCACCGATTGCTCAAGTTCGCGAGTGGCGACCGAGATTCTACCAGTGTCATCTCAACAGTGACGCATGGCCGCGGGGCGACTTTACACGTCACTTGCCTTCAAATTATTTTTCGATCACTCATAAAAATAGGTACAGTCAGCAACGAAAATCACTCAACACTGAAGTATACATTGCTACAGTAAGTTTGAAAAATTTGTCGAAATGATTATATTGTCAATAGTACAGTAAGTTTATATTAAGAAGGGACCTGGATTCCACGACACAGGGCAAATTATAACTTTCTTTGTTAATAATAAATTTATTTTTTTATACTACAAAGTACTAAATTGGTCAGCTACTTTCGTTGCTGATCGTAACTAAATACAGTAATAAATTTACTTTACTTTTGAAATTTTGTTTGGAATGTGCACTTATTTGTAAAATATCTTCAACCTGGCAGGAGTATCTACTCTAGAACAAACGTTGTTGTTTATGATGTTAGTAATATTACTGTTGCTGTTTATGATCTTAGTAATAATACTAACATCATAAACAACAACGTTTGTCCTACGACTTTTCCGAAAAATGACAAAAACTAACTACTTTCCCTACAAATGTCCGAACAGCTGACCGAGTTTTGTATCGAAAATCGAGCTTATAAACCTGGTGTTTTACAAATTCGCATAATATCATAAACAACAAAGTTAGTTTTATACTACTTTTCCGAAAAATAAACCATATTAAATAAGGTTCAATATCAAGTAAATTGAACGATGAATTGCGTCCGGTTATCGCAATTATTTTTATGTAAGAGGCTTGCAGGCCCTAAGTATAACATTTTGCTTCATTCTTTCTTCAACTGATGTCTTAATGTGGTTTAAAGATGGTTAATGTTTACTCAGAAACAGTAATTCACTATAGCCTTGAAGAGGCCCAAGTTCTAATAATGCTTTGAACACACAGTCAGATGGTCACGTTACAAAATAATTTGCTTAATTCACTATGAACCGCCTCTGTGGTCTAATGGTTCGCCCACCCGTGTAAGACGCAGGGGTCCCGGCTTCGATTCTCAAGGGGGGAGGGGCACAATTTGTACTCGGTTTGGTTGGTGGTAGGGCTTATTTCAAGTCCGCCTGGCTAGCTACCACCATCTTACCTAAGTCTGACGCCATAACAACAATATACACGCTGAAATTTTAATCATTTGGTTCCCGCCGTGGGGTGGTTTTACTCATGATTACAAGCAACTTTTTCTATGGGGCCAACTCTCCTACTCGCAAAAAAATCAGCTGTTTCATACAAAAGTGCAGTACCTATTCGACCTTAATGTATGAAAACGCTGATTTTTTTTTTGCGAATAGGAGAGTTTGCCCCATAGTAAAAGTTGCTTGTAATCATGAGTAAAACCACCCCACGGCGGGAACCAAATGATTAAAATTTCAGCGTGTATAATTGTTGTTCAGGCAGTTTGAGGATAAGATAGCCAGTTCCTCAGTTAAGAGGATTCCGGGAGTAGTGCGCTTCCACCTTCGTCACTTAACATCAGGTGAGATAAAGGCCAAGCACTAAAACTCGTTGTACACATAAAAAAATGAACTCCTTCGGTACTTACACCTGATTGCACTACCCACATTTTTTTTTTAACTTATAACTTTTAATTAAACTGATTTTAGTAACTCTTTAATATAGACAGCAGTGTAAAGTTTGCTTTATTTACATTATACTAACTTCTTATTGTATATTTGCAGTGAATGCGGCTTTGAATTTTCAATTCAAGATGTTGACCCGTAAGGCAAATGCGAAGGATATGGAGCTCAAACTCAAGCACACCTTGGAGGACTTAAAAGCTGCTAAAGAGCTTAACAATACTCTTCTTCAAGAAAGAGAGGATAGTGAATGCGAGATCCTCAAGACCATTACTAGGAACACCGAACTCAAGAATGAGCTTGCTGAGCTTCATATAAAGTACTCTGAAATTGTTGAAAAGTGCAACCATATGCAAGACTTTATTCAGTCATTTAAAGAGTGCAGTGACACACATGAGCAGGCATTGAGTCGCATCACAGATCTTGAAATCAGTTTGTCTCTTGCTCAAAAGAATATCTTAGAGTTAGAACAGGAAAATAAAAATATTACAGAAGAAAAGCATTCTCAAAGTCTGTTCAGTGAGTTACAGCAGTGTGACTCTGCGATATATGATAAGTCAATTTTGGTTTATAACAACCTTGATGATAAATCAATTATGAGTAGAAATAACTGTCAACTGAATAGCGGGAAAAAAATAAAAAGATACATTAAGTTAAATAGATACATTAGGAAAACTCAAAAGTTGATAAAAAGGCAAAACTATTATTGTAAATATTCACAGTTGAGGAAAGAACGCAAGTCATTGTTAGAGCAATTAAATGTAATAAATAGGGTTACATGTAATAAAAACAAAGAATGTGAAATGGTTAATAATCGGTTAGGTGAAAAAATTGACAATTTAGAACTGTCACTTAGGGAAATGTATAATAGCTTGAGTGAGTTTTCTCGTAAGCAGTTAGTTTACCAAAAGCTAGCTGCAAATGATATGATTGATATGTGTAATTTTAATACAGACCGGTTTGAGTCCCTCGGCAAAAAACAGAACTGTAGCTGTTTAAACCGAAATGTTGATTTAATAACAAAAGAAGCATCTACTCAGTCTGCCCCAGAGTGTGCAACTACTTACTCGGTGTGTCAGCCTGAAGTTTCTAATATTTCCAATAGTATATTAAGCGCAAGCAAAACTAGTTCATGTATAAAAGATGATTGCAGTAAACCAATGTCATCACAATACATTATGTATTGTGATGAAATTGGAAAGAACTTAGGCCAATTGATACAAAATCAATTAGGGGGAAATGTTATTAATTATTGTATGCCTGGGTCCACTTTAGATGACATTATGAATATAGTTGTAAAAAAATCATTCAGTGATAACACTAACTTGATAATTTTAATTGGAAATAGGGGTAATGTCAACAAAAACCAATTGATGACATATTGTAATTCCCTCTGTTCTCTGAATGTTAGTAAAGTGATATTGTTTACATTTCCCTACAGCAAAAGTCTGTCTCAGGAGGAAAATAATGTAAGATTTAATTTGAATCTATCTTTAAATACAGTGGCATTTTATAATAGCCAACAGCTGCATTTAATTGACATTAATAAATTATTTTACAATTTTTACTTGACAAAAGATAAATATTATCTGCCTTCTTCTTTTACAAGACAAATAGCATTATCGCTATCTTTTTATTTTAAACAACTAGCCAATAATTTGGCTAGACAAACATCTGCTTCTATTGAGCAGTTAACGTCTGACATGTGTAATTCAACTTTGGAATCCGTTCCAAATAATTCTGTAAATAATTTTAGTAATAATTTATTACATTTAAATTACCATTTGAGACAATAGAGGCATCCTCTAGCGCTAAGCCGACAATAGGAAAGCCAAACTGTTTAAGAATTGTCCATCAAAATATACAAGGCTTTTCTCGCAAGGATTTAGAAATTAGCTTATTCTTAAATTCTGAAGATATTGATGTGTTATGTGTTACAGAGCATTGGTTGAAAAAGCACGAATTAATTTTAAGTTTGGATAATTATAAAGTTGCTAGCTCGTTTAATAGGAAATCTGCTATAAGAGGGGGTTCACTTATTATTCTACATAATAGTTTACATTGTAAAGAGCGCAAAGATGTAGTATCCCTCTCAATTGAACGAACCATTGAGTTGTCTTGTGTGGAACTTGATCAAATAATTATAGTATGTGTATATAGACCCCCCACCGCGAATTACTCTGAGTTTGAGTCCACTATGGAGGAAGTGTTAAAAATAACTTGTAGGAAGAATAAAAAAGTCGCGATTTGTGGAGATTTTAACGTCGACATCTTAGATCCTAAATTAGCCAAGCTATCGAGTAGGTTCATAAACCTATTTAAATCATTTAATTTACTACATACTTTTAATGAACCAACGCGAATCACTCCCACATCAGCAACCTGCTTAGATAATATTTTTTGTAACTGTAATGTTCTTGAAAAATCAATTTTGAATTGTATTAAATCCGACCACAGTGGACAATTAGCCTCTATTGAGCACCATCATGTTCCGCCTAAACGGGAAATAATGTGTAGACCAATAAAAAAACACTGTATTGAAAAATTCAGAACCAATGTCACAAGTAAAATTGAAACATTACCAGAACCAAATTTTAAAGCCAATAACTTATATAATCATTTATTTAGCGTAGTTCAAACCGAATTTAGTGAAACTTTTAAGCAAAAAGTCATCAAATGTAACGATAGTACGAAATTTAGTGACTGGGCCACACCCGGTATATATGAGAGCAGAAGGAAATTATACGAACTTTATGCAGAAAAAGCTACTTCTTGTGATCCTAACTTCATTGAATTTGTCAAGAAGTATTCACAAACATTCAGACAGGTTTGTATCCTAGCAAAGTCCAAGTACTTTGCAAATAAAATAAAATTAGCTGATAATAAAATTAAGGCTACTTGGAATATTATCAATAAAGAAACGGGCAAATCAAAATCCAATATAAATTCCTTCTGTTTAAAATCTGGTAATCAAACTTTTGAGTCTGACAATGAGGTCGCTAAAGTTTTTGAAAATTTCTTTGCTAGGATACCAGCAGAAACTACCAGTACTCTTAGTGCTTGTCCCAACATCGCTGTCTCCCTCCTGGAGTCTAGTGTTGATAAGTGCAATGAAGCTTTTTCCTTTAAATATATAAATAGTGCAGATATCATTAAAGCTTTTAAAACAATTAATGTTAAAAAAACAGAAGATCTTTGGGGCATGTCAACAAGCATTATTAAATCAATTATTGATATACTAGCCCCTTACTTGGCTTTTATTTTTAACAAATGTATTGATGAAGGGGTCTTTCCTGACTTAATGAAAAATAGTAAATTGATTCCTCTTTTTAAATCTGGGGATAAAAGTGACCCAGCTAACTTTAGGCCAATATCAATACTTCCAGCACTTAGTAAAATATTTGAAAAAATTATATATTCCCAATTATTAGATTACTTCACATACAATAATATACTTCATAAAAATCAGTTTGGATTTTCCAAGGGTAAAAATACTACTGATGCTGGAATTGCACTTCTCAAACATATTCTTGACGCTTGGGAAGAAAAGCAAGATGTAATTGGTATTTTCTGTGACCTTTCTAAGGCATTCGATTGCGTTGATCACCAAACACTATTAAAGAAGCTAGAACATTATGGTGTCTCTGATAAATCAGTTAGCCTTATGAAATCGTATTTGTTCAATAGAACTCAGAAAGTAGTGATAAATAAAACTGAATCTACTGGAGCCCCCATCAATATGGGTGTGCCGCAGGGATCAATATTGGGCCCATTGCTGTTTCTAATTTATATAAATGACCTTCCCAACTACGCGAATAATTTATGTGAGACAGTACTATTTGCGTATGATACTTCTTTAGTTTTCAAAGTAAACAGAGGTAATAACTGTTCGGACGAAGTAAATAGTGCCCTCTCTAAAGTTTCATACTGGTTTAATAGTAATAATTTAGCACTTAACCCCAAAAAAACTAAATGTGTAAAATTTTCATTGCCTAATGTTGAGCAGACAGAATTAAATATTAATTTGAATGACGATGAAGTCGAGTTTATTGAAAGTACAAAATTTCTAGGTATTACACTAGATTCTCGACTTCAATGGGATCCACATATCGAAGCCTTGTCAAGTAGACTTAGTTCAGCAGCATTCGCTGTTAAGAAAATAAGGCTTTTAACTGATATTGAAACGGCAAGGTTAGTATATTTTAGTTATTTTCATAGTGTAATGTCTTATGGACTGCTATTGTGGGGCTCAGCTGCCAGTATTGAAAATATTTTTGTACTCCAAAAAAGAGCTGTTCGCGGCATATACAATCTTCGGCGGAGAGATACCTTGAGAGAACTGTTTAAAGAAATAAATATTTTAACTTTGGCAGGCCAATACATATATGAAAATTTAGTTTATGTAAGAAAACACTATGATTCATTTGCTAAGAACAGCAATAATCACCAGTTTAATACAAGAAATAAAGATAAACTTGCCGTTCCAAGATTTAGGCTGGCAAAAACTAGAGGTTCATTTATGGGGAAAGGCATAGCCTTTATTAATAAAGTTCCACAACAAGTAATTGATCTTCCTTTGCATGAATTTAAAAACCATGTTAAAAAAACGCTCATGGGTAAAGGTTATTATAAAGTAGACGATTATCTTAAAGATCAAAATGCGTGGAAATGATGTAACACATAACTACTATAAGTACTTTGTTGCCAATATAATAAGTCTATGTTTGTTGCCAATAATCCTGTCACCCTGTTGTAATTATCTGGTAACGATATATTTAAGTTTGTAAATATCGTTACTTATTGCTATTAAAACTGATAAGTTTCTTGCGCCCGTTCTTCTTGTCAGTTAAAAAAGTCTTGAACGGGTGGTAGGAAAATGTAGACGATTCAAAAGTACTTAATAATTAAGTTTATTTGAATAAAGCTATTTTTGACTTGACTTTTGACTTAAAACAAAGGACTTACTATGAATTTGCATCTCTTACAACAAGAAAACCTCATAACTTATACGATTTAAAGATTCACCAGTTGCTTGATTTAAATTGAAATAAGATAATAATGGTCAACTAGGTATCAGTAATAACAAAATATTTATTTTGGTTATCTTAACAAAAAAAGAAATTGACTCCTTTTTCTTCCTGTACTAATGACCACTTATCTTAATATATAAAAGAAGATACTGATTGGTGACTCACGTCTCAACGCACAGCCCAAACCGCTGGGTCTAGAGAATCCAAATTTGGCACATAGGTTTCTTATGAGGTCTGGGGGTGCACTAAGAAAGGATTTTTCAAAATTCACCCTCTAAGAGGTTGAAACGGGGGTCCAAAGTTTGTATGAAAGTCCGTCAGTTCCAAAGCTAGGATCTTCAAATTTTGTGTTTAGGCTGACGATTGAAAACTAATTTACATGTGTCTCAGCGTTTTTGAAAATTCTACTCCGGAAGGGGTGAAAAGGGATGAAATTGTGTATAGAAAATCCTTCATTTTCGAATTAAAAATAGTTATATTTATTATTTAGGCTTATGGGTGTAAATCTGACGCAACGTATATCATTATTGTTAGTATTTCAATCCCTATGGGGATGAAATGGGGGTCTAATTGAGTAAATAAACTTAAAAATCGATATGGATGTCGTTATTGGGGTTTTCGGGGATGACGATTGCGGAAATATCATTTATTTTGAAGTCCAACATGGTGGACATGATTCAACCCCTAGAGGGGTAAAAATGGGGTTCAAATTTTGTATGGAATAAGAATATAAAATAAACATTACAACTATAAACTTCGTAGGAGCATATCTAAAAATAAATAAGCAAACATATTTTGTGATTTTGAAAATAAACCCCTTAGGGGGTAAATAGGGTAAGTAAACATAAAAATCGATATGGATGTCATTCTTCAAGTTTTATGGGATGGTGATTCCGAAAATGGCATTTATTTTGAATTCCAACAAGGTGGACATGATTTAACCCCTAAAGGGGTGAAAATAGGGTTCAAATGTTGTATGGAAAAATAATATAAAATAGACATTACAACTTTAAAATTCGTAGGAGCACGTCTAAAAATAAATAGGCAAACACATATTTTGTTATTTTGAAAATCAACCCCTTGATAAAAAATGGGGGTAAATGGGGTAAGTAAACATAAAAATCGATATGGATGTCGTTATTCAAGTTTTATGGGATGATGATTGCGAAAATGACATTTATTTTGAAGTTTAACACGGTGGATATGATATGATTTAACCCCTAAAGGGATGAAAATGGAGTTCAAATGTTGTATGGAAAAAGAATATAAAATAGGCATTACAACTTCAAAATTCGTAGGAGAACGTCTAAAAGTAAGTACTTAGGCAAACTCATATTTCGTTATTTTGAAAATCATCCCTTGGGGGTTAGTGGGGTTAGTAAACATAAAAATCGATATGGATGTCGTTCTAGATGTTTTATGGGATGGTGATTGCGAAAATGACATTTATTTCGAAGTACAACACGGTGGACATAATTCAGCCCCTAAAAAGATGAAATAGGGGTTCAAATTTTTGTTAAGTGGTCAGAGACGGAAAGGGGATGGGAAAGGGAGAGGGGAAAGGGAGAGGAAGAGAAAGAGGGAGAAAAAGAGGAAGGAAACGAGAACGGGACCAAACGGGGACGGGACCAAATGGGAACGGGACCCTTGAACGGGTAAAGAAACGGGAACGGGATATTTATATCTCTGGATCAATTCTGATTTTAAACTAGCTTCCGAAGGCGACTTCGTCCGCGTGGCTGTTACAGAAAATCATCGGTATTACCAACGCATATTTTTTGAATTTTTAACACAAAAAAGTAGTAGTATCGTACCCACGTTTCAACACAAAGAGGTGAACATCAAATATAAGTTCATCCACGTGAATATTAGAGAAAATCCATAGGGAACCTTCAACCAGGATCCGACCAGCCGTTTTTACGCGATTAGGCGGATCCCCACCAAGCGAGCAGCCTCGTGTGAGGCCCTCTACACGCAGCAAACGTCTTGCCTCGTGAGGCAGCGCGCTTGGTGAGGACCTGTCTAATCGCGTAAAAATCGCTGGTCGGAACCTGGTTGAAGGTAGACTCAGGATTTTCTCTAATATCCACGCGGACGAAGTCGCGGACGGAAGCTAGTCTCCACAGGGGCGTGCATACCATATAGGCAGTTAGGCAGTGCTTACCTCATCACGAACCTAATAAATATAGGTAACACTAGTCACTAGTGTTAAAGAAAAAAATAATAATTTGGTTGCGTTAATATTCCATAATAACCAAACTTCTATTGAACACTCAGTTAGCAAATTTTTTTTGCGCATCATTCCTACGTACGGTGCGGTAAGCAGTCTCCAGAATGCATATTCGAAGCAAGGAGCGTTTCATACAAAACTCATTTAAAAATTTTCGGTAAAAGTTATACGACCATGGAAAAAAGTGCGCTATTTGTACGTGTAACGTTTTAAAGCATGACCTTCGCAAAAAACAGCGCTAGGTATTCAAGCCTACTCGGGCTACCTCGGGCCACGTCGGGCGGCCGCGGTCGAACGAATTTTGTCGAGAAGCTGACGACATTATTTGTCTCACTCGCTCCTATGCACAAACCGCTCGCTCCCAGTCCGAGTTTTATTATCTCACGAGTGTGGGTGAATTTAACAAGTTTCAACCTTGTTACGTTGTCCTAAGAGTATTGATACCCGCGCTTAATAGAATGTTTGTTTTCGGATATAAAGATGCCAGCAATGCATTTGCAATATTTGTTTTTAGTTCCGTTAGTTTCAGCAGAAAAAGCAATAACTTCTCTGTTTTTTTTGTCTTCTTGAATTGACACCACGCGCGAGTTAATGAGAGATATTTTTATTGTTTTGTAAATTTTGTTTTTGTGTACTTAACTATTTAGTGTTTTTTTTCTGGGAAAACAAAAAGAAATTGCTCGGTTTTGTGATTAAAATATTAATTAATTAAATAATGTAGAAATTAGAGTGTGCCGATTGTGGTGAGAATTCGATTTGTTTACAAAAATTGCGTATCCTTTCGCACAGTTTTCGTTCATAAAAAAGTAGTGGCCGCTTTTGGTCGCTAATGGGTAATTTATACCTAGGAAGCAACTTCACATAACATAAGTTTACAACGTGAAGAAAAGGCAATATAAAAGTGGTAGGTAAGCTATTTAATATCCTTATTACCTACTAATAGTATAAATTTCAAAATGATAAGAGCAATTACAACTGTTTAGATCTAGAGTGCCTACCTAGCTTGAAAACCAATGCACGCCCATGAGTCTCCAATATATAGGTAGGCACCAGATATAGGTAAAGCTTACCTACGAATATGCCCATTTGTTTGAGGAAGTTTTAGGAAGTTGCCTTGTTTTGCTTGCGAACTTTTTCTTAATTTACTTAACAATCGTACTTACATAACTATTTGTGTATACATTTTGAACACTGAGTAAACTTTCGTACACTGAGTTACATATTAGTTCGAGGAAATAAATATGTACCAATCTACTAAGTTACAACGAATAAAGCACCTAGTATAAATATTATATACATTTATAATAATAAACCTATCTTAAAGAATCATTGCAAATCACACGAACAAAAACATTTCAAGCCATTCAATGAGTTGATCCTTGAACAGCGTCACCTAAACATTAATTATATGAACAATTAATGGTAAAGATTAAGTAAAAAAGAAACTTCACTTTGAAATTTGTTGAACACAAAAAGCTATTATTATTATTATTATTAATAACCATATTTCTGACCATATGACGATAATTGTTGAAGGTGTCAGCAAAAATGAAGCCGACTGAGAGCTTGCATCGAAAACGCTGCATAAACCTTTTGAGCTATAGCTCATATTAAGCTTACGATTAGATTTTTTTTGGTTTGTTATAAACAGAATCTGTGGGTAGGCCCCCGACAAGGTGTACCGACGATCTGGTGAAGGTCGCAGGAAGCCACTGGATGCGGGCAGCGCAGGACCGATCGTCGTGGAGATCCTTGGTCTATACACAGCAGTGGGTGTCGTGCGGCTGATATGATGAAGCATACCATTTTGGTAGAGTATTGAGCACATTTGTAAAATATAGAAAAAAAATATGTATCTTATTACTCTAAGAATCCGGATGTAAATAAATCTTAAAGGCGAAGTTCTGTTCGCAATGACGGGCGGGGCGGGCCGACCGTGCTCGGTAATAGCTCGCCCGCGGCGCATTCCGCGCTCAGCCTAATTACCCTGCGCTGAGATGAGCCTTTGTCTAACAATTCACCTTGCCAGCTTTTTACATAGTCGATTTGCGACGACCTCTACGGGAGGACCGAGGCATTATATGGTTCACGAATTGGCGTAACCCTAATTGCGCGCCTATGATGTGTGGAAACGAGTTTGAACTTTAATGGGGAGCTTTGGTGGAGAGCAGAGAATTTATAAAGCACTATCTACAGACACAGACTGATAAGTTGCTTATGGTCCATTTTCCCGTGAATACTATCTAGTGCTCTGGAGGGATGAATTCGTTTAGTCATGCTATTGATAGTGATGACGTAAACACTAACATTTTCACAAGCATAGAGCTTTTTCTCCGTCTAACTAAATACGTGTAGGTACTATTTAGTTGAAGAAAATCACTGTAAGATAATTAAATCTTTTCCACAAACTCTTTACTAAGATTTCCTTTGAGAGGTAAAGCAGTAGACAGCAGGAAGGGTTCCGTTTCATAATCATTACTTTCACGTAATAACAACTGCTTTATTTGTTTTTAGTGTCGTGAAACTACTATAATTATCATTGCGTGAAAATAAATAAGTGAAAGTGTCTCTTGATACTGTTAGGTACCAGAACTTGGTTATCTAGTGAAATAGTGATAATAACAGTTTCTTTAGCCCTGCTTTATGATTCTAGCACTAGTACTTATACTGAATTAACAACATCACATAAAACATTGATTAGGAAATAAACCAAAGTAAATTACATCGCGGTGTTTTCTAACAGATGTTAGGAACTGAGAGTCTACTACTAAAAAAAACTAACAGCGATAAATCGGACGATGTTTGTTGTTCGTTTTACTTTACTACTAGACTAAAACATCAGCAATTTTTAATGTCTCCACTGCTGGGGCACAGGCCTTCCTTATGGGTGGATAAGGAGGATGGGCCATAACCCACCACGCGAGCCCAAAGTGGATTGGTGGGTGTTAAAACTGCAAATGCACCCGGGACCAACGGCTAAACGTGCCTTCCAAAGCACGGAAGAGCTCGAGATAGTACAATTTTGGTCACCTATCTCGTGACCGTCCCTTGCGAAAGTTGCTTAACCTCCGCAATCGCTGGCCCACGCGCTAAACCACTGCGCCATCGAGCTCCTCAACGTTTACTCGTTTTACTACCTTTGATTATATCTTATTCCTGAGCCAATAATGCCACGAAGAACGCACGTCGTCCGGAAAACCGAACAACGTAAACGTAGTTCGGTTTTCAGAGTAAGCTCTCTTCGTTCTTACGAGGTGGTGAGCAAACAGTGAGTTCGGAAGCCAGTGTTTACTTGGCCAGCGTTCGGCAGACTGTTACTCAAACATGTCCAACTCTAGCCAAACACGATGCACTGATCGTTAAAAATAATATTTACTTACTACTGTCAGCTTACCATTGTGCGTTTGACCATAACTGTCGTAAGAATTCCGGCGGTACTATTTTTACTAAATTGATTTAGATAAGCGGATACGCCTTTTCAAAGCTTTTTAATTCGTAGATAAACTGTTTTAATTTGATTCAGAAAACAACATACGAAATGTAAAAGCAAAATGATTTATTTTAGTTTTGGTATTGACAAAATCGTGAAACTAAAGTCCTTTGGAGCATTAGCTCCAAAGGACTTAGCTGCATTAGCAGCAAATTAAAAAAAATTACAATGTGATAAACAAAATTACGACTTTTCAGTTTTAACTCTTAAAAAAGTTTTTAATAAAAACAAAACCTCCTTCAAAAAACTTGAAAATAATCTAACACAAAACAGTTTCAAAAATAAATAAATGGCTCTAAAAAGCAAGAAATAAAATATTGAAATCTGCATAATAATTAACTCGAAAGTTTGTATGCATATCTTATATTAAACAACGCCTTTTGAAGTCGGGTGGGGGGGGGGGGGAACAAAGGATATTTTTTATCTTAACTAATATATCTAAACTTTAATCATGGGTTTTAAACCCCACCCGACTTCATAAGACGTTGTTTAATATAAGATATGCATACAAACTTTCGAGTTAATTATTATGCAGATTTCAATATTTTATTTCTTGCTTTTTAGAGCCATTTATTTATTTTTGAAACTGTTTTGTGTTAGATTATTTTCAAGTTTTTTGAAGGAGGTTTTGTTTTAATTAAAAACTTTTTTATTTTAAACTTTTTTGTGGTAAGTATATTTGGTGATGATATTATCTAAGTTACAATAGCCTTATTTCAACGGCTCATCACCTTTTACATAGTACTGCTTTTTATTGTTGAGGGGCGTTTATTGTTGAGGAGTTCTCCTGGTACTTCACTATCAGCTCCACTTCACCATATGAATTATGATGAGCATAAATAGCCTAGCAACCATATTAAAGTAATCGTATCGTACCAGTGAACTACTTAGTATTGAATAGTTCCGATGATCATCTATGCTGGTCTTCATCATCAGTTCTACTTCACCGAAATGGTACTTTTCGAAAGCAAATGCACAAGTTACTTAAGAAAATACTAAAATTACTATAGATGTGCCTTTAATATTCGAAGAGTTCCCTCAATTTCTCCAGGATTCCATCATCAGATCCTGATTTCATTACAATGAGACCAACTTGGAAGTATATACTTTCAAACAAAAAAATATTTTTTCAAATCGGTCCAGCCGTCTTCGAGTAATCGAGTAACATACATAAAAAAAAAAAAAAAAAAAAAGATTCCGACGAATTGAGAACCTCCTCCTTTTTTTGAAGTCGGTTAAAAAGGCACGGGCCTTCCCAATCCCAGGTGTATTGTATATTATAAAGGGTTCAAAACATTGACGGGATGTTAGAAATAAGTGTTTTATTACGAATTAATTATACGCGCGGATTTCTGAATTGTATATTTGACGGGATGTTCAAAGTTGTATTGTTGTTATGCTATTTTTATATTAAGATAATTATTATATTAGGAAAAATACTAGGGAAAAATTGACTCACCCGTAGCAGCTCAAACGGGAATCGAACCGCACCCTTTGGATTCCGGCCCAATGCACTAACCAATTTAAATGCTACCGAGTCGCTAAAAATCGACTCACTCGTAGCAGCTCATACGGGATTCGAACCCGCACCCTTGGGATTCCGGCCCAGTGCACTAACCAATATATGCTACTTTTCTAGTACTTTTTAGGTTTTCGCTGTAAGCTTTTCAATGTGCTTACCAATGTAAAGAATTACCTTGAACTTTTTGTATTTTCTGCTAATATAATAATTATCTTGTATTGTAATGTCAAGTTTTTCACTGTTAGTGTCCCTAACGGAAATAAAACGTCAAAGTTTTGCTAGGTAGGCATGTAATTAGTACCTAACATACTTAGTACCTAATGGCTGCAGTACCTAACATAATTTTTGACTTTATAAATACATCAAGATGAGAGTAAAAAATGTTAGGGATACCTTTTAGGTAACAAGGCCAAAGTTAACGTGTCTGCAATTAAGTAACTATGACATAGTTAATATAAATCTTATACCTAATAAGGCTTTTTCCAGTCGATTTCTAGCTTATGATCTCAGACGCGACCTCATTAATTATTAAAATATGTAAAAACGTTTCCGAGATCTTGCTGGTAGATAGAGACCTTAAGGAAAATTATTTGTAGAGACACTGCGCAAAAAGCTAGTAAACACTTCTGGATGTATATACGGTGCTTACTACGCCTTGTGCAGGCTCTATAGTTTTGTAGTTAGAGAGTAAAGTACGTCGCACTGCTACACGCCAAAGATTAACACGCAGATGGACATTCAAACTGATCCCGAGAAAGTTTTCGAAAAACAAAAGCGGCCGTATAAACTCTATCATTAACACACGCAGAGAGACTTTCAGATTGAAGTTGTCATCGTCGAATAATAAGACTCAATTTTACGCATTAAGTCACTATCATAATCTTTATCTTATCATTCTCGCTCGCTCATTTCTAATTGAATTTTTTATAAAGATTACCAAATATAGATTTAAGAAGTTGAAAAAAAACGCACGAATGTGTTATTAATCTGCTTTCTAAGCACGGTTGAGCTAGAAATAGTAAATATTTGACTGCAAAAGTTTGATTTTTTTTAAATGGAACAGGCTAACCAATGAACTCACACCAATCTCCCATTATGTAGAGGGAACAGCTGGATCTAGGAACTTCATAGCACAGTTACAGAGAAAGGTTAAGTATTGGTACCGCTTCTTTTTAACAGCTCTCAAAGTTTTACCTTAAGGAGGTTTATACCACGTATTTATCCTCAAAAAGGTTCAATAACACGTAAATATTTTTAGTCTATGGCTAAGGTACGGTCTGGTTTATAAATAGCTTGCGGCGGAGGCAGGTGGTGCAACGGGCCGGGCAGACGCTCGGACGCCTGTCTTCCGCGAATGCCCACTCAGCTCGAGCCACGAAACGTTTAAAGCTCTCAGTGAGCCTTGATTCAACCTGCTTCGTCGGCTGAGTCCAAAAAAGAAAAAAAACCTGCTAGCAAATATTTTTTTGTTAGGGCACTCATCATTTTACATTCACACGATAAGTCTTTTAAAACAATAGAAAGTAGTTAGTAAACCATTTCAAATAAACTTCGTAAACAAGACTCCTATTAAAGTTGTTACCTATAAAGACTTTCACATAATAAACTTTAACATAAATCATAAATAAACACTCAAAGACATTTTTATTCAATTACAAGCGCAGTGATTGAATAAAGTAGTATCATTTATAACAAACTATACATACAAACATCGTGATAAATGAGTGATTGAAGTCCGCACTAACATTAATTTGTGTTATTGCGCCATTCCAAACAGACGCATCTTCGCTGCATTTGTATGCATACACACCACATATAAAACTATAGCTTACCCAACCACGTACTCGTATCGGCAGGAAAACAGGGACAGATATAAATGGAATCCTGATTGCGAATGCTATCTTTATGTGGACCTTATGACATAACTGGCAATTATTTCTGGATGGCATTTTGCTGAGATAAAATGGTGATGCTCTGTTTGGGAAACTCTACCTTGAGGATATTGTTAAGTATGTGGATACTAAGTAACTGGATACCATGAGGATACTATTTGTGACATGCGTTATTGTTTTTGAATCAGCTATGGTATGTTCGTAATGCTGTTTCAAAATCGATGGTTGTAATGTTAAGATAGATCTAAATGATAGTCGTGTAAAAAAGATGTAGGAAGACGTAATTTCAGATTTAGAATTTGACTTCCAAATGTTTTTAAGTATGTATTGGGTGACAAGAGGTAATCCATTAGTAGACTATGCTACGCCGTTAAGTCTGGCGCCGCCGTCTGGTAAGAAACGTGCATGAGTGCTTTTTAATTTGTTGCTAAACAACAATGAAAATCTCATTAAAGAAGTCCTACATCTTTTAAGATTGTAAATGTATTGTAATTTTAGGATACAGAAGCTGGCTAATGATAGGCAGACTGTTAGACTACAGGGCGCCGTGCGGTGTCGCCGCGCCGCCTGACCGTATCGCGTTACGTGCGATACACAACGTTTTGTACGATGGCCAACTTACTCAACTGCCAAACTAACACTTGAAACTAAACACTTGACTTTCTTGCATGTTTGAAACTCTGGGACGAACAAAGCTTTTTCACATAGTATGGGGATATTGACGAACTATTTGAAACATGCCATTGTTTTCATGATGCCTCTTTAAGTTTCCTCAATAGTTAGAAAAAGTGCTTTTCAGGAGTGTCATCACAAATCAGATTTTTTAAAGAAAAGTTAAAAAGCTGTATGAAAGTTAAAAAGCTTTCAAAGACCAACAATAATATTCTTCAAAGCCATATGCCAGACAGAGCGGAGTCCACTTGGTAGGTTTTCCTATCATCCCTTCTTGATTTATTAATTTCTGTAAATAAAATGAAATACTTAGGTTACAATCCCACCTTGAATGGTTTTCACGGTGAAAATACTTTAAATTATTTTGTTCTGTTCTACATTATTTTGCTGATAATTTGATACGTTTATCTAATGGTATGCAAATTATATTTTCATTATTTCTATTCAATAAACTATTTGATTTGATTTAAATTTGGAGTGCGTGTGTGTACCAGCACAAGTTACCATACACCTGCGCACCACCGATACTTGCGTCATATACAACTTAAAATAATAAAACTGGTTCCGATTGTGATCTATACGCTGGTGGATCGACGATTAATGTCCAGCGCACCTGGCAGCGGACCCGTGCTGGCACGACACTTGATACTGCCCCACCTAAATACAATAAAAAAATAATTTAAAATTCAACACATATTTCACTGACAATATTGATTCTCAAAATCATCACGTCATGTACTTTTATAGACAACAGATAAATGAAACGATAATATTTTAACGGCGATGAGATGAGGGTCATGAGCGAGCGCGAAGCATCTCCGTTTCAGGCATTCTACTAAAATGAATGCTAATAGAATATAATAACAACGTATGGAAATCACATAATCCCATACATCGCCATTCTATTCTACTAGCGCTAATTAAGTAGGATGGCCGTATGAGTAGGCCCTCAGCTTGTTCAAAAATGCTTTCAAATGTCTATCTGTCCGGCTGTCCATTCTCAACCGATTCTCGTGAAATTTATTATATAGTTAGAATTAATTGTCGATTTTAAGCTTAAAAAACATTTTTACGCCTATTCGTAAAATATAAAAAAAAAATACAAACGAGAACTTACAGAGCCAATTGTTTAACTGGTTCTCTTTTAATGATAGATTCAACAAAAAAAGTGCTTGCAGTTGGTTAAAAGTGTTAAAGCTATTAATTTAAAAGAATACCTTAAGGGCACAAAATACTGTCATTACCTTACACATTCATAAATGCCTTCATCTCATTAGTCATGCAGGAGGCTCGCCATACTTGGCGCAAGTGACATGTGTTATTTTTTTGAACAAAGAAGTCGGATCAACGACCTGCCCTTATTTGGTAGAAAGAGGCGACCAGCCATAATGCGATACAGATAATGCGCCAAGAATTTCTGAAGAAAACACACTCTTGTTTCCAGAGCTCCCGCGATCGCACATATTACCTCGATGGCACCTATTTATTCCAATCTGCCACCTTAAAGAGTGCCATGCCATGGGGGTGGTGGTTGGCATTAATAGGTGGGGTTTTCCACCCCGGTGGTCGATGGAACCTATTTATTCCCATCTGCCCCCTTCGAACACCAATATTATACATCGACAACATGAATCATGATATCCAGTGATGTTTAATTTCAATTTCCATTGATAATGTCCAATACGAAATACGAATAAACCCCTGTAGGTACTATAACTACGAAGGGGCAGATGAAAAAAAATAGGTGCCATCGACCACTGGGGTGGTAAACGCCACCTCTTAGTGCCAACCACAACCCCCAAGGCACCCTCCAAGGTGGCAGATGGGAATAAATAGGTGCTATCGACCACCCGGGTGGTTTTCATTTCATGTTTATTTCACGTGCTGCGACGTAACTTTCTTCTCTATTACATGTAAAAGTAGGTAACACGATAACTTATTTTTTTAAATTTGAGATTTTAGCATTCACCATGCTATTGTTTTATTCAGTGAAAGTATTTATATTTAGAAAGTCTCTTCAAATATCATTCGATGGAATCAGGCTTTATTTGGCAAAAATCCATTACTAGGATGCAAAAATATCAATATATAGCTATCTCCATTGTTTTATCCTTCTATTGTATGAAAGAAGCTAATTATTAAAGTTTTACGTGTTAAAGTGTTTATGTTACGGCAATTTTATGTCCCCACTGCTGGGGCACCAGAGCATTCCTTTTAGATGGATAAGGGGGCCATAACACAGCCATAGTACTTATGTTTTAATAATAACTTCAAATGCAGCCGAGATCAACGGCTTAAAATGCCTTCCGAAACACTTAAGAGCTCGAAGGATATTACATTTTTGGTCACCCATCTGATAACCAACCCTAACGATAGTTCCTTACTAGCCTAATTAAATACAACGCCTGCAATGATAGCATTGCAGGCGTTGTATTTATTTATGAAAATAACCTAGTGTTTTGAGTGAAATTTGACTATGACAACCGTAAACACAAAAAGATAACAAAAAGGTACATAGTGATGATGTTCAACATTAAAAAAAATCACCTTTTGTAATAAAATTACAGGAAAATCTAGGATGGCAATGTTTCTATTCTAGTAAAATGCGGTTTAGATAATTATGAATGAGTAAAAAGAAACAAGGAAAAAAACAGAATGTTATATATGATTCTTATGATTAATATTAGACAATAAGTGAAAAATTTACAGAAACGTGTTAATGAATGAATCAAATCAATCTGTTTCTTCATCAAACTGATCAAACTGAACAACTTTTATTATGGGACTAACTCTGAAATCGCGAAAAAAAATTCAGTTGGTTCCATAGTAAAAGTTCTTCAGTTTGATATTCCGAAGAAACGGTTTCCTATTTTTGATTCATTCTTCATACATAACACCCCGCATACAGTAGTACCTACTCATTTTCTACAGACCACTTTCAATGTTATTGTTTAAAAAAATTAACGAAGGATAAAAGACTTGAACGAATTACGGTTTTGACATTTGCAAAAGATTTTACTTAAATTGATTCTCAACTTTTTAGAAACTAATATTGAAATATAACCGATATTTTTATTTCAAATATTAAAAGTAAATTTGAATAGTCTATTAGTGGAGTTGACGCAGCTCAACCAGGTGTACAGCGGTAACCAGTTCGATCTCAGTATCACGTTACACTAGGTTTCACATTAGGAAATTTATACGACGTCTCAAGTGACTACCGACTGTTAATTATTGTTTTATTGACGAGATAAATTATAATTATTAATCGGTTCCAAGAATGTACAGCAAAACAAGATGATTCATCGACAGTTATTTTGCCGAGATTCGCGCAGATGTGCGCGAGCGCCGCGGGGAGTTTTGACATTCTACTATGGTTTTGATTAAATTAAGTGACATTTAATTGTTGATCGGGGACGTTACGAGGGCCATTACGGCGGATGCTGGTGGCCGCGCCCGCACCGACCTCACGTCACACTCCTTCTCTCATGAACACACCCTAAACTACTGTTCGTAAGATCTTAAAAATCATACTGCTGTTGATAAAGTTCAAGTTGTGTAACAATTCGTGTTAAACCTTTACACAGAAAAGGTCCTCATGACGATATTAACAACTAGTGGTTCAGTGAGTGAGGTGTAGACCTCGCTCAAATTTGTACGTTGTTTAAAAATTAATCTAATAGTTATCGCCACGAGGTTGGCACTGCTTATGAAAAGCAGAGTGCTGTTTGGTAGGTTATGTATTATTTTAATATCTTATACCTTTAAACGAGCAATTCTTGTAAATTTTATTTCTGTGATCTCAGAAACGGCTCTAACGATTTCGCTGAAATTTGGTAGATTTTGGGTTTTCTGGGGTAAATAATCGATCTAGATTAGTCTTATGTTTGGGAAAACGCATGTTTTCGAGTTTTCATGCGTTTTTCTTTCGACGCAGAATATGGTTGCTACCCAAGTAACAAAATTTGGTACTATAAAAGTCCTGAGAACGCTTTAGGACGTGCTAATTAGTTTCATGATAAGCACTATAATGGTATTGTAAACCTTTACAGAACCCCAAATAGGCCCTAGTTTTATCACTGATTAATTCTATAAACATTACATAAAGCCTCTCACGGTAATAAATCAGCTCTATACTTGAAAACCAAAACATGATTATAGTGCTATTTTGATCTTTTTATCACACTATTGTTGGCCATTTTCTTCGTGCTGTGCTAATGTCATTGTGAGTGTTCCCCAAGAAAACAAAATGTCATTCGCTATTACATTTGTAATACAAAAGGACATTCTACAAAACATCACCTTTGATCGACCATTGACCGTAACTCCACTGTAACTTGCACTTGCAAAAATAATTGTATCAATAAAATCACTATGCTGATTTCAAATTTGACAATGCGCCCTCATAATTTTCGTGATTTAATTAAATTTAAATTAATAAAATAGGAACTCGTCCCGACTGTGGCTGCTATAGTACACATCGGCTCCAGCCGTGCCACTAATGTGCTATCATGGCATAAACAGCAGCCATATTTTCATTGAAAATGGATTAGTCCATTAATTATTCATTTTAGTGCTTTTATCTCACGCTTTAGTCAGGTAGCAGTAACACAAAAAAAATAAGTTATTTAGCAACTGCACCAGAAGTCGCTATGATACTATTTAGTACCATAGAAGAGTTTTCATGACTTTTACAGAACTAGCCCCATAGCGATGTTGAGGGAGCATTTACGAAGCTAAACCGTGACATAATGGTTGTGCAAAGTACTTTTATAGTGCAGATTGATTCTGTAATAATGTTTTCGATACTGCTACAATACTAGTACTGTAAAAGTTATTTTGACGCAATATTAGTGCAAAATAGATACATAAAAGTGACAGTAAAGTCGTCTATAGTACTAAATAGTACTATAATCGCTTTTTTCATATCTGTTACAGTGCAACACTTTAAAGATTCTTTTGTATGTCCTGTAAGTGTTCTAAGAGCTGCACCATAGAACTTAAATGCTCTTTAATATTATAGAACCAAAATGCTCTGTGGAAAACCTTTATAGCACAAGCAGTCACAACGGTTACCATTTAAGGCCTACTATATCACTGTTTGGTGATAAAACCCCTTGGTTATAGAAACTTTTGTTACTTGGGTAATTTCGTCCTGCCGGCCACTGTCTGTCTGGTCCAGCGGGTTAAGACGCGGACGGCAAGAATTGAGTGTTAGGGGTTCGAATCACGCTCGGTGACTTAATTTTGTTTTTTTATATGTTCAAGTTTTTTTTTATTATTTTTAGACAAGTTTTAAAAATGTAGTTAATGTTTGAGATAACAATGTCACCACCTAAACACCACCATATTACAATAAATAGTAATAAAATAACCGAACAAAGATCGTTCGCCCAGGTAGTATCTAATCTAAGCTAGATGGTGCTTCTAATTTGAACATTTTTCGAATCGAATGGGTGAATTATTTCGTAAAATTTTGATAAACTGGCTCGACTAAAAAATTCTATATTATCGAGTCTGCTCACACAAAGAATGAAGAGAACAAACGGACAGCCAGACACCGGAAGCATATACGCAAGAATTTTTGAAGTAAGTGAAAACATACCAGACTCGTGGAATTCCCCTCATAAAACAAGTCATTTAAAGTAAGCAAGGAAATCTACGGCAATTTTTCTGGACATTAAATTCTGGTAAGGCCTTTGATTTCGTCTCTCAATAAATTTTACTAAGCAAACTTGACAAATATGGAATCAGGGGTAATGATCCTTCTTGGCTAGAGTCTTATCATACCTGTGTCATCGAGAAAATCTCTAAAATATCTGAAAAAAAAAACAAAGACTATCTTCAAGTCCAATAGTTGCCCGAATAAGTGTGGAGTACCGCAAGGAAGCTTACTGGGTCCACTCCTCTTTCTTATCTAAGTGTGCAAAGCATTATAATTGCTGACGTTACTACATTGATAATAAAGAGCAGAAAGAGTAACGAACTTACTGCTCTGGCAAAGACAATTTTCAAAACGTTGATAAATGGCTACTAAGTCAACACTTGCATCAAAAGACAATCCAACTGAAAAGATGGAAACAAGATTAAATATTAAAGGCAACATAATAACATGCAGTCGGAGGCATTCATAAAGAAAGTGACATTGCCTCCGACTGCATGTTATTATGTTGCCTTTAATATTTAATCTTGTTTCCATCTTTCAGTTGACTTGCCTTTTCATACAGGGGGGTTTTTTAATTTATTGTTTATTTATATCTTTTTAGTTTTTATATATTATGATCATGATATATCTTTTTGAAATCCTTATGATGAGCCCTTCAATTTGACACATAATATATTGCAGTATTCTAAAAAATATTTTTTTTTCCACTTCGTATAATAGCACCGTACAGCCATGTTGGTTTTTTTTAACGCCACTTAATTAAGAACACTTGGGCTGTCAAGAAAAATATAACGATATCATAATCATAGAAATCTGTTCAGCCGTTTTGAAGATATGAGGTAATAAAGAATATTACATACATACATACAAACTACGCGGGAAAAAAACATAAGCCTCTTGCAGTCGGGTAAAAAAGTACGGTTCCCGAGGGATAGAAACAAAACTGTCTACGCAAAAGAAGTCACGGGCTGTCGCTAGTATAATTATAGTTCTGACATAGCTGCGATTTGTACTGAATAATACGTGCCTTATATGCTACGCTTTTTGCTTCTATTATTATTCATATTTAATTAATTTTTTCAAATATTTGCATTCCTTTTGCATATGGCAGACATGTAACTGTATGTACATTTTATGCTTAAGACCTTTGTCAAACGGAGTCAAATAGGAGTGGACCCAGTACGCTTCCTTGTGGTAATCCACACCTATTCGGATATTTTGGAGATTTCTACGTATTCTTCCCGATTACACAAGTATGATTCTAACTAACCCAAGTGTGAGCATTACCCCTAATCCTATATTTGTCAAGTTTTCAAATAAACACATTTGATTGATATACATCACACGAAAGATTTCAATTCTAAATACTTGTAGGTACATAACTTTAATTAAAGTTAAGAGGAAATTAAAATTCAAACAACGTTCAATTCCGATTCAAACTTTACGCAGTCCCACAGCAGCGAAGCACACGCAGAGCTGGCCGGAGCGCACCCAACAGCTGTCAGTTTTACGCGTCCACTCCATACATTAACATTTATATTGTTTGTCAATACGCCACATTTGCATAACCAACGCGGAGGAAACTTTGTAGCAGGAGAGCTAGACAACATCACTACACTACCAATACGAACACACTTAGGTCACTTAAAATTCACTTCTTCTATGCCGTACCGCAGCTGGTGTCAATAAAAAAAACCAAACTAGGTAGGTAGGTACACCTAATTATCAAAAAACTTTTAATAAAGCCGCACTAGTATTCTTAAAAAGTGTTAATTCAATAAGTAGGTACTTCGAATTGCAGCTTAGGAAGTTAATCACAAAAATAAGATCACGTAAGTATGACAACATCAATAGCTTTGCATACCCAAACTCTACAAAGGTATGTGAACTTTGTAATGTGAGTATAAATAAAATCACCACTCACTAGAGTGAAAACTATGTATTTTAATTTGTTTTCCATTGAGTCATGATCATGATACTTAAGTAGGAGAGGGGACAGTCAGTAATTAGTTCAGTCAGACAGACTGTAATTAGTTCAGTCAATTCACAAAAGCCGACGGTTGATTCCTTAAAATTCCTATAGATTTGTAACCACTTTGTAACAAGGTGTATTTGTAACCACTCTCCAAATTTTAAGGATATTTCAGTCCATGAAACTGAACAACTTTCTCCATGAAACATGTGTCGAAATACGCCAAAAAATTTTGGTCATCCTATACTAAACTGATCACGTAATCTCTTTGATTTGTATGAAATGTATTTGTTTTTTACATATTTGACCCTATGTTTCTTAGAGAAAGTTGTTCAGTTTCATGAACTAAACACATCCTTAAAATTTCGAGAGTGGTTACAAATACACCTTGTATATTCTGCGTTTATTCTTATGATGCTGGTCCCTGAGTCTACAAGTGAGGTAAGTACAAAGTACGAACTCGCCAGGTCTGCAGCGTGCGTTTCCATTTTGCAATACAATCAACACTATTGATACCACACCTTATTAACATAAGTATTTACGGCTATACAGTAAATCAAGACATTTATGTACGTGCTTTACACATTGCAGATTAGCTGCGGCCGTTAATCTTGAGTGGTTATATTGAAACGATACGGTGCCTGATTGCGAGTCATTAATTCATGGCAATTAGGTAAAATACCTGCTAAAAGTAGACGTTCTATTTAATGTCAATGAATATTTGATCAATTTATATAGTTGTTTTTGACGTTGTCGGAGGCTGGATGATTGAGCCGAATATCTGGAGTGGGTTAATCTTGAAGAAGACTGTGCTAAGAAAACTCAATAAAACTACTTGCTTACTACATAGTCCAATTTCAATGTAGTCAAAAATAAAGCAAATCCTCTGCGTAGCTTACTAAGAAAAGAAAAGCTCTTTTTCAACTCATATTTTCTAAGTTTCATAGAGCCACAATCAAGCGGTAAAGTCGTAACACAACGTTTTATTTTTGCAAATAGATATATCAATTTGAAATTGGAACTACATAAAATTTTCCGGGGTGTGTGAAGGAAAAGTGTGTCGATGGTGTGCGAGTCCACGCATGCGCAGTGCAGTAGCCGACCTTGCGGCGCGCGGGCGCGGCTGCGGTGTCACGTTGCGGCCACATTTCAGCGGATCGCCGCGCGTGCGGTTCAGTCCCGCGACGGAATGCCCTCATCATCTGATAGCTTACAACACTTGATATACTCTCAACAGCATAGCTGGCGCGCCGCGCGAGCGGCCAGTGTGACGGGAACTGTTGATTCCGTGGACGTTCGACTCACTTTCCGAACTCTTATCACTTTGTATTAAATTGAAAGACGTGGATTAGTCTTGGATTGAACAACCCTGCATTTTAGCCTTATCCTTACTAATATTATAAATGCGAAAGTCAGTTTGTTTGTTTGTTACGCCTTCACGTCTTAACTACTCAACCGATCATCATAAAATTTTGCATACACGTTCTCAGTGGTACGAAACAGAGAAGGACATAGATATTTTTTTCATCCAAAAAAAGTACTGTTCTGAGGAATAGCAAAAAACATGCCACGCAGACGAAGTCGCGGGCGGCCGCTAGTTTTATTATAAACATCACGTCTTTCATTTTACCACGTTTTTACCTATGCATTCAATCGGGTCCCTATTAAAAAAAGACAAGTCAGTATTTATTATGTAGTTATTACATAATAATAATAATAACTTACACTACCAACCTGGGATAGTTATTTATAACATTGAAATGGGAGCGGTTGTTGTTGGACGTAACGTAAATATATGTAAGGGTATAATTGGGTCGTCATATACCTACTTACAAGTAAATATAATTTAAAAAATAATGATCATAAAATTATATTAATAGTACTTATATTTAAATCATATTAATCTTTAGAAAATTGCTCATGGTTTTTACACCTTTTCACTAATTTTGGCCTGAGTAGACAACCTACCTGCGCATGACACCAATCTGTAACCAACAAACGTAACTATTAATTTATGTAGCCAGTTCTATAAATAACTAATAACTATTCTAATAATCTAGTACCGATGATGGATAGCGGCGTTTGAACATGTACCGAGCAAAGCATAATAATTGAAATCCGAGCTTTGAATATTCTATTAATCTAAATATCGTAATTAGGCAACTGTAATCACCATGATTGGTATACCGTCAACCCGCGCAGAATCTAAGCAAACTATGTACTACCAACCTCTTTTACATAATATGCATGCATTAATGTTAACAGTTAAAATATTGGCATACTTGCCCGATGAGAATGTTGAGATCACGATCTAAGTTGACTTAGTAATTAATTGGATGAATCACGTAATAAATCTACCATGACGACACTTACTAAGTTTCGGATGTTTACTACTATTATAATATTCTTTGGTTTTGAATCTATCAATAAAAATTAGAAAACCTTCAGGAATTTATGTGTACTAAAACGACTAGTTAATACCGCCCTATCCCCTTATCCCCGAATGGCCAATAAAAATTCCATACACATTCTAACTTTATTACCCACTTTACATAAATGTACGCGGTGCTCTAGCTAGACAGTCGCGGCTATTTTTAGCCCAACGTTGTTCTAGCTAGTTGCAGCTAGTGATAAATAATGCAAACCGAGCGTTTGGCACAGACTTAAGTAAGCGTAGAAGTGACTGTTGAGTATTGTTTACATAACGCACTTCTGGTAGGTACTTTCTACAAATGTTGAATTTAACAAGTGTTTTAATAATTAAACCTATTTGTTATCAAATAATTACATCGTTTTTAAACAATATTTGAAAATCTACAGAATAAATAAAATTTTCAGACAACGTAAGGATTAAAAGTATAAGTCTAAGTATACTCTGTGACATAAGTACAATAAAGGTATAATGTTTCTATATACTCATTTTATGAAACTATACACCGTTAATTTTTAAGTATATCTAAAAAAAGAAAAGTACAACATCGACTCGACTATAATGTATAGAACAGCTGACTTTTTTTCGCGATTTCGTGGTTTGCCCCATAGTAAAAGTTATTTATTCACGTGGTCAGAAATCCCCATTTCATTTTTAGATATACTTTAAAATTAACGGTGAATTTTTTGAGAAAATTCTTAGTCGGAATTATTAATATTTTTTGTGTGCACTTTTACGTTTACTGAAACATTATTTAACCTGAACATTTGAAACCTCGTTTGATTGGAAAAAAATTACAATCATCAGCAGAGTACCTATTAATAATTCATGAGAATAGACAAAAAACCTAGCGAATATATCACTCTCCCGCTTCCCCTTTCTAAACCGAGACCTATTTCCAATCGAATATGTATGTAACAAAATCCGTATTAACTTTTTTCAGCACCCGTGTAATGCGTATCGTTACTCAGCGGTAGTGTTTACATTAGATAAGTATTTCGGGTAACAACTACGTGACCTGGGTCGAGTAAGCCCAATGTTTAATATCCAGGTTACTACTGAGTGGCCTCTACGTTTAAATAGCAATAATCGAATGACATATTCGTCGTTCGATTTATTTAATTTTTTAACTTTATTTTTGAGCTGAATGACACTAAGCGGAACACTTCTTCCAGATTTCGTAGTTCTGTATTTGGAGCAGCTACTTTAGCAAATCCAAGTTTAAATTACAACGCGCGTCCACATGAGTTTAACACATCTCTTGTCACCTTTTAAAAATTCGTTGCACATCAATATGGTAACAGCTGTTTTCTGTGTCTATGTCTATTTTAGTGTATTTTAATGTTCAGATGAGATCAAAATCTCATTGAATCATTCTTCAAAAGATTGATTCTAAATGAAACAAATTTAAATCGTTATTTGTCCGTGGTCTCCGAGTTTAAGTTCCCCTTGGGTGCCACGAGCAAATATTTTAGCCCGTGGAACACCCAAGGGGGACAAAGGGGTACCATGGGAAAATTGTATGGCCCGTGGCCCTATTTTTTTATGTCTGTGTGTAATTGTTGTATGGGGCACCACGGACAATGAACATATATTTAATAAGGAGATTGTTAATCAGGGAGTTCCACGGGCAAAAATATTTGCTCGTAGTACCTCAAGGGGAACTTAGACTGGGGGACCACGGGCAAGTAACGGTTTTAATGACGCATAACTATAATATGAAAACTAGATTCCTTCCGCCCGCGTCTTTCGGAAAATCCGCGTTGACATTCGGAAAATCGTACCGATAAAAGATGTATTCTATGTTGTGTGTTAGGTACACAGAACATAAGATACGTCTTTTATCTCGGTATTATCTCGGTATATACCAAATTTTATCTAAATCCATTCAGTTGTTTATGCGTGACTTTGAGTAACAAACATCCAAACATACATTTAAATTTTTACATTTAATAATATTAGTAGGAGTTCAAACAAAGGTGTGGCAAAGTATTTAGGTATTTGAGCTGTGGGACAGCATAACATAAAATTGTTTTAAACTAGAGCTATAAGGTAAACAAAGTTCAAAGTCAAGGTAGCTCAGATAAAAATAAAAACTCTCCAAATTGTATAATTTTCATTGTTTTTAATATTTTCTTTGGAATGGAACGTCGATAACGTTCCATTCAAAGAGGGCCCTAGGTACAGATGCGATATTTCAGGAACATTTCAGCTACTTACAATTCATTGCCATATTAAAATGTATAAAAATGTTATAATAAACAAATAAACAATGATTACCACCTCAATCAAAAGATAAGGGCAAAGTACTTCATCGTGCATCAAGTAAATTCACGATGTTTGCCTGACATTTGCGTTAATTCAACAGCAATTACGAATTCCGAAGGAGATAACAAAATTATTTCAAAAGCATTGACCCACAATAGCTTCGACAACACGTAACGCACAAAAGAATCTGAAGGCGCAACTTTTTGACAAATAAGTTGCCTTTTAACAGGTAGGTTGGGACCGAGCTGTCAAGTGGAGATAACTGGTGTTTTAAGGGTCCAAACTGCGCACCGATCGATCATTAGGACTTATTTGTTTTTTGACGGTGACAGGACACCGATGGACTATTGGACTTATCTATCGAGCGCATCGGTCCATTCGTCATGCTGTCAATGGACAGGGCTAGACGAAATAATCAAAGTGACCGCTTGATAAGAATGATAGGTCAGCTCTACTATACATTGCATAAGCTTATATCATATGAAATATTAGGTGCTTTGTAATTTGCCGATTTGTATGGTTTTTTTATGCACAAGGGGATAGTGCTTGGCCTTCACCTCATCTGATGTTAAGTGACGATAAGGCCGAAAGTGGAAGCGCACTACACCCGGAATCCTCATCACTAAGGAACTGGATATCTTACCTCTAACTGCAGGAATACAACAATATTTTAATTGGTGTCATGGCGTCAGACTTAGATAAGATGGTGGTAGCTAGCCAGGCGGACTTGAATTGAAATATAAGCCCTACCACCAACCAAACCGAGTACAAATTGTACCCCCCTGGGAATTGAGCCCGAGACTCTTGCGTCACACGGGTAAGCGAACCACTAGACCACAGAGGTGGATATTTTTAAGAAGTTGCATTTTTCATACCTACTAACATTTTCTTATTTATACTTTAATGTTTGGACACTTATAGCTAATTTATGCCAATATGTAAAGCGAAAAAGGGACAACGCATAAAGTGGCCATCTTTGCTAAAAAGAAAAGGAATCATTTCCCCTTGAAAGTGATTCCTTTGACAAAATACCTTATTTTTATTTCCAAATACCTTTATTTGGAAATAAAGATAAGGTATTTTATTATTACCTACTGATCGAAATCGATATGATCATAATTCGATATAATATCAAGCCACTGATGAATCATTTAAATCGTGGAAAGTTCTCTGTTTGTGAGAAAAAAATGAAACCTCAGTGAATATAATACAATGATTTCCTTCACGTCACTTCGTTGTGAGAAGGAAGCACTTTACCTGTTTACTAGTTAATTAATGTCCCATAAAATATAATGAGCCTTTGTGTCTACATTTACAAAGATATAGTTACATGTTTGCAACGTGAAATAGCACAAATATTACTTTGTTAAAATATATCCTTTCAATTCAAGAATAATTTAAATTACTTATAAACATTTCCCATAGGTACTAAAAATGTTTTGCATACGTGTCTTAATTCACTTAACCGAAATAGTTTGTTGTTTGGTTTATTGATACTCTAGCTTCCGTCTGCGACTTCGTCCGTGTGGACCTTTAAACTATCTAAGTGCAAAATATCATCAAAATCCATTCAGCTGTTTTTGCGTGATCGAGTAACAAAAATCTAAACATCCAAACTAATAGGATAATTTGGTCATATAATCTTAAACATACCTACCAAGGGTTGGCATGATTAAAACAAGTTGTTTTAAAAAACACGTGTTTAAAACAATTTGAAATAAATCAATGTTTTTTATTAAGTGTTTAAAAACACAGTTTAAAACAAGTTTTAAGCAATGTTAAAAACAATAAGAAAAAAACAAGGTTTAAAACTACATACTTTTAATTGAGAATGAGTGGTGATTTTCGCAAATAAATGCACTTTTTTCCCAAAAAAATTTAGATCTTGCTGAAAATAAATAGACTGACAGTATAAAAGTGTAATTTTATTGTATACTATTTGCCAAGATGACAAATCTTAGCTAAGTATTAACTTTTTTTATCACCGATTAAAAAAAGTATCGTTGAGTGGTCATTTTCGAAAACTAGTTCCTCCACCCTTTACAATATTGGGGTTTCCCCACATTATGAAATAGCGTACCTAAGCGTTCAGTATTGATTAGAGATATAAAATAGTAGTTTATGAAACTGATGCATAATGAGGGGTATTAAAACATGAGTGTGTGTTTAAAAACCGAGCCGTAGGCGAGGTTTTTAATAGTATCACACGAGTGTTTTAATACCTAGTTATGTACAGTTTCATACACTACTTTATCTACTCTCATACAATTTGTGATTAAACCTACCTACAACATAAAATATCATACGTTTCTCGGAAGGTATTTTATAACTTAGGCAGTACCTACTAGTAGGTTAAGTGAGACATTTTTCCGTCGCCGCATCTAAAATATCGGGTGGATTCAAATTTTCACTCACTACACTCACTTCACTACTATCAGATATTTTAAAGTAAAAGTATAAATTAAAATCTGAAAATGGCGCGTATTCAATTAGAAAAATAAATGATGAGATGAGTGCATTCCAGAAGACTAATCGCTACGCTAAGTCATCGATCACCATAGAGAACATTTTAATCATGGAAAATCTTGGAAATGTATGTGGGAATATCGTTGTTTTTAGGGTTCCGTACCAAAATGGTAAAAAAGGAACCCTTATGGGTGTAAAATATATATTATATATTTTACATAGTTTTATTCTAATTCTGCCTATCATATGACAAGAAAATAAAAAAGAAAATACTTTTAGATTTCCTAATAGTGAAGCATTGAGTAGAAACTAATCCTACGATAAAAATCTGTGCTATTTCCTCGCGCACCTAGGGCTAAAGTCCTCTCGGTAACAAGGTCACATCCTTACGGAAAACCGCAATGCTATAAATGTCGACGGTGGGCGTAAATGGGACATAAGTATTTATTATTTTGTAACAAACGCCTAAGCATAGGTGTGCCCTTTATCTCGTGCGAGAAGGACAATGTAACGAGTTAATATTGATTAGTTGTTCTAGTACTACTACGTGTCATTGTACTTTATTTAAAACAGTAATTAACTACATTTTAATTTACCTTTGCGTTATTTATGTATGATGTTGTTACTCTTACATTTTATTTATTTATTAAAAGTTAACATGCTGACTTACAGTAAGGCCTAAATCACTAGTAAGTTAAATATTAGATAAGTACATTACAAAAAGTAATATAATTACACATAATTTCATGCACATCAAAACATGAAATAATTGAATAGAAAATGGCAATGGAAACTCTTTAGATGAAAACTACCGTAATTTATACTTTTAGCTAGAAATTCTTTAGCTAATTAAGATTCAGGGTTTGTATCGAAACGTCCATTATTACCATCTGTCCTACTATCACTCCTATACACAATCAAGTAAGTAGTACTTAATTATTAATGAAATTGCAAGGAAGTTGTGAGGAAGTTAGAGCTCCATTAAACTTAGGAACGAGAAAATTCAATGGCTGTGAATTGATTGGATGATTGATGGTTACAAACATTTACTAAAAGAAACATTACCTTACAAAGATAATACAAAGTCTCATTCGTTAATTGTACGAAAATGTAATAAATTTTCCTTAAAACTTATGTCTACCAAAACAAGGTATGGATCCAAAACTTGACCATGACTGCTATAAGGAAGAATTTTATTGATGGTATGAGATAAATCGTCAGGTAGACGTAAACTTTTATCGTTTTTCTTATTTTGGTTATTTTTTTTTGCTAATATAGATTTTTTGACAATATGTAGATATAGGAAATGAGGTTGATTCCTACGTACAGATGCTTTAGAAGCATCGGAAACTTTCCGTATCTCTCCGCTATGCTTTTCACATATATTTATTTACTGGTTTCCGTGTTCTAAATGTCAATTTTCTTTTCGACGGATTCAGTGGCGTAGCGATGGGGGGGCGGGGGGGGCGGCCCGCCCCGGGCGGCACTTTTTAGGGGGCGGCAAAATTTCACAAAAAATATTAAAAAAATATATAAGTACTACACTATCATTGACCAAATAATCATATCGTATGGCCCGGAGCGCGCGGCGCGCTTCGCACGCCGCGACTAGGCTGCACTACGATTGATTGTAATGATTTTAACCAAATAATCATCACCGTATGGCCTGGAGCGCGCGGCGCGCTTCGCACGCCGCGACTAAGCTACACTATCGTTAGTGGTAATGATTTTTACCAAACTATCATCACCGTATGGCCCAGAGCACGCGTCTACATAAAAGATTATGCACCGAAAAAAAACCTGAAGAGTTAATTTTTAGTAAATAAATAAGGTAGATAATTATTACTTATTTAAAAAAAAAATTACTGATTTTCTTGACTTATAATGAAAATAGGGGGCGGCAAAATTCGGGTCCGCCCCGGGCGGTACAAACACACGCTACGCCACTGGACGGATTAGATGGTCCTAATCACAGATCATTCAACAAGTACTTAGTGGTCCCAATATACCTATTGAAAATGAGCCTCTGGGCCGGCGGTCTAGATAAGTACACGAAGACTAAATACGTGTCTTCACGAATTTAGTCTTCGTTTCGAATCGAACTGTCAAAAGTTACGGAAGCCATAGAGTAAATTATGGAAAGCATAGCAATGCTTCAACCAGCGAATGTGCAAAAATAAAGATAATCTAACTAATCCATTCCGCTGTGACACTGGAATACCTATTTGCAGAAATTAATAATAACTTATTGACGCGAACCCGTCGCGGACTAGTCTCCGCGGTTCTGCCGCATAAATACACAATCATTTAGCTCAAAAACTGAAAATCCATCTCAAGTATTCTTATACGGTCGTATTACGGTTTATAATTGAGCCAAGCCTCTATGTACCGATCGCAAATGTAGACCTGTTTGCGTACGTAAGATTATTGAAGGCAAGTTTTGCATACCGCAGGCCACAGCGATAAAATACAATACATTATGGGTGAACCAACGGCTCCCGTGTTACGTACTATGCGTTCTTTTGAAGAATATTTATAAATATGCACAGATACGAGGTTTAAGATAGCTAGACGAATGTATAATGACACAACAACTTTACCGTTGAACCATTTCAACTTTTTCATTAGTATCGAAATCAATTTGTAACGTGATTAGTAGGTAAATGCATGCATGGTATATAACTTAAAGAACTTATCTTGTGTGAGGTATCAACATTTTATTCAATTTGTCCGTTTGTAATAAAAACCCAAGGGTTGCCTGGAAGACTAACAAAACTATTCCCGCGATAAGACCACTTTTGTTGTAAAATTTTTACTGCTTACCGGGAGAATGGATGATTCATTCTTTTGATAAATTTTAAACAAGCTAAGTATTACATAAATTTATGTATGTGAGGCAAAAACAAGACCCTTATGTATCTAGATGTAACTGGCTTATAAAAATGTAAGTACTTAAATAAAGCACGTTTCAGTTTGAGCGGTACCTAGCTGTGGAATGCGTGCTCATTCATCGAACGACACGGATCCACCTTCTAAAACATCGTTATCACTGTTCCCACTCTAATCTTGAGGCAATAAAAACTTCGATGGACCAAAACCAACCCGATAACCATAAATTCAACTCAGAACGGATGGGACAAATTTTTATAATGGGTCTCCCCCATTTGTGCCGAGAGCGTTAATGACAGCCTAACAGTTTGTTTTAACATCATTATAGGAGCGTATCGGGCATTCCATCGCGGGTAGGTACCTACCTGCAGGTGAGTCGCATCGGTACATGTGTCGTCAGCGCTGCTCACTTGATACAAGCCTCGATAATCTTGATTTTCGTGATGATTTCGATTGATTGTAATCTCGAGAGCTTAATCGTCATGCTTACATGAAGATTAATTCGTTAACATCTGTTGAATCGGAAAGTTTATAGTCAATTTGTGTTAGTAGAATGGGACTTTATCAATCTTCCAGTGAATAAAAGAAACTGTATAAATTGATATTAATTGAAATAAAAGACAATATTTCTGTGACTATTCCCATAAGAAGTTAGGAAATTATGCAATTTACATGCAATAAGCACATTAATTCCATCATATCATTTCAAGATTTTTCAGGTTATGAAAATATCAATCGTTACACTAGTAAGGTAGAGTGCTTACTTATAAAATACATTAGCTTTCGCCCGCGACTTCGTCCGTGTGGATATTCGGAAAATTGGAAACAAAAAGCTCAAGCAACTTCTAAGTTTTCTTAATGACCCTGTCGACCATCTCGGCAACAATCTTGACATCAAAACTCATCTCTATTCTTTTCTATTCTCTAGATTCAGTCCACTGAGATATTTTCTCCTACCAAACATGAATAAATGTCTTGTCGGGCAAAGATTTTCATCAAGCCAAAAGGTGGTGTCTGAAATGGGCCCTCATTTCAGTCAGTTACCACAGTTTTCAGGGGATGAAAGAAAAAATACTGGGTTAAAGAGGTAGGAACTTTGTTGGACTGAATACGCAGAGCTACAAAAAGATTATGTAGAGAAATAAAACAAAATATGTCGAAAAAAAGGGTTTCTTCTTCACAAAGTCATGGACTTATCAAACCACCCTCGTATTGCTATTTAAAGGTTGAAGCTGTCATCTGAAATAAAAATCTCATCGAGACACCATCATCAGTCTAGGATGAGTACTTTCCGACATATTGCTGTTTTAAGTTCAACAGCAGATGTAATCTGAAATGACGTGGAATGCCACAACATCGTGCGGTATACCGCGGGACGACGCAGGATCCTTCAGTATGCCGCAGGATGCCACGATGTGCCGTACTGCGCCGTGCCATGCCGAGCTGTTAGTGGCCAGGTGCGGTCCGAGGGGGGGGGGTCACAGGGGACATGACACCCCTCCCCCCAAAATCGTACACGTCACATAGAAAAAGCTTCTAAAAATTTACAGAAAAGCAATTATTATTATTAGTGACCCCCCCCCCAAATTTCAGGCTGCGACCGCGCCTGCCAGTGGCCGCACAAAACCGATCACCTTGAAATATTTACGGGACAATTTTTAAAGTAATACCTAACAAAAAAAGATTGAATGAAATCGGACTACGCGTTAATGAACTTCAATTACATATTTTGAGTTTCATCCCGTCTTCCAAAGGAACCGTGCTGAATTTCGGGATAATAAGTATATGTTCACATTCACCGTAATATTAACTAAAATCATACCAAGTTTCATTTCAATTCATTCAGTAGTTTCGGAGTCAATAGAGCCCGTGATACAGACAGACAGAAAGACAGACAGTAAAAATGAAAAAAAATTACAGTTTTGGCTTCATTTCAGTAGGTATTTATTGTAAAGCACCCTCAAAAAATTTTTTTCAAAATATCTTCAATGTTACAGAATTGGTCCTCTTAGAATTTTATTATAAGTATAGAATAGATTTTGTTAATTGTTTGAACTTTTTAGAGTATCATGAGCTTTGAACCGAATATGATAATTTAAATCCGTGCAATGGGCAATGTCCGAAAAAAATCAAATTGGCTGAATATTTTTCTATAGGTAGGAATAAGCTCCCTTAGTATTAGGAAAAAGTTTCAGAATTTTCGGTTGCGTAAAAAAATTAAAAAAAAATGAAAGTCTCTTCGACTTTACAAATGTACGAAAGTAACAGCAGAATGGAAATTATACCTTTGCCACCACCTGCCACAACCACAAAAAGTATTTAAAAAAAGTTTTGACATTTTGTATTGAAACATTTTTTTAATACCATGTTGTGGTTGTGGCAGGTGGTGGAAAAGCTATAATTTCCATTCTGCTGTTACTTTCGTACATTTGTGAAGTCGAAGAGACTTTCATTTTTTTAAATTTTTTCACGCAACCGAAAATTCTGAATTTTTTTTCTATTACTAAGGAAGCGTATTCCCACCTATAGAAAAATATTCAGCTAATTTGATTTTTTTCGGACATTCCCCATTGTAGATACATACAGGCAGCACTAAAATTACTAGAATACTTTAGTACTTTGTCATAGCAACTTTTTTCAGAGATGTCTCACAGTTCATAAGTATTTGAAAATGTAAATATGGCTAAGTACTAAATTCTGTACATCAGAGCCAACTGGTCGGATGTCCATTTTTGATACTTTACAGGAGAAGGAATTTTAACTTTTAAACGTTGATTACTAACTTAGACTACTAAGTTTACGAAAAATCTTTAAGTGAGTAAAATTACTATTTAATTATGATTGTTTTTCGCTATACTATTTCATCCCTTCTCCAAGAACAGCAACGCAATCAAATCTGAATTATAAAAAAGGAGCAACATCCGACCTTAAAAATGAGGGTATTTTCTCATGACATGGTCGGATAACAACATCCGCTGTTTTGGTTCTAAAAAAATTAACTTTAATTAACAATTTTAGGGCTTATATTAAGATCTGACCAAATGGTTCGAAAACAAACATGAATCCAGTAAATAGTAGGTGAAAATAAGATATTTTGGTCCGGGGATATTTGACCTGCTCTTACAAATCTGTACATCAGAGCCAACAGGTCGGATGTCCAATTTTTACGAAAATCACTTTTGTTCTAGAACACACTTAATTTTTTGTCCTCTTTCGGGCTCTCTTATCATTATTTCGCTATCTCTTTTATTCACAAAGTTAAGCTTACAAAAAAAAGTCGGATGTCCACATGACTTTAGAGCAAAAACAACTAATGTTTAGTTGAGACTTTTTGCCTCTAGTAAACTTGAAATAACGGTTTAAAAGTAGGTCTTATGTTCATATAAGACATATCATTAGTTAAATTTCCTTTAGAGCGCAGCGTCTGAAGTTAACATCAGACCTTTTGGTTCGGAAAATCCACACAACTTCCAGAGTGAAAGCGATAGCATCATTTTATAATGGGCGTTAGAAAGAGACAAAACGATAACATACGCTCGATGAGCGCCGACAACCCGACGGGTAGTGAGTGTCATGTAAAAACCAATTTGTTCGGTGTTGCGATCGCGGGTGGAATAGTTTGGTGCAAATAAATTATTATGTTTATTACCAAGTGCAGTGTTTTAAACTTTACAGCATGAATCCTCGTGTCAATAAGATATTCCAGGAGTTAAGGAAAGTTGAAAATATAAGTATGAGGGTGTAATATCAATTTTTATGTTTACTTACCCCATTTACCCTCTAAGGGGTTGATTTTCAAAATCTCCAAATATATGTTTGCCTATTTATTTTTAGACGTGCTCCTACAAAGTTTAAAGTTATAATGTCTATTTTATATTCTTTTTCCATACAAAATTTGAACCCCATTTTCACCCCTTTAGGGGGTTAAATCATGTCCACCGTGTTGAACTTCAAAATAAATGTCATTTTCGCAATCGTCATACTAGTAAACCCCAATAACGACATCCATATCTTTTAGGTTTATTTACCCATTTCACCCCTATTTCATCGCCATAGGGGTTGAAGTACTAACAATAACAATATACATTGCGTTAGATTTTCTTCCACAAGCCTATATAATAAATTAAGTGATTTTTACTTCGAAAATGAAGGATTTTCTTCTATACACAACTTCATACCCCTTTTCACCCCTGCGGGGGTAGAATTTTGAAAAACGCTGAGACCCATATTTATTAATTGTCAATCGTCAGCCTAAACACAAAATTTGAAGATCCTAGCTTCAAAACTGAGGGACTTTCATACAAACTTTCATCCCTTATTTCACCCCCTTAGGGATGGACTTTTCAAAAATCCTTTCTTAGTAGATGCCTTCACTGTATGAGGTATCTGTGTGAAAAATTTCAAGTCTAGGTCCAGCGGTTTGGTCTGTGCGTTGATAGATCAGTCAGTAAGTCATTCAGTTTAAGATTTTATACATTAAAATACGGAAAAACCGATATCCTCTGTCAAATACAAAGATATTATGACACTTTTACAATAGATACAGGCAGAATTCCATGGTTTTTACAAAAATCTGGATCACGACAGAACTGCAAGCGATGTTCGCTGCGAGACCGATCAAACAGGAGGCGACGAAGAATCAGCTGCATTCTAATGATAATTATTGTTCTACTTATTACATTTATTTTAATAAACCTACCTACTTGATACATTTTATTTTTCTTTGGTTTAATACAATTCTTGTTTCTGCGTTTCTTTTAAAATATTATTATCTCAAAAACTTAAATGTTCAAGGAAAAGTCGGATGTGTATTTTTGTTCAACGAGTTTCGTCGCTAACCTTACTACGGGTAGGGCAAAGTCCTGCACAGTCGCAGCAATATATCTGAGGGACAGCTACACGAATTTACAATTACCTTATCTCGCCTTAACTTTGCTTCTGACATCGCACGACAAATATTCGTGATCAACGCTCGATCATCCGGATTACTTTACTAACATTTGTCTCATCTAAATCTACATTTTTAAAATTGATTATTTTTGCAATTGTCATTAAGAATTTGTTTAAAATTATTTTCAGCTATGTTCAATCTGCAAAAACGTTGACACATAAGTAATTATATTCTATGTCTCTCTGCAAATCGATCAGTTTCTCATTTATATAGCATAAAAATATTTTCAAACTCAAAACCAAACTCTGCAGAATTTTATTCTTCTTTTACTTCAAAAACGTGCAGGACAAACAACGTAAATACATTGGTACTATTTCAGTACAATGTTTTTCAAAACACGTTCTAAATCTAATAAAGCATTTTATTTGAAAGAAAATCCTGAAGCACTACTTATTACGTATTTGTATCAACAGAAATTAAAAGTCCATATTAGTAGGCAACAAAAAGTTGGAATTCGACGCGGCACATAAAACCTGAAACCAACGAGAACAATGAGGCTAATAAAAGGTGATCGTTTTAATTGATTTCGGGCAAGCGGTGCGCAGGCGCAAGAAATTGACATTTCAATAGCAAAAACGAAAAGTCTAAGGAGCACGAGCAACCAAGTGATTTAGCACACAGGCTGCTGCGCGCACGCACGGTTCCCATGGGAAAGCACCCGCAAATATTGACACTGCACCAACATGTTTATATGCACTTAATGCATCGCTCACCTCTTAACATTTTATTTGTTTAGAGCGCACGCAGACGCACCGACGGCCTCTTGTTTTTTTTTTCTTTTTATAGTAAGATTTAACAGGTAGAGGCTTAAGACGGTTATAAATGATTATGAACTAATCAAAATGCAGAATGAACGAACGAACCGTAGCAGAATGATTTTAGATATGACTCCAACAGCGGCAAAGTGTTTAATTATGAATATTAGGTAATGTGTTTTATAAGTTACCAATTTATGCAAAACTTAAGAGCGAGATGTTAATTATCGTAGGTATTGGTAGGTAGTACGTATAATATGTAGTATTTTTCATGACACACACATAATTTTCCTTGTAACTCCGCGCGGGTAGACCTCATGGCGGACTTTTTTTATAATTTTTAGAGTGGACATGATCTTCCATTCAAATATGAAGTTAAATCATCACCATCATTACATATCAGCCCACTGCTGAGTATAGGCACAATATAAAGAGAGGTATAGGCCTCCTCAAAGGATCTCCACGACGATGGGTCCTGACTCCTGCGCTGCCCGCATCCAGTGGCTTGCGGCAACCTTCACTACATCGTCGGTCCGGGCCACAGACTTTATAACCCTTGCTCAGTGTACCTAGGCACCGTACCAATTATGTTAACAATGCCGTTATGTCTCTCTCGACTACCTAGGACATACAACAAAAAATTTGATAACATAGATATTTTTAACATAAAGTAAGGAATCCTTCAAGCGTTCCATAGCGTTGGTTTTTACTGCATGATTGTGATGTGTATATGTTATAGTGTTATATTTTATTATAATATTAGTAATAAATATTATCTATTTTGAATTATTGCTTTCATATTTTATTCTAACTGTTTTTAACTGTCTTGTCCATCCATTTGTTTTTAACCAATTCTTAAGGTTCGAATAGATTTAAAATATAAAAATTACTAAGCACTTTTATGGTAAGATAACGAACCTTTAATAAAGGTACCTATATATATATATATATATATATATTTACATCCTACATTCTTTTTGGCGTCATGCACGTCGTGCATCATTACGACGTCCCCCAGTTCCCCTTACTTTTTTTAACATGTCTTAATGAATATTGCTTAGTTTTTTGATTTCCAGCTCCGTGGGATACGTCATTTTCCGATAATTTTATTTTTAGCGATATTCGTCTTGTAGTCATGCCCGAACATTTTTGAACCCCTAACCATGGTGATACATTATAGGCATCCTAGATATATTGATCGTAATTTACCTATGGCATCGATTATTTAACGTCCTTACAGGATGGACGGTATTTGAGAGTGCGACGTTGCCAGCTTTAGGTTTATTATCTCTTTCTTTTTCTATCGCTTGTCTGTAGTACACAGTTTCAACATTTAATTTGTTCCAATATTTGTAAGGTCTATACATATACGGATGCCCCATATGTCATTTAAAGCCGCTGATGAAACAGCGACGTTCAATGAAAAGGCTAAGCCCAGGGTTGGAAAAAATATGATTTTTACGAAAAAAATAATCACTGATTTTTTGCAATAAAAACGAAAAAATCCAATATTTTCGATTTTTTGTTTGAACCTTTAAAATCGACCTAAAATAGTGCGTGAAACTACAATACACGTTTGTTTTACTTATTTGACACTTTAATTCGGAAAAACACTAGTAAAGACCAATAAAATAGTTGAAAATATCTTATGGAAGATATAAGGACGGATGATTTAGCAGATTTTTAGGAAAAAAACTGTAAATATTATGTAGTAAATTTAAAACAAAGTTACCGTTAACATTCATTTGTATGTGTTCATCCACGATATAAAATTAATAATTTAATTTTTTTACGCAAATATGAAAGAATAAAAGCAATTTGATTTAATCAGTGATTTTTATTCAAAAAATCACTTGATTTAAATCGTTTATATGTTAAGACGACCGTTTACAGCTATTGGGCGTCCGTGTATGGCAATTGAGCGTCCGTATACAGCTATTGGGCGTCCGTATATGGCTATTAGGCGTCCGTATACAGCTATTGGGCGTTCGTATATGGCTATTGGGCGTCCGTATACAGCTATTGGGCGTCCGTATATGGCTATTGGGCGTCCGTATACAGCTATTGGGCGTCCGTATATGGCTATTTGGCGTCCGTATACAGCTATTGGGCGTCCGTATATGGCTATTGGGCGTCCGTATAGGCGCGGTCGCAGCCTGAAATTCTGGGGGGTCACTAATAATAATGTAATTGCTTTTTTGTAAATTTTTAGATGCTTTTTCTATGTGACATGTACGATTTTGGGGCAGTCATGTCCCTTGTGACCCCCCCCCCCCCCCCCTCGGACCGCGTCTGCCGTATTCAGCTATTGGGCGTCCGTATATGGCTATTGGGCGTCCGTATACAGCTGTTGGGTGTTGGGCGTCCGTATATGGCTATTGGGCGTCCGTATACAACTATTGGGCGTCCGTATATAGCTACTGGGCGTCGGTATACAGCTATTGGGCGTCCGTAAATGGCAATTGGGCGTCCGTACAAAGTACAAAGCTTTACGTCGGTTTGTTGATACCAAATAACAAATATCAATACCGATACCAATACTGAATATATCATCACAGTCGGCATAGTGGTTATACAAACTTTCACCCCTTTTTACCCCCTTGGAGGATGATTTCGTGGATAAAAACTATCCTATTTCAGACTATCCTCATACCAAATTTCATTTAAATCGGTTAAGCGGATATATTTTCTATACAAACTTCTACCATGCTATTTACCCCTTTAGGAGATGATTTTGGGGACAAACGTATCCTATGTTTTTTAAAATCCAATGTTCAATAACTGCACGTGAGTTTATTTGTATTTTGTATGTCTGTTTGCGATAAACTCAAAAATTACTGAACGGCTTTTCTTGCACTTTTCAAGAAATGAGTGATTCTTGAGGTAGGTTAAGTGTGTAATAAGTTGGGGTTTTATGTAAATTGGCATAATATGGCCATTAATGTTGAAGATGTCGCCAAAAATTAAGCCGACTGAGAGCTTGCATCGAAAACGCTACATAAACCATTTTATCTATTACAAAATAATTTTAGATGGAATTGTTCCTCTTTTATAGGACTACAAAAAAGTCTGCGATGACATATATCTATCTTTTATGAATTATATCCATTTACTTATTACCATTATTACCTATTTATTATTATACCCATTATATCTTCTAAAAAAATGGTCACATGCTATGCAGTAATTTGGAAAAATATTTAGAAGAATACAGTATTTTAATCCTTATCAACTTTAAAAGGTAACTAACGTATAGTTTATTTTAACCGTTGTATGCACATTATTTTATCCTCTTACACCATACCTTTTAAATGAATATTTTATGAGATATTGCAAAAAATAAGGCGTGCGGAAATAAATTCACGTGCGTTTCTTACGCCGATGATGAGACGGGACTCGAACGGGACTGAAACAGACTTTTGGAGCTAATGGGTGACGACTGTAAGGTATTTCTTTTTTTTGGTGTTGTTGGAAGATAGCTTTTGTCAAAAAAAGAAAGAAACCGAAGCGAAGCGAGGGCGGGTCGCTAGTATTAAATATAAACAAAACTTAAATCGGGCGCCGAATATTATGCAACGCGTACGTGACCGAAGACGACATATATTGTTTTAATTGCGGTAGATATTATTTGAGCTATTGTCACTGATATCATGAGAAAGCTGGCAAAGTCGCAATGGTGGACGCCAAATACGCGAACTCGTGGTCAGAAATTTCTCTCGATATACAGTGTGAGATATACGCGCTGCAGCAGCGCCTCACCTGCGCTGAGATTTCTTCGGGAACTTTTCAATATTTTACTGCAGCCATTTTAAACGACTTTTGACTTCCGTCGATATTTGTACTACGGCTAGCTAGGACCAATAGGACCTAAGTGCCACCGGCTAATAAAGTGGCGTCCGGTATGCGGACGCCAAAAGCAGGTGGACGCCAGTTTAAATGCACTTTCGCCTTCAGGGGACGGCCATTTGTTTGCGGGATAAATATATATATATATATATATATATATATATATTTTTCTTTTAAATGGTCATGTTGTGAAACTCTGTAGTAGCTTAAATTTTTTTAATTAAGTATTTTTATAAAAGTTATTGTAAAAAAGCGGTTGAGTTTCGAAATAAATAATAATAATAATAAATAACCAAAGTACTTGTTGTATGGTCTGTGGTCCGGGTCTACCCACGGAGCGTAAAATAAATATTTAACAAAAATAAATTTTGTCATAAATGTGTTTTTCAATTAAATTAAGTAATTTACTGATGTCAGCACATCAAATCAAAGAGATTTTAACCAATCTTATCGGCAGTCAAACATTTGGTGCGCCTTCATAAAAAAGTTTTCAACACGTCTATCATTGTTAACTTCTTTGACTAAAAAACAATCATTAATTTAAAACTGATTAAAAAGCTAATGGAAATTTTGCGTTTGCAGCTAATTATGTACATTTTTACGTCACAGTGTGACGGTAGGCCATTTGTGGTCGAAATAATGGAGCTAAATTACGCGTTTTGTCCTTATCCGTCGAGGGATGTGCAACTTATTGAGGCTTGTCCCCCTTATTATGCGGCGAAGTGGATGTACAAATTATAGCCTGCCGATGGGTCGAATGGAATGCCTTTGATATTTTTTTGTCTAAATCGAATGCAATACGAGAAAAAAATGCAAACACCTGTATTTTGAAACAAAAACTTTGTTACCAATGTCGTTGTCAATAATATGTGGAGGTGACACCAGTGGTTTAAGTAAGTTTCCCAATTTATCATGTTAGTACCAATAGTTATGTAGTTTTTCTAAGTTTTCCAATTAATCATGTTAAAAATTATGAGATTTTACTGTTTGTGTGACTTTTTTGTGTGATGGAATTTTCAAATAACAAACAAATAATTTTTCAAAAAGTGAAGAAGGGTCTAGCTAGTAACGACTGCAATTAAGCACTGAATTAAAATGAGTAGGTAGTCTGATTTGATGATTGGATTCACTTTACTTCTTGTCAGTTAAAAAAGTCTGAAACGGGTGGTAGGAAAATATACCTAGATGATTTAAAAGTGCTTAATAATTAAGTTTATTTAAATAAACCCATTTTGACTTTGACCTTAGTTACAGAAACCAAGAAGAAGACTGACAACGACTAATTTCCCCTTAAAGCAAAGCCTAACTAATCAATATTTAACATTCGCTCTTCACATTCACTAAAATGATTTCTCAAAGCATCATCGAAACTCATAATAACAAATAATAAGTCATCTTTACCTTAAGAACTGGTAGTGAAAACAAGATTTTTCAAAATCGTGAGTAAATATTTGCTTGCCTCACAATTCTTTGAGTACGTTGAGAGCAGCAAAAAAACACGTTAACAAGAAAGATCCTATGGGAGCGGCCGGTAGGTGAGAGTCACTCATGAGATCCCCCAGGAGTGAGCAGGACCGACGATGCCACGCCCCCAGCCACCCACGAAGTCGTAAACAGTCCAAATCCTTTGCACGCTTTCATGTATCCCAAATCGAAATCGCTTCGAGTACCCTGCACGGATCCTCCAAACAATAAATGTATTTGGACCACTTAGAATAAGACACAGTTTTGGTTGGTCCGACTAAATAAGTTATTCCGCGTTGTTGTCCTTTTGTAATGAAGATCATAATGATAAATAACTCGGACTGTAGTCCAGTGGGAGAATAATAATTGATTTTGATGTCTTAAACATAACATAGCTCCGCATGAATATATTTAGCGTCCTCCTGACTGACATTATGTTGTTAAGTGGTTTTGTTTTTATGTAGTTTTTTAACTACTATGGGCCCCCTATTTGAATAATGTGTTATCTATGAGGAACACTACTATAATGAAAGGAGTAATAAAGCAATAATTGTGTGCTATGCACAGGTGTGCATTATAATAAGAGTATGTAGTAGTAGCGCAAGATCCTGGGGACATCACCTTGCATTTTGGAGACAAAGCAAACCGCTTGGAACGGGTGTTCCTTGGGGTGATCTGAGCTGATTTAGCCCGGTTGCCACGCGGTTCCCCCCAGCAGGTGGACAGGGGAGGGGGGAGAACGGTGCGTCCGGCGGGCCTCACTCTAAGCTTCATATCTGTATACATGTAGCAACCATATCAAGTTTGGTGTCTTTTTCTTATAATTCGAGGACAAGGAATTCATATTTGGTACTAAATTTTCACTCACCCATACAAAAAATCCGCGAAATTCAAAAATGATGTTTTTTCTCTACAATTTTTTTTTTCGAAAATCCTCTGCAGAATTAAAACTATGAAAATTTCCCCTAGAACAAAAATACTAGTGAATAGCCCAATTATTACACTTTATATAATAATAAACTTGTTAAACATTTTTGTGTAAGAACTGTGTTAAAAAAATATTTTTGTCGCACGGCAGAATTTTTTGCCATTTTTTTTTTCGAAAATTTTCTATAGAATAAAAACTATGTAGATTTGCACCAGAAAAAAATAATAAGAAAATAGCTCAGTTAATCTACTAAATAAATTAATACATTTGTTAAACATTTTTGTCTAGTAACTGTGTTAAAAATGTTTTAAGTCGCGTGGCAGTTTTTTTTTACCATTTTTTTTTCGGACATCCTCTAGAGAATTAAAACTATGAAAACTTTCCCCAGAAAATAAATACTGGTGAATAGCCCAGCTATCTTACTATATAAAAAAATAAATATGTCAAACATTTTTGTCTAGAAACTGCGTTAAAAAAATATATTTTGTCGCGCGGCGCAATTTTCTCTACATTTTTTTTATTTTCGAATATTTTCTACAAAATTAAAACTATGAAAATTTGCCCCAGAAAAAAAATAGGTGAATAGCCCAGTTATTTTACTATATAGAATAAGACATTTGTTAAACATTTTTGTCTAGTAACTGTATTAAAAAAATGTTTTGTGTCGCGTGGCGTAAATTTCTATACCATTTTTTTCGATAATCCTCTACAGAATTAAAACTATGAGGATTTGCCCAAAGAAACAAAAATACTAGTGAATAGCCCAGTTATCCTACTATATAGAATAATAAACTTGTGAAACATTTTTGTCTAGTAACGGTGTTAAAAAAATGATCTAAAATATATAAATAAACATGTTGGGGAAACGTTCGCCATTAGAATTATTATAAATGTGATAAAATTAACATAACTAGTTATGAGATATTGAAAAAATGCAGGTTAAAATAAATCAATTTAATTGTTTGCAGTTGCCACTATATGCACATAGGTCTGTGTATTTTAGATTTCTTTTTTTAATGCAGTTGCACCTCCCTGCGCATTTTGTTTTGCAGCGGCAATGAATTAATCCTAAACAAGCAGCAGATGCAGCAGGTAGTCTTGTTCAAATAGGCTCCCAATAGCCATTTTGTTTGGACCAGCCCCAGTCAGCAGGGCATGGCAGCTGTTGCTGAGGGGCTATAATCTGTCCCCAAACACAGCCTCCTTGGTAAAGTGCACGGAGAATATGGTTACGAAGTGCATCTTCCGTTGGAAGCAGGTTTTCCAGCAAAAAAGATCTCTAGCCACATGAGTTATTTATCTACTCATGTGCTCTAGCCGGAAAATCTGCCTCCAACGGAAGATGCACTTCGTAACCATATTCTCCGTGCAGTTTACCAAGGAGGCTGTGTTTAGGAATAGATTATAGCCCCTCAGCGACAGCTGCCATGCTCTGCTGACTGGGGCTGGTCTAAACAAAATGGCTATTGGGAGCCTATTTGGGCAAGCCTACCTGTTGCATCTGCTGCTTTTTTAGAATTAATTGGTTGCCGCTGCAAAACAAAATGCGCAGGGAGATGCAACTGCATTAAAATAAATCTAAAATGCACAGACCTATGTACATGTAGTGGCAACTGCGAGAAATAAAATTGTTTTATTTTAACTCGCATTTTTTTAACATCTCATAACTATGTTAATTTTATTACATTCATAATAATTCTAATGGCGAACGTTTGCCCAACATCTTTATTTATATATTTAATTTGTAACATAATATATTTGTCACGTCCAGAAGTAATTTATTAATATAATGTAAATTATCAATGTAACCAGAAAAATAACAACTTATCAGAACATAACTTTGCAGATCCGCCGCGCGACACAGAACATTTTTTTAACACAGTTACTAGACAAAAATGTTTGACAAGTTTATTATTTTATATAGTAGGATAACTGGGCTTTTCACTAGTATTTTTGTTTCTTTGGGAAAATCCTCATAGTTTTAATTCTGTAGAGGATTTTCGAAAAAAAAATGGTAGAGAAATTTCCGCCACGCGACACAAAAAAAATTTAATTAGTTATTAATGAGTTACTAAACAAAAATGTTTAACAAATGTCTTATTCTATATAGTAAAATAACTGGGCTATTCACATATATTTTTTTCTGGGGTCTAGTTTTAATTTTGTAGAAAACATTCGAAAATAAAAAAATGTAGAGAAAACTCCGCCGTGCGACACAAAATATTTTTTAACGCAGTTTCTGGAAAAAAATGATAAACAAATTTATTTTTGTATATAGTAAGATAACTGGGCTATTCATCAGTATTTTTTTTTTCATGGGAAATCTTCATAGTTTTAATTCTCTAGAGGATTTTCGAAAAAAAAATGGCAGAAAAAATTCCGCCACGCGACTTAAAACATTTTTAACAAAGTTACTAGACAAAAATGTTTAACAAATGTATTAATTTATTTAGTAGATTAACTGAGCTGTTTTCTCATTATTTTTATCTGGTGCAAATCTACATAGTTTTAATTCTATAGAAAATTTTCGAAAAAAAATGGCAGAGAAAATTCTGCCGTGCGACAAAAATATTTTTTTTTAACACAAAAATGTTTAACAAGTTTAATATTGTAAAAAGTGGAATAACTGGGCTATTCACTAGTATTTTTTTTCTAGGGAAAATTTTCATAGTTTTAATTCCGCAGAGGATTTTCAAAAAAAAATTGTAGAGAAAAAAAAATCATTTTTGATTTTTGCGGTTTTTTTTGTATGGGTCAGTGAAAATTTAGTACCAAATATGAATTTCTTGTCCTCGAATTATAAGAAAAAGACACCTTGAACAAAGAACTTGATATAGTTGCTACATGTATGCAGATATGAAGCTTAGAGTGAGGCCCACCGGACGCACCGTTCTCCCCCCTCCTCTGCCCACCTGCTGGGGGGAACCACGTGGCAACCGGGCTAAATCAGCTCAGATTACCCCCAGGAACACCTGTTCCAAGCGGTTTGCTTTGTCTCAAAAATGCAAGGTCCCCATACAAATCGATCCCCACGATCTCCTACTATAGGTACATACATACTCTTATTATTTGTTCATAATTGTTTACTTCGATTCGATTATGCGATACTAAACTCATAAAGGCACCTACTCCATACAACGTGAAATATTAATCATTTTGGTTCCCGCAGTGGGGTGGTTCTACTCATGATTATAAGCAACTTTTACTATGGGGCCAACTCCGATATCGCTAAAAAATATCTGCTATTCCATACATTAAGGTCGAATAAAAGTATATTCGAAGATATTGCACTTTTCAAATATTGCACATCCCACTGCGGAAACCAAATGATCTGGGGGCACGGTAGTGCCCCCGCCAATACGTCCGAGCGAAGCCAAGGGCACTACCTATATACCTTTTCTCGAAGCGCTTCGTCGTTTTTTTGAACCCTCATATCTTGGGTTGGGAGTATACTAGATAAACAAAATTCTCGGGATATGATGTCAGTAGTAAATTTATTAAACATACAAAGTTTCAATCGCATAGCTCTTATAATATAGATTTTATTGATATCTAAAAAAACCCGATTTTGTCACTGACTCACTCATGATCATCAAAACTCATAGGGTACTTCCTAAAGTCCTAGAAAGCTGAAATTTGGTATGTAAGCTAGTATTAGGACACAAACAACAGAGAAAATTATAAAATTGGACTTTAACCCCCCAACTGCTTAATCCTCATAACTTGGGTTTGGATTATACCAGAAGCACAAAATTTTCAGGATATGATGTTCGTAGTAGACTTATTAAACACTAGCTTTTGCCCGCGACTTCGTCCGCGTTGACACTCGGAAAATCGCTATGGAACCTTTGACCGATATAAAAATATCCATGTTTTACCACTGACAATAACTATCTGTGTGCTATTCCAAATCCGTCCAGCCGGTTTCACGTGATTGAGTAACAAACATTCAAACATTAAACCTTCACATTTATAATATTATTAGTTCCCGTTCTCGTTCTCATTCCTGTTCCCGTTCCCGTATTATTTTTCCATTAAAAATTTGAACCCCCTTCCTCCTTCCTTCCAGTCCTTTAGGTGTTAAATAATGTCCACCGTGTCGTCTTGGAGCCTAAAATAAATGCCATTTTCGCAATAAACATCCCATAAAACCTCAAAATCGACATCCATATCAATTTGTTTGCTTATTTATTTTATTAAGAACTCATACGAAGTTTGACGTCGAAATATCTATTAAATATTACTTTTTCATACAAAACATGACATTTTACCCCTTTAGGGGTTGAAACATAGCCACTAAGTTGGACTTTAAAATAAATGCCATTTTCGCAATCAACAACCCATAAAACTCAATAACGACATTCATATCGAGTTTCGGCTTTTTACCCCATTCAGAAATTTACGAAACACGTGTTTGCTTATTTGTTTTTAGAAGTACTCCTCCGAAGTTTCAAGTCGAAATGTCTATTTTATATTTTTTCCATACAAAGTTTTCTATCAACTCCAGAAAAGTAAGGAAATTGTTATCATCAAAAAAATTTGAATGAAACCACAAATCGAGGTCTCAAACATATCATTATTGACATCGTAAAACCAGAGAATAAACTTTTATATCCTTGCCATAAACATTCAAAATGAATGATAGAAACTATATTCAATCACATCGGTAAACTAAACACCAATGATAAAATAAACGTAAAAGTAAGTAATTTCATTTTCATACTCTAATGTGAATGTTAATTCATTAAGATGCAATATTTTATTCATGCTGTAAACGTAACCACCAAAAATTAATTGGTAAAACCATAGAAATAGAACGATTTTTCTATGTCTATGGGTAAAACAGACTGATATCTAGAAATAGATACCTACCTACTGTAGAATTTCAAATACACACATCAACTTTGTCTGGGGATACAGGTGTTATTTTCACACAAACGAGGTAGCTTTGAAGCCTTGGTTTCCTGCCAGGGATGTACTGTGCTGTGATCTGATGATGGCTATCCAGGGAGTGAATGAAGAAGATTCAGATCGCTATACACACTCAACTGATCTGACCAGCATTCTAAAAGATTAAAGGACATTAAGATTATTAATACAATTGAAAAATGTGAGAAAAAATCGACTCACCCATAGCAGCTCAGACGGGACGGGACGCTATGGGTGAGTCGATTTTTTCTAATATTTTTCAATTGTATTAATAATCTTAATATAAAAATAGCATTGTGAATGCATAAAAAATCTAAAAGTTTAAAAATTAAAGGACATGTTAAAAAAAACCGCGAAAATAGCATGAAAATGTATTGAAATCCTGAAACTGAAATATCTAACCCATTAATCTTTTAGAATGCTGATCAGATCAGTTCAGTGTCAGTTCATTTCTTTCCACACGGCGAATAGGAGAAATTATACAGTTTTGACAGTAAAGTCCGCAAGTTGACAAGTAACTTTATTCAAACAATTTCAATTTAAATAAAATTTATTGAATTTATTTAAAAAAAACTTTCAGAATTTAGCTCTTTGTATGCAAAACCCCCCTAAAAAGTGGCCCCATTTTTTTTTTATATAAGTACCTATTCTTTTGATAGTAAGAAAAGCGAAACAGAAGTCTGAATGTAAGAGAGTACCTAAAACTAATTGATTAATGTCGTAAAATTACTTTTCTGTGTTTTCTCAAAATAGAGATTGAGAGACTTGTTTGTTCCAATCGAAACTGTTTCATCAAGCAAATTATTTCCAAATTGGTATACAGCCCCCCTTAAGAAAATGTTAAATAAGAAGATCTTCTTCTTCGTGATTCGGTCCTATCAGAGGTTAGATAACATTATGAGAAGATCAAACATTTAAATAAGTATAAGAGGTATGGTACTCGCTCTGATTCAAGCAGCTTCGTCACCGAGCTAAAACGTTGGAAGTCATACTTGTCATAAAAAGTCCCAAGCTTAGAGCAACACGGCTTCCGTTCTGGAAGGTAGGAAGCCGCGTTGCTTTAAGGTCCCAGGAAAACGAATACACTGCCTGCTTGTTTGAAGTACGGTTCGACCTCTTATAATATGTTGCATCAGGCTCTATTGACTGTCCCGAGTTACTGTCTTTTTATTCCACCATAACTTCTAAATGCCTTAGCGGATTTGGGTGTATGGGGTATCGTTAGAAATCTTTCTTCAATAAAAATAATCAATATACAAATAATACCTAATCTCTATTTTTTGTGTCAACCCTAAATTTTGTACAGAAAGTTTCTGGAACCAACTACAACTTTGCCTATAGATGGTGAAAAAGAAAGTATTAACTTTATGGCAATAATTTGAATGCCACGGATAGGCACGATATATAATGTATATGGAAAAAAAATACAAATAGCAACACCATTATTAGTGACATATCCTTCTAGGCAAAGTTGGGTCTTTTGCCTACAACTTTGCCGGCGACTTTGCGTGCTTGTAACTGGAAACACTGCATGGTTTTGAAAGAATTTAGCTAGTAACAAGCAAATTATAAGGTCTATTTTCCGGCTGAAACTCATTGAACACCATTTCAATAAATTGATTCAGAGATAATGACAAAAAACGTCAAAATCCAGGCAAAGTTACAGCATTTTACGGTACCTACTTTCAATAATAATAATAATATAAAACCACGCTAGTATGTGTTACTTTGGCGAACCGTGAGCTTCCCATACAAAGTATTAAAACCAAAATGATTCACAATTTGACCATAATTAACTTTTTTTGTGATGTTATATAATTGGATAAAGAAAGACAGTGTTTATGTATATTTAACTAAATAAAAAATCCAAAAATACCAAACCAAATAAAAATTAATGCGTTTTAGAGTTTTGCATGAAAAAACGTAATTGGCATTTATTATGAATTAGTGATTTGAATATTAGACATTTTAAGTTTTGATCATTTGAACTTAGATATTTTTAATTAAGGATTATATGAACATTTGACATTTTCGTTTTTGACACTTTGAACTTTCGACATTTTAATCGTTAGACATTCAAATTTTTGACATTTTGAACTTTGCCATTTTAAGTTTAGACATTCTAACTTTAGACATACCCAACGTAATTTTCTGTTCTGTATAATATAAATACGTACCCAATTTTCTGTTCTGTATCTCCCATAAAATAGAAACAACAGAAAGATATAAGTCACATGGCATTCACGGGTTGAAATTCATTCACATGCTATAAACATTAGAAAAGATAATTTCACCGAAATACCTCATCACCGATTCCTTGGCAATAAAACTTGCCGCCTGTTCCCAGTACGAATGAATAAGCATATCGACAGGTAGCAATTAGGAGGGCCTGAGGTTCGCTCGTTAGCCCGAAAGCGGATAATTTCTTCATCGGCCGCTCGCGTGAGGTCTCTGCCTTTTGTGGTGCCGACGCCCTAGCGAGCTCTAATGCATTTACGATATAGGTATACCAATGCTTTACAAGGTTATTTTTAGTTTATACAAAACCTCTCGTGGGGTTGATCAGACCATCAAACTGAACAACTTTCATTATGGGACCAACCTCGAAATCACGAAAAAAATCAGCTGTTCCATACAAAATTACAATCCTACTCCATCGAAATGTATAATGTTACTATATACACCGATACCGATATACAAGGTTATTTTTAGTTAATACAAAAATTAACTAAAAATAACCTTGTATATCGGGTCATTCTGTTCTTACCTACCATCCAAACAAGGATGTGTCCAGTCCATGAAACTAAACAACTTTTTCTAAGAAACATTGTGTCGAATTTCGCCACAAAATTTTGGTCATCCCATACTGAATTGATCACGTGATATTTTTGATTTGTATCGATAGCCGATTTTATTTACTTATTTGCCCACGTGTTCGTTACAAAAAGTTGTTTAATTTCATGGTCTGAACACATCCTCAAAATTTGGATGGTGAATAGAAAATGACCTTGTTTATGTTATTGACTTACCTAACCTTGATATTTGAGTCTTAAAAATCGAATATTAATATAAGTGTTACAAAAAAAAACCCGTTGCCAAATATGGTAGAAAGACCATAACACTGATTTTTTTTCCTATAGGACCAAGTCTGAAATCGCGAAAATAAACCAGCTGTTTCATATAGTTTGATATTTTCGTTTATATTTTTTGTATGAAAGTGCTGATATTTTTTACCGCGATTTCAGAGTACGTCTGTTCAGTTTGATGGTCCCTATCTACCATATTAGGCATTACGTACGGACGGGCTGTTAGCTATTGAGCAATATTTATAGCAGTAACAATACCTATTTATAGTACTAAATAGCTATAAAAGGGGAAAAATAATATTTTTAATCATATGCGAGAATTAACTAATTCGTTGTTATACGTAAGTTCAAAAGACTATACTCAGGTAAAACGCTTTTTAGGGTTCCGTACCCAAAGGGTAAAAACGGGACCCTATTACTAAGACTCCGCTGTCCGTCTGTCTGTCTGTCTATCTGTCTGTCTGTCTGTCTGTCACCAGGATGTATCTCATGAATCGTGATAGCTAGAAAGTTGAAATTTTCACAGATGATGTATTTCTGTTGCCGCTATTACAACAAATACTAAAAACAGAATAAAATTAATATTTAAGGGGGGCTCCCATACAACAAACGTAATTTTTTTGCCGTTTTTTGGTACGGAACCCTTCATGCGCGAGTCCGACTCGCACTTCGCCGGTTTTTAATTTTTTATATGCCATTTTACAAATAATCGTCATTATTTTTAGGTAGTCGGAAAAGTTCGCAGCCTTTTTGTACTAAAAATAATAAAGAGGATCTGGAGGGTCTGCGAGGATCGATATCAACAAAATTACAAGACCTGAGTCTGCTGAACCATTTTTTTGCAGTATAGTATTCGACAAAGCATCTTCTCCATAAACATTACAAAACTTTTTTTGAGCCCTAGCAGCATTCATTATTTTTCGTTGAGGTGTTTGTACCCTCAAGTGGCACCCTCATCTTAATTAAATTCATTTCTCGCTAAGTAACATAATGTATCGAAAATTCAAACGTTGAGACTGAAGCTACGGTTCTATTGTTTATTTACAAACAATAACCTCTGTAAAATATAGTTCGCAGTAGTAGTAGTAGGCAAAACTACAAAAAGTTGCCACTTTTGGCACTTTTGTCTATTACTACTACAACTACAAATATTAAGGTGAGGGCGCCACTGTGAGGAAGCTAATAACTTTAAGGGTCTGAACCCTTATCGAAAATAATTTGCAAAAATCGCATCTAATAAAAAATATTAAAAATATGAAAAAGCAAGACAATTATCAATTTGTTTTAATTTTACCGCTATTACCTATCAAAAAGTCAGTAAACGCTTTTTTATAAATGCCAATTTTACAAATTATTTTCATTTCATTCATAGCCGTATAAATTACATTTACCTACCTTTTATCACCATGTCAGCTTACTGCTGATCGGTAGCTTAGGCCTCCTCCAATGATCTACATGCCACCAATCAAACCCACGCTGCTCGCATCCAGTAGCTTCTCTAAATTTTATTAGTAGTTTGTTACACAAGGGATGTAAGTGAGCTATTACAGAACAAGATCCAATTTGGCGCCCGTGCGAGCGCAGCTCGCAAAGGGCGCTAATGGATCGAGTGCACCCGAGATATTTAGACGCACGAGCGAGCGAAGCGAGCGAGGGCGAATATAGTTCGAGGGTGTAATAGCTACTTACAACCGAGGTAAGCATACTATTTTACATCATTCATGCGAGGTAAATTTAATAAAAATAAAAATGAAAACAAAAACATTAAAACAAAAATTAAACGTTAAAGGGTTATTTCATTGAAAACTCGTAGGGTTGATCAGACAATTAAACTGAACAACTTTCACTATAGGACCAACCTCGAAATCACGAAAAAAATCAGCTGTTTTTGCATTGCAGAATTTTGCATACCTAGCTTCAACTGAAATGAAATGCCGCCATTTTCATTGTTTTTTTTTTCAGCCAAAAGTTTCGTCAGTTTATAATAAAAGAAATGAGATTGGTTCACTAAGGAGTTTTAAATGCTTGAATTGTAATAGTAGTTTGTTACACAAGGGATGTAAGTGAGCTATTACAGAACAAGATCCAATTTGGCGCCCGTGCGAGCGCAGCTCGCAAAGGGCGCTAATGGATCGAGTGCACCCGAGATATTTAGACGCCCGAGCGAGCGTAGCGAGCGAGGGCGAATATAGTTCGAGGGTGTAATAGCTACTTACAACCGAGGTAAGCATACTATTTTACATCATTCATGCGAGGTAATAGAAATAAAAACAAAAACATCAAAACAAAAATAAAAATAAAACGTTAAAGGGTTATTTCATTAAAAACTCGTGGGGTTGGTCAGACCATTAAACTGAACAACTTTCATTATGGGACTAACCTCGAAATCACGAAAAAAAATCAGCTGTTTTTGCATTGCAAAATTTTGCATACCTAGCTTGAACTGAAATTAAATGCCGCCATTTTCATTGTTTTTTTTTTCAGCCAAAAGTTTCGTCAGTTTATAATAAAAGAAAAGAGATTGGTTCACTAAGGAGTTTTAAATGCTTGAATTGTAAAGTAACTTTACAGTTAAAGCATTCACCATCCTTGAATTGTAAAGTGATTTGAAAATGGAACGTTCTATCTAAACAATGCACCGTGTTGCACATGCCAACTTACACAGCCTCATACTATATAAGTAAATCCTAGTTACCGAGCAAGTATGATGTAAAGTAACTTTACAGTTAAAGCATTAACCATCCTTGAATTGTAAAGTGATTTGAAAATGGAACGTTCTATCTAAACAATGCACTGTGTTGCACATGCCAACTTACACAGCCTCATACTATATAAGTAAATCCTAGTTACCGAGCAAGTATGATGTAAAAGTATTTTAACAAAACTCTTTCATGGATTAAACTCTTTCATTCTACTCTGATCCGATAAAATTACAGATGCCTCCTTTTAAAATTCCAAACAACTGACTCAACCTAAAAGATGGTGCCATTTCACTCGCATATTTTTTTGTCATAATTATTTTTTGGCATAACAGGAACGGCATACTGTGTGTGTTAGCATAATTCGCATAATGTCCTATTCGCAATATGATTTCATTGGCATAACGATTAGGTACTTGAACTAATTTCATTTGGCATAAATTTGGTCAGCATAAATGTTAAACTCATAACTTTAACACGCATAATTATTATTTAACATAATATATAAATAGCATAATTAAGTACTATAAGCTTCATAGTCATAATTTGATTTGCACTATAAAATCTTTTAATGGACTAGTTGTTAGGACACAGAACTGTGTTCTGAGTTCTGAAATTGCGATCAACAATATAGCCAGAACCTACTTACCTGCTGGAGTACTATTAGGTATATCGGGTCATTCTGAACTTACCATACAATTTTTAAGAATGTGTCCAGTCCATGAAACTAAACAACTTTCTCTAAGAAACATGTGTCGAATTTCGCACAAAATGTTGGTCATCCCATCATACTAAATTGATCACGTGATCTCTTTGATTTGTATGGATATTGGATAGTCAATTTTTTTTACATATTTGGCCATGTGTTCCTTAGAGAAAGTTGTTCAGTTTCATGGACTGAACACATCCTCAAAATTTGGATGGTGAAGACAAAATGGCTCTGTATATTCTGTGCTGCTGGCGTGAATGCTTTATGCTAAGTTGTTATGCTAATAAAAACGTTATGATTAGTTATCGTTATGGGTAAAAAATATTCAATAAAATTTTATGCTTTTTGATCATTATGATTATAATAGTAATGTGGAATGAAAGTAGGCGTAAACATTTCATTAATAAGACCTTTTGATGTTTTACGTATATGTATCATAATTTATTCCTTTAGTAGGTAGGTCATACAAAAGATATCGACGCGTCACCTTTTGAAATGTCCTAAAATCTAAATTACATAGAATTCTATCATCTTACAACAATTTATAATTTTAAAATACCTATTTCAATCATTTCATTGGAAATTATTACATACTGCTCAAAAGAAAATAGGGGCCACTATACGGTTTTCCATACAACAGATCTAACTTTGATAAAGTTTTTTTTAATATAAAACAATCCGATTTCATTGACCGAGCGAGCACGAAGTGCGAGCGAAGCGTCTCTGCTTCAGCTTAGACAAAAATTCCTTCGTATGTCCTTCCGGGCGGCCGGCGGCTGTCCGTTTGTTCTTCTCTACAGGTCGCATTTCTGAAACGATTCTCGTGAAATTTTGTGAGCTGGTTTGAAAATTGCATATGTAGAATTTTTTGTCGATCCAGTTTTTCGAATTTTTTCAAAATGGCGGATATATGTAAAAAAACATATCTCAGTCCGGTTTTCCGGCGCTGTTTCTTCTGCTCTACAGGTCGCATTTCTCAACCGATTCTTACGAAATTTTGTAAGTAGGTTCGAAAATTATATATATATTTTTTATTTTTATATTTTAAATATAAACAAAATTCTCGAAATGTGATGTCAGTAGTGAACTTATTAGATTTATAAAGTTTTAATTGTATAGCTTTTATATTATAAAGATTTTATTGATATCTAAAAAACCCCGATTTCGCCACTGACTCACTCATAATCATCAAAACTCATAGGGTACTTCCTGAAGTCCTAGAAAGCTGAAATTTGGTATGTAAGCTAGTATTAGGACACACACAACAAAAAAATTATAAAATTGGATTTTAACCCTCCAACCGCTTAACCCTCCTAACTTGGGTTTGGATTACACCAGAGAAACAAAATTTTCTGAATATGATGTCAGAAGTATACTTATTAAACACAGAAAGTTTCAATTGCATAGCTTTTCAACTTTGGATTTTATAAAGATCTAAAAACCCCCGATTTCGTCAAAACTTACTGATAATCATCAAAATTCTAAGGGTACTTGCTGAAGTCCTAGAAAACTGAAATTTGGTATGATAGCTAGTTTTAGTACACAAACAACAAAAAAATTATAAAACTTGGAACTTTTACCCCCCAAACCCTTATACTAGGGGATGGAAGTTTGTATGAGCCTTCCGCAAATTTTAATGCTAGAGGTCCGAAAAAATGAGACATATGTATCTGAAAAATCTTTAAATATTTAGTAATTATTTTTAAGACTTAGTAAATCACTGTTAAAGCAACGGAAAAAAATATTTATAAAAAAGAAATTGTGTTCATTACAAAACTACTTCTTTCGTGGCGCAAACCTCACGCAGACTCTATTTTGCTCTTTGCACTGTCACATTCTACGTCAAAGAGTGAAATAATATCACAGCATAAATGAATTAGTTCTACCACAGAATAAAATAAATAATAGTACAAGTACCTACGCTGGTTAAGTTGATCGAATTTTACACGATTTTAGACCACAATTCTGACCCCACCTTGCTTTTCCGGTTTATAGAAAGTTACTTACAAAAAGGAATGAAATCCCACCAAAAACATTTTCATTTCATGTATAGTGTTGCCAAGACTCCATATGGCTGGCACTGTCAAAAAGTTATCAGACCTCATGTAGAGCCAAGCTTCTAACTCTACGCGCCCTAACTCTACAAACCCTAACTTCAAAAAATCTTCACCTTATTCATAATAATTATGTGGCTTGGCCGTCTCGTTACTACAAATACAAGAATTGTTGAAGAGTGAATACATTTTTCCATGTAGCGAAATGGCCAAGCCATATATTTTGACTAAGGTGAAGAATTTTTGAAGTTAGGGCTTGTCGAGTTAGGGCGCGTAGAGTTAGAAGCTTGGCTCTACATGAGGTCTGATAACTTTTTGACAGTGCAAGCCATATGGAGTCTTGGCAACACTATACATGAAAATGATGATGATACATCAATAGATGAATTAGCTAAAATAACTCCAGTTAATCCACCAACAGTAAATAAAAATACAAATCCTAATCTTCATAAAATAGAAGGACTATAATTAATTTGAGTTCCATGAAGTGTTGCTAATCAACTAAAAATTTTAATACCTGTTAGTACAGCAATAATTATTGTAGCTGATGTAAAATAAGCTCGCGTATCAATATCTATTCCAACAGTAAATATATGATGGTGGGATATTATTTGCACAGTATACTTAGACATTTATTAGTTGAAAAAACTTTAGGTATCTATTCTATGTTATTTATTTTTGATATATGTACAATCTTAGAAATTCTAAGTGTACAATGCAATTTGAGCTACTTTTTAATGCGAGGTCTACAGCTCACGGAGCCACTAGATTTTATTTGATATTGTTCTAAGACTGAGCACAGATTTACTACGGACTCAACTTAGTCAACTTACGGACTTTATAGCAGGTATCGAATTTAGTGTAACTATAATTTCTCTTATTCGCCGTGTGTTAGTTAGAATTTCAAAATGACGCGTGTTTTTGTAGTTTCATATAAAAACACGCGTTTAACATTATTAGGTATAAAGTTTTTTTTTACATATAAATACAATCTGATTTTATTTTAATTTGACATTGTTCGAAAGCTGTATAATATAATAGTCAATTTTCGGACTGTAGTATCGAATTCACTGTATAATTTCTCCCATGGATGTAGCGAGGGGGGGATTCGGGGGTTCAAAACCCCTCCCCCCGAAATAAAGACATACATGTTACCTAAACGCGTATTTTTGTATGAAACTCCAATTTCTTTCTATTCTTACTGACACACGGCAAATATGAGAAATTATACATTCCTAAATTCGACAGTAAATTGCTCAAGTTGACAAATTCAATTAAAATGAGAGTGAATTAAATTAAAAAAAAACCTTACCTAAATTAGTTCGTTTGTATGGAAAACCATAAATATATAATGGCCCCTATTTTCTTTTGAGCAGTTTATAACGGCATCTTGTCAAAATCAAACAATACGAACATTCTTTATAAGAATATAAGACCATCTTACAAATGCATCGCATGCAACAAAAAAATATGACTCACGAACAGTGGGAATATGAATCACACAACAACCGCTATTCCTAACGTTTTCCACTGATAACCTGATAATATTTTAGTGCATCAATTGTATTGAACAAGGGACCGTAACACCATTCCTGTAAAAGACTTAAAATTTAAGAAGATTACTGTGTCATTGAGAACTGAACTCTAACTACTATAGGGGTGAAGTATAAAATCATCTGTGCTGAACTGAAGTTTTCTGACATTTCCTAGTCCAGAAGCTTTCTTTTGGATGCCGGTGGCGCTAAGAGGACAATGGCGATTATCTGACGCACAGAACACACAACTCAACACGGGAAAAAAAGATCGGCGGTAAGGGAAAGTTAACAGGTACACAATAGCATAGTTTTAAGGTAATCCAAATACGTACTTTGAAAACTATGCGGTGTTTTTTGTGTGAAAGGACTTTTGGTAATTTTACGTTCAATTCGATGTGTGACGTCATCTATTGAAAAGATTTAAATAAAAGTAAAACGTCTTAATTTGTCTTTAATATGAATTAAATTAAAATGCATACCTAACCTAGAGATATAAATTAAGAATACTACACATAAGCTTCAACATATTACACACACTATCAACAGCGTCAGTTTATACCGACAATTTAATAAGTGAGGAACGAATAAATGGGCGATAATTTAAGTGCCATTTACTAATTTACGGTTCCGTCATCCAGATGATTCAGTAATAAAACAAAAGATTGATGAAGAAATCAAAAAAATTGGTACCGATGCGCGCATTCCTTTCTGCTGACGCACGAGAGTAAATCAGTTAACAATTGACGATCGCGGTTTGAAACCAAGGACCGCGGCGCTGCCATCTCACCCTATATTACCGCTTTTGTGTCCAAACTTAGCGCCACCATAAAAAAATCACCGACGGAAGTGTATGCCCACAAAGCGAATGCCATCCAGCAAAAAGCGGACAAAAAAACTGCATAATGCGGTCGAGTGTGGGCGCTCGACCGCTCCGCTCTTGTAAAATTTATAACAGCTCTATTTTGTTTACCTGCCTCACTCTGCTTTATATTGTCCGGTAATTGGAGGCATTTGACGATGACTTATTAATTTATTGACCGTAGTTTCGCTTCAGTTTTTATGGAGGTGCTAAAACGTTCCTCGTCGTTTGCCTTTTGTGTTAGCTTTGTGCAAGTTTCGCTTTTTTGTAATGTTTAAATAGCTAGTAATTTGGTCACATTGATTTATGTCAAAGTAGAATCAAATAAGTAAGTCATCTTATCATACCTATGCTTATGTCATCAGTATTATTTAAATATATGCACCTATTCAAAAATATACAAAACATGTTTTGATGGTACTGAGTCTTAATTAACTGTTAGCACAGATTAAATAATAGCCGTTACTTCAGTATTGAGAGCATAATTATATTTTGCGAGAGAAAGAAAAAATATTTGTTGAGAGAGATATATTTTTTAACCATGGTCCGTCCACATCATAAGAATAATTATAAACTGAATTGCTATTTCAGATGCTTTCCGTTAAACCATCTCTTTATCAATGACAGTATAATTTAGTAAAGGAGATGTCCCAGCGTCCCAGTTTCATTTTATTTAATTACTTTCATAATTAAAAAAATGCTAATTACATTTTATTTATGTATAGTATCTGTCAAGAATTGTTTTATATTTAGAAAAACAAAAACATTAGGTAAGTAGTTTTCTGAAGTATTTTGTGAAAAAAAATAAGTAAATAGTACTATCATGATGAAAAATTGTGATTTAAAAGCGTTTTAACTTAAAAATCCCACTTTTTAATGCAGAAAATAATTATTAATCTGATTCTAGAGTAAAATACCTACTCTGACATACTACTTTGATTAAGACGCGATAGACTTTCATTTTTTGAGAATGGTGAGGCAAATGACATAGGCGCTATGGGACATGTCCTTTTCCTTCTCTGCCATTAAAAGGTCACTTCACGCATATTTTCCGGAAAATTCCGATAATCTTTAAAGGTTTCTTGTTTGGAAGTCAATTAGTATGCTGTATGAATTTATTATTCATCGTGATAATGTCTTATAAGGATTGGCTTGAATGTATCTGCACACAGCGTATGTATTCAACTTTTATGGATATGTAACAAGGTAGAAAAGAACACGGCGCGGGTTTTTCTATTAGATACCTATTCTATTTTTTTCAATGATCCCAATGAGTTCTATTTATCAAATGGTTTTGAAACTAAATAAAACACACTAGACATATTTTATTGTATACTGTTGTAAATAAATTTTAATGTTGTATTATAATAGAGTTATTGAAAACTCTTCTTTTATTTTGTATTAAATTATTCAATATTGATGCGTGTCGGTAGTTCTATGAAAGCCTTAAAACTATAAATATCTTATATCAACTAAAGACTCCCCAAAAGTTTAATATTCCATAAACAATTTCAAAACATACTTAATGTTAATTGAATCACTAATCGCATTCTTTTAAAACTTCATCAGATATTAATTCAATCGGTGTTTCGACGTATAAATCATGCCGTGACAAAGGTGAGTATTTGAGTTTTGTATCTCCGCGTCTCGATGGCCCTACCGTACCGTGGGTATGGCCGAGCTCCCAGGTGGAACGAGCAAACATACCTGCCCCATTCGCGTTAAGGTCACTGAATTCGATACTGAAATAAAACAACGATATTGATGTATTTATTCTTCTTATTTTTAGTTTGGCAATCTACTCTCTTCTTTTGGGGAGTAATTTTTGCCAGTGTCAAGTGTTGAATAGATCAGTGGTAGCTGTATTGTTTCAGTTTACATTAGAATGCGGGTGCATCGCATTCCAATACTGCTTGGAGCATTTGGCATCAAGTGTATCAAGACATTTGATTGAATCAGGCGTCACTTTCCGGAAGTCCCAAACCATTTTGAAAAAAAACCGGTCAAGAGCGAGTCGGTCTTGCGCACCGAGGGTTCCGTACCATCATAATTGTACCATCAAACCACACTGCAGAGTAGAATAATAAAATTAGTATATTAGTTTTAGGTTAGCGCCATCTCTTGACCGATAATTCAAAATTCAAAATAATTTATTCAGTCTAGGCTGTTACAAGCACTTGTGAATGTCATAGAAGCTACGCCATCGGTTCGCAAACCCTAAGCGGGAGACCTTGTAACGAGAAGAACCGGCAAGAAACTCGTCAAGGGCTGCTTTTTTCTCCCTGTATATTTCATACAGAATCGTCAACATTGAAAAATGAGCTCCACGTTTAAAGTGAGGTCATTTTCCATCACAATAATTAACAAAAGTTTGCACACAATGGGTAGGTAAGTTAAAATTAAATATCTACTACATTCAGATTGGTAAATGATATAGTAAATAACTTTCAACTAGTTGAGAAATCACTCTGTCTGCTACTCGAACCAAAAAAACACTTGATGCAAGACATAAAAAGTAAAAACGCAATTCTTACAATTCAATATGCGTTAAGATAGGTACTCAGAAGCAGACCCATTCCCACTGGCAGCACCCGTTCACGAGCATGACGCATGGACCAGCCATCGCTTCGTTCAACCATATTTGAGGGAACGTAACGACCCGCCCCTCACGACACCACCGCAGAAATGATTAAAGAGAGCATGGCATACTTAGGCCACCCATCCTAAGGTACCGAATTGAAAACTAATGTCCAAAAGCTTTTCATAGGCCTTTACTTACAAAACTATAGACGAAAAAATACGAAAAAATATTACGAAAGCAAAATAATCATTTTAGTCATTAGCAATAAAAAAGTGAGAAATCAAAACAAGGATTAGTTATTAATTTTATGTTTTGAGTAAGAAGTGCCATACAGATTGATAATATTAAACATGAAGAAAAAAAAATATATGCGACGCCCTTAGTACAAGCAGACAGAAGCAGACCCATTCCCACTGGCAGCACCCGTTCACGAGCATGACGCATGAACCAGCAATCGTTTCGCTCAACCATATTTGAGGGAACGTAACGACCCGCCTCACACGACACCACCGCAGAAATGTTTAAAGTGAGCATGACATACTAAAGCTACCCGCGTTAAGGCGTCGAGTCAAAAAGCTTACAGTACGTCTTAAGTTAGTGGAACTAATGTTAACTTTTTTAGAAATTTCATAATTTCTATAAAAACTATGCGGCCTAAATCAAAAAGAAAAAATGATTGAAAACGTGCAAACGGCGCTCTTTCATATGATACCCCACACAACACAACATCACTATGAATCAATTTGCAAATAATTAAAATAGTCACCAAACCGAATTTGACAAAATGGCGCCAAGAACTCCTTGATGTATTTGAATGTTACGTTGAGGCTGCTGAATTCACGTCACCGTAAAAGTAAAGTAACGGTTATTAATTAATTTTAAAGTTGCAGCTCTGAAAGACAGATTTTTTATTTTTCAGTTAGGTATTAAAGTTCATTAAAGAACTAAATAATCTTCAACCTAATCGACTGCATTATAAAGTGAAATGATAAATTGTTAAAATCTGAAAATACAACTTACACTTTTTATTTAATTCAAAATTCTGGGTAGCTGGGAAAATGTTAAAAACATAGTTAAGTAACCTACTATAACAGTAATTTATAAACGGATGTCCTTAGAATAATAAACACCTAGAGCCGAGTCCTCGTATGTAAAGTGGGGCAAACTGAGCCTTAATTGCTGAGTTTTCTGCTTTATATCCTTCACACGTTACGTAAATCGTAACTAAAATCCAATAAAGTTGTATAGGTAATCCTCTAAAGGTAGGGAAATTGAAACTGTTTCGTAGTTATAGAATTAACGTATGAAGGATAAAAATCTGAAACTGAGCCACTATGGCTCAGTTTTAGTTGCCTCACTTTTGACAGTGTGCTTTGTAGGGATCTTTATAAGCGTGTGTCTAACAAAGCATCGTGACCGGGAGTGCTGTTCACAGCCGCCTATCAGCGCGAGTTGTTTCTGTTGGAATTTGTGCCTTCACTAAATGATTATTGTCTTTGTTTTCTTTTTTGTCTGCGTGTCGAATCGAAACGTTAAAACATTATTATGACTTTTATATTATAGAGGGCCCGAGGCGAAGGTGCACACGCATAGCGCGCTTGTGTGTGTATTCACTGTAAACCGACGAGTTAGGACACGGCGGGTTTTGAGTTCGAAAAATGTTTTAAGGCTATTTATTATTCGTCGAGCATCACAAAGTCCCAAAACAATTTAACAATTTTAATCTGATAACTAGGTAGATAGTTGTCACATTATCAATTTCACGTGAAGGTTTTATTTTAGGAAATTAATATCCTAAACTTTCTTTAATGGGTCATTAGGACGTTATACAGAAAGACTCATAAATCAAGATCACAGATTCACAGACATTGATGTTGTAATAGTTACTGTTTTCACTATTTCCGACTAACCTAACTTAAGTTTAGTTAGGTTAAATAATATTGTTCATTAAATTAAATTTTATATCTCTTCATGTTTTTCGGGAAAAGTTCCTATCCACGGAGTATTTTGTATTTTCATTACAACATGATCACCGGAGCTGTGTCGCCCGCGTGTCTCGCGCCGCGCACACCTGTGACCCGCACCATTCCAAACCGGTCTATTGTCTCTACGACTAGCCGTTGTATAACACACAACGACGACTATAACCTTTTCCATTATGCAATCACCCTATAAAACCCGTAATGAATGAGGCGTACGAAATCGATAGCGTTACGGTTGGCTTTAGGGCAGTTTGTGGTAGAAGTACACACATTTCAGGTTTTGTACGGCACCTGTAGACAAATGTGCCATTTACTTGTACATACATTGTAAAGCACGCGTTGCAACCAGTTCGATCTGTAGGGAATGCAGTTGACGTGTTGGCCAGTGCTAGCCAAACTGTTGTCTTGTTCAAAATACATGTTGAAACGATTTTATAGAAATACTAGCTTTCACCCGCGGCTTAGTCCGTATAGACACTCCTACGAAATTTCAAGTCGACAAGTCTATTTAGTCGACGAATTTAGACAAGTCCCCATAAAATTTGAAAACTCAAGAATCATGTCACCGTCAAAATAAATGCAATTTTTGCAATCAACTCAACCTTCTTGACATCAATATCGATTTTAGGCTTTTTTATGCCATTAATCCCCTGAGGGGTTGATTTTCGTAAATTTAGGAAATTCGTATTCGCTTATTTTTGTCGATAGAAGTACTCCTACGAAGTTTCAAGTCGAAATGTCTTTTTTTATTCATTTGAAACCTCATTTCATATAACCTTTTTGAGGGTTGAATCATGTCTACCGTGTTGGACTTCAAAATGAATGCCATTTTTGCAATCGACATCACATAAAAATTCAATAACGACTTCCATATCGATTTTTTCGGTTCATTTACCCCCTAAGAAGTTGAATTTCGGAAAACCACAAAATACGTGTTTGCTTATTTGTTTTTAGAAATACTCACGAAGATTAGATAAGAAGGTATATTGCAAATGGAACCTTCTAAGTCGTTGGGCGTTGAGGAGTCAGTCATTCTTCATTTTCATATATCAGAAGATTAATTACATAGGAGTAAGAAGATTCATTTACCTACATTAAAACATGAAAGTTTGAACTAGGTAAATAAGCAGAATTCCTTAATTAATAGATCAGTATGTCTTACCTAGCAAACAAAAAAACTGAAAGTTTAACAACTTTGTGTAATATCTTTACTGTGGATAAATTAGGAAGATCTAGTAGCTGATGGGATCTCAATCCAAAATGAAAATTTAAAACAGTTTTATACAATGTTTAAACTAAAATATTGAAAACAACCACTACTTAGTAGGTAAACGAATCGTATAAAAACAAGATTTATTTTCAGGCTTCGATTTTTCTAAAAAAAAATACTTATATTTTGGTACCCACTTAGCAAACTTGTTGTGACAAAAAAATATAGGTAAGTACAACTTGTTTTTGTATTGCTCTACATTGGTGAAGAATGTAATAATGACGTCAACAAAATTGACAAAGTTAGCTTTCAATTACAATCAAAGAACGAAACTTTATTACTACTTATAAAAGATTTCATTGCTTGCATTACTTTCCACTTTTAATTGGGTACTCTTGAATCGTATTTACCCTAACACGTCCTTTTCAGGTCGTAAAGTCGATCTTCATTGGAGTTATCCTGTGACAACAGCTAGCTAACGCGAATGACAGAAATATCCCAGCGGGTACGTGATTGATCCCGAGGCTGCGCGGGCGCTGACCCAGCCAGGTGTGAGCGGACATCGACACCATAAAATTAATAACCCGTCGGGCCTGATGCACTCGGAGGGACCACTTCACACTGCACGGTACACCGCTCGATATCGCACACGTGACGCTAAAAATCATAAAACTTGTAAAATAACATTCCCGTGTTTTTAAAAGTTGGCTTGCAATTGGTATTTATCAGCCGCACCGCACGATACCCATTGCTGGGCCAACGTAATTAGTATAACCGAGCAATTAGGTATGTTAAGACTGTGGATATTTATTATACGAAAACATCATACAATTTCACCCACAGATCTAACTTATGGGTACTATGTGAGACTATCCTATTTCTTTTCAGTCACAAATCTGTTCCCATCTTTTTATTCACTAAAATAATAATAGTTGTAGTGAAAAACAGCGTACATTACAGTAATATGTTTACTTTCTATAAAAACAATTCATTAATTTAAAATATAGACAACGTAGAAAGAAGTAAAGGGGTAGTTTAAGGGAGAATATTTTACTTTGTCATTGGGAAAATACACAGAAATACGTAATTGTTTTTTCAAGGTCTCCGTGTAAAGGGTCTCTTACACTACACAGCATCGGTGCTATGTAACTATACTGCGTTCTTGGAGAAATGCCTCAGTTCGTATGTGATTAGTTTTTCCACACGACTTTACTACGGAAATGACATAGATATCGTCTCATTAAACGTTTTACTGGTTAATACAAATTATACAACTGAACAAATCATAGCAACAGTTAATTCATGAGTTACTGCAGGTACTCGTGCTGAAGAGCTGGTTAAGAAATAATTTCCGATTTAAAATTAGAATAAAATGAAAATTTAACCGTTTGTATTGGGGTTCCGTACCCTAAGGTTAAAAATGGGACCCTGTTACTAAGACTTCGCTGTCCGTTTGTCTGACTGTCACCAGGCTGTAGGTATCTCATGAACCGTGACAGCTAGACAGTTAAAATTTTCACGGATGATGTATTTCTGTTGCCGCTATAACAACAAATACTAAAAACAGAATAAAATAAATATTTAAGGGGAGCTCCCATACAGCAAACGTGTTTTTTTTGCCGTTTTTGGTATGGAACCCTTCGTGCGCGAGCCCGAATCGCACTCGGCCGGTTTTCTAACTACATAATATATAACGCGAACGTATTATAAAAAAAACCCTAAAGCCAAAATGGCAATAGAGACCAGCAAACTGAACAACTTTTACCAGGAGACCGACTCTGAAATCGCGAAAAAAAATTGCTGTTTTATTACATACATTTTAATATTTTCGTTAAGTACTTTTTTGTATAACTGCAGAGAAGAAAAATAAGAAAAGAAATTTAGTTTCCTTTGTATTTAGTAAGCAGTCCGTGGAAAACTGTTGTATAGTCCATTATGTGGTTTTTGTTTGAAATCAGTAAGTAAATAACTTAATAAATAACAATACTTATTTATTTTTTTATCTGTAAAGACACAACATCACTGTAACAAAAGAAATACAAAATAAACAAATACCCTTAGAGCAATGCCGGCTTGGGAAGCCGGCATTGCTCTAAGCAAATGAATCAGGTATTTTGATATAGCGTCGAAATTAAAAATAAATTACAAAATCCCTGTGCTGATAGGAAATTTTCACGTGACATTATACAACGTATTACAAAAAATCTCGAATATGGTAGATAGGGACCATCAAACTGAACAACTTTTACTATGGGACCAACTCTGAAATCGTCAAAAAAACCCAGCTGTTTTATAATACATTTCGATATTTTTGTTATTAATAAATTATACCACAAGCACTGATATACTTCAAAATGTCATAAAACCTTTATTCTTCGGAACGTTAAGTAGTTTTATAGAATTTATAGCAAACATAAACTTTTGAACTCCCACAAATTGAATTATCATAAATGGGTCCTTTCAACGCGTTATGCTTCATTCAGGGCGATGTTAGATTAAAATTTGTATTTAATGGAGGCTCATGAGACAGCGCTCGGGTGCGGTCAGACGATCTGACTGCAGAGAGGAGAGGGGGGAGGGGGGCAAAGGCCCACTGCGAGACGGTGAGTCTGTTTGATAAAAGATGATTTTATCCGCTCGATTTAGCATGAAATTGGAACACAAAGTGAATAAAGCCACAAGATTGTAAACATTATGAGGTTCCCCTTTTTTATAGCAGGCATTCGGCTTGGTTCTCTTTTTATTGGTCAACGGCGTCTGCCTGTACCTCCTATTTATTACCTTGTTAAACTCTAGTTAACGAACTGATCTGTTCGTACCAGTTCACTGCTTGCGATCCAGTTTAATTGGAAATTTATCGCTCTACTTCTGCAGAATTAATTTATTCCCATCCCATCACAATCAATTGTACACTGGACCGTGTATGAGCTAAGAAAAAAAAAGAAAAATAAACTTGTAATTCTTAGTTAGGTGCATTCCGTCAAATGTTAAAAGCTCGTAAAGCTAGCGGGTATAAATCATGGAGGTTATAGGTTCCCACGCGAGTATCGTCGGATCCAGGATGAATGACTCACTAAACTTGGAGCTCCATTTCCACAAGTCATAGTGCAATTAATAATATGCGGCATCCTGTCGAATTATCTCTCGTCGTGGCAGGGGTCCAGGCGGCTTTAATTTACCACAATGGAGGTTGGTTCTGAGAAGCGTTCGCCGGCGAGGCGGGTCGATTCTTGGACGAAAACAAACAGAAAATAATTATCATAAAGATGAAGAGCGGCCGCTTGAGGCTGTTAATGTGCGCCCACCTGGCAGCCCGCCTCGCCCGCGCCGCGCCGCCTGCGCCCGCTCGCCTCGCGCCTTGCGTGCGCGCACACATTCCATACACATACACGCCTCGACAAACCAAGTTTCAAGAAACCAAACAAACGGCAACAATAAAAAATATAACTTACATCTTTTTATAGTAAATCGATGCTTTCAGCCTTGAAACATTGTACCTGTAGGTATTACAGGTCGGCTCATGGAAATGTTGAGTATCTAAGAACCTTGTCATACTGAAACTTCTGCTATATACAAACATGTCACTGTCACTCTTTCCCTCATCTGTTATTTAATTTGATAGAGTAATAAATGAGCCATTTTCATGAGCCAACATATTTTTCATTTACCTATAGGAAAAACTTTTATTAGGTAAAAGTAAAAATTACAATTCGAAAGTGTAAATGCTCATAATTTTGATGTGAATTTATTCATAAGTAAAATAATGATATTGCATTGATATAAGTAAGTACGTAAGTATCTAATTTCTTATGTATTTCGGTAAATTTTTAGCTGGAACGGTGATTATATAAGAGTTCTCGAAAACTTTTAAATGTTTTCTGCCATTGGGCAGAAAGGCTAATAGGACACTAATGTAGCAAGGATTGCTTTGATCCTATCCTTACTTACTTACTTGAAAAATACTTTCCCACCGGCGATTAGCTATCGACCGCCATTGTTTATTGGATAAAGAAAAGTAGTAATTTTTCACTGTCTATAAGGGTAAGATAGTCTTCGTCAGCAGGTATAATAGAGCCTTTGAATTCGCACAATGGACTATTGATTTGCTTTACATAATATTACTGTTCTAGTTATCTAATCTCTACTTGAAAAAAAAACGCAATTTTACAGTTCTTTATTGTTTTCATGCAATGCAAACCATTCTGCCGGTGATAAAAGCTCCTTTGCGACACCTAATTATTGTAAAAAACAAAAAAGCATAACGAGTCCTTTTCACGGTCACATTTTCTTTGAAACCGATGACTGGTGTTGTGGTAGACCATTTTTATCTAAGCTATGTGTAGCGTAATCTCACAGGGACCTTACGTTACGGTACTTTTGTTCTGGCCTAATGTAGCGACAGTTGGCTCCAAATGTTCTCGGAAAGAATTTCAACAAGTGCTAATAAATACGTACAAATTGAATAGCCTCAGTTATTTTAGAAGGTTGTTATCACATTGTATCTGTTTTAAGTACCGAACTACTCTAAACTAAAGCGTCTCACGTTTCGACGATAAGTTTGTCTTAATAATTCAACGCTCGGAACTGTGAAAGGACGAGATAAAATACTTGACGAAATTCTTCGGCTGTCTACCTCAATGGCGAAATAGGTTTTTCGTATATTTTTTTTCTGCTGCCGAATGTTTTTGCGGATGCCGCCGCGTATCAGCCGGTGGTCCATTAAGGTTGGAACAATGGCCCACTCAGTTTCTATTACCCGTTTTATCTAACTTTGACGCAGATTATGTGAATTCTGTCGGGGACCATTTTTTGAGTACACCTAGCGATGGATCGGCCATTAAACAAAGGACCTACACGTTCGTTCTACTAATGTTAGAACAGCTAATTGTCGGAATTTTTGAAAGGGTTACATTTAATCGTTTTACGATTGGACTAATGATAGTGCAGTAAAACTCGATTGCCGAATAAATCGTCCAGATTTTATCCAACAATCTTCATTATTCAGAAAATTTGATGGAAAATTAGGAAATAGTTTTATAACAACAATAATATATGTGGTATTTCTTCTTTTTCTTTTCTTTTTAGATAACAAAATATTATAATTAAATAAGAAGGTAAAATCTGTTCTAAAATTGTTTTCCATTCAGAAAATTATTGGTACCTCATCTAGGTAAGTACTTACCTATTTAGTTTAGTTTTGTAACAACAAATAATTATTGTATCTTTATTCTTATTTTCTTTTCTTTATAGGTAAAGAACAATACAAGGTTATTTTTAGTATATAAGTACGAAACCTGAAAACTGTTTGTTCAGAATCAGTAATAGAGTCGATTGCAATATTTTTTTATATCATGTTATATTTTGACTAAATAATATTTACAAAACCATAATTAATGCACACCCTACTAAAATGTCTCGCGCGCACAACACAAAAAGCTTATAACTTCGTGAGTTTTTAAGTTATCATTATCACTTTTTTTTAATATTGATTCTGAAAATGAAAACACACAAAATAGGAACACTCAGTGTGTCACGTGAGTGGTTTGAGTGTTCCAAATAAACCCTTTTAAAATCCAAATTAACCATGATAATGAATTGAATATTTTGTGAATTGTTGACACAAATTCAGCACAAATTTTTCAAATATTTTGTAACATACTACGTCTAGTATACATGGTGTTTCTTTTAAAGTGTCAGGCCAGTGCGAGGTGATAGCTGGGTAGTCTGGGTACCATACCTATCGATTGAACCCCCATGAAATGTTTCGCGATTTTTTGTAGTTTAGAAGTTTTTTTTTTATTTAACGACTAAACGGCTTTAAAAAATTATATCTTTTTATTGGGTAAGTAAGCTTTTCTCGGTATTTATGAGTAAAATAATCTCCTACCTTACTTTGACAGAAGATAAAAAAAATATCGATAGTAAAAAAATTGGAAACAAACAGAACAGAATGGAATCTTAATCTTTGAAAATAAATTAATTCAAGATTATTCCATAGCTTCTGACTAACTTTAAAAGCTGCGTGACAGCCTAAGCTTTCATAATAATACAAAAAACCGGCCAAGTGCGAGTCGGACTCGCGCACGAAGGGTTCCGTACCAAAAACGGCAAAAAAAAAAAGCACGTTTGTTGTATGGGAGCCCCCCTTAAATATTTTTTTTTCTGTTTTTAGTATTTGTTGTTATAGCGGCAACAGAAATACATCATCGGTGAAAATTTCAACTGTCCAGCTATTACGGTTCATGAGATACAGCCTGGTGATAGACAGACAGACGGACAGCGGAGTCTTAGAAATAGGGTCCCGTTTTTACCCTTTGGGTACGGAACCCTAAAAAGGATGTACTTCATGGGGCATTATTTGCTGAAATCGGCCTCTGAAAGTGGTGAATCGGTAATCTTTTAATTTTCATATTTTATGATCTGTTATTATTTTCGTATATTTTTGTAATTCCTAAGATAGGTTTCACAAATTTTTCGATTTTATCATGATGTTTGCACAATTATTTCTTAATTTTTTCGTATGTTTAAATCAATTTCTAGAAAAGTAGCACTCATACCACACATTTAAGTATAACCGAAGAAAAGCAATTATGATAAGATAAGACATCCTAAACATACTTTGACAGCTATAATTAATTGAAAAGAAATAATTACTTGCTTATAGGAATTCCGTTCGTTACCTACATATTACGCATTCCGAAAATCGGGGAATGTTGAAAAGAAACCCGGGGCACGTTGAGAATTTTATCAATTATAGATAGTAAGGCCGTCTGCCCCCTGCGGGGCGCGGGTAGGGTTACCATTTCAAAATTTTGAAAGTCCTGACCTCTCGATAGTCCTGACATAAAGCCGCTCATTTCAATAAAAGTCCAGACATTTTTTTTTTCAAAAAGAACTGACTGAAAAATTATATCTTCCACCATGATGTTTTTTTTTGTGTGCTTACATTTTAAAGCAGAAGATAAAATGTTCCTTCCAAAAACAAAGTGATTTTAGAGAAATTCGATGATTAGAAACTGTCTATCGTGTCTCTACTTTTTTTCTTAAAAGACGTACAAATTACAAAGCCGAACAAAGTCCGGACATGTTCGGACAAATCCGGACGGATGGTAACCCTAGGCCTGTGGAGAAAGCGTAGTAACAGAGGTGGTCAGCTCCTTTGAATATACCTACATTACTTTTTTCAAACCATTTAAATGTTTCAATGTTTCTACTTTCTGAGATTTTCTGAAACGTTGTAGAATAGAACACCAGTAAACTCATAAAAAACATTTTTTTTAATTCGTTTTAACTGAGCCAAGCTTGCAGCGAGTAACTGAGTTAACATTTTTAAACTAATAATTTTCCAAAATTTTCCTGGTTTTGGCTTACAAATTCTTAATGTGAAGTAAACATAAAACAACCTTACCATCATGTTGTGGAATTTTCAGGATTAAGAGCACCTCGCTCGCAGTTGGCGCAGGTCCTTTGCAGTTGCAGCTGTAAGCTTTGTTTAGAGGGTGGTTTAATAAGTCCATGACTTTGAAATGAAGAAATACTTTTTTTCATAATTTATTTTTGTATCTTAAGGCGGTTGTATGACCGAAAGTGGCGCCCTCAGAGGTTTTTATTTAATAAGTTATTAATAGAAAAAGATTTTAATAATGTTTATCGTGGAGATTTTAGGGCCCATGGTCTAGTATTTTTAGAAGGTATCACTACATGCCCTCGTAGTCATTCGTAGAAGTAGATAGCAAATGTGTCAAAAACGGCCACTTTTAGCAGTTTTTCTATCTACTTCTAGCAGTGACTACAAGGGAATGTAACGATACCGTCTAAAAATACTAGACTGTAGGCCCTAAAATCTCTACGATAAACATTATTCAAATTGTGTATTAGGATTATAATATTAAATAAAATTCACCGCGGCGCCACTTTCGCTCAGGGTACCACCTTAAAAAGAAATTTTTTAGGAATTTTTACGTAATTTTTTTTTCAAATTCGGTAAAAGGTTAATAACTTTTGGAAACAAAAAGCTCAAACTACTTCTAACTTTTCTTAACGAATGAAGATGCGAATACTTCCTATTCTCTAGATTTGGCCCACTGAGATTTTTTTCCTACCAAACACGAATACTCCTAAATGACTTGACGGGCAAAGATTTTCATCAAGCTATAAGGTGGTGTCTGAAATAGTTATCGGGCGATGAAAGAAAAAATTAATGGGTTAAAGAGGTAGGAACTTCGTTGGACTGAATACCTACGCAGAGCTACAAAAAGATTATGTAGAGAAATAAAACAAAAATATCTGGCCGACCGTTATTTCTATTTATTGTAATATGGTGCTGTTAAGGTGATAATCTACATTATTATCTCAAAAATTAACTATATTTTTAAACTTGTATAAAAACAATAACAATTAAAATATATATATATATATAAACTTGAACATATAAAAAAACAAAAGTAAGTCACCGAGCGGGATTCGAACCCGTAGCACTCGTTTCTTGCCGTCCGCGTCTCAACCCGCTGGACCAGACGGATAGTGGCCGGCAGGACGAAATTAGCGACCATAATATGTGTCGAAAGAAAAACGCATGAAAACTCGAAAACATGCGTATTCCCAAACATAAGACTAATCTAGATCGATTATTTACCCCCCGAAAACCCCCATATACCAAATTTCAGCGAAATCGTTAGAGCCGTTTGCCGTTTCCGAGATCACAGTTATAGTCCATATAAATAAATATACAAGAATTGCTCCTTTAAGATACAAGATATGTCGAAAAAGGTGTTTCTTCTTTACAACAAAGTCATGGACCTTAGAGTAAGACGCGCTTTGGACTTATGAAAAAATGAAAATTAAAAAATATTTATTTCATAAACACAAGTGGGTAATACGGGGTAGGTATGGTTGATTCCCCCTTGTAAGTGTAAAAACACCTGTACCAGGAGAAAATCGCTCTTTCATAACAACGTCAGTTTTCCGTGTTTTTATTTTTGTATGTTTTTTAGTGTGTGTGTGTGTGTGTGTGTGTGTGTGTGTGTGTGTGTGTGTGTGTGTGTGTGTGTGTGTGCGTGCGTGCGTGTGTGTGTGTCTGTGTGTGTCTGTGCGTGCGTGTGTGTATGTGTGTGTGTGTGTGTGTGTGGTGTTATCAAACCACCTTCTACCCCTAAATCTAATTTAGCTATAGTGCTTACAGCAGGGGCGGATCCAGGATTCAAGTTTGGGGGGGGCCCTCGGAGCCTCGGGTCTAGGGATACCTTACATAGATATATACTAATATGATTTTTTTTTAGATATCAATGGATAATATGGGAGGATGCCTTAGGATGCACAAAACGCCTGCTTTTTCAGAAATATGCTTGTCTACAGTAAAAAAAAACGGCCGCGCAGCGCGATTTTTAGTCAGTTTTATCCACTAATTTTGTACTCTTGCCTGTCTATAGTAAAAAAAGACCGCGCAGCGCGATTCTTAGTCAGTTTCATTTTATCCTCTAGTCTAATCTCGTCTGTTCATAGTAAAAAACAAACGGCCGTCCGGCGTCATTTTTAAATCTGTTTCATTCACTACTTTTGTACTCTTGCCTGCCTGCCTGTAGTACATAAAATGGCCACGCAGCTAAATTTTTAGACACTTTCATTCACTAATCTTATCTGTCTTTAGTAAAAAAACGGCCTTGCAGCGCCATTTTATCCACTAATCTTGTAATTTGTGGTTTCATCTGGGCAGACGGGTAGCTTGCGCAGCAAGGCTTACGTAATTGGAGCATGTACGTAAGAATTTCACAGCGAGACTCACTAAAAAAAACCGGACAAGTGCGTGTCGGGCCACGCGCCATAGGGTTCCGTAGTTACCTTATACCATACCATATTTGATACCACCTATCATTTTTCGTTTGCAAAAATAACTTTGTTTTTCACAGTGTTGGTATGAATGACAAAGTTATATTTGCGGTTTTGGAAAATGTGCTATATCTCAAAAACTAATTACTATATCTCGTTCAAACCAATTTTGGTTGAAAGTGTTTATTAAGCTCTACAGCATATATTTTTTTTAGATTTTTCACTCTCTTATTTCAGAAGTTAAAGGGGGGGGACACACATTTTACAACTTTGGCGGTGAATATCTTTCAAACGGTTGACTTTGAGAAAAAGTTGTCTTAGAAACCTCAATGTCATTTTTAAAGACCTATCTATAGACACCCAACACGTGTTGGTTTAAAGAAAAAAAAAATTTTCAGTTTCAGTTCCATGTATGGGGAGCCCCCCCTTAATCTTTTATTTTTCTTATTTTTGTATTAAATTCGTTAAGCGGTTAACAGAATACATCTACCTACCAAGTTTCAACTGTGTAGTCTTAATACTTTCGGAATAAAGTGGCTGTGACATACGGACAGACAGACAGACAGACAGACAGACAGACATGACGAATCTATAAGGGTTCCGTTTTTTGCCATTTAGGCTACGGAACCCTAAAAATGCCTGTCTCTGCTTTGCTCCAGCCTTGAAATCGTAAAATGCTTGTCAAATGCGCCAAATGTCTGTCAGATGGAAACCCTACTCGGGCCACGTTTTATGATTAAAAAAAATAAAGATAGAGGCACTGACACTAACTACATAAAACAAGAAGAATTAAAAAAAAATTAAATGCAAGTTCAATGTTATCCGCAAAGGTAGTCGCCCTCGTGGGGGGGGGCATGGCCCCCTTGCCCCCCCCCCCCCCCTGGATCCGCCAATGGCTTACAGTGCGATTATTTGAGACCTAAATGTTTAAAAATTAAATTGTAGGTAAGTAGGTAGGTACCTACTCATGTTATTTATTAGGTAGCAAGAAATAAACGCCACCACCATATTGTAATTTTTATGAATTTTTGTTGTTCCTACATAGGTACCTAGGTACTTAAGATCCTGCACTTCACATGCTATAGGTACATACCTCTACCTACCTTTTTAGGGTTCCGTACCAAAATGGTAAAAAGGGAACCCTTATGGTGTGACTCAGTCTGTCTGTCTGTCACAGCTGGATATCTCGAGAACTACTTATGGTATCAACTTGAAATTTGGAATAGTTTAAGATGATATTTGCCCAACTGTTTTGCAAATAAGAAATAAATAAAAAAATAAATAGGTATCTTTTTTACAACAGGGACTGAAAAGGGCTCTTAAAAATTTGAAGAGGGGCTACAAGGGCATGTGGGGTATCGTTTGAAAGAGCGCCATTTGCACATTTTTAATCATTTTTCATTTTTTTCCTTAGGCCGCATAGTTTTCGACTTATGATGAAAAATGTAAAAAAAAATACCGTTCCCCCCCTTATCTCCAAAGTTTGCAAAGAGAAAAATCTAAAGTAATTCTATGTGATAGCAGTTTATATGTATAAAGATTACAGGAAAAATAAAACGATGTCTAATGTTAACTTTTTAGAAATTTGATAATTTTTATTAAAGTGTGCTATATTACACTTTTATAAAAATTATCAAATTTCTAAAAAGTTAACATTAGTTCCACTATCGGTCAAGAGATGGCGCTGACCTAAAACTACAATACGAATTTTATTATTCTACTCTGCAGTGTGGTTTGATGGTGCAATTTATGATGGTACGGAACCCTCGGTGCGCGAGTCCGACTCGCTCTTGACTGGTTTTTTTACCGACTGTAAAATCTACTACCAATAACAATACAGGATCATGTGAAGTGAATGTTTGATTTTCCCATTTTGCGCAAGCCTTGTGATTAGGGTTGCCAGATGGTCGGGATTCGCCGGGATTCTCCCGAAATTTTAAGTGATCTCCCGACTCCCGAAAAATCTAAAAATCTCCCGGAAAATCAACTGTTCCGAAAGTTCTCTAGAAAGCAATAATTTTCGCGGATGAAACCACAGATTACAAGATTAGTGGATAAAACTGATAGAAAATCGCGCTGCGCGGCCATTTTTTTTTACTATAGTCAGGCAAGAGTACAAGATTAGTGTTTGAAACTGACTAAAAATCGCGCTGCGCGGCCGTATTCTTACTGTGTACCTATGTATGTACCTACAGGCATTTAAGTTACATTTTTATTTCTCCCGACAACAGCCGCAAAATCCCGTCATTTTTAAATTTTCTCCAGATATTTTGGAGTTCCGATCTGGCAACCCTACTTGTGATGGCAATAAAAATATTGAGATTAAACTATTTGGCTTGCTTTCAATTCAAATACCAACTCAGAAGTCCGAGGACTTGGGAGTATTTTAACAGAGGTATTACGTAGGTAGGTACACCTACTTACATATATATTTTTTTATAATCACTCATTTAGCCATTTTAATATCTCGCACAACTAGAATTACCTATACAGGGTTATTTTATTTGTAAAACACCAACAACCTCGTAGGAGTAGATTACTTACATCATAAACAACAACGTTTGTTCTACGACTTTTCCGAAAACAAACAAAAATAAAAACGACTCTCCATACAAATGTCCTAACAGCTGATCGAGTTTTGTATGAAAAGTCGATTTTATTTTTAGTGTTTTTGAAAAAGTCGTAGAGCAGATAAATGTTGTTGTATTTGATGTAACTAATTTACTCCTGCGAGGTTGTTGGTGTTTTACAAAAATTACAAATAATCCTGTAGATAGATCTAGTAATCTATATTTTGTGCAGTAATGCAGTACTTACTTACACTAATGGACCGTCGGCCAAGGAGCTCATTTTCAATCTATCGCATATTGTGACCAGACCACATTGGCAAGATAGCCATTAGTTTGGTGTTATCAAATATTGTCGTCTGGGTTGCGAGGTAGGAAACTTCTGAAAAATATGCCACCCTGAACATATGGCCTCCCATACAATGATCTCCAACCGCAAAAAATAATCGATCGAATATTGATATAAATGTTGAACAGGGTCGTAGGTAGCATCATTACAAACATGTTAGACATTGGGTTGGTTAGTTTTCAGGAAGCATGCGCGCGGCCAGGGTAGAAACATAGAGACTTTTATTCCAAAAAATAATTGACTACATATTGGCATGTAATTACATTCAGGGGGTGCGGCAGGTCCCAGGCGTATATAAAACCATAGTCTTGCGTCGCTTTCAGGGAGCGTCTAGGAGGTCAGGCCAGGTAAGTACATTTCGCATATATGCTCTTGTAATCCTTGTTCCTTATTCGATCGATATGAATACACAAAAAATAGTTCAGGTAATGATGACACCCACGACCCTGTTCACCATTTTTAAAAATATGCGATCGATATTTTTTTAGCGATGGGTGACCATGTTCAGGGTTGCACATCTCCCAGAAGCTTCCTACTTCGCAAACCAGATGATGATATTTGATAACACCAAGCTTATGGCTATCTTGCGAATTTGGTCTGGTGCTAATATGCGATAGATCGAAAATGACCCTGGTTGGCCGACGGTCCATATGTATTTTATTCATGTCACTTCCGTTACACGTTACGTCACGTTACACGTTTGAATGCTTTAAATAAAATAATAAACAATGGGTACCGCACCAATTTAAATAGCAACATAATAAATAAATGTATGTTACTGGACCAAAAGTCTCGCACAAATATTTTGTTTAAATACTTTCGCCACGTGTATTTAGTAAACCCGTGTTGTAGCCAGAATTCCCAAAACAAAACGACTGCAAGCTCAGTATCCGCCATGCTAGCAAAATACTGTGTTCGCTTCACAAGTAAAATTATTTAATCTCTTACCAGAAACGAAAAACAGCGCGCAAGTGTTTGTAAACTGACAAGAAAAGACCGATGAGGAACCTTGACTAGGGTTGTCACTCGTACAAAACGTACTATGTGGAGAAGAACCTAAACATGTTATCATTTCCATTTCCACTTACAATACTAGAAATGCTTAAATGCTAAAATACTAGAAAAGGGTACTATGTATTTGAGTACCTAGAAGATGTTCATGAGGATTGTCTTAAATAGAACTCTTGTTCCATTCATCCAATCAAAGATTTGACACAAGGAGTCCAATACTTACAAATTTTCACGTTTAAGGCGCTGTAGGTAGTGAAACTAGCGCCGCCACTACATTTATTTTTATTACTCGTCAACCAAGTCAATATTTAAAAAAAGCTCATGTAATAATCTCTTAAATTGTCTCTAATATTTTTTGAATAACTCTTCAACAGTAATCATTCATTCTGTAAGTTTTAAAATCCATTTTAGCTCAAAGTGGCCACTTTTGGCAATTATGGATTTTAAAACTTACAGAATGAATGATAGCTGTTGAAGAATTATTCAAAAAATATTAGAGACAAAGTAAGAGATTATTACTTGTGCTTTTTTTAAATATTGACTTGGTTTACGAGTAATAAAAATAAATGTAGTGGCGGCGCCACTTTCACTACCACCTCGCCTTAACACCATTAATGCCTAGAGTAGGTACTCGGATGTTCTTCTCTTTCTTTAAGTAGTTGCCTAGTTTAGTTACTTAATTCAATTTTATTATTTAGGTATCACCATAATTTATTTATTGGCCTGTACCTACGTACACTTACATACATAGTTAGGTACTGGATGTAAACAATTAGAGGTGACCTCTAGAAACACCATCGAGCAGCCCTAGCCTTGAGAAGTGCAGCAAACATGTTCCATCGCTTATCAAACCAAAGCAACAGCAAGCCAATTACAACTTTATGGGCAACAACACAGAAACCAATCAGGAGAGGCAACATTGTAGCCGTCTTCGAATAGGAAATGCAAAGAAATACTGTTTCTAACACATTCGCAGTAAAGACCACTTTCGGGTGCTGCTTGCAACACCTGGAAGCTTCAGGAGCCAAAATCTGTTTACCAGTAAATCACGCTCATTGTTTGAATAAATTTCTATTTCGATGGTTACCGTTAAGCTCTCGCACTGTTTAGCGCTAAATTATATTTCTGAGTAAATGACGGAAATTAAACTGCGCACTTAGAGGTTCTTTTAATCATAGAACAAGTTTGAATAGTTGTTCAAAACATGAGTTGAACAGCTCTCATAATAATAACGCAACGCTTTCTAATATTAGGTACCTGTCGTCATATTCTATGATCATAAATACAGTTTCCCAGTTGTTGACGGCACTTAGATGGGGTTCTTATGTGCCTTTATTAATGGGATGTGAGAACTTTATTAGCACTTACCTATTTCACTCCTGCGAAACCTTATCTGGCATCCACTGTTTATCATAATTATTATCATCCAATTTTTGTAAGGATGAACTGGCGTTCTACTATACTGCAATTAAAGGTTTTTCAGAGGGGAATTCAGCTAAAAAACAAAAAACCGGACAACTCACACCAATCATTTAGTCCCAAACTAAGCAATTGTGGTAACTAAATAACGGATCAGATAGAATAGGTACCTAAACGGTGTATTTTTATTCACTCTCCAAATTTTAAAGATGTGATCAGTCCATGAAACTGAACAACATTCTCTAAGAAGCATAGGGTCCACTGACCTGCATAAGAAAATTCATGTCAGTGATAGGGTAATATGAAAATACTTTCGAAACAAATCAAAGAGACCACGTGATCAGTTTAGTAAGCGATGACCAAAATTTTGTGGCGTATTTCGACATCATGTCTCATGGAGAAAGATGTTCAGTTTCATTGACTGAAGACATCCTTACAATTCTAAGAGTGAATAAAAATGCAGCCTGTATGTATAAATAAGAAAGCAAACATCTATAAATCGGGAAAGAAAAATGGATTCTCCAAATTGTAAAATTTGTGGTACCGTTGACGACATCCAGCACATGCTCTTGGAATGCGTCAAATACAGTGGGGTGAGGGAGTCATTGATACAAAAACATAAAATAAATAGATTAGATGTAGGAAAATTTCTGACAATACTACTGACCCGCAATCTGCGGCGTATGTTTCTGTATCAATGACCCAAGTGTTCCCTTATATTTATGATTGTTTAGTGTTAGTTATTTAGATATAAGGGTAGTAGGTATGATGAGACTAACTTAACATACCTAGCTAGGTAAAAGCCTCTAAATAAAAATAGATTACAAAAATCTATAACTCAGAAATAAATTATTAAGCTAACACAAACATTTGCCCCTAAAACCGACATCGACATCTGAGGGTGGGTGGGTATACCCACCCAGAGGCCTTACCGGCCAACTTTTCGAACTTCGGCGGGTCTGCCGAGCGTCAACTTAAAACAGATAAATCGGAGTAAGAAATTTCGTATTGTAGCTTACTATTTGCCTATGTTATTTGAAAGAAAATTATGATATCGATGTTCGTGTGACATCATGAATTGGGGTTCTCCATTTTGACCCGATTGGGGCTCGATTTATCTGTTTTAATTTGAAGCCGGGCAGACTTGTCGTAGTTCAATGCGTTAGGAGGTACGGCTTCAGATTCGCGAACCTCCGTGTTCCGTGTACTTGCCCCCCTACTCAAATGGCCAACATTCTATTTGTTTGAACGCAACGCTTACTATTAAAGCTTTAAAATAAGCAGTAAAATTACGTGCCGTTACCTCGCCAAATCCATGCAATACATCAAAGTCTGTGATTTACATAAGTTTGAATCAGAGCACTCCTCAAGACGATTCAAACGAGCCCAAACTCGATAGGGTTGCATGGTTTTATTACAGAGTCCCAGTGGACTTCTTCCGGCTCCATCATCAGACCCTGGACACTATTTCCCAATAAAGTACTCGTAAAGACGATTCAAATGAGTCGAAACTAGTTGGGGTGACATGGTTTTATTAAAGAGTTCCTGTGTTCTTCTTCCGGCTCCATCATCAGACCCTAGAAACTATTTCCCAACAAATAACTCGTCAAGACGATTCAAACGAGCCCAAACTCGATGGGGTTGCATAGTTTTATTATAGAGTTCCTATGGCCTTCCTCCGGCTCCATCATCAGATCTTCGGACACTATTTCCCATTAAAGTACTCGTCAAGATGATTCAAACGAGCCCAAACTTGATAGGGTTGCATGGTTTTATTACAGAGTTCCAGTGGCCTTCTTCCGGCTCCATCATCAGACCCTGGACACTATATCCCAACAAAGTACTCGTCAAGACGATTCAAACGAGCCGAGCCCGATCTCGATGGGGTGGCTGTGGTTTTATTAAAGACTTCCTGTGTCTTTCTTCCGGCTCCATCATCAGACCCTGGAAACTATTTCCCAACAAAGAACTCGTCAAGACGATTCAAACAAGCCCAAATTTGATGGGGTTGCACGGTTTCAATATTGAGTTCCTATGGCATGGCCTTTCAGCTTCATCATCAGAACCTGGGGCCGTACCGGCTAAGGAATCGATTATCGAAAAGTCTGCCGGGTTTCAACTTAAAACAGAAAAATCAAAGTAAGGAATTTCGTTTTGTACTTTCTGTTGACGTAATTTGGAAGATATCGATGTTCGTGTGACATCATCAATTGGGGTTCACCATTTTGGCCCAATTGGAGCTCGATTTATTTGTTTTAATTTGAAACTCGGCAGACTTTTCGATAATCGATGCGTTAGCCGGTACGGCCCCTGGACCTCGTCTCCCATTAGAGTACTCGTCAAGACGATTCTAACGAGCCCAAACACGATGGGGTTGTATGGTTTTACCATATAGTTCCTGTGGCCTTCTTCCGGCTTCATCATTAAATCAGCTCAATGACACCATAATATATTGCATTACCTTCTAGTTCTGACCTATGTTCAAATTTTCAAGTCTCTAGCTCATCGGAAAGCTAGTATAATATCGTTCGCAAACTTTGTGGAGAAACAAACAAACAAACGAACACACAAACGAGAAAGCAACCTAATAAAGACGTGTTTAAAACAAAAATAGGGCGCCATAGCAAATGCTACCGATGCACCCAAAAAAATCGTTACTACTAAACCGGTAATCGAAAATTTGACGAACTCCGTGATCGAGTGGCTCGTACACTGGTTTTCAAGCTGTCGTCATCTCGGAGGTCTCGGGTTTGATCCTGGCTGGGCCAATTAAGAAACTAACTTATAAGAAATAATAATAATAATAAATGCTTGGACAATTTCACACAGCGTCATCTAACCCCAAATTAAGCAATGCTTGTAATATGGGTGCTAGACAACTGATATACTAGGTACTTATATACTTTTTGATATATACTTATTATACACTAGCTTTTTCCCGCGTCTTCGTTCGCGTGGACATTTTAGAAAATGTTTAGAATCCTTAAAATGCTAGTAGACCCGTCACAGAAATTAAAATTCATCATTTCAATTTCTGCCCGGCCGGGAATCGAACCCGGGACCTCTTGCTTGGTAGACCGGCATGTTGACCACTGCATCACTCGGGTCGTCTGGATCTTTCATCTAAAAGTCGGTTCAGAGCAATACAACCCCCTGATTACGTAAGTCTGTTGCTAAGCTTTTTTCATTTATTTATCGAACTTCGCAGAGTTGTGTTCTGTCAACGCCATCTATCGAATATTGCAGAACTACAGTTTTTATTTTATTAATAACTTTGATTTATTTTTTACAAGGTGTCCTAAAATGTAGAATAAAATATTTATAATTTTCTGGCAACTTATGTTTAACAATAACTTTTTTTTTATAAATTAAATTAATTACCTTATTTGTATTTCTTATAAAAGTTTTTAAATACTTTTCATTCTTCAAGCTCTTCTCTTCTCTTCTTCAAAGTTGGGGGCCCACTAATGCACTCTAAATGTTCGTTATATTATAAAGGCTATTATTGTGAACGTCAAGATGCCGGGATACCGCCTGGTTTTTGAAATATTTCATGGCTAGGATATAGTGTCATTTAGGTGCCATTTGCTGCCTATGTTCAAAAATTGTGCCATCAATAGTTTCAAAGATATTCAGCATTGATGATTGTCCCGCCATCTTGATATCAAAATGGCGGGATAACCACCGGCAATCCATAATCAGTTGTCGGAACGTTTTAATAAACACATACAATTTTAATGGGTTTTAGTGCCTTTACGTTTAAACCAGGGGTCTCCAAACTACGGCCCGCGGGCCAGATCCGGCCCGCAAGCACCAACAATCCGGCCCGCGAAAGCAGGCCGGATCGTACCAACGATACTGTAATTTACAGTATGTTGATACGTAGCTAGCTAGATCCTGGCCCTTGGGACTTCGTGGAGAAGTAAGACTGGCCCTTTTGCTAAAAAGTTTGGAGACCCATAGTTTAAACCATTATAAATCATTTTTAATTTCTAATTATGAAAAAACATGAGTTTATAATATAGCTTCGGAATCTCCTGCATAAGGAAACATAGCAATGTGCTGATTATATAATTTTATTGCTCTTATAGTTTGTCAAATAGTTTCAAAAATATTTAGTATTGTATAATATCTGGTTATCCCGGCATCAACATATCAAAATGGCGGGATAACCACCGGCAATCCATAATCAGTTGTCGGGAAGTTTTAACAAACGCATTCTAGTTTCTAAGTATGAAATAACATGAGTTTATAATACAGCTTCGGAAACTCCTGCATAAGAGAACATAGCAATGTGCAGATTGCCTATATAATTTTATCGCTCTTATAGTTTGTCAAGGAGTCAAGGTCGTACTGGTTTGTTCCCATACGTAAGTACTTATATAATTGGAAAGGTTTAAGATTCTTATGGAAAGTATAGTAATGTATTGATTCTAGTGTATAAAAACCTAAATTTCAATCATGTAAATACTTAAGTACGTACAGAAAAAAAAACAGTAAGATTTTGAAATTTTAGATTTTTACATTCGCAATGCTATTTTTATAAAACACTAAATAATATACTAGAAAAAATATATATTATAGGTAATATAGGAAAACCAGGACATACACTCAGAATTCCGTTCGAAAAATCATGAAACGATTCGAAATTTAGAATGCAGCAAATCCATACAAATATCACATACTTACCTACGTGCGAGAATACGATTTAGAGCTTTACTAGAGATTTTCGTGACATTTCCTGTAGAGATTACTACAGATTATAAATAAAGATAATCTCTAATTCTACTTTTATCTCTATTACGCGAGAATCGGCCCCCAGTAGTTTTCCGTTTGAAGTTCTGTCGATTCGAAATTCCGCATGGTAGCCTGTGCGTTATTGTGATGTGATATGTGATATGTGATAAGTGATGTGATGTATACGGAATCTCAAATCTATATTCCAAAATGGTTTGTCGAAAAAGAATTTCGAGTGAATGTGGCCGGCCTTAGTGTGGCCCCCAAATAGCGAGGGATTGGTAAGGTTTGGTATTTGTTTAAAAAAACATGTTTGGATTCTATTACTAATTTATTGCAAATAAAACGTCTCTAGTATGACTCTTCTATTAGAAATTCTTCTACTGATTTCTTGTACTTATCTGGTAGAAAGTCTGTTAGCTCTGTGCGCGTAAGCCACTTACCCTTTACCTTATCATTAAAATTACCACTTTTGTAATTAGCATAGTAGAAGAAAACCTGTGGACAATACACATTTTGTTAGTTGTTTGATACCATTGAAAAAAAAAATTTGATCGTCATTTTTGTGCATGTATACAACTGGCGCCATCTGTTATTTATGTGTATGAAATACGAATTCTTCTTTTAGATTTAGTTTTCTAGTTTTAACAATAGGTACCTATCCTATGTACTACACTTCAAATTTTAATGGTCCTTTATCATCTTGGCCTTATTAGTTAAGTAAGGGTCAAAACAAAAACACCCAAAAGCATAAATATGAAGGAACTCTAATTTAATCAGAGAAGATTTGAAAAATAACTTATCTTTATCACCAATTACTAGCTTACCTTAGCACCAACTTTTCCTTCAATTTCGTTAGGATACTTGTATTTATAAAATCCACATGGTGCATTAGATAAGAATTGCACTTTTAGATCAGGGCCACAATGTTGTGATAAAACTCTTTCTGCTGACTGTAACAGAATAAAATAAACTAAAATTCAAATAATTGTATGTTTTTTTTATTTTTATACTTTGTAGTACTATACAGGGTTATTTGTAAAATACCAACAACCTCACAGGAGTAGATTAGTAACATCATATACTTACCTACACCAACATTTGTTCTACGACTTTCCCAAAAACAGAAAAAAAGCGACTTTTCATACAAAACTCGATCAGCTGTTCGGACATTTTGTATGGAGAGTCGATTTTTTTTGTCTATTTTCGGAAAAGTCGTAGAACCTTTCGAAGCGTAGAACAAATGTTGTTGTTTATGATTATAGTAATCTACTCCTGCGATGTTGTTGGTGTTTTACAAATAACCCTGTATAATTCTTTGCTAGTTTGTTGCTTTATATTTTGGTATATTATTATCCCTCTTAACTTAGAAAAGTTTAGAGCGGCAGTTTAGAGTATTTATATACAGAAGCGGTGAATAAGCAGAGTCTGTAAGGACAAGCTGAGCATATCACTCGACACTGGCAAAATCTAAAAGGAAACCACCAAAAAAAAACCTACAGGAGTCAATCGAGTTATATTCTAATAATGACGCGGCTTCCTCGGTCTGATGCCGGTGCGGCGCCAATCTGTCTTGGAGTGGCATTTACAGGAAGTCTTATGATTTCCTTACATCCATGGTCCAAGAAAACAAGGTCTAGCATTCCGAGAGTAACACAAGCTTACATCACTATGCAGTTGTGCGACTTTATAGTAACAAGCAAATGAAGGAATTTTTTTCTATCACACTTATGACAAAATTATTATAGTGCATTTAATTGTGATTTGTTTCCCTTAGCAAACGAAACAGTTCAAGATGAATAAACATTATTTTCAATACCAATAACGGAGACGACATAAACTTGTGTAGACAATGTCACTTTCTCTGTCTCGGAGTGCGATACCGGGCACAGTATATTATTGTATGTACCTCTTCGATCAAGAATATAGATGTCCGGTCAGAGTTATAAAAATGGCACCTCAAATAGTGTTCCACTTACAAACTGAGTGCTTATTTTGCACAAAGTAAGTGATAAAAGATGCGATTTTGTACAAAATAAATGGTATAAATAAAATAAAAATAAGCACCAAGTTTGTAAGTGGGACGTTATTTCGAGGTGCCATTTTTGCGTACTGTTTTAGTTCATGAAGCGTTATCTAGCTAGGATATTCTTGATCGAAGAATCAAGGTTCATAATTAAAATACAAATTGACATGTACCTGTCTTAATGTTTCTCCCTCTTGCCATTTTCCTTGTGGTAGGATAGTTTTAGTGTCTTGTCCCAGTTTGTGAGGTGTGACGAGCACCAGATGCCTCTGCAAACATCTCTCAACAGATGCCTTATTTCCTGTTTTGTCTGCTTCTGCAATCATCCAAGTGTTCTAATGAAAATCAGTAACATGTTTGAATCCTATAGTTTTATTGGTATAATATAAAAACATATTCATAGCTATGAAAATTAGTGAAAGATTTTTTGAAATCCGTTTAGAAATGGTTGAGTTATGAGGGTTTTGAAGGAAATGCAAAGCTCAATGCAATATGTGCTTTATCACGTACGACATAAGGTTCGCGTACGTCTCGATGACGTCATAAGGACACCCCAAAATAACAGTGTTTTAGCACGTTTCAGCTCGTATATCTTCTCAGGTTTAAGAGATATCGTAAAAATTTCTTCACAGTTAATCATGTGGTGGCATAAGCATTCTGATAAGCCACTAAACAAAAATCGTTATTGATCCTCATTACACTATTGAATATTAAATGTTACAGCTATGATAAATAAATACTGTCTTCTGTATATCAAACCAAAAAATATAATAGGTACCGGACTGATAGTATTGTTATACACAATTTTTCAAATGTGAACCTAATGAAAAACTAATTCATACTTTCATATTGCTTTTCAAAATCTTAATGATGATAAATAGGTCACAGAGCAACAATTATTGCATAGACATAACCCCGGTCACTCACATTCGCGCAAATACGCAAACCCACAAGTGTAGGATGGACATTTGCAGACATTCGCATATGATTTTCCATACGTAATTGAAAACATTCATACAATGTACGAACCTTTGCGCGTTCGTGAGTGACGGGGGTTAGATATTAAAAAAATTACCACTTGCCATACAAGCACTGACCTGTCAAATGGTTATTTTTTTTATTTCATGAATAATTAAAATAAAATTTTATTTCAATAGAATTTTAATTTGGCAATCAGAAAATTTTTATGGTAAAATCAATATGTTCTAGCAATTATACTAAATGTAATTATTGCCAATTTTTATTTTTATTTTTCTCTATTTCTGTATTGCCAATTTTTATTTTCGTTAGCAATTAATAAATAACAATAAAATACAATTTTATGAGCTATATTACTTCTCTATTCTATACACGATAATTGATAAAATCAACATATTGACAGGTCAAAAATGGGTGTCCTTCTTTGTATTACCTGTGACAATATCAGCAAATTTAAATTTAGCTAGCTCTTCCGTAGCAGCATCTTCAAAATCTTGAGCTGTGATTTTGCTTACAGCATCCAGGTCTACATCAACGGCTTCATTTTTCAAGAGTTCAGCCTGTACCCTGCAAGTTGATATAAATAGAATATAATATTGACAACTAACATATACTGCATACCTATCACTATCAATAATAATCTGTCCATGGAAGGCCAATCCTTACTGAGAATAGGTTTGTATTGGGAATAGCCTTCAAGAAGCAATACTGATAAAAGTTCAAAAGAAAGACGTGGATCATTAACTCATCTGCACCCACCGTATACCCCCCTACAAATAATTAGCAGCAGAGAAGAAAAGAGACAAATGAAGAACATGTGAACAAAATGCCGGCTTCATGCGGCCGACTCGGCGTTGACAGAATGGCTTAAGCTATTTTTAGCCGGCCTCATGCGGCTGGGACAGTGTCAAGGAATTAAATGTCTATCTCCACATATTGGGGCCGTGCCCGGGCTGTGATGTGTCAGGGACCCAAGTTACGTTGGTTGTGTACATAGCTTTAAACCGACAACTATTCATCATGAATGCGACAGACAGTCCCCTATGTAGAGGATGCCTGGACGCAGAGGAAACAGCCGCCCACGTGATCCTGGAGTGCGTGGGTTTGGCCACACACCGGGCAGAAATCCTCAAAGACGTGAGGTCGCTCCTAGAAGCCTGTGAACGCCCCAGGAGGCTTCTGCGCTTTTGGAAGGAGCTGGGATGGCTTGACTAGCCACACCATGCTGTGTTCACGCATAACGGACCAAATGGGAGTCTAAATGCGGAGAAAAGAGCCCATCACCAATACCAATACCAAATACGTTGGTTGTGCTAAGATTCTATAAACAAATAAACATTGAGCTCAGTTATTGGCGGCTTTGTTGTTCAGGATCAGGGGGGGTATTACAACCTCTTAAAACTTGTCAGGTTTTTGAATTGCTATAGTAACATCTCTTTCTCGCTGTATAGCAAATAAAAGAGATAGATTGATAACCAGTCAGAAAACTGCCAGAAAATAAGAGGTCATAATACGGCCCCAGGAGTTTAAAATACATTGGTCCTTTATGTAGAACACAGAGACGCCCAACATATCTTGGGTCCCGGACACGGCACGGCCCTAAATGTGGGGATAGACCTTAATTCAAAGCTTCTAAAAGGAAGACTTGGATTGATACTTAGTTACTTACTTATCATTATCGTGTCTAATCTCGTGATCTGATTTCAAACTTTTCTCCACTTCAATAGTATAAAGCATTTCTTTAAATTTCTTTTGCATTTCATTAAGAGGCGGAGTGACTACTGGTAGCCTTTCAACGCATATACCGGCAACGATGTCCCAAGCTGGTTTAGCATTCAAACCTGTTCAATATAACTTGAGTTAAATTAAATCCAATTGAGTTTTTGGTTAAAGTCTAACTTTTATCACTTTTATTCACCTCTTGCCAGAATTCGCCGACATTGCCTCAGATCTTTAAGTAACAAAGTCTTCGAAAACATTTTGAGACAACGCTATTAAATTAATGATAAACCGAATTTATTAGCGTTTTTATTGAGTTTGTTTATTATAAAACTTTTTGCTATTTATTATTGCTTATTTTTTAAAAGATTGAGGTTAGAATAGAATTTTAATTATGACAGTGACAATGACAACTGAAAATGGGTGCATTCCAGCAGGGTGATCGGTGGGTCATCGTCATAGTTAGATAAAAAAATTGGAAGTCATTGTTCACAACAGTATACAATTTCAACCATGGAAAGTAAAATAATTCATTGGTAGAATACAGTACGAGGCAAAGGCAAACATCCTCGACATTTGACACGGCTGATTCTTTGGAAAAGGTTATTTTTGATAGAAAATTGTATTTTTTTTATTACTCGTGTCAGTACTTCTATTTTATGCTAAAAATATATATCTAGGGCAAAGATATCCTATTTAATGTTAAAGACACTCGAAATAATTGAGTATTTTTGAAGATATTGTTGCCAATAATGATGAAATTGCCTTAAATAATGACTTATTGGTTGCTGAAATTATGTATAATTAAGATTAGAATAGAGATAAGTCATTATTATACTAAAATTAATGGTATTACTTATTATTATAAGTGAAGCAATAATATAGTAGGTAGGTATTTTTTATTTTTTTTTATTACTTTTGACAAAAGGTAATATTTATGAGCTATCTATTGTTGTTAAATTTTAATTATATTTATTTACTGTGAAAAACGATTACAACTTAAAATACTACATAAAATACACTTACGGCTTTGTGTATGCTAACAATGACGTTGCTAATAATGACGTTTCTAAAAAAATCTAGTTTAAAACATTTTGAGACATTTTAGCTTTAGAAAAATGCAGTGCGCGGTATTAGACACGTGAATAATTTTACGTGGTTATAATAAAACACGTTATTTTATTTAAATAAGTGGTTAATAGTTTTGTAGGAAATGTAGGTATGGAGAGAGGTGGCCACTTATAGGAAGGCCAAAGTGGAAGATCTTCCTCCGGGCTGGGTGATCTTAGCCCGGGAACCGCGGTCCAACCGATGATGGTTGGAAGTTGTATAATATATAGTTTGGCAGCTGAGAAAATGGCTGTCATACAAAATGATAATATATCACATTTTTATATGTCGGATATATATCACAACTTTGATATATATCGGATATATATCATAGATATCCGATATTTTGATATTTATAATAAACTAGCGGCCGCCCGCGACTTCGTCTGCGTGTAAAGTATTTTTGCTATCCCTCGGGAACAGTACGTTTTTTTGGGATGAAAGGTACCCTATGTCCTTCTCTGTACCCCTGACAACGTGTATGCAAAATTTCATTATGATCGGTTCAGTAGTTAAGACGTGAAGGCGTAACAAACAAACAAACAAATAAACAAATAAACGGACTTTCGCATTTATAATATTAGTAAGGATATCGGATATTTTCGAACCCTGGTATTTGAGTAACTTCCAATTGAGTTATTTATTTATTTTTTATATAAATTACAAGGTATATTAACCAACAAAAAATATATTTGCACACAATTAAAATAAACCTTGATAGTATTTTGTTTTACACCATAACGTTAAAAACCATGCATGTGTGACATACCAAATAACGCGATTTTTCGGAGCATTTTCTCAATAAATAAAAAACGCGTGATTTAACTGCAAATCGATTTTGATTGCTTTTTCTTTATTAATTTAGTTAGTAGAATCAATATATCTTCTAAAATTCCTTATCGTTTAGGAGTATTATGGCTAGACATCAATTTTGGGCGCCGTGTATGTGCACTTTTGAATGACCAATAGCGCGCGCCCCTCTCCCGCCCCGTCCATGTCCTCACCACTACGCATACCCAAAATACGCATTCTGCGCAGTTCCCACTTCCCTCCCACCCAATGAACGCAGGCGCGGATCCAGCCCTCAAAAAAGGTTGTGGGCACAGCCACCCGAAAATCGGCCAAGTGGGAGTCGGAGCAGGCCTCCTTCACTCGCTCAAGGTCGCGCGATAAGCACCTACCGCTAGCCGTGCCTACGGAGGCACAAGCGAGCAGTGGGCCGCCACACGCCCGCCTGTGTAGTCGCGCGGCATCTTACCGCCTGCGTAGGTATTGTCTCTTTATAATAGTAACAATGTCGAATCGCCATTACTATGCCGTGTACGGATGTCAAAATCAAAAAACCAATAAACAATTGTCGTTTTTAACATTATTAAATATGCTACGCAGTTCATTTAAAGGGAGACGACCCTAACGTTGCGTCGTCAGAAAAGGTAAGAGCACGCGATAGAAAGAGCGATAACTACTAGGAGCGCTGCGCGACCTGAATTGCACTTTATTGTGTTAAAGAAAAAATCGCTATTTATTTAAATGACTTTGCGGAATGCTGCTTCTGTACTTGTACTATTAGTTATTCTGTGGTCGGAGTACTAACTCGCTCATGAACAATCATGACTCATTGCAGTAAATAGCATTTTCTGCCGGTTTGAGCTTCTATAACTGCGCCCTTTTTTTAAATATTATCGGGTACCCTAGAGCAGGGGTGCCCAACACAATTTTGTGGAGGGCCAGGTTTAATACTTTTGTAAGCCGTGGCGAACTGGCGACCCAAAATAAATACCCAATAGCCAGGGATAGCCCGAGGCAAGTCTTCAGGGTGGATTTTTGAGACGGTACATTAAGGGCAGGTACCTTATCAGAGGGCCTAGTACGAGTTGTGTTTCTCACCTCACTTTGCGAATAGTATCGAGTGAAAGAGAAGAAATCATGCGAGTGAGTGAACGAGTGAAAGAGAAGAAACGATAGCCCTCAGTTATAGTTACAGGAAATTGTTCCTAGGAGACCATCCATAACTTTTTAAGATATTATGAACTGCATTCGCAGATTTTGAAAAAAAAATACTGTTAGCAAAAAAATTGCTCAAATACTTACTTACCAAAAAAAATTTTTTTTATGCCCATTGGTCCTATTTTGTGTGGGGATCAAAATACTCTATGAGACCATTCAAGGTATGAGTACTAGACACGACAGAAATCGCCAAAGACTTTTCCCATACATTTTGTACTGAAAACGAGAAATCAACTCGAAATATTTTTTATTGCCAAATGATCCTATTTCTTACTGCGATCAAAATGCTCTTTAAGGCCAACTGAAATTTGAGTACTTTGAGTATTTTTATCCAAAATCTGTGAATGCAGTTCATAATATCTTAAAAAGTTATGGATTGTCTCCTAGGAATGTTTTCCTGTAACTAAAACGGTTAAGGTACATGCCCTTATGTACCGTCTCAAAAATCCACCCTGTATAGTAAAGAAAACGGCCGCGCAGCGCGATTTTTAGTCAGTTTCATCCAGTAACCTTGTAATCTTGACTTTCTAAAGGAAAAAAAATGGCCGTGCAGCGTGATTTTAGTCAGTTTTATCCACTAATCTTGCTTGTTTATACTAAAGAAAACGGCCGCATAGCTCGATTTTTAGTCAGTTTCATCCAAGTTGTAATCTTGCTTATTTATTACTTATTGTTTCTAAAGTAATAAAAATGGCCGCGCAGCGCGATTTTTAATCAATTTTATCCACTAATCTTGCTTGTTTATAGTAAATAAAATGCCCACGCAGCGCAATTTTTAGTCAATTTCATCCAGATAACCTTGAAATCTTGCCTGTTTACAGTAAAAACGGCCGCTTTTTAGTCAGTATCATCCAGTAAACTTGTAATCTTGCCTATTTATAGCAAAAAAATGGCAGCGCGATTTTTAGTCAGTTTCATCCACCAATCTTGTAATCTTGCTTGTTTATACAGAGTGTTTGGTAATAGCCTTATAAAGCCGAATATGGTAGATAGGGACCATCAAACTTTTACTAAAGGACCAACTCTGAAATCGCGAAAAAAAACAGCTGTTTCATAGATTTTTATATTTTCGTTAAGTATTAATTTTTGTATGAAACAGCTGATTTTTTTTCGTGATTTCAGAGTAAGTCCCTAGTAAAAACCCTGTAGTAAACAAAACGGCGGCGCAGCGCGATTTTTAGTTAGTTTCATCCAGATAACCTTCGAATCTTGCTTGTTTATAGCAAATAAACGGCCGCCCAGTGCGATTTTTAGTCAGTTTCATTCACTAATCTTGTAATCTTGTTAGTTATTTGTTTATAGTAAATAAATACAAGTATTCATGTGCCAAAAAGAATGTTAGAAATGTGACATAACGTGTCAGCATTATCGACTATGGCTTTTTGCTGCGCTCCGAATCACGCACGATTCACGATTCATTTTGTTTATTTTTATTTTTTACGACAACGATGTGAAGTCCCAAGTCGATTAGTGTTGTGGGCATGCCCATAGTGCCCATGACGGTGGATCCGCGCCTTGAGCGATTTAATGACAGCTGATAATTTTATGTCATTAGATTGCGCTACTTCAACTAGATCGATTTTTAAACCTTATTTCCACTAAGGATCAGTCAGAAAAAAGATCTTCAGAACACGCCGCGCAACCAACAAATAATAACGCAACAAACCATATACTCAACAAACTTAAGTTAAAAAAAGGGTTAAAAAACTTAGCGGTTGGTCTGCTGGAATGCACCCATAGACATTTAAAATGGAACTAAATATAGTCAGTGTTGCCAAATTATTCTTGATTTTGACGTGTTTACAGAAAGTGGCGCCCTCTATGGACCCCTAAACGGTCAAGTATTTCCCGTCAAGCACGTTTTCTGCTTGTCAAGAACCTTAAATGAATATGAATATAAGATTCTTGCTGCTTGTCAATCACATTTTGATCCTCTAGGAGCTACTTGACATCAAGCACGTAAACAACTACGTACTGGATACGTGCTTGATGAAAACTCGCAATGATTGTCAAGCACTGCTTAATCGTTTAGCTACATGCTTGAAGGTGTTACCAGAACAAAACTTACATTCAGGATAAAAGGAAAGCAAAAAATAAACAAAATGGGTCTGATAAAATATTTTATTTATTGTTGATACTTTTTGTACCCGCGACGGAACGGATAAGGTATACATATATTAAAACAAAATGGTTATCGATTCCACAAAATCAATATCGATGTCGTAGAATCGGATTTTTTGGTGGGTATCCGTCCGTCATGTCACGTCGCTAGACTTGGGGAATTTTTATGTAAGTAGTTCTATAATACGTCTGTATTTGACTTGTGTCAGAATTAAATTATTTTCCTCGCAAATCGCTAATGCGCCTGGCGGCCATTTCTTAACCTCAAAAAGGAAAAACAGTTGTAAAATTTTTACTGTCTTAAACCCTGTCTTATTGAAAATATTAATTCAATAATTAATAAACATACTAAATTACCTATTAGATTTTTTTGTTACATGTTGCGGAACTTGCGGATGACATTAACGTGAATTTTAATGAGACAAAGTTCCTGTGCATCATCAATTTGCGGGGATTATACTAAAACACGATTTTCAATTATTTTTGACTAGCTCTTTCCCGCGACTTCGTCCGCGTGGACATTCGGAAAATCGATATGGATTGGAACCTTTGACCGAGATAAAAAGTATAACGGTTTTACATAACAATAAAACCGATATTATGTGCCGAGAAGGAAAACATACAGCATTGTTTATGAAGAAGCAGTGTGTACTTAGCTTTATGTTAGTAGTCTGTGGCGCAAACCATAGACAAACTCGTACTTCCTGTTACTGTCCGCTAGATGTCACCACTGTCACCGGCAAGGGCGGGGAGGTGCTCGCCGCCATATTCGTAGCTCATAGTCTTCACCAGGAAGGACTTCCTGCAATGCTGTATGTTTTCCTTCTCGGCACATAATATCGGTTTTATTGTTATGTAAAACCGTTATATTGATGTGCCTCCGGAAAACATACAGCATTGTTTATGAAGACGTGTTTGCTATCTGCTGGTGAGAGTGATTAACACAACGCTATGATGATTATTTGTATATATGTATTACATACTTTGATAGTGTAAAATATAACATATTGGGTAGTAAGATTAATTTTGTTTATAGTATTTTCTATAAAAATATATCTTAATGTAATACTATTGGTGTTAACTATGAAGTTAACAAAAAGGCAAAATTAATGGACATCTATCAAATTAATCGCGATAAAGAATAATTTCAGCTAATATAATAATTAAGAATAAGTTCCACTTATCACTGAGAAGATCGATCAAAATCAATCGTGGGTTGGATTACCACCTGAGTGCATAGGTACAAAAAGAATGCTCTTCCCTAGTGTGAAATATAGCATTGAAAAATAAATATTTCATGCAAAGGTCTTAATTTGCGACCAATCAATATACTTACTGCTTTAAACTGTAGTTATTAAAAAGTATAAGTAAGTATTTCATTTTTTCAATGCTTTGTTTTAATGTAACTGAAGTAATGTAATAATAGAAAATTTCTGTTGGTTTCCCAAGAAAACAAATAAATGCTTTCCAACAGTTTGGTCCTCGTACCAGCCTAAAACGGCCACAGCACAGCACATCTGCATCTTCGGAGTTGCTTAGACTCCGCTATCTATAAAGGTGATACTTACCTAATTTCCTATTACGATAGGATAGGTGATGCACATACTGTGATAAAATTATTTATTAAATTACCTGATTAATTTAGATATTCTTTCGTACATACTATTCATCGAAATAATGCAGGTCTCCTAGAGAGAAAAAAAAATGAGTAAGTAACTTTTAAGCAGTGTTGGTACCAGGAAATATTTACCTATGTATTGGAACACAGCATCCAAGTTGACTGTCTGTGGGTATGTGTCAGTTTTCAACTGAAAGGTAAATATAAAATTAATATTTGGTCACTATCAATACTGTTGTTAGAAACTTTAATAGAGTGATTTGTGGACTTTTCACCCAGACGCTAGCGGTAACATTATTTGTTGTTTTACAAGCGAGGTTTATAAGTGTTTCTTTGACTTAATTGGATTAAATTGGCTTAGAGCCGTACAAGGAACATGTTGTTTTATTGAATTAATAAAAAGATTTATTTATTTAATATGAGGTACACAAAAAAAACTTGTGATTGCTTTTTTTGTAAGTACTACAATAGTACTGTAGGTTAGTTTACCTTTACCTTAACACTTTTACTAAATAGATTAGAAACGTTTTACGACATTGGCAGGTTGAGCGTGTTTCAAGGCACATGTCATGTGGTCAAAGTGGCCAATCACGGGGTACAACCAAAGTTGTCTTTTTAACTCTGGTAAGTTATTTATTTGACAGTATTTGTGCCAAATAAATTCTCGTACCCTTACTCACCCGACGCCTCTTCTTCTAAGCTTTGTTTTATTAGACTGCCCCCTCCCCCAACTTTCAAAACGTCCAGGATCTATGCTTTCACCTGTGCATATGTCGTGTGGGTCATCCAGCAATGCAGATACTAAGTCCCCTAAATCTAACGGTCCGAGGTGATTCAGGTTGATCTGGTGCGACTAACGGGTACGTTCTCGATACAGTTAGGTCAATGTTCAAATATTACACAATATCATGAGGAATATCCTGGTTGATGGAGCTACTTAGGGTAAGTGGTATCTCCAAGATCTGCCAAGAAGCTGAAGGCTTATAGTTATAATTGTACAAGAATTTAGTTCGCTGATGGAACTCGGCAATCTATGAAAACATGTTCTGAATAACATTGCCTTTGGTTGTATGTGCAATCTCTTATTATGCAAAAAAGTCCTCCGAAGACTTGTAGTTGCTCCGAGCTAGAGATGCCTTTTCGCTGGTAGTAGTCCTGCTGGCAAGCGCTAGGCGGTATGTTATTTTCGTTTCTGTCGCCTTCATATCATGTCGGAGAAAGCTAGTATTTGACGAGTCTGCCTTCAGTTTACTGAGAAATAGTTCTTTATTGTCCACATGCCTGGAATAGGCGTTCTATCTACATAGAGCACCACATCTTGAATCCAAAGCCTCTGTAGTGATAAACTATAATTTTCGGAATGATATGTGGCTCCGCGTCACCCTATTATGTAATGATGTAGGTACTTAATACCTATCTGCCAACAACAACCGATTGAGGTGTATGTCGTGGTCGTTGCGTGTCGAGCCACCTTAAGTGCGTAGTAATGCGATTAGCGGTTGTCAGGTCTGCGTTGCGCTATGGCGAACCCAAAGTTGGAAAAGTTCAGTTTACCCGGGCGATTTAGGAGCCGTTAAAGGGTTTGATACATCTTTGTTGCAAGGTCGAGGTCTTGTAACTTGATAAGGTTAACTTGTTTGTGAGTAAGCAAGGTCATTGTTTTTTCTATAGTTAATGCAATGTATAATTTAAATCTTTTAAAATCGATACTGAGGTAGTTTCCAGCCTCAAATTTTCCTCATATCTAATGGATTCCGTAGCCTGGAAGAATAACCTGTACTGGTCTAGGTGAGTCCCCTGGCTTCCGCAGCCTGAAGTCATAAGCTACATTTGATTCAAGAGTCTCACTTGGTGCATAAATCAATAAATAAAATGTCTTACTGGTCTAGGTGAGTCCTGGCTTCCGCAACCTGAAGTCATAAGCTATATTTGGTTCAGGAGACTCACTTGGTGCATAAATCAATAAATAAAGTGTCTTATAGCTTCCGCAGCCTCCAGACAGCATGTCTCACGGCTTCCGCAGCCTCAAGACATAGCTTGTATTGGACCAAGTGCCTCACAGCTTCCGCAGCCTGAGACATAACTTGGTTAGGTCCTGAAGGACCAAAAAGGAAGTCGTCTAGGCAGACTAGCACTCGACAACCTTTTGCATGCAAGGTCTCCGCGACCTAGCATGTTCCTGATGAAAAGAAGTGAAATGTTGATGACCCAAGGGATGCATGTCATTTCGAGTAACTGACCTTGACAACTGACCTTGACAACTGACCTTGACAACTGACCTTGACTTTTGACCTTCATAACTGATCTTGACAATTGACCTTGATAACTGATCTTGACAATTGGTTTTGAAAAGTGTCCAACTCTGTCATTCAATACTAAGATTGGAGGAACTCAACTGAATGTGAAATTGTTGTGTTGTATGTTGACGACTAGGTTTTAATGAATTTCGTTCAGGTTCCGAAGTCAAAAATTGATCGCTTATGCTTTTCTTCCGCAGAAAAAGCTTGCAAATAAACCACGGGCGTCTGTAACGCCGCGCCGGTTAAAGGTCGAAACGTTGTTAGTTCCTTATGGTGCTCGATAATTTCCAACATTATTAGCGATTGTTTTTGACTTTGAAAAATACTAAGTAACTTTTAGTAAATTCTTTTCGAAAAACAACTGAACTATCGTACTGATCACAACGCAATCTGAGCGACGATAATTTCAAAAAACAATCCACTCCACAGTAAAGTATAATCTCCAAAACGAAAATAAGGAGCAGCGGAAATTTTACGAAAGAAATCATTTCGCTGCCATCATTATATAAAACTCTCTCACTAAAAAACTGAGCATCTGAATTTTAAGGTTGTTGTTATTCAGTGCCGTCAGGCCTTCGTGAGCCAAATCAAGAATGCCTTGTGAGTTTGATTATTATAATTCTCTTAAACCGGATAAGTATTCATTAGAGCAGCTATGACTGTTTGATAGGTACCAAAATGCCATACTTTTATTGAGCCGACATAACGCATCCTTCAATTTTAGATTGAAGAACCCGACCGGGCTATCATATGATGCAAATTAAACAATGTTGCCTTGTATTGTAGGCGAGTAAAAGGCACTTATCTTTTAAGATCAGCAGGTCTAGAGAATTTAAAGAAATTGTAAGCAAAGTGGTGCAACCGTCGACGGTCTTTTGCTAATTGACAGCGTTAAACGGTTTATATACAATAAACACAATTTTTTTTAAGCAAACAAAGATCGAAACTCAGTATTGGCATTATTGGCTTGCTCAGAAAACTCCATAAGAATTCATTGGTGCATGAAAATAACACAATTATATTTGAGGGTAGACTGACCTGATTGATTACTAACGTGTCGATCCGATGATCGTCCGTTACCTGTGGATTTGCTGCTGCTGCTGCTGCTTGCTGCTGTCCCTGCTTGATGCTGCTGCTACAATCTCGTACGCTGGATCCTTCTCTGGTTTCGAGGTGCGTCAGTCGTGTGTCGATGACGCCATTTTTTTTTCACAAAAACCGTATAAAAAGGTGTTAATTAAAAATAAACTTATTTTTTAATTTTGAGCAATCATTTATACGAACAACCGAGCTCAAAACGCGTTCATTTTATACGATTGAGTAGATATAAGCGGATTTACGTCCGCTCGCGGCAAAAGTACACAACGCTATGAGCTACGAATATGGCGGCGAGCACCTCCCCGCCCTTGCCGGTGACAGTGGTGACATTAGCGTATAGTTGGCAGCCTCACCATGGAATTAGAAGGTTTTGACTAGGTCAAAAAATTGTTAGTAAATAGTTATAAATAGTGAACTATAGCATATAAATAGTGATACTATGGTTCAAAAGATATTTGAGTATCTTGGTGAGGCTGCTATCTTGACGTCAAGCTGGCAGACACCTTAAGAAATACAGTTCGTATCAATGTGATTTATATGCCAAAAAATTGTTAGGAAATAGTGAATCGTATACGCAAAATTTCAATAATATTGCTTCAGTACAAGCCGAGATATTACGATCTCAAAGTGGGCTGCTAACTTGACGTTTCTGGCAATGGCGATTCCAGAGAAACGGGTACAAGTTATAAACAAATAAATATATCAAAAAATTGTTAGTGAAATTGTGATTCTTACTATATAAATAAAAAAAGAATTCTTCATTGCTATTTTCTAAAAATCTAATGTTAACTTCTACATAGTACTCTGAATATAGGCTGTCGATCAATATTGAACTTTGCTCCATGGTAATAAGGTTTAAACTTGATTGCAATCATGAGGTGAGTACTATCAAGCAAAAAAGTGAAATTTATATTTTTTGACTGTGTCAATAGTCATATCCTCGGTTCAAGGCTATTGATTTGGTATAAGTAAACAAATATTTTTCTACCCACTTTTTTATTTTTTAGAGTATTGACACAATCAAAAAATTTTTGATTAAATCTCATCAAAAAAAATTTGGTCGTTTAATACTCTACTCTCAGTTCATTTATTTAGTTTAGGAAAAACTACTAATATTTTATACCAACTAGGTACCTAACGTTAAAACTATAACTTAAAGGGAGGAGTCTAATGAAAATACCCTAACATGTAAATTTTTGAAAATGAATATTTTGTATTTTTTTTTAGTAACTGAAACTTTAACGTTAGGTACCTATTTGGTGAGATTTATAATGAAATTAGTAATCAGTAGGTAGGTAAGTAGGTAGGAAGTAGATGATATAAGTAGAAAATATTTCTAGTTTTTCCCGAATAAATAACTAAATAAATGAACTGAGAGTAGTATTACCACAGCCGAGAGATAGTCTTCATACAGTCGGCCATCGGAGGCGTCTAGACAGAGCAATCGTGCGGGGTGGTGCGGTATAGAAGGGGGGTGTGAGGGCCCGAGAGCCCATACTTTGGCAATGTATGCATCTCGGGCCCTATCCCGTCAGAGCTTACGCTTCTGATTGGGTTATATTATATTATATTGAAAGTAGTGTTTGTAATTTTTTGATGTTGGTGTCATGAAAAAGTGTTTTTGGCACGATTTTGATATTAGATTTGGAATTCAAAATGGCGGCTGCACATTGATGTATTTGTTGATATTTGTGTATTTTTGTTTGATTGTTGGGCCGATTTCGATGAAACTCGGTTTTTGGTAGTAATTTGGCATAAAAACAGCAACGCAATGTTAAAAAAAATAAAAATTCAAGATGGCGGCCAACTTTTTTGTTTGCGGGCCGATTTCGATGAAACTCGGTTTTTGGTAGTATTTTGACAAGAAAACAGCAACTCAATGTTAAAAATGCAAAAAATTCAAGATGGCGGCCAACTTTTTTGTTTGCGGACTGATTTGGATGAAACTCAGTTTTTGGTAGTATTTTGGCAAGAAAACAGCAACGCAATCTTAAAAAAATAAAAATTCAAGATGGCGGCCAACTTTTTTGTTTGCGGGCCGATTTCGATGAAACTCGGTTTTTGGTAGTATTTTGGCAAGAAAACAGCAACGCAATGTTAAAAATGTAAAAAAACAAGATGGCGGCCAAATTTTTTGTTTGCGGGCCGATTTCGGTGAAACTCGGTTTTTGGTACAATTCTAACAAGAAAACAGCAACGCAAAAATAAAAATATAAAAAAACCAAGATGGCGAACAACTATTTTGTTTTTGGGCCGATTTCGATGAAACTCGGTTTTTTGTACTATTTTGAGAAGAAAACAGCAACGCAATAATAAAAATATAAAAAATCCAAGATGGCGTCCAACTTTTTTGTTTGCGGGCCGATTACGATGAAACTCGGTTTTTCGTAGTATTTTGGCAAGAAAACAGCAACGCGATGTTAAAAATGTAAAAAATTCAAGATTTCTTCAAGGGTCTTGAAGCTCTAGGTCGGGTACCAAACTTCAATCGGTGCGACTTGCCGAATATGCAACTTTCGCAGTTGCTTTCATCTTGAGGAAGGTCTACTCCTAACTCCCGTTTTACAAAGTGACGTACTTGACGTTTGTTCTGATGTACGAGTCGCTCATGGTAAAGCTGCGTTTTTGTTAATGTAAGATTCACTTCTAAGTTTCTGTTAGGAATGATACTCTTAACATTTAGTTTGTCTAAGCCTCCGCTTATGCTGCGTACACCCGTTAGTTTAACTTCGCCGCGTGTTGACATAGTGCAGCTCGTTGGTGTGGACTCAAACTTGCTTATTGAGTTGCAGTCATGAGCAGCTAGAACAGAGAACAGGTTCTTTGTGATCTGTGGCACGTACCAAACGTCCTTCAGGGTGATCTCGTAAACTTTTCCACGTACTTCTGATTCGATGTTGATATTCCCTTTGCCTTTAGCTTGCATTGCATTGCCATTAGCCGTAGAGACGGTGTGCATCTGGTCAAAAGCTTGGAATGTTTGAAATAGATCTCCGCGATTGCTGACATGGCATGTTGCGCCGTTATCAACGTACCAGTTGACTGTATTCGATGAAGTCGTCGATACTTCATGGTCAGTTGTCAGTACTTCCGCTTGTAAGTACATCGATTCCACTACTTGAGATTCCTTTTGAGACGAAACAGAACGAGGCGGGTTACTGCTTTTGGTGGTTTGCCATCTTGAAGCCATCTTTTGCAATCCTTCACGCGGTGACCTTTGACGGAGCAGTAGTTGCATTTTATCTTTGCATCCTTATTCTTTTTCTTTGTCCCTTTCTGTGTGGTCTTTGTTGCTAAGGCCTCTTGTTCTGGTGGCACGTTAGACACTATCAAGTTCCTTTCGAACACGCGCAGACGGTCGGTTAGGTTATCAATGGTTCGTTCGGACGTTGGACACATTAACAATCCACTCTTGAATTGAACGTATTCTTCTCCCAGTGTATTGAGCGTTTTGCATATGAGAAGAAGATCCGGAAGCTTCTTATCTTCGCCGAGCTCTTTGTTCAATGAGGTCCAAACGTTCTTCAACTTTGCGTTGCTGCGTCGTCAGCTGGATCCTTTCTCAGTCCAAAGAAACTCATACATAATTGGAAGGTTTTGTCTTCGTTTGTTCCGTCAAACATTCGATGAAGTTCTAACCAGATTTCTCTAGTGGACGTAAATATCATCACTTTTCGTAGCATTTCTTCAGTCATATTGTTGGTGATAAAGAAAAAAGCACTCGAGTCGGCTTTCGTGAATTCCGACACGGTATCGGCGGCGGATGTTCCGTTCGCAATGGCTTCGCTTTCTTTATCCTCGGTAAGTCTGCCTTCGATTATATCGAGAGCGCGAGGTATGCCCTTGAGCACAATAAGCACTTTATACTTCCATGTATCCCAGTTACTTTTACCTTCGAGAGGTGCAATGTTGTACTTGAAAGTCGATTCCATCTTTCAGCTAAATTGCAGCAAAACCATAACCTGTTGTGATATAGCAGTGCGCAGACGATGTGGAAGCTATTTAGCAATGAAATAAACGCTTATTGAAATATAAAACAGACTTTTATTTACAACTGAGAAAAACTATTCGTGTAGGTACAGATTTTTCATATAGAGAGAGTGACATTTGACATCTAAAATATCAAATACAAAAACCCATGTAGGTTTCCAAGTAGGTTGCACTCGCTTGCTTTGCGATCTCCTTTAACAAGTTAAACCCAGATTTTTGCATTTATTCACACGAGTAATGACTTAGTTGTCCAGTTTTATATTGAGGCAAATATTATCAAATTTTTTAACCTTTTTGTTGGTACCTATTAACATTAATTTTGATTTCCTTGGGTTAAGGACCAGACAGTTGGATTTGCACCAATCAGCTATTCTAGATAAGTCACTGTTGATCATTGTGATAGCATTATCAATATTTTCTGGTTAAAAGGAAAAATACAGCTGTAATTCGTCTGCATATAGGTGATATTTGCAGTGTTTAATACTGTGGATGAGATCAGCGCTGTACAAGATATACAAAATTGGGCCAAGTATAGAACCCTGTGGAACTCCTCGCGTTACAGGGAGAAATGAGGAGTTTGATTTGGTACCATTCCTGTCCACAAGTTGCACATACTGTTGCCTTTCTGCCAAATAACTTTCAAACCATTTAACTGTAGCCGTGTCCACCCCATAATATGAGAGCTAGGATAAAAGTAGTGCGGTATTTATTGTTTCGAAAGCGCGTGAGAAGTCCAGGAGAACCAGAATGCTGACCTCTCCCTGGTCCTGAGCCGAGAGTAGGTTGTCAACCACATCAGCCATAGCAGAAGCAGTACTGTGTCCTTTACGGAAGCCAGATCGGAAGCAAGGCAATATCTCATTTTCTTCGAGAAACTCTGTGAGTTGTTCACAGACCACCCGTTCCAGTATCTTTGACAAGCATGGAAGGATGCTTATGAGACGGAAGTCTTGAAGAGACGTTGGGGAGCTCACTTTGGGTAAGGGTTTTACCACTGCTGTCTTCCAGGCATTAGGGAATGTACTTTCTGCCATAGATCTGTTGATTATAATAGTAATTGCAGGTAGGGTGTAAGGAAGAGACAAAAGAACCATGTCCCGTGTTAACACATCGCAGCCCTGAGCGTTAGATTTGAGACCTTTGATGATTTTGAGTATCTTGTCCTCATTTACAGGCTGCAGTGAAAGCGTTGCTGTGCCATATCTAAGGTACTCAAAATATGTAAGCTGTGATATTGACACATCATTTTGACCGGGTGCACAGAGAAAATGAGAGTTGATGGTGTCAGGATTATCAAAGCATGGAGGAAGTTCAGACTTTTTTCCATCTGGTAACACAGTGCTTTTCATGTTTTGCCAAAGTTTTTTGGAATTCTTAATATTAGAGTTAATATGCCTATCAAAAAACACTTCTTCTCTTGTTCTATGGCTACAATCACGTTGTTCTTCATTTGAAGATAGCAATCTTTTTGTAATTTAGACTTCTCACAGTCTTTCTGTGATTTAGATTTGTTAGTTTTTAGAGCCTGCCGGTACTCGTCCCTAATATGCATCATGGATTTGACGGTGTCAGTGATCCAAGGGTGAGGAGGGTGCTTAAACTTACCTTTCCTTACTGGAGCATGCAGATTGAATAAATGTGTTAGACACAATTGGAAATTCTCTACTAATATGTTGACATTTTTCGCTTTATGGAAATGACTCCAGTCTATTTTGCTAAGATCAAACTCCCATAAGTTTTGAATAATATCTTTTATTGGCCTATATTCTACCTAACGGGGACATATCTTGTCTTTCTTTATTTTTAACTTGGCTGTGGCTATAGCATGACCTCTCACATCAGGGCAGTGTCCCACTGTTACCTTTAATGTGCGTATGTCTGTACAGATCAAGTCAATTAGACTTTGACTGTGATCAGTAAAATGGGTTGGATCAGTGACTACCTGGGTAAGGTTCATTGTCTCAAAGAACTGTGACAGCAACCGTGGCCCACCACCCCCAACCGCAAGTAGGTCAACATTGAAGTCTCCCAACAGGACAAGGCTATCGCACCTATCAAAGGAGGTAATAGAGTCGGTGATGGCGTCTAGAAATATGGTAACATCTAGCCATAGCCGAAATCGGCCCGCAAACAAAAAAATTGGCCACCATCTTGAATTTTTATTTTTTTTAACATTGCGTTGCTGTTTTCTTGCCAAAATACTACCAAAAACCGAGTTTCATCGAAATCGGTCCGCAAACAAAAAAGTTGGCCGCCATCTTGAATTTTTTACATTTTTAACATTGCGTTGCTGTTTTCTTGCCAAATTACTACCAAAAACCGAGTTTCATCGAAATCGGCCCGCAAACAAAAAAGTTGGCCGCCATCTTGAATTTTTTTTACATTTTAACATTGCGTTGCTGTTTTCTTGTCAAAATACTACCAAAAACCGAGTTTCATCGAAATCGGTCCGCAAACAAAAAAGTTGGCCGCCATCTTGAATTTTTTACATTTTTAACATTGCGTTGCTGTTTTCTTGCCAAAATACTACGAAAAACCGAGTTTCATCGAAATCGGCCCGCAAACAAAAAAATTGGCCACCATCTTGAATTTTTATTTTTTTTAACATTGCGTTGCTGTTTTCTTGCCAAAATACTACCAAAAACCGAGTTTCATCGAAATCGGCCCGCAAACAAAAAAGTTGGCCGCCATCTTGAATTTTTTACATTTTTAACATTGCGTTGCTGTTTTCTTGCCAAAATACTACCAAAAACCGAGTTTCATCGAAATCGGCCCGCAAACAAAAAAGTTGGCCGCCATCTTGAATTTTTTTTACATTTTAACATTGCGTTGCTGTTTTCTTGTCAAAATACTACCAAAAACCGAGTTTCATCGAAATCGGTCCGCAAACAAAAAAGTTGGCCGCCATCTTGAATTTTTTACATTTTTAACATTGCGTTGCTGTTTTTTTGCCAAAATACTACGAAAAACCGAGTTTCATCGAAATCGGCCCGCAAACAAAAAAGTTGGCCGTCTTCTTGTATTTTTTTATTTTTAACATTGCGTTGCTGTTTTCTTGTCAAAATACTACCAAAAACCGAGTTTTATCGAAATCGGCCCGCAAACAAAAAAGTTGGCCGCCATCTTGAATTTTTTTTAACATTGCGTTGCTGTTTTCTTGCCAAAATACTACCAAAAACCGAGTTTCATCGAAATCGGCCGGCAAACAAAAAAGTTGGCCGCCATCTTGAATTTTTTTATATTTTCAACATTGCGTTGTTATTTTTGTGTCAAAATGGTACCAAAAACCGAGTTTCATCGAAATCGGCCCATGAACAAAAAAGTTGTCAGCCGCCATCTTGGAACTTATTTTTTCATGATTACTTCCTAATTGAGTACTAATTTAAGATTTATTTTATACTTATTTAGCCCTAAATTAGTAATGATTTACAATTAAATTATGATTATCATACATATAAATTCCTATAATTCCTCGCACTTATGATGAAAGAAGAAGAAAAAAAAGAGAATATACTAAGAAAAACTTTTTCTTTCCCTTATTTTAAGAGCATTAAAAAAAGGAAAAGAGACAAATTTGAAAAAAATATTCTTACCTTCTAGAAAAAATGACAATAAATAATTCAAAGAATAAAACAAGAATTTTGAAGTGTCTATCTTATTTTTCCTATATATTTTTAAAATTCGAAAAGGCAAATTACATCGTGCCAACCCTTACACTTTTAGTCGTTTCGTCAACTGTCTAAACGAACGGCGGCTTTTGCGCCAACACAAAGGGCGATGTCCGACTGTAAGAAGAATACTCTCTAGGCTGTGCTATTACCGATGATTAGAGTAGTAGTATTAATTATTATTAGAGTAGTATTACACAATCAATTTTTTTTGATGAGATTTAATAAAAAATAAATTAAAAAAGTAAGTAGAAAAATATTTGTTTACTTATACCAAATCAATAGCCTTGAACCGAGGATATGACTATTGACACAGTCAAAAAATATAAATTTCACTTTTTTGCTTGATAGTACTCACCTCATGATTGCAATCAAGTTTAAACCTTATTACTGTGGAGCAAAGTTCAATATTGATCGACAGCCTATATTCAGAGTACTATGTAGAAGTTAACATTCGATTTTTAGAAAATAGCAATGAAGAATTCTTTTTTTATTTATATCGTAAGAATCACAATTTCACTAACAATTTTTTGATATATTTATTTGTCTATAACTTGTACCCGTTTCTCTGGAATCGCCATTGCCAGAAACGTCAAGTTAGCAGCCCACTTTGAGACCGTAATATCTCGGCTTGTACTGAAGCAATATTATTGAAATTTTGCGTATACGATTCACTATTTCCTAACAATTTTTTGGCATATAAATCACATTGATACGAACTGTATTTCTTAAGGTGTCTTTGTCTGATAGTACTCACCTCATGATTGCAATCAAGTTTAAACCTTATTACTGTGGAGCAAAGTTCAATATTGATCGACAGCCTATATTCAGAGTACTATGTAGAAGTTAACATTCGATTTTTAGAAAATAGCAATGAAGAATTCTTTTTTTATTTATATCGTAAGAATCACAATTTCACTAACAATTTTTTGATATATTTATTTGTTTATAACTTGTACCCGTTTCTCTGGAATCGCCATTGCCAGAAACGTCAAGTTAGCAGCCCACTTTGAGATCGTAATATCTCGGCTTGTACTGAAGCAATATTATTGAAATTTTGCGTATACGATTCACTATTTCCTAACAATTTTTTGGCATATAAATCACATTGATACGAACTGTATTTCTTAAGGTGTCTGCCAGCTTGACGTCAAGATAGCAGCCTCACCAAGATACTCAAATATCTTTTGAACCATAGTATCACTATTTATATGCTATAGTTCACTATTTATAACTATTTACTAACAATTTTTTGACCTAGTCAAAACCTTCTAATTCCATGGTGAGGCTGCCAACTATACGCTAATGTGGTGACATCTAGCGGACAGCAACAGGAAGTACGAGTTTGTCTATGGTTTGCGCCACAGACTACTAACATAAAGCTAAGTACACACTGCTTCTTCATAAACAATGCTGTATGTTTTCCGGAGGCACATCAATATCCATGTTTTACCACAGGCTAAGAAAATGTGTGCTATTCTAAATCCGTTCAGCTGGTTTTACGCGATTGAGTAACAAACATCTAAACATTAAACTTTCACATTTATAATATTTTTAGTTCCCGTTCTCGTATTATTTTTCCATAAAAAATTTGAACCCCCGATTCAGTCCTTTAGGTATTGAATAATGTCCACCGTGTCGTGTTGGGCCCTAAAAGAAATGCTACTCCAATCCAATCCATTCGCAATCAACATCCCATAAAACCTCAATAACGACATCCAAATCGAGTTAGAGATTTTTACCCCATTTACCCCTTGGGTTGATTTTCAGAAATTTACGAAATACATGTTTCATCATTTGTTTATAGAAATACTTCTATGAAATTTCATGTCGTAATGTCTATTTTATATTTATTCCATACAAAGTTTCAACCCCATTAAGCCCTTTAGGGGTTGAATAATGTTTACAACTTAAAAATAAATGCCATTTTCGCAATCAACATTCCCTAAAACCTCAATAATGACACCCATGTCGATGTTGGGCTTTTTTCCCCATTTACCCCCTAAAGGGTTTAGTTTCGGAAAACCACGAAACACGTGTTTGCTTATTTGTTTTTAGAAATACTCCTACGAAGTTTCAAGTTGAAATGTCTATTTAATATTTTTTTCCCATACAAACTTTGTACCCAGATTTCAACCCTTTAGGGGTAGAATTTCCAAAAATCGCTTCTTAATGGGTGTTTACACTGTATAAAATATCTTTGTATAAAATTTCAAGTCTCTAGGCTAAGTGGTTTGGGCTGGGCAATAGTCTGTCAGTCACCCCTTCACTTTTATATAAGAGATAGAAATAAAGTTATGCTTAGGGAACCTAGGATAATCATCTTGGACAATTTAAATGATATACCTATGTAATTAAACCAACTATTTTTTTTAAATCACTAAAATCAGGATCAGGACACATTTATTAATGAGTTTTGTTTATAGCCGCCACGATTTTTCTCATTAACACACTTATCAGTTGACTGTAGAGAATGCCCTTGAGCATTAAGCCCGCCATTTGCAGTTTTTATTTTAAGCAGTAAAGATTAAATAAAATAAATATTCTGGAAAATAGGAGGCCTTACAAATGGCAACACTGTGCGTCTCAAATATTTTCGAATGTTTTGACCATACTTCTACAAAGCAAAATATTGCTTAACATAATAGGAATAAAATTCAAGAACGATTGCATTACAAAATTGTTATTCATCAATATTGGACTCTATCCCCTTACATTAAGAATAATTTTATTTTGCCCTCAAAAATACTTCTATCTACAAGCAGCTCCCAAAACGTTAAATCACTGCTTGTCAAGCATTCATGCAATGTTACAACTTGACCATAAAGAGTTGACAAAAATTGAGGGCGCCACTTTCTATGTAAATACGTCAAAATCACGAATAATTTGGCAACACTGACTATATTTTGTACTGAAAAATTTTAGTTCCATTTTATTTAATTTCAACTCTTTATGGCCAAGCTGTAATAATTGACAAGCTGTTTTGGGCTGCTTTCTAAACGATCAAGCATCGCTTGTCAAGCACGTAAATGCAATTTAAGTGATTGACAAACAGTTTTGGTCGTTTAGGGGGTCCTTTATGGTCAAGCTGTACATCATCGTTCGCAATAGGGATTGCAATGCAACGCAAAGCTATAAAAAAATATTAAGCCAAATTTATTTTTTTCGGACATTCCCCATTGTAGATGTCCCTTTGTACGCTTGTTCCTAAGACAGTAGACGTTCGGAACTAATGTATAAGAAAACTATCGGTTGCCCGCAATTTCACCTGCGTGGTTCCCGTTCCCGTAGGAATATCGGGCTAAAAAGTATTATATGTTTTAATCCAGGCTATCTAATATCTGTCTGCCAAATTTCAACTAAATCCGTTCAGTAGTTTCTGCGTGATTGAGGAACAAACATCCAAACCCACAAACTTTCACATTTATAATATTAGTAGGATAGGTATTTATTTTGTGGTGTTTTTTTACCGAAAAGGACCCAATGACCCAAAATGGATTTAAAAGACTATTCTACAATGCAAATGCTAGATCTGAAAATCAATCAATGCAAATGCTAGAAAGCCAAATTAAGGCGTTTTTATTCTTACTGAATTTTTATTTTTTTCTAAATATCCAGATTTTTCGGATATTTGTAAGTGCCAACATTTTTATTAACACGTTTTTATTAGGTTGCTATCTCGTTTGTTTGTTTGTTCGTTCGTTTGTTTCTCCGCAAAGTTTGTGAACGATTTTGTACTAGCTTCCCAATGTGCTAGAAACTTGAAACTTTGAACATAGGTCAGAACTGGAAGGCAATGCAATATTATGGTGTTATTGAGCTGATCTGATGATGGATCCGGAAGAAGGCCATAGGATCTCTATGATGAACCCATACAACCCCATCGTGTTTGGGCTCGTTACAATCTTCTTGATGAGTACTCTAATGGGAGACGAGATCCAGGGTCTGATGATGAAGCTGAAAAGCCATGCCATAGGAACTCAATATTGAAACCGTGCAACCCCATCAAATTTGGGCTTGTTTGAATCGTCTTAACGAGTTCTTTGTTGGGAAATAATCTACCATGACGTATAGCTTGACCATAAAGAGTTGGCAAAATTGAGGTCGCCACTTTCTATGTAAGGCACGTCAAAATCACAAATAATTTGGCAACACTGCTTCATTGGTACTAAAAAAAATTGTTCCATTTTATTTCAACTCTTTATGGCCAAGCTGTACACATCCTTATTAACGAGAAGTACTTACTTGGTAAGTAATTATATTAGCAATTTCTTTTTGTTTGATGTAGATACTTAAGTACTTTTTTAGCCATTTTCGTACAGCCTAAACAGCTTGTCTCAAAATTGAGGGCACTGATGTCTATGAAAACACATCAAAATCACAAATAACTTGGCAATACCACAGTCTATGGCAATACTAATTACATCTTATGCAAACTATTTCCATGATCTTATGCTACGGTTGTACCTATCTTCTTATGCTACGGCTCCATCTGCGTTAACGTTAATGGTAATGTTTAATTACGCGTTAGCTAATGCATTATATATATTTATTACTAACATTTGTAAATTAACAAGTTAAGTTAAAGTATTGGCCACATCTGCGTAACGCCTAAATTTACGTTATAAGCTACGCGTTAAGACGCAGGTGGAGCCGTAGCATTATACGTCTGTGCTACGGCCCCTCTTGCGTTAACGTTTAGGTTGATGGTAATGTCCAACTACGCATCCAACACGCTAAGGCATTATAATTAATAATATATTTAGTAATGTCGTTTGTAAATTACACGTTAAAGTGTTGGCCCCATCTGCGTAATGCCTAGATTAACGTGTTAAGTTACGCGTTAGGACGCAGATGGAGCCGTAGTATTATACATAATTTAGCTCAATTTTATTTAATTTTTAATCTTTCTGGCTAAGCAAAAATAGTACGGTATAATACGTACAGTACCGTACCGTACTATTTCCATATTATACCGTACTATTTCCAACGTTTCCAAGAGTTCAGTTCGGACCCCGGACGTACTTTTTTAGAAAATACTACTGGCAACACCTTTTCCGGCTCTTTGTGTCAAAGAAAGTAGGTGATCTTGTGCTAAAATCCATGAAAATCATCTAAATACTGATATTATTTAGTGGTTTACTTATATTACATTAGTACTTGGATGGTTATAATTTTGTGTGAAGTAATATTTCATTTATTAAAATCCGAGATCTCCTGATTGTACTAAGTTGTCAAATTTAGGTTATCTTACAGGGGTTACAGTGTTATTTTATATTTTTTAGGCCACAAAATGAAGCAAATCGTTGCTAATCAAAAAGTGAAGATCCCTGAGGGATTAACAGTTCATGTGAAATCACGGTTGGTGACAGTGAAAGGCCCGCGCGGTGTTTTGAAGAGAAACTTCAAACACTTGGCTGTTGACATTCGCATGGTGAGCCCTCGACTCCTCAAAGTAGAGAAATGGTTTGGCTCCAAAAAGGAATTGGCCGCTGTCAGGACGGTTTGCTCTCATGTCGAAAACATGATCAAGGGTGAGTTTCAGTTCCATCATTTTATCAGTGCTGATATTCTCAGTGGAATTTCTGAGGAGTTCTCTATGAACAAGCATCTAGTATTAGTATTTTGATGTTGTATTTCATCAGGTGACCTTATAAAATGAGAACTATTAGGTATGTTTGTGTTAAGAGGTTGAGGTTATTAATTCAGGTTAGTTTCAATCCTACATCATCTATTGGTTATGCCACAATGCCAACAATGCAATTCAGCATAGATAAGAATAAACTAATAGATTTGGTCAATTTCACACGGGTTTATGGACACAAGCAATAGACTGGTAGCTATGACATACATTTGGGTTCAAATGAAGACAAGAATATTAACACTTGATTTGTTATCAAATTATTGGGTTATTTTAGTGTTAGAAATAATTATTTATCATGCCGTATTGTCTTGATCCTGGGTGTAGTTCCATGTTTCAAGAATAGAAGCTTGCTTTGGATGTTTGTTTTTACCCAAAATGTCAAACTTCGCTATTATGTGATGTTACACTTCCAGTCCAGTTCCAGTTTATTTCTTATTTGCAAAATAGTTGGGCAAATGTCATCTTAAATTATTCCAAATTTCAAGTTGATACCATCAGTAGTTCTCGAGATATCCAGCTGTGACAGACAGACAGACAGACTGAGTCACACCATAAGGGTTCCTTTTTTACCATTTTGGTATGGAACCCTAACAAAGTCATTTGACAAATGAAGAAAAATAAATTAATTGTTTTCTCACTATTTAGAGGATTTTTGTTGTGTGTTGTTGTTGCCCAAAATGTTGAAGCTTAAAGAATATAGAGAGTACAATCGAGCATTTCAAGATGAAATGGCGAGAAAAAGGAAGTATAAAACTATTGTCAACAACATACCTAGTACATTGATATCCTTAAAAATAACCAATAGATTTTACCACATCTCTACAGACTAGCTCACAAAATGCACGCCCGGTAAAGGCCTCTAGTCATGAGGCATACCTCCGAATGTGAAGCAGTCTCGTTTCTTACTACTTTTTCCCACTTTTTTCCTGTTGAAGAGAACTACAAGGGAACTCATAGTGTTTTGTTTTAAATTAAATGATGCGAAATTACAGTTTACTTGTCAATTGTAATTGTGGCAATAAATTGGTGTTGACCATTTTGTGAACCTCAAATCTGTATTATATCTTTAATTCCTGTCTAATAAAGTAAATGAAGAATACAATAATACCAGTGGTGAGGAGGTATATTGTGGTAAAGGTAAGCCATTCTACAAACATGTTATGATCTGCATAGTGGATCGGTGAAGTGGGATTTCTAAAAGAGAAGCCGATGGGAATTGACATGTATGGACCCTTCGCCACTGATACCTAGTATAACCAAAAAGTTTGTGTAGCAATATTACTCCTTTTTTTACTACCAAAGATTTACGATTTAAATCTTTGCATTTAAGGCGAGGCCAGTTCACGATCTGATGAAAAGATTGATTTTTGAACTTCCAATGTGAAGAACTGATGTAGAATTCTACTTCACAAAAATTACTGTAGACTGAAAAAGAAACAAAGAAAAACAATAACCGAACAGAATATTGAAAAATGGCATGTTAACTCTGTAAAAAAATCCTGAATAACACCACAAAAACTTATAAAAATAAATTTCCAATCGTCAGATTTCGTAATTTTCAACGACAATGATATTATTTTTTATGCAAAAAGGATAGCTTTTTTATCGATCTAAAACAATAACCGAGTACATTTTTAATATATGATCTAGTATTTTAGAAATCAATAAAAATGTACTAAATTTCGTCAAATTTCTGGCGAAGCGTCAATTAAAGCTATGCAATATTCAACCTTATTCTAAAGACATAGTGAAAGCGTAAATTTCGTGAACTGCCTCGCCTTAACGTCATAGTGTTATATTGCTAAACTAACTTTTTGGTTTAACTAGATATAAACTCATTCTTCATTTATTAGTAAGGCAGTCAGTACTAATATAACAGCAGTAGTAATATCATAATTATATTGAATGACATTCAACACATATTTTGTTTGTTCAATATTTTTGTTTGCGTAATATTAACAACCACTTTGACACACTGACTGTAGTGATCTTAAAGTAAACAGTCGCCCAAACTCTTATGAAATAGTCATTTATAAAATAGGTAACACATAAAATTGTTTTCCACATGTAGAAACTGACTATACCTCTTGATTAGGGCATGCACCCGGTTCTGTTTTTCATACAAAGGAACTGGGTACCCGGTTCCTTTGTATATATTGTATGAATAAACAGGATGCATGGCCTACTCTTGATGCAAGGGTTTCTATTTGAATCCTGATATTTGCAATTTGGGTATGTTTGATAATGATGTGATAAACATAAGCATAATGTTCCCAGGCTATGGATGTTATTCTCATCATGAATTTTCATCTGTTATTTAGTTTGGGCCTGAATGTTTATTCATTAAATATTGAAATGACATTTGATCTCAAATTTTAATTTTCAGGTGTTACCAAGGGTTTCCAGTACAAGATGCGTGCGGTATACGCTCACTTCCCCATCAATTGCGTCACCACGGAAGGAAACTCAGTTATTGAAATTCGTAATTTCCTTGGTGAAAAATTCATCAGGCGAGTAAAAATGGCATCTGGAGTGACCGTTGTCAACTCTCCCAAACAAAAAGATGAGCTGATCATTGAAGGAAACTCACTGGAAGATGTATCTAGCTCAGCTGCACTTATTCAGCAGTCCACTACTGTTAAAAATAAGGATATCCGAAAATTCTTAGACGGTCTTTACGTGTCTGAGAAAACCACTGTTCTTTTGGATGAAATATAAGGACATTAAGTGAAGCCTAAATAATTTGTTTTATTTGAATACTTTAGTAAATGCACTGAATATGCACTTTCATTACCTAAATACAGAAATATTGTTCAGTGCCAAAATGGACACTTCCCGAAATGTACACCAGTTTCAAAAGATATTTTTTTATAATTTTTTCTAATTTTAAAATATAAAAAAGTTTTTTTTTAACAATAAAAGTTGTGAGCGTCAATTTGGCGGGATCAAGTCCCCAATTTGAAATGTATCACATTAAAGTGTTTGTGCTTGTGCCACATATGTACTATTTGTACCCTGAACCAGACATTTGTACCTCTAAAGGTAAAAGGCAGTATGTCAGCTTGATGTCAAACTGGCACGACCTGGAAGTGCTACTCAGAGGCAGGTAATTCACACCCAAAGACTTAGTAAGTACTGCATATGATGTACTTGTATATGCTCAATTTTCAACACAATTGTAAGTGCCAAATTAAAGTTATGTGATTAAAACTTTGGTCCCGTCAATTTGATGATTCATGTTATCACTGAATTCATAAGAAAATCGTTACAACTCGTGCAAAATCAAATGTGGAAACTTAGTACGTCCTAAGTACATGAACTTGTGTAATTTTCATATTCATAATTTAAGTACATTAAAAGTTATCCATCATTCATCGTTATCTTCTTTGAAATGGACACATTTATGCAGAAATGAAACAACCCAAAATGGTTTTAATAATTATATAATACAGCCTCTGCCTGCGACTTCATCCGCGTGAATATTCGAGAAAATCATGGATTTTTTGTGGTTAAAAAACCAGGATAAATAGTATTCTGTTTTAATTACATCAAAATCAGATCAGCCGTTTTTACGTGATTAGGCTGGTCCCCACCAAGCGCGCTGCCCCACCTTTTCCTCTCATATAATTTCATCCCCCATTTCAACCCCTCCAACTCTTATTTCGCAATAAAAGGTAGCACATGTCCTATTTTGAGCTCTAATCTATCTCTGTACCAAATTTCACCAAAATTGGTTCAGTAGTTTATAGATGATTTCATTTAAGAGCCATATGACAAATCTGCGCTCTGCGTATATTCACAGACTAATAAAACATACTGAAGCGTTAACGACAACTCACGAGTTCACGATACTGTGTTGAAACTACGACCAAGCGATTTTGATACTTTGCCCAAAGTTATATGTTTTAGTACTTCTATGGAGTAATTAGCTATCGCTATTCCGCACATTTTTAGAGTGCCATGGATCTGTATGTGAAGAAACAGATTATAGGAAGATGATACCATAAATGAGACAGATGATATATTTGTTAAAAATAAAAATTATTTTATTACCTAGTTTTTTATCTAGCAAAGGAAGTTTTTCGTTTTAGATTAAAACTATAGCTTAGAGCATGGGTCGCCAAACTTTTTAGCCTAAGGGCCAGACCACCTCTTTCGGCCCTTTTTTGTAAATGTACCTATTCGGTGCTAAAACCACAAACTAGCTGTCACCTGGAGCCGGGTGGGAAAAAGGGTGACCTTCCCTCTTCCGCCTTTTAATGTTCCGATGTATGACACTTTGCGATTACCTATTACTAGTAACTTTTGAAAAATACTCACTCATAGAATAGGGATTAAAAAAAATTCAAAAAAATGCTTACACCCAATTGCACTAAACTTAAGAATCGCCTAAGTCTTTTCTTAACTACAACTCGACCGAGTTCAGTAGGCGATTGACAGCTACATGACCGCTAAGTTTGACACCGTTTTAATTTGGTCGTGTTGTAGTTAAGAACAGACTTAGGCGATCCTTAAGTTTAGTGCAATCGGGTGTTAATGTTGATATTTTCAAAATTGCCTCCATGATGTAAGATAAGAGTATATTTATTACAAAATATTTGGCGTATGTTTCATACGAATTCATTTTCTCTCTGCAAGCGCAAAAAAAACAGCTGTTCCATACATTAAGGTCGAGTAGGTACTGCACTTTTGTATGGAACAGCTGATTTTTTTGCGAGCAGGAGAGTTGGCCCCATAGTAAAAGTTGTTTGTAATAAGAGTGCAACCACCACACAGCGGGAACCAAATGATTAAAATTTCAGCGTGTATAAAAAAACAAAACTAAGTCATCGAGCGGGATTCAAACCCGGTACACTCGTTTTTTGCCGCCCCCGTCTTAACCCGCTAGACCAGGCAGACTTTGGCCGATAGGACGAAATTAGCGACCATATTCTGCGTCGAAAGAAAAACGCATGAAAAAAGCATGAAAACTCGAAAACACGCGTTTTCCCAAACATAAGACTAATCTAGATCAATGGGGAATGTCCGAAAAAAATCAAACTGGCTGAATATTTTTTTATAGATAGGAATAAGCTCCCTTAGTAATAGAAAAAAAAAATCAGAATTTTCGGTTGCGTGAAAAAAATTAAAAAAATTAAAGTCTCTTTGACTTCACAAATGTAGGAAAGTAACAGCAGAATTGAAATCATACCTTTGCCAACACCTGCCACTATTTACAAGAATTAAAAACAAATAGTTTTGACATTTTGTCTTGAATTTTTTTTTATACCATATTGTGGTTGTGGCAGGTGATGGCAAAGGTATAAACTCCATTCTGCTGTTACTTTCCTATATTTGTGAAGACGAAGAGACTTTCATTTTTTTTAATTTTTTCACGCAACCGAAAATTCTGGTATTTTTTTTCTACCTATTACTTAGAGAGCTTATTCCTACCTATAAAAAAATATTCAGCCAATTTGATTTTTTCGGACATTCCCCATTGTTTACCCATGAAAACCCCCATATACTAAATTTCAGCGAAATCGTTAGAGCTATTTCCGAGATCACAGAAAAAAACCCGTGTAAGACGCAGAGGTCCCGGATTCGATTCCCAGGGGGAGTACAATTTGTACTCGGTTTGGTTGGTGGTAGGGCTTATTTCAAGTCCGCCTGGCTAGCTACCACCATCTTACCTAAGTCTGACGCCATAATAACAATTTAAAAATTATTGTGTTCCGGCAGTTAGAGGTAAGATAGCCAGTATTCCGGGTGTAGTGTGCTTCCACCTTCGGCCTTATCGTCATTTGTCAATATAATATAACCCAATCAGAAGTGTAAAGTATGGGCTCTCAAGACCTCCCACCCCCCCTTCTATACCGCACCACCCCGCACGATTGCTCTGTCTAGACGCCTCCGATGGCCGACTGTATGATGACTATCTCTCGGCTGTGCCTGTACTGTGCTTAGATGATCAAATCTTATAGTCGCACTATACTACAGACTAGTACTGAGGCGCGTTCAAATCCTTGATCTATGTTTTTGTGTTTTGTTTCTAAAAGTTCATGGTTGATCCTCAAAAAAACATTTTATTTGATTTAGAATATAGGAAAGTTTAAATTATTCGTATTCCAAATGGAAAACGAAGTTTTGCTAATTAAAAGTTCTTCCGTCGTTCCGAATCCTAACTCAAGAGCGAAATAAGAAACAACCGCAGTCGTCTTCAGAACGTGCCTCTGACGCAAAAATTCGACACACGTCCAACACTGAGAAGCGCTCGCGCGGTACTGAATTCTGACGGTCGGTCGGTGCATCGCATTTTGTAGTAATTTTGCAGTTAAGATTTCTCATTATTATTGAATTAAAATAACAAATTCATGCTTAAAAATTATGAAATCTTTATTCCTTATGAAGTAACAATTATTTGTGTATAAATTTTGCTCAATAATATTATCGTAGATAGGAGAAATTCACAGTTAACTCAAAGCGATTTTCGAAGTTTTTTGGTTTAGAATAAGATTTTTTTTCTAATTTATTTCAATGATATTTCAAAATTCCGAGGCCGCTATGATCTATTCTACTATATAAGAAATAACACTCTATTTTTTTTATTTCATTTGTTTAGAACAGTAGTCCAATCCATGAGCCCAAAAACGTGCCCTCGCGCATTTTATGAAAATCTTTCTCTGCCATTTTGGATTTAATTAAAAAGTTAAGCAAAATTTACAAAAAGCGAGGCCGCTATGATCTATTCCAATAGCTATTCTGCACTATTCAATAAGTCAAAATTGTTAATGTATGTTAGTTTCTGAGATCGACGACGCCAAAATTCCCCATTTTAACCAAAACTCACAGTCGATACGTCATATGGCTCTTAAGAACAAAATTTAAGAACAAATATTTTTTTCCATTTTTAGGGTTCCGTACCCAAAGGGTAAAAACGGGACCCTATTACTAAGACTCCACTGTCCGTCTGTCTGTCTGTCACCAGGCTGTATCCTGTCATGAATCATGATAGCTAGACAATTGAAATTTTCACAGATGATGTATTTCTGTTGCTGCTATAACAACAAATACTAAAAACAGAATAAAATACGTACTTAAGGGGGCTCCCATACTACAAAAGTGTTTTATTTTTGCCGTTTTTTGCTTGATATTAATAACGACAACAGGTAGACAGTTGAATCTTTTACAGATGATATATTTTTGTTGCCGCTATAACAACAAATACTAAAAACAGAATAAAATAAATATTTAAGGGGGCTCCCATACAGTAAACGTGATTTTTTTGCCATTTTTGGTACGGAACACCCTTAGTACGTGAGTCCAACCCGAACTTGGCCGGTTTTTATTTAGTTTTTCTCACACATCTCAAAAATTAGGACATTAATGAATGCATACTTTTGCATTATTATAATACACAGGAATATTATCTACAAAACAACATCAAAAATATTGCTGTTATTTTGTTGGAATGTGACCCTAAAGGTATGATTCCGATGTCTGCAGCACTGCTGCGCGACACTGCTGCGCAGCACTGCTGCCGAGCTCGGAATGTAGTCTCATATAAACCTAAAGAGAATGTACGGGGACCAGTGGTGTTGCGGCAGCAGTGCCGCGCAGCACTGCTGCGCAGCAGTGTTGCGCAGCAGTGTCGCGACGCTTCTCCGCTCACTTCAAATTGAGCCTTTCAAACGTAACATTAAGATTCAATTTGGAGCACACAGCTGCAGTGCTGCCGACATCGGAATCATACCTTTACGTAAGCAATAAAAAAAAGTTTGAAAATGAACTAATTTAAAAACAATTTTTATCAGTTTTCAAATTCAGTTGATAATTTTATCTAAATATAAATGCCACTGAATGATAAAAACAAGTATTTATGAGTTTAGATTTTTTTCCATTTTCGTTTTTTTTTATTTGTTACGTAAGGGTTATATTTCAACAAAAAATATCTCTCGAAATATGCAACACAGAGCAATTATTTTGATGTCGTTTTTGTAGATAATATTCCTGTGTATTATAATACTTAATACAAAATAGTTGCACATTAGTGTCCTAGTTTTTGAGATATGTGAGATAGGTAATGTTCCCTAAGGATTTCCTCGAATACCCACGCTGACGAAGTCGCGGGCAGAAGCTAGTATTACATAATTATCAAAACCATTTTGGGTTGTTTCATTTCTGCATAAATGTGTCCATTTCAAAGATAATTATGAATGATGGATAACTTTTGATGTACTTAAATTATGAAAATGAAAATTACACAAGTTCATGTACTTAGGATGTACTAAGTTTCCCACATTTGATTTTGCACGAGTTGTAACGATTTTCATACGTTCAGTGATAACATGAATCATCAAATTGACGGGACCAAAGTTTTAGTCACATAACTTTAATTCGGCACTTACAATTGTGTTGAAAATTGAGCATATACAAGTACATATGCAGTACTAAGTCTTCGGGTGTGAACACCTTTTTTTTTTTTACTCGGGGAAAATGCCTTCGCATACCGCCCCTGCGCGCGGGGAACACGGGCGGTTATGTGGTGCATCCACTAAAAACCCCGGGGTGTTCCTTCCACGCATTGGACGAGGACAGTCGGGATCGGTGTGGCAGTTACCGCGTCCCCGCCCTGCGTCAGTCCCTTCGGACTCCAACTTCTTGAGGACGCCAAGCGTCTCCTACGGTGTAGCACTCCGGAACACAGGAGTGCTTTTTCACCTCCAGGCCGTAAGTGAGCGACAGAATTCCCCGTTCTGCCGCCCTGACCCGAACCTTATATCTCCCTGTCCACTCTAGGAGCACAGCGGCACGGCAAGACAGAACTTGCTCGCGGAGGGCAGATGTTCGCGTCCCCCTCCCCATTCCAGTGGCCAACGCCTCCCTGCTGGGAGTGACCGACCTCCGGGTTGTTGGGGATGCCGATCACTCGGACATCCCCTCTCTCCGCTCACCTTCAACCACATCTAAAATTGGTGAGCTCTGACCATCTCGGGCTTGCGTATTCCACCTGCGTTCAGGGGATTTGCCCTTAATCGCAGGGGGGTTGCAGAGCCTACTGCTCATCACGTGATTTGCCGCCATTTTGTTGTCGGCACAAACTGCACATCTAATTTCGGCTGAACAAGTCGCGGCCATGTGGCCCGGCCTCCCACAGCGGAAGCAGAGACCGCTCCTATCCACATTTGAAGGGCACATGGGTTTTGTGTGCCCCAACCCTAAACATTTGTAACATCGTAAGGGAAGGGGGGCGGTGGCTCGTATCGCTGCCACAAACCACCCCACCCTGATACGTCCGTCTCCAATAGCCGCCTTTGCAACCTCGACCGGACATCTGAGCCGAATCCACCCAGTGCCATCTGGCCCGCTTGTGACCCCCGTCGTTTTAATCCGCGACTCTTCACAGCTTGCCCTGACTGCTATGATTCTTCTGATCTCTTCCTTTTGTGTGGAGTCGTCAAGACCAGTAATTATAAGGTCTACCGTCCGGTCAGGGCGCCCAACGGAGACATCCGCACCCAAAACTTGGCGCAGCTTTTCAGCCAACACATCAGCCCTCTGGTGGTCCGGCAACTCGAAGACGCTTCCTCCCGTCTGTGACTCCCGCATCTTCACTCCCTCTTCCAGACCAAGGTCAGGGAGGGATATCGCGACTCTAGCCTCACGCATTATATCAGCAAAACTGACTCCCCTTTCCTTTGCTTCCGCTGTAATATTTAGCAATACTGCCGATCTACCCGGGGGAATCAAATTTGGACGTCTGGGCCGGGTCTTATTCGGTGGTGGATCAACGGCAGCTGGTTTTTCGGCTAGTTTCGGAGGCACTGCATGGAGCAACTCTTCTTTCCGCTGTTTCTTTCGCCTGTTCCTCTTAACCTTGTTCCACTCGTTCTCAACTCGAGGTGGGTCCGGCTGCTGTGGTGTTGAATGTGGCGTCTGATTGGGTGACACTCGTCTTGCGACCGCCGCCGAATATGTGCCGGTTTCAGGCCCTGGCATGTGGACAGTCTTTTCGTGCTGGCGGCCTGAGGGCAGGCGCTTCTCTAAGCCCTGTAGACGCTCGTCAAGGATGTTGGTCATCTCTGACAGAATGGACTTTCTCTGTCGCTCCATCGCCTCCTCCAGGGATTTGACTTCTAGGCCTTTGCCGGCGGCCGACTCTGCCTGTTGTCTCGTGAAGGACTCTTTTAAGTCGCAGATCTCAGCTTTGAGCTCATGCACCTCTTTTGTTAACTCTTCGCTCCTTTCTCTCTCATCCATGAGCGCATCGTAAGAGTTTCCTAGCGCAATTCGGAGCTCTTCTATGTAGGAAATCGTCACTTTTCCTTGTTCCACTACAAAGGCCTCAATACTCTGGGCGGCCCCGACAATGTTCTCTTCATCGTCGCTGGTCACGTCATCTGACTCAGCGATCAGAATCAGCGATCGGATCTTCTCGACAGTATCGTCTTCCATATTTCGCACCCTTCGCCGCATAGCGACCTTTTGCCCTAAACTCGTCCAGAGTTGGAATCTGGAATACGGCTTTTACTCCCACTTTCTCTCCGTCACTACATTCTACAGCACTTGTGACGGTGTCCAGCTTTGGTTTCTTAGCAGTCGATAAACCTGCATTGGCACTGTTTTTCTTTGGACTCTGTGCTCTGTCCGAATCCTTCTGAACCTCTTTTTTTATAAAAATTGGATGTATTCATTATTGAACCCACGAGTATGGGAGAACGACTGTCGACCCGGGCAGAGATCCCAGTACCCGGGCAACCCTACTACACGTTGGGGGGCGGGAGGTACCCAAGGGTGGCGATCAGGATTGACGTCCTTCGTCAACCACCTGATGAACCGGCTTCCGGCACCTCGTCCTCAAATACCGGAACTTTAAGGATTTTTTATAGAGGTTGTCTCCTAATGGTCCCCATAAAGGCGGCCCCCGTTCCTGCACTACGTACAGGGCTACGGTTTGAGTTTTTTATTGGGGTTGTCTCCCCTCGGCCCCCTGAAGCGGGCCCCTGGTCCTGCACTACGTACAGGATAACAGGAGGGTCGGACTATTAGCCATCACGGTAGATGAAACCAAAGGAGTCATTTGCAGTGATGCCCAGGGTGCACCGTCCCTCCCACTGTCTTTCCCAGTCCACGGATGCATTGGGACAAACAGTAGTCGGGCACACGAGGAGGTTATCCGACCACGCACCCCGGGTGTGAATACCTGCCTCTGAGTAGCACTTTCAGGAGGTCGTGCCACTTTGACGTCAAAGTGGCGGGATCAGGGAGGTCCTGACATACTGCTAGGGATGGGTCCAGTGAAAATTTCAATGAAATGAAAATTAAATTTATATGAAATTTATGAAATCTTTCAAAACGGGTTGAAATATTTCACTTTTGAGTGAAATTTATTTCCAGTACTAGAAATCCCTTATTTTCTGAATTAGTTTACTATTTTAACGTATTAAATGAAATTTAAAAGCTTAGGTAATTGACCGAGCGAGCGCGAAGCGCGAGCGAAGCGTCTCTGCTTCAGCTTGGGCAACAATTCTTTCGTATGTCCTTCCTGCTGTCCGTTTGTTCTCCTCTATAGGTTACAGGTAGCATTTCTCAACCGATTATCATGAAATTTTGTGAGCAGGTTCGAAAATTATTTAGAATTTTATGGTCGAGACAGTTTTTCGAATTTTTTCAAAATGGCGGAGATGTATAAAAGAACATATTTCAGTCCGGCTTTCCGGCGCTGTTGTTCTCCTGTACAGGGGGGGGGTCATTACAACCTCTTAAAACTTGCCAGGTTTATGAATCGCTATAGTTACATCTCTTTCCCGGTTTATAGCAGTTAAAAGATTGATAGCCAGTCAGAAAACTGCCAGGAAATAAGAGGTCGTAATACGGCCCCAGGGGCCTTACTATGAGCTCTTATAGCAGGACTTATATTGAACTGCCTTACTTTTTCGTACTATGATCTCAAAGGTTAGTATGAAAGCAGGCCTTAAGCAGTCCTGTTTAAGGCCTGCTTTTGAACTGAACGCTTTCTTATTTGCTGATGGTAAGCCCCCAGGTCGCATTCCTTAACCGATTCTTGTTAAATTTTGTGAGCAGGGTCGAAAATTATATATATATTATAGTCAAACCCCGAAGTCCCGGCGTTCCTAGGTTTGCCTAGTCAAACCTCAGGTTCGACAAGAAGGCTTAGTCAAAGTCCAAAACCAATGGCATATTTCGGCCTTAGACTGACGAATTTATGGCCAAACCTAGGAGAGACTAACTTGGGCAGTCGAAAGCCGAAACTCAATACGATCAAATCGAGGTTTGATCAGTCACGCTTAAATTAGGCACAGAATTTGATATTTTGTTTGTAGAACTATGAAAAACACATTCTGTAGAGTGAAAATTTAACTAAATTAACAATCTTCCTCTAAACAAAAAATGTCTGTTGTCTGTTTAAAAGAAAATAACCACGAAATTTAAGATGCACGCTCCGCTGCGCTTCGCGATTGTCTTAAATTTCTAATCTATCACGTGACTTACAGGAGTAAGGCAGCTTTGACTAAATACCACATCGGAAATGAATGATGTTTTTCATAATCTTGAGGTTAAGTTTAGTCAAAGAGTCTGCGTTACTCCTATAGGACACGTGATAGGTTAGGAATTTAAGACGATACACGATTTTATTTTGGTCTTTAAGCCGAAACACGATTTTATTTTGGGCTTTGACTAAGGTTTCTTGTCAAACCTGAGGTTTGACTAGACAAACCTAGGAGTGACTGAGCTTCGGCGTTTGCCTATAACATAAAAATTTTTTTTTTGTACCCTGTTTTTCGAAACATTTCAGTCCGCTATTCCAGCACTGTTTGTTCTCCTCTACAGGCGCATTTCTCAACTGATTCTCGTCAAATTTTGTGGACAGGTTCGAAAATAATATAGAATTTTACTGTCGAGCAAGTTTTTTTTTTTAATTCTTTAAACTGGCGGAGATATATACATAAACATATTTTAGTCTGACTTTCTAGCTGTCTGTTTTCCTCTACAGGTCCCATTTCTCAACCGATTCTCGTGAAATTTTGCGAGCAGCTCGATAGTATTATAGATTTTTTAAGTCGACATAATTGAAATTTATCAAAAATATCACCCATTTCCAAAAATAAATAATAATATACATAAATATTAAGTATTTTTATTTAAACTTTGCGATTTTTATTGTTAGTTTTCTACATATTCCTTCGTAATGTTGATAAAATCGTTTTTCTTCTACGCCATCGTGGCCAACAATCGAAACAGACATTGAATATTTTGTTATTAAAAGTTGCAAAATAGCCAAAGCTATTCGTAATTTAAGCCAACTTATTTGTTTATTGTTTTGTTCTATAATTATGTTGATATATTGAGAAAATGCATGTAATTTTGTTTTATTTAGGTCAGATGAAACATAAAAATAAATTTCACTCTAAACTGAAATATTTCAAACCAAAATGAAATTTATTCTAAATATTTCACAGACCGAAATTTTTCGTGAAATTTACCCAACCCTACATACTGCCTTTACCTTTAGAGGTACAAATGTCTGGTTCAGGGTACAAATAGTACATATGTGGCACAAACACTTTAATGTGATACATTTCAAATTGGGGACTTGATCCCGCCAAATTGACGCTTACATAAAAGTTAACCTCCATCCTGATCCTGGTACCTACCTACTTAAAAATCAGCCCCCTACTCAAATGCCCAACTTCTATTCGTTTAACGCTACGCTTACTTTTAAAGCTTAAATATGAATGATCGTCACCTCGTATGTGCCTTACTCCTTCTGGCTTGTGAGCTATAAAAACCTTCAGTGACGGATAAACAATTTCTTATTTTGGTATTCAGAACAAACGTGACGCAAGGGTTTATGAATGATTGACGTCTGAACATGGCACAGACGAGATGACGCTGAAGGTTATGTATGCTGGAAATAACAAAAACTAGCAAACGAAAGTCAAATTTTACTTCCTAGATGCTCAGTGACGCAAAAATAAATAAGATTTAACACTCGAACATCATACAAAACAGAACAGTTCTCATAAAATTGTTGTTTAAACAAGGCACATACAGAACCGTCTGTACTAGTTTTCATTTGTCAAAATATCGACAACTAAACCGTTTGGAGCCAAATGAAGCAGTCTAGCAGCGTCACGTTTGATAAGTGACAGTATATAACACTTCAAATCCGTTCGCGTAACGACACATCAATAGAAAAAGCGAAAACAATATTTCGACCCGTCACACTGTCTGGCCCATACTTAAAACTGTCACGTTACGTGAATTTTGCCTCACGCATGTTGTAAAGCAATTAATACTAAAAAGAATTTCCGTCACTGAGGATCTAGCTTTATCTGAAACCAATCACTGCAGTACTTACGATGCAATTCGAGGTTAAAATTTGTATGAGATTTTTAAAATAGGGTGACAACAATGTACGTACGTTGATGGACAGAAAGGCTATAATATAATGAAATTGTCCTGTGAGCACTATTATCTATTCTGTGCTGTTAGTTTTACCACGGACTTTGCATTCTAGCGACTTTAGTTACCTAGATATTGATGAGATTGATTAAAAAAATACATCGTTTTTACACGATTTTTTATTTTGGATATAATTTTGTAAAGATATATCGAATTAAACATATTGATATATCGATATTTTTGCAGCAAGCTTAAACATCGTTGCCAGATAGAACATACAAAAAAATCGGCCAAGTGCATGTCGGGCCACGCGCCGTAGGGTTCCGTAGTTACCTTATACCAGACCATATTTAATACCACCTATCAATTTTCGTCTGCAAAAATAACTTTGTTTTTCACAGTGTTGGTATGAATGACAAAGTTATATTTGCGGTTTTGGAAAATGTGCTATATCTCAAAAACTAATGACTATATCTCGCTCATCCTAATTTTCGTTGAAAGCTTTTATTAAAATCTACAGCATAATTTTTTTTTTTATTTTTCACTATCTTATTTCAAAAGTTAAAGGGGGGGGGGGGACACATTTTACCACTTTGGCGGTGTATATCTTTCAAACGGTTGACTTTGAGAAAAAAATGACTTAAGAATCTCAATGTCATTTTTAAAGACCTATCTACAGACAACCCCACACGTATTGGTTTGAAGAAAAATTTTTTTTTTTAGTTTTAGTTCCATGTATGGGGAGCCCCTCCTAAAATATTTTTTTTTTGTGTTAAATTCGTTAAGCGGTTAACAGAATACATCTAACTACCAAGTTTCAACTATGTTATCTTAGAAATTAAAGGTCTTGATGAGATCTTCATTTTAGATGACAACTGTCAAATTTAAGTTTGACAAATTTAAATTTGACATCTGTCACCTAAAATAAATATCTTACCAAGACCGGAATTTTGTAATTGAATTGACAAAAGAGGTCAGCATCCCTTCAATGACAGCCCTTAAACTTTTAGTCGTTGCGCCAACTATCTAACTAGATTCTAGACGAACGGCGCGCGGCGGCTTTTTCGCCAACACAACAGGTAATGGCTGAATGTATAAACTAAATACTCTATCTATAATAATAACTAAAACTTTTTTTAAGTTATTTAGAGATGTTTCACAAAACTGGGGTGCAAGACAGTTCTAACAAAACCTGGTTTAATGTTTGTAAACCAATCACAATGCACCTTTTAATCCTTAAACGGTGGGACTAAACGTTAAACTGTCACTCTGAATAAGATTTGCGCTAAAATGGCGTTAGTCCGCAGTTTAACGCCATGTTAACTTTGGCACTAGTTTAACGAACGCACACTGAATAAGCCAGTATAGGTTGTGGTACTAGTCTGTTTTTAACAAATTAATAATTTTAGTTTAAAAATTATATGGCTATTTCATCTTAATTGATTTGTCTAGCACCTGCAAGGGTGTTGCTTTCAAATGTCGAAGTAATTCACTTCACATTGATGAGATGGCGCTGGCCTACAGCGGAGACGTGGAAAGTATTAGAAAATTTCGTCAATCCTGCTAGCGACTCGGTAGCATAATTGGTTAGTGCATTGGGCCGGAATCCTAAGGGTGCGGGTTCGAGTCCCGTCTGAGCTGCTATGGGTGAGTCGATTTTTTCTAATATTTTTCAATTGTATTAATAATCTTAAAATTAATAATTATTGTACATATTGTGATTAAACTGTGATATCTTTATGACAATCTTATTGTTAACAAAATATTTTTTTAGGTTTATTTGTACACTAGCTGAAGCCCGCGACTTCGTATGCGTGGATTGAAATAAAAATAAAAATGACTCCGGCGTATTCATATATTCCGCAACATGTGTTCCAGATCTTCAATTTGTATACCTTAACAAAAAATGCTCATGAGGTTGAACAACTTTAGCTAAGGTGTCATTTTTATATTTCTTATAGTTTACCTGAACCATTATGGTTCTGCATCAGGTGTTCCAGATCTTCAATTTTTATACATCAACAGAAAATGCTCATCAAGCTGAACAGCTTTTGTCGAGGCATCATTTTTATATTCCTTATAGTTTATTTGGACCCTTATGATTCCGCATCTGCATCAGGTGTTCAATTTTCCAAAATAAATTATTCCCTAAAACAGCGATTTCCGAATTCTTTTGGCTACGGAACCCTTTTTGGTTCACTGTTTTTAGGCGGAACCCTATCTCAAGTAAGAATAAGTAAACTAACTGTAGCTTTTTACTGTCGTAGAGGGCCAAGATGAAGACGGTTTCCCTGAGGTTTGGAACAAAAAGCGACGTCGTCAGTGAGAGAGCAAGAACCACCTTGGCACCGCACCGACAGGGCCCAACTTCCTGCTGCGAGCTGCTTTACCGACCACGGCCGTGTACTTGTCCCGCCTGCACCATACCACCACAGCGCAGGACGTGATCGAGTACATAAAGAGGAAATCCAAGTTATGTTTGAGAGTTCAGCCACTTGAGTCACGCCATAATACCAGTTTGTGGTGCGCATCCCGACAGCGAGGCTTTTCATAAAGGAGCACTTCTGGCCGCAGGGTATGGTATACAGGCGCTTCAGAGGAACGCTGCCTTGTGCCACCGATTCGACAAACAAAGTGTCAAATTGATAAATTTTTTATCAACATATTTTTAAGTTATGTACTAACAACATTGTTTTATAAATTATATATCTTTAGTTTTAAGGTATATATCTATGGGCCATCGTTGCCTGAATATAAATAACTAAATAAAAAAATAAAAAAGTGAAATCACACCAAACTGAGACTTTTTGGCTTGGTGTTTGCATCTTGTAAGTATCATGATGATGATGTCCTCTTATCCCTACATAGGGCTCTCAGAAGGGACCTCCACTTCTTCCGGTCTTGTGCGGCCCGGCCACCTCAAGATCTGTCCAGCCTTGACTGATTGAAGCAGCCTTTTTTCAACTGAGCGCCTCCAGGTGGTACGAGGGCGGCCGGGTTTTCTCCTGCCATGCGCTTGCCACTTTAGACCCTGTTTCGGGATGTGGTTGTCAGGCCTCCGTAACACATGAACAATCCAACGCCACTTCCTTAAAAGAACCACCTTGTCGATCGGCATCTGCGGGGCTACCGGCTAAAAACAATGAAGTTAATGTTAACTGTCATTTGACAGATGAATGTGATACATTGCTGCTTCGTTTTGGGACAAATAAAAACCTACCAAAGAAAAGCAGCAATGTATTACATCCATCTATCAAATTACAGTTAAAATGAACTTCATTGTTTTTAGCCGGTAGCCCCGCTGGTCAGTTAACTCCCACAGCCTTGCATTGGAGATGGTTCGTGGCCACCAGATTCCCAGTATCCGCCTAAGACATTTGTTGACCAATACCTGTAGCCTAGCGGTGACTTCATTTTTGACAAGCCAGGTTTCGCATCCATAAAGAAGAACCGATTTGACGTTGGAGTTAAATATTTTTATTTTCGTGCGGCGTATTATTATTGAGGACGTCCACACAGGGTCCGTACCGGCTAACGCATCGAACTTCGATAAGTCTGCACGGCTTCAAATTAAAACAGATAAATCAAGCCTCACTCAGGCCAAAATGGTGAACCCCAATTCATGATGCCACAAGAACATCGATATCTTCTAAATAACTTCGGCAAATAGTACAATACGAAATTCCTTATTTCGAATTGTCTGTTTTAAGTTGAAGCTCGGCAGACTTATCGAAGTTCGATGCGTTAGCTGGTACGGCCCCTAGCTTAAGCTGCACGTAGGCGGCTCGGGCCTTGTTTATGCGAGCTTCTACATCTGCATCTGATGCTGCGCCTCCCAGGGTGTCCATCACGTTTCCGAAATACTTGAAACGCTCTACTTGTTCGACGGCCTCGCTATTAACGTGTATGGGCGTTACATCTGAGGTGTTTAGGCGCATGCCTTTTGTTTTCTTGCGGTTTATGCGCAGGCCCTCTTTAGCAGCAACGTGAGCGAGGTCGTCGGTCTTGGACTGAAGATGATCTTGTGATGTTGCTAGTAAACACAGGTCATCCACGAAATCGATATCCTCAAGGGTATTCCCATCAACCCAAGGTAATCCTCGCTTTGCCTTGTCAGTTACTCGGCGCATCACGTCATCCAAGACTATTACCACAGTTTAACTCCATACGGTTGTAAAACGCCTTTGATGTTGGACGACGCCGCCGCGTGCCGCCGCCCGTGTAGGTACTTACGCAATCAGCCGCAGATGTGCAAGGGTTGTCGAAATAGAAAATAAATTGATTAATAAGTAATTATTTATTAACAACACACATACACACGAATTTTCGCATTTATAATAGTAGGTAGGTATTAGTAGAAAATAGGATTAGTGATTAGTAGAACAAGGATATAAATAATCTAACATTACGCGATCAGTGTTCAAGTGCCTATAGCCCGTGCGCAAAGCGTAGGTATGTAGGTAAGTCGGTAGGTACCTATCCTACTAATATTATAAATGTGAAAGTTTGTGGGTTTGGATGTTTGGATGTTTGTTCCTCAATCACGCAAAAACTACTGGACGGATTTGGTTGAAATTTGGTACACAGATAGTAGATAGCCTAGATTAAAACATAGAATACTTTTTATCCCGATTTTCCCATGGGAACGGGAACCACGCGGGTGAAACCGCGGGCGGCAGCTAGTATCAAATATACTTAAAAAGTGGTACCTAGCTTGCTTTTAAGTACTTACTTTAACAGAACGGCCGCGGTGTCACTAACTAATTAATAGTGTTCGAGTATCTAGTAGCACAGAAAATAAATTAGTAGGTACCTATGTAGGTAGGTACCACCAGTGTAATACGTAAATCTCTGGTTCACACAAGGTCGTAGATACCCAACTATTTTGTGATCATAGCAACACGCACGATATGCTTATGTACCTAGTTCCTACATACCTACCAAATATATAATCATTATTTATTTCACAAATCAACTTGAAGTTATTCTTTAGCTACAATTAAATTTTACTATAAAACTGCACACCACAGGTATTATTATACAAAATAAGTACCTACCTAACAGCACGAGATGATGATTGGTTAAGTAGGTAAGTAATACGAAATTACTTATAGGAATAAATAAACTTACCTCGCATCACGGGGAAATCTATGAAATTTTAAGTCCTTGTTGTATGTCGCCGTCGAGGCACATCCGTATACGGAACAAGTGTGCACCATTATAACTAGTGGCTCCGTGAGCTGTAGACCTCACGTTAAAAAGTAGCTCAAATTGTATGTTGTTTAAAAAATAATCTAAAATATGTCGCCACCTCTTTTCCCCACACACCACGAGCTTTTCAAAGCACATAGTAGGTATGTACGTGCTGTTTGGTATATTATTTGGTAGGTATATTCACTGCTTGATGGCGCTTCTAATTTTAATAATTTTTCGAAATAAGTGATTTTTGGTAAATTTCGAAAAACTGGATAGTCTAAATGCGAAAAATGTATTTTTAACATTTCTCCGTCATTTTTAAAAATTTCAAAAAACTGGCGTGACCAAAAAATTCTATATTATTTTCAAACTTGCTCACAAAATTTCACGAGAATCGGTTGAGAAATGCGACCTGTAGAGGAGAACAGACAGCGCCGGGAATCCGGACTGAAATACTATTTTTTTACATTATCTCCGCCATTAAAAAAAAATACTGGCTTGGCAAAAAAATCTATACAATTTTCAAACCTGCTTACAAAATTTCACGAGAATCGGTTGAAAAATGCGACCTGTAGAAGAAAACAGACAGAACTGGAAAGCCCGACTAAAATATGTATTTTCAACATTTCTCCGTCATTTTTAAAAATTTAAAAAAACTGGCGTGACAAAAAATTCCATATTATTTTCAAACCTGCTCACAAAATTTCACGAGAATCGGTTGAGAAATGCGACCTGTAAAGGAGAACAGACAGCGCCGGAAATCCGGACTGAAATAGGTTTTTTTAACATATCTCAGCTATTTTTAAAATTTTCAAAAAACTGGTTTGACAAAAAAAATCTACATCATTTTTAAACCTGCTTACAAAATTTTACTAGAATCGCTTGAAAAATGCGACCTGTAGAGGAAAACAGGCAGAGCTGGAAAACGGACTGAAATCTGTTTTTTAACATATCTCCGCCATTTTGAAAAATTACAAAAAACTGGCTCAACAAAAAAATTCTGTATAATTTTCGAACCTGCTTACAAAATTTCACAAGAATCGGTTGAGAAATGCGACCTGTAGGCTGGAACAGACAGCCGGACATACGAAATAATTTTTGCCCAAGCTGAAGCAGAGACGCTTCGCTCGCACTTCGTGCTCGCTCGTTCAATTATGTACGATAGTAATTGTATCTAATAAACGATAGCGACATAAAAGTTTTTTAAAACGGTCGCTCGCAATGCGTGATTTATTCGGTCGCGTCACTCGCGCCGGCCTTCCGCGTTCGAGGGCCCAAACGCGGCGAGTTTGGGTACTCCGAGCCGCGCCGCCCGACCCCCTCAAGACCCCCTCCGTTGCTCTGCGCAAGTACATTAATTTTTCAACTGTATGGAGTTAAACTGTGCTATTACGAACAACAACGGTGATAGTAGGCATTCTTATTTTACTCCGGCAGTCACTGGTATCGGCTCTAAAAGTTGCCCGTTGTGCATCACTCGGCAAGAGGAACCCAAATAAAGGCATCTAATTACTTTTGTGACCTTGTCTGGTATACCTCTTCAAGTATGCGCCATATACTGGACCACTTTACCCTATCAAACGCTTTTTCGAAGTCAACGAACAAAGTGTTGCTGCATTTCGTTATATTGCTCCAAAATCATACGCAAAACGTTGATGTGGTCTGTGCAAGATCGACCCGCTCTAAAACCACTCTGTTCTTCTCTTACTGTGTTATTCAGAGATGTTTCACAAAACTGGGGTGCAAGACTGTTCTAACAAATCTGGTTTAATGCTTTTAAACCAGTCACAATGCACCTTTTAATCCTTAAACGGTGGGACTAAACGTTAAACTGTCACTCTGAATACGATTTGCGCTAAAATGGCGTTAGTCCGCAGTCTAACGCACTGTTAACTTTGGCCCTAGTTTAACGAACGGGTGCAATCGCCGCCCTTGTTAACCGGTTCAACAAAATTTTGCACAGAACCTTTGAGCAAACAGGCAGCAAGTTGATCCCTCGCAAATTCTTCGGTAGCTTAATGATGATGCCTTCTTTCCAGCTTTCGGGTGCCTGTTCTGTTTCCCAAATAAATGTCATCACTCATCAGCGGCAGCAGCATATCAGCTGTGGCATCGGCATTGGCCTTAAGCGCATCAATAGGAATGCCATCGTTGCCTGGTGCTTTGCTGCTCTTTAGGTTTTTTATGGCGGCACAGATTTCAACCTTATCTGGAGAATCGACCTTAACCTTGTATGCTCTAAGACTCTAACATCCAGAACTTCACAAGCTAACTCCGCATCATTGTGATCCAGATCATCCTCCTCGCCAACTACCGTAAGGAAAACCTCTGCGAAATGCTCGTGCCATCTACGCAGTTGATCATTCTGCGCACTAAGAAGCTTACCATCTTTGTCTGCTACCGGTCTTATAGTTAGAGGTTTCTTGTAAGTTTAATTTGACTTTAAAAGAAAAACTTTTTAAGATATTAATATTTATTTAGTTAGACCAAAAAGATATAAATTTACTTAACTCTTGAATTTTTCGGAACCCCTGAGAACCTCTTATGGAACCCCATGGTTCCAATGAACAGTATTCGGGAACCGCTACCCTAAACTATGCCCAGGCTTAACAGCTATATAACAAAAAAAGTTTCATTCGAATCCGTACAGTATTTCCAGAGATAGCGTGTTCAAACTGACAAACAAACAGATACACTTTTTTTAATTCTTACTCTATTACTATGTTTCCATCGACCCAAACATTTTTTTTTCAAATATATTCAATGTACAGACACTTTTTAGGGTTTCGTACCAAAATGGTAAAAAAGGAACCCTTATGGTGTGACTCAGTCTGTCTGTCTGTCTGTCACAGCTGGCTATCTCGAGAACTACTAACGATATCACTACAAATTTGGAACAGTTTAAAATGACATTTGCCCAACTATTTTGCAAATAAGAAAGAAATAAAAAATAAATATCTTTTTTACAACGGGGACTGAAAAGGGGTCTCAAAAATTTGAAGTGAGGTGACTAGGGCATGTGGGGTATCATATGAAAGAGCGTCGTTTGCACGTTTTTAATCATTTTTCCTTTTTTTAGGCCGCATAGTTTTCGACTTATGATGAAAAAAGTAAAAAAAATGACCGTTCCCCCCCCTTATCTCCAAAGTTTGCAAAGAGAAAATATGAAATAATTCTATGTAATAGCAGTTTATATAAAGATTACGGGAAAAATAAAACGATTGCTCAATATAGTATACTTTTTCTAAATTATCAAATTTCTAAAAAGTTAACATTAGTTCCACTATAGGTCAAGAGATGGCGCTGACCTAAAACTGCAAAATAATTTTATTATTCTACTCTGCTGTGTATTTATTATGATAGTACGGAACCCTCGGTGCGCGAGTCCGACTCGCTCTTGACCGGTTTTTTTACAGTTTTATTACTTATATGTATGGATAAAAGGATTAACCTGTGATGTTTAACACTATAATGGTGTGTCCCCACTTAGGTTCGCGAACCTCCGCGCTCCGCGAACCTAGAACAGTGATCCATAGCAAAAACAAATATTTTTACTTTGGCTACAGTGTGTGCCTGTGCGAACCAGCTTCGCATACGAGTTCCCTCACGTACACACCTCGGCGCCCTGTTTCAGCAGAGGATAAACGATATTTTCGGTGCAGGTTCGCGGAGCGCGGAGGTTCGCGAACCTAAGTGGGTACCCACCATAACATTTTAGAATACCTAGTAAGTAGAATTACTTATATTAGTATAGTATTATATTATTATCTATGGTACTAGTCTGTTTTTCAACAAGTCATTAATATGTACATTAATGTGATTGAACTGTGATATTTGATATTATTATTGTTATCAAAATAACTTTTTACACCCGATTGCACTAAACTTAAGGATCGCCTAAGTCTGTTCCTAACTACAACACGACCAAATTAAAACGGTGTCAAACTTAGCGGTCATGTAGCTGTCATTCGCCTACTTAACTTGGTCGAGTTGTAGTTAAGAAAAGACTTAGGCGATTCTTAAGTTTAGTGCAATTGGGTGTTAGTGTCACACCTTAAGCGTTAATAAATCACAACTTGTTGAATTGATTTTCTGAAGTTTTATTTGCTTAAAAAAAATTAAAAAAATTAAAAATATTATTGCCCTGCCAAAAACGAACTAAAAAGTTAATTAAAAAAACAAGTGTCATTGCAATCAGGGGACCGTTTTGTGAAACAATTTTTAATCAAAGAAGTCCCCCGACTGCAATGACACATGTTATTTAGTTAACTTTTTAGTTCGTTTTTGGAAGGGCAGTCGTATTTTTAATATTTTTTAAATTTATTTAATTTATTTTACACATTTTAGGGACAAATGATATAGTTTTGGAATGTGCGCCTTTCATTTGATGCCCATATTGTAATAAATGAAGAAAAAAATTTTTTTTTTCTCTTTTAAAAGTGGCGTCGTACGGTCGCCATATTGACTTTAAAAAAATATAGCCAGTGTCACTCGGAATGATGTAAGGATTCTTACGATACCCCATACATCTAAATCCGTTAAGCCATTTAGAAGTTATGGTGGAATAAAGAAACTCACATACCTACAAACATACATGAACCCTGAACACATATACACTCCTTTTTTGAGCAGTCGTGTAAAAACCTAAAAGTAGTGTGCTACGATACGCTACAAACAATCTCAGTAAACTTCAATACGATGTCCGCAAAAATAATACTTCATGGTCACCCTAGTTGATTTACATACAAATTTTAACCTCGAATTGCATCGTAAATACTGCAGTGATTGGTTTCAGATAAAGCTAGATCCTCAGTGACGGAAATTCTTTTTAATATTAATTGCTTTACAACATGCGTGAGGCAAAATTCACGTAACGTGACAGTTTTAAGTATGGGCCAGACAGTGTGACGGGTCGAAATATTGTTTTCGCTTTTTCTATTGATGTGTCGTTACGCGGACGGATTTGAAGTGTTATATACTGTCACTTATCAAACGTGACGCTGCTAGACTGCTTCATATGGCTCCAAACGGTTTAGTTGTCGATATTTTGACAAATGAAAACTGGTACAGACGGTTCTGTATGTGCCTTGTTTAAACAACAATTTTATGAGATCTGTTCTGTTTTGTATGATGTTCGAGTGTTAAATCTTATTTATTTTTGCGTCACTGAGCATCTAGGAAGTAAAATTTGACTTTCGTTTGCTAGTTTTTGTTATTTCCAGCATACATAACCTTCAGCGTCATCTCGTCTGTGCCATGTTCAGACGTCAATCATTCATAAACCCTTGCGTCACGTTTGTTCTGAATACCAAAATAAGAAATTGTTTATCCGTCACTGAAGGTTTTTATAGCTCACAAGCCAGAAGGAGTAAGGCACATACGAGGTGACGATCATAAATATGAGCAATAGATGATATTAAATGTATATCGACTTATAAAAGAACACCATTAGCGAATCTCTTCTTCATTTAATTCTGCAATGGATACCTTCATTAAACGGACCCTTATAGCATCGCGGCTTTCGACAGAAGCGCGTCTTACTCTAAGAACGGACCCAAGCATCATTAATGTATTTTTAATCTTTATGCAACCGATGTTTATGGTGACAATGTTCGTGAACAATGACGATTATGTAAACACCGCCGCTGGTGACAATGTTCGTGAACAATGACGATTATGTAAACACCGCCGCGAATACGTACGAATAATCCTTTGATCCGCGTCAAAAAACCGACACCGCACTTGCACCGCACGGAGAACAGACGAATATTCGCGGCGAGTACCGAATATACCCGAATATGGTGTTTACATACTCGTATTCGTGTCTATTTTGTGGATTGTCAACGTTCTTTCAAACTTAGACGGGTTAAAAATTCGCCTCCGTTTCATAGATCGTTTTTTACTGAGAGAGTTGCGCCAGGCTGGTGGCTACCTCGGCTGACCTTACCGAGTAAACTGTCTTGATATACTTGGTGCCAAATGCTCCAAGCAGCATTGGAATGCGATGCACCCGCATTTTAATGTAAACTGAAACAACTATTTTACCTCTGAACTATTCAACACTTGATACTGGCAAAAATTACTCCCTGAAGAGGAGAGTAGATTGCCAAACTCAAATAAGAAGAAGAATAATATAATAGTGTCATGCATGTCAACGTCAACTGTCAAACCGTACGAAAAATTATTTTTTTCAAAGATTATCAAATTAATTAATTTCAGATACAGTCTGTCTGTCTGTGTCTGTGTCTCTCTTGTTCAAATATTAAAACATTACCTATTTGAAGAAACTTTCGTATATCGTAGCGCAGGGTTGGCATCTATTTTTATACGTTTAGAATATAATTCGCTAAACCGTAGCGTTAGAAAGAAAGACACGGGACACCATACAATTTTATCTTTGCTTGCTGATTTCTTATCATACCGCATGCGACGTGATGTCCCTCGGTGCCGTTAAGGCAAGAAGCTCTCCGACCCTGGTTCCTTAAATTAAAAATTAACTATTCTGTTACCCCACTTGAAAAAGTATCAATGATAGAGATGGAGACTCTAGGAGATTCCGGAGCCGAATTTGACCATCCACCTAGTATTGGTCTTAAATTCAAATTGAATCATGAGCACCCATTGGAGAGTAAACAGATTATTAAGCCGAATGCTCGACAAATTATTGAGATTATGCCACTTTCAGCAAGGTAAGTAAAGTACTATATGATACTAAAATTTATACCTACTTGTCCTGATCTTGAGTTAGACAATATCTGAGCCATCAGGAACCTCCGTTTTATAACCTACCTATTTATAAAATTGTTTTTGCAGATATCTAAAGTACTATATTGTGAAGAAGATGAATAAAAAGCGTCCCATTATGGATTTCATTCATCTTATTTCAGCACAAAGGATTTATGGTACAGTACCTACATTAAGTTAAACATTTATTTTGAAGAATTAAAAACATGGATCTAAAAGTACTTTTTCTGGAATAGTCTATTTGATAGTTTTATAAACTAACCTAAATATAAAGTTAAATTAACCCTCTTATTCATAAAACATTACAACAATTTATAGTTTACCTAAGAGAGTGTTCTGTCACTTTCAAATTACGAATTGAGTTTGTACATAAAAGACAAAAAACACTTAAGCCAAAACTGTGCTGACATGATAAGAGCCAGCTCGGACTGAGTCGCAACCGAGTCCACCCATACGAGGCAGCTTCATACGTAGCTCTTCCAATGTTTACAAGAAACGAGTAGCATCCGAGTGCACTCGATCCGAGCTGACTCAATTTATAAATGTTTTATGAATAACTAAATTAATATTTTACTCTGTCAAAATAAAAAATATATTTTCAAACGTTCAAATCCTGAAAAATTATTTTCTCTAGTTACTTAGGTATTCCTTTTATTATGTTTTTTCTTAATCAGGTTGTCCCATCGGCGGTATAGGAGGAGGAACCATAGGGAGAGGCTTCAAGGGGGAGTTCTGCCGCTTCCAGCTGACCCCCGGTCTCTATGAATATGTCACGGTGCCCGAGTGTCAGTTTATTGTTAACATACAGAATGAAAAGAAGGAAACCATCTTTCAATCTGTGCTTTCAACTTATGAGTAAGTAATATTGTAAGGTTAAAATGTAATGTGAAAAGGAACGTGAGTGTGAATGAGAGGTGAATAGTTTGAAAGTAAGGTGATGAAAGAGACAAAACAGAAAGGACAGATTGCATGTGAGCGAGATAGTAAATTATGTATTGTTAGAAGTAAGAAAGAGACTTAACAATTAATGATTATTATGGCCGTGTCACTCTTTTACTTTCAATATTAATCTTTTTTTATTTTTGCATTCACATGATGCTACTGATTACTAATAATTATGCACTTATTATGTACTAATTCACAACAACAAAACAAATATGCTGTACGCACATTGTTTTAAAACAATGTACAGCATATTTGAAAATCATTGTGTCATAATTATTTTGACTAATAATTTTATATTTATTTAAACTTATTTGAAAATTGATTTATGCTGATATTTGTGGTTGAATGTGATTTCATTTATTTACATTAAGTACTTATATTTGAATAATGACATTTACATTATGGGTTTTTATTAATTGATAAGGAATTGGAAAGAAAACTTGTATTAAGCTTAGTTTTTTTTTATACAGATTAATGGAAAAACATAATTTAATTATACTTTTAAACTTGACAGGGTGAATTTAGCATGAATGTTAATTCTTGATAAGACGAGTATTAAATGTTGTCTCTAGCCTAATCATTCCTTATCAATATTATATATTTTAATTATCTTAAAAGAGATAAGTACAGTAATTAAAAATATCTACAAAATAATTTCACAATATTTGAATGGTTTTTGTTTGTATGACATTTCTAAAATGCTATAAAATCCTTAATTTCGGGATAAATTAAAAAAAATATGGTAAGGGATAAAGAGCAAATATTGTGGAATAAGTATGTACTTGGAGATCATTTACAGTAATATTAATATATAAATAGTGTTGAACATCATTATAATTCATGAACATGATGCATGCTCAATTCAACATGTAATTGTATATCTTTGAATACATTTTATAAATAGTTACTAAACTAACAGCTAAGTAAATAAGCAAACATTGTATCAAGACTTTAGAAAATAGTAGTATCTGTAAGATAATAACATTTTAAAGTTTGAGCCATTTCATCATTGACTTAATGAAAAGTCAAGAAAAATAAAAATAATTTTAGTGTATTTGTATCGCCACCCATGACGAAAGTAGGGTGATGACACCTCATCCGGTCGTAGACAGCTATCCTTTTGCGACGTCATAATCTGTATGCGTAACATGAAGTTACTATCCCCGTCAATTGGTAATGCGCCTGGCTGCCACGATTTTAACCTCAAAAACGAAAAACAATTGTAAAAATTTTATATACCTAGACCCTATTTTATTGAAAATAATATATTAGATATTTAGATAGATTAAATATATTAGATTACCTATAAGAATTTTCTTGTTTCATGTGATTTTTAGTTGCGGATCACGTCAACGTGAATGTTAATGTGACAAGGTTCCAGCGCATTACCAATTGACGGGGATAATACTTCGAAGAACTGCGAGAGTATGGGCTACACTTAGGACCTTAGCACACGATGTTTTAAGCATCGGCGTACGATGGTGGAACTGATTTGTGATAGCTAGTAGATGCAACGACTAAAGGCTTCACCGTCGCTAAAACTCGATGCAGCATCAATCAGATAGTTTATCACACTCGCTCCCTAAACTGCGTGTTTTCGATACCGCTATCGAACGCAGAGTTTTGTCACTGATATGATCACAAAAACGCTGATACGTGTCTGTTGTGGCTCAAAATGCTTCTTTTGACATATATATTTTTTTTGTTACATGGTTTTCAATTACAGTAAACCGAAAAAGGCACCATCTTCATGGGAATGGAATTTGAATGCAGAAGATTGTGAATATACTGCTCTGTACCCCCGTGCTTGGACCACATATGACCTCTCGAAGTATGGGATTCAACTGGTTTGTCGGCAGATATCGCCCGTCATACCGCATAACTATAAAGTAAGTTTGAACTAATTACTAATTTTAAACTAATTTTATGCTACACTAGCGGCCGCCCGCGGTTTCACCCGCGTGGTTCCCGTTCCCGTGGGAATATCGGGAAAAAAAGTATTCTATGTTTTAATCTAGGCTATCTACTATCTGTGTGCCAAATTTCATCCAAATCCGTACGGTAGTTTTTGCGTGATTGAGGAACAAACATACAAACATCCAAACCCACAAACTTTCATATTTATAATATTAGTAGGATATTAGTAGGATACCTACCTAGTTTAGTAGCTTGTGTGAATTATAAAAGTACTCTCAAAGGATCATCAAAAAGTGATTGAAAATATTATTTCTCCATATCAATTAAAATGTTACATTTGTAGAATGTGGCATTTGAAGAATGTGGCATTCGTCACTAAACGGATCAGCTCAGTCAAGTCTCAGTCACGTCAACGGTTAGTCAAATTTCAACTTGCCTTTGACTTTAAAGACTGACTGTTGATGTGAGTGAGTTGTTGAATGATTTATAAAGAAACTTATGATTATGACAGTCGTTAAAACATTTTTATTTATATTTTTATGGATATTTCAGGACAGCAGTCTGCCTTGTGCAGTTTTTGTTTTTTCCGCACAAAACGTTAGTAATGAACATAGAAATGTCGGCATAACATTTACATGGACAGAGGTCCTTGAGGGGTCTCACAAAAAGAGGCATACAGGTTAGTAAATATTTATTTGATTGAATCAGGCGTCACTTGGCGGAAGTCACAAACCATTTTGCGGAAGTACTACGAAACAACTTGTTTGCGGAAGTAAGCTACATATATTTCTTTTTTTCCAAATAGTAAAAATAATTTGTTATTAAAAAAATCTTCGTCTTTGCTATTTACTTCTTCTGGTGGCTATCCACTAATTAACCTCTATTTGAAAGTGTATACAGGTCTGGAGTCGTCAGCTCAGCGAATTTAGGGATTTGCCACACTGGCTGCGTTCTGTGGTCTGGTCAACCCATACATAGGGTGAACACAATGTATGGGTTGACCGGACCGCAGAACGCGTCCAGTGTGGCAAATCCTTTAGCCCTGTCTTGCTTGCGCCAAGCGAAAATGCGTTTCAATGCTGGCAATAGTCGTTAACACACGGCTGTTCCGCAACGAATGTAATACCTCTATAATTACAGCCAAACTGGATTTGGAGAGATATGCCGAAGATCATACAAGTGGAGTCACATTGGAGCAGAAGATTGACGAAACTCCATGTACATTCACCATAGCTAAAAAGAAACACGAGAATGAAACAATTCATGATAGTTACTGTTTGTGGAACGCGACGAAAACATCTTCATATGTGTGGGAGTGCCTTAAGAACCATGGCCGCTTGGAACCCGATCCGAGTCTCACGCCACCCCCGCCGAAAGTTCCAGATAAGAGTGAGATGGAAGAGAAGGAGAGAAAAGAGAAACAAAAAAAGAGCTATAAATGTATGTATACCTCACCATATTTTCCAAATTTTCAATTAGTAAGTAATACAATTTTAAAGGGTGTAGATAAAGTCTTGTATGCAACTGTACATAATTAGGTATTAAAACACTCATGTGATACTATTATTACATTCTTGTTTTAATACCCCTCATTATAGTACAGTTGCATAAATTACTAATAAATAGGTCTTGTGCATAAAATCTTGCTTTGAAATTCTGGAATATAATAAGACATAGACATTATAGTTCACTGGAAAAGAGATGAAAAATTGAATGATTCTGAACTGTGAAGACTAATAACGACACACTCATTACATTGTATAAGCATCGCCATTTTGCAGTTAATGCAAACATTTAGATAAGAATATGCATAATGTTTACATTCAGTTTGGAGTCAAGTAATTTTCCAGATAGGTATCTTTCCAGATCATACTTTGCTCTTTGGTGACACAATGACTTGTTTAAATATATTTATACCAACTACATAACTTAATATTTATTAATTATAATATTTACATAACATGGTTTTATAAGTGGTTGCCTAGTAATTATGTATCTCATCTCATCTCCACTCTAAGGCTCTATTCACACTGGCGAAGAGTTCAAGCATTAAAGCGAATCTCAGTATGACCACAAATTTCTAGATTGACCATTTTTAGTTTTGTATAAATATAAATTTTGGAGATACAAATTTTAATATCCGAAGCACTTTTACAAGATTTTCTTTATTTCCGATTCCAAAGTAAGTCTCTGGCTTAAATAATCTTAAGAACCGGTCAAGTGTGAGTCGGACTAGCGCACGAAGGGTTCTGTACTAAAAAACGGCAAAAAATTCGTTTGTTGTATGGGAACTTCACTTAAATATTTATTTATTCTATTTTTACTTAAATGATTATTTTATTTGTTGTTATAGCGGCAACAAAAATACATCATCTGTAAAAATTTCAACTGTCTAGCTATCACGGTTCATGAGATTGAGCCTGGTGACAAACAGACAGACAGATGGACAGTGGAGTCTTAGTCTTAGGGTCCCGTTTTTACCCTTTGGTTACGGAATCCTAAAAATGACCAATTCATAGACCATATATTAAAATTATTTCACGACTATTTGTCATTAGAATATCTTTTTACTAAAGCAATGAGAAATAGTGTAGGAAAGAAAGGTAGTGGACCCCCACAGTAAATCCTCAGTAGACGAAACTTTATATACACTATGAGAAAGTAACATAAATTGTTATAAATGAAACATATTTTTTAAATTATCCAAATCTTTTCTTTTTTTGGATATTTTTACATAGGTTTTGGTTCATACTATATTATTAGATCCCTGCTAAGTTTCATCGACTGAGAATTTAATGTTGGGGTCTCCATACAAAATATCGCTTTATTTCCTACACTAAAAGTCGAATTTTATTTGTTTTAATTTACAGGTGACTCAGTAGGCCTATCATCAGTCATATCCTTGGAGCCTGGAGGAGCTGGGTCTACAGAATTTTGTTTAGCTTGGGATATGCCAGTAATTAAATATAAGAAAGATAAAAAAATACATAAAAGGTAAAATTGGATTTCATTTAAGTAGATAGGTACTCTTTGTTCTGTGGGTACTTTATTTTTTTTGAGTTTGGAAGTAGATTTTTATAGAATTTTTTCGTCCTAACAGGTTTTATACGAAATTCTTTGGTAGCGATGGAATCGCAGGGGCCAGCATAGCTGCGTACGCCCTTAGGAATTATAAAAATTGGGAGAAGCAACTCGCTGAGTGGCAAGAACCCATACTGACAAATAGGTATGTAAAGTCGCATTACTCATCTCCCAGCAAAAATGTAAACAAAGGTGTTGCCAGAACCAAACAACTCAAGAGGAAATAGTATATTGCTAAGTCAAGAAATAAACACACCTACTGTATGTTTTTTCATCACGAACCTAATAAAAATAGATTAGATAAATATTCTGAATCATGAGTTTTGCGGCAAAAACAGTAATATAATTTAATATATCATAATAACAGTTTTATAGTAGAAAAGATATGCATGATGCTGTGCACACATCAACTGCAAACCGTTTACATCAACCTTTGGTTCATTTTATAAAATTTCATAAAAAATAGTAATAATAGTAGCTGTAGTAGTAACATTTGTCTTTTGGTATTGGGGGACGGGGGGGACGACGAAGACGACAGGCGAAGATGCTAAGACGTTCTGCCAGTTCTCGATTAAGGCCTGGTTTACATTAGTCAAGTAGACGACCGAGTCGAGTAGCGAGTAGAAATACATTGCTTGGCATGTTCGTCGATTTTAAAAGAACGTCAAACACACCACGTAATGAACTTCTACTCTCCTAAAGCACTCTACTAAAGACTAAGATAATGTAAACCAGCCCTAAGAATGTATGTACAAGATTATAAAAATTGTCTTAAAATAAGTTCAGTTTAACTTGGATCCAACATTTTAATAAGAATATCTAAATAATCTTAACATTTATTTCTTATTCAAAATAGTTTCACAAAAACCATAAACATTTTATTCCTAGGGGAGACATAGGAGGGTTGTGACATTTTTTTATTAACCGACTTCAAAACATGTGGCTTATAAGGCTATTACCAAACACTGAATAGATAGTTATTCGTTGTAATTATTTTTTCTTGAGGCGGCGCTAGTGGACGTACGATGCACCTTTAAGTATTTGGTTACTAATGTTGTTGTAATTTATTTGCATTTGCGTAGGAAGGGGGGAGTGTGCGCACCCCATAACAGTGTGGTGCCACCCCAGAAAAAAAACCTGATATATTGCCCTTCTATACTGCAACGAGGCTTTAGCACGCACCCCCCTCCCCCATTAGTTTTACCTCCGAACTGGGGGCCAGCCCCCCTCCCCCCTGGAAAAATCTCTAGATAGGCCAATGTATATTTGGTAACGATATATTTAAGTTTGTAATACCGTTACTTATCCCTGTTAAAGCTGATAAGTTTCTTGCGCCCGTTCTTCTTGTCAGTTGAAAAAGTCTGGAACGGGTGGTAGGAAAATATAGACGATTCAAAATCTTTAAATTTTTTAGTTTATATGAATAAATATTATTTTGATTTCGACTTTGACTTTTATTGTAAATAAGGTTAGTTGAAACAATTATAATGGGGAGGGCAACTGTCAAAATAGCGCTGCATACGCTTGTTGCAGGAGAGCTATGAAAACAATGGACTTTTACTTAAAAAATAGCTTTTTTTAGCTTTAAAATGATTAAATTCTGTGAAGTAAATCTGGATATAGAAAAAATGCATAAGTTCTGTAAGAATAAAAATGGCTTAATTTGGCTTTCAATACCGGCATTTGAATTGCAGAATAGTCTTTTATATTCATTTTGGGTCAATGGGTCTTTTTCGGTAAAAAATAGCACAAAATAAATAACTATTTTCCCATACATTTTGTTCTGAACGTCTACTGTCTTAGGAACAAGCGTACGCAGCGACGTCTACAATTAGCTTTGCGTTGCCAACCCCATTGATTGCAATGTCCTGTTACCTACGTATTTTTGATAGTAGTAATATCTAAGTTTAGTTTTCTTATCAGTTCGTATCAAGAATTTTTAACATCAAAATGGTTACGATAGGTTATAAAGATAAAATTTCTAATTACCATCATACTTTAAAATTACCCTGGATAACATTATATTTATTATGACTCAAAATATAATAAACAAATTAAAAAGTTATAAAAGTGACCAAAGGTTTTCAATATCTGAAAATGTCACTCTCAGGGTCAGTTTGTCAATTTGACAGTGACGTTTCTTTGTTTACATTTTTGCTGGGAGATGAGTAATGCGACTTTAGTGTAGTGTTTATAAGGTTATAACGGGTGTAACAAGATCGTCAACGAAGCCGAAGTCTACGCATTCCGCCCATCATCAGGATAATTTTTGTCTTTTAGACTATACCTGGGATACCAATAGCTACGAAGTTATTGAAGGTCTAAGTTAAAAATTGTTTTTCAAATTTTTTATGAAATCTTATTTTATCCGTTATTGCTTACTTTTTGTCCAATGAAACATTCTCAAAATTTTAAGTATTTCGCAACAAACAATGGCTTCAAAACGACATCACTCGATATATCTCATGAGCACGCGCATAAACGCTGCCTTTCAACTCGGCCGCACGCAGCTGTGTAGCATTCACTCGCAGGCGGGATCTGTTGTACGCGTTACATTGCGTGGTAATGGATGCAATGTTTTTTTAACACCAAAAATTAAAATCGTTTTCCAGCAATAATTTTGAACAGAAATGGTCCTGATGATGATAGGTAGAATACGTAGACCTCGGCTTCGTTGAGCGTCTTGTTCGTAACGGCGATAAAGTTTAGTAAGAGCCCATTAGAATTTCGAATTAGACAACGCGGCAACGTTTTACAAAAATACCACTATTGCCGAATATGGTAGATAAGGACCATCAAACTGAACAACTTTTACTATGGGGCCAATTCCGAAATTGCGAAAAAGAAATTAACTGTTTGATACAAAAATTAATAACTAAAATACCAAAATGTATAAAACAGCTGAATTTTTTCGCGCTCAGAGTTAGTCCCATAGTAAAAGTTGTTCAGTTTGTTGGTCCCTATCTTCCATATTCTGGTTTAGCTATAAGTTATGTTACACATTGTTTAATAGCTTTCACTATTTTATAGGGTTGACATAACTTTTGCTGTTTCAGCAATATACCTGACTGGTTAAAAAGTGCCTTATTGAATGAGCTTTATTATATCGCGGACGGCGGAACTATTTGGTTTGACGTCCACGACGAGTATCCAGAGTCCGACCCTAGGTATGCCTTTTACGAACTCATAAATTAGAAAATTCTTTAGCTTTCAACAGCTTATGTCAAAAAAGAGTCAAAAACTACAATTGATTTTAAAAGTTAATGTTTGGACGTTAATTTCGAAATTGATTGAAGACATTGGTTAATTTGTGGTAACCAAAGGTGCCATTGACTGTACTTGGTTATGGCTAGTTGTAGGTGTACCTAAACGGTCACTTAGTCTTAAGCACATTGTTGTTCTAACATCTGTATGTAAACTTAGTTTGGAAATACACATTTAAAAGAATGTTGGTTGTCGGAAACAGACTCTTAAAAATTAACTAATAAATAATAATAATACTAAATAAATGCTTGGACAATTTCACACAGCGCCATTTAGCCTCAAACTAAGTAAAGCTTGTAATATGGGTGCTAGACAAGACAACTGATATACTACTTATATACTTTTTATATACATAGTAACACCCAGACTCGTCACAGAAATTTAAAATTCATCATTTCAATTTCTGCCCGGCCGGGAATCGAACCCGGGACCTCTTGCGTGGTAGGCGGCATGTTGACCACTCAGGTCGTCGAAAAACTTCTTACATTGATATATTGTTTTTTTCAGACATGATTTTGGCTTATTTGGGTATTTAGAAGGCCATGAATATAGAATGTACAACACTTATGACGTACATTTTTATGCGTCATTTGCACTGGCGCAGCTCTGGCCTAATTTACAAGTTAGTGGTCGTATTTAAATACTTAAGGCGACTTTTTGAGCTGTCGCACATTGAGCCACTAGTCGCGGCCACTGGTGGCCCGTTCAAGCCACTAGACGTAGCCGCTAGTGGCTTAGTGGCCGTCGGGAAGAAGCCGGCTACTGTGGCTGAGTGTGCGCGCGATGCGAGCGACAAAATGCGGCCACAAGCAGCGAGCGCGGGCGACTCCTGCAGCTTGTGACTCGAACGCGGCAACTCAAACGCTCGGTTTGCGCCGATACTATACAAAATGTATGAAAAACTCGTCCGCAGCTTGTGGTCGCGTTTCGTGGCCGCGACAAGTGGCTCAATGTGCCGCAGCTATAGAGCGCAGCGTGTGGGAGTCCCACTCCCACAATAAAATAGTTACCGTGTAAATACACAATTTATTAAAATCCAAGCCCATTCGCAAAATATTAATTGTTATTTATAAACACTCAAACTTAATGACACATATTTATTGTGCTTTTGGGGTGAAAAAAGCGATAAACGGCCGTCGTTATGTTTTTCCACAAAATTATCTGTCATTAAGTTTGTGTGTTTATAAATAACTATTGATAATTTCAATGGGACCACAAGCTTGGATTTTTAATAATTTGTCTATTTACACGGTATTTTTTTTGTGGCGCTAGTTTTGCCTATGAAGTGGCCTTAAGAGCGTGCAGTCTGCACACTAGCGCCGTCATTGGAAATAAAATCATAGTGCTTAAATAAAAAAGAAATTATGAATTATCTCTCTGGAGTGCACTCCGAACAAGCTTTGCGGTACTTTTTATCACTTAAGCAATATTTTATAGCCTGTTGTTTAGTTATATGGACTTTTATTGCGAAAAGTGGCCACTTTTAACAATAAAAGTCAATTAAACTAAACGACTGGCTAGAAAATATTGCTTAAGTGATAAAAAGTACCACAAAGCTTGTTCAGAGTGCACTACAGAGAGATAATTTACAAATTTGTCTTTATTTAAGCACTATGATTTTTTTTCTAATGGCGGCGCTAGTGTGCAGACTGCGCAGCCTTAAATTAATAATGTACAGTGTTAATTTTCTCGATACAATGAAAATAAAATTGCACCTAAAGTTTCTTAGACATTCATGTTATTTCTGTTTGTAGGTGGTATTACAATACATGTTTCGAGATACGGTTGCGGTCGAATCGGAAAAATTCAGACTGTCTTTGTACGATGGAAAATCTGTGAAGATTAAAACTAAGAATACGATTCCACATGACCTTGGAAACCCAGGTAATAGAACCATGGAATTAGAAGTATGACGTTCAGTCGGAGACTCGCAGTACCCCTCCCAAAAAACGTACCAACTTTTGCAAAATGCACTTTTCTCAAAACGTATCATTCTCAAAATGCGCTATTTGCAAAGCGTACCTTTTGTAAAAGTAACCATTTTTAGAGTAAGCTGCTGTTCTAATAGGTGATGAAAAAGTAAAAAAAAAAAAAAAAATTTCAAAAATATTAAAAATACGACTGCCCTGCCAAAAACCAACTAATGAGTTAAATAACAAGTGTCCTTGCAGTCGGGGGACCGTTTTGTGGGACAATTTTTAATCAAAGAGGTCTCCCGACTGCAATGACACTTGTTACTTAACTCTTTAGTTGGTTTATGGCAGGGCAGTCGTGTTTTTAGGGTTCCGTAGCCTAAATGGCAAAAAACGGAACCCTTATAGATTCGTCATGTCTGTCTGTCTGTCTGTCTGTCCGTATGTCACAGCCACTTTATTCCGAAAGTATTAAGACTACACAGTTGAAACTTGGTAGGTAGATGTATTCTGTTAACCGCTTACCGAATTTAATACAAAAATAAGAAAAATAAAAGATTAAGGGGGGGCTTCCCATACATGGAACTGAAACTGAAAAAAATTTTTTTCTTCAAACCAACACGTGTTGGGTGTCTATAGATAGGTCTTTAAAAATGACATTGAGGTTCCTAAGACAATTTTTTCTCAAAGTTAACCGTTTCAAAGATATACATCGCCAAAGTGGTAAATGTGTGTCCCCCCCCCCTTTAACTTTTGAAATAAGAAAGTGAAAAATCTAAAAAAAACATATGCTGCAGATCTTAATAAACACTATCAACCAAAATTGGTTTGAATGAGATATAGTATTTAGTTTTTGAGATATAGCACATTTTCCAAAACCGCAAATATAACTTTGTCATTCATACCAACACTGTGAAAAACAAAGTTATTATTGCATACGAAAAATGATAGGTGGTATTAAATATGGTATGGTATAAGGTAACTACGGAACCCTATGGTGCGTGGCCCGACACGCACTTGGCCGGTTTTTATTATTTTTAAAATTTATTTATTTTTATTTCACACATTTTAGTGACAAATTATATAGTTTTAAAATGTGCTCATTAAGGCCTTTCATTTGATGCCCATATTGTAATAAATCGTTAAGGCGCAGAACGTCAAAAGCACAAAATGTCAAGCGATCGCAAAACGTCAAAAAAGCAGAATGTCAAAGAAGCAAAACGTCCAAAGCGCATAATGTCCAAGGAGCAAAATGTCAAAAGATCAGAATGTCAAAGGGGCAACGTTTTGCTCCTTTAACATTCTGATTTTTTGACGTTTTGCTCTTTTGATATTCTGCTATTTTGACGTTTTGAGATGGCTTGACATTTTGCGCTTTTGACATTCTAAGCGGTAATAAATAAAGAATTTTTTTTCACATTTGAAAATGGCGTCGTGCAGTCGCCATATTGACATTTAAAAAAAATATAGCCGGTGTCACTCGGAATAATATAAGGATTCTAACGATATTCCATAAATCAAAATCCATTGAGCCATTTAGAAGTTATGGTGGAATAAAGAAACTCACATACCCACAAACATACATGAACCCTGAACACATATACACTCTTTTTTGGGCAGTCGTGTTAAATAGTGTATTATTAATTACCTACTATTCAAAAATAGGTTTTTTGTTTTGTATTTTTTTTATTTTGTTATATTTGTTGACTATTCTAACCTTATTCTAAAAAAGGTAGGTACCTTTTGCGAAAGATGAATTTTGCGAAAGGTACGTTTTTTGTGAGGGTTGGATTTTGCGAAAGGTACGTTTTGCGACTGAGCCGTACAAAACTATAATGTTGACGGATGAATAATTAATGCAACACGTACAACGCGTTTTATATCAGTAGCAATACTAAAAATTTGAGTATGAAGGTATGATTCCGATCTCGGCAGCAAGCAGCATCACGTTCGAAATTGAACCGTAATGTTATGTTTGAAAGGCTCAATTTGAAGTGAGCGGAGAAGTGTTGCGCGGCCGCATAGCTATGCGGTCGCGACACTTCTCCGCTCACTTCAAATAGAGCCTTTCGAACATAACATTACGGTTCAATTTGGAGCGCACTGCTGCGGCGGCACTGCAGCTTGCTGCTAAGATCGGAATCATACCTTTACGATCATCAGTAAATGCGGTGTATTCGGTGCGTGACGCACCTATAATGCTAATATTGTGCAATCACTATTACAAAATTACGCTGTAAAGAAACGTCTTATACACTGGCCTGCAAAAGTAAGTACTACAGAGGCCTATTTTCATACAAACGAGGTAACTTTGATGCTTTGGTTCTCCGTCCAGGATTAAACGGGGTGTGATTTGATAATGGCCATTCAAAGAGTAAATGGAGGAGGCCCAGATCGCTTAAGAAACCCAACGGATTAGAAGAGTCCCAGAGACCGAACGGACTTTTTAAGTGTTACATTTTCCATACTTTTGATGAAATTTTAACTTGTTATTTTTTTAAGTTCAACCCTGACCTAAACGACTCTTCTAATCCGTTGGGTTTCTTTAGCGATCTGGGCCTCCTCCATTTACTCTTTGAATGGCCATTATCAAATCACACCCCGTTTAATCCTGGACGGAGAACCAAAGCATCAAAGTTACCTCGTTTGTATGAAAATAGGCCTCTGTAGTACTTACTTTTGCAGGCCAGTGTATTAACAAAAATCGTGGTCAACAGAGGACATACCGTTCACACACATAAACGCATACAACATCCACGACGTGAGCGAGTGGCGCGATCTGAACCTCAAGTTCATACTGCAAGTGATCCGCGACTACCGGCTCCTCCGCGGGCACGCGGCGCCGTTCAACAACGAAAGGTACCGCTCTATGGCGTATATAGACGACATTAGAGAGGGTACTGAGGACGACTTGTACTCGCGTGCCACGGGGCAGGCGGAGAAGTCGCCCCATGATACGCCCGCGTCCACCGGCCGCAACACGCCCGTCGCCAGCGCGCCGAAGCCGTGCGGGGTCGGAGATATCCTGGATTTGTTGTACAGGTAATGATTGGCGATTCAATATACTTATTTACCACAGTTTTTTTATTGTAGACTGGGCAGGCATTTGACCACCATCTTGCTTGGTAAACAGGATGTGGTTTAAGATGTCCATGCCCAGGAAATGCCTATTCACTCTTGCCTTGAAGAGACCAAGGTTGTAACTATCGAGGAACACATGAGCAGGTAGCGCATTCCATTCTTTAGCAGTTCGCATAAGAAATATATTGGCAAAGCGCTTGGTAGGGACCCTTGGTTGGAGTATCTACTATGTAAGGGTGATATGCTAACCTGCGTCTGGTATTCCGATGGTGCAGTTCCCTCGCACACTCTCCAAAGTGTATTCTATAAAAAACCGATAAACTAGCAACTCTGCGACGGTGGCTAAGGCTCTGAAGTTCTACCGTGAATAATGATGAGTTACCGATTAGCCTCCTGGCACGGTTTTCAATCGATTAATTAATATGGTACATTTTGATGTTACACATTATAAGACTACCACATATTTGACCTCGGAGGCATGCAAATGTTGGAAAAAAACCATAATTTTATTTATAGATCAAATTAAAAGATTGCTTGTCAAAGTCATACTTCCGTCCCGATTCTTAAAGGAGGTCTTATTTGATCCTTGGCGAATTCATTTGTTTGTTACTTTGTAGCTTTTTGAATCGTACAGATTTGGTGAATTTGCTGTTTGGTGCGACTCTTTCCTTCATCAATAAATTGGCCCTAGGCCCCTAGTGATGATAGAGTTGCACCAAACATCGTGGGAAAATCTATAAACAGGTGTATTTGCCAGATCTGTACGCAATCTTAGGAGTTCCACACACCAAACATGGTGTGGAACAGTGCGATACGACACTGTTAAATAGATTTGGCGTGAATTGTCTCATAGACACGTACAAAATTTGACTGTAAACGACAGCTGCCGTAGTCGCCACCAGCCGTTCAGTGTATAGAGCTCTTAATGTGGAAGTTAATGACAAACTAGTTATTCAATATACAGATCGCGCAACATAACTTAAATCAAACCATATACAATGAAGCTTGCACAGTGGCAATTTTCAGTACAAAAATTGTAGTGCGCAGGTCATGTGGTACTAAAAATTGGGTCAAGTTGTGTTGCGCGAGCTGTACCATTACATTAATCTTTTAAAATTTTTACTCAAATAAGTACTTTTAAAATAAACTATCATTCATTGAATTTTCAGTTTTCTTCCAATTTAAATATCCATGATAACAAACCGAATTTCTCATATCTACCACTCACAGAGACAAAGACTAAAACTTTTTGCGAATCAGAATGTACAAATTACATTATATTGCGCAGGAGTGCAGAACCTGAAGTCGATCGTGAAGACAGCGGAGACAAGCCAGAAGCGATAGAAACCTCAGCGGTGTGGGACTCAAAGACGTACCTCGCTGAGATGTACCCGTCTTGCGTGGCGCTGCTGCGGCGCGCGGCCAATTGGGACAAAGATGGCGACGGCTTGATTGAAAACGGGGGCTTCCCCGACCAGACTTATGACGCATGGACTATGCAAGGACCGAGGTTTGTGTCTTACTTAGATGTCAGTTTGCAAGATCTGTCAAACGGTACCGCGCAGTTCGGATCGGTATGCTGCGATGTAACGTAAAATGGCTAACGAATAAGGTCAAAATTTCCTGTTTGACTTTCTACGTGTTTGAGTCAAACCGTTTGACCGTCTAGAAGGCCCGTAATTTCTGACCTTAATACCATAATTCTTCTTCTTAGTTTGGCAATAGACTCTCCTCTATAGGGAGTAATTTTTGCCAGTGTCAAGTGTTGAATAGTTCAGATGGTAGATTATTTCAGTTTACATTAGAATGCGGATGCATCACATTTTAGTGCTGCTTGGAGCATTTGGCACCAAGTATATTGAGACAGTTTACTCGGTTACACCACTAAAATAAAAGTCTCAGCTTCACACAACCAAGTTCGCGCCTATTTCCATTATCCCACATATTGTTCAGTTGCGTTAAAATTGGTGCAGTTTTGTGGTACACTTGTACCACAAAACTGATCCAATTTTAAGTCACAATATCCACTATGAATCAATTTGCGAATAATTAAAATAGTCACCGAACCGAACTCGACTAAATGGCGCCAAAAACTCCAATACCATAATTACTATAGTCTGACTGCAAGAGCAGTGCTGTGCCTTGTGTAAGTGCGCAGTGAGGGCAGGGGCAGAGCAGCCTCTTTCTCCCTCCCGCACGTACGTCTATCGCCACTTTCCCTCCTCCCACCACGTCTCTTTCACTACCCAAGGCGCGGTACAGCGCTTGTGGTCAAACTTTAGTCTTATGCGGAGTTGCTAAGATATGGATAGAAAAGGCTAATAAGTTATACCAAGGTTGCCGTACCAGTTAATTTAAGCCACGAATCCGTTTTGTGTGGTCGACATCGTTAATATTTTATACGCTACACCATAATCAAGTCACTTCCTTTACTTTTTAAAATTATAGTCCTGCAGATTTTGGGTGGTACCGTGTTTTCGCGTCCGCATAAGATTTTTTTTTATTTTCATAATATTTCGACACACCGTTTATACGGGGTCAGTGACTGGACCCAGCGACCCAGTAACTGGGTACATGTAGACAGGATCGGCAGTAAGTCGTACTGTGTCCGAAATTATAATGGGTGGCTAGTCAGTTGGACTGACTTGCGTTGCGAGCGAGAAGCCAGCACTGGACTGGGTTGAAACTAGTGTCTACACGAGCCCAGTAGCAAGTCAGCGCTGGACTGGGTTACTGTACTGCCATGTTACTAACCTGATCCCGTATAAACCAGCATAAAACGTGAATTATTCTTCTAACAAGTTTTTTTATGATTGTATATAGCGCATATTGCGGCGGTCTCTGGGTGGCGTCGATATCGGCAGTGCGTGTGATGGCAAACATACTCGGCCACGCAGACGACGAAAAAGAATTCGCCAAGTTGCTGGAGCGAGCTCGTCATTCGTATGAAGAGAAGCTTTGGAACGGCTCCTACTACAAGTTCGACACGCGACCGGTGAACAGCAACGTCGTTATGGCGGATCAACTCGCCGGGCATTGGTGAGTTCGACAGTTAGAGAAATTGGTATTAAATAAAACTGTCATACAACATTATTTCTTCCTAATCTTACCCTATTTCTCCCAACCTCATTTCATCCCTAATCTCGCCTCAATTCTTCCCAAACCCTGCCCATTCCATCCCAATCTAACGCAATTTCTCCCTTCTCTCACAAATCTCACCCCAATTCTATCAGATTTCACCCCATTTTCACCAATTCTTACCCTATTTCTCCCGAATTCACCTGGGTCACATCACATCTTATTTTAAATTGTACACTATTGAGGGTTTATTTTTTTAAAACCACTTGAACTGTCATAAATGTATTATGTTATAAACCTCATAAACTCTAAAATGATCTGCTCCAAGATTACGTAACTCTGTTGCTAACAATTCTCGATAAAATCGATTGACACCGCAGTTACATTGCTGCTTTAAGTAAGATAGTTCTCAATTTGGTTCTTACTAAAGCAGCAATGCAACTGCGGTTTCTGTCAGAGTTGATTGCAACAGAGTAACGTTATCAGCCCCCTGTTCGATATTCAAGGTATCTCCGCGCCTCCGGTTGGACAGAGCAAATATTCCCCGAGGCTAACGTGAAGAAAGCCCTAAGAAGTATATACGAGAACAACGTGATACGTTTTAAGGAGGGCACTATGGGTGCCGTGAACGGCTACGTGACGGGAGAGCGAGGCGGCATCGATACTACTGCCGTGCAGAGTGAAGAAGTCTGGACTGGTGTCACGTACGGGCTGGCGGCACTTATGATATACGAAGGTATGTACTCGTACTGAGTGATGTGTTTCAAAGAAGTTGTATGAACGGCTAAGTAGCTGCATGGGGTCTCACTAGGAACATCAGGTGTGGCTTATTTAGCAGGTACCGCCATCTAGTGAGGTAAGTTTAAACAAATAATAATAATAAGTTGGAATTAGTTTAAATTTACCTCACTAGATGTCGGTACCTGCTTCGATTTGTTTTTGTAATATTCAAATATATATAAAAAGGTCATGAAACTTTTAAATTGTTTCTTAAAAAATCACCAAATCCAAAATTGTAGTGGAACAGTAAAATGAAGGGTTTTTTTTAACAAATTTCAATAAAAATTTATTGACAGACACCTATCGGCAATAATTTGTAATAATAAGATTGTTTTGCTTTTTGCGTTTCAAAGATTTTGACGTTTCTTTGAAAATTTGGTTATGTTTGTTGCTATCTGTGCTAGGCATGCTGAGACGACAGCGGCGCCATTTAGCATTCTACAAGAAAAAAATTTTAAATCGTCCCGATTATTATTATCACATTAGTATTATCAGGACTCTGTCACTCTGCGCGTGAGTATGAAGCGCTCGACGTCCTCTGAGAGGATAAATTTCATACGTCAGAAAAGATAAGAGCTACGCCTACGTAATAAAAAGAGAAGCAACTACAAAGTGCATGTTTTGGAGCGAAGGGCGCGCTGTGCAACCTGAATTGCACTTTATTATGTTGGAACAAGAGTAGCATTTTATTTAAACGATTTTGCGAAGTGCAAGTTCTGTACGCTACTACTATTATCTATTCTGTGGTATTATGTAATCTGTGGTAACTGTAAAGAAGTCTTGACCAATGTCTGACGCCTGTCGGTCTACTTTATACATATCTTTATTTCACAGACATGCACGAAGAGGCGTTCGTAACCGCGGGAGGGTTAAACAAAACGCTTATACAAAGAGGCCTCTCATTCGAAACCCCTGAGGCGCTTCGAGAAAACGGCCACCATAGATCAATAGCGTACATGAGACCGTTATCCATATGGGCCATGTACCAAGCCCTAGTCGCTCGGCCTCCGCCCCCTGCCCCCCTCGCTAACGGACAGGTGAATCATACCAAAGAAAGAAGCAGATTGTGAGGGTACGTTAGATTTTTTTGTAATGTAGTTGTACTGTTTAAAATTAGAATAGATAGTGCTAAATGTCAGCAAATTAGCGGCAGGTTTGTAATCCGTGCCCTTAGTAGGATGTATCGAGTACAATTCAAATTAATATCAAGCACAATTTGTATCGAAATTTTACAGCGCCTACCTCCATAAAGGGAACTCAAATCTCCGATACAAAAATTGGATTGGCTTGATAAATGATTCAAATTCGATTTGCACTTTTTCGTGCTAAGGGTACTGGTGGTAAAAGATTGTAAGGTGGAACAGAGACAGTTATAAAGTGCCCTAGAGTCGTTAAAAACGAAGACACTAATAAAAATAAACTATAGGGCCTGAAGCCATTGTCACATTTACAAATGAGAACCGGCACTTGCCATAGAAAAAATATTAACTTGTATACGATTGAATTTGGTTTTAAAACAAAGCCAATAATATTTGTTACATTAATCAAGTGCTGTCTTATTTTTAGCGCAAATAGAAAAAAAGTTATTTAATTATGAATATTTTTTGATATAGAAACACTACGAAACAACGAGTCACTGAAAAACGTTCCGTTTCCATATTCAATTTTCAGAGGGCAGAAAAGTCTCTGTGATATGTAAAAACGTGGCTGCATAAACCACAATTATTTTCCTTTTTTTTTAAGGAGCGGTTTTCAATGACAGATTTAAAGAAAAGGAAACTATGAGTAGATGGCGTTATGCAAAAGTATGATGTCGATGTCAATGTCAACTTGTCAACCCTGACATGACATGTCCAAAAATCTTAAATCTTGTCCAAAGAAATAATACTGCTTCACAAAACACAAACAGATCAATAAATTCAGCCATCTTTTATAAAAATCACAAATAATAACCACAAATTTTAACAAGAATGAACTTTGACAAGGAAGTTTGACAGCTACACCGACAACGCTTACAGTGCTCTGGTAGAATACGCTGAACGTCGTTAGCACATGCTATGACGTCATCAGTGACGTCACTTCAACTTACGTGAGCGTTGTAAGCATGAATCGGACCGGGCGTCAGAGCACTCATAGTGTTGTAACCGTGATTCGGAACGCGGCCTTAGAATTTTTCGCTAGTATTTTGACATCATACTTTTTGATAGCGCCATCTAGTTAGGAAATTGGAACTATTTTTTTTTCTAAAAAAGCGCTCATTGAGAAACGAAATGTCAATTTGCATTCCGAGACATTGATCTGTCATTTAGTTGACGAATACCACAGACTAATAAGTAAAAAATCACATATTAAAAAATTAAAAAAGTATACAACATAAGCATAAAAGGCCTGGGGCCCTACCGCCTAACTCAAAGCTTTAGCCAGAGCGACTATATCCATCCTTGTCATATCATAACACGATGACAAGGACGGACAGTGCACTGACGTCATAAACCAAAGCCAGAGTCAAAGCGAGAGAGTTAGGCGGTCCGGGGGCGGGTCTCCTTTTCGCTATCGCTTGGCTTTCATGATGTATGGGATTGACATAAGTTTATCGCTATCCATATAATTTTAAAACGCCAAAAAGCGAAGCGATGACGATGATTTGCAAATGTTATTGCTAGGGGCAGGTGTGTTTTCAGATTGTAATGAAGAGTTATGACTTACAATTGCACTATCTTTTCTAACAAATTATTATTATTGGGATTAGACAATACGCCGATTATGCATTTAGTTTAGCTTTACAAAGTATTATGGTGTATTGAAGAATAGTTTTCAAAGATCATTTAATGGTTAAAAAACATTTTTTAGCTTTAAGCGCTATCGCACACAGGCAACTTAGTCTCCCAGCAACTGTTTTGTCTCTCACATCAAGTCCACGGGTTTATATGGAAGCGCGCACACGAAGCGACACAGTCGTCTGCAACTTTTCATACAAATCACGTGAGAGACAAAAAAGTTGCGGAGACAAAAGTTGCCCGTGTGCGATAGCGCTTACTTTAAAGCTAAAATTGTATGAAATAGTAGGGCTGCCTGTTTATTTTATGCCTTAAGTCCGTTTGAAATTCTATTATTGTGATATTTTTACTAAAACTTTTTGTGATTTTTATATACGGTAATAGTTCGTTTTATAATTTAGGTACTAATATTGTTATACCAATGAAATTGCAACGAGTGTTTCGTATTTAGTTACTATATTAACTTATTTTTTGTTTTATTGACAATTAAATTTTATTATTGTGTAATACCTACACATGCGATATTACTTCTTGAAGACAATTATTGTCGGCAGTTATTATGCTATATTCGCGTTATGTCTATTTAAATGCTATTTAAGTACCTAGTATTTTATACCACTTGGTGGTGCATTTAAATAGAGCGCGAGGAGACGATGCCAAATGAATGAAATATGTTTTGGATTTATCATTTATTATGTCAAATTATGTACGTACAATATATAAATGCATTTTTGGAACACGTTATTAAAAAATATGAAAAATATAATGGTCTCATTTTGTTTTTACCTATCCATTATTACTAAGTTGCATTACTAAAGTTACATAAATCTCGGTTTGTACTATTGTAAATTAAATACGTATGTAGGTATATCACTAAAGTTAATTATGATAATAAATAGACAAAAAAATATTGATACTACTTACAAAATATTTACATCGAAAGTATTTTCAGTCTTTATATTGTTATGTGAATTTCACAAAGCTCTCGGATAGTGAAATATACTGATTTCAAAAAATTATAAGGAATCAGGGTAAGTAAATAAAATTAAAAAGCTTTTTTCTACCAGGGACCCTATTTTTGAATCGCTCGACTGATCTCGATCACTCTTTTCTACTGATTTTCGTTCGACATATGACTCAAAACAATGAGATGTCGAACGCAAATCAGTAGAAACGAGCGCTCGACGCCAGCCGAGCGATTCAAAAATAGGGTCCCAGTTCTTTTATCTCACAAAGAGGTGAATTTAACGAATTTCAACTTTATTATGTAGCCTTACGAGCTTTAAGATCTGCCTTCGTAAGATAAAACCTTTAGAGTCTGGAAAAACATGGTTCCATAATTTCCTATTATGTGTGAGTAGCGGATATGTTGGTCCGCATCGTGATCGTCGCAGCGCTCACGGTCACGAGAAATACTCATCCTTATACAGGCGCGGTCGCAGCCTAAAATTTTGGGGGGGGTCACTAATAATAATAATAATTGCTTTTCTGTAAACTTTTAGAAGCTTTTTCTATGTGACGTATACGATTTTGGGGGGGGTCATGTCCCCTGTGACCCCCCCCCTCGGACCGCGCCTGTCCTTATACTTATACATATACCGGCATATTACTTAGCAAGAGAAAGATGCGCAGTAGCTACAAACACTAAACACGGCTCATCTTTTGTCTCATCTTTGTCTTGGTTCTGTGCCGGTATCTGTATTACTCTATGGCTCGTCCGCAAGTGCGTGCTTTATGCGCCCGTGTCGAAGCTTATTTTTTCTTATGTGTGTGTAGCGGATATGTTCATATAGTGATGTGCCCCATCTCGGTCGTCGCAGCGCGCGCGGTCGCGCGGGAAGCTCATCCGCAGGTGCGTGCTCTGCGCGTCCGCGTCGCAGTCCAAACGCTCGCGCGACGCGGACGCTTCTCTCTCCACTATTGTGGCCATGTGGTGACTCCTACTACAACAAGAAAAATATTTTGAACAACTAGGTATTTACATATTTTGTTTGTATTTAATTCATACTAAAAATATTCGGTTATTCGGAACTGTTATCTCAAAGAATCTACCCTGAGGTGAATTCTAGGAAACGTATATCTGAGAAATTTACCTTAACTTAGGGAGGGAGCTAGCATAGGGAGAATTCTCGGATGTGGGTTTCCCAAAATTCACCTTAGAGTGGATTCTTTGTGGTAACAGATCGGAATAACCGAAAATATTATAATATCATAACAGCTCGGATTGCAAGAGATTGGTAAAAAGAATAATAAGTAGAGTCATACACTTCAAGCAAGATAGCTTGAAAATATTGTATTCAAAGCGTGTATTTGCTTTGAGTAACTGAGACTTTCATACAACAAATGATTAAAATTCTCTGCCACAGCCACTAATACTCGTGGCTGTTTAGCATTTTAATGTTGATCACTACACGATTTTATTGATCCATAAAAAGTGTTATTATAAAATGGAGCAAATTAAAATACAACATGACGGAATTTCGATAATGGACTATTAAAATATTCTAACTAATAAAAAGAGGGTATAATCACAGAATATAAATTATAAGTACTACCATACAGAAAGGAAACTCCGCCCCGCCCCACAATCAATTACCTCACCCCACCGGCGCGCGAGTTCGTGTGCCGGTCCGTGTGCTCATTCAATAGCTCTAGACTTCACGCACACAGTTACGCGTGTGCAAAAACTTCACTGTGTAGAGTCTGTGTAATAGGTAGTTGAAACGCGACGCTTGTATGGAGTGCCCGGGGTGTGGTATAATGTAGGTTGTTATATGCCATACCTGGCTTCATGTTTCGGATGGCCAAAGGTAGTGAACTGCGGGCAGCCGTTGAGCGGGCGCGGCGGCGGGGGGATCAGGTAGTCGTCGAGCCGGCCGTCGTCGCACGAGTGCATGGTCAGGGTGCTCGACGATATCTGGGGATCACAATCAAATATCCTCACAATTTGGGGTCTATGAGGACGATGCACGTGTATGGTGTTATCCATTGAAAAACACATTAAAGCCTTATCAACTGGCCACCATACCTACACCAAATTTTACATTCTAGCTGAGGATGTTCAATTTATTCCCGATAAGGCTATACTAGGATAGGATTTATCGTACCTTCTCTCTATTTGTAAGTCCTTTTTATTTAAAAATTAAAAGGAAATGTGTTAAAAGTTTCACTTACAATACTTGCTATTGATCGCGCCTTGTCATCATGTTCCGATTGAACACTGTTAGTTTCCGCCACGCTGCCTCCGCTCACTGTGCTCAAACGGCCAGATGAAGACGAACCTAAGAAACGTCAATAATTACTTAAATAGTTAATAACAGCTTGCTGGGTCTTAATTTATCATAGTGATTATACGTACTGTCGCTCATACTACTATTTGGTCTAGTGCTTCCATTGCGCTTCTCTATTGCACCATTACTTGTGTCGTGATCTGAAATAGAAGGTAGAGTTAATTTCATTGTCTTGACAATGACAGTATGGCTTCAAGGTTGCTTTATAAAATCAATATGCTTACGTTTGTTTTTACTCTTCGAGAACATTTTCTTTACTCTTTCGAATGGAGTCGGCCTTTTCATGTTATCTTTGATCTTCTGCTGTATTTTATCGTATTCTTCTCTCATCTTATTCAATTGCTCTTGTTTCTCTTTCATCGACTGTTGTGTCTCGTTTCGGTTTCTCCATTCCATGACTAATTTCTCTACCTCAGATATGGTGAACACGTTATTTTTAAAGTCGGTAATAATTTCAGCTAATTCTTCTTGTCCTGTCAAGGGACAGATCTCTTTCCCAGACTTCACGCTACCACTGCTTCGGATGTCTTTGGCATTCAAATTGATTTGGCTTATATCACTAGTGGGAGTTTCAATCATAAAAGTCTTCGACTCCTCGGTGGGCGAATACAGGAATATATCAGACTGCTGCGGCATCAAACGGGAGCTATTTGCGTATAAATTATTTGGTCGGAACTTGGGGCTTTCTACTTTGATGTTGGACGGTTGGACTAGGTAGTCGTGTTCGATGGCCTGTTGGATTCTTCCAGCAGTATCGTCGAATGGTAACTCGTTTTGGTAAAACTGCTGTTTAATTTTTGGTAACTTTAGCGTCGGTCTTTTCTTCTCTTCCTTCGGTACTTCCAAGTTTTCCTCTAGATTTTGTGTGCATGCTTCACTGAATGGATCGGTCGCCTGCTCAGACGCGTCGTCTACCGCTTCGTTACGAGTAGGAGAATCGACGGTATCGCAAGATTCGACAATACAAAGATCATCTTGTTTGTCTTCGTTCTGACCTTCTTTATCGTTATCTGACATATTTTTTAGATAGTAGTACATATTGGAGAATTCATTTATTTTCTGTAAATAAAAAAATATCAACATATTTATTTCCTCTTAAATACATAAGATAAAAATAATCAAAGATTGCAAAGATTGGCGGTTCACAATGGTTGAAAAAATAGACGTATTTTTAGGGTTCCGTACCCAAAGGGTAAAAACGGGACCCTATTACTAAGACTCCGCTGTCCGTCTGTCTGTCTGTCTGTCTGTTCGTCTGTCTGTCTGTCTGTCACCAGGCTGTATCTCATGAACCGTGATAGCTAGAAAGTTGAAATTTTCACAGATGATGTATTTTTGTTGCCGCTATAACAACAAATACTAAAAACAGAATAAAATTAATATTTAAGGGGGGCTCCCATACAACAAACGTAATTTTTTTTGCCGTTTTTTTGGTACGGAACCCTTTGTGCGCGAGTCCGACTCGCACTTGGCCGGTTTTTTATTATGTTATGGCCAGCATTTCAATTGGGTAATTTTAATGTTAGGTGCTCATTTAAATCATGTCGTCACGTTTGATAGTTCCAGTAGAGTAGTTGCAGTAGGGTTCCGTAGTTACCTTATACCATACCATATTTAATAGGTAGGTACCACACGCTAGTTTTTTACATTCTCTTTGGGTACCACTATCATTTTTCGTTTGCAAAAATAACTTTGTTTTTCACAGTGTTGGTATGAATGACAAAGTTATATTTGCGGTTTTGGAAAATATGCTATATCTCAAAAACTGATTACTATATCTCGTTCAAACCAATTTTCGTTGAAAGTGTTTATTAAGACCTATAAGCATATACTTTTTAGATTTTTCACTCTTATTTCAAAAGTTAAAAGGGGGGGACACACATTTTACCACTTTGGCAGTGTATATCGTTCAAACGGTTGACTTTGAGTAAAAATAGTCTTAAAAACCTCAATGTCATTTTTGAAGACGTATTGGTTAGATGAAAAATTTTTTTTTTCAGTTTCATTTCCATGTATGGGGAGCCCCCCTTAATCATTTTTTGTTATTATTTTTGTGTAAAAATCGTAAAGCGGTTTGCAGAATACATCTTCGTACCAAGTTTCAACTGTGTAGTCCTAATACTTTCGAAATGAAGTGGCCGTGACATACGGACGGACAGACAGACATGACGAATCTATAAGGGTTCCGTTTTTCGCCATTTAGGCTACGGAACCCTAAAAACGAAGCAAAAGGGGATCAAAAAGTAGGAGAACTTACAAGGTGGTCAGCAAGAACATCGGCGAGGCGATGATGCTTGTGGTCCCTGGCCAGGTCGGCCGGGGTGCGGTGGCGCGCGTTCCGCAGGGCCACCGCCGCGCCGCCGCCCGGGCACTCCAGGAGCTGCCAGCACACGCGCTCCAGGCCGAACCTGGCAGCCCAGTGCAATAACGTTGGGTACTCCTCTCCACCTGATGAAATAAAGTAAGTATGAATATATTCAGCAGGGCAACCCAGTGCAATAAAGTTGGGTACTCCTCTCCACCACCTGATGAAGAAATAAAGTAAGTATGAATGTTTCAGCGGTGCCTTAACGCCCCACTTAATTGTCGTTTATGGTAACTGCGTGCAGACGTGAGAGATACACATTTTGATGATTAGGCTAGAGCCTTCGTATTCGACAGATGATGAGCAAACGTATCCTATCTAGCGTTGAAAATGGCGAAAGATACACTTTTTTTTGGTAAAAATATGTTAGTAAGTTTATGAAATTATTGTTAATTTATTAGCAATTTATTTCGTAATCTATGTGTGGAAAACCATTTGTTTTATTTTATAAATGATTATTTCAATAAAGAGTTGGGTGAAAATTGTTTACCATATAAGACAAGTAAGGATGGACAGACTTTAGTATCATTTCTGCTAATGGTAGTTTTTTGATAGAATTATTTTTAACATGGTATTTTTTACTTTTCATTATTTTTTACAATGGTAGGTAATTTTGTATCTACCATTTTAAAAATTATCCACAATAGTTTTTAATTTTCGCGCATTGTTTGAGAAAAATACTATTATTTTTGGGTGTTGTTGGAAAACCAAAGCGAAGCGAGGGTGCGTCACTAGTAAAGAAATAAATAAACTAGAAAGAAATCTAATAAAAACGTGTTAAAATGAAAAATACGAAAAATACATCGAAACTTACGTGTAAAAAACGTTTACTTGCGAAAAATAGATTCGAAGAGCTCTATGAAACTTTCTGTATTTTATTGAAAAATACAGTGGTCCTTTGAAAAATACATGTATTTTACAAGTTATTTTCAACGCTAACTATCGTATTGCATGTATACGCTTTAAGCACCAGTACAGTAGTGCGTTGTCCTAACCGAATTATCTCTCTGGAGGATTCAGCACCTGATCTAAATTTTTAAGACAAAGGGATCCAAAGACTAAAAGTATTTTGTTTAATGTGAAATGAACTTACTCGAAACATCTGCCTTCGGGTTGAACTGTTCATTAGAAGCCAATAGATTGAAATGCGGTGGGATATTTTTCTGGAATGCGTTCAGCATCCAACTGTCCAGCTGCTCCTTACTAGTAGTCTTGAAGCCCAGGGTCTGATGACAAATAGCATTGTTTATCACAAGCGCTAAATGAGTCACAGTTTTCCTCGAAATCATATTATCTTTTGAAACTTTTATCAATTTTGGTAAACGAAATGTTTGATTCTAAATTCACGGAGCTATTTGATGTGATGTTAGCGATTATGTTATATGTTTCTAACAAGAGATAACCAGTGAACCTAACTAACGGTCTATAGGTCTGATGAGAAATTCCTTAAGATCTGCAACATTATAAATTAAAAATTAATATGAACCTGGCACATGAACTCCAAGGGGTGATCAGAAGCTCGGAGCAATTGATCCAGTTCTCGGAGTCGACTCTCGCACTTGATCTGCCGCCGACCGAGCGATTGGCCGTTCTTGCTCACCCGAACCCACACCAGCATCGATACTTCCAAGCATGACTCTGTAAAAGAAACAGATATTTTCATATAAGTAAGTCCCGGCACTCACGATACACAATAATACGAGTTAAGTATTATATAATCAGTCAGCGCAAAATGAAACAACAGTGGGCCACAAAATTGATGAGAAAAATTGGCGTAAGGACAGACCCACAATCAACGGAGGAAATGTCGAAACTGCGGAACACTAAAATGAAGTACGGTACGGAATCGCATTTTCAAGATTCCAAAATATTTGTATTTTTAATATTAGATTTTTTTATAGAATTAGAAATGGTTAACGATATTGAAGCTTTCTCTTTTTACTTAGGTAAATTGGTAGGTACCTACCTAATGAAATTATTTCTTTGTTATTTCTAATGCCGCCAGTCTAAAGATAAGAGACGTCCTGTAAGACCATAAACTATTATCTTTGTAAATACAATATTTTTATTAAATACTTAGAGCGTCGAATAAAATAAGAGCCAGTAAGAGTGCGGGTTTGTGTCATATTTTGTGAGTTCTTTGTTTGTGTTATCTAACGTTCGTGAGTTCGTGACATTACCAGTTTGGTGGCATATTTATCAACGAACCTACTATCCTTTGACTTGTTGACCTACGAACTAGGAAGAAACTAAAGGGAACCTTTGGAGCTATTCTAGTCATTTTGTATTAATTTACCTAACTCTCTATATCTTTATAGGTTTTCTCTTATGTCTACGTAACGACGTTTCGAAAAACGACTTCATACATAGAAATGTCATTTTGTTTTCGTATTTGTTTGAGTTTCAATTTCGGTCAAATTAATCCCACCAAAAACATTTTCATGTATAGTATTGCCAAGACTTCATATGGCTTCCACTGTCAAAAAGTTATCAGACCTCATGTAGAGCCAAGCTTCTAACTCTACGCGCCCTAACTCTACAAGCCCTAACTTCAAAAACTCTTCACCTTAGTCAAATTATGTGGCTTGGCCTTTTCGCTACATTGAAAAATGTATTCACTCTTCAACAATAATAGTTCTTGTAGTAACGAAACGGCCAAGCCACATATTTTGACTAAGGTGAAGAGTTTTTGAAGTTAGGGGTCGTAGAGTTAGAGCGCGTAGAGTTAGATGGCTCTACGTTAGATATACAATTTAAATTATTCACACCTATAAGACAAAACGAGACATACTATTTAACGTTAATTGATTGAGATTTCACTTACCAGGAATATCGAATTGCAACGTGTAAGGGTTCCGCTTCTTGAAGGTGGGGATCTGTATGACCTCGCCCTTTTTGTCCACCATTATCTTAATGCTGTCCTCTTCTCTAATGGGGTCGTTGAGGAGCGCTATCACTCGACTCTGGCCCTGCGCGACGAATAAGCTCCAATTAGTCTCATTTTTAAACTATTTTAGTTAGAAAAGGTTTGGTTTTGCTTGCAGCTTACTCTGAACAACAATCTTTGGGTTCTGAGAATTGCTTCCATAGATTTAATAGGCGAAGTTTATTTTCGTTATTGCGTAAGTGCTTAGTTTTGGCTTAATTAACCCAGTACTTATTAAAATTAAATCTTTTACCAATGTACCATTCAAAAATGACTTAACTTAATTCCTGTCAAAAAACAAATGTTTTTCGTACTGAAGGTGCTGCCCATGGGCGTAGCGAGGTACGGGCAGGGAGGGGCAGCTGCCCCCCTTTAGAGAGGGGAGCTTGCGACGATTCTTACAGGACCTAAGAAACTAACAGGCTTGAACGCTGGCTTGTGAAATCCAACAATACGGGATGTGATCTATATATAATCTAGGATTTTCTTTGTCTGCCCCCCCTTATACAATCCTGGCTACGCCCTTGGTGCTGCCTATGGAAGTGTATAAAAAATTGCAATTACTTTATTCTGCTTCTTAGAATGAATATCCTTAAAAGTGCTTACAATTTTAACTTTCTTGGGTACTATGGAGAAGCTGGTGCGGTCAGTAGCCGTGTCCTTGCAGTCTTTGGTCCTCAGGATCCCGACGGCAGCCGTCAGGAATGTGTCCACGAATGACGTGTCTTTCTCCCGGACGCCCATCATCTGCCATTGGTCTATCGTGTGGTATTCTAGAAACATAAGATAACTATCAGAATTTGTCTGTATAGCAATCCTTACTAATATTATAAATGCGAAAGTCCGTTTGTTTGTTTGTTACGCCTTCACGTCTTAACTACTGAACCGATCATCATGAAATTTTGCATTCACGTTGTCAGGGGTACAGAAAGGACCCCTTCGGCCCGAAAAAAAGTATTATTCCCGAGGGATAGCAAAAAAGGTTTCCACGCAGACGAAGTCGCGGGCGGCCGCTAGTAAAGCATATTTTGTCCACGCCATATTCGATTTATATTCGTATACCTACAGGGTTATTTGTAAAACACCAACAACCTCTCAGGAGTAGATTAGTAACATTGTAAACAACGATGTTTGTTCTACGACTTTTCTGAAAAACCCACAAAAAATGATCGACTTTTCAGACAAATATCCGAACAGCGATCAAATTTGTATGAAAAGTCGATTTTTTTGTCTTTTCAGAATGTCGAAGTACAAACGTTGTTATTTAAGTAATCTACTCCTGCGAGGTTGTTGGTGTTTTACAAATAACCCTGATATGTTTTACGGACTGGATGGTTTATCACGCACGAATGGATGCTTGAAAATGCGAGTGAGGGGTGAATCACAAGCACTATTAAAAAATAAAATTTTCCAAACATAACAGCAGTCAACGTACTCGTAGATGTGAGTTAACTACTAAATAGGTATTCTGTTATTTTCACAAAATTTTCAGTAACTAAGTACAAATGAAAACTAACGAAAACGCAATCCCCTTACTTTACTACTTGTAGGTACCATGGGCAACAGCGCCCCATAACCACTGCTAAGGTTAAAATCGCTTGCACGCCGCGCCCGCTGTCACATACGTTTAGTTCGTGCAGGGGCGATACGCGCGCACACGAATTTTGTTGCAAACTGGTTAAGCGACGCTGTTGCCCATAGTACTTCTCCCTATCCACCCATAAGGAAGGCCTGTGCACCAGGCAGCAGTGAGGACATTAAAAATGGCTGATGGTCAAGGTACTTTGTGTTTTCCTTTAGCTACGCGTAACATTTACCTTCGCAATGATTAGCAACAACTTGATTCCTCTCCACCCCAAGCAGCATCACCAGCACCTTATCAACCTTGAACAGGTTATCGCCATAACCGTCTTTCTTCAAGTCGGCCATCTTGGAAGCAAGGTTTGGACACAGAATAACAATTTGCAACTGTGCCTTCGCCAGTTTTTCCAGTTTCTCTTGGGAATCGCATGTCAGCAATTCTTCTGCTGTTACTGGTGTCACTCTGAAAGTAATATCCCTTTTTGAATTAAAAAAATAAAAATCAAGTGGTCATAGGTAGTCAGAAAGAGTGTAATTATATATAACTAGGTATTGCATTACTTTATCTTTACTACTCATCGCACTTGTTATCTTTTATACAAAAATAAATAACATGTAGGTATGCTTTACCTAATAAATAATTTTTATTTGCAGACAATTTTCGGTATTTATCTACATAGGTCTGTGATTTACATCCTCCGTTTTAAACCAATCTACACATTAAATTCACTATGTAATTACGTAAATTGGTACTTTTTTTTATACGCAACGGGATAGTGCTTGGCCTTCATCTTACCTGATGTTAAATGACGATAAGGCCGAAGGTGGAAGCGCACTACACCCGGAATACTGGCTATCTTACCTCTAACTGCCGGAACACAACAATTTTTAAATTGTTATTATGGCGTCAGACTTAGGTAAGATGGTGGTAGCTAGCCAGGTGGACTTGAAATAAGCCCTACCACCAACCAAACCGAGTACAAATTGTACCCCCCTGGGAATCGAACCCGGGACCTCTGCGTCTTACACGGGTGGGCGAACCACTAGACCACAGAGACTTACTACCAAAGTACCGTTCTAGGTAGGTACTACAAATTTTTAGAAAGCATCATTGTTAGTTCATTTTACAGCACGTTTTTCAGGAAAAATCCTAACAAGTTCCAAGTTTTTCTATGACAAAATTAAAAGTCATCTTTTTCTTGTTAATTTGTTCACTTACTAAATTCTTTGAACTTGTTCAGATTATCAGAGAAAGAAATTCCTACGTAATTGAGAATGTCGTTAACAATCTATGTTCTTTGAGATTTTTTTAAATCGCCTCTAAAACTTTACACTTTTTAAATATACGTATACCTACCTATTTAACTTTTCTAATGACAAAAGTCTAAGTACTGTTTCATGCATGAGTTTCACACGTCGATAAAATATATTGATATCGGTAGACTTGTGAAATTCAATCCAATCACATTTCGCATCCCTCGAGGCTATAAAAGATCGAAAGGCAATTCTGATATTCTCGATGCCATCTGTGAGTTGAGGTAATTTGGTTAGGTAAGGACCTACCTGTAGTGGTGTCTCGCCCGCTGTGACATAATTTTGTCGAAGCTGGCGATTAGGTAGTCTGACCACAACGCACTCTCAGGAGAAGCGGAACTCCATAGTATCGCTATATCTTCCATTTCTGAAACAAATATAAAAGAATTACTTATTTTTAAAATTACACAAAAAATCTCAAACAATTTTTTAACATTTCCAGGAAAAAATTATAATTTGTTAGGAAAAACTTTCCTTTGGCATCAGCTTTGAAAACAATGTTTGAACTTTACCCTCGGATGTTGAAGAACTGATAAAGTTAAGTCATTAACTTTTGAAATAAAATCGCCCTAACATTAGATGATTAGATACAGCTTTTGTTACCGATGTCGGTAACCTCAACACTGCACCATAGGATGATTCGCCAAGCAGGAACAGAATGAAACACTTTCTTCTTATATGCCCATATATTGTGGTTATAACGAATTGGGCCGTGCGAGCTTACAACATTTCCTACGATCACACGTCCCTAAGGTAACATTTTGTACGATAGCAAATATCCACTAATACAAAAACTTACATTTTCTACTTAACTTAGGTAGTTTACAAAACTCAAATCATTACTACCCTACGTTACCATAAATTGTTAGCGGTGGTGGGGATAGCAAACCCCCACTCCTGGCTCTTTACGAGATTGCCTACCTAATTTATTATTTGGCTACCTTTCAATACGAGGTTTAGGTATTTAGGTTTCTCATTACCTTTATCAGAGACCTATACAAGAGGCCTTTATTTATATAATCTTACCTCTTAGTACCATATCAAAACCTTTAGGGCTTATAGGACAAAGGTTGGCGTATGACCTAGACACATTTCAGGTCGAAACTACCACCTCCTAGACCTATATTACCTAGCCCATTACCTCAAAACCTTTACCAGGTAGTATAAGTAAAAACACAAGCATTCATATCATTTAATCCATAGGATACCTAAATGCCTAAACAATACCTATTTGAATTACTAAAACTTAAATATTTCACAAACTATAAAACTTACAGCTACGCTAAATATCTCATTTTACAGAACTTTTTATATGCAACAATTTAAAACCAAATAGAACGTTACATATTAATAAACTTCAAAGTAATTAAAAACACAAACTAAATGACTCAATCAGTTATAACAAGCTACTGTTTACAAATCAAAGTACTTACATGAAATAATCACAAACACAGATTCTATCACTAGTAACGCACTTAGCGGTCCATTAAACAGTCTTTTTGCTATACACATTTTAATCACTTTTTTCACTAGTTTCACGCGATTGAAGCTGTCCGTAACAGTCTCCCCCCGGTGCAGCACTCGCGGCACCTTCTTCTTCAGTAGGGAGGACAGCCAATCTCGCTGTCGGGCGACGAAAAACTCCTCCTCTTGTCTTGACATCAGCGTTGCGAATCTCGCCGTCTGGTCCCGGATACACCGCCGTCACGACGCCTCGCGGCCACACATTGCGAGGCAGGCTGGAGTCGACGATGATGACGACGTCACCGGGCTTAAGTGAGCGGCCCGTGACGTCACGCGCACCCCCGCGCGGAATGAGCTCGGGCAGGTACTCGCGCACCCAGCGGCGCCAGTACTCGTCGGCCAGCGCCTGCGCAGCACGCCATGCCTTGCGCGAAGCTGGCTCGCACGGCCCAGTGAGTGGCAGGCCGCGCGAACCCCCCAACAGAAAGTGATTTGGGGTGAGCGCCTCTGGATCTTCTTCGCTGACTGGTACGTGGGTTAGCGGGCGAGCGTTTATGGTGTGCTCTACCTCCGCCAACAGCGTAGCTAGTACCTCTTCTCGCGGCGACTTCTCGTTCAGTGTGACTCGTAGCGCGCTTTTGACCGAGCGCACGAGCCTCTCCCACGCGCCTCCCTGATGTGGCGCGCCCGGAGCGATGTAGCGCCACTCCATACGCTCTGTTAGTGCGTAATCACGTAGCGCCGGTTCCCATTCTTCTACCGCACGACGCAACTCTACGTCGGCGCCTCTGAAGTTTGTTGCATTATCTGAGTACATCACGCGCGGCCACCCGCGGCGCGCGCCCATTCTTCTTAGAGCCATGATTGCCGAGTCTGTGGATAGCGACGCCACCAATTCTATATGTATCGCTCTCGTCGTGAGACACGTAAATAGTGCGCCCCACCGTTTTTCGTGCCGCCGTCCCACCGTCACCGTTAGAGGTCCAAAATAGTCGGCCCCGCAGTATGTGAAGGCCCTCGTGAATGGCTGTAATCTTGCCTTAGGTAAATCTCCGTGCACTGGAACCACAGGACGTGCCTTTCGTACGCGACAAAACACGCATTTGCTAGCGACTGTACGTATCGTCGGTCTCAGTCGTAGTATCCAGTATTTGGCTCTGACGTCATTCACAACGCGCTCATTGTGTGCGTGGTGGGCGCGACGGTGCTCACGATATAGTAGCAACCGCGCATACGGGTGCCTGCCGTCCAGTACTACGGGGTGAGTAGCGGGGGCAGACACACCCGCTGCCCCTATTCGTCCCCTGGCACGCAGCACACCTTGTTCGTCCAAATACGGATCTAGCTTTCGTAGCCGGCTTCCTGCTCTGAGGTTTCGCTTTGTGGTGATGCGTTCTATCTCTTCAGCGAAACATTGGCGCTGCGAAGCTCGTTGCAGTCTCATCTCAGCCTCTTCTAAAAGTTCTACATTCATCGTAGCGGCACGGTCACGACATTTGCGTACGAATAGTAATACTCTCGCCATCGCTCTCACCAAGCGTTCATATGAGAAAAAACGCTCGGCTCGGGGCACACTATCGTTTGCTTCTCCCATTGTCGTGAGCACTATCTCTACCGTGTCCTCTTCCGTTACGATATCACACGTGGGCCATAAAGCCTCATCTTCATATAAAAATTTGGGTCCTTTAAACCATCTGTCATTACACGTCTTCATCTCTACATAAGGGCGCGTTGCGTCGTCCGCCACATTCAGCGCTGTCGGAACCCATATCCATTGGCTAGCGTCCGTAGTCTCGGCTATCTCTCCTAAGCGGTGCGCTACGTATGGTGAGTAACGCACGCTATCATTCCGTATCCAATGCCACACGGTACGCGAATCCGTCCAATATACAGTTTTCTCGGGTTCCCAGCCTTGCTGTCTCTTGATAGAGCTTGCCAGACGCGTCCCAATCAGAGCCGCTTGTAATTCGAGTCTTGGTACGCTAAGATGTTTCATTGGCGCTACCCGTGCTTTAGCGGCCGCTAATGTCACTTCTATTTCACCATTTTCATTCTTGACGCGCCAGTAAGCCGCGGTCGCGTAAGCAACTTCACTTGCATCACAAAATATATGTAGTTCTCGGCTCGGCTCTCCCCCCGTTTGAGCGTAGAGGCGCGGTAATCTTAGTGTTCGTAGCTTTTCTATGTCTCTAAGCCATTGGATTATCTCTTCGGCCTCCGGCCCTGGTAAAGCCTCGTCCCACTCTACGTTTAGTTTCCAAATGTTTTGTAATACAATCTTCGCTCGAATGGTGTAGTAGCTTAGTAAGCCCAACGGATCGAAAACCGACATCACGGCGCTTAGCGCTTCTCTCTTTGTCGGCGGCCTCGCTAACGTCTTCACTTCAGCCGGTACCCTCGCAAGCGTCGTGTTGAACCCCAGTGTGTCGGTCACCGCATCCCATAGTAACCCCAGCGTGCGACCACAATCGTCTAGGTTGGACCCCAGTTGCTTGGGCGATGACGTAGCACGGCTCTCTAATGGCAGCTCAGCTAAGACTCTAGCTTCGTTTGAGTTGAAGCCTGTCAGCTTGAATCCTGCTCGCCTGTGCACTTCAATCACTTGTTTCATCGTAGTAATTGCCCGTTCCTTATCATCAAAACTGTCCACCCAGTCGTCCATATAATGATTGCTAGTTATCGCTTGAAATGCTAGCGGGTACTCGTCGGCGCTCTCTCTCGCGTTCCAGTCACGCACACTATGTGCTAAGAATGGCGAACTCTTTGCCCCAAATATCATCGACGTCATTTTATATTTTCGTGGCGGTCCATCTCTATCGCCGCCTCTCCATAGAAACATCTGTGCCGGTTGGTCTATAGGTGCGATTTTCACTTGTAAAAACATCTCTTGAATGTCGGCTGTTATTGCTATCCTTTTCTCACGGAACCGCAAAAGCAACCCATTTAAATCTTGTAATAAATCGGGCCCCTCTAAAAGCTCATCATTGAGGCAAACATCATCGGCTTTTGCCGCCGCATCGAAAACCAATCTTAACTTCCCCGGCTTGTTCACGTTAGTAACCGCGAAGTGAGGCAGGTACCATGATCGTGGATCGTCTGTCTCTTTCCCACTGCACTGCTCCGCGTAGCCTTTCGTGAATAAATTTTCTATCTGTGCTGTATAAGCTTTTTCAAAGTCGCTTGACCGGTCCATCTTGCGTTCTATAGACTTCAAGCGTTTTACAGCGTTATAATAACTGGGTGGTAGCGTGACGTCGTCTCTCTTCCATGGTAGTCGTACTTCGCACTGGCCGCCGACTCGTTTAATACTCTCATTGAACGCTTTAATCGCTCTCACTTCCATTGGGTTTTCGCGTTCCCTCCTAGCGATACCGAGTGCGTCTATTTCAAAGTAACGTTTCACCATGTCGTGCAATTCAACCTCGGGTGCGATGAGCTCCGTCTTGTATACGTTAGACGCGCCCTCTAGCGCCGTAATTCGAGGCGCCGTTCCATGTATGACCCACCCTAGCTTCGTAAGCGACGCTACCGGTTGTCTCTGATTGCCCATTAACAACTTTCGTGACACAATCAAATGCCAATTATCGGCCCCGATCAGTAAACGTGGTTTCACTCTGTCATAACACACGTCACTAGCCGTTAATTTTCTTAAGTGTGCGTACTGTAAGCAATCTTCACTAACTGTTTGATGATTGAGCGTCAAACTTGTCATCGTTTTGGCGCGAACATGATGGGTGCTTTCATCTCTTGCTACTAACACTAGGCTTACGTCTTCACTGTTCGCTACGCTCCCTTGCGCGTTTATACTACATATACGCAAGTCGCTTACAGGCCCTTTCGCACCTATTTCGTCCGCCAGGACTTGATCAATGATCGTTATTGTTGTTGACGGCAGAACGATTGTAAAATATGTAAATATAGTTAAGATAGTTTAAATTTTGATATTTTGTAGAATTACTTTGTTTTATTACATTATTTTCTCTTATTTGAACACTAAATTATGTTTATCTAGTATATTTTACATGTAGAAATTAAGATAGGAATTAAGACCTTTGATTTGTTATTTATCTTTCTTGTGTAGATACTATTAGCGATTTTGTTTGCACCGTTAGAAAGAGATAGCACTATAATGTTGGAAAGAGACAGGAAAGATTGGTGCCGTGTGCAAAAATTAGTGCCGTGTGCAAACTGTATGCGTTGTAATTGGCTAATAGCTATATTGTAGAAAACTAACTAGCCACTAAGTGCGAGTAAACATTTTGTACTTAAATAAGGCTGTTTTGTATGAAAATTCACTTCCATTTTTGCCTTCGTTGCGAGCGGTCACGTTCTGTGTCGCTCGTTCCGTTGCGCTCTCATCTCACGATTCGGATTCTTCGGTATCCTAGTTTCAACGCGGGTGGACCGCGGCTCATTCTGCCACAACCTAACGGTGCCAAACTGTGGTTAGTCTGAGTAACGCCGATCAAGGCGGTGCAGTCGAACGGACGCGGCTGCCAGCCGCCTTTTTCAAGGCAGCTGAATTTGTCCGACTACGCCGGTACGGGTTTTGTTGCAAAGAGGGCCGGACTGTAGGCACTGCTGACGCTGCCGGGCGTTCCTCCCGGTGGCCGAGCACCTCTGAGTGACACTTCCCCTCTGCTGGGTAGTTCCTTCCCTTCCTTTCCTGCTTCACCTTCCATCCTCACTTGGGCTCCCCTCGGTAGTGTGCCCAGGCGAGATTGATAGGAGTAGGGAAAACCCGCGCTCCCCCTTCCCCCCTCGCCTCCTGGCGAGGGGTGTGTCTTACTTTGCGTTGCACGGTTGCAACTAGTTTGTGTTGCGCGATCGCAACTAGTCTATTTTAACGTAGCTTCACTCTAGGTCATGGAGTCGATTGACTCACAGACCTTTTTCCCCTTGTCCCTCGACGACATACGTCCCTTAATCCCCGAAAGCAGCATGGAGTCCATACTCCAGCTGCTGTCGGAGAAAAAGGCGGCGTATCGTCCCTCCCAATCCCAAACCTCCCAAAAGGTCCCCGTACCTCCCAAACCCACGTCCCGCCCTCCAACCCCGACCCTTTCTTTCGCAATGGACTGCGATACTAATGGCCCCAATGTCCCTACTAAGAGAACCGCTTCTCAGCGTTCTCCCTCACCCTCCCAATCCTCTTCTTCCGAGTCCTCCTCGCAGGCTCGTAATACCGAAACCGAAACCGAATCCGATACGGATTCGACCTCCTCCTCCAAAACTCTCACCGATTTCCAAACGGTGACCCACAAACGCAAGCGCCTTTCTAAGCTGCGTTCTCCCAAGCCCTCAGTGGCCCCCGCGTCACCCATCCCACCTGTCCCACTTATGTCAATAGACATCGACCCGGCTACACTAGCCACTAACGTTTCCGCCGATACGGCCCCGGCCCGTAAGGCCACCCCTCCACCCTCCCGTCCGCACACTAGGTGCGACCCCAAGCCTGTAAAGGTCACTCTCCCTCCGCCTGTTTTCGTCCGTGACGTGAGCAAGTGGACGGAAATCTCGACCCTTTGCACCAACGAAAAGGTGCACTACACCCACGCCAAAAACGTGGGTGTAGCCATTAAGGTCCAAACCCCCACGCGTGACGATTTTAGAAATCTCACGCGCCTTCTCACCACTCGCAAAGTGGCTTATCACACCTACGCCCTCCCTGAAGAGCGTAAGGTACGTGCGGTCCTCCGCAACATGCCCCACGACATTTCCAACGACGACATCCACAAGGATCTCGTTTCCCAAGGCTTTCCCGCGGAGTCTGTACACAAAATGTACAGCCGAAAGGGGAAAGCCTTCCCTCTCGCTTTAGTCATATTGACTAATCAACCCTCTGCGCGCGATCTCTTCCGGGCCAAGGACCTCAAGGTCTGCGGTCTCTCCGAGATTAAAGTAGAGCCTCCTCATAGGCGCGGCACTCCGGGACAGTGCCACCGCTGCCAACTTTATGGGCATGCGGCAGCCAACTGCTCAGCTCCCCCTAGGTGCGTAAAGTGCCTTATTCCTCATTCCACCAAAGAGTGCTCCCGCACTCGCGACTCCCCTGACCCTCCCGCTTGTGTGCTGTGTAGCCAGGTCGGTCATACTGCCAATTACAAGGGCTGCCCGCGCGCCCCGCGACCCCAATCTTCTAAAAAGAAGGCCCAGGGGTCTTCTTCTCATAAGAAGTCCTCTTCTCATAAGAAGAAGACACCGAAAGGCCCTCCGCCCCGTACAAACGATCACTTCCCTCTCGCTCCCAAGTCGAGAGAAGCTCCCGCTCCCCCGGCTCCCAAGCCGGCTTGGGGCCCTCCCACTCCGCCGCCCAAGGCGCAATCTTCCAAAAAGGCTCCTGCCTCAAACCCAGTCCCTTCACCCTTCCCGCAAAATGGGACCTCCCTGGCCGATGACATGAGCGTTGTAATAAACGCAATTCGTGGCATCAACCTAGGGGAGATTTCCATTTTAGCGGGTAAGCTCCGTAAAGCTCGCACTCCCCAGGAAAAACTGGTGGCTATCTGCGAGCACGAATCACTTCTTCGCTCATTATGAGTACGCCCTCTATTCCCACTACCCAAACGGGTCCCACTAATACGAACGTGGCTCTCACCACCGGTCGTATTAAACCAAAGGGTATCTCGCTTGTTTCATTCAATGCCCACTCTCTGCGCAACAAAGTACCCGAACTAAGGGAATTTGTCCGCGACAGAGATGTTGACCTCCTTCTTATTCAGGAAACGTGGCTCAAACCCGCTGACCGGAAAGGGTTCACGATTCCTAAATACTCAATGGTACGTAATGACCGTGCCGATCTCCCCAACCATTCGTCCACTAAGGACGCCTCAGGAGGTACTGCCATCTACTTCAAGAGATCAATTCATTGCTCTAGCATTCCTACTCCACCACTCGCGAATATGGAGGCCACTATATGTAGACTGTCTATGACGGGTCACCGCACTCTTATCATAGCCTCCGTCTACATACAGTCATGCACGCTCCCCGTCAAAAGTGATTTCGAATCGCTCTTTTCTTTAGGCGACTCTGTTATTCTCTTTGGAGATTTCAATAGTAAGCACACGGATTGGACGTGCTTTAAAATCAATAATGGCGGCCGCCGCCTTCTCGAAATAGTCAAAGCTCTTGACGTAGATGTCATCTCTCCTTACGCCCCTACCCATTATCCCTTTAATGCTGACCACGACCCCGACATACTTGACTTTGCCATAGTGAAAGGTGTCTCCCTCCTTCTGAACTCGATTGACTCGCTCGACGATCTCGGTTCAGACCACCGCCCTGTCTCCCTTATCATGGGAAGCCCAAACCCCTCCCGCCCTCCCACTAAATTTATCACCAATTGGGACGGTGTCAAATCCACCCTTTCGTCGGCTATGGACGCTGACAACTCACCGTACGCTATTGGAGCCGACTATTTTGATAGTACGGATAAAATAGACTGTGCGGTGAGCTCCCTCACTACTTTGGTCCAATCAGCCGTTGCTGAGAACGCGAGAGAGGTACCTGTGAAAAACCACAGTGCCATCTCTCCGGCTCTGCGCAACCTGAGAAGGGCCAAAAACGCCGCTCTCCGGAGAGCGGCAAAGTACCCCACCCCTGAGTTTAGGCGTAAAGCCAACCAACTCCAAAAAACTTACACCACCAAACTCGCAGAGTTTAGGAACGATAGTTTTGCCGATCTCATGGCCGATATCACTCCCTCTCACCAAGCCTACTACCAAGTGGCTAGGTCTCTCCGTAGTGATGCTATCACCCATGTCCCCCCCCTTCTCCGTCCAGATGGCTCTACAGCCTTCGAAGACGATGAGAAGGCGGAATGTTTCGCAGACAGTATTGCTGCCCAATGCTCTGTTAGCACCCAAGAGTGCGACCCCTCCCACATAAGGAAGGTAGACGAGGAGTTCAACACCTTTAACTCCATACCTCTGCCTTCCGATACTGACCGTATGACAGTTTCGACTGACGAACTCGGACTTCTTATTAAAGATCTCAGACCCAAAAAGGCGCCCGGTGCCGACGGTATCTCTAACATGGCCCTTAAGCACTTTCCCATCCAAGTGCTAACCTATCTCACACTCATTTTCAACGCCTGTTTCGATCATTGCTACTTTCCAGCCGCCTGGAAAGATGCTATCGTAATTGGCATTCCTAAACCGGGTAAACCCCCGAATCTCCCCACCAGTCACCGTCCCATTAGCCTCCTAAAGGCGTTAGGCAAGCTCCTCGAGAGGTGCGTACTCGCTCGTATGAGAGAGCACCTCTTCGGGGAAAACTTGATCATCCCCCACCAATTCGGCTTTAGGCCAAAGCACTCATGTCCCCAACAGGTTCACCGCATAGTCGAGTTTATCTCCAGCGGTTTCTATCCTAAAAGACATAAAACAGTAGCAGTCTTTTTCGATGTCGCCAAAGCTTTTGACAAGGTTTGGCACACCGGTCTAATCGTCAAGTTACACAGACTAAATCTGTCCTTGCGTTTGGTCCGGTTAGTGGCATCTTTCCTTCATCACCGTACCTTCCGTTTCAAACACGAAGGTACCCTCTCCTCCCCCCGCCCTATTACAGCAGGTGTGCCTCAAGGCTCAGTCCTCGCTCCCCTGCTGTACATAGTCTACACCAATGACATACCCATTCCGAACGACGGCGTTCAACTATCCCTTTTTGCTGACGACACGGCTCTTTATCGCAAAGGCCAAAGCGTCAACTTAATCCTTCCGAGGCTACAGTCCTCTATCAATAAGTTAGGCCAATGGTTTCGTAAATGGCGTATCGAAGTAAACCCGGAGAAATCCGCTGCAGTTTTCTTCGATACTAAGCGCCATATCATGCCCCCCAATCACCACCCTCCCACTATGTTAGGAAAATCCATCCCCTGGCAGAAGTCTGCCAAATATCTCGGCGTCACTCTGGACCAGAGACTCACTTTCGAGCCTCACGTCAAAAGAGTGACCCGTAATGCCCGTCTCTATCTTCACCGACTTAACTCCATGTTAGGTCGCCATAGTAAAATGTCCCTCCGAAACAAGCGAACACTCTACAAGGTTTGCATACGACCGGTGATGACATACGCCTCTGCCGTATTCGCTCACGCCGCCCCAAATACACTTAATAAATTACAAGTAGTCCAAAATATTTTCTGCCGCAGAGCGGCAAACGCTCCTTACTACGTTCGCAATGCGGACTTGCATAGGGACCTAGACCTTCCCACCCTCCAGCAATGGACCTGTAAGGCCTCTGAACGCTTTTTTAAAGCAGCAGGAGACCATCCTAACCCCCTTATCCGTTCCGCAGCGGTCTATGACCCGCCTACCTCCTCCGCCCCGTTTTCCCGCCGACCTAAATCGGTCCTAACGGACCCTCCCAACAAGCTTTCGTCTGACCTGAACCTCCTCCTGGAGGCGATGGAGGACGATTAAACCCATCAAGCCCGACCCTTCAGGTCACCCCCCGCCCTCTCTGGCTGATCGATCCCCCTCAGGGAGTCAGCTTAATTGTTACTCGTCTCTCGACGCACAATCACCTAGGTGAAATGTGACGTCTGCGCTGTCCTCTCCCCTGAGGGAGGGCAGTCGCTTCCGGATGAAGGTTCGTTGACTTTCCGGTCACGTAACCAGATTAAGGCGGTTTTTAGTCAGTACGAGTCTGACATAACCAGATTAGTCCGGTAGCAACCGGCTAGGTGGTATCCAATGAGGATTTCCCGCCTCCTTCCCCCCCGTGGGGGAGGGTGGCTCAAAGCCCCTAAGGTGGAGAGCCCCAAAAAAAAAAAAAAAAAAAAAAAAAGTATGAAAATTGTTCAGTTCAGTTCAGTTCAATATATACCTACTATGGTTTGAAAATACAAATAGTAAAAAAAAAAGCTGGAGTTTAATTCTTCTACCCGACGTCGCTGAACCCCTGCACCTGCTAAGTTTACAAGTGGTCCTTCGAGCCGGATACGCCGGGGACTTAGAAGATTTCGCTGCCAGCACCCAGGACTTAGAAAATTTGAAGAAAAATTCCCAAGACTTAGAATATTTTTGGATCATTCAGTCTGGGACTTGAAGAATTCCTGGGATACTTGAAGAAGCAACCATGTCGTACCCGACGAGGAGCAAGGCAAAGGAGAGAGGCGGAACGTCAACGGCCCAGAGCGATCCTGCACATACGGAACCCGCAGACTCCGGGGTAGCTACGTTCGTCCGCCCACTCCGATCGCCGTCGACGGTTAACCAAGGGATACCTGGTGAAATATACATCCCAGAGATTCCGTCTTCCGGCATTGGTGGAAGAGTGGTGGATTTCACGACCAGAGATCCAGATCATGAAGCAACGCCGACCGTGAGCACCGTACGAGCGCCCCGAAAAGCTCCAAGTGTCACGTCGTCCCGTTCCAGTCGCGCACACAGAGAAGCGACACGAAAGAGAATCGAATACGAAGCAGAACTTGAAATGTGCGCAGCACAACAGCGTCTCGCCGAGAAAAAGAAGGCAATGCAACTGGCGGAACTAGACGCAGAGGAGGAAGAAGAGGAAGAGGCCTTAGCGAGAATAGAACCACCTAAAGAAGATCGCATCCAGGAGTGGATCCAGAAGTCACCTTTTGAGCCCGCTCGTGAGAAGACCCCGCATTCTGGCCGAGATGGACGTGATTCATCAAGGGGACGTCGACAACCCGGGAAGGCGATTGATGAGTTGGCCGAAACCCTACGAGACATGGCCAAACCACGCCCTATGCCACGAGCTTTCTACGAGTTGCCTAACTTCAGTGGGGATCCAGCTGACTGGCTTGCCTTTAAGAAGAAATATGAAGATTCCACTGCCCAGTACGAGTTCCGGCCATCAGAAAACCTTGCGAGACTACAATCAGCAATACATGGCAAGGCGAAGCAACTGGTTGAAGACCTTCTCCGCACCAGCTCCGATCCTGGCGAGATCCTGAGATGCTTAGAGCGCACCTACGGGGATCCAAACCTCCTATTGAAGAGCGCTATCGGGAAGATTCGAGCACTACCCAAGACCGCCGACAATGACAGCGATGGCCTTCGTGTCTTCAGTGCCACCGTCCGCTCCTGCATCTCCACACTCAGAAACATCAAGGCGGACGGCTTCATCAACAACCCACAACTTGTGAGTGAGCTGCTGGAGAAACTAACACCGACCCAGCGCCACGAGTACTCCAAGTTTGCACGGAGTCAAGCCATCGCCGGTGGAGTCGATCTGCGTGTGTCACCAACCCTCATCATATTCGTGGACTTCTTGGAGGAGCTCGCCGACACCGCAGCTTTCGTGCTTCCTGCCGACATCATCGGGAGCAGACCTGCGGCTGCGCAAAGGCAGGTGACACCACGGAATCAAACTGTGAGTAACCGTGCCAGTGTGAAAAATGTGCATAAAGTAAACGTGCATAACAACAGTGAAATAAAGTGCGTGCTATATGAAAGTGATCATCGGTTAGCTTCGTGTGACAGTTTTCGTGACAAAAGTGTAAATGAACGTTGGGACTTTGTTAAAGACAATAAGTTATGTTTTAAGTGTCTAAGTGGCAATCATAGTCGATTAAGGTGTAAATATAGGAAATGTGCTAAGTGTAATTATGGCCATCACACGCTCCTGCACGTGGATAAACCAGGTAACCAACCTTTTGATATTTCTACTCAGACTGAGCGTGTCACTAACCTCGGGGACAGACGATGTGTGAAGTCACTCCTGAAGGTAGTGCCTGTACAAGTGAAAAACGGGGGTCGTCTGATTGACACTTACGCTCTGCTTGACGACAGTGCCACTATTTCGTTGATAGACGAGACTCTTGCCACGGAATTGCGAGGTCCGAGATCACCGATCCAGATCCTCAGTGCCGGCGGACACTCGATTGAAGATGACTCATCAAGGTTAGTAAGTGTGACTTTATGGGGACCAAATGAAGAACCCCGCATTCTGAAGATGAGGACCATCAGGGAGATGAACCTGCCGCCGCAGACTGTGCCAAAGAGTGTGATCGAAAATAGTGATCATTTGAAAGGATTGGGAATTGAAGAAATGAGAGACGCTGTCCCACTAGTCCTCATAGGACAAGACAATTGGGAAACAATAGTGGGCGGCGACATAAGGCGAGGGAAATCGGGAAGACCGGTGGCCTCCCTGACCAAGCTAGGTTGGGTAATTCATGGCCCGGTAAGTACAAAGAGCGACGAGCCCGACACCGTAAACTGCATGGCGGAGCTGAACGATCTCGTCAAACAGCAGTTTGACATTGAAAATATGGGGATCGTCGCCAAAAAGAGAGTGAACTTTGAAGAACAGAGAGCTGAGACCATACTCAATGAGACTGCGCGCCTTACCAATGAAGGTTGGGAGGTGGGACTACTCTGGAGAAAAGATAACGTCCAGCTGCCAGATAATTTTAACGACGCTGAGAAACGCCTAAGAGGAATCGAGCGCAAAATGGACAGAAACCCGGACTTCGCGATTGCCTACTGCGCCCAGATAAGCAGGTTAATTGAAAAAGGATACGCGAAACGTGTGGAAGAACCGATACCTTCCGAACACACTTGGTTTCTCCCGCATTTTGGCGTGACAAACGTCAATAAACCAGGAAAGTTGCGCTTGGTGTTCGATGCAGCTGCGACATATAAAGGGACGTCATTGAATGACCAGCTATTGAGCGGCCCAGATTTACTGAACTCCCTTTTAGGAATACTATTTAAGTTTCGCCAGAAGCCGATCGCAATCACCGCGGACATCGAGGATATGTTCCTTAGAGTAAAGATAAGGAAAGAAGACCAAGGAGCACAGCTGTTTCTGTGGAGAGGTGCGAACAAACATGAAGACCCTGAGATATATGTAATGGAATCGATGATATTTGGAGCAACATCTTCTCCAACATCGGCAATCTTCGTGCTAAACAGAAACGCTGAGAGGTTTAAAGAAGAGTTCCCAGAAGCGGTCGAGGCTATTAAGAAACGACACTATATGGACGATTACATAGATAGTGTAGAAAATGTGGAAGATGCCATCAAGATGATTAAAGAAATAAGTGACATTCACGCTCAAGGGAACTTCAACATCAGGGGGTGGACGACCAACCATCCTGAGTTGCGTGAAAAGCTCCCGTACGTGGCACCGCAAAGCGTGAATTTGTCAAAGCTTGGTGGAGAAACAGAACGAACGTTGGGTCTGGTATGGCAAACGAGTGATGACACCCTGAGTTTCGACGTGTCATTCAAGAAAATCAAGAAAGAAGTTGCGAGTGGCGAGGAAGTGCCCACAAAGAGAGAGTTCCTCAAACTCATAATGAGTCTGTTTGATCCACTAGGCTTGATATGCCCAATGACAATCAGCTCAAGGATCTTAATGCAACGGATATGGAAGACCGGCGTCAAATGGGACGAGAAAATAAACGAAGAATGTCATGAAGAATGGAAAGAATGGATAAGAAGTCTTCATGTGCTTAGAGAACTGAAAATACCGAGACATTATGGGATCGAGGAAGAAGAAGTTGAACTTCATATCTTCGGCGATGCGAGCGAGCAAGCTTATGCCACCGTCGCGTACTTCGTTGACCAGAAAAGGGAAGTGGCGCTCGTCTCAGGAAAAGCCAAAGTGACACCCATGAAGATGGTCTCGATGCCACGGCTTGAACTGCAAGCAGCCGTGCTAGCCTGCCGCCTGGCAAACATGGTGGAGAAAGAACATAGCTTCATGATAAAAAGAAGAGTATTTTGGACAGACTCCAAAACAGTTTTGCACTGGATTAGATCGGACCCGAGGGATTTCAAGCCGTTCGTGGCACATCGCTTAGCTGAAATAGATGAGAGATCCAGAAGCGATGAATGGAGATGGGTTCCGACAGCACAAAACCCAGCTGACGAAGCAACAAGAAAGGGTTGGACGCCAGAAAAGTCGATATGGTTCTCAGGCCCAGACTTTCTTAAGGAAAATGAGGATGAGTGGCCGAAAGAAGGCTTATCGAATGCCACCGATGAAGAGACCAGTGAACTACGCCCGAATCGAGTTCACACCATCACGGAAGCCCCGCCCACTATATTGGAAGTCCAGCGTTTTTCGTCCTGGATTCGGGCGGTGAGAACAATGGCTCGTGTGCTGGCCTTCATCAAGCGCCTAAGGCTGAAAGAACGGCCCGAGGTCACTGGAGACTTGATCCGAGAAGCTGAGAAGATATTGATCCTTCAGTCTCAGAAAACTGCGTTCGAGATGGACATTGAAAATACACTGCTGGCTGAGGTGGAAGCTACGATCAATAGTAGACCACTGACCCACGTCTCTGTGGATCCGAACGACCCAGTAACGTTAACTCCGAACCATCTACTCTTGGGTACCGCGTCAACGACCACCAGACTTGGACATTTTTCGGAAGAAGACCTGACAACGAAGAAACAATGGAAAGCTGCGCAAGCATTGGCCGACATATTTTGGCGCCGCTGGGTGTCAGAGTATCTGCCGACACTTCAAAAGCGATCGAAGTGGACGAAGGATGTGGCACCGTTGAAAGTTGGGGACTTAGTGTTAATCGTCGACCCCACTCTGCCCAGAAACGTCTGGCCCCGAGGTGTGATAGTAAAGGTTTACCCTGGAGCGGATGGCCAAGTTAGGATAGTAGACATAAGGACTTGCCGTGGGACATTACGCCGCCCTGCAGTTAAAGTGGTAGTTCTGCCTACAGAGGCATGATGGTTGGGAGTAAATCCGCAACCAGGGGGTGGAATGTTGACGGCAGAACGATTGTAAAATATGTAAATATAGTTAAGATAGTTTAAATTTTGATATTTTGTAGAATTACTTTGTTTTATTACATTATTTTCTCTTATTTGAACACTAAATTATGTTTATCTAGTATATTTTACATGTAGAAATTAAGATAGGAATTAAGACCTTTGATTTGTTATTTATCTTTCTTGTGTAGATACTATTAGCGATTTTGTTTGCACCGTTAGAAAGAGATAGCACTATAATGTTGGAAAGAGACAGGAAAGATTGGTGCCGTGTGCAAAAATTAGTGCCGTGTGCAAACTGTATGCGTTGTAATTGGCTAATAGCTATATTGTAGAAAACTAACTAGCCACTAAGTGCGAGTAAACATTTTGTACTTAAATAAGGCTGTTTTGTATGAAAATTGTTCAGTTCAGTTCAGTTCAATATATACCTACTATGGTTTGAAAATACAAATAGTAAAAAAAAAAGCTGGAGTTTAATTCTTCTACCCGACGTCGCTGAACCCCTGCACCTGCTAAGTTTACAATTGTCGATCCCTCGTCCAGCAGCGCATATGTCTGTACGGCGCCGCCGGGTCCCTTAACTGTCACTGGACACACCTTTAACATGACATTCGCCGCGACGTTGGCCCTATTAATCGTGGCGATCGTCTCAGTCTGCGACTCTCGCACCAACGTCTCTTCATTACTGGCGGCACGGTCCTTATGCAACGTAGCGTGGTGACGCGCATTACAGTTGTTCACCCCGCATAGTTTGTGTGTACAGCGGAACCTCCGGTGCTTATTGTTTACACACCGAAAGCACACTCCATTATTTCTTGCCCACTGCCATCTTTCATCTACCGTCATGGCTTTGTATTTGTTACAGTGGGGTACTTCATGATCGTTTCCACATAGTAAACACGGCGCTGGCGGCGTCTCTTTCTGGCCCAAAGTGTATATTCTTGCTACATTTTTCTTTTTATCGGTGCGTTTCTCGCTACGGTTTTTTACAGCGACGTTTTCTCTTTGCTGTGACGTAGTCGGTACGTATGCAAAACGCAGCGCGCAGTCGGCCTCTTTCATAAGGAATCGAGATAAAATAATTATTTCAGGCTCGCTCGATTCATTCTTTTCGGCGTAGGCGACCCAGTTCGATAACAAATGTGGGCTGAGTTTCTTGACTACTTCTCGAACCAATAGCGGATTTCGTAAGTACCCTCGGTCATCAACCGCTTGAATAACGCAAACTATATTTTGCAATTTCACAGCGAGGGTATTTAATTCTGTAGCACTCGTACCGGAACGCGGTAAACTTTTCATATCTTCGAGCGCTCTGTCTATAAGCACTTCGGGGCGGCCGTAGCATTGTTCTAGTGTGGTCATAATACGATCGGGGTCGGTCGCACTCCATAATAGCGCCGACACACTCTCTCTCGCCTCCCCTTTTAAGCTCACGCGTAATCTTGCTAGATTTTCCTCTGCAGTGAACTTATATAATCGTGTGGAATCACGCACTGCGGCCTTGAATAACAACCATTCCGTCGGTGAGCCACTAAACACGGGCAGCTCTTGCGCGTACCGCGGCATCGGTCGTCTAGTTAGAACCCTGTCCAATGTTTCAGCGAGGTTTTCCACCCCGTAGCCCTTTTTCGTATCGATTACGGGCCTCGCGTCAGCCTCCATTGGATTTATACTAAACGTTCGGTTTCTATCTGTTTCTAAGGCGCGCGCCTCATTGCGCTTCATATCCCTGTCTCTGTCTTGCACGATAGCGGGAGCGATATCTCTGTCTCTTTCTTGTGAAACGACGGGAACGATATCTCTGTCTTTCTCTAAATTTTCGTCTACCCGACACCGAGGATCGGCTGTGGTATCCAACCATTCTTTCAGCCTCTCTGGGACGCTCTCGGCGGGTAAGCTCGCACGGGTTTCTTCTTCCATAATAGTATCCATTTCAACTTGTAACCTTTGTTGAATTAATTCACGTTCTAATTCCATTTCTCGTCTCTTAATCTCGGCCAACTGTTCCGCGGCCCGAAGTTGCGCCTGCCGGACGCGCGCCGCTACACTCGACGAACACACTGACGGCGGGTTACGTCTCAAAGCCCCAGTGTCGGTGGCGGCGGCGGCGGCGGCGTTGCCATCGTCAACTTCCTTGGTGGGCGGCGGCGGTAACGATCTCTCTGTACCACTTTCTGTGGCCTCTTGCATCGCGACTGTAGTCAATAACGGTGGTGGTGGCGGTGGCTGTGGCGCGATCGTCGACGGTGACGCCGGTGGCTCATCATATGTGATTGCCTCCCTCTTCTTCCCTCCAGATTGGCTTCTCGTGACTGGCATCTTTTTCTTTCTTGATGTCTACTCCTAACAATCTCGCCCGGGCACACTAGCGAGGGGAGCCCAGGTGAGGATGGAGGTTGTAGCAGGAGTGGAAGGGAGGAACTACCCGGCAGAGGGGGTGTGCAACTCCGAGGTGCTCGGCTACCGGGAGGAACGCCCGGCAGCGTCAGCAGTGCCTACAGACCGGCCCTCAGTGCGACACAACCCTTACCGGCGTAGCCGGACAATTTCAGCTGCCTTGAAAAAGGCGGCTGGCAGCCGTGTCCGTCAGACTGCACCGCCTTGAATGGCGTTACTCACACTAACCACACTTGGCACCGTTAGGGTGTGGCAGTGTGAGCCGCGGTCCACCCGCGTAGTGAAACTAGTTACTGTGATTCTTCTTTCTTCAGTGAACGTATTATGTTTACTGTGATGCTTCTTTTCTTCAGTCTTCAGTGAACGTATTATGTTTACTGTGATGCTTCTTTTCTTCAATAATCGTTGGACGTATATATGTTAATGTGATGCTTCGCTTCTTTCTTCTCGCTTGACGCGCAGAATCTTCTTATCCGGCTCGAAGGACCACGCAGTACTGTTACCGATGTCGGTAACCTCAACACTGCACCATAGGATGATTCGCCAAGCAGGAACAGAATGAAACACTTTCTTCTTATATGCCCATATATTGTGGTTATAACGAATTGGGCCGTGCGAGCTTACAACATTTCCTACGATCACACGTCCCTAAGGTAACATTTTGTACGATAGCAAATATCCACTAATACAAAAACTTACATTTTCTACTTAACTTAGGTAGTTTACAAAACTCAAATCATTACTACCCTACGTTACCATAAATTGTTAGCGGTGGTGGGGATAGCAAACCCCCACTCCTGGCTCTTTACGAGATTACCTACCTAATTTATTATTTGGCTACCTTTCAATACGAGGTTTAGGTATTTAGGTTTCTCATTACCTTTATCAGAGACCTATACAAGAGGCCTTTATTTATATAATCTTACCTCTTAGTACCATATCAAAACCTTTAGGGCTTATAGGACAAAGGTTGGCGTATGACCTAGACACATTTCAGGTCGAAACTACCACCTCCTAGACCTATATTACCTAGCCCATTACCTCAAAACCTTTACCAGGTAGTATAAGTAAAAACACAAGCATTCATATCATTTAATCCATAGGATACCTAAATGCCTAAACAATACCTATTTGAATTACTAAAACTTAAATATTTCACAAACTATAAAACTTACAGCTACGCTAAATATCTCATTTTACAGAACTTTTTATATGCAACAATTTAAAACCAAATAGAACGTTACATATTAATAAACTTCAAAGTAATTAAAAACACAAACTAAATGACTCAATCAGTTATAACAAGCTACTGTTTACAAATCAAAGTACTTACATGAAATAATCACAAACACAGATTCTATCACTAGTAACGCACTTAGCGGTCCATTAAACAGTCTTTTTGCTATACACATTTTAATCACTTTTTTCACTAGTTTCACGCGATTGAAGCTGTCCGTAACAGCTTTTGTCATGTATAAAATTAAATTCTCATTCAAAAGCCCTTGAAGCCAAAACGTCAATCAAGAATGAATGCCAATAAAAATTATACGGTGCCGAAAGGATGTTGTCAAGGGATAATCAAGGCATGAACGATGTCGTTCACTCGATATCGGATAGGGGTCATTGGCTGGAGCGAAGTTCATGGTTCGTCGTAATAAACTCATACGCATACACCATCGTGTCTGAATTTTCCCTTTCGCCAAGATAAATGTTCTCTTATAATATTATAACTGTAACGGGTTATTCTTACTTAGGTACCTAAGCTTAGTTACCAAAGTGGACGAAGGGGATATTTCGTAGAGACTGCATCAACTAGTTCGTCTTAAAAAATATAATTAAAGTCATATCGAAAAAAAGTGTAAAGTAGGTATTAATTAACTAGGTACTTTTAGCAATTCTCTTATTTACATAGGAAAATACATCTCGACGGGTAAATAGTAATGAATGAGCATTCTAAACTTATCCGTTATCGTAGCTTTCCGAACGCGTGAATGCATTTCAGCTGCAACTATTGCAACTTTCCACTTCAGCCGACATTCCTTTAATGCCATTACTCAGGGCACTCGAGTTAATTAATTCAACTGCAGCCAATGACTAACAAGAGTAATGCGTTTTAATTTTAGACTCGGACACTATGGAAGTAAAGTCTTTCCGCTTTTGAGCAATATCCCTTTAATGGTACTAATTGTACGAATACCGGATACCCTTTGTTTACTTAACCGGGAAAACTAGGTTGTTAATAAACTAAGCTTAATTATCTAGTCTAAGGTTGTAGTAGGGGTTTACTGAAACAAAGTTTTACTTGACCTTTCACTTTTTTAGTCCCAAAAATAAAATTGATGGATAGCGCAAAAGTTTTAATGAACATTTGAGACGTGAAATTTGAGAAGAACCCAAGTTAAGTTTAGAAAAAATATACCATGTACATGTTTGTTTAGTTTATTGGCAAAAACAATCGTTTTCTGGTTTCAAGTAGGCTGGAAAATATAAAACGATATCCCTAAAATATACTTCCATATTCCCATTCGAGTAACATGAACGAAAACATACGTAGGCAGTTAAAATTTTTATTGCAGCGAGCGCTGCGCATACGCAGCGGCTGCTTACAAAATATGCTATGCACCGCGCGCGCCGGAAACCCATACGGATTTATACTTACCCACCTCTGCCGCCAAATGAAGACCCGACTAAATCTAATATCCGCTTCCTAAATAGACATACGCGTATGGCGTTGCTCGGAATAACTATGCCCGATTAGATGCAACAGGCGGCGCAGGCGCAGGTACTGTTGCTCGCTGTTGTCATGTGACGGTATGCTACTTTGACTTATGGTCAGTAAAAGCATAGTAAAGTACATTATTCTCTCGTTAAAGCTTATTTACTGTTTGCTTTTGTGAACAATAAATTATAGCTGCAGCTATTTTATCTTAGTTAACACTTCATTCATCTCTGAGGTCCCGAGTACCATCACTTGCCGAGTCAAACTAGATACAAAAACTGACTTTTCTATATTGTCAAAAGGCCTAGATGTTTGTTGTAAGGATTTTCATACATCAAGTGATTTAGCTACTTACCTATTTGGCATGCAGAGCGATGTATGAGCTGTTGTCTGATATTTAAGTAAGTAGGTTTTTAATACTAACCTACTTAATAAAATATGGACACTGCACATCATTAAAAACTTTTTAATATCAAATTAAAAAATAAACAAGGTTTTTTAAGTCCTCCTCGTAAACAATATGGAAGGCATACAATATATAAGCTATATTAGTGTTGGTTCATCCATTCATTCCGTCTACAATGTTTGGAATGGGTTAAAGCAACACCACATGTAAATAAAACTCTCAAAATAAGTCAAGCCCTTGTTATGGTTGGCCGAGTCAAATGTTCGTAAAGTTCGTTATAGAGAGGGTTGAAACCTTAACTTATCCCCCCTTCAAGTTACCTTTTAAAAATGAACTATATTTAGCAGCGGAAGCGTGTAGTTTGGATAGGTATATGTCTGGAAACATTGAGGACAAACTTTTAAAAAAATTAACGTTTTAAAATTTTTGGTATTCTACCATTCTCCTGTCTATAGCAGATCGTCTGTAGAAAACTTACGTTTTATAAATTTACTGAAATGAGTTAATGAGTTGTTTATTGAATTTTGTAAAAGTCGGAAATGCTGTAACGTGAGTTTAAAAGAGAGTTTTTATAAAGGTATATTTGTTCAATATGGAGTAGGTACTATGGGCAACAGCGTCGCTTAACCAGTTTGCAACAAAATTCGTGTGCGCGCGTATCGCCCCTGCACGAACTAAACGTATGTGACAGCGGGCGCGGCGTGCAAGCGATTTTAACCTTAGCAGTGGTTAAGCGACGCTGTTGCCCATGGTACCTCAGGACATTTAATTCAGTAACTAAACTAGCTATCTAAGTACCGAATAGACAATAATATGTCTTCTAAGGTTGCTTGAGGAAGCACATATCAAAATGGCACTAAACTAAAGAAAAACCTTTTGTAAGTATCGCTATGAATCCTTATTATAAATCCGAAAGTAAGTTTGCTTGTTTGTTACGCCTTCACTAACAGTTGTTAGGGATACAGAGAAGGACATACTTAGGATTCACCCCGAAAGATTATTGTGGGATAGAAAAATAATTGTCCACGTAGACGAAGGCGTTCGCTAGTAAGCAAATAATTCAATAATTACCAACTGTATTTTGACCTTAAGTATATCATGAAATACGCAAATCTAGCTTCAGTTTGAAAACAAAGACATTCTCAAATAAGTTCATGTTCTGAAGGCAAGGGCCGTGTTTCACCGCGTACAGTTTTCAGTTCAGTGGGCGCCTGTGAAGCGGTCGCCGGCGCGGCAGCTGAAACTTTGCACTTCCTATATGAGTCTGACAGCCCCCGGGCTTTTTGATCTGACGTTGGTATATGCGATTGAAAGGCGCCTTTTGTTTGAATGTAATTGATACTTACGTAGATTTAGGGAAACATAAAACTGTGTTTACTTACGATACGAGTAATATGTTAACAGCAAAAAACTAATTTTGTGTTTGGGTCAAATATATGACTGTCTATGTTGTTTATAAAGTTACTCGAACGTTAGCTTTACTGATTGTTCAATTGTATAAGATCACATTAGAAGGGTACACGACACGGGAAGAAGGGGCTCATCGACGTTTAGCAAAATTTGAGAAAATGGCTGTTTAAAGTTGAATGGTTTATTTTTACTAAGACGATTTAACGAGAAATGGGCCTCTTTTAGTTTGTTTTGAATATGTAATGGTCGCTAGTTTGTTTTGAGTATCCCAATGCCATCGAATGCAATTGTTAGTTTGAAATGAACAATTAGCAAATATAAGAAAATTGCTAATTAAAGATTTTATTACTTACCTACACTATTTTTACTGAAACGATTTAACGAAAAATGGGCCCCTTTTAGTATGTTTTTAATATGCCATTTGAAAGACCCGTTTAAAGGCTATCGAATGCAATAGGGAATGTCCGAAAAAAATAAAATTGGCCGAATATATTTTTTATAGGTAGGAATAAGCTCCTTTAGTAATAGAAAAAAGTTTCAGAATTTTCGGTTGCGTAAAACTTAAAAAAAAATTAAAGTTTCTTCGCCTTCACAAATGTACAAAAGTAACAGCAGAATCACAGAATACATAATAGTACAGAATGGAAATTATACCTTTGCCACCACCTGCCACAACCATAACAGCATTAAAAAAAAGTTTTGACATTTTGAATTGAAACTTTTTTTTAATACTATGTTGTGTGGTTGTGACAAGTGGTGGCAAAGGTATAATTTTCATTTTGCTGTCACTTTCGTACATTTGTGAAGACGAAGAGACTTTATTTTTTTTTTAAAGTTTTACGCAACCAAAAATTCTGAAACTTTTTTCTATTACTTAGAGAGCTTATTCCTACCTATAAAAAAATATTCAGCCAATTAGATTTTTTTCGGACATTCCCTATTGTTAGTTCAAAAATGTCGATGAGCCCCTCTTACCGTGTGCCCTTCATTTGCTTACGACCATCTAAAACTATAACTGAAAAATATTAATGAAGTTAAACCACTGACATGAAAATTTTTTTTTATTTAACTGGACTGGCTGTCTGTATGATTTGACAGCTAAGTTTTTGTGCCTATTTGAAACGCCACTAGCGTGCGTCTAAAGAACTAATTTTGACGTACAATATGAAAATGGTTGCCGTGATGGTCTCTCCAGACTTCAAACTTTAGTACCATGTCCCTCACGCTGTGCTCACGCTACGTCCTACAGCGCCAAAATGGCGGAAATCAAATAGGCACAAAAACAGTTTGACATAAGCCTGTCCAGTGTAAATATATGCAGGTCAGTGAGTTAAACAAACACGCCGCCAGTAATGTGTCATAGACAAAGTAGAATGTAAAAATTAAATCTTTACAATAAAATTTCTTCACTCAAGTAATAAAAAAATACAATTCTACAAATAAATGTAAGATGAAAAACACACGACGAATTAAATCGATGTTTTTTTATTGTTTTATCGAATAGTGGAGGACACAACATACCTACCTAAGATTGTAATGTGTTTGTTGTAAAGGTGTTTTAATTTTAAGATTAAGTACTTATACACTCGTTAACAGTTCAAATCATATGTGAGGTATTTTCCTTACTAATTATTATTAGACTCTTGCGCAGGAAGTCACGTTAACATTCTACTTAACTAAATTATTTAACATTCCCACGCCATATCTATGAATATTATTACACTACTCCTTTGTATTTAGTTCTTTGAAAGAAAGCGGATGATATAAATTTTCAACTTACTTATAAGTAGGTAGGTACTTAAAGTGTTAGTACTTAAAAGTATCTAATTCTAAATATTGCTCTTGATCTCTCAATAAAAACAAATTGCAAAGATCGAAAGTTTAGTTTAGTTTACTTATATATAGGTACAGGCTGTCCCAAAAATTTGCCATACGAAGGCAAAGTAGGTAACTTAAATATAAATGAAGGTAGGAAATTTTACTGAAAGAATACTACATTTTGATTTTAAAAATAATTGGAACTGCAATTCAAAGATTTTTGAAATATAAGCTGCCTTAGCCAGGAATCGAAGCCATAAAAAAAACAATCTTTTATTTTTATGATACCGATCGAAAGAGTTACTCGTTAGACTTATTTTTTCTTAAAAAACACAGCATCTTAAACAAAAAGAAGACCATGAAATTTAATGTTAATTATTACGTACCTATTGTATGAATTTCTATGGTAAAGTAAGCGATTTTAAAAAAATCTTTGAATATTGTTCCAATTACATATTTTTAAAAACAAAATGAAGTCTTCTTGCAGTAAAATTTCCTATCTTCAATATTTAATATACTTTCCCTCCATGTGGCAAAGTTTAGGAATAGGAGGAGTACCTTGTACATACATTCTGTGATTTAGTGTCTTAATTTCACGGAATCGTAAACGCTACGGCTAATTCTAAATAGAATATGTTCTAAGAAATTATTATTCAAGCTGAAAAGATATTAAAAAAAACAAATACATATAATTTCCAACACAAACAAGATTTTTTCTGAATTGAAGAACTTTAAACAGTCTATACCGCCAAGATCCGCCATGATTCATAATATCAAAATCTTTTTCTCAGGCCACTGTCAGACGGCTCATAATAAATCATTCGATATGCCATAAATACGGTTTTTATGTCCTGTGAGACTAATTCATTGAAAACATAAGTAGGTCGACGCTTAAAACAGTGTAAACCGTTTATTAAGAAAAATGAATCGTTTTTATGAGAGAAAAGCGTCTGTCGATACCTTTATACAACTTTTACGAATTTTTCTTTTATGAAAGATGCGTGGTTGAAGAAATAAAAATATTTCTTATTTATATAAGTAGGTATACAGTGTGTCTCAAAACTTTGCCACACGGAGGAAAAGTACCTTTATTGAAAAAACTGAAACATTTTATTATTCAAAATAATTGGAACTGCAACTGCATACAAGAAGTATTAATTATAATTTAATAGTAGATTATACAACAAGTGAAAAAAGAGGGAATTTAGTTCGAGGGACTAAGTTGGATCCCGAGAGCAGCGAAGGATCCTAGAGTTGAATCCCGAGCGTAGCGAGGGATTCAAAAGTAGAATCCTGAGCGAAGCGAGGGATACAAAGGACCGAGATGAAATTTTTTTTTCACGAGTTGTGTAGGTACTCTACTTTTTACCATTGACTGCGAGAAAACAAATAGCAGTACTTATACCTATAGTATTTACAGATATTACATTTTTATTATTTAGATAGGTAATCAAAAATATTTAAACATTAGAAAATAGTGAAACTAGAAATTTTCGGATGATATAAAACAACCACGCTAAGAGGGAAATTACATGATCGGTCTGGAATCAGTCCATTTCATCAGTTTAGACTTTGAATTTTTACAGTCTGAAGATCGTACCAGACTGATGGAATGTACGGATGCAAATGCATGACTGAACATCTAATCTCCGTATATTATTATTATAGAAAAGAACCCAAAGGTAAGACACTAAAAAGAACCTAATTAATTTGGCGGGATATTTTTTAGAAAATAACCCAAAGATAAGACACTAAAAATAATCTAAATAAAATTGGCGGGAGGCTTTATTTATGGAAATAGCTCCATACTTTCAGAACGTTTTATTTTATTTGTACATAATTCATACGATGCGCGCTTGTTCCAAATTCAAAATATTTTTATTCACTCGGTGAATAAAACAGCGTTTTATTCACTCTTATCGTTGAATTAAACGCACTTTTTCGAGTGGCGATGGTAAAAATGTTATTTCAGTCTTCATTTTGTTTAAGATGCTGTGTTATTAGAGAAAAAGTATCCTAATGAGTATCAATCGGTATCGTAAAAATAAAAAGATTGTTTTTCTTTTCAATTTGATGGGTTCGATTCCCGGTCAATGCAGTCAAGGCAGATTTTTCAAAAATATTTGAAAGCAGTTCCAATTATTTTTAAGAACAAAACAAAGTCTTCTTTCAATAAAATTTCCTATCTTCAATATTTATATACTTTCCCTCCATGTGGCAAGGTTTTGGGACACCTATATATATTAAAGTTAAAGTCGTCGGTTTTTTTTTTATGTATGTTTTACCATAACTTCGTCAGTTGTTAACCGATTAATACAATTCTTTTTTTATCTTAAAGAACATAGTTTGTGTGTGGTCCCATAAAAAAATTACAGAGATCTGGCTGGTAGTTTTTTCATAATCCTGAAAAATGTCAATTATTTAGCTTGCCATCACACGTGGTTTTACGGATTTTCGAACATAACATCTTTGTTGATGTACCGATTTAGATGATTATTTTTTTGTTTGAAAGGGTATACTTCAAGAGTGGTAACATTTTAATTTCATCGGTATTGGACTTTGAACTTCGAAGATACACAAGGGAACTCCTCAAATTCAAATAGTATATGTAAAGTGATTTGGATTTTGGTAGGTTTATGACAATCCAAAACAAACCAAACCATGGTCTGCTATGCAAGGTTCTGGACTAGACTTGGACTACGAAGACACAACGGAACTCCTCAAAAACAAGAATAAAATCTGGCTTCTTAAGATTTGCTAAGAAATATTTGTAAAAGCAACCTAACTAAATTTTAATCTCTAGCGTGATTGACCGGTATAAATTGCAGTTAAATTGAAACAATTAAAAAGCCATCTCTACTACTCACCGATGCGATGTTCAAAAGAAAATTAATTTTTGTTTCTTTGAAAAGGAAAGTTGTCATTTGTAAGTTTATTTAAGAAAGTAATTTTCCAATACAAAACCAAAACAAACAACGATATAAATCATTCTAATCGATAACAAGACAAGGGGTCGTAACTTGAACAATAGAACTATCGGTCGTAGCTCGTAGCACGAAGTTACTACGTATCTTATCTACTGGTTTGTTCAATTCTCAACTCTATTTAAAACTATAGTAAGCATATATTATGCCATTGCATGATTACATGTCTGATAAGGTATAATTTTTACATTGAAAATTATTTGTTTAATTTCTATAAATCACAATACTATATTTAAAGGGGTATCTTCCATCATTATACATACTTTTTAAAGACCAAAGTTATTTCTCTTCAAAACTATTATTCTGATTGTTTAAATAACCCTTAAAAATGATTAAGTCATGAAATAGTCTAAAGTATTAAGAACCATGTAATCCCGTAACTAATATGGTCGCTACAACTCCACGAACAAGCTTCCGGCTTTATGCCAATTTTCTGAATGGACGCTTCCGTACAAGTTACGGAGTACCTACAGACGTCACTATACTAGACAGAAACTGCACATGTACATATTTGCAGAAGCACGGATGGCATAAAGCTCGACATGACAATGTGTCGGTTAGGTAAATGCCTCGATCTGTGGGAGCGATCTTCTACCGAGAACAGAATAATTCTAGGCGTCACATTTATATTCTAGATGCGACTACATTACGGGGGCTACTTCGATGCATGTAAATTATGCTATGTTTATTCAGCTATACACGCCGACCTGCATAAATAATGCGTGCTCAACAGACAATGTAAATGCACCTTTGGTTTGGTTGTAAACTTTACTTTTTACAGCATAAGGAAGAAGATCCTTTACACAACATAGTTTTGACTGTAAATTAATTCGGTAATGAAGTACACCAGTGTCTCTTTGACATTGATTTTGGACAGGTTTGGACATCTTTAAATTACAAAGTGTGACGCAGATGTAAGTTAGACCGAGACGCTGGAATTGACAATGAATAACACGTTTAATTATTGAGTACCTATACTTAATGTATGTTTTTCATACATTGACATTGACTAATGACGAAATAAGTCTAATTCTAATGATTTGAAAATATCTATATTGACTAATGTGATGGTTATGTCATATAACATTATTAGCACCTTTACTGTAACTATTTTAAAGGATTAAAGGTAATTAACCAGTCATTTAAGTAAATAAGTAATAAAAAGCATGAAGGTACATTAACTGAAACATTTCTATGTGAGAGAGATAAGTTTACTTAAATTGTTTTAAAGTTTGAAAATAAATTGGTTACTCTTATTTTTTTTAACTCGAAAATGAGACACAATGGAGATATTTAATTGTTGTCCGGCTAGCAGTAGTCGCCTGGGATTTCTTGAATTAAATAAGAACTTAAAAACTTAACATACTTAATGAAACAAATGACTGACAAGACAACACAGACACACAAAAAAGTACTTGCAAAAAACAAATCTTTTGTTTCAGAACTAGAAGCTTAAGAAAACTTACTCGTATCCACCGTCTCCACCAGTTCGTCCTTCATGGCGAAACAATAATTCTCCACTAACTTGCGAATTAACCGTCCAACATTGCACAGAACTGCACTGGAAAGCACTAAGCGAACGAGAGTCCCGCGACTACGGCGAGGAGTGTCGGCGGGCGCGCGATCCGGCGCGGTAGGACCACTCACTGGCGTCAGGCAGCGCCCGCGCACGCACTTCGCATACTAAAACAACGTCGCGACAATAATCGCACTGTCGCACGGTGGGCTGAAATTCGGCTTTCATAGACTTAGGGATTTCAATTTGCAAGTGCCGGATTTTTTGTCGGATATTGCTTCTATAAGTTGTTACTATATACAAAAATGACACCTGAGTCAATTCTGCATAACAACGAAGGAATAATATTTTTTTACGAAAAATTTGTATGAAGCTAGTATGAAAAATCCGATTATTTCCAAAACGGCAAAGAAAACCGTAATATCCTTACAGGTGGTTATAGTACTAACTATTTATGATTTTTTTACATACTCCATATATCGGTTACAACTGCCGATTTTTTTTAAAAATCATCGAAATATTTAATTTATTTTCTCATATGAAACGGTTCCTTTTAGTGTCTAAGTTAAGTAACAGAGACTTTTAATAACACGTAACATAAAATAGCATCACGCAGATATCCCCGAAAAAGTAGGCAGAGGTTTATAGTACACCCACACTTCGACAGCTTTGTTTGAGCTAGTTATTTATCAACACAAAACAAGTAATTTGATGACCATGTATTGTAATAATATTGTAATAAAAATAATAATAAACTTTGCATAAAATTAAAATACCAAATAACAATTGTAATTACAATAATAATCTTCTAATGATACTGAATAGGCGATTAAATTATTTGAAATATCGCGTAACTATGGACTACATTCAACTTTTATGTAAGGTATTTTTAAGTTGATTAGTTATGATATGAGTTCTAAAAAATGATTTCGACGATTATGAATTTTCATTAGCACATCTTTTAAAACTCTAAAATATTATAAGAGCTAAAATTTTGTTTATAATTTAGTTTTATCACCATTGTTTAACAGCTAACACTTAATTTTTTCTCTGCGACTATAAAATCCTAAAATGGAAAGTTTAATTACTAATTTAGACTTGTTTATTCTTTTAAAAAGTGAGAAATGAAGTACATTTAATTATGAAGTATTGTTTGATGCAGTTGTATCCCGCCTAGGACATTCTCTTTCTGCTGAAGATCGAGTAACTCTCAAAGAATTTTGTTGGAGATTCACGCGAGCTGCTTTTCAAAGATGGCAGAAATCCAACCGATTCATTGATAATTTTAGAAGACTGTACGAAAATTGGTTGCAAGCAAATATTGATTGGCCAAATTGTGTACAAACTTTAGTTAATCAAGAAACAACTGTTGAAGAGATACCAAGAGCACACTCAGTCTCTTCAGAACCGTCAACATCATCATCCGTTGGAGCAATGATATCATCGTCCGTAGGAACAATGACAAAAAGGTCCCGAAAACCATTCAAAGATCTGGGAAACAAACAGAAAAAGAGAATATGTAATGAGCATGAAGGGGAAGATTCCATTGAATTGGCATCTGCCGCTGCGGCACGTTTAAAAGAAGAAGGACATGAAAATATAGCATCTGTGATCAAATATTGCTGAAAAATCCTGAGGCAGCCGTTTGCGAAACCAGTGAAAACTGTAAATTTTACTCCAGAAAAAGCGCTTGGATTGCTTCTTTCACTAAAACTGTCAAAGTGGCAATATATCACGTTCGAGAAGCAGCCATTCGGGAAAGTGGTAAGAATATTTATCCATCCTATTTATAAAGTGCAACAAATTAAGCTTGTTTGTTATCCTCCGAAGCAATCAGTGTCAGTAACAGATTCAAGGGCTAAGTTTAGACTTCAAGCTTTACTCGATATCACGGTGATGAGGATCCTTCAAAATCTTTCTGTCAATGTGCAAAATAAGCAGCTTACGTTGATATCAAAGTGGGAATTTGATGGTGCTTCCAATCAAAGCCGATACAAGCAGAAAATGCAGTGTGAGCAAGATGATTCAAGCATTTTCATGACCTCCTTGGTGCCACTAACACTGACTGATGGAGATAATACTTTATGGACGAACCCAAAACCATGCTCAGCTTTATATTTGTGAAGGAGAGCGAAGCAGTCGTCATTGATCACAAAAGACAAATGGATAATGAAATTAAAGCTCTAGTCCCAACAGAGTGCAGTAATAGTAACAGGGTGACTCATCAACTAATGATGACAATGATCGACGCTAAAGTATGCACGTACCTTTCTGAAGCCAGATCAAATGCATCGTGCTACCTGTGCTTAGCAAAACCAACAGAAATGAACCGTTTAGATGCTGTAACATCAAAGAATGTGTCTTCTGACATTTACGAATTTAACTTGTCATCCCTACACGCCCGTATAAATTGCATGGAATGTCTGTTGCACATTGCATACAGGCTCGACTTCAAACGAGCAGAAATGACCACAAAGAAATGTTGCAAACAAGAAAAAAATGCATACAAGATAAATTTCAGGATGAGCGCAATCTGTTGATTGATATAGTGAAACAAGGCTCGGGTACTACCAATGATGGGAATACCGCAAGAAAGTTTTTCGAGTTTCCCAGTAAAACTGCAGCTATTACTGGATTGGATGAAGAGTTAATTAAAAGATTTGCTGTGATTTTGCAAGCAGTAACATCTGGTGAGAAGATCGACGTAATCAAATTTAAGATTATACCCGCAAAACAGCAGAAATGTACGTGGAATTATACGAATGGTACTACATGTCGTCAACGGTACATACATTATTGATACATGGGGCTGACATAATCGAGAAAAATGATATTGTGCCGATTGGGACTCTTTCAGAAGAAGCATCAGAGTCTCGAAACAAAGATTTTAGGAGGTTCCGGGAACATCATTCGCGAAAAAGGAGTAGGCTAGATTCTAATCAGGATATTCTTAATATGCTTGTAGTTTCATCAGACCCTTTTCTAAGTGCACAAAGGCCTAAGTTAGATGCCAAGAAAAAGCAGAACTTTTTTGCTGAAACTCTCGATTTAATTCAGTTTCAGGAAACTGAGTTCGAGTTTTTAGATATATCAAATCTAGATTCTGATTCAGAATTGGAGACCGATAACGAGAGCGATAAGGAAAATTTATATTATTTAATGTTTTTTCATGTTGTTTTGTTATTAATGTTAGTTATAGTACCAATATTTATTGTTATCATTTCCATAAATTATTTTGTAAAATATTTTGTATTATTGTATAGTAATTAAATAACATCTTTGTAACCTCTTTTTTTTTAATTTTTAACCGCATTTTGTATATCTTTATTGTTTTATATACACTCAATATTTAAGTAAATAATATTCTTCATATCGAGACACTAAAAGGAACCATTTCATATGAGAAAAGAAATTAAATATTTCGATGATTTTTTAAAAAAAATCGGCACTTGTAACCGATATATGGAGTATGTCAAAAAATCATAAATAGTTAGTACTATAACCACCTGTAAGGATATTACGGTTTTCTTTGCCGTTTTGGAAATAATCAGATTTTTCATACTAGCTTCATACAAATTTTTCGTAAAAAAATATTATTCCTTCGTTTTTATGCAGAATTGACTCAGGTGTCATTTTTGTACATAGTAACAGCTTATAGAAGCAATATCAGACAAAAAATCTGGCACTTGCAAATTGAAATCCCTAAGTCTATGAAAGCCGAATTTCAGCCCACTGTGTGTCGTGCCGTCGCCATCCCCGACGCCTAATCTCCGCAAACACATTTGGGCCCTCGTGTAAATATTCCCGATGCGTTATCGATCGCCAAATAAGAGGTTGTAAACACTAGACACGTCCACAATGTATTCTACCCGCGATCTTAGATACGTTTAATCGGCGAAACATTACGGTTCGTGAAAATTGATAAGCTTTTTGATAGTTCTATTGGCTTGGCGATAACCTTCGGCGCAGCACGTGGCTTTTTTATACTCTTAAAAAAACATTGATATAAGCGTTGACGGGTGCCTATTAAGATAATGTTGCTTTGAATTTTGTAATAATGGGTTTTATTGCATTGTTTGAGATAGGAATTCTCCGAATTGAACCAATAGATGAAACGCAATCAAAGAGGCCGCGTTTGGCTGCAGTCCCCGATACCGCTGCGTGCGTCTGCAGGGTAAAGGTCGATAGTGCAACGTTCCCGTATCGGTCCCACGTCTTGGTTGAGTTGTTTATTGTCATTCATCATTACTGATTTCACTTCCACGTCCATTTGTTTCCTAATAATAGAAGTTTAGTGCGAGAGTTTCCTTTAGATAAAGCTTGAGAAAACAAACACAATAGTAAACAATGTCCTTTAAATATTATACTTACCTACATACATGTATCTCTAAATTATTTGCTATGAACATGTACCGATAGAGATAAAAACAAATATATTTACTTTGACTTCAAACTACTATTTGATTTGAAAAATTGTGTTTTTTGTTCAATTTAATGTTACAAAAATATTTTATCTAATTTATAGCCATGAAATAGTTTTGAAGTTTCTACTATTTTTAGAGAAAAAACATATTGACTCAATGAGTTTTTCCTTCCATTCCAATTTATTGAAATCGGATAAACATAGTTTAATATGACATATTCAAACCTCCAATTTTTTTCATGCTAGATCAGTCTTGTCATTATATGTAACCAAAAAAATATGTATCATGTTTTAATTCTTTCATAATATGAAAAAGCCCGCCCGGTAACGATCAATTGCGATTGTCAATTTTTTCGTCAATGCCATTGTTGGAGAAATAGACTTTCGCATCAATAAGCGACAATGACGTAAAAATTGACAATCGCAAATGAACGTTAGAGTAGCGCTAAAGAATTTTATACCTTTATTCCGTTTTATACATTTTTACCAAAAGAACTTTATTAAAAAACCATATAATTAAACTTTAGGTTTAAAACTCACCTTTAAAAGTAAAGTTCTTTGGTTTTCTCCGTTTAACTTCTTCATCTCTCTGCGAGAATCTCGGCGGGGGCATCTTTGGCACTTCGCTTGGCACAGCGGTGACTTCTCCCCCTCCAGCCCCCCCGGTGGCCAGGTACCCCCCCACCGAGTGCCGGCGGCGCCCTTGCAGGGGGATCGTGTAGAACACCTCTTCGCGTTCTTGAGGACCCTCCGACGTCACCACTGTTGCACTAATTTTGCCTTTCCTGTGAAACAACTGCGATGATCAACTTGTATCGAGGATAGGATCTTACCTATTGTTTCAAAATTGGTTATCTACTAAATCACAGCTAAAATTATTACTTTATGCACTGTGTGTTTGAATACTCTCACCTTGATTTTTTTAAACAATGGTAAATATTTCTGTTGTTGAAGCCATCATAAACATAGGTAGGTACATAAGTAATAATAAATTAGCGTGATTTGGTTTATAGTTTTTTCACATCAAAACTTAACATTTTGTGAGTTGTGTTGTGTGATAATTGTCATATTAGTCCTTATTAATTTTTAGGATTTGATAAAGTTTCTTATCTTACTTGATACGTGGAGCGGTGAAAGTATGCCGCATGTCGCGAGGAGCACAATCTCCAGGCCTTGGTTGTCCTTTCAAGAACGCCTCCGCTTGCTCAGGCTCTCGCGCCGATAGGGATCTGAGTAGAGCTCTGAACTCTTTCCTCCGAGGGCTCTCGGGATCGCGCCTCCGTGGAGAACCCAGCGGCCTGATCGCATCATGCCAAAAGCGGCTTGGGGCCGATCGGGAACATTGCTCTGATGGCTGCGATTCCGCGCTGACCGGGACATTCTTTTCCGGCAACGCGAAGTAAGACGGATTATCTGGAAGAAAACGTTAATTTGAAATCACGATTGATGGTCAACATGTCCGGACGTTCAGTCAGTGTGAACTGTGAAGACAAATGATCGTTTACCGAGAATCATGGCGGTAGGGCGAACGGCTCTGTGTGCCTCGCGGGAATTATTCAATAACGCCAATGAACTAACGGCTCTCTATATTGCGTCCAGTGCGGGTCGAGTGCAACCTACTTTTGGAAGCCGGAAAATACGAATTGAAGGCAATCGTCTAGCCCGCCCTAGCGAGATACGATAGGCGGGAAACAACGGGGGCCAGTACGATTACTAAAGAGTCGCCACAATGACATAATACTCGGGAATTTAGGACGAACACATTAACACCTTGTTTTATGAATTTAATAAGAACCTTTAAAGCCATAGGAAACGGTAAAGTTGTTTGCCTTAAACCGAATAAGCATTAATAAGAGAGTCATAAAAAATAAAAAGTTATTTTTTGGTTTCTGATCAATTTTTTTAATACATCAGCAGTAGGAAAAGTTATGCCAAAAAGGACTTCATAATAAAAATGCGTCTAATCCTTACTTCCTTACTAATATTATAAATGCGAAAGTCCGTTTGTTTGTTTGTTACGCCTTCACCTGAACCGATCATCATGAAATTTTGCATACACGTTCTCAAGGGTACAGAAAAGGACATAGGGTACCTTCCATCCCGAAAAAAAGTATTGTTCCCGAGGGATAGCAAAAAATCTTTCCACTCAGACGAAGTCGCGGGCAGCCGCTAGTTTATCATATTTCTCATGAAGGCCATATTAAATTGCCATACACCACTTAAAATACCCGCTAGGATATGGAAAAAAAAAGTTTTTTGTTCAATTTCCGAAACCCGCATATGCTGAACATTTAGGGGTCGAGGGCGGGATAAAAGCCGTATTCCTGGGAACATGTGGTCGAACATAAAAACAACTAGCACACAATAGGACAAGCAAAGTACCTACTCAGAGCTGTTTGGAACTATTATAGTACAGTAATAGTCTCGATGATGTATTTGACAGTAATTAATTAACCATTAAGTACACACACGTGCTAAATCGAAATTTGGGATTGTTATTTGCGTGCTAACACACAAGCAGATTTATTTTTGATTTGGATGGTCATTATCTGTAATTTTATACAAACTTTCACGCAAACACATAATAATAGGTATATATATCAATCATTTTAATTTATTCCATATTTTTCAATAGAAAAAAAAACAATTCAATACATTTAATTAATCGCCTTACTAATATTAAAAATGCGAAAGTCCGTTTGTTTCTTTGTTTGTTTTGTTTGTTACGCCTTAATGTCTTAACTACTGAACCGATCATCATGAAATTTTACATATAGGTACTCTACGTTATCAGGGGTACAGAGAAGGATATAGGGTACCTTTCATCCCGAAAAAAGTATTGTTCCCGAGGGATAGCAATAAACTTTCCAAGCATATGATGTCGCGGGCAGCCGCTAGTATAATACTATTCAGACACAAACTTGTCAAAAAACTTTGGCCAAAATGTCTCCCTATACCTATAAAATGGTGAACCTTACTTCAAAGTTTTAAGTAATGGCGTGTATCTACTACCTTTTGTTATCAAATAAGTTTTCGAATCGTTGGTTGGCTTAGCGGTTGTTGGACTAAAAATACTTATATAATAACTAATGTATAAGATTATCTATTCCTCTTGCTTTACCCTTTAAATAGCGGCGCTAATTCTACAATAATTAGGGCAAGAACACATGTTACATAGTACGATCAATTTAAAGCATCCGTTGTATGATGAATCAGTAAAAAATTCTTGGAAAATTTGTAAAATGTGGCCCGCTTTGCTTTTGGGAATAATAAAGACAGAATTGTTTGGGTAAATGACTAATTCGTCTGTCATTTTAAATTAAATTATGCTTATCGCACTCTTTGTACTTACATAGGTACTCGTATTGTTTGTACTTATCAGTTATTCAGAGACAGATAGTATTATTCCTTTGAAGTATACCTAATTAATTATTCATCATCATCATCAGCCTATCATCGTCCATGTTCAGCAACATAAGCCTAGAAATTAATTATTGGACTATACTATACAGAGTGTTTCATAATAACCCGTAAATATTTTTTGTTTTTTTTTTATTTGTATGGAAAACTGCACTATGACAACTCTAGACGAAAACAAACAATTGTTTTCGATAATCAATCCCATTAAAACAAACCACAATTTAGGTCTAGGGTTGCCACTACACGGTTTATCATGACAAGAAAAGTAAAACAATAAAGTAACGGTTTTCAGGGTTTTTGTATGCATGTGCCCTTTCTACCATATTCGGCTCTAGGGATTTTTGGAACACGTTGTATGTACTTAAGTATTTTAGTTCCTAACTGTTGATATTAGTGAGATAGTAAGTTAAATGATAGTTAAATCTAATCTCAAGCTATACTCGTTTGTGTTGCTCACAGCGGAAAACGGTTTTAGCATTTTTCTTTTAAATAAAATAATAAAATATTTTATATCGTACCTATTAGTTAAATTTCATACGTATTTAACTTTATTGCTGAAGAAAAGGCAAATATTTTATAGAAATCGAATTCTTTTTTGTTCATTCAAGGGTTAAATAAAAATAATTTGTTTTAAACTCTAGACAAAGTTGCAGCTTGCATCCTTACTTAATATTATAAATGCGAAAGTCCGTTTGTTTCTTTGTTTGTTACGCCTTCACGTCCTAACTACTGAACCGATTCTCATGAAATTTGGCATACACGTTGTCAAGGGCACAGAGAAGGGCATAGGGTACCTTTCATCCAGAAAAAAAGTAAAGTTCCCGAGGGATAGCAAAAAACCTTTCCACGCAGACGAAGTCGCGGGCGGCAGCTAGTTGTTTATAATTATTTAAAACTAGTGGCCGCCCGCGACTTCGTCCGCGTGAAAAGGTTTTTTTGCTATCCCTCGGGAACAATACTTTTTTTCGGGATGAAAAGTACCCTATGTCCTTCTCTGTACCCCTGACAACGTGTATGCAAAATTTCATGATGATCGGTTCAGTAGTTAAGACGTGAAGACGTAACAAACAAACAAACAAACAAACAAACAAACGGACTTTTGCATTTATAATATTAGTAAGGATTTATTCTGATCTGAATACAAAAATATAGAAATAAATAGAGAAATGTTTTTTTTTATTTCATTTTCTGAATACAAAAACACGGGGAATGGGTAGATGAATAATAAATATAAAGTTGATATGAAGCTTTTTTCTCAATATCATTGCGTTGCCTTGCCAGTTATTTTGGTTAGTTACCGATTTTATTGTGGTTTGGCGTCCAACTAATTACGCATTAGACTGCTACGGCAGTCTTGATCCATAAATATTTACATGCATACATAATAATAGATCCAGTTAACATAACGGCATACATTTGTGTATTCATGTAGCTTTATATGGTTAAAAAGCCACGGGATCTAATTGGTCAATCTTTGCTTGCATTTACATACAAAAAAGGAATATGCGCAGTCGTGTAGATTTTAAGAACGTAGGTACATAATTTTCTGGTATGATTAAAAAACAAGGAAGAAAGTGAGAGTGATTCAATTTACTTAAATCTTGTCTAGGTACTAATAGATTATATTTTTAAGATTTCATTTTTGTTATATTTACTAGTTAGCACAATCTTATAAAAATGTTAAAAAGAGTTTAGGCGGAGCGGGGCAGCGGTTGATTGTTTTTGTTTTTTTAACTCAAAAAATTTTTGAGCATCATCTATCTCTAAAATCAATTAACATAATCCTAGTAAAAATTTACTCACTTGTAGCACGGAGGCAATAGTCAAATTGGGGTCCCATTTTAGATCACCAACACACTAAGCACGACACATCCCGTCGACCGCGCGTCGGGTTCTGGCGGCGGCTGGTCGCTGCGCCGGCGCAGGTGGCGGCGAGCACACGTGCGAGCTTTCATGAGGAAGCAGAGCTTTAGCACGCGCGAGCAGGAAGCTCCCGAAATCTCCAAACTCTAAATCCCGACCTTAAATCCTGCATCTTAAAGTCTATAACAACCCAGATTTATTTTCAGTACATAGGTACCTCCGCATCCGTTTTGGTAGCGCGCTAGGCGGCTAGGCGCTATGTTTGTAAATAAACACCGTACACTGTTGATGTTTACTGACATTCATTCATATTCATGGCTTGTTCAGTTTTGCGGTACGGTTCACTATGAAAGTTCATACGCATAGGGACCCAAATTTGTAGTTAAATCGTGGCAAAAACAAATGAATAACTACAGAGGTTCCGTTACCACAAAGTACACAAAATTATTACACTATCGTTTAAAAAGTACAAAAACCCAAATATTTTTTTATATAATATAGGTAAAATGTGTCAGAAGTGTCAAAAGTCACCTCGTACACAAAATAAAAACAAAAAAAAAGCTAATAAAAGTCTGCTTGCAATGGCGCATGACAACATATTACATTTCCAATCTGAGCCGCAGTATTAAAAAATGAGAATTCTGTGACGCCCGTGGGTGGTATTTGGGAAACACTCGCTTCGTTAGTCATAGCTTGTTTGTAAATTTATATTTATAACATCTAATTTTCTTTATAAGTACGGAGAAAATTAAGAAGCAACCGAATCATTTTCCGCTGCGTCATGTAGGTAGGGTATGTAGCTCCTTATTTATCAAGCATTTTCTTTAGCAAGATTTTGTCTTGTTAAAGATATACAACGTCTATTGACGAAAGTTTGAATTATAGATAGAGGATAGACATTCTGTTTCAGACACCCTAATTAATAAAGAAAATGCAGAAAAAATCAAACATAAGTAGTTAAGTACCTAAAATAAATAACTTTCCACCTTTAAGCTTTTCGTTGAAGTCTTTTCAGAAAAACCAAGTGTTCGAATAAAACTTTATGTACCTATCTTAATATATAAAATCGTAAACTGAATGACTGAATGACTGACTGACTGACTGACTGACTGACTGACTGATCTATCAACGCACAGCCCAAACCGCTGGACCTAGAGACTTGAAATTTTGCACACAGGTACCTTATACAGTGTAGGCATCCACTAAGGAAGGATTTTTGAAAATTCTATCCCTAAGGGGATGAAATAAGGGATGAAAGTTTGTTTGAAAGTCCCTCAGTTTTGAAGCTAGGATCGTCAAATTTTGTGTTTAGGCTGACGATTGAAAATTAATAAATACGGGTCTCAATGTTTTTCAAAATTCTACCCCCGAAGGGGTCAAAAGGGGGATGAAGTTGTGTAATGAAGAAAATCCTTTATTTTCGAAGTCAAAATTGCTAAATATATGATTTAGGCTTATGGATGGAAATCTGACGCAACGTTTATTGTTATTGTTAGTATTTCAACCCCTACGGTGATAAAATGGGGGTGAAAAGGGGTAAATAAACCTAAAAATAGATATGGATGTCGTTATTGGGGTTTTCTGGGACGAAGATTGCAAAAATGACATTTATTTTGAAGTCCAACACGGTGCACATGATTTGACCCCTCAAGGGGTGAAAATGGGGTTCAAATTTTGTATGGAAAAATAATATTAAATGGATATTACAACTTTAAACTTCGTAGGAGCACGTCTAAAAATAAATAAGCAAACATATATTTTGTGATTTTGAAAATAAACCCTTTAGGGGGTAAATGGGGTGAGTAAACCTAAAAATAGATACGGATGTCGTTATTGGGGTTTTCTGGGATGACGATTGCAAAAATGACATTTATTTTGAAGTCCAACACGGTGGACATGATTTAACCCTCAAGGGATGAAAATGGGGTTCAAATTTTGTATGGATAGAAATATTAAATGGCCATTACAACTTTAAACTTCGTAGGAGCACATCTAAAAATAAATAAGCAAACATATATTTTGTGATTTTGAAAATCAACCCCTTAGGGGGTAAATGGGGTGAATAAACATGAAAATCGATGTGGTCGTTCTTGAGGTTTTATGGGATAGTGATTACGAAAATGACATTTATTTTGAAGTCCAACACGGTGGACATGATTTAACCCCTAAAGGGGTGAAAATGAGGTTCAAATGTATGGAAAAAGAATATAAAATAGACATTACAACTTTAAAATTCGTAGGAGCATGTCTAAAAATAAATAGGCAAACACATATTGTGTTATTTTGAAAATTATCCCTTAGGGTGTAAATGGGGTAAGTAAACATGAAAATCAATGTGGATGTCGTTCTTGAGGTTTCATGGGATGGTGATTGCGAAAATGACATTTATTTTGAAGTCCAACACGGTGGACATGACACATCATGGACCTGTACCTGGACATGCACATCCAGGTAACGGGAACGAGAACAGGCACGGGCACGGGCACAGGAACAGGAACGGGAACAGGACGAGAACGGGACGGGAACGGAACGGGCTGGAACGGAAACGGAACGGGAAGGGAACGGGAATGAAACGGGAACGGAAAGAGAACGGAATGGGAACGGGAACGAAACGGGAATGGAACGGGAAAGAGAAAGGGACAGGAACGGGACGGGAACGGTACTGGGAAAAGGAACGGAAGGAGTACGGGACGGGAACGGGACGTGAACGGGAACGAATTGGGAATGGAAAGGGATGGAACGGAATGGGAATGGAACGGGAACGAAACGGGAACGAAACGGGAACGAAACGGGAACGATACAGGAACGGAATGGGAACGAAAACGGGACGGGAACTAAGGGGAAAGGATCGGGAACGGAACGGAACGGGAACGGAACCGGACGGGAACGGGAATGGGACGGGGCGGGCACGGGAATAGAAACCGGAAAGGGACCGGGAACGGGGACGGGACGGGGACGTGGACGAGGACGGGGACGGGGACGGAACGGGACGGGACGGGAACGGGAACAAGAACGGAATGGGAACGGAACGGGAATGAAACGGGAACGTATCGGGAATGAATTGGGAATGGAACGGGACGAGAACGGTACGGGAACGGGAACGAGAACGGAAGGGATACGAGAACGGGACAGGAAAGGGACGGGAACGGACGGGAACAGAACGGGAACGGGAACCGGAACCGGAAACGTAAAAATGACTGGTCAGATCCTGGTTGAAGGTTCTCTAAGGATTTTCTCTAACATCCACGCGGACGAAGTCGCGGGCAGAAGCTAGTTAATACTAAGAGCCGATTTCACCATTGACTTTAAACGCGATTAGATTACTTTTGAAAGTGATTGATTCCCATTTATTCCAAATCAATTTTACCACCTCATAGATATAATTGGTACAAAATTTTACAAGGCATTGTTTTTATTATAATTGTACATTTTTGTAACAAATTTTATTTCGTTTTTATGACACAGTGACAGCTCGTTTAGTGAAATTAATTCGCTTTTTAAATTAATATGAATTATTTCTTTTGCAAGTCAGTGAGTAGTTATATAGTCGCATCGTATTAACCACAGTACTTATATCATTAATTTCTCTATTACCAAGTAACGTTTTATCTCCCAAACCATATCCCATCAAATCAAAACTCAAAACTGCCGTCTCGAACATGAAACTCTCAGTTAGTGGAAGTAAAAAAACTAAGCCAGATGTTGGGGTCGCCTGTTTATGCATCTGTAACAAAGCGTACTTTTGTGCGATCTGGATCCACAAAGGGCAGTGAATGTCAAGATAGTCCGACCATTGAGACAAGCTTGGGACAAGCTAACTCGAAAAAAATATTCTAAATTAGCAAGCTTTTGTTTTATGAAAGCTGAATGGAAAAAGAGACCCTAATTGTTTTATCTAATTAGCGAGGTACGTTTTTGAGATGTTTTGTTCTTATTTTTTGGCATTCTTCATCATAAGACTTATTATTTAACATTTTTATGATATAAATAAACGACAAATATGTACCTAGTCCTAGATAATACTTATGCATTTAAATTTAGCCCTTACGAAAATTTTGACTCAGTGAAATATTTGTTAGTTATAAATAGGCAATAACTAAATTAAATGTGTGGACTGAAACTTAAGAAAATCTTAATTTCACTCAATAGTAAATAAATTGTATTAAATACAAAAAAAAATATTCAGTTTCATAATTCAAGAAGTATGTACCTAGTTTTGGTATTTCAGTAGGTAACCTAAATATTCTTAAAGCTGTTATTGATAATGATAAACAAACATTAAACTTAAACCATCGATACTTAAAGCTTAAACCCTCTTAAACCTTATCGTTCATTAAGCAAGTACGTATCAGTGCACCATAAATGTCAGATCTAATCTGAGAAAGCTTTTCAAGTGACCTATGATATTTTTATGAGGCATCGATAAAAATATCAAGTCATTACAGAGAAAAGCTCGATTTATTTCGAGCTTGACAATATATTGCGTTTCTGATATAACGTTACAGAAAAGAATTAACTTGTTTGTTAAGTAACGAGCTCACGTGTAGTTTGTTAGCGAATGAGGGTCTAAAAATAACAAGTTAAAAAAAAATCAGGAAGCTTTATTTATATCAAACAGTTGTCCTCAAATTATCACTTGAAAATTATAGGAATGTTTTAATTCTAAACATGTAACCACAAAAACACAGCAGTTTACTTGCACTTTCTTAAACAAACACTGACTAAAGCTCATATAATAAAGCACGCAAAGCACCGCATCTTTCGTTTTAGCTCGGTCGTGTCGTGTCTCAATTTTCCAAAAAGATGGCTGCTGTCGCGTCTTTCGTTTTGTGGTTTCAGTTGGTGTCTCAATTTGCCGTAAGTCCAAGTGAGTAAGTCAATAATGTTAAAAGAAACAACCTGAGGTCAACCTCCGTGCAGAATTCGCGGAATGCTCGCGGTTTATTTTAGCATTCACCGCGCTGCGCTGATTAAAATCCCTCGTTAGTCAGATAGTCGTTTGTTTTATTCTGCTAACTGTGTATGGAGGTAACACGTGCGAACACTTTCCAGATATGAGAGTGATAATTAATTTTATATTCTACATCAGTAGATTTACATCTACTTCATGAAGGTAGACAAACGTAGCTCTATTGATTAACTTATCTGTTTCTTTTAATAATTTTGATTTAAGTACCTAGTTTTATTTTATAAATTGCAGTGTTCTTAAGACTGTATATCCGCATTTATCTAAAGAATAAAAGAATTACTATTGATGTAAACTTTAGTTTTAAGAAGCAAAATTCTTAAATGGATGATGATTATGGAGAGAAAAACATATTAAATGATTAGGTATTTTAAAACGAAGACAATCTGTTTAAGTGGAATTTCAAATTTGCTTGTCAGAGGTATTTTCACAAAAGTTTCAGCTGTAACATAAGAAAACGACTCATACCTATTTATTTTTTCACTTATTGTTTGTATTGTCAAGGAGTGCACTATAGAGAGCAAATTAAAAAAAAAAGTTTTTCATCACAGAGAAAATAAAATATTAAAAAATGCTCAAATCACTTTGACATGTTTTTTACTGGTATTTAAAGATTCTAAAGTTATTTTTTATTTTTTTAGGAATAATGAGGTACTTGTCTAATGTATTGGGTGTCTTGTATATCTATATAATCCTATTTAATAATTTAATAGGAATTTTCAAAGTTTGCCCTCATTACGGCTCGCGCAGAGTTGTTTTGATCATTTCTATTGAAAATTGAAAAATGGAACGTGATGCGTATCTACACCCTTAATATAGGCACAAAAAATAATCTTCTTAAAACAACAATAATATTCATTCAATCGCTTCTACTTTTTAGGGGATATTTTTTTTTATAAATACATAACTAGATGAAAAGGGACACTCTATCTATACCGATCATCACTTTGGATTTTGGATAATGCAGTCTTCTATAAGCAACTTTTTCTTCGTTTGCTCGTTGGCTCTCTCAGTTTATTTATGGTTGGTACTTACACAGTACTTAAATTGAATCGACGAAAACGGAAGCATCCAATTGTATCTAAGCCACCGGCCGTCGGTCGCGCAGACCCACAATAACCATCTTTGTATGGGTTATAACTTACCAGAGACAATGTAGACTTACATGTTAGGAATATTAAACATCTTTTTTTCGATTTCGAATCAGTGGAGTTTTGTAAACGCCTCGGGTATTATGATGTTCATCCTACAGATGTAGATAAAAATAATACAACCAATAATAGTTAAATATAGCGGAAAATGGTATGTATAAAACCACGGGCGTAGCCAGGGGGGGGGGGTTTGGGGGTTCAAACCCCCCCCCGAAATATACAATAGGCATCATCTATTTATTGATCTATAACATTAAAATAAAGTTATGCACGGCGAGGAGTATAACTTTCTGAAAGTTCTCTAGAAAACATTAATTTTCGCGTAAGAAACTACAGATCACAAGATTAGCGGATGAAACTAACTAAAAATCGCGGCCGTTTTATTCTACTATAGACAGGCAAGAGTACAAGATTAATGGATGAAACGGGTGAAACTACTAAAAATCGCGCTGCATGGCCGTTTTTTTTTCAATAGACAGGCAAGATCACAACTTACAAGATTAATGGATAAAACTGACTAAAAATCACGCTGCGCGGCCGTTTTTTCTCAATAGTTAGACAAGATTACAACTTAGAAAATTAGTGGAGGAAACTAACTAAAAATCGCGCTGCGCGGCCGTTTTTTTTATAGACAGGCAAGATCACAACTTACAAGATTAATGGATGCAACTGACTAAAATTCGCGCTGCATGGCCGTTTTTTTCAATAGACAGGCAAGATCACAACTTACAAGATTAATGGATAAAACTGACTAAAAATCACGCTGCGCGGCCGTTTTTTTTCTCAATAGTTAGACAAAATTACAACCTACTAGATTAGTGGATGAAACTAACTAAAAATCGTGCTGCGCGGCTGCTTTTTTTTATAGACAGGCAAGATCACAACTTACAAGATTAATGGATAAAACTGACTAAAAATCATGCTACGCGGCCGTTTTTTTCTCAATAGTTAGACAAGATTACAACTTAGAAGATTAGTGGAGGAAACTAACTAAAAATCGCGCTGCGCGGCCGTTTTTTTTTATAGACAGGCAAGATCACAACTTACAAGATTAATGGATGCAACTGACTAAAAATCGCGCTGCATGGCCGTTTTTTTTCAATAGACAGGCAAGATCACAACTTACAAGATTAATGGATAAAACTGACTAAAAATCACGCTGCGCGGCCGTTTTTTTTCTCAATAGTTAGACAAAATTACAACCTACTAGATTAGTGGATGAAACTAACTAAAAATCGTGCTGCGCGGCTGCTTTTTTTTATAGACAGGCAAGATCACAACTTACAAGATTAATGGATAAAACTGACTAAAAATCACGCTGCGCGGCCGTTTTTTTTTCAATAGACAGGCAAGATCATAACTTTCTAGATTAGTGGATGAAACTGACTAAAAATCGCGCCGCGTGGCCGTTTTTTTTTATAGACAGGCAAGATCACAACTTACAAGATTAGTGGATGAAACTGAAGAAAAATCGCGCTGCGCGGCCGTTTTTTTTTTCAATAGACAGGCAAGATTATAACTTTCTAGATTAGTGGATGAAACTGACTAAAAATTGCGCTGCCCGGCCGTTTTTTTTACTATATACAGGCATTTCAGTTACATTTTTAATTTTAAATTTTTATTTCTCCGAGCGGTCCTCTAATGCCCATGGGTACATTTAATAAAAATATAAGTCATTTCATTTACATTGTTGTAGTTTTATTTTCTTAAACCCCCCCCCCCCCCCCCGATACAGAATTCTGGCTACGCCCGTGTATAAAACTGACAAAGTTCGATAAAATATCAGAATAGCTAACATGAAAGATAGCAATTTCTCGTATTGCAAGGATTCAGGTCGTAACACTCTTTTAGATGTTTCATTCGTTGTTTATAAGATTTCAAAACACCTTAATTAGAGTGTTTCTAATATAATTATTTAATATAACATTTATGTTATCGAGAAAAATAATAATTAACTATTTCTCAAATTTCAAAAGCTATGATGTGATATTGTTTTTCATCAAAATTTTCTTATTCTTAACCTCATAATACGTTTTACTTTCTCCCATGATTTACGTTGTCGGATAAACGTTTTCTTCTATATTGATCCATCAATACCTACGACGATGTAGGTCGCAGTTCCTGGTCGTACGTACTCTAAGTACGAATATGAAATGAAGCAGGTACTCGTAATCATAACATGGGCTCCCGTCTGGTGCGATTGACGGTATCCAGATAGCGATCAATATCAAAATCACCTTTTAGTTTAATATAAAGTTCGTCGACCACAATTTTATGTAGATCAATGGATGTGCAGATATATTTATTCGAGTAACTATATTAACAATCGAGGGGACTAAATCCTACTATAGTACAGTAGCCAGTAGAACATTTAAATCGCCAAAAAGGTTACCGTTTGCCGTTGTGATATAGTTATTTATTACGAAATTATAGATACTTTAACCCAAGTTTTACAGTTCGCAACCCGCCGTAACCTATATTTGTATATCTCCAAAAATGATATTTTTTCATTTTTCAAGGTTTACCACATTGTTTAGCTATTGTCGTGTTCTACTGCTTTGTTTGATTGCCACTGACAATAGTAAGACTATGGAAAGTGATCATACACACATTTAAGACCAGATAAAGTCCAACCATGTTCATCAGGTCTTAAATCTGTGTATGGCTACTTTTTATAGTCTTACTTTTATCTGTAGCAATCAAACCAAGCTGTAGAACACGACAATAGCTAAACCACAGCATAAAGAAGGAAAAAAATCTTTATGCTGTGGCTAAACTATGTGGTAAACATCGAAAAATAAAAAATAAAAATTTGGAGATACACAAATATAGGTTACGGCGGGTTGCGATCTGTAAAACTTGAGTTAAAGTATCTATAATTTCGTAATAAATAACTATATCACAACGGCAAACGGTAGCCTTTTTGGTGATTTAAATGTTCTATACGGGCTACTGTACTACTAGATCGTTAACAAAAAATTCGGACTTTTGAAATTGCATCATTGACTAAATACGATTAGACCATGTTCTGAATGAATTCCTCGGCATTATCGTCATTTAACACAGGTGTGATGAAAGCTAAGTTCTACCCGTTGTAGATAAAAAAATATCAAAATTATTTTTAACATTATGCAAGTCCAGCGAAGTAAATGCTAGCTCATAATATTTAAATAGAAACACACGGGGTCTCTCATGGGAATCTGGGGAGTTCCGTTAGTCTGTGTTACTTTGGAATAGAATATTGTTTTCTATTAGTACCTAGTTATATCTAAGAAGTTTCTTAATTTGGTTCAGCAGTAAGCACCACAAAAAATATATTAATATGAAAATTATTACGATGATATTTCACGATCACGAGTATTCTTCCTATACTAGTGGCTCCGTGAGCGGTAGACCTCGGCGATAAAAAGTGGCTTAAAATATCGCCATGAAGTTTTCAAAGCATACAGTAGGTACGTGCTGTTTGGTATATTATTTGGAGTATTCGCAGCTAGATGGTGCTTCTAATTTTGATCACTTTTAGATAAATTTGGAAAAACTGGCTTGACTAAACAATTATATATAGTTATTGAACCTGCCCACAAAATTTCACCAGAATCGGTTGAGAAATCGACCTGTAGAGGAGAACAAACAGCCGGAAAGCCGGATTGAAACATGTTTTTTTACATATTATTATCTCCGCCATTTAAAAATAAATTGAAAAACTGGCCTGACAAAAAAGTTCTAAACAATTTTCGAACCTCATCATCATCATATCAGCCGTACGACACCCACTGCTGGGTCCTATAGACTTATAGGATAGTATAGGATTTTCGAACCTGCTTACAAAATTTCACGAGAATCGGAATCGCTCGCGCCTCGCGCTCGCTCGGTCAATGAATAGGAATGACTTATCTTTATACATTTGCTTTAAAAAAAATGGAAATGCATCGTGAATTGTGGTAGAGTCAACCACAGTCTGAAAAAAGCAAGGAAAAAAGAGTCAACTTATTGAATATATAGTTTATATTACACACAATAAAAATTTTATGTATTTTCATATGCTAATGAGTTGATGCAGTATTATTAGTTTCTGAAGATCAGTTCTGAATAATCTAGCTAGATTTTTTTTTAATGCATGTCGACTGAGATAGGAGCACACGCCACTATAACAATGCATAATACATTTTTAATAGTCGCCGAGTTTGATCGAAGTACCGTCGCATACGCATTGAGCACAACTAACTGTATGTACTTAATAGGCTTTGTGCATAGAATCTACACTGTAATTAGTGGGACAGGTATACAACAACATCATAGAAGCAGTGCGTGTAGTAACAATTGCAAATAAGTATGTATTTTTAGGGTGAAAATTCGTAAGAATTAGATGCAAAGCTAACAATTAGTACAGTTGCAAATACTTGGGTGAAAATTCGTAGAAGTCAATGCAAAACTAATTAAGTAAGTAAAATTGCAAATACTTGGGTGGAAATTCGTAGGAGTCAGATGCAAAGTTAATAACAATTAGTTTTGTATTATTTATTTAGTGTCATAACAATTAGTACAGTTGCAAATACTTGGATGAAAATTCGTAGAAGTCAGAAGGCAAACTAATTAAGTAGGTAGTAAAATTGCAAATACTTGGGAGAAAATTCGCCATATTTTTAATTATACTACAATGTTGCCGTGTAAATAAGTTCTTGCAAGGTTAAGTAAATAAGTAAGCATATAACTACATCGGTAGCTTTGAGCTAATACGATCCCACGGGCCAATATACGAATTGTAAACAACAAAACAAAAAGTCAAGTAGTAATAACGTTAGTTAAATGCAATCTGCCTTATATTAATGGTAGGTATTTTGCGAGTTTATTAATCCCTGAATGTAATGAAAATATCACCAGTGACTTTCTATTTCTTTATAATAAATGTACTTACCTACAGTGTTCAATAAATGTAATAAGTTATATATATTATTCAGTATGTATATCACTTAATATTAGAGTATTAAAGAAAACCAACAGTTTTATTTATTAAACGCGTTTAAACTAAAACAATATTTAAACACCTACCTCTTCCCGACGTTTTCGTCTCGGTTATGTTTTAGTTTAAACGTGTTTAATACCTTCCTGTGATTTAAATCTAATTAAATGCAATAATGCAACGAGAAAGTTTAATACTTTAATCAAGTTATATATGGAAAATAACCTTAAAAAACTACGAAACGAACGTACAGAATAACGTGCTACAGATTTTTCTATCTACAGTTAATCTCTGTTTATTGCACAGTTGAAGCTGTTGAACCGTGGACAGGCAGCAAATCAATACTAGAAACGCAGCGGCCCATTCACTTACCTCTATGGGTCGTATATAGGTCAAACGTAGACAGTATACCGTTTCAGTTTACAGAATAATGTAACAGGGTTGATGTGTACTTAGGAAATACAGAAAACTTTGAATTGCAAATGTAATAAGTATTGCGTTAAGTTACCTATTTGAAAAGTTACATGAGGTCTTTCTAACGTGTAAGTAATTGACATTGCATTAGCATTTTTTCTACATTTATGGACGGCAAATTATTTACTGAAGTCCATAAAAAGGGGTAGCCTTATTTAGGTGTGGTCCCAATTCTAAATATTTTTGTGTACTTATATACCTATCAACAGATATTACTGCACTATTTTGATGGTGATGCTGATGTTTCTGTCTAAATAACCCTATAAACCCTATAAACCTATCAGTTATAATTGGGGATGATGACTAAGGAATAAAATAACGAAACACTAATAAAAATCGTAAACATATTAAACTTTTAGAATAGCTTGTATACTTCTTGGTTTTATATATTGCATATCATTTGTTTTATGACCCTTCAAAGTTGGGTGGACAAGTCCATTTAATAAGTATAAAATTTATTAAAATAAATGAAACCTTTAATTAATCCGTAAAATGTATAGCAAATTTGTCGAAGAAACCATTTTGATAAACACAATATTTAATATAGCTGCCGAACAAATTTTCTACGCCTTACATACAAACTACTCAGGCGTGACGTCATAATTGAGTAGCCGTTAGTATGGAGCGTTTTTGGGTGAGTCCATTTGTGTGCATTTCAAACTGTGATATCTCGGGCACTTTTGATGCTAGCGAAATAATTCTTTTACCAATGTTTCTTTTTTTGAGAGGTAATTTATGTAACATAAAATAAATGTCATAATGCCTATTTAAAAATGTAAGGAAGACTAAATCATATTAATCTTCTCTTGAATACAATTTACAGCATCCAATCTTAAAATAAAATAGCCCTCGCACATCCGCGCGTGACGACGACAGTCTGCTTCCTCCGAAAGAAATTTAATATAATCTGGAAACGGGGACTTTTTACTGATGTCCTCCTTCCTACGCAGAGTAGCTTAATTTTTATTTATTAAGAAAAACAGAAGTTTTTGGTATACACCTTTTTGTAATCGTTTTAGTCCGATTAGGGAGTGTTCTACCATATGCGATAGTTCGCACACGCAACATAGACACTACACACAAAATAGACATTTTTGCCAAAGCAACATGGGTCGAAAAACGACAAAAAAGAAATACTTTCTTTTACTAATCTAATATTTTATCTGTCTAGTTATAGTATGGGAGGGCAAAATATTTTTTTGTCGTTTTTCGACCCATATTTTTTTGGAAAATATGTCTAGTTTCATTGGTAGAACACTCCCTTAAAGGGATTTAAAAAAAATGACTACGGTGTATGTATACTTGTTTGCAATTTTGTTAAATTTGCTGAATCTATACAAATCATACCCACACCCCACACTGTGTGATTTTTCAAAGTTCTATCGAGTAATTCTACAACATTCTGTCGACTAGGTATTTTAAATAACAATGGCAAAGACTTCAATTAATTAAGAACGTTAAAAGAAAGTTCAAATAATACTAAGACTTTCGAGCCCAATTAAAACAGTAAGAAAGTTACAAAGAATTTCCCTTGTGCAATCTTAGGGCCCTTTTTTGAGGGCACGACGAATCTCCCACCCTATTACGAAATAAACAGTGATTCTATCATTTCAATTTACATTTATTAAAGAAAATAAGCATTATTATTCAACTTTTCGTTTGACTGAAAATTTTATATGGAATATTATATAAACACCGTTGATTGATACTAAAGACTCGATCGTCTTCTATAAAAGGCATTTTTTGTCACAATTTTGCCTTTGTCGTAATTATATTTTGTATCTTATATTTAAAATCACTTCAGACGAGGTAACTTTGAAGCCTAGGTTTTCTGCCAGGGACGTACCGTGCTGTTATCTGATGATGGCCATCCCAGGAGTGAATGGAGGAGATTCAGATCGCTACACACCCAACTGATCTGATCAGCATTCTAAAAGATTAATGGGTCAGAGTTCTCAGTTTCAGGATTTCCATTCATTTAAATGCTATTTTCGCGGTTTTTTTTAAACATGTCCTTTAGACTTTTGACAAGCTTCTGACTGATCGAACATTTTAAAAGCATGTAGGCATAGCTATTTTTTAATTCGGTAGATGGTAACAATATTTTAATTATGTATTTGATGTTGTTTTAGGTCGATCGTAGTCTTAATTTATGATTGAAAAAGTTATTTATAATTCTTTTGTTTATATTCGCCCCGTCTTTTAATTTATACGCTTCTGAGAATAATTGATTCCTCAATTTCTAGGAGGTAAAACATATTTTGACGTCCAATCCGACCGCCTCCGCGCCATAGACTCACCTTTGAAGTGTGGCTATAAAGAGTGGTAAAAATAGATCTTGATATTGTACTAGATCACGAGCGTATTGAAAAAATCAAAACAACGTACTTTTGTCAACAATTTGTAGGTACAAACATTATCTACTAGGTACTGGTTTTGAATGTGATTGGTTATTTATTTACGTTTTAAATTACCTACAAAAAATGGATCAGACTATTTAGTAGGTAACCTCTATACTAAAAAAAGTTCGGAGTTACAAGTCGTGATAAAGTTTGGCCACATGATAGAAACTGATCTGTAGGCTGTTTCTAACTAATATTGAGCTGGGCCAAACTATCCTTACATACAGTTCCATACGGCGGCGGGTTGAACAGCGCACTTTTCCCGGCTTCATTCTAAAAACTATAACAATTCAGGTTTAGCTAATAGGGCAAATGTGGTATCATTTTCGGATAAATCAATAACGTAGAACTTATTTCTGATATAAAAAAAAACAATTTATTAAGCAGTTTCTGAAAAATTACACAATAACCAACATTTTTAAACTTCATTTTTTTAGTTTAGGTATTGGCACTTGTTTCAGTATTTTCAAAAAAACTACTTAAATGAAGCGTTTTCAGGTTAATTTGTTGTATGTTTTTGTTATGCTAACTATATTTTATACAATTTGAGCTTAACCCAAGTAGTTTAAGTCCATTGTTTGCGGACATACAGCTAGTCAAAAATATGCATTTTTTCACGAAATAAAAAAGGTTTCCGTTTCGTTCAGAAACATTTTTCAGGTTTTTTGTTTATATTTCTGTAAAGATAATTAAAATTTCTACAATTTGAAGTTAATTTGAGTAGTCTAGGTCTATTGGTTGCAGAGACATAGCTGGTTAAAAATGGGCTTTTTATTGAAATGAATTGAAAAAATCTTATCTTTGACTAGCTGTGTCTTTGTAACTAGTAAACCTAGACTACTCAAGTTAGGCTAAAATTGTAGAAAATTTAATTAAGTTTACATAAATATGAACAAAAAAACTGAGAAATGCTTCCGAACGAAACGGAAACCACTTTTATTTCGTGAAAAAACGCATATTTTTGACTAGCTGCCCAACTAACAATTTTACGTCGTACAATGGTCGTACAAACGTTATCTTATTACCACTGGTCGCAAAAGATAGGTCACACTTACGTTATAATAACGTTTGCTTAACGCGAAAAGGGCCCCATTTATACGACCTACATTGTCGTTTAATGGTCATACAAAAGTCACAAGATTACCACTTTCATCGTACAGTAGTCGCATCAAAACTTTACAACGACTCTTTCGTTATATTGTGGTCATACAGATGTTTTTTAATGACGAAAACGTTGTATATGAGTCAAGTAACAACACTTGTACGACTGATTTTTAATGTTTGTCAGTGACTCGTGTTTGTGGTTATGTTTCGAGATCTGAGTGCAAAATAAATCTATTACAAGGAAATAAAAGGTGAGTATTACATAACTTTAATATCTTGCTAACTATGTCTGTCTCTTAAACCGTTTAGATCGTCTGGGAATTAAAGTTTTATGATAATATACCTATGTAAATACAATTCATATTTTCATGCCCCTTCGTAGTTTTGCGTTTGAAACATAAATTTTTAATTAATATTTTTTTTTTAATGTCAGCCATGTTAATTTTGTCACACACTAATCTCTATATGACGTTTCAAAGACAAAAAGTCATTTTAAGGTTATTTGAAGACCAAGTTAAGCCGCCATTTTGTTAAACGTCGTTTAATAGTCGAAACTTGACTCCAATGCGACTACAAGTCGTACAGACGTTTTGGCTAAAACTTTAATATAACGTCGTATAGTTTAAGTCGTGCCGACGTTACTATGACCAGTTTATTATGACATATTTGTCGCACGACTAAAAAGTTAGATTTAAGACGTCTATATGACCTAGCAGTCATCTCATTACTATTGTAAGACTGCTATCCGACTTAAAGTCGTACAAGTCAGAACTTATATGACGTTTTTGCTTGTTGGGTGTGTCTCCGCAAACAATGGACCTCAACTACTTGGGTTAGGCGCAAATTGTATAAAATATAGTTAACATAACAAAAGCATATAACAAATTAACCTGAAAAACGCTTCTTTAAAGTAGTTTTTTTGAAAATACTGAAACAAGTGCCAATACCTAAACTAAAAAAATTAAGTTTAAAAATGTTGGTTATTGTTTATTTTTCAGAAACTGCGTAATAAATTGCATTTTTTTATACCAGAAATAAATTCTACGTTATTGATTTATCCGAAAATGATACCACATTTGACCTATTAGTTAAACCTGAATTGTTATAGTTTTTAGAATGGAGCCGGGAAAAGTGCACTATTCAACCCGCCGCCGTATGGAACTGTATGTAAGGATAGTTTGGCCCAGCTCAATATTAGTTAGAAACAGCCTACAGATCAGTTTTTATCATGTGGCCAAACTTTATCACGACTTGTAACTCCCAACTTTTTTTTGTATAGAGGTTCATACCTACTAATTACTTTACAAATGAATTCATAGAAATTCTATTTCATTTTCAAATTAAATCAGAAGATAGTGCTATCCGGAACCCGGTGAATCAAGCACTGGATGTCATCCCAAGCTTTAAATCTGAATGTATCAGTACATTTTTTCTTAAATTTCCACAAACAAATCATAACAAAAAAAGTCGATTTTATTCGATAATTGTAATATTGTTTGTGTAATGTAGACTGTAGATAGATAACGTGAAATTTTCTGAACGCGTGAGGTAAGTTTCGATCTCGACATGGTTTGAAATAAGACGTTTCAGTGAAACAAATAAAGATCGAGCGACGGGGACGCGATAAAAAGCGTGAAACACAACACAACCGAAAACAATTAACTATAAAAATCTCAACAAAAAATATAAGAGGTTGACAAACTTTCGGAGAGACACGGTACGAATAGGAAATGTGGGTGCGCTGTAGGTTTGTTAGCATTCATATGCCAGGCTTACCCATCGTCGGGACATCCGCCGCTACTTCCGCTGCCAGAGATGGTAGCTGCGCCCGCGCCGCGTCTAGTTCGTTGACTGTCACTGGCGACCCTTCCACCAAAACATGGCACTATTGTTTTAAAACTACGCGACGTTTTACAGATGTGCGCTAACACGGCCGGAGACGACGGCGTTTCTCGTGAACTTGCGTTCAGCGCGTCTTCTGAGCTATTTTTGATGCAAAAGCGTGTTGGGACGCCAATGTCTAGAGCATGCACGGAATATGCAATGTCGTCAGCCTTCGTATTTGCTTGAGAGAGCCGATTTGATTGGCATTCATTGTAATACATAGTGTAGTTTAAAAAACTAGCTGCTGTCCAGCGGGGTACTTTATTTTGCTGCCCGGTATATTCACTGTTTGTAGGTACCTATATTTGTTAACATTGATTTGACAGTCGATTCTATTTCTCGTTGTTTATGAAGTTATTAGATAGGAATGTTAAAATAAAATAAATATCAGATGTCTGAAAACTCGAACGATCCCTTGCTTACACTTTTATATGTCAACATTAAAAACCAAGGTTATAATTTCCCTATTTTCCAAAACGAAACGAAATCGTAATTTTTTTCGCTAACTATTGAAGTCCTAAGTGTCGATATCCATAAAACTAAGGAATAGATTTATACACTGCTTACTACTTAAGTACTTTCTCACCTCAGCTTTTTTTAAGTTTCATCGAATTACGAATTAAGCCTGGATCACACCAAATGCTTGTGCGTTGCAGTATAGCGCTTTGCGTTGCGTTTGTTATAATAAGTGATAGTGTCAAGCGCACAGACTTATATCGAGAGTCAAGCGACTCACGCGCATCGGTCGTACGTTACGCAACGCATTACGCTGTGCTGCATTCGGCTTGACCCAGGCTTAAGTATCAAGAAATAAATAAAAATTAAAGCTCAAACCAAAAAACGTTGCGAGTGCGTGACAACTGACAACCACTGTTAATATTGTTTTAGCCCAGTTAAATATTTAAACCTTGTGTCATGTTTTCTTTACATTAAAATATATGAAAACAACACTATTTTTTATGCAGGTGTCACATAGAGCTCGCCAAAATAAATAAATGTTTTTCTGTTGAACCATGGAATAGCAAAAAGTAAACGTCATACCTATATAACATTTCAACAAAACTTTTGGAGTATGAATTTTGTGTACGTTTGTTTACTAATTTATCGTTAAAAATACTATAAGCACAGGTATTTTGCCATTATCATGAATTTTGACAAAATTCACGGTTCCTGTTCTCTACTGCAAATAATTTAGATAAATTATATTTATCTACCTATAAAATATACTTAAATACAAAAAGCAACACGCTAACGTCAAAGTTTTTTAATAAAAACTTGACGACGCGCGTGACGTTTAGCATCTGTGGAATAAAATTACTTTTGAACAGACAACTAATCTAGTAACGGAGATTGTTCCTTTCCGTTGAATCTCTACGAAAATAAATCTCTTACGAAAAATAATAAGTTTTATTTGTTATGAAACAGATAATAATTGAAACAAGACTTGAACTGCTAAATCTTATACCTACCTTCAAACGAGCAATTCTAGTATATTTATTTATTTATACTTTTGTATATAAAATTTCTGTGATCTCGGAAACGGCTCTAACGATTTCACTGAAATTTGGTGTATGGGGGTTTTCGGGGGTAAACAATTGATCTAGATTAGTCTTATTTTTGGGAAAACGCGTGTTTTCGAGTTTTCATGCGTTTTTCTTTCGACGCAGAATATGGTCGCTAATTTCGTCCGGCCGGCCACTGTCCGTCTGGTCCAGCGGGTTAAGACGCGGACGGCAAGAAACGAGTATTACGCGGGTTCGAATCGCGCTCGGTGACTTACTCAAAGTTTAGATATTTTTTTACTTTTATTGTTTTTAGACAAGTTAAAAAATGTAGTTAATGTTTCAGATAACAATGTAGATTATCACCTAAACACCACCATATTACAATAAATACTAATAACCGAGCAAAGCTCGGTCGCCCAGATATTGTTGATTTAATTCTAATCGTAATACGTGGTGATACTAGAAATGTCGTCAATAAATTAGGTATCTATACTTACTTTGCTATAAATTAATTATTATTTAATGGTGAAACATTAAAGCACAGTATAAGTGGGAACCGGGACCTCAATGGGGAGAGCAAGTCGAGTCACTCGACCACAGAGGTAGGTAATCGAAGTATGTGTCCATCAGCCATTTTTAATGGCCCCACTGCTAGGGCACAGGCCCTTCCTTATGGGTAGATAAGGAGGACGGGCCATAACCCACCACGCGGGCCCAATGCGGATTGGTGGGTGTTAACGACTGCAAATGCACCCGGGACCAACGGCTTAACGTGCCTTCCGAAGCACGGAGGAGCTCGAGATAATATATTTTTGGTCACCCATCCCACGACCGACCCTTGCGAAAGTTGCTTAACCTTCGCAATCGCTCGGTCAGGCGCTAAACCACTGGGCCACCGAGTTTCTCTGAATCGAAGTTTATACGAGTATGTAATATTTTTCGTAACCTTATTTCAAAGTTTTAAATTTCAAAATATGGAGAAAGTTAACATTCTATATTATCACTATTTAATAACTGTTTTTAAAAAAAAGGCGTGTAAGCGCTATCTCCTGTTGCTTACTTAAGTATTCTATAAGAATAATCGTAAGATATATATATAAATATCCCTGGTCATACCCGTCCATAAGAAAGATGAAAAAACATCTCCGGACAATTTTAGACCCATTGCACTCCTTTCAACATTTGCCAAAGTATTCGAAAAAGCGATGAGCCTTCAGTTATATAATTTTTTAGAAAAGTATAACATACTAAACGATGACCAAAACGGATTTCGCAAAAATAGATCAACCACATTAGCTGTATTCAAATATATCCAAACTGCGCTTCAGCAATTAAATGATAGAAATCATGCAGTAGGCCTTCTGTTAGACATGACAAAAGCATATGATAAAGTTTCGTATAACATCCTTCTGCAAAAACTCTATGGCTGTGGCATTAGAGGCCCTGCTTACTCCTGGTTCGAGTCATATTTAAGTAATAGGAAACAAATAGTACAAATTGAACATTTTAATAGTCAAAATAATAAAATAGAAAAAATACAATCTAACGTAAGAAATCTAACCTGTTCCATCCCGCAGGGGAGCGTATTAGGATGTATCTTATTCATAATATATATAAATGACCTTCCAAAAACCTTAGATCATGATCGGACAGTTCCCGTGCTATTTGCAGATGACGTTTCTATATTAATCAAATGTAAAAAAAAACTCAGACCCAAATATTGATATATTACATACTCTCGTAAATGTATCGAATTGGCTAACAGACCATAATTTAGAAATAAACTTGAAAAAAACTAAACTCATTGAATTTAGAGCGTACCAAACAAGTCCTTTAAATATTGACGTTAATTTTGGGAATTCTCGAATAGATTTGGTAGACACATTTACTCTCCTCGGACTAACAATAGATTCTAATATAAATTGGAAAAGTCATATAGAAAATATAAAATCTAAATTGTCAAAATTCACCTACGCACTTTTTGAAATTAAATGTAGTACAAACATAGAAACAGCACTAGTAGCCTATTACGCGTATGCTCACTCATGGCTCAAATACGGGGTTATGCTTTGGGGCAATAGTGTAAACGTCGGTGAATTGTTTGTGCTCCAAAAGAAATGCGTTCGGATTATAGCTCAAATAGACAATATGCAGAGTTGTAAACCTTACTTTATAAAATACCAACTACTAACATTACCCTCGCTTTACATACAGGATATTTGCTTGTTCGTCTTTAGGTATCGCAGTAAATTCCTTCAAGTGCAGGACACACACAATATTAACACCCGACACAAGACAAGATTATATCTGCCTCCTTCACGCATTAAAATGTTCAACTGCAGTCCACATCACATGGCGATAAAAATCTTTAACAAGTTACCACCGACAATACAGAACGACCAAAAATTAACTTCTTTTAGCAAAAACTTAAAAACGTTTCTCATACAAAATAGCTATTATTCTGTGAAAGAATACCTCGAAACGAAACATATAAAGGTATAATATATTAGTAATGGTAGGTAATCTAAAATATAATTACAATTTTATTATAAATTAAAATGTTTATGTTAATTTAAAATGTAATTTAAAATTTAATTTTAATTGAATTAACTATTTGCTTAATTAAGTTTAATTTGCCATACCTGTACAAGGTGTCTAAGTTTAAAGTACTTTTTATAATTTAAGAACTATGTAACACTTAGTCTGCAAATAAAAGTTTGAAGTTTGATAAAGGTTGTCTGAAGGATGATGACCGTCTGCGACTTTTCAAGGAATAGGAGAATGTGAGCTTCTTTAATTTTCCAACTACTGTTAAACAAACAACAAAAAATACTTATTCATTATTTTAATCGAATAATCTTTTTCGAATCGTCGTATTTTTACCCCTGTTGGTCTTCCTAAAAATAAAGATGGAAGTGTACGAAAAATTTGCTTGAATCTCATTGAAATGCGTTAATAACATTCGCAAAAAGTTAGATTAAAAGTCTTCCCTTGCCTACATTACTTATGACGAAAAAACGCTGGCTATTTTCGCGAAACAAGCTTTTATGATGTATTTTCGCCGATAACACAATTTTCTTGTAGCTAAGTACTTATCTAAGTTTATTTTTGTGAACGGCGATAATAGGTGAATGGATAGCGTTTGATATTTTAAGCACTTTCCCACGTTTTCCTGTGGCTTACAGTTTCACGAAAATAATTTTCTTGGTTGTATATAACAATAATTAAACCGTTGCCCAACCATTTTAAGATGATTTAGGAAATGAAAGACTCGAGAACTTTTGATTGTTAATCCCTCAAACTTTTGCTTGTAGAGGGAATCGAATGCGTGACCAAGGTTTACCACAATCACAAAACAACTAACCTAGTCATTCGATTAACAGAGAAGAAATAGTTATTTGTTATACAAGAGAGCAAAGTCATTTTTTGCTGCGAGTGCTGACTTTTAAATCACGAACTAGCGAAGTAGTCTAGAATTGAATCACGAGCGTAGCGAGTGATTCTAATATAGACTAGGTACTGAGCACAGTGAGTGATTTAAAGGCACGAGACATCAAAAAATTTGCTCTCGTGTTAAACACAACTTTTCACCTCTACCAGCGAGAAAAGGTGTTAGAAATTAAAAAAGCACTTTGCCTCACGCTCGCAGTAAAAGTCGATTTTGCTGCGAGTTTTTGGTAAAAAGCACTTTGCCTCACGCTGAACACAATTTTGTTTTCACCTCTCCAGCACGAAAAGGGTGCTTTTGGCGCGTAAAAACTTTTCGTTTCGTAAAAAAAAAGCACCCTTTTCGTGCTGGAGAGGTGAAAACAAAATTGTGTTCAAGTTCAACACAACATTGTGGTAAACAACTAATTGAAATAAGTAGGTATGTACTCCTAGTACCAAAGGTAATAAAGTAATCTGTATGTACGCGCCGTTATTCTGTTTATATGATATGATTATTGCCTTCCGTTTATCACGTTGGCGAGATCCAGATTCGTTAAAAGCTTCGTATTGATTTTGTTTTGGACCATCATTCGTTCATTCGTTCTAAGCGTTGGCGATGACAACAGTGCGCACCTTCCAACTACCTCTAAATTACTAAACCGGGTTGAAAAAAAGATGAAAAAAAAACTGGGTTTACAATAGTTATTTGTTATAAGTACAAGTGACCAATTTGGTCTCATATTAAACATACATCTTTTCACCTTTACCAGCGAGAAAAGTGTTTTATGTAAGAGCAGTTATTTTCACGTGATTTTACTGGTAAAAAGCTAAATTCAGCATTAGAAACTTGTTCTCTCAATTTGGAGTTTTCAACGCTGGACGCACTATTTTTTAGTAAATATCACAAAATGATTCGATCAAACCTATGCAGACAAAAATTAATTCATAGAGTAAAGACTAAAGTACATTCCCGTCATTTTGTTTAACATTATGTTGTGTTTTTTTTTCTCTTATTTATCATTATTTCTTACATGCGACCTCATTTCATACATACTCTTTATTTGTATTGTCAACCTTTTTTTTTCAACAATCTCTGAATTTAATTTTGTGTGTGTGTATTTAATTTTTCCCGTGTATTTATTTTTTTATTCTTTATAGTCCATGTTTAACAACATAATTTTCTCACATATCAATTTCATAAATCTCATCCTTGTCACTCTATTTCTGTTTTCTTTATTATTTCAAAAGGTGTTGTTAGAAATTAAAAAAGCACTTTGCCTCACGCTTTTTACGCGCCAAAAGCGCCTTTTTCATGCTGGAGAGGTGAAAAGCTTTTTTTTTATTACTAGAACTAGACTTACAGATTTCGTTACAATTTTTTGGTGAAATTGAATTTTTTCGATCTTTTAAACAATATAATATAAACATTGGTTTTTTGTTAAGTTGGACATAAAAATGAGAAGTTATTGTTTTGTTATTAAGTAGGTACATTGATATTTTAAGTGATTATACCATTCTTACCGAAAAAGCCTGGTTTTATTTACACATTTTTATTTTATTTTATTAATTTTTTAGGAATTGTAATGTTTTCCCTTAACGAAAATAATAGCAATTGATATTCAACGTAATATTTCTAATAAGTATTTAGGTACATATATATGTAGGTATATTCATATCAATAAGACATTTTGTCAATCTCTATAATCTCAATATGTTATCTTAACTTATTACGAATATTATAAGTGTTAATATAGAAACTGTAGTTATTGTTATTATTGTTAACTACTTAATAAACATTAAGTAACAAGAATAAAAATAATTGTACACTACTGTTATTTTTATTTACGGCGTGCAACACTAAAAGCTTGAACGAATGAATCTACTTCGGCATGAATGAAAGGTGAATGAATGGAAACACAACACAGATAGTCACACAAACACAAGTTACCGTACGTATTCGCTAGAATCGCTAGTATCTATTGGGGTTTCGCACGGGAGGGTTGTGAAAATGACTGGAGTGGATGAAATACTAAATTATCAAAGGAGTCCAGACGACGATTTTTACGCTCTGCTGGGCTGTGATGAAAATTCATCTGTGAGTACCTATTTGTGTTTTAAACTGCTTAGAAGCCTAATAGGGCAACTAGAAAGTGATTTCAAAAAACTGTATATTGATTACATTTGCTCAGTGACCTTATTATTTTCGAGGCCCTTGGAATCGACCCAGATTATGTCTTTTTAATCCTAAGTTTCAAATAAGACAGAACTATAACATTATGCTATAACTTGTATTTACGAATCCGTTTGAGGAAAACTCCAAGTTCGTTAATTTAGTGCGTCATTCTTTGAGAAGGTAATTGTGCTTGGGAAATACCGGTAGGTATGTCTAACTGTGTTTTGTTTTAAAATTTACAGGTTGAACAAATTACAGCTGAGTACAAGATCCTCGCCTTGCAACATCATCCTGATAAGAATGACGGCGATAAAGATGCTGAAACCAAGTTTCAAAAACTAAAGGTAAAATCCAATAACAAACAATAAACAATGCTACAGTACTGCAATTAACTCTTCTCTAAGATCATTAATATATTAGAAAAAATACTAGAAAAAAACAGACTCACCCGATAACACCTAAGACGGGACTCAAACCCGTACCTTTGTTTGGGTGCACTGACCAATTTTCTAAGACTTAGTTTTGAAACATTTTCTTTTAAAGGAAGCAAAGGAAACCTTGTGCGATCCCTCCAAACGAGCGTTGTACGACAAGTGGAGGCAAAGCGGCATCGCCATGGGATACAAACAGTGGCTTGGCATGAAGGAGCACGTCCAGCAGGGCATGCATTGGTCCAAGCCGAACACCAAGGACCGCATGCTGGAAGGCGAGGCCGGCAAGGCGTCTGGTCCTTCGAGCCTCGGGCCCAGCAACTCTGCTGCGCGCCGCGCGTCCGAGGGCGGCGCCGCCCTGTGGGGCCGGTGGGGCGGCGGCAACCAGGAACCGCCAACCGAAGTCATTTCCAAGTTCCGCAACTATGAAATCTAAACTGGAGACACCCATGCGGCGACTGTCTTTTGTTTTTGAGGGGCGTTAATTTGTTTTTTATTATGAAAAGAGGTTATTTGTGCCATAATCTCTTTTTTATTATCGTTATTGTCTATGAGTGTCGTTTATATTAGATTTATAAAATCTCAATTTGTACTTATGTATATTATGTTACTTATCGTTGTTTATAACTAGGTATCGGCAATGACACTAGGCTATTAATATCTCTTGCCATTATAGTTCGTATCTTTTCTCTTTATAGCTAAGTAATTAATGTTAAGTATGAATAATTAGTCTTAAAGGCGGCACAATATTCATCAAGTCAGCTCGGCGACACGAACTCGAATGTAGCTCGGAATCTATTTTCGAATTTCCGTGTTTGATGTACTAAATGTCTATATTCCGTTGTTCTAGAATAAGATCGACGTTAGACGCCCTGCCCCTAGTGTGATGTAGTGTTAAACACTCCTAGCGACCCCTAGCTGTAAGCTATGCACATTCCTGATATAACTTATGAGTCTGATTACGAACATTTCTGCTGTAGAACAATATGTTAGTCTATTTAAGAATCTCTAAAATGTTTTGAAGATTTATATTTTTGATCCTATTTTATAACTATTTATATTTACCTTACTATAAGTAAGCATGGCCTATTTCCGTTGTCCCCCAATTTTGTCCAGATATCGGGGAAAAAAATTCTTTTTCCATTATTTTTTCCCGATATCCCCCAGGTGGGGACAATGGTGGGGGACAAAGGGGATAGGCCGTAAGTATTATACTTTTATTTACACGGTGGATGGCGAATGGTATATTGTTGTGAGATATATACAGGGTACAGTGAGACCGGCATGGAATTATTTTGAGGTGACGGTGACCTTCACAGATCAACTTTCTAATTAAGTAATACTTACCTTTGTTCCGACATAGTCGTTGTGTTCCCAAGTAAGTAGCTGCGTAGTGATATAGAGATTACCTATGTGTTAAATGTTTGATCAGTATTTACTTTGGATGTTCAAATTATATGTATACTTAAATGTTATAGTAGCAGATCATGAAATTTTAATGTTTTATGTCGATGTATGGATATTTAACGACAAAAATGCCAAATATTTATGATGTTTTTACTTTAAATGTTTTGAAATCATCTATGGAACAATAAAACGTTAGTAAATTACCCTCTTTGTATTTTGGATTGTTTCAGTGTTCTGGATAAGTCCCAATTAACTTACTCGACAGATAGGTACCAGAAACTTTGTTTGGAATCTGTAAAACGGTCCAGAAATTGTAAAATAAGCCCAAGGCAACCTAATTCTGGTTTAATATAAAAATGGATAAAAAATTCCATGAAATTATGTGTTAAGTAATTTAGTCAGAACCTGTGAAATTGGCCCTTAAGTACATAATGAATAATTTGTATGGGATTGCAAAAAAAATTGTGACCAAGACGTCCCTTGCTGCTTGAGTAAGGATCACATTATGACTTCTAATTCAAATTATTATAAATTGATTAAAGTAAAAAAGGATATTTCCCCATTTATAACCATTGACGACATAACATCCATATAAAAATAAATACCCATTTGTCACAAGTGGTGACGTAGACCGCGGGGTAAGGAAATAACCGGAGTTTTAAAAGCTTTTTAACTAAGGGACAAATTTTGGAAAATTATTTTTGAATATGACAGCTCGTTTTTCATAAAAAATTCTTCTTTAATAAAAAAAATATCGCATCTCTACGTGAGCTACCAAGCGGACTACCTTGAAAACCTTGTTTTACGGAAGGAAATCAAAACTAAGTATCTACAATAATCTAAAGTACGAAGTAATTAAATTACTTTAGTATTACTTTAGTATAGACCAAATATTTATTATTCTATAAATAACAATTATATCTCAGAAACTCTTACCTCGTATCTACATACGAGTAGGTAGTAAGTAATGACTTAAGTAAAACTTGCAATTTTCAAATGCTTCTAATATTATATTCACATGCAATTTTTTAATATTTTTAATCTTAAATGCAGTTTTAATGCATTTTTGTTGCATTTAATATTAATTTATACTATAAATTGCATGTCAATATAATATTAGAAGCTTCTGAAATTGCAAGTATTACTCAATTCATTACCAATCTTACAAACACAAGAAAAAAATTATACAAAAACATGTGCGTGTGGTGTGAGAGTTCCTGTCCTGGAAATTGATTTAACCATACGAAGATTTTAAGAAATAATTGTGCAATCTTGATGGTAAAAACGAAAAATTTGTGAAACCTATGTAGACTAAGTTATGGTCGATTATATAGAACACTCACACCGCCCGCCTCGCGAAAACGCCATACTTGGCATCATACAATATACAAGACGTATGTTAAAACTATATATATGGAAAAATTGTGCTGAATTTGTGTCAACTATTCACAAAATAATCAATTCATTAGCATGGTTAATTTGGATTTTATAAGGGTTTTTTAGGAACACTCACACCACACGCTGTGTGGTGTGAGTGTTCCTAAAATCTCTAACTTTAACTGAATAATATTGAAATTTTATTACTGTATATTATAATTCGGATTCAAAGTTAATTTGTGACACATAAATCTTGACACAAAACGTGCTAGATCAAGAGCAATTAAACATTTTGTTTATTTTTCAATACTCGTGTGAGTGTTCCATATTTTGGTATTTATTTAATTAACCAGATCTCATACAAGTGGAGGCTGCACCCAAAATTGTGAAAAGTTTGATCCTTAAATTTAAAACATCGTCCATTTCCGTAAGTGTTATACTTTAATAGTTATCATTTTTTTTACTTTTTCAAAGGAATATCTTATGTAGGGTGGGTATGCTTTTTTATTTCGTCGGATACAATTTTCGTCTACTCGTATTGGCTAACCTTTACTCATAGTTGTAATAATTCTATTTTTATTTCAGTCTGTTGTTTAATTCTCCAGTGTTTCTGTTTACTAATAACAAGTAATCATGTAAGTTATTATATTTTTCTGTACTTTATATTTTTTTTATCGGAAGGGAGTTCAGTAGTCTACTGTGATTTGATTGTGTTAATGAATCCGTACTTTTTATTTGATTGTTAAATTCTTAATCACATTGTAAGTCGTAGCATCTGCAACTATGTAGAAAAAATCTTACCAGTTAAATTCCGGTTTCCGAATGAGCTGATATTTTACATGCATGTATATCGAATGACAATACAATATTATTGTTATGACATGAAGCTGGGGCCCTACCGGCTAACTTATTAAACTTCAGCGGGTCTGCCGGGCTTCAACTTAAAGCTCAAGTCACACAGCCGGTAGCGTGGCGTGACGGGGCGCGGCGTGACGGGACGGCTGGCACGACGGTAGAGTTCACACTGTGGGTGTGATCATGCCTACGTCCCGCCCCGCCGCGCTTCCGATCTGTATTCACGCTCGGCGCGACGGAGGCGTGGCGGGACGGGACACGTCGCGCCACGCCGGCCTGTGTGACGTCGTCCATAGTATCTAGTACATTACAACTGCTCAGCGTCGCGTCGCCGTCCCATCCCGTCACGCCACGCCGGCTGTGTGGCTTGGCCTTAAAACAGACAAATTGAAGTAAGGTATTTAGTATTGTACCATTTACCGAAGTTATTTGGAAGATATCGATGTTTGTGTGTAGCGTAAGTAACAAAATAACCGTTACATAAAAAAAATGCTGGTATCAATAAACGCAACTTTTAATTGCATGTTATCAACCATATAGTATTATTTTTTTACTTTTCGTATTAATCTCTTTTTTGTAATAAAATGCTGAAACCAATGTTTTTTCCCGCTTTTTGTTCATATGCATGGTCACCCTACATAAGACTTTCCTTTGAAAATGTAAAAAAAATGATAACTATTAAAATATAACACTTACGGAAATGGACGATGTTTTAAATTTTAGGATCAAACTTTTCACAATTTTGGGTGCAGCCTCCACTTGTATACGAGATCTGGTTAATTAAATAAATACCAAAATATGGAACACTCACACGAGCATTGAAAAATAAACAAAATGTTTAATTGATCTTGATCTAGCACGTTTTGTGTCAAGATTATAGATGTCAAGGCGGTTGTTATCTTAGTCAGCCAGCCGCTGACCAGCCGCTTTTTTCGCTGACTACGGTGATCACCCATAAACCGCGGCTGGCTACAGTTGAAACATGTCTATGTTTTATTAAAGCCGTTTTATGTCCTAAGTGATTATTTTTGTCTATCTACATACTACCTACTTACTATAAACGTTACAGTAACCAGTAAACAGTTTTGTGGTGCAGAGAAATTGACGAGAACACCAGAATTTCCAGTTTGATGTTCTACAAATTCATCGCCCACGAATTCATCATGACAGAGTAGGTATTTAATTTACTAAAAATACCTATTTGCATTTAACGACTCGTATATTATAACAATTTCGACTCAGGAATTGTAAAAGTTGTAAGACCTTTTGGTATTGAGTCGGATAAGCAGCCGGTTGTCAGCCGCTGTCTATACGATATTATCGGCTGCTTTAGATAACTATCCGATAACAACCGCTGTTTTACAACTATAGTCAAGATTTATGTGTCACAAATTTACTTTGAATCCGAATTATAATATACAGTAATAAAATTTCAATATTATTCAGTTAAAGTTAGAGATTTTAGGAACACTCACACCACACAGCGTGTGGTGTGAGTGTTCCTAAAAAACCCTTATAAAATCCAAATTAACCATGCTAATGAATTGATTAATTTGTGAATAGTTGACACAAATTCAGCACAATTTTTCCATATATATAGTTTTAACATACGTCTTGTATATTGTATGATACCAAGTATGACGTTTTCGCGAGGCGGGCGGTATGAGTGTTCTATATAATCGACCATAACTTAGTCTACATAGGTTTCACAAATTTTTCGTTTTTACCATCAAGTTTGCACAATTATTTCTTAAAATCTTCGTATGGTTAAATCAATTTCTAGGACAGGAACACTCACACCACACGCATATTACAAAAACCAGTTTCAAAAAGTTGTAGTCATGACACGTGGAGATTGGTTACTAATCTAGTCTAAAACCGAAACAGGAACCCTGCTAGGGTATGGCAACAATAAGTAGATAGTTATACATGTACAATAATTTGTAGAAAAAAAATCAACGACTTTGTTATTATCATTGCAAAGGCGAACCCAGCCTTTACTGTGCTGGGGTGGCTACCGACTGGATAGGTACTCAAAGAATGAGGTAAGTATTGAATAGGGAATCATGCCTAGAAAAGATAGCCAATAAAATATTAGGTAGTCGGAAAACTTCGCGGCATTTTTGAAACATGAATTTGGCGTGTTATAAGTACCTATTTCTGGCAATACTAAACTTAGGACGAAATGTAATCTATTGTTTGACAGCTGACTTTCTGGTAATAGCGGTAAAATTGAAACAAATTTAAAGCAAATTGATAATTGCCTTCCTTTTTTTAATATTTTTATTACTCATAAGATTTGCAATACTTATTAAGTAATTCGATAAGGCTTAAGACCCTTAATAAAAAAATCGGTTTGCACTCCGGGAGTGCCGGCAGAAGTGAAAACTTGAATAGGTATTAACGTTGTGCATTTTTGATATTTTGGAATGGTTAGGGAATAATTTTGCACGAATTGCCGTCTTACGAATTTACTCTGCATTTGAATTTACGAATACAGAACAGTATTGTACGAAAGTCTTATCCATAGCTTGACAGAAAATCTAGAGTTTTGACATTGAATTAAAAAAATAGCGCGTTGCTATGGTGACACAAGTGTTTACGTCTTGAAATGACGCGCCGCCATTTTCAAGAGAGGGGGATACTTCCGCCGCCGGCTGTCTTCATCCGTCACATCCGTCTTACGAATTTTCGATCAGGGTCACGTGATCCTGACTGACTGACGCGAGTTTAAGATTTTTTCCCCATTACAAAAAAGCGTACAACGCCGCTAAAGAAGTTTTCACTTCAAAAATAAATGCTGCTAGTGCTCAAAGAACGATTTGTAATGTTAATGGGGAAGATGCTTTGACAAATACTGCAAAGAAATGGTTTAGCGGCTTCAGTTCTGGTAATTTTGATGATACAGATGTTTCTTGCTGTGTATTTTTAGTACAAAAAGGCCGTGAACTTTTCCGACTACCTAATACATTATGTGGGTATACGGTTTTAGTACCTATGTTCAACTTAGGTAGATGTTTACTTTAGGCGACCTTAACCCGAAGACCTACATCAAAAGCACCATTGAAACGACCTCTCAGAAACTGAGGCTTTAAAAAGGGTGCGCTGGGAGACTTATATTGAACGAGACTTGAGAAGAGTAAATGATTCCTCTTATTCTTATAGCCATAGAAGTCTGATTAGATAGAAGTTTATCAACTGATTTCTGTATAACATTTACTTACGTAGTTTTTCTTGTATTTAGTTGTACAAAAATTCTTATATTTTGCTTTTGAGATATTGGGTCAAAAATACACTGGCCTTCAAAACTTAGTAAGTACCTACCACACTTTTAAAATTGCAATTTCTCTTAGTTGCAAATCGGAGGTTTGAAATAAAAAAACGTTTAATTTCATGAAGTTATTATTTAAAGAATTAAATTCTTTTTTCAAATCCTTTTTATTACGAAAATATATTATTATCTTGTGTAGGTATTTAATATTTTTAGAATTAAGTATTGCTATTTTAAAAGTGTGTTACTAAGTTTTGAAGGCCAGTGTAAAGTCTGTTCATCCTTACTTGTCTTATTTAATAAACAGTTTTTGACAGTTGTCATACGTCTTTTATACTTAAATCGTTATTTAAAAATATGTCAGTAACTTTATGAAATTGTTGTCAATTTATTAACAATTTATTTCGTAATCTATGTGTGGAAAACCATTTGTTGTATTTTATAAATGATTATTTCAATAAAGAATTGGGTGAAGATTGTTAACCATATAAGACAAGTAAGGATGGACAGACTTTACATGAAAATATTTCTAACGTGAACTTATAGCATCATTTGTGATTCTAACGGCCTCCACGACACGAGAAGAAACCCACAAAATAAATCTAAACATCGGGAAATTAAAAAATGTAATACCTAGTAAAACTATTTTGTGTACAATAAAGAAAGCTCTATAACTCGTCAATCTGTTTTTTGGTTATGCTACCTAGGTATAAAAGTAGGTATTTTAAAAACAAGAATTAAAAAATAATTGTAGGACGTGGTGGTTATACAGGGTTATTTGTAAAACACCAACAACCTGGCAGGAGTGGATTGCTAACATCATAAATAACCCTTTAGTTGCAGTAGTTCGGTAGTTAGTCCGGTTAACCGAACGAATGCAACTTTTTACAACATTTGTTCTACGACTTTTCCGAAAACGGACAAAAAAAAATTCAACTTTCCATACAAATGTCCGAACAGCTGATCGAGTTTAGTATGAAAGTCGATTTTTATTTGTGTTTTCGGAAAAGTCGCAGAACAAATGTTGTTGTTTATGGTTTTAGTAAACTACTCCTGCGAGGTTGTTGGTGTTTTACAAATAACCCTGTATTTGAATCCCTTTAAATACTTTCAATGTCTTTTGTTTTAATTAGATCCAGTTTAATGTTATTATGCAAAATACACAGGACAGCTTATTTTTTTATGAATTTCTCTTCGAAAAAGTAATATAAATAGAAAACTGCCACCAAATAAGTGGGTCATTATCATCTTTCTTGCATTTTTCAACAACGAGCAAAAGGTTGGTTATGGGAAAAGGTGTAACAACGTGTTACAAAATAACCCCTAATGCCGAATATGGTAAATAGGGACAATCAAACTGAACAACTTTAACTATCTATGGTACCAACTCTGAAATCGCGAAAAAAAATCTGCTGCTTCATATATTTTGATATTTTTTCCTCATTATCTTTTGTACGAAACAGCTGAATTTTTTTCGCGATTTCAAAATTGGTCCCATAGTAAATGTTGTTCAGTTTGATGGTCCCTATCTACCATATTCGACATTGGGGGTTATTTGTAACACGTTGTATATCTAACAAAGCTTTCCCTACTGTGGAATAATTTTGTCTTTTCTGGAAATTATTATTACCGATAGGTAATGTTACTTACAAAGTCAAGAAGTAAAAACACATTTCGAAATACAAGCTTCAACATTGAGAGCAAAGAATTTGGAAAAAAATATTTTTCCGTACAAAATTTCCACTACTTATTTTGCCATGCCACCATGAACCAAAAACCACCAGTGGTGCCATGAATGTAAAGAAAAAAAATATAGCTATTGTACTTACATGTGTAGTTTTTGTTTTCGTTATAAAACACGCAAGCACAGAATACATAATAGTACAAGTACAGAAGATCCACTCCGCAAAGTCATTTAAATAAATAGCGACTCTATCCCATACACAATAAAGTGCAATTCAGGTCGCACACCGCTCCCACCCTACAGTTATATTCACCTAGAAGTTGCCTCTCTTTCTATCGCGTAGCTCTTATCTCTTCTAACGACTTTAGGGTTTGTTTTTTAAATAATATTAAATTATAGGTACTTAATGTACTTAAATACATTTCAAAAAAACCTAGGCTAGGTACAATCGACGCCCCATCAGACTATACATGCTGACTTTGAGGAAATTTGCTTTCTTACGAAATAACATTGTCATTAATAATTAACTTTATTTCGAAAGTAGGTAAGTAAGTACCTACCTAATCTATAAATTATTATTTCAATTAATACCTAGTTGGGTGAAGATTGTTTAGCAAATAAGACAAGTAAGTACCTAAGAATAAACGGATACTAAATAATATCTAGGTAGTAGACAAGCACTTTTTACGTTTCGATGTCATTTTGAACTTTTGGAAGTGTGAAAAACGTGAGGTTCGGATCTTTTATATTAGTATTAAGATGAACGCGGCGAGTGAGTGACTATCGAAATCGAACTGCTAACAGCCAGCCAACGGCGGCAGCCCTCTGAAATTAGTCCGTCCGGACGGACCCGCTGCCTACTTGTAGCTTCGTACCTAAAGCGCGGAGTGCGCCTAGCCTGACGCGAGCTATAAGATTTCTTTCCACAATTTACAACTTTAGAAGGCTACTGCGCATACCTATGTGTTTGCAGAAAGACAACAGAGAATGAATCTTCACAACAATTTTCAGAATAAATGTTATGTAAACATGGCGGGCGACACGCGTACATTGATAAAGAAACAACATTTCTTCGTACCACGCCGTCCTGTTTAGCAATCCAGAGATTCCGCAGAAGAATAACACAATTCAGCACGAGCCATACAAAAGAAATGTTAGAATTTTGGTAAAACACATTCTTGTAAGCAATTTTGCAAGCTTGTTTTGTTTCGTCATATTAAAATATCCTTAGAGGTTTTACCTGACTTATTATAATAACCTGAACTTTCGTAAGATCTTGTACGTAGATATTCTTTTTATGTCAGACTAAACTCAACATATAATTTTCTAATTCAACTGCTATTTTATAAAGTCATAATATGCTAGACTTAAAACATTTGCTAAATTAGATTTAGAGATTACCTCGATAAAACTTAAGTATTCAGTGATACAAATGGGTACCTATCATAACGCTGAAGTATTTTTTCTAGACTGGAGAAATTGACAGGCTCTTTGTATGGACTATATTGTATGATCTTAATAATTATGGCTAATATAATTATTATAAGCTTAAATAAAATACATTCTTAAAATGATCTTTTGATTGGAATTTTTGGTAGTCAAGTACAGCTTCAAGTTACGTTTTCTACTGAAAATTGCTACTGCGCAAGCTTCATTGTCTATGGTTTGCTTCAAGTTATGTTGCGCGAGCTGTACCTAGTGGATGACGCGCTTTTTCTGGTGGCACCTCTGAGTTTCCTGGTTCAAATCCTGGAGATGCAGAAACACTTATTGAAGGTATTAGACGTTAGTAGGTTAGGTACTATTATTATATTCTGTGGTAATAGTAAAAAAAAGCTAGGCCAGGCCAGGCAGCCAAATCAAGAGTCTTTGACGGCATTGGGCCCCAATTAACCCCGTTGCAATCAGCATTGGGCCCGCTGGTGGATTATTATGGCCCGTCCTACTTATCCACCCATAAAGGAAGCCCTGTGCCCCAGCAGTGGGGACGTGGTGATATCCATAGGTATCATAGTGGGAGTCGTTTTTTCAAGACTTCTTCAGCAAGCAATCATAATAAGCATATTTAGCTGCCCTTGAAGCCTCTTTCGTGTAGAGCTCGTATTCTGGCTCAAAAAATGGGCGAGGTAGATTTAGGCCCTGAAATCAACATTTCGGCAAATCATTTCGCACATTTTCAACCGAGGTGGTCGCGGCATTATGAGTCGCATCAGTTACTACGGTCGCCAGCTGAGCGGGGAATCCGCTGGATCAGTGGTTCCCAAAGTTCTTGTTAAGCGTTCAAGACATCCTGCTCTGCCGTTCCTTTCTGTTCCAAAAAGTAGTTTAATAAGACTTAAAGCAATATCCATCAAGGATCAATTTAGTAACAGTAAATATAGGCTCTACGCTCCGGCCAGCTAACAAAACTTTAACCGTAGCCCCTAGGGGTCTATATAGACCACTTTGAGAATCATCGCGCTGGATGTTTACAGTCCGCTCTCACATTACATCGGCGCGGACGGGGCCCGTTCGCCACCAGTTTGCGACTAGCACGCGATTGTGAGAGTGTTAAGTATCTAGTGACAAATAAAACAGATTTAATAATCAAGCAATCAAATCTCAAATAAGGTCAGATGATATTGGAGTTATAAGCGATTTCTGTAACATTGGATACTGAGCAACTAAAGGTATCCATTAATTGTTTCAAAAGTTTAAGAAAAGATGTACCTACCTACTTACCTACCTATAGAAAATATTTTATTTACGAGATCTAATGGAAACTGTTCAGATGTTAAAGAACTCATTAAAATGATTAATTACTTTTCAAAATAATGTTTCAATACGACTCGCCATTATTGGCTAAAAAGTTTTGCGTAGTTTATGAAGTTTTCCTGTGTTCATAATATTTTCATACTAGCTTAGTGGAAAAAAAATATTTCAAATCCACTAGGATAGTTGATCTAATAGTCCAATAAAACTAGCTTTATCTGGACATAAATAATAAACTCGTTGTTTTTATTAGTTTATCGGAAATTGTTATTAAGTGTCAAATATTAATTAGACATGTGATGTAAGAAATCCGGGGTGGTAACAGTTTCATACAAAAATCATGAGATTTCGTACATTACCTAGCTTTTTCCTAAAAGCAAAATAGTTAACCAAATACCTTGTTAGTATAATTTTGTGGTACATTAAAATGCTATCACCTAATAGCAAAATTAAACTAAATCCAATTTCACATGTTCGTCGTCACATTATATACCATTCAGTATGACTAATTAAATTACAGTTACCTATAATTTCTGGTAAGATAAGCCAAAATATCTGCCACTTACTGAACCTTCTTTATTAACAATAGTTCCGATTGATCAATTAGTTTAATTTTGATTTATTTACCTGAAATGCAAGCGTCATAGTAATATACATGTACATTTACTAAGTTATTTATTATGCTGTAATAACGAAATCAAAATTTGTTGATTATTTTTTTTTATATTTTTTTTTAGTTTTATGCGAAGTTTCGAAATGTTTAATTCCTTTTATTTTAACTATGACTAACTCTAATTTATGACATAGAAAAAGAAAATTTCAGTTATTAATTATGTCCAGATAAAGCTAGTTTTATTGGACTAATTATAGTCCAATAAAACTATATATAACCAATACATATATGAAAATCTGAGAATAACCATTAGGTTATTCTCAGATTTCCATTTGACAAAAGCATGTTTAGCGATGTCTGTTTCAGTACCAGTCAAGTATTTAGCAGCAATGATTTTTCTTAGTAGTCAATCGGAAACCTTTCGGAAACATAAAAATATAAAAATGCTTTTAGGGTTTAAGAAACTTTTTTTACAACAATTTCAGTTTTTCCAATTCCCAGGTTCAAGGTTTGTGGTTACCACTACAATTTTACGGTTAAATTTTAAAGATGGAACGGAACATCTATCGGTCAAGTAAGTCCCTTCTTCTTATTTGGAACTTATTTCAAACCTATGAAACTGGCCCTAGCAGTGTTTGTTTGCCTAGAATTACACTGGAATTACGAAACTGAGCCTGTAGCCAATGTAAGATTTACAAATTTTCGCTATCGATTCGCTTAGAAACATGTATGGATTTGACGTTTTGAAATTCGATAGTTACCGAAACCTTATAATGTCAATCCCATACATGTTTCGAAAGCGAAGCGATAACGAAGATTTGTAAATGTTACTTTGGCTAGGGGATCTGGAATTATTGGAGTCATTGATATAATATAATAATCGTAGACGTAGATACCTTAGGTACATAACTTTATTGATAAATGAATGTTAACATAACCAGTATTTAACGTCTCGTGTGGCGAACCTTTGAATTTCGCCCAAATTATTTTAAAATGAAACTTGAAAATAAATAATTCGCAGTTAACAATATTTTATTATGATAACTAAGTGATAAAGTTTTATTTTATACACAGCTTTTTTATTGTTATTAGATTTCGGTTATTGTATTGATTGGCTGATTGTTTTTTTCAGTCGTGGGAATCTTTCCTGTTTTGAAAATAAACTTGAAATCGATACACCTTATGAGAAAGTTGGTAATTTATAAACAACAATCTTAAGAAAAAAGTTGTAACAAAACAGATACAAATTTAAACAAATTGTTTTGAAATAAGTTGTAAGTCTCAGTCTGCTTTCCTTTTTTTTTCTAAACTTATTCCAAAATTACGATAGAAAGCTTTTCCCTTACATCGTCTTCGGGGCCATCCATAAACTACGTCACACAACTTTCATGATTTTTGACCCCTCCCCCGTCCTTGTCACAGCTGGTCACATTTGTGAAAACCCCCCCTCCCTAATGTGACGTCACATATTTTTTAATTTTTATAAGTTTTATTTTAATTTTAATGATTTTGAAATGTGACGTCACAAAATTTAGGACCCTTCCCACCCCCTTGTCACACAATGTCACACTTGTCGATCCCCTCCTTTCCCCTTAACGTGTGACGTAATTTATCCCCTTTATCGTATGAAGATTAGTGGCCACCTATGGTGTTAGAGTATAAGTTTCAGGACGCCTGTAAGGCCTCTAACTTGGCTTAAGGCTCCGTTATCAAAAGGCTCCGAAATCATTTGTCTGTCTTTTTCTTACACTTGTAAAGAGTATGGAAAATAACCTCATTTCTGCACTTTTTCGATGTTTTTCGTGGTTTTTTCATCATTACCTTTAGCACAATTATCTTTCTTGAAAAAAAGTTATTGGAGCAACTGCACATTACGTTAAAGTGTATTTTGATGTAGAATTCAATGCGTTTACGCTATTATTTACGCCAAAAATATGGCCCGCGATAAGCGCTTTTGATGATATTCTGATTTTTTTACAATCATCTGTGAGGTTTATACGCAATTTAATGTTTGTAGCAACTAGATAAACTCTTTAGCTGGTCATATGATTTTTTTGGTGGCTAAAAGTTTACGTTTTCTATATAAAAATATGGCCCGCGCAAACCATGTTTTCCTATTACCGCCCCTTAACGACTGTTATCAGATGATAACAGCCGGGACCGACGGTTTAACGTGCCCTCCGAAGCACGGAAGCGCTCAATTGTAATGCGACTTAACGGTCACCCATCCGACACCTAACCGGACCAAACATTTCTTAGCAAACATGATCGAGTACGATCAGTCTAAGCTCCGCCATGAGCGCTTCGATAAATTTCTCTTACATTAATTGACCATTTCTTTGCTCAGCGGTCATCATAACATGCCATAATGTTCCAAGAATATACACACACATACATACATAGTTTTCTTTTCTAGATTTCCACAAGTTGAGGCGTCGGGCGTCGCGGCGTTTCCGTGAAGTGGTATGCATTGACGCAACTTGAGTAGCCATTTCCAGCATCGACTGACCTTATAACAAAGCGCCATTATCGTCGTGCAGTGAAATGCAACACTGCACGTTAACCCACACAGAACTGTTGCGATTATCCGAAAAAAAAGTGGTAATTACGATTAGCAACCCCTATACGGTCAGCTATAATGAAACTAAACAAAATAGAGAAACAAAATATAATTTCGCGATATAACTGCGAAAATTATCTAATTTATAAAAGCTCGTCAATAGGCTATTTGACTAATTTTGGAAAACCATTTTAAATTATTCCTTATTACGTAATAAGCGCACCACATTGATATTTCAGGAAAAATTAATGTATTTCATAAAAAAAACAGTGTTAAAGTTTAAAATTTTAAAACCGCGCCAATAACGCTATGGCGCTGGACACGTGACTTGTTGACGTCACTAGCCTGTAAACATTGTAATATCCTTAGCCATTTGACAGCCATCAATCGCGGATCCTTAGTCTATGGTCGTGTCAAACGCCTGAAGCGATATTTATTTACTGGCAAGTGACGTCATCAGTCATCTTAGAGCGTTTTCGCCACAGAAAAAAATTCAAAAATAATTTCTAGGTGAAATTAATCAATAAAATAGACTTAATTTAGTCTATATAATAGTTAAATATGTTTTTTTACGCCAATATCTGCTAGGATGACCACAATTTGTAGTATATTTTCAATGTTGTCAAATACCCTAGTGTTATGTTAATAGTTAGTTTTTGTACAATGTTTTAGTTTAAAAAGAAGGGACTTACAGATGCTAACTAGCGCCACCATAAATATAACTTCCAAATGGGATTATTTTTAAGTAAAACTTTATTGAGTATTATTAACTTTAAAAGAATGTATTGAATAACTTCTTATTCTTTTGGTTTCGAAGAAATGGGGTTTACAAAGGGGCTACTTGGTCAATCTATTGGTGACGCTAGTTAGCTCAACCTTTTTAACTAACATTCAAAGTCTTTTTCCTTTTTAGACAATCCATACTTATTTTATTACATTTTGAAAGTTCAGTTTTTTATATCCTGTTAGTTAAAAAATAAACAGTGTTTTTATGCTATTGTGTTTTGTCAATGCAAGATACAAGAACTGAAAAATACAATGCAAAAATTAAGAAGACATGACACAATCAGAGTGTTTCAAAGCAAACACAGTAGTGTGCAATGCTAAAGTTGAAATATGCATGTACTTACTTTGTTTGTCATGGAACATTCTAACAATCATCAAATTTCAAGATAACAGACAGATGATAGAAGAAAAGAAGCATTAGGGTAATGTATAAACAACAGGAATGTTATGTACAGTATACGTCTAATTCTATATGTAACGTTTTTGTTGTCTTAAATTGCTCTCCTCACAGCATTTTAGAAGACGAAGACATCATTCAGGCACAGAAAATCATCCACCATCGCAGGCGCGTTACTTTCACCCCAAAGTCCATTCCACAAAACGAGCTTCCAAAGAAAATCGGTCTGTGTGCGTGCGCCCATTGGTTAATTGGCGTGACCTTCAATAGTGTAGCCTATGGCCTAGCTCTTACCACACGCATTGACCAATGAGCTATTTTGTTCCCTAGGAGTTTGATTCGTGGAACGGAGTTTAGAGCCTAGCTAGGAGAATAATTCTTGATCAATTTTTCAGTGTGATTCTAAACGTAGGCGCGGTGCTTTAGCTAGGATATAATATAATTATAATTCCATCCACTTTTTAATACAATTATATTTGTTTCGCTTGTTTTATTTGAATATCAATAAAGAAAAGCAAACTATCTTATTTACTATCACCCTCTCGTGTTTACACCATTTTCTTTTCCATGTCAAATCACTCGGGCTATTGACAATAAAAAAAGTCTTTCAATTTTCACAAAATTTCACTATAAGTACTTATTGATTTTTATCAAATTAACATACTTACTGGCTTGCCCTTTTTCTTATTTTTTTTTATATTGAACCAGTTTTCCAGACTACGAGTATTAGTTAGGGAGGCGAATAGGGGAATTTTCGGTAATACTCGAGCGTGGCAGTTTAAGATATGAGAGATACCTTGGACCTAATAGAACAACCTTGTAAAGTATTTAGCTCTATATGTAGTGACGCGCGCCTAGGATAGACGATCAGATTAGTAAAAAAAAATCGATAGTCTGAAATACTCGAGCGCGTCAGATTAAGATATTGGGGGTTGATTTTAGTGTTTTAAGACTAAATTTAACTAATCTGACGATAAGTCCTTGACGCCGCCGAGTTATAGAGTCGCGAACTTGTAAAAAAAAAACGTTAATCCGGCATTCTCGAGCGCGATTTTTTATTTTTTTATTTTGAAGAATATAATCTAAAACGTACTAAAAATACAAAATCTGCCGGTTTCCGCATGACCGGGAGTGTGGAGGAGCCATTTCGTCTTCCGAAAAACGCGTTGCGGCATATAAGTCGCGAACGATACATTTTACAAAAAAAAAGTTGAAATAAACAAAAAAGGTAATTTTATTTTACACAAAAAAGGTCTCTTTACATTTTTGTCCAAAGTTAAAACTTTTTGACTTGAAGCATCATAAAAACTCAAATTCCCGGTTTTTTGAGTATATCTTGAAAACCATTTTTTATATCATTTCATTTTTTTATACAATAAATAATACAATTCGTACTACATTTCATCTACATTTACGTTGGTTGTAACTATCGCTTTATTGTCATTCTTAAATTCTCCGTTCTATCAAGGAGAAAGAAAGGAAAAAAAAAAACCAAAAAACCTTTCCGGTCAGATTAAGAGAACACACCAACATTTTTGTCAGATTAAGAAAATATGCTTTCAGGATACCGAGATAAACCTCCCCTATGAAAATCTGACGCGCTCGAGTATTTCAAAAAAACATTTTTTTTTTGCATTTTCAAAAATTCACTGTAACTTATGGTCACGCCGAAATCGTCAGTTTTTTTAAAGGGAGCTTCCTTGGGGCCTACTTAACACCCCTTCCGAAAATCTGACGCGCTCGAGTAAATTTTTTTTTTTGCATTTTTGACTACTTTATATGCCTACCCCCACCACGCAAACCGGCAGATTAGTATACCGTTGTTATCAGAGGCACTTGGGGCATACGTAGTATGAATATCTGACGCGCTCGAGAATGCCCAAGTAACTGTTTTTTTTTTACATTTTTGAAAAACCGTACACGCCAAACCCACCGCTAAAATGGTTTTTTACCATACGAGCTTTTCTTTTCGAAATTATTTTATCTTTCGATTTTGATAGGTCTCGACGGCGCCGTTGAATTACGCCATTTAGCTACCTCGCCTCCCTAACTATATATTTTATTTTATTTTACAATAATAAACTTTAGCAGAAAACCCGAGAGTAGTGATTTTGCCGCTGACTGCCGCTCTCTCGCTCGCACATTTCATGTTTTCTCAAGATTTCTTAAATCTGAGTGCGTGTGAAACTGAAAAATGTGTCTCAGCCACTTTTCGCAATATAAGATTACGGATATTTCAACATATATTTTAGTTTCGAGTTGCTGAAGTACAAAAAGTTATCGTATTTGCCAGTTCAAATAACTGTTAGAAACGACAACTTTTTTCTGTACTTTAGCAACAAAAACTGAAATATATTTTAAAATGTCTGTCATCTTATTATTGCGAATAGTGGCCGAGACACATTTTTTAAATTACGCACTCAATTTTAAGAAATCTATTTCCCATCATAGCACTGTCTGTATCAGGCAGGTGTTGGGTTCAGTCAGTGTCTCCAGATATGAATTTCAAACTTTCCCCAGATCTCATTTTATTTTTCTCCAAGATGATACATGTGTATGAAGAGAAGATTAAAAAATCTCCAACCGCGATTTTTATGTTCTCCAAAGTCTGAGTCAAAATTATTTTATTCAAATAAACTTAATAATTGAGCACTTTTGAATCGTATAATTTTCCTACCACCCGTTCCAGATTTTTTTAACTGACGAGAAGAACGGGCGCAAGAAACTTGACAAAACGATACGTTTTGTATGAAGAGAATATTTTCTTTTCTCCCAATAGTTAAATGTTTCCCCAAATGGGGAAAAATACCCCCAATCTGGAGACACTGGTTGGGTTACCCAGTCTTTCAACGCTTTTGGGTAGTAGGCTAGTAGTCCACAACTTGTTTGTTTTCAAAATGAAATACATGAAACAAAAATATTAAATAAATTTCATTTATTACAGATTCATTGTTTTTACAAAGAATACAATTCACAAAATGTTTTAAATTATTAGACAGCACAGTTCACTTACAAATATAAGCATTAAACTTCTATGGTCTTACTTGTAAAGATTTTAGTCACTTGTTATAGTTATCACAAAATATGGCCTACAGTTTGAAATAAGTCCTTTGTATTCGCTAGGAATAATACACTTATTTTATTACGTGTCAGATCAAAATTATTACATATTATATTTTTATAAATGCATTTTGGTATGGCTAACTAAGTTAATAAAGTTAAAGTATTGATACGGCTAGAATAAATATAAAATCAGAAACAGCTAAGTGCCTAAATGTCAATGGGGAAGGCAACTGTCAAAATGGCGCTGCGTACGCTTGTTCCACGAGAGCTATGAAAACAAAGGACTTTTACTTTAAAAAATTGTGTTTTTAGCTTTAAAATGATTAAATTCTGTGTAATAGGCTTTAAAAATGTTGGCACTTTCATATTTCCGAAAAATCTGGATATAGAAAAAATGTATAAATTCTGTAAGAATAAAAACGTCTTAATTTGGCTTTCAATTCTGGCATTTGCATTGTAGAATAGTCTTTTATATCCATTTTGGGTCAATGGGTTTTTTTCGGTAAAAAAATACCACAAAATAAATACCTATTTTCCCATACATTTTGTTCTGAACATCTACTGTCTTAGGAACAAGCGTACGCAGCGACATCTACAATTAGCTTTGCGTTGCCAACCCCATCGGAAACGTCTTTTGAATATCATGTGGTTTACTTTTACATGGCCCTTAGCTGCCTTTCAACCATATATCAATTTTTAGACGCAATTTACAGGGCTAAAGCTGTATTTGTTTTTAAAATAAAGAAGTTAAAACCGAAAATTCATTACATGGTGTCGTACTGGGTATTCACCCTTCCCCCCTCCCAAGATTCCACCGAGCAACTTGGCTGGGTGGTAAATGCATTTTCTTAGGCATACAAAAAATATTGCGTCATACATTTTTGTATTGGCATTTAGTTATTTTTGATTCTATAGTCTGTCCGGGCTAGTAGTAATCAAACTTTAGGGGCGTGATCAGTACTTGTTGTATGGTCTGTGGGCGTGATCTATATGATGATAATGAATGAACACTGTAATCGTTGAACATTGCAGCCCAAATTTTTACGGAAAACTCGTGTTGACACAAACTAATCCGGCTACCTGACTAAATGCACTACGCGTCCGCCCCGTGAAGGGGTCCCTTTGTTCAACAATAGCATCGGAATTAATAGATAAGTGTAATGATTTTGCCCTCATTTTGTAGAACAGCTCAAATGCTAATAATACTATGCAAATTAAACATACTTTAACGAGCTTGTTTCAATGATATTTTAAAATAGCTGAAAAAAACTTGCAAAAATTTCAAGATTTTTTTAATTAAATTTGTCTTTACTCTCTCAAAATGTAGCGGGCTTGTATCAGTTTGCTATTTCTACTGACACTTAATTTTGTTAGCTATCGAACGAAAGATTAAATTCTTATAATTTGGCGAGGGGCGGGCCAGACCCCTGATCTAAGGTATTTTCATCGATAAAATTGTCCATAGATCACGCCCCTAAAGTTTGATTACTACTAGCCCGGACAGACTGTATATGCCTCTTATATTTAAAACACTGGTTAAGTGATTTATAAATATATAGCGGCCACACGCACGGCAGCCTCTAATGGTTTTGTATTAATTAAACTATTTACTAAAACTCCGTCATATTTTTAACTTATGGCAAGACTATAATAAAATATTCCTAGTTTGTAATTAACGAAGAAACCATAACAGACTATCAACTAAGAAAAACATAAAAAATGAGATTTTCCAAATAGTTTTCTATTAATATAAAATGTGTTATAAAATAACCCCTATTCGGCATTTGGGGGGTTATTTTGGTAGGGACCATCAAACTGAACAACTTTTAGAATGGGACCAACTCTGAAATCGCGAAAAGAAATCAGCTGTTTCACACAAAAAAATAGTATCTAAAATATCAAAATGTATGAAACAGCAGTTTTTTTTACGATTTCAGAGTTGGTCCCATAGTAAAAATTGTTCAGTTTGATAGTCCCTATCTTCCCTATCTACCATATTTGGTATGAGGGGTTATTAAATATTTGTAACACGTTGCAAAAATTAAAATTGTAATTCCATAATGTATTTCTTATTTCAATCATACAATCACATATTTATGAACTCTTGTTCAAAATAAAGCAAAGCATTCTTATGCTTTACGTAGATTACAGAAATATCTTATTACTTCAATTTCACATTTTTTTTTAAAAAGTCACCACATTCAAGCATTTATCTTCAGAAACTATGAAACTATTTTATTGAACTAAATTTATTTTATTTTGTACAACATACTTGCTTAGTAAATAAATGAGTTTTTTCTAATATATCATCTACTTTAACACCTTTTTCACACTAAAAACGAGAGATTTAAAATAGTGGATATATTACGTATTCTGTCATGAAATTGCTTATCAGTTCAAAATTACATTGTTTTATTACGCTCAATCCCTTTAGACTCAATTTCCAATAAAATAAAGTCCTTTATCATTCAATTCGCATTTGTTTTTTGTTTTTCCATAATATTTATCATATAATTTGTACCTACCTGGAAGTCTTGGGCACAGGTTTCGGTATGGGCCTTATGATAGCTTCACTTTGGTATTCGAGATTGCACGGTTTTAAAAGTTCTTGTCCGCCTTGGTGAAGCCATTTGTTGCAGACTGAAAAAAAAAAGATATATGAATACTCGGAAAAAATACCTACTAACTTATTACCATGGTATAACTAGTGGCTCTGTGAACTGTAAACAGTGTAGACCTCGCTTTAAGGCGCCCGTACTACCTACTACTATAGATTATGTTGGGTATAACTAGGCTGCATAAAATAGCTTTTCATGCTCTAGAAGGGTGTCAAAGTTACGGCCCGCGGGCCGCACCCGGCCCGCAAGCTATCTCAATACGGCCCGCGACCAGAATCTGTCTAGTAAGGATTTTAGACAGCATTCGATGCCACTACGTATTTTAAGGTAATAAAATATGAAACCTCAGGTATCTAGATCCTCAAGCTCAAGATAACTCCCTTTTATTACCTTTGTATGAAAATAAAGATTTTATGGCCCGGTAACACGCTCTTAACTAAAAATGGCCCTTTTGAAAAATCAGTTTGACACTCCTGCTCTAGAGCATAAAGTGAAATCTTGGTCTAAGTTCAGACTCTAAGACAAAGGTCGTCAGGCAAACAGCCACACACGCAATTAAACTTTGTTAAATAAACTTATTATTTCATTGTTTCTTAATTTTTTTACATAATTGATGTCATAATACTTTTTTTTTAATTTTTGAAAATGGTTATCAATTAAAGAGCCCTGAGGATTTTTTTTACGATTTTTTTAATATGGTTATCAAATGAAAGGCCTTAATGAGCACATTCCAAAATTATATAATTTGTTACTAAAATTTAAGAAAATACTGGCAGGCTTTGTGGCACATGGCGATGATTTTTTCATAACTCTTTATAAGGACCCATGGCCAACGTTATAAGATTTTTTTATTCCCTCACCCCACTTAGAACCTCGCAGTACCGGGCGAGAAGCGTGGCACGTAGCGAGTATTTATTATAAACCTTTAAAAAGGACTTATGCTACCATGAGTTGATGCAAACTGTTTACGTTATCGTAAACTATCGTATATACTGCTCACAGTCAATGCGAGTGAAAGAGAGAAAACGATAGTTTACTAAATAGATAGCGTAAACAGTTTGCATCAACTTATGGTAGGGCTACTAATGAATAAATATAATAAGGAGTATATTCCCTCACCCCACTTAAAATATCTCAGTACGGGGCAGGCGGAGCGTGGCGCGTGGCGAGTGGCGAGTTCTCCCTTCCCGTATGGGTGCAGGTTCAACCGGAATGTTGCCTCCCCTTTTATCGGGAATAAACTCAAAGCTATGCAATAAGTACCAACCATGTTGTAAAGAGGTGAAAAAGTAGACTTCGTGAACTATTCTCGCCCTAATCTCCCCTCCTTAGTGTAAGTAAAGGATCTAATGATAAATGTAATAAGAAGTATATTCCCTCACCCCACTTAGAACCTCGCAGTACGGGGCAGATGGCGTGGCGCGTGGCGAGATCTCCTTCTCCAGAAGGATGCAGGTTCAAATAGAATGTTGCCACCACCTCCATCGGGAATAGACTCAAAGCTATGCAATAACCAAATTAACCAACCATATTGTAAAGAGGTCAAAAAGTAGACTTCTTGAACTGGTGTCGCCCTAATCTCCCCTCCTTAGTGTAAGTAAAGGATCTAATGATAAATGTAATAAGAAGTATATTCCCTCACCCCACTTAGAACCTCGTAGTACGGAGCAGATGGCGTGGCGTGTGGCGAGATCTCCTTCTCCAGAAGGATGCAGGTTCCACCAGAATGTTGCCACCACCTTCATCGGGAATAGACTCAAAGCTATGCAATAACCAAATAAACCAATCATATTGTAAAGAGGTCAAAAAGTAGACTTCTTGAACTGGTGTCGCCCTAATCTCCCCTCCTTAGTGTAAGTAAAGGATCTAATGATAAATGTAATAAGAAGTATATTCCCTCACCCCACTTAGAACCTCGTAGTACGAGGCAGATGGCGTGGCGTGTGGCGAGATCTCCTTCTCCAGAAGGATGCAGGTTCAACCAGAATGTTGCCACCACCTTCATCGGGAATAGACTCAAAGCTATGCAATAACCAAATTAACCAACCATATTGTAAAAGGTGAAAAAGTAGACTTCGTGAACTGGCCTCGCCCTAATCTCCTCTCCTTAGTGTAAGTAAAGGACCTAATGATAAATGTAATAAGGAGTATATTCCCTCACCCCACTTGGAACCGCGCAGTACGGGGCAGGTGGCGTGGCGCGTGGCGAGATCTCCTTCTCCAGAAGGATGCAGGTTCAACCAGAATGTTGCCACCACCTTCATCGAGAATAGACTCAAAGCTATGCAATAACCAAATTAACCAACTATATTGTAAAGAGGTGAAAAAGTAGACTTCGTGAACTGGCCTCGCCCTAATCTCCTCTCCTTAGTGTAAGTAAAGGACCTAATGATAAATGTAATAAGGAGTATATTCCCTCACCCCACTTGGAACCGCGCAGTACGGGGCAGGTGGCGTGGCGCGTGGCGAGATCTCCTTCTCCAGAAGGATGCAGGTTCAACCAGAATGTTGCCACCACCTTCATCGAGAATAGACTCAAAGCTATGCAATAACCAAATTAACCAACTATATTGTAAAGAGGTGAAAAAGTAGACTTCGTGAACTGGCCTCGCCCTAATCTCCTCTCCTTAGTGTAAGTAAAGGACCTAATGATAAATGTTCATCGGGAATAGACTCAAAGCTATGCAATAACCAAATTAACCAACTATATTGTAAAGAGGTGAAAAAGTAGACTTCGTGAACTGGCCTCGCCCTAATCTCCTCTCCTTAGTGTAAGTAAAGGACCTAATGATAAATGTTCATCGGGAATAGACTCAAAGCTATGCAATAACCAAATTAACCAACTATATTGTAAAGAGGTGAAAAAGTAGACTTCGTGAACTGGCCTCGCCCTAATCTCCTCTCCTTAGTGTAAGTAAAGGACCTAATGATAAATGTAATAAGGAGTATATTCCCTCACCCCACTTGGAACCGCGCAGTACAGGGCAGGCAGCGTGGCGCGTGGCTAGATCTCCTTCCCCAGAAGGATGCAGGTTCAACCAGAATGCGGCCGCGCCCTTTATCGGGAACAGACTCACTCCCAGTTTCGTGAACACTGTGGCGCCACCCTGAGCTACTTCTGACATCTAGCGGAACGAAATAAGCACACATTCAAAAACATGAAAGTAAAAAAATAAAAAACCGGCCAAGTGCGAGTTGTACTCGTGCACGAAGGGTTCCGTACCAAAAAACGGCAAAAAAAATCAAGTTTGTTGTATGGGAGCCCCCCTTAAATATTTATTTTATTCTGTTTTTAGTATTTGTTGTTATAGCGGCAACAGAAATACATCATCTGTGAAAATTTCAACTGTCTGGCTATCACGGTTCATGAGATACAGCCTGGTGACAGACAGACATGTGATAGCTAGACAGTTGAAATTTTTGTTATTCTGTAAATAAGAAATAAAAAAATAATTCTTTATAATTTAATATTTATGATAAGTATAATTTTTACTTACATAAAATAGTACAGTAGCGATTCTGTTTCCGTCGAATTTCTTGAAAGCATTTTCTTCCCTCTGTAAATAATAAATAAAAATATTTTGAAAACTATAAATGATCGTTTTATTAACTGGTTTCTAGCTTATTCTAGAAGCACCATAATTATCAATAAATCATAATCTATTCTATCGACTTCTTGAATTACAGGTATTTATAATTTGATTGTTTCTTGCAAAATATATTCTGAACTAGTCCCTTTAAGTCGGCCACTCGTATCGACACTCTATGATAGGCGATGTATCTATAGTTACACTCATCAGACTTACCCTCGCAAAATCGTTATGTGGTTCATAATGTCCCCCAATGTCGTAGGTGACAACTTGCAGTTCCTCCGCCGAGTCCATACTAAGTCCCGTCATGGCAGTCACTCGTTGCGACACTCTATAATGGGTGATGTCTTATCAGACTTACCCTCGCAAAATCGTAATGCGGTTCATAATGTCCCCCAAAGCCATAGTGACAACTTGCAGTTCCTCCGCCGAGTCCATACTAAGTCCCGTCATGGCAGCCACTCGTTGCGACACTATAATGGGTGATGTATCTGTAGTTACATTTATCAGACATACCCTCGCAAAATCGTAATGTGGTTCAAAATGTCCCCCAATGCCGTAGTTGACAACTTGCAGTTCCTCCACCGAGTCCATACTAAGTCCTGTCATGGCAGCCACTCGTTGCGACACTCTGTAATGGGTGATGTATCTATAGTTAATTATCAGACTTACCCTCGCGAAATCCTAATGTAGTTCATAATATCCCCCAAAGCCGTAGTTGACAACTTGCATTCCTCCGCCGAGTCCATACTAAGTCCCGTCATGGCGGCCGGCTACTCGTTGCGATACTCTGTAATGGGTGATGTATCTACAGTTACACTTATCAGACTTACCCTCGCAAAATCGTAATGTGGTTCAAAATGTCCCCCAATGCCGTAGTTGACAACTTGCAGTTCCTCCACCGAGTCCATACTAAGTCCTGTCATGGCAGCCACTCGTTGCGACACTCTATAATGGGTGATGTATCTATAGTTAATTATCAGACTTACCCTCGCGAAATCCTAATGTAGTTCATAATATCCCCCAAAGCCGTAGTTGACAACTTGCAGTTCCTCCGCCGAGTCCATACTAAGTCCCGTCATGGCGGCCGGCTACTCGTTGCGATACTCTGTAATGGGTGATGTATCTACAGTTACACTTATCAGACTTACCCTCGCAAAATCGTAATGTGGTTCATAATGTCCCCCAATGCCGTAGTTGACAACTTGCAGTTCCTCCGCCGAGTCCATACTAAGTCCCGTCATGTCGGCCACTCGTTGCGACACTCTCGCTATGATGGGTGATTCTTGGTCTTGAAGCCACGCGGATTTGCTTATACGGTAAGTTGCTGCCATTAGTTTGCCTGTCTTCGGATCGTGAACCGTCGCGCGTTTGAACTGTTTTATAACAAAGAAGAGATATGTTAGAAATAATTGTTTATTTTTTGCAAAATCGTATCTATCACATATATTCTGTGCAGTCACCTTCGGTGAAGTAATAATAATAATGGTACACTGTACTTAAGTTATAAGAATAAATAAAATTGACTAGAACGGACACTCCCGCTCCGAATAGGCTCAAAGTCACGATATTAAGGTGGTACCCTGAGCGAAAGTGGCGCCGCGGTGAATTTTATTTAATATTATAATTCTAAGACACAATTTTAATAATGTTTATCGTGGAGATTTTAGGGCCTACAGTCTAGTATTTTTAGACGGTATTGTTACATTCCCTAGTAGTCACTGCTAGAAGTAGATAGAAAAACTGCTAAAAGTGGCCGTTTTTGACACATTTGCTATCTACTTCTACGAATAACTACGAGGGCATGTAGTGATACCTTCTAACAATACTAGACCATGGGCCCTAAAATCTCCACAATAAACAATATTAAAATCTTTTTCTATTAATAACTTATTAAATAAAAACCTCTGAGGGCGCCACTTTCGGTCATACAACCGCCTTAACGTATCAGTTAAACAGAATACTCAGTCGGACTATCACAATTACTGGCGTCGCCGCACGCGCGTTTGCCTGTTTTTGCGTTCCGTAATATTTTCTCTGTGCGTAAGATCTTAGAAACAAATTTTATTACATGGCGCCAAGTTATTGTGCTGTGTTTGGTTGTGCAAACAATTCGAAAACAATGCAACAATTAAGCTTTTGTTAGTTTGCCCAAAGATTATATATTTTCTAAATATTTTTTCGTTTTCGTACCTAATTCATCAAAAGGTCATGAACAGATTCTTTGGCGCAAGGCACAATATGTACCAACCTAAATAAGCAATATTTAACAGTAAGCAATCCCGGCAACACGCCTGGACGGCAGCGGGGCGTAGCGACGTGAAGGGGGAAGTAGTTATATAAATGGCGACATTCGGAACTCGGTCAAAGAAGAGTCCGTTCTAGTCAGTTTTATTTATTCTTATGCTTAAGTGCTAACTAATGATTGTGCCAAATAAATATAAGAAACTTTTTTACAATTGTGAACATGCAAACACCAATCGGAGCGCATTACGTAACGGTGTGAGATTCCAATGCTGTCAAACTGTCTGTTATATAGTGTCATGATAGAGCTACACTGGCCAGCAAAAACAGAGGCCTATTTTCATACAAACGAGGTAACTGAAGCTTTGGTTCTCGGCCCAGGAATAAACGGGGTGTGATTTATTGATAGACATTCAAAGAGTAAATACAGGAGGCCCAGATCGCTAAAGAAACGCAATGAATTAGAAGAGTCTTTTACACCAGATCGTATGGACTTTTTAGTGTTACATTTTCCATATTTTTGATGTAGTTTTAGCTTGTTATTTTTTTAAGTTCAACCCTGAGCTAAACAACTCGTCTAATCCATTGAGTTTCTTTAGCGATCTGGGCCTCCTCCCCTTAATCTTTGAATGGCCATCATCAAATCATACTCCGTTTAATCCTGGCCGGAGAACAAAAGCTTTAAAGTTAGGTACCTCGTTTGTTTTAAAATAGGCCTCTGTACTACTTTTTTTGATGGCCAGGGTATATTACTTCTCTATACACGATAATTGATAAAAACAATATTCATTGGTTAAGTAAAACAAGGAAGTAAAGAAAAAAATAATATTTTCTTTCCATTTTTTATCAAAAATGTAAGAAGAGCCTGTTTCGTAAATAGGTATGAATTTATTCAGATTAAGTTTGAGCATAGTCGGGATTTGTGAGACAGGCCCTGAATATTAATATAAATAAATATAAAACAAGATACATAGATATACTTATAATAATATATTAAATAGTTAAATATAATTCATGTCGTGGCAGCTTGTAAAAAAGATAACACTGTAGCAGCATGTAAGGCCTTCGAATGTATCATTGTCTTGTCTTTGGTGTATGTTCTTTGTTAGCTGTCCTAAATAAATTTAAAAAAATACAACATTTTGACAGGTCAGAAATGGGCGTTGTTCTTTGTTCTTTTCGTATTAGAAATCTTAGCGTAGGCGCTGTACCGATATAATAAATTGACATTCACGATACGAATTCAATTCGCACATATATTTTTTCGGGCTACAGGTACCGGGCACGGCCCTGATACGTGTGTGGACTGAACTTGGCTCACCCTTGGCTTAGCTGCCTCCTGTATGAACTCGATTTCGTCGTCACTCAACACATCGTGGAATATGACGATGTCAGGTTTTATGTACACATACTCCATCTTGAAGGGGGCCAGTTTCAGGAACGGATGGTTTTCAGTCAAGTACCGACAGTGCAATCTGGTGAAATAGGAGAAATATTGATATACTTTTAGAGACTAATGGAGAATGTCCGAAAAAATCAAATTGGCTGAATAAGCTCCCTTAGTAATAGAAAAAAGTTTCAGAATTTTCGATTGCGTGAAAAAATTAAAAAAAAATTAAAGTCTCTTTGACTTCGCAAATGTACAAAAGTAACAGCAGAATGGAAATTATACCTTTGCCACCACCTGTTACAACCACAACATGGTATTAAAAAAAAGTTTCAATACAAACTGTCAAAACTTATTTTTTAAAACGTGTTGTGGTTGTGGCTGGTAAAGGCAAAGGTATAATTTCCATTCTCCTGTTACTTTAGTACATTTGTGAAGTCGAAGAGACTTTAATTTTTTTAAATTTTTTCACGCAACCGAAAATTATATAACTTTTTTCTATTACTAACGGAGCTTATTCCTACCTATAAAGAAATATTCAGTCAATTTGATTTTTTTCAGACATTCCCCATTGCAGAATTTTATAATAGAACTAAACGTACAGAAGCCCATTCGCGCTAGGACAATCAAATAATAAGCTACTCTCGCTGCACGGCAATGAAGTAAATTTCAAAATGCACAGCGCTACGTGCCTATTTTTATAAGCACCCACGAAGCACTTCTCTTTCTGTCGCGTCGCGTAGCTCTGTCTGAAGCGACACATGCCATCCCTCGTGCGCTGGCTCGACTGAGTCAGCCGCGAGCAGTAGGCTAATATAAAAGTTTAAGCGCGGAGTGAGATCCCCCTGCTAATACACTCGCGAGCAAAAATATGGAATCACAGGCCTATTTTCATACAAACGAGGTAACTTTGAAGCCTTGGTTCTCCGCCAGGGATTGATCGAGTTCTGATCTGATGATGGCCATCCAGGAAGTGAATGGAGGAGATACAGATCACTATACACACCCAACTGATCTGATCAGCATTCTAAGAGTTGCAAGGATCAGAGTTCTCAGTTTTAAGGATTTCCATAAATTTTAATGCAATTTTCATGGTTTTTAAAAAAATACCCAAATAGCTCTTAGAATGCTGATCAGATCAGTTGGGTGTGTATAGTAGATGGATCTCCTCCATTCATTCCCTGAATGGCCATCATCAGATCACAGCAAGTCACTGGCGAAGAACCAAAGCTTCAAAGTTACCTCGTTTATATGAAAATAGGCCTGTGATTCCATATTTTTGCACGCAAGTGTAGTATAGAGTTATGTGTATGCTGTGATTTAAGTTAAATTGTTAAATTGGTAAGTTCATAACTGTACATTAGGGTGGAGCGTCATTGCTTTTTCTCGATTTTCACTGCTGAATAGGTGCAAAAAGTTGCATTAGGTCAAAAGATATACGGGAAAAATAATAAAAAAAGTATTGGACCCTACTTATAGCCCTCTACTGTTGTTCAAATATCTGAAAAATACGTAAAATCGACCTATTTTTAAAAAATCATATAATTTTAACGCAACTTTTCTTTTCCCGAAAAATGATGATTTTGTACTCATATTACAATGAAATTTCAACAAAAAATATTTAATAAACATAAATTTTATACAATTATGATACATAACACCTTAAGCGACGCCGAAAGTATACATAATTTGTCTTTACTATCATAAATGCTCTGTATCATTCGTTACCCAAAGTTAAAACGAACTAAGAACTTTCTACTAAAGTTAAATGAATATAAAACAAGAGTATATCAGAGTTGTTTGATTAGTAGCTGCAAATGTAATGATTTGAAAAATGTATTTAATTTAGTTCTTAGGAAAAGAAAGTTTCTAAGCTAGAAAGACCTTTTCTTTATGATCAAAGAAATACGAGATAGATGACAATTGGCAGTTTAGACTGCATACAAACAAAAAAATTAGAACAAAAAATGATAAGAAAACGAGAATCGATCCAAGCTTCTGATCATTGTTATTCGATGAAGAAAAGCTTTCCGGGTCTATAATATAGACTCAGAAGATTTTCTTCATCGAAAAACAAAGAAAAAACCTCCTCCAAAACTCACTCTGCTCCAGATTTAGCAGAATCCCAGATTCCATGCCAAGCACTTTAAAAACACCCGATTTCTAATAAAAAAAAAGAAATATGTTCTCTTCCTAGCTGAAGTATGTGACCGTTATGGCATTTCTGATCGGTCTGCAGCAGCAGTCGCAAGTGCAGTATTGTAAGATTTTGGTTTAATAAACTCAGAAAGCAAAGTTCGCAGATCTAGAAAAAGAATGCGATTAGATATTCAAATCAGAGACAGTTTTTCGGAAATTAAAAGCATCTACTTATCGAAGTATCCATCCATACTTCTTTCCATCGAGAAGAAAATACAAGATGATTTGGAAACCTCAACACCTACATAGCTTGTCTTTGTCATACTCAAGAAGTTGAGCGATGTTTTAAAATGGTGAGTGACGCATCGATGTCTGTGGCTGGTGAAAAACCGAGAAACGGATTTATTCGTTCCAAAAGGCAAAATTCAATAACGAGCAATTATGCCACATTTTAAGACGAAAAAAGACTTTCTCGCGAAATAATAAAATGTCAAAATAGTGATATATATAAAATATCAATATAGATTTTAAAATATCGAAATTTTTGCTATTTTTTTCCAAATTTTCACGATAAATTGTAAAATTAAATTTGTTTCATTTTCATAAATAAATCATGTTTTCTGCTTAAATGTCATAAATATGATGAAAAACATGCAAGATGTACGCTATCACTAATAATATCCAGCTATATAACATTTTGAAAATTCAGAAAAAAACTAAATTTTCAAATGAGGGTAGAGGGCTAAAAAATGTCGAAAGGGTAAAAACGGGACCCTATTACTAAGACTCCGCTGTCCGTCTGTCTGTCTGTCTGTCTGTCTGTCACCAGGCTGTATCTCATGAACCGTGATAGCTAGAAAGTTGAAATTTTCACAGATGATGTATTTCTGTTGCCGCTATAACAACAAATACTAAAAACAGAATAAAATTAATATTTAAGGGGGGCTCCCATACAACAAACGTGATTTTTTTGCCGTTTTTTGCTCGATATTAATAACGACAACAGGTAGACAGTTGAAATTTTCACAGATGATGTATTTTTGTTGTCGCTATAACAACAAATACTAAAAACAGAATAAAATTAATATTTATGGGGGGCTCCCATACAACAAACATTTTTTTTGCCATTTTTAGGTACGGAACCCTACGTGCGCGAGTCCGACTCGCACTTGGCCGGTTTTTTTCTCCATACAACGACGCTCCACCCTACTGTACATAGGCTGTGTCTTACGTTGGTAAATCTAAATATTAAGAAACTAAATTAATAAAAAAAAACAGACATTGACAGCACAAAAAGTAACAAAATGTTTATATTATCAGGGGGCTAATTGTCTAATTTCGAAATCCATCGCAATCGCTTTCATTTGACAGATGGATGTGACACATTGCTGCATTTCTTTGGTAAGTTTTTATTTATGTCAAAAAGAAGCATCAAAGTATTACATCTTGAAAGCGATTGCGATAGATTTTGAAATTAGACAATAGAAAGGCATTTATAGGTATACTTACTTCTTAGCTATTTCTCCTGGAAGGTCCATTTCCCCTCTGCACAGATGTTCGTAGCTTTTCTTTTCTTTCAAGAATTCAGAATACTCATCATTTACAGTTAGTTTCTGCTGAGCGTCATCTCCTACATCCTGAAAAAAACATACAACGAAACTTACTAAATTATTGGTACGAGTTGCTCGGAGTTATTGGTAAAATTCAGCTCTGTTTACGTAGAGTTAAGTAAACTTAATTTTGAAAGTATACTTTTGTAGTATACTTTTAATTTGAATGACATTTAAATGTGCATTTAACTTTACAATATCTTGAAACTAAAATCCAACAAGGAGATCCATTTAGATCCAAGATAATTTTATTAAAACAAAAGCTGGTCGTGCAGTAAATGCGAAGATCGTGCTCGGAAATAATTGCGATTTTGCAATGATCGGTCCCTAAGTAAACAAACATAAACATTGCGGTTTACTAAATTGGGATGTGGTTTTATTACTAATTTGACTAAATTATAATCTGGCTTATACTTCAGTACAAAATATATGACGTTATTAGGCAATTCATTATAAGGAAATGTTAAATAATATTTTTATAATACTGTAACTAGCCTCCGCCCGCGACTTCGTCCGCGTGGATATTAGAGAAAATCCTTAGGGAACCTTCAACAAGGATCCGACCAGCCGTTTTTACGCGATTAGGCGTGTCATCACCAAGCGAGCAGCCTCGTGCGAGGCAAGACGTTTGCCGCGTGTGGCGGATCCACGCGGACGAAGCCGCGGGCGGAGGCTAGTTTATTACAATAATCAGAATTGGGTCCAGAGATATTAGTAGGTATTTCGTTCCCGTTCCCGTTCCCATCCCGTGTCCGTTTCCGTCCCCGTCTCCTGGGGCTGAATCATGTCCACAGTGTAGTACTTCAAAATAAATGTAATTTTCGCAATCACAATCCCACAAAACCTCAAAAACGACATCTTCATCGATTTTCATGTGTACTTACCCCATTTACCTAGGGGGTAAATGGTATAAGTAAACATGAAAATCGGCATATTTTCAAAACAACAAAATATATTTTTGCCTATTTATTTTTAGACGTGCATCTACGAATTTTAAAGTTGTAATTTTATTTTTCCATACAAAATTTGAACCCCATTTTTACCCCTTGAGGGGTTAAATCATATCCACCGTGTTGGACTACAAAATAAATGTCATTTTCGCAATCACCATCCCATAAAACCTCAAGAACGACATACATATCGATTTTCATGTTTACTTACCCCATATACCCCCTAAGGGGTTGATTTTCAAAATCACAAAATATATGTTTGTCCATTATTTTTAGACGTGCTCCTACGAAGTTTAAAATTGTAATGTCTATGTTATATTATTTTTCTATACAAAATTTGAACCCCATTTACACCCCTTTAGGAATTAAATCATGTCCACCGTGTTGGACTGCAAAATAAATGTCATTTTCGCAATCGTCATCCCAGAAAACCCCAATAACGACATCCATATCCATTTTTTGGTTTATTTACCCCATTTCATCTCATAGGGGTTGAAATTCTACCAATAACAATATACGTTGCGTTAGATTTCCATCCATAAGCCTAAATTACAAATTTAGCGATATTTACTTCGAAAATAAATAATTTTCTTCTAAACACAACTTCATCCCCTTTTTTACCCCTTCGGGGGTAGAATTTTGAAAAACGCCGAGACACATTTTTATTAATTTTTAATCATCAGCCTAAACACAAAATTTGAAAATCCTAGCTTCAAAACTGAGGGACTTTCATACAAACTTTCATCCCTTATTTCACCCCCTTAGGGATGGAATTTTCAAAAATCCTTCCTTAGTGGATGCCTACACTGTATGAGGTATCCGTGTGCAAAATTTCAAGTCTCTAGGTCTAGCGGTTTGTGCTGTGCGTTGATAGATCAGTCAGTCAGTCAGTCATTCAGTTTACGATTTTATATATTAAGATTTGTGCTTGCAATGAGAGGCAACATCCGCATTGCCACAATTATAAATTCAACTTATTAATAATGCTTTTGCCTTTTGAAATAAGCCTTAATAGTAGATTGTTACACAAGGGGCTAAAGTCCAATTTATTTATATATGTACCAAATCACCAAAATAGGTTCAAAAGGTTAGGCTTGAAATCTTAACAGAGTTATTCGCATTTATAAGTATGTATTTCTAAGTTTATGGTTATTATTTTAGTCTAGTCCACTCACCCCTCTTCGTTGCTTGATAACTTGAGCCTCTTCTTCTTTTATGGCTTTCTGGTAGTGTGGTATATTGTTGCGCGCCCGAGTGTGACCTGGCTCTATCACTAACAATTCGTTAGTCCACTTGAGTGCATTTTTCACGTCACCTGCAATCAGTATTTATGAATTTCATGACTCTCCATCGCTGGGATATAACTCTATTTGGGACCTTAAAGTAGGTAGATAATAAATTTTTAAATAACAAACGAAATTGTACGAGTCGGACTCGCGCAAAAAAAATACGTTTGTTGTATGGGAGCCCCCCTTAAATATTAATTTTATTCTGTTTTTAGGGTTCCGTACCCAAAGGGTAAAAACGGGACCCTATTACTAAGACTCCGCTGTCCGTCTGTCTGTCTGTCTGTCTGTCACCAGGCTGTATCTCATGAACCGTGATAGCTAGAAAGTTGAAATTTTCACAGATGATGTATTTCTGTTGTCGCTATAACAACAAATACTAAAAACAGAATAAAATTAATATTTAAGGGGGGCTCCTATACAACAAACGTGCTTTTTTGCCGTTTTTTGCTCGATATTGATAACGACAACAGGTAGACAGTTGAAATTTTTGTGAAAATTTCAACTTTCTAGCTATCACGGTTCATGAGATACAGCCTGGTGACAGACAGACAGACAGACGGACAGCGGAGTCTTAGTAATAGGGTCCCGTTTTTACCCTTTGGGTACGGAACCCTAAAAATCGTGTTTAAAAAAGTTTAATACAGGATCTCGTTATAAAAAAGCGTACTTATAAGTATTATTATTAACTTTTCGTTATAGTTTCGCAAGATACATCTTTGTTGTATCTTGAGGACCACCAGTGCTATAAAATAGATATACCTTAGATTATTTTGTAACAGATGTTCATTTGTTTATTTCACTACACCTGAATGACGTTTCAAGTGCTGAAGAAGAGACAAAATTTTTCTTTTAAATCACAAAATCTACAATAAGCAAAAAGCTCACCAAGTAAATAGTACGAAAAGCTGATGTAGTCCATGATATTGGTTTCGTTGAACATATAAGGTCTGTTTTCCTCCCTGTACTTTTGCAGGGTGACCTGCATCCAATCCAGGGCGTTTTTGTAATCTTCATCGTTATATAGAGCTCGTCCCAATTCGTAGCAGTCGCCGGCTGTCATCGGTGTACTAAATAAAAAGAAATAATTAAACTTTAACCCCTTTATTAATAAACGGAGTAAGTTTAAACCTAGTTTAACCAAAAAGTTTGCTTAGGAATATGACGCTTTGGGACGTCAAACGTAAGGAGTAATATTGCTTAGCGAAATTTTTTTGGTTAAACCAGGTGTAAACTTACTCTTCGTTTATTTAATAATGCCATAGCATAATACTTATCTTAAGGCGAAATTAAAATTATTTATTGTGTTAAGTATTTGCGACGGATTTATGTATTGCGTTTGAAATGCATTTTCATTCTTAATTCTAAGCAAAATACATTTATGCCGGATGTAGACCAAGAGGCCGGTTGAAGCTAAGCTAAGTTAGTTTAGCTAAGCTCACATTGCAGATTTTCATAATTTGTGTGCAGACCCCAATTTACGTCACAAGTATGATAAACTACCTCAGCTATACGAGCTAAGCTAATAGCTAATTAATAGCTGAGATGCTAATATCTGTTCCGCAATTTACATGCTAATTAAGTATCGCTAAAATATAATTGTCCACTCTGATACTAATAATAGCACGAGTATATTTAAAATTAATAGCAACAGAATATCAAACGAGATGTTATAATGGAGATATTATCTCCCCGCTCTGCATTTTCGTTTGAAGAAATGAGCATACTATGGAAATTGATCCTACTAAAGATCGTGATTTGTGTGGTTTATACGTAAAAATGTGTGGGCGCAACAGGAAAACAAGTTTTGATTTTGGATTTGAGTAAGTTACTAAATTCTGCCGAACAAACACAACGCACTTTATTTATTTAACCACGTAAGTTGACCTTACGTGTCTTTGTGGACACAACAGTACCACAGACTATGTAATGAGCTGTAAAGTAATATTACGAATTTAAAGTGAATGTAGGTACGTACAGTCATCAATGAAAATTGCTTAACACTTTAGTTTTTTCATATTTAATCAGGGTTCGAAAATATCCGATATTTATTATAAATATCAAAATATCGGATATTTATGATATATATCCGATATATATCAAAATTGTGATATATATCCGATATATATAAAAAATGTGATATATTATCCATTTTGTATGACAGCCACATTATTATTTTATTGTATTATGATGTGTAAGTACTGTTTGCATATGTATTTTATAAACATAATCAATTATTTTAAGGAAACTAGAATATTTTTGTTTTATTTAGGTACTTATTTGACAAATTAGTTAAAAATCAGGAAAAAAATCATTAGTATCACCATATGAGTAGTGGAAAATGTGGAGATAATAAAATTATTGGATTCGAAAAAAAAAAATATTATACCTACACTACATTATTTATTTACTTTTTTCATTTAATATGATATTTATATTTATTACTCACCTCACCACCAAAAGGATAGTGATATACAATATAGTCAGCACACACGTCACAAATCAATATTATCACATTTTTTGGTATTTTCACATGCGAAATTCAAGTTACAATACTTGTATACAGCAAAACAAAACAATAGCATGTTTTAACTCTACATCAACGCCATCTAAGTAACAATATAATAACAAATATCTACATAGTATTGTCAAATTTTTAAACTATTTTATATTGATATATATTACAAAAATTCGTTTGATATATATCGGATATATATCATGATATATATTCATTGATATATATCCTCGAACCCTGTATTTAATTACCACTTAAACGTAAAAGTTATAATTTTTATTACTTTATAATCAAACTCAAAAAACCACGAAGGTTTATTTGTAAAATGCTATTAAATGTTTAGATTATTGGAGCGAGTTAGGTACATTTCGTGACAAGATTACTCTAAACAACTTACAGCCGTTTGCACTAAACTCAAGTTAGGCGTGTCCTAGTTAAGTTATTTCTTAGCTTAGGAACAGCCTAAAAATGCCGAGCTGAAATTTTTGTTTGCACTAACAGACTACGTCGTAACTTGGGCATCGCCTTGCTAAGAGAAAGAATGAACGAATGTTAATATTAATTGTTTATGGATTTTCAAGCCGGCGAAGTAATATAGGTCATAGAGTACTTTTTTGGTTATAACATCACATTGATTTCTTCGTGAGTTAAAAGGAGACGAAAGATAAGGCGTTGGTTTATTTTATTTGGTAGGGTGATCGAAAAAGTTATGTCATCAACTGTCAATTTAGAAAATGGAAATCAAATCGCGGTAGTGTTGCCAATGGTACGGTAATTGCCGTATTATACGGTAATTGGGGTCAAAAATTAACCGTGACACGGCAGCTTAATGCAGAAGTTTAATACAAGTACAGTTATTTTATACGTTCTTATTATTTTATAAGTGCAGTAATTGTATTGAAATACTGCAATTTTTGCGATTTTCCACCGAGTCGTTTAGTAATTCAATTATTTAAATGAATGTTCCATGAATCTTCCATTTTTCAGCAAATATTTCTGTTTTTGTCACAATTGACGGCCACAGGCTATAACCACAGATTTACAATTCATAACATAGGAATTTCTTAAGCCTTGGGCGCTCGATATTGGGCGCGTAAGTTAAGAATAGCCTAAAGTGCATTTAGGAACGTCCTAAGGTTAGTGCAAACCAATTTTTTGCTAAAAATGTCTTAAGTTAGTTAGGAAAAGACTTAGGCGATTCTTAAGTTTAGTGCAAATGGGTGTTAGCCTTCAGTAGACTTAATGCATTCAGGTGATATCACCCAGGTGAATTAAGTCTACTGAAGGGAACTTAGGAGTATATTTTAGATTCACTGGCGAAATATTGTTAAACAAACCCGCAGTTGGTCGCGGAACAAGGAAGGCAGATGTTCTTTATACTTTGTCAAAGCAACTTTTTTGATTAATATTTCAAATTGTGAGACGTTCTGTCAAAAAAATGCTATGACAGTCTTTTAAGTACTAAAGTTTTAAGCGACTTTTGTTGCTGAACGTACCTGCAAATATTTACTTATCTGATGAGAGTATTGTTAAGAATGCTGTAAAATCTATCTTTACAATAAAGGACAAATATAGCCTGGATAGTAATTCATAGGCAGCTGTGCAAAACAGCTGAACTAATACTAACCTTTCGCTGAAAATGTAATATTTATTTATTTAATAAATGCTAAAGAAGTATGCTTTAGTGATTTTCCTAGCGACCGTCGTCTGCTTTTCTTTTTTATTTAAGTATGTAAGGTAGATTTTTTTTTATTTTACACATTGCCGGTGGACCAGCAGGCATTCTATACAATGCCTAGTCATTGTATACACTGCCTAGGTAATGTGTGAAATAGATATCAATATTCATTATATTTCATACATTGCCTAAAAGGGCCAGGCATTGTATACAATGCCTGCATTTCATACATTGCCGGTGACACATATAATGTTACGCTTACAACAGACCGCGCCAGCGAGTGAATGCTACACAGCTGCGTGCGGCCGAGTTGAAAGGCAGCGTTTACGAGTATGTGCGTGCTAATGAAATACATTGAGTGATGACGTTTTAAAGCCATTGTTTGTTACGAAATACATAAAATTTTGATAATGTTTCTGTATACAAAAATTTGGAAATACCGGATAAAATAAGATTTCATAAAAATTTTAAAACATAAATGACTTTGACCTTCAATAACTTCGTAGTAATTGGTTTCCCAGATATAGTCTAAAAGACAAAAATGATCCTGATGATGGGCGGAATGCGTGGACTCGGCTTCGTTGAGTGTCTCGTTACACCCGTTATATCTCTACGAGTAGTTGCAGTGTTTGTGAGCCACTTAAGTATTAAATACTTATTATTATTAATACTCACCTATAAACAACTCCATTGAGCAAGCCTTCGGCCAACTCGCTCACGTTTAGATGGTAGGTCTCTTGCAGGCGCGTGAGTGCGTGCGCAGCACCCTTCAGATCCTCCAGTGTCGGGTACATCAAGTCATCTTGATTCATAGTTATATTCTTTATGTATTCTGCAGAAGAATATTTTTTTAACCACGGGTAAAGGAAATCATTTATTCTACATTTCTACCGTCCCAGCAAGCTTATATTCTGAAGGATAAACGTTCCACAAAGTTTTCTATACATCGAAATAAAGTATCCAGAGTATGTTTGCTGGCATCAACGCTGAATTCAGAACAATCTCTTACAAGAAATTTCTTACAGAAAGTTTTTTCATCCTCTATCCTCCCTCAATAGTCACCACCTTATCCCAGTGTTACCATTACCGAAAAACTAATTGTCATAATGCTATTCTACAATTACTTCATAAAAAGTTTAAGGGCAAACTACAAGATATAAAACTACAAGGAGAAAATGTGCATTTTAACTATTTTATTCTTTTGGACGAAATATGTAATTTGAAAACTTAAAATGTAACGTGTTTACCCGGCTGTTCTTTAGAAGGTCCCTCGCCGTAGGTTTGCGGCCATTACGGCAAATTCACAACTCAATCAGGGTTTTCGAGTGAATTACTAATACATGATATAAATAATTTTAAAGTACACATTGATCGTCTATTTTTTTTATAAAGTGCGTTTATGAATATGCTAACACAAATAAAAATAACCAAGTAAATTTTTCCCAACGTTCTTTAAGCCCAAGGCACACACTTACCCTCATTTTCTGTAAATAAAATATTAAAAGTATTAATGATTTATGAGGTTTTTAGGTAAATCCTAAGTTAAGGGTATGTTCCACTGGTTCCGGACAGCACACCTAACTTTTGATCTTTTTCAGTTGGAAATTGAATAGAGTTAATATGATTTTGTATGTTAACTGGAACATATCCGGAACCTGTAAAACTGATCTAAATTGTAGTTAAGCAGGCACATGCTGACGAAAATTACATACATGGTACAGTCAGCGCTAAAATGCTAGATCTGCCCACTAATTGTCTTATTTCAAAATCTATCACAATCGCTTTCATTTGACAGAACATTGATGTTTCTTTTTGGCACAAATAAAAACTTACCAAAGAAATGCAGCAATGTGTCACATCCATCTGTCAAATGAAAGCGATTGCGCTAGATTTTGAAATTAGACAATTAGCCCCTGAGCATTCAATCCTACCAAAATAGCTAATGATTAAACAAAAAACAACCTTATCTCAAGACTATTAAGGTGCCATTTCGTTTGTTCTCAGACAACCAAAGTTGATTTTTGTCAATCGAATGACTGACTATTTTAGTAAGTTTGTATGCTTAGATCATTTTGGCACTGACTGTACACAAACAGATATAAAATCTGACAAATTACTTTGTCACGATTATCTTTTACGTCAATATTCGTTTTAAAAACTATTACCTACGTAGATACTATTTTTATTTTTATGCATGGTAACATTTTACATTCAGGACATATACAAGCCTTCTACCGTTAAGCCAATCAATATAAAAGCGTGTACCTAAGTTTTTGTTTACCTGTTCCTTCCTTGATGGTTTGTTCAATATAATCCAGATCTGCTGTGAGTCTCTTGATGAGAGTGAATGCATTTATAGGATTTCCCAAATAGTTGGGAATATCTTCCATAGCCTTTTCATGCTCCCTTCTGTAGACACTTAAATGCCTGTGAAGCAAAATAATAGTTATTTATGCAACTGTACTATAATGAGGGGAATTAAAACACGAATGTGGGTTTATCACATGAGTGTTTTAATACCTAATTATGTACAGTTGCATACAAGATTTTATCTACACCCATTTTTTATTTATTTTTTATTTTTATTTGGGAAACAAACAATATTTTAATACATATGGATTAAAAACACCCATAATATTTATCTACACCCATGATATGTATCCTCTATAAAGGTTTTGACTTTGACTTTGTTTTTGACTTGACTTTCCTCCCCCTCCTCGTCATTATGTTATCCGCAAGTGTTATAATGTTGTACTGAATTTCATAATGCAACGCTCACGTGTGGGCGCGCGGCGCAGCGACACCAGCTCTCGTTTGGGACATTGTAATGATAGCAGTAAGATAACTGTTTCAGAACCCTTTACAGAGGATTTAAAGCATGGGTGTAGATAAAACTAATTATGATACTACAAATAAATAAGTTAATGTACTTAATAACCATATTGAATCACAATAAAAATCTATGTATCGGTATAGGCTCTCCACAGTTATTTAAAATTAACTAAACAGGATAAAAGTACTATCAGCTTGTACTATCTTGTATTCTGTGCTATCAGTTTTAGATTATCCTTTTACATGTATAAAAAAATAAGTATTTTTGAAAACTCAATACCTACGTTTTGTTGGAAATTAAACTAAGTCGATGTAAATAGTTACATAATTTGATATAATTAAGAATACAGAAATTTTACAGCTCGGCTCGGATCGGAAATATCTTATTAGACAACTTTATCATACATAACAGTAAAGAAAATAGCACAAAATATGTTCTACTAAAAGCAGTTTCCATAGTTTACTTTTTAACAATACACAAAGAATAATAAACAGTAACACACACGACGCACAAAAAACTTTAAGCTTGTTTTGTATGCCGCGCAGAACTTTTTGCATTGCCTCTCAGACCTACATAGGTTTATCACACAAAAAGTATGTCACCTCGTTAGTCAACACAAAAATAAACTGCATTACCTACCTATAAGGAAATAAAATAGGAAAACTCACTCTTTTAAAGTAAGAAGTCTTTTCTCCTCCTGCTGAACATAGTGATCAAGATCGTCTATAATCCTTTTATGTGTCACTAGCAAAGGCTCTACTTCTGCTATGGCAGTAAAAAGTTCGGCTCGCGTGCCAGAAATAATAATTAAAACTAAAAAGCAGTTGATAATCTGCAGACTAAATATATTAGGAACCATGGTCTTGTGTTGATAGGTCGTGCACCTATCTCATCTGAAACAATGGAGAAGTTAAATTAAATGATAAAAATGTTAGAAAATTAAAAAGTCCAATAAATTCTGATTCAGTCAGAGATACAAACGAAACTACACTGGGATACTACAACTTATAGGGGAACTTATGGGGACTACAATTATAGTCATCCTGGTAACCCTGCTATACCAGATTTGGCCAAGATCAAGAGCACAGAACAGAATAGACAATAATAATGTTACGGACGCGGGGTACGGGATTGGAAGGAAAACGCTGTGGTTGCAGAGACGACGCTTTATTTCCAAAAACACATCCACATACTCTGAATGTCGTGGTCCGCTCTTCTGTGTGGTGTAGTCTTCTTGCAAACGACGTAGCCACCCAGCGCTGTTACACGATGACATTCCCACTACTCCTCTTCCGATGTCGCAGTCCGCCCTTCCAAGTAGCGTCACGTCCGAACGTCGTAGCCTCTCGGCGCTGAACCCGACGACATCCACTTCTACACTCCTCCATGCTAGCACCAACTATTGCTAGACCTCACCTCCAAACTTCTCTTCTTCACCACTTCTTCATCTTCTACTTCTTCACTACCGCTTTACAACTTCTTCATCTTCCTTCTTCTTGTTCCTTTCCCTTCTTTACTGAACTACCACTTCTTAACTCTTCTACTTCTTCACTACCGCTTTACAACTTCTTCATCTTCCTTCTTCTTGTTCCTTTCCCTTCTTTACTGAACTACCACTTCTTAACTACTACATCGATTGTGCGTTTCGCCGCTGCTTATATACCCCATAGAACCTTCTAGTAACTCTAATTTCGATGTTACCGGCAATGTATGAAATGCAGGCATTGTATACAATGCCTAGGCATTGTATACAATGCCTGGCCCTTTTAGGCAATGTATGAAATATAATGAATATTGATATCTATTTCACACATTACCTAGGCAGTGTATACAATGACTAGGCATTGTATAGAATGCCTGCTGGTCCACCGGCAATGTGTATAATAAAAAGATTTTCGAGAATAGATTCGAGGGGGGATCGAGGGGGGCTTGGAGAAGCTCGAGGGGGGGGGGCTTGAGGAAAGCTCGAGGGGGGGGCTCGGGGAAAGCTCGAGGAGGGTTCGATGGGGGGCTCGAGGGGGGCTCGAGGGGGGCTCGAGGGGGGCTCGAGGGGGGCTCGAGGTGGCTCGAGGGGGGCTCGAGGGGGGCTCGAGGGGGGCTCGAGGGGAGCTCGAGAGGGGCTCGAGGGGGGCTCGAGGGGGGCTCGAGGGGGCTCGAGGTGGGCTCGAGGGGGGCTCGAGGTGGGCTCGAGGGGGGCTCGAGGGAGGCTCGAGGGGGCTCGAGGGGGGCTCGAGGGGGGCTCGAGGGGGGCTCGAGGGGGGCTCTTTGGAATCGAACCTGTTTTACTCCTGTAGGTCCCGCGTATAGGTTAGAAATTTAAGGCGAGCGCGGAGCGCAGCGGAGCGTGAGCCTTAAATTTCGAGGTTATTTTTTTATAACAGACAACAGAAATTTGAGTTTGGAATCGAACCTGCTTCACTCCTGTAGGTCCCGCGTATAGGTTAGAAATTTAAGGCGAGCGCGAAGCGCAGCGGAGCGTGAGCCTTAAATTTCGAGGTTATTTTTTTATAACAGACAACAGAAATATACTTATTTTACACATTGCCGGTGGACCAGCAGGCATTGTATACAATGCCTAGGCAAAGTATAAAATGAATTATATTTCATACATTGCCTGATCGTTTTAGGCATTGTATACAATGCCTAGGCATTGTATACAATGCCGGATTATACACATTGCCGGTAACATCGATAGTCATTTCGTTATTCTTTTCGTTTGTCTTTTGTAACCATTTCCCGTCCTTTTTCATCTTTTCCATTATTTCCCGACGATACTAGAATGTTCTATTTCTCTATCAAATATGTAAATAAACTCTGTATAAAGATGTAAACATTCTAGAAATATCGTAAAAACCATCAAAACACTTTGGTCCGACGGAGGATCGAACCGCGGGCTCTCGTGTATAAAGCGAGAAGCCACACCATTTCGCCACGGCGACTTGACAGCCAGCGACTAAATTGGTCATCGCTTGATGCTGTCTGTCTCAACTACGTAATGTGACGTCACGGCCGTCACAATAACTAAGTAGCACTTAAACATCAAAAAGGAGACCACTGAATCGTCCGCGTTGTAACAAACTTTATTATTCTTCTAATTAAAACCTGGTCGGGAAAATCATGACGACACTAATCTAAATCTAAAAATAATATCTACCTACTTAGTACTCGCGGAAATCTAAGAAGTGAATAAGATATATCTCAATAACAAATATATCATATCGCCTAAACTGATCGAGACGTCGCTCTTTCGGTGTGATTCTAATAAACATCGTAAATTGATTAGTGAAATTAGCTAAGTAAATAACAATTATATCGCCAGTAATAAAAAAAGTTGCGCAAGACCGTATGTCCTGGAGATTCTTGGGAGAGGCCTATGCGTGCCTATGCAGTATACAGCAGTGGGTGTCGTGCGGCTGCTATGATGATGAAACGAAGTTGCATCCTATGCGATGATTCTGCCATATTATGTTTCCTCTCGCACAATGATTGTGACTGTTTGCGGTATTTTAGTTTCGGTGAGAATGAACTCGTTAAGTGAGGTTGTGTGAACTCATGTGTACATTGTCCGTCCGAACAAAACCTTCGCCCGATGACGGTCAATGGCACATTATTGCAAAAAAATGTAAAAAGTAATGCACTGAACTCTCAATAGTTCAAATCAAATTAATTTACTTTTAAACTTGATGCTTTTACTACGTTCTATAAATCTATTATTTAATGCAGTGATCGAAGGACCATATTGAACATCACTCAGGATTTTCGTGTAAAATTAAAGATAATTAAATAAAAAGCATAACATGCACAAACACAGTTTTTTTTTTATTTCCTACATTAATGTCACTTATAAATATGTTATTAAATAGAGAATTTCGGAAACCACTTTTTCTTGAAAACTTATACCTACTTAGCTTTTCTTTGAGAGCTTTGCATTATTTCCTTGAAATAATCTCAGTTAGTGACGGACGACCGACGCGTTATCTCATTAGCATGAATGGAAGTAATATAAAAATTCTACCGGGTTCTATGTTCATCTTAGGTACTGATAATGTATTAAACAGCAAAGAGCGGATGGCGGCGTGTAGAGACGCGTGACTATGTGGGGCCTGACACGTACGTACGACCAATTCCGGGCCGGGAGCATTATCAATCTGTTTTAAGTGATAAACAATTAATAGTTAGCTGCTGTGCCACTTTTACATTATTGTAACCAGCAAAGAAATAAACGATACTGTCAAGAGAATACCAATGTACGACTGGTATGGATAGTTAGACCGTTTTGGTAACAAAATCGTTTAAGTCTTCCAAAACTTTAAATGAAAGAAAAGAAGAGGATTTAAAGAACGACGAAAGTGCTACTTACCTACAGCTTTTCTTCGATCACGCTGCCTTAGATTTTTCTGTCTCGCAGCTATAAATTTACATATAAATGTTGAGCACTGTCGAATTTATAATGTGGACTGCGCAGGCGCATGCAGCCGCCTCCGAGAGGGTCAATGAACAAAATACTACCAGCGACCGGCGACAGAAATCAGCGAGCCAAGCGTGCCGGTGACCTTATCAAACGTTTATGACGGACTGACGACTACGAAACGCTATTAATAACGTAAGTATATGGGCTAACTGGATTGCGTGGCAAACGGAAGCAGCTTTTAAGCGTACTGGCAACTTTCGCGCTTAAAGTTTCTTCTAAATCCGTAACCGAGATGTATTTATTTGCAAGTAAACTTGCCATTGACGACTGTGTGCTGTGTGTGGTTATAAAAAAATATTTTATAGAATCCTTACTATACTAATATTATAAATGCGAAAGTCCGTTTGTTTGTTTGTTACGCCTTCACGTCTCAACTACTAAACCGATCATCATGAAATTTTGCATACACGTTGTCAGGGGTACAGAGAAAGACATAGGGTACTTTTAATCCCGAAAAAAAGTATTGTTCCCGAGGGATAGCAAAAAAACTTTCCACGCAGACGAAGTCGCGGGCGGCCGCTAGTAGGGATATAGAACTGACATAGGTTCTTTAAAATGGACCATTCATATTAGCTTTAATAGTGTGTATACAGTCGTTTCTTACACGCACAGTCCACCTGCACACTTTTGATATACTGCAAGTGGTTGAAGAAACAGCAGTCACCATCAAGTATCCATTGCTAAAAAGCTGCCATGTGTGACAAAGTCACAAAGTAAGAAAACCACACTATAGCTATCTTTTCAGAGCCCAAGTATAGAGATGACATAATTATAGACTTTAAGCAAATCATGTATTTTACAGCTTTTAATTCTTTCAACTTAGAGTCTTTAAGCTTAAAGAAGCTTAGATGATGGTCCGGGTGGAAATCTGTGACGGACATCCTTTTTTAAGGTTCCGTACCCAAAGGGTAAAAACGGGACCCTATTACTAAGACTCCGCTGTCCGTCTGTCTGTCTGTCACCAGGCTGTATCTCATGAACCGTGATAGCTAGAAAGTTGAAATTTTCACAGATGATGTATTTCTGTTGCCGCTATTACGACAAATACAAAAAACAGAATAAAATTAATATTTAAGGGGGGCTCCCATACAACAAACGTGATTTTTTTGCCGTTTTTTGCTCGATATTAATAATGACAACAGGTAGACAGTTGAAATTTTCACAGATGATGTATTTTTGTTGTCCCTACAACAACAAATACTAAAAACAGAATAAAATTATTATTTAAGGGGGGCTCGGGAGCCCCCCTTAAATAAGAAAATTACTTTTGTTGTATGCAACAAAAGTAATTTTCATTGCCGTATTTTGCTCGATATTAATAACGACAACAGGTAGACAGTTGAAATTTTCACAGATGATGTATTTTTGTTGTCGCTACAACAACAAATACTAAAAATAGAATAAAATTATTATTTAAGGGGGGCTCCCATTCAACAAACATAATTTTCTTTGCCGTTTTTTGGTACGGAACCCTTCGTGCGCGAGTCCGACTCGCACTTGGCCGGTTTTTTTGTAATCTACTTTACATTAGACCTGCTTGGTAAATTTGGAGGTTGATCAACCTTCGTCTATACCAGGGGCCGTACCGGCTAACGAATCGAGTTTCGGAAAATTTGCCGAGTTTCAAATTAAAAAAGATAAATTGAAGTAAGGAATTTCGTATAGTACTATTTGTTGAAGTTATTTGGAAGATATGGATGTTTGTGTGACCTCATGAATTAGGGTTCGCCATTTTGGCCCAATTGGAGCTCGATTTATCTGTTTTAATTTGAAACCCGGCAGACTTTTCGAAGCTCGATTCGTTAGCCGGTACGGCCCCAGGGGTGGCCAAACTTATGACTTGTGAGGTCCACTTGTGTTTAAAAAAGATTTCTTGCAGTCGACTTCAAGGTAGAGTTTAGATGTTTGATATCAAATGTTTATTGAAAACAAATATATATTCAATTAATTTAACTCTCGCGGGCTACCTAAATCGTCTTCGCGGCTGACCTCTTGGCTATCCCTAGTTCATACTATTGATAGATACACATATCAGTTCAGTAGCTCTTTTCCTTTCTATGCTGATACTATTCATTTATTTAAAGGCTATTAATGATGTTATGTGTTATATGTACCGCATTAATGGTTTCTCTGTTTCCCAAAGGTTGACTGGCAGAGAATGCTTTTAGCATTAAGTCCGCCTTTTGTACTTTAGTTTTTAGTACAATAAAGATTTTAAAATTTAAAAAATATATAGCTTCAGATTAAAATAAATTGAATAAAAAGAAAATTAAAGCTTTTTGCTTTTTCAATAATGATTTATATGATTATAATTGATTATGTTTTTTGTTTGCAGTATCCATACAGAATATCAAAACATATTTACCCAAATGGAACAATTTAATAATCACTGAATATTTACACAGATGATTCTTACAAAGGCCAGTGGCCTACCATGCACAAACTGTTTTCGCTACCTTAAACTATAGTTTTCTCTCTTTCACTCGCATTGACTGTGAGCAATATATTGGATAGTTTTCGGTAGTGAAAACAATTTACATCAACTTATAGTAGAGCTACAGAACAAAAATACATAAAAACATTTATTGTCATAAAAGTCATAATTCAATAATGTTTACAACTTTTTATCAATAAATCATGTTATATTATTATAACAATCATGTGTTCTCCATATTGTTTGTGAAACAAAATATATTTTTGAAGAATTATTATTTATTTTAAAAAATAAACACTGACCCACAAAATATGAAACAGATCATTGTGAAATCCACTAAACTAAGTAATAACTAATCAATTAAACCAAGTCTGAAGAGAATTTTTTTGGTGTTCTTACTAAAAATGTGTTGTTTCTTTTTAAGTAATTTATGAACCACACTTTTAACACTGGTAGCTCCGTTAATCTGTGCTTTGTACACATAGTCAGTCACATAACTGACTGTTGATTAAAAGCCCAACTGAGCGTGCAATTTCACATTAATTTTTTAAACAGAAATTGCAGTTTACTTAAAATTCGATTTTAATTCAAATTTATTCTAAAGTCTGTAGGTAAGGTGTAAATCTGGTAAAATCTTGCATCTGTCCATGCATGTAACTCCATAAAGTCTGTTCATCCTTACTTGTCTTATATGGTAAACAATCTTCACCCAACTCTTTATTGAAATAATCATTTATAAAATAAAACTAATGATTTTCCACACATAGATTACGAAATAAATTGTTAATAAATTAACAATAATTTCATAAACTTACTAACATATTTATAAATAACGATTTAAATTTAAAAGACTTATGACAAGTGTCAAAAGCTGTTTACTAAATAAGACAAGTAAGGATGAACAGACTTTATGGAGTTACATGCCCATGCATGTAACTCCATAAAAATCTTGCTGTCCATACAGATGCAAGATTTTACCAGATTTACACCAGAGGTGCCCATACGGTCAATTGATCGACTGGTCGATCGAGGGAGGTTTAAAGGTCGATTGCTATGGATAACAGATTTCGCACTTTGCACCCAATATGTAGTTTTACTTATATATTTTTTCTTGATAAATATTTGGTGGTTTATACGGTGAAAATGTCGATCTCCTAGTCATAAATTTTTGTTCGGTCAATCTCCTTGAGACAAAGTATTGGCACCCCTGATATACACAGTTATTTATACAGGTGTTGACCACTTGACTAATACAAACTGCACCATCACCAAGACCAAAAGTTTTATAAAAAAAATATCTGCCTTAAGTTTGAATGGGTGGATCTCATGTGCAAATGAGGAATCCTGTACTCAGCTATGGGTCAAATGTGGTAGTGGTAAATTGGTAAATGATGTTGTAGTTGTAGTCAGTTCGTATTTGGATGGTAATAATAGGTAAATAAGGGAAGGATTTGGTCAGAGATTCAGGTCCGGGGAGGTATTTCGTGACCAGTTGTGGTATGAAATGAGTGCAGCATGAACAAATTACATCTTGCCTGGATCGATGCAAGATTAACATTGTGATTAACATAGCTATCGATTAGCATGGTATTCAGTCATATTCAAAGACAAAATTACTAAGCCGGCTTACGATACTGCGCAAATAAATAAACACTACAATACCTATCGTTTTATAATAGCAATGTACATACAAATTATTTTAAATATCTGGATTATCAACATTGACTTACTCAGTCAGTAACAATTCTCGATCACATATACAGGTGCACTATTTTCATTCTGTAATATTAATTATTATTTAGGTACTCGATTTTTAAATTTATGGCACTTTATTTTTGTGCAAATATTAAAAAATTGTTTGTTCTTGTTGCTTGCTTGCGTTTCGTTTGACTTTGACATGAACATGATGACAGTGACAGCTAGGGTTGCCAACTTCTATTCACGGATAACCGGCGGGCTGATTATCTAATGGGGTTGGCAACGCAAAGCTAATCGCAGATGGCGCCAGCGGCGATCTAACCGCTATCAATACTTTGATTGGTTAAAATATGCCACAAATGACATTTGATATTTGAAACAACCAATCAAATGTATTGGTACAACCGCTTGTGGCGCCATTAGTTCCTCAGTTTCCATCCCCATTAGAAACCACCTAGCGACCGGCTGCAGTTCATAGATGATAGTGATCCATTGCTACTTCTTTTTGGATTAAAAAAAACATACCAAAGAAAAGTAGCAATGTATGTGGAATGAAACCGGTCGCTAAATAGTTTCATTTTAGATAATCAGGGTGCCGGACATCAACACCATTTGCACTACACTTAAGAATCGCCTAAGTCTTTTCCTAACTAGCTTAAGACATTCTTAGCAACAAATTGGTTTGCACTAACCTTAGGACGTAGCAATGCTTACGAAATTCCTATATTATGAATTGTAATGAAATGAAATGTGTTGTCCACCCGCATTTTAATGTAAACTGAAACAATCTACTAGAAAATCTAGAAATACTGAACTATTCAAAACATGACATTGGCAAAAATTACTTCCAAGAGGAAAGTAGATTGCCATAACAAAAATAAGAAGAAGAAGACCTATATTCACTGACCTGCCTTTCTATTGTCTAATTTCAAAATCCATCGCAATCGCTTTCAGGATGTAACACATTGATGCTTCTTTTTGGCACAAATAAAAACTTACCAAAGTAATACAGCAATGTTTCACATCCATCTGTCAAACGAAAGCGATTGCGATAGATTTTTCGAATTAGACAATTAGCCCCCAGCATATATTTACACTGGACAGGCTTATGTCAAACTGTTTTTGTGCCTATTTGATTTCCGCCATTTTGGCGCTGTAGGACGTAGTGTGAGCATAGCGTGCGTACATGGTACTAAAGTTTGAAGTCTGGAGAGTCTGGATTTTCATATTGTACGTCAAAATTAGTTCTTTAGACGCACGCTAGTGGCGTTTCAAATAGGCACAAAAACTTAGCGGTCAAATCATACAGTCAGCCAGTCCAGTTATACAAAAGAAAACTTTTTTCATGTCAGTGCCTATATTACTTCGCCGGTTTAAAAATTCCATAAACAATTACTATTTACATTCGTTCATTCTTTCTCTTAGCAAGGCGATGCCCAAGAAGCTTATACCCCCAATGGAGATTGCACGGCTAGTGTCATATTGAAGATAGAAAAAATGTCCTTGAGTGACGTGACGGCTTATTGCTATCTCTTTCTTTAGTGTTACATTACGTGTTCGTTGTTCATCGTTCGTTCGTTCGTGAGAAACGAAAACGTATTGTCACGCTAAAGAAAGAGATAGCAATAAGCCGTAACGTCACTCAAGGTATTTTTTTCTATCTTCACTATGACACTAGCCGGTGCAATCTCCATTGTAGGTATAAGCTTCTTGGCGATGCCCAAGTTACGACGTAGTCTGTTAGTGCAACCAAAAATTTCAGCTCGACATTTTTAGGCTGTCCCTAAGCTAAGAAATATCTTAACTAGGACACGCTTAACTTGAGTTTAGTGCAAATCCTGTTTATATAAATACCTACCAAAAAGTATTCCTGATCCTATCTAAATTCCGATATCCTAATGGGGAATGTCCGAAAAAAATAAAAATGGCTGAATATTTTTTTATAGGTAGGAATAAGCTCCCTTAGTTTTAGAATTTTCGGTTGCGTCAAACTTTTTTAATAAATTAAAGTCTCTTCGACGTCACAAATGTACGAAAGTAACAGCAGAATGGCGATTATACCTTTGCCACCACCTGCCACAACCACAGCAAGTATTAAAAAAAAAGTTTTGACATTTTGTGTTGAAACTTTTTTTTTGAGTTTTTGGAGGGATTTTGTCGAGTTCAGTTCGGCGACTATTTTAATTATTCGCAAATTGATTCATAGTGGATATTGTGTCTTAAAATTGGTGCAGTTTTGTGGTACAAGTGTCTACGCAACTGTACAATATGTGGGATAATCGAGCGCGATCTTGGTTGTATGAAGCTGAGACTTTTATTGTAGTGGTAGCTACCTCGGCAAAACTTACCGAGTAAACCGTCTTGATATACTTGCTGCCAAATGCTCCAAGCAGCATTGGAATGTGATGCACCCGCATTTTAATGTAAACTGAAACAATCTACTAGAAAATCTAGAAATACTGAACTATTCAAAACATGACACTGGTAAAAATTACTTCCAAGAGGAAAGTAGATTGCCATAACAAAAATAAGAAGAACTTTTTTTTTAATAGCATGTTGTGGTTATGACAGGTGGTGGCAAAGGTATAATCTCCATTCTGCTGTTACTTTCGTATATTTGTGAAGTCGGAGTGACTTTATTTTTTAGTTTTATTTATACCCAACCGAAAATTCTGAAACTTTTTTCTATTACTAAAGGAGCTTATTCCTACCTATAAAAAAAATATTCAGCCAAATTTATTTTTTTCGGACATTCCCCATTCCATTTTTTCCTATTCCGTTTCCCTAATTTTTACTCGACATGGCAAATGTACGAATCGTACGCATAAAGTTAATATTCCACTGGAATAGAGGAACAGAGTTCGCTTGGCTGCGACACCAAAAGTAACATGAGCCAGTGTGTGAAAATTTGTAAACGTGTGCGTGAACTTTAGGGATGCCCTGAAGTCCATTTTAGATTGTCGATAACCATAATGTATTATTGCCAGGCTAGGCGCACTCCGCGCTTTAGGTACGAAGCTACAAGTAGCCAGCGGGTCCGTCCGGACGGACTAATTTCAGAGGGCTGCCGCCGTTAGCTGGCTGTCAGCAGTTCAATTTCGATAGTCACTCACTCGCCGCGTTCATCTTAATACTACTATAAAGGATCCGAACCTCACGTTTTTCACACTTCCAAAAGTTCAAAACGACATCGAAACGTAAGAAGTGCTTGTCTACTACCTAGATATTATTTAGCATCCGTTTATTCTTAGGTACTTACTTGTCTTATTTGCTAAACAATCTTCACGCAACTACGTACTTATTGCAATAATAATTTATAGATGAGGTAGGTACTACATACCTACTTTCGAAATAAAGCTAATTATTAATGACAATGTTATTTCGTAAGAAAGCAAATTGCCTCAAAGTCAGCATGTATAGTCTAATGTGGCGTCGACTGTACCTACCTAATCTAGGTTTTTTTGAAATGTATTTAAGTACATTAAGTACCTATTATTTGATTATTATTTAGAAGAACAAACCCTAAAATCGTTAGAAGAGATAAGAGCTACGCGATAGAAAGAGAGGCAACTTCTAGGTGAATATAACTGTAGGGTGGGAGCGGTGTGCGACCTGAATTGCACTTTATTGTGTATGGGATAGAGTCGCTATTTATTTAAATTACTTTGCGGAGTGGATCTTCTGTACTTGTACTATTATGTATTCTGTGTTATTGCTCTAATAAATAAAACACAAACAAGATTTTGAACAATTTTATTTAAATAATTTCTTACAAGTCTCCTTGAGGCTCCCAGCCTATTCTATTTATGACATTTATCCAGTAACTTAATCACTGGATTTACAGGAAACCTGGAAATATTGTTAAATTAGTACTTAAGTAGGTATAATTTACCATTTGAAAACTGTCGGTTAAAAGCAGCTTTAGATAAAGCTATCAGTGTTCACAAAGACAAATAAGGTTATATTGGAAATCATCGACATGAGTATCGATAATATAATAATTTTTGATCAATCTCTACGCCTTATTTTCTCAAATTCACGGATATAATATCTTTTTATCTAACACATAATGTTTAGAAATCAGCCTTTATTTAGAAAATAGGCGGTTAATAGCATGATATTAGTGTATTACTTAGTGTGTTTAGGAATATATTCAACTAAAATATGAAATATGAAAATGGTACTTGTACAATCTTATTTACCTGTGAAATGAGTGTTTATTTGGGTTGTTGTCATAAGTAACATTACAATTCAGTACAGAACACGACACCATTATTGATTTATATAGCTTTATGAGCCAAACCGATCAGATCGCAGTCAAAATTACAAAATAATCGTGTGGACGCTTTTCACCAAGATGATAACAGACGATAAATGAAGTCAAACTAAACTAGGTTCTGCTGTCATTTTCTTTTAACTCTTTCTCGCACATCGAATAAGCCGTAAGAATCGGTTTCTCACTCGCACCATTGTCCGTCTACTTGGAGCGTAGCGAAATTTTTCTATGTCTATGATCGTACGAGCCAGAAAAAAAAGAAAAAAACTCTATGGTGCTGATTTCCATGGGGTGTCCACTTTGAAAAAACATCGAAGTTTTTTTTTGTTCGATACATCGCAACTATACATCGATGTCTCGATGTATCGGATGAAAACATCGATGTTTTTCAAATTTTCGAGTACTATTTCTAAAATTTTGTTACACAACTCAACTAACAATGGAAACTGGAAAGTGACCCATTTCAAAAGAGGCCATTTTTTCATAGTAAAAAAATTTACAATTGAAGTTTATGAAAAGAGCTAAATCCATTATTTTATTATAGTTTAGATATGAATATTTCATAAAAAAAATAGAATGAACTCCTTTCATAATGAGTAAGTAAAAGTAAATAAAAGTAAAAGCCATGTATCAGATATATCTGTATTATATTTTACAAAAGATCAAATTGGCATGATAACTATTTATTTAAATTAATGTTAATTACCTCTAAAAAAAAAAAAGAAACATTGGTAAATAATTATTTCGCTAGCATGAAAACTGCCTGAGATATTAGCTTGAGTGCTTTGTATGCAACGCGTAGGAAATTTGCTCAGCAGCTATATTAAATATTGTGTTTATCAAAATGATTTCTTAGACAAGCTATAAGTACATTTTACCATAGACATAGAAAAATTTTCGCTGCGCTCAAGAAGACCAACAGAACGTGGAAAAGAGAAGTTAACATCATACGGACACGGTCTATGTAAAAAAGAGACATGTGCCAACATTTTTTACAGTAAGAGCCCCTAGCGTCCCGCCTAGCAAATGAGCAATCACAGTTTGTTTAAAATATTTGTTAATATTAATTAGAATTTTAAAGGTATCGTGGAGCCATGGTGTTTTGTGCTCTAAGTAATTGTGATGTGACAAAAAGAAACAATCCAAGTAATCACACTTTTCACAGGTGAATAAGATATTGCCACACATTTCTCTCAAACCAAATTTAGCTACATTTATTCGTTTATCGACGAAGAAAACAGTATGGAACATAGTTTATTAATTTCCTTTTTCATATAAAATGTACACATTCGTTTTTCGGATCACCTGTTTATTGACATTGTTGTTCTTTGACATTCTATTTCTATGCATTTTTTACACGACTGCCCAAAGCAAAAAGAGTGTATATGTGTTCAGGGTTCATGTATGTTTGTGGGTATGTGAGTTTCTTTATTCCACCATAACTTCTAAATGCCTGAACTGATTTGAGTAAATGGGGTATCGTTAGAATCCTTACAGCATTCCAAGTGACACTGGCTGTTTTTTTTTATAAAAAGTCAATATTGAGACTGTAGAACGCCATTTTCAGATGTGAAAAAAAAATTTTTTTTCCTCATTTATTACAATATGGGCATCAAATGAAAGGCCACAATGAGCACATTTCAAAACTATAAAATTTGTTACTAAAATGTGAGAAATAAAAATAAATAAATTAAAGAAATATTAAAAACACGACTGCCCTGCCAAAAACGAACTAAAAAGATAAATAACAAGGTGTCATTGCAGTCGGGGGACCTCTTTAATTGAAAATTGTTCCACAAAACCGTCGACCGACTGCAATGACACCTTGTTATTTATCTTTATAGTTACCGAAATAATCGATTATTTGATAATCGATTATTTCAACTGAGTCGATTTCAATTAATCGATTAATCGCCCTCATGATATCGATTAATCGAAGAAAAATAGTTCAATACTAAATAATATACTTGAAAAAATACGACTCGCACCAGATTAATACTCAGACGGGAATCGAACCCGCGACCTTTGGATATCCGGTCCAATGCTCTGACCGCTGAGCTACCGAGTCACTAGTGACATCGTCGAATTTTTCCTAGTATATCCTAAACTCTTACGCTGTAAGCCAGCGTTATTTCACCAATGTGAGGAATTACCTCGACATTCAATTGAAATATCTTTCCAGATATTTTAACAATTGATTAAGACGAAATAGCTATATAATTTTTTAAATTTGAGATTTTTGCATTTACAATGCTATTTTTAAACAATACTAAATAATATACTAGAAAAAATACGACTCGCACCAGATTAATACTCAGACGGGAATCGAACCCGCGACCTTTGGATATCCGGTCCAATGCTCTGACCGCTGAGCTACCGAGTCACTAGTGACATCGTCGAATTTTTCCTAGTATATCCTAAACTCTTACGCTGTAAGCCAGCGTTATTTCACCAATGTGAGGAATTACCTCGACATTCAATTGAAATATCTTTCCAGATATTTTAACAATTGATTAAGATGAAATAGCTATATAATTTTTTAAATTTGAGATTTTTGCATTTACAATGCTATTTTTAAACAATACTAAATAATATACTAGAAAAAATACGACTCGCACCAGATTAATACTCAGACGGGAATCGAACCCGCGACCTTTGGATATCCGGTCCAATGCTCTGACCGCTGAGCTACCGAGTCACTAGTGACATCGTCGAATTTTTCCTAGTATATCCTAAACTCTTACGCTGTAAGCCAGCGTTATTTCACCAATGTGAGGAATTACCTCGACATTCAATTGAAATATCTTTCCAGATATTTTAACAATTGATTAAGATGAAATAGCTATATAATTTTTTAAATTTGAGATTATTGCATTTACAATGCTATTTTTAAACAATACTAAATAATATACTAGAAAAAATACGACTCGCACCAGATTAATACTCAGACGGGAATCGAACCCGCGACCTTTGGATATCCGGTCCAATGCTCTGACCGCTGAGCTACCGAGTCACTAGTGACATCGTCGAATTTTTCCTAGTATATCCTAAACTCTTACGCTGTAAGCCAGCGTTATTTCACCAATGTGAGGAATTACCTCGACATTCAATTGAAATATCTTTCCAGATATTTTAACAATTGATTAAGATGAAATAGCTATATAATTTTTTAAATTTGAGATTATTGCATTTACAATGCTATTTTTAAACAATACTAAATAATATACTAGAAAAAATACGACTCGCACCAGATTAATACTCAGACGGGAATCGAACCCGCGACCTTTGGATATCCGGTCCAATGCTCTGACCGCTGAGCTACCGAGTCACTAGTGACATCGTCGAATTTTTCCTAGTATATCCTAAACTCTTACGCTGTAAGCCAGCGTTATTTCACCAATGTGAGGAATTACCTCGACATTCAATTGAAATATCTTTCCAGATATTTTAACAATTGATTAAGATGAAATAGCTATATAATTTTTTAAATTTGAGATTTTTGCATTTACAATGCTATTTTTAAACAATACTAAATAATATACTAGAAAAAATACGACTCGCACCAGATTAATACTCAGACGGGAATCGAACCCGCGACCTTTGGATATCCGGTCCAATGCTCTGACCGCTGAGCTACCGAGTCACTAGTGACATCGTCGAATTTTTCCTAGTATATCCTAAACTCTTACGCTGTAAGCCAGCGTTATTTCACCAATGTGAGGAATTACCTCGACATTCAATTGAAATATCTTTCCAGATATTTTAACAATTGATTAAGATGAAATAGCTATATAATTTTTTAAATTTGAGATTATTGCATTTACAATGCTATTTTTAAACAATACTAAATAATATACTAGAAAAAATACGACTCGCACCAGATTAATACTCAGACGGGAATCGAACCCGCGACCTTTGGATATCCGGTCCAATGCTCTGACCGCTGAGCTACCGAGTCACTAGTGACATCGTCGAATTTTTCCTAGTATATCCTAAACTCTTACGCTGTAAGCCAGCGTTATTTCACCAATGTGAGGAATTACCTCGACATTCAATTGAAATATCTTTCCAGATATTTTAACAATTGATTAAGATGAAATAGCTATATAATTTTTTAAATTTGAGATTTTTGCATTTACAATGCTATTTTTAAACAATACTAAATAATATACTAGAAAAAATACGACTCGCACCAGATTAATACTCAGACGGGAATCGAACCCGCGACCTTTGGATATCCGGTCCAATGCTCTGACCGCTGAGCTACCGAGTCACTAGTGACATCGTCGAATTTTTCCTAGTATATCCTAAACTCTTACGCTGTAAGCCAGCGTTATTTCACCAATGTGAGGAATTACCTCGACATTCAATTGAAATATCTTTCCAGATATTTTAACAATTGATTAAGATGAAATAGCTATATAATTTTTTAAATTTGAGATTTTTGCATTTACAATGCTATTTTTAAACAATACTAAATAATATACTAGAAAAAATACGACTCGCACCAGATTAATACTCAGACGGGAATCGAACCCGCGACCTTTGGATATCCGGTCCAATGCTCTGACCGCTGAGCTACCGAGTCACTAGTGACATCGTCGAATTTTTCCTAGTATATCCTAAACTCTTACGCTGTAAGCCAGCGTTATTTCACCAATGTGAGGAATTACCTCGACATTCAATTGAAATATCTTTCCAGATATTTTAACAATTGATTAAGATGAAATAGCTATATAATTTTTTAAATTTGAGATTATTGCATTTACAATGCTATTTTTAAACAATACTAAATAATATACTAGAAAAAATACGACTCGCACCAGATTAATACTCAGACGGGAATCGAACCCGCGACCTTTGGATATCCGGTCCAATGCTCTGACCGCTGAGCTACCGAGTCACTAGTGACATCGTCGAATTTTTCCTAGTATATCCTAAACTCTTACGCTGTAAGCCAGCGTTATTTCACCAATGTGAGGAATTACCTCGACATTCAATTGAAATATCTTTCCAGATATTTTAACAATTGATTAAGATGAAATAGCTATATAATTTTTTAAATTTGAGATTTTTGCATTTACAATGCTATTTTTAAACAATACTAAATAATATACTAGAAAAAATACGACTCGCACCAGATTAATACTCAGACGGGAATCGAACCCGCGACCTTTGGATATCCGGTCCAATGCTCTGACCGCTGAGCTACCGAGTCACTAGTGACATCGTCAAATTTTTCCTAGTATATCCTAAACTCTTACGCTAGCGTTATTTCACCAATGTGAGGAATTACCTCGACATTCAATTGAAATATCTTTCCAGATATTTTAACAATTGATTAAGATGAAATAGCTAAATAATTTTTTAAATTTGAGATTTTTGCATTTACAATGCTATTTTTAAACAATACTAAGTAATATACTAGAAAAAAATACGACTCGCACCAGATTAATACTCAGACGGGAATCGAACCCGCGACCTTTGGATATCCGGTCCAATGCTCTGACCGCTGAGCTACCGAGTCACTAGTGACATCGTCGAATTTTTCCTAGTATATCCTAAACTCTTACGCTGTAAGCCAGCGTTATTTCACCAATGTGAGGAATTACCTCGACATTCAATTGAAATATCTTTCCAGATATTTTAACAATTGATTAAGATGAAATAGCTATATAATTTTTTAAATTTGAGATTTTTGCATTTACAATGCTATTTTTAAACAATACTAAATAATATACTAGAAAAAATACGACTCGCACCAGATTAATACTCAGACGGGAATCGAACCCGCGACCTTTGGATATCCGGTCCAATGCTCTGACCGCTGAGTTACCGAGTCACTAGTGACATCGTCGAATTTTTCCTAGTATATCCTAAACTCTTACGCTGTAAGCCAGCGTTATTTCACCAATGTGAGGAATTACCTCGACATTCAATTTCATCTTAATCAATTGTTAAAATATCTGGAAAGATATTTCAATTGAATGTCGAGGTAATTCCTCACATTGGTGAAATAACGCTGGCTTACAGCGTAAGAGTTTAGGATATACTAGGAAAAATTCGACGATGTCACTAGTGACTCGGTAACTCAGCGGTCAGAGCATTGGACCGGATATCCAAAGGTCGCGGGTTCGATTCCCGTCTGAGTATTAATCTGGTGCGAGTCGTATTTTTTCTAGTATATTATTTAGTATTGTTTAAAAATAGCATTGTAAATGCAATAATCTCAAATTTAAAAAATTATATAGCTATTTCATCTTAATCAATTGTTAAAATATCTGGAAAGATATTTCAATTGAATGTCGAGGTAATTCCTCACATTGGTGAAATAACGCTGGCTTACAGCGTAAGAGTTTAGGATATACTAGGAAAAATTCGACGATGTCACTAGTGACTCGGTAGCTCAGCGGTCAGAGCATTGGACCGGATATCCAAAGGTCGCGGGTTCGATTCCCGTCTGAGTATTAATCTGGTGCGAGTCGTATTTTTTCTAGTATATTATTTAGTATTGTTTAAAAATAGCATTGTAAATGCAATAATCTCAAATTTAAAAAATTATATAGCTATTTCATCTTAATCAATTGTTAAAATATCTGGAAAGATATTTCAATTGAATGTCGAGGTAATTCCTCACATTGGTGAAATAACGCTGGCTTACAGCGTAAGAGTTTAGGATATACTAGGAAAAATTCGACGATGTCACTAGTGACTCGGTAGCTCAGCGGTCAGAGCATTGGACCGGATATCCAAAGGTCGCGGGTTCGATTCCCGTCTGAGTATTGATCTGGTGCGAGTCGTATTTTTTCTAGTATATTATTTAGTATTGTTTAAAAATAGCATTGTAAATGCAAAAATCTCAAATTTAAAAAATTATATAGCTATTTCATCTTAATCAATTGTTAAAATATCTGGAAAGATATTTCAATTGAATGTCGAGGTAATTCCTCACATTGGTGAAATAACGCTGGCTTACAGCGTAAGAGTTTAGGATATACTAGGAAAAATTCGACGATGTCACTAGTGACTCGGTAGCTCAGCGGTCAGAGCATTGGACCGGATATCCAAAGGTCGCGGGTTCGATTCCCGTCTGAGTATTAATCTGGTGCGAGTCGTATTTTTTCTAGTATATTATTTAGTATTGTTTAAAAATAGCATTGTAAATGCAAAAATCTCAAATTCAAAAAATTATATAGCTATTTCATCTTAATCAATTGTTAAAATATCTGGAAAGATATTTCAATTGAATGTCGAGGTAATTCCTCACATTGGTGAAATAACGCTGGCTTACAGCGTAAGAGTTTAGGATATACTAGGAAAAATTCGACGATGTCACTAGTGACTCGGTAGCTCAGCGGTCAGAGCATTGGACCAGATATCCAAAGGTCGCGGGTTCGATTCCCGTCTGAGTATTAATCTGGTGCGAGTCGTATTTTTTCTAGTATATTATTTAGTATTGTTTAAAAATAGCATTGTAAATGCAATAATCTCAAATTTAAAAAAATATATAGCTATTTCATCTTAATCAATTGTTAAAATATCTGGAAAGATATTTCAATTGAATGTCGAGGTAATTCCTCACATTGGTCAAATAACGCTGGCTTACAGCGTAAGAGTTTAGGATATACTAGGAAAAATTCGACGATGTCACTAGTGACTCGGTAGCTCAGCGGTCAGAGCATTGGACCGGATATCCAAAGGTCGCGGGTTCGATTCCCGTCTGAGTATTAATCTGGTGCGAGTCGTATTTTTTCTAGTATATTATTTAGTATTGTTTAAAAATAGCATTGTAAATGCAAAAATCTCAAATTTAAAAAAAAAAATAGTTCAAGTTTTCCAGGTTTCTATAAGATGGATACTGCGAGCACAAGCATGCAAAATCTACAGTAACGGCAAGCTCTGGGCTTCCACGATAGGGTAATCAGTTTAAATCAATTTTAAACTTAAATACAAAGACACAAAGGCTGAAATCTTCATTCGGTTAATGTTTTTTGAAGTACCTACCTTTGAACTTAGTTAGAACGAAGAACAGTGTCCCCAGATTGGGGGGTTTCCCCATTGTGTGGAAAATTTTAATAATCTGGAAAAAAGAAAATCTGTTATTCATACAAAACGTAAAATTTTGGGGAACAAAAATCGCGTTAGGGAAAAAAATAATCTTATCTTCATACAAATGTGTCATATTGGGAAAAAATAAAATAAGATCTAGGAAAAAAATTAAATTCATATCTGGCGACACTGACGAAGAATAAAAAACAAATATAATTTATTGATAAAAATAACATTGATTTTCCAAAAAATATATTCTTAAAACAAAGTTGTTTTTTTTTCATGTTAAATCACACTAAATAAGACCGTTACCATAAAAACATTAAGTCGCTAATGACATTCGTACTAATTTCGCCGATTATTTCATATCCGAACAGGGTAGAGTGCCATGGCAAAAGGCATATTCTTTAAACAAAAAGAAATATTGGGCCACAGCGAACTAAAACTATGGAATAAGCATTCTGCTCAAAAAATGGCACCACATGAAAAGTACAACTAAGTGGATAGAGCTAAAAATGCTGGCATTTAACTATGCAGCACAAAGCGTCTGAACACTGGTTGCTTATTAGCAACCATAATTTGTATACTTATAGATATTTTCTATACTTAAACGAAAAAATAAGGTACGTTTTTTCTGCATCTTTTTACTGCCCTGTTTGTATTTTTTACACCATTTGACTGTAAAGGACGTCATTTCTAATAAATTCTCTCTTTCTATCTTTTCTCTACATTACAAACTGCAATTTATTGAAAAAAACATTAACGTCAGTCATCGGATGCGTGGCTGGCCCGACTAAAGCTGAGCGGGTTGTACTTTTCCAGCCCCGTGGTGCCATTTTTTAAGCAATATTTGTTTGTAATTACGCTTCCATAGATTTTAGTTCGTTGGGCCACAATGAAAACGGATCGGTCTGTATAAAATGATGTCTGTATGGTAATACAGTGAGTAAAAAAGAAATTATATTGTTTGAATATTATCGGGTTTCGCATTTAATTTTAAGTATTTTTTAGAAAACATCTTTACAAGAAAACATTTTTACAAACATTTTTCCACGCGTCGTATGTTCCATGAACGTAGATCTGGTTTAAAACTGTGCCTTAATCCGGTGGAGAGCCGTCTCATTAACAAGGGTCAATAGCAAAAACTGCCCGCCCTCGCTCCTTTACGGCCGACAGAGGCTGTATACCTCAACTCAATTGGAAGTTGCAAATATTGATTATTCGGGGTAAAATAATCGATAACATCGATTATTTGAATTCTTCGATAAATCGATTAATTCTTAATAATTTTACAAGGAAAAATCGATTAATCGAATCGAAATCGAGCATCACTAGTTTATGGACATGCACGAAACGAAACGACAACACATGTTTACAAAATTGAATTTTATGGTTAAAAAATTAATTTTGTCATTAATTTAAAATGTCCAACATAAAAATAAAAGTCATTAGTAGAAACCCGGAAGATTATTTGCGTGCCACGAAAAAGGACATCCATAAGCGTAAGTTACCTAAGTTTTTCGAAGAAGTTAAAACAAATTCACGTTTCTTACGAGTTTATGTTGTTTCAGTTCCACGTAACTATGATCCTAGCCTTCATCCACTGGAAGCACCACGTGAATATGTGCGGGCCCTCAACGCTGTGAAGTTAGAGCGAGTTTTCGCAAAACCATTCATTGGAAATCTTGATGGTCATAGGGACGGAGTTTCTTCTTTAGCTAAGCATCCAAGTAGACTAGCTGTTTTAGCCAGTGGTGCATTTGACGGAGAAATAAGATTATGGGATTTGGCTGTCAGAAAATGTACTAGAAATTTCGTTGCACATGAAGGATGGGTCCGTTCTCTATGTTTCACACCCGATGGTGAAACATTTACAAGTGTTGGGGATGATAAAACTATTAAATCTTGGAAAGCCGAAGTACAATCGTCTGATGATGAGGAGCCTATTAATACATTGCTCAGTATGTCTGTTGTATCCGGTATAACGCATCACAGATCTAAGCCTATATTTGCAACTTGTGGAGAAAATTGTCAACTGTGGGAAAAAACTAGAAGTGAACCTATTAAAGTATTCAAATGGGGTGTCGATAGTCTTCATCATGTTGCTTTTAATCAGGTTTGTTAATTTTTTATAATTTACAATCTAAAGGCTGGGTTACATTATCTTTTAGTAAAGTGCGGCTCTTCTTTCCATTAGTTGGTCACGAATTTTGAGTTCATATTTTTTTTATGTAAAGAACTAATGATATGGAACACGAATACCAAATTTTATGGTTAGGAACCAAATAATAAGCGAGAAATAAATTTCTGAAAATTGAGAATTTGTCTAAAATTAGACCAGTGTCGTCATTTTTGACGTTTAATGGCGGCGCACTAGGTTGGTAGCACTGCTAAATCGTAATGGTGACCAAATCACGTGATAGGTGCGAGGAGCGTAGCGACGAGCATGTTAGGTGTGGCTTGCCCAGCGCGCAAGCCGAGCGAGCGAAGCGAGCGTGCCGCGGCAGCGGCCGGCGAAGCGCCAGAAACGACTTTTTTTACGTGCGAAATTTTGTATGTACGTCCCCTCCCCTCTCCCCACTTTTTTTTAGCCTCCCCTGCTTAATTTCCATATTTTTTGTTTTGAGGTTATGTTTACACAAAAAAATACTTCTCGAAAACTAGGCATCACCGGCAGATGGGGATTGGAGGAGGGAGTTGTTTCCCTTCCCCCTCCCCTTTTCCTATCTTTAATTGCCGAAAAATAACAGTAATTTGGCTGTTATCATTACTTTAAGTCTACGACGGGGAAATTGAAAATTCATTTAAAAAAAAAAGTATCCATTTCCTAACTCCCAAATTTTAGGAGGAGGGTAAGGGAGTCCCCCCCCTCCCTCCTCCCTCACTTTCATCCCCAAATTCGAGACCAACTAATGGAAAGTAGAACCAGAAGTGTAGTTTTAGTGCCTTTCCAGTGAGCGTTTCTCACTGGAAAGGCACTAAAACTACTAACACAATCGCATTTGAATACGACTCGCACTCTACACCTTAAATAATGTAAACAAGCAAGTAAGATAATGTAACTTCTGAAATTTGTTATTAAAAAATCCTATTGTGAAAGTAATAAATAGAAAGCTTCAAAACTAAAATGTTTTTAATTAAGTTTAGTTAAATGGGGAAGGCAACTGTCAAAATGGCGCTGCGTATGCTTGTTCCACGAGAGCTATGAAAACAAAGGACTTTTCCATAAAAAAATAGTTTTTTTAGCTTTAAAATGATAAAATTCTGTGTAATAGGCTTTAAAAATACAAATTTCCGAAAAATCTGGATATATAAAAAATTTATAAATTCTGTAAGAATAAAAGCGTCTTAATTTGGCTTTCAATTCCGGCATTTGCATTGTAGAATACTCTTTTATATCTATTTTGGGTCAATGGGTCTTTTTCGGTAAAAAAAATACCACAAAATAAATATCTATTTTCCCATACATTTTGTTCTGAACGTCTACTGTCTTAGAAACAAGCGTACGCAGCGATATCTACAATTAGCTTTGCGTTGCCAACCCCATTGATAAGTAGGTACAGGCTACATAAACAAAACACACAAAAGAGTATTTATTTGACTTTGTCTTACCTGGCTCACTATTTTTTTTTCAGGTAGAAGAAAATTTGCTTGCCTCTTGTGCAAGTGACAGAAGTATAATCCTGTACGATTGCAGGGAATCGGGTCCACTCAGAAAAGTTGTTATGGAATTAAGATCAAATGCTCTGGCTTGGAATCCTATGGAAGCCTTTATATTCACTGTAGCTAATGAAGATTATAAGTAAGTAATTTTTATTTTATGTATTATATAATTAATTATTTTAATGTTAGCGTCCGAGTCTAATGTGCAATGCTTAGACAAACCTCGTAGATTTTTTTTTCTCCTTTATGTGCAATCAGCCTTTAGGACTATTATGTATTCTATGCTTTAGGCACACCCCGGGCACAGAATACATAATAGTACAAGTACAGAAGCCGCAATCCGCAACATCATTTAATTAAATAGCGACTCTTGCTCCGACGCAATAAGGCGCAATTCAGATCGCACACCACTACAGCTGTTACAGTTATATTTACCTAGAAGTTTTCTCTCTTTCTATCGCGTAGTTTTCATCTCTTCTGACGCCGTTAGGGTTGTCGGCTTTTAAATAATCTGCGTAGCATTATATCATAAAAGGAAAGCGATTTTACATAGGTGCTATGATTAAAGAAAATCTTTGAATAAAAAAAAATGTCATGAAATAAGAAAATTCTAATACCTAGGTAGGTAATCTAATATAGTAATTATTGAATTATTATTTTCAATAAGATAGGGTTTCGTTTTTGAGCTTAAAATCATGGCCGCCAGGCGCATTACCAACTGACGGGGATTGTAGTTGTTTATCGTTACTTGTCCTATTTAGTTATTTAGTAAACAGTTCTTGTTTCTTGTGTCATACCTACAACACCTTTTACAAATTAAACTTTCTTACGAAATCAAATTCTCATTAATAATTTATTTCGTATGTAGGTAAGTAAGTAGGTACACACAACGGCACCTCAGACTATACATGTTGATCTTATCTTGAGACCGCCTTTATACCCTACGTAATAAAAGCTGTTTTGCAGTTTAACATTATATAACACACAAATTATAATTTATAGATTAGGTAGTTACACACCTACTTAATCTATAAATTATAATTTCAATAACAACACAATTTTTCATTTGTTTTTTTTACTTTGACACCGATCCACTGGTTTCGGCATTTCGAGGAGTAAGGTGGAGTAAGCGCGGAAAACGTGCGGTGCGAGCGCTCAGGCGGGCGTGCGGCCCTTTGTCAGTTGTATCGTGGACGATACGCCGAGCGGTAGGTATATAACGCGTGGCCTTGAGCGAGTGACGGACGCCTGCCCCGGGCACTCCATACAAGCGTCGCGTTTCAACTACCTATTACACTGACGCTACACAGTGACGTTTTTTCACACGCACAATTGTGTGCGAGCTATTGAATTAGCACACGAATCGGCACACGGAACTCGCGCGGTGGGCGCTGGTGGGGTGAGGTAATTGATTGTAGTGCGGCGCGGAGAGTTTCCTTTCTGTACAGTAGTACTTATATCTATTCTGTGCTTTAGGCCATAATCAAATTGGTTGCAATCAGGGATTTTAGGACTTCACATCCAACAACATGATGTCCCCCACATAAAAATGACCCCATTCAAATGGTGGCCAGTGGTGTTCTCTTTAGTCGTAGATTTATAACAGTATAGCCATTGATGTACTATGTGAGTCAAATAAGAATAATATTGTCAAAACGGCTATATTTGTTTGTATTTTTCTTCCACTTCAGGGTGTAAGATGTGCAAAAAAAGGAACAAAGATTGCCATTTGACAGTTCTATTCTTATTTGGCTCACTTGGTTATTTTTGTTATTTTAATGATATGTGGATAAATTAGAAAAAAATAAAGCAGTTAAATAATAATAAAAATAAATCATTCACTTTCCAGTTTGTACACATTTGATGTAAGAAAACTAAACCACCCCATCAACATTCATGTAGACCACACTTCAGCAGTAATTGATGTGGACTATTCACCTACAGGACGTGAATTTGTCTCTGGTAGTTATGACAAAACTGTAAGGATATTTGAGTCACTAAAAGGACACTCTAGAGATGTATACCACACTAAGAGGATGCAGAGGATTACATGTGTTAAATGGTCTCTTGACAACAAATATATACTGTCAGGCTCAGATGAGATGAATATACGAATGTGGAAAGCAAGAGCTTCTGAAAAGCTTGGTGTTGTAAGTATACCTATTATAAATTCTCTTAGAAATAAATCTTTGTATTATATCAGGGGTTTCCAAACAATCCAGCCCGTGAAAACAGGGCGGATCGTACCAACATCCTGTAATTTTATTTATAGTATGGTGGTACGAGGATCTAGCTAGATCCTGGCCCTTGGGACTTCATGGAGGAGTTGATCTGGCCCCTTTTTTCCCATCTACCCGCTTCAAGCTCCCCCACTAGGGTGGTGGTTGGCACTAATAGGTGCCATTAAACGCCACCTATTAGTGCCAACCATCACCCCCACGGCACCCTCGAAGGTGGCAGATAGGAATAAGTAGGTGCCATCAACCACCGGGGTAGTGAATGCCACCTATTAGTGCCAACCATCACCCCGGTGGCAGAGCTTGAAGGGGGCAGATGGGAATAAAGGATCTGGCTGGCCCTTATGCTAAAAAGTTTGGAGACCCATGTATTATATGATTCAAACTTTATGACTTCTGTGAACATCGCGTGAGGTGTAGCACATACCACAAATTTGATGTAAGTGTGTGAAAGAGACGTGTGGTGGGGCACGGTTATGCGCATAAATGCTAAATTCACAGAAGTCATAAAGTTGTACAATAGCAGCAGCTATCAATTATAATAATTTAATTTTTAGCTTAAACCGCGTGAGAGAACAGCTCTCAACTATTCTGAAGCATTGAAAGAAAAGTTTGCTCATCACCCACAAATAAGGCGAATTGCACGTCACAGACATGTGCCCAAACACATACTCAATGCACAGAATGAACTTCGTACAATTAAGGAGAAAAATAAGAGAAAGGAGGCCAACAGACGAGCACACAGTAAGCCTGATGCGGTGCCACATGTCTCGGAACGCAGGAAACACCTAGTCAAGGAAGACGAGTAAATAAATTCTTTAGTATTGCATTTTAATTGTTTTATTTAATAGCTCTTAGTAATTTTTAGTTGACAATTAATGAGAAACATTTTATAAATTATTGGCACTCTTTACAGAACAAAAGAAATAGTGCTCACCTATTACAAATGCATACAATTTGCATTTTATAGTTGCTTTTTTCATGTCATGCTACATGAAGAGAATTCCTATAACCAAAAGAATTACTCTAAAATAGATTAATATAATCTGTATATAAATAATTCGTTAATAAATAATAAATAAATAAATTTAAGTAGCTTTATTTAAATAATTTTATGACTAGTTGAAAATAGAGGTAGTGTGTTATTTTAATGTGAACATGATTGCGAGCAGACTTGACTGCTCGTATATCAATCGTTGCTGTGCCATATCAAGTGGCATGGCAAAAACATAGTCATTAATCCAAATCATAAATACTAACATAGTTTATAAGAAACATTGTTACTAACAAATGAGTTATTTTAATTACTTGAATAAATAAATAATTATTATTAATAATACAAATATTAAAGAATGGTACATGGTAAATTTTTCATAAGGAACAAGTTATATTTGTTGACAACTGAAAAAACACGATTTTTTTAAGTTCTAAATAATATTGCATATTTTGTAGTAAATTGCATCAAACATTACATGTTAATAACAATTATTTGCACACCCAAAAATTTAATTTTTAGTACTAAATTCTTAATATCTCTGACTTAGTTATAAATAGTGACAGTTCAAATTAAAAATCAGCCAGACTGGTTGATTGGCCTACTGATACGATTTGGCAAAGTCATAGTGCGAATATCGATTCTGAAACAAGAAAAAAAGGTAATTAGAAACTTATTCTTAATGGATTTGGCACACTGGATGCGGTCTGGTCAACCCATACATAGGGTGAACATAATGTTCGAGTTGACCTGTGGCCCTACCATGAGTTGTTGCAAACTGTTTACGTTACAGTAAACTATCGTTTTCTCTCTTTCACTCGTATTGACTGTGAGCAGTATATCCGACAGTTTACTGTAACGTAAACAGTTTGCGTCAACTCATGGTAGGGCCACTGACCGCAGAACGCATCCAGTGTGCCAAATCCCTAAATGTTCTAATTAAAGTAGTTATTAAATACTTACATGATATCTCGTGGTAATGATGACTGGTCAAGATTATGTTCTAATACAGTGAGAATACTGAGTGTTTTCAGAGAAGGAGAGTAGTCAAGCACATGCAAGTCACTGTTATCTATAAGTCTCTCAGGATCGTCATCAAACATGTTATCTACTGGTCTCACATTCTGATTTGGACAAGGGCTGTAATAAACAGATTAATTATTAGACATTAGTCCCAAGTAGCACAAGCATTTTCAACAGGCGTTAAAAAATCATTTAAATGACGAAGTCAAAAATAGCTTTATTCAAATAAACTTAACTATTAAGTACTTTTGGATAGTCTATATTTTCCTACCACCCATTCAAGACTTTTTTAACTGACAAGAAGAATGGGAGCAAGAAACTTATCTTCTTTAACAGCAATAAGTAACGACACAAATGGATACCAATATATTTATTGACACTTGCGCCACACTTTTTTTAACGAGCATTGGACTTAAATGAGCATTCTAAAAAAGCACCAACGTCAGGTTTTAACATGACACTTTTTAAACTCTTGCGCGAACCTGGGCTTAGTGTCAAAATGGTGTTGTTTCATTCATTTTATAGAATTAAGCAGTAATAACCTGGTTCCTCCAAACAAATAGACTTTGTCCTGATAAATAAGGCATGCCTGACGTCTTCTTTTGCAAGGTACACAACCATTGACATTTAAATACTGCCAGTTATTATCTTTTATAGAATATCTGTAGAGATCATTGAAATGTGTTTTCGAGTTGCCATTAAATCCTCCAAAAATAAACATGTTGCTATTGTGAAGCCCTGAAATTTGAAAAGTACTTTTGTAGTCAATATGTCACTGGCATGTCATTACTGCAGTTGAATAAGGTGCTTTTTTGATAAACCAAACTCATGTATTTACAGGCAGAATGGCTGCGTCTTCCTTCAGGCCAATTTCCACTTGGATTAGCTACAACCCATCTCTCTTCTTGAGTATCTAAATAATACACCTGAGGACAGTAGATCTCTTCTTGTGAATTATAAGGACTGTTTAAGTCTCCTCTGCCACCAAATACATACATTCTGCCACCTACTGCTACAGCAGTATGGAAGTCACGATGAGAAGGCGGTGTGCCCTTGGCATCTACGAATGTCCAAATCATGGTGTCAAAATCCAAACAATGAACTTCCTGTGAATACTGATCAGTGAGATACTCAAAGCCGCCAAAAATATACATTTTATTCTTGATAAGGCAAGCTGAGTGACCATCTTTCGCATAAGGTACCATCCCTGTTACTGGTGGAGTACTCCATTCTAACGTTTTTGTATCAAAACAGGATAGTGTTTCACATGCTACAGAGTTATTTCTTCCTCCCCACATATAGACCTGAAAGCAAAAGAGGGTTCATATAAGTCTTTAGTTATTTTTGTGCCGAAAGAGTAAAGATCTCTATGACATAGGTACCTTGTCGCCATAGGCTACAGTTGTATGGCCATATCTTTGGAATGGAATCACATCATTCCTTTTATAATTAACTGCTGACCACCGCAACGTTACAGTGTCTAATACATGAACAGGAATCGGATCCCAATCTTTATATTCTTCCGAAGAGTAGTATCCGCCGAAGGAATAGATTTTGTTCCCAATACAGACTGCTGCGTGATTGACTCGCATTGGCCCGCCATCGATATGGATAGTCCATCTCATTATGTCTAAAATGAATGATAAACTTAAAACGAGATGGCTAAATAGAGTACTCAAAGACCTAAAAACCACAACAAAAATCAAAACGGGAATCGATTAATTTTGCATGGCATGACAGACATGACATGACAGTGACAGACTGTTGTCCGTCTGACATTTGACTTTGACAGTTTACTTTTTCTTGTTATCTATGGTTCTTAAAGTAAGGCCGGCCACACACAGACGTAATCACGTAACGGAATCTCGCAACGGAATCCCGATTCGGAATTCCGAACGCAGCGATTGCATACAAAATCGATGTCTGCCACACACAGACGTCAACGTTCCGTACGTTATTTTTTTCCGTGCGGAATTCCACATGAGGGCTCGTGCATTCGGAATCACGCACGGAAAAAAGTCATTCCGAATGCAAGCCTCCCATAGATTTTGTATTGGTCGCCACACACAACCGTTATTCCGTACGTACGGAATGCTAACTTTTTTATTACAGCTCTGGATACCAGACTTTTGGCCTACTTTTTAATTATTTTGCTAAGAGCGGGTCCATAGCGCATGTTTTGCTCTACACAATCAACAAAAACATCTACACAAAACATTGTTTCGCGAAACATGTTTCTCTACACACGCCGTCCACAGCGATTGCGTGGCTTGAGTAGACAAAACTTCAGTGTTGCCAATTTAGCATTTTATGTTAGCCTATTACTTATCATGACTCGAAAATGTATGAAATAAACTTAAAAGTGACCAAAGTTTCAGGTATATCTGAAAATGTAACTTTTGCAAATGTAAAAATGCATAAACTATTAGGCTTCGTGAGCTGTAGACCTCGCGTTGAAAAGTAGCTGGAATTGAAATATTTTAAAACAACTTACACAGAATAGACATTAGTTTTTAGGGTTCCGTACCCAAAGGGTAAAAACGGGACCCTATTACTAAGACTCCGCTGTCCGTCTGTCTGTCTGTCTGTCTGTCACCAGGCTGTATTTCATGAACCGTGATAGCTAGACAGTTGATATTTTCACAGATGATGTATATCTGTTGCCACTATAACAACAAATACTAAAAACATAATAAATAAATATTTAAGGGGGGCTCCCATACAACAAACGTATTTTTTCCGTTTTTTGGTATGGAACCCTTCATGCGTGAGTCCGACTCGCACTTGGCCGGTTTTTTTTAACTAATAAGTATCTACTGTGCAAATAATTATACACAGTCCTAGGTTCTATCAAAGTCACAACCTTAATAATTTTCAAAAAAAGTTTTGAATGGTGAATTTTTAAGTCTTCTAAAAATAAAAAACAACATTTACTTTGCATCGGTAACAAAAAAAATTGTTACATTTTGATCATTTTTCGTAACTGTTATAACTGTTATATCTCTTTTCCTTGCCTTTACGAAAAATTTTGAAAAACCTGGTTCAATTGAAATTTTTTAAATGATTTTTAAAGATAAAATTTTTAATAACACTGAGGCTAATCGCAATTTTTTTTTGCGGTTAGCCTCAGTGTTAAATCATATTGTTCAAAATTATTGTGGCCAATATTATTGCGTATGTGCGGCTGGCCTATGACAATACCCTGCCCCTCGACCCGCGCAAAATGTTTTGTGTACGTGTTTTCCACCGGGCATGGAAAGCAGAAACATTGATTCTCTACACAAAAATGTTTCGCGAAACAATGTTTTGTGTAGATCTTTTTGTTGATTGTGTAGAGTGTATTTTAGTATTTAGTAGTAATCAACTTTATTAGAGTTGATTGTATTTTGTTTCTGTGCCTAATAAATAAATAAATAAATAGAGCAAAACACGAGCTATGGACCCGGCTTAAGTTATTAGTTCTATTTTACCAAAAAAAAAACAGAAAACAATTGAATTGACCTAAGCGTAATATAAATAATAAATAGTCTATAATTATTCATCTTCAATTATTCATTAAAAGTCAAAATAATTCACCTTCGCTCAATGTTTACTCATCAAAGTCTGGCGCCTGACTGAGCCGTGATTCCGAACGAAAAAAAACGTCTGTGTGTGGTGGTACGTACGGAATCACGTTGCGTGATTTCGTTGCGAGATTCCGTTGCGTGATTACGTCTGTGTGTGGCCGGCCTGAAGATGAATTATTTTGACTTTTAATGAATAATTAAGATGAATAATTATAGTCTATTTATTATTTATATTACGCTTAGGTCAATTCAATTGTTTATTGATTTTTTTTTTGTTAAAATAGAACTAATAACTTAAGGTGGGTCCATAGCTCGTGTTTTGCTCTATTTATTTATTTATTTATTAGGCACAGAAACAAAATACAATCAACTCTAATAAAGTTGATTACTACTAAATACTAAAATTCACTCTACACAATCAACAAAAAGATCTACACAAAACATTGTTTCGCGAAACATTTTTGTGTAGAGAAACAATGTTTCTGCTTTTCATGCCCGGTGGAAAACACGTACACAAAACATTTTGCGCGGGTCGAGGGGCAGCATATTGTCATGGGCCAGCCGCACACACGCAATAATATTGGCAACTATAATATTGAACACTTCTCAATATCGCCCGCAAACACACAATATTATTGTCAATATGCAAATTATTGCCAATAATATTGCAAGTGTGAGGCTGGCCTGTCTGTGGTCATAATGGGCGCATTTTGCCAGACAAGCCGCTAGGTCATCGATCACCTGACCGAATATTTTAATTGATGTATTATGTGGAGTACGTTTTATGGGGTGTTTTTTAAAGCCGGTGGCGTACATTGCCAGTTTTGTAACAAATGTGTCAAAGAGGACCTTTCCAAAAACATGAACGAACTATAACGTTTGGAGGCGGTATTACTAATCTCAATGGAAACAAAAAAAATGACACTCTCAAACTGACCTTGATAGTTACATTTTCAGATATTATACCTAAAACTTTCGTCACTTTAAATTTTATTTCATACATTTTCGAGTCATGATAAGTAATAGGCTAACATAAAATGCTAAATTGGCAACACTGAAGTTTTGTCTACTCAAGCCACGCAATCGCTGTGGACGGCGTGTGTAGAGAAACATGTTTCGCGAAACAATGTTTTGTGTAGATGTTTTTGTTGATTGTGTAGAGCAAAACATGCGCTATGGACCCGCTCTTAGCAAAATAATTAAAAAGTAGGCCAAAAGTCTGGTATCCAGAGCTGTAATAAAAAAGTTAGCATTCCGTACGTACGGAATAACGGTTGTGTGTGGCGACCAATACAAAATCTATGGGAGGCTTGCGTTCGGAATGACTTTTTTCCGTGCGTGATTCCGAATGCACGAGCCCTCATGTGGAATTCCGCACGGAAAAAAATAACGTACGGAACGTTGACGTCTGTGTGTGGCCGGCCTTAGGCCGGCCACACACAGACGTAATCACGTAACGGAATCTCGCAACGGAATCCCGATTCGGAATTCCGAACGCAGCGATTGCATACAAAATCGATGTCTGCCACACACAGACGTCAACGTTCCGTACGTTATTTTTTTCCGTGCGGAATTCCACATGAGGGCTCGTGCATTCGGAATCACGCACGGAAAAAAGTCATTCCGAACGCAAGCCTCCCATAGATTTTGTATTGGTCGCCACACACAACCGTTATTCCGTACGTACGGAATGCTAACTTTTTTATTACAGCTCTGGATACCAGACTTTTGGCCTACTTTTTAATTATTTTGCTAAGAGCGGGTCCATAGCGCATGTTTTGCTCTACACAATCAACAAAAACATCTACACAAAACATTGTTTCGCGAAACATGTTTCTCTACACACGCCGTCCACAGCGATTGCGTGGCTTGAGTAGATAAAACTTCAGTGTTGCCAATTTAGCATTTTATGTTAGCCTGACTCGAAAATGTATGAAATAAAATTTAAAGTGACCAAAGTTTTAGGTATAATATCTGAAAATTTAACTATCAAGGTCAGTTTGAGTGTCATTTTTTTTTGTTTCCATTGAGATTAGTAATCGAACAGTAATTCCGCCTCCAAACGTTATAGTTCGTTGATGTTTTTGGAAAGGTCCTCTTTGAAACATTTGTTACAAAACTGGCAATGTACGCCACCGGCTTTAAAAAACACCCCATAAAACGTATTCCACATAATGCATCAATTAAAATAATCGGTCAGGTGATCGACGACCTAGCGGCTTGTCTGGCAAAATGCGCCCATTAAGACCACAGACAGGCCAGCCTCACACTTGCAATATTATTGGCAATAATTTGCATATTGACGATAATATTGTGTGTTTGCGGGCGATATTGAGAAGTGTTCAATATTATTGTTGTCAACATTATTGCGTGTGTGCGGCTGGCCTATGACAATACCCTGCCCCTCGACCCGTGCAAAATGTTTTGTGTACGTGTTTTCCACCGGGCATGGAAAGCAGAAACATTGTTTCTCTACACAAAAATGTTTCGCGAAACAATGTTTTGTGTAGATCTTTTTGTTGATTGTGTAGAGTGTATTTTAGTATTTAGTATTAATCAACTTTATTAGAGTTGATTGTATTTTGTTTCTGTGCCTAATAAATAAATGGAGCAAAACACGAGCTATGGACCCGCCTTAAGTTATTAGTTTTATTTTACCAAAAAAAAAACCAAAAAACAGTTAAATAAAAATAAATAAATTAAATAATAAATAGTCTTTAATTATTCATCTTCAATTATTCATTAAAAGTCAAAATAATTCATCTTCGCTCAATGTTTACTCATCAAAGTCTGGCGCCTGACTGAGCCGTGATTCCGAACGAAAAAAAACGTCTGTGTGTGGTGGTACGTACGGAATCACGTTGCGTGATTCCGTTGCGAGATTCCGTTGCGTGATTACGTCTGTGTGTGGCCGGCCTAAATGTGCGGGCACATTAAAGATAGAAATATACTACTGTGTTGTGTTGTGTTGTGTCGTGGCGGTGGGTGTGCACACTATTCTGTCGCGACAGAGAGCGTTCTGTCGTTTTTTCTTCATCTTCACAGTATCAATCGAAGCTTTGCAGCGCTTGCACGTTCACAATGCTTTCATCAGGTTCTGAGAGTAATTAAAAAGAGAACCTTAAATTTTAATATAATTGATGACACTTCTTCAGAAAAAGAAAAAAGGAAAACACTGAATTGCACCTAACATTAAGAAATAAAAAATACTTACGTAAACTAAATAAGTAGGTATGTAGTTTACGTATTATATTACGTATCCCCGCAAATTAGTGATGAACCTGGCGGCCATATTTTTAAACTCAAAAACGAAAAACAAAAATTTAAATATTTTTATATGCATAGGCCTTACCATAGTTACCTTATTGAAAATAATAATTCAATAATTAATACATTAAATTACCTATAAGAACTTTATTGCTCATGTCATTTTTAGTTGCGGATGACGTCAACGTGTATGTTATGTGACAAGGTTCTATCGTATTACCAATTTGCGGAGATAGTATTTATTTACTTACCATCTAATTCTTTTTTTAATTTTTGCATTTGGTATCATGATAGTGTTTATGAAACTGATGCATAATGAGTCTACAGTTTCATTCAATACTTTATCTACTCTCATATAATTGGGACTGAACCTACTTAATAAAAGATCAACTTGAAGGCTGGTTTACATTATCTTAGTCTTTAGTAGAGTGCTTTAGGAGAGTAGAAGTTCATTACGTGGTGTGTTTGACGTTCTTTTAAAATCGACGAACATGCCAAGCAATGTATTTCTACTCGCTACTCGACTCGGTCGTCTACTTGACTAATGTAAACCAGGCCTTAGAAAAGAGTGAGAGACTTTGCTTGTATTTAGTTATCTTGATTATGAGTCATTTCCGTCGCTGAATCTAAAATATGGGGCGGAGTCATTCTTTAATACATTCACTGCTATCAGACATTTTAAATCAAGAATAAAAAAACTTAGGTATGAAATTCAGTACGATAATGATACCTACAACGAATAAAATCAGCTGTTTCATACAAAAAATAATAACAAAAATATCTAAATGTATGAAACAGCAATTTTTTCCGCAATTTCAGAGTTGGTCCCATAGTAAAAGTTGTTCAGTTTGATGGTCCCTAGGTATTTACTATATACGGCATTAGGGGTTATTTTGTAACACGTTGTATATCTATTTGTTTACTTACAAAAAAAACCTACAAACTATTCCCAAGCAGCAGCTCTGATAAACTGATGTTTATAATTTTTGCATTTGGTATCATACAACACTTTACGTTGACGCACAAGTTCTATTAAATCTTCATATTTTGAGATAAATCAAAATTACAATGCGCGTATTGCGAGCGTCCGCCGCCAGCGACAGATGCCAATACAATGATAGGAGCACATTATTGTGTTGTGTTGTGTTGTGTCGCGATCGCGACAGATAGGTGGTGGGGGTTCTGTTGTAATCGCGGCCGAGCGGTCCGCACCACGACACAACATGATCGTCATCTCGTATGTGCCTTGTTCTTTCTGGCTTGTGGGCTATAAAATCCTTCAGTGACGGATAAACAATTTCTTATTCTTGTTCTGAATACCAAAGGTATTCAGAACAAACGTAACGCAAGAGTTTATGAATGATTGACGTCTGAATATGGCACTCACGAGATGACACTGAAGATTATGGATGCTGGAAATAACAAAAACTAGCTAACGAAAGTCCAGTTTTACTCCCTAGATGCTCAGTGACGCAAAAATAAATAAGATTTAACACTCGAACATCATACAAAACAGAACAGAGGCCGTATTACGAGCTCTTAAATCCTGCCAGGTTTATAAATTGCTGTAGTGACATCTCTTTCTCGCTTTATAGCAAATAAAAGAGATAGATTGATAGCCAGTCAGAAAACTGACTAGAAATAAGAGGTCATAATACAGCCCCTGATCTCATAAAATCGATGTTTAAACGTGGCACACACGGATCCGTGTGTGCCAGTTTAAATTTGTCAAAATATCGACAACTAAACCGTTTGGAGCCAAATGAAGCAGTGTAGCAGCGTTACGTTTGATAAGTGACAGCAAATAACACTTTTAATCAGTTCGCGTAACAACACATCAATAGATAAAGCAAAAACAATAATCCGTCCGACCCATCAGACTGTGTGGCCCACAATTAATACTGTCACGTTACGTGAATTTTGCGTTACTTAAGTTGTAAAGCAGTTAATAGTAATAAGATTTTCCGGTACTAAGGATCTAGCTTTATTTGGAACCAATCACTGCAGTACTTACGATGTAATTTGAGGTTAAAATTATTATGTAAATAAGCTAGGGTGACCATGAAGTATATTTTTTGCGGACATCGTATCGAAGTTTACTGAGACTGTATGACTGTGCGTATCGTAGTCGTAGCACATTAGTTTTAGGACTTGTAAGCAAATAAAACCTCAGAAAATTAATTCAACAATTTGTGATTTATTAACGCTAAAGGTGTGACACTGAAAAGTTATTTTGCTAACAATAATGATGTCAAATATATCACAGTTCAATCACAATATGTACAATAAGTATTATTAATGACTTGTTGAAAAACAGACTAGTACCACAGATAATACACCGTAAAATTTTAAGTATATCTAAAAATGAAATGGGGAATGCAGACCACGAGAATGAACAACTTTTACTATTGGGCCAACCACGGAATATCGAAAAATAATGAGCTGTTCCATAGAAAAGTACAACATCGACTCGACTATAATGTATGGAACAGCTGATTCTTTTTCGCGATTCCGTGGTTAGCCCCAGCGCGGTCCCGGGGGGGGGGGGGGGGGGGGGGCAACTCTAAATTGGTTTTGACTTTGACCTTCAATAACTTCGTAACTATTGGTTTCCCAGGTATAGTTTAAAAGTCAAAAATTATCCTGATGATGGGCAGAATACGTGGATTTCGGCTTCGTTAAAGGTCTTGTTACACCCGTTATCTATACAAAATTATATCTATAACATAGATTTTTTGACATATTTTTTTAAATTAAACATGCATTAAAATAAATATCTAGGTAACTAAAGTCATTAGAATGCAAAGCCGTAAAACAATAACTAGTCCGTGGTAAAGCTAATTAACAGGACGATTATAGCCTTTGAAGTCCATCAATATACGTACATTGTTGTCACCCTATTTTAAAAATCGCATGCAAATTTTATTATGGATTATATTGTAACTACTGCAGGGATTGGTTCCAAATAAAGCTAGATCCTTAGTACCGGAAATTCTTATTAATATTAACTGCTTTACAACTTAAGTAACGCAAAATTCACGTAACGTGACAGTATTAATTGTGGGCCACACAGTCTGATGGGTCGAAATATTGTTTTTGCTTTTCTATTGATGTGTTGTTACGCGAACTGATCTAAAGTGTTATATGCTGTTACTTATCAAACGTAACGCTGCTACACTGCTTCATTTGGCTCCAAACGGTTTAGTTGTCGATATTTTGATTTTTGACAAATGAAAACTGGTACACACGGTTCCGTGTGTGCCACGTTTAAACAACGATTTCATGAGATCAGCTGGTCTATCGTCTAAAAGCATTGAAGTTCATGTTAACTGTAATTTGACAGATGGATATGACACATTGCTATTTCATTTTGGCACAAATAAAAATTTACCAAAGAAAAGTAGCAATGTATCACATCCATCTGTCAAATTACAGTTAACATGAACTTCAATGGTTTTCAAAATTCAAAAAAATTCAAAATTCAAAATTCAAATTAATTTATTCAGTCTAGGCTGTTACAAGCACTTGTGAATGTCATAGAAGCTACGCCATCGGTTCGCAAACCCTAAGCGGGAGACCTTGCAACGAGAAGAACCGGCAAGAAACTCGTCAAGGGCTGCTTTTTTCTCCCTGTATATTTCATACAGAGTCGTCAAGATTGAAAAATGAGCTCCACATTTAAAGTGAGGTCATTTTCCATCACAATAGTTATCAAAAGGTTACACACAATGGGTAGTTAGGTTAAAATTAAATATCTACTACATTCAGTTAGATAATCGTGAGAGTAAATAACTTTCAACTAGTTTAGAAATCACTCTGTCTGCTACTCTAACAAAAAAACACTTGATACAAGACATAAAAATAAAACGCAATTCTTACAATTCAATATGCGTTAAGATAGGTACTCAGAAGCAGACCCATTCCCACTGGCAGCACCCGTTCACGAGCATGACGCATGGACCAGCCATCGCTTCGCTCAACCATATTTGAGGGAACGTAACGACCCGCCCCACACGACACCACCGCAGAAATGATTAAAGAGAGCATGACATACTTAGGCTACCCATCCTAAGGCACCGAATTGAAAACTAATATCCAAAAGCTTTTCATAGGCCTTTACTTACAAAACTATAGACAAAAAAATACGAAAACATCGTGATAACGAAAGCCAAATAATCATTTTGGTCATTAGCAATAAAAAAGTGAGAAATCAAAACAAGGATTAGTTATTAATTCTATGTTTTGAGTAAGAAGTGCCATACTGATTGATAATATTAAACAGGAAAAAAAAAATATGCGACGCCCTTAGTACAAGCAGACAGAAGCAGACCCATTCCCACTGGCAGCACCCGTTCACGAGCATGACGCATGAACCAGCCATCGTTTCGCTCAACCATATTTGAGGGAACGTAACGACCCGCCTCACACGACACCACCGCAGAAATGTTTAAAGTGAGCATGACATACTAAAGCTACCCGCATTAAGGCGTCGAGTCAAAAAGCTTACAATACATTTTAAGTAGGTAGGACAATTCTCCCAATTTTCACATAGAATAGAAAAATCTACGACCAAGCTGTTTTATCAATTAAGTAATCTTTAACGGTATAGTATCCTTTTTTAAGAAGACAATTCTTTACATGAGTCTTAAAGTTTTCAAATGGTAAATCCAAAATATTACTTGGAATTTTATTATAAAACTTTATACCAAGACCTATGAAAGAACCACGGATTTTTTCTAATCTATACTGAGGCATTACAAGTTTGTCTTTATTTCTGGTGTTCCGATTGTGCCAATCACTATTTTTTGTATATAAGTTAATATTGCGACGCACAAAAAGTATGCAGTTTAATATAAATTGTGATGCTGCTGTCAATATACCAATTTCTTTGAATCTATCCCTAAGAGATGTTCTAGAACTTAGTTGATAAATAGCTCTTATTGCTCGTTTTTGTAAAACAAAAATAGTATTTATATCGGCTGCTATCCCCCACAAAAGAATACAGTATGACATGATGCTATGAAAATAGCTGAAATACACTAATCTAGCAGTTTCTACATCTGTTAACTGTCTAACTTTTCTAATAGCATAGGCAGCAGAGCTGAGCTTGCCAGCCAGAGCTGCGATATGCATATTCCATTGAAGTTTACTGTCAAGAGTAACACCCAAGAAAACTGTTGAATCGAGCAAATCTAATTTCTCATTATTGATTACAATTTCAGTGGGATACGCCTGTACATTAGGTAAAGTGAATTTAACACATTTGGTTTTCTTAGCATTAAGCTGGAGATTATTTACATTAAACCAAGTAAGAACCTGCGAGAGTGCCTTGTTCACATCGTCAAAATCAGTTTTATTCCTGTCAACTTTGAATATTAAAGAAGTATCATCTGCGAACAAAACAATATCACAGAACCTCTCTGCAAAAAAGGGTAGATCATTTATATATATTAAAAATAAAAAAGGGCCCAAAATGGAGCCTTGCGGAACGCCCATTTTTACATGAGAACCTGATGAACTTACTCCATTGATATTAACTGTTTGAGTCCTTGAACTGAGATACGACAGTATTAATTTTTGGGCATTATTTTTTACACCGTAATGATTTAGCTTCAACAGCAGCGTCCAGTGGTCCACGCAATCAAAAGCCTTGGACAGGTCGCAGAAAATGCCAAGGGCATTCTGAGACCCCTCCCAAGCCTCAAAGACATGCTTCAAAAGCGCAACCCCAGCATCAGTTGTGGAACGACCTTTAGTAAAGCCAAATTGTTTATTGTGCAGAAGTTTATTTACATTAAAATGACCTAATAATTGCTCAAGTATTATTTTTTCAAAAATCTTGCTTAGGGCAGGTAATATCGATATTGGTCTGTAATTGCTAGGGTCTTCTTTATCTCCTGATTTAAACAATGGTATTACCTTGCTAAACTTCATAAGATCAGGAAATATTCCTTGATCAATACACCGATTAAAAATGTCAGCAAGATAAGGGGCAATAGTATGCACAATATTATTAATAACCTTAACTGATATACCCCATAAATCAGTGGAGCTTTTCATTTTTAGAGATTTGAAAGCTTTTATTATATCTAAAGCATTAATACATTTAAAATTAAACAATGAATCACTTTCAGCCACATGTCTCTTTAGCATAGATACAGCAGCCGCTGGTGAGGAATCCAAATTTGATGTAGTTTCTACTGGTATGTTTACAAAGAACTTATCAAAAATGTTAGCAATTTCTTTATCTGATTTTATTAATTCATTATTAATATTAAGCGTTAGGCTATTTTCCCGTGCTTTAGTTTTACCAGTTTCACGATTAATGATATCCCAGGTTGTTTTAGTTTTGTTACTCGAGTTTTTAATTTGCTTTTTAATGCAGTTAGACTTTGCAACTGCACATAGCATTTTGAAAGTCTTCGAGTATTTTTTAACATGTTCTAAAAAACCTGGGCTTTGGTTAGTTTCTCTAAGCTTGTAAAGTTCATAAAGTCTGTTTCTACTTTTATAAATACCTGTCGTAGCCCAATCGCAGAACCGTAATTTCTGAGTACATTTAATAGTTTTGATTTTAAATGATTTATCAAACTCATTACTAACTAAATGAAAGAGGTTCCCGTACAAAACATCAGGATTATCTGAAATCCATGGCAATAAAGAAATTTGTTCATCAATGTTGTTTTTAAAATTTTCCAATCCCTTTTTTGTGATAGGTCTGCATTCTACAGTCTTAGGTGTATCTATAACGTTCACAGCGTATGAAACTTTCAAACCGTAATGGTCGGATGAAATATTACTAAAAACGAATTTGTTTTCCGGATCACATTCTGAAAAAACATTATCTATGCAAGTGGCGGAGTGTTCAGTTACCCGAGTGGGTTCTAAAAATTTATTATGCAAATTAAAACTTTTAAATAATGCCAGAAAACGAGTGGTCGAAGAATTGCTCTCAAGAATATCAATATTAAAATCGCCACAAATTACTACTGGTTTATTTTTTAACCTTAACTTTTTTAGAACATCTTCCATGACAGATTCAAATATTTCATAGATACCCTTAGGGGGGCGGTATACAGACACAATAATCATGCTATCTAATTCTATACAAGACAACTCCACATGGCGCTCTGATGTAAGGTTCACAATATCCTTTCTTTCTTTATACTTTATATTATTATTCACAAAAATTACAGAACCGCCACGAATAGTTGTTTGCCTAACCATCGCACTTGCTAGTTGAAAATTATTTAGATTAAATGACATATCACCAGGCTTTAGCCAGTGTTCTGTAATGCAAATGATTTGAATATTATTACATTCAACAAATAATTCTAATTCTAGATCTTTGCCAGACAGGCCCTGAATATTTTGACTAATTATATTGATACAATTAGGCCTGGCTGTTGTCTTGTGCCTCAGTTTAAATCTGAGTTTGTCACTGTTTTATTTGAAACAATATGCCGAGTAGAAGTTGAAGTACTAATACTCGGTTTTATGGACTTAGTTACAGCTGTAACAGAGTCCTGTAAATTGTAAGCTAACAAATTAGCTATTTGCATCCTACATTTTTTCGGCAGATACATACTATCTGGAGTCAATGTAAAAGTGTTAATAAATTTATTAACGTCAAAGTATAAAATAACGTCACTGTGACGACTTATCAAATTATATATATATAAATTTAAATCAAAAATGCGCTTATTTTGATCCCAGTTAAAGTTACTTGCATAAGGGAAAGCGCTAATTATTATTTTACATCTTGTTACAGACTGTAATGTTAATAAAATATTAATATTTTTAAGAATGTCCCTTTTTGTAATATGGGAACTGTCCCCACATAATATTACTACTGTTGTGGCTTCATCAATATGTGACTTATTAATATTTTGTACAATTTGGTTAAAAGATACACCAGGAGTACAAATATTAATAAGTTTTTTAGAGAGCTTATCTCTTAGAGCTAAACCTAATCCCTGACCTAGTTTGTCTGAAAACATAATTGTTTTTGCCTCCTTTGAGTTACATGATAATGCTGGTTTGAAAGTGCATTTACTATAGCTACTTTGCAATGTTTCTATGCAGGATGATGAATGGCAGGGGCTCTGTGTAGATTTGCTAATTTTATTTACATAAGAATCATTATTGTGAACAACTGAAGATTCAACAATAAGTTGACTATTTACTAATGAGTCATACCGGTACGCATTGTAATTGCAGAGTTCCACTAACTCTGTGGCAGATTTGATGTGCTCATCAATTTGTTTCTGCGCAAGAGAGTACTTTTTTTGCACAAGTTCAAGTGACTCATGCAACTATATGATTTTCAATTGCAATTTTTTAGTGTCCCGGTCATACATTTGCCTGCTTTCAGTTAATTTACTACTATAAATTTCCAAAGAATCCAAGAGGCTAATTCGTTCTTTTCTTAAAGCAATATTTTTAGAAAAACAATTATTTTTTCTAATTAGTTTTCCTGTTTTTTTAATTAATTTACGTATTCTAATATATTTCTTTAGTTTCTTAGCACCTAAAATTTGAGGTCGAGGTGAAAAGTCACTGTCTTTGGTTATTAACTGTTCTGCTGACTGTACAGCAGGTGAAGACATCATGAGCTCCTCAAAAAGACTCTGTGTATGGTCCACTTCTTGCAGTTGCTGTTGCTCCTTGAAGTCTAATATTTGCATGTTAGCATCGTTCAGCTCCCGTTCCAAATCAGTGATGCGGTTCAGGGCCCTCTCGTAAGTGCTGCACTGTTCATCAAAGCCGCTAACGGTGTTCTCGAGCTGGTCTCTTTGGCGTATTACTTCCATGTGCTCAGAATGCATCTGAGCCATCTCAATCTTCAGTTGAGAGTTGCGAGCAATAACTTTGCTGATTTCTTCTTCGCTGTCGTCTCGCTCACGTAGTAGCTGGCTGCAAGTAGCCGATAGTTTTAGCCGATAGACCCGCTGTTCTGTTTTGTATGATGTTCGAGTGTTAAATCTTATTTATTTTTGCGTCACTGAGCATCTAGGGAGTAAAACTGGACTTTCGTTAGCTAGTTTTTGTTATTTCCAGCATCCATAATCTACAGTGTCATCTCGTGAGTGCCATGTTCAGACGTCAATCATTCATAAACTCTTGCGTTACGTTTGTTCTGAATACCAAAATAAGAAATTGTTTAGCCGTCACTGAAGGATTTTATAGCTCACAAGCTAGAAGGAGTAAGGCACATACGAGATGACGATCATGACACAACACAACTCAATAGTGTGTCTCTAGTCATACTAAATGTATGAAACCGATAGCGACACACGACACAACACAATAGTATGTTTCTAGCGTAAGTCAGTCAGCGTATAGTTGGCAGCCTCACCATGGAATTAGAAGGTTTTGACTAGGTCAAAAAATTGTTAATAAATAGTGAACTATAGCATATAAATAGTGATACTATGGTTCAAAAGATATTTGAGTATCTTGGTGAGGCTGCTAACTTGATGTCAAGCTGGCATACACCTTAAGAAATACAGTTCGTATCAATGTGATTTCTGTGATTTATATGCCAAAAATTGTTAGAAAATAGTGAATCGTATACGCAAAATTTCAATAATATTGCTTTAATACAAACCGAGATATTACGGTCTCAAAGTGGGCTGCTAACTTGACGTTTCTGGCGATAACGATTCCAGAGAAACGGGTCCAAGTTATAAACAAATAAATATATCAAAAAACTGTTAGTGAAATTGTGATTCTTACGATATAAATAAAAAAAGCATTCTTCATTGCTATTTTCTAAAAATCGAATGTAAACTTCTGAATATAGGCCGTCGATCAATATTGAACTTTGCTCCACAGAAATAAGGTTTAAACTTGATTGCAATCATGAGGTAAGTAATATCAAGCAAAAGTGAAATTTATATTTTTTGACTGTGTCTATAGTCATATCCTCGGTTCAATGCTATTGATTTGGTATAAGTACCTAAACAAATATTTTTCTACCCACTTTTTTATTAAGTACTTATATTTTTTATTAACTCTCATCAAAAAAAAAATTGATTGTGTAATACTCAACTCTCAGTTCATTTATTTTGTTATTTATTTGACCAAAATGGTTTAAATTATTTTTTACGTTTTTAGGTTTAAAATTTCTGTAAACAGTTATAGGGTTATAAATATTTGAAGAAGAATTTATTTTTTACTTTTTAGTCTATTTTTACTAATTTGTTTTAATGTTTTTAGTCCGATATTTTTTGTAATAATTTAGTCCGTTTTAAAAACGTGTTTTTTTAGGTTTAAAATTTATGTAGGTATAAGGTTTATTAGATAGAAGGTGGGTAGAAGAATTTATTATTTTACTTTTTAGTCTGTTTTTACTAGTCCTTTTTAATGTTTTTAGCCCGATTTTTTTTAGATAATTTAGTCCGTTTTAAAAACGTGTTTTTAGAAAGATTTTTTTCAGTAAATTATTTTGTTTTTTAATGACAGTTGGAAAATCCCTGAATGTCATTATTTTTTTTACTTTCCTTAAATTTCTAATGAAAAGTAGAATAAAACCAAACCAAACAACCAAACCTGGGAAAACCAAAAATCAAACCAAATACCGACTAATTACCAAAGTACTTTCAATAAAACCGCGCTAGTATCCGTTAAAAATTGTTTTATTTCAAGTAGAATAAAGTCATCAATGAGGGATTTTCCAAGTGTCATTTAAAAACAAAAAATAGTAAATATTTGCCTTACTTACTAGGTGGCGTTGATGGAACAGTGAGTCAAAATTGGCTTTGAAAAGTAAATGGCCTGTGCTTAAAAAAGTAATTTTCATTTCTTACACCCGATTGCACTAAACTTAAGGATCGCCTAAGTCTGTTCCTAACTACAACCTTAGCGGTCATGTAGCTGTCATTCGTCTACTTGGTCGAGTTGTAGTTAAGAAAAGACGGCGATTCTTAAGTTTAGTGCAATTGGGTGTTAGAGTTCGTTGGTTGTTAGCAGTCACAGACCATACAACAAGTACTTTCAACGAATTGTGTTTTCTTTATCCTACGATTTCTACAGTTGACACTTGCCTGTTTATCAACGCCGACTTTTTGAGCCTACAGCCCAAGGAAATTGTAAGTACAGCTGCCGGCATATATATTGGCAAGAGAATGAAAGAGACAAAAGATGCGCAGTATACCATAAACTTAGTGTTTGTGCTACTGCGCATCTTTTGTCTCTTTCATTCTCTTGCCAATATATATGCCGGGCAGTATACTTCGTACAAAGTTGTATGAAGTACTTACAATTTCCTTGCACTGACGTCCTTTATACAAATTGTACCTATATAATGGACGTCAGTGGCCTACAGTTTTTGTCATTTTGAAAATCCCTCATTCCATTCTTACTCTATAGCTGCTATAGCTGCGCTGCGGGCGTCTCGCCTCGTATTATATTTAAAAAGAATAAAACTCATCCTCACAGTTAGAAAGTGATGGTGCTTGCTATTCTTTTGCTATTTGCTATTCATCGCATATAGCGCCATCCCTTTCTAACTGAATTTATGCATGGCTTTGATTTTGAGTTCGCTATAACTAGGGCATGGATACCGGTATACCGGTATACCGAAATACCGGTATACCGATAATTTTTTTCGGTATTTTGATATCGGTATTTGAGGATAAAATACCGGTATTTCGGTATTTCGAAAAAAGTTATAAATTTTTGCAACGGTTTTTAAAGACTACGCAGAACGCTCGATTTCTATGGTGTATAGTGTTGTTCATACTGCAGATGAGTTTTCATATGACACGAATCACGAATAATCACGATTAAAGAGAAAATATCATATACAAAACACTGCATGCATATAGCTAATACATATATTATATACCTATAGTTGGTATTTAATGATATTGCTTCCAGTTGCTCGTCTAATGTTTTCATCATCATCAAATCAGCCGCATAACACCTACTGCTGGGCATAGACCTCCCCCAAGGATCTCCACAGAGATCGATCCTGCGATGCCCGCATCCAGCGGCTTCCCGTGACCTTCATCAAATTGTCGGTTAACCTTGTCGGGGGGGCCTACTCACGGAACGTCGTCTTGAGCACGGTCGGCATTCCAGAACCTTTCCGCCCCAAAGACCATCGGTTTTTCTCTCCCCCGTGTGTGTTTTTCCCACCCCCTGCCACTTCAGCTGAGCAATCCTTCAAGCGATGTCGGTTACTTTACTTCACCTACGGATCTCCTCATTTCTGATTCGATCACGCAGGGAAAAGCCTAGCATGGCTCTCTCCATTGTATGGTGACCTTGAGCCTCCTTATGAGATCCATAGATAGTGACCTCGTTTCACTGCCGTATGTCATCACTAGTAACACACACTGGTCATAGACTTTCGCCTCAAGGCTCAAGGCATCTTCGCATCCGACTTACATCATTGTCTCAAGACAATGAGGTAAGTCGGATGCGAAGATTTTTCAAAGTTTCCCAAATGCTGCCCATCCGAGTTGAATTCGACGAGAGATCTCTTTCTCGAAGTTGGACTTACCTAACTGGACTGCCTGTCCTAAGTATACATAATAGTCAACAACTTCAAGTGTAGTGTTCCCAATATGAGCCGGAGCGGGCCCAACATGGGCATTCGGCATGATTTTCGTCTTATCCATGTTCATCATAAGACCCACTCTTTGGGAAGCACAACAGAGATCTTCGAGCATTATGTTCAGGTCTTCCAAGGTCTCAACCATAAGAACTATATCATCGGCAAAACGAAGGTGTGTTAGGTACTGGCCATTAATGTTGATGCCGAGTCTTTTCCAGTCTAAGAGTTTAAAGATATCCTTCAACGCAGCTGTGAACAGTTTTGGAGAAATAACCTCTCCCTGTCTCACACCTCGCTGCAATTGCATAGGATTTGTGCTCTGGTTCTGTACTCGGACCGACATGGTGGTGTTGAGGTATTTATACCAAATATAAATACCTCAACACCTCGATATACCTGTAGTCTACTTGGTACCTCTCGAGAGATTGCAGCACCGCCCAAGTTTCAATCGAATCAAAAGCTTTCTCATAGTCCGTGAACGCCAAGCAAAGTGGCAGATTATACTCCTCAGTCTACTGTATAACTTGCCGCAGCGTATGGATGTGGTTTATGGTGCTAAAGCCTTTTCGGAACCCGGCTTGTTCGGGCGGTTGGAAGACGTCGAACTTGCGAGCGAGACGATTCGTAAGGACTCTCGAAAATAACTTTAAGATATGGCTCAGAAGTGAGATGGATCTGTAGTTCTTTAAGAGGGACTTGTCACCCTTTTTAATGAACAAAATCACCTCACTTATGTTCCATGCCTTCGGCGTTCTGCCTTCGACGATGACGGAATTGAAAAGCTTTTGGAGGACTTTAGGTATCGGCTTACCGCCCGCTTTCAGTAGTTCTGTAGTGATTCCGTCGTCACCCACCGCCTTGTTGTTTTTCAGCTGTTTGAGAGCCATACTAATCTCGTACAGGCTGACGTCCGGGATATCTTGGGTATAGTGTCGGGTAAGCTTGGCTCTGGGGTCTTTAGCCTTGCTTTCAACAGGTATCTGCGTGGAATATAACTGCCCATAGAAACTCTCGATCTCCCTCAAGATTTCAGGCTTCGATGAGATGATGTGTCCGTCGTCAGTTTTCAGCTTCGTCATCTGGCTTTGCCCAATAGACAGATCTCTCGTGAATACTTTGGTGCCTTTATTTCGCTCGATGGCCTTTTTGATACGATTCGTTTTAAATTGGCGAAGGTCGCTCGTCAAAGACTTAAGGCTGGTTTACATTATCTTAGTCTTTAGTAGAGTGCTTTAGGAGAGTGCTTTAGTGGAAACATGTAAACGGTCGTCTTATGACTAAAGAGAGTAACGTTCTAGAAGCCTTTTTACTCGCTTCCCAGTAGCACCCCCTGCGCGCCCGCTCACCCCCCGCGCGATATTTTACTCGCACTCGCACTGGAAGCATGTAAATCGACATTTTAGTAGCGTCTTTAGTAGAGTGCATTTGCCGGTGAACGCGTGACGTGTGATTGAATTAAATAATAGGTATTAGGTATGGCGAAAATGACACTCTACTGGAAGCGTGTAAACGGTCACTGGAAAGGCACCAAAACTACTAAAGCACTCGCATTCGAATCTACTCGCACGCTACTAAGCACTCTACTAAATACTAAGATAATGTAAACCAGCCTTTAGATATCTGTCTATTAAGCTGCCGATAAAGATGAGCATCCGCTGAGCTCTGAAGCCTCATTTCACGTCTCTGATCCATGAGTAAGATCCAAGTGTGGTTGGAGAGTTTCTTTAGCTTGGGATGGCGGGTCTTAAAGACTTGGTTCCTACCGTACGGACGGTATCCACTACCATGTTGTTTAGATCGTCCACATCTATGCTGTTCTCAAGAGCTTCGAAGCGGTTCTAAAGTTCGAGTTGAAAGCTTTCGAGGTTGAATGTTTATTTTACCTGAGTGAAATTGCGCCTATGTAAGATGTTTTCTTATTATTATAGAGTAAGACTAATTTGTTGTGATATTTGTGTCAATGAAACAAATAGTTCTTGGATCAAATTATGTATATGCTTTAGTATTCTTAATTACCTATACTTTAATAACTCATTTTGTTGTTTCTAGTTGTTAATAGTTTGAGTGTTTCTGTCCTATAGCTTTAATCACTCTGCAAATAAGATATAATAATCGTTCTTGGAATCATTTAAACAGGAACTAGTAGTACTTTAAAAAATACCGAAAAAATACCGAAATTTCGGTATACCGGTATTTGAAATTTCAATACCGGTATCAATACCGGTATGGAAATTATTCCGGTATTCCATGCCCTAGCTATAACGAGCCTAAAGAGCCCCGTAAATGTTAAAAAACCCGTGTTTTTAGTGTTCCTTGACCTTAGGATATTTTCCCCAAAATTTTACCCGACTGCGATGATAAACAAAACAAAAATGACGAACAGTATCCGTGCAAAGGACTTTATTTGCTGCGATTTATTTTACAATTAAGATATTTACCGCAATTAAGGAAAATAGAATTTAGAGATTACATAGATAGAAGTATATCTGGAAAAAACAATATCCTAATGGTCTTTAGGCATTTTGTCCGCTCTTTTGACCTACTGCGTACACAAACGAAATAGGGCTAGATATGTAGACAAATGTATCTGCTACTCAGTAGTATGGGTCGCATTCTTGCAGGACATGTTTCAATTTTTACCACTATATCATTGCATTTCAATAATAATAAAATAAATAAATAAAGACAATACAACCGTTTATTATGCTTGTACCACACATTTTCACAATGCTGAAAGTATTTTCTGTTTTATTAACAAAAGTAATAACATTAAACATATACTCACACACATATGTAAAATAACTTCTTTATGCCAGTCGGCACATAAAAAAATAAAACATATTTTAAAAAGTGGGATTGAATTCTTCAATTTAAAACTGGTTTGGTTTCTCTACGCGAACTTTCATCAAGTAGATCAAATATGTATGCCCCATGACATTTAAAAGAAAATCCCCTTAAGGTCAAGGAACACTCCCCAATGTTTGTCAAACAGTTTGAACGTTTACCCGGGCCCTTGAAATTATATCTCGTATAGCATTACTTCCTTTCGACCCTTGCTGCCTGCTTGCTACTATTCATTCATCTAGCACCTACTTAGGCAATAGGGTATTTGACAACATTGAAAATATACTGCAAATTGTGGTCATCCTAACAGATAATGGCGTAAAAAACATATTATTCAACTATTGTTTAGACTAAATTAAGTCTATTGATTGATTAATTTCACCTAGAAAAATGCAATAATTTTTGAATTTTTTTCTGTGGCGTAAACGCTCTAAGATTATTGATAACGTCACTTTATCATCATCATCATCATCAGCCATTTTAATGTCCCCACTGCTGGGGCACAGGCCTTCCTTATGGCTGGATAAGGAGGACGGGCCATTAACCCACCACGCGGGCCCAATGCGGATTGGTGGGTGTTAACGACTGCAAATGCAGCCGGGACCAACGGCTTAACGTGCCTTCCGAAGCATGGAGGAGCTCGAGATAATAACTTTAAGATATGGCTCAGAAGTGAGATGGATCTGTAGTTCTTTAAGAGGGACTTGTCACCCTTTTTAATGAACAAAATCACCTCACTTATGTTCCATGCCTTCGGCGTTCTGCCTTCGACGATGACGGAATTGAAAAGCTTTTGGAGGACTTTAGGTATCGGCTTACCGCCCGCTTTCAGTAGTTCTGTAGTGATTCCGTCGTCACCCACCGCCTTGTTGTTTTTCAGCTGTTTGAGAGCCATACTAATCTCGTACAGGCTGACGTCCGGGATATCTTGGGTATAGTGTCGGGTAAGCTTGGCTCTGGGGTCTTTAGCCTTGCTTTCAACAGGTATCTGCGTGGAATATAACTGCCCATAGAAACTCTCGATCTCCCTCAAGATTTCAGGCTTCGATGAGATGATGTGTCCGTCGTCAGTTTTCAGCTTCGTCATCTGGCTTTGCCCAATAGACAGATCTCTCGTGAATACTTTGGTGCCTTTATTTCGCTCGATGGCCTTTTTGATACGATTCGTTTTAAATTGGCGAAGGTCGCTCGTCAAAGACTTAAGGCTGGTTTACATTATCTTAGTCTTTAGTAGAGTGCTTTAGGAGAGTGCTTTAGTGGAAACATGTAAACGGTCGTCTTATGACTAAAGAGAGTAACGTTCTAGTAGCCTTTTTACTCGCTTCCCAGTAGCACCCCCTGCGCGCCCGCTCACCCCCCGCGCGATATTTTACTCGCACTCGCACTGGAAGCATGTAAATCGACATTTTAGTAGCGTCTTTAGTAGAGTGCATTTGCCGGTGAACGCGTGACGTGTGATTGAATTAAATAATAGGTATTAGGTATGGCGAAAATGACACTCTACTGGAAGCGTGTAAACGGTCACTGGAAAGGCACCAAAACTACTAAAGCACTCGCATTCGAATCTACTCGCACGCTACTAAGCACTCTACTAAATACTAAGATAATGTAAACCAGCCTTTAGATATCTGTCTATTAAGCTGCCGATAAAGATGAGCATCCGCTGAGCTCTGAAGCCTCATTTCACGTCTCTGATCCATGAGTAAGATCCAAGTGTGGTTGGAGAGTTTCTTTAGCTTGGGATGGCGGGTCTTAAAGACTTGGTTCCTACCGTACGGACGGTATCCACTACCATGTTGTTTAGATCGTACACATCTATGCTGTTCTCAAGAGCTTCGAAGCGGTTCTAAAGTTCGAGTTGAAAGCTTTCGAGGTTGAATGTTTATTTTACCTGAGTGAAATTGCGCCCGTGTCCAGTACAACAGTATCCGTGCAAAGGACTTTATTTGCTGCGATTTATTTTACAATTAAGATATTTACCGCAATTAAGGAAAATAGAATTTAGAGATTACATAGATAGAAGTATATCTGGAAAAAACAATATCCTAATGGTCTTTGGGCATTTTGTCCGCTCTTTTGACCTACTGCGTACACAAACGAAATAGGGCTAGATATGTAGACAAATGTATCTGCTACTCAGTAGTATGGGTCGCATTCTTGCAGGACATGTTTCAATTTTTACCACTATATCATTGCATTTCAATAATAATAAAATAAATAAATAAAGACAATACAACCGTTTATTATGCTTGTACCACACATTTTCACAATGCTGAAAGTATTTTCTGTTTTATTAACAAAAGTAATAACATTAAACATATACTCACACACATATGTAAAATAACTTCTTTATGCCAGTCGGCACATAAAAAAATAAAACATATTTTAAAAAGTGGGATTGAATTCTTCAATTTAAAACTGGTTTGGTTTCTCTACGCGAACTTTCATCAAGTAGATCAAATATGTATGCCCCATGACATTTAAAAGAAAATCCCCTTAAGGTCAAGGAACACTCCCCAATGTTTGTCAAACAGTTTGAACGTTTACCCGGGCCCTTGAAATTATATCTCGTATAGCATTACTTCCTTTCGACCCTTGCTGCCTGCTTGCTACTATTCATTCATCTAGCACCTACTTAGGCAATAGGGTATTTGACAACATTGAAAATATACTGCAAATTGTGGTCATCCTAACAGATAATGGCGTAAAAAACATATTATTCAACTATTGTTTAGACTAAATTAAGTCTATTGATTGATTAATTTCACCTAGAAAAATGCAATAATTTTTGAATTTTTTTCTGTGGCGTAAACGCTCTAAGATTATTGATAACGTCACTTTATCATCATCATCATCATCAGCCATTTTAATGTCCCCACTGCTGGGGCACAGGCCTTCCTTATGGCTGGATAAGGAGGACGGGCCATTAACCCACCACGCGGGCCCAATGCGGATTGGTGGGTGTTAACGACTGCAAATGCAGCCGGGACCAACGGCTTAACGTGCCTTCCGAAGCATGGAGGAGCTCGAGATAATACATTTTTGGTCACCCATCCCATGACCGACCCTTGCGAAGGTTGCTTAACCTCCGCAATCGCTGGGCCAGGCGCTAAACCACTGCGCCACCGAGCTCCCCGTCACCGAGCTGACGTCACTTGCCTGTAAATAAATATGGCTTCAGGGCGTTTGACACGACCATAGACTTAGGATCCGCGATTGATGGCTGTCAAATGGCTAAGGATATTACAATGTTTACGGGCTTGTGACGTCAACAAGTGACGTTTCCAGCGCCATAGCGTTTTTGGCGCGGTTTTAAAATGTTAAACTTTAACATTGATTTTTTAATAAAATACATTGATTTTTCCTGAAATATCAATGTGGTGCGCTTATTACGTAATAAGGAATAATTTAAAATGGTTTTCCAAAATTAGTCAAATAGCCTATTGCTTTCGCATTACCCTAACAGTTAGTTTTTTTTATTAATTACTAGCGGCCGCCCGCGGTTTCACCCGCGTGGTTGCCGTTCCCGTGGGAATATCGGGATAAAAAGTACTCTATGTTTTAATCTAGGCTATCTACTATCTGTGTGCCAAATTTTAATCAAATCCGTTCAGTAGTTTTTGCGTGATTGAGGAACAAACATCCAAACATCCAAACCCACAAACTTTCACATTTATAATATTAGTAGGATGATAACAATCAAATAAAACTTATGTGTAATACATAGCCCCGCAAAACTGTTTACACAGTTTGACTGCAGGATCGGTGTGTCTCGAGTTTAAACGTGTACATAATACATAGGCTGAGCATGTTTCACAGTTTTAGATTAAGTTCTAGTCGAAATAAATGGGTTCTAAACGAGTAATTTCATATGAATTCTACACTTAATTTCAAATTTAAACAGATTTTAGTGTCGAATCGTAGATTAGTTACTAAAGGATGGTCAACAAATGCCAGATTCTACATAAATTATTTTTATTTAGAAAAAAATATTTTTATTTAGGCATTTATATGCCAGATTTTAAGTATTAATTTGTTCACGTGTGCCAGAGGTTTGTAATCTTCTTAAGGCGCTTTCGGCTGAAACGCATCTCCGGTGTAATATGAATGCGCCCTTGAAAGTACTAGTGGTTTAGTTAGGGAATAGTGTGGTGCCTCCCCAATCCTAGTTTCGCTCACATGGATCCTTCATGGATCCTTGTAGATAATTGCAGGTTGCAGGTCGTCGTCGGTTGCTTTTTTGCGAATTTTTTTAATGGGACTTCAGTTATTTTCGTTGGCTTACATATTCTTTATGTCAATTATTGTAAGTTCTGAAACTAGCGTGACGATTCATAACTATGTGAAGGTTTCGCGTGCTGTTAATATCATCCGTACCATTGTATTTTTTTTCATCAAAATGAAAGCAATAGGCGTGATCTTTCAACGCCACGCGGCGTTAGGGCGCGAATCATTTGTTATTATTTCCCTCACGCGCCCAGTTTCCAAACAAATTGTATTGTATCTGACAATATGAGCGATTATTGTTCAATTTGAAACAAATGTTTGGCTTCACTTTTGGTTTTCGTCTGTATCTTTTATAATTGATGTTTGGAGAAAGATAAAACTATCTATCACAGAGACATTGGAACAATCTTTAAGAAAAACAGCACTATCATGTTACATTGAATTAATGAAATATTAAATATCATAAAAAATAATTTTGTGCAGCATCAGTTCCTGTCATCCTCATTAGTTGTGTGGTAGATAGGTAATTTGGTAAACAAGTATTAACTTAATAATACTTATTTATTTGGTGTGTATTAATTTTTACTGTGCTTTTGGTCAGTAATTTATCTGCGCAATGTAAGGAGGTTACTGTAATTGTAGTACGGTGAATAATAATGAGGTTTTGCAGTTTTCTGTCGGTAGTATTGATTCGATACCATACTATAATGACACAGGAACAAAACCGGTCAAGAGCGAGTCGAACTCGCGCACCGAGGGTTTTCTTACCATCATAATAAATACACTACAGAGTATAGAAAAGAATAATAAAATTATTGTAACAGACAGACAAACAGACTGAGACTGAGTCACACCATAAGGGTTCCTTTACCCTTATGGTGTACCATTACCATTTTGGTACGGAACCTTAAAAAACCTAAAAATTAACTACCTACCTACAATAAGTATTTTTAACATGTGCTGATGAATAATGTGTGTGTGTGTGTGTGTGTGTGTGTGTGTGTGTGTGTGTGTGTGTAATGTTCCTTTCGTAAGCATGTATGTTAAGACCTTCGCTCCTCGACAGTTCGTAACTTAAGTAATGTAAAATGCAAAGAGCGTAGACACGTAGAGCTCGTTGACGGCAAAATAATATATTTTTCTTGTCCCCCCACCGGGTGACATCTCCCGTGACGTATAGAAAGCGTATTGGCGATGACGTCCGATCTATAAATCATATTTCGGGATCGGCAATCGGCCGACCGCCCGTCTCTCCTTGTTTTTTGTCTGACTCCTAAACCGTTAACTGCGATGGAAGGGTGGCGACATGTGTTGCCTTGCAGTTTTAGAAACGATACAAGTGTATTATCTCTATAATCATTGATAAAAGTGGAACCAGTAATTTTGCTAAATACGTTTTTAACTTCTAATCTATGTTCTAATTTTTTTGGGTCCGCATGATTTCATAGCATTGGGATTTTTTCAATATCTCTATTATCTTGCCATATTTGTAAAAATACTTAAAAAGTTTTTGTGACAATGTTAAATCCTGAAAAATTGGGATTCAGTCACTACTTTTCAACGCAACGAATAAAAAAAGTGTCCCCAAAATTTATCAAAAATAAACCACAGTACAGTACCTAGATAATGTAAACAAACTAGCAACACCGCCTATAAAACGCGCGCGAATATAATATTCAAATCAGCACTGCCTATTTGGATACGTTTCACGCACCACCCGTTACCGTATAGAGTGGCGGCATTTATCATCGGAATCCTATAAAAAGTAAACCGGAACTAATCCCGGTTCACCAACCAGTCCCCTAGCTAATCTGCATACGCCAAGGAAAATAATTTCACGCTCTCAACAACGTGATAAGATGCCCTTTGTTGTGATTTTGGGGTAGTTAGATGGTGCACCACTCAATATTTTTTGATGTCTGAGAGAAGAAAGAAAATGGCTAGAATAACATTAAAGCAGAACAGAAGATAGGTAGGTACGTCAACAATATCTTTCTGTGGTGGAAATGGGTAGAAAAATCAGTGTAAATGTAAGGCTTTGACAATAGAAAAGTGTTGTCGTCTTTTGATTTAGGAAGTAGGAATAGGAGAGATATGCACTTTTTCACAATGCAATGCATATTTTTAATCATTACTTAATGATTTTATTAATTTGTTACTTTTTGATCAAAATGTGAATTATATAATCATATCTACAGGTACTACTGGATCCAAGGGAGCAACGAATATGTTAGGACATTCAAAATATAATTTATGTTACGATACAATTTAATACCTAATAGGGGTTAAAGTATGAAATTGCCGATTTTTTTCTCACACACAGAAGCTCTCATATCTTCTATGTTGATAAAGATTTTTTTTTATAAACATATACTATAAACATTTACTTGTTATTATTTCGAATTATGATCATGACGGCCCACTATCATCAATAAACATATTTATTTCTGACTTTCTTTCCTGAACGTTAAAAAAAGTATCTTAAAAGTGACTCCTTTTTTCGTTAGCAGAAATGAACACTTATATCGTTGTATGTAGTTTAAGTACTTATTTTTTTACTTAACACAATTGGCATTAGTTACCTGAGTGTTTAAACATTTGTGTCTAAAAGTTTTAAAACATAAGCTGAACGCTGGTTGTTAAATTAATTAAGATAATGTTGGTATGGAAAATGAAAATTCTTTAAAATTCTTCATACAAAACGGCAATTTAATACTTCAACCCCTAATACTTTATATTCATGCTATACAAAAAGAGAGCTATCATATCACAGACATTGACTGAGGAATGTTCTTACGCGTGATATAAAAAAGCGTAAGTATAAAATAGTTTTATGTGAAATATGTTAGCAAAATAAAGATGCGATGTGTCTGGAGTCTGGATGTGGCTACGTTATTGATACACGGAAAAGATTTCTCTTTGATAGTTGTGGTCGTCGGTGCGATTTGACGCCTTGTGTGTAGAGATGGGTAGTATCGGTACCTACAGTTATCGATCTTATAAATAAATTTTGCAGTTTTTTTAAAACGCTAAATCTGGGGCATATTGAAAAAATTGTAAGTAAGTAGGTAAAACATTACTAACATAGAAGAAATTGTAAAAATGTTACCACCTCTGACTGGTGTAAAAACATATCCCGTAGACCCAGTTTTTTAGTTCTTGCTGCAAAGTTTCTCGGAAACGTTTCTGTATTTATTTATTTTCATCGTTTATGTTGAAATTGGCGACGGCATAAAAATTCGAATTTTAATTATCTTTAATTTTAATTAAGCATACTTTTACACGACTGCCCAAAAAATAGAGAGTGTAATATGTTCAGGGTTCATGTATGTTTGTATGTGGGTATGTGAATTTCTTTATTCCATTATAACTTTGTATAGAGCATGGGTCTCCAAACATATTAGTAAAAGGGCCAGACTTACTCCTCCACCAAGTTCCAAGGGCCAGGATCTAGCTAGCTCCGTACCAACATACTGTCAATTACAGTATTGTTGGTACGATCCGGCCTGCTTTCGCGGGCCGGATTGTTGGTGCTCGCGGGCCAGATCTGGCCCGCGGGCCGTAGTTTGGAGACCCCTGGTATAGAGTATCGATAGAATTCTTCAATCATCCCGAGTGACACAGTCGGGGGACCTTTGATTAAAAATTGTTCCCAAAATGGCTGCAACAATCTCCCTGACTACAATGACACTTGATATCCAACTTTTTAGTTAATTTTTGGCAGGGCAGCCATGTTTTTAATATTTTTTCATTTTTTATTATCTCGTTTTAAAGAGAAGAAAAGTAATAAAAACTTGTAAAAAAACGAGAATTCAGCGCTAGGCTTCAACGCAACCGCTACTTTGGATACCGCCCTGATTTGTACCCAAAGTGAATAGAGTTACGTTCGATTTTACTTTATTACGGATCGAACTGCTTGGATTGACTCAAATTAACGCCTTATGACATTTTTTCATGTCTATATCGATGTTTTCTGATAGTGTCCCACCTCTAGCATCATAAGCCCGCGAAGCGCGTGCGTGTGGTTTGAGGGCCACTTCATCGAAAGTCAATAAAAATATACTGATGATTTAGTAAACATTATAAAAGAAATGTGCAACTTGGAATCGATTTTGTGAAAGTCATCTTCACCGAGTTATTAGCTGAAGAGTCGGGCCCTCAGTTCTCACATGGAGGATTGAGGGCCCAGCTGTTGCGAACAAACTATTAACATTATAGTAAAAGTTTTGATGCCAAAGTCTAAGTTAATCCCGAACAAAAATTGTGGAAGTAAGATTTATCGCAAAACGCTTTTCTACTTTGTGTAATCTTAGTTCAAAATGGGCCCTCAATCCTCCAACTTACAAAAATTCATTACGCATTTTTTTTTTAATTATGGGATTACGGCTGTTGTAAGTTGTCCAGTGGGGTACGTAATAAAATGTGAAAAAATGTGAAACAAATAGCTGGCTTCAACTCCTCCTAGTTTTACAGTTATTACCTTCTGAATATTCGGGCCCTCAATCCTCCACATTTTCTACTTCTTGATTTATTACGCACAAAGTATGGAATGTAAAATTAACATGAAGTTATCTGTTTATGTGAAAAAAAATGTGCAACAAGTTGGTATTATTTATTATTAATAAGAATTGGAATAAAAGTATAAATTAAAAAAAACCGAAATCGACTAGTTTTTTCACCTTGTACGTACGTAGGGTAACCATTATTTTTTTTATTTCTCATACTCGGAAAGTCGATGGAAATCACTGCTTTACACCCTAGGGCGGAAAATAATAATTAAAATAAATGAGATATGTACAGTCAGCAACGAATGTCGTTTAACATTGAAGTACTTTTTCGACACGCTTTTTTGACGAATGCCACAGTTTGAAATATTAATCAAAAATATTGCTTTGACAAAGTGTAAAGCTACTTTCGTTGCTAACCGTACTAGAAAAATATCTCGCATGAAAATTGCTCTCTTTTGACCCTTGCTTTTTGTTGTGTGATGTTTTAATAACTGGCTGTTCTTGCCGTTTGCAAAATTTTCGTAGCTCACTAGTAATATAAAGTCCTGATCACAGCCACACCACATTACATGTCATGAAAGTCGCCTAATCAAATATGACATTTACTCAACGTAAGCACACACAGTATAGGTAAGTATATATTAGCTTTTACTAACTTGTACTGTGGGATACGCGTGGTACTCGCTGCCGTGTCGTGTGTGTCATAGAGGATTAAAAAAAATGCCGTGCCCGAGATGAACGCAGGGGCTCCCAAACTATTTTAGACAAGAGACCCTTTTTATGCCAATGGACGGGTAGTACGTACGTTATAACACAACAAATAACTGATCATACGACTATTGTTATGTACATTAAATAATGTTGATTAATAAAAAAGTTGACTTGCAAAAGTAAGTTTAACGTAATTCTTTTTTTATCAAATTGTTGGTTTCGGGGCCGAAAGTTCGGTTTTGGCTGGAATTCCAGTTTCGGCCGGACACTAGCTTTCGTTTATGTCGACCCTTGAGAAACCGATTTCGACCCCAGGGGGTCGATATCGACCACTTTGGGAATCCCTGCTTTAACGCAAAGAGAAAATTTGATTTTACGTTTGTAAGAAAATCCGGAAAATCTATTGTGATTTTACTAGGGAAATTGCAGTGTTTCCCAGCGAAGCGGTCCTTTTTCTTAGAAATATTTTAATTCACTATTTGTGATGACCTATAATTGGCTTTCTGATACTATGTAAGTTATTTTATCTGTTTAATATAGCTGTTGGTCGTCCGAAAATAAATAAATAAATACATAAATTCATTTGAGTTCCGAAACTATGAAAAAGCTTTTGTTTCGATTCGATCCGAGAGACCTGGGCGGTGCTGCAGTCTCTCCAGAGGTGCCAAGTGGAGGTATATCGAGATGGTGCTGAGATACTCATATGAAAATGCCGCCATATCGGTCCAAGTACCGAAAACTTGAACACAATGCTCGAAGATCTCCTTTGTACTTCCTCCAAATATAAACAATATTTTTTTTACAGATATCCGTAATCGATCATGACAAGAGGACGCGTACCATCTGTTCCGATTGAAGAACAGATATTATTATTTAAAAAATATAGTAACGTACTGCAGGTTGGTGATATTAAATACAATCACCCCATATTTTCTGAAATATCTCAAGAAATCAACAGTAAAATGTCCTCAAAAGCTTTGTACATATCGTTTTTGCGGCATCGCAGTACTGTATTTAGGTAGATCGATTTTTAACCGACTTCAAAAAAACAAAAAGGAGGTTCTCAGTTTGACCTGTATGTATGTATGTATGTTTGTCCGCGATTATCTCGCGTTTGGCCGAATCGATTTTGATGCGGTTTTCAGAAAAGTATTGGTCACACTTAGGAGAAGGTTTTAGTATTTTAACCGACTTCAAAAAAAAGGAAGGTTCTGAGTTTCACTCGTATATATGTAGGTATGTTTGTCCACGATTATCTCGCGTTTGGCTCAACCGATTTTGATATGGTTTTCAGAAAAGTATTTGTTATACTTAGGAGAAGGTTTTAGTGTTTTAACCGACTTCAAAAAAAGAAAGTTATGAGTTTGACTCGTATGTATGTATGTTTGTCCGCGATTCTCTCGCGTTTAGCTGAACCAATTTTGATGCGGATTTCAGAAAAGTATTTGTTACACTTAGGACAACGTTTTGGTATTTTAACCGACTTCAAAAAAGGAGGTTCTCTTCTTAGTTTGACCCGTATGCATGGTTGCCCGCGATTATCTCACGTTTGGCCAAATCGATTTTTCTATCTACCTAGATAATATATCTAATACAAAAGATACTTACACTAAAAAAAAAAGAAACAATTGTTTTAAAAAACAAAAAACGGACTTCAAAAACCCCACTCTAACTCTAAAAAGCAATAAATAATATTGAAATCACTAGATACGCATTTTCATTGCAATAAAACACGTCTATTGAAGTCGGGTGGGGCTGTTAGAATAAAAAAAAGTTCTCCTCCAGTCCCACCCGACTTGACTAGACGTGTTTTATTGCAATGAAAATGCGTATCTAGTGATTTCAATATTATTTATTGCTTTTTAGAGGTAGAGTGGGGTTTTTGAAGTCGGTTTTTTATTTTTTAAAACAATTTTTTACCCCTGAAAACCCCAATATACCAAATTTTAGCGAAATCGTTAGAGCCGTTTCCGAGATCACAGAAATAAATTTATAAACATACATATTAATAAATATACAAGAATTGCTCGTTTAAAGGTTTAAAGGATTTAAAAGCCCAATCTAAAATTTTCAATTATTTAATTAAATAAAAATTAATAGGCACAAAGGGATATATTTCGAAAGCGCCTGGGTTTTCCCTATTCCTCATAAGTATTGGATAAAAAACGTGGTCACCCTATTTCATACTTTAATGGGATAAAAATAAAATTGATATTCTTCTTAATAAATGGGTCTTTTATTTTCCCTTTGATATCAACTTATTGCACATTTTTTTTCACATAAACAGATAACTTCGTGTTAATCTTACATTCCATACTTTGTGCGTAAAAATCAAGAAGAAGAAAATGTGGAGGATTGAGGGCCCGAATATTCAGAAGGTGATTACTGTAAAACTAGGTGGAGCTGAAGCCAGCTACTTATTTCACATTTTTTCACATTTTATTACGTACCCCACTGGACAACTTACAACAGCCGTAAATCCATAGTTTAAAATAAAATGCGTAATGAAATTTTGGAAGTTGGAGAATTGAGGGCCCATTTTGAACTAAGATTATATAAAGTAGGAAAGCGTTTTGCGATTAAATCTTACTTCCACAATTTTTATTCGGGATTAACTTAGATTTTGGCATTAAAACTTTTACTATAATGTTAATAGTTTGTTCGCAACAGCTGGGCCCTCAATCCTCCATGTGAGAACTGAGGGCCCGACTCTTCAGCTAATAACTCGGTGAAGATGACTTTCACAAAATCGATTCCAAGTTGCACATTTCTTTTATAATGTTTACTAAATCATCAGTATATTTTTATTGACTTTCGATGAAGTGGCCCTCAAACCACACGCACGCCGCGAAGCGACCCCCTCATAACGTCACATTTATTGATGGACTTTCGAAGTTTTCAATATTACGGCTACTTTACATACCACACGAAATAGTTTTATTACGATTTCGCATTTGCCGCCTGATGCGAAAACCTATTCCAAACCCCAAGCCGACTTGAGTGCTTTGTTCCACGAATGTTTTCCGGGAAAAGTGTTTTGTTTGGAAAAGCGACGCATATTCATGTAGGTATAGATAGGTGACACTTAAATTTTCACTAAAATGTTTTCCCTCTAAATTCCCTCATTCTTCTACAAAAAGCTCTATTAGATACTGGCTCTCCTACTACTTCTTTAATTTCATTACACAACTTTTAATGAAAACGTACATATTTTTGTACAGTATTTGACTTTCAAGGAAATTCATACGTTACTTTTCGTTTCACGGAAAGCTAAAAGGAAAATTAAATAACTAAAGGTAGTACCTGTTTATTTTCTTCTTTTTGTTATTGATGTATCATAAAGTATAAATAAAACAGGTAACCAAAACATCTGAAGGTATTGTCAATAAAAAGGTATAAAGGGCTTCTTATGTCACTTACTTAAAAATGTTCACGTATTTCCCGCCACTCGGCAAGCGCGCTGCAACAGTATGTCATTTTTATGTGGCCACTTTTCGACGTTATATTCCTTTCTATTGTCGCATAGGTGCTTGCAGGGATAAGGGCCTTAATATACGATTATCGGCGCCTCTCAGTATTGTGCTTGACCCGACCGTGAGTTATTGGCCTTATCGCAAAAGATAGCTCAATTTCGAAATTCTTTTGTATCTTTATGAGGGAAAGAAACTGCGCTTTATACCCTGTGATTATAACAATTCGCTATTTTTTGTGGTTTAGTTACGATAGATGCCATCAGTCTGATACCTCAGGATAACAGTGTCTTCTGGTTCTGAGTCAGATACTTTACTTTATCAACTACATAATACAAAATAAGAAGTTTGGTAGGTAGTTCACCAAACATGGTTAGTTAAATAAATTAAAGAAACAGTGGAAATGTAAGTAGATATAGATACTATATAGACATAAAGAAAACCAAAACATATTCAGCATAAAAAGTACTAAAGTAAATCAGATAAGGTTTTTAGGCCAACGAGTGGCCTCAAAAACAGTCAGCCATTACGGACAAGAAGAAGGCAAGTCGCAACTTTTAAAAACATCCTTATCCAGAGAACACATAAAAAGCAGACATCGTTTTTCTTTTAAAAAACTCTCTCATTTGCCTATCAATAGTGGATGTGGCAGATCTGACCGTAATAAATGTCATACTTTATGGCTCTTGGAAAAAATGCAAGGGAGCCATTTTACATTTTAGCCGGTGACCGGGTATGGTATGCCGAATTAAGAATCTCGAGTAGCCATTTCCTTAGGGGATTTAAAATGTATGTCTGCTGGGATTTTTGTGGTTTGGGGTGTAGATGCAAAAAGTTGCAATAAAACTGTAACGGGGTGGTAAAATAAATTTTTTGATGTTTGCATTACTGATTTCAATCGTGATTTGTCATTTACTTGTAAAGCAGTTATAATTTTTGATGTTCCTTTTGGAGAAGAGTTGGTGGTGTTTGTTTGTTTGGGTAATCTAGTTCCCCGTCCCCCGAGTATGTAAGTCAAAGAAGGTGTTTAATACAAAATGCAAGTGCCTTTCTTATTATTCTAAGGATTGGATCATCATTAACGTGAGGCAGTTTATGTTCAAGTGTAACGTCTTCTGACATCGCGCTCGCGAGCTCCTAGACCCGCATTGAAGTTTTGTTCCTATTTAGTTTCCCTATCAAGACCTGAATAATTGAATTTCGCGATGCAAATACTAATCTTACGGTTAATCAGATTATTTATATGAGCTCAGCCCTGAAAGCGCATCGCTATCATATCGGATTAGGCGCTACCATTGTGAGGTAATGAGATTACTCATGTATGATGCAAAACACCACGGAGCTCTGATATTCGCTAAAATGCAGCAAAGCTTAGCGCTGGATTAGAATGCGAGGTCCTCGAGATAGAAACTAGGTAAGTTGTACCTAGCTGCTGAGACTTAGCTTTAGTCTATATTGTAAATTTTAGGAAAGGTTTTAGAAAAGAAAAACGATGTCTGCTTTTTATGTGTTCTCTGTGTAAACACAAAATTTGGAGATCCTAGCTTCAAAACTGAGGGACTCTCTCATACAAAATTTAATTCCTTATTTCATCCCCGTAGGGATGAAATTTTCAAAAATCCTTCCTTAGCGAATGCCTACACTTTATAAGGTCTCTATCTGTGTACAAAATTTCTAGTTTCTAGGTCTAGTAATTTGAGCTGTGCGTTGATTTGTCAGTCATTTTGGGATTTTTTCCCCCATTTACCTCCTAAAGGGTTGATTTTCGGAAAACCACGAAACACGTGTTTGCTTATTTGTTTAAAGAAATACTTTTACGAAATTTCAACTCGCAATGTCTATTTAATATTTTTTTCTATACAAACTTTGAACCCCCATTTCACCCCTTTAGGGGTGGACTTTCAAAAAATCCCTTCTAAGGGATGCCTACACTGTATAAAGTATCTATGTACAAAATTTCAAGTCTCTAGGTCCAGTGGTTTAGGCTGGGCGTTGATATGTCGGTCACCTCTTCACTTTTATATAAGAGATTATATTTTTTAATATACATCTATTATCATGTAAGCCTATCAAAACCAGGGAATAATAACGTTAATTTTAACGTAATTTCTTACTTTTTGTTACCGTTATAGTCCAATCAATGAGCATATTTGTTGTATGGAGACTTCCGAAAAATTCTCCCGTCTATAAAATTTGGCATGTGATGAAGTTAGGTAACACAGATTACAGATGAACAATAAGCCAATAAAATTTGTTACGAGAAGTTAGGTATTTTTACCTAAACATGAAAATCGCTTATATCTCTCTGTGAATATTTCCTCGGGCTAAAATACTTTCTGTATACGTATTTGTGTATTAGTTAGAATAAGTATGTAAAAGAATCCAATATTTTTTCGATTTCGGAGATACTCCAAATTTAAATTTTAATATTTTTCAATATATCTTTTCTTGATAAAAATATCTGCTAATTATTATTTTTTAATATGTTTTTATACCCTTAATATATAGATTTATTCAGTAGGCCAACAAATTTTCTTCTTTAATCATATTTATACATAAATGTATGAAAATGAACCGACTATTATTTACATTACCTGTTAAGACCAAAAAATAAAAAAAATATGATTAAAGAAGAAAATTAATTGACTTACTGAACAAAGCTATATATTTAAGGATATAAAAACATATTAAAAATAATAATCAGCAGATATTTTTATCAAGAAAATATATATTGAAAAATATTAAAATTTAAATTTGAAGTATCTCCGAAATCGAAAAAATATTGGATTCTTTTACATACTTATTCTAACTAATACACAAGTACGTATACAGAAAGTATTTTAGCCCGAGGAAATATTCACAGAGAGATTTAAGCGATTTTCATGTTTAGGTAAAAATACCTAACTTCTCGTAACAAATTTTATTGGCTTATTGGTCATCTGTAATCTGTATTACCTAACTTCATCACATGCCAAATTTCATAGACGGAAGAATTATTCGGGTTGCATAAGCCCCGTTGATTGGACTATTACTTTAAAATTAACGTTATTCCAATAATAACGTTAATTGTTTACCGATAATTTTACCGGTACTAAAATTTAACGCTACATTTAACGGTAATTTTACCGGTACAATATTTACAATTTTTAACGTTATTTATTACCGGTAAATTTACCGATAAAATGTTTTAACGGTATTTTTAACGTTATTTTTTTTCAACGTTGTTTTTTTTAACGGTATTTCAATCCTTGATCAAAACACAATACTAGTTTTTAGTTTAGTTTTTAGTCTAGAAAATCTGAAAGTACCTCGTTCGTGAAAAATGGAAATAATTGATTTGTTTCAAGGAAACTGCAAAGGCTATTTTTTCTGTACTTATATCATACTATTCACACAGAAGTTTAGAGGTGTTGGAAGTAATAAATAACTATGTTGGTCAAATGTTTTCGCAAAAACTTAGAAGAGGTTTTAAAGCTATTTTCTTTTATAACGGTTTTCTTTGTAGTCTTGCGTGGATAGCGAAATATTCGGAAAACTTCAGACCATTGTGTTGCCCTGTTTTTTGTTTATTCGGGAGTAACGGCGATCAATCAAAGGTTTAAACGTCCCTTTACACAAAAAGTACTGTGCATAGAGCAATTTGAATGAAATTGCCCAGTACGTGTTTATCAGGCAGCTTCTCGTATTAAAGTCTTCAATCGATACCGCGTTTGTTATTTTTCAAGTGAAGAGTTTTTGCTTGTAAAAATCTTGTCTCTTTTCTGCAAAGTTTTATTTGAAGTGACTTTTTCTTAATAGCATATCCTATTTCCATAGTGTACTTTACCACTTCGTTCAACTAAGTAAAGGCAAGGTATATTTAAACTTGTGATGATTTGCAGGGAAACTCGAAACCTCTGAACACTATTTTATTGTTGTTTTATGAAAACTAATTTAGATCTCGAAACATAATTTTCAATACAGTGTTTAAAACTGAAGTATCCATTCGAAAGTTTTATACTTATAGAAAGAGTTGCTAATTTAGGAGAATAATATGAAATAACAAACTATTGTAGTAGGTATGTACTGAATTGCGATTCAGAAAATAAATTCAGCCGTCTTCGTCTTATTTTCGAAGTTAAAAATCGTGGTTGTGACATCGACCTCGTGTTTTTCTCTCGAATTATCGTACGAGTCAACATTTTAAACTTTAAACTGATACATTTTCCCATTGAATCATTGCGAAGTGCGACAAGGATGGAGGATGGATTACGGCATGAAGCTTATTGGCGAGGGTTTGATGTTGACGGATTGATGGATCGAGGATTGTAATAAAATGCTTTACGCAAATATGCGTCCGAATAAAATTGATCATTGCTGAGGGTGTCGTGTTAAGATAGGCACGTACCGGAGGCTTAACCGCACACTTTCTTTGTCATATTTACATTTTTGAGGTCTGTTTACTTTAAAGATTTTTAGCAATTTGAAACGAAATGTTATACTATATTTGATTTCTATCTACATATATGAGACTAATAGTAACACCTCTGTCACAAAATGTAAAGTCTGTTTTTAGGGTTCCGTACCCAAAGGGTAAAAACGGGACCCTATTACTAAGACTCCGCTGTCTGTCTGTCTGTCTGTCACCAGGCTGTAATCTCATGAACCGGATAGCTAGACAGTTGAAATTTTCACATATGACGTATTTCTGTTGCCGCTATAACCACAAATACTAAAAACAGAATAAAATAAATATTTAAGGGGGCTCTCATACAACAAACATGATTTTTTTGCCGTTTTTTGGTACGGAACCCTTCGTGCGCGAGTCCGACTCGCACTTGGCCGGTTTTTTGTTTTAAACAGAAGCGCCATGGAATGCTGTGTGTGCGTGCATGGAAAACTGCGATTTGTTCAAACGGATCTTCTGTCTACTTTATATATTTATTATGTATCAGCTGTTATACTTCATTGAAATTTGTCTCACCTAGACTCTATGTTATCGAATTAATACGCAACTAAGTGTACGAAATCGACATTCATACAGAAGAGCAACTTCATAACCTGGCGACATTAACAACAGAGGGATCTTTGCATATCACAAAGGAGCAGCGAGATTAGGCGGTTTCAATATTTGCCGGCGGCGAGTGCGGGCGCCGATAAAATATTCTATTTATTACGCGACTCGGCTCTACATTCAGACCACGTCACGGATGACATCCGACATCGGAACCCAAACATCATCCCTAGGGTTGGGGAGCAAAAGTATTTGTGGATAAAATTCGGAAACATACAGAATTAACTTTTTTGAAAATTTGATAAGTTCATACTTTTAAGAATCGACTAACGAAATCAAGTTGACACTATTGTGCGAGCAGAGTACTTTTTCCCGACTATGTGTTGTCACCATAGAAATAGAATGTCAAAGAACAACAACGTCAATAAACAGGTGATCCGAAAAAAAATGCATACATTTTATATGAGATACGTAAAATATGACTTAGATACATGAAATCCTTACTAATATTATAAATGCGAAAGTCCGTTTGTTCGTTTGTTTGTTTGTTTGTTTGTTTGTTTGTTACGTCTTCACGTCTTAACTACTGAACCAATCATTATGAAATTTTGCATACACGTTGTCAGGGGTACAGAGAAGGACATAGGGTACCTTTAATCCCGAAAAAAAAAATTGTTCCCGAGGGATAGCAAAAAACTTTCCACGCAGACGAAGTCGCGGGCGGCCGCTAGTATGACTAATATATGGCAAAGGAAATTAATAAATTATGTTCCATACTGTTTTCTTTGTCGATAAACGAATAAATGTAGCGAAATTCGGTTTTAGAGAAATGTGTGGTAATATCTTATTTACCTGTGAAAAGTGTGATTACTTGGATTGTTTCTTTTTGTTACATCACAATTACTTAGAGCACAAGACACCATGGCTCCACGATACCTTTATTTTAAATTCTAATTAAGATTAACAAATATTTTAATCAAACTGTGATTGCTCATTTGCTAGGCGGGACGCTAGAGGCTCTTACTGTAAAAAATGTTGGCACATGTCACTTGATCCTTTGTCTCTTTTTTACATAGACCGTGTCCGTATGATGTTTACTTCTCTTTTCCACGCTTTGTTGGTCTTCTTGAGCGCAGCGAAAATTTTTCTATGTCTATGGTTGTCACGCAGACGCATTTTACATTTTCGAAACGGATAGCTATTAAAAAGTTTAGGGCCAGTGTCACAGGATTCTGAAATAAACCTGTTATAAATTATCTGACAGATAATTTTAAACAAATTCTATTCAATTTTTAAATTAAAATAATGAGAGAATAGGAGATTGGGAAATTGTGAAACATAATTTTATGTTACTTAATTACACACTTAGAGTAAGACAAGATTACACACATCAAAACGTAGTGATTTCTTGCTCAGTGCACACATCAACTTTGTCTAGGGATACAGGTGTTATTTTCATACAAACGAGGTAACTTTGAAGCCTTGGTTTCCTGCTAGGGATGTACTGTGCTGTGATCTGATGACGGCTATCCAGGGAGTGAATGGAGGAGATTCAGATCGCTTTACACACCCAACTGCTCTGACCAGCATACTTGAAAACGTAATGGACATGTTTAAAAAAACCGCGAAAATAATGTATGGAAATCCTCAAACTGAGAACTCTGACCCATTAATTTTTTAAAATGCTGATCAGATCAGTTGGGTGTGTATAGCGATCTGAATCTACTCCATTAACTCCCTGGATCGCCATCATCAGATTACAGCACGGTACATCCCTGGCAGAAAACCAAGGCTTCAAAGTTACCTCTTTTGTATGAAAATAACCTTTATCCCTAGACAAAGTTGATGTGTATATGTCGCAGGCAAATTGTATGATTCCGCGTTTTACAAACGGCCTCGTCCGTTTACAAACGCTCGCCGTTTTGTAAAATGCCGAAGGCAAATTGACGACTCAATCAATTATTAAAATTTCAATTGATTGTTTTAGTAGCGTGAAAATCATAAAACAAAGCTTACACTCGCTCATTAAAATCTCGAGATATAATTGGTTTAGTTACAATGCCTTTCTTTGGTATGTTTGTCTTTGATTCGCAGATAGGATATAATGACACGAATGTCTATTGCTTTTAATAATCGGTATTTAAGTTTGTACTGAATTTTGTCTCGACCACCATGTCCACAGTTTAAATGAATATCTCTAACAACATATCATAATATTCTTCTAAACGTATTACACGGACTGCTGGACTCATAGACATATGCTGGACTCGTAGAATTTGCACTGCTTTCAATTATTTTCTGTGTTACAAAACCACTACTAGACGCCATTTTTATTGTTCTGATTAACAGCGCCGCGCGTAGTAAGAAAAAGAACTAAATACTTCAATTTGCCGCGTCATTTTGTAAACGGTTGTTGAATTTTCTATCAAAGGTTATAGCATTTTATATAATGACAAGGCAATACACAATTTGCCTTCAGCATTTTGCAAAACAGCGAGCGTTTGTAAATGAACAACGCCGTTTGTAAAACGCGGAATCATACGATTTGCCTGCGACATATACATTAATTAATTAACAAAATTAAATTATAACATTACCTTAAACCAATTAAACATTTTTGTTAATATTAATACGTGAACGTCTTTAGAAATTCATCGCTTAAGGGTAGGCTCACGAACAGCTTCAGTCCCTCGTGATCACAGCAGCTGTAAAGGTGCTGAAACGTCGAGAAAATAAAAAATCAAACCAAATACCAACTAATTAGCAAAGTACTTTCAAAGTTTAAAAGTTAATATAATTTTATAGTTAGAATTAACTTCTTTTTAACTTTGAAGCAACGTGTGCCAACCCTACGCATATCCGGCAGCGTTGCGCTGTCACTGCGTAAGTCAATACGCGGGAGTGTGAATAATTTTTCATCGATTCCCATTATGTGTCACCAGCCACCATAGCATGGCTTTCTTTGTGCTATCAGCTTAAGCACATGTTCGTCATTTTTACTCCCAAAAATCATGGCACCTCTTCTGTGGATAATGATAACAAATTTTGACGCTGACTTTCAATCACTTAACTGACCGAGCGAGCGAGAAGCGCGAGCGAAGCGTCTCTGCTTCAGCTTGGGCAAAAATTCTTTCGTATGTCCTGTCCGTTTGTTCTCCTCTACTACTAAAAAATTCTATATAATTATCGAACCTGCTCACAAAATTTCACCAGAATCGGTTGAGAAATGCGACCTGTAGAGGAGAACAAATAGCCGAACCGAAGAACATACGAAATAATTTTTGCCCAAGCTGAAGCAAAGACGCTTCGCGCTCGCTCGGTCAACGTAGGATGGAACGGTTGGAAAATGTAAATGCCATACTTTGATTGTTCCAACGTGGTTTCAAGTATTGAAATTAACTTCACTCACGTATATATTATTATAATTTATCACCATCTGCTTGACTCTTGCTTAAGAGATGAAGAGCGAAAACTAGTAATTTAGATTTGTTTCATGTTTTTTCATAACTTATTTCAGACATGCTATTTCATTTGAATGAGGCTACAAACTTTGTTACGAATAAAATAACTTCCGATTTTTATCTGTTCAATAACAGAATAATAACACAATACTTTTAGATTGTACAGGCAAGCATGTAGGTATACAGGGTTATTTTTAGAAACACCAATAACCTCGCAGGAATATATTACTAACACCATAAACACAACATATTTTGTTCTACGACTTTTCGGAAAACACAAAAAAAAAAATACTTTCCATACGTGCATACAAATGTCCCAAACAGCTTTGTATGAAAATTCGTTTTTTTTTTGTCTGTCTTAGGAAAAGTCGTAGAACAAATGTTGTTCATGATGTTGGTAATCTACTCCTGCGAGGTTGTCGATATTTTAAACATAACCCTATATAAATGTATTACGGTTCTTTGAAAAATCCACCAAGCTTTTTTAATCTGTTATCGGACGTCACTTGCGAAGCCTGCAGATGTTTTTGGGCAGCTGCTAACGCTTCAAAACACCTTTGTAGCTAAAAAATCTAGGGTGTGTTGGCGGCTATTCAGCGAAGTAGCATTCATACGTGCGGTCAGCGACTAAGCCGCCCCGTAAAATCAAAAGAGCTTTGACTTCAAAGAGTTGTGGAATACTGGCAACATTACCAACACTATGACGAGAAAGTGCAAAATAAATGCGCCAACAGCGGATTACACAGCCACTGAATCAAAAGACAGACCGAGCGTGAAGTGATGAAAACTGGAAAAATAAAGGTACCCTTTGGTAAGTGGGGATGACTATTCTGGGATATTGGATCTAAGGCGCGGGAAATGGAGCGGCTAAGAACACCCTACATCGTGGAAAATATATGGAAAATGTTGTAAAAGTATTTAGTGCAATGATAACGTAAAATTGGAATTAAATAGTTTTCTAAGTAAGTAATAACTTCATTTGAAGTGCTTTGTCCTATTTTAATGTACAATTAGAGTCCCCGCAAACTACAGACCAAACGAAGTATGCAAGTGCACACATTACCTACAACGATTTAGTATCGGCCGACTCTTCATATAAAAACCAACTATCGGCCGATAGAAAGTCTGTAGTCTGCGAGGACGCTTAAAATAGGACACTTATTATACGTATCTCAATTAAAATATTATTACCAAAATGTTATATGAGTTTAAATGGAGGGAATTGGCCGTTGTGATAAACAACAAGTAAAAAAAATGGCATGTAACATCTTGTTGTTGGGCGGGCTCATAATAGTGACACTGCAAATGCTTTAAAAACCACGTGACTAATCGAACGTAGGTAGTTATGTAAAACGAAAAAAGCTGCCACTAAATAGGTGATGGCAACAGGCCATGTAACTTTAAAAGATCACGACTTCCAATTACAAAACATGACTCAATTTGTAACACCGAGATGAATTTTATGTGTAAGTTCGTAACTGGTCAGTAATTTTTACGTTACCGTCATAATAATTATCTACAAAAGTTTTTATGAGGCGTTTTATATTCCCTTTTTCCGGTATTAGTTTAATATAATAAATATTTCTTAGTTTCGGTTTTATAAGTAAAGTAATAGATGACATTATAGTTAGATGGATAGGTAAAAAGTTCGCTACGTTGCACAAATACAGAAAAAAAATAACGACACAAACAAGATTGTCGTTAACGAAAAACACAAGACAACTGAGATAGCCAGAAGAAGGAATGCACGTGTATGTCCCTATTACCGCAGTCCCACCAAAATGTCCCACCAGTGGGTTCACTTGTATTTTTTTTAACCACAGCCCCACCGTTCTAAAAAATGTTCGCCAGTGGGACCACGGGTAATTTTGTTTATGCAGTTAGCATGTAGAATCAAAGCAAGGAAAGGTAATAAAATATTATTAGATAAAAGTTTCATTTCAACTGAATGGCAGTTTTCATCAAACCTAACGCCAGTGTGACTGTTATTGACCAAACTGTTGCGTGTAATTCGATAACCCATGGGGGTTACAAGTTCAATTGGATAGGATTAATCGAACTTAATAGCTCCCTAAGGAAGTGAATGACCGATTCTTTGAAATCGTTATTGAATGCAAGTTTGCATTTGCTACGAAATTAGCTCGTAGCAATAAATAGTTTGATGTTTCTTTGGTAATACTTAGCTTTATTTTAGACATGTAAATCTAATTTTGAAAAATGTATTGTTAATTATCTGAACAGTGTTGGGTAATTCTGGGATGGTCAAGTCAGACCCCAATTGGTCCGTGTGGTGTCAATTGTATACCAATAAAAAAATCCATAAAAACACTTTCATAGATATAAAATACTTATCTTGATGAAATGGCCTGGAAAAATAAAGAAAACTTCAGCTACATTTTCATGAAAAACACACCAGAATAAGGTTTCGTCATAGCAAGTCAACATTGATCTGGTGTGAGAGTGTCATGCGTTTTACATCAAAGCGTGCTTTCACAAAGCCGAGTGGGACTTGAATCGCACATCGCAAACACCTAAACACATTGCGGTGACTTTTCCCTTCAAAATCATCAAAGTTGTTTATCATTAACACTCGAATGCGGCGGAATTTAGCTTTCAAAAGCATTGTAAAAGTTTGATGTCTTAAAAGTGTTGCAGTATTGTTTCCTCCATAATTCAGTGATAAGATATTAATTCATTCATTTATGTGTAGTAGAAAAATCATAAATAATAAAAAACCATCCTTTGCTACGGTTTTTAGTAGTGCTACGGTTTTCGTAGTTCGTAGGAGTAGTTTTTTTAGTAGTGCCATAATAGTATAATAATGAGTGCTACAGTTTTCGTAGTTTACAGGAGTAGTTTTTTAGGGGAATTAATTAATTGGGTGACTGGAAATAATTAAAGGCGACTGTTAATGGGATACTTAAATACCTGGCAACGGTTTATTTTTTGCGCGACAAAATAACTAAACGGGCGACAAACTGTGGATTACAAAAAATACGATAAACGGGCGACTACATGTGAGAGATAAATTAATTAAGTTAGCAGTGAAAACTCTAAATGAGCGACAAAATTACTGATTGGGCAACTATTATGCCAAGTAGGTAACTATATAACTGATTTAAGTTGCCCAACATGGTATTTTTGTCATTTCGATTAAGATAATAGTCACCTTTTTGAAATAAAATATATGCCAAATTTAAATATTTTGTGTGCCCTAAGGTTAACGCCCAAATAGTAATTTGGTCACCCGTTCTGAATAACTGGTTACTCAATTTGTATTTTAAAGTCATCCATTTTCAATATCTGTAGTTGCCCTCAGTCCGTCGCCCACTTAGTATTTAAGTACGCTATATTCAGTATTTTCGATACCCAAAGGGAATTTATTGTTACCCGATTAAATACTATCCGTTTTTAGGGTTCCGTACCAAAATGGTAAAAAAGGAACCCTTATGGTGTGACTCAGTCTGTCTGTCATTCTGTCTGTCTGTCACAGTTGGATATCTCGAGAACTACTGATGGTATCAACTTGAAATTTGGAATAGTTTAAGATGACATTTGTCCAACTATTTTGCAAATAAGAAATAAATAAAAATAATATATCTTTTATACAACAGAGACTGAAAAGGGGCCTTAAAAATTTGAAGTGGGGCTACTAGGGCATGTGGGGTATCATAATTATGAAAGAGCGCCGTTTGCACGTTTTTAATATTTTTTCTTTTTTTAGGCCGCATAGCTTTCGACTTATGATGAAAAATGTAAAAAAAATACCGTTCCCCCCCCTCTTATCTCCGAAGTTTGCAAAGAGAAAAATCTGAAATAATTCTATGTGATAGCAGTTTATATGAAGATTACAGGAAAAATAAAACGATGTCTCATTATAGCACACTTTTTTAGAAATTATCAAATATCTTAAAAAGTTAACATTAGTTCCACTATCGGTCAAGAGATGGCACTGACCTAAAACTGCAATACTAATTTTATTATTCTGTTCTGCAGTGTGGTTTAATGGTGCAATGATGATACGGAACTCTCGGTGCGCGAGTCCGACTCGCTCTTGACCGGTTTTATTACTAGTGCCATAGTATAATAATGAGTGCTACAGTTTTCGTAGTTTGCAGGAGTAATTTTTAGTAGTGCTACGGTTTTCAAACCTTTGAAGAGTGTTTGTCTAGAGTTTCTCATATTATGCCATTGCATACAGGGTGCAATTGTAATCACTCTCCAAATTTTTCTCCAAATTAAAGTCCATGAAACTGAACAACTTTCTCCATGAAACATGTGTCGAAATACGCCAAAAAATTTTGGTCATCCCATACTAAACTGATCACGTGATCTCTTTGTTTTGTATGAAAAGTCAATTTTTTTTTTACATATTCGACCCTATGTTTCTTAGAGAAAGTTGTTCAGTTTCATGGACTGAACACATCCTTAAAATTTGGAGAGTGATTTCAAATGCAGGGTGCATTTGAAATCACTCTCCAAATTTTAGATGGTGCTACGCGCTACGTTATCTAAACGTTCGCTAACAGTTTATGAAACGGTGTACACAAATTTCGTCAATGATATTATAAATTACTGAAAGCTGTGTCCCACCTTGTATTGTGCACAAATTTAATTTCATAGTCATCCAGCACCGCTTGGGGGGGTGGGGGGTCAATTCGGCTGCATTATTTACTGCACTTCGCCACGGTGCGCCCAAAAGCAATATAATTTGGTTATTGCCAGTGGTCGGCTGCTTATTCAACAAAGAAGCAAATTGGGAGTTTTATAATGGGTAAGTACTCAAATATCTTATATTAATCGAAAATATTTTTTTTGTACATTACAAAATGGCATCATAATGCAGCCGACATATTGACTTTTTTCAAAAAATATATAGCCAGTGTTATTCGGGGTAAGGATTCTAACGATACCTCACACATCCAAATCTGTTCGGGCTAATTTGAAGTTACGATGGAATACAGAAACTCACATACAATCAAACAACATGAACTCTGAACACATATACAACAACAACAATACACTCTTCTTTTTTGGAGTTGTGTAAAGATACTTATGCTGTACAAACGGAATGAAATAGTTCAACTAAAACACAATAGAATAAAAAAAATAGTAGATTGTTATATGAGGGTCCAGAGGAAGCAATACCCATACGAGACATTTAGACGACGAGGCTATAGTTCGAGTATGGAATTGATGACTTTGACCCGTGTTTAACACTCTACTTTTCATTTCGAATATAAGGGAAGTAAAAAATTCGTAGTTTTTTTCCAAAATGTTTATTAATAATAACATGTACTTAGCTGGTACCTTATACTTATTATACCTATTTAAAATTAATCGAAAAATTAGGACAATTAGTGTTTACATTGTGTTTAGCACTTAATGTGCTCTTGAGCATAGAGTACTTGCTCCATAGAGTGGAAGGCAGTATTTTATTTGATAATCCACTGAAATACGTGAGAAATACATTTTCTGAAAATTATTTTATTTTATTGTTTGCTCGCCACTTCATAAAATCATTGTACGCATTTATGTATTTTTCCTTCGAAACTTACTGGCAAAAGATGTTATATTATTTTGTTTGCCTCGTTTGTTACTGAATCCGGGGTCAATACCTACTTCAAAATCGCTTGATGAACTCATTTTTAGTAAATATAAAATCAACTCAACCATAGAAATAGAATGTCAAAGAACAACAAAGTCAATAAACAGGTGATCCGAAAACGAATCAATACATTTTGTATGAGATACGTAAAATATGACTTAGATTCATAAAATATGACTATATCATGGCAAAGGAAATTAATAAACTATGTTCCATACTATTTTCTTTGTCGATAAACAAATAAATGTAGCGAAATTTGGTTTTAGAGAAATGTGTGGCAATATCTTATTTACCTTTGAAAAGTGTGATTTCTTGGATAGTTTCTTTTAGTCACATCACAATTACTTAAGAGTACAAGACACCATAGCTCCACGATACCTTTATTTTATATTCTAATTAAGATTAAAAAATATTTTAAACAAACTGTGATTGCTCATTTGCTAAGCGGGACGCTAGGGGCTCTTACTGTAAAAAATGTTGGCACATGTCACTTGATCCTTTGTCTCTTTTTTACATAGACCGTGTCCGTATGATGTTAACTTCTCTTTTCCACGCTTTGTTGGTCTTCTTGAGCGCAGCGAAAATTTTTCTATGTCTATGAACTCAACACACACAGCTCAAAGTCACAGAGTAAGGTATCCCGCCAATATTTTATAGTTTTTCTTATTTTGAATTTGGAACACGCCGCGTCGCCGGCCGCTCCGCCCAATATTTTTAATTTTGCACTGGCTGTTTATACCATGTTTCATTGTTGTTCGTGAATGCGCCCTATCTATTTTTTTTAAACCATTACCAATGAGGTAACTCTATGGTTGACTATGTAACCAAATTCAGTTCTATTTTTAAATGTCTTTTACTCCCTAGGGTGGAACGATGAGTTTTCGACCCGCTGCTCAGTTTAAATATACATCACTTTCCGAATATGAGAAATGAAAAAAAAATTGAAGGCACCCAAACAAAAACTTTTTTTACCTACAACTAAAAGAAAAATATTTGAACTTCCCGCTTAAGTAATGAATCAAAACGTACGCATGGCATGGTGCTGTACAGATATTGATTTGATACTCGTATGTGTCAGTTATATTATTTTTCAGTTTGTGTGGGCCAAAGTTATCTTCTAGGTCTATCTATGGTCAAAGTAAACCATCTTTATCCGGTTAAAAAAATTCATTAGGCTGTGTATCGTTATATAATCTGGGGCACGGTAGTGCCCCCGCCAAGACGAGGAAGCGAAGCGCAAGGGCACTACCTACCTTTTCTCGAAGCGCTTCGTCGTTTTTTTGAACTCTCATATCTTGGGTTTGGAGTATACTAGATAAATAAAATTCTGGGAATGTGATGTCAGTAGTAGATTTATTAAATAAATAAAGTTTGAATTGTATAGCTTTTATAATATAGATTTTATTGATATCTAAAAAACCCCGATTTCGTCACTGACTCACTCATGATCATCAAAATTCAAAGGGTACTTCCAGAAGTCCTAGAAAGCTGAAATTTGGTATGTAAGCTAGTATTAGGACAAAAACAACAAAAAAAATATGAAATTTACCCCCCAACCACTTAACCCTCATAATTGGGTTTGGATTATACCAGAAGCACAAAATTCTCAGGATATGATGTCTGTAGTAAACTTATTAAACATATAAAGTTTTAATTTCATAGCTCTTAAACTTTGGATTTTATTGATATCTAAAAAACCTCGATTTCGTCAAAACTTACTGATAAATCATCAAAATTCCTAGGGTACTTCCTGAAGTCCTAGAAAGCTGAAATTTGGTATGTAAGCTAGTATTGTTACACAAACTGCAAAAAAATTATAAAACTTAAAACTTTTACCCCCAACCCTTTAAATGTTTGTATGTGACTTCCGCAAATTTTGATGCTACGGTCTGAAAAAATTAGACTTAGGAATCTGAAAAATCGTTAAATATTTAGTAATTCTTTTTAAGCATTAGTAAATCACTGTTAAAGTAATGGAAAAAAAGTAGTCATAAAAAAGATATTGTGTTCATTTCAAAACTACTTCTTTCAGGCGCAAAACTGGTGCAGACTCTATTTTGTTCTTTGCAGTGTTACATTACCTTTCTATTCTGCGTTAAAGAGTAAAATAATATCACAGCATAAATGAATTAGTTCTACCACAGAATAAAATAAATAACAGTACAAGACCACAATTCTGACCCCACCTTGCTTTATCGGTTTATGGTTAGTTACTTTACAAAAAGAAGTGAAATCCCACCAAAATCATTTCATGAATAATGTTGCCAAGACCTCGCACTGTCAAAAAGTTATCAGACCTCATGTAGAGCCAAGCTTTTAACTCTACGCTCCCTAACTCTACTAGCTCTAACTTCAAAAACTCTACAACTTAGTTAAAATATGTGGCTTGGCCGTTTCGTTACTACAATAATTGTTTGTTAGAAAGGTTTCCATGTAGCGAAATGGCCAAGCCACATATTTTGACTGAGGTGTAGAGTTTTTGAAGTTAGAGCTTGCAGAGTTAGGGAGCGTAGAGTTAGAAGTTTGACTCTACATGAGGTCTGATAACTTTTTGACAGTACGAGGTCTTGGCAACATTATTCATGAAATGATTTTGGTGGGATATGGGATTCACGTTAAAATTCTACCTAGTCAACAAGGTATGTTTAGGTCACACGCACTCCTGTGTTTCAGTGAAATTTCCGTGCGGATTATAACAATGTCCGACCGATCGCACCAAAGTTACGGCTGTAATATAAAAATAAAGTTTAACGAGTCGCGCAGTTGCTGTAAACTCGAAATGTTGAGCCCGATTTATTGCTGCCAGCGTCATTTGTTTGCAATGTACTTTTTGTGGCATTTTCAATGATAATATCACAGAATACATAATAGTACAAAGATATCTTAATTTTGTTACGTAGATTTTATTTCGGTAATCGCATGCCATGATTCCAAAACAGAGTTGTGTTTTTCCGATGGATTTAGTATATTTGATCTTTCCTTGAAACTAGGCAAACGTGTTTTGGGATTGTCTTATTTATATTAAGAAAACGTAACGTTACGTTTACGTACGAAACGTAACGTACGTTACGAAAAATATCTGGCTAGCTAAATATTTTAACTAGTCGCTAATAAAATCGAATTAAAAAGAAACCTGTAAAAAAGAAAAAATGTAAAAATGTGCAAAAAGCACTGTCGTATTGTCATAACTTTCACGTAAATAAGAACAAACACCTGATGAATTTTATTTATCTATAGACTACAAAAACCAAAGAAGTCACGATAAATTCATAAAGTCAAAGGTGTGTACATATTATTTAACTCGACTGTACAATATTTTTTATAAATAAGATTGCTGCAGCTATGGATGGACTGTGTAAGTATGTCAAACTGAAAGCGATTAATGATTTTGTATACCCACCTATGTTAATTTTCTTTACAAAAGAATAAACGCCACTGTTCATACATTTGAAAACCTGTGAATAAGTTGGCTTATTTAAACTGTCTTGAAAGCAAAATAGTTTTATAACTGTTAAGGGTCTGAAGTCAGATTTTTTTATTAAAGTCCAGGGAAGTCTAAAAATTTTACGTAGTACTATTACGTATACTTAAAGTTAATTACTTACTGAAAATCTTAACTATTTTACAAACAATCAATTTATTATATAGTTAATCCTATTGAGAGGAAAAATGTATTTTAAATAAAGTAAATTATTTTTATACAATACTAAATAATATACTTACTAGAAAAAATACGACTTGCACCAGCACCAGGGGCCCTATTTTTGAATCGCTCGACTCCAGTCGAGCGCTCCTTTCTACTGATTTTCGTTCGACATCCCATACATTTGAGTCAAATGTCGAACGAAAATCAGTAGAAAAAGCGCTCGACACCAGCTTAGCGATTCAAAAATAGGGCCCCAGATCATTTATCGGACGGGAATCGAACGAGAATTGATAAATTTTAAGCACAGTACGAGTCGTATTTCTTCTATTATACTAAAAAATATAAGTAATAGAAAAAATACGACTCGCACCAAATCAATTCTCGGACGAGAATCGAACGAGAATTAATCAATCGAGTCGCATTTTTTCAGTATATTATTTAGTATTTTATAAAAATAGTATTGTGAATGCAAAAATCTCAAATTTAAAAATATATCTTTTTATTTATTTATTTATTTATTTATTGTTCAAGACATACATAAATACAGATTATATTATACGTTACTCACTAGCAAAAACCACTAGGGTTTGTGTGCTCTATTCTGTTCCATTTTCTTAAAGTAAGAGCTAAGAAAATCCGAGTAGGAAATAAAGCGCCCGCAATAAAAGATCATGCAATGAGTTTGCTACACAATTCGTGGCTCTGTGAAAACTACACTGAATAGCAATTTCAGTAGATTTTTTTAATTAAATGGTATGGAAAAAAAATACTACTTATTTTAAATAGCATCACCAACTGTGGTCCAAGTTACAAATAAAACCGGTCAAGAGCGAGTCGGACTCGCGCACCGAGGGTTCCGTACATCATAGTTGTACCATAAAACCACACTGCAGAGTAAAATAATATAATTAGTATTGCAGTTTTAGGTCAGCGCCATCTCCTTACTTCTCCTTACTACTTGACCGATAGTGGAACTAATGTAAACGTTTTTAGAAATTTGATAATTTTTAAAAAAGGTGTGCTATATTGAGACATCGTTTTATTTTTCCTGTAATTTTTAAAACGTTTTTAAACGTTTGATTTTTCTCTTTGCAAACTTCGGAGATAAGGGGGGGGGGGGAAGGTCTTCTTTTTACATTTTTCATCATAAGTCGAAAATTATGTGGCCTAAAACAAAAAAAAAATACTGAAAACGTGCAAACGGCGCTCTTTCATATGATACCCCACATGCCCTAGTAGCTGTTGTAAAAAAGATTTTTTTTTATTTATTTCTTATTTCAGACAGAGTGACAAGTCACAACATAAGGGTTCTTTTTTTACCTTTTTGGTACGGAACCCTAAAAAGAAGAAATATGAAAATGGAAAATTTTCTTATTTTTACAAATGGTTCTATTCGTATTCGTAACTAACCAAGCTCGGGCCGTATTTAGTTTGGCATTGATTAAAAAAATATAATAATAATAATTCAAAAATAAATACCACTTTTAGTAAGTATTCTTTAAAATATTAATTTATGTAGTTATAAATATTCTTCATATAAATATTATTGTGTAATTACAATAATACATAAAATGTTCAGCATTTTAAGATTCCTCATATCTTATTAATTTTAAATTAAAATTGTTTGATAAGCGACTGTTTTTAATACTTAGAGTTACGCCTTCCGTTGAAATCTCAGTGCAGATAACCAGCAAGTTAAGCTCGGTTAATTTGTTTGTCTGTTGATAATAAGAACTGGAGATTATCTGCAGGTAAAATATTCCCCGCTTTAAGAGCAGAAAGCAAGTTTGTTGTTAAGGTGCATCCAATACCACAGAATAGATAAAAATTAATAAATTGAAAAAATATTAAAAACACGACTGCCCTGCCAAAAACGAACTAAAAAGTTACACAACAAGTGTCATTGCAGTCGGGGGACCTTATTATGAAACAATTTTTGATCAAAGAGGTCCCCCGACTGCAATGACACTTGTTGTTTTACTTTTTAGTTCGTTTTTGGCAGGGCAGTCGTGTTTTTAATATTTTTTCAATTTATTAATTTTTATTTCACACATTTTAGTGACATATTATATAGTTTTGGAATGTGCTCATCAAGGCCTTTATTATTTCATTGATTTATTTATTTGATGAATATATTGTAATAATAAAAGAAAAAAATTTTTTTTCACATTTGAAAATGGCGTCGTACAGTCGCCATATTAATTTTTTCTTAAAAAAATATAGCTAATGTCACTCGGGATGCTGTAAGGATTCTAACAATACCATATTTATCCAAATCAGTTCAGGCAATTAGAATTTATGGTGGAATAAAGAAACTCACATACCCACAAACATACATTAACCCTGAACACATATACACTCTTTTTGCTTTGGGCAGTCGTGTAAATAATATAAGTACTACCGTACAGAAAGGAAACTCTCCGCCCCGCCCCGCAATCAATTACCTCACCATACCGCGCGAGTTCGTGTGCCCAATCGTGTGCTCATTCAATAGCCCTAAACTTCACGCACACAGTTGCGCGTGTGCAAAAACGTCACTGTGTAGTGTCTGTGTAATAGGTAGTTGAAACGCGGCGCTTGTATGGAGTGCCCGGGGTGTGCCCATACCGAAAGTGGCGCCCTCAGATGATTTTATTTAATAAGTTGTTTATAGAAAAGGATTTTAATAATATTTTAATAGAGTTTTTAAGACCCAGTATTTGAAGGTATCATTACATTCCTTTGCAATCATTCGTAGGTTTTTTCGCTAAATGGCAGATTCTGGAAACGCAGATGTGTAAAAAAATATTTTTCAAGTTTCGCTATCCACTTCTAGAAATGACTACTAGGGAATGTAATGATACCTTCTAAAAATACTAGCTGTGGGTGTTTAAAACTGCACGTTTAGTTTTATAGTAATTATGTTTTATAATTTACAATAATAAAATTCAACGTGGTGTAACTTTTGGTCACCGTCTTAATCTGAATATCCCACCGAAAGTGGCGCCCGGAGGTTTTATTTAATAAGTTGTTATTAGAAAAAAAATTGACAAAACTCCTCGTGGAATTTTTAGGGCTCATAGTCTAGTATTTTTAGAAGGTATCACTACATTTCCTAGTAGTCAATTGTAGAAGATAGCAAATGTGTCAAAAACGGCCACTTAAAGCAGTGTATAGGCTCTAAAAATTCCACGAGCAGTTTTATTAAAATTGAAAAACAAAAACCGCGGCGCCACTGTCGCTCAGGGAACTATTTAACCTATTAAGGCTATATATCGGCATTTCAAAGAAATTATCGTTTTTCCAATAAAGTTATCTAAAGAACGAAAGCATTACAATTGAAGTAAACTTTAGTTTTAGGAAGCAAAATTCTTAAATTAGTGCCGTATAGAGAGAAAAACATAATTAATTATCAGGTAATTTAAAACGAAGACAATCTGTTCAAGTGAAATTTCAAATTTGCTTGTCAGAGGTATTTTTCAGAAACGTTTTAGCTGTAACAAATAAGAATACGACTCATGTTTATTTTTTCACTTATTGTTTGTATTGTCAAGGAATTCCCTATCTATACCTACAGAGAAAATTAAAAAAAAAAACGATTTTAATCACAGAGATAAAATACTAAAAAATGCTCAAATTGGTACACTTTGACATGTTTTTTTACTGGTATTTACAGAATCTAAAGTCACTATATATTTTTCTTAGGAATAATGAGGTTCTCTAATGTATTGCGTGTTTTGTATATTTCGTATCTAAGTATTTAATAATTTAATAAGAATTTTCAAAGTTCGCCCTCATTAAGGCTCGCGCAGAGTTGTTTTGATCATTTGTATTGAAAATTTCAAAATGGAACGTGATGCGCGTCTACAGCCTTAATAATATTAATAAGATAAGAATTAATAAGAAACGCCTTAACCTATTAAGGCGCTTTCCTGACCGACCACGGTTTCAACGCACGCTGCAGGTACAGCGGAAGCGATTGAGTTAAAAATAAGGTCCAAAATCAAATTCATACATGTTTATTTGCAATAACAATTTGTTAACAAAGATGTTACAAAAATTAAGTGCTTAGGAGTTAGTGACAATTCGCTGGGTGCGAAGTACTAGCTGGAGTACCTAGGTAACATTAATCGATTGCAGCGCTCATGGTGGCAAAAAGTAGAAATAATGTAGGCTCTGTAATCTGTCTGAAAACGATATTTAATTTATTACTACCGATACAGGAACAATTGTATATGTTTATTTATCATTAAATAAAACAATTAAAGTAGCATTATCTTCTTGTTTTACAGTAAAAACTACAACTAAAAAAGAAGTAAACAAACCCTGACATAGCCAAAATAAAACACACTTTTTGTATAGATTTTACTAACCTAACCACATTTAATTTGAATGACCAAAAATGATTTCACAACACTTTGTCCACCCAAATCACAATAATTTCGGCAATATGTAGTATTTTTTAAAATATTTTGTCACAATGCCTCCATTACATATCAATACGTCAGAAGGTCAGAGCCAACAAAGTTGTGAATGCTAAATGACGCTGAAGTCATGCACAGAGCCAATAGCAAATTTTTGGCAGTTCAGCAAACACTTATTAAAACAATTATTTTATCATTCAACCTTAATACAAATATCCCCTTAACTGAGGAGTTATAATTATAATACGATTTGAAAAGATTTTCAAGATAATATGAATACGTCCTTTTCAGAAAACAGATAAGAGTCGTCTTTGTTTTAATTCCATCATTTATGTGGTAAGATGACATCTCACTTATCTTTTAAATAAGATTGATGACATGTACTTTATTCTTATTTTTTCCGTTACTAAATTCTGATAAGTACCTACTTCGTATAAATAGTTGCGTCAGTTAAAGATTCAATAATTAAAGATTTTTCTTTAGTTTTGTAGTAAAGAGTTTAAACTTAACTAATTGTTATCGATGAATTTTGTATGTAAACTATAATTTAGTTTTTTTTTCCATCTTTTTGACCGAGCGAACACGAAGTGCGAGCAAAGCGTCTCTGCTTCAGCTTGGACAAAAATTCTTTCGTACCTTTGTCCTTCCGGCGGCTGTCCGTTTGTTCTCCTCTACAGGACGCATTTCTCAACCGATTCTCGTGAAATATTGTGAGTAGGTTTGAAAATTATATAGATTTTTTTTCAGTCGAACCAGTTTTTCGAAATTTTTCGTAATGGTAGAAATATGTAAAAATAGTCATATTTCAACAGTTTCGAAAAATGATAAAAATGTAACAAAACTTTTTTATTAAATTGTGCAAAGTAAATTTAGTTTTTTATTTTAAGTAGATTCGAAAGTTTATCAATCAAAACATTTCTGGCCAATATTTGAAATTTGAAAATAAATAAGGTTTTGTCTTTGTGACAGAACCTATGACAGCGTATATTATTTGCAAAGTACTTATAGATACTTATTAGTTGGAAAAACTAATATCTATTCTGTGTTATTTGTTTTAAAAAACATACAATTTGACCTTCTTTTTAACAGCTCACGGAGCCACTAATTTATAGATTTTAGTTGTCGTCTAACAGAGAAAGTTGAGTTTTAATAGTATTTTTTTTGGTTAAAAAAAATCAGAATTAATTTAACCAAAAAAAGTTAGATAATAAATAGTAAGTTCAATGAAGAATGAAAGAACTCGTTAAAGGTTATGCAATATTTTTTTATCAATACTTTATTACTTACAAACAATTTATCTATACCGTTGATTTTTAAAAAATTAGTATTTCGATAAAAAAAATCATTTTTTATATTGACATAAAATACGTATGGTAGATTTTCAAAATATTGGTTAACTATTAAAATATTTACTAATATATACACAAACTTAAAAATAAAAAGTAAAAATGTAATATTTATAAACAAAAAAAAGATAACATTTGAGGCACAACTTGTGGTGTAATCTGGGTTCAACAAGTCTTTCAATAATGTAACATATTTTTTAAAGAATTTTGAGCAACTAAAAGCTCTAGGATTGAATTAGGTGAACAGAAACCTTATTGCAGACTACTACTTCTTTAAAACATATATTTTTTTTTTAATATATTGTAGGCAATTAGGCACCTCACTATTGAGAAAAAAGTAAACCATTTAATAATGAAAAAAGTAAACATATCTCAAAGCACAGCAGGCACTTTATTGGAAAATTTAAAAATGGGTAAGTTACATGTGCTTTTTATATGATTTCTTAAAATTAAACAATATGTTTTTTTAAATATCAAACATTAAAATAATAAGAAACATTAAAACATCCAATTGAAACTTCAAGACCAAAGGGTTGAAAGTACGTTGTTCAAGTTTACTTCTCAAGGAAATGATGTTGACAAGAACACACAACGTTGTTTGTCGTGTAGAGCTTTTATGAAAATGCTTTTAACAATGAACATTGCAATACACAAGTGTACCACTGTGCACAAAACGAAACTGTTATGAGCTTTATAACAAGGCGGTTAAGTTTCAATTTTCGTAACAATTCGAAGGTAAAATGTAACGAAGTTGGATCCGGGATGTATTGAAGTGGCTTTTATGCGTTGAATACCATTGAGATCGGTATTGTTTCAACATTGTGGACCCCGTAGCATTGTGCTACGAGTGACGTTAAAGAAAGGACACTCTATTCAACCATTTACTGATGTATTATCAAAAGCTCTACATTTTCAAGAAATTATTTTAAATTTTCTTAAACTTTTCTAAAAAGTTTTGCAAGAAATATCTTCTCTGATAAACAATTGCTTTAGATATTGCAATAATCGAATTAAGATTTGCAACAAATAAAATATATATTAAGTTAACAACTTATTTTGTTAACAATTGTGTGAAATACATTACAAGTTTTAATGAAATAATAAATACCTAGTTGCATATTATTTAATCATAATCTTTCTTGTTGAGTAAGAATGCAAAAAAAAAAAATCCACAGGAAAACTATTTAATTATTTTGTAGTTGTTCAGTGTTTTTAATACACCACTATTATTCTTGTTCATTTTCATAGTAGCTGTTTAAAACAGTTGAAAGTTGATTAGTTATTACTAAGTTATAACTACACAGATTAACTTGTCTACATATTGTTTGGAAACTTATTACTCAAGAAAGTCTACTCTACAAACTTCTATTTACGCTTTACTAGAGCAGAAACTTTAAATAAAATGTACGATAACATGTGATAATAGAAAGAAATGAATCTTTTTCCATTATTGTTAACGTTAAGTTGTCAACAAATTGATTTTATGAATTTTGTAGATTTGTAGTAGCTTATAAGATCATCGTAGCAGTGAAAACCGCATGAATTAGTCTTATAGAGGTGTACGCATAGCCATACCGCGTGGCGGCGAGTAGTACGCGTTTGAACCGCAGCGGCATCTAGGCTCATATTGATTGCCGGTGACATTCTTATCAATACAACCCGGCCGGCGCGCGGCCGCTCTACACAACACCCAAAAGAAACAGGAACGTTTCTTCGCGCGCTTGGATCGGAACGCTACGAAAAAAGGGCGGAGACACCGCGACGGCGGCGGCGTCCAATCGAATCAAACTCGAACCGGCATCGGACCAATGAGACGCGGGCGCCGGGGCGGGCGCGCGCACGCGGCCGCGCCCTCGTTTTCCTCCGGCTTTTTATTTATTGTTGCGCGGAACAGCGCGCGCGACGGGTGTGTGATGCGCGCGTAGTCAGTACTCACGAAGCATGGAGTCCGCCGTGGACTCAGCGTCTACCGCGAGCGAGGTGAGCGGCTCCTCGGGGGGCTCGCCGAGGGTGAAGGCGGCGTCGCCGGCGCGCGCGCTCAGCCCGCCGCAGCTGCTGGCGCCGCGCCTGCCGCTGCCGCCGCCCGGGCTCGGCCTGCTTGGCTCCCTGCAGATGATGCACCACTCCCCGCTCGAGCTGATGGCGGCGGCGCACCACCACGGCCCGCCGCGCTACGGCAGCCCGCCGCCCATCTCCACCTCGGACCCTTCCGCCAACGAGTGCAAGCTTGTAGACTATCGCGGCCAGAAAGTCGCCGCGTTTATTATTCAAGGGGACACAATGTTGTGCCTGCCGCAGGCTTTCGAACTGTTCCTCAAGCACCTGGTAGGTGGGTTGCACACAGTGTATACGAAACTTAAGAGACTGGACATAGTGCCGCTGGTGTGCAATGTGGAACAGGTGCGCATCCTGCGCGGGCTGGGCGCCATCCAGCCGGGCGTCAACCGCTGCAAACTGCTCTCCTGCAAGGATTTCGACGTGCTCTACAGGGACTGCACTACAGCAAGGTACGTTTTACACCCGTACGTGTGAATGTGACTGCATTTTGTACGACATAGGTATGGTGTTTATAGTTTCAGTGATTGTGATTAGTATTCCTATATTTTTTTTCTTATTTTCTTATTTTTATATTTCATAGAAAAAATATATATTAGTTTTACATGATTCAAAATTTTTCATTGCATTTGAAATTAATTATGTGGCTCTACATTTTCTATTTCTGCTTCTTATTACGTTGTGGTAGGTAATAAAAAAAATCTATGCAATTAAAAATGCCTAGCTGTTTATTTAACGTCAAGAATAAGGAAGAGACAGGTCATCAAATGAGCGCGTAAGTTTACTCCTCCGCGGGGAGAGGTCGGGAGGCATTAATTTTTAACATTTTAATACGCGCCAAATATTTCCACCGGGTTAAATATTCAAGTGAACTTCGGCGACGGAAGGGTTAAATCTCTGTTAATTAGAGGCCTCCGCGTAAATTTTTAAATAGTAATTTTTACAAACGCTAAAGTTAGATTAAAAAATCTTGTTTTGTTGTGGGAGCGCGCTCGGCGTAGGCCCATATCGGCGGTGCCCGAATGCGATTTTAAAAATTTAATGTCCGCGGGAAGTGCGCGTTTGGGAGGCGTTAATTTTAATTTTTTCTCACATTTGACGCTTTGTGTTTGTAATAATTAATGTTTGTTTATTGGTGAGCGGAAACTCCCTGCCCAGGACGACCGTGGCCTGACTCACATTTTGTTTGACTTTATGAAATCACTGTTAGTTATGTTTTAGTGCACACGTTCCTAATTAGTTGATGATGTCATCTATTTTTGAGTGTCACGTACCAAAATGAGTGTAATTGTAATAACATGGCACAGATTTAGTGATATCGTGTTGATTTTACTTCATCGTATTAAAAAAACTAAGCCTTTGTTATCTGATATTTAAATAATGTGAAATCATAATAATAACTACATATAGTTCATTCAGAGCTCTACCTGAACAGATTATATTACTCTTGGTTTATAAAAAAGTCGGTTAAAAAAATCTATAAAATACTAACATATCTCGTAAAAATAATAATTTGAAGTCAATGATTTCAAAAGGAGTAATATAATAAGTCTATGTTTAAAGTGGTTATTTATTATTTAATGGCAGAACTACAACAAAACCACATTAATTGAAACTAAGTATAAATTTATTAGTAACCACTTTAATTTTACTTTTTGATTTAACTTCATGATTAAAAACACAGTTATTTAATAATAAGTCCGATTGAAAATTAGCATGCATAACTTTCAAAAATACCAGCAATACAAGAATTTAAATAATGTTTCAAACAAAAATTACTATGCATGCACATCAAAGCACATATATCTTTAAACATGTAACTTTTAAGTTCAATCATCCAATCAATTATTAATATTGTCCATTCAACATGTATCTGTACAAATAACAAAAAATCGACATTCAAACCCCGGCGGTCTTGCAATCGGGCTAATATGTATTGGCATTTTTCCGCCATAGTGATTCCGCTAATGCCATCAACATGTATTTCTTTCTATATTTTTTGCAAGTCAAGTAGGTAGATATTTTAGCTGTTATCTGTCGGGTCTTCGTAAAAAAGAACCTCATGGTTAAGCTGATTTTTGAGACCGAGATAGGAAATATGATTTGTTAAAATATTTCTGTTAAATTAGAATGTTTCGATATGATGTTTGAAGTTCTTTGTTTAAATAATTTGATTCAATACAAAACGCAACCACGCATTTGTGCTAAGGAGCCATAGACCTTTTTACAATGTATTCAAGTTTTTAATTTCTTTTTTTCTTTATAAAATAATAATAAAAATACTGAACACAATATACATACATGAATTCTTTTTTGTTTTATGATCTTGCTAGCAATGTTTATTTTACTTAAAAGTAGAAGTTTTCCAAATCAATTGTTTGATTGTCATTCCAGATTATAACTAAAACTAGCTTTTGCCCGCGACTAACAATAAGGTGACCAGTTTATTATTTATGTATTATTATAAATTATTATTCATTTCAGTAGACCGTGTTGTTATGACGGAAAATTGTTTTAATTTTTATTGTATCTCCCAGGATCATTATATTTTTTCTGGATAAAAGGTGCCTTATGTCCTTTTCTGTGATTGGTTGAATAGTTAACACGTAAAAGCTTACTTGCGCATTTATCATATTAGTAAGGATGGACTAAAAATCAAATTCTATTTATTGTAATATTGTGTATGTACGATTATTATAATAAAGTAGAAAAAAAGATACAATTTGATAACCGGTACTATGAAATAAATAATATTGTGAATGGCTAAGATTAAAATTTCACTAAATTATTGGAAGTATGGAAATATATTTTCCGATATTGAAAAGAAATGGAATGACACAGCTGGTGTGATAACGAATATGATGCGACTCCGCTAGGAAACGCGATATTTTTCAAAACACTGAAGGCCCGCATTACAAAACGCTCTGTAAATAATAGTAGGACGCTCCTTTTCACGCTTCAATAATTGCTCGACAGCAGATAAACGAGTGCGGATCGGGTTACTTGCGTTGCTGAGAACGGAACGGGGTGGTGACTGAGTTCATTTCTCTAACTCTTTTATTAGCGGCCAGCATTCATATTAGTTTTTGTTTTTCTTTGCCAGTAAATTAATTAAAACTCTGTGGTTTAACGAGTATAACATAGTTAAACGATGGCGCCAGCGTTAAATATGCGGTAGGCCATGAAATACTTTAAATTAATAATATAAATAATTAATAAATTTAGTTTTTATGATTCATAAAATAATATTTATATATTAAGTTTGTCGAAATTGACAGGGATTGTAATAATGAAAGGTGATCTTAATTATAAAACATAGACTCCAAATATTTTTTACAAAATATTTGGTACTGTTCGTTACAATTCTTACTTGTTTTCTGATCGATTGGTGCAGGGTTCCGTCTATTGTCTCTGCTACAAAGAGCGGGTTCAATTATAGAGGTCATCAACACGACTTTTTATGGAATTTTCAGGTTTACGACTCATTTTGATGGTCCGCCTTCAAACGGAGTGATATTTTGTAAATAAACAAGTACTGAAATAACTGGCTCATTACCTTTGTAGCGCCGGTAGGTGTGGCGGAACTTCGATTTTTTTTGTGTCCAGTCTCAACTTGGTAGAGGTGTTGCACAGACATTTGAAGCATCCTTGTTATGTTGTGTCTGAGTGTATACTTACTTTGAACATGTCGCGTCCTTTCTGTTTTCAATGTTTGTCAAAAATCGTAAACATAGATTGTGAATTGAAAGTTATAGTACTGTTTTTGTACAGACATACAATCAGACCTAATTTTGTTAACAGTTTATACAAATAGGAAGTATGGATTGTTCTTATTAAAGAAATATACCTTTACAAAATTACAATTCAGATTTTTTGATAAACTCAATAAGTAGTCTGAAAAAGTAAAGTAAAGAGTAATTTAACTATTTGTAGTAGATTAATTGTTTTTTTTAATAACTATACTCAGGTATCTTATAAGTTTTAAATTGTTTTAAAAAATATCTTGGAATTTCATTATGTATTTTTGTTTTATTCCATGTTTCTTGTCACGTGTGATGTGTGGCCAATAAAATGTTTTTCTTTCCTTAGTAAACAATTATGCAATTGATACCATCATAGATATACATGAAACAGTGCGTGCGTGGTCCAAACACATTGGCCGTGGTCCAAGCGATGGTCCATATTGAAATATTATTACCAAGACACTGCATTGCAGTCTGCAACAATTATCAATGTCTACAAATAATATGTAGAGCATATTTACAAACCCAGTTATAAGTATAGAGTTTTATTACTATCTGAATCATTGCTATGATGTTTGTGTTATTCAACAACGACATAGAACAGAGTTTTATTTACTCTGTATTTCCCATAAACTGGAATATACAGGAACAACCTCGCAGGAGTAGATAACGACATAAACAATAACGATTGTTCTGACTTTCCGAAAAAAATATAAATTTTTCATACTAACTCGATCAGCTGTTTGGACAGTTGTATGGAAAATAGTTTTTTTTTGTATTTTTTCGGAAAAGTCGTAGAACAAACGTTCTTGTTTACGACGTTAGGAATCTACTCCTGCGAGGTTGTTGGTGTTTTACGAATAACCCTGTAAATTCCAGTTAATGAAATTTATACAGTAAAAAAATATATTCTGTGGGGTTTATCGTTGTTGAATAACACAAACATAGCAATGATTTGTAACCAAAAATCCTATCAAAAACATTTTATGTAAAGACAAGTCTCGCAACTCTCCCGTAAAAATATATGATTTGTAATCTTTGGTAGAATGACAAGATAGGAGAAAAAGATAGAACAATTATTGTTTGTTAAAAGAAAATTACGTTTGGAATTATATCTTATATAAACTATTTGAAGTACCGAATTGTAATTGATTAATACTTTTTTTATAAAAACATTAGAGCAAAAATTTTTAATCAAAAAATTCGATGAATAAAATATGAACATTGGCTATACTATAACAAAATATTTTTTTATTATTATTGATTTTGTTGAATAATTGAAACATTAAGTATGTTTTAAATGTAGATAAAGCCGTTATAGCAGCTAAAGTTAACTCTCTCCTCTTGGAAAGCTCTTATAATGTGGAAATCATTGTCACCTCTGTATTTTTCTCTTTCTTAGATATTTAATAAATATTTATATATTAATATATTATATTTATTTATGTATTTTGTGTTCTTTTAAGTACCATTTTCTATATTATATTCGTATTTGTTACTTTTGTATGTACCGCATTCATGGTTTCTCTGTTTCCCAAAAGTTGACTGGCAGAGAATGCTTTTAGCATTAAGTCCGCCTTTTGTACTTTAGTTTGTAGTACAACAAAATTTTTAAATAAATAAAATAAATAAATCATAAGGTTACCGGGGCCAAGTGCGCCTAGCGGGCAAGTGCACCTACCACAAATATCTCGAAAACTACCGATCGGATACTAGTAGTGACTTTTTATATCCATGCTACAAACTAAATCATAGTTTTTGGTAATAGTCACAGATGGCTCTCGTCACGCGTTCTTGAGAAATCCGCCATTTTATTTTCACAGTCATTCAAAGTGGTCAGCAGAGATGATTATGGGTGTGATCGTCGTCATAAAACTCAAGAAATCGTATTTTGATTGATGAACGAGTGAAGTATGTGCACATTTTAATTATTTTGCTTTAAGATTCTGACTTTATTTCACTTTTATCTAGTAATTTTTTTATATTTTTTGCAAGTTAAATATTTTAACTTCATATTTGTATAGTTGGGGAAGTGCGCCGTACTGACTTTTTATATGGCGCACTTTGCCGCAATTCAGAAGTTACAAATCTTATCTTAGTCCCTTTTTATTAATAATGATATCAAATAGTTCCTCAGCATTGTATTCCATCAAAAATATACTTGAAACTAGATTATCACTATTTAGAAAAAAGCCTCTGATTTAAGATTGTGTGGCGCACTTAGCCGAAATTTGCTTTGAATACCATAGATTCTTCTAAAATGTGGGTATGAGAAAAAAAAATATTATGCGTTTTGTTGCTTGTTTTCTCAAAATAATATGTGTATTTAATTCTAATGCTTCATTATTGCGTTTTATTAATACCAGGCGCACTTACCCGATTTGTCGGCAAAGTGCACCTACGGTCCATGTTTTGTAATTTTGTGCTAAAAATAATTATTGTACTGTCATATTCTAATAACACCACATTGGTTGTATTTGCAAAATATCACAGATCCCTATGGTATCGTATCACGACAAGTATCATAATTATGTGAACTTAAACCCAAGTTATGTTGCACCAGTCAACTATGAAAAAAGTATGGCGCACTTTGACCCAGTCACCTTAGTGAAATAACATGCCTACCCAAAAGCATTTATGATACGCTTTTATAAATGGCGTTGCTTTAGAACTTTTTGTCATAAGGATTACTAGCACTTATGAACACTTTGTCTGCATCTTAGCTGATTTTTGTTACTGTAATTATAAGCAGCTAATGAAAACATAATTAGCGGCTTTGTAGAGCTGTAGACCCCACGTTTGTGACATTTTTAAACATTTATCGTAATGGCTGAAATATGATTTTTCCCATATCTTCATGAAAAATTTTGAAAAACTGAATAGACAAAAAAAGGTACATAATTATAGAACTTGCTCACAAAACTTCACGAGATCATCGGTTGAAAAATGCGACCGAGGAGAACAAACGGACAGCCGGACATACGATACCTTTTTTTGCCCAAGCTGAAACGGAGACGCTTCGCTCGCGCTTCGCGCTAGCCCGGTCAATTAAACCAAGTCCAGCTTTTAACTAATAATATTACAAATTCGAAAGTTTAGATGTTTGTTACTTACTTGATCACGCAAAAAAGGCAGAACGGATTTAGATAAAATTTTGCCCTCAGTTACTTTTGCTTTTTATCCATCCTGTGGGCTAATTGTCTAATTTTAAAAATCTATCGCAATCGCTTTCGTTTGACAGGTGGATGTGACACATTGCTGCATTTCCTTAGGAAGTTTTCATTTGTGACAAAAATAAGCTTCAATGTTTAACATCCTAAAAGCGATTGCGATAGATTTTTAAATTAGACAATAGAAAGGCTGGTCAAAGGTCCCCGAGGATTTTTATAAATTTTTCATTTCCATTTCATAAATGTTGCTAGTCATTTCCTTTTTAACCGACTTCAAAAAAAGGAGGAGGTTCTCAAGTCGACGGTATTTTTTTATATTTTGAGGACGGGCATCTTGTTAGGTTGTATTTCACATATTTATTTATACTTACACATCTTGCAAATAAATAATTAGGCGAATGTATTGTTTTTTACAAAATAGTTTTTTGGATGTACTTCGAAAATAGATTACTAATTTTGGAGCGTTCAAGAAGATAATAAATAAGTAGTAGGTAAGTTAGTAATATCCAAGCACATTCACTTCTACAAAAATATAAACAGTTTAAAACTTTGTCACTCTAAAAAACCGCTCCTACTTTTTAATTTGAACAGATCTCAATGACAAATGACAACTACAAGAAAGTGGCAAAGTTATAAATAAAATTATATACATGTTTTTAGACGTGACTGTACTTTATATTACCTAACACCCATTGCATTAACAGCTTGTAACTGACAAAAAGCATTTGAATGTATAGTTTTTTTTTTTACACTTTTTTACCTCATAGTTTATAGCCAGGAATGTAGTTGCACTACTCGTTCTTATTCAAATTTTCACTTTTCCGTGTATAGGAATAGTTTTTAGTGTATGTATGAATTTCTGCGTATTGATTCCAGTATGGAGCGTGATTGACAGCCATTAAGCGTTAGATATCTAAGTGGTATTTGTTGTGTTACTGGTATTGGGTACACTGTATGCATTATGTGACTTTTACTGGTGGAAAAGGGGTTATTTGTACAAATGATGCATTGGAGACATGCAAATGTAATACATATAGATATTTATGGTTGAAATGGAGTACAAAGATGTATGTTCATACAAATATGAATGGATAATTTGAATAGTTTGGGAGGAAATAGAATTAAAAATAATGTTACTAAAAATATTGTCAACACCTCCAGTAATTGACAAAAATAGGAATAATTATCTCAATTCTGAACTGGTTGGGAATTAGGGATGTTTGAATTTTTGAAGTGAAAACTTCTTTAGAGGCGTTGTACACTTTTTTTGGGGAAAAAATGTTAAACTTGTGTCAGTCAGGGTCACGTGACCCTGATCGAAAATTCGTAAGACGGATGTAGTGAAGACAGCCGGCGGTGGAAATATCCCCCTCTCTTTCTACGGTACCGCGAAAATGGCGGCGCGTCGTTTTGGCGTTCGGCGGGTTTCTGAGAGATAAACTTTTTAATGTAATATAAATTGTCATGTTTGTGTACGATAGCGCAATAAATAAATATTGTATTCTACCTCATAAATGATAGTACTTTTATACTGATAATTAAAGCAATTCTTGCAAAATAATTCCCTAACCATTCTAAAATATCAAAAATGCACAACGTTAATATTCAAGTTTTCACTTCTGCCGGCACTTGCGAAGTGCAACCCGTTTTTTTTTATTTTCCATTATATTCTTTCTCAATAGAATTTGACCTATGTTTTTTATAATACTTATTTGTTTAAAAACGAGATGAACTATTTTGGATTCAGTAAATCCAAATACTAATCAAGATTAATAAGTAGATATATATGCAATCAAAAAATAAAAATGTGAAATAAATCAAATTAAATAACAGACATAAATCAACAATATCATTTAAACAAACAACGAACAGAACACGAAGTACAACTGTCTCAACAATCCGCTTTTCCCACTCAAGTGACAAATAAACTGAAGTGGCTCAAGGAAACGCAATTTCCTTTGAGGCAGTAAAGCGACAAAACGCTCCACAATGGGAATATCATGGAGGCAATTTATTACGATTGATCAACAAGTAGCTGGGGAAAGCTCCTCTGAAGGAAAGAATGAACCCGGATTCCGAATGGAAACGAACGGCCCCTACAGAACACGCCGACATTCGAAAAGCTCTCGTACAATTCGAAAAACGCACACAAGTGACACGAGGGAATCCCTCCGGCTAGACGGAATTATCTCGGCTCTCTATTTCCGTTTCGCGTACTATTGAAATTGCGTCCCGCTTTCGCCCTCGGTGTGGGGTGTCGCCGTCTCTTTCCCATTCGGTTCATTCATGACTGTAGATTTGAATGGAATTGGTACGTGCATTTCCTTGCCACAAGCATTTGGGGACTGCTGCGGGCGAATCCTACACGCTTTTCGTCACGGGACGCCGCGAGAGGTGGTTAGCAAAAAGTGACAATGATGTAGCTTCATTCTATGAATATTCGCTTCCGTGTAATGTATTGATAGTTGATAGAAACCATCGCATGACGTGTAGCGTAGCGCCGGTAGCCGTTGTAACGTCTTATAATTGCAGCTCACCATGTGTTGAGCTCTAATCATGTTTAATTATAGTAAGAATAAGAAGTCATTGCCGTTTATCATGAGATGAACTGTTACAAACGTATAAACGAGAGAAAATGATGGATTAGACGACGGATGGACTACTTACAGCTGGAGTAATAAACAACGGATAACAATTATTTTGTTTATTATAAATTATGAAGATAAAACCTCTACTATGATTTCTAATGTAAAAAACTGTTACTTCGTTTTGGAGGCATTATGAAATCTTGTAATTGATTTTGTAACACATTTATAGGCAATAAATAAAGAGCGAATAAAAACCCAAATTACGCAGTTAATAAAAACTGAAGTTGTAAAATAAATTTCAGCATTACTTAATTGAAAAAGAAGAAACTACACACGCGCTTATCTAGTTTAAAATCGTTTTCGTCGATTAGCACTAATAATTTCTAATGCTAATTATGATTGAGCAATTACTTCGGCCGCGTTTTTTCTTACCGTACACTAAGCTATATGCACGGTTATTAATCCAATGCAGATTAGAATCAAGACAATGGTAGACGGAAATAGTATGACTTTTTGCTATCTTCCACTCGTTGTGGGAATGATTGGAGAGAAATTATTAATAGAGGAGATCTTGATTGCGCAGACGCAATAGTGGGTAATAATTGAAATCGCATAGGTGGCCGAAAGTTTTTGTTCGGCAAGATTAATATAAATTAGTAGGTGGACGATTTTATGTTGGTTGGTGCAACTTGTAATATATGATAAATAAACAAATGTCCCCCGTGACCACGGCAGCTGCAAAGGTGCCGAAACGTCGGGAAAAACCAAAAATCAAACCAAATACCAACTAAATACCAAAGTACATTCAATAAAACCGCGCTAGTATCCGTTAAAAAGTGTTTTATTTCATGTCTAGTGAGCGCGTAAGCTTGAGAAGTGAATAAACAAATATTAGACAACATCACAAACATCGCTTTGATTCCAAAGTACCGAAGTAGCTAAAGCACTTGTGGAAATCAAAAACAACGATGGAACTACAAACACCCGACCTGAGTCAATATAGAAAAGTCCGTTTGTCTAAATTGACCCAGCCGAGGACTGAACCCAGGACCTCAGAGAAGGCGACACCTTGAAAACAAACCACTCGACCACGGAGCAGGGGCGTGCATACCATATAGGCAGTAAGGCAGTGCTTACCGCAATCATTATACCTACGAACCTATTAAATTGGCACTCTAAATATATCACTACATTAAAATAATTTAGTCTAATTTGGTTAAACAAGTACGTTATTCTATTGCCAAACATCAATTGAACACTGTGTAACCTTTTTCTTTACGCTAATAAGTACTACGGTATGCCCGGTTAGGCAGTCTTTGGAATGCATATTCGAAGCTAGGAGCGTTTCATTCAACGAGTTTTAGAAAAATAATCCGTCAAAGTTATACGACCACAGAAAGAAATGCGCTATTTGTACGCATTACGTTCTAAAACATGACCTTCGCAATTTAACAGCGCTAGGTAATCAACGTTACTCGGCTGGACGGTTTTTGCCGAGAATAGCCGACCAGCCGACAGGCCGATAGCAATACAATGTGGTCCCATGCCACATTAGAGTAAGGTCTGTTTCGCTCGCTTGCGGAAATAAAAATAATGCAAGTGCTGGCTGGCCATGTTTTTTGTTTCTATTTAAGTCCCGACTCCCGATTCACTTTCGCTATTACATGTTTGTTTATTGTTTAGTAATATGAAATTATGAAATGTAAGAAAAAATATTACTGTATTTATTTATTGTGCTGTGTTTAAAATGTTTACTACATACCTAATTATCTTCAGCATTACAAACTACTTTTAGCATTATTAAAACTAGAGTCGTAAATGCGATTAGTTAGAAAAACATTCTCGCTATAAAAAAAATCTTTAGTGTTTGACTGCTTACCTAGCCGGAAAATCAATGCACGCCCCTGCCACGGAGGTCATCAAACGATGTATCTTTATTGTCAAAAAACATGAAATGTAAATATAAAAAAGTTGTTGACTGGAATCTTGCAGTTGCATCTGATCTCAAAAGTGAAAAATACTAATTGTTCATCAGCCATTTTTAATGTCCCCACTGCTGGGGCACAGGCCATCCTTATGGGTGGTAAGGAGGATGGGCCATAATCCACCACGCGGGCCCAATGCGGATTGGTGGGTGTTAACGACTGCAAATGCAGCCGGGACCAACGGCTCAACGTGCCTTCTGAAGCACGGAGGAGCTCGAGATACAAAATTTTTGGTCACCTATCCCATGATCGACCCTTGCGAACGTTGCTTAACCTACGCAATCGCTGGGCCAGGCGCTAAACCACTGCGCCACCGAGCTCCTTTTTTTCCTAATGCTCATATTTAATTATTTCTTTTACTAGACTTAATTAAACAAGAGAAACAAATAGAAAAAACTGGTTTTGTCATCATGTCTGAGTCTTGTTTGAATTGTATCATATAGATACAGTTAAAATTATTGATTACAATTTAACTTTCGATAAAGCTTGTTAATGATCAGTTAACATAGCCATTGTTCGACATAATCGATAGAGTTATCAATTAAATCCACAACGCGACAAGAACATTTTCGCACAGTTAGCTAATTCACAAACTGATACCATTCAGGTGGGTTTTGTTCGCATTTCCCATGATCACATATCGGTTAGCTGCAAACAAATTTAATTGTCTATCCGTTGATAGCTCGGCGGCTTCTCATCACCCGACAGTTATTTTAGTGTTGCATGATTAAGCTTGTTGCTTTGAAATATCTCTCTCTCCATTTCAAAGCATAGTCATTGCAGACATTTCCCGAACATTTTATTTCTATAAAACGTTTGTGACATTACTTTTCAAATTATTTAAATAATTTTAAAAATTGATAATAAAATAAGATTTTTCGTTTTCCTTTATACAAGTTTTCATTAGTTAAATAAATGAATGTATATCTTCATCGTGATATTTAGATGTAAAAATAAAAAATAACAATAATAAATTAAGGTATGTTTGTCTGAAAAAAATATCATATTTTTGTATTGATTTGTATTAGCTACTGTACTAAGATACTGTCGAAACTAAAATATGGCTCATGTCATGTAAGGAAATCAAATATTTTTCTGAATATAGAGACGTTAAATACGGTGTGCCTCAGGGTAGCATCTTAGGTCCATTAATGTTTATTATTTATATGGTCTTCCGAAGATGGTAAAACAAGAAATGATATTGTTTGCAGACGATAGTAAAGTTATGTTTACTGGACCAGATATTTATACACTATCGATAAAAATAAGAGAGAAATAAGAAAACATAATTAATTGGCTTAATTCTAATAATCTTATAATTAATAATCTTGACAAGACTAAATTATGACATTTAGAAAAAGAAGAAACGCTGGCTCAATTCTTAGGTAGGTGTCATTTTCTGAGGGAATTCTTGCCTAAAAGAAGATGTATTCAAGGCTCAAAAAAGTGCATAAGAGCAATGTGTAGAATCCAACAAACAGACAGTTGTAAGCCCTACTTTGTGAATTTAAAACTTAATTAAGGTGAAGTATGACCTTGTTTATTTATTTTTGAGGTTGCCATCTATTTAAAGTCCAATTGACACTTATTTAAAACATTTAAATCGGCAAGGAGAAATAAGAACTCGGTGCTGATACCGAGCAGGAGTACACTTTATAGGAAAAGTGCACTTATTCTGAATGGCACCTAAAATCTATAATCGCTTGCCACAGACCATTAAAGATATTGAACAGCTTTCAGTCTTTAAAACCAATCTAAAAAAAATGTTACTAGAAAAAGCGTATTATAAAATTAATGAATATCTGACAGACAAATCATTGTAAATTATAAAGATTTAAATGTATTTTTTTACTGTAATTATCTTTGTTTTTCCATAATATAATTATGACATTAATTTGAGAATGTATTATTTAATTTTAATTTTGTATGTAGGTAACTTTGACATCAAATTTTAGACAACATCAATTTTAATTGTCTATGTAATTTTGACATTAATTTGTATTTGTAAAATTTTAGTATGTAAACATGATGACGTATTCTATAATTTGACACTATATTTTTCGCATGCATATTTATTTATACTGATATAGCCGTTCTTATGATAAATATGTACCTGTTAACTTTTTTTTACCTACATCTGCTAATGAATGAATTGAATTGAATTTGTTAACGTTATTTTAAATAAAACTTTTGTTACAGACGTTTAATTTGTCATATAAATTGGTACATGCAACTTATCAAAGACGGTGCTAAAAATAAAACACACATCCAAAAACAGAAGACAAACACAAACGTTTACAAGAAGCAACAAACCAAGATAAGGACTACTTAAGAGCCTTCAAAACCCTCGTTAAACCCTGATATACGGCTTATATATAATAAAAAAAATTGCAACAATTTAAAAGGGAATCAATAAAATGCCTTAGTAGGCGAGTATCAAATCTGCCGGAGGTTGAAACTTAAAGATAGTAAATTGCATTTTATGGTCTCTGAATCGTTTTCTTTATTTTTAATCAAACTGATCATAAATAACCTTACAATGTTACTATTTCAAGTGTTTCGCTTGAGGTCGTTATTTAGTTAAAAGCCTTTTTATTTGCTTTTGTTGATGGAGTCAACATTAAGGCAAGTATAAGCCATGAAAGTGGCGCCACCATCTTTACAAATAGGTTTGTTTAACTGGCAGGGGAACAGTTTAACTAATTTGATGCTTAGTCTGCTAATAAAACTTTAAAAGTAGGTAATACAAATTGTTTAACATATCGAATGATGTAAGTAAAAGTCAAAGCACAAGGTTCTGTAGTCGTCTAAGAATTAAATTGTTTGACTCAGTTCATATTTATCGAAAATCCGCATACACAGACTGAATTGAAGGTTACATAAAAACAATAAACTAATATAGCTTAACTTCGATCTGAGCAGCTGAGAGAAGATATTTTTTTAAAGTCTTCATTTTAAAAAAATATCTTGGTACTTAGCGAGTAACATTTTTTGAATGAATTGCCTTTCATGGTTTGATTTCACAATCAGCTGATAGCGAGTCAACGACCTTCACCTTTACGTACCTGCTTTATAGCGACGCAAAATTATTAGTTTGAGAAGTATTGGTGCTATTAAAATTATAATTAAAAGAAAATGTCATAATAAAGATCGAGAACCGACTATAAACTTCAATATCAGCAGAATTACATAAAAAAAACCGGCCAAGTGCGAGTCGGATTCGCGCACGAAGGGTTCCTTACCAAAAAACGGCAAAAAGATCACGTTTGTTGTATGGGAGCCCCCCTTAAATATTTATTTTATTCTGATTTTAGTATTTATTATTATAGCGGCATCAGAAATACATCATCTGTGAAAATTTCAACTGTCTACCTGTTGTCATTATTAATATCGAGCAAAAAACGGCAAAAAAAACAGGTTTGTTGTATGGGCGCCACCCTTAAATATTTATTTTATTCTGTTTTTAGTATTTGTTGTTGTAGCGGCAACAGAAATACATCATCTGTGAAAATTTCAGTTGTCTAGCTATCACGGTTCATGAGATACAGCCTGGTGACAGACAGACAGACAGACAGACGGACAGCGGAGGCTTAGTAATAGGGTCCCGTTTTTACCCTTTGGGTACGGAACTCTAACAATCGCGAAAAGCGGACGATGTGCGTCCCACTCTGTGATAAGATTCGATATCAAGATTCTTTTTATGTAATAGGCCTGCTGTAAAGTCCTTATTATCATTTATTATACCTATTTTATAGTACAGTCAGCCAACTTATGAGCTGAACACCTTAAGGTTCATTTTTAGATTCAGTCGTCCGTTTTGCGTTTCTATTGTCTTGCATTTGTCAACCAATGGTGTCTCAGATGGGCAGTTCCAAAACCCAAAACAAATGATTTTTGTTTCAAAGTTCTTTCACCAAAAAGTCATTGTGCTTCTATCTACCTGCTTCCAAACATTTCTTTATGAAAAAAGGGTCTTGTTTTCGACACTTTGCAGTAAGTATAACTCTTTCCTTAAAGTTAAAGATTTTAACAAAGCCTTTGACCATTAGGCATTTTTATGTTATCGTCAATTCAAATCTGCTTTACATTTGTTTACGTAATTAAACATATCACATTTGCCGAACAAAATTTTATTCAACAGATAAAGATTCGTGTTATAATTAAAATTTATAATTAAAATCAAATATCATCAAAATAAAATCAATCAAATTGATATTTAAATGAACTGTCAGGTTACACATAAAATAAAATTATATTATTTTCTACACTAAGGTGTATAAAATAATTCATTATTATAGCTATTAAATAATTTAGCTTACTACACTAATGACATAAAAACTACACACTTAATATCTAGTTAGAGCCCCGCCAGCATCTATTACTGTGTCACATCACATCTACTTCGCATAGATTTTACAAGTGTCTCGCAAAGATCTGAACCTCGGAAAGATTCCCACACCTGGTTAACATGTGCCACCAACGCTTCTTTTGTTTGCAATTCTCAAAAGTTAACGCAATGCCGGAGTTGCAACTGAACTTATGAATGATTACAAAAAACTACGGTTAGTTCAGTTGAGTGGTGCCCAAAAGTCATAAAACAAAACATCTGTCTTTAGAAAAAAAATTACGCTGTTTCTCTTTGCTCGGTCATTGGGCGAAAAAAACAATGGGGACCCACCCCCAGCGAACTCCTAGTATCATCCTTGCAAACGAAAAATTTTAGAATTGTTCAGCTGATAACTTTGCTGACTGTACGTTTTGAATCATATGACATGAATTTATGGTGCATTCATAAAGCTATTCGTTTTTAGCGCACCGTTTAAGGCGGTTGTATGACCGAAAGTGGCGACCTCAGAGGTTTTTATTTAATAAGTTATTAATAGATAAAGATTTTAATAATGTTTATCGTGGAGATTTTAGGGCCCATGGTCTAGTATTTTTAGAAGGTATCACTACATGCCGTCGTAGTCATTCGAAGAAGTAGATAGCAAATGTGTCAAAAACGGCCATTTTTAGCAGTTTTTCTATCTTCTTTTAGCAGTGACTACTAGGGAATGTAACGATACCGTCTAAAAATACTAGACAGTGGGCCCTAAAATCTCCACGATAAACATTATTAAAATTGTGTATTAGAATTATAATATTAAATAAAATTCACCGCGGCGCCACTTTCGCTCAGGGTACCACCTTAAGTTTTTTGTTGCCAATGTTTTTAAATTCGAACTTGCAACAACGTTGTAGGACATCAAACCACATTTGTTGTAGCAAGTTGAAAATATTCTTGTTTTACGAATTTCACAAAAAATATTTTTCAAATTGAATTAACAAGATACAAAATATATGGATTAGGAAACTAGAGAACGCTTGTAAAGGTTTCATAAATATTACAAATGTTGTTAAAAATAAATTTTCTGTGGCCCTTTTTATAAACACTCAAATGTAAAACAGATAAAAGGTTTTTAAGCAGTGCCTTGCTAAAGATTCAAATAATTGTTATTTACCTATTTGTTTTGCTGGAATAAGTTTTCAAAAAGTACTTACTCGCCGTAAAATAATTATAGCCAAGTCATTAAATGACTTTGTAAGACCATAATGGCTTCTAAGTGTAAATCATGGTTGTATGGCTATTTTTGTAAAATACATTTTTATTACTCAATCTCGAATTTAATTTATAATTTGCAGTAAAATTGTTATATTTACATTTATGGCCTAGAAGAAAAGTGATATTAATTGTGGTTGTTTTAATGATGCTTTAATTAAAGAGTTTAAAGTAGGTGTAGGTAACCACTTATTCTTCTTCTTATCGAATGAGGGTTAGTGGCCACCTCTGGTGTTAGAGTTTCTATCAAGCCGCCTGTGAGGCCTATAACTTGGCTTAACGATTGTTATCAGATGACAACAGCAGGGACCGACGGTTTAACGTGCCCTCTGAAGCACGGAAGCGCTCAGTTGTAATACCACTTTAACGGTCACCCATCCGACACCTGACCGGATCGAGCGTTGCTTAACAAACGTGATCGAGTACGATCAGTCTGTCAAGTTCCGCCATGAGCGCTTTCCACTTATTTATAACGGATTATCTGACAAATTTTAACAAAAAATCTAGCTGAGTTTGAGATGAGTCTGGCAACACTGGAATCAATTTCTCTACTCGCGAATGCACACGAAAATCGATAGTGGTCCAGATGCACAAAAATAGGGCACATGAATCGATTTGCCCCACATTTTGGCGGTCTACCGGCCGGCGAGGGTAACGCTCGCGATAAGGGATAGTGCCCCCCGAGGGGCGGGGGCCCCGGCCCCCCGATAATATTTGCCGCCCCCCGGCGATACTTACGCCCCTCAGTATTTACGGGTTGGAGAAAAACAAGGGTACTCGAGCTTCGGAAGGTGCAACGTAGATTTTAATCCTTTCTGATGTTTATGATTGATGGCGGATTTCGCGATCGCAGTTGCGCTGATGTTGATGGATTCTTTATGATTCCCCTTTGCCTATTGCTCTCACGGATCGTGCCGGTGACTACATTTTAATGATTAGCTAAATATGTTCTGTTCTAGACTTGGCTTGACAGAATCCGCCCAAAAAATTTCAGAATAGTTTTTCATTCAGGTTTTTTTTCCTACATTTCTATAATAATGTGTTTTATCGTGCCAAAAAAGATTGATTATGATGAATGCCTTAACACGACAAACAACCTGAAAATTCGTTGTAATTGTACAAAATATGAAACTACCGTGCTCATCAGATAGAGAAATCAGCACCAATACAACTGTTGGGCAACACTTTTATTTTTAATGCTAAAAATTTAATTAAAAAACTTAACAAACAATAATAATAATAATAATATATTTATTTTCTCACACAAAATAAACATTTAAAATGTACTTACAATAACAACAATAAATTACAATATGCAATTCTTAATTGACTGAAACAATCAATATTTTTGATGTACATAATAATAAAGCGCTGTCAGTACTACAATAATGGTAAACTATGTTAAAATAATCAATAATCGTATTCTAAGTAACTTATCCATTCCGAGTCGCCGCTAGCGCCATCTGCCAATCAATAATAAATTTTAATAGAGTAAAAAAAACTTAATTAGACTGCTTTCAAAGACAGAGGAACGTCGAAAGCTTTGAGAAAACCTCCTTTGAACTAATGAGCGATGGAATAAGCCTTATTAGTGAGAATATAAGGTTTTAGTTGTTAGATGAGTAGGAATTACACGTGAATGTGTAAGTTTGTCGTGATCGGTGAAGATGTCAGTCACATATTGACGCGTGCCCGATGGCCCAGCGTGTCCACACGTCATGACAAGGCCAAATATTAATTATTATTTTCAGCACTCCGTCAGATTTCATCGTATTGATGACCTTTACACAGGGCATTAGTTACTTTGACTTGAGACCTTAATGTCGCATCTCCGATCAAATACAGTCACAGCTTGGAAAATGTTGATTTAAGATATCTAGTGAAAAGTAATCATTATCTCTCATTTTCTCTACTCAAAAAGATCACAACTTTAACTTACTGGGTCCTGGAAGTTAGTAGGTACAGTATAATATTAAGTCAATTTCGTAGTTACGCTGCTCGCGACTGATTTCGAATAATATAACATTTGATATTGAGATCGACAAACGTGTGATCGTTTAAAATAATAGTGCAAAAAAACGAAAAAATATTTTATAAGTTGATTGGTACTGCTATGTGTTTAAGATTTGTTTGTTGTCAAATGTAGTCGTCACCAAGGGATTGCCTGTAACCAAGTGATCTCAATTATCCTATAATTTGTGAATAAGCATTGTTATTTTATGATAATTTTATATACTGTGTTTCTGTTTAATTTTTTATTTATTTTTTTATAATAAAGAGAGTTTGAATATCAAAAAGAGTGACAAATTGAACATTTTACGTTCTTTTTCAGTAAAATATATTAATTTAATTTTACGAGCTTTTAAAAACATACCTATAACGTGTAATTTTTATTATAAACAAAATAATAAAAAACGCATTTACAAAAAATACACTCAGTTTTTAATGTCTCCTGAACATTTAGGTAATGATTTTGAGGTATGATGACAGTCTTTTATCGGATTTTCATTTTTATTTAGCCATGTATCTTTTGTAGTAAACGATACTTCTTAATTCTTCTGCATGTCCTAATATTACAGTGCACAATGTCCTTTTCATAGTGTCATATCATCTCTTTTCATAGTGTCATATTATCCCTTTACTAAAGATATATTTGACTTGACACCTTGCTCTAATTTCTGGATTTTAATCAAAATTATTTACGCCCGATTGCACTGAACTTAAGGATCGCCTAAGTCTTTTCCTAACTACAACACGACCAAATTAAAACGGTGTCATAAACTTAGCCGTCATGTAGCTGTCTTTCGCCTAGTTATCTTGGTCGAGTTATAGATAAGAAAAGACTTGGGCGATTCTTAAGTTTAGTGCTTTTGCACCTTAGTCACTCACTCCACTACCCATATAAAAATTATTTGGACCCTTATAATTTACGAATAGCAACAGAGTAGTAGCTATAAGCAAGCTGATGTGTTAAAACGTATTACTTAATTTATTTATAAAAGCGTTATATTTCGGTTAGTTACACGTTTGCATCGTCGGAAATTAAGTTTGGGGAATTGAAACTAGTCATTGTTCTTTTAATTGCGGTCAATTTAAACCGTTCTAGACGAAATATGCCAATCATTGTATATTGAGGTGAAACGTTGCTTCAATAGTACGGGGTTAACGATATCGATTGTTGCTTAACATCTTTTATTTTGGTGTTAAAACTATTAATTTTGTTTCTTCGACAATAAAGTTGGTTATTTTAGTTACTAAAACACCAGGTAATATATAAATAGCAATTTAAAAAAGGAAGATTGTGTTATGCAATTATCGATACGCGTCCCAGCACTATTGGTATACAAAAGTGTTTTAATAAATCCATTCGAAATATCATTATAGATATCAAAGGAAGGGTTGCACAGTGGGTCGACGCGCTGACTCGCACAAACGTTCTATCTGCATATGCCTTGATTGATGTGCCCTGTAATTATTTGGACGCGTTAATAACACCACCGAAGACGGCCGCACTTTGTTTCTGACGACTCAAGACGAATGAAATGAGAAATTCTATCGGACTCTTGATATAGCTTATTGCTTTCTGATGTTTTGTTGATTAAACGAAAAGGATTTGTTATTAACGTTATTTTTGCGTTTCGTTTTGGGATGCGTTAAATACAGCTTATTTAATTGAAAACGTGAAAATCATTTTACTGTTGAATGTGTGTAATTAATTACTGATCATATTAAGTCTTGATTGCGACAAATTGCAACATTGTTGTGACTCTAATATATTAATATGTTTCTATAACGACGTTAAAGGGAAAAGTAATTTCCGACGTAGTTAACAAATTATCTTATTTCCTGGATTAACGCCGCGCCTAAACAAAAATGTAAATACGCGCCACTCCCGTTTGTACAATTTTCATAATAGCACAGTATCGTGGATTTATTTACATAAATGGCCACCACATACAGATTGTCTTTATGTTTTATGTGCGTGCGACCCCAGTTTGAACGAATCAGAATATTAACGTAAATAGTAATGGCGGGAAAAAAAGCTATTATGCAAATGAAACATTTTGAGGTAAATAGAAACTGACGTAACTCGATGTTAAGAAACGAATAATGAAACGGTTTCCTCGGATTTTTACTGGATTAATATTTTTATTCGTGTTCGTGACTTCAACAGATTATACACGCCGCTAACTTACCTAGATTTTTTTATTTATAAATCACCACATTTTTTTGTGTGATCGAAAGAAAATCTGTAAAATCAAAGATTTGGCTTGACCTATTACATGGTTTACTTACATTATACTTATATATATTTTTCAATTTTCCCATTGCACTTAATCAAACCTAAAAATATATAAAGAAATTACTTTTGAACTTATTGTAATGCTTAACGTATGCAATTTTTACTTATCATATTTATATTCACTTCTCAAGCGCTCATTAAACATGAAATAAAACACTTTTTTTACGAATAGGCTAGCGCGGTTTTATTGAAAGTACTTTGGTAAAAAAATCAAACCAAATACCAACTAATTAACAAAGTACTTTCATTAATACCGCGCTAGTATCCGTTAAAAAGTGTTTTATTTTATATCTTTTTTATAAATATTATTTTACCTTTAAAAAAAGAAGTTTTAAATGTTTTGTATTGACGTTGTAGATACGACAGTTCTGTTGCAATATTCCGTAATTACCAACGCCATATGTCCCTTTAATTATAAAAAACACCCTTATTTATCTCGCTAACACAAAATAATCAAATCGTCATTCAGATCATAGATATGAATAAGTTATGATACACATTATTGCAACTAACAACAAACGACTACCTATTCAGTCGAATATGCTTACGTCACAGGCGGGAACCGAATAATAGAGTTCGCTACGAACGTTTACTGAACCCTTGAAAATTGAAATAAAAAAAAAACGAACCATTCGAGATGTAACAGCGATATGATTTTGCACTTTTTTCTTATTTTTATGCGTGTTTTTAGCACTGGGCGGGTGTAGAGCTGTGAATCGATTGGACACGACCAAATTGCTAGCTAAACTGTGACGCTATGTTTGTTGACTCCTTCAAATTTTCGTCTAGTATAGATTTGGAGTGAGACTGAATTTTCCTGTTAGCGTTGTTTTTTACAGATTTGACCAGTATACTCGTATTTTTATTACTAAATACAGTTACATTTTTTTAACTCTACATTCAAAAGAAGAAATGAAAATAAACATTTACACTTCATTGTCAGAATTTTATAATTGTTTCCTTAAGTACCTTGGTAATATTTTTTGACACTGAACATCGGTTAGCAGAATAGTGCTTATTATTGTCAATGTACTTTTTGTTGTTGAAGCCAAAGATTTAAATATTTGGTTGAAGCCATCTCTGTCACCGGTTATTGTATTAATATGAATCCAGATCCAAAATCCAGATCATGATCGAAAAATATTGTATTTTCTAGTTTTATGAATAATTATAATTGGACTAGTATCCTTGTATGAAATTATCATAGTGGGATAAAAAGTTCTTTTTCCTTTAAAAAAATATTTAATGTCAAAACGTAATACCAACTCTATTACTTTTTTAGCCCCCGCCACCACCCCATATTTTTGTGAGTCTAACATAATTACAAGCGAAATTGTTGCAAAGTGACTCGTAATACGACCCCTTCAAAACTAGGCCTTTTAATTTCACTACATTTATAAGTATTATGTCTGGCATCAACAGTTTGCTTATTACTTCTCACGAATCCTTTGAAGTGAACGTAATTGTTGATTGTTTAATACATTATTTTGATTAGTAATGTTGATTTTAAATGAAAGATCAGTACAGGAGCTTTATGAGTTTACATTTAAAAACTCGGAAGCGACCTCAGCCCCCGGATTACGTTACTCTGTTGCTTACACTTTCTGGATAGAAATCGATTAAAACCGCAGTTAGAGTTACATTGATGTTTTAAATAAGCTAGTTGTCACATTGGTTCTTACTAAAGCAGCAATGTAACTGCGATTTCTGTCAGAGTTGATTGCATCAAGGGAAGCAATCAGGGGGAGGACACAGAAACAGTGATCTGTGGAAGGAAATTTGTACAGATGTCCTAGCATATAGGCTGACGAAAACTATCTCACACTTCAAAAATCAAACCAAATACCAACTAATTACTAAAGTACTTTTAATAAAACCGCGCTAGTATCCGTTAAAAATTGTTTTATTTCATGTCTAGTGAGCGCGTAAGCTTGAGAAGTGAATATCTCACACTCTCACTGATCAAAACAAGTTCCGCAGCAATACTAACTATTTACTAATTAACTTCAATATTTTTGCACTCCTACTAAGAAATTTTGGCCTACGCAAATTTTTGAGAATTTTTTAAAAATAAAACATTAAATATGATTGAGTTTTGTTTGCAAAAAGTATTTATTGACCAGTAAGAATGAGCATTCCATGAAGGAACTCCGGACATTCGGACGCAGGCCCCCAAACGTAAGAATGTGATTAATTAAATAAATGTACAGACCCGGAAAGAAATTCGCTAACCCTTAGCTGGCATTTTTTATAACAGACATACCTCATTTTGCTCCGGGACTGTAATTGACTCGTTGTTAATTTTATTTTAATTTTCTTCTGACAAGAATTTTTCTTTATTTGCAAGGGGAAAGTAGCATTTTTCAGCTTCAAATTGGCTTCAATGCAAATGCGTTTATTTACATAATAAATTTGGTTAGATTTTGTAGCTGTAAGTAATTTATGGTAATTTTGAATAAAAATATCTTTCATTTTCTGTTACTCAAAATGTTTCTATACATGGTAAAGATTGTTTAGTTTTTCACAATTAATAGTTTTTATTTCTGGGCACACAAACTGATAACTTTTTATCCCACTATGATGAATAAAATAGACAACATAAACAATGTTTATCCATTTAGCAATCTAACGGAGACAGCGCTAGCAATTCTAAATCATAACACAGCAACACCACTCATATTTCCAATTAAAATTCCTATACATATGCACCACTAGATTCTGATATCTCTATTGTCCGGTGCATAGTGGAACACATACGACTGCAAACGATTCTAGAAATTGCTTGTTAGCTGTATAAACAAATCGGGTAGGCTTACTGATATACCCTTCAGCATTGTATTTCATAGTTCACATCCTTCAATAGAAATGGACACACATGTGTAGTTAGTACCTATTGATAAAAAAAACTGAAATTCAGAATTCCGGTGAAGGAAATAAAACCTTTTATTGTATTTTCGCACATCAAAACTATTTTAATGCTGAAGCTGATGGAAATTTTAAGAAACTAATCGTACAGATCGATTATCGATATGTTGTTTTGTTGTTTAGTGTTTTAATGTATCGCATACATCATGCAACACACTTCCTCAAAATCCCTACATATTATAAATTTCTAACTTCGATTTTTAGGGTTCCGTACCAAAATGGTAAAAAAGGAACCCTTATGGTGTGACTCAGTCTTTCACAGCTGGATATCTCGAGAACTACTAATGGTATCAACTTGAAATTTGGAAAAGTTTAAGATGACATTTGCCCAACTATTTTGCAAATAAGAAATAAATAAAAAAATAAATACATTTTTTACAACAGGGACTGAAAAGGGGTCTTAAAAATTTGAAGTGGGGCTACTAGGGCATGTGGGGTATCATATGAAAGCGCGCCGTTTGCACGTTTTCAATCTTTTTTTTTTGTTTTAGGCCGCATAGTTTTCGACTTATGATGAAAAATGTAAAAAAAATACCGTTCCCCCCCCTTATCTCCGAAGTTTGCAAAGCGAAAAGTCTGAAATAATTCTGTGTGATAGTAGTTTATACAAAGATTACAGGAAAAATAAAACGATGTCTCAATATAGCACACTTTTTTAGAAATTCATAAAACAAACAAAAAATCATTAGTTCCAGTACCAGTCAACAGATGGCGCTGATTAAATTAGTTCCACTATCAGCCAAGAGATGGTAATGACCTAAGAAAAAAAATAGTTCCACTATCGGTCAAGAGATGGCGCTGACCCTGGTTCTAATATAATTACCTATACCTACTATTAATTGCCGTACGAATAAACGAAGAGTAAGTTCCTACTTATATTAGTAATATAAACAGTTTGCAATGTGGAGTGGCTGAAAAGTGGTTAAGATTTGTAAATTAACTGTCCGCCTGTTCGCCCTTCCACCTGTCCGCCGTTTATCCTACTTTTTTAAAGACTGCACTAAAGTAACATATCCAAATATAATTTATGATTGTACAGAACCCTCGGTGCGCGAGTCCGACACGCTCTTGACCGGTTTTTTTTTCATTTGGATATTTGTAAATAGGTTTTGGCTCATACTAGCAAAGTTTCATCGACTGAGGATTTAATGTTGGGGTCTTCTTACAAAAAAATCGCTTCATATCCTACACTATTATTATTTTTTTCATAACAAAAGAGAGTAATATTACTGTTGTGGCCTAATTCCTAAGCAGAATTATCAGTTGCTCGAGATTCTTGAGCTCGCAACGTTTCGTAGTTGAGTCACACTACTAGGATTTATAACCGGCTGTTTTATTAGGCGTAAGTCCTCTTTAAAAGTATTATAAGACCTGTAATAAGGTACAAACACATCATCTACTGAAGCAAACAAGATTACATACAAGTACATCCTGCATTGCCGGTGGGCTGATCCGTGCTTTAGCTCTTATCATATTAAAGGAAAATTTATGAATGGAATGCCTGTTACACAAATCTAGCGTTAAAGAGACACCGCTGTTTAAAGAAAAATAGCCTATTATCTATTATCTATACGTATGTAAATCAGCTTGCTGTGGCAAATGATTACAAAACACATTACATAAGTAAATAATTATCTACTTATTGCCTAATCTTAATTGAATTAGAAAATCCTTTATTCTTGTAATTGAGCTTGCAACTGTGGCATAGTATATCTTAATTAAAGTGAGGAATAATAGTGTGACGAAGGTGCTCGGGATGAATGTGACAACGTTGTAACAATGGTAGTGTTTGCACAAGAAATAGCTTGATATGGTAATTCAACTTCCGTAAAACGAGATAGTGCAGGGAGCCTTGTCGTCTACGGTAGCGTTGGTAGCTGAGCTTCTGTTAAAATTATTAATATACTTCCTTTACCTTACGGTGGATCTTCATGCAGAAACATGTTCTACAAGAAAGCTCTATCTAGCATACGACCATGGCAAGCCTACAAAATAATATGCATGATTTTGAAATAAAGGTAGTCCGTGTGCGTACATCTGGACGTACCATTATCTAGCTAAGGCATTGATTGGTTTTCCGATTTGATGGATTATATTTGTATGTTTATAAATATCCAAACAGCCTCTTATAAAGTAAGTAAACACTTACGTAAGTATAGTTAAGTAATTAAATATATCAAAAACTTTAATAAGCCAATTGTCGGCAATAGTGCACTCGTTATGCACCAATGTAGTAACACAGTAGGAAATGCAATTAAGTAGTGCTCACCGCCGATGCCTGCGAGTCACTCAGCCGTGTAACGCCTTATCTCTGTTGCATGTTTTTTCAATATGCAACTCAAGACAATCGTGCTTCTTTATCTGGCAATCAGAATTCTCAGGTATTTTTTCATTCGTTAACAGTTTTAATTGTTGCGGTTTCGTAACTAGCCGCTAGCTCTTCGTGTCAATTCAGCGGTGAATAATTTCTGCTTGCACACTTGCATTGCTGTTCAACGAACCCAGTAACTAATATATTTCTGTTATCTGTGGAACAATCATACAATTGTTATTAGTTTCACTTTTTCTGATAGCAGTGATGATCTTGCGTGCTTTTGTTTTGTCATATTACTGCTGTACTGAAGATTATGATTGTTAACTAATTAAATATCAAACAAAATTAATATGATAAACTTTAAGAAAACCGAGTGAAACTTAACTTATTACAAAATTTTTGAATGGCGTATATTATCTTTAAGGGATATAAATGTAAGGACCGTGGTAATGGGTGCATAATTACCTTTCTTTTCCACGTCATGAAATTAAAGATATCATACCAGATACTTAAATAATTTTTAACACTGATTTTTCATAAATTCACACGTGCTGCGTCGATAAGGCCAAACAAGATTGTTATTTGCTTACACTTACAAATTATTTCTTACTATCACTACAGTTGTTAACCAATCTCTTTGTTTGTTATTGTCTACAATTTTATTATCAAAAGCTCTTGACTGCAGTTTTTCAACGTTCACAGAAACTTTTTCCTATTTTAGTTTTGTGGTGAAATATTAACGTTTTACCAAAATCATGGGTGAATTATACAAATGGAGCGTATGCTCTCCCCTCGGTTCATTTCACAGTGATGTCTTAATCGCATCGTGTGATGTACGTATGCCGACCGGAACCGCCAATGTCAGCAAATAGCCGGAACTATAATTTGGATTGCTTTACTAATTCACTGTTTTGAATACATTTATCATCGTCTTCGAGTTAATAATGCTAAAGCCTTTGCTTTGAATTAATCTTTGATTTTAAGTAGCAATTTTTTGAGATTTTCTATTTAGAAATCAATTTTTGTTTCGTTACCGAAGTAAATTTTTTTTACATATTAGTACAGAGTTGCAGAGCTTATCAAATTGCTTGTACTTCTTCCAGTAACTTTGGATCAAATCAGAGTACTAGATCTATTTACAATAGTTTTGTTTTTGAGGATTGTGTTTCTGCCAGTAATATTTTTTTTTATTCATAACGGGATAGTGCTTGGCCTTCACCGAAGGTGGAAGCGCACTACTCCCAGAATCCTCATCACTGAGGAACTGGCTATCTTACCTCTAACTGCCGGAACACAATAATTTTGGAAATTGTTGTTATGGCGTCAGACTTAGGTAAGATGATGGTAGCTAGCCAGGCGGACTATGATGAGTATTGGCAAACTTTTGTGCTAATGTCGGCTATACACGTTGGTCCAACAAAACCTTGACCAATGTATCGCTCGTTGATGCTTTTGAAAGAACCTCTTTGAAGCATTTGTTACAAAACCGCCAACGTATGTACGAAGAATTTACCAATATTGCTACGTGTGAAGCCGGCATAAGTAGTCGCGAGTGTTATATAGCTACTATCTAGCATAGTGAATTTGATTGTTAGCCTTTTTGTTAAAAAAAGTTATGACGTTTGTTGATCGTTATTACCCAGTTCGCGTGATACAACCAACAGTGTTGTACGGACAGAAAATGTTGCAGTTGTTAAAACTAAGTAAGTAATTCTTTTTATGGTTCCCCGTTTAGACACTATCGGCCAGTGACGTCTAAAATTTGTTCTGTCTTGTTAGCCTTATTTGCTACTGTTGGCATAGTGGAGGTAGATTTATAAAGTAGTTTAGAAGTTAGAAATGGAAGTGTTGTTTACATCTATGTTAGATTGGAACACTTGCTTTTTTATTATTACCGAGAAGCTTTCAATTTTGTGTCTTACTCAAGACAGTAGTTCTTTAAAATCAATGTAAAATATTCATTCATGTAGGTAATTATCTCTCATAAAGAATGTATCGATATTATTTTCGTACAAAAGATGTACAAGGGCAAACAATTATAAAAAGATTGTAACATTTTTGTTATTTTTCCTAAAACATTTGATCAACGGTTGAAAATTGATAAAAATATTCAGGTCTGACTGAAAGTTGGCTCGACAAAACAAAACTTTTATGTTGATATTAAGTCTTACTGCCAGCGTCCAATCACTTTTGATGTATCCAGGTTTGAATTCTAGACAAGCATCTTCCTTAAACATTACGGACTATACTGTGCTGAGAGTTCTTCAGCAAACTTACAGATCCAATTGCAGAATAATCCAATAGCCCTTTGGTCTTAGGTTTTAGGTGTGAGTTTTCTGTGGTGAGGAGTTTAGTAGCAGCAGATTTAATTAGGTTTTTATGCAATAAATCGTGACCACGCACTGGGCGCCTACGGCTAATCGCTTCTGTTGCATTTTATTCTGCCCTTTGGATCCTTGTATACTTTGTGTGGCGTTGATATCTAGATCATAGACCTAAACTTGTATTTATTACATTATCGCAAGTGCATTTTCTTTATTAAATAGTTCAATTATTTCATAATTGACTTTAGTTGTAATCCTTTAATTGGAATAATCGCAAGAGACCGTAAAAGGCGTGTTATGATATATTTCATGACGCACCTACTTATAATAACTGCATTATTTAGAAGGTATTAAATATAGTAGAGAGTTTACAAGAGTTTGATATTTAATAAAACATATTACAAAATAGTATATTACAATGACAAGTAAGAGAAAATAACTCTATTAGATTTTTTAAACCATACATTCAAGTATTGCTATTACCTACACTCAACATGCCTCTATTATTTTTTAAATGAAATTTAAATAGGTAAATCAATAAATCGCTGCAGTTTTAAAATTTCATTTGATTAGAAATCTGCAGTATGACCAAGTTGGAATTAAATACAATAATTAGTAGACGCTTCACCTAATGAAACACAACTGTTCACAATAAAAACACCACATAAAAAGTCCTTTAATATTTAAATAATGTCCATGTAGCAAGAAAAAGTTGATACTCGCAAACCGTCCCCTAGAGCAGGTGTCTGTACAAAATGTAACTAAGTCAACACTTCCAATTATGCTACGATTATTTATAGACTACATAAAACTCCTTTCTAAATTACAAAACTTCAGTAAAATAATTCTTATGTACCACTGCAAAGTAACAAGCAACTGTTTCGATTAATCATTAAGGCAAAAAAGTTACCCTTTTAATTAGCGTTGGGCGAACAATTTAATCTCAGCTCTCGGGATTACAAGCAGTGCGCAAGGACTTAAACGATTCAGAAGTAATAATTCTCTAAGTATTACGTATAAATAATATGAAAATATAAAGGAGGCGCTACACTTAAAGCAATGGATAATGTAGTAGCGTAACTGCGTAACAATAGCACATTGCAAATGAACGCAATTGCTGCGTGTCACCTTTTCAATATGATTAATTCGTAGACGACTTAAAAATGTCATCAACATTTTGTATCTATGAGCACAGTAATTAACTTAATGTCGGCAAATTTGTTGCGAATGTAAAATATTTTTTCATCAAAATTAGTCGCCGAGTTTCCACGCGCACTGACATTATTAAATTACACAGCAATTTTGCGGCGACTACTCAGCGATATAGCTACACGCACCTCTGAAAGATCCGACTCAATATTACCATAGTAAATACCATAATTACTGTAATGGTCACGGCTGCCACGTACTTCTTTTATTGTAATCTTAATTTACCGACACTTAGTCCAGTATTAGACTTTACAAGCTTTTGAACTCTAAACTCACACTTTCTGTCATCCGTGAAATGCATAATCATAAATTCATCTTTCTGTTAATTTTCGTAATGCTTATACGAACATCGTCAAACAGACTTGATTATAGATAGTATATTTAATCGCATTGCAAGTGAACGCTGACCCTAAGAAGTTTAAAAAGTTTTAAGTAAGAAGAAATTTAGAGTTTTCTCGGTTGAATCACAGGTGAAGGGAAATTAATGCCCCCAGAGGATAAATTTGCAATTATTTTCCCAAAAAATGTTTTGGTAAGGTCGTGCCAAAAGTTTATTCAGTGGGCAGGTGCTTCGGAAGGGTTGCCACCATCCTACTTAATTGTATTTTGACGTTATATTTTTAGGGTAGTCAATTGTGGAAAAAATATAACTTTGATTATTTTTTTCTAAGTTTTTTTTCTATCTTCAACAAATCCTCATGTTTTTCTTTTTCAACATTTTATCATTCTGTTTCGGGGCCGCGGGGTCACAAATTTACAATACTAAAGCTTGTTTTGAACTAAAAGTTTATTTTTCCAATAAACAGTAAAATATAAACATTAACTTGAGATATCATTTCATTTAGAAGAGGTAAAGAAAGCTTATGATTAATTATCTTACTTTTAATTGAGTACCATGAAATTCTAAGCACTTGAGCAGATCATTTTTAAGTGGGGAGCGAGTATTGAGCGAAAGCTCATAAACATTATTTGTGTAAGGATTAGAAGTGTTAATATTACTAATATTCAACTTCCCCTCGTTGGCTAAATCAAAAAATATTAGTTACATGTACGATTCTATGATAAAAGATAATTTATTTGCTTAAATAGGTTGCTAGACCCCCACTTCCTGGCGCATTGTGATCAATTGAATGTTTAGCCTAGACCGTATCAATCTAATTCTGAAGCTGTCAAACATAATTTATGTATCAACTACCTGGGACAGTCGTGCCAATTGTAGACTCATGTATCACAGCTTTCAGTTTGATAGTATATGCTCAAATAATATTTATAAACAATGTGTTCTTAATCTGTTCACAAAGTTATTTGAGACAAAAAGTACGAAGATTGAAGTTTTACGATTCCAAATCAAAAGAAATGGACCGGAATGTTTGTGGTCAATTTATTTACTAGTGATTCGTTACGGTTTGGGCGGATACTTGGTCTGATGATAAATTGTATGCAGTCACTCATTTTCTCCGTCTCCTAAGAATGGCCACCGAAGCTAATTCACGACGTAGTATTAAGGAAATAAAGCTTTCATTTGAAAAGCAGGTTGAAACATATTTTATAAACGAAGAATGCGCCAGTTATAAAATTTGAACCTTAAATGTAGTGTACGTTAAATCGATTTTCAGTGACAGGCGTCCACGCAGTTTCTGTGGGATCCCGAATGACACTATGGATTGACAAATGATGACCAGTCACAGTTCAACAGTTAATTTGTATGTAAATATGAAATTTATTATTGGTGATTAGATTTCATAAGACACAACTAAGCATTATTTCAATAAGTGTATTTTATAACTATGTTAACAACAAAATATGTAGAGTTAGATTTCAAAAATAGTTGCAAGAGACATTTTTTAACAATAACAAACATTGAATAGAGAAGGGAAAATAAACACTAAATTGCACTCATTTACTGGGTCGCGACGATCAATCATGGCCGCCAAGTCATCAGCCGGTTCAAATGTCAAACGTACCTAGGGTGGCAATAAAAAGAAAAACCGAGTTGCCATTATTAAAAAAGTGACTGTGACTTTATTTCCATTGTCGATTGCCGATTCGGGATTATTAAGTGACTTGCATACTTTTTGTGTTCTAATATTGATAGATTGGTTTTTTTGAGTAGGTGACTCGTTTTTGCGTGTGTGCTGTACGGTAAGTGCCGTGGATTATAATATCTACGAGAACTGTATTTATGTCAAAATAGCACAAACTGATAGTCATCGGCGTTGTTCACACGCGAAGCGAAATGTATTATCTGCACCGTTAGGTTAGACCAGTTTATTCATTGCACGTTTCTTTCTTATTACCAGTTGAACAAATTAATATTAGCGTTAGTGCGACTCACTTGAATGCAACGACGTAATTTCATAAAATATTGCGTTCGTGTGTAGTCGCTCGTAATATTCATATGTCTCGTCAATAACGAGGGAATTTACTAAGGGGATTGAATTCAATCTAACCGAATTGATTTTCGTTAATTTTACGATTTCGTTTGCGTGACCTCGTCCGGTAATAACCTAATAAATTCATCCGTTGGGAAGAGGGTTTACTAAATAATAATCGTATTTTATTGGGCATTTGGTCAATCCATTCCTTTTGAGTGAATGGTTTCATTAATCAATTTGGCTAGTTAATTAATACATCAAATCGGTCAATTTTGTTTTGGCTTCGTTTTTGTAAAACAAAATGATAGTTCATTGTTTTCGCTGTAAAAACACGACGTCAAGCGTCAGTTTTGATAAAGTTTTCGGTGGGTACTAATGTGAAAGAAATATTTTATCGATGTTAACCTGATATGAAATGATGAACCGTTGCAGAGCGCGAGTGTGTGAATGCAAACACGGAGAGATCGCGTGCACGCGCTCAATATCGGCTCGCCCGCGCCCGCGCTGATCCACGCTACCCCGTATTTTAACAACTGTCCTAATACATCTTGCAATGTTGTTTTTAACTGTTTTTGCCACAATACTGTTCATCCTTTCTACAATGTTTACTTTTAATTTTTATATTGTGTGCTGTTGACTCTATCATTCATAAGGGTTAATGTTGATTTTTTGAATGAATACTCCGATCGTTATTTATGTTACACATCTTTTACAAATTTAGTGATTTAATTATGAATATGATTATGCTGATATTACTTAACATTGTCCGTAGACGGCATTCTATTGCATGTAAATTTATCTGTGCTATAACTTTACTTTTGAGCGCATCAAAATTTTGAAAATTTTAAATATTCAACGAATTGGATCGATTTTTTTCTTCATTTCAGGTGCCTGTCAATGAAAGCGCCAGACAGGTATGTCGCAAAGTCGCTCGCGCCGCGCGTTCGGTTTCGTTCGGCCGGGTTCGGTTACGTTCGGAAACGTTCGGGCGGGCTCGGCCGCTCGGCCGATCACTCGCAGGCAAAGGGGTAGCCTGGAAGACCACACGACACACCCTCAACGCAGGAATATTACGAACAGTATTATTTTCCAACAAAATTTTGCTTATTGGTGTGTTATCTTTTTATATTTCTTTTGGATATTTTTATTTCCATTCAGCCAAATTCCATGTGACCTTAATAAACAGGTAGGTCCCATATCATTTGCCATGGTTTCGAACCTGTTCAAATATTCGTTTTTTTATTTTGAATGCTTGATTGGACCGTGAATCTTTCTAAAGTTTCAATTGCCTATGTTCAGTGGTGTGATTATTTTATTGTATCATTGTGGGTGAAATGTTAGTTGTCGTTGTTTTGGTTCCAGGTTACACCCTAGCTATAAAAAAAAACCCCAACCAAATCACAGATAAATTTACTAAGTAATTGCGTAGAAATTTGAATGCGTATACATAGTTGTTTATGTTTAGTTTTATAAGCATGGTTGTGTGGTTTATTTATTTCTTCATTGTTTTAACGCGATGTGAGCGGAATTCTGGTAAGTTTTAGAAAAGTATGTCCCGTTGTTATTGTGCTACCTCAAAACGGATGATAATTAATTACCAATGAAGTGTAATCGACAAGTAACATTTGGGGCTAAAAGCTCTCTCACGACATCAATTTCTACATCTGTCTGCGGCTCACGCATGACCGATAACGAGACCCGAAAACGCTCGAATGACAAACGCGTGATCATCATCAAATCGTAAAGGATTTAACGCCTCTGTTGGCACGCTTCTTTTGTTGGCGTCATAAAGCCGGCCATTAAAATGTTTGATAAAACGTTGGGCCAACAAAAAGAAGCTGGCGAGCTACCGTGGGCTCCCCACCGCGCGGCCGCATTGAGCCCCGGTGCCTGCTGCGGCACACACAGCCCAGCACAAAGCCGAATGTAACGCTCGTCCATTGATGATATTGCAAATCTTGAGTGGTCTCAGTTGCATAAGTGAGTAGGACGTATGTTTGCATGTGCGAATCGAAGAAAATAAATTACTTAGGAGTAGGGATCGTGCAAAAACGGTTTGAATAATGCTTTGATCATTTAACGACAGTATTAAAAAATAAAATATTTTATCATCATAAAAACTATCATTTAAACTTTAAAATTCACTTTAACATGAAGTAAAAAAACATTAAGTGTAAAATAGATAGATACAAGGGGCTAAGATGACCTATTATTTATTATAGGTACGAGGTAGTGAATAGAATAGAAACTGAGTTATAATAACTTTTTATTTTAGCGACGTGTGTTACAATCTACCTTTTTACGATTGCGAGGAAATAAAATAATCCAATACAATATTTAAATAGATATCGGTCACCAATTCAATTTGACAAAATCTAAAGATTTCGCGCCAATGCCTTTTTTTGAAGTGAAAACTTCTTTAGCGGCGTTGTACGCTTTTCTGTATGGGGAAAAAATGTTGAACTCGCGTCAGTCAGTCAGGATCACGTGACCCTGATCGAAAATTCATAAGAATTTGTAAACACTTGTGTCACCGTAGCAACGCGCTAATTTTTTAATTCAATGTCAAAACTCTAGATTTTCTGTCAAGCTATGGATAAGACTTTCGTACAATACTGTTCTGTATTCGTAAATTCAAATGCAAAGTAAATTCGTAAGACGGCAATTCGTGCAAAAAGTTTTCACTTCTGCCGGCACTCCCGGATTGCAACCCGATTTTTAAAATGAAAACTTCTTTAGCAGCGTTGTACGCTTTTTTGTAATGGGGAAAAAATATTGAACTGACGTCAGTCAGTCAGGATCACGTGACCCTGATCGAAAATTCGTAAGAATATGTAAACACTTGTGTCATGACCATAGCAACGCGTTAATTTTTTAATTCAATGTCAAAATCTACTATGGATAAGACTTTCGTACAAATACTGTTCTGTATTCGTAAAGTTCAAATGCAGAGTAAATTCGTACGACGGCAATTCGTGCAAAAATTTTCCACTTCTGCCGGCACTCCTGAACTGCAACCCGTTTTTTTTTTTATTTCTTCTGTAGCCGTAACGCTATTCATGCATTTCATCCACCTGACGTCCATTATACAAAGTATTGATCGAAAAGACCGCCTCATTTAGTTCAATTTTCAAGATAATCATGTAATTTTTTTTTGAAACAGTAATAAGTCAAGTATATTTATGATTCCTTCCTATTAGTTTTACGTTTTTGTAGGCACAAAAATAAAATAAAAACTTTTTCCCCTAGAGGCAAATATGCTGTTTTTTCCTAGCTACAATGCAATGTTTGTATGTAGAGTCATTCCTTTTAATTGGCAATAGGGAAGAAAAAGGAATCCATAACGGTGACAGGAAAGGGTTTGTAATTTAAACTCTATTATTAGTGAATTATTACTTTTGCAAACTTTGTGTTCCTAATTTATTTTAACTATGTAAATCTGGAGAGCTCCATTCAAAGGCGTTATAATAAAAACGATTCTGATTAAAAGGGAGTCCACCCCCAATACCCAATTGGTACCTGTGACATAAACAAAAGGTTCACAAAGCGAATGTTCCCAGCAAAACGTACTGCAATCACAACAAAGGATCAGTTTACATTCTAACGCCTTTTAAACTAACAAAGGCGGAATTCAAATAAACACTAAATTGTTAACCCTTTGACCGTCGGTGGGCAATTTTCACTTCGGAAAATGGAATAGAAATGATTTCGAAAGGGTCCTGGGGTGCGTCCGTTCTGTGACAACTATGGACGTGTGCGTTTGTAAAAGTTAGGGTTATTCTAATTTGGAAATGCGATTCTTTGTTTAATATCTTGACACCTAAAAAGTAATGAATCATAATCCAAGAAAACAAGGTCTGAAATTCCGATTGACACTTACTGCAGGGGTCATGTCTGCTAATGTTTTCGTCAAAATCGTAGTTCAATGGTGTTTAAATGGTAATGCTTTCTGACACAGTTCTTGTTTCTTAAACCCAAAACTGAAACACATTGTGTTTCCTAAACCCAAAACGGAAACATATTGTGTCTTGATTTTTGGTTTAAAAAAACAAGAACTGTGTCAAAAAGCATTACCATTAGAACACCATTGAACTACGATTTTGACGAAAACATTAGCAGACTTGACCCCCAGGCCTACGTCATCCGATGTTCCACTATTTAGTTGCCACTTTAATAACAAACAAAGAATGAAGGATTTTTTTTCTGTCATCTCATCACTCATTACAAAATTATCATAAGCGCCCCCGCTGACGGGCGATTAATCGCTGAGCGATTTTTTGTCGCTGAGAATAGAACATATACGGAGTTCTATACATAAACGCCCACGAGCTACTTTTTGTAACCGCGATAAACACGGCGTTAATCGCGGCGTTAATCGCGGCGATAATCGCGGCGATAATCGCGGCGCTTTTTTGTCGCTCCTTAAAACCTTTGTCGTATCATTTCGCGGGCGATTATCGCCGCGATTAACGCCGCGACTATCGCAGCTACAAAAAGTCGCCCGTGAGCGGTGACGCTAGTGCATTTCAATTGTGATTTGTTTCTCTTAGCAAACAAAACAGTTTAATAAATGTAATTTTCACTAGAATTCTCATAGTTTTATAGATCTGTTAGAGATTATTATATATTGGGAGTCATGGAGTTTGATTTTATATGATTGGTAACATAGAAACAGGCAAGAGTTCGACACGTAACCATTGTCTCTCGGAATGCGATACCTGGGGCAGTTTAAAATCTTCTGGGAATTGAAAAATATAAATCTTATATAATTTTCTTATATAAATAAACATATAAATAAACTGGTAAAACTAAAGCACGGGAAAATAGCCTAACGCTTAATATTAATAATGAATTAATAAAATCAGATAAAGAAATTGCTAACATTTTTGATAAGTTCTTTGTAAACATACCAGTAGAAACTACATCAAATTTGGATTCCTCACCAGCGGCTGCTGTATCTATGCTAAAGAGACATGTGGCTGAAAGTGATTCATTGTTTAATTTTAAATGTATTAATGCTTTAGATATAATAAAAGCTCTCAAATCTCTAAAAATGAAAAGCTCCACTGATTTATGGGGCATATCAGTTAAGGTTATTAATAATATTGTGCATACTATTGCCCCTTATCTTGCTGACATTTTTAATCGGTGTATTGATCAAGGAATATTTCCTGATCTTATGAAGTTTAGCAAGGTAATACCATTGTTTAAATCAGGAGATAAAGAAGACCCTAGCAATTACAGACCAATATCGATATTACCTGCCCTAAGCAAGATTTTTGAAAAAATAATACTTGAGCAATTATTAGGTCATTTTAATGTAAATAAACTTCTGCACAATAAACAATTTGGCTTTACTAAAGGTCGTTCCACAACTGATGCTGGGGTTGCGCTTTTGAAGCATGTCTTTGAGGCTTGGGAGGGGTCTCAGAATGCCCTTGGCATTTTCTGCGACCTGTCCAAGGCTTTTGATTGCGTGGACCACTGGACGCTGCTGTTGAAGCTAAATCATTACGGTGTAAAAAATAATGCCCAAAAATTAATACTGTCGTATCTCAGTTCAAGGACTCAAACAGTTAATATCAATGGAGTAAGTTCATCAGGTTCTCATGTAAAAATGGGCGTTCCGCAAGGCTCCATTTTGGGCCCTTTTTTATTTTTAATATATATAAATGATCTACCCTTTTTTGCAGAGAGGTTCTGTGATATTGTTTTGTTCGCAGATGATACTTCTTTAATATTCAAAGTTGACAGGAATAAAACTGATTTTGACGATGTGAACAAGGCACTCTCGCAGGTTCTTACTTGGTTTAATGTAAATAATCTCCAGCTTAATGCTAAGAAAACCAAATGTGTTAAATTCACTTTACCTAATGTACAGGCGTATCCCACTGAAATTGTAATCAATAATGAGAAATTAGATTTGCTCGATTCAACAGTTTTCTTGGGTGTTACTCTTGACAGTAAACTTCAATGGAATATGCATATCGCAGCTCTGGCTGGCTAGCTCAGCTCTGCTGCCTATGCTATTAGAAAAGTTAGACAGTTAACAGATGTAGAAACTGCTAGATTAGTGTATTTCAGCTATTTTCATAGCATCATGTCATACTGTATTCTTTTGTGGGGGATAGCAGCCGATATAAATACTATTTTTGTTTTACAAAAACGAGCAATAAGAGCTATTTATCAACTAAGTTCTAGAACATCTCTTAGGGATAGATTCAAAGAAATTGGTATATTGACAGCAGCATCACAATTTATATTAAACTGCATACTTTTTGTGCGTCGCAATATAAACTTATATACAAAAAATAGTGATTGGCACAATCGGAACACCAGAAATAAAGACAAACTTGTAATGCCTCAGTATAGATTAGAAAAAATCCGTGGTTCTTTCATAGGTCTTGGTATAAAGTTTTATAATAAAATTCCAAGTAATATTTTGGATTTACCATTTGAAAACTTTAAGACTCATGTAAAGAATTGTCTTCTTAAAAAAGGATACTATACCGTTAAAGATTACTTAATTGATAAAACAGCTTGGTCGTAGATTTTTCTATTCTATGTGAAAATTGGGAGAATTGTCCTACCTACTTAAAATGTATTGTAAGCTTTTTGACTCGACGCCTTAATGCGGGTAGCTTTAGTATGTCATGCTCACTTTAAACATTTCTGCGGTGGTGTCGTGTGAGGCGGGTCGTTACGTTCCCTCAAATATGGTTGAGCGAAACGATGGCTGGTTCATGCGTCATGCTCGTGAACGGGTGCTGCCAGTGGGAATGGGTCTGCTTCTGTCTGCTTGTACTAAGGGCGTCGCATTTTTTTTTTTTCCTGTTTAATATTATCAATCAGTATGGCACTTCTTACTCAAAACATAGAATTAATAACTAATCCTTGTTTTGATTTCTCACTTTTTTATTGCTAATGACCAAAATGATTATTTGGCTTTCGTTATCACGATGTTTTCGTATTTTTTTGTCTATAGTTTTGTAAGTAAAGGCCTATGAAAAGCTTTTGGATATTAGTTTTCAATTCGGTGCCTTAGGATGGGTAGCCTAAGTATGTCATGCTCTCTTTAATCATTTCTGCGGTGGTGTCGTGTGGGGCGGGTCGTTACGTTCCCTCAAATATGGTTGAGCGAAGCGATGGCTGGTCCATGCGTCATGCTCGTGAACGGGTGCTGCCAGTGGGAATGGGTCTGCTTCTGAGTACCTATCTTAACGCATATTGAATTGTAAGAATTGCGTTTTATTTTTATGTCTTGTATCAAGTGTTTTTTTTGTTAGAGTAGCAGACAGAGTGATTTCTAAACTAGTTGAAAGTTATTTACTCTCACGATTATCTAACTGAATATAGTAGATATTTAATTTTAACCTAACTACCCATTGTGTGTAACCTTTTGATAACTATTGTGATGGAAAATGACCTCACTTTAAATGTGGAGCTCATTTTTCAATCTTGACGACTCTGTATGAAATATACAGGGAGAAAAAAGCAGCCCTTGACGAGTTTCTTGCCGGTTCTTCTCGTTACAAGGTCTCCCGCTTAGGGTTTGCGAACCGATGGCGTAGCTTCTATGACATTCACAAGTGCTTGTAACAGCCTAGACTGAATAAATTAATTTGAATTTTGAATTTTGAATTTTATATAAAATAATATACTAGAAAAAATTTAACTCGCCTCTAGATCATTTCTCAGGTGGGACTTTTTATTATTTTTAAGAATTTTCTTATTCTTTTGATCATTGGAAAATTTCAGTTATAACTGCTATATAGTAATAACTTAAAAGTATACTAATAACTTAAAAAGTAAATTATGCAGTAAATAAATACTTAAGGTTATTAATTTATTATTTAACACTTTTAGAAATACGTATGTTAAATACTAACAAAAAATAGTGACATCTACAAAGTTTATGTCCGTTTCATGTGTCGTGTCATGTAATCTTCTCATGCACCGATTGAGTGAGTGGAAAATATGTTTGTGGAATCAATGGAGGTGTCCGTCTGTATCGCTTCACATTGACGCAATTTCCCTTTGTGGAATTTACGTTCATTTGTCCGTGTTTATTTTCGGTAAAATAAAATAGAAATAAAAGTTGCAGTGTGGAAATAATACCACATTTTAATTGACATATCAATTTCCATTTAAGCCCGACACAATACAAGATCTCTTGTTTGTCAGTTACATGGCGGTTGACCATCAGCCATTTTTTTTATGTCCCCACTACTGGGGCACAGGCCTTCCTTATGGGTGGATAAGTAGGATACGCCATAACCGGGCCCAATGCAGATTGTTGGGTCTTAACGACTGCAAATACAGCCGGGACCAACGGTTTAAGGTGCCTTCCCAAGCACGGAGGAGCTCGAGATTATAAATGTTTGGTAACCCATCCCATGACCGATCGTTGCGAAAGTTGCTTAACTCCGCAATCGTTAGGCGGCGCTAAACCACTGCGCCATCGAGCTCTTTAAGTTTGGCAGTTAATGGGTCTAAAAGTTTCTCACCAAAATGATTATCAGTAGTAATCCATTTGGCCACTCCATATTTGTAGTATCAATATTGGAATATAAAATACGTGCTTTAAAATACAGCAATGGGAAGATATAAAGAAGCTTCGGGTTTTATGATATGTGGTTCACTCTCCTAAGCTCCAATCCTTACTCAGATACAAAAACAAAAAGTTTAAGAAATCATTTCTTATTAATAGAAACCTTTCAATGAATTGTAGGTGTGGTCGCAGCTCAATGTCAATCCGATTTGAGGCTTTGATCTCGCCGCGCCGCTGCCACTGCCGCCGTTGCGCTCACGCCGATTTGAACAATAGGTATTCTCTTAACACCTTGTCAAACCACTCATTGTGGCATCCTTCACAAAACAATGACCACCCTCCATGACTCTATTACAGTACAAATAAAGTACACTATCGTATTACAAAGTCATCACCACTAGTAGAAACAAAATTCATTACGAATGAACATATTTTTTGTCTACGCGTAAGAGAATAGAGTTTCAAATTGAATGCCGATCAGAGTCCTTGTCTGGTAGTTAATAAAATAATCAGACACACTATTGTAACATTCAAATGTGATTGGTTGAAACGGTGCTAACAATAAAATTGATTCATTATGGTAACCGTTGAATGTAATTGAAGGTTTCATGATAATGGGTATAATTTTAGCATTAACTTTTTAATAACTATTGTTGAGAGACCTTATAAATTAATTAAAAGTATAAAATCTATTTTCTTGAAGAGACAAAAATAGTTCCAAGTTTCATTGCCACTAATATTTGATGTGCGGTAAGAAAATGGTAGATCAAGAAACTCTTGGAACAGTCTTCACACGCTGATTCCACGGAGGTGTTAACGTGTGCAGCATGTGAGAATTCTCGTGTTAAATGAGCCCCCTTGCCAATTACGTCACAACTGGCCGGTACGTTGCCCACTCGCCCACCGCACTCACCCAGTTGCGCAAGCATCCGTGATGACAAACGGAACGTGTACTTTCCCTCTCGCGATGCCCCAACTTCACATCCCCATCTCCTCTTCTATTCCCTGTGAAGATAAGCCTCAAATGAGAAGTTTTGCTAATGCACAAAATGCATCCTATCCAAACAAATAGATATCAACCTTAGAATAATTACACATATCAACAAAATCCAAATTCTTAAAGTTACATGTATAATACGTTCAAAAGTATCACTCGACGAGCTGCGATATCGATTCCCTCAATATTCAGAAGGCAAATATTTCAAAGCGTCTAAGACAAATGAATCTATAAAATTAATTGGACAAGTAATCGAAAACTCAGAAAGAATTTCTTCATCTCTGCTGTGGGGGAGCAGGAAACAAATGAGGGGCGGACATTGAATTATTCGATTTCCTTATTTGCACCAATCAATATCGTATAAGGGAATTCGATATCATGCCCAGGCGGAAGTTATTTGGCTATCGACATGGTATATTAGCGTTTCATTTGGTATCCGTTTTTGCAACAAGCAAGAATATGTTACGGCACATCGACGATTTATTTAAATAGTTAATACTCTTGGTCATTTTACAGACATATGGGACTTTAGACAGATTGCTGTACGAAATCTGTTGGTTTAAAATCACTAATGAAAGTTAGGTGCAAGAGTGAAATAATTAAGTTGTAAGTGGTCCCTCGTAAACAGTTAAAGGGCGACGCGGCAGCGCGGCGGTCGTAGACGGCATATTAGCAGCTGTAATTGCATTAGCTACCGAGCTCGCTGACGTTTCGACGACGGATCCGCAGCTCGATCTTATAGACAATCAAGTTACTAACACAAACCACCCCTCGAAATAAGTTTCCGCTGATGGGAATATTTCGAGACTTGATGGAAACTAAAACAACTTGGGTCTAGAACAGTTGCAAACTCAAGTTTATTAGACATAATAAGAAGCCATCAGGATTTTTTAATTTTATATACAGTATCCGATTAATTAACAAAGATACTCGTCTGCAAATAAGCTCATATTAAATTTTGTCGTAATACTGCTGGGTACTTATTTAATTCCGGATATAAAATTTCTGTGATTGAGTCCTAGCGGGAGGGTCTGAGGGGCGTGAATTCCAACAAAATTAGCACCAGGGGTCGAAATAAAAAAGCGAAGGAAAAATTTAATGAACAGGAAAATGCTCCTTTTTGCAGCTATTCCATCTATTTATCTACATCGGGATGCCCATTACCTTGCTAAGAGAAAAGTTTACATTTTTAATTTAATGATTCCACTTTGTGGAAGTTGGGCGGGTTTCGGCGAGATCTTAATTTGGGGATTTCTGAGGCGTCTCGTTTTGTAAATATTATTCCTTTAATAAGACCTCACGTTGAGGGGGTGCCTACTGAACTCCGTGATTACGACTCTCTTTGCGAGCTTCATTTTGGACCTCGTCATTTTGATTGGCGCTAATGAAATTTTTCCTACTCCGCGTGCTATTTTCTTGTTCTTGACAGAATAATTTCCATGGAGCATGAATCGTTTTTCGTCGTCACCGACACACCCTAGGACGCTTACTGGAGTAATTCGAGACATCTGAGACGTTGTTTTCGTCGTGCTCATTTATGTTTTTCACTTTTGCTAATGCAATTTCTTATCTTTCCTGGTTGAGTGCGTGTCCCATCTGTAGGGAAATTTCTAAATAGTCAAGTCCCAGCTGTGTTTGCGTAGACGATGACGTTTCGCTTTTAGCGGGTGTTTTAAAATTGAATATTTGATGGCGCATTCCCTTATGACGAATCCGCTGCGGGTGCGAAGTACCCGATTCCGCTGAGATAATTTTTTGAATGTCTTTGTTAACGACCGCAACCATTATCCTTAATCCCCGTGCTACACTCGGCACTCCTCATTTATTTTTCAACAATTTGGTTTATCGTGTATATTCGTAAGTGCTTACGACAGTACAACGATATATTACCGTACTATGATGTTTTTGGGCTTACACATGGTTTCCCAGGGTTGTTATACTACAAATACTATTAGTGTTAAAATTGGTCTTACGATTTATATCAACAAAAACTTATTATTTTCAGTATCACGTATGTAGTTATTATAACCAAATAGGTAGTTAAGATTAGTTATAGCAGCTGCCAGTACACAACAAAGTTATGTTCATTCACACGTCTGCGTGCCGCTGAAGACAATAAGAGGCACGGATTCCCATCAAAATCAGTAATATGGTTTTACCTTTATCTATTATTATGATTGTACAGCACTCGTAGTTTCCCATTATAAATACAAATGGTTACAGCTTAGTTCCTTTCTAATTACGTAGATAAGCTAGTCCAATAACGGTCGGTTTATCACATTCATATGTTCTGAATCTAATTGGAATTTTGCATGTTGATATGTTAACTCTTTATAAGTCGATATTATGTTTGCTTTCCGATATTGATGGTTGTATTTCATATGTATCGATTCCGAGTTATGATAAAGACGAGTACGCTTTTAAGTGAACTACGTTATTAGTTAACTTGTCTATGCTTCTATTTATAGCTCCATTTTTATCAAAGTAAAAAATTGTTAACCGTATTATCTTTAGATTGAAATTAGTTTCTCCGATGATTATTATAGTGTAAACACCCGTCAAAATGCGGAAGAACAATTTTATAACAAAATTAATTTTGATAGTTGACCGCTCCAATTTGTCAAAACTATGACCACATTAATATATCAGGATGCCAAATTTGCATTTAAACGTCTTTGATAAAAAGATAATTTAGAAAATTACAGTTATTTTAATAGAAATTATAGCTGGCGTTTTACAAGCCGGGGTCGATGGGGTCGGTTTTTTTTGATAAAACATCTGTTGTGTGCGTCGTATGAGTTTTTTGTTATTTTAAAAGGAGACATGATGGATCAGTTTCAACACGTATTCGTCGGTGCCTTTGTTGCTGGCTTTATGGCTTTGTAATGTGTTTCTTTGTTTGTTCAGTATGTGTTACAGTTGCTTCCATAGTTCGTGAAAAGACGGCTAGCGGCTAACTGCTACTCTGATTCATAAGATGTGTGCAGAATTTATCATAATATAATAATTAAGATTATTAATATAATTGAAAAATATTAGAATAAATCGACTCACCCGTAGCAGCTCAGACGGGACTCGAACCCGCACCCTTAGGATTCCGGCCCAATGCACTAACCAATTATGCTACCGAGTCGCTCGTTCGAGTCCCGTCTGAGCAGCTACGGGTAAGTCGATTTTTTCTAATATTTTTCAATTTTATTAATAATCTTAATATAAAAATAGCATTGTGAATGCATAAAATCTAAAAGTTTAAAAAGAATATAATAAATTAAAGTTGAAGCAAGTTTCACTGAAGTTCCAAAAAAAATAGTTTCGTAAAATGAAATGGGTAAGAAAGAATAATAAAATTTTGGAACGAAGTACTTACAGAACAAAAAATAAAGTGTAAACCAAATCTAAAACTATGACCTTTGTTGTCACTATAACTACAGTACGATCTTTTCAATTATTACATTTTCTATGAGGTAGATTAGTAAAAAAATGTTTACAAATAAGTATCCTTAGCGGTTTCAATGAAAAAACATAGCAGATTTCTTTCTTCTGACAAGTTCAATTAAATAAAGATTTGAGGATAAAGCTCTTTACATTAGCGTGCACTTTTATAGGCGATATCGTACAGAAGCTCGAAAAAATTTGTCACGAAAGACTTTTGTGCACAAGTGTGAGCGAGCATCTCAAGAGCTCTCGAAAAACCACTGTTGCGTGTTTTCGAAATAGGATTTAATGCAGAATGCCGGCGTCAAGCAAAGACTAATCTTATCTTCGAACCAGAAAAAAACACACCTTATTTCTTCTAATACTATTAAAAGACCATGTGACACTGTAACTGCACAGTTTGAAAAGATTTTAGCCCGTAAAAAGAGGTCGAGTAATAGTTTTGTTCGTAATCGCTTCGTGAAATATATTTTTTTGTCTGTAAATGGGTCTTTACACCAGGTTCACGATAACAAAAAATATGACTATCGAATCGTCTGTGAAAGAAATGTACAATCGAAAAAATACGAGGAAAGAACATTCAATATGATAGAATAAATTGAAATGATTTTACGGTATTTATAAACTTCAAAATGAGTAAGATAGACTGATCGACGGATACACCGATCGATGGATAAAAAATAAGTTTCAAAGAGCTATTAAAATAAGAAATAATACTATAACACCGACATAAAATGGACTCATGCCATTTCCACTAAAAGCCTAATTAAAACATAGAATTGCTATGATTGCAAATAGTTCATGATGAATCACTCGGCTCTGGAACTTTCAAATAACATTAGTAATTTAAAATGTCGCCAGCGAAATCCATCAAAGTAATTTAATTCAAAACGTATCCATTTCCTTTTCGCAAACAAAATAATAAAAGCGCATTTATAGCGGTTACAGAGAGGCGAAAGTGTATTGCAATGAAGTGTAGAAAAAAAAACGAAACGGCGGAGTTTTGATTGATCACCGACTCCGGCGCTTTTTGTGTGAAATTAAAAACACGGCCAGGGCATGCATTGGATTAAACAGGAACTTGGTCGGGAACATTGGCCGACGTTAATTTTTAAATTAATTTACTTTTGCGAAGAAAAGAATCTCTGTTTTGAATGGATTACTTCAATTTCACTACTTGATTTATTACGTGTTTCAGACGAAATTCTTAGAAAGGCATTAATTTCTTTTTTTTAAGAATAAATAGTAACACACGATTCGAGAAATAATGACAATTTGAAAGTTTAATGAAAACAACATGCTTTCCTAAGTTAAAGCGTCAGATATTCATGTATTTAAACGAACAGAAACGCACATCAAGGCGGCAACCTCAAGTGTACCACAAACGAGTAATTAAGGCATCTATAATATATTAACGTTATGCATAGTATATTCTTGCCGACATTAGTCCTAATGCCGGGAAAGTAAACACCCAATACCGCAAAGGTAAAGCGTAATAATAGTAGCTATTTTAAGGTTTATGAACGATCAAAATTGTGGGAGCACGTGTATAAAACACACTTTGCAAAGTAGATTTAAATTTTAATACTAAGCTTTCAGTCGAGGGTTGTAATGTCTTACCGTTGGAAATAAGTGGAATTGCTTGTGGGGGAAATTTTCCCATTTACAACCGCTTATTCATAATACATCGAATGTGGTGAAAGTCGTGAGATATGACTTATTTGCATTAATTAATATTTTTAATAATGATTAGATGTCTTGTCTGAGCACAAGCGACCATGTGCTTTCGAACTAAACTAACTAAGTACTTCGTTTTAGTCAACTTTAACAAACAATATTCACTCTGAGCGAAAATTGTGTAATGACAACTCATTTTGTATGCAGTAATACCTACTATCAACACTGACCCTTTGATTCAAGTTTTTATAATTTTATTATTGATTCCCCTATAAGTTTCAATTTGATTCGCAATGATTTAAAATTTGGGCATTCAGTTCAGATCTGCATTTTATAATTATTAAACTACTTCAAAAAAAGGAGGAGGTTATACTTTAAATAAAATGATAATAGTATAATTATGAAGTACCTATACCCCGTAAATTCAATTGCTTAGTACGAGTATGTGTTCAGCAGTGGACGATGATAGGCTGATGATGAGTATGTGTAACAATTTACAAGTTATTTTAGTGAGAATAGTATTCAAAGTTTAAGGTCGCTGGGACGACGCGGCGTATCCACGTTAAGCGTCCGGGTTTGAGACTCAGGTGTCGACTGCGGCCGATTCCACAAGACAATGCTTAATAATTTCATTTCGCCATTACGCCGGCCATCTTGGCAAGTCACAGTTAGAGGGCATCGGCGCACCCCTCCACAGCAATTTACATTGTAACTCGGACCACGTAGAGGCTCTAACCACACCACCACCTCCTAACTCTTGAATATATAATTTTGTTGCTTTTATTAACAGCAACTTTGCGTGGGAATCGGCGATAGCCTTCCGCGGTGACTGTTTATTGTGGACGATAACTCGCTAGATTTATTTTATAGTGCAGGAGACTTTGTCCTGGATGTAAGGGTTGGTCCGTTTTACGAAGCTTTTATATCTACAATAAAGAAGGCCGATGCTTGCGACCATTAAAATATTTGCTCGATTTTATTTGACAGCGTGCTTGTTTTGTTGAAATGTTTATTGGATGCAGTAATTACATTGTTGCAGAAATTAAGCACTGAATCACATGAAGCAGATTGCGATCTAAAAATAGGCTGTTGTTTATGGCCACTCCATTGTTTTAATGACTCGTATATGACAAGACTTTATGGCCTTATTAGACAATATTTCGGTGAACGAACTTTGGTTGAAAGTGAATTGTTAATGGATGTAGAAAAACATGAATCGAAAACATTTTCGTTTAAATCAAAGCCAATGTAACGGAAATAAAAGGGGAAGTAGTCAAACAAACAGCACGACAGTGTAATAAATGTAGCCATAATTGCTTGGGATGGCCTTAATGTAAAAGTTGGCCAAGTCGGGACTTAAAAGTTTGTTTTGGTGCCTATAAATTAATGTGTTTGTATGTCTCTGCCGCTGTTAAGTTCGTTTTATAAGTTAAGGTGGTACCCTGAGCGAAAGTGGCGCCGCGGTGAATTTTATTTGATATTATAATTTTAATACACAATTTTAATAATGTTTATCGTGGAGATTTTAGGGCCTACAGTCTAGTATTTTTAGACGGTATCGTTACATTCCCTATTAGTCGCTGCTAGAAGTAGATAGAAAAACTGCTAAAAGTGGCCGTTTTTGACACATTTGCTATCTACTTCTGCGAATGACTACGAGGGCATGTAATGATACCTTCTAAAAATACTAGACCATGGGCCCTAAAATCTCCACGATAAACATTATTAAAATCTTTTTCTATTAATAACTTATTTAATAAAAACCTCTGAGGGCGCCACTTTCGGTCATACAACCGCCTTAAGAAAGCCTGCCGCCAATTTCATTGATTCGTCTTCTTGACTTATTATTGTAATATAATTTAAAATTATTTTCAATTTGCCCCCCTCCTAATAAAGTACAGAGAAATTTAATTTCGGTACTAATACTTAATGTTTTTTTTACTTATCATAGATAAACATAGTTGATGGAATGAAGCAGATTAATAGCAATATTAAATTCTAATTGAATACAATTTCTGTATTGTATTCAGTTATTTTAAATTCAAAGATAAATACGTCAATTTTAAAATTAATCTGGGACGAGAAAATAAAATCAAAGCTTAATTTTATTCTTTTAAAGACATTCAAAGGGAAGATAAATAAATAAATTCCGGACAACTTAAGATGACCAAAGAACAACGAGTGAACGCTCCGGTGCGAAATAAATTGTGCTTCTAATTCTAATGGCGACTTTTAGGGGAATGCATAATTCCATTTCGTGTACCAACTCTTTAGGGGTCGGAATATCGACATTAATAACTTTTGAAAGGTTTCTTATGGGGTATTTTCGGAATGCTTTAAGTTCTTTGTCTGTTCGGGGTCTCCAATGGTTTTCTTTCGAAGAATAATGCATTTATGGTTTCACGACTTTGTCGTCTAATTGTTAATTGCTTTTAGCTTCTGTTTGTTGGAACATTTTCTTTGATATTTTGTGTAATGTCATTTTATAAATAAAACAACTTAGCTTTATAGTATTACTAGCGACCGCCCGCGACTTCGTCTGCGTGGAAAGGTTTTTTGCTATCCCTCGGGAACTATACTTTTTTTCGGGATGAAAGGTACTCTATGTCCTTCTCTGTATCCCTGACAACGTGTATGCAAAATTTCATGATGATCGGTTTAGCAGTTAGGACGTGAAGGCGTAACAAAGAAACAAACAAACAATCAAACGGACTTTCGCATTTATAATATTAGTAAGTAAGGATTGTCCATAAGAATTGATAAAAGAATGAGTTATATTCATTGGGAATGAAAACTAAAAAAGTTAATGGTAGAAACCATTTTAATGTCGTTAATATTGTGATGTTAACTATTAGAAAGAAAATGAATTACCTTTTAAAGTTCCGTGTTTTTCACATTCCCACACAGAGTGCTATTATATGGCGTGAATTAAGTGCGCGTCATAGGGGCGTCTTGTGTGCGTCTTGTGTTCGTCTTGTGCGCTTCTTGTGCTCCATCGAGGATATTGACACTTAGCCGCTGTCACTAGCTTTTGTTTCGACACGTGTTAGCTTACACTAGCGGACAATCGCACACGTGCATCGTAACACGTAATCATGCTCGTTTTGGTGGTTTTGATTTGAACTCATATTGAGTTGTGTTTTGATTGAACTGATTAAAAAGAACTATATTGACAGATTTTTTACTAAAGCAAACCACTTTGACTGTAAATATAACAAAACAGGGGAAAATATATTTACGAGTAGATTAGCTAAAATGCCAATCACACGATAAACTTTAGCAATTTCTTAAATTTACATTTAAGAAACTTAATTGCCTATTATTTCTAAAGTTTTAAATATTTAAATAGAAAAACGTATTCAAAAAACTTTTGCGAAAGTTTAAAAATTTTATAGGTAATTACTATAAAATTCCAAGTAACTTTGTCTGTCCGTTGATTTATAAGAAAACTGTCTGTCTGTGAGTGGAAACTCTCATTGCGAGATAGCGGGCCGTGAACCCGTTCGATTCGACTGGAAAGCTAATCGCGTCGCCATTCGCGCGTTATAATTAGTACAAATTGTGTGCTTGATCCGCGCGCTTGGTAGAGCGAGTGACGCGTAGACAGCGTTGGAGTTATTATTTTTATTTTCGATTCGCACTTTTATTTCTACTTACTACTTAAATAATTATGTATTTTTTCCTATGACCAAGGCTTCTGAAAAAAAGCTAAAACTTCCAAAAATATACCTAGATTAAAAATCGAGATTGAAAACTCCTATAATAATGTAAACGCTTCTCGTACTTGTATTGTAATGTAATAATAATGTGTACAGACAAGCATTTAACATTCAATATAATAAGTATGTAATAAATTTTTTTTTTAAGAAATACAAAAATTGAATCTAATACGACTAATCAATGAGCTAATAATTAGTTACATAATCAAGCGTAACGTTACGTTCTTGTCTAGTAAAATAAATGGAACAAAACGATACTTTTTTTGTGGCACTATTGGGAAATTCAACGGTTTTAAAGGAATCAAAATTTTTGCCCACGTCTGTCTATTCATTGATAGGTCTATTGTCAAAGCACGGAATTCAGTAATCTCGCGAGTTAATAGATTCGATAATTCATCGCGACGACGACGCCGCCGCACTCGATACGGCGACGATTGATGGCGCCGCGCTTGCCGCATTCTTTGTTTTGTATGCTTCGATTTCAGTTCGAAAATCAAAGGCGCGATGTTAGGTGCTTCATGTGACAGACCACAGAAATAATAGAGCAGTATTGACTACTAGCTGACCCGACAGACGTTGTCCTGTCTTAGTTATGATTTATGAATATTGAATTCGAATTTTAAACGATATTCAGTTTTTTTGCAGCCCGCATTCTGTCAATTCTATGTCAAACGCCACAATTTAAAAAGTTTATAGTCCAAATTAAATTTTATATGGTAGTTAAGTATTCTTAAATTTTCTTATTTTTCGCGCAATTTTCTTTATTTTTTCTTCCATAAAAACCTTCTACTAATAATAACAAACACAACAAAAAAAGAATTAACGAAATCAGTTCAGCCGATCTCGAGATTTGCGCTTAGCAAGACATTCCGCGATTCATTTTTATATTATAGATAGATGATATACATACTAGGTTTGATAAATTATTTCCTGACCGAAAGTGGCGCTGCGGTGAATTTTATTTAATGATGTTATTCTAATACACAATTTTAATAAAACCTCCTGTGGATTTTTTATAGCCCATAGTCTAGTATTTTTAGGCGGTTTCATTACATTCCCTCGTAGTCACTGCTAGAAGTAGATAGCAAAGCTGCTAAAAGTGGCCGTTTTTGACACAGTTAATTGCTATCTAATTTAGATCTAGTGATACCTTCCAAAAAATACTTGACTATAAGTAATATAAGCCCTGAAAATTCAACGAAAAGTTTTATCCTTCGGTCAGGGAATTGCCTTAATTTAGATAGAGATATAATAAAATTACTTTTACGCTAGCATTTAAGATATGAATCGCTAGTGGATTTTTTGTTAATCGGCATTAATTTTCAATGAGCAACCAAAATCATTCCTATCAGATTTAGAAATCGTCCAGTACTTACAATACAGTCCGTACTGTAACTGAATCGATTCCGAGCAGCCATTTTTTACCATTAACCTAAACACTGTTTAAAAATCTATTATATTTTACTTTTTGCGCCGCTTTCCCATAGCGGCGAAGTACAAGTACCTAATTTGAGTTGTGTCACTAAGCGATCGGCCACGGCTCTGTATTCTGAAGTTACAAATTTTTGTAAGTATCACCCATTTCGTCGTGGTCACATTCCAATGGCCCCGTCGCTGGTTCCGCGTTTTGTATTAAATGGTAACACCGAAATGATTGCCAGTTAATTGTCGGTTAGAGTTGGTAGCTTAAAGTTAGCTGGACCTCCTTTCCACTACTTAGAGATCATTGAACGGACGAAGACCTCCAATACTTTATTTTTATGTTGACAACCGAATGTTATGTCGAATCCTCATGATTGGTTTGTACTGAACAAATCACTACCAAAACCTTTTATAAGCCTGCAGAGTAATCTTGAAATCATTTGTACCTAAGCAGTCTAAGTTGATTGCTAATATTAACCACCAACTGAAACAACAATAGAAACCAAATTAGAAAGAAAAAAAGATAGCTACCGGTCGCACCCGCATGCGGAATAAGCTACCGCTACTAATTACCGACCAAAAAAATGTTGGAATTGAATCCAAACATTTGTCTCTTAACGAATCGTGTCGCGTCGGCTTCACTCAAAGCGGCGTGATTCGGCAGTTCCGTTCCGTTTTCGAATGCTCGCTGCCCATTCGTTCCCTCGGCTACGCCTACCTAATAAATTAGATGCCTCGCGCAACATACCGCATAGTTACAAACTAATGAAATCCCGAAAAGATCTCAACCCATTTTCTTAACAACTTTTCCAAAAGAGCAAGCGCCTTCAAAGATTTCGCCCCGAGAAATAATTCCGCTAATAACGCCCCGCGCTCGCACGGGTATGTTATGCAACCATAGGAATTTCATTAGATACACACGCGTTTGTTTGTTAAGGCGCTTTCCATTGCTAAAAGTTTCTTGAGGCGGGTATAATTCCTTTGTTTGTTCTCGGGGGTGGCACGCCCGCCTTACCCACTACGTTTTCTAAGTCATCGGGTTCAATTATGCCCCTTTGTAGGTTTTGATATGTAAATTCGCGATTTTATTAAACAAACTGTGATGCCATTCGAGGGCAGCGACCCGGATTAATAGCTTCTTCAGATTTGTGTAATCGCTTTCTCCTAAGACAATATTGAAGATCACTAGGGAGCAATTGGTTCGCGATACGTTTGTGTAATTTCAAATCATTTAGAACAAGTTAGTGTAGCGAAGCGTAAATAAGTTCTTTCCTTTCTATTTTATCGTTTCCTTCGGTGAAATTAATTGCTGTTTATTATTTACTGGAGCATTACTTACTAAACTCACACTTAATTAAATTATTACATTGGGATGCGTTACCCAATCAAGATATAACACGTTTATAACTATGCAACATTAATATTTCCCATAAAAGAGAGTCGGCGAATTGTCAACGTGCGGGCACGCAAATTAATCTACACATAGAAACATAAAACGGACGTTACGACCGAAACTACCCATTCGATTTAAGCTTAATTTTTACCCCAGCACTATTAATAATTTACACGGGATAACGCGAACGTTTGCGCCATATTACAACGCATAAATTAATAATGTCGCTCGCTTGTTTAACTGCGAATCAGATGAGTTTTATTGACAATTTTGTTGGGAAAGAGCAATTTGCGGGATGACCGCTCAGCTACGCCAAGTGCTCCACAAATAGGGGAATCCTGAATCCGATGCTCATTTGGGGAGCGAACGGCAATTGTCAATTAAATAAATTTGCCTGTATCGATGACGCGGTCGCGCAATGATTTCAACGTTGCATTACGCGTGAGGGTGTCCGGTTCGATTTCCTTCTAAATTGACTGATGACAATAGTGTTTGACAATACTAATGACAATTTGGTTCTGATTTGGAGGTGTTTCACTTACTCATTCACTTTAAGTTCGCTATAAACTAATTGGAAAAGTTACCTTAGTACTTAAATTATTATCAATAAAATGTCAAACATCAAATGTAATCATTGTAATCATCAACAGTAGGTAAATATGTTTGACGTTCGTGGGAATAAGTAAAAAGGTTACACTGTCTTTGTTTACTTATCAACAAGAATCCTACCTCTCAAATATCGAGTTTGTTAGCCCCAATTGTAACCTGATAGACAAGGCTACTATAACAATAAAAATTAAGATAATTAACACCAATTAGTAGAAAGCCGTCATGAAGCAGATAAGAAATTGCCGTTCATACGAGGATGATACACGATCTTGTTATTCAAATGAAAACGTTGTGTCTATGATTGTGTTAATAACACCAACAAATACAACTTAATAAGTATTGTTTTAATGAAGCAAACGATTATTTTCATTTGAAAAGCGGTATCGGATCGCATAGTGGTGGCTGCCAATTAGTAGTGCCGTTGTAGTGCCATGCCGCTAGATGCAAATGTTCAACGCATTTGCTGTAACCCAATACGTGCACGAATGTACACAATTGCATTTGGGGTTCTGGTTGTATTGAGTAGTTGCCACACCGTTGCATTACCCGGGAATGGTAGGGTTGCTAGCTTATGTCCTTAAATAAAGTTTTTAATAAAATTGTGAATATTCTTGGCTTAGATATGAAAATCTTTTGAAAAATATGTTGCTGAAAATTATTGAAAATCAAACATTTATTAAAATTGACGTCAAAATAACAATGTTTGGTTACTTATAATAACTGAAAGTAATAATTGAAAGTGTATAAAATACTAGCTTTTGCCCGCGGCTTCGTTCGCGAGATTAAGATAATTGTGCATTTATTTTTTAAGTCACGGATTACCACTAAATCTAGGTATTTATCAGTAGACCTCATTTCACACATTTAAATTTTCCCATAAAAATTAATGTACCAACTGGAACACTCTGTAGCACCCTGTACAACGGGAATTTTCAAAAACCCTTTCTTAGTGCGCACCCACATCATGAAACCCCCCAAAAATGGTGTCTCTACCTTTAGCCCTATACAAATTCCCATACAATCTGGAACACCCTGTAGCACCCTGTATAACGGAAATTTTCCAAAACCCTTTTCAAATTTCAATTTTCCAAAAAAGGTATCTACCCTCCAATAATGGTGTCTCTACTTTAAGCCGTTAGGGCTCTACGCCTATCCCAACAAAGAATCAGTGTATAAATCAGTCAATCAATTTAGAGTTATATTGTATAGATTTGATATCATTTCAATTCAAATTCAAAGAAAATAATATTTTATGGTAATCAATCATTGTATGCCATTGTGATGGAGCAAAACATATCTGTAATATTAACAAATTACCAATATTATTTTGTAAGTTTGTTAGAAATGCTGGTTTATATTATTTCAACTTGAAAAATACCCAAATGTTTTCATTTAACAAAAATAGATTTAGGTCTACAAGATTATAATTAAAAAGGTTTCGTTTTTCTTCCCGCTGTCATCCCTACAGTAGTCGCATCCGTTAGAATAGTCTATCCCATAACATTATAGGGTTCTGTGGGAATAACAAACTTAATTAGCCACCAGTTAATGGATGTTGGATCGGTTAATTGATATTTTTTTTAGATCATTAGACGCAGGAAAAGCGCGTGATTTATAACTTATGTTTTTTTTAAACTAGTTGACTAGGAATATTAGAAAATCTTAGATTGATCTTCATAAGAATCTATACATATAAAACTTTAAATTGATTGATTGATTCATTCACTGATTCATTGTTGGTATAGGCGTAGAGCCCTAACGGCTGAGGGTAGAGACACCATTTTTAGAGAGTACCTTTCATGGTGTAGATGAGCACTAAGAAAGGATTTTAGAAAATGCCCGTTATACAGGTAAGGGCGCTACAGGTAGTTCAAGTTTGTATGAGAATTTGTATAGGGCTGAAGGTAGAGACACCATTTTTGGGGGGTAGATAGATTCCTTTCATGGTGTGGGTGAGCACTAAGAAACGGTTTTGGATAGGTAATTCCCGTTATACAGGTGCTACAGAGTGTTCCAGTTTGTACATGAATTTTTATGGGAAAATTTAAATGTGTGAAATGAGGTCTACTGATAAATACCTAGGTATATTGGTAATTCATGACTTTCAAAACAAATGCACAACTATCTTAATCACGCGAACGAAGTCGCGGGCAAAAGCTAATATAATATAACATGTCTGCAATTTTATCCGTTGCGAACAACACTCATAGAAATAAAATGAATCAGTTATTTTTTGGCAACTCATCCTTAAATCAGCTTTTACAAAAGTTGCTTAACTTCCTCATTCGCTTGCGCCATCGAAACCAAGTTGATAGACAATTACGCTCATAACGCCGATCCATGGCAGAGCTGATCACATACGGAGATTAACATACTATTATGCTACCATTGCTCACAAATTACTGCCGCGAATCTTCTTCGTCAGTGATTACTCAGTAATGGCACCCACCACAACGAGGACATAGATTGATCGTAATCATTACGATCTACTTAGTTTCTCTTATCGTTGCAAAATTCGCTGTCATTGCAAATTAATGTGAGCTTTTGTTATCATTCAATTTGATTCTGCCGTCGGCTGTTTTATTATTTTAATGAGCTTCAATTTCGAGGGATAATTGAATGGACGTCGCCACTCCGATTATTATTTCATTCGATGCTGCGGTAGCTGTTACTGTGACGGGAGTAGCACTAGGCGGTATTTTGGGTAGTTACCTGTTATTATTGTATCCGTTCTAAGGTTGTGATGGTGAATATGGTAGTTCTCCAGTAGAAATATTTTCTCCAAAATACCAAAGATTTGTCAGTTTGTGAGTTGCATTAATCTGATCACTTACCAATAACACTATTTTATTTTCATTATAATTTAAGTATATTTTTTTTACAATAAAATTAAAATTTTTTGTTCATTTAAGATTCATTCTTCTTAAATGATCAATAGAACTGTTGCGTCACAGAATACATTATGGTTGCGTAGATCCAGTTGTAAACCTGGGTACCCACTGTCTCGTGAACCTCGCGCTCCGTGAACTTGGAACATGCTCAATGTGGACGCTTTGCGAACTTCTACTCCCCTTCACGTTCGCATCGGATCGCAAAATGCGGAGTGTGCACCGAGGTTCGTACACTACACAGGCTTGCGAAGCACGGAGGTTCGCGAACCTAATGGGTAATACCCCGCTTTAGTAAGATTTACTACATTATTACGTTTTTAAAAGATCAATTTAAACTATTTTTTTTGCTTTTTCGTTGCATCTGCAATCAGTGCATTCACTTTAAGCAGATGTTTTCCATGCTTCTCTCATTTAGAGTGTGTCCTCCAGCGAAAACATCTACTCATAATTCTCTACACTATATGGTGTCTTTCCTTTAAAGACGTTTAACATAGCTGGATATTGTGAGCTGTCGTGCAAGGGTATTGGGGTGGACTTCTAGCCGTTTCCTGTTTGTAGTCTTAATTAGTGATTTCTTCTCTCACTGTACTTCAACTATAATTAAAAAAAGGAAATAGTTAACATTTTTTAAAACCCATTACCGATTGTCATAATAAAAGTTTCGAAAGAAAATAATTCAAATATGTTCGATTGCCGCTATCGCTTTTCCCCACACCGCAAACAGTGGACATTCATACGCGTAAACGCACGTTTATTACGTATCTAACAGCTAGTTTGCCGTGCAGTCGGAGTTGACTTAGTGCTGTCGCCTTAATTAAAGGGGTGCGTGTTGATTTGTAGCTGGCAATACAAAGGCCTTTCATAATGTAATTGTAAATAGTTTTTAACGTCGCGCTTTCATGCGTGTTTACGCTACTTTGAAGTAAACAGTTTTGATATTTGCGAAGCAATCGGTTTTCAGAAATTAAGTTTGCAGTGATTTAATTCAATCATACTTGAATATCATCTTTCGTATCAATTCAACATTTTGAGTTTTTTTAAGCACAACGGGATAGCCTCATCTGGTATTAAGTGACGATAAGGCCGAAGGTGGAAGCGCACTACACCCGGAATCATGAGGATACCGGGTGTAGTGCGCTACCACTTGAAGAACTGGCTATCTTACCTCTAATTGCCGGAACATACCAATTTTTTAATTGTTGTTATGTAAGTAACACAACATTAAATACGGATATACTTCTTTGTTTCCAATTGACACTTCTTTGAAGCAATGAGTAGAAAGTCACTTTGGCATCTTTTCTTATGGTCCTACCCTACTAAATATCATTACCATATTTAGACGAAAACTGTTTGGATGGCTGAAAATGTTTTTACTCAGTTAAGGAATATCTTACTTGTAAAATTGATATAATTTAATCAAATGATAATGACATGATGTGTAACTATTAATTAATTCTGATTGACTATTGACATTAACACTAATTAGCATCTTCTTAAATTGTATTACCTATTTTATTTAATTTAATTTTATGCCCTATGTTGGTAAAATAGACGGACTACAAACAAGTAATAACTAAATTGTACTCTATTTTTAGTGAATAAAGATTTCATTCATTCATAAAGGAAATCTTGGAAATGTATGTAGAACCGAGAGCTTTTAATAGTTTTGGGCAGAAGTAGGTAGGTCAAGCAGGTTTTTTGATTTGAGAAACAATGGTTATGTTTGGTTAGCGATGTCGGACCCTTTAAAGGCAGATAAAATGATCAATTTTATCGACAAAACCTCCCACATGTTGGGGTCTATCCCCTCTCCTGTTGGAATGACCAGGCATTTTAATATTAACTTTTTATTTTAGATGGCCCTGCAGAAAAATATTAATTACTCCGGATTTAAAAGTCCTACAGTTATGAAAAAAATACTTTTTGCACGCTAATAATATGGTTCCCTATGTATTTGCATAAAATTTTAAGGCATAATATGTCATAGCATAATATGATTTCGCCGAATGATGTTTACGCATAATATTATTTAGTCATAACAGCTTATGCATAATTTTTTTAAGCATAACTACTTTAAGCATAATCATTTTTAAGCATAATATTCTTTAGCATAAATTTAAACACGCATAATGTTATTTACGCATATTTTTATAAACAAAAAAAATCACGACTTTTAAAATCACGAAAGAACATTTTACCTTAAATACAAAATCCCGAAGCTTAAAAAACCGAAGGTTGATTGAGGGTTACATGCCAGCAGGTCGGTTCTGGCACTTCACCGGCCGCTGCCGCGGCACGCTCGCTTCGCTCGCTCGGCTCGTGCATTGTTGGTCGCAATGGAACCTTACCTCCTCCTCGCTCGCTACGCTCACTCGTCGTCGCACCTAATAGACCTAAACAGACTTTCGGAATTTTTAACTATCGGCATTTTAACTTTCAGGGTATCGAACTATCATCAGTCATTTAATAATCGATCTTTTAAGTTTCGGTCTATTGGATATCGACATTAAGGATTTTCGGTATTTTACAAATAGGTGTTTTATGAGTCGATATTTAGATCGTATGTGTTATGAGTTTTTGGCATTTTAATACAACACCTACCCCCTTTGCATGAAAATAAATAAGTGCGTAATAGTAGTTTGTTACACAAGGGATGTAAGTGAGCTATTACAGAACAAGATCCAATTTGGCGCCCGTGCGAGCGCAGCTCGCAAAGGGCGCTAATGGATCGAGTGCACCCGAGATATTTAGACGCACGAGCGAGCGTAGCGAGCGAGGGCGAATATAGTTCGAGGGTGTAATAGCTACTTACAACCGAGGTAAGCATACTATTTTACATCATTCATGCGAGGTAAATTTAATAAAAATAAAATAAAAATAAAAACAAAAAAAAAAAAAATACAAAAACATTAAAACAAAAAAAAACGTTAAAGGGTTATTTCATTGAAATCTCGTAGGGTTGATCAGACAATTAAACTGAACAACTTTCATTATGGGACCAACCTCGAAATCACGAAAAAAATCAGCTGTTTTTGCATTGCAGAATTTTGCATACCTAGCTTCAACTGAAATGAAATGCCACCATTTTCATTGTTTTTTTTTTCAGCCAAAAGTTTCGTCAGTTTATAATAAAAGAAATGAGATTGGTTTACTAAGGAGTTTTAAATGCTTGAATTGTAAAGTAACTTTACAGTTAAAGCATTCACCATCCTTGAATTGTAAAGTGATTTGAAAATGGAACGTTCTATCTAAACAATGCACTGTGTTGCACATGCCAACTTACACAGCCTCATACTATATAAGTAAATCCTAGTTACCGAGCAAGTATGATGTAAAAATATTTATTCTTATTGTTTTTGATTTTTATGTCTAAATAATGTTAGGCGAATAGACAATATGCCTAATAACATTATGCGAAAACAAATTAGTCTAAATGATAATTATGCTAATATAAATAGTATGCCAAAAAACAATTATGCGAAAGTATTATTATGACAAAAAAGATTATGCCAAATCCGTTATGCCAAATCAAATTAGGTATAAAACAATTATGCGAAAACAAGGGATCCCTAATAATATCACCTATCAAGAAAAAAAATAATAATTATGTAACCTTTTAACTTTAATATGTCATAAAAAATTACTGAATTAAATTTTGATCCGAAATTAGTGTGTTTTTTAGTTTTTCCCACAGATCTCAAAAACTAGGACATTAATGTGCAATTTTTTAATTTTTACAATACACAGGAATATTATCTACAAAATGACATCAAAATCATTGCTCTGAATTGCATATTTCGAGAGTTATTGTTGTTGGAATATGACCCTTACAAGCACTAAATGTTAATGTTAAGTTTTCGAATTCCATTTTCGAAAATTAACATTAGTTTTAACCAACATTTAAAACTAATTTTAATTTTCGAAAATGGTCAAAATTCAAAACTCGTAAATACTTGCTTTTATGGTTCAACGACATTTAGTTTTAGATAAAATTATCAAATTAATTAAAAATCTGATAAAAAAGTTCATAAAATTTCCCATTTTAGATTTATTTTATTTTATTGGTTACGTAAGGGAAGGGTCATATTCAAACAACAATAACTCTCGAAATATACAACTCAGAGCAATGATTTTGATGTCATTTTATAGATAATTATTCTGTGTATCATAAAAATGTAAAAAATGCATATGAATGTCCTAGTTTTTGAGATCTCTAAGAAAAACTAATAAAAAGCACAATAATTTCGGATTCAAAATTATTTAGTAATTTTTAATGACGTATTAAAGTCAAAAGTTGACTAAATTTATTTTTTTGCTTGATAGGTGATATTATTAGCTTAGATCATAGACTTATTATATTACTAGCGTAAGGACACGGTCAACGTCGCCACGAAATGACGCCAGTTGGTTGGCCCTAAAATTACAGTTTTAGGGCCAACGCGATTCAGTCATCCGCGGAAGACTATGGTAGACAGACGGTGATTGACGTGACATAAAAATGCCGAATTGTGCATTTGTAGATTGCAAAAATTATGCTGCAAAAGTTAAAAAGTTGCATGGAATATTGAATCATCCGTAAGTAGCTTTACATTATTTTTATTGCATGTCTAACAATTTTAATTGAGTTTAAAATATTACTATTACAAGTTATTGTTCGAGGCACTAGAGATGGGTCATCCATCATTATTCAAATGTACTAGTTCACTTGAGTACATTGGTACTACTGGTAGTAATACTGGTAGTACCACGGGCAACAAAGGTTAAATCTTTAGTTCATTTAGTTCTATAGCTAATTAACTCGAAGAACTAAAATAAAGAGAAAGGATAGATTACGAACACTGCGTACAGAAATTTCTCATATACATATGCTATTATTAACGTCTCCTATGAAACATATTCGCTGCAAAAGTAATTATGTACATTATATTTCAATTAATTACAGATTTCCTAATGATCCAGTGCGTAAAGAAATATGTAGTCACATAATTCCAAAACACCGAAAAGCCCTATTTCAAGCCTCCTAAAAACGCAAGAATATGCTTCAAGTTGATATTTCAAGAGCTGGACTACGAAGGCTGAAAGCAATGGCAATACCGCGAATTGAGATTGAAGTATTTACCGCTTTTTACCGCTTTTCATTTTTATTAACAAGCTTGCGCAAACGCAGAAGTTTATGTAAATAGGTAAAGTCTGTTCCATAAGTCAGTTTACGTATTACTTCTGATTTCTGATAAAGCAGATTTTTCTTGCGCCCGCTTTTCTTATCAGTAAAAAAACAGCAGACGGGTGGTAGAAAAAATAAAAACAACTCAAAAGCATTTAACTTCTAAAAGTTTATTTGAATAAAGTTTTTATATTTTGATTTGATTTAGATGTTGGTGATTTACAAAATAATAAAAAATTTTTTTGATTACAACACCAAACGATAATTTTGATAATTTTAGTACAAAAAACTATGCACAAATTACTCAAAAATGTTCATTAAATGGACGATTGATAGGTAGCTTTAATAAATTTACTCATGTAAAGTGAATGAAAAGTGAGTGTGAAACAGATTATATTTATATAATCAACTAGCGACCCGCCCTCGCTTCACTTCGGTGTAAACTATAGATTTTGTACATGAAAATAAATTGATAATAAGTTTATATTACCTACCTTTAAAAATACTTTAGATAAATTAATACTTATATTTTAGGGATAATTTGCCAGCTAAGTGCGACAGTAGGCGCCCCTTGACAAAGTATATTTAGTTGGACAAGGATAAATATCATGATACGAAATGTCTTCCGATCAATAATCACTTTTATAGAAAAAAAATATGATACTGTGGGTTTCATTATTCCAATTTTTATAGGGATCTCTAATTTTTTTTTAAAATAAAATACAGCTAATGCTTATATTATCTAAGAGCTAAATGTTAGTTGCTGATGAAGGTGAAAGAATTTTAAAATCGGATCAGTTAGTTTTTGAGTTTATTCATTACAAACAATCAAACCAACAAAAAAATCTATTTTTAAACTTTTAGATTTTTATGCATTCACAATGCTATTTGTATTAATATATTAATAATCTTAAAACAAATCTATCTTCTTTATATTAAATAATACACTAGTTAATAGACTATAATATAAGTATCAAAAATATCTAATTTGAAATAAACCTGATTGAGATTTTATTATGATTGACGTTTTATTTATGACCATCGAAAAACTGTTATAATAACCATAATAAAATTTTACTAGCGACCCAATTGAACCAGATGAGTGAACTAGTTTTCAACAACAATTGAACTAAAGTACACTTCAGTAATCTTTTTTGCCCACCTCTAATACCGTAGTAGTTCGAGTGGGTTCTAACAGATGTCGCTGATTTTGATAGTATGAAGGAATTGTAAGGCAAAATACTCAAATGGGCGCATCCTTCCTTTTGAAATCATTGGCTTAGATAATATTTTTTTTTATAACTGTAGAACTTTTAAATCCGGAGAAATTAATATTTTTCTGCAGGGCCACCTAAAATAAAAAGTTAAATTTAAAATGCCGGTCATTCCAACAGGAGAGGGGATAGACCCCAACATGTGGGGGGTTTTGTCGATAAAACTGATCATTATTATCTAATTTTAAAAGATACATTTTAATAATTTCGTTATTATTTTTTGTATGAAACAGCTGTTTTTTTTCGCGATTTCAGAGTTAGTCCTATAGTAAGAGTTGTTCAGTTTGATGGTCCCTATCTACCATATTAGGCTTTATAAGACTTTTACCAAACACCTTGTATATGTATACTAGTATAAATGTTAGTATGTGAAGTGAGCGGGCATTAAAAGGCGCGACGGGCCGACCGCAGACCGCGGCACGCGCTGCATCGCCCGCTATTCAGTTACGATTACGAGGTACTGTCGCGTCGGCAAACGAAACTATAAAATGTTTAAAAGGAACTGACTTAATTAGTCGACTGTCTTAATTAGTTGACTGACTGACCTCCTCAACAAACTAATGGGACTAGGAACTTCAAATTTTACACAAGCATTCCTTTTATAATATAGACGAGTACTATTAAACGATTTTTGAAACAGAAAGCGAAATTCCATATGCAGCTATCACGGGCTAGTTACAAATAAAAATGAATTATGTCGATCTTAAGCATATCTTTGTTATTTTTAAGGCCACATACCAACCAAATTATGTATTGTTTGTTTGCTGATTCAGGTCAGTAATTTTATGAAGTAGTTTTCGGAGACTGAATTTGCATGAAATATTATCTGTCTAACGTAACTTAGCTAGAACTTTTGCAACGGGTTTTAGCAAAACGTTCATTTCTCAGTAAGTAATTCAGAAAATAATATTTTTCTGTGGCTAAATTATGGCAATTTGGTAATATGTTCATACTAGCTTCCGCCTGCGACTTCGCCCGCGTGGACATTCGGGAAATCCTCAGGGAACCTTTAACCGGGATAAAAAGTATCCTATGTTTTAATTCAGGCTATAAACTATCTGTGTGTCAAATTTTATCCAAATCCGCTCAGCCGTTTTTGCGTGATTGAGGAACAAACATCCAAACATCTAAACATCCAAACCCACAAACTTTCACATTTATAATATTAGTAAGATTTCTTACTGCTTAAAAGTTTCATGTTGATAAAAAAAGCATATCAAAGCATACCTCGTAGTAAGAATACAATTTAATAATATGCCCAAGAGCTGTTAGCGGTCACTACCTAAAGAGCGCTGCAGTTTTGACAGTTCCCTTCGCGTGACCGGCCGGCCTAATAGTTTTTTTTCTCATACACAGTTTGGGGCAAATTGATCAGCTCTATTAAGTTGTTTCTAAAAGTTGACAGGTCTAAAGATAGCTGAATTTTCAATTTAAAGGTTCATTGTATTAAAAAAACCAACTAAGTGCAACGTAACTTCTAAAAAGAGGGTTCCGTGATTAAGATTCCGTTAGAATAAGTCATACTTAAATTACTAAAATAATTAAAAATTTTATTCCTTTACTTATGTTGTAAAACATTGTTTTTTGTTAAATTTTCCGATTTGTCTACATTGTCAGTAGACAATGCACTACAATCTTGACACATACGAAACACGGACAATAAAAAAGTAATCCTATAAAGATTTCTCTTTTTCATTTTTGAGATACGGAACCCTAAAAAGTTCAAAAGGTTATTTATTATAATGTGAATTGTACATTATTAATACTTATATTATTAATAGATTTTGCAGACGTTATTATTCAATGATAACAATCAAGGTAATAAAATTATTAATGAACCGTTTTCTAATTCTTGAGCGTAGGTTTCTGTTATCATGAGCAATTGTATAACCAGTGAAATATTCTGTGTGTTAACACGAGTTGGGTTTAATTTGTAATATTTGTGTAAGATAAGCCAAGACGTGTATGGGAACGGAAGTGGGTAACAACGCACGTCAGCTACTTACCACAGATAATGCGCAGGCGCAGGTGATATTGAAAAAACGCAATACTGGTTAGTTAGAAAAAGTTAAATTAATTAATTGAAAACCTATTTGCTAACGTTCATTTATTGAGCAATTTGTTCCTGCTAGTTTCAATTAATATTTACATTTTAAAGTAAGCGCTTACTTCTAAGTGCCAAAGCATGAAAACATAATGAAATAATTTACTAAGACTTCTAAGTCTTAGTAAATTATTTTATTATGTTTTCATGCTTTGGCACGAATTTGTTTTAGGAGTCTTTTATTAAAAAGAAGATGTCTACGATGACGTAGAAGTACTTTGATACCCAAGTTATAAACTTAAAAATAAATATTTTACAAACCCGTATATTACAAATTGTGTCTATTTTAACATCAGTAGCAATTAGATCCTGGAGCTTATTAAATTCCATCTGTTTGAAATACAAATATTAAGACGCGCTCCATCAATCAGCCAATCAGTCTAAAATTGAAACCGAAAGAGCCAATCATAACCCGGATGTAGAATACAATAGAATGATTCCCACATGCCTCCGACAAAACAAAACAAGGTTTAAACATCGCCTAAACGCTGAAATAACAAACCGATTACGCCACGATCACTTGAATTGTGCAGCCCAAGCGGCAAGAGAAGCGAGCTGGAAAAGTAAATAAACAGTAGCTAGGATACTCAGCTGAAGTGGCAGTGGGCTGGACACATAGCGAGAAGAACCAATGGCCATTGGGGCGGAAAGGTTCTGAAATGGCCACCGCGCACCGGATGACGCTCCGTGGGTAGGCCACCGACAAGGTGGACCGACGATCTAGTGCGGAGATGGAGGACGATCTCCGGGACCGATCGTCGTGGAGATCCTTGGGGGAGGCGTATAACCCAGCAGTGTGTGTCGTGCGGCTGATAGGATGATGATGATAAGGATACTGGCATATCAGTCACCAGTCACCAATGATGAGGTATGACCTCAGAACACGGAAAACGGTGCTGTGCATGAATATACACATTGAAGGTGATGGCGTCAATCATTTAAAATCAATGTTGTTTTGTCACATGAGAAATAATTGTAAAAATTTAATGACTTACAACCCCCATTCCCCCATAGAATGACCACCGAAATGCGATATGATATAGCGATTTATTATATTTAACTGTCAAAAGACGATGAAATGCTATATCATGCGATATATAGTAGTGGACAGATAATTAGAAACACCAGTCGATTTTCATACAAACGACGTAAATTCGAAGCCTTGGTCCTCCGCCAAGGATTGACCTAGCTGTGATATGATGATGGCCATCTAGGGATTGAATGAAGGATCTGATCCGTATTCTAAGAGATATTTAGATATAAGGTTATGTTTAAACATAACCTTATATCTCTTAGAATGCGGTTTCTTTAAAGAAACCGTGAAATTAGCATAAAAATGTATGGAAATCATGAATCTGAAAACTCTGATCCTTATATTTCTTAAAATGCTGATCAGGTCAGTTGGATGTGTAAAGCGATCTGGATCTCCTCTATTCACTCCCTAGATAGCCATCATCAGATCACAGCTAGGTCAATCCCTGGCAGAGAACCAAGGCTTCAAACCTTTTACCTCGTTTGTATGAAAATCGACTGGTGTTTCTAATTATCCATCCACCGCTGTATATCGTGTCTCATCAGTGGGCATGCTGGGGGTCAGGTGCCTTACCTGTCTGTGATGCAATCATGATAGGTTTTCTGATATAATTCGTGGTGAAACTGGATAACTTTTATGCACAAAGAATTTATATGCACGATTTATGCATATGAAGATTGTAAATGCAAAAATCTCAAATTTAAAAATATGAAGATTAGTTAGCAGAGAAAAATTAATCGTCAAGTTACTGAAATCGAATAGCCAAACTACCTGTAAGAGAAAAATTGTAAGATATTGTGAAACAAATCGCTTTCGTCTCTGTATTGCGCCATCCCGAGAAAACAGTAGCGTTGCTAGTCTCACTCAGCGATACAATATTTAATAGTTTTATGATGTATTATCAAAACAAATCCCAGTGAGTTACTATGAGCCATTACTATACGTTTCAGCTGTAAGTGTTATGAAACTGAATGATTTTGATATTTGAATGACCTTCACATAAAAGTTCAGGTGTTGAATTAATACCTATTTTATGGTGCTGTGTCACTTTTTTCTACAATTCGTGCTCTCGGTAAAACAAGCTTTACACATTTTTGCTGTTATTTTATAATACATTCGTGACAAAATTATAGACTTTGCTCAATTTTTTACAATCATTAGCAGTTACAATAAAAGCTGTTGATATAAAAACAGTTGCTGGTCTAGAATATCAAGTAGATCACTTTATACGAATAAATTAGATAGCACCTTGGGAGCGGCGGCGAGCCCTAGTTCAACTCATTATTTTGAATCTACAAACTGTACGTGGCAATGCATTAGTATAATAATTGGCGTAAATGCCCTTCGGTGTGCCTGTGAGTTCTATAATTGGGTTTAAACTTCAGTCTACATGTGCCGTTAAATAATGATATTGAGTGTCTGAGTGAGAAATAATGGTCGTATAAATATCATTAAAATTAAAATGATACTAAAATATTAAATGCACCGTTTTGTCTACTACTTAAAGTGAGATTATTTGAAAGCAGTACTTTAATAATATAATTTCAGATAATTTAACATTGCATAAATGCCACTTTACTTAATTTATCTGACAAAATTGCATGAATTTCTCTGTCTCACATTCATTAAATATACCTATAATTGGAAACAGTTGACACACTGACACAATACAAAGATCACCTGCTAATAAATGGCGCGTCTCTGATATATTCTATTACTTGGCTGTTAGCTCATCGTTATACATCTAAAAGTATTAACAGAGTGTAAAATAATGGACATTGACACAAATGTTCATCGTCACAACCGGTACAAAACAGGTTGGCAACGTTTGGCATTTAGTGAAACATGGCCGACATGGCGCTCACGCGTACATTATTCACATCCGATAATTGTGTTTTTTCATGCTGAATATAATAAAAGTAATAAATGTATTTCTGCAGCCTTTTGAACGGTTTTTTTAATATTGCTGTTAACATTGTATTGGACAAGTAATGGTGGATTAACATTTACTCACGTTTGTATTTTAATGGATTCTTTTTGTTCCTTCAATATTTCCGATTTCCCATTTTATTACCACTGAAATGAAAAAAAAAACTCAAATGGACCAAAGTATCAAGTATCAAGATCATTCAATCTTACAACACGCAGACAGAGCGGTCGATACAAAAGGACTTAAGCATTTTTTCTTCATATTTATTATGAACTTCTGTTCAACATCCAGATGTTTGAGTTTGATCAAACAAAAGATTTTTCAGATGTACTTACGAGTTGTCAGAATTAACTATTATGCTCTAGATTTATGAAATAACTATTGTTTACTTTTAAATTCCTAGTGAGCTTGTAGTTCAAACATCCTTGATTAACTTTGGATTTCCCTTGTTTATTCTAAATTGTGTAGAAAAAGTTATTGTTAAGGTTAATTTGTGTTTTAGACAGTGAACTGTCGCCGTATGTGAGGTCTTCACAATATAAAACATGTTTTTATAACCGATTATTTCCTGATGGTAACCATCGTTAGTACTTTGTATTATCCTGTAATGGTTCTAATAAAAAGTTTAATGGCGTGCCTGTCACTATAAATAGTCACTACATGTTAAATGAAATAATTGTGTATAAATGCGACGAAATTTCTAAAACTATTGTGAATACTTAATTCTGGATGAAGTGCAGTTTTGTTATAATCACACAATTTCTCAAACACACTATCCTCACAGTTTTTAAAGTCGGATTATTCAATAATTTGTTATTTTAAATTACAAACTATTACAATTTATTATTAATTGTATGCAAATAATTGATACAAAGCAGAAACAGAAGAGTGTGAAATTAATCACATTAAGATACAAGGGTCCGCCTCGCGCTTGGCTAGTTTTTAATAGTTTATTTCCTAACTGCGCGTCGACAGGTCCGATGTTTTTCTAATAACTTGTTTTGTTTAACAAATCATAACGTTTATTTTCGTTCGACACTGAACTATCACACGTCCGGGACTCCATTCTGTTTCAAATCTTCAACGTGTTTGTTATGATTATTTTAATTTTTCATTGAACGTATAGTAACGTCGCCGGCACTCACAAAAATAGAATGCGTAATCCGGTTAATGCTAACCCAAACTGGCAAAATAATTTGACACGCAACGTTTCGTTTTACATGGAACTAATTTGTGATTCTTAATAATCGTTTATCGATTTTTAAAGAATGACAATTTTTACGATGCTTATTCCTTCCGAAACTTATATAACTATCTTATAGTGTTATTTTTAGAGAGCACATTACACGGTTTTAATTTTTCTAAATTTATCTTCCAAGTGTCTCTCTAATGGCAGTTGATGAAAAACGAAATCCTAATATTTTTTGCTTACAAATTCGTTATTTAGTTAAAAGCCGCCGATGGCATATGTATGCTGTATGACTCGACACTATTAGGAGACGAAATTAGATGAAATCAATTTAGGAACTTACTGCCTAATAAGGAAGCCAGGTAGCGGTAAAAAACCCGCCCTTCAAAACGGGAACAGTAGCAGAACTTTTCGATTATTTACTAAAATGCATAACAGTATAAGTAGAAAACTATTAAATATCAAAAGTAGGAAGAATAGTATTGAATCCGACATGGACCGAAATTTTAATTTGTTTTCGTGATTCCTTTAGGCGTAAACGGTAGTGGCGCCAGAGGCAAAAACTTATTTATTAGTGATGGAAAAAAGGCAGGAAAGTTTTTACCGTTGATGAAGTTTGAAATTGCAGTTCATTATACATTTTTGCTAGCGCTTTTTGTGGCCATAATATTAATACCACATTATACAAATTATGTATTTCCATAAATAAAATAATTGTATGTTTCCTATTATTATTCCCGCAAATGACACCCACGTCCAGCTTTGCTGACCGCTCGATAAATACTATAATTATCGACTCCAAAGCGGGCGTCACTTTTCTCGCCCTAAACTTAAATCGTTTGTATGGTCAGTGGCAGTTTAAATAAAAGTTGTATAATTTACAAAACAATCCGCCGCCGATGAATAGTCGTCTCGGCAACATTCGGAACCGGAACAAAACGTGCCAAACGCACGACGGACGCTCAATTGTTGCCCAATCAATGGAAAGTCCGAAATGAAAAATTGCGTTAACGTCAATTTTACAATTGGTTTGGGGGAAATGTTGCAATGAAAAAAAAAATTTCATACTCAGGAACATTTTGGTAGACGTTTATTATTACTTACTTATATCCCTGCTAGCTAAACTCTCTCGTAAGATTGGAGTGATTCATGCATGATACCAATAAGTTTTTCGATGAACTTGTTAAATCAGTAGCCAGTAGATTTAAAAATATTTTATTTATTATCTTTTCTCACCTTTTTTATCACATAACAAATCAACTTAGATTATGGAAAATGAACATAGGCTAATCTTATATTAAAAGCTCAGTTCTGAAGAGAAGCTTAATGCAAAACGTTGCAGACTACAATAATGAAATCCGCAGACAGGTAATAGTTAAAAAGGGAATGTCATAGCATCAGAGAGAAATGAAATAAAACGATAATATGTCGGGAGCGCTTCGCCCGACAATAGGGATACGACAAAGGAAAGTTTTATAAGACTCCTGCTCCCTTGAAACATGATGAAATTACATTGATACTAAAGTAACGTTTTCTATCACAAAATTCACAAAGAGGTTTGTCTTTTTACAACTCTTTAAAATTACATATCTGGTTAGAGACATTACGACGTAATCAATTAATGAAACAAAAATAAGATCTTAAATTGTAATTTAAAATGGGTTTGGGCACTGACCTTTTTTATTAACTGCCATCAAAACGACTTCTGTAACAATTCGGTGATTTAAATCATAAACTTGGGTGTACTCCGAAATTTTCAGTTCAATATTAAGCACGTATTTAATTATAAAGAAGTTTATAATTTCAAAAGGAGTTTCAATTAAAGTATCCTTTTGATGTAGACAAAGAAACGATACCGAAGCCCATATCAGGCGTAGTCTTAACGAATTAGAAACAAAATAGAATCGCGACTCTTTCTGGGGATGACGTCTCTTTCTGTTCGAGCAGTCATTGAGTTTCCTTTGTAATTAAATATTGAAATTAAGAAATGAACAGCCGCTAATTACGAGAGGTTGTCCCTCGGGGGCTGATTATGGCCCGTACTCGGGAAAGGGATGCTGGGGACGAGACGGGAGCTCTTGTTACGATTAATATTTAACATTTTAATGTTGCCACCACCAATGTTATTACAAATTTGATTTGTTGACTGACTGTACAATGACTTTACCTATGATTTCTCATAAAAGTTTCGAACTTGGAAACGAATAGTATTTTTTGGTATGTGGCATCATTTACTTCATTCGTTTACTATACCATCATAGTACCATATTTATTTAAGTTCTTATAACTAACTTATCAGACAAAAGACGTTTACCTATGCATCAAATAACTTTTAATTGAACATTGCATTTAACATTGAAAAATACTAATTAGATACATACAATCTACACGCAACCGACTACTGAAGAAAATATTAACTGTCAAGTGAAATTATGTTAGACCACAGGAAACATGCTGTTTAGACATAATAAAAAAGAAATAGAGTCGCATCGAGAACATAAATTCAATGTTTGGACATTTCAATTATCCGGACCACGTGGCGTGCCAACAATGATCTTCGTGCCAACGGCAATAAAACTAACAAAAAAAATGGCCATTTAAAATACTGATGCATCTAACAGACTTCGATAAATATTTTTATGTATCTCATTCAAACGATAATAAGACGTTTAACTGTCGAAGGTGATTAACAAGACGAGTACAGTCGCACGCGAGAGAAAAAGTAAAAATTGATCAAATAATAAGTTCATTATAGAACGATCAGATCTCAGATGAAATAGGTTCGGATTTTAAGTTTGGAATGTCTTTATTAACTGTCATCGAATCAAGAGGAGCACCGGGAGCTGTTAATACTCCATCAGACAAACGTAATTAGTTTTGTAAATAAAATGCCTCGGAGAAATTGAAACGTAGCAGCTACCTGACTGCTGCGGTGACTTGCTACATCGGCTTATGATTGTGTACGTCGGCCTCGACCGGTGCTTGAGAATTCATATCATTGGATTTAAATAAAGCATCATTTTATGATATACATTTTGTAGAGAAGACATTTTGATGATTAGCTTCGGTTGTAAGTATAGGCAGTATACTTTAACTAGCAAAGCAAGCTGTTCAATATTATTGTTAATTGTTTTACAAAAAAATATTGTTATATAAATTAGCCGACACAGATAATGACATTAATCTTCCTGAAAAACTTTTAAATATTAATCTCGGAAACATTCTGGAACTATTAAAAAGAAACAACATTACCCCAAGGACAGGCAACATTAGGAGAGCGTCTTTCTTTCTGAACATGAAATAATTGTAAAGCGGAATTACGGTCGCTAAACTTTTCCACCCCAAACATTTTTTATTTAATTTTTATTTTTACGACACGATTAAACGCGGCTTTGCTTTCACTTTTTATTGTTACTGTCTATGTGCCCTCTAATTTTTGGCTTCAATTACATTCCGCTATCTTGTTTTATGAAACATTGTTTTTAATGATGAGTTCAAGGTGTTTTTTTTTTGTTTGCTAATCATTTTTTACTATTAGGCGAGGCTTGTAAATCATGGGTAATTTTATTATTTTTTATGTAAATACTGTGTTACGAGGTAACTTAATAAGGACATTAATTGTCCCTAATAGAATAGGATATATAAACCATACCAACCATTGCTAAAATGTGTTTCTATAACGCACTTTAAGAGTTTTAAAAAGTTATTCTGATCTATAAATATAGTTAATGTTAGTATTAAATGACGTGGTTAATAATGTAAACTTCTCTTCTTCTTCAGGTACTTCTCAAGGTGAATAGGTATTGTCTATCTCGAGAGAAACCTCACCGACCGGAACCCCTCTAGAAAAATAGACCAACGCTTTTTATAACCGAAATCATTTATCATGTTTGCTCTGAGCCCAAGACAAACTGCTACTGCGTTTGAGTTTACCGTAGATAAGATTAGCGCGTTTGTTTTACGTTGTCTACCGATTCTTGGACCATTTTCAAGACAGAACCTCATTGTTTAGAGTATATCGCCCGGACATGGTGTTTCCGAGGTGTGGGGAAACTTTGAAAAGGAAACATGGCATCAGTAATCACTTAGGCTTCTGCTTAGGTAATCAGATAGTAAAATATTAATTCAAAGATGTTGGTTCGAACATTATGAGCTAATTAGGTACAATTAAATTAAAATTTAGACCCTAAAGCGAGTTAAGAGGTAATATGAGTAGTTTAACGACAGAAGATGATTTCAAACATTCACTTGTACAAAATGGTTTTTAATTTTGTAATAATAATTACGAGGTGTATTCACAACGCTGACAACAAAGTTCTCACAAGAATATTAATTATAACTCACGTACGCTCGTTAAATATTACGAGTTTATTGTAGTGGTAGTTATCTACTAAGGATTAAGAACACAGATGAATGTAGTAAACCAGTCCGAAGACAGAAATGACATCAAATGATGAAAGTGAAACACTTCCAATCGAATACGAAGTAAAAAGAATCATAGATAGTTTGTTATAAGACTCCCTTTTAACTGACAACAATGTCAAAGCAGAGGGTATATTTTAGGATGATGAAACGGCTTTAAAAGAGTTTAATTTAATATGTAAACATTCCCATACGGGTTGTAGTGCTGTAACGTGTAAATAATCGGACGTTGGAAAAACAAAAGGCAAATATATACAGATTATGACTATTAGCTTACGATAGGCTGTCAACGAGTTGTTTTTGGTCTTTTACACTCATCCGTAGGATGTTTACGCCACGTGAGCGGTATGATTTAGTGTCAGTAATTGGTAGTAAGTGTGAAAACGTCCAGTAAGGGCTGAGATGTAATACAAATAATAATAACAAAGACTCATGAAGCTATTCATAGTTTGTCGGCAGTGTTGTTGCTGTTTATGTTTTTAATATGTACACATGGCGTTTGAGACTACGAAGACTATTTACTTAGTTTGTAGGATCTGCTATAAATGGGAGTAGAACTGATAGTGTTCAGAAATAAGTTAACATTACTAAGGAAATTAGCTCTATCAGATTTGTGGTCGTCGATCAGGATTGAGTCGATCGTATGTTTGCCGGACTATCTATCAAGGGTATATCTGTCAGAAATATCTGGGGACTCCTTTGTGGATGTTATTTGAACAGTGACAGAGGCGGTGAGTGATGAATATTGCCAGGCAAATATCACACAAAGCAAAACTATCGGCGGTGTTAGTTTCACTGGGGTTGCTATGTGAGTGCGAGTATTTTTGTGTAGAATGAAATGCACTTTGATGTTTTCGGTTTTAATACTGAAACAGAATAAATGCAATATCTAGTTTTGTTCTTATATTGATAATAATTGCCCTCTTAGTTTCGAGTTTGGATTATTTTACAAATTTTATTCTTAAGAGGCCTATTACATTTTTGTCAAATTTTCGATTTTGATGGATTTTAGCGATACAGAAACAATAAATGCAATATCTGGTTCTGTTCTTATATCACTACATATTATAAAACAAAGTCCCTCGCCGCGTCTGTCAGTCTGTTTGCAATGAACTCAAAAACTGTTGAACGAATTTTCATGCGGTTTTTACCAATAGATAGAGTGATTCCTGAGAAAGGTTTAGGTGTATAATAAGTTGAGATTTTATGTAAATTGGTAGAAATATTTCGATGATTGTTGAAGAAGTCGGTAAAAATTAAGTCGTCTGGTAGCTTGCATCGAAAACGCTGCATAAACCTTTGAGCTTTAACAAAATAATCTATGATGGAATTGTTCCTCTTTTATAGATCTACAAAAAAGTCCACGATGGCATATATCTATATTTGAGAATAACTTACTATACCCATTATATCTTCAAAAAAATGGTCACGTACAATGCGGTAATTTGGATAGCTATTTAGAAAAATACAGTATTATTCCTTTTATGCAGATTATTTTAATCGTATTAAATGAATATCTTCGGAGTTGTCTCAAAAAATTACACGCGCGAAAATAAATTCAAGCGCGATTCTTATACGAATGACGGGACTGGACTCGAACGAGACGGAAACAGACTTTTGGAGATTGGAGGTGACTACTGTAAGGTATTTGTTTTTTTTTTGGGTGTTGTTGGAAGGTGGCATTTGGCAAAAAAGGTAGGAACCGAAGCGAAACGAGGGAGGGTCACTAGTTGATAATAATTGGGGTCAAGATTTAAGGCATTTCTAATAATACCTTAATAAAGGTTGCAATTAATATGTACATCTGAAACTTTCCCAAGCTCTGAAAAGCAATAAGTCTAGCTCAAACCATTCCCATGTCAGCATACTCGTAGGCAACTAACAACGCAGATTCCTGGGTCCTCTCTGCCGCAAACACTCTATCGGTCGCACACCAGCATAAATCGTTCGGAAATCGTTCTGTAATAAATCGAACGCTTTTTAATGGCAGTTTATCGGAGTGAGCTTTGCAGTATTCAGATTACGGCGTGGCCTAAGTGCCGGCGAGGGAGCGGCACGTGCTCTTCTTATCTGTGTCCCTCGACACTTTCAATATTCGATTTCGTCGCGGGCGCGGTTTTGTTTAGCTTTTTTCAACCGATCGAATATAAATAGTTTTGTGAGCAAGTTCACTGACTATTAATAATTACTAGCTAGTCTGTTTGAAAAAATGTTGTTGTCTATTGTTCGTGATGAAACCACTCAATTTCTTGTTGCTATTTTTTAACATTCTTAATTCAATGAGTAATATTTAAGCATTATATTACCATCGTTATATGGGTAAACATTTTCATTACCATCGAAAAAGAAAATTCAATCCATTAAAGTTTTTTTTTGCGCTGTCCAATAAAACTGCCCAATTGAACTCGAGCTTTTCCTTTTTATCGATTAGACCGACCTAATCACTCAAAACCCCTTTCCAAAAAGTCGCGAAAAGAAAGAGTGACATTACAATCGCACCCCAACGTAACCGAAAACGGGACTCACCGCAATCCAAGCTAATGGAGTGTCTCATAATGACGGTTGCTGACATAAAAATAAATAGGCGAGAGTCAGTTTCTGGGTAAGCCGATACTATGATAACAGCATCGCTCCCCCAATAATTGCCGAAGTTGGCCGCTGGTAGTAATGTAGTGCGGATTATAGTACTTCTGTAATTGATCACGGCGTGACACCAATTAGCTATTGCACGTCGAGATATGATGAGGAAAGTTCGAGAACTTACTCCTGTAATCTTGGTATGACCATTGCAGTTATTTTTGGGTATGTTTCCTGCCATTCTAGATATTGTATTACACAAAAGGTATAATGACTATGTTTCCTTTTCATTTTGTCTCAAATAAAATGATTTTCTTTCTTTCTGCTTTCACTATTTTTCATTATTTCTTACTAGCTGCCGCCCGCGACTTCGTCTGCGTGGAAAATTTTTTTGCTATCCCTCGGGAACAATATTTTTTTTCGGGATGAATGGTACCCTATGTCCTTCTCTGTACCCCTGACAACGTGTATGCAAAATTTCATGACGATCGGTTCAGTAGTTGAGACGTGAAGGCGTAACAAACAAACAAACAAACAAACGGACTTTCGCATTTATAATATTAGTAAGGATTTGTCGGACGACAGTTATCAATATTGCAGTTCACATAGACTGCGATCTGGACATTATCCAACAAAATTATTTGCACATATGATGAGGAAAGTTGATTCTCCTTACTGTGACCAATGTGAAAAAATTGATGATTTGCAACACATTTTGATAGATTGTGCCCATTTTGTGAGTAAGAGGCAGCAGTTAATGAGCAATTTAAAACTTAATTGACTAGATATAAGAATGTTCCACAAAAAATTGTCAGAACCAACTTCAATAGCAGCTAAGTTTTTATACTCTGTTTTTAGAGATTAGCCTTATAATATTATAAGTACTATGGGATTGGCATCGTCAATTTATGCCAAAATCCCGAAAACCAATAAAGTGAAAAATATATCAATATCGCCGTTAGATAACCTGTATTTTGAACTAAATTTTTCATGAGAATTTTACATTGTTCATGTAGGTTTGACAGTATTTTTGTAGTCTTTCCGTCACACTTACATTGAAAGATTGTAGACTAAAAATGTTTCATTCATTACAAATAGGTGAACATGTTTATTTGCCAAAAACATAATGAAATAGTAAGTTTGTTTTCCACTCTTCCACCTACACCAAGCGCGGCTACCCAATAGGCTTAGGGCCAAGATTTAGGTGACAAAGTTTATTGCGTCCAGAATATAGTGTCGTCTATTACTCGACCATAAATCACGGATGGGAAAACAATAAGCGTGAAATTGTGGAAACTGCGGACGTCTTGCGGTCATAACTCTTGGGGAGGATAAATAGAAATAAATCTGCACCCCTCACGTGGCAATCTGATTTATATCATTACCGCCAAACAAAAAGGAAGCTCGCTAGATTTTTAATGTTTGTAACTTTTTAGGAGGTACGTATCTCCGTATCTCCGCGCAGTGGATATTAAAACTTTTGTGGATTTCATTAGACTTAAGTATAAGTAATCGCGACTTCACCGGCGTGAAAAGGTTATTTGCTATCACTCGGGAACAACACTTCTTTTCAGAATGAATTTTTTTTCCCTATGACTTCTCTGTACCTCTTATAACATGTATGCAAAATTTAATGATGACCGGTTGAGTAGTTAAGACGTAAGGGCAAACAAACAAACAAACTGACTTCTTCTTCTTCTTATCAATCAATTACAAACAAACTAACTTTCGCATTTATAATCTTAGTAAGGATTTTTTCTTGCTATCTAAATAAAAAATATCCCAATATTATATTTCCCAAGAAATGTTGGTTTCGTTTGATATAGGAATTGGATTCGTTTTCAGTGTTGTCATGAAGAAATAATATTCTTATAGTTGCATGATAGTTTCTCATTATTGTACTGATTTGCTTCTTAATTCACTACTTCAATTTTTTTTTTCGCCAGTCTCTCAATGGTTTTTATATATTAATAGTTATATTATATTAATTTATTCTGACTTCTTTATGTCTTTGACGCGTGTTTACTAAATGTACCTTGTGAGGACGCCGGTGACGTCACAGGTCTGGCGACCTCGGGTACAGTGAGGAGATGAATTAAATCAAGTGAGCACTACTAAATGTACCTCTACAAGACACAGCGTCTCGGCCCACTTCGGGTATATTTAGTAGTAACAATATGAAACAAAAGCACTACTAAATATACCCGATTTCGATCACAACAACTCTTGCTTGCGGCAAAAATCAGGTTTCAATTCAAATAAATTTCTACTCATATTGGAATAGGATTTTTGATGAGTCTTCCCATTGCTCCTTATAATGATGGCTATACGAGACCTGAAACATTCAAATAATATCTTCATACTTGTGCTGATGCATTGTGCATGAACAGCAACAAAAACTTACAACTCTGAAGAATTCCGAACTATTTTAAATGATTTATAAAGAATTACACGAATTACAGAATCAAATGATCAATATACAGGAATTAAACGATTACGTAAACATTAATTTCAATGTGCCTAAACCACAATAATTTTAATTACTAACTTACTAATGAATGTGTTTGGGATAGCCAGTTGGTATATATGGAACAGTCCACTGCAGAACCCTATACTGCGCGTGGCCCGACACGCACTTGTTGTTAATAAACACTCCAATGTCTGATTTATTTGGCTTTTAATTTTAATATTAGGTCGTTATATTATTTTTGGTATGTATTCCATTATTTTATCATTACGATGTATATTTAGTATTTCAAAAATTATGATAGCATCGTCTAACTAAAGTTTAAACGATGCTCTAAACTTTACTCGATCAAAACCCCATGGGGCGCCACCATAAGGTGTACATTCTGTAGACACGCAAATCAGTCAGTTGGCACTCTGTACAGATATATTTAGTAGTAAGTAAAAACTAAAAAGTTAGCTCCTAACCCGATTACGACACCCCAAATCGGGTATGTTTAGTAGTCAGGTTTTATTTTAAGTCTACTCCTAACTATACCCGATCAAAACCCTACGAAGAGGTGCCGACACAAGGTAAAGACGCGTCTTGGACTTTTTGTGAATGATGTTCATGTGGAACGTAATTAATTCTTTATTATGATTGCATAAATTTTAAGCTTATTTTGACACTAGCCTTGTGAAAAATAGGGCGGAGCTTGCGATATGGTGCGGATCTAAATTAAATTGGAATTGGATTGAAAATTTTTAAGGACCTTGGTATGGAAGATGTTTTTATTTTCGAATCATTAGTTTTAATTTGTATAATTTATTAGTTACTTAAAAAGATTTTTCGAGTTTGGATTAAGTACCAATTTTTAACCGACTTTAAAAAAGAGGAGGTTCTCAATTCGATTGTATGTTTTTTTATCGTTGTTCGCGCATATCTTCGTCATTTATGGATAGATTTTAATGATTTTTTTTGTTTGGTTGAATTTTCTTTCGAAATGGTCCCATTTATTTTTTTTTCAGATCGGTTCAGTAGTTTTCAAGTAATGCTGAAAATACCATGATTATGCATTAACTATCTTGACGACATTTTTATCGTTGTTCGCGCATATCTTCGTTATTTATGGACCGATTTTGATAATTCTTTGTTTGATAAAATTTATCTGCAAAATGGTCCCGTTTAATTTTTTTCAGATCGGTTCAGTAGTTTTCAAGTAATCCTGAAAATACTATGATTTTGCATTAATTACCTTGATGACTTTGTTATTTATGAACCGAATTAGCTGATTTTTTTGTTGGAAAAGGGATACCTTAACTGTAGTTCTTTTAATTTCATTGACATTAAACCTTGGACCTCGAAGATATCCAAGGGAACTCCTCAAACTCAAATAGGATATGTATAGTGATTGAAATATTGGTAGGCTTATGAAAATCCAAAACAAAAGCGAGCTATGGTCTCTTTGCTACGTACGTTCTGGACTAGACTTGGACTAAGAAGGCACAACAACGGAACTCCTTCGGAAATTGAGTAATGGGCATTTTGAAAACATATAAAGTTATAGAATATTACACGCTTACATACCACAAAAAAGTTGAAAATAAAAAATCTTTTTAAAAAAAAAAGAAAAGCCGCCTGCAAAAACCTAAAATTAAAAAACGTGTTAAAAAAAACAGTTTCAAAATTAAAATGCACTATAAAGCAATAAATAATATTCAAATCACCAATACGCATATTAATTTTAATAAAAAACGTCTAATGAAGTCGGGTGGGGCTTTTAGTATTAAAAAAAGTTGTACTCCAGCTTCTCCTTTTTGAAGGAGGTTTTTCTTTTTTCTAAAAGCTTTTTTATTTTCAACTTTTTTTATTCTTAAAAGGCCTATTACATTTTTGTAAAAAAAGACGATTTTGATGAATTTTAGCGATACAACCTAGAGAAACCTTTGGGTCTACTAAATAAACAGTAAAAAGTAACTAAATAAACAAAAAATAAAATTATGACTAACAGGAAAGTTATGGGGTTATCACTCATTCAGAGTCGACTTTGAACATTTATATAGAAAAACCGGCCAAGTGCGAGTCGGACTCGCGCACGAAGGATTCCGTATCAAAAAACGGCAAAAAATTACGTTTGTTGTATGGGAGCCCCCCTTAAATATTAAATGTATTCTGTTTTTAGTATCTGTTGTTGTAGCGGCAACAAAAATACATCATCTGTGAAAATTTCAACTGTCTACCTGTTGTCGTTATTAATATCGAGCAAAAAACGGCAAAAAATCACGTTTGTTGTAAGGGAGCCCCCCTTAAATATTAACTTTATTCTGTTTTTAGTATTTGTTGTTATAGCGGCAACAAAAATACAGCATCTGTGAAAATTTCAACTTTCTAGCTATCACGGTTCATGAGATACAGCCTGGTGACAGACAGACAGACAGACAGACAGACAGACAGACGGACAGCGGAGTCTTAGTAATAGGGTCCCGTTTTTACCCTTTGGGTACGGAACCCTAAAAACAAACAATTACAAACAATTAAAAGTATGAAATTTGTTTTTTTTGTGAAGTAAAATGACAGTTAATTCTGAGCGTTTTTAGTAGTTTTATGATTTTTGATTAGGTTTTTTGCATATCCCATACATATGTATTTCAAAATTCCGAGGCTGCTACGAACTATCCGATCTGACTATACAAGGTCATTTTATATTCTCCATCCAAATGTTTAAGATGTGTTCAGTCCATGAAACTGAACAACATTCTCTAAGGAACACATGGCCAAATAAGTAAAAAATAAAACCGGTCAAGAGCGAGTCGGACTCGCGCACCGAGAGTTCCGTACAATCATAAATATATTTGGATATGTTACTTTAGTACCTACAATCTTTAAAAAAGTAGGATAAACGGCAGACTGGTGGAAGGGCGAACAGGCGGACAGTTAATTTACAAATCTTAACCACAGCTGCTTATAGTGACTGAAAAACGTTTCAGCCACTCCACATTGCAAACTGTTTATATTACTAAGTAGGAACTTATTCTTCGTTTATTCGTACGGCAAATAGTAGGTAATTATATTAGAACCAGTCACCAATTATTATTGTAGTAGGTTGCACCATCTCTTGACCGATAGTGGAACTATTTTTTTCTTTCTTAGGTCAGCATTCTTAGGTCAGCGCCATCTGTTGACTGGTAGTGAAACTAAAGAATTTTTGTTAGTTTTTTTATTATTAATTTCTAAAAAAGTGTGTTATATTGAGACATCGTTTTATTTGTCCTGTAATTTTTACATAAACTTCTATCACATAGAATTATTTCAGATTTTTCTCTTTGAAAACTTCGGAGATAAGGGGGGGAACGGTATTTTTTTACATTTTTCATCATAAGTCGAAAACTATGCGGCCTAAGAAAAAAGAAAAAAATGTTTTAAAATGTGAAAACAGCGCTCTTTCATATGATACCCCACATACCCTAGTCACCTCACTTAAAATTTTTAAGACCCTTTTGCAGTCCCTGTTGTAAAAAAAAATATATTTGTTTCTTATTTGCAAAATAGTTGGGCAAATGTCATCTTTAACTTTTCCAAATTTCAAGTTGATACCATTAGTAGTTCTTGAGATATCCAGCTGTGACAGACAGACAGACAGACTGAGTCACACCATAAGGGTTCCTTTTTTACCATTTTGGTACGGAACCCTAAAAATGACTATCCATACAAATCAATGAGATCACGTGATCAATTTATTATGGCCAAAATTTTGTAGCTAAATTAGACACATGTTTTTAGAGAAAGTTGTTTAGTTTCATGGACTGGATACATCCTTGTTTGGATGGTAAGTTCAGAATGACCCGATATAAGAGATAACATTCTATTTTTTTTTCATTTGTTTAAAACAGTAGTTCAATACAGCAGTTCAAAAAGTGTCTTCGCGCATTTTATGAAAATCTTTCTTTGCTTCGGTTTTTCGGTCTTTGATTGGGTTTAATTAAAAAGTAATGCAAAATTTGCAAGCGAGGCCACTACGAACTATACCAATTATTCTGCATTATTAGTCAAAATTGTCAATATATATTTTGTTTCTGAGATTTAGAACGCCAAAATTTGCCATTTTACGCAAAAATCACATACGAGATGTAATATTATGGCTCTTAAGTTAGGTAGCCTTATTTTAAGACGTGGGCTAAAAATTTAAGTTTGTGTTGGATATTACCCTGCAAACCACCAATCGTGATTTGGCTCACGTGGTGGGTTGTGGCACATCCTCCTTATCTAGCCATAAGGAAGGCCTGTGCCCCAGCAGTGGGTACATTAAAACGACCAATGGATGCTTCCCCTACAAGCGGTGCATTTCCATCCATAGTTATAAAATAGTTATGCAACCATGAATTTAGTAATGTTATCCTTACTAATCCTTACTTATATTATAAATGCGAAAGTCCGTTTGTTTGTTTAGCCTTCACGTCCTAACTACTGAACCGATCATCATGAAATTTTGCATACACGTTGTCAGGGGTATAGAGAAGGACATAGGATACCTTTCATCCCGAAAAAAGTATTGTTCCCGAGGGATAGTAAAAAACATTTCAACGTATGTACGGATATTCATTAACTGACATGCTATAATCTGCCCCCCTAGCATGGCCACCGAAACACGACATATATCGCGTGATATAGCGTTTTGTCGACACTCAACTGTCAAAATCCATTGTCTTTTGATAGTTAAACGTGATTAATCGCTACAATCGATCATATATCATATCGCATTTCGGTGGTCATTCTAGGGAGGCTGAACTGAAAGACAATAGTTACTATAAATAAATTTGTATTTATAGGTAATTCAAAAGGATTTTTTTGTTTCCAAGAAAGAATAAAAATCCCTTTGTGTTCAGACAAATCTAAGCTGAAAGCGTGGCTGACTTTTCCTTGCGCTGCGCCCGCGATGATGCCTCGTTGACGTGGAAATTATCCGCACACGATTTTTCCGCCTAGATTTGTACCCTTTAGGCTGCAAACGCACCGTCAGGCGCCTAGATTGGTGCCTACATATAATATACAGGTTACTTGGTGACCGCACTGGGGCCGTACCGGCTAACGCATCGAACTTCGGAGGGTCTGCCGGGAATCAACTTAAAGATAAATCAAGTGAGGAATTTCGTATTGTACTATTTGCCGAAGTTATTTGGAAGATATCGATGTTCGCGTGACATCATGAATTGGGGTTCGCCATTTTGACCTGCTTGGGGCTCGATTTATCTGTTTTAATTTGAAGCCCGGCAGATTTCCCGAAGTTCGAAGCGTTAGCCGGTACGGCCCCTGGTAGGTGGGACACTAGGATAGTCGCCTTGGTCTCATAGTCTTTGATTGTATTGTAAGCCACGCGCCTACGATACATTCTAGGTGACTACCTAGAATGTATCGTAGGCGCGTGGCTTACAGCCTGGATGTATCGAGGCACCTAGCATGCAGTGCAGCCAACTGCGAACATTCGTGAATATTCGTTTTATTTGGTGACATAATCTAGGCTCTAGAGTCTAGAGCCTAGATTATGTCACCAAATAAAGTGTCTAGAGTCTAGACACTAGTAGGCACCTGTAGGTGCGTAGGCGGCCTAAAGGATCTTTTCCCGTCTTTAATTAAATATATTTTCATGAACCCTATCCTTGTTCAGGCTAAGTATCCCGTCCTAAACGGCAGTAACGTGCTACTATGTCCGCAGCTCCAGACCGGGCAGGCCTCCCAAGCGCGCCTCCGGCGTTGGGCTGTCACTCGCCGCCACGCAGTTCCCCGGACACCCGTTCAAGAAACACCGCCTCGAGAACGGCGAGTACTCGCCTTACGAGAACGGACATATGAGCGGTGAGTTTTTACTTCTTCTACGTAAATAACAGTACTGGGGGTCAAGTCTGCTAATGTTAACGTCAAAATCGTGTTTCAATGGTGTTTGGATGGATGTGCTTTTTGACACAGTAAATCTAGTTTCTGAAACCCAAAATCGAGACAAAATAGCATTACCCTTCAAACACTATTGAATCACGATTTTGACGTTAACATTAGTAGACTTGACCCCCAGGGTGTCAGGCCACCTTTGATCAAGAATACCTTTATGATTAAATCGCCTCTGTGGTCTAGTGGTTCGCTCACCCGTGTAAGACGCAGGGGTCTCAGGTTCGATTCCCAGGGGGGGTACTTTGGGGTAATTTGTACTCAGTTTGGTTGGTGGTAGGGCTTATACCAAGTCCGCCTGGCTAGCTACCACCATCTTACCTAAGTCTGACGCCATAACTACAATTTAAAGAGATTAAAAGATGTTGTGTTCCGGCAGTTAGAGCTAAGATAGACAGTTCCTCAGTGATGAGGATTCCCGATGTAGTGCGCTTCCACATCAGGTGAGGTGAAGGTCAAGCACTATCTCATTGTGCATTAAAAAAAACCTGGATCGAAGCAGGCCACTGAAAACCACAAAAATAAAAGGTTTAAACTTGCCTAGGGATGGTACTATGCAATATGCAGTCACATACGGTGTATTTTGGTTTCTGGATTTTCAAGCTGAAATACTATTTTGTCTACCGCTGGCTAAGGTTATAAATTCCACTAGTTATTCTTTGACTGGTAGCTAATAGAAAGATATACAATCAAAAATAATTATATCTTATAACAACCTACTTCATCTTTCACTCATCATGAGTCAGATGAATCGGGGAAATTCGGTTTCGGAACAAAACATGTGTATAATTCTCAGAACAATAAACTTATACCTAAATAGAAGTTTCGTGTTGCAACTCTCTAATTAACAGATGGTGCTAATGAGGTAAATTAATTTCTTACAATCAATTTGCTTAGAAAATGCAAGCGTTTTTACCCAAATAATCGAGCGTTCCGTACATAAATTATTACACAAAATTCAAATTAACAATGTCTTGTAATAAAACAAATAAGAAGATTGTGATATTTCTGTTTTGTCGAGATTCCATATCATAACTTATGCACCTAATACGTGATTTATTTTCGTCACAACATGAAAATTATATTTGATAGAATCCTAACTAATTGTTATTAGAAACCGTCGCGTGTATCTACAAAATATTTCATTTTGCTACGCTTTGGTGTCTAGGGAGTAAATCAGAGTTTCCATTTACATTTTAAATCCCATATAATCTGTTATAAATTATGAATCGCTGCATTCTAAGTCTGTGTGTTTTACACGAACGTTAATCGTTTTTGTAATGAACACAGCCGTATCCGTGACATGTGATAATATCAAAATCTGGTTTACGCGCGCCCCAGATAAGTCCCGGATATGAACTCAGAACCCGGGCGGTGCTCATTTCATATACAAATTACACAACTACAAAATTATCCTGGCACAAACGGAGAAAAGGGAATAAAGTGATTAAATAGAGCTCAGCACAAGACGGCTAGCAATCAATCATTTTTGTCGCTTACGGCTTTGTTGATTCTGTTGTCTTTTGTCTCTTTTGGTCGGGGACGTTTTATTTAGCTGTCCTGCTCCAGCACGAAGTGTCGTGCCAGACAAGGGAGCAATTACATTCGTGATGTTGCATAAGCGGTACTTGCTTATCGCGCTCTACCGCATTCGACTTGAGCATAGTTGGGTACTTTTTCCCTAAATTTGCAATTCGAAACGCGCTCATAAGTGAAAAAGGCGAGCTCTGTTTCGCTGTTATTGCATTTTTTATTCGTTTGTTTTACTTTACATTGTTTTGAATTAGAAATAACGTGCGGAATAATAATTGTGTTACTCCTGACGGACGAACGAACAGAATTTAGACAGGGGCAAATTCGAGTTAAAATCTTTTGGTATAAAATCACAATTACTTAGTTAACTTCTGAAAAAACGTTTGCTGCTCTTAGTGAAATAAAAACTGCCTGAAAAACTAATTTCATTGATTCTGATTAGAATCCTGGCAGAGAGTAAAATGGTCTCGAATAATTTTCCGTTAAATAGATTGTCCTGCACTTAGTAATTGATTAAAAACCAAAATTAATTTATGTACTTAGAGATAGTACATTCTGTGCATAATTATTTTAAGTAAAAGAAACTTTGTTTAAAATGTGCCTTAAAATTGACATAGAGAACCCCAAAGTAGAACGATCGAATATCTCAGTTTAGGATCATCGGAAACGGGTGATTCTCATTATATTCTTGTCATTAGCTGTCTCGCGGGTGAGCATTCATCGTTATTGTATTATAACGTCTGCTTAGTTGGTTTTAATTATTTTACAATTAGTCGGAAGATGGATGGGCGTAGGGGATTGTTTTGAGATTTGAAGCTTTAGATCAATCTTAGATGCGGCTTAGATAAATTTGATCCGTTGTTGAAATCTTCTCAGAAAAAACTTTAACAGTACTGTTTTAAAGGTGAAACATTCATATTTTTATGAGTAGAACCTACTATTGTATATATTTCTGCTAGCTAATTTGCCGATTGCCTGAAGTTATGTCAAACGATTCTTAAAAAGAATCAAAGCGACATACATATAAGAACTTATTTGTAAAACAAAATACAAAGTTTTGTACTGAAACAGATTCATTACGGCAATTCTAATTAAATTTCTGCATGTATCAAGTTGCTTGTATCTGTACGGGCTCCGGAGTTAAGCCAATATTATTTTGACGAGTCGTTGACAGTGGTTTACAGTTGACGTAACGCTCGCACACAGACACCGGTGATACTAATCTAAACGTCACACAAAGGAAATGTGATGTGTGAGTGAGGGGGTGGCCCATTTTCACCCCGTGAAATAATAGGATACGAAAACATCGGAGGCAGAATATAATCCTCCTACGAAGGTTGAACGGAATGGAAATAGGAATATGAAATGCGTTAAAGGGACGTGTCGGCCCACGTGCGCTGAAAGGGTTACCGATGTTTATCTTTGGCGGTAAATCAAAATCGATGCTCATTCCGCGTGGCGCCTTATTCGTGAATAGATCTTTGTGGAAGGTAATGAGCTTTTTTGTTAGGTAAATCGGTATGTTAGTTTGATATCCTATTAGATGTGTTCATCTATTGTATTTGATGTGAAATTGTTTTGATAAAAGGGTGTTTAGTATGAAGAAATATAAGGTGCTGGTCAACTTAAGCTCTTTCTATTTCTTGTTTTAAGTCTTTAGTTTTTTTACGTATGTTTCCACCAATATTCTTGTCTTTAAATCACACTGAGTACTTAAATAGCTACCACGCCGTCTTCTAACGCTACAATGTACGTTTGGCAACCCTAATGTCGGGAGAAAGGCATGAAAATGACGTGTTGATAATAATTAAAGGTTTCGTAGTGTCGCGGGCTCGAGGGGGATAATGTACGGCATTATAACATTACTCGCATAAAGCTCTACATTCTGATTGAATTCTGCAACTGAAATTAAGTAAGGATTTGCCTGTTTATGTTAGGGGCGGATCTGTCAATTATGCCTTAGCATATCCGCTCTTGTTCGTACTGTTGTTGCGGTTGTAACCTCTTTGTAAGAAATAGGGGGTTATGCGTTACTCATTTGATATTCTATACTAATGTAGTTTCAACGTTTCTTGGCAATGAATTTAAAAAAGCGATATAAATAGAACATGTTGGGGTTTAAGTATGAAATTTCCGTTTTGTATGAAGAATTTTAAAGAATTTTCATTTTACTAACATTGTCTTAATTTATTTAACAACTATGAACACCAATGTTTTAAAATTTTTATGTACAAATGTTTAAACACTCAGGTAACTAATGCCACATGTGTTAAGTGAAAAAATAAGTATCGGCTAAGCTACAATGATATAAGTGTTCATTTCTGCTAACGAAAAAAGGAGTCTCTTTTAAGATATGTTTTTAACGTTCAGGAAAGAGAATCAGAAATATTTTTATTGCTACTATAGTGGCCTGTCATGATCATAATTCGAAAGAATAAAAAGTAACTGAAGCATCTTTATCTTCCAAGAAGATATGAGAGCCTCTGTGTGTGAGAAAAAAGTCGGCAATTTCATACTTTAAACCCTATTATTTATAGCCCTAACATTAATAGCATAGAATGCAATGAGAGTGAATCTGTAAGCGTTTGATTGTTTTTCAAAGAGCATTTAAGCTAACTAGCCATAAATTAACAAGTTGATGAGTTTCTCAATCACCCTACGGTGCTCGACAACTAAGTGATATGTAACATACTTTAACACTTTTTGCATAAAATAACACTGTTAACCATCTATCACGGTACAAAAACTGAATGATTCTACGCAATCACTGAAACGAAAGTTTAATTGTTTTTTCCTCCAGAGCGGAGTATACGCAAAAACGGTCGATAAACAGTGTTCAAGACAGCAATCATAGTAATTTCTTGCTAGCTCTGGCCGCGTTTACAATTTTAATGGTTAAAACATCAACTAGCAATTGCGGGCAATCAAACAAATTGGCTTACTCTTATAAGGAAATCGCAATAGTAAACGCAGTGGCAACAATTATTAAACGCCGAAGCGGTGCGTAACGGCTCAAAATCTGTTTTTTACTTTGTGGCATGCTACTGTGCGTTTAAGTGCGGAATTAACGCGGCACGGACGTGAACACGAGAACTACTTTTCCATCTGACGTTTTGTTAACTGTGTATCATAAACATATTGCTAGTAAATTAGAGAACTGGGAAGACTTTTACACCAAATGAACTTGTCCGATTGAATGAGATGAATGAACTACCTGCTTTATTGTTTTGAGTCCTAATAATAGGACATCAGACGAAAAAAATAAGGGTTTTTTTTATCGTTTATAGGTAGGTGAGACCACTACATACCTATAAACGATAAAAAACTTTTTTTTAAGATAATTATTTTAATAGAAAAAATACTAGAAAAATTTCGACTCACCCGTAGCAGCTCAGACGGGACTGTAAATAATTATCTTAATATAAAAATAGCATTGTGAATGCATATAATCTAAGAAATTTAAAAATATTTTTTTTAAGTTCATATTTTACAGTTGATGGGAAAAAATAAAATTAAACATTCAATCAAATAAATAAACATTTACATCTTTCCGACAGCATTACATAATGTAACTAAACGCTTGTAAATATTCAATATTTACCCTAAGGGTCTAATATAGTAAGATAACAGACAATGGTCAAGTCATAATTCCTAAGGACGAAAGAAGCTAAAACGCAATTAAATAAATGCAACCATCCCACCTGCCCATACTTGTGTTGAATGACAATCGATTAGAGGTTACGATAAATATGAGATATCGATTTATCAATTAGAAGAATCGCTTTGCCGTTAAATTACCGATACAGTTTCTTGCAAATAAAACCTGCATTTTTTTTAACATATCCATAGTGATTATTTTTGAAAAGCGATTTGCATAAATGTTTACTAGGCAGTGATTTCAACTTTTTAACTTCAGCTTTTTAACCAAATTCTGCTTGTTAAATAATTTCAATGTATAGTACTTAGGTGACTATGCAACCTTTGCAATGTTCCGCTAATGAGTTTGTCAAATGTTAAAAATTACATTATGCTGTATTCCGACTGCAATGGCGGAAATGTTATTGATTTCAACTGACATAAAAAATACTTCCAGATTTTTAGCCAAACTCTACTAGTTTAATAATTTCTATGTATAGTAGTTAGGTGACAAAGCAATCTTTGCAATGTTTCGCTAATGAGTTTGTAAAATGTTAAAAATTACATTAAGTATGTTGTTTTCCAACTGTCCATGCACTTTAAAACGTAATTTTGAATTTAAAATAACAAAGAAGATAAACCTTATCACTATAGAGGCAATTATGGTACACTCCATTATGTTGGCATAAAAAATTACTACTATCAATTTTTGCGAGAATAAAAGTACCTACTCTGTCAGCAATAAAAATGGAGACAAATTGTTGTTTGAAACAGTCACTTAATAAGAACTTCTGTTTCCACGGTAATATTATTAAGTAAAACAGCAGTAAGTATGATCGAATTTTTTGTATAGAGCTTATAAACTTCTTGTCTGTCATAATTTCCATACTCACATTAACTTTGAAATTTTATTCTAATTCCCATCATTTTGTGTAGCGAATGGCGTGCACGACGATATACTTAGTGGTGGTTTTATTTTATTCATATGACGGCACTCGCACCTTTGCCCATCAAACAGCATTCATTTCCTTTTTATACACATAATTATTATAGATACACAGTAGTTTCTCCAAATAAGGCCACGTATAGAGAAATTCTTGAAATATTTCTTATTAAATGACATAATGTTAAAGAGGCGGCAGCTTTATCTTACTTATTCAATTAAAGGGCATGAGCATGATTCTATTGAAATTCTGATATAAAAGTAATTATCACGTTAATGAAGGTCAAACTGGAATTTACAATGTAACGTAAAAACAATCGAACATCAAAACAACCAACTTCAAAAAGTAAGTAAATACTAATAAATCATTAAGTTGAAAATGCTACATGATAGTTCTCCCGTCATGATGATAGCGCTATGCAAGATGTCAGCAACCTTCAGTGCGTGTACACTTTTGATTTATCAGCCATTTATCGACAAGCTGATTCGATATCCCTCGAGGCATTTATTACAGAATCGAATATTCGAACGTCGACTCAAAGTAAAATTACACGTTGCTTCTTTCCGTAACTTGGTTCGTTAGTTATCAAACCGAGGACAAGTAATAACTCCCATTATACCATCGAATGAAAAACTTAACTGGACAATGATTAATTTAATAATTAAAAACGTAGTTGAAACCCTCCTTTTATTGGTGATATTTTAAATTACAGCATTTACGCTATCATGCAGTATGTTTTGATGACAATAATGTCAATTCTTATAATGAGGTGATATGGATAAACTTTAAAAAATGCATTGCAATCGGTTTTAATTTTATCTTCTACAGAATGGCGATATTTTATACACAAATTGTTAATAGATATTGCTTTCATTTTGTAAATGTATGGATGCTAACATGAATCTTCTTCAATAGTAGCAGCTGTTTGTTAAAACCACCGACATAATCTCTTCTTTGTGAAATAAGCAGTTATTATTAATAAAAATATGCTTTAATATTACTGTAACCTGGGTAGCTAACAATAGCCACACACTATTGTGTATTTTTACGGATGACTTGATTTTTATTGTGAGTGCTCTACATTTAAAATATCTCTTTTGAGCACAGAAATAAGTATCAATGATTCTATTGTTGCCAGAGAATTTTTTAGATTGATTACTTTTTTGTGTTTCTATAAGTAACATACATGTATGATCGAAAAAAAAATCCTACTTGAAGTTGTATTTGGTTAAATTGTGGTGCAAATATGTTTTTTTATTATCTACTACTTTCACCTGATCTGATGTAAAATTACGATAAGGCCGAAGGTGAACTCAAAGCGCGCAGTAGCGTTCATTACCCGGTATCCTCAACCACCGAAGACAGAAATAAATGACATGTATGACACTTATTTTGCCACATATATTTATCAGGGATAAACCGTATCCCGGTCAATTTACGAGTAATTAAGCCTGACCCTCTTTCGGGGGGACTTTTATTTGCCGGTCGAAATAGACCGGGCTCGCTAAACTGGTATCCTATTGGCTTGAATGGCGTAAAGATCTTGATTAATGCCCGTTTGCTTTCTTGCTCTTTATTGCATAAATGTCTTTGGTTATTATCACTTTTAATGGCAACATTTCGTTGTCCGAAGCTATCATTTAATTAAGCTCGTAGAGATTGTGCGCAAACTACAAATTAAAAATATTTATATTTCTTATTAAAATAAATAAACAAATTAACTGGTATGAAATCGTTGTATAAAATGATTAACAAGTAGAATAGTACTTATAAGTAAAATAATAAGTCATCAGCTTCTTTCTTAATAATTCACCTATTATAGATTTTTCTAAAGATCGACTTGTTAAGTTTAACGAACTTTATTCCACTTTATCTGTACCTATATCTGTACAGTTGTATGTGAGTGAGGACTATAACTTCTTAAATTGTGTTCCTAAGTAGGGGTGGGGATTAGCGTGTGCCACGGCAAATATTTTATTACAGTCCAAATCTCCAGCCCTCAAGGTTTTATTGTTCATAAGGCTCGTCCGAGCCAAATGAAAGAGTTTATGGCGAAGACGTAAGTCGTCGGTGTTGCCACTATGGGGGATCTTTGGCGGGAAACGCTGATTCATCTTAAAATGATAAGAAAAAAATCGTTTAAATATTATGAAACTGTTAACCAAATAGTTATGAAAAAAATGCTAGCATTTAAAAAAAAATGTTTATAATATTTTACGTGACAATATGTGAAGTATACGTGTTAATACGGATTGTGAGAACATAAAAGTTACGACTGACAGGCTTGTTACTGTAATACTTTTATCTGGCAACACTGCTCGTTCTGTTGACTCAAGTTATTGACCGTACTTTGTCGACGATTGTGTATTACTGTTATTGATTGTAGTCGGCGCGTGACTTGTGTTGGCGATTGTATCTCGTCTATTTAGTGTTGTGTTTGCAGGGCAGTAGGGAATCAGAAACAGACATCATCGCACAAGGCCAATTTCTCGGCCATGTTTGTTCTTATTGTTGATTTGCTTTGATGACCTGTTCTTTTAGAAAGAGTATGTTTTGTCAAGTATTTGACTGTATTTTATAGGATTCCTATATGTGGGGGGTAAACGGCTTTGGAAAATCTATCTGTTATTCAATTGTTTATATTTGACTGTAAATTCTCCTACAAGCAAATAAAAACAGAAATAAATTCAAAGCATCAATTTATCAGTGCCATAAATAAATTAGTAATGACAATGTTACAAGACGTAAAGACACAAAAATAGTATAAGATTTTGGAAACATAAACAAAAAATTAAAAACCCGCCTGCTAAAAAAGACAAGTCAACTGAAAAGATGGAAACAAGATTAAATATTAAAGGCAACATTATAACATGCAGTCGGAGGCATGCATAAAGAAAGTGACATTATGAATGATTTGAGTTATATGCCTCCGACTGCATGTTATAATGTTGCCTTTAATATTTAATCTTGTTTCCATCTTTTCAGTTGACTTGTCTTTTTTAGCAGGCAGGTTTTTAATTTTTTTAAATTTATTTTTTATTTATTTCTTTTTAGTTATTATTTATATGATATACCTTTTTGAAATCCTTATAATAAGCCCTTTAATTTGACACCCATATTGCAGAATACTAAAAAAAAAAAAATTTTCGCTACGTATAATAGCACCGTACAGCCGCCATGTCACAGAATACATAATAGTACAAGTACAGAAGATCCACTCCTCAAAGTCATTTAAATAAATAGCGACTCTATCCTTGACACAATAAAGTGCAATTCAGGTCGCACACCGCTCCCTTAGCTACAGTTATATTCACCTAGAAGTTACCTCTCTTTCTATCGCGTAGCTCTTATCTCTTCTAACGACTTCAGGGTTTCTTCTTTTAAATAATAATGAAATAATAGCTTACAATACTTTATTACAAGTTATGTGTTTGTGAAATAAAATGTGTACTTAAATACGTTTCAAAGAACCCTAGGCTAGATACAGTCAACGCCACATCAGACTATACATACTAATTTGAGGCAATTTGCTTTCTTACGAAATCAAATTGTTACGAATCAAATTTATTTCGAAAGTAGAAAAGTAAGTACCTACTTAAATAAGACGTAAGTAGGTACCTAAGAATAAACGAATACTACTAACTCGTGATATGTCGTTTGGAACTTTTGAAAGTGTGAAAAACGTGAAGTCCGGATCCTTTTTATTACTATTAAGGCAGCCCATTGCGATGCAATATGCCTTCATTTTGGTTAAATATCATAAATGTACGAACAAACGCGACAATACGCAAATGAGGTGCGTGAGTGAGTATCGAAATCGAATTGCTAACGTGTGTCCCAGTCCCAGCCGGCACGCGGTAGCCCTCTGAAATTAGTCCGTCCGGACGGACCCGCCGGCTACTTGTAGCTTCGTACCTAAAGCGCGGAGTGCGCCTAGCCTGGCCATGTTGGGTTTTTTATAACGCCACCTTCTTAAGAACACTTGGGCTGACGAGACAAATCTAACGATATGTTAATCATGGAAATCCGTTCAGCCGTTTGAAAGATATGAGGTAATAAAGAATATTACATACAAACTTAGGTACAAGATACGCGCGAAAAACATAACCCTCTTGCAGTCGGGTAAAAACAATAATGTTATCAGAACAGTTGAAAATTATGAATGTTTTATTAATAAATAAGCACAGGCCAGTGAATATTTGCCATAAACACGCCACTCTTAAGGTATCCGAGAGCGACAACTTCAAAGCGATTTATTCTCAAAACTGCGGGCCGTTATTTTCGCCAATCGTATATGCCATTGGTACACTGACCATACAATTATGTATTTATTGTAAACGCTACGATTGCCGGCCGGCAGTAATTTGCTTTTAATTCGCCCTCTTTTGTATCATTTTCGAGTTTCTTCGTTTTGCTGAGTTTTGGAGATTTGCTGGGTTACATAGAATGTTGCCAAGGATACTTGTGTAATTTTTCTTCCAACTTTATTACAGTGTTTTATTCTTGACTATGTTGTATAAATTGATTTAATTTAATAATAAGTGACAAAGTCGTTTTCCTTTGACAGCAAACTGTCATTACAATTTGATAAATATATTATCGTTATTTATTATCGCTGTCAAGGACTTTAGACGTGTTTTCTATAATTTATATTAGTTGTGATATACAGGCTATTAAGGTTATGGTAAAGTTCTCCAGTTAAACCTTAGTTGTTATAAAGTCTAGCTAGGGTGTTGCATTTACGAGAGTTTTTCCCATTTTTATGACATCAAAAAAACTTTAGTAAAATGTAGCTTCTGATTATTTTTATGAGTCGTGCAAAATGCCCGCTCCATATTCCTTCAGAGATCTGGGGACGACTCGACATTTACGATCACACTAACTTAAGTTGGTTGAAGTTTAAATGTTTTCAATTAATTTATTATAATTATCTGCTGCTACAAAGCAAACACAGAGAGGTTTTTATGTTGTTTTCAGATAGGTACGTACTTTTTGTTACATTATTGCTAGTTGGATATGGCAATTGTTTTATCGTCTTGGATTACTTATATGATTCGCAACTAATTTAAAATGGCTGTCTCGCTTACAATGAATGCTGTATGATGGATACGACAAGGAAAGATACATTGTCAGTCATGGAGCTTGTTCTTTTCGCTTTACGGCCAATCATTTATTCCCAGCTCGTTTCGTCATTTTGCAATCTGCCTGTAATAAAACTCAATGGTTATTATGTCTGTTCCATTATCTTTGTACCTGCGAATGTATCGTCTTTTGTTACAATATAAGTTCCTTCCTCAATTTCGCTACTCCCATTTATAAAAACGACTAAGCAAATAGCTAATCTAACAAACACCTTTTTTTATACAAAGTCCTTTGAGGTTACGATTGTTTCGATCCCAACCTCCTTTAAACACATAAGTGATATAATTGGGGTCCCGATTCTATCGATTCTAATTCGAAATAATGGCCGGTAATTTGCTACGATCATTTGCCGAGGACAGTCGATATTCGATCAATAAATCGATGAAAATCGATATAATGGCGGGTCGAAATCGACGTTTCATTTCTTTAAATGCCTGATCAGTGGATTCGCCTAATAATAGTAATAATGTTAAACGATGAGCATTTTTATCGGTTATGGCACAGCGATTTGTGTAGATGAGAGCTAATTTTGAGTCCTTTTTTGTTTTGGAACATTTGTTCGTATTTTGTTAGGTACCTACTAAACATTTTAGATTATTTTCTGTGGAACCTTTTTTTTAACTATATTCGTTAAAAAGTTTCTATTACACAACTGTATTTCTTCATTGAAGCTACTCGTTGACCACGAACCCAATCAGAAAGGGATAGCGCGCTATGGATCCACCTTGAAGAAAGAGATGGGCTAAAAGGGTTGTTTCAACCGCAGGTTATTACGAGATTTAGCACGTATTTAGTTAATTAGTGAGTGCGGTTGACCGGCGCGGTTGTTGGGCTGTTTTACGTGTATGGGGATTTGTAAATATGCTTTTCGGTTTAGTGACCTAATTGTGGTTTTCGGGTGTGACTTTATAACGAATATCGTTTGATGTCCACCTATACTTGATTCCTACAATCACATCTTTTGAATTAGTTAATATTAGAATTATCTACTTCTGGTGTGAGATTAAAAAAAATGATTTGATATAATATTTTATGATATCATAGGGCAATTCATTCCGATCCCGATGTCGTTGCAATATCGTAGGTAATTAGGGGTGAAAAAAAACCTGTGTATGTAGATGTACTGAGCTTTGATGAGTGTTGTACGTAGTTTAAATTATAAAACAATTCATAATCTGCGTAGGTCATAATCATAACAAAATATATATGGTTAAATGAGTTTCACAACAGAACTATATACATAGTTTATCCATTCACCCATATTTCAGTTTATTTGGGTAGCAAAACTGTATTTTGAATAATTAATAGTTCTCAATAGTACCCGAGTTTGAGTGTTGTATGGTTCAGAAGATAACGGGTTGTTTGTGTAAATAAGGCGCAGACATTAATTCAGGGCCCATTGGTCATATAATGTTTGTTACTCCGTTCTGCCCTTCGAGGGCTTCGAGTATGGGGAAAGCAAACAGTTTTCATTTTAAATGGTTTCGTTCTTTTGTGGAAATAGGAAGAGTGATAAACTGATAAAAGTGGTAACAAACAATTGTTCCTACATTGTCTAGCAGCATCTAAGTATTAGATATAATCAAGATTTTGTTTTCATTATTTCGTCAGCAGTTTGTTACAAACAATGTTTTTCATAATAACGTGTTTCATATGAAAAGGTTTAAAAAAATCGAGTTTTTGGGTGATATGTCGGATGACACACGACTGAGCTGTGGAGTTTTGTTACAAAAAGGGTAAACGAATTTGTTGGAACAAAAAATTTGGAAATTTTGCTGCTTTTTGATATTCTGCGATTTCAATTTACCTACCTGAAAAGCCCGAGCGTCCCAACCACAAATTAAAACGACATTGCATCCATGCCGGTTAATAATTAAAATTTTCCTGTGATACGCCACATACCTGCGCCCTTAATCGCGGAACAAAGCAACACATTATATTTAATATTCAGCAATCCCGAAATCCTCTGTAAAACGGTTCTACAATGGAAAAGGGTGTACTCCTTTAACGGTCGAACCGTTAACTCGCGTTTAATTCGACACCTTGTTAATTGTTTCCGACGCTTGGTCCGTTTGGTGACCTCACGGACCACCCGGCACCTCCAGCCCCCCGGGGGGGTCATTTTAAGAATATTTGCGCAACACCCCTCTCGTGTTTGCTTGGGTTGTTTGTGGTACCCAGAAAACAATAGTCTCGAAATTCATTGCTCATTTTATTATTGTTTGTACACCGTTTTACGGGCGATTCGATTATTGGAACGTGTAATTAAATGATAATACTGGGCATTAATTGGATTTTACCTGAGCGATACCTCTGAGTGCTACGATATTTATCGAAGATTTCCGAAATTGAATTCAGATATTGATTGAGCTTGAACAACGGCCGACTGTCGACTGCGAAAGCTTAACCTACTTTCGGTTTACGTTTGCAAAATCGAAATGATTTTCTTCTAAAGAAATCTTGAATGAAACAACGCATTCTGATAGGAAATCAGTATATTTACTGAACAGGGGCGAGGTTCTATTTTAAGTAAGTGCTGTAATTAAGTGCTGTAACTTTTCTTAAATCTAATAACGATTCCATTTAAAAGCTTGTAAATTCATTGAATTGAAACGATAACCTTGTCTTTCATAGAAGACCTAGGGTATACCACACAAATTATACCTATATTAAAAAAACCGGCAAAGTGCGAGTCGGACTCGCGTACGAAGGGTTCTGTACCAAAAAACGGCAATAAAACACGATTGTTGTAGGGGGTCCCCACCTAAATATTTAATTTATTCTTTTTTTAGTATTTTAACGGCAACAGAAATACATCATCTGTGAAAATTTCAACTGTCTAGCTATCACGGTTCATGAGATATAGCTTGGTGACAGACAGACAGACGGGCAGTGGAGTCTTAGTAATAGGGTCCCGTTTTTACCTTTTGGGTACGGAACCCTAAAAAGTATTCAACAAAAACGTTAAATACCAAGTAAAAGCGAATGTACCTACTGTTGTTCATTCTGTAGTAGAAGTAAAAGAAGTCACCATTTGCCAATAATTTATTTCTCGATATGTGAATAATGTGACTCCAGTCTTCAAATACCTGTTTGCCACTATAGGGTTGTCAAAAAACTTATTTCTGTTTGGAAACCTTAAGTTATTATCAACAGTCATTTTGGTTGCAGAGATGGCCCGACTGGAGAAGTCCCCCCTCCTGGCGAATGGGTACAACGCGCCGCCGACGCACCTGGGCCCCATGGGTTTCATGCACCAGCACGCGCTAATGTCCCCCGGGATGCCGCATCATGGTGTCCCCAGGCCTGACGGCTCCATCATCAAGGGACAGCCCATGCATAACATGGAAGCACTCGCGAGGTAAGCTACCACGTTCCTTATGGTCTGGTCTGACAGCGAGTGGGGGCGTGGGGGCAACGCACATGGGCCCCATGGGTTTCATGCACCAGCACGCATTAATGTCCCCCGGGATGCCGCATTATGGTGTCCCCAGGCCTGAGAGCTCCATCATCAAAGGACAGCCCATGCATAACATGAAGGCACTCGCGAGGTATGTTCAAGCTACCACGTTGCTTAAGGTCTGGTCTAACAGCGAGCGGGGTCGCGGGGGCGCGGGAGCAACGCACATGGGCCCCATGGGGTTCATGCAACAGGAATGTCATCTCTCCTGGAATTCCACATCATGATGTAGGTACCCCGAGGCCCGACGGCTCTATCACCAAGGGATAGCCTATGCATAACAAGGAGACACTCGCGAGGTAAGACGTTCAAACTACCACCTTGCTTATGGTCTAGTCAGACAGCGAGCGCAGGCGCGACGGCAACGCCCGACGCGACACGACGCCACAGACTAGCTAGCATAAACGTCATCGTCACGAAGACGAGACGTCACACACATAGTGGGCGAGATGAAAATGGTATTCAGAGCGACGACGTCGATGGGGCGTTGTGTGACGTCTTCGAAACGCGCGCCAACATCACGTTGCCGCCGTCACACCTGCGCGGCTGTCTGACTAGACCTTTATACGCACGTACCAAGATAGATCTTATAAATTATGTCAATGGACCTTATCAGGATATGTTGTGATGTGATACAAACATCAGCCAAAGTAGCTAATGATTGGTCAAGTTTATAAATGTAAAGCATGAATAAAATCTGAAATACCTTTTTAAAAGTAAGTCGAGTAATCTACGCGTATGAGAAAATGGACATTAGCATAACAACACTAGTGGGATTTCAATTTAAAGTCCAGAAAACATCACTACTTTTGTTGTTGACTGTACCACAGTGACAAGTATAAAAATCTCATTTACATTAAAGCATCATTGGAATTAAGTACATAGTCTTATATAAATAAACCGGTCAAGAGCGAGTCGGACTCGCGCACCGAGGGTTCCGTACCATCATAATTGCACCATCAAACCACACTGCAGAGTAGCATAATAAAATCAGTATTGCAGTTTTAGGTCAGCGCCATCTCTTGACCGATAGTGGAACTGATGTTAACTTTTGAGAAATTTGATAATTTCTAAAAAAGTGTGCTATATTGAGACATCGTTTTATTTTTTCTGTAATCTTTATTTGCAAACTTCGGAGATAAGGGGGGGGGGGGGGGGAATGAAGATATTTATTTTTTTATTTATTTTTTATTTGCAAAATAGTTGGGCAAATGTCATCTTAAACTATTCCAAATTTCAAGTTGATACCATTAGTAGTTATCGAGATATCCAGCTGTGACAGACAGACAGACAGACTGAGTCACACCATAAGGGTTCCTTTTTACCATTTTGGTACGGAACCCTAAAAAGACACCTAACAAGTTAGTAGGGTAAACAAAGATAAATTATTATTACGTATTTTGGTACAAAACAAAGTGTTATTCTGAAGCCGACTGTACTTTTCTGTGATCAGTGACCGTAGTTATTTATGACATCAACAGGAAGGATTTAGGAATATGTTTATCTGATAACGTAAATTGAAGTAAAAAAATATAATAAATCATAAAATTATACAGCAAATGTGTAGTAATTCACGGGTTTTAGGTACAAAATTCTATCAAATTATACGATTAGGTATTAAAATGTAGGTGATACCAAAATTATAAAGAGCATAATTTTCATGTAGGTAAAGAAATTTTTTGGCCAGATAGGCAACTTGGATAGAATCTTTTAATAAAAGAAAATTGCGTTAATTTGTACGACTTTCCAAAAGAAGACTGCACAAATGGTAATCAGAGAAAAATCACACGAAAATGGCATGAAACTAAGATCAACTTTGTTTTATGTAATAATAAAGAAATTATTATTGTCAACGCTAAAACTAATCAAATAATAGAAATACTTAAAACACAGTAAAATTGTCGTAATGATCTGTTCACAAAATGAAACCTCTAAGCAGGTCACAAGTCGCGCAGGTTAAATGTCTAAGTGAGTTAATCTTATTAGAAAAGCACAAACAGTATGAGTGCCCTCACTTCCGTTCGGAAGACCTACAATACTACCCCACTGTCTTACTGCCACTTTAATACCTTGCGTATGGGTTTAGTTACTTAGCCATACCGCCTTTAATAACTTCGTCCCCTCGACGAAAAAAATATTCTTGTCAATAAACAAATGAATAACAAAGAAAAGTGAGAACAGCCCCCTAATACGTAAATCTGTTGCTATTCTCGATTTAAATCGATTGAAACCGCAGTTACATTGCTGCTTTAACAAAGGTAGTTGTTACAGTGGTTCTTACTAAATCAGTAAAGTAACTACGATTTCTGTCAGAGTTGATTGCAACAAAGTTACATAATCAGCCCCCCGGTCCTTTACAGAACTTAAGAAAAGTTTAATAGAAAACAAAGAACTGAAGTAATCGAGAAACAATTTCAACGATCACGCATGAGTTGTTACGACACAAATATAAGTGATTGTTTTTAAAACATAATTAATTTCTTCGACCCCTCGTTCAACCTAACGGAACATTTAATATTGAGTGCTCATAATTATTCCTTTTACATTCAAACCCTTTTTCATTTAAGAACTTTTTGTTTGAGTACCTACTTCATAATCATTGATTGTTAAATTGTTGTCTTATAAAATTTATATTTAAGATAACCGTGTTATTAGTATAAAAACGCGAGATGTTTAGGATTTCTAACTTTTGCTTTTCTATCTTTAGTAACTTATTCTTCTTCTTATTTGGAGCATGCAATAGTTGAAGCTATTTTATTTATTTCATTCATTTTATTTTCTTTGTCTGCAGATCTGGTATTTGGGAGAATTGTAGAGCGGCATACGAGGACATCGTTAAGCATCTCGAAAGGTAAGAATTTGAACTTACCTAAGTGAACGAAACGATAAATAATTGTTCACGTCAACTAACTAATGAAGCTAATACAATGGATTGCCAGAGAAATGAGAGACAGTTAACAGGTTAATAGGGATTTTCGTATATGTTAAATTTATTTTTATTTCTTCTCATGTTGTCTTCTAACTTTGTTGTCTCTTCATTCTAATCCTTCATACATGATTCATTAATTTAATACACAATATGTAAAATACGGCCATTGAAATTGATAGACCCGGCTCAGTTAAGAGACGTAAAAAATAGCTTTAATTTAAACGGAGGCCAGATATCACAGGAGGGAGTGAAATTAGAGGAGACAATTAGATCCGTGGATCGGGTGTATTTTTAACAAATGACCGCTCGCTCGGCTCGCTTGCGGGGTGCGAACAATTCATCAAACTCATTCAGGGGCTAATCTGGATGTGAGGAAAAAGCGGCTCTCATGTAAATTGGGCCGATTCAAGGGCCAATCGTTGGGGGAAAGCGCTTTTCTTTCCGTGTTTAATGGATGGTGATTGATCGGCGGGTACGCTCCAAAAGATACGGTTTTGATTTCGTTTTGAAGAGCCATCTAAATGTTACATTCCAGATTTTTTTCAATAAACGATTCAAATACTTTATTTCTGAGTGACTAATAATTAACAGTTCTGAGTAACATAGTTAATTATAAATAAATAACAACTTTAAATAAATATAATCAGGCAAGAAATAAAAATTCAATGATTATATAGTGATGGCTCTATTGAATTAAAGGCTTTAGAATTTTATAGAGGGTTAAATGCACAGACAGAAGCAGAAACGCTGTAAATCCTCCTATTAAGTGCGCGTCGAAAAATAAAATCGTATCCGTAAAATAAAGGCTCGGCCAGTTTGGGGTAGAATTACAGTCGGACAGCGGGCCTTGTACCGATGTGTCACTGTCAGCCAGCGATCGCTCGCACGGCGCCGGATTAGAGCCGTTTTTAAAGAAATTACCCATAATACCCGAATTCAAACGTAAAAAAGAATCAATAAAAAAACGTGGAGTAAGTTTTTTATTTACTCAATATAATGCTTTCAATTATCTTAGCCATCAACTTTACAATCTTATAGTATTGGTAACTTTACCATAATAATACGAATGTATTACATACTTGCCGTTAATGTAGTTATCAAACATAGCTTTTTATGAACACTAATGTTAATTGGTTTTTGCGCACTTTGTTATTCATTGAGATGTAATCTTTTTAACGGTGACGTTTACTTTGTCACACATTTCGTAATCTCGCTATTAATACCAGGTAACTCAGTTAAATTATATTAATTGTCCTCCTCTGAGTGGCAGGCTTCCTTGCTCTTGCATTATCTTGGTTCGTTTAATTTACGCATGCGCTCAAAACCGGTTCTCAATGCTAAGTCCAATTAATTGACAGGATTATCTCTGATTTAATATAATTTGTACTGTTTGTTTTGTTTTCTCTTTCGCTTCACTAATAACATTTTAAAGTGGCTTAACGTTTTGAGCTGGAAATTTCTTCAGAGCTTATGGTAGTACTTATTTGTTTAGTCTCAATTTCTAGTATAATTTCTTATTAGAATCACGGATTTATAATTGTCTACTTTTCTTAGAGTAAACACAAATAAAACTCCTAAAAGTCATCATTGATATTGCTATCAGTAAATAGTATTGTAGGTAGTATGACCCAAAAACCCAATACAATGAATTCTAAATTGAGTTATCCACCAGAATTGTTATGCAACGCTAAGTACACTTCAGAGTGTCATTTAGGTTCGGACAAATAGTCGGGATCAATGCATTCGTCCGGTTTAATTCCATTTCGGTTGGAATTAGCTGCGATTAATCGGCACGGCGGGTTAAGCCGCGCGGCCGGGTGTGACGGCCGGGCACACATCGCGCTGATGGACGCCGTTATTCATCCCTGCCCCAAGCACGAGATTGCTCTGTCTGTTAAGCTCTTCATGCTACTGTTTTGAATTCAGCTATTGGAGATGCAATAGAGTTGAACAGAGCATTCTGGGCTTTTCGGTATTATTTATTGCTTCCATAGGGAAAAAGAAGATATATATGATGTTACTTTCAATCTTTTCATAATGTACACTAATAAAAGCAAACAAAAGGTTGTGCCTGTGAAAATCTTGGTATATCATATTGATTAAATTATATATCTTCCTGAACACGTAAATCATCAAATCACTAAGATCTCAATTCAATTGACTAACTGTTGTAATAATCCAATCAAATTAGACATTGATCGTTGCATCAAATCAGGTATTTTCGGTTTTTGGATATATTGTTGGTAATGTGGAGACATTGTTAAGTCCAAGTTTTCGACCTAGGAGGACGACAGGGTAATTCTAAAAAAAACCCAAATACCTGGTTTGATGCAACCATTACCCCATTTTCATGTCTAATTTGACTGTAGCATAAGTCAAAGTCAATAAAGATTTGAATAATAATAAAGATTCATGTCGATAGGTAAATGTAAATGAAGAAAAAAATAGTTTGAGCGTTTTACATTGCAAACAAGCAGCAGTACAATTTAATAAACTACTAAATTGTATCGCTGCTGGATAGACTTATTATGTATTTTGTCACTTTTGACTGTTGAAGTTGATTGAAACAGAATTCATAATGATTACAATATATTTTATCAGTGTCATCTAGTAACGCCAACAACCGCGTCGGCAGCATTTGCGTGATTGAATCCTCCACCATTAATTTTAGTGAAGATCAAACGGAGACCGAGGGTGATATTTATCAAGGATATTGCGAATTATTTTAATCAAATCAAATTCCCTTCGTTGTAAACAAATGCTTTTGATTAATGAGACGCGCGACAGAGCCTCGCAGCCGTTGTGATAAAACACCCGAGGAAAAGGCAAAATTAATGGTCATAAAATGAACTCTTGTATCCGAAAGATAAAGATGCTGAATGCTTTGAATCTTAAGTGATTTTTCTTCTTTTCCATTTTGAAAGATGATTCCGACGATCGCGTCTGGTGACGATGTACATTTATTTCGGGGAGGAATTAGCTGAAGTAATTTCGTGTGATTAGTGCGTAACTTTTAGCCGCCTGCGAGAGATATTTAGATTGTCATGGTGCGGAATCATTAATAATAACGAGTTTTGATTTTCAGTCAGCTAATATGCATAGGGCGAAGGGAGCGAGTCACGCAGGCTACCCCAGATGCCTTCGTTTGTCACCGATGTGGTACTTCAGGAATTTTATCTAGCCCTGTGATGTTGCGTTTTGTTTGTGCAACTATCTAGTTAGTTTGGTTAGCGGATCCAAATATGCAATTAATTTCTTTGATGCTAAAGGTATGTTGAAGTTCTGGAACGCATTGCCTGCCACCTACTTGTGTTGGCGAATTGCAGTAGCAAAGAAGAATGCCCATTTCTGACCCTGTCAAAATGTTGATTTTATCAATAATCGTGTATAGAAAAGTAATAGTAGCTCATAAAATTGCATTTTTATCGTTGTTTTTAAATTGCTAACTAAAATATGAATCGGTAATACAAAAATAGAGAAAATTAATAATAATGATTAGCAATAATTGGAATTAATGTAAATTAGAACAATTGATTTAACCCTAACTTATTTTTCTGATTACCATATTAAAATTCAATAAATACAAATGTTCTACGGTATAGCAACTATTCAAATATAATTAATTTAACATAGGTACCTACATCAACTTTAAAAAAAAGCTATTGATAGGTCAACGCTTGTATGGGAAGTGGTTATTGTTCTTTAGTTTTAACGTATTTGGTCGGAATAATAATTGACCTACTTAAAAAGTTCATGCTATATTCAACCAAACAGTAACAAGAAGGAACGCAATTTAAACTGTGCACAGGGAGAACGCCTATCGTCATAATGTAAGTTGCAGAGTCAGCCTATATTAATCTGGATCTGGCGGCTGACAGCTAAAGTCAAATTTCTCATCAAAATAAGAATTAATGGGTAACAGCATTAATCATCACTCGCAAACGGCACGAGGTATCCGTATCCCATTATTTTGCGTTACTAATGATATGTATACGCCGATAAGGGATGCTTTAGAATTTCACAAAGTCACCACCCTCGATTGGCGAGGTGTTATGTGGAAGGTAATAAACAATGAAAAGATCCACGCTGTCTTCCTATTTCAACTTTTTTAGGGAATTCTGGGAACGTTGCTTAAAAATTTTTAACTATTTCAATTACAATGATGATTGTTTTTCCAAAAGATACTACTTTCTTAATAGTTTCGGAAATGCTTCGAAACAGCTGACTATGCTAATTGCAGCGCGGTTTTATGCCACGGCGCGTGTCGGCCGTCTCGTACTCGTTAATTATTCCGGCATTAATTTTGACTCCCTTTTAGATATTATGACATAAATAAACAATCACTATTCTTCCGCTCCATGGTTTGATCTTGGCAGCTTATTTTGTAAAAATAGTTTACCTTGCATAGCAGGCACTCACCGAGGTGCGACGAGACTACTAGAGCACCGATCAATTAATTATGCGCCTTCACTCAATAATTTTTAATAAGTGTGCAACACTAATCACTTCCTCTCCGTTAAGGCGTGACCGTTCTATTTGTAGTACAGTGTCGTCGACAGAAGATGTCACTTTTGCTTTAATTATGTAGCGGCCTCATTTCTTCGCGCCCTATTAGTACGCATCAATCAATGTTGCCAATACCTATTTTTTAGCCCGCAACTCGAGTGTTTTTTCCCTTGTTCCGTTTTTGTTTACGGAGATTTTTTAAGTGGGGAATAAGATGAGGTTTGCCACCCGACTGTGTTCGATGTGAGCGATGCTCATTTGTCATCGTCTTGTCATTTCTGCGTTTCTTTCGAACAGTTGAATTGCTAAAGTAATTATGTAAGTTTTTAGTCGATTTTTTCCGTCTGTGCACTCTCTCGCACATCTTTCATATCGATCTACCGATTCTCAATTTATTATTGATCAAGTTATAAATAAAGGTGTCTGCATTCTAGTAATGATTATTGATCAAGTTATAAATAAAGGTGTCTGCATTCTAGTAATGATGACAAGGTTTTTGTTGGCTTGCGTTGTCATTAACAATGTAATCGACTATTGATAATGGAGTGATTTGTTTCTCGGTTCCGTTGTTATTTGTTTTAATCTTTAACATTGTCTGTACTTATTTTAAATTGGTATTCCCATAATAATGATATGAAAATTGTTATTTATATTTCACTGAACGTAAATTGAATGACATCATCAAGAGCCAATTTTTGATTCATGATTACCAATGAATGTGGCTACAGAAACTATGAATACGAAATCAACGTGTCATGTTAATACGGACATCGATGGGGTAAATCAAATATGTGAATCCACAGATCAAAAGAATTCATTACAATGTGTAAATCACAATTTGCATGTGGCACATGAATATGCATCCCGGACGCCTGGGTTTGAACATCCAGAGCTGCGTTCAGATGCCGTTTGGATTAACTAATTTTCCCCAACCTTAGTTACATATAAATCTATCTTTAGTTGCTGCCTATTGGTTATTACAGGTGTATAATTTTTATTGACTTCTAAATTTTAACGTACTTAATTGTCTTATAATTCCTGATTTCTGGGATTTCATTATCGGAAAGCAATGTTGTGGCTATGTCTGGTGTGACTGGTTGTAATACCGTTGCTGCTTCTGATTTCCACAACAAAAGTGTAAAACCTCTATAATCTTAGAACCACTGCTAATTATGTGATAGTGCTTCAAATTTTTTTATTACCTTGCCTTTCCAAAGTTCCTAACCAATTTCTTCAGCTCTTATTAGGTACTCCATAACAGGTGACAATTTAACCTTTAGTGAAAGTAATATGCTTTCCAGTGAACTTGCAACACTGAACGGACTTCTTTCATTGGGCAGTGCTGACTGGACATCAAACCGGACACTTGCCACGCCGTTCGCTTCCTGACCTTTTCCTGTTTTGTTATGCTAATCCCACAGGGGAATTACATAACAGGAAGAATAAAAAGTATTCTGGTGTTTACACGCTGACTGTGCGTCGAGTGCTACTAGAGTGTGCGTTCGCATAAATCGGCGGTACGCATAACTCCAGTGCAAACATTTGGCGGGGTATAAATTTCTCAAATGTGGCACTTTTTACTTTAATTATCTGAATGCTGAATTTTAAACCGATGTTGTTGGCAACGAGTTTTGGCGAGATTTTGTATCGTTCGGTAATGTAAGCAACTGTATTGTTTGTGAGAAAATTAATACATGCGGCGGGACTTATGATATTGTTGTCGATTTCTTAGAAGAAATACTAACATGAGAATCAAAATACTAAAACCCGAAACAATATTTCCTTAGACGTATGAAAGACGTGATGAAGCGAGGATGCCGATAGATTGATATGTCTATGATAAATAATACGTAATTGAATACAAGCAGGGGTCATCAAACGAAGTCAGCCGTCGGATGGCTAAATAACCGCTCAACCCTATACAGCGCGGCCACAAATCAAATGTTTTGATAGCACCACGGTTTAACGAGACAATTTGATTGCGGACATATACACGCCAAATTGCTTCTAAATTATATTTTCTGTTTACTTTCTGCCAAACTCCCCGTCCCGATATGTGACGTGTGTGCACAGCAGATGCTCGTTTGTTTCACTCTCGTTAATTATCGAATTTGTTTATGCGTTTATTTTTTTCTGATGCTTTTATGGTGTCATCCAATTTGTATTTTTTGATACTGTTCATTGGTTATAAAGGTCAATTATTAAAGGCAAATGTATGATAACATTTTGATTTTGATAATTTGATCATGACAATGACTTTATATTCAATACTAGCGACCGCCCACGACTTCGTCTGCGTGGTCAGTTTTTTCTCTATCCCTCGGGAACTGGACTTTTTTCTGGAATGAAAAGTACTCTTTGTCCTTTTCTATGCCCCTGATAACGTGTTACATGTTTGCAAAATTTCATTATGATTGGTTGAGTACTTAAGACGTGAAGGCGTAACAAACAAACAAACAACGAACTGACTTCCACATTTATAATATTAGTAAGGATTACATCTCACTAACTTCATTCAATAGGATTTTGTTTGTTTTTGAACTTTCCTTAATCAGTATAAACATTGGTACATGGTCAGAAAACTTTTACGTCAATCAAGATATACAGCATATTTAACAAATTGATGTACGCGACTACGTTCCATTACTAATGAACCGTTGTTTTATTTTCCCTTTATGTCAATAGTACTATTGATGGTACGTACAAGTGATACTCTTTTGTTTGTATTCTTAGTACCATCAATGGTACTAATGACACTAAATTTTAGGATCAGTGTATTATACTTACACTGCTCGTACCATCATGAATATTATTTATTTCCCTTTTTATTTACGCTTAGGTTTATTTTCTATTTTAAATTTTTAAAGTGTGTCACAATATAAAAATCATTTCATATCATGACTACTACTGCTCAGAAAGTGCCAAAATCTAGTTACCGTTTTCGCTTTAGTTATGTACGATAACGAGTTTTCAAGACCGGCCTAATCTAAAATTACGTATAGGCCTTATGATTATAATCAACTATCTAAATAAACTCATGTTCATTGTCGCAACAGACAGTTTAATTTAACAAATTGCAGTAGCCGTTATCTTAAAATCTGTCACTTCATTTGCCGTTCTTTTTAATTGATTATAGGCCTCACGTTCCTGTTATTTTTAATTAAGCTTGCCTAATTTGCTAAGGCGTTTACACAAAATATTGAACATGTGTCGCTCCCACGTAAAATAACCTCCACTTTTCGATCATGAAAGGAAAATTAAAATGTTACGTAGTTTTAACTGGATTTAGATTTATGTATGGGTTCGCACTGATAATGACTATTTAGTAATATGTGCTATGGGTTACATTACACAGCATACTTTTTAACAAAAACAGTGTTCCTTTCTTTTTAGGGTTCCGTACCAAAATGGTAACAAACCGCTCAAGTGCGTGTCGGGCCACGCGCAGTAGGGTTCCGTAGGTACATTATACCATACCATATTTTAATACCGCTATCATTTTTCGTCTGAAAAATAACTTTGTTTTTCACAGTGTTTGTATGAATGACAAAGTTATATTTGCGGTTTTGGAAAATGCACTATATCTTGAAAACTTATTACTATATCTCGTTCAGACTAATTTTCGTTGAAAGTGTTTATCAAGATCTATAGCTTATATTTTTTTTAGATTTTTCACCCTCTTACTTTAAAAGTTAAAGGGGGGGGGGGGGGGACACACATTTTACCACTTTGGCGGCAAATATCTTTCAAACGGTTGACTTTGAAAAAAAATAGTCTTAGAAACCTCAATGTCATTTTTAAAGACCTATCTATAGACACCCCACAAGTATTGGTTTGATGAAAAAAAATATTTTCAGTTTCAGTTCCATGTATGGGGAGCCCCCCCTTAATCTTTTATTTTTTTTTTTATTTTTGTGTAAAAATCGTAAAGCGGTTTACAGAATACACCTACCTACCAAGTTTCAACTATGTAGTCCTAATAATTTTGGAATAAAGTGGCTGTGACATACGGACGGACAGACAGACAGACAGACAGACATGACGAATCTATAAGGGTTCCGTTTTTTGCCATTTTGGCTACGGAACCCTAAAAAGTAACCCTTATGGTGTGACTCAGTCTGTCTGTCTGTCTGTCACAGCTGGATATCTCGAGAACTACTAATGGTATCAACTTGAAATTTAGAATAGTTTGAGATGACATTTGCCTAATTATTTTGCAAATAAGAAATAAATAAAAAAATAAATATCTTTTTTACAACAGGGACTGAAAAGGGGTCTTAAAAATTTGAAGTGGAGCTACTAAGGCATGTGGGGTATCATATGAAAGAGCGCTGTTTGCACGTTCTCAATATTTTTTTTTTGTTTTAGGCCGCATAGTTTTCGATTTATAATGAAAAATGTAAAAAAAAATACCGTTCCCCCCCTTTATCTCCGAAGTTTGCAAAGAGAAAAATTTGAAATAATTCTATGTGATAGCAGTTTATATAAAGATTACAAGAAAAATAAAACAATGTCTCAATATAGCACACTTTTTTAGAAATTATCAAATTTCTAAAAAGTTAACATTAGTTCCACTATCGGTCAAGAGATGGCGTTGACCTAAAACTGCAATACTAATTTAATTATTCTACTCTGCAGTGTGGTTTAATGGTGCAATTATAATGGTACGGAACCCTCGGTGCGCGAGTCCGACAAGCTCTTGACCGGTTTTTTTTAAACTTTAACTACAACACTCGCAATTAAGGTAATTCTAAATTTGAATTACCTCAGAATAAAGATGATTCATATAATTTAATTCTTCTGTTTATCATAGATAGAAAAAATATAGGAAACGTCACAAAGGTACTGTGACAAGCTTTATCGGAACTGTAAAAAATATAAAAGTTGCGTGAGATTCATTAAAAAATTGCTTCGACAATAGTTATCTATTTGGAGTTGTTGAGTTTATCAATGGAGTAGACCAAACTATGATCGATGCGGCACACGACGCGACTCTGGTTAGAGATAAATCGACACAGATACTGCGTTTGTCTGTCCGATAATATATCTAAAGCGACAGGCGTTTATTTACCACCAGATACTGTTTATTCATTTTAACTCTAAATAACTGAACATTAACTAAGCCTTTTTAGTTTTAATAACTTTTAAAACCTTTCCAAGATCACTAGACATTGCTAAAGATTTGTACCCGCGACCGAATTTATAAAATCCTATATGATCATGGCAGAAAATAAAGGTCTGCGTCGATAGACTATTATCGTCTCGTTCAGAACATGTTGCGGTCAACGCAAGCGATCGTTTCTATCACAATCATTACTCTTGTGTATGGCATCGACCATCCAGCGGCTGCAAACGACGCTCCACATTCTACTGTCCACTCGACCAAACCACCTTGTTATGCTAAGTTAAAATTCAAGCTGCTGTAAGCGCCACAAAGGTTTGTCACGTCATCATATTATCCAAGGAATTGAATTGGAAGTGTCTGTGATTTTTTGCGGTCGCCCCATATGTGTGTGCATCGAAGCCATATTTATGCAATCGGTGGTCACTGAATTGTTCGTATAGGATTACAACACATTTTATAACATCGCACCGGAGCGAGAAAATAGTATGTCATTAAATCTAAACTGAGAAAAAACAGACTTATATAATGGGGCTATTCAAATCCCATTTCCCTAATATTCGTGCAATGAAATTTGGCATTATCAAAACGCATTCCCATTACAGATAATGGTGATGTCCCTAAAAAGTCGGGGTCTACGATTCGTAGTAGCAATTTTGCATAATTATCCTACGTTCTGTCGGAGACAGGCGACGCGCTGCCTCCTAAATCCTAATAAGATCGCACAGACTCGATCGGAATCTCGTTACGCGCCTATAATCTGTTTCGAACAAATAGGATGCCATTTAGTTCTGTCCTTTCTTATGTTGCCTATATTATTCTTCATCTTGTTCATCAATACCTTCACATAACTTGTTTTAGCAATAAAACTTGAGTGTAATGTCACGGTTATTATTATTAGCATCCGTAAGTATCTTCCCATGTTTAAGTCTCAGAACACCTTTCGAAAGATCACGTCTACAACTTTGTTAGACGGAAGTTAAATCTCCTCACGCACTTATAATATTACAATGGGCTTTAAAGCTTTAGAAGACATATTTTATTTTCCTCCAAACGTATTTTATATTTCATTCCACGTTTCATAAGCGAAATTTGCATGGCCCTCCGTTACGAACCGTAATACCCCAGTCGCTTAGTGCACTTTTATTATGGTATTAAGTGATGTAATTTTTTTCATATTATATTATTCAAATTTAAATAACTGTCTCCAGTTTCCCCTGCGGAGGTCCCACTGTCTACGCCATTTCTTTTTGTCGCCCTCGAATTTGCTTATTTTGGTAAGGCATTTCCGCAATCGAACAAAGCAGTATGGAGTAGCGCGTTGTAATAAAATCTTTATTTGCTAAATATCTAGAAACATTCCAAAGACGATACAGGGTTATTTTGTATTCACCATCTAAATTTTAAGGATGTGTTCAGTCCATGAAACTGAACAACTTTCTCAAAGGAACACATGGCCAAATATGTAAAAAAAAAAATCGACTATCCATAAAAATCAAAGAGATCACGGGATCAATATAGCATGGGAACAATGGGATGACCAAAATTTTGTGGCGAAATTAGACACATGTTTCTTAGCGAAAGTTGTTCAGTTTAATGGACAGGACACATCCTTTAAATTTAGATGGTAAGTTCAGAATGACCCGATATATACGCCAATCTTTTTATAAATGTTTCAAATACATCGGCAACTTTAGTTTAGCCAAATTATTGATGTCTTTTATTTCAAATTATATATATATATATATATATATATATATATATATATATATATTAACAAATAAAGATAAACGAATTATCCAGAAGTTACGAATTGCATGGTGTTGTGTTTTGGTCAAGTTTAAAAGTAGCGACTCAATGGAGGTGTTGTTCAAAAATTTGAGAAGTTAGGAGGCCGCAATTTTTTACAAATGACATCGCGACGTTTATGCGGGGGTGCAACGACGACAAGTCATCATGTTACTGCTTTCCTATTATTTCTGCTTTCTGCTGTATTTTTTCCGCCCTAAATGTTTTTCTTTTATCGTTAGTATCGGACTTTCATTGATTAGACATTGAACATTTAAAAAAGATTTAGTTAATTTTGATATTTCGTTCTCAGTTTTTGATACTTTGAAAATATATTCGAACGTTATCTAATATCTAAAAAGCTTTGACATAACTTAGAAAATATATAAACCATGATAACAAGATAGAAAATATATAAAAAGACTCACGATTAGACTTGTAAACTGATAAACATTAAATTATATTAAAATAAAATATAATCTAATTTATTTTTTGGCTAACATGAAATTATACTTCGAATTTTGAATAAATGTTATAAAATTCTTACACCCACTTCTTTTGGTGTGTATCCAGTGTCACATATATCAGATTTTTATAGTCCTAAGAGGTAGCTTATCTTTCTGAACCCTTGGAATCTGTTTCAAATGGTAGGTGGCAGGTAATAACCTGCCGCAGATAATAACACAGCAATATTGCTACGGATTATTTCAAAGGCAAAACATCGCTTTATCTGCATATGTTTGAAACTTTTTACTCATAACAACAGCCCCTCTGCTACTTGTATTTTCTTTATAATTTATTCCATTCCTCCCCTACACATTGGCATCGGCCGCTGATATTTTTTATTCGATTAGTAAACCCCTAAGGTGTTTTTAGCCTTTTTTCGCTCGATTTTCTTCGAAGCTTTGTTGACTATTCGGGGGTTACAATGCTCGTTTCCTTTGGATGAGCAAGCTGGTTTATTATTGAGATTAACTGTATATTTCTTGTGTTTTGATTTCGAAATTGCTTTCTTTATTTATCTTTTCAGGATCGATTTCGTTTCTTAGTCCTTTCAACCTACTTGAGTATAATTTTCACAGGTTTATCATGTTGATTACGTATTAAGAATTTAAAAGCTTCTTATCAACATTGCATTACTGTTCTCCTCCTATTTACTACTCGTAGTTGGTTTAAGATTCCACTAACTAGTAAAGTACCTATAGCATAATCGACGTTGTTAAAACGAATCAAAGACCAAGAGTGACTGATTAAATTCAAATTCTTCGACAAACCACAGACCAATGACCCCATTTCCTCAAACCACGATACTTACACACTCGATTTGTGTTATAGGGGAGGGTGGGGGGCGAGAGGAAACTTTTTGATGGATCGGACGGAGTTTGTTTTGCATGTGAGTGATATGTCTGAAATAATAAATGTTGAGGCGTCGACGCTTCCCTCCTCACCCTCAGAGGGTGAGCTAAAACGATTTTTGATTTGGGTGTCAAGCAAATGTTTTACGCAGTGACGCTCAGTCAGGATTTGATTTTCTTAATCGATTCCCGGGCATGCAAATAAGATACGTAGGGTTTAATTAAGTATTTTTTGATAATTACGCAAATTCGAAACGGTAAATCGGTGGCACGGAAAGCTTTGTTTAATACTTACGTTAATCAGATTATGCATACAAGAACAGGTTGGAACGGTCGATGGTGCAGTATTAGGTTATGTGAGCGGTCCGGTATTAACTAATCAGCGTACATTGGCTTTGGTGGTAGATTGCGAGCATTGTCCGCGCCCGTGGCCCCGGAATATCTGTTTAGGCCAGTGGCCACTCTGTAATGGCAATGGTTAGCGTTAACTACCTACGTCGAACTTCATGAGCGTAACGCGACGGTTTCGTGTGTGCTGTGCTCAAACTTAATCTGATGTTATCGTCGCTGTTTAATTTGATGGTGAATGAAGCTATTGTTGGACACTTATTTTTATTTAGTGTGCTTATAGACAAAAAAATAGAGAAAATTCACGAGGTTTTATTACAAAAATTATGAAAGAATACTGTTGTTAAATTTCAGACACACAGTATATCTTTACAAATTGTAAAGTGCTGTAATTGTAAATGTACAAAAACAAATATATCTTGTTTTATTTAAATTTTTGCACTATATAATTTGCAAATTGTATGTAATTAAGCAGAATACAATTAGTTTATATACTATATACGATTTTCTGCTACCGACTTCTTCTAATAATGACTAAGAGAAAACACTTAATTAGAATAAAAGAATATTCAATATTGAAAACTACTGCCCTATAAAAAAATATTTTGAACTTAAAAGTTTTAGACATCCTGTCTCAGATTCGAAGCCAATTATCACAAAAACTTTTTTCTCGTCTCTCATTTGGAACATCATCAATCATGGCAACACTTATAAAGATAAAGGCATCGAAGGAAGTTGTATTAATTTATTATTTTATTGATTTGCGTTATCATTTGTCCGATCAATGATAATCATTCCTTTGAATTTGAATCATTAGTTATAGTTCTCATAATAAAGAACTTTTAGTCTAATTTTTAAATCCCTCTTAATCATATTGTATTGTTGGCAATACTTCTATTACCTATTAAATGAATTTATCTTTCTAAATGCATTTGATGTTTATATTTATTTCTTAAAATTTTGATATTGATTAAACATTAGGGATAATTGTCTTTTTGCATCTATCTGCAAAGCTAAAGGAATAAATGAAAAAAGTCGTTAAAGTTTCTGGATTCACACGATCAAAAGATTTCAAGGGTACGGAATTATTTACATATTAATGAGTGCGGAAATGAAAAATATATTAAATTCAAACCAAGCCCGTGACTCGTCAGTAAAGACGGGACGACTCCATCGCGAGGGGGCGTACAGGGTGCCACGCGGACAGAGACTAAACTTCAACTCCGCAACAGTGACGTAACTTCGCAAAAATTTTTGAGAACTCTTTTTTTGTCAACCCTTTTATTTATTTGTCTTTGTTTCATTTTTGTTTTTCTCAATTATATGAATATAACCACTTGTAATATTTACATAAACGTTCCCGTAAAAAATATTTTCTTGATATTGACAGTGGAACCTGCGTTTGATTTGAATCATTAATTATTGTAGAATAAATAAAAATCAATTGATTTTGAAAGATATCAGCATACCACTAAATATTTTTTAATAATCTCAATCATTTTTTTTTGTAAACCCATACAACAACTTGTAACTACAACAGTATAATTAAAGGTAACTTAGAAATTTTATAGAATTATAATTCCTTGAAAATATCTCCAATAAATAACATATTTATAAAACAAAAACATGCAAACAAATAGGCAATCCATTAGTGATGTCTCATTGAATGCAAAAACATGCAAAAAATAGAGTTCAAATTAAACTACAGTATTCGATTCTTGCCTGAGAAAATGATCTGGTGATGGTAATGGTGACGAGTCATGTTGATACAGGTGCTATTATCATACAAACGAGGTAACTTTGAAGCCTTGGTTTTCTGCCAGGGATGTACCGTGCTGTAATCTGATGATGGCCATCCAGGGACTGAATGGAGTAGATTCAGATCGCTATACACACACAACTGATCTGATCAGCATTCTAAAAGATTAATGGGTTAGAGTTCTCAGTTTGAGGATTTCCATACATTTTCATGCTATTTTCGCTGTTTTTTTAAACATGTCCATTACGTTTTTAGAATGTTGGTCAGATCAGTTGGGTGTGTATAGCGATTTGAATCTCCTCTATTCCCTCCCTGGATAGCCGTCATCAGATCACAGCACAGTACATCCTTGGCAGGAAACCAAGGCTTCAAAGTTACCTCATTTGTATGAAAATAACACCTGGTATACCTAGACAAAGTTGATGTGTGTATATTATTTAGAATTACGAAACTCGCAATACTATGAATTGTCTCTATATATATATCTACTCTGTAATCCACAAAAGGGTTCCGCGAAAGCTTAAAACAGCCACTTATTATGTATGTTACATTTCACTTTCAGACGTCATTTATATTCAAATGCTCGAAAGGCATTACTGAGCAAAAATTGTAGCATTAACCCCTTTTGAAATGAACCAAATTGGTTTCTGTAACGAATTCAACCGCACTTTTTATACTTGAGTAGTTACTAGACAAAATCGTACTGAAATGTTCATTATTTCAGCACAAAAGAATAACAGGTCGCAGCTTTTATATGCGTTTTACAATCATACCTTCTGTGACCATACGTATTTTTATTTTAATATGATTTATGCTGATTTCTACTCCTGAATCCCCTATCTAACCGATAAACCTAAAATTGAATTTTATAAGAAAAATATCTTCCATTCTACTCACTTCATTATCTTTATTTAAAAAAACCCAAATTACATTTTTAATATCAAAAGAAGCATCTGTTATATTTAAACAATCCAAGATATTTAACAAAGATAATCTATGGAAGGAACATTCATATTACACAAAAAGTTAATAAGCAAATATTAATAAAAACGAATACAAACGGAAGCATCATAAGTCCAATATATTACAATCAAAAAGAACCTACGGAATTAGGGTAGCGGTTCCAAAGATCGGCATACAAAATGATTACATGCGCCGTCTTCATCCGTTCACAAAGGCACCCAGCGGGGATCTATAATATTATACTTTTGCCTTTGTGGTAGCACCACATCACAGTAGGAAGCATGCTTTATGGTTTCAAATGATAAAACTGTTTGTCAGTAGCTTTGTTCAGATTCGGTTTGAGGTACCGTGACTGATTCTGAGTATTTGTAGGGCCTTAACGATATATTGACAGGTAATTTTGGTGGGATTGTGATGATTGATATAAATGTGGTTGTTTCAGATTGCGCGATGAACGAGGCGACATGGAACGAGTTATGGCGATGGACAAGGCGCGTGAAGGGTCACATAATGGTAATTATAGTAAGTTTTGAAAAGACATTTTAATTAAAACATAAGTACATTATCGATCTAATTTGATTAGCAAAACAAATTCATTGCAAAAATTACAAATATTTAAGCTGCATTATTTAAGGTCCTTCTTAAATAGTGCACAAAATTTTAAGGGGTCATTGTACTCATGCATACAAACAACTTTTACTATGGTACCAACATTAAAATCGCGAAAAAAATCAACTGTTCCATAGGAAATTTTAAAAGCGAATAGATAAAAATGTTGATTTATTTTTCGCGATTTCAATGTTGGTCCCATAGTAAAAGTTGTTTGTATGCATGAGTACATTGACCCCTTAAAAGTTTGTGTACTATTTAAGAAGGACTCTATATTCCGTCCCTTTCCTTGCTAGTTAGCCAATGTGAATTTATTTCTACGATTCTGCCATAAAAATAGTGTCTAGTCTTAAATAAATAAATATTTGACAACATCACATGTGTTATAGAATTCACAGACAACGGTGGTATCACAAACACCCAGACCTGCCCCCTACTCAAATGGCCAACTTTCTATTCGTTTGAACGCTACGCTTACTTTTAAAGCTTAAATATAAGCAATAGATGATTAAATCACATGTCGCAAACTTATGTAGGTAAATCACAGACCGTGATGTATTGTATGGAATTGTTAAGCTTACGGCACGTAAGTTTATAGTTTACTGCTTATTTTAAAGTTTTAATAGTAAGCGTAGCATTCAAAAGAATAGAATGTTGGCCATTTGAGTAGGGGGGCTGAGCCAATATAGAAATAATATTTTGTATTAGAAGGGGGCAAAATAATATTTTTACGGCGAGGGCGCTATTTTGAATCCAGAGCGCAGTGAAGGATTCTAAAGTAGAATCCTGAATTGCAGCAAGGGATTCAATATACATCGCCCGAGGTGAAAATAATTTTGCGGCCGAGTGATGCACTCTACTTTTCAACCCCGTCTATGAGAAAAAGAAATAAAAGGCGCTTCGAAATACAACTAATGAATGTATTTATGAAAAATTGTATTACCTATATAATGTTATAATGTAAAAAAAAGTAACAGCTAAAAATTAATACCTATTTATATTTGAATTATTTGTGCAATTTTGAAATTTTATAGCCATAGTTTTATTAGGGACAGAGTTTGTAGTCTATTCGCGCGTTTTTCTTTTTTTTTCGCGGTGCGGCAGTCACTTTTTCATACATTATTTTCGTGCGATCTCTTTGGTAACGGAGCACTAAGGAACGATGTTAATGTTCGAAATTCAAATCTCATTCCTGCCCCGTGTAACAAAAGTCTCTTGGAGAAAAGACTTAGCTCGCACTTATAAGCGAATCAATTAGCGTTTTTCGAATAGATGGGATGAAAAGTTCATTTTCTACAATGACCCAAGCGGGGGCGAACCCGGGACCTCAAAAGATAATGAAGCCTTGAAAACCGTCGTGCAAACCACTCGCCCACGGATGTCGTCAAAGTCTTGTTTAACTTCACGACAAGGATTTTGATGAAATATAGTTTTTTTAACCTCTTTATCTCTAACTTGTAGTAGGCGTCACGTTTTTACGCGTCTTTTTAGAGGCTCATATATTCGCTTGCTATTCAGCGTGACGATTTTTACGTAGTACGATCCATAACTTGATTCCATCACCTGACCTAACCATATTCCTTGCAGGTTCTTCTCCCGGCCACAGTCCGGTCCTGAACCTATCGAAATCTGGTTCTGGAGGTGATCGTGATCGGCCAGACAGGAGAGACCAAGACCGTGGGGATCGAGGAGAGGGCTCAGCCAGTGGGAGGAGTTCGGCAGCCTCCCGCCGCACGCCGCAGCCGCCCCGCATGCCTTCCGCAGCCACAGCCGCTGCGTCGCCCAGGTCGCATAGCGATGACAGCGACGCGCCACTGTCTGATCAGGAAGACCATAATGTCAAAGATGAGGATGAAGGTGAGCCTTATTTTAAAAAAGAGCCCCCTAGAACTCTCAAAACATACTCAGATTTTTAAGGCAAAATAATCTTTTGGTACCGTCTCTGATGTGTCCTCACATCTGGCATTCAAAACCACAGCCTAGCAAACAAAAATTTTCCTTTTGTAACGGTAGTTTCGTAATTACTAATAATTATTAATAGGTATATTACGCAAATGTAATAAGAGTTTCTAATTGTATTAAGATGAACAACATTTACACCTGCAAGCTGCGCCAGTTTTTAATAAACCGAATCTAATTGCTAATGAAAGTAATGAGTCGTTCATAACTCGATATTTTACATGAGTTTCGCATAAGTGTCCCGTAGTTAATAAGTCGTCCCGATATCGGAGGCAATCACGGTTGGGCATGACAGGAAAGTGTCCGTGTACCATTAACACAAGCTAGTGATACCACCGGTTCAATATACTGCCATGTAATGCACGGCGAAATTACCCAGTAATAACCCTGGAACCTTCAGCATTCATAGTTCGGAAATTATCAGCCATAAAGCCGCGTTCCTTTTATTCTAGAAACTGGAAACACTTATTAGTATAAAATAGCTACTCTTCAATACATTGTTGGTCGACATACCGTATGTTAATTATTTTACAATGAAACGCAAATTAAAATTTAACTCCTGCCATATAAATAAAGGTGAATGATAGCTTAATAAATCCTGCATTGTTTTGTGGCATAGCTATGGATGCTACACCCACTAGTTGAACTAAAGGGAATCAATATATTTAAGCGCGGACCACGAAGAGCGATTAGTAAATGACTGTGCGCCTGCGTTCCCATACGATGCCCGCTCTTGATCCTTAGACACCGCACGTTTGCCTATAATGGTCCTATATAATAAAATCTTATTACGAGTATCGTCCGCAATTGCCCTCAATGATGTATGAATAGCACTCTAAAGGACTCAATTCAATTTTACACGTGAGTCCCGCCTGATCCTTAGCGGTTAAAGGTTATTTTTATTAATACTTTAGACAAAAGCTGTTACAGTGTGCGCACAATTCGAAATCAAAAGAAGCGACATGTACCAGACTATAAATAACTCAGTATATCTCAGCCTATTAAGAGTATTAATGATATGATGGATCGCTTGACAATTTCTACGTCAATGGTGCCACATTCGTTTTATCTGCAGCTTTTTGTTCATTGAATCTATTGCCGTATTAAATATTTTAATCAATTTGGTGCTATCTTCCACAGCATCATCAATCAAGCGAAAACGTGTTATTAGACCGACACGTCACTATCTCATAAACTCAATTATAGCTATTTGATATAGAATGAGAAAATCATTTTATAACACTTGTTTTAATGAAAAGACAGCTTGTATACAATTATCATCAATTCCAACAATGCAGATTTTAAGATAACATAAATACATACAATGCCACAAATAAACTTAATAAGCTCGACTGTGAGAATATCTCTCTCCATATTATTTTTCTCGTGAATAGCTGCTTTCGTATGAATAGTAAGTCAATTATTAGTAAGCCTAAGTAGTTGGCTAGGCGACGAGGTAAATCCAAACATTGATCCAGAAATGTAAATACGTGGGGCATACAATAGCTAAATTAAGTGAAACAATAAGGATTGTGTATTGTGGTTATTGCAGGTTACACACAAAATGCTCAGAGAGCGTGGGAACGGATGCCTGTCGACGATTATAGAAAATGTTCACTTAGCCACGATTTTACGGGATGAGCCCCGGGAAATTTGTGCAAACAATGAGTGTGATCAGGTGATGACGAAATCCATAAGCATTCTAAAATAAATGCATTAACAAACGAACACGATAACTTCTTAGATCATTTCATAATATTGAGGTACGATATTCTGCCGATGTGTAATTTTCGTGTGTCACGTTTGCTCTTAATGTTTTTTCACGATGGATCGATTGTATCATTCAACTTTGATCTTTGTCCATCTGAATTACCTTTTTCTTTCAATCAACGATCTCAGTTTTGAAATGACTTTATTTCAAGTTGTGGTCCCTGCCGACCGATTATGAATCCTTTGAGACCGAAATAAAGTTTGAGTTCGTTTGGTTCAATTGAGATATATCCTGTTAATTGGCCTTATTAGGAAGATGGTGTTGTGACAACCTGAGAGTGGTATCGTGAGCATCGACAATGACGAAACGATGTTGTCTTCATTATTTGATGAGCGCTCACTATCTTGTCAGCTAAATTAAATGTATCGATAGATTATTTTGGGCCGTGAGAGACGCCAATCGAATCACTTTCTTTTTTATGTGTGAGGTCCGTTATTGACATATCGTGTACATTATTGTAATTATCTCGTCAGTTTGGAAAATTATAATTTTCTTATTGAGTTTCATCGTACGCATTAAAATAACCGTAAATATTTAGTACCTAGTGAAGTTAAGTGCTTTTATGTATCATTGTCTCGAGATTTACCGCCTAAATGAATTTGTGCGGAATGCCAACTAGGTAATTATAAAATAATCGATGTGAGGCACAGTGGTGTAGTTGGGCCGAGCCGTATGCAAAAGGAATAACTTGAGACATAGTGCGGCGAGGCGTATAAATCGATTAGAGACAGCCCATTCGGTGTCGAATGACTCTAAACGAATCTTTATTCCGACTCCATGTCGTAGTACTTAAATGCAATGGTTTCTTGTTCTACATAGTAGGTCATATTACTTGTAGATACAAAATGTTTAGAATAAATCGCAAACAGAAAGGGTGTATATGAATTTTGTCTAGCGATTCGATTAAACAGTTAAAAACCGGCTTTTCCTGTTTCAACTTAGTAAATGTTGCATTGCCTTCCTGGGGATATTTTAGGTTAAGTTCATACATTTTTGATATGTGATTCAAATCTTTTTTATTGTTTAATTAACTTATAAAAGCAAGCTTCTGTGCATTATATCTATGAAAAGAGTTATTTAGATGACATATTTTTGATTCTATTTTATTAAAGTTGTTATTTATATTATTATTCTCTTTTGAATAGTGAGTTCTATTCGGCGAACTCCATCAAAGCTTTCTGCCCATGATCGCCACGCGATATCGATGTTCGATGCAATAATAATTGCGATACCAATGATACATGCACGCGATTCTCGAATGTTTGTCGGTATCGCACTTTTTGGTCTTATGTGGATACCATATAGGGCTTCTTATGAAGCCGTTAGTGCCGTAGTATTGATGATTTATAATATGAATACTTTTATGATCTACTCGTTAAGTTTGCATGACTGAATCGAATCATAAATTCCTAATTAATAATGCCAACTTAATGTGCCAAAGAACTTTAAATGTTTTTAAATTTTTATAAAATTATAGATAATAAAATTATCGATCTTATAATTATGAAAAACCTACTATTATCTCAATCACTATACATATCCTATTTGATTTTGAGTACTACATTTTAAAATATCCTTTTTCCAACAAAAAAAATCTAATCATAAACAAAGAAGTAATGAGCGAACAACCATAAAAAACATCAATGTTATATGGTAACCGAAATTATAGAATTTTCAAAATTACTTGAAAACTACTGAACCAATTCCCAAATTTAAAGAAATGGGACCAATTTTTATGTGAATACATCTAAAAGCTTTAATAAAAATGTATGGGAATCCAGGCCATATTGCACATTTGCTAAAATCTCGTAGATTGTCATTTATTATCGTGCCCTTTTTTAATTTCTATTTAATTCTAGGTGCGGACCTAAGTGACGGTGAGCGTGATATGCCAGCATCATCGTCGCCGGCGCCTGTGAGCTACGCGGCTCCAACGTCCACCCCTCCTTCGGTTCCTGTAGACCCTACAGCGGATACCCTGGTCTCCTCTACTGAGACTCTGCTGCGGAATATCCAGGGACTGCTGAAGGTTGCCGCTGACAACGCAAGACAACAGGAGAGACAGATTAGCTATGAAAAAGGTAAGTTGAAGTTAGTGAGCAGTTTTTTCACTGATAATAAAAAAAACATTTCCATCTATCACGAAAATAATGATTAGTTTCAAAGAGCTTTTTCTAAAATAACTTAGGTTCATAATTATATTGCTTGAGTAGGTATGACTAAGTTCTAAGCTCATATAAGTTTCATTGATAATTAATTGCTTATTGACAAAAAACTCATTTGCATCTTTTCCGGAATCCGGTTTCCGGAAAACCGGAATATCAAAATATTATTGGATTTGGCAGGTACTTGATTTGAATTTATTTCACATACAAGCATAACTTCTATCATCATTGCATAACTTTGTTATAATTTATCGTCAATTTGTAGTTATTACTGTAAACTGTAAGGCAGGTTTGCTGTTCATGACCGTATTTGTAGGGACAAGACCATAGTTTTCTCTCGTTAAGCCAGCGCACGGTGCACCACTAAGTTTACAATCGAGATAATATCAGATTGTATAAGATAACTGTTGTAAATTAGCAACGTATTTACCATGAATTAGGCATTTAGATGTTCCAAGAAGACAAATGCGCCTTCCAGATTTACATATTAAATTATCGTACATTAAAGAATACGGTGACACTACGAGCAGGAAGCTCCATCGACGTAAACTTGATTATCGATATTAGTCAACGTCTCTTGGAATCGTTTCTCTGTAATCGGACGTAAGCAGCTTTTATTAGTTACTCTTAGCATCTAAGATCACGTACTTTCAGCTTACAAGTTCCAAGTACTCAGCCATATTGAGCTCATTATAGCGCTATACGTTTCATTTGCATCACATTATATTGCCTACATATTACATAATTAAGCAAAATTATTGAAATCACAAAGTAGTCGGTAAATAGCAGTTTTGTTGCAATAATTATTTACGATATTCCTGGACGTATTAGTTTCATGGAGCTGTATCATAAATAAATGTTCAGCTATCATTCTACTGAAGTATAATGATAATATTGGGTTGTGTAATTTATGTTACAGCAGGATCTTAATTAGATTTTGTTTTTATATGGGAATGATATTGTTCTAGGTAAGTCACAAGTTTAAATTCTCGTTGGGAGACAGGTTCCTTGCTCGCAACTTGCAGTCACTACTCATGTCGTGCGTTTGCAAATAGCCGTAGAACAGATGCGCCTGAGTTATGGGCCGGCCCACTATCATTACACACGATTCCATTCGGACAGCATAATTGTTTAATTGATATTTCTGCGAGTTATTTATACACGTCATTCCGTTTTCCCCATGAGAAACGCTTGTGCGCTATGGCAGTTTTGACAAGATGCATTTTACTTACATACGGATGCAATTGTTCTAATAATTTAGTGAAGGCAAATTAACTTCGTCATCCCTTTTTTGAGGTATAAATTTCAAACTTTAAAATAATGTATTGAAATTTACCTCCTTTTTTTTCTTTCTAACAAAATTAATGCATTAAAATTGTTGTAAGTAAAATTTATATGAAAACACAAATAGATCGGGGCGAAAACTCCTGGCTCAAGTCATCATCAAACTTGAATATCAATATTGCGCCTCAAGCCAATTGTATTAATAAACAAAACAAAATGAGAAATAATAACGCTATAGGCTAACAAAAGGTTCCATTTCTCCCCCCGTATATAACAGAATCGTGGAGGAATAACACTCTAAGCTAAAGAGATTAAGATTGGTATTCGCATATAGACACAACCCGTAATTTTGTTATTACGATAATAAAATTATTGTTGATGAAACATTTTTTTTGAACGGTGTTGTGTCTGGCGAACTTTACCGTTGAATTTTTTTAAGAAATTACAGCAATCACTCGCTTGGTTTGCCTCGGCTCAATTGATAAGTATTACTGGCAAGGCTTACATTTTATTCGGCTCATTCCATTCGTGCTTACTAAACGGTTTGAAGTTAATATAGCCAATGTGAATGCACGTGTGCTTCAGTTAGGTCTTTACCTATGAAATTGCCGATATTTTGTCACATACAGAGAAAATAATAACTTCTATAATTTAAAATTTTAACAAAATCGTGAATATTACATCGAATTATGATCATGATAGTTAACTATGAGTAAAAATAAAGTCCATATTTTAGCTTTCGTGACATTAAAAAAAAGATCTTGAAAGTGGCTCTTTTTTTGTGAGCAAAAAAAGGGTGACCGAAGGGGTTGTAACTTAACCAAAACTTATTTTTTCGCTTATCTTAAATGGAAATAAGTTAGCATAGTGTTCAAACATTAGTACATAAAAGTTTTGTTACATGAGTGTTCATGGTTGTTAAATGAACAAAGAAAATGCTATTATGAAAAATGCAACTTCTTGAAAAATCTCCATACAAATCAGGAATTTCATAGGTAAAGACCTATTACACTGGGGAACAGTGGTTTTGTTTTATGAAGTTTCATAGCTGATTCTAAATGATTTTGCCGAGCTGATTACAAATCTAAAGACCGTTTTTCAGTAGCAGCTCTACTTTTTGAGATATTGATAGTGGGAGATTTTAAGAAAAATGTATGAATTTCGGATCTAAATTATTTTATTAAGGAAAAGTAACACGAAAAAAATTTATTTTATAAGATTTTCTTGAATGGGCTGAGACCACATTATTATTCTGAATGCTCCAGCAGTAATCAGCCTTCATATTAGCATTCCAACGACCTTGGTATCGTTCTTCTATTGTGCGAATGTCTTGATGGAAGCGTTTTCCCTGCTCTTCGCGTAAGTTGCCTGAATTTTCTGGAAAACAGTCTAAATGACTAAACAGAAAATGCAGCTTAATGCTCATGTTGCATCCGAGTCGCTGGAAGTGCATCATCAGCTGGGCAATGCATTCAGAGTAGTAAGGTAACTTTCTATTTCTTAAGAAATTTTTAACCACCCAAACGAACTGAGACCACGCTGATTTTTCGGTTACTTTCATGGAGTTAATAAAGGTTTGGTCCTTTATTAACTGCCTGATCTGAAGACCATCAAAAAACACTGAAGTTGAAATTAGTATCCACAGTATCATCATTACCTTCTGAAAGTTCTTGAAATGTTAATTGGAGGTACTGGGTTCGGGCTGAGGTGCTGATTTATCGGTAGAAGTCAGAATCGGTCTAATTGCAGACTGCAAGTTAAGATAGACCCACTTGGAACGATTTTTGCGGTTTATTCCGTTAATATTCACAACACTGAAATAACAGTCGTCATGGTGATAAGATGGTTTACGCCAAACCATAGGACTTTGGTACTTGAAGTAGGGTCTTTTTTTGTTCGCCCATAAACGCAACGATGAAACACAGCTTCCTCATACAAAATTTGGAATCCAGGGCTTACTGTTAACTTGTAATGGCTTTTCAAAGTAGTCCAATTAGGCTTGTTTCACAAAGTTGGACTCACTTACACTACATTTTTTAAACATATACTCGCCACAAATAGTACAAAAAAATTGGGATCGTTTGCACATCTTCTTCTTAATTTTAGCATGTCAATAAATTTTAGAAATTTGCTTAATTACTTATCTGATTGGAATAAAATGCGAACTAAGTAGTGCGAAATAGGGGGGTACCTGTATCTCAAAAACTATAGCTGCTGTGTGAAAAATGAGGGTAGATCTGAAATCAGCGATGTCAAATTAGTGAGAAACCGTTCAAAAACCTGATAAAACAAAAAAAAAGTTTAATTTTGTTCCCCAGTGTTATCTCTTCGTGTGCTGATTTTAAACATGAAAAAGTCTTCATTATTCATCCTCGTTTCTTTGTCATTATATAAATATGAGTAGATTTTTATCAAAGATTTTTCATTACGAGTAGACACTTTCACAGGCGTCGCGGTTTTTCTAGTAACTGACAATGAGTAAACATAGGACTATCCCCCTGTCGCTCCAAATGGCAGATCTCTATCTAGGAACATTCACTGTCAATTTTTACACTAGTGCACAGTGGGTGACAGACAAATGTGTCGCCCATTCACTGCGTTATCAGATAACCGCGAAAAGGGTTGTCTGAAAGGCCTTTCCCATAAAACGCTGTCGATTCGTTCCTGTAAATAGAGTAGCAATGAATGGGAAATGGCTGTCATATTGTACCTTTTCAAGTGCGTTTGAAGATTTAGTTTCACAGATAGCTTATGTGAAAAGTTTTTTGTGTCACGTTACAGGAGATTTATTTTTATCTAGAGTATTTGAAAGATGACATCACTGACATTTAAGACGAAATACGTTCGTCTTCGTGTCTGCGTTTCTGTGAAACATCTGTTTTTTGTATGAGTATTTTTTTCTGACTTGCACTTGACGTTTTTAACTCGGTTGAAATCGACGTTGCCCTTCAATACCACACCTCGACATTCCATACCAATCGAAAAAATAAACCAGCCGTTACAAGGGGAATCGGGTCGATTGCGATCATCGCGACATAAATCTACTGCGGCTACTCTTTTAAGCCTTTATCCTTGTTAATTCTTACCGCTTAGTTTATTTCTGACCGAAATGGCCCGCTCTTGTTACTGTTTTGCTCTTCTTTGTTTTACAACTATCAGTTTTTGTTAAGCTAAGTGCTGGTCAATGGACAAATGGCGCGAGGGTAGATACGGCTTGTTTATGGAGTTCTGTAAAGGGCATACCATCAATACGGTGCATTGGAAACTTTTTGCAATAAACGGTTCACTTTGTAGTGATACTCTTTGATGACGGCAGATTTAAAAAAGTATAATTTATAGGGAAAACGTTTGAGTACCAAGCAACATCCACCTGATAAAGAGACAAATGAAAATAATGTTTGCGAAAAAAGAAATGTCCTATCAATAATGTGGAAGTGACCGATCGGACAAAAATGGAGTCGCCAAGCAATGATAAAAACTGATGAGCAAATATACAGACTGGATTTGTGTACTCAGCTAATGGATTCAATTGATATGAAAGCTTTTACAATGCTGACGACGACGACGTTATCGCGGCAAACTAAATTACTGTTGTATGTGAGATCTATAAATAAATAGATAAAATGGTGCTGATCAAATTTGCGTGATAGGGAATGACTATGCGGACGTATTGTGATAAATACTAGGCAAATAGGAGATATTTTATTAAATATGACATAAGATACAAACAATTCCAGTTTCACAGATTGTGGATAAATCCAGGATATCTTATTTGACAGTTAATTTCATAAAACTCTGTTCTATTTTTAAATTTAATCAAAAGCTAAGTGATCTCTCTCTTGAACCTAAAGTCTAATTATTAATTCACTGGAGTAAACTGACAGATTCTAATGTCTCATTGTAAAATAATGTTACCTTATTTATTGTACTGGTGCTGCGTTTCGTTTATAATTGAGACATTTTTTAACAAGCTTCAGACGTTCATGGTTACAATTGTAAACGTCACATTACTCCAGTGAATTAATAATAAGACTTTATGAACGTCAGAATTCCAAAGAACGTGCGTTATAATATTGTAACTTAAGTTTGTTTATAATTCGTTTAGTATTCTTTTATAAAGCAACTGCCTACTACCTCACCTGACTCAAAAGAGTTATGGACTAAGGTGTCGCAAAACATTGTATAATATGCTATTTAATGAAATGTTAAAGTACTCAAAGTAATGAGGTGTATTCAGTTTGATGGTGCATGTCAGAACTTTAGTTCGTCCACAATATTTCCAACTTCTTGTCATATGCCCTGCAGCTATTCAGCGATAACCAACGCACTATTAGACACCAACGTAAGAATGTCAGTTGGTAATTTTTAAAGGACAGTTTAATTACATTCCTATTTATTTAAAGCGCCTTTTAGTTAAATTACTTTTTGACTGAGGTCTTCATTTTTTTATTTGCATAAGTCAAAAGGAGGAACTTTTAAATAATAATAATAATGAAGCTTCTTTTTTCCACACAATTTCTATGCTATACTTACATTTTTCTTTAAAAAGTATATGCTTATGTTGGTAAAACTATGTTAGTATTGTTTTATCTTGGACCCCTTCTGGGTAAAAGCGTCCTCCCTTTTATTCCACTCGTTCCTGTGTTGTGTCATCTTTATCCACTCCTTTCCTGTCATGGTAATAATTATGTCATCGCTACATTGTTTCTTTGGTCTACCTACACTTCTTTTTCCTTGTGGACCTGACCATTTTGTTGTTTGTATCGTCCATCTTCCATCTCTCATTCTTGAAACTCGGGTGTAGAAGACCCTCACCTAAGCCGTAGTATAAGTATTCTGTCCATCATCAGGACCATTTCTGTTCAAAATGATTGCTGGGAAACGATTTGCATTTTTGGGTTCCCTACCTCAAAGGGATAAAACGGAACCCTCATAGGATCACTTTGTTGTCTGTATGTCTTCTGTCTGTCAAGACCCTTTATCTCGGGAACGCGTGGAGGTATCGAGTTGAAATTAAAACTGTATACTCAAGTCTACAGTCTCTTGAAGCTGTATAAAAAAATCATACTTCTTAGTTAACTTAAAAAAAGATACGGCCGTTTATGCCGCAAAAAAACGCACATTTCGACACCCTCAATGAATCAAAATTCATAGGGTAATACTTCCCGTTGACCTAGAACTGTGAAATTTGGCAAATAATATCGTCTTATACTCAAGTACGGGGTAAAATCTGAAAATTTTACATTTATAATTGTATCATAAACTGTCTCTTTGCCCGTCTGTCTGTCAAGACCCTTTATCTCGGGAACGCGAAAATGTATTGAGTTGAAGTTAAAACCACATACTCAAATCTACAGTCCCTTGAAGCTGTGAAAAATCAAACTTCTAAGTTAACGTAAAAAAAGATAGGTAGGCCGTTTATGACATAAAAAAACGCTCATTTCGACACTCTCAAGGAATCAAAGATCATAGGGTACTTCCGGTTGACCTAGAACTTTGAAAGACAATTAATATCTTCTTATACTAATTAGTACAGGGAAAAATTTGAAAACTATAAATTTTTAATTAAATCATAAAAAATATAATCTTTATTTGTAGTACGTAATAAATTATCGAGTTTGTACGGAACCCTCGGTGGACGAATCCGACTCGCACTGCGTGCTGTGCTACTGCTGCACAGCAGTGGCGCGGCGCGGCAGCTGAGTTGAGGTAGCGTTTGTGCGTGCGCATAAAATACATTGAGTGATGACGTTTTGAAGCCATTGTTGTTACGGAATACTCAAAAATGTCGATAAACTTGTTTTCTTAAAAATCTTGTTCTTTTAGGGTTCCGTACCCAAAGGGTAAAAATGGGACCCTATTACTAAGACTCCGCTGTCCGTCTGTCTGTCTGTCTGTCTGTCTGTCACCAGGCTGTATCTCATGAACCGTGATAGCTAGAAATTTTCACAAAAGTAATATTTTTTTGCCGTTTTTTGGTATGGAACCCTTCGTGCGCGAGTCTGACTCGCACTTGGTCGGTTTTTTTACTTTGACCTTCAATAACTTCATATTATATTTCCCAGGTATAGACAAAAATGGTTCTGATGATGGTGAGGGTATTTTTTACACTCTTACTTCTAAAAATAAGTTTTTCACAAGCGTTTTTGAAAAGTAACTCCTGTTGAACATAAAAAAATACTGTCCGATCCGATAGTAACTAACTGGGAATTCGATCCCGGCTCCTATTTCTAATCCCGAGATTTCGGGATCATACTAAGTTAATCCCGGGATTATTTCGGAATTGAAGCTAAAAATAAAAATATGAAATCATTTGTTGGGTTACTTTTATTTTTGTATTTTATGTTTGCCTATCATTTTAGTTCAAAATACAAGAAGTTTTATTCCAAGAAACCATCGCAAACCCGCTGGGTTAATTTTGTGTCGCCTGCTTGGGATGCTGCTTGAATGATATACCTACAAAAAGCTTTTCTTGTTTTATTTTTATTTAAATGATGGGCAAGCAATTCTGTAGAGAGCACTGGCACTGAGCGTTTCTTTTCACGCAGTCTATTTCGTAACTCTTTTAAAATAATCTGAATCCCGAAGATCACGGGATCAAGAAAATATAAAAATAAAATAAAAACTTAACCCCAAAACGGGACAGAAAAATGGTCTGGAACGAATCCTCTCCGTTACACACAGAGATTTTATCATTTTCTAATAGGAGATCTATAAAGACAACTTTTTTGAACAACGATACATGAAAGAAATAGTGAAAGGAATAGAGATGAAGTTGCAGGGCTGGTAGTGGTCAGTCTGCGAAGGTCCTGGGAGTCTGTGCTCCCAGCGACCGCCCCCAGCTAACGAGCACCCGTCGCCGTCGATGCGCCCGCGCCGATACGGCAACGACGCATTGTTGCCGCGCCGCGCCAGCTTTCACACCATTGTGCGAGGAGGTGTGCGGGAAAATCACTAAAACCGATCTTCGTTTGTTTACTTAAAACTCTCCATGAATTATGAGTTTTGTGATCGTCTAAGCTAGAACTCGATTTTGTTTGGTTTGTTTATTCTTATAGGGCGCTTGCTTTGTTTCAATCTATCAGCTCTAGTAAATGTAAGTTTTATGGAATACGTATTAAACGCTACGAGTGCATCATAAACGGTCATTTTATATGCAGGATAAATAATCTTGCTTTACCTCTGTTTTTTTGTGTACATAGATCTACTCACCCGCTCGGTATAAGCACTTGTACAATCTAGTTTATTTCTGCCTAGTCGTACAGATTTATTCGTGCGAAAGCTCTGCGGTTTCCTTACATTCGCTCATTGAGCTAAGTAAACAATAAGTGACATTAACGGCGAGGTATTAAAATGCCATTCCAGCTATGTACCGATACGCGAGAGACATCGCCGCCATATTGGATTACTGCGCGTGTCGCTCCGGTTACGTTGCGCACGCGACTCGACCACACGCGCGCCATCTAGTGTAAACTTTCAAAGTTGGAAATGACTAAACTTTTACGCGGTCTGACAAGCACTGCTGAATTAGTCGCAGCTTAGATTACAAGAAGATAAAGTCAGAACCGAATAAAGATAGGCTACCGTTAGCACTGTTTAATAATACTAATACTATCATATAAATATTTTCCACGTATTCCCTTTATTCTTTCGTCTTTGTTTATAGAATGTTGGCGGATGCCCGCGACTTCGTTCGCGTAGACTTTGTTCTAGTTGACATTTTGTGAAATAAGTAGTGAAAACCGCATACAATTTGGTGCAGAATTTGCTGAATGAGCGTACAAACATACAGACAGATAGAAAAAAAAATTGTATCACAAACCTCACACATTACAGTTTTGTAGAATACCAATTTCGATTTTCTAAATTAATATTTATAAATAAGTTTCTTGTATTTTAATAAACTTTAAAAGAAATATTAAATACCTATAACTTTTCGACAAGTAAAAATAGTAGATAACCTATAGGTACAACAAATCATAAAAAGGGAATTGAGTTCGAGGTATACAAAGGACCGAGGTACCTACTCTACTTTTTACCATTTACTGCGAGAAAACAAATAGCAGTTCTTATACCTATAGTATTTATAACTATCACATTTTATTATTTAGGTAATCGGTAATATGTAAACATTAGAAAATAGTGAAATCAGAAGTTTTTCAATGTCATAAAACAACCATGCTAAGAGGGAGATTACACGACCAGTCTGGCATCAGTCCATTCATCAGTCTGTATAGACGGATTTTTTCCAGGCTGAAGATCGTACCAGACTGATGGAATGGATTGATACAAGACTGAACATCAGTTCTAATTCTAATCAGACAGATAAATTCTAATCAGAAAAAACCTAAAGATAAGACACTGAAAGAACCTAATTAAATATGGAGGGATATTTTTTTAAATTTAATTGTGTAACTATGGAATAACTCCATAGAAGCCAGCAGGTAGGTACTTTCAGCACGTTTAATTTTTGTACTAATTCATATGATGCGCGCTTGTTCCAAATTCAAAACACTTTTATTCACTCGGTGAATAAAATCGCTTATGATTCACTCTTATCATTGAATTTAACGCACTTTTTCGGGTGGCGATACTAGGCGCTAGGCGGATTACTAGCGGCCGCCCGCGGTTTCACCTGCGTGGTTCCCGTTCCCGTGGGAATATCGGGATAAAAAGTATTCTATGTTTTAATATAGGCTATCTACTATCTGTGTGCCAAATTCCAAACAAATCCATTCAGTAGTTTTTGCGTGATTGAGGAACAAACATCCAAACATCTAAACATCCAAACCCACAAATTTTCACATTTATAATATTAGTAGGATACAACAAGTGAAAAAAAGGGAATTTAGTTCGAGGGACTAAGTTGGATCCCGAGAGTAGCGAAGGATTCAAGAGTAGAATACTGAGTAAAGCGAGGGATACAAAGGACCGAGATGTTTTTTTTTTCACGAGTTGTGTACTCTACTTTTTACCATCGACCGCAAGAAAACAATTAGCAGTACTTATACCTATAGTATTTATATTATCACATTTTAATATTTAGGTAGGAAATTGATAATATTTAAACATTAGAAAATAGTGAAATTAGAAGTTTTCTATTACATAGATGGTGATTAAATGATCAGTCAGTCTGGCATCAGTCCATGCTTTCCTTTGTCCTTTTCCAAACCTGATGATCGTATCAGACTGATAAAATGTACTGATGCCAGACTGAACATGTAATCTCCCTATATTAGATAGAAAAGAACCCAAAGCTAAGATACTAAAAAGAATCTAAAAAAAATGGCGGGATTTTTATTTTTTTAATTTAATTGTATAACTGCGGCACTAACAGATAAAGCCGCAGTTATACAATTAAATAAATAAAATAGCTCTTCTTCAGCACTTTCAGCACGTTTTATTTATTTTTGTACATAATTCATATGATGAGCACTTGTTCCAAATTCAAAATATTTTTATTCACTCGGTCAATAACACCGCGTTTTATCTCTTTAAAACTCATCGTTGAATTAAAGCACATTTTCGAGTGGCGATGGTAAAAACTACATATCCTTATATTTCCAAAGATTTTTTTCAAGGTATAAGTCAATTATTGTTATTATGGAAGAAAATGCTTCTTTCGTGTCTGTGTAAGGATAAATAATTATCCCTATTTTCTTAGGGGAAAAGTTTCCGAGCTTTCAGTCCCGAGGCGTTGTTCAAATATTTAACAATGGAAATATTACATTTCATTTCCTCCGAGTTTTCTGATGTTCATGTTATGTTAATATGGCAACACCCACACATGAATCAATTTCATGATTAATCAATATACAATCTACCTAGTCAGAAGAAATCTAATAAATGGAAAAAAAACCTAGAATTTTTCTGCTTCATAGAACGTTTAGTTCGAAATTTATGGAAATTAATCCACTCGCACACGCAGTAAAGTTTAACTTAACAATAATAAAAACATTACATTTTGTTTATACAGGGTGTCCCAAAACTTTGCCATATGAATGGAAAATCCTTCAATATTGAAGTTCGGAACTTTTATTGAAAAAGACTTCATTTTGATTTTAAAAATAATTAGGACTGTATTCAAAGATTTTTGAAAAATCACCTGCCATAACCAGCAATTGAACCCACCAAATATGAAAAAAATAACAATCTTTTATTTTTACGATACCGATCGAAAGGATTTTTCATTATGATAATTTTTTCTTGAGTAACATAGTATCTTAAATAAAAGAAAGACCTTAAAATTTAACATTTAAAATAATTAATACGTATTTTATCAATTTGTATAGTATAGAATGCGATTTAAAAAAAACAAACTTTGAATGTAGTACCCATTATCTTAAAAACAAAATGAAGTTTTCTTTCAGTAAAATTTCCTATCTTCGATATTTAAGGTACTTTTCGCTCCGTGTGGCATAGTTTTGAGACATTCTGTATATAAGTACCTATAATATTTGAACTCAGAACAAAAGTGATTTACAAAGCTGCCTAGAATTATTATATGAGGATATTATATTATATTATATTTATATGAGGATACAGTTATTGTAATACCGAAAGAGAGTCTACTCCGAAATACCTCGGTATAACACTGGATAGAGCTTTAACATATAAACAACACTGCTCTAACACCAAGCAGAGTGTGAGCACTCGGAACAATCTCCTGCGCCGCCTTACATCCTTCAAGTGGGAAGCTTCACCACAAACTCTGCGTACGACCAGTCTAGCCCTTTCTTTTTCGGCTGGCGAATACGCCAGTCCGGTCTGGAGCCGTTCGGCACATACACACCTTGTAGATACAGCACTTAATGACACATGCCGAATCATTACGGGCTGTCTAAAACCAACTCCTGTTGCTTTGCTGTATCTGCTGGCTGGTATTGCTCCTCCGGACATTCGCAGGGATGTAGCTAGCTCTCTGGAGAGCTTTAAAAAAAAGCATGACCCACGGCACCCCTTACACCACCACGTGCCGGTGACCCAGAAGCTTAAAAGTCGCCACAACTTCCTCAAGGAAGTTCCTCCTCTGGACGGGGAAGCTAAAGACACCCGCTTAAAGCTCTGGATGGAGAAATACCTCACAGACCCAAATACTGAGCTGGCGGAATAACTCCCCTCTGGCCATGATCTACCTTGGGCAACATGGAAGTCCTTAAATAGACTAAGGACTCACGTAGGCCGAAGCAGGGAGAACATGCTCAGGTGGGGCTACAGCTCGGAGAGCGCATGTCTGTGTGGTATTTCCCCCAGACAATGGCACATCTTCTCTCATGCCCTGCGTGTCCCAACACCTGCACGCGCGAGGATCTTTACAAGGCCACTGATAATGTTATATCAGTGGCTGAGTTCTGGTCCTCCCAAAAACAATTATATACCGAGTCGGCACGCTAAGAAGAAGAAGTTATTGTAATCAAGTTAAATATTTCATTTTCTACTTCAGAATCGATTTAATACTCTTATTGAATAAATAGATTTAATAGTCTTTTCTTTAGTTGAATTCCAAAATTTTTTTTTTATTTTTTTAAAGTATTTTATAAGTGATTAAAGTAATCGAAAAACCGGCCAAGTGCGTGTCGGGCCACGCGCAGTAGGGTTCCGTAGGTACATTATACCATACCATATTTGAATACCACTATCATTTTTCGTCTGAAAAAATAACTTTGTTTTTCACAGTGTTTGTATGAATGACAAAGTTATATTTGCGGTTTTGGAAAATGTACTATATCTCAAAAACTAATTACTGTATCTCATTCAAACCAATTTTCGTTGAAAGTGTTTATTAAGATCTATAGCTTATATTTTTTTTAGATTTTTCACCCTCTTACTTTAAAAGTTAAAGGGGGGGGGACACACATTTTACCACTTTGGCGGCATATATCTTTCAAACGGTTGACTTTGAAAAAAATTGGTCTTAGAAACCTCAATGTTATTTTTAAAGACCTATCTATAAACACCCCACAAGTATTGGTTTGATGAAAAAAATATTTTCAGTTTCAGTTCCATGTATGGGGAGCCCCCCCTTAATCTTTCATTTTTTATATTTTTATGTTTAAATCGTAAAGCGGTTCACAGAATACACCTACCTACTAAGTTTCAACTATGTAGTCCTAATACTTTTGGAATAAAGTGGCTGTGACATACGGACGGACAGACAGACAGACAGACAGACAGACATGACGAATCTATAAGGGTTCCGTTTTTTGCCATTTTGGCTACGGAACCCTAAAAAGGGCACTTCAGTAATGACAAAACCTCTAAAAAATTAAGTTGTAAAATCGTGAAACACATTGTTGTAAGTGGGGAATGTTGTTTTCTTAACGATATTAATTCGTGTAGGATTCAAACGTTCTCTATATAAACTTTGAACCGGTAATCCTATTTTCTTTAAGTAACGAAAGGGGTAGATTCGCGGCGACTGCCCCAGGCGAACTACGGAATCCATCAAGTCACCCATGCGAACGCGGTAATCCATAGTCTCGCTTTTAATAACTACCGGCTGACTAACGAATGCCTGTTTTGTTCCAATTCGTCTGAAGTTCATCGAGGAACCCTAATGAGGCAAATATTGAGAGGAATCGGCCCATTGCACACGAGACTCGTTTATTCCATTACTTTTGAATTTAATGTTGAGGAAGGAAGCCTGGAAAAGACCGTTTATTATGTACTCCTTGCGGCTATTGTCATTATTCAATTGATTTAATACAAGGTTATTTTTAGCATATACAAAACCTGAAAACTGTTCAGAATCAGTAATAGAATCGATTGCAATATTTTTTATGTCATGTTATATTTTGACCTAAAACGGGACAACACAAAAAGCTTGTAACTTCGGTTGAGCTGAGCTTCGTCGGCTGAGTTTTTAAAGTATCATCATCATTTTTTTTACACTGATTCCGAAAATGAAAATATGTGACCCGTGTTTCGGCTTTCGTATATACAAAATATACTGTTGGATAATAATTAAATTTATCAAAAGGTCATGCTGAAAAAAGATGATATTTCTTGCATTTCTTCTGATTTTTGTGTGTTGCCGTCTGGGAATTTGGCTAAGTGCGATAGTATTTCGTAGAATCCTGCTACGAAATCAGTAGTTCTTGAAAAAATGTTTAACTATCAATGTGTCTATATTTAATAAAGCTAACTTTTAAATTCGTCGTAGTTAATCGGGGTACCTATCTCTCTTTGATTTAAATGCCGTCTTACAAAACAATAAAAAGGCTTAAAGTTGCAGAAGTACCTTAAAATATAGCCAGAATTAATACACATATAACTCACATACAGTAGCTCAAATATGAATCCTGTACCGCAACAAACCAAGAAACTCCCTTAGGATCCAAGGATCTAATGTAACCCAAGTTCGAGAATTAGAGTAACACATACGTAAGCTTCGCAGTCAATTGTGTATCCTAAACCTAACGCATCAAAGTTTAAATATGTTTGTGTGGAGGTTCCGTTTACGTCCTTTGGGAGTGCGGTTACAAGCAAAGGGGTAAAGTGAGACAATCGTAAACTTTAATAATAATTACATTCTCAACTCTCCTCCCAGGTTGTGCACAATAATTAACCGCTCGGAATTACTTAGCTGAAATAATTTAATATGACACGCTCCCAATTGTTCGTGTGCGTGCGATGTCTTTATACTCAATGATGAAAGCTTGGTTGTTTTTTTTCTCTTTTCATATCTTTATTAGCAAGCGACAGTGATCACAATTTCAATTTATTGTATTGAACTTAATCAATAATAAATAAATGCTTGGACAATTTCACACAAAGCGCCACCTAGCCCTAAACTAAGCAATGATTGTATAATGTGGGACGTTATAGTACTATTTATACAGGGTTATTTGTAAAACACCAACAACCTCGTAGGAATAGATTACTAACATCATAAACAACATCATTTGTTTTACTTCTTTTCCTAAAACAGCCAAAAAAAACGACTTTTCATACAAAACTCGATCAGCTATTCAGACATTTTGTATGGAAAGTCGATTTCTTTTTGTCTGTTTTCGGGAAAGTCGTAGAACAAATGTTGTTGTTTATGAAATCTACCCCTGCGAGGTTGTTAGGTTGTTGGTGTTTTACAAATAACCCTGTATATTCTGTGATACGAGTGCTAGACAGTTGTCTGGCACCCGTTACAGTCCACAGTCTCACCCAGACCCGTCACAGAAATTAAAATTCATCATTTAAATTTCTGCCTGACTGCCCAGGTAGCACAACTAGTCGATATAAAAGCCATGAGAACGTTTTTATTACAGCTTTTGGCTACAGTGGTTATCATATAATGGTATATGTAAGCTTCTATACAGCCGGTTTGTGCGTACTTTATATAGCATTTCTCTGATGCATAACAAGCTGTAAAGTAGCTATTTAATAGGCTTTGCAATTGTCAAATAATTGCTTGATAGGCAACTTTTATATGACTCATAATGATATAGGTATAGTTTTAGCAGCTTGAAGTAATTTAATTAATGCCAAAACAAAATGGTTCAAATCATACTGTCAACTAACTACTTAATTATCAACTTTTAATGGCGAATATGATATGTTTGAAGGGGATTACACTTATAACAAGCGTTATTTCATTTGCAAATCAAATTTTACTGATAAATTATACTCATGTTTTATGTAAATTTTTAATGCGCTGTTAATATTCTGCTATTTTAGGAAATATATATAAAAAATAAAAATTGCCAAAAGCAGTAATTATACTATTTATCAGTAAAGGCGTACACAAATGTTTTGTAACAGCTATATAAAGCTATGGGTAAACAAAACACAACTTTTTAGTAGTAATTCCCAAGGAAAATACATTATAATATTGTTCAATGATTTATTTAGCAAATAGAATTTAAAAAAAAAAACATGGCGTTGTTGCTTATATTTCGTTATTGCGCTAGAAGTCATAAATTTGTCAGTTTTATAGCTGCTGGTATATTAGTGACAAATTTAACCGATTCCGCGTAGCGAAAAGCTATTTAAATATAACTTACAATGCTTTTTTATGATAATATATGAAGCTAAGTAGCCGTGATTATTAAAGCTGTTATATGTACTTAAAGCACTATAAAAGTAAATTACTTGACGTTTATACAGAAACTAACAACTTATTGCCTGCGTAAGAAGCTCTTTTATCATTGCTTTTTAACATTGACCATAAGAACGTTTACATGGCTTATTTCAAACTCTTTTAAATGGCAGCTATTTAAAAACGCCGTATAAACGTTTATTTATGTTATTTGCTTTGCTTTGCTTGCTTATTTTATTAAGCTTATGATGAAAAAAGATAATGAACCATATATTAAGCCTCTATCCGGCTTCGTGTTGTATAAATAGCGGCTACACAACCTTCTTATGATTCTATGCTATATAAGACAAATCATACACAGCGTTTGTGCTACCTGGGTGGGAATCGAACTCGGGACTCCTTGCGTGGTAAACCGACATGTTGAACCCTGCACCACTCAGATCGTCAATCAATGATCTACCATTGGCAAATATTTTTTCCTTGGATAACTCTTTATCTTTTTAATAGCCTGGATATATAGCGTCAAATGACAAATTAATAAAAACGCAAAACACTTTTACAGAGCCTTATTACACTAACAAGTTACTTTTTATGGTCCTAAAGTAGGTTTAAAATTTATATATCAATGTGTAAGGTAAAAAACACAAATTAATATTTTATTTTAAGTTTGAGTATTAAAATGACGCGTTAATGATAAAAAAATACATAAAAATTATAACATTAAACTATAAGATTACATCTTATTTCTTGTACTTATGATCCGTGTTCATTTCATACCAAAGCTGCCGACCTTTCTTAATATTTAAAATTGGCATAAACCGAGGTTTAAGGGTTGCGTTAACCAACAGAAAAGGACCTGTGACATAAAGGTGACATACTTCTTAACTCGGTTCAAGTTTATCTGGACCTTATTCGGTCTCTATGGGGTGAACCCTTGTTCTAGTTGTAATTTACATGCGGAATTACAAGGGAGAATTATGTGTTTATTCATGGGAACGTTCATGTCTGCTAGAACCGTGTCATTTCTCGTATATCCATCTCGTATTTTGCTCATTTTGTTATTGGTACATCTTCATATTATAATAATATACTACGTTTCAGACTTTGTATGGTAATATAAAACTAATTGGCTCTGAGAGCTTAAGTTTGTTACAATTTTGATCATTTTTCGAAATGGCTGAAATTTTTTAATTTTAGAAAATAAAAATCGTCAAGCTGGCTCTACAGAAAAAATACATATAACTATCGAACTTGCTCACAAAATTTTACGAGAATCGGCTGAGAAATGCGACATGTAGAGGAGAACAAACGGACAGACATACGAAAGCATTTTTGCTCAAGCTGAAGCAAAGACGCATAATTCGCGCTCGCTCGGTCAATTAACGACGAAACAGATTAAAAAAAACATTTTACTTAGATATTATCAGAAAAAATCAAGCACAGAAAAGTCTATTAGAGTAGGTATTCAAAATAATACTCGAGGTTTTTACTTATTTAAAAGATGAATCAAACAGTACGAATAAGGAGCAAACCGTAAAGTGGGTTTACGTTTAATTAAATAATAAAAACACTTCAACAGGATTGTATAAAGTTAATGGTGCACGGTAATTGAAATAGAATAAGACATAGCGTGCACCTGCCTGCGTCTCCCAGCAGCATTAGTATACTTTATATGCAGTTAAATTTAGGTACGGCGCCGAAACGTAAGGAACTTTGCAGAAAAATGAAAAATTGCCGGTCAGGGTGCGGCGACCGCTAAAACACCGCACAAGAAACAACTAATGAAAGCTTAGAGCCATTCGCATAAATCTCCCTTACATTTTTAATACCAATATATCCGGCGAGGGGAGCTTCCGTCGGGGAGATAAATGTTACCAGAAAACAAAACATTCGCGGACTCTCGCGTTTATATCTTATTTAAATACCGACAGATGCCGCCGTCCTCTTATAAAAGTGGGTATTTTTAATCGGTGCTTTACCAGAGACATAATGGTATCGGCCGATCTGGCGTCAGCTGGTATGTAGGTACAACCTTGCATTGTTCGGGGTCTAATTTAAAAGTCCCCTGTACTGGTAAATTTTCATCAGAAGACTGCGTAATTTCTGCGTGGCCGCGTGATATCTTGACCCGTATACTTTTATTCACTTCATTACCTAAGCTTTTTCGTATCGTTTCGCATCTCGTGGAGTTGTGTAGTCTCATTAAAATAATACAGGGCTACCGGATAATCTTATCCGGTGTGTTTCGATCGCAGATTGGGTGCGCGTGCGCCGATAACACTACGAGTTATTCCGCCGGTGCACGCTGGATACGCTGCCACTTTTTAATCCATTTTGTGGCGACATCTTCATTATTGTACGCTTTACAATACAAGAACCTATTTTTGTTAACCACTTTTATTCAAAAATATCACTATTACAACAGTAACAGGGTTTTTTGTATGCACTTAATATAAATAATGAGAAATGCTTTATAACAAATAAGAAAAACGTTACGTACGTAATCGAATTTGATATTATTTTATTTTCCTTCAAAAATGCTGTCATTTAGTATGCAAATAGTTTATAAATATTCATAAAATTATTTCTTCCACATGTTTTTACGGAACGAACTCTGCTTCGAATGAAGCATGTACGCAGTATTAGAAAATGTACATTTTTATGAAGAATACATCAAAAGTTGCTGTTTCAAATGTGACCGTATACAGTCAGAAGAAAGACGAAAATATAAAAGTGGGGGAGAGATTGGCTGCCACTTTTTTATGTTCTAAATTTCACACATAATAAAGGGAAGCAATTCTTATGATTATTAGCACAGAGACTGCGGGAATAATCCTCCACAGTGACATCGCCGTGTGACATAATCCGGAAAATCTAATAACAATAAAATAAAATTGCCAACGGTTTGTAAATTTAAAAAGGCATAGGGAAGAAAATTCGTTTTCCGCGCCGTGACGGCCATTATCGTTACTTTGAATTTACTTTTTAAAGGCTTCGTGAATTTCGTTAATGTTTTCGTATCTCCGTATAAATACAATAAACGACGTAGCACGACTTATTCTAACAATAAAGAAGATTCAAATCCATTTACTCATTACATTTTAATGCGGGCAAATATCTCTGATAAATTAAATTTCACCTTCTTATACCTCCAAAGGTGCTTAAATCAACAATGTTCTTTAATAATATCTTCTTACATTATTACTATTAAAATTTCAGCAAAAGGCCGGAGAGGAGACTTCCGATGATTCATTCGCATTCAAGAACGACCAAACGCGATTCGGGGGTGATCTAAATACTTACCTTTGTTTCCCCTTTTCAAAGATCCATTTCGTTCGTGCTTTACCGCGAAGCTCTTTCAAAATTATTCTGCCAGTTCGAAGTCGTAAATTTTAGGAAGACTTTAATTGTTATTTTAACTGCAAGCTCAACTTAGCCTGCGCCAAGACGGGGGCCGTGAAAATATGTCTTAATTCTCTTACCCTATGACTTATGTTTTTATGAAATTAAACCACCCGTGTTCAATTCGTGGTTCCTGTTACATTTTGTAACTTTGTCCAATTAATACGTTCCATAATTCCTTTTCGCTTTTTGCGAAGATATTGTATGTGTAATCGCATCCAATTTAAACGCAAGTGGGACTCTATCTCGTTGGACGACTCTCAAAGGGCGTCACGTTGAAAATTTAAATATTATTGTTGTTTTTGCTGAGTGCACGAAATTGAAGATAAATAGAATTTCCTACCCTTCGCGGATTCGTTGGGCTATCACAAAAAGTCGATTCCTTTTTTCCGTTAACACTCGAGTTAAGTATTTTCGAATCCATCTTAACAACAGCTAATTACTTCACGTTATTAAATTGCGTAACCGAAATTGATCCTTTTGTTTATGGGTCTCGATCCTTTCAATCATCTATCAACCATTGAGTTTCGGTATCATAATAATTGTCCATAATTATATATTCCCTTGAACCAAGCGCATCATTTTTATTGTTATTTTATTTATAAAGTAATAATTTTTTTCGTCGGACGCAACTCGATCAGGTTTTGAATTTGATTGATCCGATATAAAGATCGATTTAATAATCGGCTGTTCCGCTGTCTCGATTTTCTCTTGTTTTTATCGGTAAACGTTTCTTATTGGATCGATTTTGTTTTCTGCCTGCTAAGTTTGTGAGACCCGACAGTTTATGAGTTTCTAATTTGAATTGTATTAAATGTGGCTTAATAATCCGTTCTGGATAACGTTATTAAAAAAAGTCTAACGAATTATTTTGATGTTACCAATTATATCTATATAATTAATGTTACCTACCTATTTGATACAATATAGAGTACAAGATAGAGAGATTTAATGTAGACAATCATGAAAGTTTCCTGTGCGGCAATTACATGACAACAACATGAGCAGTTACCGGTATCGTGACGTGAACAAGGGAGCGTAGTAGCACCTATATCATTAACATAAAACAATACGAAGATACTTAGATCGTTACTAAGTACGCAGGGACCACCGGGAGCACCTTTTGTTAAGGCCTCTCTACTCGCAAATCGCGAGATGTTGAGATACGCGCATACCGAAGCGGGCCTTAATGGCCATCCCTGGCTGAGGTAATTTACGTCTTATGTGCGAAACCACTCTTAACTAAAAGCCCTCTAAATTACACCATACAGGATTGATTTGAAATTAATCTCGCATCCGATGCGGCTCTAAGATTGACTCCTTTTTTTCATTATAAAAATGTTCGCAATAAAATTCTGATTGCAATTTATCGCGCTAATCGGAGCGTTGGAGTTAAAAGTAATAATTATGATTTTCATAAAGGCACCTATTAGCTATTGGTAAATGATGACTGATTATATGCGAACAGCCATTATAACAATAATAAAATGTAAGAACAATAAGCAGTTTTGTTTACAAAGGCAAGATAAAGATACATCGGAACAGAAGCCACAACAAAGCCTAAACCATTCGAATCGATAAAGAAGAACAATGCAGAGGGAATATGTGAACGTTTCAATTTACAAGATCTGCGGCCGCGATAGCAGGCTCGTACGATACTCATACCTCTACCCTGGCCTTATTATAACCGGCAAGTTAACTTGTCTCTGCCTTATCGCCGAGATTTCGGTGCGTCGATACCGCATGAGTTACCTGGCTACTTTTTACGTGTATCCTCATATCAATGTTGATTCATATCGCACGTAGTATGTTTTGACGCGTTCGCTGTTAATTGGCATTTTATTCTGATATGTTGTACAAGAAATTTAAATCTTTATAAATTTGCATAAATTATGGGGTTAATCAAGAGCTTTGATCACAAACAAAATTGCTTTACGGATATCAAACATCTTATTGTTATCGTCGTCAAAGACGCTCAATTTATTGCTTAGTAATTAAAGTTAAAGTTTTACAAGTGTAAAAATAACATCAGGTTCCACAAGTTCATCTTAACCCTGGTACCTACCAATAATGATTAATTTGAAACTGGAATACCTATTCCAGTGTCAAATTAATCATTCAAATCAAAAGCCAATGTGAATCATTAGATATAACAAAGTCTCATTTCGCATTGAACTTAATTATTTAGCTAATAACCTCTGTTGTCTCAATAGATTGCAGTCTCTTAAAGAACCAGTTGAAATAATTGAATCGCTAACGGAATTATTAAACGGCACAGTTCTCGTTGCAACGTACAAGATAGTTGCGGGACGGTAATATCGTTGCAATTTAATACCAATATTGGGGCAGGTAATAAATGTGCCTATTTAAATTAACCAATCAGAATGTTGTTGTGTTTATCTACATTATTGTTAACTGTAGAGATAATCTGTATAACTGTAGCTCGAGTATAAAAATGTTAATACAATTAGGAACAAGAATACATAACTAGATTATCTACTCCATAGCGTTCGTCAAGTCGATGACTTATCGAAGTGTTTCTAAAATTCAAAATACAAATCATTTTTAAATTTGAGATTTTCGCATCACAATGCTATTTTTATACAATACTAAATAATATACTAGAGAAAATACGACTCACACCCAGATCAATAGGGATGTTGACTTATGAATAAAATAACGAAATACTAATAAAAATCGTAAACATATCTAAATTTTGGAAAAGCTTGTATACCTCTTGGTTTTATATATTGCGTATTATTTGTTTTATGACTCTTCAAAGTTGGGTGGACAAGTCCATTTAAAAAGTATAAAATTTGTTAAAATAAATAATAAATACATTTAATTAGTCCGTAAAATTTATAGCAAATTTGTCAAAGAAACCATTTTGATAAACACAATATTTAATATAGCTGCCGAACAAATTTCCTACGCGTTGCGTTGCATACAACGTAGGAGGGCGTGACGTCATAACTTGGTAGCCGTTAGTATGGAGCGTTTTCGGGTGAGTCCAATTTTGTGCATTTCAAACTGTGATATCTCGGGCAGTTTTCATGCTAGCGTAATAATTCTTATACAAATGTTTCTTTTTTTTAGGGGTAATTTATGTAACATAAAATAAAAAAATAGTCAACTTGCCTATTCTCGGACGGGAATCGAACCCGCGACCTTTGGATATCCGGTTCAATGCTCTGACCGCTGAGCTACCGAGTCACTAGTGGCATTGTCGAATTTCTTCTAGTATATCCTGCTCTTACGCTGAAAGCCAGCGTTATTTGTGTTCACCAATGTTAATTGGTGAAATGAACATTGAACCGGACCGGATATCCAAAGGTCGCGGGTTCGATTCCCGTCCGAGAATTGACGATTTAGTATTGCATACAAATCATTGTTACTACAAGGTATTAACTAAATCTGATTAACTTCATAAAAACCAATACAAATCAAGCTTAAGTAATTTAAGCTAACGTTACGACGTCTTAAACAGGCATAGACGTTAGAAACAATGGCAACAAAGTATTTTCCAGTGCAGTTAGTGTAGGTGCTAAAGCGAGTTAATCAGAGCGATCCCCTTACGAGCTCCATTAGATTGACGCTCCTTAGACCTTAATAGAATAAAGGGACAATATTAAACCTTGAGTAAAACCTCTTTCTATTCAAATCCCCCGTGATGCCTCCGTACGTATGGCTATTGATAGTTTCGATTCTACGGCCAAGATTAGAGCTTGATTGAAAGTTACGGTTTAATTTAATTCAGATGTTTACTTTGCTTAAGCTTGGAATGTTTATTTACCTAATACTTAGATAAATATGTAATGTAATAGATCTTTAGGTATGTTTTTAAAGCGGGATTAATTTATTATTTTTATCTCTTGCCTTTTTTTCTCTAATGAAAGTAAACAAATGAATGATTATGACAATTTATTTTAAATTAAAATATTGAACAAAAAAAAAGTAGTAAATACCTGTAAAAAAATCTTTTTCCTTCAATGATGTGGACTCTGCTGTACGGTATTGATTTGTATCTGAAACCATCGAAATCGGAAGTTACTCCCCAATCATTTCCGTCAGGTCGGATTCAATTGGAAGTTATGCAAATCTCTCAATTCGACTCCTTCACAATAGTACCCGGATTCCGAATGAGTTAATCCGTGTTTATGTTCCTAATCGGCCCCTTGCTAACGGCCTTGTTGCCAGTTTAGCTCACTGTTAAATTTATACAATACCTATTGTGCACAATAAGCCATTTATTTAACTTAAAACCTTGTTTATGATAATGGTTTCTTTTATTGGAATGCCTTTATTAAATTTGCGAAGTCGGGGGAAAGAGATGAGTAATATTGGGATGGTAAAATTTGATTGTTTATTGTTACAGCTGAACTGAAAATGGACGTTCTCAGAGAAAGAGAGGTGAAAGACAACTTGGAGAGACAACTTTTGGATGAGCAAAAAATGAGAGGTAAGTCTTACTCTAACTCTGTACGATAAGAAATTATTTTGAAATAAAAGGCAATAATTCTTTAGAAAACTCACTGCAGATATTACAAGCAACAGCATTCCGAGCGCTTTGAAAAGAACAAATAGGGTGTAATTTCAATGCCTCCATAAATCTCCGATCACTGGCCCTCGCTCCGCATTCGCCACAATTAACAGGAGATCTTGTTACAACACCATTGTCTTCTTCCTCGCTTCGTTATTTATTTCCAACATTAAAACTATTATTTTCTCATATTACACTAGCTGGAGCCTTATGCTGCCAATTTCCTTTACGTGCCACCGACTCATAGCCGCTGCTGCCATAATTATTGTCTACACTACAATGCGCGGTGGGTGTTCAATTAATACTATTTTTATGCGCCTATTCACACGTTATAATCTCTAGTCAGTTCTTGCAGTTAATGTTGTCTGTTTGTTTCTGTACTTTCCCAAGCCCGCGGCTCGCGTGTTTCATCGTTTTCTTCAGTTTATAGGTTCATTGATAGTTTTATGGGTTGCTTTTGACGTCTATGTAATCACCATAATTACGCCATTTATTAAGACAATTTTGCTGCGCTCCGCTGACGGCTTGAAGAGCATCTTTGTTGCATGCATATTATCTAGTTACGAATACTTTAACGTTTTTGACACATTCAATACCCGTAGATTAAATAAATAAAAATTGTATTTGGTTAGCAATTTATAAATTTAAACTGAGGTATCAAAAAATATTATCTAAACTCTGAACATCTCTAATTGCTTAACAAATGAAGATGTAAGTTAATGATAGTCTAAACCTGTAGCTCACTTGAAAACTACTATACATCATGTTGACCAAACACAACCCCTTACAATTGAAAAGGTTAATTCGAATACAATGCGACACCCTTTCCTTAACAATTCAACACAACGTTAGGAAGTAAAAAGAAAACTAACAGAATGGAGGTACGTAACCTTTTGTACAAATGTCAAGCTACGTCGTAGTGGCAAACTAACGCCTTGAGACAAAGGGCTTAATTCTATTGAAAACGATAAAAGCACACAAAATTCAACTCTACGAGCGAAATAATAATGTTAAATTTAAACTCGTCCATTACAACATTGAACATGTCACAGTCGGTATAAAGGTGCCTGCCGTAGATATTTTATCGAGGTAGACATTTCTCTTGTGTAAATGTAATATAAATTTAAATGTTAATAAAGGGACGACAGGTCACAGTGCGCCGCGTATAATGAAACTAATTATTGCCGGTGAAACATGTGTTATAATAACACTGCTGCTAAATGTACGCGAATATTGAAATTTACATCGAGTACAAAAATTCTTAAAGCTTATATTAATTAATAGGTGTACTTTACAACGAACCGAACGTGGTTAATGGATTTTCTAGACTATTTGCTCTTCGATCTACTTTAAAAGCTTTTTGACAACTTACCAGCGCGACCAATTAACACCTTTGTGTTTTCTTTACCGATCCCATTTTCCAGTTGCAATGAAATTTAGGTTATTTTTCTTCGTGCTCGCCTTTAGAAATCCAACGTACTATAGTTAGTTACTTATTGCCAGCCTGATTATAATCATAATAAACTCAAAATTACACAAATGGAACAAACATTTTGTTTGTCAATTATCCGATAGATGGCAGAAGGGCGACGTAACAAAGAGGGAAATGGACGCTCCATACATATTTCACACGGTGAATGAACTCGATTGCGACGTGAGCAATACTGTTAATTGCCAAAAACCAATCATCAGATAGCGGTCTATGCGTCCACGCTGTGAAATACAACTTTAGTTACAAAAGCCAGAGCCGCCCGATAGCCTCTCAAACAATATCGGACCGAAACCGCATTCCACTATAAAAATACACAACACAATTTCAGGAATATCAGGAACATTTATCAATCCTTATGTAAAAAACAACTAAATTCATAACTTAAACATTAGAGTTCTTAATTAGTTCTTTCTACTAAACATTATCTTTCAATAAGGGTCATTGAGAGGATCATACAATAGGGAACATGCATCAATTTTTTTTTCAAAAAATCAAAAGTATAATGCTTGAGAAAATCAACTGTAATATTAAAACTTTTCTCTTGTGTTTTTTTCTCGTGATATAGTTACTTGAAGTTAGCACGCAGCAGCACCCGCCGAAAACGCTCTATACAAAAAGGTCAACATTTGTGACGTCACTTATGTCACGTTTCAGTGCATTAGTATGGAGTTAGCCAAGAATTTTCAAATATCTCCCTAAATATTGCGTTTAAGAACATATGTGTATTATTTCTTATTTGATGTTCTATCCGACTGTTAAGTGCTTATATCCGAAAACGAAAAAAAAAATACGTTATTTTCCCTTCTGTGATAAAACTAAAGTAATACATTTTATTTTTTATTTTTCTGTTCCATCATGTTTTTATACGTGTCCGCAGCGATCAAGCTCAAATTTATCAAAATCGGTGACTTATGCATGTTCCCTATTACATTTCTTATCCAGTGTGGTTTGGAATGGTATAGTAAACAAGAAAATGACAGTTTATTTGTACATTAGTTCTAGTCCACTTGATCAGACCGGGCGATCGAAATGGCCGTGGAAATTGGAAGACCGAGAACGAGCCTAATCAACGTTCGCGAGCGCCCATTCATAACAGATATTATAGCTATTGAATAGACGCTATCGACGAATCTAGCGATTTCGTAATGCACACCGCTTCTATTTAAACATGGAGATTGTTACGCACTATAATCTGTGTAATTAATATGCATTGAAAACATACTTTAATCCCTACGCATATTAGGTAATGTTTACTTTACGAATAATACTAAACAGAAAATTGGAAATTCATAAACTCAGTTCTTATTCTACAATACGACATTATTGTTGTAGAAGGAATGTGGAACTGCGAGGAAAACACTCAATCATTTTGATTTATTCACTTATAATTGAGGGCGACTACTCTATTTCCCTCTAGTGTCTCCCGCAGGAGGGTGCGCCTTCATTACTAACGTCATAGTGCATTCCAAGGAAAACGTAAAGAAATTCAGATATATTAGATACAAAATAAGTTTTGACGCCCGACAATCATTACTTTCTAGGTTCATCAATCCGATTGAGCAACCCGATTCGTGGTGAATAGGTACCCAAATTAAATTAATATTCATACACATTTTAGGTATCATATTTCCGTTGCGCAGATTCCGTCCCCATTCGCAGTAAGGAGGTACGATTCACATTGTGTTCAAGATTGCGTAATTAAATAACATGTAGGCCGTAACATCATGGCGTCTTGAAAGGGTACGCAATGGGAATGTAACGCCAATTATGCCAAAATTATGCCCGGAATGGGGGCTATCGATGTCTATTTTGATGTTGAGAATTTGATGTGCGTATCCCTTCAAATATGTTATTAACGGTTATGTAATCAAATGTAATGTACAACGTGTTGATTGCTTTGCTTTACCTTAAAGCTATACAATTGTACTGATTTCAATGTATGGAGCATGTTTCACAAAACGCCTTCCCAAATTCTTTACGTTTCTACAATCGTACGCCATTTCGTACAAAATTCTTTAAAACTGCAAATAATCTCTTGATGGTTCATAATATAAAAAATGTATTTACCAAAAGCCATGTTAATATCATAACATAACAAAATGTATCCGCGTAAATAGTGACCAAGTTCAGTTATTGTGTTCACTGCTCTATGACTAAATCAACTACGTTTGCTATCTATTGCTGATATCCCAGCATCCCTATTTCAGCAACATTATCAAGGGCGGACAGCCCAGTGATCAAATTCAAATGAAAACGTTTAACAAGCGGACAATCGTATCAACATACGTCAGTAGTGGCCACAATCACTGACGTTTGCACCCCAATGCAATGGTGCAGCCATTTGATTGTCTGTGTTCCTCCATCTGATTGATAAAGGATTGTGGCACAACACAACACAAACTTTTTATTTTGTAATTGTAGTGTGGGATTTAAAAATATTTTTGAAAGATAACTTTGAAAGTTTGATTTGATTCTCACTTAATATTCCTTGTAAATTAAGCATTTTACTATTTGATTTCTACTTTACTGAAATCTCGTTTGGCGCCCCTAAATATTTGGCCTGAGTACGTAAGTTCATTAATATATTCAGAAGCAGCATTGGGTGTTGCACGCCGTAATGGATGCAATCTGCACTGTCCAATGCGCATCTCGCCTCTATTGTGCGGCAGCGTTAGACGGAAACCTCCTATTACATGTTGCCCCCACATCTGTTTGTTTGGACATCCGATGTTGCCATAAATGGGTTTTGGCTTTATGCGTTTTCACGTTACATTTGACGCAGCAATGGGTTTTGCTTCGAACAATCACACTACGTATATAAAACTATTGCGAACCAAAGAGTAATTCTAATACTGTTCCTCAATCGAGAAAAGGGTTTCTACAGGGTAGCATCATTAGCCGAGGACATACCGTAGATGGAATTTGTAAATGAAGAACGAGTGCTCATAAAAATACCAACGATTCCTCGTTCAATGAGTCGAGTGGGAAGACATCAAAAAATATTTCCTGTACATGCCAAATCCTGACCGCGAGGCGACGTGAGCCCCGTGCAGAATACCGGCCCAGATACGCGCCGTGTAAGGAATTCAATTACCGACTTGGAAAATGTACTTCGAGGAATGCTGTGCCTCTCATGCGAAATCTTTATTGTCACAGTAAGAAAAAATGGTTAACAAGATGATGATTATAAATATAAAGCCTAGAGATAAAACAATCATCATCATCACAGCCATTTTAATGTCCCCACTGCTGGGGCACAGGCCTTCCTTATGGGTGGATAAGGAGGACGGGCCATTAACCCACCACGCGGGCCCAATGCGGATTGGTGGGTGTTAACGACTGCAAATGCAGCCGGGACCAACAGCTTAACGTGCCTTCCAAAGCACGGAGGAGCTCGAGATAATAAATTTTTGGTCACCCATCCCATGACCGACCCTTGCGAACGTTGCTTAACCTCCGCAATCGCTGGGCCAGGCGCTAAAACAATATTTGACGTAAAATCTAATGACAGTACTTCTAAATTTCAATGCTGAAACCACATGCTGAAACGATGCGGATTCTAAATCTATAGCTGAAACAATGAGAATTGAAAATTGGAAAAAGAGAAGGTACGTATTTCATGGTATGCGAATGTAGAACCGGTTTATGATTTTATTGCAATTTTTTGCAAGTGTGAGGTCTCGCGAGTTACCGGCGCTACAAAAGTTTTCGTGAACGACGTCGGGCAAATATTTACACTTGGATGTTGCTTCAGCGGTTTGTAGTCTTTTTTGTTGAGGTTCAATTGTGGCCCAGTGAAATTGTTTCGCTATCCGAGGCTTTCGTGTTCATTAAGTCTTATTTAAGGCTTTGCTTCCAAGAATTTTGAGAGAAACAACTGATTAAACAGATATTTTATTCCCACGCTCGCCTTTCTGTGTTTATAATTAAATTATGAAATTATTATGTCATTAATATGAATGACTATGGCATTGAATATTTTTTCTTCTGCTAGTTAATATTTATTGCACACACGAGTGATATGATTAGTTTTGTTATATTAATCACTTGACGGGCTGATAAACTGATTATTAAATATTCGAAATCCAAAAAAAGGAATATTTGAAATTAAAGTACCAAATGAACCAATACTTGAGTTAAGTCAATCAACAACGTTCCCGTGAAACGAAGGGCAGTATGGGATGCATACGCCCGTGAATAATGCAAATGATTAGATTAAGCCGACTGGTCAGAACATCCTCCCTTCTAATATACGAAACCACAAGAGCTATAGAAACTATTGCAACCGATCTAAATAAAAGGCCAGGCATTCAGGGAATAAACGAAGGCACCTTTTTTAGTCGCAGCAACCCAAGATGGCTTAAGAAAACGTTGAGGCAACACGAGATTACACATTTCACTAAGTAGCATCCTATGTTCTGGCTCATACCGTAGACGCAGATTGACTACCTTTTAAGAAAACCAATAGCTTTCTTTGTTCAGTATTGCCTTCTATCGAACCATTTGTAATAAATGATGGTATATCTTACAAAAGATACGAGATTGATTGAGAAGTAAGATAGTTTGAAGTGGCAATTAATTTCAAAGTAAGTTTTAAGTGTAAATTAAAACACTGCAAACTAGGCGTAAATAGGCGGTGGTAATCATGAAAATAGCAGCTCCACACGACGTTTAATTTAACAAACCATCAACATTCGTAGCGAGATAACGAAACGTAGAGCCGACGAAGGTTCACATTGTAAGCTACCTCGTAATTACTACTGCTGTAATTACAAACTTGTAGCTCGAGAGAACGCATCGCATCCATATTGAAACGATACTAATCAAGTAGCGTATTCAGATTCATTATACAGGGAAAGCAATAAATATGATTCCCTTATAAAATCTCGCACAACAACGGAAATAATAATAAAATATTACAAGAAGCCGGGATTTCGCCTAATTAATTTCGTATACGTTCTTTGGGGCTACAATGTCTTGGGAATAACATACAATGAGTCCGGAAAACTGAAGGCGAGGTGGTAACAAGATCCACGAACGCTCTAAATTAGAATTTATGATTGTATGTGAAATTGTTAGAACACGTTTCAATGTAAGATAATGTTTCCATATAACAAGAAGGAGGTGAAACCAACTTTCCAGGGAATCCGCCAAAGTACGTGAACTTTATAATTACTTGATGCTCCGTATTGTATTGATATTAATATGGAAAGCTTCAGCCTCTGTTACAGGCACAATATATTTTTGTTCTTCTTCTTCGTTAATAGTTAAAAACATCAAAACAAATTGAAAAGTTTTAGGGTGTATTAGATACTTTTGGTGATGATTTAAATTAGTAAATTTAAAAAATAATTATTATATTATATCAGGATTTTTGGCTAAATATAAATTCAAAGCCTTAGTTTTTCTTTATTTTAAGGGGGACAAGGTTAAAATCTTAACAATAAACGTTTAACCATAGCAAAATTTGTGGGATGTCTTAGACTCGCCAGTATCATTTTACAACTATCAAATTCGCCACGACCGACTGCACGCGTCATGTGCGGACCATATCGTATTTGTAATCGGATACTAACTTGTTGCATTTCTACTTTATCATACTAAGTAACGGGTTTTCTAGAAACCCTTCCTTCTGTTTTCATAAAAAGTACCTATATAAATACTTATTACTTATTTCATTTTAATGTGATTTATTGTCGCTCCCCAAACGTCTCGTAATGATAAGACGTTGTGTCAGGAATTCGCTAAAAATTAACCCTCAACTATGTACGAAAACGGTTAGAAATGAAATGTAACGAGTAAAACTGAAACCACAATTTCCAAATTGCCCACTGGAGCGAATAAACTACTGAGCCGAAGTTGCGTGTTAGCGCCAGCCCAGTGTGCAGCGCGAGTGGCGACACCGGTGACCGGTGACTGGGTGAGTCAGCCGCATCGGCAGCGGCGCGCAGTAATGTGACCACCCGCGCGGACCCGCCTGTCAAACCTACTCGCAGCTATTCTGGCAGTGCTAGCTATCTGCTGATAGATTCCTCCCTTCTAAGCTGAAATTTTTAATGCTCAGGCTAAACGCATTGCTAGCTATCAATTGTCCATTCTTAGCTGAAATGCTAAGACTAAACGCTTTCCAAAGTTGTAAGGTAAAGTGGGCACCCGCGCGGGCCCACCTGTCAAACGTACTCGCAAATACGGACATTGCTAGCTATCTGCTGATAGATTCGCTATTATCCACTCTAAGCCGAAATTTTTAATGCTGAGAAACGCTTTCCAAAGTTGTAGTACTTAAGTATCTGCACGGGTCCACGGGTGACCACATGTCACCCGTGGACCCGTGCAGATCCGCCTGTCAAACCTACCGGGAATTATTCGGGAAAAGCGTTGCGAAGGACTTTGCTAGCGATCCTATAGAATCTCTCAATGTTTTTACATTGCGGCTTAACTCTTTCCAAGGATGTAATAGGTTCATCGCTTTATTGTTATAAATGTTGAGTATTAATTTTGTTAATTCTAATGGCTCTGTAGAGATGTAGACCTCGTGTTTGTGTGGCATTTTTGATCATTTTTCGAAATTACTGATAAGTATATGACATATCCCCATATTCCTCAAAATTTCGTAAAACTGAATCGTCAAAAAAATCCATATAATTATAGAACCTGCTCACAAAATTCCACGAGAATCGGTTGAGAAATGCGAGTTGTAGAGGAGAACAGACGGACAGCCAGACAGCGGGACAGCTGGACGGACACACGAAAGCATTTTTGCCCAAGCTGAAACGGAGACGCTATGCTCGCGCTTTGCGCTCACTCGGTCATTTATAGCCCAGATTCAATACCAATAAAGAAACACTTCAAGTTTGTTATACCTATCAAGCTGCGTTACTTGCTTCGCAAGGAAACTATCTCATAATGTTTCTACTAGTCATTCCATTAGTTTAACTAATTCTTGTTCTCTACAACATGAATCTGAAACTTTCGTTAACTTAATCCTCAGTGGTGAGGATATTAGTGTAGTGCGCTTACACTTTCGGCCTTATCGTCACTTAAGATCAGGTAAGACGAAGGCCAAACCCTATTCCGTTGGGGATAAAAAAAACGCTAGAAGCCTCAATAGGTTGTATTAGCAAATTGCTGGTAGCCACAATGCGTAATGAACAGCGAAGTCAAAAATTACATAGCTTTTTAATGATTGCCAATAGAGTGGCCACCCGTGTGATCCGGCTGTCAAACTGACTGAGCTATCCGATCCACAGAACAAAGGGGTGAGGGAGAGGGGAGGGGGGGATTTTTGAAGTTAAAATTTCTTTAGCGGCGTTGTACGCTTTTTTGTAATGGGGAAAAAATGCGTCAGTCAGTCAGGGTCACGTGTCACTGATCAAAAACCCTCATTCCTCTACGATCCACCAACGAGGCTCCACCGGTGGATCGAAAGATATTTTTTTCCTCTTCGATCCACCGGTGGATAGAAAGATATTTTTTTCCTCTTCGATCCACCGGTGGATCGAGGAATATTTTTTTTCCCTTCGATCCACCGGTGAATTTATGTTTTTGTCGAGCCCCCAATTTATTATTAACAATTTTTTTCGTAATCTATACGTGGAAAACCATTTGTTGTTTTTTATAAATGGTTATTTCAAGAAAGAGTTGGGTGAAGATTGTTTGCCATATAAGACAAGTAAGGATAGACAGACTTTACACGTCGTAGAAACGATACTTAGGCCCTCCACACATGATTTGATTATAATTTGAATCCACTTTTTCTTTTAAACGGTGGATCAGAGTGGAATAAGAAATGTATGATTATATTTAAATTCACTTTTTGCCGTCAACCGGTGGATCGAAGAGGAAAATAAATATCCTTTGATCGACTGGTGGAGCCTCGTCGGTGGATCGTAGAGGAATGAGGGATCGAAAATTCGTAAGACGGATGTGACGGATGGAGTGTAGACAGCCGGCGGCGGAAGTATCCCCCTCTCTTTCTACGGGGCGCGCCAAAATGGCGGCGCGTCATTTCTAAACACTTGTGTCACCATAGCAATGCGCTAATTTTTTAATTCAATGTCAAAGCTCTAGATTTTCTGTCAATCTAGGATTAGACTTTCGTACAATACTGTTCTGTATTCGTAAATTCAAATGCAGAGTAAATTCGTAAGACGGCAATTTGTGCAAAATTATTCCCTAACCATTCCTAAATATCAAAAATGCACAAAATTAATATTCAACTTTTCACTTCTGCCGGCACTCCCGGAGTGCAACCCGATTTTTTTTTTCTTTGTTCTGTGATCCGATCATTGCGGGGTGGCTGTGATCATCTCGGGGCGAACACACTTTGTCGATGATCTTCAATAGACTACCAACTTTGATTAGATTGTTGATCTACATTCTTTCTTGTAATTTTTTCACAGATGCTTGATCTGCAACAGACTACCAACTTTAATATCTTACTAAATGTGATGCCTTGTGGTTAAAAACATGGCTTATGTTGTTGATCTACATTCATTCTTGTATTTTTTTTACAGAATCTTTTCTCTACTCTTATTTCATATAATTTTTATTAGGTATTTATAAGGTTAAGGTTTTTTAACTTGTTATCTTAACAACAAGTTAAAATTTGAAATACAATGACAAATTATTAGGACGTAGAAATTAATCTTTATTAGTCAAAACAACCCTTTCTGAATCGGATTTCTTAGGAATAGCGGCGTCAAGTGGGTTTATAATTAAAGGAAGAGCGTTTAAGTCGCGTTTTAATTATAGAAACAAACAAAAAGAGGGTTTCCGCGGACTTAGTGAAGTTGCAGAATGAGTCGAGAGTTTAATTCTTGATTGTTTGTTATTGAAAGTATTTCATCAATTTCGTGAATAAATTACTAATTAAATCAGATGCAATGTGGAATTCGATTGCATAATAACAAACAAAAACGATCAAATAAATAAACTAACAAATCTAATGCGATTTTGGTGTAAATGATATAATATATAAAATGTAATTATTTGTCCATCTAATACTTTTGTAAGCAAAACACATTTGATAAAATTTTCCTTCAAGCAATACGAAGAAATGTGACGCATACACATAAAGTTAGACGATGTTATCTTTAGTTCATTACAAACATAGGCGTTTGCGATAAAAAAATATTTTCAGCAACCAATTTTTTTTAACTGAGTTCTATTTAACATACAATCAAATTGCTTGACAAATAATTTCAACGCAACTCTGTTTAAGGCGGTTGTATGACCGAAAGTGGCGCACTCAGAGGTTTTTATTTAATAAGTTATTAATAGAAAAAGATTTTAATAATGTTTATCGTGGAGATTTTAGGGCCCATAGTCTAGTATTTTTAGAAGGTATCACTACATGCCCTCGTCGTCGTTCGCAGAAGTAGATAGCAAATGTGTCAAAAACGGCCACTTTTAGCTGTTTTTCTATCTACTTCTAGCAGTGACTACTAGGGAATGTAACGATACCGTCTAAAAATACTAGACCGTGGGACCTAAAATCTCCACGATAAACATTATTAAAATTGTGTATTAGAATTATAATATTAAATAAAATTCACCGCGGCGCCACTTTCGCTCAGGGTACCACATTAAATTTTTATATAAGCCAAAAAATATGGAAGCCGTGAAACATGCCTTAAGTCTTTTAATCCCCCTTATACAAGATCGTCTGTCCCAGCGTTTGGGTCTAGATTCATTCAGTAAAGATAGATTTCATCCCCATCCACAATGAAGCTCCCTCGCCTGTGCTTAGGAAATTCAATAATAATTGAACTCATGCCCGGTAGACCGCATCCGGTGCCCGTGAAAAGCGATTATTGATCTTAGATTCAGTTAGGTTTTGCGAAAATTAAGATTGCTTTGGAGAAATCCCTTCGTGGAAAGTTGTTTTTTTATAAACTCGACTCAAATTACTAAGGAGCTACAAAACTTTATTGATGAATAATAAAATTAAAGAAATTTATAGTTAAATAATCAAAAGTTATCGGTTAGTAAGTATAAATTGAAAGAATTGATACGCACTTTCTGTAGTCGCGTAAACGGAAACATTAAAAGAATGCGAACAAAACCTAATTATCACTCGATCCATCAGCATACGAGTAAGGTCGATTCAACGGAATTGTATCGATGAATCGAATGCATGAATCGATTGTATGTCGATTGCGGGCTAATAAATTGTTTACGTTGTACAGAACATTAAGAGCTTTGTTTACTGCGACCACACGCGGATAACAGACGTCGAAGAAGCCATACCGATTTGATTGCAGGATATCATGTTAATGATACCAATGCCACAGACATTACTTTGCGCGAACAATACACTTAAATTTGCTTGAATTGGCACTACTTCTAATGTTACCAATACATTCCTTCACTTACACACACCCCAGATTTAACGTTAGATTATTAAGGTTCAATGGAATCGACGTAACTATAAAGGTCTGTGGACTTTCTTTGTTTACAGTGAATACAAAATTAGTATCTCTCAACGGGCTCATGAAATTAATTTCGATCAATAAAATTGATGCTGTTTGTTTGAGGATCTGCTGAGGCATAAAAGACGAATCGTTCTGCGATCTGTTTCTGTAACAAATAAACATTGTGCAAGCATTATACGAGTACTTATTGGTTTTTATAGGAATCTTTGCTTGTTTATCCTATTTCGAGTATTATTACTAGTTTCCTATGCCGGCATTGCTTGTTTATTTACAAAACTGCAAGATCATAATAACTCACACGAAATATAGTTAACGAAGTAGAATAAAACAAAATTCTCATTTAGTGAAATGGAAAAACAATACGTAGGCGCAAGTGCTCTAAATAATATTATAATCATAGAGAAGAGTTTCCGGTGTTATTACAAGGACATTTAGAAAATCAGTCATTTAGGGAAAAGGTGATTTTGATATTTGTTAATTATGAGATCAGTACGATATAGGAATCGGTCCTACAGACCTAAGAGGTATAACAAAAAACAAGCATCATGTAAGCCTCTTAATTCATCCAAGGTAAAGTGGTAATATCTACTAAAGTTTAACATAAAAAATTCGCTCGGTAATTATCAGAAGATGTGTACATGAGTGTACTTCGCCGTTCGATTTCAGAGATATTACAGGCGCATAATTAAATTTCTCGTTGGTACGAGTAGCACCAGACAATATTTCGACAAAAATGAATTATCTTTCACCCTTCTATTTAGCACATACACGAATGGAAGTATAATTGAGTGACGAGAGGGATTTAATCGAAACTTTTAGTCGTTTCTGACTTTGCTTAAAATAATTGATTAAATGATGAATTTGAATCCTAGTGTTTGAACCTCTCCCAAAAGAGCTTTGGCTTTTAATTATTAAAATACTTTCATAATACCAATATGCATACGTTTACTTGCAAACAACACGAACATTGAAAAATTTATTAACGTAGTTGACCACGAGACCACTGGGCACTCTAGTTTATGAATTGATTGCTAAAAAATTGAGTCCCATAACCAACCGCTTTGTGTAATTGCTGGTTGAACCACTCACTCCCTCTGTTATATTAAAAATTGAAATTCATAACTATATTCGACACATTCGAGTTTAATAGAGAGGTATCGCAATACTTATTCTTGCTTCTTAATCAATAAAAAGATAATCAGATTTTCTGTTAAATCTATATAAACATTAAAATCATAAATTTAACACCAAAATACCTAAATACTGTTACTACTGCTATGCATCATAAATCTTTACCCGTGAAATTACTTTCGTTCAAATATTTAGATCTCAATCGAAACGGTCTGCAACAATCGTATAAGCTATTTAATTTAATAAACTGTCAAAATGCTGTCGACGCGTGTTAGTGTTTACAAATGGACCGGACATACGTTTCCCGCCTTGGTTTCCCCAATAGGGGGCGTTTCGCACCCCCATGATGAATTCACCTTTTATTTTGTCCCACTTGACTCGATTGAGAGTGATTTTTGAGCGTGAATGGGCAGCCTGCGTAATTTGCCACTGACAGGACGAAATGTGCATTGAAAGCTATAAAAGGTTCGGACCAAACTCAATCAGGGTCCTGTTGCTATTTTATTGTTTTGAATAATTAAAGGGATCGAATCTTTAGTGATTTGAAATTGTTGCTAGCTTTTTTAAGTGATTATGAAAGAAACAATATTATTCATAATATTCTCCGACCAATAGATGATAAATATTAACTAACTACAAGCAAAATATTCGCAAACTGTTAGAGCGCTCTCGTACCCTCACGAATATGTTGCTAGACAATAAATTATTTAATAACCCCTCAGTTTTGGTCCGACCCGTGCACTTAATCAGGGATACATTGGCCCGAATCACCGCTTTAGAAACAATTAGTTCAGTCCTGATTAGGGCTCTTGCACTCTGAAGACGTCTTTGAGGTAATAAATGTTTGGTAACTTCAACTAATGGTACTGTGCTATGGGCATAGATTTAACATGCCTCGTAACCTGTAACGTATTAGCAACTACTGATATTCGAATCATGATATTGAATTATGCATTTTTAAGGAGATATAAATCACCATCAGCAATAATACAGCTATAGTGTTGATTAAAGAGAATGGATTCCGATCACATTTCTCATCAAAGGCTCACAAGCACCTTACATTCAGAATCCTTTCAAGTTTATTTGTCTAATTCCTACAAGGTTTCACATTTCAACTTCGAAAAGTCTCGTCTGTAATTATTCATCCCAAATGGCCGCTGACCGGTATCGGGTGGTTGTAACTACTTCAACAAGTCTTTGGTAAGTAGAGTTAAGTCGCACAGACAAGCCGGGACGCTTACTAGAGAAACAATAAGTTTGTCTGAACTATCGAACTTTATTAAATAGGTAATGAGATCTAATTCGCGAGGCCTTGTCTAGACGACCTTTCCAGGAACTTTAGGTGACTGATGAGCTCACAGTTCTGAAGTCAAGTTCACTCTTGTTCGTGGCTTATATTAAGTTGGCAGTTTATAGGGCTTCTGTGAACGTGGAGTTGGTTCCCTCGAAATGTTACATTTGATACTGCTATATGCATTTTCTTATAATACAAAATCATATTATTATTGATATAAAATATTAGTAAGTTAGTAATATTATTGTAGTTAATTTCTATGATTTTCTTATTTGTAAAGAGTTCCTTATTCTTTTGTAAGGAGAAAAAATGCTTTGCTTTATGCACTACTACAATAATATTAATATCATCAGTTCTAAATTCAAATTTAAATGTAATTGGTACATATTAAAGTCATCTTACATCAGCGAACTTTTAATTTCTCTCGAACAAAATGTGAGAAGGGGTAGCCCATTTGATGTCCAGGGTCGGCGAAGTTCGAACGCTTTATTACTGTGTCCGGCTTTAAGTGGGTGTAAAGTTTCAACACCCTTTGATTTACTTGCAACGCGGGGGATAGGTGTGCGACGGATCGAACTCAAATTTGTTTGAGCTTTTGTCTTTTTCCATTGCAACTCGTTTCATTTTGCGACTCCTTTGTTTTTGCAAACGCTATCGGCCTTTCTCCCGAACAAACAGTATTTAACATCTACACAACTCGCTGCCGCTGTTTAAATATTGTTAGGGGCCATGTTAAGCATTTAATGGGATCCACGATTGTTACACTAATACCTAAAAGGACCACTTTAATCCCCTAATCGGAAGCCGAAACAACGTAGCGCCGTCCCGCATAGAAATATCTTAAATTGGCAACACGGTCCGGCGGGCCGACCATAAAACATCTTAATGAGTACCGCCAGCAGCTGCGGGCTTCCATATTGCTGCTCTCATATCCATGCAAACTACCGCCGACGACGTCTTGGCCGCCTTACTTTCGTCCTCCTTGTTTACAAGTCGACAACTAATTTGATGCAATATGTGCATAGGACAATATTACGGCCGCTATCTCCGGCGTGCGTGTCTCGCATACATTTGCTTCCTTCCTCACCGCAACAAGGTCTGCACAACGTAACCCTTGAGCGAACCCTCTTATATTCAAATTCGGCCCGGGCCGGTCATTTGGACACGGATTTGTTATAAGATTAAAGGAAGATTTCACTTGTGAAACAATATGGCAGATAATTTACATATTTCGTTTCCTTATTAGTTTCGGGATATTTGTTTTGGGGCCGACGCATTTACATCCACTGACCGATTAAATGGCCCTTAGGCGTCTTTAATGGGGGTGCCGCGTGGTCGTTGTTGGCCTTAGCAAATGTGTACTTATGCGTAATTGAATATTTTATGGGCTAGAGGAAATTTAGTGTGGCCACTATTGATTTCGCGCTCTCTGCATTGGAAAGTAACATTCAGCATGGGTAAAAAAAAGGAAAAAATATCTCCGCATCCCTGTTGGGAGAGTAAACATACGTTTTCACATCTCGCCTTTTCAGTTTGCACGTGTGTTTATCGTTTGCATTTATCTGTTGACTGTTTTTATTCCGCGGTTGACATTTCCCCTCTGTTTCAACAAGCTCAGTGTATGCCCGACGAGTTTCTTTCATTCGTCGTACGAGTGCTCCGTTGCATTACCTCCATTGAGGCGGAGATGGGCTCACTTAGTTTCCTCTTTTTCAGTGCGGACGGGTTAATTCCTGGATCTTTATTATTCGAGTGGCCGGTGTATGGCTAGACTAGTCTGTCTGGTAACGTAGATTGTGTGGCGGAAAGCAAACTTGAATTGTTGGGTCGCCGCGTGGAGGTAATGAACGCACGGGTGGAACATGGTGCGCTGCAGGCGTCTGGTCGGAGCGAGAGGCGCAGGGGGGCCAGGAGTGGGCCGGGGGGCCGGGGTGGGCGGGGGATGTACCGCGTCCTGTATGCACAGCGCCGCTTCCGCATTCGTTAATGCAAAAGCGAGCACAGACTTCAGGTGTACATTTTCAGAGCTTGTGTGCTTTATACTCGATGTTAAGGCGTGCATCTTTGTGCAGTGCTAAACCTTAATTATTATTATATTTTCTCTCGTCGCTTCAATACAGCTTCCAGTGTATGAGTTTCGGTATCTTACATGCGTGAAACTATAAGCCATGCATAAGATTAATGCTCACTACCGAATATCGTACAGTCTTTTATAGGTATCGATTTTTACGAAGACAGTTAGCAGCAAATTTGAACAGAGGAGATTAGGCCGATACTTGCGGTCGAAGTTTTATTTCTCTCTTTTCCATTCCGCTGTGCTAACACAAAACCGAATAACCTGCGGCTTAGCAATTCATTACTGCATTCGTTCATTTCGGCTTCATTAAAATCGCATTAGGATTAATATTTCTCGTCCCCATTTTAATTCGCAGTTTGCTAAGGGGATCCGGCCGGACGGGCTGCAATCGTCTATTGTCAATATTTGTTCTTTTACCTGCGCTTATGGATTCGCGTGATTCACCACTGAAAGGATTATTTTGTCATTAAAGCGTTTATACTTTTTCCGTAGTTTTACAGTATCCATAAACGCAAAAGTTTGCTTAACATAATTTTAATCAGAAACATAATAAATTCCATTATCACCTGTTTAATTAACGATAAAAAGGTCATATTTAAAACAACGGATCGAATCTAATGTAAATCGATATTCGTATATAAATCGATGCGGCGAAGCCTCACGAGACATTCGCACGCGATGCTCGGACGACCCCCGCCGTCAAATATCTACAATATTATTAATTCAGGCATATTAATAAAGGTGTCGCGTTACGACCACACTCGTGTCGCAGGAAGCGTGGCCCGGTGAACCATTCGGACGTAAATAATACACCATTCGATCCCAAACTGCATCGATCTTTTTACTAAGATTCTTAATCCATCTGTCTTTCCAGCGTTTTAGTGTCGTGTTACAACGGATATTTTGAAGGTTTTTATATAGAAACGTAAACACTCGGAGGGGCAATCAGCGTTTTATAAGCAATAAAAATTTGATCGCCGATCGCGCGACAACTCGGAAAGTGTCGACTGGTGCTCGAGCGTAATCATCGTTAATCCTGCAGGACCATTAGATAGGTATTTTTTCGTCCTAGTTCATAAAATCGGCCGGTTTTTCTACAGCTAAATTTAAAAATAAAACAACATATTTTTCAACTTCATTTAGAAATTGAAGGAATAGCAATATATTTCCTGTCAATAAGCACTGAAAAATAAATATTCGTACTCGTCGCCAATGATTGGATTAAACATAAATTTAGTGATGCACATTTCATCGTATAAAAATGTCCGAAAAATTATCAAAATTATGCCGGCGGCTACCAATATCGGGAATCCAACATTTCACGGTCGGTAAGTTCTGTATCGATACGGATATAATAACCAGTGGAATGGTAACTATAAAGAGAGATTGTATTTTTTACTAACGTCGTAAGGAGTCGGAATGTCTGATGGGTCCTTTGATCGGTTTGATAAAAACTGCTCGCGGATATATTTTCTTTTCATATTTCTTTGAGATGTGAGTTTAGGGAATTTGGATGGGATGGAATGTTATGATTACGTATTTTGAGATCATCGAAAATTAACTCCATTGTAGAATGTTAAGTGAAATAAAGAAATATAGAACTGATTGATTTTTAAAGTAGCAAAATGAGTAGAAAAGATTTCTCAAATGAATTTAATGTATTTAATAATTATTTCATCATTAGGATACTTTGAACGACAACACATATAGTTAGTTACTGTTTAATGGTAAAGTAACAATTGTCCAAACACTGAAATTTCCCGGAAATATAATGTTTTATCGGAGCAGGTCAATCGGGGCTCATAACTTAAAGTCCCCGCGTCCGACAAAAACAATAATCCCCACAATTTTGAGGAAACTGTTTATCGCAGACGCCACCCGCCCATAAATACTGCTTGCCCGAATAAAACAGAAGAAATAGATAAAAAGCTAAACGGTTAGTACAGGGACACCTCTGTGGACAGCCCTGACAAATGTTGTGTTGACGTTTTTTCCTTGTAGCGAAAAAGGGACGAATTGTTTAGCAGTAATTTCTCACGTGAAAGAAAACTTTACAGAAATAATTTTAACCTAATATATGAATCAAACTGATAAAAACACGTATTCATTGATTATACAATTTTTGCATGCCTGGCAACTGGCAAAACATGCTGAACAATGTTACACCTACTTAATATCTGTTCGATATCATGCCATTTTATGAGCAAATAAATATTTCTATTTCTATTTCATTTTTTTGTGTGTTTTAGAGAGAAGTTTTATGAATTTGATAATGAGATGAAATAAAATAAATTATTACATTTTAAGTAACTAACTAACAAAAAACTAACACTAACTTTTTCTCAGTAGCATGCGTGTTACTATTTACGTTAATATTTCTTTAGCAACAATGTTGTTGGTTACATAATTAGTACTATTTTCTAATATTTGTCATTTTAGTAAGCATAATTGTAATTGTTTTTTGTTCCAAATAAATAAATAAAAAAAGTAAGTACTTAATTATAACAAATGTTATTTTTATGCTTTCGTTTCGATAATATCATTTTAATTTAAATATGTTAGACTTCACACACAAAGCAAATAGTTAAAATAAACTGAAATAAATAAATAGTCATTGTGTATCGCACTGCTATTGCCACCGAAATCCCGAGTCATTCTCGAAATGGAACATACGTCATCGATAACTGTCGCATCTTATCTGCCCTACATTATTTCATACACATCTATCGGAAAGCCATTCGGATCGCGTCTGATTTTATTCTAGGCAATTTATTTTCAATAAAGAACTATAAAAAAGACTTATCTTAATCGTACGGGTGCGTCTGCAGGGGGGTGCGATGATGCCTCGCCATATAGCAAAAGTGGAAGGTTAACGTTTTTTCAACAAAAATACATTCCTTATTACTTTTACATTTAAGTCAAAATACACTTTGACCAAGACTCCGTCACTTTAATTCATGAATTACTTACGTGCTTAATTTTATTTAAACTCTTTTTATGACGTAAAAAGTTGCTATATAACGTTATATTATAACTTTTATTTATATCACCGACATCTTAATAATAAGGCAATTAACTTCTTGTGTTTTCATACAAATTTCATTATTTGATTTATCTTGAACTATCTATCAGTTAAATAATCTAAACAATAAGATTAGAAGCCGAGGAATGCATTAGAGAAGTTTAAAATGCTTGCAGCTATTATTAAATAATGGCTATTGGATACCTTTTCATATCAACGTCTAATTATGAGTGCTTAACATGGCAATTTCAATGTTTGGAATCTTAGCTAACGTTTGTTGATATCAATATTGATAGGCGTAGAAAACTGGATATAGAAACTGTTATAAGCATTAATAAAACAAACTAAGTTTCTTAAACATTTTCCAAGAAAACGTGTATCATTAAAATTATTTCTAAAACAAAATAAATGTACAAACCAACGCCGCACATCTTTTTGATAAAAATTACGAAATTTAAATTTGTACGGGCATACCGACTCATTTACATGTTATTCGAGCAGCAGACCCTAGGGGACCGTATCAGCCATTTATGAGTTGAAAGTATTAAAAAAAAAAACTCAATAGATATAAAAAGATAGGTATAATAACAAGAAAAGAAGCCGCGTGCAAGAAAACGGCTCGCGGCGAATAAGGCCCGCAGAGAGCGGCATTGTTAGACTTTAAAAACGGAACGAAATGAAACGGGGGGAAGTAAATCGGATGAAAATATGAAAAGAATACACGTTATGTACGTAGAAACGGAACGTAGAGCGAATCGCACCGTCCGCAAATATAATTTGCATAGTCAAGTAGCCGAACTTTTGTCTGCGGCGGATGTTCGCAACCATATTCGTCCGTTGCTTTTTAACCGCACTCTCATTCTGTATTGGTGTGGGCTTTTTATTGCATTTTTTCCCCTTTGAACGGATTCCTTCAATATTTCGGTGGTTCGTTTTTATTCATACGCTCGGTCATCGAATTGTTTCGCTTCATATCACACGCTTTGTTGTTTTCTGTTAATTCTTCTCGTGGTTTTGTTGCCATTTCTCATCGGTATGTTACATATTTTCTGACATTTGAAAATTGAGTATAGATCATGAGCCCAAAGCTGTATAAGCGCGCGGTTGTACCATTATTTAATCTACAATAAAACAATCATTATATCTTAGATTATTTATATGTCTAGATAGAGTCTTACGTTTTTGACGTACTAAACAAAACAGGCCAACTTTTTTAAGTTGGTGTACATTTTTAGCATCATCGCGTCCAAAGAGTTTTGTAATAAAAACTATGGCCGGGCCACACTACTGACAATGTGTGCGTGTTTTGGTCACCCAACTGTTGGGTGATATTTTTTTCGACGCTTTCGTTGCTTCGACTGTCTATCTTGACATATAAATAATCTAAGCATTATATCAACACTTTTAAAGATCAAAAGCACAATAAGACGAGACAATAGACCGATTACCATAACGTTATAGACGTTCAAGTGCTTTGAAATTAGAACTATCGCCGACTGAGCGGAGGCAACAAAAGATTACTTTTTTCGGCCAGCATCTGCATTGAATCGAATTAAATAATCGATTGGAGGATTATTACGATTCATCATTGGTTATGAACTTGTGAGTGGAAGAGTGTAGCCGGATTACCGATCACAAAGCGGCGCCGACGAGGAGCAGACAAATATTGACCTGACGAAACAATGAACGGTTACTGCCGTCGCAGAGTGCACGTGGGAAGACGTTGATGGACGTTCCGTTTCAGTTGGTCGCTCTATTGTGACGACTCACTTAAAAAGAAAGCTCGACTAAAATTAAATTAATAGTTAATGGAGAAACTGATTTTCCAATGGGTTTTGCTAAATAGACGTAATCATCAACGCGTTAACCGACAAGAAAGGTGAGATGAAAGGTCCAAAAATAAGCTTCATTGGAGTGAAAAACTGTTTTCCAGAGGTGTTGGACTAAATCGATGCTCGGACTCGATGGTCCATCGAATTTTCCACTGAACGGATCTTTGGACGCAAACCTTTGTATTGGCGAGAAATTAACTGAAAAAGGACCTCCGATCCTAATTTCGTTGACAAAGAAATTAGCAACGCTCACTCAGAGATATAGTTATACAATATGTTACAAAAAACCCGTATAAAGCGGAATATGGTATATGAGAAAGGTTACCATGCATAAATTCCCGGAAAGTTATAATAACATGAAAACCGCCACTTAAATAAAAATATTTTTTCTTTTCATGATAAACTGCATAGTGGCCACATTAGACCTAATATGATTTTTTGCTTTTGCCTAATGGGATTGATTATCTAAAACAATAGTCTATTGGCGTCTAGGGTTATCAAATTGCAGTTTAGGTACCTACACAAATAAAAAATAAAAAAAATTACGGGTTTTGCTTTTATATTTAAAATAACGATTCCTATTATAATCTGGCGATTATTAACCAAAACAGATTCATCTGGGCACTTTACACACAGTTTGACGCAATTCATAATGATACAGCGCTCGAACCAATTTCTAATTTAAAGGCAAAAAAAGTTGCAAATCGAAATAAAAACTTGCTCCCGCGATCCGTACATTATTACTCCTTCAGTCGGAGGTCGCGCGATGACAAATGATGCGTAGGAGTCGATCGCTAGTGAACCTCGCCCGTTTCATTAGCTACAACATTAATTACTAGCAAATCCTTAATGAGAAAACGCTTTCGTTTTGTTTTCATTCTTCTATAAAGCGATACGACTTTGCTCCTGACAGGGAAATTACGAAGCGTTAAAACCCGTTAGACCGGTTAAAGAAATGCTTAATAAGGTGTTAAATGTAATGAGATACAGTTAAAATTAAAGCAGGGATGTCATCAAAGAAATAGTTGATTCAAAGGTTAGGTTTGTTAGGACGGATATTAAAATTCTAAGAGCGCAGCGCAGTGCGACAGGAGTGGAACATTTTTATTAGTTTATTATTCATGCTCTTTCCATAAAACGAACGGGTTATCTGCGTCCTCATCGCAGCCCGACTTCATCAAAACTCTATCTTTTGCGATCGCAAGACAGATCTCGAAGTTAGCCTGTGGTCCAATTTCAGCGCTAGTGCATCTCTAATTTACTTTTGATAATCCAAAATGTTAAAAATAATTTCTTCTTGGATATAATCTAATCAATTTTAGAAATTATAAAAAAGTTAAACGACCTAATCCATTTCGATTTAACTTATTGTCAACCCTGTCAACAAATCCTCTGACAAACCTCAATAAAACAAGAGATCGCTCGTGCATCCATGCAAAGCTATACAAAAAGTTTTCTTTTACAACAGATGTTTATAAAAATGTAATTGTTTCTTAAATATTACCCGCGTCGCCTGTGGCTTACCCCATACGCCTTGGGCCGCCCCTCTGCCTCAGCGGAGGCAGGGCCTCCAGCGTCTATCGACACGTGCACCGACTCAATCATTCGTCAATCGAACTCCAGCGGGATAAAGACAGAAATATCGCCACGCCACACGACCGAAAGAGAAACTACGCGGTTTTCCATTCGGACGATCGGACGATTATCGAGGAAGAAATGCCAAAACGAAAGGTGGTAACTACGGACGAATCGAGAGATCCCGCGAACGTATTATGAGATTGTTTTCAGATAAAGAAAAGGTTCCGTGAGAGAGAAAGGGAAGGATGATGGGTATTTTTTCAGATTCCATCTCACGTGCCTATTACGCGTGTATAAAATTATCATGAGAAGACATTATTTAATTTAGAACAATATTTGATGATCGTAATCAGATTATGGGGATCAAATTATTTTATAATTTTTATAGTAAGTAAACAATGGTAGAAAAATATAAACCAATGCTTTTATTTGCAGTAATGTATCAAAAGCGGCTAAAGAAGGAACGAAAACAACGGCAACAAATACAAGAACAGCTGGACATTGAACTGAAACGGAAACAAAAGGTAGAAGAGGCCTTGAAACAGTCCGGAGCACCAGCTGAAATTCTCAGAATCGTTACTGGTAAGAAACTTTAAAACCTGTGTTTACTAATGTAATAAAATGCAACGCGAAAGTTTAAAAGTGTATATAAGAAACTTTAAAAATTAAGTTTAATAATTATATGGCTATTTCATCTTAATTGATTGTCTGGCATCTGTAAAGGTGCTGCTTTCGAATGTCGAAGTTAATTCACTTCACATTGATGAGATGGCGCTAGCCTACAGCGGAAACTTGAAAAGTATTAGAAAATTTCGCCAATCCTGCTAGCGACTCGGTAGCATAATTGGTTAGTGCATTGGGCCGGATTTCTAAGGGTGTGGGTTCCAGTCCCGTCTGAGCTGCTACGGATGAGTCGATTTTTTCTAATATTTTTCAATTATATTAATAATTTTAAGAAACTTTAACTTTAAAGTAGTAAAGTTTATTTGGATTTCTATTTTATGATTACCTATCATTAGAGATTCTCGATTAAGAGCTTCTTAATATACTTATGTCTTGAACTTGTCAAGATTGTCAATACTATCACTATCAGACTGTTCAACAAGTTCCATGGAGTACTAGTGTGCCCCTGACATGTTAACTCGCCGTCTGTCAAACTATCTCGATATTAGCTACATCTTCACATACAAGCTTTCGTATCTACCCGATGTGTACTCACAAATCAGAACTTTAAAGTGAAGTATTAAGATTCGTTTCTGATAGCTGATGAGGGTGATATGTTACTTTGAAAGTCGTTAAGTTGATATGGAGTGCGTGACGTAAGAAGGGTGGGTAAACGCTGGGAAGGCTTGTACTAATCTCCGTGTCAGGAAATCGTTTCGCAGACCATTTGAAACGAGGGTTCGGATACTAACACGCATTCGATTTATTGCATAATCTGTGCTCACGTATAAGTTTTGATTGGCAATACAATATTTTTGTAAACACTAACCCACTCTATGGAAAACATTTTTTCTGAAATAAAGATGTATTATTATTATTATAACACTATTTTTAGCTTTAACTGCTTTTATGGAAATGGGTCAGTAAATCTTTACTTATGGTACTCCACCAGAAAAGAATAGCTGTTAAACATTTTTTAAGCCTGCTTAGATCCAATTTATATTTTTTATAACTTGTATTTTCAAAGAATATTTATATCCTTTTGTCATTTGCAACTCCGGCGTTTGCCAACCCTGACCCAATTTCTTAATCCCCTAGCTAGAGCACAAGAACCTGCTACAGAAATGCAATAATACAGAATAATGTTTAAAAATATTAACAGTCTTCTGTTAGGTAAAGATTACTTCCATGACCATCAGCCATTTTTGATGTCCCCACTGCAGGGGCACAGGCCTTCTTTACGGGTGGATAAGCAGGATGGGCCATTACCCACCACGTGGACCCAAGGCGGATTGATGGGTGTTAACGACTGCAATTGTAGAAACTTTTAGAAACTTTCCCGACCCTTGGGAAAGTTGATTAAACTCCGCAATCGCAGGGCCCAGGTGCTAAACCACTGCGCCACCGAGCTCCTCTGAGATGTTACTTCCTCTTTAATAATAATAGCATTTAATTCTTACACATAGCTTCATTTTATAAATCTAAACAAACCACAAACACCTTTTCCGCAAATGTCAGCTTTTGAGCTGTAGCATCACTCTTGCGGAAAGTTCAGCGCCGAATATTCGGCCATGGAAGTTTCGGTCTACCATTCCGCGACATAATGCTCAGCGCGGTACTTTCCGCAAGTGTGGCGCTACACTTAGCTACATTTTTAACTCGACTTTTCGCACCACTTATATCAAGTTGTCTTCCACAGAGAACTTATCACCTCAAGCTCAGGAAACGCCTCGGTCAGAGCGCGAGAACGGCTCAGAAAGCAAGCCCCCCAGTGCAGAGCCCCCCGCGGCCTCGCCCCCCTTCCAGCGAGAGCCCCCCCGCACGCCAGACAAGCCGCAGTGGAACTACCCCCCGCCACCTGTGGACATCATGAGCGGTGGAGCTGCTTTCTGGCAGAACTATTCTGGTAAACTCCTGCATTTCTTTTTCCTACTTTTTAAGTCTTGCGAAGAAGACCCTTCACTTTAGAGTATGAATGACCTTCAAGAACTCTTTGGACCCAACGTTTTGTTCTAGCTATAGACTTGTTTTATTCAGCAATGGTCTTCCCAAATTTGGTCATCGCTATGTCCTATCTCTTTATCAAACATAATGAGGATCAGTAACAGGTTTGAATCCTATAGTTTTATTGGTATAATATAAGTGAAACATTTTTGAAATCCGTTTAGAAATGGTTGAGTTGATCGGGATTGAAGGAAATGCCAAGCTCAATGCAATATGTGCTTTATTAGGTACGTCATTAGGTTCGCGTATGTCACGATGACGTCATAAGGACCCCAAAAACAGTGTTTTAGCTCGTATATCTTCTCAGGTTTAAGAGATATCGTAAAAATTTATTTACAGTTAATTATGTGGTGACATAAGCTTTCTGATAAGCCACTAAACAAAAATCGTTGCTGATCCTCATTGTTTATGGTTAGCTGATGCTATGTCAAAGTTATTTTCGTCTATTTAATCCCCCCTCATCGTTTGAAGGTCGTCGATCGTCGATACTAATTGAAAAATAAATAATATAATTGTATTCCAGCTTATAGCCGAAATAGCTTTAATCAAGAATCGATCTTACATTAAAAAGAAAATTCATTAAGAAACCCGATCTATATCACTTACATCTAATACGCAATAAATAACCAATATTAAATTTTCGGACCGAAGCATCATGTTTGGTTTTCAACAAAGGGTCCTAAGAATTCTCAGGAAAAATGCCGACATATGAAATTTATACTCGTCATATCACATACCGACTGTGTATTGAGAATTCAAAGTATTTAAAAACATGAAATGAGCAATATTGCGTTTGCCGTTTGCGACGTATTCCATTGGGGTTGATCCCATTCAAAAATAACATTGCATTTTGTTGTTTGTAAAAGCTTTTTCGGAGAATGATCTTTTATTTACCAACCCGAAATCTTTTACAGAGTTCAAGTTTTTTTTTAAGTTTACATACAATATCTGCATTGATTTTGACCCTCCATATATCAACATTTCTAAGTGTACATCAACATTTCTAAGTGTCGTCGTTTTAAACTATTATGTATTCTATGTTGTCGGTCTATAGTTTCATTAGAACCAATACGTTCATTTTCTATACGTATTTACAACTTCATACAAATACAATGTTTTTTTCAGACTGACACAGATTAATCTAGGAACTGTTCTCATCTCAGTACGCTCGTAAAGAGAGCTACGAACAAAACGAGAGTTATAAAACTGCGGCGTACGGCGGCGGCGCCAGCGGTGGCTACCGAGCGGTTTTTTCAAGCCCTTGCCGCGGCGACGCAGAAATTTCATTAAAATGCACTGGCTACCGGCATATTGCAGTACTGTTGCGAGCCGTTACATTCTGCCGGGAGTAACTCATATGAATGCAAAGGAGGTGGTTAAAAATACGAATACTCGCGTTAGCTTATGATCAAAACTAGCTGAATAAAAGCTAAAAATTTATATGCTTGGTGGATGAACTCGTTTTCGTACAGTATATAGCCTCTTTATTCACTGTGTCCGCTATAGTTATCTGATAATAGTAGATTATACAACAAGTGAAAAAAAGGAAATTTAGTTCGAGGGACTAAGTTGGATCCCGAGAGCAGCGAAGGATTCTAGAGTTGAATCCCGAGCGTAGCGAGGGATTCAAAAGTAGAATCTCGAGCGAAGCGAGGGATACAAAGGTCCGAGATGAATTTTTTTTTTCACGAGTTGTGTACTCTACTTTTTACCATTGACTGCGAGAAAACAAATAGCAGTACTTATGCCTATAGTATTTATAGTTATTACATTTTTATTATTTAGATAGGTAATCAGAAATATTTAAACATTAGAAAATAGTGAAACTAGAAGTTTTCGGATGACACAAAACAACCACGCTAAGAGGGAAATTACATGATCGGTCTGGAATCAGTCAATTTCATCAGTTTAGACTTTGAATTTTTACAGTCTGAAGATCGTACCAGACTGATGGAATGTACGAATGCAAATGCATGACTGAACATCTAATCTCCATATATTCTTATTATAGAAAAGAACCCAAAGGTAAGACACTAAAAAGAACCTAATTAATTTGGCGGGATATTTTTTAGAAAATAACCCAAAGATGAGACACTAAAAAGAATCTAAATAAAATTGGCTTTATCTATGGAATAGCTCCATACATTCAGAACGTTTTATTTTTTTTGTACATAATTCATACGATGCGCGCTTGTTCCAAATTCAAAATATTTTTATTCACTCAGTGAATAAAACAGCGTTTTATATTCACTCTTATCGTTGAATTAAACGCACTTTTTCGAGTGGCGATGGTAAAAATATAATAGTACTATTAGGCTACCTAACATTACCTTATGTTTGAGTCAATATGAGCTCCAACTTTACTACATTTTTTTCGAATTAAAATAACTCTGATCGTCATGCAATAAGTAACCTACGCCATTATTTTCCGAAACGAACTCAATAAAAGCAAGGGGTTGAAAAGGCAAAACATTGATACGGATTTAATCATTTCCTGCATTTTGCCGTCGAGTGCCTTTTACCGACCGACTGCTTTTCAAGTAGAAATTGCAACTAATTTAAGTGTTACCCAGCCCGAGTATCTAAACGCACGCGAGCACGCAACTCACCATTTACTGAAGATGGGAAATGCATTCGAAATTTTATATCCATTAAAATTTTGTGTGATCTGAAACATTACATGTGATGACGACATAAAATAAAATTAAGGTATAAGATATGTATTTTTATTATATAATAGTAATTATCAGTCTACTAGTCATAAACTAATCTCAAATACAAAAGAAAACCTATAAAAACAGCAACAACTAATAAATATATTCCCGATCAAAGAAACGTAAATTAAGAGATACCTAATATTAAAAGTAGAATTACAAGGGGTTGTAAAGAGGAGGGAGGTTACTTATTTGATAACGGAAAAACAAGAATTATAACTTGGAGCCTTTCATCAAGTTTCCTCGGTGCCAAGAAAAAAACATATTTTATTATTCGTAAATTAGAAAACTTTTTCTGCGTGTTTCTTTCAAAAAGTGGATAAGGTCAAAAGAAAGAACAGCTTAATTGTTTTGAATGAAGATTTATTTTTAGGGTTCCATACCAAAATGGTAAAAAAGGAACCCTTATGTTGTGACTCAGTCTGTCTGTCTGTCTGTCTGTCACAGCTGGATACCTCGAGAACTACTAATGGTATCAACTTGAAATTTAGAATAGTTCGAGATGACATTTGCCCAACTATTTTGCAAATAAGAAATAAATAAAAATAAAAATATCTTTATTTCAACAGGGACTGAAAAAGGGTCTTAAAAATTTGAAGTAAAGCTACTAGGAAATGTGGGGTAACATTAGAAAGAGCGCTGTTTGCACGTTTTCAATCATTTTTTTTGAGGCCGCATAGTTTTCGATTTATAATGAAAAATGTAAAAAAAATACCGTTCCCCCCTCATCTCCGAAGTTTGCAAAGAAAAAAATCTGAAATAATTCTATGTTATAGCAGTTTATATAAAGATTACAGGAAAAATAAAACGATGTCTCAATATAGCACCATTTTTTAGAAATTATCAAATTTCTAAAAAAGTTAACATTAGTTCCACTAACGGTCAAGAGATGGCGCTGACCTAAAACTGCAATACTAATTTTATTATTCTACTATGCATCTGCAGTGTGGTTTAAAATGGTGCAATTATGATGGTACGGAACCCTCGGTGCGCGAGTCCGACTCGCTCTTGACCGGTTTTTTTAATATTGCTCGGAAGACAATTCGGGAAGTACGTAGGTAGTAATTGATGAATTTGATGGTCCGGAGGGAATTCTAGTGGTAAATTCATTGATGCAGAGTTAAAAAAACTAATTTAATTTAATTTATCGTTTGACAAAATTAATATTTCCACATCAAAACCAACTCTGGAAATGGATAAACCCGCGGTGCTACATAAGCAATATAAAGTTGAAAAATTAATAAAGAGGAAACTTGAACAAGCTACTTTTTAGGTGAGTTTGTAAAATGAATGGAAATAAAATTGTACCGCACAGGTGCGCTCAAAACCTTTGGCGATATTAACTTTTTGATCATGCTGAAGTAATACACTTGGTAAAAAATACAGCATTTTCTTTCGGTAAATTCGAGTTCTTTTTTATTTATCATAGTCAATAGAGTTATCTGTCGCAGTCGCAGTATGGTTCTTATTTTTTTTATAATAAAAAGTTTATTATTATTATACAATACACAAATAGTTCTTATGATAACTTATAGTTCAATTAAATATCAAATGTTATTTTAAGATAGTCCAAAGTAAATGTTTGCTTAGTAAGTAGTTAAAAAGTTATATAAAGTTATTATATAACTTTATATATATATATATATAAAGTTATTTGATTATGTTTGTTAAATGAATGCACCCGGTGCGTCACGTTCGTTACCGAAAAATGCCGCGCGCGTGTCAGCCTAATTACTACTGACCCGTACACGTACGTCATAATAGGTGTTCGATTCCATTGCATCGAACACCAAAAGTTACGAAAAGTTAAGGGTTATAAAAGAAACAAAATTCTAAACTGACCATTGTTTTGCGTGCTTTCAAACAAAAAGATGAAGTGTTTTAATCAAAATGTGGCGTCGTCGTCACGAAGGAATTGAATGTTCAAAAAACATAAAAGATATTTTTTTCTAATCGAAATTCAATCCAATCTATCCGATTGGCCACGCATCAATAAAGTCACAGCAGTGGCGTTTCGGCCCGAGTATTGTCCGTTTGTCCGTATTCCGTCGCGGGTGCCACGGTCCCTCGCCCGCTCCCCGCGACTACGCAACCCTTTGTCCACAACCTTCTCAAATTCCCAGTCGAAGAATTAATCATCCGAGTTTTTCTGTACATTTTTTACACCAGTAATTAATTTCGCTTTAACAACCTAGGTGTCGATTGCGTTAAAAACCGTTAAAAATAATGAGCGACTTTCTATTATTTGTTCAAAGATATAGGATGTCAGAATTAAAACTTTTAAACTGCCTCAAATAATTAAAAATGAACCTTTTGTAATCGAAAAGTTATCTTTTTTGTGAAAACGAATAAGATATTTAATTGTCAGTCTACTTCAAAGTGTAAAGTGAGTCAACGTTTTTGCGTTTAAAATGCAGTCAATTAGGAAAAAAATTCAATAATACATAATGAAAGCAATCAAGTCTGCCTTGCAGTGCAACAGTCTCTTGACAATGAAGAATTCTGTACAGTTTTTGCTCATTCATAATCAAATGGAAATTTTAAGCAGAGAAACGGTTCGAGACAAAGTGGTGGACAGCTTTTACTGCAATCATCACTCAATATAGAAACAGTTTTTGTCACCACCAGTAAATTCGTCATACGTTTGTTTCTTTTTAAATAAATCGATTCACGTCCACAATGCTGGGTCCTTTTTTGTCATTCCATGACCATTCAATCAAAACGAACTAGTTCTTCTGAATGTTTTTGTGTAATTACAATACTCCGTGAAAGTTAATTTTATTGTTGACTTGGTATACCAGATTCATTGTTGGACAGTAACTAGATGTTGCCACAAAAACATTTAATATTTAATTGCAAGTTAAAATAACGCTCTGCTGTGGAGAGCGACATTTATTAAGCTAAGCAGTTAACCATTATAGTTATTTCAAAGAACAAGTAGATTATAGCTCTCAAAGGAACCGGCAATCCTGTTTTAGGAGAGGCAAATGCAAAAATATTACGTATTCAAACAGACCTAATGGGACATTTAGGGGTGGCAGCGAAGTGAAACGGCAAAGGCCGAAGCTTTTAAGTGTATAATATTTAATTGTGACGCCCTAGGCGTATAATCTCGCCCGGGATAATAGGTTTCTGTTCCCAGACAACCCTCGACAGCAAACTGCGACACTTGCGGCCCCGGAGCCGTCTCACTGAAACAAATCGGATTATAATTGAGTTTTTTTAAGCTACGAATGTTTTTATGGTGCAATTGCGTTTTGCTATTGTTTGAATGTTGTTTTTCCGTAACGTCACTTCTAAATAGAATTCAGATGGGAGTGCGAATGTTATTACTATAAAGAGCTCGAAAAGTGAGACCTTATTTTCTTTTGGAAAAGTGCACATCAATGTTTCAAACGTGGATTTTTCTTTTAACATAAGCTATTTGGAAATCTTAAGAGCGTTTATACAGTACACTACGGCCGCCTTTGGATAAAAACATAGTGCTTAATCATCATATCAGCCGCACGACACCCACTGCTGGGTATAGGCCTCCCCTAAGGATCTTCACGATGATCGGTCCTGCGCTGCCCGCATCCAGTGGCTTCCCGCGACCTTCACCAGATCGTCGGTCCACCTTGTCGGGGGCCTACCCACGGAGCTTCGTCCGGTGCGCGGTCGCCATTCCAGAACCTTTCCACCCCAACGGCCATCAGTTCTTCTCGCTATGTGTCCTGCCCATTCCCACTTCAGCTGAGCAATCCTTCGAGCGATGTCGGTTACTTTAGTTCTTCTGCCGATCTCCTCGTTTCTGATTCGATCACGCAGGGAAACGCTGAGCATGGTTCTCTCCATTGCACGCTGGGTGACCTTGAGCCTCCTTATGAGACCCATAGTTAGCGACCACGTTTCACTGCCGTAAGTCATCACTGGCAACACACACTTCTCATAGACTTTCGTCTTGAGAGTGCTTAAATGAAGACGAAATTGTGAATTTGTGTTCTTCTAGTACACTCCGAAGAAGCTTTGTGGTACTTTTTTCGCTTAAACAATATTTTCTAGCCTGTCGTTTAGTTTTATGGAGTTTTTTTTTAAGAAAAGTGACCACTTTTAGCTAGTGCAGCGCTAGTTAAGTGTGCTCATCTTGATTTGTTAAACACAATGATAAACATTTATTGTACTCAGTTTTACTTTTATAAGAAGGACTAAGTGGACCAAAGAAAACGAAAAACAAAATTAGGCTGTAAATTTGTACAGCCAAAAGCATAAATTGTAAACGAATATCGGGATGAGAAATTGAATTCCCCGTTGAGAAAATGTTCCATCAAAGTAAGCAAAAAACGCGATTCCGTTTATATCTTTTATATCTCGTAAATTGTAGGAGGCGGCAAGCGTTGCATGAAATTGAATAAGCATATTTCGTAAAACGTCGACGTTTTGGGAGACAATTGCCTTACCTCACCTACTCTTGCCCCTTCACGAACTTTGTCAATTTTCCTAAAATCTTATTAAAGCATCTTTATTCGGAACCTGATTTCACATTCTCGTCTTACTTTTATTTGCGTCAAAACATTCTTAGAGAATTGACAGTTCTTGATGATTGAAATGTTCCATTAGCATTTAAATTGTAAATGTTCGAAATTCATTTTGGCACACAACAATGGTACAAGCTCCAACCCTTCCACGGGCGTTTTTAAAGGGAATATTCGATATTAAATTAGAAAGTGCCATACGGATGCGAAGTCCGTTTGATGTGAGTTGCCTTTCCCGTAGTACTAATGACATTTTCCGGGGTAACACACTTGTACTTTGACGTAGGGAATGTGCGGAACTCAATAATAATTATATCTCAAAAGAGATGTGCAGTTGGAAATGTAATGAAAACCCTAGGAGGTAATTTGTGTAGCGAAAATGAGTCGAAGAGTTAGTATTTTGATTATTTCAATCAATTACGTTTATCCACGTAAAATATAAATCAGTTTTATTATCTATCTCTATAATTAACTCATGTTTTATAAAAAAATATATAGTACAGTACATGAACAGCTCTTGGTTCTCTTTGGATCTTCTGGAAAACAAATTAATCCGCTATATGTACACCTACGCGTGTTCATTTAGTGGACAATGCTTTAACATACTGTTTGTTTTGTCTACAGAATCGCTGGCGCAAGAGTTGGAGATGGAGCGCAAGTCGCGACAGCAGGCCATGGAACGAGACGTGAAGAGCCCACTGTCGGACCGCGCCGGCTATTACAAGAACTCCGTGCTGTTCAGCTCAGCCACTTAGCTGCCGAACCCCGGGGGCAACGACCTCCCCGACAACCTCGACAAAGACGACGACAGGAAACCCATCATCAGTGTCAGACCAGAATTCAGGGAGAAGTAACCCTCGGATGCGAAACAAATGATGTTCATTCGGTAGCCTCGTAAGTTTCAGATCTCGATGAAGTAGACACTTCCTTTTATTGAGATTAATCTGTAAATATTGTTATGAATTCGAAGTAAGAACGTAGATTTCGTGGCGTTAATGCGAAGTCTCATGGACTCTTCTTCCATAGTGAAATTTGTAAATATTTCTTTTATTACTATTATCATAAGTCAATACGGTTTTATCGACAATTCGAGTAATTTATACGTCATATTTTAATCTTTTATTAAAGTACCTTTAAACTTATCGTTATTTGCCATATTTATGTGTTAAGTATTGATTGTTCACAATGTTTTGTAAATTTTACAAAATAATAATCAGCATTTCTTATTACTTAAAAAAACATAATTTTGTACCTACATACATATCATAAGATTCATCAAAGTTTATTAAAAGATTTGATTGAAATAATATTTGGAATTGATCTAAGACTGCTTTTTCGAGATTTTTTCCAAAATAAAGTGTAACAAAATGCCAGTTAATTGGTTATTTTGCTTGCTAGTCTCATAACTTCTATGATATTGATAAGTGTTTGAGTTCCTAAGGATCTTTTGTTTATCAGTGTGAAGGACCATGTCGTTAGTAAAACTGCAAAATAATTTGTAGGTACACATTTTATTGTTGAATATTATTGTATAAATTACGTTCAATATATAAACAGCGATTTTCGCTATCATGTAATTTATTGAATTTTAGTGCAATGATTAGATAATAACTGACCTAGTGTATATCTACAATAAAATGTATGATAGTTAAGTTAGTCATTTTAAATGGTACGTTTTTACAATACTTTGTTGACTGAAAGCAAGACAGTTTTGCGTCTAATGTCATTTAAGTATTTCCTTTGAATTCGACGTAGATGCTGTATAAATAAATTTAAAACGCTGTATCTCATATCGCGCAGAGTCGATGTATATTAGTAGAGTTTACAGTAAGAGCCGTAGTTTTAACATTATACATAATAAAGTATAAAATAGCGTTATTTATATTGATGCTTAGTTTTCGGGACGACTTTGAATGTCTAAACTAGTTAATTTAAGATTAGAAGTTGTATAAGGCGAAATATTGGCGCTTGGCTATTTCTCGTGTACATACAGTACAAAGACAAAAAAAAAATAGTATTACTGAGGAGGAACTTTTGGTGTACTGTGGCACAAACAAAATGGGATATCGTTTTCGGAACACACTACGGTCGATAGTCAAGCGCCGATTCCAAGGATCGCTTCGTGCAATCAAATAATTTTGATTATCTGTAATGGGTAATGCGATGTAATGAATAAAACTTAGTTGTTACTATAAATGTTTAGCGACAAGTGTGAATGTGTAAAGAGCGTGAATGTGGTTCTTATTGCATATATTTACTTTTCTTGTCATCAATAAATCTGATATTGACAATACTGATCGAAACACAATGTTCATATAATCCTAACTCTTGCAGTATTGTCTTAGAGTAGATACATTTTCGAGGCTTCATGTTGTACCTATAATTTTACACAATGTTCATTAATAGTATGCAATCTGAAAGCGAGTATTATTATTTATTATTTCTATCATAATTATTATTAATTTACTTAAATTGTGTGTGTGCCTTGTATCGTAGTTGAAAATATCAAGATTAAAAATGAAAATTATCATTTTGTGGTTTGTTTTTCATACCCTTTTTCTGAAAAATGGTTCTGAAATCCAGAAACAACACGTAAAACAGAGAATTACGTAACATTTTATCATAAAACAAAACGGTAGTATTCATACTCGTAATTCAATAAATAAAGTCTCCATCCCAAGTAGCATAAGATTGCGTAGGAGCAGTTTAAAATAACGCGTAACATACTTACACAAAATATTGTGCGGGGAAGTGAAGGAAGTTATTGGCATACTACTGCTAGATTTCTAAACGCTTGCAGAGTTATTATGAAAACAAATTCAAATTAGAAAAAATATATACCGCTCAAAAGAAAATAGGTTCCACCATATGATTTTCTATACAAAAGAACTAAGTTCTGATATGTATTTTTCAGATAAAATCAATCTGATTCTATTTGAATTTGATATAGTTCGAAAGCTATAATAAGAAACTCGACTTGCTGACTTTACTGTCCAATTTACTGTTTAATTTCTTCTCCTATTCGCAGTGTGTCATCATTAAAAATAAAAATAAATTGGAGTTTCATACAAAAATACGCAAAATTTAATATTTTTCGATTCTAACTGATACACAGCGTATAGTTAGAATAATATCGAATTCAAATAATATCAGATTGAATTTATCAGAAAAATACCTTTCAGAAATTAGCCCTTTTGTATGGGAAGTCATATGGTACATCCCTATTTTCTTTTGAGCAATTTTTATAGCGAATACATTATCATATTTATTTCTTTTGAAAAATTAGGGAAATTGATACGCAGTATTTTCAAACTGTAGGAAATTTGAAACAACAGCGTAGCAAATCAAAAAAGCCGTAAAATAAAATCTATAGATAAAATGCCTTCAAAAATAATTTTTCCTAATAAATTAGGTAAACATTATTTAGATTGATGAGACTGTATTTAGATTTAAATTCATTTAAATACCAGCTTTAATAAAATAATTCGAAAATTAAACCTACATTATGTAAATTACTACGATTTGGTAATTCGTACTGGTTTTTTTAAGTTTGAAGGACAATAAAGTAAATTAGTTTATACTTTACGAGCCGTGGCGATAGCAATCTACTTAAACAATAAAACTACAGTACCATAAAGCAGAAAAGTCATAAGGACACCCCGATTTTATATCGCTCGCTCGATACCCATTTTAAATCCTGTGAAATCGGAAAACTTCATATTTATTGCTAATAGATTTTCGACCGGGTTGTTCGGGCTGCAATTTTATTTTGTCCATATGAATGATTTTTATATTTGGCCTGAGGGCGGGCGGCGATACGCGCCCTTTCTGATTTCGGACTGATGGCCTGACGGCGATGACCCCGCGAAGGTATTCCGAAAATGTGCTCGTTATTCACAGTTCTTTGGTTGGTTTGAGTTCGAAATGAGTTTGGTTGCGAGCGGACTGGACATGCGCTGAATGTAATCAACAAAATATTTCATGTATTCGTAAGAAAATTGAAGCCAATGACAATAACAAAAGTAATAACGAACTTTGTTTTAGAAAAATGCATTGGACTGACATAAGTTTTCGCTTGTCATAGATTTTTTAAATGTTTAATTCAAACGAAAGCGAAAATCCTTATCGTTTTTCTTCAATGGGATTTGTAGAAGAATCGAGCAAACTATAACAACTTAGAGAAAACAGTAGAGCCCCCCTACTCAAATGGCCATTATTCATTATTCATTGATTAAAATCAGCAGTAAACTATAAAATTACGTGCCGTAAGCTTATCAATTCTATATACAATACATCAAAGTCTGTGATTTCATAAGTTTACAACATATTATTTATTCGCCTATTGCTCGTATTCAAGCTTTAAAAGTAAGCGCAGCGTTTAAACGTATAGAATGTTGACCATTTGAGTAGGGGGGCTGGATTACTTGTAACACATTTCCTTAATTCTACAAATTAAAAAAATACAAACTATTGATTTGCCTTAATAAAAATTCATATTAATATTATTAATTATTTAAACAATTCTGTGAGTTACAGCCGCACAATAAAATAAAAAAACATATTACCAGTTATACAATTTTCAATGTTACAACGCAACTCCTGAAACTTTTTTTTTTTGCGCACACGTTTTACACCAAACTGTAGTAACTTACTTAGCTGTGAGTATGAATTGTATCTCTATTGACAGTAAAGACCAAAAAATTACTAATACCAAAGTTATTTAAAATACTTCAACAAATAAATAGGAAACCTTATCCATGAAGGCTGCGTTCAAACGATAACACACGACCCGACCTCAACCCGAACTCAACTCAAACTCACCTCAACCGCAGCCCACCTTGAAATACATCGCTTACAATTTAGCGGGGCGTGTCCAGTTGCATCGACAAAATATAACGGAGCTTATTAATGTGCCATGAAACTCAAAATTGTAAGCGCTATATTTCAAGGAGTGAGCTCCGGTTGAGTTGAATTCAAGTTGAGTCCGAGTTAAGTTCGGGTTGAAGTCGGGTTGTGCGTTATGGACTGAAGCAGCCGAAGGGTGAGAGAGCGGGGCGGGCGACTGAAGAATTGGCGACTTCTCTTGACGATCTTCACAACGTTAGAGCATCGCGGCTTCGTCTCGAACAGAAGCGCGTCTTACTCTAAGTTCACAACGGAGTAGATATATGATGTCTATATGGATTGAGGAGCCACTTCAGATTTTAAAAGGAAATTTAACCCCTTATTTAGTAGGAAATCAAATAATTTTGTAGCCCAAATCCTGAAATTTGTAGTCAAATATACCCAAAATTGTATTAATGTAAAAGTGGCTCCTCAATCTAAACATTTGAATTGAGGAGCCACATGAAACATGGAAAATATTGAATGAATATTTTTGAAAAATAATGTATCATTTAGTAGCAATTGTGTATAGCGCCTACTAAATATCTGAGTCCAGTACCGTTGATATTTAATTTAATTTAATTTATTCAAGAATATACAATATTATTAATGTGGCTCCTCAATCTATACATAAGAGCGTGAATTTTTATGAAAGTAATTAGTTAATTTATATTCCTCTCCAAAAAACATTCAGTAGTAAGTCTGTTCAAATTTGTAGCATATGGACAAAGTAGTAAAACAGAGTATTTTTTGTAAATGAACGCATTTTCTTTGGTTCCTCAATCCTGACGTTTTGCAAAATACATAAGTGACTGTACCTCCTGAGATCACATAGTAAACAAAAACCAAAGACACTTACATTTAGTATAAATGTTCACTCAATACATAATAAACAGATCAACATTGTGTATGTTCGGTATTTGGAAAAAAATACTTTTCGATTTTCCTTAAGAAATCGCTCTTAAGGGTGACCATGACATATGAATGAAACCAGGATAACTAGTTTTTGAAATTTATTTTTTTAACAAATCGACAATATTAAAATATAGTTATGTACAGAGATTCTTGCATATGTTTTAGGTATTTAGTAGTCCAGTTTAACATAAGTTAATGAATGAATCAAAATTGGTTGGTCGGTGCTTTTACGAATTTTACAGTGAGAATCACAGTCGTCGTAACAAAACATCTCATCCTTCGTTGGGTAGTGACATGTACCTATATAGTGGCTAGCTTTTCGAAATTTTTCAAAATGGTGGAGATATGTAGAAAAAACATATTTTAGTCCGGCTTTCCGGTGCTGGCTGTTCTTCTCTACATTTCTCAACCGATTCTCGTGATTTTCGAAAAATTATCGAAAATGTAACAAAACTTTTTTGTTAGCGGTGCAAAGTAAATTTTGTTTCTTATTTTTATAAGGCTCAAAAGTTCTTCTCTTCTTCTTATTTTAGTTTGGCAATCTACTCTCCTCTTTAGGGAGTAATTTTTGCCAGTGTCAAGTATTGAAAAGTTCAGTAGTAGATTATTTCAGTTTACATTAAAATGCGGGTGCATCGCATTCCAGTGCTGCTTGGAGCATTTGGTACTAAGTATATCAAGACGGTTTACTCGGTAAGGTCAGCCGAGGTAGCCAACACTACAATAAAAGTCTCAGCTTCACACAACCAAGATCGCGCCTATTTCAATTATCCCACATATTGTTCAGTTGCGTAGACACTTGTACCACAAAACTGCACAAATTTTAAGACACAATATCCACTATGAATCAATTCGCGAATAATTAAAATAGTTACCATACCGAACCCGACAAAATGGCGCCAAAAACTCTCACTCAAAAGTTCATCAATCAAAACATTTCCGGCCAATATTCGAAATTTGAAAATAAATAAGGTTGTGACTTTGTGTCATACCTAGGACTGCTTATATTATTTGCACAGTATATGTATATATACTTATTAGTTGAAAAAACTAATATCTATTCTGTGTTATTTGATTTTAATTAACATACAACTTGAGCTACTTTTTAACGCGAGGACTACAGCTCACGGAGCCACTAGTTATATAGCCCTAAAAGCGATGTATTAGGTCTCACTTTACGAGCAAGTATGTGTAAAATCTAGGTACTTATTAAATTTATTCGTACGTAAATATGTGTCAGGTTACTAAATAAACAGTATTTATTGAGGGTAAGTAAATAATGAAATTAATTTTCAGTTACCCCCAACCCAAATAATGAGATGAAAAAAATAATATATGTTTGTTTTTTAAGAGTGTAGACGCGCATCACGTTCCATTTTTAAATTTTCAATACAAATGATCAAAACAACTCTGCGCGAGCCGTAATGAGGGCAAACTTTGAAAATTCCTATTAAATTATTAAATAGATATAAGTATATATAAAACACGCAAATCAATAGACAAATACCTCATTATTCCTAAGAAAAATAAAAAATGACTTTAGAATCTGTAAATACCAGTTAAAAACATGTCAATGTGTATCGTACCGATTTGAACATTTTTTTAAATATTTTATTTCTCTGTGACTAAAACATTTTTTTAAATTTTTCTCTCTATTGGGCAGTCCTTGACAATACAAACAATATGTGAAAAAATAAATATGAATCGTATTATTATTTGTTACAGCTGAAACGTTTTTAAAAAAATTCCTCTAACAAGCATTTGAAATTCCACTTGAACAGATTGTCTTCGTTTTAAAATACCTGATAATTTATTATCTTTTTCTCTCTATACGGCACTAATTTAAGAATTTTGCTTCCTAAAACTAAAGTTTACATAAATATAGGGAGTGTAATGCTTTTATTCTTTTTTTAGATAACTTCATTGAAAAAACGCTAATTTCTTTGAAATGCGGATATACAGCTTTAAAGCAAATAATGTATATTTGTTTTTAAAGCCATGAAACGATTTTTAACCGACTTCAAAACCAACAAAAAAAGGAGGTTCTAGTTTGGCCTGTATGTATGTATGTTTGTTCGCCATTATGTCGCGTTTGGCAGAACTGATTTTGATGCGGTTTTCAGAAAAGTATTTGTTACACTTAGGAGAAGGTTTTAGTATTTTCACCGACTTCAAAAAAGAAGGTTCTTAGTTTGACCCGTATGTATATTTGTCCGCGATTATCTCGCGTTTAGCTGAACCCATTTTGATGCGGTTTTCAGAAAAGTATTTATTATATTAAAGTGAGAGTTTTGGTGTTTTAACAGACTTCAAAAGAGGAGGTTCCCTTATCAGTTTGACCCACATGCATGTATCTCCGCGATTGTCTCACGTTTGGTCAAACCTATATTTTTCTACCTATATAATATATCTAACACAGAACGTTACACTAAAAAGAGAAAAACGTTTAAAAAAAAACCGTCTTCAAAAGCCTACGCTACCTCTAAAAAGTAAGAAATAATATTCAAATCACTAGATACGCATTATCATTGTAATAAAACACGCATATTGAAGTCGGGTGAAGCTTTTAGAATAAAAAAAAATGTCCTCCAGCCTCTTTTAAAATCGGTTTTATGTTTTTTAATATAATTTTTAGTATAATTCATGGACACCCTTCAAAAAAATTTGTAAGAAAATTAAAGGAAAGCTAATAACTTCGTAGATATGTACTTTTTTAATGGCAGGGTTTTACGTACAATTAGTATACATTTATACAAAATATAGATATATTTGTTCTAAATTTTGTCACAACTACCAGTACATTAGAGGCAAATCTATTCACCGAAGCATCTCAATTGAGGAGCCAGTTAAAATTTGCCATATCTCCCTACTCACTCATTTTTAATTACGGACTTTTGTCCTACAAATTTATTATACTTACTACTAAGTGATGTGGAAATTGGGCTTTAATGGAACAATTGCTTCTTTGAAAAATTACGAGTTGTATATGTATGGTCTGAGGAGCCACTTATGATGTATGGTAACTTTTTTAATTTTAATGTTACCGAGCTTAGCTTTTGTCTACAAACTACTCTCAAATGCTACAAAATCATATCAAATTATGATAAACATTAATCCATGATGTGCCTAGGTCTGACGTGGCTCCTCAATCCAAACATTTAGATTGAGGAGCCACCTTTATATTCAAATAATTTTTGAAGTATTATACTACAAAATCGAGGAAAGATCCTACAAAATAATTTAACTCACTACTAAATAAGTATATTAATTTCATTAATATACGAAAAGTGGCTCCTCAATCCATACGGACATGATATATGATACGACTGCAACTGTACTGTCAGCTGCTCAATGGTGCGCAGTGAAAGGTATGTTATAATAATGTTATATTTAGTTTATACAAAACCTCTCGTGGGGTTGATCAGACCATCAAACTGAACAACTTTCATTATGGGACCAACCTTAAATCGCGAAAAAAAAAATCAGCTGTTCCATACAAAAGTACAATTCTACTCCATCGAAATGTATGAAATAGTTGATTTTTTTTCGCGATTTCAAGGTTGGTCCCATAATTGTTCAGTTTGATGGTCTGATCAACCCCACGAGAGGTTTTGTATAAACTAAAAATAACCTTGATATAAATATACCTACGAACTTGAAACATTTCAATGCAAAACAAAAACTTCAAATTGGCTAAGCTCATTTTTGTTTGATATTTCAGACTTTTACTGGATTTTGTGAAAAATGTTGATCAAAATAAAAAAAGTGATAGTGACATTTTCTTAACAAAATAAATTTTAAATAAAAAGAAAATTCCGATACCGGGAATCGAACCCGAGCCTCCTGGGTGAGAGCCAGGTATCCTAGCCACTAGACCATATCGGATGTGAGTAAGAGATGCGAATATTGCAAAGCAAACCTTCTTTCTTTTCGTGTCAGTTTCTATTTATACAATCATTTATTTATATCGATTTTAGAACGAGAATATAAAAATAAACTTCTGCCCGTTTTAGATAATTCGAACAATGCGATTTTATCGCATGTTGACACATTTCTATAGATAGACTGTCGCGCGATAACCAATTATTTTAGGACTCTCTAAAGAAATGTGTGTTTAATCTCGTCGTGCAACGAAAACGCATCGTTTGCTCAGACCGGGGGCCCTATTTTTGAATCGCTCGTCTCCAGTCGAGCGCTCGTTTCTACTGATTTTCGTTCGACATCCCATTGTTTGCAGTCATATGTCGAACGAAAATCAGTCGAAACGAGCGCTCGACTGGAGACGAGCGATTCAAAAATAGGGTCCCTGGGGCTCTATTTTTGAATCACTCGACTGGCGTCGAGCGCTCGTTTCTACTGATTTTCGTTTGACATCTCATACATTTGAGTCATATGTCGAACGAAAATCACTCGAAAAGAGCGCTCGACGCCTGCCGAGCGATTCAAAAATAGGGCCCCTGAGCCTCTGTTTTTGAATCACTCGACTGGCGTCGAGCGCTCGTTTCTACTGATTTTCGTTCAACATCTCATACATTTGAGTCATATGTCGAACGAAAATCAGTCGAAAAGAGCGCTCGACGCCAGCCGAGCGATTCAAAAATAGGGCCCGAGATCTTACGATCGTAACGGACGACGCGATGCCTTAGTTAAATTCGGTAGTGACATTAACAAATACTCGTATGCTTAAAAAAGCAGAATATTAGGTATTTTAAGAAGGAAAGAAAAAAACCATGGTACAATATACTGCGCCATCCCCCCTAGCATGACCGACGAAACACAATATATATCGCGTGATAATAGCGTTTTATCGACACCACTGCCAAAATCCATTGTCTTTTGACAGTTAAACGTGATAAATCGCTATATCATATCTTGTTTCGATGGTCATGCTAGGCAGGCAGGTATAGCATTTCGGACAGAGGAAGTCACGTTGGTAACACTTGCTTATGTCATCTCCGCTATTTCATTCATCTTTAACATGAACTCCCTCAGGGACACGCGGTCATCTTCCTACTGTTTTATTTGCTAAGAGAAACAAGTCACAATTAAAATGCACTATAATAATTTTGTAATGAGTGTGACAGAAAAAAAATATATCCTTCATTCTTTTCTTGTTACTATAGTCGCACAACTGGATAGTGACGTGAGCAAATATTACTGCCGGAATAGGCATGACGAATATTTTTTTATTTTGTGTTACATAAATTATCACTCAAAAAAAGAAACATTGGTAAAAGAATTATTTTGCTAGCCAGAAAACTGCCCGAGATATCACAGTATAATATACACACAAATTGGACTCACCCAAAAACGCTCCATACTAACGGCTACCTAGTTATGACGTCACGCCTTGGTACTTTGTATGCAACGCGTAGGAAATTTACTCGGCAGCTATATTAAATATTGTGTTTATCAAAATGGTTTCTTAGACTTTGCTATAAATTTTAATGAGTAATTAAAGGTATTATTTATTTAAAAAAAAATCGACTTTTTAAATGGACTTGTCCACCCCACTTTGAAGGGTCATAAAAAAATTATACCTTTCGCAATATATAAAACTAAGAGCAACTACAACTTAACAAGCTTCTTTAAAAGTTTAATATGTTTACGATTTTTATTAGTATTTCGTCATTTTATTCATTATTCGTCATCCCTATTCTAAATGTTCGTTGTTTTCTTGGACCATGGAAAAAAAACCGGCCAAGTGCGAGTCGGACTCATGCACGAAGGGTTCCGTACCAAAAATCACGTTTGTTGTATGGGAGCCCCCCTTAAATATTTATTTTATTCTGTTTTTGAATTTTTTATTATAGCAGAAACAGAAATACATCATCTGTGAAAATTTCAACTGTCTACCTGTTGTCGTTATTGATATAAAGCAAAAAACGGCAAAAAAAAAACACGTTTGTTGTATGGGAGCCCCCCTTAAATATTTATTTTATTCTGTTTTTAGTATTTGTTGTTATAGCGGCAACACAAATACATAATCTGTGAAAATTTCAAGCTATCACGGTTCATGAGATACAGCCTGGTGACAGACAGACAGACAGACGGACAGCAAAGTCTTAGTAATAGGGTCCCGTTTTTACCCTTTGGGTACGGAACCCTAAAAACAATCTCATAGACTCTATGACATTAGGTTATAGACAGCAGCCTAAAGAAAATAAACTTCCAATGTTTGATTATCATAATCAAAGCTCCCAAAATATAATTTTGATAATTTTCATATATTTTATGGAACAATATTGCATTTGTCCTGAAAAAATATAAGTATTGTACCTACATAAAACTTAATATCGAAAGTCTAAGTAAAAACTTAATAGAATTAATAAGTGCTGAAACAAAATATTTAAATACCTTCATACCAATGTCGTTGACAGTGAAAACTTCGGGCGGGCATATTAATTTACGTTGTCGCAGTAGTATGTATAGTCTGGAGTTAATATTGTGAGCATAAATATCGTGAGACAGCTCCATGCCTCCCGTAGTCTCCATTGAAGTATTGCGCTGTACAGGATGTTACGATACGACTCGCAGAAACAAAGAGAAAATATCAAGGAGTTTTGTTTTATTGTCCAATTTAATAAAAGAAGAAGAATACAGTTTACTAACTACCTATTATTTTATCTACTTTATTACATTTTTATCTACATTTTATAGGTACGTAAGTAATATATAGTAATATTTAATAAATTTACACTATCACTGTGTAAAAAATTACGTATACAGAAGTATTATTAAAAAATATTTTAATAAATACCTACTATTGTAACATGTATTTTTTTTACTTTATTTAGCCGCCATATCATGGGTTCTTTTGCTAAATGAAAGCACTTTTCAGTTGTTTTTTAACGCAAAATGTTGTGAAAGTTATTTTTACCAAACATTTACTAAACTTTAAACGCCCTGCTACGTATATCCAATTATACAAAACATTAATACGCTCACAATTGGAATATGCCACATCCATTTGGGACCCATTTTACAATCAGTACTCAGACCAACTTGAAAGAGTTCAAAAAAAATTTTTGCGATTTATGCAATTTAAATGTCATCGTAGTCGATCTTCATACCCTATTTTGTTAGAAAGATATAAATTGCAACATCTCAAATATAGGAGACTACAACTGCAAGCGATGCTCTTGTATGATCTTTGTCACAATAAATACGATTGCATCGATTTAATAAATAATATTAGTTACGAGGTGCCAGTCAGACCGCGAGTGCGGGCCTGTCGAACTAAAAAGCTATTTGCGATATCGAGATCACGAACTAACGCTGGTAAACGTTCGCCCTTATCTCGGCTGACTGACATTTACAAGAAATACTTTAACGATATTGATATACTTATTCCTAAAATTGGCCTGTATAAAAAATCTATTATGACGAAACTTCACAGTATCACTAGTAAAAATAGTCAAAACGAAACATGATGAACAAATGTACCTAACAACATAAGCAATATTGATTTTTAATTTCGTTAGCTATTTTAATTCATACTAACATGTACTCTCAACTTGTTAAAACTTATTTGTGGTTAACGGTGTTGGTCTCACAATTATTTAGTTCATTAAATTATGTTTACTTCTTGATGTATTACACATTGTGAAACCGTTTGTTTACCCCAATAAATGAAAAAAAAAAAAAAAAAAAAACTTTCTAGAAATATTAATTTTCTTACTTTGATTTTTTTAACTGAGTCAACACTAAACTCATATTCACCTCGCAAGCTTACGCACTCACTGGACATGAAATTAAACACTTTTAACGGATACTAGCGCGGTTTTATAGACAGTCCCTCGTCACCACGGCAAAAATTAAACCAAATACCAACTAATTTATAACAGTAAGTCAAGATAAAGAATGGGGATCGTGTTTTTGCTTTTCTTTGAAATGACATTGACATTTATTTAATTGCAATAAAGTTGAAATTGTAATGACTTTTAGGGTTAAACTACTTTTTAGGGTTCCGTAGCCTAAATGGCAAAAAACGGAACCCTTATAGATTTGTCATGTCTGTCTGTCTGTCTGTCCGTATGTCACAGCCACTTTATTCCGAAAGTATTAAGACTACACAGTTGAAACTTGGTACGTAGATGTATTCTGTTAACCGCTTAACGAATTTAATACAAAAATAAGAAAAATAAAAGATTAAGGTGGGGCTCCCCATACATGGAACGGAAACTGAAAAAATTTTTTTCTTCACACCAACACGTGTTGGGTGTCTATAGATAGGTCTTTAAAAATGAAATTGAGTTTTTTAAGACAACTTTTTCTCAAAGTCAACCGTTTGAAAGATATACACCGCCAAAGTGGTAAAATGTGTGTGTCCCCCCCCCCCCCCTTTAACTTTTGAAATAAGAGAGTGAAAAATCTAAAAAAAATATATGCTGTAGATCTTAATAAAAACTTTTAACTAAAATTGGTTTGAACGAGATATAGTAATTAGTTTTTGAGATATAGCACATTTTCCAAAACCGCAAATATAACTTTGTCATTCATACCAACACTTTGAAAAACAAAGTTATTTTTGTAGACGAAAAATGATAGGTGGTATTAAATATGGTATAGTATAAGGTAACTACGGAACCCTACGGCGCGTGGCCCGACACGCACTTGGCCGGTTTTTGTTAATTGTCTTCGTTATGTTAAATACGATTGTTTCCAATGTTTTCCAATGCCCATTCTTTATCTCGAAATACTGTACCAAAGTACTTTCAATAAAACCGCGCTAGTATCTGTTGAAAAGTGTTTTATTTCAACACTAAACTCAGAAGTCACGTCATCAAATTCAAGGCTGACTAAAAAATATACACAAAAAATGCATTTATTCTTTTTAGGACATTTCTTACTTTGTCATTTTGAAGTTTCAATATGTACACCCTATACGTACACCCTATACCTGTACACCCTATACGCATACGCACGCACCTGCCTTTACGGCGCGTAATTTTCGCTCTGCTGCGACATGGATTAGTTTTTCGTTACGATAATTAAATAACTTAGAGCTGCGTTGTCGCGTGATCTATGGCTGTGTTAATTGTCATGTCGTACGTGTGGTGCGGGCTTTATTTTATTGCTCTTGTTGTCCCGTGTGTAAAGTACTTGGTAAAATTATATCATCGTCTTAAATGTTTCAAAGTAATACATACACAACATACACTCAACCAATTTATTGTATGTAACTATGTTTCTTATAAAATAAAATGAAAATAAATCTCAACTACTTTATCTTTTCATTTCTTCTAGATAATTTATTTGTGGTAAAGCAACAGCGAGTAAAGACATTTTACACAAAATATAATTTTTAAGTATATAATATGAGTAAAGCAGTTAATTTTACGAAATTTTATCAAGTATCCCGCGAATCTAATATAAGATCTTACAAAATGCATGTCGCCTCTTTGCGATGACAACGTGACATTTCCGAAAACGCAACCTTCTAGGAGGCTAACATCCAAAATAAAAAAAATGTTTTCAACGAGCAAGAACCTTATATTCATATTCTATGACACTGGACATTCTACTACTGAAGGATGGTTGGGGATGAGGTCATTCACCTTTGCAGATTTCTTTTATCCCTCTCACACTGTGACTGAAATTGCCATGCTAAGTACAAAATATCCCAATCCATAGTCAATTTACCCAGGTCATGTACAAAAATTAATTAGATTTTCTAAATAAATGTAAATATCGGCACACTTTAAATTAGTTACATGATGTTAAAATTTATTAGTACATGCCAAAGTAATTATTTAGAGGACAGATGAGTCCATTTTGTTATTACAATATTTTACGTTTAACAGTAATTTCTCCATATTTCATAAGTTACCAATAAAAATAAGGTGGCATCACTGATGGAATTGTCTTTGATTTGACATGTCACTAATGTCAATGATTTTCCACCGCATCTCACGTTTATGTACAAAAATATAAAATTATTTAAATAAAATTCGCGTTACAAAGCATGTGTTGGATTGTGCAAAATTGCAAAAGTGTTTCAAAACCAAATTCTAACATTATATTTCACAAGTAAGTGTTTTTTAAAGTATTTTCAGCATTCAATTTTTCCTTCTCAGAAATCTGAATTTTAGCAGATTTCAAAGATTGTTTCCGATCTAATTCGGAAATATTATAGAAGTTAATTATAATTCCACCTTAATTACGTATTTTTTATTTCAATATAATAAATATAATATGTACAAATCTGTATTCATTTTCGACACATAAGAAGCTTTAGAAATATTATCTGCATATCGCAGGGTGACCATAATCACAGCAGAACTTTTGAATAAGAAAAAAAGATTTGGATGAAAAATTTACGTTTATCCTACCTAACATTACATTTTATGTTTTTATGCCACATTTAACTTTGAGAGCGGAATTATTTTGTATTCTTAACAGAGAGATAAAATGTAATGTAAACTAAAATATTATCTTACGTAGTTGAGTTAAACAATTTAGATCAGTTTCAGCTAAGAATCGGACCTACCTAACTTACTACCTTACACTAGTTATTATGGTCTTTGACACCCATTGTTTATTCGTAGTAACAAAATAAAAATTAATCTTATTTTATTTTTCAGATTCCGAAACGATGAGGAAAAGAAACATTTATAGTATATCCCAATTACCGTTAGAGGGAAATTATTTTCAACGGCCAAAATAATGCAGTTTTGACATTTTATATTGCAACTTTTTTTAATACAATGACTAATAATGAGACTTAATTTTTTTTTCACACAACCGAAAATTTTAAAACTTTTTTCTTTACTAAGGGCGCTTATTCCTGCCTATAAAAATATTCAGCCAATTTGTTTTTTTGGACATTCCTCATTGTACAAAATAAAAATACACGTGACTTTAGGGTGGAAGGGCAGGTGTGTATAAAAAAAAACTGCCCGGCATATATATTGGCAAGAGAAAGAAAGGGACAACTTTCTTTTTCTTGCCAATATATATGCCGGCATCTGTACCTAAGTCTAAAACTTCACCACGTATCTCCAAGTTTTGACTTTTAACCAGCCGGACCATACAGGACCAAGGGGTCAAGTTTGCTATTATCGTGACTAACGCCGTAATCGTGTTTCAATGGTGTTTGGATGGTAATGCTTTTTGACACAATTCTTGTTTTTATAAACCCAAAATTGAAACACATTGTTTTTCCTAAAAATCCAAACCCGTTAGACACTGAGTCTCAGTTTTGGGTTTAAGAATCAAGAACTGTGTTAAAAAGCATTACCGTTCAAACACCATTGAAACACGATTATATGATGTTATAGCAGACTTGACCCCCAGTGTGACCACCATTCCAAAACAGTATCGTCCATCCGGAGAGGAGCCAACCGAAAATAAGCATTAAGTAAATATTTTGTGTAGCGCGCCGCCGCTGGCCAAAAGGGTTTGAATGAATATATAGAAAGGTTATAATATGGTTGGTCAACAGAAGTAATAATCCTATAAATGCAGTAATATTCTAAATGCGAATGTTTGTACGTTTAGAGATACCCAAACATACAAACTTTGGCACTAACTAACATCTAAACTATTCTAAACATTCAAATGTTTAGAATCTAAACACTTTTGAATGTTTGGATTGGTCGTCCAAAAAACTTACACCGTAGGCATAAGTTGATAGTCTGTAGTAAGTACCTATTTGTAGTGACTGTCCTACGAATGGACAACATTGTTGTCACCCTAATGAAAGAGATGGAAAATATCGTTGACGTCATTCAAGGTTATTTTTTCGTTCTTCAAGCCCCAAAAGGTGACGCAATGTCCAGAGTCATATATAAGGTTCTTGTCAACGAGATGTCACGTTGTCCTTGATCGCATTGCATAGAAGCGACGCCTCTTTGCGACATTGTGACATCTCGTAGAAAATGTTTTTTTATTTTGGAAGTAGCCTCCTAGAAGGTTGCGGTTTTGGAAATGTCTCGTTGTCATCCCAAAGAGGCGATGTGATATTTTATCTAAAAATATATTGTTTCAGTATTAAACATCCAGAAATCTACTAAAATTTAATTGAGTATACTGATATTAATCTAACTAGAACAATTCATAAAATAGACTATAGTTAAAAAATAATGTCTTTATATTGACAAATAACCTCCATTTTACTAGAAGTCGGTTGAAACTGATCTTAAAAATAGATAAAGATGTCTATTAGTTATTCTGTAACGGCGACAATTAACTAAGTCACTAGCTTGCAACACGTTAAAACTACTCATTTCTATATTGCCAGAGGCACTCCATATATTCCAATTAAATTATTATGCTGTTAACCTATTAAGGTTGAAATTAAATTATGAAAAAGTAATTTTAAAACGTTCATTTCTGATACTTATATATTGGTTTAAAAAGGGAATAAATATTTGTATGAATAATCCAATATTAATATTTGAGACCTAAGAAAGTTGAAATGTGTTACATAATTTTAGCTTTCATTTACTTATTATAAAAATTTTAACCTACTAAAATATTACTAGAAAAAATTCGACTCGCGCCAGGGGGTTAATTGTCTAATTTCAAAATCTATCGCAATCGCTTTCAGGATGTGATAGATTGATGATTATTTTTGGCATAAATAAAAACTTACCAAAGAAATGCAGCAATGTGTCATATCCATCTGTCAAATGAAAGCGATTGCGATAGATTTTGAAAATTAGACAATAAGTAGGCTGATCATATTTTCAGGCGGGAATCGAAACTGCGACCTTTGGAAACCCGGTCCAATAGGCATTTTGCTTCGTAGACATTTTGATTTTTAGGCAGCGTGATCAGGAAGGGTAATTTCATCAATGTGAGGAATTACCTCGACATTATTTTGACGAAACAGCTATATAATTTTTAAAGTTAAAAATGTTAACCTAACTTACTCGAACTCTTTAAGTACTTTGCTTTATTGACAGTAAAAAGTTTACTTGACAGTAAACTAATAGGCTATTTACATGGGTCGATTTTAGTCACCTGAAACGGTTGACTTTAGTCACCTAACAAGACGTTTCCAAAATTGAATCGCAGGTGATGGCGTCGCTGTCGTCTATGTAGTTGATGGCGTAATCTAGGTAACAATATTTAATAACATAGTTTCCGTTTTGGTGACCGGATCAGATAATTTTGTTCAGTTACCCGGGCCTAGGCCGAATTGCCATTTACATTGGTCTATTTTCGCCGTGCGGCAAAAGTTGTGAGGCTTTAGTCACCAGTGTAAATATCCTATAAGCGATATTCCAGTTCAATTCAATCATTACAAATTACAAAACGTAACAATCACAAGGACAACCAAAAACTATGCCAATCTTTAATAACACTCAAACTTAACCCTTGCTCTTGCATTCAATTTCCCTTGCAAATAGCCAGCTGTCGATTGTCCATAGAATAATCTTTATTCATTTCTATTAAAGTGTTATATAAAATACATTGAAGACAATCGCTGCCACAACGACACTCAGTTATGAAAACATCTTAACCCTTCCGACAGAAGGGGGCCAAAGCAATTTGCATTGCATTTGAATGCAAAATACTTATTTCACTTTTCCTTAAACGTTGATGGTGTTCTTAGCTCATAATTGAAGAAGTTACGTCTAAAACTACATCATGTTATTATAACAGACGGTTTAGGGTTTGATGAAAAAAAATTGCGTGGTATCGATTACGCATAAAAATAAGTACTAATTTATCAACTAGAAAAAACAGAACGTTACGTAGGTCATGTATTTAATAGAAACAATTTTTTTAGATTTTCTAAATATCCCAAGTCCCAAAAACGGAGAGGTACCTACTTAAACGTAATTTATTTCCCGTATTATAAAAAAGGTAGGTTTATTATTGATGAACCTGAAACCTGCATTCCCTACCAATAGATTTTTAACTTTTCATATTTTACAAAATTTAACAAATCTTGAAAACAAAAAAACTAATTCCAAAATTATATTGTTGGTTTCAATCAAGTCAGATTTGGTCTAAGAAAATGCTCATAAAGCTGGATAATAAGAAAGATAAATTTCTACGAAACTCTATGTAACGTTCGGTGCTAGAAAAACCATTTACACACAAACAAGTTTGAACCGTTATCATAAACAATTAGGTTTAGTTGTAACTTGACAAGAGGTTGATTAACAATGATAGCCAAGGCAACTCCGCAAATTCGCATTAAGAAGGGCCCTGACTTCGCTTTTAAGCTGCAGACCTCGTGATACTTACAAATCCAATTGGATTTAGAGTAAGGTGTGGGGTGCAGTGGGTGAACAAAATGATCTTTTTTTAACGCACAACGAGACCGTGCTTGGCCTTTACCTCAACTGACGTTAAGTGACGATAAGGCCGAAGGTGGAAATGCACTACACTTAGAATCCTCATCACTTAGGAACTGGCTATCTTACCTCTAACTGCCGGAACACAACAATTTTAAATTTTGTAATGGCGTCAGACTTAGGTAAGATAGTGATACGATAGTTAGCCACGTGGACTTGAAGTAAGATTGATTTTACTGGCATAAAGAAGACTGACAAAAATAATAAATGAAGATGGCCAATGGTATCGATTCGGGGCAGCACGGCTTAGCATTCTGTCCAGGGGGGTTACTCAAATGGCCACTTTTCTATTCGTTCGCTAACTTAAAAATTAAAAATAAACCATGAACTCCAAAATTACGTGTCGTAGGCTTGTTAATTCCGTACAAACCAACAATGTCTGTGATTTACATAAACTTGCGACGTGTGACTTTATCGTTTAATTGCTTATTTTTAACCTTTAAGTTAGCGATCGAATAGAAAAGTGGCCATTTGAGTAGGTGAGCTTGTCATTTCGATACAGAGAGAAAAGGATGGAAATCTTTTAGTTTAGTACTGGCAAAATTATTATACTATTTGTTTAGTACTGGCAAAATTATTATACTTGACAGGCGGTCAAGTCCGCCTGGCTAGCTTCCACCATCTTACCTAAGTCTGGCACCATAACAACAATTTAAAAATTGTTGTTTTCCCGCATTTAATGGGTGATGTGCTTAAACGTTCAGCTTTATTGTCACTTGACATCAGGTGAGATGAAGGCCAAGTACTATCTTGTTGTCAGCGAACTAAAATCCATGGAACAAGTATTGCACTCAAAAAATGGCACCACACGAAAAGTACAACTAAGTGGATCGAACTAAAAATGCTGGCATTTAATTATGCAGCACAAAGCGTCTGAGCACTGGTTGCTTATTAGCGACCATAATTTGTATACTTACTCATAGATATTTTCTATGCTAAAAATATGATACGTTATTTTTTACTGCCTTTTTTGCGTCTTTTACACCATTTGACTACACAGGACGTAATTTCTAATAAACTTTATCTTTCTCTCTTTTCTCTACAATACAAACTGCAACTATTGTAAAGAACGCTAACGTCAGTCACCGGGTGCGTGGCTGGCCCAACTAAAGCTGAGCGGGTTGTACTTTTTCAGCCCCGTGGTGCCATTTTTTAAGGAATATTTGTTTGCGATTACACTTCCATAGGTTTTAGTTCGCTGCTTGTTGTGGATAAAAATTGGTATAATATATATTAAATTATGATGTACTAGTGGCCGCCCGGGACTTTGTCTGCGTGGAAAGTGTTAACTATCCCTCGGAAACAATACTTGTTTTCAGAATAAAAAGTACCCTATGTCCTTCTCTGTACCTTTGGAAACGTCTATGTAAAATTTCATGATGATGGGATGAGTAGTTAAGACGTGAAGGCGTAAACAAACAAACGGACTTTCTCAATTATAATATTAGTAAGGATTAAAATTATTTTTCACTCCTCTTGCTCAAAAAGTCCGTCATTGTAACGTACAAAAGTCGAGATAAAATAGCATAATTACCCCTAGGGGATAAAGTTTTTTCTTTTTTAATGTTTGTCTATGACCAATGAGCCTACTAAAACGAAAAAGTTATTATTCATAGATAGAATAATTACGAATAAAGACTCGCTCGACTTTTTGAAAATGGAACTAAATCTCTTCGGTGAAATCATAGACTTATTTATACTCTGTGACTTTAAGTTTAAATCGTAAAATGCGTGCATTGTGTTTCTTAGCTGCTACAGTAGACATTAAAAAAGCATGGCGCGAAATCTTTTGAATTTTTCACTAATTGCAAACTGATTGAATTGTGTGACTGTAATAGGAAAGAAATAGTTTTAATCTTTTGCCGTCAAGCACAAATCATATTGTATGAAAAGTTTATGAAGTGGAGGATAGAAAAACGAGTGGATTCGTTTACGGAAGTATAAACTAGGTATTTATTATTGTATTTTATTTTCTCGCAATCGTAGTGAAAAGTAGAGTGTAACACACGACGCTAAAAACCCATTGTTACTCAGTTTCTATTTATTCCCTCGCTAAAGCTCGGGAATAAAACTACCTCGTATGCAATGGGTCATTTTAGCGTCTTGTATAACAATCGACTATTATTATTATTTGAGTCTTAGGGGTTCTGTTTTGCAGCTCTGATATAGCTGTAGTCACTGCAACCTAAAGGCCAAGCCACACAGCGGGCGTGGCGTGACGGGACGGGACGGCGACGCGACGCTGAGCAGTTGTAATGTACTAGATACTATGGACGACGTCACACAGGCCAGCGTGGCGCGACGCGTCGCGTCCCGTCGCGCCGAGCGTGAATACAGATCGGAAGCGCAGCGGGGCGGAACGTAGGCGAGATCACGCTCGCAGTGTGAACTCTACCGTCGCGCTGGCCGTCCCGTCACGCCGCGCCCCGTCGCGCCACGCCCGCTGTGTGGCTTGAGCTTAAAAGATCTATTGTGACTCGCTACCTAATTACAGTAACAGCGTCCAGGAAGTCTAGTATCTTGTTTAAAATAGTCTCCCAATGTATCCCATCTTTATAAGAGAATACTGGGAGTTTGTCTCCATTAGTTGGTCCAAGGTCCAGTGCTATTCCAAGTTGGATTGCCACGGACTTGCCGGGAGGGGATCAGAAGACATACAACTTCCAACTTTAAGCTGATCACACACAGTCAAATGAGTTTCCAAATCAATTATAACTTGACAACGCTCAGTAGTTTCAGTTTAAAGTTAACGTAAGATGGCTACACTAACGTTGCTTTACTTAATGTTACTTTTAAGGCACATTCTGGTTTTGTTATAAAAAATGACACTACTTCATTATTTTATTCGCAATCAGAATCATGTTGGAGTTCTGTTGATAATATTTTTGTTGATATTTTCTATTAATTCAGAACATTGAGAGATTTTTCTAAATAAACATAGCATCTCATTTTAAAGCGACCAAAAATACTTAACCAACAGGGTAGCTGATTAAATGATTTCATACTTTATCGGTTTGTATGATCTTTTTATTGTTTTTTTTTAGATTTAGAATAATTCTCCGTCCTTGGGTACTGTTTGTCATACCAAAGTTTGTTATTTGTATGAAATTTTCAGTATATTATTTTCTCAATGATACTTTGTAGATAAAGACTTAGAAAACGATATGTAAATGAAGATCTGTGCTGATTAAGCATTCTGTATTTTGAAGTAAGCAATCGATTGTCACGGACAAAATTTCAGGCACATCCTCGTTCTAGAATCGCGCTCTTTTGATTCTAATACAACGGTCGATAAAATGGCGTCAGTCGTCGAAGGCGGCACAGAGACAATAATAAATTGTAATTACAATTTAAAATGAGCAGGCGGTCCGTGGGAGTGGCTTCGCGCCCCACACACCATCTCTACGAGTGTGCACTTTTTACCTCCATAAGGCATAATTAGCGTTCGTGTGTGAGTTTGTAAACTATAGAATGCAATGAAAAAGTTATTTGACGGAATACCTACGTCGACGATGAAATGTTTGGTTACAGTCAGTGGAAAACTGATTTACATTTGGTAGTTTCTAATTCTGATTATAAATTGTGTTGTATATGACTGAAAGTGAAGATTTTACTGGAGATCATCGACATATTTTGTGGATGGTACATGAGATTATTAATAATAAAAAGATTACACTAAGAAAGTTGGTTTTATTAATAACATGTTGATCAACAAAATACATTATTTCAAGCATTTTTTTAAATAAATACAACTGATTTCATAAATGCTATGTTACAAAAAAAAATTATATTTATGAAGCCAACCAATGCGGGCGATACATAACCCACAAAAAACAATGGAAATTAATACATTGAATGCGTATAATTTTTCGAGACATAACCATATTCAGTTCCCAAAACGATTTGATACGTATCGAATAGCTATTTACCAAAATTACACGTTACAAAACATTTTCTTGCTTTATTTTCATTCCCCATATTCGAATATGATTCTCTGTATAAAAAGATGTTGATGTATTTTGAATAAGAAAGACATTTGATACGTTGATGGTTCCGTGACAATAATTTATCTGAGAACAAATTGCTTACTATTACTAAAACACAATAATTTATTATTTTGATCTGTTACAAAATTAAGGATTTTTGGTAGTAGTTTTACATAGACAATAATAATACAGAATTACTAATATTATAAATGCGAAAGTCCGTTTATTTGTTTATTAGTCCTTCACTTCTTAAGGCGCTAAGAAGGGTCAAATCCCAATATTCAATTCAAATTATTGAAAGATTACGCGCGTAAAGCTATCATGGAAAAAATATATAATGTACTTGGAATAATACACAATAGATTTAATTGAAAGCATTTGTAAAAATGTTACCACTTTTGATGTAAAAAAATATACCGTGGACCCTGTTTCTGGTCCTATTTGCAAAATTTCTCGGAAACAGAACATTCGTTTATGTTAAAACCAACACATAAAAATTGGCGATGTTAATACCTTCAATCTTAATTGAACAGATTTTTTTTCAACTAACTTGAAAGCGAAGAAATTTAATAAAATAAAAACATGTAAAAATTGAGAATTCGGTGCTAGTTCTCAACGCAACCGCCACGTTGGAACGCGCTCTGATTTGAACCCAAAGTGAGTAGAGTTACGTTCGATTTCACACCATCACGGATCGACCCGCTCGGATTGAGGCATGTTAAAGCCTTAACTACTGAACCGATCATCATGAAATTTTGCACACACGTTGTGAGGGGTACAGAAAAGGACAAAGGGTACAATTTATCGCGAAAAAAGGAATTGTTCCTGAGGGATAAACAAAATACTATCCACGCAGACGAAGTCGGGTGGCCACTAGTACAGAATATCTTAGTCAACTAAGATCATTATTTAATTTTATACGGTAGATTTGTATTAAATACGGTAAATAAAAGGAATCACAATAAACATTGTAGTTTAGACCCAATTTTTTCAAAGATATGTTTTATTTTCATTTTAATAAAATAAAAATAAAAAATTAAATAATGGTCCATATTAATAAAACATTTCAAATTCAATTGAGGCAATAGAATTTTATTAAAATATGAAGAGACGAGTACAGAGTCACTAAAAGCATCTGTACCTAGTACATTAACTAGCAACTTCGTAAAGAACCCTGAAAATATAGAGATCATAATCGGAGAGGTCCGATTTAGGGCCCGAATAAAATGGAAATACATTTTAATGATTATTATACCCGTAAACGATTCCCGTGGTGGTAGTTATATTATACACTGGATGTGGGCATTAACTCGAACACTTTTCACCTATTTCTTTTAAGTATGATATTGAAATATAGCTAAGGGTATTGACATGCTTTTCATTAACTAAAAAACGTAATACGATAGGGATTTTTTTTAAGATTTTAAGTTGGGTTCACGGAAAAAAAGGTAATAGTTGTTTCAATCCCTTAAGTACTATTGTTAAAATATATGTGTCTGCAAAATATAGAGCGGAAAGAACGTTGACTTCTTTAGTAAGGTGCAAAATCTAATATTACTTAACTAATTGATTGCAATCAAACCATAATCTTAATCGAATCTAACCACATGATAATAGACAATAACAAAACACTGTAGTTAAAGTCAACACCCTAACCACCTATGGCCTTATAACAATAATTTGGCGCCAAGATTTTTGATTGATAGTCGTCGTAAACGTCAAAATTTCGGTCCCAAAATAAAAGAGCGCAGCACACCAAACGACCGCACTCGAAAGTAAGAAATTCGCTCCGAATAAACGAAACGGCGCAAAAAAGATTTGAAATCATTTTGGAACAAGCTAATTCCGTGTAAAAAGTTTATTAAGTTTACAAGTAATAAAAAACAGTTGTACAATCTCTGGTCGAGAGTTTTTAACTCGTGCCAATCATTAAAGTGTGTTTATTTACTTGTTTTGGAATTGTTGCGTCGTGAATTGGCAACATTATGCAATACTGGTAATACGCTTTACACTGTTAGGTATCGTAATGTAAATGCACAACAAAACTAAATCATCTGAATTATTTAATTAATCATACTAACAAATCAAATAGTCTTTTTCGTTCAGCTCTATTAGTAATTTCATTAGTGAAAACCGTTAAATGGAACAAACAAAAACCATTTAAATCAAGGCTCTATTTCAACTGCATGATTATTTGTTTGCCAGTCTGTCGGCACCCGTTTTTATTGAGTTTGGTTTACACAATACTGTCAGAGAAACCATCTGAAAAGATAGAGAGAGAGAGAGTTTATTAGAAATGACTTCCTTTATAGTCAAATGGTGTAAAAGATGCAAAGAAGGCAGTAAAAAGATGCAGAAAAAACGTATCTTATTTTTTCGTTTAAGTATATAAAATATCTATAAGTATAGGTACAAATACTGTCAGAGAAACCATCTGATATGATACTTCTACATTTTGTTATATGAAATCTAGACAAATAAAAACTGGTTAGAGTTCTATCTATGAATAAACCAAATTTCTATTCCAACTAGTTTTTATTTTTCAGTAGGATTTTCATCTATAAAAGCTATCATCTTATCATTCACTCACTCTTTATTCATATCAGAGTTTCAGAGGTCACTTAGTGAAATAAAGCTAGAGATAAAAAATCGGGTCGCACTCCGGGAGTGCCGGCAGAAGTGAAAACTTGAATATTAACGTTGTGCATTTTTGATATTTTGAAATTAGCGGCAAAGGATTAAAATTATTTCTTTCCTATTACTATACAGTCACACAATTCAATCAGTTTGTAATTAGAGAAAAATTCTAAAGATATAGCGCCAGTTGCCTTTTTAATTTCTACATGCATGCATTCTACGATTTAAACTTATAGTCACAGAGTATAAATAAGTCTATGATTTCACCGAAGAGATCGCTGCTATTAGTTCCATTTTCAAAATTAGCGCGTTGCTGGTGACACAAGTGTTTACGTCTTAAAATGACGCGTTGCCATTTTCAACGCGCCCCGTAGAAAGAGAGGTGGATACTTACGCCGCCAGCTGTCTACTCTCCATCCGTCACATTCGTCTTACACATTTTCGATCAGCCACGTGATTCTTACTGACGCGAGTTTATCATTTTTATCCCATTACAAAAAAGCGTACAACGCCGCTAAAGAAGTTTTCACTTCAAAAATTAAGTTAGAGATAGAGAGAAGATATTCATCTTGATGATTTTGCCTCCACAACAGCATTGATTCTATCCGAAAAAGTAAAATTCAGTTATTTGTTATGGTTGTTGTTCAAAGACTTGCTTAAATTTTCCAATACCCCAATATCTCTATGTCTCTACTCCACCGCATCACTCAATATTAGTATATCTTTTGAAACTTAGCCATTCTGCACGGTAAAGCACTTTGAACGGGCGTTTGTTTGTCGCTTCTGTTTGTGGTCCGACCACCGTAGCAGCAAAATACAGAAATTATAACTGAATTTTGAGCTGAACAGAGGTCGGTGCGGCCGCAACGTAACAACGTTGTTTCTTGTTGTTTTTAGTATGATTACTCTGACATTGCAGCAGCAGATGTTTACTTCTTTTTTACCGAAGCTCTAGTTTTATCATAATTATTTAATTTCAGCTGTTTTAGCTAGAAAGACAAAATTGTCAGTAACTTCATTGTTGATTTTGTATTCCATTGTTTCCACTATCTTTCATCATTTAGTAACATGTTTTGTAATGAACATTATTGACAGTATGTATTATTTCTTCACGTAAAAAAAGGTTTTTACGTAAACGTAAACACTAAAGTATATAAGTATGCATAGGTAAATTTATTTTCAAACAGAGGGCCCATTACAAAAAAGCATCGTGATAAGCCTACGATATTCATCCCACTCCGTGACATTATTACTTCCTATATAAGGTTTTAAATCAAGTAAATTGATTAACGAATATCGTCCGACTATCGTGATTATATTTTGTAATAGGCCCGCTGGTTATGACAGAACATTTCTCTTATTGTTAACATCCAAAATGTAAGTGTAATAAACGAAATAAAAAACATTTCCAATTTCACATGCAATTTTCCATTTCATTTGATCAAGTTCGCCATTGTTAGAGCGAGAAAGATAGCTCAACTTCTGGACTTCCATCCCTTAAGCCGCCATGACATTTAATTGAAAAAAAAAGAAGTTTAAAAATAAAGCAAGCACACTCGATGGCCAATTGCATTTTGTGGCGGAGTGCGAGTCGCGTGCTGGGTGCCATTACCCCGCCCCTGGGCTAGATGCCAGAAAATGGCGCTGAATACGTGTGCACTGTGCCACTGAGGTGGCTATTGCCTTCTACGACAAATACGTGTGCCAAGTGCGATGGCTAGCCGAGGTACGAGAGGAAACCTTATTGAACTACTGGATACTTCAAAAACTGTTATAACATATAAGATGGAACCTAATTATGCAATAATACTGAAATAAGTGTTAGTGTTGCTTAAACTAAATAACTTTCTCTAAGGGTGGGCCGATTTTAATAATTTTTCGAATTTTGCATCACAAGACCCCTCAAAAGTTGCGTAATGCGACGTAGATTATAGGAAAAATAATTTAAAAAAAAATAAGATTATCACTTTGAGCCCTCTACTAGCGATCGAATTTTTATAAAATACATGTATTTCGTGTATTTCAGACTTTAGAATTTTGCATTAAATGACCCCTCAAAAGTTGCACAATGAGACGTAGGTTGTAGGAAAAATAATTGTTACTTGCAATTTAAGTTACCTACAATTAAAATGTGAAAGAGTGTTAAATTTTTTTCTCGAGTAGGTAAGCTACTACTTTAGCTTAGCACGGCCATTTTAAACGTTTGGTTCTCAAAACCAAAAAGAACGCTGATCACAGTTCAAACCTAAGTTTATCAATGGTACAATAATATATATGTGGGGATTTGTAAATGGCATTGAAAAATCTCTATGTTATTCTACTGTTTATATTTGACTGTAAATCCTCCAACAAGCAAATAAATAAATACTGCACCAGGTATAGCACTCCAAGACAGAGGAAGTGACGAGGACTACACAAGGTTACGTCATCTCCGCTATCGGTATTGAAAATAACGTTCATTCAAGGCAACTGTCAAAATGGCGCTGCGTACGCTTGTTCCACGAGAGCTATGTAAACAAAGGACTTTTACTTTAAAAAATCGTGTTTTTAGCTTTAAAATGATTAAATTCTGTGTAATAGGCTTTCAAAATGTTGGCACTTACAAATTTCCGAAAAATCTGGATATAGAAAAAATTTATAAATTTTGTAAGAATAAAAACGTCTTAATTTGGCTTTCAATTCCGGCATTTGCATTGTAGAATAATCTTTTATAACCATTTTGGGTCAGTGGGTCTTTTCCGGTAAAAAAATACCACAGAATAAATACCTATTTTCCCATACATATTGTTCTGAACGTCTCCTGTCTTAGGAACAAGCGTTCTCTTAGCAAACGTATCAGTTCAATTAAAAAGGAATTATTTTGAGAATGAAAGTTTTCTTTTTCTGTCAATAGAAAAAGAAAACCTTCATTATTTGCTTCTTACTATAAAGTCGCGCAACTCGAAAGTGACGTAAGCTAGACCATAAGTATATCTACTAAACTTGTGCTTGGTATTGGTATTGGTATTGGTATTGGTGATGGGCTCTTTTCTCCGCATTTAGACTCCCATTAGGTCCGTTATGCGTGAACACAGCATTGGTGTGGCTAGTCAAGCCATCCCAGCTCCTTCCAGAAGCGCAGAAGCCTCCTGGGGCGTTCACAGGCTTCTAGGAGCGACCTCACCTCTTTGAGGATTTCTGCCCGGTGTGTGGCCAAACCCACGCACTCGAGGATCACGTGGGCGGCTGTTTCTTCTGCGTCCAGGCATCCTCTACATAGGGGACTGTCCGTCGCATTCATGATGAATAGTTGTCGGTTTAAAGCTAGATGACCTGTAAGTGTACCTACAACTATTCGGAGGTCTGGACGATTAAGGCTGAGCAGTCTACAGGTCAACCTCGGCGAGACTGCGGTCATCGCCAACTTGGACTGTCTACAGCTTGTTAGATCTACCCAACGAGTATTATGTGCAGCACGAGTACGTTGTCTTACCCATGAGCGCAGTTGGATGAACGGGAGTGGCAGGATGGGTATGGGTCCTGCCACTATTGTAGAAGATCCCCTTCTAGCCAGCTCATCGGCGGCGTCGTTCCCGTGTGATCCACTATGCCCTTTAATCCATTGTAGGATTACTTTGTTGTTGGATGCTAGACGATCCAAAACTCGGTGGCATTCGTAGACGATACTGGAGTTGATCGTGTTGGCCTCCAGTGCTGTTAGGACGGTCATACTGTCGGTCAGTATGCGGATGTTTAGTTCCTTCATACCTCTAGACAGGGCCGTGGTAGCGGCATTTATTATTGCAACACATTCGCATTGAAATATCGAACTGTGTTGGCCTAATGCTTGTGATATTTTGATATTTAGGTCTTGTGAGAATACTCCAGCTCCAGTACCAGTCCCCATCTTGGAGCCGTCCGTATAAATTCGGACTTCATGTATGCCGGAGTAATCTCGGTCACTTTCTACTAACTGTTTTCGGTATTTCTTTTCGAAAATGTATTGTTTAGGGATCCTGTCGCATGGGGCAGCGATTAGTGGCTCATGTTTCACTAGATTATTCCACAAAGTGGAGTGAGGACCCTCTCGGTTGTACCACAGACCCAGGTGTTTAAGCCTTATAGCAGCCATGGAGGCTTCCTGTTGTATAAACAGGTCCAGGGGTGCCAGATCCAGAGCTACTTCTAGGGCGGCTGTGGGGGTAGTTCGCATGCAACCGGTTATCGCAGAACATGCCAATCTTTGGAATTTCTGCAGCTTGTTGATGACGGTGCTTTGCTCTGTTTTGGACCACCAGGCAACGGCTCCGTATGTAATTATGGGACGTATAACAGTTTTATACAGCCACATCGTTATTTTCGGTGATAGCCCCCAGCTTTTGCCAAGTAGTCTTTTACATTGGCAAAAGATGATGGTGGCTTTGTTTAGCTTTCCTTCGAGATGTCTATTCCAGAGGAGTTTGTTGTCTAGTATCACTCCTAGATACTTGACTTCCTTGCTAAGGGACAGACTGGTATTGAAAAGTTTAGGAAGTTTAAGATTGCCTAGACTTCGTTTGTTTGTGAACATGATCATTTCTGTCTTTGTTGGGTTCACTGTTAGATTGTGTTTATTGCACCACTGTTCGACGACCTTCAATGCGGACCTCATTCGGTCACATATTACACTCTCAACTCGTCCGCTGATGAGTATGGTCAGGTCGTCTGCATAGCCTACTGTGAGGAAGTAGCGGTCGTTGAGCCAACTAATCAGCTCATTGACCACAATGTTCCATAAGAGAGGTGAAAGGACACCCCCTTGGGGACATCCTTTAGCTACTATCCCTCTGGTAGTACCATTCACAGTAAATTGTATAGCTCTGTCTCTCAACATGCTGTCGATTCACCCGGCAATAGTGGGATCGACACCATGTTTAGAGAGGGCCTGGCTTATGCTGGTAAAATTGGTTTTGTCAAAGGCTCCTTCGATGTCGATGAAGGTGCCTAGTGTTGATATTTGGTGTTTGAGATTGCCTTCTATATAAGAAACCACCTTATGTAGGGCAGACTCTGTTGATTTGCCTGCAGAGTAGGCATGTTGATTTGGATTTAAGGGATTCCTGACTAAAGCAGTGCTCCTTATCTCCTTGTCTATTAGTCTCTCCAACACCTTTAAAAGAAATGATGTGAGGCTAATTGGTCTGAATGATTTAGGTTGAGTGTAGTCTCCTTTGCCGGGTTTAGGAATAAAGACTACTTTGACTTCCCTCCATTTCATAGGAATATAGCGGTGTGCTAGGCAGCTTCTGTAGAGGGCTACGAGGTGGTCAATAAGACCACCGTCGCTCCAACTCATCAGCCCTGGAAAAATTCCATCTAGTCCCGCTGATTTGAATGGGAGGAAGCTGTTGATTGCCCATCTTACTTTAAACTTGTGCTTATCAGTATAATGCCTAAAATAAATTGGTAACTTTAGGTTAAGAAGCGATACACACCGGATGCGTAAGCGTATGCGTAAGCGTGCACGTAGACGTACCATGACGTTGTAATGCCTGAAACTTTATGAGACATGGCACACCGCTTGCGTAACGTACGCGTGCACGTAGACCGATGCGTAACTCTACGCATTGCAGCTCCCATGAGACAAACAGGCTGCGTACCTACGCAGAGCGGAACGCATTGATGACGTTTTAGTCAATGGCATTCCCTATTAGACGTCACACGGAACACGCACGTATCGTTGCTGCGCGTCACTACGCGCGTAACCACGTGCGTGACTACGCATTCAGTTGTATTTGTTTACAAATAGTACCGGTACTACCGGTAGTAAGTGGTGTTTTATTTTGTTTTTAAATAATGAATTACGATATTTAAGAAAAACTAATTGAATAAGTGCGAAAAAATTAGTCCATTTACTCAATCTTCGTCTGACATCGCGCACTAGAGTCGTAAAGATGGCTGCCGCAGCGGCTGGGTACGCAAGGGCAGGTTGCGTTGCGTGCCGCGTAGACGTATGCGTAACCCGGTGTGTCAGGGGGTTACGTGCGTAACTACGTGCGTGTCTACGCGCGCGTGCCCACGCGCGTGTCTACGCAGCCGGTGTGCCCAGGCCTTTAATCTGTTATTAGAAAAATTGAATAAAAATTGTAGACAAGTTTAATTTGGTCGAGTTAACCAACCGTGAATTTGATGGCAATAGCAGCAATCGAGTGACACGGAATCAGAGACAGCTGCGGGCAGTGCAGAGTGGCGACACGTTCCTCTTATCTAGAAACCTATTTATTATGTCTAATGATTTTTACTTTTTAGTTCGGCTGGCGGCAGACCGAAACATTATTACGACCAAGCCTAATTCTTTACACCAGTCTTTTCATAGAAAAAATAATTTTAGTTGCAACTTTAAATTAAATATTTCACTATGAATTATTCTTTTTAACTTTAAAACAGTACTTTTAAATCAACAAAAATAAATTATTTCGCAAGAATTCAGTTTTTCTTGTTTCAGGAGATTATTTCTTCCGAACTACATAAAAACTGTAAAATTTTTTCTTTTATGTTCTTCATTCGTTCATAAAAGAATAAACAAAAACAGCCATAAACACATTTTGACTTTAAGGGTTTAACCCATACTTAAATATCTGTTAAACATTTCACCATTTCATTAAAATAATAATCAGATAAAATTAAATCAGACCTTTAATTTATCCAATATGGAACGGCTGTCGTGATATCGTCTCCAATTATTAAACGTTAATACTACTATTATCTCAGTCCGACATGTCTTAAAGCCAAGTGAAGTTCCAACAACATTTATTAATTCAAAAGAACGCGTTTAACTGACAATATTAAATTGTTGACCGATTGCTGTCGAGCGATCAGCGCAATTTCTGAGCGATTACGTTTGCTTCGATGCGGTGGAGTTCCCGGTATAAAGTCGCATAAATAATGCCTAAATAACTGTGCGTTTTTATTTATTAACTTTTGACTCCGAAGAAATTCAATTACTTGTGACTACGACGGCAAAGGGTTACAGAACGTAAGCTGTAATTGCTACCAACATATTCCCTCCTCATTCGTTTTACAGTGGGCAGTTTGATCTGTTATATTTACAAAGAAAAAGTAATTTGTTTAACATCTTTTAATTATACTTAAAGTGAACAAACGGGTAAAATATTTTCATTTATTGAAATTCTACTAACTTAAACCAAACATTTTTTTTATTTTCTGTACCTAATTGGTAATAGCGATTACCGCATATAAATGTGCTAAATAAAAAAAAACCAATAATGTACGATGCAAACAGACCGGCCGGAGTCAGCCCGCACCGAAACGCATTTTACAAACTGTTGAAGGAAATGTAAGTTTCAATATAGGTAGTTAAGTTCTATATTTGTTTTAAATTTACGCAGCTTGTCCGCATCTGTCCACGTCCGTCCGCACGCGTAGGCAGCCGGTCGGCTCCGTCCTCACGCGTCGAAGCCAACCGGCTCCGCATGTACGGCGCGGCAGCCGACCCGCTTGTACTGTCATCTATACTTCGGGCGTATTCACTTAGGAAGCTTGGTAACCGGCGCTGGCCACAAGCGCTTATCGGCGCTTGTAGCCAGTGCCTTGCCTGCAGTCGGCGCTCAATTATACAATATGTAAAAAAAATCTGTCAGATACTGAAACAGGTAATAGTGTTGCTAAAATTGAACAACATTCTCCAAGGAACTGGGACCCTATTTTTGAATCGCTCGGCAGGCGTCGAGCGCTGGTGAAGACGAGGCCGCTGCCGAGCACAGCACCGCGGCGACCGGTTCCGGGCCCGCCAAGGAGGGGCGCGGGGAACACACGGCGTAGACGAACGACGAGCCACGAGCGAGATTCTGGCTCCCGCGCGCATACAATTAATACCTACTCCACCGTCGTCATTGTCGGGCGCGATTTATACCTATTTTCCATTATCTGACTGATTCAACCACAGTACAGAGTTTACAGTCCGCTCATCTTTCATTTACAACAAGGACAGGATTCCCTCTTCTCTTATTAATATAGAAAGGGCACTGGCCCCACAAAGCGCTCTTTTCGACTGATTTTCGTTCGACATATGACTCAAAACAATGGGATGTCGAACGAAAATCAGTAGAAACGAGCGCTCGACTGGAGACGAGCGATTCAAAAATAGGGCCCCAGGTCGAAAAACTAATTTTTTTTCGCCTTTCCATAGTAAGTCGGTCAGCTGACCAATACATTTTGTATGGGAGTATGAAATATTTTTTTCGTTTTTCGACCTATGTTCCTCGGAGAATGTTGTTCAGTTTTAGCAACACTATCGCCTGTTTCAGTATCTGACAGGGTTTTTGGTACCTCAATATCAATTATACTATTTATATCTATGCTGTGGTCAAGTCGCAAAATAACAGAATCTCCAATACTTAAATCTAAACCAGCGCACGAGCGCTGATAAGCTCAGCGCAGCAGATCAGAGCTAGGCCGCCACTTTTTAACCGTCTTCAAAAAAGGAGGAGGTTATTAATTAGTCGTATACCTATATAAGTTTATTTTTTATATTAGTATAGCTGATTTTTAAGGGACACACGTAGGTATTTAAATTAACGTATTTAATTTTATTTGTGCAACACATTAGCAAAGTTATTTTATTCAATCCAAATCTACCATTTTAGTCGTATAATATTAAAATTACGTCAACGCGGGCAAACAGACATTGACTGACTGACTGCGACGCGCTCCCCTAGAAGAACTTACTGATGAATGCGAATGCGTGCCGTCGGATGCGGACGGATCTGTACGCGTGCCGACGGCTACGTCCGGCGCGACCCGACTCGGGTCGGTCTGTTTGAATCGTATATTAGGTCGTAGCCGACCAGCTCCACATGTACGCCGCGACAGCCGACCGGCTTGTAGCTTCAAAAAAAATATTCTTTATTGTACACCATCTTAAAGCATCTAAATTCACCAATCTCGGTTTTGTTAAGTTTTTTTCTGTAAAAAAATATTTTATGGTTTTAGTACTATCTGTGTTACTTTTTTCTGGCTGCATCATCAGACCCTGGCCACCATCTACCATCGGAGTACTTGTCAAGACGAATCAAGTGAGCTCAAACTCGATGGGGTTGGTTTTATTACAGAATTCCTATGGCTTTATTTCGGCTCCATCATCAGATCAGCTCGATGATACCATAACATTGCATTGTCTTCCAATTCTGACATATGTTTAAAGTTTCAAGTCTCTATCTCATCGGGAAGCTAGTATAAAATCATGTCATTATTTTATTGGAGGTACCACTTCGAAATCTACTATTTTACTTGTATAATATTAAAATTACATCAACGCGGGCAAACATACACTGACTGACTGACTACGACGAGTTCCTCCTAGAAGAACGTACTGACGGATGCGAACGCATGCCGACGGATGCGGACTGATCCGTACGTGCGCCGACGCATACGTTCGGCTGCCGACGCATACGTACGCATCCGCTCCGGTGCGGCCCGACTCGAGCCGGTCTGTTTGAATCGTACATTAGTATTCAGTTTTCATTCAGAAACCACAATCAAAATCCAAACACTTCTATGTTGTATTGAAGTCTTTGTCAAAATCGTTTCATTTTCAATACAATTTATTACCTATTTTTCAACCTCTTAGTACAGTTTTTAGTTGTATAATTTGATGCTGGTAGCAATATCTATCGCAACCTATGCTAAATAATGTACTACTTACCTACCACCAAACGTGTGCTAGCTTGATAATCCCAGAGATGGGAGTCGTCAAAATTCGTATGACACATGAGAAGCGCTCGAGATGCAAGGTGATAACTCGATTAGGGCGGCGCAGGCAGGATTATAAGAACTTCGTTAGGCCAGGAGGTGTGACACTCTCGAGAAGAAGATTATGCCGCCTGTATAGAATATCGAGCTATGATAAGATGCAGAACTAGTAGACTAAGATTAAAGTTTCGTATCTCAGTAGATTATATAAGATGCGGCTGAAAAAATATAACATTTTCTAGATACATACGTCATTGAAAGAAAAGATATAGTTGCCAACAATAAAGTGTATTAAAAAAGTTTTAAGTGTCATAACCGTTGTGATACTGATACTATGGTCATGGTTCACAAATGTCGAAATGTTGTGCGCTTTCTCCAGCACTAAAATTAAGGGCTTTGCGAAATACACTGGCCGACAAGTACCTCACTATTAAAATTGAATTATAGTTTTGAAATAAAAAAAAAAGTTTAATTTCAAGAAGATTATTGACTATGAAGTTATTATTTAAAGAATTGAATTATTTTTCTATTCCCTTTTATTTCGAAAATATACTGGGTCATTCTAAACTTATCATCCATTATCATTCCATGAAACTATACAACTTTCTCCAAAAATCATGTGTCGCAAAATTTTGGTCATCCCATACTAAATTGATCACGTGATCTCTTTGATTTGTATGGATAGTTGATTTTTAGGGTTCCGTACCTCAAAAGGAAAAAACGGAACCCTTATAGGATCACTTTGTTGTCCGTCTGTCTGTCCGTCCGTCCGTCTGTCTGTCAAGACCCTTTATCTCAGGAACGCGTGGAGGTATCGAATTGAAATTTAAACCATATACTAAGGTCTACGGGCCCTTGAAGCTGTAAAAAAATCAAACTTCTAAGTTAACGTAAAAAAAGATACTGCCGTTTAGGGCGCAAAAAACGCATTTTCGATACTCTCAAAGGAATCAAAATTCATAGGGTACTTCCCGTTGACCTAGAACTATGAAATTTGGCAGGTAATAGCGTCTTATACTACACTTACAGGAATAAATCTGAAAACTGTATATTTGTAATTAAATCCTAATAAAATTATGGTCATTAAAATACGTAATTATTAATCATATTGGTGAAACAACGGTATGCGCGGTCATAGTTTAACTTCTAATTACTTTTGGATTAATCGCGCCACTAATTGTTTTTAAAATATCAATATTTATTATTATTAATTATTCAGATCCTTTCAAATCTTGTTATAGTTAATTACTTTTAAAAATAAAATTAAAAAGTAATAAATTTGGCTCTAAATATTTTCGCAACATGGCGGTATGTCACGCTGTATGACAGGGGGTCTTCTTCTTCTTATTTTTGTTTTGGCAATCTACTTTCTTCTTGGAAGTAATTTTTGCCAGTGTCAAGTGTTGAATAGTTCAGTGGTAGATTGTTTCAGTTTACATTAAAATGCGGGTGCATCGCATTCCAATGTTGCTTGGAGCATTTGGCACCAAGTATAATCAAAACAGTTTACTCGGTAAGGTTAGCCGAGGTAGCCACCACTACAATAAAAGTCTCGGCTTCACACAACCAAAATCTCGCCTATTTCCATTATCCCACATATTGTTCAGTCAATATTTGTATGAGAATCCATTACTAACGTGTAATAATGGATTTTCATACAAAAATTGCCGGCGTCTGTCCAGTAATGTTTCTATTAAAACTCATTACACTCGTGTTATTCAGAAATGGAGCGAACTTTTCAATGAAACACAATTAATAAAGGTATCAAATGTCGCCTTGATGAGCGAGCACATTCCAAATTTTTTTTTTAATATTCGGGATACTGGTATCACGTGGAAGGCCTTGATGAGCACATTCCAAAAAATAAAAAATAAACCAAAAAAAAACTGTTTTGGTGCAATATGGGTATCAAATGAAAGGCCTTGATGAGCGCATTCCAAAAAGATAAAAAAAAACGAAAACAAAATTTTTTTTCAATACCTATGGGTATCAAATGAAAGTTTTTTGAAAAGTTTTTTGGAATATGCTCATCAAGGAGCATATTCCAAAAAACTGAAAAAAAATTAAAAACGAAAGGTAAATTTTTTTTTGCAATATGGGTATCAAATGAAAGGCCTTGATGAGCACATTCCAAAAAACTGAAAAAAAAAAACAAAAAAAAATATTTTTTTTGCAATATGGGTATCAAATGAAAGGCCTTGATGAGCACTTTCCAAAAAACTGAAAAAAAAATAATGAAAAACTGGAAATAAATGAAAAAAAAACGGTTTTTTTTTCAATATGTGTATCAAATGAAAGGCCTTTATGTGCACATTCCACTTTCCATTTTCTTTTTTCAATTACTGTAAGTAATTTAAAATTAAAATAAAAAGCTTAAAACTAAAAAGTTAAAAGTTTAAAAGTACTACACAAGCCTTGGCCGCATCTAGGCATTGATGGACTCACGTATATTCTTCAATGCCTGTCTTGAGTGCCGCTGCAGTAATGTACTATTCCATTTCAAACCTTCGCCCGTGGTCAATTCTTTGTCGTGATCCCTGGAAGGGTTATTTTCTACGTGGCGATAAAGGATTTCAAATGGTTATCTATATATAGCAGTCTGCTGAACGGATTTTGATGGTATTTTTTTACAGTTTGGTAGCTTGGAGTCCAACTTATAATCTAAGCAATTTTTCACATAATTCCGGTAGGTAGAACCTGGGATAAAGCTTGAACTCTCCGTAGTACAGTTTTCATATAAAAAACTAATAACTACCAACCACTTTTTTCAAAATATTTCCTTTGTACGGACACAACTTTTCTATAGCTTTATTTTATGTATAGATGTAGGTCTGTACGGAACCCTCGGTGGGCGAGCCCAACTCGCACTTGTCCGGTTTTTTTTACTTATTTGGCTCTGTGTTCCTTAGAGAAAGTTGTTCAGTTTCATGGACTGGATACTAGTGGATACATCCTTGAAGTTTGGATGGTAAGATTGGTAAGTTTAGAATGGCCCTGTGTCTTGTGTACTTTAAAAGTTATTGCAATTTGAAAAGTGTGGTTAAGTATGTAGACTAATCGCCAAAATTATTGGAATTATCTAGAAAATATTTCCGCAGAAAATTCAAGAAAACCTGTCCTTGCCACAAACAAAAACCTCATTGCCAAACGAGTGATCCATGCTGTCAGTAGCAGCGGCGTGGAGTGCAGTGTAAACGAACCACACAAAGGCTGCAAACACAAAGGTCGAGTGCGGTAGAGTTGCAGGCCGCCAGCACAACTTGTGCGACGCTGTAGCTTTCCAATTAGGAAACTTAGAATTTAAGTGAAAATATAACTTATATTAAATTTTTGGATTTTAGGCATTCACAGCGCTATTTTTATATTAAGAAGATAATTGGTGCGGGTTCGAATCCCGTCTGAGGTGCTACGGGTGAGTCGATTTTTCTAGTATTTCTTATAATATTCACTTCTCAAGCTTACGCGCTCACTAGACATGAAATAAAACACTTTTTAACGGATACTAGCGCGGTTTTATTCCCCCAGTCCCCCGTGACCACGGCAGCTGCAAAGGTGCCAAAACGTCGGGAAACTAAAAATCAAACCAAATACCAACTAAATACCAAAGTACATTCAATAAAACCGCGCTAGTACCCGTTAAAGAGTGTTTTATTTCATTTCTTATAATATTTTAATTATCTTAATATAACTTTTGTCTGTATTACGTTATTTATTAAATAAAAAATCTTATCAATTTCTCGGTGAAACTATAGTCCCAAAGGGAATCTTGGACCCAAACATTGGAGATGATTCATACAACAGAACCTACGGAAGATGTCCGACCACATCCTGTTTAAAGATGTTTCTAGAATTATTAACTAAGATCAGACATAATAAATTCCAAGTTTGGCCGGGATCGAGGCACAACTTCCGGTCCGAAACCCTCGGGATATGTTATTGTTCGGCCTTATGGATGTATTTCAGGGATGTATTCCAATTTAGTAGGACGTTACCCGGATTAGTACATTTGCAGAATTAATAAGTTATGATTCTGTTAAGAATTAGTAATTCTTAACAAAATCAAGGTATTTTATTGGATTCAAAGGTCCAGGGTTTTCTATCTTTTTATTTCGTACAATAAAAAAACACTTAATTTATCAAAACTTCCATTATCCATGTTTATACAGGGTTATTTGTAAATGCAAAACTATCTTTTCCCGCGTGGAAATAGTTTTTATGGCAGTTTAGCTTTTGCCCGCGACTAAAAATCAGCTGACCAGTTTATTAAATATGTATTTTATAATTATTATTTATTATTCATGTCAGTATGCCGCGTTGTCTTGGTGGAAAATCGTTTCAATGTAATTTTTGTATCACTCGGGAACAGTATATTTTTTTCTGGATGAAAGCTATGTCCTTTTCTGTACCATTGGCAATGTGTATGCAAAATTTCATGTTGATTGGCTGAGTAGTTAGGACGTGAAGGAATTACGAAGGATTATAAACCCTCTGATATCAGTTGAGTTCTTTTGGTTAAAAAAAAATTAAAATCAAATGTATTTTATTGCTGTCATGTTTCCATACAGATGTACAAAATGGGTAAGCAGTACCCAAATATGAACCCTGTTAGGAAATTGCAACATCTTTGTTAGGAAATTGCAACATCTTCAAATTGCAACAATAAACTAGTGGCTCCGTGAGCTGTAGACCTCGCGATAAAAAGTGGCTCAAATTGTACAAAAATAAAATGTCGCCATGAAGTTTTCAAAGCACACAGTACGTGAGTTATTCGCAGTTAGATGGTGCTTCTAATTTTAATCATTTTTCGATGGGTGAATATTTTTAGATAAATTTGGAAAAACTGGCTTGACTAAACAGTTATATATAATTATCGATCCTGCTCACAAAATTTCACGAGAATCGGTTGAGAAATGCGACCTGTAAAGGAGGGGTGTGTAATGTATGACCTAAATTTACATGCACTAACGATTAGAGGATATAATAACATTTCATATAATTTCATTTGACATACCGATCAAATAATATAACATACGGTAAATTAACTGCGAACAAATCAATCGGTCAGAATCCATAAAATATCTTGGTGTAGTTCTTGACGACAGGCTCACCTTTAAGGCACATATAGCTGAAATGTCAAAGAGAGTGCGGAAGGTGATATTTGTAATGAAAAATCTTCGTGACGCAATTGACGGACAAATGCTGAAATTGGTGTACTTGGCACTTTGCCAATCTCTCGTAAACTATTGCATCCTAGTTTGGGGTGGCTCTGCGTCCTCGACCCTTCTTCCTTTAGAAAGAGCACAGAGAGGCGTCCTAAAAGTAGCACTGAAAAAACCCTTACGATATTCAACTGATGCTCTATATGTGGAGGCCGGGGTATTGAGTGTCCGGAAGCTGTACTATGTTAGAGTAGTCTCCGCTGTTCATAAAACTGTTCTGAACTCTGATGCATATCGGGAACTGATAGGGAAACGTGTCTTTAGGCTGCCTCAAATCTCCACCACCACCACTTTTGCGCATCGATTCCAGGCTTTTATTTTCCCATTTATCTACAATAAACTTGAAAACATTTGCAATTTTAAACTCTTTTCTGTCCGAGAAACTAAAAAAATCGTTACAGATACCCTAATTCAGTGGACGTATATGGAAACAGAAAATTTGTTAAAAATTATGTATTAAAAGGTTGCACTAGCTTTTGCACGCGTACCCACACACACACACACACACACACACACACACACACACACACACACACACACGCACGCACGCACGCACACAACTACACCATTAAATTAACTTTTGTCTTTCCCAAATTTCTTGTTTTTAAAATTAACTTAGTTTAATTGTTCAAAGTTTGTCTTTGGCTTCAAAATCATACTGTGTAAATCGTATATTTCCCCCATAGGACAGGCCTAGCCTAGTGTGGGGGTTAGTTTAATTATATAAGCTGTGTAAACTTTATTGGCAATAAACAATTTATTTATTATTATATTATATAATTTCACTTGACCTAAATACATGTGATATAAAAACTATTGGCACAATAATCATTTGATCTAATTAACAGATGATATAAAGCACATTTCATATAACATTCATTTACTCTATTCAACATTAAAAATAATTTTATTTGACCTATGATTTAAATGCTATAAAAACAACCATAGCCCAAAAATATGATTTCATTACTTATATATTTTTATCCACACCCATGCTTTAAATCCTCCATAAAGGGTTCTAAAACAGTTAGCTTACTGCCAAAATTACAGTATCGCTCCGCTGTGAGTGGTCAAAACACTAACCTAACCTACCTGGTGTATTAAGTTTTTATTACAGCGTGGGGCCTGGGGCCAGCCGCCCTGCACCCCCCAGCAAGCATTTTGCAAGCAAGCACCCAACATGCAAGCATGCAAGCAAGCATGCAGCAAGCAAGCATGCAGCAAGCAAGCAAGCATGCAGCATGCAAACAGCCATGCAGTAAGCAAACATGCAAGCAAGCATGCAGCATGCAAGCAAGCATTCAGCGTGCAAGCAAGCATGCAGCGTGCAAGCAAGCATGCAGCGTGCAAGCAAGCATGCAGCGTGCAAGCAAGCATGCAGCATGCAAGCAGACTTGCAGCGTGCAAGCAAGCATGCAGCATACAAGCACGCATGCATGCATGCATTGTGGAGCTCCGCTCGCTTCGCTCGCTCCGCTGCGTGTGGTCAAAACACTAACCTAACCTAACCTACTGGTAGGTACATTAAAGTGTTTCTTTATAGCGGGGGGCCTCAGGCCCCCCGACCCCCCCGAGCAGGGGGGCCAGCCCCCCTGCACCCCCCGGCAAGCATTTTGCAAGCAAGCAAGCATGCAGCATGCATGCAAGCGTTGTGGAACTCCGCTGCGAGTGGTCAAAACACTTACCTAACCTAAACTACTGGCAAGCTACATGCATGCTTGTATGCTTGCTTGCATGTCTAGTCATTGTTACGTTATAATAATATGTATACTAATAGATGTAAGTACATTAAACATTAGTGGATTTGATAAAATTAAGCAAGCATCATAATAACAAAAGCTAGTTATTTCTATTTTATAGTAAAAGTTGATTATAACATGTAAAATTAGATCAAATGATATGTATATGAAATGTAAGTTAGATAAAAAAGCGATATATCAAATGATACTTATGGGATATAAACGTTAGAGCAAATGTAAATATGGCAAATAATAATGATGACAAATGAATAATAGGTTAAATAAAAATTATGTCATTTATTTTTAGGTCAAATAAAAATTAGATGAAGTCAACGTTAGTGACATTGAAATTAGATTAACTGTTTTTATGGCAACCGAATCGCACCCGTAAAGGAGAACATACAGCGGTGGAAAACCGGACTGAAATAGGTTTTTTTAACATATCTCCGCTATTTTGAAAAATTTCAAAAAACTGGTTTAACAAAAAAGTTCTACATCATTTTCAAACCTGCTTACACAATTTTACTAGAATCGGTAGAAAAATGCGACCTGTAGAGGAGAACAAATACCCGGAAAGTCGGACTGAAATGTGTTTTATTTGGGTGTGTAATGTATGACCTAAATTTACATGCACTAATGATCAGAGGATATAATAACATTTCATATAATTTCATTTGACATACCGATCAAATAACATAACATACGGTTAATATAATTTCACTTGACCTAAATACATGTAAAATAAAAACTATTTGACACAATAATCATTTGATCTAATTAACAGATGATATAAAGCACGTTTCATTTAACATTCATTTACTCTATTCAACATTAAAAATAATTTTATTTGACCTATGATTTAAATGCTATAAAAACAAGCATAGCCCAAAAATATGATTTCATTACTTACATATTTTTATCCACACCCATGTTTTAAATCCTCCATAAAGGGTTCTAAAACAGCTTACTGCCAAAATTACAGTATCGCTCCGCTGCGAGTAGTCAAAACACTAACCTAACCTACCTGGTGTATTAAGTTTTTATTTACAGCGGGGGGCCTGGGGCCAGCTACCCTGCACCCCTCAGCAAGCTTTTTGCAAGCAAGCACCCAACATGCAAGCATACAAGCAAGCATGCAGCAAGCAAGCAAGCATGCAGCATGCAAACAGCCATGCAGTAAGCAAGCATGCAAGCAAGCAAGCATGCAGCATGCAGCATGCAGTATGCAGCATGCAGCATGCAGCATGCAGCATGCAGCATGCAGCATGCAAGCAAGCATGCAGCATACAAGCAAGCATGCAGCATGCAAGCAAGCATGCAACATGCATGCATGCATTGTGGAGCTCCGCTGCGAGTGGTCAAAACACTAACCTAACCTAACCTACTGGTAGGTGCATTAAAAGTGTTTCTTTATAGCGGGGGGCCTCAAGCCCCCCGACCCCCCCGGGCAGGGGGGCCAGCCCCCCTGCACCCCCCGGTTAGCATTTTGCAAGCAAGCAAGCCTGCAAGCATGCAGCATGCAACCAAACATGCAGCATGCAAGCAAGCGTTGTGGAACTCCGCTGCGAGTGGTCAAAACACTTACCTAACCTAACCTACTGGCAAGCTATATGCATGCTTGTATGCTTGCTTGCATGTCTAGTCATTGTTATTGTTGGCGACTGGCTGAGATGCCACCTTTTTGATACGTTTGGTTTATATTTTTATAATGACGTTTACCTTGCTTCTTGTGCTCCAGTTGTCATACTCGTGTGTGTGTGTCAAATATTTGCCTGATTGATATTGTGATAATTAAATTGTTAAACTTTAAAACTGTTTCCATCATCCTCCCATTAAAATACAGTCCATTTAGCTCACCAACAGTTATGTTATAATATATGTATGCTAATAGATGTTAGTACATTAAACATTAGTGGATTTGATAATTAAACAAGCATCATATTGATAATTAAGCAAGCATCATAATAACAAAAGCTAGTTATTTCTATTTTATAGTAAAAGTTGATTATAACATGTAAAATTAGATCAAATGATATGTATATGAAATGTAAGTTAGATAAAAAAGCAATATATCAAATGATACTTATGGGATATAAACGTTAGAGCAAATGTAAATATGGCAAATAATAATGATGACAAATGAATAATAGGTTAAATAAAAATTATGTCATTTATTTTTAGGTTAAATAAAAATTAGATGAAGTCAACGTTAGTGAAATTGAAATTAGATTAACTGTTTTTATGGCAACCGAATCGCACCCGTTTTATTTACATATCTCCGTCATTTTAATAAATTTCAAAAAACTATCACATAAAATAATTGTATATATTTATCAAACCTGGAACAGGCAAAGCTGGAAAGTCGGACTGAAATCTGTTTTTTAACACATCTTCGCCATTTTGCAACTTTCATAAAATTTGCTCAACAAAAAAATTCTATATAATTTTCAAACCTGCTCACAAAATTTCACCGAATCGGTTGAGAAATGCGACCTGTAGGCTGGAACAGACAGCCGGACATACGAAAGAATTTTTGCCAAAGCTGAAGCAGAGACGCTTCGCTAGCACTTCGTGCTCGCTCGGTATATTATTATAGAAAAGATGATAACAAACACTAATAAATGTAAGAACATAAAACAAAATTATACATCCTTAACAATATCTAAAAGAAAAAACTAAACATAACAATGTCTATTTCAATACAAAATGAAGTTTAGTATGCTATAATGTACTTATAGGTAGTTTGGTTGTACTAGTTTGTTCTTTTATAACAATAAAAATTCTAACAAAAATTAAAATAGCTAACTAAAATCTTTGTGCATAGTTGAAGGGCCCACAAATCCCCCAGGACCTTTGTCACTGTCCATTTAAAGCATTCTGAGGTCTGTCCCTTCATTCGAGATTCCTCAAAGCATAACTGAAAAGTTGGTCTCTTTGATTTCTTAAAATCTCTGTGCAAAGGAAATTGCCGAAATGTTAGTTTAATGGATAATTAGGAGGTTGGAAAATTTGATAAACTTATGAAGTAAAATAGGTTTTGTTAACAATTGAAAAAATCTACTACCATGCCAATTCCTATTCCTTCCTATGGGAATCGTAATATTATATAGAATTGTATAGATTTTTACCTTAATTCATGGAAAATGCAGAAATTAATTTGATTTTGTAACAATCAAGTGCACATATTATATAGATAGTCAATATACAAAGTGGGTGAATCTCTTAGAAACAGATTAAACAATTAAGTTTATTCTTAGTAGCAAAACCTTTACCTTTTACATTTATCTACAGAATCTCACATAAGTACCTACATATCAAATATATTACCAAGGAGCTAATATCTTTCTATTGCCACTACGTACGAGCACAGGCAATTTAACCCTTCCCAGGCGCGGCTTCCGTTGGCTCATTTTAATGTTTCGCCCACTCCAACAATATTAAAGATCGTATCTTCAGGAAGGTGCACTATTAGTACCGGTTCGTTTTCATTAAACCCTTTCGATACTCCTATTACGTAATTACGTGCCAAAATTAATAGTACACACCTAAAAATGACGAGCAACTTAATTCTATTTCCAGAAGATGGATACGTATAAACTAAAAGTACTTTACGCCAAAAATGTGACCATTTTTATTTGTTGACCTATTTTTACCCAAACAGCAAAGATTTAGCAGACTACACCTACAACAAATAAGAAAACTATGTTAGAAAGTGTTATAACTGGAAATTGGAAATATGTTATCAACTGAATACTAGAAAAAAATAAGAATAACGGGACTCCGAAACTTTTTATATAAATACTCTGCATACATAATACTTAAATGAAGCGTTTAATTGTTAATCGCAACATTATCAACGTGCTTACATTATATATTCAGAAAACTCAAGTGAAGACGATTATTTCATCGATTTCATCATATGCGCTTCGTTTGTTATTAATTGGAGACCTTCACGGTATACATAGACTTCTATTTCTAGACACTAATTAGATGCCCTATAAAAACTTAAGGCGTGGTCCTCTGTGGCCGGGCCACATTTAAGTACTCAGATGGTTTAGTTCAAAATAAATGCTACCTGTAGTTTACTTTCATACTTAATGCTGTCTCAATAAACTAATATTCGTGGTTGAAAACTGCGAGTATGACATTTCAGAAATTATTTAGTTGTTAGGGTTCCGTACCAAAATGGTAAAAAAGGAACCCTTATAGTGTGACTCAGTCTGTCTGTCTGTCTGTCTGTCTGTCTGTCACAGCTGGATATCTCGAAAACTACTAATGGTATGAACTTGAAATTTTGAATAGATTAAGATGACATTTGCCTATTTTGCAAATAAGAAATAAATAAAAAATAAATATCTTTTTTACCAAAGGGACTGAAAAGGGGTCTAAAAAATTTGAAGTGGGGCTACTAGGGCATATGGGGTATCATATGAAAGAGCGCCGTTTGCACGTTTTCAATCATTTTTTTTATTTTTTAGGCCGCATAGTTTTCGACTTATGATAACAGAAAGAACAGTGCATGAATATCTTTTATTCCTTAATTACGTTGAGACCGAAAGTTTAATCAAATAACATACTTATTACACCACACACACACCACACCCACACCCCCCCCACACACCCCCCCCACACACACACCACACACACACACACACACACACACACACACACACACACACACACACACACACACACACACACACACACACACACACACACACGCACGCACGCACGCACACACACACAACACACACACACATTTAGTTTTGTAACCTTATAATACTCACTTTTTTTAACGCTTTACTTGCGCTCTACAAAGTTTTTCTATCTAATGCTTATGGAGGAATCACCAACTCCTGAGATACAGGATTCGTCCTAGTTTAGGAGTTGGAGTTATTTTGTTTCTGTAAAAAATCTTTGTATAAAATGTGAAGTAAAATTGTAATGTATTTGTTTTTGGTTGGTTTAATAAATTATTAAAAAAATATTTAATCGATCCAAACGTACTATTATGAGATACGAGAATAATGATGTTCTTCAGGCTTATAAAATAAGAAGCACGTTGAAGTCATAAGACGGATATTGGAAATCAGTTAATTACTAAGCTAATACCGACACATATCGTCCACTGAGTTTTTGCCCTCTAGCGTGGCTCAATCAAATTATTGCGCTGCCATCCAAGCAGTAAATTAAGAATTAACACGGAAACTGATTATTTTAAAACATGCATGGGGATACCCTATCTAACGAAGTTTCCCTGGGTTTGTCGTAGCCAGTAATATATCTTGGAGGGAGCAACGCACAATAATTATGTTCCGGGATTGACTGGAGGTCTAGTAAACTTAGAAATGTTATTTTTTCTTGTATTCTTATTACTTACTATCTCTGTTTTAGCACTGGCCATCCCAAAATACTAATTATATACGACCGTAGCATAAAGAAGATGTGAAAATCCTGGAAATCCCTTAAAAAAATGTGTTCTTCTATTTTTTACAATTTTATTGATAGCAAACCTATGTGCAAGTGTGCTTGAAAAAGAAACTTATCGAAGATGATATAAGAAAAATTACCTAATCGAGAAGTGATCGTTATTTTGTTTATGATTTATTATAGTAGGTACTTCTCAAAACGAGATTTTCCTCATATCACTAATGTCCTAAATTGGTCCAAATCTGAAAATTACAGAGTCGAAGCTCTTACGAAAATAGTGATTACATATAATGATTGTGATACATATTATAATAATAATCATCACTGCCCCGAGCGCAGAATTAGCTCTTATCGTTTGCAGAAAACTTGATCATTTAATAATATTTCCTAAATCAAATTTAATTATATTTGTTCCCTCTAAGTTTGTTCCCATTAGGGTCGCCGGCAATGCATAGATAAAGTTTTTTGCGTCTCATTATCATTATTTTCATTAATCTGTTAGAAAGCAAGTATTGTTAATAACCAGTAATGTGTGATTTTGTTTTTTTGTAATCATATCATTAATATCACAAAGTTATTATTATTCAATCCTAATATAAAAAATATTTGTAAACTGATCTAATCACATCTTCTCTATTTTTTTTTTATTATTGCAACGTTTTTTTTATGTTATGAATTAGATATTTTAATTTGTTATCCTTCTCTATTTAATTATCTTTCTGAGTGATGGCTCCACATGAAAATTATCGTCACACTCTGGCTGTGACAATAACTGAGGAGTTGAAGATCTACTTCGCTTAAAAATATCTTGTCCTCTTTTAGTAAGGTATGTGTTTGTTTTAGCCGAGGGAATAATTTATTCCTTTCCTTTTTCAACCCCAGGAAAATAAGACACAATAGATATTTCATTGTTGCCTGGTTACCGGTAGCCGCTCTGAGTTTGATGAATTAATAGGTAAGTATACCTAAGTATACCGATTATCGTTTATATATTTTATTTTATTGTTTATATTATCTCCTATACCATGGAATTATGTATTTATACTTCAGTATATTTTATATTCATATTCTGTCCTCTAAAGTGCACCTATTCTCCTATTATCCTATTTATCTTATTTTATTTCACCCAAGGAAAAAACAGCTTTGTAGCAATAAGGCCACCTTTTGTGTTTACTATGTTTTTTCTAATTGTATCGTTTTTTCCCTGTCATGTGCAATAAAGTCTTTATTATTATTATCGTAAGTACTGTATATTTTTTACTGTAGACACAGTGCACAATTACGTTAAAATTGTATGAGCTTAGTTCTATTGTTCTAATACTTAATATCGTCATAATAGAAGAAACCAACTGGCCCACTTGCGGTAGTGGGGAGCTAATAGTTTTTTGTGGCGGTAATTGGATTTCATTCTGGTCTGATTTACCGGCTCCCGGTGAGGCATGGATTTTTGTCACGATACTATTTCGCTTGTACTGTTCGTGTGGAGGAAATTCCTGCGTTACGAAACTCTTTTTTCCTTACTTTTCACGGTATTTTTTTGCAGGTTGCAAATTTTTTGAATATTTAAATTCCATTAAAAACATTTTCATGTAAAATGTTGCTAAGAGACCACATGGCTCGCACTGTCAAAAAGTTATAAGACCTCATGTAGAGCCGAGCTTCTAACTCTACACGCCCTAACTCTACTAGCCCTAACTTCACAAACTCTACACCTTAAACAAAACATGTGGCTTGACCATTTCGCTACATTCAAATGGGCGTAAGGTGAAAAATATATTCACTGTTCATTAGTTTTCTGTTATACAATAGTTCTTGTAGTAACGAAACGGCCAAGCCACATATTTTGACTAAAGTCTATAGTTTCTGAAGTTAGGACTTGTAGAGTTAGGGCGTGTAGAGTATGCTAGCAAAATTGAATAATGTTTACATTTGCTTCATTCAAATTAGTCAAGGTTGGTACCGTCAGCAACGAAAAAAACTTAACACAATTAAGTACTTTTTCAGAGTAACTTTTTGACAGCTGTCTCACAGTTTGAAACAAAAGTCAAAAAATTAGGTACTATGACACCAAAGTTCCAAAGTGATAAGCGATTTTCATTGCTGATTGTACCATCGAGGTGTAGGACGGAGATTATTTTTTCACGAATGTTATAAAATTATTTAATTTAGCAATACGATATTGGCGTTCGTTCACTGTTGGCCGTAATCACCAATACAGGCACATTCATCATTCTTTATTACAAGCTCGAAATTCCATGCAAATTTCATGCACGGCCAATGTGCTCCGAATGAGTTTCGATATATCTTTGAGATCTCCCTTTTTTTGCCCTTTTCGTATCACAAATGTACAGTTTTTTTAATGACATTACAAGTGCGTTCATCGGCGATATGGTTGTGTATACGTACCATTGGCGAGTGGTGAAATTATGGCGAAGGCAAGCAGTTCTACAAAAATGTTGTGACCTGCATAGTGGATCTGTGGGTAAGCCGATAGGAATCGGCTTGTATCGACCCTTCGCCACTGATACGTACCGTGTGTTTTTCAAGTTCTTATTGTCATTTGACATATCGATGTATGTACAATATCAATGCTATTTTTTATTTGCTTCTAAGATTGATAGATGAATGTAATTAAAGTTGTATGTACTATTATTCATTCTGTGATTTAAGATAAAAAGTACATCTATATCCTATTTTCGGTAACTCCTAAAACAAACCATGTAAATTTGACATCAAGAACTTCAATATAAATAGCTACTCAAGCGATACCTTCGTGCCACAACACATGAAATCCCTAATGTTTATCCTCGACATTTTTCGACAAAATGACTTTCAAAATGATTGTGTCGCATAAACAACGGACCGCTACGACTGAAAATGTCATTAATGCCGGAGTGAAATTCGGGGTGTAATCTCGTCACTGCGAGCTTATTACATTTATACAACGGAGTAATCTTCGAATAAAGTTTTCAATGGAAACTGTTGAATCATTGAGGATTGCGAACCCTTGCTTGCTGAAACAGATCTGGGTGGAACGAGAGGGTAAGACTGTCTGACGGATTTTATATTTTAATCCTTTTTGAAAAAATGTTAACACTTTTTGATTCAGTCAAATTCAGAAAATAACCACATTTTGCAATCTTTTTTTTATTCACTAAATAAGTCTCTAAGTAAAAGGTTATAATCAAATCAAAGAGTTGTAAATGTTCTTAGTGAACCAACTTCTAGTTCAACCAAATGTATTTGTGATATGGTCAGTCATGGTGATTGATGCCCTCTCAATGTCGCAATGAAAATTGTAATGTAACTGTTGTCTCTTTAGTAAAAAAATTGTGAGTAAAAAAGTGTTGTATGATATATTTTTGCTAGGTTACTCTTTTTAATTTGATATTGCAATGCTATATAATATTCTTTACTTTATTAATTCATTGTTATAGAAATCCTACTTAATATTATAAATGTGAGAGTTTGTGGGTTTGGATGTTTAGATGTTTGGATGTTTGTTCCTCAATCACGCAAAAACTACAGAACGGATTTGGTTGAAATTTGGCACACAGATAGAAGATAGCCTGGTTTAAAACATAAAATAATTTTAATCCCGATATTCCCACGGGAACGGGAACCACGCGGGTGAAACCGCGGGCGGCCGCGCGTAGAGATACCGATAACATAGAGCGGCTCATCGTAACAGGCAAAATAGAAGGAAAAAGACCGAAAGACAGAAGCCCAAATTGCTGGTCAGACCAAGTGTCCAAAAATCTGGATATGCCAGTGAACGTCGCACTGCATCAAGCCGAGGAAAGCAACAGATGGAAACGGGATCCCTTGTTTTCGCATAATGGTTTTATACCTAATTTAATTTGGCATAACGTTTTTGGCATAATCTTTTTTGTCATAATAATACTTTTGCATAATTGTTTGTTGGCATACTATTTATATTAGCATAATTATCATTTAGACTAATTTGTTTTCGCATAATGTTATTAGACATATTGTCTATTCGCCTAATATTATTTAGACATAAAAATCAAAAACAGTAAGAATAAATATTTTTACGCACTTATTTATTTTCATGCAAAAGGGGTAGGTATTGTATTTAAATGCCAAAAAATCATAACACATACGACCTAAATATCGAATCATAAGACCGAACCGTGAAAGTTAAAATGCCGATAGTTAAAAATTTAGTAAGTCTGTTTAGGTCTATTAGGTGCGACGACGAGCGAGCGTAGCGAGTGAGAAGGAGGTAAGGTTCCATAGCGACCAACAACGCACGAGCCGAGCGAGCGAAGCGACCGTGTCGCGGCAGTGGCCGGCGAAGTGCCAGAACTGACCTGCTGGCATGTAACCCTCAATTAACCTTCGGTTTTTTAAGCTTCGGGATTTTGTATTTCAGGTAAAATGTTCTTTCGTGATTTTAAACAGTGTTGGGTGCCACACAACACTGCGCCGTCGTGAGGCCTGTGTTACGTGTCCTCACTGCCATCAACGTTCCACGTTGACTTGCTGACGTGGCTGATGCATTCGTGGCACCGCATGGCAACTTCCCTTTAGGATGCACGCAACAAATAAAGTCACGCCCGCGGCTTCAACGTACCTAGCACTTCTCTCCTTTTTGATTTCTCAACACTGTGTCTGATAAAGATTTATTTTACTTCACAAAAATACATTTATAAATGTGCTACCTATTTGACACTATTTTTGACAATCAGCAGCTGTCACTGTCACACTCACACACAGCACAGATAAAAAACCATAGATAATTTAGTACTTTTTTTTCTTTTATCCCACCAAACACAACATGTCAAAGGATACTTTTATGTTTATAGGTCGACCGGAATCTCATCTTTTATCTAGTTAGTTTATTTAATTTTAATGTCGTGCTCCTTCTCTAAAGTTTATTTATGTTTATTTTAATCCGCTTCTTCCTTCTTTTACTGTGTTACCGCACCATTTCGTCCTGGGAGCTGTCTGAAAACCAGCGCTCTTGCGGCATTCTGCGCAATGCCGCAAAAGCATAGCTGAGCCAGCTACCCTTTGGCCACACCCGTAGCATTTATTTTTTAGTAATCTCTGTCTGTTATTTCTGTTTGTTTTTCTTCTTCTATGTTGATTTTTTTAGGCCAATAAATGTTTCTTTATCTTTTATTTTTATCTAATTTTTTGTTAATAAAAATATGCGTTAATAACATGTAGCGGCATCTACCGTACCGCCGCACAATAGCAACACGGTTACAACAAGACTCAACCACCATGTTACTAGATGGCGCTAGTGTCGAATGAACACTAATATTAGTAAGGAATAACACCTCGTAGTATGAAGAATATATGGAGAAACCTACATCTCGCTGACGGAGTTTTCTCAGCGACGCAGCATATATACAACTGCCAACCATCATCGGTTGGACCGCGGTCCCCGGGCAAATACCACCCAGCCCGGAGGAAGATCTTCCACTTTGGCCTTCCTACTAGTGGCCACCCCTTTCTTCATACTACCTACCATACCTTCATTCCTACACTGGTGACCCCCGACGGAGCACATCAAGCACCTTCAGCAAAGCAGCGCAGCTATCACTCCTCATACCTTATCCAGCATCCGCAGCAGTCACACCGCAACCAGACGCACAGCAACCAGCACCTCAAGGTTCCATCTCAGCATCAGGGACGACGTTTCCTGGACCTTCGGCAACTCTCGACGGCGTTATCCCGACCTGGTCTTCGCAGCCCACGACTGGAGCATCACTGGGCCCTTACTCCGGCGTGGCAGCTCTGCGCATCTCACCAGCAGCTCGGACCTACCGTCACCTTCCACTGTCCCAACTCACCGTGGACAGGTCCCGACTCACCGTGGACACGGATTCTACCTGCAGCACTGGCGGACGCGCCTTCCTACCCCACAACGTCTCGACTCACCGTAGACTGTCTCGACTCACCGCAGACTGGGGCATCTCCTGCAGCACTCTACTCTGGCACTTGCATAGCTCTGACGCACTGACAGCTGAGCTTGGACAATCCTTGGACTATCGACCTCCGGTCTCAGGGGGGGAGTGATGTAGCGGCATCTACCGTACCGCCGCACAATAGCAACACGGTTACAACAAGACTCAACCACCATGTTACTAGATGGCGCTAGTGTCGAATGAACACTAATATTAGTAAGGAATAACACCTCGTAGTATGAAGAATATATGGAGAAACCTACATCTCGCTGACGGAGTTTTCTCAGCGACGCAGCATATATACAACTGCCAACCATCATCGGTTGGACCGCGGTCCCCGGGCAAATACCACCCAGCCCGGAGGAAGATCTTCCACTTTGGCCTTCCTACTAGTGGCCACCCTTTTCTTCATTCTACCTACCATACCTATACTTCCTACAAACATTATGCGTGTTTAAATTTATGTTAAATAATATTATGCTTTAACATGATTATGCTTAAAGTAGTTATGCTTAAAAAAATTATGCATAAGCTGTTATGACTAAATAATATTACGCGTAAACATCATTCGGCGAAATCATATAATATCATATAGTCATATTATACCATGACATATTATGCCTTAAAATTTTATGCAAATACATAGGGAACCGATGGAAACTCTTCGTGCGAGACGTCTTTGCAAGGAGTCACGATCCTCAACCATGAGGGACCGACTGAGGGGGAGAAGTTATAGTAAAACCTATCTTAAACTTAAAATTCGATAGTTCGCAGTATTTAAAGTTCAAAAGTATTATCATGATTGTCGATACATTTTCTAAAATAATATTTTCCTCGCGCAGTATTACCGCAACGTGCGACAGCGGTTTAATGTCTTTTAAGAATTCGACTGCGCAATGACTCGACACCGGCGCGTTCAAATCTCGCGCTCCCATTCACTATTAATCAAACCAACTTGGAAAACTACAATTAGCATGTGACATTTAAATCAATTAAGGCTGCTAGGAATATATAAAAGGATTTTGTTAAATTTGGAAATTGGCATCGAAAATTTGAAGTTTTTTTGACCTAAAGACAAACTTATGTTGTTTCTTAGAAATAGAATGCAAGATGGAAAATGATCTTTGAATGATCGAAGTCTTTAAACAGAAGATAAGACTTGGTATGATTACCACAGACGTAACGGCCAGGGGTAATTTGGGGTGCAAAAAAATGAAAGATTGCCATTGGAAAGAATCTTATAAGGAATCATATTCATACATATAAGGTTCTTGGATAAAATAGAAGAAAGTTCGTATTCAGTGTTCTAAACTCAATAACAAATAATATTCTAAATTCAATTCATGAATATCTAAATATACAAAAGACAGCACAGACATGATTTCTTTTTCTCGTATTATAAATAATAGAGATAAATCTCTAGATGTGCTGTTTCACTAAAAATTTAGGCTAAGCGAAATGAAATTAGGAAAAACAACGAAAAATATAAACATCTACCTACCTCTGACTTCTACCGTCATGGCTGCGCAATACAAAATGGTGAAAAGAGCCAACAAAAACCTATCTGGATCCTTTTCCAGTTTCCCGGTGATCCCGGCGAACCGCAGCGTCATTGCAGCGCAATAACCAATTGTGAGCGTATTACGTGTCCTATCACAAAGAACCGGGCCTTTTTTGCTAGTACATATGATTCACTGGAAGAGGCATAGACGGCTAGATTGTTATATGGCGCTTCAATTTGTCTAATACGATGTGATTAAATTGATAATAGACAGATCCACTGCAACTTTTCTCGAGAATGTATGGCAAAGAGTAAAATTTACTTATTAAAATATCGTTTAGTACCGCAAGCACTCTGCTTCTCAATTTTCAAAAACAACCCGCAGCGTCGAGCGGAAACGTCATTTTTGTATAGAAAAATAGTTCCAACCATCGATAGGCGAGCTCGTCATCCGAGCGCTGTCGTCTACTAGTGTTGCCGCATGTAGAGCAATTTTTAGAGAATCGAAACGCTGAAGATAGCCACTTCAGCCTCCCTACTCAAATGGCCACTTTTCTATTCGTTCGCTAACTTAAAGCTTCAAAATAAGCAATTAAACGATCAAGTCACACGTCGCAAGTTTATGTAAATCACAAACATTGTTGTATTGTATGGAATTGACAAGCCTACGACACGTAATTTTGGAGTTTATGGCTTATTTTTAATTTTTAAGTTAGCGAACGAATAGAAAAGTGGCCATTTGAGTAGCCCCCCTGTTAAACTTTGTTAAATTACCTAATCGTATTGTATTGAAAATTGACAAAGTTACAATTACCTAGGTATTTTTTTATGATTGTGGTTAAAATACCTTTTTATTGTTTTTATAGAAGAGAAATAAGTAATCGAAGACCAACACGATTTGTTAAGAAACGCATAATACAACGTATTAATGAATTAACGCAAAATGAGAAAACCGTTTCTTCGGACCATCAAACTGAACAACTTTTACTATGGGACCAGCTCTGAAATCGCAAAAAAATCTGCTGTTTCATACAAAAATTAATAACAAAAATATAAAAATGTATGAAACAGCAGATTTTTTTTTCGCGATTTCAGAGCTGGTCCCATAGTAAAAGTTGTTCAGTTTGATGGTCCGAAGAAACTTTTTTCTCATTTTGCGTTAGTTCATTAACACGTTGTATAGCGGCAAATAATACATATAGGTACGCAAAAATTCAAGTTTGCTCTGAGTTGTTGCTCATCAAGTCCCAGCGATCTAGAAGAAATATTAACATTAACTACTTAATAAGCATCATGATGATTCATTAGTTAGGGTTCATTTACGATCTTATAGTTGTAATAAAAAGTATGTATAATCATCACAATCAACTCGACATCGGTTCAGAAAATCACACTTTTATCTTTTTTATCCATTTACAGATCGCGAATCAAAAAGTCTTAAGTAAGGAAAACAAAAAACCTCGAACCACGCTCATCATAATCAATCACGAAATACCACATCCAGCAAGTTTCAGTGTTGCCACAGGATTTTTTTATTACTTCGACTGTGATGCGACAAAGTCGTTTTTGCGCAAACATATCGGCGACAATGGGAAACGGGGCCTTTGTATTTTTTTAGTTTGATTGATGATTTTAATTTCCTATTCGGTTCGTTGATTCCATGTGACGGGTGACCCGGGGTAGGTGTATTTTACTTGAATTTAATGACATGAATACTTAAATATACAAACACTGAAGATAATTGTACAAGAATTCTATGTTCTGTTAGTACAAGTCGGATATTTTGATCTTCTACTTGTTGTGGCTCTCCATAACGGAGGTTTCTCAGTGAAGAGGATTCCGAGTGTAGTGCGCTTCCACCTTTGGCCTTATCGTCACTTAACATCAGGTGAGGTGAAGGCCAAGCACTATCTTGTTGTGCATTAAATAAAAAAAAAACTGGAGGTTCGCCGTCAGCTCAGAAAATCTAACCCTGTCTTGCGCCAAGCAGAAAAGTAGTTCAACCCTAGCCAGGCAATCTTGGTCTACTCCTAGATGTTCCGTAACCAAGACATTTTTCTTATGTCCCATCATTATGAGCTGGAGTAGCTGGTATCTCTCATGTCTTAATACGTGTCCGTAATACCCAACTTTTCAGCGTTCGATGGTTCGCAACTGTTTCCGGGTCTTCCTGACGCGTTGTATAACCTTCTCATTTGAGACCTTCTGTGTACAGCTAATGCGTAGGAAACTACGGTAGCACCACATTTCGAATTTTGATGAGAATAAAAATATTTCCAAATGTGAATTTTTCACGCCTAGCAATACTGCCATCGATACGTCACATGTCAACCAACGTAAACGTCAACGTCAAGATACCTGGGGGCTAATTGTCTAATTCAAAAAATACATCGCAATCGCTTTCGTTTGACAGATGGATGTGACACATTGCTGCATTTCTTTGGTAAGTTCTTATTTGTGCAAAAAAGAAGCTTCAATGTGTTACATGCTGAAAGCGATTGCGATAGATTTTTAAATTAGACAATAGAAAGGCGGGTTCAAATACTATAACGACACGATTATAAATCCAAAACCCAAAGTACTTCAAAAGTTTGTAATAATATACCATTTAAACTCAAGAAGTCATACTTCATTTCAACAAACCAACCAGGATTCCATCCCAGCGCATACACAATTTAACATTTCAGATACAATTCAAAATGGAATCAACATTGTTCCACCTCATCACAACTTATGTGGTTGTAACCACATAAGTTGGAAAAATAAAAACTGACATAAAACCTCTTCCTCGACTGTCAACTGGCATATTACATAATGGAACACTGAAGAACACCCCATACGCCACATAATAGCATAAAAAGATAGAAGCTGGCTGGCGCGGATGTGACAGCGCGATTTAAATATGGCGCCGGCGTCATCCCGCCCGCCCGCGCCGCGTCATCCCGCCCGCCCGCGCCGTGACGCTGCGGCCGACCATTTATCACCGCCTAAGCCTCCGTCGATATTATGATCAATGCCATTCGCCTCGAAGTCCCCGAACACTACTCTATTGCATATATTGTCATGGCCAACATAGGATAGAAATATTTTTAGTCTGGAAAAATATTTGGGGAAATTTCACAATTGGTCAACTTTTAACAGTTTCTGGTAGTTTAGAGTTTTCTAACTATGGCTATGATAATTTGAAATAAATTTTTCATATGTAGTTAATATTCATATTATTTTTATCTGAGATGCTGATGGCTTCCACAAATGTTATTTTGCATAAATTGGATTTTAAAATGTTAAAGGAAATATTTACACAATATTCTCACATTTTTCCTTTAGAAAAATCTGAAAATTATACTAAAAGTAGTTAAATTATGCATAAATATGAAAATAGACAAAAAAAGGACTCATTAATCAGAAGTATTGTGCTAGTTAAACAATTTGAATAGCTCGGTGGAAATTCTTACAAGTTTCATTAATATAAAAATGTATGAAGCATAATTATAGCATAATTTCAGCTGTATATGATCTCTCTGGCTGATTCACAATTATTAAGTTGTTCCACCGGAAGTGAAATTCCAAGCAGACGAAGTCACGGGCGGAAGCTAGTATTTACTAAACGCAATTTATTTTATTCCATGGACATCAAACCTAATTAAAGCTCACTCCTTAATAATTTAATTTTAATGAAATTATTACAACAAAATTAATAATCAAGTGCGCATGCCATGACACGTAATGACGTTCCAGTAGTATTTTGTATTCCCGAGTCGCCACTTGAGGCCGTGACTCTATCCAAATGCCTTTACGTTTCACTTCCGCAGATATTTAGCCTCTCGCCTTAATACTACATGGATTTATAATTAAATATGAATAATACAACAATGAATTCTAGCATTCACATTATTTTCTTGTACTACCTACTTAACATACTTAATAAATGTGTAAATCTAGGTGTCACCGAGGGTGCCCGAGCTATCATCCGGTGCCTTATCAAAGCTACAATGTAACAAAGACATACTCAGTGTGGAGTGTCGGAGCGGACACAAAAGAGTGGCAACCGGAACGGAGCGGAGGTAAGAGTCCTCCACAGATCGATCGCTCCGGCTCAGCCATCTGCGGGATCAATGCTATCGGCTCTTGTTCTCAACGATATTGCTTATTTCGAATTTTCCAATATTAGTTCTGTCTAATTAGCTATTTTAAATCGGTTAGTATTTAATCGGGTAAGTAACAATAAATTACCATTTTGGGTATCAAAAATACTGAATGTGACGTACTGAAATACTAAGTGGCTGACGGACTGAGGGCGACTACAAAATGTTGCAAATGGGTGACTTTAAAAAATACAAATTGAGTAACTAGTTATTCAGAACAACCTTTTTAGGGTTCCGTACCAAAACGGTAAAAAAGGAACCCTTATGGTGTGACTCAGTCTGTCTGTCTGTCTGTCTCTCACAGCTGGATATCTCGAGAACTACTAATGGTATCAACTTGAAATTTGGAATGGTTTAAGATGATATTTGCCCAACTATTGCAGATAAAAAATAAATTACAAAATCAATATATTTTTGCTCCGTTTGCAGGTTTTTAATGTTTTTTCTTTTTTCTTTAGGCCGCATAGTTTTCGACTTATGATGAAAAATGTAAAAAATATACCATTCCCTCCCCCCCCCCCCCTTATCTCCGAAGTTTGCAGAGAGAAAAATCTGAAATAATTCTATGTGATAGCAGTTTATATAAAGATTACAGGAAAAATTAAAACGATGTCTCAATATAGCATACTTTTTTAGGAATCATCAAATTTCTAAAAAAGTAAACATTAGTTCCACTATCGGTCGAGAGATGGCGCTGACCTAAAACTGAAATATTAATTTTATTATTCTACTTTGCAGTGTGGTTTAATGGTGCAAATATGATGATACGGAACCCTCGGTGCGCGAGTCCGACTCGCTCTTGACCGGTTTTATTATTTTTGTATGCCGAGGAAAAACGCATTTACGCGTTTCCCTTTCCGCAGGTGATCGGGAAGAGGGCATGTGGGTCTCGTCTTGCAGCTTCCTCCACGACTGCCTCCGTGATCCCACCCAACCTAGTGGTTCGATGGGATCTCGGGAGGAGTGAATACTCACTAAAAAACCCCGGCACTTACCCTCTCGCCGCTAGTGCCGCCAGCCAAGAGGCTGTGTGGGGGGCCGTTGTTGGCGTTTTCCCCAACGGCAACGCGGCCTGCCCGGCATCCCAGTCCTCCTCCCCCGGGGAAGTTTGGCCATTCCCCCCATCTCGTCAGGGCCGTGCAAGGCAGTGGTTCACCTCCCACTGTTGGGCGACTTAGGGCCTTAGAATAATAACACCTAGAACGATAGTTCTCTACAAAACTCACTGTCAAAAGTGAGGCAACTAAAACAGCCAAAATGGCCCCGTTTTCAGATTGTTATTCTCTATATACAAAACAGTTTCAATTTTCCTTTATTAATAAGATTAGTTACTATATTATTTAGGTAACGGATGAAGGATATAAATCTGAATACTAAGCCATTCTGGCTTGGTATTAGTTGCCTCACTTTGCATACGAGGACACGGTTTCTTGGTGTTATTATTCTAAGCTTAGGGCACACAAAACATAAAAAATTTGGCATATATTTTATTTAAAAAGGTGACTATTATCCTAATCGAGATGACAAAAATACCTTGGTGGGCAGCTTAAATCAGTTATAAGTTACCTACTTGGTATAATAGTTGCCCACTCAGTAATTTTGTCACTCACTTAGAATTTTCACTGCTAACTTAAATAATGTATCTTTAAATAATTTATTTTTTGTAATCCACAGTTTGTCGCCCGTTTAGTTAATTTGTCGTTCTAAAATAAACCGCTGCCAGTATTCCATTAAGTCGCCTTTAATTATTTCCAGTCACCCATTTAATTAATTTCCTTTTAGATCAAAATCGTTAACATTCTATATATAAAAGTGAAACAATTGAAACATTTGTTTTTTCTTTGAGTCATAAAAGATGTTCCTTAGTATTTACCAGTAGGTAGGACAACCTCAATCTCATTCCGAATAGTCAGAATTTATAATTGTAAAATCAATCAAGTTCAATGAGTAAAATTTTAAAATTTGATAGTCGCAAACTCAACTCAAATGGCCAACATTCTATGCGTTTGGACGCTACGCTTAATATTCAAACTTTCAGATAAGCAGGAAACGATAAAATTACTTTTCGAAAGCTTGTCAATAGGGTATTTTCCAATTTTTTTAAAACTGCTTATATTTAAAGATTGGGACGAACAGTTTAACAGAAAAATAAAAATAAATTAAATAATGTCCTTTTTTCTCCATTAAACCAATTAAAGTCAATTTAATTTTTAATGGTTTTGAATTTACCGCCAAAACGCTTGGTTCGTTGATGTCTACTATGTGACGTCAACTTTGTGTAAACAATTTTAACACCTTTGTAGTCTGTGCTACAATTTACTCTATGATTTACACAAAGTTGACGTCACACAGTACTATGCGTGCCAAATAAGAATAGTATCGACAACTTCACGTCACTGGTCAATTTTGTACTGCCAGCAAAAAATCCAATGATCGTTTACCATGCTGATCGATGCCAGCATAAATAAAAATCATATTTTTATATATTTTGTTTCTTTTTATGCACATTCTATACATTATGAAGTTATCAATTCTACCAAGCAATAACAAAATTGACCAGTGCCGTGAAGTTGTCGATACTATTCTTATTTGGCGCGCATAGTAGACGTCATCGAACCGAGCGTTTTGGCGGTAAATTCAAAACCATTAAAAATAAATTTGATTTTAATTGGTTTAATGGAGTAAAAAAGTCATAAATTAATTTATTTTTATTTTTCTGTTGAATTGTTCATCCCAATCTTTAAATATAAGCAGTTTTCAAAAATTTGGAGAATACCCTATTCCATACAATACTTACATCAAAGTCTGTGTGATTTACATAATTTTGCGTTATGTTTTTTAATCGTTTATTGCAAATTTTTAAGCTTTAACGTAGCGTTCTAACGTATAGAATGTTGGCCATTTGAGTAGGGGGCTGGTCGAGTCGAGGTCGATGAAATATATAACTTTATGGATATAAAACAAATTTATGGTGGTCACAGGGTACAACCGTACAACCTTAGATCATGGCAGCTACAAAAGCCATAAAACGTCTGGAATTAATCTAAAAAAAAACTTTATTGAAGTCGCATTAGTAACAACACCAAATACCCCTAATTGAAGTACGATTTCATAAAGTGTTATTTGATTTATCGGTTCCAAAAGATAATGTAGATACCTAGTATATGTATATAATAAATAATATGCGATTGACAGAAATAGAGACAGCTTAAACTTTTCTCGATATAAAAAAATAAAATAGTCGTGTTTTTAACATTTTTTAATTTTATTTATTTTTATTTCACTCATTTTAGAGACAAATTATAATGTATAGTTTTGAAATGCGCTTATCAGGACCTTTTATTTGATGCCCATAAGTATTGCAATAATTAAAGAAAACACACAAATCAAACACAAACACAAATCACATTTGAAAATGGTGTCGTACAGTTATTTTGACTTTTTAAAAAAAAATACAGCCAGTGTCATTTGGAGTGATTTAAGGATTCTAACGATACGATACATTCAAATCCGTTGAGCTATTTAGATGTTATGGTAGAATAAAGATACTCACATACCCACAAACATACATGAACCCTGAACACTTGTAAACTCCTTTTTGAACAGTCGTGTAAAAAATCGTAAACTGGCCTCCAATTTTGTGGTTTTTCAAAGATGTACCATTAACAAAAATCTTAAAACCAATATTTTCAGTAATTTTTAGACTATGAATTTTTTTTCTGCGTTGCACCTTAAATTCGTGCAAAAATCTACTTCCTGCTTGACTTTCATTCACATGTATAGTGCAATTATTTGGTTAACCATAGCGTTCTACTAAGCTAAAAGAAAAAATGTACATCAATTTAGCATTAATTTATTACCACCGCGGTTGGTGAGAGGTGCTTGAAAAGGATCTCGTTGACGATCAACAATGAGTCGAGGAGATCTGCGTGATCAATTGATATCGCTCCTCGTCCCTTGATACTGCTTATTATGCTTTTTTGACAAAAAGTCTGATGAAAAATGCATTATATCTAAATAATAAGTACCTATCTTTTTATAAAGTTTGAAGTTTCCGCGAGCACTTTTCTTTGTAATTGAACTGTGCTACTTTTCAAAAGCCTAGGAACTGACGGAAGAGTTACCCTTAAATTCATGGTAAGTGAAAATGAAAAATATTATTACAGTAATTAATCCATATCCTTACTAATATTATAAATGCGAAAGTCCGTTTGTTTGTTTGTTACGCCTTCTCGTCTTAACTACTCAACCGATCATCATGAAATTTTGCATACACGTTGCCAGGTGTACTACAGAGAAGGACAGGGTATGTTCATCCCGAAAAAACGTACTGCTCCAAAGGGAAAGAGAATTAACTGACCACGCAGACGAAGTCGCAGGCGGTCGCTAGTTTAAATAATAAATTTCTTCGCTTATATTATTCAAGTTATAACATAATTATGTTATTTTTTATGACCTAACCTAGTACGCCTGATCAAATATTTTATGCAATGATACAACAAAAACGCACAGATGCCTCGATGTATCAAGGGGTCCGTTCGTTAGAAAAAATAAGGTTATAGATTTCATAAAGCACTTGTAAATGATCAATACTCGTATATTATTTTGACCGTTCTACTATTGGACCAACACTGAGTGACCATAATTGTCCAACATGTAACTGACTGTAAAAAGCGAACATATTGTATTCCAAATCCATGCAATTTTGAAACATAAATTACTGCGAAAATAATACGCTCTCAATTATTCACTGTCCCCTTGTAACCACTTGAAAAAATCCAATCAGCATAACTCGTCACTTTAATATCGATCCCCAATTTGCGAGCACTTATCAAATCATTTTATGCATAGATATAAAGCAAAAAACCAAATCACGTTCCGCGGTTATTCCAAGGGATTTTAGTTCTTATTGCTAACAGCCCAATAAATTATTTCGGTTATTTGATGTGTGGATATCCTTGCAGCAATACAAAGCCGAGTGGTTTACTTAGAGTTTAAAATATTCATAGCTTGTACTGGATCGTATTTAAATATTTACATAAGTGTCACGCAGCGTCTCTGACGTTTGTCGATAAAACGTAGCTATTGAGTGGAAATGGCTGAGTCGGGTGTTAGTGCCAACGCCAAGGGTGGCGGTGGAGTGTCGCTCGGCTAAATAAAAATGTACTACGCTCAATAGAACGGAACTAAACGGTCATTAGGCATATTACGTCCTTTGAATAAGTTGCTTTAATGTAATTTTGCCAAAAATGCGGAAAGCAAAGTCGATTAAAAAAGTTGCTTCCTTACCTATTCAACACAATATTGGCTTATAAATAAAATTGTACAGACTGTTTATCTCTACTTGTCCTATGTAAACAACTTTTGACGTAATATGTCATACGTCTTTTAAAAATATGTTGTCTAATTGTCTAATAAAATGAAAATACATTTTTAAGGGTGCATGATAGGAAAACATGGTTTGCGCAGGCCATATTTTCATATAGAAAATGTAAAGTTGTAGCCACAAAAAAAATATACGACAAGCTAAAGAGATTATCTAATAGCTAGAAGTATTAAATTGTGTATAAACCTCACAGATGATTGTAAAAAAAAATCAGAATATCATCAAAAACGCTTGTTGCGGGACATATTTTGGTGTAAATAATAGCGGAAACGTATTGAATTCTACATCCAAAAAATACACTTAAACGTACTGTGTAGTTGCTCCGTTACTGTTACACTGTTAAGAAAAATAATTGTGCTAAAGATAATGATGAAAAAACAACGAAAAACATCGCAAAAGTGCAGAAGTTATTTTCCATACTCTTTACACGTAATGAAAAAGACAGACAAGTGATTCCGCATAACGAAACCTTGCTTTTGTAATCTAGGTATGTGTCGAAAACCATTTTGTTGTATAGTAATTGATTTTTTCAATAGAGTTGGGTGAAGATTGTTTACCAAATAAGACAAGTAAGGATAAACAAACTATATGGAGATCAGGAATCACTTTTGTAAACCATCAGAACCAAACACATTTTCTTAAGAAAATGTGGTTGTCGCCCCTACGACAAGACGTTAGCAGCCAGTAGGCGGGGGCGATACTTCCACTAAGCACCGTGTATTCGACCCATAAAAAATAATGGATCTGCGAATCGTCGAGATATGCACGGAAATATGGAGTGAGGTGAGCGCACGAAAAATCGTAATGGCGCTACGAAAATGGGGATTAGAAAGCGATCGACTCGAAATCGATTCAGGAGTATGCAAACATCGCGGGGATGAGCGCGAATGTTTTTAGCCGCGATAAAAATTGATGTATTCTTGTACTTGAGGTTGATGCATCTAAAACAATGACATGAAAATTTTTTTTTCTTATTAACTGGACTCGCTGTCTGGTTAATTTCTTGTGCCTATTTGGAACGCCACTAGCGTGAGTCTAAAGAACTAATTTTGACGTGTACAATGAAAATGGTCTCTCCAGACTTCAGACTTTAGTACCATGTCCCTCACGCTATGCTCACGCTACGTCCTACAGCGCCAAAATGGCGGAAATCAAATATGCACAAAAGCAGTTTGACAGCAGCCAGTCCAGTGTAATAATATAGAGGTCAATGATCTAAACAATGTCTTTGGTACGTACTAGCGATAATTTTAATAATGAAATATTATTATAATGGCGCAAATATCATCTAGATACGGAGAAATTAATATTTTTTGGCATGGCCATCTTAAACAAGAAGGAAAATTTTAAATGGCGGTCATTCCAACAGGATGGTCGTAGGATGAAAAGGGGATGGGTGTTTTTGTCGATAAAATTCGATGTAAATATAGACGAAAAAGACGATAAAGATATAAATTATTGCTAGTAGGTACAAGACCAAATATTGTAATAATTAATTCTTAAAGATTCATAATATTTTGATGAATTTATTTAATTATTTAAAGGGTTGACAAACGTTACCCTAAAATATGACGAAAAGCCTTTAGCTTCATACAACAAACCTACATATTCCGTGGAGGAATGGTCCTAATTAGTAATTAAGAATCTCCCGTGTGAAGAGGTCGGGTGTAAATAACATAAAATGTACTAACCTAATTTCAGGTAATCGTGTTGACTTGCGCGCGCAAACAACACCTAAATGACGGTACAACCCGAACACTTGGCTGTCTTTTATGATATCACTTTGATGTATTTAAATTAAAATATTTGGTGCGAAAGTATGACTTTGTAAATCTTTGGAAGTTCATACAGGGCTTGTAAAACACCAACAACCTTGCAGGAGTAGATTACCAACATCATAAACAACAAATTGTTTTACGACTTTTCCGAAAATAGACAAATCTACTTTTCATACGAAACTCGGTCAGCTGTTCAGACATTTGTACGGAATGTCGATTTTTTTGTCTGTTTTCGGAAAACTTGTAGAACAATTATTCGTTGGTCCAGATGAACAGGGTATTTAAAGCCTATATGTTTAACAATATTTTTTAATACTTTTTACTTATTTTCAGTACTTAAGTTATTGAGGTTTGTTTGTGGCCCAAAATTTTACTAGTTTGTGGATTAAGAGCTCATTCATAGACTTACAAGCGCGTAATGAAATGAGATGATGATGTCTTGTTAAATCATAGAAAGAATGAGTGCGTTTACGCACACGTCTTGCTATCTTTGCGAGTTTGCTGAAATCGAGATTTTTTCCGATATTTTCAGACTATTGATTACATAGATACCTACTCGAACATATTCAGTAAAGTGGTCTGATATCCCCATTTAATTTTTAGAAAATGAATTATTTTATTGTAAAATAAATCATAGATATGTATTTGCTGTTAAAAAAATGTAATCGGTACACTTATAAGTTGTCATAGAAAAAGTAATCTCATTCAAGCTCATATAATTTTGTTTGTCACCTATTGATATCTTAAAGAGAAAGGCCAAATTTGTCTTCTCAGGAGAGTTCTGGCGCAGAATACTGATTAGCAAAATCCTTATGTACAGTAAAGGTGATGACGCATGTAAAAGGACCACGGGTAGGTGTACCTAGACCCTCGCCCTTATGACATGGGTGCCTTACAAGTAATTCGTCTCAAGTTATCGGCAAGCAAACAAAGTTGAGGCCGTGAGGGAGCGGACCCAATTATCTCTAATGAAGACAATGATATAAGCGCGGTTATTGATCTAGATTTAAATTTCATGACGGGTCAGTCCCTGCGATGTGCGAGCCCTTAATGTTTCTTGCAAAGTTTCGTGTAGAGCCACTGAAGGGACTTGATACTTGTATGGAAAGCTAAATGGCAATGTAGGAGGTTGGATAAAAGGTTTGTTACTTACGAGTATTTTCGGGATATTGTTTCAAGTTTAATTCAGCAATCTGCATATTTCTTTAGTTTCTGATATTTTATCTATACAACGTGTTACAAAATATAACCTCTAATGCCGAATATAGTAGATTAGGGACCATCAAACTGAACAACTTTTACTTTGGGACTAACTCTGAAATCACAAAACTAAATCAGCTGTTTCATATAAAAAATTATAACGAAAATATCAACATGTAGAAACAGTTTATTTCATTTCGCGATTTCAGAGTTGGTCCCAAAGTAAAAGTTGTTCAGTTTAATGGGCCCTATCTACCATATTCGGGGTTAGGTAGGGGTAGACGTTTTGGGGTATTAGAGGTTACTTTGTAACACGTTGCGTTGTATAGGTATTAAACTTCATATTCTGTTAAACACACTAAAACAACTTTAATACAAAATCTAATCATTTTCTAAACATTCTAAACAATTCACACAGTAGCAGGATTAGTAACAAAACATGAATCTCATCTTTAAAATTAATTTAGGCCTCAATAAAGTCATCTTTTGTAGCAGCAGAAATTTATGTATTTTTTATCTAGCTGGATTCACACATTTACTTAAAATATAAATGACATCGAAATGATTACTCCAAGACGTTTGTCTTTGTCACCAAGTTTGTTTTGTTACTGTGTGATTCATTAATAACGCCAGGAAATCATGAGCAAACGATCAAGATATTTCGCTCCACCTATGTCCAAGTTTAATGTCCACTAACTAATTTCTTATCCCCAAAACATAATAATATGAGCCAACACACGAACAAACGTCTGGAATTATGATTAACGAGCGTACACAAACACACTTACGGTCCTTTCCATATACATAGATGATGGAATAGATCACCGTGTCAGATTAAAATAGGCCCATGTAGCCGAATCAATCAATACTCCTTGTGAAGGTAAAGTGATCACGCTATTTTGTAGTACTATTTAATATGGCATAAGTACAAAAAGTCAACGCATCATCAAAACTTTGTACTTAAGTTATATAAGAAATAATTATGCCATCATGGTAGAAAAACCGCTAGTTACGACCTACAACTACTTATAACGGCTTTACACTTCTATTTTCGCAAAAGCATTCTTTACCAAATTACTTGTCTATATTGATTTCATTCTAAGTACTTAAATGATTGAAAAAAATGGCATCCATTGATTTTAATCTTGAAATAATTCAGTACACCAAAACCAAATATTATTTTATATTTTCATCTAGAATGGGTCATTCTGGATGGAAAGCCATTCTTGATGGCCTTGTAATTTTTATTTTCATAAAACAGTAAAAACTAAATTCAACATTGTAAAGTGCATCATTTATTCGTTTATCATTTATTGCACGATTGCGTAACAACTCCATACATTTGTAACATTCATTAGTTAAATTACGTAATTATGAATAATAAAACTGAGTACCTTTATGGAGGCATACTTAGGTACTTTTTTTATAACGTTTGCTGTTAATTGCATTTCTATAATTAACGTATATAATGAATTAAAATATCAACTTTATAAGATTATACAAACGAAATCCTAAATGTACGTCATTTTTAGAAAGATTTCACGAAAAATGGTAAACGTAGGTAAAACAACATACGAACTTGCATAATTATATACGTATACGTATTTAAACAATGTAGTTACAAATATATTTTTCAATGGAAGATCAAATCTTAGTGGAATGAATTTCATGCTATAACTATCAGTTTGGCTCAGTGGATTGTTTGTTTTTAAAAATACGAGAACAATTAATAAGTATCTTACCACTGTAAACATACAAAATGGCAATGTGTACACAGTCCGTTCATAGTTCTCTCACATCTGAAAATAAAATTTCTTCAGTGAAAGAAATTTAATTCATAGGTATAATTATTGTGAACGCACTCTACGTCAATTTTTGAATCTACTATAGGGAATATGCATGAAAAAAATATCTTTATTTTCCCCTGATTTCATCGTATGATAAAACTAAAAAATAGTAGATTGTACAACAAGTGCATAAAACGCATCATTTTACCCGAGACGTATATATCCACCCGAGCCGCAGGCGAGGGTGGATAGTCAAGTCGAGGGTAAAATGGGTTTTATGTACGAGTTATACACTCTGCTTTTCACTTCGATTGTGAGGAAATTAAACAACAATAATGTAAAAATTTAAAAAAAATCTTGAATTTTATTGACAAATTATATATTTTTGGAATGTGCTCATCAAGACCTTTCATTTGATACCCATATTCAAAAATTGAAATAAAAAAATTTTTTTCTTAATTTTTCGTGACAAAATATATTTTTTGGAATGTCCTCATCAAGGCCTTTCATTTGATACCCATATTCATAAATTTAAAAAAAAACTCATTCTTTTTATAAAAAAATAATAATTTTGAGATGTGATCATCAAGGCCTTTTATTTGATACCCATATTCAAAAATTGAAAAAAAAAATTTTTATAAAAAAAATATAATTTTGGAATGTGCTCATCAAGGCCTTTCATTTGATACCCATATTCAAAAATTGAAAAAAAAACTAATTTTTTATAAAAAAAATATAATTTTGGAATGTGCTCATCAAGGCCTTTCATTTGATACCCATACTCAAGAATTGAAAAAAAAAATTATCAAGACCTTTCAATAAAATTGATACCCATTTTCGAAAATAAAAAAAGTATTACAACACAACAAAAAATGAAGAAACAGAATGAAATAACAAGGTAATTCCAAAGTTAATTCAACGAAGTTAAATTGCATGTGTGGCTGTTTACCTGACGACCTTTGTCTTAAAGTCTGAGACAGACGAAGATTTTACTTTATGCACTAGAGCATAAAAAGCGATTTTATGCAGCCTATACCCAACATAAAGACGAACTTTACGAGCATGAGAAGTGAAAAAATGATTTTTCTGTTCCATCATGTTTTTACAAGTGTCCCCAGCGATCAAGCTAAAATTTATCAAAATCTGTGACTTATGCATATTCCCTATTGTTCAAATTGAAACAACGCAAAGTTTCAATCGAAAACGTCATTAGTTCCAACATCCGTGGAGTGTCGCTCAAAAGTTATTTTCCACACAAAGCACCTACCTTTATTCATAATCCAATAGCGGGGTCGCGGTATCGACCCGGCGGGGAGGCGCTTCCTCCTAAGATGTTAATGATTTTGCATAATAATTGCACCGATGTATCCGCGTTTCCCCATTAAGGTTGCTTATTGATCATCGATTGCTCACCCAAGGGTTTCTTCTACTCGTGTTTCACGCGTTTTAAAACCAACATAAGACTTGAATCGTTTTTGCTTCGCCATATAAACAATTGAATCACTACTTACATCTCGTTCAATTAAAACACTAAGTTAGTAGGTTGTAAAAACACCTAGAAATAATAAATATCTAAAAAGTTAAATAACAAGTGTCATTGCAGTCGGGGGACCTCTTCGATTAAAAATTGTTCGGTCCCCCGACTGCAATGACACTTGTTATTTAACTTTTTAGTTTGTTTTTAGCAGGGCAGTCGTGTTTTTAATTTTTTATTTATTTATTTATTTTTATTTCACCCCTTTTTGTGACAAATTATATATTTTTGAAATGTGCCAAAAATTTGATGCCCATATTGTAATAATTGAAGAAAAAAATATTTTTTTCACATTAGAAAATGGCGTCATACAGTCGCCATACTAACTTTTTTCAAAAAAAAATATAGCCAGTGTCACTCGGAACGATGTAAGGATTCTAACAATACCCCATACATCCAAATCCGTTGAGCCATTTGGAAGTTATGGTGGAATAAAGAAACTCACATACCCACAAACATACATGAACCCTGAACACATATACACTCTTTTTGCTTTGGGCAGTCGTGTAAAAAAAAACGTAAACGTAACCTAGAAACCTACCTACCTTTCTGTAGATGAATACACCAGATGTATGAATCTTATTAAATAATAGGAAAGTATCACTTATGATAAGATATAATTTGTTCTTTTAGGAGTACTTCAAAGAGAGTTATCAACAAGGAAAACGCCAGAAAAAACATTTGACTTGAAGAAGTATATTTTACTAGCATTTGGTACAAAAACATATCGGTCCCGCGTTGACCCCTGACACCTAGCCGCTTTCTCAGATGGGCCCATCTTTGCCACACATCCCCCTACAAAAGGAATACTATGATTTATCTCGTTGGAGAAATATGAATCATTTTTTTTCTTAGAATAAAATAGCATAACGCTGTCTATTGTTTGAGCAGATAAATTAAATATTTTTTTATATAGGTTTAAAAGAGATAAATAAATTCCTTTTTTTTTTCTTCTTAAAAACTATATAGGTAGGTTATTTATTACATAAATATTTGACCAACTTATAATTATTAAAGAAATGTCTACTAAATACTATTATTTTTCTGAATTACTCTCAAAAAAATTAATAAGTTTTTATCTAGGTTAAATAGCGATAGATAAATTCCTCTTTTTTTTCTACTTAAAAACAATATAGGTAGGTTATACATAAATATTTGACCAACTTATAATAATTAAAGAAATGTCTACTAAATAATATTATATTTCTGAATTACTCTCAATCAATTTCCTCAATTTTAGTTTGAAGAAAATTCATTTTCAATATTTTCCCAAACCTATGAAAGGGTAATAACAAAAAGTTTTCATAATACTAAACAAGGTTCATCGACCTAGAAATGTAGGGTCATCAAGAGGCAATTTTTCTCACTCCTTCGTATTATTTCTCCGGACACAATTCCCAGGAGGGCCAACCGAAGGAAACAAAACAGGCTCAATCTATTGCAATAGAGAGGGCCGCGGGGACAGCGGGAGGGGGTGGCCACAGAGTGGTGGCCATCAATCTGCTATCCTCCTCGTGTCGATATTACGAGTGGCCCACATACTGTCCGTTTCTGTACGCAGATGTGTTCTACGGTTGGCTGAAATTGGAAAACTTAAGTCCCTGGCGTTGCATGTCAGTCAGCATTTTGTGATAGGTACTGTTTTATGGCCGATTTCAATAATCTATCTTTAAATAGGCCTACTACGGATCTGTTACTAGGAAACATGTTATTTCCTGTCATATAACAGAAATATCTAGGCAACAAATCTTTAAGAATTTTGAAAAAGATACCGTTTCCTCCTTTAGTCAATTTAATATGATTGGCTCACATATAGGGTTACCATCTGACCGGATAAATCCGGTCTTGACCGGATTTTAAGAGCTCAGACCGGACTCCGCCCGGATTTCATTCGAGACCGGATTTTTCAATTGTGCTTAGTTAAAAATCATTACACTTTCATTGATTGTAATGATTTTACCTAAACCATCATCGCAGCACAGCTCGGAGCGGACTAGGACTCGGACTAGGCTCTATGAATGCGTAGTTTCCTGAAATATACCCTTAATTTTCTTATAAGAAACCACACACTTCCCACTTGTGTAAAATTTTACAAAAAAAATGATAAAAATCCTGTTGTCAGCAGATAATAATATAAGATATGCCTAATGTAAATGGTCTTCATTTTTTTTATTTGAGTTTAAGACCGGATTTTTGTCAAAAAAACAGGATTTTCACCCTCTTACGACCGGATTTGCGAATTTCGGTCCTGGTAACCCTACTCACATATAGTACAGTAGAATATATCGGGTCATTTTGAACTTACCATCCAAATTTTAAGGATGTGTCCAGTCCATGAAACTAAACAACTTTCTCTAAGAAACATGTGTCAAATTTCGCCAAAAAATTTTGGTCATCCCATACTAAATTGATCCCGTGATTTATTTGATTTGCACGGAAAGTCGATTTTTAGGGTTCCGTACCCAAAGGGTAAAAACGGGACCCTATTACTAAGACTCCGCTGTCCGTCTGTCTGTTTGTCTGTCTGTCTGTCACCAGGCTGTATCTCATGAACCGTGATAGCTAAAAAGTTGAAATTTTGACAGATGCTGTATTTCTGTTGCCGCTATAACAAGAAATACTGAAGACAGAATAAAGTTAATATTTAAGGGGGGCTCCGATACAACAAACGTGATTTTTTGCCGTTTTTTGTTCGATATTAATAACGACAACAGGTAGACAGTTGAAATTTTCACAGATGATGTATTTTTGTTACCGCTACAACAAAAAATACTAAAAATAGAATAAATTTAATATTTTAGGGGGGCTCCCATACAACAAACGTAATTTTTTTGCCGTATTTTGGTACGGAACCCTTCGTGCGCGAGTCCGACTCGCACTTGACCGGTTTTTATTTTACATTTGACCATGTGTTCCTTAAAGAAAATTGTTCAGTTACATGGACTGAACACATTCTCAAAATTTGGATGGTGAATACAAAATGATCCTGTATAAAGCTAATAAATATTTAACTGTGTAGGTAGGTACTGTGTGTAGGTATTTATGAGATCCTTAGGCTGGCGTCGAGCGATCTTTCCTACTAATTTTCATTCGACATAGCCAAAATCCGATTAGCCAAATTTATAATCATTCGTTTGAAATCGTTCGTGTGACTTTAGGTCACTTGCAGCTACTGGTTAACGAGCGATTCAAAAACACGGATTTGGCTAGGTCGTATGAAAATGAGTAGCACGCCAGCCGAAGGATATCATAAATAGGGCTATTGTCCGTTTCTGTACGCAGATGTGTTCTACGGTTAGTTGAAAATGGAAAACACTTAGGTCAGGAATACTGATTCAATTTAATTTCTACAAAGCAAATTCATTCTAAAATAACATTTATTCTCAATTAGTGATGGAAGAATTACAGACAATTAAAAATATTATAATTTTTAAAACGACTATTTAATGTATGTAATAAATTAAAAAATGATAAATTAAAATATAACTTAACCTACTTCGGTGTAAAGTTAAGAAAATTATTTGTGATCTATTCAGACAGCACTTTACTTCGAAGTTATTATAAAGCTTCTTAATCGAAATCATAATTGCCATACCAGTGAATAGAATCCAACGTTCAAAGAAACAATTTCTTTGCCACAAAATAATTAATTAAACACAAAGAAGTTATCTCAGAGCGACACCTAGCGGCCACCACTCGCTTTTGTATACCTATCTTTTCATCGTCAAAACTCATTTCAATTAATTTTCGTAGAAATAAGTAAATGATGTGCCCTTTAAAAGCGAGATATCATTAACACTGCGGCTGCGATGGGGGGTTTTGTGCCGACAAGGATTCACCTTCTTTAGGTACTTAATGTGGATCAATAAAGTGTTTTTACCATTGAAAATTGTTATCAGATGCAAATCGCCTGAGACGTATTTTTGGCCATATCCCCGAGGATTTTGGGAAGATCGAGATAGGAATAGTACCAAAAGTTGAGGAATTTATCGAGACACGTGAGAACGTTTGAATTTTGAAAAAACTGCTGATACCTTTTTTTTTAATTTTGCAAAATTCGGGTATTTTGGGGGGTGTTTGTTTACTAAATTCATGGTAATAGTGTTAAAAGATGCAGAAGCAGACGAGCAGTGCATTGGTTGGAATTTTGAAAATCTGTTAATAATCTTTCGGCCGCGTCGAGGCAGTCAGCGGGCGCTTTTTACACGGACGAAGCCGAGTGTCACAATCATAAAAATAAATAGGTACTACATAGGTAACTTTAACGGATTTTGCATTTGATTTGATTTTTCGTAAATTTTTGTATTCATTTTCAATTCTCCGATTCTTGCGGAGAATGCAAAATCTGTGATTTTTTTTATGAACACTACCACAAAATATTTTCACATAGGTAAAAAAACTCTCAAGTACTCTCTCTATTTTGTGTCTTAACATAGTCAGTCAATTGCCACCTTGTTTCAGGCTAAAAATGATGTCTCAAGACATTAAACGAACCTCTAAATTATTCATCAAATTATCCATACTTAGCCTTACGTGCTTTTCACCTTTATTATGATACAAAAATTCAAAGATATACCCTCCCATTCCACTGCCTCCCACGGGAGAATCATTAGGAAAAAATCGTGTTGATGGATTTAATTACAAAAAATAATTATTCCAAAGAAAGTTGCCTGAATAAACTCGGACCGAGCGGGTTCTTCGATTCCCCCCTTAATCGGATTAATTTACTTTTAAAAAGCAGGGGGTGGTTTTTGTAATTAATGAAATGATAACATTACCCACCTCTCGGTCGGACGCCCGTGGAATGACTATGAATACTAACGATAACTTTGTTCCATTTCTGATCTAATTGGCCGATTCCTAATAAGATTAATATATTTTTAGAAAGAGGCAAAGTACGTCCTCTTTAATTTGACTTTATCATTGTAATACATAAACACAACAAATTATCTACTTAGTTTAAATAATAGGTCAGGAGCGATAGCTAGCAATTTGACATTAGACACCGTGTTAAGGTTATCGGGAAGTCCTTGAAAACAATATGAGTCTTGAAATAGAATAGTAATGCATTTTGATATAGTTTATCGACGTATGTATACTCAAAAGATAAACCTTAAGATGAACATTGCCTTTGTTTTTGCTGTCTATGTTTGATAATGATATAAGGTAGTTTCTCTCACATTCATGAAACAGCTATAATTTTTCATGTACGCAATTTTCTCGTAACGCTTTCCGCTACAAGAGTCATATTTGAACCGATATTTCTATCGTAAGTATAAAATATTGTTTCTAAGCAGAGACACTGACGACGCTACTCGAATTGAAACGAGCGCTAGTAACGGTCCCGATGAGAAGCGCTTTTTCCACTCGGTTACCGTCCGGTGATCTGTTCCGAACGCATCTCCACTGACGCAAATCATATTGCGAGGAAGGGTTCGGGATTAGGAACGCAACCGGAGCGGAATCGGCCAGTCATCGTCGCTGATTTTTGTGGCCGCGCGGGCCCCACCCACGCGAAATGGAAATTCTTTTACGTACCCGTTGAAGGTTAGCAATGAACCTTCTTTCTTTGAAAGTCACTTGGATATTTTATACCTATTCTCATCATTTCTTTAAACTGTTTCATGCACCTGAAAAACCGGCCAAGTTCGAGTCGGACTTGCGCACGAAGGGTTCCGTACCAAAAAACGGCAAAAAAAATCACGTTTGTTGTATGGGAGCCCCCTTTAAATATTTATTTTGTTCTGTTTTTAGTATTTGTTGTTATAGCGACAACAGAAATACATCATCTGTGAAAATTTCTACTGTCTAGCTATCTGTACAGCTTGTTGAATGTTGACAGAAAGACAGACGGACAGCGGAGTCTTAGTAATAGGGTCCCTTTTTTACCCTTTGGGTACCGAACCCTAAAAATTACTTAACACACTAATGTGCCAACTATGTTTAATCGATTAGCTGTTTCAAGTCTTTACGAAAAAAATTCCTTGAAAAAAAAATGTTGCATGTTCACAGTCCACGAAGTCTTTTACTAATCTTGAATCGTTCCAATTATAAGTAGGTAGCTTAGAGCATTTGTTAAATGCTCTAAGGTAGGTAGTTATTACCTAATGTAATCGTTTGTTTCTTATTATTAAGTCATGTAAAATATTTGATATCCCTTGCTTATCAAATATGACCAAAGAATATTCTTTCGACTTCGTTTAATCTCTAACCACAATTTATGATGTGACAAAGAAACAGTTTTAGTGTCCGAAAAAAAATTAAGGTGATTGATAGGATAATTAATTGAATCCAAGTAAATCAATCATACCTAATAATGAATCAACAACTTATGACCTAGCGCGTACAAAGTTTTTTAAACGACATCAATTTTACCCAAATATGCAACGTTTGGGATGAAGCAATTGACAACATTTCAAAATTTTTAGGTACATGTTTTTATGGATATAATGAAAAATTATCGTTTTTTAGGCAACACGTATTTTTTCTTTTCCATTTATTTTCATACATTACTGAGATATTAATTAATAAAAAACGGTTTATTCTAAAAGGACGTAAGTACAAGATATAGGTAAAATATAAGCGATGCCTTTGCCTTGCCTCCTAAAACGTCAATTAAAAAAAAAATTGTCCTTGATGTGAATTGTGATGTCCATAGAGATGTAGGCACGCTAATTTTTATATCGATAATAATGGTATTTTTGTTTCATGTTTCATAATAAATAAGAAACATAATAACAACTATAGTAACCCCAATAACAACTTTAGTAAATTATTGTAGTACCTTAAGGGGTATGAGTGTATGATGAGGCTGACATACCTAAAATAGGTAAAAGCCTCTAAATAAAAAAAGATTAAAAAAAAAGGGGGTATGAGTAAATTTCTAAGAAGAGGTGGGTCATTTTACTTTCAATATCGCTTTCTCAAAACAGTTTTAACTAGAAGCCCCCATCCAAAGACTGTCAAAAGTAATATCGAAGCGATGTTGTGATTGAGAAGTGCGCTATACGCGATGTATAGTTCTGTCCCTATAACAAAACAACATCACTTTGAGGTTGCTATAAGAGCTCAGAGTATGACCTCTGGTAACTGCCCCCCTACTCAAATGGCCAACATTCTATTCGTTTGAACCAGGGATTGAAATACCGTTAAAAAAAATAACGTTAAAAATACCATTAAAACATATTATCGGTAAATTTACTGGTAAAAATAACGTTAAAAATATTTTACCGGTAAAATTAACGTTAAATATAGCGTTAAATTTAGTACCGGTAAAATTATCGGTAAAAAAAATAACTTTATTAACTGAAATAACGTAAATTTTAAAATTAACGTTAAATTAACGTTATTTCAGTAAATAACGTTAAATTTAACCTTATTTATTGACATAACGTTAATGTTAAAATCAACGGTAATAAGAGTAAAAATTAACGTTAAGTATATTTAAAAATAACGTTAACATTTCCTGGTTTGAACGCTTACTATTAAAACTTTAAAATAAGCAGTAAACTATAAAATTACGTGCCGTAAGCTTGACAATTTCATACAATATGTATTGCGAAGTTTGTGATTTACATAAGGTTGCGACATGTGATTTCATCATCTATTGCTCATATTTAAGCTTTAAAAGTAAGCGTAGCGTTCAAACCAATAGAAAGTTGGCCATTTGAGTAGGGGGGCTGGTATCCCTAAGAACTTTCTCGAATGTCAATGCAGACAAAGACAAGGAAATAAAAGAACAGGTGAAATGACAGTGTTTATTATTTGAAGGCTTTTTTAACTCTTTTTAGTTGTCGCTGCAAACTAGTAATCATTGCTTCATGTCGACATCACGCAGGCTCATTACATTTTTGCGGTATGTTGAATATCGACTCCTAAAACAAAGAAATTGAGCTTGTAGTAGTATCTACATACAGAACATTAAGTTGAAACTGATTTGAGTTAAATTGAATTAAATAACTTGATTATCATTTATTTAAAAGAAAGATGTGCCAGGCTAGCCAAGCCATGTGATGGTTTTCTACTTTTTGTTCGCATCAAACATAAAGTACCTTAGAAAGTACGATAAATATATCGATAATATCGATATAGAAATGCACATCACTATGCGAAAAAACACACTTCAAAGACCTGTAATAAACAGATCTAATATTTGCAAAAATCGACAGAGAAGTGGACACAAACGACTATTTTCACAAATTATTAGTATATTATAATAGTTTCAGGCTATTTACATGACATAAAAAAATGAAAACAATATGAACTCACCGATTAAATGATAATATCTATTGATTATTTTCTTATGTTCCTGTGTGTGATTTCCAGCCCTCAATCACACAAAACATAATGTCACAGGTAACGCTTAAGTATCACAAACGATGCTACGACTTTCTTTTGATTTTCTTACAAGAATACTTTAAAAATATCTAAATTTTATTGAACATAGAAATACACTCGAAAGACATTTAGTCATTATTATGACATTAATGACAATTGATTTTTTCAGTGTTGCCAGATCAGATTTTCACACTACCCTATGCTTGGTCTCAATTTACCCTAGATCACAGAATAGATATAATATATAATATAAATAAATAATAATAAATAAGTACTACCGTACAGAAAGGACACTCTCCGCCCAACCTTACATGTACATGGAAGAATTGTTTGTTGATTTATAAAGAAAGAAATAGGTAGTGGAAAGAAATATTTTTCTTGTATTTAATTATACTAATCGGGTAATGGGTATGCTGTAATTTCAATTTCGGGATTTAAAATTACTCGAAAGGGGAATGTGTCGTCTCTTAGTGCCGGATATTTTTTACCCTAAATCTAGGGTAAATAACCCTAAGCTGGCACCACTGTTTTTTTTAAATAGAAGGCAAAGAGACTCAACTCAAACTCCCTATATGAACTAGATTTTAGATTTTTTTTAATTTACGTAAAAAATACTGATCTAAAAATTCTGAAAAAAATATATATGAGCTTAGAACACTAAAATCTCGAAATGGTTTTCTAATTTTAGTACTTTCTCAAAATGAAATGTTGTCAATTGCTACAACAAATTATCGCACTGAATAAAATCGTGGTGAGTGCAATAAAAGCTAATCCAGGTACAGTCAGCGTCAAATTTATATCAGCGTCTAGCTAGAGTAAGCACACAAGGTAAGGTGTTCAAAATATCTTACTACTTATTATTTCATATTTATATGCGCAGTCAGTGTTCAAAATTATCTTAGCAAACAAAGCTGTCTAAATTATCTGTACACAATGTAATAATGCATATTGCACAGATAACTTTGACTTTGTTTGCTAAGATAATTTTGAACACTGACTGCTCAAATATGAAACTATGAGTAGTAAGATATTGTGTGCTTACAGCAATGTGGTGATTCTAACTGCGTAGATCAAATAGATTTTTTGTTTTTCAGATATTTTTGACTACTCTAGACGCTCATATCAATTTGACGCTGACTGTACTACCAATAACTACCACAATAACCCCAGAACGATTCTTATTTGAAAACTGATCGTTTTCACAGAGCGCTTGGCGTTATTTTTCTCGCAAGTGCTGGCTCATGTCTGGATCATTCTTTACCGCACTGTCCGTGTGTGCATGTGTGAAGCTAGGGAGGACACGGTGACTCGACAATTATATAATAAAAACGATTTTCTTTTGTTTTAAATACAGACAACTTGGAAATACTATCAAATAATGGTACTTATTCTTATGTTGACGATACACAGTTAGATAACAGAAAGGTAATGTATACAAAAAAAACAAAGAAGTCGTCAAGGTAGTTCAAAAATTAAAGGGCAACTTCAGTCATCACTTGAACTTCATGTCGTGGGCAGGTTATGGCATTTAATTATGCAGCACAAAGCGTCTGAACACTAGTTGCTTATTAGCAACCATAATTTGTATACTCATAGATGTTTACAAAAAATAAGATAAGTTATTTCTGTAGTACTGCCTTCTTTGCATTTTTTACACTGTTTGACTACACATGTCGATATTTCTAATAAACTCTCTCTTTCTTTCTTTTTTTTTACAATACAAACTGCAATTTATTATTGCAAAGAACACTAACGTCACTAACAGCGTATGCTGTGCGGGTTATAATCTTTTAGCCCCGTGGTGCCACTTTTTAAGCAATATTTGTTTGCAATTACACTTCCATAGATTTTAGTTAGCAGAATCTAGACATATTAGACATTTATTTTTTAATTTATAAGTAGAGATCGGATAATCGGATGCATATTTACCTAAAGTTCAGATGTTGGGTATTACGGAAAGCACTTTTTTTATCGAAAAAATCCAAGGATTTTGATATATCCAGAGATTTAAAAAATCCAAGGATTCCGAGATCAACTAATTTTAGTGTATACTCCCCTGAGATAATAAATAAACTCAATATGACAGAATTTCCAGTTGGCCTGTTACAAACATAATAAATTGCTTTTCCCTACTTTTCTTTTATTTTTGAAGAAGCAAACACAATCTTTTTATGTTGTAACAAGGCCTATTTAACCTCATGAGAATATACACATTTTAAGAATTTTAAATATTTTAAGTAGCCGCTTCCATAATATGTTAGCAAACAATGACTATTAGTAAAATTGCAACCGACTATCCGATCTCTATTTATAAGGCAGTAAATGTTTCAGCGACTAAGTATACAGGCAGCTGCCCATTGTACTCTTACAAAAAGTAATTAATAACATATCCAAGATGTCACGTGCAGAACTGCTGAGTTACGTAATGAGATTCAACTATAACAATGACCTACAAACAAAGAAACCTTACTACCATTCTTTGGTTCTAGCAAATGTTTAGGAAAAATGTTTCGCTAAAGTATAACTGTAAACTCTGATATTATGGTTGTTGCTATAACAATTCTCTAGGACTTTCTTTCATTAGGTATTGGTTATACTTTACTTGGTTAGACTTTGTTTAATTAGTTATAAGGACTTAAAGGATATTTTTAGAACGTCATAGAAACAAAAATAATAGTTATATGTTGATCGTTGTGATCTTAATTAGCATCAATCAAAATCACAAAAGTTTGAGTTTAATAGAATGTGAGAAATAATCATCAATTTTGAAGATAAATAAAATTGAAAAGTTCTGTAAAACCCATAAACACGGCAGTTACGAAGCTTCTACGATAAGTTGACCTAGTCCAAAATAAAAACCGGTCAAGAGCGAGTCGGACTCGCGCAACGAGGGTTCCGTACCATCATAATAAATACACTGTAGAGTAGAATAATAAAATGATTATTGCAGTTTTAGGTCAGCGCCATCTCTTGACCGATAGTGGAACTAATGTTAACTTTTATAGAAATTTGATCATTTCTAAAAAAAGTGTGCTATATTGAGACATCGTTTTATTTTTCCTGTAATTTTTATATAAACTGCTATCAAATAGAATTATTTCAGATTTTTCTCATTGCAAACTTCGGAGATAAGGGATTTTTTTTTTACATTTTTCATCATAAGTCAAAAACTATGTGGCCTAAAAAAAAGAAAAAATGTTTGAAAACGTACAAACGGCGCTCTTTCATATAATACCCCACATGCCCTAGTAGCCCCATTTCAAATTTTTATGACCCCTTTTCAGTCCCTGTTGTAAAAAAAGATATTTATTTTTTATTTCTTTCTTATTTGCAAAATAGTTGGGCAAATGTCATCTTAAACTGTACCAAATTTGAAGTTGATATCATTAGTAGTTTTCGAGATATCCAGCTGTGACCGACAGACAGACAGACTGAGTCACACCATAAGGGTTCCTTTTTTACCATTTTGGTACGGAACCCTAAAAACATACAAGAGCGAGTTTGACTCGTGTTAAAAAAGTTCATGTGCTATTTCGTACGTTTTTATAACGTGTTCGACAATTTTATATTTCGAACTTTCTGCTTGCGCTGTAAAATCTTAGTTCCTGCTGAATTTTATGTTTTTCATTTCATTCTACGTCAATGGGAAATACCCCTTAGGGTGCTTTTTTGCACAATGGGTTACTTACATGCTTATTTCGTCTCCAAATACCCCATTTAAAAAAAATCAAAATTAAAAAATAATGTATTCAGTCTAGGCTGTTACAAGCACTTGTGAATGTCATAGAAGCTACGCCATCGGTTCGCAAACCCTAAGCGGGAGACCTTGTAACGAGAAGAACCGGCAAGAAACTCGTAAAGGGCTGCTTTTTTCTCTGTATATTTCATACAGAGTCGTCAACATTGAAAAATGAGCTTCACATTTAAAGTGAGGTCATTTTCCATCACAATAATTAACAAAAGTTTACACACAATGGGTAGGTAGATTAAAATAAATATCTACTACGTTCAGATAGGTAATTGTGAGAGTAAATAACTTTCAACTAGTTGAGAAATCACTCTGTCTGTTACTCGAACCAAAAAACACTTGATACAAGACATAAAAAATAAAAACGCAATTCTTACAATTCAATATGCGTTAAGATAGGTACTCAGCTCAGAAGCAGACCAATTCCCACTGGCAGCACCCGTTCACGAGCATGACGCATGGACCAGCCATCGCTTCGCTCAACCATATTTTAGGGAACGTAACAACCCGCCCCACACGACACCACCGCAGCAATGATTAAAGAGAGCATGACTTACTTAGGCTACTCATCCTAAAGCCCGCCGGTAACGATCATTCGCGATTGTCAATTTTTACGTCATTGACGCTCATTGATGCGAAAATTGATCATTTACGCGTGCGATTGAAGCGATTGTCAATTGCTCCAACAATGGCATTGACGAAAAAATTGACAATCGCAATTGATCGTTACCGGCGGGCTTAAGGCACTGAAATGAAAACTAATAATCCAAAAGCTTTTCATAGGCCTTTACTTACAAAACTATAGACGAAAATATACGAAAAAATATTACGAAAGCCAAATCATCATTTTGGTCATTAGCAATAAAAAAAAGTGAGAAATCAAAACAAGGATTAGTTATTAATTCTATGTTTTGAGTAAGAAGTGCCATACAGATTGATAAAATTAAACAGGAAAAAAAAATATATGCGACGCCCTTAGTACAAGCAGACAGAAGCAGGACCCATTCCCACTGGCAGCACATTTGAAGACGAAATAAGCACGTAAGTATCTTTTCGTTGGATTTAATTCTTTTAGTTATAAGCCTTATATTTTCAAAGCTCTTAGAGGCTTCAGAACTTAGTGTTTGTTATAAACTTCAACCTGATACCTCCATTGGTGTGATCCTATTCCGATTTTCCATTTGATGTACGAAACCCTAAATAATGAAATATAAATAATCATGAAAAACTGAATAAAAGGTTCGCCTTTTAATCAGTTTTTTTCATAATTTCCACACAAGCATTCGCGTTTTAGTAGAATAGGAAAAAACGTTATGATGATATTATTTAGTATTCAAAACAAAGTTGAAGGTTGTTTGTTACAATGTTACAAATAAGTAAATCAAGGATAGATGATATAAATCAAACATAATGTATGCCAGTAGTTTTGTTATGAGTAATGATACTGACTAGTTTTATGATAATTGACCCACAATTGGATAACAAAATGCTACTTTTGACATTTGCAATGCAACATTATTGCAGCAATTATGTTGCATTGCACAGAATAATTAAGCATTATAAAATTATATGGGCAACATTTCTGGGTAAAAGTGGTAAGGTAAATAAAGTACTTGATACAAATAAGGCCTACTTAATTTGAAATGCTTAAAATTCAATCAATATTAAAGATTACTAATAAAACCATAGCTAATTAGCTGCTTTCATTCTTTAGTTTTAGGAATCTAAGAAAAAATTAAACACTTTCTCGCTTAATCTAAGAAAAATAATGGAATTGTGAAGACATAGATTTTGAGCTTATTAAATCGGCTACATTTATTAAGGCTTAAGGGCGCTGTACACATTGGCCCAACGCGTTGGCCCAGCGCGTTGGGCCAACGTGTAAAGACCTACTTGGCGGTATGTTGGGAGTTGGCGCGAGCGTTGGCCGGCGAACCGAGTATTGTCGGTTTTTCGTGCACACATCAAAGGATCTTGGCGCGCGCGTTGGCGCAGCGTTCACACGTTGGCGCCTTTTTAACCGACTTCAAAAAAGGAGAAGTGTCTTAATTCATCAGAATCTTTGTTTTTATGTATGTTACTCGAAGACGGCTGGATCGATTTGAAAAATTCATTTTTTGGTTGAAAGCGTATACTTCCAAGTTGGTCCCATTGTTATAAGGTCAGTGTCTGATGATGGGATATTAGAGATATCAAGGGAACTCTTCAAATATTATAGGGGCACCTATAGCGATTTTGGTATTTTCTTCAGTAGCTTGTGCATTTGCATGGAAAATACCATTTTGGTGAATCCGATGATCATCTATGGTCTTCATCATCAGTTTGATGATGAAGACCATAGATGGTCATCGGATTTATTCAATACTGCCTACGAGTTTCACTAGTGCGATACGATTAAGTAGGTACTTGAATTTGGTTGCTAGGCTTTTTATGTTCGTTATAACATAATACATATTAAGGTGAACTGGAGCTGATAGTAAGGAGAACTCCTCAACAACTAAAGCCCCTGCGTCCAAATTATTGCCTTCTATTATTTATTAAACGCACTTCTATAACAAACATAATATTCAATATAAAAACAAAATACGTTACTAAGCTAGATAAATAAAACATATTTAACGTCAAAGATGTTTAGTAAAGTTATAGAAGTGCGTTTAATAAATAAAGAAACCAAAATACCTCAGTATGTTGGAAGAAAAAAAATATATTCATGAAAAGTTTCAAAAATTCTATTAAGATTTCTGAGCTAGGCTGAACTAAATACATTATATTTTAAAAATGAAAATATTCTTTGAAAATTTGACCGATATATCGATATTTTTATAAATATCGATGTATCGATATATCGATATTTTTTTTCACTTTCGACATCCCTACACCAATGTGTAAACAGCGACATGCCCTGGCCGCGTTGGCCCAACGCGCGCGGCCAGTCGTTGGCCCAACGGTTGGCCCAACGCGCGCGGCCAGGCGTTGGCCCAATGTGTACTTCGGGCTTTATACAAATTCTGGCCATATTAGAATACCTTTTTATATCATTTCTTTTTCTTAAATAGGTTACATTTTCTTTTAAATTACTACAATTAAAGAATGAAAGAAGCGAATTAATCATGTTTTTGTTAATAATCTTTAATATTGATAGAATTATAAGCGTTTCAAATTTGGTAGACCTTATATTATCAAGTACCTTAATTGTCTTTAAAAATTATAATTAATTCATCTAAAGCCAATAGTACAAATCAAGGTCATGGATAGCAAATTAAAGAAGCTAAAAACAATTATTTAAAAAAAACATATACTAAAACAGCATAATTCTAAGCTAAAAATTAAAGAAGCTAAATACAATTACTAAAAAAGCATATACTAAGACAGCATAATTCTAAGCGAACATTTATCACAAATAATCACACGAAAATTATAACGCAGCACTGAATCGCCCACCTCTTTCGAAAAAAATAATAAAAAAAAATAAAAACCCGCCTGCATAAAAAGACAAGTCAACTGAAAAGATGGAAACAAGATTAAATATTAAAGGCAACATTATAACATGCAGTCGGCGGCATGCATAAAGAAAGTGACATTATGAATGATTTGAGTAATATGCCTCCGACTGCATGTTATAATGTTGCCTTTAATATTTAATCTTGTTTCCATCTTTTCAGTTGACTTGTTTTTTATGCAGGCGGGTTTTTATTATTTTTTTATTTACTTTTTTTTAATTATTATTTATTACAATCATGATATACCTTTTTGAAATTCTTATAATGAGCCCTTTAATTTGACACCCATATTGCAGTATTCTAAAAAAAAATTTTTTTTCCACTACGTATAATAACACCGTGCAGCCGCCATGTTGGTTTTTTATAACGCCACTTTCTTAAGAACACTTGGGCTAGCAAGACAAATCTAACGATATGTTAATCATGGAAATCCGTTCAGCCGTTTAAAAGATATGAGGTAATAAAGAATATTACATACAAACATACTTACAAGATACGCGCGAAAAACATAACCCTCTTGCAGTCGGGTAAAAATATAGCCAGTGTCACTCGGAATGATGTAAGGATTCTAACGATACCCCAAATATCTAAATCTGTTAAGCCATTTAAAAGTTATGGTGGAATAAAGAAACTCACATACTCACAAACATACATGAACCCTGAACACATATACACTCCTTTTTGGGCAGTCGTGTAAAAATCAACTCATCGTGGCAAACTTAGCTAGCAGTCATAATTTCATAAGTTGCTGCCCTTTGAATTGGCAAAAGCATCCCAGCATGATGATCACCCATAGTATGAAAATCTTTTAATATTGAATCAAGATTAAATCGAATAGTTTAACTATGTATAATAATTAAGTATGTAATAATTAAGTATGCAGGTATAATAATTAAGTATGTAATTTTTAGATAAACTTATTTTATCCGTAAAGGAATTTAGATTTTAAAGGGTGAAAAATGTGACAGTATGTTTCGAATTCAATGCAATCTCGAATGATATGCGAGCTGGTTGGCACAATAAGATATTCTGGATGTACAAGATTTCGATCTACATTGCATTGTATGCATTGCCGCATGATAGTGAACAATTTAGTTGTTCGAACATCTCTATTGACAATGACATCAATAATACCACAATTTAGTTAGTTGATTAAGCCAGCAATTACATTAGAGCCAAGCCTGAGCGTGAGTGAATGTAACACGAGTTGCGTTTGCTATAGTTACAGCGAAATACAATAGAACTAATCTCTGACGCAAAGGAGAGTTTGTTTTTTTTTACCGTTAATCATTGTTTTTTTTTAGCAAGAAATACAAAACAAAGACATGAACTCTAGTCTGTACAAAATGCTATTAGAAAACCGGCTAAGTGCGAGTTGGACTCGCGCACGAAGGGTTCCGTGCCAAAAAAGGCAAAAAGGTCACGTTTGTTGTATTTGAGCCCCCCTTAAATATTTATGTTATTCTGTTTTTAGTATTTATTGTTATAGCGGCAACAGAAATACATCATCTCTGAAAATTTCAACTGTCTACCTGTTGTCGTTATTAATATCGAGCAAAAAACGGCAAAAAATTACGTTTGTTGTATGGGAGCCCCCCTTAAATATTAAATTTATTCTATTTTTAGTATTTTTTGTTGTAGCGGTAACAAAAATACATCATCTGTGAAAATTTCAACTGTCTACCTGTTGTCGTTATTAATATCGAACAAAAAACGGCAAAAAAAACACGTTTGTTGTATGGGAGCCCCCCTTAGGCCGGCCACACACAGACGGAATAACGCAACGGAATTCCGTACGTACGTGATTCCGAACGCAGCAGCTGCATACAAAATCTATGGGCTGCCACACACAAGCGTGTTTTTTCCGTACGGAATCTTCATACATTGTCGAAATTACGTTCGGAATTCCGTTACGTGATTACGTCTGTGTGTGGCCGGCCTTAAATATTAACTTTATTCTGTCTTCAGTATTTCTTGTTATAGCGGCAACAGACATACAGCATCTGTCAAAATTTCAACTTTTTAGCTATCACGGTTCATGAGATACAGCCTGGTGACAGACAGACAGACAAACAGACAGACGGACAGTGGAGTCTTAGTAATAAGGTCCCGTTTTTACCCTTTGGGTACGGAAGCCTAAAAACCAAAAGAATGCCTAGGTATATTTTGGTTTTTCAGAAATTTTCTATATAAATATGAATTAATTAACATTCATAATGTCACGGAAAATCACAGTAATCACTGAAAATGTATATCAAATCAGTATTTACATAAACACGACCTTTTATCACATAACGGCCGATGATTGTAAGCATGAGATGCGTAGTGGCATAATGACAGGGTTATGTAACATCGGAACCCATTACATTCGTCACCAATCCTTATAATTTATTCGTAATTATAATAGTACAGTATAATAATTCAAGATCAGCCATTTCGTAACAGATAGGATAACAGTCGGTGGCACAGTCGCATTAGTACAGTTCAACAACAACACGACAACACAACAACAACACGACACGACAGTTCTTACAATAAATCTTGTTGTTTTTCCTATTTTTAACCGACTTCAAGGTCATCTATTCGTCGCATATACGGAAATACAAGACACTAGTTGGAAGAAAAGTACCCTGAGTACTGATGATGGAAAATTTTACTGAAATATTCCTTTATTTTTAAAAAGTAATAAAACTGCTTTCAAATTTTTTTTATAAATCGCTTGTCTCAGCTGGTAATCGAACGGGCTGAAATCCGAAAAAATAACATCCTGTAATTTTATGGATCGATCCAATCGATAGGGTCATTGATAAGGGTCAATTTCTTCTAAATAACATACTTTCTTAAATTAAAGGCAGACCCAAGAAAGTTAAAAAACCGGCCAAGTGCATGTCGGGCCACGAGCAGTAGGGTTCCGTAGTTATCTTATACCATAAGGGTTCCGTTTTTTGCCATTAGGCTACGGAACCCTAAAAATGGTAGGTCTATTCGATACCTTAATTTTTAAAAATAAATGAATCTTTCCTTTCAGTAAAATTTGGCATCATCAGTATTTAGTTAGGGTACTTTCCCTCCAACCACCGTCTTTTATAGTCCACAATATAATATGTTTTTATATGTATGTACAACGATTACTCGAAGACGGCTGAACCGATGATTCGGACGTCATTACCTGAGGGGGTCAAGTCTGCTAATGTTAACGTCATAATCGTGTTTAATTTGTGTTTGAATGGTAGATAATGCTTTTTGACACAGTTCTTGTTTATCATACACAATACCAAAACACAATATGTTTCGGTTTTGGGTTTAAGCAACATAATGTGTTTCGGTTTTGGGTTTAAGAAACAAGAACTGTGTCAAAAAGCAACACGATTCAAACACAATTGAAACACACGATTATGACGTTAACATTAGCAGACTTGAGCCTCCGGTTTGTTTGTTCCGATTTTGATTGAATTGTTGAATCGAAATCGTTTCGTAAGAAACGAAAATACTGTCGTTTTCGTAACCATTTTAAATGAACTTAGACGGACGGATGTTCAAACCATGGGCGTATCTACTACTTATCTAGATATATTTTCCAGGTTTTTTTCTGCCCCCCCCCCCCCCCCCCCTCCTCCTACGCCAATGGTTCAAATATAACTTTTTTGTTTGTAAGCCCATTTATAAGATTAATTTTAATTTGAAAGAAGATACTTTAAGAATGAAACCATATTAATTTAATTGGCATTGGACCTTAGGCACAGAATAGGGAACTTCTTAAAATCAAATAGAAACTGAATAGTGGTACTGGTAGGTTGCCCCTTGACGTTATATAATATTAATACAGATGGAAAGTACTGTTACCGCAAAAAAAGAAGGTACTCGTCTGTTGGTATTTAACTAACGCTAGATATCTCTACTATTTATCGTATTGAATGATGATTGACTAATCATCATTCATAATACATTTAAACAGTAATCATTGAATAATGTTTAAATGTATGTAGAAAATATATGCGGAAATCGTACTCGACAGCGTCTCACGATAATTAAATTGCGCATTGTAATTATCTTGAACATAAGTATAATGACGCTAGACAATATTTTAATGGTAATAATTCCGTTATAACTAAGTTGGAAAGAACATTATAGTTATTAAATATCAACAGAAAGCGTGCTTTGTTGTTATTATTTACCTAAATTATAATAACGGTAAGCCGAGTCAGAGAAAATCAGAGCATTTTGAAACACTGAAATGTCAAATTCCTGGACTTAACGTCCCTTCACGCTATACTTTGCAAACTGCAGGTACTTATTAATATTTGAGATTTTGTCAAAAATTTAGAACTTCTATCCTTTTTCTTGTTCTGTGTTCTATCTAGTAACAGGTTAGTTGTGTCTTTAAATATTAACTACCTTTTTCAAAGAATGTTGTTATTGATCAAGTCGATATATTTCAAGTAACTGAACTTTTTTGGGATGACTTAACAACCGTAACGGTTGTTAAGTCATCCCAAAAACTCGATACAAACTTTAACGTGTTTCGATTCGAGATTCTTAATTATCACTTTTAGCTAAGTGGACTGTAATCAATGGTGATATCGAAATGATAGTGCATTTCTATTAAAATAAGGGTCTTCGGCATGACACGATTAAAGATCGTCGACATTTTTAATGTTTCGCAGGATCACGACGAAATGATTCACCCAATACACAGTATAATTAGGTACCTGTCTCATCTACAGTACCTCGGTGATATGTCTCACCAGGACCAGGGTCCATGGCCTAACCTACTTCTGTACCTTATAAAGTTAGATGACTTTATTATATCATCGATAAGTTTGTACGTCTTTTAAGCAGTTCCATAAATTTTTATTCGAATTCCCTCTCATGTAGGGTCGTAAAAATATGATGCCTTGAGTCAGTTGAGACATTCTTTGCGTCATTACCATACCAAGTAGATGTATGTATGTATACATACATATTTAGGGATGGCCAACCTTTGGTCGAGAAAATATTTATACCTACCTGTTTTCGGTGATAATTTCCCATACAAAATTACTCTAACGAATGTTTTTACTCGCCTTATTATTTGATAGCTGTTCCAGCTAAGGGTAGTTAGGGTAGGTACCAACTTAGCTCAGGTAATTTCAATAAATTTTTATTAAAGTTAACTACACAACTTTAAAAACATAAATAAATCTTATCAATTGAACTAGTACTTAAAAAAGTATACATAAATATATTAAAAAAAGAGTTTTTTTAGGTACATACATAATTAAGAGAAGCGAATTCTCAGACAGATTTGTACAATTCGTTGCACTTAATCAACTTGGTTACGCATTTTTAATTCTCTTGGTATATTTTATAGATCCGATCGAGTAGATTTACTATAGTAAAGTACCTACCTCTGGCCAGCACTGACCTACTGCGTAGTAGTAATACCTCGACAGTTATTGCTTTGCCACCATTGTGTTACAAGTGTACCTATAGGTACTGCATTTTATTTCCTGTGTGCATAAAATCAGTTCTGAAAAATAATTTCCAACAAGAATCTTAAAGGATCATGATACAATATCATCATTATTAAATGCGGTGAGTTTTAACATTTTATTGTTTGACATAGGTCAAGTCACGTGTTTTTGTTTTTACGCTTATAACACACAAATATTTGTATATTGTTTTATTGTTGCAAAAAGTATCTTAAAAGTTACTCCTTTTTTTGTTAGCAGAAATGACCACTTCATTCGTTATTATTATTACAGGAATGACCACTTATTTTTTTCATTTAACATGTCATGTAGCATTTGTTTGCTGAGTGCTTAAGCATTTGTGCATAAAAGTTTTAAAACATTGGCGTCCATGGTTGTTAAATAAATTAAGACAAAATTCTTTAAAATTCTTCATACAAAACGGCAATTTCATACTCAAACCCCTAATATTTTCTTACATTTTATTGAACCAACTTCAGTTCATATGGATTTAGTAACCCATAGGCTATATAATAAGTAAAATGATTTTACCATTCACTTTTTATCAGTAAAAATACATCATTTTTCATTCATAGCAGTTTAACAAAATATTTTCTTTTATATTTCCGGATTCCAGTCACGCAAAAATTGTCTTTATGGCTGATTCGCCTACGTCAAGAGCTCTAAGCACGCACTTGTTATCGAAGTGACCTTATGTAAAGCCATAAACTCTTGATAGTGAAAATGTACTCTATGGCTAAAATTATGTGTGAAGTACCTGCAGACACTGTAGAGTTTACAAACATACATACATACATACATATACTCACGCCTGTTTCCCATGGGGGTAGGCAGAGACTATGGATCGCCACCTGCTACGATCTTTGCACATTTCTTTCGCTTCATTCATATCCATCAGTCTTTTCATACATGCCCTGCGGTTTTTGTCACAGCCTTTTTTTAAACAATTCAATAAAGCCCTTTTGGAATGACTAATGAATAAAATAACAAAATAGTAATAAAAAACGTAAACATATATTAAACTTTTAGATTGGCTTGTATGCCTCTTGGTTTTATATATTGCATATTATTTGTTTTATGACCCTTCAAAGTTGGGTGGACAAGTCCATTTAAAAAGTATACAATTTATTTAAATAAATGATACCTTTAATTTGCCCGTAAATGTATAGCAAATTTGTCTAAGAAACCATTTTGATAAATAAAAACAATATTTAATATAGCTGTCGAACAAATTTCCTACGCGTTGCATACGTAAACTACTCAGGCGTGACGTCATAATTGAGTAGCCGTTAGTATGAATCGTTTTTGGGTGAGTCCATTTGTGTGCATTTGTTGCAACTGTGATATCTCGGGCAGTTTTCATGCTAGCGAAATAATTCTTTTACCAATGTTTCCTTTTTTTGAGAGGTAATTTATGTAACATAAAATAAAAAAATCATTATCCCAATTACCTATTAAATACTAGCAATATTTATTTTGACAAAATAACAGTTTAAAGCAAATAAATTATGTTAATTGTTATATGATTAGAACTTCAGTTATTACAAAGCGATCAACTAGGCATGACAAATAATCTGGGGGTATAGTAGTGCCCCCGCCAAGACTATCAGGCGAAGCGCAAAGGCACTACCTACCTTTTCTCGAAGCGCTTCGTCGTTTTTTTGAATCCTCATAACTTGGGTTTGTAGATACCAGATAAACTAAATTATTGGGATATGATGTCAATGATATCTAAAAAAAACCCCTAGTTCGTCACTGACTCACTGATGACCATCAAAATTGTTAAGGTACTTCCTGGAGTCCTAGAAAGCTGCAATTTGTTATGTAAGATAGTCCATGTCCATCAGACATTTTAATGTCCATCCATGGGGCACAGGCGCAGGCCTTCCTTATGGGTTGATAAGGAGGATGGGCCATAAGCCACCACGCGGGCCCAATGCGGATTAGTGGGTTTTAACGACTGCAAATGCAGCCGGGATCAACGGCTTAACATGCCTTCCGAAGCACGGAGGAGCTCGAGATAATAAATTTTTGGTCACCCATCCCATGACCGACCCTTGCGAAAGTATCGCTGGACCAGGCGCTAAACCACTGCGCCATCGAGCTCCTCTACTATGTAAGATAGTAATTAGTACACAAACAATAAAAAACACGACTGCCCTGCCAAAACGAACTAAAAGGTTAAATAACAAGTGTCATTGCAGTCCAGGGACCTCTTTGATTAAAAACCGGCAAAGTGCGAGTCGGACTCGCGCACGAAGGGTTCCGTACCAAAAAACGGCAAAAAAAAATTCGTTTGTTGTATGGCAGCCCCCCTTAAATATTAATTTTATTCTGTTTTTAGTTGTTATAGCGGCAACAGAAATACATCATCTGTGAAAATTTCACCTGTCTACCTGTTGTTGTTATTAATATCGAGCAAAAAACAGCAAAAAAAATCACGCTTGTTTTATGGGAGCCCCTCTTAAATATTAATTTTATTCTGTTTTTAGTATTTGTTGTTATAGCAGCAACGAAATACATCATCTGTGAAAATTTCAACTTTCTAGCTATCACGGGTGACAGACAGACAGACAGACGGACAGCGGAGTCTTAGTAATAGGGTCCCGTTTTTACCCTTTGGGTACGGAACCCTAAAAATTGTTCCACAAAACGGTCCCCCGACTGCAATGACACTTGTTATTTAACCTTTTAGTTTGTTTTTGGCAGGGCAGTCGTGTTTTTAATATTTTTTATTTTATTTCACACATTTTAGTGACTTATTATATAGTTTTGAAATGTGCTCATTAAGGCCTTTCATTTAATGCCCATATTGTATTAATTGAAGAAAAAAAATTTTTTTTTAACATTTGAAAATGGCGTCGTACAGTCGCCATATTCACTTTTTTTCAAAAAAAAAAATAGCCAGTGTCACTCGAAATGATGTAAGAATTCTATCGATACCCCATACATCTAAATCTGTTGAGCCATTTGGAAGTTATGGTGGAATAAAGAAACTCACATACCCACAAACATAACATGAACCCTGAACACATATACACTCCTTTTTGGCAGTCGTGTAAAAATTCTAAACATGGAACTTTAATCCTCCAACCTCTTACGGAAAATCCTAAGGGAACCTATGACGGGGATAAAAAGTATCCCATCTTTTAACCCCGGCTGCATATAAGCAAAATCTAACTCTCGAGTTTTTATGGTGATCTCTGATTGGTCAAAAAACTCAGTAGTTAGGTTTTGCTTGCAAACTCTAACTCCCCAGTTTCGCGCTAGTTCTATAGTGATCTCTGATTGGTCAAAAAACTCAGTAGTTAGGTTTTACCCGCAAACTCTAACTACTGAGTTCGCATCAACCAATGAGCGCCCTTCAAAATTCAGTTATCAATTGTCTTTGAACACGACTGTGGAAAAATATTTTATTTAAAAAAAATTACTTCTAATCTTTCTAGTATACCCAGATCTGAACGCAAAAGTTTTATTTCTGCTAAACTAAATATTCTTTACCTATGAAATTGACGTTTTGTATGGAGAATTTTTAACAAGTTGCATTTTCCATTTTAACATTTTTCACAATTGGACGCTGTATAGATATTTTTACGAAAATGGATGCTAAATTTATTTATTTATTGTTACAAATAAACGTCAAAAAATATGAAAATAATATCTATAGGACCACACGACAACTATTCCGAATCCAATGCAAAAAAGTTTTCCAAATCGGTTCATAAAAAAGACGAAGTTCTACTTACGGTAATAAGCAGAAACGTCATAAAAGTGGAGTAATATCAAATAACAATTCTTAATTGTGGCTTGTGGGTAGGTAAAAACGTATTTTTTTTATATTTGTTACCGTAAAACTCCGTAATTTATGAACTTTATATCCAAAATACTTACCTACCCAATACAAAATGAATGACAACTACATTTTTTCAGACAAAACTGTAAATCGCATTAATTTTTATTTAGTTTGCTATTTGTATTGGATTTTTATTTAATAGAACCCTCGACAAAGACCTATTGTCATAATTCGAATAACATCGCAAGAGTTAATTATGTTAAAATTTCAAATTATTGTGGTATATATTTGTAAGGGAAGTTTATTGCTCGCCGACCTCTTAAATAAAAAAAATTTTTGAAGTTAGGTTTTTGGTGAAACACTAACAACCTCGCAGGATTAGATAACTAACATCATAAACAACAACATAGGTTTATTCTCATATTAAGTGCCCATTCTCTTTTAACGTTTAGTTAGGTGCAATCCCACACTTGAGGGATCATCCGATTAAGTATTATTCAAATACCTATACTTAAGTACCTATTGTGTATATACTGAACTTAGTCAGTTTATCCTTAGTAGGGATCTACTGGTCACCTACGTTACCTGCGTAAAAAGTTTTTGACATCAATAGTACGAACTTACCTAAGTACCTACGTCTTTTAAACTTAGGTGCCTAAGTAGGTTTAATCAATAGAATAGAGTTGGGTGAGATCAGTTTTACAAAAACTGTGGTGAAGACAGGCGCGGTCCGAGGGGGGGGGGGCACAGGGGACATGCCCCCCCCCCCCCCCCCAAAATCGTACATGTCACATAGAAAAAGCATCAAAAAATTTACAAAAAAGCAATTATTATTATTAGTGACCCCCTCCAAAATTTCAGGCTGCGACCGCGCCTGGGTGAAGATTGTTTACCATATAGGACAAGAAAGAATAAATGGACTTTAAGTACTTATTTGCACACGATTCGTTGCGACGCTGCACTGGTTTTCTCAACAATCCATTTTGTCAAAGTGAGGGTTCCATATTATTGTACCCACACACCACAGTCCTCCGAACTATTTAGTTTAGCAGAAAAAGGAACTTTTGCGGTCAGATCTGGGTTTACTGGATTATATTCGCAAAAACTTAGAAGATTAGAAGTCATTTTTAAAACATAAAATACGCTACCACAATCGTGTTCAAAAACAGTTGACAACTGAATTTTGAAGCGCGCTCATCGGTGGATGCGAACTCAGTAGTTAAGAGTTTGCGGGCAAAACCTAACTACTTACTGAGTTTTCTGACCAATCAGAGATCACTATCGAACTAGCGCGAAACTGGGGAGTTAGAGTTTGCGCGCAAAACCTAACTACTAAGTTTCTTGACCAATCAGAGATCACCATCAAAACTCGAGAGTTCAATTTTGCTTATATTCACCCCGGCTATATCTGTGTGCTATTCCAAATCTGTTCAGCCGTTTTTACGTGATTGAGAAACAAACATTAAACTTTCACATTTATAATATTAGTAGTTCCCTTTCCCCTTCCTAAAGATTACAGGAAAAATAAAACGATGTCTCAATATACCACAATTTTTAGAAATTCAAACAACAAACAAAAAATATATCAGTTCCACTACCGGTCAACAGATGGCGCTGACCTAAGAAAATTACATTAGTTCCAATATTGGTCAAGAGATGGCGCTGACCTAAAACTGCAAAAATAATTTTATATTTTACTCTGTAGTGCTACTATTTATTATGATGGTACGGAACAACCTCGGTGCGCGAGTCCGACTCGCTCTTGACCGGTTTTTTGAAAAAAGAAAGCGTTGAAGCGTCTCGTATCCAGCTGGTAGCAGGGAATGATAACGTTATTTCAGTAAATAACGTTAATTTTAACGTTATTTCTTACTTTTTGTTACCGTTATTTTAAAATTAATGTTATTCCAATTAATAACGTAAATTTTTTACCGATTATTTTACCGGTACTAAAGTTTAACGTTATATAATTAACGGTAATTTTACCGGTACAATATTTTTAACGTTATTTTTACCGGTACCTAAATTTAACAATAAAATGTTTTAAAGGTATTTTTAACGTTAGTTTTTTTGTATAGATATTTTTTTAACGGTATTTCAATCCCTGGCTGGCAGCGAGTTCTAGAAACGGACGGCATGTACGGAAAAACCAGCATGAAAAATTTTATGAATGCGTGTCTGATAAAATAAAAGTTAATGTAAAAGAGAAAGTACAATGCGATTAAATTGACAATAGACAGTGAACCGCTGCATCTTCACTCGAGAATGTATGCCATTACATTGAATGGTAAAGAGAAAATTTTACGGATTAAAATATACGTCGTTTTATGCCGCAAGCGCTGTGAAGTTTGTCACTTCTGTTGTGCATTGTTAAATACACCACTGTCTTAATTTTAAGTGGAACATAAGGGCAATTATTCAATAATGTTAATAAACCATGCCTTATGTAAAATAGTTGAAGGCTGGTATCTAAATAACATAATATTTATCCAAGTATTGTATCATCATCCATTAAATACCAAAAGTAATGATAGACAAGTTACGACATTAATATTAATCAATAGGTATTAATATATAATATACCTATAAATTAATACAAATGTCTTATCGTCGTCCTATAGGTAGATAGGTACCTACGTCTAATCTACTCGGAAATAAACATGCACGATTCTTCTAATAAAATCAAATGATTCATGTTCTGGTGAAGTCAACTAGGCAGTCTCAGATACTAGAATATCTTTAGTATTATTTGTGTTTATTTGTATAATGTTGGAAAACTGTTATCATACTATGCAGGAGTTTTTCGAGTTTTATGTTATGTATGTTTTATTTATTATATTAGAATACATAAAAATATTAAAATTAATTAAGCGAGTAATTGTAGTGCCCTAAGGGGTTTATGATGATACTTTCTAATATTTACCACCATGTAAAACTCATGAGACAATAAACATATTTGTATTTGTATGTTCGTCAAAGTTAACTTTGATCTATAAATCGATAGTGAGTAGAAATAATTTATTTTTTGTGTGACGCCTACAAGTTAGTTACCACTAACAAAACATAATTAATATGACTGTAGAATGAAAAAATACTAGTTTTCTGCTCATTAAATGAAAATAGGGTCATAATTGTGTAAAAATATTATACGTAAGTAACACCTTGGTGATATCACAGTTTAAAGAATTTGTTAAACTGTGGTGATATGTAACGTCAACTCACGACCAGATATTTGTGTACTTAAATAATTAATAACTGTAATCAGTTATTAATTATTTAAGTAAACAGACTAATGTCTATTATTTCTATAAGCAGGGTAAGTGCACCAGTGAATGAACAAGGGTTAATTCACTGGTGCACTTACCAAGGCGATTTGAAACTTTAAAAACTATAACCACCTTTGGATGGATTTGCCTATAATAATGACACTACATTACATACTACTTAAAATTCATTAATGTTCAAATAATATCTACAATGTGTCGAAAATACTTATAGTTATTTGGATTTTAATTTTATACAAAATATCATAAATCGCCAGTGAATAAATGTTTGAAATCCAATTAATTAACTGTCAGTTTCTTATGGTGGATGTAAACATAAATCATTAATTTAAAGCTGTACCTACACGATATTCAAATGCCGCAACGAACAGTATCGAATCTGCAAAATTTAGATTTTCATATTATTGCATCAATGGATAGAGCAAATATGATACTATTAGGAAAATATTGTTTTATTTAAGGCTGCGCAGTCTGCACACTAGCGCCGCCATTAGAAAAAAATCATAGATCCTAAATAAAGGCAAATTTGTAAATTATCTCTCTGGAGTGCACCCCGAACAAGCTTTGTGGTACTTTTTATCACTTAAGCAATATTTTCTAGCCTATCGTTTAGTTTAATGGACTTTTATTGTTAAAGTGGCCACTTTTCGCAATAAAAGTCCATATAACAAAACGACAGGCTAGAAAATATTGTTTAAGGCATAAAAAGTACCGCAAAGCTTGTTCGCAGTGCACTCCAGAGAGATAATTCATAATTTCTTTTTTATTTAAACACTATGATTTTATTTCCAATGGCGGCGCTAGTGTGCAGACTGCACACTCTTAAATATGTATTATTTGGTGAGATTTTGAGTTAAACAATATCGAAACTTTATGCCGCACGATACCCAAGTTATCCAACTCACTGCTGGGCCTTTCTCATGGCTTATCTATTTTCCTTTCTGGAATCTACCCGATCCTCCTGGGGCCCTGCACCCTTATTTAATGTCTCTACTGTTCCATGACTTGAAGTGTCAGGTCGAAGAGTTTATTTAACTTAGGAAGATAGCTGATCTTAGAGAACTTGGACCTAGGTTAGGTATCCACCACCATGTTGTTTTATCCTTTACATCCAGGGATTGAAATACCGTTAAAAAAATAACGTTAAAAATACTGTTAAAACATTTTATCGGTAAATTTACCGGTAAAAATAACGTTAAAAATATTTTACCGGTAAAATTAACGTTAAATATAGCGTTAAATTTAGTACCGGTAAAATTAACGGTAAAAAATTAACGTTATTAATTGGAATAACGTTAATTTTAAAATAACGGTAAAAAAGGAAGAAATAACGTTAAAATTAACGTTATTTCAGTAAATAACGTTAAATTTAACGTTATTTCTCAAATTAACGTTATTTATTGACATAACGTTAGTGTTAAAATTAACGGTAAAAAAGTAAGAAATAACGTTATATTCAAAAATAACGTTAACATTCCCTGTTAACATCAGCTATGTTGTTATAATGGCGGGATGGCATAAAATGTATCCCGCTTGGTAGCGCTGCTGTAGATAGAGACCTGTTGTACTATGGGCAACAGCGTCGCTTAACCAGTTTGCAACAAAATTCGTGTGCGCGCGTATCGCCCATGCACGAACTAAACGTATGTAGTGACGGGGCGCGGCGTGCAAGCGATTTTAACCTTAGCAGTGGTTAAGCGACGCTGTTGCCCATGGTACGTGTGCAAATGTTTCTTGGTTATTTTTTAATTATATCTAGAAATGGCTGATAATAATTATTATTATTATATAATTATCAGTAAATGAACTAGGTATTTTACTATATATCAATCATAAAATAAAAATATACAGGGTGTCCCAAAACTTTGCCACATGGAGGGATAAATACCTTAAATATTGAAGATAGGAAATTTTACTTAAAGAAGACTTCGTTTTATTAAAAAAAATGTGACCCTAAAAATAATAAGTTTTTTAAAATATCGCATTCATTTCTATACAAATTAATACAATACGTAATAATTAAAATTTAAATGTTAAATTTCATGGTCTTCCTTTTGTTTAAGTTGCTGTGTTACTTAACAAAAAATAATTCTAATGAGTAACCCTTTCGAACGGTATCTTAAATTTTTTTTTTCTAATTTGGTGGGTTCGATTCCTGGTTAAAGCAATTTAAAATTAAAATGATAGAAAAACCAAGTTAAAATAATTTAATGCAGATCCAATTATTTTAAAAATCAAAATGAAGTCTTCTTTTAGTAAAATTTCCTATCTTCAACATTCAAGGTACTTTTCCTCTGTGTGGTTTTGGGTCACCCTGTATATACAGGGTTATTTGTAAAACACTAACAACCTCGCAGGAGTAGATTAGTAACATCATATACAACAACATTTCAACTCTTCCAAAAACAGACAAAAAAACGATTTTTCATACAAAACTCGATCAGCTGTTCGGACATTTGTATGGGGAGTCGATTTTTTTTTGTCATTTCTCAAATTTACAACCCAATAATCGAACATCCTTATATTTTAATAAAAATAATGAAATTCTTTTCGACGAAACAATCATTTACATCTTAGAAACGAATTTTCTTTACAATGACTCATATATTAATCTAAAAAGCTAAAACACGTTGTCACACCTTAGTTCTTAATTGTGGTCTATATAAACAGGAACTACACAACGCGTCCACTATTTAGAAACTATGGAACTCACTTAGTTGTCTGTGCAGCCAGTTAACGTAACAAAGTGAAACCTTTCATAAAAAAATGCTTTCGTGAGTAAAAAACAAAAGTTTTCTTATTTTATAGAACACTTTTGTTCATTCAATGGAGGGTGTTAATTCACTAGTGCAATTACCCTTTATCATTAACGCAAGTGCATAACTTATTTGTGGTTATGTTCAGAAGCATAACAACTTTTTGAAAGTGTTAGAATGTATAGTTTAAACCCTCTACTAAAAATCATCTATTTTCTACTTTCATACGTTTTTCACTTGTATAAGCATGTACCAAGCAGCATAGCATAAACATAGCTGTCATTTAAGCAAATAAACGTAATAATTAAGCGCTTTCGAATCAAATTTATGCTAAAAAAGTAAATTCCAAAAACAGATGAAAATACGAGTAGGCATGTGCGTCATTGCTGTTCGATTAAGTCCAATATTTCTTCTAAAAGTCCGTTAATATTAATTGATATAAGTCGGAGAAAGAGCTGAATTAATAAAACATCTCGTACATACCCGAGACGTCACAGAAAGGCTCACATAAAAGTGGGAGCGAGCTTTCCCATTCTCAGATTGTTACCGTGGCTCGAGCGATACATAACTCTAACTTCCGAAGCACACGCTCTGAAATATTTATTCCTGAAACGTAAAGATCGGGTGGGGGTGGGGTGGGGGGTGGTTTATCCCGCGGTTTCCTTGCCGCCGTGTTTTACTTCGAGAATGGGAAGTCGCAGCCGCCGGGTCGATATCGGCAAAGATAAAGCGTTTTGACTGGATTTCAGAAGGTCTACACTCTGTGAAGAAAATGTAAATACTGACGAATGCCAACGATATTAAATGTTTTATCGTTGACGATTGCTTTTTGATTATCGACCTTTGTCGTAACGACACAAGCTAAGGCAGAGTTGGATGGAGATTGGACTTTACCCTTTTTTTCTCTCTCGTGATTTGTCACTTTTTCTTTTTAGTAATTAGGTACTACTTTATGTACGGTCAATAAATTAATTCTTTCCTTTTGATGTCAATGAAGACACAACGTTTCAAATTCGTTTTTGATTGCCTTTAAGATCGTTTGTTACTTTGGAATTTTTATCCTGTTTTCATTTAAATGATTTTGATTATTTCTGTTTTATTTACCGAGCGAGCACGAAGCGCGAGCGAAGCGTCTCCGTTTCAGCTTGGGCAAAAATGCTTTTGTATGTCCTTTCGGCTGTCTGGCTGTCCGGATGTCCGTCTCTCCTTCTGTTCTCCTCTACATGTTGCATTTCTCCAAAATGACAAACATATTTCAGTACAATTCGGTACAATTGCTTAAATAACATAGGATATCATCAAGTAAACGTACGAAAGATTTTAATACATGTACAATGCAAAGCAAGTGTTTTATTAAAAAAAAAACGGTTGCGTTGCACTGTTAATTTTTGATATAAATAGGCATTCACTTGTCAAACAAACGATTCGCAGATTAAAATGTCATTGAAGTGGTCTCATAATCTTTGGCAGAGCCCCGACCTCCAGTGGGGGGGCCCCCTCCCGTTCGATTGTCTGCGGAGGCTGCCCGTCGGTGCCATCTGATGTGCGGAGAGCACTCCAGATCTGCATAGATCGTTGCCTTCGTTTTTTCCCTATCGAAAAATCAATACTCACAGTTTCATAAAGTCGGGAGCGACACTCCTTAATTTTATTACAGGTTTATCTTCAAGTTAGGCGAATTTTTTTCCAGCTTTTTCAGAAACAATTTCAGCCGTACAAAAACAACTTTTGCCATCTATACGAGACATTCGAAGTAGGTCAACAATACGTAGGCTGAGGACTCGTACATAATGTGAAGAGCCTCATCCCAAAACCGTACCGGGCTTTCCGCCGCCGCCACCCTCAAAGGGAAAGAGGCTCAAACACCGAGCAATAAAGCCTTCGAATCCAACAAAACAAATACAACGAGCATTCCAATGCTAGATATCACTGGCCCCGCCCCCACAGTTGGCATTACGACTGTGAGCCCTCCGATTGGTCGCCGCGAAGCCTTCTCCATTTGGAATTGGTTATTTTTTTTCTACAATTGGAATTGGAACTGTCGGTTTGTTCTGTGCGGCAGGGACGCATGCGTCGGAGGCGCGCCACGTACACGTAGATACGTTTTCGGGGATCCGAATGTTTTATTGGACTACTCTCTTCATTCCTATTCGTATTTACCATTTGGTTGTAGATTTGAGGTTGCACTGCGCTCATTGCGCAGTCGTGGAATCGCTTGGAAATTCAATTTGATCGTTTTCTTTGTATTTCGAAATAGGTACCTACTTATAGTCAGTGGTGGAAATGGATACGTTGTTTGATTACTTCGTTGATTGTTTTGCGCTAGTAATATAATAAGTCTATGGTTTTGAAGAACCGATACCCACTTGAATGGAATGGATTTTTGTGATAATCTTTTGTTTTCACTTTAACTTTTTATTTAATCTACTTTTTATTTGCTTTTTATTTACTAACTTTATCCTTCCTCGCAGATGTAAACTATTCAGAATACTAAATAATGAGATAATGTGGGAGTCGGACTTTCAATAGTAAACTGTTTATATTGTATGCAATTGTTTTTCAGTATACCCTTTTTGATAGGATAACGGTTTGTTCCACCAATCAATACATTTTTAAGTTTTAGAAAAGCTACTAGTGGCGTGGGAATTTCATCAACACTGGATGCATTGTATGCAATAACGCGGCCGCAACCATATTGATATATCCCTGGTCCCCCCACTCGCCCAGTGACGCAAGGCATACAGCTCACAATGTGCCGATACCCGCAGCGACAACTGTAATAACATGTTGGCGTCTACAGCTGGTTCGGTCCGGAACAATTTCATTTGCGACTGGGCGAGGATAGCGTTGTAATTACAACAACAATCGATAGAGGCGCCACCGTCTGCCGCACGTTTAATCTCGCCAGAATCAAAGGACCGTCGCCTCACACCCACCTCAGTTCACTTCCTCTACCCATCGTGAGACATCCGCAACCCTGCAATGTATCACATCCATTACCTCCCTACCACTGAGGAAATACTCCACCTTTTCAATCACAGATGCAATGTATACCGCCTCTTTTGGGACAGTTGTTTAAAAATTGTTGCAGTGGTAAATAGTTTGTCTCCAAGCCTATATCAGTGGAGGTATGGCTAGATGTCCTCAGATAGTTGCATTTCCTGTTTACATAGTAACTACATCGTTTCATCATAATAATGGTATAGATGAATAAGGAATTCGTAAAAGTAATTAAGACACTTAATAGCATTTAAAATCTATTGCAAATCTTTGTTAGAATGTAGATTTTAATAGTTTATTTCAATACAACAAAATATATGTATGAAGTGTTTTCTCTAACAAACTAGCAAAAAAGGTAAAGTAAAAAAAATATAATTAAAGAACTTTACTCTGGATCATTTTCTTAGAAAACGTACTTACTAGAGAAAACACAGACTCTTTCGTTCTACGAACTGCAGGATAAAAACATACAAAGAATATTCTTAGGTATCATTATTATTTCAATACGTCACTAAGAATTATATATACTTAGGCTTAGAGCAAGAAAGTTTCCTAAAAGTTTCGAGTAGTCTAAGAGAAAATGTTTTTACCAAATAGGTACACGAGATATATTTAACCTAATCTAATACCTGAATATTGAAACCTATCTAGCTGTGCTCAAAATAGACCGGCATCTAAATTCTGTAGAATTAAAGCTGCATGGATGGGGAGTATCGATTGTCAATAATTTGTGTTCGCCGCTCGTTTAGACTTATAGCCCATTGTTATAACTAAAATTATTTCCATAGTCATGGAAGCTAAAACGTAGTGAATATTTTCTCTGTGTCAGTCAAATTATGTGACTTCAATAAATGCCTATTTAAAGAATAATTGACTGACGTTAGATAAAGTTAAGAAGTCAAATTTTAAAAGACTTTTTTGATGAGGTAATAACACATTTTTCATCGAAACACAAATAATCACGATAAAAATTTTATTAAATTTTTATACGAAACTAAAGCATAGTTTCGTATAAAATTTAATAAAATTGTAATATGATGAACCATGTTTAATTTCATGTTTATGCATAGGAAATTAAAAACTTTTATTAAATCTTAACTATAAAGAACGAGATAAAACACTTGAATATGTATCATTCTCATACCATGTGCATTTATAGTGTAAAATAGCTATAATGTAAAAGTGGAGCGGAGTTGAAACAACGCAACATATAACATATAAAGCGCGCGGCGCCACGGAGCGCTCTAGCACTCGAAATCCTGGAGGTGTAGAACGTAACTTGTACGTCAGGAGATGGTAAAAATATCCAGAATGTATACGAACCACCTATACAGGGTTATTTGTAAACGCAACAACCTCGCAGGAGTAGATTATTAACATCATATACAACAACACTTGTTCTACGACTTTTCTAAAAACTGACAAAAAAAATCGACTTTTCATACAAAACTCGATCAGCTGTTCGAACATTTTGTATGGAAAGTAGTTTTTTTTGTTCTTAGAAAAGTCGTAGGACAAATGTTGTTGTTTATGATGATGGTAATCTACTCCTGCGAGGTTGTTGGTGTTTTACAAATAACCCTGTATATCAATCGAATGTTTATACCGAGAGCTACCAGGGTGTTACCAGACCAATCGATCGATTGTCGATCGACGACATCGATCGACTGGTCTATCTATCGATCGACGCCTATATCCTAGCATATGACTATCGATAGACGTCGACTATTCCATTCTACCATCGATCGATGCCGTCGATCGACGATCGATCGATTGGTCTGGCAACACCAGTCACTGACCCCAAATCCATGGGGTATCGGAGATATACACTGACAAAGTATGTATGGACGTAAACCACTTAGCTTAAATATTATAATTGATTTTATCACTTGAAATTGTAAAAAGTAGTGTGATATGCTAGACTTTACCATATTTCATACATACTTTGTCGGCCTATATCTCCTATACCCCATAGATTTGGGGTCTGTAACTTAAATAGGATTGCTTCGCTCATTCTAAGCAATCTACTGCTATATAGCTTGTTCGTATTCATTCTGGGTTTTTAGTCCATGTATTATGGACCGTCTCTTTCAGTATAAAAGCTGTAACTTGTATGCATTTTAAAGATTTACATAATTTAAAAAATATCGATTGCAGTATTGCATTTTGTTAATATTGTATGATACTCTTTTCGTTTTAGTTATGATCAAAATTAATGCCTTTATTGTATTATTTATACACTATAAGAACTTACTGTGTATTGAGGAATGAACACGAATGGGACCACAAACAAAGAAAAACATCGAAGTTGAAAAAAGTTTCATAAACAAAACGAAAAAAAGCGAAAAACTTCAAAAAACCTGAAACAAAAACAACTTCAAAATTAAATACCTCTAAAAAGCGAGAAATAGTATTCAAATCATATGATGATAAAAAAAAGCGAGAAATACTATTTCTCGCTTTTTTAGAGGTATTTAATTTTAAAGCTGTTTTTGTTTCAGGTGTTTTGAAGTTTCTCGCTTTTTATAGGTATTTAATTTTGAAGCTGTTTTTGTTTCAGGTTTTTTGAAGGAGGTTTTCCTTTTTTGTTAAAAAAGTTTTTTATTTTCAACTTTTTTGTGGTAGGTATGTAAGCATGTAAATATTTTTTAACTGTATAGAATATTTTTAATGGTAAAATGCCGACAACTCAATTTCCAAATTTACGCTGTTTGTTTTTGAGGAGTTCCGTTGTGTCTTTGTAGTCCAAGTCTAGTCCGTCGTCCGTAGCAACGTTGCATCGCAGACCATGGTTTGGTTTGTTTTGGATTGTCATAAAACTACCAAAATCTAAATCACTTTACATGTACTATTCGAATATGAAGAGTTCCCTTGTGTATCTTCGAAGTTCAAGGTCCAATATCGATGAAATTAAAATGTGACTACTCTTGAAGTATATAAACCCTTTCAAACAAAAAAAGAATCATCTAAATCGAATAAACATAAACAAAGATGTTATGTTCGAAAATCCGTGAAAACACGTGTGATGGCAAGCTAAATAATTGTCATTTTTCAGGATTATGAAAGAACTACCAGCCAGATCTCTGTAAATTTTTTATGGGACCACACACAAACTGTTTTCTTTGAGATAAAAAAGAATTGTATAAATCGGATAACAACTGACGAAGTTATAGTAAAACATACATAAAAAAATAAAATAAAAATACCGTCGACTTGAGAACCTCCTCCTTTTTTTGAAGTCGGTTAAAAATAGGTCCGTATCACTTAAATGTTTGCTACAAAGTTTCAAGCAAACTATCAGAGGGCTCGTACTAATCGTCTTTTGCCCATTAATACGTTTTAAAGCAAATGAGTAATAACAGCAGGCCAGGCGAGCCTACTGTTGCTTCTTCTACAATACCAAGAATTGATAGCATCCTATCATACCTACTGTCACATTTTATCCTTTAATCTCAAAACAGCTAACCAAAGCGTTACATTCTAAAGGCCACGCTACTTATAGAATAGGAAGCGAGTGTAGGTAATGGCGCAAAATAGTGACGCAGTATTATTGCAGGGGGCGGATGGAGTGGGGACCCCCACTCCCCCCCACGCTAGAGAGAAACGTCCGCGAGAAAAATAAGATCCGCACTCCGTCCCGCTTATTCTTAGGAAAAAGCTTTTTGTATATTTTTTAGGTATTCCCGTGTCTGTGAGAGTAAATAATGCTACGAATGTCTCGCTTATGTGGGCCTTTTGGGGGTATATCGGATGATTCTGGGAAAAGGTTTTCCTCCAAACTACTTCGGGCTATGCTAATTGGATGTTGTTCGATGTTCTTTCTAGAGTTTTTATTTACATTGAATCTCTTGTTTTTGTTTCTAAGAGTTTTCATGAGCAGCCTAAATGGGTTGATGTAGGCATTATAATTCATTGGCAACTTAATTAAGGTTTTATTTGCTTACTATTATTGTGAAGGGTTGAAATGGAGGCTCAGAGTTTGTATGGATAAATAATATTAAATAGGCATTTCGACATGAAACTTCGTAAAAGTACATAGGTACTTCTAAAAACAAAAAGGAAAACACATTTTTCTCGAATTTTCGAAAATCGACCCATTATGGGGTATACGAAAAAAGCCTTTAAATCGATATGGTGTCGTTATTGAGGTTTTATATGATGTTGGTTGCGAAAACTGGCATTTATTTTGAAGTTCAACAAGGTAGACATGATTCAACCCTTAAAGAGATGAAATGGGGTTTCAAATTTTTTATGAAAAATTTATGGATGTCGTTATTGAGATTTTATGGTATGTAAATTGTGAAAATGGCATTTATTTTGAAGTCCAGGCCAACATAGTGGACAAACCCTAAAGGACAAATTTTGTATGGAAAAAAATATTAAATACCTAGACATTTCATCTTGAAACTTCGTAAGAGTACTAATAAAAACAAAAAAGGCAAACACACATTCCGTGGTTTTCTGAAACTCAACCGCTTTGGGAATAAATGTGGTAAATGAACCGAAAAATTTGAAATGGATGTCGTATTAATTTGAGATTTTATGGGATGTTGATGTTTATGTTGATGAAAAACCGGCCAAGTGCGAGTCGGACTAGCGCACGAAGGGTTCCGTTCCGTACAAACGGCAAAAAATCACGTTTGTTGTATGGGAGCCCCCCTTAAATATTTATTTTATACTATTTTTTGTATTTGTTGATATAGCGGCAACAGAAATACATCATCTGTGAAAATTTCAACTGTCTAGCTATCACGATAAGATACAGCCTGGTGACAGACAGACAGACGGACAGCGGAGTCTTAGTAATAGGGTCCCGTTTTTACCCTTTGGGTACGGAACCCTAAAAATGGTATTTGTCATTCCGAATATCCACGTGAGTGAAGTCGCGGGCGAAAGCTATAGTGTACCTACAAAAACAATTAATGATGCAAACTATGATTTAGAGAGGACTGTAGTAATTACAAGTATAATATATTTTACATCATACTGCTCGGTAACTAGGATTTACTTATATAGTATGAGGCTGTGTAAGTTGGCATGTGCAACACAGTGCATTGTTTAGATAGAACGTTCCATTTTCAAATCACTTTACAGTTCAAGGATGAAGAATGCTTTAACTGTAAAGTTACTTTACAATTCAAGCATTTAAAACTCCTTAGTGAACCAATCTCTTTTCTTTTATTATAAACTGACGAAACTTTTGGCTGACAAAAAAACAATGAAAATGGCGGCATTTCATTTCAGTTCAAGCTAGGTATGCAAAATTCTGCAATTTATTTTATTTTTATTTTATTTATTTCATTTATGCAATGCAAAAACAGCTGATTTTTTTTCGTGATTTCGAGGTTGGTCCCATAATGAAAGTTGTTCAGTTTAATGGTCTTATCAACCCCACGAGTTTTCAATGAAATAACCCTTTAACGTTTTATTTTTATTTTTGTTTTAATGTTTATATATTTTTTATTTTTTTTTATTTATATTTTTATTTTTTATTTTTATTTTTATTTTTATTTTTATTTTTATTTTTATTTTTATTTTTATTTTTATTTTTATTTTTATTTTTTTTTTATTTTCATTTTTATTTTTATTAAATTTACCTCGCATGAATGATGTAAAATAGTATGCTTACCTCGGTTGTAAGTAGCTATTACACCCTCAAACTATATTCGCCCTCGCTCGCTGCGCTCGCTCGGGCGTCTAAATATCTCGGGTGCACTCGATCCATTAGCGCCCTTTGCGAGCTGCGCTCGCACGGGCGCCAAATTGGATCTTGTTCTGTAATAGCTCACTTACATCCCTTGTGTAACAAACTACTATAGCATAGTAGAAAATTTTACACGCTAAAATCACATCTTTACAGGGCTTCATGAAAAAAAATTAAATGTATTATAGCAAATACTAACTGCATAAAGTTTAGCACTGCAATCTTACTGCAATATACGACAGTAATGAGTGACACTGACACATAAATTAATTTGAGATAGCCTGGCTCAAATGGCAATGAGATAAAGATGCACTGATAGCAGTGGTATTTGATATTCGACAATATTGTTTCTGATTGCAAGGGCTTCATTACTTACTTTGCAATTTGAGCATTCAAATTGCAAAGTAAGTAATGAAGCCCTTGCAATCAGAAACAATTAATGATTACAAAATCCAAGTTATATTCAGAAATGGAATTCAGGTATATACCTTTCCTGAACATCTGCTGACTGACGAGTCAGTTTCTAATACTTATATCAAGATTGAGAAAAAAGATTGTTTCTATACATTTGGCTCTTTTATACTTTGGAGCCTCTTACTGTACCACAACGCTGTGACAAGAATGGATGACCATTTGTGTAAAAAGTGCAGTGCGTTGCACGTTGCAGCTTCTTGCAGAGTTGCGTTGTGACTACAGTTTTAATGTGTAGCATTTTCAAAAGAAAGTAATATTTTCCTGATAAAAAAAATATTGACGACAAACGCGTGCTCTGCAACGTTTTGTTCGGAAAATTTACAAAAATAATAATAGCAAACCGGATCTTCAACTCTGTACTGGATCTACCAATATTATGTGTATTATTATTTTATTCTTTGTTATTTTATTACTAGCTTTCGCCCGCGACTTCAACTGTGTGGACATTCGGCTAGGTAAACCCTTAACTCGGATTAAAAGTATCCTATGTGTATTTTAATCCAGACTATAATTCTCGTAAGCCAATCTTTGGATTGGTTCAGCCATTTTTGGGTGATTAAGTAACAAACATCAAAACATCTAACTCAACTTTCACATATAATACGTACTTACTAGTTGCTCCGAGAGCTGTAGTAGCTCAAACTGTATGTTTTTAATAACAAATAACACAGAATAGATATAAATTTTTTAAGTAATAAATATCTATACTGTACAAATAATATACGCAGTCCTGTTCCAAGTTCAGTTTGTGTCCAGGTTCTGTCACAAAGTCACACCCTTTTTAGGGTTCCGTAGCCAAAATGGCAAAAAACGGAACCCTTATAGATTCGTCATGTCTGTCTGTCTGTCTGTCCGTCTGTCTGTCTGTCTGTCACTTTATTCCGAAAGTATTAAGACTACATAGTTGAAACTTGGTAGGCAGATGTTTTCTGTGAACCGCTTTACGATTTCCTCACAAAAATAAAAAAAATAAAAGATTCAAGGGGGGCTCTCCATACATGGAACTGAAACAGAAGTGATTTTTTTTTCATCAAACCAATACTTGTGGGGTATTTATAGATAGGTCTTTAATAATGACATTGAGGTTTCTAAGACAATTTTTTCACAAAGTCAACCGTTTGAAAGATATATACTGCCAAAGTGGTAAAATGTGTGTCCCCCCCCCCTTTAACTTATAAAGTAAGAGAGTGAAAAATCTAAAAAAAATATATGCTATAGACCTTAGTAAACACTTTCAACGAAAATTGGTTTGAACGAGATACAGTAAAAAGTTTTCGAAATATAGTACATTTTCTAAAACCGCAAATATAACTTTGTCGTTCATACAAACACTGTGAAAAACAAAATTATTTTTTCAGGTGAAAAATGATAGCGGTATTAATAATGGTATGGTATAATGTAACTACGGAACCCTACTGCGCGTGGCCCGACACACACTTGGCCGGTTTTTTTTATTTTCAAATTTCGAATATTGGCCAGAAATGGTTTCTAAAAATTTTGAGTCTTCTAAAAATAAAAATAAAACAAAATTTACTTTGCACCGCTAACAAAAAAGCTTTGTTACACTTTTGATCATTTTTCGAAACTTTTTTCCATTTCTGGAATAAGTGGCTCAACTGAAAAATTATAATTATCATACAGCATATAAATGTGACATGGGGGGTATTACAACCCCTTAAAACTTGCCAGGTTTATGGATTGCTATAGTTACATCTCTTTCTCACTGTATAGCAAATAAAAGTTTGATAACCAGTCAGAAAACTGCCAGGAAATAAGAGGGTCATATTATGGCCCCTGTAGAGGAGAGCAGATAGCGCCAAAAAGTTTTATAAATTTACATTATCTCCACTATTTTTAAAATTTCCGACACACTGGCTCGAAAAAAAATATATAAATTATTAACTTAATTAAATTATTTTTATTTATTTAATTAACTAAATTAACCTGCTTACAAAATTTCATGAGAATCGGTTGAGAAATGAGACCTTTAGAGGAAAACAAACAGTACCGGAAAGCCGGACTGAAATATGTCTATCTATCGATCTAAATATGACTAAATATGTCTATGAAACATACCTATCTCCGCCGTTTTGAAAAATTTCGAAAACCTGGATCAATTAAAAAAAAAATATTTAATTTTCAAACTTGCTCACAAAATTTCACGAGAATAGGTTGAGAACGGACAGCTGAAAGGACATACGGAATAATTTTTGCCAAAGCTGAAGCAGAGACGCTTCGCTCGCGCTTCGCGCTCGCTCAGACGATTAGTAGGATATCCTTAAAATATGTTTTTTTTTAATTCCACTTTATAGCTTTGTTATTTTAATATAAAACATACAACAGATTGTTATTAACCAAGCGAGCGAGAAACGCGAGCGAAGCGTCTCTGTTTCAGTTTGGATAAAAATTTCAAATGTCCTTCTGGTGTCCGTTTATTTTCCTCTAAAGGTCGCTTATCTCAACAGATTTTCGTGAGATTTTGTGAGCAGGTTCGATATTTATATATAATTTTTTGGTCGATTCAGTTTTTCGATTTTTTCCAAAATGGCGGAGATAATATGTAAAAAACATATTCCAGGATGTTTGAAAAATGTTCAAGAAGTAGCTACGGAAAAAAGGAAAAATTACACAAACCTTTTTTGTTAGCAGTGCAAAGCAAATTTGTTTATTTTTTATTTTTAGACGACTCAAAAGTTCATAGTTCAAAATCAATCAAAACATTTCTATGATAATAATAAAGTTGTGATAAAACTTATGTGTATAACGTATGTATTTATTCGTTTTTAATTAGCTCACGGAACCACTAGTATGTCTTAAATTGCGTCTTCATTTTCACTCTATCTTCATATAATATTAGAAATTGAGGATTTTAGTTTTCTCGTGCTATAATATCAAGCGCCATCTTTCAAGTAGCAAGTTTATTATACAGCTACGGTATTATGCAATGCTCCGTATAAGCACTGTGGCGTTTGGTAGTACAATGCTTCGAGAAAATTTAACAAGATGGCGTTGAATGTTATGAAAATGAAGGAAATGATTTGACTAGCCGCTATTACATTATCATTATATATGATTTCATAGCTGTCAAATTCTATGATCATAGTTAAATGATGCTGTCCTTCATTTTTACATATTACACTTATGATCCACCTATGATCATATAAACAATGTAATAAATCAAGATGGATAAGGATTTAGCTATGTTTTCCGTTGCTATGAGTGCAATTTTTATTAATAGCATTAAAAAAGAAGAAAACTGTTAAGAACAAAGCAAAAAATAAAAGACGTATTTGGGTTTTGTGAAAAAACGTATTTAGTTACCCGGAACAAGATTATTATATAAACACTCATTTTCCTCGTAAAGAGTAATTAATATTCTTGTTATGTCAATATTCCAGTCAAAATTCTTGCTCTTGAAGACGCCATTTTTTGAAGTTAGGCGAATAGAGGAAAGAATCACTACTTGGGCAACGAATATGATCCTACTTGTACGCTCGCTGTCAAATAGGATCCCATAACTATGATCAAAGACAATATGAATCATATGTAGTTATTAAACCGTCCTATGTTCTTCCTATAAAAATGACTCATACATATATGATCATATTTCTATGATAGTCTAATAGCACTCTAAACCTTGATTTCCAGTTTTATTCAATAAATAGGTAGCGTCTTGGTAGCGTTGCACTACTGTGTAAGAATTAAAAGTCAAATGATTTTATCTTGTCAAAAGCTAAATAAGCACATGTATCAAATATTAATTAAGATTCCAGCGCGGGCTTAATAAATTATTTAAACAAGACAATTTATTTTGAAAAGAAAACTAAGGAAAAGTAGAGCTACTCAAAAGGAGTAGACCTTCCTTATTATATCTTTTGTAATTGTATTTTGTATTTCTCTCTTTTCTCTCTCAGTATACTCTTTTGTATGTAAAACCTAAATAATTAAGAAAACGCACTATTGGCAACGATACTCCATGGTTGCAGATATAAATCTCGTTAGGAGAAAATGACGTACCCAAGACGGACAATAGACTTATATTACTTGGTGTTTATTTTAATTTTAATTTTATTTTTATTCAAATAGATTGGTGTGTAGTTCAAATAGATAAAATATACCTCTAAAAAGCAAGAAATAATATTCGTAATAATTAAAAAAATACGTCTATTGAAGTCGGGTGGGGCTGGAGTAAAAATTCCTTATTTTTTACCGACTTCAAAAGGAGGGAGGTACTCAATTCGACCAGTTTTTTTTTTTTTTTTTTTTTTTTTTTGTATGTACACCGATTACTCGAAGACGGCTGGACCGATTGAAATGATTCAAACGTTATTACATTAGGTGAACTCCCAAGTTGGTCCCATTTTTAAAATTTTGAAATCGGTTCAGCAGTTTTCAAGTAATCTTGAAAAAAGCACGAAAATAGTATGATTTTTACCGACTTCAAAAGGAGGGAGGTACTCAATTCGACCCGTTTTTTTTTTTTTTTTTTTTTTTTTTTTTTTTTGTATGTACACCGATTACTCGAAGACGGCTGGACCGATTGAAATGATTCAAACGTTATTACATTAGGTAAACTTTCAAGTTGGTCCCATTTTTTAAAATTTTGAAATCGGTTCAGTACTTTTCAAGTAATCTTGAAAAAAGCACGAAAATAGTATGATTTTGTGTGAACTACCTCGATGATCAGTCGTATAACTTCTTTGTTTATGAACTGAATAAGATAATTATTTTTTTGTTGGAAAAGGGATATCTTAAGTGTAGTTCTTTAACCGTCTTAAAAAAGGAGGTTCTCAGTTTGACCCGCATGTATGTATGTTTCTCCGCGATTAACTCACGTTTGGCTGAGCCGATTTTAATTTCTACCTAAATAATATACCTACACTACCTAGTACAAAAGGTACCTACACTAAAAATAAAAAATTAAAAAATTGTTTAAAAAAACAAAAAACCGACTTCAAAAAACCTACCTCTAAAAAGCAAGAAATAATATTCGTAATAATAAAAATACGTCTATTGAAGTCGGGTGGGGCTTTTAGAATAAAAAAAGGAATTTGTACTCCAGCCCCACCCGACTTCAATAGACGTATTTTTATTATTACGAATATTATTTCTTGCTTTTTAGAGGTAGGTTTTTTGTTTTTTTAAACAATTTTTTGTGTGAACTACCTCGATGATCAGTCGTATAACTTCTTTGTTTATGAACTGAATAAGATAATTATTTTTTTGTTGGAAAAGGGATGTCTTAAGTGTAGTTCTTTAACCGACTTAAAAAAGGAGGTTCTCAGTTTGACCCGCATGTATGTTTGTTTCTCCGCGATTAACTCGCGTTTGGCTGAGCCGATTTTAATTTCTACCTAAATAATATACCTACACTATCTAATTCAAAAAGTACCTACACTAAAAATAAAAAAATAAAAAATTGTTTAAAAAAACAAAAAACCGACTTCAAAAAACCTACCTCTAAAAAGCAAGAAATAATATTCGTAATAATAAAACACGTCTATTGAAGTCGGGTGGGGCTTTTAGAATAAAAAAAGGGATTTGTACTCCAGCCCCACCCGACTTCAATAGACGTGTTTTATTATTACGAATATTATTTCTTGCTTTTTAGAGGTAGGTTTTTTGAAGTCGGTTTTTTGTTTTTTTAAACAATTTTTAATCTTAAAGCCCCACCCGACTTCAATAGGCGTGTTTTTATTATAACGAATATTATTTCTTGCTTTTTAGAGGTATATTTTTTGAAGTCGGTTTTTGTTTTTTTAAACAATTTTTTATTTTTTTATTTTTAGTGTAGGTACCTTTTGTATTAGGTAGTGTAAGTATATTATTTAGGTAGAAAAATTGGCTCAGCCAAACGTGAGTTAATCGCGGAGAAACATACATACATGCGGGTCAAACTACGAACCTCCTTTTTTAAGTCGGTTAAAGAACTACACTTAAGATATCTCTTTTCCAACAAAAAAATAATTATCTTATTCAGTTCATAAACAAAGAAGTTATACGACTGATCATCGAGGTAGTTCACACAAAAATCATACTATTTTCGTGCTTTTTTCAAGATTACTTGAAAAGTACTGAACCGATTTCAAAATTTTAAAAAATGGGACCAACTTGAAAGTTTACTTAATCTAATAACGTTTGAATCATTTCAATCGGTTCAGCCGTCTTCGAGTAATCGGTGTACATACAAAAAAACAAAAAAAAACCAAAAAAACGGGTCGAATTGAGTACCTCCCTCCCTTTGAAGTCGGTAAAAAGGCATATATGGTCCACAACAATCTTCAGACATTACGCCATATTACGAACTCGTGTTACTCTTCCAGTAACTAAGATGGATAAGCAGGCATGTTCCTAATGAATATGATCAGTTTCCCAAAGAAACATTACGTTATAAAATACTAACGGGACTGTCACAATGGCGCATATTTTTACAACAAAATGTAAATTCTAGGACTACGGCAACTCATTCTTTATGACCTCAATCATAACCTGCCTTAAGGCCCGATTCATTAGGGCTCCAATAACAGACGAATATTGCAGCCGATGACCAAACAAATTTCCTCTCCTCCTCACTCTTACCGCAATGTCCTTTTGAGTGACGAAGAAAGAGAATCAATTTTAAATTTGGGCAAGTAATATTGCAGGGCAATGCACTCAGCAACTGGTTGAGAGAGGACGAAAGTACGAATTTTTTTACAATAATTCAAGTGAAAGAACGCAGTATGCATTAAGTATAATGCATTCGTGTGTACATACAAATTACAAATGCTTACTACAATTTCACAACAATATTTTCTCCAAGTACAATTTACTTCACTGTTAACGCGGCACTTTTTCCGGGAAAATAGCGCGACTGAGAATTTTATTATGAAATTAAAGAACCTTGAAGTTTTTCAAAATCTTGGTGGATGAAAGTTCACCTCTGACTTAGAGCAAAATGGTATACAATAATATTACTAACTAGAAAAAAAAATTATTGTGAATGCTAAAATCTCAAAAAAATGGTACAATATAAATACCTACCCTAATAATGTCAATTCCTGGACAAAACCGTTATTAATTTTTTCTGTATTATCTTCAATATTTTACTTAGAAATACATAGTATTTGTACAACTTTTTGTACTACTTACCCTATAATTATTTCAATTTTCTTAAAATAACTCTGAATCACTAAACATTATGAAAGTAAACCTGTTTCGATTTGATAGGCCATTGTAACTTAAGCTTAGAATAATAACTTAAGCGAATAAAAACTATAATCAAAAGTTAACTTGTAACAAGTTTACGAAAGTAATTGTTTTTGACGAAGGAAAAAATCGTTTGTTTGGTTTATTTTATTTGAGAGCAGCTATATTTTAACTACCTAATGAATTGATGAGGTTTTCAGTCATCTATACATAATATTTATTTGTAAAACACCATCAACCTCGCAGTAGTACATTACTATTATCATAAACAACAACATTTATTCTACTACTTTTCCGAAAACAGACAAAGATCGAGTTTTGTATAAAAAGTAGTTTTTATTTTATTTTTGGATTTAAGTCGTAGAACAAATGTTGTTGTATATGATGTTACTAATCAACTCCTGCGAGGTTGTTGGTGTTTTAAAAACAATCCTGTATTTTATAATAAATATTGAGCCAACTAGCTTAGTCAGTCTCTATTGGGTGTACATTGAGATACGATCTCATGTTTTGGGGTAACGCAACAAACAAAGAAATCGTATGTATGTCTTAAAACCGCTGTATTATCTATGTTCAACTTACAACAAAAAACACATGCAAGCCAGCCCTACTTTTGACTTCGTGATAATGACCTATGCGCAAAATGTCCCGTTAGTCTTTTTTGGACTTATTCGCGATATGCCTCATTCTGAAAATACCCCATTCGTGAATTAATGCCCTATTCTACTTTGGACTCATTCGCAGAAAGACTTATTCTTTAATCGTTTTTTCATTACCTATTCTCGAAATGCCTTTTTTTCTAAGTGTTCGTAAGTAAAACTATGAATGTATACCGTGTGTCTTTAAAATACAAAAAGAAATCCTAAAGATTACTGATCGGAAGGAGGAATCGGTCCTAACAGACTGGAAGGAAGTCATATGAAATGCACTTTTTATTTCCAAGTCTGTAGTTTAATTTCAAAGAAATCGGCCCATAAATTTAGAAGTTATTATTCTTTTTATTCATAGAGGCATAGTAAAAAGTAATCATCATTAATCATCAATTTGTTTATTTGTAATTTTTTTATCGATAGTATCTAGTTTCACACCCAGGGGCCGTACCGGCTAAATCATCGAACTTCGATAAGTCTGCCCGGCTTCAAATGAAAACACGGTTAAATCGAGCCTCAATCAGGCCAAAATGGCAAACCCCAATTCATGATGTCACAAGAACATCGATATCTTCTAAATAACTTAGGCAAATAGTACAATACGAAATTCCTTATTTCGATATATCTGTTTTAAGTTCAAGCTCGGCAGACTTATCGAAGTTTGATGCGTTAGCCGGTACGGCCCCTGATCCGACCCGAAATTTTCGGGATTGCATTTTTATAAAGGGACACACTCTATTGTTCATAAAACCAAAAATTCAGAGTTTTTCAAAAAGGTTAATTAATTCATATATAAATATGAAAGAAATATTAATAAATGTTTCTATGTGTTCAAGTTTTACTCATCGACTCAATCTCACTACGATTTTTAATTAGTAGGGTAGGGGGCTCATCGACAATTAGCATAATTTGTGAAAATGGCTAATCTTATTCATTCACAGATCACATCTTATTACTTATTTTTTCCAATGATTCAATAGGTATTTTAGCTCTATATTTTTTATCAGCCCTGTATGTACGTGTCGAGTGTTGGTAAAAATATGAACTTTATAAAAATACTGTTTTTAATTAGGTACTGAGTTTTTTTTTCATAATAAAGTCTACAAAGTTTTCAAAACTCTGAACTAATTGCTTTGTAATAGAAATCATAGTATTTTCCCTGCACTTCTTAGCGCCTAAGCATATTTTTTTTATTATTGTGACCTTAAAAAGACTTCGGCGGTCGTATCTCCAAAGTAATAACTTCGGTAGGCATAACACACTAATCCCTTACGTGAGCCCTTTCTCTGCTCTTGCGCATTCGGCGGTTGAACCCGTGCGAGGTGACATTGCCGATTCGGTACGGATTTAACCTACTTGATACTTGACGCACTTTATTGAGGGGGACTTTTTAAGGCGATTAGTGCCCTCACAGTGGCCCCCTCACTATAAAATTTATTGCTCGCTAAGTACATAATGTATCGAAAATTCACCCGTACCGATTGAAGCTAAGGTTCTATAGTTTATTTAAATACAATAACCTCTGTAAAATATAGTTCGTTGGAGTAGTAGTAGGCAAAGGAGCAAAAAGTAGTCACTTTAGCTTAGGAAGCAATAAATTTAATTAAGTTGAGGGCGCTACTGTTAGGGTACTAATTGTCTTGAAAAACACCAACGTCTCAGGCAGCGCGCAAGCAAATGAAATTTTAGGTAAGTACTGTCTCATTCTTATGTAATGAAACAGAAAATATGTGAGCACAAATAATATAGGTATCTCAAATCAACATATTTAAGTATTAAGTATACAATATTACTTTAATATTCAGTCATTGTGACAGTCAAATAAATATTAGTACCTACAGTTGTATTTAAACACCTAGTGGTTACGGAGTGATTTAAGAAAAAATACTCTTTCTAAAGCATATTTTCACATATTCGCTAGATAGTTTGAGCTTCATGACGAAAATTCAAAAAATGCTAAAATAAAACTACAAGAGTCTAATTTGGATAAATCAATCGCGTAGTCAATTATTTTTTCTTCATGATCACTACAGCTATAAAAATTATTGCGTTGCACTTTATCAAAGTATCAAGAAGTTCGTTCGCGGTGCTCGTTAAACATGCAGTGCACTTGCAGTATAGTGTATGGATGCACCGACTTACATTTATTTCGGCGGTTTTTAAGTTTGTCCTTGAATTTCAAGTTTAGATTACGACGTGCATATAGCCGAAATGAGTTGGGTTTAATGTTCCTATACTGGTGTAGCGGATATGAATGTGGGATGACGATGCACGAATAAATGGTATCTTTAAAAATATACACTTTAGTGCAGTTTATTAAAAGAAATATTAGTTCTATCTTTTTGAATGAAAATTAAATCCTGTTTTATCATTCAATAAATTACGTTGTTTAAATTTTACTAATTAATGTAAACATTAACATTGATCACATTGCTTATAAACACTGAGCTTAGTTATAACGTCATCAGCGTCAATAGGATTCGCATTAGGCTAGGTCAAGAATTCTGACCCAAGTGAGTAGATACCGACACATAAAGGCGGCCAAAGGCGGCGATAAGAAAATAAGACCGGCGCAGGCGCAGGGCAATGCACTTTGTCGTGGACGGTCACAGAAGATCGAAGCCAACGAGCCCTTGTAGTGGTCGGCGTACGAATTCAATTTTGAAGGAATAATGCAAATCAATATACAGAATAGCCGTTTCGTACACGTATACTTGAGGTCAAAACAATATTTGACCCGCAGTTCTTCAAAATTCTTCCCTTAGAAGAGGAGTATGACGTCATCATTATTTCTTGTATTGAACTGGTGTGTATCACTGCGCTTAACGAATGAATCGTAGCGATTCCTTACATAAACTAAATTTTCATAAATGTATTGGTCTGACAAAGATATACAGTGTGTTTGTTAATAGCCTTATAAAGCCGATTATGGTAGATAGGGACCATCAAACTGAATAACTTTTACTATGGGAGCAACTCTGAAATCGCGAAAAAAAATCAGCTGCTTCATACAAAAATTAATAACGAAAATATCAAAATCAGCAGTTTCATACAAAAATTAATAACGAAAATATCAAACGTACGAAACAGCTAATATTTTTCGCGATTTCAGAGTTGCTCCCATAGTAAAAGTTATTCAGTTTGATAGTCCCTATCTACCATATTCAGCTTTATAAGGCTATTACCAAACACCCTGTAAATATATATATGTACTTCTTTAAACAATCTTCGCCAAAGATTGTTTTTTGGAGCACAAAGATATTTTTAATACCGGTAGGGTTTGCGTCCAATAGCAGTCTATAAGACACTTTAAAATTAGGTGCCTAAAATATACTAATCATTTAAAAACCTTACTTTTATTTATCTTACAGCGAATGCCGCGGAATTAAGTCTAATTGACAAGGCTTCAAATATGCGGATCCCATTGCTGTCGTCAAACTAATGTTACCTAGAAATGTTGTACTCTCAATAGACTTCACTTCATCATCATTCAAATTAATATTTAATTTGAGCTGCACAGTATTATTAGATAGGTACTTAATTAAAATTTTCCATAATATTTTTTTTGGGGTTGAGTGCAAAATTATTACTATTAAACCCCTATGAAATTTTAGAGAGGGCACTATTTATTTCGTCCGAACAATTAAGTATTACCTCTGTTGACTTTGAAAACTAAGGAAGTATCATCCGCAAATAAATAAATTATTCCTAACTACGTTAAGAAGATCTTGATGGGCCCAGTATTGATCCCTGTCGCACGCCAATATTGATGGGGGCTCCAGTGGCCCACAACAATTATTTGGTCCCAAACTAAGCAGAGCTTAAACTATGGGTACTAAAACGTATAGAATATAAGTAAATAAAAGAACACGACTCGGGAACAAATACTTGTGCTCATCACACTAACACTTGCCCATGCCTGGATTCGAGCCCGGGACCTTTGGTGCAGAAGGTAGGATCGCTACCGTTGTAGAAATACGATTGCAGAAGGCTAACTGTTTTATCAGTGACATCATAATGTTTCTAGTTTCTTTAATAGTATCTTGTGATCAACGCAATCGAATGCCTTAGAAAGCAAAGGCAAAATAATTCCTATATCAGTAGTGCTTTTACCTTTGGCAAATAAAAAATATTTTTAAGAAGTATATTATTTGATTCAAAAGTACTTAATAATTAAAATTATTTGAATAAAACTATTTTTGACTTTGACTTTGATGTGAAAAAATCAAATATTGGAAATAACTTTATATTTTTCTCATAATTATATTGGTGCTGTTATTAAAGATATTGGCCTAAGGTTAGTTGGGTCACTTTTATCACCAGATTTAGAAAGAGGAATTAGGTAATTTACTATGACCCCTTCAATACTTTTGTTAAAAATAAAAGCTAAGTAAGGTAGTAACATCAATTATTATTGATTGATGTACTAGCCCCATAATTACGTATTGAAGAGGTTTTCCCTGACTTAATGAAAAATAGTAAATTATATAAATATACTAAGCTAAACTAAAATTTTATATCTACACTATTTTATATTCAAAAGAAAAGGTTTCCTTGCACTTATCAACACTAGACTCCAGGAGGAAGACAGCGATATTGGAACAAGATTTAAGAGTAGTTTCTACTGGTATTCAAGCAAAGCAATCTTCAAAGACTTTACCTCATCGTCAGATTCAAAAGTTTGATCTGACTTCCTTGGTAGATCCTTTTACCTATCCCCATTGATGCCTCGACGAGTTTAGCCATGTCAAGCTCGAGAGAGGTTTTATCTACTTATATTCGACGTGGACATTTTTTTTTGTTGAGTTCGTCATGGACTTTTCTCCGAACCGAAGTAACGTAGGACCCAAATATACCTTTGCCTTCGGTGACCGAAGATTTTAGTAGAGGCAACGAGCGAAGTGATAGAAAACACCGTCGCAGTGCAGTTTATGCCTAGTGAAGGTGATAGGTAACTTTGCCACTCAGAGTTTAGTGATGTTAGAAGTGTGAATCGTTAGAAACAAAAGTTATATCCCCTCTACCTTACCAACGTTAACTTTTCCTTCCATTTCCCAAAAAAGTATTCACCTTGTATTCACACAGCATAACAATCCAAATAATGTAACTAAGTATAGTTCGAGATAACTCTTCTTTGTCAGTTCCCATTGAGGAAAAAGATCGGGAACAAAGTTGCACAACAAAATTTTGTCAGCCAGGTTTCAAAGCAATTAAAAATAGCATAGATGAAGGCCAACGATTTAATACTTCTATTAGCTCCCGTACAAAAGGCCACAGAGATTGACGTCTCCGATCTAGGCGCAGATAATATGTACTCACATAAATCTATTTTCGGTTGGCGCTACATGAAATCGCATTGTTACTTTGTTGTAACATAATAGTGTATGGAAAACACTGATCTCGAATGAAAAAATAAAATCTTTTAGCACAGGAGCCGGGAACGGATTATGAGATGCGGCTTCGTTTCATAACTGAATTAATTTGTTACTTACAAGTAAAGCCAGGTTTAGATGCTTTTTTGCATGAACATCTATCGTTTCTCATTTCCATGAGAAAACGAAAAACTTAAAGGGTTTAAAGTTAAAAATACTTGTACTTGTGTTGTATTATTTTGTTGAAATAGTAGATGACAATCATTTAAGAAACGTTTATATTGACACACTACCGAGTATTAAATCAAAGTATTTGTCTAGGAATCAAGGTGTTTTTTCATACAAACGAGGTAACTTTGAAGCCTTGGTTTCCTGTAAGGGGTGTACATGCTGTGGTCTGATGATGGCTAGCCATGGAGTGAATGGAAAAGATTGAGATCGCAACAGCTGATCTGATCAGCATTCTAAAAGATAGAAGATACATATTTTAATGCTATTTTCGCGGTTTTTCCAAACATGTCCTTATATCTTTTAGAATGCTGATCAGATTAGTTGAGTGTGTTTAGCGATCTCAATTTTCTCCATTCACTCCCTGGATAGCCATCATCAGATCTCAGCACGGTACATCCATGGCATGAAACCATGGACTTGAAAGTAATCTCGTTTGTATGAAAAAATACCTTGATGCCTAGACAAAATTGATGTATGTACTTAGCTGGAAACTGGCTGTAAACTTCGAAGTCAGCAACCATTAAGGTGGTCCGATGAGCTCAGTAGCGCCACCAATGGAAATAAATCAATTAAGTTTTATCAAGGGCTTAGAATAAAAGTTTTGATAATTTTTTGCGCAAATAAAATGCATTTTCTAAATATATAGTCTCAAGAACTCAAACTTAAGCAATAAGGCATGCATCTCAAAAGTGGCCGCATTTAGCAATATCAAGATTCATAACTTATTGCTTATATTTGAGGCCATGAAAAAAATATTTAGAAACTAGTGGCCGCCCGCGATTTCGTCTGCGTGAAAAGTTTTTTCGGGATGAAAGGTACCCTACCCTTTGTCCTTCTCTGTACCCCTTACAACAGGTAGGTATGTAACATTTCATGATGATCGGTTCAGTAGTTAAGACGTGAAGGCGTAGCAAACAAACAAACGTACTTTCACATTTATAATATTGGTAAGCTTAGAGCAACGCCGGCTTCCAGCGATGCTCTAAGTTAGTAAGGATTGCACTATACTCTTCTATTTGCGCAAAATAAGTAACCAAAACTTTTACTCTAAGCCTTGATAAAACGTAATGATTTATTTCCAATGGTGGCGCTACTAAGCGAATTTAATTTAAACAATCGATACATTTCTATGTATCGATTGTTTAAATTAAATTCGCCCCTTAAATAAGGGGTTCATTGACATATTTGGTAGCCTTTGGATGGGTCTTTCAAATGACATAATATTAAAAGAAACTAAAAGAGGCCCATTTCTCGTTAAATCGTCTCAGTAAAAATAAATTAGGTAAGTAATATAGTACATTACTGCAGCGGCCAGCAAGACAGGCATTGAAGGACGAACGTGAAAATGTGGGCCGAGGCGAAGCCGAGGCACACATACGTGAGTCCATCAATGCCTAGTTGCGGCCAAGGCTTGTATAGTACTTTTCTCAAATAATGCGCGGAAATTCAAACCAAGTAGTAACTTCTCTAACATTTTATTTTTATTTAAAATTACAGTAGGTAATTAAAAGTACCAAATCGCACCGTCTTGAGTTTCTACGTCTTTTATATAAATACTGTATTATGTCATTGCATCTTCGTGCACCGAAATTGCAAAAAATCAAACCTGCAACAAAAATAAAGAACGTGTAAAGTTGTGATGTTAGCTGTCTAACTTAAACAAAGTGGTAAATTAGTACCTAGGTACTTATCAATACGAAAACTTACTTTAGGATCCAAATATACACTGTCTGATGCTTCAGTCAAGAAAATTTGCACAGACTTCCTACATTTATACCCTTGTGAATGTCTTTTGATCATTGCAGTTACATCTGGTTTACTTAATGTTTTTTTTTTTATTTTAGAGACAACATGTTTTCTATTACAGTTCTTGCCGCTTTTTGAATTTCAGGTGGCGTCAAAATATCACTTTCGTCGCTTGAACTCATTTTGATAATAAATGAATTACTTAATTTAAATCGAAGATAAAATATTTAACAAAACAAAAACAATTTCAACAATAATTCTTCGCGCGCCAAGATCCATAGATAATACAAATTTATTTTATGCCACCTGTCCGAATCGTATGTTACACGTAAGTTTTGTAACCAGGAATACGGATTAATGGGCGGGCGTTAGTGCGCTCATGACATTCTGTTACCGTGATTCGGAACTTTCCATTTGCAAAGCCAGTTCTAATTTTAAATATTGATGATGATCACAGACCTCATTGGCTGTCGTGTTTCATTGAAAATTTTGTTCCATTTTTGAATTACACGTGTATAATGAGTTTCAATACTAACATTGCCGGTCAGACGCCGGCAATTTTTGTATGAAAATCCATTATTACACGTTAGTAATGGATTCTCATAGAAACATTGACGGCGCGGTTTAGGTCTGTCCGGAAACTCCGATTTAGCACGGAGGTTGTCAAAATAATGTTCGAATTTCCAAGCATGTTTGAGAAAAAATCTTTAACTAGCAATTTTCTTATATTTTGCTAATTATTGTTCATTTCAAACTAATGTTTTTGGATGAAAAGGTGGAGGTAGCATTTTTTCACTAAATGGATATGCCATTTAGTGAAAAAATACCACCTCCTTATTTTCATTTTCAACGTTGTACTCGTATTACTGCCGACTTTCATCAATATGTTAAAAATCAATAGGTATGACGAATAAGGAAAATAAGCAAAGCCAAAACAGTTCAATACCTTTTCTCCTCTGTTTATCAACTGATTGCCATTTTTTCCTTTTATAGCTATTAACGATAGAACCATAGTGCAGTGTAACAATATTAGCTACTAATCATTTATTGCCATGATAGAACTAACAAAAAAATAGTTTTCTTCAAATTTTAAGATTGATGAACATGAAATAAATTATTTATTAAATAATAAATTATGGAATACAATTACCACTAATATTATAAATGTGAAAGTTTGTGGGTTTGGATGTTCCTCAATCACGCCAAAACGCTGAACAGATTTGGATGATATTTTAAACACAGACAGTTTATAGCCTGGATTAGAACATAGGATACTTTTTATCTCGGTCAAAGGTTCCCTATGGATTTTCCGAATGTCCAAGCGGACGCAGTCGCAGGCGGAAGCTACAAGCTAGTAGGGATATAATGAACGATCAGTGCTACGACGGCTTTGCTAGCTCCCCGACTATAATGGAAAATGAAATGCAATGCCTTGTTATTATAATTTGAGAAATAAATATATTTTTTAACATATCCGATAGATTTCTGCTCGTACTAAGTATTTATAAAAAACAATACTTCGCTCATAATTTTATGAAAAGAAAAACCGGTCAAGTGCGTGTCGGATCATGTGTAGTAGGGTTCCGTGTTACCTAATACCATACCATATGGCTATAAACTCATAATGTTAAAATAATACTTACCGTTTATTATTTACTCCCGGTTTACACAACTAACCTACCTATTCAATAAAATTTGTATCTACGAAAACTTTTCCAATTTTGTAAGTTGATTCTACTCTTTAACTTTTAAAGCCTACCTTCCTAGCAGTGATAGTTTTCCTTTTCACTTCAATATACATATATTATATGTAGGTACTACTTTCCTAAATTTTTTCACGTATCCAAAAGCAACCTTTACCTAGTAAGGGCGACACTAGACTCCAATAAATTCTCCTCAGTGATGAGGATTCCGGAAGTAGTGCGCTTCTCCCTTCGGCTTTATCGTCACTTAACATTATTATTATTTTAGTCTTTTATTTAACCAATGAATAGTTACATGCTTTTTTTAAATAAACTAAAATTAAAACATATCATTTATCTTAAAATCTAATCAAAATTGTAATGTGTAGTATTTTAATTCACGGTTCTCATTACAGAGTAAAGGCCTCCTCCATGGTGTTCCAATTTTCTCTGTTTAAAGCCATAATTTGCCAATCCTTTCCACAGTATTCTTTTTATCTCATCTTCCCATTTTCATCCTGGTCTACCTCTGCTTCTTTTACCTGTTGGTCCATTCCAAACTGTAGTGGCCTTTGTCCATTTTTTACTCGCCATTCTTGCACCATTCCCAGCACATTTTCACTTCAGTTTCTTACAGTGGTTAAGAGCATCAATAACTTTAGTACTTTTCTTATATTTGTATTTTTTACTCTATGGCTTCTTTTTATATTAAGGATGCTCCTTTCCATCGCTCTTTAGGTAGTTTTGATTTTGTTTGAAGTAAGTTTATTAAAAATCCACGTTTGGCTAGCCTACATCAGGCATGGTAAGAGGCATGAATCCATAACTTTTTTCTTATAATAATCGATAGATATTAGGGTTTATTTCGTTCTCTATATTTTTCTATGACTTGATCCAATACATGCATGTAGTCGATTGTTGAATAATCTTTCCTGAAACCGGCTTGCTCGACTGGTTGGTGCTGGTCAGTTAAACTTGAGAGTCTTCGTTCAAGACAGGTGGCTAAGATTTTATATAAACATGGCTGCATGCTAATAGGTCTGTAATTCCCAATATTTTTAGGATCTCTTTTTTTATAGAGTAGGACAATGGCTGATATGCCCCATTCTTTTGGTATTCTTCTTTCTTCTAAAATTTTATTGAATAATTTCGTAAGTGGTACTGTTAGCAGGTTACAGGCAATTTTGATTGTTTGTTATCAAATCCGGTCCGCTGCTCTTGTCCACTTTTAATTTTGTCAGTTCCATGTACATTTCTGTTTCTGCAAAAGTATCTATTTTTTCAGTATTATTTCGTGATGAAGTGGTTATTGTTGGTAATAAGTAGTTTTTTGCATACAGTGATCTGTAGAATTCTGTAGCAGTTTTTATTATTTCTTCTTTAGAGTATGTTGGTTTATTTTTATTCAATAAGGTTGGAATCCATTCTTTTGATACTTTTAATTCTTTGTATGATTTTTTTAAACTTTCTGATTGCGAAAGGTGTTTTTTTTAAATTGTTAAGTCTAAATTCTTGACGTTCTTTTCTAATTTGTTTATAAACGGACTCATATAGAGATTTCAGTTCAAACTTTTTCTGCTGTATTTAGGTAACTTTTCATTCTTAATTCGTTTCTTCTTTTAATCATCTGGAGAACTGTTTCAGAAAGAATGTTAATATTTTATGAATATTTTCTTTTTTATGTGGAATACTGTTGATAAATTCGAACTTTTGTTCGAGATTGTTAAGGAACGTTTGCTCTTGTTGTTTAGTTTCTAGCCGGTATTTTGATTTTGCAAACTTCCTCTACTTTTTTTAGTTTCTTTCATGTAAATAGTACTTCGTACCAACCTATGATCACTAGGAAAGGTAAGTTGATTCAGTACTTCTATATTGCTAAATTTATGTTTTAAGTTTGATATGATGTAATCTATTTGACTTTTCTTTCTTTTGGGCGATAACCAGATCCATAATCTTTTTCGTTTCTTTTTAAATAAGCTGTTTATTATAAAGATATTGTTATCTAAGCAAAATTGAATGAGTCTTTCCCCTCTCTTGTCTCTTTTCCCAAAGCATGAAGATCCCATAACGGTTTGTTCATTTAATTTACTTTGACCGACTCTAGCGTTAAAATCGCCCATTACAATATAATTTTTTCCACACTTATTTTCTATAGTTTCTTGTAGTGTTTTTTATAGAATATTTGTATATCTTGATTTGAGGCATCACAGGTCGGTAAGTGAACTTGAATTAGTGATAGTCTCGATGACTCAAATTTTAAGTTTATAACACATAATCGTTCGGTTATTCCAATAAAACTTTCAATACACTTTTTTAATTCTCTCTTTATTAAAAAACCTACTCCTAATTGACCTTTTGTTTCTTCATTATAACAAAATATGTTTTCACCTTCTTCAAAAGTGTTATATCCTATTCTTCTTATTTCGCAGAGTCCGATAGGTTCCCTATGTATTTGCATAAAATTTTAAGGCATAATATGTCATAGCATAATATGATTTCGCCGAATGATGTTTACGCATAATATTAGTTAGTCATAACAGCTTATGCATAATTTTTTTAAGCATAACTACTTTAAGCATAATCATGTTTAAGCATAATATTCTTTGGCATAAATTTAAACACGCATAATGTTATTTACGCATATTTTTATAAACAAAAAAATCACGACGTTTAAAATCACGAAAGAACATTTTAACTAAATACAAAATCCCTAAGCTCAAAAAACCGAAGGTTAATTGAGGGTTACATGCCAGCAGGTCGGTTCTGGCACTTCGCCGGCCGCTGCCGCGGTTCGGTTCGGTATTTTAAACCCCTTTTGCATGAAAATAAATGAGTGCGTAAAAATATTTATTCTTATTTTTTTTGAGTTTTATGTCTAAATAATATTAGGCGAATAGACAATATGCCTAATAACATTATGCGAAAATAAATTAGTCTAAATGGCAATTATGCTAATATAAATAGTATGCCAAAAAACAATTATGCGAAAGTATTATTATGACAAAAAAGATTATGCCAAATCCATTATGCCAAATCAAATTAGGTATAAAACAATTATGCGAAAACAAGGGATCCCAGTCCGATAATGTCGTATTTGATTTTTTAATTGCTTGTTTAAATTCTATAAATCTTTCATCTGTAGCACGAGATCTTGCGTTATAAGTGCAGACGTAAAGTGAGGTTGAAATGTTTTGACATTTTATTTCCATATTTTCACTCTTATGGTGTGATTTTGCTTGAACTTTTTTGGGTTTGGGTTTCTTCTTTATATGAAGGGTTTTGGTCATTAACTCCCACGGTGACCACCCGTGTTGGGAGTAGGAGTGATGAAGGGGCTCTACTTATAGAGTCTACCCTTTATGGCAGAACTTTTTATATCATAATTTTATTATGCATAACAACAATGGCATAAACTTCATGTCGCAGAAAATTGTTTGGCATACACTCATTTATCATACACTTAAAACGCATAATTTTGTAAGCCAGAATCATCATTTGGCATAAATTTCATATCCATAATAATTAAATACGGTTCTAGTATTTTGTATCACATCGCAGAAAGTTCACAGTCTCTCATAATCTATAGTCATTAAAAGGCAGAACTATAATATCGCAGACAGTTTATAGTCAGAATCATCTGTATTTCTTACACGCATGATTCATGCTGCATGCATCCTTACATGCAGGCAAATAAACATGCATGCAAGCATACAGAATGCAACCATGTAGCATGCAAGCAAGCATGCAGCATGCAATCAAACATGCAGCATGCAAGCAAGCAAGCAAGCACCATGCATGCAAGCATGCAGCATGCAAGCAAGCATATGCGCATGCAGCATGCATGCAGGCATTGTGGAGCTCCACTCGCTTCGCTCGCTTTGCTGCGAGTGGTCTAAACACTAACTTAACCTAACCTACTGGTAGGTGCATTAAAAGTTTTTCTTTATAGCGGGGGGCCTCAGGCCCCCCGACCCCCCCGAGCAGGGGGGCCAGCCCCCCTGCACCCCCCGGCAAGCATGCAAGCATCATGCATGCAAACAACCATTCAAGCATGCATGCATGCATGCAAGCAAGCAGCATGCATGTCGGTTTTGCAGCGATTCGTTCTGTTGTTGACTTTTGTAGCACAACATTTACAAAAATTCAACATATTGACTTTTAAAGACAAATATTTAATTTAATTTAAGGTTAAAATGCATTTTTTTAGAAATTACAATATGCCTAATGACATTTTTCTTAATGAAATTCTGCCATATTTGTATTATACCATGCGAAAATTATACCAAACTAGCGGCCGCCTACGGTTTCACCCGCGTGGTTCCCGTTCCCGAGGGAATACCGGGATAAAAAGTATCCTATGTTTCAATCTAGGCTATCTACTATCTGTGTGCCAAATTTCAACCAAATCCATTCAGTATTTTTTGCGTGATTGAGGAACAAACATCCAAACCCACAAACTTTCACATTTATAATATTAGTAGGATAATTGTCGACTAAATAAACGTTATGCCAAACGAAATTCTGCGAATAAAAATTTTGACAAAGGTATTTATGCCTAATGAAATTCTGCCATCTGAATAGTATGCCATTGTAAATTCGGACATGTAAACATTCTGCCAAACAATAATTATATTAAACAATTTTTATGCCTAAAATATTCGTTTAAAGAAGATTCTGCCAAGTGTGTTCTGCCAAATAAATTTCGGAGCATTAAGTTTCTGCCAGATAGAGGTAGCCCCTACTTATAAGTTTTTTGGATCTTCATTTGTTTTTGAACAGGTGGAAGATTGCGTATTAGCACAAAATAGAGAGACTAACAGAAGTTTAGCTTAGTACTACGGGCGCTCGAGCATCGCACACACACAAAGACAGCTCTCGCCGCTGCGTCACGTACTCGAACTGTTTTGAGAGTGGTAAGAGATTGCAGTTATACAGTGTCGGTGAGAGATGTCTATGTGTGCGTTGCGGGTGCCATTTCGGTCGCATAATCTTTTTAGTTATAATGTCGTTTGGCATAACAGTTTTGGCATAAAGTCTTTTCGCATAATTTATGATAAGCAGAGTTTTATGAACGCAGAAAGGTTTCATCGGCATAATTCTTACTTACTCTAATCTCCTTTAACATAATTTTAATTACCATAAAAGGAAAGGGCATAATTGTTATACGTCTAAAGGTAATTTACCATAAAATACGAAGTGCATAATGGATTTAACCATAAATATTCAAGTCAGAAACGATTTTTGGAAGAATCATTTTAATTCAGAGCAGGGGGGCCAGCCCCCCTGCTCGGGGGGGTCGGGGGGCCTGAGGCCCCCAGCTATAAAGAAAAAAATTTAATGCACTATAGGTAGGTTAGGTTAGGTTAGTGTTTTGACCACTCGCAGCGGAGCGAGCGAAGCGAGCGGAGCTCCACAATGCTTGCATGCATGTTGCATGTTTGTATGCATGCTGCATGCTTGCTTGCATGCTGTATGCTTGCTTGCATGCTGCATGCTTGCTTGCTTGCTGCATGCTTGCTTGCATGCTGCATGCTTGCTTGCATGTTGCATGCCTGATGGTCATGGTCAACTCTATACGCCTATGCTTCAATTATAGCAAAGTTTCTAAACTATAAAACATAAATAAATTTTATTTACGGTGTTACTAATTTGTTAGTATAATTTCTACCCGTTAACATTATGATATTTGATAAATATGACTTGGAATATTCATGATAAAGATTTATATGCCAATAAATGGTATGATTAGTAATCGATATAGCAAAAATATTTATGCAAAAAAGAAATGTGCCAATATATTATTATTACAATAGAGGTTATGCGGAAAAAAAGTATGCGTTATGATTTATTCTGTATGAACGTTATGCGAAATGATGAGTATGCCAAAAAACGTTATGCAGTGCAAAAATATGCCTTTCTGTTTTATGCAACCGAATATGGACCCTGCGTTGCTCGAGCGCGCAAGTGCTAAGCTCAACTACTGTACTCTCTCTATATTGTGGTATTAGTTTGTTGGTTGTTATGAAAGTATGAAGTGATGCCGCCACTGCCAGTTTTGTTTTCGATCGATCCTACAGCGACAGCCGCTTGCCTGTTTTCAGGGGACTCCGGTAGGTATCTCTTCTGGTTACGTGCTGATTCCTTTTCGAAATGCTGTTTAGTCTTGTCACTTAACATAAGGTGAGATAAAAGCCAAGCACAATCCCGTTGTTCATAAAAAAATTGTACTTTTAAAGCTTAATATTTCGCAAACGGATCCCTGAATCAAAAAGTAGTATTCACAGACCTACAACATTTTTAAAAGACCTATCCAACAACACCCCACACTATAAGATTGATAAGAGAATAAATTACATCCCCACTTTACATGTAGGGAAGGTACACTAAATAAATATTTCTCAATATTTTATTTTACCACTTTTTTGCCGTAATTAATATACACATTCATGCTAAATTACAGCTTTCTAGTAGTTAGGGCGTCTGAGCTAAGCCGCGGACGTACATACGGACAGACGGACATGGTGAAACTATAAGGGTTCATTGTTGACTTGACTACGAAACCCTAAAAAATTTTCCTTACGGGGTATTTACACGAGTCGACTCGGCAGCCGACTTTAGTCTATTAGCGCTTTTTATCGGCAATTGCTTGTAAAATCTAATCACAAACCTAATTTTATGTGAAAGCGATTCGATTTTACAGGTTGTCGATAAAATGCGCTAATAGGGAATACGCATCATTATTTTTTGTATGAAAATCATAAGAATAATGCGTGAAAAAATCAACTGTAATATTAAAACTTTTCTGTGGCGTTTTTTTTTCTCGCTATATAGTTACTTGAAGTTAACACGCAACAGCACCCACCGAAAACGCTCTATACAAAAGGTCATGATTTGTGACGTCATTTGTCACGTTTCAGGCGCGTTTATTATGGAGTTAGCCAAGAATTTTTAATTAGTTATCTCCTTAAATTTTGAAATGACTTACTTCTTATTCGATATTCTATCTGAATGATAAGTGCATTATATCCGAAAATCAAAAAAGCGTTATTTTCCCCTGATTTCATCGTGTGATGAAACTGAAATAATAATTTTATTTTTTTCATTTTCTTCTGTTTCATCATGTTTTTATACCTTTGTGTCCGCAGCGATCAAGCTCAAAATCAAAATCGATGATTTTATGCATTTTTCCTATTGGCCAAAGTCGCCTGCCAAGTTGCCTGCCAAGTCGACTCGTGTAAATTCCTCGTTAACTTGCACTAAAACTTTTAATTTACTCAGGTTAACATCGATGTAAAATCTGTACATACGTACATAGACATACTATATAGACAAAGAAAATGTTAAAAGTTTTCTCCTTTTGATTTGGGCTGTTTTCTGAAATATCTTCACGATTTGATAAGCAAAAGTGGGCTGTAATTACACAAGTTTAACTTAATCAATTAATTTAAATATTAATAGCACCTGTGCGTTTTGCGAACATAATTAAATTATGATAAGAACATTAAAACTGAAATGATAAAAATAAAAATTTATCGAAAATTAACTGAATTTTGTTTTGTTCCTATAGGGATATTTATACCTATGCATTGTATCATGTATCGTAGATTTCTTAATTTTTCAACTAAGTGTAGGAAAGGAAGGTAGTGGACCCCATAGTAAATTCTTAGTAGACGAAACTTTACAGTATGATAAAGTATCATAAATGAAACATTTTTTAAATTATCCAAATCATGTTTTTATTTCGTTTTTGGATATTTGTACATAGGTTTTGGTTCATACAATATTACATCCCTGCAAAGTTTCATCGACTATGGATTTAATGTTGGGGTCTCCATACAAAAGATCACTTCATTTCCTACACTAACTGTTCTATGTTGATAGGCGATGCCAGCCTCACAGAAAAGTTCCTTAACTCCTGCCGAATTCGCCACCGCGTCGGCCACCCAGCGACAACACTATAAATTCATCCGTTCGCCGCTCCAGCCGGGACTGTTCGTCGAAAGCGCGCCCTGTTCGGCTATCTACCTCGCGCACCCGAAAAATACAGAAAAAATGAACAACGCAGAATTGTACGAAGGTAACAACAACTTGCAAAGAAGAGATGCCTTAGACTGTTTGGAAGAATTCGCGGATAGGATGGAATGGAAGAAAGCTGATAGAGTCATAGACATCGGCTGCGGTGATGGCAGTGTGACCGTCGAGTTGTTGAAGGAATTTATCCCTGAAAACTTCGAGTTGCTGCTGGGGTGTGACGTCAGCGAGAAAATGGTGACTTTCGCGAATGTTCACCACAAGGACGAAAGGACAACTTTTACTGTATTGGACATCGCGGGAAGACTCCCAGAAGAGATGAGGTGCCACTTCGATCACGCTTTCTCATTCTACACGCTACATTGGATTAAAGATCAAGAGTAAGTAATATAATTAAACCTATTTGATTATTTTCAATTAAGTGTTAAGTAGTACTCAGATTTTTTGAAAACAGTTTAAGTTTACGTTACCTCTAAAACGATCGATTCCGATCTAATACCAAAAATTAATACCAAATGGTATTTGTTTGTTGCCGTTAAAAACTTCTATTATATATCATCTTCTTACTGTTAAAATATCATCAATAGACCTTTTTACAATATGATAATTCACACCTATAGCTTTGTTTATTTATCTTATAATTTCATGAAATTAAAACATAGAAAACTCACTATTTGCATTAAACTTCTATGTATAATGTTCCATAACATAAAAGCTTATCAATCGACAAGGTTATTAAATCATTTTTGGTAAATGAAATCATGTTGAAGTAAAGTGAAAGAATAATAATAAAAATTAAATTTATTCACTAATACATTTCTTTTTATTATTATTATTTTCGTATTGTTATGGAACGTCATACATAGAAGTTTAATGAAAATAGTGAGTTTTTAATTTTTTTATATCATGAAATTTTAAGATAAACAAACAAAGCTACAGGTGTGAATAATCATATTGTAAAAAGGTCTATTGACGATATTTCAACAATAAGTTTTTAGAAGACTCACAAGGTTTTTAGAATGTGTACATCTAACATGTATTTTTCCTGTCCTTGTGATGTGAGAGTCTAGAGTCTGAAATATACAAGATTATTTTTAGTTTATAGAAAACCTCTCGTGGGGTTGATCAGACCATCAAACTGAACAACTTTCATTATGGGACCAACCTTGAAATCGCGAAAAAAATCAGCTGTTTCATACATTTCGAAGGAGCAGGCATTGTAATTTTGTATGGAACAGCTGATTTTTTTATCGTGATTTCGAGGTTGGTCCCATAATGAAAGTTGGTCAGTTTGATGGTCTGATCAACCCCACGAGATACCTCTCGTGGGGTTGATCAGACCACTACCGTGTATAAACTAAAAATAACCTTGTATAGGACGACTCTGTGCTACAGACCTCCAGGCTCTCCTGCATATACATATATTGCAACAGTAGGTATACGTAGTTAGTAGTAGTACAGTTTTATACTAATACATTTTATAAACTATTATGTATCTACTAATAAAAGAGAAAAACCGGCCAAGTGCGAGTCGGACTCGCGCACAAAGGGTTCCGTACCAAAAAACGGTAAAAAATTACGTTTGTTGTATGAAAGCCCCCCTTAAATATTAATTTTATTCTGTTTTTAGTATTTGTTGTTATAGCGGCAATAAAAATACATCATCTGTGAAAATTTCAACTTTCTAGCTATCACGGTTCATGAGATACAGCCTGGTGACAGACAGACAGACAGACAGACAGACGGACAGCGGAGTCATAGTAATAGGGTCCCGTTTTTACCCTTTGGGTACGGAATTCTAAAAAACGTAGGTACAGTATTGTCTACCTGTAAGTTAATTCTACTGTGTGTATGTGTGTGTGTGTGTGTGTGTGTGTGTGTGTGTGTGTGTGTGTGTGTGTGTGTGTGTGTGTGTGTGTGTGTTGTTATAATGTTGTTTACTTTATTATATTTAATAGGGATTCTGTTTCATCATATGACAAGTTAAGTAGCCACACCATAAGCTTCTTTTTACAATTTTAGACTTTAGGTCCACTAAAGCCATAAATCCACTGTGCAAAAGTTCTGCGATATTTAGTTTTTTTGTTTACATACATTACATACAGCGTGAAATTTTTAATCATTTGGTTCCCGCCGTGGAGTGGTTCCACTCATGATTACAAGCAACTTTTACTATGGGGCCAACTCTCCTCCTCGCAAAATAAATCTGCTGTTCCATACATTAAGGTCGAGTAGGTACTGCACTTTTGTATGGAACAGCAGATTTTTTTTGCGAGGAGGAGAGTTGGATAACAGTTAAAATATGCAATTGACGAATAAGTCAAAACTTTTTATTCCTAATATAAGAGATTGGTTGGATAGAAAAAGGGTCGAAAGTGTGATACCTATTTTAAGATTTTTATCTACTTCAAGAGGCTCCTCCTCCTTCAGGAATCTCCCATTAATATGGGAGGTTCTGCTAAAACTTACTGCATCTTAATGACGCAGTAAGTAACAAACTGATTGACAGATGGCAAAAGTACCTACCGCGTCAAGAATAACGCAGATTTTTCGTAATTAATATAGTCTACGTATTTTATTAGAGACTCATGCGACAATTATGTTGTTTAAATGAGAGTTTACTATTTAATATCAGGGTGCCCCAAAACTTTGCTACACGGAGGGAAAGTAACTTAAATATTGAAGATAGGAAACACTGCATTTGGTTTTTAAAACAGAATTAAAAGTGCATTCAAAGATTTAAAAAAATCGCATGCGATACGATACAAAGAAATACAAACGTAATATTTAAAACATAAATCTTAATTTTATTGTTCTTTCTTTTGTTTAAGATGCTGTTTTACTCAAGAAAAAATAATCCATAAGTATTGTAACTCTTTTGATCGATATCATAAGAAAAAAAATAAGAAAAAAGATTTTTGAATAAAAATTCAAAAATCTTTGAATGCACTTTCAATTATTTTAAAAATCAAAGTCTTTCAGTAAAATTTTCTACCTTCAAGGTACTTTGCCTTCGCGTGGCAAAGTTTAGGGACCCTGTATAATGACTCCTAAATATTTTAAGTGTGTAGATTGTTCGAGCAAGGGAAGCAGCAGGGATCCGTATACACAGGTCATGGACACGTAATTTGAAATTAGTAGAAGGCAGAAAGTTTCTTATCGAGAAGCAAATACACTTTGACGTATTTAGTGATAGGACATTTTGTTTCGACTTTGCTGACACTTGGTTTAAACCACCTTGGGCCTCATCGTAGACTTTGGCCCATGTATCAGCAGCAAAGACAATAGCATCATCATCAGTGTATGCTAATAGTTTACCTTAGGTAAAATTAGTTAGGCACATGTCGTTTACATGCTTATACAAGAAACAGGGTACCTAGAACGCGTGGAAATTAATTTAACTTAGTACGTTCTACGTACATATATGTACCATAGTAGATTTGATTCTACTATGCCTAAACCTAATATTGACGACCTAAGTGGTGCAGTGGTTAACATGCCGCCTACCACACAAGAGGTCCCGGGTTCGATTCCCGGCCGGGCAGAAATTGATATGAATTTTAATTTCTGTAACGGGTCTGGGTGTTACTATGTATAATAAGTATACAGTGCCTTTGGTCTTGAACTAGCGATAATTTAAAGGCGTGTAATACACCTAATTTTATCGATAAAAATACCCACATGTTGGGGTCTATCCCCACTCCTGTTGGAATAGCCGCCATTTTAAATTTGACTTTTTATTTTAGATGACCTTGCAGAAAAATATTAATTTCTCCGGATTTAGAAGTCCTACAGTTATAACAAAAATACTGTTCAAAAGCTAATAATATCACCTATCAATTTAAAAAATAAAATGTTTAAATTTTTGATTTAAATACGTCATAAAAAATTACTGAAATAAAATTTTATACGAAATTTGTGCGATTTTTTTGACTTTTTATTACATTTCTCAAAAACTAGGACATTAATGTTCACTTTTTTTGCATTATTCAAATACACAGAAATATTATCTACAGAACGATTTAAAAATTTATTGCTCTATGTTGCATATTTCGAGAGCTATTGTTGTTGATGATGGCTAGAATAGATGGCTAGATGGCGCTGTTTGAAACTGCCCAAGCATTTATTATTTATTATTATTAATATAAGTTCGCTATATTTTTAATCCTATCAGAATAGTGATTGGAATAACTTAGCTTATTTCACAAACAACTTACCAATTTAATGGCCCTGTTTTACATGGGGAATTAATACTTATTCTTATTACTATAAATAAAACCGGTCAAGAGCGAGTCGGACTCGCGCACCGAGGGTTCCGTACAATCATAAATATATTTGGATATGTTACTTTAGGACAGTCTTTAAAAAAGTAGGATAAACGGCAGACAGGTGGAAGGGCAAACAGGCGGACAGTTAATTTACAAATCTTAACCACAGCTGCTTATGGTGACTGAAAAACGTTTCAGCCACTCCATATTGCAAACTGTTTATATTACTAGTCCATCAGCCATTTTAATGTCCCCGCTGCTGGGGCATAGGCCTTCCTTATGGGTGGATAAGGAGGACGGACCATAACCCACCACGCGGGCCCAATGCGGATTGGTGGGTGTTAACGACTGCAAATGCAGCCGGGACCAGCGGCTTAACGTGCCTTCCGAAGCTCGGAGGAGCTCGAGATAATAAATTTTTGGTCACCCATCCCATGACCGAACCTTGCGAACGTTGCTTAACCTCCGCAATTGCTGGTCCAGGCGCTAAACCACTGCGCCACAGAGCTCCTCGTTATTATTATATTACTAAGTATAACTTATTCTTCGTTTATTCGTACGGCAAATAGTAGGTAATTAATTATATTAGAACCAGCCACCAATTATTATTGTAGTATTAGGTTGCGCCATCTCTTTGTAACCTAGATTTATGGGACTGGTATAAATATGAAAATAAAAGATTTAAGTTTGATCAAAAGTGAAATTTTATTGATACCTCAAAAAAAAACAAAAGAGCAAAATGTTAAAAGATTGTGAGAAAGTTAAAAGAACAGGGCGTGGGTGTAACAAAACTTTGCAGCTCACTTGTTGTACTGGCGGAAGGCCTTAAATTGCAGTGTTCTCACTGAGCTGAGAGTTTGCTTATATGAGTAATAAAAGTGAAATCAGACAGGTAGGGTTTGTAAGAGAAATGTGAATAAATAAAAGCTCTAGCTTATCGCTATCCTTAAAGTAGATTTACAATATATACAGACCAAATGTGGGCTACTAATCAATAGAAAACCATTTGACAAACATACAAGTGCACTTCGGATTGAGCTGGTGAATTACAAATCAAAAGCAAGTTATGCGGTACTTATTGCAGCTCACTTGTTGCACTGGCGGAAGGCCTTAAGTTACAGTACTCTCACTGAGTTGAGAGTTTGCGTATATGAGTAATAAAACTAAAATCAAAGAAGTGGTGTTTGTAAGAGAAATCTGAATAAATAGAAGCTCTTGCTTGTCGCTATTCTTACAGTAGGTTTACAATATATACAGGTCGGATATACGCTATTAATCAATAGAAAACCATTTGAGAAACATACAAGTACACTTTAGATCGAGCTGGTAGTTTACAAATCAAAAGTAAGTTATGCGGTGCTTATATACATATAGCTAGGCTAAACTGATGACAGAAAAGAAGAGTAGAGATGATTATTGGGCGCCACACGCTTATGGGTAACTCACAAACGTGAATAATAGAGGAAAGCGTAGCAAGATAAAATATAGGAACGGTTACACCTGAGATTCGTGTTCCGCTGAGGGCTTCTGGATCGCCAGTCACTCAAAGCCAAAGGTCAGCGAACGAGGGCTTGACGATGTTGTCGTCTGCTCAGCAGCACTCGTTTCGGATGGGTGATCCCGTCAGAATTAAAAGAACTGTCGAGGAAATAGGAAACACAGCGTTATGTCAAAGCAGTGACATAAAAAGGACGTTAGTAGAAATAATTGCCGTTTAGCAGAAAGACTTACCCGGACGCCGAGAATTCGAGGACTAATGTAAGAAATTTGCGGTGCTCGCGGTGATGTAGCTTAGGACGCAATTAGTGTGGTTTACCACGGACAGATTACACACGCAGCGTACGAAAAATACTTTCAATCACAGTGCACAATCGCGCACTCACAGCAAGTTATGTAGAAGTTAAGAGAAAAACGAAAAAGAATCACTGGAGAGAGGGTCGGGCCCTATTTATCTGTTTTCTTTTCATCCGTTCAATCTCACGACTAATCTACCACTTTCTCGAAACAGCCAGAATGAACCATACCGACTTGCACACTTCTAGAATGTTCAGATTATAGTCTATGGTTAAGAAAATTAGTTAAAGATAAATGAAGTATTATATGAAATCAAATAAAGGAAGATTTGTAGAATCTAAATCACTAATTACTCCCATTGTACATTAGATATTCGTGAAGTTATTTATTAAAAGTTTTTAGGAACCATAGATAATCCAAATTCTTTATCTGTGAATCCAGCCGTGAAAGCAGGAAGCTACTTCACGCGAGATGTCAGTTTTGAGTGCTATTGTATGAACGAGATGACAGGATGGTTATGCATTTAGGTGTGAGAGAGATGGTAATATACGCGCGACAGACTGCCACTACTTGACACTAGATAGCGCTAAAGTTTTGATGAAGTGTGGAATCCCAACACTAGGTGGCTTTATGAAAAAAGGAGACACAAACAGCTAGACATCCCTGCCAGAATGAGAAGGCGTATATGTTTGGATGCTTGCTCGTGGTAATAGTTCCGCTATTCCTCGCCAGATTGAGCCAATAGTCCGAAATTACGATGTTTGTCCTGATAAAATTAAAATGTCAAACGTCAGATTGAACTGTTGTTTGTTGACGAATATAAGTCTATATAAAATATTAAAAAGAAACTAGCAATTATTGCGTGGAATTGAGTTAATGAAAATGTATGTACCTTGCAATGTGGGATGTATAAAAATGTTGTGTAATGATGTACAATATTGGATCAAAAGAAAAGCATAAGTAAAGGTTGGTACCGTCAAAGTTTATTATGAATGTAACATATCAAAATGATATGTTACAGTACCTCATTAGTTGAGAGAAAAAAAAATAAAAAAAGGACTGGGATGAGGTGAGTGAAGGACAGTTCACTATCCCCACACAGCAAAGAAAACAAAGCAAAAGCGTGAGGAAACCTGAAGGAAACAGATAGAACGCAAGGAATAGAACGAAGGAGCAAGAGGAGAAATATTGTAGAGAAAGGAAAGTTGTGTAGAGAAAGAAAAGGTTTTGTAGAGAAAGAAGATGGATAGCACGGTATAGTAGAGTAGGAAAGTAAAAAAATTGTGGGTTGGGAATCAAGTAAGGAAAGGAAAGGGCAAAAGGAAACAAAAACAAAAAAATACATAGACTACATGCCAGCTGTTGGCGTAAATAAATAAGTTATTTAAATAAACGGAATACATAAACAATATAGATAATTGATATCGACGGTGGGTCTTACTTCTGGCCTATATGCCATGCGCCCTTGCCGAAAGTTTAAAGTGTGCGTATACTAGATAAATATGGATATACTTAAATAAATGGAGTGCCGATGGCCTATTTTGAGATTCGCATCCGCTCTGATATATAGATGAGTATAATATACTAGTGTAATAAGAATAATCTGTTGTCGTTAGGGCTTATTTTTACAGAGTTACAATCCGCTCTGAGTAGTAAGGCTTTTGGTTTTTCATTTATGGGATTACCAGCCGTCCCATAGAATAAACTAGATACTATAAACTAAATATATATATTTAATAAAAACCATACAGAAAAATAGAGTACATAAAAGAATATATAATAGGGTTAGGTAATGGGTATGGTGATGGCGAGGGGGTGATGAGGGGAAATGTGGGATATGGAGATGGGACTTTTAGTCGGCTCTTACGACACGCAAGGGTATAACGATGGCACTATTCTTTCTCCGGCAACCATACGGATAAGGATGAGAGGAGATGGTATGTAGAGGCAGAGCTAGAGATAGAAAAGAGAAAAATACTCGTATATAATCAAATACATAAATGAAATGAAATGAAATAAGAAAAAATATGTGTAGTTATATAGGTATAGATTTTAAAATGTCCTTAATGTGCCAAGTGCCTAAATCCTTGGATGTGTGAAAGTCCTTCAGAATGTATGCAAGAGGAGAGATCTTCTTTTTCACAATACATTTAGTGAATTTAGGAGCAAGTTTTGCAGTGAAAAATTTATTAGCATCAGAAAGTGGATACTCTTTCTTCCATACAGTCTGGCCCTCCTGATATTCAATATCACGCCTATTTTTGTTGTAATTAATTTTATATTTGGAGTAGGCTTTGAACATGTTGGAGTTTACTTTAATAAAAATGTCTTTAAGATGAGGTAGAGTAGATGCGTATGAGGTCCTATCGGTAAACAAAATATCTTTTTCTTTGAGTGGAGAGTTGGGATACCAGTCACCAGAGAGTACAGCTTCGCGGCCATGATTTAGAAAGTACGGGCTAAAACCAGTGGATTCACTAACGGCTGTGTTGATAGCAAATTCAATTTTTGGTAATTCTTCGGCCCATTTTCTGTGGTCTGTACCTACATAGGAAGATATGGCCGTGACAATGACACGATTAGTCCTTTCAGAAGGGTTGTTTTGTGGCAGGAACCTACAGTTATAAAAAGAATTGGGAACTTTATATTTCGCAATCAAATCCTTCATGGCATTGGAGATATATTGGGGTCCGTTGTCCATGACAATTGTTTGAGGAATCCCATACTTCATAAATATATTGTTTTCAATAATAGAAACTACTGTCTTGGCAAGTGAGTTCCTCATAGGAAATATGCATGTATACTTAGTGAAAACGTCGGTAACTACTAGAATGAATTTGTAACCCTGATAAGATCGAGGTAGGGGGCCCATTATGTCTGTTGAGATCATCTGGTAGGGACGTTGGACCTGTTTGGGATTTTTCATGATGCCTGGGGGACCTTCATTCGTGCTTTTATAAGCCAAGCAAACTTGACAGTTTTTGATATATTTCTTGACATCTCTATGTAGCGATGGCCAATAGTAAGATTGAGTAAGACGCTTCAAAGTCTTAAAGATACCTAAATGGGCTGCACTCGGGTGGTCATGACATTTAGCTATGACGTCATGCCGCGATTCAAAAGGAATCACGAGTTTCCACTCACAGTCAGCAGAGAGAGGGTTGGAATTTTTCATCCTTTTATAAAGACGATCAGAAATCAGTTTCCAATCAGAGAATTTGTGGGGTGAAGATTTGACGTCTTGTACTTTCTTGAGGTACCAAGAGTCTTTAGTAGTAGAAGAAGAAGTAGGGGAGTTTTGAGACGGATCGTCATCAGAAGTGGCATTTACGGGAAATGAACGAGAAAGAGCGTCGGCCAAGGCATTATCCGAGCCCCACGTTGGGCGCCAAATGTAACCTAGATTTATGGGACTGGTATAAATATGAAAATAAAAGATTTAAGTTTGATCAAAAGTGAAATTTTATTGATACCTCAAAAAAAAACAAAAGAGCAAAATGTTAAAAGATTGTGAGAAAGTTAAAAGAACAGGGCGTGGGTGTAACAAAACTTTGCAGCTCACTTGTTGTACTGGCGGAAGGCCTTAAATTGCAGTGTTCTCACTGAGCTGAGAGTTTGCTTATATGAGTAATAAAAGTGAAATCAGACAGGTAGGGTTTGTAAGAGAAATGTGAATAAATAAAAGCTCTAGCTTATCGCTATCCTTAAAGTAGATTTACAATATATACAGACCAAATGTGGGCTACTAATCAATAGAAAACCATTTGACAAACATACAAGTGCACTTCGGATTGAGCTGGTGAATTACAAATCAAAAGCAAGTTATGCGGTACTTATTGCAGCTCACTTGTTGCACTGGCGGAAGGCCTTAAGTTACAGTACTCTCACTGAGTTGAGAGTTTGCGTATATGAGTAATAAAACTAAAATCAAAGAAGTGGTGTTTGTAAGAGAAATCTGAATAAATAGAAGCTCTTGCTTGTCGCTATTCTTACAGTAGGTTTACAATATATACAGGTCGGATATACGCTATTAATCAATAGAAAACCATTTGAGAAACATACAAGTACACTTTAGATCGAGCTGGTAGTTTACAAATCAAAAGTAAGTTATGCGGTGCTTATATACATATAGCTAGGCTAAACTGATGACAGAAAAGAAGAGTAGAGATGATTATTGGGCGCCACACGCTTATGGGTAACTCACAAACGTGAATAATAGAGGAAAGCGTAGCAAGATAAAATATAGGAACGGTTACACCTGAGATTCGTGTTCCGCTGAGGGCTTCTGGATCGCCAGTCACTCAAAGCCAAAGGTCAGCGAACGAGGGCTTGACGATGTTGTCGTCTGCTCAGCAGCACTCGTTTCGGATGGGTGATCCCGTCAGAATTAAAAGAACTGTCGAGGAAATAGGAAACACAGCGTTATGTCAAAGCAGTGACATAAAAAGGACGTTAGTAGAAATAATTGCCGTTTAGCAGAAAGACTTACCCGGACGCCGAGAATTCGAGGACTAATGTAAGAAATTTGCGGTGCTCGCGGTGATGTAGCTTAGGACGCAATTAGTGTGGTTTACCACGGACAGATTACACACGCAGCGTACGAAAAATACTTTCAATCACAGTGCACAATCGCGCACTCACAGCAAGTTATGTAGAAGTTAAGAGAAAAACGAAAAAGAATCACTGGAGAGAGGGCCGGGCCCTATTTATCTGTTTTCTTTTCATCCGTTCAATCTCACGACTAATCTACCACTTTCTCGAAACAGCCAGAATGAACCATACCGACTTGCACACTTCTAGAATGTTCAGATTATAGTCTATGGTTAAGAAAATTAGTTAAAGATAAATGAAGTATTATATGAAATCAAATAAAGGAAGATTTGTAGAATCTAAATCACTAATTACTCCCATTGTACATTAGATATTCGTGAAGTTATTTATTAAAAGTTTTTAGGAACCATAGATAATCCAAATTCTTTATCTGTGAATCCAGCCGTGAAAGCAGGAAGCTACTTCACGCGAGATGTCAGTTTTGAGTGCTATTGTATGAACGAGATGACAGGATGGTTATGCATTTAGGTGTGAGAGAGATGGTAATATACGCGCGACAGACTGCCACTACTTGACACTAGATAGCGCTAAAGTTTTGATGAAGTGTGGAATCCCAACACTAGGTGGCTTTATGAAAAAAGGAGACACAAACAGCTAGACATCCCTGCCAGAATGAGAAGGCGTATATGTTTGGATGCTTGCTCGTGGTAATAGTTCCGCTATTCCTCGCCAGATTGAGCCAATAGTCCGAAATTACGATGTTTGTCCTGATAAAATTAAAATGTCAAACGTCAGATTGAACTGTTGTTTGTTGACGAATATAAGTCTATATAAAATATTAAAAAGAAACTAGCAATTATTGCGTGGAATTGAGTTAATGAAAATGTATGTACCTTGCAATGTGGGATGTATAAAAATGTTGTGTAATGATGTACAATATTGGATCAAAAGAAAAGCATAAGTAAAGGTTGGTACCGTCAAAGTTTATTATGAATGTAACATATCAAAATGATATGTTACATCTTGACCGATAGTGGAAATATTTTTTATCCTTAGGTTAGCATGCTTAGGACAGCGCCATCTGTTGACTGGTAGTGAAACTAAAGAATTTTTGTTTGTTTTTTGAATTTCTAAAAAAGTGTGTTATATTGAGACATCGTTTTATTTTTCCTGTATTCTTTACATAAACTACTATCACATAGAATTATTTCAGATTTTTCTCTTTGCAAACTTCGGAGATAAGGGGGGGAACGGTATTTTTTTTTTACATTTTTCATCATAAGTCGAAAACTATGCGGCCTAAGAAAAAAGGAAAAACTGTTTTAAAATGTGCAAACAGCGCTTTTTTATATGATACCCCATATGCCCTAGTTACCTCACTTAAAATTTTTAAGACCCCTTTTCAGTCCCTGTTGTCAAAAAATATTTTTTTTATTTCTTTCTTATTTGCAAAATAGTTGGGCAAATGTCATCTTAAACTATTCCAAATTTCAAGTTGATACCATTAGTAGTTCTCGAGATATCCAGCTGTGACAGACAGACAGACAGACTGAGTCACACAAGGGTTCCTTTTTTACCATTTTGGTACGGAACCCTAAAAATGGGTGTTGATAGTCGTGTAGGTATGCAACTGTAGATAATTAGGTATTATAGTACAGTTGCATAAATATCTATTATAGGTTAACTCGTTGTAACAATGACAAATTTATAATATCACCATTTTATAAAGAGTGTTTTTGCTAGAAATTATTAAATTTTCCGGTATGCAAATTTTGCTACCGAAGCAAAATTATTGTACCATATCCTGCCCCCCTACTCCAATGGCCAAAATTCTATTCGTTTGAACGCTACGCTTACTATTTAAACTTTAAAATTAGCAGTAAACTATAAAATTACGTGCCGTAAGCTTGACAATTCCATACAATACATCGAAGTCTGTGATTTACATAAGTTTGCGACATGTGATTTAATCATCTATTGCTCATATTATTTAAACATTAAAAGTAGCGTTCAAACGAATAGAAAGTGGGCCATTTGAGTAGGGGGGGCAGAAGTTAGTGACGTGATGTGAAGTTAGTGACCGTAGACGGTATAACAGTAAATATATGATAAAAATGGAACAGAATTTCAATAAATTTATTGTAAGAAATTCGAAAGTAAATAGCCCACCGAAAGTGGCGCGTTTATAAGGTATTTATTTAATAAGTTGTTAATAAAAACGGATTTTAATAAAACTTTACGTGGAATTTTTAGAACCCAAGGTCTAGTATTTTTAGAAGGTATCACTACATTCTCTCGTGTTTATTCGCGGAAGTAGATAGCATTGTGTCAAAAACGGCCACTTTTAGCAGTTTTGATATCTACTTCTAGCAGTGACAACGAGGGAATGTAATGATACCGTTTAAAAAACTAGACTATTTGGACCCTATTTTTAGGGCCCATAGTTTTATTAATAAAATAAATAAAATAAATAAAAAATGAAATAAAATAAATAAATAAAATAAAAATAAAAATCACGTTTTTTAGGGTTCCGTACCCAAAGGATAAAAACGGGACCCTATTACTAAGACTCCGCTGTCCGTCTGTCTGTCTGTCACCAGGCAGTATCTTATGAACCGTGATAGCTAGACAGTTGAAATTTTCACAGATGATGTACCTATTTCTGTTGCCGCTATAATAACAAATACTAAAAATATAACCTAATAAATATTTGAGGGGGGCTCCCATACAACAAACGTGTTTTTTTTTTGCCCTTTTTTGTTACGGAACCCTTCGTGTGCGAGTCCGACTCGCACTTGGCCGGTTTTTATAAAAATTGTGTATTATAATTATAATATTAAATTTTTCGGTCAGGCCACTACCTTAACCAGAACTTTTAAAATATGTCCTCAGTGTATCTTAATAATTATTTCCAGGGCAGCATTCGACAACATCTTCGAGTTGCTCAGCGAGGGCGGGCAGTGTCTGCTCGCATTCCTCGGGCACAGCCTTGTGTTTGATGTCTACCGCATCTTGGCCAGAAGCAATAAGTGGAGCAGTTGGCTTGAAGGCGTCGATCGATTCATTTCGCCTTATCATGATTCGCAGGTAATTTACTTATAAGCTTTATTATTATTTGAGTGTTAGGGGCTCTACAGATCTGATAGAATTGTAGTCACTGCGACCTAAAAGATCTATTGTGACTCGCCTGCGGCGCCGGCGGCGTCCGGAAAGCCTAGTTCTTCCTGGTTTTATGAGTTTTTATTTCCACCGGGTCGATTACGTGTCGCCCCCATAGACATAGAAAAATTTTCGCTGCGCTCAAGAAGACCAACAAAGCGTGGAAAAGAGAAGTTAACATCATATGGACACGGTCTATGTACAAAAGAGACAAAGGATCAAGTGACATGTGCCAACATTTTTTACAGTAAGAGCCCCTAGCGTCCCGCCTAGCAAATGAGCAATCACAGTTTGTTTAAAATAATTGTTAATCTTAATTATAATTTAAAGTAAAGGTATCGTGGAGCCATGGTGTCTTGTGCTCTAAGTAATTGTGATGGCACAAAAAGAAATAATCCAAGTAATCACACTTTTCACAGGTAAATAAGATATTGCCACACATTTCTTTATAGCCAAATTTCTCTACATTTATTAGTTTATCGACGAAGAAAACATTATGGAACATAGTTTATTAATTTCCTTTGCCGTATATAGTCATATTTTATGAATCTAAGTCATATTTTACGTATCTCATATAAAATGTATGCATTCGTTTTCGGATCACCTGTTTATTGACATTGTTGTTCTTTGACATTCTATTTCTATGGTCGCCCCAGATGGCTACTACGTTTATGGATTAGGGGTCCACAACCACATAAGAGGTGCTTGGGTACCTCCACATGTACAGACGTCAGTGAAATGAAATGAATGAATGAATGAATGAATGAATGAATGAATGAATATCATACGCAAAGGTGTCTGTTTAGTTTGCTTTACTTATAAGCTTTACCCGCAGGCGTAGTATGACGAACCCGTGCAAAAAGAATAATATAGGGATAAACCTGTCTACATCGAAATGGCATTGGACAGATAAGAAAAAGGTCTGTTACATCAAGTTGTCTTTTTCGACATATCAATAGACATATTAATACGTCTCGGAGGAGCTCGAAGGCGCAGTGCGATGGGTTGTGCATCGCCCTACGATTGGCAGTGTCGATCGTGGGATGGGTGTCCAAAAAATTATTATATCGACCTCCTTCGTGCTTCGAAAGACACGTAAAGCTGCTGGTCCCGGCTGAACTTGCATTTGTTAACACCCGCGTGGTTGGTGGGTTATGGCCCACCTTCCTTATCCACCCATAATAAAGGCCTGTGGCCCAGCAGTGGGTATGTGCAATCCCCTTCGATTATCTTGATGATCGATCGTCATAAGGGCTGAACTAGGATGCAAGATCTAGCGAATAGCAATAACTGCAAGCACACAGTTGCGTCATTTTGATAAAAATAAAAAGATAAAAATACGAACATAAGATCGAATCAAATTAAGATATTTATTATATTTTAAAAAATACTAGAAAATTGATTCACCCGTAGCAACTCAAACGGCACCCTGATTAGGTATCTAAAAAGAAACTATTTAGCGACCGGTTTCATTCCACATACATTGCTACTTTTCTTTTGTATGTTTTTTTTTAATCCAAAAAGAAGTAGCAATGGATCACTATCATCTATGAACTGCAATCAGTCGCTAGGTGGTTTTTAATTAGATAATCAGCCTGCGGGTCATCAGCTCATCCCGTCTGAGCTGCTACGGGTGAGTCGATTTTTTAACACGTTTTTGTTAGGTTGCTTTCTCGTTTGTTTGTTTGTGTGTTTGTTTGTGCTACTTACTGGTACTTTACGTTTCAGGCAAAGTTCAAGGTTCACTGTTCTCAATGCCGCATAGGCTCCATACATTATTAATAGGAATTCATTTTTAATCGTACCGACGATAAAGTGGTCGGAGCGCAGACTGAACTCGCGCGAAAGGCTACAGCCTACACTATTTTTTGTCCGCCCGCTTAATTTTTTTCCGTTTTTTGAAAAGCTTTTGAAAGCTCTTTAAGCTTTAAAAAAAATATTCGGAAATTCTCGATCTATGTCGGTGAAAAAATTTAAAATTTTGACGAATTTTGGAAAATCTCTAAAAGTTACCGACCAATTTTAGGTATTCAAATTGCACTTTGAAGGCCTTCTTCAGACGCACATTTTGACATCCGCGTACCTTTCATATCTGCGAAACTACAGGCAAATTTCACAATTTGCCTGCCTGCCTATTTCATAAATCGGGGCAATGCAGTCCCTAAGAAAGAAGGTAAAAAAAATTTTTACATGAATTCACTTGGTTGGTACAGATGCCGGCATATAAATTGGCAAGAGAAATATGAGACAAAAGATGTGCAGTAGCCACAACTGCGCACTTTTGTCTCGTTTTTATCTTGCCAACTTACGTGCCGGGCAGTATACAGATTTTACTTAGGTAAAACTGAGCTAATTTAACTCGGTAGCCATCCGCCCCCCTTGGCAGATAGGGTCGCATTCAAAATTTCGCGCCGCCGCGCTTCAGAGAAAAAATCATATCTTCTTCAATATAAATACTTTATGATAAAACAGGGATGAGGGATTCATTTCTGAAACTTTCAATATACAATTTCATAGAAAATAGGTAATTTTTTTTTTTATCAACAGTCAGTATCTGTGAAAATAGTAAAGTTGTGCAAAAATAATACAATTTTAAAGGACATTTATTAAGCTTTTAAAACATATATATGTACTGTTTAGTTATTGTACAATGTCTATCTGAAAAAAAATCGAACATGGTATGTGACGGTGTTTCCCAACACTAACACTTGCAAGTTTTTTTTCATACAAAATATATAGAATGCAAACTTAACTTTGTGCCAAGCATGAACATTGCATTATCGAGACATTCAATATACAATTTCATAGAATAAAATATATATTGAGGAAAGTATCAAAAACCTATTTTTCAATTTTTTTTTTTCAACCGTCAGTTAGTAATTAAAGTAATTAACATATTTAACTGCGGCCTTTTCATGAGCAATGTTGTTTGAATACACAACTTTTTGTCGAACGCTAACTATATTAGTAAAGAAATACTTAGTTAAAATAAAATAAGTTTTTATCTTTTCTCATATTCAAATAACTACTAGTTTTTGTAGTTTGAACATTTTTATCGGATTTGAAACTTTTGTTTCGACTGCCGATGAAGCGCTTTTCAGGTTTAGTTGTGGTCAAAAAGTAAACCCTGGAATACCAACTTTTGCTCTTTTATCAGTTTCCATCAGAGCTATAAATATGTTACTTACCTACTTCATATTTTTATTTTTATTTCAGAATCCAGAAAAAGAAATAAGAAAACTTATGAACAAAATAGGATTCAGCGATATAGTCGTCAGTTGTCAAGAAAAGTCGTTTATATACGACAGTCCGGAAGCTGTCAAGAGTAAGCTCTCAACATTACCTCTAGATTGCTGCAATGAGGATCAGTAACGATTTTGTTTAGTAGCTAATTAGAAAGCTTATGTCACCACATAACTAACTGTGAAAATTCTTTTACGATATCTCTTAAACCTGAGAAGTTATAAGAGCTAAAACTGTTAGCTACTGTTTTTTTGGGGGTCCTTATGACGTCATCGCGACGTACACGAACCTTATGTCGTACGTAATAAAGCACATATTGCATTGAGTTTGGCATTTCCTTCAAACCCTTTTAATTTAACCATTTCTAAATGGATTTCAAAAATTATTTCACTAGGTTTCATAGCTATCAATATGTGTTTATATTATATCAATAAAACTATAGGATTCAAACCTGTTACTGATCCTCATTTTGTTGTGATAGGTTTAGTTGCATTAATGAGCAATCATGATTAATCAATTATCGACAGAAATTATATAATGTTTAAAGTGCTCCTGGGAAATTAGTGTTTTTTCATCACCACCACTTAAGGGTCAAGAGAAAACGTAAGAAACGTGTTCTGGAATTGTCATACCTAGTTTATATAGAACACGTAAAGTATAGTCGCCACATAAACAAAAACATCTGACTAGGTAAAAAGTTGGACTAGGCCCTACAAAAATCAAATGGACAATACGACAAAAAATAACATGCCCTGTTTATTTGCTTTTCGAAGAGATAATGAGAAAATAGATGACATATATATTTTAGTTTTTGTTAAATATTTTATTTTATTAAAATATAAATATTTAAAATTTTGCCAAAAACACGCGGGTAACGCTGTCTCTGTCAAACAATGTGACTAGAGATGAGCAAGGGTTTAAACCGGGTCTATTGGCTCATTACGGGATTAAACCCAATTTCGACCAAAAAAGCGGGTCTAAACTTATTACTAATATCTTGGGTCGTCGTGGGCACAATAAAATTTACCTATTAGCACAGGTAATATAATACTATACTAGTCTATTAGGTTCTATTGCTAATCTAGACAGAAAATGTAGTAATATCATTGCCACACATTGTCTAAGATTAAAAAAAATACTGACAGCCGACTGTTACCTCAATGTCAAACAAAACAACTGCTGCTTGTTCTGTTTCGTTCGATTGTGCCTCAAGATTTTTGCGATTTTTAATAGCGACTGTTTTTTCTTACAGGACTACTGCTCACGCCTATTTTGACGACTGATTACGCTTGCACTTTGGATTACATAACATCCCCATGAGATAACCCTCAATAACATAAAATCCCCATCCCCATACTGCCGCGTCACACCAATCTCACCTATCTCAAACTCTTCTAAAACTAACTTTCTCGCAGTCCTGAGGGGCAAATCTAGAAACGGTATTTTTTATTTTGAACCCACTGAGTTTAAAACATGCGTAATTTTCCGCCCAAAATCTTCTTACTTTAAAAAATCTGAATGTTTGCGATTTTTTTACGCAAAACATAGTATATCGTCGAATTCTTTGGTTTTGTAGTCTATAAATAAATAAAATTTACTAGGTGTTTTTCCTATTTACGTGAAAGTTGACAATACGACAGCTTTTTGCACTTTTTCACATTTTTTTACATTCACATCTAAAAGTTTTATCTACAATTTAGCGACTAGTCAAACTATTTAGCTAGTCAGATGTTTTTTTTTGTTAAAATAAACTAAAGAATGTTTAAAAGGTATCTTTGAAATTAAGTTATACCGAACCAAAATCACTTGAATCGTGTTTCTGGTTCAATATTTGTCTGGAGAAAGCTATAAAGAATTATACAGCGTGAATTTTTAATCATTTGGTTCCCGCAGTGGAGTAGTTCGAAAAATAAATAAGCTGTTCCATACATTAAGGTCGAATAAGTATTGCGCTTTTGTATGGAACAGCAGATTTTTTTTCGCGATTTCAGAGTTGGCCCCATAGTAAAAGTTGCTTGTAATCATGAGTGGAACCACCCCACAGCGGAAACCAAATGATTAAAATTTCAGCGTGTATATCTTAATTTCAGATCTGCGGGTCTACCCGTTAAAAATAATGAAGTTAATGTTAACTCTAATTTGACAGATATATGTTATACATTGCTACTTCGTTTTGGCACAAACACAAACTTACCAAAGAAAATAAGCAAAAGCAATGTATCACATCCATCTGTCAAATTACAGTTAACATCAACATCATTATTTTTAGCCGGTAAATAAACCCGCTGTAGGATCTTTCAGCAACCTATGGCATTACATACATCAAAAAGTATCAATTTGTTTACGTATCCCCTTAATCGCATTGTAACTACTAATGAGTATTTAGTCAGTTTCGATCGTATTTTTTCAGAAGCCGTACAAGCCGTGGATCCCTTCAGTATGCCCAAAGACACATTTGACGACTTCATACTGGACTACCTCAATGTGGTCCGAGACATAGATGAGAACCTCATAGATGAGGTGAACAACAACAAGCCAGCCAGCGTGAGGTCCAATTACAAGCTCATCGTTGTTTATGGTAAAAAGTAACTGACAGGTGGTTGTTACACTATCAGTACGTATCGTGATATTTTTAGTTATATCTATAGTTACCAGGCGTAAGTATATTATAGTTACCAGGCGTAAGAAGACCCTCAACGAAGTCGAGGTCTACGTATTCTGCCCATCATCAGGGCCATTTCTGTTCAAAATTATTGCTGAGAAACGATTTTAATTTTTGGTTTTAAAAAAGTATTGCATACAACATTACCACGCAACGTAACGCGTACAAAGACCGCGCCTGCGAGTGATTGCTACACAGCTGCGTGCGGCCGAGTTCAAAGGCAACGTTTAAGCTTCGTACAGACTGAAGCGAATTCCGCGCGAAATTCGCGAGTGCGATCACGTAACTCAAAGCGATAGCCATAGCCATAGCCATTGTCAAAGAAATTGCTATGGCAATGGCTATGGCTATGGCTATTGCTATTGAGTTACGTGATCAAAATCTGTCAAAATGAGCGACGCGCGCGATTCGCTCGCGTCAGTCTGTACGAAGCTTTAATGTGCGTGCTCATGAAATACATTGAGTAATGACATTTTGAAGTCATTGTTTGTTACAAAATATATACAATTTTGATGTTTCTGTAGACAAAAATTAGGAAATAACGATTAAATAAGATTAAAAAAAAAATTGAAAAGAAATTTTTGGTATTGACCTTCAGTAACTTCGTAGCTGTTGGTTTCCCAGGTATAGTCTTAAAGACAAAAATGATCCTGGTGAAGGGCGGAATGCGTTGACTTCAGCTTCGTTGAGTGTTCTGTTACACCCGTTATATTGAAATCAAGATGTCAGTCCCCCAGACAGAAAAACATTTGCAAAAACTTCGCTTACGAAAGAGTATGGGTTTGACATCATTGGTTTGACGTTTCAAAATTTGATAAGTACCTACTTAGCAAGTCGGTAAAGCTGGAGTTTCTTGGGGCCGTACCGGCAAACTTACATGGCTATCGTGATCGCTTTCATTTGACAGATGTATGTGACACATTGCTCCTTCTATTTGGCATATTTAAAAACTTACCATATAAAAGTTGCTATGTATCACATCCATCTGCCAAATGATAGCGATTACGATAGCCATGTAATTTAGACGGTACGGCTCCTGGATGACGGTACCGTCATATTACGGCCGTAATTTAGCGGCGTAGAACGTTGTCTATGTAAACAATACGGCGCAGTTTCCTAGAGAGTGGTGCTGTACACCGTAAAGTAAAATAGTCACCGCTTTTTTAGGAAACCCCTGCTTAACATACTTACGTACCTATTTCGTTAGCGAAGATTTCCATATGTAACATTGTGTCCATCAGTCATTTTAATGTTCCCACTGCTGGGGCACTGGCCTTCCTTATGGGTGGATAAGGAGGACAAGCCATAACCCACCACGCGGGCCCAATGCGGATTGGTGGGTGTTAACGACTGCAAATGCAGCCGGGACCAACGGCTTAACGTGCCTTCCGAAGCACGGAAGAGCTCGAGATAATAAATTTTTGGTCACCCATCCCATGACCGACCCTTGCGAACGTTGCTTAACCTTTGCAATCGCTGGGCCAGGCGCTAAACCACTGCGCCACTGAGCTCCTCTCTATGTAACATTGGATTATTGTAAACTCGCCACGGCACGGCAGTTAATTTGTCATCAGAAAAACGACAAAAAAATATGTGTAAACTCGCCACTGTTGGTTTCGCAAGGTGTTTTCGTATGGACTGCAGAAAAAACAACTGTGCATGCCGGTGCGTGATATCTTAGTCGGTTGAAAAACGTGGACCAAGCCTACAACAGTAAGCTGTGAATAGAAATGGTATCTTCATACAGACAGAATGTATTTATTAATTGCGGTCTTGTTCGCATTTTCATCTGCAAAATCACGCACAGTGGTACTGAAGCTTTGAATATCATGGTACCGTCAACTGTCTTGATGCTGGATCATGATGTGGATTATTATGTGATAGTATTGATAGTGTAGGTAGAGTTCCCCATTGAGTTTAAGATTTAGTCTATGACTGTATTGGGTGTTGCGTGTATTTGTTTGATTCACTTAAGGCGACTATATCCCCCAAGTGGCGTGGCGCCCTCATATTAATTAAATTTATTGCTCGCTAAGTACATAATTTATCGAAAATTCACATGTACAGATTGAAGTTAAGGTTCTACACAAACTATATTATTTACAAACAATAACCTCAGTAAAATATAGTTCGTTATAGTAGTTGTAGGCAAAAGTGCCTAAAGTGGCCACTTTTTGTTACTTTGCCTACTACTACTAAAACGAATTAGGTATATTTTATTTACAGCTCTTTTTCCTACTACTAGGTATTATAACAAACTTTATTTTACTAAGGTAATCGTTTTTAAATAACTATAGACCTTAGCTTCAATCTGTACATGTGAATTTTCGATGCATTATGTATACTTAGCAAACAATTAATTTAATTAAGATGAGGGGGCGCCACTTTGATGAAAATGGGTGCCTTATGTATATAGGTGCCTTAAGAATTGTGAGGTGTATGACAATGCTATTTTTTAATAATAGTTTTATAAACATTTATCAGAGAGAGTATTTTTTATGAATGTAGTAATATAGGTAAGCTTAGAATAAAGTAAAATCCGTAACCATACTACTCGAAATTCATACAAGGTTGTTTTTAATTCATTAAAAACCTCTCGTGGGGTTGAACTAAAAATAACCTTGTATTATGGAACTTATTATATTACTGATTGGCTGAAACTAGTAACACAGAAAAAATAATATGCCTAGTAATTAATTAATTCATTCATTATTGAATTTTTAGAATTTACGCATTTACAATGCTATTTTTAAATTAAGATAATTGATATATTAGAAAAGATACTAGAAAAAATCGACTCAAGTCATTTTTTTCTAATAATACCAATAATATCTAAATAAATTCGTATTTCACTTTCAAATCTGTACTAACTACCTGCTTTTAGTGTAAGTTTTCAAATAATTTCATTATACCTACTTAATTGTTGTATTTGTGAAGTTGCTTAAGTTAACACATTTTTAACTTTATTTTTACTGTAATTGCAAACAAGAGATTATATTTTTTCCGCTAGAAGCGCACAAGGCAAGCAAATTCTTTCGAGTTCATTTCTGAAAATGACAAAGACAATAATGTATTAATTACCTGAGTTCCCTAAATCACCTGCAATCAATAGTTGAGGCACATGGGAGGCTCCACAGAACAAAAAAAAAATTTCATTTGAGGGACAGTCAATTAAATTATATCAACACAGAATGAAATGTTAATGATATCCGATACGTCTAAAACATCACGGTAAACTGGGTACATCTACTTTACTATCCGTATCGAAATTAGATTTTTTTTTCAATTTACGTATCGATCAAAGTCTCAAACATTAAAATTTTAAAACCACGCAACTTTATACCTCCTCTTTATTGGTGGTATATTTATAGAGCTTTACTACGAGTAGTATTATGATCATAAACAATCTGGCTGGAAACACAATTTTTCGGTATTCGTCATCATGGATAATATTATATTTTCACTTCTCATGCTCGTAAAGTTCGTCCTTATGTTGGGTATAGGCTGCATAAAATCGCTTTTTATACTCTAGTGCATAAAGTAAAATCTTCGTCTAAGTCTCAGACTTTAAGACAAAGGTCGTCAGGTAAACAGCCACACACGCAATTTAACTTCGTTAAATTAACTTGTTATTTCACTGTTTCTTCATTTTTTGTTGTGTTATAGATACCTAATACTTTTTTATTTTTGAAAATGGGTATCAATCTTATTGTAAGACCTTGATAAAAAAAAATATCAATTTTTGATATGGGTATCAAATGAAAGGCCTTGATGAGCACATTCCAAAATTACTATTTTTTTTTTAATAAAAAAATGAGTTTTTTTTTTTCAATTTTTGAATATGGGTATCAAATGAAAGGCCTTGATGAGCACATTCCAAAATTATATTTTTTTTATAAAAAAAAAAGAGTTTTTTTTTTCAATTTTTGAATATGGGTATCAAATGAAAGGTCTTGATGAGCACATTCCAAAAATAGATATTTTGTCACAAAAAATTAAGAAAAAACTTTTTTTTTTCAATTTTTGAATATGGGTATCAAATGAAAGGCCTTGATGAGGACATTCCAAAAAATATATATTTTGTCACAAAAAATTAAGCAAAAAATATTTTTTTCAATTTTTGAATATGGGTATCAAATGAAAGGTCTTGATGAGCACATTCCAAAAATATAGAATTTGTCACTAAAATTTAAGAAATTATTTTTTTTTTAGATTTTTACATTATTGTTGTTTAATTTCCTCACAATCGAAGTGAAAAGCAGAGTGTATAACTCGTACATAAAACCCATTTTACCCTCGACTTGACTATCCGCCCTCGCCTGCGGCTCGGGTGGATATATATGTCTCGGGTAAAATGATGCGTTTTATGCACTTGTTGTACAATCTACTATTTTCACCTCTCCAGCACAAAAAGGGCGCTTTTGGCGCGTAAAAACTCGCGGCAAAATCGATTTTTGCTGCGAGCGTGAGGCAAAGTGCTTTTTTAATTTCTAATACCAACTTTTAAAATAATAAAGAAAAAAGAAATAAAGTGACAAGGATGAGACTTGTGAAATTGATATGTGAGAAAAGGATAGATAGAGTGCTTTATGGTGTCATACATGGATTAAAAAGTAAAAAAATAAAATGCACGAATATACCAAGGAGTTTTAAATAAGGATTGTTAAAAAAGAAGGTTGATAATTCGAAAGGAGTTTTTAGCGCCATTTCTTCGAGTTCGGTTCAGTGATTATTTTAATTATTCGCAAATAGATTCATAGTGGATATTGTGTCTTAAAATTGATGCAGGTTTGTGGTACAAGTGTCTACGCAATTGATCAATATGTGGGATAATGGAAACAGGCGCGATCTTGGTTGTGTGAAGCCGAGACTTTTATTGTAGTGGTGGCTACCTCGGCTGACCTTACCGAGTAAACTGTCTTGATTATACTTGGTGCCAAATGCTCCAAGCAGCATTAGAATGCGATGCACCCGCATTTTAATGTAAACTGAAACAATCTACCACTGAACTATTCAACACTTGACACTGGCAAAAATTACTTCCAAGAGGAAATTAGATTGCCAAGAAAAAATAAGAAGAAGTAGATAATTCGAAATAAAGAGTACGGACGAAATGAGGTTGCATTGCATAATTATATGAAGAAAATATTAAATAATAAAAAAATATTGAAATTTATTAAAAAAATAGAGTTTTATGATTATACACGCTGAAATTTTAATCATTTGGTTCCCGCCGTGGGGTGGTTCCACTCATGATTACAAGCAACTTTTACTATGGGGCCAACTCTCCTGCTCGCAAAAAAAAATCAGCTGTTCCATACATTAAGGTCGAGTAGGTACTGCACTTTTGTATGGAACAGCTGATTTTTTTTTGCGAGCAGGAGAGTTGGCCCCATAGTAAAAGTTGCTTGTAATCATGAGTGGAACCACCCCACGGTGGGAACCAAATGAATAAAATTTCAGCGTGTATATAAATAAATAAGATGGGATATTAATTAATAAGAGAAAAGCACAACTCAATAATGTAAAGCAAAAATGGCGGGAATCTACTTTATAAATAAAATTTTTCGGCATAGGTTTGATCGAACTATTTTTGTGATAAATTACCTACAAGAAATGAGTGCGTCCTACGATGAAGATAATTGTCTTACTCCAAAAGAATTGAGTGAACAAGTTTCTAATGCTGAAATTTTGCTTTTTACCAGGAAACTCACGTAAAAATTTTCTCGCTGGTAGAGGTGAAAAGTTGTATGTTTTACACGAGACCAAAATTTTGTTCTGCCTCGTGACTTTAAATCACTCACTGTGCTCACTTCGCTAGTTCGTGATTTAAAGTCGGCACTCGCAGCACAAATTGATTTTGGTCACTTGTATAACAAATAACTATTTCACCTCTCCAGCACGAAAAGGGCGCTATTGGCGCGTAAAAACTCGCAGCAAAATCGACTTTTGCTGCGAGCGTGAGGCAAAATGCTTTTTTAATTTTTAATACCAACTTTTAAAATAATAAAGAAAAAGAAATAAAGTGACAAGGATGACACTTGTAAAATTGGTATGCGAGAAAAGGATAGATAGAGTGCTTTATGGTGTCATACATGGATTAAAAAGTTAAAAAATAAAATGCACGGATATACCAAGGAGTTTAAAATAAGGATTGTTAAAAAAGAAGGTTGATAATTCGAAATAAAGAGTATGGACGAAATGAGGTCGCATGTATGAAATAAATATAAATAAGAAAAATTTATGAATTTTATTACCAAATTAGTGTTTTATGATTATAAATAAATAAGATGGGATATTAATGAATAAGAGAAAAGCACAACGTAAAAATGTTAAACAAAACGGCGGAAATCTACTTTATGAATAAATTTTTCAGCATTGGTTTGATCGAACTATTTTTGTAAGAAATTACAAAAAATGAGTGCGTTCAACGTTAAAGATAGTTGTCTAACTCCAAAAGAATTGAGTGAACAAGTTTCTAATGCTGAAATTTAGCTTTTTACCAGGAAACTCACGTAAAAATTTTCTCGCTGGTAGAGGTGAAAAGTTGTATGTTTTACACGAGACCAATATTTTGTTCTGCCTCGTGACAGCACAAATTGATTTTGGTCACTTGTATAACAAATAACTATTAACGATTTTTAACCCAAGCTCGCGTAATAATATAAATGAACCAACCTTTTACCACAGCCGAGAGATAATAAATATCTCTCGGCTGTGCTTTTACTAAGTTCTATTTATTTTGAAACGTGTTAGAAATATATTACTTACTATTGATTAATCATTTTTATGATAATTTTTGTACTTTAATTATATTTTAATTTATTTTTCTAAATATTTTTAGGATTTAAATGTTTAACTATTTTCTACTAATATTGTGAGGTCTTATAATTTATTTAATTAAGTCATACAAAATTAGTACACAATAAAATTGTTGTGTTGCATTTTATTTCATCTATAAAATTAGTGAAGGAAATAATGTATGCAAAGATAATGTAATGTAAGCTAATAACCGTCTATTTATAAATAACAAACAGTGAAATATCGGTTTAATATTTTCGGACAAACCGACATTATCATATTCACGACACGAAAGTCAAGAAATGCAAAGAAAAGCACGCTCATATTCCTGGTTTACGGTATTATTTGACGACCTGAGTGGTGCAGTGGTTAACATGCCAGTCTACCACGCAAGAGGTACCGGGTTCGATTCCCGGCCGAGCCGAAATTGAAATGATGAATTTTAATATCTGTGACGGGTCTGGGTGTTACTACGTATAATTAGTATATATTTAAAAAGTATATAAGTAGTATTATATCAGTTGACTATGGTACAAGCTTTGCTTAGTTTGGGGCTAGATGGCGCTGTGTGAAATTGTCCAAGCATTTATTGATTTATTTGATGGAATTGGCTTTGGTAAAAAAATAAAAGGTATTTTTTTTTATATTTTTTTACTACAGATTAGGCCAATTTAAGAAACTAATTTGAATATTTTAACATTTGGTCCCGTATTTATTTTTTTATAAATATATTTGTCGAGTGGATATGGTCAACCGGAATGACGTCATTAGTGGCATGAAAGTTTAAGAAGGAAAACCTTTGCCATATACTTATAGAAAAAGAACGGCCAAGTGTCATTACCTGTCATAATGACTTTATGGTTGTTTGTAAACAAATAAGTGATAGTTAATATTTCTTCTATTTTATTCATTTAATCCAGTTGTGACGGTTCTAACCTACCTTCTTAATTTGCCGCAATAATTTTTGAGGCGGTAAAATTATAATAAAAAAGCTTACCAGTGGAAACTCAGCTGAAAAACTTTGTAAAAACTGACACGCCCAATCTACCCAAATTGCGAAATGTATTGTATGTATTGTGTCTATTTTGGATGTAGGCTACATGGATGAAATTGTAACGATTGCTTGTGGACTGATAAATTTGCAGGATAACATAATAAACATTGTGAAAATATGTGCATACTTTATTTCTATTTACAAACATTTAATAGTAGGGATGTGGAAAAAATTACGAGATAAGTTCATCGATATACTCTGATATATCGATAGATGTTTTTACAATAATTTTTCCAAAACATTTGTTTTTGTAATTACGTATGGATTCTAATAGTCGACACTATTTTGTCACTGGAGCATTTTGATTTTTTCCTTCTTTTGAGTCTTAAAAATCATCGTAAAATTCGTCAAATCGAGCAAAAATTTTGCGTAGGGGTTTATTTTGCTATTTTTTATGTTTTACAATACCTTAAAATTAGAATCCATTACTTAGTCATCATTCCATTTCATCTCATTTTTTTCTGAGAAATATTACCTATATCGATATTTTTTCACTTCCACCTTCCACCATCCCTAATGCTAAGTTCATTGTCAAAATTGTCTTTGCCCTTTTTTCTTTTTTTTTTATTATGGCTGGGGGATCTGTATGTGATGACCATACCCCGTTATCGCGGGTGCACGAACGATATACAGACTAAAAAAAAATCAGAAGCGAAAGTCTTTTAGGGCCACCTACTTACTGCCTACATGTTTGCTACTCATAAAACAAACTGACTTCTATTATATTCTAAAGGTAGGAAGCTATTTTTAGAATATTGTAGCATATAGAAAAGCGAGTAGGTACGAGAAAACGTGGGCGAGTGAGACAGTGAATCAATCCGTATACTGCCACTGTCAGTGTGAGTCTCTTCAAAGAGCCGATAACAACTGCCCGCGCCAGCGACGTAATTTGTATGTATGCATATCAAATCTATTAGTTTGAATCGCTACTTAGAAGTGTCAAACACTAACATTGTCGTGTGTCGTTTTATTTCTAGAGAATCCCAAAAGAAATGTCGAAGATGAAGTTTCCCAATCAATTCCGTCTTTTAAAAAATTACGCCAGAGTACAACCGAGTGGCGAGTTGTTAATTTAATTCGAATAAATAAAATTTATTGGATTGTTTTTGTAATCAAAGCCGCCACTTGAATATAATTTCAGAAAAATATGTATTACTTACAGATTATATTCTCTTAGAGGTTGAGTGGGACTAGGCAGAATTATCAAATTAATCAAAAATAGACCTTCTTTTGTACTTTGTCTTTGGCTTCAATCATTCGTGCACCCGCGATAACGGGGTATGGTGATGACGTCATATGAAGGTCATTTGAAGGTTAAAGCTTTTTATTGAATATTATAAATATCTTTAAAAATATAGAATTATTTTTAAATTTAATTAGTAGACACTGTACCGAAAGCTTATTCCTCGAAATGGTTTTGAGATTTCCAGTCAAGTTCAAAAAGTTATCAAAGCCAATTCTAAAATAAAGCGTTTAAAAAACACAGAATTGCATGATGTGATTGCTCCTGTCTTGGCTTTCTATGGCTGACTTTATGGTTCACTGAGCTATAAATACTTCGGTCTATAAATAAATATGATAAATAATAAAAGCTATATTCCTTTTTTCTCAAACAAAAACTCATTTTTGGTGATGTTTTATTTAATGTAACATAATTTAGCAGTAATATATTATTGAAAAAAAAAGTGTAATGGAAATCCCACCGAATGCAAATATTTTATTTTGTTTAGAATAACAGTTTTAGATTTATATTTATAAATTAATTTTAGTTTACAAGGTTTGTTACTTTTTATAGTTTAACGTTACAAATCGAAGTGTGTGACCTCATTTAGATCATTTAAAAGATGATTTACGAATTATGCTGTGTAATAAAATAAAAAATAAAAAAAATATTAATGTTTTATGAAATATTTGTTGTGTTAGGGTGGGTACCCACTTAGGTTCGCGAACCTCCGCGCTCCGCGAACCTCGAACAGTGATCCATAGCAAAAACAAATATTTTTACTTTGGCTACAGTGTGTACCTGTGCGAACCAAGTTCGCATACGTATTCGCTCACGTACACACCTGGGCGCCCTGTTCCAGCAGAGGATAAACGATTTTTTCGGTGCAGGTTCGCGGAGCGCGGAGGTTCGCGAACCTAAGTGAGTACCCACCCGTATAGATGTCGTGGGCTAATCGTCAAACTGGGCCGATCGAGATCTGCCTGGGCAGATCACGATGTGCCGGCATTTCATGATCTGGCCAATAATTTCATGATGTGCACAATCAAAAATTAGGCAGATCGATAAAAGCATCCTATTCGTCGATTTGCCCTAATAGTACTTGGCCACTTGGGCGCATCGTAATATACTTCCGTTTCGCGACGCTTGTGGCGCTGTAACGCTGTTTGCGCTCTGTCAGCTGGGTTGCGTTCAGAACCTACGCTCCGAGTCAAGTGCAACCAAACGCTCTAACGGCTGGCGTTCCAAACATTAGAACGTGACGTTCGGTTGACACAACTTTCCCGTTCCAAACGTCAGAGCGGTGCAACTTTTTAACCAATAAAATCGGTGGTTTAAAAACGCTCTGACATTTGTCCATAGAAAAAAATGTCAATGTCGTTTGACACTATTTTGTATTTTGATGTTTTTGTGTCTTAAGTTTCAAATAGTACATGGTAGCTTCTCAAAAACAGTTTTTTATTTAATTAAGAATAAAGGACAGTTTAAATTATTCGAATTCCAAATGGAAAACGAAGACTTTATACCATTAATGACATATAAAGTTCTTAGTCGTTCCGAACCTTAGAGTGAGTTGAGTTAAAATTGTGATAATAAAAACAATAACAGTGATTTAGTTGAAGAAAAAAGTTTTACTAATTCTTTGGTCACCCTACAGACTATTTATCACAGCATGGCTGGTTATATCTTTATTATCTAGTAGAATAATTATTTACCAAACTTAATTTTTTTGCTTGTACTTTCGCCACCCTACAGAATCGATTTGCCCAAGCATGGCCGGGCAAATCGTCAAACGTTATGCTTTGAACGATATGGCGGGTTTTGAAAAGGCAAATCAAGAAATGCCGTCGTATCATGATCTGCCCAGGCAGATCTCGATCGGCCCAGTTCAACGATTGGCCCACGACATAGATATTGAATGGTTGTGATTTTAATTTAAATATAATGCTTGTTTTAAGAGACTTAAAAATATTGGTGATTATGATATTTAAACAAATAATGTAAGTTTATATTATTAAACCACTTAAAAGTAAAGGTTTTCATTCCGCAAAAGCTTAACCTAGCTCCCTTGCTGCCCAGTCCACCCTTTTTTAACTAACTTCAAAAAAAGGAGAAGGTTTTCAATTCGTCGGAATGATTTTTTTAATGTCTGTTACTCGATTTCTCGAAGACGGCTGGACCGATTTGAAAAATTCTTTTTTTGTTTGAAAGTATGTACTTCCAAATTGGTCCCATTGCCATAAAGTCAGGACAGGATCTGATGATGGGAACCTGAACACTTCAAAAATTTTAAGCAAACCTATAGCGATTTTCCGCTTTCCGCTGATGATGAAGACCATAGATGATCATCGGAATTGTTCAATACCTACTAAGTATTCCACTGGTGCGATATGATTACTTTTATATAGTTACTAGGCTGTTTATGCTCTTCATAATGCATATAGTGAAGTGGAGCTGACAGTGAAGTACCAGGAGAACTCCTCAACAATTAACGCCCCTGCGACGGGAAAAGCAGTATTTTGTAAAAAGTGATTAGCCTTTGACATAAGGCTGTTATAACTTAAATAATATCGTCAGTATCGTCACTAAATATAACTACCACAAAAAAGTTTAAAATAAAAAGTATTTAAAACTAAACCGCCTTCGAAAAAACTTAAAAAATAACCTAACAAAAAGCTTCAAAAATAAATGACTCTAAAACGCTAGAAATAAAATAAAATATTAAATTCTACATTATTACTAACTCGAAAGTTTGTACACATATCTAATATTAAACAACGTCTTATGAAGTCGGGTGGGTTTTAAGCCCATGATTGAAGTTTAATTGAAAAAATATCCTTCGTCTCCCAACAGTCCCAACCTAACTTTAAAAGGCGTTATTTAATATTAGATATGGGTACAAACTTTTGAGTATAGTAATTATGCAGAATTGAATATTTTATTTCTGGCTTTTTGGAGCCTTTTATTTTTGAAGTTTTTTTTATTTTTGAAGTTTTTTGAAGAAGGTTTTTTTTTTACTTTTTATGAAAAATCTACCTATCTCTTTTATAATATTTATTGTCCTCTGAAAATCAAAATGATGAGATGGTGACTAAAAAGTTACCGTGTAAGTACCTATATCTTTACCTGTACCTATGTCTTTCTTATTAACCGACTTCAAGAATTTTAAAAGGAGGAGGTTATTCCCGACGAAGGCGGCTGAACCGATTGAAATGATTCAAACGCTATAACATCAAGTTTCTTTCCAAGTTGGTCCCATTTTTTGAAATTTTGGAATCGGTTGAGTAGTTGTCAGGATATCTAGAAAATACTGTCGTTTTTTTTATCACTTTATATGAATTCAGACGGATATTCTACTATAACTTTTTTGTTTTTGAGCAAAACATCCTTAAAAAACAGTTTTTAAAAAGCAAGATATCATTTTCCAATCAATTAATTAAAAACGTCTAATGAAGTGGGGTGGGGCTTTTATAATAAAAAAATACAATACCTAATACCAACCTACTTGAGAAAACAACACTATTAAAAAAGTAAGAAATTACCTCCAGCCCCACCCGCTTAGAGCATTTAACCAAGTAAGGAGACGCCACTGTCAGGCGTACCCCTCTGTCAAACGAGAATGACCGCCGCTCATACTCGTTATATAAAACTAGTTGACCCGAGTTCCCCGCCATTCAGCTGATCATCGTACACGCGAAACCACCGGAGTTAAAAATGCCGATTTGCAGTGTTATTTCATGTAAAAAAATATCGGAAACATTTAGTGTGCAAAAGGATAACGTTATTTTCCATCTGCTGGTATTATTTTGTCCAATTTTTTTCAAATAATGCACTAAAAACGAAAATAATTCAAAAATATTGTCAATCAAACAGTGTTGCCACTAAATTATACAAAATCCCTTTTAGCCCAATTTTTTAAGTTGAATGTATGACACTTAAAAACATCACTTTCTTAACCTGTTAATACCTACCATTCATTAGGTACTGTAGTGTAGACGCTTGATGAATTTATTAGGTATAGATTACTTTTTGCAAATTTATTTATTGTTATTTTTTTCTTTATCTTTATTTATTATAATCTCTTACTCAATACTTAAAAAATAGCAGGACTATTAAACTTATGTTTAAAATAGGTATTGTAGCACATGAGTAAATAAACGGAACAGAGTACAAGCTCTCAAAACTTATACCCATTCTTCAAAATATTAAGACTACACAGTTGAAACTTGGTAGGAAGATGTATTCTGTTAACCGCTTAACGAATTTAACACAAAAATAAAGAAATAAAAGATTAAGGGGGGCTATTACTTATGGGGTATTATTACTATTCTTCTCGCTCTTTTATATTGGTATCGAGTGAGTAGTGTGTGTACACAAATTCGCATTTAAAAATTGTGTATTATTTTTTTACGCGTTTTATTTATAGTTAGTATTAAACCATTGTCAAATCACAACTTAAAACGGGAGTTATTTCGACGAGCTCCGTTGTAAAAATCTGTCAAACGAGACCGGTCGCTAGGTGGTTTCTAATTAGATAATCAGCCTGCCGGCTGACAATCCATGTCTCCGTGCAAATATTTTCTTCTTCATTGTGACATTTGTGACCCGCGGGCACCGTGATCTGTCGCGGGGTCCACTCTCCGTGCTTCTTTTCATTGTGACTTGCCGCGGGCTCCATTCTCTGTGCTTCTCCCATTGTGAGTATCGTGACCGGCTGTGGGCATCCACTACACTACGTGTGTTTTGAGGATTATCATAAATAAATTGAATTTTATTAAATTATATTTCTGTCTTTCACTTCTTAGATACAATTCTCCTTAGGCAGATTCTACTACACTTTTCTTTCGTTTACCTCCTTAACGTTACATAATACTTTATTATCATAAAATATTTACGGATGTCAGTACTTTTTCCCAAAATCTGCCATTTTAATTTAAAAACGGTGGCCACACTGCAGCAAAAGTAATGTTGTGACAGCACAGAAACAAATATCGATATCGACTTTATCAGTAGGTATGTTATTCTGGCTATAAAATATTGGAAAAAAAATACTAACGTTTTTTCTGCCGAAAGAGGAATTTCGTTTTTTTCAGAAAAAAAAACATTCTATTATTTATTTTGACGGAAGCGGAATGTGACAAAAGTGGCCTAAATTATTTCAGATTTCCAAAAGATACAATGATACGAGATGCCTCGATCCAAGCTTGTGCAAAACATGTTTCCTAAACGTACTCGCACAATTTGCTCATAGCATTTTGAAGCTTCCTACTGTTTAATAATACAAGCTAATAACAAACTCAAAACTCAAAATAATTTATTCATTCTTGGCTGTTACAAGCACTTGTGATACAGAATACATAATAGTACAAGTCTTGTGAATGTCATAAAAGCTACGCTATCGGTTCGCAAACCCTAAGCGGTAATTGTGAGACTAAATTACTTTCAACTAGTTAGAAATTACTGATTATGTGACTATAGAAAGTAAAATGATTGCAATAAAAAAAGAGAAATCAAAACGAAGTATTAGTTAATAATTTTATGTTTTGAGTAAGAAGTGCGATACATATTGATAATATTAAACAGAAAAAATATACGACGTCCTTAGTACAAGCAGAAAGAAGCAGACCCATTCCCACTACTTTCTTTAAAATAAGTATAACAAATAAAGATTTTAAATATAGTTATTCCGTTTTAAGGTCTACTTAAACATGAGCGGTATCCGCTGGCACCGTGGGTATTTTGTATGGCATTTTCGCAGCTGTTGTCGCGTACGTGATACGTACCGCGTGTTCAGCGAAACTTTTAGGTTGCGTTCAAACGATAACACACGACCCGACCTTAACCCGAACTCAACTCAAACTCGCCTCAACCGCAGCCCACCTTGAAATACATCGCTTGCAATTTTGAGTCACTGTGTAATGTTCAGGTGAGTTTAAGGTGAGTTTGGGTTGAGCGCGGGGCGTGTGAAATAGCATTGACAAAATATAACGGAGCTTATTAATGTGTCATAAAACTCAAAATTGAAAGCGCTTTATTTCAAGGAGTGGGCTCCGGTTAAGTTGAGTTCGAGTTGAGTTTGAGTTGAGTTCTGGTTGAGGTCGGGTCGTGTGTTATCGTCTGAACAAAGCCTTATTGCCCCCGCGGACGCACCCTCGCGAACGCACCTCGCGTCGCGTGCCACCACACCGCCGCCACCGCTACCGCCTCTGATAGCGGTAAAATTCCGCTATAGTTAAAACAGCACGTTATCCGCATACCCATTGGGATATCGTTACCGCCACCGTTAGAGGATACCGCTGAGATTTGAATCGGCCTTCACTAATCTAAGAAATTATGTATTTGATTTGATAGATGCGAAAACCTACCAGTATTTGAAAACTCTTGCTTAGTTAAATTGACCGGGTAGAATTTCTTGCAGTATCATCAATTTTACTGACATCCTAATAAGTCACCCTGTAGATTTTGACGACAGCCAAAGGTTGCCTTAGCATCATCGAAGGGCCTAAATTGAAAAAAAAAACTACAGACCCATATTTGAATTTTTGTCATCATAATTCAATCATTATGACATAAATTAAAAATATGAGCCGAAAAAGATATTGAGAGTAAAATATCGATAGTGTCAAGCACTAGCAACGTTTACATGAAAATGACGTCATCGCGTGTACTGACAGGTTGGTTTCTGCGTGTGTATGTATTTGTGTGCGTAAAGTTTAAGCTCGTGTTTGATAATTTTGTCGTGTGCGTGCGTAGCAACGTGATCGAAAATGCATTAGTGTTTAACACTATTTGTGTGTGCGTTACCTCGTCCCCCGCGGAAAGTGGCAGACTTTTTTGTAAAGAAATTAGTTCTCGTGACGCCTCCTTACTTGGTTAAATATTGGTTAAATGCTCTAAGCCCACCCGTCTTCAATATACGTTTTTAATTAATTGATTGGAAAATTATTTCTTGCTTTTTTAGAGCTTTTGAAGAAGGTTTTTTTACCTAATTCTATTAGTCCATAATAAGAAAACATGGTTTGCGCGGACCATATTTTTATATAGAAAACGTAAAGTTGTAACCACAAAAAAAACATACGACAAGCTAAAGAGATTATCTAGTTGCTACAAGTATTAATTTGCGTATAAACCCAGCTGCCCTACGCAGAAGTCAAGTAACTCAGGTTCCAAAAAAAAATGTTTATTTAATTTTCTGTTTAAACAAAGCAAGTCGCATCTACCATTTTATTATTTTATTAAAATTCGTTTTAATTCGGGAAATATAGCCAATAATTTGTTTCAAGAATATTTTTCCGTTTGCAAAATCTACGCTAAAACAAAGTATATTTCCCGTTTCTAACTTAAAAACAAGCAAGTCTTATCAAGATACTTGTATTTTAAATAGATTAGCAGATACTTGATTTCTATGTATTTATTTTATAGTATTAAGGACTATATTCTATGGCTCTAGGCAAAGCTGAAAACAAGCATCTACTAAAATTACAATAGAGAATCTAAGTTACTTGTTTATAGCGTAGAATATAATTGACAAATCAATACATTATTTCTGCGCAAAACACTATTTTCATTCGTCAAAATGTAGGTAGGTATGAGCTGTTTTTTTTACAGAAATATGTTCTTACCTTAAATACCAATGATATTTTAACATTTTAGTGTTCAGAATATCATTTTTTTTTTCAATAAAAACACTAAATAACGTTTTTAAGCTCTCCTGTAAAGTTTGTCTGGAATGAGATACTTGGATTTGGTTTAGGGCAGCTGAACCTCACAGATGATCGTTAAAAAAATTAGAATATCATCAAAAGCGCTTGTCGCGGGCCATATTTTTGGCGTTAATAATAGCGGAAACGTATTGAATTCTACATCAAAATATACTTTAACCTATTACCGTGCTCCAATATTTTTTTTCAAGAAAGATAATTGTGCTAAAGATAATGATGAAAAACTATAAGGGTTCCGTTTTTGCCATTAGGCTACGGAACCCTAAAAAACAACGAAAAACATCGAAAAAGTGCAAAAGTGAGATTATTTTCCATACTCTTTACACGTAAAGAAAAAGACAGAGACAAATGATTTTGCATAACCGAGCCTTAAGAATTCTGCACACCCACCATGTAAATTCAAGATTTTTATATATTTTCTCAAATGTATTTTTTTATAATAAACTTTTATTGACTTTTCAAAATGTACTTTCATTAAATACGTTACCGGAGTCCCCTTTTGGGGGTATGGGAATATGGGGGTTGAAAAAATAAAAAGAAGAACATATTACAGCCATTTTATTCAGTTTTAAACTATGCAAAGACAGACTCGCGAGATCTACAGCTCATAGAGCCATTATACAAGGTCATTTCGTATTGTGTTAAGTCCATGAAACTGAACAACTTTCTCTAAGGAACACATGGCCAAATATGTAAAATAAAAATCGAATTTCTATACAAATCAAAGAGATCACGTAATCAATTTAGTATGGGTGACCAAAATTTTATGGCGAAATTCGACTTATGTTTTTCGAGAAAGTTGTTTAGTTTCATGGACTGTGAAAGGATGGTAAGTTCAGAATGACCCAATATGTAGTTTATTCAAATGCTGTTCCATACATTTTGGCGAGTAGACATTGACGTTTTCTATGGAACAGCTGATGAATTTTTTGGTCTAATTAAGTTGGTCCCATAGACCCATAGTTTGACGGTCTAAGTCACGCCAGAAAATTTGTGCAGTGTTACAACAATCACCCTCTAGTAGGTAGCTAGTATGTGAATAATAGATCGGGTAGGTACATCACTCCAAGAGATATTATCAATCATTACTATAAATAGAATAGAATAGAATAGAATAGAATAGAATAGAATAATTATTTATTTTCAATAAGTGCACATACAATGTTTTTGTACAAGTTTACATAAGAACAGTATATAACGTGTGCCTGAACTAGGAAATCCTGTGTTTCAGGCGATTTAGGCAAATAATATTCACAAAATTAATAAATCACTAACTTATTTAGAAAAGCAAAAAATATTTTTACACAATAAAGGTTTAAAGTATACATACATTACCAATTATTTTTAGATTAAAACTTAAATAAAATTACAATACTATTTTAATACAACCAATAGTCTCTCTGTATCTTCATAGGACATGCTTTGTAGGACGTTTTTTAAATTGATCTTACAATTTCTATAATTAAGTGGGTAGATGTTTGCTGTACGATTTAATCTATTGTACAGCAGCGGGCCCAGGAATAAATAGAATTTTCTTGTAAAAGCGTAATTAGTAGAAACTCTTTGAGTGCAAACTATATCTTTTCGTCTTTTATTAATTATGTCAGAGCTAAATGAAAGTGCTGAGTGTTGTTTTAATACAACGTTCATTATAAATAATTGTCGAACTGTTAACAAATTACAGGACTTATACAAAAGGTTAGTAGGAAATAGAAAAGGGCGGCAAGTTGATACTTTGAGAATCGCTCTCTGTGCTCTCTCTGTGGTTAATAACAATGTTTTACATGCACCTCCCCATGTCGTGATACAGTAAGTTAATATTGATTCACATAGCGCAAAGTACACCTGCCTTATTATTTTCGGTTCAGCAATATGTCGTAACTTTTTGAACACAAATATTAACTTACGTAATCTGCTATTTAAAGCCGCAATATGTGGCTTAAATGAAAGATTTTCATCTAATATTATACCCAGGTATTTAGTTTTATCTGTTTGATTAATTTTGGGGCACATGCATTGGTTAGCCGAATGGACTCTACAATAATGAGCGTGAAGTGCTGGCCTAGTGTTAGGAAAACATTGTTTACGCACAGAAAACTTAATATAGTTAGTTTTTTCGGCATTTAGTGTTAAAAGGTTATTTTTAAGCCAATTATTTACAACATTGAATCCTCGTTGCGCATGCTTGTAAACTTGTTCTTCCGAGTCGGCCGCGAAAAGGAGTGCAGTATCATCAGCGTAAGATATTATCATCCCATGGTCTAGTTTCATATTACAAAGATCGTTGATGTAAATCAGAAACAGGGTAGGTCCTAAAATACTTCCTTGAGGAACTCCGAAGGATGTATTATCCTGCTCATCACTGAGGACACTTCCAATCCTCACACATTGAGTACGTTCTTCCAGATAACTTTCGAAAAGTTTCAGCTGTGTACCTCTTATGCCTAAAGTCTCAAGCTTGCGCAAAAGGATAGGGATGGACACCGTATCAAAAGCTTTCGCTAGATCCAGAAAAATGCCAACTGTGTGATTACCTTTGTCCAAATTATTTACAATATAATCTGTTAAGTGATGTACAGCATCAGCAGTTGATACTTTTGGTCGAAACCCAAATTGATACTCAGACAAAATCGCTTTTTCTTCTAAGAATTGAACTAACCTATTATTAATAATTTTTTCCAATATTTTAGAAAAAGATGGTAATAATGATATGGGTCTGTAGTTTGAAATTTGACTTTTTGATCCAGATTTATATACAGGAACAACTATGGCTTTTTTTAAACACTTGGGAAAAATACCTGTAGATAAAGTTTTTTGAAAAATATAAGTCAAAGGAGGCACCAAAATATGACTGAATTGCTTGATTATTTTATTAGATATATTGTCCCACCCAACTGCACAGTCATCTTTCAAACATATGATAATTTTTTCAACCTCAGATTCGTCAGTATCAAGCAATGCAAAGGATTTTAAGGAAGCGCTACAGGCAGGAGAGGCAAGTGCTGGACTCTGTACATTTTTATGGATTTTTTCTGCGAGACATTTACCAACATTGACAAAATAATTATTGGCGTTGTTTGCGGAAATTAAATGTGACGACGAGTGCTCTTGAAGTAAACATAATGATGAGTCATGTTGTTTTGAAGTATAGGTAATATTTTTGATGTGTTTCCATATCTTTTTATTATTTTTTCCCGCTGATTCTAGCACTGATTTTTCGTACTCAGATTTAACCTTTTTTAATATATTGTTACAAAAATTCCGGTATCTTTTATATGACAATTGTAATATCGGGTTATTAGGATTACGTTTTGCATTTGTGTGCAGTTTATCTCTATGTTTCATGCATCTAATGAGACCCGGAGTGATCCATGGTTTTATATTAAAACTTCTGTTATTTAATTTAACACTCGATGTATTTCTCTGAATCGCTTGCTGTACATTTTGTACTAAATATAACATGCAAAAATGCGGATCAGCGGAATTATATACTGGTGAAAAATCGATGTTACGTAAGTCAACTTCTAGATTGTTTACATTTAATTTAGTGACTGTGCGACTATTGTTTAACCTAGGTAGTTTACAATTTAAGGTTAGTAGGGCAGCTCTATGATCGGTTATTGTCGAGTTAGTAACAAGTGCATAAATATAATCTATTTATAATGTTTGTCTATTCACCGTGCTCGTTTTCTACCTACATAATGACAATTGACTTTAATAATTACCATCAAATTCAAATCCGGTTAAGAATGTTTTGATTTTTAGAAAAAAGGAAATCTGTATTCCATCAGACAGGAATACAGATTTTTAATATACAACGTGTAACAAAAAGGGGGTATCAACTATCAACCCCAAAGGAGGTCAATGTACTCGTGAATCTGAACACCTTCCAAGAGAAAAAAAATTAAAATCGAAAAAAAATTTTGGTCTCTCCATAGAAAATTTGAATTTGCCGCCAACATTTTTTATGGAGTTCAAAAAATTTTATTTTATTAGAATTTTTTTTTCTGCTGGAATGTATTCAATTTCACGAGTACATTGGGTTGATACCCCCTTTCTGTTACACTTTGTATAGTAGGTAGTATTTAGTAAGTAGACGAAAGTGCCTAAAGTGGCCACTTTTTGCTCTTTTGCCTACTATACTACTACCACGAACTATATTTTACTGAGGTCATTATTTGTAAATAAACTCTTTACTTTACCCTATTTTCAATCTATACATGTGAATTTTCAAGACATTATGTACCTACTTAGCGAGCAATAATTAAGATGAGGGCGCCACTTGAGGGATATAGTCACCTCAAATAGATTGATTTTATTGCACGACAGCGACACAACATTCGTATGTTTCTTTCTGTTGCTCAACAATTTTGAATTTACTCTTAAACATATATTTCGGCGTCTTTGTATTTGCAATAATATAGCCTATTTATTTTGCCTTTACTTTCTTTTGCTTACAAACAATATAGGTAGGTACTATGTGCAATAGCGTCACCAAACTCCCACGATATCTACGCGCGCAGACGAATTTATTTGCTAACGCTAGGGTTTCCTAGGATGACAGTGCCGCCATATTACGGTCGTAATTTAGCGGCGTAGAACGTCGACTATGTAAACAATACGACGCGGTTTCTGACGTTACGGTGTCGCCGTATTGTTTACATATACAACTAGGGTTGCCAACCCTACTATATAATATAGTATCCTACTATATTGAGGGCTCGCCTACTTTATTTTTTGAAAAAATATATAGTAGGCAAAACTACTATATTTTTTCAAATGAAAAAATTAAACAAAAGCAGCAGGAAAATATTACTTATATGCACATAAGTAGGTAATTGCGTAAAAATTTTGGTGTTAAAACACTTGTGTTTATGGTTGTTGAATAAATTATGAAAATGTTTGTATGAAAAATGCAATTTCTTTAAAATCCTCCATACAAAACGACAACCTACTATATTTTTTGGACTTTTTCGCCATCTACTATATTTTTACAAATAATAATCTTAAAAACTACTATATTTTATGGAAAAAAAGTTGGCAACCCTATATACAACATTCAACGCCGCTATATTAAGGCCGTAATATGACGGCACCGCTATCCTAGGAAACCCTAGCTTAACTGGTTAGTTTGTAAACGCCCGGGCCGCACAATAGTGGAAAATCTATTGTGTCTCATTTTCCAGAGCTTGAAGGATTAAGCGACGCTGTTGACCATAGTACCTAACTAGTAAAAAAACAACGTTCCTTTACCTCAGTTCAAGTTGTGCAGAGTTAGACTTTTCTGACGAATGAAAATGAAATGGTGACGCAAAGAAAGTTTTTCTTTCTCTCGTGAAGTGATGCTCTTAAAAGATAAGTTCCATAGAAAAATGATTCTCCAAACAGGGAATTAGTTATGTCTAAACTGACTTCGATGGTTTTAGATGCCTGAAAATTAAAAATAAATATTAGATTTATATTGGCTCTTGTGAACAAGCGCACTATATTAATAAATTAACGAATGTGTATATCATTCGTTCATTCCCAGCCCAAAACAAGATTGTTGTTTAAGGTAGTACCCTGAGCGAAAGTGGCGCCGCGGTGAATTTTATTTAATATTATAATTCTAATACACAATTTTAATAATGTTTATCATGGATATTTTAGGGCCCACAGTCTAGTATTTTTAGACGGTATCGTTACATTCCCTAGCAGTCGCTGCTAGAAGTAGATAGAAAAACCTTTTTTGACACATTTGCTATCTACTTCTACGAATGACTACGAGGGCAAAGAAAATATAGGTATACACTAACGCGAAAAGAAGCGACACCTGCGCATGGGTGCTGTAAAATTGCTCGCGGCTATGTGTGAGTGCGCCGGGCGATTGCGGGGTGCCGCGACGCCATCGGGGCGAGGAATCTCCTCCGCGGAGGCACGCGCTATCAGGCTTGCCTAGTTCGCTCGCACCGCGCAATAGTACATACATTACAGGCAAGTATGTACGACAAACTAGAGTGATATGTGTCGGCAGTCGGGCTTTAATCTTTCATCATTCAGGCAATGTAATTTGCTTTTCGTACAATACAATACAGGGCATATTATTGCTTTTCTCAAGAAATGCGAGGAAATTAATAGTATATTGTACATTGAGAGGTGATGTGGTAATTGCACTTTCTTCCGAGTGACACATAGTGCTTTAAAATAAAATAAATAAGTACTTAAAACGTTAATGCCGCCGCCAGACTGGCGCCAAGCTCACACATACTGGGAGTGACGCCGCTGTGACGAGGGCATGTCATGATACCTTGTAAAAATACTAGACCATGGGCCCTAAAATCTCCACGATGAACATTTTTAAAACCTTTTTTTATTAATAACTTATTAAATAAAAACCTCTGAGGGCGCCACTATGGTACGAATTTGAGTAATAATAGGAACCCGCGACCTTTGGAAGTCCGGTCCAATGCTCTGACCGCTGAGCTTCTGAGTCATCAGTGGCAACGTCGTATTTCTTCTAGTATCCCACTCTTATCAATGTGAGGAATCACCTCAACGTTCAATTGAAATATCTTTCCAGAAATTTTAACAATTGATTAAGATGAAACAGCTATGAAATAAAACACTTTTTAACGGATACTAGCGCGGTTTTATTGAAAGTACTTTGGTAATTAGTTGGTATTTGGTTTGATTTTTTATTTTCCCGGCGTTTCGGCACCTTTGCAGCTGCCGTGGTCATGGGGGACTGAAGCTTTTCGTGAGCCTGCCCTCAAGCGATGAATTTTTAAAGACGTTCAGAAATTAATATTTAAAAAAATAAATTGGTTGAAGTTAATTTATAATTTAATTTTGTGAATTAATTAATGCTAAAAAAGAATCTACTGAAACTACCACCATTTTACAAAATTGGGAGGCCTCTCCAAGAAAGGAATGGCGAAAGAAAACTTGGTCACATATATCACATTTCTTTTATATTCATTAATTTATTTGCAAATTACATCGGGCAAACAAAGAGAAGCATAGGACCCGTATTAAAGAGCATGTAGCTGACATGAAACACAGGCTCGATAACAAGTCTGTAGTGTGTGAACACGCCTTTGAGGGGCCCAACCATTATATTAGATTTGACAAACCCCAAATCCTTGCAAGGGAACATAGATTTATTCCTAGAATGCTCTGCGAGGCTATCGAAATAAATAAATATCCTAATTTCAATAAAGATGATAGTTGGAAAATTCCACCAGCTTGGGACCCCATCATTCACAAGCTAAAGCCCCAAACACAGACTGCAAGATCTAATGATACGGATAGTTCCTTTTGCAAATAAATTGATAAATATAAAAGATGAAAGTCGGCTTTCTTCTCCAAGTTTTCTTTCGCCATTTCTTTCTTGGAGAGGCCACCCAATTTTGTGAAATGGTGGTAGTTTCAGTAGATTCTCTCTTTTTAGCATTAATTAATTCACAAAATTAAATTAACTCAAAACATTTTTTTTTTGTTAAATATTAATTTTAGAACGTCTTTAAAAAATCATCGCTTGAAGGTAGGCTCACGAACAGCTTCAGTCCCCCGTGACCACGGCAGCTGCAAAGGTGCCGAAACATCGGGAAAATAAAAAATTAAACCAAATACCAACTAATTACCAAAGAACTTTCAATAAAACCGCGCTAGTATCCGCTAAAAAGGGTTTTATTTCATGTCTAGTGAGCGCGTAAGCTTGAGAAGTGAATATGAAACATAGTTATATTTTTTTTGAGTAATTTAGCATTCACCATGCTATTTTTATACATACCTCGATACTAAATAATACAACTAGAAAAAATACGACTCGCACTAAATCAATTCTCGGACGGGAATTGAACCCGTGGATTGAGTAATATTATTTAGAGCTTAAAACAAACTTGCTGGATATAAGCTTAGGTACTTAAAAAAAAAGATTGGATTAGGCCCTCAGATATGCAAATGTAATTATAATCAGTTCAATCAGGACATGATTATTTAATTTTGGTAAATTATTTTGATTTATTAGCCGGTTAGGCACACAAATTATTAAAACTTTACGTTGCCTTGTTTTATTTTTATTTACTAGTAAGTACTGACTACTCAATATACTACGATACTGATCATTGATGCCATACGTTCTGTGTGACATGAATTTAAAGTTCTTGGTGTTTAGTTCGAAATTGAAAATGGCTTATGATGACACACTGACTGAGTGAGTCATAATTTTTGAAGTGAAAACTTCTTTAGCGGCGTTGTACGCTGTTTTGGCGGGGAAAAAATGCGAAACTCGCGTCAGTAAGAATCACGTGACCCTGATCGAAAATACGTAAGACGGGTGTGATTGATGGAGAGTAGACAGCCGGCGGCGGAAGTATCCCCCTCTCTTTCTACGGGGCGCGGTGAAAATGGTGGCGCGTCATTTCAAGACATAAACACTTGTGTCACCATAGCAACGCGCATTTTCTGTCAAGCTATGGATAAGACTTTCGTACACTGGCGTCCATTATACAGTATAGTGGACGTCAGTGCTTTTGTACAATATTGTTCTGTATTCGTAAATTCAAATGCAAAGTAAATTCGTAAGACGGCATTTCGTGCAAAATTATTCCCTAACCATTCCAAAATATCAAAAACGCACAACGTTAATATAAAAGTTTTCACTTCTGCCGGCACTTCCGGAGTGCAACCCGATATTTTTTTGTGAGATAGTTTATTCAGTACCTATAAGTAAGACGCCTACGTCATTCAGACAGTGCTTGCTTACAGCACCTTATAATATAATTATCGCTTTTAGTTCCCGAAATGTGTCTTTATTGCCTCCGCTTACCTTTTCGACTATGCATCGATCGTTATTTATTATGTTATAAAAATAGGGTCCCAGGACAAAATGATTGCAAGGTTTATCAATACTGTAGCCCCACAAAACACGTCGCTCCTTTTCATTATTCAACATCTTTAATTTCATCTACAATAAAAAAATACTACAGCTAAATAATTTGTTAACATCGAAAAAATTATAACTTTCTGTGGTATATTTTTTTTGATTCCTTATACAGGGTAATTTTACGACCTCTTTACAAAATCAAATACCTATAACGTCAAGGAAGTAATAAACAAAAACTAGATGAGATAATTATGTTCGATTTCTTTTTAAATTCACAGTTTTTAGCCACTTTTTATATCCTAAAAATTTAGACGCGCACGCTCACCCTCGCGCACCGGACGCGAGCGGGGGAAGGTGGGTGGCGGGAGGGGGCTCGCGTGGGTCGACCTGTGCGATGCGCAAACAGTGACAACCATTTTAATTTGTGTAGGGAAAACTTTGGATTAAAAAAATAAAAATAAAAATATTTTTCACTTCGTAGATCAATTGTACTGCTGTTATTGAATGACCTGACAAAATTTGAAAAGAGGTCCAAAAATTACCCTGTAAATAATAAAATGTATTTATTCAACCAACACAGGGTCATACAATATTAATAAAATTATTAGATTATAATGTACAAAATTAATTAATTATTTAAGAAATGCTATTAATCAAATAGGTGGCAAGCAAATACTTACCTAGATATAGGTACTACAAATTAATGCTGCAAGGTATGATTCTCAAATACTTCGCTCTACGTTATTTAGCACTATACACGTATTTACCACTTATTATCAATCAAGATCTCGTGTTTTTTATACAGGGTGTTTGGAAATAGCTTTATAAGGCGGAAGATAGCAGATAGGGAAACATTCATACAATCCCGGAAAATTATTACTTTACACTTTTTTCTTTTTAATTATAAACTGCAATGTGGCAACCCTAGACTGAAATTGTGTTTTGCTTTTACCTGTTAAAGGCATTTTATATCGAAAATAATAGTCTATTTGCGTCCAGGGTTGTCACTTAGCAATTATCCATACAAATAACTCAGCCATGTGGCGGTTTTCAGGGTTCATACTAATTTTCTGGGCTTGTGTGCATGCATTTAAAATAATATTCGGCTTTATAAGGCTATTTCCAAACACTCTATCCAGTGTGAAATTTTAATCATTTGGTTCCCGCAGTGGGGTGGTTCCATTCATGATTACAAGCAAGTTTTACTACGAGGCCAACTCTGATATCGCGAAAAAAATATCGCCTGTTCCATATATTATTACGGTCGAGTAGGTAAAGAACAGCTGATATTTTTTCACGATATCAGAGTTGGTCCCATAGTAAAAGTTGCTTGTAATCATGAGTGGAACCACCCCACTGCGGGAACCAAATGATTAAAATTTCAGAGTGTATAAGCTCAAATAAAACTAACCTTATCAACGTGCACAGTTTCGTTGGTCGTGTAATTGACTGCAAGTTTGGCCTTTTCATTTGGCTCTTGAACTAATTTCACGGAAATTTTAACGGAGCGCATAGTTCTGAAGTCTGGACAAGAGTCCACTTTGTGCCATACTAAGTCGTATGGACCCTAAATAGGGAACAAGAAATTTGAAGATAGGTATGATAATAATTACGTATAAATAATAACAATAATACTGAGCTTTTTTACACAATCGAAAACAATTAAGGTATGATTCCGATGTCAGCAGCACTGCTGCGCGACACTGCTGCGCGACACTGCTGCGCGACAGTGCTGCGCAGCACTGCTGCCGAGCTCGGAATGTAGTCTCATATAAACCTATAGAGAATGTATGGGGACCAGTGGTGTTGCGGCAGCAGTGCCGCGCAGCACTGCTGCGCAGCAGTGTCGCGCAGCAGTGTTGCGCAGCAGTGTCGCGTCGCTTCTCCGCTCACATCAAATAGAGCCTTTCAAACGTAACATTAGGGTTCAATTTGGAGTGCACTGCTGCGGCAACACTGCTGCTGCTGCCGAGATCGGAACCATACCTTTATTGTTTTCGATTGCGTAAAAAAGCTCAGAGTCCACCGTTTAGGATCTATCGAGAAAAAAACGTGTATAAAAAACTCGGTAGAGTAAATCACATTAAAAAAACAAGTGCGAGACGGACTCGCGCACGAAGGGTTCCGTACCAAAAAACGTCAAAAAATTACGTTTGTTGAAAGGGAGCCCCCCTTGAATATTAATTTAATTATGTTTTTAGTATTTGTTGTTATAGCGACAACAAAAATACATCATCTGTGAAAATTTCAACTTTCTAGCTATCACGGTTCATGAGCCTGGTGGCAGACAGACAGACAGACGGACAGCGAAGTCTTAGTAATAGGGTCCCGTTTTTACCCTTTGGGTACGGAACCCTAAAAATCATTAGTCTCATTCAATCAAATCCATACAATACTTACAAAATCTTTCGGCTTACTCACTGCCGATGCCGACCCTTCAATTCCATTTGCAAATAATAAAATTGAAAAGATTTGGATAATTATCCTTAGTGGCTCCATCATGGACATAACAGAGCGAAAAACCATCAAATAGTACAAAATATAGATAAACTGACTTAACTTAATGCGTATAAATATAAACGAATGCGTTTAAAATTGGTTAAAACCACCAAAGCATGTAAAATATCATTTGCAGCTTGTTAATGTTTGGCTAAGTTTAATGTAGGTAAATCTATTGTGCATACATGGTAGTATTAATGATTATATCATTATGAAATGATATCAGCTACAATCATTACGCCTGCCACCAGAATGGCTTATAAGCCGACTATGGTAGTTTTTGATTAAGGTCTTTTGTTATAAAATGTTTGGCCTTCCTTCGAATGGTTTATAGGTACTGTGATGTAGCGACATCATATTCGGTCTTTTCGGTAGCTTTATGGTCAAAATTCATAAAGAAATAATAGTTTATGTTTCGAACGAAAAGCAGCCGTTCCCGTCCGCGTGTCTTTTGTCGATGCTTCTTGGTAAAAAAAAAGTAAGAGAGAAGCATCCATCAGTTCTGACACTCTACTTGGCTATGGTCTCTACTTGACTATGGTCGTCTAGGAAGATAGGTAGGTAGGCGAGTTGTTTGTTTTTTTTTGTCTGTGTATTAAGGCTAGGGATGTGCTGTGTGTTTGGCTTTTTTGGTGGGTTTTTGCCAACATAAAACCAACACACGGGTATGATGAAGGCTAGTGCCGACTAAGGGAATAGACAATGACCCGTGTGCAGGTTCGCCTGTAGTAAAGGCCGGCATGACTGTGTGAAAACTCCCACTTTAGGTAGGGTTGTGCTGGATTAGGAAAATTTTGTGACGGTAGGGAACTGTTGCAAAATTTATTTCTTTTCTCGCGAAGAAATAAATTTTAACGGTACCGGGGGAATGTGATGTAGCGACATCATATTCGGTCTTTTCGGTAGCTTTATGGTCAAAATTCATAAAGAAATAATAGTTTATGTTTCGAACGAAAAGCAGCCGTTCCCGTCCGCGTGTCTTTTGTCGATGCTTCTTGCTACGGCTCGGGACCCTTCTGGTCGGGCTATGTAATGTAATTCGTAAAGAAATAAAAAACAATATTTAAAAAGTGATAAAAGTTTTATTTAATAATATAATTTAAAGGCTCTTCGTTAGTACAGTACCTCCTAGCCTCCTGCCATTACTACACTAAGTACCAACTAAGTACTAGTAGTAGGTAGGTAATGACAGTTTTATGACTTGTCAAATTAGGTCGGTCTAGCCCTGTTTGCACAGTACCTAGCTTGGTACCTAGGTATTAGAGATCAGAGATCATCCCCTTACCTCTTTGCTGTCACTCGCTTATTAAAACCTTTTTGCTGTAGGTTTATTGACATTTAGAGGTTTATTATAAAAAAAAACAAAAACAAAGTTAATGTCAAACTATTTTTGAGTAGTGATTTTTTGTGAATAATGGATCCATAGAGTAATAAAAATAGAATGGATTCCACCAAAATTATTTTCATGAATAATGTTGCCAAGACCTCGCACTGTCAAAAAGTTATCAGACCTTATGTAGAGCCAAGCTTGTAACTCAACGCGCCCTAACTCTGCAAGCCATAACTTCAAAAGGATGAAACTTGATTAGACCAAAATCTTGTCAAGCGCCCATGCTTACACCAATTAATTTTATTTTCATCCCTTCTATTCGAAAAATGATGCTTTGTTCCTATATAAGTGGGACTAAAATAGCTCTTTTCTGTTAAGAACTTTTTAGTGGGAGGAAAAGAGATTTGAATTTAGAACATGTATCTTTCAACGAATTCGAACGCCGCCGCCGGCTGCTATGTATTGACTGGCTGTATAGACGGCGCGGCGTGGTCGCCGCGGCGCGATGAAAAAAAAACATAAGCGCGCGAATTAAGTCTGTGTTCTTGTAATTAGTACATACTTTGTTTTATTTTGCTAAAATAATGAATTCTCCGTCGAGTTATGAAAGTGACAATGTATTAACTCCTGAAACCATAACTATAGAAGCTAACAACGTTGTACAAAACTTATTACCCACGAAATCCCGGGAAAAATATTTGACAATTTCATTCTATGGAAAAACAGAAAAGGAGCAATAACGTTTTCGGAAAATGTATTTTTGGCGTATTTTCAAGAATTGGCTAAAACTAAACAACCGTCCACTCTTTGGAGTATATACTCAATGCTTAAATCTGCAGTAAACGAATCGACAACAATATCGATCCCAAATAAAACAGTGACAATAACTTTTAAAAATTGCGCTAGTGTATCAAACGTAACTATAAATTTGTAATTATTTTTACTTTTCACGTGTCTTTTTTAAATAAAGAACATTTTCATTAATTACATAAACACAGTCTCCTATTTATTTTCTCATAGAAAGGGGATGAAAAGTAGAGTATATGACTCGGGCGCAAAATATTTTTGGCGAGGGCGACATACTTTGAATCGCTACGTTCAGGATTCTACTCTAGAATCCCTCATTTCGCTCTGGATTCAAAAAAGCGCCCTCGCCGTAAAAATATTATTTTGCTCCCTTGTAATACAATCTACTATTTTCTCTTTCTTTTTTTTAAATTTCAAAACGGGTCAGTGCTTGGCCTTTATCTTACCTGATGTTCTCATGATGATTTCACTTAAAATCAGGTCTACATCCGGAATCCTCAACCACTGAAGTATTGACTGTGTTACCTCTATGATATCAAATATGTTTCTTCTTTATTTAGAATCCGCGGTACATCACGACGACAATACTTTTAAGAAGTGGAGGGTTAAAACGATATCTATTACACAAACAGAGGATGACCAGATTAGTGTCAATCTAGTCAATAAGTCCCACAACATTGAAACTGACAGAACAGTTTCGTCTCACTCACTCCTCGCTGCAGTTAGATGGGATTTGTGCTTTGGTTCTGCAATCAGAATAACATGGTGGCATTTACGAAGTAGCTCAGCATCTTGATACACCTGTAATTTACATGGCTGCACATGGCACCTCTGGTAGACTGCAGCACCACCCAGGTCTCGATCAAAGGCTTTCTCATAGTCCACGAATGCCAGGCATAGTGCCAATTATATACACTTGGGTCATGTCATGGTTAGAGTCTAGATACTTTTTTAATATCAGTGCAATGTAGTGGGTTTAATTGGCCAAACTGATACTAATCTTTTCATCATCAGTTTGTAAAGTGGGAAAAAAAAATCGTAATAAATATTGTTTTAACTCTGTCCTCCACTGTATAGTTGTTGTAGTGTATCGACTCTAAATGAAAGAAAAATATATATTGTATATCATGTATTAAAGTAAAAGAACAATAAAAAACTACTTTTTCTATTAATTTATTATCTTAAAAAACCACTGTCTACAACTCAATTTGTCAATAAACCAAGTTTACACCATAGAATAATCTGGTAACTGGTAGATTTGAATTTTTTTATCGTAGAAAACTAACGAAATTACCACATTCGATTGAACTCAGACAAAATATATTCGTACACTATCGAATCTACCAATTTCGATAGTTTTACTCGTTTACCCTCACTTAAAGTTTCTAATTGCAAAAAACAAATAGCAACTAAATAATTACTAACTAACCTAAACTAAGCCGATACGCCTTATCTCTTTGGGTGGGTACTCACTTAGGTTCGCGAACCTCCGCGCTCAGCGAACCTGGAACAGTGCGTCCTAGCAAACATTTTATTTTCACTTTGGCTATAGTGTTTACGTGTTTGAACCAGGTTCGCATACGTGTTCACACACGTGCACACTTTGGCGCACTGTTGCAACACAGGATAAACAGATTTTTTGGTACAGGTTCGCGGAGCGCGGAGGTTCGCGAACCTAAGTGGGTACCCACCCTTTCACATCCGGAGAACACCAACGAATCAGGCAGTTTCTATCTGCGCCTGCATACCGTCGTGCTAGAACAGTATCGAATTTACCTCATTCGATAATGTTCGTCGCTCATAATATGAAGTTTCGATATTGTTCGATTCAAAATCTCATTAAATAATATATATTTAAAATAAAAAAAAACCTAATAGTATCTTATTTATTCTATCAATTGATGCAATAATATGAAAATCGCGATTTTGCAGATTCGATACTGTTCGTTGCGGCAGTCGACGCAGACAGACGCGGCGAGGGACTTCACTACTTAGTATAAAACAAAGTCGTTTTCTCTGTCCCTATATCCCTATGTATGCTTAAATCTTTAAAACTACGCAACGGATTTTGATGCGGTTTTTTTTAATAGATAGAGTGATTCAAGAGAAAGGTTTATATGTATTACATGGTGTGAAATTCCACACTACACCCAAACGAAGCGAGGGCGGGTCCCTAGTTGTTTTTAACCGACTTCAAAAATTTGAAAAGGAGGAGGTTATCTATTCGTCGCGTATATTTTTTTTATTTATATGTATGTACACCGATTACTCGAAGACGGCTGAACCGATTGAAATGATTCAAACGTTATTACATTAGGTAAACTTCTAGGTTGGTCCCATATTTCAAAATTTTGAAATCGGTTCAGTACTTTTCAAGTAATCTTGAAAAAAAGCACGAAAATAGTGTGATTTTGTGTGAACTACCTCAATGATCAGTCGTATAACTTCTTTGTTTATGAACTGAATAAGATAATTATTTTTTGTTGAAAAAGGAATATCTTAAGTGTAGTTCTTTAACCGACTTAAAAAAGGAGGTTCTCAGTTTGACCCGCATGTATGTATGTTTCTCCGCGATTCTCGAAACTCACGTTTGGCTGAGCCGATTTTTCTACCTAAATAATATACCTACACTACCTAATACAAAAGGTACCTACACTAAAAATAAAAAAAAAATGTTTATAAAAACAAAAAACCGACTTCAAAAAACCTACCTCTAAAAAGCAAGAAAAATTATTCGTAATAATAAAAACACGTCTATTGCAGTCGGGTGTGGCTTTTAGAATAAAAAAAAAGGAATTTGTACTCCAGCCCCACCCGACTTCAATATAGTACAGTAGACCGTTGAACATTTAAATCACCAAAAAGGTTACCGTTTGCCATTGTGATATAGTTAATTATTACGAAATTATAGATACTTTAACCTAAGTTTTACACATCGCAACCCGCCGTAACCTATATTTGTATACTTATCTCCAAAATTTTTATTTTTTTATTTTTGAGGTTTACCACGTAGTTTAGCTATTGTCGTGTTCTACAGCTTGGTTTGATTGCCACGGATAAAAGTAAGACTATAAAAATTAGCCATACACAGATTTAAGACCTGATGAAAATGGTTGGATTTTATCTGGTCTTAAATCTGTGTATGATCACTTTCCATAGTCTTAATATTATCAGTGGCAATCAAACAAAGCTGTAGAACACGACAATAGCTAAACCATGTGGTGAACCTTATAAAATAAAAAAATATCATTTTTGGAGATATACAAATATAGGTTATGGTGGGTTGCGATCTGTAAAACTTGGGTTAAAGTATCTATAATTTCATAATAAATAACTATATCACAACGGCAAACGGGAACCCTTTTTGTGATTTAAATGTTCTACGGGCTACTGTTCTAATAGACGTGTTTTTATTATTACGAATATTATTTATTGCTTTTTAGAGGTAGGTTTTTGAAGTTGGTTTTTGTTTTTATAAACAATTTTTATTATATAACATTAAAGAAAAACATGGATATTTACATATTCGCGTAGATAATCTCATTAAAACAACAGCATGTCGAACGGATCTTTTCGACCCGATATCGCACAGCCGCCAAGTCACGTAACAGGTCTAAAGAACCTGATACAGCACAATGGAAAAAACAAAACATGCGTCGCTTACAGATGGCGTGCTTCTGGATGTGGTTGATGGATGACTGGCTTCTGGCTGGTGCTTGCGAATGACTACTGGATGGCGCTGATGAATGGCTGGCTTCTGGCTGGCGCTGACGGATGGTTTCTGGATAGCGCTGACAGATGGCTGGTTTCTGAATGTTGCTGACGGATAGCTTTTAGATGTCGCTGCCGGCTAGATGGCGCTGATGAACGGCTGGCTTTTGGATGGTGCTGCCGTTTTTTTTGGATGTCGCTTACAGATAGCTGGCTTTTGCATGTTATTGACGGATGACTTCTGGATGGCACTGACGGATGACTGGCTTCTGAATTGCGGTAACGGATGACTTCTAGATGGCGCTGGTGGATAGCTAGCTTCTGAATGGCGCTGACGGATGGCTGGCTTTTGGATGGACTGATGGCTTTTGGATGACTGGCTTCTGGTCGGCGCTGGCGGATGGCTTTTGAATGGCGCTGATAGATGGCTGGCTTCTGGATGGTGGTGATGGATGGCTTCTGGGTGTCGCTAATAGATGGTTGTCTTCTGGAGTGCGCTACCAGATGGCTTTTGGAAGGCATTGACGGCCGGCTGACTTTCAGTTGGTGCTGATGCTGACGGATGGCTTCTGCATGTCGCCGACGGACGGCCGGCTTCTGGATGTCGCTGATGGATGAGTGGTTTCTGAATGGCCCTAATGGATAACTTCTGGATGGCACTGACGGATGGCTGGCTTCTGGATGGTGCTGATGGATGGCTTTGCTATGGTGCTGATGGATGATGTTGACGGATGGCTTCTGGATGGTGCTAAGTGACGGCTTTTGGGTGTCGCTAACGGATGGCTGGCTTCTGGATGGTGCTGACGGTTGGCTGGCTTCTGAATGGTGCTGACGGATGACTTTTGGATGGCGATGACATAAAGCTCGTTTCTGGCTGGTGCTGACGGATGGCTTCTGGATGGCGCTAATGAATGGCTGGCTTTTGGATAGCACTGACAGATGGCTTTTGGATGGCGCTGACGGATGGCTGCCTTCTGGATGTCGCTGCCGGATGGCTGGCTTATGGATAGCGCTGAAGGATAGCTGGCTTCTGGATGATGCTGATGGATGTCTTCTAAATGGCAGTGACGATTGGCTGGCTTTTGGCTTGTACCTACGAATTGCTTCTGAATGGTGCTGATGGATGGCGCTGGCAAGTGGCTTCCGTATGGTGCTGACTAATGGCTTCGTGTTCTAAAAAACAAGAATAGAATAGAATATGTTTTATTGCTATATACTGTGTACAATTTGCAGGTCGAATTGCAGTATTATAATAGTAACAACAGTAAACCCATAACGGGGTATACAATTTCAGAGTTACATAATAATATTTATGTAATCAATACTTAAAAATCTAATTTTGCTAATAGTACCTATTAGTACAGTAGCCCGTAGAACATTTAAATCACCAAAAAGGTTACCGTTTGCCGTTGTGATATAGTTATTTATTACGAAATTATAGATACTTTAATCCAAGTTTTACAGATCGCAACCCGCCGTAACTAGGGCATGGATACCGGTATACCGAAATACCGGTATACCGGTTATTTTTTTTCGGTATTTTGATACCGGTATTTGAGAGTAAAATACCGGTATTTCGGTATTTCGAAAAAAGATTATATATTTTTGCAAGGGTGTATAAAGACTATGCAGAACGTTCCATTTCTATGGTTCACAGTGTTTGTTCATACTGTAGATGAGTTTACGAAATGAAAACTCAACGAATCACGAATAATCACGATTATAGGAAAAATCACCACTAAATCAACTACGCAAAACACTGCATGCATAAAGCTAGTATCTAGATGGTATTAAATGATATTCCTTTTTTGCTTTTAGTTGTTCGTTTAATGTTTTCATCATCATCGCACGACGACCACTGCTGGTCTCATTCAAGGATATCCGCCTCCCTCAAGGATCTCCAAGACGATCGGTTCTGCGCTGCCCGCATCCAGAGGTTTCCCGCGACTTTCACTAGATCGTCGATCCACCTTGTCGGGAAACGTCATCCGGTGTGCGGTCACCACTCCAGAACCTTTCCGCCCCAATGGCCATCGGTTCTTCTCGTTATGTGTCCCGCCCACTGCCACTTCAGCTAAGCAATCCTTCGAGCGATGTCGGTTACTTTAGTTCTCCCACGGATCTTCTCATTTCTGATTTGATCACGCAGGGAAACGCGGAGCATGGCTCTCTCCAATGCATGCTGGGATCTTTTTTTATATATATACCGGAAAAAACGTCTTTACGCGCTTCCCCGCTTGTGAGCGGGAGGGGGGCATGTGGGACTCACCAGGAGGGGACCGCAACATTCAGCGTTGCGGCTCCCTCTACGACTGCCTCCCGCTGAATGGCACGATGGGATTTCGGAGGAGGGAATACCCACTATGCATGCTGGGACCTGGGTGACCTTGAGACCTACTCCTTATGAGACCCATAGTTAACGACCACGTTTCACTGCCGTAAACTATATTTTAATATAGATAAATTATCTTTATGTTTAGACTTTCGTCTCGAGACACTAAGGTAAGTCGTAAGTCAGACGCGAAGATTTTTCGAAGTATCCAGAATGCTGCCCATCCGAGTAGGATTCGACGAGAAATCTCTTTCTTGAAGTTGCACTTGCCTAACTGGACTACCTGTCCTAGGTATACGTGATGGTCAACAACTTTAAGTGTAGTGTTCCCAACATGAACTGGAGCGGGCACAACATGGGCAATCGACATGATTTTCATCTTATCCATGTTCATCCTGAGACACAATCTTTGACTACGGAGATCTTCGAGCATTGTATTCAGGTCTTCCAAGGTCTAAACAAAGTATAGAATATCATCTGCAAAACGAAGGATTGTTAGGTACTGGCCATTAATATTGATACCAAGTCCATTCCAGTCTATGAGTTTAAAGATGTCCTCCAATCCATCGCAGCTGTGAACAGTTTCGGACAAATAACGTCTCCCTGTCTCACACTTCGCTGCAGTTGGATTTGTGGTCTAGATCTAGAACTCTAGACTATGGTGCTTAAGCCTTTTCGGAACCCGGCTTGTTCGGAAGGTTGGAACTTGGAAATCGTCGAACTTGCGAGCGTGACGATTCGTAAGGACATGGCTCAGAAGTGAGACGGGTCTGTAGTTCTTTAAGAGAGGCTTATTCCCATTTTAAAGAACAAAATAAAAAAGTATAATCTAATGTTTTACTTAAGTTATATTGCGCCAGAAAACACGATCTAGCTACTGAATCTACCACCAGTTCACAAATTAGGAGGCCTCTCAGAGAAAGAACTGGCGGAAGAATACTCAGAGAGGTTATGTCGACCTCCCTTTTGATCCCTATCTACAAAACGAACTAACTGTATCTTTAGATCCTGCAGTGTGTGACTTGGGATGGGATTTTAGTTGATGAATTATAGGGTCCCAAGCTGGTGGTACTCTCCAACTATCTTCTCTATGGAAATCTTGATATTTGTTGATTTCAATAGTGATTGAATCAAATAACGTATTTTCTTTAGTATTCTTAATTACCTAAGTATTATTTTAATAACTCATTTTGTGGTTTCTAGGCAGTTTGTAAATAGTTTGAGTGTTTCTTCCATAAAATATAGCGTAAAAAATTGCTTTAATCACTCTCCACAAACAAAACTTACTTATCGTTCTTAGAACCATTTAAAAAGTATGCGACTAGCAGTTTTTAAAAAAATACCGAAAAAATACCGAAATACCGGTATACCGGTAATTGAAATTTCAATACCGGTATTAATACCGGTATGAAAATTGTTCCGGTATTCCATGCCCTAGCCGTAACCTATATTTGTATATCTCCAAAAATTATATTTTTTTTATTTTTCAAGGTTTACCACATGATTTAGCTATTGTCAGTTTGGCCCTGCTCAACACTAGTTATGAACAGTCTACAGAACTGTTTTCATCATGTGGCCAAATTTTATCAGGACTTGTAACACCCATGATTAATTTATATGGAGATTCATAACTCTGCGGGTTAATTTGTTCTATACTTCTGTAAAGCTAACAGCATTTGCTACAATTTGAGCCTGACCCGAGTAGTCTAAGTCCATTGATTGCAGAGACATAGCTAGTCAAAGTTGGTAATTTATTTCGAAAGTGAACTCTAGGCTCTCGGCGCGCGACGTTTAAATATTTTTTCCGCTATTTATGGTTTGTAAAGGTACTTTAAAGTTGTATTATTTCAAATCTGCATTAAATAGGCATTGATAACGTATTTTTTGTTTGGAAATAAATGCATCAGTTTAATGTTGACGGTGACTAAAAGTAAAAATATGTAGTTGAATATTTTGGTTAATGAGCAATTTTTCAGAAACTGCTACATAAATTGCATTTTTTTATACTAGAAATGAATTCTACGTTATTGATTTATCCTAAATTGATACCACACTTGACCTATAAGCTAAACCGGGACAGTTATAATTTTTAGAATGAAGCCGGGCGGAACGCTACTTCAACCCGCCGCCGTTTGGATTCATATGTAAGGATAGTTTGGCCCAGCTCAATATTAGTTAAGAACAGCCTACAGACCAGTTTCCATCATGCGGCGAAGCTTTATCACGCCTTGTAACTCCCAATTTTTTTTTGTATAGTCGTTCATACCTACTATTACGGCGGGTTGCGAATTGCGATCTGTAAAACTTGGGTTAATGTATCTATAATTTCGTAATAAATAACTACATCATACTTTTTGGGGATTTAAATGTTCTACGGGCTATTGTACTATATGACTTACTTAGTTTTACAAGCATAGTATTCATTCAGACTATAAAATACATTGTTTAGTAACCACTTTTTAAGCTTAAATTTAAATAAAGGCAAATCAAGTGCTTTGATTTCTAAAGGTAAATGATTAAAGACCCTTATGCTAGTACTAAAAGCACTATTATGATACAATTTATTATTCATTCGAGGTATACAAAAATCATATTTATATTTATCACGGGTAATTGGAGGTGATGTGATTTTATTATCAAAGTACTCAGGATTTTGTTTAACGAAAATTGTTGCCTCTAATATATAAATATTGGTTATTTTTTATTTTTCGAGGTTTACTACATGGTTTAGCTATTGTCGTGTTCTACAGTTTTGTTTGATTGTCACTGATAATAGTAAGACTATGGAAAGTGATCATGCACAGATTTAAGACCAGATAAAGTCCAACTATTTTCATCAGGTCTTAAATCTATGTATGACTACTTTTCATAGTCTTACTTTTATCTGTGGCAATCAAACAAAGCTGTAGAACACGACAATAGCTAAACTATGTGGTAAACTTCGAAAAATAAAAAATAAATTATTTTTGGAGATATACAAATATAGGTTACGGCGGGTTGCGATCTGTAAAACTTGGGTTAAAGTATCTATAATTTCGTAATAAATAACCGTATCACAACGGCAAACGGTAACCTTTTTAGTGATTTAAATGTTCTACGGGCTACTGTACTAGAAGGGAGTGGGGGAGGCGTTGACATTGACACCGGGCAGAATCGTGTTCAGCGGGGTCAAATTAGTCTAAAAAAATCCGGTGGCAAAAAGTTTCAATCAATGCCGTTAACCGAGGTTTCTCCAAAAATTTCCTCCAGTCTTATCTATACTAAATAAATAAATGACATTTCCCTTTTTAGGGTTCCGTAGCCAAAATGGCAAAAAACGGAACCCTTATAGATTCGTCATGTCTGTCTGTCTGTCTGTCTGTCTGTCTGTCTGTCTGTCTGTCTGTCTGTCTGTCTGTCTGTCTGTCTGTCTGTCTGTCTGTCTGTCTGTCTGTCTGTCCGTCCGTATGTCACAGCCACTTTATTCCAAAAGTATTAAGACTACATAGTTGAAACTTGGTAAGTAGGTGTATTCTGTGAACCGCTTTACGATTTTTACACAAAAATAAATAAAATAAAAGATTAAGGGGGGGCTCCCCATACATGGAACTGAAACTGAAAATATTTTTTTTCATCAAACCAATACTTGTGGGGTGTCTATAGATAGGTCTTTAAAAATGACATTGAGGTTCCTAAGACTATTTTTTTTCAAAGTCAACCGTTTGAAAGATATCTGCCGCCAAAGTGGTAAAATGTGTGTCCCCCCCCCTTTAACTTTTAAAGTAAGAGGGTGAAAAATCTAAAAAAAATATATGCTATAGATCTTAATAAACACTTTCAATGAAAATTGGTTTGAACGAGATACAGTAATTAGTTTTTGAGATATAGTACATTTTCCAAAACCGCAAATATAACTTTGTCATTCATACAAACACTGTGAAAAACAAAGTTATTTTTTCAGACGAAAAATGATAGCGGTATTAAAATATGGTATGGTATATAATGTGCCTACGGAACCCTACTGCGCGTGGCCCGACACGCACTTGGCCGGTTTTTTTCTTTAATTCATACGGAGTGCCACAATAAATATCTTTTCTCTAAAAGATGTTTATTGATAAATATTCTCTAATTTTGAAGGTAGTGACTCATTTTACATACAAAAAGCATTTAAAAAAATCTAAGTAGGAATGCATAGTTTGTTTGTTGCATAGTTTTTGCGCATGGATAACGGGTTCGACATTGCACCTAGTAAACACTACCCCCCTTACTAATAAAGATTGTATAGCAGCTGCATAGTTACACAGTGTTTTGTCACTTTCTTTTTAATGTCAAATTCAAATAGTTTGACAGAGAGTAACCAGTGTGTAACTAAACATCTGCTATTCAATCTTTATTAGTAAGGGGGTACATATATAGAGGGTAGGCCAAGTGGTCAAAAGTCGCTTATTTACGAAGTTCGGAGGACTGAAAAGGTTTATACCCACAAATAGTATCGTTGGATTCAGCATAGTTTACTGATCATCAAATCACTTTTTGTCACTCGCTAAAGTAGTGGAACAAGTACCTACGACGTCACAAAGGTGATGCCTCCTAGGTTTAGATTTTGTCAATTATCTCGGTAACTGTTTTTCTGATTTAAGCAAGTGCAATTATAGGTAATTAAAATTATAATAAAACCTGGAAAGAAACTGTTATTGTAGATATTATATTTAAAGAAATGTAAATTCTTAAGAGTATTTTTTATAGCCGCAATATGTTTGGTGTGCAATATTTCTAATAAATATTTAAATAAGATATACATTTGGGCAATAAATAATTAGCTACATTATTGAAGTATACTCTTCATTTAAAATTGTCTACATTGCTGCAAAAATAACGAAGTTGTGATAAATACTATACCTACCCGCACGCATTTCTTCATCTGCACAAATCTGAGTCGGCTACGTTTAGACTTTGCCAATTATTTCAGTAACAATTTATCCGATTTCAGAAAATATGTTATCAAATGAATCGTAATTAAGTTTGTAACAAAAAAATAAATTTACGATAGTTGTAGGCATTATATAAAATAATATAAAATCGTAAACTGACTGACTGACTGACTGACTGACTGACTGACTGACTGACTGACTGACTGACTGACTGATCTATCAACGCACAGCCCAAACCACTGGACCTAGAGACTTGAAATTTTGCACACAGATACCTCATACAGTGTAGACATTCACTAAGGAAGGATTTTTGAAAATTCCATCCCTAAGAGGGTGAAATAAGGGATGAAAGTTTGTATGAAAGTTCCTCAGTTTTGAAGCTAGGATTTTCAAATTTTGTGTTTAGGCTGAAGTTTGAAAATTAATAAATACGGGTCTCATCTTTTTTTCAAAATTCTACCCCCAAAGGGGTGAAAAGGGGTATGAAGTTTTGTATAGAAAAAAAATCCTTCATTTTCTAAGTAAAATCACTTAATTTATAAGTAAAGGCTTATGAAAGAAAATCTAACGCAACGTATATTGATACTGTTAGTACTTAAACCCCTATGGCGATGAAATAGGGGTGAAATGTGCAAATAAACCTAAAAATAGAGATGGATGTCGTTATTGGGGTTTTCTGGTATGACGATTGCGAAAATGATATTAATTTTAAAGTCCAACACGATGTAGGTACATGATTTAACCCCTAAAAGGGTGAAAATGGGGTTCAAATTTTGTATGGAAAAATAATATGAAATAGACATTACAACTTTAAACTTCGTAGGAGTACGTCTAAAAATAAATAGTCAAACATATATTTTGTGGTTTTGAAAATCAACCCCTTAGGGGGTAAATGGGGTAAGTAAACATAAAAATCGATATGGATGTCGTTCTTGAGGTTTTATGAGATGGTGATTGCGAAAATTACATTTATTTTAACGTCCAACACGATGTACATGATTTAACCCCTAAAACGGTGAAAATGGGGTTCAAATTTTGTATGGAAAACTTATGGAAAAAGAATATAAAATAGACATTATAACTTTAAACTTCGTAGGAGCACGTCTTAAAATAAAAAGGCAAACATATATTTTGTGATTTTGAAAATCAACCCCTGTATGTGGTAAATGGGGTAAGTAATCATAAAATACTATATATGGATAACGTTCTTGAGGTTTTATGGGATGGTGATTGCGAAAATGACATTCATTTTGAAGTCCAACTCGGTGGACATGCATGATTCAGCCCCAAGGGACGGGGAGAAAGGGAACGGGAAAGGGAACTGGACGGAGCGGAAGAGAACGGGAACGGGAATGGGACGGGGTGGGAACGGGAACGAGACGGGGACGGGAATGGGAACCGGACGGGACGGGATGGAAACGGGAACGGGACGGGACGGGACGGCAACGGGAGCGACAACGAGAGCGGGAACGGGAACGGAACGGGATGGGATGGGAAGGGAACGGAATGAGAGCGGGGACGGGAACGGGGCGGGACGGGGATGGGATCGGGAACGGGAATGGGAATGGGACGGGTCGGGACGGGACGGCAACGGAGCGGGATGGCAACGGGATGGGACGGCAACGGAACGGGACGGTAACGAGAACGAGAACGGGAGCGGCACGAAACGGGAACGGGAATGGGAACGACCAGTCGTTTTTACGCGATTAGGCGGGTCCCCACCAAGCGAGCGAGCCTCGTGCGACAAACGCCTTGCGTCTTTCGTCTTGGCAAACGTCTTGCTTCGCGAAGCAGCGCGCTTGGTGGTGACCCGCCTAATCACCTAAAAACGGCTGGTTGAATCCTGGTTGAAGGTTCCCTAAAGATTTTCTCTAATATCCACGTGGACGAAGTCGCGGGCGGAAGCTAGTATAAAATAAAACCAGTCAAGAGTCGGACTCGCGCACCGAGGGTTCCGTACCATCATAATAAATACACTGCAGAGTAGAATAATAAAATAATCATTGCAGTTTTAGGTCAGCGCCATCTCTTGCCCGATAGTGGAACTAATGTTAACTTTTTTAGAAATTTGGTAAATTCTAAAAAAGTATGCTATATTGAGACATCGTTTTATTTTTCCTGTAATCTTTATATAAACTGCTATCACATAGAATTATTTCAGATTTTTTTCTTTGCAAACTTCGGAGATAAGGGGGGGGAACGGTATTTTTTTTTACATTTTTCATCATAAGTCGAAGACTATATGGCTTAAAAAAATTATTGAAAATGTGCAAATGGCGCTCTTTCATATGATACTATATACTCATACACACATCACATATGATACTCCACATGCCTTAGTAGCCCCGCTTCAAAATTTTAAGACCCCTTTTCAGTCTCTGTTGTAAAAAAGATATTATATTTTTTATTTCTTTCTTATTTGCAAAATAGTTGGATAAATGTCATCTTAAACTATTCCAAAGTTCAAGTTGATATCATTAGAAGTTCTCGAGATATCCAGCTGTGACAGACAGACAGACAGACTGAGTCACACTATAAGGGTTCCTTTTTTTACCGTTTTGGTACAGAACCCTAAAAAATTAAAAAAAATCTATGCGTATTTTTTATAAACTTAATACTATGTGTGTACACAATACGACAATATATTATTTGGATTAGATATGTACACACTTGGATAATAAATAATAAGCCACATTTTGTAAGTATACCCCAAACTTTACTTTTTCTTAATTACTGTGAAAATAGTGGCGTCAATAGGGTGAAAAATACGGCGTTTTGTGAACCAGAGATTCCCTCTGATAGAATTGGTCCTTAGGGCCCTAAGATGGATATAAGAAGTGGAACCACCTCGATTTTTGTAGTAAATATTTTGAAGTTTTGGGTTTCAGCCCAATCTCGATAGATGTATTAGTTTAGCTGCTATGCCCAGCATGATATCATATTCGTATGAATTTAGGGTGTCGAATTCATTTTTGGATTCATATTTGTACGATTCAATTGTTAAACTATTTAAAAAAAAAACAAAAATAAAACACGCGCTTGATTAAAGAAAAAAATTTCCATTAAATACACAAATTGGAATATCTGAAAAAGAAAAATACCTCGTAGGGGCTCTATTATCTTTTTATTTTTAAAATAATAATAAAAGAAAATATTCTCGTTTGTTAATTAAAAAAAAAATACTTCGTTACCGTTATAAGGAAGTTATTTTTTTTATTAAACATTAAAATTTAAATCTTATCGAAACTTGTTTGTGATAAGCTCAAATTGTAGCAAATTTAGTTAGCTTTATAAAAGTATAAGAAGAGATACCTGAAAAACGCTTCCTTAAGGAAGTTTTTTTGAAAATACTAAAACAAGTGCCAAGATTTTCCAGCAGTACCTACAGAGTTTCTAAGGGTTAAAACCTAGGTAAAACTACTCTCAAGGTACCTAACAACATCTACAAAAATCGTAGTTACATGCGCGCTTGTGATATTTGCTTTTTTTTCGATGTCGAAATTGACTGGCATTTTTTGTTTTTCTAATAATTTACTAATATTTTTTACTTCTGCGTTATAATTTTTAAGTTTCTTTCAAAACAGTTACATAAAAGTGTTATAATGTATATATATTTGGAATTGGCAATTTATTACCTTTCATTTGATACCCATATTTTTATATTAAAAAATAATATATTTCCATAGATGTAAAAGAAATTGACGGCACGCGACAGTGAATTTTTTTTTCGCTATTTAATTTTAATAAAGATTGTAAGTTATATTTTTCAAGTCTTCATTCGATCAGCTTTGTTAACATATTTTTTGTTTGCAAATAAGAACATCAATTTAATATTTACGGTGACTTAAAGAAAAAAAAATGTAGTTGAAATTATTGGTTTAGGAAACTTCTTAATCAATTGCTTTTTTATACCAGAAATGAATTCGACGTCATTGATTTATCCGAAAATGATACCAAACTTGTCTTAGTATCTAAACTTAGGCAGTTATTAATCTCGGACTTCGTTAAGGCAGAATTCCCCCTTCCCCCCCACCTGCTTGAAAAATCCATGTTTCGTTACAAATTTAATTACGTGCTATTTATTTATTAATTACGCGGTCGCTTGCCAAGCCACGGCTAGCGTGTAAATGGCATCCAAGCGCTGGCCGCGGCTGGCTGTAGCTGGGAGCTGGCGGTCGCTTGCCAAGCCACAGCCAACGTGTAAAAGCGGCATTTCGTGATTTGAACTGTAATATGTTTGCTTCTAGAACTTCAATTTTTCAAAATCGTCTCCCCTTTTATTCGTACCATAATAATTGTAGCAACTCCGAACTGTTGTTCGGTGATTAAATCAACCGGACTTCTACTACTAAGGAGTTGCTAATTAGTTCGGTTAGCCGGACTTACAACCGAACCGTATGCGGGGACCCTTAGTTGCAGAGTCCCCGCAAACTACAGACCAAACTATCGGCCGATAGTTGGGTCAGGCCTTTAATCAGTATGAAGAAGTATGCGAGTGCGCACATTATTGATGTTGTGATCTAGACCCCCTGGATGGTACTTACCAATGGCTTCGGGGTGGTGCTGACCGGTGGGTGGAGGTGCCATGGTTCCCATGGCACCAGTGTGGTAGTGACCGATGGCTTCTTGGTGACGATGAGCGGTGGCACCGTGGCGGCTTGTGAATACTGAATGGTATTGTTGACTGTTATACCAGATGTGGATATTTGGAGGCGACAATGGTTGAAGGACGATTCAGAGGGTCTACTTAAATGGCCTTTAAAATAAAAATAAAAACATTTTTTTATTCTACTAAAATTAATTCTACTAGCGTCTAATTTTAGTAGAATAAAAAATGTTTTTATTTCGTTAACAAAAATACATATTTTACAAAAATTGTATTTGGAACTAGAGTTGTAACGGAACCTCGCCCCCGCCTCCGCATCCGCGGAACTTCCGCAAGTAGTCTTACTTCCGCCTCCACATCCGCCTCAACAGAGTTTTAGGCCGGCCACACACAGACGGAATCTCGTTACGGAATTCGTACATACGTGATTCCGAACGCAGCAACTGCATACAGAATCTATGGGCTGCCACACACATGCGTGATTTTTCCGTACGGAATCTTCATGCAAGGTTCCCCCTTTAGTGACGACATTAGCAACGCGCACAGTTCCGTCAACCCCCTTAAATATTTTAACAACTCTTCCTAATGGCCACAGGCCCCGCGGCAAGGAAGAGTCCGCGATAAGCACAACGTCCCCCTCGGATATAGCTGGAAAGCCGCCGCCGCGTGGTCCTCTGGGTCGCAGTGTAGGCAGGTACTCTTGCAGCCACCGCGTTCAAAAGTGGTCAGCCAAACGGAGTGTCTGCCGCCAATCACATCGCCTTACTAAATCTGAGTCTGTGAGAGACTATGTCCACGGACTGATGGATGATGTTCCGAGAATGAAATGGAATGGTGTTATGGCTTCCGGAGCTTGCGGCGAGGGTGATATAATTCTATATTAATATATGTGGAATCGGGAAAAACTATTAATATTTTCTATTTATATCATCTACTTCCTACCTACTTACCAACCTACTGATTACTAATTTACACACCAAATAGGTATCGAACGTTAAAATTTCAGTTACTTAAAAAAAATACAAAATATTTATTTTCAAAAAATTACAGGTTAGGGTATATTTCATTGGACTCCTCCCTTTAAGTTATAGTTTTAACGTTAGGTACCTAATTGGTAGTTAAATATTAGTAGTTTTTCCCAAATAAATGACTAAATAAATGAACTAAGAGAAGAGTATTACACAATCAATATTTTTTTTTTGATGAGATTTAATCAAAAAATTTTTGATTGTGTCAAAACTCAAAAAAATGAAAAAAAAGTGGCTAGAAAAATATTTGTTTATACCAAATCAATAGCATTGAACCGAGGATATGACTATTGACACAGTCAAAAAATATAAATTTCACTTTTTTGCTTGATAGTACACACCTCATTATTGCAATCAAGTTTAAACCTTATTACTGTGGAGCAAAGTTCAATATTGATCGACGGCCTATACTCAGAGTATTATGTAGAAGTTTACATTCGATTTTTAGAAAATAGCAATGAAGAATGCTTTTTTTATTTATATCGTAAGAATTACAATTTCACTGAAAATTTTTTGATATATTTATTTCTTTATAACTTGTACCCGTTTCTCTGGAATCGCCATCGCCAAAGAGAATGTAAAAATAACTAGCGTTATAGCCATCGCCAGAAACGTCAAGTTAGCAGCCCACTTTGAGACCGTAATATCTCGGCTTGTATTAAAGCAATATTATTGAAATTTTGCGTATACGATTCACTATTTTCTAACAATTTTTTTGGCATATAAATTACATTGATACGAACTGTATTTCTTAAGGTGTCTGCCAGCTTGACGTCAAGTTAGCAGCCTCACCAAGATACTCAAATATCTTTTGAACCATAGTATTACTATTTATATGCTATAGTTCACTATTTATCACTATTTATTAACAATTTTTTTACCTAGTCAAAACCTTCTAATTCCATGGTGAGGCTGCCAACTATACGCTAATGTAAAAACAAGTCCTTTCGATCATACATACCTATGAATCTTCTTACATGTAGTAAATCGTTTCGTAATTTTCGTGGAGTGCTTCGTAACTTTCGTGGCTATCAAATTTTCAAAATTCTCAGTGGTTTATGTACTGATTAGCATGTTTCAAGCATAATATTTACTTGGCTTCTTTAATGTAAGTATCTTATAATTTTATTTTTTCGAATAATTAACTCAACATGAAACGCCACGAAAGTTGCGCGTAGAACGCTTTTAGCGCTATCGCACACAGGCAACTTAGTCTCCGAGCAACTGTTTTGTCTCTCACATCAAGTCCACGGGTTTATATGGAAGCGCGCACACGAAGCGACACGGTCGTCTGCAACTTTTCATACAAATCACGTGAGAGACAAAAAAGTTGCGGAGACAAAAGTTGCCCGTGTGCGATAGCGCTTAAGTGCTTTTCAAATAAGTAGATAAAACAATTACATAGATCCTCCGTCTTGATATTAACTTCAAAGTATCATGCTCGTGCTCGTGCCTGCTAGGTGGTAAGGTGTACATAGGTGGAGGCGGTGGAGGGTCCGGCAAGTCGGACAGTAACCTTGCGATAAACTTCAGACCATACACAATCACAGCTACCCATGATAACCTGAAAAGCATAAAAAGCGATATGTATTCCCTAAATTCATAGACATTTTTTGAACTAAACTAGGTGCCTATACAATACAACCAACCAAACTGTAGTATTTTGTCACCCCAACTATTAGTACAGTAGCCCGTAGAACATTTTTACGAAAAAGGTTACCGTTCGCCGTTGTGATATAGTTAATTATTACGAAATTATAGATACTTTAACCCAAGTTTTACAGATCGCAACCCGCCGTAACCTATATTTGTATATCTCCAAAAATGATTTTTTTTTTATTTTTCGAGGTTTACCATATGGTTTAGCTATTGTGGTGTTCTACAGCTTTGTTTGATTGCCACGGATTATCTGGTCTTAAATCTGTGTATGGTCACTTTCCATAATCATACTATTAGTGGCAATCAAACAAAGCTGTAGAACACGACAATAGCTAAACCATGTGAAAAACCTCGAAAAATAAAAAAATAATTTTTTTTAGATAATCAAATATAAGTTACGGCGGGTTGGGATCAGGTAAAACTTGGGTTAAAGTATCTATAATTTCGTAATAAATAACTATATCACAACGGCAAACGGTAACCTTTTTCGTAATTTAAATGTACTACGGGCTACTGTACTATACACGCTGAAATTTTAATCATTTGGTTCCCCCGTGTGGTGGTTCTACTCATGATTACAAGCAACTTTATGGGGCCAACTCTCCTGTTCGTAAAAAAATTCAGCTGTTCCATACATTAAGGTCGAGTAGGTAGGTACTGCACTTTTGTATGGAACAGCTGATATTTTTTTGCGAGCAGGAGAGTTGGCCCCATAGTAAAAGTTGCTTGTAATCGTAAGTGGAACCACCACACGGCGGGAACCAAATGATTAAAATTTCAGCGTGTATAGGTAGTCTGTTCACGGAAATGAGTTAGTAGAGCGCTATCTCACTCAGACAATTTTTTTACGTGATTGGTCAGTGATAAACGCAAAAGCGGTGTACACAGTACGAGTACTTTTTAGGGTTCCGTACCAAAATGGTAAAAAATGAACCCTTATGGTGTGACTCACTCAGTCTGTCTGTCTGTGTGTTCAACTTCAAATTTGGAATAGTTTAAAATGACTAAATAGTCACTTGCTTGTTACGTAACGTTTTACTAGGGGGGAGGGGTACAGAAAAACGTTACGGCGCGTTACATGGGGAGAGGTGGGGTTAAAAATCTCCGATAATTGCGTTACGTAATGCTTGAACGCTCCCTAACGTGGTTGGTTCTCCCGTTAGTCATAACGGGAGAACCAACCACGTTAGGGAGCGTTCAAGTATTACGTAACGCAATTATCGGCCATTTTGATGAGGTCAGTCATCAAAATGGCCGCTGCCGTGTTCAGAATATGGCGTATACAGCAGAAAGTATGTAATATGTAAGCTTGTGTGGAGTGTTATAAAAAGTAAAATTAAATGCGCTACAATATTGTTTCTACATTTGACCTTATAAATATCATAGTTTGCGAAAATTTTTAGGATTTATTAAAATTTTCTGAAAAAAACTTTCGTTTTTAGGGTTCCGTACCAAAATGGTAAAAAAGGAACCCTTATGGTGTGACTCAGTCTGTCTGTCTGTCACAGCTGGATATCTCGAAAACTACTAATGTTATTAACTTAAAATTTGGAATAGTTTAAGATGACATTTGCCCAACTATTTTGCAAATAGGAAATAAATAAAAAAATTAATATCTTTTTTACAACAGGGACTAAAAAGGGGTCTTAAAAATTTGAAGTGGGGCTACTAGGGCATGTGGGGTATCATATAAAAGAACGCCGTTTGCACGTTTTCAATAATTTTTTTTTTATATTAGGCCGCACGGTTTTCGACTTATGATGAAAAATGTAAAAAAAAATACCATTCCCCTTATCTCCAAAGTTTGCAAAGGGAAAAATCTGAAATAATTCCATGTGATAGCAGTTTATATAAAGATTACAGGAAAAATAAAACGATGTCTCAATATAGCACACTTTTTTAGAAATTATCAAATTTCTAAAAAAGTTGACATTAGTTCCACTATCGGTCGAGATGGCGCTGACCTAAAACTGCAATACTAATTTTATTATTCTACTCTGCAGTGTGGTTTGTGGTGCAATTATGATGGTACGGAACCCTCGGTGATTTGACTTTAAATCACCGTAAATATTCAACTAATGTTCCTATTTGTAAAAAAAATATGCTAACAAAGCCCATTTAATGCAAATTTAGAAAAATATAATTTTTAAATACCTTTCTTAACATTAAATAGCGAAAAAAATTTTGGAACGTCGTGCGCCGTAAATTTCTTTTATAGGTGGATTAAAAAAATTTTTTAAGCATAGCAATATGGGCATCCGTTGAAAGCTAATAAAAAGCCTATTTCAAATATATATACATTATGATACTTTTATGTTTGACAGAAACTTAAAAAAACTATAACTTAAGTCGAAAAACTCGGCATTTTTTTCAGTTTCTTCAAAATATTTACCTTAAGGAAGCGTTTTTCAGGTTACTTGGTTCCATACTTTTATAAAGCTTATTAAACTAACTAAAGTTTAAGCCTAATTTGAGTCGTCTAGAACCATTGGTTACGAAAACACAGCTAGTCAAAGATAAACATATCTTTCTTTCATAGTGAAAAAAAAACCTTTTTTGACTAGCTGAGTCTCCGCAACCAATAAATCTAGACTGCTCAGTTTTGGCTCAAATTGTAGCAAATGTAGTTAGCTTTACAAAAGTTTATTTCAATCAAACCTGAAAAGCGCTTCCTTAAGGTAGTTTTTTTGAAGAAATTGAAAAATAAATGCCAAGTAGTGATAAGCGATAGATAAGGCCGCCATTTGTATGTCCTTTAATTTTGTAGTTTCTTTTTATTTGTTCTGTGTGTATGTATACAATAAAGAGTAAATAAATAAATAAATAAGTTTTTCAAGCAGCACAGGATTTCAGGGTTGCATACTTGAGTATAAACTACTCTCAAGAGACCTAACAACATATTTAAAAATCGTAGTTACATTCCCGTTTGCGAATTTTGCCTGTTTTGTGTAGATATTGACTAGATTTTTTTAATTTTCTAGTAATTTATTAATATTTCATACTTCTGAGTTATGGTTTTAGAAGTTTCTGTCAAAACAATAACATAAAAGTATCATAATGTATATACACTATACAGTGCCTTTGGTCTTGAACTAGCGATAATTTAAAGGAGTAAAATAGACCTAATTTTATCGACAAAAACACCCAATGTTGGGGTCTATCCCCACTCCTGTTGGAATGGCCGCCATTTTAAATTTGACTTTAATTTTAGATAACCCTGTGGAAAAATATTAATTTCTCCGGATTTAGAAGTCCTACAGTTATTAAAAAAATATTGTTCGAAAGCTAATAATATCGCCTATCAATTTTAAAAAAAAGTGTAAACTTTGAACTTAAATACGTCATCAAAAATTACTGAAGTAAAATTTTACAAGAAATTTGTGTGCTTTTTTTTAGTTTTTCTAACAAATCTCAAAAATCAGGACATTAATGTCCATTTTTTAGCATTTTTCAAATATACTGGAATATTATCTACATGACGACTCTTTATTATTTTGCTCTATGTTGCATATTTTGAGAGTTATTTTTGTTTTAATTATGACCCTTACGTAACCAAAAAATGATTATTTTCGAAAATGGACATAATTACAAGCATTTTTAAAATATTTTAAATTAGGTTGATAATGTTATATGAATACAAATTTCATCAAATGATAAAATCTAGATTTTTGGAGTTTAGATTTTTTTTCATTTTCGAAAATAACCATTTAGTGCTTGTAAGGGTCGTATTTAAACAAAAATAGTTCTCGAAATATGCAAAATAGAGCAGTAAATTTCAAAGTCGTTTTGAATATAATATCCGAGTGTATTTGAATAATGCAAAAAAATTACAATAAATTTCATAGTTTTTGAGATATGTTAGAAAAACTAAAAAGAGCACACAAATTTCTTGTAAAATTTTATTTCAGTAATTTTTTATGACGTATTTAAGTTGAAAGCTTTCGAACAATATTTTTGTAATAACTGTAAGACTTCTAAATCCGGAGAAATTAATATTTTTCCGCAGGGTCATCTAAAATAAAAAATCTAATTTAAAATGGCGGTCATTCCGACAGGATTGGGGATAGACCCTAACATTGGGTGTTTTTGTCGATAAAATTAGGTACTAACAGACTACCGCAATTCCCGCACTAAAGACACCCAGCACCCAGGGTTTGATGAAAAAAAAATAGTTTAGTTTCATGTATGGGGAGCTCCCAATTGGGAGCCCCCCTTAATCTTTGTTTATTTTATGTAAAAATCGTAGAGCGGTTTACAGAATACATCTAGGTACTTACCAAGTTTCAACGGTGTAATCCTGTTTTGTAACACGTTGTAGCTCCAAACAGCTTGTTTGGACTCCACCCTTTGTGCGACTGCTGACTGCCTATGTTCCATGACACTGTGCCTGTGGTCTGACTGTTATTTTCATAAATTATGCTTAATAATTAAGCAGTATACGAATTTTCAGCCTTGAAATAGCTCTTGTACCGACCTCGAAATTCATACAACTTACGTGGCGTGCTGACTCGGCATATTCCATGACACTGCGGTCTGACTACTATCTTATTTTTTTGTGCTATTCTCTACTATACTGCCAAATTTGAACCTTGAGACAACTCTTGTAGAGCATGTCGAAATTCTACATGTTTGGAAGCGTGCTGACGCCAGGTGTTCCACTTCCTGGCGCTGGGAGTAGGTGCTGACTCATGTACACCCTAAACACTCATATCATATTATAAGAAGGACCTTGAGATAACTCTTGCAGAAATTTTCACGAGCTCTAAGAATTTAAGCTATCATTTGAGGCCCATTTGTTAAAACTAAAAACATTTTATAAAAAAAAATTGGCAGCGCACGACGTTTAAAAAAATTCTTTCGCTATTTATTGTTTGTCAAGGTACTTACTTGAAAACTATATTTTTTGAATTTTGCATTAAATGGGCTTTGTCAAGAATTTATTTTTGCATAAAATGGTTTAATTTAATAGACTATATTTATGGTAACATAAAATAAAAAAACCGGACAAGTGCGAGTCGGAGTCGGACTGAGGGTTCCGTATTTTGTTGGTACTTAAATAAAGACTAAGATATTTTTATGATTTAATTACAAATCTATAGTTTTCAAATTTTTCTCTGATAAAGGGTCTTCACAGACAGACAAACAAGACAGACATCGAAGTGATCCTATAAGGGTTCCATTTTATCCTTTTTAGGTACGGAACCCTGAAAATTGAGAGTTTTATAGATTGAACTTCCATATAAGTAGGTACCTCATTTAAAATATTTTTAGAACTGTACTACTCTTTTTTTACAATTAATGGGTTTGCTCTTGACCCCAGTCTATCCCGAACGCAAAGACAGGGTCTACGCTACAATGGAGCGAAGTCTCCCAGCAACTGTTGTGTCTCTCACATCAAGTCCACGGGTTTATATGGAAGCGCGCACACGAAGCGACACGGTCGTCGGCAACTTTTCATACAAATCACGTGAGAGACAAAAAAGTTGCGTAGACAAAAGTTGCCCGTGTGCGATAGCGCTTTGTTTCCTTTCATTAGACACCCCACACATGTACTAGTGGCTCCGTGAGCTGTAGACCTCGCGATAAAATAAAATAAAATGTCGCCATGAAGTTTTTAAAACACACAGTAGGTACGTGAGTATTCGCAGCTAGACGGTGCTTCTAATGTTGATAATTTTTCAAAATGGGTGAATATTTTTTTTATAAATTTGGAAAAATTTGCTTGACTAAACGGTTATATTTAATTATCGAACCTACTCACAAAATTTCACCACAATCGGTTGAGAAATGCGACCTGTAGAGGAACAAATTACAAATCTCCGTCATTTAAATAAATTTCGAAAAATTGCCTCGACAAAAAAAATCTATATATTTATCAAATCTGCCCACAAAATTTCACCGGGATCGGTTGAGAAATGCGACCTGTAGAGGAGAACAGACAGCGCCGGAAATCCGGGCTGAAATATGATTTTTGTACATTATCTCCGCCATTTAAAAAAAACTGGCTTGACAAAAAAATTCTATTAATTTTCAAACCTGCTTACAAAATTTCACGAGAATCGGTTGAGAAATACGACCTGTAGAAGAAAACTGCAGACAGCACTGGATAGCCGGACTGAAATATGTATTTTTAACATTTCTCCGTCATTTAGAAAAATTTCAAAAACTGGTGTAGCAAAAACATTCTATATTATTTTCGAACCTCCTCACAAAATTTCACGAGAATCGGTTGAGAAATGTGACCTGTAGAGGAGAACAGACAGCGCTGGAAAACCGGACTGAAATAGGTTTTTTTTAAATATCTCCGCTATTTTGAAAAATTTCAAAAAACTGGTTTGCCAAAAAAATTCTACATCATTTCTAAACCTGCTTACAAAATTTTACTAGAATCGGTTGAAAAATGCGACCTGTAGAGGAAAACAGGCAGAGCTGGAAAACGGACTGAAATCTGTTTTTTTAACATATCTCCGCCATTTTGAAAAATTTTAAAAAACTGGCTCGACAAAAAAATTTATATAATTTTCGAACCTGCTCACAAAATTTCACAAGAATCGGTTGAGAAATGCGACCTGTAGGCTGGAACAGACAGCCGGACATACATAATCATTAAGAATTTAAAAAAGCATTTCTCACACTGGCCAAACTTGTGTTAACGAGTTACTTAGGTACCATGAAATATTTACTTACATGAACATGGTTGTTTAATTTAGGTACCGATGCCAAGAAGACCTTTTGGCGGCTGCCCTTCCTTATTTTATTAACTAAATAAAAAAACGTAGGTATCAGCCTAATTAAGGCCGTAGGTAGGTTTGTACTAGAGATGCGCCGAGTACCCGGTTATCAATTGGTACTTAGCGTACTCGGTAAGTGTTTTAGTACTCATACTCGGCCGAGTTTCGATTTTATCGACAGATCTACTATTTTAGAGAAGTTTGGTCATAACGTGCATTTATTTGACGACAGCTAAAAGAACAATTATGTATTGTGTGATAAGGATAAGTACATATCAGAATGTCTAAACTTAGAATGCATAAACTTAAAATGGCAAAGTTCAAAATGTCAAAAATAAAAATTCAAATGGTTTTAAAAGTCGAAAATCATTATGTATAACTTCAAAATAGCAAAATTCAAAGTATCAAACGTATCGAATACTTGACGAGTTAAAATATCAATGGTCATTAAGTCTAAGTTCACAATGATTTATACGAATTGGGTAACGAATCGCCTTCTTTGAGGTTAATTGAGTCTGTGGAGGTGTTTTTGGGCTTTGCCTGAAATGCTTTACAGCAAATTTAGCTGCCGGAAATGAGTCTAAACTAGTCTACTGGGACTTAGAAACCGTAGACCGTAGGTCACGAGATGGGGCGAGGAGCATACCGACGAGCATATTAGGTTGACATGAACCCAGCGCGCGAGCCGAGCGAGCGAAGCGAGAATTGAAGCGAGAAAAAAAATCTATTTCAAACTCAATCGGTGGATTTTGTTCACCGGCTACTGAATCAGGGAGCGGCGCGGCTATGGTGATGTGCGGCGGAGGCACAGAGGTTAACACGCAATTATTTAATCTTATTAATTAGCTACCTAAATGAAAGAAATTCATAAGTAAATTCTTTACGTCATTATATGTATTTGGACTGTTAGACATTTTAAGTTTTAATCATTTGAACTTAGACATTTTTATTCAGGACTATCTGACCGTTTGACATTTTCGATTTTGACATTTTGAACTTTCGACATTTTAATCGTTAGACATTCAAATTTTTGACATATTGAACTTTGCCATTTTAAGTTTAGACATTCTGATACGTACCCATAAAGAAACATAATCATTAAAAATGCGGGAATAAAAATATTAGGCAATACACTATTGTGCAAATCGTTATTAAGTATTTGTTAACAGTAGGAATTACGAATGGTTATGCCTTGATGAATTTTGGAAGCGACAATACCGCAAAAAAATAGGCTAAGTAAAAATGACTTATTCCGATCTTCCAACCTAGTAATACACCCCAGGTTGGATGTAGGTAATTTTATGTGTCATCTTCCAACCTAGTTTGGAAGTTGAGTTGGTAACAAAAAGTTAAGATACGTAATGTATTCCCATTATCGCCTTGGAAGTGTATACCATACAATATTAAAACTATTACCCAAAAAATTTTTGAAAATCATCTGCAAATAATATCAATCCACAAAGTGATAGATCTTTCGCCAAAATAGAAGATCTGTCGACAAAATTGAATCACCAAACAATATTAACACGGTCAAGTACCTAAAATTAATTTAATAACTTGCAAATAGTTTCAAGTGTCATATATTATGTTCATTTACTCGCCAGCAAGTCGCTTCTGGCACTTCACCGGCCGCTACCGCGGCACGCTTGCTTCGCTCGCTCAGAGCATGAAAAAGAATTAGGTTAGAAAACTGCAAAATGTATGAAAACTCAATTATGTATGTTATTAAATGTTTTTTGTTTTCAAATGTTTAGTACTGAGTACTGAGTATTACTCGGTTTAGTCTAGTGCTCGGCAAACTTGGTACTCGGCGTCGGCGCATCCCTAGTATGTTCTTACAATTCCAAACAAATCTTCAAAACAATAGGTATTTACACTTATTGAAATCCAAACCAATCTACCAATTATGATCTCAGGGGGTCTATTACGAAAAGTTTAATGCGATACACGCAGCTGCGTCCGTGCTTCGTTTTGATTGTTTCCTATTACAATACAAATCACTTTCGTATGCGATATTGCGAAGAGACTGCGTGAGTTTGACAGTTTCTCTCTAGCGTATCCGACATCGTTCGTTTAGTAGTCTATAAACTACGATAGCCAAATTCAAAATGTTTGTTATAACTGCAACCAACGAACTGCGGACGATTATCGTGGCCAAGTGACTGCGTTACGCAATTGCGTACGTTATTTTCGTAATAGGCCCCCAGATTAAAATCTTTAAAATAATAAACATTAATTTGCTGGGTATTTTTATACAGCAAACAGTCTTTCTTGATTAAGACTATGCTTATCATTTTCAATATATTTTTCTCCCTGTGTTCACAAAATATGTATGGAATAGTTATTTGTTATACGAAAGACCAAAGTCAATTTATGCTGCGAGTGCCGACTCTATAGGCAAGAGGCAGAACAAAAATTTGGTCTGGTGTTAAACATACAACTTTCCACCTCTACCAGCAAGATAAGTGTTAATAGGTAGTAAGAAAGAATAGTTATTTTCAGGTGGCTGTTTAAAATAACAATATAGCGACTGTACGACGTTACTTTCAAAATGTAAAAAACTATTTTTTTTCTTCAATTTATTACAATATGTACATCAAATGAAATGACAGGCACAATCTTGATGAGCATATTTCGAAACTAAATAGGTAGGTATATAATTTGTCTCTAAAATGTGAGAAATAAAAATAATTAAACTTAAAAAATATAAAAAACACGATTGCCCCGCCCAAATGCGATCGAAAAAGTTACAACAAGTGTCATTGCAGTCGGGGCCCATTTTCTGGAATAATTTTTAATATGGGATGGGATGGTCAAAAAAAATTTTATTTCAACCGATTCTCGTGAAATTTTGTGAGCAGGTTCGAAAACTATATAGAATTTTCAGGCGAGCCAGTTTTTCAAATTTTTTTTTATTTTTTTTACAAAATAACATATATATTTCAACAGTTTCGAAAAATGATCAAAAATGTAACAAAACTTTTTTGTTAGCAGTGCAATAGTAGATTGTACAACAAGTGCATAAAACGCATCATTTTAAAATGGGTTTTATGTACGAGTTATACACTCTGCTTTTCACTTCGATTGTGAGGAAATTAAACAACAATAATGTAAAAATAAAATAATAAAAATTTCTTAAATTTTGTGATAAATTCTATATTTTTGGAATGTGCTCATCAATACCTTTCATTTGATACCCATATTCAAAAATTAAAAAAAAAAATTTTTTTCTTAATTTTTTGTGACAAAATATCTATTTTTGGAATGTGCTCATCAAGGCCTTTCATTTGATACCCATATTCAAAAATTGAAAAAAAAACTTATTTTTTTATTAAAAAAAATATAATTTTGGAATGTGCTCATCAAGGCCTTTCATTTGATACCCATATTCAAAAATTGAAAAGAAGACTCATTTTTTTATTAAAAAAATATAATTTTGGAATGTGCTGATCAAGGCCTTTCATTTGATACCCATATCCAAAAAAAGAAAAAAAAATTATCAAGGTCTTCCAATAAAATTGATACCCATTTTCAAAAATAAAAAAGTATTAAGTATAACACAACAAAAAATGAAGAAACAATGAAATAACAAGTTAATTTAACGAAGTTAAATTGCGTGTGTGGCTGTTTACCTGACGACCTTTGTCTTAAAGTCTGAGACTTAGACGAAGATTTTACTTTATGCACTAGAGCATAAAAAGCGATTTTTACCCAACATAAAGACGAACTTTACGAGCATGAGAAATGAAAAGTAAATTTTGTTTTTTATTTTTACAAGACTCAAAAGTTCATCAATCAAAACATTTCTGGCCAGGGTATTCGAATTTTGAAAATAAATAAGTCACAATCATGTCACAATAATATACGGTAAGGATAAATAATATACGGTAGGTACCCTTACCGTACAGTATATACTTATTACTAGTTGAAAAAAATCACAGATCTCGTGCCTTTCACGACCTTCTGGCACATAGAAAATGAATTTAATGAATTTAACAAAATATTTTTTTTATTTCATTCCTATAGACATTAATATTTTATTGAAAGGTAACCTGAGTACTATGTATAACTAAAACATCTGAATTTCTTCATTAAATAACCTGATAAAAAATAAATCAAAATCAAATGCAGCATGCGAGACTCTCGCGCCGACTTCATCATCACTCGAATGTGCGATAACAACCCTCATTTTGTTTCAAGTGCAAACTATGTTTACCTAGGCATCATCATAACACTCTCATTCAGAGATCATTGTAAAAATTCATTTGAAATCGCAGAGTAACTAAGAAAGACATGAGACATGACTGATCGAGTAATTTTAAATCTCGAAATTGAAATAACAGCAACCCACGATATAATATTTAGATCTAATTTTATGTATCTACTCGTAAGTACCTATTGAGGCCCTCGGTTTAAAACCGGCACCAAAAAATCTATCCCGGTAAAAAAAAAGTTATGCGGCACTAACACCAGAAAAAAATCGTTCGTTTTTCACCAGGATAGATTTTTTGGTGCCATAGTAAAAGTCAGCCCTGATGATAATATCGGTACTTAGAAGCAAGTTTCATTCCTGTACCGTCAAGGGAAAAGTTACATTGTCTTTTAGTAAATAACAAATCGCCAGAAATATATCTAAATATTTTTTTTATTTTAAAAAATGTGGAAATAAATAACAAATACCAAATATAAAATCACTATTACAATCTTTGAAATATACAATCATTTGCAAACTTCAAACGTACTATTACACTTGTACTATTAGTTATTCTGTGCTTATTACCATTATAGTTCAGTAAAATTACCGGAGCTAGTATGACGAAATAGAAATAATTTGCAATAGCGGTCTTTCTTCTTTCGATCGTTAGATTAAATGGCTAGCTGTCATTTTGTAAATAAATCCAACTAATTTTCACTATTTTTTTTTTTACTTTACTAGACCAAAATATTATGTATGAAATGGGGACCTTCATTTTTAGGGTTCCGTAGCCTAAATGGCAAAAAACGGAACCCTTATAGATTCGTCATGTCTGTCTGTCTGTCTGTCTGTCCGTATGTCACAGCCACTTTATTCCGAAAGTATTACGACTACACAGTTGAAACTTGGTAGGTAGATGTATTCTTTTTTTTTTAAATTTGAGATTTTTGCATTTACAATGCTATTTTTAAACAATACTAAATAATATACTAGAAAAAATACGACTCGCACCAGATCAATACTCAGACGGGAATCGAACCCGCGACCTTTGGATATCCGGTCCAATGCTCTGACCGCTGAGCTACCGAGTCACTATGTAGTGACTCGGTAGCTCAGCGGTCAGACGTATTCTGTTAACCGCTTACCGAATTTAATACAAAAATAAGAAAAATAAAAGATTAAGGGGGGGCTCCCCATACATGTAACTGAAACTGAAAAAATTTTTTTTCTTCAAACCAACACGTGTTGGGTGTCTATAGATAGGTCTTTAAAAATGACATTGAGGTTTCTAAGACAACTTTTTCTCAAAGTCAACCGTTTGAAAGACATTCACCGCCAAAGTGGTAAAATGTGTGTGTCCCCCCTTTAACTTTTGAAATAAGAGAGTGAAAAATCTAAAAAAAATACATGCTGTATATCTTAATAAACACTTTCAACCAAAATTGGTTTGAATGAGATATAGTAATTAGTTTTTGAGATATAGCACATTTTCCAAAACCGCAAATATAACTTTGTCATTCATACCAACACTGTGAAAAACAAAGTTATTTTTGCAAACGAAAAATGATAGGTGGTATTAAATATGGTATGGTATAAGGTAACTACGGAACCCTATGGCGCGTGGCCCGACACGCACTTGGCCGGTTTTTTTATCTTAATCTATGGGGACCTTACTGAAGCGATCGAAAAAACATTTTGAATGTTAAAACTTCTTGGTTAAAACTAATATCTATTCTGTGTTATTTGTTTTTAAAAAACGTGTTACTTTTTAAAGCGAGGTCTATAGGTCACGGAGCCACTCATAGACATAGAAAAATTTTCGCTACGAGCCACTCATAGACATAGAAAAATTTTCGTTGCTGTGGAGCCACTAGTTTATTCATAGACATAGAAAAATTTTCGCTGCGCTCAAGAGTTTATTTGTTATTATAATTCATTAATTTTCCGTAATTTATAGTTTACGACCTCATTTCATCCATACTCCAAATTCAAACTATCAACCTCCTTGGTATCTATGTATTTTAAAAAATATTACAGTAATTTACTGTCCGTTTCCTACCATCCATTTTCCTTTTCACTCTATGACTTTTTTATTGTGGTGGCCATCTTCGTGGCTTTTCCCGCGTTTTCTTGGAAAAAGTTTCCACTATTTTTCTTTTTTTCACTACAAACTTTGTTGCTGGAAACAATAATTTTTATAAAATCATTTTCTTTCAATGATTCCTGATACAAATCACTTTAATTTTAATAGTAATTGTAATCTCATGATGGATCGTTGTTGATATTATAAAAGTTTTCACATTTTATCTAGACTTTATTGTATTTTGTAGGTTCTTCTTCTTCTTATTTTTGTATTGGCAATCTACTTTCTTCTTGGAAGTTATTTTTGCCAGTGTCAAGTGTTGAATATTTCAGTGTTAGATTGTTTCAGTTTACATTAAAATGCGGGTGCATCGCATTCCAATGCTGCTTGGAGCATTTGGCACCAAGTATATCAAGACAGTTTACTTGGTAAGTTCTGCCGAGGTAGCTACAACTACAGTAAAAGTCTCGGCTTCACACAACCAAGATCGCGCCTATTTAAATTATCCCACATATTGTTCAGTTGCGTAGACACTTGTACCACAAAACTGCACCAATTTTAAGGCACAATATCCACTATGAATCAGTTTGCGAATAATTAAAATAGTCACCAAACCGAACCCGACAAAATGGCGCCAAAAACTCCTATTTTGTAGGTTTAAAATAAGTACCTAGGTACTATTAGATTATTGAGAAGATTTCCTTGGAGAAGCAGACGCTGACCCTCTTTATTTATGTATTTAACATTCGATTAAGGGTACGTAAATTTAAATTCTTTAAACTATGCTATGTATTTAAGTATGTCTTTTTATTTTTTTATTTTCGTATATTAACACCCTTTTTTCTTTCAATTCCAGGAAGGAAGAAGAGGGACATTTATTACTATATTAGTAACGATGTTATTAATTAATTGATATTTTACTTCATAATTTTCCTGAGATTTTCAAGTTTTCAACTCTGCGCGAGCCGTAATGAGGGCGAACTTTGAAAATTCCTATTAAATTATTAAATAGATACAAGTAGACACAAAACACGCAATACATTAAACAAATATCTCATTATTCCTAAAAAAAATAAACAATGACTTTAGAATCTGTTGCGTTCATGCTGCGTTCATTTCGAACGATTACCACCATTCACTCGGTAAATCTTAGGTTTTACCTCAGAGACTCTGTAAATGCTGTAAAAGTGATCTTTTTAAGGTGTTTTAAAATTATATTTTGCTTATAACCAAATTATAATAATTTAATCTTTTCTACTGTTTGTCCGTCTGTATCTCATGAATCATGATAGCTAGACAATTGAAATTTTCATAGATGATGTGGGTATTTCTGTTGCCGCTACAACAACAAATACAATAAATAGAATAAAATAAATATATAAGGGAGCTCCCCTACAACAAACTGAAATATTCACTGAATATTTAGTAGGGAATTTAAAAATGAATCGTTCAACAATAATAATGCCATACCTACTATTAAAATTAACAACAAACATCTAACAGATGCCACTGCTATAGCGAATGCTTTTAATACTTTTTTCCTGGGCATTCATGGTAGTAACTCACTACCAAAAGCTTCAGTAACCGCAGGGAATAAAAATATAGGCAATTCGATGTTTATCATACCTATGTCCGATAATGAGGTGAAAAGGGAAGTTATATCACTTAATAATACTTTCTCTGAAGGCTATGACGGTATTAATACGTCAATATTAAAGGCATGTATTACAGAAATACTTGAGGTATTAACACATCTGATTAATATGTCCTTTACTACAGGAACATTTCCTAGGGCACTAAAATTGTCTATTGTCAAACCTCTTTTTAAGAAGGGTGATAAAGATAAAAGATCCTAATAATTATCGCCCAATTAGTCTCATTACTATTTTTGCAAAGGTGTTTGAGAAATGTATGCTCAAGAGATTATTGGCCTTCTGTCAGAAATATAATATTATACAAAGTGAACAATACGGTTTCCAAAAGAATAAATCGACTGGTTTAGCTATTTACGACCTTGTTAAACATATACTGACCAATTTAAATAATAACCGTTTGACGACAGGCTTGTTTGTTGATCTGTCCAAAGCCTTTGACTGTGTTTCTCATGACATTTTATTAAAAAAATTAGAATTACTTGGACTAAGGGGTATTTCACTACAATGGTTCAGTTCATACTTAAAAAACCGAAAGCAGTGTGTTTCTGTGAGTAATGTAATAAACCAAGAATTTGTGACGTTTACATCTGACTATTGTGAAAATAAATTTGGTGTTCCACAAGGAAGCATTTTAGGTCCCGTTTTATTTCTTCTCTACATAAATGACATGAGTGAATGTATTGACCATAGATGTATTCTTTATGCAGATGACATTCAATTATAGTGACTACTGATAAATATAAATATAATAATCCAATTACTCAACATGAAACTGACATTAATAATACAATTGACTCTTTATGCATTTGGCTTGATGACAATAACTTGAAAATTAATCTTAACAAATCTGTTCTTATGCAATTTAATAAATCGAAGCATACTAAGTACAACTTCAAACTAAATATAAGTAAAGTACAGGAAGTTTCTAATACCAAATTTCTGGGTGTCACTATTGATGATAATGTAAATTGGTCTTCACATGTGAATGATCTCTGTAAACGAATCAATAGATTTTCGTATGCGATTAATCAAGTTAAAAAGGTAACCAATAAAAATACTGCAATTCTCACATACTATGCGTATGTAGACTCTATCCTGCGTTATGGACTTGTCATTTGGGGAAACTGTACAGAATGGGAAAGAGTCTTTATTTCACAAAAGAAATGCATCAGAGCCATAGGTGGTATTAGACGGGATGAATCCTGCAGACCACTTTTCAAGAGTTTTGGTCTGTTGCCGCTTCCCTGTCTTTATGTTTTGGAGGTGTGTGTTTTTGTATATAAACATAAGCATCTATTTAAAAGGCCTTCTGATCGCAGACAACGTAGAGACCCACACGGAATTGTATTGGATACTGTACCTAGTTCACGCAAATATGGTAGGAGCTGTCTCGCAATGTGCGTCAAAGTTTATAACAAAATCCCAAATGAACTAAAGGCCATTAATAATATTGGATTATTTAAGAAAAAACCTAATAAATGGCTTACCTCTCACAATTTCTATAGTGTAAAGGATTTTTTTGAGTGTAAGAAATCATGAATTTTTATTCTTTGCTTGACATTTCAATATTGTGATGGACATGAATATTATTAGTTTGTTAAGAGATTTGTGTATTTTGGGCTATTATCATTATTATTATTATTATTATTGACATTATTTATTGACATTAATTACTGACATTATTTATTGTCATTTTTTTGTTTAATTTGATTATTGATGTATTAATTTTTGACAACATGAATTCAATTTTTTTTTTTTTTTTTACTTGGAAAATGCGGAATGCCTTATATTTTGACTTGCCTTTTTTTGCCTATCGCCTGCAAAGGTGGAAGCCAGTGGAACTGTATTTAGTTATAAGATCTGACTTTAATGTACTTACCTGTGTTTCGTGTGCAATAAATGATTATGATTCACTATTATATTCACTTCAAAAATAAATAATTTAATTAAAATAAAGTAAATTAAGGGGCTCCCATACAACAATGTTGTATAAATAATGGTATACGGAACTCTTCGTGCGCGAGTCCGACTGGCACTTGGCCGGTTATAAAATAATTACCCATCAGTCAAATCCTAACATCGTTTAAGTTATTATTTTTTTGCTTATTATTATTAGTAACTAGTAGATTATAATTTAAAACACGTTCAAAATAAACCATTTACAGCATTTATCGTGTCTTTGACGTAAAGATTTACCAAATGAATGGTGGTAAAAGGTGGTAAAAGTTCGAAATCAACGATGATCACAGAATATAGTTCGGACTTTTCTATTTTGTGGTTTTAGCATTAAAAGTTGGTAAAGGGTTTTTCTGGAAAATCTTAGGATTTACCTAAGTTCGAAGTTTTACTGTAACCTAAACCTACAATTTATGTACTCGTAAATGACAATGTCATATCTATCATAGAAGCACTGACGTCCATTATACAAAGTACGCTGGACAGGCTAATGTCATCAAATGACAGCAATTTTTTGTGCCGATTTGAAAATCGCCATGTTGGCGCTGAGAGCAGTAGATTCTACTATGGCAGACTTGAGTGTACTTGGAACTAATTAGTTCCTAGTTTTACTACCGCCATAGTATAGAATCTACTTCTTTCAGCGCCAATATGGCGATTTTCAAATCAGAACAAACGACTGGTGACGTTCGCAAGTCCAGCGTACTTGTATAATAGACGTCAGTGCATAGAAATCATTAGTAATGACATTATGTGATGTGTAACAAAACGTAAATGATTATTTCCTCAAGTAAAAACAGCAATAAATAAAGTCATTTGTGTGGAGTGGAAGTAAAAAATATCGTTAACTGCAGTTGACTGGGTATTGATATCAACCAAGTACATTTTAAGATATTGTTGTAAAAATATAAAGTCAATGTGTAAAACATGAAAAGATCTAAGGTAAAATATTTCGTTATTATTGTTTGCACCAAAACAATGTTCCAATTTAAGTAATAAGTAATAATAAAAAAACACAACAGTTTGAGGCCAAAACCAAGCTAAATCCATTTTATGGTTATTTTCTTTACCCTTTTTAGACCTTTAATCTTGATTTCCAGAGCCGCTCTCAGTCATCTTTAGCATCCAAATCTAAGATCCTATCTGTTGAGGAGGTTTATATACCACCATTAGATGAATTAAAAATAAAAGTTCTAAACCTGCAACTTCCTGAAGATGTGGCCGTTCGATATGCTATCAAAGTAGTATTTTTTGAACAATTGTTGCTCACTGACATTATCGAGTCGGTTGGGGCGCGGCAAAAAGTCAAAGAGAGGATCATAGCCCAAGGGAGCATAAACTATGATCCCTCTGACTATGAGAAAATGTGCCTCATGGCCGATTGTCCTTTAGTTGGTAAGTGATTAATAGATTAGGTGTTGGACTATTAAATACTTAATATTGATTGTGTTATCAAAACGATCAATAGCTACAAAAAATCAGTAGAAAAGAAACTCACAACCATCAAATCCTCATTTTTTTCACATTTAATGTATCCCCGTGATCCCTCTTCTTTAGACACTCACTAAAACATTTTTTTTCTTATTTTACCTACACTATACACGCTGAAATTTTAATGATTTGGTTCCCGCAGTGTGGTGGTTCCACTCATGATTACAAGCAACTTTTATTATGGGGCCAACCCTCATATCGCAAAGAAAAAAATCTGCTGTTCCATACATTAAGGTCGAGTAGGCATTGCTCTTTTGTATGGAACAGCTCATTTTTTTTTCGCGATATGAGGGTTGTCTCCTCCATTATACAAGTTGCTTGTAATCATGAGTGGAACCACCCCACAGCGGGAACCAAATGATTAAAATTTCACGCTGTATAAATTGGGGATAGCCACACAGTGCCACACACATTCTCATTTAGCACACGAAATCCCAGGGTTTTTAGGGATATTGAACCAGAAGCCAGTACGACTCTATTTAGAGTTCTTGCTAACATTGTTCTTTAGTTAACATCCAGCCCTTAAAAAGTCTTTCAAGCTTGGAAACTACCATAAGTTCCAATGCTTTATCGACGGAGGCGTCGAAAAAATCCAGCTCTATGAAGCCCAACACGGAGATCGCGTGCTGCAATATTGATATTCTTCCTCTCTTCATAGGTAACGTTAACCCGAATTTACTTGAATTTTGTAACAAAAGCCAATTTGTAACATTTAGTAAACGTCTTGAAACCTTTACTTGTCAATTAGTCCCAAGGACTTGCAATACGATCCATAGATACCTTTTTCCGGGTCCTTCAAATTGTGATCGTCAAAAATTTAGAGCAGTTATGAAAGGTTAAATTATATTAAGCTTTGTCTAGACTAGTCCATTTTGGCGTATCAGATCACCGTATCTTTAACATACATCGCTAGTTTGGTTGGGCGTGCGTTGAAGTAATATCAACGCACTGTTATATATTAGATTTATGTATGTAATAATGCTGAAGGGTGGCTTCGGGCGGGCTGACTAAGCAGTCTGGCTCCTCATCCGTGGGCAGTTCAGGTTGGTTAGTCAGTCGCGTTTCGGCCACCATTCGACTCAGTCAAGTCCAAATCAATATTTTCTAAATCAATTTTCTATTTCATTTTCTATATCAAATTAAATCATTCGTCCAAAATAAAATTCTTTTTTTTTTAAAACGCTAAATCCGAGAGCCCGCCTAACATTGGTGGCATCGGAAAGGGATAAGTAAAATCCCCGGTTCTGCCTCCGCTGATATTTACCAGATCGTGAACTAACTGTGAGTGAAATTCAAAGAAAGTGCTATCAGTGAAATTCCCACTTCTGCCTCCGCTGATACTTACCAGATCGTGAACTGTGAGTGCAAATCAAAGAAAGTGCCGGAAAAAGTGTGTGTGAAAATGTTCATCATTATCGTAGCAGTGTTCCTGCAGTTCCTGTAAGTTTTAATCCAGTGAACATTTATCGCCGTGCATTCCGTGACGCCCGACCACCGAGACTCGATTCTTATCTTTGTTTAGACTATCTCTCGTCCGCCGTCCGCCTCACTACTTATAAATGCCTAAGGAAGAACCCAGTGCCAGCGCTACGAACTCGAACACGAAATCTGCTACAAATACAATTATCACAATGTCAGAAATAGATTTGAACATTTTAATTAAATTTATAAACAAATACGACGGTAATCGGGAAAAACTGAATGCTTTTATAAACAACTGTAAAAATGCTATAGACCTAGCATCTTTGTCACAGCAAGGTATTTTATTGAAATATATACTAAGTCAGTTAGAAGGGCGCGCCGAGGTTGCATGCTCTATTAAAGATTTCGAAAATTGGCAACAACTCGAAGATTTTTTAAAATCACAATTTGGAGAAAGGAAGCACTACGCCGCCCTACTATCTGACTTACAAGAGTGTAAACAACTCAGCAACGAAACGGCCAACCAGTTCGCGCTCCGAATAGAGTCATGTCTGTCTAAGTTACTTACCGAAATAAATATTTCAATCCCTACTAAGAAAAAGGGTGAACTGACAGGCCGTGTCGCTGCCATGCAAGACCTTGCACTTCACACTTTCATTATAGGGTTAAACCCTCGCTTATCTACTGTTGTAAGATGTCGTGATCCGGAAACTTTGAATGAGGCCATTAATTTCGCAGTCTCGGAGGAAAAAATATTGTTAACCACCACGCGTCGCAACACCCCGTCATTTCCTCCAAATTTTCCAAATCAAGGGCGTCCACGCCAATTTCAAAATAGATCCTTTCCTCAGCAGATCGGTAACGTCATATGTAGATACTGTAAAAATTCCGGCCTTACAATTGATAATTGTAGAAAACGAGAATACAACAACCGACGTTACGGTAGTGGCAATAACAATTCACAAACCAGATTTTATCCCGCTCGTCCAGCTCCTAATCAAGGTCAACCAATCCATACCATATCATCATTTGAAGAGTATGAAAATGGAAATAAAAATTATTATAATAACGATCATTTAAACTCAGATTTCCCGGCCGGTGTCGCACGGGAAAATTAATTACTAAAGCCGACACCATACCTAAATGTCCTAGTAATAATAATAATAAAATAATAATCTTCTATATCCAAGGACCAAATGGATCCTCAAAGAATACTTACCAATCCAAAATCCACAGATACTCTGATTCCTACCACTGAATCTAAAAAAAAGAAATCCACTGTATCCGCTGAACCTGTAAAAAATAAATCCACTGAATCCGCTGTATCCACTGAATCCACTACATCTACTGAATCTACAAAAAAGAAATCCACTGTATCCGCTGTATCCGCTGAACCTATAAAAAATAAATCCACTGAATCCGCTGTATCCACTGAATCCACTGTATCCACCGAATCTACTAAAAATAAATCCACTGCATCCACTGAATCTACAAAAAAGAAATCCACTGTATCCGCTGAACCTATAAAAAATAAATCCACTAAATCCGCTGTATCCACTGAATCCACTGTATCCACTGAATCTACAAAAAATAAATCCACTGCATCCACTGAATCTACAAAAAATAAATCTACTGCATCCACTGAATCCAGTACTCCAGACAAGTCCTCCGCCACAGCTTCCGCTAGTGCTCCTATTTCTGCTCCTGAAAAAGAAAAACGAAAGATTAAAATACATAATATTACCACAAATCCATCAAAAAAACACTTACCTTTTATCCAAGTCCAAACTTCAGTTTCCAAGGAACCTCTATCATTCTTGATCGATAGTGGCGCAGCCATAAGTTTAATAAAAGAATGTTCAGTAGACAAGATGCCTCCTTTAATATGCGACGAGGTCGTAACCTTCACAGGACTTGGTAACGAAGCCAACCCCATGATATCACTGGGCACCATACCAGTGAATTTCCAATCCCTCACACACAAATTTCACCTCGTAGGTCATTTGAAATTCCCATACGATGGAATAATCGGAAACGACTTTTTATCAGAATCCCTAAGTAAAATAGACTTTTCCAAAGATCAATTGATAATAAATAAAATTACAATTCCCCTTAAATTCACAGAACCTATCTATGTCATTGCACCTCGAAGCGAAACAATTATTGAATGTTCCGTTCAAAATCCTGAAATTAAGGAAGGTCTCATCCTCGACCAACATCCCATCGAATCGCTACTCATAGCCAACTGCATGGTCAAAGTAAAACCAAATTCGAGAATCAACATTTCTGTAGTAAATACATCTGAATCCCCTTTGACTATAAATTCCGATTTGAAACTAAAAATATCACCAATAGAAGAAAATGAAAGCTTTAAAATTTTTCATACGTCACGCAGTGACGATTCCCAAAAAAACGTTGTAGACCGAACAATCTGAAAGTATAGTAGGAATATTTAATTTAGGATACGACTTTGTTATAAGTTTAACATTTCTATGGAAAGCTATGCACTCGAGAGGAATGTTAAGTACACCTGTACCTGATATTACAACTTCGGATACAACATTGTTACATTCGATAGACAATTTTGTGGGTTTGGATTGAACAAATACCCACTTGTTGTTATTTAATCTATGCCAAATATCTACATCACCAACTATAAACTTATATGGACAAGTTTCAGGAAGAGAAGTTAGAGCTTTGGTAATAATTTCAATTTCACAGGATGGATTATTAAGAACTGCGTAGACATCAGTAATTTCACAAAGGTAAGTTTCGGTAAGTATCTTTTTACATTTTTTTTTTTTTTTTTTTTTTTTGCTTTAGCTCCCCGCTTTTTGGCAGGCCTTTTTTTGCCAATTTTTCTTTTTTACTTCTTTTTTTTTATGTTTTCTTTTGCTTTATGGGCAATTTTCGTTTCATTTTTTTTACTTATGTTTACAATGTACTTTCATTGTGGTTTCTTAATTTTACAGTTTTATTTCCTGTCTTACTTTCCATTTCTATTTCTTATTTCTATTTTATTTATTCTAGTGTACTTATACTTAATTTCTTCTCATTGAGATTTCCATATTGGTAATTTCTTATTTATATTAATAGCCAAATTTTTTAATATATATTACATTTTTATACATTCTCTGTACTTTAAAATCTTATTTCTATTTCTTATATTCTATTTTATAGTATAATTTTATCTTTCAGTCTCTGTTCCTATTTATTACTTTCTCGGCCACTAATTTTGCAAATTCCATGAATAATTTACTTTCTTTTTTGTTTCTAATTATCTCTTTCAGGGTCTCTTTGCTCAGTTTTGTGTCTAGTTTCTGTTGTAGAGTGTACCTATCAACACTGTGCAAAGGACAGTCTAGCACGATGTGGAAGATGTCCTCGCTCTCAACTGGGTCGCAAACGCACGATGGGCTGTCCCTACGCTTGAATCTGTGCAAGTATGCGCAGAACCCACCGTGACCGGTCAAAATCTGCGATGCCAAGCGATCGATGGTCATCTTCCTCACCACGCTATATGCCTCCACCCCATCAGGAAAAAAGACCTTCGTGGTCTCCCCCGTGCTTTCGGATTTATATCTGTTGTCCCACTTCTCAATCGTTTCCGCGCGAATATGCCGCTTAATGAACGAGATGGGACCGCAGTTATAGTCCGATTTAGTTGTCAACTCTAGAGCCGCCTCCCTCGCTAGTTGATCCGCTCTCTCGTTCCCTTTCACTCCGACATGGGCCCTAATCCAGTAAAGAGAGACCAGCTGTTGGTTGTCTCTCAGCGTCTGTAGGTTACCCTGGATTGCCTTTGTGATTGGTTGCGATGAGTCCGGATCAAGTAGCGTCTGCAGAGCGGATCTCGAGTCGCTGAGCACGACGGTTTCTTTAAATTGTTTGCCAATTATAATTTCGGTTGCCTGGAGGATGGCATACAACTCGGCTTGGAAGACTGTACAGTATGGCTCCAGCTTAAACTTTTGGGTACTCGTTTCATTCAGCCCTTCCCAACAGGTCAGGGCGGCTCCAACTTTCCCTTCCAGTTTGCTACCATCTGTATAAATCTTCACTAAACCTTCTGCCAGTTTGCCATCCTCTTCCGCGTTTTCCAAACAAGTAAATTTAGAATTTAGCATTCTGCTGGGGTGGCTGTCCCTCATAAAGGAGACGCGCTCCTCGACCTTTCTGCCACCTAGTGCTGCCTGGGGTTTCCCACGCTTTGCCTCATAAAGCAGGGAGGCTTCTTGAACCCGAAGATCCAGCGGAAGCAGCCCCGACAGCACTAAAGCAGCATTAAGGGATACCGTTCTGTTACCTTTTATAATCTTTTGCGCGAAACCCCTTTGCACAGCGTTGAGAGCTTTCCTGGAGATTGCTTTTGTTACCTCTTTAGACCATACACTTGATGCGTAGAGGATAATCGGCTCTATAACTGCCTTATAAATGGTTTTTATGATTTCTGGATGCAATCCCCAAGTAGCTCGTGCGGTTCTACTGACGCCCTTGTAGATGTTGGTAGCTTTCCTACATATGTACGAGATGTGTTTATTAAATGTTAACTTATGATCTATTATGACACCTAAAATCTTTATTTCCTCTACGAGTTCAATGGCCGTCGCTCCCATCTCCAGTCTGGGTGTGTCGAATTTAAGTTTTCTGGTAATTACCATAGCCTTGGTTTTATGAGGCGCAAAATTTAATTTGTTCGCCACTCCCCATCTCTGGACGTGGGAGAGAACTGCATTGGCCTTTCTCTCTACTTCGTTGGCCGTATTGCCTTCTATAATTAAGATTATATCGTCTGCGAAGGCTTGGCAATAAATTTCGGCGGCAGTGAGTTGGTCGAGCAGGGGATCTAAAATTAAGTTCCAAAATAAGGGTCCGCCAATCGAACCTTGGACGCAACCCTTGTTGGTTTCTTTGCTGTATTCCTCCCCTGCGTATCTCACCGTCACTTTTCTGTCACTCAGATAACCATCAACAAGCCTTCGCAGATTTATAGGGCAGTTTTTCTTTTCAAGTTGGCAGACTATCTGAGGCCACCACGCATTGTCAAAGGCCCCCTCTATGTCCAGCGAGATCAGGGTCATAATCTTCTTCCCGTCCAGATTATGTCTGATCTGCTGGATCATGTCATAGAGGGCGTCCTCTGTGCTGCGCTGCGGAACGAATCCGTATTGCCTGGGGTTCAGTTTGGGCAACACGTACCATTTAATGCGTCTTATCATAAGTTTTTCTAATATTTTCCCTAAAATTGCCAAAAGCCCTATGGGTCTGTATGATTTTGGGTGCGTATAGTCGTCTTTATTTGGTTTTCTTAGAAGTATTATGGTGGCTGTTTTCCAAGGCTTGGGAAAGTGGGAAAGTTCTAGGCACTTGTTATAAATTGCTAGGGCAAGGGGTAAGTCTGCGTTAATAGCCGCTGCGCATATATCAGCTGTGTAGCCATCACTACCCGGAGCCTTTTTGGGGTTGAATGAACCAATCGCGTGAAGAAGTTCAGCCTCCACAAATGGAGGATCGCAAAGTTCATCTTTGTGACTCTCATTTGATTTGGCTGCCCTTCTCCTTACTTCTTTGTGGTCTTCATTCTCCCCCATATCGGTATCTTCCAGGTAGAAGCTCTCTGCCATTATGCGCACCGACTCCTTAGGACTGGTGTTGACGCCATCCTTAGCTATTGGCAAGTCCTCATAGCTGTTTCGAGATCTGCCTATCACTCTATATACGCTTTCCCACATTGTCTCCCTCTCCTGCTTGCCACAAAACTCTTTCCAACTTGTGATCCTGGCCTTATCCATCGCTTCTTCATATTCCGCTTTTGATGTCACATACTGCTCGACGACCCATGCTCTACGGTTTGGCGCCGCCCATTTTATTCTTATCTTCTTCTTGTTCTTTTCCTTTTTCATTTCTTCCAACTCCTCGGACCACCAAGGCAATTTAAATTCGCATTTTAGTTTCTTCTGTTTTAAGTTATCAATGCATGTTTTTTCAATTGTCTTAATGTATGTATCAATTTTTTCCTCTAAATCCTCAACTTCATTGATTTTGTCTATTTCTTCCTTGACCAGTTTTTCTCTTATTAATAATAATTTTAGATCCTCTTTAAATTTTTGCCAATCTACTTTCCTTGTCTGATACTTTCTTGTTGTTCTAGTGTTATTTACGTCTCTTATTTTTTTCATGTTTATATTGAAAGTGATTGCGTTGTGGTCCGAGGTCGTTAGATTTGTATCCACCTTCCAATTTCTTATCTCGCTGAGTATGTCCGCCGAGCAACAGGTAACGTCCACCGAGCTCTTAAACCTTTTTCCTCCACGCCAGGTATCAAAAGTTGGAGTATCGCCTTCATTAAGCACGCACAGACCCATTTCATTAAAAAACCCCATCAATTCTACTCCTCTCTCATCACTTTTCACACTACCCCACCACTCATTCCAGGCGTTTGCGTCTCCTCCAACTATAATCTTTTTGCAGTCTATTTCCTTCAGCATTTTTTTACATTTTTTTACATTTATTTAGGTCTTTCAGGTAAGTATATAATAGTTTATCTTTTGATAGAGCTAAGAATTGTTCAGAAGGGACAATCATAGCAAAGGAATCTATTTTACCATCGGTGTATGGAGTTGGCAAAGGTATGGTTTTATAAATATTGAATTGTTGCAAGTTTACCAATGGTAATTTAACAATAAACATTAATTTATTATTTGTATAATAACAAGTTAAATCTGCTGTATTCATTAATACATGTATATTGCTTATATCTAAATTAACTGGGAAATCCTTATACTTAGGTAATATTTTTAAATTACTAACAAGGTCATTATACATTTGACCTGGGGTTAGAATAGATGGATGCAGTGTATTGCTTTTAACAAACAAAATAGAATTTAAAAGGCATAATGGCAGAGAGCTTCTACCCGGAAGATACCGATATGGGGGAGAATGAAGACCACAAAGAAGTAAGGAGAAGGGCAGCCAAATCAAATGAGAGTCACAAAGATGAACTTTGCGATCCTCCATTTGTGGAGGCTGAACTTCTTCACGCGATTGGTTCATTCAACCCCAAAAAGGCTCCGGGTAGTGATGGCTACACAGCTGATATATGCGCAGCGGCTATTAACGCAGACTTACCCCTTGCCCTAGCAATTTATAACAAGTGCCTAGAACTTTCCCACTTTCCCAAGCCTTGGAAAACATCCACCATAATACTTCTAAGAAAACCAAATAAAGACGACTATACGCACCCAAAATCATACAGACCCATAGGGCTTTTGGCAATTTTAGGGAAAATATTAGAAAAACTTATGATAAGACGCATTAAATGGTACGTGTTGCCCAAACTGAACCCCAGGCAATACGGATTCGTTCCGCAGCGCAGCACAGAGGACGCCCTCTATGACATGATCCAGCAGATCAGACATAATCTGGACGGGAAGAAGATTATGACCCTGATCTCGCTGGACATAGAGGGGGCCTTTGACAATGCGTGGTGGCCTCAGATAGTCTGCCAACTTGAAAAGAAAAACTGCCCTATAAATCTGCGAAGGCTTGTTGATGGTTATCTGAGTGACAGAAAAGTGACGGTGAGATACGCAGGGGAGGAATACAGCAAAGAAACCAACAAGGGTTGCGTCCAAGGTTCGATTGGCGGACCCTTATTTTGGAACTTAATTTTAGATCCCCTGCTCGACCAACTCACTGCCGCCGAAATTTATTGCCAAGCCTTCGCAGACGATATAATCTTAATTATAGAAGGCAATACGGCCAACGAAGTAGAGAGAAAGGCCAATGCAGTTCTCTCCCACGTCCAGAGATGGGGAGTGGCGAACAAATTAAATTTTGCGCCTCATAAAACCAAGGCTATGGTAATTACCAGAAAACTTAAATTCGACACACCCAGACTGGAGATGGGAGCGACGGCCATTGAACTCGTAGAGGAAATAAAGATTTTAGGTGTCATAATAGATCATAAGTTAACATTTAATAAACACATCTCGTACATATGTAGGAAAGCTACCAACATCTACAAGGGCGTCAGTAGAACCGCACGAGCTACTTGGGGATTGCATCCAGAAATCATAAAAACCATTTATAAGGCAGTTATAGAGCCGATTATCCTCTACGCATCAAGTGTATGGTCTAAAGAGGTAACAAAAGCAATCTCCAGGAAAGCTCTCAACGCTGTGCAAAGGGGTTTCGCGCAAAAGATTATAAAAGGTAACAGAACGGTATCCCTTAATGCTGCTTTAGTGCTGTCGGGGCTGCTTCCGCTGGATCTTCGGGTTCAAGAAGCCTCCCTGCTTTATGAGGCAAAGCGTGGGAAACCCCAGGCAGCACTAGGTGGCAGAAAGGTCGAGGAGCGCGTCTCCTTTATGAGGGACAGCCACCCCAGCAGAATGCTAAATTCTAAATTTACTTGTTTGGAAAACGCGGAAGAGGATGGCAAACTGGCAGAAGGTTTAGTGAAGATTTATACAGATGGTAGCAAACTGGAAGGGAAAGTTGGAGCCGCCCTGACCTGTTGGGAAGGGCTGAATGAAACGAGTACCCAAAAGTTTAAGCTGGAGCCATACTGTACAGTCTTCCAAGCCGAGTTGTATGCCATCCTCCAGGCAACCGAAATTATAATTGGCAAACAATTTAAAGAAACCGTCGTGCTCAGCGACTCGAGATCCGCTCTGCAGACGCTACTTGATCCGGACTCATCGCAACCAATCACAAAGGCAATCCAGGGTAACCTACAGACGCTGAGAGACAACCAACAGCTGGTCTCTCTTTACTGGATTAGGGCCCATGTCGGAGTGAAAGGGAACGAGAGAGCGGATCAAGTAGCGAGGGAGGCGGCTCTAGAGTTGACAACTAAATCGGACTATAACTGCGGTCCCATCTCGTTCATTAAGCGGCATATTCGCGCGGAAACGATTGAGAAGTGGGACAACAGATATAAATCCGAAAGCACGGGGGAGACCACGAAGGTCTTTTTTCCTGATGGGGTGGAGGCATATAGCGTGGTGAGGAAGATGACCATCGATCGCTTGGCATCGCAGATTTTGACCGGTCACGGTGGGTTCTGCGCATACTTGCACAGATTCAAGCGTAGGGACAGCCCATCGTGCGTTTGCGACCCAGTTGAGAGCGAGGACATCTTCCACATCGTGCTAGACTGTCCTTTGCACAGTGTTGATAGGTACACTCTACAACAGAAACTAGACACAAAACTGAGCAAAGAGACCCTGAAAGAGATAATTAGAAACAAAAAAGAAAGTAAATTATTCATGGAATTTGCAAAATTAGTGGCCGAGAAAGTAATAAATAGGAACAGAGACTGAAAGATAAAATTATACTATAAAATAGAATATAAGAAATAGAAATAAGATTTTAAAGTACAGAGAATGTATAAAAATGTAATATATATTAAAAAATTTGGCTATTAATATAAATAAGAAATTACCAATATGGAAATCTCAATGAGAAGAAATTAAGTATAAGTACACTAGAATAAATAAAATAGAAATAAGAAATAGAAATGGAAAGTAAGACAGGAAATAAAACTGTAAAATTAAGAAACCACAATGAAAGTACATTGTAAACATAAGTAAAAAAAATGAAACGAAAATTGCCCATAAAGCAAAAGAAAACATAAAAAAAAAGAAGTAAAAAAGAAAAATTGGCAAAAAAAGGCCTGCCAAAAAGCGGGGAGCTAAAGCAAAAAAAAAAAAAAAAAAAAATGTAAAAAGATACTTACCGAAACTTACCTTTGTGAAATTACTGATGTCTACGCAGTTCTTAATAATCCATCCTGTGAAATTGAAATTATTACCAAAGCTCTAACTTCTCTTCCTGAAACTTGTCCATATAAGTTTATAGTTGGTGATGTAGATATTTGGCATAGATTAAATAACAACAAGTGGGTATTTGTTCAATCCAAACCCACAAAATTGTCTATCGAATGTAACAATGTTGTATCCGAAGTTGTAATATCAGGTACAGGTGTACTTAACATTCCTCTCGAGTGCATAGCTTTCCATAGAAATGTTAAACTTATAACAAAGTCGTATCCTAAATTAAATATTCCTACTATACTTTCAGATTTTAATATTATTAACGATAGTTGCTGTAATTTAAATACTTTCAAGAAAATTAGTGTCAATATTCCACAAACAAAAATAAAAAGTGTAAATTTGAATGATTTAAAGAATTTTAAAAGCATGTCCAACCAGATAATAAAGGACCTAGATAAAATTGAAACAAATAACTTCAGTAATCATGTTAGTTTCCCAATTTTGAGTACTTTGTCCACAGTTCTGGTTTTAATTGTAATTTTAGTGTATCTATTCAAAAGAAAATTTCCGAAACTGTGCTTTAAATCTACCGCGACAGATTCTTCAATAAACGAAGAAAATCAAGAAAACTTAGAAAGCAGCCACAATGCACCTCGCTTGCGCATTGGGTAATTTCGGAAACTTTCTAAGATTCCTGTAAGTTTCCTCTTAACAAGGGGGTTGTTATATATTAGATTTATGTATGTAATAATGCTGAAGGGTGGCTTCGGGCGGGCTGACTAAGCAGTCTGGCTCCTCATCCGTGGGCAGTTCAGGTTGGTTAGTCAGTCGCGTTTCGGCCACCATTCGACTCAGTCAAGTCCAAATCAATATTTTCTAAATCAATTTTCTATTTCATTTTCTATATCAAATTAAATCATTCGTCCAAAATAAAATTCTTTTTTTTTAAAACGCTAAATCCGAGAGCCCGCCTAACAGCACGCCCAACCAAACTAGCGATGTATGGTAAAGATACGGTGATCTGATACGCCAAAATTATACAAGTCTGGACAAAGCTTTAAAGGTTTTTATTGAATTTGATTTCTCATCCTATGATTTCCGTCATAGACAAAGAAAAGGTAAGGATAAAAAAGCGTATGGAGCCGATGCTAACGCCGGGATTACTGCAGAGGCAAAGCTGGGACAATCTTCCACTGCTCACAATAGAGTTGTCAGTAGTTCGCAACGAACAGAATGCGCACCACCACGATATTCTGAAACGGGCAAACTACATGAAAGTTACACTAGTTGGGGCTTACAATCTGCCCATATCGAATGACGACGAATATGTTTTCACAGCAGCATCCAAGACAACGGTGCATAATGAAGAGGTAATTATTACCTACCTACTTATTCCGGTCTTTAGTCTTACTGTGACTATGGCGCCTAAAAATCCTAAAATGCCGCCGAAACTTCATCGTGTATTTGTTACTGACATGAAAAAATTTGCTTGATCGCTGCGGACACGTATGAAAACATGATCGAACAGAAAAATAATAAAAAAAAAAATATTTTAGTTTTATCACACGATGAAATCAAAGGAAACTAACGAAATTTTTTTTTTGGGAATATCGAATAAAAAATAATATTTTGTATGACACATATTATTGTACTTAAACGCAAAATTTAGGGAGTAAATTGATAATTCTTGGCCAACTCCATAATAAACGCGCCTGAAACACACCTGAAACGTGACAAGAGATGTCACAAATCATGACCGTTTTGTATAGAGCCTTTTCAGCGGGTGATGCTGCGTGCTAAGTTCATGTAAGTACATTATACATTATACTTTTGATTTTGATACAAAAAAAATTGATGCATATTTCCTATTCTCTTGTTGATTGTTTATTTTATACTCTCAATCTCAGGTTAAATTTTTATTTGCTTTAAGACAATCTTTGCTCTCCTATCTTTTCAGTTGATTTACCTATTCACATAAGTTTTGATTAGTATTTTTTTCATAGAATACAGGACTCATTACGTTTAATAACGGACGTAGAATACCAAAGAGATTTGATCCACTCTCGTTTTATCCGAAATGGGAATATTTAAGAGCCAATGATGTTATATTTACAAGAGGAGATGAAAAGTTTGTATGTGAAAGAGAAATCATTCAAAACGAAGATAATATTGAACTGCAACACTATATGTCTAAGCAACAAAGCAGCTGTAAGTAGCTTAAATGTTAAACTATTAAATTCACTCGGTATTATAGTAAAAGATTTATATTTTGCAAAGGTAAATAAGTATAGATATTTTAAGCATCACTTCACTACACAACAGCAAAAATCTTTGAATTTTTCATGCTTGGTGATAGTTATCATAATATTTATTTTTCTTTCTTATTATGGAATAGGAATATTGATAAGTTAATTATGCTTAGGTAAAAACTTGTAATAAGTAGAGGACAAAGCCTAAAAATACTTAGTAACTAATTATTGTCATTTCAGTTACAAAGTTTTAAGTAGGTATAAGTAGTTCTTTTTTTTTGTAAGAGTAAGACAAATTGTAGGTACATTTTAATCTATGAAGTTGTTCTTAGAACATAATTATATGAATTTATTAAAAAAGACTGTTACACTGAATTTAAAACAGCCTCTCTCTCAACTTTTTTTAAAAACTCCTATTTACTGTCGGTTATCTCAATACAGTAAGGTTCATTTATGATGCTGCTGGTTCTTTAATAGTTATTTATGCAACTGTGCTATAATGAGGGGTATTAAAACACGTAAAATGTTGGTGAGTGTTTTTATACCCTAATTATGTACAGTTGCATACAAGGCTTTATCTACACCCTTTTTTTGGAAAACAGACAATATTTTAATACATATGGATAAAAAGGGCTTCTGTAACTTTGACTTCGTCTTTCCTCCTCCTCCTCGTCATTATATCATCCGAAGGAGTGTTATAATGTTGTTCTGAATTACATAATGCAACACGTCGCGTGTGGGCGGGCGGCGGCGCAGCGCGACATATTACTCTCGCTCGGATATTGTTATGTTGGCAGTAAGCTAACCGTTTCAGAACCCTTTGCAGAGGATTTAAATCATGGGTGTAGATAAAGTCAATTAAATTAGGTACTTAATTAAGTAGGTATATATTTCGAACATCGCATCGTTGAAATGGACTGACTGAGCGCAGAACTGGATTGCCCCGTGGAGACCCTTGAGGGAGGCCTTTAACCAGCAGTGGGCGTTGTGAGGTTTACAATGATGATGACTTCGTCGGTTGAAATTAAAACAGATGCAATATTATGGGGCTCGTTCCACCGCACGCTACTGCTGGCGAGCGACGAAGCCTGGCTTTCTGAGCACCTGCGCAGGTTCTGCTGGCCTTTTGAGTTGCACCTCTACGGAAACAATGACGGCATGAGCTTCATGGCATTCTTGCAGTTATTCCACCTGCTGTACCCAGGAGGTGAAAACAATTTGATGAATCTATTATATTGCGAATGTTTTTTTATGTACGAGTACCTATCTCACAAATCAGAGAAATAAAGAGATATGGTGTATGGGCACAGAATTACAGAATATACATGATAATAGTACTAATAGTACCTACAAGTACAATCACGTGTCTCCATTTCCTGCACAGACGTGCAGAAACTCAACAGTACCTAGTCAGTTGCACGAATAGTTTTTGCGGAAAGCACGCTTCCTTATTTTTTGCAAAATGCCAGCGTGTATGGTGTTCTTGAGCCAATCAATCACGGGCTGACGTTTAGTGTGTGCGTGCACTCTCGAGATATGCTATCAAAATGCAGTTGTGCGAGTAAGTGGCTCATGGCGATATCGGTCCCAATACAAACTGCGCCATATAACACTGCTTTGTCTTTGATTTTGTGTTCTGAGGAGTGCCTACTTAGCTCAACTTTGGAGAAGTTGGATTCTTTGTTTCCCGCACAAAAGTTTTTCATTTGAGTTTCTTTCACTTACGTGTCACGGGCTTGTGGTATAATATTGATTGACTTATATTATAACACTAACTAGCGGCCGCCCGCGACTTCGTCTGCGTGGAAAGGTTTTTTGTTATCCCTCGGGAACAATACTTTTTTTCGGGATGAAAGGTACCCTATGTCCTGCTCTGTACCCCTGAAAAGGTGTATGCAAAATTTCATGATGATCGGTTCAGTAGTTGCGACATGAAGGCGTAGCAAACGGACTTTCGCATTTATAATATTAGTAAGGATAAAACTCTTTTTAGAGCACATTGCGCGCATGGCTGTGCCGCTGCTCTGGGTGAATCCTGACACGATGCTGGAGAAGTGCAATTGCGAGTTCCTGTTGTCACCGAACAAAAATCTGTATATAGAGTACCGTTCTTTTAATTATTATAAATGATACCTTAAATAAACTACAAACCCCCTTATCATCACACAAGGTCTAAACCTAAAAATAAAAAATATATGTCATTTAACGTCTATTGATTTGATATCTTGAAAAAAGCCTATACTTAGGTAATTTAAAACAAACTCCGATGATGTTTTCTTTTTTTTAAATATGAACAGTTCCCATTTGTCTAGGTTCCCTGTGGATTCAGCCTTAAGCCCTACCAGTTCCATGGATTTGAGTAACATACTGCGGCCCACGGGAGCCGATTACAATTGTGCCTTTATTATAATTGAAGTCAAACTAGCCAAACCTCTCAAAAAAATCACTTTACCACCAAGCATACCAAGGTAATTTAATTTATTAATTTATTAATGAGGGAAGTCCTCAAAAGAAATGTGTTTTTATATGATGACGTTGAAACGCTCATGACGGAGCTTGACAGACTGATCGTACTCGATCACCTTTGTTCAGCAACTCTCGGTCCGGCCAGGTGTCGGATGGGTGACCGTTAAGTCGCATTACAACTAAGTGCTTCCGTGCTCCGGAGGGCACGTTAAACAGGCGGTCCCGGCTGTTGTCTTCTGATAACAGTTAGAGGCATAAGAATTATTATAAATTATTTTAAATAAAATTTATTCTTATGTTAGAGGCCTTACAGGCGGCTTGATAAACCTTAACACCAGGGGTGGCCACTATTCCTCATACGATAAGAAGAAGAAGAAGATTTGATGACGTTTAATTTTTAAATAAGCAACTGATAATCCTGTGACAATTTGTCGATTGTTATTACAATTTGGTTTAAGTACATTGTGGTGTATTAAATAGGGCCCTGGACATTTTTGTTTCGCTCAAAGATCAGTGATAAAGATTTGATAATATGTATGTCTTTTTAGCTCTGAAATATTAGCCATGCTCCATGCGATGGAAGAAGGGCGAAAGAAACGGGAGTGCACCGGCCGCGGTCAACTCGATAGAGACTGGCAAAGAACAGTGTTGGCTGCTGAGATATCCTTGCGAAAAGTTCCACACTATGGTCAATATATTTCTCTCCATAATTTATGCCAGTTTTCAAGCACTTGTTCATGTCTACAAGTCAAGTCATTGTTTACTACGAACGGGGGAGATCTTTTACCGTCAGGCATTATTAGTAGCTCATTATGGGCTATTTTCTTCCTTCCTTCAACTTTCATAGAGCCATTGTTAGAAAATCAGTGTCTCCAAACTTCTATCATACAAAATTTCCCTGTGTTGAGTAATCGTTTAGTCATTTATTCAGATTTTGAATCTTTAAGTGAGTATGTAGCTAAGTTAAATCAAATTATTGAAATATCTGAGTTTTTAGAATAATAATACAACACTTATATTCAAGCAGTTTTTTTTTTAAATCAAGGTATGACCGAATTTTGCTCGTTCAACCGACAACTGAGCGAAACTCGAACGCGCGTCGAGTTGATGACTTCCTGCTGGCTGAGCGCGGCCGTTTACGTCAATAACAACTTCGTCGTACAAGACTTTTTAAAGACTGATGACGTTTACGAGGTAGATATTTATTATGCTTTACATATAAGATGGAACCATAGTGATGCTAAAACTGAACAACTTTCACCAAGGAACATAAGTTGAAAAACGAAAAAAAAAATTAATACTCCCATACAAAATGTATTGGTCAGCTGACCGACTCTATGGACAGGCGTAAAAAAATAGTTGTTTGACCTATGTTCCTTAGAGAATTGTTCAGTTTAAGCAACGCTAACACCTGTTTAAGTATCATTACATCATTTGGTTTTTTTTTATTTGCTTTGATTTTTTATAAGCAGACATAGTTCTGTAGGTATACTTATTCTAATTAGATTTTTTTTTATTTTGTAATCGATTTACCTATAGGTACATCGTTTTTTTTATTTTACTTAATTTATTTCCAAAATAACAATTCCATATCTTATGGAAAGTTAGCATATTTTGGATAATTTATGATTTTTCCTAACAAAAAACCGGCCAAGTGCGTGTCGGGCCACGCGCCATAGGGTTCCGTAGTTACCTTATACCATACCATATTTAATACCACCTATAATTTTTCGTCTGTAAAAATAACTTTGTTTTTCACAGTGTTGGTATGAATGACAAAGTTATATTTGCGGTTTTGGAAAATGTGCTATATCTCAAAAACTAATTACTATATCTCGTTCAAACCAATTTTGATTAAAAGTGTTTGTTAAGATCTACCGCATATATTTTTTTTTTATTTTTCACTCTCTTATTTCAAAAGTTAAAGGGGGGGGACACACATTTTACCACTTTGGCGGTGAATATCTTTCAAACGGTTGACTTTGAGAAAAAGTTGTCTTAGAAACCTTAATGTCATTTTTAAAGACCTATCTATAGACACCCAACACGTGTTGGTTTGAAGAAAAAAATTTTTTTCAGTTTCAGTTCCATGTATGGAGAGGGCTCCCCACATTTTAGATAGATAGATAGATAGATAAATTGTTTATTTCCATCACACACAGTACACAGATGCTAAATGACAAAATTATAAAGAGACATATAAAAAAAGAACTGAACTGTGTGCCGCATCGAGACAGAAAAAGGCAAAAACTCAGTGATGCCTTTGCTTTTAAATTAAAGCAAAGCACTGATTTTCAGTTTTTGCCCGGTAAGCGCGTGGTCGCCTGTGACGACACAGACGTGTATGTAGATATTAGAAATTAGATAAAAAAATGTAGAAAACAAAAATATAATATATATAAAAATCAGTAATTCCATTTAAATAAATCTGAAAACATTTATTTAGGTAGGTACTTATAATTTAAATTATACAAATTAAGTATATACATATAGTTATTTAAAATTATTATATTTATTATTAGTATTAGTTCCTTTATATCATTACTATTATCATTATTTACGTTAATCAGTATTAAATTAGAATTAGAATATATTATGTAAGATATTTATTTATTTATAGGAGGCTGAATCAGAAACCGTTATCAAGCTATCACACGTGCTTATGCCCAACTTTTGCATTTCGAGTAGTGCTGATTTTAAATGCTTTTTAAATGTTTTTCGGGATATAATTTTTCTTAACGGAGGTGGAATATTGTTCCAGCACTTAGTAGCTTGATAACGGAAACTGCCGGTGAATGCCTGTGTATTATGAGTTTGATACGACAAAGGCGGCTTTATCTGTCTTGGTTGCCTGTAATCACCCCCGCGATAGGGTGCCGTAGGGAAAAGCAGTTTTTCATACAGGTAACTTGGATTTTTAGACTTCATGAGATCAAACATTAAAACGGCTAGATGAAAGCGCCTACGTGATTCCATATTCAGCATCGAGGCCTTGTTGATAAACGGTGATACATGAGTACGAGGCGGAATATCGAAACAAAAACGGCAGCAGGCATTCTGAATTCGCTGTACCAACGTCTTACTCCTACTCAAGAGGCGGGGGCCGTAAACAATATCACCATAATTAAGTCGTGACAGTATAAGGGATTCACAAAGGGTAACACGAGCTTTTTCTGATAGAAGACCACGTATCTTATAAAAAACTTTTAGGCGATAAAAGCAGCCCTTGACAAGACTCAAAATGTGTGACTCAAAGCGCAATTGGCTGTCCAAAATAACTCCAAGATTTCTAGCCTCACTGACGCGTTCTACAATTTCGCCACATATTTTTACACCAGTAACACTGTCTGAGACTTTTGCAATCTGGTTACTCGTACCAAGTACCATAAACTTGGACTTGTTAGGGTTGAGTACTAAACCATTATCAGCAGACCAGGCGGATACAGCATCCAAATCATCATTGATCTCCTTGATTATTTCTTTTATTTCATGCGGTGCTTTAGATATGTATAACTGCACATCGTCAGCGTAGCAATGATATTTACAGTGCTTAATTACAGATGGTAAATCAGCAACATATAAAATAAAAAGCAAAGGCCCGAGAATAGACCCCTGAGGCACCCCGCGTTTGACGAATTCAGCATTAGAAGTTAAATATGACCCGTCCTCCCTACGCAGCCGCACTGCTTGTTGTCGGTTGCTGAGGTAACTATCGAACCATTTGACCGTTTCGACATCACATCCATAATAAGCTAATTTTGATAACAGAAGCGGAATACTGAGACACTCAAATGCACGTGAAAAGTCGAGAAGCGTTAGTAATGTGATATTTCCCGCATCCTGTTCTACCAGTATATTATCTGTAATATCCAGTAACGCTGTCACAGTACCGCGACCCTTCCGAAATCCGGATTGAAGTTCAGGGAGAACGTTGTTTTCTTCCACGTACCGAATAAACTGACTATAAACAGCCTTTTCTAAAATTTTGGACAAGAATGGCAAAATACTAATGGGCCTAAGATCTTTAAGCTCACCGGGTGGTTCAACTTTCGGCAGTGGTGTAATGAGTGATGTCTTCCACTGAGAAGGAACTGTACAGGTAGCAATAGACCTATTTATAATTTGAGTGATAACAGTAAGCGTGCGCGGCAATGTTAGCAGAACCATGTCCCTACTGATATTATCACGACCGGTAGCATTGGATTTCACAGACAGTATATATTTCGAGACGTCATTCTCAGTAACTGGTTGTAGCTTAAAAGGTGTTGAAGTAGAATGATGCCGGTGGTGTTCGTAATAGGAGAGTCGCGAAATGGGAACCGACCCCGAACCTGGTAAATCTAAAAAGTGTCTATTTATTACATTCGGGTCTCCAAAGCAATCGGGAAGGCACTCGCGCTTTCCATCATTTGGCAATATTTTTTGCTTTAAGTTCGTCCAAAAGAGGCTTACCACTTTGGCGGTGAATATCTTTCAAACGGTTGACTTTGAGAAAAAGTTGTCTTAGAAACCTTAATGTCATTTTTAAAGACCTATCTATAGACATCCAACACGTGTTGGTTTGAAGAAAAAAATTTTTTTCAGTTTCAGTTCCATGTATGGGGAGCCCCCCTTAATCTTTTATTTTTCTTATTTTTGTATTAAATTCGTTAAGCGGTTAACAGAATACATCTACCTACCAAGTTTCAACTGTGTAGTCTTATTACTTTCGGAATAAAGTGGCTGTGACATACGGACAGACAGACAGACAGACAGACATGACGAATCTATAAGGGTTCCGTTTTTTGCCATTTAGGCTACGGAACCCTAAAAAGTGTCAAAATGGCAGTTAAACACTCATAGAATCTTTCCAGGAGATGCTGATGATGTCACATTCCTGTCTGGTGCGTATAGCCGGGAGCACTCTCCTCGGAGGGAACAACCAGCAGGACCCGGACCCAACGTTGCGGGCAGCGAGGCACGCACGCCAAATGCAGGACATTTCCCATGCTACAGAGCTCTATCTACAGGTCAATATCATCTCTTAAGTCATCCAGCTGTTAACACCTAGCCTGGCACAGGTGAGAACTACAGGGCCTGGACCCAACGTTGCAGGCAGCTAGGCACACGCGCCAAATGCAGGACATTTCCCATACTACAGAGCTCTAACTACAGGTCAGCGTCATCTCTTAAGTCATCTAGCTAAGCTACCCACACCTAGCCGGGCACAGGTGGGAACACCTGCAGGGCCCGGACCAAACGTTGCGGGCGTCGAGACACACGCGCCAAACGCAGGACATATCCCATGCTACAGAGCTCTATCTACAGGTCAGCATCATCTCTTAAGTCAGCTGCTAACACCTAGCCGGGCACAGGTGAGAACGCCTGCACTAAAAAAATCAACTCACCCGTAGCTTCTCAAACGGGACAGTTTTTATACATAGATCTAGTTATTATTTACAGATAGTTGTAAACAAACCTCGTGGTGCCAACGAATGGCGAGAACTGTCCACCTGTTTGATGGATGTGGACCGAGACTGGGCTAACGTCTGCATCAACAAATCTATAGTCCTGGACCCTCGGCATAGGCTTAGGTGAGTAACAATTTACTACTATAGGTGCACTAATACACTCGGCGTCAAAATCGCACCTTTTAAAACATTTCCCCTATATAATTTAATGGTAAGTGTTGTTATATACTTCCTCCCCTTCGGACATAGCCAACAGTCTCTAGAAACCGTTGGAATACTCGTCGAACGGAATCAATTACTGAGATTCAGTTTCCGAGCAACATTGCATTGCCCCATTTTTTTGCAATATTTGAGTAACTTCATGGGCAATAGGTAGTATCCATCTTGGGTACTCCTTTTTTATTTGAATTGTTGAAGTGAGTTTCCTTCTCGATAGCGAATTTACCCGCATTTCCTGAACTGACCCCTTTTATATCCCTTTTATGGCGGCGCAAGCAATAACATAAGCGTTTAATTATGATAACTGTTTGTTAATTTAATAAAAAAGTTCATTTCAATAGATATCAACATTTACACAATAAAACGTTTGCTAGAAATACCAGGTGGCCAAGTCCAAACTTATTTTCGATTTTTCTGACGTCGAGTGTAATTCCTCAGATTGACAATTTTTCATTCCACTTTGTGATCAATATTAGGTACTTAAATTTGTCATGTTCTTACAGTCAACATACTTCAAAATATACAACCTCAATTAAAATTATTCGAAGATAAGTTATACCCATATAATACCTATACCTACCTAGTAGTAGTTAGGTAGACAACCAACATATACCCAATTCCCATTAAAATCCATTACCTACCTACTTATAATATTCAATAATGTTTTTATTCAACTGACCTGAAAAAATTTCAGCCTTCTCATAAAAGCCTGCACATTATATGACGACGATCCAGTATCTGCTGAAATGTTCTTTGAGGCCATTTTGACCTTTTATCCCTTCTGGTCTACGGGATGGGTGGTCGCAAACGCTTACTATACAAAACGTAAGCTGTTCCATTTGGCCGATCAAGTGATGGAACATATGCGGAAGTGAGTATTCGTAAGCTCGTCAAATTAAAATAAAACTAGCGAGAATGAAAATTCGGGAAGACCACAGATAAACACGGTTTGATAAACACTTCGCACTCGCACCCGTATAATATTCAAATCTACCCTGTTTTTTTCATTTAGGTACATAGACATAAAAATCACTCTTTTGTGCTCATCCGGTTGGTTTGGCAATTGACATCCTATTGCCTAAAATGATCCAAATCGAATAAATACCAGTCCTATAGCTAGTCAAGATGATAAACAGCAACAACACTTTTTCTGTTTTAATTCACTCCCAGATCGACAAGGAAAGGTATTTATAATTATTTCTACTGCATTGGTCAGTAACACATATACACATCAACTTTGTCTAGGGATACAGGTGTTCTTTTCATACAAACGTGGTAACTTTGAAACCTTGGTTTTCTGCCAGGGATGTACTGTGCTGTAATCTGATGATGGCCATCCAAAGAATGAATGGAGTAGATTCAGATCGCTATACACACCCAACTGATCTGATCAGCATTCTAAAAGATGAATGGGTCAGAGTTCTCAATTTGAGGATTTCCATACAATATCATGCTATTTTCGCGGTTTTTTAAACATGTCCATTACGTTTTTAGAATGCTATGCTGGTCAGATCAGTTGGGTGTGTATAGCGATCTGAATCTCCTCCATTCACTCCCTGGATAGCCGTCATCAGATCACAGCACAGTACATCCCTGGCAGGAAACCAAGGCTTCAAAGTTACCTCGTTTGTATGAAAATAACACCTATATCCCTAGACAAAGTTGATGTGTGTATTTCCGAATTTTCCAGAACGCAGGCGGAAGGTCTGGCGCACAATATGGAAGTAATAGCGTGGGCTCATGAGCTCGGAGACTGGTGGGACTCCACTCCGTTCCTGCCCGGCATTAACCCGTACTATGTCGCCTCGGACCTCCTGCTCAGGCTACGTGCGTTTACGGTACAATGTGAAGTTTAAAACTTTAAACTCACTAGTAGCAAATTAATGTTTGGCTATTCGGTACGCAGTATACCTACGGACCTTAAATGAATTAATTTGCGAGATGCAGGTGAATTTAAAAAATCCAACTCCTTTTTCAGACAAAGAATTTGGTTCTGCACAGGAGATAATGTTAAATTGATAAAAAAGCAACGTTGTTATTTACCAGTTGGCAGAAATTTGTCTGTCTCGTGGTGTCGCGGAATCAGGAGATACTGCTGCCTTCTACCACCTGGTCGCTCTGAGCTGTCGGCTGCGGGGTGATCTGGACGAGGCATTGTGTCATTTGCAACTGGCTATCGACAAGTTTGGAGATGTGAGTGCCACGTAACTTTCAAAAACTATAGGGTATCTTCAAATCTAAGTTACTACACTCGACGTCAGAAAAATCGCACCTTTTAAAACATTTCTTGAAAGTTAATTTAATCCTATATAATTTAATGGTAAGTGTTGCTATATACTTCTTCCCCTTCGGACATAGCCAACAGTCTCTAGAAACCGTTGGAATACTTGTCGGACGAAATCAATAACTAAGATTTAGTTTCCGAGCAACATTACATCCTAATTTTTTGCAATATTTAAGCAACTTCATGGGCAATAGTATCCATCTTGGGTGTTCCTCTGTTGAAGTGTGTTTTTTCCATCATCTCGATAGCGAATTTACTCGCATTTCCTGAATTGACCCCTTTTATTTCCCTTTTATGGCGGCGCAAGCAATAACGCTTTAAGCGTTTAAATTATTAGGTAACTGTTATGTTAATTAAATCAAACAATTATTAATTGAAAGCTTAATAAATGTACTTTCAATAGATATTAACATTTACACGATAAAACGTTAGCTAGCAATAGCAGGTGGCCAAGCCTAAACTTATTTTAAAAGAGGTGTGATATTTCTGAAGTCGAGTGTACCTATAACCACAGAATACATAATAGTACAACTATAACCAACCACATGTCTTCATAGGGGGATTGTATTGGGAACTAAGACGAATGGCTAATTGGCTTTGCTAACTTTTTGAATATGACTGGAAATCTCAAAACCATTTCGAGAAATAAGCTTTCTGTACAATGTCTAATAATTAGATTTTAAAAAAAGTCTATATTTTTAAAGATATTCAATATTAAGCTTTAACCTTCAAATGAGCTTTCTATGACGTCACCACATGCAGATCCTCCAGCTATAATAAAAAAGAAAAAAAGAGGCAAAGACAATTTTGACAATGAACTTGGCATTAGGGGTGGTGGAAAGTGGAAGTGAAAAAATATCGATATAAGTAGGTAATATTTTCGAGAAAAAATTGGGATGATGACTAGGCAATGGATTCTAATTTTAAGGTATAGTAAAGCAAAAAGAGAAGCAAAATAAACCCCTACGCAAAATTTTGGCTCGATTTTACTATGATTTCTAAGACTCTGAAGTTCAAAAATCAAAATGCTCCAGTGACAAAATAGTGTCGACTATTAAAATCCATACGTAATTACAAAAAAAATTATGGAAACATTATTGTTAAAACATCTATCTATATATCAGAATATTTAATATCGCCCGAAAAATATAGATGTACTTATCGCGAAAAAAATATCGTAATTTTTTCGACATCTCTACTATGAAATGTTTGTAAATAGAAATGATAGTATAGTATGCACACATTTTCACAATTTTTATTATGTCAGACTGCAAATTTATTATTCCACAAACAAGCAATCAGTACAATTTGATCCAAGTAGCCCACCTCCAAAATAGACACATTTCGCAAAATTTGGGTAGATTTCGCGTGTTAGCTTTTACAAAGTTTTTCAACTGAGTTTCCACTGGCAAGCATTTTTATTATAATTATACCACCTCAGAAATTATTGCGGAAAATTAAGAACAACACTTTAAGTAGGTTAGAACCGTCACAACTGGATTAAATTAATAAAATAGAAGAAATATTAACTATAACTTATTTGTTTACAAACAACCAACATGTCTGTTGCGGACTTGGCGCTTACTCGCAACAAAACACTTAATTGCCGCTGGCTGGATTGATGAGGATGCCTATTCGAGGTCTAAATAAAATAGCACGCTTACGAAGTGATTCTATGATTTATTATTTGAACTCTTCAAAATACTTTCACTTTCAAAACACTTAATAAAAGTCTTGACACTAACTTAATTATAACTTAAATTGTCCCAACACTAAAACAGTTAAATATGTACAGTCAGTAATTCAACTAATTATCACTTTGACAACACTTAAATACGGCACTTATTACAGTTAAACACTTCCAGCACTTAGACACTTCAATAACTTTTGAGCTCTTCACTATTTGTTTTCACTGCACTATTGTTCACAATACAATACTGCTTACGCATCGGACCCGCGCGGCTTTTATACCACTCGACGGGAGCGCGGGAACAATCTCGTTCGGTGTTCGCGAATAATCCAGCGACGTCACGCTCGAACATTCCCGACGACTCGCGGCGCGGGCCGACTGCGGCGCGGTGGACGGCCGAAAGTCGTGCTGTCTCGCTCTTTTTACGCTTCCTTTCCTTGTCTTTTACTGCAGCGGCCGCTCGTCGTACCGTTCAATTTTGAACCTTATTTATACGTCGCTAACATACTCCCCCGCGGTGCATAGCACCCATCTTCCTGGATGCGACGTTTAGCGTATGCAATGCACGCAACGGGTGCACCTTAGGGGCACTTCGGAGATCTTTTAGCTGCGCCCCTTCTGTTCTTTCGATCATGGCTGGTGGTATGTCGGAGTGCAGTGCAGTATGATGCCACCTTCCACACTTCTTGCAAGTGCCAGCTCGGCAGTTGATGCGTGAGTGCCTAAACTTCAAGCACTTAAAACATAGATGACTCTTCTTTGCCATATTCCATTTTACACTTATGTTAGCATTTTTAAATTTTCGGCACTCGTATAAGAAATGGTTTCCTTGACACTCGGAGCATATGTTCACGTCCTTTTGAGACCCTTCATGATAGACGTGAACATGGTACATCCTATGCGACTCGCTGCCCTTCTGCTCCGGAGACACTTCACGTGGAGAGAAATGCGGGCGTGTCCACTTTTCCTCTCTTCCACGCTCTCGAAACACTTCATATGGAGTTCTTTGCGGGCGTGAGGACTTCACTTCCAGGTACTCTTCAAGTGGGGCGAAGTCTGCACATATAGCTGCTTCATCCTCCAGGAAATTACTTATGAGCGTCAATTCTGATTCATCTTCTTGCTTTCTTCGGTAGAAGACGTACCACCTGTACTTCATCGAGGCGGGCATCTTCTCGATTAATAACTTTGTTGTTTCCGGAGAATTCAAATATCGTGACTTCCCCAGCGCCTTAATGGTGGCGACAGAATTTCTCACTTTGCTAGCGAAGGCGCACACTTCGTTGGGGTTTTCGGTGATGCGCGGCAGGCTCTTCAACTTTTCTAACTCTGAAAGTGCCAGCGCGCCTGGTCTTCCAAATCTTGCTTCCAGCCCTTTCATCACTTCGGCAGGATCTTCTGCGGTGAACAATAAACTCTTGACTGCGTCTCTTGCTCTTCCTTGCAACGTTCGTCGTAGACGAGCCAAATTCTGAGTCGGCGTGAAGGCGTGGGCGGTATCGTTGTATGACCGCCTGAAGGCCAACCACTCCTCGCTTGCACCGTTGAAGTAAGGTAGTTCGATGATCTGTCTTGATGATGCAGTCTCCGATGTCTTCTGGCAGATGCTTGCGATTGCTTGAGCCAGTGCTTCTATGTCCGTCTTTTTCCTTTCCTGATACAGCAGTGGCGGCAGGTTCCTTTGATGGAGACAGATTTCCTCTTGTTGCTGCTGATATACCACTTCTTCATCCTCAATATCGGAGTCAACTTGCAGCGACTCTAGCTCCGCCTGGGCCACTTTCAGCTTCGCTTTGGCTACTTCGTATTCCCTCCTGGCAACTTGCATCTTCACTTCGGCAACTTCCAGTTCCCTTCTGGCAACTTCCATGTTCGCTTCAGCTTCAACGCGACTCCTTGATGACCGTACGGAGTGCGCGTCTGATCTTTGCATAACCTCCATCAGTGTGTGCGGCGCTTGCATCTTGTCGACTGGAGCGGGCGACGTAAGATCTTCTTTTATGCAAGCTTCTTGAATATTTCCACTGGCGCGCGTAGCTTCTCTTCTTTCCGTCGGCGTGGTGGCGTAGTCTCCCGGGTAGTGTGCGGGTGACACTCCTCCTAGGACACGAGCGGTTAGTGTGGCGTGGTCTTCCTCAGGATGTGAAGGTGACACACCTCCAGTAGGGGCGCGATGTGGCGATGTTCTTCTTGTAAGCGTGGACCGGCTTGACGTTACATTATTTTCAGTAGCGGTTTCCGCTGGCGTCTTCATGCTCCAATCCGTTGACGTCGACGGCTTCGCAGAAATCTTCTTCTTCGCTGACCGCGTGGTTGGCATCTTCTTCGTTTTCCAGGATCCGGCTCGAAGGACCAAAAATATGTTGCGGACTTGGCGCTTACTCGCAACAAAACACTTAATTGCCGCTGGCTGGATTGATGAGGATGCCTATTCGAGGTCTAAATAAAATAGCACGCTTACGAAGTGATTCTATGATTTATTATTTGAACTCTTCAAAATACTTTCACTTTCAAAACACTTAATAAAAGTCTTGACACTAACTTAATTATAACTTAAATTGTCCCAACACTAAAACAGTTAAATATGTACAGTCAGTAATTCAACTAATTATCACTTTGACAACACTTAAATACGGCACTTATTACAGTTAAACACTTCCAGCACTTAGACACTTCAATAACTTTTGAGCTCTTCACTATTTGTTTTCACTGCACTATTGTTCACAATACAATACTGCTTACGCATCGGACCCGCGCGGCTTTTATACCACTCGACGGGAGCGCGGGAACAATCTCGTTCGGTGTTCGCGAATAATCCAGCGACGTCACGCTCGAACATTCCCGACGACTCGCGGCGCGGGCCGACTGCGGCGCGGTGGACGGCCGAAAGTCGTGCTGTCTCGCTCTTTTTACGCTTCCTTTCCTTGTCTTTTACTGCAGCGGCCGCTCGTCGTACCGTTCAATTTTGAACCTTATTTATACGTCGCTAACAATGTCATTGACAGTTATCATTAAAAATTAAATCACTATTTTCAATAATCAGATTGTAAATTCAAGAACATTTTTTCCTTCGATTAATTTTCTTGACAGTTATTATGACGGGTAATGACACTTGGCCGTTCTTCTTCTAAAAGTAAATGGCAAACGTATTCCTTCTTAAACTTTCGTGCCACCAATGACGTATTTCCGGCTGACCATATCCACTAGACAAATATATTTACAAAAAAATAAATACGCAACCAAATGTTAAAATATTCAAATTAGTTTCTTAAATTGGCCTAATCTGTAATAAAAAAAATAAAAAAAATTACCTTTTATTTTTTGACCAAAGCCAATTCGTCCAAGATTAGGAAGCTATAGCAAAGTTTATTCGAATTTCAACTGATTTGATTTTCAGTTAAGTTACCTGCGCACGTTGCAAGCGGAGTGTTTTCACAGAAAAAAGGACTTTGTAGCTGCAATGGCATCTTACGAGAAAGCTGGCGGCGGCGCTACGTTGAGCGCCTATAGGTACCTACCATAAGCTAATCATTTTGTCCCAGGACTTTAGGATGATTTAGGATCAGTCATACCATAGGTACACCTTATAGGTACTTACCTACTTATGTAGTCAAACAAACCTAAAAGTAAAAAGAATCACTGTTTTGAAAAACATGCCACACGGTAAATGATATCCAGATCCAGTTTAGGATACCTACTTAAGTATTTCCTGTGAAATCTCAGGCAGGGATGAGATGGGAACCAACATCGAGTTGCTTTTCAATAAACTCGTTAAACATAATTACTAAGTAAAATGGTTAAATAATAAACCAGAAAATATTCAAAAATAAAATGCCTTGTTGCCTTTAGTATCCTCCTATCGATGCCGAGTTGGGAGAAACAGCGTGCTCGATCTATGCTCCTGGATCTCATAAGACGACAGCCGAGTGCCTACTGTTGGGTTGCGCTAGCTGAAGACTGGCTGCAGGTATTCTGTGTTCAAGACTTTCAGATTTTATGACATTACAACTTAAAATTAAGAAAAAACACAGTTACTTTACTGGAAAAAAACGGTCTAGTAAAACAGACTAAAAATTAAAAAATAAATTCTTCTGTAAGTATTTATAACCCTATGCCTAAAAATGTGGGCGCATTTTGTAAAGTTTATCATTCATATTGTCTTTTGCATGCGCCCCACGTTTTTAGGTTTAAAATTTCTGTAGGTATAGGGTTATAAATACTTACAGAATAATTTATTGTTTACTTTTTAGTCTGTTTTTACTAGACCGTTTGAATGTTTTTAGTCCGATTTTTTTTTTGTAATAATACTTATAGTCCGTTTTAAAAACGTGTTTTTAAAAAAAGATTTTTTTTCTGCAAATTATTTTTTATGCTTTTTTAGTTAACGAGCTAAGACTAAAAATATACCATCTCCTATCGGAGCACTCGTCAAGACGATTCAAACGAGCCCAAAATCGATGAGGTTGCAAGGTTTTATTACAGAGTTCCGGTAGCCTTCTTCCGGCTTCATTATCAGACCCTGTACACTATTTCCCAACAAAGTACTCGTGAAGACGATCCAAATGAGCCCAAACTTGATGGGGTAGCGTGGTTTTATTCAACAGTTCCTGTGTCCTTCTTTTGGCTGCATCATCAGACCCTGAAAACTATTTCCCTACAAAGGACTCGTCAAGACAATTCAAACGAGCCCAAATTCGATGGGGTTGCATGGTTTCAATATTGAGTTCCTATGTCATGGCCTTCCAGCTTCATCATTAGACCTTGGAACTCATCTTCCATTAGAGTACTCGTCAAGACGATTCTAACGAGCCCAAACACGATGGAGTTGTATGGTTTCATCATAGAGTTCCTGTGGCCTTCTTCCGGTTTCATCACCAGATTAGTTAAATGGCACCATAATATTGCATTGCTTTCTAGTTCTGACCTATATTCAAAGTTTCAAGTCTCTAGCTCAGCGGGAAGCTAAGCTAGTAGTAGTTGTAATGCTGTTGCTCTTACAAGGGCTTGATTTCAAAACATTTTGTTAATTGGTATTCTATTGAAGCATCATCGTCGAACGCATAGGTATTTCCCCTATTTCAAACGTGCAGGTAGGTACTTACGTGTCGTTAACCGTATTACCACAGAATTACTATATAGACTAGCTTCTGCCCGCGACTTCGTCCGCGTGGATGTTAGAGAAAATCCTTAGAGAACCTTCAACCAGGATCTGACCAGTCATTTTTACGTTTCCAGTTCCGGTTCCCGTTCTGTTACCGTCCGTTTCCGTCCCTTTCCTGTCCCGTTCTCGTACCCCTTCCGTTGCCATTCCCGTTCTCGTCCCGTTACCGTCCCGTTCTCGTTCCCGTTCCCGTTCCCGTACCGTTCTCGTCCCGTTCCGTTCTCGTTTCATTCCCGTTCCGTTCCCATCCCGTTCCCGTTCCGTTCCCATTCCATCCCGTTCCGTTCTTGTTCCCGTTCCGTACCCGTCCCGTACTCCTTCCGGTTCCCGTTCCCGTTTCCGTCCCCATCCCGTCCCGTTCCCGTCCAGTTCCCGTTCCCGTTCCCGCCCCGTCCCATTCCCGTTCCCTTTCCCGTCCCGTTCTCGTCCCGTTCCGTTTCCGATCCTTTCCCCTCCGTTCCCGTGTCGTTCCTTTACCGTTCCGGTCGTTTTCAATCCCGTTCCGTTCCTGTATCGTTCCTGTTTCGTTCCCGTTCCATTCCGTTCCGTCCCGTACGCCTTCCGTTCCTTTTCCCGGTACCGTTCCCGTCCCATTCCTGTACCTTTCTTTTTCCCGTTCCATTCCCGTTTCGTTCCCGTTCCGTTCCCGTTCCCATTCCGTTCCCGTTTCATTCCCGTTCCGTTTCCGTTCCGGCCCGTTCCGTTCCCGTCCCGTTCTCGTCCTGTTCCCGTTCCCGTTCCTGTTCCCGTGCCCGTGCCCGTGCCTGTTCTCGTTCCCGTTACCTGGATGTGCACGTCCAGGTACAGGTCCATGATGTGTCATGTCCACCGTGTTGGACTTCAAAATAAATGTCATTTTCGTAATCACCATCCCATGAAACCTCAAGAACGACATCCACATCGATTTTCATGTTTACTTACCCCATTTACACCCTAAGGGATGATTTTCAAAATAACAAAATATGTGTTTGCCTATTTATTTTTAGACATGCTCCTACGAATTTTAAAGTTGTAATGTCTATTTTATATTCTTTTTCCATACATTTGAACCTCATTTTCACCCCATTAGGGGTTAAATCATGTCCACCGTGTTAGACTTCAAAATAAATCTCATTTTCGTAATCACCATCCCATAAAACCTCAAGAACGACCTCCACATCGATTTTTATGTTTACTCACCCCATTTACCCCCTAAGGGGTTGATTTTCAAAATCACAAAATATATGTTTGCTTATTTATTTTTAGACGTGCTCCTACGAAGCTTAAAGTTGTAATGGCCATTTAATATTTTTTTCCATACAAAAATTGAACCTCATTTTTACCCCATTAGGGGTTAAATCATGTCCACCGTGTTGGACTTCAAAATAAATGTCATTTTTACAATCGTCATCCCAGAAAACCCCAATAACGACATCCGTATCTGTTTTTAGGTTTACTCACCCCATTTACCCCCTAAGGGGTTTATTTTCAAAATCACAAAATATATGTTTGCTTATTTATTTTTAGACGTGCTCCTACGAAGTTTAAAGTTGTAATGTCCATTTAATAATATTTTTCCATACAAAATTTGAACCCCATTTTCACCCCTTGAGGGGTCAAATCATGTCCACCGTGTTGGACTTCAAAATAAATGTCATTTTTGCAATCGTCATCCCAGAAAACCCCAATAACGACATCCATATCTATTTTTAGGTATATTTACCCCTTTTCACCCCCATTTCAGCCCCGTAGGGGTTGAAATACTAACGATAACAATATACGTTGCGTTAGATTTCTATCCATAAGCCTAAATTATATATTTAGCAATTTTGACTTCGAAAATAAAGGATTTTCTTCATTACACAACTTCATCCCCCTTTTGACCCCTTCGGGGGTAGAATTTTGAAAAACGCTGAGACCCGTATTTATTAATTATTAATCGTCAGCCTAAACACAAAATTTGACGATCCTAGCTTCAAAACTGAGGGACTTTCATACAAACTTTCATCCCTTATTTCATCCCCTTAGGGATAGAATTTTCAAAAATCCTTCCTTAGTGGATGCCTACACTGTATAAAGTATCTGTGTGCAAAATTTCAAGTCTCTTGGTCCAGCGGTTTGGGCTGTGCGTTGATAGATCAGTCAGTCAGTCAGTCAGTCATTCAGTCATTCAGTTTACGATTTTATATATTAAGAAAGAAGATAGTACAAGTGTGTTACAGCAGACTAGTGACAATGACGGTGGCGACGCCGCATCTTCAGATGAGCTGAGTGGGGTGCAGATGTGCGCAGTAGCATGCGCCGTGCAGGCCCTCAAGTGGGACCGGCAGGCGGGGCGCGCGTGGGCCCTGCTGTCGAGGCTCGTGGCGCCCAGTGCTCGCCGCAATTACTGCCAGAGGATGGCTCAGTCGGTTAGCTTCAGTTTATTTCTAACCTTCTTTAAGAACCATCAGATGAGCGCAGTAGCATGCGCCTTGCAGGCCCTCAAGTGGGAGCGGCAGGCGGGGCGCGCGTGGGCCCTGCTGTGGAGGCTCGTGGCGCCCAGTGCTTGCCGCAACTACTGCCAGAGGATAACAATACATACAAAATATTTGTTAACACCTGTTTAGGTTAGATTAGACACTGTTTAAATGTGATGCTGTCACTTTTTTGACAATATTGTTTGAAAGAGACCTCATCACATTTAAACAGTGTCTAAGTTAAACAGGTGTTCGATAATCTTTTGTAGGTAATAACACCGTGTAATCCTAATCAGTACACAGTTTTAATAAAACTTGACGTGGAATTTTTAAGGCCCATACATCTACTTAGTATTTTTAGACGGTATCACTACATTCCCTCGTAGTCACTGCTAGAAGAAGATTGCAAAACTGCTAAATAAAAGTGGCCGTTTTTGATATCTTTGGTATTTACGAAGGAATGATTCCTCCTGAAAATACTAGCCTATGGACCTAAAAATTCCACGTAAAGTTTTATGAAAATCCTTTTCTATTAACAACTTATTAAATAATAACCTGAGGGCGCCACTTTTGATGGGCTATCCACCTTGGGAATCATTACTTAGATGAAGGTAGACTGGGGTGCAGACGTGCGCAGTGCAGTGCGCTGCCAGAAAAGTCAAAAACTGACACAAAAGGACTTCAATTATAACTACTTATAAAGAACTTAGTTTTAATTTGAAAAGCTCGCAGTTCGCACAGCAAAATGTGCAAGTTATTGAGGTCCAAATCCGGCATATAATATTGGCAAGAGAATGAAAGAGACAAAAGATGCGCAGTAGGCATAAACTTAGTGTTTATGGCTACTGCGCATCTTTTGGCTCTTTCTTTCTCTTGCCAATATATATGCCGGCATCTGTAGGTACTTATGTTTCCTTTTTTTTGCAGTGTAACTATGAGTTTACTGAAAAACGGACTGAGTCAAGCAGTGAATCCCGGCAGACTCTTTGCTATCGGCTGGGGCGAGCCCTGCGCGAATGTCGCTGTTTCATGTGTGAATACCTCAATGTTTAATTAACTAGGTAGGTATAAGTTACCTACATAGCCTATGTAACATAGGTGGTTATTATTTACACTAGCAATAAACTAATATAGCGAACTGTTACAATCTTTTAATATTTTTTAACCCTTTATAAGGTACCTTATGATCGTTTACAATGTTTTATTGAATCGCAATACGGTATAGTTGCATTTGCTCACGACATAAAAGTACAATAAGTATCTATACGACGTTTCATGATCGAGGGATATTCTTTGGCAGGGTGAACCTTCTGAACCCTTAGATCATTTTAAGAAGGGGAGCCATCTTGGATTTTTGTATGGGAGAGAGTTATTATAACACAATCTTTTTTTGTATGGAATTCGAATTTTTTTTCAAAACCCATCCTGTGGGATATCGAATGAAAGGGCTTTTGAGCTGATTCCAAAAATATACAATATTATGACATTGCAGCTACTGGTTTAAAAAAAAACAAAAACATTTTCCAAAGATACTAAGTTTGGGCTCTTGCAGGAAGAAAACCACTAAATGTTTTTTTATGAAACATACATTCGTTACCATTTTATACGAATTCAGACGGATGTTCAACCATTACTATACTGTCGTATTTTCAAGATTACTTGAAAACTACTTTAAAAATTTCAACTAAATTGGGAAGAAACCTGATGTTATAACGTTTGAATCATTTCAATCGGTTCGGCCGTCTTCGTGTAATAAGTGTACATACATATAAAAATATATACATGTATATACGCGACGAATAGATAACCTCCTCCTTTTAAAATTTTTGAAGTCGGTTAAAAATCGCGCTGCGTGGTCCATTTTTTTACTTTAAGCAAGCAAGATTACAAGATTGAAGATACACCATAACTAGTAAAATACACTATTTTATGCGAAAAAAAGGCTTAAAATTATTATTTTTTGAGTCAAGTAATGGGTAAAAATTATTTTTTCTTCCAACTATGCTTTAATTTCATCACAATCACACTAAAAACTCAGTACAAAGCGAGTCTTTAATGCTCTAGCTAGAGCATTAAAAATGTATGAGTATGAAATTTCATTATTGCACAGTTTTTTTTTTAATCGCACCAAAAGGTGCCAACTGCCAATCTCAATGGATTAGCTCTATTCAGCCAGCCGATATCAATACTTTTTTTACGTACGTATTATTCGTTTCTATCGTACTTGTTCCAAACAAAAAATGATTGCTGCTAACTCTGATTTAAAAATGAAAGAAATTTAAAAAAGGAATTTGGCGGGAACTTTGTTAATTTTGCTTGACAATATTGGAAACGATAAAGTGTGATACTATCTGATTTTGAGTGCTTCGGCTTCGAATTAAAATGAAATCATCTAGCGACACATTAACTCCGGAAAACATTCTAAATGAAGCTGGCAATGTTATAGAAAATCTTTTACCCTTAAAATCTCGAGTACAATACGTAAAATCTAATGAGAAATTTATTGATTGGAAAGATAGAAATGGAGCAAAGAGTAATATTATTCAGTCCCAAGGTAAACAAACAAATATAAATTTGCCCAACAAAACTCTTAACCTTACGTTTAATAATTGTTCAAGCATAACTTTCAATTTCAATAATTAAACTTCTATTTTAACTGTTTGATATGAGTTTTTATGTCCGGGGTCAAAGGCTCCAAAGTCCGGGGTTTTTACGCTTGCGGGGGCCTAATTTAAAAAATTACATTGCTGCATTTCAATGGTAAGTTTTTATTTGTGCCAAAAAGAAGCTTCAATGTGTTACATTCTGAAAGCGATTGCGATAGATTTTGAAATAATTAGACAATAGAAAGGCAGGTTCTGGGCGGCAAGTTTTAGAGATGGCTGCCCTAAGTATAGGATAGGTAGGTAATTATTTCGAAGAAACAAGAATAAAATTATAGAGGGACAGTTTTTAAGTTTTTATTTATTACTTATCTCTTCTAATATAGGTAGGTACCAACTACTATAGGTACACAATCTCCCCCCCCCCCCCCTTTAGTTTAATTTTATTGCAATTTATAATGCCATTTAGAAAAATGAAAATGTAATCTCTCCTTGAGACGGAACTTGTTATTGTTAGGGCGCCATTGTAGTGGGAGGCAAATGCCTGCTTGGGATGGGAGTTGTAGTGGACGGAGGCGGTGGAGGTTCGGGCAGGTCTACCAGCATCTTTGAGAGCCATATCAGACCGTATACTATCACCGCCACTCCTGCTATCCTGAAAAGCACGAAAAGCTTTTGTATTCCCAAGCTTCATAGATAATTCGCATTTATTTAAAGCTCGTGCAATATAACGAACCAAACCATAGACAATGAGGCTTGCGCATAGACATTTTTGTATTTACGTACTGCTACTGTCACGTGTGATTCAAGTCATTTGCGCGAGCTGTAGGTATTTTGTCACACCAACTATAAAATACTTATTTAGAGTAACTGGGGGTATTTATAACCTCTTAAAACTTGCCAGGGGCCGTACCGGCTAACTTGCTATCGTAACCGCTTTCATTTGACAGATGGATGTGATACATTGCTACTTTTCTATGGTAAGTTTTTATTTATGCCAAATAGAAGCAGCAATGTGTCACATCCATCTGTCAAATGAAAGCAATTCCGATAGCCATGTAAGTTAGTCGGTAAGGCCCCTGGTTATGCATTGCTAGGTATAGTTACAGTACAGTACGAGGCATATATCTTGAAATCGCGGTGAAGTAGGCGGGCGGCGGCGGGAGAGGGGCGCGCGCTATTAGTCGCTCGCAAGTCCACATGCGCAAACTTATCCTCACTCCGTCGAAGATATTGCCTCGTACTGTACATCTCTTTCTCGCTGTATAGCAAATAAAAGAGACGCACTGATAGCCATTCAGAAAACTGGCAAGTTTTAAGAGGTTGTAATACGGGAGCTGGTCTATAAACCCTATACCTTCTAGATAAGTACATTTCACATAAGAATATGCTCTTGTGAGCTTTGTTATATAAAATTGATATGAAAACAAAAAAATGTTAAGGTAATGATGCCGCCTACGACCCTGTGTTCACCATTTATATCAATCTGCGATCGATTTATTTTTTACGATCGGAGACCATGTTCAGGGTGGCATATCTTCCAGAAGCTTCCTACTTCGCAACCCAGACGACGATATTTGATAACACCAAGCTAATGGCTATCTTGCCAATGTGGTCTGGTACCAATATGCGATAGATCGAAAATGAGCCTCTGGGCCGGCGGTCTAAATGGTTCAAAATACTGTAAAGATTAACATGACCATAAATATCTTAACAATCTTTGACATCAATAATATGTGAACTTATAAACCAACAATATTATATTTTATTTTTCGTTCACTTTCACTGTAGCCCCATTCGTACAACCCAAAAAAATGAAGAATACGGCTATATGTGAACCAAAGATTTCCTTCGGTAGGATTGATCCTTGTGTTCCTAAAATGGGTTTACGAAGTGGAGCCACCTAGATTTTTCAAGCAGGCAGGCAGGGGGAGGGGGGAATTCTGCCTTAACGAAGTCCGAGATTAATAACTGCCTAAGTTTAGATACTAAGCCAAGTTTGGTATCATTTTCGGATAAATCAATGACGTCGAATTCATTTCTGGTATAAAAAAGCAATTGATTAAGAAGTTTCCTAAACATTACATAATAACCAACATTTTCAACTACATTTTTTTTTACTTTAAGTCACCGTAAATATTAAATTGATGTTCTTATTTGCAAACAAAAAATATGTTAACAAAGCTTATAGAATGAAGACTTGAAAAAATATAACTTACAAATTTCTTTAAAATCAAATCAAATCAAATCATAATTTTATTTGCCAGAACATAAGTTTGCAATTAACAGGTGGTATGTTGTATGTATGTATTAGTGGTAGTACAAATGTTCGCCTTATATACAAAAGCATGCAAAAATTATTAATTATTATTATTTATAAATCAATTTTGAAATGTCAATTTAGTTACAGATATTAAAATGTCAGTTAAGTTACAGATAATGTCATAGAGTGCGTATTATTAAATTATTCGATACTCAATAAACAAATGAACAGAATTATAAAAAGTGTCAGCAGGTTCATCGAGCCTCTTCGAATTCTCGCAAAGAATAAAAACATTTATCCATCAGCCATCTGCGCAGCTCCGATTTAAAACGATTAAATGGCATCTCTCTTATACCTTGGGGTATCTTGTTGAAGACTTTTACTGAACTAATGAGGCAGTTTTTTTTATTCATGTAGCCTCTGCATGGTTGTGTTTTTAATCTGGTAGGGTCTCTTTGGATATATTTACTATCTTCGCTAGTCTTTTTGAATAAGTGAGGGTGCTTTTTTACAAAAGTTCCAACCTCCAAAATATATGTTGATGTGACCGTTAGTACCTGCAGTTTTTTAAAAAGTGGTCTACAGGATTGCATTTGGCCAACCCTACAAATAGCACGTATACATTTTTTTTGCGCCAGAAAGGCTTTATTAACAAGAGTTGAGTTTCCCCATAGTAGGACTCCATATCTGAGAATGGAGCCTACATAGCCATGGTACGCAGTAAGGGCCGCGTTTTCGCTGACTGTGCTACTTAATTTTTTTAGGGCATACACAAATTTATTTATTTTACTACATGTCATGTCAATATGTTGTTTCCAATTACATTTTTTGTCAAGAGTTAAACCTAAGAATTTTGATGAGTCATTGTTGTCGATCTTATGTCCGTTGTATTGAATATTTAATCTTTTGTCAATAGTATTGTAGTTCGAAAATTGTATATAGTTTGTCTTGCTTAAATTAACGCAAAGTGAATTTTTCTCTAACCATTTAATTATGTTGCTTAATGCTAAGTTAATTCTAGTTTCGTAGTCCTCGTGTTTTCTGTCGTCTGGTATTATTAGGGTAATATCGTCAGCAAACAATATACATTTTTCGTTCGTCGCATTAGGCAAGTCATTCATGAAAAGGAGAAAAAGTAATGTTGATAAGACGCTACCTTGAGGCACGCCCGTTTTGTTTCTCAAAAACGATGATCTACATGGCATAAGGACATTTTCTCTATTAATCGCTGATACTTCTACACATTGGGTACGTCCGTGAATATAGCTCTTCAACCAATCCAGCGCTTTACCTCTTATACCGTATCTTTCACATTTGTCTATAAGTAGTTCATGGTTAACCATATCGAAAGCTTTACTAATGTCTAAAAAGACTACGGTGACAGGAATTTTTTTACCAACTAGTTCGGTTATAGCGCTGACTAGCGTAAAGGCTGCAAGAGTTGTTGATTTTCCCTTTTGGAAACCATTTTGCTCCTCTTTTATTATTTTAAATTTATTGACAAAATCAATCAGGCGCCAGTACATTATTTTTTCCAGTAACTTAGAAAAAATCTGTACAAGACTTATAGGTCTATAGTTATTCAATTCAAGTTTGTCATCTTTTTTGTGTAAGGGCTTAATAATCGATGTTTTTAATCGATCCGGAAATTCGCCTTGTTCCAAGGATTTATTAAAAAGATAAGTTAAAACAGATACAATTAAGTCCGCACAATTCTAAACTATGGCGGTGGAAACATTATCGTATCCAACGGAGTTTGTATTTTTAAGCGAATTAATACATTTAAGAATCTCATTGTCGGTACAAGGTGATAAAAATATGCTACTGTTTATCCGTTCAATCTTTATTAACAATAAGTAGCGAAAAAAAAATTCATTGTCACGTGCCGTCAATTTCTTTTACATCTATGGAAATATATTATTTTTATCATAACAATATGGCTATCAAATGAAAGGTACTAAATAGCCAATTCCAAATATATATACATTATAATACTTTTATGTAACCGTTTTGAAAGAAACTTAAAAAGTATAACGCAGAAGTAAAAAATATTAGTAAATTATTAGAAAAATAAAAATGCCAGTCAATATCGACAAAAAAAAGGCAAATATCAATAGCGCGCATGAACTACGATTTTTTCAGATATTGTTAGGTACCTTGAGAGTAGTTTTACCCAAGTTTTAACCCTTGGAAACTCTGTACTGCTGAAAAAACTTGGCACTTGTTTTAATATTTTCGAAAAAAACTACCTTAAGGAAGCGTTTTTCAGGTATCTCTTCTTTATCCTTACTAATATTATAACTACTGAGCCGATCATCATGAAATTTTGCATAAACGTTGTCAGGGGTACAGAGAAGGACATAGGGAACCTTTCATCCCGAAAAAAAGTAAAGTTCCCGAGGGATAGCAAAAAACCTTTCCACACCGATGAAGTCGCGGGCGGCCGCTAGTACTTTTATAAAGCTAACTAAATTTGCTACAATTTGAGCCTATCACAAACAAGTTTCGATAAGATTTTTAAAATTTTAATAATTAATAAAAAAATAACTTCCTTACAACGGTAACGAAGTTATTTTTTTTTTAATTAACCAAACAATAATATTTTCTTTTATTATTATTTTAAAAATAAAAGGATACTAGAGCTCCTACGAGGTATTTTTCTTTTTCAGATATTCCAATTTGTGTATTTAATGGAAATTTTTTTCTTTAATCAAGCGCGTATTTTATTTTTGCTTTTATTTTTTTTAAATAGTTTTACAATTGAATCGTACAAATTTGAATCCAAAAATGAATTCGACACCCTAAATTCATACGAATATGATATCAAACTGGCATAGCAGCTAAACTAATACATCTATCGAGATTGGGCTGAAAGGCAAAACTTCAAAAAATTTACTATAACAATCGAGGTGGCTCCACTTCTTATATCCATCCTAGGGTCCTAAGGACGAATCCTACCAAAGGAAATCTCTGGTTCACAAAACGCCGTATTTTTCACCCTACTGACGCCACTACTGCTTCTACCTAGTTGGATAGACTTTCATACACATTTAGAAGTCCCTGAAAATTCGAACACTAGACCTTTGGATAAGTGGACATAACCACATAATAGAAATTAGACATAACACCACTTCGATTAATACCTAAATTGTAAAATATTTACTTACTTGAACATGGTTATTTAATAATTTACCTTTTTGGCTGCCCTTCCTCAGTTTCTGCACTAAATTATAACGTATAGGGCTAATAATATCTAAGTAGATATGTTATATATGTACTTACAATTCCATACTCATCTTCGATTAAAACTATGTGTTGACACTTATTAAAAGCCAAACCAATCTACCTAATACTATGCTCTTCGTTAACTGGCTACGATAATTATTATAAATTGTCTCAGATTAAAATTCTTAAAATTATAAACATTCATTTGCTAGGTATGTTTATACAGCAAAGCTAGGCGAAAGATATGTCTTTCCTGACTGCAGGGGCGGATCCAGGATTCAAGTTTGGGGGGGCCCTCGGAGCCTCGGTTCTAGGGTTACCTTACATAGTTATCTATGTAAGGGAGGATGCCTTAGGATGCACAAAACGCCTGATTTTTCAGAAAAATTGCTTGTCTACAGGAAATAAAACGGCCGCGCAGCGCGATTTTTAGTCAGTTTTATCCACTAGTCTTGTACTCTTGCCTGTCTATAGTAAAAAAATGGCCGCGCAGCTCAATTTTTAGACAGTTTCATTCACTAATCTTATCTGTCGTTAGTAAAAAACGGCCGCGCAGCGCCATTTTTAGTTAGTTTCATCCGTTATACTTGTACTCTTGCCTGTCCGTAGTAAAAAAAAGCAGCCGCGCAGCGCGATTTTTAGTCTGTTTTATCCACTAATCTTGTCTGTATATCTATAGTAAAAGATACAACCGTGCAGCTCCACTTTTAGTCAGTATCATTCACCAATCTTGTCTGTCTTTAGTAAAAAACGGCCGCGCAGCACCATTTTTAGTCAGTTACAACTGTTATACTCGTACTCTTGCTTGTATATAGTAAAAAAAGCGGCCGCGCAGCGCGATTTTTCATCCACTAATCTTGTCTGTATTTAGTAAAAAAAACGGTCGTGCAGCGCCATTTTTAGTCAGTTTCATCCGTTAATTTTGTACTATTGGCTGTCTTTAGTAAAAAATACGGCCGCGCAGCGCGATTTTTAGTTAGTTTCATCAATTAATCTTGTCTGTTTACAGTAAAAAACGGAGCCCGCGCTGCGCCATTTTTATCCACTAATCTTGCAAGATATGTGGTTTCATCCGGGCAGACGGGTAGCTTGCGCAGCAAGGTTTGCGTGATTGGAGCATGTACGCAAGATTTCACAGCGAGACTCACTAAACAAAAATGCCTGTCTCTGCTTTGCTCCAGCCGCAAGCCTTGAAACCGTAAAATGCCTGTCAAATGCGCCAAATGTCTGTCAGATGGTAACCCTACTCAGGCCACGTTTTATCATTAAAAAAAATAAAGATAGAGGCACTGACACTACCTACATAAAACAATAAGAATTAATTTTTTTTAATGCAAGTTCAATGTTATCCGCAAAGGTAATCGGCTTCGTGGGGGGGGGGGCATGGCCCCCTTGCCCCCCCCCCCCCCCCCCTGGATCCGCCAATGCTTGACTGTATGCTAACTAATGCACATACGATATTTTTCTCCCGTGATCACAAAATAATATGTAAAATTATGTAAAAGACAATTTTTTTCACTGTTATCAGAATTGTATGAAATAGGCTTTTAATTGCATTATGAACGTACAAATCATTGAAGCTAAATCACTAACAGTAATCTGAAAACTTATCTTCTACTGGACGACAAGTTACTTTCATGAATGAAAATATTATTGTTTTCTTTTTTCACTCTTATAAACAAATCATGCTTTTTCATAACTAAGTATGTTTAAACAAAACTGACACAAGATGTTCAAGTTTATATATATATATTTTTTATTGTGGTTAGACAAGTTTAAAAAAATGTAGTTAATGTTTGAAATAACAATGTAGATTATCACCTAAACACCACCATATTACAATAAATAGTGATAACCGAGCAAAGCTCGGCGCCCAGATATTAGATAAACTTATACTAACGGCCTGGCCACAGGGGGTACCTACGCCGAGCCTATTTAGTAATTTGTGGCCGAGCCGTTAGTCGTCATCATCATCATCATCAGCCTATCATCGTCCACTGCTTAACATAGGCCTCTCCGAGTGCACGCCACTGAGCACGATCCGCGGCTATACTCATCCAGTTTATGCCAGCCACCTTGAGAAGATCGTCGTTCCACCTTGTCTGAGGGTGTCCTACACTACGTTTGCCCATACGCGGTCTCCACTGAAGAACTCGTCTGCCCCAGCGGCCATCGGTTCTACGGCTAATATGGCCGGCCCACTGCCACTTCAGCTTGCTAATCCGGTGGGCTATGTCGATGACTTTAGTTCTCTGTCGGATCACCTCGTTCCGGACTCGATCTCTCATATAAACCCCGAGCATAGTCCTTTCCATAGCTCGCTGCGCGACTTTAAATTTGTGAACCAGCCCTATAGTGAGTATCCACGTTTCGGCTCCGTATGTCATGACAGGCAGGACACACTGGTTGAAGACTTTCGTCTTGGAATAGGCGACTCAAAGACTCAACGAAGGTTCCCATATGCTGCCCAGCCCTGCTGTATCCTTCTGTTGGCCTCTCCCTCGAAGTGTTTCTACACAATTGCAATGTTTGCCCGAGGTATTTCGTAACAACTTCGAGAGGACTACCTTGTACTGCAATCGGTCCTGAAGTACATGTTCGTTGAACATAATCTTGGTTTTGCCCAAGTTCATCCGAAGACCGATGCGTAGAGAGGAATCAGCTAGGCTGTTCAGCATGCATTGTAGATCCTGCAACGTTTCGGCCACAATGACGATGTCGTCCGCAAATCGCAAGTGTAATATGTATTCGCCGTTAATGTTAATACCGCATCCTTTGCAGTCCAGCGTTTTAAACATATCCTCTAATGCATTTGTGAACAATTTGGGGGATATCACATCCCCTTGTCTCACACCTCGATGCAAGTGGATATGCTTAGTCTGCTGGTTCTGCAGTTGGACGGCCATGGTTGCGGCATTGTAGAGACATCTCAACACTTGAATGTATCGCCAATCGACTTGGCATCGTTGCAGGGATTCTAAAACTTCTCATAGTCCACAAATGCTAAGCACAAAAGCTGGTTATACTCTTCGGACTTCAGTATAATCTGCCGCATTGTGAAGATCAAGAACCTTATATTCATAAGGTTCTTGGTGAAGATATGGTCTATGGTGCCGTATCCTCCTCGAAACCCAGCCTGCTACGGAGGTTGAAATTCGTCGAGTCTTTGCGCAAGGCGGTTTGTGATGTCTCTTGAAAACAGCTTGTAGACGTGGCTTAGGAGCGAGATGGGTCGATAGTTCTTCAGTAAGGTCTTGTCTCCTTTTTTGAAGAACAAGACGACGACACTCCGACTCCACGCCTCTGGAGTTCTCCCGTCAAAGAGAACGGCGTCAAAGATGTTTCGGAGCTCCTTTAATACAGGTTTTCCGCCTGCTTAGAGGAGTTCAGATGTAACGCCGCGTCCTCACCAGGGGCTTTTCGTTTATAAGCTGCCAAAGAGCCATCTCAATTTCACACAGGCAGATTTCTGGCAAGTCTTCGGTAAAGTGGCGGGTCAATGTGGCTCGGGTATCCTAATTTTCGGGACAAACACTTTCGATCCCCGATTTCGCTCAATTGCTCGTTCAATCGAGCGTGTATAAATAAATAAATAAATAAATATTTGACAACATCACATACATTGTCATCTCCAATCCCAAAGTAAGTAGCTATAGCACTTGTGTTATGGAAATCAGAAACAACGGTGGTATGACACACACTCAGACCTGAGACAATATTGAAAAGTTAATTTTCTACATTGACCCAGCCGGGGATCGAACCCGGGACCTCAAGAGATGGTGACGCCTTGAAAACCGGCGTGTGAACCACTCGACCACGGAGGTCGTCATTGTATTGGAGCATCGGAGATCGTAGCGCACCAGTTTACCAATCTTCTTGTTGAGAGCCTGTTGTTCGAACGAAGTGACAGGTGGGTCTTCTCGTCGCCATAATCATTCATAAGCCTAAGGGTTTCTTCCGAAAACTTCTTCGTCCTGCCCTTACGCTGATTTTCGCAAAATTTCGTGCCCTCTTCCCTGAGTATTCCGACCACATTTTCGAGGGCCCGGTTGACGTCAACAGCATTTGTAGTTTCCACGACACGAGCCGTTAGTATTAGGTATTATATATTCTGTGCCCGAGCCGAGGTGGCGGAGGCGGAATTTCGCGCGAGTATTCACGAACATTCCGCGCGATAAACAGAAATGTATGTACACACAAAAATATAAACAAATGTAATCTGTATTAGATAAAAGTGTATCTCTTAAGGAACAAAAGCGGGCTTTTTCTCAAAAGTGTATCTACAAGGAATGTTTTAGAGGAAGAGCGGGCGGCCGACACACTGAAAGACGGACGGAATACGACCGCACCGCACCCATTTGGCCACGAGGAAACTGGGACCCAGCCGGTCTCGGATAGAATCCAAACAGGGACATTTTTCGCTAGGAATTAGCGGAAGCTCTACAGCTTCCAGGCATGTTGTCTACACAACATGCCTGTGTTTATGTATGCTTGTTTCAGGATCGCTAAAATAACAGGTTTCCTAATATTGTATCTACAACCCGGTCAACTCGGCACATGAAGCGAAAGCGACCGCTCTCCTTTTCTCCTTGCCTCACACCACCACCATCTTAAATTTTTGGAAAATGTTCATTATCGATAAAATTATCGCTAAAGGCTGGTTTACATTATCTTAGTCTTTAGTAGAGTGCTTTAGGAGAAACATGTAAACGTTTAGTGGAAACATGTAAACGGTCGTCTTATGACTAAAGAGAGTAACGTTCTAGTAGCCTTTCTACTCGCTTTCCAGTAGCACCCCCTCTGCGCGCCCGCTCACCCCCCGCGCGATATTTTACTCGCACTCGCACTGGAAGCATGTAAATCGACATTTTAGTAGCGTCTTTAGTAGAGTGCATTTGCCGATGAACGCGTGATGTGTAATTGAATTAAATAATAGGTATTAGGTATGGCGTAAATTACACTCTACTGGAAGCGTGTAAACGGTCACTGGAAAGGCACCAAAACTACTAAAGCACTCGCATTCGAATCTACTCGCACGCTACTAAGCACTCTACTAAATACTAAGATAATGTAAACCAGCCTTAACAAGTGTACTAACGCTACTGGCTTAACGACGGTGTGGCGTGAGGAAAGGAGAAAAGGAGAGCGGTCGCTTTCACCTCGGGTGCAGAGTTAACTTGACCGGAATATAGCTACGAGAAGGCTACGAGGGTCAACCCATTAGCCCTAACCATGACTCATATGTATCGCTATATCAGGGGCCGTACCGGCTAACGAATCGAGCTTCGAAAAGTCTGCCGGGTTTCGAATTAAAACAGATAAATCGAGCCCCAATTGGGCGAAAATGGCGAACCCCATTTCATGATGTCACACGAACATCGTTATCTTCCAAATTACGTCAACAAAAAGTACAAGACGAAATTCCTTACTTTGATTTTTCAGTTCTAAGTTGAAACCGATTCAGATTTTTCGATAATCGATTCGTTAGCCGGTACGGCCCCTGGCCCCTGATTAGGTAACTCTGCTGCTAACAAATCTCGATTGAAATTGATTGAAACCGCAGTTACATTGCTGCTTTAAGTAAGATAGTCGTCACATTGGTTCTTACTAAAGCAGCAATGTAAATGCAACAAAGTTATTATCGATTACTACGCTCCTGGGTCTACACCATCACAAATGACAAAAATGACATTAGTTTTTTTTCCAAAAACATATTAACCAATGCTATCCGGTTTTTAAACCATCGTAATCGTGTCGATTTGGCACAATATAGTCCCATGTTCACACATAGTAGCGGATAAGTAGTCGCGGCGAATAGGCGCTCGCATTCGCTGTGTGTGCCAGGCTTTTCACTGCGAATAGATTCAAGCGCCGCGAGTTGAATTCGCCGCGATAAGAATTGAGCATGTTCAATTTTACTCGCTGCAAATGTGTACTCGCCGCGAGAATTCGCTGTGACGGTGTATTCGCTGCGAATTGCCTATTCCGCTCAGCTCGTCATTCTAGTCTAGAGTATATCTCTGTGATACAGGTCGTTTCGTCCCCTGCGTCGCGAACTCGCTATTGTGTGACAGGCGGGTATCGAATTGTCGCTGCGAGTATTAATCGCAGCGAATAGACTCTGCGTTCGCCACGACTATTCGCTGTCCTATATTCTCATCGAGTCACTGTGACCGAGGCTTTAGAAAGATATAAACACGACAGAAGCGCTCATGGCGGAGCTTGATAGACTGATCTTACTCGATCACGTTTGTTAAGCAACGCTTAGTCCGGCCAGGTGTCGGATGGGTGAACGTTAAGTGGCATTACAACTGAGCGCTTCCGTGCTTCGGAGAGCACGTTAAACAGACGATCCCGGCTGTTGTCATCTGAGCCATTATAACCACACGGTTGGTATGGCCATGGGAGGTGGTGGGTTATGTTGTCATCTGATAACTACGTGCCGGACTACAGCTGGGCCCAGGCGCGGTCGCAGCCTGAAATTTTGGGGGGGGTCACTAATAATAATAATTGCTTTTCTGTAAATTTTTAGAAGCTTTTTCTATGTGACGTGTACGATTTTGGGGGGCTCATGTCCCCTGTGACCCCCCCCCCCCCCCCCTCGGGCCGCGCCTGGCTGGGCCACAAAAAAAAGTTGGAAATCAGACTTTTTGACTATGCCATGATGAAGACAATAGTTTGTCGGAAACTCTGGTTTTTGTGCGACAAATTCCGACAAATTAACGGCTGCACACACGAGTAATCAGGTTTTCGCTACGACCTTCCGTTTTCGAGATCTGTGTGGCTCAGCTGTAGAGACATCTCTACAGCTGCGCCACACGTATCTCCTAAACGCAAGCCCGACAAATTCTGGTTTTTGGCGACAAATTCCGACAAACTATCGAATTCATCATGGCATAGTCAAAAAGTCAGATTTCTAACTTTTTTTTGTGGCCCAGCTGTAGTCCGGCACGTATAACAGTCGTGAAGCCAAGTGAGAGGCGTACATGCGGCTTGATAAACTTGTGGCCACTATTCCTCATAGGATAATAAGAACACGACAGTCAAAATGTCTTTACAATTTTCAGACAGCACTTAATTTTGTAGTTCCTTTGGGACATACTTAGTAAGTAGGTGCTAATGAGAAAGACAAACTATTAACCCAATTTCTACTTTGAAATACTTACATTTACACTTTGCCGCCCTCAACTAAGAAATAAAACACTTGACTTGTTTAGTTTGTTTATCTCTAAAGGAAAGGTAATATAAGAAGATATATAAAAAAGAACACGCAAATTCGGTTATGTTGCTTTTTACTATCAATTTTGGATGTATGTGTACAAGTATGAATTCGAGGAAAATAAAGGAATATGTAATGTTTTATAATATATTCTACATCGCAGTACTCGTTATGAACAAACATTACTTATTATATTTTCGATATAGTACTTCTACTCAACCATATTTTTTGTTCGATCGCTCATCACTCGAGTAAAGATATTATGAGAGCTTATTTTCCTTACAATTCAAAAAACAAAAATATTCTCTATGGAAATCCAATTGATTTAAATAAAAAATATACTAGCTAAAAGAAACACTATCCGTTCTCTGCGAGATTAGCATTACTGCGTAACATCTAACTGTACAGATACGAAACCATAAAAACGTATCAAGAAAACATCTTCGGTATCCACATGATATTTATTACAACGTCTCGCTTACAGATGCATAGAAACGAACAATATTTTCACTGTGTATCGTCAAATCTGTGAAAAAGTCGCGATAAAAACCTAAAACTCACATACTGAAAGTCTAAAAATATATTATAATAGATTTCAAATGTCTATACATAGATGAGTGTTCACTACGCGCTTATAACGAGCGTCGAGCGCGCGTCCATTACGTTACAATATTTAAATACGACAAAACGAACCGGCGGCGGCTCCGTCCGTACACGGCAGTCGTCGCTAGTGACGAGGGACTAGACACACGACCGTACACCGCGCCCGTCTACGACGCGCCTCGCTACTGCATTATTCGTATCGAAAGTAAAGTTACATGTTATAATATACGTATCGATAGGTGGCTCAGACGAAGACTTTAGCGAGGCAGTCGGCGCCGGCGCTGGCGATGTAGGGCCGGAGGGGGTGGAAGGCGACGTCCAGGATGCTCTCGTCGAACTTCTTGCGGTGCGCGGTGATCTCCTGCACGCAGGTCTTAGTGTCCAGGTTCCAGAGGCGCACGGAGCAGTCGTGCGAGCCGGACAGCAGGAACAGCCCGTTGGGGTCGAGCGCTAGGGAGGTGACGGAGTCGAGGTGCGCCACCATGGCGTGCGCGCAGCGCCCCGACATCGCGTCCCAGAACCGGATGTGCCGGTCCTCGTGCGCCGTCACCAGCAGCGACCGCGTCGGGTGCGACCGCACGCGGTTCGCCGCGCTGTCGCACGGCACGCGCAGCACCGCCTGCAACAACACGACTACATTTTAACCACTGTTCTATATAGTGATGAGACTCGAATAAAAAAAATGTATTCGAATCGATTCGAATCACCCGTAAGTGGTTCGAATTTGACGATAATTCGAATCGACATAATGATTCCAATCAATGTGATGATTCAAATCAGGTAACCAATTCGAATCAGGTGATGATTCGAATGATTCAAATCAGTGTGATGATTCGATTCGAATCAATTGAAACAATAATAAAATATAGAATTTTAATAGGTAGGTAGTAAGTAAGTAATATAAATTATAGAGACATACAAGCAATGTACTCAATAATGGTGTACGGTCTACGTAACGACCTACATTTAATTTGTATATAGTCATCATTTTTACTGTTTTCAGTCAGTCCACATTCAACTCGCGACTCATCAATTAGCGTTACAATTTCATTACGCAATAAAAGTTATTTTTATACAAGTTATTCAAGTTTTATCATTCATCTCTTTTGGTGTGTGGTCATCCAACCCATACATCAAATTGGTCCTTCGAGCCGGAGCATTGGTCCTTCGAACCTCCGAAGGTGGGACCATAGTACGCGTGTTAATTCGTGTGCAAGTGCTAACCAAATTGGATTGAAACGGCATACGTGTCACGTCACGTAAGTCCAGCAGCCTTCGGTGAGTCAGTCATCTATTACCTATCAGTCTTCTGTCACTATCAACATGCAAGACCTTCTCATCAAGCAGAATCAGATCATGGGGGCGATGGATACGCTCCTTAAAAACTTTAAGAAAGACGGTGCCGATCGTAAGACTACAGCTTATGTCAAAATACGCCTGAGTAACCTCGAAGCGCACTGGCAAGAGTTTCAGGTAAACCATATTAAGTTATGTGAGTTTGACGATCGTAGCCATGAGTACTTTACAGGCAATTTGTATCAGCGCACGGCTGATTTTTACAATGAAGCAAGAACGTTCATTCTGAAATACTTATCGGGGGATGGTACGGAGGAAAAGACTGTCATTCGACCCGCTACTCCTTTAGCTGGCCGTTCACAGCAGCAATCTACACAGCAGCCTATGTCCCAAAGTCAAGGTACTAACAGTAAGTTGGACGAGATGCTGAGAAAACAAAAAAGCAATTTCAAAGCATTTGCCCGTACTCTTCAATCCGTTAATATAGATACTCTCTCGGAAAAGTGGGAACTCGATGATGCGCTCAAGTCACTGCAGAGTAGGTGGTCCATTATTGACGCTCTTCACTGGGAGATCGACAGCGAACAGTATGAAGAAAATGAACAGTATGAACAGACCTTTGCGCGTTATGAAGATAAGTATATTTCTATGAAACAGTCTATTAATAAGAAAATGTGGTCACAGTCTCATAGAGAAAAATCAACCCCGCAGATTGATATTCCTTCATTCAGTGGAAATTACCATCTGTGGGAATCGTTCAAGGATTTGTTTGTGGAATCCATTCACAACAATAACTCTTTATCAGCTGCTCAGAAGTTGCAGTTCTTAAAAGGTAAACTCAAGGGGGAGGCAGAGAAACTGATCCAGCATCTCAACATCAGCTCAGATAATTACCAGATAAGTTGGGATATATTGAACCATCGATATAATAACAAAAAACTTATTTTCAACTCTCACGTCAACATCTTAATGTCTCTTCCAATTATGCAACATCAATCGGCAGCATCCATTAAGAAAATCCATGACACCGCCAATGAGTGTCTCAACGCAATTAAGGCCCTTGGTGTAGACATCGGCACCTGGGACCCTTTGATGGTGTACATTTTATCAAACAAGTTAGACGCTGAATCGTACAATGATTACGTCATTTCATTAAAAAACCCAAGAGATCTTCCAACCTTACAAGATCTTTTGGATTTCCTAGAAAATACGTTTACGTCACTTGAAATGTCTAAACGCAAGCCGGAGACTGCAAAGCCATCTCAACAACCAGAAACATACAAAACTGGTCAAAAGAAGCAGTTTTTCTACAAATCATTCAGTAGCCATCAAAATACTTCGTTAAATAAAAGCAACCATAATTCAATCAAAACTGGGTCAAAGACTGGTCCCGGTCAATGCCCAGTATGCAAGCAAGAACACGGCATTTTTCATTGCAAAACTTTTTTCGATATGCAGCCGCAAACTAAACTGAGAACTATTGAGAAAATTATGCTATGCAAAAATTGCTTTAAAAAACATGACAATAAGGAATGTAATGGCAGCAAATGTCGCGTCTGTAAAGGCAATCACAATACTTTACTACATGATGCTTACGTAAATAATCAAAGTACAACCAACATGCCTACGAAAAGCGAACAGGGCGGTCAGCAAAATCAACATTCAAACAATATTAATGTTTCGCAAGGCGATGCGAGTGAAATTTTGCTTGCTACAGCTCTGGTAAAGGTTCAGAAAATGGATGGAAGTTATGTAACTTTGCGTGCTCTCATTGACCAGGGATCACAAGCGTCAATAATTACCGAAAATGCCGCTCAAATATTAGGTTTAAAACGAAAACGCTGTATAGGAATTATATTCGGAGTGGGAGCACGGGAAAATGCATGCAAAGGTTTTATCAACATCCAGTTATCTTGTATTCATAGTGTCTTTCATCTTAACACTGATGTCTACATAATGAACCAGATGGTAAATAAACTACCAAACAGATCCTTCCCAGAACCGTCGTGGTCTCACATTCAAAACATTCAACTTGCTGATCCAGATTTTTACAAAAGCCGTCCTATCGATATTTTATTAGGAGCCGATATTTATCCTTCAATCATAATGGCGGGAATAATAAAAGAAAATGACTCATTGCCAATCGCGCAACAAACGCGATTCGGTTGGATTTTGTGTGGCAATACAAACACTGAAAAATCTATACTTTGCAATGTTATCATAGCGAATGAAGAAGATTTATCACGTTTCTGGTCAATGGAAGATATTTTAGATGATGACGTCATGTCTGCGGAAGATCAATTCTGCATAAAACTGTACCAATCCACAACAGAACGCAGACCTGATGGTAAATATGTGGTAAGACTACCCTTGCATCCAGACATCGACGAGAAGCTGGGTCAATCAAAAGCCAAAGCCGTCGCTCAATTCTATCAATTAGAAAAGATATTCAAAAGACAAGTAAACATCGCAAAACAATATAAACAATTTATGGCAGAATATGAGTATCTAGGTCATATGCACTCGGTGAACGCAAATGTCAACGAACTACGTTACTATTTACCTCACCATTGTGTCCAACGCGCTGACTCGACAACAACTTCACTTCGAGTCGTTTTTAATGCGTCAGGAATCTCGGACTCTGGTCTCAGCTTAAACAATCTCATGTACCGTGGACCAAATTTACAACGAGATTTACTGTCGTTAATTCTGATGTGGAGACAATATCCATTCGCATTTATAGCAGATATCGAGAAGATGTTCCGACAAATCTATGTTCATTCACAAGATCAGCGGTATCAGCAAATAGTATGGCGAAACTCCACAGATGCACCATTACGAGAGTTCCAGCTGGCAACTACCAGTTATGGAACAAAATCAGCCCCATTCTTGGCAATGATGACGCTCAGACAGCTGGCTAGTGATGAAAGTTGTCGTTACCCCGAAGCAGCGACAGCACTCCAGGAACAATTCTATATGGACGACTATCTCGGTGGTAGCTTCAGTTTAGAGTCAGGTCTACAATTACAACAAGACTTAATAGATCTGTTGATGTCCGGAGGATTCAACCTTCGAAAATGGCTTTCAAACGAACCGAGGCTTAGCCAACATACTGGAAATGAAGATGGCACATTTGATTTTCGAGATGAACCAACGACAAAGGCATTAGGTTTAACTTGGGATTCGAAACAAGATCACTTTACTTTTCAGTCCAAATTAAGCAAAAATCTAGAAAAAAGACCAACCAAAAGAATTCTCTTGTCTGAGATATCCAAGATATTCGACCCCCTGGGTTGGCTGTCACCCGTAGTCATTCAACTCAAGTTATTATTCCAAGACATTTGGACCGCTGGCCTTCAGTGGGACGAACCGGTTCCAGACAAAATCTATAAATCTTGGATAAAACTGCGATCAGATATCGAACATATAAATAAGATAAAGATACCACGATGGATCGGCTGTGGAGAGGGTGACGTCATAGAATTACACGGTTTCTGTGACGCATCTATGAAAGCTTACGCAGCTGTGATTTACGCACGCATACAAAAACAAGGAACAACGTCAGTTATACTTTTAACAGCCAAAACCAAAGTTGTACCTCTGTCCAAAAGCACAAAAAAGATCTCATTACCACGACTAGAGATGTCTGGGGCGCTCCTACTGTCAAACTTAATGTCAAAAGTTACGAAAAGTCTAGACAATCACAAATTAGAACTTTTCGGATGGTGTGACTCAACTGCTGTTCTAGGGTGGCTGCAAGGGGAAACCAGTCGCTGGAAACCATTTGTCGCCAACCGGGTTATTAAAATAGTGCAAATCATTAGCGCTGATTCGTGGAACTACGTTCAAACTAAGGAGAATCCAGCTGATTGCGCAAGTCGCGGTCTCATGGTCGAACAGCTGCTGCAGCACAATCTTTGGTGGAATGGACCTAACTGGTTACTAACATACAAAAAACATTCAGAAACTAAAAAAGAAAAATTCAATACCGAATTAGAAACAAGAAAAATTAAACAAATTAATGTGGCACAAATTAACGATACGGAATCAAATATCATTCACCGGCTAATGCACGAACACAGCAATTTTGCGCGAGCGTACCGAATACTAGCATGGATACTACGTACGACGTCACGTGATAATAACAAATCACAATATTTATGCACAGATGAATTACGTAAAGCGCGTTTAATGATCGTAAAATATGTTCAACATCAAGAATTTTTCGAAGACATCAGACATATTCAAAAACATGGTACATGCAAGAGTAAAAGCAAATTACTTTCTTTAAACCCATTTCTCGATACAGACGGACTTCTACGAGTAAAAGGCCGATTATTAAATTCTAATCTTAATGAAGACATGAAGCATCCACTGATCATTCCATATCAAAGTCGCTTAACCGAATTAATTATCGACCAAGCACACAAGCAAACCTTTCACGGTGGAGCACGCCTTACTCAATCATTAATAAGGCAACAATTTTGGATTTTAAGTGGAAATCGAGCCGTCAAAAAACACATATTTAATTGTGTCATTTGTAGAAAGCAAAAACCTATCAAACAGCATCAAATGATGGGTGACCTGCCAAAAGCGAGAACAGCAATGTCTAGAAGTTTCTATTACACAGGGGTTGACTACAGTGGGTTCGTAGAAATCAAGGCCAACAAAGGGCGCGGAATCAAAACATGCAAAGGCTACATCGCAGTTTTCGTTTGTATGGTGACAAAAGCCATACATTTGGAACTCGTGTCCGATCTGTCCTCGTCTGCATTTTTGGCAGCACTAAAAAGAATGGCCGCGCGAAGAGGCACCCCTGGTCACATGTATAGTGACAATGGAACTAACTTTGTTGGGGCCCAAAAAGCACTTCAAAAGGAATTCATAAATTTGAAACAATCAGTCCTATCGGATGAATTTCTTACAGAAATCAGCGAAATGCAAATCAAGTGGCATTTTAATGCCCCGTCTTGGCCTAGTGCAGGTGGATTGTGGGAAGCTGCAGTCAAGAGCTTAAAGCACCACACGCGCCGGGTGATTGGGGATCAAAAGCTCACTTTTGAGGAATTTTCGACCTTATTATCTCAGCTAGAAAGTTGCTTAAATTCAAGACCTTTGTGTGCTATAACGGAAGATCCTAACGATATCGACTATTTGACCCCCGCACACTTCCTATCCAGTGGACCTGTCCTCACGATCATGGAAACAGAGCGGGACGAAAGAACAAGATGGCACTTATTACAAAAGACATTTAGTGATATTTGGAAGAGATGGAAAACCGAATATTTAACGCAATTATCTATCAGACAAAAATGGCAAAAACCTCGACCAAACATACAAGTTGATGACGTTGTTGTTATTCATGACGCAAACCTGCCAGCAGGGAAGTGGGCCCTAGGCCGGGTTATAGACACACATCCTGGGAAAGATGGCTTAATCCGCGTCGTAAGCGTGAAAACGAAGAGCGGTATAATAAAAAGACCTGTAGTAAAGTTATCCATTTTACCAGTAAATAAAAAATCCGATATAGAACCAAACCAGCCAAGAGTCGAAGAAACGCACAGTAAGCGCAAACGAGGTCAATCATTCAAAACCTCATGCCTAAACTTTGTGACTACTATCTTTATGTTGTTTATGTTACTAATGACATCATCAGTTCAAGGTGCTTATAACATATCGTCACTACCAACCAATAACACCATTTACTTTGACAAAATGACGGATATGAGGTTAATTCAAGACAATTGGAAGCTCATAGTGTATTATGACATGCAGCCGTATTGGGATGGCATCAGATTGTATGGCGATTACATCGAACATTTACAAACACAGTGCACTTTAATGTCAGTTAAGTCACACTGTGACGTCATACTACTACAACTACGTCATGAGTTCACAGAATTCGAGCAATACGACCGCTTGTTGCCGACGCAGCAAATCAAGCGCACGCGACGAGGTATCGTGAATGGAGTCGGATACCTCGCAAACAGCTTGTTTGGCATTCTAGACGAACGCTTTGCCGAGCAATATGAAAAAGACATTTCCAAAATAAAAAATGACCAAAAACACCTGTTGACACTCTGGAAGAAACAAACATCTATTATTGAGACAGAAAACAACATGCTTAAAAGAGTTGAAAATATTATGGAAAAGCAACACAAAATATTTAATCAGCACTTAAATAAATTGGAGAATGCAGCAAATAAATTCAAGACAGAAATTGTGGAGGTAGAAATCCATAATGAATTTTTATTTTCATGCATAATAGTCAACAATATATTAAACAACTTGAAAAATATTCAGAACACATTATTAAGCGCTATCAGTGACCTTCATAACTTCAACATACATGTTTTGACGCCAGAACAGCTTCGGAATGAATTGAGCATCATATCTGGGCAAATATCAAAAGAGTTATCGATTCCCATTGACAACATACAAACAGATTTGTCAAGAATTTATAAGATAATGAAAGTTAAGTCTCGCGTCACACAACAGTATTTGATTTTCGAGATACAAGTTCCATTAGTGAATCGAGACAGCTACGACATCTATAAATCATTCCCTGTTTTGTACCAAAAAGAAAACTTCATGGTCAATGTGCAACCCATATCTCCTTATTTGGCCATGAACATAAAGAAGGACACCTATCTTACAATTTCAGAATTTGAATTGCAAAGATGCATCGAATTGGATATAAAGTCCCATCTATGTGAAATACAAAAGCCGATTTATCAGCGAGTATCGGACGACAATTTTTGCATAATAGACCATCAAACGGGCAAATGCAAAACATTTATCAGTCAGTGTCAAGTCACCTGGACTGAATTAGTCACCGTCAACACATTTCTATTCACCTGTTGCGGTCAATGCTCCATTAGAATAATATGTGGGGATCAAATATCGCATGAGACAATTCAAGGTGTAAACATTGTCGCACTCGGAAGCGACTGTGTCATAAAGGGCGACTCATTTACTATAACGTCGCATCAGCAATACGGCCATGAAATAAACGTACAGCCAGATGTTTTATTAGTCACGATCGCACCAGTCAATAAAGTACTGAACATATCGCTCCCGGTCAGCAGCTCCATAAACGAGACACATGACTGGCGGCTAGATCAAATGAGCAAACAGATAGAGAGACTTAAATCGGACGCAGATCACTTCGACGACGAAACCAACATCAGTTTTCACGACGTGCATCATTACGTGGCTATCTACGGGATAGCCGCGTTGGTGGTGGCAGGCGCGGCGGGAGCGTGGTGGCGATATCGGCGCCACTGGAGCACCGAGCGCGCAGGCCGCGGGCCAGCCGCCGCCGCCGCCCCCGCCCCCGCCACGCCGCCGCCGCCGCCGCGCACCGCACCGCGACCACGCCACAGCGGACCAGCCGGCAGCGCTAGCGCAGCCCTGCCGGGTCCCCATAGTGTGAGTGTGAGTGCCATTCAATGTGATAAGTGTAGTGGTTACAGCGTATGTGAAAATAGACAATCTAGTTCAATGAGTGATTTAGTGCAGCGCAAAGATAAGGTTACCATACCAACCTTTGATAAAATCACTTTCACGAGTGATTCTTAGATAGATAGTCGCTACCTAAATTGTCGGGAATCACTTGTTTTATTCACCTCTTAATAATATTGTCGGGAATCACTTGTTATTCATCTCGTATTAATATTGTCGGGTATCATTTGTAAAACTCACTCCATTATCATCATTATCATCACTTACTTTGACCATTCACCTCATGCCCCATTTCTCGCCCGGGAATATGTACGGTCTACGTAACGACCTACATTTAATTTGTATATAGTCATCATTTTTACTGTTTTCAGTCAGTCCACATTCAACTCGCGACTCATCAATTAGCGTTACAATTTCATTACGCAATAAAAGTTATTTTTATACAAGTTATTCAAGTTTTATCATTCATCTCTTTTGGTGTGTGGTCATCCAACCCATACAAATGGTATATAAAACAAAAAAAACTTAATGTTAATAATAATTCTCATGCCATCAAAGATTTGAATAAAAAAAACTTATTTGAATTCCAACGGTGATTCGAATCAGGCAACCGATTCGAATCAGGTGATGATTCAAATCAGCCAACCAATTCGAATCAGCTTATTGATTCGAATCAAGCTTGGATTGACGTGATTCGAATCATTCGAATCAATTGTGATTCGAGTCCATTCTAAACCGAGAGGTACGTGTTCCACCTCTCTAAATTGATCAAAAACGAGTGCGCGAGATCTTTTGCTTTCGACTTTAGCCAATTTCAATGTTCACACTGCTGGGCCACACACAGGCCTTCCTTATGCATGGATAAGGAAAATGAGCCATAAACCTCCGCAATCACAGGAGCGAGCGCTCTTTAGTTTTGGTTTGACTAAATTACACCGTAACTAAAGAGTCGCAGCACTGTGACTTGCCGTAGCACGCACGTTTCCACTCATAATCCAACTCATTAAGTCGGCTGCTTCTCTAAGGAAACATAAGTTTAGTAGAGAAGCGCCGTACCATCGTGTTATTGTAAAACACCCACGGTCTCTAGATGGTAGACATACAAAAGTGTAGCACTGGGTTGCCGTAGCACTGGGTTGCTGTAGCCCCAGTCCTGTACGGTCTCCAGATGGTTAAGGATCAGAGTGCCGTCACAATATTCGATGGCGGCGGCGCGTATGGCAGAGTCTGCAAAGTCTGCAGCAGCGGGCGCACGCTCATCCCGCAGCAAGATGAGCGGGTAAAACGATGAGATGTGCTGTTACTTTCAAAAAATACACACTGGCCAACGTGTGGTAGCATTACACAAGGATACTCATACTCATAACGTTTATTGCATTCCATAGTATCATACATAGGTGGTATAAATTAAAGTTAGATTAGTATGGACCCCGTCGGGCAAGCAATCAGGTGTAAGAAGAGAGGAAGCGCTATTCTATTTAGAGGTCTTATAATAATAACATAAGAATTGGATAGGTAATGGAGACTTTAAGTTTATCAATTTTAATATGCTATTGAAAAAAATATATTGTTTTGTCGATTAAAATAGATTTAAATTGTTATCATCTAAATATTCGTTTATATTATAGTAGCATTCATTAATTAGAAGCTGTTTTAATTTTCTTATAAATATTACGTCATTATTTTCATTTATTAGTGTTTCGGGTAATTTATTATAAATTTGAATTGATGCGTGGAATGTGCTTGAAGAGGTAAGTTTTAATCTGCAAGTGGGTATTATCAATTTATTTTTGCATCGTCGCAATGAATACTTTGAAGGTATATCTTGTAGCCTTGTGTAAAATTCTCTATATCTCTAGGATTGCCGTAACACGCACCTTTCCAGTCATATTCAACTTATCAACTCTACTGCTTCTCTGAAGAAACTCAAGTGTAGCGTCGGTGGGAGCAGTGTGTCTCCGTACCTGTCCAGTCTCGAGGTCGTAGAGCAGCAGCGTGCCGTCGCAGTAGACGACGGCGGCGCGCGTGGCGAGCAACGAGTGAGACGCTGAGTCGTACGTGTCGTATAGCACTAGGAGACACCGTAGCACGCACCTGTCCAGTCTCGAGGTCGTAGAGCAGCAGCGTGCCGTCGCAGTAGACGACGGCGGCGCGCGTGGCGAGCAACGAGTGAGACGCTGAGTCGTACGTGTCGTATAGCACTAGGAGACGCCGTAGCACGCACCTGTCCAGTCTCGAGGTCGTAGAGCAGCAGCGTGCCGTCGCAGTAGACGACGGCGGCGCGCGTGGCGGAGTCGGCGAAGTCTGCGGCGGCGGGCGCGGCGGGCGCGCGGTCGTCGCGCAGCGTGGCCAGCAGCGGGCGCGGCGCGCGCGGCGCCCACAGCCGCGCCGTGCCGTCCGCCGACGCCGACAGCAGCCGCCCGTGCGCCGCCGCCAGCGACCACACCGCGTCCGTGTGCTCGCGCAGCACGGGACCCTGCCACACCAACGACACATTTTGCTTTATAACGGGCAGCGAACTAAAATCTATGGAACGAGCATTGCGCTCAAAAAATGCCACCACACGAAAAGTACAACTAAGTGGATGAAGCTAAAAATGCTGGCATTTAATTATGCAGCACAAAGCGTCTGAGTTCTCAATTCTGGTTGCTTATTGGGGTCCCCCCAGACCTACCGGTTTCTTTTCTTTGCTTTGCTGTTCTACTTTTGTTTACACCGCCGGCCAACCAGGGTCCTTTTCAATTCAATTCAATAACTTTTCGATAAAAAAACATATAAAAATATAGAATTGTTTTATCAAAAAGTGATTGAAAATAATCAACTAAATGTTGGCATTTATAAAAGTTGGCATCTGTAGAATTTGGCATTTGTGAAATTGCACATTTGTAGAATCTGGCGTTTTAAACTAAGTGCATTTGTAAAAGTTGGCATTTGTCGACTAAACCAAAATATAGTACTTACATTCTATTTCTTCAGGAAAATATATGTAATTAATTTCCATTTTCCTGTGTTTTATAATTAAAATATTTGATGCTAGCGGCCGCCCGCAACTTCGTCTGCGTGGACAGGACAGTTATTTCTCTATCCCCGGGAACAGTACCTTTTCTCGGGATGAAAGGTATCCTATGTCCTTCTCTGTATCTCTGACAACGCGTATGCAAAATTTCATGATGATCGGTTCAGTAGTTACGACGTGAAGGCGTAACAAGCAAACAAACGGACTTCCGCATTTATAAATTAGTAAGGATAAGGATGTTTTGTTTATCTGTACAAAACTCTACAAATATTACCTGCACCGCTGGATCATACGGGTCGTAAGGGTCAGCTGTAGGCGGCGGCAGGTTCCACACGCGTATGGTACTGTCCAAACCCCCAGAGAAGCACTCTTCAGAGCGAGGCGCGCCCATCGCCAGGCACAGTACAGGCGCGGTGTGCGCGCGGAACGTATACAGCGGTTCCACTTCCAAACTGGCTGACTTCTTGGCCGGGACTGTACGCTGGAGGTTCCACAACTTTAGGGTGTGGTCTTCGGAGGCGGTCACTAAAGCCGCTTCGGTTGGGTGGAAAGCTAACGCTCGGACCTGTTGAATTCATTTTGGTTTTACTTATTATCATCTGACAACCGATTTTCAGAAACAAAAACTGTGTCAAAAAACATAACTATTCTAACACCATTTAAAGACGATTTTGACGATAACATGAGCAGACTTGACCCCCTGTTCTAGTGCATAGATTTTTCACGCGCGATTCCACCCGATCGGCTCCGACCGTTGACACACGCGAAAGTAATGACGCGAAACCGCTACGTAGATGTGATCCTCATAATACCGTCGTCGATAGAAGACAACTCATAGCGGTACTATTGCGGAACTACCGCGGTGCCGCTGGTACGGTTTCACGGCGGAGGTCTGCTACAGGCGTTATAACCTATTTTTAGAGATAAATCTACTAGGTACTAGGCAATTTCCCATCATTTAACAAAAATATCTAAGAAACTTATCATCTTATGTAGGGCTATCTTTTACTGGGGAAAGATTATTGAAATAAAACATGCATCATATGAATTCATAAACCATTAAAAAAATTACAACTTTTGGCCAAAAGCTAACGGAATTAACTATGAGGAAGATTTAATAGTCTAGAATTGTTGAAATCATATTTTTTTCAACTATAGGCTGAACATATTATTATTCTATACCTCTACATTGATTAAGTCTGTGGTTTAAGAAGTTCACCATAACAAGTAATGTCAACCATAGCAGGATTATAACAATTAATTTCAAGGTTATAAATTAGTTTCATTGTATGCAAATGTTTAATTATTTATTCTCCAACTCCATACTTAAATATATTTATAAATAGGAGCGACCATCCTAGTTTTTCGAAAGCTTTTAGCAATTTTGAACCTAGTTTAATTACTGAGCCTTGAGAATGTACTATGGGCAACAGCGTCGCTTAATCAGTTTGCAACAAAATTCGTGTGCGCGCGTATCGCCCCTGCACGAACTAAACGTATGTGAAAGCGGGCGCGGCGTGCAAGCGATTTTGACCTTAGCAGTGGTTAAGCGACGCTGTTGCCCATGGTACAAGCACACTACCTACTTTATGTTTCGACCTCAAGTCTGATACTAGCAGAGAGACTCTTAGGCTCGTATTATAAAAGGTTATTTTTAGTTAATACAAAACCTCTCGTGTGGTTGATCAGACCATCAAACTGAACAACTTTCATTACGTGACCAACCTCGAACTCACGAAAAAAAAATCAGCTGTTCCATCCATACAAAAGTACAATCCTACTCCATCGAAATGTATACAGCTGATTTTTTTTCGCGATTTCAAGGTTGGTCCCATAATAAAAGTTGTTCAGTTTGATGGTTTGATTAACCCCACGAGAGGTTTTGTATTAACTAAAAATAACCTTGTAGAATCAAACTCAACTCCCTGCTTGAGTACAGTTAGAAAGTGATGGTGCTATTCATCGCATATAGCGCCATCCTTTTCTAAATGTACTCAAGCAGAGATTTGAGTTTGATTCTACTCTTAGACATTACAGACAGACTTTCATTTTAAACGTATTAAAAGGCTAAGTGCACTAAATTATACACGCCAGACTGATATTTTTCATTAATACCCCAAGTAAGAACAAAGAGAGCAGCTCGGTGGCGCTGTTAGCGCCTGGCCTCGCGATTTCGGAGGTTAAGCAACTTTCGAAAGGGTCGCATGGGATGGGTGACCAAAAATTTCTCGAGTTCCTCAGTGCTTCTGAAGGCACGTAAAGCCGTTGGTCCCGGTTGCATTTGCAGTCGTTAACACCCACCAATCCGCATTGGGCCTGCGTGGTGGGTTATGGCCCATCCTCCTTATTCATGCATAAGGAAGGCCCCAGCAGTGGGGACATTAAAAATGACTGATTTCGAAGGCAAAAGATCTCGCGCACTCGTTTTTGATCAATGAGGATCAGTAACAGGTTTAAATCCTATACTTTTATTGGTATAATATAAAAACATATTCCTAGCTACGAAACTTAGTAAAAGATTTTTTGAAATCCGTTTAAAAATGGTTGAGTTAATAGGGTTTGAAGGAAATGCCAAGATGTGCTTTATTACGTACGACATAAGGTTCGCGTACGTCGCGATGACGTCATAAGGACCCCCAAAAAACCAGTGTTTTAGCTCATATATCTTCTCAGGTTTAAGAGATATCGTAAAAATTTCTTCCCAGTTAATCATGTGGTGGCATAAGCATTCTGATAAGGCACTAAACAAAAATCGTTACTGATCCTCATTTACAGTGGTGGAACACTACCTCTTGGTTTAGAAGTAATAGTATTGCAAGTATTGCTATAGAACCGTTATTAAAAATTGTCGTGTTCAAGTTTAAGTCTGAATTAAGTATGAACCAGTATCTCACCCCGTCGAAGTGCGACCGCAGTGTGTACTTAGCGTTCCAAGTCTTCCGGAAGGACTCCTTGTTGGCGCTGGCGACGTCGTACGCCTCGGGCTCATTGCTGACGGTGAGCTGCGCGAGCTCGCCGAGCGCCAGCGGCTCCTCGTCCGAGTCGCCGCCCGTGCTCGCCGGGCCCGACCCGCTGGCACCGCCGCTACCGAACTTCACTGTAACCACATTACAACTCGGTTATTATCAGCCCCGGATCTACGTTTTCAAAAAGGGGGGGCAGACGGCCAAATTTGCGCCTTCTAGCAAACAATTTTCAACAATGAGACCCCCCCCCCCCCCCCTCCGCACCTTGGTAGGGTTACCATCTTCGTAAGGGAGGATGCACAAAAAGGCAGTATTTTTTTTCAGAAATATGTCTGTCTTTATAAAAAAAAATGGCCGTGCAACGCGATTTTTATCAGTACCTTCCACTAATGTTGTTATTTTGCCAATTTTTAGTCAGTTTTGTCAATAGGGGCCGTACCGGCTAACGCATCGAACTTCGTATTATACTATTTGCCGAAGTTGAAGATTTGGATTACAATCAAATCGATATAACAACGTACGCTGTAGGTATGTTAGGCGTTTTGGAATACTTAATATTTTTATCTATTTTCTAAATGTATACGTTGAAAACATCAAAACTGGTAGTAAAACTACTGTAGAGACTGGTAACTGGTAAATGAAGGACATGTTGAATGTATGTGGATGTTTGTAATTTAAATACTCGAAATCAATGGAAGCAAACGGCGAGCGGGTCAGCAAAGTAAGATGTATGATATGAGAACTACTTAGCTGAAGGGAAAAAAGATACTTTTGATTTAGTGGTCATTTTTATTTTGACTATGTTTCCATGCATATTTTGTGTTGCTACGGGCCTCTCTCATATATTCCGCGTCATTTTTTTATATTTACTTACGATTCCGAACAAGGCATGTCTTTTGCAATTCTGCTTTCATTTAATCTACAGAGCAACGATTTCTGACATTAGATCATTCAAGCGTCATATGGGCATCAGCATCATGCATTCGTCTAAAGCGGGACATTTTTACTCTTACTGGGGACAGCAGACAGTCTGAAAGCGGGACTGTCCCGCCTAAATCGGGACGTATGGTCACATTGGTCACGTTATTTATAGCAGAGTTCGCCACGTGATCAACCGCAATGGGGAATATGCATAAGTCACCGATATTGATAAATTTGAAGACTGCTGCGGACACGTATAAAACATGATGGAACAGAAAAATGAAAATGTTTTCTTTTAATTTTATCATACGATGAAATCAGGGGAAAATAACTATGTATTTTTTTTCATTTTCGGACAATTATAATGCACTTAACAATCAGATAGATAGAATATCGAATAAGAAATAATATTTTGTATGACACATATGTACTTAAAGGCAAAATTTAGGAATAATTGAAAATCAAATCAAATGTTTATTTGCAACTCTTGCAATTCTTGGTTAACTCCATAATAAACGCGCCTGAAACGTGAGGGGTGTCGTCACAAATCATGACCGTTTTGTATAGAGCGTTTTCGGCGGATGCTGCTGCGTGCTTACTTCAAGTAACTATATCACGAGAAAAAAAGCAAGAGAAAAGTTTTAATATTGCAGTTGATTTTCTCACGCATTATACTTTTGATTTTGATATAAAAAAAAATATGCATATTCCTTATTCGAGCACATACAAAAACCTACGGCCGTACGCACTTTGGATGCATTTTCGTAAGAATATGACTCGTACGAACATCCTAACCATCCTTGGATGGTACTTGTACTATGGGAGTGCGCACACTGGGTGCGAGCGCGGTCCAATAGTAAAAAAGTCGTACAAATAAAATTCGTATGAAAACACATCCATAGTGCGCACGGCCTAAGGTTAAGAAATCTCGACACTGAACTTAAAAGTAAGCCCCTGGAAGTTTGGTGTCGAGCGAGACTCGTATCGACAGCTGGAGGTAGGCCTTCAAAATGAATGAATGGGAGGTAAAGCATGTTGGAAGAGATAAGAAGAACAGAAGGATATAGGGATTTTACCAATTAATCTCAACATACGAGTATTTCCTAAAGACTCTCAGCATAATACTCCAAACTATTAACATCTATTACAAGAGTTAATTTAAGAGTAGTTTATTCGACTACTAATTCCCTCACAATCACAAATATAGAAACTCTCCATGTGTAGCTTAGGGTCTGTCCACATGACTACGTCACGACGTCGTCAACGTGGAACGGTGCGGTGTCGCGACACGGTGCGTTGACATGACGTGCAAATTTACGATGCCGCAACGTTACACGTTGTTGTGCCTTGTAAAATCCCGATATATTCTTTACTCACGTACTAGAGTAAAAGCAGTCTCTTTCTAAATATGGATATAGCAGTGTCGCTAAATATGGATATAGCAGTGTCGCTAAATATGGATATAGCAGTGTCGCTAAATATGGATATAGCAGTCTCGCTAAATATGGATAGTTTTGTTTTACGATCGATTTTGAGCTCGTACGCGTCGTTCCGCGGCGACGTTGCCGTACCGTGCATTAGCATGACCCGACCACCTCGCCACGACAAAGCACCGTTCCACGTTGACGACGTCGTGACGTGGTCATGTGGACAGGCCCTCATAGTTTCCACTAGATTAAGTTCTATTATTTGTGATGGGAAAAATAAACAAACTTGTTGTATATACAAATATTAAATATTCAGATATAAATAATAAAAACGTATTGCTATTTTCACCTTCTTATGACGAACTTACGTTATGAAATAGCCCATATTTTAATGCATGAGTACAAACGTTACACACGGATTCATTATACGCTCGCGCCGCTTCATAAACACGCTTTCATAACATTATACATTTTAATTGTAATGCTACCTTTTTATGTTTTATTTAACGTAATTTTTAATATAAGAAGACATGCCCATTTTAAGGTTTCGATATTAATCGAAACCTTTAAATGGGTTTTTATTGAAAAACCTTGCGTTTGATAAGAAACAGCCAAACAAACAGAAGTAGAGCTTTATCAAATAACAGATACCTAATTCATTACTTATACAGATATTTCAATACATAGACGTACTGAAAATTCACTGCCTATACCTACCTACCCAATATAAACTGTACCTTTTTGGATAACAAAAGGTTTTGTGTCACGTTGATAAAGTGTAAACATGTGTAAAATTACAAAAACCAGACAACTGTAAATAAACAAATCTTACCAACTGGGTACTCATCACCTTGACCTCCCCCATCAACCTCACTTTCTGTGAGGGTGTTGAGCTCATTCAGTACCTCTTCAGCTTCATGATCAACTTCTTCCCCTGTGAAGTAAACCAACCCATAAACAACAATCATTTAACAAAAATTTCTAAAAAACACTAAAAATACCTCATTTACCAGATGCATGGTGCGGCTGTTTAGCGTCAAGGTCATCAATCTCATCCATGTCCATTTCCTGGTTAGCCAAAAACTCAAAGTTGGCAAACACAGCTGCAGTTTCTTGTACCGAAAGCCCTTCTTCACTATACACACCTCCTGGAGGGACAGCTTTTCTTTGTTCTTTACCTGTTTGAATAACAAGTCACACACTAAGACCCTTACTTTCCATAACATCTACATATAAGTTTCATCAGACATAAATTTTAAACTATAATAGTAAGAGAATTTCTCATCAAGGATAACAATGAAGAATAGCAAGGTACGGGCACTTTGCAAAACTAAGCCACAGAAAACTGGTATTACAACAGCATAATAAAAATATAAAAACTAAAATAAACTGTATAATATAAACTGGAGAAGCTCACTTACCATAGTCATATTTTCGAACCATAGAGTTAATGGAATAGTCACATCGGTCACGCTGCTGTTTTTCACAGTTTGTATAGAGCTCCATTTGCTCTTCATTGTTAAGACCAAGTAAGTTCCGTACTCGGTTTGAACGTACATCAAGTATTGTATCAGTATATCCTATTTCCTGTTGATGAATTATATATTGTTAATAAATGTGGATACATTAATAAAATAATAAACTGTTAACCAAAGTTAGTAATTATAATTAACCTGCAGGTACTGTTTGATAAGCTGACGACCCTGCTTCCACTGGGCCCGCTCCGCTGGCTCTGTGTCCACTGCAGGCTTAGGTTCCATTGGAGGCTCAGGTTCTGACCGCATGTCACCCTGCTGCAGTTCCACGCCATATTTAAGTTTATGGAACTTGGCTCTTTCTTGCTTCAAAGCATATTCTAGCATTTTGATCCGCCTCACAAGGTCATTTTTAAGATTCTCCTGTCCCATTCTTTCGCCTTGGAGAAAGGCAATCTGTGCCTGTAAGAATTATTACCTTTTTTAAGAACAAAAATATGATTAAAAAGTTGTCAAATATTGTGTGAACCAATAATATTTAAAAAAAATATTCTTAAAAGCTAGTTCATTTTCATCACAATTAAACGGTCTTGTATAGTTTGTGGAAATTACTTATGGAAGAGATTGCTTAATAGCAATCTCTTCCAGGCAACCTTGAGTAGAAGATAAATAAGGGGAAATAGAGAACAATGGAGGAGTGGGTGTAATTAAGGAAAGATATTAGATATTAGATGAATAGAGATACAAAAATAGAAATAAATATAAATAATGAAAAGGACAAAGGTAGAAGAAAGAAAAAAATTTTCTAACTTGATCGCTAAAAGATCTCAAGGTATGAGCCTTCCGAATTCCCTCAGGGAGTGCGTTCCACAGACGTACTGCATGCACAAAGAAGGAATAGGATTGGAAATCAGTTAAATGACGAGGCATATCGAGAGACAGACTAGAGGAAGAGCGCATACTTCAATAACTAATAATAATATTTTCATTTAACTTACAGTTCTATCTCAAGAAGATGGTTCGGCTATGAATGTTGTTAGGTGTGTACATGCACATTGTTTTAGTGTGCATCTGCACACTCTCGTATTAAGCACATTAGAATAATGTGCATATTCAAAGCCAAACTGTCTTCGTGAGATAGAACAACTGTACACTCAATAAGTACAATGTTAAAAACAAAACAACAAATATTTTCACATTTTCTTTTTGAATGTTGAATGCAATTCAATCAATAACAATTAAATTTAAGAATATTTAGTCAGATTCAGGTTCTGGGCTTTTGTTGCTCTAAACTTCTACTAGTCTAAACTATAATGTAATTCACTAACTGTAACTCATGCATGCAATAAGAAAATTTAATTGGTGTCAGTATGACAACAATAATTGAATATAAATTTTGTTATTTAGGATAAACCTTTAACCAACTTTCAATTATTTTATTTATTCAAAACAATTGTATACTTACAGGAAAAAATACAAAACACAGGCTATTTTGCAAGTAAGGTAAGGTTTTAGTAGATTCAAATTTTAGACTAAAATTTAGTTTACAAATGGGATATAAACTTATGTACTATAGTGGAATGCAAAAGTAAAGAAAATCACCTTAAACTCAGCTCTGTCCACCTCCCATTGTGATCTCTCGAGCTCGAATCTCGCCCATTCGTGTTGAATAAAATGTAAGATGCCCGGTATTGAATACTGGACACTTTGGCTAGGTTCGTCATTTTGTTTATTATTTACACTGACTCCAATTTGAGATCCCACTTGCCCTCCGTTGTGATGAGATACGGAGCTATCATCCATGGCTGTTGGGATTTTCATGACATGGCCACCATTACCGAACTTGTCACACACCTATCATAAAGATCTACAAAGTTGAACTATGCAAAATGAAATACTAACACATTATTTCTACTATTTTTTAACTAACGTTCACGTAGGTGACACCATAAAAAATATTTTTTAACGACGAATACATGAATGACAAAAATTATTGCATGACGGAATAGAAAAGTCGAAACGACGTCCGTCCGCTACATTGCTTTTCTTTTTTTTTTCAATGTTGCCAGTTGCCTGCCATTACCCACACCACCACACACCATACCCAAACACAGATTAGTTTGTTTGAACGCCGACTGTACTTCCTTCTAATCTAAAGGCTCCATCCACGAGGCGATCGATAGCTGACGCATGCGCTAAAGGCGTAGACACATTTTTGAGTTGTGGTGAGTCGTGACTATAGATGTGAAGGCGGTTGTTATCTTAGTCAGCCAGCCGCTTACCAGCCGCTTTTTTCGCTGACTACGGTGATCACCCATAAACAGCGGCTGACTACGGTTGAAAATGATGATAAGTGATTATTTTTGTTTACCTACATACTACCTATTTATTTTATACGTTACTTCAGTTTTAATTTATTCAGGTAAGCGCTCTTTCCTATTTCTTAGTTGCGTCGATGTTATTTTGAAATACTTAACTTTGAAATTAAATGTTTCATCTTACTCGGGCTGATCACATAAATCCAAAAACACGAAACACAAAACGGACGTTGTAGGTAGTGTAGGTACGCATGTAAAACTTTGCGAAACGCCAAGCTTTGCGAGCTTATCTTCTTATTACGATTATTATACAATAATAATAATAAAAGTGACGAAGCGGAGTTTCATACCAACAGATTAAATACTAATTATGTACCATATAAATAAGTAGGTAGGTGGTAGGTAGGTACATTAGTTTATTATCTGTCTTATTGAAGAACATTGCAAAATACCTAATTCATAATATTTAACATTTTATGTTTTAAACCATGACAGAGTAGGTAATTAATTTAGTAAAAATACCTATTTGTATATAACGGCTCGTTTATTTTAACAATTTCGACTCAGGAACTATAAAAATTGTAGGACCTTTTGGTATTGAGTCAGATAAGCAGCCAGTTGTCAGCCGTTGTCTACGTATAGACAGCTCAACCCCTCATGTCCACTGAAGCAAATTTTACAGGAGAAACATTTTTTAATTTCTGGATATATTATGTTGAATTGGATATCGTTTAGAATCAAATTATAAAAGTATACGCATAGGTAATTAAAAAATATATCAGACACAAAAATACGAATAGACTATAGTATAAAAAATAACAATAAACTTCAAGGACATGAGGGGTTAGTCAAATACAAGTAATTAATAGAAGAAAAACCTAACTTTATAATATATTTTATTGAAATAAAGTATTATTTTCCATTTCAAAATGTGCCTCAACATCATCATTGCCAGTACATGGAGGCTCCTTAAATAATTCTTGATAAAAATCTTAAATTTCCTGATTTTGTGGTTACCAACCACAAAATCAGGAAATTTTTTTCAGGAGGTTCAAATTTATTTAAATCGTATTTTTTTATAATTAATTGTAATTTAATCACTCCTGTGGGTTAATGTTGTCGAAAAAGTAGCAATAGTGCTGGGTGAGACTCAGTGATAAGCTAAATGTAGGTATGTTTTGAAAGGCATTAAAAATTCTATCAAGTCTCACCTTACACAACCAGCAGCCCCCCTAGCATGAACACTGAAACGCAATATGATATAGGCAATAGGCATATAGCAATTTAACTGTCAAAAGACAATGGAATTTGACAGTTGAGTGTCAATAAAATGCTATATTCACGCGATATATATCGTGTTTCGGTGGTCATGCTAGGGTGGCAGGAACTCTTTAGAATAGTGAAATAGCATTATTTTTTTATGTTACAATTTCGTATTTATTTACGAGGAACTCCCCTTTCTTGAATTAAAAAAGAAACAAGTTTTGAAGTATAGATTAGGCCACCATGATGTTTCATATTTATTACAGTAACCCCTCATGCCCCTGGACTTGAGGGCTTATTCAAATAAAGTCAAATTATGACACTCGACATTTTAATGGAAGGAGATGGATTTAAAGAATTTCCTTTAATACCATGATGTGTCTTGGGTCAAAGGTTGCAATAAGCAAAAAAAACGAAATCACCCAAAAAGTGCACTTGAGGGGTTAGTCAAATAACCGATTCACGTTATTACCGGCTGCTTTCGATAACTACCCGATAACAACCGCTGTTTTACAACTATAGTCGTGACGGTGAGTTGATAAGAAAAAAAAATTTTCAGGTCAATGGTTGTATTTTATTGTGTTGTGACCTTAGAGCATTTAACCAAGTAAGGAGACGCCACTGTCAGGCGTACCCCTCTGTCAAACGAGAATGACCGCCGCTCATACTCGTTATATAAAACTAGTTGACCCGAGTTCCCCGCCATTCAGCTGATCATCGTACACGCGAAACCACCGGAGCTAAAAATGCCGATTTGCAGTGTTATTTCATGTAAAAAAATATCGGAAACATTTAGTGTGCAAAAGGATAACGTTATTTTCCATCTGCTGGTATTATTTTGTCCAATTTTTTTTAAATAATGCACTAAAAATGAAAATAATTCAAAAATATTGTCAATCAAACAGTGTTGCCACTAAATTATACAAAATCCCTTTTAGCCTAATTTTTTAAGTTGAATGTATGACACTTAAAACATCACGTTCTTAACCTGTTAATACCTACCATTCATTAGGTACTGTAGTGTAGACGCTTGATGAATTTATTAGGTATAGATTACTTTTTGCAAATTTATTTATGGTTATTTTTTTCTTTATCTTTATTTATTATAATCTCTTACTCAATACTTAAAAAATAGCAGGACTATTAAACTTATGTTTAAAATAGGTATTGTAGCACATGAGTAAATAAACGGAACAGAGTACAAGCTCTCAAAACTTATACCCATTCTTCAAGGGTTGACATCTGGTTGCAGGTTGAAAAGTAGGGAAAATAGAACACACGTCCGAATGTCACAGCCACTTTATTCCGAAAATATTAAGACTACACAGTTGAAACTTGGTAGGTAGATGTATTCTGTTAACCGCTTAACGAATTTAACACAAAAATAAAAAAATAAAAGATTAAGGGGGGACTATTACTTATGGGGGATTATTACTATTCTTCTCGCTCTTTTATATTGGTATCGAGTGAGTAGTGTGTGTACACAAATTCACATTTAAAAATTGTGTATAATTTTTTACGCGTTTTATTTATAGTTAGTATTAAACCATTGTCAAATCACAACTTAAAACGGGAGTTATTTCGACGAGCTCCGTTGTAAAAATCTGTCATATGAGACCGGTCGCTAGGTGGTTTCTAATTAGATAATCAGCCTGCCGGCTGACAATCCATGTCTCCGTGCAAATATTCTCTTCTTCATTGTGACATTTGTGACCCGCGGGCTCCGTGATCTGTCGCGGGCTCCACTCTCCGTGCTTCTTTTCATCGTGACTTGCCGCGGGCTCCATTCTCTGTGCTTCTCCCCATCGTGAGTATCGTGACCGGCTGTGGGCTTCCACTACACTACGTGTGTGTTTTGAGGATTATCATAAATAATTTGAATTTTATTAAATTATATTTCTGTCTTTCACTTCTTAGATACAATTCTCCTTAGGCAGATTCTACTACACTTTTCTTTCGTTTACCTCCTTAACGTTATATAATACTTTATTATCATAAAATATTTACGGATGTCAGTACTTTTTCCCAAAATATGCCATTTTAATTTAAAAGCGGTGGCCACACTGCAGCAAAAGTAATGTTGTGACAGCACAGAAACAAATATCGATATCGACTTTATCAGTAGGTATGTTATTCTGGCTATAAAATATTGGAAAAAAATTCTAACGTTTTTTCTGCCGAAAGAGGAATTTCGTTTTTTCAGAAAAAAAACCATTCTATTATTTATTTTGATGGAAGCGGAATGTGACAAAAGTGGCCTAAATTATTTCAGATTTCCAAAAGATGCAATGATACGAGATGCCTCGATCCAAGCTTGTGCAAAACATGTTTCCTAAACGTACTCGCACAATTTGCTCACAGCATTTTGAAGCTTCCTACTGTTTAATAATACAAGCTAATAACACTAAACTCAAAACTCAAAATAATTTATTCAGTCTAGGCTGTTACAAGCACTTGTGATACAGAATACATAATAGTACAAGTCTTGTGAATGTCATAAAAGCTATGCTATCGGTTCGCAAACCCTAAGCGGTAATTGTGAGACTAAATAACTTTCAACTAGTTGAGAAATTACTGATTATGTGACTATAGAAAGTAAAATGATTGCAATAAAAAAAGAGAAATCAAAACGAGGTATTAGTTAATAATTTTAATTTTTGAGTAAGAAGTACAATACATATTGATAATATTAAACAGAAAAAATATACGACGTCCTTAGTACAAGCAGAAAGAAGCAGACTCATTCCCACTGGCAGCACCCGTTCACGAGCATGACGCATGAACCACTTTCTTTAAAATAAGTATAACAAATAAAGATTTTAAATATAGTTATTCCGTTTTAAGTTCTACTTAAACATGAGCGGTATCCGCTGGCACCGTGGGTATTTTGTATGGCATTTTCGCAGCTGTTGTCGCGTACGTGATACGTACCGCGTGTTCAGCGAAACTTTTAGGTTGCGTTCAAACGATAACACACGACCCGACCTTAACCCGAACTCAACTCAAACTCGCCTCAACCGCAGCCCACCTTGAAATACATCGCTTGCAATTTTGAGTCACTGTGTAATGTTCAGGTGAGTTTAAGGTGAGTTCGGGTTGAGTTTGGGTTGAGCGCGGGGCGTGTGAAATAGCATTGACAAAATATAACGGAGCTTATTAATGTGTCATAAAACTAAAAATTGAAAGCGCTTTATTTCAAGGAGTGGGCTCCGGTTGAGTTCGAGTTGAGTTTGAGTTGAGTTCTGGTTGAGGTCGGGTCGTGTGTTATCGTCTGAACAAAGCCTTATTGCCCCCGCGGACGCACCCTCGCGAACGCACCTCGCGTCGTGCGCCACCACACCGCCGCCACCGCTACCGCCTCTGATAGCGGTAAAATTCCGCTATAGTTAAAACAGCACGTTATCCGCATATTAACGCGCTGTTTTAACTGTACCCATTGGGATATCGTTACCGCCACCGGTAGAGGATACCGCTGAGATTTGAATCGGCCTTCACTAATCTAAGAAATTATGTATTTGATTTGATAGATACGAAAACCAACCAGTATTTGAAAACTCTTGCTTAGTTAAATTGACCGGGTAGAATTTCTTGCAGTATCATCAATTTTACTGACTTATCCTAATAAGTCACCCTGTAGATTTTGACGACAGCCAAAGGTTGCCTTAGCATCATCGAAGGGCCTAAATTGAAAAAAAAACTACAAACCCATATTTGAATTTTTGTCATCATAATTCAATCATTATGACATAAATTAAAAATATGAGCCGAAAAAGGTATTGAGAGTAAAATATCGATAGTGTCAAGCACTAGCAACGTTTACATGAAAATGACGTCATCGCGTGTACTGACAGGTTGGTTTCTGCGTGTGTATGTATTTGTGTGCGTAAAGTTTAAGCTCGTGTTTGATAATTTTGTCGTGTGCGTGCGTAGCAACGTGATCGAAAATGCATTAGTGTTTAACACTATTTGTGTGTGCGTTACCTCGTCCCCCGCGGAAAGTGGCAGACTTTTTTGTAAAGAAATTAGTTCCCGTGACGCCTCCTTACTTGGTTAAATGCTCTAAGGTTGTGACAATACCATGAAAGTGATCACAACACAGAGAGAAATATGTCTAGCCCTTGCTCTAGCCTTTTTAAGTCGGGTCCATAGCGCGTGTTTTGACCTACACTACACATTCAACAAAAACATCTCAACATTCAACAAATTCGTCTACACAAAACATTGTTTCTCTACACATTTTTGTGCAGAGAAACAATGTTTTTGCTTTTCATGTCCGATGGAAAACACGTACACAAAACATTTTTGCGCGGGTCGAGAGGCAGGGTAATGTCATTAATAATCTGTCATTTTGACAGGCTTTTCAAAGTGACATTTAAAAAATAAAAATATTATTTGCCTCACTTTATGGCGTAGATGGAAAGAGAAATGTCAAAATTGGCTTTTAAAAATAAACAGCCTATATATGCACATGAGTAAAAAAAGTGCTATATGTACCAAAGAGGCAAGTAAACGCTCGCTGGCTGGCATATGCCTAAAGAGAAACATTTTCTGTCTTATTCAGAAATGTTTAACAAAACTGGGGTGCAAGACTGTTCTAACAAAACCTGGGCCCTTTAATAACGTGACAATTTGTAAATTGTCGCGACAATTTGGTTTACATTGCGGTGTAGCTATGAGTAGTTTATACTATTTTCAAATCGATTGACGCAATGGATATAAAAATGTCATGACAGGTGACAAAATGTCACGTTTATTATATAGGGCCCTGGTTTAATGCTCGTAAACCAATCACAATGCACCTTTTAATCCTTAAACGGTGGGACTAAACGTTAAACTGTCACTCTGAATACGATTTGCGCTAAAATGGCGTTAGTCCGCAGTCTAACGCCTTGTTAATTTTGGCCCTAGTTTAACGAACGCACTCTGAATAAGACAGTTTAGGTTTACATCTGCCTGCCTGCCTGCCTGAGACCTCTTCGAAGCTTAGTAAAAAAATCACATTGACACATACATTTTTATCAACGCCATCTATCGAGTCTACAATTTTTTGTCATTGTGAAAAGCCATCATTCTTGGAAATTTGATTTGGAGCAGCGAAAAAAGTATCTTATACCAAATCGATCTTCTCTTTTTAATTCTTGATAAATGATAAAATTTTGTAAATGTAAATAGGATCTAACTTGAAAGCGACGCTTTTTTCTTCTTCTTAGCAAATCTAATGGACCTCCTAAACGATCAAGCATTTTCTGTTAAGCACGTACACGTAACCTACCATTTGGGGGCGTGGCCTACTTTTGATTGGTCAAGGTGATCTGTCTATTCTGTGGTGCTTGTCAAGCATCGCTCCTAGACGATCAAAATGTGATTGACAAGTAAAAATATTTACGTGCTTGACGGAAAATGCTTGACCGTTTAGGGGGTCCAATATGACGTTCCACGGGGCCCGGCCATATGGTACTTTTTCCTGTGAAACGTCGTCAGTGGTAAAAATATCGCGCGTTGAAAAAATCTCTCGTGTGTACGATCCCTAAAGAGCCGTTTACACGAGTCAAGCTGTTAAGTAGTAACTAAATGGGCAACTTAATTTTAAGTTAAAATTTAATAAAAAGTCGTTCACACGATTTAAATAGTAAGTACATAGTAAGTAGCCAGTGTGCCCATTTTTTGCGATTACAAAAGGCCATAATATCCGAATGCTGAGCTAGAAATAAGGTCGAAAATCACTTGCACCCGTTTTTTTAACTTCATTAGTTAAAAAAACGATGGAGATTGACAGCTGTCATCTGTCAAACTTAAAACAGCAATAATATCAAAAACCGGCCAAGTGCGTGTCGGGCCACGCGCAGTAGGGTTCCGTAGGTACATTATTCCATACCATATTTTAATACCGCTATCATTTTTCGTCTGAAAAAATAACTTTGTTTTTCACAGTGTTTGTATGAATGACAAAGTTATATTTGCGGTTTTGGAAAATGTACTATATCTCAAAAACTAATTACTGTATCTCGTTCAAAACAATTTTCGTTGAAAGTGTTTATTAAGATCTATAGTTTATATTTTTTTTAAATTTTTCACACTCTTACTTTAAAAGTTAAAGGGGGGGGGACACACATTTTACCACTTTGGCGGCATATATTTTTCAAACGGTTGACTTTAAAAAAAAATAGTCTTAGGAACCTCAACGTCATTTTTAAAGACCTATCTATAAACACCCCACAAGTATTAGTTTGATGAAAAAAAATATTTTCAGTTTCAGTTCCATGTATGGGGAGCCCCCCCTTAATCTTTTATTTTTTTTATTTTTGTATAAAAATCGTAAAGCGGTTCACAGAATACACCTGCCTACTAAGTTTCAACTATGTAGTCCTAATACTTTTGGAATAAAGTGGCTGTGACATACGGACGGACAGACAGACAGACAGACAGACAGACAGACAGACAGACAGACAGACATAACGAATCTATAAGGGTTCCGTTTTTTGCCATTTTGGCTACGGAACCCCAATACTCATCCTAGATTGATGGTGTCTTTGAAGAAATCAAAGGTCTTAGCAAGATCTTCATTTTAGGAAACAGCTGTCAAAAAGTTTGTCATCTAAAATAAAGATATCACCAAGACCTTTCATTTCTTCAAAAACACCATCAATCTAGAATGAGGACTTTTCGAGATATTGCTGTTTTAGTTTGACAAATGACAGCTGTCAAACTTACAACAGCAATGTCTCGAAAAGTACTCATCCTAAATTCATGGTGTCTTTAAAGAAATGAAAGGTCGTAATTAGAGCTTCATTTTAGATGACGAACTTAAATTCGGCAGCAGCCATCTAAAATGAAGATCTAACCAAGACCTTTCATTTCTTCAGAGACACCATCAGTCTTCCTAGACTTTTTGAGATATTGCTATTTTATATTTGACAGATGACAGCTGTCAAACTTACAAAACAGCGAAAAGTCTCGAATTAAGTCGATTCCCGATTTAATCCCGACTACGGTCCATATTTCCCCAAATCGGGAGAAATGCCGAAAATCGTCAGCAAGTGGCAAGTACAGCGCGTGGCCACGCCCATAAGGGGGGCATGCGGTGCGGGCGGCGCGGTTACTTGTCCAAAAAATAGACTAGAATTTATTAACTTAATAACTTGCCCACTTAATGGCCAACTTACTACTTACTACTTAATTGGCTGTTTACACGCGAAAATTTAGTTGGTCGACAACTTAATTTTAACTAAATTACTTAATAGCTTGACTCGTGTAAACGGCTCATTAGGCATGCAATAGTTTGCTAATGAATACCTATATCTGAGTCAAGGCATGCATCAAAGTTCCTCCAATGACACATGGCATGGCATGCCTCAGCGAACCAAAGCGCACTAGCCGTTTCCGAAACAAAAAAAATAGTTCAAAAAATCTTGATAGATGGCGTTTTATAAAAGCCGAGTTGTCGTAATGTTGCAGATGCACCCCCTTATCTAAACGATCAAACAAAACTGCTTGTCAATCATTTACATTGCATCGCCTTATCAATCACATTTTGATCGTTTAGGAGCGATGCTTGACAAGCACCACAGAATATATAGATTACCGTGTCCTATTAAATAGGCCACGCCCCTAAATGGTAGTGGTGGTGGTAATGCAATGTAAATGATTGACAAGAAATGCTTGATCGTCTTGCAAGGGATTACTTACAAGTTGCATTGTCTATCGCCGTGTTTTAACTCCCCTGCCTTGTTTATCACTCTCCAAGGCGGTGGGGCACCTTAAGCCGCGATTACATATCCCAATCTAGCATCCTATTTAGAAAAAACAATTTTAGAGTTGCCACCCGTATAATAAGTTCAATTTTAACAGTGAATTTGTACAAATAACGGAAAGGTCAACATTTTATTTTCGATTCTCATCTCCAATCTTAAACAATGTTTACCTTTCCGTTATACTAAAAATTCACTTTTAAAATCGAAGTTATTGTTCAATATTTTATTATCAAGTACGGGTGGCAACCCGAAATTGGCTCCTAACTAGGGTGCTAGATTGGGATAATGTAATCGTGGCTTTAGGCACCTACCGACCTACAGCATACGACCAAAAAGTGTGAAGGGAGTTATGGACCCCTAAACGGTCAAGCAATTCCCGTCAAGCACGTTAATATTTTTGCATGTCAATCACATTTTGATCGTCTAGGAGCGATGCTTGACAAGCACCACAGAATAGATAGATCACCGTGACCAATCATAGGTAGGCCACGCCCCCAAATGGTAGGTTACGTGTATGTGCTTGACGGAAAATGCTTGACCGTTTAGGGGGTCCATTAACTTTACGGCTCGGCTTTCATGTGTAGTCCCTAGAAGATCATTAGCGTATAGTTGGCAGCCTCACCATGGAATTAGAAGGTTTTGACTAGGTCAAAAAATTGTTAGTAAATAGTTATAAATAGTGAACTATAGCATATAAATAGTGATACTATGGTTCAAAAGATATTTGAGTATCTTGGTGAGGCTGCTATCTTGACGTCAAGCTAGCAGACACCTTAAGAAATACAGTTCGTATCAATGTGATTTATATGCCAAAAAATTGTTAGGAAATAGTGAATCGTATACGCAAAATTTCAATAATATTGCTTCAGTACAAGCCGAGATATTACGATCTCAAAGTGGGCTGCTAACTTGACGTTTCTGGCAATGGCGATTCCAGAGAAACGGGTACAAGTTATAAACAAATAAATATATCAAAAAATTGTTAGTGAAATTGTGATTCTTACGATTTAAATAAAAAAAGAATTCTTCATTGCTATTTTCTAAAAATCGAATGTTAACTTCTACATAGTAATCTGAATATAGGCTGTCGATCAATATTGAACTTTGCTCCACAGTAATAAGGTTTAAACTTGATTGCAATCATGAGGTGAGTACTATCAAGCAAAAAAGTGAAATTTAAATTTTTTGACGGTGTCAATAGTCATAAATAGCCAATAGTCCTCGGTTCAAGGCTATTGATTTGGTATTAGTAAACAAATATTTTTCTACCCACTTTTTTATTTTTTAGAGTATTGACACAATCAAAAAATTTTTGAATTAATCTCATCAAAAAAAATTTGGTCGTTTAATACTCTACTCTCAGTTCATTTATTTAGTTTAGGAAAAACTACAAATATTTTACTGCCAATTAGGTACCTAACGTTAAAACTATAACTTAAAGGGAGGAGTCTAATGAAAATACCCTAACCTGTAATTTTTTGAAAATGAATATTTTGTATTTTTTTTAGTAACTGAAACTTTAACGGGGTGTGTCCCCACTTAGGTTTGCGAACCTCCGCGCTCCGCGCTCCGCGAACCTCGGAGCGCGCTCCATATTTGGGATCCGAATTGATCCGATGCGAATACGCGAACACGGAGCGCGGAGCGCCAGTGTGACCAGATTCAGTATTTTAATACTTTTTCAGTATATTTTATTGACTTTACCGAACATCAGTATTTTTGTAGGTTTAGCGGAAGTAAGTATTTTCGGTATATTTTGGTTATAAAGTTATGGTAACTACGGTGTTAAGTCCCCGCAAACATTGATGTTCAAGGAATTTCCCGGATTAAGTCTATATTTCATTCAGAAGCAAAGATCAGTAGAGTCTGTTTTGAAAAAGAACAAACTTGGGATTTATGCTTGATTACCGTTTTTGAAATGTTGATGGTACTGTTACGTTTTAGTGCGACTGTATTAACAAGATAAATATTAATTCAAGATAGTCGCACTATAATTACGTATAAGGCGACGGCTACACACACAGTATTTACTGTGGTCCAACTGTGTGGTAAATACTGATAATTCCAATCCCAACGATGGAATGAAAACGCACGCCTACAGGCTCAGTATTTACCACTTGGTAATGTTGCCAGATCGTGCCTATTATTACAATTTTAGTAATAAATCTAAACTAATAATAAATAAATAAATCTAAAAGATAGCAGCCAAATTTTATGTTTGGGGGCCGATTTCGATGAAACTCGGTTTTGGGTACTATTTCGACAACAAAACAGCAACGCAAAGTTAAAAATATAAAAAATCTAAGATGGCGGCCAAATTTTTGTTTGTGGGCCGATTTAGATGAAACTCCGTTTTAGGTACTATTTTGACAACAAAACAGCAACGCAATGTTAAAAATATAAAAAATCCAAGATGGCGACCAACTTTTTTGTTTGTGGGCCGATTTAGATGAAACTCTGTTTTGGGTACTATTTCGACAACAAAACAGCAAAGTAATGTTAAAAATATTAAAAAATCCAAGATGGCGGCCAACTTTTTTGTTTGTGGGCCGATTTAGATGAAACTCTGTTTTGGGTACTATTTCGACAACAAAACAGCAAAGTAATGTTAAAAATATTAAAAAATCCAAGATGGCGGCCAACTTTTTTGTTTGTGGGCCAATTTAAATGAAACTCGGTTTTGAGTACTATTTTGACAACAAAACAGCAACGCAATTTTAAAAATAAAAAAATCCCAAGATGCTACCAACTTTTTTGTTTGTGGGCCGATTCAGATAAAACTCGGTTTTGGGTACTATTTCGACAACAAAACAGCAACGCAATGTTAAAAATATAAAAAATCCAAGATGGCGGCCATCTTTTTTGTTTATGGGCCGATTTAGATAAAACTCGGTTTTGGGCACTATTTTGACAAAAAAACAGCAACACAATGTTTAAAATATAAAAAACCCAAGATGGCGGCCAACTTTTTTGTTTGTGGGCCGATTTAGATGAAACTCGGTTTTCGGTACTATTTTGACAACAAAACAGCAACGCAATGTTAGAAATAGTACGGAGTTTCATCTAAATCCGCCAGATGGCGCTTTGTAGTAAACATAGTCTCTACGTTAAATATTGCCGAATAATTTTAAATCACAATTCTAACATTTGGAATCAAGTTAAATCAATAATTTGTCTAGTGATTCACCAGTGATATCGTTTGTAGAACTATACCTATGGTTTAAAAGTATGTATTTGTGCTCAAAAAATATTCAGTGCCTTTTTTAATCAGTGGATTATTAAAAACTGCTGAATATAGTCTGAGCATTATCCTCAGAAAAGTGATAAAACTGCGCTTTAATTTGCGTAATAAATCTCATCTCCAGTGTTAAAACTAAATATTATCATCAGTGATATTATCAGTGTTGAGGTAGTACAATAATTATTATTTTCGTCTTGACCTCATACTCAAACCAACTCATACATCAAGTTTCAAACCCTACTTAACTGATCAATACTTTGAACGCTTGAAGTCGCTTTGGCGCATACGTTAGCACACTGAGTGCTGCATACTGAATTCAGCTGTGAGTGGCCCGAAGATCGATCCTCGCTTATAAGGACTTTTTCTCCCAAATTTTTTTTAGAGACATTTTATTTATTTTTAAAGATATTTTTTTTTTAATTTGTATTGAAGATATTTTTGGACATTACTTTTCAATTAATTTTGATTTACTAAAACATCTTCATTCACCAAAGCCGTAGTAAGGTATAAGATTATTGAAATTGTATAAGAATAAAAAATGTCGACTAAAGGATCATCTGAGTGCGCGGGATGTCCTAATATCATGGATGGAGCAATATTCATGCAATGTAAACGTTGCAAAGACAATTATCATTTGCAGTGCACTGCATATTTACATGCAGATTAGAATGCGATGACAGCTGATACTAAAAACGCCTGAATTTGTGATTTCTGCCACATTCGCGAGCCCAAAAAGGGTAATAACACGATTACACCAACGAGAGCTAAATTACCCACTGCCTCCAATGATAGCTTCGTTACCCAGCGCTTGAAGTCAAGTTTTCCTGCGCCAACGAGTTGTTCCTGCCCTTCGGCCAATGATTTAAGGGACATTATTAGAGAGGAGATTTACAATGCTTTCGAGGATGTTATTAATCCAAAAATTGTTGCCTTGCAAAATATGATAGTTGGCTTTGAATCATCTCTCTCGGCATTCAGCCAGGATCTGGATAGCATAAAAACGCAACACGCCGCCCAGTTGGCCACTTTGAATGATGTCTGCAAGGAAAATGAGTCGCTACGTTCAGCTAATCAAAACCTTTCTTCTAGACTGGCACAGCTTGAGTTACAGACACGTTCAACAAATATTGAAATACAATGCGTCCCAGAAAACAAGCAGAAAAATTTGGTTAATACAGTTCTGCAGCTTTCTAAGGTTATAAAGTGTCCTATCAATCAACGAAGGCAACATTCATTTTAGCGCTAGACTTGCTAATATGGACAATAAAAGTCCCCGCCCACGCTCAAACTTTACTTAAGATATTAATGCCTATTATGAGTAACTGTTGATTTTAAATAGTTTTTGCCTAAAAAAAGGTGCCTTACTAAGATTTAAAAAATTAGGACTCGTTAATCTTTAAGTCACTAAATAATTGTACCGGAGACAAACCTAGAGGTACTTTTAAAGTCTGAATAATTGTGGAATACTCTGAAAAAACCTTCATTGATTGTAATTCAACAGATTTTGTAATTTACTTGTTCCACTTTATATAAAAAGGCAAAATTAATAACAGTGTTTCATTGTTGGACACGGGGTGTTTCTTCCACCTAGGTGTACACATTGAAACAATTCCCATTTTCTTTTAAAAGTCTTGTTATTGGTTATGTATCTATTTATTAATAAAACTATAAATGCCATACTATACCTAATTGAGTAGACTCCGTTCCTGTAAAAAATGGAATTCATATCAAAAAAACGAGAGAAATATGAGACTCAGAACTTTTGGTGTTTCATTGTACCACACTACACCCTACCCAAAACCGAGTTTCATCTAAAGCCATCTTGGATTTTTCCTATTTTTAACATTGCGTTGCTGTTTTGTTGTCGAAATAGTACCCATAACCGAGTTTTATCTAAATCGGCTCATAAACAAAAAGTTGGCCGCCATCTTGGATTTTTTTATATTTTTAAAATTGCGTTGCTGTTTTGTTGTCGAAATAGTACCCAAAACCGAGTTTTATCTAAATTGGCCCACAAACAAAAAAGTTGGCCGCCATCTTGGATTTTTATATTTTTAATATTGCGTTGCTGTTTTGTTGTCGAAATAGTACCCAAAACAGAGTTTCTTCTAAATCGGCCCACAAACAAAAAAGTTGGCCGCCATTTTGGAATTTTCCTATTTTTAACATTGCGTTGCTGTTTTGTTGTCGAAATAGTACCTATAACCGAGTTTTATCTAAATCGGCCCATAAACAAAAAGTTGGCCACCATCTTGGATTTTTTTTATATTTTTTACATTGCGTTGCTGTTTTGTTGTCGAAATAGTTCCCAAAAGCGAGTTTCGTCTAAATCGGCCACCAAACAAAAAAGTTGGCCGCCATCTTGGATTTTTTTATATTTTTAACATTGCGTTGTTGTTTTGTTGTCGAAATAGTACCCAAAACCGAGTTTTATCTAAATCGGCCCACAAACAAAAAAGTTGGCCGCCATCTTGGATTTTTCATATTTTTAACATTGCATTGCTGTTTTGTTGTCGAAATAGTACCCAAAACCGAGTTTCATCTAAATCGGACCACAAACAAAAAAGTTGGCCGCCATCTTGGGTTTTTTATATTTTAACATTGCGTTGCTGTTTTGTTGTCAAAATAGTACCCAAAACCGAGTTTCATCTTAATCGGCCCACAAACAAAAAAGTTGGCCGCCATCTTAGATTTTTTTATATTTTTAGCATTGCGTTGCTGTTTTGTTGTCGAAAATAGTACCCAAAACCGAGTTTTATCTAAATCGGCCCACAAACAAAAAAGTTGGCCGCCATCTTGGATTTTTTATATTTTTAACATTGCGTTGCTGTTTTGTTGTCGAAATAGTACCCAAAACCGAGTTTCTTCTAAATCGGCCCACAAACAAAAAAGTTGGCCGCCATCTTGGGTTTTTTATATTTTAACATTGCGTTGCTGTTTTGTTGTCAAAATAGTACCCAAAACCGAGTTTCATCTTAATCGGCCCACAAACAAAAAAGTTGGCCGCCATCTTAGATTTTTTTATATTTTTAGCATTGCGTTGCTGTTTTGTTGTCGAAAATAGTACCCAAAACCGAGTTTTATCTAAATCGGCCCACAAACAAAAAAGTTGGCCGCCATCTTGGATTTTTTATATTTTTAACATTGCGTTGCTGTTTTGTTGTCGAAATAGTACCCAAAACCGAGTTTCTTCTAAATCGGCCCACAAACAAAAAAGTTGGCCGCCATCTTGGATAGTTCATATTTTCAACATTGCGTTTCTGTTTTGTTGTCGAAATAGTACCCAAAACCGAATTTCTTCTAAATCAGCCCACAAACAAAAAAGTTGGCCGCCATCTTGGATTTTTCATATTTTTAACATTGCGTTGCTGTTTTGTTGTTAAAATAGTATCCAAAATCGAGTTTTATCTAAACTGGCCCACAAACAAAAAGTTGGCCGCCATCTTGGATTTTTATATTTTTAATATTGCGTTGCTGTTTTGTTGTCGAAATAGTTACCAAAACTGAGTTTCATCGAAATCGGTCCGCAAACAAAAAAGTAGGCCGCCATCTTGAATTTTTTACATTTTTAACATTGAGTTGCTGTTTTCTTGTCAAAATACTACCAAAAACTGAGTTTCATCGAAATCGGCCCGCAAACAAAAAAAATTACCGCCATCTTGAATTTTTATTTTTTTTAACATTGCGTTGCTGTTTTCTTGCCAAAATACTAGGTACCAAAAACCGAGTTTCATCGAAATCGGTCCGCAAACAAAAAAGTTGGCTGCCATCTTGAATTTTTTACATTTTTAACATTGCTTTGCTGTTTTCTTGCCAAAATACTACGAAAAACCGAGTTTCATCGAAATAAAGATAAAAGATAAAGATAAAGAAACATTGGCCTAAAAAAAAAATTATCAGTGAAATCAGGCCGCAAACAAAAAAATTGGCCGCCATCTTGAATTTTTATTTTTTTTAGGGTTCCGTACCCAAAGGGTAAATACGGGACCCTATTCTGTCCGTCTTTCAGTCTGTCTGTCTGTCTGTCACCAGGCTGTATCTCATGAACCGTGATAGCTAGAAAGTTGAAATTTTCACAGATGATGTATTTCTGTTGCCGCTTTAACAACAAATACTAAAAACAGAATAAAATAAACATTTAAAGGGGGCTCCTATACAAAAAACGTAATTTTTTTGCTGTTTTTTTGCTCGATATTTATAACAGCAACAGGTAGACAGTTGAAATTTTCACAGATGATGTATTTTTGTTGCCGCTATAACAACAAATACTAAAAACAGAATAAAATTAACCCTTCGTGCTTGAGTCCGACTCGCACTTGGCCGGTTTTTAACATTGCGTTGCTGTTTTCTTGCCAAAATACTACCAAAAACCGAGTTTCATCGAAATCGGCCCGCAAACAAAAAAGTTGGCCGCCATCTTGAATTTTTTACATTTTAACATTGCGTTGCTGTTTTCTTGTCAAAATACTACCGAAAACCGAGTTTCATCGAAATCGGTCCGCAAACAAAAAAGTTGGCCGCCATCTTGAATTTTTTTTACGTTTTAACATTGCGTTGCTGTTTTCTTGTCAAAATACTACCAAAAACCGAGTTTCATTGAAATCGGTCCGCAAACAAAAAAGTTGGCCGCCATCTTGAATTTTTATTTTTTTTAACATTGCGTTGCTGTTTTCTTGTCAAAATACTACCAAAAACCGAGTTTCATCGAAATCGGCCCGCAAACAAATAGTTGGCCGCCATCTTGAATTTTTTTTACATTTTAACAATGCGTTGCTGTTTTCTTGTCAAAATACTACCAAAAACCGAGTTTCATCGAAATTGGTCCGCAAACAAAAAAGTTGGCCGCCATCTTGAATTTTTTTACATTTTAACATTGCGTTGCTGTTTTCTTGTCAAAATACTACCAAAAACCGAGTTTCATTGAAATCGGTCCGCAAACAAAAAAGTTGGCCGCCATCTTGAATTTTTATTTTTTTTAACATTGCGTTGCTGTTTTCTTGTCAAAATACTACAAAAAACCGAGTTTCATCGAAATCGGCCCGCAAACAAATAGTTGGCCGCCATCTTGAATTTTTTTTACATTTTAACAATGCGTTGCTGTTTTCTTGTCAAAATACTACCAAAAACCGAGTTTCATCGAAATTAGTCCGCAAACAAAAAAGTTGGCCGCCATCTTGAATTTTTATTTTTTTTAACATTGCGTTGCTGTTTTCTTGCCAAAGTACTACCAAAAACCGAGTTTCATCGAAATCGGTCCGCAAACAAAAAAGTTGGCCGCCATCTTGAATTTTTTACATTTTTAACATTGCGTTGCTGTTTTCTTGTCAAAATACTACCAAAAACCGAGTTTCATCGAAATCGGCCCGCAAACAAAAAAGTTGGCCGCCATCTTGAATTTTTTAATATTTTCACATTGCGTTACCTTGCGTTGTTATTTTTGTGTCAAAATGGTACCAAAAACCGAGTTTCATCGATATCGGCCCATAAACAAAAAAGTTGTCAGCCGCCATCTTGGAACTTATTTTTTCATTATTATTTCCTAATTGAGTACTAATTTAAGATTTATTTTATACTTATTTAGCCCTAAATTAGTAATGATTTACAATTAAAATTATGATTATCATACATCCTTTCCATATCCTTTCCATAATTCCTATAATTCCTCGCACTTATGATGCAAGAAGAAGAAAAAAAGAGAAAATACTAAGAAAAACTTTTTCTTTTCCTTATTTTAAGAGCATTAAAAGAAGGAAAAGAGACAAATTTGAAAAAAATATTCTTACCTTCTAGAAAAAAATGACAATAAATAATTCAAAGAATAAAACAAGAATTTTGAAGTGTCTATCTTATTTTTCCTATATATTTTTAAAATTCGAAAAGGCAAATTACATCGTGCCAACCCTTACACTTTTAGTCGTTGCGTCAACTGTCTAGACGAACGGCGGCTTTTGCGCCAACACAAAGGGCGATGATGATTAGAGTAGTATTACACAATCAAATTTTTTTTGATGAGATTTAATAAAAAATAAATTAAAAAAGTAAGTAGAAAAATATTTGTTTACTTATACCAAATCAATAGCCTTGCACCGAGGATATGACTATTGACACAGTCAAAAGATATAAATTTCACTTTTTTGCTTGATAGTACTCACCTCATGATTGCAATCAAGTTTAAACCTTATTACTGTGGAGCAAAGTTCAATATTGATCGACAGCCTATATTCAGAGTACTATGTAGAAGTTAACATTCGATTTTTAGAAAATAGCAATGAAGAATTCTTTTTTTATTTATATCGTAAGAATCACAATTTCACTAACAATTTTTTGATATATTTATTTGTTTATAACTTGTACCCGTTTCTCTGGAATCGCCATTGCCAGAAACGTCAAGTTAGCAGCCCACTTTGAGATCGTAATATCTCGGCTTGTACTGAAGCAATATTATTGAAATTTTGCGTATACGATTCACTATTTCCTAACAATTTTTTGGCATATAAATCACATTGATACGAACTGTATTTCTTAAGGTGTCTTTGCTTGATAGTACTCACCTCATGATTGCAATCAAGTTTAAACCTTATTACTGTGGAGCAAAGTTCAATATTGATCGACAGCCTATATTCAGATTACTATGTAGAAGTTAACATTCGATTTTTAGAAAATAGCAATGAAGAATTCTTTTTTTATTTAAATCGTAAGAATCACAATTTCACTAACAATTTTTTGATATATTTATTTGTTTATAACTTGTACCCGTTTCTCTGGAATCGCCATTGCCAGAAACGTCAAGTTAGCAGCCCACTTTGAGATCGTAATATCTCGGCTTGTACTGAAGCAATATTATTGAAATTTTGCGTATACGATTCACTATTTCCTAACAATTTTTTGGCATATAAATCACATTGATACGAACTGTATTTCTTAAGGTGTCTGCTAGCTTGACGTCAAGATAGCAGCCTCACCAAGATACTCAAATATCTTTTGAACCATAGTATCACTATTTATATGCTATAGTTCACTATTTATAACTATTTACTAACAATTTTTTGACCTAGTCAAAACCTTCTAATTCCATGGTGAGGCTGCCAACTATACGCTAATAGAAGATCAAGCATTTCTTGTCAATCATTTACATTGCATTTACCATTTGGGGCGTGGCCTACTTTTGATTGACCAAGGTAATCTATATATTCTGTGGTGCTTGTCAAGCATCACTCCTAGACGAACAAAAACAAAAAGTGATTGACAAGCTATTATGATTGACAAACAGTTTTGATCGTTTATGGGGTCCTATAAACCGCCATCTAAAGGTCCGGCAGGCTGATTATCTAATAACTAATAAGCTTCTTGACTATAAACCGCCTAGCGATCGGACTCATTTGACAGATGAATGTGATACATTGCTACTTTTTTTTGGGGTAAATTAAATTGTTTTAAAAAACAAAAAACCGACTTCAAAACCCCCACTCTACCTCTAAAAAGCAATAAATAATATTGAAATCACTCAAATCACTAGATATGCATTATCATTGTATTAAAACACGTCTATTGAAGTCGGGTGGGGCTGGAGGACAACTTTTTTTTATTCTAACAGCCCCACCCGACTTCAATAGACGCGTTTTATTACAATGATAATGTGTATCTAGTGATTTCAATATTTTCAATATTATTTATTGCTTTTTAGAGGTAGAGTGGGGTTTTGAAGTCGGTTTTTTGTTTTTTAAAACATTTTTTTTTATTTTTTCCTTTTTAGTGTAAGTATTTTCTGTATTAGATATATTATTTAGGAAAAATCTGTTTGTCCAAACGTGAGATAATCGCGGACAACCATGCATACGTGTCAAACTGAGAAGAGATCCTCCTTTTTTTGAAGTCGGTTAAAATACCAAAACCTTGTCCTAAGTGTAACAAATACTTTTCTGAAAACTGCATCAAAATTGGTTCAGCTGAACGCGAGATAATCGCGGACAAACATACATACATAGGAGTCAAACTCAGAACCTTCTTTTTTGAAGTCGGTTAAAACACTGAAATCTTCTAAGTATAACAAATACTTTTCTGAAAACTGTATCAAAATCGGTTCAGCCAAACGCGAGATAATCGCGGACAAACATACCTACATTATACGAGTCAAACTCAGAACCTTCTTTTTTTCGAAGTCGGTAAAAATACTAAAACCTCCTAAGTGTAACAAATACTTTTCTGAAAACCGCATCAAAATCTGATTACTCGTGTGTGCAGCCGTTAATTTGTCGGAATTTGTCACCAAGAACCAGATTTTGTCGGTCTTGCGTTTAGGAGATATGTGAGGATACGCTGTGGAGACTTTTCTACTTGGATCTTGAGAAAGGAAGGTCGTAGCGAAAATCTGATAACTCGAGTGTGTAGCCGTTAGTTTGTCGGAATATGTCACCAAGAATCAGAGTTTGTCGATCTTGCGTTTAGGAGATATGTACGTCACGCATGGTAAATACTGACTGAATTTTTTTTTGTGGCGCATCTGTAGTCCGGCACGTTAAATACTGTGATCCATCAGTATTTAATCAGGGGCCCATTTCATAAAAGAATGTAAAACTAATTATTTACCATACTTAGTAGGTAGTTTATCGGGGTAGAATTAGGTTTCTTATGAAGTAAGAAATTTATAATATTACCCCAATAACAATTAAATTGTTTTTAGCATTCGAATGCATTCGCAAACTCTGACTGTGGCTTATTTATCATTTTTCTTTAGACAAAAACAAAGGAATTCTGCTTCTTGAGCCAAGCGACAACAAAAAAGCTATAAATAGGTAAGTTCCTAGGTCTAATCTAAGTTAATTCAAATATAAACAAACTAATAAGGATTACCCCTTTCACGTCCCCCTCTGTAAATAAAACAAGACAGTATTCCATAAAATGTCACTTTAATGATGATCACTAAAACAAACGAGTCTAATGCAGCACATACTGTAAGCCTTACAAAATCAATAAACGGGAATGATAGTTACATTTCGAATGAAAATTTGTGTAAGTTGTTCAATAATTGCAATGGGCTGGATAGCCTAAATCGACTTCTTGGACTCTTTGGATGGCGAACGTGATCTCGAACGTGACATGGATCGGCCCTTGGAGCGGGAGCGGGAGCGAGAGCGGGAGCGGCTACGGGAACGCGACCCGGACCTCGGCGAGCGGGAGCGACGGCGGGACCTCGATCGGCTGTAAACATACATCACACAGTATTAATATTAACAATACACAAATTCAGCGTTAAGGGTAAACATTTGCACGTGACTCGCTATTGTAGGCACATAATGTGGTTTCCCAGGAGTTTAGCTTTTACACAATATACCTATAGCAAGATTTTAGCGTGTTCCGACAACTAACGGCAATTATTTAGTGTTAGCGACGCAATGTAAAGTGATAGGTGATAGTGACACAATATGATATGAAAGTGATTAAGTGCTAAAGACACGATGTGAAAACAAAGTGAAAGTGATCAGTGTTTGTAATTAGTGACATTGATATTTTAAGATTCGTATTTTAATATGTTTGAGATAGATTCACATTTTAAAAATATTGTTATCTAAGATAGGTAGTTAAGACTTTGTATAATTTCTTACGTTCTTATATCATGTAAGTTCTGTTTTAAGCAATATCTTAAGTAATTTTTCATTGTTTTTAGATAAGGTTTTAGCAAACGTTTAGGTAAAAGTTAGGGTATACCGATAGGGCAATACCTTGTAGACAAAGCCCCAATTTTGTAAATTAGGCATACCAAAGGGGCAATACCACATAGAAAGCCCCCGAAAGTTTTTTGTAAATATCTTTTGAAATAATTGATGTTTTGTTATAAAATAGTTAGTATTCGATTATATTTTCATAGTTCTATCTTTAGAAATTAAGATTATGTTAGTCTTATCAAAGATTTGTAAAAACAAGCGCTTATTTCGATGTTAGAAAGAGATAGAGATAGTTTTGTTTAGAATTAGACAAAGACAGTTGCGCGTGAACAGGACAGACATACTGTAAGACAGAGAGGTCCGAGTTCTAGAAAGAGTAGAAAGTTCTAGATTGAATTTCAAGAAAATTCCAAGTAATTTGATTGGTTCCGAATTTTCTAGTATTAATTACCGATCAATATATAAATCGGAGAGGTCGAGGTAAGCGCATAGTTTTTCTGATATAGTTTTCTGATATAGTTTTCTGATATAGTTTTCTGATAATGAAGATACCTTTGTAAAAGAAGAAAAAGGAAGAAATAAAAGAAGAAACAGTAAATGGTGGTTTCATTATAAAGAAAAGGTTCCAGTAAAGTTAGTTATGAAGTCAAAGTGAATAGTTAGTGTCCAAGTTAGTGTGTTCTGACAAAAGGCGCGGCAAAGTTAATGTTTTAGTGTTCGAATAAGTGTTTGAGTGCTTTCGTGTGGCAAATTAGTATCTGTGACTATGTTCGGATTGTGAGATAGTGTCAAGTGCTACGGACTACGAGTTTGCTACGAAGCTACGAGTCGTGCTACGAACATTGACTGTGCGCCGACTATGAAACAGTGGTGAATAGTGAATTATAAGTGTTAAATTGAACAAGTATTTGTGTTGTACGTTGGTGTGACATTTTATAAAGTTAATAGTGAGTGATACGAACAACTGTGAAGTGAAATAACATTAACTTATGAACTCTGTGACTGATTGTGTGTTCCGTAATAGTGTTTTCTGACCAAGTGTTCAACCGCCTTCCTCGTCCAGCTGGCGATCAACCTATGAAGTGTTTTTAAGTGCCTATTTTAGTGTTTACAGTCCACTAACTGAGAGTTATCAAGTGATATTATTATTTGTGACGTGTGTGGTTTAGTGTGGACGATATCCCAAGTGCTTTCGTCGTCGTCTGCCCGCCGCGCCCGCCACAATTGCTGGTCCTTCGAGCCGGATCGTGAGAATCGAGGAAGATGCCTAATACCAGGTCGGAAAAAGCAAAAAGTAAAGCAACAGAGAAAACTGCGGAACCATCCGTCTCAGATTGGAGTTTGAACACACCATCGGAAACTGCCACTGCATCTACGGTAACAACGAGGTCAGCGCACACCAAGAGGATGTCACCGCAGCGCCCCCCTACTGGAGTCGAGTCACCTTCACGCCTTGAAGGGGACGTCGCCAGACCAGCCGCTCGAGCCCAAGGAGGTACGTCACCCGCTCGCCTACCGGGAGACATCACCGCCACGCCGACGGGAAGAAGGGATACGCGCGCCGCCGCCGGTGAAACTATTCAACAAAGGGACCCCACTACTCTTCCTACTACGGATCAGATGCATGATGAAGTGATGGCATGCATCGCAGAGATCGAAAGGAAACGGCAAGCTAGACTTGAAGAAGATGCTTATTTCGTCTCTCCTGCACCAGTCGACAAGAGACGAGTACAGCACGCACCAAGGGAAGTAATGAAGAAGCCAGACACGCGCTCAGTAAGGTCGTCGAGGAGGCGCGCCGAGGCCGAAGCCAAGATGCAGATCGCCAAGCGAGAGTTGGAAGTGGCCGTTGCCAGGTCGAAGATAGCCCAGGCGGAACTGGAAATGATTCAAGCGGACTCCGAGATGGAAGAAGAAGAAGAGGAGGTATACCGGGAGCAGAACATTGAAGATTGGTTCAACCGATCAAATCCGCAGCCGCCGCCAGCACCGCCGCAACAGAGTCAAGAAAGTAAGAAGTCGGATATCGAAGTTTTGGCTCAAGCTATCACGAGTCTCTCACAGAAGGCGTCGGAAACTACGTTGTCGAAGCAAATCATCGAGCTTCCTTTCTTCAACGGTGCAAGCGAGGAGTGGTTGGCCTTCAGGCGGTCATACAACGATACCGCCCACGCCTTCACGCCGACTCAGAATTTGGCTCGTCTACGACGAACGCTGCAAGGAAGAGCAAGAGACGCAGTCAAGAGCCTGCTGTTCACCGCGGAAGATCCTGCCGAAGTCATGAAGGGGCTGGAGGCAAGGTTCGGGAGACCGGGCGCGTTGGCGTTATCTGAACTAGAGAAACTGAAGAGCCTGCCGCGCGTCGCCGAAAACCCTACTGAAGTGTGCACCTTCGCCAGCCAAGTAAGGAACTCCGTGGCTACCATCAAGGCACTGGGGAAGACAAGCTACTTAAGTTCACCAGAGACTATGAAGGTGCTGATTGAAAAGATGCCTGCTTCGATGAAGTACAGGTGGTACATCTTCCACCGAACTAAGCGTGAAGAGGAACAGCCGGAGCTCATCACTGTCAGCGAGTTTCTGGAATTGGAAGCGGACATGTGCGGTGACTTCGCTCCACCTGAAGTGTCTTGGGAGATGAAGAGGACCCGTCCGCAATACGCACCCCAAGAGGCGCCATGGAAGAATACTATGAAGAGACCCGTCCACGCCGTGCAAGATAGAGAAGACACTCACACCAAAGTGGAATGTCCTGAGTGCAACGGGCAACATTGGCTCATCGAGTGCCGCAAGCTTAAGGAAGCCGACGTGAACGGAAGGTGGGAGATAGCTAAAAAGAGGAAGATATGCTTCAAGTGCCTTCGCTTCAGACACGCCCGACAGAACTGCAGAGCACCAGTATGCAAGAAGTGTTCCAGGTGGCATCATACAATTCTGCACTCCGACGCTCCTCCTGTAAAGCAAGAAGACAAGCCAAGATGCAACGCTGTCCAGAAGGAAGAAGATCCAGTCGAAGAAGTCGTCACCTCCGTGCATACAAGTAATAACGCCAGCGACGGAAAGGCATATTTGAAGATGGCTCCGGTGATGCTTTATGGTCCAGGGGGCTCTATTAAGGTCTTAGCTCTGCTGGATGAAGGATCTACGGTCACGCTACTGGACTCCGCCATCGCTGAGAAGATAGGTGCCAAAGGAAAGACGGAAGCTCTGTCAATAGAAGTGGTCGGGGGAAGAAACATGAAGAAAGAAAATTCCCAAAGGGTCTCCCTCCACATCAAAGGGGTTCATCGACGAGATAAGAAGAAGATAGAAGTGAGGACCATCGATGGACTGAAGCTCTCTAAACAAGAAGTAAGCGACGCATTAGTTGAAAAATGCTCACATTTGAAGAAAATCGGAAGCCAACTTATCTATGCAAAAGAAGAACCGCGGCTGCTCATAGGGCAAGATAACTGGGGGCTTATTATCACAAGAAGAATAAAGAAGGGTAAGGCCTCCGAACCAGTCGCGTCGCTCACCAGCCTAGGGTGGGTACTGCATGGGTGCGATGGAAGAGACACGGTTCCGGTGAAGTTCGTAAACCACGTGAGCTCCAGTGAAGATGAAACTGAAGTCTTGGTAAGGAAACACTTTGAAATAGAATCACTGGGAGTTCAGCCGCGACGTCCAAGCAACGACGCAGACAAGAGGGCGCTCGACGTCTTGGAGAAGACGACGAAGAGGACGCAAGATGGCAGGTTCGAGTCAGGGTTGCTATGGAAGAGTGAAGAGGAAACGCTGCCCAATAACTACAATCAAGCCTATAGAAGACTCATCAACACTGAAAAGAAGCTGGACAAAGATGAAGATCTGAAGAAGGCTTATGAAGAACAGATGAACCAACTGATTGTCAACGGGTACGCGGAGAAAGCCCCATCAAGCTCGACCGAAGGAAGAACGTTCTACCTGCCACACTTCGCCGTCATCCATCCAGTCAAGAAGAAACCAAGAATAGTCCTCGACGCTGCCGCCAAGTTCAACGGAAAAAGTCTGAACGACGCGCTATTACCAGGACCAGATTTCCTACAGTCACTTTTCGGTGTGCTTATAAGATTCAGAGAAAGACCAGTGGCTGTCATCGCTGATATCAAAGAAATGTTCCTTCGGATTAAAATGAAGAAAGAAGATAGAGACAGCCTAAGGTTCCTGTGGCGCGGAAATAGAAGACAAGGCAAGCCTGAAGAATATCGCATGGCATCAGTAGTGTTCGGAGCCACGTCGTCACCAGCCACAGCAATCTACGTCATGAACAATAATGCCGAAGACTTCAAGGAGCAATACCCTGCAGCAGTCAAGGCCATTGAAAGGAACCACTACATGGATGATTATCTACAAAGCTTCCGGACAATAGAAGAAGCACGGAAACTGGCTAAAGAAGTTAAGGAAATACATGCTAAAGCCGGTTTCAACCTAAGAGGATGGGGAAGCAACGAACCAGAAGTACTTGAGGGAATCCAAGAATTACTAGAAGAAAAGGTCGTAGAATTGGCCGAAGAAGAGAAGACCCTCGGACTTAGATGGCTGATAAATGAAGATAAGCTAGCCTTCAACGTCGGCCTTCGTAACACCCCATCAGAAGTGCTAGAAGCAAGAAGGAAACCAACAAAAAGGGAAGTCACCAGCGCCGTCATGTCAACTTTCGACCCTATGGGATTCGCCACGCCAGTCTTGATACAAGGAAAGAAGCTCATACAAGATATTTGGCGGACTAGGGTTGAATGGGATGAAGAAATCAACGACGAACAGATGACGACCTGGACCAAGTATCTACAGGAGGTGGCCATCTTAAAAGAACTGAGGATTCCGAGGTGTCTGTCGCCGAGTCAAGATCAAGGCCAGCTTCACATATTCAGCGATGCGAGTGAAGAAGCTTACGCCGCGACAGCTTATTGGAGGACGGTCGAACCCGACGGAAGAGTCCACATCACCCTGATCGCAGGAAAGGCCCGGGTGACACCTACGAAGCCAGTATCAATTCCACGTCTGGAGCTACAAGCGGCGCTGTTGTCAAGCAGATTAGCGACCACCGTAGAGAACGAGACAAGCCTGAAGATCGAGAAGAAAGTGTTCTGGACGGACTCTAGCACGGTACTTCAATGGCTCAAATCCGACACTCGAAAATTCAAGGCTTTCGTCGCACATAGGCTCGCCGAGATTGAGGAATTGACAAGACCGCAAGACTGGCGTTGGGTACCGACGAAGGAAAATCCAGCAGACGACGCTACCAGGGGAACACCGAACGAATTCGACCACACCGCGCGATGGTTTCGAGGTCCACGCTTCCTATATGAAGATGAAGAATCGTGGCCAACTAGACATTTTGGAGCCTCGGACATCCAGGAAACCGGTGAAGAGAAGAAAACGCAAGTCGTCGCTGCAGTGAAGACCGTCGAACCATACTTACCTCGTCATGAAAGGTTCTCCAGCTGGAAGCGCCTGGTACGGTGTACAGCTCGCGTACTTCAATTCATTGAAGAACTCAAGAAACGTACGAGCCAAAAGAAAGAAACCGTCACCGCTACCAAGAACGATGAAGACTGGAAGCCTCAGAAGCGCACCACCAAGAAGAAGATGACCATAAATCCACTTCCTGAAGTTAAGAAGATGAACCTCATCCCCATTGAAGCATCTCAGCTGAAGAGGGCTGAAGAAGAACTCGTCAAGCAAAGCCAGAAGGATAGCTTTGGGGAAGAAATCAAGTGTCTTCAAGAAAATAAGAAATTAGAAAATTCAAGCCGTCTAAGAAAGCTTGACGTGTACCTAAGTAAGGAAGGCATCATCAAACTAAGAAGTCGGACAAAGAAGATCCAGATCAAGGATAGAGAAACAAATCCCGTGATACTAGACGGCAAGCACGGCATCAGTCGCCTTATCATAAGATATTACCACGAGAAGTTTCTTCATGGCAACACCGCGACGGTAGTCAACGAGATAAGGCAGAAGTATTGGATCTTGGGCCTGCGTTCCAGCGTCAGAAAGGAAATTTACCAGTGCCAGTGGTGCAAGGTCAAGAAGAGTAACCCGCAAGTACCCCCGCCTGGAGACTTACCATCGGAGCGCCTGAGTCACCATCAGTACCCCTTCACCAGCACAGCCGTTGACTATTTCGGCCCGATGCAGGTCACCATAGGGAGAAGAGTGGAGAAGCGCTGGGGAGTGCTGTTCACCTGTCTCACCACGCGAGCGGTGCACCTCGAATTAGCAAGCTCACTGAGCACCAGCTCCATGATCATGGCACTAAGGAGGATGGCTGCTCGCAGAGGGACCCCGAAGACCATATTTAGCGATAACGGGACTAACTTCGTGGGTGCAAATCGAGAGCTACAGGAAGCGGCTGACCAAGAAGGTATCACCTGGAAGTTTATACCACCAGGGTGTCCAAACATGGGTGGCGCCTGGGAGAGGATGGTAAGATCAGTGAAGACCGCATTGATGGCCGTCCTGCACACCAAAAACCCGCCAGAAGAGGTACTCCACACGCTGCTCACTGAGGTGGAACACGTCGTCAACTCCCGCCCACTTACCGATGTCAGCGCAGATCCCGAAGATGAAGAAAGCCTCACGCCTAACCACTTCTTATTGGGAAGGTCATGTGGGGCCCTATCTCCAGGGGAATTCGAAGACAGCGAGCTCGTCGGAAAGGCTACCTGGCGAACAGCACAGCGACTGGCAGACCATTTTTGGAAGCGGTGGGTGGCGGAGTATCTACCAATGCTGATGCCGCGAAAGATAACTGGAAGGGAAACTGAAGATCCACGTGTCGGAGACATTGTAGTCATCATGGACGCCACGTTACCCAGAAACACGTGGCCTCGCGGTCAAGTGCAACGAGTATACCCAGGGCCCGATGGAAGAGTGAGGATATTGGACGTGCGAACTCCAGGAGGTATACTTCGACGACCGACGCGACGAGTCATCGTTCTGGTCCCGGCAGCGGCGTCGCCCCCAAATGGATGAAGTGCTTCGCACTGCGGGGGGAGATTGTTAGCGACGCAATGTAAAGTGATAGGTGATAGTGACACAATATGATATGAAAGTGATTAAGTGCTAAAGACACGATGTGAAAACAAAGTGAAAGTGATCAGTGTTTGTAATTAGTGACATTGATATTTTAAGATTCGTATTTTAATATGTTTGAGATAGATTCACATTTTAAAAATATTGTTATCTAAGATAGGTAGTTAAGACTTTGTATAATTTCTTACGTTCTTATATCATGTAAGTTCTGTTTTAAGCAATATCTTAAGTAATTTTTCATTGTTTTTAGATAAGGTTTTAGCAAACGTTTAGGTAAAAGTTAGGGTATACCGATAGGGCAATACCTTGTAGACAAAGCCCCAATTTTGTAAATTAGGCATACCAAAGGGGCAATACCACATAGAAAGCCCCCGAAAGTTTTTTGTAAATATCTTTTGAAATAATTGATGTTTTGTTATAAAATAGTTAGTATTCGATTATATTTTCATAGTTCTATCTTTAGAAATTAAGATTATGTTAGTCTTATCAAAGATTTGTAAAAACAAGCGCTTATTTCGATGTTAGAAAGAGATAGAGATAGTTTTGTTTAGAATTAGACAAAGACAGTTGCGCGTGAACAGGACAGACATACTGTAAGACAGAGAGGTCCGAGTTTTAGAAAGAGTAGAAAGTTCTAGATTGAATTTCAAGAAAATTCCAAGTAATTTGATTGGTTCCGAATTTTCTAGTATTAATTACCGATCAATATATAAATCGGAGAGGTCGAGGTAAGCGCATAGTTTTTCTGATATAGTTTTCTGATATAGTTTTCTGATATAGTTTTCTGATAATGAAGATACCTTTGTAAAAGAAGAAAAAGGAAGAAATAAAAGAAGAAACAGTAAATGGTGGTTTCATTATAAAGAAAAGGTTCCAGTAAAGTTAGTTATGAAGTCAAAGTGAATAGTTAGTGTCCAAGTTAGTGTGTTCTGACAAAAGGCGCGGCAAAGTTAATGTTTTAGTGTTCGAATAAGTGTTTGAGTGCTTTCGTGTGGCAAATTAGTATCTGTGACTATGTTCGGATTGTGAGATAGTGTCAAGTGCTACGGACTACGAGTTTGCTACGAAGCTACGAGTCGTGCTACGAACATTGACTGTGCGCCGACTATGAAACAGTGGTGAATAGTGAATTATAAGTGTTAAATTGAACAAGTATTTGTGTTGTACGTTGGTGTGACATTTTATAAAGTTAATAGTGAGTGATACGAACAACTGTGAAGTGAAATAACATTAACTTATGAACTCTGTGACTGATTGTGTGTTCCGTAATAGTGTTTTCTGACCAAGTGTTCAACCGCCTTCCTCGTCCAGCTGGCGATCAACCTATGAAGTGTTTTTAAGTGCCTATTTTAGTGTTTACAGTCCACTAACTGAGAGTTATCAAGTGATATTATTATTTGTGACGTGTGTGGTTTAGTGTGGACGATATCCCAAGTGCTTTCGTCGTCGTCTGCCCGCCGCGCCCGCCACATTTAGTATGAATATCAAAATATGTTATAATACAACTTTTGCAAATACTACAAACATTGTATTTAATGAGATAATTTTGCTTTGATAACATAGTTCATAGTGAACAATGGCAGGATAATTTGGCTGATTCACAAATCGTCCATCAGTGGGCGCACTACCGCTATCATGGCGCTAGTGTACATGTAGACCTGTCATTTTGCCGCTTTCTCTGTGTTTGCTATAATTTTTTGTATGATAGAAGTGAATTTTCATAAGTATAAATTTTCCTACAACACATTTTGGTATTCTTCAATTTTTAATTCGTTTACTGTCCAACTTCTATAATAATAATTATTGGTATTAACCATTTTTAGATATAATTTAAATTAAATGGGAAAATTGGGAGTAAATGCAGCCCGGGTCTTCAGCAGCAGTAACGCCACCAAACGGAACAAAGTTTGTGACATCCCGCCATTGCGGTTAGTTGTCGAAACAAGCTAAAATGTATTGTGTAAAAGCTAAAATTCTGGGAAACCACGTTATGTGCCTACAATAGCGAGTCACGTGCTAATATTTAACCTTAAAATCGAATGGCCCCTCATTATCATACATAAGTTCTTAACGCAATATTAAAGCTTTGATGTACGGTCAGCAACGAAAGTCACTAACCTCTTTAGTACTTTGCCATAATTTCTTTGACAGGTGTCTACATACATACATATACTAACGCCTGTTTCCCATGGAAGGGGGTAGGCAGAGACTATGGATCGCCACCTGCTACGATCCTTGCACACTTCTTTCGCTTCATTCACATCCATCAAGTTTGAAACATTAATCAATAAAGTTGCTGTACTAAAGAGCAAAGCAACTTTCACTGCTTACTGTAAAGTGGGAAGGAGTTATAATACACTTCATCTCACTTTAAACACTTTTACAAACTAAAAAAAATCATCCATCATCATCCCATTTAGATTTTGTCATTAAATTAATTATTTCCATTATGCATTGAACAAAAAATCTGCTTTAGAGCTGGTACGCATTCCTTGCATTACTGGTCTAAAACCACCTTCAAGATCTGTGAACCACTTTCAATAAACTATAATTTTTAGATCTAGTAATAGATTAGATTATAATTTAGGACCAGATTCACAGGATCCAGACAGAGATGTTCTTCGTTGTCTATCAGACCAGCACGCGTAGCATGAGCAAACGAGACTCTTGTCTACGAAGACTTGTCGTCTCGACCTTCTCGATTGCTGAGCACAGTTTGACAGACAGGTGGGACTCGTTCTCAGAATTTCGAAATCTTTTAATGTCTTTTAATAAAAAAGTTAATTTTAAAGGTAATCTTTTTATTTCAACACCGATAAACGTCAAAATTATCTAATTTGATCCGAAATAATTTAGTTTAAACATGATTCTCATTTTTTTTATAAGTTCTAAGATAAAGAGGCACTCAAGAAAGCGTTCTCTTCCGTAGACAAGCTCTCTCGAGTTCGAGAAGAATAATATTGCCAATAGAAAATAATTACTTTATTTCTCATAAAGCACCGTTCCTTTCTATAGATTTCACAACGCTAAACTCTTAAAACTAATTAAATATAGCTGTATGGATATAAATTCGTTTGCCTTTCTTTTATTGAGAGTATTTTGAAAAGATAACACAGACTACTAACGAAATTGTTAATTTAGTAATCTGTGTAAAATGACGAGAAAATTACGAAATATTAAAATCAACGTATGAAAATAATTTTCATTTAAGTTTTTAAGCAATAAAATATAAACACGGATAATTTAGATTTATTTTTATTGCGAAATTTAGATTCATATAAAATAAAATACGTAGAAAACTGTTTCGAATCTTCTTATTAGTCTGTGATTCTTTCTCAACCTTCTCGACTACTCAAAGGGTGGTAGACAAGTTTCTCTGATTCAACTGTCAAATTAATGTCAGTTGAAGAGAAAAGCTCGTGTTTGTCGACTTTTGACATTAGGCCACGACAAAGAACAATACGAGTCTACTAGTTCTAAATGCGAGCATGAGTATCTCGATCTCAACCCGACAAAAGTGACATTTCGGTGTAGACAAGCCATTGTTCTCTGAGTCGAATCTTATCTCGATGTTGGTCATGCTACGCGTGCTGATGACAGATAATTTAATAGAATATACAATAGAATTGAGAAAATTCTTCCTTCTAAATTTTTCCTTTTAAATTTTTTAAGTCATTTTTAAAATCTGTTTCATTAAAAAATCAAACCAAATACTGGAACCTGTGAAAGTGTCTTAGGCCCGTATTTATAAACCATTCTCAACATTGAGAGCTATCTTGAGATCATACTTGAGATGCTCTTCTTCTAGGAACAACATCTCAAAAATATGATCTCAAGACAGCTCTCAACGTTAGGAGCTGTTTATAAATATGGGCCTTAATGTAGTTTATATTCTACACTCGTGGGCAAAAATATGGAATCACAGGCCTATTTTCAAACAAACAAGGTAACTTTGAAGCCTTGGTTCTCCGCCAGGGATTGATCGAGCTCTGACCTGATGATGGCCATCCAGGAAGTGGATGGAGGAGATCCAGATCACTATACACACCCAACTGATCTGATCAGCATTCTAAGAGTTGCAAGGATCAGAGTTCTCAGTTTCAGGATTTCCAGACATTTTAATGCAATTTTGATCTTTTTAAAAATACCCAAATATCTCTTAGAATGCTGATCAGATCAGTTGGGTGTGTATAGAAATCTGGATTGCCTCCATTAATTCCCTGGATGGCCATCATCAGATCACAGCTAGGTCAATCCCTGGCGGAGAACCAAAGCTGCAAAGTTACCTCGTTTGTATGAAAATAGGCCTGTGATTCCATATTTTTGCTCGCGAGTGTATTATCCGAATTCACATGATACTTTATGGTTCTAACCCAAGTTAGTGGTAGTCGCTTGGGATTCACAAATTAACATGAATATACTGTAGTTTATCAAAATTTAAATTTTAGTGCATGGTTTTGACTTTAAAGCTTATAGTTAAAATAAAAAAATATTTTATGGAGCATACCGAAAGGAGCTTGCCCAGCTAAAAAATAAAAATAATAAAAAGCAGAATACCAATTCCATCTTAATATCAATTAATAATTAACTTTTATTGTGGCACTGAAACATGACACTAAACTGCTATGGAATACCTAAATAGTACTCTTGTCTAGTAAAACGAGGCATAGTTTTGGAAAAGCAACTAATTTTAGGCCTTAATTTATGGGTCAGTAGGAAAGTCGCACCACCATTTGGATGACAGCTTTCGTTAGACAGACTCTAGGTTCCTTTTTTTATATTGGCTGGAGACAGATCTACTCAACAAAGAAACTGCAAATAAGGATAATGTTATGTTATGATAAGATAAAGTAGAAATAATGCAATGTTAGGAATTGGACATGTCGTTGTCAAAATTTTTGGCCTTAATAAAGAACATGATGATGATGACATCTAAATATTCTATAGTTCTCTCAATATCCCAATTACCATTATTTTCAGCTCTCCTTATTTTGTTTAAATTCGCGATTTAAAAATAATGCTTGTGCGATGCATGACATGACCCTTGATTGGAAATTACAGTGAAGTCTGAGTTATTAGAATTTAAATCATTGGGTATCCAATAAAGTACCATGAAATACCACTAGGATAATTAGTATCCTTGTCATCTTGATGGATTCTAAGACTCACTATGATCACTGCGGCATTTGAAATGAAAATAGTGAGTTAACACACAAAATACAATGACTGTGCAATTTTAATTTTGCATATTGCTCTCGCTATTTCTTATATTCTGGTTTCAATATTCTTTCACATAGATGTACTACATTAATTAAAAACTTGGTACACAAACCATATTAGTATGAAAATAATCTTATGTCATAAGGAAAATTAAGGACAAGATCTCAAAATTATAGCAGGCCTTCAATGTACACAAATACTGGATAATAATGTGTAACTCACTGAGTGCACGCAGTGATTACAATAGACGTGGGTCGCGATGCGAAGAACGAACATAATGCTCAATGTAGTTCTCGACAAGTGAAGTGTGCACGTAGGCTGTCGCTATGTAGTTCGCAGAGCGAAGTTACTGATGCAGCCAACTCTAGCGTAGTACACGCCGCGAAGTGAAAGCTACGTAGCGCAGACAATAAGAAGTGCAGACACTGACGAATTCATTCTCGGCGCACAGGCCAATGATAACCTATAACATAGTTATCATTGGTATAAGTGAGTCCAAAACAAAAGCTATGAAACCTTTTGCCACTATTAAAAACTTGTCATTTATCTTTTGGTAAGTTATTGATGGAGTGACAACAGATTACAGAGTGGGACATCAGTTTTTCTTTTTTTAACATTTATGAAAAACACCCATTAGTTTAAATAATCAAGATATGTAACCTGCGCCGACGTCGGCGAGTGCAGTCACGAGCATAGTGTCCTCTGTCACCACAGTCATAGCAGCGGTCGTCGTAAGGCCTGGGGGGCAGCCGAGACCGTGGAGGAGGCCCTCTGCCTCCATAGCCACGACTTCCATTAGACATTTCTACTCGAGCTCGACGTCCGCATATGGTTCTGCCATCCAAGCCACGAATCTGAATAGAAAATAAATGTGTTATACTTAGCTAAATATCATGGTAATTTTTTAGATGTCATTAATATAGGAAAGTTTGCATGAAACAGTTTAGCATTGTTCATAAAAGTAAAATTTCATAATAACATGAATTTTCAGTCTGGGGGTTTTCCTTGTTGACCCTAAAATATATAAATCGATTGTTACACAGTAGATTGGTAGCAAATCAATGATTTGCAAATTTTACCAAATCTACCTTGCCCTCTGGTTTGTTGATAACAAATTCTTAATTATTTTAAATTACCCTGTTTACAAAGCTGGCGTCGAAGCTTCATCGCGCAAACAAAAGCAAATTAGAACTAATGCGTATTAGAAATTTAATACTTGGTTGAGGTTAGGTATCAATTAACTCTTGACTTTGTAGATTTTAAAGATATTGGGTTCAATATCTTTTAATTCAACATAGGCATTTACAATATCTACTTACGGCATCTTCAGCATCTCGGGGGTCTTCAAATTCTACGAAAGCAAAGCCGGGCGGGTTGCGTGCCACCCAAACATTCCTCAATGGTCCGTAATATGAGAAAGCGTCTTCCAATTCAGGTTTGCTGGCATTGTTTCCCAAATCTCCTACATACACTTTACAATCACCGTATCTGGACATTTTGTCTGGAAACAAATACGTTTGATAACTAGTACCCCAAAAACAACCATTTCACTTAAATGTACTTTAAAATTAAAAAAACATACCCATCATAGCTGTAACTGACCTTACTAAAACATTCACAACTGGTATTTAATGAATAGTAAGTTAGGCTTCAAAATAAAACGGCTCAATTATTATTGAAAGATTCAGAAATTCTACCTCCACACCGGCATCAATTTACGACACAAAATGGCGGGCGGTGGGCGGTTAATGGCGGCCGGCGGCTGGTGGCGGACGCAGTGTGACCAGTTTAAATTTTACGAAAAAACCGAAGCACCTCAAAAAAAATCCTGAAATATACCACAACTTGCACATAGAAAATAAGTGAAGTGCAGAACAGAAAATCATTTTACTTAAACGTATTATATGATTCGATACTATTATTTGTAATTCTACTACGGCCGACGACGGCGGCTGACTGTGTTGTCCTTGTCATATCTGTAACTTAATGATCTTTGCTTCTGAATTAAATATTAAACCGAATCCTGGAAATTTCGTTCATCGAACTTCAATGTTCGTGGGGACGGAACACCGTAGTTACCATAACTTTATATTATAACCTAAATATGCCGAAAATACTTACTTCCGCCAATATACCGGTGCTCGGAAAAGTCGATAAAATATACCGAATAAGTATTAAAATACTGAATCTGGGGGCTAATTGTCTAATTTATAAATCTATCACAATCGCTTTCAGGTTGTGTGTGATACATAGATGCTTCTTTTTGGCACAAATAAAACTTACCAAAGAAATGCAGCAATGTGTCACCTCTATCTGTCAAATGAAAGCGATTGCGATAGATTTTTAAAATTAGACATTATGAAGGCTGGTCACCTTGCGGGCGGGGCAGCGCGGCGCGGCGCGGCGCGTGCGTGGCATGGATTTAGTACTTCCCTTCGGTATAAACCGGCACCCTGATTATCTAAAAAGAAATTATTTAGAAACCGGTTTCATTCCATATACATTGCTACTTTTCTTTGGTATGTTTTTTTTTAATCCAAAAAGAAGTAGCAATGGATCACTATCATCTATGAACTGCAACCGGTCGCTAGGTGGTTTCTAATTAGATAATCAGCCCGCGGATTATGCGCTTCGCCCCAAAACGAGCCGGCCGACAGAAAGGTCAAGTACATAAATGTATCCTTTTCTCTCATTAACTTGCCAGTGTGCCTAGTGTTGCCGATTAAGAAAGGCCATAACTTAATACCCGAATGCCAAGCCAGAAATAAGGTCGAAAATCACTTGCAAATACAAGCGCATTCGCGGGACTCGTGTGCTTCGCTTCGCTGCGCTCCCAGCTGAAATTGACCTTGCATGTCTCCGACCAACCATCGGAGCGTTATGGCCTTTCTTAATCGGCAACACTAGGCACACTTGCAAGTTTGAACGACTTTTCACTTAACTTTAACTTAAAATTAAGTTGCCCGTTTAGTTACTACTTAATCGCTTGACCCATGTAAGCAGGGCTTTACACACACAGTTAGGCCGGCCACACACAGACGGAATCACGTAACGAAATTCCGTACGTACGTGATTCCGAACGCAGCACCTGCATACAAAATCTATGGGCTGCCACACACAAGCGTGTTTTTTCCGTACGGAATCTTCATACTTTGTCGAAATTACGTACGGAATTCCGTTATGTGATTACGTCTGTGTGTGGCCGGCCTTACGCGTGTACAAAGACGACATCAGCAATCACAGAACACATGTCATACTCAGCAATGGGGAAGGCAACTGTCAAAATGGCGCTGCGTACGCTTGTTCCACGAGAGCTATGAAAACAAAGGAGTTTTACTTAAAAAAAAAGTTTTTTTAGCTTTAAAATGATTAAATTCTGTGTACAGTACTAGGCACGTATCTTGAAATTTTTTCGACGGAGTGGGGATAAGTTCGCGCATGTGCTCTTGTGAGCGACCAATAGCGCGCGCCCCTCTCCCGCCGCCCGCGCCCCTCACCGCTACGCATACCCAAAATACGCGTTTCGCGCAATCCCCACCCGATTTCAAGTTATATGCCTCGTACTGTAATAGGCTTTAAAAATGTTGGCACTTACAAATTTCCGAAAAATCTGGATATAGAAAAAAATTATAAATTCTGTAAGAATAAAAACATCTTAATTTGGCTTTCCATTCCGGCATTTGCATTGTAGAATAGTCTTTTATAGCCATTTTGGGTCAGGGTCAATGGGTCTTTTTCGGTAAAAAAATACCACTAAATAAATACCTATTTTCCCATACATTTTGTTCTGAACGTCTACTGTTTAGGAATAAGCGTATGCAGCGACATCTACAATTAGCTTTGCGTTACCAACCACATTATCAAAAAAAATTTACCCTACATTTTTTTAATGTTTTTTATGAAAGTCTTTCTTTACAGACTTTTAATGAAAAATTAGGTGCAGCCAATGTTATATTGTGTTATTTAATCAATGGAACCGTTTTATTATCTACAGCTTAAGTATAAAACAGTTTATTCTGGACATGGTTGTTATTTGCGATCAATTTTGTTACTATTTATTTCATCAAAATAAATTATGAAAACAATACTTTTACGCTAAATATTAAATAATTGCAGTTTAAGGACAATAAATCATGTATGAACCAAAATAAACTTAATAAAAAAATATTCCTTTCAAAATTAAGTGTGGTGAATAGGCTTGCCAACTCCAAAAAAGGCATTTCCGGGACTACCTAGCTCGACATCCGGGACTTGGGTATATTACGCGGGACACAACACACCACATACAAAATGGTTAGAAAAAACTATAGGTATATATTTTTTAATCAGTTAATAAAAAAAATCAATACAAAATGTCAGATTAATATTTTAAATTAATTAATTTTATTTATTTTCTAAATTTAAAACTTAAGTTATTTTGAGATTTTTGCGCATTTAATAAGTTTTTGTTTTGTAATATAGTAATAATAAAATTCGCTTCATTTTTGGTCAAAATTAATTTTAATACCTACCTACCCATGTAGTCCAGCCCAGAGCCCAGGGACATATTTTAAGATTCGGCGCCCTAGGCCAATAAGGTATGCCGTCCCTAGGGTCGCCATCTACATAAGGGAGGATGCCTGTCTAGGATGCACAAAACGCCTGGTTTTTTAGAAAAATGCCTGTCTTTAAGAAAAAAAAAGCCGCGCAGCGCGATGTTTTGTCAGTTCCATCCACTAATCTTGTAATTTTGCCTAACTAGAGTCTAGAGTAAAAAAACAGCACAGCGAGATTTTTTAGTCAGTTTTGTCTACTAATTTCACTAATCATGGAATTTTATTGTATGTATAAAAAAGCTTTTTAATAAAAAAGAAAGACCGCCTTCAAAAACCTAAAAATAAAAACAAAAATAGCTTCAAAATTAAAAAGCACTAAAAAGCAATAAATAATATTCAAATCACCAATATCAATTTTAATAAAAAACGTGTTTTGATGTCGGGTGGGGCTGGAGGACAACTTTTTAGGGTTCCGTACCCAAAGGGTAAAAACGGGACCCTATTACTAAGACTCCGCTGTCCGTCTGTCTGTCTGTCTGTCACCAGGCTGTATCTCATGAACCGTGATAGCTAGAAAGTTGAAATTTTCACAGATGATGTAAAGCGCATTCACTTAGATAGTGTCGCCGTTTTATCGCGCCGCCTTTGCACGTGCCGCTTCTTGTCAAAGGATGCCGCCGCATAAACAAAGGATACCGCGTGCGGCCCGGCGCGGCGTACACCCGCAAGTCAATTTGGATTTTGGCAGTTTACATCGAAGCGCCGCCGTAGTGAAAGTTTGTATTTGTTGACTCTGCTACGTATACTGAAAATATTTTTTCATCCTTGGAAGGACAGTTAAGTGCCTTAAGATGAAACTTTAAGTGGACCAACAAAAAAATACGGGTGTTTTGTAAAACATGTAAACAACTTATAATCAATGTCCATCGGCATTGCGTTGAAGTTGAAATCAGTATGTCTGCACCTATCACAGATACTTCAAAAATAGTGGGGATACCAAGAAATAGCGTCGAAATAATATTGAAAATAGGCCCATTAACACCAAAAAACGTAAAAACGGAAGAATCCCACTATCGAAAACGGATGACTTTGAATGTGATGTAGTACGTCCGACCAGTATACAGATTTTATGCTAATTAAAACTTCCGACACTAGACACGATTCTGGAAAATTTACAAGTTAATAATATGGACTTTCCGTATAAACGTACGACTGCGAAATGTCAATACATTTCTAAAACTTGGATTTAAGTATAAAACACTTAATAAGCTAAATCATCTATTGCTAGAATCATCGCTATTTTTTACCGTTATCTGTAACGTTATTTGTATAACGTTACCAAAAACATACCGGTATTCCTGTCTCTGAACACAAGTGCTTGCGGGTGTACCGACACTATCTAAATGAATGGACTATATTTCTGTTGCCGCTGTAACAACAAATACTTAAAACAGAATAAAATTAATATTTAAGGGGGGCTCCCATACAACAAACGTATTTTTTTTTGCCGATTTTTTGGTTCGGAACCCTTCGTGCGCGAGTCCTACTCGCACTTGGGCGGTTTTTTTTTTATTCTAAAAGCCCCACCCGACTTCATTAGACGTTTTTTATTAAAATTGATATGCGTATTGGTGATTTGAATATTATTTATTGCTTTTTAGTGCTTTTTAATTTTGAAGCTGTTTTTGTTTTTATTTTTAGGTTTTTGAAGGCAGTCTTTCTTTTTTATTAAAAATCTTTTTTTATTTTCAACTTTTTTGTGGTATGTAAGCGTGTAATATTCTTTAACTTTATATGTTTTCACTCATTACTATATTTTCAAAGGAGTTCCGTTGTGCCTTCTTAGTCCAAGTCTAGTCGAGAACGTAGCAAACTACAGCTCGGTTTGTTTTGGATTTTCATAAGCCTTCCAATCTCTCAATCACAATACATATCCTATTTGGGTTTGAGGAGTTCCCTTGGATATCTTCGAGGTCCAAGGCTTAATGTCAATGAAATTAAAAGAACTACACTTAAGGTATCCTTTTTCCATCAAAAAAATCAGCTAATTCGGTTCATAAATAACAAAGTCGTCAAGGTAATTAATGCAAAATCATAGTATTTTCAGGATTACTTGAAAACTACTTAACCGATCTAAAAAAAATTAAATGGAACCATTTTGTAAGAAAATTTAATCAAACAAAGAAAGAATCATCAAAATTGGTCCATAAACAACGAAGATATGCGCGAACAACGATAAAAAAGTCGTCAAGATAGTTAATGCAAAATAATAGTATTTTCAGGATTACTTGAAAACTACTGAACCGATCTGAAAAAAATAATAAATGGGACCATCTCGCAAGAAAACTCAATCAAACAAAAAATAACCATAAAAATCTATCCATAAATGACGAAGATATGCGCGAACAACGATAAAAAAACATACAATCGAATTGAGAACCTCCTCCTTTTTTTGAAGTCGGTTAAAAATGCCTGACTTAGAATAATGCCGGCCGAACGCCTGATCAAGTCCTAAAATGCCTGGTAAATGGTAACTCGAACCACCCCATAGATTAATATAAGCATTTTTTTACTAATTTAAAAAGCCATAAAAAATATTTTCACCAATATTTATTATAAGAAAATATTTAAATTACACAATTAGTTAACAAATTCGTTGACGACACTATCATTAAAATAAAATTTGGATGTAATTAATTATGAAAGGCGCGCTAAGGCTAAGCCTCAGCCGCCCCTCCTCGTAGCCTGGCGCCCCGGGCCATTGGCCCTCTTGGCCCCAGGGTAAATACGTCCCTGATCCAGCCTAGACGTGGTCGACAGACAGTATATTTCTGCTGTCTGCCCATGCATTTCCACAGAGAGAAAAACACTCTCTGCTGATGTATTTGAAGGTGGTATCGAAGCTACCATCTGAAAGATAGTAGAAATAAGAGAGGTGCCTTTTTCATGGACAAATAAATTTGTGTCATGTTCATTCATAAGCACCCAATACTTGTCAGGGGTTGATTTTTGTTTTTATTCTATTAATTACTTTAGTTATTCTGTGCTTTAACTGATTTCCGGGACAAAAGGCATCCCGCAAGGGGTCACGGCGGGACGGCCCAAAATTGACTCAGAAGTGGGACGTCCTTTAAAATCCGGGACGGTTGGCAAGCCTAGTGGTGAAGATCAATGTTGATACTTAGGTAAAATATCAGACCTATTTTTCAATTAACTATAAAATTGTATATACTAGACTAGATATGAGCGCCGATGGGTAAAAGGCCGGCGGCGGCGCGCCGACTTTTTTGGGTCGGCGGCGTGACCTCTAAATGGTTCTTTTTATTTATTTACAAGAAATAATAAAAACTGGCCAAGTGCGAGTCGGACTCGCGCACGTAGGGTTCCGTACCAAAATCCGGAAAAAAATATGTTTGTTGTATGGGAGCCCCCCTTAAATATTAATTTTATTCTGTTTTTAGTATTTGTTGTTATAGCGGCAACAAAAATACATCATCTGTGAAAATTTCAACTGTCTGCCTGTTGTTGTTATTAATAACGAGCAAAAAACGGCAAATAAATCACGTTTGTTGTATGGGAGCCCCCCTTAAATATTAATTTTATTGTTTTTAGTATTTGTTGTTATAGCGGCAACAGAAATACATCATCTGTGAAAATTTCAACTTTCTAGCTATCACGGTTCATGAGATACAGGCTGGTGACAGACAGACAGCCAGACAGACAGACGGACAGCGAAGTCTTAGTAATAGGGTCCCGTTTTTACCCTTTGGGTACGGAACCCTAATAAAAAAAACACATAGTTTTCAATCAGAAATACTTGTTTTATTAGAATTTTAAAAACGCACATCATATCAGTCGCTTGCCACCCACTGCTTGTACTATTACTGTGCCACTGCTGGGTATAATCCTCCCCCAAGGACCTCCACAACAATCGGTCCTGCGCTACCTGCATCAAGCGGGTTCCCGCAACCTTCACCAGATCGTCGGTCCACCTTGTCGGGGGCCTACCCACGGAGCTTCGTCCGGTGCGCGGTTGCCATTCAAGAACCTTTCCGCCCTAATGGCCATCGATTCTTCTCACTATGTGTTCCGCCCACTCCCACTTCAGCCGAGCAATCCTTCGAGCGATGTCGGTTACTTTTATTCTCCTACGGATCTCCTCATTTCTGATTCGATCACGTAATCCGTTGCACGCTGGGCTGCTTTTATCTTGAGCCTTCTTAAAAGACCCATAGTTAGCGACCACTTTTCACTGCCTTAAGGCATCACTGGCAACATACACTGGTCATTGACTTTCCCTCTTGAGATACTGAGGTAAGTTGGACGCGAAGATCTTTCAAAGCTTTTTGAATGCTGCCCATTCAAGTTGGTTTCGACGAGAGATCTCTTTCTTGAAATTTGACTTACCTAACTGGACTGTCTGTCATAAGTATACCTATACTTAATGGTCCACAACTTCGAGTGTAGTTGGTCAACAAGACGAAGAGAAGAGTTGGTCCAGACGCTTGAATCCATTGAGCGGAGGGCCAGGAAGCTCATCAGCAACGATAATCTTTTTTGTAGTAAGCTAAAAAGCCTCGGACATAGACGCAAGGTTGCAAATTCTGCCATCTCCCATCTTCCATCGGACAACCAGACGTACGATCAGCGCCTACCGTTTTCGGTGGATATTCCAAAGACTCGCACTAAGCGTTTTGCTTCAAATTTTATCATTCGTACCGCTAGAGAGTGGAACTCCTTGCCTGAGTATGTGTTTCCCGATCGGTGAAATCTGGGGGCCTTCAAGTCGCGAGTGAATAGTTATCTTCTATGCAAGCGCGTTTCATCGTAGATCATCACTTACCATCAGGCGTGATAGCCGGCAAGCCATTGCCTATCTATTATAAAAAAAAAATGTTCCCAACATAACTGGAGCGGGTACGTACGACATGGGCATTCGACATGATTTTCGTCTTATCCATGTTCATCCTGAGCTGAGACCCACTCAAAGTTAAAGGTAAGCACTATGGAGATCTTTGAGCATTGTGTTCAGGTTTTCCAAGGTCTGAACCATAAGAACTATATCATCGGCAAAACGACGGTGTGTTAGGTACTGGCCATTGATGTTGATACCGAGTCCTTTCCAGTCCAACAGTTTCGGAGATATATCTGTACTCGGACCGATATGGTGGTATTTTCGTATAAGTACCTCAACACCTCGATATACCTATAGTCCACTTAGCACCTCTGGAGACATTGCAGCACCGCCCAGGTCTCTACCGAGTTAAAGGTTTTCTTATAGTCCACGAACACCAAATAATAGTTCCAACATTAACTGTGTTAATTAGACTTTAAGGCTCCGTTATGCAAAATCATTTGTCTCTGTCTTTTTCTTTACGTGTAAAGAGTATGGAAAATAACCTCACTTCTGCACTTTTTCGATGTTTTTCGTTGTTTTTTCATCATTATTTTTAGCACAATTATCTTTCTTGAAATAAAGTTATTGGAGCAACTGCACAGTACGTTAAAGTGTATTTTGATGTAGAATTCAATACGTTTACGCTATTATTTACGCCAAAAATATGGCCCGCGACAGTCGCTTTTGATAATATTCTGATTTTTTTTAACAATCATCTGTGAGGTTTATACGAAATTTAATGTTTGTAGCAACTAGATAAACTCTTTAGCTTGTCGTATGATTTTTTTCGTGGCTACAAGTTTACGTTTTCTATATAAAAATATGTCCCGCGCAAACCATGTTTTCCTATTACCGCCCCTTAATTAGGAAAGTGAAGACACGGTAATTTATCTAGTTTCGTTTTAAAAAGTCCACATTTTGTTCTTCTAATGACGACGACGTCGCAGGCGTGGCCATTTTGACGCAAACGTGTAACGCGTCCTATCTTACCCTACCATAACAACGAGCTCGTTCACACTGATTCATTAAATCTTTCCTCTCGCTCGGCGCGCCGTTGCCTTTTCGCGGCGGCGGCGGCGCGTAAGAATTGGCGGCGGCGGCGGCGCGCCGGCGCAGCGCTCATATCTATACTAGACTAGGCTAATCTAATAATTTTCATCGTCAAAACTTGTAATTTTCTGAAAAATATTTAATGAGCAAATTAATGTAATCTAGAAATTCATACAATTTTGTAATAGGAATTGTTTTTAAAATTTTGGGGACAGTAACAAAATTGAGTGTGATTGGTAACCAAAGAAAAAGTAAGAATTCCTTCATACTGAGGCAGAATCCCTACTTTGTATTTTTTATTCTTTTCCGAATTTGTATTAACATTCTAAGTCATCATTTTATAATGCATACTACGTGATTGGTAACATACATTTTTTTCCTACTATCGTGGTATTATTGTTTATTAATGGCAATTGTGCGAACGAGACACCGACCTCCACCTAGTGTTGTTTCATTCACACATTAGAGTCTTCAGTCAAAGTCATCGATAGAATTTCAACTCTATGTCTAAGGCAATAAAGTTGAATTTCTTTTAAACAAATAGTGAGAATTTTTATATAGTACTCACTCCCTATATAACCTCCTTGGTTATGTTATGACAGGTGGTGGCAAAGGTATAATCTCCATTCTGCTGTTACTTTCGTATATTTGTGAAGTCGAAGTGACTTTATTTTTTATTTTTATTTATACGCAACCAAATTTTTGTCTTTTGGTATTGGGGGGAACAGGCGAAGATGCTACGTATTTTTGATAGTTCAAGAACTTTTAACATCAAAAATTATGATAGGTTATAAGATAAAATTTCTAATTACCATCCTACTTTAAAATTACCCTGGATGGCATTATATTTATTATGACTCAAAATATAATAAACAAATTAAAAAGTCATAAAAGTGACCAAAGGTTTTCACTATCTGAAAATGTCACTATCAGGGTCAGTTTGTCAATTTGGCAGTGACGTTTCTTTGTTTACATTTTTGCTGGGAAATGAGTAATGTGACTTTAGGGGGCCAGGGGCCCTACCGCCAAACTCAAAGCTTTAGCCAGAGCGATCGATAGCAATGCTCTGTCCGTCCTTGTCATATCATAACACGATGACAAGGACAGACAGTGCACTGACGTCATGAACCAAAGCCAGAGTCAAAGCGATAGAGTTACTACTAGTATAGTAATCGACGGACGAGCTCCCCCGAACCTCTTAATTGCCCCCCCGGTGAATTTTGTCTGAAAGAAACACTGGGCGGTAGACCCGCAGGGCGGACTAAGGCTACGTCAGAAAAAGCAACAAAAAAAAGAAATATGGATCATTGACAATTTGTTTATTAACACTTATTAAAACTACTGTTACATTGTTATAAAATGGCGACATTTTGTCTTAAATTATGCATTCAGATTTGGCTATTATTGACTTTTTGTTAATGGTGTCAGAAGACCATTGCATAAGATTAGACATTAAAACCATTTGTTGAGATCATAAACGACAAAGTAGTACGCAAACAACTGAATTACCATCAACTGAAGCTGGAAATATTTATTTTCAGACGCGGCTGACAGTCGCGACTTTTAAGTAAGTAGCTGCCCCCGTATTGTATTACAAGTTACAAGTTTACAACCTCTTAAAACTTGGCAGGTTTATGAATGGGGTTGGCAACGCAAAGCTAATTGTAGATGTCGCTGCGTACGCTTGTTCCTAAGACAGTAGACGTTCAGAACAAAATGTATGGGAAAATAGTATTTATTTTGTGGTATTTTTATACCGAAAAAGACCCATTAACCCAAAATGGACATAAAAGACTATTCTACTCTACTATGCAAGTGCCGGAAATGAAAGCCAAATTAAGACGTTTTTATCCTTTCTTACAGAATTTATTCATTTTTTAATATCTAGATTTTTCGGTAGGTGCCAACATCTTTGCAGCCTATTACACAGAGTTTGATCATTTTAAAGCTATAAAAACTATTTTTAAAGTAAAAGTCCTTTGTTTTGATAGTTCTCGTGGAACAAGCGTACGCAGCGCCATTTTGACAGTTACCTTCCCCATTGCTAAAGCTACATCAAGCAAATAAAAGAAACGCATTGACAGCCATTATTCAGAAAACTGGCAAGTTTTAAGAGGTTGTAATACGGGGGCAGATACTAACTCCCGGCTGTCAGCCGCGTCCGATAGTATGTTTCCGGCTTTACAACATTCATACAGACACGATCGGGATCGTAAGATAGCATAGGCTTGCTAGCTAACACACATCATCGCATCACAGAATTTAATAACATCTCATTTACCAAAATAAAAAATAATACAGTAGGTATGTTAACAGTATCAAACTGCACAATATAATCTACAATCCGCGCAGATAAAAATAGGACTGAAAATGTCGGGTCACCGCGCTTGCCAGTGAGAGAGAGAGAGCCAATATAAGTATAGCCATATATCTATATCTCGCTCGCACCCTATATGGTGGCTATATAGTGTGCGAGCGAAAAGTGAACATGCTCGATTTTTTTTCATTTCTTTATCCAGTCCCATTCTTTATGCGCGGATTATAAAAGTATAATCTGAAATTTTGTAGCATTGCACACATTAAATAAAACACCGGTAGACCATCGAAGGTGTCGATAGGCTCATCGATATTGTATACCTTGCACACCTTGCTATATACAAGGTGATTGGTAAAGCCTTATAAAGCCAAATATGGTAGATAGGGACCATCAAACTGAACAACTTTTAATATGGGACCATCTCTGAAATCGAGAAAAATAATCTGCTGTGTCATATCTTTTGATATTTTCGTTACTTATTAATTAAATTTACAAGGCTATTACCAAACATCCTGTATATACCTCACAGTCACATCACAGATCATGGGTCCGTGGTTCTATCAGCAATGCAAAGCTCATACTCGTCTGACTACCCATTTCCAGATAAAAACAACTTTTAATAAAAAACAACTAATACTTTCACAATTGATACAGGATGTTTAATATTAGTGTTATATAGCCGAATTTGTAGATGTAGTACCATGCTTATAACCCTAGAAAATAATTAATAAACCCAAAAAAATATGATAAAGAGCGTAGTGGCAACCCTAGACCGACATTGTGTTTTGCTTTTGCCCATTAATAGGATTGATTATCGAAAACAATAGTCTATTTTCATCTAGGGTTATCACTTTGAATAGTTTGCATACAATTAAAAAATAATTCCCAGACACGTGGTGGTTTTCATGGTTTATAATATTTTCTGCCCCCCTAGCATGACCATTGAAAAGCGATACGATATAGCAATTTATCACGTTTAACTGTCAAAAGACAATGGATTTTGACAGTTGAGTGTCGATAAAACGCCATATCACGCGATATTGTTTCGGTGGTCATGCTAGGGGCCGGGTTATATGCAATATGCATGGTACCCTTTCTACCATATTCGGCTTTATAACCCTATTAGCAAGCATCCTGTAGATTGTTGCATACACAAGCAATTATTTTTCATAATTCAGCGATTCTTTTCTTTATCTTTTCAACAAGAACAAGGAGCGAGAGTAAGGAAATGGTTAGAGAAACATGCGGCCGAGATACTTCATATAGAAACAACTTTCTTTTGTATCGTATTATACAATGTTAAATATAAAAATAACTCGAAATCTCACTTGCCTTAACTTATATAATTATAAATATACACACTTGTAATGAATAAAAACAATTTGCAGTTTTTATTACTTGGGCTAAATCAAAATTGTTGTCCAATTAATACGAGTACTTGAGTTACGAAACTAAATATCGATAAAACGCTGTATTGCTTTTTTTAAGAAAATAAAAACATCTTTTATGATGAAAAGAATTAAAATAAAATGGGATAGGTCGAGTTCGAGTGCTAGGTGAGCGCGTTAAAATTTGAGGCCTACTAGCACACCTCCGCCGCGAAACACCGCAGTAGGTTCCGTGCCATGAGTTCGACAAGCGAAATAAATACGAACAACCTATTAAGCCTGCTAATGTTAACGTCGAAATCGTATCAAAAAGCATAAAGCCTGGGCACACCGGCTGCGTAGACACGCGCGTAGCCAGCGACGCGTAGCAAAGATACGTGCATGTTCGGTGTGACGTCCAATAGGGAATGCCATTGAGTACAACATTACGAGCTGCAATGCGTAGGGTTACGCATCTTACGCAAGCGGTGTGCCATGTCTCATAAAGTTTCAGACAGTACAATGTCATGGTACGTCTACGTGCACGCTTACGCATATGCTTACGCATCAAATGTGTGTTTCGCACCTTATAATTCAAACACACCATTTAACAACGATTTTGACGTTAACATTAGCAAACTTGACCCCCTGTTCTTAGATTTTTTACGCGCGTTTCTATTCTACCCGATCGGCTCCGATCCGACCGTGACACACGCGAAAGTAATGACGCGAAACAGCCATGTAGTAGATGAGGGGCCCTATTTTTGAATCGCTCGGCAGGCGTCGAGCGCTCTTTTCGACTGATTTTCGTTCGACATATGACTCAAAACAATGAGATGTCGAACAAAAATCAGTAGAAACGAGCGCTCGACGCCAGTCGAGTGATTCAAAAATAGGGCCCGTGATCTTTATAATATCGTCGTCGATAGAAGACAACTCATAGCGAAACTAAGGCGGGACTACCGCGGGGCCGCTCTGGTACGGCTTCGCGGCGGAGGTGTGCTACAGGCGTGAGAGTTTTGGACCGAATACGCGGTGTACTTCATCATTTCTATTGATTCCATGGGATGCAAAAGCTCGAATTTGTACTGTCGACGTCAGAAGTGGACTGAAAACTTAGGTATTTCTTTATTAGTTTATTTTTACATTACAATTTGATGTGAAAAATTGAAAGCTACAAAGTTGGTCTACTTCGATGATCTTTAGGGATAGTTTTTTATATTTTAAGTAAAGGTAAAATACTGTTTCGGTTACATGAATCAACTACTTACATTTCAAACAACTGCGTCGTACATATAGATGTGAAGGCGGTTGTTATCTTAGTCAGCCAGCCGCTGACCAGCCGCTTTTTTCGCTGACTACGGTGATCACCCATAAACCGCGGCTGGCTACAGTTGAAACATGTCTATGTTTTATTGAAGCCGTTTTATGTCCTAAGTGATTATTTTTGTCTATCTACATACTACCTACTTACTATAAACGTTACAGTAACCAGTAAACAGTTTTGTGGTGGAGAGAAATTGACGAGAACACCAGAATTTCCAGTTTGATGTTCTACAAATTCATCGCCCACGAATTCATCATGACAGAGTAGGTATTTAATTTACTAAAAATACCTATTTGCATTTAACGACTCGTATATTATAACAATTTCGACTCAGGAATTGTAAAAGTTGTAAGACCTTTTGGTATTGAGTCGGATAAGCAGCCGGTTGTCAGCCGCTGTCTATACGATATTATCGGCTGCTTTAGATAACTATCCGATAACAACCGCTGTTTTACAACTATAGTCGTACACTGTATTGAATTTTTTCGAGGAGTACTCTCAAAATTTTCGTTTTTAACATCCTACAACGCAAATTGCAAGTATTGCCTATGACCAGTCTAGGACGGAGGACGGTCCTCGAAATATCATTATACCATGGATGTACATTAAATACTATGGATTGTTTGCTAGCGCGCGTCATTGGTTTATGAGCGAGAGGAGAGACTCGTGAGTGAGAAGGAAAAAATATAAAAGCTAGCCACTGACGAGACGTCTCGACGTCAATTTGGCAGACTTCCAAATGAAAGAACTTGAAGAACTTCCAGATTTAAGCTATGGAGTGACGGCGTTGGTGCGTCCAAATAGAAGAACATCGTCAGATGCCAATCTGGTGTATTTCCATTAGGTCGTCTTCCAATGGGGTTATCTGTTGTAGATGTCGCTGCATACGCTTGTTCCTAAGACAGTAGACGTTCAGAACAAATCTATGGGAAAATAGGTATTTATTTTGTGGTATTTTTTTTACCGAAAAAGACCCATTGACCCAAAATGGATATAAAAGACTAATCTCTAATTCAAACGCCGGAATTGAAAGCCAGATTAAGATGTTTATTCTAACAGAATTTTTCTATATCCAGATTTTTCGGAAATTTGTAAGTGCCAACATTTGTAAGCCTATTACACAGAATTTAATCATTTTAAAGCTAAAAAACTATTTTTTAAAGTTAAAGTTCTTTGTTTTCATAGCTCTCGTGAAACAAGCGTACGCAGCGCCATTTTGAAAGTTGCCTTCCCCATTGGACGTCTCGTGAGCTTAAGTTTAGTTGTTCTAGCCAATAAAGCTCGATATCAATAAATAATATTTATAACATTGTGAGTTTAAAATAATAATCAAAGGTCTGGAATGAAACTTAAAGTTAAACATATTGTTTTGATAATGGAAATTATATAAGTACTTACATACCATTTTAAACTGACAGAATTTCGCAATATCCTTGAATGCGTAATACATATTTTGTTGTTATAAACCACTTTAATTTGTCGCTTTTCATTAAAATTAATATATCCAGTTGTTATTATTATCTTATAATAATAATATCTATAGAATACCTTTTACTATGGAACCAATACTGAAATCGCGAAAAAAAAACAGCTGTTCCATACATTTTGATATTTTCCGTATTAATTTTAGTATGAAACAGCTGATTTTTTTTCGCGTCTTCAGAGTCGGTTCCATTGTAAAAGTTTGATGGTCCGAAGAAATGGTTTACCCATTTTGGGTTCATTCATTAACACGTTGTATGTTCTTAAGGTAGAGTATTTGACGCGTATAAACGCAGTGTATACTATACGCAGCGCGTGCTTGACGTACATATACGCAGACCGTTTGTGCGCAACTAACCCGGCTTGCTATATTTCGATATGAATCAACTTCCGCGCATGTACAGTGCGTTTGTACGCTGCGTTTATACGCGTCAAAGAACCCCTACTTTTAAAATAGCTTATAGCTTTTATGTCATTTTCCTGTTGAATCAGACTTTAATCTTTAATACAATTTTTTATACACAGACAGCTTCCAAACCATCCATCTTCATTGACTCAACTCTTTTAAATATTATATTCTCGAATCCTTCGATCCTTCAAGGCCCCTTCGATTTTTCAAAACTTAGTTCTTTTTTAGTACATCAAGGAAGATCACATTTTCATGGCGACAGGCGATTATCTCTAACTTACGATTGTCTACTAATATGTTTGCATTAATAGTGTTTATTTAGGGAACATCCTTGGGAATTCTCCGAAATCACAGTACCTATGTGGATGATTCTGATAGTAAATTATTTTTAGAATCAGTCTAGCTAGCTGACTAGTTATTCCAGCCCCCCTAGGATGATGACCGAAATACGGTATAATATCGTTTTTTTATGCACAATGGGATAGTGCTTGACCTTTAACCTCACCTGATGTTAAGTGACAATAAAGCCAAAGGTGGATATGCACTACACCTGGAATCCTCATGACTGAGGAACTGGCTATCTTACCTCTAACTAGCGGAACACAACAATTTTTAAATTTTTGTTATGTCGTCAGACTTATGTAAGATGGTGGTATCTAGCGAGCCGGACTTGAAATAAGCCCTACCACCAACCAGAGTACAAATTGTACCCCCCTGGGAATCGAACCCGGGACCCCTGCATCTTACACGGGTAGGCGAACCACTAGACCACAGAGGCGGTTAATCGACACTCAACTGTCAAAATCTTTTGTCTTTTAACATGAGTGATTAATGTTTAATTAATCGTTATATCATATCGCGTTTAGGTGGTCATGCTAGAGGGGCTGAGATTGGTTGTCTTTTACAGATAAATTTCACTTTTTACATGACTGCCCAAAAGGAGTGTATTGTGTTCAGAGTTTATGTATGTTTGTAAGTTTTTTTTTAGTAAAGTACAGACAACAAAGGACAGCAATTTTATCATCCAGATATTTGAGAACTTTGATGCCAGATAAAATATAACTGGGTTAATTATAAGATGGTTTTTATCACATTACTATCACAATATGAACAAAAAAGATAGCATATAATTACCAACAACATTCAATGGCATTTGGTATCTTATCCTTTCAGTACTTGTTTATACCAAACTATAATTTAAGGTGTTCCTTAAAGCTAACTCTTACCACACAAGTTATACATGCAGCAACTAACTACGCCATAACTGATCCCTCATATATTAAATATTTCCCAATATATAAATCTGTACATAAATAGTAAATCCAAATCATCTTGATATAATGTAAAATAGAAAAAAAACTTTCTTATAAACAGATAATTTACAATCAGAAAAATAACAGAACGAGAATCATCTTATTAGTTAGGCCAAAGACTTATAACAAAACAAGAAGAAATAACTTGGTGTTGCAGCATTATTTTTTAAAATATATTAGAGGTGGAATATATAGTTGTGCGTACATTTTATACTTAAAAAATAAATTATGTTTATTGAAAATAAATATGGAAGGAAAACTGTACTTTACTGTTTTACTGTTTTGTACTGTTAAAAATATTATAATGATGCAACACCAAAATCAGACAATTTGATGGTGTTATTATAAAAAATTACATCTTTGTCAATGTAAGCTTTTAACAACAAATAGAAATACTTTTAACCACTTAAACTGATTTCTATGAAAGATTCAAAAGTCATTCATGTATGTTGTTACATACAACAAACACATCCAAAACTAATAACACAATCAGCAGATCTATTCACAGAATAGAAGATAAATGAAGTGTTTTCAGAAAAACTCTTAATAATAATAAAGTATAAAGCTACTTACTCCTTCCGCCATTTAGTACCATGATAAAGCACAAAGTGCACAATATGTTCGCTACTGTTGTTTCTTTTCTGGTTTTTTCACCAAATGAGCATTTACAGGATACTTCAGCGTTGTCTTCAAATGGTCATTGTGTTCTTCTAAAGAATTAACCGCATAATGTAATACAAGCTCATTCAAAGTTCTGAAATGAAAATAAAACATTTTAATATTACATTTTGATCACTATATTTATTTATGTTACTCTAGTGATGCTTAACATAAATGAGCATGGTACAATAATAACCATAACTAAACATTATAAGCATGTCTTAATATTTATAAGATAAGTATTTTACTAGAACTTGACTTACTTATAAACATTATAAGGTTCCGCAAAACCATAACCTCGTTCAGTCTTAAAGATAATGCAATGGTACACAATGTTATTGCAACAAATTGACAGAGCAAGTTGACCCGTTGAGTTGGGTCTGATCAAGAAAGTGCCTTGAGGTTTGCCTTCGAGAAGACGTTCAGCCTTATCTCGAGTGCAATTCTCCACTTTCCAACTGATTGATTCACGATGAGCATATAGTTCTTCTAACTTATGAGTGTTGTCATCTTCCAGAGCTTGCAGATATTCATCAGTCTTTCCACGTCTCTTTAACCACCTGAAATTAGATTATTCCAATTACAATTTTAATCTGCAAACAGGCAGTATATTAAAATTATTCAATAGCATAGGCATAATACTTAATCAAAATTACGTGATAACTTACACTTTATTTCGTTCTTTTGTACTATATAAGGTCATAACTTCTGATTTGAGTTTAGTTGTTTCTCTCTCAAGGAGTAAGCTGTATTCAACTCCTTCTCTCAAAAGACTATTCAGTTGTATTTTGGCTTGTTTCAAACTGTTCATCCGCAATATTAGCTGATTATAGTTCTCCGTGAGACCGTTTTTTTCATGAGGCTGAGCTTCAGATATCATTGTCTCTTGTAGTTTCAGATGGTCTTCACATTTTTTTATTGTCTCTCTGAAGGCATCTAAAGCTTGTCTTTTGTATTTTAATTCTTCTCTTAATCTCATATACTTGTAAGATCGTTCACTAAAATTTCTGGTCTTTAAAACATATTCCTTATGAATTTCTTTATATCTTGTCTCTAAGGTTTCATCATTTTCACCTGCATCGTTTTCTTGGAGCCGAGACAGTGGATACATAAGTTTGATGTCCAAGCTGTTATTGCAGTGTTCCAAAGAGTACTCTCGGTAGAACTCAACCAAAGCCACCACAGAGGTGAATTCAAAAGGTTCACAAAAGCCATAGCGACCATCTTGATTGTATATCTTTATTAATTTATTAGTACCCCCTTTTCTTACAGTCAGTGTATATCCACTATTTTTATTTGAAGCATTTCGAACTAGAAATGTACCATCACGAGTGTCACGTAGCTTTTCATATGCCTCATCTCTGTAATAATTAAAATAAGATTTCTGTAATAGGCTTAAGATCCTTTAACTCTCAAATACTTCCCTACTACATATTAAATGGTGATAAATTAAAAAGCAGGATAAATAAAGTTCAACATTTCATAAGAAATTTTAAAATTACTAAATACCTACAAAAACAGAATTTACAAAAAATTTCATCATCAAATTAAATAGAATAATATTTTTTTCATGTACATTTGACCCTTTATGTGTTGATTAAGCTTGGTATAACAATATAATACCTATTTATTTTGCTTTTTGATTTATGTATATGTATGGATGTCTATCAAGTTTTTTTTACTGCTTTGGTTGCTTTATGCAATTAAAAAATAAAATCTTAAATCATTAGTGTTTTACAAGGAACCAAATATTAATATTACAACATACCGGGTAATGTCGCCCCAGAACCATTCTGCATTATCCAGGCTCTCGTCAGCTGATTGTTGAGGTACTCCTATTTCGACCATTATTAATTCATCGTCAACCTAACCCACACACTATTGTGTTGATATCTCTTAAAATTGTGAGTAAAGGTAACGAAAAAGTTATCTTATTAGACAAGGTTGAACAAATCACAGCGGCTATTTTACGCTTCCGCCTTTGAGGTTACAGCACTTGAAATCTATATTATTACTCTAAACACTTAGTAACCAACGGATAATTGAAGTAAAATAAATGTCCTTTATCTTACAATAAACACTGGAATACATTTACACTGCAGAATTTTACCACTTCTTGTGTTAGAATATCTAGATCACAAAGGAAATGGGCGAGTTTGTAGATAGTTGCTATGGCACTTTATACATCTAACTTCTTGAACGGACATACTTCAAACTTTTACTGAACGCAAATAAACGTTATTTAAAAGTTTTTAAAGAGTTAATTATATCATTTTCTTCTGTATTTGATCAAAATATTAAAATATCAGCAGCATCGCACTGCTAGCACATCCGCCATGGATCACTCACATCACAGATTAAATTTAAATTAAACAGTAAACAGAGACAAGCGTCATGTCACAGCACAGATTATCAGTGCCCCATTCATGGTCCGTTGTGCAGGTGGGCGATTGTCTAAAGCTGTTGCTAACAATTCTCGATTGAAATCGCAGTTGCATTGCTGCTTTAAGTAAGATAGTTGTCACATTGGTTCTTACTAAAGCAGCAATGTCACTGCGATTTCTGTCAAAGTTGATTGCAACAAAGTTAGACAATCAGCCTACAGGTCCTTCAGAGCGCTCCCGTTAAAAAAAAACCAAGGGATTGAGATCCGGAGATTTGGGTGGCCACAAAATTGGGCCTAAGCGCCCGATCCAGCGTCGCGGGAATTGTTCGCTCAAGTGCTGCCGTACATCACGGGCGTAGTGAGCTGGGCACAGGGGGCTGACAGCTTTAGTTCCATCCCAAGAGTTTTGGCGCTAGCGTCGTGGTTTGGACTTGTATGTATTGGATTTATTTGGGTGCATTCCGAATCACGCTAACAGCGATATCATCGCGCTGATTTGCGTACCGAATCACCGTGAGCGCGATAACGACAGCCCGTGTGACGTCACTGATTGCGTCATAACATCCGCCATCTTGCGATTACGCCGCCCATGCTCCGAAGCATAATCACTGTGAGCGTTCTGTCAAAAGTGACACTTGTTTGTTTTGTTTACCTCAGGTGCATTTAAATGAAAGTTATTGAAAATTCTTTCAAGATATATGAACATATTATAAATTAATAACTTTCAAGATATAAAGCAAAAAGGTCCAAATTCCGAACTTTTAAATTTATATTGAGGTTATGTAGGTCAAAACATCGGTGAGCGCGCTCACGAGCGTTCCGAATCATTGATAGTCCCAACTGTCATAATCGCGATTATCTGAATCGGTACGCTTGTTATCGTGGTCAACGCTGAAATTGATTTTAGCCTGAATCGGAATGTACCATTTGTGTATGTGTGTTGTCAGTAGTGCGTGACTGTGACAGACATGACAGTTCTTTGGTCCAGTTGTTTTATTTCAAAGAAAAAAATTATTTTAGTATTTTAATTCTATTTTTCTTTGAGTTGCTCGCTTCATTGGTTGTCTTGGTCCCCTATTAATCCTGATTTAGTTGAACTCGGCAAAAATAAGTTACTAAAGAAACGCATTTGTGTATAGCTTTTTGACGAAACTCAGTTTGAAGAAGTTGGTGATATAAATTCGTCAATACATTTTCCTTGTTTGATCAAATTACGCAAATGCAGAAATTGTATGGTGTTTCACTTACTACCGAAGGTAAGTTTCTATCTTAATAATAAAAAAGTTAAGTGTTCCTCTCCATGTTAACAATAGGTACCTACATACCTACTTTTCTCCCACATTGAGTCAGGTACAGGGTAATGCATGTTAATAGTAATTTATATAAAATTAATAAACTTACAACAATAAATAATATATTTGCAAAAAATGTTAGTTGAAGAAGTATTGTAAAGGTACATAGTTATTACCGAACACTCAAACGCTTCCTACCTAAAATCTTTAGTAAAGGGAGGTCTTGCTGTAATCTCCTGCGGGTCTATCGCGTAATTACTCTTAACTTAAGGTAACCTGACTTCAGTCAAGCCAATGTCTTGGTCTTGCCTTCAAATTTTTGGTATCGCGTAAAATTCATCTTGGACTTGAAGCCCAATTGACTTCAAATACAGATAACTATATTGAAGAGTGAATGATGTTATGAGTGTGTTTTTTTACATGTTTCTTTTTTATCAATTTTAGCTTTTATGTACAACTTTGGCTTCAGATTGCATTATTTCAATCAAAAATCTATTAAAACTATCTATAATGATCATATTTTTGCCATATAGTCTCGTAAGCATAGATTTGATATGGATCTGTGGCGATATTGAGTACATTCCAGCAGACAAACAACTAAGTCATTGATTCGTCGAGACAGCATGCATTTTAACCATGGAAAGTAATTTGTTTAAAGTGTAGTGTGTTACTAGCAGCCGCCCGTGACTTCGTCTGCTTGGAAAGTTTTTTTAGCTATCCCTCGGGAACAACACGGTTTACAGGATAAAAGGTACCCTATGTCCTTTACTGTACCACTGACAACGTGTATTAACGTTATCTTGTCAACTTTGACTATCCCCACAAATTGGTAATGAACCTGGCGGCCATGTTTTAACGTCAAAAACGAAAAATGATTGTAATTTTTTTGTATACCTAGATCCTATTTTATTGAAAAGAATAATTTAACAATTAATATATTAATTTGCCGATTAGAATTTTATTGTTACATGTCATTTTTATTTGCGGGTGACGTTAACGTGTATGTTAATGTGACAAGGTTCTATCAAATTGCCAATTTGCGGGGATTGTAAAATTTCGTGATGATCGGTTCAGTAGTAAAGACGTGAAGGCGTAACAAACAAACGGACTTTCGCATTTTTAATATTAGTAAGGATTTATTTTAACTTACCATGGTTAAAAATCTACTCTATTTATTGGCAATCGATCACTCAGCGATTAGCTTGCTGGAATGTATGTACCTATTGTTTTTGTTTGAGGTTATAATGTATGTTTACGTGAAATTTTTATGAAATTGAAAAGTAAGTGCAAATTGTAAGTATTCATGCTTTTCATTTCCTTAAAATCAATGACCTTTAGTTACTTTTTGTTATTTCCCAAGGCAATTATGTGGAAATGATTCAACAACGGGAATACGTTATAGAAAAACATTTTCGAAATGTACCTATCCTATGTTTTACAAATTTTAGTTCGCATCTCTCCTTATATTGCGAATGTTACTCGTGTAACACTCACAATATAACAAGGGATACTGAGACTGATCAAAATTGTACATTACCAACTGTATTAGTTGTCGCAAATGTCTATTGACTTAGTACGTAAACAGTGCTTTCATTGCATATGTTTCAGAATGCCTTGCCTGCGCACAAAATTGTAAACAATGTCCCAATTGCCCGCGAGCGGGCCCTTCCACCTTACATTCCACGGGGCGCCCGCCCCAACGCAGGCGACAACCCACCGCTCTCAAGGTAAAGTTTTTAATCCGCCTTTTCGTCAAACACCTCCAGTTTACATATTTTTCGAAAGCTTGTAAGTTTTAACACAACCAACCCTAAAGATATAAATAGGTAGGTACCTATATATACATATATACGAAAGTAGCTAAATATGACATTACTAGTGCTCAATAAATCATCAAGCAAATGAATAATATTTCTATTTTACTAGCAGTTTCTATAAAAGCAGTACTTATTTTACTCAATGACTGACTTTATTCTGCTTTTAGATACATCATCTCCAGCGGCGCTCCTACCTATACTGTTCTAAAAGAAGGCTTCCACTGTAGAAGAGAGATTGATGGGTGCTGCGGAACAAATTGCTACCTGCCACTCGGGCAGAAAAAAGCTACCAATAAGACAAGTGTGGCTGCTAAAGAATGAGCTAAAAAAGCTACTGAAGTAAAGACTGAGCTTTATGCATAATTTATTATATTATAGGTATTACTTTAACACATTGACTGCCAACCTACGAGTATACTCATAGTATATTACTACGACACTTGCATGACAGCCAACGTGTTAAAAAGTTAATGTAGTTGGTTTATTTTTATGTTTATTATTAAATTGACAATGTACAACTGAAGTGACTGATTTCAAAGCGCTCGCAGTACAAAATGACATATTTTAATCTCAAAAATTTTATTTTTTCCATACATTCTCGAGTGAATTTGCAGCGGATCACTGTCTATTGTCAATTTAATGAGGGCGCAGTCTGAACACTAGCGCCGCTATTGAAACGAGAATCATAGTGCTTAAAAAAGACGAAATTGTGAATCCACGACAAAGTGGCCACTTTTAGCTATAAAAGTCATATTAAACGGCACGCTAGAAAATATTGTTTAAGTGATAAAAAGTACCACAATGCTTGTTCGGAGTGCACTACAGAGTGATAATTCACAATTTTGTGTTTATTTAAGCACTATGATTCTCGTTTCAATGGCGGCGCTAGTGTGCAAACTGCGCCCTATTAAAACGGATCTTAATTGATAGTTTTTAAATTGGAATTGAAATATCTTTCTTATTTATGCTTTAGTGAAGGCTGTTCTATGTGCTATGTACCTAATAACTATAGAAGTTTTAAAATAGAATACATATCACCCAAGTTGTTTATTTCTTATAACACTTGTAACATTAGTGTTGTGCTAAATATTGATGTGTGAATATAACTATTAAACTCTAGTAGCAAAGACTGTTATGTTTAATGATAGTATACTGTACCAATATAATAAGTCTATGTACCTAATAATTGTAGTAGTTTTATAAAGGAATTATACTTGTATGTTTTTGAAAATGTTGTTTAACTACCTACTTATGTGAATACCTTTATACTACAGGGTTATTTGTAAAACACCAACAACCTAGCAGTAGTAGATTAGTAACATCATATACAACAACATTTTTCTAAGACTTTTACCAAAACAGACAAAAAAATCTATTCTCCATACAAATGAGTTTTGTATGAAAAGTCGATTTTTTTGTCTGTTTTTGGAAAAGTCGTAGAACAAATGTTGTTGTGAGTAAATGGTGTTACTAATCTTTTTAGATTAGTAACATCATTTACTTACAAGTAGTCTGCGAGGTTGTTGGTTTGACTAATAACCCTGTATAGGTAGGAACTGAAAAAAGTAAAAACAATTATTGATATAAAAAATCTCTTTATTAAAATAGGCTTTCCTTCCTACATCTCCTCCTGAAACACAGTAGGTATGTAAACCCTGACTGCCTTATTAAACTATTAAACGAAGAATAAGTTTACAACCCGGCTAAACAGCAATATTACTTGGCATTTACCTCTTAGTATAATAAACGTAATTATTTTGGCCCAAAATAATACAATACATTGCTGTGAGTCAGTGTCTAGCGACTGACTTACCGGCAGGCTGATTATCTAATTAAAAACCACCTAGCAACCGGTTCCAGTTCACAGAAGAAGTAGTAATGTATCACATTCATCTGTCAAATGAGACCGGTTGCTAGGTGGTTTCTAATTAGATAATCAGCCTGTTGGCCAAATATTTTAAGTACCTAAATAAAAGCACTGAATATAATTGTACTGAAGTAAAGGTTCTTACTGATTGTTGTACATACACACAGAATTTAAAAGATGAAATTAGTGACTTGATCCCATGGTTTTGACATTCACAATACCTATAGATACGAGGAGCGGCTGGAAGGAAAGTTAATCTACCTAAGTTTGAAAGAAAACACAGAAGGATGAGTCCCTTGCAACTTAAATATATTTATCATTAATGACATATTCCCAAAAAAATTGTATTGTCTTGGGCATCACAATGGTCATTCACAGCATCCTTTATCTCTTCATCCGTCGAAAGACCTCTCCACCTCTCAAATTTTTCTGCACATGGATTTGCAGAGATCGACAGGCTGCAAAAATAAATATTATTATATTATGTATCTAATATTTGACATGAAATATAGAAGAACAGCAGTATGACGAATCAATCATCTACGAAGATGCTGTGGGCAATGATGATGATGATGATGAGTCAATATATTTGTAAACAAATCACCATTAATATTAGTATTTATGTGTAACTATTTCACTACATTGACATAAAATAAATGATTAAAAAATTCTATCATAATAAAAAATATTCCTAAGTTATGGTCACATAAATTCTATCTATGAGATGTAAGTATATAGGTAAGGAAAAAAATAATTTTATAGGCTACCTGAAAGCCAAAAGCGGTGGCCTTCTTCATGAAGCCACTGTCACCGTCTCTCCCCTTCCAGCTGGATACATATTCCATACATGCACAGTGTTCATGAATCACACCACCAAATGCCACATCAATAGGTGTAGAATATGTAGATCTGCGTCATAGGTACCTAAAAATTATTACATTATTATTTACAAATTAGATTAAGGTAATTAAAAATAAAATTTTAGTCTTGGTATCCTAACAACAACCAACACATGCGAAAAATGGCAGCACTTTCGATTACTTACTCTAATAATGTGCCCTCAATGAAATCATATTTTGTTTTGTAGTATTACTTATTATTAATAAAAAATCACACTAAGTAACTAATCCTGGTACTTTTCTTTTTTATTTTCTGTATGTGTGTGTGCCAATATAATGTTATTCTTTCTTTGGTCGGAGAGTCAGGTTTGGGGTCATAATTGAACTGTATCATTTATTCATATCAAATAACGAATGTGTATTATATACCTTTGTGTTGCTTGTGATCTTGGAAAACATATTTTCATAGATATCTGACACACTCAGACATTGTAGTCTGCGAAAGGCTAAGGATCCTTGCACTAAACGTTTTGTTGGTTTGGTAACTATCACTTAGATTTAAATGATGAAATCCTTAGGCTTCCCGGCCTATACCCAGCAGTGGGTGATGTGCGGCTGATAATATGATGATGATGAGATTTAAATGAAATGCAGCAAAATCTGAAAAATAACAAATAATCTTTAGTCGTCTTGAGGTGAACTTCTAAGTATTTACAATACCAAACAACTAACGCATGAATTACCTTAATTAATCTCAGGGCACACGGCTGTAAACCTTCAACTTCTTGGTAGAAACAAGGCAGAAGTGGAGTACGAAGATCTTCACTTTAAAATCTGTTTAAGGCGTCTCTCTTCTGCCACAGCACGGCAGATTGCTTGTTAGTAAAAAATAATCGGTTAATTATTAAATGCACTTAATAGTAACGAATATTAAGCACAAATCTTGATAAAATAATCGAAGCCAGGGCATAGACTTATTATATTACTAGCGTAAGGACCCGGTCAACGTCGCTACGAAATGACGCCAGTTGGTTGGCCCTAAAATTACAGTTTTAGGGCCAACGCGATTTCAGTCATCCGCGGAAGACTATGGTAGACAGACGGTGATTGACGTGACATAAAAATGCCGAATTGTGCATTTGTAGATTGCAAAAATTATGCTGCAAAAGTTAAAAAGTTGCATGGAACATTGAATCATCCGTAAGTAGCTTTACATTATTTTTATTGCATGTCTAACAATTTTAATTGAGTTTAAAATATTACTATTACAAGTTATTGTTCGAGGCACTAGAGATGGGTCATCCATCATGATTCAAATGTACTAGTTCACTTGAGTACATTGGTACTACTGGTAGTAATACTGGTAGTACCACGGGCAACAAAGGTTAAATCTTTAGTTCATTTAGTTCTATAGCTAATTAACTCGAAGAACGAAAATAAAGAGAAAGGATAGATTACGAACACTGCGTACAGAAATTTCTCATATACATATGCTATTATTAACGTCTCCTATGAAACATATTCGCTGCAAAAATAATTATATACATTATATTTCAATTAATTACAGATTTCCTAATGATCCAGTGCGTAAAGAAATATGTAGTCACATAATTCCAAAACACCGAAAAGCCCTATTTCAAGCCTCCTAAAAACGCAAGAATATGCTCTGCTCAATAACACAGATGTTGATATTTCAAGAGCTTGACTACGAAGGCTGAAAGCAATGGCAATATCGCGAATTGAGATTGAAGTATTTACCGCTTTTTACCGCTTTTCATTTTTATTAACAAGCTTGCGCAAACGCAGAAGTTTATGTAAATAGGTAAAGTCTGGTCTATAAGTCAGTTTACGTATTACTTCTGATTTCTGATAAAGCAGATTTTTCTTGCGCCCGCTTTTCTTATCAGCAAAAAAATCAGCAGAGGGGTGGTAGAAAAAATAAAAACAACTCAAAAGCATTTAACTTCTAAAAGTTTAGTTGAATAAAGTTTTTATATTTTGATTTGATTTAGATGTTGGTGATTTACAAATTAATAAAATTTTTTTTTTATTACAACACCAAACGATAATTTTGATAATTTTAGTACAAAAAACTATGCACAAATTACTCAAAAATGTTGATTAAATGGACGATTGATAGGTAGCTTTAATAAATTTACTCATGTAAAGTGAATGAAAAGTGAGTGGGAAACAGATTATATTTTTATAATCAACTAGCGACCCGCCCTCGCTTCACTTCGGTGTAAACTATAGATTTTGTACATAAAAATAAATTGATAATAAGTTTATATACCTACCTTTAAAAAAACTTTAGGTAAATTAATACTTATATTTTAGGGATAATTTGCCAGCTAAGTGCGATAGTAGGCGCCCCTTGACAAAGTATATTTAGTTGGACAAGGATAAATATCATGATACGAAATGTCTTCCGATCAATAATCACTTTTATAGAAAAAAATATGATACTGTGGGTTTCATTATTCCAATTTTAATAGGGATCTCTAATTTTTTTTTAAATAAAATACAGCTAATGCTTAGATTATCTAAGAGCTAAATGTTAGTCGCTGATGAAGGTGAAAGAATTTTAAAATCGGATTAGTTAGTTTTTGAGTTTATTCATTACAAACAATCAAACCAACAAACAAATCTATTTTTAAACTTTTAGATTTTTTATGCATTCACAATGCTATTTGTATTAATGTATTAATAATCTTAAAACAAATCTATCTCTTTTATATTAAATAATACACTAGTCAATAGACTATAATATTAGTATCAAAAATATCTAATTTGAAATAAACCTGATTGAGATTTTATTATGATTGACGTTTTATTTATGACCATCGAAAAACTGTTATAATAACCATAATAAAATTTTACTAGCGACCCAATTGAACTAGATGAGTGAACTAGTTTTCAACTACAATTGAACTAAAGTACACTTCAGTAATCTTTTTTGCCCACCTCTAATACCGTAATAGTTCGAGTGGGTTCTAACAGATGTCGCTGATTTTGATAGTATGAAGGAATTGTAAGGCAAAATACTCAAATGGGCGCATCCTTCCTTTTGAAATCAGCCAGGGACTAATTTACTCTTGGCTTCATTTGACATTACATTCGGGCTATCACGGTTGACTTTTCTTTTTTAATTTTTACGTGATACCGAGAAATGTCAAATCGTATAGGAAAAATGAAGCTAATCATTCACTCTTTAGCTTCGTCAAAAATATTAAGTTAAGGTAATGGGGAAGATGAGCGTAATTATTTTATAACATGGAAAAATCAAACGTAAAATCTAAAAAATATCGGTGAAAGAATTTTTGAAATATCTCAAAAACTGAATTTGTTATAAATTTTCAAAGTTGAATGTTTTAAAAATCAGCGCGGACTTGACCGCTGAACGCGTGACGTCACTTCGCCGGTTACGTCCGCCGAGATGTTATAAAACAAAGTCCCTCCACCGCGTCTGTCTTTCTGTTCGCGATAAACTCAAAAACTACTGAACAGATTTTCATGCGGTTTTCACCAAATGGTAGAATGATTCTTGAGGAAGGTTTAAGTGTAATAATAAGTTAAGGTTTTATCTAAATTGGTAGAGATATGACGATAATTGTTAAAGATCTTGGCAAAAATTAAGCCGACTGGGAGCTTGCATCGAAAACGCTGCATAAACCTTTTGAGCTAAAACAAAATAATGTAAAACGGAATTGTTTCTCTTTTATAGATCTATAAAAAAAATCCGCGATGGCATATATCTATCTTTTAAGAATAGCACGCTATACCCATTATATCTTCTAAAAAAATCGGTCACATACAGTGTGGTAATTTGGAAAGCTATTTAGAAGGATACAGTATTAATCCTTATCAATTCAAATATGTCTGTTACCTAAAGCATTTCTTCACATTATTTTAAACTTTTACACCATACCATTTAAATGAATATCTTAAGAGTTGTCGCAAAAAACGCGTGCGAAAATAAAAGAGCGTCTTTTGGAGCAAATGACTAAACGATGTCTTTTTGGATGTGCAAAAAAAAAAGAAGGAACCGAAGTGAAGCGAGGGCAGTGGGGTAATTATGTAACTTTGTTGCAATCAACTCTGACAGAAATCGCAGTTACATTGCTGCTTTAGTTAAGAACCATTGTAACAACTATCTTACTTAAAGCAGCAATGTAACTGCGCTTTCAATCGATTTCAACCGAGAATTGTTAGCAACAGACTTACGTGATTCGGGGTCGGGTCGCTAGTACACATATAAACTTGTTTTAAACAGTGTATTTTTCATGACAATCAAAGAAGATGATGGAGCCAGAAGGTGGCCATGGGAACTCTGTAATAAAACGACGAAACTCCATCGAGTTAATTCTCGTTTGATTCGTCTTTACAAAGATTCCGGTTCCAGCTAGATGATATCCAAGGTGTAATGATGGAGCCATAAAGTGGCCATGGAAACTCTGTAATAAATGATGGAGCCCCATCGAGTATGCTCGTTTGATTCGTCTTGACAAGGACTCTGGTACTAGATGATATTCAAGTTCTGATGATGGAGCCAGAAGCTGCCTATGGGAACTTTGTAATTAAACAACGAAACACCGTTGAATTTGGTCTCGTTTGGTTGGGCTTGATAAGAACTCTGGTCCTAAAAAAATCCAGGGTGATGGATGATGGACCAGAAAGTAGCCATGAGATCGGTATAATAAAACGACACAAACCAGTGAGTTTGGGCTCGTATAATTTGTATTGACAAGGAGTCTGGTTCTAGATGATATCCAAGGTTTATGATGGAATCAGAAGGTGGCCATGGGAATTTTGTAATAAAACGACGAAACACCATCAAATTTAGGCTCCGTTTGATTCGTCTTGACAAGGACTCTGGTTCTAGACGATATCTAAGTTCTGGTGATGGAGACTGAAGGTGGCCATCGGCTTTCTGTTATAATGCGACGCAAACTATTCCAGTTAGCCATTAGTTTGAGCTCATTTTATTCATCTTGACATTCTCTTAGATGATACCCAAGGTCTGACGATGGCGTCAGAAGGTGGACATGTGTTTGTTTTGGTGTGTAAATAAATACTAATTTGAATAACGCTTTGTATTTTTATTTATAAATCCAAAAGCCAATTACAAGAGAATTACATTGCATCGCAGATAATGTTATGTTGAGTGACAGTATTGCAGATTAGCGTGCTGTCAAAAGCCGCCACAGAGTATATGGATTATACCCAGAACTTAACTATTAGAACTTAACTCTGTAATAAAATGATATAACGCCATCGAGTTTGGACACTTTGGACTCGTATGATTGGTCTTGAGTCAAGACCAATCATACGAGTCCAAAGTGTCTTGACAAGAACTTCAATTTTAGACTAAATCCAGGGATAATGGAGCTAAAAAGAGGCCATGGGAAATCTGTTATAAAATGACGCAATACCCTAGAGTTTAGACTGGTTTATTTTAAACGGTCTCAAATTCAATGGTGTTGCGTCGTTTTATTACTGAGTTCTCATTACCACCTTCTGGCTCCATAATCAGACCCTGGATGTCATTTAGGACCAGATTTCTTGTCAAGACGAATGAAACAAGTCCCAATTCGATGGCGTTATGACAATTCATAACAGAGTTCAAATGCTCACTTTCTGGCTCCATCATGAGACCCTGGGAACTATCTAGAAATAGGGTCCTAGTTCTAAATGTTCTAACGAAACTAAACTCAATGAAGTTGTATAGTTTTATTACAGAGTTCCCGTGACAGTCTCCCATCATACATAGTACATGTCAAGGCAAATCAAACGATTCCAAACTAGACCATGGGGTTGCATGGTTTTATTACAGAGTTCCCATGACCTTCTTCCGGCTACATCATCAGACCCTGGAAACCATCTCCCACCATAGTACTTGTAAAGGCGTATCAAACGATTTTAAATTAGAACATGGGGTTGCATGGTTTTATTACAGAACTATTCTGGCCTTCCTCCGGCTCCATCATCACACCCTGAATACTTTTTCCCAACAGCGTACTCGTCAAGACGTATCAAATGAGCCCAAACTCGACGGCGTTGCATGGTTTTATTACAAAGTTCCTGTAGCCTTTTTCGGGTCCATCATCAGACCCTGGACACTTTCCCAACAGAGTACTCGTCAAAATGAATCAAACAAGCCCAAAGTCGATAGGGTTTCATGGTTTTGATACAAAGTTCCTGTGGCTTTCTTCCGACTAAATCATCAGACCGTAGAAACTATTTCTCAACAGAGTACTCGTAAAGACGAATCAAACGAGCCCAAGTTGGATGGAGTTGCTGTTTTATTACGTGACCTTCTTTCAGCTCCATCATCAGACCCTGGATTCTATTTCCCAACAGAGTACTCGTCAAAACGAATCAAATGAGCCCAAACTCGATTGGGTTGCATGGTTTGAATACAGAGTTCCTGTGGCCTTCTTCAGGCTCCATCATCAGACTCTGGAAACCATCTCCCATCAGAGTACTTGTCAAGGCAAATCAACCAATTCCAAATGATATCAAATCCTAGAAACTATTCCTCAACAGAGAATTCGTCAAGACGAATCAAATGAGCTCAAACTCGATGGGGCTGCATAGTTTGAATACAGAGTTCCTGTAGCCTTCCTCTGGTTTCATCATAAGACCTTGAACCTAATCTCCCATTCCCATTAGAGTACTTGTCGAGACGAATTAAACGAGCACAAACTCGATGGGATTGTATGGATTTATTATAGAGTTCCTGTGGCCTTCTTCTGGCTCCGTCATCAGATCAGCTCAATGATTCCAGTGCTGACCTATATTCAAAGTTTCAAGTCTTAGCTCTGTATAAAATCATTTCCACTAAACAAACAAAGAAACAAATAAACGAGGTAATGACGTAATAAAAACTTAAGAAAATGAAAAATACTGACATCAAAAATTACCTGTAAAAAACGTCAATTTGCGAAGATACGTATCCGAAGAACTCTATAAACTTTCTGTATTTTATTGAAAAATATAGTAGTTGCATGAAAAATATAAAATAACAAAACAAAAGTATCGAAATGAACGAAAGTAAGTTTACAGAGCCTGTCAATCACATAGTGTCGCTAAGCTATCATACGCCCGCCGCCGCTGTCCGCCGCACAACCGGCGACGTGACGTCACAGCCATTACTCGAACGACGCAATCAGATTCCGCGCGTCCCCAAATTGATTTGCTTATAAAAAAATGCAATTTTAGTGATATAAACATAATTTTTTCACAGTTAGTCTTATAATTGCTTATATTTTTAATTAGGCCTAAAAAAATTGAATAAATTTTCATTTACATCTTCCCCATTACGCGATGCGACAAGTTCAAGTAACCTGTCATCAAATGTCAAAACTCAAACCAATTGGGCTTGGATTTTTTACGTGATAGAGCTGCTGGTCAATGAGGCTGTCATTTCTATAGTGTTTCTGTCAGACCTTACAACTTATGATACGACCAGACCATAACTTTAAGAATCTACTGAATATTTGGTTGTTAACCTTAAAAGTTCTGTATTACATTTATTGTTATTATTCCAGTGTACATGGTAGAAAAGGAGCATAACCACTGTCACCCAGGATCAAGTGCAGGATATTAGTAGACATGGAGACTGTTGCGGGCATGCAAGGTTTGTTTGTGATTTCTTTTTTTAACAAAATTTCTGAATTCCCTTTTGGTGGTTCTCCGTCTTTAACATTTTTAAGTATAATTGTTTCATGAAATTTTTGCATTCAATCAACTAGCAAACTATTTGTAGGTAGTACTATTTTAGAGTTTAATAATTAAATATGATATTATAGGTTAATGTTAAAATGTTAATGATGTTATAAAGTTATAAATAACTTCATACTTACCTATTAAATATTAGAATTTTCGCATTTCACAATGCTATTTTTAAATTAAGAATAATATTAGAAATACTAGAAAAAATCGACTCACCCGTAGTACCTAGATGGGACTTGAATTGAACCCGCATCCTTGGGACCAGCCCAATGCACTGACCAATGCGCTGGCTTGCAGCGAAAAAGTAATAAGTACTAGAAAATTTTACCAATGCAACTAGTGACGTAGCATAATTGGTCAATGCATTGGGCCAGAATCCCAAGGGAGTGGGTTCGAGTCTCATCTGAGGTGCTACGGGTGAGGTGATTTTTTCTAGTATTTATTTATCATAACTTCATACTTACTGTTAATAACTTGATTTTTATTTCACTTTTCATTTTTTATTTGCAGGTAATGGTTTTTTCAATGAGCATCACCACCAGCATTACTATCATTAACTAGCAAAATGCCAATGATTCCAAAACATCAGAGTGAGGTAAGCTAGTATTTTGGTGTTAATAAAGTACTTAATTATTAAGCTTATTTGAAATATAATTATTTAATAATTAATTATGGAATGTCATATTAAAAACAATGTTAGGTCTAACAATGATTTGAATTTAGTCAAATTCTCAGAGATTAATGTCGAAATATTTTTGTTTCAGATGATATTTCTTCTCAAGCACAGTATTTCATATGCAATGTCTTATTAACTTAATTAGTGTACAATTTTAATAGTGTGAATTACTTTTATAAAAAAAAACTGTTAATAAAACATACGGAATGCAAAAAATTGGATTAAACCATTATACAAGTGTAAAACATATACTTCAACTAAAATTAATAAATGATAATTGTAATTAACATTGGTTGTTTTATTTTATTTATAATTTAAATTAAAATTCATAATAAGTCCAAAGGGGGTCCTTTATTGATTGTCGATAATAGCACATCACTAAATAAATAATATCGATATCGGTGGTACTTCGATTGGAAGCACTAGTGCTCTTGGGTTGGAAAGCGATCGCAGCGCCATAACTTCTGGACGTAGAACTAAGCTAAATTGACTGTCGTATCTGTAGCTTGCTACAAATTAGTAATCTGTGGCTGGCACCCGTCGTTTTGGTACCATATTCCTTGCCTGGGCCCTGTTTCATATAAGTTACTAATATTATTAGCTAATTTTATTAGACTCATAAAATAATTTTATTAGTTGGCATTTTTCTGTTTCATAAACTTTTCTATAACACTAATAAAAAAAGACTCTTTGATGTTACTAATATTATTAGACTACCTGCGGGTCTATCGCGTAATTACTCTTAACTTAAGGTAACCTGACTTCAGTCAAGCCAATGTCTTGGTCTTGCCTTCAAATTTTTGGTATCGCGTAAAATTCATCTTGGACTTGAAGCCCAATTGACTTCAAATACAGATAACTATATTGAAGAGTGAATGATGTTATGAGTGTGTTTTTTTTACATGTTTCTTTTTTATCAATTTTAGCTTTTAAGTACAACTTTGGCTTCAGATTGCATTATTTCAATCAAAAATCTATTAAAACTATCTTTATTGATCATATTTTTGCCATATAGTCTCGTAAGCATAGATTTGATATGGATCTGTGGCGATATTGAGTACATTCCAGCAGACAAACCACTAAGTCATTGATTCGTCGAGACAGCATGCATTTTAACCATGGAAAGTAATTTGTTTAAAGTGTAGTGTGTTACTAGCAGCCGCCCGTGACTTCGTCTGCTTGGAAAGTCTTTTTAGCTATCCCTCGGGAACAACACGGTTTACAGGATAAAAGGTACCCTATGTCCTTTACTGTACCACTGACAACGTGTATTAACGTTATTTTGTCAACTTTGACTATCCCCACAAATTGGTAATGAACCTGGCGGCCATGTTTTAACGTCAAAAACGAAAAACGATTGTAATTTTTTTTGTATACCTAGACCCTATTTTATTGAAAAGAATAATTTAACAATTAATATATTAATTTGCCGATTAGAATTTTATTGTTACATGTCATTTTTATTTGCGGATGACGTTAACGTGTATGTTAATGTGACAAGGTTCTATAAAATTGCCAATTTGCGGGGATTGTAAAATTTCGTGATGATCGGTTCAGTAGTTAAGACGTGAAGGCGTAACAAACAAACGGACTTTCGCATTTATAATATTAGTAAGGATTTATTTTAACTTACCATGGTTAAAAATCTACTCTATTTATTGGCAATCGATCACTCAGCGATTAGCTTGCTGGAATGTATGTACCCATTGTTTTTGTTTGAGGTTATAATGTATGTTTGTTTACGTGAAATTTTTAAGAAATTGAAAAGTAAGTGCAAATTGTAAGTATTCATGCTTTTTATTTCCTTAAAATCAATGACCTTTAGTTACTTTTTGTTATTTCCCAAGGCAATTGTGTGGAAATGACTCAACAACGGGAATACGTTATAGAAAAACATTTTCGAAATGTACCTATCCTATGTTTTACAAATTTTAGTTCGCATCTCTCCTTATATTGCGAACGTTACTCGTGTAACACTCACAATATAACAAGGGATACTGAGACTGATCAAAATTGTACGTTACCAACTGTATTAGTTGTCGCAAATGTCTATTGACTTAGTACGTAAATAGTGCTTTCATTGCATATGTTTCAGAATGCCTTGCCTGCGCACAAAATTGTAAACAATGTCCCAATTGCCCGCGAGCGGGCCCTTCCACCTTACATTCCACGGGGCGCCCGCCCCAACGCAGGCGACAACCCACCGCTCTCAAGGTAAAGTTTTTAATCCGCCTTTTCGTCAAACACCTCCAGTTTACATATTTTTCGAAAGCTTGTAAGTTTTAACACAACCAACCCTAAAGATATAAATAGGTAGGTACCTATATATACATATATACGAAAGTAGCTAAATATGACATTACTAGTGCTCAATAAATCATCAAGCAAATGAATAATATTTCTATTTTACTAGCAGTTTCTAAAAAAGCAGTACTTATTTTACTCAATGACTGACTTTATTCTGCTTTTAGATTCATCATCTCCAGCGGCGCTCCTACCTATACTGTTCTAAAAGAAGGCTTCCACCGTAGAAGAGAGATTGATGGGTGCTGCGGAACAAATTGCTACCTGCCACTCGGGCAGAAAAAAGCTACCAATAAGACAAGTGTGGCTGCTAAAGAATGAGCTAAAAAAGCTACTGAAGTAAAGACTGAGCTTTATGCATAATTTATTATATTATAGGTAGTACTTTAACACATTGACTGCCAACCTACGAGTATACTCATAGTATATTACTACGAGTATACTTGCATGACAGCCAACATGTTAAAAAGTGAATGTAGTTGATTTATTTTTATGTTTATTATTAAATTGACAATGTACAACTGAAGTGACTGATTTCAAAGCGCTCGCAGTACAAAATGACATATTTTAATCTCAAAAATTTTATTTTTTCCATACATTCTCGAGTGAATTTGCCGCGGATCACTGTCTATTGTCAATTTAATGAGGGCGCAGTCTGAACACTAGCGCCGCTATTGAAACGAGAATCATAGTGCTTAAATAAAGACGAAATTGTGAATCCACGACAAAGTGGCCACTTTTAGCTATAAAAGTCAAATTAAACGGCACGCTAGAAAATATTGTTTAAGTGATAAAAAGTACCACAATGCTTGTTCGGAGTGCACAACAGAGAGATAATTCACAATTTTGTGTTTATTTAAGCACTATGATTCTCGTTTCAATGGCGGCGCTAGTGTGCAAACTGCGCCCTATTAAAACGGATCTTAATTGATAGTTTTTAAATTGGAATTGAAATATCTTTCTTATTTATGCTTTAGTGAAGGCTGTTCTATGTGCTATGTACCTAATAACTATAGAAGTTTTAAAATAGAATACATATCACCCAAGTTGTTTATTTCTTATAACACTTGTAACATTAGTGTTGTGCTAAATATTGATGTGTGAATATAACTATTAAACTCTAGTAGCAAAGACTGTTATGTTTAATGATAGTATACTGTACCAATATAATAAGTCTATGTACCTAATAATTGTAGTAGTTTTATAAAGGAATTATACTTGTGTTTTTGAAAATGTTGTTTAACTACCTACTTATGTGAATACCTTTATACTACAGGGTTATTTGTAAAACACCAACAACCTAGCAGTAGTAGATTAGTAACATCATATACAACAACATTTTTCTAAGACTTACCAAAACAGACAAAAAAATCTATTCTCCATACAAATGAGTTTTGTATGAAAAGTCGATTTTTTTGTCTGTTTTTGGAAAAGTCGTAGAACAAATGTTGTTGTGAGTAAATGGTGTTACTAATCTTTTTAGATTAGTAACATCATTTACTTACAAGTAGTCTGCGAGGTTGTTGGTTTTACTAATAACCCTGTATAGGTAGGAACTGAAAAAAGTAAAAACAATTATTGATATAAAAAAATCTCTTTATTAAAATAGGCTTTCCTTCCTACATCTCCTCCTGAAACACAGTAGGTATGTAAACCCTGACTGCCTTATTAAACGAAGAATAAGTTTACAACCCGGCTAAACAGCAATATTACTTGGCATTTACCTCTTAGTATAATAAACGTAATTATTTTGGCCCAAAATAATACAATACATTGCTGTGAGTCAGTGTCTAGCGACTGACTTACCGGCAGGCTGATTATCTAATTAAAAACCACCTAGCAACCGGTTCCAGTTCACAGAAGAAGTAGTAATGTATCACATTCATCTGTCAACTGAGACCGGTTGCTAGGTGGTTTCTAATTAGATAATCAGCCTGTTGGCCAAATATTTTAAGTACCTAAATAAAAGCACTGAATATAATTGTACTGAAGTAAAGGTTCTTACTGATTGTTGTACATACACACAGAATTTAAAAGATGAAATTAGTGACTTGATCCCATGGTTTTGACATTCACAATACCTATAGATACGAGGAGCGGCTGGAAGGAAAGTTAATCTACCTAAGTTTGAAAGAAAACACAGAAGGATGAGTCCCTTGCAACTTAAATACATTTATCATTAATGACATATTCCCATTAAAAAAATTGTATTGTCTTGGGCATCACAATGGTCATTCACAGCATCCTTTATCTCTTCATCCGTCGAAAGACCTCTCCACCTCTCAAATTTTTCTGCACATGGATTTGCAGAGATTGACAGGCTGCAAAAATAAATATAATTATTATGTATCTAATATTTGACATGAAATATAGAAGAACAGCAGTATGACGAATCAATCATCTATGAAGATGCTGTGGGCAATGATGATGATGATGATGAGTCAATTGATTTGTAACCAAATCACCATTAATATTAGTATTTATGTGTAACTATTTCACTAAATTGACATAAAATAAATGATTAAAAAATTCTATCATAATAAAAAATATTCCTAAGTTATGGTCACATAAATTCTATCTATGAGATGTAAGTATATAGGTAAGGAAAAAAATAATTTTATAGGCTACCTGAAAGCCAAAAGCGGTGGCTTTCTTCATGAAGCCACTGTCACCGTCTCTCCCCTTCCAGCTGGATACATATTCCATACATGCACAGTGTTCATGAATCACACCACCAAATGCCACATCAATAGGTGTAGAATATGTAGATCTGCGTCATAGGTACCTAAAAATTATTACATTATTATTTACAAATTAGAATAAGGTAATTAAAATTAAAATTTTAGTCTTGGTATCCTAACAACAACCAACACATGCGAAAAATGGCATCGCTTTCGATTACTCTAATAATGTGCCCTCAATGAAACTCCAGGCTCAATACAACATCAATAATTGAGAAATCATATTTTGTTTTGTAGTATTACTTATTATTAATAAAAAATCACACTAAGTAACTAATCCTGGTACTTTTCTTTTTTATTTACTGTATGTGTGTGTGCCAATATAATGTTATTCTTTCTTTGGTCGGAGAGTCAGGTTTGGGGTCATATTTGAACTGTATCATTTATTCATATCAAATAACGAATGTGTATTATATACCTTTGTGTTGCTTGTGATCTTGGAAAACATATTTTCATAGATATCTGACACACTCAGACATTGTAGTCTGCGAAAGGCCAAGGATCCTTGCACTAAACGTTTTGTTGGTTTGGTAACTATCACAATATGATGATGATGAGATTTAAATGAAATGCAGCAAAATCTGAAAAATAACAAATAATCTTTAGTCGTCTTGAGGTGAACTTCTAAGTATTTACAATACCAAACAACTAACGCATGAATTACCTTAATTAATCTCAGGGCACACGGCTGTAAACCTTCAACTTCTTGGTAGAAACAAGGCAGAAGTGGAGTACGAAGATCTTCACTTTAAAATCTGTTTAAGGCGTCTCTCTTCTGCCACAGCACGGCAGATTGCTTGTTAGTAAAAAATAATCGGTTAATTATTAAATGCACTTAATAGTAACGAATATTAAGCACAAATCTTGATAAAATAATCGAAGCCAGGGACTAATTTACTCTTGGCTTCATTTGACATTACATTCGGGCTATCACGGTTGACTTTTCTTTTTTAATTTTTACGCGATACCGAGAAATGTCAAATCGTATAGGAAAAATGAAGCTAATCATTCACTCTTTAGCTTCGTCAAAAATATTAAGTTAAGGTAATTACGCGATGCGACAAGTTCAAGTAACCTGTCATCAAATGTCAAAACTCAAACCAATTGGGCTTGGATTTTTTACGTGATAGAGCTGCTGGTATCTATGGTCTTTGGACATACGTGCGAACTGCGGGTCTATCGCGTAATTACTCTTAACTTAAGGTAACCTGACTTCAGTCAAGCCAATGTATTGGTCTTGCCTTCAAATTTTTGGTATCGCGTAAAATTCATCTTGGACTTGAAGCCCAATTGACTTCAAATACAGATAACTATATTGAAGAGTGAATGATGTTATGAGTGTGTTTTTTGCATGTTTCTTTTTTATCAATTTTAGCTTTTAAGTACAACTTTGGCTTCAGATTGCATTATTTCAATCAAAAATCTATTAAAACTATGTTTATTGATCATATTTTTACCATATAGTCTCGTAAGCATAGATTTGATATAGATCTGTTGCGATATTGAGTGCATTCCAGCAGACAAACCACTAAGTCATTGATTCGTCGAGACAGCATGCATTTTAACCATGGAAAGTAATTTGTTTAAAGTGTAGTGTGTTACTAGCAGCCGCCCGCGACTTCGTCTGCTTGGAAAGTTTTTTTAGCTATCCCTCGGGAACAACGCGGTTTACAGGATAAAAGGTATCCTATGTCCTTTACTGTACTACTGACAACGTGTATTAACGTTATCTTGTCAACTTTGACTATCCCCACAAATTGTTAATGAACCTGGCGGCCATGTTTTAACGTCAAAAACGAAAAACGATTGTAATTTTTTTGTATACCTAGACCCTATTTTATTGAAAATAATATTTTAACAATTAATATATTAATTTGCCGATTAGAATTTTATTGTTACATGTCATTTTCATTTGCGGGTGACGTTAACGTGTATGTTAATGTGACAAGGTTCCATCAAATTGCCAATTTGCGGGGATTTTAAAATTTTGTGACGATCGGTTCAGTAGTTAAGACGTGAAGGCGTAACAAACAAACGGACTTTCGCATTCATAATATTAGTAAGGATTTATTTTAACTAACCATGCTTCAAAATCTACTCTATTTATTGGCAATCGATCACTCAGCGATTAGCTTGCTGGAATGTATGTACCCATTGTTGTTGTTTGAGGTTATAATGTATGTTTACGTGAAATTTTTATGAAATTGAAAAGTAAGCGCAAATTGTAAGTATTCATGCTTTTCACTAGCTTAAATTCAATGAACTTTAGTTACTTTTTGTTATTTCCCAAGGCAATTATGTGGAAATGATTCAACAACGGGAATACGTTATAGAAAAACATTTTCGAAATGTACCTATCCTATGTTTTACAAATTTTAGTTCGCATCTCTCGTTATATTGCGAATGTTACTCGTGTAACACTCACAATATAACAAGGGATACTGAGACTGATCAAAATTGTACGTTACCAACTGTATTAGTTGTCGCAAATGTCTATTGACTTAGTACGTAAACAGTGCTTTCATTGCATATGTTTCAGAATGCCTTGCCTGCGCACAAAATTGTAAACAATGTCCCAATTGCCCGCGAGCGGGCCCTTCCACCTTACATTCCACGGGGCGCCCGCCCCAACGCAGGCGACAATCCACCGCTCTCAAGGTAAAGTTTTTAATCCGCCTTTTCGTCAAACACCTCCGGTTTACATATTTTTTCGAAAGCTTGTAAGTTTTAACACAACCAACCCTAAAGATATAAATACGTAGGTACCTATATACATATGTACGAAAGTAGCCAAATATGACTAATGTCATTGTCATGTCATGTCATTACTAGAGCACAATAAATTATCAAGCAAATGAATAATATTTCTATTTTACTAGCAGTTTCTATAAAAGCAGTACTTATTTTACTCAATGACTGACTTTAATCTGCTTTTAGATTCATCATCTCCAGCGGCGCTCCTACCTATACTGTTCTAAAAGAAGGCTTCCACCGTAGAAGAGAGATTGATGGGTGCTGCGGAACAAATTGCTACCTGCCACTCGGGCAGAAAAAAGCTACCAATAAGACAAGTGTGGCTGCTAAAAAATGAGCTAAAAAAGCTACTGCAGTAAAGACTGAGCTTTATGCATAATTTATTATATTATAGGTAGTACTTTAACACATTGACTGCCAACCTACGAGTATACTTGCATGACAGCCAACGTATTAAAAAGTGAATGTAGTTAATTTATTTTTATGTTTATTATTAAATTGACAATGTACAACTGAAGTGACTGATTTCAAAGCGCTCGCAGTACAAAATGACATATTTTAATCTCAAAAATTTTCTTTCTTCCATACATTCTCGAGTGAAGCTGCAGCGGATCACTGTCTATTGTTAATTTAATGAGGGCGCAGTCTGAACACTAGCGCCGCTATTGAAACGAGAATCATAGTGCTTAAATAAAGACGAAATTGTGAATCCACGACAAAGTGGCCACTTTTAGCTATAAAAGTCAATTAAATTAAACGGCACGCTAGAAAATATTGTAGTGATAAAAAGTGCGGAGTGCACTACAGAGAGATAATTCACAATTTTGTGTTTATTTAAGCACTATGATTCTCGTTTCAATGGCGGCGCTAGTGTGCAAACTGCGCCCTATTAAAACGGATCTTAAAAAGTTTTTAAATTGGAATTGAAATATCTTTCTTATTTATGCTTTAGTGAAGGCTGTTCTATGTGCTATGTACCTAATAACTATAGATATGTCAGTTGTTTATTTCTTATAACACTTGTAACGTTAGTGTTGTGCTAAATATTGATGTGTGAATATAACTATTAAACTCTAGTAACAAAGACTGTTATGTTTAATGATAGTATACTGTACCAATATAATAAATCTATGTACCTAATAATTGTAGTAGTTTTATAAAGGAATTATACTTGTATGTTTTTGAAATTGTTGTTTAACTACCTACTTATGTGAATACCTTTATACACAGGGTTATTTGTAAAACACCAACAACCTAGCAGTAGTAGATTAGTAACATCATATAAAACAACATTTTTATAAGACTTTTACCAAAAAAGACAAAAAAATCTATTCTCCATACAAATGAGTTTTGTATGAAAAGTCGATTTTTTTGTCTGTTTTTGGAAAAGTCGTAGAACAAATGTTGTTGTGAGTAAATGGTGTTACTAATCTTTTTAGATTAGTAACATCATTTACTTACAAGTAGTCTGCGAGGTTGTTGGTGTTTTACTAATAACCCTGTATAGGTAGGAACTGAAAAAAGTAAAAAAATTATTGATATAAAAAATCTCTTTATTAAAATAGGCTTTCCTTCCTACATCTCCTCCTGAAATACAGTAGGTATGTAAACCCTGACTGCCTTATTAAACTCAACCCGGCTAAACAGCAATATTACTTGGCATTTACCTCTTAGTATAATAAACGTAATTATTTTGGCCCAAAATAATACAATACATTGCTGTGAGTCAGTGTCTAGCGACTGACTTACCGGCAGGCTGATTATCTAATTAAAAACCACCTAGCAACCGGTTCCAGTTCACAGATATGAATGTGATACATTGCTACTTTTCTTTGGTATCTTTTTTTACCCCAAAAAGAAGTAGTAATGTATCACATTCATCTGTCAAATGAGACCGGTTGCTAGGTGGTTTTTAATTAGATAATCAGCTTGCTGGCCGAATATTTTAAGTACCTAAATAAAAGCACTGAATATAATTGTAATGAAGTAAAGGTTCTTATTGATTGTTGTACATACACGAAGAATTTAAATGATGAAATTAGTGTCTTGATCCCATGGTTTTGACATTCACAATACCTATAGATACGAGGAGCGACTGGAAGGAAAGTTAATCTACCTAAGTTTGAAAGAAAACACATCCCATTAAAAAAAATGTATTGTCTTGGGCATCACAATGGTCATTCACAGCATCCTTTATCTCTTCATCCGTCGAAAGACCTCTCCACCTCTCAAATTTTTCTGCACATGGATTTGCAGAGATCGACAGGCTGCAAAAATAAATATTATTATATTATGTATCTAATATTTGACATGAAATATAGAAGAACAGCAGTATGACGAATCAATCATCTACGAAGATGCTGTGGGCAATGATGATGATGATGAGTCAATTTATTTGTAAACAAATCACCATTAATATTAGTATTTATGTGTAACTATTTCACTACATTGACATAAAATAAATGATTAAAAATTCTATCATAATAAAAAATATTCCTAAGTTATGGTCACATAAATTCTATCTATGAGATGTAAGTATATAGGTAATAGTCTAAGCGGTCATGGGATTTTTGGTAACGATCAAGGAAAAGGTTAGATTCATTTTCATGGGTTGTAGAGTGGTCCCCTAATGTGAATGATGTCGGTCTGCCTGCTCTTAGTGGTTGCAACTTCGAATTATAGCGCTTACAAGAGGCTTCATGGTGACGAAAAAAAAACGATCAGAGAAATGGGTAGTTTTAGTATATATTCAAAGTATGTCGTCTTTGCAGATGAAGCAAGTTGGTCTGCCAGCTCATAGTGGTTGCATTTCTGAGCTATGACGTGAACAAGTCACGTCATTGTTACGAAAAAAAGACGATACGGGAAATGGTCAGTTTTAGTACCTATTCAAAGTATAGTATCTCCACGTGTGAAATAAGTTGGTCTGCCGGCTCTCAGTGGTTGCATTTAAGAACTATCATTGTGTACGCAAGACGCTTATTTGTAGAGAAAGCCTAAAAAAACTTTGAAAAACGGGACAATAGGCGAATTTTTAAGTGCACGCCGGCCGCTTGCATATCTTTGACTGTATGAGTCCCCTCCCCACCTTAAGGCATCTCTACACTCGCGCGCGAAAAGCCCCAAACCTCCCGCGAAGCAGTGTGCGTAGTGTGGAACCGATTTGAATCGAATCCACACACCCGCGCGTGAGTATGGAGAGGTCTTGCCATGCCTGTGCCACCACGCACCCCCCATCCCCCCCACCACTTCCGGTTTTAGCGTCAATAGAGATTTTCGATCCGGGTGCCTTGTATCGATATTCCGGATCGCCATGGATCGTAATTCACTGTATCGATCCAGATAATAGAATCTGGATTTATAGCCATCGGCTACACGCTCGGTAAATACTGTGGCCCAGCGCCATAGAGTAAATTTCAACCATGGAAAGTAAAATATTGAACATTCCATACAAATTACTTTCCATGGTTCAAATTTACTCTGTGGCGATGGATCACAGTTAGTCTAAGCGGTCACGGGATTTTTGGTAACGATCAAGGAAAAGGTTAGATGCATTTTCATGGGTTATAGAGTGGTCCCCTAATGTGAATGATGTCGGTCTGCCTGCTCTCAGTAGTTGCAACTTCGAGTTACAGCGATTATAAGAGGATTCATTGTTATGAAAAAAACGATCAGAGAAATGGTCAGTTTTAGTACCTATTCAAAGTATGGCGTCTCCGTAACTGAAATGATGTGGTCTGCCGGCTCTCAGTGGTTGCATTTCAGAGCTATGACGCGCGCAAGTTATAACAAAATATTTTTTTCGTCAAATTGTATTTAAAAAAATACTAACTCTTTATTATGATGAAAAAAATGTCTTAAGCCATTTTTGACTAAAATGAATAGATTAGTCGGAAAAAAAATACTTTATGTTTTTTTGTATCGATTTTTACAAAGCTAATTTCAATACCATTATCTGATGTCCTTACATTTATTTTAATGAAACAAAGAAGACCTAAAATTTTAAGTGATTTACTTAATAAAATAACTGTATCACCTTATTTAAAGAAAATTAACTTTTTATTACCACACGTAACATGACTTAACTAATATTAAAGAATAGACTACCTAATACAATTAAAATTAAATAAAGATTACCAAAATTTACAGGGCTTTGTACACATAGCTTCTTAACTAGAGACATACAATAAGACCCAATGTATAATGTTAAATATGTATATGGATAATTAGAAAAACATTTAATTTTCATACAAACAAAGTAACTTTGATGCCTTGATCGTTTCGCTCGCTAACAGCGACCGGAAAACCCCTTATTTGGTTAACCCAATTGATAGGCAAACCCTAATAAAAAACTTACCAAATGATAGGGTTTCCCTTTTGATAGGGTTAGTCGACGTTATGCTCACCGTATTGATAGGGTTTTTGAAAACAAGTCTATGAAATACCCAATCAAAAACCCTTTTAACGGTAAGCGGTTCATGAAATACCCAATCAAAACCCCTTTAACGGTAAGCGGTTCTGGGGCCCTATTTTTGAATCGCTCGGCTGGCGTCGAGCGTTCGTTTCTACTGATTTTCGTTCGACATTTAACTCAACCGCGGACCGGACGACGCTCCGTGGGTAGACCCCCGACAAGGTGGACCGACGATCTGGTGAAGGTTGCGGGAAACCGCTGGATGCGAGCAGTGCAGGACCGTTCGTCGTAGAGATCCTTGGAGGTAGCCTATACCCAGCAGTGGGTGTCGTGCGGCTGATATGATGATACATCCAAGTGATCTGAACGGCACATTAAGAGCTGTATGTACCAAAGTTCTCAGTTTCAGGATTTCCATACCTTTTAATGTTATTTACGTGATTTTTTTAAACTTATCGAATCAGATCTTACAATCCTGATAGATCAGTTGTGTGTATATTGCGATCTGGATCTCCTTCATTTACTTTCTTGATAGCCGTCTTCAAATCACAGCTTGATCAATCTCTGACGGAGGATGTATGAAAATGAATTAACTGGTGCTTCTTATTATCTGTCGCATAATAAAATATTGATGATTTTAGTTTCTGCTTGTTTCTATCAATGTTCATAAATACAATTTTGATCTTAATAATATATTATCTTCAAAATCTTTACTTTTGTTATAAATTACTTATAAACGAGCCTAATTTTTTTTAGTAAAGCCCATATAAAGGTTTTTAAAAATCATAATAAAATTTAGTATCTATCGTTAATATTTTAAAAACTTCATTTATTTGAATATGACATTAATCATTGATCTGTGTTTAGGCTTCCCATCCTATTGTCCTACTTATTTCACCTCCATTTCAAAACACCTAGCGCCATCTCTGACGCCAATACGTAAACCTGGCTGCGCGACATTAGCGCCCTCAAAGGAAGACTGGAAGAACTCTCTCTTCGAAACACCGCGTGCACGCGCCGGGTCACCGCCCGCTGAAAATCCTTAAATTACTGTGAAAAACGGTGTAAAAGACGGAGCCGGCTCCATTGATCGATCAAGGAACCTAACAGAAGTGAGTGCCAGTGTGGTGCAAGTGTCAACAACCACCAGCATCTTCATTTGGAGTCGTCACTGCCGCTGGCTAAGCAGTGGCCAGCCATACATGTAAGTCCTTTTCCTTCCGCCTGCTGCCTATCCACATAAACCTCTTGTGTAGGTACTTGTTCGGAAAATTAATTAGAATAAATTGCGAAACCAAGCGGTTTCATTTCATTTTTTGGTCCATACGAGCACAGATGCTTATGGTTACTGGTTTTTAACCAGCTTAAATTCCATTTACAGTCCAATTTTACAACATATGAAGCAAAATTTTAATCAAAACAATCGTTAACGTTGCATTCCTAGCGTAAATTATAAGTACCTATTTATTCAACTCAAGCGCTGTGTGTTCGCCGAACGCCGGCCATTTTTTTGTTTACCGATCATTTAAGAAAAAAGTGAATCTCATTAAATCCCATTCATAATTACGTATTTTTACATAAAATTACATGTTAGTTAACGAATTTTATCGTTAAAATTGGTTCATATATAGATTTTTACTTTTAGGTATTTTGTGTTAGGTACTTATAGAAAATGCCTGAAGATGCACAGCCCGCTAGTGATAATGCAAATAGTTCATTAATGAATGAAAGAAAATTAAAAGTGGTTCAAACGCAGCGAGAATATGCGTTTCGTGATATGCAAATTTTGATGGATTTATCTAATAATATTCACTCTGATCAATCAGCATTAACTAAATTCAAAGCTAGGTTCAAACGGATTGAGAAATTACGTAGCGAATTCTTCGAGTACACTACTCAGATAAATGAATTGAAGTTAATCTTAAAACCAAGTGAAAAAATTGATTTAAGAGTTGTCCAAGCATTTGACGATTTATACTATAGTGTGATAGCCGTCGCGGATAGTATTTTTCCGAGCGAAAGCGAAGGTAGTAGTACCGACACGGCTCACGCCGCTCGCGTCTCGACAAAAGTCGGCGCGTGTGATAGTTGTCATACCGCGAAACCATTCTCGCAAGTGCGTTTACCTTGTCTTGAGTTGCAAAAATTTGATGGCAACATTGAACTTTGGCAAACATTCTTTGACACATTCTCGTCACTTGTGCATAACAATAATAGCATAAGTTCGATTGAGAAGTTCCATTATTTGTTATCATGTCTTTCCGGTCAGGCTTTGTCGCTTGCCAAGGGCATTCCGGTTACGAGTGAAAATTATCCAATTGTTTTCGATACTCTTATTGATAGATTTGAAAATAAACGCGTTTTGGCTTATAATTATTTGGAAAAATTTAGTAATTTTTCACCTTTAAAAAATAGTAATTTTTCCGATCTTAGGAATTTAACTAACATTTTAAACGAAACAGTTAACGCCCTTCGGGCTATGAAAATAAAACAATTGGATGAGTTTATACTTTTTTATTTAGCTTCGCGCGTTCTAGATAGCGATACTCGTAAACGTTTTGAAATTCAGAATAAGGAACAAATACCTACTTTTTCGGATTTGTTAACCTTTCTACAAAGTTATGTCAAAGTATTGGAGGTCAGTCAATCCGGCACGATATCCGGTTCTGGTACTCAATTAAATAAAATAACTAAACGCCCCTTAGAGGTTCGAAACAAAAACAATTATAAATCTAATTCGTTGCCGTCCAGTGCCGGCGCCGTCAATGCTTCGATACCTAATCAGCATTCGGTGACCTGTATGTACTGCGGTGAACAACATAATATTTTCAAATGTTCTAAGTTTCAATCACTTAACATTCCTGAAAAGAATAAAGTCGTGTTTAAACATAAGTTATGTAAAAATTGTTTACGTCCGAATCATAATGTTGATCAGTGTTTTTCTAAATCTTCTTGCTCGGTATGTAACAAGCGTCATCACAGTTTGTTGCATGACGGTGGCGGGACCACTGTCGCGGTACCTGGTATTTCAACCGAAGTGACTGACGGTTCAAATGGGTTTAGCGTGATCGAACCGCCTATCGTAAACGAAACGTCGGTAACTACTAGTACACACCTAGGACATAGTCGCGCTTTGGTTCTACTCGGTACTTGTACGGTGCGCGTATGCGATCCAGCGGGCTCCGCTCCGCCTGTTTTGGCTCGCGCGCTCATAGATAGCGGTGCGCAGGACTGCTTCATTACGTCATCGCTCGCGCAACGTATGCGCTTGCCTATGCGCCGTTGCAAATTAACCGTCGCAGGTCTAGGTAAAAGCGTAGTGCATCAGATAAAAGGGGAGACATCCTGTACGGTACAGCCTCGCGATTCGGATAATCCAAAATTTAATGTTAATGTCATTGTTATGGACACAATTACTAGTAAAATGCCTACAGTTCCAATACCGCTGGTTGTACGTAACAACTTTAAACATTTAGTACTTGCTGATACGCAATTTGACAAACCGACAGATATCGACTTATTATTAGGCGCGGAGCAGTTCCACGCGATTTATGACGGCCAACGCCTCGATTTGGGCAACGGTCTACCGGTTGCTTTACACAGCGTGTTCGGGTGGGTTCTCACGGGCAGGGTCGACCCCGTTAGCCGTCCCCCATCCACAATCTCTTCCCTCGTGGCTTCCACTCGTGCATTAGATGACGTGGTCAAGCGTTTCTGGGAGGTCGAAGAGCCACCAAAAACGGAATTAGTGAACCCGGAAGACGTCTCTACAAATAAGCGTCTTGCGTACACAATGATAGTTCTTAAATGCAACCACTGAGAGCCGGCAGACCAACTTATTTCACACGTGGAGATACTATACTTTGAATAGGTACTAAAACTGACCATTTCCCGTATCGTTTTTTTTTCGTAACAATGACGTGACTTGTTCACGTCATAGCTCAGAAATGCAACCACTATGAGCTGGCAGACCAACTTGCTTCATCTGCAGAGACGACATACTTTGAATATATACTAAAACTACCCATTTCTCTGATCGTTTTTTTTTCGTCACCATGAAGCCTCTTGTAAGCGCTATAATTCGAAGTTGCAACCACTGAGAGCAGGCAGACCGACATCATTCACATTAGGGGACCACTCTACAACCCATGAAAATGAATCTAACCTTTTCCTTGATCGTTACCAAAAATCCCGCGACCGCTCAGTCTATAAGGAAAAAATAATTTTATAGGCTACCTGAAAGCCAAAAGCGGTGGCCTTCTTCATGAAGCCACTGTCACTGTCTCTCCCCTTCCAGCTGGATACATATTCCATACATGCACAGTGTTCATGAATCACACCACCAAATGCCACATCAATAGGTGTAGAATATGTAGATCTGCGTCATAGGTACCTAAAAATTATTACATTATTATTTACAAATTAGATTAAGGTAATTATAAATGAAATTTTAGTCTTGGTATCCTAACAACAGCCAACACATGCTAAAAATGGCAGCGCTTTCGATTACTCTAATTATGTGCCCTCAATGAAACTCCAGGGTCAATACAACATCAATAATTGAGAAATCATATTTTGTTTTGTAGTATTACTTATTATTAATAAAAAATCACACCAAGTAACTAATCCTGGTACTTTTCCTTTTTATTTTCTGTATGTGTATGTGCCAGTATAATGTTATTCTTTCTTTGGTCGGAGAGTCAGGTTTGGGGTCATAATTGAACTGTATCATATCAAATAGCGAATGTGTATTATATACCTTTGTGTTGCTTGTGATCTTGGAAAACATATTTTCATAGATATCTGACACACTCAGACATTGTAGTCTGCGAAAGGCCAAGGATCCTTGCACTAAACGTTTTGTTGGTTTGGTAACTATCACTTAGATTTAAATGATGAAATCCTTAGGCTTCCCGGCCTATACCCAGCAGTGGGTGATGTGCGGCTGATAATATGATGATGATGAGATTTAAATGAAATGCAGCAAAATCTGAAAAATAACAAATAATCTTTAGTCGTCTTGAGGGAACTTCTAATTATTTACAATACCAAACAACTAACGCATGAATTACCTTAATTAATCTCAGCCACAGACGGCTGTAAACCTTCAACTTCTTGGTAGAAACAAGGCAGAAGTGGAGTACGAAGATCTTCACTTTAAAATCTGTTTAAGGCGTCTCTCTTCTGCCACAGCACGGCAGATTGCTTGTTAGTAAAAAATAATCGGTTAATTATTAAATGCACTTAATAGTAACGAATATTAAGCACAAATCTTGATAAAATAATCGAAGCCAGGGACTAATTTACTCTTGGCTTCATTTGACATTACATTCGGGCTATCACGGTTGACTTTTCTTTTTTAATTTTTACGCGATACCGAGAAATGTCAAATCGTATAGGAAAAATGAAGCTAATCATTCACTCTTTAGCTTCGTCAAAAATATTAAGTTAAGGTAATTACGCGATGCGACAAGTTCAAGTAACCTGTCATCAAATGTCAAAACTCAAACCAATTGGGCTTGGATTTTTTACGTGATATAGCTGCTGCGGGTCTATCGCGTAATTACTCTTAACTTAAGGTAACCTGACTTCAGTCAAGCCAATGTATTGGTCTTGCCTTCAAATTTTTGGTATCGCGTAAAATTCAACTTGGACTTGAAGCCCAATTGACTTCAAATACAGATAACTATATTGAAGAGTGAATGATGTTATGAGTGTGTTTTTTTGCATGTTTCTTTTTTATCAATTTTAGCTTTTAAGTACAACTTTGGCTTCAGATTGCATTATTTCAATCAAAAATCTATTATAACTATGTTTATTGATCATATTTTTACCATATAGTATCGTAAGCATGGATTTGATATAGATCTGTGGCGATATTGAGTGCATTCCAGCAGACAAACCACTAAGTCATTGATTCGTCGAGACAGCAAAATAACCATGGAAAGTAATTTGTTTAAAGTGTAGTGTGTTACTAGCAGCCGCCCGCGACTTCGTCTGCTTGGAGAGTTTTTTTAGCTATCCCTCGGGAACAACACGGTTTACAGGATAAAAGGTACCCCATGTCCTTTACTGCACTACTGACAACGTGTATTAACGTTATCTTGTCAACTTTGACTATCCCCACAAATTGGTAATGAACCTGGCGGCCATGTTTTAACGTCAAAAACGAAAAACGATTGTAATTTTTTTGTATACCTAGACCCTATTTTATTGAAAATAATATTTTAACAATCAATATATTAATTTGCCGATTAGAATTTTATTGTTACATGTCATTTTTATTTGCGGATGACGTTAAAGTGTATGTTAATGTGACAAGGTTCCATCAAATTGCCAATTTGCGGGGATTGTAAAATTTCGTGATGATCGGTTCAGTAGTTAAGACGTGAAGGCGTAACAAACAAACGGACTTTCGCATTTATAATATTAGTAAGGATTTATTTTAACTTACCATGGTTAAAAATCTACTCTATTTATTGGCAATCGATCACTCAGCGATTAGCTTGCTGGAATGTATGTACCCATTGTTGTTGTTTGAGGTTATAATGTATGTTTACGTGAAATTTTTATGAAATTGAAAAGTAAGTGCAAATTGTAAGTATTCATGCTTTTCATTTCCTTAAATTCAATGACCTTTAGTTACTTTTTGTTATTTCCCAAGGCAATTATGTGGAAATGATTCAACAACGGGAATGCGTTATAGAAAAACATTTTCGAAATGTACCTATCCTATGTTTTACAAATTTTAGTTCGCATCTCTCGTTATATTGCGAATGTTACTCGTGTAACACTCACAAATCTCACAACATAACAAGGGATACTGAGACTGATCAAAATTGTACGTTACCAACTGTATTAGTTGTCGCAAATGTCTATTGACTTAGTACGTAAACAGTGCTTTCATTGCATATGTTTCAGAATGCCTTGCCTGCGCATAAAATTGTAAACAATGTCCCAATTGCCCGCGAGCGGGCCCTTCCACCTTACATTCCACGGGGCGCCCGCCCCAACGCAGACAACCCACCGCTCTCAAGGTAAAGTTTTTAATCCGCCTTTTCGTCAAACACCTCCGGTTTACATATTTTTCGAAAGCTTGTAAGTTTTAACACAACCAACCCTAAAGATAAAATAGGTAGGTACCTATATACCTACATATATACGAAAGTAGCTAAATATGACATTACTAGTGCAAAATAAATTATCAAGCAAATGAATAATATTTCTATTTTACTAGCAGTTTCTATAAAAGCAGTACTTATTTTACTCAATGATTGACTTTAATCTGCTTTTAGATTCATCATCTCCAGCGGCGCTCCTACCTATACTGTTCTAAAAGAAGGCTTCCACCGTAGAAGAGAGATTGATGGGTGCTGCGGAACAAATTGCTACCTGCCACTCGGGCAGAAAAAAGCTACCAATAAGACTGAGCTACCAATGAGAATGAGCTAAAAAAGCTACTGAAGTAAAGACTGAGCTTTATGCATAATTTATTATATTATAAGTTGTACTTTAACACATTGACTGCCAACCTACGAGTATACTCATAGTATATTACTACGAGTATACTTGCATGACAGCCAACATATTAAAAAGTGAATGTAGTTGATTTATTTTTATGTTTATTATTAAATTGACAATGTACAACTGAAGTGACTGATTTCAAAGCGCTTGCAGTACAAAATGACATTTTAATCTCAAAAATTTTCTTTTTTCCATACATTCTCGAGTGAAGCTGCAGCGGATCACTGTGTATTGTCAATTTAATGAGGGCGCAGTCTGAACACTAGCGCCGCTATTGAAACGAGAATCATAGTGCTTAAATAAAGACGAAATTGTGAATCCACGACAAAGTGGCCACTTTTAGCTATAAAAGTCAATTAAATTAAACGGCACGCTAGAAAATATTGTTTAAGTGATAAAAAGTACCACAATGCTTGTTCGGAGTGCACTACAGAGAGATAATTCACAATTTTGTGTTTATTTAAGCACTATGATTCTCGTTTCAATGGCGGCGCTAGTGTGCAAACTGCGCCCTATTAAAACGGATCTTAATTGATAGTTTTTAAATTGGAATTGAAATATCTTTCTTATTTATGCTTTAGTGAAAGCTGTTCTATGTGCTATGTACCTAATAACTATAGAAGTTTTAAAATAGAATACATATCACCCAAGTTGTTTATTTCTTATAACACTTGTAACATTAGTGTTGTGCTAAATATTGATGTGTGAATATAACTATTAAACTCTAGTAGCAAAGACTGTTATGTTTAATGATAGTATACTGTACCAATATAATAAGTCTATGTACCTAATAATTGTAGTAGTTTTATAAAGGAATTATACTTGTATGTTTTTGAAAATGTTGTTTAACTACCTACTTATGTGAATACCTTTATACAGGGTTATTTGTAAAACACCAACAACCTAGCAGTAGTAGATTAGTAGGTAACATCATATACAACAACATTTTTCTAAGACTTTTACCAAAACAGACAAAAAAATCTATTCTCCATACAAATGAGTTTTGTATGAAAAGTCGATTTTTTTGTCTGTTTTTGGAAAAGTCGTAGAACAAATGTTGTTGTGAGTAAAAGTCGTCTGCGAGGTTGTTGGTGTTTTACTAATAACCCTGTATAGGTAGGAACTGAAAAAAGTAAAAACAATTATTGATATAAAAAATCTCTTTATTAAAATAGGCTTTCCTTCCTACATCTCCTCCTGAAACACAGTAGGTATGTAAACCCTGACTGCCTTATTAAACGAAGAATAAGTATACAACCCGGCTAAACAGCAATATTACTTGGCATTTACCTCTTAGTATAATAAACGTAATTATTTTGGCCCAAAATAATACAATACATTGCTGTGAGTCAGTGTCTAGCGACTGACTTACCCGCAGGGTGATTATCTAATTAAAAACCACCTAGCAACCGGTTCCAGTTCACAGATATGAATGTGATACATTGCTACTTTTCTTTGGTATGTTTTTTTACCCCAAAAAGAAGTAGTAATGTATCACATTCATCTGTCAAATGAGACCGGTTGCTAGGTGGTTTCTAATTAGATAATCAGCCTGCTGGCCGAATATTTTAAGTACCTAAATAAAAGCACTGAATATAATTGTACTGAAGTAAAGGTTCTTATTGATTGTTGTACACGAAACACGAAGAATTTAAATGATGAAATTAGTGACTTGATCCCATGGTTTTGACATTCACAATACCTATAGATACAAGGAGCGGCTGCGGCTGGAAGGAAAGTTAATCTACCTAAGTTTGAAAAAAAACACAGAAGGATAGGTCCCTTGCAACTTAAATACATTTATCATTAATGACATATTCCCATTAAAAAAATTGTATTGTCTTGGGCATCACAATGGTCATTCACAGCATCCTTTATCTCTTCATCCGTCGAAAGACCTCTCCACCTCTCAAATTTTTCTGCACATGGATTTGCAGAGATCGACGGGCTGCAAAAATAAATATTATTATATTATGTATCTAATATTTGACATGAAATATAGAAGAACAGCAGTATGACGAATCAATCATCTACGAAGATGCTGTGGGCAATGATGATGATGATGATGAGTCAATTTATTTGTAAACAAATCACCATTAATATTAGTATTTATGTGTAACTATTTCACTACATTGACATAAAATAAATGATTAAAAATTCTATCATAATAAAAAATATTCCTAAGTTATGGTCACATAAATTCTATCTATGAGATGTAAGTATATAAGTAAGGAAAAAATAATTTTATAGGCTACCTGAAAGCCAAAAGCGGTGGCCTTCTTCATGAAGCCACTGTCACTGTCTCTCCCCTTCCAGCTGGATACATATTCCATACATGCACAGTGTTCATGAATCACACCACCAAATGCCACATCAATAGGTGTAGAATATGTAGATCTGCATCATAGGTACCTAAAAATTATTACATTATTATTTACAAATTAGATTAAGGTAATTAAAAATAAAATTTTAGTCTTGGTATCCTAACAACAACCAACACATGCGAAAAATGGCAGCGCTTTCGATTACTCTAATTATGTGCCCTCAATGAAACTCCAGGCTCAATACAACATCAATAATTGAGAAATCATATTTTGTTTTGTAGTATTACTTATTATTCATAAAAAATCACACTAAGTAACTAATCCTGGTACTTTTCTTTTTTATTTTCTGTATGTGTGTGTGCCAATATAATGTTATTCTTTCTTTGGTCGGAGAGTCAGGTTTGGGGTCATAATTGAACTGTATCATATCAAATAACGAATGTGTATTATATACCTTTGTGTTGCTTGTGATCTTGGAAAACATATTTTCATAGATATCTGACACACTCAGACATTGTAGTCTGCGAAAGGCCAAGGATCCTTGCACTAAACGTTTTGTTGGTTTGGTAACTATCACTTAGATTTAAATGATGAAATCCTTAGGCTTCCCGGCCTATACCCAGCAGTGGGTTATGTGCGGCTGATAATATGATGATGATGAGATTTAAATGAAATGCAGCAAAATCTGAAAAATAACAAATAATCTTTAGTCGTCTTGAGGTGAACTTCTAAGTATTTACAATACTAAACAACTAACGCATGAATTACCTTAATTAATCTCAGGGCACACACGGCTGTAAACCTTCAACTTCTTGGTAGAAACAAGGCAGAAGTGGAGTACGAAGATCTTCACTTTAAAATCTGTTTAAGGCGTCTCTCTTCTGCCACAGCACGGCAGATTGCTTGTTAGTAAAAAATAATCGGTTAATTATTAAATGCACTTAATAGTAACGAATATTAAGCACAAATCTTGATAAAATAATCGAAGCCAGGGACTAATTTACTCTTGGCTTCATTTGACATTACATTCGGGCTATCACGGTTGACTTTTCTTTTTTAATTTTTACGCGATACCGAGAAATGTCAAATCGTATAGGAAAAATGAAGCTAATCATTCACTCTTTAGCTTCGTCAAAAATATTAAGTTAAGGTAATTACGCGATGCGACAAGTTCAAGTAACCTGTCATCAAATGTCAAAACTCAAACCAATTGGGCTTGGATTTTTTACGTGATAGAGCCGCTGGTGCGAACTGTTTATCCTCTATTTAAAAACAAAACGTGTTCCGTTTCACTCTAAAATACGAAGTACTGACATTTTGTCACACAAGATTCTGTTTCTTTTTACGTACACTATCAATAAAAATAAAAATACGCAATTCCGCGCCGAGAGTGGGATGTCATTTGAAAGGCCTTTCAAAGTTCTATAAAATGCGATAAATTTCAATACCAAAATCAGGTACCTCGATTTCTCAAATTCTAACCAAAATTGTTCGTTGATTTCGTATGTAAATTCCATGACTGTATGAAGAGTTCTCCTCCTAAATATCCTCGGGCATCTCACAATAACATTATCTTCTTCACTTGACTCTGAATCACTCATTTCAAATGATTTTCCAAAAACTAATAATAAATTTATTAGACTAGAAAGACTTATGAAAAGTAACTAATTTTATTAGCTGATAATATTAGTTTATTTTGTTTATGAAACGGTTTACTAGTAAAACAAATAATATTAGCTAATATTATTAGACGCTACGCTAATAACTCATTTTATTAGTTTCTACTTTTATGAAACAATATCTAATGATTTAAACTAATATTTTTAGTCTAATGCTCATAATATTAGACTAATATTTTATATGAAACAAGCCCCTGGTTGCCAGCGGCACTTCTAACAGTAGCAGTAGTTTTTTAACTCACTCTAAGGTTAGGAACGACCAAGAACTTTAAATGTCAATGTCAATAGAAAGTCTTCATTTTCCATTTGGAAAACGAATAATTTAAACTTTCCTTTATTCAAAATCAAATAAAAACTGTTCTTTCTCGAAGCTACCATGATTTATTTGAAAATTAGACACAAAAACATCTAAATACAAGATAATGTCAAATGACATTGACATTTATTGTATAGACAAACGTCAGAGCGTTTTACAACCATCAATTTTGATGGTTGTTTGGTTGCAACGCTCTGACGTTTGGAACGGGAAAGTTGTGTCAACCGAACGTCACGCTCTAATGTTTGGAACGACGTTAGAGCGTCCGGTTGCACTCGGAGCGTAGGTTCGGAACGCAACCCTGTACTCTCTCTATATTGAGGTTCTGAGCTTTGAAATGAGTTTTTTGACGCCATTTGTCAAGTTCGGTTCGGTGTCAATTTTAATTATTTGCAAATTGATTCATAGTGGATATTGTGTCTTAAAATTGGTGCAGTTTAGTGGTACAAGTGTCTACACAACTGAACAATATGTGGGATAATTGAAATAGGCGGCGATCTTGGTTGTGTGAAGCCGAGACTTTTACTGTAGTGGTGGCTACCTTGGCAGAACTTACCAAGTAAACTGTCTTGATATACTTGGTGCCAAATGCTCCAAGCAGCATTGGAATGCGATGCACCCGCATTTTAATGTAAACTGAAACAATCTATCACTGAAATATTCAACACTTGACACTGGCAAAAATTACTTCCAAGGGGAAAGTAGATTGCCAAAACAAAAATAAGAAGAAGAGCTTTGAAATGACAGATGGAGATGACAGCTAATCTGTCGTCGTCATGGAAATAGTACTATAAACCGGATTGAGTGCTTCGCCCCAAAACGAGCCGACAGAGAGGTCAAGTAGATGTATGTGTCCCTTTCTTCATTAGGGTGACCAAACCGTATGGTTGGCCGGAGACATACATAATACTTTAAACTGTTTAATATAAACTTAAATACCTAGGTAGTTCGTTATTTATAATTCACACTTTTTACCGCGTTTTTATTAGGTTGCTTGCTTTTTTGTTTGTTTGAGCACGAATTTTGCAAACGATTTTATACTAAATTCCCGATGAGCTAGAGACTTGAAACTTTGAACACAGGTCAGAAATGGAAGGAAATGCAATATTACAGTGTCATTGAGGTGATCTGATAATGGAGCCGGAAGAACGCCACAGGAACTCTATGATGAATGAAACTATACAACCCCATCGTGTTTGGGCTTATTAGAATTGTCTTGACAAGTACTCTGACGGGAGACGAGGTTCAGGGTGGGATGATGAAGTCTGGATTCTATGCCATAGGAACTCAATATTGAAATCATGCAACCCCATCGAGTTTGGGCTCGTTTGAATCGTCTTGACGAGTGCTCTGTTGGGTAATAGTATCCAAGAGTCTGATGATGGAGCCGGAAGAAGGCCACAAGAACTCTGCAATAAAACCTTTCAACCCCATCGAGTTTGGACTCGTTTGAATGGTCTTGACGAGTACTCTGATAGGCGGTGGTATATTTTTAGTTTAGCTCGTTAACTAAAAAAAGAAAATTAATATTTATTTTAAAAAAATATTTTTTAAGAACAAATTATTTATCACGTTTTTATTAAGTTGCTTTTTTTATTTTTTAAATATGGTAATTCAACCAATTAAAATCTAGTTTATTCAATTCAATTTAATTTCAAGTGTAAATAATTACGCAACTTTAAAGTTTATTCCAATTTTTAATAAAAATGCAATGTGCGTAAACTTCGAAAAACAAATAAATGTTGGAAAAACAAGTAAAAGTAGGAAAACATTGTCTAGTGATCTGTAGTTAAAAAAAGATGGAAACGATTTTCGACTTTATTGACGTTTGAAATTCGATTGCTTTTTCCCATAATTATACTTGTACATTTACTTTGCTGTTTTATTAAAAACTGTTATTTTGGTAAAGATGTCAATAAGGTCTAAAATACTTGCACCAATTTCTTTACTTGTGAAGTTAATAAATGGGTGCAAGAGATTTACGACGACACAATGTTTAAAATATAAAAAAAACCAAAATGGCGGCCAACTATATTGTTAGTGGGCTGATTTTATGAAACTCGATTTTGTTACTATTTTGATAAAAATATAACAAAGAAATGTTAAAAATATAAAAAATATGGCAGCCAACCTTTTTTATTTGTGGGCTGATTTAAATGAAACTCAGTTTTTTGTACTAATTTGACAAGAAAATAATAACACAATATGTACTGAAAAAATTAAAAAATCCAAGATGGCAGCCAAAATGTTTGTTTTTGGGCCGATTTCGATAAAACTCGGTTTTTGGTAATATTTTGACAAGAAAATAACAACGCAATTTTTAAAATACTAAAAATCTAAGATGGTGGCCAACTTTTTTGTTTTTTGGGCCGATTTCGATGAAACTCGGTTTTTGGTACTAATTAGACAAGAAAATAACAACTCAATGTAAACTGATGGAAAAATCAAAAAATATCAAAATGGCTGCTAATTTGTTTTTGGGTTGATTTTGATGTGACTCGGTTAAAAAAACAAATAAATAATTTGGCTGCCATCTTAGAATTTTTTTATGACATTCCGTTGCTGTTTTCTTGTCAAAATAATACCAAAACCCGAGTTTCATCAAAATCAGCCCACAAGCAAAACAGTTGGCCGCCATCTTGGATTTTTTGTATTTATAAAATTGCATTGTTATTTTCTTGTCAAAATAGTACCAAAAACCAAGTTTCATTGAATTCGGCCCAAGAACAAAAAAGTTGGCCACCATCTTGAATTTTGTAAGTTTTCAACATTGCGTTGTTATTTTCTTGTCAAAATCGTACCAAAAACCGAGTTTCATCAAAATCGGCCCAAAAACAAAAAAGTTGGCCGCCATCTTGGATTTTTAGTTTTTTAAAAATTGCGTTGTTATTTTCTTGTCAAAATAGTTCCAAAAACCAAGTTTCATCGAAATCGGCCCAAAAACAAAAAAGTTGGCCGCCATCTTGGATTTTTAGTTTTATAGAAATTGTGTTGTTATTTTCTTGTCAAAATAGTTCCGAAAACCAAGTTTCATCGAAATCGGCCCAAAAACAAAAAAAGTTGGCCGCCATCTTGGAGTTTTAGTTTTTTAAAAATTGCGTTGTTATTTTCTTGTCTAATTAGTACCAAAAACCGAGTTTCATCGAAATCGGCCCAAAAACAAAAAAGTTGGCCGCCATCTTAGATTTTTAGTTTTTTAAAAATTGCGTTGTTATTTTCTTGTCAAAATCGTACCAAAAACCGAGTTTCATCGAAATCGGCCCAAAAACAAAAAAGTTGGCCGCCATCTTGGATTTTTAATTTTTTTTACTTTGTGTTGTTATTTTCTTGTCAAAATCGTACCAAAAACCAAGTTTCATCAAAATCGGCCCAAAAACAAAAAAGTTGACCGCCATCTTGGATTTTTTAAATTTTCAACATTGCGTTGTTATTTTCTTGTCAAAATCGTACTAAAAACCGAGTTTCATCAAAATCGGCCCAAAAACAAAAAAGTTGGCCGCCATCTTGGATTTTTAGTTTTTTAAAACTTGCGTTGTTATTTTCTTGTCACAATAGTTCCAAAAACCAAGTTTCATTGAAATCGGCCCAAAAACAAAAAAGTTGGCCGCCATCTTGGAGTTTTAGTTTTTTAAAAATTGCATTGTTATTTTCTTGTCAAAATAGTTCCAAAAACCGAGTTTCATCGAAATCAGCCCAGAAACAAAAAAGTTGGCTGACATCTTGGATTTTTTTAATTTGCGTTGTTATTTTCATGTTGAAATAGTACCAAAAACCGAGTTTCATCGAAATAGGCGCACAAACATGAATTTGATTATTATTATTAATTTTACCGTCTCGCCTGCGACCTTTAGCCATTTCAATAGAACAATTTCTTTTTTTTGGAAATCTGGAATGGTGCAGTATTTATTTATGGTCACACTAGTTTTGTAAAGTAACATTTCCTATAGATTGAAATTCTTAAATTGAAATTCGGCGCCAAGGTCAAAATCGGAGTTGCCAAGATTGACACTTCTATTTATTACCACCTCACCGATGATAGCTGATTAGCATTATTTTAGATATCTAATTAAATCAAAAGAGTAAGTTCTGTTTTATATTACAATTATTATGTGTCATTCTAAATTAATATTTAAATAGTATATATTCGACTTCCCATTCCGAATCCATAATTTTGATACACTACTTGATTGGTAACGTACATATTTTTAGTCCTACTATCGTGGTATTATTGTTTAGTAATGGCAATTGTGCGAACGAGACACCGACCTCCACCTGGTGTTGTCTCATTCACACAGTAGTGCCTTCAGTCAATGTCGTCGATAGAATTTCAACTCTATGACAAATGCGATAAAGTTGAATTTCTTTTAAACGATAAGTGAAATTTTTTGTAGAGTACTCACTCCCTATTATAAACCTCCTTGGTCGTCGTGCTCGTGTCGTGACTCTAGTAGTCTAGTCCTACGGTCTAGTCTGTGATGGCCCTTGCTTGAAAGCGAAGCGATTATACTTATGTATTCGGGGATTAAAATTTACCTAGATTTATTTTGAGAGAAGAACAATAATATGTGTTGAAAAATAACCACTTGTGATTTAATTGTTGTTTGGCTATCATCCATATGTGTAGGACATGGTTCCACTGCTAACTAGTACGGAAATGTAGGGTTTGTTTCTCCAGGGTCCAAAAATCGAAATTAAAATGTGCAACAAATTTGTAATTGTGGTGATTTGTTTCTTCATTATGGGAGTATCGTCTACTCATATCAAGGGAGAATTTTCTACAAACGAGTTCTTCAAGTTTCTCGTGAAGTTTGGCTTTCAGAAAACAGATATTCATTACCAAAAAGAAACATATGGCTACATTTTTGGCAACATCACATCCAACCAGCAGTTCAAGTATCCAATTACCTTTGCAGTTTTAGATGGAAAGAACTTTTTACACTATTATAAGAGTCGTCATATAAATAACAAAGAGACAGCTTGTCAGGAAATGTTTAAAAACATGAATGGTTCTGCCTTTCATCCCAAATGTAATGTACATGGACAAGATTTATTCAGGAGGATTCCCTGCCGTAAAGGCGAACTGTGTGTTGATGAAGATAATCCATGGAATGTGATTAAAAAGAATCAATTTACCTATGTCATACAAAATACTGGCCAACCTAGGTAAGTTCTTTCACATTGAATTTGTATTTTAAACTATTACATTATTCATTTTCTAAATTAATTAGCATGAAATCCTTTTATCACACAAATATAGTAATAAAAAAAAAAGCTACTTAATTCCTTGCTTGATGCCGACCCGGCCGCATGAGGCCGGCTCAAAATAGCTTGAGCCATTTCGTAGACGCTGACCCGACCGCATGAGGCCGGCAACTTGTTCACGTGTTCTTCTTTTGTCTCTTTTCTTCTCTAGTTCTAATTATTTTTAGGGGGGTATATGGCAAGTGCTGATAAGTTAACAGTTTTGTAAATATTGATTGAAAAATTGAAATCTTTTTTGTTACAGATTTTGGTATGTTTCCATGGTGGCATGCTACTTAAATGATACAACATGCTCATGGCATCACTATAGTGGAGCGCCTGCAAAAGACAACCAGACATTGACTGATATTCCTCAAACAGTTAATTATGACTTTTGGTTGGTGAATGGAAGTCCCAACTTGTCATTTTACAATACTCTTTTGTATCAGTTTTCTTTTGACAGGCAGAATACACTGGAACTCTATTTGGTGTTCTGGTTGTGTTACATAATTTTGTTACCAGTCCAGATTTATGCAGTCAGGTAATACATGATTGTAATATTTGTGACATGATTACATTAAGTTGTACCAATTTAGTTACCCTAAATTTTTTTTCTCTGCCATACCTAAATTTGTGTCTTCATGGTAACAAACATGAAGCTATACTCCAGGCAACTTATGGAAATAATGTTTACAAACTACCCATACTTTACCTCAAAAGTTCTTGTTTATTGCATGTTTTATAAATATAATAATATGAATATTATTAACTGCTTACCCTTGTTGTTCAAGTTGTATTTATGGTGTTAATTCACTGAAACTTAACATATTTGTGGAATAATTACAAAAAATGTGCCAAGTGTGTACGATTACGAAAATTATTTCTGTAAGATGGCTGCCGTATAGTTGAATTTGTTATGTACTAGCGACCCGCCCTCGCTTCGCTTCGGTGTAGTGTGGAATTTGACACCATGTATTATACATATAAACCTTCCTCTTGAATCACTCTTATCTATTAAAAAAAACCGCATCAAAATCCGTTGCATAGTTTTAAAGATTTAAGCATACACAGGGACATAGGGACAGAGAAAGCGACTTTGTTTTATACTAAGTAGTGAAGTGGTCTAACTCAACTTCTCTCATTTACACTAATTGTCAGTTTTGATTTCATCTAAACTCGAATTTGTGTTTAATAACACAAATTCCTAATAGTGACGTGTGCTCAATAAAAAATGTGGCATTTGGTGATCAAGGGATATCCTTTGGCAGGGTAAACCTTCGGAACCCTTACATCATTTTAAAAAGGAGAGAAATTCTGGAGTTTTTGTATGGGAAGGAGATATAATACAATCTTTTTTTTGTATGGAAATTGAAATTTTTTTTCAAGCCCCATCGTGTGGGATATAGAATGAAAGAGATTTTTAAGCTGATTCCAAATATATACAATATTATTTCATTGTAGCTACTGGTTTAAACAAAATCGGAAAAACATTTTCCAAACATACTAAATTTGGGCTCTTGCCTTTGCAGGAAGAAAACCACTAAATGAATTCTTATGAAACATACGCCAAACAACTTCTAATTATACTCTTATCTAACGTCCTGGAAGCAATTTTGAAAAAAATTAAAAGTACCTACACTTTAACTCATATAATACCGGGATCAAAATATTTCAAAATGTCAGAACGTTATTTTTTTTCAAAATTTCTTCCAGGACGTTAGATAAGAGTATATTAGAAGTTGTTTGGCGTATGTTTCATATGAATTCATTTTGTTGTATTCTGCCTGCAAAGGCAAGAGCCCAAATTTAGTATGTTTGGAAAATACAGTACATTTGATAACTCACACAATGGGTTTTGAAAAAAAAATTCAAATACCATACAAAAAAAAACAGATTGTATTATATCTCCTTCCCATATAAAAATCCAAGATGGCTCCCCTTCTTAAAATTATCTAAGGGTTCAGAAAGTTCACCCTGCCATAGGATGTCCCACGATCATGAAACACTGTATATTGCACTTTTATGTCGTAATCGTGAGGAAATGCAACTATATAACTATATACTAATATATTCTATTCACATTGTAAATTTGAACTAAATCAGTCTTTGCCTTTTATTCCATACAAAGTCTACATTCTAGTGACCTAAAAAGAGCACTGAATAAATATTGAATGCTGAATTATTTTTTTAGGACCCAAAAGCATCCAGTGACTAAGTTGTTCACGTTTAGTCTGGTGCTTGATTTCATTGCACTGTGCTTCAATGTGCTTCACACTGTGAAGTATGCTGCTGACGGAGAGGGGTTCCTGGATCTTTCAGTAGCTGGTGACATATTGGATATTATGAGTCGTGTGAGTATTTGTTTATGGTACAGTACTTCTTTATTTCCTTTCAGAATCAAATAAATCTATTGTATAGTGTGTCCACTATACATTTGAAGCTTAGGTACAGTACAAGGCATGTATCTTGAAATTTTTTCGATGGAGTGGGGATAAACTCGCGCATGTGCTCGCCAAATAGACCAATAGCGCGCGCCCCTCTCCCGCCGCCCGCGCCCCTCACCGCTACACATGCCCAAAATACGCATTCCGCGCAATCCCCACCCGATTTCAAGATATATGCCTCGTACTGTAGTTGATAAATTGATGTTGTAGGAGTGGAGCAGAGAAACCATGATCCACAGTTAAAGTTATATTCACGATAAATATGTAAACAAATAGTTAAGTAAAGTGGCTGTACCTTTCTCTGTAGCCGTTAGTTAAGCACTAAAATGAAATTATAATTAAGTAATAAAGTAAACAATCTGCGTGGCCAAATGTGGGTCGTAACGTAACCTAAAAATAGGTAGATTTAGTTATGTGCAGTTTAAGACCGTACATCTATATTAACAATAGTTTGACTGCTAGCGCTGTACTGCACCTTGGGTGGGGAAAGATGTGGCAGGGGGAAAGAAAGCGGAGATAGACGTACGTGCGGGAGGGAGAAAGAGAAAAATGCTCAGCCCCTTAGGGATGGTCGATGTTGAGAAAACATCGATGTTAGCATCGATGTTGACATCGGTAGCATATTATCGATGTCCGATAGAAATCGATCCTTAAACATCGATGTTGGCAAACATCGATCCATATTTTTACAAATAAAACATTACAGTATTAATATTTTGAGTTTGCCTTTTAATCTGTTGTTGGCAAAGAGATGACCCAGCTTTGGAAAAGAGATAGATAGATGGATAAATAAAAAGCTTTATTCACTACGACACGCACATACATTCATCAATACAAAATACAAAAATGTCTGAAAAAGAACAATAAAAAATACATTTGTGATAAATATGATAGAAAGAAAAAACAAAAAAAAAGATGACAAAAAACAGTGAGAAGAGGAAATGCACGTGTGTGCAGCAGCAAGTAAGGTCTAGGCTCGGTGTATCACATTTGCCTGACAGCAAAAACACAGATTTTCAGTGCGTGTGTGTGTTTCTGGGATGTGTGCATGTTGAGCGTGTGACCAAATATTTTATAAAAATAAAAATAAGTTAAAAGATTAAAACAATATGTGTCATTAATTTATTTATACGGTACTGTAATATTTTCTGATGGCGTCGATGTGGCTAGAACACTTAAGTAGCGGATCGCAACAGTTTTCAATAAGGGTTAGGTAGATCCTATGACTTTATTTCAAACTTGGATTGGATCTTGTTTGAGATCACTCAATGGATTTTTTAAATGAATATTTTTTAAAGGGCTTTTTTAAGGTTACGGATCTGGTTACACTGTCCTTTTGAGCCGAGAATGAATAAATGATCAATCAGTGTTTCCAGCACTTGATAGTCTAAAGTATCACACTCAAGATCAAGACAAAAAACATCGCGACATGACGACATCGATGTCGCGATGTTACGTCGACGTCTTTATCGCTGTTAAAACATCGATGTTTTCACCGTTAACATCGATGTTAATGCAAAATCGATGAACATCGAACATCCCTACTGCCCCTGGCATCGCCGTGCACTTACCCAAAGCGCGGCACTGCTCTTGCAGTCAGTCTATCTATAGTTTGAGCAATAGTATTTGCTGAAAAGCTGCATTGATGAGAGTGTGTCATGAACTTAAGAAATTCTATTTAAAAAATCCTAATTGTAAGAATTATAAAACTATTTTTTTTCCAGACATTATTCATGTTGTTGCTCCTATTGCTGGCTAAAGGCTGGGCAGTCACCAGACTAGAACTTACTTATAAACCACTTGTGTTTGGCGTGTGGCTCGCTTATGGGATAGTACACATTCTGCTCTATGTGTGGAATACTGTGAGTATACTTATAAGATATAATTTAAAAATAAGATTTAAGAATTGAAAAGATTGAAGTGCACAACGAAAAAGTTTTTCCGACACTCTTCTTGCGTTAGTGTGGTCTGTCCCCCTCACTCACTGATGTGAGAGAGAGCAAAATGATTGTCGACAAATAGTCGTGCTTGGTGCGTTTGCTATGCCGACTGGATAAAATTATAATAAAATACTAAAATCTTTTTAGACTGAAGTGGACATTATAGAAGAAATAGATGAATATCAGACTTGGCCCGGCTGGTTAATACTGACGCTCCGAGTTGCTATCATGACGTGGTTTGTGGTGGAACTGCGTAACACAATGATCTATGAACATAACATGCCCAAGCTGAATTTCCTCCTCCACTTTGGTGCTTCGAGCCTTGTATGGTTTGTCTACTTGCCAGTCATTGCATTGATAGCTCTACAGATCAGTCCTTTGTGGAGGTTCAAGTTTTTGTTGGGTAAGTCTGTTTAGATCTTTAATTTTTACAAGCAAGTATTATTGATTGTGTACATGGCCACAGAATAACTAATAGTACAAGTACAGAAGCAGCACTCGGCAAAGTCATTTAAATAAATAGCGACTTTTGCTCCGTCACAATAAAGTGCAATTCAGGTCGCGCAGTTCGCCTAGTAGTTGCCTCTCTTTCTATCGCGTGCTTTTACCTTTTCTGACGACGTAACGTTAGGGTTGTCTTCTTTTAAATGAACTACGTAGCATATATCATAATGTGAAAAACGACAATTATTGTTTATTGGTTTTTTGATTTTGACATCTGCACATGGCACAGTAAAGTCGATTCGACATTGTTACTATTATAAAGATACAATACCTACGCAGGCAATAAGGTGCCGCACGACTACACAGGCGGGCGTGTGGCGGCCCTCTGCTCACTTGTGCCTCCGTAGACACGGCTAGCGGTAGGTGCATATCGCGCGACCTTGAGCGAGTGAAGGAAGCCTGACGTGGCACCGGAGCTCGATCGTAGTAAAACCGAGACACCGCGTTTATACAGAGTGACCTTAAACTGCATTGCCATAGTAACACCTTGTTTCTATAGTAGCAAATACGAGTGAAGAAGTGAGGCATACTTTGGCTGCATACTGTACTCCGACTCAACTCCCCCTCCGGTCCAGTTTCGATTGATCACCAGTCGAACTCTTGTGTATGTACAGTCACGAGCAATAAGATGTACAGACTTTAGAACTTATGTCATATAACGTTATTGAATAACCTAGTAGTGACATAGTTCTTAAGTGTTCTCATCTTATTGCTCGTGACCGTACGTACACGATCTCTTACAATCGTATATGTGATGATAAACAAGTGTCCAATGTTCTTTCAGGTATAACATATTCGGCCGATTGTCTGGCGTTCTGCGTGATGGCACACCTGCTTTGGCCGACGCGATCGGAGCAGTACTTGCTACTGGCGCCTTCTGACTACACAGGTAAAATTACAGCCGCACTTAGATCAGGTTTCCTCAATCAAGTTTGAACTTAACAACCATTATTTTAGGGTTTAAAATCAATTGGAGAAAGACAATTGACAAATTGATACTGTAACTATTGCTTTTTAAATTCATAAATAGTCAAGAAGCAGAGTCTGTAGGAACAAATAACTGAGCAAACTACTGGATACTGGCGAAATAAAAAAACGAACCGCCAAAGTTTAAAAAGAAGAAGAAAAATAGACCCATCTATAAATTGATAAATATTATCAGATTTGTTGCATTTGATAATATATTTTAATGATAAACATTATCTGTCTGTTTGCATTTACTTACCTTAAAAATAAATCAAATTTTAAATAAATCAATAAAATCTAAATAAGGACTAATGTTCGTGCAATTACAGTCTGTGTATTTATAATGTTAGTTAAGCATGTTTACCTTTCCATTTTCATGTTATGTTCTAAATAAAGTATAGTGTGCTCAAAACTTGCGAACTCTCATGGGCACACAAACCCTAGTGGTTTTTGCTAATGAGTAACGTATAATATAATCTGTATTTATGTATGTCTTGAACAATAAATAAATAAAAAAATAAAAATAAAAATTTGAATTACAGATGCGATTATGTTCCGATTAGATCTGTTTTTATTAAGAGGGCTTATAAAGGGCACACTAGCGCCGCCACTGGAAAAAAATCATAGCGCTAAAATAAAGACGAAATTGTGAATTATCTCTCTGTATCTGTATCTCTGATGTCTATGTGTGCGTTGCTCGAGCGCGCGAGTGCCAAGCTTAACTACTGTACTCTCTCTATATTAGTGATGCAACGGATCTCTGTTTCTGTTTCCGCAAGTGCGGAAGTTCCGCGCGAATTTCAACATCCGTTTCTGCTTCAGTTTCCGCAACTTTTATAACGGAGATTTAAACGGAAGTTTACAACCGACGGACGGTAGTCACTGGACGGTTGAGCGCGCGGGGGAGGGGTCAGCCAGCCAGCCGCGCAGGCACTTGTCACATTTGTTTGTTTACGTATTTTTTTTCATATTATTTACACTTCCGTTTCTGCATCCGTATCCGTTTCTGCTAAAATTTACTTTTAACATCTGTTTCCGTTTCTGGTTCCGCTAAGACAGTTCCGTTGCATCACTACTCTATATTGTGATTAAACGCTAGGCTACAAAATTGTTTAAGTGATAAAAAGTACAACAAAGCTTCTTCAAAGTGCACTACTGAGAAATAATTTACAATTTCGTCTTTAAGCATTATGATTTTTTTAGTGCAGAATAAGCCCTCTTAACTCCCGACAAAAACGGGTATGTATCACAATGCCGAAGTTGAAAAGACCGAATTTTACAAGTCCTATGGACGAAAGACCGAAAATTGAAAGGCCGAATGGTTGTTTGGCCGTACGTTTAAAATTACGAAACGACATTTTACCTAAAAGATAACCCCGAAGCTTAAAAGCGGGTCGGTTCTGGCACTTCGCCGGCCGCTGCCGCGGCACGTTCGCTTCGCTCGCTCGACTCGTGCGTTGTTGGTCGCAATGGAACCTAACCTCTTCCTCGCTCGCTACGCTCGCTCGTCGTTGCACCCAATAGACCTAAACATACTTTTGGGATTTCGAACTTTCGGCATTTTAACATTCAGGATTTCGAACTATCGGTCATTTAATAATCAATCTCAAGTTTCGGTCTATCGGATATCGACATTTAGGATTTTCGGTATTTTGAAAATAGGTGTAGATATTCCAGTCGTATGTGTTATGAATTTTCGGCATTTTAATACGTATGTATTAAAATGCACACAAAAACAGACGGAAGTGTTTTCTGTCTGTAGCATCGTAGCTATAGGTGCCGGCATATAACTTGGCAAGACAAAGATGAGACAAAAGATGCGCCGAGTTTAGTATTTTTAGCTGCTGCGCATCCTTTTTCTCATTCTTTTCTTGCCAAGTTACGTGCCAGTAGTTATACCACACAAATAATCGATTATGATGTTTTTCTTAGTAATATAAGCCTCCCTATCTTATTAATACTATAATAATATTGTTTGCAGCGGGTATTGATGAGTTGGACGAGTTCAACGAAGCTCCGCACGTGGTGCACAGTGACACACTAGCGCTCACCGCGGCGGAGAGCGTAAACGCTGACGACGAAGACGTCATATTCACGAGGTCTGCGCACAAGAATGGCGCGGCTTTCTCATAGCAATGCCAATAATAAGCTCCTGAGTGAGTAATATTACCAGTGTCTACCTATTATCGCTTTTAATGGTCAAAGAAATTTTATCCCAAAGCGATAACTGTTGAATTTATTATTGATAGGATAGGCATCCTTGCCCCCCTAGCATGACCACCAAAACGCAATATGATATAGCGATTTATCACGTTTAACTGTCAAAAGACTGGATTTTGACAATTAGTGTCGATAATACGCTATATCACGCGATATATATCGTGTTTCAGTGGTCATGCAAAGGGGGCTGATCGCATAATGCTATCTATACTTATTTAACTATTACAATACGACTTAACGAGTAGAGTACCCATGGCAGCATTCCAAGATAAATATTACGTACTTGTTGAGTACGTAAATAGTACTTATATGGTTGCGTTTATTTTCACTTGTTCGATTTAAATGTATCATTGATAAATGTTTGATCTGATGTAAAACTAAATCAACTGAATTACGGTTAGAGAGATACTAGTTTCTTATCAATGAATGACAATTTTTTTTAAAAGATGTTCAACTGATATTAGAAATGAATTTAAGTTGTTTGCGCTATTTAGCAAAATAATAATGAATTATTGCTTAAAATGCACAAATAAGTTTAAGTAAATGAAAGTCTATACACAAAGTTTGAAAGCCAGAAGCATAACTGGCATCAATTTAGTCTAGATTTGATTAAATGTTATTGAATGAATAACATAAAAAGCGAACAATTAAAGAATGTGCCAATGAGGATATCCATGTGTAGGTACTTATGACAAAGAGAAAATTAGTTAACTATATTAGAATATAGAAATAAGTGAAAGAATTTACTATAAATAAGGGATGTTCATGAAGTCAATATACTGTACTATTATTGAATAGAATAGTAATTGCATAGAATAGAATTCGTTAATATTTTGAAATTATACTTGTAAAAAATTATATCTGTCTTGTGCAAGATCTTGAAAAATTTTGATTAATATTATTTATTTGTAAAAATATTTATTCCAGTAGGGTTTTGTCATCGCTGATTCCATACACCAATCATCATCAAAAGAGTCAAGAGTTCTAATGAAATATTTCGGATTACGTACCACAAAATTACTTTCCTTATTCAATTTTGAACTTAACGTACAACTATATAAGGTTCATAATCAAGTGGAGAAATTTGAAGTAGACAAGCCTGCCTATCTCGACATAACTAGAAAGATACAGAGAGCAACCAGTGGCGGATACAGGGGGGGGGGGCGCAGGGGGCGCGCGCCCCCCCTATGCGTGTTCCGCGTCACTCGCATAATAAAAAATAATGAAAATAAAAATAATTTCTTTAAAGCTAGTACCCATAATAAGACTAAAACAGTAAAAAAGGAGAAAACATTAATGCGGGACGCGGCAGGTAGCAGGCGGCCACCACTAGTATAATGAACACAATAAAACAAAACAATAGATAAAGAATTTGTCGGCAATAGTAATATAATAAGTCTATGTCGGCAATCCTTATTGATAATAAAAGTTGGGGATTTTTGTACAACATCGCATCTGTGAAACATCTGTTTATTACTAAAAAGCAGCATTTTTTTAAAGAAATTAGTAGGTAAAATAGTTGTCCTTCAGTAGCATGTTGTTAGTCAACATGCAGTTGTTGTTATTATATTATGGCAGTGGCTGATACATTTGAGGGGGCGCGCGCTTGGCGCTAGATTTTAGTTATTACGAGTAATAAAAGGTTTCTTTCTGTTGTACTTACCATGAAATTGCCGATATTTTTTCACAAACAAAAACTTACATAATTTCTATGATATTCATCAATTTTGTTAGATAGGTATTTTATTGAATTATGAACATTAGTAATTTTACTTTTCAAAATAGCTTGATAGTGACTCATTTTTTTGTTTGCAAAAGTAACTATTTATCCAAAATTGTTTTTTTCTCTTCTTTTAACCAAAAAAAGAATATTTGGCATAATGTTCAAACATTATTACATAAAAGTTTTATAACATAGGTAAGCCTTCACCAAAAGAAAATTATTGCATGAAAAATGCTTTTCTCGGAGATCCTGGAGAAGATGGAGAAAGAAGCATTTTTATTAGCATTTTCTTAACAACCGTAAACGCGAATTTCAAAACTTTTATGTAGGTTATACAAAATGTTTGAACACTCCTTTAGGTTAAGCGAAAAAGATTAAGATAATAAAATCTAAAAATTTAATAATTATGTACGAAAAAATAAGGGTTGGCTAAGTTACACTAGTCATTTTTGATAACAAGTCTGTTTATTATAATTTTCTTATTGTACGTCTTTCAAACTTCAATCACATCATTATAAAAAAAAACATTTGTCTCATAAAATTAAATTGTCATTTTGATGATTTCAAAAATTAATTTTAATGGAGCGCCCTCGCTACGTATTGTTGGTAGAGGAAAATTGTTTCCCAAATCAAGATAAGCTATTTAAAAAAACTTAAAATAAGGTTTTACTATTACTGATAGTTGACTTATCATGGTCATAATTCGATAAAATATAATAATAAAATATAATATTAAAAATATTGTCATTTTCAATATTTTCAATACAAACTAAAAATATTTCCAATTGGAATATTGTTATTGGAATTTATTTAAATGCCCATAGCTCAATCAAGCCATCGTCCAGCAGCCCCCCCCCCCCCGCGCGCTTCCCACCCCCTTGCGCCCCCCCGTTGATCTTTTTCTGTATCCGCCACTGAGAGCAACACGATTAATAAAGATAATAGTAGGTAGTATTATTGATTCCGCAGTTAAAATATACCTAATATTACCTATATTCGTTAGAAAATGTACCGTTTATTTCATAATGTATACGCAGCACAATTAAATTTATGATTTTAAGTAGAATGAGACGAACCGAAAATATTTCTGTATGTATTATTATTAGAAATATTTGATTTTATTACCCATCTACCTACATCTTTTCGACTTACCATTTGTGTCATGCAGTGAACGCATATTAAACAGCGTACTGATATCGTATATAAATATAAAAAATATTGTTTTTCAATTATTGTATGTGTATAAGGGCAAAAACAGATAAACAGGATACGACGTCGCATCGTGCTACGATCACGCCACGATGCCATGTTGCACGGCACGACATCGTCGTGTCGTAGAAACTCACGATGCAATTCTGCGTCATTGCCGCATTTGTTAATCAATCCCTTGAACGCGACGTCTAAACGTAAACTCTAGTAAAGGGCCTGACGTACGTAACTTCTATGGGGCAAATGTAAAAACATCAGCCCCCTGAATAAGTAACAGTGCAGTCCATTGCAATAACACTCTGATAGCAACTGAAACTGCAAAATCGTACATCGGTCGCAAAATTTCATTAATTTCAAAACGAGATTGTTAGCGACAGAGATACGTAACCAGAGGGCAGAAGACTTCGTGAAATATTGATTAAACAAATGCGGCACCGACGCCACATGAGTAAAAAACGTAAACGTAGTGAATCGAGAGTTTCTAGGACACGACCGAGGACGTCGTGCGTGCCGTGCATCGTCGCAATCGTAACGTTTCGCGACGTTGCAACGTTTCGCGACGCCGCATTGTCATTTTAGTAAGAATCAACGCGGTATGAGAAATTATAATATACATATAAAATGTACAGCTGAAACATTCTTATGAAATAAATACTATTACTGTTTAAATTTTGTATACAAATAGTCGAATAATATTACTATGGTAAATATGTTATAACATTTTTAATGTACAGAATTTTTATGAATGTATAGTGGAATATGGAAGTACAATTAGATCTCAATTTGGATGTTAATGATATCTTTGTATTTGTGATTTTGATACAAGTATTTAATGTTTATGTTGTGTATATTGGAATTATGAGCATTATACGTGTTTATTATAAAAAGTATTGTATTATAGGGTATGTATTACAATGCCGAAATTGAAAAGACCGAATTTTACAAGCCCTATGGACCGAAAATTGAAAAGTCGAATGGTTGTTTGGCCGTACGTTTAAAATCCCGAAAGGACATTTTACTTAAATACTAAATCCCGAAGCTTAAAAAGCCGAAAGTTAATGGAGGGTACACGCCAGCAGGTTGGTTCTGGCTTTGTTGGTCGCAATGGAACCTAACCTCCTCGCTCGCTGCGCTCGCTCGTCGTCGCACCTAATAGACCTAAACATACTTTCGGGATTACGAACTATCGGCATTTTAACTTTCGGGATTTCGAACTAATATTAGTCATTTAATAATCGATCTTTCAAGTTTCGGTCTATCCGATATCGACATTTATGTTTTTCGGTATTTTGAAAATGGGTGTTTTATGCGACGATATTTCGGTCGTATGTGTTATTTATGAATTGTCGGCATTTTAATACATACCCGCATTATAAAAAGTAAATAATTTGTGCTGAGGCTACGGTTCTTATATTTGTAGTAAATTATTTTAATTTCTTACTATATACTCGAATGTACTTATATAAAAATACAAATGCGTAACATTATTTTTAGACTACGAGATAGATAGAATAGTATTACCTACTTTAAAAGTTGCCTTGCTTGTGCGTTTGAGATTATTAATTCACTTTTTTATTATATTATCTTCCCTTAGTTTGTTCCAAAATGTGTTTTAACGCCGTTTCTTTTTAGTAACTTCCAATGTGGCCCATACAATATTAAGCACAAGTAAAAAAAAAAAAAAAATATTAAGTCAAAAAGAATTCTAGTCTGCGTTTTGTCTCTGGATTGACTTATCTATGCAGCTACTTGCTTTGTTGTGCGTTTAGGTAGTCTTTGGAGTTTTTTGGCGCCATTTGTCAAGTTCGGTTTGGTGTCTATTTTAATTATTTGCAAATTTATTCATAGTGGATATTGTGTCTTAAAATTGGTGCAGTTTTGTGGTACAAGTGTCTACGCAACTGAACAATATGTGGGATAATTGAAATAGGCGCGATCTTGGTTGTGTGAAGCCGAGACTTTTAGTGTAATGGTGGCTACCTCGGCAGAGCTCTTACCGAGTAAACTGTCTTGATATACTTGGTGCCAAATGCTCCAAGCAGCATTGGAATGCGATGCACCCACATTCTAATGTAAACTGAAACAATCTACCACTGAACTATTCAACACTTGACACTGGAAAAAATTACTTCCAAGAGGAAAGTAGATTGCCAAAACAAAAATAAGAAGAAGAAGGTAGTCTTTTAATAACCCAACAACGTAAGACGTATGAAATGGAAGCTAAAATAAATAATAACTGTGTATTCTAATAATTTATTCCCGTTGGATGTTACATAAAAAGTATTTTTACTTTCAGTCACAAAAAGTATTAGATTTCCTTATTTCACAATTTTTTCCAGTTTTAATTAACACTACTTATATTATTAATTATTTATAAGTGCCAGTGTTAAAAACAACCCTAATGAAACTCCCGCAAGGTCAAGTAAAATGTTTTTGTAAATTCCAATATATAATTTTTTACTTTCTTTGTAGCTGTAAATTGTAAATAAAATCCTTAATTATTTTTTATTTTTTTATTTCATTCTGCATTGATACATTTTTACAGGAAAAGTCAGGAAAAATTGCAAAAATAACTCGTGGTCTAGACACAGTATGGAATAACGGTCATCGACTTGAGCATCATTCAATACAGCTTAAGAGCCGTTTACACGTGAACGTCAAAATGACGGGATACCGCCTGGTTTTTGCAATATTTCATGGCTAGGATATAGTGCCATTTTGGTGCCATTTGGTGCCTATGTTCAAAAATTGTGCCATTAATAGTTTCAAAGATATTCATTGTAGGTTGTCCCGCCATCTTGATATCAAAATGGCGGGATAACCACCGGCAATCCATAAATAGTTGTCGGAACGTTTTAATAAACACATACAATTTTAGTGCGTTTTAGTGCCTTTACGATTAAACCATTATTGTTCATTTATAATTTCTAATTATGAAATAACATGAGTTTATAATATAGCTTCGGAATCTCCTGCATAAGAAAACATAGCAAAGTGCTGATTTTATAATTTTATTGCTCTTATAGTTTATCAAGGAGTTTCAAAGATATTCAGTATAGCTGGTTATCTCGGTCAAAGTCAAAGTCAAATAAGCTTTATTCAAATAAACTTAATTATTAAGTACTTTTGAATCGTCTATATTTTCCTACCACCCGTTCCAGACTTTTCGGCATCAACAAGATATCAAAATGGCGGGATAACCACCGGAAATCCATAATCAGTTGTCGGGAAGTTTTAACAAACACATTCTAGTTTCTAAGTATTAAAACGTTCCGACAACCAATTATGGATTGCCAGTGGTTATCCCGCCATTTTGATATCAAGATGGCGGGACAGCCTACAATGAATATCTTTGAAACTATTAATGGCACTATTTTTTGAACATAGGCACCAAAATGGCACTATATCCTAGCCATGAAATATTGCAAAAACCAGGCGGTATCCCGCCATTTTGACGTTCACGTTTACGCGGGTCAAGTTGTTGAGTAATTTAGTTAAAATTAAGTTGTCGGTCAACTAAATTTTCGCGTGTAAGTAAACGGCCAATTAAGTAGGTAGTAAGTTGCCCATTAAGTGGGAAAGTGATTTAGGGTCCCCCCAGACCTACCGGTTTCTTTTCTTTGCTTTGCTGTTCGGTAATGGAGCGCCGGCCAAGAGGCCCATTTTCAATCTATCGCATATTTTCAATCTAAGTACATTTCACATATGTGAGCTTTGTTCCTTAAACGATCGTTATGAAAACACAAAAAAAAAAATAGTTCTGGTAGGTAATGATGCCACCAACGACCCTGTTCACAATTTATATAAATGTGAACAGGGTCGTTGGTAGCGCTTACGACCTTTCGTTCTCGAGATCCAGGTAGAAAGGTTTCTACAGCTTATCCCCACATATCTTCTAAACGCAAAATCGACAAACTCTGGTTCTTGGCAACAAACTCCGACAAATTAACGGCTACACACACGAGTAATCAGATTTTCGCTACGACCTTCCGTTCTCAAGATCCAGGTAGACAGGTCTCCACAGCGTATCCTCGCATATCTCCTAAACGCAAGACCGACAAACTCTGGTTTTTGTGCGACTAACTCCGACAAACTAACGGCTATACATACGAGTAATCAGATTTTCGCTACGGCCTTCCGTTTTCGAGATCTGTGTGGCGCAGCTGTAGAGACGTCTCTACAGCTGAGCCACATGTATCTCCTAAACGGAAGACCGACAAACTCTGGTTTTTGGCGACAAACTCCGACAAACTATAGACTTCATCATGGCATACCTAGTCAAAAAGTCAGATTTCAAACTTTTTTAGGGTTCCGTACCAAAATGGTAAAAAAGGAACCCTTATGGTGTGACTCAGTCTGTCACAGCTGGATATCTCGAGAACTACTAATGGTATCAACTTGAAATTTGGAATAGTTTAAGATGACATTTGCCCAACTATTTTGCAAATAATAAAGAAATAAAAAAAAATATTTTTTTTACAACAGGGACTGAAAAGGGGTCTTAAAAATTTGAAGTGAGGTGACTAGGGCATGTGGGGTATTATATGAAAGAGCGCTGTTTGCACATTTTAAAACATTTTTTTCTTTTTTCTTGGGCCGCATAGTTTTCGACTTATGATGAAAAATGTAAAAAAAAAATACCGTCCCCCCCCCCCTTATCTCCGAAGTTTGCAAAGAGAAAAATCTGAAATAATTCTATGTGATAGTAGTTTACGTAAAGATTACAGGAAAAATAAAACGATGTCTCAATATAACACACTTTTTTAGAAATTCAAAAAACAAAAAAAGGCGGTGACCTAAGAATGCTGACCTACGAAAAAAAAATAGTTCCACTATCGGTCAAGAGATGGCGCAACCTAATACTACAATAATAGTTGGTGGCTGGTTCTAGTATGATTACCTACTATTTGCCGTACGAATAAACGAAGAATAAGTTCCTACTTAGTAATATAAACAGTTTGCAATGTGGAGTGGCTGAAACGTTTTTCAGTCACCATAAGCAGCTGTGGTTAAGATTTGTAAATTAACTGTCCGCCTGTTCGCTCTTCCACTTGTCTGCCGTTTATTCTACTTTTTAAAGACTGTACTAAAGTAACATATCCAAATATATTTATGATTGTACGGAACCCTCGGTGCGCGGGTCCGACTCGCTCTTGACCGGTTTTTTTATTTTTTGTGGCGCAGCTGTAGTCCGGCACGTGTCATTCGTAGTAGTTGATAGCAATGTGTCAAAAACGGCCACTTTTACAACCGAATACTCAAAGGCTACTTAGCTAAAATCTTTAGTCAAGGTCTCCATAACTTTAAGGAAGCTGTCAGTTTCATAGTTTCTGTCAAATCTGACAACTTTTTATTTTATTTAAGGTGACCTTAACTTTAAGAAACGTTTAAGTATAAAGGCCATTACCAAATAAAATTCACCTTATTCACCGCGGTGCCAGTTTTGGTCTGGGTACCGTCTTAAAGAGTGAGTTGTGTGTTTGCCTCTTCGCCATGTATTACGGAATTGTAAGGTTGATAAATAGAAACTTCGATTGCCAACAACAATAATTTATTTACCCACACACATAGGTACATACATTTAAACAGAAGTAAAAGCTAGCACAGCACTTGAAGTTTAAAATTAAGAGATTATATTAATAAAATGTCTACTCTCTTGATATTATTAATTACATATAACAATTTAATACCTATCAGGCTATTACTGACAAGCCATAACCAGTCAAATAAGAGAATTGAATACTAGAATTTAGGAATATTGGCGCGACAAGGTAAAGGCTACCTGGAGCAAACTTATTATTCCCGCCAATTGGTAATACGATAGTACCTTGTCACATTAACATCCACGTTGACGTCATCCGCAACAAAAAAATTACATGAAACAAGAAAATTCTAATAGGTAATTAATTATTGTTTTCAATAAAATAGGTAGGGTCTAGGTAAGTACCTATATAAAAAAATACAATTGTTTTTCATTTTTGAGGTTAAAAACATGGCGAGGATAGTACTGACTGTTTAAAATGACAAAGCAAACGATTGTAACCTTCAATAAAAATATGGTAGATAAATATTTAAGTATTAAAAAATATATGCAAAGATTTTTATGTTAATATTTGAAAGTTTTTTACTGTTGCTGTATTTCCTCCAAGTGGCGACCTTTCACCCAAGCTGTAGGTATGACAACTAACATATACATGTACTGTTGGACCTATAGCCTTTTTCGTAAATTAATATTCAATACTCGCTACTCAGAACTCATAGTAAAACCTATTTGAGTTGGTTTAATGAACACGACCTAAGCAAACAGGTTTCTCTATTGCAAAGTAAACTTAATTTACCCTTCGCCTGATTTCTTTAACAAAAAGTTACTAAACTATATTAGCTACATAATTTTCCGAATGCTCTCATAGTAGGTAACATAATTTTAACATATTTTTAAGTTTACATCGACATAATTAAGTACTATGTTCATTCTAGTAAACGCCGCATGTCTGCACTGCAGGTACATCTACGATAATATCAGAACATCGCAAATTCACAATATAAGTTTTTTTTGTATATTACATAATATACTTATATATAAGTAAGTACCTACGCTCTCTTATATAAATATATTTATTTATTGACAAAATGTAAGAGACAATGAAATACTTCTATAAAAAAATAGTTAATCAATTTTGAACTATCCTTTGGCAAAAGGATTTTACCTCAGCTACTACTTTGACACAATCCATTTTCCATGCTTTGACAATTTTAAATCTATTTGTAAAATTAATGATGAATTAAATACACTTCGCTTATTTAATTTAACATACAAATGCAACTTTTATCATACGAATAACAACAATAAATTAGTTTAGAACATGTATGAACTTATGTATTATTTTACAAAACGCGTACGTTTCGCATAAGTAAGTAAAAGTGTTATCGACCAATTACATAAAACAATTAGGTACATTTACCAGTTACAATTTTGAAATAATTATTTTATTATACCTATCTAGATAATTTTACAGCTCCCGGGGCCTTCTTAGCTAAAATCTTTAGTTAAGGTGGTTCGATGAGCTCAGTAGCGCCACCAATGGAAATAAATAAATTACGTTTTATCAAAGGCTTGGATTAAAAGTTTTGATAATTTTCGCATATAAAAGAGTAAAATGCATTTTCTAAATATAGTTTCAAGAACTCAAACTTAAGCTATAAGTCGTGCATCTCAGTAGTGACAAAAGTGGACACATTTAGCAATATCGAGATTCATAACTTATTTCTTATATTTGAGGCCATGAAAAAAATATAAAAAAATGCACTTTACTCTTCTATTTGCGCAAAATAACCAAAACTTTTATTCTAAGCCTTTAATTTATGATTTATTTCCGTTGGTGGCGCTATTAAGCTTATCGAACCACCATAAGGGCCCCTTAACTTTAAGGAAGTTGTCAGTTTCATTGAGTTTCTGTCAAAGACAACTTTTTTACATTTAAGGTGGCCTCAACTTAGATTAGTTTGAGTATTTGGCCGTTAGTAGTGTAGGTAATATTTATGTTATTGCAGTCGCAGTTACCGATTCAAATCTTAATCAAGTTACGGTCAGCAAAACGATTTTCATTTCAATCGATTTTGAATTAATATGAAGACTTAAGTAGGTATAAAGGTTAAAAAAATCTATTAGAGGTGACAGATTAGGATAAAATTACGTGCTATTGACTGTACTTAAGTTACCATACGCCTGGATTTGTCTGGACTTTTGAGTTGTTATCCCGATTTCTATCCGAGTAGTTAGGTAAGTAATTATTTTTTTAACATAAATAGGTACTTTTTACCATAAGTAGGTAGTGTAGTTACATACCTACTTAAGAATACAAAATAATAAAAAGTCAGGATTTCTGGAAATAGCCTTATGAAGTCGAATATGGTAGATAAGGATACAAACGACCCCGTAAAATTAGTAAACCTTGAAGATCAACCACCATCACATGGCTGAGAAATTTTGTTTTTTATTTGTATGGAAAATTGCTAAGTGACAACCCTAGACGCAAATAAACTACCTATTGTTTTCGATAATCAATCCCATTAATAGGCAAAATCAAAACACAATATCGGTCTAGGGTTGCCACTATGCAATTTATCAGGGAATGTTTTTTTAATGTGGTGATTTTCAGGGTTTATAAATATTACCCGGATTGTGTGCATGGTACCTACCCTTTCTACCATAATTATTCGGCTTTAGAAGGCTATTTCCAAACATCCGTATGTATGTATAGGTTAGGTACCTAGGATATATTATACTGGGTGTAACAAGACACTCAACGAAGCCGAGGTCTACGTATTCTGCCCTTCATCAGGACCATTTCTGTTCAAAATTATTGCTGGGAAACGATTTAAATCTTTTGTGTTAAAAAAGCATTGCATGCATTACCACGCAATGTAACGCGTACAAAAGACCGCGCCAATGCTACACAGCTGCGTGCGGCCGAGTTGAAAGGCAACGTTTATTGTGCGTGCTCATAAAATACATTGAGTTAGTATGATGACGTTTTGAAGCCATTGTTTGTTACGAATACGAAATAGATAACATTTTGATAGTTTCTGTAGACAAAAATTAGAAAATAACGAATAAAATAAGATGTCATAAAAATTTGCTTAAAAAAAAATTGACTTTGTCCTTCAATAACTTCGTAGCTATTGGTTTCCCAGGTATAGACTAAAAGACAAAAATGATCCTGATGATGGGCGGAATGCGTGGACTTCGGCTTCGTTGAGTGTCTTGATACACCTGTTATAATAATATACAATGCAAATATTTTAGTAGGTACTTATACCTATTCTGTGATTACCTATGCACTAAATTAGATTCTGTCACCTCGATTATCAAAATAATTTATTTACCCTTAATAAATTAATCATCATGATGGTATTAAATTCGCGAATTTATCAAAAAGATACAAACATTTATTACTCAAATTAAATTGACGATTATTATCACATACCTAATGAGGACGAAAATGTACTGGCAGCTATTGTCTTGTCTACACTATAATAGTACAGTAGCCCGTGGAACATTTAAATCACCAAAAAGGTTACCATTTGCCGTTGTGATATAGTTATTTATCATGAAATTACAGGGGCCCTATTTTTGAATCGCTCGGCAGGCGTCGAGCGCTCTTTTCGACTGATTTTCGTTCGACATATGACTCAAAACAATGGGATGTCGAACGAAAATCAGTAGAAACGAGCGCTCGACTGGAGACGAGCGATTCAAAAATAGGGCCCCAGATACTTTAACCTATGTTTTACAGATCGCAACCCGCCGTAACCTATATTTGTATATCTCAAATAATGATATTTTTTTATTTATCAAGGTTTACCACATGGTTTAGCTATTGTCGTGTTCTACAGCGTTGTTTGATTGCCACTACTTTTATCTGTGGCAATCAAACCAAGCTGTAGAACACGACAATAGCTAAACTATATGGTAAACCTCGAAAAATAAAAAATATCAATTTTGGAGATATACAAATATAGGTTACGGCGGGTTGCGATCTGTAAAACTTGGGTTAAAGTATCTATAATTTCGTAATAAATAACTATATCACAACGGCAAACGGTAACCTTTTTGGTGATTTAAATGTTCTACGGGCTACTGTACTATAATGTAGACGTGTAGTCTACACGTTTTATCTGTACTAACATACATGAATTTATAGCTTATAGCCTGTCTGAAACATATAGCAGCAGACTATATTTAGATAAAGTATGCCGCGAAGCCAGACAATAGCCGACATGTTTATAGGTCGCAGATACAATACATTTCGTGCTTATCCACGTACAAAGTGCTACATTCAAGGTATTATAAAGTAAATTAATGAAAGAAAATATCAAGTAACAATCTAGAACCTACATTAATGTAATTTAAACATAATAAGGAAGTTTCAATTTTTTTTATGATTCTAAAATTTTATTTTCATAATTATATTCACCTAATAATTCAATATTTTGATATTACAAAAAAAAACGACAAAGAATAACAGTTCAAAGTTTTAATGACTTGCATTTTTCATACAAAATTTTACGGAATTTGTTACGTCACAAGTCTCCTTTCATAAATTGTATATTTTTTATCAGGATATTGCAAAACTATTTTCATATAAGTATTAAAAATAAACGCTTATGATTAAAATATTTATGATTTTATTTCTCAAAATTCGACTGTAGGAAACTTCCTCACTAAGCAATCATCAGTGCACATCAATAGATAATAAATAATAATAATGTCATTTTGATCTCCAATTAGGGGGATGTCTAATACTCTGGCTACACCTATATATAGATAGGTAACAGGAACATTGTGTAATAGCCTTGGTATTCAGTAGAATATAATCAAAACTAATTTTAAATCGAACGATAAAGTTGACCTTAATATAGAATTATGATTGCCAGCCAGTGAAGACGTTACAACACAGTACAGTGTACCGTACGCTCTGTGCTGTAATATCTCTTAAGCTTTGTCCAGACTAGTCCATTTTGGCGTATCAGATCACCGTATCTTTAATATACATCGCTAGTTTGGTTGGGCGTGCGTTGAAGTAATATCAACACACACCCAACCAAACTAGCGATGTATAGTAAAGATACGGTGATCTGATACGCCAAAGTGATACAAGTCTGGACAAAGCTTTACGCTGCACGCTGCGTACATGAGCTTTTGCGTATAGGCCAACTAGCGCCACCAATACATTTATTTTTATTACTCGTAAACCAAATAAATATTAAAAAAAAAAACCGGCCAAGTGCGAGTCGGACTCGCGCACGAAGGGTTCCGTAGAAAAAAACGGCAAAAAAATTACGTTTGTTGTATGGGAGCCCCCCTTAAAAATTAATTTTATTCTGTTTTTAGTATTTGTTGTTATAGCGGCAACAGAAATACATCATCTGTGAAAATTTCAACTTTCTAGCTATCACGGTTCATGAGATACAGCCTGATGACAGACAGACAGACAGACAGACGGACAGCGGAGTCTTAGTAATAGGGTCCCGTTTTTACCCTTTGGGTACGGAACCCTAAAAAGCATGCCCTCGTAAATTGTCTCTAATATTTTTTGAATAACTCTATAATATTTTTTATTTTTTGTACTTTGTTGTTGTTTTAAAATGCATTTGAAACGACAGTGGACACTTTTGATTTAAATGGATTTTAAAACATACAGAAAGATTATTGAAGAGTTATTAAAAAAAATATTAGAAACAATTTAAGAGGGCATGGTTGTTTCCTTTTTTTAATATTGACCTGGTTTACGTATAATATAAGTAATAACAATAATTTAATTGACGGCGCTAGTTGACGGCTATAAGGGCCTTAAGGCTCCGTTATGCAAAATCATTTGTCTCTGTCTTTTTCTTTGCTAGTAAAGAGTATGGAAAATAACCTCACTTCTGCACCTTTCCGATGTTTTTCGTTGTTTTTTCATCATTATCTTTAGCACAAGTATCTTTTTGAAAAAAAAATATTGGAGCAACTGCACAGTACGTTAAAGTGTATTTTGATGTAGAATTCAATACGTTTACGCTATTATTTACGCCAAAAATATGGCCCGCGACAAGCGCTTTTGATGATATTCTGTTTTTTTACAATCATCTGTGAGCTACGTCTTGATATACGCAATTTAATTAATGTTTGTAGCAACTAGATAAACTCTTTAGCTTGTCGTATGATTTTTTTGGTGGCTACAAGTTTACGTTTTCTATATAAAGATATGGCCCGCGCAAACCATATTTTCCTATTACCGCCCCTTAAAGTACAGTCAATCACTGGTCAATCTACCCCAATATGTCAAATACCCTCAAGCGATTTTCAACATAAAAATACAAAAATAATTATGTTCTATTACAAAGATACTATTTGGGAGTATTGACGACTTTGACTGTGAGTCTACCCAAATTATTTTAGTAGTTCGACATTAAATGCCTTTTTGGAATTTTGCCATAACGAACAGGCATATAATATAATTATCTCTTTGTTCAAATAGGTGTACTTATTATAAAGATATACAACATGTTACAAAATAGCCATATTCGATATTAGGGGTTATTTTGTATCACGTTGTAGGTATATATCAATTTATCACTGATAATAAAATTAGACATCGGATTATATGCACTAACAAAGTGCCAAAATATGCATGCAAATATGCACTAAAAAGGCCGAAATATGCACTTAAAACTGTCGCGGCAAAAAAATAAGCGTTTTTAACACAAAATAGAGATGTTATAATAATAATATAATACTAACATAAGTACCTAAGTACATACTTTAAATGTTGTGATTTAAGTTTTCTCGTTATCGAATTAACATAACTGTATGATTATTTAAATAGGTATGAATAATTTTAGATTCTGTATTTGTTCAAAATAAATTAAAGTATTTTCATAAAGGGTTCCTCTATCAATTCACCATTGTCCAACAAACTTATTTACATATTTATTTATATTAAGTTTATTAAAATCATTTTGAATAGGCGGATGCAAGAATTGGATAGGTACCTATAAAATACAAAAAGAATACCAAACAAATCTGATTTTGTGAATATAAAACTAAGTAAGTACAAAATTATTATAATACTGAAAGGAAAAGAGGATTTCCAGTAGTTAGTAACATTCGTTTAACGGTACTTACCTACATTGATTTAGTTTGCTACTTTGTGAAGGAATTATCAAGGTAATAAACAATACACCTACAAAGATGTTTAACATCAAGTAGCTAACACAGTGCTTTATGATTAATTATTAAATATAGGATAACAAAACGTAATAATAATTTTGTTTCATCCTTACATGTATCATAATTATGTATAGGTACTATTACTATCAGTATATCAACATCAAAAACTATGACATGAACATTATATTACTTATATTAAAACAAAGTAGGAAACGAGAGGTGGTTCACATGGAAATGGGGAATGTCCGAAAAAAATAAAACTAGCTGAATATTTTTCTGTAGGTAGGAATGCTTATTCCTTAGTAATAGAAAAAAGTTTCAGAATTTTCGGTTGCGTGAAAAAATTTAAATAATTAAAGTCTCTTCAACTTCACAAATGTACGAAAGTAACAGCAGAATGGAATTTATACCTTTGCCACCACTTGCCACAGCCACAACAAGTATTTAAAAAAAAGTTTTGACATTTTGTATTGAAACTTTTTTTAATACCATGTTGTGGACTGTGGTTGTGACAGGTGGTGGCAAAGGTATAATTTCCATTCTGCTGTTACTTTCGTACATTTGTGAAGTCGAAGAGACTTTAATTTTTTTTAATTTTTTTACGCAACCGAAAATTCTGAAACTTTTTTCTATTAATAAGGTAGCTTATTCCTACCTATAGAAAAATATTCAGCTAATTTGATTTTTTTCGGACATTCCCCATTGTACTGCTATTGTTTGTGGGGCTCCACGCAAAGATATGCTCGGCGTAGATTTGGACCATGTAAAAATTAAATGTGAACCGAAAAGTCTTAGCTTTATTGCTTTTTCTTATTTATTATATTGTAATATTTGTATTGGTGAATCTCCTCACAGATACATTACTCGATGAGCAAGTTTTATCTGAGCTTATAGAGTTAAAATCCACAATTTGCTGCATGGCAGTGGTCACCAATTAGTTTTTTCTATGTACCCCTTCAAGAAAGACCGAGACTCGCGTACCCCTTATTGCAGGAATGATAAATAAATAAAGAAATCGGATATATATGATATCATGTAGATGACAATGCTGCGCGTACTTCTTGATGCAACCTCGCGTACCCCTGGGGGTACGCGCACAACTAATTGGGAAACACTGCTCTATTCTATAGTATGTAAAAATCTCTTTACTCATCCACACATTCGTAACGCTCTGTGACCTGCATGCAGCTGTTTGGAAGCCACCATAGTATGTAATTGTACAATCGGCAGTAGTTACTTTGGGTTACTACGATACGTCAATTTTCCTCAATAGATTTTGAACTTAACATCAAACACGTTAAAATCTTTCGTCAGTTTTGTGTAACCTGACCCCCTAACCAAAGTAACTTTTGCAAATCTTCGTTATCGACATAAGGTTTCGTTAACAATCGAATTATAAAACGTCAATTCCATACATTTTTCGGAGCGAAACGATAGCGAAAATTTGCAAATGTGACATTGGTTACATACAGGCTCTGATGTGCTGTAGAGTAGACTGTAACTTCTACACTACACACACACTCACACAAACACACACATACACACACAATTTGTTTAGAATAGTTCTTACAACGTTGTTTGCCACTAAAAAAACCATGTGAACGTCCAGTCAATAAAGAGAAATGGAGTGACACGGTTCTGGTATTTTTATTTATAGGAAGCTAAAAAGCTTAATTTTATCTCTTACACAATTAGAATTTAGAATAAAAATTATGCTAGACTAGTATATATTGACTTATTTTTCAATAATAAAACGGACAAGAGATTACCTTTCCTCCAGTCTGAATTACTCATTAAAAGATTCATAAATATTTACCTAATATTTATTATAAATATTATAATATAATATTCCGAGTTATTTTTTTAGAAAATAACATGTCTCTATAGTTGAATGTTTCAATAATACAGGATACGTACGATACACTATACTTAGTTAGGTACATAGTGACTATAATTATTGTGTGACCGTTAACACAATTTACAACCCGAGTCAAATATTAATATTGTTTAAAAATTGGAATATAATAATCACAGGTAAATTATTAAAATGTTCAATTGTTGAAACGGTGCAATTTGAGACCTTTCGAATAGTGATATTATTTAAGTAGATATATTTATTTATTTATTATACACATACATAATCCTTTATATTGTACAATTAATAAAAGGAATCAACAGTTTAATACTTATCAAAAATATCGCAGCTTGGCCGTCGTCTAATAATATCTCAAAGCGTCCTTGATAGAGCGTGATAGAATCTCTCACTTTAACGACGGTTGCGCGAACTGGAAGTGTTACTTACGGATGCCAACAATCGACGTGGCACGAGAAGCCTCGCGTTTCCCCTCGCAGGCCTAACAGCTCCAGGCTGTTTCAAATCGGCCAAGTGTAAAGCGTAACCCTCAGTTAATGTTGTTGCTAGATTACTATACTTTTTACTGATTCGACCAATAGCGTAAATTTGCTTCGGTGACAAACCGCAATTATGATATACAGTTATATCCTTACCCGAACCATAAGCAGCGTGTATAATTACCCCATGTTCATTTATTAGACTGTTGAGATGAGCTGCCTTGTGACCTAATGGGTCCGTAGAAAACCCATCAGAAAAGAACACTAAACCGTGAGGAAAATTATGCTCTGCTAACCAGGACACAACTTTTCTCTGTTGCATATCAGGACGTCCGGTAATATAGAGAATTAAATAACCTAAATCTTGCCAAAAACGAACAACGTCAACCGCCCCAGCTCTAACTTTCGGATCCCGACCTGTTACCGACACACTCGCAGTGAAGGAACCATCGATACTAAAGACAATACACTCCGTTTGGGGCGGCACGACAGCCAAATGGAAATTGCAACTAGTGTGATCACCTCTGACGACGACTTTCATAGGGTAGATGCCGCATCCTACGCTTTGTTTTTCTGATAAAGTGTACGAAATTCTTCCAGTTTTGTCTGTTACTACAGTAGATAACATTGCCCATTCACCAGCTGGTGGATCTTTCATCATATAAATGTCTACTTTTTCTCCCGTCAAATTTATCATATCCAAAGGGCCATACATAAATCTAGCTGTAAATGTTTGAGGGTTTCCTTCTTTTACTATAACATCATTAGCTCTATGATTAGCAGCGACATTTTTTAATTTAACTGATGTTCTTTTCCTCATCCATTTTTCGCGTTCTTGGTCGGGTTTGAATAATGTACACTCCTTATCTTCAGAGTGACTGTACAAAGCTAGATCAAAATGTCCGACTTGACGTAAAATAAATGCGATTACATCGGAACTTTCCCAATAACTAGCGTGAAATAAATGAGGTAAAGCATTCGTAGGAAAATTTGCCAAGCCCTCGGGGCAATATAGGGCGTAGTCTAACCGTTTAGAACCCCACCACTTCTGTTGTAAAGCATTCATAGTAATCAAAGGAATGTTATCAACAAGACCACTAACTGTACTTTGAACTGATGCTTCTGACAGTCTTCTTAAAACAGGAGTCGGTGGCATTTGTAAATGATCTCCAAACAATTGTGGATGACTCTGTATCAACTCCATCAAATGATATGGCTGGCCATTGCCTAAAGGATACTTTGCGTATCGTGCAACATTGATGGGTGGTAAGTTGGTGAATCTCGCTGATAGCAAAGGTTCTAACCTTGCAGCCACTGGGTCGGTTGGATGGAATAAATTATACACTTGTTGAACCGGTGCTTTGACTATATCGCGGCTTTTGTCATCTGATATTTTTCGAGAAGCCAATATCAAAGAAAGCGGACTTCCAAAAGTAAAAAAGTCGCTAATCTCAAACTCAAATTTAACCTGATTATCACTAGTAGATGAGGATCGTCTTCTGGGTGTGGGGGCTTGTAAATGCGATTTATTCAAATAATTCTCGGAGGGATCGTTGGGTATTACAATCTCAGTATCCAAAATGCTGTTTTCGCTATCATGTCGGGATTGGTATTGTAATGTTCGGCAGAGTGCATCGTAAGCTAAAACTGAACCCATGCTGTCACCGACGATACATACTTGACCATTGAAACCTTTTCCATCATCGGATTTAATAAACTCGTTAAATACTGAATTCGCAGAATTTATTGTTTTCGTAACGGACTCTGTATATTCGGGAGAAGATGTTGCAATTAAAGGTATAGCACCAATTGGGATAAGATCATTTGTGAGTGAAGGTGTTTCAACAGTAGAAGGTGAACAATCAAAGCTATAAGGACTCAATGTAGATAAAATACCTAGAGCTTCCGTGCAAACAGATGGACATGAAACTAATTTTATAGTTATATGTCCAACTAAAGTTGGATAGTGTTGACGCATAACCGACTCAAAGGCACCCTTAAAAGTAGTCACGTCAGATTTTTTTGCTGTCATATCAACATTGGCATCTAATACACTTCCAGCATGAAAAACAAGAATCAACACTGTAGTTGGACAGGAACCGTGTACCGGAGTTTCGGGACAGCCATCAATACTTTGATGACTCTGTAAAGTCACCATTCTACGAGAACCCCTTTCTGAAGTGACTCTTTTCAAAAAGCTTGGGTTGAAAATGCTGTCGTCTTGAGCTTGATCACCTTGAGTAGGCGATATGTCGATGTCTGCTTCGTCCAAAGAGCACAAAGATGACCATTTGTTAAATGATGATTCACAATCGTAAAACTCGTCTTCTGACCCTGTCTCAGTTTCTGATTCTCTTACTATTGTTTCCATACGCCAATTAGCTACTTGTTGTTGTAAACTTTTAATGGAACCAGACGAAGAGGACCTAGGATTAGATTTAGACAGGCTTTTATGATCGGACGGTGGAGTCCCTTCAGGCGATAAATGCTTCTGAATTCTCTTTTCAGTCACATTCTTTTTTGGAGCTACTGGTGTTGGTATATCCTCATTTTTCTCTAAGCTACTCATAGTAGCAGCAAGAGATTTTGAGTTTTCTTCAGAGAGATCTTGTTCATCACTTGTGTCACCAGCCATCTTCTTTTGCAAAGCTAATTGTGTTTGTCGTTCTATTTCACGGATGTCCTCCATTGTGAGGCCATGCCATTCGTCTTGCCATGCCCATGCCTGTCTATGTGCTCTAAGCATTGTTTTTCTTAATGCTACGTCATGGATAAATTTTTCCAATTTGGTTTGCATTCCCCAATATCGGAACTCAACTCTACAGAGTTTATAGGCACACATTAGAGATTTTCCATTTGGAAGAGGTTGGGACTTCCCCTGAACTTCCATCCAATAGTCTTCCAGCCATGTTTCTGTTAAAGGTCCTCTGTTACATTTTTGAGAAACAAATAGCTTTGGATCTTCCTCTCTAACATAATCTGCACCATAAAGCTGATCTTTAACAACATCAATAACATCAACCACTCTATTTTTTAAATCACTTCCTGACAAGTTGAAGACATTATCTTGGTGGCCATTATCAGCATAGTAATAAGTTTCTATTTCTAATGAGAACTTTTCAACAAATGGACAGGTATATCTAGTTTTAGTATATGGATAGGCATTCCAAGCTTCTTCAGACACTGTTAAAGCAGATTTTGGGAGAAGGCTTTTAAACCAACCAGGCAAATGACTACCAACATGATAAATTTTTTGTGTGTACTGACCTTTGCCTCCAGGGCCATTTTCATATGGTTCATTGATTAAAATTTCTACACCGCTACCTTCACCTGAACTTTCTTCTCTACTTTTCTTTGCAATCATATAAAGCTGTGCAATGCGGTATTCTTCCACTGTTAGGGGAAGAGGGATTCTGTACTCCTTGATCAGCATTGTGACTACTTTTCACTCATTACCGTCTGAAACAAAACAATTATGTTATCTTAATTATGCTAATAATATATAATCAAGGACCGGAAGCGCTTACTGTTAAAGGGGTTTTGATTGGGTAAAACCCTATCAATATGGTAACCCTATCGAAAGGGTAACCCAGGTAAGCACTTACCGAATACGAAACCCGATGAAGGCTTCATGAAGGGGTTTTAAAACGTGTTAAAGCAATTTATACCTAGTCCCATCTGGGCCGAAGGACCGGAACCGCTTACCGTTAAAGGCGTTCTGATTGGGTATTTCATGATCCGCTTACCGTTAAAAGGGTTTTTGATTGGGTATTTCATAGACTTATTTTCAAAAACACTATCAATACAGTAAGCATATTGTCAACCAACCCTATCGAAAGGGAAACCCTAACATTTGGTAAGCTTTTTAATAGGGTTTCCCTAACAATTGGCTTAACCAAAAAAGGGGTTTTCTGGTCCCTGTATATGTTACCGGCAATGTATGAAATGCAGGCATTGTATACAATGCCTAGGCATTGTATACAATGCCTGGCCCTTTTAGGCAATGTATGAAATATAATGAATATTGATATCTATTTCACACATTACCTAGGCAGTGTATACAATGACTAGGCATTGTATAGAATGCCTGCTGGTCCACCGGCAATGTGTATAATAAAAAGATTTTCGAGAATAGATTCGAGGGGGGATCGAGGGGGGCTTGGGGAAAGCTCGAGGGGGGGGGTCTTGAGGAAAGCTCGAGGGGGGGGGCTCAGGGAAAGCTCGAGGAGGGTTCGATGGGGGGCTCGAGGGGGGCTCGAGGGGGGCTCGAGGGGGGCTCGAGGGGGCTCTTTGGAATTGAACCTGTTTTACTCCTGTAGGTCCCGCGTATAGGTTAGAAATTTAAGGCGAGCGCGGAGCGCAGCGGAGCGTGAGCCTTAAATTTCGAGGTTATTTTTTTATAACAGACAACAGAAATTTGAGTTTGGAATCGAACCTGCTTCACTCCTGTAGGTCCCGCGTATAGGTTAGAAATTTAAGGCGAGCGCGAAGCGCAGCGGAGCGTGAGCCTTAAATTTCGAGGTTATTTTTTTATAACAGACAACAGAAATATACTTATTTTACACATTGCCGGTGGACCAGCAGGCATTGTATACAATGCCTAGGCAAAGTATAAAATGAATTATATTTCATACATTGCCTGATCGTTTTAGGCATTGTATACAATGCCTAGGCATTGTATACAATGCCGGATTATACACATTGCCGGTAACATATATAATTCTTAATTATGCTATCTTAGAGTCCAAGAAAGAATAAGTAATAGCTATATGTATTCTGTGGCAATAGGCTAAGATCTCACATAGTGATTCAAGATAAAAAATAAGCATTTTGGATGTGTGTTTGTTTACATGCTGAGTGTTTTTTAAACAATTTCAGAATTAATCATTCTTTATATTATTCACAATCAAGTTCGGGTGATAGAAAAGAAAAAATCTGTGAGACAAACTACTTAGCACTTGTGCATAATAAAGCTTTTATTTTATCATCCTAGATATAAAAGGTCATTGCTCCCAAGCAAGATAGATTATATTCTATGTTCCTCAGTTATTTTATCATACCTAGGTATCCATTCAAAGGTAAAATATATAGTGAGAAATTCAAATGCATTTAGCAAAACTAAACTAACGAATTTCATTTTGCTTATTACATGGTTACATTACACCCATGGTATAAAGACATTTATCTACACCCATGCTTTAAATCTTCTGTAAGAAGTTTCTGTTGAAACAGTTAGCTTACTGCCATTATTACAATATCCCGAGCGAGAGCTGGTCCTGCAGCGCCGCGCGCCGGGCGCGCGTTGCATTATGAAATTCAGTACAACATTATAACACTCTTGCGGAAGACATAATGACGAGGAGGGAGAGGAAAGTCAAAGACAAGTCAAAACACAAAACCTTTATAGAGGATACATAATATATCATGGGTTTAGATAAATATCATGGGTGTTTTTAATCCATATGTATTAAAATATTGTTTGTTTCCCTAATAAAAATAAGAAAAAAAAAATGGGTGTAGATAAAGTCTTGTATGCAACTGTACATAATTAGGTATTAAAACAACCCACATTCGTGTTTTAATACCCCTCGTTATAGTACAGTTGCATAAATAACTATTGTACCATGGGTGTTATTGTTGCTTGGGTATATTATGGTTACACCCAACCTAAGTAACAATACTTATAATGCAATTAAACTGACAATGTACAATGGAAGTGACTACCTTCAGAGCGCTTGCGGTACAAAATAATGTTTTTTAATCTGTAAAATTCTCTCTTTTCCATATACTTATTCCCGAGTGAAGCCCGAACCTGACTCTCCGACCGAAGTTGCAGCAGGTCACTATCTATTGTCAATTTAATTGCATTGAATGTATGATCTGATTGTCAAAATTGGTAAGCACTCTATGATATTATAAAAATAAACACTTGGGTAAGTAAGTAGGTACCTACTTAGGTACTTATTTCTAGAAAATAAATTACCTATTTGAGATTTGTGTACCTACTTATTATGATCATTTTATCTACATATTATAGAGTACTTAATAAAGTAAAAACCGGTTCCTAAGTAGGGTAAAAGAATAAAATACTTGCATGAAGTGAAATACAGAAATGAAGACTAAACACTTGCTTCATTTCGTTTTCCAAAGATTTCATTCACCACACAATAGAATTATAAAAATAATAGGTAAATCATAGTAGAAAAAATTAAATTAATATTGCCAAAATATACCAAATACGAGTGTAATAAATATATGATGGCATTGTTGTGTTGTGATCTGATATGCCTTACCTTTAGAAACACTTTGTATCAGTAATCCGCTTCATTTACTTGGCTGGTGGTTGCACCTTGATTTCATTTATCATTTTCATCACAAAACAAAACCACTACGACGACGAGACAAAACGTTTGTATAGATTGTACTAAGCATGAACTTTGACATTTTAACACGCGTAGAGTTATAACGTCACAAGCGCCATTCCTTTACATGTTCACATAACACTGAATGAAACAAAATGTTTGTTGCACCAATAAACGTGGTGGCATGCACAAGTTTTGAGTCACTTTAAAAACAGAAAATGGCCTTTTCAAACGAAAGGCTCCATACGATACTAAACTCTCTGAGTAAAGTAAATAAATAATAATGTTTTAGGCATGGCTAGGTATATGCTGGATCGTAGATTGGAACGCTGTTGATTCTGCGTACAGTAGTACAAACTTGATCGACCGATTGAATTTGCAAAATTAGACCTTAGTACTAAGAATATAAGAGATGGATAGGTTATCAAAATAAATTGGTATAGTAGTAGATAAGTACATCTGTGCCGAATTCATAGTCAGTGCTAGATAATATACTTTAATTATTTTATAGGTAGATAATTCATTCGATTTGTCTTGTGATTATTATAACCACAGATAGCATAATGATGATTAATATTCTTGTTAAAAACAAGTTTATTAAGTTAATTAAGGACTTACGAGTGTATTAATTTAACTATTAACAAACCAATAAGTAATTAATAATATTAAATACTTATACCACAGAATACATAATAGTGGTACCTACCTACGATTTACTAGAAAAAAATGATTCGCCACCAGGGGCCCAAGTCTGCTATTGTTAACGTCATAATCGTGTTTCAATTGTGTTTGAATTGAATTGTAATGAGTTTTGTTCGACACAGGGGCCCTATTTTTGAATCGCTCGGCAGGCGTCGAGCGTTCTTTTCGACTGATTTTCGTTCGACATATGACTCAAAACAATGAGATGTCGAACGAAAATCAGTAGAAAGGAAAGGATAGCGCTCGACGCCAGCCGAGCCGAGTGATTCAAAAATAGGGCCCCAGTTCTTGTTTCTTAAAAACCGAAACACAATTGAAACACGATAAAGCAGACTTACGCCCCAGGTGCCCTGTTTTGAATCGCTCGACTAGCGTCGAACGCTCTTTCCTACTGATTTTCGTTCGACATTTGACTCAATCTTCAATAATCTCCATACATTTGAGTCAAATGTCGAACGTAAATCAGTAGAAAACAGCGATTCAAAAATAGAGCCCCAGATCATTTTCTCAGGCGGCGGGACTCTGAATCTGGTGGGGAGTCGATTTTTTTCTAGTATATTTAATATTATTACTTACTGACCTATATGGAAACAGCATTGTGAATTATAAAATCGCAAATATTTTTAAACGAAAGTTACAACAGAGAAACAGACTATGAGTTTTTCACTCTTTACAAGATGGACACAGGAAAATCGATAACAGTCGTCGCTGAATTAAAGCGCCGCCCGTCCGCCATCGCCACCGCCTGTAGTATTTATAGCCAGGTGTACAATACACATATACCTACTCTATTCGTATAGTAGGGAAGTAACAGGTTGCTCCGTGCCATGTATGAAGTGGGTAGGGATAAGTAGTATCTTCAGCATCTGCATCTCTCAGTGCGTCTATCTAAAATTAGCTCTCAGTCTCAGCATCAGTATGGGAAGGCATCTACGAAATACTTATCTAGGCATATATATGATTTAACTGTTTATCCGTATTTGTCAGTAAACAGTTTTTGACAGTTGTTATACGTCTTTTAAACTTTTGTTATTAGTGGCTCAGTGAGCTGTAGACCTCGCGTATAATATGCGTAAGTACCTAGCTCAAATTGTATGTTGTTAAAAAATTTATCTACCAGATTTTTCCACAAGGTTTTCAAAATCAGTATAGTAGCAGTACTAAGACTGCTGTTTGGTAGGTATTCTTTTTTTATATCTATTCGAGGATAGATGGCGCTTCTAATTTTAAAATTCACCTAGGTGAATTAAGTATACTAATCGGTAGACTTAATTCACCCAGGTGAATAGGTGAATTAAGTACTTACTGATTTGTGCTGTATTTTTTTTGTAGTGGTACGGTTTTGGCGGGTTTTCTGAACCCATTGTGAACTTAACGTCGAACACCATACAGTTTAAAATCAACGGAAGATTTTTGACAGTTTTGTAATATGCTGCTGACTGTACATTAACATACAACAAGAAGTGTGTTCACTCACAACGACTCTTCTGTACAGAATGCAGTTCCAATAAGCTACAGTCAGCAGCAGATTGGGTTAGTTAGGCAAAACTGACATCAAAGCGATTATGGCATATGAGTCTTATGCCCGTTGTGTAAAGTGCACATTAGATTAACGAAAAAAAGTCGCGCATCTTTCGTGCTACTGATTCGCGCACAGTACATCTTATTAGATTGCACTTACACACTGGGCATAGGGCTCATAATGCTATTTAGGTCTATAAAAAGGATCCCTTAATGTAGATTGTCTTTGTTACTTAAATCTTTGGTAGGTACAAACTTACTGAATGAAGAAAACCTTTGGGTTTAAGGCCGGCCACACACAGACGGAATCTCGTTACGGAATTCCGTACATACGTGATTCCGAACGCAGCAACTGCATACAAAATCTATTGGCTGCCACACACATGCGTGATTTTTCCGTACGGAATCTTCATACATTGTCGAAATTACATTCGGAATTCCGTTACGTGATTCCGTCTGTGTGTGGCTGGCCTAAGACGTTATGTTCAAAATGGAATCGCACTTAGGTATGTTATGTCTTCTGGTTGTAGATCTGACCAAACTGCTTTATTTATTCTTATGCTGCTGTCTTCCTATGGAAAAATGGAATAACAAAAACGATTTAAATTTATTTTATTTTATTACAATAACATTTTCTTTAAATTATGTAAAATATTATAAAATTAAAAAAATACAATTAGTACGCACGCACACCATTCTCCTGCATATTTATAATAAATACCTACAAAATATTTACAAATATAAAAATAAATCTGCAAGGCACAATTTGCAAGCTTCATTCTGTTTGTAACATGATTTTTAAAACTTTGCATTCCTATTGGAATGGTAAGTGCATAAAACAAACCTAAATACTTGTGCACACTTAATAAATACTTGTTGAACATGTTTATTTATATAACGGCGAGTTTAGGATACCTACACATTTTCGTTTTAACATATTTTTTGCAATAGAAAAATAGTGAGTAGACTAATATTTTGTGTGGAACATGAGGTTTTAGTAAGTTTTTGATTTATGTGTATTCAAACCACATAGAAAGAGAACGTTAAATAAAATAATAACAAAATCCTAAACAAAGTTATTTCTTCAACTAGGTACACTCTAAAATAGCTAATTAATGAAGCTTGTTGACTAAACACCACTCCCATCCCAGTTCTGTCTCTAATCTGTTTTTATAACAACAGGAACACAAAAATATTAATGGTAATGGATTATGCCTGTTGGTTGACTTGGATATGTCGTAGGATAATCGTATAAACCGGATCTTTGCAAAATTCCTAGGTTGATTGTAAAGGACCGGATAATAGGGATGACGAGTTGATGACTAATGAATAAAATAACGAAATACTAATAACAATCGTAAACATATTAAACTTTAACTGTCTTATTCAGAGTGCGTTCGTTAAACTAGGGCCAAAGTTAACATGGCATTAGACTGCGGACTAACGCCATTTTAGCGCAAATCGTATTCAGAGTGACAGTTTAACGTTTAGTCCCACCGTTTAAGGATTAAAAGGTGCATTGTGATTGGTTTAAAAGCATTAAACCAGGTTTTGTTAGAACAGTCTTGCACCCCAGTTTTGTGAAACATCTCTGAATAACACAGTTAGAGTAGCTTGTATACCTCTTGGTTTTATATATCTCGTATTATTTGTTTTATGACCCTTCAAAGTTGAGTGGACAAGTCCATTTAAAAAGTACCTATAAAATTTATTAAAATAAATAATACCTTTAATTTAGTCCGTAAAATTTAAAGCAAATTTGTCTAAGAAACCATTTTAATAAACACAATATTTAATATAGTTGCCGAGCAAATTTCCTACACATTGCATACAAACTACCTAGGCGTGACGTCATAACTAGGCAGCCGTTAGTATGGGGCGTTTTTGGGTGAGTTCAATTTGTGTGCATTTTAAACTGTGATATCTCGGGCAGTTTTATGCTAGCGAAATAATTCTTATACCAGTGTTTATTTTTTTGAGAGGTAATTTATGTAACATAAAATAAAAAAAATATTCGTCATGCCTATTGAAATCTAAGATAGATTTTCCAAAAGTGGAGCAATTTTTAGGATCTTTGTAAAAACCCATGCTGATCTAAGAGTCTATTTAGTTCGGTTGGTTAGAACATGACAATCAGAGCATCCATCAGTCCATAACGCTGATGTCACCTAATCAGCGCGCGCAAAATGATGTTATTTACCTAAGCCACACAGTTTTTTTTTGTAAAAATCCTAAACATTACTCGGACGATTGCAAAAATCTGTCTCAGTTCTAATTATCCAGTTTTGTGCAATCATACTGGGATTTTTGCAAAGATCCGATTTGTAAGAATTTCCCACGACAGATAGCAAACAGAATAGTTTGGACCTGAAAAGCTAATAGGCAGTAATTAAATTAATTATCAATTATAATACCCAACCCAATAAATTAAAAAAAAAACCAATGCCGGCACTACATACATTCGCCAAGCATCGGTACAATTTATCGTACGTTGATGCTTTTGAAAGAACCTCTTTGAAGCATTTGTTACAAAACCGGCAACTTACGATGAGTTTTGCCGAAGTGCCGATGCTTGGCGAATATGTAGTGCCGGCATAATGAAATGCATTACGTTTATCAATAAATCGAATTGCAAAAATATAAGAGAATTACACTTTTAATAAAAGTGTGATCGATCAATTAAAACGGAATGTTTTCATAGCTGCTGAATTTAAAAATAAACTTTTAAGACCTTGTTTACTGTGCTAGATTTTATAATATAGCTTTATAGACGCTTTATATACAAGGTCATTTTGTATTCACCATCCAAATTTTGAGGATGTGTTCAGTCCATGAAACTGAACAACTTTCTCTAAGGAACACATGGTAACAAATATGTAAAATAAAAATCGACTTTCCATACAAATCAAAGAGATCACTTGATCAATTTAGTATGGGATACCCAAAATTTTTTGGCGAAATTTGACACATGTTTTTTAGAGAAAGTTGTTTAGTTTCATGGACTGGACACATCCTTAAAATTTGGATGGTAAGTTCAAAATGACCCGATATATCTAAACTGTTTTAATTGCATTAAAGATGAGTTATAAATTGCATTGATGATCATCATTTACTTATTTGAGCAATAAATTATGCTTATAATTCAAGTTGACTCTTATAACAATCTTTAACAAAAATACTTTAGTTTGATAATATTTTGGTAATATCTAGGAATGATTTATGTAAAGCCTCGATAAACTGAGAACTGTCATTATGGGCCTTGTAACTTGTCACTGCGGCGCCCAACTTGTCAGGAAATGCGGAATACCTGTAAAAATAGATTTTATCATAGAACATAATAATTAGGTAGGTATAACTATAAATATGACATAAATAGAAAACATATTAAAATCTTAAGACTTTTTTACGGGTCGGTCTTGGACTGTCTAGAATACAATTTGACTACATAAAAGTAAATAATGTATTAAGTACTTAAGGCGCCCTACTACTATCCACTACTAGCGCCGCCAATACATTTATTTTTATTACGCGTACGAGTAAATCAAGTCAATTAAAAAAAGCTAAGTTCATGTCCGCGTGAGTTGTCTCTAATATTTTTTGAATAATCCTTATCAGTTTTCATTCTTTCTGTAAGTTTTATAATCCATTTAGTTCAAAATGGCCACTTATATTAACCGCCTCTGTGGTCTAGTGGTTCGTCCACCCGTGTTAGACGCAGGGATCCCGGGTTCGATTCCCAGGGGGCCGGGGGGTACAATTTGTACTCGGTTTCGGCTTATTTCAAGTCCGCCTGGCTAGCTACCACCATCTTACCTAAGTCTGACGCCATAACAACAATTTAAAAATTGTTGTTATGGCGTTATGGTGTGTAAGATAGCCAGTTCCTCAGTGATGAGGATTCCGCGTGTAGTGCGCTTCCACATTCGGCCTTATCGTCACTTAACATCAGGGGCCGTACCGGCTAACGAATCGAACTTCGGAAATTTTGCCGAGTTTCAAATCAAAACATATAATTCGAAGTAAGAATTTCGTATTGTACTATTTGTTGAAGTTATTTGGAAGATATTGATGTTTGTGTGACCTCATGAATTAGGGTTCGCCATTTTGGCCCAATTGGGGCTCGAAATATCTGTTTTAATTTGAAACGCGGCAGACTTTTCGAAGTTCGATTCGTTAGCCCGTACGGCCCCAGGTGAGGTTTCGAGTCCAGTGCTGATATCTAACTTACGAGGGCAGTTTGATATGTCCGTGACTTTAAGGTTGAATACAATATTTTTTCATAATTCAATTTTCCTGTCTTAATTTAGAACTCCTTGCTGAGCTTATGCTGTTACATTTTTTTAAATTGGCGCGAAAGTAAAAAAATTGGAACCATTTATGCAAGTGAGGTCGGTATATTCTTTTATAATGGAGAAAAACGAATTTTGCGTATTGATAAAATACTACTTTTTACGTGGTAAAACCATTAAGCAGACGGAGGATAAACTGAAAAAATATTACGGGGACTCTGCTCCATCTCATGGAATGGTTCATAAGTGGTTTACTGAATTTCGTTGTGGTCATACCACCACAACTGTCGCCGACGGCCCAGGAACGCCGATTGAGGTCACCACTGAAGATATTGTTAACAAAATCCACGACATTGTTATGGCAGACCGTCGAGTGAAGATACGCGAGATAGCTGATGCTATTCACATCTCTACCGAACGAATTTTTCATATTTTGCTCGATATTCTGGGCATGAAAAACCTTTTTGCAAGATGGCTGCCGCGTTTGCTGACAGTCGGCCAAAAACGAACTCGCGTAACAACTTTTAAACAATGCTAGGTTTGTATAACCGCAATCCAAGTTACTTTTTTCGTCGGTACGTAACAGGTGACGAAACGTGGGTCCACCATTATACGCCAAAGACGAAGCAACAGTCAAAACAGTGGACTTCTACCGGTGAACGTGCCACGGAGAAGGCAGAAACTGTTTTTTCGGCTGGTAAAGAGATGGCCACTGTCTTTTGGGACAGCAAAGGTGTTATTTACATCGATTTTTTGGAGAAAGGCAAGACAATTACCGGAGCTTACCATGTTGCTTTGTTGGATAGATTCAATATAGAGCTGCGGAAGAAACGACCGCATCTAGCAAAGAAAAAAGTTTTATTTCATCACGACAATGCTCCGGCCCGCTCGTCGGCAACCGCAACATCAAAACTTGTGGAATTGCGATACGGCCTATTGCCACACCCCCCGTATTCACCAGATTTGTCCCTTGTGACTTTTTCCTCGTCCCAAACATGAAGAAATGGCTTGGTGGACAAAGATTTTCATTCAATGAAGAAGTGATAGCTAAAACAGGAGCCTATTTTTTGGGTTTGATAAAAACTATTTTTTGGATAGGTTGCAGAAGTTGGAACATCGTTGGTCGAAGTGTATAGAGCTGAAAGGAGATTATGTAGAAAAATAAAACAAAATATTCTTTAAAATTTTTTTCCTTCTTTACAAAGTCACGGACTTATCAAACCACCCTCGTAAGTCTAAATCTACATTCAATCAACGAACACAAAATTAATAAACTGTCTTTGAAAATTTACTCACCCAATACCAAATCCATCTTTGACTGTAGGTCCAAAACCACCAGCTAGTACACTAGGTGACGACAGAGTGCTTGTGCTTAAAATTGACTTATTCAAATACTTGTATTCATAAGATTCATATAGTTCGGGTACGGGCAAATTGTTTTCTTCTGCTATCTTTCTGAGAGCAAACATGTGGCGGTCAAACCCTTGTCCCATGGCTGCCTCCTTTACTAACTGAGTGTGACCACTCGAACATTCTTGCAACATGGCGCGTAACTCTTCCTTAGAAGATTTGTTCGAGTGGAGACTGTCACAAAATAACTGAAAAAAGGTTTCATTTCAAACTGAAAGCACAATATAGAGAGAGTACAGTAGTTAAGCTTAGCACTCGCGCGCTCTAGTAACGCACACATAGACACCTCTCACCGACACTGTATAACTAGAATCTCAAACGAGTTCGAGCAGGCCTCCATCACTCGCTCAACGTCGCGCGATAAGCACCTACCGCTAGCCGTTCGTTCGAACGAACAAGTGAGCAGAGGGCCGCCACACGCCCGCCTGTGTAGTCGAGCGGCACCTTATTGCCTGCGTAGGTATTGTCTCTTTATAATAGTAGATAACAATGTCGAATCGACATTACTGTGTCGTGTACGGATCAAAATCAAAAAACCAATAAACAATTGTCGTTTTTCACATTATGATATATGCTACATAGTTAATTTACACGAAGACAACCCTAACGTTGCGTCATCAGAAAAGGTAAGAGCACGCGAAAGAAAGAGAGGCAACTACTAGGTGAATATAACTGTAGGCCATTAGCGCTGCGCGACCTGAATTGCACTTTATTGTGTCGGAGCAAAAGTAGCTTTTTATTTAAATGACTTTGCGGAGTGCTGCTTCTGTACTTTTACTATTAGTTATTCTGTAGTTCGAGTACGTGAGTCGTGATGCAGCAGTGAAAGCTGTCTTTGTGTGTGTGTGTGCGATGCTCAAGCGCCCATAGTACTAAGCTTAACTTCTGTTACTTCTTCTATTTTGTGCTGAAAGTGAGAAAATTATGACTGAAACAGTGACTAAAAATTGAATACAATATTGATCCATATCTCTACTCATAGAAGCGCAAATTGGCGTGCATTTCCGTGTTTTTTCGTATCTGGAAATAAATTCGTGCATTACGCTGTACTGTGTGGCTACGAATCAATATCCTATGTATTTTACGCTTACACTCTTACTCTGTGTCAGTGGACATTGAGCCAGTGTCTAAACACACTATGCCGAAATTACGCAATCGAAGTTCGGCGGCAACGCTTTTATTACACATCAACATTGTCTACGGATACAGGTGTTATTTTCATACAAACGAGGTAACTTTGAAGCCTTGGTTTCCTGCCAGGGATGTATTGTGCTGTGATCTGATGACGGCTATCCAGGGAGTGAATGGAGGAGATTCAGATCGCTATACACACCCAACTGATCTGACCAGCATTCTAAAAACGTAATAATGGACATGTTTAAAAAAACCGCGAAAATAGCTTAAAAATGTATGGAAATCCTCAAACTGAGAACTCTGCCCCATTAATCTTTTAGAATGCTTAGAGTGTGTATAGCGATCTGAATCTCCTCCATCCACTCCCTGGATAGCCGTCATCAGATCACAGCACAGTACATCCCTGGCAGGAAACCAAGGCTTCAAAGTTACCTCGTTTGTATGAAAATAACACCTGTATCCCTAGACCAAGTTGATGTGTATATATAAAAAAATTGAAATTGTACTTTATTGCCGTGCAGCGAGAGTAGCTATTATTTGATTATCCTCGCGCGAATGGGCTTCTGTACGTTTAGTGCTATGCTATTATATTACATATTTTGTGTCAGTGCCGGTTTTAGCACTACCAGCGCCCCCGAAATTTCTACGGGGCGCTCCCTATCTGCGATTCAAAGATTTCAATTCTGCCTGTCAGTTAAAAAACGGCTGCGCAGCGCGATCTTTAGTCAGTTTCACCTACTAATCTTGTAATCTTGCTTGTTTATAGTAAAAAAAACGGCCGCGCAGCGCGATTTTTAGTCAGTTTCATCTACGAATCTTGTAATTTTGCTTATTTATAGTTAAAAAAACGGCCGCGCAGCGCGATTTTTAGTCAGTTTCATCTCCTCATCTTTCTTGTTTATAGCGAAAAACAGCTGCGCAGCGCCATTTAGTCAGTTTCATATACTAATCTTGCTTGTTTATACAAAAATGGCCACGCAGTGTGATTTTTAGTCAGTTTCATTCATCACTCGTCAACAGGCAACAATATGATTGATAGTCGATCGGTGGTCAAGCGTTTTTGGAGCCCCACACACGAGGACGCCCAGTGCAGTCGCATCGCTTGCCCCTGGATTTTACAATGGCCAAATCTTAAACGGCACATGTAAGCGAGCGATTATATTTCGGCGAGATATTGCAAAATTGTTGTGATTATGTGTTGCCTTGCCACCATAACGATTTTGTCGCTAAAAGGGAATTTACGATAATAAGTAGGACTAGCTCCATGAGCGTCATGAGCGAGTGTGTATAAAGGGGCGCCTGCGGCGCCCCCTTATATCCGGCGCCCCGGGCGGTCGCCCGTGTTCGCCCCCCCCCCCCGCCCCCCCCCTAACGCCGGTACTGTCTGTGGTGTTAGTGAATAACTTACTTTCGTCTTCTCAGTGCAAGGCCGCATCGTTTCAGTTCGACCATGTTTGAAAGCGGATGTGCTGCACGATTCATAGGTACCAACGTAATTTCCCCGTAATAAATGGTAAGCAGCCTGCGATACAGGGAGAAAACAATTTTAGTTTAAGGTTGCCTGTCCATTGACGCGGAGCGATGCGGCGGAGCGGAGAAACGAGCAAATATTAACCAATAGGGTTGCATAAAATCTCCGCTCCACAATCTTATTGGTTAATAATATTTCCAGGGGGCTGATTACGTAACTTCGTTGCAATCAACTCTGACAGAAATTGCAGTTACATTGCTGCTTTAGTTAGAACCAATGTGACAACTATCTTACTTAATGCAGCAATGCAACTGCGATTTCAATCGAGAATTGTTAGCAACAGAGTTACGTAATTCGTGGTCTGGTTGTTCCGCTCCGCCGGCACCGCATCGTTCCGCATCAATGGACAGGCAGCCTTATGGCCGAATACTCAAACGCTAAATAACTTTGAGGTGCTCTCAAACGTCGTCCTGTCGCATTAAATGTCAAAGATATGACAAAGACAGCATGCTGTTTGAGAGCCGCTCAAAGTTAAAGCGTTTGAGTATTCGGCCATCAGTCACTCAAAAAATTGCAAAAAAACCACGAAATAAAGAGAGAGATAACCATAGACAAACCTAATTTTCATATCATTCATTATTTTTTAATAGTCGAGTTGGTGTAATCCATTATTTTATTATGATCACCTCTTACCTGAAATCCAAGCTGCATAATGCAATCTGGACTGACTTTAAACTTTTTACAGTCTTTTTTATTGAGGCCCTCATACAGAATATAGTCTATGCTCAAAGAATCACACCATTCCTTGTACTCTTTTTTAGCCGTATCCACAAATCCTTTTGATGTATCATCTAGCTTAAATTCTGAAAGAAAAAATAGAATAAACTTTTAGTTAGACGTTGTTGTCGTAATTTATAATAAGATGTTGTTGTATCGTCGTTATAACGTAGTAGGGCTTCATTAGGTGGTGGAATGAGCTAATCTTTTAATAACTAGATTGGGGAAGGCAACTGTCAATATGGCGCTGCGTACGCTTGTTCCACGAGAGCTATGAAAATAAAGGAATTTTATTTTAAAAAAATAGTTTTTTTAGCTTTAAAATGATTAAATTCTGTGTAATAGGCTTAAAAATGTTGGCACTTACAAATTTCCGAAAAATCTGGATATAGAAAAAATGGATAAATTCTGTAAGAATAAAAACGTCTTAATTTGGCTTTCAATTACGGCATTTGCATTGTAGAATAGTCTTTTATGTCCATTTTGGGTCAATGGGTCTTTTTCGGTAAAAAAAATACCACAAAATAAATACCTTTTTTCCCATACATTTTGTTCTAAACGTCTACTGTCTTAGGAACAAGCGTACGCAGCGACATCTACAATTAGCTTTGCGTTGCCAACCCCATTGAATGCACATGGATTGACACATAAATGAGTTTGAACTTCGTAGTACCTAGAGGCCGGCATAGTGGTAAACTGGTAACCATATTTTTTAGGGTTCCGTACCCAAAGGGTAAAAACGGGACCCTATTACTAAGACTCCGCTGTCCGTCTGTCTGTCACCAGGCTGTATCTCATGAACCGTGATAGCTAGACAGTTGAAATTTTCATAGATGATGTATTTCTATTGCCGCTATAACAACAAATACTAACAACAGAATAAAATAAATATTTGAGTGGGGCTCCCATACAACAAACTTGTTTTTATTGCCATTTTTTGGTACGGAACCCTTCGTGTGCGACTCCGACTCGCACTTGTTGATTTTTGATGGGGATTTCGGAAATATAGCGGCGCACGGTAAGACCTGTGTATATAGAGGATCTGTAGATGAACAAAACAATGTCATAATGATATAAAGTCCTAAAGTGCAACGTTTCCGAGATAATCCATGTTAAAAATCCTGTATAGATAAAAATCCAAACTTATTCCCCGGTTTAACTCGAAAATGTTGCGCTTTAGGACTTAATAACAAGACATTTTTTGTTCGTATATAGATCCCCTATCGATTATAGGTTTCATCGTAATCATCGTGTGCTGCTATTACTTCCGAAATCACCGTCAAAAATAAAAATATGGTTACCACACCACTATGCCAAAATGTTCAAAGCCCTTTGCCATCATCGTTTTTCCATCCACAATTTCTAGCGGGGGCATGCCCATCGCGACTTTGTCGACACTTGTCTATCTCTCTCATCTAAGTGAGCGGTTTTGCGCTAACGCAGGAGAAGTGCCGAGAACATTTTGGCGTTGACAATTTGTCACCTGTCGTGATTATTTCATATCCATTACGTGAACCATTTAGAATTGCCACCTGCCACTATTTGATTTAAGGGTTACCAGCATAAAAAATACGGCTTTTAGATTTTTCTTACGGGAGACAAATTATAACAGCTGTTTTTTTATGAAGATAGTATATAGACCACATATATAGTATAGAGAAGAAGATAATATATAGACCACAGATTCTTTTACCCCGAATTTTATTTTCGCAATTAAGGGCCATCCATAAATTACGTCACACGAATTTCATGATTTTTGACCCCCACCCCCGTCCTTATCACAGCTGGTCACATTTGTGAGACCCCCTCCCCTAGTGTGACGTCACATATTTTACCATTTTTCATCAAGAAATAGTTATTGGATTAAAACAGCAGTTCCGAAATTTGATTTATTTCAATTTAAATGATTTTGAAATGTGACGTCACAAAATTTAGGACCCCTCCCACCCCCTTGTCACACAATGTCACACTTCGTCGACCCCCTCCCTCCCCGTTAACGTGTGACGTAATTTATCGATGGCCCCTTACGGGTTTTTGTTTTATCTTAGCCTGAAAAACGAAGTAACCCATAAAATACGGGGCATCTGGCAACCCTACATAGCTACCAGTGGCAAGAGAGAAATTATGGCGTAGGTAAGCCGTTTTACAAAAATGTTATGATCTGCTTAATGGATCGGTGGAGTCGGGTTTCTAAAAGGTAAGCCGATGGGAATCGGCTTGTATGGACCCTTCGCCACTGATAGCTACACCGCAATGTAAACCAAACTGTCATGACAATTGACAAATTGTCACTTTAGTAAATAGGGCCCTGATTTTACGGATACATAAAGTTCTATGGCTAGCTATAAAACATGCAGTATGGTGTAATTTAGCATATTAGCTTTAGTAATGTACTATGGGCAACAGCGTCGCTTAACCAGTTAGCAACAAAATTCGTGTGCGCGCGTATCGCCCCTGCACGAACTAAACGTATGTAGTGACGGGGCGCGGCGTGCAAGCGATTTTAACCTTATAGTGTAGGAAATGAAGCGATCTTTTGTATGAAGATCCCAACATTAAATCCTCAGTCGATGAAACTTTGCAGGGATGTAATATAGTATGAACCGAAACTTATGAACAAATATAAAAAAAAAAGAATTTGGATAATTCAAAAAACACGTTTTATTTATGATGCTTTATCATACTATAAAGTTTCTTCTACTGAGGATTTATTGTGGGGGTCCACTAACTTCCTTTCCTACACTATTAGGAGTGGTTTAGCTACGCTTTTGCCCATGGTACGTCATTAGCAAAGCCAAGTAAGCTGAGCTTACATCAAGTGATTAGATCAATTCTTCTTACCTAGTTTAGATACAGATCTATTGCTTTCCAAGGGTTTGGTGTCGGGATGCACAAAAGGCTTTGTGGTGGTCTCCTTATAGATATCTTCAAAATAACGGAGCACTGCAACGCCATCACCCCACGAATGTTCGAAGTTCACACCAGAATATCCATCTTTGGTGACAATAAGGCTGAGGGACTTGTCAAACCATCTGGGAAACCAAGATCGTCATAAGTATTTTTTAAACGCCCCACTGCTGGCCTGAGTCCCTACCAGCCAACTTTTCGAACTTCTGTGGGTCTACCGGGCTTTAACTTAAAGTAAATAAATTTAATAAGGAATTTCGTATTGTACTATTTGCTGAAGTTATTTGGAAGCTATCTATGTTCGTGTGACAGCATGAACTGGGGTTTGCCATTTTGGCCTGGGGCCGTACTGGCTAATATCGGCAAGTCTACCGAGCTTCAAATCAAAACAGATAAATCTAGCCTTAATCAGTGGGTCTATTGCCCAAGTGTCGTCGACTTCGCCGTCGGCTTCATTTGACAGATGGTTGTAATACATTGCTACGTTTCTTTGGTAAGTTTTTATTGGTACCAAAAAGAAGTAGCAATGTATCTCATCCATATTTCAAATGAAGACGACGGCGAAGTCGACGACACTTGGGCAATAGACCCACAGGCCAAAATGGCGAACCCCAATTCATAATGTCGCACGAACATCGATATCTTCCAAATAACTTCGACAAATGTACATATTATGAAATTTCTTACTTTGATTTAACGGTTTTAAGTTGAAGCTCGGCAGACCCGCCAAGGTCGAAAAGTTAGCCGGTAGGGCCCCTGATTGGGGCTCGATTTATCTGTTTTAATTTGAAGCCCGGCAGATTTGCCGAAGTTCGAAGCGACAGCCGATACGGCCCCTGGGGCTCAGGCCTTCTTAATGGGTATATAAGGAAGAAGGGCCAGAAACACCACGCGGACCCAATGCGGATTGGCGGGTGCTAGCGATTGTAAATGAAGCCGGACCAAAGGCTTAACGTGCTTTCCCAAGCTGAGGAAAAATTACATTTTGGTCACCCATGCCATGACTGACCCTAACGAAAGATGCTTCACTGCCGCCGCTGCTGCCATTGCGCGGTCGTCATCGAGCTCCCCTTAACAAAAATCAAGCTATCTACTAAGGAAACCCAGATACAGTAAATAAATAAATAAATGCTTGGCCAATTTCACGCAGCTCCATCTTGCCCCAAACTAAGCAAAGCTTGTAATATGGGTGCTAGACAACTGATATACTACTTATATACTTTTTAAATATATAGGTACTGTTATGAATGTAATATCGGGTAGATATAAGTTAGGTGCGCGGCTGTATCCCCACCGGCGTTGGTTGATCGAGAATAAATCAGTGTGTAACTAGCTACGTCGCTTGATAGTTGTGCCTCGTCCTTTTCCCGCCTCTTTAGATAAAACATTTACTTATTATAAATAGTAACAACCAGACCCGTCACAGAAATTAAAATTCATCATTTCAATTTCCGCACGGCCAGGAATCGAACCCGGGAACTCTTGCGTGGTAGGCGGCATGTTGACCACTGTACCACTCAGGTTGTCTAAGCAGTACGAGGCATATATCTTGAAATTTTTTTGACGGAGTGGGGATAAGTTCGCGAATGTGCTCTTGTGAGCGACCAATGGCGCGCCCCTCTCCCGCCGCCCGCGCCCCTCACCTAGGGATGCGCCGATCCGATCCGATCTTTTGAAATATCGGATCGGCGGGCATACGATCCGGCGATTTTCGGATCGGATCGAGGCCATACGATTTTTCGCCGGATCGATACAAAACTTGAAAGATCGGATCGCTTGGATCGTATGAATGAAAATGCTGTTTGTTTACGAAAATATGGGCACTTTGGTTTATTTGTTACGAAATTTATCTTTGTCTACATTTAGAACTTGGCCGAAAACTGGCGCCTATAAAAATTGTACTTAACTATTGGTAGTTAGGCGCGTCTTCAAGTATAAACTTTTGAGAGAAATTCGTCTTTATGTTCTCTGAGTACAATATTACTATTCCACATTATTTTATACATTGTTTTGCATGGGTTTACTTAATAAAGATATAAAATTAATTGTGTCTTACTTATTTGCATCCGATCCGGATCGATTTCCTGAAAATCGGATCGAAGGCATTCGATCCGATCCGCGGATCGGATCGGTGTCCATCGTTCTGGCAGCGCCACGGTCTCCGATTTGCGTGAAAAAAATTCACCATGTAGGCCGATTTTTTGCCAGGCGGGAAAAAATAGGTTTGATTTTTTCCCTCCACTGGATCCGAAGATATACGAGGTTTTTTGTGGCGCTGCCAGAACGACGTCGTCCTGGCAGCGCCACAGCTATATCTCATTAATTACAAAAGCTAGAATAAATCTGATTGCACACAGATTTTTGGCTTTTTTTTCCATTTCACACAAGCTAACATCCACCCGTGAATGCCAACAGATTCAGGAGTACTCGTGGGTCATTTGTGGCGCTGCCAGAACGACGTCGTTCTGGCAGCGCCACGGCTGAATCTCAGCAATTTGATTTTTTTCCTGGAAACGGTGTGGGTATATATTTAATACCTTCGTCATAAGGCACGGAAAAAAAAGAATTTCTACATTTCATCGTGGATTAAGGATTTTATAGACATCGAGAAATTATAACCTCAAAAAAAAATGTTTTTCGCTCTAACGCCTTTAATCGATGTATTATATAACATTCGTGCATTCCCTTATCTTCCTATAGAGGGAAAAAAATAAACCACCATCGCAGCATTAGCCGTTCCAGAGAAATCATAGATTTAGATTTGGTTCATACATTAGGCATCGTTCTGGCAGCGCCACACCCAGTGCAGCATGATCCAGGGCACCTGTCGCCAAACTGAGTATGCCAATATTTAGTACCACCATAGCGAACACGGAAAAAAATCTGATAACGTGTATAACACAGCTACTTTCCGAGCTTTTTCAAACACCAACAAACATGAAAAGTAAAAAATAATAAAAATAAAAATGCATTTGTGATGAAAGCGGCAGGCATGCTTGAAAGCGGGCTACAGCTGGCTAGTCAAGCGGGAAAGTGTGAATGAAGCGTTAACTTAGTAAGCTGTGAAGCTGTCAATTAAATGTCATACATAAGTCACGCACGTCTGATGCTGTTTGGGCTACCTCACGACCAAAATTGCGAGTAGTTTTTTGTATTTTGCGATCGTCTCAAATTGGGCAACTTCACAAATTTTTGCGCGATTTTTGGGCTACTTCACTTCGCTGGCAATTTTCTTAATTTACGTTTTCTTATTTGGATGTTGCCATTTTTCTTATTTCACGTTTTCTTAATTGGATGTTGCCATTGCCAGCGAAGTGAAGTAGCCCAAAAATCGCGCAAAATTTTGTGAAGTTGCCCAATTTGAGACGATCGCAAAATACAAAAAACTACTCGCAATTTTGGTCGTGAGGTAGCCCAAACAGCATCAGACGTGCGTGACTTATGTATGACATTTAATTAACAGCTTCACAGCTTACTAAGTTAACGCTTCATTCATACTTTTCCGCTTGACTAGCCAGCTGTAGCCCGCTTTCAAGCATGCCTGCCACTTTCATCACAAATGCATTTTTATTTTTATTATTTTTTACTTTTCATGTTTGTTGGTGTTTGGTAGCCTTATAAAGCCGGATATTGTAGATATAGAGACTATCCAACTGAACAACTTTTACTATGGGACCAACTCTGTAATCGCGAAAAAAAATCAGCTGTTTCATACAAAAATTAATAAACAAAATATCCCTATAATGGTTCCTATCTACCATATTCGGCTTTATAAGGCTATTACCAAACACCCTGTATAGTAAAAACTGGTTTCGGGCACCGGATCGGATACTTAAAATGCTAAAATAAAAAGCAATTCAAAACTTTTCTACTCGAATGTACCAATTGTATGGCATATTGAATCAAAGGCTTATTTCTCGGAAAGTAGCTGTGTTATACACGTTCAGATTTTTTTCCGTGTTCGCTATGGTGGTACTAAATATTGGCATACTCAGTTTGGCGACAGGTGCCCTGGATCATGCTGCACTGGGTGTGGCGCTGCCAGAACGATGCCTAATGTATGAACCAAATCTAAACCTATGATTTCTCTGGAACGGCTAATGCTGCGATGGTGGTTTATTTTTTTCCCTCTATAGGAAGATAAAAGAATGCGCGAATGTTATTTAATACATCGATTAAAGGCGTTAGAGCGAAAAACATTTTTTTTGAGGTTATAATTTCTCGATGCCTATAAAATCCTTAATCCACGATGAAATGTAGAAATTCTTTTTTTTCCGTGCCTTATGACGAAGGTATTAAATATATACCCACACCGTTTCCAGGAAAAAAATCAAATTGCTGAGATTCAGCCGTGGCGCTGCCAGAACGACGTCGTTCTGGCAGCGCCACAAATGACCCACGAGTACTCCTGAATCTGTTGGCATTCACGGGTGGATGTTAGCTTGTGTGAAATGGAAAAAAAAAAGCCAAAAATCTGTGTGTAATCAGATTTATTCTAGCTTTTGTAATTAATGAGATATAGCCGTGGCGCTGCCAGGACGACGTCGTTCTGGCAGCGCCACAAAAAACCTCGTATATCTTCGGATCCAGTGGAGGGAAAAAATCAAACCTATTTTTTCCCGACTGGCAAAAAATCGGCCTACATGGTGAATTTTTTTCACGCAAATCGGAGACCGTGGCGCTGCCAGAACGATGGACACATCGGATCGTGGAATTACGATCCATTACGATCCGAAAAATCGGATCGACAACCCCGGATCGCGCATCCCTACCCTCACCGCTATGCATACCCAAAATACGCGTTCCGCGCAGCGCAATCCCCACCCGATTTCAAGATATGTGCCTCGAACTGTAGCTAATATTTTTTTGGAGATTTAGATGCCGATAAAGCTATGTGATATTAATTACGAAATTCGACTCTACATCAAAGTTTAAGGTTGTAAATAGTGGGATTGGCTGTCTCACCTGTTTAATCCATCTCCATGTAAATAATGCTTCAAAATTTGGTGTTTATTATCCCTCAAAACATCATTATCCAAAACTAAATTGAAAGTTGCAGTGTCAATTTTATTGAGTACTTCTTTATTTCCAGTTGCCTCCAAATAGTCTCGTTGTTTCGCCCATTTGTCACGATTCTGACAAGTTAAAACTCCAATGGGATAGTCATTAAAAGATGATGTATCATTAATAATCTGAGATAGATTACCTAGTATTTCACCGGGTGATAACAGATTTCCTGGAAAAGTTAGTTTCAATTAAGTTTCAAATACAAGAGTACTAATTTTATTAATTATTCATAAAGAAACATTAGGTCATTTAAGGGTAGCTCTGATTTCTTGAGATTTCGGGTTGTAACTTAGATTGGGATATTTACATTTTAAAATAATGGTATGTTTACCAATGCTTAATTTATTTATTTGGATTATTGCCTATCTGTTGTCTTTATATTCAGTCATTTTCATTTCAGATAAAATAATAGGCTGAATGTATTACTCGGCCCTTGCTCCCTGGTTTTTTAGGGTTCCGTACCCAAAGGGTAAAAACAGGACCCTATTACTAAGACTCTGCTGTCCGTCAGTCTGTCTTTCACCAGGCTGTATCTCATGAACCTTGATAGCTAGACAGTTGAAATTTTCACAGATTGTGTATTTCTGTTGCCACTATAGCAACAAATACTAAAAACACAATAAAATAAATATTTAAAGGGGGCTCCCATTCAAGAAACATGTTTCGTTTGCCATTTTTTGGTACGGAACCCTTCGTGCGCGAGTACCACTCGCACTTGGCAGGTTTTTACAATTACTGTGAAGATTAGGAAAAGTATAATTAACTGTAACATTTACCATTAGTATCAAATACATCAAATACATAGAAGTTGCCATTTCTCTGAACCAGAACATGTTTACTTGTTGGATCTCTTAAAATTTTATCTTTGTCTAGTTGTGGAATACGGGTGGCTCCAAAGAGACCTTCGAATTGACTCATATCTAAAGGAAATGCTTTAAATAAATAAGCTCCATACCTGTAATAAAAATATTTATATAAATTTATATACCATGTTCTATCTATACTATACCATTATCAGCCCCCCTAGCATAGGGCTGCCACAAATGCTGAGATGCCGATCGGGTAATTTTTTTTTCTTTATTTATTTTAGGGACTTTTTTAAATTTGATCAGCACATTTAGAACAGAAATAGGGTAAACCATGGATTTTGGGTAATAATAGGTCTTTACCTATGAAATTGCCGATTTGTATGGAGATTTTTCAAGAAGTTGCATTTTTCATAATAGCATTTTCTTTGTTCATTTAACAACCATGAACACTCATGTAACAAAACTTTTATGTACTAATGTTTGAACACTATGCTAACTTATTTCCATTTAAGATAAGCGAAAAAATAAGTTTTGGTTAAGTTACAACCCCTTCGGTCACCCTTTTTTTTGCTCACAAAAAAAGAGTCACTTTCAAGATCTTTTTTTAATGTCACGAAAGCTAAAATATGGACTTTATTTTTACTGATAGTTAACTATCATGATCATAATTCGATGTAATATTCACGATTTTGTTAAAATTTTAAATTATAGAAGTTATTATTTTCTTTGTATGTGACAAAATATCGGCAATTTCATAGGTAAAGACCTAATATTAAGAAACTTCAATAAAAATATTGCTTCAAACCGGGACAACTCCTGGGAAATATGGCAGTCATACCCTAGCTTGCATGACCACCAAAACAAGATATAATATGTAATCTGTGACGCGATCTAACATTTGATATAGTGTTTTATCAACACTCAACTGTTAAAATCCATCGTTTTTTGGATAGTTAACACATTAAATACCAGCTACACAATATTGCGTAGGTACCTAGTAGTCATGGCAGCGGCCAACTATATGTTTCAGCATCCAATATATTAAATGAGATAAATCGCTATAGGTCTGTGCTAGGGGGACAGGTACCATTAATTAAATAATAATGCGTTGTTAACTTAGGCACTTCATGATTAGTACTCAGGACTTTCTAAGTTTAGGAACTATTAGACAACTTGATCGACCTGCCATATTTTTTTTATGAGAAATTACTTTTAAATAAAAAAACACAAGTAAATTATACATATACAAACCATGATAGTGATTCAGGCAGCAGTCCTGTAACTGTTCTAAATAGTGGAGTGTTACTTTTTTTTGGGTTCATGTGGTAAACTTCTGGTTCCAAAATATGCTCTCTTAATGATGACATGAATCTTGCAGAGCTTACTATAATATTTGTTGCTCTCAGCAGCTGATCATTATAAGCTGGCTTTACATCATTTTGGAAAACTATCAATGGATTAAAGTTAATTGGGAGTGGTGCACGATCGCGCAGATACAAATCAAACCAATATTCGGATATGTAACTTGTGTGCTTTTTGGCTTTATCTTTCATAAGCAGCATTTCCTGTAAATCCTTGCCAGACTTCTCCACAAAATCTTTAGTATGTCCTTCAGCTTGCGCATATTGACCTTTGGACAATAGAGGACTCAGAGCTTTCAAATAGCGTTCTCCAGTCTTCGGAAGTTCTGGAATTGGTAGTCGAGGTAGTGACTTTTGAAAATGCATAGTTGGAACTTTACTCCTCTGCATATATTGGTACTCGGCATCTAAAATTTTGCTGTTTATGGAAAAGTATCTTTTTGAATGTAAAGCCATAGCAATATTTGATTGTTTTACTATTTTACTTAAGTTAATCATGATAAATGAGAATAAAAATGTAAGTAAATACTAGGCTAAACCACTAAAATAGGTAGGTTATGTACTAAAACTAGCTACATAAAGTAAATAAATAAAAATTAAGAAAGAAACGTAAAAATTAGTTTTGTCATCAGGGGGTCGTTCCGAACCTACGCTCCGAGTGCAACCGAACGCTCTAACGCCGTTCCAAACATTAGAGCGTCACGTAACACGTTCGGTTGTAACAACTTTCCCGCAAGCTGATTATCTAATTAGAAACCACCTAGCGACCGGTTGCAGTTCGTAGATGATAGTGGTCCATTGCTACTTCTTTTTGGATTAAAAAAAAACATACTAAAGAAAAGTAGCAATGTATGTGGAATGAAACCGGTCGCTAAATAGTTTCTTTTTAGATAATCAGGGTGCCGTTCCAAACGTCAGAGCGTTGCAACCAAACAACCATCAAAATTGATGGTTGTAAAACGCTCTGACGTTTGTCTATGAAAACATGTCAATGTCATTTGACATTATTTTGTATTTTGATGTTTTTGTGTCTAATTTTCAAATAAATCATGGTAGCTTCGCAAAAAAACTGTTTTTATTTGATTTTGAATAAAGGAAAGTTTAAATGATTCCTATTTCAAGTGGAAAATTAGGACTTTGTTTTGACATTGACATTTAAAGTTCTTGGTCGTTCCTAACCTTAGAGTGAGTTAAAAAACAACCGTTTGGTTGATTTTTAACTGCACTCTAAGCCTCTGAACGCAACCCAGCACAAGTGATAAAGACATGACATGACATGACAAGTGATCACAACTGTCACCGCTGTCATCTGTCACTGTCTTCTTCTTCTTATTTTTGTTATGGCAATCTACTTTCCTCTTGGAAGTAATTTTTGCCAGTGTCATGTTTTGAATAGTTCAGTATTTCTAGATTTGCTAGTAGATTGTTTCAGTTTACATTAAAATGCGGGTGCATCGCATTCCAATGCTGCTTGGAGCATTTGGCATCAAGTATATCAAGACAGTTTACTTGGTAAGTTCTGCCGAGGTAGCCACCACTACAGTAAAAGTCTCCGCTTCACACAACCAAGATCGCGCCTATTTCAATTATCCCACATATTGTTCAGTTGCGTAGACACTTGTACCACAAAACTGCACCAATTTTAAGACACAATATCCACTATGAATCAATTTGCAAATAATTAAAATAGACACCAAACCGAACTTGACAAATGGCGCCAAAAACTCATCTGTCACTGTCATCACAGACTAATAAGGCTGCGGTCCCCATAGCGATAATATCGATATTATCGCGATAACAGCCGGTCCGCATGCACGTTAGCGCGTTTACAATATCTAGCGTGACGTCACTCATGACGTCATTACCAGCGCCATCTTGGGCTTACAGCGACCATGCCTCGGAGCGTAATCACTGTGAACGTTCTGTCAAAAGTTATAAGTGACTGTCAAACGAAACAGGTGTCAGAATTTTATTTCGTCAAAAAATCAAAAAATGAGAGAGTTCGTTATAGAAGGATCTTTTCCTCACTTCACAACAAAAGGATAGAGCATTATATTGGTTAAATTTTGTTAATACTAATTTGGAGCTTATCCAAAAAGGTGGTTGATGTAAAAAGTTGAAAAAAAAAGATGTTGGGTGCACACGACTCAATAATCAAACGTTCTTCATCATTATCATCGCTTTAGAGAGCAAAAATAGTATCTAGCAATTATTCCATCTTGTATTTGAGGTTAGAATAAAACGTTAGCGCGCTTACGAGCGGTTCGCATTCGCCAACTGTCATTTGTCGATTTTATCGATTTGAGCGCGATATCGAATGCGGACCTCGTGTGAGCGTTGTAAACGCCGTAACCGATGTAATCGCCATGGGGACCGCAGCCTAAGAGATACCAGTCAATTAGGTGCAAAGAGAGAATTAAGCTTCGTACAGACTGAGGCGAATTCCGCGCGAAATTCGCGAGTGCGATCACGTAACTCAAAGCGATAGCCATAGCCATAGCCATTGTCAAAGAAATTGCTATGGCAATGGCTATGGCTATGGCTATTGCTTTGAGTTACGTGATCAAAATCTGTCAAAATGAGCGACGCGCGCGATTCGCTCGCGTCAGTCTGTACGAAGCTTAATGATTGGGTGCATTCCAACAGGCAAATCTCTGAGTCATCAATCACCACAGTATTGTGTACAGTGAGTAACCCGCCGAAGTTTCGGTTTCGGCCAGAATTACTAGTTTCAACCACAGTTTCGGTTTCGGGTCGGCCGATACTCGGTTTATGTAAATTGTCGTGCGTCATTCGACTAACTTCGGAGTACATCAGCCGGCGTGAATCGGCAGTATCGGCACTACTGTGTTGAGTACACGTAACCTCAACGTGGTTTAATTTTTCAGTTACTTGATGATATTCAATCTATACTTAAATGCAAAGCTATTAAGGTTCAAAATAAAATACAGATTTTCGACAGTTTTGTATAACCACTCAGGCGCTGCGGGTTACACTTTGATACCCGGCGCGTAAGAGGTAAAGCGATTGGGGCTCGAATCTGCGCCTCAGCTGTGCACGTTGCTAGTGATGGTAAAACGTTATTCATTCAGTTATAGGACTTCCAACTCGAATTATTTCAATTGAAATAGCTTTTAGTCGGACAGCTCTAATGCTGAGAAACAAAACGTCTATGGTCATAGAAAAAAAAACGAGCATCATTTTGGCGTGAACTTTTGAATAAGTGGAGTGTTGTTGTGTGTTTTCTTATGCAGAATTAACAATGAAATAAGCATTTTTGAATAATAATTTGTTATAAACTCAGTAATAGGGTTACGTATATAATAACTTTTAACTTTGTTATAAAAAATCTGTTCAAATTATGGCAGAAAATATTTTTCAAATTGATCGTGTCCTAGGCCAATCTTTAATATGGTTAGTAAATGTATGTAAAATTATTTATATTGTAAAAACTACGTGTCCACTATATTTAGATATTTTATAGAAATAAATTAAAGCATTTTTCATCACTGTTTATTTCGGGAAATATTAGTTATCTTTTTAATTCTATATTCAGGTGAAATAATATTGATATATGCCGCCGCGGGCTGCAAGTTGCTGCCCCAACTCGGTCATTAAAAATGTAAAGGTGTATTCAGATGCATTTGATTGTTCGCTGGACAATTGAACATTATCTTGACTTGGATTGTTTGTTTACATTATCCTGTAGATGTAAATCTAAACTCGGCAATGCACTTAATTAATGGTGTTCGGTCAGCTTACAGTTACACACAACTAAGATAAGAACACACTTGAGTTTAGAGTGAATAAAGATTTGAAGCGATTGAAAACTTGGAACTTCTAATTTAGACTCTATGTGACTGCTTTTAAAGCTTATCTTTATTTGGCACAGTTAAGTGGTCGAGGGTTTGTTACGGTACTTTTTTTAGGGTTCCGGAGATTCTTGCGTCATCGCTGGGTAAATTGTTAATCTTTTATCAACTTGAAATATGTATGATGAGTTTACTGCAATTCAAAGTGCGTAGGTGTACAATATTAATTAATTATATAGATTCTATATTATAAAATATTCCTACGTAGGTAAGAACTACTTATTTAGATTAATTTACGTTTAAAAGTAGTCAACATTTAAATTGGAAATCACTAACTAATGCAAAAAAAGTTATTTTAGATAAGAACTTAGTTTACTATTGAAATTTATAGTTGCAATTTACTATAAGAGAGTACTTAGCTCAATTTCAATTATTTTTTTTAACTAAATTAAAAAATCATCTACCGTTTCTCGAAAAATCTTGGTTGTAGCTATACAAGGTGTATTTGTGGTCCACTCTCTAAATTTTAAGGATGTGTTCAGTCCACGAAACTTAACAACTTTCTCTAAGAAACATAGGATCAAATATGTAAAAAAAAATACTTTTCATACAATTCAAAGAGATCACGTGATCAGTTAAGTATGGGATGACCAAAATTTTTTGGCGTATTTCGACACATGTTTCATGGAGAAAGTTGTTCAGTTTATAAATACACCTAAATATACCTTGTATATAATAATGTAATGTCAACAAAAATAATATAATAGAAAGCGGGTATTGATTTTATTGCAGACATTATAATGTGATAAATAATTATAATTTGAGCCATTATAATGTGCCACAAGAAGACGCACCAAAACATAATTTTTAGTTATTTGTGAAGTTTCAACAGGTGTTGCAAAGAAAAAGAAATACTTTCAGATTGCAATACCTATGTTTGTAAACAGTAGTATCAGGGCCTGATTTACCCACTGGCTAATAAGGCTTATAGCCTAGGGTGCAAGGGCTATTAGTTAGGGTGGCGCTTAGCTTGAAATTTTCAAGCACCACTTATAAAATAACATTTTGAAATTTTAAAATCCACGCGTAAAATCTTCCTTGGGTTTGGAACAATTCATGCGCTCTTTTACCCGTTCATCCCCCATCCATAAGAATAAATAAAACTTACTAGAACGGACACTCCCGCCCCGAACGGGCTCAAAGTCACAATTTTAGCCTACTTGTTAAACGTGAAACTCAGTCAGGCTGCCACGGCCGGTGCGTTGCCGCACACACGTTTGCCTGTTTGTGCGTTCCGTACGATCTTGGAAATAAATTACAATGGCGTCAAGTTATTGTGGTGTGTTTGGTCATACAACCGCCTTAAAGTATAAAGTATCCATTCTGTGATTTCGTTACGTGATGAAAGTTGAAACATAACGAAACAGTAAGAGGATTAAAACCTAAAAATGTTTTAGAAGAAGGTAGGTACATTATAATTAAATTTAATTTAATTTCCATACTTTATTTATACAAAGTCAGAAGTGGGTAAGTACTTACCCAAAAAAAGTGAATATTTTATTTTTGTATCTACTAACTAGACTAAAATAATGATTAAAAACTATAGAAAACTCATATTTTAGCGATATTATCTTTAAACGTAAGCAATATTTAACAATAGCAACCCTGGCAACACGCTTGGACGACAGCGGGGCGTAGCGACGTGAAGGGGGAAGTAGTTATATAAATGGCGGCATTTGGGACTCGGATAAAGAAGAGTCCGTTCTAGTAAGTTTTATTTATTCTTATGCCCCATCCCGACACGCAGAGTCGCAGACCCGCCCCGTGGTGCGTGCATGAACCGGGACAGATAGAGGCACACACACACACACACACACACACACAGTTCGTAATTAAAAGAATTTGAACTCTGAAAACAAACACGTGCGAAACTAAAAAGTCGAAACGTGAAAAAAACGCAGAATGGTCAAATTCCTTTGTTAACACAATGAACAGTTAAAAACAAAAACTTCTGCCAAATCTTGCTGTGACCACGCCCGGGTACTACCTACCTAGTAGAGTTAAAATACCGTGGTAAGTGGTCAAATCAAATATTTAGTTGTCTTGTCATTGCGTATTGTATTGGTGATGGTGATACTCGTTCGTATTCGTATCGTATATGCGCGCTTGCGACTCTCGTAGCTATTGATTATAATATTTGTGATTAATAGATGGTTGATGTCAAAATCAGAAAGGCAGTAGGAGTACGTACGTAAATAAAAAAAAATATGTTCAAATAAAACGGACTAAAAAGTACAAAATAATAGCTTCAGTAAAGATTTATACCCCTATACTTACAGAACTTAGGTTTAAAACTGTATAGGGTTTTAATTTTTTACGGGAAAAAATATTTTATACTTTTAGTCAGTTTTAAAACGTGTTTTTTATTATAAAAATATTATCTCACTTTATTTTCTGCTATTTAATCAACGAGCTTAAACTAAAAATAGGAAATCAATTAATTGGGTGACTGGGAATAATTAAAAACTTTTAATGGGATACCTAAATACTAAACCTGGCAGCGGTTTATTATTTGGGTGACAAAATAACTAAACGGGCGACAAACTGAGGGTTACAAAAAATACGTGAAACGGGCGATTACATCTGGGAGATTTAAGTTAACAATGAAAATTCTAAATAATTGACAAAAATACTGAGTGAACAACCTGTTACTATCTTATTCAGAGATGTTTCACAAAACTGGGGTGCAAGACTGTTTTAACAAAACCTGGTTTAATGCTTGTAAACCAATCACAATGCACCTTTTAATCCTTAAACGGTGAGACCAAACGTTAAACTGTCACTCTGAATACGATTTGCGCTAAAATGGCGTTAGTCCGCAGTCTAGGGCCTGTTAACTTTGGCCCTAGTTGAACGAACGCACTCTGAATCAAAGATTTAAATCGTCTCTGAATAAACCAGTGTGAGTCTGTCTAAAAAGTCAATTTACATGAGAATTTATGAAATTATTTGTAAAAACTTGTACTGGTAACCCTGTTGGTGCAGAATATAGCTTTACTCAGTTTTATTTAAATGGGTATTGGTGGGGTGGTTGGGGATTTAGGTGGTTGTTAATATTACCTTTGAAATTACCCATGTAAACTGACTTTTTAGACAGACTCTATACCAAGTAGGTAACCATATAATTGATTTAAGCTGCCCAATATGGCATTTTTGTCATCTCGATTAGGATAATAGTCACATTTTTTAAATAATATATATAGGTCAAATTTTTAATGTTTTGTGTGCCCTAAGTTTGTCGCCCAAATAGTAATTTGGTCGTCCGATCTGAATAACTAGTTAGATAAATATACCTACCTAACCTATCTAGTTATTCAGAACATATGAATGTTGACTGTAGTCAACAAAGTTATGACCTTCACAGTTTAAAATCAAATCGCTTGCAAGGATGGAACCAGAAGTTCGTCTTTTACCTGCCTCCATAGTTTTTATACAAAAGATGCTTTTGTGACTTTTCGGTAAATGCAAGACGATACAGACTACCTACTCAATCTAGAAATAAACCTTAAGGTGTTCAGCTCATAGCATTGCTGACAGTACCTACTCAATAAAGTCCATTATTTACTTTTTTCATTTAAGCAAAAGTATGCTTTCATAGCATTAAAAAAAGATCTTGAAAGTGACTCTTTTCTGTGATCAAAAAAGGGTGACCGGAAGGGTTATAATTGTAAGTAACCTAGCCAAAACTATTGTTTCCTCATATCGTTAATAGAATAATTTAGGATAGTGTTAAAACATTAGTACATAAAAATTTTGTTACATGAGTGTTCACGGTTGTTAAATGAACAAAGAAAATGCCAGTATAAAAAATGCAAATTTTTGAAAATTCTCTATAAAAATCTGCAATTTCAGAGGTAACTATTTTGCACCATGCAGCACGTGCGCCGCGCGCTTTGTTTTGTACTGGCAAAAAAGGCAAGTTTTTTGCCATTCAGATTTTTTCTTGTTAGTTTTTGTGTTGACCAGTGGCTCTACCACCAACCATGAGGTCCATGAGTTGATGCAAACTGTTAACGTTACCGTAAACTATCCGATACACTGCTTACAGTCAGTGTGAGTGAAAGAGACAAAACGATAGTTTACGGTAACGTAAACAGTTTGCACACAGAGCCACAGAAGTTACTATTCTTACCCAGACTACTCAAATTAAGCTGAAATTGTAGAAAATTTTTATAAACATATACATCAAAGTTACCTGAAAAATGCTTCCTTGTTGTGGTAGTTTTTTGAAAAAACTGAAACAAGTGCGAAAACTTAAAATAAAAAAGGAGTTTGAAAACTTTGGTTATTGTGTCATTTTACAGAAACTACTAAATATATAACATGTTTTATACCGGAAATGTAAATATGTTATTGATTTATCAGAAAATTAAACTACACTTGATCTTTTAGCTAGACGGACAGTTATAATCAGCGATACTGTAGCGCGTCAGGGATGTTTGCGGAAGCGCGAATAGATGATTTTGCGGCTATTATTCGCAAGAGAGTAACCTCCCTGATGTGCCGCGTGCGCGGCAGCGCTAACAGCATTCTGCAAGGTATAGCACAGAGGGTGGACGGGCCGATGCTGAAACATTGGGTTTCAGCTCATGTTATGGCGTTGGGACGTGCCGTAAAATAATTGTAATTTGTTTTATTTTTAATTGTTTTTATCAATCATTTTCAAATACTAACATAGTAGGTATAAGTGCATTGTTACTAACAAATTATGGATTTTTATTAATTCTTAAATAAATGATTATTATTATTATTATTATTTGTTATGTTGTTTGCAAAATTCACAGTTCAAAACTGATTATACAGGATCTGCACGGGCGCACCAAGTGTCAAATCCCCCTAATTATTTAATTGAAGTTTGTATCTTCTTGCAAGAAATTGCGGACTATCCTGCAACTATTTAAAATGGCTGCCATTTGCATGGTTATATATAAGTTAGGCAGAAAATCTAATAATTTTAGGTTAAAATGTAATTTTTTTGGTATAACACCAGTGCTGGAAAGCACTAAAGGCACGATGTACACATTTTGCAAATTCCAGATTCTTAATATCTATTGTTTAAGTTCCGTATAATTATTTATGTAATTTTTCTGAAACGGATTTAAGAAGGTTATGGGTGGAAGGTATTGTAATGTCTATTAAATTATTATTATTATAATTTTAGAATGAAGGCAGGGGTGGAGTTCTACTTGAACCCGACGCCGCCCGTATGGAATTGTTTTTGTGAGCATAGTTTGGCCCAGCTCAATATTAGTTAGAATAAAAACAGCCTACAAATCAGTTTTCATTATGCGGCCAAATTTTATCACGAATTGTTACTCTAATTTTTTTTTTGTATGGAGGTTCATATCCACTAATACTATTTTTGTGATGGAAACCTCGAATATTCTAAGGTTATTTTTCAATTTAACGACTCTGTATGAAATAAAACAGAAAGAAAAAACAGCCTCTGATGAGTTTCTTGCCGGTTCTTCTCGTTACAAGGTCTCCCTCCGTAGTATTTGCTAACCGATGGCATAGCAGCATTGACGTTCATAAATGCTTGTAACAGTGTCTGAATAAATGTATTAATTTTCATTACAAACTGAAAAATATATCTTATTTATTTTCAATGCGGCCGCCTGTTTCGTAGAATTTCTTCCCGTAATGATATGGTTTGTGTTTACATAATTTTGTAGTTAAGGGAATTTTTCTCCCGACTAGGATATAAAACTTCAGATGAAACCCTCGATTTGTAAACTCGACTCGCTCTTGATTCGATTTTTAATTGAAACACTAGCTATAGCTAGCTATGGACACACTGGCCCCAATAATTAACAAAGGTGTTTGTTGGCATTACAAGATGGACTAAAATGCGTGCTAAGCATTACGTCATTTGTTATTATAGGGTTTTTATTATCAACATTCTACCTTTTATATGTAGTTCAAATTCCAGCTTCGTTTAGTTGAGAGAAAAAAATCACAGTGAAAAGACCTTTATCGTGTAGCTTAATAAAACCGCTCCGGGCGCGAATCCGTGCCCCAGTCACTGTGATTAGGTCTCCTTCAATGTACTTTGCCAGTTAATTTGCCTAGATTTCTTTTGTAATTTAAAATAGTGCAATAATTCAAATTATTCACAATTTAATGTAGTTTCTTGTGTGATATTAATCTTTCTGTATAATAGTGTAATAGTGATATAATATGAACATTTGTGAACAGTGACGTAATGAGGCGGTTGGTGTCTTCAATGATTTTTAGAAAGGTTTTTACAATTTATTTTTTCACTTATTATTGTGTAAAATCAATGATTATATTGTTTTCCACGTTTATCGTCAATATTTTGCAAAACAAGAGAGTAGTTTAGACGAAATCTATGTTTATATTTAGGTTGCGCGTTGCAATGTTGGGTTTGAAATTATGAATTGTTAGTCTAATTTTATGAAGATATTTAATTTATTTTTTGTACTGGACAGATAGTTTTTTTATCATTATCTGATTACGTGGAATATGTGTGATCTAACATCATAGGAAAACTACCAATTTTATTGCTTATATTTTAAAATATACATAATTTGATGCAAGTGAACAAAATATTTTCAAAATAATTAACTTCACTTGAATTACTTGAATCAAACACGTGATATTCATTTAACAATGCATCTTTAAATAATGCCTAACTAATATATTTTATGAAACTAGTTTTAAAATTTTAATTTATTCCCTATTTCTTTTGTACTAACTGTAAAAGTGCAAACCCATACCGCGCTATTTGCGGTTGGTAATTCCTACCGATCAGCAGCGCTCAAGGGTCTAGTTATCGCGCGGTGCCATCGCCTGAGCGGTTATCATCATGTGCTGCTGACTGTACGTACAATAAATAACTAATCATATCTCAGATCAAATAAAAAAGGAAGATGGAGCGTTGCGCAGTGGTTGCGAACAACTAAGTGAGGCCGGTTTTTGATGGTACATGTATGCGTACTAGGGGGCGGGCGGGGGCCGGGCGGCAGGGTTCGATATGGAATGCCCAATGACGAACGAAAGCCAAGGCGTAGTTTCGTTACATATGTGTGCGTAAACTGTGTATGTACACAGCCAAGGTGTAGTTTTACTGACCTCACCGCTTTGTCGGAAGATTCCGTCTTTACTTTTTTATTTGGTCTGAGAATCATACGACACGGCGTATTTCGAGTTGAGTCCAGTTGAGAATATAACTTATGTCAGCACTCGTGACGTCAGAGATCGCGTTGACGACGGGAATATTTTGGAGTACACTATTATAAAATTCATCATTCCATACTGTAACTCGTTTCAACATATGTGACGTCATCGACGGCGCTGGCGTCGTGCGTATGTTAGAGTGCAGATCTTTCACTTTAAGTAGGTACTCTAATATGTTCCCGGCTTCAACACCACCTGGTGGCACGTTACTGATAAATTTGAATGCTGAGTTTATATTGCTACCAAGCTACCAAGTGAGTGCGTATTTTCGCAAAATTTTGAAGGATTTAGCCAAAAATACTATTTCTATAGAACATTTATTTAAACTAATTAAAAGTAGCTAAGACAGGCAGGACGCTACAATACCTATTTTAAACATAAGTTTAAGCGTGCCCGCAGACTATAGACTTTCTATCGGCTGATAGTTTGCTAATAGTTAGTTTTTATATGAAGAATCGGCTGATACCAAATCATTGTAGTATGCGCACTTGCATACTTTTTCATACTGATTAAAGGCCTGTCACGACGGCAACACCAGTCGCGATGTTGGAGGTGGCAACACTTATCAAGTGCCGCCATAATTCATTTGTCAATGTCAAGTAAGCCGCCTTTTATTTCTTTCTCGTAAAGTTGTGCTATTTTATCTCTCATATTATCTTTTAAATATAAATTTTTCGTGCCTGTAAAAACTGCAAAACTAATGTGCCTGCCAATAAGTGACGAACTCGAAAACCCATGGAAAACGAACGAAAGCTAAGTATTAACATAGTACATACAAATACTAATCTACCTGCCTTTCATGTAATGTTTGTACGTTTGAGCCAATGGATAACCATAATTAAAGTAATGCGAACTGCGCTCCACAAATGTATGGGTACGTCCCGTGGTTGACAAACTCTCTCTTTCACAACGCAAAGGCCGGCCCAAAGGTTACGCACCTGTGGCACGGACCGCACACCAAATGTATGGGTACGTCCCGTAGTTAACAAACTCTCTCTTTCACGGCGCAAAGGCCGGCGGCAAAGGTTACGCACCTGTGGCACTGACTATAATAACATGATTGTGACTTGTGCTTCTGCAGGAGACATGATCCCAGGGTACCCCTTATCTAAGCCCACACGAGAGAGCATTGGCCCGCGCAGCGGTACGCCTGGACGGAGCTGGGGTGGTGGCTGAGCCAGGTGGAAGACGTTCCACAGTGATGCCAATTCCGTGAGCAGCGGGCTCGTGCGTGTGAGCGCACACACGCACGGGTCACGTAAAGGACTGGGTGACGACCTGGGCTACCTGTGCTCACATCACTCCGCTAGGAGTGTAGGAACATGTCAAAATACATGTTTAGGAAATCTCCGCATCGTTAAGACAGCAAACCTAGATATTTAAGTCGATATTGACAATCGGCCTACAGATGATCGCGCTGCTTATTTATGACAATATTTGTATGTTCTATAAATCCTGGGACCATGCCGTTGTGATGGCGTGACTCCGGGGCTTAGTGGCATCACACAGTGATGTCAGATCTCTATGTATACTTACAGATGGAGCAAGAGAACTGCTAGGAGGCATGGACGGACATTCGCTGATAATTGAAGGTACAATACAAGTTATGGTAAGTGACCACCCTTTGTCATTCACTTCTCCCTTCATCACGTGTCCATCGTTTATAATTTCGCGACCCTCGATGGATACGTTTGTATCACGGATATAGGTTACCGCTAACCCACCCCCGAGGGTCGCGACAAGGCCTGACCCAACTATCGGCCGACAGTTTGGTCTGTAGTTTGCAGAGACTAATAGTCCTGCTATTTTTTTAAGTATTGAGTGAAAGATTATAATAATATAAAGAATAAATAACAATAAATAGCAAAAAGTAATGTATTATAAATTCATCAAGCATCTATACTACAGTAACACCCAATTGCACTAAACTTAAGGATCGCCTAAGTCTGTTCCTAACTACAACACGACCAAATTAAAACGTTGTCAAACTTAGCGGTCATGGAGCTGTCATTCGCCTACTTAACTTGGTCGAGTTGTAGTTAAGAAAAGACTTAGGCGATTCTTAAGTTTAGTGCAATTGGGTGTAAGTCTAACACCCATTTGCACTAAACTTAAGAATCGCCTAAGTCTTTTCCTAACTAACTTAAGACATTTTTAGCAAAAAATTGGTTTGCACTAACCTTAGGACGTTCCTAAATGCACTTTAGGCTATTCTTAACTTACGCGCCCAATATCGAGCGCCCAAGGCTTAAGAAATTCCTATGTTATGAACATACCCCGTTATCGCGGGTGCACGAACGATATACAGACTAAAAAAAAATCAGAAGCGAAAGTCCTTTAGGGCTACCTACTTACTGCCTACGTGTTTGCTACTCATAAAACAAACTGACTTTTATTATATTCTACAGGTAGGAAGTTATTTTTAGAATATTGTAGCATATAGAAAAGCGAGTAGGTACGGGAAAGCGTGGGCGAGTGAGACAGTGAACCAATTGGTATACTGCCACTGTCAGTGTGAGTCGCTTCAAAGAGCCGATAACAACTGCCCGCGCCAGCGACGTAATTTGTATGTATTATGTATGCATATCAAATCTATTAGTTTGAATCGCTACTTAGAAGTGTCAAACACTCCCTCGTTCCCACTAGTACAACCGGCTAGTTCAACCGTTGAAACTAACATTGTCGTGTGTCGTTTTATTTCTAGAGAATTTCAAAAGAAATGTCGAAAATGAAGTCTCCCAATCAATTCTGTCGTTTAAAAAATTACGCCAGAGTACAAATAACCGAGTGGCGAGTTGTTAATTTAATACGAATAAATAAAATTTATTGGATTGTTTTTGTAATCAAAGCCGTCACTTGAATATAATTTCTGTAGGAAATTCTTTATGCTGTGTTAATACCATGTGAATGTGAATGTGCAATAAAGAAATTATGAAAGAAATTATGAAATTTCAGAAAAATATTACAGATTATATTCTCTTAGAGGTTGAGTGGGACTAGGCAGAATTATCAAATTAATCAAAAATAGACCTTCTTTTGTACTTTGTCTTTGGCTTCAATCATTCGTGCACCCGCGATAACGGGGTATGGTTATGAATTGTAAATCTGTGGTTATAGCCTGTGGCCGCCAATTGTGACAAGAACAGAAATATTTGCTGAAAAATGGAAGATTCATGGAACATTCATTTAAATAATTGAATTACTAAACGACTCGGTGGAAAATCGCAAAAATTGCAGTATTTCAATACAATTACTGCACTTATAAAATAATAAGAACGTATAAAATAACTGTACTTGTATGTAAACTTCTGCATTAAGCTGCCGTTTCAAGGTTAATTTTTGACCCCAATTACCGTACAATACGGCAATTACCGTACCATTGGCAACACTACCGCGATTTGATTTCCATTTTCTAAATTGACAGTTGATGACATAACTTTTTCGATCACCCTACCAAATAAAATAAACCAACGCCTTATCTTTCGTCTCCTTTTAACTCACGAATGAATCAATGTGATGTTATAACCAAAAAAGTACTCTATGACCTATATTACTTCGCCGGCTTAAAAATCCATAAACAATTAATATTTACATTCGTTCATTCTTTCTCTTAGCAAGGCGATGCCCAAGTTACGACGTAGTCTGTTAGTGCAAACAAAAATTTCAGCTCGGCATTTTTAGGCTGTTCCTAAGCTAAGAAATAACTTAACTAGGACACGCCTAACTTGAGTTTAGTGCAAACGGCTGTTAGTGATAAATGGTAGGTATTAACAGGTAAAGAACGTGACGTTTTAAGTGTCATACATTCAACTTTAAAAATAATTGGCTAAAAGAGATCTTGTATAATTTAGTGGCAACACTGTTTGATTGACAATTTTTTTTTCATTTTTAGTGCATTATTTGATAATTAATACCAACAGATGGAAAATATCGTCATCTTTTTGCACACTAGATGTTTCCGATCTTTTTTTACATGAAAAAACATTGCAATTCGGCATTTTTAGCTCGTCGTTTTGCGTATGTACGATGATTGAATAGTGGGGAACTCGGGTCAACTAGTTTTATATAACGAGTATGACCGGTGGTCTCGTACCTTTGACAGAGGGGTACGCCTGACAGTGAATGCTGCCGTAAAAGACAAAAAAAAAAAAATAGTTTCCTTAGTTAAAATCTTAAGGCGGGTCCATAGCTCGTGTTTTGCTCTACACAATCAACAAAAACATCTACACAAAACATTGTTTCGCGAAACATTTTTGTGTAGAGAAACAATGTTTTTGCTTTCCATGCCCGATGGAAAACACATACACACAAAACATCAGTGTGACCAGATTAAATTTTACGAAAATACCGAAGCGCCTCAAAAAATACTGAAATATACCAACTTGCACATGCAAAATAAACCGGTAAAAATACTGATTCTAAAAACAGGTTTTATTAATTTATCATCACAATAAATGTAAAATTGTACCTATTTTATTAACATTCTATTCGAAGGCAAAACTAGACATGTTATCCCGATGGACGCGTCAAGTAAAATAAACCAAAAAAACACCCTTTACCTAATTCTCCTAGCAAAAACGGAAACAAAAAATGTCACTGTCAAACTGACCTTAACAGTTACATTTTCAGATATACCTAAACCTTTGGTCACTTATAAATTTATTTCATACATTTTCGAGTCATGATAAGTACTATCCCTGTCAATTGGTAATGCGCCTGGTGGCCATGATTTTAACCCCAAAAACAAAAAATCTATTGTTTTTTTATATACCTAGACCCTATCTTATTGAAAATAATAATTCAATAATTAATATATTAGATTACCTTTTAGAATTTTCTTGTTTCATGACTTTTTAGTTGCGGATCACGTCAACGTGGATGTTAATGTGACAAGGTTCCAGCGCATTACCAATTGACGGGGGTGATAATAATAGGCTAACATAAAATGCTAAATTGGCAACACTGAAGTTTTGTCTACACAAACCACGCAATCGCTGTGGGCGGCGTGTGTAGAGAAACATGTTTCGGAAACAATGTTTTGTGTAGATGTTTTTGTTGATTGTGTAGAGCAAAATATGTGCTATGGACACGCCCTTAGAGTTAAAATGTACTCTATGGCAATCGATGATTAAGCGATTAGTCTGTTGGAATGCACCTAACGTCAAATTGTCATGTGGTATGTCATGTCAAGTCATGAAGTCAATTCTGTCAATGTCAAACAAAAATAGAATTATTATTAAAGGCTGATAGAATCCGCTAGATAGAATAGAATAGAAATATAGAATTTGTGGTGTTGGTGGTTGATGCACGTAGTGATCTCTTGCTCAGTGGGTTGATGGTGTGGTGAATGAAATATTACAGTATTTTCTTACATTGGTTTTACCAGTGTTTGCATAAAATTCAAGCGCAATAATTGCGTAAAGGGAAATGAATGATCTGCCTGAAAATAGTAATAACAATGGAGCAGCAGACATCGAGACCTTGGATTATTTACGTGGTGTAAAATCATCAACTTGTCTTCTCCTTCCGACAACTCCCAGTCCTACACCTGATTTCAAACACCCTCTGTCTGAAGAAATGGCTGAACAACCATTTTTGATCATCAATGATGATAATAACCCGGCCAATTCAAATATTTCTGGTAAGTAAAGTAATGTACTTACCATGTTAATTATCATTTTTAAGGTCTTTGCCTACTGCATCATACCATACCATGAACATGCTAGGAATGAAAGAAAGCAAAATTTTTTTTTTTAATTAATAGTATTACACTGTTCCCACTAAAGTCTGTCCATCTTTACTTGTCTTATATGGTAAACAATCTTCACCCATCTCTTTTGAAATAATCATTTATAAAATAAAACAAATGGTTTTCCACACATAGATTACGAAATAAATTGTTAGTAAATTAAAAATAATTTCATAAACTTACTAACATATTTTTAATTAAGGATTTAAGTTTAAAAGACGTATTACAACTGTCAAAAACTGTTTACTAAATAAGACAAGTAAGGATGAACAGACTTTAGACAGTTCCATCACCATGCCTTTATTATAGTTTTCGGTCGGAGAGTCTTTTCAATACAAATATTTTTTTGCCTGATATGTTCCTAGCATGGTCATGGGTCATTGTATGGTATGGTGTAAAGGGCAGATATAACTGTATGGTTTTGTACATGCCTCTCACGCTGACTTATAAATCGGAGTATCTCAATCACATATCTGTAAATAAATAATTGCAAATCAAAATTGTTAGATTAGATGATTTTAACATTATTTACTTTGCCAGATTAATAAGACAAGACAATAATTCAAATAATTTTTATGGGCTTTAACCCTCAACCACTGACGTACGTCTGAGAGACGTATGCGCGCAATTAAAACTATAATATCTTTTTACATCGTCCGCGCATGTACTTGTCCTTTCCTGTACCTTCCTAGGATCCAGTGGCCTGCGCGCAGCGGGGGTGAGCGGACGTGCAGTGCGCTTCTAATAGGTAAATATACACTTCGTAACGTCTGTGGGACGTAGCGTCAGTGCGTTAAAAAATATTAAGTTCCTTAAAAAGTGTCATTTATTTAAATTATAATCACAGATTTTTAACTAAATGTTTAGATATTATCAGTTCTGTGATCATTATAGACTGTTAAGTTAAGTTTTGTGGCCATAAAGAAGGCTTTTTTGTTTCTGTTGATTTTTCTTTAAGTTTTTTATTTTAAAATTTAAATAAATATTCTAAGTACTGATGTCGTTTTATTTTAATTTAATATTTACCATATATTCTGAAGTAACGATATATAGTAAAACAACCATGTTATCATAAATAATTACTGACTAACAACTGTTTAAAAAAAACTTACGTCCACTAGACGTACATCAGTGTTAATGCAAGTAAATACACATCAGTGGTTAAGGGTTAAAATATTCAATACTCCTTCACAGGGTCTTCACTCTCAGGATGTGATACATTGATACTTATTTTTGGATTTTTGCACAAATAAAGACTCACCAAAGAAATGTATCAATGTATCACATCCATCTGTCAATTGAAAGCGATTGTGATAGAAGATTATTAATATAAATGAAAAATATTAGAAAAAATCGACTCACCCGTAGCAGCTCAGACAGGACTCGAACCCGCACCCTTAGGATTCCGGCCCATTGCACTAACCAATTATGCTACCGAGTCGCTAGCAGGATTGGCGAAATTTTCTAATACTTTTCACGTCTCTGCTGTAGGCCAGCGCCATCTCATCAATGTGAAGTGAATTACTTCGACACATGAAAGCAACACCTTTGCAGGTGCTAGACAAATCAATTAAGATGAAATAGCCATATAATTTTTAAACTTTTTTTGATTTTTTATGCATTCACAATGCTATTTTTATATTAAGATTATTAAGCGGAGACCTACAGCGGAGACGTGAAAAGTATTAGAAAATTTCGCCAATCCTGCTAGCGACTCGGTAGCATAATTGGTTAGTGCATTGGGCCGGAATCCTAAGGGTGCGGGTTCGAGTCCCGTCTGAGCTGCTACGGGTGAGTCGATTTTTTTTCTAATATTTTTCATTTATATTAATAATCTTAATATAAAAATAGCATTGTGAATGCATAAAAAATCTAAAAAGTTTAAAAACGATTGTGATAGATTTTGAAATTAGACTATAAATTAGCCAAATAGAGGCCTATTCAGTTAAAGCTACCATAATACAGTCTACCTTGTAACAGTTTAAAGACAGATGCATACATTGCATTGTTTTTTTTTATGTATAACAGTATAGTGCCTGGCCTTTACCTTACACAATGTTAAGTGATGATAAGGCTGAAGATGGAAACCTCATCACTGAGGAACTGGCTATCTTACCTCTAACTGCCGGAACACAACTATGGCCAGATGAAAGCATAAGACATAATAAAGACATAGCAACACAAACTTTGCAAAAGGGGCTCTTCTTGCAGTGTTTGTGTTGCTATGTTTGGTTTTTTTAATTACTTGCGTGGCAAGTAAGCAAGTAAGCAGTGTCATCAGCAGATGTGGCAGTTGTAATGTGATATAATATTATTTATTACAAGTTGTAAAAAGCATAAAATGTTATAAAGTACTGGCCCCAAGACTGAGCCTTGTGTGGAACTCCAAAAAATAAGTTTGCTTTGATTCTTTGATTTAAAATATGCTAATATAATATGCGACTTTATTATTTGGTGAAAGTTGTATTAGAGACTACATTTTAACTTGTAGAGAAGTCCTTTCTTCCAGAATTGACATTCTGATAAGGTCTGACGACCTTATCAAAGGTTCGCTTTTGATTTGAAGGCATCCAAAATCCAAATATCAACTCATGTGCAAAGCATGTGGGACTGTGCCCCAAGATAGAAACTACAAAAAGGCGAAAGCGAGACCACGAGAGTACGTTCAGTCAGTACGACATAGTTCTCTTCTTTTGGCCAATTATTTGGTATTAATAGGGCAGGTTCTACCCAGACGCCCGCCGCTGCCGTGACATTTTGAGGCTGGCGCTGCGATAGTATTTTTTATACATAAGCTTTCCTAGTTCCTTCATTGTCTTTAGGAAAGGCCTAGACGCAAGATGGATTCTCCCTGATGAAGTTGAAGCAGCTGTTTCCTCGTGGTCCTACATGCTTACCATACATTTAAGTCTCTTTACCTCTTCTTGTAAATCATCATCTTATTTCCAAATTAGATTCACAAAATAATTGATTTTAGACGTTCCATTATTAGGGATAATAGTATTAGAGACAACTATATAAAGGGAACAATATTTTCTGTCACCTAAGTTTAGATGTGTCACTAATCTGCAATACCCTAATAATAATATCAATCCCCAAGAAATATATTAGTTATCATCTTAGAGTAAGACGCGCTTCTGTCCCAGACGAAGCCGCGATGCTCTAAGGTTATCATATTTATCAAAACTGTCTCTAAGTATAAATCATCGGATTAATGTAAATATGTATCTTAAATTATTGTTTGACCACTTTTTTCTATAGCCTGAATATAAGATCTATGCTCTAAAAAGTAATTCACGGGCAGGAATAATACCTGTAAATCTGTCACTATAAATCTAATCATCTAACTATTAGCATCATTTATAATTCATTCAATCAATTATTGAAATTATAGATCTGTTACCTAATTGATAGAAAAGTTCCTAATAAGGGCGGAGTCTAATTGGCGGGTTATGTAAATTGACCAATCAGCTTGACTGCTTGCTGGCTCGCGTGACCCCTGTGACCCAGCCGGCTGGCGCGCAGTCCACGAGATATACTTACCTAAGATCAATTTCTTTTCTATGCTTTTTTCACTTACTTATGTATGTGTAAATTATTTACATTACAATGCAATGTTTGATTTAATAAAGTACCTACCAACATTTGTAAAAGCTATGGTACCTAGTTTTATTTAATTAATTGTGTATTGTCATCAAAATTATTTTCCAGTGACTAAAAATTATTTTTAGGCATCGATATACACACATCAACTTTGTCTAGGGATACCAGGTGTTATTTTCATACAAACGAAGTAACTTTGAAGCCTTGGTTTCCTGCCAAGAAGGTACTGTGCTGCGATCTGATGACGGCTATCCAGGGAGTGAATGGAGGAGATTCAGATCGCTATACACACCCAACTGATCTGACCAGCATTCTAAAAACGTAATGGACATGTTTAAAAACCGCGAAAATAGCATGAAAATGTATGGAAATCCTCAAACTGAGAACTCTGACCCATTAAACTTTTAGAATGCTGATCAGATCAGTTGGGTGTGTATAGCGATCTGAATCTACTCCATTCAGTCTCTGGATGGCCATCATCAAATTACAGCACGTTACATCCCTGACAGAAAACCAAGGCTTCAAAGTTACCTCGTTTGTATAAAAATAACACTTGTATCCCTGGACAAAGTTGATGTGTATAGTTACATTTTTAGGTAACCATTTTTATATTGTTTGGTGATTCAGTTTTAGTGACACTTTTATTATTTTGATAATTGATATTATTTCCAAGTAAACCTTAATTAATATTTAGATAATCGTTTTAATATAATTTGGTAATTTAAGTAAGTGACAGATCTACTATTTTAGGAACAAATATTATTTATTTGGTCACTGGAAATGCATTTATTAGGTAATTGATAAAATCATACCCCTATATTAATAATAACAGTGAAAAGTTAAAATGAGTGAGCAATAATTTAGTTGCAATTCCAGTTCAAAAAAGAATGCGTTCGCGTGTAGAACGTTCTGGAACGTTTCGCAGCACTTCTCTTCGCGTTCATTCACGAGTCACTGTTTCGCAATCGCGATCGCTTTTAGTACAGTCACGAGCAATAAGATGTACACACACACCATAGAACTTTGTCACATTACGTTTTGAATAACCTAGGTACAACATTATCACACTGAGATATATTGATTGAATGTGACATAGTTCTAAAGTGTGTATATATTATTGCTCGTGCACTGTACTGTACAGTGCACGAGCAATAATATATAAATAATAATAATATTAATTAATTATTAATATTAATAATATAATATATAAAATAATATAGAAGTACAGTCTGTACTTCACGTTGGATGCAGCTTTGAGCTGAATTCATATCTGGATCATTATTCCATGTCGTATCACCTTCGCGTTGCACTGACGCGTATCGTGATCGCTTGGACCCATATTAGCGTGCACATCAGCAACCATATCATGGTTGCTGAGGTGCATCGCGTCGGTGAAATACGTGGACGGTGACGGTGAAAGACGGGGATACGATACGATATGCCACAATATAGACCCAGCTTTAGCAGCTTATAATCGTTATCGATTTTCTTAAACTCATATATTTTGTCTACTTCACATATTTTTGTAATAATGAGTATTATTATTTTAGATGCTTCGGCCGGTGATTCTAGTTCTTCAGCAGATTCCAATTCTGTAGTGCAAGATCCAGTTAGTGCACAACTTATCAACAATATCAGTATGCTGGATTATCAAACTTTAAGCAAAAATGTAGATCTTATCATTGGGCCGGTAATACGCAATACCTACTGTTTTTATTACTATAAAAATTGTGTACTTATTTAATTAAGTAAACTTATAAAATAAGAAGTTAAAAACTGTATTTACTAATTTTCAGGCAGAAGATGGAAAACTCAACGGAAACTTGAATGTCAACAATAGGAAGTTACCAAATTTCGTGAATTGGAATTGGGGAATCATCAGGAAAGTTTTGCTTTGGATCGTAATATCAGGGCTTGTAGCTTGCTTGAGCGCCATAATCGCCATGTTGGTCACGATTCCTAAAGAATGCAATCCCAACTTGCCGTGGTATCAAGGTAAGGTCTTCTATGAAGTATTTCCTGCAAGTTTTAAAGATTCTAACAACGACGGGACTGGAGATTTAAAAGGTTTGATTAAAAAACTTGACTATATTCAAAGTCTTGGTGCCTCAGCTATACGACTTAATTACATTTTTAAAGCTGATAATTATCCAGTTCAATATTATAACGTTTCATCTTTACTAGAAGTAGAGAGAAGCATAGGCGTGCTAAAAGATTTTGAAGATTTAGTTGTTATGGTACATAGTCGAAATATGTCAATAATATTGGATATGCCTGTTTCAACCATGGCGAATTCATTCACATTTTCTAATTCAACACTTGAGATGTTATTGACCAGTAAACCTTTGGCTGATTTTGATACAACGTCTGTTGCGCTGGCATTTTGGGCTCATAAACAAAAAGTAGATGGGTTTTATTTAAAAAATCTAGAGAATTTTATAAGTGATATAAACTTTGGCAAAACTCTTCAGTTTTGGAAAACTGTAATAGGCCATGACAGAATTTTTATTGCGAGCGAACATGCCTATGATTTAGCACAAGGGGAATCTCTAAATGTGTTGTTATCAAGGATTGATTTGATTGACGTTCATTTAGATATGGATGAGCGCATTAGTTCTTTAAAAGAGCGAATTGACAAAGTTGTAACAGGGTCACTTTGGGCGAAACCACATTATCCTTGGGTTCATTGGAATATTGGTAATATCGGAAGTGAGAGAATATCTTCCAAACATGTCAACAATACTTTAGCTCTTACTGCGCTTGAATTAATTTTACCAGGGACTGTAAGTATTTTTTATGGAGATGAAATAGGTCTTGGTGGATTGCCTAGTGATGGTATAGAAGTCGATTTTCATGAACATAAGGATATTCATAATTTAGTTCCAATGAAGTTTGCTAATAATGATAACGAAAATGGTGTAATCTTGCCCTGGAACTCAGAGTCGACGCTTTCTCCCAAATATCATTTTCTTGAAGTAATTAAAATGTTAACTGATGTAAGATTAAACACTCCTACTATCTACTTACGAGCCATTTACAAAGAGGGTAATATACTAAAAAACATGGCAATTCGTAAAACTGAAGAAGAATTAGTGGTGATCGAACGTTGGTATCCTCGTAGGAATACGTGCGTTTTTGTCGGGAATCTTGGTAGTAAGTCAATAACTACTGACTTATCTTCGATGTTTTATGGAGGGACCGTTGTAGCCGGGACAAACATGTCTTTGGTAGGCCAAGTGATATATTTCGACCAAGTAACTTTTCCCCCCAACTCGGCTATCATACTCAAACTAGAAAAATAAGTTTACCTATTCTATATCCCTTTGTCATCTATTTTTATTTTTGAAGTGTACTTACGTTTTAAAGTTGCTAACGGCCGGCAGTTCAAAATATCCTATTACTTATGAGTTTATTTAGTGCATACGTCATGTAGAATAGATTGTAGACGTTTAATAAGCAATCAATAAGAAAGATATATTATATTTTATAGTAGTAACAGTAACGTGGCCGTGGGTGTTAGGAATTTATCCATTGAGGATCGAAGTTCTAGCTTAAATCACGTTTTAGAGATTAAAAGCAGGAAACACGAGTTCATGGAACTATTTATGACACGTAATAATGTAATAACTTCTGGTAGGTACTTATTTGTTTTAGAAGCAGAGCTAATGTTGCTAGATTTTGGATGAAACATTTTTAGATGAAATACTTCGATCATCTATTATAATACCTGATGAAACAATGTTTTAGATCTGAAAAGCACTTTTAAAAAGTGACATTTTAAATTATAATGTTTGAAACATTTGAATTCCGACTCGTCGGTACTTTGAATGTTTTCGTTGAAATAATAGGTAACTGTCATTGATAAAACGAAAATGTCAGCGTATATTTAGTAGTTAATAAAAAAATAAAATTTCGGTCGAAATATACTGAAACCATAGCTAAAAAAATAAGATTAAGTATATATTTTTATTTAAAGTTTTTGTCTAGTACTAGTGTTGAAATCGGTTTTGTCGTTATGATAAGAATTGTAAATAAAATGTTTCATTAAAATCTTACAACATTAGCCCCGCTGAACAAAGATATTAAACGATGATGACACCAAAACATAAGTTTAATTAGAGTTGAAATATTGTTCATAAATGAAAATTATCTTATTGGCAGTATAGAATTATGATTGAGTAAGACTGCTGCTTGTATTTCAATAGCTTTTTCAAATAAAAGGTCATAGTAAACTAAATTCTTTGAATTTTATAAATAATCTAAACTAAACTGTATGCTATGTTTTTGAGCGCTTTAAAAACTCTGTTTTTGGTGTGAAATAACTACTATTAATTATATGCAAAGAAAAAGTAAATCAGTAAAATGTGCCATTACTAATTAGCTGTTATTGTAATACTTCTGTTAATCGTTTTGCAAATTATGGCAGTATTATATTTTGATATTATTTGTTGATAAAATTTGGTTTAATTATTATAATATTACTTATTCTAGATCTGAAGAATAACGTCATTGATATTAAAGTCTATCAAATATATTAATATATAGTTATTAAATTATTATATTTTTAAATATATTTCTAGTAAGTTGTAACCTTGTAAGTAAGTATATTTTTGTTGTAGCTTTTGTGTTCCTGTCATTGAATGAATATACAAGAACCATAGACTTGTAAGTCAATGGTTCTTGTACTTATTGTTAATTTGTTCCTTTTTACACCAAAGATATAAATTTAATCTGTAATGAAACATTTTAACATTTAAAATAAATTTATTTACAAAAATATACATTTGTACATCATTGGAAAATATAACTATGTACTTAATAAGTAATACATGATTATGATTATATACAAACTATGATAACAGTTAAATAAATAGTTGTTGATATTACCTTTCTTATTTTATCTATGATGACTTCATCATTGAAATCTGACCTTACTCGTATTAAACTTAATTTTAAACAATTACTTGTTATACATAATTATTAAACATCAGGTAATATTTAAATTGGCGAGTATTATTCATTGCTTTATTTGTTCACTATTTAATAGTGAATGATTTTAAGTTATAATCTAGGTACACAATATATATTAGACGTCCTTTTGGAGGTCTCCAGTGAAAAGCTAAATTTTTATTTAATACGTAGGATGAGAACAAATTATTATGTAAAAAAACCGTTTGACATGGCCTACAAATACCACTATGCTATGGCAGGTAGTCACTGTCATAAAGTTGTTTTTTCAGTCACATTCGCATGTGAAGATAAGACTTTTTACAAAAGTTCCATTCCTATTAATAAAAATAAAAGTTTTAGTTAATTTTAAAGATACCCAAATACTCTCGAACACATACCGAGCCTACTATATCGTCGTAAAGAATTGTGAAAAATAAATTGGTGCAACTGTAGTTCTGTAAGTAAGTATTATTGTTTTAGGTTGTTAGTGTAAATAAAAAAGTCGCATCCGACTATACCACCTTTTATACCAACTAAAATCTTTTTTTCATAATACGAAAGTGAGAGAAATACAATTTTATTTCACCTGGTATAAAATTATGTGCCACGACTTCAAGGGCTGGTCTCCAAGTGTTTAGAACACATTGGTAAAGATTTTTTTAATTTATGATTTTATTTATACACCATGCAGCTAGAAATTTCCTTTGTTATTTATTTTATTTTTATTTTCAAGTTTTGGGTTTTTAGTTTAGTATTTTTCGTATTTTAGGTTAAATAACAAAAGAGACGAAAATGTTAATAGAATCATAAAATAAAATAAATCATAAAAATAAATAATCTTAACCAATATGTTCTAAGCACTTGGTTTCGGATTGTGGTCACCCCCTTAGGCTATAGGAGCCTTCAGGACACGATAACAAATGCTTCATTTCCACATAAAAGGAATATTTGAAAAACATGACAAAAAAGTATAGGTACAGTCGAAATTATAAATATATTGGCAGGACCAATGGTTCAAAATATTGTAAGCAAAAAAATAATCATAAATATCTATGCAAACTTTGACATCAATAATATGTGAACATATAAACGGTTCATTAATATAATTGACGGCAGTGCAGATAATAATATCTGACTAGGTGCTCTTCTCAGCAAAAATATCGATACACTCTAGATTTCAATAATTGATACGTTCAAATCAAAAACAGACCAAGTGCAAATTTTAAAATTTTGGGAATTCAAAAAAAACTCCCTGGTATAAAAATAATGTACCAAACATCGGAAATAAAAAATATAATAAAGTAATTTCATTCATTAGCCACACTTTTATGTTATGAAAATAAATAAAGGTAATCTCTTTATATTTTTAAAAATTAAGACAAAATTATTTATATGGTCTGTTTTTGACTTGAGGTTTAGTTTGACTTAGTAAAATGATACAAATATACAAAATTTTATATTTATTCATAACCAGTCTCATTCCCATAATTTTCATCAGACTCGGAATTATTTTCAGTGTCATCAGGTCTCATATTTATTTAATTAAAATAAAAAAAGGCATTTTCAAAAAAATATGGATAGAGCTTTTTTATCATTAAGTTTCTCTTTTTTCATACACACATTTAATCGATTCATATATATTAATCTGTTTTTTTCCGGATTAAGGTAGGTCACCGGGATTTATTCTTTATTCTTCAATAGAATTAAAGACAAAAACCGCCCATCTAACCGACACATGGTCTGTTTTTGATTTAAGTCGAATTTTCGGTCATGTATTTTGACCTAATTTTGACCGTTTAAAGTGATTATTTGGTCGGTTTTATATATTAGGCATGTAGATTTCATAAAATACTACCAATCTGCATCATTATCTCTATTTCGCCAAAATTGCTACTTGGTCTGTTTTTGACTTGAGCGTATCAATTTCTGCACAACCAAGGATTCATAAATATATGTACATCTGAATTATTGAGCTTTATGTCCTTTAGCATTTGACTTATTTTTGATTGCCTTTATGAAAGCGACGTTGCCAATTCGTATAGGACTGCACATCAGTCTGGCAACGTTGTCAAGAAGTTGTATTATTTAAATAATTAGGTTTTAGGAAATCTTAGGGTTAATGTAGATTATATTTTTTCTATACTTTTATTCAGATGGTTCTAAAAACTACGTGTGCAAAGAAGTACTGTATTTATTATTTATTTTGTTCTTAAACAATACTAAATAATATACTAGAAAAAATACGACTCGCACCAGATCAATACTCAGACGGGAATCGAACCCGCGACCTTTGGATATCCGGTCCAATGCTCTGACCGCTGAGCTACCGAGTCACTAGTGACATCGTCGAATTTTTCCTAGGATATCCAAAGGTCGCGGGTTCGATTCCCGTCTGAGTATTGATCTGGTGCGAGTCGTATTTTTTCTAGTATATTATTTAGTATTGTTTAAAAATAGCATTGTAAATGCAAAAATCTCAAATTTAAAAATTATATAGCTATTTCATCTTAATCAATTGTTAAAATATCTGGAAAGATATTTCAATTGAATGTCGAGGTAATTCCTCACATTGGTGAAATAACGTTGGCTTACAGCGTAAGAGTTTAGGATATACTAGGAAAAATTCGACGATGTCACTAGTGACTCGGTAGCTCAGCGGTCAGAGCATTGGACCGGATATCCAAAGGTCGCGGGTTCGATTCCCGTCTGAGTATTGATCTGGTGCGAGTCGTATTTTTTCTAGTATATTATTTAGTATTGTTTAAAAATAGCATTGTAAATGCAAAAATCTCAAATTTAAAAATATTTTGTTCTTAATAAAATCTAACATTTTAAAAATAAAATAATATGCAAAAGCTTACTCAAAATTAAAGCATTATTTTTTATATCATTACATATCTATGCTAAATTAACCAACAAAAAAAGAAAAACCTCCTTCAAAAAACCTGAAACAAAAATAGCTTCAAAATTAGATACCTCTAAAAAAGCGAGAAATAATATTCAAATCATTAGTTACGCATAACATTATTAATAAAACACGTCTATTGAAGTCGGGTGGGGCTGGAAGACAACTTATTTTTTTTATATTTCTAAAAGCCCCACCCGACTTCATAGACGTGTTTTATTAATAATGTTATGCGTAACTAATGATTTGAATATTATTTCTCGCTTTTTTAGAGGTATCTAATTTTGAAGCTGTTTTTGTTTCAGGTTTTTTGAAAGAGGTTTTTTGAAGGAGGTTTTTCTTTTTTGTTAAAAAAGTTTTTTATTTTCAACTTTTTAGTGGTAGGTATGTAAGAATGTAAATATTTTTTAACTTTATAAAATATTTTCAATGGTAAAATGCACACAAATCAATTTCCAAATCTACGCTGTTTGTTTTTGAGGAGTTCCGTTGTGTCTTCGTACTCCAAGTCTAGTCCAGAACCTTGCATCGCAGACCATGGTTTGGTTTGTTTTGGATTGTCATAAATCTACCAAAATCCAAATCACTTTACATAAACTATTTGAATTTGAGGAGCTCCCTTGTGTATCTTCGAAGTTCAAAGTCCAATACCGATGAAATTAAGATGTGACCACTTTGAAGTATACCCTTTCAAACAAAAAAAGAATCATCTAAATCGGTACATAAACAAAGATGTTATGTCCGAAAATCCGTAAAAACACGTGTGATAGCAAGCTAAATAATTGTAATTTTTCAGGATTATGAAATTTTAAGGGACCACACACGAACTATGTTTTTTGAGATAAAAAAAGAATTGTATAAATCGGTTAACAACTGACGAAGTTATGGTAAAACATACATAAAAAAAAATAAAAAAAAACCGTTGACTTGAGAACCTCCTACTTTTTTTGAAGTCGGTTAAAAAATTAAATCAAAAGTAATGGGGTAAGAACGAAACAAAACAGTGGTCCACAATTTTTGAGGTTCTTAATAGCAAAGTCATCGAATATAAACTATACTTACTCAAGTACTTACTTTTTGTTAGTAAAAACCAAAAAATATATTGGTGGACCAAAAAATATATAGGTTTATAAATATTCCGAAATATAAAAAAATGATTTTTATTTTTTATTTTCAGCTGAAACTGTTTTCTTAAATACTTGCACCAACCCAAAAAAAAATTGTAGGCCCCTAATCTATTCCGCCCCTAAATGCATAGATATTTATGAACTTTGCACTCAATAATATGAACAACGGACTGCGCACAATTTTTTGAGTCTGTATCTGTAGTGATATTATTGACAATATTGCTGTCACATACTTATGATGTCAAAGATTGTTTACAATTTTATGTTAGCGCTAAGTTGTCAGATATCTATGAAATTTGACATTGCATAGATATTTTTGATTTATGAATGTGGTCGTCACATTTATCTGGTCAAGGGCCAATAGGTATCACTGCGGGCTGCACATTCTTGAATTGTTTAGTTGACATCACCGATCAATTTTATTGTTAACAGGTTTTTTTTTTGAGCTGTCAAAACTTGCTTGCTCCTTTATTTCTGTGACTAATGTTAAGTCTTTATTTGCCAACTCAATGAATAATATCATGTCCTAAAATTGTAGCGGGCCGCAGTATGACGACCACTGCTCTAAAACCTCAGCAAACATAGGGTTTTGATATTACGTGCCATATGATACGTGGCTCTGTGGTAGAAAGATTATTTCATTTACGGCAATTTTATTTGTCTTTTTTCGTTTTATTTTATTAGCATAGCACTATAATTGACGTGTTAATCATCTCCCGGGCTATGGCATCATAGATCTTATAGCACGCAATTTCAATGACATTCTAAAAACTTTTGATTTTTCAAGTCTTCAAATGTTACCCGCTTAATTCATAAGTTGCAATTTGAAAATCAATTAATAACTATAAATTATTTAACATTTCTTTATTATTGCTAAGTTATTAATAGTTACTTGCTATTTAGTACGAATGTGTTGTCTGATTTGTGATAATGGAAAACAATAGAAATAAACAGTAGGTTCTCTGGCGATTTTCAATCGAGAATGCTGTTTCAGTTATAAAGTTGATAATAATTAACTTAATTCCTACTGTATATTTTCTACAAACTAGCAATTTGCTATAATTTTTAGTGTCTATTGTTTGCAGATGAATAGCCTATAAAATACCCGCTTTTTTAATTACAAATTTATTGAAAGTACATTCTCGAAATCCGCTGAGATAAATTTAATATTAAACTTAAAGATAAATATTACATGTTAACATTCGTCTAGTCAATTAAAAGTTAACATAGAGATTACAAGACCTTTTTTTATAAAAAAAATATTCACACCCATAAATATCCCGTCGTAGACTGCTATCACCTGAGCCAAATCACCTGGGTGAATCAAACAGATTGTTTCGAAGTCGATGGAGTGTGAATAATACTTAACTATTGAGAAATCTGCCAACATAATCATAATTTTCCATATTGATATCCTAATAAACAACTACCCTGTTAATATTACAATGGAACCAAATCATAATAATTTGAAAAAACCTGGTAAGGTTAGCTTGCCTTATGACTATGAGATAGATTTATGTACTTACTATTTCAAGTTGTGTTCGAAATAAAATATTTTTAAAGCAGTAATATTATAAAAGTGTACTTATTTGGCACCTTCATGATTTCAATAAGAATTTAAACACATCTTGAAAAAGAACAGAGACATCGCAATTCAGTCTTTGATATGGCTTAAAATCGGTGGATGAAGGACTCCTAGCATTGGATGAGTTCACAAATGTGATCAATGTGACCAAAGGTCATGAGCTTGGTTGGGTTTTCTTTGATTTAATGACATTCGGATGCATAACGTAAGTATTAGACATAGCTCTAGGTGTGTGATTTGCAGAACTTGGCAATGCTGGGAGTTTATCAGTAGGATTTCTAACCATAATCTTTTTTTGAGACCCTGTCGACACTTTCTTTAAATTAGTTTCTGGTTTCTTATGATCTAACAAATCGGTGGTGTTTTGCATGGGCTTGGCGCACTTATGTTCACTTTCACAGTCACTAGATATCGGTTTATTTAATTTAGGAACACCAAACGCCTTAGTTTGTTTCAACAACGATCGATCGTTACACAAAGCAGCTATAAGAGGCAAATCAAGATTTTTGCTTTTCTCTCTTAGCGTTTTGATGTCTAAATCACAATTAGCATCCTTTGTTTTATTTACACTACACTCACTATTGTTTTTGTTTACTGGAAGTTCCCTAAGATGTGTGGGAAGTACCTTCTTATGTTCATAAGGTGGTGGTGGTGGAGGAGGCAGGCGTCGCATTTTGACCGGTGGTGGATCTTTTGCGTTTAATATATTTTCATCAGACCTTGCTCGCGAAAAACTAGGAAAATCTGCTTTACGTGTTGGTATTGGTGGTCTATCAAAGTTGATCGAATGATTGCTAAGAGACGTCCTACTTGTCAATGAGTACCAGCTCGTACGTACTCCAGGTAATTGTACATATGAATCGGAAAGATTTTGAATTGATCCGTACATTGATGTTGCGGACATGGACATCGATAAATATGGTGTACTACGATATTGTAGACTGGATTTGTGCATATTTGACACTCGAGATTCTGTTAACTTGTGGTCAAGATAATTTTGCTGGGAAACTGCTGGGTCTTGCAAAGGATAGTAAACATAATCAACGTCGCTGTATAACTGCTGATGGAACATCGGGTTTTGTGGTGGCGGTGGAGGTGGTAGACGTGATACTGGTGGTGGTGGCGGTAGCCGGGTTCTTCGCGGAGGTGGTGGCGGCGGAGGAAGTTTCATCATTGCTACAAGCACATTAGAATCTACACTGTGTGGTGGCATTTCTCTAGATGGAGAAAGATTACTTATTCCCTGCACTAATTTTGACCTCTCGACTCTGCGACTTGACGCTTGGTGACGTTTAGATTTCTGAAATCTGTGTTCTACTACCATTGGACTAGCAAACGTTCTTTCACTAGATGTATTAACTTCTCCCGCTTCTGCCTTAAGAATTGTGATCATTGGTTTCGAAGTAACAACTCTGGCTGCAACTTCTTCTTTTTCGACAGCTTGTTTGATTGATATGGTAGATGATGATGATGTACCAGGATATGCCGGTGGAGCTTTTAAAGGGGTCTGATTGTATGTAGCAAGAGTTTTGTGATTATACTCATATGGTGGCGGTGGTTTGTTTGGAAAAGCCGGTCGGATAGGTGTGTCATCAACGTCTATACCCAAAATATTAGGAAGCGACAGATTTAGAAGCTTTCTACTATCTGTTCTTGCTGGTGGCGTTGGAGGTCGATCAAAGAAACCGCTATTAGGATAATTATCGTCCGATGGAGCGGTGTCCTCATGTCCTTTGATATAACTATCACCACTAAATGGCAATGGTAGTCTTACGTAGTCAGAAACTGAATCTAAAGTGTCACTCACAGATTGACTTTTAGGGTATACTCCACGACCTACTATTAGATCACTTAATTCGCTAGCAGTTAGAAGATTATGTTTATTATCAGTAGGATCACTACCATCACCATGAAATGATGTTGCGCTGACACTAGAATTAGTCCGTTCTCTAAATAAATCATCACTATGTTCTTGACTTGAAAAATTCGTAGCACCATCAACACAATCACTGTTAGGTAAGGATGTTTGTAATCTCAAAGTACTTGTTGAGTGACTAGATCTCTCTGATTTATTCTTTAAAATTGACGAAACGCTGTCAAAATCTGCTAGATCATTATCTTTTGAAATTTTATAACTAGCGTAATGCGAGCCACTGTAGTCTGTTCTACTTCCATCTGACAGTGTATCGAGTTTTGACCGTGTTGTAAGTTCTGAACTACCCATTGTATAGACGCCGCTTGTTTCACTTGAGGCAGCTACAGTTACAGGTTGTCCTAAGCCATCATATAGCGCTGAAGCAGTGTCTTGAGTATATTCAACATCGATACCCATTGTGCTGTTATCGCTTAACATTGAATTTTGTGCGGTATGGCTGTAGCCTAGTTCTAAACTACTTGCATTTGATACTCTGCTCAACGTACTGAGTCCAGCTCGCGACATGATAACTGTACTACAAGATGAAGAACATTGTGAGCCAGTGCATTTTAATTTGTTAGAAACTGGGCTATCGCTTTCAGGTAGATTTTGATCAGGTAATGAAGCGCTTTCCTCTAATTGATTTGAAGAATTTTGATTACTTTCAGCTGATAACGAATCAATTTTACTGGCGGCGCCTTCAAGGACGTCTTTTGATTTTCTTAATCGTCCTTTTGATTTTTGTATCTGTAGAGACGATGATTTACTTAGGGGTTCATTACCTTGAGGGATATGTCGAATAAAATAAGAATTTGAGCAATCTAATAAATGAGCAAACGCTAAACTTTCCGTTGAAGGTGCAGGAGGAGAATCTATCATGATTTCTAACTCGTCTTCAGATTGAACTCGGTCGCTTACAATTCCAGAAGTAGTGTTTGAACTAGTTGATGAAATAACTGATATTCTTTGCTCATTTTTGTTTGGATTGTATTGCATATTAAGAGATTTTGAATATCCATAGCAAGCTTTACGTTCTTCTTCTTCTTTCAATATGATTTCATTTAACTTGGGTGCAATCTTCATAGAAAACTGGTGCGTTTCCTTACACAATGCGAATAAATATTTACATTTCTCTTCATTGTTGGAATATAATGTTACTTTGCCTCCTTCAGTTCGGATTTCAAACTTCTTTCTGTCAAAACTCAATTTCCCTATCGAGCTCCAAATGAAATTTGAGAGCGGGCCGTTGTCTGGTATAATTTTTATACCCTTTGCTGTTACCAGCAACCACGCTGTTCCTGGATCTGGTTCCGACTTAGATTGTTTTAGTCGATAACGGTGCGAGTTTATGGTGTCGGGTAGAAGACATACTTCCCGTATGAATCTCGATTCAGCATCTATTTTCGAAAGACCACGATGCTCTCGATGACATCCACGCATAGCAGCAGCAACCCAATCACCTGTGAGTGACGCGGGAGCATAGTCTTCCGCTTTAAAATAATCACGATCTTCATAACTGTCTGCGTCTCCATATTCTGCTTGTAAGGCTAAGCCAGTTAGCAGAAGGAGGATTTCTGCTGGTAATGCGTCTCGCGATCTCACGTTGTGACGTAGTTGTAGAAAGTAAAGATGCCGTCCAATGTCATCATGTAAAAGAAGTGGACTCTCCACATGGAACTGAATTACCAGGTGTAATTCAAGGAGAGGTCTTCCATTGGCATCCAAACCCTGCAAAAAATATTTTCAGTGTAAAAAATCTATGCCACGCACACTAAATATCTAATTCAAGCTGGGCAGAGGTAGGCTAGTATTATAAATAATGATATTTTCACCTCTCTAGCACGAAAAAGGCCCTTTTGGCGCGTTAAAACTCGCAGCAAAATCGATTTTGCTGATTTCATGTGATTCAATTTTAGATAGGTACTTCGCTAGATCGTGATTTAAAGTCTGCACTCGCAGCACAAATTGACTTTGGTCTCTCGTATAACAAATAACAATTATTTGATACTTACATGAGTATGTGATGATCTCCAGCTCTTTGGCGCATATTTTGATAGTTTACTTTCTTGGTCAACAAACAAGTATTCTCCATCTGTAAAAATATTTTCGGATTTAAGATACTTAAAGAGTAGAAAATCTTACATAATCGTTAACTTTGCATAAGTATTTGGTATTCTGTGACAATATTCATCTATGCTGTTGTGGTTTAGGACTAAAGATGTTCTATAGAGAAGACAGAAAAAAACATACTTTGTAAAACAGCTAGCCCGAAGAGTTCCGTGTCGGTCATGCCTTGTAACTGAGCGTGCGAACTGGCCAAAGACTTGAGCTCCTTGACCCTCGCCTTGGCTTCGACGACGAAGTGCAGCGGTTGAGGCTGGCCGGGCATGCGCAGCGAGAGCAGCCGCGCGCCCGCGCCGAGCGCACGTCCATCCCCGCCCAGCGGCCCGCGAACCGAACACAGAGCGCGCATGTCGCATCTCGATACAACTGTTACTTGCTCTGAAACAAATAAGCAACATTTTGAAACCCCTTTCCTACACCTGCTGTCTTTTCACCCTATCTTGATTACCGCCCATGGCATCATGTGCGGATAATTTTGCTCAGAGGGATGTCGAATCCATACAATCTCCATTTATCCAGTAAATTAAAAAAATATAAAAGCTCATGTGTAGACCCGATCGACAGTCCGCGTTTTGAGTTGTATTGTATGTAACTAAATCATTGACATCCTCTCGAGGAACGGTTCTACTTATGACATGAATGACACTGAATATTAATTCCACAAAGGAACGTGTTCAAAGTAGGGGGCTGGTTCGAACTCGAAAAATTACGAAGAAAAATGCCTGCCATTTCCATGTTAATTCATCAAATGCGAGGCGGCCACTAGGAGGCCGTGCAACAATGAAATATCAATTGTGTGTCATTTTCCCGCACCTGACTGGGTATAAATGGTTCACATGTTATACTCAACAGCAATGTAGAAATTCTCATTTTAAAAAAAATGCGATTTCTGTAGAATTAGCTTAAATATATGATTTTGTATTTTTATTGGAAGTATTTGTCTGGGAATAGTGGTTAAAAATCGAACTTCAAATTTTTTATTTGTTAATTTAATGTTTCATAATAGTAATTGTAACTAAATGAAACATTTTCTGATATCAAAATGGAACATTTTAAATGTTTTATCCAAAATCTAGCATAAGGCCGCAAAATTTTAATTATCTAACAACGAATGCCTACATTCGTTGTTTGTTGTCCCATAAGGCCGCCGGCCGGTAACGATCAATAATTGCGATTGTACATTTTTACGTAATTGACATTGATGCGAAAATTGATCGTTTAAATGTGCAATTGAAGCGAATGTCAATCCCTCCAACACATTGACGTAAAAATTTACAATCGCAAGTATCGTTACCGGCGCCGGCGGCCTATATCGTGTGTGTAATGTAATGTAGGTATGTTGTTTGTATACAACTACTTTGTTTAATCAATTTCCAGATTGATTGATTAATTTACTATGTCGAGTGACGATTCTTAATTAACCCGAATATTTGACTCATCTTTCATTATGTTCCTTAGACCGTAGTGCTTTTAAGCGCTCCGGTAACGATCATTTGCAATTGCAATTTTTAAGTCATTGACGCTCATTGATGCGAAAATTGATCGTTTACGCGTGCAATTGGAGCGATTGCCAATTGCTCCAACAATGGCATTGACGAAAAAATTGACAATCGTAATTGATCGTTACCGGTGGGCTTTATGTGTGTAGGTAATAGGTAAATTAATTTTCACCTCTCCAGCACAAAAAAAATATTTCACACTACATATTATAAAACAAAGTCCCCCACCGCGTCTGTCTGTCTGTTCGCTATAAACTTGAAAACTTCTGCACGGATCTTCATGCGGTTTTTTCCAATAGACAGATAGGCCGGTCATATCTTACACTAGAAATCGCTAAAATCGAAAAACTAACGACTAGTTCTGGTTTTTTAATATGTTGTTAGGACCACTACCAGCAGCGTAAATCCAAGTTTGCAGCTTCGAAAGACCTGTGCTAACTTTGCAGCACTCGAAAAACCGCGAAATTTTCGCACTTTTTTTGGTATATTCAATATTGTAAGCCCTAAACTATGCGTTGAAAAAATAAATATACACGTTCTTAAAGACGATAAAAATTGCCACAATTTGTGATCAGCCTCTAGCTCTGTAGATTAAATACTTACCGAGATACAGATCTCCAAAGATTAACAAGTTTTTCAAAAAAAGTGAAATTTTAAGATTTGGACAATTTTCGACCCTGATATTGAGGAAAATATTCATTTTCGTGCAAAATTATAGGAATATATGTTGTAGAAAATGTAATTAGCTTTAATTTAAGCAAAGAACGACGTCTGTAGGCTATATAGTTTAGTCACAAATCTTAAAAATCCAATAATGGGTAACTTCATATTTCGTCACTTTTTCGTCAGCTACACCTACAATAATTTCGGACGGAACGTTGCTGTGGTCTTTGACGGATATCCTGAAGATGGGGCAGAGAAGAACACAAAAACTGCTGAACGCGTAATGCGTTATGGTTCTCTGCAGTGTAAGGAAGTCATCTTTGAAGAGTCAACCATTACAAAAATGGCCCAGGACCCAGGAGAAGTTATTGGCCAATGACAGCAACAAAAGACGACTGATTGCTCTGCTATGCTCCGCCATTCAAAACCAGGGGATGAGACAAAGTAGGCAGTCGATGATGCTGACTGCGATCATTGGACACAGGATTATGCATCTCCTTGTCCTTCTCAATGGTTTGGGATCAGCTGATCCCAAACCATTAAGATTCTTCACTAGATTCTTCACTGAGATTCTTCAAGAATATTTATTTCCATAAAAGTGGCAGAGGTGACTCTGGCTCCTTACAATATTCCTCAAACTCATTCAATCGTTGAGATTTGGAAGTCCCCCAGGATTCGAGATGTTTCTCCATGCCTTCACTGTGTGCGACACAACCTCTGCCCTTTTCTGGCATAGGAATAACAAAATGTGGAGCGCAATTCAGAAAAACGTCGAACTCATCACCATAGCTGAAGTGTTCCTCAAATCTGAGGTGCAATTGTGTAAGGTAATCGTATTCATTTGACAGTTCATATCGTATTCCGTCGGCTGCAATTTGTATGGGATGACATATATTATGATACAATATGAACTGTCAAATGAATACGATTGACTTTACACAATCACCTAGCTGACTCCTCAAAATACCGAACAGGGGCTCATTCCAACTACCTGCGATGACGAGAAAAGTGGCACCCTCCTCTTTTCTGTTTTTTTCTTTCAAGTGCAAGAAAGGCAGTGGAGAAGGCGGCTGTACCTGCGTAAAAGCAGGCCTCAAATACTCGGCACTCTTCAAATTTTGCTCTGGTGTAGCGTACTAAAATACTAAGTGGGCGACCGACTGAGGCGACTACGAAGGTTGAAAATGAGTGACTTTAAAAGACAAATTGAGTAACTAGTTGTTCTGAATGGGCTACCAAATTAATGTTTGGGCGACAACCTTATGGCACGCAAAACATTTAAAATTTGGCATATATTTTATTTAAAAAGGTGACTATTATCCTAATCGAGATGTCAAAAATACCATGTTGGGCTTAAATCAGTTATATTGTTACCTACAATGTGGTATAATGGTTGCCCACTCAGTATTTTTGTTATTCATTTAGAATTTTCACTGCTAACTTAAATTATTTGTCTCCCACATGTAGTCGCCCGTCTAACGTATTGATGTAATCCACACTTTGACGCCGGTTTAGTTAGTTGTCGCCCAAAAAATGAACCGTTGCCCAGTTCAGTAGGTATTTAGATATCCCATTTACAGTCGCCTTTAATTATTTCCAGTCACCCAATTAACTAATTCTCCTTTCAAATTACCTTCAAACCATTGTGAGAACTAAACAGAACAAAGTCGCGTAAAATGAAGTTACCCTTTTTTTGATTTTTAAGATTTGTGAGTAAACCATATGACCTACACAGACGTTGTCTTTTGCTTAAATTAATGCTAATTACATTTTTTACAACATATATTTCTATAATTTTGCCCGAAAATGAATATTTTCCCCGATATCGGGGTTCTAAATTGACTAAATCTTAAATTTTCACTTTTTTGAAAAACTTGTTAATCTTCGGAGATCTGTATCTCGGTAAATATTTAACCTACAGAGCTAGGTCTGATTACAAATTGTAGCAATTTTTATCGTCTTTAAGAACGTGTATATTTATTTTTTCAACGCATAGTTTAGGGCTTACAATATTGAATACTTCGAGCAACAAAGGCTTCGTTTCGCAGCCCGTCTTACTCTAAGATTGAATATACCAAAAAAAGTGCGAAAATTTCGCGGTTTTTCGAGTGCTGCAAAGTTAGCACAGGTCTTTCGAAGCTGCAAACTTGGATTTACGCTGCTGGTGACAGAAGCGCGTCTTACTCTAAGCTGCTGGTAGTGGTCCTAACAACATATTAAAAAACCAGAACTAGCCGTTAGTTTGCAATTTTAATGTTTGATATGACGGGCCTAAGAGTGATTAATGGGGAAGGTTTATGAATATAATTTGTCAAAGTTTTGTGTAAATACACAACACTTTGACAAATTATATTCACATTTTATCGTAACCAATTTTGGTTGAAATATAACGATTCATTGGAAGGCTCTTTAAAATTTTGTGCACTATTTAAGAAGGACCTTAGACCTAATTTCTTACATTTAAATTTTCCCATAAAAAATATGCACAAACTGGAACACTTTGTAGCACCCTGTATATAGGGATTTTCCAAAACCCTTTCTTAGTGCTCACCTTACACCATGAAAGCTATCTATCTACCCTCCAAAAATGGTGTCTCTATCTCCAGCCCTATACAAATCCCAATACAAACTGGAACATCCTGTAGCACCCTGTATAACGGGAATTTTCCAAAATGCTTTCTTAGTGCTCACCTACACCATGAAAGGTATCTCCCTCCAAACATGGTGTCTCTATCTTCAACCCTATACAAATTCCCATACAAACGGGAACACCCTGTAGCACCCTGTATAACGGGAATTTTCCAAAACCCTTTCTTAGTGCTCACCTACACCATGAAAGGTATCTTCTCTCCAAAAATGGTGTCTCTACCTTCAGCCCTATCCAAATCTCCATACAAACTGGAACACGCTGTAGCACCCTGTATAACGGGAATATTCCAAAACGCTTTCTTAGTGCTCACCTACACCATGAAAGGTATCTACCCTCCAAAAATGGTGTCTCTGTCGCAGGCAAATTGTATGATTCCGCGTTTTACAAACGGCGGCGTCCGTTTACAAACGCTCGCTATTTTGCAAAATGCCGAAGGCAAATCCGAGTCCTCCGAGTACCAGATTCCATAGACACCTAAGGGTTTTTACGTGCCGGATAACCTCAAAAATCTTGTTATTTGTCCACGTCTTTTTTACTGCTCCTACTTGTGAATCGTAAAATTTTCTTAATTCACTTTAACAAAAGTCTTTAAAACAATGGTTTTTTTGTAAAATGTCATTTGAACACGTAGAATTTGCACTACTTTCGATATTTATCTGTGTCATAAAACCACTACTAGATGCCATTTTTATTGTTTTGATTAACAGCGCCGCGCGTAGTAAGAAAAAGAACTAAATATTCAATTTGCCACGTCATTTTGTAAATGGTTAATGAATTTTCTATCAAAGGTTATGGCATTTTATATAATGACAAGGCAATTTACAATTTGCCTTCGGCATTTTGCAAAACAGCAAGCGTTTGTAAACGAACGACGCCGTTTGTAAAACGCGGAATAATACGATTTGCCTGCGACATCTCTACCTTCAGTCCTATTCAAATCTCCATACAAACTGGAACACGCTGTAGCACCCTGTATAACGGGAATTTTCCAAAACCCTTTCTTAGTGCTCACTGCTCACCTACACCATGAAATGTATCTACCCTCCAAAAATGGTGTCTCTACCTTCAACCCTATACAAATTCTCATACAAACTTGAACAACCTGTAGCACCCTGTATAACGGGAATTTTCTAAAATCCTTTCTTAGGCACCCATTACACACACAATCTGATCACGCCAGATCGCGCCAGACCGCGCCAGATTGACAGAGATTGATTGTGTAACGTTGTTCGTGATCTGTTTCAATCTGGCGCGGTCTGGCGTGATCAGATTGTGCTGGATTGTCAATCTACGTCAATCTGGCGCGGTCTGGGTTAGGGTTGGCACCTTTTTTTCGAGGTAATAGTATTATTTTCAAAAAATTTAAACATTATAGTACTTGCTTTTGGAATATTTATAAAAATGTAGTACATATTTATTTTTAACTAGCTTCCGCCCGCGACTACATCCGCGTGGGTGGACATTCGAAAAATGATTAAAAAACAAACATACAAACGAATAGAGAACTTGCAGTCTGCTCATGGCAATCTACTTCTATCCGATACATGTTTTTTTTAAAGCTGAACTGATAAAGATGAAATTTAGGGCACAGTTTATTAGCCTAGATTAAAACATAGGATACCTACTTTTTTTCTCGGTCAAAGGTATCCTAGGTATTTTTAGTTTTTTTTTAACATTGAATTTAATATGTAGTAAGTACTTACTTTCAGAAAATTTATAAAAAAAATATAAGTCCACATTTATTTTTAACTACCTAGCTTCCGCCCGCGACTACATCTGCGTGGACATTTGAAAAATCTCATAAAAAAAAACAATTATATAGACGAACAGAGAACCTCCTCCTTTTGTGAAGTCGGTTAAAATATCAGATCCCAGTAGATTGTTTGCATCGGATCGCGGTAGATTGTGGTAGATTGTCAATCTGCCACGGTAGACTGACAATCTAGCACAATATACTGCGATCTAATATTTTTAACCGACTTCAAAAAAGCAGGAGTTTGTTTCTCTGTTCGTCTGTATGTTGTTTTCAAGGCTGAACTGATTTGAATGGAGTTTAACACACAGTTTATAGCTTGGATTAAATTATAAGATACTTTTTATCCTGGTCAAAGGTACCCTAGGGTAAAATACTTTTGAGAAATTTATAAAAAATATAGCCCATATTTATTTTTAACTAGCTTCCGCTCGCGACTACATCCGGGTGGACATTTGAAAAATACCCTAAAATAACATACAGACGAACAGAAAAACAACCTCCTGCTTTTCTCCTCCTGAACTGATTTGGATGAAATTTGGCACTCAGATAGTTCATAGCTTAGTAATATAGTATTATAAATATCGATATTTGATTTTACACACACAGCGCCATCTAACCCTAGACAACTGATTTTACTAGGTAGGTACTTACTTTTCGCAATAGATAGGTACTTATTATACGCAGACCTGTCACAGAAATTAAAATATTTCATTTCAATTTCGTCCGGTCATCGAACCCGGGATCTCTTGCGTGGTAGACTGGCATGTTGAATACTGCACCACTCGGGTCATCGATCGATATCACGCGAAAATTAATGCAATAAGTGGGCAACCCTGCCAAAGACCACCGTGGATCGTGGTAGATTGTCAATCTACCAAGATCTACTGCGATCCAGATCTCGCTGGATTGACCGTGTAACGTCGCAAACCAACCGCATCAAATTCCATCAATCTGTGGTTTTGATCAGATTACACCAGATTGACGTGTGTAATGGCCGCCTTAGTGCTCATCTACATCATGAAAGGTATCATATCTACCCTCCAAAAATGGTGTCTCTACCTTTAGCCGTTAGGGCTCTACACCTATCCCGACAATCAATCAATCAGTCAATTTAGAGTTTTGTATATATAGATATGTTACGGCTAGGCTAATACCCGGTGTAGCCGATATCTGTTGGCTAAAACTAGGTGAACCGATCTGCTTTACCCCTGTAGGTTCCGAATATAGGTTAGAAATTTAAGGCGCGCGCGAAGCGAAGCGTAGCGTGAGCCTTAAATTTCGAGGTTATTTTTTTTTAACAGACAACAGAAATAACTTTTTTAATACCCCATGGTACACCTAGTTTTAGCCTGCTACACCTAGTATTAGCCGCGAGCAAATCGGCTACACCTAGTTTTAGCCAACAGCTATCGGCTACACCTAGTTTTAGCCGGCTAAAACTATGTTTAGCCGCACTTCAGGTATTAGCCGTAACATATATATAGATTATTTAATTTACCAAACGAGTTATTATAATACTAAAAATATTTTTTAAAATCTGCCATGGCGCTAATAACAAATATTTATCTTTGTGATAATCGCGCCAATTATTTTTAAAATATCAATATTTATTATTATTAATTTATCAGATCCTTTCAAGTATTGTTAAAGTTAATTACTTTTAAATATAATAAAGCGCAGCATTGACATGCATAAAAAAATTTTTTTCATGTCAGTGAAGCGCAGCGAAATTTTTTCTATGTTTATGGGAATAAATTTGGCACTAAATATTTCCGCATCATGGCGGTAGTGTCACGCTGGTCACGTCACGCCACCCACGTGACGTGACAGCACTGACCTGAAATTTTTTTTTATGCAGGTCAATGCGTGACAGGGAGTCAAAGTAGGGCTGCCATCCGTCCGGGTTTCCCCGGATTTGTCCTAGTTTGGAGGGCGTCCGGGGAGCGTTCGGGCGGGGTTCTAATTGTAGTCCGGGTAAAACCCGGACTTTAATTAAAATCCGGGTTTTTGGATCAAACTCCGTTCAAAAAAGTACTATATTCAGCGCACGTGCTACCGGGCGCCTCACTTCACTACGCGTGGAGCACCGCGCAACCCGCAAGAAATCGCGCTGCGCAGCCCACTTTTTTTTACTAAAACAATGAAGATTACAAGAATAATGGAAGAAACTGACTAAAAATCGCGCTGCGCGGCCGTATTTTCTATAAACAGGCAAGATCACAACACAACATAAGGTTAGTGGATGAAACTGACTAAAAATTGCACTGCGCGGCCCATTTTTTTACTATAGACTAGCAAGTTTACAAGATTAGTGGACGAAACTGACTAAAAACCGCGCTGCGCGGCCGTTTTTTCTGTAAACAGGCAACATCACAAATCACAACACAGGTTACTAGTTGACACTGTCTAAAAATCGCGCTGCGCGGCCCATTTTTTTTTCACTATAGACAAGCAAGAATACAAGATTAGTGGATGAAACTGAACAAAAATCGCGCTGCGCGGCCCATTTTTTTTACTATAGATAAGCAAGATTACAAGATTAGTGGATGAAACTGAACAAAAATCGCGCTGCGCGGCCGTTTTTTCTATAAACAGGCAAGATCACAAATCACAACACAAGGTTACTGGATGAAACTGACGACTAGAAATCGTGCTGCACGGCCCATTTTTTTTTTACTATAAATAAGCAAGATTAGTAGATGAAACTGACAAAAATAGCGCTGCGCGGCCATTTTTTTTATTACGGGCCGTCCCTGGCTATTTGGGCATTTATTTTGGAACGCTACGGTTACAAAACTACTAAAACTGGAACCTGGCTCTGCACAAAATTGTGTTGGCCACACCAGTCTACATCATCATAACTAGTAAAACACACTATTTCATAAAATTCCATATTTTTTTTCAGTCAAGTATTGGGTAAAATGTATTTTTAACCAAGCTAAAGTGAATATAAAAAATCAAATGTCCGGGGTCAAGGCTCCAAATTCCGGGGTTTTTACGCTTCTGGTCCGGGGCGGCAGCTTTTAGAGATGGCAGCCCTAAGTCAAAGAGTACATTCAGGGTGCATTCCAGTAGACCAACCGCTAAAAAATCGATCACCACAGAGTAAATTTTAATCTTCAGCGCGGTTCTCACACTGATATGACGGGACTCGAACGGGACGGAAATAGAGCGACGACTGGAAGGTTTTCTTTTTGGGAGTTGTTGGAAGGTCGAAATTGGCAAAAAAGGAAGGAACCGAAGTGAAGCGAGGGCGGGTCGCTAGTAAAAACAAGATGGAATATTAATAAAATTAAATAAGAGAAAAACACAACGTAATGCAAAACATATGAATGATGGGATTCTACTTTACTTCTTTACCCTATGAATCAACTCTTTTTAGCTTAGGTTTGATAAAACTATTTTTGTGATGAGTGCGTCCAAAGATGAAGATTTGTATAACTACAAAAGAGTTGAGAGAACAAGTTTCTAATGCTGAATTTAGCTTTTTGTCAGGAAACTTACGTGAAAATATTCTAGCTATTCTTATTTTTTCACTGGTAGAGGTGAAAAGTTGTATGTTTAACACGAGGCCAAATTTTTGTTATGTCTTGTGCGTGCCTTCATAATAGTGCTCAGTAGTTCGTGATTTAAAGTCAGCACCCGCGGTACAAATTGACTTTGGTCTCTAGTATAGTATAACAAATGACTATTACGCTATATCCTAGTTCATCAAATTCCTTTACCATTTCAATTTTGCAAATAATTTTTCATCGTGTAGGAACACTGGTTCACATCCGCTTAAAAGAATATGGGTCTATTGAAAGCCGGCTCAGGAATGTCGGATCCGCGCCATCTGTGCATTCCATTGTTGTTTTTTTGTACACAATCGCCTTTTGCTACCTGCTGCCTTTAAAAGGCTCACATTGTTATTTTACGCATGTTTTCGTTTAATTAGCTATGATCCTGTGTTGCTTTCAGTACCGTTAAAATTATACATTAATTATTATTATATCCAAATGCAAATGCAGATAATTTATCTTTTATATTTTGGTGTAGGTTTCTGGACTCGTAGCGTAGAGTTCATTAAAATCCGTTACAAAATATTATCTTACCATAACTCTTTACAATTTTAAACTTTATGTTATAGGTAGTGGGTTGGGTTGGGTACTGCAGTTAAGCTGATGTGATCAACGCAATTACTTCAACATGTTTAGTAAGATAGGTAGGTACTTATTATAAAACGTTTACTTATTGGAATGTAGAACCACAAGATCAAGTTCTAAAAAACTAGACGCGAATAAATTTCATCCCATCCGGTGCCTCTGCGGCTCTTCAGCTCTTGATAGCCATAAGAACATGTTTTTTGTTTTAGTAAATGCGCGATAGTTTGTGATGGCGGTCGGTGTAGAGGGGCGGGGAGAGACCGGTCGGCGCGGGCGCAATGGCGGCAGAGGGGCGGCGGGCGGGGGGCGCTACGTAAGCGCGGTAGCAGCGGACGGCGACGCGAGGAATGCGGACGACCTTCAGATGCCGAGCGCCCCTCCCCCGACGCCGCATCTTGCGTCCTCGCATACCTAAGGCCGTCGTTGCCTCCTGCCTTCGACATCTCGCCACCACGTTTGACACTCATGAGTTGTCAGGATGATAAAGACCGGAATCTTAAACGCTGGCTACGTCGACGTTCCCATTGCGAGAGTCGAAGTGCAGTGCTATGACGCCGCCGTACCGTACGTCACCCGCCTATGAATTCACACAAGTGACTTACATTCAGGGAACTCTACATTTATTGAACGATTCATCTATCAAATTATTGGCATTGCATAAGAAGCTATTGCGTAACTCAGTCACGATTTGTTTGAGTTTTGCTTATCACATCTATTCACGTCACCGCTTGACGCGCCGCGTGCGTTTCCTTAGCACCTTCGTAGTCCATCCATAGTCCGTACGTTTCACGACAAATAAAATATGACGTCTTGACTGGAATGCAGAGCCACCTGGCTATATTGATCAAAAAATATGTACGTACTGTACCTACCTACCTAACTTTAAGCCACAGCCTTCCAAAGAATTTTATTTCTACACATTGCTTTGGTATTTTCATTGAGCAACCAACAATGTGTGTAAAAGGTAACAGACCCATAGTCAAGTAAATCTTAGTATTAGCACAGATAATATAATACTATACTAGTGTATTAGGTATATTATGTAATTCTTAGAGAATCTCTCGTAGCCTCTTTTGTTTTTTCACTACCATAAAACAGGGGTTTGTTTGTTTTTACTATCAATACGTAGACAAATAGCTTCACATTTTATAGTTTTTTAGGGTTCCGTAGCCAAAATGGCAAAAAACGGAACCCTTATAGATTTGTCATGTCTGTCTGTCTGTCTGTCTTTCTGTCTGTCCGTCCGTATGTCACAGCCACTTTATTCCAAAAGTATTAAGACTACCTAGTTGAAACTTGGTAGGTAGGTGTATTCTGTGAACCGCTTTACGATTTTTACACAAAAATAAAAAAAATAAAAGATTAAGGGGGGGCTTCCCATACATGGAACTGAAACTGAAAATATTTTTTTCATCAAACCAATACTTGTGGGTTGTCTATAGATAGGTCTCTAAAAATGACATTGAGGTTCCTAAGACTATTTTTTTTCAAAGTCAACCGTTTGAAAGATATATGCCGCCAAAGTGGTAAAATGTGTGTCCCCCCCCCTTTAACTTTTAAAGTAAGAGGGTGAAAAATCTAAAAAAAATATAAGCTATAGATCTTAATAAACACTTTCAACGAAAATTGGTTTGAACGAGATATAGTTATTAGTTTTCAAGATATAGTACATTTTCCAAAACCGCAAATATAACTTTGTCATTCATACAAACACTGTGAAAAACAAAGTTATTTTTTCAGACGAAAAATGATAGCGGTATTAAAATATGGTATGGTATAATGTACCTACGGAACCCTACTGCGCGTGGCCCGACACGCACTTGGCCGGCTTTTTTTTCTTTTATTGCCATCCACATTTTTCGTATTGCTTGATTATAATAAAGTTCTTTCTTTAAGAATGATCTTAATTTCATTGCTCGGGTTTCTGGGAGTTGAGAATTTGAGCTCACATTGACGTTGCTTTGTAGGTATTATTACTTTCAGTTTTGTATCCCTTCCTATTAAATCCCTTATAGTATGTAATACATATATTACCATTTACCATTCGACTCCTAGACTTATACATAACTAGCTTTTGCCCGCGACTTCGTCCGCGTGGACATTCGGAAAATTGCTATGGTACCTTTGACTGAGATAAAAAGTGACCATGTTTTACCTCAGGCTATAACTATCTGTGTGCTATTCCAAATCCATTCTGCTGGTTTTACGTACGTTGAGTAAGAAACATCCAAATATTAAACTTTCACATTTATAATATTATTAGTTCCCGTTCCCGTTGTCATTCCTGTTACCGTTCCCGTAATATTTTTTCATAAAAAATTTGAACCCCCGTTTCAGTCCTTTAGGTGTTAAATAATGTCCACCGTGTCGTCTTGGACCCTAAAATAAATGCCATTTTCGCAATAAACATCCCATAAAAGTCATAAAACCTCAATATTGACATCCATATCGATTTGTTTGCTTATTTGTTTTTAGAAGTACCTACCTACTCATACGAAGTTTTAAGTCGAAATGTCTATTGAATATTATTTTTCCATACATAATATTAATCCCATTTCACTCCTTTATTTACCCACTTATCCCAAGGGGTTGGGAGTTAGTGGCTAAATAAATCTAAACATTTGCGGAAAATCACGAAATGAGTGTTATTGCTTAGTTTTTAAAAGTACCCTTACGAAGTTTCAAGTCGAAATGTCTTTTAATAAAAAAAAAATCCATACAAAATAAGCCCCATTTCACCCCTTTAGAGGTTGAATCATGGCCACCGTGTTGGACTTCAAAATAAATACCGTATTCGTAAACAACATCCCATGAATAGGGTGCTTGAGAATAACGTACGGGGGGGGGGGGGGGGGGAGTCGGCAGCGGCGAACTGATTAAATAATATAAAGCTTATTTATCCTTCTATTAAATGTTCTTTTTATTAAATGTATTGAATTTTATTGAAAATTCTAAAAATCCTGAGATTTCCTCAGATTTTCAAAATCCGGCCGCAATCCTGAGCAAAGTCCAAAAATCCTGAGATCTCCGGACAAATCCTACGATATGGTAACCCTACCCATGAAGCCTCAATAACGACATCCATATCGATTTATGAAAAAGTTTATGTTAAGTATCAGTAGTTTAGTTACTTGTTAATTTTAATTTAATATAATGTTTGCATGCTATTGTTAATGGTTGAATAGACAGATCTTTTAAAGATCCTGCAGTGTTTGCTTTTTGCTTTTAAAAGTTGTTAGTTTTTGAAAGTACTCCTGCGAAGTTTCACGTCGAAATGTAAGACATGTAAGACAGTAATAATAATATTATTTTTTTAAACACAATATAAACCCCATTTTACCCCTTTAGGAGTTGAAACATAGCAACTATGTTGGACTAAAAAATAAATGCCATTTTCGCAATCAACATCCCATAAAACTTCAATAACGACATCCATATCGAGTTTGGGCTTTAACCCCATTTACCCCTTAAGGGATTGATTTTCAGAAATTTACGAAAAATATGTTTGATCATTTAATTTTGTTTATAGAAGTACTCCTACGAAGTTTCAAGTCGTAATGTCTATTTTAAATTTTTTCCATACAAAGTTTGTACCCCCATTTCATCCCTTTAGGGGTGGAATTACCAAAAATCCCTTCTTAGTGGGTGTTTACACTGTATAAAGTATCTGTGTACAAAATTCATGTCTCTAGGTTTTGTGGTTTGGGCTGGGCAATAGTCTGTCAGTCACCCTTTAATTTTTATATAAGAGATAATATACTTGTTTAATTTTCATATTGTTTTTCATAAACCATCTATGAAAGTATTCTGTGTGGGCTGGAAATCAAGAATCAATGATAGTAGGTAATACAAATAATACATACTTATAAATGAATTAGTCTTTAGCTTCATTGTTTTAGGTAGGTTACATTAATTAATACATAACCGAATACTCTAGACAGATTAGCATTATTTTATTTTTATTAATTTTCCATGAATAAGACTTTATTTCGTGTTTAAACATAGTTAAATCATTTGAGATCATAGTGAAGTCAGTAATTATGAAGCTTGGTTATTACTTCTTGGTCTTTTGCTGTTCGACCATAACGGCAGCTCTACTAAAGTCTAAAATGATAAAATTAGCTACAACACAAATTTTCATAAGCAATATGAAACTAATACTAATCCATCCGGTTTTTCCGTTCTTTTATGTTTTATAGGATTATACCTACCTAGTGGCAGTTTTACTACGCAGATTCTTAATTTTCCAATTTAGTATTTAACGATATGAAGTTAAGACCACAACACAACACAAGCATTACTTGTCAGGTTGTGTATACATTACTCATTTACGCACTCGGTGTGCTATCGAAGGAATGCGGCCGAGCGGTCGAGGCAGTTTATTATGTTATTATGACGGTTACGAGCTAATGAATCATTTGCTTTATCAACCAAGGTAGGTACTAGAGGAGATAATGTGTCGTAAGCAATTATAGGGCACGCCATATGATTTAATTTCTTTAATTTTGAGAATCATGTTTCATAGCCTGCAGTATCGAGTATAATTAGATCATCCAGATAAACAAAAAAGATCTTCAGTGTGCCATGCAATATCCTGTCTAACTCATAATCTCCTCAGTAGTAGGTACCTATTAGACCTACATTTTTAAAATTCCATTCGAATCAATGTACTTGATTCTATGGCCAATTCTTTTTTGCCATGATTAATAATAATTGTGTTGCTTGAAATTAAAAAAAAAGTATAAATTTTATATCTTTAAAAACAGGTCCAAACAATCCAATTCCTAAAAAAACCATTAGATGATTTATTAGATTCTGTGTGAGCGAGCGCTCTATTTGAATTGGAAATGTTAGCCTAGTCTTTATCTAAAATTTTAAAATTTGGACATCATTATTATTTAGGTAGATACTTATATAGGTAATGAATGATATACCTACCTAAAGTTACTTGATGTCTTTAATGCGTCCCCACTGTGTTTTCTTTTCTAAATTCGCAGTGGCAAACTCTATTACTTTTAATTCAGCTGTCAATCAATAGTAATTATTATTCTTTGGTGATCTTCTTATTGAGATAATTCTCTGTATCTTCAAACTTTCGTAATTCTATAATTTTGTTCTTACTTTCAATGAAGAACTGGCTACTATTCTATATAAAGCCAATTATAAATTAGTTAAGCCTCGAATCGTAACTGTTGTTAATCAACTTAAATAGGTACTTACTTTCCTTCAGAATATATTTAATCTTTAGAGCTTTTTGCAACCTCTGCCTTCAGAAATAACTTAGCTAGATTATAAGAAAAGCAAAGCAAAATTGGTTTTTGCTGCGAGCGTGAAGCAAGTTTTTTTTATTTCTTGTATTTTCTTTTTGTTATTTAAGGGGTATTAACCCCTTTTGAAATAATAAAGAAACAAGAAATAGAGTGACAAGGATTTGAAAGATCAGACTTGTAAAATTGATATGTGAGAAAAGGATAGATAGAAATCTTGTCGGATAAAAGTAAAAAAATATGAAAAATAAAATACACGGATATATAAAGGAGTTTTAAACAAGGATTGTTACAAAAGAAGGTTGATAATTCGAAATAAAGATTAGGTAGGCATGGACGAAATGAGGTCGCATGTATGAAATAAACTAGCGACCCCCCCTCGTGTCGCTTCGGTTCCTTCCTTTTTTGTCAATTTCGACCTTCCAACAACACCTAAAAAGAAAACAAATACCTTCAAGTTGTCACCTAAATTCGCTTCAAAAGTCTGTTTCCGTCCCGTTCGAGCCCCGCCATCGGTGTAAGAAACGTACTGATGGTTAAAATTTACTCTGTGGTGATCGATTATTTTGGTCTTCTGGAATGCACTGTTGTACTCTTTGACCTCCCCTGGGAGTTTTTGGCGCCCTTTAGTCGAGTTCGGTTCGGTGACTATTTTAATTATTTGCAAATTGATTCATACTGGATATTGTGTCTGAAAATTGGTGCAGTTTTGTGGTACAAGTATCTATGCAACTGAACAATATGTGGGATAATTGAAATAGACGCGATCTTGGTTGTGTGAAGCTGAGACTTTTACTGTAGTGGTGGCTACCTCGGCAGAACTAACTGAGTAAACTGTCTTGATATATTAATATTGGTGCCAAATGCTCTAAGCAGCATTGGAATGCGATGCACCCGCATTCTAATGTAATCTGAAACAATCTACCACTGAACTATTCAACACTTGACACTGGCAAGAATTACTTCCAAGAGGAAAGTAGATTGCCAAAACAAAAATAAGAAAAAGAAGACCTCCCCTGTCACGCGGCGTGACAAGACCGCCATGTTGCGGAAACATTTAGAGTCAAATTTATTTCCTTTTAAATTATTTTAAGAAGTAATTAACTACAACAATATTTAAAAGAATCTGATAAATTAATAATAATAAATATTGATATTTTAAAAATAATTATTGGCGCGATTATCACAACGATAAATATTTGTGACTAGCTTTTGCCCGTGACTTCGTCCGCGTGGACATTCGGAATATCGCTATGAAACCTTTGACCGAGATAAAAAGTATCCATGTTTTACCACAGGCTATAACTGTGTGCAATTCCAAATCTGTTCAGCCGGTTTTACGTTTTTGAGTAACAAACATCCAAATAACTTTCACATTTATAATATTATTAGTTCCCGTTCCCATTCTCGTTCTCATTCCTGTTCCCGTTTCCGTATTATATTTTCCATAAAAAATTTGAACCCCCATTTCAGTTCTTTAGGCATTGAATAATGTCCACCGTGTCGTGTTGAACCCTAAAATAAATGCCATTGTTGCAATAAACATCCATATCGATTTATTTGCTTATTTGTTTTTAGAAGTACCTACTCATACGAAGTTTGAAACTTTAAACTTTGAAGTCAAAATGTCTGTTAAATATTATTTTTCCATACAAAATAAGCCCCATTTCATCCCTTTAGGACTTGAATCATGGCCACCGTGTTGGACTTCGAAATAAATACTGTTTTTGTAATCAACATCTCATGAAACCTCAATAGCGACATCCATATCGAGTTTGGGCTTTTTACCCCATTTACCCCTTAAGGGGTTGATTTTCAGAAATTTACGAAATACGTGTTTAATCATTTGTTTATAAAAGTACTCCTACGAAGTTTCAAGTCGTAATGTCTATTTTATATTTTTTCCATACAAAGTTTGAACCCCATTTGACCCCTTTAGGGGTTGAATAATGTCTACCACTTAAAAATTAATTACATTTTCGCAATCAACATCCCATAAAACCTCGATAACGACACCCATAATAATATCGATGTTGGGCTTTTTTTACCCCATTTAACCACTTAAGGGTTGAGTTTCGGAAAACCACGAAACACATGTTTGCTTATTCGTTTCTAGAAGTACTCCTACGAAGTTTCAAGTTGAAATGTCTATTGAATTTGTTTTTTCCATACATACTTTGTACCCCCATTTCAACCCTTTTGGGGTGGAATTTCCAAAAATCCCTTCTTAGTGGGTGTTTACACTGTATAAAATATCTATGTACAAAATTTCAAGTCTCTAGGTTCAGTGGTTTGGGCTGGGCAATAGTCTGTAATTCACCTCTTCACTTTTATATAAGAGATTAGCACCATGGCAGATTTAGAGAACTTCAGACAATATGATAGACTCATAACCAAAATTACTTTTTATTATAATAACTCGTTTGGTAAATTAAATAATAAAGAGTTCACTATGGAAAATAATTAAAGTAATTTATACAGTACCTTACCTAACAATTTGTTTTGTTATATCTCAAAGAGAGTTTGTTTGATAGAGTCAGCTTATTTATAAAAAAAAAACGTTAACTAGAAGTATCTTCAAATGATTGTTACTACCTAGTTTATTTTAAAACGCGCGTCATTTAACTTGTAAAAATTTGTGAAAAAAAAGGTGAATTTCGGCAAATATGAGTTCCAGATAACTTTAAATGTATTATTTTGTGCTATTTGATTTATATTGCCTTTTATGGTTATAGGTATTGTTTTACATATAATCTTACACTATAGTATTATGTAATCTGTGCCTTAACTATTGATTTACAATAAAAAAATAGCGATATTAAATATTTCTTTACATATAAAATTAATTAGTGCGTTTTGTTCAACGCCCCATTTGAAGTGCGATGGGAATAACAAGCACCACGAGATGTTCTTCAAGAAGTAACACTGAAAAAAGGATGACCACTTCCCATACAAGCGTTGACCTGTAAATAGCTTTAAAAAAAATGATGTATAATGATAATAAAGTTATATTTGAATAGTTGCTACATACAACCATAGACCACTAGATTTATTGAATTTTAATTTGTTAATCAGAAAAATATGTTAATGGTCAAATCAATATGTTCTATTTTATATGAATTGTAATTATTGACAATCTTTAGTATTATTTTTGTCTATTTCTGTATTGCCGATTTTTATTTTAGTTAGCAACTAGCGACCCGCCCTCGCTTCGCTTCCTTCCTTTTTTGCCAATTTCGACCTTCCAACAACTCCCAAAAAGAAAAGAAATCCTTCCAGTCGTCGGTCGCTCTGTTTCCGTCCCGTTCGAGTCCCGTCATCATCGGTGTGAGAAACGCGCTGATGGTTGAAATTAACTCTGTGGTGATCGATTACCTAGCGATTGGTCTGCTGGAATGCACCCTGAATCACGTGGCGTGACACTACCATCAAATTTATTCCTTTAATTATTTTTAAAAGTAATTAACTTTAACAATATTTGAAATTCAGTCTTAAGTTACTTACATACCTAATTATGCAAAATAAAAAATATTTTTTGCCTGTTTTGGAAGGCAAATATTATAAGCTAGTAAAAAAAATCAGTAGGTATATTATTTCGATTTTAATAGTTTATGGTATGGGATGTTACGGGTTCAAAATTAAACGTTGAATAAAAACACCTAATTATACTTAAGTAGAGTAGGTACTTAGGTGGTTACATAGGTACGAGTATATACGTTGTTTTAGCTAACAGTTCTAAAACTAATAACTGTGTAGGTACTTCGATTTATCTATCCCTGTGTAACTCTGAAAATTGGTTTAATTAATTTTAATTAATTTAGTTACGTTTCAACAACTACGACTACAAGTAAATGTTTCTCAAACTGTTGATATCGCCCCGCCCCCTTTCTTTCTTGAGGTGCTTTTTTTTCATTATCATAAAATTCTGCTCTCCCAAAATGTGTAGGTAAATACCTACCTACCTATAAATAAAAAAAAACGTAAACTTCTTCGTGTTTAATATGAATTTAAGCTTGATGGTACCATTTCCTGAGTTCCGTTTTGCCTTTTATGGAACCCCATAATGAATTTTGTTATTTTTTTAAGTATATATTTTTTTATAAGTTTGAAGTCTATAATGTCTGTCTATGTCTGTCTACTTATACGTATAATCGTAGTGCCTAAACGGATCAAACGATTTCAATGCGGTTTTTTTAATTGAAAGGTAAATTAATCGTGATGGTTCTTAGCCACGTTTGATGGAAATTCATCCAGCCATTTATGGAAATGGTCAACTGCCTTCCGAAACGGTAAAAGATACAGAGGTGGTGCTATCTATTTATTTTATTTATCGGTTTAATTTATGGCTTACCTAACTTTTATTTGCTAATGGTGCATGCAGGTTGGAATCCTATTGAGTTTTTTACTGATTTCTATAAATACAAGTACTATTACCTCTAGTACCTACCTATGTTTCGTTAGTAGGTACCTACCTAGGTACATAAGGTACCTACCTATTATGAAAGTTTTGCGTATCTGGCGAATATGTTATGTTTTTATTAATATTCAAATATTTGAATATAAAATGTTATTAGAAATAAAACACTTTTTACGGATTACAGCGCGTATATTGGTTAATCCAGATGTTATTTTAGAATTATTTAGTTTTGATTTGATTTTGAAACTAAATAATTCTAAAATAACATCTGAATTAACCAATATACGTGCTGTAATCCGTAAAAAGTGTTTTATTTCTAATGAACTCTATGCGCGGAAGCCTTAGAAGTGTATATAAAATGTTACGTTTTTTTCATATACCTATACATATAATACCTATATGAAAATTGATCGGAAGTCGCGTGTAATTTTTTTAAGTGTAAGTATCACAAATGCGAAGTTTGTCGCCCGTAGCAAAAATGAAATTTACGCGAAAAGATTTCAGGGTAAAGATTGTAAGGTAAGCCAGACTTTGATTTGAATGTCTTTAAACTTGCAATTATTGAGTATTATAGAGGATACCTTGAGCCTACTTAGGTTAACTTTAAACAGGGCGAAGAACTTCTTCTACCTGCAATATTATTTTTTTTTAAATTTTAAATAAATGTATAACAAAACAAGGTTAAAAAGCAGAGTTGATAGATAGACCTTCATATTGTTACAATAGTATGCGTAGATAATAAGGCCACTCCATCCATACATAGAATGTCATGTAATTTAGTTCGTATACAATACAACCACCTGTCTAGGTATATTATACGTCTCTATGTATGTGCCTACCATACCATACCATGTTATTTGGTAGGAACGGTGCCACTGATCAAGCAACTATAGGTACTTACTAAGTAATACAGACAGCATGACAAGTTTTTTGTAAATAGTCAGTTGCTTTTTTATTAAAGTTACAATAAGCATCTCTAAAGTAAAATATAGAAATTAAAATAATTAGCTACTCGAGATGAGATGACTGGTAGGTATGATGTTCGTGATACCTAGCTATGTATGATCGCGCAAAACTCCTAGCTCCGTCTGAAGTCTAAACACGAGGTGATCCATAATTTCTCGCAAAGTAAATAATGGAAAATTCACTCTACGCATGCGCGAAGTCTTCAGAGCGAGCTAGAAGTATGGCCAGAGTTTATAGAATGGTGCCTAAGCTTTAAATAATTTCGTGGTTGCTAGACCAAATTCAGGATGCACGGCTGCATCATTAGTTCCATGCCATGTCCATGAGCATGCTGCGGTGTTGGTCTAGAACTCTAGAGGAAGGGCGCGCGGGCGCAGGGTCAGCGGCCGCGCGCGGTCGGCGCGGGCGCGCGGAATTCGAGCTATGCGTATGAAATGAAAGTGGCCGCATCGTGAAAGCGCGCGCATCCACTACAGTCTTCTAAATTTTTCAAAAATCAAAACAACTCACCATAAATAGACAAATCCAATGCAACAATATACAATGACACTAAACTCCTAGATAAACCGCATCCATTGGCACTTCACTACACTACAATAGCGCGAACTCTTTAAAAGTACGGTGACTCCCGATACGCACTGAGCTTGTGAGCGCGCTAGAACGACTGAGTGGAGTGAGGTGAGGTGAGGCGAGGCGAACGCCGTGCGCGTGGGTCGGCAAAGGCACGCGCGGGGCGCGCCGCGGCTTCGCCCTGGTGGAATGCGGCAAGATAGTGGCGTGCGGGTAGCGGCCGAGGTTTGCTGCAGGCACGCGGCTAGAGCCTCCTTGTGGGCACGCAACTCCGTGGCGGCGGCGGAGCGGGTGCGGCGTCGTCGCGGCCACGGAATGTGCGCGGTCCACTTCTGCCCATTAAAATAAATACAATTTCCAAATGCTCTGAGGCCACGGAGGGGCCCCAATGACCCGATCTATTTGATACCTCGTTATCTTTCTGAATGCTGCTTTATTTAACACAAAATTGAATTTACTTTAATCAGTGAGATTAGCTGTATGTATGTTGTTTTGTTGTAAACATGTTTCTTCTTATTATAATAATAAAACTTACCTACCTACTGATGTCTGGAATTTCAGTGCTAATACAAATTATTTAGAACTGATATTTTGTGTAAATATTTTAAGTCTGTTTACTAGGTGCCTGCCTTAGAATAATAACACCTAGAAGCCGTGTCATCGTAGGCAAAGTGAGGCAACTAATACCAAGCCAGAATGGCTTAGTTTTCAAATTTATATCCTTCATACGTTAACTAATCGTAACTGAAACCCATTAATATAGTAACTAGTCTTATAAATGTGGGAAAATTGAAACGGTTTTGTACTTAATCGGTATGATTAGGTACCTAGTAATGTAGAATAACAATCTGAAAACGGCGCCATTTTGGCTGTTTTAGTTGCCTCACTTTTGACAGTGCGCTTTGTACAGAACTATCGTTCTAGGTGTTATTGTTCTAAGGTGCCTGCCTACCTACTAAATGTCCGGAAAAAGCCATCAAATTATTTTTGTTATTGAAACCCTACCATAGGCAGTTTAAAATAAAACCGGTCAAGAGCGAGTCGGACTCGCGCACCGAGGGTTCCGTACAACCGTAAATATATTTGGATATGTTACTTTAGTACAGTCTTTAAAAAAGTAGGATAAACGGCAGACAGTTGGAAGGGCGAACAGGCGGACAGTTAATTTACAAATCTTAACCACAGCTGCTTATGGTGACTGAAAAACGTTTCAGCCACTCCACATTGCAAACTGTTTATATTACTAAGTAGGAACTTATTCTTCGTTTATTCGTACGGCAAATAGTAGGTAATTATTTTAGAACCAGCCACCAATTTATTATTGTAGTGTTAGGTTGCGCCATCTCTTGACCGATAGTGGAACTATATTTTTCCTTAGGTTAGCATGCTTAGGACAGCGCCATCTGTTGACTGGTAGTAAAACTAAAAAAAATTTGATTGTTTTTTGAATTTCTTAAAAAGTGTGTTATATTGAGACATCGTTTTATTTTTCCTGTAATCTTTACATAAACTACTATCACATAGAATTATTTCAGATTTTTCTCTCTGCAAACTTCGGAGATAAGGGGGGGGGAACGGTATTTTTTTTTACAATTTTCACCATAAGTCGAAAACTATGCCCTAGTTGCCCCACTTCAAATTTTTAAGACCCCTTTTCAGTCCCTGTTGTAAAAAAGATATTTATTTTTTTATTTATTTCTTATTCGCGAAATAGTTGGACAAATGTCATCTTAAACTATTCCAAATTTCAAGTTGATACCATTAGTAGTTCTCGAGATATCCAGCTGTGACAGACAGACAGACAGACTGAGTCACACCATAAGGGTTCCTTTTTTACCATTTTGGTACGGAACCCTAAAAATGGTTATGGTTCTGCTTAGTTCATATATCGTAACATAGTATACCTAACTGTCCAGCAAAAGAATAAAGGAAGGTTTCTGGTAGGTAGGTACAAGTTATATCCCCGTCAATTGGTAATGCGCTCGAACCTTGTCACATTAACATCCACGTTGACGTGATCCGCAACTAAAAATGTCATGAAACAAGAAAATTCTAATAGGTATGTAATATATTAATTATTGAATTATTATTTTCAGTAAGATAGAGTCTAGGTAGGTATATAAATTTTTTTACAATTGTTTTTCATTTTTGAGGTTAAAATCATGGCTGCCAGGTGTATTACCACTTGACGGGGGTAGTGGGTAGGTACATAAAATACGTGTAAGGGTACATACTTCATTTTGGGGTGTGATTTGAGGGTTTTAGTTTATACTTTACTTTGAACGATTGTAGTTACCTATTTAAGTTTAACTTATTGCTGTTTAACATCCACTAAGTATACAAAAAAAAAACCTACACACAGTTAAATATTTTTAAAAACTTTAATTAAGCTAAAGGGCATTACTTCGTAATACTACGTTATAGCGTGAGTTTTGTTTCTGGCGCAAAAAATAAGGAATCTAAATATTATTTATTTATATTATACATCAGTAAAAATCTCTATCAATTAAACTGTCGAAGAAATCAAATACCAACATTTTGGCGACTAAATTGAGAGCAATGTGACGTTTGAAACTGCGTCGGCCACGGACAGTTTGTGCGGCGTGTATTCTTTGTCACCACCGGCACCGGCCCGTAAGGTTAGTGCTCGTACTTCTTAAGCTCACAGAAGGGCAAAGGTAAGTCCATTTGAAAAAAACTTTTGATAGTGCTTTTTTGCGTTTCTTAACAATTGATTTGACTAAGGAAAAAGTTATATGCAAGCATAATAATTCCTTTAAAATTGCAATAAATCGACTCACGAAATACCGGTCATGTTATTTTTCGTGTGTCCCCTAAGTCGTGTCACTACCGATTACCGAATCAGCCCCCCTACTCAAATGGTCACTTTTCTATTCGTTCGCTAACTTAAAAATAAGTCATAAACTCTAAAAATACGTGTCGTAGGCTTGTCAATTCCATACAATAAAACAATGTCTGTGATTTACCTAAACTTGCGTTGTATTTATGCTTAAAACTGCGTAGCAGCGAGTACCTACCTCTTTCCCTATTTATGATAAAAAAGTAAATAGAACATTAGATTTTTTTAACCAATTAGTGAGTAAGTGCGTGCGTCACAATCACAACACAATTTTCACTTTATACCTGTAGGGTAGGGGTCGCAACATTAAAAGTTTGAGAACCTATGTTATATTTTAAAACTATTTTGAAAAAGGAAATCTCAGAAATATACGTAGAAAAGTTTTCATGACAACTTTTTACTCGGTATAGTGCGAATCACGAAAGATGACCACAAATGGCGCTCATCTTCGCATCGATCATAACTCATGAAGGAAAGACTTAAGACAAAATATTATTTCATATACTAATAGATATATATCCTATATAATATAATATGTAATAATATTTTGTCTAAAGTCTGTTCTTCATGAGTTATAATGCGAAGATGGGCGCCATTTGTGATCGTCTTTCGTGATACGAACTATACCTAGTTGGTACCTAGCCTACTTATACAAAGGGTTTTCCAATACCTACGAGCAGATGTGTGTGAGCCATTAATCTTTTTTATTTATTTGAAAGTATATTTGTAATTATAAAATTAAACCTATTTTTTATTCAACGGTAAACAATCATAACTATCTATATTCTTTATTTTGAGCCGATAAAAATATATGTTGTAGTTTAATATCTACTGAATGTTACAAAAATTCAATGACTTACAGCGATTGATCATTGGAGTAGGAAGGTCCGTGCCCACCCCACGACAAAAAGTTTGATAAATTTTTTAAAGCAAGACTCCAACGCGGCTCTAGCACCTCCCCCCACCGCTAGCTTTGCCCCGGAAGTGCGGGCTAGGCTAAGCTATTTTTCTCTTTGGGCTAAGCCCCCCTAGATCAGCGGTTCCCGAATGGGGTTCCGTGAGAGGCTCGCAGGGGTTCCGCGAAAATTCAAGAGTTTAGGTATAAAGACAGTCTGAATTTCGCTGATGATATTGTCCCGCGTCCCGACGATCCATTAGTTTTGTCGAGATTTTTGATGATAACACGCGATCACAATCAAAGTATTAATAAAAATGAGTCCAAATGTTTAAAAGCATAAAGCACAACATCTTTAATGCCTTATTTTGCGTTGTATCTCGCACTGCTTTCAAATGCTTATGTTGAGCGAGGTTTTCCTATATGACGCTTAAATGTTCTAATGTCAGAAATCGTTGCTCTGTAGATTTAATGAAAGCAGAATTGCAAAAGACGTCTTGTTCGGAATTCGTAAGTAAATATAAAAATTAGGCGCAATTAATGAGAGAGGCCCGTAGTAATAGAAAATAAGCATGGAAACAGAGTCAAAATAAAAATACCTAATACATTAAATCAAAAGTCTTTTTTTTCCTTCAGTTAAGTGGTTCTCCTTTTTTTATTTTACTCTTACTTTGCTGACCCGCCCGTTTGTTTCCATTGATTTTGAGTATTTTAATTACAAACATTTACATACATTCAATTAGTCCTTCATTTACCAGTTACCAGACTCTATCACAGAATAACTAATAGTACAAGTACTCTACAGTGGTTTTACTGCGTTTTAATGATTTCAACGTACATTTAGGTAGTTAAAAGAAAATAGACCCAGAAATTTTTTGCGGCTCGCGCTTCGCGCTCGCCGCGCAGCCTTGTCCTAGGTTTTCTTTACCTGAATGTAACTATTCTGGTTATTTTACTTCTTACTTGAGCTAGGGTTCCGCCCAAAAGCGATGAACCAAAAAGGGTTCCGTAGCAAAAAGAATTCGGGAACCGCTGCCCTAGATAATATTTTTGATTTTTTACAGTCATCTGTGAGGTTTATTCGCAATTTAATATTTGTAGCAACTAGAGAATCTATGCTTTAAAGACGTTTTGCAAGTTAGGCTGTCTGCATTTTAGTCAACGCATTGTAGACGTGTTGCCACACCCCGGACACTCCATACAACCACGCCAATCGCCATTATAAACAGATGACGTCAGATAAGGTTTTTGTACACGCGCAACTGTGTGTCAGTTGTGTCTAGGGCTACCGTCACAGAATAACTAATAGTCACTGACATGATTTTTTTTTTTATATAACTGGACTGGCTGTCTGTATGATTTGACAGCTAAGTTTTTGTGCCTATTTGAAACGCCACTAGCGTGCGTCTAAAGAACTAATTTTGACGTACAATATGAAAATAGTTGCCGTGATGGTCTCTCCAGACTTCAAACTTTAGAAGGCACCTGACCCTAACTTGACTACCTATATTGACCAAAATCTCAAAACCTATAAGGTCTAGGAAACTGATTTTTTTACACAAGTAACTTCAGTTCATGAAGATTTAATGCTCAAGACGAAAATACGATTACTAAAAAAATGCTCGATAGTTTTTTTTTTACAAAAAACCTTGTTTTAATCACATTTTATCCTGGATCTTTTAAGTTTGCTGTATTTTCTTTAATATTTTTTAATATTTAAAAAGGCATTGATAAAACCCACATTTGCTCAACATACTTTTTTCATAATCATTATAGTTCGTCTTTTATTCATAATTTTTTATTTTGTCGCTTACGTTAAATTTTTTAAAACGCGCACAACACTCGCGATCTCTGTCTGTCCCTTGGAAAGTGAATATCGCTATCCTTCACGCGAGCCCTTTTAGTCCGGCTGAGCGCCTCTTAGGAAGCGGACCTACGTTCGATCGCGCTCCGTGAACGCTCAGAAAGATCGATCGACATTTTGTATTGCGAATATTTTATTTGGGTAAATATTTGTATATTATATATAGGAAATTATATTTTTGTTTGTATAATACTGTAAATAGTAGGTAGTATAAGATTAAGAACTAAATAAGTGTAAATATGAAGCCCAAAAAAATGACTAAGAAAGAACATAAAAAATATTTACAAGAAGTCGCCCTTAAAATGAGAAAAAAAACAAGGTTAGTACCTTTATGTAATTCTTTAAATGATATTAGTAAGTAAGGATTATAAGTAAGTACATAAATCTTGCATAGGTATTGTATTTTTTATATAAATGTAAAATCCATTTTTTGGGCTAATAATTTAACGTTACGACAAATTGTAATATCTATCTTTAGTTAGTCCAATAGACTTTCACAAATATTCAATAATTAAAATAAATACTTTACAGCAACAAGAGAAATACAATAGATAATGCCGCCGTCGCCAGTACTTGCACTGAGTCTGTGCGAGAACAAAGTACAACGGAGTCGTCTTGTTCGTTTATAAATTTGGACACGGTGTAAGTTTGAAAATATTTTTTTAACTTTAAACTATACCTATGAATTTAAATGTGAAAAGACATAATAATTTGTAACTAGCTTTTGCCCGTAACTTCATTCGCGTGGACAATGCTATAGAAGGCGTTCCCGTCCCCGTCCCCGTTCAGAATTGGGTTCAGATCAGAGATATTTGTATCAAATTCCCCTTCACGTTCTTGTTTCCGGTTCCGTTTCCTGTTTCCGGTTCCGTTTCCTGTTTCCGGTTCCGTTTCCTGTTCCCGATCCCATTCCCGTTTCCCGTTCCCATTCTTACTGTTCACTTTTCACGTTACCTTGTTTGCATATCACGTTTCACGCTTTACTTTTAACTTTTTCATTCACTATTTCACTATTGCCACTTTTTAAATTTTTCACTTTTTCACATTTGAATATTTTTTACTTTCCACTTTAAAATTTTTTCACTTTTTCATTTTTCACTTCAAAAGACACTATTAAGTATATGTAATTTGTCACTTTTCACGTTTTCACTTTTTTCACTTATTCATTTTTTCACTTTTCTCTTTTTCACTTTTCACTTCTCGCTTCAAAAGAGACATAATTATATATAAAACTAATTATTCCCGCGACTTCAATCGCGTGTTCAGAATTGAGTTCAGAGATATTTTTATCCCTTTCCCCTTCACGTTTCCGTTTCCGTTCCCGGTTCCCCCCTCCCCTTCGCCTTGCCCTTCCTCTTCCCCCTTATGATTTTTAATCGTCATCGTCAGCCTAAACAAAATTTGAACAGCATAGCTTTGAACCTAAGAGAATTTTCCAAAATCCTTTCTTAGTGCTCAGTTACTCACCTATACCATAAAAGGTATCCATATCCACTCTCCTAAAATGGTGTCTCTTCTTTCAGCCGTTAGGGCTCTAGGCGTATCCCAACAGTCAATCACCAATCAATCAATCAATCGATTTAGAGTTTTACATGTATAGATTACTTGCAACAAAAAGCGAGTACAACGAAACAAAGTTATCTTATAAACAATGTTTAATAAATTTACAGGAATCCAACACAATTTATCTTAAAAATTAACACAGATAACAGTGAGAATCATACCGGGGAACAAGAAAAAATCAGCCAACAAAGTGAATCGTCACAATTGATTAAAAATTTAGAAAACGAGTAAGTATAAACAATGTCGTACTTTTCTATGGAACAGCTAATTTTTTTTGCAATTTCGTGGTTGGCCCCATGGTAAAAGTTGTTTATTTACGTGGTCTGAAATCCCCATTTCATTTTTAGATATACTTTACAATTAACCGTGTATATACAATTTTTATAAATTAGAAATTTATTATTTTTATTTCTTTCAGATTTATAGAACAAGAGCATAATTTTAATGAAAGTGCAAATGAAAGGAGAATCGTAGATTTACAAAATTTCTTAGCACAGCTAAAAAAAAATTAGCTGTCACTCAAAAGCATTTGGATGTACTTTTAAGAATTTAGAATTAATAGGAGAAAAAAGACAGGGTCTCATTTCAAAACTAACATTTAAGTGCAGTATGTGTAATAAGCAATTAAACATTAATACATCTGAACCCAATCCTAAAGAAAATTTAAATTTAAATACTGCAATAGTAACAAGTGCTGCCACTACTGGAGTGGGGTTCACACAACTACAAGAAATATTTGCATCAATAAATGTTCCGTTTTTATCAGAGCGTTTATATAAAAAAACAGATAACCAAGTCAGTGACGAGTGGGAAAAAGTAGCCGCATTAAAAATGGAAGCAGCTGCTGCCCGTGAAAAACAGTGTGCTTTAGATGAAGGTAGAGTAAATGCCGAAGGGATCCCTATCATAGATGTGGTCATAGACGGTTGCTGGGCAAAGAGGTCTTACAAGAAAAACTATTCATCTCTCTCAGGCGCTGCTGCCATTATTGGTAAGAAATTCGGTGAAGTATTGTATCTTGGTGTAAAAAACAAATACTGTTTTGTATGTGCACGTGCTGAAAATAGAAAAACATCACCAAACGAACATCAATGCTTTAAAAATTATTCTGGATCATCAACCAATATGGAATCTGAAATTTTAGTGGAAGGGTTTAGACAGTCTATAAATATGTATGGGATAATTTACGGCAAAATGATTGCAGATGGTGACGCATCGACATATAAAAAAATTTTAGAAGCCCGACCTTATGCAAATTACACAGTTGAAAAGATAGAGTGTAGGAATCACCTACTTCGAAACTTATGTAACAAATTACAGGCACTCATTAAAGATACGAAATACAAACTACAACACCGAAAATATTTGAGCACACAAAGGATTTTGGCTATTAGAAAAGTTATTTGCTTATCCATAAAACACATAAAAGAAACTAATGTTCACCGATCACAACAAATTAATGATTTATATAATGCTATAACTAATTCATATAATCATGCCTTTGGCTGTCATACAGACTGCCAAGATTTTTATTGTCAAAGTGAAAAAAAAAGTGAAGACGTTACAGCACTCCTTAAAGATACGGCACTAGAAAATCAAATGAAATTAATTATAGGATACACTGCGGCGAACTCACGTAGTCTTATTGAAGACGTAGATAGCAATCGCTGTGAACAGTTTAACTCAATAATAGCTAAAAGTGTCGGTGGTAAACGCATAAATTTTTGTCTTCGCCGATCATATCAGACCAGGTGTTCTGCTGCAGTTATATCTTTTAATTCTAAAAGGCCTTTGTACAACTTACAAAAATCTATGTTGGGTAAGAGCCCAAGGTCAAAATCAAAACTCCTGGAGTTGCAAAAAATAAAGAAAAGATGTATAAATTCAAACGTTCGACGTAAAAGATTATTTTTTAAGCAGGTTGGGAAACGAACAGAAGACGAAAATTATGGTGAGAATTGTCAGAAACCTGATTTGCCTAGTGATGATTTAGAAAGATTAAAACAAACGTTTTTGAAAAATCTGGAGAAGAGCGATGAAGAACTAGTAAATATAGAAAGAGAGACGATTCTTCAAAGCGACAGTAGCAAGTGGTTGGAAATGCGAAGAAATTTAATCACAGCATCCAATTTTGGTAAAATTTTGAATAAAAAGACTTCAACTTCAGGAAGCATAGTAAAAGCTTTATTATATAAAAAAGATTTGTCGGATGTTGCTTCAATCAAACATGGTAAAATGAATGAAAATACTGCTCTCAGGCAATTAGAGGAGCAAGAAAAGATAAAAATAATGCCGTGTGGCTTATTTATTGATAAGTATCACCCATTTTTAGGTGCATCTCCTGATGGTGTAATCGACGACGATCACATAGTTGAAATAAAGTGTCCAATATCCGCATATAAAACAACGTTGGAAGATGCCGTGATGAAAAAGAAAATACCTTTCTGGAAAGTTATTAATGATGAATTTATCATTAATAAAAAGCACCCGTGGTTCTGGCAAGTTCAGGGGCAATTAAATATAACCAATAGAAAAGAGTGCATATTTGCTGTATGGTCAGGTCAAAGCCGCCCTATCAAAATAGAAAAAATTAAACGGGATCAGGAATTATGGGATGAATTTATGGTTCCCAAACTGAAAATGTTTTATCTCGAGTCATTATTGCCCGAATTGTTAGATTCCAGATTTTCACGAAACATGCCCCTGAGAGTAATTGACTCTGTTTCAAAAAATAAGGGAAATGATAAGAAAAGAAAGCAAGATGCAATAAAATCTAATAAGAATAATTCCACCAAAATTAAAAAGACTGAAGAAATGAATGATGTCACGCAGTGTTATCACCTTTGAAAATATGTAACACTGACAACCTGTTCAAATAACAAAAAAACGACTTTAATGAAATCTTCGCTTTTGTAAGTTGACCGACTTCAATGAAGTCGCTTTTTTTGTTATTTGAACAGATTTTGTTTCAACTTTTTTAATTTTTTATTACTTATAACTTTTAAATTCAATAATTTAAAAGTTATAAGTATGGCTCAATAGCCAATTCTAATAAAACGAGAGTAAGTAAACCCTTTCAAACAAAGTTATTTAGTTTTATGTGAAGTTTCACCTCCTTAAATATAGTTCCAACTTTTTGTTACACTCTGTTTGAAATAAACATAAGGAGTTAAGTAGCTGTTAATGTTTATGTTATGTTATGGTCCGTGTGAACTAATATTTTGTTTTCTTTTTAAATAAATAAAAACTGTTAACTGTGTTACTTTTCATCCAAATCTGTTACTTTTTTTTGCCTACTAAAAATCTATCCACTTATCTAATGGTATGATTTTATCAATCCTTACTAATATTATAAATGCTAAAGTCCGTTTGTTTGTTTATTTGTTTGTTTGTTTGTTTGTTACGCCTTCACGTCTTAACTACTGAACCGATCATCATGAAATTTTGCATACACGTTGTCAAGGGTACAAAGAAGGACATAGGCTACCTTTCATCCCGAAAAAAATTATTGTTCCCGAGGGATAGCAAAAAAACTTTCCACGCAGACGAAGTCGCGGGCGGCCGCTAGTTACCTAATAAATGCATTTTCAGATACCTAATAAATATATTTTTCTGTCACCTAAATTGAATCACCAAATAATATTAAACGTTTACCTAAATATTAATTAAGAGTTACTTTTTAAATGTAACGTTATTTCTGATTTTATTAATCATTTCAAAAAATTACATTACAAATAAAATATTTCAACTAAATCGCCTGTTTGAGGCAAATACCCAAAAAAATAACTTTGCATTACTTTAGAATTACTTGGAAATAATATCACTCATCAAATAATTATATTGTTTCAAAATAACAAAAGTGTCACTAAAACTGAATCACCAAACAATATAAAATGTTAAACTTAAAATTTGTTTTTAATCACTGGAGAATTTGACGATACACAATTAATTAAATAAAACTAACTACCAAAGGTTTTATAATTAAAACCTTTGGTAGTTAGTTTTATTTAATTAGTTGTGTTAGTACATATTAATGTACTTTATTAATCAAACATTGCACTGTAAAGATCTTTAACATAAGTGAAAAAAAAAGAAAAAAAGAAATTTTATGATGTGCTGGTTTTGGAAGGATGCCTTCTTTTTCGTTTTTGACCTATGGGTACATTTTTCGTCTTGCCGGTGGGTTTACAATTTTTAAACGGATTTGTTACCCTATTTGTGATTGCATATGTACTTTTTATAAAAAAATTAATTAAGGAAATGATCTATTAGTTAGGTGACAGATCAATAATTTTGATAATTGAACAAATTAAATGTTGATCAGATTTCTTGGGGATATATATTATTATTAGGGTATTGCAGATTAGTGACACATCTAAACTTAGGTGTCAGAAAATATTGTTCCCCTTATCTAACCATTCACACCTTAGATCCATCCTCACAAATATTCATTTAAATGTCAAATGAAAAAAATATTATTAATAAAAACGTTTTTGTTTCTCATAATCTTTATAGTAAAAAAATTTAATTATGTAAAATACAAAATATAATGTCGACTTCTATAATTTAAATTATATCAAAAATCTGAAAGTAAAACGACTACTCCATTCATTTTGTTGTTCTCTGTGCGGGAGCGACGACGGCAAGTTTACGCGTGTTGCCGCCGCACGCTTACCGAACCCATCTTGCGCGCGTAATGCAGGAAAGGGGAGCGGGGTTAGCGGTATCGAATCAGGCGAATTAATTTGGGTCAGGTGCCTTCTTTAGTACCATGTCCCGCACGCTATGCTCACGCTACGTCCTACAGCGCCAAAATGGCGGAAATCAAATAGGCACAAAAACAGTTTGACATAAGCCTGTCCAGTGTAAATATATGCAGGTCAGTGCTAATAGTGCTACCGTGCAGTTTGTACTGTATGAGTATGAGTGGCGTTCAATTCATAACTTAAAGCTACGCCGGCTTCCTACGGAACGGGATGGGACGAAGCCGGCAATGCTCTAAGGTTCATAATTTGAACTTTTTGGTAAATAAAGTAACGTAGTGATTATTTCCTCTGTGAATAAAGTTACGACGCATTGCTTTGAATATCAAAATAAGTTGACGTTGACAAACACAACTAACGCCGTTAGTACACCGACGCATTCGCATGCGGCAACGAATCTCTGCGAAACCAATGCGGTAGCGAAACCTTTGCGAAACGCTAGTACACTGCAGTTTTTTCGCAAAGAGGTGTCATTGTAGATTTCATCCATCCGAATAGACATAGGGCAGACATAGCGGCGTTTAATGTTAGAACACAAATTGTAAACTATTTTATGGAAAATTCAAACAAAAATAAGTAATAATCAGTAAGCAATAAAATCTACCCCCTGTTTTCTTGAATTTTTTTCCATGCCACTTCTTTTTTGAAGACATTTTTGTAATCCTGATGTTCAACTGCATATATTTCGGGATAATTTCGAATAAAATTTAACATTAAATCTATATTTTCGGCATCCATGGTGCGAAAATCTGTCTTCCCGGACAGAATGCTTGCATTCGCATTGCAAAACGAAACACCACTTGCGAAAGGTCTGCGTCTGTGTAACGAGCATTTCGCAGTTATCTGTGGAACAGGAACGACAAGGACGCGACTATCTCATATCGCTAATAGTAGAGTGAGACATAAGCATATGCGAAACGCTGCCTACAACTTACAATTTTGTCGTTATTTCGTCGCCGCATGCGAATGCGTCGGTGTACTAACCGCGTAAATGAGCACACGATTCGGCACACGAACTCGCGGGGTGGGGTGAGGTAATTGATTCTGGGGTGGGGCGGAGAGTGTCTTTCCTGTACGGTAGTACTAATATCTATTCTGGGGTGTTGCTTTAAAGACGTTTTGCAAGATAGGCTTTCTGATCAGAAAGGAATAAAAACGTAAAGGTAACCAATTTTTTTTTAAATGGACAAATTTAAAAACATTTTGAAAAACGAAATATTATGTAGCTTACTTCCGCAAACAATATATGCAAGATGCACCGCCCGCCCGCCCGCAAAAATATGCACATGCACACCACAAAATATCAGTGCACGCACAAACCTGCATTTAGCAAGACAGCAACACACCTTGCACCTTCACCAATAGGTAGCCTAATTGGTGAAGGTGCAAGGTGTGTTGCTGTCTTGCTAAATGCAGGTTTGTGCACTGATATTTTGTGGTGTGCATGTGCATATTTTTGCGGGCGGGCGGGCGGTGCATCTTGCATAGGTATATTGTTTGCGGAAGTAAGCTACATATATTTCGTTTTTCAAAATGGTTTGGGACTTCCGCCAAGTGACGCCTGATTCAATCAAATAAATTTAAAAACATTTTTATCACTTTTTAAATTAAGTTGATAATTATATCTGAAAATAAATGTGATTGAACCATAAAAGCAAGTAGGTATTTACGAGTTTTAAATTTTGACCATATTCAAAACTTAACTTTTAATGCTTGTAAAGGGTCATATTCAAACAACAATAACTCTCGAAATATGAAACTCAGAGCAATGATTTTGATGTCGTTTTGTAGATAATGTTTCTGTGTATTACAAAAATGCAACAAAATTTGCACATTGAAGTCCTAGTTTTTGAGATCTGTAAGAAAAACTAAAAAAAAGCACACTAATTTCGGATTAAAATTTACTTTAGTATTTAAGTACTTTAGTATGACGTATTTAAGTTAAAAGTTTACATAATTAATTTTTTTTACTTGATGGGTGATATTATTTCGAGAAGTATCTGTAGGACTTTTAAATCCGGAGAAATTAATATTTTTCGGCAGGGCCATCTAAAATGCCGGTCTTTCTAACAGGGGAGGGGATAGACCCCTACATGTGGGGGTTTTGTCGAGAAGTATTTTCGAGAAGTATCTGTAGGACTTTTAAATCCGGAGAAATTAATATTTTTCGGCAGGGCCATCTAAAATAAAAAGTTAAAAATGCCGATCTTTCTAACAGGGGAGGGGATAGACCCCTACATGTGGAGGTTTGTCGATAAAATTGATCATATTATCTACCTTTAAAAGCTCCGACGTCGCTAACCAAACATTGTATATGTTACCGGCAATGTGTATAATCCGGCATTGTATACAATGCCTAGGCATTGTATATGTTACCGGCAATGTATGAAATGCAGGCATTGTATACAATGCCTAGGCATTGTATACAATGCCTGGCCCTTTTAGGCAATGTATGAAATATAATGAATATTGATATCTATTTCACACATTACCTAGGCAGTGTATACAATGACTAGGCATTGTATAGAATGCCTGCTGGTCCACCGGCAATGTGTATAATAAAAAGATTTTCGAGAATAGATTCGAGGGGGGATCGAGGGGGGCTTGGGGAAAGCTCGAGGGGGGGGGCTCGAGGGGGCTCGAGGGGGGCTCGAGGGGGCTCGAGGGGGCTCGAGGGGGGTTCGAGGGGGGCTCGAGGTGGGCTCGAGGGGGGCTCGAGGGGGGCTCGAGGGGGGTTCGAGGGGGGCTCGAGGGGGGCTCGAGGGGGCTCGAGGGGGGCTCGAGGGGGGCTCGAGGGGGGCTCGAGGGGGGCTCGAGGGGGGCTCGAGGGGGGCTCGAGGGGGGCTCGAGGGGGCTCTTTGGAATCGAACCTGTTTTACTCCTGTAGGTCCCGCGTATAGGTTAGAAATTTAAGGCGAGCGCGGAGCGCAGCGGAGCGTGAGCCTTAAATTTCGAGGTTATTTTTTTATAACAGACAACAGAAATTTGAGTTTGGAATCAAACCTGCTTCACTCCTGTAGGTCCCGCGTATAGGTTAGAAATTTAAGGCGAGCGCGAAGCGCAGCGGAGCGTGAGCCTTAAATTTCGAGGTTATTTTTTTATAACAGACAACAGAAATATACTTATTTTACACATTGCCGGTGGACCAGCAGGCATTGTATACAATGCCTAGGCAAAGTATAAAATGAATTATATTTCATACATTGCCTGATCGTTTTAGGCATTGTATACAATGCCTAGGCATTGTATACAATGCCGGATTATACACATTGCCGGTAACATATACACTGCCTAGGTAATGTGTGAAATAGATATCAATATTCATTATATTTCATACATTGCCTAAAAGGGCCAGGCATTGTATACAATGCCTAGGCATTACACAGCATATATTTTTTAGATTTTTCACTTCCTTATTTTAAAAGTTAAAGGGGGGGGGGGGGGGGGATTCTATGGAGAGGTGGGTCATTTTTTTCGATGTCGCTTCCAAAAAGCAGATTTATCATTCATCATTCAAATAAGCAAAAAAATATTCTACAGCTTTCATGGGCAGTTTCTGAGATATTTAGGATTAAAAAACATTTGAAGTTAATTTTTTATTGCAATGTCACTTCCAAAAACCACTTCATCTCAAAGATCTTATTCAAATTAGCAAAAAAAATTCTACAGCGTAAGTCTATCATGGGCAGTTTTTGAGATATTTAAGATTAAAAAATTATACGTAGGTAATTTTTTTTAGGCAATGTCGCTTCCAAAATCAGTTCTATCTCAAAGATGTTATCAAAAATAGCAAAAAAATATTCTACCGCGTAAGTCTATCATTCATGGGCGATTTTTGAGAAAATTCAGTTTAAAAAATAATATGTGGGTCATTTTTTACGGTTCCGTACCCAAAGGCTAAAAACGGGACCCTATTACTTAGACTTCGCTGTCCGTCTGTCTGTCTGTCACCAGGCTGTATCTCGTGAACCGTGATAGCTAGACAGCTGAAATTTTCACAGATGATGTTTTTTTGTTGCCGCTATAACAACAAATACTAAAAACAGAATAAAATTATTATTTAAAAGGGGCTCCCATACCACAAACGTAATTTTTTTGCCGTTTTTTGGTACGGAACCCTTCGTTCGTGCGCGAGTCCGACTCGCACTTGGCCGGTTTTTTTTGCCGATGTCGCTTTCTAAAACCAGTTTCAGCTCAAAGATCTTATCCAAATAAGCAAAAAAATACTCTACAGCTTAAATTTATCATGGGCAGTTTTTGAAATATTTAAGTTTAAAAAATTATATGTAGGTATTTTATTTTGGCAATGTCGCTTCCAAAAAACACTTCTATCTCAAAGATCTTATCCAAATAAGCAAAAAAATATTTTACAGCATAAGTCTATCATAGGCAGTTTTTGAGATGTTTAAGTTTAAAAAGTAATGTGGATCACTTTCTATATATTATTGTTTAATAATAATTGAACATCGTTATCTGTGCAAAGATACTAGATGTGTGCCAATATGTGTGACTAAATGCGTAAAGTAATAATATATTATAAGCAAAAACTCTGTTCTCGGCAAAGTCGCGAGGCGCTGCAGCATGCGGTGTGTTGCGGCATTCCACATGATGCCACGCCACGGCACGTCGCTGCATCACGTAACACGCATTGGTTACTTCATGTTGTTGATGGAATGTGAGTGCTAATTAATTAAAATAAGGTGAATCAGACCCGTCGGGTGGCAATCTCAGCGGCTAGCCCGAGCGCCCGGTGGCGACATTAGAAATGCCTGTGGGGTACAGACACTACCTGCTCTGTACCGCTCTGGGTTTTTCTGATTAAATAACTCGAAAAAGCCTTGTGTGTTTCAGAACATCGCTTGTTCTGTAGCGCGCGGGGTTTTCCGACTAAAAATTTAATAATATCACCCTAAAAAGCCTGTGGAACACAGACACCTTGCGCTGTGATTTCCTTAATAAAATTTGAAATGTTTTTTTTTATTTGCAACTAAACATAATATAAATACCCCGAGCGATACAGACACGTAAGGTACTAAGTATTGTGAAACTTGGGTATTTAAACTAAATTACTTATCAAAAACCTACCTCTAAAAAGCAAGAAATAATATTGGTAATAATAAAAACACGTCTATTGAAGTCGGGTGGCGCTGGAGTACAAATTCCTTTTTTTTATTCTAAAAGCCCATCTAAATAAAAAAAAAACAAAAAAAAAATTTTGTTTTTTTATACAATTTTTTATTTTTTCCTTTTGTATTAGGTAGTGTAGGTATATTATTTAGGTAGTAAAATCGGCTCAGCCAAACGTGAGTTAATCGCGGAGAAACATACATACATGCGGGTCAAACTACGAACCTCCTTTTTTAAGTCGGTTAAAGAACTACACTTAAGATATCCCTTTTCAAATAAAAAAAATAATTAACTTATTCAGTTCATAAACAAAGAAGTTATACGACTGATCATCGAGGTAGTTCACACAAAAATCATACTATTTTCGTGCTTTTTTCAAGATTACTTGAAAAGTACTGAACCGATTTCAAAATTTAAAAAAATGGGACCAACTTGGGAGTTTACCTAATCTAATAACGTTTGAATCATTTCAATCGGTTCAGCCGTCTTCGAGTAAGCGGTGTACATACAAAAAACAAAAAAAAAAACAAAAAAACGGGTCGAATTGAGTACCTCCCTCCTTTTGAAGTCGGTAAAAAAGAACCTTTAACTTATTAATAAAATATATAAGAAGAAATTTTATTTTTGGTAACCCCCTTTTAGAAATAAATCCCCAAAGGACAGCTGTTGATAACAACTGATGATGAATGAATGATAACATAATTTCTTGGATGAATTATGTAAAATTTCTCGGAAACAGCACAAGGTTTTTCATTAAGTTTTTAACTTTTTTTACTATTTGTGTTAAAGAAAGGACTTGAAAGTACTTATTAATAATTTTAATTGAGTTTTACAAATTTAGTTATTTTTCTAAAAAAAAGTAGTTTTTTTAGATTTTGCAATTTTCGAGCACAACGACTGATTGTAACAAACAGACGAACGTTATTTCGTTATATTTTTTTTGTAATAATTTTACATTCAGTTAATTAAAGGTAGGTTCGTCAGATTTAGACTATACTTGACCTTGTGACCGCTTTTATGCCATACGTAATAAAAACTGTTTTCGCAGTTCAAATGTTTAACTTGCTGTCTTATATACCTACATCAAAGAGTACTTTTGGAATATAAAAAATAAAGAATCTTGCTGGCTTTTTCTGTTAACAAGATACTAGGTCCATTTAACCAGAATTATAATCGCTAATAATGTGTTTTAATTTTTGTTTCTTAAATATACAGGGTTATTTGTAAAACACCAACAACCTTGCAGTAGTGGATTACTAACATCATAAACAACAACATTTGTTCTACAACTTTTTCGAAAACAGAAAAAAAATCCGACTTTCCATACAAATGTCCAAACAACTGATCGAGTTTTTGTATGAAAAGTCGATTGTTTTTTGTCTGTTTTTGGAAAATTCGTAGAACTAAATGTTGTTGTTCATGATGTTAGAAATCCACTCCTGCGAGGCCGTTAGTGTTTTACAAATAACCCTGTATATGTTTTGTCTTTTTTCGTAATATTTTTATTTATAACATAAAGAGTTGATGAAAAAAGAATAATTTGAAATTAATAAAACTCAAAAAACAAGTATTAAAATATTAGTACTTATCACATTTATATTATTATAATGTCAGATTAGTGATACAATAAAATATAAGTAGGTATTGTTTATCCATGAAAATTGAAAATGCGCTTTATCAATATTATTATTATAGCCACTAGCGTCCGCCCGCAACGATCTTAGGAAACAAAGTCTGCTATCTTATAGTCCAAGTTAAAAAAAAACCGGCCAAGTGCGAGTCGGACTTGCGCACGAAGGGTTCCGTACCAAAAAAAACGGCAAAAAAATTACGTTTGTTGTATGGGACCCCCCTTAAATATTAATTTTATTCTGTTTTTAATATTTGTTGTTATAGCGGCAACAAAAATACATCATCTGTGAAAATTTCAACTGTCTACCTGTTGTTGTTATTAATATCGAGCAAAAAACACCAAAAAAATCACGTTTGTTGTATGGGAGCCCCCCTTAAATATTAACATTATTCTGTTTTTAGTATTTGTTGTTATAGCGGCAACAGAAATACATCATCTGTGAAAATTTCAACTTTCTAGCTATCACGGTTCATGAGATACAGCCTGGTGACAGATAGACAGACAGACGGACAGCGGAGTCTTAGTAATAGGGTCCCGCTTTTACCCTTTGGGTACGGAACCCTAAAAACTATCTGTGTGCCAAATTTCATCCCAATATATTCCATTTTTATGGGATTGAGAGGAAAAAAGCTTTCCCATTTACAATAAATTAATATTAATAGTAGGATAAACTCAAAAATTTACACCACTTTAGTAAAAAAATATCACTAGTATAACTAGGTATAATCAATAATCTACGTAATTTATCGAAACTCAAAGAAGGAATACTTTAATCACTATGAACTGTAATTTTCTGGATTGTCTGTGCCCCACAGGCTTTTTAGGGTGATATTATTAAATTTTTAGTCGAAAAACCCCGCACGCTACAGAACAAGCGATGCTCTGAAACACACAGGCTTTTTCCAGTTATTTAATCAGAAAAACCCAGAGCGGTACAGAGCAGGTAGTGTCTGTACCCCACAGGCATTTCTAATATCGCCGCCCGGTGGACGAACGTGTCGTCTATGTCTCAAGATGCTTCAGGACAATTCGGTATGCTAAAGCGTGCCGAATTTCCATGCCATGCCGTCAATGGGCACAGGCCCTAAATATCTTGAATATTTCAAAAACTGCCCATGATAGACTTAAGCTGTAGAATATTTTTTTGCTTATTTAGATAAGTTCTTTGAGCTGAAACTGTTTTTAGAAAGCGACGACAGTGACAAAAACCGGACTAAATTATAACAAAAAAAAAATCGGACTAAAAACTTAAAACGGACTAGTAAAAACAGACTAAAAAGTAAAAAATAAATTCTTCTGTAAATATTTTATAACCCACAGACAGACCTACAGAAATACAGAAATTTTAAACCTAAAACGTGGGGCGCATTTTATAAAATTTATCATCCACTAGCTGATGCCCGCGACTTTGTACGCGTGGACTTTATGACTCCGGCGTGTTCATATAAATACGAACTAATGTAGTTACATAAGAAAATACTTGTAGCAGTGTATAATGTTAAAAGTTAATAAATTGTTTTTATTTTATTTAATATTGTAAACATGTAAACATAGTTTAAAAAAATCCTTATAAACTATGTTCGGAGTCTTTCCTTCGGGAGCCAATATGAAAAGACTTGAAGCGTTACTAACCCTGGAAAAAGCCACATAAAGTTGGCCATGCGAACAGCAACCAGTCCTTAGATCGACACCAGCGTTTTAAGCGTTTGAGCCGTATTTAGAAAAGTCGATATAAAAAATTGGGCCCAAACTGTTACCGCCTTCACCACGTGGAGGTACTCCTAGCTCATGTTATTATATTATGCTAAACAACTTCAACTTGATCTCTTAGATTTCTACATCAGATGATCTTCGATTTTTTGTAAACACATGTTTATACAAATAAATTAAACTTGGTTCTGCATCAGGTATTCCAGATCTTCGATTTTTATATCTCAACAAAAAATGCTCATCAGGCTGAACAACTTTTGCTAAGGTGTCATTTTTATATTTCTTATAGTTTAGTTGGACCATTATGGTTCTGCATCAGGTGTTCCAGATCTTCGATTTTTATACCTCAACAAAAAATGCTCATCAGGCTGAACAGCTTTTGTTAAAGCGTCAGTTTTGTATTCCTTATAGTTTAATTGGACAATTATGGTTCTGCATCAGGTGTTCCATTTTCCAAAATCAATTATACCCTAATCATTGCCCAGGCTTAACAGCTATATAACAAAAAAAGTTTCATTTGAATCCGTTCAGTATTTCCGGAGATTAGCGTGTTCAAACAGACAAACAAACAGACATACAAACAGACAAACTTTTTTTATAATTTCTTACTCTATTACTATATCTCCATCGCCCCAGATATTTATTTTTGAAATATATGTAATGTACAGAACATACACACTTTTTTACTGTTTTATTATATGTAATGATGTAAGAATAAGGATAAATAAATTAAACTTGGTCCTGCATCAGGTATTCCAGATCTTCCATTTTTATACCTTAACAAAAAAATGCTCATCAGGCTGAACAGCTTTTGTTAAGGCGTCATTTCTATATTCCTTATAGTTTAGTTGGACCATTACGGCTCTGCATCAGGTGTTCCATTTTCCAAAATCAATTATACACTATCTATACTATGCCCAGGCTTAACAGCTATATAACAAAAATGTTTCATTCGAATCTGTACAGTATTTCCGGAGATTAGCGTGTTCAAACAGATAAACAAACAGACATATAAACAGACAAACAAACACACAAACTTTTTTTTATAATTTCTTACTCTATTACTATATCTCCATCGCCCCAGATATTTCTTTTTGAAATATATGTAATGTACAGACACACTTTTTTTTTACTGTTTTATTATATGTAAGGATAAGGATATTGTCTTTAGCATGCGCCCCACGTTTTTAGGTTTAAAATTTCTGTAGGTTATAAATATTTACAGAAGAATTTTTTTTTACTTTTTAGTCTGTTTTTACTAGTCCGTTTTAAGTTTTTAGTCCGATTTTTTTTGTAATAATTTAGTCCGTTTTAAAAACGTGTCTTTAAAAAAGTTTTTGTATTAGTAAATTATTATTTTCTGCTTTTTAGTTAACAAGCTAAGACTAATAAAAATATACCATCTCCTATCGGAGTACTCGTAAAGACGATTCAAACGAGCCCAAAATCGATGGGGTTGCATGGTTTTATTACAGAGTTCCAGTGGCCTTCTTCCGGCTCCATCGTCAGACCCTGGAAACTATTTCCCAACAAAGTACTCGTCAAGACGATTCAAACGAGCCCAAACTCGATGGCGTAGCATGGTTTAATTACAGAGTTCCAGTGGCCTTCTTCCGGTTCCATCGTCAGATCCTGGAAACTATATCCAAACAAAGTACTCGTTAAGACGATTCAAACGAGCCCAAACTCAATGGGGTAGCGTGGTTTTATTAAAGAGTTCCTGTGTCCCTGGTCCGGCTCCATCATCAGACCCTGGAAACTATTTCCCAACAAAGTACTCTTTAAAACGATTCAAACGAGCCCAAACTCGATGGGGTAGCGTGGAGTTCCTGTGTCCTTCTTCCGGCTGCATCACCAGACCCTGGAAACTATTTCCCAACAAAGGACTCGTCAAGACGATTCAAACGAGCCCAAACTCGATGGGGTTGCACGGTTTCAATATTGAGTTCCTATGGCATGGCCTTCTAGCTTCATCATCAGACCCTGGACCTCATCTTCCATTAGAGTACTCGTTAAGACGATTGTAACGAGCCCAAACACGTTGGGGTTGTATGGTTTCATCATAGAATTCCTGTGGCCTTTTTCCGGCTTCATTATCATTGATCTGATGATGACATCAGATCAGTTCAATGACACCATAATATTGAATTGATTTCTAGTTCTGACCTATATTCAAAGTTTCAAGTCTTAGCTCATCGCGAAGCTAGTATAAAATCGTTCGCAAAATTTGTGGACAAACATACAAACAAACGAGAAAGCAAACTTATAAAAACTTGTTAAAAAGAAAATGATCCACATGTTATTTTTTAAACTTAAATATCTCAAATACTGCCTATGATAGGATAGACTTACGCTGTAGAATATTTTTTTGCTTATTTGGATAAATTTTTTGAGCTGACACTGATTTAAGAAAGCGAAATTGCAAAAAAATGAAAATGACCCACATATTCTTTTTTAAACTGAAATATCTCAAAAACTGCCCATGATAGACTTACGCTGCAGAATATTTTTTTGCTTATTTGGATAAGTTCTTTGAGATTAAACTATTTTTGGGAAGCACACTCCAAAAAAATAATCATATAAGTATATATTTTTTAAACATAAATATCTCAAAAACTGCCCATGATAGAGCTGTAGAATTTTTTTTGCTTATTTGGATAAGATCTTTGAGATGGAAGTGTTTTTTTGGAATCGACATTGCCAAAATAAAATACCTACATACAATTTGAGATCTTTAAGAAAAACAGTTTTTTGGAAGGGCCATCGTAAAAAAATTACCCACTTCTTACTCATACCCAAATAATAACTCTAGATGCTCATACATACCCCTTTTGGTTATCATTAACTATTTTTGGGTACCTAATAGCAATACCTATGTCAAAACTTTGGTTATAATGCTATTTTTGGCACTAAAAGTGTTTTTTTGACGTTATATTTTACTATTTTTGGTGATAAGTTAAGCCGAATAAAATTATTTTTAAGTAGGTACTCACTCATATACACAAGAATAACATTATTTTTCCTGAGTAACAACTCAGACACAGCATCTTAAACAAAAGGAAGACCATGAAATTTAACATTTTAATTATTAGATACATAATGTATCAATTAAAATTAAATTAATAAGAATTAATGCAGTTCCGATTATTTTTAAAAACAAAATGAAGTCTTCTTTTAGTTTTCCTATCTTTAATATTTAAGGTATTTTCTCGATGTGTGGCAAAGTTTTGGGGGACACTCTGTATGTATTGTGTAATCACTGACCACTGGTTGTGGTCACACAGACTAATAAGTGGTCGTGAATCTTTTGAAAAAAATAACAAAATACCGCCTCCACACGCTCGTCAACCTCGGCGAATGTACCTAGTTCGTTGATGCTTTTGAAAAGGAAGGACCTCTCTGACATGACACATTTAATTTTGTAACAAAATTGGCAATGTACCTACGCCACCGCCCACTGGCTTAAAAAACTAATTACGCTTAATACATCGATTAAAGTAATCAGTCACGTGATCAATGATTTAGCGATTAGTCTGCTAGAATGCACCCATTGACATTGACAGCTGACAGCTGTTTAGTTTGTTAATTGTTTGACAGGTACGTGTTTGCAGTTTGCGAGGTTTTTAATTTTTAGTGCATATTTACGATAAAATTTGATAAATTTTAGTAAGTGTTTGAAATCAATAGTTTTCGTTATTGCGATGATACTATCTAAGGCAACAATTTCATTGTTGTGCTTATTATTATTAGTTTCCATTTTTATGGCCAATTTATTAAACATTATCGCCACTGATCACAACTTTTATCTAGAAAATAAGAAAGAAGGGATAAATCATACTAATTATCTAAGTCATAAATACGGGCAGTTAACTGATACTACCAAGAACATTATTTGGTTTTTACAAGTAAGTTTTCTTTGTTTATTTATGGTTATGTATCTTGTGCTTGTCTACTTATTTCTAAACAAAGGATTCTTATTATGCATATAATAACATTGTTAATTTATTTAAATGACGATGACACGTGAATCAGAGTATTTGAAACCGCTTTTTTCTTTGTCACTGATCTATTGTTGTCCATCAGCTGATTCTTTGTAGATAAGATAAGAGACAGTAATATCTTATTAAAAATCCTGTTTTCTTAATTATATTTTTTTAGAGAACTTCAGACAGTGAATTTCTTATTAGAAGTTTGTAATAAAAACTTAAATTTTCAAGTTCCTTAGTTGATCAACAATTAACTCTATTGCAGATATCTGACATTCATATCAGTATTTTTCGGGACCCCGGCAGAATAACACAATTCCAACAATTTTGTGACACCACAGTAAAAAAAATCAAACCCCTTTTGGTTTTGGCCACAGGTGACCTTACTGATGCCAAGGCCAAAGATAACTTAGGTAGTTCCCAAGTCAAAAGAGAGTGGATTTACTACCATAATATAATAAAGGAATCTGGTGTTACAGATGAAACTGTGTGGTTAGACATAAGAGGAAATCATGGTAAAGTTATTATTTATCACTATTATTAAATTTAACACTTCAAGGCTCAAAAAATGAGACACATTTAGATTTTCTATTGTTGTCCAGCCGCATGCAGCCACACGGGCATAGAAGAATTGTTATGATTCTATGCTACTTTGTTTAATGATATCCATGGCTTCAAATGTTTTATATGGTGTTCACGATTTCAAATACTCACATCAACTTTGTCTAGGGATACATGTGCTATTTTCATACAAACGAGGTAACTTTGAAGCCTTGGTTTCCTGCCAGGGATGTACTGTGCTGTGATCTGATGACGGCTATCAGGGAGTGAATGGAGGAGATTCAGATTGCTACACATACCCAACTGATCTGACCAGCATTCTAAAAACGTAATGGACTTGTTTAAAAAAACTGCGAAAATGGCATGAAAATGTATGGAAATCCTCAAACTGAGAACTCTGACCTATTAATCTTTTAGAATGCTGATCAGATCAGTTGGGTGTGTATAGCGATCTGAATCTACTCCATTCACTCCCTGGATGGCCATCATCAGATTATAGCACGGTTCATCCCTGGCAGAAAACCAAGGCTTCAAAGTTACCTCGTTGGTATGAAAATAACACCTGTATCCCTAGACAAAGTTGATGTGTATATAATTTCTTTGATTTACAGATAATTTTAACATCCAGACAATCAGTTCACAAGAAAATTATTTTCGCAATTATTCTGTCCAAGGGTCAACCCATGTGAAATCTTATGTACATTATGAAAATCAGAATGGTGTCAATGTGGCTTTTTTGGGTATCGATGCGTGTCCGGAGCCTGGTCTAAGAAGGCCATTTAATTTTATTGGCATTTTAGACATACAAGAACAACAAAATATACAAAAATTGAAAGCTGAGGCTGAAAGCAAAGCCGATCATGTCATTTGGTTTGGACACTATCCAACATCATGTATTTTGCCCATAAAGAGTCATGATCATAAATTAGACTTGCGGCAACTGATCGGTAGTAGCAGAGCTTCTCAGGTGTATGTGTGTGGACATCTTCACTCCATGGGCGGTCTGGTGCCAAGGATGTACACTAAGCAGCAAAAAGGCTTCCTTGAACTTGAACTAGGAGACTGGAAAGACAGTAGAATGTTTCGGTTAGCTGCAATCGACCATGGAATATTTTCATTTGTGGACCAAAAACATAATACATGGCCATTAGTTTTGGTAACTAATCCAAAACATTCAAGATACGCTATGGCAGGACGGGAACCTCTTCAACTCATTCCAGATTCTACTCATATAAGGATACTTGCTTTTAGTGATGTGGAAATTGATACTGTCAAGATCTCATTTGATAAAATTAGCTGGATGAAATGTCGACCCACAGAAGGACCTCTCTATGTGTGTCAGTGGTTGCCAAATCTGTTTAGTACTGGCATCCAGTATTTGTTTGTTACCGTTATTGATGAACAAGGCAAGACAGCTGTCGTTGATCACCCATTTTCTTTAGATGGTACTTTGATCACCTTTGATGTAACCCCAAGAATATTATTGATGCTTGATGCTGGTGCAGTGGTAAGTTTATTTTATGTATGTCTCTGATTATTGTCTGAATTTTTCAACAACATTTATATTTATTCTGATTTTTTCTTAGTTTCAGAGTATATATGCTACATTGCTTTTACTGAATGTTATGCCACTATTATTTTTGAGACTCCAGAAACAGCCTCCAAGGTATCGAAGAAAACTAGGAAATTATGTTCTTCGGCGAGTGTGGCTGCTCAGCAAAATTGATAGAATATTCTATCCAATAATATTATATGCCCTTTACATGCCATTTGGCCCGTGGGCTATTGGAGAACTAATTGATGGATATATTGGAGCCATCTTTGCTTGGGGCATAATAATTAAGGGTGTATTTTTACCTGAACCATTTACTTATATGTATGGAAGTGTACAGTTAATGTTTGTTCAAATACCTCTGATATTTGTGTTGGCCTATTGTTTGGATACTCGCCTATTTTGCTCTAATCTCAGAGGCATGAAGAGATTGATGAAAAATTTGCCATTTATATTCTTACTATCCATTCAGTTTTTATTGGCTTATTTCTTCTGGTTAGAGTATGGAACAATGGCAGTTGTACTTGGTCCACTCAGAACGTGGAGTGTGCTATTGAGTATACTGTTATGGTATAAAGTGTGGACTTTACCACCTGATTATTGCAGGTATTTCATTTATTTTTATTGATATTTTATATGTAGGTGTAGCGTTTTGCTAATACTACATGGTTTATTTTTTTGCAGAAAATTGTCAAATTTAAATGACTTGCCGTCATAATGGGACAGAAATAGTAAAAAGGACGAAATTGGCGAAGATAATTTATGAATATTTATGTGTAAATAATAGCTTTGATACACATACATGGCTTCTTTATGTCGTTCGCATAGAAGTAACACGGATATGCACTGCGTAACTATGTGGCTACAAACAATATCTACTCTTGGAGTATATTTTAGTAAGTATTACTGCACCAAAGATATTTTACTCTAGGTATGTTGTCCAAGATTGAATTATGACAAACCTATGAATATTGACTAATATTCTTATGTAAACGAAAAAAAATGCGCTTAAGGTATTACAATTTGACCAAATTTTAATTTATTTAACAGTACAAAACGAACTGGTTTCTTTGAAATTAAAAAACAATGAAGACAGAGTCAGAAAGGAAGATATATCGAATTTAAGCAATTGTTTGCTTAGTGATCCATGATAATGTGATAAAGTAAATTGTGGTTATGTATTATTATTTATATATTTTACGATAATAATTAAATTATCATTTTTATAATTTTAATTATTATTATTATTGTAGTTAATAAAATAATTCCTATCCTACCTGATAGTTGTTTTGAGAGTTGATTTTCGGATCTATAAGGATCGTAAGTAAGTACACATAGCAGCACGCTGGGCTACCTACCAGTGTTACCACTATACTCACTGACCTGCATTATATAATTTTTTTTTTTTATGTCAGTGACTATACTTAATTAATGACTTTGAGCTTAACACGGAGAAATTTTCGCTGCAGATATGTGTTGTTTCTTGACCGGAAACAAAATGTTAAACTAGAGCTATTACAAATCAAAGACATTTATTATAAATAGTTATTAATATTTTTGAAAGGGTTATGCTAGGATTGATAATGTTTATTAATATTTTTGAAAAGGGCTATGCTAAGTGCTAACACACAGTATTTTATGAAAATACTCTAGTATTTTTCGTAAAGATTTTTTTTACGAAAGTAGTTAAGCAGCATTTACGTTACAAAGTATACTTACATAATATTGAATTTTTTATGTATGTTGTATTTAAAATTTAAATAGGTAGGTAGCTAGGTAAGTCGAGTCATTTTTGTATAATGAGTCATTAACATTATTAGGGTCCTAATCCTAAGTATTAAAACGAATATCTTAAATGTATGTAGTATTAACTAAAACTCAATTGACCATCCATTTTACTAATTACGATCACCTCTTCCAAAGGCTAACATTTTACCACAAAATGTAAAGAAGCCAAGCCAGAGCCGCTAGAAAGAAATCGCGACAGTCGTACACGCACACATAAAATATTTCAACACACTTGCTCGTAAAGAGAGCCCTAATACATCGCTTTTAGGGCCATAGACCGAGCTATAACAAACGCGTGCAATAATATGTAAAACACTAGGTTGTTATAGAATTATCCCTACAAAGTTGAATTAGGACCTTACTGCAAGTTCTATGCGAGTAAACAGAGCATTCCCAATTTAACCGGGTTATACAGTTATGTTTTTTAGTAACAACAAAGAGGTTTTATGCCGTTGTCAATTCATATTTATTTTTGATATAAATTAATGTGCAAGTCCTTAATTAAGTCAAACAAATATTTATTATTATCAAATTATTAATAATTCACAATATTTTGTTATAAAATATTAAAATATTTTCATTTTATCACTTAAAATTTAAATTTTGAAGTAGGCTGTATGCTCACTCACCCCTTTGTTCGCAAAATATTCGTGCATTGGGCGTGTGAAAAAAACAAAAAAAAAACCGACGCGCCTTTTCCCATAATTGTCATATTTTGTTTTTGTCGTATTTGTTGCTGTGTGGTAAATTACTTTGTATTTTCCTCGCAAATGTGTTGAAAAACGTCGTATGAAACTCGTGAGCTCTTGCTCATTGCACACTCGGCTGAGTTACGCCCTCGCCTGCGGCTCGGGCTGCAACCCACAGCCTTGTGTGCAATGAGCAATCTAAGCTAACTTGTTTCATAATGTACTATTACGTACACACAGACTCATCTCAAATCAAAACGGGCTATAGTTAGTATTTGAGTACCTAATAGTTCTCTAGCGCAGGAAATCAAATGACAGAAGTGTTTTTGGATACGTACGACTGAAATTCTTGAAAATCCTATAGGCATCCATTACACGGTAGGTTTTGCTGTCAGTTTAACCACAGTAACGAACTGTGACTGACGATTAACCTACCGTGTAATGTAGTGACTGATGGTTGCATGATGTGATTTCTTCTTTCCATCAGTCAATCAGTCAAACGTAATTCATGACTGATGGAATTTGACTGACGCTTGCCTGACCATGTATGGCTGCCTTATGCATACAAGTTATATCAAGGGCGGATCAGGGGGTAGTCACAAACTCCAGAAAAAGCACCTAGTCTATTTACATTATTACACCTTATATTTTTCTCCACTGGCAGTGAGTGGCAACAGCTTATTGAAACTTTTCTATTTATTTTTTGTAAAATTTTACACAAGTGGGTGGTTTCTTGTAAAATAAGGGGCGTCCATTAATTATGTGAGATGATTTTGTCGATTTTTCGACGCCCCCTCCCCCCCTTCCCTCTTGGTGAGATGTCGTGAGATTTGGCTCGATCCCCTCACCCCCCATTAATCTCACTTGAGATTTTTCAAAACGCGTGTTTTTAGTGTGATTACGTTAATTTGTGTCTTTTCATTTATTCAAATAAACATTATTGTTAGGATTTAGCCATAATTTGGTATGAAACATGTTTAACTTAGTTTTTTCACGATACTGTTAGTGCTGAAAAAAAATCCATGATATTTGCTGAGACCCCCCCCTCTGAACCACGTGCGGTCATGACCTACTTAAAAATAGAAGGGTCTCAAACGGATTTTAATTAACATTAGAGACCTCACTGAGTTCCATTAACCCCCTGTAGGATGTTGTGGAAGTATTTTGAATCCAATTAAATTATTTTTATAGAACAATTTTTTAAAGTTACCTCACATCTGCACATTGTGTAACAAATCACTCATTCGATTTTGAACTTAGCGACCATCATGTTAAGGTTTAAAATCTATTACTTAGCTGAATTTTATAGCTATATGTTTATCCTCACTATTGTCTGATGTGATCTTAGATCAGCCCCCGATTATGCAACTCTGTTTCTAACAACGTTTGATTGAAACTGACAGAAATCGTAGTTACATTGCTGCTTTAGTAAGAATCAATGCGACAACTATGTCACTTAAAGCAGCAATATAACAGCGATTTCTGTCAGTTTCAATCAGAAGTTGATTGCAACAGTGTTACAAAATCAGGGGGCTTGAACTTGTTGGATGTATGCGTTTTTTAGCTAGTAACTTTGGTGTTAATCATAAGTAAATGTTCCTGAAACTTATTTAAAAATAACCTTTATAAGAAACAACTTTTATAAAATTATTTAATTTAGAAATTTAATTAATGAAATTGAAGCCAAGATACTGTTAAATAATACAATATTACTAATACAAATTTTGTATCAGAAAAGTTTATGTAACTAGGTATTTAGTATTTGTCAGTTTACACTCTATCTATTAGTTTTAGATGTATAAATGTTTATGACTACGTGATATCCCAGTGATTTAATTATTAGAACTATCTAGTCTAGAAAAAGTCGTGTCTGTACACGACAAAAAAACTAAGAATACGGCTATTGCTGAACCATAGGTTTCCTTCGGCAGGACTGATCTTTATGTTCCAAAGACGGGTTTACGAAATGAAGCCACTTGGATTATTCATGCTGGTGGGAGGGAGGGGGAATCAGCCTTACCAAAGTCCGAGGTTAATAACTGCGTCAGTTTAGGTACTAGCCATATTTGGTATCATTTTCGGATAAATCATTAACGTAGAGTTCATGTTTGCTATAAAAAGATCCAAATTATTAAACAGTCTTGGTGGCTCCACTTCTTAAATCCATCCTTGGGTTCTAAGGACGAATCGTGCCAAAGGAAATCTTTGGTTCACGAAACGCCGCATTTTTGATCCTACAGATACGACTAATAGTACGTTTTCATTTTTTTACTTTTTTAGTAAAATATGTTATTGTTAGTAATACTGTTGTTTATTTTACTAGTTTTAGATGTGAATCTTAGTAAATTGTTGAGATGCTTGTTTATCACAAAGATCATGAAACAGTATTCCATATTAGGGGCCATCCATAAATTACGTCACACGTTAAGGGGAAGGGAGGGGGTCGACGAAGTGTGACATTGTGTGACAAGGGGGTGGGAGGGGTCCTAAATTTCGTGGCGTCACACTTCAAAATCATTAAAATTGAAAAAGAACAAATTTCGGAACTGCTGTAATTATTTCTGAATGTAAAATTGTAAAAATGTGACGTCACACTAGGGAGGGGGGGGGGGGGAGTCGCACAAATGTGACCATCTGTGACAAGAACGGGGGAGGGGGTAAAAAATCATGAAATTCGTGTGACGTAATTTATGGATGACCCCTTATTAGATAATCTTACTTATTCGAATCATTATAATAAAACAGAATTATTGCTTTTTGAATTTATTTTTATTGCTTTGTCATTCTATTATAAATTGTATTTGTCACTGTTTATTGTACAGAAATAATAAAATATTTTATTATGCGATGTCAGATAGTATTTTTATATCTACGTACCATCACCGTACTTCTATTTAGTTAAAGCATTTTTATTAGTGTAGGTAGACAATAGATAAAATGTTGGATATAACTATTTTAAAACAGTACTTATAGAAAAAAACGCTAACCTGAGCCTGCCAATGTCACATTTACAAATTTTCGCTATCGCTTCGCTCCGAAAAATGTATGGATTTGACGTTTTAAAATTCGATAGTTAACGAAACCTTATGTCAATCCCATATATGTTTCGAAAGCGAAGCGATAACGAAGATTTGCAAATGTTACTTTGGCTAGGGGGTCTGAAACTCTGAACAGATCAATACAAAAACTGTAGAACTTTCAACAAATTGCAACCTAAAGTTAAAGGATTTTAATATTGTATAAGGAGAGTACTGTGGAAGTTGATAACTGTTAATCACAGAGAGACCTATGATTTCTTCGTACTTTTGAAAAGAAATAATAATCCGTTGGTCTTTCTACCAAGGAATCATTGGTCCAAAAGCCGCCGCCATCCGCCATCAAGTTTGCATCGCACATCGCACTGTGTAAATTCTGGCCACGCGTATTTGTCTTACATGTTCATGGCGTTTGATGCCAAAATAAGTCATGTGCAGTGAGCGCGATGAAGAGAGAATTCGACATACATGACATGTGATGCCAAATTAGGGTTGCCAGATTAGTTGGCGTCGATTCCGGGACAACGACAGTGGGTGTAATTCCGGGACAATCCCGGAAATCCCGGGCGTTTGGCAACCCTATGCCAAATACAGGGTAATTTTGCGACCCCTTTACAGAATCAATATAAGTTCAAGGAAGTGTTCAAAAAATTGGTAAGATATATCAATAATTCCATTCTAAATTCACAGTTTCTAGCCACTTATGTCCTAAAAATCTAGGTGCGCACGCTCACCCTCGCTCACGGGACGCGAGCGGGGGAAGGCGAGTGGCGGGAGGGGCGCGCGGGTCGATCTATGTGATCCGCAAACAGTGACAACAATTTCAATTTGTTTAGAGAAAAGTTTGGGGTAAAAATGTAATTTTTTTTCCTTCATAAATTGATTGTACTGCTGTAATAGAATGGCCTGGAAAAAATTGAAAAGGGCCCCAAAAATTACCCTGCATGTGATGGGCGAAACCGACCGTGCTTTAAGCGCGGCCGGCCGCCAGGCAGTATTATATATTACTTTGATATAAATAATATGAAATAACTTGGTAACGCTTGGTAAGTATAGAGAGAGCATTAATAATAAGCTTAAGAAATATTTTTATTCTTAGGTAATCTCCACGGGTATAATTTATACATCCTCGCATATGGTTAAAGCTGTCGCAAAATCATTGTTAATATACAGTAGATAAAATTAATAAATCATTACATGATCCAATAACAAAATTCGGGAAGAAAGTCGAAGAATAGAAGATGTAGGTCCAGAAATACTTAAATGTTAGTACTTAGGTTAGTATTTAACCTTAAAGTGAGTACCTATCTTAATTAACTTATTTTTTAAAAACATTTTCTTGTACAGACTTATAAATACTAGATTTGAGTAACTTTATTCAGTTCAGATCCTGGTTGCATAAGTAACTTTGTGGTTGAACTATCACCTGCAGGCCTTATGTACTCTGTACACCAAAATACAAATAAGAGAAATTTGTAATAATAAAATCCATATCACTAGTGCACCAATATCGCCGTAAAAATTCCTCGCTATTCCCAAATGTTCAAGATATTTCTCGGGCCGCGAGAATATGCAAATTTTTTCCGTGTTGCAAGGGAGGCGCTCTCTTCCAAAACCATAGACTGTCTCGAGAAAAGCGTCGAAAGCGTATCTGAAGTATGAAATGGCAGCGAATGGCCGGAGGTATACAGGCATTTCTCGGTATGGTATGAAGAACTCGGAGAACATCAACATCGGGATGTTGGCAGCGGGAATCACGAACAAACCCAGCTGAAAAAAATATACAGAAATCTGGTTAAAGTTGGAAAAAGTTTAGATTTCCTCACACAAGCTTTAAGTATGTATACTTAAATAGAGTACCCTTGGACAAGGGCGTTGCTAAAGGTGGGCAGGGAGGGGCAGCTGCCCCCCCTAGAGGTTAAAAATGTAGTCAATATCAAGGTAAAGTAACCAAAGTCCTAAGGCCCTGCAATCATTAATATTAACTTGTAAAAATAGCCGTGAATGATATAATCTCAAATTTAAATATTTTAAAGCTGCTTCTACTTATTCAATTGTCAAAATATCTTCTGACATACGGCCGGTTTCTGAATTGAGAAATTGAAGTTGAGCACTACTTAAGTACAAATTTTGTATGGGTGAGTAAGATTTGAGCAGTGCTCAACTTAAATTTCTCAATTCAGAAACCGGCCGATACCTACCACAAAAAAGCTAAAATTAAAAAAGCTTTTAAAAAAAGAAAAACCTCCTTCAAAAAACCTTAAAACAAAAACAGCATATATATATAAAACAGAATAATATTCAAATCATTAGATACGAGATACGCATATTAATTTTAATAAAACGCATCTAATGAAGTTGGGTTGAGCTTTTAGAACAAAAAAATTGGTCCTCCAGCCCCACCCAACTTCAATAGACGTGTTTTATTAAAATTGATATGCGTATCTCGTATCTAATGATTTGAATATTATTTCTTGCTTTTTACAATTTTGATGTTGTTTTTGTTTTTGTTTTAAAGTTTTTTTGAAGGAAGTTTTTCTTTTTTTATACTTATTGATAAAAAAGGGAACTATCACTATCACAGAATAAGTAAGTACCTACTAGGTTCTACATACGAAGCGGAGTGTACATACGGACGAATACGAGCACTATGTATCTAACCTTAGTGCATTGCATTGCATTGTAGGTACGCGTACCATTTTCCAGAAGGAGAAGGATTCCCATTATTTTTGAGAAAGAATTCCTCTCTACGAAGTGATATTTGTATTAAAGAATCTACAGTAAAATTAATTACCTTGACATCGCACGCTGCGCCCACGACAAGGCCGAAGGTCTGTGCCAGAATGATGAGTAAAATGCATATCAGCCACGCGCAGCACATCCGGTGCGAGTCCAGTGGCTGGGACGTCAGGTACCACGCCGGGAACATAAATATCGTTGCGCATAACAGCTGTGGATAAAACAATTTAAGTGAAGTGCAGTTCAGAGCAACATAAAATATATCTACTCAACTGATTTTGAACTTAACTCATAAGAATAAATAAAACTGTTATTCTAAAGTTTTACGTCCTACACAAGGAATTTGACTTAAAGTCGGCGTGAAGTCGGTCTTAGAAGTCTTACCAATTATCTTTACCAAACGCACAATAAAAGTTGGTTTTTGGCACGTAAAAGAATCACGCATATCCTTTACCAAGTCCTATGTAAGTAGGTATCTATAAGTTGGCGCGCGGTAAGAAAAAGAACCAATTTTCACAGTAGATAAATACCTTACTAGGGAAATACTAAGGCTGGTATTATAGAATCAAACTCAGACTCAAATCTCTGCTTGATTACAGTTAGAAAGGGATAGCGCTATATGCGATGAATAGCACCATCCCTTTCTAACTGTACTCAAGCAGCAAGCAGTGCTTGAGTCTCGTTCTGTAGTAATACGAGCCTTACGGCCGGTTTCTGAATTGAGAAATTTAAGTTGAGCACTACTCAAATCTTTCTCACCCATACAAAATTTGTACTTAAGTAGTGCTCAACTTGAATTTCTCAATTCAGAAACCGGCCGTTAGTCTACAACTAAGTAAGTATCATGATTTGATGCCACAAGCATTAAAAGATTTGGAAAAAATTGCAGTTTAACTATCAAACTACTTAGTTTCAGTCTACGCTTATCAACGCTTATCATTGTTTCATTCGTGTTTTGATTGCTTGCTGTTTTGCTTGAAACACACGTACGAATCGTACGATATCTCACTAAGTACCTACTAGGTAATACTTAGTTTACAAGATAGCGCTGCTGTGTAGTAATTTTATTAGGTAGGTAACAGGGTTGGCAATGGTTAAAGCGTTTAAAACGCTGGATAAAAAACATTTGTTTAAAACATGTTTTAAAACATTTTGATTTAAACACGTTTAAAACATAATATAAAAAACATTAAGGTTTACTTCACTAAAATTACTCGTAAGTAATATTTTTTGTACTTTTTAAAACTTTTGATTACCTAGCAACATTGTAATTTTCAGTTGAATTGTAATTGTGATGGCAACTCTGAATTTTGAATTCGTGTGATCACCTAGACTCTGATTGTTCTGGCTGGCAGATTACACAAGTGAACGAACGAATAACGTGTTCTACTGTGGGTAAATGGGATAGGTTAGGTTAGGCTGTAAAAAATAACTTGTAAAAAATATCTTGTAAAAATGAAAACATGTCAATTATTTGTTTAAAACATGTTTAAATTTAAGTTTAAAACAACAAATTAATTAAAACGTTTATAAAAAATTGATATAAAATATGTTTTTTGTTTACTAAATAAAACATGATGTTTTGTTCTTTAAAAAAAATATGTTTTTTTGCCAACCCTGGTAGGTAGTCGAGGGTAGATGCCATAAAACCCAAGAAAAAAATTGATTACGACTGTGACCGTGATTTAAAGTGATTATGATTACCATTCAAACTATTGATAAGCTGTAGAATAGGTCAGTTCCAAACCGATTAGAAAAAATTCCATATCTACTTGACTGTTTAGATTACTTATTAAATTTTATATAATTTAATTTTTAAGAAAACTATTTACCTGAATTGGTAGATCAACTAAAATTTTGGATGCGCAGTAAGTTGGCAACGTATACCATTTATTTAAATGTTCCTGAAGGACAACCGATGCTTCCACTGGAACTGAAAAAAAAATGTGTTTAAGAATAGGTAAGTCTACTTAATAGGGGGACGGAATTAGTAGTTATTTAACCAAACTAAAACGATCATCGATAAATTTTACAGTATTCAATGTTAATAATACAGAAAGAAATTATATTATGAGGAAAGATTGGTAAATTTCATATAATAAGCATATAAGCATAATGTGACATTTTCTCTAATGATCACAAGAAACGACTATCAAATTATAAGTTCCATCCTAATTGGCTACGATTGTATTGCGTTTTAATCGCATGACACATTTCTATCCCACCAAAATCATTTCATGAATAATGTTGCCAAGACCTCGAACTGTCAAAAAGTTATCAGACCTCATGTAGAGCCAAGTTTCTAACTCTACGCGCCCTAACTCTGCAAGCCCTAACTTCAAAAACTCTACACCTTAGTTAAAATATGTGGCTTGGCCATTTCGCTACATGGAAACCTTTCTAATAAACAATAGTTCTTGTAGTAACGAAACGGCCAAGCCACATATTTTAACTAAGATGTAGAGTTTTTAAAGTTAGGGCTTGCAGAGTTAGGGCACGTAGAGTTAGAAACTTGGCTCTACATGAGGTCTGATAACTTTTTGACAGTTCGAGGTCTTGGCAACATTATTCATGAAATGATTTTGGTGGGATTTCACTTCTTTTTGTAAGTAACTACCTATCCATAAACCGAGAAAGCAAGGTGGGGTCAGAATTGTGGTCTAAAATCGTGTAAAATTCGATCGACATCAACCAGCGTACTTGTACTGTTATTAATTATTTTATTCTGTGGTAGAACTAATTCATTTATGCTGATATTATTTTACTCTTTAACGCAGAATGTGACAGTGCAAAGAACAAAATAGAGTCTGCACGAGTTTTGCGCCATGAAAGAAGTAGTTTCAAGAATCTTATATTCATATTCAGTAGTTTCACTGACCTGCATATATTTACACAGTAGTTTTGAAATGAATACAATATCATTTTTATGACTACTTTTTTCCCATTACTTTAACAGCGATTTACTAAGGCTGAAAAATAATTACTAAATATTTAAAGATTTTTCAGATTCATATGTCAAATTTTTTCAGACCTCCAGTATCAAAATTTGCGGAAGTCGCATACAAACTTCCATCCCCTAGTTTAAGGGATTAGGGGTAAAAGTTTAAAGTTTTATAATTTTTTCGCAGTTTGTGTACTAATACTAGCTTACATACCAAATTTCAGCTATCTAGGACTTCTGGAAGTATCCTTTGAATTTTGATGATCATGAGTGAGTTAGTGACGAAATCGGGGTTTTTTAGATATCAATAAAATCTATATTATAAAAGCTTTACAATTCGAACTTTATATATTTAATAAGTCTACTACTGTTATCACATTTCGAGAATTTTGTTTATCTAGTATACTCCAAACCCAAGATATGAGGGTTCAAAAAAACGACGAAGCGCTTCGAGAAAAGGTAGGGGCACTCCCGTGCCCCCAGATAATGTAGAGAGTCGCGTAATGACTTGCAAGTTTCAATTTTATTAGGACATTAAAGAAATGTGTGTGTCTAATGTCGTCGCGCGATGTAATCGCATCGCTTGCTCGTCAATCGTCTGCCATAAATAGGATGATGCCTCAGACCTAGGTAAGATGGTGGTAGCTAGCCAGGCGGGCTTGAAAAAGCTCTACCACCAACCAAACCGACCACAAATTGTATAACTCCTAGGAATCGAACCTGGGACCCCTGCGCCTTACACTGGTGGGCGAACCACTAGGACACAGAGGCGGTTTACTTATAGTATTATACAAGGTGTTTGGGAATAGCCTTATAAAGCCGATTATGGTAGATAGAGTAACCATCAAATTGAACAACTATCACTATGGGTCCAACTCTGAAATCGCGAAAAGATAGTAAAAGTTGTTCAGTTTGATGGTCCCTAACTACCACATTCGGCTTTAAAAGGCTATTACCAAAGACCCTGTAGAGCATTGGATCCTAACCTGGGGGTAATTACCCCCGCAGGGATAAAACAGCTATTCTATGGGGGTAACAGAGGTGGTACCAGTAAGAATAGAATAGAGAGATGGCACTATGGTTCATTTCAAATAACTTCAATAACACTATTTGCTATTGCACTGTGAATGATACGGCTGCAACACCCCCCCCCCCCCCAAGCCTACGCTGGGGGTAAAATCTGCTTCCCTACTAGGTGATATGGGTAGGGGAAGCCGGGGTTCAAAGTGCCGATTTTTAAAAAACACCTAAAAATTATGTCAAAAATGTGACTGGGGTTTAATACTTAGGCATATATAGATGCAGAATTTATTGTAGTTTTAAATTATGTAGACGTATTTATTAAATTATTAATACCTTTTGGATCACGATACTTTTTTTGAGAAAAGATCCTAAGGAACAACCCACCCCGTCATGGGGCTGGTTGTTCCAACGTTGGGGTAAATAGTTCCAGTAGTATTTTTAATCATTACTGTTACAATAGTAGTTTGTGGTTATGTATAGATCAAACACAAAAGTACTTAACTCAAATATCCATGTATCATTTATTTACAAATATGAGAATTTCAAATCATATAAACTGACAAAAGGTTATCAAGCAATAATGGTCCTGGAATTTTGGAAGTTGGCTTAGTATGCTTTAAATAAAGTGGTCTTTAAAGATTTTAAACTCTGTCGCCGTCATCCACCTAGCAACTCTTTCTGATTTTGATGCCAGGAATGATAGACATGTCAATTTTCAAAGCACTGTTAGATACCAACTTTTTCAGTTCTTCTGGTAGAAGACCAAAATAAACCAACGAATCTTTTAATCAATATACATCCAATGCCCTTTCACAGTCTGGGTTAAACATTTGTCTTGCATGAGCATTATACTAGCCTTAACTTTTTTTACATAAGAGTAAATAATGTCATAATATGGCATATTTCTAATTTCCGAGCGTTTTGAGTCTCTGACAAACTTTAATTCACTTGAAGTCATACTATGTTCCATTTTTTTTCTTATATAAGTTCTCACCTTAAAACATTTTTTGTTTAAATTAATCAGTTTCTGTATCATAAGACGTATGTTTTTACGCGGCACAACCAGCCCCAAGTCAGGGGAACTTTGAGCCCCAAATTCTATTTTCTAGATTATATAAAATATTTTTAAATAAGTATCATATGATCAAAAGTAATATATGTAAAAACAATCTCTATAGATTTACCAATAAATGAATCCAATTCACACATTAATCAATTTAAAGTTGATCGAAATAGACCAAAAAGTTTCAATACAAAAATATTTACAAATGTACCATTTATGTACCTCTGAGCTACTGCCACACTTTCTGCCCGTCATGGCGTCACTAAAATAGCTGCCAAATATGCGCTATGGCATGACGTTTTAAAACATGCTTCACACTTATGCCTATCACTTTTTTTGGCAAAGCTATTTGCATCGGAACAACTTACCCCCGGCACTTTGAACCCCGGCCTCCCCTAATAATATTGAAAAGGTTAGGAACCACTGCTGTAGAGCTTCTATCTAGGTATATCAGAAACCTAGTGGGTATACTGGCTGGGCTATTAAGAATTATTAAAAGCCTTCTTAAAGCCTATGATTTATTACACTTACAAGTATGAATAGGCGGCATAGCGTTGGAGAAGAATATGAAGAGGAGGAAGAAGAATAAGCAGCCCGTGTTGGACATAAAGCGGGCGGCGTCCGCGCCTGCGCCGTTGTACAGAGCGCCGAGGAGCAGCGCCACCAAGAAATGTGCTAATAGGCGGATCTGTGAATAATCACTTCAATTTTAAAACATCTTCAAATGTCTTGGTTAAAATAGAATCCAATTTTTAAACACTGGCAAAATTATACGACACGACGACGGCGTTTGATCGATGGTGTCATAGTAGAGTGTTAACCGGCGACATAACCTATAATGATCATCTACAACAAGGGTGGCCAACCTTTTCGACACTTGGGCCAAAATTGGGAAGTAGAATTTTACCCCGGGCCACACTATCAGATTTTATGTATGCACAGTGCGCGCCAGATAAGTCCGACTTTAAAAAATGTGCTCGGCTCCGCGGGTCACAAGGTAACAGACGGCGGGCCGCGGGTTGGCCACCCTTGATCTACAACTTGTATTGAAAACTTGATTTGACGTTAACGTGACTGAGCGATGTGAATGATCCTTTAGAGTTCCGGTAACTTTCATTTAAGTTGGCATACCTATCAATTTTTAGAAGCGTATGACTGTCTAGATTTCTTTTCCCTTTTGAAATGATTCATTTATGGCAAGTGCAAAGCGTCTAAGCTGCTTATAGGGTGTTCTACCTATATTTCTTTATGCATAACGGGATAGTGCTTGGCCTTCACATCACTTGATGTTAAGTGACGATAAGGCCGAAGATGGAAGCGCACTACGCCCGGAATCCTCATCAATGAGGAGCTGGCTATCTTACCTCTAACCGCCGGAATACAACCATTTTAAAATTGTTGTTATGGCGTCAGACTTAGGTAAGATGGTGGTAGCTAGCCAGGCCGACTTGAAATAAGCTCTAACACCAACTAAACCGAGTACAACTCCCCCTGGGAATAGAATCTGGGACTCCTGCGTCTCACACGGGTGGGCAAACCACTAGACCACAGAGGCGGTTAAATTTTTCATTCACCCTTAATTTTACCTGCGTTAAATGGACGTCTCTAAGAGCTCCTAACCAGCATCGCCAAAGTAGTGCTCCGAGCTGCTGCCACACACTTGCGAGGTAGCCGTCGGTCTGTGGCTGGCGAATTTTGAGAAGGGCTTCCGTTTCTACTGGCAAGCCTGAAATATAAAAATATACTCTATTATTTTACAGAGCAAAATTCCCTGTAGTCACATAGGTGTCTCCATAGCAAAATAACGTATGTAGATACTTAAGTAGTTTGTTGGGCGACATCAACGTAGCCGAAACTGGAAAAAATTACACTTTTAAGATTTCCAACGCGGACCTATTATAGAAAAGTGGCCAGAACTGGTGAAATCATACCTTTTATATTTAAAACCATATAAAAAAATATATACTACCTCGAATCAAACATCGCATAAAAACTTTAAAAGATAAACGTATGCCCTTCACTTTGGTTATTTCAAACCGTCTCATTACACATTCTTGTAATAGTAGCAAATTTTTGAACATAGAAATTATACATTGAAGAAAAACATAGGTAGTTGATGAAAAGTTGGCCTGTAGGGTTATTCACGATTGTCGGAAATCTACTCGAAAGCATTCGATTCGAATCCGTATCCTCCGATATTACAAAAATATAGGTATTCACAAATACTTTCGACTGGCATTCGATTCACTTTCCGACGTGAAAGCGCAATGCATTTACAAAGTTTGGTAGGTAGCTTTAGGGTAGAAAATAAGATCGAAGACTATAGACTTTCCGATTCGATTAGGAAAGTTGGTTTCCGACGATTGTGACTGGGCTACCTTGTCAGTACCTACTTACCTATCTAGCTAATTTTTTTTAGCGAAAATGGGAATATCGATTTTAATGATAGCACAATGAAAAATTCAAAATACTACGCACCTTTAGAATTGACTTCATGAACGTCGTTTCTTGCTACACTCTTCATTTCGTAAGCGTAACTTTTAGCTTCAGATTCTAAGAGAGCCAAATTCCCAGCATGTTCACCACTTGCGATTTCTAGTACTGGAAATGAGAAATTACAAATCAATTACATGGAGAAAAATATAACAAATCTAATAGTATAAGAATGCTACAGTGCTACTCGGCTTAGAAATGTGAAGTTTAAAAATAATTACAATCGAGCGAGTACGCAAGCATTTTTAGATCAGTAAGGAACTTACTATAATCAGCCATGTTGTAGTACTGAGGGCATACGAACCCTGCTCTAGCCAGCGTTTCGGGGATGTCCGCCAGGGCCCCGGAGTAAAGTGTCCGTCCGTTGGCTAGGAGCAGTATGTCATCTGCGCTGGTGAACAGCTGTGACGATGGCTGGTGGATGACGCATGCCACCGTCCTCCCGCTGCGAGCCACTGTGCGCAACGCTCGCGCTACCGACATTGACGATACGGAGTCCAGACCGCTGGTGAGATAAAATAACCTAACTTAGGCTCTGACTGATTTTTAAACACAGAAAAAGACTGCTTAGAGGCAGCATTTCATATGTATGTTTTTATCAAAAAACCCAGTGATTTTCCTACATGCTAGGATGAATAATTAAAATGTAATCTAGAGACTACCCCTTCTTATGGTCATAATAAAAAATAAGATAAAATGGACCTACATAAATAATGACGCATGAAACGGCGAAGATAAAATTTTTGGCATAAGCATCGATGTGGGCATAAGTACCTACTTTCGTACATATATGCTGATTACACTTTGAAAGGTCAAACCTAATCAATACGTGTCAATATTCCAGCCAACTCATTGAAAGAATAAACGTTAACGAAATAGCCCGTATTTATTTATAAACCGCTCTTAACGTTGAGAGCTATCTTAAGATCATACTTGTGATACTCTTCATATAGGAATAGCATCTCAGGTAATTGGGAACGTACCCATACTACGTGACCCATATTTTACCATTTTTGACCCCCCTCCCCCCCCCTTGGTGACCACCCGTAGTATATGCCAAGACCCCCCCCTCCCCCCTGGTTTTCACGTAGTATTTCATAGATAATGGTTTTACATCATTTTCAACAGAAATCTAAAAAAAATTTGCTCATTTTTGTCTTTTCATTAGTAAGGCGCTTGCCACGTAATGCCAAGAGTGTGTATTATAATTTTACATACAATTACAAGTGAAAAATTGTATCAAAAAGAAAAAAAATTTCGCTGCGTGCCATATTTGAATACAACTTGAAAAAAAGTTCCAGATTTCCATTGGCAATATTGACTACGTGACAAAACATAGGCCCCCCTCCTCCCCCCCTGTGACCAAGCGTGGTATTTTAAAGACCCCCCTTCCCCCCCTTAACGGGTCACGTAGTATGGGTACGTTCCCTATGATCTAAAGATAGCTCTCAAAGTTGAGAGCGGTTTATAAATACGGGCCATAGAGCATTTTTTCCACAAGTAAGTAGGTACTACCTACGAAAACAATTAACGCCATATAATATACTAAACTTGGACATGACTTCACATGTTCATAAAACGTGTAATAAAAAAAACTTGAGGACAAGTATTAGCAAACGATAATATTGTTAATTTGGTTACCACTACCACCAATAACAAATAGCCGGTTTTGATTTTATAAGACTCATAAAGAAACAACTTTTTTATATATTCTCAGGTCTGGTTGCTGACTTGCATAACAGAAATGAGCTTTGAAATCAAAGCAATGCATGTAATGGTGTTGAATATTTATTTATCTACACGCATGCCTTAAATCCTCTGTAAAGGGTTCTGAAACAGTTAGCTTACCTACTGCTATCATTACAATTTCCCGAGCGAGTGGATGTCGCGCTGCGCCGCGCGCCCACGCGCAAAGCGTTGCATTATGAAATTCAGTACAACATTATAACACTCCTGCGGATGACATAATGACGAGGAGGGGGAGGAAAGTCAAAGTCAAAAACAAAGTCAAAGTCAAAACCTTTAATAGAGGACACATCATGAGTGCAGATAAATATCATGGGTGTTTTTAATCCATATGTATTAAAATATTGTTTGTTTCCCAAATAAAAATAAAAAAAATGGATGTAGATAAAGTTTTGTACGCAACTGTACATAATTAGGTATTAAAAGATTAAAACACTCATGTGATAAACCCACATTCGTGTTTTAATACCCCTCATAAGTTGTAAAAGTAACTATTATTATAGTTGTTGCATATTCACCTGGTGGGTTCGTCAAGAAGCATCACATTTGGGTCCACGAGGAGTTCGCATGCGATGGTCAACCTCTTCCTCTCACCGCCTGACAAATGACCAGCTCTCGTGCTCATAACATCGAATATGCCCAGCTGCTTCGATATATTTGCTATCTATAACAAAACTATTTTATTATAGTTACAATTCTTCTTTCTCTTTCTTTCCAGAGAAAGAAGAATAGTTACAATAATTCAAAAATATCAATAATTCAAGAATACAGGGTTGTTTGTAAAACACCAACAACCTCGCAGGAGTAGATTACTAACATCATAAACAACAACTTTTTTTCTACGATTTTTCCGAAAACCGACAAAAAAAATTCGACTCTCCATACAAATATCCCGAACAGCTGATCGAGTTTTGTATGAAATGAAAAGTCGATATATTTTTGTCTGTTTTTGGAAAAGTCTTATAACAATTATGTTGTTGTTATTGATGTTAATAATCTACTCCTGCGAGGTTGTTGGTGTTTTACAAATAATATTACTTTTACTTACAGGGTTAAACCCTGTAAGTATAAGTAAAAGTAATATAAGTTACAATGTTAACCAACTATTCCATATTAATGAAAAAAAATATATTTGGTCCAGTAAAATTATTTCTACGAGAGTAATTAGTACTTTTTTAAAAAGCAGATTGCATTGTAAGTGCGAAAATTAAGAAGATTCAGGCATAAAAGTATAGTATTTTTAATTACAATGGATGGTGAATCTCACTTTTTTATTAAATAGTGAAAATAGACTTACAATTAGCAATGCAAATAGACTTACAATGTTCGACTTTAAAAAAATGTAATATTCGTTATTGTGTAGTTTTTAAATATTATTATGTGGCTTAAAATCAGGAAATTATAAATTATTATTATACTTCAATTGCAGTTTTCCATGATATTTTTACATTATATTAAAAATGTGCAAATTCTATTATAGAAATGCATTGCAACCGACACTTACGATACCAATATTATATCTTGAATCTATAACATTGTGTAACTTGTTTATACAATTGTTTTGTATTTCAAAGTAAAAAAATATACGTTGTAAGCGTCTGAAATGTTTGAAAAACACGGTTCTATTGTAGTTACTGAAATTTTACATATGTCATGAAAAAAAGCATACCGACTTTAGTGAAAATCAACTCACAATTAGACAGTTTTTTATAGGCACTAAACGGTAAATCTTCAAAAATGAATTGAAAAATATTTAAAATGATCGCCCTGTAAACTTGTCAAAAATGAGTTACAGTGTTATTCTAATTAGGGTGTCGATATGTACACGCTTTTTAATGTTTTGTGCCCATACAACAAATTATTATTTTGATTAAAGAAACGAGGGAAAAATTACTTTGAAATTATCAAGTCTGCCTTGCAATTGACAAGAATAAAAGAAAATACAATAGAAAATAAAATCTTCAAGTACGGACGACGTATTGTTCCTATATTATAGCACAAGATAAATGCATTCTCCCTAGGTACCTACCACTTATAAACAAAGGTTGCAAGAACTGAACATTTATGTTCATTGAATGCAAAGATTTAAATTGAATCTTTGTGTTCAATAAGTTTAGTGGTTACGGCAAAACAAATGCATCCATTGCATAATGCAATAGTTTCTTGAAATATGACATAGCAATATCTAACAGCCCACCCATAGAAATTCAATGGTGTATTGGTCGGATGATCAATACCGAATATTGCTACGACGTAATATACACGACTTGACACGACGGAACTTTATTATTCTGTCCTTGAGACTGTCTACGTCGATTGTCTATTTTAAAAGCTGTTTTCGCAGTCCAACTGTTTAACTTGATGTGCTGTCGTGTGTACATAGACAAACTAATAGTGTCGCGCGCGACACGCAGGGAAATTTCCGTTGCCAAAGTTCTGCAGCAACGTTTTATGAAATAACGATACCCACTTACGGAATTTTCGCCAGATGTGTCTAAAAGAGCTGATTTCATATAAAAAGCGTTGCTGCGGAACTTCGGCGACGGAAGTTTCGGCAGGTGTGTCTTACATTTCAATTAAGTATTTAATCATATTTAAATCTATAGTACGTAGTAGTAGTAATAATATTGATCGTAGGTAGAATCAGTGGGCCGCAAAACCTAACTTTAAAGAAAATTAAAACTCATTGCACGAGTAAAGTGTTTTTTTTTTCAATTGAAATATTATTGAGACAGGCTTGCGGGCTGCATCAGATTTTAAAATTGGATCGGACCGGAGTTAAACGTGTAATGAGCCGCCGCCGGGCCGCTTGTTTGATATGCCTGTGCTGCAAATGCGATCTAGGCTACAGTCTTGGCACAACTTGCATGTTGTACTATTGCTACGATCCACGCTAGGCTACGATTTCGAGCAACTATTTTTGCTACGTCTACGATTGCTACGATCTACGCTGTTGGCATTACCCTGTCTTCTTCTCTTTTGCTACAACTTGCTACGATCTTGATAAACTTCTTTTGCTACGTCTACAATTGCAACGATCTACGCTACGATGTTGACACACTTCCCTTTCTTCTTCTCTTATGCTATGACCTACGCTACGATCTTTAAAAGCTTCTTTTGCTACGCCTACAATTGCTACGATCTTGGTAGATTTCTCTTAGTTATTCTTCAATTGCTACGATCTTGGCATTTTCTCTACGTTCTTCTACAACAGCTACAAACTCCGCTACGACGTTAGCACACTTCTTTTTCTTCTTCTTTTTTACTACGAACTACACTATGACCTTTACAAACTTTTTTGCTACGTGTACAATTGCTACAATCTTGGCATATTTCTCGTGGTAATTCTGCAATTGCTACAATCTACTCTGATATACAGGGTTATTTGTAAAACATCATCAACATCGCAGGAGTAGATTACTGACATCATAAACAACAACATTTGTTCTACGATTTTTCAATTTTCAAATCATCAAAAATTTCATTCATTTCAAAAAATTTCAATTTTATATATAAATGTCCGAACAGCTGATCGAGTTTTGTATGAAAAGTCGATTATTTTTTGTCTGTTTTATGTATAGATACACTTAAATTTTTCTTCTCTTTTGCTATGACCTACACTACGGACTTGGCGTACTCCTCTTTCTTTCTCTACATTTATGACTCTTTTCACACCTACAGAACAAGTTCTTCGGCATCCCAAATGAATGAATTTTTGTAGGTGTAAGTATTGAAATTACCAGTTGTTTTCTTTCCCTCGGTTCCATATTTGGCAGCTTCAGTCTGGCCGCAAATTGCAAGGTCTCCTCAGCAGTCAGGGTGTCGATGAGCGTGGCGTGTTGGCTGACCAGCACGGCACTCCTGCCAGCACCAAACATGGCACCTTTCACGCCACATCTCCTGTAATACTGAACACGTGTCTATTATGACTAATAAATAAATTAAGTAGTAACTCTCAGAGTATGGTTAATAGCACAACAGGGGCCTAATTTGTCTAACTTAAAATCTATCGCGAACGATTTTAATTTTTACTATCTGCGTGTATACCTACATTCATCACTGGCTCATAAAGACAGTTGACACAGTGACTTGTATTGCTGCAGCGATGGATATACATAAAAGCGATTGCGAAATATTTTGAGAAACAATTATTTAGGCCCCAACTTAAGTACCGAAAACTGAAAAAATATCTGCAATTGATTTTGATGTAAATGTACAAATTCGATTGAGTTGAGCGATAGCTCATCGTGTACAAGGTTTACTCTCCGTTAGAAATCCTTGTACAGAGATCGCTGGTTCTGACATTCACGAGTCCTTGTTATTTATTACAGTGAAGATTAAATTAAATTTAAATTTTTATTAGGTATTTGGGGTCCAAAGATATAAGTAAGTTTTATTTAGTAAAATAATAATATGTAACAGGTTAACGTAAACAAAAACAGATTACGAAGTATCATCAGGACAGGAAGGAGCAAACTATACTTAATCTACAAATTGCTGAGCAACTTATCTGACCTAATGCATTACTATTACTCGTAGTACATTTGTAACAAAATGGTAGGAAAAATAACAACGTTCAATTTTACTACGCTATTATAAACCATCTAGTACCTTTATGCATTAATAAATGACGTAATAGCACATAATATAAATATTAGTACTAAGGCGAAGATATTATAATACCATTAAGGATAAATAAATAAGGACAAATGGTTTACTAGAATATTCTTTGAAGGTTTAGCTTTGTAATGTGATTAATCAATATAAAAGATGTGCATATTTGATATTATGTTGATGTGTACATGCTGGGACCATGTAGGCTACGGTAACCGGATTATACAGGGTTATTTGTATAACCACAGAATAGATAATAGTACTAGCGTAAAACACCAACAACCTCGCAGGAGTGGATTATTATCATCATAAACAACAACATTTGTTCTACGACTTTTCCGAAAACTGACAAAAATAAATCGACTTTTCATACAAATGTCCAAACAGCTGATCGAGTTTTGTATGAAAAGTCGTTTTTTTTTGTCTGTTTTTGAAAAGTTGTAGAACAAATGTTCTTGAGTAATCTACTCCTGCGAGTTTGTTGGTGTTTTACAAATAACCCTGTATATAGCTCGATAGTGCAGTGGGTTAGCGTATTGACGTTTTAGTTGTTTTAACATTGAAAATGTTTGTTTTCGTTATCGAGTATAGTATTCCGATCAAGAATCTTTATATTTTTGGTCCCGATTTATGAAATTGTGACATTTGCCCGTAGTTTCACAGATATGAGAGGTACGTGGATGGGCTATATAAAAATGTGCCTTTGCCGGAGGACTTTAAAGTGCGATTTAAATTTCCAAAATCGGTCGAGAACTTTTTGAGATTTTCCAAATTTGTCACAATTACAAAAATTTTTCACCAACTTGGATCGATGCGTGTGGTAAAGTAGAGGATGTGCAACACTTGTTGACGGAATGTGTCAAAAACCAAAGGGAGATACGGCAACTAACTCTTCATTTAGATCTGAAGGCATCTGATGTGGGAGCTTTTCAAAGTATTTTGGCGGATCCCGCATCGGATGCAGCCAGGCTTGTATGTGACATGGCGCAATCACGTGCTTGATGTGTTGTAGAATAGGTGCTTAGGGTATGATGGGATTAACGTACTCTGTAAAAGTCCCTAAATTAAATAAAGAATAAAAAAAAATAAAAAACTTGGATCGAGAATTTCCAATTACCTACTTTTTTGAGCTTGCGATTCAAGAAACGGAAAAAAATAAATCTCGTGATTGAATTAAGCCATCCCACAAACGACAGACCAAACTATTTGCCGATAGTTGGGTCGGGCCTTTAATCAGTATGAAGAAGTATGCATGTGCGCAAATTACAACGATTTGGTATCGGCCGATTCTTCATATTAAAACGGTAGTCTGCGAGAGCTTTTAAGAGGCGGGTGGACAAAAGTAGGCTGTAGCGGGTTCTTTACGCGCGAGGTCAGTCTGCGCTCCGATCACTTTATCGTCAGCTGTACGATAAAAAATGAATTCCTATTGACTATGTATGGAACCCATGCGGCATTGATAGCAGCGCCATCAATTTGTCAAATTTTATCGTGAGCTTTACTTCTAAATACATTTTCAATGCCTTTGATAGTTGTGCGTAGATGTGAGATCTGAAGATTTTTTGATAAACCATCCGTTTTATTCGTCCAGCAGGCAGTTAAACAGCTATCACAAGAGTCGGTCATGGACGGATCATCAAAAAATATTATCAGCTCGAGCTCTTCCATGTTATTCCCGGCTGAATTTGCCGTCGTCACGTCAACACACACTTTTTCTGGAAATATTCTTAGGCAGTGGATATAAAAAAAGTGGTAAAAAAGTGAAAAAAAAACCTCACTTTCTCCCAGCTAATATCTTCATGAGGGTAGTCTTGCCAGCTCCTGAAGGGCCCAGTATGTACGTGAGCCGGCCAGGTCTGATCGCGCCACAAGCTTCGTTCAGGATCACGTACTCGTTTCTGCTCGGATCCCGTTTCTTCCTTTTCCAAGGGAACCCTGAAAAAAAACAAAGAGACTTTTATTAATGTTGTAAAATGGTTTCTAAAACATTTTTACCTACCCTATAATAATTAGTTACATTCACATCAGCATTAGTGTATTGTGTCTGTGTATATTAACAATCGTATATGTGTATATTTATATTTTTTTCTTTAATTAATAAATTGAAGAAAAAAGACACAATAGTGAAAAACATTAAGTTTCCTACCGGGTGTAACAAGACACTCAACGAAGTCGAGCTCTACGTATTCTGCCCATCATCACGACCATTTCTGTTCAAAGTTATTGCTGGGAAACGATTTTAATTTTTGATGTTAAAAAAGCATTGCATACATTACCACGCAATGTAACGCGTACAAAAAACCGCGCCTGCGAGTGAATGCTACACAGTAGCTGCGTGCGGCCGAGTTGAAAGGCAACGTTTATGTGCGTGCTCATGAAATACATTGAGTGATGACGTTATGAAGCCATTGTTTGTTACGAAATACATAAAATTTTGATAATGTTTTTGTAGACAAAAATTAGGAAATAACGAAAAAAATAAGATTTCATAAAAAAATTGAAAAAAATTGTTTGCCTTTGACCTTCAATAACTTCCTAGCTAAGTATTGGTTTCCCAGGTATAGTCTAAAAGACAAAAATGATCCTGATGATGGGCGAAATGCGTGGACTTCGGCTTCGTTGAGTGTCTTGTTACAGCCGTTATGTATTGTGATATTTCAATTTTTCTGCGCATGTCGAGTCATCGAGTGTATGTCGTGAGTGGCAGCCTTAAGTGAGGCAGCAATCTGGAATGTATGTATCAAAGTATACACGTGCTTTAAATACTGAAACATCGGAGTTAATTTATTTTAAGTAGGGATGGCTAAAACAATCACTATGTTTAGGCAACCATCTTTTAGGTCTCAAAAATTGAGATACCTTTCTCAGTATTTGGCCGAAAGTATGGAGCACAGTGCCTAAAATGCAACATGCCACCGCTGCAGTAATACCTAACACGTATCCGCGCGGTTTCTAGAATACTAATTTTAAGCGTGTTTTTTTCTCGATGGATGTTCGTGCTACGGGTACCTACAGGAAATCTTTTAGTTGACAAGAAAAACAGACGCAAGAAACTTATCAGCTGTATCTGAAGTAATGTGAGAGCATTTAAACTACTGATCGACTGCCTGAGAGGAGACTTCCATTTCTATTGGCATTTTGTTGATTGTTGTTTTTAACCGACTTCAAAAAAAGGAGGAGGTTCTCAATGCGATTGTTTATTCTTTTATTTTATCGCTGTTCGCGCGTATCTTCGACATTTATGGACCGATTTTGATAATTATTTTTTTGTTCGATTGAGTTTCTTGCGATATGGTCCCATTTTTTTTTAAATCGGTTCAGTAGTTTTTGAGTAATCCTGAAAATAATTTATGAACTGAATTAGATGTTTTTTTTTGTGTTGGAAAAGGGATACCTTTAGTGTAGTAAAAAGAAGGTTCTCAGTTTGACCTGTACGTATGTATGTATGTTTGTCCGCGATTATCTCGCGATTGGCTGAACCGATTTTGATGCGTTTTCAGAATAGTATTTGTTATCAATTAATATATTGCGCTTGATTATTTGATGAACGTGACAAATGATAAACTAGTGGCTCTATAGAGCTGTAGATCTCGCGTTTGTGACATTTTTGATCATTTTTCGAAATGTCTGAATCATGATTTTTCAAATTTTCCCCATAATTCCACTATTTTGAAAAAATTCGAATAGTAGAATCGACAAAAAATCTATATAAATATTTCACGAGCATCGGTTGAGAATTGCGATTTGTATAGGAGAACAAACGGACAACCGTACAGCGGGACAGCCAGACATATGAAAGCATTTTTGCCTAATCTGAAACGGTCAAACAAATCCATCTGCCAATTTGGAACTAGAAAATATTGATCAAACTAAGAAACCGCAAGGTAAACCTAATGGCAGAATAATTATGCTGATTCACAAATCGTCCACCAGTCGGCGCACTACTACTAACTTGGCGCTAGTGTAGATGTAGGTAGTTGTGGACCTGCCATTTAATTGTTTTCTATGTGTTTGCTATAAATTTTTGGATTTTGGAAGCGATTTTATCAATGTCAATCAAATCCGACACATTTTGGTTTTCTTCAATCTTTAATGGTACTGTCTAACTTCCATAATAATTATATATTAGTATCAATAATTGGGCAAAATCGGGGATAAATGCCCGTGCGGCATCATTTTTAGGGTTCCGTACCCAAAGGATAAAAACGGGACCCTATTACTAAGACTCTGCTGTCCGTCTGTCTGTCTGTCACCAGGCTGTATCTCATGAACCGTGATAGCTAGAAAGTTGAAATTTTCACAGATGATGTATTTCTGTTGCCGCTATAACAACAAATACTAAAACAGAATAAAATGAATATTCAAGGGGGACTCCCATACAACAAACGTGTTTTTTTGCTCGATATTAATAACAACAACAGGTAGACAAATGAAAATTTCACAAATGATGTATTTTTGTTGCCGCTATAACAACAAATATACTAAAAACGGAAAATTAATAGTCGAATTTTATTATAATTAGGTAATGTGTCAGATTTATTATATTGCATGGTTGCAATTAGAATTTTATATTGATATAAGTTCTTGGTTGCAATGCAATGCAATGTTGAACAAACAAAACAAAATTGTAAAACAATTAAAGGTACCTAACTTTAGTTGTTGAATTGGAGGAGAATTTTGTTTCGCTTAAGTATAATGTTTAATTTTTTTGCACTTAAGATAAAATATAATTATCATTAATGTTTATACCTAAACATTGTAGTTTATCTTTGACGCAAGTATGTTTGACCCAATATTGGCTTCAAGAAGAAATATGTATTTCATGTCATGGTCGCGACCTCATGACTGAAATTTTGTAGTATTTGGTTGGTTTTAAAATAGTTTTGTAACAAACTGTATAATACATACATATAAGTACCTACCTAAGAGTTATTTAATTAAATTATTGTAATGTCAACATTTTGGAAATCAATTAATATAATTTATATGGTTGGTTATTAAAAATCGATTAGACCACAGAATTAAGTCTTGTTTTGAACTTTCTATTAGGTACCTAAGTACTAATGTAAATATTTTCAAAATTGCGATATTATGTTACATCTGAAGGAGCCCAAACTATTGGTATGTTTTGAAAATGTTTTTTGGTTTAATTTAAAACGAGTGGCTGAAATGTAATAATGTGATATGTTTTTAGAACCAGTTCTAAAAGCCCTTTCATTAAATACCACACACAATAAGTTTTATAACTCTTTTTTCCCAAACCACAGAATAATAATTGGCCAAACGTTTATTATCCTTATTTTTTGCTTACGACTAATATATATATATATATATATATATATATATTATATACAGACAGATATACAGAATAGATGTACGGACAATAATAGGACATCTGGAAATAATTGATAAGGGTAACGGATAAAGTTGAGATAGCACACTGTACACACTGCATGTACCTACCAATTCAGCTGTCTGATAACATTTAAAACAATGATTCCTTTTCCATTTCATTCATTTTAATTAATAAGTACCTAGTTTTTATGTTCTAATCTTTGAAAAGTATTTCATGGAGAGTACAAGTAGGTACTTAACTGTTCTAGATTGAATAAAAAAAAATTCGGGTTGCACTCCGGGAGTGCCGGCAGAAGTGAAAACTTGAATATTAACGTTGTGCATTTTTGATATTTTGGAATGGTTAGATAATAATTTTGCACAAATTGCCGTCTTACGAATTTACTCTGCATTTGAATTTATGAATACAGAACAGTATTGTACGAAGGTCTTATCCATAGCTTGACAAAAGGAAAATCTCTAAAGTTTTGACATTGAATTAAAAAATTAGCGCGTTGCTATGGTGACACAAGTGTTTACGTCTTGAAATAACGCGCCGCAATTTTCGCCGCGCCCCGTAGAAAGAGAGGGGGATACTTCCGACGCCGGCTGTCTACGCTACATCCGTCTTACGAATTTTCGATCAGGGTCACGTGACCCTGACTGACGCAAGTTTAACATTTTTTCCCCATTACAAAAGAAGTGTACAGCGCCGCTAAAGAAGTTTTCACTTCAAAAATTCATCGATATACTTATCTACTTTTTCATTGTTTTTATTTAATTTTCAAAAAACGCGATTATTCTGGGTGCAAATGATTGATTTTTCAATAAGCCTGCTAAAGCAGACGAGGTCAAGAACAATTAGCGGTCCTTTTAAGGCGTGTGTATAAGGAAACAAGAAAGAATATAATTATACCAGTTTCAAATTAATAATACTCGTTTAGTTGGTTTACTTAATTCACAATTACCAAACATTTCTAATGGCAAAATGACCGACAAACTTTTTTTTGTCCATGCGTGCATTCTTCAGCCCCGAGAGCGCATAAGTTCGGAATCGTGTAAGTAGGAAGTTTAGTGAGAATGACCCCCCCAGGGGCCGTACCGGCTAACGAATCGAGCTTCGGAAAATTTGCCGAGTTTCAAATTAAAAAAGATAAATTGAAGTAAGGAATTTTGTATTGTACTATTTGTTGAAGTTATTTGGAAGATATGGATGTTTGTGTGACCTCATGAATTAGGGTTCGCCATTTTGGCCCAATTGGGGCTCGATTTATCTGTTTTAATTTGAAACCCGGCAGACTTTTCGAAGCTCGATTCGTTAGCCGGTACGGCCCCAGGGCCCGTGCCGGCTAACTTACATGGCTATCGTAATCGCTTTCATTTGACAGATGGATGTGAAACATTGCTACTTTTCTTTGGTAAGATTTTTTTGTACCAAAAAAGTAGCAATGTATCACATCCATCTTTTGGGTACAAATATACATTGCTACTACTTTTTGGTACAAAAAAGTCTTACCAAAGAAAAGTAACAATGTATCACATCCATCTGTCAAATGAAAGCGATTACGATAGCCATGTAATAGCCGGTACGGCCCCAGGGGAGTCCAACAACTCCCACATACCCCGGTTGCTTACCAGGCACGGGATATGTGTATGTGCGCGTGTGGCCAGCATTCTCCTTACTTTCAAAATCTTAACTATAAAAAGTTAAAGGTCCGACAGTGGGTGAGATACAAACCGGTACTATGGCACTGCCGGACTACCTTAAGTGCTAAGTAAGCGAAGGACATTCGTGTTGTTGTCCTACAGGTCGTTCACACGGTAAGGCAACGATTTCAAAGTTATTTTTTTTTATTTAATCGCTCATGATGTTCGATTCGATGGTTTATAGTGTCACTTAGGAATACCTAAGCACCTGTTGGGTTTAAATAGATACGAGGAATATTTATCAGATACTAATATACGGCAGATTATGACACGTTTAGAATACATGCATTGTTATTGGATTTTTATAATCTAAACTAGTGATTGAAGAATCTCATAACGAAATCAGGGCCTCGTTAGTACAAGGAAATACGTACTTGGAATAATTTTATGGTTGCTATTTTTATAAATGATTACATAGTAAAATGTTAATTTGTTTATGTTAATAATGTCTTTAAACTTTTGAAAAAAAAAGATACGTAAGTACTTTTAGAAACAAATTATTATCGCAACCACTCAAAAAACTTTGCTATAAGTAACAAATTACCTAAGTATCGTATACGTATTATCACTTGTTGAAATATCATTATAGATTCAATTACTGATTCATTACAAATTAGTTATGTCAAATGCACCAAACAACGCACAAGTTTATAAATTTTAATAAGGAAGTTTCGCAAATGAACTAATAAGAACTAATACCGTATTGTTTCGTCATCCTGCAGGATATATCCATGAAGATAATGGGTATGGTACTCCTTTTCCCATTGACTTGTCCAATTTCGATGTCCATGACTGTTTATACTCGCGTCGCGACAATATTAGTTCATTGAAACGAGCGTGCGTTGAGCACTTTGCGCAGGCGGCGTACAACTGGTCGGGATAGGGTATGAGATACTCATCGACTCTATACAAATGACACATTAGTAATAAAACAAGTAGCTCGTTACAATCATTTATTCTGTGGTACAACACAGATAATATAATCAGTTTCTTTGGCTACGTGTTTTGTTTTAAAGTGCGGTGATAATTTTGACGACAGAGTATGGGAAGCTGATTCCACCACCATGTGAGATGGGATACGATACTTGGAAGAAAGAACATAAACTATGGGAATACTGAAAAAAATGAAGTGGGTAAAAGTCGAGCTACCGCGCTTACCGCTAGTTTTTTTGTTGTTTGTGAATTATATGACTTCCAAGGAATCACTATGAAAGTAAGTAGTTTTTTTTCGAATGAGGAATAGTGGCCACCTCTGGTGTTAGAGTTTATCAAGCCGCCTGTAAGGCCTCTAACTTGGCTTCACGACTGTTATCAGATGACAACAGCCGGGACCGACGGTTTAACGTGCCCTCCGATGCACGGAAGCGCTCAGTTGTAATACCACTTAACGGTCACCCATCCGACACCTGGCCGGATCGAGCGTTGCTTAACAAACGTGATCGAGTACGATCAGTCTGTCAAGTTCCGCCATGAGCGCTTCAAAGTAAGAAGTAATAAAATATAAATAAAATAAATTCTTTCCCGGAGAGTTTATGAAGTCTTGAAATTAATTTGGTGATATTGAACCTTATGAAATAATACCTTATGTAAAAATCCAGCCAAGTTCGGGTCGGGCCACGCGCAACGATCAATCAGTCCTCTACGGTTTTTAAACAAATAGTTATTCGTTTTGTCAATAATATGAGATAACACATCTGGAGCACAGAAATATAATAGTATGCCTGGAGACTGATACTAACAAAATACTACCCAACCCCTACCCAATTTTTATTGAAATCGCTCTGTCCAGTTATTTAGGCGCTAAAGCATACTGACGGACTTACAGCCAGTCTCTGCGTCTCTGCTTCAGCTTGGGCAAAATTTTTTTCGTATGTCCTTCCGAATTCCGGCTTTACGTTTGTTAGCATCTTTAGAGATCTCTGGATTTCGTGAAATTTTGTGAGCATATAAATAATTTTTAGTAGAGCCAGATTTTCGAAATTTTTCAAAATGGTGGAGATATGAAAAAAAAAAAACATATTTCAGTCGTTTCGAAAAATGATCAAAAATGTAACAAAACTTTTTTGTTAGCGGTGCAAAGCAAATTTTGTGTTTTATTTTAAGACTTAAGGTTTTAATGATCGAACAGATAAAAATTTTAAACTTTTGCATTTACTTATTCTTTTGAAACTTTATTTTAAATAAACTCCATAATGAATTTAAATTATTAATTAGAACAAATAAAAACTCTAACGGATCAACATTCAAAACATTTCTGGCCAATATTCGAAATTTGAAAATATTAAGATCGTGACTTTGTGACAGTACCTACCTAGGACTGAGTATATTATTTGCACAGTATAGATAGATACTAATTAGTTGAAAAACCTTCTATATGAATATAAATATATCAGTTTTATCAATAGTTCAATTGTTGAGCTATTTTTAACATAAGATCTACAGCTTATACAGAGCCATACATTTTTTGGCCAATACAATACTTCCTTTTTCCCACCGCCACTTAAAAATAACAGTGAATAAAATGCGATTTTATTCATTGAGTGAACTAATAGTTATTTGTTATACAAGAGAGCAAAGTCATTTTTTGCTGCGAGTGCTGACTTTTAAATCACGAACTAGCGAAGTAGTCTAGAATTGAATCACGAGCGTAGCGAGTGATTATAATATAGACTACTGAGCACAGTGAGTGATTTAAAGGCACGAGACATCAAAAAATTTGCTCTCGTGTTAAACATACAACTTTTCATCTCTACCAGCGAGAAAAGGTGTTAGAAATTAAAAAAACACTTTGCCTCACGCTCGCAGCAAAAGTCGATTTTGCTGCGAGTTTTTGGTAAAAAGCACTTTGCCTCACGCTCGCAGCAAAAGTCGATTTTGCTGCGAGTTTTAACGCGCCAAAAGCACCCTTTTCGTGCTGGAGAGGTGAAAAATATTTTGGATTTGGAACAAGCGATTGTTCTGTAGGATGCCACTAATCCACATGAAAAACTAAACTGTCCCCCACCCCTGGAAATTTCTGCCGGCGCCCTTGAATCACATGAGTAGCGTTGAAAATGGCGAAAGATACACGTTTGTTTCTTTCGCAACTTTGAATCTTTCTATAAATTCGTGAAACTTTCGAAAAAAACAAATTAAGGTTAGTTTTAAAAATACAATCATACACGTAGAATACTTGTTTTATACAAAGTGTTTTTCATGTAACTAACAATCAAAGACGTTCATTCGGTCATGGGAACTCTGATTGGAGGATGGTAGATTTAAATAAAATTATTTCTAATATGCCTATACAAAAACTACCATTTTGAAAAATTCCTACCTTTTTGGTCGAAAATTTTCTAGTAAGTAGGTAGTTTTAGTGTAGTATCATTTCTTCTAATGGTAGTTTTTTGATAGAATGATTTTTGACATGGTTTTTTTTACTTTTCTTTACTTTTTACAATGGTAAGTAGTTTTGTTTCTACCATTTTAAAAATTATCTACGCTAATTTACAATTTTCGCGCATTGTTTGAGAAAAGTACTATTCTTTTTAAGTGTTGTTGGAATACCGAAGCGAAACGAGGGCGCGTCACTAGTAAAGAAATAAATATTCTAGAAAGCAATCAAATAAAAACGTGTTAAAATGAAAAATGCGAAAAATACAACGAAAAATACGTGTAAAAAACGTTTACTTGCGAAAGATACATTCGATGAGCTTTATCAAACTTTCTGTATTTTATTGTAAAATACAGTGGTCCTTTGAAAAATACATGTATTTTTCATGTTATTTTCCACGCTACACATGAGTAAAAAAACGTAAACTGCTTGAATGGCGGGATGTCACAAAATGTATCCCACTTGGTGGCGCTACTGCTGCTGGAGACCTTCGTACGGGCATTTACCCCCGATTTTCCCATTTATTTTAAATTATATCTAAAATGGTTGAAATTAATAAATAATTATTATGGAAGTCGGACAGTAAACGAAATAAAGATAACCAAAATGTATTGGAAGAAAAATTTATATTTACGAAAAATCGCTTCCAACATCCAAAAATTGATATAACAAAAACATAGAAAACAAGAAAATGACAGGTCTACATCTACACTAGCGCCAAGTTAGTGGTAGTGCACCGACTGGTGGACGATTTGTGAATCAGCAAAATTTTCCTGCCAGCTCTTCCTATTATTATTTTTTCTTTTCTGTGGAGTAAGACGTTCATCGAATTCACTTCAAAAACATTTGGTGTGTCTCTTACTTAGAGACACCCAGTGCTTCCAGATTCACTGTAACTAACCAAAGTGTTTTCAATACCGTGTAGCTTATTGTACTTCTTTGTGATTATGTGTGGGCGGGCAAAGGGCGCGTATTTACTAGAGTATGCTGATAAGAATAAGCAAATATTGTAAATTATTGATGATCAACTAGTGTGAATATTTCCTGGTAATTCAACTACAACATACATTGTAAGATGTATGAGTTGGAATGCTTATAATGTAAGTATAAGATATCTACATTGTAGGCTTAGAGAACAAGGTTAGTCGGACACAGAAAAAGTTAAACTTTATAAATATTTTTTTTTATATTATCAAGTCGGTAACAAACAAGATCATTTAAAAAAAAATGTTCATGTATAATTCGTATACCGTTTTAACATGCTGGAAACAACAACTGCAACGCAGTAGAGTACAACAAGTACTCTATTAATACTGCGTTTATTGATGAAAATAAATAGCACAATTTGCCTCATTTAATACTTACCTATTTGTTTTAAATTGACGAAGTTTATAGGGTAAAAAACCTAATGGTCGTTTATTTGTAAATTTAAAAATTTAATCAGGCAACTTTTATTAATACTTTACGGTAACTTAAGGCTAACGCCTACTCAACAGTTATTTGTACATTTCTACATAAAGTACCTATGTGTAATAAATTAAATAGAATATTTTTCATTTATAATAAGCTTCAAAAACTTTATCAAAGTATGAAAATGAAAATGATGTTTTCTTGTAAGAATGTCAAGTTTAATGATAAGAAACATCACAATAAAATATTGAGAATAATCCAATAAGTTATATTTTTTGAATATTAATTCATTAGAAACTCCTAAAGTAACTTACCCATTGCTCCTCGAGAGATCGTGTAAGATATGTCATTGAACACAACCAGCTTTCCATCTTCGAAGCTCAAATCGTCTTTCCCAGTTTCGACATCCATTATTTTTTATTACAGAATGAGAACAACAACGCAACAAGACCGGAAAGGGGGTGTTTAGATCATAACACACAAGATTGGAAAATTGTCTTAACTCGCAAGACTGCGCTTGAGTTGAGTCGCAGCGAGGCGTGCGCGCGCGACTACGTTGATAGCTCGCGACCCGACTGAGCTCGTTCGTATGTTCGCACGGCGATTGCTGGAGTATTTACTTTCACTTACTTATATGTAACTTTGAAGAACAAAACGTTTTCGTAATTGTGGTGGTCCTTCACTCATTCAAGGAGGGCTTAAAGAACAAGTTTTCAAGTAGAATTTTGATGAGCCGTTTTCAATGTTTTTAAGTTTTTGTGGTTCATTAAAGTTCTTATGAGGGCTGTTCAGCAGATATAGTTTTTTTGGATTAGGTAGGAAAATAAAGTTATCATCATTTTCTTATCCTCTGCGTCGTCTCTTCCTGTCACTCGTCATCTCCTCATCCACTACCTTCACATTCATATTATTTCACACACAATCCATCCATCTTTTCTGTAGTTATCTTCTTGCTTTACAGCCCTCGACATCCATATCCATCATTCTTCTAGTAACATACAATTTATCTCTTCTCCTAACATGCCAAACCAAACTGTTCCCTTTCGTTTTTCTGACACTGGTGCTACTTCCAAACTTCCTCTCACATACTCAATCCTAATTTTATCCATTCGCATTACATTGCACATCTACAGCATATTCATCTTTGCTACATGTAATTTTCTTTCATCTTGATAGATGAAAGAATATACTAGGTAACATATAATTATTATGGATCAGAATATTGGGCTATAAAGAAGATTCTTTATAGCCCAATATTCTGATCCATAATAATTATATGTTACCTAGTATATTCTTTGACATTTTTTGGTTTGAATTGAAGTTATATAACTTGTTGTCTTGTTATATTTGTTGGCACTTAAGGTCTTCCTTTAAATTATTGTACAATAAAACATGAACATCTGTTGTCAAAATAAAATAAATGAAAATAAATAACTTGGTTTTATGCTCCTTATGTAAGCCAAATTAGATTCACACTGAAAGCTTAAAGTTAAAAGTGTCTTTTTATTACTTTACTAGCGGCCGCTGGTAACTTAGTCCTTAATCCCAGCTCCCATATGAAATTCCTTCCCCTATTACACCCCCTTCAATATTCATTCTCACTTCAAAATGAAGTTCCATTATGTCCATCCCCAAGGTCAAATGTAAGTATACCAAAATGCATCACAATTGGTTTGGTGGTTCAGTGGCCTAAAGGTTCAGACAGTCAAGATAGTTCTTTCACATTTAAGTATAATTATGGATTAATAAGTTTATTTATTTATTTATATCATCCAACAAAATCATTTGCACATATGATGAGGAAAGCTGATTCTCCTTACTGTGACCAATGTGGAAAAATTGGTGATTTGCAACACATTTTGATGGATTGTGCCCGATTTGCGAGTAAGAGGCAGCAGTTAATGACCAATCTAAAACTTATTAGACTAGATATAGGAATGTTCCACAAAATTTTGTCAGAACCAACTTCAATAGCAGCTAAGTGTCTTTATACTCTGTTTTTAGAGTACGATGGGATTGGCATCGTCAATTTATGACAAAAATCCCGAAAACCAATAAAGAGAGAAAAAAAGGACACAATACAAAAATGATTGAATATTTTTTGTTACATTGTTTATTTTTAATCTTACAATTTTATTAATTACTTAATAAGATAAGCGTGTGAGATTATTATAATGTAATCGCATTGCAAAACACTTTTTGATAAGTTGCAAGCGCAAAATACTGATACCTACTTAACTACCTAATCAATTAGAAGATTTTGTTACTGTGTGTTACTAAGGTATTAATAGCCTGTTTTACAAATTCCGGTTAAGTTTCAATTAACTTAATTGTAAGACTGGTTCATACATTTTTTGTTCCAGTTGTTACAAGATGAGTGCTATTCGTAAACTGTGAATTGTTTTTAATAATATACTTTCTAGAAAATAATTACTAACTAAATAACTCTCAGGTTATCGTCACTAATATTGTTTTACAAAAATCACTACGTGATTTTTCTGTGTTACATCATAACGCATTATAGACATTTTTTTCCGCTTAGTTAGCGTTTTGCTTTTTATAGCTTGACATACATACAGTGATAAACAGGGGGCTAATTCAGTGGCGTAGCGGGGGGCCGCGGAATGGAGGGTACAAAGTAAGAATAAAAAATCATAAATATTTTTCCTTTGCAATGTATTCTTCCTCAACTCTAATACATTAATTAGATCTATTAATTTATTTATTGATACCGTCGAAAAAAAATGTTTTGCATCTCAGGTCGAATTATTAAGAACTGCGGTCTTCACCCGTCACCACTGGAAAATTACTTCTCTCGAAGCTCTTTTTTATTTTTTTTTATCAAGTCAAGAGTCTCCATAAACGAAAGACATATTTTCCAATAAAGTCCGAGAAGATTTCCTCGGTTGGTAAGGCATTAATGACAACGCGAAACTCGAATTGCAAACTCCCCTCCGGATTGGTTTGTTTATTGATTTTTATCTCAGTAAATAATGACCTGATTTTTATTAAACTTTGTTATTATACTCCTAAGGAGTGTCAAAAATTAGTTTACGTTAAAAAAAGTGACCCTTTCTCCACCATACCCTTCGTTCCGCGAACTTTCTTCCCTAGGCAGAGGTTGCCCTCTTTGACTCTTCGTCACTGGAAAATTTCTTTTGTTTAAACTCTTTTTTAATTTTTTTTGTCAGGACAAGAGTCCCCATAAACAGAAAATATCTCTTTCAAAATAATCGGATTAGATTTCCTCGATTGGTAAGACATGTAATGACAGCGCGAAACTCGTTTTTTTCCCATAACAAAATTTGTTGTTCCAGATTCGCTTGTATATTGATCTGTATCTTAATGAATAATGACCCGATCTTTATAAAATTTTGTATATATACTTTCAATGAGGGTCACAACTAGTTCAAGCAAAAAAAAACATCCTTTCGGTCCCCCAACCCCTCCATTCCGCGAACTTTTGGACCTCCCCTCGTATACTGTCATTGATTGTAACGATTTTGACCAAACCATCATCACCGTACAACCCGGAGCGCGCGGCGCGCTACGCACGCCACGACTGGGGCTACGAAATGGTTGATTGTAATGATTTTAACCAAATCATCATCACCGTATGGCCGGGAACGCGCGGCGCTCTTCGCACGCCGCGACTAGCCTACACTATCATTGATTGTAATAATTTTGACCAAACCATCATCACCGAATGGCCTGGAGCGCGCGGCGCGCTACGCACGCCACGACTAGGCCACTATCGTTGATAGTAATGATTTTGACCAAATTATCATCACCGTATGGCCCGAAGCGCGCGGCTATATAAAACATTATGCACCGAAAAAACCCGAAAAGTTATTTTTTAGTAAATACATAAGGTATTGGGTAATGATTATTTTTTTAAAGAAATTACTGATTTTCTTGACTTATAACGAAAATAGGGGGGCGGCAAAATTCGGGTCCGTCCCGGGCGGCACAAACACACGCTACGCCAGAGGAGGAGCAAAATCTTATTTATTTATCTTATTATTTTCATAGCGATGATGTTTTTTTAGCAATTTTTTATCCCATAACCTTCCCATTTTCATTCCCCTGGTTATACGTGGTGAGGTTTTAGTTTTAGACTAAAATCGAATTCCGTTTTCGAAAAAAATTGTATTCGTTGCAACGCCTGATGTTTTTAAGCTGACACTCGATTAACGCAGAGAGGAGCTAAATTGCCACTTTTTGATGTAATGCCATAGGTCACGGAAAGATCATAGAGATTTGAAATTAAGATATATATTTATATTTCTATAAATCTTTCTCTAGACACGTATAAACCAGAAACACGATTTTGTGATTTTCGCTCGATACATTTTAATTTTAAAAATACCTCTTAAAAATTCTTATAATCGAAATTATTTAGAAACACCATTAGGTATTCAAGTGTAATTGCTTTAAATAATTTGAATCATCAATATTCAGAATCGTGTAAAAGCATTTCTCTGTAATCGCTATTGGCTCCGTGCACGCTTTTAGCGCCACCTAGCGTGTTGAAACTTTGTTGGCTCTGACCTGAACGTTTTGACGTTTTGATATGTAATGGCGGCATTGTGACAAAATGTTAAAAAATACTATACATATTGTGTTATTAAAGTAAATTTCAAAATTACTATGATTTGGGTGGACAAAGTGTTGTGAAATCATTTTTGGTCATTTAAATTAAATATGGCAAGTAAGATTTATTCAAAAAGAGTGTTTTATTTTGGTTATATCAGGGTTTGTTTACTTCTTTTTTAGTTGTAGATTTTGTCAAACAAGAGGATGAAGCTACTTTAATAATTTTACTAAGTGATAATAAACATATATAATTATTCCTGTATCGCTAGTAATAAATTAAATATCGTTTTCAAGCAGATTACAGAGCCTTCTTTATTTCTACTTTTTGCCACCATGAGCGCTGCGATCGATTATTTTACCTTCGCACCCACTTCGCACCCTCCCAATATGTGGTTAAGTGATTTTTGTGCCAAATCTGCCGAATCAGTCTCGCTCCCGCGTGCATCCTTTATAACACGTTTTTATTAGGTTGCTTTCTCGTTTATGTGTTCGTTCGTGTGTTTGTTTCTCCGCAAAGATTGCGAACGATTTTATACTAGCTTCCCGATGAGCTAGACACTTGAAACTTTGACCATAGATCAGAACTGGAAGGCAATGCAATATTATGGTGTCATTGAGCTGATCTGATGATGAAGCCGGAAGAAGGCCACAGAAACTCTATGATGAAACGATACAACCCCATAGTGTTTGGTCTCGTTAGCATCGTTTTGACGAGTACTCTAACGGGAGACGAGGTCCAGGGTCTGATGATGAAGCCGAAAGAGTTTGCCATAGGAACTCAATATTGAAACCGTGCAACCCCATCAAATTTGAGCTCGTTTGAATCATCTTGACGAGTACTTTAATGGGAAATAGTGTCAAAGGATCTGATGATGGAGCCGGAGGAAGGCCACAGAAACTCTATAATAAAACCATGCAACCCCATCGAGTTTGGGCTCGTTTGGATCGTCTTGACGAGTACTTTGTTGGGAAATAGTTTCCAGGGTCTGATGATGGAGCCGGAAGAAGGCCACTGGGACTCTGTAATAAAACCATGCAATCCCATCGAGTTTGGGCTCGTTTGAATCGTCTTGACGAGTACTTTGTTGGGAAATAGTGTCCAGGATCTGATGATGGAGCCGAAAGAAGGCCACAGAAACTCTATAATAAAACCATGCAACCCCATCGAGTTTGGGCTCGTTTGGATCGTCTTGACGAGTACTTTGTTGGGAAATAGTTTCCAGGGTCTGATGATGGAGCCGGAAGAAGGCCACTGGGACTCTGTAATAAAACCATGTAACCCTATCGAGTTTGGGCTCGTTTGAATCGTCTTGACGAGTGCTCCGATAGGAGATGGTATATTTTTAGTCTTAAATCGTTAACAAAAAGCAGAAAATAAAAATTTACTGAAAAAAACACTTTTTTAAAAACACGTTTTTAAAACGGACTAAATTATTACAAAAAAAGTACCAAATAAAATTTTCTGTAAGTATTTATAACCATAGGGTATAGACCTACATAAATTTTAAACCTAAAAACGTGGGGCGCATGCTAAAGACAATATGGATGATAAATTTTACAAAATGCCGTCCGTCCGTGTTTTTAAAAAAGTTTTTTTCTCTTTGCTATCTCGCTTTACGCTTTATTTTTGAGATATCCCCTTAATGTCTCTTCTCTGCTTTGTTGGTAAAGATATTGGAACTCTAACTAATGGTTAGTTTGTAGACAACTCTGCTCCGCTCAGCTCCTCTACGCCTTAATTGAGTGTCAGCTTTAGGCGTCCTAACTACAGTATGCTGCTGGTGAAGGGGGAGTATGTTATTGCGTCCATCGATCTTTGATTGCGTAGGTATATTTTATAGTGTTGAGTAAAGAGGTACCTTTGCGTTGGTAAACACAAGCAAAACGTGAAATACTCACACGTGAACAGTTATGGACAAGCCGGTTTATAAAACGGAATTTGTATTCGACATGTTTTTGTTAAGGCCACCAAGTTCAACTAAGTAATGTTTTATGTTGCTGGATATGCCGCGTTAAACATTTATTACTAGCTGACCCGACAGACGTTGTCCTGTCTTAGTTATGAATATTGAATTCGAATTGGTATAATTAATGAAAATTTGGGTTCAGAGATATTAATAGGTCCCGTTCCCGTTCCCCTTTCTCTTTCCTGTCTCGTTCCCGTTACCGTTCCCGTTTACTTTAAAACCCAACAGCTTTATAACCAAGAATATATCACTTGTTTTGTTAGTAATGTGTATGTTAGTCTATCCAAACTTACCAATTTAATATTAGGCGTGATGGCTCTGAACTAACCGTGATGAGCACTAAGAAATTTAGTTTTCTTAGATCCTTTTTGTAATAAATAATAAATTAATTATTTTACATGTATTTCCTCAATAAAATAACTCCGACAGAAGCATCTGTTTTATTACATCCTCTTTGACGATATTTGCAGCACGCATATTTTTTCAATTCTATGTCAAACGTCATAAGGTTACATTATAAAAGTTTTTATATCCAAAATAGTTTTATATGGTGGTTAAGTATTCTTAAATTTTCTAATTTTCCGCGCAACATTCCTAGTTTTTAACGTTTTTTTACTCATGTGGTTTTTAACATGTTTTTATTAGGTTGCTTTCTCGTTTGTTTGTTTGTGTGTTTGTTTCTCCGCAAAGTTTGCGAACGATTTTAAACTAGCTTCCCGATAAGCTAGAGACTTGAAACTTTGAACATAGGTCAGAACTGGAAGGCAATGCAATATTATGGTGTCATTGAGCTGATCTGATGATGGAACTGGAAGAAGGCCACAGGAACTTAATGATGAAACCATACAACCCCATTGTGATTTGGCTTGTTAGAATCGTCTTGACGAGTACTCTAAGGGGAGATAAGATCCAGGGTCTGATGATGAAGCTGGAAGGCCATGCCAAAGGAACTCAATATTGAAACCGTGCAATCCCATCGAGTTTGGGCTCATTTGAATTGTCTTGATGAATACTTTGTTAGAAAATAGTGTCCGAGGATCTGATGATGGAGCCGGAAGAAGGCCATAGGAACTCTATAACAAAACCACGCTACCCCATCGAGTTTGGGCTCGTTTGAATCGTCTTGACAAGTACTTTGTTGGGAAATAGTGTCCGAGGATCTGATGCCATCATCAGATCCTCGGACACTATTTCACCGGCTCCATAGCCGGAAGAAGGCCATAGGAACTCTATAATAAAACCACGCTACCCCATCGAGTTTGGGCTCGTTTGAATCGTCTTGACGAGTACTTTGTTGGGAAATAGTTTCCAGGGTTTGATGATGGAGCCGGAAGAAGGCCAATGGAACTCGGTAATAAAATCATGCAACCCCATCGAGTTCGGGCTCGTTTGAATCGTCTTGATGAGTACTTTGTTGGGAAATAGTGTCCAGGGTCTGATGATGGAGCCGGAAGAAGGCCATAGGAACTATAATAAAACCATGCAACCCTATCGAGTTTGGGCTCGTTTGAATCGTCTTGACGAGTAGCTTGTTGGGAAATAGTGTCCGAGAATCTGATGATGGAGCCGGAAGAAAGCCATAGGAACTCTATAACAAAACCATGCAACCCCATCGAGTTTGGGCTCGTTTGAATCGTCTTGACGAGTACCTTGTTCAGAAATAGTGTCCGAGGATCTGATGATGGAGCCGGAAGAAGGCCATAGGAACTCTATAACAAAACCACGCTACCCTGTCGAGTTCGGGCTCGTTTGAATCGTCTTGACGAATACTTTGTTGGGAAATAGTGTAAGAGGATCTGATGATGGAGCCGGACGAAGGCCACTGGAACTCAGTAATAAAACCATGCAACCCCATCGAGTTTGGGCTCGTTTGAATCGTCTCGACGAGTACTTTGTTGGGAAATAGTGTCCAGGGTCTGATGATGGAGCTGAAAGAAGGCCATGAGAACTCTATAATAAAACCATGCAATTGCAACCCCATCGAGTTTGGGCTCGTTTGAATCGTGTTGATGAGTTCTTTGTTGGGAAATAGTTTCCAGGGTTTGATGATGGAGCCGGAAGTAGGCCATAGGAACTCTTTAACAAAACCACGCTATCCCATCGAGTTTGGGCTCGTTAGAATCGTCTTGACGAGTGCTCCGATAGGAGATGGTATATTTTTAGTCTTAGCTCGTTAACTAAAAAGCAGAAAATAATAATTTACTGAAAAAATAGATTTTTTAAAAACACGTTTTTAAAACAGACTAAATTATTACAAAAAATATCGGACTAAAAATATTAAAACGGACTAGTAAAAACAAACTAAAAAGTAAAAAATCTTTTTTAAAAACACGTTTTAAAATGGACTAAATTATTACAACAAAAAATAGGACTAAAAACATTACAACGGACTAGTAAAAACAGACTAAAAAGTATAAAATAAATTCTTCTGTAAATATATATAACCCTTTAAAATTTATACCTACAGAAAATTTAAACATAAAAAATTTAAACCTAAAAACGTGGGGAGCATGCTTAAGACAATATGGATGATAAATTTTACAAAATGCGCCCCACGTTTTTAGGTTTAAATTTTTTATGTTTAAATTTTCTTTCATAACAACTGTCTCCTAATAATAACAAACACAACAAAAAAAGAATTAGCGAAATCGGTCCAGCCGTTTACGCGTGATGCCTTGACCACGCGAAATTGCATTCATTTTTATATATATATATAGATTAAGTAAGTATCTTTCTCTCCTCTTTAAGCGTGTTTGATTCAGTAAACTATTAACTGAACAACGGTCTTAATCACAAAACAAAGATTTTCCCTAATTAGGTATCTCGTCTTGTAGATATATATCCAATTTGAAACGCCACTAGCGTGCGTCTAAAGAACTAATTTACAGCGCCAAAATGGCGGAAATCAAATAGGCACAAAAACAGTTTGACATAAGCCTGTCCAGTGTAAATATATGCAGGTCAGTGCCCTAAAGTCACATGTAACAATTCTTTCGAGGCAGACACTTATTTTCAAAGACGTTGATGTCTTTTGTATTAGATTTTTAATTTTGTGTTGGTTTATAAAAACTGCAGCATTTTAATACCTATGTTTTCGGATTTTATTTTTTGTTATTTTTTTTTAGAAGCTCAGTGGCGCAGTGGTTTAGTGCCTGGTCATGTGCGCAAGAGTCGGTCATGGGATTGATAACCAAAACTTGTTTGTTTCTTAACAATAAAAAAAATATTATCTCGAGTTCCTCCGTGTTTCGGAAAGCATTTGCAGTCGTTAACACCCACCAATTCGCTTTGGGCCTGCCGTGTCGGCCGTGGTGGGTTGTAGCCCCTCCTTATCCATCCATAATAAGGAAGGCCTGTGCCCCAGCAGTGTGGACATTGAATGGCTTATATCGTCGTTCTATATATATATTTTTCTCTCTTTTTGAAGTGAAAACTTCTTTAGCGGCGATGTACGCTTTTTGTATGGGGAAAAAATGTTAAACTCGCGTCAGTATGAATCACGTGGCTGATCGAAAATGCGTAAGACGGATGTGACGGATGGAGAGTAGACAGCTGGCGGCGGAAGTATCCCCCTCTCTTTCTACGGGGCGCGTTGTAAATGGCGGCGCGTCATTTTAAGACGTAATCACTTGTAATGTGTCACCAGCAACGCGCTAATTTTGAAAATGGAACTAATAGCAGCGATCTCTTCGGTGAAATCATAGACTTATTAGAATTGGGTAGGACACGCGATTATCGATGAGTTTGTATGAGTAACTCATATCGAATTGTGAGTTGGGACATTGTACCACCTCAAATGAGGTGGGACAATTTCAAATCAATGAGACATTAGTACGAGTAAGGTATACGTTATTACAAAATCACGATTTTAGCAATTTCCGGGACATTACTACGTGAGACGTGAGTGAGTTGAGTACCTATATACAACTTGTATATTCAGTAGAGTTTATGGTACCTATGATATGATGTATGGAAAGTAAGTAATCGATATAGCTCCCAAAGTTGACTTAAAATAAGACAAGAATAAAATGGCCAAAGTTTTTTAATGAAAAAAAGGTGAAATGTTGAAATGCTATTATTTTCAAACTACATTATTGAAGTTTAAAAATAAAAACATGTTAACATTTTTCTGTTGTAGCAAGCAGTAGTTCATTCATGCTCATGCCTCATTTGATGTATGACAATTTAAATTTTTGAGGTGATGGGACATTCTGTCATATTGTATGGGACATTTGAGGTGACTCTTGTATGAGTTACACAACTCTTACTCTGTGACTATAAGTTTAAATCGTAGAATGCGTGCATGTAGAAATTAAAAAGGCCACTGGCGCGAAATCTTTAGAATTTTTCTCTAATTATAAACTGATTGAATTGTGTGACTGTATGGTAAAAGGAAAGAAATAATTTTAATTCTTTGCCGCTAATTTCAAAGTATCAAAAATGCACAACGTTAATATTCAAGTTTTCACTTCTGCCGGCACTCCCGGAGTGCCAACCGATTTTTTTCTCTCTCTTTGTCTATCATTGTTATTTTTATTAAATATTATTGTTATGGCAAGTGAATTTTGTCCGTTTTTTACTTAATTTTGTTTTTTTAATTATGTATGTATGTAAAATCTTTTGTTTATCATATTTTTATTTCGTGTCCGCTCATACCGCGCATAAAAAAGGTCCTATCAGAATACCAGCGTTGCTGTGACACTTATGTGTCATGGTAACACAAGCTGAGCTAGGTTCTAGTTAAACCAATGTGCTCCCCATGGACAGAAAAATTTTCGCTGGGTGCTCCCTCACCGGGAGCATTCACGTGTAATGTAACGTTACAGATTTGAGCATTACATCAGTGAAGGAGGAGAATCGAGCATTACAACGCGCACCTTGTAATGATACAAAACGGTCATACATCAGTGAAGGAGGAGAAACACGCGAATGCTCGTCAGTCAGGGAGGTATTATTGTAATGTAATGCTCAAAGACGAATCTATTATGTTACAGTACACGTGAATGCTCCCGGTGAGGGAGCACCTGTAAACTGTAATTATTGTAACGTGTGGTCTTTGTGTTAATAAAAAATATATATATATTTATTTACAGGGTATTTTGTATTGTTCTCACCCCAAACTGCAGTTTCAAATTATTTATAAGAGAAGTTAACATTTTTGTCATTGTGCAGCATCAACCAGTAGGAAAATAAATAAAAGTCCAGACAAAATTAATAAAATTGTTTATTTTTGGTCTTCGTCACGGTATGGCGGACAATCTTTTTTATTGGCTAAATTATTTATTAGATACAATAAGACCCGTGGCAAGAATTCAATTGAAGTCAATAGCTTGACTATTTCCATAATACAACATAGAACTTCTTGAGAGCAGCGCGACGATTTCTTTGCCGTGACAGCGCGCAGTACAAGTTTACGAAAACTGTCAACGAAACTATCGAATCATATCATAAAGTTAATATATTAACTTTATGGACATATCGATAAGTAAAAAGACAATGCGATAGTTTTCGATAACGAATACAGTGACGAGTCTAACAAACTATTGTTAGGCTCGGCGTGCTTGGGATTCAGTGATAGAGATACAAAAGTTTATATAGTCAAGATATAGTATAAATAACCTGATTATATAGGGTCACTGGAAATATGCCGTATTCCTGCTAAGGGGTTCAAAATTCATAAAATACAGGTGTTTATAAAAAAATAAATCCTTAAATGCATTTTTTTCTGATTTTTTAGAAATAGCTTCAAATATCTTTTAAAAAATTCTAGTAACTAAGCGTGCATAATATTTTAAAAACATCACCATTTATTGAGCTTTCAGTTGAGGTATAAAATTTAATAATAACTTAAATAAAAAATGAGAAAATTTCCTACTTCAAGCGCTTCGGAGGTGGCCGTATTCTCCTACTTATTCCATAAATGTGAAAGTTTGTTTGTTTGGATGATTGTTAATCAATCACGCAAAACGGCTGAACGAATTTGGATGAAATTTGGCACACAGATAGTTTATAAGCCGGATTAAAACATAGGAGAATACTATTATTTTGGTTAAAGGTTCCCTTGGGATTTTCTCGAATGTAAATGCGAATGAAGTCGCGGGTGGAAGCTAGTTTGCCATAAATGGTCGTACTTACTAAAAATACTTTTGTCCGAGTGAGTTTGAGACAGGATTATTTTCCGCCGATGAGTCAAAATTTTATACAAACTGTATCACAAATAACCATGCATATCAGCCATTTTTAATGCCCCGCTGCTGGTTAACTGGCCTTTCTTTTGGCTTGTGGATGGATAAAGCGGACGGGCCATACCTACCACGCGGGCCCAATGTAGATTGGTCAGTGTTAACGACTGTAAATGCAACCAGAACCAAGGGCTCATTGTAAGGTACATAGAGTTAACACCGACCAATCCGCATTGGGCCCACGTGGTGGGTTATAGCCCGTCCGCTTTATCTCAAAAGGAAAGGAAGGCCTGTTCCCCAGCATCGGGTCATTAAAAATGGCTGATATGCATGGTTATTTTTGATACTGTCTGTATGAAATTTTGACTCATCGGCGGAAAATAATCCTGTTTCAAACTCACTCGGACGAAAGTATTTTTAATAAGCACGATCATTTATGGCAAACTAGCTTCCGCTCGCGACTTCATCCGCATTTACATTCGAGAAAATCCCTAGGGAACCTTTAACCAAGATATTAGTATCCTCCTATGTTTAAATCCGGCTTATAAACTATCTGTGTGCCAAATTTCATCCAAATCCATTCAGCCGTTTTGTGTGATTGATTAACAATCATCCAAACAAGCAAACTATCACATTTATGGAATAAGTAGGATAATACGGCCACCTCCGAAGCGCTTGAAGTAGGAAATATTTGCTACATGAAATGGGACTGCTATTTAGTTAAGTCATAATTTCTCATTTTTTATTTAAGTTATGATTAAATTTTATACCTCAACTGAAAGCTGAATAAATGGTGATTTTTTAAAATATTATGCACGCTTAATTACTAGAACATTTTAAAAGATATTTGAAGCTATTTCTAAAAAATCTGAAAAAACTTCTAAAAATTCTATCCCAAAATGATAAAAAATCCGGAATCGAATGAGTAGTTATCTTTTATTTTAAATTTTTGTGTCTGAAAACGACCTTTTGGTAAAAAAATACTTTATTTCAATTAACTCAAAAACTATTATTTTTTTGAGAAAAATTTTTATGAAAAAAAATATTTGTTTTGACCTCATCTATAACCCCTTAGCAGGAATATGTCATATTTCCAGTGACCCTGTATATTGTTTTCGGGTTTGATTACAATGTTGTCGTTTAAACTTACCCATTTTCTTTGTTCATTGGCACCAATTATGGTTTCGCTTAAATTAATTCGTGTCATATAAAAGTAAAAAGAAGACGTATTGGTCAAATTAAGTTGAAAAGGGAAATAATTAAATTAGAAGGAAATAATTTTAAATTTCCTCTTCCTCCCTCCTTTAAATAAAACATAAAAACTATTTGTTTTTATAAGGAATGGAACTATAATTACACTAATCGGAGATAAATAGAAGAATCTCTTTATGTGATAATATAATATCAAATATGTACGTTAAAAAGGATTCAGATTATGTTTCTTGTACCGTAAGTGCCGATGGGTCCTAAATATTTTCTAATGGCAGATACCTACATGGCACTTGTTCTTGGCTCTCGAAGCCTCGAGTTTCTATTATTCTTGCAAATAAATATTGATCTCTGCCTATATTCCGTTAAAAAAATAAAAAACCCTGACCAATACCTAAATACCTAGGTCCATAAAAATTACAAGAACATTATAATTATTATACACTTTTAAACTTTCGCTTTGCATTTTATTGGGTAGAATTTAATCGGGTAACAATAAATTCCCATTTTGGGTATCAACAATACTGAAATACTAAGTGGGTGACGCGACGGACTGAGGGCGACTACAAATGTTGAAAATGAGTGATTTTAAAATACAAATTGAGTAACTAGGTACTCAGAACGGGCGACCAAATTACTATTTGGGCGACAACCTTAGGGCACACAAAACATTTAAAATTTGGTAGGTATATATTTTATTTTAAAGAAGGTCATAATTATCCTAATCGAGCAGACAAAAATACCATGTTGGGCAGCTTAAATCAGTTATATAGTTACCTACTTGGTATAATAGTTGCACTCTAAGTATTTTTGTCACTCATTTAGAATTTTCACTGCTAACTTAAATTATTTATCTCACACATGTAGTTGCCCGTTTTACGTATTTTTTGTAATCCACAGTTTGTCGCCCGTTTAATTATTATGTCGCCCAAAAAATAAACCGCTGCCAGGTTTAGTATGTAAGTATCCCATTAGCCTTTAATTATTTCCAGTCACCCAATTAATTAGTTCCCCATTATAATTCGAAAAAATATAAAGTCAAGGTATTTGAAAGCTGTACGTACATACGAACACTTATACATATAGTTAAACATCACATGAATTGTATATAGGTATTGCCAATAAATATAATCATTGTACTTATGATAAAAAATACACATACAAGAAAAAGTACTAGAAAAAATCGACTCGCCCATAGCACCTTAGGCGTGAAATACACAGAAGCGACGCGGCGCAGATACGGCGGCGATACGGTGCAGATGTGAGACTTTCGGATGCTTTCGGCCAATCAAATACACGTATCGCCGGCATCGCCGCGCCGTATCTGCGCCTTATCTCCGCCGTATCTCTTCTATGTATTTCACGCCTTAGACGGGATTTTGTCCCGTTTGAGGAGCTATGGGTGAGTCAATTTTTTTTATAATTATTCTAGTACCTATAGGCACGCTGAAATTTTAATCATTTGGTTCCCGCAGTGGGGTGGTTTCACTCATGATTACAAGCAACTTTTATTATGGGGCCAACGGCTCTGATATGATATCGCGAAAAAAAACAAAAATACAAAAACGCAATACCTACTCGGCCGTAATGTATGGAACAGCAGACTTTTTTTTCGCGATATCAGAGTTGGCCTCATAGTAAAAGTTGCTTGTAATCATGAGTGGAACCGCTCCACTGCGAGAACCAAATGATAAAAATTTCACGATGTATTATTTTATCATAATTATAAAATAGCAATGCAAACAATCTAATAATTATAATAATAATTGTACTTGCTCTCTTATTTCACTGCTATTTAATTAACTTTTTTATTTACAAAATGATTTTTATACACGTATACAAATTAAATAAATAATTATGACAATGTATAAAATATAACAAATATCCTGTACCTACTTAAAGCTAATATCCAGTTCCTAATATAGTAGTATAATCAGTTACTTTAATGGAATTATCCTTTAAACTTTCTTTCATACCCTTCCATGTATTTTTTTAAATGAAAGACCATATTTTATTAATCCTTTTCTTTTGACTGTTAATTATAATAATAACTAATGCAAATCTCTACAAATTGAGCTTCAACTTAAATTTTATTAATTTACAGTCAAAGGAGTTAAAAGGAACTTGATTAATAAATTATGGTTCTTTAGCATTGTTTTAATTTTCAGATAACTAAAGATAGCTATATTAATATTTAAACAAATTGGTCTACATCACAGATTAAGTACACAGTACTTTGCGAAGACTACCTTAACACCACTGCGATTATTAAACTTATTTAGGCGACATATTAACAACCTTGTTTCTTAGATTGTTTCATTGTTATAATTTGGTTCGATTAAAGTTTGTTTTTATTTGGTTCGTTAAATGTGAAATTTAATTTCGCTGACAAGTGGACGGTAGCATTAAAAATAAATAAAGCTTTTTTATAATGTGCTTCAAAACGCTAAACACACTAAATTTTCGGAAGCGGTTTTGTCATTTAAAATAAATTCTTTGAATAAAGATCTCAAAACGGTGTTACACTAAATTGCCTATTAGTGAGTCATTCAAAAACTTATAGTCTTTGTAATGTGATTTACTGAATGGTCACTAATTTCTTAATAATACAAGTCCGATAATTATCCTTAATTAAGGATCTTTACTTAATATTTATACCATTTTAGTTTAGCATTCCAGATGCAATCTATGCATTCACGTTGTACAAAGGTCACAGACGACATAATTTTTTAATGTTTTGTCAATAATTACGTCTTAACATTAACACTTTTTTTGGCACCTTTAAATTAAAATTAAACAAAATAAGCTAATCACCATTTGTTCTTTAGTCTAATCTTAAGAATTATGTATGAAAACAAAGTGACTATCAACCCAATACCGAATAGAGCACCGACGACCAGCGAATAGTTCTCTTGCGTCATTTCTACGTCTTTAATGAAGGCTTTAGGGTGTGTGTAGTGACAGTAGATGTCCGAACAAGGCATCTTGGGTCTGTCCATGCCGAAGATGGCGAAGACAAGGCCGACGAGGCCGTGCTTGAGGAAGGACACGTGGAACATCCAGCGGAAGAAGGACGGAGCGTCACTGTACCGGAGAAAGAACCCGGAGAAAATCGTGAACGGCATTATGAAAAGAGGGCCGAAAATGACGCCGTTCTGAAAATTAGACGAGATAATTATTGAGTATTCAACCTAAATAAACCTCAACATTATTTTGGAATAAGTATCAAATTAGGTACTTGTAGTTGTATTAAACGCGTTTAATATTTTACCCAGCAACTGCAGCGTAGGGTGATAATGTAAATCTATTCTGTGGTAATACAGCCCTCAAAACTTAGTACTTACTTACTACGCTTATAAATTGCAATTTCTCTTAAACTTAGAAGTTAGTTTTGAAATAATAAAAAAATGGTTGTCTGTATCGTCGGTTTACGGACGATAATTATTTTACGTGATAACGTCATAAGAAAACATAGGTATTCACATTAAATATTCACTTCACTTTATAAACAAACAGTTGACAATGCGTCACAAGCCAAACCAAGAACCTTATATTCATATTCTTAAGGTTCTTGAGCCAAACTTTGCGGAACGTGACAGCGGAACGTGACAATTTTTCGAGCATGCAGCCGGCGTTCATCGATTTATAATATGTTATCACGTCAAATAAAATAACCCTTTTATTTCAAGATGGTTATCGACTGTGAAGTTATAATTTGAGGAATTGAATTCTTTTTGTAATCCTTTTTACTTCGAGAAAATATTTTGCGTATTTGAAAAGTAATTGCAAATTTTAAAAGTGTGGTACTAAGTTTTGAAGGCAAGTGTAGTTGTAATTTTTGCAAGCCAACTCAAAACCAACACACATTTGTCTAAATGCCTTGATAGATACACGGTTTAATATTTATTAATTTATCACAATTTGTTATAATTAAAGGCCGGATTTGCGGTGGCAAGAATACAAACTTGCTAGTGATTACCAAATTATCGTAAATGTTTTTATATATCGATGTTTTGAAAATATTTTTGAAGTGGATTTTCTTTGATCGCGTCTGTATTTATTTTTTTGTATTATACCAAGGAGGATGTATTTCTTAAAAATTTGACATTCTACTTCACTCACTTTGACTTTGCTATCTTTGCATCAAGAAAAACTGCAGTGAATTTTATTATTTATACATTTCACGATTTTCACTTTTCTTAATGTAGGTAGGTAATTTCTACTATTTCCGACAATAAGTCTATATATCACGTTACATAATTATATTTTTTTTATCGATAAATTACACAAATAGATAATCAAGTTGTCCACGCACTATTAAACGTCATTTTATTCGTGCTACCGCAAATCCGGGGTCTGGTTATAATGTATGTAATGAAAGTTTACTCCCAAAGAACTCAAAAGGAGCGTCCTCACTGTGAGGATTCTTTCGCGACCATTTGTAAACAAGCAATCGTAAGCGAGCAACAAATGCTTCCCAGCGAGCCGAGCATTCTCTTTCAAGTAAAACTATGAACGTTCAAGTCGAACATTCCCTTTTGTAGCATTCGAATACGATCTCATCAAATGTCATTCATTTTAAAATGTCGGATAGTAGTGACTGCAGCATTTTTATATTTATTTAAAGGCCAGTAATATTCCTACATACATACTTACTCATTAATTTCATTATCTGAGTACTCGCTTTCGAGCGTTTTATTTGCGTGAACATTCGCATGCGAGCCGTTCACACGAAAATCGTTGCGACGTAACGCTCGGCTCAACGTCCACATCACTCGAATATTCGACGTCGAATGCTCATTAGACGTGAATGTTCTCAGTGAGGACGCTCTTAAAGACAGAGGTGCTACTTTTCTATTACCAACTATCAAATGTTACTTTTAAATAGTAGTTTATGAAACTGATGCATAATACCTAGTTATGTACAGTTTCATACACTACTTTATCTACTCTCATACAATTTGTGATTGAACCTACAAAATAATTTAACAATGATAAAAAGAGTAGGTAAGTAGTTTCTCGACTTTCTACGACTAGGTTTCTACTTACTTAGGTTAAGTAAGACGTTTTTCCGTCGCCGCATCTAAAATATCGGGTGGAGTCCACACTCACTACTATCAGTCATTTTTAAGCAAAAGTAAAAATTAAAATCTAAAATGCCGCGTATTCTATTAGAAAAAAAATGAAATAAGTGCATTCCAGTAGACTAATCGTTACGCTAAGTCATCGATCACCATAGAGTACGTTTTAATCATGGAAAGTATATGGGAATATCATTGTTTTTTTTAAATATCGCAGCACTACCTTCTTCTTGGATTTGCCCTGTATCGTAATGAGAAAAAAAGTTATTTTATAACATTGCTTAGTATAGCGAAGGTATACTATTTATAAGTTTTTAAATAACTTTTTAATTTTTGAAATAAATCAATTTTTAACGGATACTAGCGCGGTTTTATTGAAAGCACTTTGGTAATTAGTTGGTATTTGGTTTGATTTTTGGTTTTAATTTTTTTTCGGTATTGCGTGTATAAAGTATGCCAATATAAATTCGTTTTGAATTTCATAACTCGAATTTTACGATATGAGAGTAGATAAAATATAATTATGTTTCTCACCTTCACATTAAAAATGGACCCATTGAGGAGACCAATGCAGAGTGCCACGTACGACACCAGCACTAAGGTGGAGCAGAATGTGGTAAACCGTATTATCTCAGGAGGCAGCCCTGTGAGGAAGTAGACGATGACCGCGTAGCAGAGCGTGCACACAGTCTGCGTGGGCAGCGTGGACGCTAGCGTCGAGGTGTAGTAGGCCCCCGTGGTATACCAACGGTTGAAGTGCTCTCGTCTGACTACTGGTATTTGTTGAGGGACTGAAAATATAGAAACAATAGATTTTGAGTAATATTTACACATTAAAATCTGTTCCTTTAAAACTAAAATTTTAAAGTAGCTGAATGCATCACTTGACTTCGTCTGAATAGGGAATATGCATATGTCACTGATTTTGATAAATTTGAGCTTAATCGCTGCGGACACGTACAAAAATATGATGGATCAGGAAAATAGAAAATGAATTATTTTAGTTTTATCACACGATGAAATCAAGGGAAAATAACGATGTTTTTTTGTTTTTTGGATATAATGCACTTATCAGTCAGATATAATATCGAATAAGAAATAATATTTTGTATGACACTTTAGCCAGATAATTGAAAATTCTTGGGTAACCCCATAATAAACGCGCATGAAACGTAACATGTGACGTCACAAATCATGACCGTTTTGTATAGAGCGTTTTCGGCGGGTGCTGCTGCGTGCTAACTTCAAGTAACTATATCACGAGAAAAAACGCAAGACAAAAGTTTTAATATTACAGTTGATTTTATCATGCATTATACTTTTGAGTTTGATACAAAAAAAAATTGATGCATATTCCCTATTGTCACAGGAATAACACGTGTAGCTACTTAGTCATAAGCGTAAGCGATGCGACGGACAGGTCAAATTCAAATTAAGTGGACTTGAACACAGACCTATATCGAGATACATCCCACTATTGCATCTTGATTGCATCGATAAATCAAGTCCATAGACCTATATCTCGATATAGGTCTGTGGGCTTGAATTTGAGACCTATATCGAGATATAGGTCTGTGGACTTGAACTTGATTTATCGATGCAATAGTGAGATGAAGAGAGGTAACTATACTCACAATAGATGGACAAGTAGCTGAAGGCAGTGACGAGGAAAGTGGAGCTTGTAGAAGCTCAAATCTAATAGTGTTGAATTATCTTCGATCATCTCATACTCACAATGGATGGAAGAGGAGCTGAAGGCAGTGAACATGAGGAACATGAGACTGAAGTAGAGCATGTTGTAGCTGTCCCTGACGTGGCTCGCGTCCGCGCCTATGTCGTAGAACAGGAACCCGATGAACAGCCCCATGGAGCAGTGGATGCCCGTGAACATCAGCGTGAACGCAGGACTGCGCCATATTGACTGGAAATATCGTTATTTGCAGGATATACTTAAGGCTGTAGCCTGTAGACTCGCATCACGTTCCATTTTTAAATTTTCAATACAAATGATCAAAACTACTCTGCGCGAGCCCTAATGAGGGCGAACTTTGAAAATTCCTATTAAATTATTAAATATATATAAGTATATACAAAACACGCAATACATTAGACAAATAACTCATTATCCCTAAAAAATACTTTAGATTCTGTAAATACCAGTAAAAAACATGTCAAAGTGTACCAATTTCAGCATTTTTAAATATTTTAATTCTCTGTGATTAAAAGCATTTTTTTAAATTTTCTCTCTATAAGGAACTCCTTGACAATACAAACAATAAGTAAAAAAATAAATATGAGTCGTATTCATATTTGTTACAGCTGAAACGTTTTTGAAAAATACCTCTGATAAGCAAATTTGAAATTCCACTTGAACAGATTGTCTTCGTTTTAAAATACCTGACAATTTATTATGTTTTTCTCTCTATACGGCACTAATTTAAGAATTTTGCTTCCTAAAACTAAAGTTTGTCCATCGGCCATTTTAATGTCCCCACTGCTGGGGCACAGGCCTTCCTTATAGGTGGATAAGGAGGACGGGCCATAACCCACCACGCGGGCTCAATGCGGATTGGTGGGTGTTAACGACTGCAAATGCAGCCGGGACCAACGGCTTATTTAGGTATTTTAGTTCTGTAGTTCAGTCTATTTTATGAGACTTAGTGATTTATTTTTGTAAAATATCAAATGCTTCGCGCTCCCCCTGAAAACAGGCCGCGCCGCGCCCTCCCTGATATACATGGTGTAAAAAGACCATCGAAACCTAAGTCTACAATGTGTAAACTTAGGCTTCGGTGAAAGTCTTTTTATTACACCATTTATTGACCGAGTGAGCTCAAAGCGAGAGCGAAGCGTCTTCGTTTCAGCTTGGGCAAAAATCCTTTCGTATGTCAGTCCGGCAGTCCGTCTATTTTCCTCTACAGGTCGCTTTTCTCAACCGGTTCTCGTGAAATTTTGTGAGCAGGTTCGATAATTATACTTATGCAATTTTCTTGTCGATTCCGTTTTTCGACAAAAAAAAAACATATTTCAGCCATTTCGAAAAATGTTCAAAAACGCAAAGTCTACAGCTGACAGAGCCACTAGTTTAAATATAAAATTGAACTTACCAAGAGAGATCTTCGCGTGAGTGTTGCGAACTGTTTCCACACGGGTGTGGAATAGGTGCTTTTTAATTTTAACAGTATCTTATTAGTCGGGTCCTCCTTGGGAGCCGGTAATGTAGTCAGGTACACTTCTTCACTTCTTAAATTATTTTTTACTGGAAATACAGGAAACTTTTAGTGAATGCATTGCGAAACTATATTTAGCAAAATTTATGGTTGTCTTTCTAATTAGACTTACTTAAATTTGTCATATCAAAGGCAGGAGGCAACAACCTCGCAGGAGTAGATAATTAATATTATAAACCACAATCAATCATTCTACGACTTTTCCGAAAACAGAAAAAAACTACTTTTCATATAGAACACCATCAGCTGTTCACAAATATGATGCTAGTCAGCGAACTAAAATCTATGGAACAAGCATTGCGCTGTTACGGGAGCAGTAAATAAAACACCTGGCTCCTGTGAACCATATACTTCCATTCCAACAAATTTCGGAAGTTTCTGTCTTTCGGAACAAAAAATAAAAATTTGACATTATTTGCAAAATAAGTTTTTGCTCTGGGGAATGAGGTCGGCACGGCCACGTTACAGCGCTCAAAAAATGGCACCACACGAAAAGTACAACTAAGTGGATGGAGCTAAAAATGCTGGCATTTAATTATGCAGCACAAAGCGTCTGAGCACTGGTTGCTTATTAGCGACCATAATTTGTATACTCATAGATATTTTCTATACTTAAACGAAAAAATATGATACGTTCTTTCTGCATATTTTTACTGCATTCTTTGCGTCTTTTACACAATTTGACTACACAGGACGTCATTTCTAATAAACTTTCTCTTTCTCTCTTTTCTCTACAATACAAACTGCAATTATTGTAAAGAACGTTAACGTCAGTCACCTGGTGCATGGCCCGAGTAAAGCTGAGCGCGTTTTACTTTTCCGGCCTCGTGGTGCCATTTTTAAGCACTATTTGTTTTCAATTACACTTCCATAGATTTTAGTTCGATGATGTTAGTAATCTACTCCTGCAAGGTTGTTGGTGTTTTACAAATAACCCCTGTCTATGTACTTATTATGAGAGTGAATTACCTACACCATATTGTTAGAGAGTGCTATGAATGAAAAATAGGAAGAAAGTTTTGAAATAAAAATAACTCCTCTTAAATTTAATTTAATTTATTTGATCTGCAATAAAGTCAAAACATAAATTATCAGACCTATCCCAATTCCCAGATAAAGCCGACGAAATCAAAGATAGGTAAACAGGTGTTCAATTTGATAGATACGTAAACTTACCTAGAAAATTATCATCAGTCTCATGAGAAATATGATTGCTCCAATCATCGCATTTGCCATTTTGTGAATGTCTTACTAATAAATCCACATTTTCACTACATATCTCTATAACTGAAACAAAAAGCAAAAACAAAAAGTAAGACAGTAGCCCTGAGCATGGGCATGCATGGAGATGCATCCATATGAAATATCCAATTTTAATGTCCCCACTGCTGAGGCAAAGGCCAACTTTATGGGTGGATAAGGAGGACGTCCGAAGCACGGAAGTGCTCAGTTGTAATACCACTTTAACGGTCACCCATCCGACACCTGGCCGGACCGAGCGTTGCTTAACAAACGTGATCGAGTACGATTCTGTTAAGTTCCGCCATGAGCGCTTCATGGGCCAGGCGCTAAACCACTGTGTCATCATTCAATATACTTACGGAAATCTACAGGGTTATGGTACGGTGGGCACATCAGATTCATCTGCTGCAGGTAAGGCAGTAGCCCGGGCACGGAGCCTGTGTACGCGCAGCTGCCCGCCACCACCACGTACAACTTGTCCACCATCTGCAGCAGCGCTGCGGACGGCTGGTGCATCGACACTACCACCGTCCGGCCTTGCCGGGCGAGTAGGTGGAAGAGGAAGACGAGCTGCTTGCACATCGAACTGTCCAAGCCACTGGAAATAGATTTGCTATTTTTATTGGTGGCTTAATTCATTACACATTTCATGAATTATTCGGAGAAGTGAGGCGAGGTAAGACGAGGGGAGGCTAGGACAGGACACCAAGACTACACTCGCACTCGCATCATCTTGTGTGGAGCGCAGTGGTTATATAATACCTATAATAATACAACGCGTAATTTAACTAGCGCAAAACCTCAGACTCATAACATATATTGTAACCTATTTAACTTTTTTCCGAAACTGTTGAAAAAATTGTGTTGAACATATTTTTAGAAACGTTACCTACGTTTTTGATTTTACTACGTTATGATTTTTAGTAACTTTTTCCTTATCCGTCGTTTGCAAAACTTATAAAACGACAAATATGAACTAGTAGTTTAGTTAGTTTATAATAATAATTCAGCACGATGTCGTCAAAATGTTTTAAGTGACGAACGTGCAATGACGTAAATTAATAGAAATAAATAAACAATAACATCTTGTTAATCGATTTTACAAATAAGGGGTTGTACAAATACATTAGTTATGAAAACAATTATATTTACTATAAAGCTCATTCCGAGATAACTATAACATAATATCTTGGCACTTCCTCATTCATTCATTACAATAAAATGAACAAGATTTATAAAAGTTTTATTTATCCATGGGAAACCTTTGTCTGTTAATAAGTAAAATACCTACGTTTATGGAAATTGGTTCTCAATTGACGTGCATATTTGTATTTTATAATAAAGCTCTAAGCCTCGTAGGGAACGAAACTAAGTTGAAATATTTTAGAATCATCGTTTTACCACCATCACATTAAGGACGTCTTTTAGCTGACAAAGAAAGATACTCAGTACAGAAACCAAAGTCAGGCAGGGGTCTAACAGACAACGAAGTTTGGCATCATGGGCGTAGGAAGGGATGGGCCGTGCCTCTGGAAAATATTTCTAGATACGCCCATGGTTGGCAGCTCGTCGTAAGTGTACAGTGGATTACAGTTTACAGTGGATGCCAAACTTCGTCCTAACGTCCCGGCCACAGCCAGCGCGGCAGGCGGCGAGGCAGGCGGCGCGGCAAGCGAATTTGGTAATCACTGCGCGGTCGTGACGACGAGCTGAGAGTGATTATTGAACGTCGCCTGCCGCACCGGCTGTTGCCAGGCAGTGAGTCATGGACGCTTTGCACATGCGGAAACCGGGGCGGATGAAATAAATACTCGAGATTAATGAACTGTCGTGCACCACAAAAGGGAGAAGGACAATTACTGCGTGTTCTCCACTCTCCAATCCGCATACGTGATGCGGCGCCACTCAAGACGCGCGCTTGAGCCGTATCGTAGAAGCGACACTGACGTCTCCCCCGACGTCGCTTACGTCTCACGGGAGTCGCACGGGAGGCATATTTCGTATCGGCCGACAAGGTCGCGAGACAAATGTCCCCTAGTGAATTCGACTTATTACCTGGTGGGTTCATCGAGGAACATGACGCTGGGGTCGCTGACCAGCTCCAGGCCGATGGCGAGCCGCTTTTTCTGCCCCCCGGAGAGGTGGCACGCCGCCGTACTCTCATGTCTGCTGAGACCGAGAGACGTTATTATTTCTTGTACCTGAGAAGAAGAACGTCGTCGCTTCAATAGTCAGAATTAGATCATTTAGCCCCGGTTTGCGTGAGAGTTTAAAAAGCGCTTATTTAGCGTGCTCATGCTCAATCAGATTTTACGTTCAAAGCTCAACGACGAAAATCCAACACTGCTCGATAATAATATTCGTAATAATAAAAACACGTCTATTGAAGTCGGGTGGGGCTGGAGTACAAATTCCTTTTTTTTATTCTAAAAGCCCCACCCGACTTCAATAGACGTGTTTTTATTATTACGAATATTATTTCTTGCTTTTTAGAGGTAGGTTTTTTGAAGTCGGTTTTTTGTTTTTTTAAACAATTTTTTATTTTTCTATTTTTAGTGTAGGTACCTTTTATATTAGGTAGTGTAGGTATATTATTTAGGTAGAAAAATCGGCTCAGCCAAACGTGAGTTAATCGCGGAGAAACATACATACATGCGGGTCAAACTGAGAACCTCCTTTTTTTAATCGGTTCAGCCGTCTTCGAGTAATCGGTGTACATAGAAAAATAAAAAAAAATAAAAAAAAACGCGTCGAATTGAGTACCTCTCTCCTTTTGAAGTCGGTTAAAATTCGGATTTCCATTTGTGTAATTTTTTTAAACATTTATAATGCCCCTTGAAAAAGAACTTGTGCGAATGAAGTCAGTTATATTATTGGTACCTATGTAATTGTCATCTTCTCGTTTTAATCTTTTGCGGAGTCATTTTAGTTGTTAGATTTTTTTTAAAGATCATCGTGTAGGACTCTGGAAGGTTTAATTAAAGCTGAAATGCCTTTGCATCGCTGGTGTTGCGCAAATATAAGAAAATAATACCAACAAAATAGATAACAGTGTTATGAAATTCCATTAAACTTTACTCATAAGTCATAACAAAATAGTGGCCAAACGAGCGTGACTGGTTCAGTCGGACGGATGACCTCAAAATACTACTCAACTGTTAGCATCTACCTACTTAGTTCGATGTAGGTTGTTGCCAACACGGGTTTGACCGTTTGTGCGCCAAAAAATTGTTTTGGTAGCTGTACGTTTCATTCATACAAACATTGTTATTTTTTTCCTTTGAGAAAAAATAAATAAAAATAACCTATTTAAAAAAACTTAGAGCAACGCGGCTTCGAAGCCGCGTTGCTCTAAGTTTTTTGCTTGTTGCTCTAAGCGCGCTCAGGTTTTTTAAATAGGTTATTTCTATTTTTTGTTTTGCTGGCATGTTTTTTAGACAGTAGTTTCTTTTTCGAAGGTTCGAATAGCACGTTCGATTTACAAAAATAATAATATTAAGTATTAACGGATGGTCAGGGCAGTGATACTCAGACGAGCCATTACATAAACTAATAAAGAAGTCAGCGGCCCCGTCGTCATTTTATTAGTATTAAGTAAAATATAATTTCAGCAGTTTATGTAATTTGAAATAGGAAACATTAGATGCACAGTCATTACCACAACAAGACATAGTTGATTGAGATTGGTATTAAACAATAAACTGCTAAGCAGGCCTTTGCGTCGTGATAACAAATGACGCACTAATTAGTTCAACTTTGAACTACTAACTTTGTTATTTTAATCAAGCCGAGCAAACACTTTTAGAATGACGCGTGTGTGTCCTTTGTACAGACAGCAGCACATGAGGTTATACAAAGCTGTCAAAAATCTGAAAGTAAGTAATTTATTTTGAACCTTAAAAGCTTTGCATTTAAGCATGAAATTGATTGAATATCATTACGCTGTCGTGGAAGCCCAGCGTGCTGTTCTATGAATTATGTGACTGTACTATGAATTATGATTCACGTTTGTTTATATTTCGGAACCTGAATTTACATTCGAGAGTGTTACCACGACAGAATTTTTGAAAAGCATTTCAATTTAATAAAAGTGCATTGATTAATATCCTCATGGTGTGTCCATACTTAAAAGAAAACTCTACATTCTGACCTTTTTAGGGTTCCGTACCAAAATGGTAAAAAAGGAACCCTTATGGTGTGACTCAGTCTGTCTGTCTGTCTGTCACAGCTGAATATCTCAAGAACTACTAATGGTATCAACTTGAAATTTGGAATAGTTTAAGATGACATTTGCCCAACTATTTTGCAAATAAGAAATAAATAAAAAAATAAATATCTTTTTTACAACAGGGACTGAAAAGGGGTCTTAAAAATTTTAAGTGGGGCTACTAGGGCATGTGGGGTATCATATAAAAGAGAGCCGTTTGCATGTTTTCAATCATTTTTTCTTTTTGTTTTAGGCCGCATAGTTTTCGACTTATGATGAAAAATGTAAAAAAAAATCCGTTCCCCCCCCCTTATCTCCGAAGTTTGCAAAGAGAAAAATCTGAAATAATTCTATGTGATAGTAGTTTATGTAAAGATTACAGGAAAAATAAAACGATGTCTCAATATAACACAATTTTTTAGAAATTCAAAAAACAAACAAAATATCATTAGCCCCACTACCAGTCAACAGATGGCGCTGATTAAATTAGTTCCACTATCAGTCAAGAGATGGCGCGACTATAATAATTGGTGGCTGGTTCTAATATAATTAACTACTATTTGCCGTATGAATAAACGAAGAATAAGTTTTTACTTAGTAATATAAACAGTTTGCAATGTAGAGTGGCTGAAACGTTTTTCAGTCACCGTAAGCAGCTGTGGTTATAATTTGTGTTAAAATTCTATCAACTGAATTACTTATTAATTAAAAAGTTTTGGTATATGAAAACCGAACAGTTGCCAGAGTTCACACAACAAAGTAAGATGCAACAGCATGTAGGTAGTAGAAGGACGCGAAAAGTACGAAGTAGCCAATGAAAACTGTTTTTAACGAAGTCAATGACTTTTATTGCACGAAGTAGTCTTATCTAAGTAGTATTACCTAAAGCAGGGATTCCCAAACTTTTTGGGCAAGAAACCCCTTTTCCAAAATGGACTGATACCTCAGACCCCCATAGTCAAATTACTTTAAAATGCTATCAAATATCAAGGTTGATATCGACCCCAACCACTTTGGGAATCCCTGATCTAAAGTTTGAACAAACAAAACTTATGTTGTAACTAGGACGTGTTGAAAGATAAATGAAAACTCACTGACCCTTCGTCTCTTCTGTTCTCTGCTGACATGGTTGCCGAGCTTCAGCTGCGCGGCGATCGTCAACGACTCCTTAATCGTGAGAGCATCCTGGACCATGTCATCCTGCAGGATATAACAACTTCTCCGTCGAAAACTCTTCTCGTTTCGAACTCGCCCGTTCACGTATAAACTGCCAGTCGTTGGTTTTCTGTAAAAGAAGCATAAATTGTTAAGATAAACAATGTTAACGAAAATCAATGAAAAATTGACAAGACCCTACTTCAAGGCACTAGAAGCTAGTAGGGGGTTTAGTGGGTAGGGCCTTGGCGAGTCCCACATACCTTTGGGATGCATAACTGCATTCCCTTTACATTAAAAAAAGGCACTAGAGATCACTCTAGGGCGACAACAGCAAAAGGCATATTGTGTCAATAATAAGAAATTACAAAGGGAAATGTTCAGTTTCTAAGGGCGCTTTGGCTTTACGTGAACATTAAATATAATTGTATATGATTCCCATAATTAATACTTTGTATCTAAAGGACATGAATTATAGTAATAAAGTTGCCGGAAAGTCTAAAAATGTGTCTAAAAAAGCATGTGTAATATTGTAATCTTGGGACTGTAAGAAGTTATTTATGTTTGTTTTTCCAAATTAAATGTGTTGTTACACTTTGACACTTACTTTACTAATCACTTTTTACACTTTTTGAGGTAATAATAAGTCAAAGTCAAAGTCAAAGTCAAATAAGCTTTATTCAAATAAACTTAATTATTAAGTACCTTTGAATCGTCTATATTTTCCTACCACCCGTTCCAGACTTTTTTAGCTGACAAGAAGAACGGGCGCAAGAAACTTATCAGCTGTAACAGCCATAAGTAACGATATTTACAAACTTTAATATATCGTTACCAAATAATTACAACAGGGTGACAGGATTATTGGCAACAACATAGACTTATTGTTATATTACTTCAACAAAGTACTTATAGTAGCAAGTTATGTGTTACATCATTTCCACGCATTTTGATCTTTAAGATAATCGTCTACTTTACCTTTACCCATGAGCGTTTTTTTAACATGGTTTTTAAATTCATGCAAAGGAAGATCAATCACTTGTTGTGGAACTTTATTAATAAAGGCTATGCCTTTCCCCATAAATGAACCTCTAGTTTTTGCAAGCCTAAATCTTGGAACGGCAAGTTTATCTTTATTTCTTGTATTAAACTGGTGAATATTGCTGTTCTTAGCAAATGAATCATAGTGTTTCCTTACATAAACTAAATTTTCATAAATGTATTGGCCTGCCAAAGTTAAAATATTTATTTCTTTGAACAATTCTCTCAAGGTATCTCTTCGCCGTAGATTGTATATGGCGCGAACAGCTCTTTTTTGGAGTTCAAAAATATTTTCAATACTGGCAGCTGAGCCCCACAATAGCAGTCCATAGGACATTACACTATGAAAATAACTAAAGTATACTAACCTTGCCGTTTCAATATCAGTTAAAAGCCTTATTTTCTTAACAGCGAATGCCGCTGAACTAAGTCTACTTGACAAGGCCTCAATATGTGGATTCCATTGCAGTCGAGAATCTAGTGTGATACCTAGAAATTTTGTACTCTCAATAAACTCGACTTCATCGTCATTCAAATTAATATTTAATTTTGTCTGCTCAACATTAGGTAATGAGAATTTAACACATTTAGTTTTTTTGGGGTTAAGTGCTAAATTATTACTATTAAACCAGTATGAAACTTTAGAGAGGGCACTATTTACTTCGTCCGAACAGTTATTACCTCTGTTTACTTTGAAAACTAAAGAAGTATCATCCGCAAATAGTACTGTCTCACATAAATTATTCGCGTAGTTGGGAAGGTCATTTATATAAATTAGAAACAGCAATGGGCCTAATATTGATCCCTGTGGCACACCCATATTGATGGGGGCTCCGGTAGATTCAGTTCTATTAATCACTACTTTCTGAGTTCTATTGTACAAATACGATTTCATAAGACTAACTGATTTATCAGAGACACCATAATGTTCTAGCTTCTTTAATAGTGTTTGATGATCAACACAATCGAATGCCTTAGAAAGGTCACAGAAAATGCCAATTACATCTTGCTTTTCTTCCCAAGCGTCAAGAATATGTTTGAGAAGTACAATTCCAGCATCAGTAGTACTTTTACCCTTGGAAAATCCAAACTGATTTTTATGAAGTATATTATTGTATGTGAAGTAATCTAATAATTGGGAATATATAATTTTTTCAAATATTTTACTAAGTGCTGGTAGTATAGATATTGGTCTATAGTTAGCTGGATCACTTTTATCCCCAGATTTAAAAAGAGGAATCAATTTACTATTTTTCATTAGATCAGGAAAGACCCCTTCGTCAATACATTTGTTAAAAATAAAAGCCAAGTAAGGGGCTAGTATATCAATTATTGATTTAATAATGCTTTAATAATTTATTAATAATATAAAAACATAAATCGACAATAACAAAGAAAATCGGGTTTACAAAGAAATAGCAGTCGAAACAACTTTCACAGCATAGGTAATATAAATTCACAGTACAGGAGACAAAGTGAATATTTTTTTCAGATGTTATGGTGACACTGGGATTTTGCCATGTTTTGAAAAAGTTCTCATTACGTACGATACAAGACAAGACAACTCTGTGGCTATATTTCTTCTGCAAAAGTACTTTTTAAATAATTTATTTTAATACTTACTTTCCGGCGAAGAGACTTACAAGGAAATTAATTTTAAATGTAATTATATTTTTCTGTAAAAATACATTTTACAGAACAACTAGTTCACGAAAATCCGGGATAGAACATTTCCCTTATGGACCGTTCCTCTTCCCAGCATGATATACGCAATTTTTCGAATAGGATCAAAATTCCCAAGACGAACCAATTGAGAAATAAAGAAGTACAATACGATTAATTTGACTTTGTGCAACAAAAGTGATCAACTTTAGGCGTGAAACACACAGAAGCGACGCGGCGCGGATACGACGGCGATACGGTGCAGATGTGAGACTTTCGGATGCTTTCGGCCAATCAAAAACACGTATCGCCGGCATCGCCGCCGTATCTGCGCCTTATCTCCGCCGCATCTCTTCTGTGTATTTCACGCCTTAGAGTGCTTGTGGTCCAAAAGTTGCAATTTGTGCGCACCACCGGCACAGAATATAGTATATTTCATTACGAGTGCGGAAAGCCTGTCATTGCAAAGAGTTCCGACAAATGTCTACCCGAGCCACAGTTTTAATATTACTAACAGTTGTCCGACTCATGTACTTGCGCGGGGCATCGATGGGGGGTACGCGGGGAAGTGAGCGGCAGAGTCGGCGAGCGCAATCTCCTCCAGTTTGCGCTCTCTAACTTAAGGGGGTGTACGTTTTAAGAAGCGTGACGAAATTTCAAAACGTCATAATGGTTTACAGGATTTGTTCCGTTTTTAATTGTAAATCCACGTCATGGTTTGATAGAGACCATCAAACTGAACAACTTTTACTTTGGAACAAACTTTCAAATCGCGAAAAAAATCAGTAGTTTCATGTTTGCTGTTTCTGTTTTGTGTATTACGATGTTATTCTTGAAAAGGCCTTATTGACTATTTTTATTCTTTCGTTATTACTAATTGAAAATTTTATGTAATGTATTTGAGTAGTTTTTGTTGTTACAACCCTGACCCCTGACGGTGTTTCTGTGCGTATACCTACACAGTAGCGGCATGCGTTTATCAACAAAAGAGTCGGTTTACTGGTAGTACTTCTTTATACTGTGCCCGAGCCGAGGCGCAGCCGAAGGTGAGGGTTGACAGTCGGAACAAGTTGCAATGACGGTTCCGCACGTGTACTGAACAACTATTTTTAATACAGTTGCGAAAAAATTAAGCAATTTAATAACAAAATAAAAACACAATAAACTCAACTAACTAATCATTTATTTCTTATGAAAGTTATAATTCACATACACATACATTGAAATTGGTACAGTTTTTTATACTAACTGGGGAATTGTCGTCGTATGTAGATATGTAGTGACTTTTTGACTTTTCCGGTAAAATGTTCTCTGAAGCATTTTGTGCAATTATATTGAGTTCCGGTGGTGTTAATTCAAATAAAATATCGTCGAAATTACTCAATTTGTGCAACAAACAACTAAACTCGCAAAGATTTTTTTTGGAAAATGGCGCCAACCGTAAAAGAATATAAGCAGAGATTTTTTTTGTTTTCTTCACCCATTCTGGGTAGGCAAAGGGAACTTTGCCCATACAGCCAATTCTTCAGTAGATTTTTTTTATAGAAAATTAAAAATTAAGGTCCATCTTTTTCTTTTTACTTACTCGCGCAAACTCCTATAAGCAGACACTATGGCAGTGCACGTCATACAGCCAACTTTTTATATTAATAAATTTAATTTGGCCGATACTAATATTAATTTAATGTTTAAATTTTAATTAAAATTACTTTTAAATCTGATATTGAAACAAATTAGTAGCTTCTTTTTAGAAATATTTGCATGAATCATAAAAACTTCAATGATTTTTTTTAGTAAAAACTTCGTGGTTGGTTTTTTTTTTTAATAGACATTATTTTGACAGTTGGGAAAGAAAACGCACGAGTTCGGAAAAGGTAAAGAAATAGCTCGAGTGTGTAATAGCCCACATTCCGAACGCTATACGTCCCTGCAATACGCCACTTTTTGAGCAACTGTATTAAAAACTAACAGTACAAGTCCATCGGCACCATACATTCTCGAGTAAAATTGCCACGGATCACTGCCTTTGTCAATTTAGTTGCATTGTAAAATATCAAACTAAATCCATTTAATACAAACACATTTTATGCCGAGTGTGACACATTTGATCGATGCTGTATTGCATGTTATTATTAAACAAAAACTACATAATAAGCTTATAGTTTTATTGTTTTGTTTTTACAGGAAGCCGTCGCCGTTGTCTGTTTAATTTGCTTTGTCGAATTTTATTATACTTAATTGGACGAGTAATGATACCAGAAAAATGGTTATTAGTACTAATAAATAAAAAAAAAAAAATTATCATGTTGTACGATCATATTAATAATACTTACTTAGCGTGCTGGCGTCTACTTTCGAGAAAAAATACCAACGCATAATAGTTTTCCTCTATAGTCGGCGAGAATATTATTGTATCACATTATTAAGATGCCTAGCGCGCTGCTTAAAAGGAAACTTTTAAAGCCACTAATGAATGCTTCCTCATGTTCTAGATTTTGTAAGTGGCCAGTCATCGAGTACAAATGAAACAGGTTAAAATTACCAAGTACAGTCAGCGGCAAGCCAAGCATCGCTAATTACAGAACATAGATTGAAAATTAAAAAAGTCAACGCTTTAAAACGAAATCAATAAATAAATAAAACTCTCTTTAGTATGTATGTGCTATTTTGTTTAGTACCAAATGTGGTAATGTTTTTGTTTTTACACGACTGCGAAAAAAACGAAGAGTGTATTGTGTTCAGGGTTCAGTATGTTAGTATGTGGGAATCTGAGTTTCTTTATTCCACCACAACTTCTAAATCCCTGAACAGATTTGGATGTGTGAGGCGTCGTTAGATTAGAATTCTTACATCAATCCAAGTGACACTGGCTATACACGAAATTTTAATCATTTGGTTCCCGCAGTGAGGTGGTGCCACTCACGATTACAAGCAACTTTTACTATGGGGTCAACTCTGATAACGCGAAATAAAATCTGCTGTTCCATACAAAAGTGCAATACGTACTCGACCTTAATGTAATGGAACAGCAGATTTTTTTTTCGCAATATCAGAGTTGGTCCCCGTAATAAAAGTTGCTTGTAATCATGAGTAGAACCACCACACCACTGTGGGAACCAAATGACTAAAATTTGACAATGTAAGTAGATTAAAGAATTTTTGAATAAAATTAATGTATGTCATACAGCCATATGAAATCATTTTGTAATGTGAAAAAAAAAGTTTTTTTTTCAATTATTACAACATAGGTATTAAATCAAATGAAAGGCACTGATGAGCACATTCTAAAACTTTTTAGATTGTTACTAAAATATGGAAAATAAAAATAAATATTATAAAAATCATTAAAAACACAACTACCCTGCCAAAAACGAACTTAAAAGTTAAATAACAAGAGTCTTTGCAGTCAGGGGACCGTTCTGTGGAACAATTTTTAATCAAAGGGGTCCCCCGACTGCAATAACTCTTGTGAATTAACTGTTTTAATAGTTTGGGCAGGGCAGTCGTGTAGTTAATATTTTTTAAATTATGTAGGTATTTTATTTTAATTCATACATTTTTTCCACTTGATTTGCACTAATAATGTTTTATTTATATTAAATAACCTTAAGAGCCTATTTATTTGGATTCTGGCACACGGATAGTTTATAACCTGGATTCTAACATATACGGATTATCAGAATGTCTTGTGAAAGCTAGTTTGGAATAAATTCTTTTAGTAATTAGCTACTGATAAAACTTACTTGTAGAAAAGTGTATCTTATCTATTAAAAATATATTTCGTAATGAAAACCGAATGAAGCATTTTCATGGGTTATATCTTAATTAAACTGATAAGATGATTGTATTATCTGGCTTAAGCTGGTCTTGATTCCACACGAGGTCGACCCAACATTGTTGCATTGAAATAAATCTTATCAACGATGACTTTTGTGATTTAATTCAGTAGTTAGCACGATCATCTATCAAGAAAAAAAACGCGCGTAAAAGTACAGCGCGCGCAAAATAATTTGACCCAATTTTTAGGGTTCCGTACCCAAAGGGTAAAAACGGGACCCTATTACTAAGACTCCGCTGTCCGTCTGTCTATCTGTCTGTCTGTCTGTCTGTCACCAGGCTGTATCTCATGAACCGTGATAGCTAGAAAGTTGTTCACAGATTATGTATTTCTGTTGCCGCTATAACAACAAATACTAAAAACAAAATAAAATTAATATTTAAGGGGGGCTCCCATACAACAAACGTGATTTTTTTTTGCTGTTTTTTGGTACGGAACCCTTCGTGCGCGAGTCCGACTCGCACTTGGCCGGTTTTTAGGGTTCCGTAGCCAAAATGGCAAAAAACGGAACCCTTATTAGGGTTCCGTAGCCAAAATGGCAAAAAACGGAACCCTTATAGATTCGTCATGTCTGTCTGTCTGTCTGTCTGTCTGTCTGTCTGTCTGTCTGTCTGTCTGTCTGTCCGTCCGTATGTCACAGCCACTTTATTCCAAAAGTATTAGGACTACATAGTTGAAACTTGGTGTATTCTGTAAACCGCTTTACGATTTTTATACAAAAATAAAAAAATAAAAGATTAAGGGGGGGCTCCCCATACATGGAACTGAAACTGAAAATATTTTTTTTCATCAAACCAATACTTGTGGGATGTCTATAGATAGGTCTTTAAAAATGACATTGAGGTTTCTAAGACTATTTTTTTTCAAAGTCAACCGTTTGAAAGATATATGCCGCCAAAGTGGTAAAATGTGTGTCCCCCCCCCCTTTAACTTTTAAAGTAAGAGCGTGAAAAATCTAAAAAAAATATAAGCCATAGATCTTAATAAACACTTTTAACGAAAATTGGTTTGAACGAGATATAGTAATTAGTTTTCAAGATATAGTACATTTTCCAAAACCGCAAATATAACTTTGTCATTTATACAAACACTGAAAAACAAAGTTATTTTTTCAGACGAAAAATGATAGCGGTATTAAAATATGATATGGTATAATGTACCTACGGAACCCTACTGCGCGTGGCCCGACACGCACTTGGCCGGTTTTTTTTACTACACTACCGTATTTGTACTTAAAATTGCTACTGCGCAAGCTTCATTGTCTATGGTTTGGTTCAAGTTATGATGCGCGAGCTGTACTCGACAGAATAATTATTGTATCTGAATTGACAACATTTCATTTTGAGAAAGTACTAAAATTAGAAAACCATTTCGAGATTTTAGTGTTCTAGGCTCATATTTTTTTTTTCAGAATTTTTAGATCAGTATTTTGTACGTAAATTAAAAAAATCTGAAATCTAGTCCATATAGGGAGTTTGAGTTGAGTCTCTTTGCCTTCTATTAAAAAAAAAACAGTGGTGCCAGCTTAGGGTAATTTACCCTAGATTTAGGGTTAAAAATATCCGGCACTAAGAGACGACGACACATAGCCCGTTCGAGTAATTTTAAATCCCGAAATTGAAATTACAGCATACCCAATTACCCGATTAGTATAATTAAATACAAGAAAAATATTTCGTTCCACTACCTATTTCTCTCTTTATAAATCAACAAACAATTCTTCCATGTACATGTAAGGTGGGGCGGAGAGTGTCCTTTCTGTACGGTAGTACTTATTAATTATTATTTATTTATATTATATCTATTCTGTGATCTAGGGTAAATTAAGACCCAGCCTAGGGTAGTGTAAAAATCTGATCTGGCAACACTGAAAAAATCAATTGTCATAAATGTCATAATAATGACTGAATGTCTTTCGAGTGTATTTCTATTTTCAGTAAAATTTAGATATTTTTAAAGTATTCTTGTAAGAAAATCAAAAGAAAGTCGTAGCATCGTTTGTGATACTTAAGCGTTACCTGTGACATTATGTTTTGTGTGATTGAGGGCTGTAAATCACACACAGGAACATAAGAAAATAATCAATAGATATTATCATTTAATCGGTGAGTTCATATTGTTTTCATTTTTTATGTTACGTAAATAGCCTGAAACTATTATAATATACTAATAATTTGTGCAAATAGTCGTTTGTGTCCAGTTATTTGTCGATTTTTGCAAATATCAGATCTGTTTATTGAGGTGTGTTTTTCGCATAGTGATGTGCATTTTTCTATATCGATATGTTTTATTGTACTTTCTTCGGTACTTTATATTTGATGGTAACAAAAAGTAGAAAACCATCACAGGCTTGGTGCCAGGCTTGGCTAGCCTGGCACATCTTTCTTAATAAATGATAATCAAGTTATTTAATTCAATTTAACTCAAATCAGTTATAACTTAATGTTCTGTATGTAGATACTTATTACTACAAGCTCAACTTCTTTATTTTAGGAGCCGATATCCAACATACTACAAAAATGTAATGAGCCTGCGTGATGTCGACGACATGAAGCAATGATTACTAGTTTGCAGCGACAACTAAAAAGAGATAAAAAAGTCTTCAAATAATAAACACTGTCATTTTTATTACCTGTTCTTTTATTTCCTTGTCTTGTCTGCATGGACATTCGAGAAAGTTCTTAGGGATACCAGCCCTACTTCTCAAATGGCCAACTTTCTATTCGTTTGAACGCTACGCTTACTTTTAAAGCTTAAATATGAGCAATAGATGATTAAATCACATGTCGCAAACTTATGTAAATCACAAACTTCGATGTATTGTATGGAACTGTCAAGCTTACGGCACGTAATTTTATAGTTTACTGCTTATTTTAAAGTTTTAATAGTAAGCGTAGCGTTCAAACGAATAGAATGTTGGCCATTTGACTAGGGGGGCAGTTACCAGAGGTCGTACTCTGAGCTCTTATAGCAAACTCAAAGTGATGTTGTTTTGTTATAGAGACAGAGCTATACATTGCGTATAGCGCACTTTTCAATCACAACATCGCTTCGATATTACTTTTGAAAGTCTTTGTATGGGGGCTTTTAGTTGAAACTGTTTTTAGAAAGCGACATTGAAAGAAAAATGACCGACCCCTTCTTAGAAAATTACTCATACCCCTTAAAAGGTACTACGATAATTTACATAGTTGTTATTGGGGTTACTATAGTTGTTATTATGTTTCTTATTTATTATGAAACATGAAACCAAAATACTATTATTATCGATATAAAATACTAGCGTGCCTACATCTCTATAGACATCACAATTTGCATCAAAGACAGATTTTTTTTTAATCGACGTTTTAAGAGGCAAGGCAAAGGCATCGCTTATATTTTACCTATATCTTGTACTTACGTCCTTTTAGAATAAACCGTTTTTTATTAATTAATATCTCAGTAATGTATGAAAATAAATGGAAAAGAAAAAATACGTGTTGCCTAAAAAACGATAAATTTTCATTATATCCATAAAAACATGTACCTAAAAATTTTGAAATGTTGTCAATTGTCTTTCGGCTATCTATCTAGGCACCTTGCTTTCATGTCATCCAACTTGAATTGTCTTTCAGAAAGGTCATTCTGATAGAGAGGGGTTTTCTACGCGCGTTATTTTTTTCAATAGCTGTTCGTGCCAAGGGTACAGACAAGTGGGATCCAAACGTTAAAAGATTTTAAAAAGTCAACAAAATTCCTTATAAATTTGGTTGTAACCCATCGAAAACGATTACCTATGAATAGTAAAAAACCCGCTTCTATTTCCTTATTTTAGGGTGAAATAGAACTCTTCACGTCGTATTAAATTTGATTCAATAAAAAATATTAATTATATTATATTTAATTATTTTTATATTTAATCATTATATTAAAGATATTGCTTTGGTGTATGTACAGTGAAAATAAAATCATAATATTGTTTTTGGTATTTCTATTTAAAAATATATCTTACTTTATGTAATTACAATTAACTGAGTTCTACTAAACAGCTCTGAATTATTAATTTTCTTTATTTTATTGTAATTATTTTTCTAAAGGTCTTTAAATTTTACTGCTTATTGTGTATTATTTCAAATAAATTGTGTTGGTAAACCTCAAACCATAACTTTAACGATGTTTTCAGTAAGTTACGTAGGTAGTTATAATTTTTTTAAAGTGGTATCACAGAGTAAACATTTTCTGTAGCATGGCGTTAATTTCTGGTGTCATGTTCATGTTACATTGTGATTACAAAAAAACACTCTAGAAACAGTTTTAAAATGTTTACAGAAGAGACAGATTCAGGACCCGATGTAAAATGTTACGTAGGAAAACACAAGTTTAAATAAAACTATTATTTTCCTTAAGCTTACCAAATTATAAAAATCCATGTTTATTTATTTAGGATATCTACTGAATATTTAAAAATATTGTTTTAACTTCTGAAACTATTCAATAAGAATTGATCAAAGGAATCATTATCAATCAAACGTCTTATCCGGTAAACCTACATCTCGACTCGACGCGGATAATTTCGATTAAGTATCCACAACGTATCGAGGCAATAATTAATTGGCTTCAAGTCGAAGACATTCTGAGAGCCTAAATTGTTGTCAGGGGCGTAATCAGTACCAGCTGATTGGAGTCAGTTTATGCCAACGTCTGATAAGGAGCATGATATGGCTTAGCCGGCGCGACACCAAATATCATGCTTATGCGTGGTCATTAATGAAAATATTGTTACGATTTTTAGTGTTATTAAATTAAATTCGTATGGCCGGCAGAGTAGAATAGCACCATCCATTCACATTGAGTTTGGGACTGTTCTCCTACAGTCATTTGTTTGTCCGTTGAACTATTAGCCAACACAACTTTTCATCGGCGAATGTTTCTTTGAAATATCTTTCACCTATGAATTTTTACTCTGCTATCTTTTGCCAACGAACGTTTCGCCGGCAGTCGCTTCAACGGCGATCGTTTTACCTGAGTGAAATTTTGACAGATTTTCATCGCCAGACGCAAGAATTTGGGTTGAAAAGAGCGTACCTATATAGGTATTCAAACAATGCCGTGGACCAGAAAATGCGCAGCAGCGTTTTCTGATGAAAATGGCTCAACACTGCGATCTCCTACCCGCCTATCACACGTGGAGACTTTTTTCCTCCTACGGGAGTAGAATTACCAGATTGTATATACCTATAAATTCCTGACAAAAAGCCTGAGGGCCTATTACAAAAAAGAATCACGGTAGTCAGCTGATGTTCGTTGAACGATTTACTTGATTTTGAACCTTTAACACAGGGATTGAAATACCGTTAAAAAAAATAACGTTATAAAAAAATAACGTTAAAAATACCGTTAAAACATTTTATCGGTAAATTTACCGGTAAAAATAACGTTAAAAATATTTTACCGGTAAAATTAACGTTAAATATAGCATTAAATTTAGTACCGGTAAAATTATCGGTAAAAAATTAACGTTATTAATTGGAATAACGTTAATTTTAAATTAACGTTAAAACTAACGTTAAATTAACGTTAAATTTAACGTTATTTCAGTAAATAACGTTAAATTTAACGTTATTTCTCAAATTAACGTTAAAATTAACGTTATTTATTGACATAACGTTAATGTTAAAATTAACGTTAAAAAGAGTAAAAATTAACGTTATATTTAAAAATAACGTTAACATTCCCTGCTTTAACCTGAGATAATAATGTCACAGAGTTAGACGAACTTCATACGCATCGGAATGCTTCATACGCATTATAATAATAGGCCCTTTGATTTATAACTTAAAGTCCTAACAAAATTAAAATTTTAGATTTACGTTTTGTGAGTTTAGCTGTGTTGATTTTTTACTGCAAATGTACCTAGGTTATTTTGCAAAACTTTACACTTACAGATTACTTTATCTCGTTCAAACCAATTTTCATTGAAAGTGTTTATTAAAATCTATCTTTAGCATAGGTATATCTTTTTAGATTTTTCACTCTTTTATCCTAAAAGATAGAGGGAGAAAAATTGTCTAAAAAAATATTATTTTATACTGTCTATCTACTTTTAAACCATATACAATGTTGCAATTTTGTGATAACTAATCCATCAAGGATTTGATTGTTTGATAGTGAAAATTTATTGTTTCTGGGTAATTATGATATTAAGGCTTATAGCACGGCAAACAATACATTTCTTTACCGTGCTTATAGGATCACTTTTTTGTCCGTCTGTCTGTCTGTCAAGACCCTTTATCTTGAAAACGCGTGGAGGTTTCGCGTTGAAATTAAAACCATATAATCATTTCGGTCCCTTGAAGCTGTAAAAAAAAGATAAGGCCGTTTATGCCGCAAAAGATGCCTATTATTTCCCTTATATTTCGATTCGACACACTCAAAGGAATCAAAATTCATAGGGTACATGTACTTAAATCTACTTAGTTAACGTAAAAAAGGGGCATATATTGGAATGCCTATTTTTTTTACTGTTAGGGTTTATGGAAGCCAACAGAAAGACGACACTTAGATTTAAAATAAAGATTATTTTGTTTAATATTAGAGTAGCACACGGTTAGGTTAGCCAAGAGCCACAACAGAACTTATACTAATAAAAATCAGAGAAGAAATGTTCTTGGACCAAGAAACAAAGAGTCATTGTTTCATAAAGTGAATATAACAAATTGTGTGAAAGAAAGAAGTTAACTGTGTTAGAAAGGGACGTATTTATTTTTGTATATTCCTACACCCCCTCCCCACTTCAAAAATAAATAAGTACTAAAATAAAATTAACGAAACAAAAACAATAGTATCCTACTTAATCAACCTTTTCAAAATTAAGAATATAAAATAATATAAAAAAACCTCAGTCGCGGGCGGACTGCCGAGCCGTACGCACGTTGACAACTACCGGTGTTTTTTTTCGTCCTTGTGAAATACAAAACTACCCACATGTGTAAGCACTGCAGTGAAAATGGATAGTTTTGGCCGTTCACATAGTGTAACGTCAGAAGGTGAAGATAATGAAGAAAATATGAACATATCTGCATTCAGTACTGCTTCCTTTGATCAAGAATCACAAAGGAATGTGGAAAAGAGACCAAGGCAGGACAGCGACCTTAGTAAAGAGAATGAGGAGGATACAATCGGATTTACTACTGTTACTAACAGGAAAAAACGCTTACATCGCAGCTTTTCCAAAAGTAATCCTGAAATTGAGATGCAACGGGAGGAGACACAGGTTAGTGAAAATATGTATGAAGTGAGTCTATTTTCTAAAAACATTTTACCTAAACAATTTGGCATGGCGAAATTACTGAAATCTATTAATGTGACGGGGATATTGAAAATTAAATATAAAGGTCCCTATAGAGCCTTTATATTATTTAATCAAAAATGTGAGGCGGAAAAATTACTCGACTGTCAAAAACTTTCTGAACTAGATATAAGATGCCAAAGTACTACTCAAAGTAACTCGGTATATGGTGTTGTAAAAAACATTGATATTGATATAGACGAAAAAGAAATAAAAGAGACATTCAGCTGTGAATATGAAATAAGCTCAATATTAAGACTTAAACGCTTGAACACAGAGGGCCGCTGGATAAACAGTACAGCAATTCGTTTATGTTTTAAAAGTACCTCTTTGCCTCAGTATGTAACGGGATATGGATGTAGATTTAATGTAGAACCTTATATATTCCCTGTGACCCAATGTTCTTTATGTTGGAAATACGGACATAAGAAACAATTTTGTCCAATCAACAAGATGAAGTGTCCTAAATGCGGAGAGGCTCATGACAACTGCGATACAACACGTTTCTTTTGTGTAAATTGCAAAGGACCGCATATGGCATTAGACAAAATATGTCCCATTTTCCAAAAGGAAAAAAACATTAGGAAACTAATGAGCGAATACAACTGGACCTATAAAAAGGCGTTATATAATTATATAGGACAAACTCCAACCTATGACATATATCAAAAAAATCATATTATGCATGACATATACACAGAACAGACTCAAAACCATTCACCAATAATAACAAATAAACAATCGCAAGAACAGAGAGGTTCAACTCTACTATATAGTGATGTAATACGGAAAAATAAAACCCCTCAAACACTAAATATATCAGGAAATAGTAGTGAAAATGAAGACGTGACATCACAAATTCTTAATATCCATAACCAAACTAAAAACAAGAAACAGAAAAGGTGTAACCGAAATAATAGTGAACTAGATTTACAAGAGGAAACTGACGCAACAAATAAGAATTACGATGATTATAACAAAGAAACTTACACAAGAAAAGAAAAGAAAAGTTTTTCTACCTCCTTTAGGAACCTGTTCAACAAAATTAAACAAATAATTGCAGCTGAATCATCATTCGAAGAAAAATTACATATATGTCTGGGATTGGTGTTAAAGGAACTTACTTTTTGGTGTATTAGTTATTTTAGTGACGGTTACTTTACAGATGTAATTAGTGCTTTATTTAAAAATGGCTAGTAAAAATCATAATGCTTTTGAGATAAATATTCTACAATGGAATGCACAAAGCTTAAGACCAAAAATGCCAGCGTTCGAATTAATTTTAAACCGACATAATGTTCACATTGCAGTTATTAGTGAAACATGGCTAGAACCAGATACAGATTTGCGTTTAAGCGATTATAATGTATTTAGAAAAGACAGAGACGATTCTTACGGGGGAGTGGCAATCTTATGTCACAAATCTATTAAAGCATGTCTGAGTCCTATTAATATTAGTAACATTGATATAGAAGTCCTTCATGTGAAAATTTTTAATTGTAAACTGTTGAAAAATATAATTTCTCTTTATTGTACCAGTACAACGCGTACTCAACAGTCAGATTGGGACTCTATATTTTCAAAGTTTCATGAAAATTCAATGATATTAGGCGATTTCAATGGTCATCATATTAATTGGTCCACGAAAACAGACACAAGGGGTCACCAACTATTAGACAGTAGTCTTGATAATGATTGCATTTCACTAAATGATGGTAGACATACCCGCGTAAAATTAGTAAATGGTACTTTACAGAAAACCTCTCCAGATATATCGTTTTGTACCACGGACATTAGTATGAATGTGAAATGGGATGTTACAAATGAAAATTTAGGCAGCGACCATCTCATAATTTTAATTGCTTTACAATATCGCGACAGTCGGCATTTTGTTATGAATGGTAGAAATTTTAAAAACGCGGACTGGATTGGCTATAATGAACACCTCTGTAATATCTTTAAGGATTATGACGCGGAAATACAAGTTAATGTTCAACAAATGTATAACTTTCTCACTGACCAGATTATTGCATCGGCTAATAAATACATCCCTATTAAAAGAAGTTGCAAAGATCCCTCAAACAAATTTAGCCCAAAACCTTACTGGAGTCAAGAGTTATCGAAAGCAATAGCGGAAAGACGGTTAGCACTCAAATTGTTTCGACGAAATCCGAATGACTGCAATGAAAAACAACTTAGAGACAAAATCTCTATCGCCCAACGACTAATACGCAATGCTAAATCAAAAAACTGGCAGTCACTCTGTAGCAGTATTAATGAAAATACTTCACTTTCTGAAATGTGGAAAAAAATGCAATGGATCAAGGGAATCAAACGGAAACGCTCCCATTGCGAAGATTATAGGAAGATCGAACTTTTAGATTCACTCACACCTGACTATGTAGCACCTATGCCACCTTCATTTGATTCAACAAATCCACAATTAGACCAACCATTTTCAAAACAAGAATTTGAGACGTGTCTTAAAACAGTTGACACTGCACCAGGGCACGATGGAATAACTTATTCCATGATTTCTAAAATGCCGCAAATAGCAAAAGACCACCTTTTAAAAATTTATAATCTGATATATTCTACTGGACAAATTCCCTTACAATGGAGAAACGTTGTTATAATTCCTATTCCAAAACATAATGACCCTACTGGCAAACTTCGCCCTATTGCACTTTTATCTTGTATATGCAAAATATTTCATTTAATGATTACTAGGCGTCTTGAATGGTATGTTGAAAATAATAAGTTTCTATCTCCATGTACAACTGGCTTTAGGAGAGCACAGTCATCACTAGATTCATTAGTCCAACTTGTAAGTAGGATACAAATTGGTTTTAGTGAAAACTCGCCCACATTGGCTTGCTTTCTGGATATTGAAGGAGCTTACAACAATGTTCTGGTAGAAAAAGTAATAGCCACTCTGGTTGAATTAAATGTAGGGTCGAAAATGTGTCGTTACCTTTGGGAATATTTAAAAGAAAGGCACCTAAAAATTCAGTTAGAGGAAGGTGATACTTTTTACGCTAGATGGTCGGGCAAAGGTATTCCACAGGGTGACCCAATATCCCCCTTGCTTTTTAATATCGTGACTATTGAAATATGCCGTAGAATAAGCGAAGTGTATATATGTCAGTATGCGGATGACTTTGTGTTATTCACAAGTTCTAAAGTCCTGGCGGATAGTGTAGATAAAATTCAAAACTCTTTAAATACTGTTGTGTTAATTTTAAGTCAATTGGGATTGGAGTTATCGGTGCATAAAACAAAACTATGCATTTTCAGTAGAGGTCGTAAGGAAAATCATATTAACATCAACATTAATAATATGCAACTGGAATTAGTTAATAGTATTAAATATCTGGGAATTTGGCTTGATAAACATTTACGATGGACCAAACATATCAATGAACTCTATGAAAAAGTAGTAAAATTTTTACCAATTCTAAAGATCCTTGCTGGTGCTACATGGGGTGTACATCCTTCACATCTCCGTAGACTGTACATTGCGCTTATCAGGAGTAGATTAGATTATGGTAGCTTCTTATATGACAGCACAGCAGACACTCACGCATATAAAATAAATAAGTTACAGAACCAGGCATTACGGATAATTGGAGGCTTTATCAAGACATCTCCCATACATGTGATGGAAAGCGAAGTATGCGTCCCCCCACTTAAAGTTAGAAGACAATTTTTAGCCTACAAACATATTTTGAAAGCTTATTCTTGGACTGACAACACACAAATACAACTCTTGACTAGGTTGGAGGTCTTATGTAATAATAGTTACTGGAAAAATAAAAAGAAACCCATACTAGTAACAGCTTTAAAAGAAACTAAGGAGGAAAATATATCATCAAACAATCCATTAGAAATGTTCACGTTAAACAAATGGGTGTCAGCTTTTAACATAAAAAATAATATAAAAATTAATCTTGATTCGATAAAAAAGCCCAAAATGTTATATGAAAATAATAATTTAAAACTAGATGTTAGTCAAGAGTTAGAAGAAAAATATAACGGCTGGTATGCTTTGTACACCGATGGCTCCAAATCTCTGAACGGCATTGGAGTAGCTTATTACGATCCACAAGCTAAAGTACATAGTTTGTTTAAAATTAGTTCCTCTTTATCTATTATGACTGCTGAACTTGTTGCAATATCTAAGGCAATGGCGTATGCTAAAAATTTAGAAGTCCGTAAACTCGTAATCTTCACAGACAGCAAAAGTGCATTACAACATTTGATGAAATGTTTGCATGGAAAAAGAGGGCTCACTACGGCTTATACTATTTTAAAACTTTATGAAGATCTTAGGCAAAACAATATTGAGTTGATATTGCAATGGGTTCCAGCACACATAGGCTTGACCGGGAATGAGGAGGCTGATAAGTATGCTAAGCAAGCCATTGAAGAAGGACAACCAACGTGTACTCTACCAAGTTTTACTGAAGTCCTTCATAAATACAAACATAAATGCTATACTCAGTGGAAATTGTACTTTGACGAAAGATCTTTAAGCAAAGGCATTTGGTACAAGAGCATACAAAGTGAACCCCCTCATATCCCTTGGTTTGCAGCCAATGAGCTCAATAGACATCAAATTGTTACCGCACATAGACTGCGATCTGGACATTATCCAACAAAATCATTTGCACATATGATGAGGAAAGCTGATTCTCCTTACTGTGACCAATGTGGAAAAATTGATGATTTGCAACACATTTTGATGGATTGTGCCCGTTTTGCGAGTAAGAGGCAGCAGTTAATGACCAATCTAAAACTTAATAGACTAGATATAGGAATGTTCCACAAAATTTTGTCAGAACCAACTTCAATAGCAGCTAAGTCTTTATACTCTGTTTTTAGAGATTAGCCTTATAATATTGTACGATATATTGTAATAAGTACGATGGGATTGGCATCGTCAATTTATGACAAAAATCCCGAAAACCAATAAAGAAAAAAAAAAAAAAAAAAAAAAAAAAAAAAAAATATAAAAAAACCTATCACAATGATAATAGACACACCCTTTCTTTTTCTGGGGTAAATACATTTTCAACACATACATTTTTGCTCGTAAAGTTAGCCCTAATACATCGCTTTTAGGGCCATAAACCGAACTATAACAAATACCGTGTACCGTGTACAAGTAGGTACAATTCTAACTACTGAGTTTTTGGACCACTATCGAAACTAGCAGGAAACTGGGGAATTTTGACCATTTACGAATATTAATATTTTATTGCTTGTAAGATAATATCGTAGTGTATTATAGTATGAAAAAAAAAATGCACATTAATGTCTAGAACCTTAATGTGCATTTTTTTGAGATATGTGAGAAAAACTAAAAAAAAGCACACAAATTTCGGATTAAAATTTACTTTAGTAATTTTTTATGACATTTCAACGCTAAAACTTTACACAATTATTTTTATACTTAATAGGTGATATTATTAGCTTTTGAACAGTTTTTTTATAACTGAAGGACTTTTAAATCCAGAGAAATTAATATTTTTTGGCAGGGTCATCTAAAATAAAAAATTCAAATTTAAAATGCCGGTCACTCCAATAGGAGAGGGTATAGACCCCAACATGTGGGGGTTTTATCGATAAAATTGATCATATTACCTGCCTTTAAAAGCTCCGACATCGCTAACCAAACATATTGTATATTTTTTGCGATCATAGATCAGAGTATGGGAGGCCATATGTTCAGGGTGGCATATCTCCCAGAAGGTTCTTACTTCGCAACCCAGACGACGAATTTTGATAACACCAAACTAATATAGCTATCTTGCCAACGTGGTCTGATCAAAATATGCGATAGACTGAAAATGAGCCTCTTGGCCGGCGGTCTATAGTAGAACAGCAAAGCAAAGAAATGAAACCCGTAGGTCTGGGGGCACCCTTAGAGTTTGCGCTCAAAATCTAACTACTGAGTTTATTGACCAATCAGAGATCACCATGAAAACTTGATAGTTAGATTTTGCTCATATGCGAACGGGTACAAGAAACTTATCAGCTAACTATAAGTAACGATATTTACAAATTACAATCGATACTTTCCGTTAACCTAGAACTATGTTTGGCAAGTAATATCGTCATATACTACAAGTACAGGGGAAAATCTGAAAACTATACATCTGTAATTAAATCATAAAAAAGTCTCGGAAAAAACTGCGAGACTCGGTTCCTGAACTTATTATGTACGGAACCCTCGGTGGGCGAGTCCAACTCGCACTTATCCGTTTTTTTATTAAAAAGTCTACAAATAAAACTTCACAGGGGTACCTATTATTTGTAACATAGTTGTGTCCGTTATCATACCACGAGCTACTTAGGTTGATAAATAAGAAATTACAATGGAAAAAAAAGACGCAAATATTTTTTTTACAAGATAACAAACAACGGGTTTTAAATGCAAGTGAATGGCCTGATTTAATACTTCGTGCACTGTGACAAAAAGACACAATTTATTATTTTGATAGAAATAAGTACACATGCAAAAAATTGTTTATTGCTTCATTTATAAAAATAAAAATAACGGATAGGCATTCGAACTTATGTTTGAAAGAGTTTCTCGGGACTAAAGTCCCGTATTATAGGATGGTGCTCAAGCCTTGATCTCTACTTAAAACTAGTTTTAAGTCGAGTATTAATTTTAGGACGGTGCTTGAGCAGAGATTCAACAAACTAAACTCAAACTCAGATCATGCTAATTTTAAAACGATGGTTGAGTACGCGACTCAGATTAAAGCTTATTTTAGAACGATGCTTGATTGCGTAGATTAGGTTTATGTTTTCACTAGTGTTTTCAGGGATTTATTTCTATTAGTTAAGGTTAATGGGGGAGGAGTGAATGGGAGGGAGAGAGGGGACATCTCCCCACCTAAACATTTTATTCGGCAGTGCATAGTTTTTGAAATTTTACTAATCCTAACCTCAAAATGTATGAAAAATTAATTTAAGGGGTGCGAGCGAATGGAAAAAATAGAGTAGAGAGTAGGGACTCCCTACAAAAGCTTTCAGGGGTTCTTATTAAGAATAATTCTTATTAAGATATTTTGTTTTGGCTGTTAAAAAAACACGGAATTTAATTTCTAACCTAATGACTCGGTAACTCAATTGGAAGAGTATGGGACCGGACTATGGTTCGATTCCCGCCTGAGAATAAGATCTGTACCCTTAGCACGAACAGCTATCGAGAAAAATAACGCGCGTAAAATTACTCGAATCTCATAATTTTGTATGGAAATTGGTACAGCGCCACTACGTCCGTAAACGGAACTAAAATTTCGAAGCACGAAACATTTTGACATAAGCTATCGAGCAGCCTTCGAATCGAATTCGAATAGTAAAGTTACAACTTGTATGGAAATCGGTAGCACGAACCCACTTTTGACATACGGTATCGAGAAACTCGCAAGCTGGCTATCGACAACTTACTCACTGACATTTTTTCAGTGAGAGTCATTTCGAGCGACTTTGTATTATTTATTATTAAAATTTAAAAGCATATATGTAGTAACAAATATTAAGTTTGAGAACTATGACATGTCCGCTGAATTATCCACAGGCAATATTACTTAAATTGTCCTCATTATACAAAGAAATTTGTAAAATAAAAATCTCGTAATTTTATGCTATCCACGGTCCCACATCCACCATACCTATATTTTAGCAATATTTTAGAACTTACCTACAAAACTCAAATAAAACCAGAGGATACGGTGTTATACGTTTTATATTTGTTTTCAGCAACAACATCATACAGTTTGCACACAGTAAATTATGTTTCATTTAGGTAGGTATTAAAAAAATATGACCTTAAAACTATGACGAAAACACTAATAAAAATGCAAACATAATAAAGTCTTTAATTTGTCGAATCTTCTAACACTATACCTAAGCACTAATACCGATGAAATTCACATATTTTCATAGCATGTTCAATGGTTTTATTGTTTATGTGTAAACAAACAATTTCTTATACATTGACGATAATTCATTGTTATTCTTCAAGTTCATAACAATTTGATGAAATTATGACAAATTGTAGTTTACTCCTAGGTTATAATTTTATTTCCTCGCGATTGTATTATTTGTTAGACAACACAGATAAACCATTTTAGACAAAAACAAAATAAAGAAATGTCTTTACGCTTTCTATTTTAGGTTATATTTTTCAATAAATCACAGGATGAGAAAGAAAGAGAGAAAGAATAGACACACTCTTCTTTTTCAAACCAATCACGGGCAAGGTGCAATGACCGTTCAAAACCATGGGCAAAATCATGCACAAGTTAAAAATTATTACAATATTTTTGCAAATTAATTAAAGTTATTAAATAAAATAAATATTGCAAACAAATTTATTATTAATAATAAGAATAATAAATGTATGATTATGATGATGAACAACTTGATTGAATTTTAATTTACATATTTATGATTTTCATAGATATGTAACATGGTTTTCGAACGCACTTTGCTTCAATATTGGATTGTGTCACGTTAGCTTTATTTATCGCTACTATCGAGTTGACGTTAGCCAGCTCTGTAAAATTGGTGCTGCCGATTTTGCTAGCTTTCGAATCGAGTACGTTTTCGAGCAGTATTTTCTTACGCGCGTAAGATTTCTCGATAGCTGTTCGTGCTAAGGGTACTGGTTCGAGTAAAAAAATTTTAGTTTTTTTTTTGTTATTTTTTTAGATTAATTTAGTTTTTAATTTAGTATTGTATAAGAATAACTATATAAATCATTGTAATATCTTGTAATTCTAATTTGACTGTAAATTATTAGAAAAATCAATCTAATAAATACAACAGATGAATGATAGAATCCAGCAGGGTTTTAATTTTCAGCAAATTATTTGCGAAGGAAATTCCAATAGGTAGGTGCAATACATTAATAATGAATAATTTGCAAAGATTAGTATTGTATTGAGATGTATTTTATATCAGTTTAAGTTCAAGTTCAAAATTTTTCATGTTGTAGATAGGTACATATTATATGATACCTGCGTCTGTATTCCCGCAAGTATACAACAAAGTAATTAATCGGGAAGTATTTAATCGGTTAACAATAAATGCTCATTTTGGGTATCAAAAATACTGAATATAGCGTACTGAAATACTAAGTGGGCGACGGACTGAGGGCGACTACAAATGTTGAAAATGGGTAACTTTAAAATACAAATTGAATAACTAGTTATTCAGAACGGGCGACCAAATTACTATTTAGGCGACAACCTTAAGGCACACAAAACATAAAAAATTTGCATATAGGTATTTTATTTAAAAAAGGTGTCTATTATCCAAATCGAGATAACAAAAATACCACGTAGGGCAGCTTAAATCAGTTACCTACTTGGTATAATAGCTGCCCACTCAGTATTTTTGTCACTCATTTAGAATTTGCACTGCAAACTTAAATTATTTATCTCCCACCACGCTGTATTGTTTACATCTACGAACGATTTTTTCGTAGGTTTACATAGACAACGTTCTACGCCGCTAAATTACGGCCGTAATATGACGGCACCGTCATCCTAGGAAACCCTAGCTTTAGCCTTATTAGTACAGTAGCCCGATCACCAAAAAGGTTACCGTTTGCCGTTGTGATATAGTTAATTATTACGAAATTATAGATACTTTACCCCCAAGTTTTACAGATCGCAATCCGCCGTAACCTATATTTGTATATCTCCAAAATTGATATTTTTTATTTTTCGAGGTTTACCACATAGTTTAGCTATTGTCGTGTTCTACAGCTTGGTTTGATTGCCACAGATAAAAGTAAGACTATAAAAAGTAGCCATACACAGATTTAAGACCTGATGAAAATGGTTGGATTTTATCTGGTCTTAAGTCTGTGTATGATCACTTTCCATAGTCTTACTATTATCAGTGGCAATTAAACAAAACTGTAGAACACGACAATAGCTAAACCATGTGGTAAACCTTGTAAAATAAAAGAATATCATTTTTGGAGATATACAAATATAGGTTACGGCGGGTTGCGATCTGTAAAACTTGGGTTAAAGTATCTATGATTTCGTAGTAAATAACTATATCACAACGGCAAACGGTAACCTTTTTGGTGATTTAAATGTTCTACGGGCTACTGTACTATATGGTTCTCGAATGTGGCCAAGAGTAAAAAAATCTATGTTATTTTATGAATAAAATCAAACAAAACAAAAAATTTATTTTGACCTTGGTAAGTATTGTAATCATACGAGGTTATTTATAAAACACAACAATATCGCAGGACTAACATCATAAACAACAACTTTTTCACTCCTCTTGCTCAAAAAGTCCGTCATTGTAGCGTACAAGAACTAGGATAAAATATCTTTACCTCTAGGGGAAAATGTTTCCTTTTTTATTTTTTTTGTCTTTTTCTCTATTACCAATAAGCCTACTAAAACCAATAGTAGATTATACAACAAGTGAATAAAAAGGGAATTTAGTTCGAGGGATACAAAGGACCGAGATGAAATTTTTGTTCACGAGTTGTGTACTCTACTTTTTACCATTGACTGCGAGAAAACAAATACCTAGCCTAGCATTACTTTATACTTAGTATTTATAGTTCACCATCAGCCATTTTTAATGTCCCCACTGCTGGGGCACTGGCCTTCCTTATGGGTGGGAGGATGGGCCATAACCCACCGCGCAGGCCCAATGCGGATTGATGGGTGTTAACGACTGCAAATGCAGCCGGGACCAACGGCTTAACGTGCCTTCTGAGGCGGAGGAGCACGAGTTAATGCATTTTTGGTCACCCATCCCATGACCGACCCATACGACCCATGCGTGGAATTAAAAGTTTTCCAATGACATAAAACAACCACGCCAAGAAAGAGATTACATGATCAGTCTTGCATCAGTCCATTTCATCAGTCTGTATAGACTTTGAATTTTTGCAGACTGAATATCGTACCAGACTGATGGAATGGACTGATGCAAGACTGAACATTCTATCTCCCTCTAATAGATACAAAAGAACCCAAAGATAAGACACTAAAAGAACCTAATTAAATTTGGCGGGATTTTTTTATCGTTTAATTTTTTCGCTTAACCTAGGGAATAACTCCATACCAGCCAGTAGGTATAAGTACTTTTTGTACTAATTCATGATGCGCGCTTGTTCCAAATTCAAATCATTTTTATTCACTCGGTGAATAAAATCGCTTATTATTCACTCTTATCGTTGAATTAAACGCACTTTTTAGAGTGGCGATGGTAAAAAAATATTTATCTACTCTCATATCGTAAAATTCGAATTATGAATTTCAAAGCGAATTTATATTGACATACTTTATACACGCAATACCGAAAAAAAATTAAAAAGTTATTTTATAACATACCTTCGCTAACTGAAGTATGCTATAAAATAACTTTTTTTCTCATTACGATACAGGGCAAATCCAAGAAGAAGGCAGTGCCGCGATATTAAAAAAAAACAATGTTATTTCCACATACTTTCCATGATTAAAATGTGCTCTATGGTGATCGATGACTTAGCGTAACGATTAGTCTGCTGGAATGCACTAACTCAATTATATTTTTTTTAATAGAATACGCGCCATGTTTTGATTTTAATTTTTACTTTTGCTTAAAAATGTCTGATAGTAGTGAGTGTGGACTCCACCCGATATTTTTGATGCGGCGACGGAAAAACGTCTTACTTAACCTAAGTTAGTAAGTATTTACCTACCTAGTCGTAGAAAGTCGAGAAACTACTTACCTACTCTTTTTATCATTGTTAAATTATTTTGTAGGTTCAATCACAAATTGTATGAGAGTAGATAAAGTAGTGTATCCTCGTAGTATACCCCTCATTATGCATCAGTTTCATAAACTTATATTATTCATAGGTAGAAGACTCGACTTAATACTGTTTCATATAAAAAGAAGAACATTTTTATTTTTGAAAATGGAACTAAAACCGGCGATCTCTTCGGTAGAATCATAGACTATCGTAGAATGCGTGCATTATGTTGCATAGCAGCTACAAAAGAAATTAAAAAAAAAAACTGGCGCGAAATCTTCATATTGATCTAATGTCAATATGAAGACGGCTTTTCTCAAGAAATTATCCACCACTACAAGACCAAGAAATCCAAAGTTTTCATGAGGGAAGATATTTAGAATTTCGTAAATAAGGTACCACTTGGCAACAAAGGTTACCTACTTACATTTGTAAACGCTTTGATATTTTATTTTCTCGTAATCGCGATCGTAGTGAAGAGTAGAGTATAACACACGGCGCTAAAAACCCATTATAACTCGGTTTCTATTTATAAAACCACCTCGTATACAATAGGTCATTTAAGCGCCTTGTATAACAATCTACTATTGTTCTACGACTTTCTGAAAAAGTAAAAAAAAAAAATACTTTCCATACAAAATTAAATGTCCGAACAGTCGATCGAATATTGTATAAAAAGTTTTTTTTTTTTTTTTTGTAAAGCCGTAGAGCAAACGTTGTTTATGATGAGATGATGTTAGTAATCTACTACTGCGAGGTTGTTTTACAAATAACCCTGTATAACTCCTGAAATCGTTATAAATTGAATAAGTACTCAAGTTTATTGAAAGCTAGATTAATAAAATACGTTATTGTTAGTTTCTTTGTAACCTGTATTTAAATTGGCAGTTCACAATTTATTAATAAACATATCTGTATTCTCATTTTCAGAAAATTTATTATCAGTTAAGGAAAATCCAATAAAAACAACAAGTCTAATTTACAAACATTTGTGATATGATATTGAGTTGTGTTTAATTTTGACGTAAGTATGATGATCGAAGGTACAATTAAATCTTGTGATGCAATGATGCACAAACGGGTGGCATCAAACAACAATAAACAAAATTGCGCATTCAATTTAGTAACTAAAATTAACTTAAAAGTAAAAATATTTATAGTGGTATCCAAAATTATTTGTACTTTTATTTTTCTTAGTTGTAAAAATCTATTTATATGAACAAAATTAAATAACCTGACTGAATGATTCAACATTGCAAGGCTCAATTTGAAGGTCATTAAAAATTATTTAATAATAAACAGTGCTTTAAATTGCCTATAAGTAATGAATTATTTAATACCTATTTGTTTTCCTCAGAAATCTTTTAATTAAAATAATGTTATTTAATGTTTGGTTGAATTAAAATATTTTTATCCCGGTAGAGCCTTTACAAGATCTGTATGTACGAGTATCTATCAGATTTATGCTTAAACTTATGCTTAAAATGAGAAAATTTCATTCAATAGCCTTATAGCCTATATAGGCTCTATAACTAAATAGCTAAATAGTGATATGTCACTAAATAGCGATATCATATAGGTACAATCATAGACATAGAAAAATGTTCGCTACTGGGTACAATCGACACAGTGTGGCGCTTTACAAGTTGTAAATTACAACCTCTGCCCCCCTAGCATGACCGACGAAACACGATTATTTACGGTTATTTGTAAAACACCAATAACTTCCCAGGAGTAGATTACTAAAATCATAAACAACAACATTTGTTCTACGACTTTTCCAAAAACAGACAAAAAAACCTACTTTTCATACAAAACTCGATCAGCTGTTCGTACATTTGTATAGTAAGTCGGATTTTTTTTGTCTGTTTTTGGAAAAGTTGTAGAACAAGTTATTGTTTATGATGATAGTAATCTACTCGTCCGAGGTTGTTGGTGTTTTACAAATAACCCTGTATCTCGTGTGATATAACGTTTTATTGACACCTAACTGTCAAAATCCATTGTCTTTTGACAGTTAAACGTGATAAATCGCTATACAAATATCGTGTTTCGACGGTCATGCTAGGCAGGCTGTTTAATTTTAACCGGCTTGCTTGCAGGATGCTAGATCCTTTTACTTCCATACCATATGCTTAGTTCGACTAAGGCGGCAACTTATCCACATAGATCACATCCAAGGATGAAGGTACCATTTTCGATCGGACTTAGGCATCTTATCCGGCTAAATTGTATAACTATAGCAGAGGATGAGTACACCACGTATTTAACCTGTGGACGAGTTGGATGCAGCAACATTTTCAAACCATTCAGTAAAATGATAAAAAGTATACCTACCAGTGGCGAGGGGTGAAATTATGGAGAAGGTAAGCCGTTCTACAAAAAGTTATGATCTGCATAGTGGATATTGTTATTTTATCAATTATTCTTTCAATCTATTTTTTTTATTTTTTTCTGCGAAAAAGAAATTTTCACTCTCTGGGGTGATGCGCGCGTACACGAACTTTCCTGCAAAGTGGTAACGTCCAGGATGTTTTATTACAGAGTTATTGAGAAAAAACTCACAGATCTCGTGCCTTTCACGACCTTCTGGTATAGAAAATGAATTTATTGATTTTTATAAAAAATATATTCCTTTGTTTGAATTAGTACTTACAATACTTTGAAATCACAGCAAAGCCATGAACAATTTTGGATGTACTTTTCTGTAATTCGTGTGTAGAAGTTTAAAAAAAATCATTGTTATAAACATTACTATTTTATTAAAAGTACTACTATAACCTAAAATATATAAAAAATTCTAAGATTTGTTTTGAAGCCCGAGGCGAAGTCAAACCTTCATAGCAACTCAGTGATGCGATTCCCATCTAAGGAGCGCGCTTCCCGAAATTACGCCAACACGCTACATATTGTAGCCCTTGTTGATACGCGTCTTTTAAGGCTTCAACCATTCATGTAGCCTTAAAACTTACGACACCAAGGGGATGTCGCACTCTGAGCGAAAATGGGGGCTATACAGAAGCGATCGAAAAAATAATTTTTCAATGATAAAGGTTAAGCTACGGGGCAAACCCTAACCCGATCGTCTTTGTTTTAGGCTTAAATTGTAGCTGACTTAATTGTTCAGGGGAAATTTTCTTAAAATTTTGATATCATTCCTCGTTTCCAAAATATCGAGCGCCAAAATCAAAAAATCTGAAAAAAATGATTTTTTTCCACTGTTTCGCCCATAATTTTTTTCGTTTTTTGGGTTCCGTACCAAAATGGTAAAAAAGGAACCCTTATGGTGTGACTCAGTCTGTCTGTCTGTCACAGCTGGATATCTCGAGAACTACTAATGGTATCAACTTGAAATTTGGAATAGTTTAAGATGACATTTGCCCAACTATTTTGCAAATAAGAAATAAATAAAAAAAAAAATATATTTTTTACAACAGGGACTGAAAAGGGGTCTGAAAAACTTGAAGTGGGGCTACTAGGGCATGTGAGCCCATTGCAAGTTTTTAATATAGTTTTAAGCATAGTTTTCGACTTATGATGAAAAATGTAAAAATAATACCGTACACCCCCCCCCCTTATCTCCAAAGTTTGCAAAGAGAAAAATCTGAATCTTTTATCATTTTACAATAATTGTAAAATGATAAAAAGTATACCTACCAGTGGCGAGGGGTGAAATTATGGAGAAGGTAAGCCGTTCTACAAAAAGTTATGATCTGCATAGTGGATATTGTTATTTTATCAATTATTCTTTTTATCTATTTTTTTATTTTTTTCAGCGAAAAAGAAATTTTCACTCTCTGGGGTGATGCGCGCGTACACGAACTTTCCTGCAAAGTGGTAACATCCAGGATGTTTGATTACAGACTTTCTCCTGCGTAAAATTTTAATTAAATACCTAATATATTTATTTATTTTTGAAGAATAGCCAAGTTTTGTGTTACAAGCAAAAATAAATGTAAAGATAATATAATTTGTAAAGAACTAGAGCGCTGAGGCCTCGCCGCGGTCAATGCTACAATAATCGTAGAAACTTCAAGGTTTGTCCAAGCCAAACTAGTTGCTATTTTTATTTCGATTATTAGAAAATAATACATACATAATCCGCTATGATATAATTATATACATTTGCCTATGTTTTTCACAAAAATGTGTCTTAACTATATTTTTCTATTATGAACCATTTTTATTAAATAATTTACAGCTAGATTGGATCCATATGTCTTAATATTGCTTTTCATAAAAGTTGCCTTCAAGTACCTATACTTCGAAGGAATAATATTATAATAAAATGTATACTCTAAGGTATTAATTATGCCAACATCGACCTACTTTATATTTTCCTTAAAATCATTGGGTATTCAATTAATGTATCAACATATTATATACAGGTGGAACATTTAAGTGAACCTGCAGGGAAAGTACTGTAAACAATGATGATAGGAGTTTTGACATTGAAAATGTATCTTCGTTCGCTCCAGTATAGGCTCCGATTTCACGAAAATGTGCGATCTCCTTATATCTCAGAGGGTTGTAAAGATATGATATTTAAAAAGTCAAAATACGCGTATTCACGAGAGCTGCGAGGTGCAAAAAGAATTATTCGATAAAATAAAAAAAAAAAACCGGTCAAGAGCGAGTCGGACTCGCGCACCGAGGGCTCCGTACCATCATAATTGCACCATCAAACCACACTGCAGAGTAGAATAATAAATTTAGTATTGCAGTTTTAGGTCAGCGCCATCTCTTGACCGATAGTGGAACTAATGTTAACTTTTTTAGAAATATGATAATTTCTAAAAAAGTGTGCTATATTGAGACATCGTTTTATTTTTCCTGCAATCTTTATATAAACTGCTATCACATAGAATTATTTCAGATTTTTCTCTTTGCAAACTTTGGAGATAAGGGGGGGGGGGGTGTACGGTATTTTTTTTACATTTTTCATCATAAGTCGAAAACTATGCTTCAAACTATATTAAAAACTTGCAATGGGCTCACATGCCCTAGTAGCCCCACTTCAAATTTTTAAGACCCCTTTTCAGTCCCTGTTGTAAAAAAATATTTTTTTATTATTTATTTCTTATTTGCAAAATAGTTGGGCAAATGTCATCTTAAACTATTCCAAATTTCAAGTTGATACCATTAGTAGTTCTCGAGATATCCAGCTGTGACAGACAGACAGACTGAGTCACACCATAAGGGTTCCTTTTTTACCATTTTGGTACGGAACCCAAAAAACGAAAAAAATTATGGGCGAAACAGTGGAAAAAAATCATTTTTTTTCAGATTTTTTGATTTTGGCGCTCGATATTTTGGAAACGAGGAATGATATCAAAATTTTAAGAAAATTTCCCCTGAACAATTAAGTCAGCTACAATTTAAGCCTAAAACAAAGACGATCGGGTTAGGGTTTGCCCCGTAGCTTAACCTTTATCATTGAAAAATTATTTTTTCGATCGCTTCTGTATAGCCCTCATTTTCGCTCAGAGTGCGACATCCCCTTGGTGTCGTAAGTTTTAAGGCTACATGAATGGTTGAAGCCTTAAAAGACGCGTATCAACGAGGGCTACAATATGTAGCGTGTTGGCGTAATTTCGGAAAGCGCGCTCCTTAGATGGGAATCGCATCACTGAGTTGCTATGAAGGTTTGACTTCGCCTCGGGCTTCAAAACAAATCTTAGATTTTTTTATATATTTTAGGTTATAGTAGTACTTTTAATGAAATAGTAATGTTTAAAACAATGTTTTTTTTTTAATTTCTACACACGAATCACAGAAAAGTACATCCAAAATTGTTCATGGCTTTGCTGTGATTTTAAAGTATTGTAAGTACTAATTCAAACAAAGGAATATATTTTTTATAAAAATCAATAAATTCATTTTCTATACCAGAAGGTCGTGAAAGGCACGAGATCTGTGAGTTTTTTCTCAATAACATGCAGTCGAAGGCATGCCTTCACGATGATCTGACTTATCACTAAATTCTATGGCCACGACTGAATGTTATTATGAGCTAAGCCGCGGACGGCCGGACAGACGGACATGGAGAAATTATTAGGCTAAGAGTACACTACAAGGAGCCTCGCTTATTGCTAAAAGCCAAGTGACTCGCTTAGTGACTGATCTTAGTGAACAGACGGACGTATTACATACTATCGCAGCTGCAGCTGGCTACACTGCGAGCGATGCGCCTAGTTAGGTGCCTATTCTTCTTTAGTTTAGAGACATATTTATTCTGTACCTACTCATCAAAGACGGCGCGAAAGTGAACTCTGTATCACCAAGCTAGACGCTTTGTATGTGATGTGGTCATTGTGTATCTTGTATGAGCGTAGTTATCCCTAAGCTTGGCGTCTATAGTCTAAGGCTCCGTTCCAGGGTTTAAGGGTTCTGTAGTTAAGTCCACAAGGAACTTCCTTGTGGACTTGACTAAAGGAACCCTAAAAATCGCTGTTTTATGAGTAATCCGGTTAATTGTTATCTACGTTATCAGTACTCGCGTTATCTTTTGTCTATCTACGTTTACGGTGAGGCCGTGTTATTCAATATCTCGCACCAGATCTGAGTCACTGCAAGCATGTCTTCGAATTAGAATAATATTGACGGTCTTGGTGGATTCTAACGATGGTAGTACTGTGTAAGGTCCGTAATGTGATGTGCGTGGTATTTTTTTTAGATATTTTCATACTAATATTAAATACAAACTACTTTTAATATTTTAAGGAGGAAGACAAATACTCTGACTAGATTCAGAGTTACTTATTAAAAAAACAAAGATTTTATTTTACGTTTTTACGGCTAAACAACTGAACAAATATACAAATATTGATGAATAGAGATGTATTGAACCTTAGAGATGAACATAGCTTTTATAATCCCAAACTTCTCACGGAAAACAAAATTCCACGCGGACGAAGTCGCAGGCAAATGTATGTATTTCTACGGTGTGGTAGGGGATTTTATTCCTTGTTCTGTGGTATGGCAGGACAGTTTAGTTTCAATATCACCAATTTTTTATGTCCTATTGCTAGGGCACAGCACAGGCGTTCTCTTCTTTATGGATGGATAAGGAACACAGTTTAGTTTAAGACTTTACATTTGGATAGAGCTGTGTTTTGGTTATGTATTAATTTTTTCGGGTAAATTAACACTAAAAACGTTAATATCATTATTAGTATGCTAAAATTTGCCCTGACTTCAAAAAGTCTCTTAAAATTCCTAAAAATATACTCGAGCAAGTTGATAATTCCGGTCTTTATCAGTCGAGTGACCAAATAAAAGAGATGTTACTTTGTTCGGCCAGGCAGAATGTACCAATTAGAAAGAAATTGTCGTGTCATTTGTGGTGTAATGATAAGTAGATCTCGTAGTCTTCTTGCCGCCCATGCAAAGGAAAAGATGAGATCATTTCATTCTTTTTATTTTTTCTTCCTTCAGATCAGTCAATGTTCTCATATAAAAACGGATGTAAGCTATCAGACACAATTTAAAAACGGATACAATGTACCTATATCTAAATCTACCTATCTTTATTTCTTATATTGTTGATACTTTTAATTATTTTTGACAAATTAATTTCAAATTATTTTACATAATCTTGACGTTCAAATAAATGTAAAGGAAATAGGTATTTTGAAATGATAACATATTTTTAAATTCATCTCAAGATTGAACACACGTTTAAAAATTATACTATCCTACTTCAAATAGAAAAGTAGTAACCTAGGTTGTTAAAATTCATAAGTATGATGTCGGTGTTACCGGCAATGCGTGAAATGTCGGTAATTACTTGAAAAATAGTAAATTATTACTTTGACGTAAATAAGAGGTTTTAATTTTAGAGGAATAAATTACTTTAACATTGACCCTAATGACATTGTTCTAATATTGTATTCTTCTAGTCTTAACAATAATAACTAAAGAGTCGATATCAAAAGTAGTTTCCGGTAACATATACATATAATGTGTACGTACAGGTAGGACAATTTGCGACATGGACGTTTTGCAACTTAGACCTTTTTAATCCTTACTGCTTAGACATTCTGCGTTTTAGACAATTTGCTTAGTAGACATTTTGCTCTTTAGACATGAACATTAGGCATTTTGCTTCGTAGACATTTTGATTTTTAGGTAGCGTGATCAGGAAGGATTTTATCGATACCTACAATATTAGTTTTTCCTTAGAGTAAGACGCGCTCGATGCTCTAAGGGTTTTTCAATTTTGTGATAGTCATTAAGATGGCACCCTGACTGAAAGTGGCGACGCGGTGAATTTTATTTATCAGGTATTGTAGTTCCAATAGGTACCCAATTTTATAAAAAAATACGTGGAATTTTTAGAGCCCATAGTTTAGTATTTTTAGACGTTATCATTACATTCCCTCGTAGCCATAGTCACTGCTAGAAATAGATAGAAAAACTGCTAAAGGTGGATGTTTTAACATATTTGCTATCTACTTCTACAATTGACTACGAGGGAATGTATGTAATACCAGATTGATACCTTCTAAAAATACTAGACCATGAGCCCTAAAACTTCCACGTAATGTTTTATTAAAATCATTTTCTATTAACAACTTAAAAAACCTCTGAGGGCGCCACTTTCAGTGGTGTAGCCACCTTAATTCAAAGTTCAAACAAAGGTAAAGACAGTAAAAAATGATAGTTCATCATATTGTTATGTTTTTATGTTTTTAACTATTTAGGAAACACATACGTACACATAATGTACGTATGTGTTCCCTAAATAGTTTGGCTGTGCTCTATGTATAAAGACGACGAGTACAGAAAAACCCTTACTAAGTTATTCAGAGATGTTTCACAAAACTGGGGTGCAAGGCAGTTCTAACAAAACCTGGTTTAATGTTTGTAAACCAATCACAATGCACCTTTTAATCCTTAAACGGTGGGACTAAACGTTAAACTGTCACTCTGAATAAGATTTGCGCTAAAATGGCGTTAGTCCGCAGTTTAACGCCATGTTAACTTTGGCCCTAGTTTAACGAACGCACACTGAATAAGCCACCGTCTTTGCATAAAATTAAATTGTAAATGTGTTTTTCTAATAGACAAAAATAAATAAAAACAATAGAATAGCTCAGTGAAGAGATTCTGTAAACGCCAGCAATTCTATATATGCAATAGTTTGAGGATTTTTTTATTGGTCATTCATTCTACATCTTGTATGAAAAAAAAATAAGATAAATTAAATTTATATTATGAAAACAATTTTCTCCAGTACTTCTTGGCTTGAAAGTTCTAAGTTAGATTAAGGCGCGGTGGTAGTGAAACTAGCGCCGCCACTACATTTATTTTTATTACTCGTAAACCAAGTCAATATTTTAAAAAAGCTCAAGTAATAATCTCTTAAATTGTCTCTAATATTTTTTGAATAACTCTTCAACAGTAATCATTCATTCTGTAAGTTTTAAAATCCATAATTGCCAAAAGTGGCCACTTTGAGCTATAATGGATTTTAAAACTTACAGAATGAATGAAAACTGTTGAAGAGTTATTCAAAAAATATTAGAGACAATTTAAAAGATTATTACATGAGCTTTTTTCAAATATTGACTTGGTTTACGAGTAATAAAAATAAATGTAGTGGCGGCGCTAGTTTCACTACCTACAGCGCCTTAATGTGATTTTTCCGAATTAAAACCACTTAGGACTACAGGACCTAACTACAAAAATAAATATGGCACAAGCCTGATAATGATCGTTGCTTGCCAATCAAGAAAAAATCATTACAACGAAATAGCTATCCTTATTTCCTTACTAAATTTAGCCTTTAATTTTAGTATTTTTCAGAATTTTATTAAACATAGTTATTTCGTTGTAATGATTTGATTGTTAGTGGATGCTCGGTGCGCCCATAATAAAATTATGTAAAGAAGCGATTATCATAGTTCCGTTTTCTGAGTAGGCCCAAGAATATGTTTTAAAGTTATTGAGTAGGCCCTTTGTGAAGTTGTCAGCATTTATTTGTTCAAAGTTGAAATGTTTGTTGGACTTTACTCTACAAAGCAGTCTTTAACTGGGTACTTCTGTTGTCTTTGTGTCGATAGGCCCACGCGCCATGTCATTATAGATAGTGGTATCTGTTACAAACCGCAGCTACAAACTAAGCATTAATAAAGTTATGTATAGCCTATCTGTGGTTATACAACGTATTTATAAAATAACCCCGAAAAATATTAAAAACCTTGAAAACCGCCCTTTAAAAATATTTTCATAGAAATAGAAAACGTTTATTAACAACACACAAGAAAACAGTCTACATTGGAACGAGTTACAAACAAGAAAAACCGGTCAGGAGCGAGTCGGACTCGCGCACCGAGGGTTCCATACAATCATAAATATATTTGGATATGTTATTTTAGGACAGTCTTTAAAAAAGTAGGATAAACGGCAGACAGGTGGAAGGGCGAACAGGCGGACAGTTAATTTACAAATGCTGCTTATGGTGACTGAAAAACGTTTCAGCCACTCCACATTGCAAAATGTTTATATTACTAGTCCATCAGCCATTTTAATGTCCCCACTGCTGGGGCACAGGCCTTCCTTATGGGTGGATAAGGAGGACGGGCCATAACCCACCACGCGGGCCCAATGCGGATTGGTGGGTGTTAACGACTGCAAATGCAGCCGGGACCAACGGCTTAACGTGTCTTCCGAAGCACGGAGGAGCTCAAGATAATAAATTTTTGGTCACCCATCCCATGACCGAACCTTGCGAACGTTGCTTAACCTCCGCAATCGCTGGTCCAGGCGCTAAACCACTGCGCCACCGAGCTCCTCGTTATTATTATATTACTTTATAGTAATATATATATAATTACTTAGTAAAGTATGAACTTATTCTTCGTTTATTCGTACGGCAAATAGTAGCTAATTATATTAGAACCAGCCACCAATTTATTATTGTAGTGTTAGGTTGCGCCATCTCTTGACCGATAGTGGAACTATTTTTTGCCCTTAGGTTAGCATGCTATCTGTTGACTGGTAGTGAAACTAAAAATTTTTTGTTTGTTTTTTGAATTTCTAAAAAAGTGTGTTATATTCAAGAACCTTATATTCATATTCTATGACACGTTATATTAAGACATCGTTTTATTTTTCCTGTAATCTTTACATAAACTACTATCACATAGAATTATTTCAGATTTTTCCCTTTGCAAACTTCGGAGATAAGGGGGGGGAACGGTATTTTTTTTACATTTTTCATCATAAGTCGAAAACTATGCGGCCTAAGAAAAAAGGAAAAATTGTTTTAAAATGTCCAAACAGCGCTCTTTCATATGATACCCCACATGCCCTAGTCACCTCACTTAAAATTTTTAAGACCCCTTTTCAGTCCCTGTTGTACAAAAAAATATTAATTTTATTATTTCTTTCTCATTTGCAATAGTTGGGCAAATGTCATCTTAAACTATTCCAAATTTCAAGTTGATACCATTAGTAGTTCTCGAGATATCCAGCTGTGACAGACAGAGTGAGTCACACCATAAGGGTTCCTTTTTTACCATTTTGGTACGGAACCCTAAAAAAAGAAATAATCTATTTATAAATGAATCCAATTTCGCATGGTCAATCCATCACGCGTGAACGGCTAGACCGATTTCGCTAATTCTTTTTTTGTTGTGTTTGTTATTATCAGGAGATGGTTGTTATGAAAGAAAAAAAATAAGAAATTTGCGCGGAAAATTAGAAAATTTAAGAATACTTAACCACCATATAAAATTATTTTGGACATAAAAAATTTTCAATGTAATTTTATGACTTTAAAAAAATTTAAGAATAAGAATAATTATTTTGGACAATATAAACTTTTTTAATGTAACCTTATGACGTTTGACATAGAATTGAAATAATGGACGAGTGGCGCCGCGGTGAAATTTATTTAATAATTATCATAATTCTAATACACAATTTTAATAATGTTTTAAGTGAAATTTTTAGGGCCTACAGTCTAGTATTTTTAGACAGTATCGTTACATTCTCTCGTAGTCACTGCTAGAAGTAGATAGAGTTTTGCTATCTACTTGCAGCAGCAGTTTTGCTAAAAGTGGTCGTTGTTGACACATTTGCTATCTACTTCTACGAATGACTGAGACGGCATGTAGTGATGATACAAAATACTAGACCATGAGCCCTAAAAACTCCACGTAATACATTATTAAAATCTTTTTCTATTAAGTAGTAACTTATTAAATAAAAACCTCTGAGTTCGCCACTTTCGGTCATAAACTGCCTTAATTTTATGGGTTAAAATCAAGGGTCTGACATGCTTTGATAGAGAGAGATCGTTTTATTGAGATTCCTATTGGTTAAAATATAGCTTACGTCACTTAGCTCAAGAAAGATGTGGATTTATTTTTATTGGTGAAACTACTTTTTTAATCAGATGAGTAGGTGTACTATTTATTTTATAAAGTTTCTGAGATTCCTACATCCTAATCTTACAAATTCGCACTCTTTATTGTGATTTTTATACGTATGATATGTAATGTAGATCAACGCAACTAAGTAAATATTAAAGTTATGGTTATGAGATTACTTTTCTCTGAAATTTGAATCATAAGATAATGGTTATTAATAATAGGTACCTAATTATTTTAGTAACTCTTTAGATTTTCCTAATCTGATAAATCCTACTAATATTATAAATGTGAAAGTTTGTGGGTTTGGATGTTTGGATGTTTGTTCCTCAATCACGCAAAAACTACATCACGGATTTGGTTGAAATTTGGCACAGAGATAGTAGATAGCCTGGATTAAAACATAGAATACTTTTTATCCCGATATTCGCCCGGGAACGGGAACCGCGCGGGTGAAACCGCGGGCGGCCGCTAGTTAAATATACTTAGTGGTCGCCAGAGAAATAGTGTCAATTTTTTAGTTAGTTTAGTTAGTGACAAATTGTTCTGGTGCTTAGGTAGGTAAGTACTCGATTTTTTGCAACTTAAAAAGGTAATAATTTCCTTGATCTTATACGTGTTGTACAATTTCCTTAGTTTTATCAGTGTCACAATGAACTCACTTTCAATTCTTTCCTTTCCACAATTACTTACCTACAAGATACTTTTTTAGTTATAAAAGAAAGTACTTACATCTGATTGTGAAACTTTTAAAAAATAAAAATAAAAGTAGCTTTATTACTGAAATTGGTTGAAATAATTTTACATCGAGAATTCCCGGTAAGTAATCAGAGATACTTGTAGTGGAAATGAATGAATAAAGTGATTTTTGCTTAAGATAATATAACCATGCTAAGATAATATAACCATCAATATGTCGCACATTTGATGCGTTTATGATTAGATTACTTACTGAAGAATGAGTCATTAATAATGTCATAAAATTTGAGGTTAATACACTGACGTCCATTACACAAAGTACGCTGGACAGGCTAATGTCATGAAATGACAGCAATTTTTTGTGCCGATTTGAAAATCGCCATATTGGCGCTGAGAGCAGTAGATTCTACTATGGCAGTAGTGAGTGTACTTGGAACTAATTAGTTCCTAGTACACTCACTATTGCCATAGTATAGTATCTACTGGTCTAAGCGCCAATATGGCGATTTTCAAATTGGAACAAACGACTGGTGACGTTCGCCTGTCCAGCTTACTTGTATAATGGACGTCAGTGGATTAATACCACAGTGTATATAATATTCGTTTTTTCAGATAAATAATACTGTGTTACTAAATAGGCCGTGTGGATTAGGTTAGTATTATAGTAGTGTGACATATAAATAATGCGTCATTGCTAAGTATAGATTAGATAAGATAAATTATTGGCTTTCTGAAAGTACTGTCAACTTAAAATTACGAAGGGGTTCAAATAATCAAGATATGCAAAACTGGATAGTTCAAGTTAAATCTACTTATTTAGTAGTTTCGATGGTTTAGGAATTAACTTCTGGTTCAATTTAAAAATGCAATTAGGTACAAGTAATTAATGGAACTAAACTGGATGACAAAATAATGCTTAAGAACCTACAATCCAAAAGGAAAAATTTAGTGAAGAGTTAATTTAGAAAAAGTTAAAGAAATAGTTTGTTATAATAAAAAAGATAAGATAAAAGATAAGATAAAAATATTATATATTTAGTTTATATTTATCTTTGAAATATCAGGAATAACACATTAGAAGTTAGTTAAACAGGTTTTTTATTAGACTTTTTTTGTTAAAAGAAATTAAACTTTATAAACGCTTGCACTTTTACGGCGGATCTACACATTCGCCAATGATCGCCACAAATCGGCGTACATTGCCGGTTTTGTAACAAAACCTCTGTGACACATTTGTTAAAACCGGCAATGTATGCCGATTTGTAGCGATCATAAACGAATGTGTAGATCCGCCGTTAAGAATTCCTTAACTCAAATTCTATAGTCTTCAATTTGTGATTTTTTAATATGTATTTATGATCTTTAAGTATAACATTAAATATTCAGTTTTACTTCAATATGTGCATAGTATGGGTCATATCAATTGCTAAAATATGTCAAAGACTTGCGGTTATCACAAAATAATAAAAAGGCCAAGGTAACTCCTTAATATATTTCGATGTATGTTATCATAAAAGTAGAAGTAGGTATATAGTTACTTATCAATTTATTATTGTATAATATGAGTAAGAACATCAAAACTATATTTATTTTATTTATAGGCCAAGAAAAGTACCTAGTTGAGTACATACATTGATATTGTGCTCTTAGTGACGTTGTCAGCTTGCTGCAAACTGGTTCACGGCGTGTCTATAGGATGTTATTCTTTGCTAGTACTTTCTTATAGGGAGCCTATTGCTTCCGCTACTCGGAATTTCATAAAAATGCATTCAAGTTTATTAAATTATTTTATAACTGCTTTCTGATTTTAATAATGGATTAAATTGATTAGTTAACTAGAAAACACGATCTAGCTACTGAATCTACCACCAGTTCACAAATTGGGAGGCCTCTCCGAGAAAGAACTGGTGGAAGAAAACTCAGAAAGGTTATGTCCACCTCCCTTTTGATCCTTATCTACAAAACTACGTAACTGTATCTTTAGATCCTGCAGTGTGTGATTTGAGATGGGATTTTAGATGATAAATAGGCTAGTTGACAAAGTTTGGAAAATAGTTTAAAAATAAAGTTTGGTATCTATTTTACCCCAAAAATATGATATTTTAAGAAAAATAAGTCATTTTACCTATGAATTATGCGTTTTAAGAAATGAACTCAAAATGACATCGAAAAAGGCCAAAACTGTCATGGCGTCTTGAATGACGTCACGCCTCGCGAAACATTCGTGTTTGTTTATGACCGTCAATTGTTTTTATTCGAAAACGTCGTCTTCGTCGTTATCGAAAATGACAGCAACAACAAATGTTTCGCGAGGCGTGACGTCACGCGTCTCGTCGCGTGTTCAATGTCACGTGATTAAATGGCCAATTTTGCTGATATTATTTTCCGTAAATATTGGTAATCTTTATTTATTTTAATGAAAAAAGTGTTTTTTTGGTTACCATTTAACATGATTAATCATTAGAAACCTTATGCTAGCCGATTTATTCTTAGTGGAAACAAGCTTATTATGGGGTCCCAAGCTGGTGGTACTCTCCTTCCATCTTTTCTATTGAAATTTGGATATTTTACTAAATAATATACTAGAAAAAATACGACTCGCACCAGATCAATACTCAGACGGGAATCGAACCCGCGACCTTTGGATATCCGGTCCAATGCTCTGACCGCTGAGCTACCGAGTCACTAGTGACATCGTCGAATTTTTCCTAGTATATCCTAAACTCTTACGCTGTAAGCCAGCGTTATTTCACCAATGTGAGGAATTACCTCGACATTCAATTGAAATATCTTTCCAGATATTTTAACAATTGATTAAGATGATTTTTTCTAGTATATTATTTAGTATTGTTTAAAAATAGCATTGTAAATGCAAAAATCTCAAATTTAAAAATTTGGATATTTGTTGATTTCAATAGCCTCGTGTAGCATTTTGGGAATGAGTCTTTGTTCTTTGCCAAGGATTTGTGGTTTTTCAAATATAATTTTCGCCCGAGGGTTCCGAACAAATTTGTAGGTACTTAAAGAACGACTATATTTCTTATGATTTAATTACAAATGTAAAGTTTTCGGACTTTTCCCTGTGAGACGATATTTCTTGCCAAATTTCATAGTTCTAGGTTAACGGGAAATTTTAAATTTTTATTGCCTTGAGAGTGTCAAAATATGCGTTATTTGCGGCATAAACAGCCGTATCTTTTTTTACGTAAATTAAGAAGTTTGATTTTTCCACATTTTCCGAAGAAAGGGTTCAGTTATTTCCTTTTGAGGTACGGAACTCTAAAAAAGATTTTTTTTAAATTAAAGAATATTTAAAACTCACGTGTATCCAGCTAGTATGTCCATGAGTGAGCTCTTCCCCGCCCCCGACTGGCCCATGATGACGGTCAGTTCCCCGGCGTTCAGCGACCCAGACACGTCCTTCAGGATGGTCTTGCGTCCTGCGCCAGACCAGTTAAGACAAGTAAGCTACACTGCCAATGTTGCACACGTTAGTGACGCATGCAACACAGACCAGGGGCCCAAGTCTGCTATTGTTAACGTCATAATCGTGTCTCAATTGTGTTTCGGTTTTGTGTTTGAGAAACAAGAACTGTGTCAAATAAAATTACAATTCAAACACGATTGAAAAACGATTATGACGTTAACAAAAGCAGACTTCGTTCCCAGTTATGTTTTTATGACCTTCTCAAGAAGACACGAATTTGGTTACACGGCTAATATTGCACACGTTAGTGACGTATGCAACTGATTCTTTACAATGTGAAATGAAATGCGTACATGCGTGTGCGTGAACATATTGCAAATCGTACAACATGAAAAACTTACGAGTAGGTATGCATTTTCGAGTAGTAGACGGAGATTTTTAACTAGTTAAAAGTTACATACCTTTCCGATATTTAGATAGTTAATTAAATTCAATACCTAACTGTCTACTAATGTCGAATAGGTGCCCGAAGCGATATGGTAGTGAGTCTACGTAGATACGTAGTCAATTCTCGTATAATTTATCTGACTCTTGAATCTTCACTGTTTTTCTTTTAAGATTGACTGATTTAGTCATAAAGGTAAAATGGGTTGCGGGTAAATGTGTCTCATTGTTTTGAAACTGCATCTTTTGCCCGAAATGTTTTTTATTTTTATTTTAAACTAGCTGCCGCCCGCGACTTCGTCTGCATGGACAGTTTTTTCGCTATCCCTCGGGAACTATACGTTTTTTCTGGATGAAAGGTAGGTACCCTATGTCCTTTTCTGGACCCCTGACAACGTGTATGCAAAGTTTCATGATAATCGGTTCAGTAGTTAGGACGTGAAGGCGTAACAAATAAACAAACAAACAAACGGACTTTCGCATTTATAATATTAGTAAGGATAAATTATTATTGTTATTATAAGTAGGTACCTTGTTTGTCAAATGTATTATGAATAAAAAGTACTTAATACTTCAAAACGGGATTTTGGGGTAAGTATTTCAGATACTTTCGGATAATTAATTAGGTATGTAACTAGGTACCTACTTGGATTTTTCTAGTTGGATTTTTTCTCCTACTGTTACTGTACTTTGGTGAATTGTATTTTAAATTGGAAGTTTGGTGAGTAGCAAAAGAATCCAAAATTTTAAAAGAAATATTTAAACTTACTTAGAATTTTAAAATTTGAATTTGGGTTTGTTTTACGGGGAAATTTCGGAACACGAAAGTTTAAAATAAGTTTAAACCAATAGTTATGATAATAGCCCTATATTAAAACTAATACTTAGAATAGTGTTCCCCAATTAGATTTGTCTACGCACCTACCACTTCAAGAACCACCTCAAACTCGCGAGACCACCCTTTGGGTACGGAACCCTAAAAAGGAAGGAACCGAACCGAAGCGAAGCGAGGGCGCTTCGCTAGTGTTAAATAAAATATCTGACTCTTGGACCAATTTAAAAGCCATAAAGATTAAATGTATTTGAATTAGAATTGAGGCTTGCGGCACACAAAAGATAATCCGATGTAATCAGTATCTTGTTGTAATTTATCTGGAAACGGTATCATTTGGCGTCTCGGGACTTTTCACGGGGACACGACGATTTCAATCGATTTCAATCGAGAATTGTTAGCAACAGACTTACGTAATTGGCTTTGGTTAAAAAATAAAAGGTATTTTTTTTATATTTTTTTACTACAGATTAGGCCAATTTAAGAAACTAATTTGAGTATTTTAACATTTGGTCCCGTATTTATTTTTTTATAAATATATTTGTCGAGCGGACACGGTCACCCGGAATGACATCATTAGTGGCATGTAAGTTTAAGAAGGAAAACCTTTGCCATCTACTTATAGAAAAAGAACGGCCAAGTGTCATTACCTGTCATAATGACTTTATAGTTGTTTGTAAACAAATAAGTTATAGTTAATATTTCTTCTATTTTATTCATTTAATCCAGTTGTGACAGTTCTAACCTACCTTCTTAATTTGCCGCAATAATTTTTGAGGTGGTAAAATTATAATAAAAATGCTTACCAGTGGAAACTCAGCTGAAAAACTTTGTAAAAACTGTCACGCCCAATCTACCCAAATTGCGAAATGTATTGTATGTATTGTGTCTATTTTGGATGTAGGCTACATGGATGAAATTGTAACGATTGCTTGTGGACTGATAAATTTGCAGGATAACATAATAAACATTGTGAAAATATGTGCATACTTTATTTCTATTTACAAACATTTAATAGTAGGGATGTGGAAAAAATTACGAGATAAGTTCATCGATATACTCTGATGATCGATAGATGTTTTTACAATAATTTTTCCAAAACATTTTTTTTGTAATTACGTATGGATTCTAATAGTCGACACTATTTTGTCACTGGAGCATTTTGAATTTTTCCTACTTTTGAGTCTTAAAAATCATCGTAAAATTCGTCAAATCGAGTCAAAATTTCGCGTAGGGGTTTATTTTGCTATTTTGTATGTTTTACAATACCTTAAAATTAGAATCCATTACTTAGTCATCATCCCATTTCATCTCATTTTTTTCTGAGAAATATTACCTATTTCGATATTTTTTCACTTCCACCTTCCACCATCCCTAATGCCAAGTTCATTGTCAAAATTGTCTTTGCCCTTTCTTCTTTTTTTTATTATGGCAGGGGGATCTGTATGTGATGACGTCATATGAAGGTCATTTGAAGGTTAAAGCTTTTTATTGAATATTATAAATATCTTTAAAAATATAGAATTATTTTTAAATTTAATTAGTAGACACTGTACCGAAAGCTTATTCATCGAAATGGTTTTGAGATTTCCAGTCATGTTCAAAAAGTTATCAAAGCCAATTCGGGGTCTGGGGAGTGCCAAGATGGCCAGGGCTAGATCTCTTTGGTGGAGAATGTCTTTTAGTGTAGCCAATAGCTGACTGTAATAGGCGTATAGTAAAAAAATATGTGATCTGTGTTTCTAGTTTCTACTAGTCCGAATGCCATTTCAGATTAGAAAATAAATAAATTTGAAAAACTAAAAACCCTCCTGCATCAAAAGACAAGTCAACTGAAAAGATGGAAACAAGATCGAATACAAAATGCAGTCGGTGGCATGCATAAAGTGACATTATGAATAATTTGATTTATCATTTAATTCTATGCCTTCGATTGCATTTCGTTGCCTTTAATATTCGATCTTGTTTCCATCTTTTCAGTTAACTTGTCTTTTGATGCAGGCGGGTTTTTAGTATTTGAAAATTTATATTACCGATTTGCCATTGTACTCTTCGTCGACAGGACGATTCCTTTATTTCCGTTTCCCAGCAGAGTGTTTCACCTACGGACTGTTCGCCGACAGAACCTTTGGTTTATGTCACTTTTGACGACACGCCGTTCCACCTACCTGAATGTTTCACCGACACGACGATAAACCTATAACTCGGAGGATTCGCCGTCAATATTAAGGCAAGCGATATTATAAATAATATTTTTTTTTGTAAATACATAGGACTTATGATATATAAATACATACTCTTCAATACTATAAATTTATATAGTTTGAAAAAGGAGAGTTTATGGTGGTGATGATTGCTACATCATTAACATAAATTAAAATATTTTTTAAATTAACTTCAAACTTCCACCCCTCTTTTTACCCCCTAAAGGGATGATTTCAGGGATTAAAACCATGTATGTCGTTCCCCACAACTAAAATATCACCATACCAAATAAAAAATAAATTTACCAAACTCTATAAATTTATAGTATTGATGAGTATGTATTTATATATTATAAGTCCTATGTATTTCCAAAACAATATTATCGCTTGCCTTTATATTGACGGCGAATCCTCCGTAGATGGAAAAGTTTGTAGTTAAAAGAGTTATGGATTTATCGTCGTGTCGGTGAAACAGTATTCAGTTGGTGGAACGGTGTGTCGTTAAAAGTGACATAAACCAAAGGTTCTGTCGGCGAACAGTCCGTAAGTGAAAGGCTCTGCTGGGGAAACGGAAATAAATGAATCGTCCTGTCGACGAACAGTCCAATGGCAAATCGGTCGTAGAAGAACGGTTGCTGAATCCTTACTTAGGTAATACTTAAGGCTTGGTTATGCGGAAACGTTTGTCTCTGTCTTTTTCTTTACGTGTAAAGAGTATGGAATATAATCTCACTTCTGCACTTTTTCGATGTTTTTCGTTGTTTTTTCATCATTATCTTTAGCTCATATTATATTTCTTGAAAAAAAGTCATTGGAGCAACTTCACAGTACGTTAAAGTGTTGTTTGATGTAGAATTCAATACGTTTCCGCTATTATTTACGCCAAAAATATGACCCGTGACTAGCGCTTTTGATGATATTCAGATTTTTTTTACAATCATCATGAAGTTTATACGCAATTTAATACTTGTAGCTACTAGATAATCTCTTTAGCTTGTCGTATGTTTCGTTTGTGGCTACAACTTTACGTTTTCTATCACGCCATATTTTTATTTTTTGTGACAAAAGGTAGGCCTATTTAGGGCTTCGGACAGACAGATTCACCTTTATAATATTGCTAAGTATAGCAAAACTTGGCTATTCGGTGATAGTTCAATAAATTTTGTCAAAATTTTTATGTGACATAAAATAATATTTTTGGATAAAGGATATGATAATGGAGTATATATTACGTATGTTAGAGTGTGTTAGCATAAGAAGCATTGCCTGTAAATTGTGTATACAAACAATTATAATAAACTACTAAAAAATCGGGTAAAACCGTGATACTAGACTAATTATGTGATATCATTCTGATCAAGTCGTTATATTTAATATTGGAATGTAGACTGCAATAAAACTAATTTAAATATCTTTATGAAAAAATGGCATTTAATAAGAACCATTTTTTTGATAAAGTCTCAATAAATATATTAATTCAATTAAAATTTCAATTACAATTTTAATCCAATATCTATCTTATTTATTATTGATAAATGTTCTATTATTAATATAAGTAAGTATATTATTAATATTTTTATATTTTATATACATATATTATTGTATTAACAGTGTTCTATATTTTACTTTAGTTCACCGTTTATGAATAATTAGCGATTTTTTACTTTAAACTATTTCAAAAAATACACTTGCACTTCGTTTTGTTGTGATACTAAATTGAAATAATTAAATAAAAACATTAAAATTTTCAACACAGAAATTAAGCCCTACATTGAACAAAATAACAACTTTTGCAATAAACATTTTATAAAATGACAAAATAAATTTTACCTTTTCATTAGTATGATCAGGTTTTCCAATTGTAAACCAATATACGAAAAAAATATGTGTTTCCGATAGTTTCCACTTTGAAAACTAAATTCCTAAGAATACTGATACAGAGAAAATAATTTTTTTAGTTGTTAATTTTTTTGGTATATCGCTCAGATACGTGGCGTACCAATTTTTGAAGCTCATTATTAGCGCCATCTATTGGTATTGTTAAAAAACAAGTAAATAACGCAATAACAGAGTTATCAAATGTACTTCCAGTATCACCGAATTACTATATATCACCGAATAGCCAAGGTTTGCCCTATTGTATAACAAACAACGGCTAAGTAACTAAACTAATAATATCCTAGCCTTACTAGGATAGGTTATTGTCATAGGCTGTTGGACGAACATACGAGTATATCTGGCTACAAAAATCGTTCTAAACCTTGGCAATGAGGAAACGCAAAAAAAAGCGCGGTTACTACTTCTGCTAATTAATTCAATACTAAGGATTAAAAAAAAACTGTTTGAACCGGAAGTTTTGCATCTTTCATTAGTCTTTGACCATAATAATCCACTTCCATTAAAATACCTGTTTACTTGTTGACCATTAACTAATAAGTAAATACTTATTAGTTATAGGTAAGTTACTGTTAAGGCACAATCCTGTGCCGTAACAGTGTTTTACTTAAAAATAAAAGATGTTTTGTATGAAGAAGGAAAAACGACAACTGACAATAAGCTCTCATAGTAATTTAAAAAATTGAACAAAATATATGTAAAATTATTTATAGAGAAGGTACCTTATTTAACTTGCTTGAAGTTTTCAGAAACCTGTAAAACTGGCCCTTCAAAAGTTAATAGATAAAGTACTTAATTGTATCATGATCGCGACGATTACGTCTATTATAGTGATAAATTAATAAATAATTACTTACTAACTAAATAAAATATGAAATATAAAAACCTCTATGTTTTTTATTATAGTAAGTTAGCACTTACTTATCAGTAATCATCAATGAATAGCAAATACAACTCGTTGCATTGTGCTCATCACAGTTTGATAAACTTACTTATGTTACAATGAGAGTAATGTGTTTGGCCAACAAGATATCAAACATTTCAACCAAAGTGTCTGTATAATAACATCAAGTATCATAACAAACAATATCTTCAAAGCTCTTGGTTTTTGAGTGTTATATTATACTCGATTCAAGTTATATAAGAACATACTTAACTGAACAATAACGAATTTACTAACGATATGTACTTAGAGTTTTAATTATCTATCTTTTATCTTTGTTGTTTTACGTTTTTTGAAGGCTATACCAAATGTGGCGAAATCGAATGTTTATCTACCCTGTCCTGTAGTAACTTTAAAGAATTCATTATGAATGATACCTTTGGAAGGTTTATAAGAAGTATTTTGTGTTTATGTAAAATAAAGTTATATACTAAAAGTAAACAAACAACAGTTCGCTCACCCCCAGCTAAGATGCCATGTCGTACACTGTACTTAATGTTTTCGAAAGCGATGTTCAGGGAGTCTTCCACCAAAGAGGTGGAAGTCGTCTCCTGCGACTCTGAGTTTTCGCTTTCCATCTTGTTAATAAACACTGGCACTTAAAGCACGAAAACTAAACGTGTGACTTCCATTGCGCGGTTTCACACAAAGGAGTTCGTAAACAAAGAGCGGGTAACACCGCCCGCTGCGTTAAACCCGCGCGGTGACACACCGCACACTAGCGCGTGTATGCGCAAGAGCTGCTAGCCTGATAATCGATCGCTCTCCCCACTCTAACCAGCTGTCCAGTGGCTGATGAGCGCCGTTATCTCTGACAGACAAAGAGTGAGTAGGTATATAATACTGGGGCCGTACGGCTAACGCAACTTCGAAAAGTCTGCCGTACGGGTTTCAAATTAAAACAGATATATCGAGCCCCAATTCATAATATCACACGAACATCGATATCTTCCAAATAACTTCGACAAATAGTACAATAGGAAATTCCTTACTTTGATTTCTCTGTTATAAGTTGAAGCTCGGCAGACCCGCCGAAGTTCGAAAAGTTAGCCGGTACGGCCCCTGGTTGGATGGAATCTGAATCTTCTGTAGTAGTTCTGTAGTTTCAATATTGTAAAAATAAAAATAATTTACAACTGATATCACAGCTGATACAGGAACAATAGACTGTATCTGCGAGGTATATGTGATAATAATAACATCATTGTCTCGTCGTAAAGTATTAATTATACTTAACACAAAGACTAGGCCTACTCAATATTAAATGATAGTAAGTACCTGTATAAACTTTTAACACTACTTTTATCACATCAAATGACTAGAAACTATAAAAATATCTGGTTACCTATGTTGTTTTTATTATAAGAAAGCATGATTTTTTCTTTCTAACTTAAAAAAATTGGCGATAGCTTTATTTTACACTAAGGTAAAATTTCAAAACCCCAACTCGACTCAATATACGAATGACTTTTTCTAGAAAAGTTGATGGGATGCCATGGATCATGTCGTGGTGGGGCGAAAATTTTAATATGTATTTATTTTACTATCGATGACTTAACTCATTTTTCAACACACTTGCTCGTAAATTGAGCCCTAATACATCGCTTTTAGGGCCATTAACCGAGCTATAACAAATACCGTGCAGTAATATATAAAACACTAGTACATTATAGAATTATCCCTACAAAGTTAAATAAGTACCTTACTGCAAGTTCTTTGCGAGTAATCAGAGGCTTCCCAATTTAACTGGGTAATACAGTTTTTTTTTTAGTAACAACAAAGAGGTATATGAATGAATGAATGTATATGATTTTCAGCGGCAAAATGCCGCTGAAAATTCATTTACATTTTTGGAATCAATAAATGTGTAAGTCCTTAATTAAGTCAAACAAATATTTATTAATATCAAATTTTCACAAGTCACAATATTTTGTTTTAAAATATTAAAAGATTTGCTTTTATCACTTAAAATTTCAATTTTTAAGAAGCTGTATGCTCACTCACCCCTTTGTTCGCAAATTATTCTTGCACTGGGCGTGTGATAAAAAAACCTGCGCGCCTTTTCCCATAACTTTCATATTTTGTTTCTGTCGTATTTGTTGCTGTGTAGTAAATTACTTTGTATTCTCCTCGCAAATGTGTTGAAAAACGTCGTATGAAACTCGTAAGCTCTTGCTTATTGTACATTTGGCTGAGCTACGTCCTCGCCTACGGTTTCGGCTGCAACTAGGGTTACCAGGACCAAAATTCAGAAATCCGGTTGCAAGAGGTTGAAAATCCAGATTTTTGGACAAATATTCGGTCTGAAATAAAAAAATGGAGGCCTTTTTGTTTATATACATTAGGCACAACATATATATGTATTATCTGCTTAAATTTATCTTTTTTTGTAATATTTTACACAAGTGGGTGGTTTCTTATTAGAAAATAATGGGAATCTTTCAGGAAATCACCCATACATAGAGCCTCGCGCGCTTCGAGCTTTGCGGCGATGATGGTTTAGACAAAATCAATACAATCAATAATGGTGTAATGATTTTGACCAAGCACAATTAAAAATCCGGTCTCGAATAAAATCCGGGCGGAGTCCGGTCTGAGCCCTTAAAATTCGGTCAAGACCGGATTTATCCGGTCAGATGGTAACCTTAGCTGCTACCCACAGCCTTGTGTGCAATGAGCAACCTAAGCTAACTTGTCTCATATCATAATGTACTATTAATCCTTTGAGTGTGGCCCACAAGTGGGACTTCAAAAATAATTTTTCATGATAATGATGATGATTTGCTCAATCTTTCTTGTGTCAAGTAAAGCCGACAAAAAACAAGTACATAACGAAGTATTTTAAGATTTTCCGGTAATTAATGGGAAAAAGCGTGAAATGTCCTCGAATTTGTTTTACTGCACTTTACTTTACAGTCACCAATCTGTTTCAGATAATAAATTGACCAGTTTATAATGCCTCAAGGCTCATTCTTTAACATTTTTAGGGTTCCGTACCAAAATGGTAAAAAAGGAACCGTTATAGTGTGACTCAGTCTGTCTGTCTGTCACAGCTAGATATCTCGAGAACTCTAATGGTATCAACTTGAAATTTGGAATAGTTTAAGAGGACATTTGCCTAACTATTTTGCAAATAAGAAATAAATAAAAGAAATAATATCTTTTTCACAACAGGGACTGAAAAGGGGTCTTAAAAATTTTAAGTGTGGCTACTACGTCATGTGGGGTATCATATGAAAAAACGCCGTTTGCACGTTTTCAATCATTTTTTCTTTTTGTTTTAGGCCGCATAGTTTTCGACTTATGATTAAAAATGTAAAAAAAAAATACCGTCCCCCCCCCCTTATCTCCGAAGTTTGCAAAAGTGAAAAATCTGAAATAATTCTATGTGACAGCAGATTATATAAAGATTACAGGAAAAATAAAACGATGTCTCAATATAGCACACTTTTTTAGAAATTATCAAATATCTAAAAAAGTTACCATTAGTTCCACTATCGGTCAGGAGATGGCGTTGACCTAAAACTGCAATACTAATTTTATTATTCTACTCTGCAGTGTGGTTTGATGGTGCAATTATGATGGTACGGAACCCTCGGTGCGCGAGTCCGACTCGCTCTTGACCGGTTTTTATTTAAACTGAACTTTATAATTATACAAATATTATGTATTTAATTTGTGATCGCTTTATTAACATAATATTATCGTTATAATTTAACTTGTTAGACTATATTACTATCACAGGACTCTGACCAATAAAGAAATATTTTCTAACTACAATAATAATTAGATTCTCAAAATACACATTAAATATGAAAAAATAAATTCATTGCAAAAGTAATCATTACCAGGGATATGCCAGCCTATTAGTGAGGATAGATAGAGGAAGACCCAAAATTGAGGATTATTATAGTAAGTTCATTTATCAATTACTATTCTATCCATTTAATTTAGTCGGATGAGCTGTACTAGCATGTATATCTCACTACAAACAACAAAGTGGCCGGAATCACTAGGTACAGAACTTCTGAGAGCGGGCGGTAAGCCGATACTTACGGCAGTGAAACACCAACCATGGGTCTCATAAGAAAGCTCAAGGTCACCTAGCGTGCAATGGAGAGAATCATGCTCGGCGTTTCCCTGAGTAATGGCATAATAAATGAGGAGATCCGTAGTAGAACTAAAGTAACCGACAGCACTCGAAGGACTGCTCAGCTGAAGTGGTAGTGTGGGCGGAACACATAGCGAGAAGAATCAATGGCCGTTGGGGCGGAAAGGTTCTGGAATGGCGACCGCGCACCGGACGACACCCCGTGGGTAGACCTCCGACAAGGTGGACCGACGATCTGGTGAAGGTCGCGGGAAACCGCTGGATGCGGGCAGCGCAGGATCGATCTTTGTGGAGAGCCTATACCCAGCAGTAGATGTCGTGCAACTGACATGATGTTGAGGATGTTCAATCGTAAATATGATATAACAAAGTCATAGTAAAAATATCTTTATTCACATAAACATAATGTAAGCACTTTTGAATAAAACATTCCATAAAAATTATGTAACAAAGCACTCGTATTATACAGCACTAGAAAGTCTCACATTTTAGCGGATAAAAGTTCCACTGATAATGGGATTAGGATAGCATACTTGCACTAAAAAGGACTTCTCAAGCACAGACCTTTTATTGTGTTGAAATGTTTAAGGCCTCTCTGGTCTAGTAATTCGTTCATCCATGGAAGACGCAGAAGACCCGGGAACAATTCCCAGAAGGGGGATACCTAATCGGATAGGTTGGTAGTGCCCGCCTGGCTAGGAGGTGATGTCATGGGATGAATACGGAACAACTGAATCTACTCTTACCTAGTCCGACGTCAGGGCTATAACAAAAAGATTGTCGTGTTTCGGAAATTAAGAGGTAATAATATTATAAGGTCTTTCTTAAATAGTGCATATAATTTTAAGGGGTCAATGTACTCATGCATACAAACAACTTTTACTATGGTACCAACATTGAAATCGCGAAAAAAAAAACAGCTGTTCCATAGAAAATTTACCTAAAATCGAGTATATGGATGAAAATGTATGGAACAGCTGATTTTTTTCGCGATTTCAATGTTGGTACGAAAGTAAAAGTTGTTTGTATGCATGAGTACATTAACCCCTTAAAATTTTGTGCACTATTTAAGAAGGACCTTCTATAGACAGTTCCTCAGTGGTCAGGGTGCAGTGCAGTGCGCTTCCACCTTCGGCCATATCGTCGCTTATCATCAGATGAGGTGAAGGCCAAGCACTGATTAGTAGTAGATAAAAAAGGCTTTTTGAGAAGTGTGTTTAGTATTTCTTTACCCTGTGCTATTTTTTTGATGTTTCAAATAATGGATGTTGGAGACTTGAAAGAAAATACAAACAATGACTATTAAAAGTAATTTATTTCTAATTATTTACAATAAATAGTATAATTTACATTAATCGAGTGCAAGATGATGGACAGATGATTCTTATCTAAATGAGGTGACAAATACAAAATTATTTAGAAGTTCTATGCAACAAAATGTATGCAACGAAATTAATTTAAATACGAAAAAAATAAGGCAGCTTTTCTGAAAGAGATTCAAAAGTATTAGCATAGTATAATATTAGTTTATAGTCATTTATGGTAAACTATTTAGTTGAGAATGATAATTTATTTACATATATTTACTATAAACGAAAGGGCTGCTATCGGTCCAGCCAAAGCAGGTGAAACATGAATATTTTGTGTTTGTGCCTCATTTCATTATTAAACATAATTGATTGGAACGGGTATGTATTACAATGCCGAAAAGTGGAAAAGACCGAATCTTACAAGATCTATGGACGAAAAGCTGAAAATTAAAAGATCGAATGGTTGTTTGGCCGTACGTTTAAAATCACGAAAGGACATTTTACCTAAAATACTAAGGCTCATAATATAATCAAACTCAAACTAAAATCTCTGCTTGAGTACAGTGAGAAAGGTATGGCGCTATATGCAATGAATAGCACCATCCCTTTCTAACTGTACTCAAGCAGATATTTGAGTTTGAGTTTGGTTTTACAGGGTGTTTGGTAAAAGCCTTATAAAGCCGAATATGATAGTTAAGGACCATCAAACTGAACAATTTTTACTATGAGACCAACTTTCAAATTGCAAAATAATTCAGCTGTTTAATACAAAAAGTAATAACAAAATTATCAAAATGTGTGAAAAAGGTGTTTTTTTTTTCGCGGTTTCAGAGTTGGTCCCATAGTAAAAGTTGTTCAGTTTGATGGTCCCTATCTACCATATTCGGCTTTATAAGGGTTTTACCAAACACCTTGTATAATACGATATGAGCCTTAATCCCGAAGCTCATAAAACCAAGGGTTAATACAGAACCGACCTGCTGAATGTATGTGTAGGTAAAGTAAGTATCGACATTTTAACTTTCGGGATTTTGAACTATCGGTTATTTTAACTTTCGGAATTTCGAACTATCCGTCATTTTAACTTTCGGGATTTCAAACTATCGGTCTTTTGATAATCGATCTTTCAAGTTTCGGTCTATCGTATATCGACATTTAGGATTTTCGGTATTTTGAAAATACATAAATGTGTTTTATGCGTCGATTTCGGCATTGTAGTACATACCCATTAGAACATAACTATACCCTGGTAAGTCAAATAGAAATAGAGAAATTATTAATAGAGATTAAAAATAATTACAATTTAATTAATACAAACCAGAACATATTGATTGTACCATTACATATTTTTCTTACATATTTTTCTGATTGTCAAATTAAAATTCTATAATATACTAGTGTTCTTCGGTCATAATTTTATTATCATTATACATCAACTTTAAAAAGTTATTTGCCAGGTCAATGCTTCTATGGGAAATGGTCTTTGTTCTTTCTCTGTTATGTAATAATTTAATACTTACCTTTATTACATAACATCGCATGTTTTCTAAGTATATACATAGATCCATCAATATTATGTGAATGATTTGCACTCCATTGTTTTATTCAGGAAACTGTAGATGTCGTGTAACTTGAATTTTTTTATATATAATGTGTCCGACCCTTTGTTTCTAAATAAATAAAAAAATTGCAATGGTTGTTAGAATGGTTGTTAAAAAAAAGTTCAGTTTTTGAACTTTTTTTTCTCTTTGGATAAAGTTATTTCTATTTTTTTCCTGTAGGTTAATCTTTAGGCACCGTGGTCACGAAAAAATCTATTTTCAATACAGTTGCTCGAAAATGTAAGTTTACGATGACAGTCGAGCGTGCGGTAAGTTGATTTTACCGCACGCCGTGCGTTTTTGTTTACGGATTAGTACAGCGTGCGGAAAGTTGATTTTACCGCACGCTGGCGCCGTGCGTTTTTGTTTACGAACGTTTTTTTTAATTTCTACTAGCTTCCGCCCGCGACTTCATTCGCGTGGACAGTAGAAAAATATGGCAACCAGTTTAAAATGACCCCTTTAGTGTATGAAAGCTAGTACTACGGAGAGTTCAAGCTATTTCCCTGGTTCCACCCACCTGAATTTGATGAAACATAGCTTAGATTTTAAGTTGGACCTCAATCTACTAAATTGGGAAAAATCCATCAAAATTCATTTAGCGGTTTTTGCGTAATTCGCGCACAAATATTTAGAATTTACTGTTTTATTATATGTATAGATTATAATTTCAGTAGTACCTATAATATTTTCTCGCAAATGTATTGAAAAACGTAGTATGGCACACGGTTGTTAAGGTTTTTTAAAACTCGTGACGATTATAAACCCTCGCCTGCGGCTCGGGCTTATAAAACGTCAACTCGTTTTAAAAACCTCCTTACCAACCTTGTATCATAAACTACTATTATCACAAACTATTTCTTGATTCTTTTCCCCACCACAGCTTATGAAAAGTTGGAGTCATTTCTACTTAACAATACCCTGATTATAAGGCAAGTGTAGCATTTAATACATTAATTAAGTACTGTCATCAGATCACTCATTCTTACCACCTAAGACTAAAATTAATAATACCTACTCCTACTGCGGAATTACGTCTACGCTTCACCACCAACCATATTGTACTACTTACCTTAAAATGAATAATTCAAAAATGGAATATAATTTGAATCAAATTATTTGTCAAGTATGTTTTACTGAAATTGGCCCTTAATTTTGTCAATTTTAATGTTCCCCAATATTATAGGCTAGCTTATCAAAAGAACCTACATAATCAATCAAGATTTTCTTTTCTGAGATTCTGGAAATGAAATATGATAAGATTCACTGTACATATAGTCAAATGACTTTATAATAAATAAGCCTAGAAATGTATACAGAAAAACAGGAACTATTGGGTAAAGAAGTAGTTAGTTTTTCCATACAGTTAGGTAATATTGGTATTTTCAATTAACATTCGTTTTGCCTGAGTAATTGGTGAAAAGCATGCACGCTAACTCTGATTTGCATTTATTAGGAACTGAAGGTAGATGTTAGAACTACAATTTCTGGTTATATTTGAATGCATAAAAAAATTTACCTATCTATAAATTTGGAATATCTCTCCAAAAGTCGTCTTATGTTAAAATTATCGCTAGGTCTTAAAAACAATGTATTTTTAAGGTGTCACTGAAATTAGTTTCGTTTTAAACGTGTCCATTTTCAACATAATTAGAAAGAGTTAATTAGGTAAGATTTAAGTATGACACTTAGTCGGTCTTTTCACTGTTCTTTTCATCTTGGCCCATTAATAACATTTTATAGTGTGATAAGATAATATTAGTGTCCAAAGTGCTGGCACGTTTCTCTGCCGTACGTGTTAATACGACGTATTTGATATAGACGACGTGTTTAAAGATAAATGTGCCTCTAGTTCACACATTTACTATGAAAACCGATGTCATCTGACGGCCAAGTTTACACGTAACGTCGGACAAATGTGCCAGCGCCTTTTTAATTCAGTTCACTGTTATTTTCACCTTTACATTCTTAGTAAAAGCTTTGCCTTTTTTGTTGAGCCGGTAGCACTGCATGCCGCAGGTTAACATGCCCACTATAAATTACTTATTATACAATTAGGTCTATTCACTGTTATTTACATCTTCAAAGTCTATATTCTCCACTCTCCGTCTGTATGAAGCTTGAACATCATCTCTTGTTGAGTCGGTACCACAGCGCGGCGCATGTCAGTAGGTGCATCAGTACGGTGCTGGACAACACCAGCGCCATATTGCCTCCCACATCCACCTCTGCCATGTCCATCTCAACTAGGAACTTTCGGGGAGTGATGTAGTGGCAGTACACTAGAAGAAATAGAAGGTAAATCGGTACTTTAGAATATTAATAAGACTTAAAATATATAGGGCAGCGACGTTTAGCAATGGTTGAAGAAGTAAAAAAGCAAGTTTATGGATAAAATTCATCACCACATCATCATCCACAATAGAAATGAGACTTGATGAGACTAATAAAAAAAATCGATGAGAAATATTTCATAATGCCACTCTCCACTATTTTGAAGGTTTTCACATAACTTACTTTTAGAGCAGTGTATCTTGGTCCTGTTGAATCCATAGACCGAATGAACGGCCACATGGAACCCAGCTCTAAAGTAGGAGATGTGGTGCAGCCATCTGAACGGGTAAGGCGTGTCTGACAGCGCCAGGCAGAAGCCGAATACTGAGAATAGGCAGGCCACAACCGGACCAAGGAACACTGCAATCTGTAAAGCGAAGAAGAACATGTGTTTTGGGCATATAAATAGTAGACAGCATGTTGTCTTTTATTCAGTCGGATAGGTAGCAGAAAAATTAAGCCCTGCCCCCTTAGCATGACCACTGAAACGCGATATTGTATAGCGATTTATCACGCATGTTTAATTGTCACAAGATAATGGATTTTGACAGTACAGAGTCATTCTGTGGTAGAGTGTCGATAAACGCTATATCACGCCACGCCACGCGATATATAATATCGTGTTTCGGTGGTCATGCGGGGGCAGACTAGAGATTGAGAAAATACGAGTGTACCATCGTTATATCGGTGGTAACGATCTGTTACAATTTCTTAAACAAGACTACTATTTTCTAGTGTCGTTAATCAAAGAACACAGACTTGAAGTTGAGAGCAGTGACGAATAGAAATAAGTAACGATTTTTGTGTACCTACAAATTTTGATAATCAAGGGTCTAACTATAAAACTGTAATATGTTATTGTCTATGGTCACAATACTAATTTTGGAAAGCTAATTTCTAACAATAGCAATAAATATTAAAAAAAAACTAAATTATTCTATTTAAAAAAGTTTATAAGTTAAGTACAATTAAAGTTAACCTGTAGTACTTTATATTAGTCAAGAATTAAAGTGAGTCGCGCTCAATTGATCACAAATAAGACATTGCATGTAATTTTTATTCAGGTGTTAGTCATTAACTGCCGATCCCTTGACTTACCTTAGTGGGTGTAGTAGAACCAATGAAGTAGCCCCAAGATTGGGCACAGAGGGAGGTGGCGACGATGGTTGCCAGGAACAGGGTAGCTCTGGTGGGTTCCAGGGGGTTGTCAGTTAGCCAGTATGACAGCACCACGTATGATACGCATGAAATCATCTGTGACACAAGAGTATTAAAATTAAAATATTATGTCTGCACTGACTACTGTTTTATTATTATTTGAGATAGGGGCTTTGCAGCTCTTATAGAGCTGTGGCCCTACCATGAGTTGTTGCAAACTGTTTACGTTACAGTAAACTATCGTTTTCTCTCTTTCACTCGTATTGACTGTGAGCACTATATCCGACAGTTTACTGTAACGCAAACAGTTTGCATCAACTCATGGTAGGGCCACTGCAGTCACTGTGACCACAAAATATACAATAGTATTACTAACGTTTGCGACCTAAAAGATCTATTGTGACTCGTCACCTAATTATAGTAACTCATTAAGCCCTGCGGCATCCAGGAAGTCAAGTACTGGCTACTGTAATACGTCATTGTCCTACCTAGTAAGACTACGAGGAATAAGGTTTCCTCGTGGTCCCACTATAACAAATTAGTAGGACCACGAGGAAACGGGTTCTTATGGGGAGCGTGCTGCATCCTGACGTACAGGTTTAATACACCTAGTTCAAATTGTAAATAAGTTTTGTAGTCAATAAATATTATTTTATTTTATTTATTATTTTATTAATATGAACTTTTCCTGGCAACTCGCATCGCTAAATAAAAATGGAGTTTCCAAAATTCGTTGAAAAAGAAATCAATGAGAAGGTTAAGGACTTGGCTTACCTGAAATGGTAATTCTACTGCAAGAATGGATACTATGTATGGCCCCAGTCTGTACCACCGATTGAAATATTCGCCTTTGAGTATGTCCATTTCTAGCGGAACTGAAAATAAAAGAAACGCTGTTATAATATGAGATAAAATTCCCTAGTATACGTTGATACTAAAGAGATTGTAAAAATGTTCTGTCTATACAGACCACCAGTAATGCTAGAACCCAAGAAAGACCTCATGAATCTGAATTCATGAGGTCTTTCTTGGGTTCTAAACCGGGTTGGCGCAAAATATGATAAGCACAATAATTTGATCTCGTGTCATGCCATGAATAAAAAAAGACATAGTTCTTATTATTTTTATACTTTTCGTTATTTAGCCACTTAGATACTAGCTTGATTACTAAATAGAGTTATCCAGGATTTATTGCACATATTTTTTTTATTGAAATTAAATGAGCATTTGTCTGCAATCACACCTGGTGTTAAGTGATGATGCGGACTACGGCTACGGCTCAAGATATAACTATTGGGAAACACATCGGCAGGCAGCCTTAATAATAAATTAAAAATTGATGACATCATTGAAATACTTACATGATAGGGTAACAGACATTTTCCCAGTGTACACCACAAGCAGCATGGACCCGTACAGGTAGACGTAGTTGCCCAGGACAGTGCTGGCTTCACTCCCCACTCCCGAGTATAAGTAGCCGAAGATCAGGGCGATCACCACGTGCGCAGCCACTCGGTACATAAATAATGACTGAAAAATAATAATAACCATTATTGCTAATAATGACAATAATACACGAAGAAAATGCTTTAGCTATCATTAAAAACGAACTTTTATTATTTGCTAGCGGCCACCCGCGGTTTCACCCGCGTGGTTGCCGTTCCCGTAGGAATATCGGGATAAAAAGTATTCTATGTTTTAATCTAGGCTATCTTCTATATGTGTGCCGAATTTCAACCAAATTCGTTCAATAATTTTTGCGTGATTGAGGAACAAACATCCAAACCCACAAACTTTTACATTTTATAATATTAGTAGGAAGGAAGATAGATTTCCAAATTTAGTTAATCGAATGTTTATTTAAAATACATCTGTTTAAATAACGGATTTACATGTCTGGAGTGCAACATAAATAATCTTTATACACCTCTTAAACCACACTTAACGATAAAGTCAATATTTGCTGCTTCAATTTTTTCGTGCCAGATCTCAAACTGAAAGTTTACGGTGGCAATTCCCAAATTAATGAACCTGAAGATGTATAGTGTAGTCAAATTAGGTCGAATTTGCAAAAAGATCGGAAGTAATTCGCGTAGTTGTAATTTTTTATGGAATCATTAGAAGACATGAATATAAGTTTCCTCCGAGTTTGCACCATTCCTGCTATGTATGGAACATCGTTTACTGTTAGGTACGAAACATTAAAGTCCCAATATTTTTTTAAATATAATACCTACAATAACAGTTTCTTTTCATGTTTTGTTACAATTTTAATTACCTATCAATGCATACCTAGCTTGCTTAAATCAGATAAAAAGTTACCGAGATAATAGACAAAATCTATCTATGATACTAGCGTGGTTTTATTGAAAATAATTTGGTAATAAGTTGGCATTTGGTTTGATTTTTTATTTTCCCGACGTTTAGGCACCTTTGCAGCTGCCGTGGTCCAGTCCCCCGGTGACCACGGCAGCTGCAAAGGTGCCGAAACGTTGTCGGGAAAACATAATCAAACCAAATACCAACTTATTACCAAAGTATTATCAATAAAACCACGCTAGTATCCGTTAAAAAGTATTTTATTTCAATTTATCAATACCACAGATAATATAATACTATACAGGGTGGATTTTTAAAACGGTACATTAAGGGCAGGTACCTTAACCGTTACAGTTACAGGAAAACGTTCCTAGGAGACCATCCATAACTTTTTAAGATATTCTGAACTGCATTCACAGATTTTGGAAAAAAATACCGTTAGCAAAAAAAATGCTAAAATACCAAAAAAATAATTTTTATACCAATCGATCCTATTTCGTGTGGGGATCAAAAGACTCTACGGGATCATTTAAGGTATGAGTACTAAAAACGACAGAAATAGCCAAAAACTTTTCCCATACATTATGTACTGAAAAACGGTAAACCAACTCAAAATATTTTTTATTGCCAAATGATCCTATTTCGTACTGTGATCAAAATGCTCTTTAAGGCCAACTGAAATTTGAGTACAAAAACTACCTATACAATAAGTGACAACACCGGCTTCACACGCAAGCACAATCTTCTACAACATAAGATCTAAAAAAAATCAGGTTCTGTACTCAAAATTCAGTTATCCTCAAAGAGTATTTTGATCACAGTAAGAAATAGGATCGTTTGGCAATAAAACATATTTCGAGTTGATTTATCGTTTTTCAGTACAAAATGTATGGGAAAAGTTTTTAGCGATTTCTGTCGTTTCTAGTACTCATACCTTAAATGATCCCGTAGAGTCTTTTGATCCCCACACGAAATAGGATCGATTGGTATAAAAAAATTTTTTTTGGTATTTTAGCATTTTTTTTGCTAACGGTAATTTTTTTCCAAAATCTGTGAATGCAGTTCAAAATATCTTAAAAAGTTATGGATGGTCTCCTAGGAACGTTTTCCTGTAACTATAACGGTTAAGGTACCTGCCCTTAATGTACCGTTTTAAAAATCCATCCTGTATAAGGTCCTTTTTAAATAGTGCACAAAATTTTAAGGGGTCAATGTACTCATGCATACAAACAACTTTTACTATGGTACCAACGTTGAAATCGCGAAAAAAAAATCAGCTGTTCCATAGAAAATTTAAAATCGAATAGATCAAAATGTATGGAACAGCTGATATTTTTTCGCGATTTCAATGTTGGTACCATAGTAAAAGTTGTTTGTATGCATGAGTATATTGACCCCTTAAAATTTTGTGCACTATTTAAGAAGGACCTTATATAGTTTTAAACTAGTATACTCACATAATTTCTAGTTGTTATCAAATAGTTCCTGTATAGCAGGTACCACGTTTGTCGCATCAGGCCAGATTGTCTGTACATAGTTTTGGAATGGTTTTGCTGGTGCTTCGAGTTATCTGACAGATTCTTTGACTTTAACTCGTGCGTTATATCTGCAACATAGGACGTCACATATACTTTAACCGCCTTATTCATAAAAACAAGCAAAGTTGTAGGAGGCTTATAAAGATAGGGTTTCATGTCTTTTACTCATTTGACAAATGATGAAGATAAAACAGGAGGAGCTCGAGGGCGTAGTAGTCGTTAACACCCACCAATCCACATTGGGCCCGCGTGGTGGGTTATGGCCCATCCTCCTTATTCACCCATAAGAAAGGCCTGTGCCCCAGCAGTGGGGACATCAAAAATGGCTGATGGAAAGATAAAACATATTTTAATGGTGAAATAGCTAAAATAAAATTATTAGGCGTTAATGAATAACCGTAAGTTTTTTTTATGAAGGTATTCATAATTTTTTTAACGATGTTTTAGAATATACTAGCGGCCGCCCGCGGTTTTACCCGCGTGGTTCTCGTTCCCGTGGGAATATCGAGATAAAAAGTATACTATGTTTTAATCTAGGCTATCTACTATTTGTGTGCCAAATTTCATCCAAATCCGTTCAGTAGTTTTTGCGTGATTGAGGAACAAACATCCAAACCCACAAACTTTCACATTTATAATATTATATAGTAGGATCATCATGAGGCATTTCATTATCACATTTCACTAATGGATGTATATAGCAGGATGTACCATCTACCACTGCGAACAAAGACCAAATTGTACAAAGTTATTTTTACATTGTTTCATCATACAGAGGTCATAATAATATATGTTTTATTTTAACATAAATTATGATGTATTAAGTAGGTATGACTATTTACTAAAAAAAATAATACCTTTTTGAAATAATAACGAAAATATAAAAAAACAAAATTTAAAATGCTAATAAATTTAACTTAAACTGCCAAAAACGAACTAAAAGTAAAAATTTAAATTAAAAGTGTATGTAGTTGGGGGACCGTTCTAAAGAACGATTTTTAGTCTAAAAAGCATAGACTTCTAAAAGGTCTTCCAACTGTAATTTTACTTGCAGCCGTATTTTTTTTATTTCATACATTTTAGTGACAAATAATATAGTTTTAGAATGTGCTCATCAAATCAAGCCCTTTCATTTGATACCCAAATTGTAATAATTGAAGAAAAAATTTTTTTTACATCACAAAATGGCGTCATGCAACCGATGTATTGACTTTTTTCTAGCTAGTGTCACTCGGGGAATGCAAAGATTCTTACGATACCTCTCACCACTAGTTTTTTTACATTCTCTTTGCCTCTCACATCCAAACCTGGGGGCTAATTGTCTAATTTCAAAATCTATTGCAATCGCTTTCAGGGTGTGATACATTGAGGCTTCTTTTTGGTACAAATAAAAACTTACCAAGGAAATGCAGCAATGTGTCACATCCATCTGTCAAATAAAAGCGAATGCGATTGATTTTAAAAATTAGACAATAAGTAGGCTGTTCAAGTATTTAGAAGTTATGGTGGAATAAAGAAACTAAATACATAAGCATACATGAACCTTAAACACAATACACTCTTCTTTTTTTGGGCAGTCGTGTAATAAACCCAACATCGCTTTATTTCAATTTTAACGATATTTTTTCGATGACCTAAAGTTATGCACCGCGGTGAATTTTATTTAATATTGTAATTCTAATACACAATTTTAATAAAACTTTATGTGGAATTTTTAAGACCCATAGTCTAGTATTCTTAGATTGTATCATTACATTCCCTCGTTTTCATTGGTAGAAGTAGATAGCAAAACTGTTAAAAGCGGCCGTTTTTGACACATTTGCTATCTACTTCTACAATTGACTACGAGGCAATATAGTGATTATTTCTAAAAATCTTAGAGCCACGCCGGCTTCTCATTTGCTATGTACTTCTACAATTGACTACGAGGCAGTATAGTGATCCTTTCTAAAAATCTTAGAGCAACGCCGGCTTCAAGCTAAAAATACTAGAATATGGGCCTTAAAATCTCCAGGTGAAGTCTTATATACAATACAATACAATTTTTGTATTTTTAAACTTTTAGATTTTATGCATTCACAATACTATTTTTTATATTAAGATTATTTGTATAATTGAAAAATATTAGAAAAATTCGACTCACCCGTAGCAGCTCAGACGGGACTCGAACCCGCACTCTTGGGATTCCGACCCAATGCACATAAAAATTGTTTTCTATTAACAACTTATTAAGTAAGAACCTCTGAGTGCACCACTTTCGATAGGTTGGAAATTTATAAATTGTTTAACTAAAACGCCAATATCTTACCTATAGGACTGGGTAGCGCTGGTATAGTAGGCACATTATCTTCCCAACTGCTATTCGCCGTTAATTCAGGCTTAAAATGCGTCATTGTCTTAGCGGCATGAATTAGATCCACGTCGTACTCCCCTGAAGCCACCTCCATCACTGCAATCGGAAATAAATAAACCGATAAAACACATTTGTTCTATGAAAGAGGGATAAGATAACATGCAGGTCAATCCTGCTTCTTATAATCCCCGCAAATTGTTAATACGATGGAACCTTGTCACGTTAATATACACTTTGACGTCATCCGCAACTAAAAATGACATGTAAAAATAAAATTCTAATAGGTAATTATTTTCAATAAGATAGGGTCCAGCTAAGTACTTATATGAAAAAAAAACCGGTCAAGAGCGAGTCGGACTCGCGCACCGAGGGTTCCGTACCATCATATTTGCACCATTAAACCACACTGCAGGGTAGAATAATAAAATTAGTATTGCAGTTTTAGGTCAGCGCCATCTCTTGACCGATAGTGGAAATAATGTTAACTTTTTTAGAAATTTGATAATTTCTAAAAAAGCGTGCTATATTGAAACATCATTGGATTTTTCCTGTAATCTTTATATAAACTGCTATCACATAGAATTATTTCAGATTTTTTTCTTTGCAAACTTCGGAGATAAGGGGGGGGAACGGTCATTTTTTTTACATTTTTCATCATAAGTCAAAAACTATGCGGGCTAGAAAAAAAAGAAAAAATGATTGAAAACGTACAAACGGCGCTCTTACATATGATACCCCACATGCCCTAGTAGCCTCACTTCAAATTTTTAAGACCCCTTTTCAGGCCCTGCTGTAAAAAAGATATTTATTTTTTTATTTATTTCTTATTTGCAAAATAGTTGGGCAAATATCATCTTAAACTATTCCAAATTTCAAGTTGATACCATTAGTAGTTCTCGAGATATCCAGCTGTGACAGACAGACAGACAGACTGAGTCACACCATAAGGGTTCCTTTTTTACCATTTTGGTACGGAACTCTAAAAATAGGTACAATTGTTTTTCGTATTTAAGGTTAAAAAATGTTTAAAAAAAACCGACTCAAAAAACCTGCCTCTAAAAAGCAAGAAATAATATTCAAATCATTAAATAGGTACGCATTATCATTGTTATAATAAAAACACGTCTATTGAAGTCGGGTGGGGCTGGACTGGAGTACAATTTAGCTTTTTTTTATTCTAAAAGCCCTACCTGAATTCAATAGACGTGTTTTTATTATAACAATGATAATGCGTACCTATCTAATTTTTAAATAGTAGGTATATTAATTAATAATAAATCGGCTCAGTCAAACGTGAGATATTCGCGGAGAAACATACATTCATACAGGTCAAACTGAGAGAGAACCTTCTTTTTTTTGAAGTCGGTTAAAAAGACTACCCTAAAAGTATACCTTTCCCAACAAAAAACAAAAACACTAATTCGGTTCATAAATAACAAAGTCGTCAAGGTAATTGATGCAAAGGATGTAGAGTTGCCAACCCTACTATATAATATAGTATCCTATTATATTGAGGGCTCGCCTACTATATTTCTTAAAAAAATATATAGTAGGCAAAACTACCATATTTTTTCTAGTGAAATAATTAAACAAAAGGAGCAAAAAAATTTATTACTTACTTTTATGCACATAAGTAATTGTATAATAATTATTGTGTTTAAACACTTGTGTTTATGGTTGTTGAATAAATTATGAAAATGTTAGTAAGTATGAAAAAACCCGCCATGTGCGAGTCGGACTCGCGCACAAAGGGTTTCGTGCCAAAAAACGGCAAAAAATACACGTTTGTTGTATGGGAGGCCCCCTTAAAGATTAATTTTATTCTGTTTTTAGTATTTGTTGTTATAGTAGTAACAAAAAGTAGAAATACATCATCTGTGAAAGTTTTAAACTGTCTACCTGTTGTCGTTATTAATATCGAGCAAAAAACGGCAAAAAATAACGTTTGTTTTATGGGTGCCCCCCTTAAATATTTATTTTATTCTGTTTTTAGTACTTGTTGTGATAGCGGTAACAGAAATACATCATCTGTGAAAATTTAAACTGCGTCTAGCTATCACGGTTCATGAGATACAGCCTGGTGACAGACAGACAGACGGACAGCGGAGTCTTAGTATTAGGGTCCCGTTTTTACCCTTTGGGTACGGAACCCTAAAATGTAACTTCTTTAAAATCCTCCATACAAAACGGCAACCCACTATATATTTTTTGGACGTTTTCGCCATCTACTATATTTTTACACGTAATATCCTTAGCTAAAAAGTTTGAATTACGAAAACAGACAAAATAATCTTGAAAATACTATATTTGATGCAAAAAAAGTTGGCAACTCTAGGTAGGGGGAATGTGGTGAAGGTTTAGTAACACGCTAGTTTATGTTCCGATGCCACTCTACTAAAAAAAGCTTTAAAAGAAAAGAAAAATATCCTTCAAAAACCTGAAAACAAAAACAGCTTCAAGATTAATACCTAGCTCAAAAAAGCAAGAAACAATATTCAAATCATTAGATACGCATATAAATTTTAAAACACGTCTAATGAAGTCGGGTGGGTCTTTTTGAATTAAAAAAACAAGAAGCTCCAACTTCTCCAGCCCCACTCGACTTCAATATATAGGGTTATTTGTAAAACACCAACAACCTCGCAGTAGACTGCTATCATCATAAACAACAACATTTGTTCTACGACTTTTACGAAAACAGACAAAAAAATCGATTCTCCCTACAAAAATGTCCGAACAGTTGATCGAGTTAAGTATGAAAAGTCGATTTTTTTTCTGTTTTTGGAAAAGTCGTAGAACAAATGTTGTTGTATATGTTACTAATTGACTACTGGGAGGTTGTTGGTGTTTAACAAATAACCCTGTGTATCTATGTTTTACTAAAATTAATATGCATATCTAATGATTTGAATAAATTTATTTCTTGCGTTTTAGAAGTACATATTTAATTTTGATGCTGTTTTTGTTTGGATGATGGTCTTTGAAGTATAGATTTTTCTTTTTTTTAAGTTTTTTTTCTTTGTAATTGTTGTCTTTCGTACTTTTACTTAGTGTAAGAATTCATTGTGTCATAGTTTTCGTTGAGTTTTAGTTGGACTGTATTAGTTATTATATAACATTCTCACGGCTTATTTCTCACGCTATATTACGCGCGAAATTACTTTTTATTTGATTTTCTTCGTTTATTGGTGTCACCTCTTCTTTTAAATGTTTATTGTGTATTAAGTAATGATTTTAGCTGTGGATCTATTTATCTTTTTTATTTTATTATTATTTTATCTTATTTGCTTAATAGTAAAGAATACTTAAATAACACTTTTATCAACAAATAAAAAGAAGGGTGAATTATGATAACAATATCGATTACAAATAGATAAAGCTTTATTTTAATAAATCATTAAAATACTTATTCAAAGAATTTGTAAAAAAATTTATGCTTATTTCACGGCGTGGAACCTTGAGGAATTGCCTTGGAGAATTACCATTTATCATTATCAAGATTATTATAATACACTATTGTGTTTTTCCATAAATTATAAATAACCATTGTACATTTTAGATCGTTGTTGTTAAACAAGAATAAGAATAAATTGAATTTTGAGCGGAAAGCCTTAAGAATAATAGAGGTAGGTATTATATTTGGTATATAAATATTATAATATAACAATAATAATGAAAATAGAAAACTTATAATAACTTTTTAGAAAATATTTTTTCACAGGAAGTAAATTCATTACTTAGTTAGGTCAGGTGCTGCATGCGACATAAATGTTATGGCTAGGTGAATCGAATGTATCGTAATGAAATGAGGGGCAGTGGCTATCAGTCATGTTTATATAATTTAATTAATGATGAACTAGGAAATTTTAATGAAAGTAAGTTTGTTTTGATTGATAATTACTATTTAATGCTGTAAATGTTAGTCTTAGATTACTTATTTAACTTCGATGCAATGCAATATACCTCTATAGTCAAAACTAAAGAATACTCTGTGGTATTTGGATCATTATAAAAACCGGATGTGCGAGTCGGACTCGCCCACCGATGAGGGTTCCGCACATAGTATATTTGTTATGATTTAATTACAAATTATATATACACTTCTAAGGCTTCTGCGCATAGCGTATTTGTTTCTACTATGGTAGAGTTCATTAGAAGTAAAACACTTTTTACGGATTACAGAGCCTATATTGATTACTTCAGATGTTATTTTAGAATTATTTAGTTTTGATTTGTTGGTTTTTTGGGTCTTCTTCTTCTTCTTCTTATTTTTGTTATGGCAATCTACTTTCCTCTTGGAAGTAATTTTTGCCAGTGTCATGTTTTGAATAGTTCAGTATTTCTAGATTTTCTAGTAGATTGTTTCAGTTTACATTAAAATGCGGGTGCATCACATTCCAATGCTGCTTGGAGCATTTGGCAGCAAGTATATCAAGACAGTTTACTCGGTAAGTTTTGCCGAGGTAGCGACCATAAAAGTCTCAGCTTCAAACAACCAAGATCGCGTCTATTTCCATTATCTCACATATTGTTCAGTTGCGTAGACACTTGTACTACAAAACTGCACCAATTTTAAGACACAATATCTACTATGAATCAATTTGCGAATAATTAAAATAGTCACCGAACTGAACTCGACAAAATCCCGCCAAAAACTCCGTTTTTTGGGTCTCGCGACGTTTCGCCACCTTTCCAATGCATTCAAGTTTATTAAATTATTTGAATGCATTTTTATAAATTTCTGTATTGACAGAAAGACAGACAGACACACAACAAAGTGATCCCTTAAGGTACCGAACCCTAAAATAGTTTATTTTTTTGTAAAAATCTATAATACTATTTGTCACAATATGTTGAGTAAACAAATTACTTGAAATATATTTGTGTAGGTACTTTATTACTATATACTTGTATAGTAACAGCAGTATACAAAATAATATGTATAGGTAGGCGGCGAGGGTGAAATTATTGCGAAGGTAAGCCTTTCTACAAAAATGTTATAAGCTGCATAGTGGTAAGGTTTCTAAAAAGTAAGCCAATGGGAATCGGCTGTATATGGACTCTTAGCCACTGATAGGTAGTCCGTAGTATGATCAAAAATAATATTTTGAAATGAATTATACTTTTAGTAGTAGCCCTTACGTTTATTAAGTTTAATTTTAGGGTTAATTGCCATCCGTAATTTTATTGTTACTATTAAATTACGAAGTTTTGCTCATAATAAAAATAATCATAAATAAATAGCAAACGCTATTGCTATAAGTAAGTGTCGTATAAAACAGAGGCGATATTAAGTATATTTGATCAACAGAGGTATGTAATGTAATAGTACGAGGCATATATCTTGAAATTTTTTCGATGGAGTGGGGATAAGTTCGCGCATGTGCTCTTATAAGCGACCAATAGCGCGCGCCCCTCTCCCGCCGCCCGCGCCCCTCACCGCTACGCATTCCCAAAATACGCGTTCGCAAATACGCAATCCCCTCCCGATATCAAGATGTTTGCCTTGTACTGTAATTAACCATTATCCAATTTTTATGATTTATATTCTTACGAAAGATGATTTGTTTACAACGAAAATATTCGTTTTCCACAAACATTTAAGTAAAACATTTTTGTTTAACATTTGAACTTACTTTAACGAAGATTGATTGTTTGAAGCTTTGTTATAAATAAAATATGGAAATTTTATTCCATTCCACCTTCAAGTGATTCTCAGAAAAGTAGGAATAAGTATGCATTGCTTCAATTTATTCGTATGTCTCAGTTACGAGAATTTATGATGCTTGAACTTAGATTATCCGGGATGCATATAAGCAAAATCTAACTCTCGAGTTTTGATGGTGATCCCTGATTGGTCAAGAAACTCAGTAGTTAGGTTTTGCGCGCAAACTCTAACTCCCCAGTTTCGCGCTAGTTCGATAGTGATCTCTGATTGGTCAAAAAACTCAGTAGTTAGGGTTTGCCCGCAAACTCTAACTACTGAGTTCGCATCTTTATTTTTTTGTCAGTAGTAATGTATAGCGCGTAATTATATAACTGATTTCAGGGACTTTGGTAGTTTAGTTATAACAATAAGTTTTGCAATATATTTTCATCAGTAATTTATGGCACTTAATAATGATTAGGAAAAAAAATTATCAAATTTTGTTCAATAATTTCCGTTGCTGGCTGTACCTACTGAAATAAAAAGATGTTCACAGATAAACGATAAACCAAAAAAAATACGTTAATGTGTAAAGAAAGGCGAATACCTTCAAACCATTTAGCCTTATACTAGGTACTGTATTGAGATTAAGAATAAGAATGTTAAATTAAAGAAAAATTTATTAAGAATGTTTCTGTGCAATAAATATTTATTTTGTTGTTTATTAAGTACCTATTGTTTTATTCTCAAAAGTTTTAACCCATACACAAGAGAAGTCTTCTTCTTCATCGTGTCGATGATTCTGGCGTCCACCAAAGCGTTTTGTCAGGCAAAATTCATAACGGCATAGCGCAACCAAATAGGACAAGTAAGAATAAATGCATTTTAAGTAGATACTAACTTGCAATAAAGATTCGTTGCGACGCAGGTTTGGTTTTCTGGACAATCCATTTGGTCAATTTTATTCAGTATTCTTGTATCCATATGGATACACTGGAAAACTTGGCATATGTCACAGTTCTCCAAACTATAATATTGGGTCCTTACCTATGAAATTGGCGTTTTTTTTTCTCACACACAGAGAACCATATAACTCCAGCGATTTAAATATCAGTTGCTGGATATTACGGCTATATAACTATCAAGTTGACGGCTATGCTTATAATTGGATGTAATTTGATTGTTCTGATGAATAATTAAAGTGACTTCTTTTTTTGGCAAAAATGACTACTTAATCTGTTGTAACGTAGCCTAAACTTATTTTTTTCGAGTTTAAGTTATATTGCCTAGGTTATCTTAATGTTCAAACATTTGTACTTACACAAAAGTTTTGTAGTAATAGCGTTCACAGTTGTTAAATAAATTGTGGAAATTGTTAAAATAGAAAATGTAACTTGTTAAAAATTCTCCATACAAAACGTCAATTTCATTCATAGGCAAGGAATATTTAGTTTAGCAGAAAAAAAAAGCTTTTGCGTTTAGATATGTTGGGTATACTGGATTATATTCGCAAAAACTCGGAAGATTGGAAATCATTTTTAAAAAATAAAATATTTTACCACAGTTGTGTTCAAAGACAATGGGGAATGTCCGAAAAAAATCAAATTGGCTAAATATTTTTTTATAGATAGGAATAAGCTAATAAAAAAAAATCAGAATTTTCGGTTGCTTAAAAAAATTAAAGTCTTTTCGACTTCACAAATGTAGGGAAGTGACAGCAGAATGGAAATTATACCTTTGCCATCACCTGCATCACCATCACGCAACCGAAAATTCTGTTTTTTTTTTTCTATTACTAAGAGAGCTTATTCCTACCTAAAAAAAATATTCAGCCAATTTGTTTTTTTCCGGACATTCTCCATTGACAACTGAATTTTGAAGCTCGCTCATTGGTGGATGCGCACTCAGTAGTTAGTGTTTGCGGGCAAAACCTAACTACTGAGTTTTTTGACCAATCAGAGATCACTATCGAACTAGCGCGAAACTGGGGAGTTAGAGTTTGCGCGCAAAACCTAACTACTGAGTTTCTTGACCAATCAGAGATCACCATCAAAACTCGAGAGTTAGATTTTGCTTATATGCATCCGGGATCACCTAAGATTGCGTAAAACGTATCAATTAAATCTAGATGTTTCACTTCGTGGTATAATTAAGATGAGAATAGTTCAGTAGAAATAAGACTTAAGGGATTTATTCAATTTAATTAGTGTGTATCTTTTGAAGATATCAACAATATTGATTGATTTCTAGTTATTATTTAAAATTTATTTACAAGTAGGTAGGCTACCATCATCCCTACCTACAGTCTGTTTAACACTAGCGTAATGAATAATTGGACAAAATGAAGAAAAAACTAAACAATACAAGTCTGTAATAAGAGTTGCTTTCCGTGGCAACCTTTAAGTAAGGCAACACTTACCTTGTATATTATCTGTTAAGTTACCTATGTGCATGTGAAGTGTATGACCTTGTTGGTTGTTCTAATAAATAAAAAAAAATAAAAAAAAAAAAAAGTTAAAACATTGGTAAAATTCATACATAGTTCCGTTTTGATTTCCTTTATCCACTAAAGCTTACTTAGTAAAGAAACATCACTAGCACTACATAATTTTAAAACAAAGTCTCTCGCCGCGTCTGTCTGTCTGACTGTTCGCGATAAAGTCAAAAACTCAGAACGGATTTTCATGCGGTTTTCACCAAATGATAGAGTGTTTCCTGAAGGTTTAGATGTATAATAAGTTGAGGTTTTATGTAATATGAAGATAATTGTTGAAGATGTCGGAAAAAATTAAGCCGACTGAGAGCTTGCATCGAAAACGCTGCTGCATAAACCTTTTGAGCTATAACAAAACCGTTATATCTTTTTAAAAAATGGCCATGTACAATGCGATAATTTGGAAACAACTTAAATATGTTAGTTACCTTAAGCATTTGATGCACATTATTTTAATCTTTTGCACCATACCAGTTAAATGAATATCTTAGGAGCTGTCGCAAAAAATTAACAAGCGCGAAATTAAATTTAAGCGCGTTTCTTATACCGATGACGGGTCACATATGGCAAAAAAAGGAAGGAAGCGAAGCGAGGGCGGGTCGCTAGTAAACAATAAAGTATATTATCTTCGAGCAGCGACGGCTTCGTCCCGAAACAGAAGCCCGTCACTCTAAGTATATTATGATCAATCATAGAGTTGAAGAAATGGTGCATATTTTTTCAGTTTTTTAATCACTTTCACTGGTCAAGTATCTGGTATTCATTGACCAGTCATTATTAGTAATTGATCAGTTCTATTTATAAACACACTCGTGTTTCTAAATAGGGAAAGACTGATCTATAAACGCTAAAGTTTAAACATCTGGACAGATTACGCTGAAATAGGCTCACAGAAAAAAAGATGGTGTGGGTATTATAAGAGAGAAATTTTAGTTCAGAAATATCTTGGATAGTTTACTTACAGAAATCAGCAGGATTGTGATACGGGGGACATCTTAATCCTGCGCTGGCGAGGGCAGGCAGCAAGAGTCTTCTGGGGCCTTTGTACAAAGTCCTGCCTTCGGAGAGGCAATATACGGAGTCTATTTTCTCGAAGAGGAGAGCTGAAGGCTGGTGGATGGTCGCGATGAGGGTCCTGCCTCCGCGAGCTAAGTTGTTCAGCAAAGCGATCAATGATGCAGATGCTGATGAATCTAAGCCCCTGAAAAGTTTTTAACTATTTAGTGATTTGAAATGGGGCCCTTATGGAATAAAAAGTTTTCATAGCAAAACTGTTACTGCCTGCTACGACAAAGAGACAGGGCTTCATGAATCCTAATCACTCTATAACTGCAACTAGTACGCTAGTACTATTATTTATTCTGTGCTTTAACAAAAATTAACCTCAAAAATATTTTATTATTTGAGTTAATTTTTGTTGTTGCGAATAAATTGTGAATAGCTTTTATTATACAACGTGTAACAAAATTAATGGCTAAACTAGAATATTATGGTAGATAGGGACCATCAAACTGAACAACTTTTACTATGGGACCAACTCTGAAATCGCGAAAAAAAATCAGCTGTTTCATACCTTCTCTTATTTTCGTTATTAATTTTTGTATGAAACAGCAGATTTTTTTTCGCGAATTCAGAGTTTTTTCCAACGTAAAAGTTGTTCAGTTTGTCAGTTCAGTTGTTCAGTTTCTACAAAAATTTTATTTATTTGTTAATCTTTGTTAAAGTCTGAAAACGATATACATATTTGTAAATATCTAACCATTTGATAAAGCTGGTAAGTTTATTGCGCCCGTTTTTCTTGTCAGCTAAAAGACGTCATAATGGGTGGTAGGGTAAAAAAAAAATGATTTGACGATTTAAAAACGCTCATCATGTGAGCTTATTTGAATAAAGATTTTTTTTCATTCATTCATTCATTAATTCATTTCATTCATCCATTTCATTCATTCTTTCATTCATTCATTCTATGTATCGGCTCTGGTTTAGCAATTAATTCTGTTATAAGTTGTATAAATTGTTTGAGGCTTCAAATACTCAAAGCATAGGTTCAGCAGTGGACGATGATAGACTGATGATGAGGCAAATGGGCTGTTTGTAATTTGTCACAAAAGTAAAATAAGGAGAAGTTGTCTTGGTTGTTTCTAAAGTCTTTAATAGTAGTCATCATCATCTTCATATCAGCCGCACGATACCCCCTGCTGGGTATAGGCCTCCCCTAAGGATCTCCACGACGATCGGTCCTGCGCTGCCCGCATCCAGTGGCTTCCCGCGACCTTCACCAGATCGTCGGTCCACCTTGTCGGGGGCCTACCCACGGAGCGTCGTCCGGTGCGCGGTCGCCATTCCAGAACCTTTCCGCCCCAATGGCCAGCGGTTTTTCTCGCTATGTGTCCCGCCCATTGTTACTTCAGCTGAGCAATCCTTCGAGCGATGTCGGTTACCTTAGTAATAGTAGTAGTAAAGTTAAAAATGAACAAATAAATAAATCACTTACGTTGTTGGTTCATCCAGGAATAAAAGGGAGGGGTCTGACAGCAACTCTAGCGCAACAGCCAGTCTCCTCCTCTGCCCTCCTGACAAGTCCCGGCAAAGAGTTTGAGACGTGCCACTAAGTCCCAGGAGAGCTAGGATCTCGAACACCTAAAATGATTTGTGTTTATTAAAGACTTTTTAATAGCTGTTGTTATTTCGTCGGTCTAATTGTTGCGTAAGTTCATTTAGATAAACTTTACAGTAGAAATAAAAAACATATTATATCATTTCTAGGGAATAATGGACAGAAAATATTAGTTTTCTGTTAATGCTTCAATTTGCCTTGGATGCTGGTAAAACCTGTTGTGGCTGTTGTTTTAAAAACATTTAGATCATCCATCATAATATGGTTACGAAATTAAAGCGTAGGTAGATAGGCGTACCATATATAATGACAGGTTGTTTCGCAAAAAACTTAAGTTGAATTGACTACCTATCTAACCTAGGTATCTCTACAACAATAATGCCATACGGTTCACAAAACATTACATCTACGTCAACTACGTACATTTTCTGTTTTGGACAGTTTGGTTTTGATAGGAAATCATTTTTGCCTTTGAAACGGGTTTGCTGAAATTGTTTCAATATTAAAAGCATTAGACGTTTATTTTGTAGGACAAGAAGAACCATTACTAAAATAATTAAGGTTTTATAATCGTTTGAAAACCAATTATTAACGAAGTTATTATTTCAGACAACAAGGGTAGGTACAAAAAGGCATCGATATTTTTATTTTGCGCTTGAGGAGTGCGACCATTATAAGTTGAGTTGGCATCCCAAAAACGCCACTATCCAAATAAACTACCTCTCCCCTCCGGATCGCCACCAAGTGCGCACGTCTTCAGAAACGTATTGTTTTTTGTTCAATTGTTTAAATAATCAAAATTTCGTATTTAAAATAAAACGCAAAATTAGGAGTGCATAACAGCATAGGAGGTCATTCTTCGCGCGTAAGCCAGCCAGCGCAAGCAAGTGTTTTGCCGTAGCACTATTACTCGAAGCCCCGCCCATCTCGTAGACGCTGCTACGGCACTGGACTACGACTACGAGCTACTGATCAAGCTACGGCGGCGGACCCCAGTTGCAAGTACACCTATATTTTATGCGATCCTGGTACTTCTGTCGACGTAATATTCTAGCAACGATTATTGTGCAGTATGTCACTCAAACGCACATCGCCTAATGCCCCTACTGCAGATGTGGACTTGACAAATAAAAGTCTGAGTGTAAACTCACTGCCCCTTTCGGGGTCAGCGCCAAACTTAAGTAGCATTGACCAAGACAATTTAAATATTCGGAAGCGTAAGCGTGACGAGTTATCATGTATGAACGAATTTATGGAGGAGATCCGCAATTTGTTGGCTAAATCTGCGCAGCAGAATAAGAATAAGTTTTCGTCACTGGAATCAAAAATGGAAGAATTATTAAATCAAAATAATAACATCATGGCATCAATTGAATTTGTTTCTAAAAAATATGATGAACTACAGACAAAAATGGATGAAATGACGAAAGAGAGGAAAACTAATCGTTTATATATACAACAGTTAGAGACAAAAGTAGAAAGCTTGGAGCGCTTGAGCTATTCCACAAGATTAGAGCTGAAAAATATACCAAAAAAAGAAAACGAAAGTAAAGACGATCTGTGTGAAATAATAATAAAGACAGGAAAAATCGTGAATGTACCGATTCAACCTCAGGAGATAAAAGATGTCTTCCGTACGAAAAACAAATTGGATAAACCGGGCACAGTCGTTGCTGACTTTGTGAGTGCTGTCAAAAGGGATAAGATTATTAAAAAAACCCGCGAATACAATCGAAATAACAGCGGTAATAAACTAAATACCAAACATCTTACTTTCGACGGCCCTGAAACTCCGGTATATATTTCTGAAAGCTTATCGACGCAGGGACACTACTTGTATCGTCTCGCTCGCAATTTTGCGAATGATAATGCATACAAGTATTGCTGGATATCCTACGGAAGAATATACCTACGAAAAGAAACAAATGAAAGATTTGTACGCGTGGACTCTGAAGAGGTACTTTCCAAATTATCTCAAAAAAAGTGACTAGTCTATCATATATTATTATGTTTTCCTTATGTTTTATTTATGCTAATATTCATTTCTTGCCAACTCGTCTCTTTCAAAATGTTAATAATACACACCAAATACACATTTACACGTTTTACACCCATACATATTACAATAACCTTACACACCCAATACATAACCACTTACTTAATTACACACACGACAACCAACACATTTTTAAAACACATACAGTTCTTGGAATATGTTTTTAATATCTGGTCTTTCGCTGCGTTCAATATAAAATTCATAACACGATCTACTGTTTTTGGTAATCGATACGATATTTATCTTATTTTTTATTTCTACATGAAATGCAAATTATGTCCAATGTCCATATTCAATTTCTCCCATACTTATTTATTTTTGAAACCTAACGACTGTGAAAATGGTTTTATAAACTGGTCCAGGCCTTGATCCAATTTCAAACAATATCTCCGAAGATATTGACAATATATCAGTAGCAAAAGCTTACAGCTGTGACACCGACTCATGTAACAAAATAATTGAGACTTTTAGTGAAAAATCCTTAAACATTATAACTCAAAATATCCGCAGTGTTTACAAAAATATGGACAACTTCTTTGTTTATTTATCAAGTCTGAAAATAGATAGCGATATCATTATTCTAACGGAATGCTGGCTTTCTGATCACAAACCCCCTCCGGCTCTTGATAATTACATATGTCATCATTCCAACAAAACTCTTAATCAAAATGACGGTATCGTGATTTATATAAAAAACGATATCCCATGCACTATTGATGTACCTGAACCAATAGGAGCGAACTTTTTAGTCTTAAAAATAAACCCGGGTATTGTCATAGTTTGTATTTATAGATCTCCCTCTATTTATAATACAGATAGTTTTCTTAATTCCTTAGAGAGAATAATAAGACCAGTGAGCTCCAGTAACATAATATTGATTGGAGACATTAATATTGATATTAAACCCGGTAACATTGATAGTAACAGTTCATCATACCTAAATTTGACTGCTGAATTGGGGCTGCTACCTGGTCATCTTTTCCCAACAAGAAAAAACAACTGTATTGATCACGTTATTATGAAAACTAGCTTTTTGGCAACGGTTCTTGTTACTAATTCTACCGTCACCGATCACTCATCAATTTTGCTAAATCTATCAATGAATCGACCAAGTAAGTGTCCCAATGCATATTCTACTAAACTGGATATTGAGGCAGCCTTAGAATCAGTCAGACAAATAGATTTCTCATTCATAACTTTAACATCAAATGTTGACGACGTGGCACAAATTTTTGTAAACAATCTATCATCAGCTATAACCAATAACACCAAGCAAATTAAAATTCCAAGAAGAAAGAAAACCATAAAACCTTGGATCACCCCTGGTTTGCTCAGATGTATTAGACACCGAGATAAGCTGCATAAAAAACTTCGATCTAATCCAGCTAATATTGAAATGGAAATTTGTTACAAACGGTACAGAAATTTTTGTAACTCGTTAATAAGAAAACTAAAAATTCAGTTTGACAAGTCTTTAATTAAAAGCGCTAAAAATAACAAAGAAACCTGGTCAGCAATTAAAACTGTTATCGATACAGCTAATAAGAGGTCATCTTCTAGAGATCTCTTGGAAGTCTGCAATGAACCCTTAGAGGCGGTGAATATAGTTAATAGATTTTTTGTAAATATTGGCAAACAACTTGCAAATAAAATTGAAAACGCTAACGATAGTATTAATCTGGAAAGTAAGCTCCCACACCTCCCTAACTCTATTGTCTTGCTTCCACCTGATGAGTCTGAAGTCGAGTCGATTATAATGAATCTTAAAACTGACTGTGCAATAGGTTGGGATGGTATTCCTAGTAAATTTTTAAAATTGGCTAAGGATATTATCGTTCCACCCCTTACCACTCTTATTAGACTATGCTTTGAACAGGGCACATTTCCTAAAGTTTTTAAGAAGGCACTAATTACTCCAGTACACAAGGGTGGAAATCGAGACAGTGTTACAAACTATAGGCCGATCTCAGTACTAACGTCACTATCAAAAATTTTAGAAATTATATTAAACAAAAGACTTATATCTTTCTTAGAAAAACACAAAATTTTGTCAGACAACCAATTTGGTTTTCGACCTAAAATAAGTACAGAGGATGCCGTACGAAAACTGACTGATTTTGTTATAGGTAACCTAGATTCTAAACAGAAATGTATTGGTATCTTTCTCGATCTGGCTAAAGCGTTTGACACTGTCTCGATTCCGATTCTTGTGGACAAATTGGAAAGGATTGGGATCAGGGGTAACGCACTTTCTATTTACTCTAGTTTCCTTAATGATCGTCTCCAGCAAGTTAAAATTGATAGTTACATTAGCTATGAGGAATCAGTAACCTTTGGAGTTCCTCAAGGCAGCATCCTTGGCCCGAGTCTATTCCTGATTTACATTAACGATTTATGTCAACTATCACTTGAAGCTGGTAACATTTTCACATACGCTGACGATACAGCTCTTGTATTTCATGGAGGGACTTGGGATGAGGTACACTGCAAGACTGAGGAAGGCTTGCGCAAAGTAACCGAGTGGCTACAGCGAAATCTGTTGACCCTAAACCTTACTAAAACGACTTTCCTACAGTTTACTGCCAGCAATAGACAATTGCCTGACATAGAAATAAGAGCACACCTGTGTAATCAGAAGAAAATTGGACCTTGCTCTTGTGTTTCTATTTCTAAGTCTTCTTCTGTCAAGTATCTGGGTGTGTTGGTGGATGATCATTTAAAATGGTATCCACACATACAGCTGCTAACATCTCGAACTCGAAAACTAATATGGGTTTTCAAGAAGCTTAGATATGTGGCTGATTTTGATCTTCTCCATAGAGTATACTGCGCGTTAGCCCAATCGATATTGGGCTACTGCGTGGTTGTCTGGGGGGGAGCTTGCAAGTCTCACATGATCCAAATTGAAAGAGCACAAAGATCCCTGCTCAAAACCATGACATTCAGCCCGTACCGGTTTCCTACAGCTGCGTTGTACCAAAAATGCTCTGTGTTATCTGTTAGGCAGTTGTTTATTTTACGTAGTATTGTTCGGCAACATCAACATACTCCATATGATCATTCCAAATACAGTGGGAAACGTGTGATTAAAAATGTTATTAAAGTACCTGAATGTCGCACTACGTTAGCTAGACGACAAAGTATGCCTTTATCTATCTATTTATATAACAAAGCCAATAAAATACTTAATTTTTATCCACTCACCCTACACGAATGCAAAGCGAAAGTTTCTAATTGGTTATCCAGCCTAGACTACCAGAAAACTGAAGAACTTCTCCAAGTCAGTATATAGACGCATGCACACACACACACACACACACACACACACACACACACACACACACACACACACAACGAGGTTTTATTATTTGTTGTTTTTTTCTTTTTTCTAAATTCTTTAATAAAAACTTAGTTGACTGAACTAGAATAATGTATCTGGAAGAGGGCGCTGATTACTGAGATACAGGTATTTTGCCTAGTTCAGGAATCAGAGACTTCATTATGTCTGTGTAATATGTTTTATGTCAATAAAGTTATTATTATTATTATTATTATAAACTTAGTATGTCAAAAAATCATTTCTTTTCCTACTCATACCATGAGTGTCCCAAGCAACCTTTTTGATGTAATTTTGCCAGCATTTACTTTGATTTATTTTTATTTTCATACCATGGTATGAAACGGCGAATTCAAAAAGCGTCCTTGTGCGATTCATACCGTGGGATGAACCAGCCCTGGAATTAATCGAATAAAGACCCTTTCCTACTACACCGCCGCCACCAACTTATACCTACTAGTCGAACTGTACAACTTGCATTCGTATAATTTGCTAACGTTTGATAACCAACTAATTCGGAAAAGGTTAACAAAAGTACATCACCATTCGTGCTCCACTCCACGTGGTGTATTAAGCAATCACAGCGTCATTGTCCACTTTCGATACTCACTTTCTCCTTACGCTCGTGGGCCGTGAAATCGGCGAGTTTGAGTGCGCCCGCGAGACTCATCGCCTCGTACACAGTGAGGTGCGCGCGCAGGTCGTCTTGTTGACGGATGTACCGCGCGCCGCCACGCCCGGCCGATTTTGATGCACAAGTGCACACGCCGTTTACAGCAATCTCGCCTTTCGCACCTCGTGTTCTGAATCAAGAGATATACGAAATACGACTGAAATATAGTGGAAGTCGATACTGAAAAATATTATTTATTTAAAGTTGTTGTGCGGAACTATTTGACCAAACCAATCGGAACCTATGAAATAGACCCTAAATAATCACAAATAATAAAGTTTATTTAATGAGTCAAACTTCGTCTTCCACATTGACCTGAGACTTCATAAACAATTAATGACAAAAGGCTCGACGTCCTACATAACCTAACCAAAAAGGCGTCCTAAAAATATTTTTGTCAAAAAGAAACAAAATACATTACAGCATCCTGGAATATGCTTTTCTTTTTACTTATTTTCAAAACTGAAAATTATGTACTGGTACCTACTCTCTTACGATCCCAAATTTGACATTTTAGTTGTTAAGCTAAGAAAACCCTTTTAGTTGAAAATAAAATCATTTGCTCATACAAAATGTAAGTCGAGGTAATATTTTTTGGTTGGAAATATTAACTATCACTAAGTTATTGATAAAACGCCAAATCTAAATAGTATTATAAAAATGTCACAATTTATAAGTCATTTGTTAACAATAAAACTATCTACAAATCGTTAGTGCTATAGACACATTATTTTAAAGATTGAGCTTTAATATAGATCATTATATACTTAAGTGAGAAGCCTGTTCTTACAATATTGATCGTCACGTAATCTCTATCATTAACACTGAGTCTGCTTGTTCAAGCAACACGTGATTTCACGGATAAATTAACTCTGTCTGTGATGTTTTTGCTGTTATAAAATTATACTATGAGCTATGGTTTTGAGCTATGGCAAGTAGCTGAATAATTATTTATCAATCATGGTGTCGCTCACCCGGTGCGACAGTGACGCAACTGCAACAAACTCGAAACTGACCGAATTATAGAACAAAATAATCCGCATAATTATAATATTGTAATTAGGCCAGTTTCAGGTTTTTTTGCAGTTGTGTCACTGTCGCATCGTCCGCATATTTCACTGTCGCTCCGGACGGATGCGTGGTATGTGGAATATTTGGTCTTCTAATTAAAAAGTGATTGACTTCAGAGTTGGAACCTAATCTCACTATCGAATGTTCAGGTACTAACATAACATCTCGGTGATTGAAAATTAAATCATCTTGACGGGTCAAAGTCCGAATCACCAAACCACAGACGCAGTCAGGATGACTCTATGACGCACGGTAAACCATAATAATACAGATTGATCTCTTGATCCCAAGATAAAAATTGTTAGTATCTTTTTTGTAGGATTCTACATGCACGATCATGAAAAAGTTGCTGGTGGAAAAACATCTGCGTTTAAAATAATAACTGTATGTACCTCATATTTGAAGGAACTCTTAGTAAATTCGACAGTAAAGTCCGCAAGTTGACTATTACAGCTTTCGAACAATATCAAATTCAAATAAAATAAAACTAGATCGATTTTATAATATGGTTTTCTATGGAAAATGTTTATATGTAAAGGAGCTAATTTCTGAAAAGTTTTACAATATTAGGCAGTCGGAAAAGTTCGCGGCCTTTTTGTAGCATAAATTTTGCGTATTATATTTCTGACAATAAATAATCGAGAATTGTCTTGCTTTTCATATTTTTAATGATTTTTATTAAATAAGTTTTGCATTTTCTTTTCGATTAGGGTTCAGAACCTTAACAAAAAAAAAAACAATGCTAATAGTGCTCAAAGAAAGATTTGAAATGTTAATAGAGAGCTTCAGGTCTGGTAATTTTGATGATAAAGATAAAGATGTTCCTCACTGTGGTATCTTTATTATTTTTAGTACAAAAAGGTCGCGAACTTTTCCGACTACCTAATATTGTAAAACTTTTCAGAAATTAGCTCGTTTGTATGGGAAACCATATAGTGGCCCTATTCTGTTTTGGTGTAAGTAGTACACAAATAAACACAATTTGGTTTAGAATCTAATTATTATACTCAGTGCAACCAAATCGACACAGTAGGTTAATTTAATACAAACGTGCCCACTTTAGAGGTCTCGGTAATAAAATAGTAGATAAGTAGTTATGTGAATATCTGCGGTAATTTTTATTACCATAGATTGGGCCTTATGCTCAGGTGAGCATAAGGCCCAATCTATGGTAATAAAAATTATAATATGAGAGGTCTCATATTAGCAGTCTGAAACCTGCCTCAAAAAGAAAATCAAAAAAGCGAGTCTTTATGCCCAGTCGTTTATTTGTTTTTCTTCAATATTATTTCATGGTTTAAGTATTATACAATGTAATATGGAGTTAAAACCAAGTAATTTTCTATCGTAGTTGTAATTTAAGACTTATTATACTAATGAATAGTAATGAACTTTGGGCACAAAGTAGACATAAGTACTACCGTCTTTGGCCCCTTTTTGCATAACAACATGTGAGTCGATTTGGTTGCACTCGAGTGTATACCAGCTTCGGTTTCTAGAAGAATAGTTACGTCATATGGGAACTACAAACGCTTACACTACTATGTACCTATTCACTATATATGAATTAAGACAACTTTCTACGTTACGTAGTACAAGTATTTCGAGGAAACGTGGCCAGTACGCGTCATCGTTGTCTCAAGACTCGACTAGCAAGTTTGGTTCGTGTGGAGCTTATTCAACCTGACCCCTAAGTATAATTCTTCAAATATCCACTAAACGTTACTACCGCGTTTAAGTTAAGATTTTAAATTTAGAACTTATCGTCATAGCAATAAGGGGTATCTCTTAACTTTAACGCGGAAGTGAAGTTTGCATTTTGAATGGGAATAAAAGTATTAGAGGGTTAAGTATGAAATTGCCGTTTTGTATGAATAATTTTAAAGAAGTTTGCATTTTCCATACTAACATTTCTTAATTTATTTAACAACCATGAACACTAATGTTCTAAACTTTTATGCACAAATGTTTTAACACTAAGCTAACAGTGCCATAATTATGTGTTAAGTGAAAAAAAGATATCGGCTCAGTTACAACGAATTAAGTGGTAATTTCTGCTAATAAAAGAGTTACTGCATAAGGTACTTTTTAAAACTTTAAGGAAAAAAACAGAAATATTGCTGAAATGATATAACAAGCAACTGAAACATCTTTAACATAGGGTCTCTGTGTTTTTGAAAAAAATCGACCAGATTGACCATCAGCCATTTTTATTGTCCCCACTGCTGGGACAGAGGCCTTTCTTATGGGTGGATAAGGGGGATGGGCCATTACCCACTACGCGGGCCCAATGCGGATTAGTGGGTGTTGACGATGTGACCAACAGCTTAACGGCTTCCGAAGCACGGAGCGGCTCGAGATAATAAATTTTTGGTCACCCATCCCATAACCGACACTTGCAAAAGTTGCTTAGCATCCGCTATCGCTGCGCCAGGCGTTAAACCACTGCGCCATCGAGCTCCTCAATATTAGATTAAGAACACAGGTATTAAACGCGTTTAAACTAAACATGGGTGTATAAACACCTACCTTTTCCCGGTGTTTCCACCGAATTGTATCGGCCGTGGCACAGTATAATAAAACTGTGGCCGTGGTCACGGGCTGACTGGAGCTGCGGTGCAGTGTGCGGCGGTAGTTGGAAAAACTGTTCGACGTTCGATGAAGATTCCACCGTAGAGGAGGAGGTGTAACACAGCAGCTCCAGTCAGCCCGTGACCACGGCCGATGCAACTAGGTCGAAACGTCGGGAAAAGGTAGGTATTTAAACACCTATGTTTAGTTTAAACGCGTTTAATACCTGTGTTCTTAATCTAATAAAATGCTCCTCAATATTACTAATACCCCTACTTACAGGTAACCTGCCAAGATGTTAAGCAGAGTAGTCTTCCCTGCACCCGATGGGCCCATGATGGCTGTTAACTCTCCCGGCTTGAAGCTGCCATCGACACCTTTGAGAATATCGCGTTTTTCTGGAATAAAAAAATATATTACTGGATTGACATCAGGCGCGGTCCGAAAGGGGGGGGGGGGGTCACATGGGACATGACCCCCAAAATCGTACACGTCAAATAGAAAATTATTAAATAGAAATTTCGTCAATCAGGCTGCGACCGCGCCTGATTGACATAAACAATCCTGACCTTGAGGATAAACAGTTCTGCAAAAATTCTTAGCAAAATGACTTAGCAACTGGTATTAAACTTGTTTTTCGTGTAATAATTTGACAGGCAAAACACGTCTTTAATTGTTTCAAACAGGATCATTAATTTCAAAACCAGTTTAATTATATAGATCATATGAGAGTTCAAAGAACATTAATGAAAATGGAACGGCTAAAGTTCATGTTATAATTGTTTTTAGGGTTCCGTACCCAAAGGGTAAAAACGGGACCCTATTACTACTAAGACTCCGCTGTCCGTCTGTCTGTCTGTCTGTCACCAGGCTGTATCTCATGAACCGTGATAGCTAGAAAGTTGAAATTTTCACAGATGATGTATTTCTGTTGCCGCTATAACAACAAATACTAAAAACAGAATGAAAATAATATTTAAGGGGGGCTCCCATACAACAAACGTGATTTTTTTGCCGTTTTTTGCTCGATATTAATAACGACAACAGGTAGAAAGTTGAAATTTTCACAGATGATTTATTTTTGTTGCCGCTACAACAACAAATACTAAAAACAGAATAAATTTAGTATTTAAGAGGGGCTCCCATACAACAAACGTATTTTTTTGCCGTTTTTTGGTACGGAACCCTTCGTGCGCGAGTCCGACTCGCACTTGGCTGGTTTTTTTTCACGTTTTGTTTTATTTTTTTCGCATTAGGTATATTTGTTTACGTTAAAATAAAGAGAAAGAGTATATAACTTTTAGTGTAACCGCTCACGGGCGCTTTTTTGTAGCTGCGATAATCGCGGCGTTAATCGCGGCCATAATCGCCCGTGAAATGACACGACAAAGGTTTTACTTAGCCAGTGACAAAAAAGCGCCGCGATTGACGCCGCGTTTATCGCAGCTACAAAAAGTAGCTCGTGGGCGTTTCCATATAGAACTCCGTATGATCTATTCTCAGCGACAAAAAATCGCTCAGCGATTAATCGCCCGTCAGCGAGGCGCTTATGGTATTTTTAGTAAAAGTATTGTGCGTAAAAATTTCAAATTGGTTCGTTCATACGTTTTTTTTTGTCATTTAAAAAGTCCTTAGGAAAAAATTTACTATTCAAAACAGCTTAATTTTTAGTTTATTTGAATTAAAGATTATTCTGACTTTGGCACATTCTTTGAATTTAAAATTCACATGGAAATGAATAATGTATACTCAAATTCCAATTCATCCAAAACTATATAAACAGGAAAATAATATAAAAGTCGTTCTGTCTACGTGACTCCGGCGCGCCAGTTTTTTAATTATCGACATTTCGTAACAGGTACCGCATGACTAATGGACACGATCGACATACGCAAATCTCCAATGACGTCAAGATCTAGCGGTATGGTCTTCGCAAACTAAATAGTTAGTGATATAATTATAAATTACGCCGGAGGGTATCACAGGTTCACATAATGCATACTAAAAGAGATATTTGCATTAATATTGTGTAACTCTGAGTTGGAATTATTTTTTATCTGTTATCGTTACTAGACTGACAGGAAGAAGTATAGTAAGTAATCTTTATCTAGAATAGTTTCTCGATATTATCTAGAATAGTGTATCTAGAATAATTTTATGGGATAAGACTGTCCTTAATTAATAATCTGAAATTGTAGAGTAAATATTGCTTAAGTTTTAGAAAATAATAACACGACTAACATTCAGATGTTTATAAATTTTACGAATTTAATATTTAAAATTAGCAATGAAACGAATCGTATTACACTTTCCGTTTTGAAATTCCGATAAAAACGCCTTTCATCCGCGTTAACTTTGCAGTAAGTACATCTATACAATTATTTAAGAATCTATAAGCGATTGTTAGTCAGTAATCTATAATTATGGTTGCAAATTAAGTCGTTGCATCGGAACTTGGGCAGGAAAAGGGTTCGGTAAACATTACCTGTTAGTATGTTGCAATAGAGAAACGCAGTGCAGTACTACGCTGCATGTAAATTTGGCAATAGCGGCCCGCCTAAATGCATACAACAATAAACGAGTACATATGTGCCTTTAGTCTATATCAAAGTCAAACATTATCGTCATTAAGGTGGCACCCTAAGCGAAAGTGGCGCCGCGGTTAATTTTATTATATATTATACTTCTAATACACAATTTTAATAATGTTTAACGTGGAATTTTTAGTGCCCAAAGTTTTTAGACGGTATCGTTACATTCCCTCGTAGTCACTGCTAGAAGTAGATAGCAAAACTGCTAAAAGTGGCCGTTTTGACACATTTGCTATCTACTTCTACGAATGACTACGAGGACATGTAGTGATACCTTCTAAAAATACTAGACCATGGGCCCTAAAATCTCCACGTAAACATTATTAAAATCTTTTTCTATTGAAAACTTATTAAATAAAAACCTCTGAGGGCGCCACTTTCGGTCATACATCAGCCGCACAATGGCGTATTCTCACTGCTGGGTATACACGATAGCCTATATAGGGTATTATGGGTACTATATAGGCCAGCCAGCCTCAAGGATCTCGATATAAGGATAATGATCGATTCTGCGCTGCCCGCATCCAGGGGCTTTCCACGACCATCATCAGATCGTCGGACTAGTATATTAAAGTCAAAGATAGATTTGAATAGTGAAATAAGTGGAAAATAGCAGCAGTATTTGGTTTGCCAAGATATATTGATAGTGTGCCAATTGGCATAATATCAATTGTATGTGTGTATACGTTATTTCAATTTCATCGATCACTAAATACAGGAAGCATATGAACGTGGCCAAGAAGTGTTATTGAATCAAAGACTGCATTTTTGAAGATTTTAACGGAATACAATTATGTGACTTTAAAATGTTTTCTTGTCGAATTCACAATAATAACTACCCTAACCACCAGAATTTAGTAAATTATCACCAAATCACTGGGCGATTTAGTATTTGGTGAACATTTACTAATTTTGGAAAACAACATGTTTTTTTTGGTATGTCAAAATATTGATTAGATTACGCTTTGATTAAAACAGAATCAATTTTAATTTATGATTCGGTAAAAAAATCATATAGTTACCCTTCCGACATCTGCAATAAAAATACCAACATTCTTACATTGATATCAATAAATTTTATAGTCCATATATAAATCGCGATGCACTAACATATGATTTGTAATGAACACGCCACGGAAGTAATATACATTTACAAGCCAATCAGAGCCACGGAAGTGCTGGCGCTAGTTTTCTATACGCCATTTACATTATTTCTACATCGACATAAATGAAACATATAAGTAGGTAGAATGAGAAGAATATAAAATATATCCTAAGAAGATCCTAAGACTGACAGGTAGGCAGCTTGCTTAGCGCCTTAGCCTAGCGAGTCATCTAGCGTGTATTTTAAAGCTGCGTTCTGATTTTAATAATAATTATTGAATCAAATTGATTAAGGTTAATTAGAAAACACGATCTAGCTACTGAATCTATAACCAGTTCACAAATTGGGAGGCCTCTCCGAGAAAGAACTGGCGGAAGAAAACGCAGAGAGGTTGTGTCGACCTCCCTTTTGATCCCTATCTACAAAACGAACTAACCGATACTAAGAGCTGGCCCCAGAAATAGGGGGACAATTTACAGAGTGACGAAATCCCTCTAGTTAATTTGCCATACTATCATTATTAACAGATCCGGGCACCTCGCAGATTTTCAGTGGTTGGGGAGGGAGGTGGGGAATTCTGAATGGTGGAAAAGTAGTGCCAGGCGGCTTCAAACTTTACCACTTTTTCGCGCACAAAGGTGCGTGTGAGCATGTACCCAAAGGGGTACATACATGGTTGACTTGCTATTATACCACACCAAATCCAGAGCTCTGTAAATTATACAATTTACAGGTTTACGTAATTATAGTTATACTTAAATGATTCTTATATCTAATACTTTGTACCTAAAACAAATTAATAATTATAATTTAGTTGCCGGAAAACCTAAAAATTTGTCATAATAAGCATGTAAGGAAGTATTGTAATATTGGGACTGAAAGAAAATATTTATGATTGTTTTTCCAAAATAAATGTATTAATTACACTTTGACACATTTAATTACTTACGTTTTTGCACTTTTTGAGGTAACATAATAACATAAATTAGTATTATCAAAGAAAATCGGGTTTACAAATAAAAGAAAAAGCAGTCGAAACAACATTCACAACAAAGAATATGACACAACATAGATAGATAATACAGATTCACAATACAGTAGAGAAGGCAATTTTTTTTTTTCAGAATATGTCATCATTTTTGCCAGTCGAAAGTTGGTGAAAAGTAAAAACTTAGTTTTTATATATAAGATTTTTGGTTTTTATTCAAGAATATTATATTCATATTCTATTTTTATTACATGTACTCTTTGGTTGACAGTGGGCATTTACTGGTATTTGAAAAAGGTTTTCAATAAGTTCGCATTACATACTAGACAAGACAACTCAGTGATTATCATAAAGTTAATATACCTATTCGCTGGGTGCGAAGGTATAATAATCGATCGCAGCGCTCATGGTGGCAAAAAGTAGAAATAATGAAGGCTCTGTAATCTGTTTGAAAACGATATTTAATTGATTATGTACTAGCGATACAGGAACAATTATATATGTTTATTATCACCTAATAAAATTATCAAAGTAGCTTTATCCTCTTGTTTTACAAAATCTACAACTAAAAAGGAGTAAACAAACCCTAATATAACCAAAATAAAACACTATTTTTGAATAGATCTTACTTGCCATATTTAATTTAAATGACCAAAAATGATTTCACAACACTTTTCCACCCAAATCACAGTAATTTTGAAATTTACATTAATAACACAATAAGTATGGTATTTTATAATATTTCGTCACAATGCCGCCATCACATATCAAAACGGTCAGGTCAGAGCCAACAAAGTTGCAACACGCTAGGTGGCGCTAAAAGCGTGCACGGAACCAATACCTGTACTTTATGGTGATTATATTTCTTCAAAATACTTTCAAAATGATTAAATTTTATATTTACTTTACGGCGACGAGACTTACAAGTAAGTTAATTTTTAATTTAATTATATTTTTCTATAAAAACACATTTTACAGAACAACTTGTCCACGAAAAGCCGGGATAAAACATTTCCTTGGATATTTGTTGATTTCAATCGCCTCGCGTAGCATTATGGGAATGAGACTTTGTTATTGGCAAGGGTTTGTGGTTTTATCAAATCTAATGTAATGGTTGGGTCCATTTGAAGCATGTTCAAACCCAAAAAATCAACAAATCAAAACTAAATAATTTTAAAATAATATCTGAATTAACCAATACACGCGCTGTACTGTAACCCGTAAAAAGTGTTTTATTTCTAAATATTTAGTTGTTTGACTATGGATCGTTTTTCTCTGAAATTGTCAAAACTACTCTAAAAATAGGACCAGAATTCTAAGCACTTATATTATTGATAGAAAGTGAGCATATTTTATAAGCTAAGGGCATTTTTTTTATTTTACTCTGTATCCACGAAATAAGAAAAGAATAAAAACAGTACTCGAAAAGTAACTTTTTGGTTCTTCGCAGTATCCAAAGAATATGAATATAAGGTTCTTGGCAGTATCACGTTTTTATAAAAAAAAACTTCCACTTCCAATTCCGCTAAACGCCTAAAATGCGTACAGAATAGTGACTTAATTGTAACATTGTCAATTAAAATAATTACGGATAATCATAGAACGTATGAATTACCCACTTTAAAAGGATGAGGTGTTAAATGATGACTTCCGTCGCTAATTTGCAATTAGTATTCGCTTCCATAGATGTTATGAGACCGAGAACATGGGCAATAAATCTCATGCATATTATTTGATTGTAATAAAAAAGTAACGGATTAAAAAAACCATCTCGATGAAATCGTTTCGTTCTTGGACTAGCCTACGTATGAATTAAAGAGACAGTTACGTGGGAACATCTATTGTTAAATCCTAATTGCATCCTCATTCAGTACAGGTAAGTCGTTCATTCTTACAAGGGAAATAAATAAAACTCATTCTATCTTAACTAATAGAATTGATAAAATCTAGAGATCTTGATTGATTCTTAATTTGAATTTCTTTTATGTAGTTCAGGAGGTTACTTCCAAAACACGAACGAGAATCTGAGATCGAATGAGGGATTTTCCAGGCAGCGTTCCTTAAAAATTTACTAGATGGCGCTGTCCAATTCCTGGCAGTTGAGTATAGTATGAATAAACGTGGTACAAATAGTCTAACCAAAGAGAAGCATCGTAAAAAAAATACGTCTAGGATTTTGACAGTATCAACTGTTTTTTCTTTATAATCGTTTGAGTCCATATATAAGGTCTTGGTTTTGCGGCGACAAAAATGATGTTGAAGATAATATTAATAAATGTAAGCTTAGCTTATAATATGTAGTGTATTGTGTAGTTGTACTTGCCTTTGAATGACCGCTTTTTTAGGGTTCCGTAGTAAAAAAAGGAACCCATGTAACTTATACGATTACCTATAAGATCGTTCAGTCCATCCGTCCGTCTGTCAGTCCCTGTCTGTCTTTATTTTATTGGATAAGGGAAAATACAGCTCAATAAACCTAATTAGTACGTATTAATTGACAGAGGCCCTACCGCCCAAATGACGTCGACTTCGCCGTCGGCTTCATTTTACAGATGGATGTAATACATTGCTACTTTTTTTGGTAAGTTTTTATTTGTACCAAAAAGAAGTAGCAATGTATATCATCCATCTGTCAAATGAAGCCGACGGCGAAGTCGACGACACTTGGGCGGTAGGGCCCCAGTACGGTCATGCTAGGCAGGCTGGTAATTAAAAAATATATCACATCAAAAAGTTGTCTTTTATGCGATTTTCAGAGGGGTACAAGGGGGAGAAAGGGACATTTTGCGAAAGGGATACTCTGCGAAAAAGACATTTTGAGAAAGAGACGTTTTCTGAAATCGGGGCTATTTGCGAAAGGGACGTTCTGCGACCAGGGGACATTTTGCGAAAGGGATATTCTGCGACGGAGCCTCCTTCCTGCATGTACGCAACGGTCAGGCATAGCTTGTCAAACACGTAAATTTTTCGGCAGTTCAATCAAATTTTGATCGTCTAGGGGCGATGCTTGATGGCTTGACATCAAGCACGTAGGTATCACGTGATTACTGTGGCCTAGATTCCGGCAAACATCTTGACGCTCTTTCGACGGAGTGGGGATGAGTTCGCGTATGTGCACTTACGAACGGCCCATAGCGCGCGCGCGCCCACCGCCCGCGTACCTCACCGCTACGCATACCCAAAACACGTGTTCTGCGCAACCCTTACCCGATTTCAAGATGTTTGCCGGCTACTGTATCAAAGGTAGGCCACGGCCCCAAATAGTAGTGGTAGTGGTAATTACGTGTAAGTACATGCTAAAAGCCATGCTTGACCGTTTAAGGGGTACCTACATTATAGCGCTGCTAGAGTCCAAGAACCGTAGTCTTGATTCATTGTTCGATGGTTATCGGAGTCCAAGGAAGTTACAAGGTCTTCACGCATAGTAATAATACTTAGATACCTCAAAGCAAAATATACTTAGGTACTAGTGAATAATATTATAATAAAATAATATTTGTCATTTTCAATATTCACAACAATTAAGATTATTAATATAATTGAAAAATATTAGAAAAAATCGACTCACCCGTAGCAGCTCAGACGGGCAGTAGCCACGGGTGAGTCGATTTTTTCTAATATTTTTCAATTATATTAATAATCTTAATATTAAAATAGCATTGTGAATGCATAAAATCTAAAAGTTTAAAAATTCACAACAATATTACAGAAAGATTACAATGAAAACAAACTGTCATTGGTTTTTACGATGGTACCTCTTTATTACTATAGATAGCACATTCATAAACTATAGTATCAAATTAAGGTTGTTGGGAATTGGACAGCGCCATCTAGTAGATTTTTAAGGAACGTTGCCTGGAAAGTCTCTCATTGGCATCGAGTAAATGTCAAAACAGTACAAAGGAAACCATGGCAAACGTTTTCAATGTACAAAAATAACAGATTTTTGACGTTTATTCAATACCAATTCGATCTCAGAACCTCGCATTCGTGTTTCGAAAGTAACCCAAGTGTGTATACGCACGCTCAATTTGTTCGTGGGATATATATTATACAATACTTACATAAAATAGTAAGGGAAGAAAAACAAACAAAGCTTTTACGAAGGGCCTTGTAAAAATGTAGGTAGTTAAATGATATGAAACAAATACATAGGTATAAATAGAGTGAGTCACCCATTGATAAAGTCAAGAGATCATTAAACAACAGTTAAGTTCACATCACAGTAAGAATTGGTAAGCAAACATCGATATTGACAGTCGCGTGAGCAAATCGAGGTGCGGCTTTTTTATATTTCGCGTAAAAAAACATCGGGTCATTAAGTGTTTATTGAGACCAAAACAGTAGTATTCCACCTCAGTTCACCTCAATAGGTAAGATTGAGAACAAAACGATGCAAAACAAATAAAAGAGTTGAAGTATTAGTTTAGGAAAGTTCCCAATTCGTTTTTTCTACGTACGACATAAGACCTCAAACTTGCGTACCTCTTCAAAATTAAATTAGATGTATGAAATCATGTGGAATTGTATGTAGATGATATTGCGCGTACCCTTTGATGCAACCTCGCGTACCCCTGTGGGTACGCGTACCACTAATTGGGGAACACTGTTCTAGGTTCTAGGACATTCAAATGTGGTGGCAGAGTTATCCAGGCAGTCCTCACCCCAGAAAAGTTTTTTTCAAGAAGTCCGTCTAACTAATAGTTCTTCGACTATTTACTCCACTAACTTGTACAAATTATTTCATAATTCGGGCTACACATTATAAAGGCATTTTACTTTAGTTCGTCGGTTACCTACGTACTTTGTATTTCAGTAGTTAGTCAATTATGTCGCGAGAGTAAAATGAGGTGCGTGCGACAATGATTATAACGTAACGTAACAATGTTTTAAACATTGTCTCGAAAGAGTCTTGAATGAGTGACAGAATTCAAATTTTGTGCACCTGTGAATTTCCTGACATTTTGTGCACCTACATCAAGAAGCTTATACCCCAAAAAAACCTACATATACATTCTTCATTTATTTGACGTTTGGTATTTTTTTCTCACTAAAATGATTAACAAATTTTGTGTTTTTACTTACACTTTACTTACTCTGTGCTTACACTTTTTGGGATTTCAAAAATTCCTGACAACTACAGTTTTGGAAATTTCCTGTCATCTGGTACGGAATAAAATTCAATTTGCTCTGACAGCGCAGCCCGATTAATCTGTTGATGTTGATTGTAGTGAAAACGCGGGGTAGAAAGACCATCGAGTCTTCACGTGTTTGATTGAGCTCAATTACACTCCTTTAGACGCATAATACCACGTACGCAAAATACCACCTTTACGCAATACGCTATAAACGCAAAATACCACTTACGCAAAATACCAACTTAGCAAAACACCAACTTTGATTTACGCAAAATCCCAATTTTGATTTACCTACGCAAAATACCATAACACGCATAACTACGCATAACACCAACTTTTTCGTAATTGACTGATTGAAAAAAAAATACTTTCTGTACTTTGATTTGCTGCCAGTAAAGTCGAAGTATCCAGTAGTAAGGACTCCCGTTGACGGCTGTGGGGAATATGCTGACCGAATCTGATGAACAGGTATGATAAGACCTCCTTTACATTCATGCTAGCCTGGTACTTTTCAATAGACTGATTGCCCTGTTAGACCAACTCTCCAGCAGTTTAGTACTCCTGCGTTGAGAGCTGTGGGAAAAATGCTGACCGGATCTGATGAACAGGTACTTTGATTAGCTCCTTTACATATAGCCTGGTACTTTTAGTTTTAAGCAAAGTCACAGAAGAGATATAACCGAGCTAGGATAGCTGAGTATTATGCGTCTAAAGGGCTGAGTAACCTTAGCGAAATAGTTTCTTCGGCCACTCCACTTCAGTGACAAAATAATTCTAAGTCCCAGGTGGTGTTTTGCGTTTATGGGATTATACGTAGTTGGTATTACCTTCTATAGGTAAGATTGAGTACAAAAGCGAAACAAAACAAATGAAAGATATAACGTGTTTTATCATTCAAATCAAATCTTGTGCCAAGTAGTGCTTACTCCAGAAAAACAATTCTCAAGAAGTCCGTCGTTACTAATATAACGGAGTTAGTCAATATTTGTTTGCAATAGTGTCAAGAACAACCGGTAACCTATTCGCCTAATAATAGTGTCTTCTAACGCTACGCATGATTCGTCGTTGGTTTGTGTTGTGGTTTGGTCATAATTATTTGTTTGACTATCCGCTGTTTGCATTGTAGTTGCAGTACCTAGCAGGGCTTTTGCTTAATCGGAATGCGTTACGAAAGTGAATACTTCGATAAATAGTCTAACCCCGAGTAAAGACAAAGCGATTGTTTTAGATAGTGAATAATAATATAGTTTGTACAAACTCGTATTAGAAGTACAAAGGGCTGAATGTGTCTTTTGAATGTTATATCACGTTTATTGTGATAGACCTTAGTATTATTGGAATAATATAGAACACTTTTTAACGGACACTAGCGCGGTTTTATTGAAAGTATGTACTTTGGTAATTAGTTGGTATTTACTTTGATTTTCTATTTTCCCGGTGTTTCGGCACCTTTCGGGACTGAAGCTGTCCGTGAGCCTCCCGTGAAAAGGTGTTTTATTTCATATGAGCGCGTAAGCTTGAGAGGTTATTAGAAAAAGTTTTGAATTTAAAATCCTTAGGTACTTAGAAATATGTGATAGCACCGCGATATAGTATGTTTGAAAATTTGACAGCTTAAACACAAGCCTCTGACTTCAGGTATTATATTTCCAGTTTTAACTTATAAAATGACTTTTGAATAAATTTTTTAACAGGACATAATTTTGATAGGTTTTATTATTTCAGTTTTAAAAACTGATTTCAAGTAATTAAACCATCAAACAATTTTAAGTCCGTCACCGTTTCATTGGTCTCAGCCGGGTTTCTGCTAGCTATAATTTGTGGTATATTGCATGTTATTACAAAACAAATGTCCACACCATTCAGTTAAACTACCTGTACAAATGTGTTGGAAAACCTGACGACATCATAGCAGTGCATGCTATATCTGTATGTCGATTAGCGCTTTATTGAAATAAATGTAAATAATAATATTTTTTAATCATTTGAATTTTTGTTTTACATTTTTTAACATTGAGATTAATATTCCCGCTTATCAGGTAGATATTTCTTTAAAAAATTGAGTACGTGCTGTAAAAGATTTGTACAAATAAAAACTTCTTTGTTTATTTAAAGAGTAATAGTAGCTTTTGCTCACGACATAAATTAGTCCAATCAATGAGCATATTTGTTGTATGGAGACTTCCGAAAAATTCTCCCGTCTATAAAATTTGGCATGTGATGAAGTTAGGTAACACAGATTACAGATGAACAATAAGCCAATAAAATTTGTTACGAGAAGTTAGGTATTTTTACCTAAACATGAAAAATATTTCCTCGGGCTAAAATACTTTCTGTATACGTATTTGTGTATTAGTTAGAATAAGTATGTAAAAGAATCCAATATTTTTTCGATTTCGGAGATACTCCAAATTTAAATTTTAATATTTTTCAATATATCTTTTCTTGATAAAAATATCTGCTGATTATTATTTTTTAATATGTTTTTATACCCTTAATATATAGATTTGTTCAGTAGGCCAACAAATTTTCTTCTTTAATCATATTTATACGTAAATGTATGAAAATGGACCGACTATTTTTCACATTACCTCTTAAGACCAAAAAATAAAAAAAATATGATTAAAGAAGAAAATTAATTGACTTACTGAACAAAGCTATATATTTAAGGATATAAAAACATATTAAAAATAATAATCAGCAGATATTTTTATCAAGAAAATATATATTGAAAAATATTAAAATTTAAATTTGGAGTATCTTCGAAATCGAAAAAATATTGGATTCTTTTACATACTTATTCTAACTAATACACAAGTACGTATACAGAAAGTATTTTAGCCCGAGGAAATATTCACAGAGAGATATAAGCGATTTTCATGTTTAGGTAAAAATACCTAACTTCTCGTAACAAAATTTATTGGATTATTGTTCATCTGTAATCTGTATTACCTAACTTCATCACATGCCAAATTTCATAGACGGAAGAATTATTCGGGTTGCATAAGCCCCGTTGATTGGACTAGGTAAATGTGCAATCGGCGTTTGCTGATCGAGGGATATCCTTTGGCAGGTTCACCCGAACCTTCTGAACATTTAGATCATTTTATGAAGGGGAGCCATCTTGGATTTTTGTATGGGAGGGAGTTATAACACAATCTTTTTTTTTGTATGGAGTTAATTTTTTTTTTCAAAAACCATCGTGCGGGATGTCGAATGAAAGGACTTTTGAGCTGATTCCAAATACATACAGTATTAAAACATTGCAGCTGTTAGTTTAAAAGAATCAAAAAAACATTTTCCATACATACTAAGTTTCGGCTTAGGAAAAAAACCACAAAATGAATTCATATGCACATAGTACGCTAAATAACTCGTTATATACTCTTATCTAACATCCTGGAAGAGTTTTTGAAAAAACTAACATTTAGTATATAGTATATTTGGAACCAGCTTAAAAATCCCCTTCATTGGATATCCCACACGATGGGTTTAAAAAAAAAATTCTATACAATAGAAGATTAACTCCCTCTCATACAAAAATCCAAGATGGCTCCCCTTCTTAAAATGATCTAACTAAGGGGTCAGATGGTTCACCCTGCCAAAGGATATTCCTCGACCACCAAACGCCGTATTTTTAATTGAGCACACGGGCTTATAACAAGAAATCGACTTAAAAAAGTATAAGAGATAGAACTCAGTTTGCCTAGTGACATACTTATGTAGATTTTTTTTTCTAATGACGACGACTCGTGACGTAGTGCATGACGAGTAACCGGTTCTTTCATTCGAGTTCAACCGGTTCCTAATTATTCATTAATTTATTTAACGTATAAGGATAGTAACCTTCCCAGTCAGGACAGAACCGATGTTTAAAAAGTTTACTTTTATACTTACAAACTTTTTGAGAAATACTTATACGTATAATACAATATTTTTGTTTTAAAATAGACAGCATTTTGATGACTCTACTGATGTGTTTTGAAATGGATGATTTTGTTTGAAATTTTCGAACGTCTGTTTATAAAGTAGAATTACACAACATTCTTATGAAACCGGCATTATAATATTCGATGGTGTAACTGTTGACCGACGGTGATGTCTATTACTTAATATTTTGACAACAATTTTTGGGCGTTGAAATAGTCAAGACATCTAGTTATACGTTGTTTTGGGTGGGAGCTTTTTTACACGACTGCCCAAAAAGGAGTGTATATGTGTTCAGGGTTCATGTATGTTTGTGGGTATGTGAGTTTCTTTATTCCACCAAAACTTCTAAATGGTTCAACGGATTTGGATGTATAGGGTATCGTTAGAATCCTTACATCATTCCGAGTGACATTGGCTATATTATTTTTGAAAAAAGTCACACTGGCGACTGTACGAAGCCATCTTATTGTGAATAAAACATTTTTTTCTTCAGTTATTACAATATGGGCATCAAATGAAAGGCCCTAATGAGCACATTTCAAAACTGTAAAATTTGTCACTAAAATGTGTGAAATAAAAACGAATAACCGCGCTAATAATAAAACCGCGCTAGTATCCGTTAAAAAGTGTTTTATTTAAAAAAAATAATAAATTTAAAAAATATTAAAAACAAGACTGCCTTGCCAAAACGAACTTAAAAGTAAAATGACAAGTGTCTTTGCAGTCGGGGGACATCTTTGATTGAAAATTGTTCCACAAAACAGTCCCCCGACTGCAAAGATACTTGTTATTTTACTTTTTAGTTCGTTTTGGCAAGGCAGTCTTGTTTTTAATATTTTTTAAATTTATTCAATTTTTATACTCGCATCATGGAGTTGTTTGATTTTTAATACCTAGAATTTTTATCTCATAAAATATAAATGACATTATGTGTGAAGTTACTTAGTAGTTTTTGTTACTGATGGGCAAATTAAAGTTTTTATTAGAAATAAAAACACTTAATTGCTTAGATTAAGTTATTTGTGCACCGTTCCACACAATGTGAGAAGTACATGCATAATTTATCGCCTCAATAATTAACGGAGACCACGTCAGGTTCATTATAATACTAACATGATCAGCTGATTGTTATTATTATTCATAACTTATATCTTACACATGTGTGCAACTAAGTACCTAATTGATACATTTTAATTTTCTGCACGTGCTGTTGTTTAGCATCGATAAACAGTTCATTAACGTAACAGTATACAACACACCAGCAGTGACATCACGGAGCCTGGTTCTGTCTAATGGGAAGTATAAGGTGATTTAGGTACCTTTAGTTTTGAGTTTAACTTTTTTGTCTAGCGATAAGTGCTGTGAAATACCTGGAACTGGTTAGTTGGAGCACTAAAATAAGTTGGTATTTGTAACGCTACAGGGGTGTTCCAGTTTGTATGGGGATTTGTATAGGGCTGAACCATTTTTACTGGTAGAGATGCCATTTTTTTTGGAGGGTAGATACCTAAGAAAGGGTTTTAGAAAATTCCCGTGATACTTACAGGGTGCTACAGTGTGCCCAGTTTGTACATCAATTTTTATGGGAAAATTTAAATGTGTGAAATGAGGTCTACGGATAAATACCTAGGGATATTGGTAATCTGTAACTTTCAAAATAAATGCACAACTATCTTAATCACGCGAACGAAGTCGCGGGAAAAAGCTAGTTACATTCAAAATTAATTACCACAGTCATAAAGTAAGTATAGTAAACGTAACTATGTAAATATAAACTATAATAACTATGTAATACAGGCTCCGTTCTTTCTCTAAGTTTTCAGCACACATATCATGATGATTTTGTTAATATTATCTGGAATAATGATAAATCTACAGAATAAACCGGTTTTTAGATTTTGATTATTTTTTATTTAAAAAAAGTGTTAAGCAATGTGAGTATTACGTTAAATAAATAATTAATGTGATTACAATGCACTTAAAAGTAAATCAAGCAATGCAAAACAAGCAAAATTATTTTGCAGGATTGCATGAATTTCACTTTCGACATCATTGCGTAACTAAATACAATCGCCATTCGACGTTTACGAAAACTTATTCATACATTGATAGGTAATGCGCGAAAGATTCGGCGATACGTGTATATAAATTGGCAATGTTTGGTTTACATGTCGTTTTGTTTCTCAAACTGGTTGCGCGAGATGAGTTACAACCGGTCATTTTTAGTACAGTTTGAATTATGTATAATTCTCAGACAAATGGATATCAAAATATTGTTTTCAGTTTATGTTACAGAGGAGTACTAAGCCAAAAAATATCTGTACAGGTCATAGGAGGGTATTGACCACAAAACGTCAGAGATGAATTTATTTATTCGGTAAGCATTTATTTATTTATTTAGATATCAGTAGAAACATCCAAATTTTGAAATGTGGCTTATGTATACAATTTATATGTCTTTATTACCAATACAAACTAAGTCATAACTATCCAAAAATATTTCTAAATCTAAGGTTGCATGATAAACTTGCATTATATACTTATAATGCGGGGTTTTTAAAGTGACATTTTAAAATAAAAATAGTAACTATTTGCCTTACTAGATGGCGTTGATGGAAAGAAAGTGTCAAAATTGGCTTTTAAAAATAAACGGTCTGTACCAAAAAGGAAAGTAAGCGCTCGCTGGCTGACATTTGCCCAAAGAGAAAGATTTTAGGGTTCATTCTGCCTGCCTACTTGATTATTGAGCACTCTTCGAAGCTTAGTAAAAAAAATTTCAGTGACACACACATTTTTATCAACACCATCTATCGAGCATACAGTTTTTTTTTCATTTTGAAAAGCCCTCATTGACATGTTTTCAATTTTACAAGGTACCTAACCATTTCGAGGTTTTTCAATTTCTGACACCATACATACATATTTTTTTGGGGTTTTTGCCAAATTATTTAACGAAATATGTAGAAAAGACCCTGTATTATCGAGAGGAAGGAATCATAAAAATGACATTCCTTTGCCAAAAAGATGTAATTTTATCTTTAATAAAAAAATATAAAAAACTGTCGCTGTCAAGTGTCAAAAAATAGTGTCAAAATATTTTTCGCTTTAGCTTGTTTTGTTTCGAATGTTTTAATTGGGGTTATAACTTGAATTAGTATTTTAGTTAATTTTAACATCTTTCGAAATATAATAACAAGATTTCTGAAGGATTTTGTAATGGCTGGCAGACAGTCGCACGCAACCTTCCCAAAGTGGATTTCATGATTATGCTGATGCTGAAGTCTTCTTCGAAACATTTATAAATTGGTGCATTAGTTTCAATTTCCATAAAACTTTAAAGCAACACACCACCTGTACGTAGACTTTGGTTTGGCACGTAAAGGTGCTCCCTCACCGGGAGCATTCGCGTGTACTGTAACAATAAATAATCTAAGCTGTAACATTATAGATTCGTCTTTGAGCACTACATTACAATAATACCTCCCTGACTGACGAGCATTCGCGTGTTTCTCCTCCTTCACTGATGTAATGCTCAAATCTGTAACGTTACATTACACGTGAATGCTCCCGGTGAGGGAGTGCCTTAAAACAGTGTTTGTTTGGGCATTTCATCATCCATCGGCCATCACCCATTTCATGAATTCATCACAGTATTTTTGCAGGCACGAACAACACTTACACGTGAGATTATGGAATCTAATTTACGAATATATCTATTATTGTGGAAAATAAGGTAAAAAAGCGACAATAAAAAAAAACCTCGAGCAAAACCAAGAACCTTATATTCATATTCTATGACACTGGACATTCTACTACTGAAGGATGGTTGGGGATGAGGTCATTCACCTTTGCAGATTTCTTTTATCCCTCTCACACTGTGACTGAAATTGCCATGCTAAGTACAAAATATCCCAAACCATAGTCAATTTACCCAGGTCATGTACAACAATTAATTAGATTTTCTAAATAAATGTAAATATCGGCACACTTTAAATTAGTTACATGATGTTAAAATTTATTAGTACATGCCAAAGTTTATTTAGAGGACAGATGAGTCCATTTTGTTATTACAATATTTTACGTTTAACAGTAATTTCTCCATATTTCATAAGTTACCAAATAAAAATAAGGTGGCATCACTGATGGAATTGTCTTTGATTTGACATGTCACTAATGTCAATGATTTTCCACCGCATCTCACGTTTATGTACAAAAATATAAAATTATTTAAATAAAATTCGCGTTACAAAGCATGTGTTGCATTGTGCAAAATTGCAAAAGTGTTTCAAAACCAAATTCTAACATTATATTTGACAAGTAAGTGTTTTTTAAAGTATTTTCAGCATTCAATTTTTCCTTCCCAGAAATCTGAATATTAGCAGTTTTCAAAGATTGTTTCCGATCTAATTCGGAAATATTATAGAAGTTAATTATAATTCCACCTTAATTACGTATTTTTTATTTCAATATAATAAATATAATATGTACAAATCTGTATTCATTTTCGACACATAAGAAGCTTTAGAAATATTATCTGCATATTGCAGGGTGACCATAATCACAGCAGAACTTTTGAATAAGAAAGAAAGATTTGGATGAAAAATTTACGTTTATCCTACCTTACATTACATTTTATGTTTTTATGCCACATTTAACTTTGAGAGCGGAATTATTTTGTATTCTTAACAGAGAGAAAAAATGTAATGTAAACTAAAATATTATCTTACGTAGTTGAGTTAAACAATTTTAGATCAGTTTCAGCTAAGAATCAGACCTACCTAACTTACTACCTTACTACTATACTAGTTATTATGGTCTTTGACACCCATTGTTTATTCGTAGTAACAAAATAAAAATTAATCTTATTTTATTTTTCAGATTCCGAAACGATGAGGAAAAGAAACATTTATAGTATATCCCAATTACCGTTAGAGGGAAATTATTTTCAACGGCCAAAATAATGCAGTTTTGACATTTTATATTGCAACTTTTTTTAATACAATGACTAATAATGAGACTTGATTTTTTTTTTCACACAACCGAAAATTCTAAAACTTTTTTCTATTACTAAGGGCGCTTATTCCTGCCTATAAAAATATTCAGCCAATTTGTTTTTTTGGACATTCCTCATTGTACAAAATAAAAATACACGTGACTTTAGGGTGGAAGGGCAGGTGTGTATAAAAAAAAAACTGCCCGGCATATATATTGGCAAGAGAAAGAAAGGGACAAAAGATGCGCAGTAGCCTTAAACACTAAGTTTATGGCTACTGCGCATCTTTTGTCTCTTTCATTTTCTTGCCAATATATATGCCGGCATCTGTACCTAAGTCTTAAACCTCACCACGTATCTCCAAGTTTTGACTTTTAACCAGCCGGACCGTACAGGACCAAGGGGTCAAGTTTGCTATTATCGTGACTAACGTCGTAATCGTGTTTCAATGGTGTTTGGATGGTAATGCTTTTTGACACAATTATTGTTTTTGTAAACCCAAAATTGAAACACATTGTTTTTCCTAAAAATCCAAACCCGTTAGACACTGTGTCTCAGTTTTGGGTTTAAGAATCAAGAACTGTGTTAAAAAGCATTACCGTTCAAACACCATTGAAACACGATTATATGATGTTAACAATAGCAAACTTGACCCCCAGTGTGACCACCATTCCAAAACAGTATCGTCCATCCGGAGAGGAGCCAACCGAAAATAATCATTAAGTAAATATTTTGTGTTGCGCGCCGCCGCTGGCCAAAAGGGGGGTTTGAATGAATATATAGAAAGGTTATAATATGGTTGGTCAAGAGTAGTAATAATCCTATAAATGCAGTAATATTCTAAATGCGAATGTTTGTACGTTTAGAGATACCCAAACATACAAACTTTGGCACTAACTAACATCTAAACTATTCTAAACATTCAAATGTTTAGAATCTAAACACTTTTGAATGTTTGGATTGGTCGTCCAAAAAACTTACGCCGTAGGCATAAGTTGATAGTCTGTAGTAAGTACCTATTTGTAGTGACTGTCCTGCGAATGGACAACATTGTTGTCACCCTAATGAAAGAGATGGAAAATATCGTTGACGTCATTCAAGGTTATTTTTTCGTTCTTCAAGCCCCAAAAGGTGACGCAATGTCCAGAGTCATATATAAGGTTCTTGAGCAAAACATAAACAAACAAACGTCATTCGCGTCCATAGATTAGGTTGACAGGTTGACGTCACAGTTTATTTTTTTATCCGTTTGGGCCAAGGAATGTCCGCCAGAATTCCTTCAAACTGCACTTACGCTCTCTTAGAATGAATAAGTTTTCAAATTGATTTTATGACTTTTATGATGACTTAAATAAAAATTTTGGATAAGAAAAAAATAAATACATGTCTCTTGTTTTCATAAGTAATTTCTAAATAACAAAAAAAAAATCTTACAAAAATTTTGAAATGTTATCAATTTTGCATCGACGATGTGTGTGAAATTCCATACAAATGTAACTTATCCATTGTTATATAATGCTTATAATAATTGTGTAGATTGCGAGAGTCGTTCTTTATTTTATGAATATAATATTTAACCTTATTACTTTATCTGAATTGTTTTAATACCAAAAACATTCATACGAAAGTAGATGTAGTTACTATAACAAAAATCTAAAAATGTATCATGTCCCTTGTTGTTTGGACTTTCAAACCTTATTTTATTGTGTTCGTTTGTATATAGAGAAACATACATATACTTTTTTTGTATCACTAAAATAAAAAAAGTCATTTTAACTTTAATGTTATTTGAAAAATAAAATTTATAACTAATAAATAGTATTAATAATTGTCGGATTTTTCACAACAATTATTTTCGCTATTTCTATCAAATACTGTTGTTACCAAAAGACGAGATTTTCTCTTTGAAAGTGATACCATGTTTTTAACTATTTAGGTGTACCTACTTATTTTGATGTCATTATGTGATTTAATGTGTAGGCGTTTTTATTATAGGTATTTTCAATGATTCTAATATAGACCCCTAATTGAAATTTTAAAATATTATATTTAAGATGTCTGTTTAATATACCATATCCTACTAGTGGACCCTGAAAACTTCGTTTCATCTACAATTTATATGATTATCAATTTTACCTTGAGAATTTTAAAATATTGAAAACCAGCACTATCGATTTAATTATAGTTAGTTAAAAACAAACCAACCGAATACTAAAATGAAAGCAACACTATGTATGCTTTATTTCACCGAGTGCCTTTTTATCATTAACCTATCTTTCAGACTAAAACCTCAATTTGACTATTTTATCATAGCTGTCAATAGTAATCCAAAATGGTGATTCCCATGCAAAAGTGGCTTTGTTGAATTTTCGATTATTTAGCCATTCTTTTGAGGTTTTCCTATTTTTTTTGCTTTTAAACTACCTCAGTACTATTTACCTCTCAAACTTACATGCTCACTAGACGTGAAAAAAACATTTTCTTAAAGAAATCGCGCTAGTAACTATCCGTTAAAAAGTGTTCTATTAGCAAACAAACCAAAAAAAAAATATTCCAAATGATCACGCAGTTTTTGAGTTTTAGCTAGACTGACGAATAGCAATTCATATTTATATATAAAGTTTTTATTGTTTGTTATAGCATTCACAACCTTGATGTAAATGTTTATCTTTTTTATTTCATAATAAATTACATCGACGGTCAATTGAATAGCCTCCAACGACAAACAAATAACAAATCTTTCAATGTCAATTGAAATTGTGTTTTTATTATATAAACTAAAAATTGATTTCCTGATCTATTCCTAACGGGTACCAAAAACTAATACCAAATGGTATTTGTTTATTGCCGTTATAAAATTCTATTCCCAACGAGACCCAATTTTTAAATATTTAAATGAAGTTTAAAATCTATTCCCAACGAATACCAAAACATAACATTTGGTACAGTCACCGAAACAGTTTGTTTTGGTTTTTAATAATTTAATATTATAATCATCATAATACAATCCTAAACCTTCCTAAATTCACTTCATTCCGGCATTTTTACTCACGACACAACTAGCTTAAGTGAATCACTTGCTAATTTTTTTACCTGCGAAAAAGGGTGAGTTTGCTCTATTGTTTCAAAATCCGAAACAACCAATCAAATTCAAGCAAAGGGTGCTATTTCCACTATTCCAAAAATGTATGGAAAAAAGGAAATGAATTTAATCTAACAAAAAATGCAATAACACGGAGACATGTTAGACTTTCATCTTTACTGCCTTTACTTCCACGACCATTTATATCTGAAGGCTGGTGCTACATTATGGAAGACACCCCTAATACAGAAGCAATTGAAAACTTTAATAACTACATGGTGTCACAATGGCTAGAAGACGAGAGGTTTGTAGACACTTGGTGTGTTCTCGGTGAACGTCATCGAACCACAAATGCCACAGAATCTTGGCTTTTAAAATTAAACACAACTGTACCAAAAAATGCTAATTTATATCAGCTTCTGGTGGCATTGGAAGACGCAGATTTACAGACAGTGGTTGCTACTCAAATCGAGAAAAAGGCACCACCCGCAAAACGGTGTGGAACGGAAACCGTAATAAGAAATCAGTGGATCAAATATGTAACTGACCAACTGGTTGACCAAAAAATTACCGTTGGTCACTGCTCTTGGAAAAATTAAAAAATTGATGTTTTTTGTATTTTCTATAAGTTGATTTTGTGATAATTTTATAATAGTTTCAACATGTTTGACAAAACGATATTGTTTTTACTAAGTAAGAAAGTAGATTTTTTTTAACCAAAAGTTGATTTTCCGATATTTTATAATAGTTAGACTCTAATATTTATAATTGTTATGCCAAAACATTTTTATTTTCTTTATAAAAATTTGATTATGTTAACACGTTTTTATTAGTTACGTACAGACAATCAACTTACTACCTATACAAAAACGTACGTACACGTTTTTGTATAGGTACATAGTAAGTTGATTGTCTGGTATTTTATAATCGTTTTTCTATTTTTCTAAAATTGTTACTGTTAGATACGATAAAAGTTGATTTTTGTGATATTTTTTTTTGTAAATAAGTATTTAATCGTTGATTGTTTGTGATATTCTTCAATTGTTGCATTTCGATGATAATAAAAAAATATAGATAAAATATATAGGACTTATCTATTAAGTATCTCTGTTATTATAATAATGAACCAAACGTTTTCATACTACATTTTAATATGCTTGAAAAGACTGATTTTTATTAAATAAACACTACTTAAAATCACATTTAAAAGCATTTTTATTACTGACTGTACCTCATAGCATTTAACTTGTTTTAGGATTCGTTTATGAGTGGTACTCGTTGGGAATAGAGTTTTATAACGGCAATAAACAAATACCATTTGGTATTAGTTTTTGGTACCCGTTACGGATCAGTGCGTGTGATTCATCACTATTCAAAGGAACTTTGAAACACAGAAAACAGTGACTCATACAATATAGAAAACTTTACTGTTAAAAATAACAAAAAAGAAACAGTTTTTAGGCTAATTCCCCGCAAAGTGTTTAGTCAAAGGCAATTATTTTATTTTGTATAGGTTCAACTAATCAGTAAAAGGTGCGAGTCATCATTAGTAATTGAAATATTTTAACTATAAAACAAAATAGATTACTCACCAAATCTCAGCTTATTTAAGGAGAACGTGTTAATAGTGCACGTAATATTTTTAAACTCCAACTGAACTGTACTTCTGGTCAGCAACGGCACCACATTGTTATTTCCGGTATCGTCTAGTGCCAGCGGCATTTTGTCACTCAAGCCACTGTCACTTTTCACTTGTTAAAGCCAGCACCTCTCACTTAGTTCACTCAGAATGAACCGTGTCGCTTCTGCACCTGCATTTAGTTCACTCAGATTGAACTGCGTCTCTCGCATCTGCCACTTAGTTCACTCAAAATGAACCGCGTCTCGTATCGTCGTGCAGTAGACTGCGTCTTATCACTCGGCCTTTAGGAATCTTCTAGGTTAAAATATCGGGTTCCTGTTTGTAATAACCCAACCGATGCGACCCTGTAAACGTTAAATTTATCATTGTTATTTTGTGTGTACATAAAATATTATATAATGAATTAGATAATAGTACATCACTTCGCCTTTATACAACGTGTAACAGAATTAATGGCTTAACTACTACGGTAGAGAGAGAAAGGTACCATCAATCTGAACAACTTTTACTATGGGACCAACTCTGAAAACGCAAAAAAACTGCTGTTTCATACATTTAGCCATTAATTCTGTTACACGTTGTAGATTTTTATCCATAAACAATGCATATTTTTTATTGAATATTTTAATTAAGTCAGTGTTAATTAGTTACAATTATGAAATTCTTACTAATGATGATTAATAGTGATTAACTGTTTAGGTTTATTTATTTACCAATTTAGATAATAGGATTACCTAACATTTATGTCCATACGAGGACCTTCAATAATGACTACTATTTCCTTTTTAATGTTTTTTATGCTATGTTTTAAAAAGAAGAACGATTTGTTTATACGAAAGCAATGAAAACTATAGCTGAAGTTAAAGTGAATAACGTCAAAGTTTGTATGTAAAAAAATCATGGATCGGAAACAACGGATCGAATTACAGGGTTGTGATGGAATATGTAATTGAAAATATGTTTTATAAATATTATTATAAAGTTGAATATGTTTCGTACTAGTTTTCAAATAGGCCATGTTTAAAGTTCGGGGCTTCTTATCTGTGGTGGATTATTTTCGTCAATTGTAACACAATGTATTATGTTTTTAGATCATAGTTTGGGTCAATGTGACGACCTCGTTTGATGGCAAATAGTATTTGGTGAATTCCGCCTAAATATAAATTTTGAATAATAAGTAAAGCATTGTTTTCTTCTTATAAAAATGTGGTTGTATCAGTTTTAGGCGTTCGCGTTTATTCATTTTTGTAACAGCAAGTCATTTTTCATTGGCTCACTTTAATCGATCCATGCAGTTACAGAAAACTGCAAGTTAGCTCACACCCAGTAATGGTAGCACGCACATAGTGTTTGGAAACGACAAGTTTCTACGCGGCAGCGTACCGATGTTCCAGAATATTTGCAAAATAGTGTTTCTCCACACCACAGTCGTGTAAAAGTACTATTTCTAGAAATATACTGGTGTTTCTTAGAGTGAACCGAGATTAAATACGATGTTTCACGGTTTCATGAGCTATTTAGCTCATGATTGACAAATAAATAGTCAACTATAAAAGTGAACTATGCTATGATTGAACAATATTTTAATAGAATTCGAAAAGAGGTTATAATTTGCAGCTTCGTAAGGATGAGTTGCACCAAAGGAAATTGTAAGTACGTTGTGAAGTACTTACAATTTCCTTGGTTGCACCAAAACGCTGTCAAAGTTAAAGTTATCGTCAAATGATAATGCTACCTATTTGTCACGTCAAACTTGTCAAAGGACATCATGCTGGCTGGCAACCTCTTTTTTCTAACTCGTGCTTAACCGGTACTTTAACAAGCTTGTATTGTTAAAGTAAGCTGGTGAAATTGAGCCTAAATAAACGTATCTTGATAAAATACCGTATGACCGTTAGCAATTGTACTTGGACGAATCAGCAATTGTAGCAACAAAAACCTACATTTTCATACCACCTGTCCCTGACTTTACGCACGTATACATATATTAAAATTAAATAACAGTTCTCAGACTTCATATCTATATAGCAGATTAACTGCCTCAAACCACAATCTGTAGTCAATTAAAATATTCACAAGAAATCCTCTATTCCATTGAACGTTGATTGAATTTATATGGCTCAATAACAAATATTGATTTGTATGTATAATGAGCGGTTGACGACTGTCGGATGTATGATCTTTATTGAAACCAATTTACTACCAGCGCATATCAATTGGCATTCGTAAAACATAATAATACGCGTATGCGGGTATCTAAAGGCAGATGGATGCATCCATCACACACTTAGAGCATTTAATTGGTTGAATGCTCTAAGATCACACAACATGTGACTCGTCTTTTAAAAAACTTAATACAGTACGAGGCATATAACTTGAAATCGGATGGGGATTGCGCGAAACGCGTATTTTGGGTATGCGTAGCGGTGAGGGGCGCGGGCGGCGGGAGAGGGGCGCGGGCGGCGGGAGAGGGGCGCGCGCTATTGGTCGCTCACAAGAGCACATGCGCGAACTTATCCCCACTCAGTCGAAAAAATTTCAAGATACGTGCCTAGTACTGTACATATTATTATAAGGAATTAAATGAGAAAAGTCCCCTCCGGTTCATTTATACCTAATGTCACTTTTGCCTAATTCTTAATTTGCCTTAATCCCAAAATGTCTGAAATCCAGAATGACTGAAATTTCTAATACCTGAATGTCAATCGTATATTATTAGATCGTATCAAAAATTTTGAACAGCCTTCCGTTTTTAGGGTTCCGTACCCAAAGGGTGAAAACAGGACCCTATTACTAAGACTCCGCTGTCCGTCTGTCTGTCTGTCTGTCTGTCACCAGGCTGTATCTCATGAACCGTGATAGCTAGAAAAATGAAATTTTGACAGATGATATATTTCTGTTGCCGCTATAACAACAAATACTAAAAACAGAATAAAATAAATATTTAAGGGGGCTCCCATACAGCAAACGTGATTTTTTTGCCGTTTTTTGCTCGATATTAATAACGACAACAGGTAGACAGTTGAAATTTTCACAGATGATGTGTTTTTATTGCCGCTATAACAACAAATACTAAAAACAGAATAAAATTAACGTTTAAGGGGGACTCCCATACAACAAACATAATTTTTTTGCCGTTTTTTGGAACGGAACCTTTCGTCCGACTCGCACTTGGCCGGGTTTTTTTTCTTATTTATAAAAACGAATTGCTGTTCGTTAGTGTGGCTAAAACTTGAAAACAGTTTGACCGATTGGAGTAAATTATTTTTGATTTTGGTTTAGATACAAAAAAATAGGAAAAACCCCAATGAATAGCTAAATAATCGAAAATTCAAAATTGGCAATTAGGAATGGAAATCGCCATTTCGGATTACTTTTGACTTTTGGATTACTATTAGTCAATTAGAGGTTTTAAAGATCGGAGTAAATGATAAAAAGCATTCGGTGAAATAAGCATACGTAGCGTTGCTTTCGTTTTAGTATTCAGCTGCTTTGTTATTAATTAACTAAATATGGTGCTGCTTTCAATATTTTTTTTTCATTTCCGAAAATAGACAAAAAAATATTTCCATACTAATGTTATTCCGCCAAACAGCTGATCGAGTTTTGTATGAAAAATCGATTTTTTGTCTGTTTTCGGAAAAGTTGTTTAACAAATGTTGTTGTGTATGATTTTAGTACCAAATCTACTTCTGCGAGGTTGTTGGTGTTTTACAAATAAATCTGTATGAGAATACGTTTTTAAATTTTGTGCAATTAAGCAACTTATTTTGCGTGAACCTTTTATAAATTCGCGGTAATAACCGCATCTTAAGTTCTCGCGAAACCTTAGAATTGAATATATTTAAAAAAATAATGCTTGCTTATCGTATATAATTAAAATTAATTATAATTCAACCTTAGTAGTCCTAGTACAAGGTCTACTAAGTTTATAGTAAAATACGCTCGTGGAAAAAAAAAACAGATAACCACGTTATTTTCATAAAAATATCAAGAAACATATTATTATGCTCACTAGAGCAGCAATTATTTTTCAATAAGACTGTGAGTCTTATTGAAAAAAAAAATATATTGCTGCTCTACAATGATTTTATAGATATATTTATAAATTGATAGCTATATCAAATGTCCAACCAATAAATAAGCATTTAAAGCAACACAATCCTTAAAATTTATTTTAACATGTAATAAAATTATCATGGTTTCAATTCCATAAGTTCTTCTTCCAATAGTTCTTTCCACAGGACAAAGAAATTTTCTTTCAATAGTTCTTTTAATAAAAAAAAGTTACCTAATTGTGGTTTACGTTTATTGGCTAAACTGCTAAACTGTTAGCCGCTGCTTGGCCTGGAGATTCATATTTTTTTGACAGAAATTACACGATGCAATAAGTTTTACGTGAAGTCTTTTTTTGAATTAACCTAGTAGTTATCAAGAAATAAATTATTAAATAATGCCAAATTACTCGGTTGCTTACGATTTTCCCCAAAATTTGTGACAGAAATCGAAGCGTAGGGACCGCCATGAAAAAAGTCTTAAAAAGTTTATTAGGTTAGGTCAGTATGGTGACCAAAAACGCGCGAGCCAAGCAAGCGAAGCGAGCGTGCCGTGGCAGCGGCCGGCGGCGAAGCGCCAGAAACGACTTTTTTGGTTTTGAGGTAATGTTTATAAAAAATATATTTCTTGAAAACTACGCTTCGAAAACCCTTCCCACCTTCCTAATTAGGTTATGTTTACCACTGGTACAGTCATAACCTCAAACTTCAATCATGAGTAGGTATTTCATGATTGATGTTTGAGGGCTAGCTTCAAGGGTTTGGGTACCAGGCTGCATATAAGCAAAATCTAACTCTCGAGTTTTGATGGTGATCCCTGATTGGTCAAGAAACTCAGTAGTTAGGTTTTGCGCGCAAACTCTAACTCCCCAGTTTCGCGCTAGTTCGACAGTGATCTCTGATTGGTCAAAAAACTCAGTAGTTAGGGTTTGCCCGCAAACAGCCGCAAACTCTAACTACTGAGTTCGCATCTTTATTTTTTTGTCAGTAGTAGTAGTATAGCGCGTAATTGTATAACTGATTTCAGGGACTTTGCTAGTTTAGTTATAACAAGAAGTTTTGCAATATATTTTCATCAGTAATTTATGGCACTTAATAATGATTAGGAAAAAAAAAATCAAATTTTGTTCAATAATTTCCGTTGCTGGCTGTACTTACTGAAATAAAAAGATGTTTACAGATAAACGATATACCAAAAAAAATACGTTAATGTGTAAAGAAAGGCGAATACCTTCAAACCATTTAGCCTTATACTAGGTACTGTATTGAGATTTGATATTAAGAATAAGAATGTTGAATTGAAGAAAAACTTATTAAGAATGTTTCTGTGCAATAAATATTTATTTTGTTGTTTATTAAGTACCTATTGTTTTATTCTCAAAAGTTTTAACCCAAACACAGGAGAAGACTTCTTCTTCTTAGTGTCGATGATTCTGGCGTCCACCAAAGCGTGTTGTCAGGCAAAATTCACAACGGCATAGCGCAACCAATTAGGACAAGTAAGAATAAATGCATTTTAAGTAGATATACTGCCCGACATTTATATTGGCAAGAAAAAGATGAGACAATATGCCGGCATCTATACTAACTTGCAATTATGATTCGTTGCAACGTAGGTTTGATTTTCTGGACAATCCATTTGGTCAATTTTATTCAGCATTCTTGTATCCATATGGATACACAGCCTGCCTAGCATGACCGATTTATATCGCGTGATATAGCATTTTATTGACACTCAACTGTCAAATTCCTTTGTCTTTTTGATAGTTAAACGTGATAAAACGCAATATCACGCGATATAAATCGGTCTTGCTAGGCAGGCTGGAGAACTTGGCATATGCCACAGTTCTCCAAATTATAATATTGGGTCCTTACCTATGAAATTGTCGTTTTTTTCTCACACACAGAGAACCATATAACTCCAGCGATATAAATTATTTATCAGTTACTGGATATTACGGCTATATAACTATCAAGTTGACGGCTATGCTTATTATATAATTGAATGTATTTTGATTGTTCTGATGAATAATTAAAGCCATCTAAAAATACATTGAAAGTGACTTCTTTTTTGGCAAAAGTGACCACTTAATCTGTTGTAACGTAGCCTAAACTTATTTTTTTCGAGTTATGTTGCCTAGGTTATCTTAATGTTCAAACATTTGTACTTACAGAATAGTTTTGTTGCAATAGCGTTCACAGTTGTTAAATAAATTATGAAAAATGTTAAAATAGAAAATGCAACTTATTAAAAATTCTCCATACAAAACGTGAATTTCATAGGCAAGGAATATTTAGTTTAGCAGAAAAAAAAGCTTTTACGTTCAAATCTGGGTTGGGTAATACTGGATTATATTTGCAAAAACTTGGAAAATCATTTTTAAAATATAAAATATTTTACCACAGTTGTGTTCAAAGACAATTGACAACTGAATTTTGAAGCTCGTTCATTGGTGGATGCATACTCAGTAGTTAGGTTTTGCGCGCAAAACCTAACTACTGAGTTTTTTGACCAATCAGAGATCACTATCGAACTAGCGCGAAACTGGGAAGTTAGAGTTTGCGCGCAAAACCTAACTACTGAGTTTCTTGACCAATCAGAGATCACCATCAAAACTCGAGAGTTAGATTTTGCTTATATGCTACCAGGCTACCCCCTTCCTCCCCCCTCCCCCTACCTCGCAGTCCTTAATATACAGTTTTATCCGTTTATTCCTTTTTGAGAAAATCAAGAGGTGTCAGTATATCTTTGACATGCTTAATCGACACTTAACTTGAACAATCATCCATCGACCTAAAAATCATTGCAGAAATTTATGTTCAATTTATGTTTTTAATTAGATTGTGAAATGAGCATATTTTTTGATATTTATATGAAAAATAACGCGGTGACCCGCTTTCTTTGTCCGCGAGTTTATTTTTGTTTGCAGTTAATTTTCATAGCTATTGTTAACGAGTGCTCACTCATCAGAACATTTTACCGTTAAGAATTCGCTGTGTTACTAATGAGTTAATTCTTTTGAAAGTATGTCAATTTTAATGCAACTATAGACATAATATGTGATATAACAGCAATTAGATTTAAGTAACGATTCAAAAAAATCTTCTCACTCATTCAAACTCATTGAGGAGTATTCATAGGCTAAAATACATGTTTAGCGGCTGTGTTAAAATTAATTTATTAAAAAAAACCAGGCCAAATGCGAGTCGGACTCGCGCAAGAAAGGTTCCGTACCAAAAAACAGCAAAATTTAAATTAATTACGTTTGTTATTAAATTTAATTATTAAATTTAAATTACGTTTGTTGTATGGGAGCCCCCCTTAAATAATAATTTTATTGTGTTTTTAGTATTTTTTACCGACTTCAAAAGGAGGGAGGTACTCAATTCGACCCGTTTTTTTTTTTTTTTTTTTTGTTTTTTGTATGTACACCGATTACTCGAAGACGGCTGAACCGATTGAAATGATTCAAACGTTATTACATTAGGTAAACTTCCAAGTTGGTCCCATTTTTTAAAATTTTGAAATCGGTTTAGTACTTTTCAAGTAATCTTGAAAAAAGCACGAAAATAGTATGATTTTTGTGTGAACTACCTCGATGATCAGTCGTATAACTTCTTTGTTTATGAACTGAATAAGATAATTATTTTTTGTTTGAAAAGGAGACCTTAAGTGTATTTCTTTAACCGACTTAAAAAAGGAGGTTCGTAGTTTGACCCGCATGTATGTATGTTTCTCCGCGATTAACTCACGTTTGGCTGAGCCGATTTTTCTACCTAAATAATATACCTACACTACCTAATACAAAAGGTACCTACACTAAAAATTAAAAAATAAAAAAATGTTTAAAAAAACAAAAAACCGACTTCAAAAAACCTACCTCTAAAAAGCAAGAAATAATATTCGCAATAATAAGAACACGTCTATTGAAGTCGGGTGGGGCTTTTAGAATTAAAAAAAAAGGAATTTGTACTCTAGCTCCACCCGACTTCAATAGACGTGTTTTTATTATTGCGAATATTATTTCTTGCTTTTTAGAGGTAGGTTTTTTGAAGTCGGTTTTTTGTTTTTTTAAACATTTTTTTTGTTGTAGCGACAACAAAAATACATCATCTGTGAAAATTTCAACTGTGTACCTGTTGTTGATATTAATATCGAGCAAAAAACGGCAAAAAAATCACGTTTGTTGTATGGGAGCCCCCCTTAAATATTAATTTAATTCTGTTTTTAGTATTTGTCGTTATTGCGGCAACAGAAATACATCATCTGTGAAAATTTCAACTTTCTAGCTATCACGGTTCATGAGATACAGCATGGTGACAGACAGACAGATGGACAGCGGAGTCTTAGTAATAGGGTCCCGTTTTTACCCTTTGGGTACGGAACCCTAAAAATAACATGAGCAAGTAAGGGTAGACTAGACTGTTAACAATATGGAGGCGTTATTACCGATAAAAAAAAGTTACATAATTATTAATGAATATATGATAATGTCCAAAATACATGTACTGGAAACGGAAGTGACTAATATTAGATAACGTCTAACATTGTTTAGTGAGTACGAACATCATTAGAACAAAGTTGCTGCCCCCGAAACATACTTATTTATTTAAGGACAGCTAACAAGAACATACATACATACACCAAAGACAATACAATGATACATTCAAAGGACTTACAAGCCCGTGTTGCCTTTTCATATTATAATTTAAACATTGTTTCCATATACAAATACTAGTAGTCCCTGTGAACTCCGCATCTACAATTTAAAAGATTATCAATTTTACCTTGAGAATTTAAAAATATTGAAAACAAGCACCATCTATTTAATTAGTTAGTTAATAATTAGCAGCTGAATACTAAAACAAAAGCAACACAGCGTATGCTTTATTTTACTGAGTGCTTTTTCAGACAAAATTTATTTGATATTATTTGTAAATAAACCTCTCTATCAAAAGTAATTCGAAATGGCGATTCTTATGGAAAATTGACAATGTTGAAATTTAGATTATTTAGCTGTTCTTTTGGGTTTTCCCTTCCTATGTTTTTTTCAAATTCACTTCAGTTTTGAAGCGAACAAAACAAAAAACAATTTATTCCAACGCATCCTGAAATCTACTGAGCACAATTTGTAGTCAAGTGATTTTTGTCGTATTGGTTTCTCATGGTAATGAGGTAATAATAATTATATTTTGTCAAATATTTAGTATGTAAAGTCAAGCCTTCCAGCCTATCATGACAAGGTCGAGAGGGGTTTTTCAAATGCTAAAAATGACATTCCATCAGAAAAAAACCTTTTGTTTAACGTAAAAAACATATTCTGATGTAGACAAAACTTTCCGCCGTCGATGCGTCATAAATGCTACGTCCACACGCGTGCGCTTTCATGTTTATCTTCCATTTTCGCATGCGGTATATTTGTATGTTCTGTGGTAGGTACGTATTATGTGGTATACATATTATTCTGTGGTACCAATAGCGCGAGTATTTCTCAACAAAGGAACACCAAAAAGATGTAACTAAAAAAGAAGTGAGACTGAAATACTTCTGAAATAGCACATAACTACAAAATGTTCGTGGTTTGCCTACAAGTCACTTTTATTTATTTTGCTTTCGACATCACACAGGTGCAAACTCTTAATGCAAGATCATATTGAAAGTTGAAGACGCAAGATAAACTTGAAAGTGCACGGTGTGGACGTAGCAATATAGTTACTCACTCAAACTACGTCTGCTCAAATCATAATTTGCTCTAATACCTATTGGTTTTGCTCACGTCATCTCCAATATGAGACTTCATTATTTAATTATATTCTAATCCTAATCCTTACTTACTTAATAGCTCACGGTTCATTCTTTGCTTTTTATTATTAGGTATTGGTTATATACTAATCACGAAAGCAATCTATTTAATAGTAAGCGGTATTGGTAGCACCCAGGGGCACGATAGTGACCTTTAACCTCTCCATAATAAGCTTTTATCTTGATAATAAATTAAATAAATTATTGCCATGGCACAGAATAGACAATAGTTTCACGCCATGCTCTCGTAGGAAAAACAATAGGTCAGACGTCGTCATCCTAATTGGCGTATCGATCGTACCGCTAAACGATGCGTTTTCGTCGCATTGACACGACACACACATTTCATTAGTTAGTGTCCGATTGGTTATAGCGTGATTGACAGGCAGTCTGTGTCCGATTGGTTATAGCGTGATTGACAGACAGTCTATAAAACCGGCCTAGTGCGTGTCGGGCCACGCGCTGTGGGGTTCCGTAGTTACCTTATACCATAACATACTTAATACCACTATCATTTTTCGTCTGCAACAATAACTTTGTTTTTTACAGTGTTGGTATGAATGACAAAGTTATATTTGCGATTATGGAAAATGTGCTATATCTCAAAAACTAATTACTATATCTCGTTCAAACCAACTTTCGTTGAAAGTGTTTATTAAGATCGACAGCATATATTTTTTTTAGATTTTTCACTTTCTTATTTCAAAAGTTAACACATTTTACCACTTTGGCGGTGTATATCTTTCAAACGGTTGACTTTGAGAACACGTATTAGTTTGAAAAAAAAATTTTTTTTCAGTTTCAGTTCCATGTATGGGGAGCCCCCCCTTAATCTTTATTTTTTTATTTTTGTGTTAAAATCGTTAAGCAGTTAACAGAATACATCTACCTACCAAGTTTCAATTGTGTAATATTAAAACTTTCGGAATAAAATGGCTGTGACATACGGACGGACAGACGGACAGACAGACATGACGAATCTATAAGGGTTCCGTTTTTTGCCATTTAGGCTACGGAGCTCTAAAATGTGTCATGTTCATTAAATGTATCATGTTTGGTAGATAGATTTGATTCTTATAATTGACCATATCGATTGATATACTAAAACTACAGGATGTTGTTCTTTCGAATTTTAGCCGGTTCGATTCCAGGTGTGGGTGTGGAACGGGTATTTTTTTAAATCTTTGAATGCAGTTTTGTTTGTTTTAAAAAATTAAGGAATGTTTCCTTTGAGTGATATTTTAACTTTCATAGCTGAATTTACAGTGATAGATAACATAATATAAAACATGTTTACAGCACAGCCATTGAAAAGCGTCGATCGATAGATGCAGCCGCGTCGCGACCACGTGTGTCCACAGTAACATGACCCCGCTAATAGTTTCCAAACATATTTGTAACGCCACATGTGTCAACCCACGGAATGACGATTGCGTGTACTTTAATCCATACTTATAAGTTGTATTTAGTAGGTATGGGTATTTAAGTCTTTCAATGAATTGTTTACGCACAGACAAAAGCATGACAGATTCTTTCTTATATTTTTTTATTAGCAATTGCTAGCAATTTTATTGAACAATAGCTGAAGAAAAAACTGCGTTAAGTCAATAGCACTTAACGAGATGGTAGTTTTACATGTGAAACTGTTGTCAAATAGGCCAATTTAATCCCAATTATTATTTGTAATAACACTTTTAAGTTTTTTTACCATTTTATTATTACATAACGTTCTTTATTTTTAACGAATTAGCTATTTCGCCATCGTTCGATAGCTAGAAGCTAGCCATTTCGGAGTATTGTTATAAGTGATTCTAAATAAGTATACAAATATCGATTATGTATTATTAGTTCTGAGGTTTTATTATTAATTTCTGTAATAACTAACACTCAGATTGCTAGGTTTCAAAAAGATTTTATTGGGTATTTCAATTTCATGTACACAGGTCATTCTAATTTCAAATTAAAAAAATTCAGTAAGTAGCTAAGTAATTTCTAGTTATGTGAATTTAACCTTGGTTTGGCCTTGCAATTTAATCAACAAAACATAATGTTACTTAATAAATTATGGTCGTTGGATTGTCGATATTATCAAACCTATTTACGACTAATATATTAACTGCCTTCGATTGCACTGCTATTGGTAAATAAATATAACCACGTAACAAAAAAAATATTGCATTGCGAAGGTATTCTCCGAAAGTAAAAGGCTCTTGCAAGAGTTAGATTAATTCAATAATATTTTTTTACAGTACTTCTTTATTTGATATTGGATCAAATTCTAAATTATAAAGCGAAAAAATATTAGTACCAAGACATAAATAAAAAACCAACTTACAATTTCAAATCACAATAATCTAATTTTCATTCCACTGGAAAACTGACGAGAGAACATGGTGTATGTTTACGAACGTATTTCACGAAATTATTACTACAGAATGAGAAAGTGCAATTCAACCCGTCGTCCGCGCGGCTCGGTCGGCCAAGTGCAACTGACTTGACTATGAATGAATATGAAGGGCCTTGTTGCTATGAAATACTTTCGATGTTTTCTAATTCAACCTCAACCAAATTTTTGGATGCGGCGTCACTGGGTTAACAACACTGCAAAAGAACCGTTGATGTCTTTTAAAGTTTTGTTATTGGGTAGAAGAAATCACTTACACCATCTGCTATTGTTAACGTCATAATCGTGTTTAATTGTGTTTCAGTTGTATAGCTTTTTGACACAATTCTTGTTTCTTAAACCCAAAACCGAAACCACGATACTTGGGCCCTTCGAGCAACAAAGGCTTCGTTTAGAAGCGCGTCTTACTCTAAGCTTGGGCCCCAGGTATTTCAATGAATTGATGACGATTTAAAAATGCTTAAGTATTATGTGAGCTTATTTGAATGAAGAATTTTTCATTTTCATTTTATGCAGATCATACTTAAATGTTTAATTAAAACAAAAATAATTAATAAATAGTACTACAGTCTACAGTATTTTTATTTTATTTTATTTATTGAGAAAATCAACAGCGCTTTATAGAGTAGTATAATCCGCCTTTTTTCGTTTTTCTTTATTTTTAGGGTTCCGTACCCAAAGAGTAAAAAAGGGACCCTATTACTAATACACCGCTGTCCGTCTGTCTGTCTGTCTGTCTGTCTGTCTGTCACCAGGCTGTATCTCATGAACCGATCACGGTTATCAAGCTACAGCTATCAAGTTTACAGCTATCAAGCTAGACCAATTACTTTTTTTAATATCATTGAGCTAGTCAGTTGAAATTTTCACAGATGATGTATTTCTGTTGCTGCTATAACAACAAATACTAAAATCAGCATAAAATAAATATTTAAAGGGGGCTTCCATACAACAAACGTGAATTTGTTGCCGTTTTTGCTCAATATTAATAACGATAACAGGTAGACAGTTAAAATTTTTAACAGATGATGTATTTCTGTTGCCGATATAACAACAAATATAAAAAACAGCATAAAATAAATATTTAAGGGGGGCTCCCATACAACAAACGGAACCCTTCGTGCGCGAGTCCGACTCGCACTTGGCTGGTTTTTGTACTTATTTAATGACTATTGTCACTGTTATAAAATCTTTTTTGTGATACAGTCTTCAAATTGTTGACCGAGCGAGCGCGAAGCGCGAGCAAAGCGTCTCTGTTTCAGCTTGGGCAAAACTTCTTTCGCATGTCCGTCTGTTCTCCTCTGTAGAAATTTCAGGTGAATCAGTTGAGAAATGCGACCTACAGGTTGCATCCAATTCTCGTGATATTTTGTGAGCAGGTTCGGTAATTAATCATAATTATATATATCTTTTTGTCGATTGAGTTTTTTAAAACTCGGAAAAAATTATTTCAGCCATTCAACGGGTTTCAAAAATGTTCAGAAGTGCTCATATCGGAGCTTGACATACTGATCGTACTCGATCACGTTTGTTAAGCAACGCTCGATCCGACCTGGGGTCGGATGGATGATCGTTAAGTGGCATTACACTGAGCGCTGCCGTTCTTCGGAGGCCACGTTAAAACGCCAGTCCCGGCTGTTGTCATCTGATAACAGTTGTTAAGCCAAGTTAGAGGTCTTTCAGGTGGCTTGATAAACTCTGACCCTAGCGGTGGCACGATATGATGAAAAATGTTCAAAAATGTCACAAACGCAAGGTCTACGTCTACAACTCAAAGAGCCACTGGTGTAGAGTTTATGTGAACCATAATTTATTATGTGAACCAAGCTGTGTCTTTTAAATTTAATTTTAAAATAACAATTGATTAATTTTTCATACTAACTTTCTGAAATTATACTTGTAAGGAAAGATAAAAAATGAAAATGAGTAAAAAAAATTGTATGTTGTTCATAAAAATCAAAAACGTAAATTGTAAAAGTGTATTCTTGCTTCATGCGACGTTTTGAGTTAAAAGTTCATATAATGTATAACACTTCTAATTTATCAACAATTATGAAGCTTTTTGTAAGTTTAAATTTGAGTTTGATTATTAGATACTAGCCTCCGCCCGCGACTTCGTCCGCGTGGATAACAGAAAAATCCCCAGGTAGGTAGGTATCCCTTTTGCCCGCGATTCAATAAAGCGATCAGTATATATAATACTGGATTATACACATTGCCGGTAACATAATGATTACTTTCTACTTTTTGTCAACCAGTCAAATAACCTTCATTTTCTTCACATCTTCACTTCGTCGGAATATTTATATTTGTGGCGATCATAAGAATACAGTGTTGATATGCAATCTCCTACTTATACAATAGGTATAGGTACTTAATGTGTAACAATATCTTCGGCTTACGATCACGAGTCCTCATGATGTTTTCAACTCTAAAGCGGTTATTACATTATCCGATTTCTGATCCAATCTGGGGAACTAAGTTGGATGGCTATTTTACACTATGCCCCAAATCGTACCTACCCGCTTTCATCGTGGGTTGCCGCTCGTTCTTGACAATAAATATATTGAATGTTATTTGGGTTAAATTTTTTTTTGAGTTATAAATAGTGTATATAATCCGACTTTGTTTTATTGTATACCTAATACTTATAACTGCAAAAATACTAACAGTTGTTATATAGATTTTCAAAAACAGTTAAATGGATTTGGACAAAAGTGAAAGGCATACTTACAGTTAGCTTATAACCTGAATTAGTAATAGGACTTTTGTTCTGATCAAAGGTTCCCTAGGGTCTATGCGGATAAAGTCGCGGGTGGAGGCTAGTGCATACTTACACTTATAACCCCAAAAATACTAACAATTGATATAAAGTACCTATGTTTGCAGCAAATATTTGTCAAAAAAAAGACCTTTCTAAGCATAAACCTATTACTCGTTTCTAGAGGCTGTATAGACCATAACTCCCTTGAATCTTGCCCATCATCCAAATTTTCTCATTTCCTGAGCAAGTACCTCAATAATGGCTGGATTACACGCATCAAGTTCTTAAGTGAATAACTAAATTTTAACTTAAATTGTTAACAATTACTTTAGTAACAAGTTGCAAGTTAAATTTTAGTGCGCAAGTAAACAAGTAGAAAAGGATTTTATCTATTTCTCCGTTAAGTTGGTGGGCGTGGCTGCTAATCACTTGACACGTTTGGACGTGCGTGATTTAGTAAAATTTTAGTTAATGCATAATTAATGGTGCGCGAGATAATATATAATGTAATTTTGATCTATTCCTATCGAGTACCAAAAACTAATACCAAATGGTATTTGTTTATTACCGTTATAAAATTCTATTCCCAACGAGTACCACTCATAAACGAATCCTAAAACAAGTTAAATGCTATGAGGTACAGTCAGTAATAAAAATGATTTTAAATGTGATTTTGAGTAGTGTTTATTTAATAAAAATCTGTCTCTCCAAACATATTAAAATGTAGTATGAAAACGTTTGGTTCATTATTATAATAAGAGAGATACTTAATTAGATAAGTACCTACATATCTATATTTTTTACTTTCATCAAAATGTAACAATTAAAGAATATCACAAACAATCGACTATTATATACTTATTTACAAAAAAAGTTTTTTGTATACTGGTGGTTACTAGTATACAACAAACTATAGTATATAGAGCTGGTTAGCTCTCAACAGCACTAAGCCACCATTTCTTTTTGTAAAAGTCAATCCTCCTGTGTTTTCTGAAATTGTGGGAGGCAGAGTAACAGCTTCTTTATCAGACATTTCTAAAAAAATAAACGCATAAACTAAAACGGGGATTTGTACTTGGACTTTAATAAACACGTGACTTTAATTGTTATCTTTTAAAAATTCGACTAAGTAATACATTATATAAATATACATTATATAAATACACATCATATTGAATATAAACATAGGAATACTAAAAGACTGATAAGTAAATCAATATAAAATTACAAATTAATAAGTACTCACTGAATAAATAACACTTTCAATTATGTTTCAAGTTATGGCGCGCACGCCACCACACACAGAAAAGTACTAAGGAATAGATAACAATATCCCTTAGAATTGACCAGTTTAATAGAAATAATAATAATTTATGCAAGAACAAAAATATTTAAAAAAAAAGTCCTTATTTCATTAGTCTTGGCGTTTATTCCAACAATCAATAAAAAAATTCGTTTGCACACGGCGGCGCTTGGATTTTGAAACTATAAAGCAAACTCACCTTTTTTCGCAAGAAAAAAAAATTGGCAAGTGATACACTTAAGCTACTCATGTCGTGAGTAAAAATGCCGGAATGAAGTGAATTTAGGATTGTATTAATCATAATAAATTATGATCATCAGATCATAATATTAAATTATTAAAACGCAAAATAAATTGTTTCGGTGACTGTACCAAATGTTATGTTTTGGTATTCGTTGGGAATAGATTTTGAGCTTCTTTTCAATATTTAAGAATTGGGACTCGTTGGGAATAGAATTTTATAACGGCAATAAACAAATACCATTTGGTATTAGTTTTTGGTACTCGATAGGAATAGATCGTAATTTTGCTTCTAATGCACACCGCATTACAGTATATTTTTTCAGTAAGTATCTCATGTTCAACTTTAGTCAGCAAGTAATTAAAAGATTCTAATTCATGAAACAAAGTTGCACTTGCGCCGTATTCATTTCTTCTATTTATCCCGTTTCTCACCCACAGTCTATTAGGTATTCTCGAAATAACTTAGGGAAAGTTATTTCGTCCTTTACCTCGTCCCAAATCTCACTTAAAATTATTTTTATGGCAGTATTCAAGCGTTGAACACGTTGTTGGCCATCCATAATTAGCGAACTAAACAGCTTAACTAATATTTAAGTGAAGCAACGTGTAAACGCTTACTTAAAATGCTGTTAATTATTTGACTACTTAATTCATGTAAACCAGCCAAAACGGTTTGGAATTCGAACAAAGTGTAACCCCCATTCTCTCTAAGCACCCCAAACAAGTTTCTGAAGAAATCGCTTAGGAACCCGCTCGCGCACTCTTCAACATCTTTATTGACTGGACTAAAGGCAGACAACTATCCTATTAAATACGCTCCAAGATCCCCAAATCAGATCGGAGATTGGATAAGCGATTATCCCAAAAAAGTGGAGTTTAACAAAAGTTAAACTCCACTTTTTTGTGATAATCGGGTTGAATGGGTACTTATTGTAAAAACTACTGACAAAAAGCTTACAAAAAATATGATCGTGTCCCTTTCTTTTGTTATCGTTCAGGAAAACATGCGTCGTTGTTCTTAAAACTATTTGGTTATTCCTGAATATAGCTATTTGAAAACCATTATTTAGTACTAAATAATATTATGTATCTTTATAACTTAATTAATTACTTATGATGCAATAACTACTCCTAGCGTAGCGATGCGCAATTATGAATGATCATTCGATTATCTCAATCATTCGAATTATTCAAATGACCATTAACATGTATTACTAATTAGAAGTGTAGATTTTTTAGGGTTCCGTACCCAAAGGGTAAAAACGGGACCCTATTACTAAGACTCCGCTGTCCGTCTGTCTGTCTGTCTGTCTGTCACCAGGCTGTATCTCATGAACCGTTATAGCTAGACAGTTGAAATTTTCACAGATGATGTATTTCTGTTGCCGCTATAACAATAAATACTAAAAATTATATTTAAGGGGGGCTCCCATACAACAAACATGTTTTTTGCCGTTTTTGGTACGGAACCCTTCGTGCGCGAGTCCGACTCGCACTTGGCCGGTTTTTATTTTATTGATTTGATACTAGCGCCACGGCATACTGCGGTACGTTAGTGCAAGAGGAGGCAACTGCCTTTTTAATTTTGATTTTTGTATAAAATTACAACTTTCTTTCAATATCATCGTTAATAATGAGTAACTCATTTGGATTAGTAATTTCCATAGATGTAGCACATCCCTGGTAATTTCGCGACCGCCAAGCGATAATGAACTTTATGCTGGCATAGTTTTGCGTAGACCCACTTCTCGAAAGTAGTAATACTTATTCGATTATTGAAATTAGTATATTACTAATCTGACATTCAATTATTGAAATCAGTAATTTTAGTAGTTAATTCAATTATTGAAATTAGTAATAATCGCGCATCTACTATTCTAACGTTCCTAATCAAGCAATATTTTCCGTTATTTTATGAATTTTGTTCTGTTTTTATAAATAAGCTACGAATATGTTTTGATGACATGAACAAAAGGTAAAATTATATTCCAGACAAATTACACGAGTAAAGTTTTGTTAATGCTAGAACGAGCCGTGCCATGTCCGGGGCCCAGGCTACGTTGGTCGTACAAATGTTAACTATAAAGACCAATGCATTTTAAACTCCGTGGCTTCAGAAGCCGAGCGGCAACCAGAGCTCAACGAACACTCGTGTCTCATAAAGAACGTTGATGCGTCCAACGTAGCTTGGATAGCCAGACACGGCACGGCCCGACTTAGCCGGATTTAAGCTAGACCGGGCCGCCGTGCCGTGTGCGGTTACGTATTATTCGTCTCATTACGTGTAGAAGTCCACGCGGTGATTAGCGCTCTCATTCTCGCATCCAGCGATGCGAGCAAAGTCGCTTTTCGCTTGCGACATACTGTCTTGTTTGGAAAAATGATATAAAAATCGGAGTAATGAAATGAAACAATAGTAGGGCGGTAAAACAAGGTTTGAGGTTAGTTTTCGCACAAGTCATCACGGAAATACAAAAATGTGGTATCGATGCATTCAGTACGATTTTTTTTTTTTTTTTTTTCGCTCTCAGCCTGAGGGGCTTTGAACACCTTCCCGGACACCGAGGGGAAGGGGGCGGAAATCCTCATTGGATACCACATAGCCGCCGTGCTATGCTGGTTATGTCAGACTCGACTGACTAAAACCGCCTCATATTGGTTTCGACCGAAGCTATTGTAAGCCATTAAAACCTTCATCGAAAGCGACCACCCCCCGAAGGGAGGGTGGCGCGGCGCGTCACTCACCTAGGTGAGCATACGCTTAGAGGACGACCGCCAACCAGAGGGGTCAACGGCCGTTTAGCAAATACTAAATGAATATGAAATATTCTGACTAACACGACTGATTACCAGATGGGCGGTCAGTCGCAGAGACGGGCTGGCCTGAGGGGCCGGGTGTGACCAGAGGGGTCGGGGGTGAAGGGGCGGGTACAGCCTTCTGGGCCTCCAATAGGAGGTCCAGATCGGCCGAGAGTTGGTTGGGGGGGTCCGTTAGGACGGATTTGGGTTTCCGGGAAAGTTGGTTGGAAGTGGAAGCGGGGGGGTCATACCCCGCCGCGCTTCGGATTAACGGATTTGAGTGATTCTCGGCTGATTCAAAGAATCGCTCAGAGATCGAAAGGAAAAATTGTTGTAGTGTTTGGAGTTCGAGATCCCTGTGCAAGTCCGCATTGCGGACGTAATATGGGGCATTGACCGCTCTGCGGCAGAAAAGATTTTGCACAACTTGCAATTTGTGAAGGACTTTGGGTGGGGCGTGAGCGAACACCGGGGACGCGTACGCCAACACCGGCCGCACGCAAACCTTGTAGAGCGTTCGCTTGTTGCGAAGGGACATTCTACTGTGCCGCCCCAACATAGCGTTGAGGCGGCCCATATAAAAACGCGCATTGCGGGACACCCTTTTGACGTGAGGCTCAAAGGTGAGCCTCTGGTCCAGGGTGACACCGAGGTATTTGGCGGTTTTTTGCCAGGGGATGGATTTACCTAGCAAATAGGGGGGGCGTTCTTTAGGGGGTAGGGAGTGGCGCTTTGCATCGAAGTAAACCGCGGAAGATTTTTCCGGATTGACTTCGATGCGCCACTTGCGGAACCATTCACCTAATACATTGACGGAGGCTTGGAGCCTCGGAAGGATGGTACGGCCAAGCGACCGGCCTTTTAAGTATAGAGCCGTATCGTCAGCGAAAAGGGACAGTTCAACCCCGTTGGTTGGAACTGGGATATCATTGGTGTACGCTAGGTACAGCAATGGAGCGAGGACTGAGCCCTGCGGCACGCCCGCTGTGATAGATCGGGGGGAAGAAAGCGTACCTTCGTGTTTAAAACGAAAAGTACGATCATGAAGGAATGATGCTACCAGCCGGACCAACCGAACTGACAGTTCGAGCCTGTACAGTTTGACGATTAGTCCGGTGTGCCAAACTTTATCGAAAGCTTTGGCTACATCAAAAAAGACTGCTACAGTCTTAGCTTTACGTGGATAGAAACCGCTCGAGATGTAGGCTTAGGGATGCCTATTACGATTGCTTCCTTCCAGGCGGCTGGAAAGTAGCATAAATCGAAACAGGCATTAAAAATAAGAGTAAGAAAGGTCAGTACTTCCACGGGGAAGTACTTAAGGGCCATGTTTGAGATACGATCGGCGTCGGGCGCCTTTTTGACTTTGAGCTCTTTAATAAAAGATTTGATTTCGTCAGAAGAAATCGAAATGGGGTCAGTATCGGGGGTCAAAGGAGTGGAGTTCAGAGTGCTCAGCTCCTCCTCGACTGCCCTGATATGGGTGGGATCACATTCCTGTGTGCTGACTGAGCATTGCGAGGCAATACTGTCAGCGAAGCATTCCGCCTTCTCGTCGTCGTCGAAGGCCATAGAGCCATCGGGACGGAGGAGGGGGGGAATATGAGTAGTAGCATCGCTACGGAGGGCTTTGGCCACTTTATAGTAGGCCTGGTGGGAGGGAGAGATTTCAGCCATGAGGTCGCCAAAACGGTCGTTCCTCAGGTCTGAAAGTCGAGAGGTGAGTTCGCGCCTAAGGCGATTCGCCGCGGCTCTATACTCGGGGGTCGGATACTTGGCCGCCCTTCTATGGGCTGCCCGCTTGGCCCTAACCAGATTACGAACGTCCGCTGGAAGCGGCCTGTCGGTTTTGACAGGCACCTCCTTCGCGTTCTTCGTAAGAGCTGATTGGACTAATTGGGTTAGAGAGCTCACCGCACTGTCTATCTTCTCCGTACTATCGAAATAGTCGGGTCCGATAGCGTACGGTGAGTTGTCGGCACTCATGGCCGACGAAAGGGAAGATTCAAATCCGTCCCAGTTGGTGACGGTTTTGAAAAGAGGGGTGGGTGGGTGTTGGTCCCCCATAATAAGGGAGACCGGGCGGTGGTCAGAGCCAAGATCGTCGAGAGTCTCGATCGATCTTAGCTGTAGCGATACCCCCTTCACTAGCGCAAAGTCTAGTACATCGGGAGCATGCAAAATATTGTCGGGATAGTGGGTGGGCTCATAGGGTGAAATTACACGATGCCCTGATCACAAATATATAAGATGACAAGCGCGAAAATGGTGGGGGTAGAAACTGTGACGTCATAAAGTTTTCAGTACAAAAATATTTTTTTTTCATACTATGTGGTATATCAAATGAAAGGGCTTTGTGAGTAGATTGCGAATATATAACACACTATAACATTTTTACTACTTGGTCTAACAAATTATCAGCAAACGTCGAAAAATTTCGCAATTCGGAGTCGCCATTGAACAGGTCTAGATTGAAAACGACTGAATAGATTTTTACAAAATATATAACAAATAACTCTGCACATACTCTTTTCAAATGTCTAAAGGTAATTGCCCAAAGATATTTCAAAATAAGAAAAGTACATCAGTTTTAATAACAGCATGATTTTCTGCTTTTTCCAAATTCTCAGATTCCTTTAATAATTAATTAATATTTAATTATTATAATTAATATTATTATATAAGTTAGGATAAACAGACAAAGGTTTAAATAACCAAATTTTGGCACTTTAGATACTTCTTTTAAAGTTAATCACTATTTGAAAATATGTTGTCTTATTAAATCAAATATTATTAACAATTTACAATATTTTTGAATTCTATGCGTGGTAAAACATTTGTTGTATTTTATTGTTGTATTGAGTTTCGTCAGGTTATTTAGGTCTCCGAGCAACTGTGTGTGTTTTCCATGTGTATTTGTCATTACTTTTAGTTATCCTAATTTGTCCTATTTGGTAAACAAACTTTACTCAATTCTTTTTTGATATAATCATGTATAAAATTAAACAAATGGTTTTCCACGCATTTAATACCTTAAATTGTTAACACATTTTTTAATAGCGATTTAAATTTAAGAGAAGCATGGAAACTGTCAAATACTGTTTACTAAATAGGACAAGTAAGGATAAACATACGAAAGTTTATTTATTTATTTTTTTATTAATTATTAAAGGAATCCGAGAATTTAGAAAAAGCAGAAAATTATGCTGTTATTAAAACTGATGTACTTTTCTTATTTTTAAATATCTTTGGTCAATTACCTTTAGACATTCGAAAAGAGTATGTGCAGAGTTATTTGTTATGTATTTTGTAGAAATCAATTCAGTAGTTTTCAATCTAGACCTGTTCAATGGCGACTCTGAATTGCGAAATTTTTTGACGTTTGCTAATAATTTGTTAGACCAAGTAGTGAAAATGTTACAGTGTGTTATATATTCGCAATCTACTCACAAAGCCCTTTCATTTGATATACCACATGGTATGAAAAAAAAAAATCTTTGTACTGAAAACTTTATGACGTCACAGTTTCTACCCCCACCATTTTCGCACTTGTCATCTTATATATTTGTGATCAGGAAATCGTACTGAATGCATCGATACCACATTTTCATATTTCCGAGATGACTTGTACGAAAAGTGTTTTCTAAGCGTCTTTTTTAAGATTACCGCCGCACTAAATACTGTTTACTAAGTAGGACAAGAAATGATTAACATACGAAAGTTTATTTATTTGTTTTTTTATTAATTAATTAAGGAATCTGAGAATTAAGAAAAACCAGAAAATTATGCTGTTATTAAAACTGGTGTCCTTTTCTTATTTTTAAATATATTTGGTCAATTACCTTTAGACATTTGAAAAGAGTATGTGCAGAGTTATTTGTTATGTATTTTGTAAAAATCTATTCAGTCGTTTTCAATCTAGACCTGTTCCATGGCGACTCTGAATTGCGAAATTGTTCGACGTTTGCTAATAATTTGTTAGACCAAGTAGTGAAAATGTTATAGTGTTCGCAATCTACTCACAAAGCCCTTTCATTTGATATACCACATTGTATGAAAAAAAAAATTTCTTTGTACTGAAAACTTTATGACGTCACAGTTTCTACCCCCACCACTTTCGCACTTGTCATCTTATATATTTGTGATCAGGGCTTCCTACTGAATGCATCGATACCAAATTTTTATATTTCCGAGATGACTTGTACGAAAAGTGTTTTCTAAGTGTCTTTTTTAAGATTACCGCCGCACTACAATCTAAGTTTACAAGTCAAGTATGTACCTCGTATTTGTTAGGAAGTTCTCCTGAATACTTCGATCTAAATTGAATATAGGTAAGTAAAATGAGCGGATTATTTGCACCTTAATGATCTACATTGAATATTTGGCTTACAGGAATAAGTAAAAGAGCGGATTATTTTCACCTTAATGCCAAACAATTAAAATAATTATCATCTACAAATACAAAGCAGAATGTTTCTATATTTTTAACCGACTTAAAAAAAAGATTAAAGGGGTCTCCCTATACATGGAATTAAAAAAAAAAAAAAAAAAATCAACCGTTTGAAAAAATACACTTCGAAAGAAAATGTGTGTCCTCCCTGCTAACTTTTAAAGCATGAAATAATATTCAAATCTATAGATATACGCATCGAAATTTTAATAAAAAAACGTCTAATGAAGTTGGGTGGTGTTATAGAATTAAAAAAAATAAGTCCTCCAGCCCCTCCCGACTTCATTAGACTTTTTTTTCTAAAATTGATATGCGTATATCCAATGATTTGAAAATTATTTCTTGCGTTTAAGAACTATTTAATTTTGAAGCTGTTTTTTTTCAGGTTTTAGAAGGAGGTTTTTGTTTTAGGAAAAGAGGTGTAGTAGTTGATTTGAATTTAGAGAACTTTCTTTTTTGAAGCAGCTTTTTAGGGTTCCGTAGCCTAAATGGCAAAAAACGGAACCCTTATAGATTCGTCATGTCTGTCTGTCTGTCTGTCTGTCTGTCTGTCTGTCTGTCCGTATGTCACAGCCACTTTATTCCGAAAGTATTAAGACTACACAGTTGAAACTTGGTAGGTAGATGTATTCTGTTAACCGCTTAACGAATTTAATACAAAAATAAGAAAAATAAAAGATTAAGGGGGGGCTCGGGGCTCCTCATACATGGAACTAAACTGAAAAAAAATTTTTTCCTTCAAACCAACACGTGTTGGATGTCTATAGTAGAGTAGCGGCCCGGCCCCGGCAAAGGTTCGGTACCCGGCAGGTTCGGCACTTTTTACGAGGTTCGGCCGGGTACCGAACCTTGACCCACGGTTCGGCCGAACCTCCGAACCTTTCTAAAATGATGATTTGGTCGTTAAATTAAGCCCAAATAGCGAAATAATATGAGATTTTTATTTATTATTAAACAACATTTTAGTAACACGATTTTATTAGGTCGCTTTCTTTGTGTGTCTGCTAAGTTTGCAAACTATTTTATGTAGCTTTCCAATCTGCTAGAGACTTGAAACTTTGAACACAGGTCAAAACTTAAAGTCAATGTAATATTATGGTGTCATTGAGCTGATCTGATGATGGAACCGGAAGAAGGCGACAGTAACTCTGTGGTAAAACCGTACAACCCAATCGAGATGGCTCGTGAAAATCGTCTTACAAGTACTTTGACGAAAGATGAGGTCCAGGGTCTGATGATGAAGCCGGAAGAATGCTACAGGAACCATGCAACCCCATCGAGTTTGGGCTCGTTTGTATCATCTTGATGAGTACTCTGTTGGGAAATAGTGTCCAAGGGTCTGATGATGGAGCCGGGGCCACAGGAACTCTGTAATAAAACCATGCAATCCTATCGAGTTTTGGATCGTCTGTTTCGTTTTGACGAGTACTCCGATAAGAGATGGTGTATTTTTATTTAAGCTCGTTGACTAAAAAGCAGAAAATAATAATTTACTGAAAAAAACTATTTTTTTATAAAAAAAAACACGTTTTTAAAACCGACTAAAAAGTATAAAAATTGGATTAAAAACATTCTGTCCGATTGGGGTCAAGCCGACGAGCCCAGCTTCTTAAAACAGACGTTCCGAATATACGGAATAGCGCGCCTAGCGGCCTAAATGAATACCGAGTCGGTTCGGCCGGGTCGCGAACGGTTCGGTATTTTGGAACCGAACGGTTCGCGACCCGGCGGTTCGGTATAATTAAGGTTCGCTGCATCACTAGTCTATAGATATAGATAGGTCTTTTAAAATGACATTGAGGTTCCTAAGACAACTTTTTCTCAAAGTCAACCGTTTGAAAGATATTCACCGCCAAAGTGGTAAAATGTGTGTCCCCCCCCTTTAACTTTTGAAATAAGAGAGTGAAAAATCTAAAAAAAATATATGCTGTAGATTTTAATAAACACTTTCAACCAAAATTGGTTTGAACGAGATATAGTAATTAGTTTTTGAGATATAGCACATTTTCCAAAACCGCAAATATAACTTTGTCATTCATACCAACACTGTGGCGCACTACGGAACCCTATGGCGCGTGGCCCGACACGCACTTGTTCGGTTTTTTCCTAGTTGCATCCACTTTCGGCAATCTAATAATTGAAAAAATTACATATTGTCGGCATGCAGTATTAAATAATGTTATTGCAAGGACATGGAGATGACCTTTTTAATTTGACACTTAACCAAAATAAGTACCTTTTCCGGATAGTCGACATTGTTCGTTATATCCTTTATTAGCGTTAATTTGTGTTCCAATTAAATATAACGTTTTGTGGAAACCTCATAGTTTCAACTGGACACAGTCCGTTTGAAACTCGGGGTGATAATATCACGTAAAAATTGCTTAGAATTAGTATGAAATATTGAATAAAAAAATGAAGTGGCTTTTTTATGTGGTTGTGTTTATTTATATGGCATATCGAGCAGGTAAAATTAAAATAATTCAAATTATAAATGTGATAATTTTAAATTAACAACGTGAAACTTTTATGATTCATGTATTTTATTAAAGAAACGTGGTTCGAAAAACTTTCAAAAACAGTAGTTCAACACTCGCTGAAGAATAATTTTGTCACCTTCCGATCCACTTGTTTTTAGGACAAATTGTACATTTAATAATTTTGATTAAATTTCAGTCTATGGTGGTAAGATAAAAGATGTACCGAGTATTATAGTCGATCCCATTAACTATGGGGAATATGAAAGTTATCTGCCACCTAACATCCACAAGTCGATATCTTGCAAATATACGAATAAGAACCAAAAGGTAAGTTAATTCAAATATTGTGATTCATAATTTTATGGCGATTGATCACTACGTTGATTATTGCATTTAAAACTAATAATACATACTATTTTTTATAGTCAAATGGATTATTTAAACTTTAGTGATCACATTTTGCCACTGTATTGGCAGAAACGCCAGCCCTCATAGCATAATCACCGAAACAATGGCAAAATGTGATATATATCAATCAAATGGTGATATCACTAACGTTTAAATAATTATCTTAGTTTGGTCTGTAGAACTTTGTAGTGATCAATTTGGATGTTCTATAATACGGACTCTGATAAATTGCTAAAAAGATACGTGGTAGAGCTTTAAACTTAATTTTGTTGAATAAAAAGATAGGTAAAATATATTGACAAACCAATGAATGGGAAGTGGATAGAATTTTTTTTTTGTTTGACGTTCAATATTATTATAAAACAAAAGAGAAATTGTATAAGCTTTAATTTGGACTGCATGTCTAGCTTAATGATTCATTCGGCATCATAAACTCCAAAGTAAACTTAAAGAATTATTTGGTTTTCATTTGAATTTTGCATTTTCTGAGATTTCGATATACACAAACCAGAAAAAATAAAATAAAAAACCTTTAAATAAACTACTTCTGTAAGTTGAGATTCTACGGTCACGATATCTGTGGCTATAATATTTGTTAATTACTTATTGAATTTTTAGATTTTAGGCATTCACAATGCTATTTTTATATTAAGTTAATTAATGTATAAGAAAAAATAAAATCGACTCACCCGTAGCACCACAGACGATCATAGCGACTCTGTAGCATAATTAGTTAGTGCATTGGGCCAGAATCTCAAGGGTGCGGGTTCGCGTCCCGTCTGAGGTGCTACGGGTGACTCGATTAATTTTTCTAGTATTTTTCTAATATATAAATTATCTTAATAATATTTGTGTTTTAAGATACATTTCAAATGAAACATTATTAAAATATATAATTATTATTTAAGATAATAATTAAATTCATTTATTTCGACCTTTCGCTCATTTTAAATACATTTTTGTATGTATAAATTTCGTAAATTAAATTTATAAATTCCATAGGTTGAATGGCTAGACACCTTCGGCAACCCAATACCTCTTTCGGTCAATAAGCGTGTTGCTACTCAAAGACACACAGGCCCTTTGGTCCGTGGAGAAAGAACGTACTCTATGGTCCTCACAATCAGTGACACCGAGGTCGAAGATACAGGGATCTATGAGTGTCGGTCTGGCGATATGTCAGAAAAAGTAACGCTTTGTGTTATTGGTAAGTTTTTTTTTTAATATAACCCTAGTTATTGTCCTACAACACCCATCACTTAGTTACCTTGCTTACCTACCAGTGGCGAAGGGTCCATACAAGCTGCTTCCCAACGGCTTACCTTTTAGAAATCCCACCCCACCGATCCACTATGCAGATCTGCCCCCCTACCCTACTCAAATGACCACTTTTCTATTCGTTCGCTAACTTAAAGCTTAAAAACAAGTAATTAAACGATCAAGTCACACGTCACAAGTTTATGTAAATCACAGACATTGTTGTATTGTTGAATTGACAAGCCTACGACACGTAATTTTGGAGTTAATGGCTTATTTGCAATTTTTAAGTTAGCGAACGAGTAGAAAAGTGGCCAGTTGAGTAGCCCCCCAGAATATTTTTGTAGAAAGGCTTACCTTTGTCATAATTTCACCTCTCGCCACTGTTACCTACACATTTCAAAGCGATAACGAACTGTGTGAACTGAAGATTATTGTATTGACTAAGTTTTAAATATCCATGATTAGCGTTTTGAAATGTCATATCCATGCAATTACCTTACTTTGCGAAGTTCGCTAATGCTTTTACTAATGTAACACCCGAGTTTCGTTCGGCACCATACTCATCAACGGAAATATTTTTATCATGTTATTTAATTACCTATTGAGTATGTTATAATGTAAGTACTCGAATTTCTGAAGAGTTGCTAAAATTATTCATTATCTGTGACGTGAGGTCATACTTATTATTACTTACATACTTAACAATTTTACACTGCATTTGACTCATGAGCTGTCTTATGCCGTATTGCTGTTAAATATAATCCAGGAGCATAATTATAAACGGGTCCCAAGAACAAAATCTTATGGAAATATAAGACATACATTTTATTAATTCATGTATTTGTTATCATATTAGCTATACCTAATGGAATCTCCGAAATATTTTTTTTCAACTAAGTAGCTGAAGATTTTAATTGCACGCAACAAAAAAGCTGAGTTCTGACAACTACATGGAATTCTAGTAATACGACATTGTTCTTAGGACATAACCTGAAGACGACAATGCGACAGTAATTCAATGTCGTCGTATAGCTAAGAACGCTTCCAGTCTCATAAAAAAATCAATTAAAAAAATCCAAAAGTTTAGTCACAACAAATATTTTTAGTTACCGTTTTCAGTACAATTAACTATCAGGATATTTAGTTTGTTGGATTTTTTTATTTCTTGCCAAGGAATTATTTGATAGTTTTAAAATACTCCTGTTATAGTTAAATAAAAACATCAGTGGCACTAGTGTGCCACTGATATTTTTATTTATTGTCGTTATGTCCTCTGCATTACGTATAGCGACTTCTTAAACTATCATGGGGTAGGTACCTACAAACTACTACCTACTACGGGTAATAATATAACAAGAAAATTAAGTCACAAGAAGTTTGGAAACTCGAAACTACGTAAAGATTCATAATTTAACTTTACTCGTTAATACGAGTAAAGTTAAATTATGAGTTCATTTTACGAATCCATTAGTAATTTGTATAGTTTGTCAGTCCCTTCTATACAAGGTTATTTTTAGTTAATACAAAACCTCTCGTGGGGTTAATCAGACCATCAAACTAAACAACTTTCATTACGGGACCAACCTCGAAATCACGAAAAAAAATCTGCTGTTCCATACAAAAGTACAATGCTACTCCATTGAAATTATATGAAGCAGCTGATTTTTTTTTCGTGATTTGAAGGTTGGTCCGATAATGAAAGTTGTTCAGTTTGATGGTCTGATCAACCCCACGAGAGGTTTTGTATTAACTAAAAATAACCTTGTATTTTTAGGTTGTGGTGCTACATGGCTTTAAAAACATTAAACTTAGGTATTTAGATCTACCAATAGAATGCATGATCATTAATATTTTCAGTTAGTACCTGAAGAAGATTTTAATAACTTAGTTTCTTAATGTGATTTTGTTTCTTATCATTAAGGTCCAGCAGAATTTGTTGATACTCCAACTGAGGTGACTATGGACGAAGGTCGCTCGTACACATTATCATGTCAAGCCCGAGGTCAACCCGAGCCCAGGATCGTGTGGGTTCGAAACGGGGAAGAGATTTCAGGTAGGTGACAGGGAAACGTCAATCGAATTAACTGCAAAAACCGTTGCCAACTGAGTTTAACCTAGTGAGCATAGTTTTCAAAAGCTGCGAACGCAGCAACAGGTGCCTGGATATGGTTTCTTGCTAGGATACACGGTAACCGCACTGGAAGGCGAGTTGCTAGGATAGCCGCCATGGTCTCTTAATCTATGGTTGTAAGCCTCACGATTACGATACATTCTAAGTAGTCGCCTGGATGTATCGAGGCACCTAGCACGCAGTGCGGCATGTTACGAATATTCTTAAACGTTCGTTTCACTTGGTTACACATTGTCTAGGCTCTAGGCACTGATCTAGGCACCTGTCGGTGTGTAGGCGACCTAATGGATTGAAAGGTAACTTAAAATGATTCTCCTTTGCCTTTTGTTTAGTCACTCGATTTTTTGTAGGATATAAAGTGTCTTTTATCGCAAGGAATATTTTAAAGATATTTTAGGAACAGGAGGAGACGGTCATTAACATAATTTTTATATGAAAAGCTTTTGTTGTCTTATTACAGATGAAGGCGAGTCCAACAGCAAATACCAAGTGATGACGAAGTATAACAGTCACGGGTTCGAAGGTCTGCTGACGATCAACTCCCTCGCTCCAGAAGACAGTGGGGAGTACACCTGCATGGCTATCCAGGAACACACCACGGTCAAGGACTGTACCCTCACTAGGCACATGAACATCTCGGTTGTAGTGAATTGTAAGATGGATTTCAATATTAAACTCAAGACTAAGGGATTTATACACCCAATTTAGGGCAACGCTTACAGAACTATTTAAATCGCGATTAAAATCAATGACCGCAACCTAAATAATTTGTGAAGGCTGTTGATGCTTTTCTACTATTATTTTAATTGTCAAATCTTGGCCTTTAAAAGTAGCATTATATCACAATTGAAAATCTTTGTCTTTTTACCAAACGTATGAACAGAGTTTAACAAGATAAAAGCAAAGAATACTAACTATTGCTACGTTAGGTAGGTTTCGAGTTAGTCCCAAAAATAGCTCAGTATTTTTAGACACTCATGATAACTTTGACGTTGCAAACAGCATTCATTCTAAGCTAATTACAGATAGTTATAAACATAATTTAATGCCGCGACCTTCACTAATTTGCGTAACTAAACAGTTCCTTTTTTCAGATGCTCCTGTTTTCGAGGATGGCAATGAAACTAAAATTTACGGCAAGTATAACGAGAGGTTAGTTTTGTATTTGTTTGTAGTTTTTGGATTATTAGAATGAACTTACTGAACCAGACTATGTTCAACTTGCCATTTAGCATTCCTTTTGTTTGAGGAAATGAAGAGGTGTTTAGCTCATTATCATATTCAATATTCAACAGTTGAAAATTTAAATCCTTCATCGACACAATCACGAATTATCGTTGTATGGAGTTAAAATTTTTGAAGAAGTGGTTATTGTTTCTATGAAAATAACATATTGGCATTATTTTTGTGACTCGGTTAATTTAAAAGGTATTTTTGCAATGTTTCAGTATTGAATTTGTTTGTGCTGCCAATGCGTTCCCAGCACCAACTTACAGATGGTTCCATGCGCTCGACGATAACACTTTATTCGAATATCCGAAGGACAATATCGTTTACTCGGAAGATAAAAGTGAAGCCAAATTCTCTACAGTTGCAAACGCGTTGTCCTTCGGTCAAAGTTACATTTGCGAAGCTACTAACGAACATGGATTGGCAAGGAAATCTTTCACTTTGCTCAAAGTTGAAAAACCTAAAAGGCCAAGTGAGGTTAGTTTTATTTAGATTTTTGATTTGATATAAGGTTTTCATGCAGTATTTCACTTCCAATATTGCAATTTTTCATAATTTTGGTTTTTTGTTCATTAAAATAGTTTTTGTTATTGTATTTCTTTTTACAATAATTATCTTCATTCATAGATGAAGAAAATACTGAACCAGCTACTATTTCATTTAAATTTTGTATCCTGTTGTTAAAGAAATGTAATTTTTCTCATAGCACTTGAAATCAAATGGGAAGCGACACTAGTTTTGATTGGTTGTCATAATATCACTTTTTTTCTAGGTCAATGTTTACAACAGCTCTGACACACATGTAGATTTGAATATAACATGGTCGGAGCCAGTACTATTTCCTATTGAGGGTAAGTTGTTATAAACACCATTAAAATTAAAGGATGAAGGTTATTCTCATTCTGTTTCACGTATTTATAATCTTGCAGATATTGAAGTTCAATTCATGCCAGAGCGAGTTAAGATAAGAATACCGAAGGAAACAGAGTGGAAGAAGGCCGCCGTAGCTAATTTTGAAATGGATGAAATAACAGATATACAGGATGAGGGTAAACATTTTAATACTAAGTCCTTCAATACCACTCCATCATGTTTTTATACTTAGCTTATTATGGATTTCCATGAAACTTTGTTTTAGTGTCAAAACATTTATAGTATCATCCTATTTATTCACTTCGGCGGGGGTGCGAAGTTAAGTTCTAATAATACCTATTTACTTCTTGATCTAATAATTGAATCATTGTTGATTACTCTGTTCCATAAAGAAAAGGTTTATTTTAAATATGTCAGAGTCGTATCTTCGTAACTTTTTTTATTGTTTTTTCTTATCATCACTGCATTAATCATGTTACATACAAAACCTAACCCACTAACCGTCGTGTATTTTTTTCCAGTTGCTATCGTCACACTCAAAAATTTGGAACAAGAATCCAATTATTGGGTTCGTATCCGTGTAAGTAACGAACTTGGTTATTCCCCGTGGTCGTTACCTGCATTAGTATCTACCAATGCTGCTGAAGAAGAATCGGAGGAAAATACCACTACTGAAGAAAGTATCAGTGATGGCATATTGACGTTAGAGATTGATGATGAAGATAACAGTACTACCGATTCCATGTTCTATGGAATATTCTTCGCTGGTGGAATTCTAGTCATATCTTTTGTATGTATGATTGGTATGAAATATGTATGAACATCCGGAGTTGTAAAATTGAGAACCTGTTGATATCTTTTGTTTTATTGGAAATGTTATTTCAATTTATAAGTCCAAGTATGTGAGTAAATGTATTGTTACAATAGAGTTCATGTTATTTATTTGCTACCAATTGTGTATTATTTTTCAAAAGGTCGTAATATTTCCTTCTTTGCATTGTGTTACTAAATGACACATATATATTATAAGTAGGGTAATTTTTCTGTTTGAATAATTACCAGAACAAATTTGATAAACGTCATTAGTTATTTTTGGCTGAAGATAGCTTGAAGTATATTAAAAGTTTACGACAATTTGGTAATATTACTTATCAATATATGTATTAAAATTTTTAAGATTCATGATTAGTTAAAATAGGTAAGACAAAAACTTTTTAACTATGGAAAAAAACAAAAAAACCTTTTTTTATTTTAAAAATCATTTTATTGAAGGCAGAGAACATTAGTGTATGTAATGTAACATTTTATGTACCTAGTATGTCCATAAGTTTTGTTCGAAATAAAATACATAATACCTTTAGAAACATTATTTATAATAGATAGAACAACAAGTTTAATTTATTTTATCTACACTCACAACGTAATGTTCCAAATATGAATTCAAAAAAGTTTGTTTAAACACGTACTTTATTTTCGAAATTAAAAAAAAACTCTACAGTGCAGTCAACTGCATCATAATAGTAGTTTATGAAACTGATGCATAATGAGGGGTATTAAAACATGAGTGTGTGTTTAAAAACTAAGCCGTAGGCGAGGTTTTTAATAGTTATCACACGAGTGTTTTAATACCTAGTTATGTACAGTTTCATACACTACTTTATCTACTCTCATACAAATATTGTGATTGAACCTACAAAATAAAATATCAATGATAAAAAGAGAAAGTAGTTTCTCGACTGTGCTTTAGGTAGGTAGGTAAGGTAATACTATAGAAACTCTACGTACTTACCCTGGTATTACGTTTTTCCGTCGCCGCATCTACTATCAGTACTACAGATATTTTTAAGCAAAAGTAAAAGTTAAATTCTAAAAATGGCGCGTATTCTATTAGAAAAAATAATAATAAAATAGTGCATTCCAGCAGACTAATCGTTACGCTAAGTCATCGATCACCATAGAGTACATTTTAATCATGGAAAGTATGTGGCTATATCATTGTTTTTTTTTGAAATTGCGGCACTGCCTTCTTCTTGGATTTGCCCTGTATCGTAATGAGAAAAAAAGTAATTTTATTCTATTTTATAGCATACTCTGTGGTGCGAGGCGCGTTATTTTTAACGCAAAACAAAAAAGTTATGATTTCAATTTTCACTTTTTATAGTAGGTTCTGAATTTCGTAGGATTTTTTTTCTTGCTTTAAAATATCTGATAGAAGTAAATGTGACAAAAATTTGACTCCGCCCGACATTTTAGATGCAGCATGTAAATGAATCAAGGTAGTACGGTAATATCAGCAAAGGCTCTCTCTCTCTCTTTTTTAACTTTGATATTTTATTTAAGTAGTAGGTTCAATTCCAAATTGTATGAGTGTAGATAAAGTAGTGTATGAAACTGCACGTAACTAGGTATTAAAACACTCGTGTGATACTATTAAAAACCTCGCCTACCTACGGCTCGGTTTTTAAACACACACTTGTGTTTTAATACCCCTCTTTATGTATCAGTTTCATAAACTACTATTTTAGAGCAATTAAATTCACATATATCTTTCTTACATAAATTTAAAACACAGAACAGCATTGATTTATCTGCGCCTTATCTTGGGCTAATACTTTACGTTCGTTTATTATTGTGTCTATAAATAATATGCATTTTACTTTAAATAAAACCTGTGGCCATATTCAGTTACAATTACAATGTAGCAAAGTAAAAATATTTACAAATGCTTAGCCAAAATCCAGTGAACACCTCATACCAAACAGTAGTGGAAATATTGGACAATGCATAGTATCTTGTATTGTCATTCGATAAGTATAATTTTATCAACAATGCGAATGTTACAATTTTTGAGTATTTTGGTTCTTATCTTTATAACTTTAAACAATAGCCATTTCCTCCGGAAAAATTCTTAAAAATATTAAGATTAAGTATTAAAAAGGTGTTAATGTAATAAAATAATTATACCTCAAATAAAATTAACAATCGACATAGTGGCAGGCAACACCTAACTATGCTAGAGTAAATTGCATCAAAAATTTCTGGTACAATCGATAACACATCAAGCATCAACGTTGACTGCGCTGCTTCCCTAATGCGTCACGCACACTACAATGAAATATTCACACAAATGCACATTAGGGTTGTACATATAAAATATAGTACAATAGACATAACAATTTACAATTAAATTTTAACAGAATAGCGCTTTTAAAGCCATATAAATAATAATTATCATTAATATGTCAACCGAAATTATTTTCTTTCATACAATGAAAAAGATACTTTATTTAATAATAACAGATTTATAAAGAAAAAAATGGCCATCACACCTTAAAATTTGAGTAAGGTGTCAGTCTTTGTGTTATAATAAATTTAATAATTTACAGAAATTGATTACCAATTGACATGAAATAATTAAGGAATGAAAATTCATAAGTGTAAAATCTAAGACACTACTGGTTTTGACAGATGGGCATTAAGATAATTTCTTGATAGTACCTGCGTAAAATATTGTCATAGTTTAATTTTTTAATAGAATTCTGCAAACAAAATAGAACAAAATCAACAAGATCAATATTTAATTATGCTTTTAATTGAAATTACATTTTTACATTTACAGCGTCTTTACATTTTTTTAAGAGATATAAACTCAAACAGTTTATATTTCAATTGAAAATATTCGATCGAACGTTAATGTAGTTTTGCAAGAAATTAAATTTGATAATTCGTTTTCCTTTTTCGTTGGCGACATTTTCATACATTACATCACTAGGGTGCAAAGATATTGTAAATGTCCTTGTGAGTTTGCGTGTACCATAATACGTAGGCCACACTGAAAGTTCTGCACAACTCATAAATAAAACAATATATATGTAAATTTCTATATTTATTGCGTGTCGCAGTATTCTCCATTACATTCTAAAACGTTTTTGATTCGTTGAAACCATTATTTTTAACATAAGCATTATTTGTCTGAGGGCAGCTATCACGGCTTACTCTGGCCCCTTAAATGTGAAATTTCTCATCGTATCTTTAAATTATAGGATAGCAAAGAAATTGCAAGATGTAAGGTCTAAAATTAATGCAGAATGGATCATGAACTCTGACTTTTCAGAGACGAATATGAATTTGTCCTCATCGCGGTATGCACTGAAAAAATGACATCGTGCATTAGGATGTCACTTCTTGGTCGTTTTTCCTTATCTTTTTTAACGACAAATGGTAGTGATTTACTCACCATTAACTGACTTTTATTGTGATAGGACCCGTCTGGGAGAAAAAGACTGCAGTAAAATCAATGCTACTTGGTTTACTGTCGACTTCGAACATCCATAGAAAAGAATGTTGCTAGCTTTCTGATTCCGGAAAAATATATTCATATTTTATCTTCCATAACAATATCATACACATCATTTGAACGACCGTGTTTGCACTTTAACAACATATTTTTTACATCAATCAATTCGATCCCGTTTTTTGAAAGTGAGTTCATTAAGAATCCAGCGGCAACAAAGTTTCCTAACTTTTGAATACTGATGAATATTTTTAAAAATTTTATGTCATGTTAATTTCCAAGTATCCTCAATTAACTATGATAAAATTTGCCGGATTTCTTTAATTAATCATGTTACAATAGTCATCTTATGCACAGTGATCGCATTTGAATGCCGACCTTCACCAATTTCATCATAGGAGAGACAAGAAAACAATTACATTCTGCATACCAATGCTTTACGAAACTCAAATAAGGTGTTATCTTTTCTAAAAGCATTTAGAAGTGAAGCAGTGCAAACTTGCAGAGAAAGCGAAGTTTCAAAATCATAAAAAATGTCACCATGAAATCTTTCTGCGTTAAGAGCGTGCAGTCTGCACACTAGCGCCGCCATTGGAAATAAAATCATAGTGCTTAAATAAAAAAGAAATTATGAATTATCTCTCTGGAGTGCACTCCGAACAAGCTATGCGGTACTTTTTATCACTTAAGCAATATTTTCTAGCCTGTTGTTTAGTTATATGGACTTTTATTGCGAAAAGTGGCCACTTTTAACAATAAAAGTCAATTAAACTAAACGACAGGCTAGAAAATATTGCTTAAGTGATAAAAAGTACCACAAAGCTTGTTCGGAGTGCACTCCAGAGAGATAATTTACAAATTTGTCTTTATTTAGGTACAATGATTTTTTTTCTAATGGCGGCGCTAGTGTGCAGACTGCGCAGCCTTAATTTCATTTATGCTACGGACGACGAACTTTGCATTGTGATAAAAACAAATGACTTGGAACTTCCGGTCAATTTTAATTTTAATTTCATGAATGAGTTCCAAATAAGCTTCTTGATGAGTTCTCAAGTTAAAAAAAACCATAACATACTATATTCAAATATTTGTGTCTTGCCAGAAGTGCAAAACTTTCAGTGTGCCCCATTTAATCAAATTAACAGCTTCTTTGGAATTAATATACGCGTAACATAAAATAGAATTTGTAAAGTACAATTTGCACATAATAGAGTACGAAGCATATATCTTGAATTTTTTTTGACGAAGTGTGGATAAGTTCGCGCATGTTCTCTTGTGAGCGACCTATAGCGCGCGCCCCTCTCCCGCCGCCCGCGCTCCTCACCGCTACGCATGTCCAAAATACACGTTCCGCGCAATCCCCACCCGATTTCAAGATATTTGCCTCGTACTGTAATAATATTAAAGTGTGTCTATATATAGTAATAACGAATTACACATTTAAGCCTATAATAAAAAATACCAATTCCTGAATTTGCATAAAAGGTGGTGTGTTTTCTTGGAATTAATTTATTATAATAAATTAAAAAAATACATCGATTGAATTTTCATTGTGAAGTCATAATGACTTAAAATAATCCAAGCTAAACAACAAACCTTATAAATCTAAACTTAACGTAAATTGGAAATTACAAAATTATTCCATATTTACAAACACTGACATAAGATATTATGTAAATATTTACTTGTAGGTATTATTTTAAAGGTTTTTTTCTGAAGTCAGTTTAGGTTTCTTTTACAACATCATTTAGTACGTCCTGTAATTAAATAAAAACTATCCAAAATAAACATACAAATAGCTTACAAATTGAATCAATTTAATATCAAAGGCGGTAATATCCACTCAATAATGTCAATAATGTACTAAAAATGGCGTTTTATTAATCAGTGGACGTTGTTTATTTATGTAAGTACATACAACATTACACATTGAATGTGGCAATATCCTATAGATACAAAATACTGTCTCTATAATATAAAGTTTGTAACAAACCTGACATTGTCCTATCCTACAAATAAAAAAAAGATTTTCTCAAAATGTGATTGAGTGAATATTTACGCCTTTGATATTATCAAGGAAATAAAGTACCTACTTATAAATTCCTTGGATATTATATGATACAATAGACAAGTCTGGTGAACCAGAGACATATCTTCCTAATATATTAGGTATATTAATTACTATCACATATAATATATTCAACAATTATCTAATCGAAATATATCAAGGTCAGGCCGTTGTTTAATTTTAATATTGGTAAAAATCAACACTTAATTTTATAATGAAGGAGGTATAATAGACAATTATTTCCTATCTAAAACGAAATCACTGTCGAGGGGACAAAATGCTGCAGATTAATAAATTAATAGCTTATTCTAAACTCTAATATTTACAAAATAAAATACATAGTTTACATATATTAATTGTTGAATACGGTACATATCTGCTTTGTATTGGAATGAATAATATTATCAGTACGGAATTTACTTTTATTCTATCATCAAGAAATATTAACAAGATTGCTTCCCAGAATAAATTGAATTGGCCAAAGTATTAACACTTTCACTTCAAAACAATGGATTGTCTGCTCTTTGACTTCAAAACAATGGATTGTCTGCTTTTTTGACAATGATGTTATCACATTTTACATTTAAAAATAAATAAATTTACAATTGCTGTAATGATAGAACCTTTTAAGCGGCATAGTCTTGATAATCGTTGCAAGCGCTACCAAATATAACTGACTCATTTCTTTACAATATCTTTAAAAAAATTGAAAATAGTAAGTTAGTACAAATAATAATCCAAGTAGAAATAAACAAGTTCATAACTTTAAAGAAAAATAATTTGAGCTCTATCTAAGGCCCGTATTTATAAACTGCTCTTAACTTTGAAAGCTATCTTGCGATGATTGAGATCTTCTTCATATAGAAACAGCATCTCAGGTATGATCTCAAGATAGTCTTGAACGTTGAGAGCGGTTTATAAATACGGACCTAAGTATAGATAACGTGTTATTTTTAAGTTCTATTCTTATAACATTTAAATTTTATGACATAGCATGTAATTAATGGCTTATAGCAGTCGTACAAAAGTAGCACATAGAAGGTATCCCTTGTGCTAACTATTAATAAATAAAATTTAAAATTTAATGGTCGCTCATCGTACTCGTGTCGTGCCAACTTTAAGGCGTTTTAGTATAATGTAAATGGGCTGCCAGATTATTTGTTAAACTTACTATCGACTCTACATAAAAAAAATATTCTTTGATGTAGAATTTTGATTAAGAATCGACGTGAGATTACAAATCACGTTTTGCTGTGAATTATTTTGTTTATTTTGTTGTTTGTCAGAGTTGTTTTGTTGAGCAATAGTTGATCCTGATTAATAAAGAACAAGTGCCTACAAGTTCCTGGCCACAAAGCGTGACAATGCCTAAATATGGAGCTTAGCATCGCGTTAATTCACTTTCTTTATGAAAAATCAATGTCTACCATAAATACGAGGCTTTTGTGCCCATTTACGGTTTATGGTTTATGCTTAAGTTGGCATATAGTTAGTTGGTATAAAATTCGAACCAAAAAAAGTTAAAAAATATTGCTAAGTTACTTGGAAATGAAAATCCATGTTCATCCAACTGTCAAGTTGTCGAGTCGGGGTAAAACAGTACAAAAACTAGTTGGGAAAACGTTAATTGATAGAAAACAAGACAACGTATATTAATTAAATTACATCTTTTGTAACCCTTATCTAGCAGCCCCGAAATGAGTCTAATACCTGATGTTGATGAATGCTGCGATAACAATGAGCGCGAAGCTGGCGATGACGGTGACGGCGTAGGAGGTGGTGGCGACGTCGCCCTCGACGTCGAGCCAGTCGGACTCGCCGGCCAGGTTGCGGGTGCGCGCGCGCGCGTGGAACGACGTCGTGTTGGGGAGGACGCCCACCTCGTATATTGTCACTGGGAAATAAAAATCTATTCACAACGCGACCGCGCAGGAGACCGCAACCGGTAGAGTAACGTCACGTGAAAAGGCCGCTGGCTCTCCTACATTCCTTATGGGTATCAGCGATCGTTTTACGTGACGCGAAGTCTACTTGTCATTTTTGGCTTTGTAGGGCGCCAGCATGCGGTGACCGAGACCAAAGGGGAGGGAGGAAAAGCAAGATATGATTGGCATTTTTGTGACCTTTCTTAGGCATTTGATTGCGTTGATCACCAAACACTATTAAAGAAGCTAGAACATTATGGTGTCTCTGATAAATCAGTAAGCTTTATGAAATATTATTTGTACAATAGATCCCAAAAAGTAGTAATGAATAGAACTGAATCTACTGGAGCCCCCATCAATATGGGCGTACCACAGGGATCAATATTGGGCCCTTTGCTGTTTTAATTTTTTATAAATGACCTTCCTAACTACGCAAGTAATTTATACGAGACAGTGCTATTTGTGGATGATACCTACTTCTTTAGTTTTCAAAGTAAACAGGGATAATAACTGTTCTGATGAAGTAAATAGTTCTCACTCTCCGAAGTTTCATACTGATTTAATAGTAATAATTTAGTGCTTAAACCCAAAAAAAATATATCTTAATTTTTCATTACGAACGCTGAGCACGTAGCAAGTTATGTGTTAATTACCTACATCATTTCCACGTATTTCGATTTTTCAGATAATCTTCTACTTTATAATAACCTTTACTCATGAGTGTCTTTTTAACGTTATTTTTTAATTTATGCCAAAAGATAGATTCATCACTTGTTGTGGAACTTTATTGATCAAGGTTATGCGTTTCTCCATAAATGAATCTCCAATTTTTCAAAGTTTCTGAAGTTTATCTTTATTCCTTGTCTAGAACTTGCCGTTCCCAGATTTAGGCTTGCAAAAATTAGAGATTCATTTATGGGGAAAGGCATAACCTGGATCAATAAAGTTCCACAACAAGTGATTAATCTACTTTTGCATAAATTTAAAAATAACGTTAAAAATTAAAAAAAATTAAAAATTGTTTAAAAAAACAAAAAACCGACTTCAAAAAACCTACCTCTAAAAAGCAAGAAATAATATTCGTAATAATAAAAACACGTCTATTGAAGTCGGGTGGGGCTGGAGTACAAATTCCTTTTGGTTCCGTAGCCAAAATGGCAAAAAACGGAACCCTTATAGATTCGTCATGTCTGTCTGTCCGTCTGTCTGTCTGTCTGTCTGTCTGTCTGTCCGTCCGTATGTCACAGCCACTTTATTCCAAAAGCATTAAGACTATATAGTTGAAACTTGGTAGGTAGGTGTATTCTGTAAACCGCTTTACGATTTTTACACAAAAATAAAAAAAATAAAAGATTAAGGGGGGGCCCCCCATACATGGAACTGAAACTGAAAATATTTTTTTTCATCAAACCAATATTTGTGGGGTGTCTATAGATAGGTCTTTAAAAATGACATTGGGGTTTCTAAGACTATTTTTTTTCAAAGTCAACCGTTTGAAAGATATATGCCGCCAAAGTGGTAAAATGTGTGTCTAAAAAAAATATAAGCTATAGATCTTAATTAACACTTTCAACGAAAATTGGTATGAACGTGATACAGTAATTAGTTTTTGAGATATAGTATATTTTTCAAAACCGCAAATATAACTTTGTCATTCATACAAACACTGTGAAAAACAAAGTTATTTTTTCAGACGAAAAATGATAGCGGTATTAAAATATGGTATGGTATAATGTACCTACGGAACCCTACTGCGCGTGGCCCGACACGCACTTGGCCGGTTTTTTATTCTAAAAGCCACACCCGACAGTAGACGTGGTTTTATTATTACGAATATTATTTCTTGCTTTTTAGAGGTAGGTTTTTTGAAGTCGGTTTTTTGTTTTTTTAAACATTTTTTTATGTTTTAAATTTTTAGTGTAGGTACTTTTTGTATTAGGTAGTGTAGGTATAGCTAAATAATATATTATTTAGGTAGAAAAATCGGCTCAGCCAAACGTGACTTAATCGCGGAGTTAATACATACATACGGGTCAAACTCCTACCTCCTTTTTTAAGTCGGTTAAAGAACTACACTTAAGATATCCCTTTTCCAACAAAAAAATAATTATCTTATTCAGTTCATAAACAAAGAAAGTATACGACTGATCATCGAGGTAGTTCACACAAAATCATACTATTTTCGTGCTTTTTAGGGTTCCGTACCAAAATGGTAAAAAAGGAACCCTTATGGTGTGACTCAGTCTGTCTGTCTGTCTGTCTGTCACAGCTGGATATCTCGAGAACTACTAATGGTATCAACTTGAAATTTGGAATGGTTTTAGATGACATTTGCATAACTATTTTTTAAATAAGAAAGAAATAATAAAATTAATATTTTTTTTACAACAGGGACTGAAAAGGGGTCTTAAAAATTTTAAGTGAGGTGATTAGGGCATGTTGGGTATCATATGAAAGAGCGCTGTTTGCACATTTTAAAACAATTTTTTCTTTTTTCTTAGGCCGCATAGTTTTCGACTTATGATGAAAAATGTAAAAAAAATACTGTTCCCCCCCCCTTATCTCCGAAGTTTGCAAAGAGAAAAATCAGAAATAATTCTATGTGATAGTAGTTTATGTAAAAATTACAGGAAAAATAAAACGATGTCTCAATATAACACACTTTTTTAGAAATTCAAAAAACAAACAATTTTTTTTTAGTTTCACTACCAGTCAACAGATGGCGCTGTCCTAAGCATGCTAACCTAAAGGCAAAAAGTAGTTCCACTATGGGTCAAGAGATGGCGCAACCTAACGCTACAATAATAAATTGGTGGCTGGTTCAAATATAATTACCTCTATTTGCCGTACGAATAAACGAAGAATAAGTTCATACTTTACTAAGTAATTATATATATTACTATATAGTAATATAATAATAACGAGGAGCTCGGTGGCGCAGTGGTTTAGCGCCTGGACCAGCGATTGCGGATGTTAAGCAACGTTCGCAAGGTTCGGTCATGGGATGGGTGACCAAAAATTTATTATCTCGAGCTCCTCCGTGCTTCGGAAGACACGTTAAGCCGTTGGTCCCGGCTGCATTTGCAGTCGTTAACACCCACCAATCCGCATTGGGCCCGCGTGGTGGGTTATGGCCCGTCCTCCTTATCCACCCATAAGAAAGGCCTGTGCCCCAGCAATGGGGACATTAAAATGGCTGATGGACTAGTAATATAAACATTTTGCAATGTGGAGTGGCTGAAACGTTTTTCAGTCACCATAAGCAGCATTTGTAAATTAACTGTCCGCCTGTTCGCCCTTCCACCTGTCTGCCGTTTATCCTACTTTTTTAAAGACTGTCCTAAAATAACATATCCAAGTATATTTATGATTGTACGGAACCCTCGGTGCGCGAGTCCGACTCGCTCTTGACCGGTTTTTTTTTCAAGATTACTTGAAAAGTACTGAACCGATTTCAAAATTTTAAAAAATGGGACCAGCTTGGAAGTTTACCTAATGTAATAACGTTTGAATCATTTCAATCGGTTCAGCCGTCTTCGAGTAATCGGTGTACATACAAAAAAAAAACAAAAAAAAAAAAACGGGTCGAATTGAGTACCTCCCTCCTTTTGAAGTCGGTAAAAAGACGCTCATGGGTATTATAAAGTAGAAGATTATCTGAAAATTCGAAATGAGTGGAAATGATGTAGGTACGTAACACATAACTTGCTAGTATAAGTTCTTTGTTCTTAATAATCATGTTGTATTTGGTAACGATATATTTAAGTTTGTTAATATCATTACTAATTACTGCCAAAGCTGATAAGTTTCTTGCGCCCGTTCTTCTTGTTAGTTAAACAAGTCTGGAACGGGTGGTAGGAAAATATAGACGATTATTTGAATAAAGATATTTTGACTTTGACTTTGACCATAAAGTGAATTCAATATTTTGCAGCGACAAGAGACCGAACGATTAGAAATAGTCATTATTGCCGAGATTTAACGTACCGGAGAATCTCGAATTTTACCTTTTTATCTTATCTATATTTTATGGATACTCACAGAATAGATATAAGTACTACCGTACAGAGAAGATAATCTCCGCCCCGCCCCAGGATCACTTATCTCACCCCATGCCGCGAGTTCGTAGGCCGAATCGTTTGCTCGTTTAGTTAGTCGTGTTTGTCAACGTCGAATTATTTTGATATTAAAAGCAATGCGTCGTAACTTGATTTACCGAAAAGTCCGAATTATGAATTGAACCTTGATTGAACCCCTCACGTACAAACTGCACGGTAGCCCTAGACTTACACACACAGTTGCGCGAATGCGCGTGTACAACATCATCTGACGTCAATCGTATGGAGTGTCCGGCAGGCTTATTAGCGTTCTTCGAATGACAGTCGCAATCGCTTAATTGTACAATTATTGCTAACAAATCGCAAATTCGTATTACGGAACGCAAAGTTAGCGACCACTCCACAGTAGCGCTACATGCGAGCGATGGACGAACTAAAAATGCATGACCTCGCCTAGAACACAGCAACCGATTGTTTGCTTTGGTATTACGAAACGTTTTTCGACAGTGACTCGAGAGCAATGGCGATTGAGATTTAACTTAGAGCATACAGAACGGGAGTAAGCAAGAGCGCTCTCCTACACTAGATTTTGTTCACCGATTTTGGGGGGAGACGAGGTACACACGCACAGCACACAACTTCATTTTCACGCACACTTTTGAAGCTCTAAGTCATATTGTTACACACGCACACAAAAACAGAATGATCACAAAGTTATATTGGCAGGTGGTCAAATTCGGAACTAACCATCTTAGTACAAATTCTGACAGATCACGTAGACGGCAGCGCCAAACTTACCGACATAAATAAGTTTGCCCTTGCGTTAAGGTTAGTGATGGGACATAAAAAGACCGATGAAATTGAATGATTAGAAGCTTTGATTTGAAGATGAGTGATTGATTATGATTACGAACAAAAAAAAGTTTTCATTTGATTTTGTGATTTGCACCAACAATCACTAAAAAAGCTTACAAATAAATGTTTAATAACATACATAAAACATCGTTCTGCACTTTTATCCTCAAATAATGTACAGAAATAAAATTCCGATAGTGAGTTGGCGCAAGATGCAAATGTAAAGGTTGTCAAAAAAGAAAATAAATGTGATTAATAATGTAATCATTTATTTACAAGTATCTGTGTACAGTCAGCAGCACATCAAGCTATACAAAACTGTCAAAAATCTCCAATGAATTTTGAACCTTAAATTGCTTGTTAGGGTTCCGTAGCCTAAATGGCAAAAATCTAAACCCTTATAGATTGGTTATGTCTGTATGTCTGTCCGTCCGTCCGTCCGTCCGTATGTCACAGCCACTTTATTCCGAAAGTATTAGGACTACACAGTTGAAATTTGATATAAGTAGATGTATTCTATAAACCGCCTTACGAATAATGATTTTTACACAAAAATAGAAATAAAACAAAAGATTAAAGGGGAGCTCCCTATACATGGAACTGAAACTGAAAAAACCGGCCAAGTGCGTGTCGGGCCACGCGCAGAAGGGTTCCGTAGGTACATTATACCATACCATATTTTAATACCGCTATCATTTTTCTTCTGAAAAAATAACTTTGTTTTTCACAGTGTTTGTATGAATGACAAAGTTATATTTGCGGTTTTGGAAAATGTACTATATCTCAAAAACTAATTACTGTATCTCGTTCAAACTAATTTTCGTTGAAAGAATTTATTAAGATCTATAGCTTATATTTTTTTTAGATTTTTCACCCTCTTACTTTAAAAGTTAAAGGGGGGGGGACACACATTTTACCACTTTGGCGGCATATATCTTTCAAACGGTTGACTTTAAAAAAAATAGTCTGAGAAACCTCAATGTGATTTTTAAAGACCTATCTATAGACACCCCACAAGTATTGGTTTGATGAAAAGAAATATTTTCAGTTTCAGTTCCATGTATGGGGAGCCCCCCTTAATATTTCATTTTTTTTATTTTTGTGTAAAAATCGTAAAGCGGTTCACAAAATACACCTACTTACTAAGTTTCAACTATGTAGTCCTGATACTTTTGGAATAAAGTGGCTGTGACATACGGACGGACAGACAGACAGACAGACATGACGAATCTATAAGGGTTCCGTTTTTTGCCATTTTGGCTACGGAACCCTAAAAACATCCAGCGCTTGAAAATTCAGCGCATGAACAATCATAAAAGTTTGAGGGAATCATCATTATTTAAATTCTACATAAAGAGTGTTAAGGCTCGGTTATACGAAAACATTTGTTTCTGTTTTTAGGATTCCGTACCCAAAGGGCAAAAACGAGACCCTATAACTAAGTCTCCGCTGTCCGTCTGTCTGTCTGTCTGTCTGTCACCAGGCTGAATCTCATGAACTGTGATAGCTAGACAGTTGAAATTTTCACAGATGATGTATTTCTGTTGCCGCTATCACAACAAATATTAAAAACAGAATAAAATAAATATTGAAGGGGGGCTCCCATGCAACAAACGTGGTTTTTTGCAATTTTTTTGGTCCGACTCGCACTTGGCCGGTTTTTATTTTCTTTAGTTTTAGTTAGAGTATGGAAAAAATCTTACTTCTGCACTTTCTACATGTTTTTTCGTCATTTTCTTTTGCACAATTATCTTTCTTGAAAAAAGTTATTGGAGCTACTTTACAGTACGTTAAAGTGTATTTGGATGTAGAATTTAAAACGTTTCCGCTATTATTAACACCAAAAATATGACCCTACAAGCAAGCGCTTTTGATGATATACTTTTTTTACAAGGAGGTTTATGTGAGGTTTATTAAGCAATTTAAAATTTGTAGCTACTAGAGAATCTCTTTAGCTTGCCGTATGTTTTTTTGTGGCAACAACTTTACGTTTTCTATACAGGGTGCATTTGAAATCACTCTCCAAATTTTAAGGATGTGTTCAGTCTATGAAACTGAACAACTTTCTCTAAGAAACATAGGGTCAAATATGTAAAAAAAATGACTTTTCAAACAAAACAAAGAGATCACGTGATCAGTTTAGTATGGGATGACCAAAATTTTTTTGCGTATTTCGACACATGTTTCATGGAAAAAGTTATTCAGTTTCATGGACTGAACACATCCTTAAAATTTGGAGAGTGATTACAAATGCACCCTGTATAAAAGTATGACCCGCGCAAACCATGTTTTCCTATCATGGACCCTTAACGGCAAACTACATTTTATACAAACTTTGAAGTCCTTATTTTTCGAAATGAATGAACCGATTTTAATGAAACTTCATACACTTAGGCAGAATATATCGGTCCAAATAGTTGAAATTCTTAAAGGATAGTACAAATAAACCCTATTAAATTCCAAATCGTGGTTTTTAGAGAAGTTAGCGGAGATGCAGACAAACAGTCGAAAAAGTGTCCTTTATACTAGAGTTTGGTTAACGAAAGATGAGAGTCTGTTGGAAAAACTAATTTTGTACCACATTTTAGGGGTCAATTTCCAGTAACTTAACCTCCAAATGTTAAAACATAGTGGCGCCTCCATTTCAGTCACATCTTTCGTTGACCAGACTATGTAAGTATAGATTTTGCAAGAAAAGTATTCAATTATTACATAATATTTATTATAAAAAAATAATCATTGATAATATAGGTCCTGATCAAATCACTTCAAAATAATAGTTAAAATTCATTTGATCTTTCATTCGTTCAAAGCGAACGCGAGCACACACATTTGTTCACACTGTCACAGCTCTAGACTTGTACCATGATGTTTGTTTCATAGAATAGTATTATGTTTGGTATCGTTTTGCTATCGCAATATCTGTCGTTAGCTTACTTAACAAATTGCGTTTTCTTCGTGATTATATCACAGTTTGTTAATAAAATTAGTTTAGGTGTGATAGGAAATACCGTATTTAGTAAAATTTGAACTTTCGGATCGTCTTTTGCACAAAATCACTGCATAATACATCATTTTAGCGGAGCTGCGTTCGGCGATATGTAGTATTACAAAATGGCGAGTGTTCGTGACCAACTAGTTTTTATAAACTGACACGACCAAATTGGTCATGTACTTTGGTGAAAGGGGGACGCGTGTTTTGCCTACTCCCGTTCTGTATGCTCTAAGAGATTTAACAACTAGTGATATTGTGATTGTTAGCAGTTGCTTAGTCTTTATTTAATAAGTTTCGGCCTTTTTACTATGTTCAACCAGTGGTTTGTGTTTAAATAGTGTTAATAATAAATTGTGTGGTTATATTTTAATTACGTGAAGTAATAATTCACTATGGCAAAAGCTTTGATGCTAATGGACTATTTACATCAAGAAACCAGTGAAAGAAGGGCTAACGCTGTCCGACTGCGGAGAAGAGTTCGTACAACTGCTGTAAACTCTCTTCTACAGATTTCAGATGTCGAGTTCAGAGCTCACTACAGATTATACAAATATATTTTTAAAAGGTTATGTTCTGAACTATTTTTTTGTTGCCTAGACGGCGAAGGAGGAATAAAATCTCTGTGGAATTTAATTTTAATTTTTAATTTTAATTTTCTTTATTAGACACATAACAGAATACAGTCATGAAAGCAAATGATTACAAATTGTACAATGTCCAAGTACTAGACTGAACTCCAACAACATGCATCCTTTAATAAACAATATTATTCTGTGATTAAGAAAGAAACATAGGTACTTAAAATACTTAGGTACTAAGTTAGTTGAACTCTAATATAGTACTTAATAAGCATAAATCGTTATTGAATCGTATCAGTTTAACTAAAACAAGTAGTAGGATCAAGATTAACATTAAAAAAACTACAGTACAATAGAGACAAAATTACTAATATAGGTAATGTGCAATATAAAAAGTAAGTAAAATCGACTCATTTACTTAAGTAAGTATATTGTGTATACACCTCTTGAAGGCATTTGGATTAACGTTCATGACATCAATATTAGGGTGCTCCTGAGTCAGATCATTGTAAAGGCGACACATACGTACAACTGGGTTGTAATAAGATGTATTATTACGGTATACTTGCAGAGAAAATAATTTAGGGTTTCGGTCACGAGACCTGTAACTGGTTTTAAAGTTAATGGAGGCTAAGAGAGATGGAGAATCTATTATAGAGTGGACGATTTTGTGAAGGTAAACAAGTTCGGTACGCTTTCGTCTCGTTTCCAGTTTAATCATGTGAAACTTGTTTAATCTGGACGAGTAAGAATTTAATCTCCGATGCAACCCCTGGCGAAAACAAAGACTTCTCAAGAATTTCTGTTGGATGTTTTCTATACTGTCAGTATGGACAGCATAGAAAGGGGACCAAATAATTGAGCCATACTCTAGAACACTACGAACAAGAGCATTAAACAGATATATGAGACTATGAGCCCTCTTAAAATGTTTTGTGTTTCGCAGGATGAAACCCAGCATCTTGGAACCTTTCTTATGTATATAACTGTAATGATCCCTAAAAGTCAGTTTGGCATCAAATATGATGCCCAAGTCCTTAGCATGATCTTGTCTGCTTAGCTTCTGACCGTTAAGAGTGTATTCATATTGAATTTTGTTGATTTTCCTAGTGAAAGTCAAAACGAAACATTTGCTGATATTTAATAACATATTGTTATCAGCACACCATCTAGCTACAGCATCCAGATCTTGTTGTAAGTTTTCCGCATCTTTAACAGTGGCTACCACGGAATATATTTTTAGGTCATCTGCGTAAAGCAAACTGGGACATTTTAGTCGATGAACAAGATCATTAATAAATGTGATAAAGAACAAAGGTCCCAATATAGATCCTTGAGGAACCCCGGATGTGACGAAAACTGGCTCAGATAACTCCCCCTTATATGCTACCAACTGGCTTCTTCGACTTAAATATGATTCCACCCACCGAAGTAATGATCCATGTATACCCATCTCACAAAGCTTTCGACAGAGAAGAGAATGGTCAACTCTGTCAAAAGCCTTGGAGAAATCAGTATAAATCGAGTCCACTTGTTCATTTTTAGCAAAAGCACTGCATAAATAATTTTTATATTCCAACAGGTTTGTAACAGTGGACTTATTTTTAACAAATCCGTGTTGATTAGATGACAGCATGGGTCTAATGTGGAAATAAAATGATGCAAACACAATTAACTCGAATAATTTGGCACAGCAAGATAGGATACTGATAGGTCTGTAGTTCGCGCAGTTAGATTTGTCACCACTTTTGAATATCGGGACTATGTACGCTGTTTTCCAATGATCTGGAAAGACACCTGACCCAAGTGATTGATTAAATAATAAGCAAAGTGGAACACTAATTTCATCAGCACACCGTTTAATAAAGAATGGTGGAATAGTATCAGGCCCAGCCCCTTTGGTAGAATCCAGTTTCTTAATATGATCGATAACTTCCTCAACAGTGACCGAGATTGTAGCAAGCGTGCTAGTTGCGGAGATATTGATCGATGAGGTAGCTGAATTTAGGCTGTTAGTCTGACCATCAAAAACTGAACTAAAATAATTAGAAAAAAGCTCGCATATCCCTTTGTGGTCAGAGGCTTCAGCGTCATCATATTTCATAACAGGCGGTATTGAGCTACACTTATCGCGTTTACTGTTTACATAAGACCAAAAAGGCTTAGTATTGCTGCATAGTTCAGACTCTGTAGATGCAATAAAATTATCGTAACATTGTGACATTAAAGTTTTACTCCGAGCACGAAGACGGTCAAACGCATCATAGTCACGAGGGTTTTTATTCTTTTTATATAATTTGTGATACTTGAGTTTATCGGCAATGCAACGCTTCAAACTAGAGTTAAACCAAATGGGATAGCAATCATTATTTTTAAGTGAGTAGGGTGTATGCTTGGTAATAATCGCGTTAAGGGTATCGTAAAAGGTCTTAACATTTACGTTAACATCAGATGATGAAAGTAGAGTCGACCAAGGGACGAGAGAGAGCTCCAATTTAACTTGAACAAAATCACATTTTTTATAATTAAGCCGTTTTGGTGGTTTTGGTGTGATTCCTTTCAGGCCATCAGACACAAGTATTGTAATAGTCAGAGCAGGGTGATGGAAATCAAGTCTACTCAATGGGGCACACTCATTAACAGTTACCTTTTCAATTGTACTGAGGACCAAGTCTAGGCAGCGATTGTTCCTATTAGTTATACCATTGAACTGGTAGAGTCCGCATAAAGTCTTTGTTTCAAGTAACAAGGTCGATCTACGATCGGTGGGAGAAGAGGGAGTCAAATAGGAACAACCCGGCTTACTCGTCCAGTCTAGGTTTGGGATATTATAGTCGCCAATACATATAAATTTGTCATTTTCGTCAGCCTCAAGAATGACGTTTTGGAGAGCACAAAAATATTTAGTTAAATCATCCGAAGCAACATATGAAGGTAAATAAATTAAGCAAACATTCAAAGTATATTTAGTTGAAGAGTGGTAGTCAGGTAGAATGGTAATCCAAATATCTTCCAAATCAGTTTCCCAAGAATATTGGCGGATAACTTTGTAACATTTTTTAATAGCAATAGCAACACCACCACCATCTTTTTTTTTATTATTAGAAGTTTGCCTATCTCTACGAAAAACATTGTATCTTGAATCAAAAATTTCAGAGTCTGAAATATTACTGTTTAAATTTGTTTCGACTAAACAAATTATATCAAAATTGCTATTTAAAATATTTAAGTTTATCTCATGTAGTTTAGACCTAATTCTATTTACGTTTTGGTATAAAATTTCCATAATTAACGTTAGTTAAGATAAAATAAAATAAAGTGATTATAGAGCAAGAGAAGTTAAATATTACAAAATTTATTTCTTAGTAGGAGTAGACAATTTATATAATGAATCAGCGTTTTTAATACAAACAGCATTGGAAGTATCGTCTTTACGTATGTAGATTTTACCATATCGCACCCAAACATATTTAAAATTATGGTTCGTAGCAAAACGGCGAGTGTCTAAGTACAACATTTTTATCTGCGGTGACAGATGCTCAGCAACGTAAATTCTGTTTCCATTTCCCGGCACTCCCAACAGTTTTGAGTCTAACAAGGAATTAGGGTGGCTCTTATTGTAGCGGTGCACGGCCGAAATTATAGTGTCACGTTGGAGCGTGGACGACAGGGTGACCAGGATGTTACGGGGACGGGCAGACTTGGAGTCCATTTTGCTTATTCTGCGGCATGCTCTAATCGAAGAATCATCTATACTTGCTCCAACTAATTCGCATAACTTGTGGAAAAGTGCAAGTAAGTTTTCATTTTTGTTTTCGGGCAATGAGTGAATTTCAAGGTTGAAACTACGAGACATGTTGTCCATTACCGCAAGTTTGGATTCCATTTTATTCATTTGTTGCTTGATAACAGAATTCTCACTTTCTAAATTTTTTATAATGGTTTTTTGCTGTTCTATTTGTATCTTGAGATCGCGCTGCTCATCGCTCAGAAAATCTGTTGTGGTAGTAAATTCTTGTTTTACAGCATCAATTCGTTCACGAATCATGGTATCCATGTCCGACTTTAAAGAGGAGCGCAGGTTGCCAAGGTAATAAGAGAGAAAAGAGTCCAGTTTTTGCTCCATTAGTTGACCAATTTTATCCATTGTTATTGGCTCAGACGACGACGATTGAGAGGCGGTAGGTTGACAACGTGTAGTGTTGTTACAGTCCGACTTAGCTGCAACGATTGGGTCTAAATCATACGACATATTCAGGGAGTCATCCACGGTCAGAGTTTGGTTGCACGGGACTGGCGTCTCGCAATTAGTCTTAGCACTACGTCTGGTAACATTCGAGCAGACAGGGCAGACCCAGGACAAACAGTATTCCTCTGATAATGCAGCAAACTGGCTACTTTTGATATTTAGACATTTGTAGTGGTAATCTTGCTTGCAAAGACGACAGTGTAAAAAACTGTTTGCCTCAAGAAATTGTCTACAAACATTGCAATTCATCGCGAAAAAACTAGTAGTGACCTCTGTCGGTGTGCCCAAAAGTGAAATGTTGACTGGGGACGACGACAAGTGACGTAAACAACACCACCGGTTGATCGATTATTGACTTTCTCGAAAATGTCAGGCGCCGATTGTAGATGGCGCTCACTGCAGCGCCGATTGAGCGATACCTAGTTTACTGCTTTATCGACAATGTATCTCTTACTCTAAAAGTAGCTTCATTCACTATATTCTGTGTCACCAAGAGATATGCAAATTTGCGGGTACATGAAAGTTGATAATGTTTATGATCCGATTTTGTGATATAAAATAAAACGCTTGGAAGTGAAAAACCGCAAAGATAACACTTGACAGGATCGCACAACTGTTGGCAAACACCAAGCACAAGAAAGGTATAGTAAACTCACTATATTAAAATATAATTTAAACAAAAACTGAGACGATTTCAAAAACACTTGTATCTCACAGAAGCGCCACCTAGCGAGAAAAAAAGTTTAAGGTAAACATAGAAAGAAAGATTAATTAATAATACTATTTAAATACCTACCTTTAAACTTACATAAGTATTTTTTTGCAGGTTTTAACTGCCCTCTCTTTTTATGCTACTGGGTCTTATCAAAAGCCTGTGTGAGCATTAAGTTATTTACATGGAATTAGTCAGCCTTGCTAGTGTATTATAATTTAATAAGAGAGATGACAGATACATTAGAATATTAATATTCCATAATTTTCCTACAAAATGTATCAGAAAGAATGGGAATAATCAATAAGTAAGTATAAATAGAACAATGTAATTAATTTTATGAACATTTGTAAACAATATTTATGTAAATTAGGTATTGTTTTGTCTCATTTCAGATTTTCAAATCTTCTCATCTTCTAATTTTCTCAGTCGGAGCTAAATGCTGCTCGAAGTCAAAGGGCATGGAGAAATAGGTAAAAAAAAGGGAGAAAAAACTAGCCCTTGCCAAATTTATTGCTGCTTCTACTTGGTACAAGGTCTCCCATCGTAGGATTTACGAAGCAATGGCATAGCTGCACAGACAATAAATTATTGTAAACATTCATACTGAATTAAATTAGTTTTATTTTACGAAAAATACTTATTATTTCTTTTTTCCCATGTTTCCAAACTAAACATAAAATGTATCACTCGAATTCGTAGAATCTTCAAAACCCATTAAAAAAATATACAGTGTGTTTTTTGAACAGTGATCAAATTTAGTGGTGTGGACCATCAAACTTTGTCTATGGGACCGACTTAATCAGAGCAAAAAAAATCAGCTGTTCCATACGTTTTGGTCGAGTAGATATTAATATTTTCTATGGAACAGCTGAATATTTTTTTTGATCTGATTAAGTTGTTCCCATAGACAAAGTTGTTCAGTTTGATGGTCTAAGCCATACAACAAAATGTGATCACTGTTAAAAAAAACACACTGTATATTCCTTTAACTTAACAATATGTGTAGTTAACAAAATAGGTAGGTACCTACCTACCTTTTTTGTTAACTACACATTTTAATAAGTTGCGCTCTATCAGCTTTCGACGAAACAAAAACTGCACAAGAATTCCTTTGTACCACTTGAAACCACTTCTATCACCCTAAACGACTTTACAGATTAAGTTTCATTCTAAACATCTTACGTTCTCATTAGAAACATTTTTTATTTATATAAAAGATATCTTTGTTTTGAATAAAGTTTGATTTGGAATTAGTTGTAATAAGTTTTTCGACAATCGCAACTACGCAATCATAAAGTTGTCATTGGTTGCCGTTCAATTGCGAGTGGCGCTAGTTTCCATACATAATAATCGCAAATGCACTCGGCGAGCAATGAGTTCGCGATTTGTTTCCGTAATACCAAAAAAGCAACCGCTACTAGTCTCAGTCGCGTTGCTATTGTACAATTAGCAACCGGCAGGCTTATTAGCGTTCTTCGAATGACAGTCGCAATCGCTTAATTGTACAATTTTTGCTAACAAATCGCAAATTCGTATTACGGAACGCAAAGTTAGCGACCACTCCACAGTAGCGCTACATGCGAGCGATGGACGAACTAAAAATGCATGACCTCGCCTAGAACACAGCAACCGATTGTTTGTTTTGGTATTACGAAACGTTTTTCGACAGTGACGCGAGAGCAATGGCGATTGAGATTTAACAACTAATGATATTGTGATTGTTAGCAGTTGCTTAGTCTTTATTTAATAAGTTTCGGCCTTTTTACTATGTTCAACCAGTGGTTTGTGTTTAAATAGTGTTAATAATAAATTGTGTGGTTATATTTTAATTACGTGAAGTAATAATTCACTATGGCAAAAGCTTTGATGCTAATGGACTATTTACATCAAGAAACCAGTGAAAGAAGGGCTTAACGCTGTCCGACTGCGGAGAAGAGTTCGTACAACTGCTGTAAACTCTCTTCTACAGATTTCAGATGTCGAGTTCAGAGCTCACTACAGATTATACAAATATATTTTTAAAAGGTTATGTTCTGAACTATTTTTTTGTTGCCTAGACGGCGAAGGAGGAATAAAATCTCTGTGGAGTTTAAGGTAAACATAGAAAGAAAGATTAATTAATAATACAATTTAAATACCTACCTTTAAACTTACATAAGTATTTTTTTGCAGGTTTTAACTGCCCTCTCTTTTTATGCTACTGGGTCTTATCAAAAGCCTGAGTGAGCATTAAGTTATTTACATGGAATTAGTCAGCCTTGCTAGTGTATTATAATATAATAAGAGAGATGACAGATACATTAGAATATTAATATTCCATAATTTTCCTACAAAATGTATCAGAAAGAATGGGAATAATCAATAAGTAAGTATAAATAGAACAATGTAATTAATTTTATGAACATTTGTAAACAATATTTTTGTAAATTAGGTATTGTTTTGTCTCATTTCAGATTTTCAAATCTTCTCATCTTCTAATTTTCTCAGTCGGAGCTAAATGCTGCTCGAAGTCAAAGGGCATGGAGAAATAGGTAAAAAATAAAAGGGAGAAAAAACTAGCCCTTGCCAAATTTATTGCTGCTTCTACTTGGTACAAGGTCTCCCATCGTAGGATTTACGAAGCAATGGCATAGCTGCACAGACAATATATTATTGTAAACATTCATACTGAATTAAATTAGTTTTATTTTACGAAAAATACTTATTATTTCTTTTTTCCCATGTTTCCAAACTAAACATAAAATGTATCACTCGAATTCGTAGAATCTTCAAAACCCATTAAAAAAATATACAGTGTGTTTTTTTGAACAGTGATCAAATATTGTGGTGTGGCTTAGACCATCAAACTTTGTCTATGGGACCGACTTAATCAGAGCAAAAAAAATCAGCTGTTCCATACGTTTTGGTCGAGTAGATATTAATATTTTCTATGGAACAGCTGAATATTTTTTGTGATCTGATTAAGTTGTTCCCATAGACAAAGTTGTTCAGTTTGATGGTCTAAGCCATACAACAAAATTTGATCACTGTTCAAAAAAACACACTGTATATTCCTTTAACTTAACAATATGTGTAGTTAACAAAATAGGTAGGTACCTACCTACCTTTTTTGTTAACTACACATTTCAATAAGTTGCGCTCTATCAGCTTTCGACGAAACAAAAACTGCACAAGAATTCCTTTGTACCACTTGAAACCACTTCTATCACCCTAAACGACTTTACAGATTAAGTTTCATTCTAAACATCTTACGTTCTCATTAGAAACATTTTTTAGTTATATAAAAGATATCTTTGTTTTGAATAAAGTTTGATTTGGAATTAGTTGTAATAAGTTTTTCGACAATCGCAACTACGCAATCATAAAGTTGTCATTGGTTGCCGTTCAATTGCGAGTGGCGCTAGTTTCCATACATAATAATCGCAAATGCAGTCGGCGAGCAATGAGTTCGCGATTTGTTTCCGTAATACCAAAAAAGCAACCGCTACTAGTCTCAGTCGCGTTGCTATTGTACAATTAGCAACCGGTTGCTATATTTCGCTAATAAGCCTGCGGTTGCTATATTTCGCTAATAAGCCTGCGGGGTGTGGTATACTGTTTTTTCCATAAAGTTATATTAACTTTATGGTTTTTTCACATGAAAACTGGGGGCCTATTACGAAAATAACGTACGCAATTGCGTAACGCAGTCACTTGGCCACGATAGTCGTCCGCAGTTCGTTGGTTGTAGTTTTATCAAACATTTTGAATTTTTTTATCGTAGTCCATAGACTACTTAACGAACGATGTCGGATACGTAAGAGAGAAACTGTCAAACTCACGCAATCACTTCGCAATATCGCATACGAAAGTGATTTGTAATAGGAAACAATCAAAACGAAGCACGGACGCAGCTGCGTGTATCGCATTAAACTTTTCGTAATAGACCCCCTGTCTGTTTTGAATTTCGAACCCTTTAGATTTAAACTTTTTGCAGTCACAGACCACTTTCAGAATTAAAAAAATCCACGAACCCTTGTTGATGAATATTTAAAGAAAAGAAAACAAATACTATAATATTAGGCTGAGCTATTGGACCCCTGATACACTTGCTATGGACCCCTAAGGGGTCCGTGGACCACACTTTAAGAAACCCTGCTTTAGAGCAAATATTACAGGTAAATTGGGAAATTAGACTTGTAGAAATGTCAATAGTAAAAGGAATTGTTATCGATTTTGAATTCAAATGATTACCTTGTGGGCCTTCAATAGGCATCTCGAAAGTATACGCGGCGTCCCAGTCAGGAGGATAGCCTTCTACGACTTTAGTTAGCTGAAAGTCGAAGCCTGCAAAACAAAAAAAAAATTGTTTATTTTAAGTGTGATCCCAAAATCAAAGTTGAGTCTTAGAATAAATAATGTTGAGGGTAGACTAGAGACTTGAGACTCACCGGAAGTTGGGAATCAAATAATACTTATTCACTTAGTCTTCACTATACCTATTTAGGTATGAACCGTCTCATACTGAATGTGTGCTGTTTTTCTTAGTTAAACCACGTCAAACTAAGTTTATTTCTGTACCATCAAATCAATCACAAAACTCATGACGTTACGATTTGATGGCACTTTTATGACCTCATTAAATAAAAACATTTAGCAAAATGGCAATGGCAAAGGGTTTGCCATCGCTACCCTAGGTATAGCAACTAATGCATCATCATCATCATCATATCAGCCGCACGACACCCACTGCTGGGTATAGGCCTCCCCCAAGGATTTCCACGACGATCGGTCCTGCGCTTCCCACATCCAGTGGCTTCCGGCAATCTTCACCAGATCGTCGGTCCACCTTGTCGGGGGCCTACCCACGGAGCGTCGTCCGGTGCGCGGTCGCCATTCCAGAACCTTTCCGCCCCAACGGCCATCGGTTCTTCTCGCTATGTGTCCAGCCCACTGCCACTTTAGCTGAGCAATCCTTCGAGCGATGTCGGTTACTTTAGTTCGCCTGCGGATCTCCTCATTTCTGATTCGATCACGCAGGGAAACGCCGAGCTAATGCATACCTATATTTAATTCTACGAATACTCGCCAGAAATATAGGAAAAAGTTATCAGCAAGTATCAGATATTAAATAAGTTTTTGTGGTTTTCCTGAGTGTAGTGCTGTGCTTACCTATAACTGTGAGATTCTTGGGGTCAGGCACCGTGGTATCGTTCTGCCAAATGGGGCACGCCGCACACGTGACGTTGAACGATATGTGTGTTGCGTTAGCGCCCACCATGGTTACCTGAAAATGCAAGGAAATAACACCTACACAAATATTCAACTTTCCCATACTAACACAAAGCTTTCACAGATGTCTAGTTAGTAATAGTATGACGAGATAACTAAATTTTTGCCGGTTTTTGACCCATCTTGGGCAAAAATGTACCGGTTCATTGGACGGTTTTCTGTTTGTGAAAAAATATCGGCAATTTCATAGGTAAAGAACTACTTACATAATCAGGTGGGTTCGGCCGCTCCCCGAGCGACACGTCAAACACGACGCTCTCACTGCCCTTGCTGTTGCTGACCTTACACACGTACTCGCCTAGGTCTTCTTCACTGTAGATCCTCAATGTCAGCGTTGAGGATGTGAAGTCTTCGGCTGTGAAAATCTGTCGAATAGAAATTTTTGAATAGGTTAACATTTAACCTAACATATTAGTTTAAACTTTAAAGTGTTATTTATTAACTTAGGTACTATGGGCAACAGCGACGCTTGACCAGTTAGCAACAAAATTCGTGTGCGCGCGTATCGCCCCTGCACGAACTACACGTATATTGTTCGCCTTTAAAGTGTTATTTATTAACTTAAGTACTACGGGCACAGTTTTAATACTACTAACAGTTGTCCGACTCATGTACTTGCGCGGGGCAACGATGGGGGGTACGCGGGGAAGTGAGCGGCAGAGTCGGCGAGCGCAATCTCCTCCAGTTTGCGCTCTCTAACTTAAAGGGGTGTACTTTTTAAGAAGCGTAACTAAATTTCAAAACGTCATAATGGTTTACAGGATTTGTTCCGTTTTTTATTGTAAATCCACGTCATGGTTTGATAGGGACCATCAAACTGAACAACTTTTATTATTGGAATCACGAAAAACAATCAGTGGTTTCATGTTTGCTGTTGCTGTTTTGTGTGTTACGATGTTATTCTTGAAAAGGCCATATTGACTATTTTCATTCTTTCGTTATTACAAATTCAAACTTTTATGTAATATATTTGAGTAGTTTTTGTTGTGACAACTCTGACCCCTGACGGAGTTTCTGTGCGTATACCTACGCAGTGGCGGCATGCGTTTATCAACAAAAGAGTCGGTTTACTGGTAGTACTTTCTTTATACTGTGCTATGGGCAACAGCGACGCTTGACCAGTTAGCAACAAAATTCGTGTGCGCGCGTATCGCCCCTACACGTATGTTGTGACGTGACGGGCGCAGCGTGCAAGTGATATTAACCTTAGGAGTGGTTAAGCGACGCTGTTGCCCATGTTATCTGCTGAAGCGAAGCTGAAAACTTTATTTAATCATTATTCTGAATCTACTAACAAGAACTGCAATTTTAAGAATGGTCAGTAGGTTTCCTAATGAGCTTATTATACATACCGTGTCTTCTTCCGGAATGTCCCTGTCATAGTTTTTGTGCCTGCGAAACCACTGGTATACGGGTGGCGGATTCGCAATGGCACTGCACGTGATGTTCTTGCTGTAATAAAAACGGCGATGGAAAAATCTCGTGAAGTCATAAATTCCACCATTGGCTTATTTTGAACTATATTGTCCTCATACAATTGTATATTTATCTACTTATTTAACTTACGTTGCATTGATGGCTGCGTATTCCTCAACTGTCTTGAATGTGCCTAATACAGGTGCATCTGAAATATTAATAAATACGATATTAGTAATACCTAATTTGGTTTTACTCTTATCGAGTGTTAAAGTTGAATGAGAGAAAGAAAAATGAAAAAATAGATAAGAAATTTAGTAAGTACATTACTTTAATACTGCTAAATACCTTTATAATTTATAATATAATTTCATTAAAATTAAATAGAAATAATGAAGTCTTTGGTACTTATTAAGAAGGAAAGAAAGAAAACATTTATTAGCAACATACATAGCTGTTTAGATGTAGGCAAGGCACACAAAGAACATAATTGAATAGAAAAAAAAATGTAGATAAGTACAAAAGAAACAAGAAGTGTGAAGCTAATTCTTTCTGCCTCAGATATACTTATGACAGGACAGACAAAAAGTAAAAATTTGACTCCAACGTCGGCAGATAAATCGCCAGGTAAGGCGACGCAATCGAGTAAAAATAAGGCCAAAAAAATTGCTAATTCAGTTTTTTGCGTTTATTACGAACGTTTGACTGATAGTAGTATGGTTTTGTCCGTATAATATGACAGCGCCTTCTGCGTGACTTTGCAAAGGTATTCGCCGATATCTTCGTAAGTCAAGCTCCGGACCTCCAGAATGTAAGTGTCACCTTTCTTCCTCATTGCATATTTATTTGGAGATGTTTTGTCTGGAAATAAAAAAATGTCGTACCTAGTGGAACATCATTGATTTCATAAAAGTTGTAATTCCGATCCCCAATGTGGAGAACTGTGCATTTGTCTATGTTGAGAATAATAAGCCATTCTTTTGACCATTTGGCCAATCCGGCCGATTTACAAATTTTTTGGATCTATTTTTTATTAAGCAAATATTTTTATACTTCTTTAATATCCATGTTTATAGTCATATTCATTAATTATAGTCGAAACTTTATAGGTAATTTTTAATTTATTAGATATTTACTTGTTAGGAAATATTTTTTATATTTTGTTTTTATTTACATTTGAATTAACTAATATTTTATACCTGTAGGTATAAGATAAGAGGTAGAGGCTTATGTCTAAAAATTTGTTGCCCTGATATTTCCGTCGTACCCATGGACCAACCGCATTGCACAACCAGATCTGCCACAGACGACGGTAAATAACAACAGAATGCATTGCATTATATAACAGATCGATTAAACATATATTGTGGACAAAGATCTTTGATTGTGGATAGGTTATTAGAAGCGGCTGTAAAAGACAAATGATTTTGTCAAACGTAATAAGTAGTTAAAACTTACCTGTAATGTGTTTTCCGTCTTTGTACCACTGAATGACTGGCAACGGATGACCTTTGGCTTCACAAACAAGTTTGGCATTTTTGCCTTCGTCCCCTTCCATGGTTGTTTGTCTGTTGTTAAATTTGACTTTTACTGAAAAAAATCACTAAAGTCAGCATAAAAACCAAGTCATCTTATCATGAGCAGGGCTTAAAACGCACCCTCATTTTTTCTTCATTTTGCATTGGAAGTAGGTAACAAAAATGTTTAGATTTTTTTAGAATAATAAAAATATGTCAATTTCATTTCCTCAATCAACTTCTTTATACCTTCATTATACAATTCTCGTGTCAAATATTTGAATAATTATGAAAATCATGGTCAGAACAACTTTTCAGCCTAAATTGCTAAAGCTTTACTCGTATATTTACAAAATTATACGATAAAGTAAACAGGATGGCACAAAAGTAATGCCAAACTTTAAATTTAAGTCCCTAATGGGTACCCATGGAACTCCATAAGCCTTTTGTCCCGGAAAACTGTCGTATGTTCTGATTCACCATTTGAATGTTCATAGAAGTTTTAAGTACTTCGTAACAAATTAACAAATTAAACAAATCTTTTGGAATTAGAGCTCACAGACTCACACGCACGTAATGAAAAAATACTGTCTAGTTTATGTAAATCATGGAAAGAATGAATGATACGCACGCATCGAGTTTACGCGAGTTTACTGGTAATCAAGACTAATTAGACAAGAGTAATTCCCGATAGTTTGAGGCTATTGATTTTTTTAACTGCAGCAGTAGTCTGTTATACCCTGAACATTAATTAATACCTACCTACTTAAAATTTACGGTGTAGATGCTGTGTTTGCCCTTTATAGAATGAAACGTGCTACAATGTTGTTGGCAAATCAATAAAACAAGTAATACTCGTACAACAGCACTGTCACTCACTTGAGAATAGAGAGAGAAAGACGGAAATGGAGTAATCTGTCAAGTTACGTCGATGACTGTTCAAGGTTCAAGCTTTATTTAGATTGAATTTGAGCAAAAATTTGCCTTCGGATTGACGAAATTGACATAATTTCTATAATTCCTTAGGGTTCCGGAAACGTCCTACCATTCCATACAATTTTTTGGGACCTTCGTTCTGTATTTTTCTTCTAGATGTCATAGACAAATGACTTTTCTAACATTGGTCTATACCATGGGTCTCCAAACTTTTTAGCATAAAGGCCAGACTTACTCTTCCATGAAGTCCCAAAGGCCAGGATCTAGCTAGCTCCGTACCAACATACTGTAAATTACAATATTGATGGTAAGATCCGGCCTGCTTTCGCGGGCCGGATTGTTGGTGCTCGCGGGCCGGAGCTGGCCCGCGGGCAGTAGTTTGGAAACCCTTGGTCTATACTATCACTATCTTTCATGGGTCTCTTTTATTTGAAGAAACTATATTATTAAGAAAAAAATGCCCCTTACAATTGACCCTATCGATTGTTATAATACAAGTACAGGATGTTATTTTTTTGGATTTTAGTAATCAAAAATCTTTGAATGCAGTTTACTTATTTAAAAAAATGAAGGAATTATACTTTCAGAAAAAAATTGCCTTCATCAATATTTAGCGTATTTTTCCTCCAGCCACTGTCTTTTTTTCCACTCTGTTTATTATATGAAACCATAAAACCAGATGAATGCCAGATGAAACTACTATTTTTGTCTCATGGATGATAAGCAGCATCGTTCGTCCACATACCGCGTTATACCTTCCGCTCCATGTAGAACAAATTATAACGTTACCTAAATACTGCCATTAAGAATAGCGATGGTCTCGTGGTCCTGGCGGCTGCGTCATCAACACCATCAATCTAGGTTTAAATTATTTTTTTTACAGTATAAAACTCACTTCCAACGACGATATCAATAGTCTCATTGTACTCTCCCGCTTTGCAGGTCCAAGCACCTGCGTCTTCCACCTTCACCTCGTGGATAATCAGTGGCACCATCATCTTGCCTTGTTCCACCTTACGCTCCACGTACACTCGGTTGTTACTGCTGGACCGCTCGCCGACTATGTTGCCTGACGGCGAGTACCAGTTGATAGTCTGGAAAATGCGAGGAAATAATCTGTACTTCAATTTATTTTATTAATGTTTGACAACATCACATACTCTGCTCCCAATCCAAAGTAAGTACCTAAAGCACTCGTGTTATGGAAATCAGAGACAACGGTGGTATCACAAACACCCAGATCTGAGCCAATTAGGAACAACAAACATTTAGAAAATGGAGTTATACTTATACAGTTACATAAAAACTAGTGATGCGCCGAATGTAGGTTTAACCGAATACGAATGTTCGGCCGAATATTCGGTCCAAAATGTACCGAACCGAATATTCGGCCGAATCATTCGGTTCAATTCTGCGCAGTAAACAGGTTTTACACGTGTCGGGCGGGCGTTTGCCACAGCAACTCCTTCTCTAGCACGGTTCGCTCAGTCGATGTACCGCTCTTTCGGTTACAAATAATTGCAGTTCGGAACTGCATACTTTGAAATTTATTATTACATTGATGAAAGTCTTTAAAGATAAGGCATACATTGACATTTATTAAAAAAAAAACATAATTTGATTATACATTTTAATACTAGTGGTGGTTTATAAAGATAGCAGTTTTTATTGTTTAAAAAAAATAGGCATGTTTTTGAAATGCCTAAAAACAAGAGGGCTGTAGCCTGTACGTTTTGATGTTTTGAATATCTATCAAAGATTTTGAAATACTTATTTGCATTTTAGTGATTTCATACAAAACAAAAAAGTGCCAATATTTTCAAATCTACAATATTTAAAAAATCAAAACATACAGCCCTAGTTTTTAGGCATTTCAAAGACATACCGAAAATTCATTGCTGTATGATTATATAATCTGTTGCTGTAGGTTAAGGTTTAGAGAGGGTGGGAAACGTTATCGCCGTTTGTATGGAGACCGTTTGCTAGAGAATACTCTTAATCTTTTTTATTTTGTCAATACATAATTGGTATTATTGGTACAATTTAAACATTCGGTAATTATTCGGCAAATCAACCGAATATTCGGCCGAATACGAACATGAAAAAATATGCCGAATTTGCCGAATACGAATATTCGGCGCATCTCTAATAAAAACTTACTAATTTTCTAAACAACCACTAACCCACAACATTACATTAAAAATGTAATAGTTTCTATAGTTACATATATTTTAATTTAATTTCAGATCTTACATCTTAGTATCTAGATTTTGAAGATGCAGCAGGACTTCCGTCCTGAACTGCCCAGGAGAAAGCTTAAACAAATCGATGTCAACAAAATGATCATTATAATTTTGCATAACGTGTCGCAAGGGCGCACTTTTACCAGCATTAGTTTTACACATTTTTAAAGCAAAGAGTTTATGTGCTCTGGAGTTGCGTATACGTTGAGATCTACTTGGTATGCTCAAGAAAACATTATTTATTAAATGAGCGCAATCAAACTGATTCTTTATGATTTTGTATAGAAATGTTTGACTTATGATCATTCTACGCGATTTTAGAGAAGGCAGAGATTTATTGAGAAGTTCAACGTATGACGATTTGGTATGAAAGCATTTAAAATTGACAGATCGTACAAACTTCTATTGAACTTTTTCGAGTTGGTAACAAGGCCAAATAGGAGGAAGGACGCTTGGCACAAGTACGCATGACAAAATCATACATTTGAAAAGCCTTGTTTACAAAACTGTCTACATGTTCATCCAGATGCAATTTACTGTCTAGAAGTACACCCAGATCTCTTATTAAGGATACTTTTTGTAGTGGCATATTACCTATGGAATATTGAAAATTCATGTGATACTTTTGCATTTGAAAATGCTGAGCTGTAATTTGTTCTTGACACAGTAATTGGAGAGACGATCCAGGTCTTCTTGTAAGTTAACTTAACACAGTCGCCAGTATTTGTGATGTTTCGAAAGATTTTAAAATCTTTAACTTTAACGACCTTAAGGTCGTCAGTATATAACAGGTAATTAGTGTTCTTAAAACAAGTACCTACATCATTAAGAAACAGCACAAATAGCAACGGACCCAAAATCGACCCTTGAGCTACGCCAGAGGTTACTGAAATGTCATTATAAGAAGAGTTATTACATTAACGACTACCTTTTGCGTTCTATTTGTGATTATACGAGGAAAACCAGCGCCATAAGTTACCATGTATCCCATTGAATGCGATTTTCTGCAAAAGAATGGCGTGATCCACTTTGTCGAACGCCTTACAGAAGTCAGTATAAACCGCGTCCGTCTGTCCCCATGGTCCATATTATCGAATAAGAATGTCATGTATGTCACAAGGTTGCTAACAGTAGAGCGACTCTTCACAAATCCTTGTTGTTCAAGAATAATCCTATTATGAAGACTGGCATAAATAGCTGAGTGAATGAGTCGCTCTAATATCTTAGCCATTATGGATATCAGGGACATTGCCCTATAATTGATTACATCATTCTTAGAGCCGCTTTTAAAAACAGGTAAGTGGTCGTCATTTTCTAAAAAGGCTACAGATTTTAAAAACCTTAATAATATTTTTAACATACATGTGGTAAGTTTTTTCCTTGACAAAAGATGGCTCTGCGCTCGCCAGCATTGAAGGTCGAGGGTTTCGCCAACACATGCAGCATTGGCTCAGTATCATCCTCATCGGACACCTCCGTACATAGAACTGTAAAGACAGAAAACGTGAATTAAAAAAAATGTGGCTCATTTCGTGGCGAGAAAACGCTGCAAGATAAGTCGCGAACTAACTGATGAAGGTTTGTAATCAATCTAAAATGAAAAATTTTCATATGATTTAGAAACAGACAGAGCCCTTTTTTAAAGATGACTAAAAATATAAAAGCGGCTGTATTGATAAACATACCCTGGTACTTAAGGGTCCATGATAGGAAAACATAGTTTGCGCGGGCCATATTTTTATATATGTCGTGGGCCAATCGTTGAAATGGGCCGATCGAGCCCAGGCAGATCACGATACGCCGGCATTTCTTGATTTGCCTTTTCAAAACCCCGCCATATCGTTCAAGTTTGACGATTTGGCTGGCTATGCTTGGGCAAATCGATTCTGTAGGGTGGCCAAAGTAGAAGCAAATAAAATGATAACCAGCCATGCTGGGATAAATAGTCTGTAGGGTGACCAAAGTATTAGTAAAATGAAATGAATGTTATTTCTTAATTTTGTTTATTATAAATCATCATTCTCAACATTCTCAATATTTGACATTGTGCATTGATTTTGCGTGACTCGCATAAAAATTATTTAACTGACGCTTGTAATTCACTCGGAAAGCACTTTTTTCTTCAACTAACTCACAGTTATTGTTTTTATTATCACAATTTTCGATTTCTTGTGACGCCGCCATCTTGCTCGCACGTAAACACAGCTGACAGAGCGCAAACAGCGTTACAGCGCTACAAGCGTCACGAAACGGAAGTATATTACGGACGATGCGCCCAGCCATATCTCGATGTGGCCAAGTACTAGGAGGGCAAATCGACGAATAGGTTGCTTTTATTGATCTGCCTAATTTTTGATTGGGCACATCATGAAATAATTGGCCAGATCATGAAATGCCGGCTCATCGTGATCTGACCAGGCAGATCTCGATCGGCCCAGTTCAACGATTAGCCCACGACATATATGTAAATCAAAGTTGTAGCCACAAAAAAAACATGACAAGCTAAAGAGATTATCTAGTAGCTACAAGTATTAAATTGCGTATAAACCTTACAGATGATTGTTAAAAAGAAATCAGAATATCATCAAAAGCACTTGTCGCGGGTCATATTTTTGGGGTAAATAATAGCGGAAACGTATATTTAACATATATATAACTTTTTTCAAGAAAGATAATTGTGCTAAAGATAATGATGAAAAAACAACGAAAGACATCGAAAAAGTGCAGAAGTGAGGTTATTTTCCATACTCTTTACACGTAAAGAAAAAGACAGAGACAAATGTTTCCGCATAGGGCTCGGTGCCTTAACTAGATAAAACATAGTAAGTATACAACTGTTTATGCTGCTACTGTACCTAGCTGCTAAGCAAACGTATGAAATATTGAATACCATTCACACATAATATCCCGGGAGATAAACAAATCCTACGTCATAAAGCCTACTTAAAAAGTGAAAATCGCAGGCAGGCCTTTCGTTCCAATAAGTAAGAAGGGAATAAATCATTTTGACGCTTATTGCCTAGATGAGTAACGAGCAACAATAACTTCGGAGATTTTTCACAAAATATAAAACGAGATAATAATTACTTTCACAGAACATAATGGACTTATTAAGCTTGCTCAAGATTATTTATAAATTGACGGGTTTGAACTGTTCAGCTGAAAATTAAAGGTGTACGATTTAATCGAGTGGTTGAATTAATAGAGTGGCGTCCGGATGGATTTTGGTTTAACACAAAATGTCTTTATCTAAGGAGATACCTACTTAGAATATATTGAATTTCCAGGGATAATGATTCCTTATATTTTTCTGGAAAATTCTTAACGTGACGTAATGTAACTTTTTTTTACAAAGCTTAAATTAAAGTCGTATCTCAGTCAAACTATTTAATTATTAATGTTTTCTGATCAATAAAAAAAGTATACAGAGATGTTGTTAATTCATTCCCAATTCAATGTTTCATGTATTTTGTCTATATTATAATATGTATAATACAAAGTTGTTCAGTTTCACGAGGTAATGTTGGTGGATATTAGATCATTCTACCATTTAATTGGCCTTTAGTTATGGACAATCGAAAGGTAAATAATAAATAACTGCTATTGCGTTTTGAAAATGCACTATGATTATCAATTACATGTTGCAAGTTTAAAAGTTAGTTCAGCACACTTGCGTAAAAGCTGTCGAACTCAAAAAGCATTAACTACACTATAGTCAGTTGTCATGAAGTTCGGATGTTTGCGAAACATTAAGGACGCGAAAAGTGGCCAAAGTTGGCCGAGAAGTGTAAGTCCGTCGGTTAATGCCGAGTGCCGTCCATTAGGCAGATAAGTTTAGTCGTTGTTCAGAAATATTTCAACGGGGCGCTCTTATCATAAGAAGTTGCTTTGCAGTCTATTCTGGAGCATTGTTTTTCTTGTACTTAACTTCAGACTACAGTCAGTCTTGTAATAATGTCTGCAACAAGAACATAATAGAAATGGAGGTACCTAATACAATCCTTTTCAAATTTTGTTATCTAACTGAAGTCTAACCATAATAAGCTTTCAAATTATTCAATGGTATAATTTGTTGGTATTTTTCGTGCTTTTTGTAAAGACATAATTCATAGCTTTGTGGTAAATACCTAATTAGCCTACTGTAAAGTGTACGTGGTGAAATGAGGCAGTTCAATACATAATACCTACTTATAATACGGCACCAACACTAAAGAAAACCGCAAGGAAATTTTTGTTTCAAAAGCAATAAAGTCCTTTAAAGCAATAAACATCTTTACTTAGTGAAAACTGGTGGGTGTTAAAGACCGTCATGTGACGCCACCGACCGCGGTCCAGGCGCGGTCCGAGGGGGGGGGTCACAGGGGACATGACCCCCCCCAAAATCGTACATGTCACACAGAAAAAGCATCTAAAAATTTACAAAAAAGCAATTATTATTATTAGTGACCCCCCCCAAAATTTCAGGCTGCGACCGCGCCTGCCGCGGTCACAAATGTCTTCCCAACTTTTCTCTCCCATAACATTTGATGAGGGAAACCATTACGAAAGTTAGAGAATGTCTTAAAAAAGGAGTTTCCTAAAAATGGAACTGTACTTACAAGCGTAATACAAAAAAAAGAATGCCGTTTTGTGGCGAGTTAAAAGAAGTCTGAAGTTTCATGAACTAACCCTAGAAAAGATAAAAAAAACGTTTTGGGTTAAAACGCAACAAAATTAGCTGGGTGAGAAATGTTAAACTCTCCCTGGAAATTTGTTAGAACTCGTTTGGGGGAAGGAAACAAACAAATGGCTGTGGTGTTTTTCAGCGAAATTGAGAAAGCCTGCTGACATTGTTTGGTAAATACCTAAGCAGTCGGGTTGTAACTTTACATTGCTTACTTTCGAAACAAAATGTAGGCACTGAACTTTGGCTTATGATCACCATACTAACCTAACCTTACCCAGAATTAGTAAATGCTCAACAAATCTTCTCGGGCAGTTTAAGATTTGGTGAGCTTTTGGCGAACAAAATATTTTTTTTGTATGCTAAAGTATGTACTAATTCTCCTTAACTTTTTATCTCCAAAACTTGTTTCTTTTATAACAGTATTCTGCCTTTTAGTATCTATGAAGCCACAAGAAGCAAAACCTATGTTTTGCTCCTATATGTATTTATGCATTTTATTTTATTACGGTTGTTATTAAACGCATGAATGGATACAACAAATATACTAGGGGGTCATTACAAATTTGGTAACGATAGCGTAAGTGGCTGACTCTGGGTTCACAGGATGGAGAGGCACTCTCTGATGCTAAATATGTCGGACTGTTTGCGTGAAGTGGTTGCGTTGTTTTTATTACAGGCTGAAAAATGTGTTATCGTTACCAAAACTCTCCATCCTGTGAACCCAGAGTCAGCAACTTACGCAATCGTTATCAAATTTGTTATGGCCTCCTAATCTAAATGTTTGTAAACGTTTTTATGTTATTATTGAATCGAACATAAACAAACGACCTGTGTAACTGTTCAAACATTGTTTTTTTACATTGATACCAAACATGTTTTTTTGACTTAATGAAATGAGGAGGAAGGGTATAAATACCTCGTTATCTATTATCAGCGAGTCTTTCAAGTTTTTACAATCTAAAACTTAGACCAATTTCCAAGCTTTTATCAATATGTAATACCTTCGTATCAGTCATATAAAAATCGAACACCAATTCCAATCTAAAATTTAGATAACATAGTGATATATTTATGGATGAAAGTACAGTTTAAACATTTCATATTGCCATTAGAAATGGCCACTTGGCTCAGAGGTGCAATCTCCTAGCTTAAGTTTCTACTTACAAGTCTCGCTTGGGGATTCATATTGCAATGTAAGATTTCCCGGAGTTGAAAGTGCGGCTGTCTCACAGGGAAACTTAAAGTCATATGTTCAAGCTTGAGAAATTGATATCTTTGAAATACGCGTTACAAAAGATAGCTTCAGTTACTTCAGTGAATTGAAAATAATGATGCACTTTGATTTTAAGATTTCAAATGACATTGTCCGTTTTCTGAGGACAAAGCGCTGTAAATAATTGTGCCTTAGTGATTGTAATTGAATTTAGTAGCTGGAAAGGCCATAAGCTATAATCAGCAATTACTTTTTCTTTTCTTTTCCTGGCATTATTTATATACTAGCTGCCGCCTGCGACTTCGTCTGCGTGGAAAGGATTTTTTGCTATCCCTCGGGAAAACACTTTTTTTCGGGATGATAGGTACCCTATGTCCTTCTCTGTACCCCTGACAACGTCTATACGAAATTTCATGATCATCGGTTTAGTAGTTAAGACGTGAAGGCGTAACAAACAAACAAACAAACAAACAAACGGACTTTCGCATTTATAATATTAGTAAGGATATTACGTACATTTTCTGAAGTGTTTTGAAGCTAGATACTGGACAATTTTTTTTTTAATTTTTTTTATTTACTAAGGCATACTAACTAAGTACAATTCGGAAATTAACTTAAACCATATTAGTAAATAGCCTCTTAAATTAGAAATTGTACCTAAATTACAGGTAAGCACAACATTCACTTACAGGATTTTATAATATATGGATAATGTTGACTGAGATTAAGTCAAATCAATTATCTAGTTAATAAAACTGTCTTCAATATCAGGAAACATAAGATAGTTTTAAAATTATAGTTAGGAATGAAAAGAGAATAATATTATTGGATTTTATTTTGTTGAGGAACCAAGGACCGGAACCGCTTACCGGTAAAGGGGTTTTATGATTGGGTATTTCATAGACTTGTTTTCAAAAATACGGTAACCCTATCAATACGGTAACCCTATCAATACGGTAACCCTATCAAAAGGGTAACCCAAGTAAGGACTTACCGAATACGAAAATCCTATCGAGGAAACCCTATGAAGACTTTATGAAGGAGTTTTAAAACGTGTTCAAGCAATTTATACCTAGTTCCACCTGGGCCGAAGGACCGGAACCGCTTACCGTCAAAGGGGTTTTGATTGGGTATTTCATTAACCGCTAACCGTTAAAAGGGTTTTTGATTGGGTATTTCATAGACTTATTTTCAAAAACCTTATCAATACGGTAAGCATGACGTCGACTAACCCTAACGAAAGGGAAACCCTATCATTTGGTAAGCTTTTTAATAGGGTTTCCCTATCAAATGGGTTAACCAAAAAAGGGGTTTTCCGGTCCCTGTGAGGAACATGGTGGTATCATTAGTGGTCATTGCCTTTTAGTAAGGATACTACGATACTTGTATCACCTTTTCATCATTACCAGCCATTTTGATGTCCCCATTGCTAAGAACAGATTTTCCCTATGGTTGGATAAGGAAGATGGGCCGTAAGAACCCGTGATAACAGGAGCTACAGAAAATAAACTTTTAGTTATTCATACTATTTATGACTGACCCCAGCTAAAACTATTTTTTTATTTAATATAATTATGGGAGGGGCAGCTGCCCGCTCTGGGTTTTGTTTACCTCCAACTACTATATGCTGTTGTCGTTATAAGTTCTCTCTTGCAATTTGAAATACTATAACTTTTAAAAATCGTGCACCCGTTCTCAACTGACTAAAAAACGCGTTGCATGGCCTATTTTTAGTATGGGCAAGTGTACGAGATTAGTGGATGAAACTGAGAAAAAAAACGTCGCGACCGTTTTCTCCCTCCCAAAAAAACAACAATTCCAAAATCCCGACATTTTCTTCTTTAGATATTTTGAACTTCTGATCTGGCAACCCACCTTGAGAATGTATAGGAAATAAAGCTCATTAAAAAATACCTATTTTAATTTTTGTTTATTTATTTGACTAGGTGCTTATGAAAAATTTGTTTTGCCCCCTTCCCCTTGGCTTAGAACCTGGGTACGCTCATGATTATAGCGTTATATCACATATCGCAAGACGACTGGCGTTAAGACTAGGTTTTCAAACCCCTAAACAAAACAAAATATTATTTGAATGTTGAAATACTAATTTATCATTGTAGAATATGTAAATTAATTCTGTGTTATAATTCCCGAACATATAAATATTATAATGCGTCTCAACTTCATAAAAAGCCCTTCCAAGTATTTCAATTACGCGGGCCGTATAATGTTCCTTTGATTTATTGTCCTGAATTATCCGTTTTCATAAATTAATTAATCCATAATAAATTATCAACATTTGGGTATGAAAGCGACTATCATTTTGTGCTGTGACACCTTTCGAATACAGGTGTGTCAATATGGAGTGTTATAAATATAAAATTTTAGTATGGATTAAAGTGCTACAATATATTTAAGTAGGTAAATGACAAAAAAAATTGCTTGTTAAGGTTAAACATTAGCACGTGACTCGCTATTGTAGGCACATAACGTGGTTTCCCAGCCCCCCTACTCAAATGGCCACTTTTCTATTCGTTCGCTAACTTAAAGCTTAAAAATAAGCAATTAAACGATCAAGTCACATGTCGCAAGTTTATGTAAATGACAAACATTGTTGTATTGTATGGAATTGACAAGTCTACGACGCGTAATTTTGGAGTTAATGGCTTATTTTTAATTTTTAAGTTGGCGAACGAATAGAAAAGTGGCCATTTGAGTAGCCCCCCTGAATTTCAGCTTTTACACAATATATTTAGCGTGTTCCGAGAACTAAACGACAATTTGTTCACTATGAACTATGTTATCAAAGCAATGTTATCTCACTAAATGCAATATGTTTGTAATATTTGCCGAATACAACTTCAGTGTGCACAAACAAGCGAATAAGTACACACTAAAGTTGTATTCGGCAATTTTTTTTATCGTTTTCCACTACATTTATTAACCCCCGACGCAAAAAGAGAGGGGTATTATAAGTTTAACGTGTCTGTGTATCTGTGTATCTGTCTGTGGTATCGTAATGAACCGATTTTAGTTTAGATTTTTTTTGTGTCATAGATAATTTTATCCCGAGTATTCTTAGCCATGTTTCATGAAAATCTGTTCAGCTGTTTGAAGATCATCAGCTCTTTTCTAGTCGATGAGGGGGGTCTGACTACCCTTCACATGTCCTATCGATTCGAAATTTGGTACCATGTTACTTCAATGAAATTATTATTTTTATTTATTATAAACAAAGAGGATACAATATGGGGTTACAGAATAGTCCCACGAAACAAAACAAAATTGGAAGTATATGGTAAGGTAACCATGACCTGATCAGCCGTTTGAAGATCATCAGCTCTAATAGTTGATGAGGGGATCTGACTACCTTCCATAATGTCCTATCAATTCTAAATTTGGCACCGTGTTACTCCAATGATATTGAAAGTATATGGTAAGGTAACCATGACCGGGGTCAGAGTTTTTTATAATTTTTAATTTTGTTCTTGTTACAGTATGAAATATGTTCTCACCTGCATTTTCATTTGAAAATAGTATATTTTGAGAATTGTGTTGCTGTAATTTATTGCCACAAATATATTCTTGTTCTGTATCACTTGCCTGGCCACGGGCACAGAAATGATCCTCAAATTTGCTAATATTCCGAAAACTTTTAAAGTCCAGCCATGGTTTGAGGATGCTCGCGCTCATCCGGTTTTATTTAAGATATTTATCAAAAAATACTAAAGTACAAATACATAAATTTCAAAATAATTTGTGGCATAGCAACGTCATTGTTGAACTGTGACAATACGACCCTGTTTCAGATTTACGCATGTATATTATTACTCTTAATCCGAGTATAGTGTTTAGCTGAAGTGAGGTGTACAATGAAAATGAATTATATCCTCTAGCTACTGAGATTCACGGAAGATTTCTTTAAAATATTTCTTTCAAAAGTAAAACGAACTGGATCACACAGACCCAGCCTCAATGACGCTGGGTAAAAATTGATATGGATTTGTTCAAAAACCGGAGCCTAAAAAGCTACCAAACAGAGAAAATTACAAATTTACAAGTTGCAAAATTATCCCTGCATAATAGGGAACATGCATCAAATTTTTTTTCTATCAAAATCAAAAGTATAATGCGTGAGAAAATCAACTGTAAAATTAAAACTTTTCTCTTGTGTTTTTTTCTCGTGATATAGTTACTTGAAGTTAGCACGCAGCAGCACCCGCCGAAAACGCTCTATACAAAAAGGTCAACATTTGTGACGTCACTCGTGTCACGTTTCAGTGCATTAGTATGGAGTTAGCCAAGAATTTTTAAATATCTCCCTAAATATTGCGTTTAAGTACATATGTGTTTTACAAAATATTATTTCTTATTTGATGTTCTATCCGACTGTTAAGTGCATTATATCCGAAAACGAAAAAAAAAATTCGTTATTTTCCCTTGTGTGATAAAACTAAAGTAATACATTTTATTATTTATTTTTTTGTTCCATCATGTTTTTATACGTGTCCGCAGCGATCAAGCTCAAATTTATCAAAATCGGTGACTTATGCATGTTCCCTATTATGCGGATTTATTCCATGTTTAAGGAAACAAATGTTTATATTGAACATTCAGGGGAAGTGTCGTAATTACGGAAACGCTCAAGGTGCAAAGTAATACCCGTCAAGATCTCCTCGCCGCTACGAGTTGCTGTGACGGTTCTAACTACCTATCTGGAGAGTGGTTTACTCAATACAATTTTACTGTCTTGTCTATGTCTGGGATGAAAATATATTTTATGGACAGCTGCTTCAGTTGGACAAACATTCCTTCGTATGTCCTTCCGGCTTTTCATTTGTTCTCCTCTACCAGGTCGCATTTCTCAACCGATTCTCGTGAAATTTTGCTATGTTATCATTAGAGACCGGACTTACGCGGTGGCACGAATAAAATGACGTTTAATAGTGCGTGGACAACGTAATTATCTATTTGTGTAATGTATCGATAAAAAAAATATATGCTTACTTAGTAACGTGAAAAACGAGTAAAAATCGAAACGAGATTTTTTTCTACAAGGCATTACGAACTGAATTAGTAAAAGTCGTGAATTGTAGAAAAAATAAAATGCAATGCAGTTTTTCTTGATGCAAAGATGCAAAGTCGACGTGAGTGAAATACAATGTCAATTTTTAAAAAACACATCCTCATCCGTAAAGTACAAAAAATATACAAACGCGATCAAAGAAGTTCCACTTCAAAAATATTTTCAAAACATCGATATGTGAACATTTACGATAATTTGATAATCACTAGCAAGTTTATATTACTGCTACCGCAAATCCGGCCTTTGGTTATCATAGATAAAGTTTTTAAATATTGATCTTTCAGTTAGATGCTAAACTGATTTGAATAGCGCTTTATCTGTTAATTCAATTTTACTACTAGAGTATTGTAAGAAAACCGTCGTCGATAAATTATGACATGTGAAAATGATAAATAAGGTGAAACTGTAAATAAGGCACTGTGTCTTCATAAACACGAGCTGAATCTCATTCCACTCCGTGTTAACATTTATAATCATTTATGACGAAAGCTGAATTTATCGCCAAGTCTGCGTAAGGGAGCTCGCCCACTTGCTACTTTTTGTAGCTTCAATAATCGTAGCGAGTTTTTCGGCGACTTTTGTTGTCCGTCTCTTTAGATGAAATCTGTCTCTCTCTCTTTGTCACTGGCTATGGGAAGTTGTCATTCCTACGCTAGAGTACGCAGGCAAATTGTCGGTGAGCAGTGTGCCATAGCTATTATACAGTGCGTTTCAAACTTATTGACGGCAGTGAATTTAGCTACTTTCTGCGTAGCTGTGCCCCATAACTCGCCTCTACCACCCACTTACATCGAAATTGTATCGGCATCAACCCGCGCGATGTTCTGAGCCCCCAATAAGATTAAAAACGCATTGTACATTTCATAATGTCCCATTTTACAGCGATAATCTCGTCGCCCGGAATGTAGCTATTTGGTTAATGAGTGACTTTTTGTTGGACGGAGGCGTTTCAGTATTGAACTCTGTCACCAGTTTTCACTAAACTTAATAATCGCCTAAGTCTTTGCCTAATCTTTGCTCGACCAAGATAATTAGGCGCATGACATCTAAGTTTATGACAACTTTTTAATTTATGTCGAGTTGTAATTAAGAAAAGACTTAGGTGATTCTTAAGTTGAGTGAAAACGGGTGTTAATGTTCTATACTCGGCGACAAGATAATCGCTCAGCGATTTATCACTCGTGAGCGAGTTGCCTAATGCTGTTTTGTTATTTCTTGGCCAAACAAAAGAGTATAGTTTTCTCTAATTAAATTTAATATATTTTTCTCTATAGTAATAGCTACTTTTATTTTATCGAGTAGGTGGGTCTTTTAATACCACGTAATAGAGTCACAAAACAATTTTATTTTATGATCGTGTAAGGTTAATGGATTAAATTATGACGAAGATTCATTTCATTAGGTACACAAAATGTGAAATGGTTTTTAATACGAACCATTTAATAGCATTAAAATTGATTGTTTGACTGCTGCGCTTGTTTGTTTAAATTGAATTTTGCAAACAGTACTCTGCAATCAGTGGTTTGCAAACTAAGAATTTTTCTCTATAGTAATAGCCATAAGTTTCCTTTTCCAGTGACTTCTATACGTAAATATATAGATCACTATTTTTATGGCCTAATTGATATGCTGCTCTTCCTAATTTGTGTAGATATTGATGATTATTGATATTTTCCCATTTTTATAACAGTTATAATGTAACTTAATAGATTTTTTTGATGGATAAAGTGCAAAATATTATTTCCTTTTTATTTGCATGGATATTCTAAGTGTTAAAATATAGTTCACAATGTTGACTATAATTATAGTACCAACCTACTTGAAACTCTGAAACATAAAACCTTTGAATTGACATGTTTTCATTATTTACAAGGTACCTAAAATCGAAAACCATTTCGAGTTTTTTCAATTTCAGACACCGTACATATTTTTTCGGAGTTTTTGATCAATTATTTAATGTCGAATGACATAAATTAAAATTTTGGAAAAGAAAAAAATACGTGTCTCTTGTTTTCATCAGTAATTTCTAAATAACAAATAAAAAACCAGGACAAAAATTTTGAAATGTTGTCAATTGATATCGAATAAAAAAATCGTTTATGATACCTACAAAATGTTTCAAAAGGGTTATTCCGTTGGAAAATATACTTGTTAAATTAATAAACATAAAAAAAAACTTTTAAATTATAAGAGAAGATTATCATCAACAAAATGATCACTTTTGATTTGAAAATAGGCAAATCTAAATTTATGTTATAACTTACATATCCAGGCAATTTATTCTTTCCATTTGAGCGTGCTCCAGAAAGCACATCAAAACATTCAGGCTTTAGATCTTTCAGATTTTCGATATGCTTGGGGCAATCTCCCGGCTCATATTTCTTACAAAACACCGCTGAAAATCGGAATTCCTTTATATTTGTTGCCAACGTATGACAATAACCGTAACTACTCATATTCCTACATATTTTACGTATAAATGGAAAGAAAATATCTTCGTTTATAAGGTAATGTTACTTTTACACTAACAACTTTTCGGATTGGATTTTATTACTTAGAATGAAAAGTTTATTTTGTAGTAGTCACTATTTAATAACTTTAGGTTTTTTAAAGTTTCTTTTATTAACAATCAATGTAAAAGTTCATCAAATAACTGACTTTTTTGATCATATATGATTTTATACCTATATATTACTTAAAGAAAGTCAGTTCAGTCAGTCTTTATTAATATATTACCAGTATTAATCATATAACTGGTAATATTTATTAATTAATAATGGATTAGGTAAGTAAAATTTCTCGATTATTATACAGCAAATATTGGTACACTACTATACAGCAAATATTGGTATAAGAAAATGCTCATACTTGTTGGTGCTGCAGTTAAAATTTTAGTCACACGATGTGTGACAACACCATGTCATACCAACTTATTTCAGTACACTCTGTGTGAGTTTGTGAAAATACTTAGTTAATTGCAAAAAATTCTAATATTTGTTATTATTTCTACAATTTTGTAATACCATTTCATCATAAATACAACAAGACTTTGTGCGAGATGTAAGAAAATTGGTTGTAACTACCTACTTATTTATAAGAGTGAAATTGACTGAACTGAAGAAGCTAAAAGCATTGTTAAATTTTTATTTTTAATTTATCCTAAAATCACACAGTACCACTTTATGTTGGTAATGTAGTTCCTCATATTTTTAACTTATGCTTTTATTATTTTATATTGCGAAAATAGCAACAGTTCAAACTTTAAAAAAATTGACGAACAAGAAATTGCTTGATATGCTTATGTATAAAAAAGAAAGAAAGAAAGAAGAAAGAAAAACATTTATTGGCCTCACCCCTTGTACAAACAGATACAACTTAAACTAAAACACAATTTAAACAGTTAATAAAAAGGAAAAGAAAATAAGAAAGAGAAAAAGGTGCGAGGCCAACGCACATCGGGTAGCTGTCTCAGCTGTGCTACTGTGGCATTTCGCAGAATGCCACAGAAGCGCTGTATTTCAGGCAGCTCCCTAGGCAAGGTGGTGACGTTTACACACAGTTATATAGGTACCTGCATAAATAAATAGACAAATAAATATTTAAATCAATATATATAAATCTGATATTATTCATTCTTCCTTCTTCATTCACCCGATAAAAACTAAGTTGCGAAAATATCTTACTGAGCAAGCAGCTCGCTCTTAAATCTCAGTAATCGTCTAATAACGTTTAGTTGTATATATCTTATATTATTATAATATATATTATAATATTTTTATGTACTATGTATTTATCCATGTAAGTATGGTATATCATATATTTGTTACATATAATTATTCTGGTATATAATTTATTACGTTGTATTGTATATCTTAATATTTCTTTTGCTTTTTTTTTGGTTGTGCATCCTACCACATCAATATCTCCACATCACCCTAAGGTTGACTGGTAGAAAATGCCTAAGGCATAAAGCCCGCCTATGTACAATGTGCAGAAAGAATTATATAAATAAAAAATATATATTACAGCATAAAATAAAAATGAAAATGCTCTTGCTTATAAGAAGATGAAAAGGGAAAAGAAATTTAAGCCTGTGGTATTTGCTCAAATCAATGTACTGTTATTTTATTCTGTGGTAAATGTCATATGGCTGTCAGTCTCAGTAATGAATAGTGTTCTGGGCAGTAATGTCGATTTCACTGACGTCCATTATACAACTTTGTATAATGGACGTCAGTGTGTCGATTTGCTTTATAAACTTTATAAAGAACGAAGAAAATAAAACATTGACATCAGGATTAGGATTTAAGAATTTGAAAGTTCTTTACGTTAACTAAAATAAGATAACTAAATAAAAATAAGAGTGTTATAAAAAGCATTTAATCAAATTTTGGATTCGTTTGTGTGCTAAACAATATTTACCGAAGTTTCTGAACAAGTTAGGGAGGCGCTAATTTCAATTAATTCATTAAACAACAATTACTTAACGTCGATTTTACGAGATGGAAATCGAAACAAAGCATTTTCAGGCTTCCTATAGTATTTTATTCAATATCTCACTTATTATTTCAACAGATACATCTCCAAACATAATAAAAAGAATTTAATATGCGATGTAGGTAGGTATCCACAAATTTAAAAATCTACTTCCATAGTTCAGTCAAAGTGCCGAAACGTCAGGAAGCAATTACCAAAGATCGTTCAATAAAACCGCGCTAGTATCCGCTAACAAGTATTTTATTTCATGTCTAGTGAGCACGTAAGCTTGAGAAAAGAATAAGGTAATAAAAGCTTTTTATTTAAGCTTTTTAAAAATCAAAGTGAATAGGAGTTTCACTCTTAGCTTCAAAATTATATGTAGTTCAAGTTTTCCGATTATTTGACCAATTCTATATCTCTTTTGCTTGCGCACCAATATTTAGAAGACCCCAAAACAGCGTTAAATTATTTAAACATTTGCCGTTATATTTTTACTTATTCCCTTACCTGTTCGGTCGTTTCTGTAATTGATTGATTTACTGACCACACACACCTTTTGCTTATTTAATGTGCATAAATCGTCAGGCGGCTGCTCGCACGTTTCGCCCTAACACACAGAGAGATTTACAGTGCCATAACCGAACAAGGGAGGGAAAGTTGCTTTACCCAGCCATCTGGTGAGTTTGCTTATTACGTTGCACAAGGACCGTTAAGCTTTTACAAAAATAGCAGCATGTTTTTAAAATTGTAGCTAAATATATGATAGGGTCTGCTTTCTTAACTATTTTAAACACTGAAGGAAAATTTCACTGGACTGGGTAACTTTCATTTCAAGCAAATACAGGACAGATCATTTCATACAAATTCTTTTTCATTTTAAAATTCAACTAAGGTGCTTATTAACCAGTGAAACAAATCCTAAATGAGTTTTTTTGTATGTCAAAAAGTAAAATAGTAATCTATCACACATAAACATAGCATAGTATTGAGGCAGTCATAAAATAATTTAAAAAAGTTATTAAAAACCTGCGTTTCCTAAATTAGATGCTAAAGTAGTAACCCGAAGTCAATCAATTAATAACTTTACCGGAAAATGGAAATACTGGGAACTTTGCTTACCTACTTCATCTATCTTTCTACACTGTGGTGATCTGTCAAGGACAATTAATTGCTCCTTAATTAAGCTCCAGTTCAGCAATGCCGTGATGGATGAAGGATTGAAGGGTACAATACAACGTACAGTCCATGTAACGAATGTTTATAACATCTGCTTGTTACTAAAACTGTACTGTTTGATAATAAAAATCCAGCCAAGTGCGAGTCGAATTCGCGCACAAAGGGTTCCGTCAAAAAAGTTACGTTTGTTGTATGGGAGACCCATGCAGTTTTTAGTACACACATAAACTTTGTCTAGGGATACCAGGTGTTATTTTCATACAAACGAGGTAACTTTGAAGCCTTGGTTTCCTGCCAGGGATGTACTGCATGTGCTGTGATCTGATGACGGCTATTCAGGGAGTGAATGGAGGAAATTCAGATCGCTTTACACACCCAACTGACCTGACCAGCATTCTAAAAACGTATAATGGACATGTTTAAAAAAACCGCGAAAATAGCATGAAAATGTATGGAAATCCTCAAACTGAGAGCTCTGACCCATTAATCTTTTAGAATGCTGATCAGATCAGTTGGGTGTGTATAGCGATCTTAATCTACTCCATTCGATCCCTGGACGGCTATCATCAGATTACAGCACGGTACATCCCTGGCAGAAAACCAAGGCTTCAAAGTTACCTCGTTTGTATGAAAATAACACCTGTATCCCTAGACAAAGTTGATGTGTATATTTGTTGTTATAGCGGCAACAAAAATACATCGACATCAACCATTTTGAATGTCTCCACTGCTGTTTCTTTATGGGTGGACAAGAAGGATGGACTATAACCCACCACGCGGGCCCAATGTGAATTGGTGGGTGTTAACGACTGCGAATGCAGTCGGGACCAACAGCTTAACGTGCCTTCCGAAGCACGGAGAAACTCGAGATAATAAATTTCTGGTCACCCATCCCATGACTGACCCTTGCGATAGTTGCTTAACTTCCTTCCTCCTTTTTTCATAGGGCCAGGCGCTAAACCAATGCGCCACCAAGCTTCTCAGAAATACATCATCTGTGAAAATTTCAACTGTCTCTATAACGGGTCATGATACATGGTCACACCCCGGGCACTCCATACAAGCGTCGCGTTTCAACTACCTATTACACAGACGGTACACAGTGCCGTTTTTGTACACGCGCAACTGTGTGCGAGCTATTGAATGAGCACACGGATCGGCACACGGAACTCGCGCGGTGGGCGTCGGTGGGGTGAGGTAATTGATTGTGGGGCGGGGTGGAGAGTTCCCTTTCTGTACGGTAATATTTAAATCTATTCTGTGCTATGGTGACAAGCAGACAGTCCTATAAATAGGTAATTCAGGTAGGAGAAAGGGTTTTTTAGCTTTATTTTATTAATAAAAGCGCAGGCTATAGAAATCTTGATTGAATAGATTCGACCTCGACGGAACCCGCCGAAAAAGAAAGTTATCGCCAGGAAATAAGTGACTCGGGAAAATATTGTCAGATCTTAGAGCGAACACAAATAATTCAATTCTAAATTGGCAAGGTTCGGTACGTATTATTTGATTGTTACGCAAAGAGACAGCAATCATTGTAAAGGATATCAGGCAGAGTCCCATAGAAAAAAACCAAAGAATGTATAACGTTTCTGTTTTTTTCAAAATGTAGGCATGTAATTAGTAAGTCATAGAAAATATTTAGATTTTTACGAAGATTTATGTTTTAAGAGTTATTTACGTTTGAAAGTTTTATTTTTTGGTAACCCCGACACTAAATATCAACACCAGTTTCACGACAACACGTTTCGTTAGCTGCGTTAGTGATACAGATTAGCACCACAATGTACGAGTTGGAACTGATCAAACGGAAAATCTGTGCATATGTCGCACGTAACAAAACGCTTTTGACAGTTGAGTTGACTGGCATCCGGCAGACTTTTTTTTAATGCGCAATCACTTGTGCCACAGAACAAATATACTCAGGGGAGACTTGTGAAATCGCTAACAAAGATGTCCGTTTCATTGGTATGCTTTTGTTTTTTTTCAATAATTAATTAACGCTAAATGAAGGAGTTAAAAAATAATGTTGCTACTGTTTTATGATTCTAGTAACATAAAGTGTTTATAGATAACAGAATTATGTTTATACACTTTTGGGTCTCATGTGCCTGATGTCCTTTACATTTAAACGTTCGTTAAAAGTTTAAACTCGATATATTATTTTAGTAAAATTAGGTAGAGGTTAAACAAGGCTTGAACTTTATGCTTCAGTTATGAATGAAATAATTTATTGTTTTTTCATCTTTCTTTGGTTTTTTTTTTGCATCTGTTAATAGGGACAAAAATATTGTTTGTTAGTACATCGATTTTTAAGTCATAACAATGATCTCATTATTTATTTCAAAATATCAATAACATCATTTTACTATTAGCAACAATGTGAAAAATATTAATAGCACCATTTCAATTGGAACAAAGATCCGATTAACGTGGCAAAGCTAATTGAATAGGTAGTCGACATGATAAGCTGCGCAAAGGAATTGAAATGATAGGTCATGAAAGCACTCATTTTATTAAACGTAAACGATTGCACTTAACTCCCAGAATAAAAAAAAAATCGGGTTGCACTCCGGGAGTGCCGGCAGAAGTGAAAACTTGAGTATTAACGTTGTGCATTTTTGATATTTTGAAATTAGCGGCAAAGGATTAAAATTATTTCTTTCCTATTACTATATAGTCACACAATTCAATCAGTTTCTAATTAGAGAAATATTTTAAAGATTTCGCGCCAGAGGCCTTTTTAATTTCTACATGCACGCATTCTACGATTTAAACTTATATTTTGAAAAAAGAAATATATGTAGCTTACTTCCGCAAACAATGTATGCAAGATGCACCGCCCGCCCGCCCGCAAAAATATGCACATGCACACCACAAAATATCAGTGCACAAACCTGCATTTAGCAAGACAGCAACACACCTTGCACCTTCACCAATTAGGCTACTCTACACGTGTTTCGCCCCAACCCGGAGCATCCTCAGGAGTTAGATCGTGCGTAAACCAACACCGAATGAGCTCCTAACGCCTCCGACACCGTATTTGTTGTCCCTTCCTCCCCACTCCGCACCGAGTGACTGACGTTTGAAGAATGTTGCCAGTTTAAAATAAAAAGAAAAAAGAAAGAAAAAATATTTTTAATTTAAATTGTGTACAAATAAATTGATATACATTAAATAATGTGTTTTATTAATAAGATACTTATTTTTAAGAATTATTATTATTTGAGAAAATGCGCAGCAATGGCGAGGAAGAGACATCAAGTTGATTGTTAAGTATGGCTCCATCAACATTGTGTTTGATAATTTCTAGGTTTTCCAACACGCTCAGTCGTAGACCTTTACTACAAGTATGTAAAACCTCATAGGAATGACCATCAGATAGCTGATGTCCGGTATTTAATAAATGTTCCGCGAAATGAGATCGCTCTGGATGGCCATTCCTATAGGCAGAAATGTGTTCTTTATAACGTATATTAAAACTACGGCCGGTTTGACCAACGTATACTGAATTACATTGGTTACATGTTAACTTATATATCCCCGACTTCCTGCCAACCTCCGTTTTTTCCTTGCCATTGCAAATGGCACGCCGGACGGTATTAGTAGTACGAAAAGCCACGTGAACGTCGTTATTTTTTAAGAGTTTTGATATTTTATCTGATATTTTACCTACGTAAGCCATACTTGACTGATAATTGTGAATAACGCGTTCACGTGGCACCGCATATAAAAGCCCAGTCACCTGTTTGTTAATTTTATTCCTAATCATGTTATCTATCATCCGCCGATCATAACCATTTGCAACGGCAATATTATAAATTGTATTTAACTCTCTACTATAGGCTTGCCCTGATAACGGTACCGTCATTAAACGATTTATATATGAGTGAAAAGCAGCTAATTTATGTTGCCAAGGATGACAAGAAGTTGCGGGGATAACTACATCAGTATGTGTGGGTTTTCTATATATTTGAAAGTTATGGCGACAATGCTCCCGTGAGATAGTTAAATCCAAGAAATTTAACGAATTATTAACCTCAATTTCTAATTTAAATTTGATTTTTGGGTGTAAACTATTTAAATATTGAAAAAATGATTCTAACTCTTGTCTAGTACCTGTCCAGCATATAATAATATCATCAACATAACGATAATAATAAAGAATGTTATTATTGCCCACTATGAACCTATTCTCAAAATGATCCATGAAGATCTCCGCCATCAAAGGTGATAACGGAGAACCCATGGCTAGCCCCTCCCTTTGTTCGTAAAACCCACCATTAAACTTAAAATAATTTTGTTGCATGCAAATATGTGTTAAGTTAATTATTTCATCTGCCTCCCCTGGATGAAGACCGCGGCGTTCTAAAATATTTGATTATTAAAATATATGATTATGAAATAATTAACTTAACACATATTTGCATGCAACAAAATTATTTTAAGTTTAATGGTGGGTTTTACGAACAAAGGGAGGGGCTAGCCATGGGTTCTCCGTTATCACCTTTGATGGCGGAGATCTTCATGGATCATTTTGAGAATAGGTTCATAGTGGGCAATAATAACATTCTTTATTATTATCGTTATGTTGATGATATTATTATATGCTGGACAGGTACTAGACAAGAGTTAGAATCATTTTTTCAATATTTAAATAGTTTACACCCAAAAATCAAATTTAAATTAGAAATTGAGGTTAATAATTCGTTAAATTTCTTGGATTTAACTATCTCACGGGAGCATTGTCGCCATAACTTTCAAATATATAGAAAACCCACACATACTGATGTAGTTATCCCCGCAACTTCTTGTCATCCTTGGCAACATAAATTAGCTGCTTTTCACTCATATATAAATCGTTTAATGACGGTACCGTTATCAGGGCAAGCCTATAGTAGAGAGTTAAATACAATTTATAATATTGCCGTTGCAAATGGTTATGATCGGCGGATGATAGATAACATGATTAGGAATAAAATTAACAAACAGGTGACTGGGCTTTTATATGCGGTGCCACGTGAACGCGTTATTCACAATTATCAGTCAAGTATGGCTTACGTAGGTAAAATATCAGATAAAATATCAAAACTCTTAAAAAATAACGACGTTCACGTGGCTTTTCGTACTACTAATACCGTCCGGCGTGCCATTTGCAATGGCAAGGAAAAAACGGAGGTTGGCAGGAAGTCGGGGATATATAAGTTAACATGTAACCAATGTAATTCAGTATACGTTGGTCAAACCGGCCGTAGTTTTAATATACGTTATAAAGAACACATTTCTGCCTATAGGAGTGGCCATCCAGAGCGATCTCATTTCGCGGAACATTTATTAAATACCGGACATCAGCTATCTGATGGTCATTCCTATGAGGTTTTACATACTTGTAGTAAAGGTCTACGACTGAGCGTGTTGGAAAACCTAGAAATTATCAAACACAATGTTGATGGAGCCATACTTAACAATCAACTTGATGTCTCTTCCTCGCCATTGCTGCGCATTTTCTCAAATAATAATAATTCTTAAAAATAAGTATCTTATTAATAAAACACATTATTTAATGTATATCAATTTATTTGTACACAATTTAAATTAAAAATATTTTTTCTTTCTTTTTTCTTTTTATTTTAAACTGGCAACATTCTTCAAACGTCAGTCACTCGGTGCGGAGTGGGGAGGAAGGGACAACAAATACGGTGTCGGAGGCGTTAGGAGCTCATTCGGTGTTGGTTTACGCACGATCTAACTCCTGAGGATGCTCCGGGTTGGGGCGAAACACGTGTAGAGTAGCCTAATTGGTGAAGGTGCAAGGTGTGTTGTTGTCTTGCTAAATGCAGGTTTGTGCACTGATATTTTGTGGTGTGCATGTGCATATTTTTGCGGGCGGGCGGGCGGTGCATCTTGCATACATTGTTTGCGGAAGTAAGCTACATATATTTCTTTTTTCAAAATGGTTTGGGACTTCCGCCAAGTGACGCCTGATTCAATCAAATATTTAAACTTATAGTCACAGAGTATAACTAAGTCTATGATTTCACCGAAGAGATCGCTGCTATTAATTCAATTTTCAAAATTAGCGCGTTGCTAGTGACACAAGTATTTACGTCTTAAAATGACGCGCCGCCATTATCAACGCGCCCCGTAGAAAGAGAGGGGGATACATCCGCCGCCAGCTGTCTACTCTCCATCCGTCATATCCGTCTTACGCATTTTAGATCAGCCACGTGATTCTTACTGACGCGAGTTTAGCATTTTTTCTCCATTACAAAAAAGCGCACAACGCCGCTAACGAAGTTTTCACTTAAAAAAATAAGATCACGTAAATCTGCAAGAATATCAAATATTTCAAAGCAAGTCTACCAGATGAAAAATAAAATAGGTTTTCTAATAAATTATCTTGATAAAATCAACTTATCAATTCTATTCCAGCTATTTCCAGCTACAATCAAAAAGTAAATTTCAAAATATGAAAAAATACAATGAAAGTTTCAAAATATGGATTATTTTTTCAAGTCATTTCTAAATTACTAGCAGCCCTGTGACTTCGTCTGCGTTTCTCTATCTCTCGGGGCCACTTCTTTTTTCGGGATGAAAGGTAGGAACTCTATGTCCTTCTCTGTATCCCTGAAAACGCGTATGCAAAATTTCATAATGATCGATTTAGTAGGTCTCCCTTTAGGTAGGAACCCTTTCAGGTTCAATAAACAGACAATTAATACAATCATAATCAGGCATCACAGTGTGCCTCCACACCGTGATACCTGATTATGATTGTAATGAACAAGCACTTCACTATCAATCAGCAAAATGGATGGACCTTCGTTGTTGAATATTCATTTGTGCATTTGTGGAGTTGTTCTCATAAACAGAGTAAAGTCAATTCCAGTGTTTCCCGTTGGTCAGACTAATACAAGTTAACCGCCTCTGTGGTATATTGTTTCGCCCATACGTGTACGCTGGCATCCCGAGTTTGATTTTCAGGAGGGGGGTGCAATAGGGTGGGTCGATTTTAACCATTTTTAGAATTTTGCATCAGGAGACTCCTCCAAAGTTGCGTAATATGACGTAAGTTATAGGAAAAATAAATAAAAAAAATTAAGATTATCACTTTGAGCCCTAGCGATCGAATTTTTATAAAAAACATGTAATTAGTGATCGCAATCGTAGTGAAAAGTAGAGTGTAACACACGACGCTAAAAACCCATTGTAACTCGGTTTCTATTTATTCCTCGCTAAAGCTCGGGAATAAAACTACCTCGTATGCAATGGGTCATTTTAGCGTCTTGTATAACAATCTACTATTATCTACTCTCATATCGTAAAATTCGAATTATGAATTTCAAAACGAATTTATATTGACATACTTTATACACGCAATACCGATAAAAATTAAAAAGTTATTTTATAACATACCTTCGCTATACTAAGCAATGTTATAAAATAACTTTTTTTCTCATTACGATACAGGGCAAATCCAAGAAGAAGGCAGTGCCGCGATTTAAAAAAAAACAATGATATTTCCATATACTTTCCATGATTAAAATGTACTCTATGGTGATCAATGACTTAGCGTAACGATTAGTCTACTGGAATGCACTTAGATGCGGCGACGAAAAAAACGTCTTACTTAACCTTGGTAAGTATTGCCGACCTACCAAACTCTTTTTTATCATTTATATTTTATTTTGTAGGTTCAATCGGTTTAATCACAAAATTGTATGAGAGTAGATAAAGTAGTGTATGAAACTGTACATAACTAGGTATTAAAACACTCGTGTGATACTATTAAAAACCTCGCCTACGGCTCAGTTTTTAAACACACACTCATGTTTTAATACCCTTCATTATACATCAGTTTCATAAACTACTATAATAATAGGTATCTTAAATTAAGCTAGTTTGTAATTTCAAAGGCTAACATAGAAACGAAAAAATAAATATGAAAATGTTTCATCACAAAACAAAACGACGAAAAACTTCCAAAAAATATCTCAACATCGACTGTCAAATATAAAAGACACTGTTCTCGGAAGGGAAAAAAATTACTGTCCAAGCAGACGAAGACGAAGTACATAATTTAGTGAAATATTTCCTAGCTCTGAATGATCCCTTGTCTCAAACAGTATAAATTTGTTTTACCACTGATACTTCAAACTTTGGTCAAACTCCCTATCAATATAATTCCAGCTAGCTCACGCTGAGTGCACATAAAACAGATTGATACTTTCAGCTGTGTAAGGAGAGCCGCCACATAATAGGTCGAATCAACACCGAAATACGTGATCTGCCGACCGATCGCAGTAGGAATACTTGATATTGCGAGTCGATATGGAACGGGTAATATGCTCGTTTTTAACGGTAACAACGTTTACATGATAGTGAATGAAACAATCTACTTATAATAATAATATTAATAGTATAGAAATAGGACTGAAATTATTACACTTAAAGCAAGATTAGTAAGAAGTACTTGCCTGGTATATATTTTTTCAGCTTTACCTGAGTGTTATTATATTTGTAATTTATACTTCTTTTATCCACAACGGTATAATGCTTTGCCCTTCACCTCACCTGTGGTATAAAATGGTGGTAGCTAGCCAGGCAGACTTGAAATAAGCCCTAACAGCAACCAAACCGAGTAAAATTATCATTAAACCCCAAGCGGCCACTTGAGGCCGCACAAGAATTGAAAATCTATTGTGTTGCACCCTAGGGTGGGCCAATTTTAATCATTTTTAGAACTTTGCAATACGAGACCCCTCAAAAGTATAGTAGATAGAAGTCGAATTTTGTATAAAATAATTAAACAAAATTTGATTTTTCGATTTGGTTTTGATAAAATTCCTTTTACAAATTGATAAGCTTATTTTTTTATTTATTTTTCCTACCACTTACAACGCATTACGCATCTTTTGAAGGGTCTTTCAATGCAAAATTCTTAAGCCTAAAATACACTAATTACATGTTTTTTATAAAAATTCGATCGCTAGGGCTCAAAGTGATAATCTTAATTTTTTTTATTTATTTTTCCTATAACTTACGTCATATTACGCAACTTTGGAGGAGTCTCCTGATGCAAAATTCTAAAAATGGTTAAAATCGACCCACCCTATTGCACCCCCCTCCTGAAAATCAAACTCGGGATGCCAGCGTACACGTATGGGCGAAACAATATACCACAGAGGCGGTTAACTTGTATTAGTCTGACCAACGGGAAACACTGGAATTGACTTTACTCTGTTTATGAGAACAACTCCACAAATGCACAAATGAATATTCAACAACGAAGGTCCATCCATTTTGCTGATTGATAGTGAAGTGCTTGTTCATTACAATCATAATCAGGCATCACAGTGTGCCTCCACACCGTTTTTTCCCTCGAGAACAGTGTCTTTTATATTTGACAGTCGATGTTGAGATATTTTTTGGAAGTTTTTCGTCGTTTTGTTTTGTGATGAAACATTTTCATATTTATTTTTTCGTTTCTATGTTAGCCTTTGAAATTACAAACTAGCTTAATTTAAGATACCTATTATTATAGTAGTTTATGAAACTGATGTATAATGAAGGGTATTAAAACATGAGTGTGTGTTTAAAAACTGAGCCGTAGGCGAGGTTTTTAATAGTATCACACGAGTGTTTTAATACCTAGTTATGTACAGTTTCATACACTACTTTATCTACTCTCATACAATTTTGTGATTAAACCGATTGAACCTACAAAATAAAATATAAATGATAAAAAAGAGTTTGGTAGGTCGGCAATACTTACCAAGGTTAAGTAAGACGTTTTTTTCGTCGCCGCATCTAAGTGCATTCCAGTAGACTAATCGTTACGCTAAGTCATTGATCACCATAGAGTACATTTTAATCATGGAAAGTATATGGAAATATCATTGTTTTTTTTTAAATCGCGGCACTGCCTTCTTCTTGGATTTGCCCTGTATCGTAATGAGAAAAAAAGTTATTTTATAACATTGCTTAGTATAGCGAAGGTATGTTATAAAATAACTTTTTAATTTTTTTTCGGTATTGCGTGTATAAAGTATGTCAATATAAATTCGTTTTGAAATTCATAATTCGAATTTTACGATATGAGAGTAGATAATAGTAGATTGTTATACAAGACGCTAAAATGACCCATTGCATACGAGGTAGTTTTATTCCCGAGCTTTAGCGAGGAATAAATAGAAACCGAGTTACAATGGGTTTTTAGCGTCGTGTGTTACACTCTACTTTTCACTACGATTGCGAGAAAATAAAATACAATAATAAATACCTAGTTTATACTTCCGTAAACGAATCCACTCGTTTTTCTATCCTCCACTTCATAAACTTTTCATACAATATGATTTGTGCTTGACGGCAAAAGATTAAAACTATTTCTTTCCTATTACAGTCACACAATTCAATCAGTTTGCAATTAGTGAAAAATTCAAAAGATTTCGCGCCATGCTTTTTTAATGTCTACTGTAGCATAGCAGCTAAGAAACACAATACACGCATTCTACGATTTGAACTTAAAGTTACAGAGTATAAATAAGTCTATGATTTCACCGAAGAGATTTAGTTCTATTTTCAAAAAGTCGATCGAGTCTTTCTTTATTCGTAATTATTCTATCTATGAATACAAACTTTTTCGTTTTAGTAGGCTCATTGGTAATAGACAAACATTAAAAAAGAAAAAACTTTATCCCCTAGGGGTAATTATGCTATTTTATCTCGACCTATGTACGTTACAATGACGGACTTTTTGAGCAAGAGGTGTGAAAAAAATATTATAAATGTTGTGGCAAAAATCTAACAGGAGGAGGTAGAATTAAAATGGCAATAATAAAAGCACTTTAAGGTGTTACAATATAACGATCAGTTATTTTATGGAAGAACTAGTACCCATTATGAGAGACGAGGAAAGATATTCAAAATAGATTTAAGTCTACCCAACAATGAAATATCGAGCACGGCTCGTGTGCAATCGGGTTCGCTTTATGCGGTGTTGGAACCTGCTTGAATTTACATAAATTTTCTTTTATCGGGACGACTTCGTGATTCTGGGACCTTATTCTTGTAAATAGGGAAGACAAAGGCTTATACGTCAGGCTAAGATTTTGTAGTAAGCAAGAAACGGGCAGCTCGAGTTTATTTATAGTTGTCGTCGTCTTGTCGACGTGGTTAAGTCAGTCTTTATAGCTAGCTGTGTTTTAAATTCAAGAATTTCTTTCTAACAATTGTGAAAGATTTTTTAAAATAATTCTACTTCTAGTGCCGAGATGTTTTTCTTTTGCCAATAATACCTATTCTAGTTTTTGTCATCTAAGAAGATTAATAAAGAGCTAAATTATTTCCAGGGAGATAAATCCAGTCCTAATTTCATCGGCAATTTTTCGAAGTCGATCGAGCAAAAAAAAGGTGATATAGCAACGTCGTTAACGATAGAAAATATACCTACGTACGTACCTCTAACATGTTCAGATTAATGATCCTACTTCACTCTCAGAGCAACCATCAAACAACATGAGTTATTCAAAAAAACATTCAACGAGCAGCCTTGAGTTGGAAACTTACCGACGTACACAGCATAAATTTTGCATGAAATAAGAAGAGCAGAAAATATTTAGACTCCAGAAGAATTTAATATTTGAAGAATGACACCAAAAGTTTTTATTTAAAAAAGGTATTTTCTGAAGCAAAAGTTTATTTTGTACTCCGATTTAAATGTAACAGTTAAAGTTACATTGTGACTCCAAATAACTGTTATGAAATCAAATGATGACAAAAGATACTTATATTTCAAGCTCTGAAGACGGAAAAGATAAAAACGATAATAGACTCAATATCAAAAAATTGCCTTCATCTCGTAAAAAGAGAAATTAATTAGATCTGATTATAATTCCATCTCACGGACGAACATACCGATGTAGAATCGTCTGATCTCGAAAAGTGACCTACTTTATTTAAAAATTCAATTATGCACGACAAAGAGTAAAAATCGTATGTTCGGCATTCGGGCGGATAAAATAAAATGGCGTCGAACTAGGAGGCGCGCTTAGCGCTTTCATATACGGCGCGCGTGATGTTATTGGAAACGGTCCTTATTCACATTCATGCAGGTATGAGTCTGGATAATAAATTTCATGTCATTTTTGTTTTCTTACCTTAATTTCATTATTCCTGGAAGTGACTTTGCTTACGTGCTGGAAATACACATAATATGAGAAAATGAAATAGGTACCTAACTTCCCTTTGTTTAATTTTGGTAATAAATTATGACTCTTTTTTACTAAGTTGTAGATATACTACAGTTAAATATTTGCACATACAATCCATCTAAAATTAATCTTGGTTTATGATTATTTAGTCATACTAACAACCGAAAGCGGTCTCATCTTAGGAAAGATGAATTTCAACTAGTAGAGTTAGCCTTCATAGCCAGTCACTTTAAATAATTTATTATATTGACTTAAGGAGGTAGCATAACTCCTTATCCTATGATGAATGAATACAACTTTATTCAAAAATCGTTTGCCAAATAAAAATGAAACAACGATGTCTAACTTACCCAATAAACGTGTATTCTCACGATCGATTGCACCTCGCCAACGAAACAAGGGGCTTCAAAAACTGCAACTCAGCGGCTATCTATCAAACCGTTCGCATCGCTTCTATCTCGCCGAATCCATTAAATTTATTAAACAACCATTATACTGCCCGTCGCTCGAAAGTTATTAATGTACGCATCTCTATGGAAATTGTGGCCAAACATGACTTTAAGTTACGAAAAGGTGTATCGGTGGTCGTCGCGTAAGCCTTGTTACAGCTGTAACTTATCAAATGTTTAATTAAATGATTATCAACCCCTTTTCACTAAAGGGGCTTATAGTTTTGTATCGGTCTCATTAATGTAATAATATGCTTCATATAAAAATATAATATTATATTGTAGCTTGAAATATGCTACGCGTGCCGTAGCGTGTCGTAGAAAGATCGCTACGAAAACTACGTAGGTGTTACAGTTGTGCCATCAAACGTTTGACAATCCTATACCGTTTTGTTCAAATATGTTTTTAAGGTTCTATTCAATTTTTTGGTTTTATTCAATTTCAGCTACCGGTTTCATTTACTTAACATTAGCATTATTAGAAAAAAAAATCGCAAATAATAAAAATGAATTAAAACCGGCCAAGTGCGTGTCGGGCCACGCGACATAGGGTTCCGTAGTTACCTTATACCATACCATATTTAATACCACCTATAATTTTTCGTCTGTAAAAATAACTTTGTTTTTCACAGTGTTGGTATGAATGACAAAGTTATATTTGCGGTTTTAGAAAATGTGCTATATCTCAAAAACTAATTACTATATCTCGTTCAAACCAATTTTGGTTGAAAGTTTTTATTAAGGTCTACAGCATATATTTTTTTTAGATTTTTCACTCCCTTATTTCAAAAGTTAAAGGGGGGGGGGGGGACACACATTTTACCACTTTGGTGGTAAATATCTTTCAAACGGTTGACTTTGAGAAAAAGTTGTCTTAAAAACCTTAATGTCATTTTTAAAGACCTATCTATAGACATCCAACACGTGTTGGTTTGAAGAAAAAATTTTTTTTCAGTTTCAGTTCCATGTATGGGGAGCCCCCCCTTAATCTTTTATTTTTCTTATTTTTGTATTAAATTCGTTAAGCGGTTAACAGATTACATATACCTACCAAGTTTCAACTGTGTAGTCTTAATACTTTCGGAATAAAGTGGCTGTGACATACGGACAGACAGACAGACAGACAGACAGACAGACATGACGAATCTATAAGGGTTCCGTTTTTTGCCATTTAGGCTACGGAACCCTAAAAATGATGCTATTTTGTAGGTTAAGAAATGACATTCTATACTATTAAATAGTCCAAAATAAAAGAAAACGGCTGCTGGTTCATACATTTTGATACAACTTAACACATAAGATTTTCGTTTTACTCTAATCTAAACCACCCGCAGCAAACGGTTAGGTAGTCGTACTAACAAAGGCGTGCCCATACACGGACTGGGTTGTTAAAACGATCAGTTGTCTTCAGTTACGATCGTTGCAGTTTGTATGGTAGCTACTATGCTATCGTAGCTATTTTTATTGCATATCTTGACTTGTGTAAGAATCATTATTTACCAAAACATAAGAAAATAAATTTAAGGGGCCGTATACAACGCCTAATACACGCCTAATAAACCAACAATAAACCTATAATCTTGATATTATTATAAAAAGAAACCTTAACTAGCTCGCTAGTTTTGTGATTGACAGTTTTCCAAAATAAGGAATAGTAGTCATTAATTATTAAAAATGATAAAATTGTCAATTTTTTTAATTATTTTTATAATGAAAATTGCTTTCAGCGTTGTACGGTAGCCTTAGATATGAAAAATATAAAAATTGTATTAATTTAATAGAAAAAAAGCTTTTAAGCAGATGTCGTTTGAAAAAATATTTATCTAACCTATATAAAATAAGTAGCTAGCATTGAAAACCCTCAAACAGTTTACTTTATAGAATGAGATCTTTGATTCCTTGGTTTTTGTTGTTTAAAAAAACCCTCTGTATAGTAATAAATGTTATTGTGTAGGTGGGGATGATAGTAGGTATAATGCGTGGCGTTTTTGTAGCAGAATTTATGGAGCACTAAAATAAGTTTCTTTGCCGGATACGCCCTCTGGGGGCGGGCGGTGACGTCAGATATAATGAGGACTGAAGGTTGTGACTAACTGCTGATGTCAAGCCATGACAGTTACTTTAGTCGGTTATCAAATCAGAAGTGACCTTTGTTTAACGAGACAGTATTAAATCACGCAACGTAATAAAGTAAAGAGTTGGGCTTGTGCGATTGTTTGGATTATGGAGATTTAGTTTTTATGGAAGCAGTTTTATGGACGTCATTTGTATGCAGAATCTTTGGTTTCAGTGATACCGCACTCATCTCAATTAAAGGGGATTATGTCAGAAGGATATTGTTAATGAAAATACATCTAATTTTAAGTTTTAGCACAGAATACCTAATAGGTTTTGAAGTATTACACGTCAAATTTTTTTTTGTAACCTTTCGGTATCTGTTCCAAAATATTTTGATAATTTTACGTCTGTGCTTGTGTATTTCTAACTAATTACTTAATCTTAATAACATAAGGTGGTACCATATGTTGTAATCATATTGTAACAGGTAACAGTGTTGCTTAAACTAAACTACTTTCTCCATAGAACATAGGTAGAAAACCGAAGAAAAAAAATGCATACTCCTATACAAAATGACCGATCAGCTGACCGATCAGCTGACCGACTCACTATGGAAAGGTGAAAAAAAAATATCGATTTTAGGTTCCGTACCAAAATGGTAAAAAAGGAACCCTTATGGTGTGACTCAGTCTGTCTGTCTGTCACAGCTGGATATCTTGAGAACTACTAATGGTATCAACTTGAAATTTGGAATAGTTTAAGATGACATTAATTGTCCAACTATTTTGCAAATAAGAAATAAATAAAAAAATAAATATCTTTTTTACAACAGGGCCTGAAAAGGGGTCTTAAAAATTTGAAGTGGAGCTACTAGGGCATGTGGGATATCATATGAAAGAGCGCCGTTGGCACGTATTCAATCATTTTTTTTCTAGACCACATAGTTTTCGACTTATGGTGAAAAATGTAAAAAAAAATACTGTACCCCCCCTTATCTCCGAAGTTTGCAAAGAGAAAAAATCTTAAATAATTCTATGTCATAGCAGTTTATATAAAGAGTACAGGAAAAATAAAACGATGTCTCAATATAGCACACTTATAGTTCGACTATCGGTCAAGAGATGGCGTTGACCTAAAACTGCAATAATAATTTTATTATTCTACTCTGCAATGTGGTTTGATGGTGCAATTATGATGGTACGGAACCCTCGGTGCGCGAGTCCGGCTCGCTCTTGATCGGTTTTTTTACTTATGTTCCTTGGAGAATGTTGTTCAGTTTTAGCAACACTATCACCTAATTGAGTATCATCACGTCATTTGGTACCCCCTTATGTAGCAATAAGTTCGACAGTATATTTATTGAGTACATACAGTTAAACGTAACATTTTAATCAGATAGGTACTTATCCATATCTCTTGAAATTCTTTACTCGATCGGAGGGTACTTGGAACTCGTCTCAGACGTCGAAGTTCCGTTAATTGAGTCAAATTCGAAAAGTTTATCTCCTCGAGGGCCCATCAGTAGGCCCTTAACTTCCTGCGGTGTTGACTAATCACTCGAATATGTACTTCCGATGTGAATATCATTGGAGTTGAATTGTTATATGGAACTCTTAAATTACAAATATATATTATGAAACGTGCCATATATAAACATCGATATGCAGAAAGTAATTAAAGGTGTCTACGTAACTTCCTTTTATGTAAATAAATTGTAGTCCGCGTCGTATTTTTGAATATGACTAAGTAGAATTCTACGCGGATGAACTCACGGGCGGAAGTTAGTTAAGTATAAAAAGAAGACTTTGGTGTTACAAAAATGTAAATACACACACCAACTTTGTCTAGAAATACCAGGTGTTATTTTCATACAAACGAGGTAACTTTGAAGCTTTGGTTTCCTGCCAGGAATGTACTGTGCTGTGATTTGAATCTACACCATTCACTCCCTGGATGGCCATCATCAGATTACAGCACGGTACATCCCTGGCAGAAAACCAAGGCTCAAAGTTACCTCGTTTGTATGAAAATAACACCTGTATCCCTAGACAAAGTTGATGTGTATATTATGTCACCCACTTTGTAAAGATCTGATAAAGTAGGTAGTAAAGTTTTACAATATGTAAAAGTATTTCTCTTTGATCCTCTTTGATCAAATGCAACCAAGCTTTTCGATTATTAGTCAGTGTAAAGATTTGATGTTGTATTACTTGTACTAATGTATTCTGTGGCTGTATATCAGTGGTAACTTGGTAATAGTCTCTTAATAATGTTATTTTCACACGCACAATGCTTCTAAACGACAGAATAATAAAAAATCAACTACTTATAAAAATCATAGGAAAGATACTTCCTATTTTTATTTTTATTTTCGGTGTTTATCATAATGGCAAAAACTTTGTATTTTGTGACAATGGTCTAAATGTTTTTATAAAAGCCTACTGTTCTAAAGGGGTTGAGTGAATCATAATTCTAATTGCTAATCTTCCCATCTCGTTGTTTTTCTGGGTGTCCATATCTGTATGAGGGCGGCCTCACACCATTCAATGTTGAAGTGAAATGAGTTAATCTAATTATAAAGGCAGATTTAGACACTCGAGGATTTGGTCCGACCTGAAATAACATGAAAGTTTTAGGCGCTAAAGGTTCTTTATTATGCTTAAAAAGTAGATGCTCCATCATGTTTTAAAAACTTTTCGATTAAGCTGTGAAAATTCAATAAAAATAGAAATAAATCTAAGAGTATTTATTCTTTATATAGAATTAACAGCCACATTTACTAGGTATTGTTACTTTAAACTGGAAGCCCAAAAACCTTAAGTTAAGTAATCAAATTAAGTATCTAACTTATCAATATTTTTAAATTAAGCAATTAAGAAGTAGTTTTTAACTACTTTAATTAATCTCATGTTATTTTATCTAGGTATATCTATAAATAACTACACCGTTAATTTTTAAGTATATCTTAAGATCCTGGTACTTTGGTAACGTGCTAAGAAAAGAAAACAAAAAATATATAAAAAAGTGAAAATATATACAACATTCTTATGTAAAAGGAACGAAACAAAATTATCCCATATTTATATGAAAATTTACCAAATGTGAAATGGACGTTCCGCGAAATGGACCAAATGCGAAATGGACGTTCTGCGAAATGGACCAAATGAGAAATGGTCGTTCTGCGAAATGGACGTTCCGCGAAATGGACCAAATGAGAAATGGACCAAGTGGACCAAATGAGAAGTGGACCAAATGCGCCTAAACGAAATGAATAACTTTTACTATGAGGCCAACCACGGAATCGCGAACAAAAAATCTGCTGTTCCATACATTATAGTCGAGTCGATGTTGTACTTTTCTATGGAAAAGCTGATTTTTATTTCGAGATTCGAAAAAAATCAGCTGAGTGGTTGGCCCCATAGTAAAAATTGTTCATTCACGTGGTCTGAAATCCCCATTTAATTTTTAGATATACTTAAAAAGTAACGGTATATATACCTATAAATAACTTGAAGGCTTTCTTAAAAACTGATAAATGAGACCAATAGGTATCTAAATTCCATTAGTAGTTTTGTTGAATTTAATTAAGATTGATTACAAGTCAAATGTCGTATTAGTAACAACAAATCTTAGGGTAATTATTTGGATGTTGATAAATAAGAACTTAAATAAAAATTGTAACACTGAAGTACTTAATCCAATAAAGGCTTTTACAAAGTGCTCTCTTCTAAGTTAATAACAATTCAAACCTATTGTTCTCTTCATACAGAACAAGGGCTTTCAATAGATAAATAAAGTTCCAAACAATAAATTTACGGATTATAAGTTGGGAAGAGGCTTAAAGTTTTTTAATTAGACTTAGTAAAGTAACAAAACGCTTGATTAATTGCCAAATTTATTACTCTCTCACCTCTTGTGAACGTAATAGTTGTCATTGCTCCATGCAGTAATTATTTATTGCAAACGCGTATGTAACTGGCGTTTAATTAAACGTATATCACATTCTAGGATGTGTGTGAAACTTAATTAGAATTAATTGGACAAATACATGCCATTGCGAAGACAGTAATGCCTTTGGAAACTAAACTTACTTGTTGTTATTATCTTCACCTTATTAAAATAATACGCTTCGTTTGACAATTTCAAAGAAAATCATTGTGCTCACAAATTAATAACCTTTGTTAGTTTCCAGAAGCAATGGCAATAATAAACTGAGTTATAAGTTGTTGTTGCAGTGTAATCACTGCCATCACTACCTAGCGAGCGCGAACCGCGAGCGAAGCGTCTCTGTTTCAGCTTGGGCAAAAATCGTATGTTGTCCGGCTGCCCGTCTGTTCTCCTTAGAGCTCGCATTCTCAACCGATTCTCGTGATCAGGTTCGATATTTATATGGATCTTTTGTCGAGTCAGATTTTCAAAATTTTTCAAAATGGTGGAGTTATGGGGAAAAACATATTTCAGCCACTTCGTTTTTTTTTTAAGAATGTCACAAACCCGCATACAAAGTCTACAGCTCACACAGCCAGAGTACTAAGTATTAGTTTATAACGGGTGTTTTTTTAGAGGTATAGAACTTTAAGTTGGCATTACTTTTCAAGATGGCGACTGATTTGACAGCTGTCAAGTGATTTAGTCTCAGTTTGGTTTGGCAATTCATCATGAATAGACTCACGCCTGAACAACGCCTGCAAATTGTGCAGTTTTATTTCGATTTATTGAAAGACACGTTTGGTGACTGCCTAATTTCACGTTTTGGACCTGTGAATTGGCCTCCAAGATCTTGTGATTTGACACCGCTAGACTATTTTCTCTGGGGCTATGTAAAGTCATTGGTCTATGCGGATAAGCCACAAACGCTTGAAACGCTTGACTATTTGGAAGACAACATTCGCCGTGTTATTGCCGATATACGGCCACAAATGTTGGAAAAAGTCATCGAAAATTGGACGTCCAGATTGGACTACATGCGAGCCAGCCGTGGCAGTCATATGCCAGAAATCATATTTAAAATATAATGCCACAAGATTATCTTTAAAAAATTCATGGCAATCGAATAATCCATCGTTGTTTTATTGCAATTTAAAGTTCTATACTTCTAAAAAAAACACCCTTTAGTTCTCCGCCGTAACCACAGAAGTCCGCAGTCAATAACTCTTCGCCGTCGACTACATATCATATGATAGCGACGCCGTCATGAGTTTGTGTTGTTCGAGTGTGTGTTGTCAAATTGTGACATTCCGTTGCATGGTTCTTGCATGGTTCCGAGCACTGACGTCCAATATACAGTATAATGGACGTCAGTGGTTCCGAGACATACGAACGATTTCAAACGACTGATTCAAAAATAGGGCCCCGTCCCCCTACATGACCACCGAAACAATCGTGTTAATTAATAGATTTCGACCTATGATGTAGCGATTTCATAATACATATTTTTTTTTTAGCATAAAAATTGGCACAATTAGGTTTTAAAAATAACAATAGTCTCACATATTTATCACGTTCAACCATCAAAAGACAATGAATATTGACAGTTGATTGTCGAAAAAAAAACCGGCCAAGTGCGTGTCGGGCCACGCGCCGAAGGGTTCCGTAGTTACCTTATACTATACCATATTTAATACCACCTATCATTTTTCGTCTGCAAAAATAACTTTGTTTTTCACAGTGTTGGTATGAATGACAAAGTTATATTTGCGGTTTTGGAAAATGTGCTATATCTCGAAAACTAATTACTATATCTCGTTCAAATTAATTTTGGTTTAAAGTTTTTATTAAGATCTACAGCATATATATTTTTTAGATTTTTCAATCTCTTATTTCAAAAGTTAAAGGGGGGGGGGGGGCACACATTTTACCACTTTGGCGGTGTATATCTTTCAAACGGTTGACTTTGAGAAAAAGTTGTCTTAGAAACCTCGATGTCATTTTTAAAGACCTATCTATAGACACCCAACACGTGTTGGATTGAAGAAAAAAATTTTTTTCAGTTTCCGTTCCATGTATGGGGAGCCCCCCCTTAATCTTTTATTTTTCTTATTTTTGTATTAAATTCGTTAAATGGTTAATAGAATACATCTACCTACCAAGTTTCAACTGTGTAGTCTTAATCAAATCAATATTGGGCCCATTGCTGTTTCTAATTTATATAAATGACCTTCCCAACTACGCGAATAATTTATGTGAGACAGTACTATTTGCGGATGATACTTCTTTAGTTTTCAAAGTAAACAGAGGTAATAACTGTTCGGACGAAGTAAATAGTGCCCTCTCTAAAGTTTCACACTGGTTTAATAGCAATAATTTAGCACTTAACCCCAAAAAAACTAAATGTGTAAAATTTTCATTACCTAATGTTGAGCAGACAAAATTAAATATTAATATAAATAACGATGAAGTTGAGTTTATTGAGAGTACAAAATTTCTAGGTATTACACTAGATTCTCGACTGCAATGGGATCCACATATTGAAGCCTTGTCAAGTAGACTTAGTTCAGCGGCATTCGCTGTTAAGAAAATAAGGCTTTTAACTGATATTGAAACGGCAAGGTTAGTATACTTTAGTTATTTTCATAGTGTAATGTCCTATGGACTGCTTTTGTGGGGCTCAGCTGCCAGTATTGAAAATATTTTTGTTCTCCAAAAAAGAGCTGTTCGCGCCATATACAATCTTCGGCGAAGAGATAGCTTGAGAGAATTGTTTAAAGAAATAAATATCTTAACTTTGGCAGGCCAATACATATATGAAAATTTAGTTTATGTAAGGAAACACTATGATTCATTTGCTAAAAACAGAAATATTCACCAGTTTAATACAAGAAATAAAGATAAACTTGCCGTTCCAAGATTTAGGCTTGCAAAAACTAGAGGTTCATTTATGGGGAAAAGCATAGCCTTTATTAATAAAGTTCCGCAACAAGTGATTGATCTTCCTTTGCATGAATTTAAAAACCATGTTAAAAAAACGCTCATGAGTAAAGGTTATTATAAAGTAGATGATTATCTTAAAGATCAAAATGCGTGGAAATGATGTAACACATAACTTGCTACTATAAGTACTTTGTTGAAGTAATATAATGTAATAAGTCTATGTTGTTGCCAATAATCCTGTCACCCTGTTGTAATTATTTGGTAACGATATATTAAAGTTTGTAAATATCGTTACTTATGGCTGTTACAGCTGATAAGTTTCTTGCGCCCGTTCTTCTTGTCAGCTAAAAAAGTCTGGAACGGGTGGTAGGAAAATATAGACGATTCAAAAGTACTTAATAATTAAGTTTATTTGAATAAAGCTTATTTGACTTTGACTTTGACTTTGACTTTGACTTTAATACTTTCGGAATAAAGTGGCTGTGACATACGGACAGACAGACAGACAGACAGACAGACAGACAGACAGACAGACAGACATGACGAATCTATAAGGGTTCCGTTTTTTGCCATTTAGGCTACGGAACCCTAAAAACGTTATTAAATGTCGTATTTCGGTGGTCATGCTAGGGAGGCAGGAGCTTTAAATAATTTTGACTTAATTTTTTTTTGTCAAATTTTATTTTACCAATTTTTTGTAAGGCAAAATATGGAAAACCGAATGATACACAACACAACGGAGTTAATTAGGTAAGATTGGAAATGACCATCAAAAAAGGAATTTCCTTAGCAAATGAATGTGGCTAGACAAAATGCTTCCACGACTGGGTAATCATATTCAATCAATTTTATACTTAAATGCAAAGCTATTAAGTTTTAAAAGTAACTATAGATTTTTGACACTTTTGTATAATCTGACGTGCTGCTGACTGTACATAGACTGGCCTATGAATACTTAGTAGAGGTTATAATATCCTGAGTAAAGTAGGAGGCTAGGCAATTCGTTATAGTAGTTACTTCATTTTGGCATAGGTACTGTAGTCTTTGGCTTTATTATCAGTCTTTCATTTTCAGAGTTTCTTTCTTAAGGATTTTTAGCTCAAGGATCATAGCAACACACACGTTTCTATTTGAGAAACTGACAAAGAAACGACAGGAAGGATGTTGTTTGTGCCATCAAACCGGCCCACGGTAACACGACGCGGGTAAGTAAGAAGCTTTGCAATAGATCACTGAAACTTGGCATTTGTTCTCGTCAAGGACGAATGTCGCAAAAGGCTAGAGTTACAATGAGGAATCACTATAAAAGATATACATTTTGTCTTCCAAGAAGTGAGTAATGTAACGACTTGACACTCTAATAATTGTGCTGATCATGTGTAATATATTGAATATCCTGTTAATTTAATAAAGGTCCTTATGAACTTACATACCTACAAATTATAATATTCGATAATGAGCAAAGACACAAAAAATTACATTTTATATATATTTCTGAAACACAACTTAACTAATAGTCAGTAACAATATATAACTAAAACACACCAATTACAAGTTAACTTCCTTCCGTGTTAAGAAATAACACTTTTACCAATATTTGCTAACGTTTTTTTCCGGAAAAGGATAAAACAAAGGCTGTACTAATGTGCTTAACTCGGCTACACGCCGAACCCTAAAACAATTTTATTCACCTCACATTTCGGGTTCGGAGAAGGCTTACGAATGTGTAACATCAACATTGAAGTAATTGGGACGAAATAGGGCCCCTCTGTTTTCCGTAGCGCGATTCTTCCCTGGATTATTTTAGATCCGGATAAAAACACGGAAAATTTGAGAGGGTTAAACAACTTCTAAGAAATAAAACATATTGTAAGAAAATTTAGTTATAACACGCTAAATTGATTCAATAAAATCGTTGCGTCTCGGTTGACATCTCCCAACATACCTAGCTCGACATCTTATTAGTAATTGCGAAACATTATGCGATATGAAACTACAGTTTGCTCGCTAGCAAAATTGGGATATTTGTCTAGACTTGCAGAGGCCTGTTAAATTGGATTAATCTTGATTTAAATCCAAAATAGAAACGTTATTATTTCATGCACTTAACTAGCAGGTACTAAAATTAATTCTATCTAGGCAGTTCCAGGTAAATTTTACCACAGTCGAGTTGAGTTTCAGAGTTCTTGATCCAGGGAACAATTTAGCTTGTTTCTTATGCTGACATTTCACGGTACTAGTAAAATACAACAATAGCATAAATAATATTATGAAATTATTCGTTCTTAATAGTATTTGAAGCTGTTCCGTAGTCTGCAAGAACTGAGGTAATTTCATAATAATTTAGATAATGAAAATTTTGTTAAACTGCAGACTCTGTTCTGAAAGTGTTCTAAAAATAAAAAATAAATTCAACTAAAAATTATTCCCATTTATCACTATGAAAGTTCGAACTTAAAATACTTCGTTCGTTAAAATAAGTATAAAGGATGGAATTTTAATGCCAACTGGAGGCAAAGTACTTTAAACAATGACGATAGCAAATTTTACTCAAAGGAAACATTCCCTTTATTTTTGAAAGGAAAAAAAAACTGAATTTAAAGATTTTTGAAAAACGCTTCCTAGACTCCGGAATTGAACTTCGAAAAAACTACACTCTGTACTTTTACTATGATATCAATCGATAGGGTCAATCATAAGGACCAAATCTCTCTAACAAACATGGTAAATTAAATGAAAGGAAAACATGAAATCTAAACTTATTTTAATTGGACAGGAAAAGGGCCCCATGTTGTTGGATACATTAAGTTTTATTCTTGTCTTTCATGGTTTTCCTTATGATTGACCCTCTCGATTGATATCATAAAAGTACAGGTGTTGTTTTTCTTAGCTGGTTCGATTGCTGGGTTTGGGAAGCGTATTTTAAAAATCTTTGAATGCAGTTCTGTTTCTATTAATAAATAAAGGAATGTTTCCTTTGAGTGAAATTTTCTATTTAATTAATTAATAAAGTAATTAACGCTTAGCTCCTTTACATTGTAATTCTATTCTACTAGCGTTAATTTTAGTAGAATGGCCATTTGAGTAGGCCCTCAAGTGGCATTAATAAATTCCACCATGTGTATTTCTGGGGGTCTATTACGAAAAAGTTTAATGCGATACACGCAGCTGCGTCCGTGCTTCGTTTTGATTGTTTCCTATTACAAATCACTTTCGTATGCGATATTGCGAAGTGATTGCGTGAGTTTGACAGTTTCTTTCTAGCGTATCCGACATCGTTCGTTTAGTAGTCTATGGACTACGATAGCTAAATTCAAAATGTTTGTTATAACTACAACCAACGAACTGTGGACGACTATCGCGGCCAAGTGACTGCGTTACGCAATGGTGTACGTTATTTTCGTAATAGGCCCCCTAGCCTTATTTTTATTGAATCATTCGTTTGAAATCGTTCGTGTGACTTGTCGCATGTCACGTAATGTCACAATTGACAACTAAATCGCACTCCAAAATCGACTGACAACTGCGGACCAGAGAGCGATAAAAAATACGGAATGTGCTTTGTAGAATGAAAATGAATAGTAAGCGGAGCGCTCGACGCCAGCTAAATAATTCAAAAATAGGGCTCCTGTAGTATCTGTTTTAGTTTGTTTATATCTTATACCTACCTTTAAACAAACAATTCTTGTATATTTATTTATATATTTCTGTGATCTCGGAAACGGCTCTAACGATTTCGCTGAAATTTGGTATATGGGGGTTTTCGGGGGTAAACAATCGATCTAAATTAGTCTTATGTTTGGGAAAACGCGTGTTTTCGAGTTTTCATGTGTTTTTCTTTCGACGCAGAATATGGATATTTTTTTGTAGTCTAACACCATCTAGCAAAGACTTTTGAAATAGGTGCTTGGCTAGCATGCTATGCGGCAAGCAGAGGCTGTGTAGTAAAGTAGCACCACAGAATAAAATATACACAGCACTTCATAAATGGCGATACTACCACTATTACCAATGAGTTTTTTTAGTTTTTGGAAAATAAAAAAGAAATTATAACTACTTTTAACTACGGTTTATAACACCACCATATTACAATAAATAGTAATAACCAAGCTAAGCTCGCCTAGATATTCAATTATTATATCAACGAAATAAATAAATCAACATTGTCTGTTCTACAAAATAGGACTCAATTAAATTGGAATCAATTCAGACTTTGAAAAACCGGCCAAGTGCGTGTCGGGCCACGCGCCATAGGATTCCGTAGTTACCTTAAACCATACCATATTTAATACCACCTATCATTTTTCGTTTGCAAAAATAACTTTGTTTTTCACAGTGTTGGTATAAATGACAAAGTTATATTTGCGGTTTTGGAAAATATGCTATATCTCAAAAACTAATTACTATATCTCGTTCAAGCTAATTTTGGTTGAAAGTGTTTATTAAGATCTACAGCATATATTTTTTTTAGATTTTTCACTCTCTTATTTCAAAAGTTAAAGGGGGGGGGGGACACATTTTACCACTTTGGCGGTGAATATCTTTCAAACGGTTGGTTTTGAGAAAAAGTTGTCTTAGAAACCTCAATGTCATTTTTAAAGACCTATCTATAGATACTCAACACGTGTTGGTTTGAAGAAAAAAATTTTTTTCAGTTTCAGTTCCATGTATGGAGAGCCCCCCCTTAATCTTTTATTTTTCTTATTTTTGTATTAAATTCTTTAAGCGGTTAACAGAATACATCTTCTTACCAAGTTTCAACTGTGTAGTCTTAATACTTTCGGAATAAAGTGGCTGTGACATACGGACAGACAGACAGACAGACAGACATGACGAATCTATAAGGGTTCCGTTTTTTGCCATTTAGGCTACGGAACCCTGAAAACAACAGGCAGGCGCTCCACGCTTTAAAAATAGTTGATAAGATAAAGCAAAGCAACCCCTGGAAACATCAATGCGTGGGTCGTAAAAACTTGCTGACATAGGATCAACCATAGACATAGAAAATTTTATGGGATCAACTGTAGCTAATTAAATAGTGTTGTTTACTATACGTTTCAGTTAACTTGAGAATATTCGTTTCTATTAGTTTTTAGTTTCCGTTCCACAAAAGGAACAAGGGCATTATAGGACCATCTAATTATCCGTCTAAGTATCTGTGCGTCAAAAAACTTTCCAGGAACGCATGGATTTGTTTTACTTTATTTTGACATGGAATTATTACTGATGGGTTTGACATCAATTTATACATATATAGATACTATTATGATTATTTAAGTTATTCACAGTTATAATGTAATTAATGTTTTATTTAAATGATGATTAGCTCTAAATCTTAATTGTAAATTTTTATTTTTATTTTCTATTTTTAGTGTGCAAAATTCAGACACAATTGTAAAATATTGTTAATGAATTAAATGAATTGAATTGAATTGAATGGAGGTATCATGTTGAAATCATTCCACGGAAGAGGAGGTCTTGCAGTGGGCTATATGAGCTGTGGCCTATTTAATAATAACAATAAAATTCTTTATTGCAGACACGAGATTCATATAAATACAACTAATAAATATTTGATTGAATCAGGCGTCACTTGGCGGAAGTCCCAAACCATTTTGAAAAAGAAATATATGTAGCTTACTTCCGCAAACAATATATGCAATATGCACCGCCCGCCCGCCCGCAAAAATATGCACATGCACACACAAAATATCAGTGCACAAAACTGCATTTAGCAAGACAGCAACACACCTTGCACCTTCACCAATTAGGCTACTCTACACGTGTTTCGCCCCAACCCGGAGCATCCTCAGGAGTTAGATCGTGCGTAAACCAACACCGAATGAGCTCCTAACGCCTCCGACACCGTATTTGTTGTCCCTTCCTCCCCACTCCGCACCGAGTGACTGACAACGTTTGAAGAATGTTGCCAGTTTAAAATAAAAAGAAAAAAAGAAAGAAAAAATGATTTTTAATTTAAATTGTGTACAAATAAATTAATATACATTAAATAATGTGTTTTATTAATAATATACTTATTTTTAAGAATTATTATTTTTTGAGAAAATACGCAGCTATGGCGAGGAAGAGACGTCAAGTTGATTGTTAAGTATGGCTCCATCAACATTGTGTTTGATAATTTCTAGGTTTTCCAACACGCTCAGTCGTAGACCTTTACTACAAGTATGTAAAACCTCATAGGAATGACCATCAGATAGTTGATGTCCGGTATTTAATAAATGTTCCGCGAAATGAGATCGCTCCGGATGGCCATTCCTATAGGCAGAAATATGTTCTTTATAGCGTATATTAAAACTACGGCCGGTTTGACCAACGTATACTGAATTACATTGGTTACATGTTAACTTATATATCCCCGACTTCCTGCCAACCTCCGTTTTTTCCTTGCCATTGCAAATGGCACGCCGGACGGTATTAGTAGTACGAAAAGCCACGTGAACGTCGGCAGGCGGGCGGTGCATCTTGCATATATTGTTTGCGGAAGTAAGCTACATATATTTCTTTTTTCAAAAACAACAAATAAATATAATATTTGATGATGACTTAAGTAACCCTTATGAGCGCAAGGTCTAAAACGCAAAATGTCCAAGTAGCAAAATGCCTAAAATCAATGTCTAAAAAGCAATTTGGCTTAAAAGCAAAATGCCTAAAACTGATTTTCCCTAAGATGCAGAAAGTTTAAAAAGCAATTGACCTAAATAGCTAAATGCCTAAAACTTACATTACCTAAACAACGCTTAAAAATCAATTTGTATGTTATTGTATTGATAAAGTATACTTTTAATTTTTATTATACAAACTCTAGTGGCCGCCCGCCACTTTGTCTACGTGAACATTTTTAAATCCTTCAGGTTCAAAATTTTCACTTCCTATAATGTACACTGGTCTCAAAAGGTACTACCTACATTTCCCGAAATGTCCACTTCCCAAAAATTACCTTACCCAGAATGTACATTTCCCAAAATGCAGCTGTCCCGTAATGTAACTTTTCCCAAAATTTACACTCTTAGAACATGTAGGAATAACTGATTGGATACATTTTCAAGTACCAGGATCACATAAATATGGAACTGCTATTCTTAAAAAAAAAAACATAATTGTCAAAAGATTTTAGAATTAACGATATTTATTCGTTTTGGATCCTAGTCCTTTAGCATTTAAGGCATTTTGTTTTTTAGGCATTCTGCGTTCTAGACATTATACGAATCAGGCATTATGAGCTTGAGGAATTGTGCTACTTAGGCATTTTGCGATTTAGGTATTCTACTTTCCAGGCATTATGTGCTTTAGGAATTTCGCTGCTAAGACATTTTGCGTTTTAGACGTCGCGCTCATAAGGGTTAAGTAATAAGATCCTTGCATTTCAAAAATATAAAGTTTAATCCAAGATAATTCAATATGGAGTCGGAATGATGTAAAACCTATGGTGTGTGTTATTACTTTTTAGGGTTCCGTACCCAAAGGGTGAAAACGGGACCCTATTAATAAGACTCCGCTGTCCGTCTGTCTGTCTGTCTGTCTGTCTGTCCGTCCGTCTGTTCATCTGTCCGTCTGTCCGTCTATATGTCTGTCTGTCACCAGCCTGTATCTCATGAACCGTGATAGCTTGATAGTTGAAATTGTTGAAAAACAAATACTAAAAAAAGAATATCATTAATATTTAAGGGGGGCTCCCATACAACAAACGTGATTTTTTTTGCCGTTATTTGCTCGATATTAATAACGACTGTGAATGATAGACGTATTTGTCGTCAACTGTTTATTTATGGTACTTTACAATGAAATATAAAAAGGTTTAGAAAAAAGGTTGGCTTGATCGCCAACAACGACAATAGGTAGACAGTTGAAATTTTCACAGATGATGTATTTCTGTTGCTGCTATAACAACAAATACTAAAAACAGAATAATATTTATATTTAAGAGGGGCTCCCATACAACAAACTTGATTTTTTTTGCCATTTTATGGTACGGAACCCTTCGCGCGCGAGTTCGACTCGTACTTGGACGGTTTTTTAAATATGTCAAGTGATGGTAGGTATTATCATGGTCTGGAACTTAGCACTATCATACCAAGGGTACTTATCTAAAGTGTATGTAAAAATGTATGTGAATGCCGTTACGTGTCATATCATATTAAGTGTGTGAATAAAATAAATTTCATCGCGCAAATTGAACTGTCTACTTAAGAGCAGAACTACTACCTCATGAAGTCATTTTGAAACAGAATGGATATAGGTGTTTTGCTTAGAATAATCACACCTAGAACGATAGTTCTTTACAAAGCGCACTGTCAAAAGTGAGGCAACTAAAACAGCCAAAATGGCTCCGTTTTCAGATTGTTATTCTACATTATTACCTAATTATACCGATTAAGTACAAAACAGTTTCAATTTTCCCACATTTATAAGACTAATTACTATATTATTGGGTTTCAGTTACGATTAGTTAACGTATGAAGGATATAAATTTGAAAACTAAGCCATTCTGGCTTGGTATAAGTTGCCTCACTTTGCATACGCGGACACGGCTTCTAGGTGTTATTATTCTAAGGTGTTTTGGTAAGGTAAAGTGGCCTTCTATTTATTAGAACTCGGATGCTTCCAGTCAGATATCTAAATATATGCTCGTATTAATATAATACCAAAGTTAAAACTTTATACCGGGTGTATAAAGTTTTAATTAATTTACAACGAAGCCGAGGTCTACGTATTCTGTCCATCATCAGGACCATTTCTGTTCAAAATTATTGCTTGGAAACGATTTTAATTTTTGATGTTACTTTCAAGCGGGCGCGCGGTCATTTGTAACGAAAGCGGTCGCACGTAACTTTAAAGGCCTATGGGATATTTCAGGGATTTAAAAAAAGCATTGTAAAAAAAAACCCAATGTAACGCGTACAACAGACCACGCCTGCGAGTGTATGCTACACAGCTGCGTGCGGTCGAGTTGAAAGGCAGCGTTTATGTGCGCACCTCATGAGATACATAGAGTGATGACGTTTTGAAGCCATTGTTTGTTACGAAATAATAAAAATTTTGATAATGTTTCTTTGGAAAAAAATAAGGAAATAACGAATAAAATAAAGATTTCACAAGAAAATTGAAAATGACTGACACTCAATAACTTCTTAGCTATTTTTTCACTAGGTATAGTCTAAAAGACAAAAAAATTATCCGGATGATGGGCGGAATGCGTGGACTTCAGCTTCGTTGAGGGTCTTATTACACCCGTTATAAAAAACCTGATACTGGTTCATTCCTTTTTGATAGCTTTAGCTAAAATAAATGTTTAACTTCGAAGAGATCTCATCTAATTTGCGATTTGCTAATAAGACGATGGGAGTTATGCCTTTAGGCCTCATCATGCATTCGCTAAAGTAATTCGATACCTATTCAAAATCAACAGTTTTCTGTGGAAGAAGAAAGCTTTAAAGGCAAAGGGACATCATAACCACAAAACGGAGAGAGAGAGACTATATAAGTTAAGTTTAGCACTACACGAGCGACCGACGACACTACGTCGAACTCGTTTGAGCTACATTGTCTGTGAGAGGTATCTATGTGTGCGTTGCTCGACCGCGGCTAACTAAGTTTAACTACTGTACTCTCTCTATATTGTGTCACAACACTGTCTGCTAATGAATGATAAAAACTTTAGAGTCATATCAAAATGTAGGATACGTTTTTTTATGCAGTTGATTTTACAGTAGCAATTTAAGCAAACGTATTAGTTAGCGTTAACGGTGCAACATATCAGGGCTTTTGGGATATTTACGCGTGACATTCATTACTGTGTCACGACCTGGCCACGGAATGGAGCGACCAGCGGGGCGGTGTGGTTAACAAATTCCTAATACAGTCATGTCGTCTGATGCCCAATATCCGCTGTGCGGTGAGCGTATCCCGTTTTGATTATCTTTCACGCAGTTAGCCACATTCGCAATAAGTCACACAGTCACAAAATTATCCTCCAGATAGTCATATATAATAATAATATGTACCTGCTTGATCTGAGTGTGATCATTTGCAAATGGGACCAGAAAATGGACTAACTACGATTGGGACCTAATGTATTTAAGGCCTTAACATGCCTCAATCCGAGCGAGTCAATCCGTGATGGTGTGAAATCGAACGTAACTCTACTCACTTTGGGGTCAAATCAGAGCGCGTTCCAACGCGGCGGTTGCGTTAAGAACTAGCACCGAATTCTCAATTTTTACATGTTTTTATTAAATTTCTTCGCTTTCAAGTTAGTCAGAAAAAATCTGAAATAATAGAAAATGTTCAATTAAGATTGAAGGTATTAACATCGCCGATTTTTATGTGTTGGTTTTAACATAAACGAATGTTTTGTTTCCGAGAAATTTTGCAAATAGGACCAGAAACAGGGTCCACGGAATATTTTTTTACATCAAAGGTGGTAACATTTTTACAAATGCTTTCAATTAAATCTATTGGGTATTATTCCAAGTACATTATATATTTTTTCTATGATAGCTTCACGCGCGTAATCTTTCAATAATTTGAATTGAATATTGGAATTTGACCCTTCTTAGCGCCTTAAGTGGGATCATTTATGAGTAGGACAATTTGCGTATGCGTAATCGCAAATGAAAAAAAATGCGTCAATTCCGAGTGTTCGGTTTTGACCCTGCAATAATAAGAGGTTTTGCTTGCCGCGTCGCGTTTCGTGCTGTTTCGTGGCTAGGTCGTCACGCCGGACGCCGCGCAGCATGACTGCGCTTACGATTTATGCCAGTTTTCAATGGTTTGTTCCGAATTCTGGTGCGGGAGTTACGGCAAATGAAACGCTTTGTTTTGAATTTGTGTTGAATAAAAAGTTGCGGTAGTTGGTGGGTGGCACAAAGTTCTTTTCATTATAATTTATATTATGCAATGTGAAATATCGAAATATCCTACTAATAATAAATGTGAATATATAGAATGTTTGGATGTTTGTTACTCAATCACGCAAAAGCAGCCGAACGAATTTGAATGAAATTTAGTACATAGATATTTTATCCTGGTCAAAGGTTCTATATGTCCACGCGGACGAAATCGTGGGTGGAAGCTAGTTAGAAGATATAATAAACTTACAAAACATTGAAGATTGGAATAATTTGTCAAAAATCTATCAAATTAGCCTTGCACTACTAAATAATTTATTCCTAAAAATTGTTACTTCGGATTTTATCTGCGTCTAGCATTTGAAATCCCTTGAAAGGAGTTGCGTAAATATTATCTGTTTTTTTTTTCTACTTGAACTGTCACATAGCAATTGGGGCAGTCATGGTCGAAGAAAACAAGGTCTAGCATTCCGAGAGATGTACGTACAGGCATATGTCACTATCCAGTTGCGTGACTTTATAGCAACAAGCAAAGAATGAAGGATTTTTTTCTGTCACACTCATTACAAAATTATTATAGTGCATTTTTATTGTTAAACAATTCAAATAAATATATATATTCAAATAGATAGTGGCGATGACGTATGCTTGTGCAGACTACGTCACTTTCTCTGTCTCGGAGTGCTTTACCTGGCGCAATATATTATTTGTACCATAGGGGCAGTAAACTGCGTGTGCACTCGACTGCACTCGTTTCGTTACAACTTTTCGTTAGAAGTAGTGTAAATAAAAAAATTGATTCACTATGAATTCCGCTACCGAATTGAAAAAAAAAGCTATGCGTTATCGGACTGCGCCTGCCAGAATAAAATTGTGATAAGCAGCGTAAAGATAAATTTAATAACAAAACGGGCTTATTAAGTTACCGTGTAATTGATTAAATACCAATATATTTTAAAGCTCACTCGCACGCTAAATTGAGGCGTTGATTATTAGCGTTGCGGTCACATCAAGTAATTTTCAACTTATAATTACGAAGCTAAAGTTTTAAATTCAGCAACTAAATGTTTCCATATCGTTGGAACTTGTATGCTATATTCCAGTTAATGGGAAAAATTAAAATACTTATATTATACTAGCTCGCGGTTTCACCTGCGTGGTTCCCGTTCCTGTGAGAATATCTGGATAAAAGTATTCTATGTTTTAATTTAGGCTATCCACTATCTGTGTGCCAAATTTTAACCAAATCCATTCAGTACCTAGTTTTTGCGTGATTGAGGAACAAACATCCAAACATCCAACCATCCAAACCCACAAACTTTCTCATATTAGTAGGATTAGTTGAATATTATAAGTAACTCATTATTGAAGTCCCATCGGTGAAATGAACTTAATCCTATTCTGCAAAGATGTCGTTTTGATAACTGTTTTTGTGACGTCATAAGAGCTGAAAAAGCTCAAGATATGCGTTAACTTTATCATTTTCTTTAAGTATATTACGTATGAAAATTTGTTGCTATTCGTTAGTCTGGCAAACCCTCAAATCCAGTAATCAATCCACAGATAGGAATACGCCTAATCCAGATGAGTTGCTAAGCAACTGTCGTTAACTTTTTATTAATATCAATCGTAGTATCTGGGTATCTGTTAATCTATTTCAAATACAAGTATCTTGATAAGACTTGCTTGTTTTTAAGTTAGAAACGGGAAATATACTTTGTTTTAGCGTAGATTTTGCAAACGGAAAATGATACATGAAACAAATTATGCGCTATTAGCCATTAAAATATATTTTCAACACACTTGCTCGTAAAGTGAGCCCTAATACATCGTTTTTAGGGCCATAAACCGAGCTATAACAAACGCGTGCAATAATATATAAAACACTAGTTTGTTATAGAATTATCCCTACAACATTGACCTGCATATATTTACACTGGACAGGCTTATGTCAAACTGTTTTTGTGCCTATTTGATTACCGCCATGTTGGCGCTGTAGGACGTAGCGTGAGCATAGCGTGCGTACATGGTACTAAAGTTTGAAGTCTGGAGAGACCATCACGTCAACCATTTTCATATTGTACGTCAAAATTAGTTCTTTAGACGCACGCTAGTGGCGTTTCAAATAGGCACAAGAACTTTGCTGTCAAATCATACAAACAGCCTGTCCAGTTAAATAAAAAAAAAATTTTTCATGTCAGTGCCCTACAAAGTTAAATTAGTACCTTACTGCAAGTTCTATGAGTAAACACAGCATTTCCAATTTAACCGGGTAATACAGTTATTTTTTTTAGTAACAACAAAGAGGTTTTATGCCGCTGAAAATTCATACACATTTTTGGAATAAATAAATATGTAAGTCCCTAATTAAGTCAAACAAATATTTATTATTATTAAATTACTAATTATTCCCAATATTTTGTTATAAAATATTAAAATATTTGCATTTTATCACTTAAAATTACAATTTTGAAGTAGGCGGCGGCCTTTGTTCGCAAAATATTCTTGCATTGGGCGTGTGAAAAAAACAAAAAAAAAACCTGCGCGCCTTTTCCCATAATTTTCATATTTTGTTTATGTCGTATTTGTTGCTATGTGGTAAATTATTTAATTCTTTTCTCGCAAATGTGTTGAAAAACGTCGTATGAAACTCGTGGGCTCTTGCTTATTGCACACTCGGCTGAGTTACGCCCTCGCCTGTGGCTCGGGCTGCAACCTACAGCCTTGTGTGCAATGAGCAACCTAAGCTAACTTGTCTCACAATGTACTATTTCCAAATGAAACCGAATTTTAAGAAAATAAAAAAAAAAGGTAGATGCGGTTTGCTATGCTTAAACAGAAAATGTTTTTTTTAAACTGAGTTACTTGACGCAGAAGCGTGGGGCAGCGGAGCTGAAAAAGGCTATGCGTTAACTTGATCATTTTATTTAAGTATATTACGTATAAAAGCGCCTTTTCCTTATTTTAAGATTCTCAAGGTAAAATTGATGATTATTATAAATTGAAGGTACAAAAAGCCCACTAGTTCGCATTAATTTCGAATGTATCTACATTGTCTGCTCACGAAAGACAGGGACAAAAAGATTTATTTTTCACTCATACTCGTACACAAAGTAGCTACCTAATTGATTTATAACTGCACTAATAATTTAAATTGTCCTGTGAAACCTAAAACTATTTACAGAAAATAGCATTCCAACATCCCACTATTAGGTCTGCGTATAGGCTGCTAAACTATGGGTGATGATAGGCTTTGCATAATTTAGATATCCAATACGAATTGCTATTTAGTGTTGCACTGTTGACCAATTTCGATTAGGCAATTTTGTTTTCAAAGATTTTAAATTTTGCACACGATGGTTATTATCTTCAAATTCCATTGTAAATGTTTGCAAACTTCGTGTAATGATCTTTGAGAATGTGTAAGTAATATGACGAGCTATATATAGAAACTAATATTGTTTATGATATTAACAGATTTCCGTCGTCGCATTAGGGTGAGGATTATTGTGTGTACTATCTTTGAACCATAACAGCTAAATGTAATATTAATCGTTACATAACGACATTCTATTGCTATGATATATGACATACTTGATTGTTGATAAGTAATCAGTGTTATTTATATCTTCCTGGGCTTACTGTATAAAATCAGAATGATGTTACTTAAACCAGGATGAAACAATAATATATTTACTTACTTATTGAAGTTATAGCACAGCACACTCTTATTTTCTTGTACGAACATCTAACATAAGACATATTTAAAAAAAAAAAGTTCCGACTGACGAAGATTCACTTGAGACATATATTGTAAAGGACAATACTAATTCTTTGGACATGATTTCAACACCTCCGTTTTTATTACGAAGGTTACAATAAAAATATATATCCAGGTTTAATAGTTCTGTTGGGAATTTGGCAGAGTATTTTCACAAGAGTTTTCCCTAGAGATAACGCGTCAGTACCTCTATTAATAATCAGTACTTATTTGGAAATAAAATTATAGTACGAGGCATATAATATATCTTGAATTTTTTTGGACACGGGGATAAGTTCGCGCATGTGCTCTTGTGAGCGACCAATAGCGAGCGCCCCTCTCCCGCGCCGCCCGCGCCCCTCACCACTACGCATGCCTAAAATACGCATTCCGCGCAATCCCCACCCGATTTCAAGAGATTTGCCTCGTACTGTACAAAGGCTCAGAAAATATTGAACGAATTACGAAAGCTCAAAACTAGGAAACTTAGCAACGAAAACCTGTAGACAGCTATTAAATTAATTATAGAACGGCTAGAACACATAGAAGCTAGTTTTTTGTGAAGCACGCCTTCTATTCCAATATGTTCAGATGGCCGTAGTTTGAAAAAGTTCATGAAATTTTAAAATTCATTGCTTTTCGGCGTTGCATCTGTGTCACAAACGACTTTTTCAAACTAGTCAATGGAACGGATCAACATTTGAAGTGACATTCAATTTAAAGGTGATGTTTAAAGTGGTAGTTTCGGGTCTGCGCGCGTAGGATTTTTGATTTTACGATGTTACTAGCGGCTGCTGCGAAAGTTTTTTATTATCCTTCGGGAAAATACACTTTTTCGGGATGAAAGGTACCCTATGTCCTTTCCTGTACCCCGGCAAAGTGTATTTTTTTTTTATGGATGGACTGTCTGCGCGTTTGTCCTCACTTTCACCTGATGGGAAGTGACAAGGAGGACTAAGATGGAGCACGCACAGTCAGTAAATGCCTATTTACTCTGGCTTTAAAGACGCCCAAGTTATATTGTTCGGGGAATACAGACGCAGGGAGGTCATTCCACATCTTAGCTGTTCGAATTAAAAAGTTGGAACCGAAGCGTTTCGTGCGGGTATGTGGAATGTCAACAACATAGGGATGGTAAGCCGCCCTGCGCCTGGTAGTCCGAAGATGAAACGGGGAAGGAGGTATGAGGTTGTGTAACTCCTGAGCACACTCCCCGAAATGTAACCTATAGAAGACCGATAGGCAGGCTACCCTTCGTCGGTGCTCTAAACTTTGAAGCCTTCGGTGGACCAGATCATCGTCACCAATCAGCCTCTTTGCTCGACGTTCGATAGAGTCCAAGGCAGCCAACTGGTATTTGGCAGATCCATCCCAGAGGTGAGAACAATACTCCATACACGATCGGACCTGAGCTTGATATAGAGTTAAAAGCTGTCCCGGCGTGAAATACCGTCTCACCCTGGAGAGGATACCCAGCTTTTTGGCTGCGGTTTTTGCTTTATGTTCTATGGAACGGCCGAAATTGAGGTCAGGTGACAAATCAAGTCCAAGGAGGTCTAGATGGTCACTAATGTCTATAGGTACATTTCGAAAAGTCGGAGTCAGGTTAAATGGACTCCGTTTGGCGCTGAATAGACACGCTTGTGTTTTAGTGGCATTAAAATTCACCAGGTTGGCATCGCCCCATTCGGAGACAGCCTGAAGGGATAAATTAATACGCTCAACTAAAGCAGCTCTCAGCGCTGTGGTCTCCTCTTCAGTAGTTCGTGCGTTGGAGAAGTATCTGTCTACAACAGTGCAATCATCTGCATACCCAATGATACCCGGTTTTAGCAGATCATTTATGTGTAGCAGGAAAAGGGTTGCAGACAGAACAGACCCCTGAGGTACCCCGGCGTTGATCGCCATTAGATCTGAGGAGTGGCCATCGAGGACCACACGAATTGATCGTTCGCTCAGGAAATCTTGTAACCAAACACACAGATTGTCGGGAATCCCATAACTTGGAAGTTTGTTAAGTAGGCCCGCATGCCAGACCCTATCGAAAGCTTTGGAAATATCCAAAGACACGGCAAGAGCTTCTCCGTGTTTCTCAATCGCTTCACTCCATAAGTGAGTTGCATAGATCAGAAGGTCTCCTGTGGATCTACTTGGGCGAAATCCGAATTGGCGATCACTAAGGAGGTCGTTCCTTTCTAAGTATGCAAGGAGTTTGTTGTTTAGAACACGTTCCATACATTTACAAAGTATAGACGTGATGGCGATGGGTCTATAGTTATTGGGGTCAGATCGGCTGCCTTTTTTCGGGATTGGTTGCACATTGGCGGACTTCCAAGATTTGGGAACTAGGCCTGATTTTATAGAGAGTCGAAACAAGCGTGTCAAGACTGGAGACAACTCAGGTGCGCATGTCCGTAAAACAATCGCTGGAATGCCGTCAGGACCACTAGCTTTATTCACATCTAATGACCTAAGCGTCCTTAGCACATCTTTCTGGTGGATGCAAACCTCAGGCATTTGTGATCCGCAGTGAGGTAGCACTGGAGGGGTGCGATTGTTGGCATTTAGATGTGAATTGGACGCAAAAAGAGAGGCAAAGAGATTCGCTTTCTCAACCGCGTTATGTGCCAGTGAACCATCAGGCTTCAGCAGAGGAGGTAATGACGGACGGCAGAAATTGGATTGTACCGATTTGGCAAGAGACCAGAACGCTTTGCTACCCGCCTTATGAGTGGCAATTTTGGATCCGATTCGTCTGATATGGTCGAAATGGGCCTTGCGTAATGTCTTTTTGCAGGACTTGGAGGCTTTATTGAATGCTATCTTTTTAAGATGGGTGTCTGGAGCTTTGCGGCTGCGAGCTGTAGCCCATGCTTGGTATGCGGCTTGCTTCAGTGCATCAGCACGAGCACAAGCAGCGTTGTACCAAGGGTGAGTAGTACCATGAGGGGACACATCGGAAAAAGGAATGAAATATTCCATTGCCCGACAAATCACCTCAGTAACGGCTTCCGCAGCATTTGAAGGATCCTCACTAGTGAAACATGTTTGCCGCCAAGGATATGAGGCAAGAAAATGATGCATCTCATCCCAATCTGCTGACCTGTATTTCCATACTCTCCTAGATACAGTTGGGTTGGAATAAGGAGGGATGTAGCTAGATACAGATTTCACCAGACAGTGGTCGGAGGTCCCAAGGGGAGCTGTCACCGAAATCGAGAATTGGTCTGGATCAGTTGTCAACAGAAGGTCCAAGCAATTAGACTTATGGCCGGCAACGTCAGGTATGTGCGTTGGTTGGTCGACGAGCTGAGTTAGATCAAGCGAGAGTGAAAATTTAAGCGCTTCTCTACCGGCGTGGTCTGTTTTCTCGTACGGAATCAGCCAATCTTTGTGGTGAGCGTTGAAGTCACCCAGAAACACCAGTTGCGCTGTGGGGTACCTTTGCTGGGCAGTATCTGCCATGTCCGTAAGGTAATCAAAGAGCCTGGTGGTCTCCAAGTCGCCAGTGTGCGATCGGTAAACACAGGCATAGAGGGTTTGCTCTGAGGTGGTGCTTACAATTACCCATAAAACAGAGAAACTGGGGTCTTCGAGGTTTTGGAGACGCTGATAGCAGATGTCATCGCGAGCATATAAGCAGGCGCCAGCATGTTGTTTAAAATTATGCTCCAGAGTGTAGCCAGGGTACTGGAGATAGGCTGTGTCAGCTGGACGTTTAATCTGCGTCTCAGTCAGGAAAAGAAGATGAGGTTTTTCAGTCTCGAGATGGTGGTGGACTGGGTTGAGATTGGAGTGTAGTCCTCGAATATTCGAAAAATGCACTTTAAGCGAGAGGAAGTGCTTCCGCTGTACTAACTTCTTTTTCTTATTTTTCCTCGGCATGTTAATTAGAGTGGAAGGCAAGGGAGCGGCAGTTGATGGAGGCACAGCGCAACATAACCTCAGTGCAAAAAAGACATCATTGCTGGTAGGGGACTCGCATGGAGACTGCGGGGACGCCCGAACCCCCCTGAGAATGGCCGCCGGGTCCTCTCGTCCGGTCGCCAACCGGCACGGCGGAGCATTTCAGGATTTTCACAGGCGGTGGGGCAGCCTTTCATCGGTGGCTAACCGGCTACTTGGGCCCCCTACAACCTGCGGTCGGCCAGCGGAGAACCGTGCTTCGGATCCCGCTACCCTCCATAACGAGGCCCCCGGCGCAGATGCTTAATTACACATAAAACCGGTATACACTTGCACTGAACAACTGATCAGACCCGTTCCCAGTTAGTTTGTATGTAAAATTTCATGATGTTCGGTCAGTAGTTAAGGCTGTAGAGTCGCATCACGTTCCATTTTTAAATTTTCAATACAAATGATCAAAACAACTCTGCGCGAACCGTAATGAGGGCGAACTTTGAAAATTCCTATTAAATTATTAAATAGATATAAGTATATACAAAACACGCAATACATTAGACAAATACCTCATTATTCCTAAGAAAAATTAAAAATTACTTTAGATTCTGTAAATACCAGTAAAAAACATGTCAAAGTGTACCAATTTGAGCATTTTTAATATTTTATTTCTCTGTGATTAAAAGCATTTTTTTAAATTTTCTCTCTATAGGAAACTCCTTGACAATACAAACCATAAGTGAAAAAAAAAATATGAGTCGAATTCTTATTTGAGCATTTTTTTATATTTTATTTCTCTGTGATTAAAAGCATTTTTTTTTTATTTTCTCTCTGTAGGAAACTCCTTGACAATACAAACCATAAGTGAAAAAATAAATATGAGTCGAATTATTATTTGTTACAGCTGAAACGTTTTTTAAAAATACCTCTGACAAGCAAATTTGAAATTCCACTTGAACAGATTGTCTTCGTTTTAAAATACCTGACAATTTATTATGCTTTTCTCTCTATACGGCACTAATTTAAGAATTTTGCTTCCTAAAACTAAAGTTTACGTCAATAATTATGCTTTCATTATTTAGATAACTTCATTGGAAAAACATTAATTTCGTTGAAATGCATATATACAGCCTTAAGACGTGAAGGCGTTTTACAAACAAAAAAACAAAGTGTCTTTGCAATTGTAATATCAGTAAGGATTATAGAAGCCCGCAAATTCATCTGTGTAGAATTTTTTTTATATCCCTCGGGAAAAATACTTTTTTTCGGGATCCCAATATCCTTTTCTGTACCCCTGACATGTGTATGTACAATTTCATGATGATCGGTTCAGTAGTTAAGACGTGAAGGCGTTACAAACAAACATACGGATAGTAAGCATTATAGTAGAATGGCCCCCACAGTATATCAAAGATATTGGTGTACTTTATGGTGAAAATTTTCATTCTGCGACTGTGCCAGAATTGTAAAATCTAGTTTGTATTTTTTATTTGACAAAGCAATGAAAATGAGTTGACTTTTGATGATCTCAAAAGCATGCCCAGTTTGTAGTTATTACATCTAAAAGATCTCATTTTCAAATTCAGTCGGTTTTGATGAATGCGCAACATTTTTTTCCATGTTGTTTCCGAGTGTTTTCTATTAAAGTGTCATTGTGTGCGTTTAGGTGTATTCTGTGCTACACATGAAAATGATTTAGGAATATCCATAATTTCACAGAAATATTTATTTTAATATTAGAGCAATATTCATTAAAAAGTCGAAGTATTATCTCTAAGAAACTATTGCTTTGATGTCAAAGCCAGTGCCGATAAAGTTTCACTTGCATATTTTAGATCACAACTAGAAACATTATGTCAAACTTTGCTCTTAGCTTAGCTGCCTCAAATAATTATACTTCTAAAATAAATATTCTACTGCTGCACTTTTCATGACTTTGCTCTCTAAACTTTTTATACAAAAAGTGAACGTTAAATGCATTTTCAATTGAATAGGTAAATATAGTGTTGGAGGAATAATTCGAAATATCAGTCGTTTTATATAAAAACGAGGTACCTAACTTTGATGGCTTAGAATTACCTCGACATTCAATTGAAATATCTTTCCAGATATTTTAACAATTGATTAAGATGAAATCGCTATATAATTTTTAAATTTGAGATTTTTGCATTTACAATGCTATTTTTAAACAATACTAAATAATATACTAGAAAAAATACGACTCGCACCAGATCAATACTCAGACGGGAATCGAACCCGCGACCTTTGGATATCCGGTCCAATGCTCTGACCGCTCGGTAGCTCAGCGGTGGATATACCGGTGGATATATCGTTTAGGATATACTAGGAAAAATTCGACGATGTCACTAGTGACTCGGTAGCTCAGCGGTCAGAGCATTGGACCGGATATCCAAAGGTCGCGGGTTCGATTCCCGTCTGAGTATTGATCTGGTGCGAGTCGTATTTTTTCTAGTATATTATTTAGTATTGTTTAAAAATAGCATTGTAAATGCAAAAATCTCAAATTTAAAAATTATATAGCGATTTCATCTTAATCAATTGTTAAAATATCTGGAAAGATATTTCAATTGAATGTCGAGGTAATTCCTCACATTGATGAAATAACGCTGGCTTACAGCGTAAGAGTTTAGGATATACTAGGAAAAATTCGACGATGTCACTAGTGACTCGGTAGCTCAGCGGTCAGAGCATTGGACCGGATATCCAAAGGTCGCGGGTTCGATCCCCATCTGAGTATTGATCTGGTGCGAGTCGTATTTTTTCTAGTATATTATTTAGTATTGTTTAAAAATAGCATTGTAAATGCAAAAATCTCAAATTTAAAAATTATATAGCGATTTCATCTTAATCAATTGTTAAAATATCTGGAAAGATATTTCAATTGAATGTCGAGGTAATTCCTCACATTGATGAAATAACGCTGGCTTACAGCGTAAGAGTTTAGGATATACTAGGAAAAATTCGACGATGTCACTAGTGACTCGGTAGCTCAGCGGTCAGAGTATTGGACCGGATATCCAAAGGTCGCGGGTTCGATTCCCGTCTGAGTATTGATCTGGTGCGAGTCGTATTTTTTCTAGTATATTATTTAGTATTGTTTAAAAATAGCATTGTAAATGCAAAAATCTCAAATTTAAAAATTATATAGCGATTTCATCTTAATCAATTGTTAAAATATCTGGAAAGATATTTCAATTGAATGTCGAGGTAATTCCTCACATTGATGAAATAACGCTGGCTTACAGCGTAAGAGTTTAGGATATACTAGGAAAAATTCGACGATGTCACTAGTGACTCGGTAGCTCAGCGGTCAGAGCATTGGACCGGATATCCAAAGGTCGCGGGTTCGATTCCCGTCTGAGTATTGATCTGGTGCGAGTCGTATTTTTTCTAGTATATTATTTAGTATTGTTTAAAAATAGCATTGTAAATGCAAAAATCTCAAATTTAAAAAAATAAAAACTGTAAGGATTTCATTTCAGAATTCTCATTTTCAGGATTTCCATACATCTTAATGCAAACTTATTCATCCAAATCCTACTAATATTATAAATGTAAAAGTTTATGGGTTTGGATGTTTGTTCCTCAATCACGCAAAACCAGATTTGGATGAAATTTGACATACAGACTGTTTATAGCCTGGATTGAAACATAGGATACTTTTTATCCTGGTCAGAGGTTCCCTAGGGATTTTCCGATTGCCCACGCGGACGAAGTCGCGGGCGGAAGCTAACATTCAAATAGCTCATAATGCTAATCTGAGGACCAAGGCTTCAAAGTTACCTCGTTTTTATTAAAACCGACTGGTGTTTCTATTTATAAGTTTGGTGTTTTCTGGAATATACGTAAGGAACAAAAGTACACAAAGAACAGTAGAAGAGCACATTTGAATGTTTGAGTTGCATAGCAGAAGAATTTGTCATAAAAAAACCATTAAGTTTGAGCTTGGAGTTTTTAGTTTCCCACAGCCAGCCAGCTGCATGCATTTTCTAAAGTTACTAGTCAGAATTTTGCGTAGGTACAGAACTATTGATCTGGATGAGAGCAGGTAAAAGCTATCCCTAGTTTTCAGTACAGCATTTTGTGGTTTCAACCTCGAGTTACCTGCACAAGTTTTGATTTTTGCGAGGCAAGGAAGTATTCGCTGTATAAAGTATCGACAGACATAGTTTGTACGTTTTTAGAAGTGCCCGTTTTATAGTTTCGGTTGAAATTTGTTCACGAGCTTATCTCAGGTTAGAAACATTTCGCTTACCGGTAGAGATTATAAAAATACCAATTTCTGAGTTAGGACTTATAAAGAACTTGTCTAAGCTATCGTGTAAAGGTATGAGCCCGATCGCGGCATCAGCAGCAGTTCTGCCGCAGCAGTGCACTCCAAATTGAACTGTAATGTTATGAAAGGCGGCTCAATTTGAAGTGACCGGAGAAGTGTCGCGTAGCGCTGCGCGACAGTGCTGCGCGGCAGTGTCGCGCGACACTCGGAATTTAATCTCATATAAACCTATAGATAATGTATGGGGACCAGTAGTGCTGCGGCAGCAGTGCTGCGACAACACTGCTGCTTGCTGCCGACATCGGAATCATACCTTTATGCGCATACTTCGTCCTCTGTATTGTTTCCGGTATTTTGTCTTTGACAAAGGACTTACTAAGAAATTGACTTGAGCTTTATCGTGTTATATGGATTGATCGTTATCCTATAATAATCTACATTATTTAGAAGCATATTATAATTTTGAAGTCAATCAATACAGCGATAATATAACTTCTCTATTGTCTTGTCTTGAAACAGTATAACCTTATGTGTAATCTAATCACAAAGAGAAGATTAGAGTAGCCTCATTAGTAATATAATGAGCAGTAGATACATAAGGTAAAGACGTACATTTCGCTCGTTTTATTTGTGATTGAAATTTGATTTTGATAGATGCTTCGCTCATCGAAAATATTTCGTAGAATTTCATTACTAAAGATTTTTCTTTATCCTTTGCTAGTGGCTAGTGTTGTGACAAAGTGTATTTTCACCTTAAGTAGGAATTTATGTTTTCTTATCATCTTTCTTTTTCATTAACCGAGCAAGCGAAGCATCTCAGTTTCGAGATTGACTAAAAATACTTGTCCATCGGTCTGTTCTTACTTACAGTTCGCATTTTTCAACCGATTTGGACGACCGGTTTTTTAATTAATAAGATAATAGTAGGAATGAAAGTAGGTATGCGTAAACATTTATGCAATATTGATGTTATGCCAATTGATAATTCTGCCAAAATACTTTATGCCAAAGAAAATTACTTAGCAATGGCTTAAAATTTTATACATTTATACGAACCCCTTCGGGTATGGAACCCTAAAAAACGTCGCAAAAGTGCTCTCACGTGAAATAGAGAACTATGCGTGCTACATACATTAGGGGTGTCACGTAAAAATTTCACAAATATAATATTTAAAATATTTCTTGAATAAAGATATCTAAAACTGGCAGTGTCAAAATCAAGACTAGATAGTATGTAAACCTAATGAATCTGTTGTAAAGCCGAGCTTAGTCAGTGGCCGGTGGACCGCGACCGACGCCCGGGATAAATCAGTCCTCGGCTAACACGGATTGCACGTCCGTAAGTGGTTTTCAGGTAAACTACGCTTTGACTAATGGCATCTCTGAGCAGTCAATTTAGAATAGTTAAAGGCACTGTCCTATTGTGATTAGTTTTATCCGTTGTTGTATCGTAATATTCATCCTAATTTTTGAGGGGAAATAATTAATTGGGTGACTGGAAATAAATAAATGTGACTGTTAATGGGATACTTTAGTACTAAACCTGGCAGAGGTTTATTTTTAGGCGACAAACTGTGGATTATAAAAAAAATAACGTAAAACAGGCGACTACATGTGGGAGATAAATATTTTAAGTTGGCAGTGAAAATTCTAAATGAGTGACAAAAATACTGAGTGGGCAACTATTATATCAAGTAGGTAACTTGTATAACTGATTTAAGCTCGCCAACATGGTATTTTTGTCATCTCGATTAGGATAATAGCCATCTTTTTTAAATAAAATATATGCAAAATTTTAATGATTTGTGTGCACTAAGGTTTTCGCCCAAATAGTAATTTGGCCGCCCGTTGTGAATAACCAGTTACTCAATTTGTATTTTAAAGTCACCCATTTTCATTATTTGTAGTCGCCCTCAGTCCGTCCGTCGCCCACTTTGTATTTCAGTATGCTATATTCAGTATTTTTGATACCCAGAATGGGAATTTATTGTTACCCGTGACATTACTCGTATAGCGAAACATAATACTATGGGAAGGGTTTTCTTTTTCAAAATATGATATTTAACGAACCTTAAACTAAAAGTTTTGTAAAAGAACTTAAAAATGTATAATCTTCTTTCTTTTAGTACTACCTAAGTGTAATTTTTGATTGACAAACTTGTTAAAATACTCACGCACGAGTCAAGCTATTAAATTCAGTATGTTGTTCACAAACTTCAATGAGTCTGAGTAGTATTCCGGCAGACTAGATTAAAACACGTTTATATAAAACACGCTCAAGAATGTTTTTATGAGTTTGCTACTTCATATAATTGTGCCACCCGCTTTACAACTTTCTCTGATTTTCTTTTCTGTTTACTCAACAATAGGGATGTTGACTTATGAATAAAATAACGAAATACTAATAAAAATCGTAAACATATCAAACTTTTGGAGTAGCTTTTATACCTCTTGGTTTTATATTATTGCGTATTATTTGTTTTATGACCCTTCAAAGTTGGGTGGACAAGTCCATTTAAAAAGTATAAAATTTCTTAAAATAAATAATACATTTAATTAGTCCGTAAAATTTATAGCAAATTTGTCAAAGAAACCATTTTGATAAACACAATATTTAATATAGCTACCGAACAAATTTCCTACGCGTTGCATACAACGTAGGAAGGCGTGACGTCATAACTTGGTAGCCGTTAGTATGGAGCGTTTTCGGGTGAGTCCAATTTTGTGCATTTCAAACTGTGATATCTCGGGCAGTTTTCATGCTAGCGTAATAATTCTTATACAAATGATTATTTTTTTAGGGGTAATTTATGTAACATAAAATAAAAAAATAGTCAACATGCCTATTGTTTTAAATAAACTGTATCTTCTTACCAAGATATTTTGAAAACAAGTAACAAAGAAACAAACGAAAAACTTAAAATTTTAATATAAGATACAATACAACTAGTAAACATGAAAACTGATAGTTTTATCTTTTCTATCTTATCGAATGAGGATCAGTGGCCTCCTCTGGTGTTAGAGTTTATCAAGCCGCCTGTAAGGCCTTTAACTTGGTTAACGACTGTTATCAGATGACGACACCGACGGTTTAACGTGCCCTCCGAAGCACGGAAGCGCTCAGTTGTAATGCCACTGTAACGGTCACCCATCCGACACCTGACCAGACCGAGCGTTGCTTAACAGACGTGATCGAGTACGATCAGTCTGTCAAGTTCCGCCATGAGCGCTTCGATAGTTTTAATATAAGATTAGAAACCTGTTATAGGCCACCTAGATTGAATTTCGATTCTGTGTAAAATACGCTGCTGAAATAACCGCCTCTTTCATTCTGTCACGAAGGTCCGTGATAAAATGAAAAGGGTTACGTCTCGTTTAACCGTAAAATACTGGTGAAGTGATTTATCTAAGATTGAAAACAATTGTTTCCCGTCTTACGGTTTTATTGATTTCTTCTTTATAATACAACTTTATATACCACTAACTTTCCGCCCGCTGCTTCGCCCTTGTGGACTACGGGTTATATCGTACGGGTGGAGACCAGTGCCCAGCAGTGGGATACAAAGTGTCCAGTAGTGGAATAAAAGTTGCCTATGTCCTTGTTTAGGGTACCATCTATATTCGTACCAAATTTCGTCAAAATCGATCCAGCAGTCTATCATCAGTATTGGAAAGATGACGAAAGACGTCCGGAAATTCATTTAGATCAAATTACCAGTTTCAGGAGCCTCAAATTTGCAAAAAACAATTTATAGTGTGTGACACTTAATCCTTAACCGTAAACAGTTTTTCTAACCAAACACGTAGTTAGTGTTTTCAAATGCTTCAACATAGCTTTTGCATCTGTCATGTGAAAATAGTTATTTGTTATACAAGTGACCAAAATCAATTTGTGCTGAGAGTGCCGACTTTAAATCACGAACTAGCGAAGTAGTCTAGAATTGAATCACGAGCGTAGCGAGTGATTCTAATATAGACTACTGAGCACAGTGAGTGATTTAAAGGCACGAGACATCAAAAAATTTGCTCTCGTGTTAAACATACAACTTTTCACCTCTACCAGCGAGAAAAGGTGTTAGAAATTAAAAAAGCACTTTGCCTCACGCTCGCAGCAAAAGTCGATTTTGCTGCGAGTTTTTGGTAAAAAGCACTTTGCCTCACGCTCGCAGGAAAAGTCGATTTTGCTGCGAGTTTTTACGCGCCAAAAGCACCCTTTTCGTGCTGGAGAGGTGAAAAAATAATTATAGTACATCATATCAGTTCTAGGTGTTTGCGATACCGTCGTTGTTTTGGATTTCCATAACACAAAAGCACAAGTATGGAACAATGTATGGTGTGATGATAACATCACACATATATTGCACTAACGAGTAGTTTTCCATCTATTGGTATAAATAAACCAATGGATAGAAAAGTACTCGTCATTGTTAATGCAATCCAAACTCTGCAATCGTGCTTATGTATGAGCCCGAAGGAAAACAGGACAACTGCATCCATTCGAATAGGAATCGAATCGAAATAAATCATTCAGGCTTGACAACACAGATTGAGAGAGACTGCCCGTTCCCTGTTCTTTGTTCATTTTTAGGGTTCCGTACCTCAAAAGGAAAAAACGGAACCCTTATAGGATCACTTTGTTGTCCGTCTGTCTGTCGATCCGTCCGTCTGTCTGTCAAGACCCTTTATCTCGGAAACGCGTGGAGGTATCGAATTGAAATTTAAACCATATACTAAGGTCTACGGGCCCTTGAAGCTGTAAAAAAATCAAACTTCTAAATTAACGTAAAAAAAAGATACTGCCGTTTAGGGCGCAAAAAACGCATTTTCGATACTCTCAAAGGAATCAAAATTCATAGGGTACTTACCGTTGACCTAGAACTATGAAATTTGGCAGGTAATAGCGTCTTATACTACACTTACAGGAATAAATCTGAAAACTGTATATTTGTAATTAAATCATAATAAAATATGGTCCTCAAAATACGTAATTATTAATCATCTTGGTGAAACAACGGTATGCGCGGCATTGCGCGGTCATAGTTTAACTTCTAATTACTTTTGGATTAATCGCGCCACTAATTCTTTTAAAAATATCAATATTTATTATTATTAATTATTCAGATCATTTCAAATATTGTTATAGTTAATTACTTTTAAAAATAAAATTAAAAAGTAATAAATTTGGCTCTAAATATTTTCGCAACATGGCGGTGTCACGCTGTATGACAGGGGGTCTTCTTCTTCTTATTTTTGTTTTGGCAATCTACTTTCTTCTTGGAAGTAATTTTTGCCAGTGTCAAGTGTTGAATAGTTCAGTGGTAGATTGTTTTAGTTTACATTAAAATGCGGGTGCATCGCATTCCAATGTTGCTTGGAGCATTTGGCACCAAGTATAATCAAGACAGTTTACTCGGTAAGGTCAGCCGCCACTACAATAAAAGTCTCGGCTTCACACAACCAAAGGGTCCTGTTGGAATACACCTATTTTCTCTAATAACATTGCGATAGATAAAACCATTTCACAGAACATTATACAGTGTACTATCGATATACAGCGCCATCTGTTGACAATCAACAGTACTTGTATTTTATACAGGTGCGGTGGGTTTGTAATTATTTTATTTTTTCTCAAAAATGCTTGGAAATTCGAACATTATTTTGACAACCTTCTTCGTGCTAAATCAGAGTTTACGGACAGACCTAAACCGCGCCGTCAATATTTGTATGAGAATCCATTACTAACGTGTTATAATGGATTTTCATACGAAATTGCCGGCGTCTGTCCAGCAATGTTTCTATTAAAACTCATTACACACGTGTAATTCAGAAATGGAGCGAACTTTTCAATGAAATACAAATATAGGTATCAAATGTCGCCTTGATGAGCGAGCACATTCCAAAATATTTTTTTTAATATTCGGTATACTGGTATCACGTGAAAGGCCTTGATGAGCACATTCCAAAAAATGAAAAAAAATAATAAAAACGAAAAAAAACTGTTTTGGTGCAATATGGGTATCAAATGAAAGGCCTTGATGAGCGCATTCCAAAAAAAAAAAAATTAAAAACGAAAAAAATTTTTTTTTTCAATACATATGGGTATCAAATGAAAGTTTTTTGAAAAGTTTTTTTGGAATATGCTCATCAAAGAGCATATTCCAAAAAACTAAAAAAAAAATTTAAAAAGAAAGGTAATTTTTTTTTGCAATATGGGTATCAAATGAAAGGCCTTGATGAGCACATTCCAAAAAAACTGAAAAAAACAAAAAAAAAATTTTTTTGTAATATGGGTATCAAATGAAAGGCCTTGATGAGCACTTTCCAAAAAACTGGAAAAATAATGAAAAACTGGAAATAAATGAAAAAAACCGGATTTTTTTTCAATATGTGTATCAAATGAAAGGCCTTTATGTGCACATTCCACTTTCCATTTTATTTTTTTAATTACTGTAAGTAATTTAAAATTAAAATAAAAAGCTTAAAACTTTTAAAACTAAAAAGTTAAAAGTTTAAAAGTACTACACAAGCCTTGGCCGCAACTAAGCATTGATGGACTAACGTATGTTCTTCAATGCCTGTCTTGAGTGCCGCTGCAGTAATGTACTATTCCATTTCAAACTTCGCCCGTGGTCAATTCTTTGTCGTAATCCCTGGAAGGGTTATTTTCTACGTGGCGACAAAGGATTTCAAATGGTTATCTATATATAGCAGTCTGCTGAACGGATTTTGATGATATTTTTTACAGTTTGGTAGCTTGGAGTCCAACTTATAAACTAAGCAATTTTTCACATAATTCCGGTAGGTAGAACCTGGGATAAAGCTTGAACTCTCCGTAGTACAGTTTTCATATAAAAAACTAATAACTACCAACCACTTTTTTTCAAAATATTTCCTTTGTACCGACACAACTTTTCTATAGCTTTATTTTATGTATAGATGTAGGTCTGTACGGAACCCTCGGTGGGCGAGCCCGACTCGCACTTGTCCGGTTTTGTAATTCATTAGGCTTGATTTGATATAAATAGAACCATTAAAGTCTTCTAGATCAAAGATTAGAGTACATTATTAGAGTTAAATATCAGTTAAAGAAGTTTCATCTGTTTTTAACCGACTTCAAAAAAGGAGGAGGTTCTCAGTTCGTCGGAATCTTTTTATTTTTTATGTATGTTACTCGATTACTCGAAGACGGCTAGACCGATTTGAAAAATTCTTTTTTTGTTTTAAAATATATACTTTTAAGTTGGTCCCATTATCATGAAGTCAGGATCTGATTATGGGATTCTGGAGAAATCGAGAGAACTCTTCAAATATTATAGGCACATTTATAGCGATTTTAGTATTTTCTTAAGTAACTTGTGCATTTGCTTTCGAAAAGTACCATTTCGGTGAATTGGAACTGATGATGAAGACCAGCATAGATGATCATCGGAACAATTCAATACTAAGTATTTCACTGGTACGATACGATTACTTTAATATGCTTGCTAGGCTATTTATGCTCATCATAATTCATATGGTGAAGTGGAGCTGATAGTGAAGTACCAGGAGAACTCCTCAACAATTAACGCTCCTGCGTCGGGAAAAGCAGTACTATGTAAAAGGTGATGAGACGTTGACATAAGGCTATTGTAACTTAGATAACATCGTCACCAAATATACCTACCACAAAAAAGGTTAAAATAAAAAAGTTTTTGATAAAAACAAAACCTCCTTCAAAAAACTTGAAAATAACCTAACAAAAACAGCTTCAAAAATAAATTAATGGCTCTAAAAAGCAAGAAATAAAATATTGAAATCTGCATAATAACTAAATCGAAAGTTTGTACGCATATCTTATATTAAACAACGTCTTATGAAGTCGGGTGGGGTTTAAACCCATGATTAAAGTTTAGATATATTAGTTTAGATAAAAAATATCCTTCGTCCCCCCCCCACCCGACTTCAAAGGCGTTGTTTAATATAAGATATGCGTCCAAACTTTCGAGTTAGTTATTATGCAGATTTCAATATTTTATGTCTTGCTTTTTAGAGCCATTAATTTATTTTTGAAGCTGTTTTTGTTAGGTTTTTTTCAAGTTTTTTATAATAAAAGATTACTAAAGTGAAATAACATTGACATCAATTTTCTGATCGGTAATTTTGTCACTTATGGAAAAGTTCCAATAATATCAGGCATTAACCAATAATCTACCAGTTACGAATAGCTCAAAAGCTAAGGAACTCATGTGATTGAGTAGTAGCCAAGTTAATATATCGAACGCTCAATAAATCGAATGATTAATTTATCGAAAATCAATATTTTGCATATTTTTTTACGTCATGAACAAAAACATCTAATTACATTATTAATGGCCATGTCATCTCTTTTTCCTTTTTTAGGGTTCCGTAGCCTAAATGGCAAAAAACGGAACCCTTATAGATTCGTCATGTCTGTCTGTCTGTCCGTATGTCACAGCCACTTTATTCCGAAAGTATTAAGACTACACAGTTGAAACTTGGTAGGTAGATGTATTCTGGTAACCGCTTACCGAATTTAATACAAAAATAAGAAAAATAAAAGATTAAGGGGGCCTCCCCATACATGGAACTGAAACTGAAAAAACATTTTTTCTTCAAACCAACACGTGTTGGGTGTCTATAGATAGGTCTTTAAAAATGACATTGAGGTTTTTAAGACAACTTTTTCTCAAAGTCAAACGTTTGAAAGATATACACCGCCAAAGTGGTAAAATGTGTGTCCCCCCCTTTAACTTTTGAAATAAGAAAGTGAAAAATCTAAAAAAAATATATGCTGTAGATCTTAATAAACACTTTCAACCAAAATTAGTTTGAACGAGATATAGTAATTAGTTTGTGAGATATAGCACATTTTCCAAAACCGCAAATATAACTTTGTCATTCATACCAACACTGTGAAAAACAAAGTTATTTTTGCATACGAAAAATGATAGGTGGTATTAAATATGGTATGGTATAAGGTAACTACGGAACCCTATGGCGCATGGCCCGACACGGACTTGGCCGGTTTTTTCTTAGGTATTTCAAAACTTGCATTGGCTCTTTCAATATTTCTATTTATAACAGCTTGCTCTTTTACTAAAAAAAATACTGTCTTTTTTTGAAATGAAGTTCAGTGAAATGAAATTTCATTAAAATATCTACTTACTGGTTGTTCATGATGCAAAAAACCATGCAAAATATTAATTTTGGATAAATTAATCATTCGATTTTTGAGCGTTCGATATATAAATCATTCAATATTTTGAACGTTCGATTTTATGACCGTTCAATGAATAGTGTTCGATTTTTTGATTTTCGATCATATAGTATTCGATATGGCGTAGGTAACCATTAATAAATACCTCACACAAATAGCCCAAAAGCTATAGAGCCTCATTCGATTGAGTAGCAGCCAAGTCGGTCGGGTCGGCGACGTGTAGTCTCGCCAACGAAAATAAACACCGGAGAAGCGCCTCTTTGTATTCATTCCTAGATGACCTTGCCAATGTCACTTTGCTCCGTACTCTGGCCGATGTTGAACTATATCTGACTAACAAGACTGTTAATCGTAGTAAAAGAGAATCCACCATAAAAAGATACACTAGGAAATAATTTAGAATTTCGTTGCAATTTAACAAGTAGGTAGTTGGAAAAGTTCGCGGCCTTTTTGAAGCACTATTTCTGGCAAAAAAAAAAAATGGGTCAGCAGAAGATGTTTATCGCTGTGTATCTTTATTAATTTTAGTACAAAAACGCCGCGAACTTTTCCAACTATCTAATATTAGCAAACAATTTGTTTGGTTGTAAGTGCAATAAATGTTTTTTTAACTTTCATGACAGTCCTTTATATTATTGTTATAGTGATAGATAACAAATTTTGAAAGATATTGAGCCCATGCACTCCAGAGAAGTAAATCATGGCCAATCGAAATTATCTATTAATCCGCTCTGACGCAAAGTTCTCAGAAACAATATTCTATAGAAATTTCATTAAAACCCAAAGCCTATTAATTAAGATCAGTTAAGATAAAGCTCCGTATTTGCACATAAATCAGCACTCCAACAAGGATATAAGTTGAGCCAAAATTGACTTTCAAATTTGCTATTTTAGCTCCTTGTAACGAAGATCTGGGTTGGTTTTATTAGGACGAATAGGTAAGTAATATTATTCATCGATAAATTGGATAATATTACACGCCATCGTCAAATACTATCTTTCGAATTGATTAATTCGTTATTTAAGTACGAATAGATAGTATAAGTCATATACTACCCATTGAAAGAATTTCAGTTCATTATTCTTAAAATTTTCAACAAACACGACTGTCATAATCAAATCACACCATCTCAATATTTTAGTATCTCATACAGTACCGACAGTGACCGACTGAATCAAGAAAAGTAAATTTTATAACTAGAACATTAAAAAAATATCATGATTTATGTTACATCATGCAAAATGACTTTGTTCTAACAACAACTTTCGGCCCATACGGCCTAAAAGGCTTAACATACACTCATTTTGCCCACAACATCAGTAACGATTAGTATACCGTGCTTAATGGACACTGAAAAATAGATGTCCGCAAATAGCTGAGCAACTAAGCATGGGCCGGCCAAGGCCACAAATATGGGGTTACAGAAGGACTTCTTTGGAATGCCTTTCCTGACCCTTATTAACATAATTAAGTATTCCAAGTCTGTTGGATTTATTTTCTAAGATGAATGTGCACAAAGGATAATATATAGGATACATATTCTGTGAGAAAGGATTGCAGTATCTTCTATAATTAGCTTCTATATGACTAAGCGAGCGCGTAGCACGAGCGAAGCGCCTTCGTTTCAGCTTGTTCGTATTCGTTCGGCTGTCTGTTTCTCAACCGATTCCCGTGAAATTTTTGAGGACTATATTTAGTTGATTCGGTTTTTCATCTTCCAAAATGACGGAGATATAGAATGGGGGCTGAAAACGTAACAAAAATCATTTTTCAAACATTTATATATTTTTTTAAATGTCACAAACACGATGTCAACATCACAGAGCCATATGGCGTTCAACTTTGGAATATTTTAGCTATTTCATTTCTAAGAGTTCTTATTACTTGTGGGCTAAACACTACTTGGGACTGTTAGTACACACCTTGTGTACTAAGAGCCCCAATTTATTTATATACTTATACATAAGCTATGTTTCAACATTTTCTCGATATCGTCTTCAAAAATTTCCAATACTTAGTCCATTCAAGCATACCTTTTGTTTTTTACATAGTGACACCTCTACACAATGGTTATAAGGTACGCGGAACGCGAACCATGCAAATTTCCTGTCTCCATAATGGGTTCCCACCTTAATTCACGACCTCAAATGCGACAAAACCACGAGGCTTGACATAATGAATATTGCGTCGGATATGAAATGCCTTTAAACCAGTTTTACCACGATGTCATGATTGATGAGCCGATGAAAATGAAACTAAACCTGGTAGTTATTTTTATCGACAGTTTTTCAATAACGTGATCAAAATCAGAAACGATGTGAAAAGTAATTAAAATGGGAGTTGATAAGGCTTCAAAGTCAGCGGAGTAGAGTGGAAAAGGTTTTTTTAATACAGTTGCTCAAATAGTGGCGTATTGCAGGGACGTATAGCGTTCGGGATGTGGGCTATTACACACTCGAGCTTTTTCTTTACCTTTTCCGAACTCGTGCGTTTTCTTTCCCAACTGTCAAAATAATGTCTATTAAAAAGAAAAAACCTACCACGAAGTTTTTACTTAAAAAAAATCAAAGAAGTTTTTATGATTCATGCAAATATTTCTAAAAAGAAGCTACTAATTTATTTCAATATCAGATTTAAAAGTAATTTTAATTAAAATTTAAACATTAAATTAATATTAGTATCGACCAAATTAAATTTATAAATATAAAAAAGTTGGCTGTGTGACGTGCTCTGCCATAGTCTCTGCTTATAGGAGTTTGCGCTGGTGAGTGAAAAGAAAAAGACGGACCTTATTTCTTAATTTTCTATAAAAAAAATCTACTGAAGACTTGGCTGTATGAGCAAAGTTTCCTTTGCCTACCCAGAATGGGTGAAGAAAACAAAAAATCTCTGCTTATTTTCTTTTACGGTTTGGCGCCATTTTCCAAAAAATTTTTTGGAGTTGCGAGTTGTGTTGTTTGTTGCACAAAATGAGTAATTTCGACGATATTTTATTTGAATTAACATATCACCAGTATAACTGCACAAAATGCTTCAGAGAACATTTTACCGGAAAAGTCAAAAAGTTGCTACATATCTACATACGATGAATTTATTGCGTGGAGAGAAGAGAAAAAAGCAAATAGTTTTTCAGAAAATATTATGTTGGCATACTTCTCCGAACTCTCAGCAAAATTAAAACCTTCTACGTTATGATCGAGGTTTTCGATTATAAAAAGTATGCTGAAATTATGGAACAACGTGGATATAAGTGAATACCCAAAACTAAATGCTTTCTTAAAACGACAATCAGACGGTTAAAACTTTTATAAGAAATAAATTATTAGTTAGTTGAGTTTATTGTGTTTTTATTGCTTCATTTTTTCGCAACTGTATTAAAAATAGTTGTTCAGTACACGTGCGGAACCGTCATTGCAACTTGTTCCGACTGTCAACCCTCACCTTCGGCTGCGCCTCGGCTCGGGTAGACATTTGTCGGAACTCTTTGCAATGACAGGCTTTCCGCACTCGTAATGAAATATACTATTTCTATCCCTCGGGAGTAATACTTCTTTTCTGGATGAAAAATACTCTATGTCCTTCTCTGTACCCCTGACAACGTGATGTAAAATTTTATTTCATGACCATCGATTCAGTAGTTAAGACGTGAAGGCGTAACAAACAAACACACAAATGGACTTTCGCATTTATAATATTAGTGAGGATAAATGTTGTAGACGACTTTTCTCTTATGGAGTAGACAGAATAGGCAAATGTTTGGGGAAATAGTTGACCATGTGTACAAAGGCAAATAATTAGAAAGCAAAACCTTTAAACTAAGTATTGTAATAGTAATTACAAACAACTTTTTGTATGGAAGCAATCCAGAAATCGCGAAAAAAGCTCTTTCATACAAAAATTGATAGCGAAAATATCAAAATGTATGAAACAGCTGATTTGTTTTCGCGATTTCAGAGCTGTTATTCCCATAGTAAAAATTATTCAGTTTGATGGTCCCTATCTACCATATTTGGCATTGCGGGTTGCTTTGTAACACCCTGAATAGGTTTAAAAAATAAAAGTAAAAAGCTTTAAGCGAAGTATAATAAACTAAATAGGTACCTACCAATAATTGAATTGTTTGTCATAGTTATTCCATTCATTACAGTCCAACGAAAAGCTTTTTTCATCACCACGAAATTTCCCGAATTTTTCCTAAGCAAATAAGGGCAGTTGTTACTAGGCCGAACAAATAAATTGAAGGTCGTTTTTTGGGGAACGTTGGCTTCGTAATTAATGAGTGTGTCCCATAATACCGTCATGTCATGAAATGGAGCTTGAGCCCTACCTACATTTATAAAAAGTTCAGACGAATTCCTGCTTTTTCTTCTTATTAGGGTCCCGTAGTCAAGACAACAAGGAACCCTTATAGTTTTGCCATATCCTCCGTCCGTGGCTTAGGTCAGAGGCCCTAAGTACTAGAAAGCTGTAATTAACCATGAATGTGTATATTAATTACGCCAAAAAAGTGGTAAAATAAAATCTCGAGTGTACACCTAGATGCAAAGTGTGGGGTGTCAATGGATAGAACTTTCAATAATACATATTTTAGGTTCGTGAAAACCACTTTTTACCGACTTCAAAAGGAGGGAGGTATTCAATTCGACCCGTTTTTTTTTGTATGTACACCGATTACTCGAAGACGGCTGAACCGATTGAAATGATTCAAATGTTATTACATTAGGTAAACTCCCAAGTTGGTCCCATTTTTTAAAATTTTGTAATGTTCAGTACTTTTCAAGTAATCTTGAAAAAAGTACGAAAATAGTATGATTTTGTGTGAACTACCTCGATGATAGTCGTATAACTTCTTTGTTTATGAACTGAATATGATAATTATTTTTTTGTTGGAAAAGGGATATCTTAAGTGTAGTTCTTTATTATACTCTTTATTGCACTATAAACATGGTTACAAAGATAATTACAATTATTGTGAGTTCTTTAACCGACTTAAAAAAAGAAGGTTCTCAGTTTGACCCGCATGTATGTATGTTTCTCCGCGATTAACTCACGTTTGGCTGAGTCGATTTTTCTACCTAAATAATATACCTACACTACCTAATACAAAAGGTACCTGCTCTAAAAATAAAAATTGTTTAAAAAAACTAAAAACCGACTTCAAAAAACCTACCTCTAAAAAGCAAAAAGCTCTAAAGGCTTTTAGAATAAAAAAAAGCAAATTCCTTTTTACTCCAGCCCCACCCGACTTCAATAGACGTGTTTTTATTATTAAGAATTTTATTTCTTGCTTTTTAGAGGTAGGTTTTTTGAAGTCGGTTTTTTTTGATTCTGAGATCCATTTGCGAAATATTAAGCTTTAAAGTGCAAAATTTTGTTAGAGTCAAATGTCCCCCGCCCCCTCCTTTCCCCCTACCAGGTAAACGGTTGCTTAGTAAACGTGAAAAAAATTCTAGACAGAAGTATATTTAATGAAGTTAAAAGGAAATTACCACTGCTAGGTAGACTTAGAAGTTGACGAGTGATAGTCGATCAACTTACAAAATTAATTTATATTGGAAATGTTTTCGTAGCCTTCGAATTGTAGGATAAAGTTCATTGAATGGTTAGGTATTAAGTAGGTATACTTAGTTTTAGGTGTAAGTTGTGTAAAACAGAATATAGCCTTAGGATAGGTGTATAAGGTAACTGCGGAACCGTGTACTGCGCGTGGCCCGCACACACACATGGCCAGTTTTTTAATGTAACTTTTTGTGAGTACGTCTCCGTTCAGATGAAAGGTGTGATTTATATTATCGTTTTTTATGTCATTAGTAAATATAATCATTACATTGCGATTTATGCACTGTGATTGGTGACCTATTAATAATTATTTTCCTATTAAATTAAACGAAAAAAAATATGGACTATAAATAACGAATATGAGGAATAAAAAGCTGTATTAATATAAAGCAATATAAAGCAAAGCTGAATTAGTCTGTATGTCTGTAGCCCTGGGGGGGTATTACAACCTCTTAAAACTTGCCAGGTTTATGAATTGCTATAGTTACATCTCTTTCTCGATGGATAGCAAATAAAAGAGATAGATTGATAACCAGTCATAAAACTGCCAGGAAATAAGAGGTCGTAATAGGGCCCCTGGTCTTTCCCATATTTATGTATGGTGTGGAAACATGGACCATACTAGCCAGAGAGAGACATAAAATAGATGCATTCGAGATGTGGTGTTGGAGACGAATGCTTGAGATACCCTGGACGGCCAAACGCAAAAATGTATCTATCCTAAAATCCTAACACAATTAAATGTCAAGACTCAGCTGTCCACTATCTGCATACATCGCGCACTCTCATACTTTGGCCACATAATGCGAAAAGGAGATGAAAGTCTCGAATAGTTGGTCGTGGTTCGTGGAATAGAAGGCAAGAGAGCCCGAGGTCGTTCGCCAACCAGATGGTCTGACTAAGTAAGAGTAGCAACCACCTCAAGTAAATTCCAACAAGCAGTGAGAGCAACTATGGACCGAGACCGACGGAGACAAATCGTAAAAGCAGCCGGTGATCACGATCCTCAGTTATGAGAGAACGGTTAAGAGAGAACTTAGTCTGTATAATAATCTAAGCTACGGTGGAAACAATCAACTCAAAATCTATGGCTATTGGACCAACTATTGAAGTCCAGTGATTTGAATAGTTGCTGGTATTATGCTAATTCATCAGTAGCAAAACCCAGCGACCACACTCAATAAGGACCATTCACTTCCATTCATTAGGTACGCATTATCAATTTCGTACCATTAGACCGCGATCTACCACTAAAGTCCTTTGGGAATACTTTTTCTAAAATAAAGCTGTGGTAGCGAATGTAGCGATCGAGGCGGATGGAGGCAGCTGCAGCTGAGATATAATTTGATATTCTTCTTTGCGTGTTGACTCGGTATAATTATAATGGTTAGGAACAGAACTCGGCCACTGATATAGCATTATCAGTGGCCTTATAAAGATCCTCGCGTGTGCAGGTGTCGGGACACGCAGGGTACGACAGAAGATGTGCCATTATCTGGGGGGAAATACTACACAGAAATGCGTTCTCCTAGCTATAGTAAGGGGTGCACGGAAGGAGCCTCCCCGAGTAGCGCATCATGATGATAAGTATGCGTCCGGCGCACCCTGGGCAATAGTCTGCGGACGGCAAGTCGGTAACGCAGACTAGCTGATCCTCCCACCACGCTCAAATATAGAATCGGATAAAAAATATTTATATTTATGAAATATAGACGATGATGGCGTAAGTTAGCGCTATCGCACACGGGCAACTTAGTCGCCCTGCAACTGTTTTGTCTCTGTCTCAAGTCCACGGGTTTATATGGAAGCGCGCACACGAAGCGACGCGGTCGTCTGCAACTTTTCATACAAACCATGTGAGAGACAAAATAGTTGCGGAGACAAAAGTCCCCCGTGTGCGATGGCGCTTAGTTAAGTGCATATTCTGGCGAAAAGTAAAATTTATTATCTTGAGCTCCTCCATGCTTCAGAAGAGACGTCAATTCGATGGACTCGGCTGGATTTACAGTCGTTTACAACCACAAATCTGAAGCAAGATTGTGTAAGTAAAGCAATCACTCGTTTTGATAGTTAAAAACGTACGATTTCGTTTACCAAACGTCTAATCTATAAATATAAAATTCAAAGTCCTGACTGACTGACTGACTGAGTGAGATATCAACGCACAGCCCAAACCGATAAACCTAGAGACTTGAAATTTTGCACACAGATACCTTAAACAGTGTAAGTATCCACTAAGGAAGAATTTTGGAAAATTCCACCCCTAAGGGGATGAAATAAGGGATGAAAGTTTGTATGAAAGTACATTACTTTTGAAGCTAGGATCTTCAAATTTTGTGTTTAGGCTGATGATTGAAAATTATTAAATACGTGTCTCAGCGTTTTTCAAAATTCTACCCCGAAAGGGGTGAAAAGGTGGATGAAGTTGTGTTTAGAAGAAAATCCTTCATTTTCGAAGTAAAAATCGCTGAATTTGTAATTTAGGCAACGTATATTGTTATTGGTAGAATTTTAACCCTAGGGGATAAAATGGGGGTGAAATGGGGTAAACAAACCTAAAAATAGATATGGATGTCGTTATTGAGGTTTTCTGGGATGACGATTGCGAAAATGACATTTATTTTGAAGTTCAATACAGTGGAAATGATTTAATTCTTAAAGAGTTGAAAATGGGGTTAAAATTTTGTATAGAAAAAGAATATAAAATAGACATTACAACTTTAAACTGCATAGGAGCACGCCTTAAAATAAAAAGACAAACACATATTTTGTTAATTTGAAAATCATCCCTTAAGGGGTAAATGAGGTAAGTAAACATGAAAATCGATGTGCATGTCGTTTTTAAGGTTTTATGGGATGGTGATTGCGAAAATGACATTTATTTTGAAGTCCAACACGGTGGACATGATTCAGCTCCAGGGGACGGGGACGGAAACGGAGACGGGACGGGGACGGGAACGAGATACCTACTATTATTTCTGGACCTAATTCTGATTATTGTAATACACTAGCTTCCGCTCGCGACTTCGTCCGCGTGGATATTAGAGAAAATCCTAAGGGAACCTTCAACCAGGATCAGACCAGCCGATTTTACGCGATTAGGCGGGTCCCCACCAAGCGCGCTGTCTCGTGAGGCAAGACGTTTGTCGCGTGTGGCTAGCCTCGCACGAGGCTGCTCGTTTGGTGGAGACCCGCCTAATCGCGTAAAAACCAGGATCCGACCAGCCGTTTTTACGAGATTAGGCGGCAGCCAATATGAAAAGACCTGAAGAGTTACTAACCCTGGAAAAGGCTACATAAAGTTGGCCATGCGAAAACAACCAGTCCTTAAATCGACACCAGTGGCTTTAAGCGTCTCATCCGTATGTAGGCAAGTCGATATAAAAAATTAGGCCCAAACTGTTACTGCCTTCACCACGTTGCCTTCACCACGTGGAGGTACTCCCATCGTATGTTATTATATTATGCTAAACAACTTTAACCTGATCTCTTAGATTTCCACATCAGAAGAATTTCCAATTTTTGTAAACACATATTTATGCAAATAAATTAAACTTGGTTCTGCATCAGGTATTCCAGATCTTCGATTTTTATACCTCAACAAAAAATGCTCATCAGGCTGAACAACTTTTGCTAAGGTGTCATTTTTATATTTTGTATAGTTTAGCTGGACCATTATGGTACTGCATCAGGTGTTTCAGATCTTCGATTTTTATACCTCAACAAAAAATGCTCATCATATTATTCCTTATAGTTTAGTTGGGCCATTATGGTTCTGCATTAGGTGTTCCATTTTCCAAAATCAATTATACCCTAAACTATGCCTAGGCTTAACAGCTATATAACAAAAAAGTTTCATTCGAATCCGTTCAGTATTTCCGGAGATTAGCGTGTTCAAACAGAAAAACAAACAGACACATTTTTTTTTAATTTTTACTCTATTACTATGTCTCCATCGCCCCAGATATTTTTTTTTTGAAATATAATATGTAATGTACAGACACACTTTTTTACTGTTTTATTATATGTAAGGATTTATCCGCAAAGAAAATCTATTTTTATAAGAGATAACTAGTTATACTGGAGGAAAAAATGTTGTACACAAATAACCAGTTACCTGGCCATGGTTATCTCCAAGGAACAAGGGTCGTCTTTTCTCCGCTCCATCTGAACTTGTAGCCACGACTTTATTCGAATAAAGGTCCAAATTCAATATGTGACCGCTCATTTACAATAGGGGCGGATTTCACAACGATATTTATCACGGCACCTGTAACCGAAGCCGCCTAATGCCTCCACAAACTAATCTGTACGAAATTAATATGAAAACTTCTCTGAGATTTCCGTGTACCACAATTTGTCTGATTTATTACAGCAATTCGAGTTCTTGAACGTTTTATGGTTAATTATAAGGTTGCAAAAAGTTTGTAGGTATCAGAATGTTCGATCGCGATCATTTTTAGCAGTCTGATTAAACATATTATTTTAGTATCAGTTGCGTTTGAAACGTAGATACTATTTCACTTTTAATAAATGACTGAGGTATTTCCACATATGAAAAACTTATTTTTGAATGATATACTCGTATTTGAAACAGCATCCGATTTTATTTGGAAAATATTTTTCTTTCAGCATTAAAATTTGATTTAACGCGTCAGTAATTGCAATGGTCAGTACATCTATCACTTTAAAAAATACAACAACACTTTATGCAGTTATTTATTTGTATTCATAAATTAGACAAAAAGTATTTTAAAAATATAAATCGAATATACGTGTAAATGAAATAAAGCTAAACCTTTAAACTAAGTATAGGGCTCTAACCCTGAAATCGCAAAAAATCTGCTGTTTCATACATTTTACCAAATTTCGCTAAAAAAATTTTATGAACCAGCTGACTTCTTTGTCGATTTCAGTATTACTTCCATACAAAAAGTTGTTGGTAATAAGGCCTATAATTAGTTTATCTACACCCATGCTTAAAATCCTCTGTAAGGGGTTCTGAAACAGCTTACTGCCATCATTACAATATCCCGAGCGAGAGCTGGGCCTGCAACGCCGCGTGAAATTCAGTACAACATTATAACATTCTTGCGGAAGATATAATGACGAGGAGGGAGAGGAAAGTCAAAGTCAAAGACAAAGTCAAAGTCAAAACCTTTATAGAGGATACATATCATGGGTTTAGATAAATATCATGGGTGTTTTTAATCCATATGTATTAAAATATTATTTGTTTCCCTAATAAAAATAAGAAAAAATAAACAAAATGGGTGTAGATAAAGTCTTGTATGCAACAGTATATAATTAGGTATTAAAACACTCATGTGATACTATTATCACACGAGGCGAAAATACCCCTCGTTATAGTACAGTTGCATAAATAACTATTAAAGGTTTTGCTTTATTTCATTTATACGTTTTAAATGTTTATCAAACTCATAAAATGTATTGTTCATCCAGAATCCCAATTACTTATTTAATCATTATTGAATAACAATTTAGTGATTAAATAACTTTTTATTTATTGCAGTCCTTTTTGAAAATCAAGACTCTGATTAACTGTTTACCTTAAGAACGCTATACCACAGAATAACTAAAAGTGCTATATCTTATATTTCTAGTCCAAACGCACTGTTCCGAGGAATTATGAAATTCTTTATGAAGGACCTAAAAGCATTTTTGATGAGGTAAGGATGTCAGGCTACCACGAAACACCTGCGACACGACACACGCACAAAATTATAATTATATTTGTTTATAAAGATAATCCACTATGGCCGTATTAGAAAACGCTATCCTCGTTTGTTTTCTGAGATTATTGTATTCGTGCACTGTCTACTTATCTACTTAATAATATTTTGTAACTCAGGGCACAGATAATATAATACTATACAATACAGGGTAATATAACATTTCCGTATGAACGTATGTATTTAAGACAGTCACCCACTATCAATAAAATTCGAGAGCTATCGTTTAGAAGTATACAGACTGAACTTAGCGATAGACGCTGTCATTGACAGCGCAGTAACAAGATAGCACTTTTTTGTATCTGAATCAATGACGAAGGAATAAGATGGACCTGTCATACCTACGAGAAAAGCCTGCATACCTACTTCATTGTTCTCCATTCAAACGCAACTAAACATGACGGCTTAGCTTAGTGTACATACACCTTATGTAAACAACATAAAGTCGAAATTATAACATGTAAATGCAACACGATATGGCGGACACGGCACGCGCCTGATGACGTCACGAATGCTTTGTTATTGCAGTTTATGCCACTTTCCATAGGTTTCCTTTTTCAGAGATCTGAATACGTTCAATGCAATGTCGATTGCTATGTAATTGAAAGCACAACTAAAGGGCTTGGCTGAAAAAAACATGAAAGGTTTAAATGGAATTGTTTCCATTTGCTTCATTGACTATTTGCACTTAAAGTTCATAAAAACGTTTTCTTGTTTTGGTAGTGTTGATAACGGAACATGCAAGCGTTATTCACTTAATTAATTATGATTTTATTTATTTATTTATTTTATTTTTAACATAATACAGCTATTTTTACAGGGGTTCCTAATACAATAGTGTAGTCATCTAAAGTTTACTACTGACTACTTATATACGACTTTACGCATCTAACTTTTTTCTGAAATTCAATTAAAGTTTTGGCAAACTGAAAGTCGGGAATACATTAAAAAATAATAGATGACATAGTTACTTACTTTCGAATTAGTAAAATGAATACCCTATTTTTATCTACAGACTTTGTTTTTCATGACTTCAATATAAATAATAATCCTTAGGTCTAATAGGTTATAAGGTATCGTTCAATCATAACTAGGCTTTACTATAACAGTCGTAGAGTTGTTTTTCCTTACACACGTGTTTTTCTAATGAAAGCTCTGGATAAACGACAGCTCTTCGCAAATCTAATAAACAAAGAGTACCTAGGGTAAAGTACTTACTTGTTTATATAAAACGTGAGACAAAACCGATAAGTATTATTGGATACGTGACCTGCTTACATACATAAAACACTTTGTCGGAGATTGAAGAAATTTTACCTTATACATGTTTTGTATGCGGTTTTGGAAACAGTTTTTCATTATACGTTAGGAAAATGTTTAATTATTTTGTTATTTAAGTACCTAATTATTTGAATAAAGAATTTGGCTATACCTGATTGAATCTACAATTAATTTAAATTAACGTGACATAATATGGGTGGTAGGATAAAAAAAAAACTTCACTGAACGAATTTTAAATTTTTTTCAGTAAAGTCTCTCTTAGATATCAATAATATTCATCAACATATTAATAGAACTTTCTAAGTTTAATTCTTACTTATTAGCTTACTTACATACTTTTAGGGCTCAAAATGAAATATGTAAGTAAGTACTTATAATAAGCTGTAACAAACTATTTTTAGGACTGGCAAGTCATGAAATTCAACATTGATAATGTATCATCGGCACGTCAAAAGCGAATTAATTAACTCTTTATATGTTAAACTCAAGGGATTTTCCATTAAATTTCATTAGTATCGCAGCAGCCCAAGTCTTAAGCCGTCATGATGAAGTACGTATTGATCGCTGTCTGTTCTATGGCACGTCTTGCCAAATGGGCAATATATCTTGTTTCCTATTGATATACTGGATCAAGCGGCTATCAGTTTAGCTAGACTTCGCTACACTGACAAATACAGGAATTTAATTCAGTTCTAAGATAAGTAAAGATTTCCAGCTAGATGACTTAACAAAGGAGCTGTGTGATAACAAAGGATTTTCATTAAAACTAGTTTATAGGGAGAAGCAAAATGGAGATTGTAAAATAATTAATTTTATTGTATCGAAAAAGAATAGCAACGAGTTACTGTTCTTTAAAAAACAAAAGTTGCATAGATATAATATTTATTTTACTATTATTGGCATCACTACGTAGTATATAATTCAAAGTCATAAGTATGCTTAGATCTTTAAAACTTCGCAACGGATTTTGATGCGGTTTTTTAATAGATAAAGTGGTTCAAAAGGAAGGTTTATATGTCTAATACATGGTGTCAAATTCCACATAAACCGAAATCTGGTACAGAAGCGCGTCTTACTCTAAGAACCGAAACGAAGCGAGAGCGGGTCGGTAGTGTATGTATAAAATGTTAACGGCCATAAAGCATGCGTGTTCAAAGACAAATTTTGGATAAGAAAAACGAATACGATGTCCGATATTAATTTGGATAACTTGAAAATACATAGGTATCCATCAAAAAATAAATGAACATAGGTAGGTATATCCAATGCCCAATTTCCAGTTTATTTGTATGCATGGCACGTGAAAGTTCAGAATGGATTGAAAAGGGAATTTTCTGGGAAAACTTGGAGCCCCTCTGAGGAAGTATGTTTTATGTCAAATAAACCGAAGTTGAGACCACGAATGAAGACTGGCAAAAGTTGTTACTTATTTGTTAATACAATTACAGCTCCCCATATTGAAATGGAAATTTCTTTAGTTAAAGATTGTGTTCATGCTGTGAACATTCAAAAGCGAGCAGTCACGTCGCTCGTTTGAACATTCTACATGTTCACGAACATTCCTAGTGTTCATTGGCGTGTGTCCGTTTCCTTAATTTCACGTGAGAATGGTAAACTTTTACGAGTAGCTTTTGTTAGTATTCACTTAACCATTCCACTTTATAATGAAACTTCAGTTTATAAAAAAATACTGGGTCATTGACACTGTCGCTCATACTAACCAATCAAACGAAATCATATTTTTTATTTATTTAAATTTATTGGTTAGTAATACCTATAACCTAGAAGTTATTTCCATTTTTTTACACGACTGCCCAAAGCAAAAAGATTGTATATGTGAAATAAAACACTTTTTAACGGATACTAGCGCGGTTTTATTGAATGTACTTTGGTATTTAGTTGGTATTTGGTTTGATTTTTGGTTTTTCCCGACGTTTCGGCACCTTTGCAGCTGCCGTGGTGCCGAAACGTCGGGAAAAAACCAAAAATCAAACCAAATACCAACTAAATACCAAAGTACATTCAATAAAACCGCGCTAGTATCCGTTAAAAAGTGTTTTATTTCATGTCTAGTGAGCGCGTAAGCTTGAGAATTGTATATGTGTTCAGGGTTCATGTATGTTTGTGGGTATGTGAGTTTCTTTATTCCACCATAACTTCCAAATGGCTCAACGGATTTGGATGTATGGGGTATTGTTAGAATCTTTACAGCATCCCGAGTGACACTGGCTATATTTTTTTTGAAAAAAGTTTAAATGGCGACTGTATGATGCCATTTTAAAATGTGAAAAAAAAAATTTTTTCTTCAATTATTACAATATGGGCATCAAATGAAAGGCCTTAATGAACACATTTCAAAAATATATAATTTGTCACTAAAATGTGTGAAATAAAAAAAAAAATAAAAAAAAATAAAAACACGACTGCCCTGCTAAAAACAAACTAAAAAGTTAAATAACAAGTATAATTGTAGTCGGGGGACCTCTTTAATTAAAATTGTTCCACAAAACGGTCCCCCGACTGCAATGACACTTGTTATTTAACTTTTTAGTTTGTTTTTAGCAGGGCAGTCGTGTTTTTATTTTTTTTTATTTTTTTTTCATCCCGTAATAATTAGCTTAAAAGTAATCGAGAGTCTATGATTATTGCAATACTTAAATACAAAATTTCATATAAATTAAGTAGTATCAAAAACTACATATTTTTTTATATAATATTTACCGAATTAATTGCTGCTTTAATTAACATCGACCTTTCGCTGAAATGTAAATAAAAGGAAGTAAAATTAATTAATAAACTAATGTTCTTACTTCAACATCGACTATAAATTTTAAAAAATTATGAAAATATTTGCAAATATCTTAAAAAAGCATAAAAGACATGTCACGTATATTATAAAAAATACAAATAAAACCAAATAACTTTTCAAAATATTTTAACAAAATATCATCAAAATATCAGATAGTCCTGTATAAAAATTCTGATGACAGGGCTTGAATTCCGTTTTTTTTTTATAACTGAAATCCCTAATTATTTGCGATAAGTATTTTTTTTTAATTTCGTTTGATCTGCCTATGAATAATTTCTAAAAAGTGTTAATTTTCCTCGTACATATTACGAGAGATTCGATGTACGGTTAACGGCACGCTGGGCTTCCACAACATGTCAAATGTCTTCAATCATTTTTAAACTTTAAGTCAAGCAGTTTAAGGTTCAAAATTCATTATAGATTATTGCCAGTTTTGTCTAGCTTGATATGCTGCTGACTGTACGTTTAACTGTATTAGATTTGTGATAGCTTTGATTGATTACGCGTCGAGTCGGAATCAATAGCCTCTAATGTGTTACGTAACTTTTGTAGGTAAACTAGCTTCCACCTGCGACTTCATCCGTGTGGAATACGACTTCTTCGTAGATTTTTTTAATTTTATTTTAACAGATATGCTATCGTCATAATTTATATTAACAACGAATGATTCATATATAATCTATTATAGGAAATGAGAATAAAAACATTTGCTGCAACCTCTTCAACTAATCTAAAAACAGTCCGGCCTTACCCAACGTACTCGCCTTATAAGTTATTATAATAAAGTTTCAAACAGTGAGACTTCTGTCAAATGAGCAGTTATGTATGACAAAGTATACAACGTGTTAATGAATTAACGCAAAATGAGAAAACCGTTTCTTCGGACCATCAAACTGAACAACTTTTATTACGGGGACCAACTCTGAAATCGCGAAAAAAAATCGTCTGTTTTATACAAAAAATAATAACGTAAATATAAAAATATATGAAGCAGCTGATTTTTTTTCGCGATTTCAGAGTTGGTCCCCGTATAGTACAGTAGCCCGTAGAACATTTAAATCACCAAAAAGGTTACCGTTTGCCGTTATGATATAGTTATTTATTACGAAATTATAGATACTTTAACCCATGTTTTACAGATCGCAACCCGCCGTAACCTATATTTGTATATCTCCAAAAATGATATTTTTTTATTTTTCAAGGTTTACCACATGGTTTAGCTATTGTCGTGTTCTACAGCGGTGTTTGATTGCCACTAACAATAGTAAGACTTTGGAAAGTGATTATACACAGATTTAAAACCAGATAAAATCCAACCATTTTCATCAGGTCTTAAATCTGTGTATGGCTATTTTTTATAGTCTTACTTTTATCTGTGGCAATCAAACCAAGCTGTAGAACACGAAAATAGCTAAACTATGTGGTAAACCTCGAGAAATAAAAAAATATCAATTTTGGAGATATACAAATATAGGTTACGGTGCGTTGAGATCTGTAAAACTTGGGTTAAATTATTTATAATTTCGTAATAAATAACTATATCACAACGGCAAACGGTAACCTTTTTGGTGATTTAAATGTTCCATGGGCTACTGTACTAGTAGTAAAAGTTGTTCAGTTTGATGGTTCGAAGAAACGGTTTTCTCATTTTGCGTTAATTCATTAACATGTTGTATACTAAACTGTTGCTGACTAAACCATAGTAGTGATTACACGCTCTTTGGTAGGTTTAGCAAACCAATTCGTCACCTTTACGGCGGATTTCAATAATATATCTTCAGTAAGAGATAGGCCTACTATGAACAACTGTTGTTATTTCCCGTCATTTAACAGAAATATCTAGACAAAAAAACCGGCCAAGTGCGAGTCGGACTCGCGCACGAAGGGTTCCGTACCAAGACACGGCAAAAAAATTACGTTTGTTGTATGGGAGCCCCCCTTAAATAATAATTTTATTCTGTTTTTAGTATTTTTTGTTATAGCGGCAACAAAAATACATCGTCTGTGAAAATTTCAATTTTCTAGCTATCACGGTTCATGAGATACAGCCTGGTGACAGACAGACAGACAGACAGCGGAGTCTTAGTAATAGGGTCCCGTTTTTACCCTTTGGGTACGGAACCCTAAAAATCTTCAGTAAGTCATTTCGACTGAGGATAGGTAATTGAAATCGGCCTTTACGCCTCTCCCCCACGAGCGACTTTTTGTAGCTGCCATGATCGCGGCGATAATCGGCCGCAAAATGACACGACAAAGGTTTTACTTAGCCAGCGATAAAAATCGCCGCGATTATCGCAGCTACAAAAAGTCACTCGTGGGTGTTTTGGATAGGTATATATATATAACTTCATATTATTTTCGGCGATATAAAATCGTTCAGCGATTAACCGCTCGTGGGCGTTACGGCCTGGCCACAGCCAGTCGCGGCGGGTGGCGCTGCAAGCGAATTTAATAATCGCTGCGTGCTATCTCGATGGCGGCGGCGGATTCTCAGCTCGTCGCTCGTTACGACCACGCAGTGTGACCACCGCGGGAGGCTGTGGCCGGGCCGTTAAGCCTTAGACGCTTGCGCTGCCAGAGACATCACTTATGCGTTGTCAAACGTGACCGTTTTTTCAACGCACTCCTTTCAGTACCCTTCTCACGGAAAAAGTGTTATTTGACTGCGATCTTCTGCAAGTTTGGGTTAGGGTCAGCTCTCACGGAGACGTGACAACGCAATGCATACTTTTTAAAACAGCAATACCGTATAGAACTTATTTAGAACCATAATAGATAAAAATTAGTGCAATTTGCAGCTACCTAAAACGTGCTTGCGCTCTCATGGAACTAATATACTTTGTTGTGTTAGATTTCTTCTATATTGTTTAAGCACCTTAAAAGGCGACCATATCATTGGGTTTCGGTGCTAATTGACGCTTACTTTCAGAACAGAAGCTTTTAAGACATGTTTGAATAAATACATATAAATATAAAAAATATAAAGACAGACTCGAAATTAGGGAGCCCACACACGGACCTACTAATTTGTGTAGCTCTGATAATCGCAGCGAGTTTTTCGGTGACTTTTTCAGCGATTATCACTTTATCGCTGGTTATCGTGGGAAGAAAGAAGAGTACGCAGCCGATTGTCGGTGAGCGGTGTGCGTTAGCTAGTACCTACAGTCTACAGTTCCGAAGGTTTCATTTGACACTGACAACCGCGTCGCCCGAGATGCAGCGATTTTGTTTATGAGCGACTTTTTAGAACGTGGGCGTTTCAGTATTGAACTTTGAATGTTCTATACTCTGCCACAAAGTGATTATCACTCATGGGCAAGCTTCTTCAAGCAAAATATCCGCCCTACCTCTCTTAAATACGTTGAGTGGTATGCAACAAATGGATCAAACGGAACGAATCAAACAAAAGAACTACGTACTCAAAGTAAGCACCGGGTCAGGTAAACGGGGTTAGGTATGTGTAACCACCCACGGTGCGTGATATCATAGTCCCGTAGGTCCTGCGTGTTAGTGCGGGAAGCAGTAGGGGGATTTAGTGAGCTTGGCGAGTCTCACATACCTTCGGAATGCAAAACCGCATTTCCCTACTTTAAAAAGGATTAAGAACCAAACCAATATTTACCAGTACCATTAAAGTAGGTATCTATTGAGTATTATAGAACAGATTTCTGCTTATAAATAGCATTGTAGATTTACCTGAAAATTCTGATAGAATTATATTAAAATGATACTTCTAAAACTTCCGATAAATACGATAATGCCTCTACAATTTGTATAGTTATAGACTAACGTTGTTCGAATAAAAGCAAAATAGCGATGGTGCCAAAACAATTCACTGCTTCAGGATTTTAGGCACCTTATTTCACAATAAAAAGACTAAATTCAGTTTGTGTTGATGCACCCGAAGAATGTCTCAATTTTATTCTTGACTGCCACATTCAATCTTCATCAATTAGCGATTTTCTGACACCTTAATTGTAACCGCTCACGGGCGACTTTTTGTAGCTGTGATAATCGCGGCGTTAATCGCGGCGATAATCGCCCGCGAAATGACACGGCAAAAGTTTTACTTAGCCAGCGACAAAATAGCGCCGCGATTATCGCCGCGATTAACGCTGCGTTTATCGCAGCTACAAAAAGTAGCTCGTGGGCGTTTACGTATTATAGAACTCCGTATGTTCTATTCTCAGCCACATAAAATCGCTCAGCGATTAATCGCCCGTCAACGGGGACGCTAAATAAAAAATATAATTTGAAAAATCCGAGCATTATAGTTAAACCTCATTGCGTGCATTTTTTTGAAAAAGTGGTCTCTAGCACTGTACCGTGGCTTGGGTGATGATAAACCCGGCGGAGGAGGTAAAATTAAAACAGCAATAGGCGTACATTTTTACGATTGATATCTAAGCAACATTAACGGCTCGCCTTTCATAAAACGCCCTATCGAGACTTTTTTAATTAATTTCTTTTTTTTATAAAAAACCGTCCATTCTAAATCAAGTCTTTCAGCAAAACTTACTACTTAATATCGCAGCTAGTTACTCACTCTACTATCGCATTAGGGTTAATGCCAATGATGGCCATTTCTCGTACGAGGCGTCCTCGCTGGGCCGTGGTTCCGCGCTAATTTCCGCATCAAATGTTTCAACATACTCGGACTTGTGGAAGCTTAGCCGCACTGGAGGGTTAACGTGACTCCGAAAGGAGCGATTTAGGGATAAACCTTAACCTACTGGTATAAAATAATATTAGTATCATCTTGTAGGTTAAATATTTTAAAAATAATCTGGCATTTCTTTCCTTGTGCTAGTCCATTATAATGTTTAATTTTAAAATTGCATGTGGTGTTCACCTTTAGAATTTGGTACACATAGCAATAAATAGATGTTATTTTAAGTTAGTGTAAGTGATAGTGTAAACAAATGCTGCTGTTCCTAATGAATAAACAAATTTGAGATTTTAGCATTCGCAATGCTATTTTTATACAATACTAAAAAATACGACTCGAAACAGATCATATTCTCGGACACACCACTGACAGTGACTCGGTAGCTCAGTGGTAAGAGCATTGGACCGGACTTCTAAAGGTCGCGGGTTCGATTCTGTCCGAGTAGATTATCTGGTACGAGTCGTATTTTCCTAGTATATTATTTAGTGTTCCATTATGATGGATGCAAAACCATTTTTTAGCAATAACTTCTACACAAAAGATGGCAAAACATGCAAGAAATCTGTGCACCGTCCCGCTGACAAAGAAAAGACTCTGCCCTTATATCAATCACTCTACACGTGGTTCACCTTGATACTGAGCATCATCAGCTGTCAGATCGTGCAATGCCAAGCAGCGAGCTTGAATTATGTCAATTTTTCCTACCATACGAGGCGCTCCGGTGGGACGTGGTTCCACACTAATTTCCGCATCAAATTTTCCAATATACTTAGACTTGTAGAAGCTTAGCCGCATAGGACGGTTAATATGACTTCGAAAAATGCGATTTCAGTGCTCTTTTTATTCTACTGCTATAAAATCGTAATAGCACCAACTAGCAACTGAAATTCTCATAAATCTGCAGAAGAGTGAATAAGAAACAGTAACCGAGTATTTTGAGAAAATACTATAATTAGACCAATATCCTTTAAATTAAAGTCACAAAACTAAAATTCAAGTTTTCTTTCATAACTTCAGCTTCCGTTGTTTCGATAAAGTCTTAAAATCCGCTTAAAAATTATTTATTGCTTAAAAGTTCTATCTTGCGAGAGTGTGCCGATTTTATGCCACTTTTATCTACTCTCATGGGAAATTTTATTGATTATCGCATAAACAACGCTGGTTTTATGGCCTGACGTTTATATTTTGTCGGGTGCTGTTAACTACAGCATATAATTTAATAGCCTGCAGATGGCGACACCAAAATTGTTTGCAACACTTTAATACCCATCCCATGATATTACATGAAATTATAATGCGTCTTCTTTTTAGTTTACATTTTCGTTAAGGCTTAGGCTAGGCATGTTAAAAGTGACTGAAAGAAACATACTAACATTTTCTCTACCCCTCGAGAATAGTAGGTAATGCATATTGAAACAAATTGATCACTTGATATTGTGCACAAATGGATACTAATGCGTAGCCTGAGGGCTCTGATAACGCTCAAATGCTCATTTTCATTTAAAGCAAGTAAAGTAGCAATTTTTCAGTTGTAGGGTATTTTTGAAGTGAAGACATACAAAATACTAGTTTTTTAGTGGTAGAATTTAAGGATCTTTTGTTTTCAAACAAAAATTATAGTTTAACCTTTTGGTTAGTAAAAACAAACAACGTATAGGTTATTCACTGTTAAGGATAGGAAAGAAAGGTAGTGGACCCCCACGGTGAATCCTCAGCAGACGAAACTTTACAGTATGATAAAGTATCATAAATGAAACATATTTTTTAAACTATCCAAATCGTTTTTTTTTTGTTTTTTGGATATTTGTACATAGGTTTTGGTTCATACTATATTACATACCTGAAAAGTTTCGTCGACTGAGGATTTAATGTTGGGGTCTCCATACAAAAGATCGCTTCATTTCCTACACTTGTTGGCAATATTAAATAAATTCCCATATCCCGATTGATTAAGTTGATGTGCAGGTTTAGTTGAATTAAATGGGTTTAGTTGAATTAAATGAGTTTATTATTGAAAAAAAAAACCAATGATGTATTTTATTTAGACACCTTTAGGTAGGTATACAAAATCTCACTATAAATAAAAATTAAAATAAAAATGTCCCACCAAAAGAACATTGAATACGAATTGTTTAATTATATTTTCAATTATGATTTATTGTAGCCTTTCGTAGCGTACTTATGACAATTCATCAAATTGCCCTTTAAATCCTTTTTTAATTTGTGTTTATACAAAGGAGGCTTCCGGTCAGAATCCCCAACCACTTAAAAAAATGTTTCAAGCATTTTGGCCTTTTCGTTTGTTTAAACCGCGACAGGCGAAACAAGCATGATTAATAACATCTCGAGAAATAAATATACTGACGAGTGCAAACAAAAGCGTCGGATATTAAAATCACAAAGGACCTAAACCACACAAAAAATATTTAGGAAAAAATAATTTAAAATGTGTATAAACGTCTCAAACATTTTTCATAAGTAAAATAAATTGTTACGTCTGCAAAACATCTACCTACCTCATTAACAAGTTACCGTTATTAAGTGAAAAGAACCTATTTCATTAATGAACACCAAGCTAAACACTTTGAGTGTTTTCCGAGCTGTTGAAAACACTAACAGCCTTACCATAATAGTACATTATGAGACAAGTTAGCTTAGGTTGCTCATTGCACACGAGGCTGTGGGTTGCAGTCCGAGCCGTAGATGAGGCCAATAAGCAAAGTGTGCAATAAGCAAAAGCTCACAAGTTTTATACGACGTTTTTCAATACATTTGCGAAGAAAAACAGAGTAATTAACGATACAGCAACATTACGACAAAAACAAAATATGAAAATTAGAGGAAAAAGCGCGCAGGTTTTTTTTTCACACGCCTAATGCAACAATATTTTGCGAACAAAGGGGTGAGTGAGCATCCAACCTACTTGAAAATTATAATGTTAAGTGACAAAATAAAAATATGTAATATTTTACAACAAAATATTGAGAATAATGAATAGTTTGATAATAATAAATATTTTGTTTGACATAATTAAGGATTTACTCATTTATTTATTCCAAAAATAAATATTAATTTTCAGCGGCATAAAACCTCTTTGTTATTACTAAAAAAAAAATGTATTACGCGGTTAAATTGGGAATGCTGTTTACTCGCATAGAACTTGCATTAAGGTACTAATTTAACTTTGTAGGGATAATTCTATAACGCACTAGTGTTTTAAATATTACGCACGGTGATTGTTATAACAAACACCGTCACTAAAAGCGATGTATAAGGACTCAACTTACGAGCAAGTGTGTTGGAAAAGTTTTAAAACACTATTTAATTTAGTCACAGTTTAATTAAATGTGATGTCGTCTCTTTCAAAAATTATTGTCAAAAAATTGACAGCATTACATTTAAACAGTGTCTAACTTACACAGCACTTAGTGAATGGTGCAGTTTCAAAGATATTTCAATGTGGCCACTTTTAAAAAGTACCACAAAACGTCCTCGGAGTGCACTAGAAGAATACAATTCACAGTTTCGTCTTTATTTAAGCACTTTAATTTTTTTCAATGGTGGCGCTAGTGTGCTGTAGCTGTATAAACCCTCTTAAACACTTGTTGAACAGGTAAGTATTTTTAAATCTTTTGTGGTGAGTCCGTTAAGCATCCACATTAAAAGTCAGTTTCGAAGATATTTCAAACTCTTACAAGCGAAAAACAAACATCTTATGCACTTCATCGGCTAGAGGTGAAACTTAAAGAATATTAAAATTCACTGCGGTTTCTTGATTTAAAACTAAAGTTATTTAAAGTGAAGAAGTGTTTCCGTTCTCTGCAGGAAAAACGCGGCTTCAAGAAACCGGGGAAAAACCGGGGAAGTTTCGCCTTTTGTCCTGTACACCCGTGGGAGTTTTTAAGGGATATAAATTTCAGGAACTGCCTAAAGTTCGCTTAGAATTGTACAAACGAGACAATAAATTGAAAAGTAACATTTTTTTATGTTTTTAGGTACACGTCATTTGAACATTTAATTAATGAAATAATTATGTTTTGCAGTCAGTGAAGTTTAACTGTCTCAAGTGTGTACTAATAAAAAGCTTTAGATGTCAATTAAGATCCACGGTAACGTTAAGGCATTTGAATTGAAATAAATATTAATTAGAGGATTTAGAAGATTTTAAATAATTTGAATAATTAGGTACTGATTTATATCGTATCCAAATTATTTTTATGTATTTGCTTACCATTTAGAATCCTTACTAATATTATAAATGCGAAAGTCCGTTTGTTTGTTTGTTTGTTACGCCTTCACGTCTCAACTATTGAACCGATCGTCATGAAATTTTGCATACGCGTTGTCAGGGGTACAGAAAAGGACATAGGGTACCATTCATCCCGAAAAAAAGTATTGTTCCCGAGGGATAGCAAAAAAACTTTCCACGCAGACGAAGTCGCGGGCGGCAGCTAGTAATAAAATAAATGAGATAAAACAACGCGCATTTTCATTATTTCCCATTCGTATTTTGATTTAGCTGAGCTAGTCAAACGCGCTCCACTTTTTTTGCAGGTTTGAACTAATATATCGGCTTAGCGCGAACAGACTTTTAACTTCTAAAATAAAAGAAGTCCTTTGTAATCCACTTGAGAATTATTAACATAATTTTCGCCACTTTAGTTTTCCGAATGTTCCGATCGTCATCGGAATTTTTAATTGCTCTTCGCTTTATAATATTAGTATAGGAAATGAAGCGATCTTTTGTATGCACACCCACACATTGAATCCTCAGTCGATGAAACTTTGCAGGGATGTAACTTAGAATAAACCAAAACCTATGTACAAATATCTAAAAACAAAAAAAATGGGGTTGCACTCCGGGAGTGCCGGCAGAAGTAAAAACTTGAATATTAACGTTGTGCATTTTTGATATTTTGAAATTAGCGGCAAAGGATTAAAATTATTTCTTTCCGATTACTATACAGTCACACAATTCAATCAGTTTGTAATTAGAGAAAAATTCTAAAGATTTCGCGCCAGTGGCCTTTTTAATTTCTTCATGCACGCATTCTACGATTTAAACTTATAGTCACAGAGTATAAATAAGTTTATGATTTCACCGAAGAGATCGCTGCTATTAGTTCCATTTTCAAAATTAGCGCGTTGCTGGTGACACAAGTGTTTACGTCTTGAAATGACGCGCCGCCATTTTCAACGCGCCCTGTAGAAAGAGAGATGGATACTTCCGCTGCCAGCTGTCTACTCTCCATCCGTCACATCCGTCTTACGCATTTTCAACCACGTGATTCTTACTGACGCAAGTTTACCATTTGTCCCCCATTACAAAAAAGCGTACAACGCCGCTAAAGAAGTTTTCATTTCAAAAAATCTAATTCGAACAGTTTGCGGGGTCTAATACAAAATGTATGCACCGAGTCAGTACCTTCCGAATATTTGTTCCACCACTTTTCCGAAAACAGACACGAAAGTAGCACACTTTGTTTTAAGACACACTTTACTCAATAAAAAATATGAAAAAAGAGAGTAGGTATTCTCTTTTTTCATATTTTGTTATCCTTCTAAAGAAAAAAGGCTTGTCTATTGTTTGATGACGCTCTTCGTACCTATATGGGCGGCCGAATATTGTGAAAAAATTCTATCAGAAAAATTCTGAGAAAAAAATCTAATTCTAACAGTTTGCGGGGTCTAACACAAAATGTATGCACCAAGTCAGTGCCTTCCGAACATTTGTTCTACGACTTTTTCGAAAACAGACAAAAAAAAATTGACTCTCCATACAAATATCAGAACAGCTGATCGAGTTTTGTATGAAAAGTCAATTTTTTTGTCTGTTTTTGGAAAAGTCATTGGACAAATGTAACTAATCTACTCCTGCGAGGTTTTTGGTGTTTCACAAATAACTCTGCATATAATTTTCTGTCGAGTCAGTTTTTTGAAATTTACTAAAATGGCGGAGATATGTAAAAAAACATATTTCAGTCCGGCTTTCCGGCTGTTTGTTTTCCTTTACAGGTCGCATTTTTCAACCTATTCTGGTGCAATTGTGTGAGCAGGTTCTATAATTATATATAATTGTTTAGTCAAGCCAGTTTTTCCAAATTTATGTAAAAAACACCCATTTCGAAAAATGATCAAAATTAGAAGCACCATCTAGCTAGAGTCTAGTCATCGAAAGATGAGATTGAAATGGCGGCGCCACTTTCCCTGTTAAATTAATGTTTTGAGGTTAAGTTATTGGAAACTGAACCTTAAAATAATGTGCAAAATTAGTTCCATTTCCAATCGAGTCTCATCTTTTGCTGACCAAACTCTAACGTATTATGTAGCTTACTTCCGCAAAAAATAGATGCATGGTGTATCGAGCGCCCGCCCGCCCGCAAGTCTTTTTTCGTAATAATTATAAAAAGTTTATTTTAAATCATGATATGTATTCAAAAATACCAAAATATTTATTTAACCAAGGTATACGGCAGGGGCTGTATATATTTTAATTATAAAATACAAATAATTACAATGTGCAAGGTACACATAATACTGCGGCTTCACAACCCTAATAGGGCATCTAATTTGCTGATTACAAGTGGTCTTGCCCATAGGAGGGCCCTGGATCACTTGAGGGCTATTATGTAAATCATGAGTGACGTAAGTGCCGACACCGAGAGGCATGGATGATGCTAAGTCAGCACTATGTTTTGACACGAACTTGATTTAGGCGAAGGTGTTTAGAAATTACTTATTAAGGAAAACGTAGGTGTATGAATTCGCAATTTTCTTTATGATAACACTTGCTCGTCATAGCTAGTAAATAAAAAACTATAAAATCAGTTGACATAAAAGAGAAAAGGGTATAAAATATATATGAAATTGCGAATATCTTATGAGATTGGATTTATAAGAATTGAAATATTTTGATTTATAAATCCACGTATAATGTAAAACATTATACAAACAAAACAACTCGATGCGCAATTGATATTATTAACAATATACGCTTGAAAATCCGCTATGTCAAATTTCAGCAGAATATCATGAGACTCAAAGCGAAATCCACTCAACTAAGCTCAAGTAGTAAATAACAATGAACCTGATCTCTTATGAAAAGGCCATTTAGAAATTCGCCAGAATTTCTAAATGGCAATCACAAATTAAATTCCACATACGTTTACGTACAACATATATATGTATGTGTACATTTCGAATTCAAATTTTGAATCCCATATAATACTACGTCTACTTGTAAAGATCAAACAATAATAAGTACAAAACAAAGACTTCCTTTTACCACAATCGTTTTCGATTATTTTTATTATTATAAACAATTATTTTTTCTTTAAATCGGTAATTTTTAAATTCAACAAGATGAATTTTATTTCCGGTTGTTTAAGGCTTTACCCGCCCATGAGCGATTAATCGCTGAGCGATTTTTTGAAGCCAAGAGTATAAGCCATATTTCTTTTTTGTAAGTTTTTTATTAACCTTTTTTTATAGCTATCAATCAAAGTTTAATTAGACCAAATCGAAATAAAAAAACATGTTTTGTTATCATATCGAAAACCTCTACAAGGATTTTGTTTCTTTGACATTTTGCACACACATTGAGGCACTGCCATGAAAAAAAAATATTTAACATATGAAGGTCAATGTTGTCAGGGGCATTTTATCCCGAAAAAAATACTGTTCTCGACGCATAGAGAAAATGTTAGTATGTTTCTTTCAGTCACTTTCAACCGACAAAAAGTAGGTACTTACGTTATATTATACCAGCTCAGTATACTTGTCTCAAATCCCAATGTAGATTAAAATTTTACAAGCGTCGTATTGCTACGCCGTAGCGTATCAACTTCTACAAACGTAAAATTGTTATGTACTACGAAACGTTATATTGTGTAGGTCTTCGGAATAAATACCATTGATTGTGAGGCATATTCAATCGTCAATAGCAAAGTTTAGTTGCTGGATAGGTAGTTTGTTTACCGGTGAGGTGTGCCTGCTGTCAACCTAGATATTCTGTTGATTAAAACTACAAAAGCACGCCATTTTCAGCGTTATTATTGTACTAAATAATTTTATGATGAGATGAAGGTTAGTTGATATAGGTATCAAAAACATGTAGGTACGGCTAAAAATAATAAACCTTTTGTACCTATCAGATAAGGAATGTGTTAGGTACAAAAGGCTTATTATTTTATTTTTTCTCGGCAACTTGTGAGTCAAGGCTCCTAAAATATACTTAAGGGTATAAGAAGACTAAACTACTAAGAAGAGTAAGTAATATTTCTAATCTGGATTATTTTAAACATTCCACCAGGGGCCGTACCGGCTAACGAATCAAGCTTCGGAAAATTTGCCGAGTTTCAAATTAAAAAAGATAAATTGAAGTAAGGAATATCGTATTGTACTATTTGTTGAAGTTATTTGGAAGATATGGATGTTTGTGTGACCTCATAAATTAGGGTTCGCCATTTTGGCCCAATTGGGGCTCGATTTATCTGTTTTAATTTGAAACCCGGCAGACTTTTCGAGGTTCGATTTGTTAGCCGGTACGGCCCCAGATCCTATTATCCTACTTATAATATTATAAACTAGCGGCCGCCCGCGACTTCGTCTGCGTGGAAAGGTTTTTTGCTGTCCCTCGGGAACTATACTTTTTTCGGGATGAAAGGTACCCTTTGTCCTTCTCTGTACCCCTGACAACGTGTATGCAAAACAAACAAACAAACAAACAAACGGACTTTCGCATTTATAATATTAGTAGGGATGTGAAATTTTGTGGGTTTGGATGGTTGTTCCTCAGTCACGCAAAAACGGCTGAACAGAATTGGATGAAATTTGACACACAGATATTTTATAGCCTGGATTAAAACACAGGATACTTTTTATCCCGGTCAACGGTTCCTTAAGGATTTTCCGAATGTCCACGCGGACGAAGTCGCGGGCGGAAGCTAATTTGCTAAATTTGAACAAATGATAGATTTTTATATTACTTATTTAATCATAATGGACAGTTATTTGAACAAACCAATAACGGATACAAGTGAGTGCACGCAAAAGTGCCTTAAGTCGTTTTTCCTCTTCGCATGTAACAAGTATCTGGCCGCAATGTTGAAGTACGACGTTCCGCCGCTAACAAGCGCCATGTTAGATATGTAACTTCAATGACGTTGAGTATTATTTTCGCTCTGAAGTTAACTAAAAAGAAAGCTGCGTGTAGTCGCTTCGTTCCGATAAAAGATAGCGCAAATATTTTTTTTATGAATAATGGAAAGTTATTTTGTGCTGTTTTATTTAGATTTATTTATTTATGTAATCCATAATCATCATAATTGAAGATATTACTGTTATTCTAATTCCATAGAAAGTAAAAGCTTTTATTGTTAATTAAGAAAGGTGTGCCATAAATAATAATACATCTTGTAGTTTCAGCTGAAATTCAATGTTGCTTATCATAAATTCAAAAAACTTTTTTGAACTACGAACTCTGCAACTCTCGGTCGTTTAATAAAAAATATCGGCCTTTTGTTTGGACAAAAGTTTGTCTTAAATGTATGGAACCAGTGTATTTATTGTTATTCTTGAACTTGCTATTGTAGTGAAATGTTTGTCAGCAATATTCACGTAAACTCTAAAACCAAATGCTTCGCAAACTGTAGTGAAAAGAGTTACGAAGGTTGTTTAGTAACTTCACTGTAAATTTAATGGGAAAAGTAGGTTAACTAACTATTGCATTTTTCTAGCTTATGCGAGAAATGATTAATAAATAATAAAGAATTAATACTGGATAACCTACGTTTCCAAAGTAATTAGCAAATCAGAAAACGACGATTTAGCTAGTATCTATTGGTAATTTCTGCCTTTGTGTAAAAAATTTAATTTACATAAATTATAAGAATTAGTTCGGTCTTTATTTCCCTGTGTCTATCGGAGTCGGAGTCGGTGTTTTATCGGAGGTTTACTTTAAACGGAAGGGTTCACATTATCTAGTTTAAAGAAATAAAATTTACTTTAAGCCAGATAATGTGGACACCTCCGATAAAGTACCTCAGCAACGACCCTTGATGAGGTTATATTATTTTATCCTCAATCTACCTTTGTCTAGACAAAGATATATTGAATTGAGGATAAAATAATTGAGAGAAAAGTAAGTAACAACTAGTTGTTACTTACTTTTCGTAGTAAGTAACAACTAGTTGTTACTTACTTTTCCCACATAATCACATTTATTGAATCTGGTCTGAGTGATATCATCTTATTACCTATTTGGGTTTGCAATTGAGAGAGCGGTATGATTACACATTAGCACGACTGCGAGTGTTATTGAAGTCCGTGGTCATCGTTATTTCAGCCACAGTCTGCGCTTGACAGCTTGTAATCAATGCAGGCTATGGCTATTATAACACAGATTGTTAATAATGTCAAGCTTATTTGCAATAATTGCGTTCATTCCACATTATTATTACGCTCTAATAAACTAGCGATTGGACCTTCTTAATAAGGACTAATAAATTAACAAGAAATATTAGTTTTTATTCCAATATATTTTTCATTTCACAAAGTTTCATCAAGTGTAGATTTCAATAATATATTCATTGAAATATATTGAGAGGTATAATTATAAGTTAACTGATTATTATTATAAGAACATAAACTATATGTACAACTACTTATACAAAAAGTACCTCACCTAAAGAGTTATAATAACTAGTGCCGTAACCTACTTCCCAAGGTATAGTACAAACTGTAAATATGGAAATAGGTGAGGTGAAAAAGGGTTTTCATCCAAAAAGGGCACACGTTCCATTCTTACGACAAGGTTAGGTAACCCCATACCTACTGGAAAAATTGCGGAGCAAACAATTTCAAGGTAGAGTATCTCACAGCATACGTGTGTAAACTAGAGAATGGCGTAAACAATGCTTATAAGTCTCTCACAAATCCACAGTTTAAGTGTGCTGGGACCCTATCAAGTTAATCCTGAACTATAAAACCAAAACCACGGTAAAGGTCAAGCCACACAGCGGGCGTGGCGTGACGGGACGGGACGGCGACGCGACGCTGAGCAGTTGTAATGTACTAGATACTATGGACGACGTCACACAGAGCGTCCCGTCGAGCCCCGTCGCGCCACGCCGGTCTATGTGACGTCGAATATAGTATCTATTACATTACAATTGCTCAGCGTCGTGTCGCCGTCCCGTCCCGTCACGCCACGCCCGCTGTGTGGCTTGGCCTTAAAGAATACATCTCTTTACCGTGCCAAAACCGATACATTGTCATTTAGGTTACATTGTTAATAACTAACGATTTGTTTTTGGATTATTCGGGATCGGAAAATAATAGGTCTTTACCTATGAAATTGCCGATTCGTATGGCGAATTTTAAAAAGTTGCATTTTTCATACTAGAATTTTCTTTGTTCATTTATCAATCGTGAGCACTAATGTCACAAAACTTTTATATACTAATGTTTGAACACTATGCGAATTTATTCAACTTACGATAAGCAAAAAAAATAAGTTTTGGCTAAGTTATGACCCCTCCGGTCACCCTTTTTTTGGTCACAAAAAAAGAGTCACTTTCAAGATTTTTTTTTGATATATTAAGAAAGCTCAAATAAGAACTTTGTTTTTACTGATAGTAATTATGGTTATAATTCGATAAAATATCAAGATATTGTTAAATATTTTAAATCATAGAAGTTATTATTTTTTCTGTATGTGACAAAATATCCTCAATTTCACAGGTAAAGACCTAATATTGTGCTTCATAAAATTACCCGAGGTCACATTGAATGTGGGTATCTATATACTTCATATTTCAAGTAACCATGCATTGTTAGCTTTCAACATAAATAATATCATTAGTGACAACATTGAACATATGCATACAAAACGCCCCATATCAAATGTAACCCATTCTATTTTCTAGCTTATTACGACTAATCAGGGTTCAAATTTCCTCCCGGGGTAAATGTTTGCGGAAGACTAAATGAGGTCAACGCGGTGTCATTGAAACATTCCTTAAGCAAACAAACATTAGCAAACAATGTGTTTTGTGGAAGTAATGCAAGTTGGCCCTTTCGTTTAGAAAAGGTATTTATAAAATGCCTCTGAAACTTTTAATTTGTGTTTAACTTGATAACTTTGCTGAGGCCGTGCGAAAAACTTTTGCAGTATTTTAAGAGGTATCTAGCACCTATTATATCTACAACGTGTAACAAAATTAATGACTAAACTGGAATATGATAGATAGGGACAATCAAAGTGAACAAATTTTACTAGGGGACTTCACAATCGCAAAAAAAACAGCTGTTTCATACATTTTCATATTGTCGTTATTAATTTTTATTTTCGCGATTTCAGAGTGGTCCCACAGTAATTCTTTAGTTTGATGGTCCCTCTACAATATTCAGGTTTAGCTACTAATTCTGTTATACGTTGTTATATCATGATTTGATGAAGATAATCGTCATGGTTATAAAATCTATTTTTGAACAGGTTTAATATGAAACGGGGTATTATTGTTTTTAGCTCTCAATAATATCTTTATTGGCCTGACCAGTCGTCCGGATCGCAAAAAGTACGATCCCTGGCTAAAAATTGTTACTTATTTTATTTTATCTTTTTACTTCTAAGTCTTTAAAAATAATATAAATCAACTTCGTAATTTTGGAAAGCTTAATTCAAACGATTCTTTGATATTCAAGCCAAAATGTCTGCATAAATGAAACAGTTAAAAATCCTTTTGTACTTTTTATGTATTTTTAACTGGAGTAGTTTCGATTCTTTATTATATTAATAACTCAGATTGTAAAGAACAGCTGTGACATACGAATTATATATATTGCGTACGTGTCTGAAATAATGGTTGCTTCGATTTCCCATATACAGTGAAAAGTTTAATATGACTTTCAACCAAGGAGCTGGAGTAAAGTACTAAATCTATGCTCTCAACTCTTTTAATAAAACGAAAGAATGCTAAGTGAATGTTATAAACCTACGAAACATGTTCTTTCGACCCAACAAGAAAATAAGCCACTCGGTTCGTAGGAGCTTTTACAAAGATTTTGGGTATTTAAATATAACATTGTAGATAGAAGAGGATTTTCAATTACACGTTTAGAGACCGCTCGAAGCAAAAAGGATGAAAGATACATGGACAAAAGCATTTGATTTGGAAATAATTGATAGAACTCTTGTTACTGTTACTACCCTAAAATCGGGAACAAATCGAAAATTGTACCTCAACGTATATATGCGTCAAAACCAAAAATTTTTTTTCGACTAAAATTAAAGAATATTAATTACCCCGCCCTTTCTCAATAAAGAAATAGTTATTTGTCTTTGTATTTGATGACTTTGATATTACAAAACAAGTTATGGTCAAAATGGTACTTGTTACAATTTTACCCAATTTGCTTACCTCATTAGGAAGAGACACTCTCTGTGTCTCGGGTAATGTATGTTTGTGTGCCATCTTTATTATCAAGACATGACCCCAAAATTTATGTCAAGAACAATATTGGCCATTTGCCAAATTCATCCGACCTTGCCAATTGTGGATATAAATTTTCATTGCAGTTAATCAACATATCGACGACAACTGTATGAATTACATTTTTTTTTTGGTTAAAAATCTGTGTGTCAATAATCTTGTATTGTAAAGCTTTCTTTTTTGTTTATAACAGTAAGTATGGTTAGTCAAAATATGAGGTTTAGCGTTCCCGCTGACTGGCGATTAATCGCTGAGCGATTTTTTGTCGCTGAGAATACAACATACGGAGTTCTAAACATAAACGCCCACGAGCTACTTTTTGTAGCTGCGATAAACGCGGCGTTAATCGCGGCGCTTTTTGTCGCTGGCTAAGTAAAACCTTTGTCATATCATTTCGCGGGCGATTATCGCCGCGATTAACTCCACGATTATCGCAGCTACAAAAAGTCGCCCGTGAGCGGTTACGCTTATTATAAGCCGCCGGGCTGTAGCGTGTAACGCATTACTATTCCCGCTAAGTATGTATCGAAAATTGTACAGATTGAAGCTAAAGTTCTATAGTTTATTTAAAATTAATAACCTCATTAAAATAAAGTTCGTTGTAGAAGTAGTAGGCAAAAGTGCTTTAAGTGGGGCGCCACTTTGAGGTACATATAAGAGGCCCTTAAACTTTGTCTGTTACGAAACATACTCGCTTTTTTAAATATTGGGAAAACTTAGCCAATTACACTTGAACTGAAGTTTTCAGTTTTTAGTTTTATAATTCAAAATTAGCGCGTTACAGACCTTGCATTTGCATAGGTAAATTTGCTCTGTTTTATTAGGTACATGTACCATTATTTTCTGTGGTCCGCTCATGCAAAGCTAGTACCCGTTTTTTTATACAAATCAGGGAAGGAGTAAACCGTTTCTGTTCAGAAAAAGGCGCACGTTCCGCGTAAATAATAAGACAAAGTCTGTTGTAATGAGCCGGGTGTGGGGAATGTTAATTTATCTTTCTTTACAACTTGTTTTTTTCTTTCAACTTCTGTGGATGACTGTACTGTTCACAGAAAACAAGTATGTTAATAATATGGTATTTACTAGTAGCTCTGTGAGCTGAAGACCTCATGTTTGTGACATTTTTGAACATCGAAATGGCTGAGAAATTACTTTTTTTAATTGCGAATATCTGAATTAAAAAAAACTGTTTAATTATCGAAACCGCTCACAAAATTTGTAAATTGCACCCTGTGGAGGAGAACAAACGGACAGCTGGACATATATGAAAGCATTTTTGCCCAAGCTGTAACGGAGATGCTTCGCTTGCGCTCGCGTTTGCTCAGACAAAAATAAGATTTGTAATTTAAAATATTATAATAGTATATATTATATAAGTCTTATTTCGAAGAAAAGCGGATGCTAACACGTCTTCATTTTAAAGTTTTCTAGATAAATGATCACTCAAGCAATAATACTTATTAATTGTGTACTTCCTTAAAGTTTATACAAATAAATTTAAAAATTTAGCGCTTATGAATTATCTATTTCATCACAAAGGGAATATTTGCGCAAAATTACAGCTTGCTAGGTCCAAAGGTCTGGTCTGGGCGTTGATAGGTCAGTCACCCTTAATTTTTATTTATAAAATAGATTAATAAAGAACAGCAGTTACCCGAACGGAATATTTTTGAAAAAGTCCTGTTATTGACAGGCCTTATTCCTGTCCTTAGTCCTGTTATTGCCTAGTATAAACTTTTATTAATTTATATAATTTTATTAATTAATTATTTTTATCTACTCTCATATCGTAAAATTCGAATTATGAATTTCAAAACGAATTTATATTGACATACTTTATACACGCAATACCGAAAAAAAATTAAAAAGTTATTTTATAACATACCTTCGCTATACTAAGCAATGTTATAAAATAACTTTTTTTCTCATTACGATACAGGGCAAATCCAAGAAGAAGGCAGTGCCGCGATATTAAAAAAAAACAATGATATTCCCATATACTTTCCATGATTAAAACGTACTCTATGATGATCGATGATTTAGCGTAACGATAAGTCTACTGGAATGCACTTATTTCATTATTTTTTTTCTAATAGAATACGCGCCATTTTTAGATTTTAATTTTTACATTTGCTTAAAATATCATAGTAGTGAGTGTAGTGAGTGAAAATTTGACTCCACCCGATATTTTAGATGCGGCGACGGAAAAAACGTCTTACTTAACCTAGGTAAGTACTGCCGACCTACCGAACTCTTTGTTATCATTGATATTTTATTTTGTAGGTTCAATCGGTTTAATCACAAATTGTATGAGAGTAGATAAAGTAGTGTATGAAACTGTACATAACTAGGTATTAAAACACTCGTGTGATACTATTAAAAACCTCGCCTACGGCTCGGTTTTTAAACACACACTCATGTTTTAATACCCTTTATTATGCATCAGTTTCATAAACTACTATTTACTAGCTGTGCTCGCGACTTCGTACGCGTTAGCTTTGAGCTATATTATATACAACTTTCAACCGTATCTTTCAACAATCTATACCTAATGTATACGGGTAAGGCCGTAGATTTTGCCACTTAGTGACATAAAGTTTACATAACAATAATATGTAACGTTAACACAAAAGTGACATAAAACGTTACATACAGTTGTAAAGCGTTTTCACATAGTTTACATGGGTATACAAAAACTGAACTACCTTCACAAAGTAAAAACTCAGATATTTTCTCCCTTTTAATGTGAATAAACTACTGAAATCAGAACCAGGATTTACTACATTGTCACATAATCGATCTTTGAATCTGTGATCTGATCGAATGTGCATATAGCTTTATGACTGTTTTACGTAACGTTATATAAGTAATGCTTTAATATAACATAAGTATTACATAAAACACCCAATTTTATTTAACAAAACAGCAATAACTCGCAAAATATCGTTGTATTTCTAATGAAGTCATGTTTGTTAGGTCACAGTTCATTATATTTATAGTTTCTAATCAATTTGCAATAAAAATATGGTAAATTACTTGAGAAATCGATGAAAAACAAGCACAGAAAAAATGACGAAACGTCTTCATGCACAAAGAAATCTCACCTGACGCAACAAGATGGCAGCAAAAGTTTGACAACAGCATGACAGTCGAAAACAGTGTTGCCATAATGGGATTATAATTCCCCGTGATCTTAGCTTTCAAAATATTGGAGCAATAACGTTACATAAGTTCGTTAGACAAAGAGTAAAATACAATTACAAAGTCAAAACTCAGATTTTTCTCCCTTTTAATGTGAATAAACTAATGAAATCAGAACCAGGAGAAGCTGACTGAATGTATAACAATATGCTACAATCGTATAGTCCGTAACTTCGAATTTCAAATAGAATTCCAGAGTGACTTAAAATATCATGTTACTCATAAAAAAGACAAGCTAATTTTAGTACAAAAGTTGTATTTTTTTTTTCGTAAGAGCAATTTTATTTATTTATATCAAAACTTACATAGATAAAGCTTAAATACACGCTGAAATTTTTATCATTTGGTTCCCGCCGTGGGGTGGTTTCACTCATGATTACAAGCAACTTTTACTATGGGGCCAACTCTCATGCTCGCAAAAAAAAATCTGCTGTTCCATACATTAAGGTCGAGTAGGTACTGCACTTTTGTATGGAACAGCTGATTTTTTTTTGCGAGCAGGAGAGTCGGCTCCATAGTAAAAATTGCTTGTAATCATGAGTGGAACCACCCCACGGCGGGAACCAAATGATTAAAATTTTAGCGTGTTGTTTTAATCAATATCTAGTAGAACACAAATCAGTAATGACATTAGATTGAAAAAAATGCAGGAGCCAGGGGACAGTCGGAAACTTTGACAAAAAGTGGCAAAATGTACGGCCGACCGTGTATGGGTAAATACACGGTGTTAATGAATACTCATTATTCATAAACCATTTCTTCGGATCATCAAACTGAACAACTTTTACTATGGAACCAACTCTGAAATCGCAAAAAAAACAGCTGTTTCATACATTTTGTTATTTTTCGTTATTATTTTTTGTATGAAACAGCTACTTTTTAGGGTTCGGTACCAAAATGGTAAAAAAGGAACCCTTATGGTGTGACTCTGTCTGTCTGTCTGTCTGTCTGTCACAGCTGGATATCTCGAGAACTACTAATGGTTTGAAATTTAGAATAGTTTGAGATGACATTTGCCCAACTATTTTACAAATAAGAAAAAAATAAATATCTTTTTTACAACAGGGACTGAAAAGGGGTCTTAAAAATTTGAAGTAGGGCTACTAGGGCATGTGGGGTATCATATGAAAGAGCGCCGTTTGCACGTTTTCTTTTTGTTTTAGACCGCGTAGTTTTCGATTTATAATGAAAAATGTTAAAAAAATACCGTTTCCCCCCTTATCTCCGAAGTTTGCAAAGAGAAAAATTTGAAATAATTCTATAAGATAGCAGTTTATATAAAGATTACAGGAAAAATAAAACGATGTCTCAATATAGCATACTTTTTTAGAAAATATCAAATTTCTAAAAAAAGTTAACATTAGTTCCACTATCGGTCAAGAGATGGCGCTGACCATGACTCTGCAGTGTTGTTTAATGGTGCAATTTTGATGGTACGAAACCCTCGGTGCGCGAGTCCGACTCGCTCTTGACCGGTTGTATTTTTCGTAAATTTAGAGTTAGTCCTTCAGTAAAAGTTGTTCAGTTTGATGGTCCGAAGAAACTGTTTTCCCATTTCCGGTTCATCCATTAACACTTTGTTTATCCGAGTAAAAAGAAACTGGATTATCAGTTCCCCAATTTTGTAACTCCTGAATCTAGTATAGCTCTCAGTTTGGCATACACAATGCGCTCCCTAGTAGTTTTTATTAATTTAACATGGTTAGTTATTTATCTATCCCTCGGGAACAATACTTTTTTCGGGATGAAAGATACCCTCCATCTATCTCTGTACACCTGAAAACGTGTATGCAAAATTTCATGATGATCGGTTGAGTAGTTAAGACGTAAAGGCGTAACAAACAAATAAACAAACAAACTGACTTTCGCATTTTATGTTCAGTTTTAATAACGATCGATCATATTTTTCTGGACGATAGTTTTCCTTGAGCAGACTTTCAATTAATTTTAGAACTACGCACCAACTACTCAGGAATTTAAACATAAAACGCTACTATAATTGTTACTTAGTGAAAAGTCATTTTTTTTATTTATACCTTCTCTAATTTATTCCGTGAAATAGGTTTTTTTTCCATGTCGGCGAAGCTGCATATTATGACGTCATCGTTTGTGACATTTTCCAACGTTAAACCATTTGCTTGATGAGCTTTACTGGATGGCAGAGAAATTATGATTTAAACCAAAATAGAGTTTCAGCTCAATCACTCCATTCTGCTTGAAGGGGTTTGGATTCGTTTTGTAGGTAATTTTTAATAAAAAAAAGGATAAGTGGAAACTTATATTTTTGAGCCTAATTAAGACAGTCTTTTACAAAATGTACGTTTCTCTTATGAAGCCGGAAATATGAGTTGCAAATATGAAACACAGCGGCCTTTTTTTCGGGACATCACGTCCCTTCGGACCATACCTACCTTAATTGTGTTAAATCCACCTGAATTAGGAATTTAGACTCTAGTTGAACGAGCGAACGCGAAGCGTCTCCGTTTCAGCTTGGGCAAAAATGCTTTCGGCTGCTGTCCCGCTGTCCGTCTGTTCTCCTCTACAAGTCGCATTTCTCAACCGATTTTCGTGAAATTATGTGAGCAGGTTCGATATTTAAGTAGGTTGTTTTGGCCGATTCAGTTTTTCGAAATTTCTCAAAATGGCGGAGATATGGGGGAAAAACCATATTCCAGCTATTTCAAAAAATGATCAATAATATTTAAAACGCGAGGTCTACAGCTCAAAACAGTTAAAGATTTAAGGATAAAAGATGCTGTTACTTAGTCAACATTGCTTACTTCATAAGACTACGTGGAAGTTAGGAAGTTTATAATTTTATAAAAGACCTAGCGCGGCAGCGCTTCTTAGCTAAGAGTGTTTCGCGCCGTCGACCTTAATTAAACTACTCTTACAACTCTACTACACTACACTGGAAGGGCGAATCTCGAAGCTTTTTCAACACCGTCATTCTTCTTAACATAAAATTGTCATGATAGGTTGCGAAAATAATAAAACTTTTGCTGCTAAGCGGTACTCGTCTGGACTGGAACCTATTCTCGTTACTGGACACGAGGACAGAATTTTCGTACCTAAAATTATGAAAAAATATGCTTGAGTAGAATGACGGCCTACAAAACGCCTGGAGATTTGCCCGGGAAGTAAAGTATCTAGAAAACTGTCAGTGGATTCACAGTACGTTTTGAACACCGTCATTCTCCTAAATATAAAATTGTCATGATAGGTTGCAAAAATAATAAAACTTTTGCTACTAAATGCTATACGTCTGGAACCTATTCTCGTTACTGGACACGAGGACAGAATTTTGTTACCTAATATTATGAAAAAATATGCTGAGTAAAATGACGGCCTACAAAATGTCTGGAGATTCACCCAGGTCTCCAGGCAAGTACAGTGTCAAGAAAACTGTCAGTGGATGCACAGTATGATAATAGTTTATCCAATTTAGATAGAAGGTATTTTTTTATGACGTATTGAAGTTTAAAATTTACACAAAGATTTTTTCATTTGATAGGCGGTATAATTAGCTTTCGAATAGTATTTATGGATAACTGTAAATAAAAAGTAAAAAATGGCGGCTATTCCAACAGAAGAGGGGATAGACCCCAACAAGTGGGTGTTTTTGTCGATAAAATTAGGTGTACCTACTTTACAGGTTTAAATTATCACTAATACAAAACCAAAGACATTGGATATTATCGCTTTTTCGTCTTTTTAAATATTTTTAAGTATGTCATAAACCTGACTGACATTTGAAATAAAAAGTCATAATTGAAAAGCTGAGTTTAAAATTACAGAATGCCCATCAAGCCCATCAATTCAGAAATAAGTAAAGCAAGTAAACTGTGGTTTGTATTTTAAATGAAAAAGATAAGCCAATATGTACCAGTGAGAGGAGAAGGCTATGGTTTAGGAGAGGCCTTCAAGGAGGCTGAAAAGTCAACATTAAAATATGTGAGATGGCTAATAGTAGTTTATGCTTAAAAAAGGTTGGGCGCGAAAAGGTCTTAAAAAAAATCACGAGTTTTAAAAACTTAACAACCGTCATACGACTTCTTTTAATATATTTGTGAGAAAACATTAAATTGCACGCATGCGAAAATTTTCAGTGCAAAGAAAGACAATAAGCCATACAACAATAGTATCTTCAAACCGCCTCTGTGGTCTAGTGGTTCGCCCACCCGTGTAAGACGCAGAGGTCTCGGGTTCGATTCCCAGGGGGGGTACAATTTGTATTCGGTTTGGTTGGTGGTAGGGCTTATTTCAAGTCCGCCTGGCTAGCTACCACCATCTTACCTAAGTCTGACGCCATAACAACAATTTAAAAAATTGTTGTGTTCCGGCAGTTAGAGGTAAGATAGCCAGTATTCCGGGTGTAGTGCGCTTCCACCTTCGGCCTTATCGTCATTTAACATCAGGTGAGATGAAGGCCAAGCACTATCCCGTTGTGTATAAAAAAAACCATTCAGCCTTTCACTACTTAGATTAAAATAAGAAAATGGCGAAAAAACTTATATTTTTTGTAATGATACGGCCGGTTTCTGAATTGAGAAATTGTAGTTGAGCACTATTTAAGTACAAATTTTGTATGGGTGAGTAAGACTTGAGTAGTGCTCAACTTAAATTTCTCAATTCAGAAACCGGCCATAAGTATGTTACAGTAATTAACATTTATTGACAATTAAAACAATTCATTGTTTCATGTCATTTATTTTCCACACGAAATCTTCCAATTTTTATTACCTATATAAACTCTTTGGTAATTAATCTTATTCGGTATGTAATAGTACAGTAGCCCGTAGAACATTTAAATCATCAAAAAGGTTACCATTTGCCGTTGTGATATAGTTATTTATTACGAAATTATAAATACTTTAACTCAAGTTTTACAGATCGCAACCCGCCGTAACTTATATTTGTATATCTCCGAAAATGATATTTTTTTATTTTTCAAGGTTTACCACATGATTTAGCTATTGTCGTGTTCTACAGCTTTGTTTGATTGCCACTGATAATAGTAAGACTATGGAAAGTGATCATACACAGATTCAAGACCAGATAAAGTTCAACCATTTTCATCAGGTCTTAAATCTGTGTATGGCTACTTTTTATAATCTTACTTTTATCTGTGGCAATCAAACCAAGCTGTAGAACACGACAATAGCTAAACTATATGGTAAATCTCGAAAAATAAAAAATATCAATTTTGGAAATCAAAATATCATCAAAATATTAATAAACCATAAACAAAAACTCACGACGTGCTGTAAAATCTACTTTCCGCACGCTGTAGTAGTGTAGGTACTGTCATCGAAAGCACACATTTTCGAGCAACTTTATTGAAAAAAATCTGATGTAAAATGTCATATGCGAAACAGGAAAAAATACACAACAGGAAAGAAGTATTGACATTTATTAGAATTAGAAAACTGTTACAAATTCCAAACATTTACTATTCCCAGGTGTATTTATCTTTAGAAAGAAGTCAAGTCCTTTTACTTGTAGGAAATAAAAATTGACCAGTGGAAATATTATATAATTTTATAAGAAGACCACTAAACAGAGATGAAACTTGTAAACATATCCTTTGTTACTAAAGGTTGAATACAGTATGTTACATTACTTAAGTGTGTTTCGTATAAGTCACAACTAGATAATTATTCTATAAAAACATAATGTAAACTTAAAAGATGAATATACTAGACAGCATATTCGATATTGAATGAAAAACCATACAGAACACTATTAGATTGTATAAATTAGAGTAAAACAAAAGTTTACCAAAAATACGTTGAAACAACTTTCTTTTCAAGATTCGCCGAATAAATGATTATGATAAGGATACACATTGACAGTTCGTTAAGTCTCGGTTTGAAGAAAACTTCAAATGACACGCAACACATTCTTATTATACGCCGAATTGAATTAAGACGAAAGTTACAGTGACGGTGGCGTAAAACATCTCTATATATTTAGTTGCGGTGTTTTGTATCTATAAAAGGATGTGAAAAAAGACTCACTACAAACGTAATTGAAAAATATAGTCCCAAGTGGTGTCATTAAATTACATTAAGCATAATGCCATCAAATTCCAAGATATCGGGACTTTAATAAAAATACAAAATAAAAACATTCCCGATAACTTAGGTACCATAGCAAAGTACTTTTCAAAATAAGTAGAAAAATAGTAAATAAATAAACAAATAGTTACTTTATTTGTCTTACCACACTGTTGTTGTTAGGTGTTTAGTCGAAAACGTACCTGTAATATAAAATAAATGTGTCATTATAAAAATTACATTATTAAATTATATAAAAATGAAGACTGACTGACTCATCAACGCCTAGACCAAACTCTTAGACATAGTAAGCGGGCGTAAGCTTCTCATTAATAAAATTGGTTCTAATGTTGTTGACTATGAAATAAAAAAAAGAAACAGTACCATTTTATATATTTATTATTACTAATGAAACAGTACTACAAAATGACACTAGATGAGGTACCTATCTATATCAGTTGTATAGTTATGTTTTTATTATGTAAAGATCGTGCTGTGAAAATTATTACAAGTTTTTGACGTCTGAACAATGCCAGACTCGCCGATACTATTTCTGAATCATTTTATAACTGTATTATCGGACCTTTCCCACAATGTTCTGTTAGGAGTGCATTGGAATGGAATGGAAGTGAAATGTATAATAGAAATAATTCATATTTTAGTGCATTACCAAGCTGAGGTTGAGTCAGAAAGGGTTTGTCAATTTTGCTTCAAATAGTACATCCATTTATTGTATCACTACATTAAAAAAAACCGGCCATGTGCGAGTCGGACTCGCGCACGAGGGGTTCCGTACCAAAAAACGGCAAAAGAAATACGTTTGTTGTATGGGAGCCTCCCTTAAATATTAATTTTATTCTGTTTTAGTTATAGCGGCAACAGAAATACATCATCTGTGAAAATTTCAACTTTCTAGCTATGATGGTTCATGAGATACAGCCTAGTGACAGACAGACAGACGGACAGCGGAGTCTTAGTAATAGGGTCCCATTTTTACCCTTTGGGTACGGAACCCTAAAAAACACTGGTTAAAGTTGTTGTTGTAGGTACCTACATAAATGTTGTTTCATAGTCTTGTTTGGTATATAGTTTAGATTTTGGATATTTTCATACAAAAAAAAGGCGTTACTAAATTTTACTTTATTAGGCCGTCATAAAATTATCCAAACGAGTGTTTTAATGTTGTACCTCAGATCAGAATACATTTCATTAGGTAAGTAACTTCTTTGGCGCAGGGAGTGCGACATGCTCTCGCTCGGATATTTTGGTTACCTACTATGACATTGGGTATTTTAATGTTGGCTATAAGCTAACTGTTTCGAAGAGGATTTAAATTAAAGCATATAAAAACAATTTATTGCAGACGTGGGTCCATAAAAATATACCAATTTAACCCCCATCTAACTTAAATTTGTCTTGTGTCTCACACGAAGCAACTAAAATACCTCTTCAAACAATAGCGATTCACGAGAAATTGGTTCCGTGAATCGACTGCTCCGTGTCAGTGTGTTTTACACCCAGAATAGCCTTGCATCTGCTGCAATAGACTCGCAGTTAACCGCAGGCGGGGCGGAGTGAACTACCTATATTTCATAATTGCTCACACCCCAAACCTCCTTGTTCGAGTTTGGCTACCTATTACGACGTTTATTTCTAGACTTTTTGAGTTAGACAAATTCTGCTTTACAAATTATTATTTTTACTTTGTTTTATTAGGTAGGTAGCCTCCCATGTGTGCCTAGCAGGTATTTTTGAAAGCAAGCAGTTTGACACAAACATTAAATTAATTTTTCAACACACTTGCTCGTAAAGTGAACCCTAATACATCGCTTCCAGGGCCATAAACCGAGCTATAATAAACACCGTACGTAAAAATATTATACACTAGTGAGTTATAGAATTATCCCTACAAAGTAAAATTAGTACCTTACTGCAAGTTCTATGCGAGTAAACAGAGCATACTCGATTTAACCGGGTAATACAGTACAGTATTATATTACAGTTTTGTACAATAGTAAAAACAAAGAGGTTTTATGCCGCTGAAAATTCATATATATTTTTGGAATAAAGAAATGTGTAAGTCCTTAATTAAGTCAAACAAATATTTATTATTATCAAATTATCCATAATTCACAATATTTTGTTATAAAATATTAAAATATTTGCATTTTATCACTTAAAATTATAATGTTGAAGTAGGCTGTATGCTCACTCACCTCTTTGTTCGCAAAATATTCTCACATTGGGCGTGTGAAAAAAAACTGAGCGTCTTTTCCCATAATTTTCACATTTTGTTTTTGTCGTATTTGTTGGTGTGTGGTAAATTACTTTGTTTTTCCTTGGAATTGTGTTGAAAACGTCGTATGAGACTCGTGAGCTCTTGATTATTGCATACTCGGCTGAGTTACGCCCTCGCCTGCGGCTCGGGCTGCAACCCACAGCCTCGTGTGCTTAGCAACTTAAGCTTACTTGTCACATACATAATGTAGGTACAATTAAACAATAATACCTAAGTAATAATAAGCCAGAGTCCTGTTGCTTAAAGTGTTAATAAAAGATAACATCAACATAATTTTCTTTATTTTACAAACATTGCGGAAAGATATTTACGAGCTAGAAACTAAAAATGTCACATTTCTGCAGAATTTGAAAATTGCTGCACTCGTCTTTGCTCTACGTGCCTCTTGTCAAAGCCGTCAGTGTATCTAAGTATATTATATGACTATATCGAATTGACTAAGCGAGCGCGAAGTGCGAGCGAACCGTCTACATTTCAGCTTGGACAAAAATGCTTTCGTGTGTCCGGCTGTCCGTCTTTTCTACCGATTAGTGTAGAAAAGGAAGGTAGTGGACCCCCACAGTAAATCCTCAGTAAACGAAACTTTACAGTATCATAAATGACACATATTTTTTTAATTGGGTATCAAAAACGTTTTTTTTTGGATATTTGTACATAGATTTTGGTTCAACTATATTACATCTCTGCAAAGTTTAATCGACTGAGGATTTAATGTTGGGGTCTCCATACAAAGGATTGCTTCATTTCCTACACTAGATATGATTTACCGATTCTCCTGAAATTTTATGAGCAGTTCATTATTATTTTGGCCTCAAGTATATGTGTGCCAAGCGACTGTTATAACCAAGAACCTTATATTCATATGTTATAACTATTTCGAAAACAAACTACAAACGAAACAACAAAGCTCTTCAAACGAATGCTGTAACCGAAACAACGTGCAAGTGAAGTACTAATCAAAATTCGCCTGGCGGGTACCCGCATTGTGTCTGCGTTGCAACGCAAGAGGGCTCCGACCAACATTTCATAATTGTCCGTCTCCATAAAGCTCGTACACACTACGACTTCTAGCAGCGATACGTCATCGATGTAAACAGTGTTGATACTTGAGTGCGTTTTCATCTCAGTTTTCGACAATACAACAGTGGTGCTGAATCGATAATTTGAGACTGTGTCACTTATCTTTTCAAATGTGAGAGTAGTACGCGTTCAAAAATGGCAGTGTGTAAAGTGCCTAACATTTACCAATGCGCCGGCAGTTTGAAATTTGGGCACATCCGAGACGGAGAAGAAATTGATATGTGCGTGTGTTCATCGATGCAGCAACGGTGCTGAATCGATAATTTGAGACTGTGTCACTTTTCTTTTCAAAATGTGAGTTTCGCTCGCGTTCATAAATGGCAGTATGTAAAATGCCTAACATTTTACCATGGCGCCGGCAGTTTAGAATTTGGCCACGTCCGAACAACGACGGAGAAGAAATTGATAGCTACGAGTATTATCTGAATCAACGCAATAAACACTTATGAAATTATCTGCAGTTTTTAGGGTTCCGTACCAAAATGGTAAAAAAGGAACCCTTATGGTGTGACTCAGTCTGTCTGTCTGTCACAGCTGGATATCTCGAGAACTACTAATGGTATCAACTTGAAATTTGGAATAGTTTAAGATGACATTTGTCCAACTATTTTGCGAAGAAGAAATAAATAAAAAAATAAATATCTTTTTTACAACAGGGACTGAAAAGGGGTCTTAAAAATTTGAAGTGGGGCAGCTAGGGCATGTGGGGTATCATATGAAAGAGCGTCGTTTGCACGTTTTCAAACATTTTTTTTTTAGGCCGCATGGTTTTCGACTTATGATGAAAATATATATAATATATATAATAGTATGTTTATTAGGTTCAGCAGAAAACACAGTCCTTTTCCATCTCGGTACTATATCGATGGAATAGAATTACAGAGAGTGGATCATTTGCGTGATCTGGGGGTAATTCTGGATGACAAATTGACTTTCAAAAAACATTACGATAATATTATAAACAAAAACGCAAAAATATTGGGATTTGTCATACGAAATTGCAAAGTTTTTAAGCGGCCAGAAACAAAAAAGAGAGTGTATTATGCATTGGTGAGAAGTGGCTTGGAGTACTGTGCCATAGTATGGAACCCTTTGTATAATGTTGATATGATGCGTATTGAGAGACTTCAAAAGCGCTTTATGTGGCATTTGTCCTATAGTTGTGGATTAGCAAATAGGTTGCCATCCTACACGGATAGATTGAAATATTTTAATATGCAATCTCTCTCAGACAGAAGAACTATTTTAGATCTTTCGTTCCTTCATAGGGTGATCCATGGGAGCATTGACTGTCCCCAGATATTGGGCGCCTTAAGTTTTAATGTCCCTAGGAGATATCCTCGTGGTAGGGTTCCACTTTTTAGAAAGCCGTTTACTAGGAGCAAGTTCGGATCTCACGCTTCTCTTGTTAGGTTGATGAAGCTGCATATGTCTCTGTGCTCTGACTTGGATATATTGTGTAGCTCTCTGAGAAGTTTTAAAAACGCCCTCCTACGTCATTTGGCAGTAAAGTAATCTGCGAATCACCGGAGCATCACTCTCTTTCATTCCATTGTATTAAATCTTGTATAAAAATATCGATTAATAAATACAATTATAACTTTTATATAGAGTAGCTTAACTTATAATATCTTAAATGTTTAAAAAATCGATTCAGGCGATTTTCGACCGGTTCATCTAAAGTGAAAAGAGTATGGATGGTATTACACACGGGTTCAATAACGGGAGCTTGACCTATAATTATATAACCTAATGAGGTTTCGACAGCGACAGGCTCACCGGCGTCACGTGATATTGTATCAGGACGCAGAATGCGCGCGAACAAATCGCTACCTATAATCAAGTCGATACTACCCGGAGTATGATAATTACAATCCGCTAAAATAATGTTATTTAAATAATTTAACCGAGCCGTGTTCACTTTCGCGATCGGTAGTTCACTAGTAATATTATTCACGACCACAGGTTGAATCGTATATCTGACCGAATCATTTATTCGCGAACGGATGGTCAGGCAGGTCGTCCCTACAATAGGACTATTGACGTCCCCTACACCTGACACATATTTATTATGCGACTCAGATATTTTTAAATTTAAACGTTTGCAACACTCAGTTGTAATTAAGTCCCTTTGAGACGCGCTATCGATTAACGCTCTAATTGCCCATATGTTCCCGGTCGCATCGAGCACGTGACACTGCGCCGTCCCTAGTAACACGGTCGTCGATGGACAAGACACCGTCTGCATGCCCTCCTCGACACGACTAATACCTTCGTTTACGGCCGCGCAGAGAGCTACTCCTACGGCGGCATCGGCAGGGCCGGACTCAATAGGTTTTGGGAAATGAAGCAAGCTATTATGTCTCTTAGCGCACTCATTACACCGTTCATTTGTTGACTTGCAATTAAGAATCGTGTGAGTACTATGTAAGCAATTAACACACATTTTATTACTTTTAATAAATTTATAACGATCATTAGGGATCATTGACAGGAATTTAGCACATTGGGAAACATGCGAATGATCATTTTTCCCACAACATAAACAGTTATTGCGCTCCTGTATGTTAACAAATGTTTTCACATTACTATTATTAGCATTGCGTGAATTTGAGTAACCTCCCGACATCGCAGTTGATGGCGACGAGCTATTTTTACGACCTTGAGTACTGCCCTTCGCCGGCGTACCTACGGAATAACTACCCACACCTCGCGTACGCAACTTAACTCGAACATGATCTTTCACGAAATCAATAAAATCGTTACATTTCGGAAAGGTTTCGGATTTTTCGAATTTATACTCGAATGCTTCATACGTTTCCGTATTTATTTTCTTACTGGCAATATAAACGAAAATGAAGTCTTCTAAATTCTCGAAATCTAATTGTTTTAAAGCTAAATACAGAGCCGAGAATTTATCAATAAATTCCTCTAATTGAGTAGGTGAATTATGTGACACAGTAGGTAGGTTTAACAATCGTTCTAAGTAGGTCGCGGCAAGTACCCGCTTGTCATTATATTTCTTTACTAAATTATTCCAAATAACCGTATAGTTTTCGGCGGTAGGAAGAATACCCTGACAAATGGCTAGAGCTTTCCCCTGTAATTTCCCCATCAAGAATTGAATTTTATTCCCATCAGTGAGATCCGAATTTTCATGTATGGTGGTACGAAAAGACTCGTAAAAAATAGGCCAGGACGCAATATCACCGTTAAACGAACAAAGTTCAATGTTGGGAATATATTTACGAGTAGGTTTGTCATGTTCACACTTAACTACCTCACCGCCAACGTTACCACTCATTTTTTGAGTATTTGGTGCCGTTAACTGGTGCACTTTGTACTTAATTTTCGCGAACAATTGCTCAAATGCTATAGCTGAATTATACGAAGGGGTGGGGCCGTCAGTTATTGAAAGCTGAACCTCATTCCGCTCCTCAATTGTTCTTAGGAAATCATTTCTCAACGTATCTAACGTAAATGCATCTCCTAAAAAATTATCAATTTTAATGGGATCGTCCCCCAATTTAGCTATTTGATCGTAAATGGTTTGTAACCTACCGTAATATGCCGATAATTTATTTTGTAATACTTGCATTTTCTTTTCGGAAGCCATTTTTTTACGTCTAGCACCGCGATGGTAAAATTACTAAATCTCGAAAATCTAACTCAATCCCGGTACGATAGGACCAAATTATGTAGGCGCGGGTTGCTTTAAAGAGTTTAATAGATTTTTCGATGATTAGTTTTGTGACACAGTGGCGGCTAATTGCTAGGAACAAGGAAAATAAAAATGGAAGGCAAATTTTGCAGCTTACCAAAAGTCCTGGAACGAAGTGGTTTCGGGAGCTCCCAAACAGCTGGTGGACACTGTCGGACACTGTGATTTCGTAGGCACTATAATTTTGAGTTTTCACCGATATTTGGAACAATAATGTATGAGTAATTAATTTTCGGTCGCGCGCGCACGTCAACAATCAGGATACTGGCGCCGCGCCGGCGTTTTGTTTCTTCTCACTGCATTTGCCATTAAGGATGCGGAAATGGAGCGAGATGGAAATAGATAGGGTCATAAGAAAGACAAGGATAGGAAGCATTTCGTCGCTCCGTGTCACACTATCTATTAAGATTGAATAGGTACTTATGTATATTATTATAATAATAAAAATGAATTATTTATTGCCTTATTGTGGCGTTAACAGTGGGTATAATTGTTTCAATGCATGATGTGACTGCCTATAATTGATAAGACACTAAAATTATATATCTCATGTGCTAGTTATAATTATTGTTTGTATCAGTGTACTTATTGTTGGTTGTCCTAACAAATAAAATAAAAAAATAAAAAATTGTAAAAAAAATACCGTTTCCCCCCCCCTTATCACCGAAGTTTGCAAAGAGAAAAATCTCAAATAATTCTATGTCATAGTAGTTTATATAAAGATTACAGGAAAAATAAAACGATTTTTTAGAAATTTGATAATTTCTAAAAAATCGTTTTATTTTTCCTGTTAACATTCGTTCCACTATCGGTCAAGAGATGGCGCTGACCTAAAACTGCAATACTAATTTATTATTCTACTCTGCAGTGTGGTTTGATGGTGCAATTATGATGGTACTGTTAGCGACGCAAGTGAATTATGAGCGTTAGTGACACGTTATAAGTGATAAAATTAATACTGAAAGTGATAAGTGTTAAACTTATAATAGTGAATTGCAATTAGTGAAGTGAGACTTATGAATAATAAATTAAGGACTTTAACTTAGTGAATCTACGCTTTAGATGTAAGACTTTGTTAGTTAGACCTTGTATTAGTTCTTTACGTTCTTATTAGAATCTAGGTTTTTGCTATTTGAAAGTAATTTTCAGTTTTTCTTTCTATGTAAAATAGGGTATACCAACAGGACAATACCTTAAAGACAAAGCCCCAATTTTGGAAATTAGGCATATCAAAGGGGCAATACCACATAGAAAGCCTCCGAAGGTTTTTGTGTAAATATCTTTTGAAATAATTGAGATTTTTGAGATTTTGTTATAAAATAGTTAATAATCGATTAGATGTTTATAGTTCTATCTATAGAAATTAAGTTTGAGTTTTATCAAAGGTTTGTAAAAACAACCGCTTATTTCGATATTAGAAAGAGATAGAGCTAGTTTTGTTTAGAATTAGACAAAGACAGTTGCGCGTGAACAGGACAGACATATTGTGCGACAGAGAGGTCCAAATTCTAGAAAAACTAGAAAGTTCTAGATTGATTTTCATGAAAATTCCAAGAAATCTGATTGGTTCCGAATTTTCTAGGATTAATTTTCGATCGATATATAAATCGGAGAGGTCGAAGTAAGCGCATAGTTTTCCGATAGTTTTCCAATAATGAAGAAATCATTGTAAAAGGAAGAAAAAGGATGAATTAAAAGAAGAAACAGTAAATAGTGGTTTCATTATGAAGTAAAGGTCCCAGTAATAAGGTGCATCCTGGCGCGACAATGTTAAGATTTTAGTGCTCCAAATAATATGTTTCAATGTGGTGAATTAGTAACTTTGACTATGTTATAAGTGTGAATTAGTGCTTTGCTACGGAGCTACGTGTCTTGCTACGAACATTGACTGCGCCGACTACAAAATAATGTGAAAATGGTGAAAAGAATTTGTGATACGTTGGTGTGACATTTATGTGAAGTGACATTAGTTTATGAACACTGTTGATTGGTGTGTTCCGTGATAGTGTTATTCCGACCGAGTGTTCAACCGCCTTCCTCGTCCAGCCGGCGATAATCCTATGAAGACTTTTGAGTGTTTACAGTCCACTAATTGAGAGTTATCGAGTGGTATTATTATTTGTGACGTGTGTGGTTTAGTGTGGACGATTTTTTAGGTGCTCTCGTCGTCGTCTACCCGCCGCGCCCGCCACAGGTACGGAACCCTCGGTGCGCGAGTCCGACTCGCTCTTGACCGGTTTTTTTTATATCTTTGGCGCGAGAATGGGAGGAAAAACGTGTCATACAAGTATTTTTTTCTAGAGGAAAAGACTTGTCCGTCTACTCAACCTGAATTGGTAAAGTTAATTTTGTTTCACAGCCTATTATACAAACAGCTTTGCATTTTTGTTTTAACTCAAACTGAAGATAACGAATAAAAAACACTGCATTGCATATCCGTTTCAGAATCATACGCAATTAGTTATGGTTTTTTCTTTTGTTATTTTTATTTCTCCTAAATCATTAAATATTTATCCATTTCATTAAATTAATCTTTGTATCATGTTACCAACTTCCAAGCAATCTAAATTGGTAAGAACCCCAACGGACTTACTCGATTTTCAAAAATATTTCTGGCTGTTTAATATAGGAATAAAATACCTAATACATCCAAAGATTCCCATTGAAGTGCCAGTCATACTACGAGTATATTTAAAATCATTTCCGAAGAGTAATATTGGTACCGCACCTGTGCCGTTCAATTTAATAACTCGAGTATGTGTCCAATTTTCGTATGACATCATAAATTTAATATCCTTATGTAGATATAAATTTGGAATATGTGATAGTTATTTCAGGACAGTGCAACGTGGATGGCGCGCTTGAGAATATTTTGAAAAGGTTCTAGTGGTGTAAATAAATAATGACGTCTAGATTTATTTTGAACTATACAACTTGTTACAAAATAACCACTAATGCCGAATATGGTAGATAGGGAACATCAAACTGAACAACTTTTAATGGTACCAACTCTGAAATCGAAAAAAAATCAGCTGTTTCATACATTTAGATATTTTCGTTATTTTTTGTATGAAACAGCTGATTTTTTCTCGCGATATCAGAGTTGTTACCATACTTAGCAAAAGTTATTCAGTTTGATGGTCCCTATCTACCATATTTGGCTTTAAGAATCATAGATAACAAGAAATAAAGTACCATTACTTCATACTTACCCTGTTTGTGTTCCTTAAATAAATAAATATAAATAAAATAAAAAATCACTTTACTAAAATTTTTCCATTGTTTCCAAAACGTTTGATTCGATTTCCAATAACCGCGAAGTCCTGACAGTAAATTAATCTGCAAATTACTAATTATTGAGAAATTAATTATACTCTGGAGCTTAATAGGTATTCGATAATACTGGATGGGTATTAAATTTACTCAAAACAAAGGGTGTTTGTCGGCAATGAATATGCATAAAGTCCATTGCGAAAACTGTATTTAAGTTCTGGGGTAGTTGGAAGTAGTTTATTAATATTAAATGATGCGTGAAATTATTTAGTCAGGTAACAACTGGTTTGCATACTAATGTAAATACGATATTAGTCTTTTACTGTACTTCGAAACTATTTATGCTCCCTGTTGCTCATGGTATGTACACAATTTCTTTGTTGAATGCACATTGCATTAAAAACTCACATAAAGTTGTATCAGATTAAACTTATAAATCATTAGACGAATCTTAAATGATATTGCTACCCTAACAGAAAACAATTGCTATAATGAACGCTTAAAACAAGATAGCTATTTTAATGTAGGTAATAATTTTCCACCAACATACATCACATCGTGGCGTGCTTGCGAATCAGATTATATCATTAAATTAATTAGCCGAGCTAACGACTTAAATGTAATAGAAGAGTAAGAATTAAGCAAATCTCTTAATGAACGCCGTAAACGGCATAAATTGTTGAATTATTTCTCCGAGAACGGCTCCTTTTGTATGGGCGGAGTTGAAAAAAGCACATTAAGGCTCAGTTAGAGCAAGACGCCACCTGCTTTCGCCGTTATCCGGGTTATTGCTCTCGCAAGTATCCATTTTAGCATGCTCCGCCGTTTAAATGGAATCACATCCGATGGATTTTAAGACCACTTTTATGAAAAACTCATTTGTTTCGTGAACATTCGTGATAGATGAGAAAATTTCTTAGTTTATTTATCCTACATCAAGCTATCCTATACCTACATTTTGTGTGTACGTGTGCGAACAAGTATGAGAACTTGGTTCGCAAACTATAGTCAAAGTGAAAAAAAAAAATGTTATGGGGTGCACACTTTCTAGGTTCGCCTTTGCGGAGCGTGGAGGTTCGTGGGTATCCATCCATCCCAACGCGTACTAATATGATAATTTGTGTTATAAAGGATTAATGTCGGTTGCCAATGGAGAGATTAAGATGCCAATAACCTCTACAGTCTATACGAATAAGACCAAATGCTAATAATAGTCATTTGTATGGAGCTTATGAATAAGATGTTAGAGCTGTATAGGGAATAGAATGAAGATTAGAAACATGTCTATGTGTAATACTGCTTATACCTTTTTAGCTTTTCAGAAACTTTTTTATTCATTGATAAACAAAGTTTCATATTATAAGTAAAATAAAAATGCAGTCAATAGATTTCTTTCTTTTGTTTCCTTCCCTGCAAGTATTATTCCTACTTTTACTATATGAATTGTAAGTAACTTCATCCCAGCGTAATAAAGAACATAAACTTAAAACTTATTAACGACTGAGAGCCGAGAAGACCCGTTGCGCTAAATTTAGAAAGATTTCACTCACAAGTAATCGGATGAAGCACTTGCAATGTTAAACCTCGCTCGTAACTCTCATAGCTGTGTCTAGGCAATAAGCGAGCAGTGCCTTTTATTCGAAAGAGCCTTTAAAAATTATTTCAGTTTTATTATCTAATCACAGTACCTCTATTGTTTATCTTTATTGTAGTAACAACTAGGTTTTGTTCTACACGCAAATTAATTACTATTTTGTGTGGCTTTTCAGAAGTAAAATTGTAATTTTTCCTGACAAGTGTCTTTTTTATAATCAGTACATAACATTATTTTGAACTAATTATTTGCTTTTGAAAGTAATCTAATCTATCTAGACAATATAGTATATTATCTATATTGTCTTTATTGGTCACAATATTTTTCCAATTAAAAAATCAGTTTTTATATTTTATTTTTTAATTTTCGTGTAACACAGGTGTTTTAAATCTTCGCGTTCATCATAAAAATAGCAGAGTAATAAAAAACTACCCATTGTGAGTTATAGCAGTAAATAAAAATGTCAAACAGTTTTCCAATGAAATATAGAGTGTTACTGGAGATTCACCAACAACTACAGAATACAAAATGATATTATTTATTAAACATATAACTAAATTTCACGTTAAAAAATTCAATAAATGCTTTGCACTGTAAAATGATTAAGCAAAACTTGAATAAGCTTACAAAGAAATGCAAAAATAGAGAAATACAAGCCAAAACTGTTTCATGACTTACAATATCTATATTTAGACATGATTATTGTTATTTTTAATCGTTATTTTGTGGCCAAACTTTTTAATAAAACACAACTATATGTGTGGTATATTTATATTTATACTTAAATGCTTAATGCAGTAGTTTTTTATCGCATTAATAGCTCACAGTAATATCATATAAGGTAGGATCATCATATCAGCCGCACGACGCCCACTGCTGGGTATAGGCCTCCTCCAAGGCTCTCCACACAAGCAAAGCAAAATGTAATCGGAGTGAGGTGAGGTCTAGCAGTAGTTGGTGCTAGTATGGAGAAGTATTGGGAATGTCGTCGGGTGGCTGCGTCAGTCGGAGGAAGACTACGTCACACGTAAGGGCGGACCGCGCCATTCGAAGATACACCATGTCACTAGGAGGAAGAAGACCACGTTGAACGGGAAAAACTGCACCACTCAGAGGGACCAGACTGACCAGAGTTACAGAATATAGTACTAACATCCAGAGGTTCAATAAAGCGTCGCTCTGCAACCCCATAGTTTCTTTCCAATCCCGTAACCCACTTCCCTAACAATATGTTTTATATAAAAAAACCAACTACCACATAATCTCATATTAACTCCCTGAGCGAAGCCGGATACCACAGCTAGTAGAAAATAGTTTAAAGTAAGGTACCTAAATATTTTTTTATGGAAAATTGCAGAAATGGAACTAACTGCCTTTGTCTTCACACTCCATCGGATCATAATGAACAGTGTTTACTCTTGAGAGTAGACCTAACGCATTTGAAGGAATTGCATTCTGTGCAAATCTGTACGACAAAGGTGATCACTATTTCAGTTGTCTCAAAGCTACACGGAATACATTTGAAGCATAGACAATATGTACAGTCAGCAACAAAAGTTGCTTAACACTTTAGTACTTTGTCAAAGCAACTTTTTGGCAGAAAAAAAAGGATGTCCCGCAGTTTGAAACTGCTATCAAAAAAATTGCTATGACAAAGTGCTAAAGTGTTAAGCTACTTTCATTGCTGACCGTACATGCACAATTTGAAATAATATTCTTAGGTAGTTCAGTACCTTTTTTAACACCCGACGCAATAAGAGAGGTGTTATACCTGAGTTCTGTCTGTCTGAGGCAACATAACTCCCAAGCCAATGAACCGATTTTGATGTGATTTAATTTAATGAATGATATCCATAATTGTTATAGTTTTACTAATTCTATGTTATCAATAAGATGTTCTTTCAGAAAAAAGTGAGCGATACGAGAGCACAGTGGTAACCAAGCTGCAGATGAGAGTGCTAAAGAAGTGCATACTATTATTTAAGAGAGTTTGATTCTAGTTTCAATGATTTATTTTCTACTCTAATCTCGCTCTCGTTATCCTACTTAAAAAAATAAGCATTCTTTGAATTTTGCTTTTCTTTACAATTCAATACATTATTCCATTACCTTCTTTTGCCTTAAAATCCCCTTCGTCCGACTTATCTTATCTAAGTGCGAATGTTACCGTATGCAAAATAAAACAACGTAGGTATAATTCAAACTAAAATAATATTTAAAACAGGAAAGCTCATGGGAATGTTAACAAAGCCACGCCTGGACGTCTGGCCAGCTATTCAGATTTTTAGACCGCCTTTGCAGACTTAACAGGTCACTGAGCGATTTACCAAAACTTATTCTGGGCTTAGTGATAATAAGAAGAGAGGCGACGTCTGTTCCTCTCTTTGGTTACGCTTATCCCTCTTGATCCAGAGTTTGTACATTTTGATTGCGTAGGGTGCGAGATTTATTATCTAAGTAAAACTTTTGCTTTTAAAATAATAGACGTCTCAATATAGCTCCTATTCTATTTCAAGAAGCTAGGCATAACAAAAATGTTTATATTATGTGTCGCTATTCGAGAAATTTTAAAATGTACACAAAAATCATGAAAAGACATTTCACATTTTTTCCAATTCATGTTTGCTCTTATAAACAAACCGATGGAAACAAATTGAATGTTTTAAAAATAACATAATACTTAAATTAGCCACTGGGAATATTTAAAAGCATCGGTTTCATTGAAGCAACGCGATATCGAGCCGCCTATGGTTTCCTTGTTTGAAGTTTAATTAAATACTTTCTGCGTCGATGCCCAAGAGGCGGGGACAGGTGTCTTGCGATACGATTACCATAATAAAAGCAGCGAGATGCTACATTTTATCGGACAAAATGAGCAGGGAAATAATAGCGCGGTTTTATTGGTTTGGTGATTAGTTGGTATTTAGTTTGGTTTATGGTTTTCCCTACGTTTCGGTACCTTTATAAATAATGATAATAATAAATAAAAAGTGTCGAAACGTCGTCGGGAAAACCAAAAACCAAACTAAATACAAACTAATCACCAAAGTACTTTCATTAAAACCGCGCTAGTATCCGTTAAAAGTGTTTTTTTCTTCAATGTCTAGTACGCGCGTAAACCTTAGCACCCTTATTAATAAACGAACGGTACCCCTAATTTAACCATAAAAGGTTGCTTAAGAATATGCACTGAAACAACTAACGTACGGATTAGGTACTTTACGTTTATTAATAAGGCCATAGAAGTGAATAAAATGAGCATTATTTGATAAATACGAATGATGTGATAATGAATATTTAATTACAACAGAATTTATATATCCATTCTTATAAAATAACATTCTATGAGCACTCGGGCTATACGAATATATGAAATATTATTAAGTACCAATACTTAATAATATTTCATAAAAAAATACAATCGTAAATTGAGCTCTAAAAGTAGTAAAAAAAACCGGCCAAGTACGAGTCGGACTCGCGCACGAAGGGTTCCGTACCAAAAACAGCAAAAAATCACGTTTGTTGTATGGGAGCCCCTCTTAAATATTTTTTTTTTCTGTTTTTAGTATTTATAGTTATAGCAGCAATAGAAACACATCATTTGTAAAAATTTCAACTGTCTACCTGCAGTCATTATTAATAGTGAGCAAAAAACGGCAAAAAATCACGTTTGTTGTATGGGAGCCCCCCTTAAATATTTTTTTTTATGTTTTTAGTATTTGTTGTTATAGCGGCAACAGAAATACAAAAATTTCACCTGTCTAGCTATCACGGATCATGAGATATAGCCTGGTGACAGACAGACAGACAGACGGACAGCGGTGTCTTAGTAATAGGGTCCCGTTTTTATCCTTTGGGTACGGAACCCTAAAAACTGATTCGTATTAGTACATTGAAAAAATGGAAATAGAAAATCAGCACCTAAAACGTACAAAAATAAAATAAAATTTAAACAAAATGTCTGATAGCTCTCAGAATCAATTTCTTGCATAGAGCTAACAAGAAATTTCCCAACAGAACAGAGCAAGTTTGGATCTCCAAAACTTTCATCGGTATACGGTTCTAATATCTTGTCAGAGTTCCGGTATTAGTTGGGTGGGCCCTTAAACTATTGTTGCAACTATGCATCAACAGTTCGGTATTTGCACTTCAGAACTTTTTACCTAGAATCATTTTGGCATGCGGAAAAATATTTAGTAGTAGTTATCTTATTCATTTTTTAGGTTTTCGCATTTACAATGCTTATTTTACATTATTAGAAATAAAATTTTAGAAAAAAATCACTCACCCACTTATAATGTGTTAAACCTAAAATGTGTTTCTTAAAAACCCATAAAATCTTATTTTTTATTTGTATGCAAAACTGCAAAGTGACAACCCTAGACGCAAATACACTGTTTTTTTCGATAGTCAATCCCACTAATGGGCAACAGCAAGACACAATTTAGGTCTAAGGTTGCCACTACGCAGTTTACTTATCATGAAAAAACTTTTTTAAGGTGGCAATTTTCAGGTTTTCTTATAATCGTTAGTGATAAGAGTTGAAACAATAAATTGTTTCAACTCTTATCACTAACGTATCACTTATCACTAACACAAAAAAATCGATGTGTAAACACATCGATTTTTTTTCAAAATAGTTCTGTAAATTGACATAATTCGATTTTTTTAAACGGTTCAACAAAACAAAATTCTAATTACACAAATTTACAGTTTGTTTAACATTGTTTCTTCGACAACTTGAACAAAAACCTAAAATTAAAAAAGTTGACACTAAAAGTTAAAGTAAGGTATCATTATTTTGATAAAAGTATTATTATATCAATATACACAAAATAAATAAATGTGCCAAGTGATATAACTGAACATTTACTTGAATACTGAAAAATCTGTAAGACTTTTCTCTGTAAATTATACAAGAAAACAAAGCTATCATAACTATCTACAATCTAGAAGCACTAATTTTATTTAATCATTCTTAAAAATTCAATTTCTTAAAAATCACGTTTTTAGAGTTATACCTCTTTTCACTGAAGGTACAGTATTATTGTTGAAGAGTGAATACATTTTTCCATGTTTTTTGAAGTTAGGGCTTGTAGAGTTAGGGGGCGTAGTGTTAGAAGCTTGGCTCTACATGAGGTCTGATAACTTTTTGATAGTGCAAGCCTTATGGAGTCTTGGCAACACTATACATGGAAATGTTTTTGGTGGGATTGGTTAATTCATATGTTATTTTAGAATTATTTAGTTTTGATTTGTTGATTTTTTGGGTTTCCCGACGTTTCGACCTTTCCAGGGTCCGTGGTCACGGGACGCCTAAAGCAAATTAATAATGAAGTCTAGTCTAAAAAAGTCTGGAACGGCTGGTAGGAAAATATATACGACTAGCTTCCGCCCGCGACTTCGTCCGCGTGGATATTAGAGAAAATCCTTAGGGAACCTTCAACTAGGATCCGACCAGCCGTTTTTACGTGATTAGGCGGGTCCCCAGTCCCCATCGAGCAAGCAGCCTTGTGCGAGGCCCGTCACACGCGGCAAACGTCTTGATCCAGCGCGCTTGGTGGGGACTGGGACTCGCCTAATCGCGTAAAAACCCCTTCAGAGGTAGAATTTTCAAAAAAGCTGAGATATGTATATATTTATTTTTAATCGTCAGCCTGAACACAAAATTTGAAAATCATAACTTCAAAACTGAGGGACTTTCATACAAACTTTGGTCCCCTTTTTTACCTCCTTAAGGGGTGAATTTTGAAAAATCCTTTCTTAACGGATGCTTACGTTATAACATCTACCTGCATGCCAAATTTCAGCCTGATCCGTCCAGTGGTTTGGGCTGTGCGTTGATAGATCACTATGTCAGTCAGTCCTTTGAGTTTTATATATATGGATTCAAAAGCATTTAATTACAAATTTTATATGAATAAAGATATTTTGACTTTTGATCTAGTTATCTAGTCGTACAAATCTAAATCTAGTCATACGACAGTTAAATCCGCAGGCTTCAATAAATAATTAAACTAATCTATTGAGACTAAAGACAAGTTTTACTTGTGACAACAACATCTGCAAAGTCTTTAAACTATCTTCAACTTCAATATAACTACGCTTATTAATACCAGAAACTTATGCTGCGGTTTTGCTCGCATCTGTACCATATATATTTAGTAAACTAATGATCAGACCCCGGATTTGCGGTAGCACGAATAAAATGACGTTTAATAGTGCGTGGACAACTTGATTATCTATTTGTGTAATTTATCGATAAAAAAATATAATTATGTAACGTGATATATAGACTTATTGTCGGAAATAGTAGAAATTACCTACCTACATTAAGAAAAGTGAAAATCGTGAAATGTTTAAATAATAAAATTCACTGCAGTTTTTCTTGATGCAAAGATAGCAAAGTCAAAGTGAGTGAAGTAGAATGTCAAATTTTTAAGAAATACATCCTCCTTGGTAAAATACAAAAAATAAATACAGACGCGATCAAAGAAGTTCCACTTCAAAAATATTTTCAAAACATCGATATACAAAAACATTTACGATAATTTGGTAATCACTAGCAAGTTTGTATTTCTGCCACCGCAAATCCGGCCTTTACTAATGATACTTTCATATGGAAAGTTTTAAACGAAATTTGCTTTTTTATTGGTTTTTATACTAAGTATACTAAAAATTTAATCGGATAAAAATTTAAGAAAACATATCTAAATTAGACGTATAATAATCATATAACGTTAAAAACATTTAAAACTGCTGATAAAGTGTAGTCACGATTTCAGGGTGGATTTATCAGGGATTTATAAAGAGCGATGGTTGAAATAAAATGGCGATAATTCTCACGATTATTTAGTTTATCTAATAAGATAATACTTTCTCTAAAGGGAGAGGTTTTGAAAAAAAAAACACTCAAATCGTTAGTTGATTATTTATATTTATGACCAATGTTAAGTAACTATCAACTAGATAACATACTTAGAAATTGGTCTGAGTTTGTTTAAAAAAATAACAGAAACACTCGTGTTTGGTAATTTAAATTACGTATATAATGTTTTTTTTTTCAGGCATAGGTATCTCATATTCAGTGGTATCCTGCAAACGAAATGTAGCAGAACAATAACTGTGCTCCTACATGTTTTTCTTAAATAATTGGGGAATGTTCCGTTTTTACACGACTGCTCAAAGCAAAAAGAGTGTATATGTGTTCAGGGTTCATGTATGTGGGTATGTGAGTTTCTTTATTCCACAATAACTTCCAAATGGCTCAACTGATTTGGATGTATGGGGTATTGTTAGATAGAATGCTTACATCATTCCGAGTGACACTGGCTATATTTTTTTGAAAAAAGTCAATATGGCGACTGCATGACGCCATTTTCAAAGTTGCAAAAAATTTTTTTTTCTTCAATTATTACAATATGGGCATCAAATGAAAGGCCTTAATGAGCACATTTCAAAACTATATCATTTGTCACTAAAATGTGTGAAATAAAAATAAATAAATTAAAAAAATTAAAAAACACGCTTGCCCTGCTAAAAACAAACTAAAAAGTTAAATAACAAGTTTCATTGCAGTCGGGGGACATCTTCGATTAAAAAATTGTTCCACAAAACGGTCCCCCGACTGCAATGACACTTGTTATTTAACTTTTTAGTTTGTTTTTAGCAGGGCAGTCGTGTTTTTAAATTTTTCAAATTTATTTTTTCGGACTGAGAATGCAACGTGCCCATGTATGCCTACCAACAACCCTTGCTTACCTGCGGGGGTTGTTTCTTTCAGGTTTTTTAGAGTTTATTTCGATATTGTTTGGAGCTATCAACAATTCCTGTAAATGGTCAAAATGTAACTCAATTTATTTTATATTGCACCATCATATTAATGATTTAATTACTTGCGAATTATCATATCAATTCAACCTACTATCCCACTAGTATTATTTTGATAAGTATTTGGTTGTTTGTTCCTCAATCACACAAAAACAGCTGAACGGATTTGGAATAATTTTGGCACACAGATAGTTAATAACCTGAATTAAAACATAGGATAATTTTACTATTTTTCACTGATGAATAAAATTTCAGTGACAGCAATATTTTCTAAGATATTCACTCAACATCTTTTGTTGGATTTTAACATATGTGTGTAACTAATGTGAGTAAGTCTCCACTTGCCTTATCTTTCATCAAAGATCTCTTAATGACTACTATGAGCGAACAGCGCATTACGAAACATAAATATTATGTGAAAAACTCGCACAATTTGAGAAACTCGCACAATTTGAAAAAGTCACAACAATTAATATGCAAAAATCACGAAACGTTTTGACCAAAAATTTATTCAGGTGATATTTTTACTAAACAGGAAAGAAACGGTTAGTAAAATATGTTGTTACAGTGCCCAACAAAGATAGCCCATACGATACGTCGTTTTTATTTCACTCAATATCGACGTGAAAATATTTTTTGTCTGCGAACTTTTCACGGCATGCCAAACAGATTGTGATAGGCACATGAAACCTATGAAGTATTATCACACCACGTATTCTGTAGTATAAATGGAGATTGAACGATGTAGCTAGCTGGAAGTATTGTCAGCTGCTGTGTATTGTTTGCACTCATATCTTTTTAAATTGTTTTATGCAGATAAAGTTGTAAGTTGCGTGTTATCTAGTAGAAGTCTTTTTTTCTCTCTATATCCATACAATCACTACATATTATGAAACAAAGTTGTCCACCGCGTCGGTCTGTCTGATCGCGATAAACTCAAAAACTACTGCATGGATTTTCACGCTGTTTTCACTAATAGATATAATAATTTATGAGGAAGGCTTAGGTATATAATTTGTCAAGGTTTTAAGTAAATTGGTTAAAGTATAACATAAACCGAGCAATAGCCCTCCTATAGTAAACTGCTTCTTTAGCGAATGGAGGGGCTTTTTGGAGGTTGTGAAAGTTTGGGCAAAAAAAGGATAAAACTGAAGCGAAGCGAGGGTGGATCGCTAGTTATTGATAAAGAATTATATTTAAAAGTAAGACAAAAGTCTGTCTATCTTCTTCTAGTGGAAAACCTTCTAGTCAATCCACTAGTGGAAAATAAATACAGCTATGAAAAACGAAATATTTTTTCTATCTATAACAGTTAATCAAACGTGATGTTTTGAGTTCGGCATGAAAGGAGTTAATTAATGGAATTTCGAGCTGTATTCCAGTTGAAATAAACAAACTGACAGCAAATAAAACTCTTAATAACGTCGGAATGAGTCGCAAATGGCGTGACACGACCCGGCTCAATCCGAAATGATCGAACTGACATTTGCGGTGATGGACCAATGCCCCAAAATCGGGGAAAAATAATTTTCGCATCGAATTCTATTTGACGTTCATACAATAACAACGATCTCAGAGTGTACGTGACTATAGCCGAAGTGTACCGGTCATCAAATTTCCATCTTGAAATTAATTTGGAATTTTGGTTCGGTGTCGCAGTATACAATTTGGTCTCGCGGGAATCGCGTGCATTGGGTCATAAATTGGCGGCCTTTGTACTGTGGAATTGGTTTTTCGGAAAGTTCGATATAGGCACCGATTTTCAGTAAAAAGGGAGGTCCAGTTCAATATTGAAAGCAAAATGCGAGTGGAGAGTTACAGCAAAGAATTGGTTCTTTTAGCACAAACAAAAATATTGGACATTCGAACTGAAGATGTCATCTGGGTGTTTAGTTTTATGTTTATTATTTTTATGCACTTTTGACTTAGGTATCGTTCACAGCATGTGTCTAAATTTAATTATTGTACCTATTAAGAGCTTTACCATAGAGTTATAAGAGGATTAGAGATAGCTCTAAGGTAACGATGTAAATGTTTTTACTAATGTTTACTAGCTCAACTCATCAAAGATATACTGAAGAATTACAATGGCAATAGCGTCACAAAACTAAGTAACTTAGTACTGCTTGGTTAATTTGATTCTACGTCACCTTTGTTTTTTATAACGCTTTTAATATCAACGTTGTAATACCATATAATACGAAGATTGATTTTATTAAATGATATAATGATGAGTATAGTTAATACTTTTTATTTTGTTTACAGTCATACATCTTTGACCGGGCGAGCGCGAAGCGTCTCAGTGTCAGCTTGACCAAAAATACTTTCGCATGTATGTATGGCTGGTTGTTCTCCCCTACAGGTAGCATTTCTCAATCGATTATGATGAAATTTTGTGAGCATGTTCGATATTATGTAATTCATCAAATTCAATTTTATCGAAATGGCGGAGTTCAGAAATGACACAAACACGAGGTCTATAGCTCACAGAGCCACTAGTAATAATTATGTCACATCACATAGGTTACGGATAGTTCTCCTTCGATCTACCGGTGGAGCCACGTCGTTGGATCGTAAAGAATGAGGGCTCGAAAAAATCAAAATATAGCGATGCGCCGATCCGATCCGATCATTTGAAAGATCGGATCGGCAGGCATACGATCCGGCGATTTTTGGATCCGATCGAGGCCATACGATTTTTTTCCGGATCGATACAAAACTTAAAGATCGGATCGCTTGGATCGTATGACTTAAAATACGGTTTGTTAACAAAACTGGGTACTCACTTAGGTTTATTTTATTTGTTACGAAATTTATCTTCGTTTACATTTAGAACTTGGCCGAAAACTGGCGCCTATAAATTTGTACTTAACTATTAAGTAGTTAGGCGCCAGTCTTCGAAGTATAAACTTTGAGAAATACGTCTTTAAGTTCTCCTTATACAGTTGTTACTATTTCACATTGTTTTTGTTTTAAACCTTCAAGGTATTACAAGTTTTTCATGGGTTTACCTAATAAAGATCTAAGATTAACTGTGTCTTACTTGTTTGCATCCGATCCGGATCGATTTCCTGATCGGGTCGACGGCAAGCGATCCGATCCGCGGATTGGATCGTGGCATTACGATCCATTACGATCCGAAAAATCGGATCGACAATCCTGGATCGCGCATCCCTATAAAAGACAAACCAACTAACAAGTGACGGTCGATACTTGCAAATTCTCAGCGTAAACTTCGTAGCTTCACAGCCACCGGTCACTCATTCTGGCAGAATGGATTGAACAGGGCGCCCAGAACATACTTGGAAACTGTATTACTCCGATGCATGAACGGACAGTAATTCTGAACGCTCCGTCAGCGGTTATTGCGAGGTAACGTGATGTGAATCGCACTGCGATTATGCCAACTGCGTTTCTGTGTACACTGTTCGATATAATAGCATTTGAGTGGTTTAGATTTTGAGCCATTTTGTTCATTTAAATGCCACGTTTGTTTATATACTAGGGGGAAAACTTTCATCCTTTCTCATCTCAGTGTCTCATTTAATTTAACTTTAGGAGTTAGGTTGGCGCAAAGTCGCGTTTATTTTTCGATCACACGACATAGACATTATTTGGAACTAATTAAAACATAGATAAATTGATATTTATTTACTTTATTACTACAGACAATTATAGAAAACAACTGTACCTACCACTAATCATAACCAGCACAAATAAATGTCATGGATTTAATAAAAAAAAACTCTTGGTAATAATATTCATTCCTTACAAACTATTTTAGCACATAATCGTAATAAAAAGGGGTGTGCTCTTTTTAAGTTAAGGGGTGTAACTTTTTGATTATAAACTGAGATTGAGAAGCTAATAAGCTATCCTACCGTATACTAATTTATGAAATAAACGCTCAACCCGACTCAAATAGGTATAATTAGTACCTATCTATAGGTATTTACTGCATCACCTGGGGCTTTCAGTTTTCATAATAAGGTGCTAAAACTTCTTGCAAAGAGGCATTCTTATCTATTAATTATTTGGGAAGTATTATTTTATTTTCTTGACAGAATAAAAGGAGTATAAAACATCAACTCGCAATACTAATATTATATTTTCCGTGTACCCATATTTGTTCATGATTGATCTACACACAAGGTCATTAAACAATACGTTATTGTCAGAAAAACGAACCCTTTGTTTACTGACAAACAATACTTTTTTTATATTTGTCGTAACGAATGCTTATTTTTATTTATTTATAAAGTTCTGATCACACACACAGTTTTTAAAGAAAATAAATGGACACAAGAATTGAAGTGCTTATTTCAAAATGAAATTTCTTCAAGCAAGCCTGTGGTAAGAAAAATTATAGGTATTCTTAGGTATTATTAATAATTTGATTTGTGTGGGTGGCTGTATTTTTGTCAATATGCGAATACGTAAGTATATTTAATTTGCTAATGTATACCTACTTAAAGATTTCTTAGATACTTCTTAAAACAAATTGATAATGGATTCAATTGTACGTCCTTCTCCAAAAGAGACCATAGATTGTCAAACAAAACCTATGGCACTATTAACAGTCGTGTGAGTATTAAATTATAACTAAAACCACACTAAAACGGTAAATGTAGCGAAAATTTCCGTGGAAACTGGATTACCTAGTTCCATGCATTACCATGAACAGACTTAGTACGAGTGTGTCGCAGAAACATAACCGTATAAAACGGTGGTGGATGTTGAGAGCTCAGATTATATCACGGGATCGCAGGATTTACTAATCTATCTACTATCGCAGGATCTACTAATGTTTGAGTTAAATTTTATTTAATTTGATTTGTCTTATTTTAGTATTAAGTCCTAGACAGAAAAATGTTTACTTTGTTTAGATCATACTAGGCCCACATATTTAGAGTTGCAATTTAGATTTATATTAGCGTAACTTACTTATTTTTTATGTAATTGTAACTTGTTTTGTGAGCTAAATAAATAAATAAATAAATAAATTTCTGGCAGTAATTATTTCATTTCGTACCTATTTTTAAATATGGTCTAATTATGGAGTGTTAAAAGGCACCTTTGACAAAAAGGAAATTCGAAATACGATAGGCGAAAAATCCAATTCAACGAATGGTGCTAGATGTTGTCGTAAGATTGAAACGCATTTGGTCTAAAATTATCTGTTTTATAAATATTCGTGATCAGTGAATTAAGACAACGTGGATTTTTTTTAAATTAAGGGTTGCCTGCCCGCAACCATTTTTAGGGTTCCGTACCAAAATGGTAAAAAAGGAACCCTTATGGTGTGACTGTCTGTCTGTCACAGCTGGATATCTCGAAAACTACTAATGATATCAACTTGAAATTTAGAACGATTTAAGATGATGTTTGACCAACTATTTTGCAAATAAGGAAGAAATAAAAAAATAAAAAATAAATTTACAACAGGGACTGAAAAGGGGTCTTAAAAATTTGAAGTGGGGTGACTAGGGCATGTGGGGTACCATTTAAAAGAACGCTGTTTGCACATTTTAAAACATCATTTTCTTTTTTTTAGGCCTAATAGTTTTCGACTTATGGTGAAAAATTAAAAAAAAATACCGTCCCCCCCCCCCTTATCTCCGAAGTTAGCAAAGGGAAAAATCTGAAATAATTCTATGTGACAGTAGTTTATGTAAAGATTACAGGAAAAATAAAACGATGTCTCAATATAACACACTTTTTTAGAAATTAAAAAAACAAACAAAATCATTAGTTCTACTACCAGTCAACAGATGGCGCTGATTAAATTAGTTGCACTATCGGCAAAAAGATGGTGCTGACAAGAAAAAAAATAGTTTCACTATCCGTCAAGAGATGGCGCTGACCTAATACTACAATAATAATAATAATAATAACTTTAAATAATCTAAGAATAATAATAGGTGGTGGTTCTAATATGATTACCTACTATTTGCCGTACGAATAAACGAAGAATAAGTTCCTAATATGAACAGTTTGCAATGTGGAGTGGCTGAAACGTTTTTCAGTCACCGTAAGCAGCTGTGGTTAAAATTTGTAAATTAACTGTCCGCCTGTTCGCCCTTCCAGCTGTCCGCCGTTTGTCCTTCTTTTTTTGAAACTGTACTAAAGTAACATATCCAAATATAATATTTATGATTGTACGGAACCCTCGGTGCGCGAGTCCGACTCGCTCTTGACCGGTTTTTTCAGTAGCTCTGTCACTTTCTGTTACCCATAAACGCCGTTCACTAGAAAAAACCACTCGCCGATTCCGCGCACTCGTAGTGGGTCGGTCGTCGCCAAATGGTATTCACTCTCAAGAGAGTTGGTGTAGGCGCGGGTTGCTTTAAAGAGTTTAATAGATTTTTCGATGATTAGTTTTGTGACACAGTGGCGGCTAATTGCTAGGAACAAGGAAAATAAAAATGGAAGGCAAATTTTGCAGCTTACCAAAAGTCCTGGAACGAAGTGGTTTCGGGAGCTCCCTAACAGCTGGTGGACACTGTCGGACACTGTGATTTCGTAGGCACTATAATTTTGAGTTTTCACCGATATTTGGAACAATAATGAATGAGTAATTAATTTTCGGTCGCGCGCGCACGTCAACAATCAGGCTACTGGCGCCGCGCCGGCGTTTGTTTCTTCTCACTGCATTTGCCATTAAGGATGCGGAAATGGAGCGAGATGGCAATAGATAGGGTCATAAGAAAGACAAGGATAGGAAGCATTTCGTCGCTCCGTGTCACACTATCTATTAAGATTGAATAGGTATTTATGTATATTATTATAATAATAAAAATGAATTATTTATTGCCTTATTGTGGCGTTAACATCCCCCCCGGGTTGACAGGATGTAATCCTTCAAACTTAACCTAAAACTACTAGGTATACATAGCTATTAGAACTTTAGACTTAGATTAGCTTATTGATTTAATTATTTTAATTTTATTAAGTATTTTATTGCTTTATTATTAAGAAGTGGACTGTATGAAAATTAAGTTAAATTATTGATTGGGAAGCGGAATGACCTTCACAACCGGTCTGCGATATACACCGGACTTAGTTCTAACGTCGACGACGCGGGATATTCCGTCCCTCCCAGGAAAAGTACGTTCGATTATGCCTAACGGCCAATTTAGAGGAGCACTATTCTCTGATTGCAGTAAGACAATAGTGCCCTCGCGCACGGGAGAGCTCGGTGTGAGCCACTTCGCTCTAGTTTGCAATGTGTTAAGGTATTCCACCTTCCACCGCTTCCAAAAACATTGCACGAGGTGATCAACAATGCGTTTTCGCTGTAATAGCGTTATCTTTTCCGTGCTGACATCTTCGGATGGCAGGGATTTTAAGGGCGTCATGACCAGAAAATGAGCGGGTGTGAGCGCCTGAGGCTCTGAAGGATCACTACTAAGTACAGATAGTGGCCTTGAATTGAGAATAGCCTCAATCTGAGCGATAACAGTTGTCATCTCTTCGAAAGTTAATAATTGAGTCCCTACAATTTTTGACAGGTGACTTTTGACACTCCTAATGTTACCCTCCCAAATACCACCGAAGTGGGGGGCGGACGCTGGATTAAATTTCCACTCAATGTGGTTATCTCTTAATTCATTAGCGAATTTATCCTTATACTGCTCGGAATCTAACAGGCGATACATATTATTTAAGTAGGAATTGGCTCCTATGAAATTGGTGCCGTTATCCGAGTAAAGAGTCGAGATGGGGCCGCGACGCGATATGAATCTTTTAAAAGCATTTAAAAAAGCGTCTGTAGACAAATCTGAAGCGAGTTCCAAATGAACGGCTTTAGTAGCCAGACATATGAATAAGCATAAATACGCCTTAATACTATGTACTCCTCTGCGCCGGTAGGGCAGCACTGCGAGCGGTCCACAGTAGTCTAAGCCGGTGCAGCCAAATGCTTTAGCTTGTTGTACTCTGTAGGCGGGTAAATCTGCCATCAGCGGCGGTGTCGCGGGCTTAGGGTTAGCTTTGAAGCACGTAACGCAATTTTGTACTCGCTTACGAACGATATTACGCGCGGACAAAATCCAATATTTTTGTCTTATTAATGACATTAATAATTGAGGACCAGTATGAAGGTACCGACGATGATAATAGTCAATAATTAAATTGACTATGTGATCCTTGCTAGGAAGCAATATAGGGTGTTTACTATCGTAATCTAAATCGGAATTACGCAACCTTCCACCCACACGAAGTATACCGTCGCGTAAAAATGCATTTAATTTTAATAAAGACGGCGGTAGCTTACCACCATTTTGGGCAGTTTTTATTTCACTTGGGAAGTACACTAATTGTAAGTCTTTAATGACCATTTCTTCCGCAATGTCTAAATGCGAAACACTAAATTGTTTCGGTAATTTCTTAATGAACCGAAGAACATATATTACTATTCGGAGTAATTTATGCCACGAAGAGACACGAGTAGCTAATTCGTAAAAAATAGGTAAGGTACTAGGAGCCTTAATTGTAGCACTAAGGACTTTAACTTTCTCCTCAGGTAAATTTAAATCGTTAAAATCAGTTGTATCAACTTCTAATATCGGCCAGTCGGAGACGGGTAGTTGCGCATATGGCGGTCCGTGAAACCAAAGTGGATGTTCGATTAACTGAGAAGGAGTGAGACCCCTAGATAAACAGTCCGCGGGATTGTCCTTTCCACTAATATGACGAAAATGCCGAGGGTGTAAGTCATTCTGAATCATGGCAACCCTATTTGCGACAAAAGTTTGCCATCGATTAGGATTAGAAACTATCCACGCGAGTGCTACCTTACTATCTGTAAACGCGAACGTGTTTGTTATCTTACACCGCGACGAATAGTTATTTAGAACTATACGCATTAACTTAGCTAGTATAACATTAGCACACAATTCCATTCTAGCGAGCGTAACTACCGTTTTAGAGGGGGCCACTCTGGACTTAGCACATAATAAATTCATTACCGAACGATTATCGTTAGGAAAATAAACATGTAAATATACCACACCACCGTACGCTCGTTCCGAGGCGTTCGCAAAGCCTATTATTGATATAACACAATCATTATTATTTACGCTTACGTGTCGTGGTAATTTAATAGATTGTAAAAGGTGAAGTTCCGATTCTATAGTTTGCCACAATGAAATTATATTCGAGGGCGGGGATTCGTCCCAATTGACATTCTTTTCCCATAAAGATTTAATTATTAATTTTGCTAAAAGCGTCACTGGAGCCACATAGCCCATAACGTCCCACAGCCGAGCAATCGTGGACAGTATTTTGCGCTTTGTACACTCTTGAGGTTGTATGTTAATAATAAAAGTGAAAACGTCCTCCGCGGGTAGCCATAAAAGCCCTAAAACCTTTAATTGATTGTCGGGGCTGAACTCGACCGCTTCACTAACACGATGCGTCGAAGGAATACTAGACATTACTTTCCGCGAGTTACTAGCGAATTTAACTAACTCAAAACCGGCCGTTTCGAATAACTTGATAAGTTGGGTCGCAAGGTCGATCGCCCTTTTATCCGATTGACAACTTGTAGCCAGATCGTCCATGTATAGCTCAGTCTCGGCTACCGCGGCGGCCGCGGGGTACTTGTCCCGCTCGTCCTCTACTAACCGACGCACGGTACGCATAGCTAGGTACGGACTACAACGCAGACCGAACGGCACTCGAGTTATTTCGTATACGATTAACGGCTCATTAGAGTTGAATCGATATAATATTCGTTGATATTTTAAATCATCATTATCGACATGAATTCTTAAGTTCATTTGTCTTATATCAGCGCTTATCGCGATAGGTAATAAACGGAACTTCAAAATAATATCAAAAATATTATTTTGTAAATTAGGACCAGTGTACAATAAATCATTTAACGATTTTCCGGAACTGGTAGTATTACTGGCATCTAACACCACGCGCAACTTGGTGGTACTTTTATCATGACGTACTACGGCATGATGAGGAATTACGTATTGATCATTATTATAACCTACCTCACTAATAGTACCAACCGGACGCATATAACCCTTTTGTAAATATTCTGAAAATACGGAATCATATTGTTCCTTTAACGATTGATGAGCCAATAATTTACGCTCCAATGTTAAATACCTACGCTCAGCTGACCGCATTGAATCGCCTAAAAGTGACGGTTCACATTTAAATGGTAACGACACTACATATTGTCCATTCGACGTACGACGCGTAGTTTCGTTATAATATTTCTCACAATTTTCATCGTCTTTAGATAGGCAAAGTACATTCGGTACCTCCTCCAACTCAAAAAATCGATTCAGGCGATTTTCGACCGGTTCATCTAAAGTGAAAAGAGTATGGATGGTATTACACACGGGTTCAATAACGGGAGCTTGACCTATAATTATATAACCTAATGAGGTCTCGACAGCGACGGGCTCACCGGCGTCACGTGATATTGTATCAGGACGCAGAATGCGCGCGAACAAATCGCCACCTATAATCAAGTCGATACTACCCGGAGTATGATAATTACAATCCGCTAAAATAATATTATTTAAATAATTTAGCCGAGCCGTGTTCACTTTCGCGATCGGTAGTTCACTAGTAATACTATTCACGACCACAGGTTGAATCGTATATCTGACCGAATCATTTATTCGCGAACGGATGGTCAGGCAGGTCGTCCCTACAATAGGACTATTGACGTCCCCTACACCTGACACATATTTATTATGCGACTCAGATATTTTTAAATTTAAACGTTTGCAACACTCCGTTGTAATTAAGTCCCTTTGAGACGCGCTATCGATTAACGCTCTAATTGCCCATATGTTCCCGGTCGCATCGAGCACGTGACACTGCGCCGTCCCTAGTAACACGGTCGTCGATGGACAAGACACCGTCTGCATGCCCTCCTCGACACGACTAATACCTTCGTTTACGGCCGCGCAGAGAGCTACTCCTACGGCGGCATCGGCAGGGCCGGACTCAGTAGGTTTTGGGAAATGAAGCAAGCTTTTATGTCTCTTAGCGCACTCATTACACCGTTCATTTGTTGACTTGCAATTAAGAATCGTGTGAGTACTATGTAAGCAATTAACACACATTTTATTGCTTTTAATAAATTTATAACGATCATTAGGGATCATTGACAGGAATTTAGCACATTGGGAAACATGCGAATGATCATTTTTCCCACAACATAAACAGTTATTGCGCTCCTGTATGTTAACAAATGTTTTCACATTACTATTATTAGCATTACGTGAATTTGAGTAACCTCCCGACATCGCAGTTGATGGCGACGAGCTATTTTTACGACCTTGAGTACTGCCCTTCGCCGGCGTACCCACGGAATAACTACCCACACCTCGCGTACGCAATTTAACTCGAACATGATCTTTCACGAAATCAATAAAATCGTTACATTTCGGAAAGGTTTCAGATTTTTCGAATTTATACTCGAATGCTTCATACGTTTCCGTATTTATTTTCTTACTGGCAATATAAACGAAAATTAAGTCTTCTAAATTCTCGAAATCTAATTGTTTTAAAGCTAAATACAGAGCCGAGAATTTATCAATAAATTCCTCTAATTGAGTAGGTGAATTATGTGACACAGTAGGTAGGTTTAACAATCGTTCTAAGTAGGTCGCGGCAAGTACCCGCTTGTCATTATATTTCTTTACTAAATTATTCCAAATAACCGTATAGTTTTCGGCGGTAGGAAGAATACCCTGACAAATGGCTAGAGCTTTCCCCTGTAATTTCCCCATCAAGAATTGAATTTTATTCCCATCAGTGAGATCCGAATTTTCATGTATGGTGGTACGAAAAGACTCGTAAAAAATAGGCCAGGACGCAATATCACCGTTAAACGAACAAAGTTCAATGTTGGGAATATATTTACGAGTAGGTTTGTCATGTTCACACTTAACTACCTCACCGCCAACGTTACCACTCATTTTTTGAGTATTTGGTGCCGTTAACTGGTGCACTTTGTACTTAATTTTCGCGAACAATTGCTCAAATGCTATAGCTGAATTATACGAAGGGGTGGGGCCGTCAGTTATTGAAAGCTGAACCTCATTCCGCTCCTCAATTGTTCTTAGGAAATCATTTCTCAACGTGTCTAACGTAAATGCATCTCCTAAAAAATTATCAATTTTAATGGGATCGTCCCCCAATTTAGCTATTTGATCGTAAATGGTTTGTAACCTACCGTAATATGCCGATAATTTATTTTGTAATACTTGCATTTTCTTTTCGGAAGCCATCTTTTTACGTCTAGCACCGCGATGGTAAAATTACTAAATCTCGAAAATCTAACTCAATCCGGCTCGAAGGACCAAATTATGTAGGCGCGGGTTGCTTTAAAGAGTTTAATAGATTTTTCGATGATTAGTTTTGTGACACAGTGGCGGCTAATTGCTAGGAACAAGGAAAATAAAAATGGAAGGCAAATTTTGCAGCTTACCAAAAGTCCTGGAACGAAGTGGTTTCGGGAGCTCCCTAACAGCTGGTGGACACTGTCGGACACTGTGATTTCGTAGGCACTATAATTTTGAGTTTTCACCGATATTTGGAACAATAATGTATGAGTAATTAATTTTCGGTCGCGCGCGCACGTCAACAATCAGGCTACTGGCGCCGCGCCGGCGTTTGTTTCTTCTCACTGCATTTGCCATTAAGGATGCGGAAATGGAGCGAGATGGCAATAGATAGGGTCATAAGAAAGACAAGGATAGGAAGCATTTCGTCGCTCCGTGTCACACTATCTATTAAGATTGAATAGGTATTTATGTATATTATTATAATAATAAAAATGAATTATTTATTGCCTTATTGTGGCGTTAACAGTTGGTATGGAGAAAACGAAGCTCGTTGGTTTTATATTAGATGGAGTTTATATTCTAAAAATACTGTCATGAAATGAATTAAAAACACGTCAGAGAAAATTTATAATAAGTCTTTCAAAGTGTTATAATATGAGTACCGATCTAATTGTCCTCCAAAACTCACTGTACAAAATACAGTATACGAACAAGTGTCTCAGTAACAAACTTTTCATATGAAACACAATTTCAAAACTCAATTTCATTAGCGACACGTCACATCTCGTCAGACAGCGATTCACGAACGAGCAACCCCCGAACCATTCACGGCATCGGCAATTTCGCTCACCCACCGTCATATGATTTCAGAACGTTCATTCGTTTGTCCCATTTGCATCCAGTAGCAGACGCTTTAATTTTCCACGTTAGGTCTGTAATATTCCAAGCGAGATTATGCACTACTGACAAACTGTCCTTTTAATTTACCGGGCAATTGTGTCTTTACGTTACTAACGAAATGTTAGTCTACCAAACGCCTTTATTATATGGTTTTTGAAGTGGCTCAAGGTTCAAAGATTTTATTTCTTTTACAGTAGAGTCTATGCGGAAAAAGAACCGTCATGAGATTTGTGTTTGATTGGCGTTTTTTGTCACGTTGACGGCACTGTTACGTCATTTTACTGCGAATGTAATATCTTGATATCTATCAAGTTTAGATAGTCGTACTATAATGACGTAACAGTGACCTGAACATGACAAAAATGGTAATCATCAATGATTTAAGTCTATGGTAATCAAGCACAAATCCCACGTTGGTGATTTTTCCGCACAGACTCTATGCTTCCTTTCGACATTCCCTTTGAAGAACTGAGAGATTTTCCGCTATAAGCAATTACAAGAAAAACTGAAAAACTTGAAATGTTATCTTCATAGAAAAAAAACTATATTATCACAGACTCCTTTTAAAAAGGCTTGAATGTGGTAATAATCTCCGTTTTCTTTATTATTAACTCAAAATCCAGGATCAGAAGCAACCGTATATATCAAATGAGAAAATAAAAACTCAACGCGACGCAAATATATTTCTGCATCGCCTAGTAGGGCTTTCACCTTTCAGTATAATGACGTATATACTTAGTTGAAAGTTCAATAAAGTTAAATGCTGTATGTGCAGAGACATTTTAACGGAATACGCCTTTAACTAGACTAGTGGTTCATACAAGAAAAAAGTTTGTGAAAAATATCGTGAAATTAAAACTATTATATGAGGAGCCAACCAATGCATGCTATCGTCGTAATTACTAAGTTACAGAGACTTTAAGAATCCAAATTAATCAAAGTCAAAGTCGAAAATAGTTTTATCAAATAAACTTAATTATTAAGTTCTTTTGAACCGTCTATATTTTCCGACCACCCGTTCAAGACTTTTTTAACTGACAAGAAAAACGGGCGCAAGAAACTTATCAGCTTTTACTAATCAAACAAATCTATGACATATAAGTAGGTACCTACTTAATTTCTATCAAAAAAAAATTTTTCACTGTTCTCTCAGAGTGAGCAGCCCTGCATAATCTTCAAGACCAACAGCTACTGAAAGCTGGCGTTTTTATTAAAGCGCAGCCAATAAAATCTACATTTCTGAACGTATTACAGATGCTAAGACGTGACCTGTGGCCCTACCATGAGTTGATGCAAACTGTTTACGTTACAGTAAACTATCGGATATACTGCTCACAGTCAATGCGAGTGAAAGAGACAGAACGATAGTTTACGGTAACGTAAACAGTTTGCATCAACTCATGGTAGGGCCACTGATGTTAGATTTATCCACACCTTTCTATAATATAGTAAGCGATTTACTTGATCAAAAACGAACCGGAGTTTAAGATTCTAACTTGATGACGGAAGTTATCTCTCATAAAAGACTGCCAAAAATATATAATTGTTTGGTAAAATTGATTGATTAAAAAAAATTAAAGATAAATCGTTTATTGTGCTTCACACAATTTATAAACTAACAAACAACAGAAACAGTCATACATGTGTGCAGCAACAGGGCCAAGGCACAGCGTGACTTTATTTACCAGCTGCAAAAACGCTCAGCCATCACCCTATAGTGATACGCTCTATCGATCTCCATTGATGTATGAGAAACAGTAGAGGTAACCTAAACATCTGTGTAAAATGTTGTCGAGTCTTTATCATCATCATAACAACAGCCTAAGTGTAGGCCTCTAAATATTTATTTATTTAAGTAAAACTTACCAACTAGACACATATACATGGCATTCATAATTTATAACAACAAAATAATAGTGTAGATATGCGTTTAAATTAAAGGTATGCACAACATTCAAAACTTTATAGACCTAAATTTAAATGTAATGAATAATAAAGAAGATTGCATTTTAACTTCTAGAACCACTGAATTTAAGTTCAAAATTGAAGACGTTCAGCGCAAAACTCAAAAGGGAATTTTATTTAAGTGGTATTTGTAAAGCCTTAAACATTTCAACAGCTTAGTCTCTGCATCTTTTCGAGACTGGAAGTGTGATATAGTTGCCATTTTCACAGCGCACTAAATGTGAACCAGCGGGAAATGTTCAAGACACAAAGAGCTGGAATGCAATGATAAAAACTACGAGTGCATCCGAGCGCATCAGACTGTCTGGGCTCTGTCCGAATTTGGAAACATTAAATTGCATAAAGACGAGGTGACTAACTGATCTGGATACTTGATACAGAGTGAGATCGAAGTCATTTAGCAATCTTTTAACTGAATCTAACCGCAATATTGATAACTTTAGGACAAAAATGGAATTAGTGTAAACGTTTCTTTCACTAATTCCTACACCCACCTATTCCTAAACTTTCGCTTCCGGGCGTTCTTGGTAGTAGGTTGTGTTATTTTATTTTATAAGCTTTTTAGTTAAATAAAACAATCGTTATTTTTAGGTTTTTCAGAGGCAGTACTTACTCTTTTACTCTGACTTCTTTTAGATATATTTTAATATGTTTACATCACTTTGAGTGATCCTAAAGTTATTAATATCGTGGTTAGATGTCTGGTTCAAAAGATTGCTGATGACTTCGATTTTACCTAAAATATATATAATTTATTATTATTTATTAGCTAGGTACTATTATTAATCCAGAAACCCACGCAGAAAAAGAATTCGCGTTCAAATCGCGCTTAAAATCTTGTATAAACGTAAATCTTTCAGTTTCAACAAAAACAAGGATGAAACTATCAATCTTCTCTAAATAACTATATCAGAAAACGATATATTTTTAATCTCGGAATCTCTGCACGGATAAGATCCAGTAACGAGTTCCGAGAACTTAATTAACAAAGACTTTAATGCTTAATTGTAACAAAAGAAACGACCTTTGATAAAAAAAGATAATACTTTCTTCATTAAGTGGATCGTGTTGGGCAGCGCAGTTTATGCTAAGTATGGTAAATAAATAAAAAGTAAAAAGGAAAAACAATGTATTTATAACTATATCTATAACAAGAACAAGCCAAGCAAAATGGTAAAAAAGGAACCCTTATGGTGTGACTCAGTCTGTCTGTCTGACAGAGCTGGATATCTCGAGAACTACTAATGGTATCAACTTGAAATTTGGAACAGTTTAAGATGACATTTGCCCAACTATTTTGCAAATAAGAAAGAAATAAAAAAATATTTTTTTTACAACAGGGACTGAAAAGGGGTCTTAAAATTTTAAGTGAGGTGACTAGGGCATGTGATGTGGGGTATCATATGAAAGAGCGCTGTTTGCACATTTTAAAACATTTTTTTTTCTTTTTTCTTAGGCCGCATAGTTTTCGACTTATGATGAAAAATGTAAAAAAATACCGTCCCCCCCTTATCTCCGAAGTTTGCAAAGATTAAAATCTGAAATATTTCTATGTAATAGTAGTTTATGTAACGATTACAGGAAAAATAAAACGATGTCTCAATATAACACACTTTTTTAGAAATTCAAAAAACAAACAAAAATTCTTTAGTTTCACTATCAGTCAACGGATGGCGCTGTCCTAAGAATAGTGACCTAAGAAAAAAAAATAGTTCCACTATGGGTCAAGAGATGGCGCAACCTAATACTACAATAATAATTGGTGGCTGGTTCTAATATAATTACCTACTATTTGCCGTACGAATAAACGAAAAATAAGTTCCTACTTAGTAATATAAACAGTTTGCAATGTGGAGCAGCTGAAACGTTTTTCAGTCACCATAAGCAACTGTGGTTAAGAATTGTAAATTAACTGTCCGCCTGTTCGCCCTTCCACCTGTCTGCCGTTTATCCTACTTTTTTAAAGACTGTATTTGAGTAACATATCCAAATATATTTATGATTGTACGGAACCCTCGGTGCGCGAGTCCGACTCGCTCTTGACCGGTTTTTTAATATATAATTTAGGCCGCCTACGCACCGACAGGTGCCTAGATTAGTGCCTGGAGCTTAGATATGTAACCAAGTAAAACGAACTTTCACGAATGTTCGATACATTCCGTGCTTCGATACATCCAAGCGACTACCCTGCTGGAATGTATCGTAGGCGCCAGGTTTACAACCAAAGACTATGAGACCAAGGCAACTATCCTAGCGACTCACCTTCCAGTGCGGTCACCATGTATCCTAGCAAGTAACCTGGAGGGAAATATGACGTATTCCTGCTAAGGGGTTATAGATGAGGTCAAAACAAATATTTTTTGTCATATAACTTTTGCTCAAAAAATTAATAGTTTTTGAGTTAATTGAAATTAAGTATTTTTTTACCAAAAGTACGTTTTCAGACACAACAATTTAAAATAAAAGATAACTACTCGTTGGATTCCGGATTTTTCATTATTTTGGGATAGAAAATAATCTATGTGTTGATAATGAATAAAAAAAATTACAAAAAGTACAGGTGTTTATAAAAAAATCAATCCTTAAATGCATTATTTTTTTATTTTTTTCAGATTTTTTAGAAATAGCACCAAATATCTTTAAAAAAATCCTAGTAACTAAGCGTGCATAATATTTTAAAAACATCATCATCTGTTCAGCTTTCAGTTGAGGTATAAAACTTAATAATAACTTAAATAAAAAATGGGAAATTAAGACTTAACTAAATAGCAGTCCCATTTCATGTAGCAAAAGATTCCTACTTTAAGCGCTTCGGAGGTGGCCGTATTATCCTACTTATTCCATAAATGTGAAAGTTTGCTTGTTTGGATGATTGTTAATCAATCACACAAAACGACTTAACGGATTTGGATGAAATTTGGCACACAGACAGTTTATAAACAGGATTTAAACATAGGAGGATTCTATTATCTTGGTTAAAGGTTCCCTAGGGATTTTCTCGAATGTAATTGCGGACAAAGTCGCGGGCGGAAGCTAGTTTGCCATAAATGATCGTGCTTACTAAAAATACTTTCGTCCGAGTGAGTTTGAAACAGAATTATTTTCCGCCCATGAGTCAAAATTTTATACAGACAGCATCAAAAATAACAGCATCATATCAGCCATTTTTAATGACCCGCTGCGGGGGAACAGGCCTTCCTTTCCTTTTGGGATAAAGCGGACGGGCCATAACCCACCACGTGGGCCCAATGCGGATTGGTCGGTGTTAACTCAATGTACCTCACGTTGAGCCCTTGGTTCTGGCTGCATTTACAGTCGTTAACACTGACCAATCCACATTGGGTCCACGTGGTGGGTATGGCCTGTCCGCTTCATCTATCTACAAGCCAAAAAGTAGGCCAGTTCCCCAGCAGCGGGGCATTAAAAATAGCTGATATGCATGGTTATTTGTGACACAGTTTGTATAAAATTTTGACCCATCGGCGGAAAATAATCCTGTCTCAAACTCACTCGGACGAAAGTATTTTTAGTAAGTACGATCATTTATGGCAAACTAGCTTCCGCCCGCGACTTTGTCCGCAATTACATTCGAGAAAATCCCTAGGGAACCTTTAACCAAGATAATAGTATCCTCCTATGTTTAAATCCTGTTTATAAACTGTCTGTGTGCCAAATTTCATCCAAATCCGTTAAGTCGTTTTGTGTGATTGATTAACAATCATCCAAACAAGCAAACTTTCACATTTATGGAATAAGTAGGATAATACGGCCACCTCCGAAGCGCTTAAAGTAGGAATCTTATGCTACATGAAATGGGACTGCTATTTAGTTAAGTCTTAATTTCCCATTTTTTATTTAAATTATTATTAAGTTTTATACCTTAACTGAAAGCTGAATAGATGGTGATGTTTTTTAAATATTATGCACGCTTAGTTACTAGGATTTTTTTAAAGATATTTGATGCTATTTCTAAAAAATCTGAAAAAAATTAATGCATTTAAGGATTGATTTTTTTATAAACACCTGTACTTTTTGTAATTTTTTTTATTCATTATTAACACATAGATTGTTTTCTATGCCAAAATAATGAAAAATCCGGAATCCAATGAGTAGTTAGAGTAGTTATCTTTTATTTTAAATTTTTGTGTCTGAAAACATACTTTTGGTAAAAAAATACTTAATTTCAATTAACTCAAAAACTAGTAATTTTTTGAGAAAAAGTTATATGACAAAAAATATTTGTTTTGACCTCATCTATAACCCCTTAGCAGGAATACGTCATATTTCCAGTGACCCTGTATATAGGCACCAATCTAGACACCTTTCGGTGCGATCGCAACCTAAGGACAAATGTTTTTAGTCCCAAGGTAGTTTTTATTTTTGGGTTCTTTTTAGGGTTCCGTAGCCTAAATGGCAAAAAACGGAACCCTTATAGATTCGTCATGTCTGTCTGTCTGTCTGTCTGTCCGTATGTCACAGCCACTTTATTCCGAAAGTATTAAGACTACACAGTTGAAACTTGGTAGGTAGATGTATTCTGTTAACCGCTTAACGAATTTAATAAAAAATAAGAAAAATAAAAGATTAAAGGGGGCTCCCCATACATGGAACTGAAACTGAAAAAAAATTTTTTCTTCAAACCAACACGTGTTGGGTGTCTATAGATAGGTTTTTAAAAATGACATTGAGGTTTTTAAGACAACTTTTTCTCAAAGTCAACCGTTTGAAAGATATTCACCGCCAAAGTGGTAAAATGTGTGTCCTCCCTCCCCTTTAACTTTTGAAATAAGAGAGTGAAAAATCTAAAAAATATGTATGCTGTAGATCTTAATAAACACTTTCAACCAAAATTGGTTTGAACGAGATATAGTAATTAGTTTTTGAGATATAGCACATTTTCCAAAACCGCAAATATAACTTTGTCATTCATACCAACACTGTGAAAAACAAAGTTATTTTTGCAAACGAAAAATGATAGGTGGTATTAAATATGGTATGGTATAAGGTAACTACGGAACCCTATGGCGCGTGGCCCGACACGCACTTGGCCGGTTTTTTTCATTCCGATGCTTTTGTTGACAACTCATGTCCTTTTTAACTGCAGTCAAAGAATAATATCTGTATTATTTCCATTAAAAACGGATTCGGCTTTTAATCCAACAATAGCCTTTGCTTAGATTAAGCTCTGAGTAACGAGTTGAGGAACTTAATTAACGCCAACTTTCGCACTAAATTAAAACGAAAGAGATGGCTTAAGATTGAAAGGAGTTGAAGTTATATATTGATTTTACTCATAATGGTACTTGAAAACTATTAGCTGATCGACTTTCACAAAAGTTTAAATAGATTTTCCTTGCTCTTTATTCATAAATTCACAATAAAACAAACCATATTTAACTGATATCACATAAAAAAATAATGTAAATAAATCGCCTCCTTTTCAATTTTTGAAGTTTACAAAGGAGCTGCTCGGAACGAGTAGTCGGTTACCGTGCACGATATTACGGTGTTTTTTTTTTATATGCACGATGGGATAATGCTTGGCCTTCACCTCACCCGATGTTAAGTGACGATAAGGCCGAAGGAGGAAGCGCACTACACCTGTAATCCTCATCACTGAGGAACTGGCCATCTTACCTCTAACTGCCGGAACACAACAATTTTTAAATTGTTGTTATGGCGTCAGACTTAAGTAAGATGTACATGCAATCTCAGGTCAAACCGAGCTATAGTTAATACAGTAGGTACTAGGTATAGCAGCATTTAGTAATTAGCACAACAAATGACGCAATGAAAACGTATACAGACTTATTTTGTACTGATACGAGTACTGTACCTAATGTTAATTAATCCACTTTACCACTTAGGTCATGAAAGCAATCAATCACGTATTTCAATGTTGTGTTCACTCACAGATTACATATAAACAAGCCATTAATAAGATTGTTGATGCAATGTTATTTTATAGAATTATTTAACAATATTATTAGACAAACCTTATTTCAAACCTACATGAAGTTATAGTTTCTAAATGATTCGATTTATTATTGGTATAATATAAAACATATTCCTACTTTTTGAAATCCGTTTAGAAATGGTTGAGTTAATAGGGTTTGAAGGAAATGCCCAGCGTTGGTTGGTTCGCGTACGTCGCGATGACGTCATAAGGACCCCCAAAAACCAGTGTTTTAGCTCATAGAGTCTGTCTAAAAAGTCAGTTTACATGGGTAATTTCAAAGGTAATTTTAATACCCACCTAAATCCCCAACCACCTACCAATACCCATCTAAATAAAATTGAGTAAAGCTATGTTTACAATTAGAATTTTAACAGCACCAACGGGGTTGCCAGTATAAGTTTTTATAAAGCTTCGTACAGACTGACGCGAGCGAATCGCGCGCGTCGCTTATTTTGACAGATTTTGATCACGTAACTCAAAGCAATAGCCATAGCCATAGCGATTGCCATAGCAATTTCTTTGACAATGGCTATGGCTATGGCTATCGCTTTGAGTTACGTGATCGCACTCGCGAATTTCGCGCGGAATTCGCCTCAGTCTGTACGAAGCTTTAATAATTTAATAATTTCTTATGTAAACTGACTTTTTAGACAGTCTCTATATCTTTTCAAGTTTAAGAGATATCGTAAAAATTTCTTCACAGTTAATCATGTGGTGGCCTTAGAATAATGTAAGCTTTCTGATTAGCCATCAAACAAAAATCGTTATTAACCCTCATTGTTTTCTAAAAAAGAGGTACCTACCTAAGAGTTGTTTTTTAATAGATAATTTACGATTACTTTAATTCTACTTTACTAAAACCATCATCAGTTCGTATTCCTGTTGTTATTGTTTGCGCTGACTACAATAAGTGTTAAATAGCGATAATAAAAGCCGTTCAGCCTAATGCACATAAAGCCATTAGCACAAATTTGCATGTAGCACTAACATTTTGCAGCATCAGTTAGCGCGTGACGTCATTAAAATAAGCTCTCAAATGAATTAAAGCGATCAGCGCGCGTTCTAACGCTGAGTAATGTTGTTTGACGGAAAATCGTTTTTGTTGTTACAATATAGTGATTTGACTGACAACTAGCGTTGCCAACCGTTCCGTATTTCACGGGACGTCCCGTATTTTTGGTATAAATTTCAATATCCCGCCGGGACAGCCCAGTCTCCCTTTAATTAAAAACAAGCTGCTCACGATGTTCAATTACGATTTTGATTGTTTTTTTTAATTGTCAAAACACAAAATTAAAATTGTGCGCAGTAAAATCTGTATCGAAGCATAGTTTTAAGTCTAAATAATAAGAAATTGAAGTGAAAATGTAATGACCTTTATTTGTACCGTTTGATATAGAGAATTGCCGTATTTTTTAAGATTTGTGATCGTTTGTCCCTTTACGTCGAAAAAAAGTTGGTAACCCTACTGACAACCCTTTTACCGAATAATAATAATATACTTTATTTGAAAAAATGCAAAAAGTAATCAAATGTCAACAACAGCGGCATTGTTAATTTGATTATTTTTCAAATAAGCAGGACGAAAAGTCATTGTATTGGTCAAAGGATTTTATACCCCCGATTTTCCGTAATCTCTCAGGGTTTAAATTAAAGTCAAAGATAAGACAGTAGCTGTACTTTCCGCGGGAAATTATAGACAGTAAAATTTTCCTCCTGGAAAACCAAGTTATGGTCATTCTTTACAGACACTCGACCACGTTATATTATAACATACCTACTAAGTACAGTGACATTATATATATTGTTTTCTATTCTCATCAATCTTTACATTAGTTATCAGTATAAAAAAGCCAAATAAAAATACTATTTCTTACCGTAACAATGTACCTATCCCGCTATTAAATGGATTTTAATGCGTATTAAGTACTCATAAAACGGGTCGTTAAGACTAATGCACATTGGCGAATAGCACTTCGCATGTCCGTCCAACGTTTGCATCAATCAAGCCATTAACGATGACGTCACTAAACAAGCTTTCAGATGAATTAAACCGATTAAGAAATGGTATTCAATGAACCTTGCCAGCTTTGTTAGGGTGGTTAATCAATAAGAAACTGTGTACTGCGCAATGCAGCGCTATGTTCTATCAATCCCATCACGCTTCTCTATATCATAAACTAGTAAAGTATTTACATAATCTATTCATGCAATCAAACTGTTGAATCAAAATTTCATCTAATTCGGGTGGGTAAAACCAGGGAAACAGCTTGAACTCTCCGTAATTCTAGCTTTCATACACAAAATAGGTCATTTAAACTGGTCACTTTATGAAATAAATAAAAAGCGTAGTGACTAGTCAAGTCAAGTCAAAAATGTTTTAATTCAAATAAACTTAATTCAGAACTTTTGAATCGTCTATATTTTCCTACCACCCGTTCCAGACTTTTTAAACTGATATGAAGAGCGGATGCAAAAAACTTAATCAACATCAAGCTATACTAAACTGTGCTATGCTGTGTCTATTTTTTACTCGCCCCTTCAGATTAGCGTTTAGAAAACAAAAAAAATCGCAATGTGCTACGCTTTCTATCTATCAAATCAAGCTCGAAATTTTGCACATTTGCTTAACATAGCATAGCGAAGCATTGCTTGATACTGATTGTTCACCTCTTAGAATAATAACACCTAGAAGCCGTGTCCTCGTATGCAAAGTGAGGCAACTTATACCAAGCCAGAATGGCTTAGTTTTTAAATTTATATCCTTCATACGTTAACTAATCGTAACTGAAACGCAATAATACAGTAACTAGTGTTATAAATGTGGGAAAACTGAAACTGTTTTGTACTTAATCGGTATGATTAGGTAATAATGTAGAGTAACAATCTGAAAACGGAGACATTTTGGCTGTTTTAGTTGCCTCACTTTTGACAGTTCACCCTTAGTATTTGAGATGAAACTGTTGTTTCTGCCATCAGTGAAGATAACTTACTAATACTTACGTTGCTGAAATTTGGCTCAGTAAAGAGCTTATTACACTCCTCAATCTGGTCGGACCCGATCTATTAGGATATCGGATGGTATAATGAGGGCTTTTCAAAATTACAAAAAACTGTAGGCTCTATAGATGGCGTTGAGGAGTTTTTGGCGGGATTTTGTCGAGTTCAGTTCGGTGACTATTTTAATTATTCGCAAATTGATTCATAGTGGATATTGTGTCTTAAAATTGGTGCAGTTTTGTGGTACAAGTGTCTACGCAATTGAACAATATGTGGGATAATGGAAATAGGCGCGATCTTGGTTGTGTGAAGCTAAGACTTTTATTGTAGTGGTCGCTACCTCGGCTGACCTTACCGAGTAAACTGTCTTGATATACTTGGTGCCAAATGCTCCAAGCAGCATTGGAATGTGATGCACCCGCATTTTAATGTAAACTGAAACAATCTACTAGAAAATCTAGAAAGACTGAACTATTCAAAACATGACACTGGCAAAAATTACTTCCAAGAGGAAAGTAGATTGCCATAATAAAAATAAGAAGAAGAAGAAGATGGCGTTGATAAACAGGCAAATGTCAACTGTAGAAAACGTACGGAATAGAAAACACAATTCACATGAAAACACCGAAAACACCGCTAACAGCCGATGAACGCCAAAAATTGAAATAAGTTGTCTTCCAGCCCCACCCGAATTCAATAGACGTGTTTTATTAATAATGTTATGCGTAACTAATGATTTGAATATTATTTCTTGCTTTTTTTAGGGGTATTTAATTTTGAAGCTGTTTTTGTTTCAGGCTTTTGAAGGAGGTTTTTCTTTTTTTTTTAAAAATGTGTTTTTTTTAAGCACAGGCTGTTTATTTTTCAAAGCCAATTTTTGTCATTTCACTTGTCCGTCAACGCCATCTAGTGAGGCAATAGTTACTATTTTTAGGGTTCCGTACCAAAATGGTAAAAAAGGAACCCTTATGGTGTGACTCAGTCTGTCTGTCTGTCTGTCTGTCTGTCTGTCTGTCTGTCTAGACAGACAGACAGACAGACAGTCTGTTACAGCTGGATATCTCGAGAACTACTAATGGTATCAACTTGAAATTTGGAATAGTTTAAGATGACATTTGCCCAACTATTTTGCAAATAAGAAAGAAATAATAAAAATAATATTTTTTTTACAACAGGGACTGAAAAGGGGTCTTAAAAATTTTAAGTGAGGTGACTAGGGCATGTGATGTGGGGTATCATATGAAAGAGCGCTGTTTGCACATTTTAAAACAATTTTTCCTTTTTTCTTAGACCGCATAGTTTTCGACTTATGATGAAAAATGTAAAAAAAAATACCGTTCCCGGTTTAGCGCCTGGACCAGCGATTACGGAGGTTAAGCAACGTTCGCAAGGTTCGGTCATGGGATGGGTGACCAAAAATTTATTATCTCGAGCTCCTCCGTGCTTCGGAAGGCACGTTAAGCCGTTAGTCCCGGCTGCATTTGCAGTCGTTAACACCCACCAATCCGCATTGGGCCCGCGTGGTGGGTTATGGCCCGTCCTCCTTATCCACCCATAAGGAAGGCCTGTGCCCCAGCAGTGGGGACATTAAAATGGCTGATGGACTAGTAAAATAAACATTTTGCAATGTGGAGTGGCTGAAACGTTTTTCAGTCACCATAAGCAGCATTTGTAAATTAACTGTCCGCCTGTTCGCCCTTCCACCTGTCTGCCGTTTATCCTACTTTTTTAAAGACTCTCCTAAAACAACATATCCAAATATATTTGTGATTGTACGGAACCCTCGGTGCGCGAGTCCGACTCGCTCTTGACCTTATTATTATTAGGTTCGCCAACATTTTTTTTTTGCCAACAAATTGTAATAGGTAGGTAACCGATCTATTGGGAAATAGCGTAGTGTAGGTAATAATAACTTTTTAGCACTTAAGTTGATAAAGGTTAACTCAATCAAGTAGAAACTCCCTACGTAATAGAACTGTGGTAATAGGTTCTAAGTTAATGTTTATATGTTATTAAAAGTGGCATTGAAAAGATTTACTGTTTAAATTTTTTTTTTGAAACATTATAATTATCAACATCGAACAAAGTTAATAAAAATACCTAATCCAATCCGTTATTTATTAGTTTTCTATTCCAATTTCATCTTAGTTTGAAAAGGAATCTCAGGTTGTTTTATTTTATAACTACACTCGCATAGATTGATCTAACTACGAGATAAGTAGTATTTCTTTATTTTTAATTTTATATCAATATTCAACTTCCTATTAAGCTAAAGCAACTTTAAAAACAGTGCAAAAAAATTCATATTATTACTTACTTCGTAGAAATGATAATCTCCTTTTTCCAAGTCAGTAAAAATTTTAGGTTTTTTCCGGAATTGAGATCCTCCTTCATTTTTAAAGCCATTATAGAATACCAAATAATTAATACTAGAAAAAATACGACTCGCACCAAATCAATTCTTAAACCGGGAATCGAACCCGCGTCCTTTGGATGTCCGGCCCAATTCCCTGACCACTGAGCTACCGAGTCACTAGTGGCATCCTCGAATTTCTTCTAGTATACAGGGTTATTTGTAAAACACCAACAACCTCGCATGAGTAGATTACTAACATCATAAACAACAACATTTGTTCTACGACTTTTCCGAAAACCGACAAAAAAAATTCGACTCTCCATACAAATGTCCCGACTAGGGTTGCCAGACGCCCGGGATTTCCAGGACTGTCCCGGAATTACGTGCCTTGTCCCGTGTCCAGGAATTACACCTTACTGTCCCGGATTTCAAATACCAACTACTATTTTTCATAATTTTACGAGTAGGTTACGCTTTGTGCATAGCGTAGCGTACAGTGCGTACCGTTTGAGTCTGTCTAAAAAGTCAGTTTACATGGGTAATTTATAAAGTTAATTTGAAATCCCGGTCAACGAAAAAAAAGTCCCGGAATTGACGCCAGCTAATCTGGCAACCCTAGTCCCGACCCGAACAGCTGATCAAGTTTTGTATGAAAAGTCGATATTTATTTCTGTTTTCAGAAAAGTCGTAGAGCAAATGTTGTTGTTTATGATGTTAGTAATCTACTCCTGCGAGGTTGTTGGTGTTTTACAAATAACCCTGTATAGGTAACTAATATCCCACTCTTATGCTGCAAGCCAGGGAGGAATTACCTCGAAATTCATTATTATAATATCTTTCCAGATATTTTGAAAATTGATTAAAATCAAAAAACTATATAATTTTTAGAATTCGAGATTTTTCATTCACAGTACTATTTTTATACTTACAAACTAAATAGTATACTTACTAGAAAAATTATAAAACTCAGTTGATAACGGTTTCGTATAAAACCAAGTTACATAACGTACAGAGAGGCTGTATGAGCAAGACCTTTGCGTATCATCTGCTGGCTTGGCACCGACCCCGTGACGTCACAGGCGCGACGGTGAGGCGCGCCACCACGACGCCGACGCACCCTCCGACCCCAATCCACGATTTATAATTTTATTTCTTGTTTTATTATCTCTTATAGTTGGAATATAGTTGGCTAGTTGCCGCTGAAGGAATGCAAAATGCTCTAAATCGTGTGTGAGGGGTTGAAGTTTTTTTAGTCTTATCTTTGAGTCGCCAACAAGTTTAAACATACTGTATTGTCAAACTATGAGCATTGTATCAGTTTTTTAACTAATATTTTTTTGTTCGGCAGGTGGTTTCACGAAAAATAACTTTGGGAACCACGAACAACGTACAAAACAGCAAAAACAACTTTATTTATTTTTCTTGCCATTTCGAATGTTAAAAATATTCCCTACTAGTAAGCTACTACTTATATAAAAAATAATGTTCCAATATACATTTGAACATTGTAGCCAATAATCCATGTTATAAAGAGGTGCTATTTCCACTAAGTTTTCCTCTCTGACGTTTCCTGAAAACGTCAATCCGTTTCTAGTGAAATAGTTGAGGTGATTCTGAGAACAGCTTCAACATCCAGGAGATCATTTATGATTCATTGTCTGATTCACCATTATCACAACGGGTGATATTTTTGTTTTTCTGTATTAGTCATTTTAACATTAACCCATCTATGATTTTATACGCCTAGGGTTTCCAGATGACAGGAATTTTCCTGACATGTCAGGAATTTTAGGCATCCTTCAGGAAAACAGGGAAAAACTGTAGTTGTCAGGAATTTTTGAAATCCCAAAAAGTGTAAGTACGTAATGAAAACACATAATTTATTAATCATTTTAGTGAGAAAGAATTCCCAAACGTCAACTAAATAAATGAAGAATGTAGATGTAGGTCTACAAAATGTCAGGAAATTTATTGAAAAGTCAGGGCAAAAGTCAGGAAATCCCATTTCTAGATCTGGTAACCCTATATGCGCCAAATTTTAGCAATTCTTCTAGGTATTTATCTACTCTCTAATTATATTGAACTAATATTTTATGAAGATACCTAATAGTTTCTTAATAAACTAAAGTAGCTTTTCATCAATATAATACAATTAAACTGTTAGATTTTATGCATTCACAATGCTATTTTTTATTTTAAGATTATTAATATAATTGAAAAATATTAGAAAAAATCGACTCACCCGTAGCAGCTTAAACGGGACTCGAACCCGCACCCTTAGGATTCCGGCCCAATCACAGACCATACAACAAGTACTTACGGGCCCAATGCACTAACCAATTATGCTATCGAGTCGCTAGCAGGATTGGCAAAATTATCTAATACTTTTCACGTTTCCGCTGTAGGCCAGCGCCATCTCATCAATGTGAAGTGAATTAACTTCGACATTCGAAAGCAACACCTTTACAGATGCCAGACAATCAATTAAGATGAAATAGCCATATAATTTTTAAGCTTTTAGATTTTTTCTAATATTTTTCAATTATATTAATAATCTTAATATATACAATTATTTTGAAAAAGAAATATATATATGTAGCTTATTTCCGCTAACAATATATGCAAGATGCACCGCCCGCCCGCCCGCAAAAAATGCACATGCACACCACAAAATATAAGTGCACAATACCTGCATTTAACCAGACAGCAACACACTTTGCACCTTCACCAATTAGACTACTCTACACATGTTTCGCTTCGCCCCAACCCGGAGCATCCTCAGGAGTTAGATCGGGCGTAAACCAGCACCGAAATCAGTTTTCGGAAATCAATGCATTTGCATTTTTTGCGGGCGGGCGGGCGGTGCATCTTGCATATATTATTTGCAGAAGTAAACTAACATTTGTTTTTCAAAATGATTTGGAACTTCCGCCAAGTGACGCCTGATTCAATCAAATAATACAATTGACAAATTATTTACTCAGTGAGTACTTCATATTTAATTATAAGGGCAACTCTTTGCAAAATATAACTATCACCTTATTCAAACACTTAACCGATCAAAGCCCAAACAATACTGGGTGCTAAAAGGAGGAATGGCTTAATTTGATTCGACCGCCCAACTCATTTAACTGTCAAACAGATGATTCCGAACCTTGGAACCAACTCTGTTTGTACGTTCCAGTGACCCAAAACTTTCTCTGTGACGTCACGGGCGCGGCGTCACCACGGCGCGTCTGATAGTCGCCAGCAAGACACGACCCGATCAATGGAAAGTCGTGAGTGATACATTGTTGTACTAGCACCTCAGAGATTCTCCATAAATCAAATATAAATAAAGAAAATCTCTTGATTCCAGTTGGAATGATGTGAAAATATCCGACCATTGTTTTGACGCAAAATTGATTAGACATAGAAAAGTAAGTACAGTATTATAAAAAAAATAGTCACCTTAGTTTTAATTTGTTAATAGTGCATTATGAGACAAGTTAGCTTATGTTGGTCATTGCACACAAGGCTGTGGGTTGCAGCCCGAGCCGCAGGCGAGGGCGTAACTCAGCCGAGTGTGCAATGAGTAAAAGCTCACGAGTTTCATACGACGTTTTTCAACACATTTGCGAGGAAAATACAAAGTAATTCACCACACAGCAACAAATACGACAAAAACAAAATATAACAATTATGGGAAAAGGCGCGTAGGTTTTTTTTTTGTTTTTTTCACACGCCCAATGCAAGAATATTTTGCAAACAAAGGGGTGAGGGAGCATACAGCCTACTTCAAAATTATAATTTTAATTGATAAAGTGCAAATATTTTTGCATTTTATAGCAAAATATTGTGAATTAGGAATAATTTGATAATAATAAATATTCGTTTAACTTAATTAAGGACTTACACATTTATTTATTTCAAAAATGAATATTAATTTTCAGCGGTATAAAACCTCTTTGTTGTTATTAAAAAATAACTGCATTACCCAGTTAAATTGGGAATGCTCTGTTTACTCGCATAGAACTTGCAGTAAGGTACTAATTTAACTTTGTAGGGATAATTCTATAACAACCTAGTGTTTTATATATTATTGCACGCGTTTGTTATAGTTCGGTTTATGGCCCAAAAAGCGATGTATTAGGGCTCACTTTACGAGCAAGTGTGTTGAAAAATGTTATTCAACACACAATCCATTTTAAAGAAACGGCTTATCACTCAAAAGTACTCAAATCTAGTTGACTATTGGGTTAACTCCAGCAATTGACAGTTTATAACGGGTGTAACAAGTATACAAGACCCTCAACAAAGCCGAAGACCACGCATTCCACCTATCATCAGGATCATTTTAGTTTTTAGACTATACCAGGGAAACCAATAGCTACGAAGTTATTGAAGGTCATTTTTTTTATTTTATGAAATCTTATTTTATTCTTTATTCTCTAATCTTTGTCCAAAGGAACATTATCAAAATTTTAAGTATTTCGTAACAAACAATGGCTTCAAAACGTCATCACTCAGGTATCTCATGAGCCCTCACATAAACACTGCCTTTCAACTCGGCCGCACGCAGCTGTGTAGCATACACTCGCAGGCGCTGTCTTTTGTCACACGCGTTACATTGCGTGGTAAAAGCAATGCTTTTTTAACACAAAGAATTAAAATCGTTTCCCAGCAATAATTTTGCACAAAAATGGTCCTGATGATAGGCAGAATAAGTAGACGCCGCCGCCGTCGGCTTCGTTAAGGGTCTTTGAAAGCGCTGGTCTGCGCCGTCGTCGACATAAGCACAAGTATGTTAGAGAATGAGTTTATTAGCACGTTTTAGTATTCACAAATCAGCAGTAAATCTAATAAAGTCGTCGTCGATAGTCCCTTTTTTTCCTCGGTCCGTCACTGTCAGTCATGCTGGCAGCGGCCGCGCTAGCCAGCGTCTTTAGTCATCAAAAAGTCTATAACATTCCCACCTCCAGTATTGCAAGGCAATACTCAGTCAGGTCAGGTCAGGCAGTCGGAACAGGTCGGGTCAGTCAGACCAAGTCAGGTCAGTTGGACTGGGTAAGGTCAGACCCCAGTCGGGTAGTTAAGGGTTAAGTCAGTCGAGAGATGGGAATGTCAGTCAAGTCAAAGTTAAAGTGTCATTGTCAGTAGTCTAATCACGGTCGAACGTCAAGTCGGCAAAGTCTCGTCACAGGTCTCTTGTAAGTCCCTGTCACAGTCCTGACGTCCACTACCCTAACTTGACCGTCAGGGCCTGGGTATACCCGCTCTACACTGCCCTTTGGCCAGTGGTTGCGCGGGAGCTGGTCATCGCAGATAATTACGACGTCCCCTGCTTTCAGTGGTTCTACCGACAAAAACCACTTACCACGTCTGGTAAGAGTGGGCAAGTATTCTTTGACCCAGCGCTTCCACAGCAGGTCGGCCAAGCGCTGAGAGTGACGCCAGGACTTCCGTAACAAGTCCCCGTCATTGAAGTCAGCTAATGACTGATCGACAAAGTCGGTCTGTCCCCCAAAAATAAAATGGTTTGGGGTCAAAGGGGTTGAATCCTTATGATCGAGAGGAACTTGGGTCAGTGGTCGACTATTCACCATATATTCGGCCTCAGCCAGTAGTGTCTCCAAGATCTGCTCGGTCGGAACCTGTTCCTTCAAGGTCATCTTAAGTGCCGTCTTGATAGACCTCACCATTCTCTCCCAACACCCGCCGTGGTGAGGAGAATTTGGGCAGATAAACTTCCACGTAATGCGACGAATACTGAAGAACTGGCGCAGTCTGTTAGCATCTAAGTTCTCAACGTGTCGTCGGAGCTCATTATCGGCGCCTTTGAAAGTTGTGGCGTTGTCGCTCCAAATTTCATTAGGTGTGCCGCGTCTTGCTATAAAGCGCCTCAGAGCCATGATGGCACTATCAGAAGTCAGGTCGTCGACAAGCTCAATATGAACGGCTCTTACGGTCATGCACGTGAACAGTGCCGCATATCTTTTTTCGTGGCGTCTTCCAATTTTGATTACCATAGGGCCAAAATAATCAAGTCCACAATATGCAAAGACTTTGATAGGCGTCAATCGGCTGATTTGTATTTGTCCCATTAGTGGTGGCGTCGGCACGGCTCGATTGTTTTTACAGACTTGGCAAATATTCCAAGTAGTTTTTACAGCCGATCGACCACGAAGAATCCAGAATTTCTGTCGAATGTCGTTAAACACCTTTTCTTTGCCACAGTGCGCGGCATCTTTGTGGTACTGCATCATCAAAAGCTTCGTAAAATTGTCAGACGGAGACAATATGATGGGGTTCTTTGTGTCATACTCTGCGTCAGCTGAGTCGATACGACCACGTGCCCGTATGAGACCCCGCGCGTATAAAAAGGGAACTAATTGGAAAAGGCGACTATTTTTGTCGACTTTGCCTTTCGTCTGCAACATCTGAAATTCATTTGGAAATGAACGCCGCTGACTGTCTTGGATGAGGAGCAGCTCTGCTTCCGTAATCTCGTCAGCAAGGAGTTCTCCACTACGACGTTCACTCTTGTCTCTCAAATTGTAATGAAATCTCAAAATCCACGCTGTCGCTCTTACTAGTCGCCAATACGAAGAGAAACGAGCTACGTCTGGCAAGCTGTCATTAGCATGTGATGTAATGACAAGCGTGACCTTCATCTCAGGGTCGAGACTCATCTCCTCTTCAGTTGCATGCGGATGCGGATCTTCAGTCGGCCATGCATCTTCGTCTTGTCTGAGGAAGTCTGGCCCGGTAATCCAACGCGCGTGCGCTATGTCACAGGTCTTGTCTCTAGTCGCAAGATCGGCGTGGTTTAGGTCAGTGGGAACCCACCTCCAGTCACTTGGGTCAGTCAAGTCACCAATCTCACTGATCCTGTGTGCAACAAAGGGTTTGAAGCGGCCCGCTTCGGATCGTATCCAGCTAAGGACAGTCTTGGAGTCAGACCAATAAACGATACGGCTGATGGGAAGATCGATGAACTTCTTGATCGACTGTGCCATTCTCGCACTTAACAAAGAACCTTGAAGCTCCAACCTCGGGACGCTCAAAACTTTCAGTGGTGCAACACGAGCTCTCGCCATTATCATCGAGACATGATAACTACCGTCAGTCAACGTGGATCTCAGATAAGCAACTGCAGCAAAGGCTCTGGTGCTGGCGTCACAGAATACGTGAACTTCGACAGGCTTTGACATGTCAGTCTGGGCACTAAGAAACCATCTCGGAATTTGCAATCCGATTGTCACTCGCAGTTCCCGCAACCATGACTGCCATCTGTCATTAAGGTCACCTGTCACCTCGTCGTCCCAGCCTATTTTGGTCTTCCAAATATCTTGTAAGATTATTCGGGCTTTGATTGTCACAAAAAGTAAAAATCCTAAAGGATCAAAAACGGACATACATATTTTCAAAATATGCCGCTTTGTAGGACGGCTGTCGGCTTGACTATCAATGACGTCACAAAGATTCGAAAATACGAATTTGTCATCACTTGGTGTCCACTTGACACCTAGTATTCGCTCAACTGTTAAGTCAGTGGTGTCATTGAGCACTTTGGCACCAGAAGTTGACAGTTTCTCTTCCGGCAAACAACGTAAAATTTCCCTGGAGTTGCTCATGAAACTTGTCATGTTGAATCCGCCTTCAGCATGAATATTAATCACGTCCTGCACAATTTTCGTTCCCTGATCTACTGTGTCAACTGACAAGATCAGGTCATCCATGTAGTGATGGTCGGTGATGGCTTTCACTGCATCAGGATGTGTCTCTGCAAATCGAAGCGCGTTTGTATTCTTGACGTACTGGGCTGATGATGGCGAACAAACCGCGCCAAAGATCATCACGTTCATCTGATACTCGTCATTGTCCCACAGGAACCGCTGAGCTTGTCGGTCTTGCTCAATAATGAGCACCTGATGGAACATCTCCTGAATGTCTCCCATTATCGCGTAACGATGACACCTAAATTGTAATAACATACCTGGTAGGGAATTTAGAAAGTCCGGCCCTGGCAGAAGAAAATCATTCAATGACTTTCCGTCTGACCTGGCTGCTGCATCTGTCACAAACCGCAACTTGTTGGGCTTATTGGGGTTAAACACTGCAAAATGAGGTAAATACCAAGTCTTGTCTGACCGGTTCCGCACCTCATCACATGTCAACTTACATGCATACCCCTTCCTGACATAATCCTCGATCTTCTGCTGGTACTTCTCGCCGAACTCAGGAAGCTTCGCCATCTTGCGCTGAATACCTTTCAACCTAACAAAGGCTTGATTGTAACTATCAGGCAGATGACAGTTGTCATCCCGCCAGAGAAGTCCGGTCTCCCAACGCTTCAGATCCTCAATGTACCTGGTAGTCGATTTCATGATTTCCAGGGCTCTCACATCCTCCCGGGACCGGGGTGTGTCGGAGCTCGGCTTGACTCCAAACTCTTCTGTACGAAAAGACTTCCTATACAATTCGTTCAAGTCCTCACATGCACAGTGTAAAACAGCCGTTTCATTCGGAACTCCTTTCATACTAATAATTCCGTGCAATACGTACCCCAGTTTTGTCTTGGAGATAATCGGCCCGCGTTCCGGGCCACACTGTATAATTTGTCGTGTCACAATTAAGTCAATATTGTCTTGTCCTATTAACATGTCAACTTTGTCAAATGTCAAGTCATCTTTGTTAAAGTAATTATTCAAAAAGGTTCTATCTACTACATTATTATTTACAGGCAAATTATTTACAGGCAATTTCAAATTATTTACAGTACGAACATTAATTAACTTAAATATTTCGTTACTATTACGTCCGCGAATATTAAAAACAACGGAGCGCGACGTAGAGTCAAGCGAAGTCATGCCGTGTGCACCGCAGATCCGCAGAGGTCGCAGCGGGCCGTCGATGCCGGCGCACGCAGCGAACGACGCGTCGATCAGGCTGACTGCAGCTCCCTCGTCCAAAAGCGCCGACGTCTCGAAGTCGCCATACTTTCCGCTCACGACAACTCGAATGACTTTCAGAAGTACGTGGCTGGGCTGCGTCAAAGATTGAGTAGTAGCAATAACAACGTCATTTGGGCTGCTACCATTAGCTGTCGTAAGTGCAGCGTCGTCATGTGCCGCTTGTCTTGGCTCAGCGTGCAAAACTTTGTGGTGTACGCGCTCACATCCTTGCGTACCACACTTTGCTCTCGTATTGCAACCTCTTAGTTGATGTCGGGGTGATAGACATGAGAAACACAGCTTTTTCATTGTAACAAAGTTCCATCTATCGTCTATGGAAAGCCGTAAAAAATCAGGGCATTTCTGTAGGTCGTGGTTGTTGTGACATTTCTGACAGTCTTTGTTTATCTTATTTGTACTCAAGACAGGAAAAAGTTTGTCATTCTGTCTGTACTCACGGTTGTAGCTTTTCTTGTCGACTGTACGTGAGCTTGATGGCGTCGTTGTGAATTCAGCTGTCGCCTTGGCTACTTCCATAAGCCACTCTGCCACGTCTTCTAAAGTAACTTCATACATTCCTCGTCGAGTCTTGTCAAGACCCCACTGATATTTGAGGTTTGACGGCAGCTTTGACAAGACATTACGAATAAGAATAGGATTTCTTAAATGGCTTACTTGGTCAGTCGATACCATGACGGCGACAATATTTTGCACTTCGGTCGCGTATCTCATTAACTGCGTCAGGTCGTCATGACGTATGTCACGGTGGGCTTGTATTTTCATGATCATTGACTCTATGATAATTTCTGATCTGCCAAATCTTAGTTTTAATGTGTCAATGATTCGGTCTAAATTTGAAGCGCTTGTCAGTAGAGCATACACAGAGTCGCGAGCTTCTCCACGGAGGCACGTCATCAGCCGAGCAATATTTTCGTCATCTGTATAGCCGCACAACTGGGTCGACATCTTGAATTGGCTATAGAAGAGAAGCCACTCCTCTGGGGCTCCGGTGAAGATTGGCAGTTCTCTGGTGCTCGTCTGTCTGGCAAGAAACTTGCCCATTTGTGACTCCGGGTTCGATGGTGGGTCACGTACAGCGTCGGTGGTCTTAGTCTGATCGCAGTTTCTCGCCGTCGCGAAATTGTGCGTCGGTGCCGTGCGACTAATAGAAGTTGGGCGCACGTCGTTATCGCCGTCACAACTTTCTACCTCCAAAGCTTCTAAGTCTAGCGCTATCTGTTCACGAATTAGTCTTTCTTCATTCTCTATTCTCCGGCGCTCGAGGTCGGCGAGCTGTTCCGCGGCCTGACGTTTCATGTCCAAAGCTCGCTGTCGGCGTGCCCGGTCCGATGAACACGAAGCTACGGATACCTTCGACTGCGTACTTGTGACGGGCGGTGGTGGCGGGTCGGCCACGGTCCCGTTGATGATTGCACTTTTACTTCTTGTCAGCATTTTCCACAGGCTGGGTCAATTTTTTCACGAAGGACCAACTTGAAAGCGCTGGTCTGCGCCGTCGTCGACATAAGCACAAGTATGTTAGAGAATGAGTTTATTAGCACGTTTTAGTATTCACAAATCAGCAGTAAATCTAATAAAGTCGTCGTCGATAGTCCCTTTTTTTCCTCGGTCCGTCACTGTCAGTCATGCTGGCAGCGGCCGCGCTAGCCAGCGTCTTTAGTCATCAAAAAGTCTATAACAGTCTTGTTACACCCGGTAGATTAATATAGGTAAGTAAAACATATTATTCATAACTGTATTAAACTACGTAACTTAATTAAATGTCACTCCCATACTTCAGTTAAATTATAAATGTACTCCACCTTTGGTAAAATTTAACATTCAGACGCCAGATTAAATGTTAATCCGAGTTTAATTTGCAAATTACCTGGTTAGTTGTAATGAATTGAAATGAACGCTTTTATTTCAGTGACTTGAGCACAATGTAAGAAGTAATTGGTTTCCGAACCCACTCTAGAATTGAACGAAGTGTAAGCCAAAGGCTGTAAGTTGTAGTGGTCTTATTGGATAAGTTTGAAAGTCTACAGGTAGCACAAACGTTGGTTGTAGACTTGTTCTAACACAAACTTTGCGCAGATTACGCGGTTTAAGAGTTCGGAAATTAAAAAGTGAGCAGCTTTCTTTTTTATTACTTTTTAATTTCGATCTCCCCAGAACCACACGCTGAAGAAACTGTTTTACTAATAATATGTTGTAAAAGTAAATGTATAGTTAAAGTTACCTACCGGTGAGTGTGTCTTTTCATTCGCTATGCAATGAGTTAAGAGAGTTATCTTTTTTTAGAGAGAATTATTTCTTTTTTTGAGTCGGACAGTTGAGTGTAACCACTGAACAAAGAGTCGAGGAACGTCAGAGATCCGATTTAGTAGGTTTAAGATAATAAAATGGTCGACTAGGTGGGGGCACTGCAGTGCCCTCAGATGGACGTACCGAAAAAATCAAGGGCCACGAAAAACTTTGTCAGTACCGCTAGATGGACCAAGTCGCTAAGGACCTGGCGAACTTCTGGAACTAGCGTAGTGACTAGCAAGAAATCGCGCAAGGCAGTGGCATACTGGCATCGCCTTTTTTTGTCGGAGACCAAGACTCACTTTAGATCGCAGAATTGTCGGAGTAAGAAAGTAAGGTATTTTATGTACAAATAAGTCATTGAACTCGATATGACTTCGCGTATCATCAAAGGAAAAATCAGAAATAATGTAAAAATCTGTACGATTCTATAATTGCTGGTACTTTGACATTTCAGTATCGAGATTTTTCCATAAAATCAAATTATTTCCTGGAAATCGGGTTTGAGGCAGTTAAGGAAAAAATAATACCGCCTAATAGCGGTATAAGCGAACTAGAAAGGTTTCTAAATGGAACGTGGGTGCCTGAAGAAAGCCTGTTGTTAAAGTATGAAATGGGCTACTATATTGGCAAACAGCGAAACGATATATTAAGAAATAATTACGATGCGAGGAAACTGCCAAGTTAATTAACACTTGCCATTAGTTATTGGGGGAAATTGGTTGCAAACTTTTTTGTTAAGATATAACTCACTGACAATTACGTGTATTATTAGATAGCCCAAGGGCTAAAACTAATATAAAAGTCGGCACATGTTGCCCTTATACTTTCCTCTCGTCATCGTCACTCTCGGCAAGTTGTTTTCGTATTTTGTTAATGTTAGTTTCCTTTTAACATTTTTCACACTTGTGTTTTCAGAAAAAATGCGCTCATAATATCAAGCATTCAATGACTATTTATGTTGGATCTAGAAGTAGGTACCTAGCTTTTTTATTTGCTTCAATGTCCGCCCTTTTGCGAATCCGACCAAGTGCGATAATTGATTTAGAATGTGCCTTATTGATATTTAAATACTTATTGTATACTTTTTGACTAAATATCGATTGTTAAAATTAAAAATAGTTTGTTTCAGGAGCCCACTTAACATTATTTAAAACTAGCTTCCGCCCGCAACTTCGTCCGCGTGGACATTCGGAGAAACCCTTGGGGACCTTTAACCGGGATAAAAAGTATCCTATATGTTTTAATACAGGCTATAAACTATCTGTGTGTCAAATTTCTTCCAAATCTGTTCAGCCGTTTTTGCGTGATTTAGGAACAAACATCCAAACATCCAAACCCACAAACTTTCACATTTATAATATTATATATATTAGTAGCATAAACATGATGATAAACATGATAACTAAATTTTTTTAAACAATACGAATCTTAAGTTTATTAAATTACTAGCGGTTGCCCGCGGTTTCACCCGCGTGGTTCCCGTTCCCGTAGGAATATCGAGATAAAAAGTAAGCTTAGTTTTAATCTAGGCTATCTTCTATCTGTGTGCCAAATTCCAACCAAATCCATTCGGTAGTTTTTACGTGATTGAGGAACAAACATCCAAAGCATCTGTAGCGTCAGCTCGGACTTTGTATCTTGACACACAAACACACTCAAACACAAACACACTGTGTTAAGCACACACACCAGCTGACGCACATGCAATTATATGTAATAATTAAGTATATAAGATGAGTAAAATAAATAAAAATGGCTTCTTAGCTTCTTAGCGACAAGCAACACTGGCTGTTTGATTCGTCTCCCAAGCTAGGAGCCAAACATCTAAACATCCAAATACCCAAACCCACAAACATTCACATTTATAATATTATAGTAGGATTAATTTATTATTCGTAGTAAGTAACACGCAAATCCCCACAGAATCATTAAAGTAACATTACACTTCATCAGATAATCCACTTTTCGGGTTAAATAAATAAAACACGGGAGAATTTCTAATTCTCAAGAGAAACAAGATTTGTTATCACGTAGCTGTCAAATTTTGCAAGTTTACCAACATTATCGCCGATCGCTCTTTGATCCGACTTCGAATCGCATCAGTATTTTTCGCGGTGCCATCTGGTGTCACGAACACGCATATAATGTGTCTAAAGCTTATGAAAAAATTCCTACTTAAACATTCTGCGTGTATCCCGATGGAAATAGGTTTTGCATTAGTGTTATCCAAACTTGTTTATTGGGTTTTCTAGAATCACTATACATCGGGAAATTTTAATTATTTGGTTCCCGCAGTGGAGTGGTTCCACTCATGATTACAAGCAACTGTTACTATGGGGCCAACTCTGACATCGCAAAAAAAATCAGCTGTTCCACATATTAAGGTCGAGTAGATTGCGCTTTTGTATGGAACAGCTGATTGTTTTTCGCGATATCAGAGTTGGGCCAATAGTAAAAGTTGCTTGTAATCATGAATGGAACCACCCCACCGCGGGAACCAAATGATTAAAATTTCGGAATGTAGTATCTCAATCAAATGCTTTTACGGTAAATAATAGTTTAAACTTGCTTTTTGAGAAGATTAAGTGATGTTTAATCAGAGATATTGATTGACGAGTAGAAATACAGTTCTCAATTTATGATAAGCTTGGTCGAGATATTATCTAACCCTGTCAAAATTTATATTTTTGGTAAGACTTAATTTTTGGTAGCTGTACTGCAATACAACCGTAGAATTTGGCGGTGATTGGACTTCCCAGATCAGCTGAATATTATGCATATATATCAATCGAATAAAAGTACAGTAAGTACAGTGTTTTTATACAAAAATCTAATGGTGGTAAAAATATAGTCTGTTTGAGAAGATTTTGACAAATAAAATATGACGGTCTTAAAAATTGTATCAAGAGTGAAACTATACTCGGTGGTGTAAAAAGGCCTATTACAAAAAAGCATCGCGATAAGCGTACAATGTTCAACCCTCTCCGTGACATTATTAACTTATGTTTAAGGTTCAAAATCAAGTAAATCGATTAACGAACATCGTCCGACTGTCATGATATTTCTTGTAATAGGTCCTCTATTTTTGTATTATAGATTATTAATCGATTGAATAATTATTTCTAAAAATCCTGTAGTACCATCATGTCTTTATTAGTTCTGATTACGCACAGCTCTGCACAATTTACGCAGTAATAAATTAATAAGACATACCACTCGAAATGGAGAGCATTTCGCCCTCACTGAATAAGGCCATTTAACCTCTTAACCCTAGTAATAAAGTTAGTAAGATGGGATTCCATTAGTAGTATATACTTAACTAGAGAGTTATGACGTCATAGTTAAGGAAGTCTGTTGAGTTTTGATAGTTTTAACTTTGAATATTCTTATAATAGTAGTTTATGATACAAGGTTGGTAAGGAGGTTTTTAAAACGAGTTGACGTTTTATAAGCCCGAGCCGCATGCGAGGGTTTATATTCGTCACGAGTTTTAAAAAACCTTAACAACCGTGTGCCATACTACGTTTTTCAATACATTTGCGAGAAAACATTATAGGTATTACTAAAATTGCAATCTATACATATAATAAAACTGTAAATTTTAAATATTTGTGCGCGTATTACGCAGAAACCGCTAAAAGAATTTTGATGGGCTTTTCACAATTTAGTAAATTAACCCGGCGTCATTGTGGCGGAAAAAAGTTACACTAACGTTGAGGGGGGTCATTATGACCCTGGTTACAATTGTTAAAATTTGGCATAGTATAAAATAATTTTTTATTTTAAACATTTTATATTTATTATAAATACTGTATTTATAATCAGTAGCAGCAATAAAACACATTGGTAATGAGTGAAATAATTTTTATTTTTAATTTTTCCTATAGACTGTTAATTATACAACAAAACTGTAACTCTTTTCTTAATTTTCTTTTATCAACAAAAAACAATATCGTTTCTAACAAAAATGATACTTAAATCAAATTTATACTACCTAACCTCTCTATCATTAGAAGATTACGAACACTAACATAATCTTTATATAAAATATATAAAAAAGTATATGGCACCAAAACAGCAACGTCACCGTTGAGCTGGGTCATAATTACCCTGTCGCAGGTTTACACACGTTTTGCTCCTTGCGCGGGTGATGGACGAATGAAGTGAAGTACGTGGCGGGGAGGGGTGATCCTTAGCTGCAGCTACTGAGACAGACAGTTGTGTGTGGCAAATATTTCTAAGCATTTTTTCATATGCAAAACATGCAGGGTCATGTTGACCCTGCATCAATGACGCCGGGTTAAGGTCCAACTTAAAATCTAAGCTATATTTCATTAAATTCAGGTGGGTGGAACCAGGGAAACAGCTTGAAGAGTTCAAGCTGTTTCCCGTAGTACTAACTTTCATACACTAAAGAGGTCATTTTAAACTGGTTCTTATATTTTTCTACTGTCCACGCAGACGAAGTCATGGGTGAAAGCTAGTAGAAATAAAAAAAACGTACGTAAACAAAAACGCACGGCGTGGGCGTGCGGTAAAATCAACTTACCGCACGCTGGCCTGTCATCGTAAGCTCACATTTTCGAGCAACTGTATTGAAAAATAATTTTAAATTTAGAATGCTATTATAATCTTAGCTTGTAATTCTATCTTAACATAAAAACCCTTTAATCCTTAAAGGGTTTTTGATGTTTAGATTTGATTTTGGATTTCTCGACGTTTTGACAGCTTTACAGTGGCCGCGGGCGATCTACCCACTATTTTTTTTATTAATACGTTCCGAAAATTATTAACACTAATATAAGTACCTTGTACTTTACACTAGTCAAGGTAATTTAAGTACCTTGACTAGTGGCTCCGTGAGCTGCTGTAGACCTCACATTAATTGTATGTTGTTCAAATCACGCCACGAGGTTTTCAAACTATGTGCTGTTTGGTATTTTATTTGATATCAATGATAATATCATTGTTTGGTATAAGTATTCGAAACTAAATGGCGCTTCTAATTTCTCGATGGTTGAATTTTTTCTTCAATAAATTTCGTAAAAATTGGTTCAAAAAAAAATGTATATAACTATAGAACCTGCTTACAAAATTTCACGAGAGTCGGTTCACAAATGCAACCTGTAAAGGAGAATAGACGGACATGGACAGCCGGACAACGGACAGACATAAAAAACATTTTTGGGGTTCCGTACCCAAAGGGTAAAAACGGGACCCTATTACTAAGACTCCGCTGTCTGTCTGTCACCAGACTGTATCTCATGAACCGAGATAGCTAGACAGTTAAAATATTCACAGATGATGTATTTCTGTTGCCGCTATAACAACAAATACCAAAAATTGTTTAAAAAAACAAATCTACCTGAATAATATACCTACACTACCTAATTCAAAAGGTAACTACACTAAAAATAAAAAAATAAAAAATTGATTAAAAAAACAAAAAACCGACTTCAAAAAACCTACCTCTAAAAAGCAAGAAATAATATTCGTAATAATAAAACAAGTCTATTGAAGTCGGGTGGGGCTGGAGTACAAATCCCTTTTTTTATTCTAAAAGCCCCACCCGACTTCAATAGACGTGTTTTATTATTACGAATATTATTTCTTGCTTTTTAGAGGTAGGTTTTTTGAAGTCGGTTTTTTGTTTTTTTAATCAATTTTTTATTTTTTTATTTTTAGTGTAGTTACCTTTTGAATTAGGTAGTGTAGGTATATTATTCAGGTAGAAATTAAAATCGGCTCAGCCAAACGTGAGTTAATCGCGGAAACATACATACATGCGGGTCAAACTGAGAACCTCCTTTTTTAAGTCGGTTAAAGAACTACACTTAAGATATCCCTTTTCCAACAAAAAAATAATTATCTTATTCAGTTCATAAACAAAGAAGTTATACGACTGATCATCGAGGTAGTTCACACAAAATCATACTATTTTCGTGCTTTTTTCAAGATTACTTGAAAAGTACTGAACAGATTTCAAAATTTTTAAAAATGGGACCAACTTGGGAGTTTACCTAATGTAATAACGTTTGAATCATTTCAATCGGTTCAGCCGTCTTCGAGTAATCGGTGTACATACAAAAAAAAAAAAAAAACTGGTCGAATTGAGTACCTCCCTCCTTTTGAAGTCGGTAAAAAACAAAATAAAACAAATATTTGAGTGGGGCTTACATACAACAAACGTATTGTTATTATTTTTTGCCTTTTTTGGTACGGAACCCTTCGTGCGCCAGTCCGACTCGCACTTGACCGGTTTTGTCAAAGCTGAAACGGAGACGCTTCTTTATTATTTTAACTGTCTATGTCTTGTAGAAAGTACCTAATCGAAAAATCTATAAATTATGTACAGCCATTAGTTTATATTTAGTTATATGAATAGTTAGGTTTTAACTCGTAGTTCGCATCCGGGAACCAACGGAAGTTTAGATATCGGCATTTGAACAACGCTTGTGGTCAAAGTTAGCACTAACTATCCGTAACTTAACGTGACATATTCATTATATGAAAAAGTAGCAATTTCCTACATACCAAGTACCCTACAAAGATAGCTTTGGTATTTCTATTATGGTTTATGCCATGTAGCATAATTATTAGATTCTCTCTGAAATACCAACACCTTACATACTATCCTATACAACGTGTTAATGAATTAACGTAATATGAGAAAAAAATGAGAAAAATTTCTCCGGACCATCAAATTGAACAACTTTTAAATACTATGGGACCAACTCTGAAATCGCGAAAACAAAATCAGCTGCTTCATACATTATTAATTTTTGTATGAAACAGCTGTTTTTTTTCGCGATTTCAGAGTTGGTCCTATAGTAGGTAAAAGTTGTTCAGTTTGATGGTCCGAAGAAACGGTTTTCTCATTTTGCGTTAATTCAATAACACGTTGTATACTAAAAAATTGTTTTAAAAAACAAAAAAACCGACTTCAAAAAACCTGCCTCTAAAAAGCAAGAAATAATATTCAAATCATTAGATACGCATTATCATTGTTATAATAACAAGACGTCTATTGAAGTCGGGTGGGGCTGGAGTTCAACTTCCTTTTTTTATTATAAAAGCCCTACCCGACTTCAATAGACGTCTTGTTATTATAACAATGATAATGCGTATCTAATGATTTGAATATTATTTCTTGCTTTTTAAAGGCAGGTTTTTTGAAGTCGGTTTTTTTGTTTTTTAAAACAATTTTTTATTTTTTCATTTTTAGTGTAAGTACCTTCTCCATTAGGTAGTGTAGGTATATTATTTCGTATAAAAATTGGCTCAGTCAAACGTGAGATATTCGCGGAGAAACATACATTCATACAGGTCAAACTGAGAGAGAACCCTCTTTTTTATGAAGTCGGTTAAAAAGACTACACTAAAAGTACCCTTTCCCAACAAAAAGAAACATCTAATTCGATTTATTAATAACAAAGTCGTCAAGGTAGTTGATGCAAAATCATAGTATTTTCAGGATTTCTTGAAAACTACTAAGCCGATTGAAATAAAAATTAAATGGGACCATCTCGCAAGAAAACTCAATCAAACAAAAAAAGAATCATCAAAATCGGTCCATAAATGTCGAAGATACGCGCGAACAACGATAAAAAAAAAGTATACAATCGAATTGAGAACCTCCTCCTTTTTGTGAAGTCGGTTAAAAACTAATTAACAGGTTATTATATAATTTTATTGATATCTTGCGTTTTCTTTCTATCCTCATATTTTAGAATATAGTCATATTCTGTATCTATTGAAACCGCATGTAGTTCATTTCATTGACTTAAGTGATAGCGCTGTGCAAATTTCCCGGTAATATTACTCAATTCGTTTCCGACCCATTTTACTTTCGGTTTTTATTGAACTCCAATCAACAATTACACATTTCCGGATTGACAGACACCTGTTAATTCGCATACCGAAACGAAACAAAGTGAGATTCCACTCGTCCCGCCAAACAGTGTCACCAATTAGTCGCCTTGCTCTTAAAACGAATTCAATTTATACGAACGATACCACTCCACTGTTCATGTTACATTCGCATAATTGATGTGTGCCTCCGGCCAACAGTAAATTTTTATATGTCTTTTATTTTTTATACACCATAACGCTGACAGAGATAATGGCCATTTTTATGCTTGCGTTGTGACGCAGCAGCTATTGCCGAGAAAACATTAAAATTATTTTTATTAAATCTATATCGTGTGTTAATTAGTATAAAAAGCTTTCATTACTATAAAAAGTAAACTTTTTTTAAATCACCTTGTCAATCTGTGTTGTGCCTAATGCACATAGTTGGTTTCTTAATTGTTGACTTGTTAACTTTTTGTGTCCTGCCCAGAATTTCATCAGCCTTAAAACCTGTGCCAAGATACCGAATTAGATTTTATGGCTTCACTTCGAAGCCGGCAGCAGACAACAAAATGCATTGTCACAAATGGTTGTAAATAAATTGACACGTGAAATACGTTGCACTTTATACATTCTGTACCGAACTACATCCTGACTTCACATGCCTCTGTCTGTATCTAAGCTCTGCTCTGTATTGCAGAGAAGATTAACTTGACATCATATTTTTTTAGAGTATGATAAGAATATTAATAATAGCTTCAAAAAGTTTATGAATATAGTAAATATTTAACGCTAGATTTGTGTAATTTATTTCATTAAACGTCATGAAAAACCAGCAGGATGTTCAGAAAACGCTATCTGCATGCCTCGTATAGACGGAATTGAAAGGTGATGAAAATATTTAATTAATTATAACCGATACGTTGCACAATATTGTATTATGGCATATTTATTTATTGATGTTATTAGTACGTTACTTTTATGGGAAGTTAATTAATTACGTAGTTTATTTTTCCCACTTACTAAATGCACATCATTTGTACTAATGAATGAGCTTTATATCGTTTCATGTACTAGTACATGTTTTTTATATGATTATAGCACCATAATGGCTGGTTAACGTTATCTAGTTGTTAGGCGAGTGTTTTAGGAGAGTGCGTTGAAACGTGTAAACGGTCGTATTAGTGGCTAAAGCGAGTAACGTTCTAGTTGCCTTTCAACTTGAATAAAAAGATTTTTGTTTCGATTAGCACACCCTGCGCGCCTGCTTATAACCGCGTGACACTACTTGCTACTGGAACCATGTAAATCGACATTTTAGTAGCGTATTAGTAGAGTGCATTGGTCAAATGACACTCTATTAAAAGGAACTGCAAACACACACTGGAAAAGCACCAAAACTATTAATACACTCACATTCGAGTAGAGTCTGTGCGGAAAGAGAACCGATTTGGGATTTGTGCTTGAATACCTGTTTTTAGGGTTCCGTACCCAAAGGGTAAAAAGCTAAACTAAGCCTCGAGGCTTAGTAATAGGGTCCCGTTTTTACCCGCTGTCTGTCTGTCACCAGGCTGTATCTCATGAACCGTGATAGCTAGACAGCTGAAATTTTCACAGATGGTGTATTTCTGTTGCCGCTACAACAACAAATACTAAAAATAGAATAAAATTAATATTTAAGGGGGGCTCCCATACAAGAAACGTGTTTTTTTTTGCCGGTTTTTGCCCGATATTAATAACGACAACAGGTAGACAGTTGAAATTTTCACAGATGATGTATTTCTGATGCCGCTATAATAATAAATACTAAAATCAGAATAAAATAAATATTTAAGGGGGCTCCCATACAACAAACGTGATTTTTTTGCCGTTTTTTGGTACGGAACCCTTCGTGCGCGAGTCCGACTCGCACTTGGCCGGTTTTTTTCATATTGACTGCACTGTTATACCACAGAATAGATATAAAGTACTACCGTGTTATACGTAATCATAGTGCGACTATCTTGATTTAATAGATATCAATTTATTACAGTCGCACTAAAACGTTACAGTGCCGTCAGTCAACATTTCAAAAACGATAATAATCAAGCACAAATCCCAAGTTGGTTCTCATTCCGAACTGACTACGACTGGCACTCTGCTAACAACTAAGATAATGTAAACCAGCCTTAATAGTGAGACCCATTTTTTAACTAATCGTAAAGTTAGTTGACCCGTAATAAAACGGACATCGCCTGTAAATACTAGGTGGCCACGCCTTTACGGCTGATAGCAAATATGTCAACTTAATTCACGCGAAGACCCATAAAGAATACCATTAGTAGGTTTTTATGTCCCTGTAGGAACTGAAAACCTAAATTCATGTTGTTTCGCCCCAAATGTGATGAAGTGGAGAATGGTCCCAATATGTACCATGGGCAACAGCGTCGCTTAACCACTGCTAAGGTTAAATTCGCTTGCACGCCGCGCCCGCCGTCACATACGATTAGTTCGTGCAGGGGCGATACGCGCGCACACGAATTTTGTTGCAAACTGGTTAAGCGACGCTGTTGCCCATAGTACAGAAATAAAGGTGGAAAACGTTAAAAAGATATTTTATCAATACATCTTTATGTGGTAGTAGATTTTTTTTTATCTATTTTTTATTCACTACGATACGTAAGTTACGTAATTACGTTAATTTCAAACTTTAAAATAATTTGGAAATGTAACTAAAAGAATGAATGACTATGAACTATTTAAAAAGAGGTAAAAAACGGCAAACATTCTAAAAGAATGCAAGGATTTTAATGATTTAGAAAACTATAGAGTAAGATATCGTTACTTCTTTTGTTGGCACAAATTCCTGCAAATTGCTTTGACATAAAAATACAGTAAAATTAAAAATTCAATAACATTGTTCATTGAAATTCTAGATTTTAGGCATTCACAATGCTATTTTAAGATATTTACTTTAATAGAAAAAATATTAGGAAAATAACCCCACCCGTCTGAGCTGCTACAGGTGAGTCGATTTTTTCTAATTATTTAATTATCTTAACATTGTTCACTTTAATGGATACCAACAACGTGATTTTACTAAAAGGTGTTTTGACTACTTTGCAGCTACGGTAGTCGTGGGTTTCTAAAGCTGTTAGGTACGGTATATAAGCAGGTTATACCTTCAGAATATTGTTTTAGTATCCTTTAAGTGTTTTATTTCTAAATAAAGCTGTACAATTAAGAAAAAACTGTTTGCCAGATTATATACAAAGACGCTTTGATTGAAGCAAACACGTCAAAATCACGAATAACTCTATTTAGTATTGCTTTTTTTATTTATTTTTTTATTTCTGGTATTTTTATTTTCTACTCTTTTATGGGAGCCCTGTTTATCAAAACTTACAAGTCTTGTATTTATAGATACAAGTATTTTCGAAATGTAAATCAGTATTCCACTAATCCGTTTATCAAAACACGTTAAGTTATACACTACACGTGTGATTGTTTATTTAACTAATATGTTTTTACCCTTGTATTAGTGATTTCGTTAATCAAAAATAATCTTTTTAACTTAGTGTAAAAAACTCTATGGAAAATCATGAATGTTCCTAAGGGTGTCCGGTTACTCTTCACTCCATTCCATCTTACAATTTTTACAAGGGTCTTGCCTAATTTATTTGGCTAGTTATTTGGATAAAAACTTTATTACATAAACTTGTAAAATTTTTCTTGTAAAATATACTTGTAGGCTTACAAGTTTTGATAAACAGGGCAGTCCTTTTGCAAGGTCTCCCGTCGTATCGTAGCACAAACTTTTATGTGTTTTTATTTCTTAAAGAGTGAGTGGGTTCAACAAGCCTATTTTAGCTTAATAAGTGAGGCTTTTCAAGTGTCGCCTTTCTTCATAAAGGGTTCCCTTTTGTTGGAATGTTAGAATGGTTTGAATGTAATTTAATTTATACTAGTACAATGGTATATACTATACCTAAATACATGTTAACCTTTTCAAATAGGGTAGGGACATTAAAAAAGTATCACTGAGATATGAATAGAACGTTAAATGTCCGATTTGTCAGTTCCAAAAAGAAATGAAACAAATAAATAAATGTTTCGTAAACCAGGGAATTATTTCAAAATAAATATTTTCAACTCAAACAAATCGCATTTATCTATAAATAACACAGTAGCGTAATCCTCATTTCATCCTAATTTCTGTATGAGTAGGTGCGTAACCTTATTAGTCGGACGAACTATAATTGACACACCGGCTGACCCCAAATTAAATGGGCATTTGAGCCATACGTCATTCATTCTTTCGACTTTATGCTGCACGTTTAAGCGATTCTGAATCTAAAGCCAATGCAATAAATCATCATAAAGCATGCGTACGCTCAGTGAGTGTTAAACAGACACTTTGTGGGAGAGACACTTTGTTACCATCTTATTCAAATCAGCCCCATACTCAAATGGCCAACGTTCTATGCGTTTGAACACTACCGTATCGTAAGCATATCAATTCCATATAACACATCAAAGTTTTTGGTTTACGTTTACGACAAGTGATTTAATCGTCTGTTGCTCATATTTAAGCAGTAATAAATAGTAAAGCTCAATTATTAAGCATAGCTTTAGACGTATAGAATTTTGGCCATTTGTCTAGGGGGCTGAGCGGTTTGGTTGAAGACTAATATTGAAAGACGATGCACATAACAGCTATAATGCCAAAGGAGGTCCCTAATCGCTCATACATTTCGGCCCATTTTGTGTACCTGAGGTGTAGGGAAAAATTCGAGGATTCCGAAAATGATGTTATTTTAACTCAATCTTTACTTAAAACTTAGAAATAAATCATTAAAAGTGTGAACTACTTGTAGCACATTCAAATTATAATATGGCAATACTGGATATTCACTTTCAGTTTAATAACGCAAATGTTCATTTATATTAGTTAAACATGTTAAAAAATATCATTACATATCGGAATTAATAGGCAAAAAAAATCTAACCTCTCAAATCAACACTGTGGGAACAGTTTTTATGCCTCCCTGCAAGTAACAAAACGTCATAAGAACTGTCAAACAAAACGTCATGAGAGAAACGTCATTCCAACTTCCGAGTTTAATAAAATCAACTTCAACTGACAATGACAACAGCTGTCAACTTAACAGTTTTTCAAGTACCAAGGAGCTGAATGTTATGATATAATCTGTGTAATAAGTTCTTATATCGAGAGCATTTTTCATTTTTTTTCCTCGTCTCCAAATTACTAGAAAAAAAGATTACTGGTATATTACTCAGGGTATTTTAAGGTATTTTTTTCCGAAGAGTGTACCTCGGTACATCATTTGGGCCATTTTTGGTCACATCCTTTCGCTTTACTATATAAATAGATATTTTGATCCAGATTTTTGTAACTGTTTAAGTTTTTCAATACTTTTTACAACTGATTTGTTTTAAGTATTTACTTGTGATTTCAAGATTGTAGTGTTATTGGATGTTCATGGTGTTATTACTAGGCACCTCTATTACACTTTTTCGTTATCAGGAATTTGGGGTGTCATTTTTCCTGTATGACCTTTTCGTGACAAGAATTATCTAGAAAACAAAGCGGGTGTTCAGTTATACCTGCTCGTATGTATTAGTTGATATTAATTCCATGCTACGTGGGTGTTTTTATGAATTATAAGTAGTATTAGTAATAGTATTGGCTTATATCTCCTCTGATAATTATTATTTTATTATTAAAACGATGTTTGTTTCTTTAATATTTCAAACGATAAATACATTTTTTGTATAACGACATAACTATCACAACTTGTTTTAGTCAATGAAAATTAGTTTCAACCTGTTTTAACTCCAATTCCAATTCAATAACTCTTTCTGTAAGTAAGTAGGTAGTTACTAAGTTTTTTCCTGTTTTGTAAATCTCCAAAAATCAAAGACTATTTTCTCTAAAAATACTTACCTATGTGAAAAAATCTAGGAACGATATATGAGGTCGAACTAAATGATGTGACGATCCTGAAACAAGTGATAAGTTACTTTAACTGAACAAATTTCTCCATGGAAAGTAGGTCGAAAGACGAAAAAAAAGATCATACTCCTATACAAAATGTGTTGATCAGCTGATCGACTCACTATGGAAAGGCGAAAAAAAAATGTAGTTTTTCGATCTATGTTCCTTAGAGAATGTTCTTCAGTTTTGGCAACACTAGCACCTGTTTCAGTATCATCACAGCATTTGGTTGCACCTTACACAGCGTGAAATTTTAATCTTTTGGTTTCTGCAGTGGAGTTGTTCCACTGATGATTACAAGCACTTTTACTTCTTCTTCTTATCGAATGAGGATTAGTGGCCACCTCTGGTGTTAGAGTTTATCAAGCCGCCTGTAAGGTCTCTAACTTGGCTTAACGACTGTTATCAGATGACAACAGCCGGGACCGACGGTTTAACGTGCCTTCCGAAGCACGGAAGAGCTCAGTTGTAATGCCTTTTTAACGGTCACCCATCTGAAACCTGACCAGACCGATTGTTGCTTAACAAACGTGATCGAGTACGATCAATCTGTCAAGTTTCGCCATGAGCGCTTCAGACCTTTTACAATAGGAATAAAAAATAAGCTGTTCCATAAAAAAGCGAAATACCTACTCGACTTTAATGTAAGGAGCACCTGTTTTTTTTTCGCAATATCAGAGTTGGTCCCATAGTAAAAGTTGCTTATAATCATGAGTGGAACCACTCCACTGCGGGAACCAAATGATTAAAATTGCAGCGTGTATATTTTACGTGTCCTGTAGGTAATGTAAGTAGAATTTTTGTACGTCCATAAAAATTGTTCGCTTTATTACCATTTACCAGTGTGGTCATGAACTGGATTCAAGTGACCAACGAACAACGTTGATGGCATAATTAGATGTAGTTACTCATCCTGACCATTGTTGTTTTAATAGTTTAACACTATGCAATACGTAAGTACCTACATTTTGAACAAACACAGATTTCATTGCATTTACGAGAGTAGATTTTATTCTCTGTACATTATTAGCAAATTAGCAAATCAAGCGCTAAGTAACATGACGCATATTCATAATTTAATTAGAAGATGTTGCAGTTATATTACCTACAATGAACATTACACAGATTAAAATAAATATTTTAAATTGTTCAAAACTATACTAAATACAAGAATGTGCGCTTGTAAACTTCAAAATATGTAACTTCTAAGTTATCTTGATAAATTCTGCTCTAATGTCTTCTAAGGTCGGTGTAACGATTTCAACCTATTTTATTTTTATACAAAATTAGACTGGATTTTAAACACAAAGCAATATAGTTTTTAATTAGTTTTTTCTTTTTAAATGCATTTCAAAATTTCATGTTCCAACAACTTACCAGTAGCTAGCGCGCAGAAAAATAAAACAGCTGTTGTCCACCTCATTTTGGAACTTAAACACAGCACGACATAGACTCACAGTGCGATTCGGAACACAACTCCGGGGAAACTTTTGCGCGGCTTTGTACGGGGCGGGCAGCTAGCCGCGTCCGAATCCAGAACCTAACTACGGGAGCGACACGCATATTCACGCCTTGTTATCACACGCATGCGCTGATAACTGTCTTATTGCTCTGCAGAAAAAAAAAATTAGCTTGTTTTTAATGAGTGCTTTTCAAAGTGACATTTAATAAATAAAAATAATAACTATTTGCCTCACTAGATGGCGTTGATAGAAAGAGAAGTGTCAAAATTGGCTTATATAAAAAAACAGTCTGTACCAAAAAAGCAAATAAGCGATCGCTGACTGATATCTACCTAAAGAGAAATATTTCAGGGTTACGTCTGCCTGCCTACCTGAGTACTCTTCGAAGCTTAATAAAGATAAATCACATTGATACATACATTTTTATCAACGCCATCTATCGAGCCTACAGTTTATGTTATTTTGAAAAGCCCTCATTTTAGATAAAAGAGTTTTGTTGTCCTAATGATTTGATTTCGCTTTATTGTTCCACTATTACGCTTGACCCCAAATGTGTTTACCTATGAAATTGCCAATTTGTGTCGAAAAATTTACATAGGTACTAACATTTTCTTATTTTTATCAAAAGTCATCATATTAACCAGTTTTGTGAACTAAAATCTAATTCGTCTATTAAAGTCGGGTGGGGCTATTTTAAAAGCCACACTTGAAAACTACTGAACCAATCTTAATCTTAATATATAAAATCGTAAACTGAATGACTGAATGACTGACTGACTGACTGACTGACTGATCTATCAACGCACAGCCCAAACCGCTGGACCTAGAGGCTTGAAATTTTGCACACAGATACCTCATACAGTGTAGGCATCCACTAAGGAAGGATTTTTGAAAATTCCATCCCTAAGGGGGTGAAATAAGGGATGAAAGTTTGTATGAAAGTCCCTCAGTTTTGAAGCTAGGATCTTAAAATTTTGTGTTTAGGCTGACGATTGAAAATTAATAAATACGGGTCTCAGCGTTTTTCAAAATTCAACCCCCGAAGGGGTGCAAAGGGGTATGAAGTTGTGTATAGAAGAAAATCCTTCATTTTCGAAGTAAAAATCGCTTAATTTATAATATAGGCTTACGGAAGAAAATCTAACGCAACGTATATTGTTATTGTTAGTACTTCAACCCCTATGGCGATGAAATAGGGGTGAAATGGGTAAATAAACCAAAAAATAGATATAGATGTCGTTATTGGGGTTTTCTGGTATGACGATTGCGAAAATGACATTTATTTTGAAGTCCAACACGGTGGACATAATTTAACCCCCTAAAGGGGTGAAAATGGGGTTCAAATTTTGTATGGAAAATGAATATAAAATAGACATTACAACTTTAAACTTCGTAGGAGTACGTCTGAAAATAAATAGGCAAACATATATTTTGTAATTTTGAAAATCAACCCCTTGGAGGGTAAATGGGGTAAGTAAACATAAAAATCGATATGGATGTCGTTCTTGAGGTTTTATGGGATGGTGATTGCGAAAATGACATTTATTTTGAAGTTCAACACGATGTACATGATTTAACCCCCTAAAGGGGTGAAAATGGGGTTAAAATTTTGTATGGAAAATGAATATAAAATAGACATTACAACTTTAAACTTCGTAGGAGCACGTCTTAAAATAAATAGGCAAACATATATTTTGCGATTTTGAAAATCAACCCCTTAGGGGGTAAATGGGGTAAGTAAACATAAAAATCGATATGGATGTCGTTCTTGAGGTTTTATGGGATGGCGATTGCGAAAATGACATTTCTTTTAAAGTCTAACACGATGTATTTGATTTAACTACTAAAAATGTGAAAATGAGGTTCAAATTTTGTATGGAAAAATAATATAAAATAGCATTATAACTTTAAACTTCGTAGGAGCACGTCTAAAAATAAATAGGCAAACATATATTTTGTGATTTTGAAAATCAACTCCTTAGGTGGTGGTAAGTAATCATAAAAATCTATATATGGATGTCGTTCTTGAGGTTTTATGGGATGGTGATTGCGAAAATGACATTCATTTTGAAGTCCAACTCGGTGGACATGATTCAGCCCCAGGGGACGGGGAGAAAGGGAACGGGAACGGGAACTGGACGGGGCGGAAGAGAACGGGGACGGCGTGGCAACGGGAACGGGACGGGATGGAAACGGAAACGAGAGCGGGAACGGGAACGGGAACGGGTACGGGACGGGACATAATGGGAACGGGACCGGACGGGACGGGAGCAGGTACGAGAGCGGGAACGGAACGGGATGGGATGGGATGGGAACGGAACGAGAGCGGGAACGGAAACGACACGGGATGAGAGGGGACGGGAACGGAACGGGACGGGACGGCAACGCAACGGGACGGGAACGGGAACCGGACGGGTCGGGAACGAGAGAGAGAACGGGAACGGGATGGGATGGGACGGGAACGGAACGAGAGCGGAAACGAGAACGGGAACGAAACAGGACGGGAACGGAACGGAACCAAACCGAACGGGAACGGGAACGGGACGGGAACGGAATGGGACGGGACGGGGACGGGAACGGGACGGGAACGGGAATGGGAGCGGGAGCGGGACGTAATGGAAACGGGAACAACCAGCCGTTTTTACGCGATTAGGCGGGTCTCCACTCTCCACCAAGTTAGCGAGCCTCGTGCGCGGTCCGCCACATGCGGCATACGTTGTGCCTCACGAGGCAGCGCGCTTGGTGAGGACCCGCCTAATCGCGTAAAAACGGCTGGTCGGATCCTGGTTGAAGGTTCCCTAAGGATTTTCTCTAATATCCACGCGGACGAAGTCGCGGGCGGAAGCTAGTAATATATAAAATCGTAAACTGAATGACTGAATGACTGACTGACTGACTGACTTACTGACTGATCTATCAACGCACAGCCCAAACCGCTGGACCTAGAGACTTGAAATTTTGCACACAGATACCTTATACAGTGTAGGCATCCACTAAGGAAGGATTTTTGAAAATTCTATCCCTAAGGGGATGAAATAAGGGATGAAAGTTTGTATGAAAGTCCCTCAGTTTTGAAGCTAGGATCGTCAAATTTTGTGTTTAGGCTGACGATTGAAAATTAATAAATACGGGTCTCAGCGTTTTTAAAAGTTCTACCCCCGAAGGGGTCAAAAGGGGGATGAAGTTGTGTAATGAAGAAAATCCTTTATTTGCGAAGTCAAAATTGCTAAATATATAATTTAGGCTTATGGATGGAAATCTAACCCAACGTATATTGTTATTGTTAGTATTTCAACCCCTACGGGGTTAAAATGGGGGTGAAAAGGGGTAAATAAACCTAAAAATAGATATGGATGTCGTTATTGGGGTTTTCTGGGATGACGATTGCAAAAATGACATTTATTTTGAAGTCCAACACGGTGGACATGATTTGACCCCTCAAGGGGCGAAAATGGGGTTCGAATTTTGTATGGAAAAATAAAGTTAAATGGACATTACAACTTTAAACTTCGTAGGAGCACGTCTAAAAATAAATAAGCAAACATATATTTTGTGATTTTGAAAATAAACCCCTTAGGGGGTAAATGGGGTGAGTAAACCTAAAAATAGATACGGATGTCGTTATTGGGGTTTTCTGGGATGACGATTGCAAAAATGACATTTATTTTGAAGTCCAACACGGTGGACATGATTTAATCCTCAAGGGGTGAAAATGGGGTTCAAATTTTGTATGGAAAAAAATATTAAATGGCCATTACAACTTTAAACTTCGTAGGAGCATGTCTAAAAATAAATAAGCAAACATATATTTTGTGATTTTGAAAATTAACCCCTTAGGGGTAAATGGGTGAGTAAACATAAAAATCGATGTGGAGGTCGTTCTTGAGGTTTTATGGGATGGTGATTATGAAAATGAGATTTATTTTGAAGTCCAACACGGTGGACATGATTTAACATGTGAAAATGAGGTTCAAATGTATGGAAATAGAATATAAAATAGACATTACAACTTTAAAATTCGTAGGAGCATGTCTAAAAATAAATAGGCAAACGCACATTTTGTTATTTTGAAAATCATCCCTTAGGGTGTAAATGGGGTAAGTAAACATGAAAATCGATGTGGATGTCGTTCTTGAGGTTTCATGGGATGGTGATTGCGAAAATGACATTTATTTTGAAGTCCAACACGGTGGACATGACACATCATGGACCTGTACCTGGACATGCACATCCAGGTAACGGGAATGAGAACAGGCACGGGCACGGGAACAGGAACGGGAACAGGACGAGAACAGGATGGGAACGGAACGGGCCGGAACGGAAACGGAACGGGAAGGGAACGGGATTGAAACGGGAACGGAATAAGAACGGGAACGAAACGGGAACGGAACGAGAATGGAACGGGAAAGAGAAAGGGACAGGAACGGGACGGGAACGGGAACGAAACGGGAACGGAAAGGGACGGAACGGAATGGAAATGGAACGGGAACGAAACGGGAACGATACAGGAACGGAACGGGAACGAAAACGGGACGGGAACGGTAAAGGAACGGCACGGGAACGGAGGGGAAAGGATCGGGAACGGAACGGGAACGATACGGGAACGGGAACGGGAATGGGACGGGGCGGGAACGGGAACGGGAACCGGACGGGAACGGGGACGGGGACGGGACGGGAACGGGACGGGGACGGGAACGGGAACCGGAAACGTAAAAATGACTGGTCAGATCCTGGTTGAAGGTTCTCTAAGGATTTTCTCTAACATCCACGCGGACAAAGTCGCGGGCAAAAGCTAGTTTAAAAATATTTATAATCTCTCAAGAAAACTCAATCAAACAAAAAAAAATATTAAAAACACGACTGCCCCGCCAAAAACGAACTAAAAAGTTAAATAAATGTCATTGCAGTCGGGGGACCGTTTTGTGGAACAATTTTTAAGGTGGTACCTTGAGCGAAAGTGGCGCCGCGGTGAATTTTATTTAATATTATAATTCTAATACACAATTTTAATAATGTTTATCGTGGAGATTTTAGGGCCCACAGTCTAATATTTTTAGACGGTATCGTTACATTCCCTAGTAGTCACTGCTAGAAGTAAATAGAAAAACTGCTAAAAGTGGCCGTTTTTGACACATTTGCTATCTACTTCTACGAATGACTACGAGGGCATGTAGTAATACCTTCTAAAAATACTAGACCATAGGCCCTAAAATCTCCACGATAAACATTATTAAAATCTTTATCTATTAATAACTTAATGAATAAAAACCTCTGAGGGCGCCACTTTCGGTCATACAACCGCCTTAATAAAAGAGGTCCCCCGACTCCAATGACACTTGTTATTTAACTTTTTAGTTCGTTTTTGGAGGGGCAGTCATGTTTTTAATATTTTTTAAATTTATTTATTTTTATTTTACACATTTAAGTGGCAAATTATATAGTTTTTTTTTTACATTTAATGGGCTTACTCTTGGCCACATTCGAGAACCATAAAGCTAAGAAGAGGCCGAAGATGAAGCGAGCTTGCCCAGAAGAAGCCTATTCACTCGGGCTTTAAATATCGCTGGGTTATATGCTTTCGGGAATACAGACGCAAGCAGGGAATTCCACTCCTTGGCTGTGCGCATTAAGAAGGAAGATGAAAAACGCTTGGTGCGCATGCATGGAATGTCAACCATGGGGTGTTTGTTGTAGTAGTTTAGAAATGTGCTCATTAAGGCCTTTCATTTGATGCCCATATTGTAATCATTTAAGTAAAAGTTTTTTTTTCACATTAGAAAATGGCGTCGTACTGTCGCATATTGAATTTAAAAAAAAATATAGCCAGTGTCACTTGGAATGATGTAAGGATTCTAACGATACCCCAATGCATCCAAATCCGTTGAGCCATTTAGAAATTATGGTGGAATAAAGAAACTCACATACCCACAAACATACATGAACCCTGAACACATATACATTCCTTTTTGGGCAGTCGTGTGGTAAAAATAACCGGCCAAGTACGAGTCGGACTCGCGCACGAAGGGTTCCGTACCAAAAACCGACAAAAAAATACTTTGTTGTATGGGAGCCACCTTAAATATTAATTTTATTCTGTTTTTAGTATTTGTTGTTATAGCGGCAACAAAAATACATCATCTGTAAAAATTTCAACTGTCTACTTGTTCTCGTTATTAATATCGAGCAAAAAACGGCAAAAAATCACGTTTGTTGTATGGAAGCCCCCCTTAAATATTACTTTAATTCTGTTTTTAGTATTTGTTGTTATAGCGGCAATAGAAATACATCATCTGTGAAAATTTCAACTTTCTAGTTATCACGGTTCATGAGATACAGCCTGGTGACAGAGAGACAGACAGACAGACAGACAGACAGACGGACAGCGGAGTCTTAGTAATAGGGTCCCGTTTTTACCCTTTGGGTACGGAACCCTAAAAACGATCCATACATGTCGAAGTTACGCGCGAACAACAATAAAAAAGAACATATTATTGAATTGAGAACCTCCTCTTTTTTCAAATCGGTTAAAAATCATTTACGGCAGTAGAATAATAGCAAATTCTCAAGTGAAAGCCGACGAAAACAAAAGTTTCTTGTCTCCCTTTTATTTATTCAATTTGTGATGCAGTTCGGAAGTTTAATTCAATACCTTTGACTAACTTTCAAATTACGTCTTTCATGTCTTCAACTAATAGTGTTAAGTCGATTAAAGTCAAATTTCAAGTTGATTCGTACTTTAATTTCATCATTACAGACTTTAAAATTACTCCATTAGTTGAAATTTTATAACATGGATAAACACCTTGTATACTATTACTAGCGGCCCGCCCCAGCTTCGCACGGGTGCAATGTAGTTACTAAATGTAAAACTGTGCTAATGTGGTGTCAGTGTAAAGTTATTAGATTATACTACAGGATACATATACCTAGGAGGACGACATATACCTATACCACGTACATACGCAAGGGGTGTTATAATATAATTGACGTGTGTGTCTGTCTGTCTGAGGCAACCAACCTAGCTCCCAAACTTATGGATCGATTTTAATGAGGTTTTTATGCATACCCCTTACTAATAAAGATTGTATAGCAGCTGCATAGTTACACAGTGTTTTGTCACTTTCTTTTTAATGTCAAATTCAAATAGTTTGACAGAGAGTAACCATTGTGTAACTATACATCTGCTATTCAATCTTTATTAGTAAGGGGGATAGTTTAAGAGAAGCGTATAGACGGCGGGAAGCGACTTTGTTTTATACTATGTATAGCTTTTGCCCGTGGCTCCGCCCGCGTGGCAGTCGGTAATTGTTGTAAGTCTTCCCTTGGAAACCAATGATCGGGATGAAAAGAAGCCTGTGTTAAGTATTCCAGACTTAATCTATATCTGTGCCAAATTTCTCCTAAATCCGTTCACCCGTTCAGACGTGATTGAGTATGATATGATTGAGTAGGTACCTAACAGAACAACATCCAAACATCAAAACTTTCACATTTATACAATTTTGTGATTATATAGGTAATAGCTGCACCCCGCGGTTTTACCCGCGCAGTCTGTCGATTCTGTAACCAAACTCGCATCTCACTTCACTTCGCGTGAATTTGTTATTAGACATTTGTTTACTAAATGAGCTATTTTACTGATTGCAAAAAATTTAGGTAGCCTGCGTAGCTATCTAAAATCTTTTGTGATAAAAAAAAATTCTTATCATTATCTTATTTATGATTCAAAATTCCCGTGCAGTGAAGTGAGATTCGAAGTGGGGTTCGAGTTTGGTTACAGAATCGACGCCCTGTTAACGATTCTGTATTAGTTAGGTAGGTACTTAATAAAATTTATTAGCGGTAATTTAACAAAATAAGTATAATAATATTATGTTACATGTAATACTTACCTTATAGTTAAAAATTCTAATATCTTTGCATAATAGTTATCTTCTTTATAAATAAAAATCGATGTATGTGTATTTGTTTCCTTTGCACTCCTAAACCGTTCATACACATCCGATTATGATGAAACTTTGGTGAATGTTTGGTGAATTGTTCTGCTTACTACTGAAAAGGTTTCTGGCAAAAAAAAACGTGACAGTGCAACGCATGCCGGGCAAAGATTTATGCCGGGTGCGACTAATGTTGTGCATTATTATCAGGCTCTCCATCGAAACACTTCTCTAAATACCACATTCCTTGTCACGTCATCTGATATTTGCCAGAGGTTGCCGTTTTATTTGACTAATATTTTGTAAAGTAGATAAAATCTTATACAACATTATAAGAATCAAAGCTTGTTATGAAAATCGGGAAAATTAGAGATTAAACGTCAGCCCGTGCAGTGACAACTGACATTTATTTTTCTTAATCATTCAAATGCACTAAGAAGTTTTGATTCCGATATCGAAGTCAACCACCCTAAAAATAGCTTTCTACCCCTTTTCAACCCTGTTAAGGGATACATTTCAAAAAAATACGAAACACGTATTCAATCAATTTTGTAAAAGAATGTCTATGCCAAATTTCAAGTCAATCGGGCCAAGGAATCGCGTTCTCCCATACAAACTTTGCCACCCTGTTTCACCCACTTAGGGATTGAATTTCGCAAAATCCCGTCTTAGTGAGCACCTACACCCTAAAAGGGACCCCCATGCAAAATTTGAGACTCCTAGCACTTGTAGTTTCTGAGATTTCGTGATGAGTCAGTGAGTGATTTACGCTTTTATATATATAGATGGGCAAAGTAGCCTGTTGTTTTTTTAGGGTTCCGTACCCAAAGGGTAAAAACGGGACCCTATTACTAAGACTCCGCTGTCCGTCTGTCTGTCTGTCTGTCACCAGGCTGTATCTCATGAACCGTGATAGCTAGAAAGTTGAAATTTTCACAGATGATAATACATCATCTGTTGCCGCTATAACAACAAATACTATAAACAGAATAAAATTAATTTTCAAGGGGGGCTCCCATACAACAAACGTAATTTTTTTTGCCGTTTTTTGGTACGGAACCCTTCGTGAGCGAGTCCAACTCGCGCTTGGCCGGTTTTTTTACAATTTTTGATATTTCAAAATTTCAAATAGGTAGATAGCACTGGCGAAGGTTCCATGCAAGTGAACTCCCATCGGCTAACCTTTTATAAATTACACCCCACCGATCCACTATCCAGATCATAAAATTTTTGTAGAAGGGTACTTTTCCATAATTTGACCCCTCACGTAGTAATCGTACTGTTATGTTCAGCACAGAGGCATTTGTATCTGTATTTTTGCTGAACCTGCACTTCCAAAATAAAGTCACATAAGAGGTATTGATTTGACATTTTATTAATGTTTGGTTAGTGAAAACTTAAGTCAATCCCTTAATTTTTTTCACAAAGAATTTCTCTATCACTTGTCAATGTGTATCCCCAAAATACATGGTGTCCCAAAACTTTGCCACTTGGAGCGAAAGTACCTTAAATATTGAAGAAAGGCAATTTTTAAAATATAAAATGAAGTATTGTTTCTGTAAAATTTCCTCTGTACAAATTGGAACCGCATTCAAAAATATAAAAAAAAAACGCATACGGTATACAATAATACGTAATAATTAAAATTTAAATACATATCAAATTTCACGGGTATGAATTACAATGCCGACAATTCATAATACATAAGACCGAAATATCGACACATAAAACACCTATTTTCAAAATACCGAACATTCTAAATATCGATATCCGATAGACCGAAACTTGAAAGATCGATTATCAAATGACCGAAAGTTCGAAATCCCGAAAGGTCAAAATCCCGACAGTTAAAATGTCGAAACTTACTTCACCTACACATACTTACATTTATGAAGGTAGGCGTTGCGCTTAATTTGTTTTACTCAAAAATGCTTGTAAAATGGTCATTATTTTGACAAAATCCACCAATCGAGTTTGAAATACTTTTTTTTTCTGGCGGGGTGCTGGGTTCATGTCAACCTAACATGCTCGTCGCTTGGCTCCTCGCACCTATTTCGTGTCGTGACCTACGGTCTACGGTTTCTAAGTCCCAGTAGACTAGTTTAGACTAATTTTCGGCAGCTAAATTTACTATAAAGCATTTCAGGCGAAGCCCAAAGACACCTCCACAGCCAATTCGGTATTAAGTAGTTCGGGGTATAGAACTTAGGTATATTAACCTTCGGTATTTTAAGCTTCGGGTTTAGTATTTTAGGTAAAATGCCCGTTCGTGATTTTAAACGTACGGCCAAACAACCATTCGGCCTTTTAATTTTCGGGATTTCGTCCATAGGTATTGTAAAATTCGGTCTTTTCTACTTCGGCATTGTAACACATACCCAATTTCACAGTCTTCCTTTTGTCTAAGATGCCGTATTATTTAAAAAGTCCTAATGAGTAATATTTTTGGATATCGGCATCGTAAAAATAAAAGATATTTTTTTTTCATATTCGCATCGCACTGCATTGCCCAAGAATCGGGGGGTTAGATTCTTGGTCAGACAAGCATTTTTCAAAAATCTTTGAGAGCTGTTCTATTTTTATTATTTAAATCAAAATGAAGGCTTGTTTCAGTAAAATTTCACACTTTCAATATTTAAAGTACTTTCCCTTTGTGTGGAAAAGTTTTGGGACACCATCTATATCAGAATTTCATACAAGTTATTGCCAGAAATTTTGGGTCAGCGCGGAGTGGGTGCGAGTTATCCTACTTGGATGAACTAAACCAACTCCTTGCCAAGTTTCTTACCGTATGCGTCAACCCCAAACAATTGACCTAAAAACCTAACTTCATTGCCCTTTTTATTGTGATAAATCTGAGCTCTGATAGCGCAGACTGAATCTTGCGCTGGTAAAAGTTACAAATCTGTTTGTATTTTTCATTCTGTCATTATGTCATTTTATAATGGACTTGATATTGTAGTTGGGCCTGTGTCTACGCCATCTACATGACTTGTAGGTATCGAAATTACATTTTGATGCTTGTAGGTACTACTTTACAAGTTCTTCTGCATCCTATTTGAATTGAAAACGGTTCTCAGAATATGACACTTTTTAGTGTAAACTCTATTAGGGCAATAAAACCAATTGTTATACTTGTTTTCAGTGTTAAATACACAAACATTTTAGATTTATTAGTATGCTGAAAATGGGTCTATCTCTTCATTTGTATTGTGATAAAATTCGTACATATTATTTTATGTTACAATCTTAACATTTGCTGAGCGAAAATATTGTTTGCATCTCTGCATTTTGAGATCTCCTCAATCACAAAGTCAACAGGTTGAAAGAAATTTCAAAGGTAGGCAACACATTTTACGTTAAGAATCGAATGGAAAAGATGAAATTGAAAACGGAAATGCTACATCGTGGAATAGGAAATGTTCTGCGATCTACGACCTTTTAAGGACAAAAGAAAACTTTAATGATAAGGTGACGGAAGAAGGAAATATTCTTAAAAGCAGAATTTCACGGATCTTAATGCTCCTATAGCCGACCCCCATCTCATTTATTTGTTGATTACTAAGTAGGTACATAAAACGTGAGGCGTAAGCTTGAGAAGTGAATAGGTACATAATACATCAAAAATTCACATGTAAACCTACAAATTGAAGCTAAGGTTCTATAGTTAGTTTATTGACAAACAGTAACCTCAGTAAAATATAGTTCATTGTGGTAGTAGTTGGCAAAAGCCCCCAAAGTGGCCACTATTGGTCTTTTACCCTCTTTTCTTGTAAGTAAACTACAAAACTTTAATCTGTAGTGATTTTTCGATACTTTATGTACTTAGCGAGCAATAAAATTGATCATCCGAAGGTCTTTTTTCTGATATAAAATAACTGTTTTCTATCGAAGTAATTCTGAAAAATTAAATAATGAACTTTAATACCAACATATAATGTCGTAAAATTAACGCACGTAGATGGTACATTTTTTGAGTTTTCTCAACGTTATGGTATTCTAATAAGGTATTAAATATCAACGTTTGGTTGCAAGAACGTGTTTCTGTCGATAAACAGTTTCACCGCAGACCAATACATAGTTTCCGATATTACATCGATTCCGAATTTCAATAATTATTTATGGTTTATAACGCCCATCTCTAGAGGGCGCCACCTTCAAGTATTATTAGTATTATAAGGCCCTTAATCTAGAATAAAACTAGATGAAACAATTTTCTCAATAAATTATTCATAGATATAGAAGTATACTTATTTTACCGGAATATTGTAAAAACGTCTCGATATCATAATTTATCTGAATATTGTTACAACAGAAAAAGATTTTGCAATTTTCCGAATACAAATCATTATGAATAACATAGGACAGTGAAATTTTTTCCATTGCTAATCTCGAAATCTTGTTTATCAAAAAGTATTGGTGAAAGCATAAATACGCAGTAAGTTTTGATGGCTTTTCGGCATTTTGTATAGATTTTTAAATAATGTCAAAGTAGATCGAAGCCATATACCTAACATTCCCTATTTTAGGAGAAAGACTTGCTTACTTTAACAGAATTATTTTAATCTAATAACTTTCTAGGCAAAATTACAGACATAGCATATATATACCGATATGCAATATTCAAAGAGAAATTAATTTAATGATTAATAAAAATAAGTTTTATCAATTTAAGGCGGTACTCTGACCGAAAGTGTCACCACAGTGAATTGAATATTGTAATTATATTATTATATTATAATACACAATTTTAATAAAACTTTACGTTTAATTTTTAAGACCCATAGTCTAGTATTTTTAGAATTTTAGTCGGTTTCACCCGCGTGGTTCCCGTTCCCGTGGGAATATCGAGATAAAAAGTATTCTATGTTTTTATCCAGGCTACTTACTATCTGTGTGCCAAATTTCAAGCAAATCCGTTCAGTAGTTTTTGCGTGATTGAGGAACAAACATCCAAACATCCAAAACCACAAACTTTCACATTTATAATATTAGTAGGATTATTACATTCCCTCGTAGTTAGTTTCTAGAAGCAAGTAGATAGCGAAACTGCTAAACGTGACCGTTTTTGACACATTGCTACTTATCTACTTCTACGAATGCTACTACGAGGGAATGTAATGATACCTTCTAAAAATACTAAAAAATTAAAATCATTTTCTATTTACAACTTACTAAATAAAAACCTCTAAGGGCGCCAATTTCTGTGGGGTATCCGCCTTAATTAAGGAATAAATAACGCAATTTCGCTACAATCATACCATATAATACCTCCATCATCTTGTATTCCTGTAGCGACAAGGACAAACCTACAGCGCTGTAACCGTGACTACAGTAAACTAATTAGCTCCCTTTCGAGACCCCAATTAAATGTCTCGCGCCCAACTATCGCGATTACATTATTAATCAGACCCGCCTAATTCCATTTTAGAGGCGTTCCTCCGACCACTTTATGGGCATATTTGCGAAAACCTCTGTGACACTTTGCTCGGAATAATACGAGCAATGATTATATCGAAGTAGCTTATGTGCTGGAATGTAGGTACAGTTACAAACTTGACAGTGTGTTCAAATATTGATAACTATTTGCCACCCGCGACTTCGTTAGCTTGGATATTCGATAAATCCTAAGTGTTTTAACGTCCTGCCTCGCTAGGCAGTATGCTTGGTGTGGACGTACATCGCTTGCGAGGCAGGGCATTTGCCGCTTGCGGCTGGCCGCGCGCGTCCCGGCAGGCCTCGCCCGTCCTGACACTCAGTCGCGTACGCGCTCACCCGAGGCCTACCGCGCACAAGACACGTTTACACTAGGTACGCTGCCTAGCGAGACAGGACGTTAAAACAGAATACTTTTTATCCTGGTTTGAGGTTCCCTAAGGATTTTCTCGAATATCCACGCAAACGAAGTCGCGAGCGTAAGCTAGTAGAAAAAAAATAAAATAAAAAATATTAAAAACACGACTGCCCTGCCAAATACGAACTAAAAAGTTAAATAACAACTGTAATTTGCAGTCGGGGGACCGTTTTATGGAACAATTTCTAATCATAGAGGTCCCCCGACTGCAAATTACACTTATTATTTAACTTTTTAATTCGTTTTTGGCAGGGCAGTCGTGTTTTTAATATTTTTTTATTTTATTTCACACATTTTAGTGACAAATTATTTAGTTTTGGAATGTGGACATCAGGGCCTTTCATTTGATGCCCATATTGTAATAATTCAAGAAAAAAAATTTTTTTTTCACATTAATTTAAAAGTGGCGTCGTATATTCGCCATATAAAATTTTTTCAAAAAAAAAATAGCCAGTGTCACTCGGGATACTGCAAGGATTGTAATACATCCATTGATACATCCAAATCAGTTCAGGCATTTAGAAGGTATGGTGGAATAATGAAACTCATATACCCACAAACATATATGAACCCTAAACACATATACACTCCTTTTTGGGCAGTCGTGTAAAAAAATAGAAAGCGGAATTTGATTTACTGCATGCACGTTGCATGCACGTGCATTTTGTTTTTGAGAAATTACAAATTAACGATTTGTTTTGCAACATACACAGTAAGTATATATTTTTTTACAATTGCGTTAGCACCTTTTACGTTATTAGCGCACAAACATATAGATAAATAGACAGACAGATAAACAGGCGAACAGATTTATCTTTAGATTTGTCTGTTTACAGAAGAACATAATAAACAGACAAAAATTCCAAAAATGTTAGAAATGGGTTGTACCTACTCGTTATTATTAAACACCCCAACCACTTTTTTTATATTTCCTTTGTACAGACAAAACTCGTCTACAGCTTTATTATATGTATAGATAATTAGATAGTTCGAACCAAAGACCTCAAACATAACCACACCATGAAAACCGGTGAAAGTGAAAGTGAAATATTCTTTATTCAATTTTTTTTTTTTTTTTTTTTTTTTTTTATACACAACGGGATAGTGCTTGGCCTTCATCTCACCTGATGTTAAATGACGATAAGGCCGAAGGTGGAAGCGCACTACACCCGGAATACTGGCTATCTTACCTCTAACTGCCGGAACACAACAATTTTTAAATTGTTGTTATGGCGTCAGACTTAGGTAAGATGGTGGTAGCTAGCCAGGCGGACTTGAAATAAGCCCTACCACCAACCAAACCGAGTACAAATTGTACCCCCCTGGGAATCGAACCCGGGACCTCTGCGTCTTACACGGGTGGGCGAACCACTAGACCACAGAGGCGGTTACTAGACCACAGAGGCGGTTGCTCACATAATAAGCATTTTTAAATCGTCAATTATTTTACCCTACCACCCATCATGACGTCTTTTAGCTGACAAAAAAAATGGGAGCAAAAAACTTGTCAGCTTTATCAGATGGAACGATATTTACAAATATGTACATTCGCGAGCAACAATATGGAATCACAATGAGCGGATTAATCGACCTCAAAGGTCGTAGTTTAGTTCAAAATAGCTTGGAAAAAAAAATTACCAGGTAGGTAGTTGAATTTTACTGTTGCCTGTACAAGCCAACAAATTTATATAAGAAAAAGCAACAAGCTAAAAGGTCAAACTAAAAAAAGCTTCGTAACGATGTTTCAAAGCAAAACGGACCTTTTAAATCCATTTACTGAGAAGGCATTTGCTAGGAAAAATAGAGAGATCAGAAAAAACTAACATTAATGGGAAATTGTTGAAGATGTCGATCGCTTTCCTGTCTATCATTTTGAACAGCGCCTTTGGATCGGAAAGGGAAAACAGGAAATACAAGGGCGGGGTCTTACTTTGGCCTTTGATTCCCCAATTCATCAATCAGTTTCAAGATTCTATCTACATTGAACAGAAGTATGTAGTAAATGTTTTAAAGAGAGCTGCCATGGAAACGTTTTCTACTTTAACTAACTGTTCTTGTGATAAAACGTGACATCAAGTTCTGAAACTAAATCTAAAAAGATGTTGTTTATACCTATTTAAATTGTAGGTTATTTCAAGTCCGCCTGGCTTGCTACCACCATCTTACTTAACTCTAATTTGAAAATTGTTGTGTTCCGGCAGTTAGAGGTAAGATAGCCAGTTCCTCAGTGATGAAGATTCCGGGAGTAGTTCCTTTCCACCTTCGGCCTTATCGTCACTTAACATCAGGTGAGATGAAGGCCAAGCACTATATCACCTTGTTCATTAAAAAAATCAAATGATAAACATTTATTTATTTATACCATTTACTGCACTCACAAAAACAGGGGGCCTATTACGAAAATAACGTACGCAATTGCGTAACGCAGTCACTTGGCCACGATAATCGTCCGCAGTTCGCTGGTTGTAGTTATAACAAACATTTTTAATTTGGCCGCCGTAGTTTATAGACTACTAAACGAACAATGTCGGATACACTAGAGAAAAACTGTCAAACTCACGCAATTACTTCGCAATATCGCATACGAAAGTGGTTTGTAATAGGAAATAATCCAAACGAAGCACGGACGCAGCTGCGTGTATCGCATTAAACTTTTCGTAATAGACCCCCTGTTATACATAAAATTTGAGAAATGTACACAAAGGAGGACTTATCTCTGAAAGAACTAATCTTTTTCAGTCAATTAACTATAAAAAGATCTTAATGCTAACAAATGTATTTTGTTAAACATAAGATTTTTTAGTCATCGATTTCAGCATTTGCTTCTAACATAAATTGGTTTAATTTAGGAAAAACATTCAATGGATCAATATACAAGCTTATTGGTAAAATACTAACAACCTCGCAGGAGTAGCTTACTTAATACCCTATACAACAATGCACTAAACTTGTTCTTTGACTTTCCGAAAACAGACAAAAAAAACGACTTTTCATACAAAACTCGATCAAAGTCACAGTCAAAATGGTAAAGCCATTTTAATTCAAATAAACTTAATGATTAAATACTTTTGAATCGTCAATATTTTCCTACTACCCGTTCCAGACCTTTTTGTGTTTTTTTACTGTTTTTTCGTAATGAGTTTTTTACAAATTTCTAAAAACTGAAAATAGTTGAGAAATGCTACCTGTAGAGGAGAACAAACGGAAAGCCTAGGACAGCCGGAAAAACATACGGAAGATGTTTTTCCCAAGCTCGTGCGTCACTGTCGACTTGTATTTAATCAAAATGAAAGAATCATCAAAAATTTCGAAACAATACATTTTATTAATTTTATGACGATGTGATTTTGACCGAGTGAGCGCGAAGTGCGATCGAAGCCTCTCCCAAGCAATTTTTTATTTCGTATGTCTCTCTGTCCGGCTGTTTTTCTCTACAATACCCTTAGCACGAACAGCCATCGAAAAAATAACGCGCGTAAAAGTACTCCGATGTCTCCGATGGAGTAATTATCTATGAAAAAATTGATTTCGTAAGCGAAAAGAATTTTTTTTCTTCTTTTTGGCAGTAGATGGCGCTGTACAAATTACCCATACAAAATTACTCCATCCGATGTTTTTACGCGCGTTTTTTTTTATAGCGGTAAACATATTTCAGTCATTTCGAAAAATTAACAAAAATGTTACAAATGCGAGATTTACAGCTCACAGCCACAAGTCTTAAGATGTCTAGGTATAGCCTCAATTAAAGTATTTATGGGCCGATAAAATATAAGTGTATACATAAGTATCTCCCATAAAGTTTACTACTCGGCATGACTGACGCCATAAAATAATGTAGTGAAAATAAACGGCTTGAAGTAAGTATAAAAAATGTATTTTATTGGATTCCATATGAAGTGAGTTAAATACATAAATTAAAAATGGGGGAAAACTTGGGATATTAATGTAATGTATAACGATTTATATTTTTTTATGATTAACAAAGTATTAATTGAATATAAGAATGTATTGTACAAATATATTTTGGCGATTCCATTATAAAATCTTAATATAAAGTTTTTTTTACCAATAATCACGTGAAAAAAATATAAAATTCTTAGCAAAAGCAATTTTACTGTCGACATACGACTTAATTTGTTTAAAGGTTAATCCAGCACTGATGGTGTAGCTTTTATAACATTCACAAGTGCTTGTAACAGTCTAGACTGTTTTTATAATTCGAATTTTTAATCAACAAATTAATTAAAGCTTATGGATAAAGTTAAAATATTTAAACGTCTTCAACTCTATAATACGTGTGTTTGAGTAACTAATTTATCACTTTTAAATAGAATAATAGCTTCCTCTAACGAATGAATTAATTAATTGATGGAAATACGTCATTGTCATTGTTGACGACATACCAAACTTTCCCGCCGCAATCCATTTTCCGTTTTTATATCCGATCCGATTGATCATGTTATAGAGTTTTATAAGTTTTAAGCACAATCAGGCTATTTAACTGATCAACTAATTCAATTGGTCGAATTTCAAAATACATCAAATAAATTTTCTCTCCATCCAAATTTAATTCATTTTAGCACTAAGGATTCTTTGTGTATTAAATTTTTAACTCCGTTTTCCTGTTTTAAGTGTTCTCGTCTCATATTTTCTCATCATATCTCCTTTAAATAGTGTATTTTCAGAAGATGAACCTTTAAAACCTAATTATCTCTATTTACGGATAAATGCGACAAATGAGTTGATAAAATTTCTTCTCCCTTTTAAGAATGGCAAAAGGAATCTTTTCAGCCTAGTCATGTTGTTATTTTTATTTTTTAATTGTTAATTTCTTATTGTTGTTTTGTGATTTTATTAGGTATTGCGATTTTATTTATCTTTGTGTTTTTGTAAGCGTTCTCAAGTAGATAGGTACCTACTATCTTGTTTTGTCGTTTTTATGTCGTATGTGTCAGGCAGAATACCAGTGCAGCAGGCCCCCGCTTGCTGCTTATATACTGAGCTTGGCACATTTTGGCATCACGTGACGATACGCAATATGTATTTATATTTTTAATTTTAATTTTTGCCATAATTTGTGCTTCCAAATAAATGTATTTTCTTTCTTTCTTTAAAACTTCAAGTTTCCAAATTTAACTCGTGTTAACGCACCGTTAATATTCACTATCAGATTATAACAGATAGCCGGAAGCTAATCCAATCGGATAAGTTACTCCTTAGCGAGGCTTCCTGTCTGTAATGCCTCTTAGCTGGTCAGCGAACCATGAACAAAGGGAAACTCTACACTTCTCCGAATGTTTAATCCATTGTAGTCTGATGAGGTAAAGGATTCTCTCAATTTCTTATAAGGAATTTCTACTTGTCTATCAAAATAGGTACAAATGAGCATGATGTCCTTTCATTTTGATCGCTGTTTCTATCCGACTGCCAAGCAAGATAGGTCGTGCATAAATGAATTGGTAATTTATATTCTTGATAGATAGTTGACCGAGCGAGCGCAAAGCGTCTCCGACTTAACTTGGGCGAAAATGCTTTCGACCGGCTGTTCTCCTCTATGTTGAAACATCGAAATAAATTCGTGTATAGTACGCTTTAATAATCTATAGTCTGTTCTTAAAATTGTACGTAAATTATGTTCTCATAAGTAATTATGTATTAAACTGTTAAATAATTAAATAAGTAATTAAACTACTCAAACGCTTCTTAGCTAAAATCTTTAGTTAAGGTCTCCTTAACTTTAAGATTCGTTTGATTGATGGCCGTTGCCCATACAAATTGGTCAGTGTCTTATAAACCATTCAACTTTTCATATTATATCCGGACTTCGTCCCTTTGACATTACTTGTCTTTGCTGTGTTGTGAATTCACAGTTCAAAAGATGTGAATCATTTTTTTTCCACTTTTTTACATAACTTTATGCCGTCATTTGAAACCATTAAGTACCGGTAATATCACTTTTTTATGTTTACGTGAGAGTACAAGACTTTGTTGCCCTAAAGTATAAAATAATTAACAAGCCAGCAGGGAATTCATTTTCATCATACTACTCCTTATATCGATAAGTGAGACAAACTGTGTAGACGTGCCCTTTTGTATTAAAAAATTTCTATTTTTTGAAATTTTGTGTAACGGAACGGAAAAACAACGAACTTAAGATTATTGAGGAAAGTACTTATCTAAAAAGTATTTTTACTTGTTCGTTGAATTTGCAATGGTAGATAAAAACGCCGTACCGATTCCACCGTTTGGATATGATTCACCTGTGGTTAATTTTTATTCGGGAAAATCTGTGTTCATAACTGGATGTACGGGATTTTTGGGAGCTGTACGTATAGTGACTATTTTATTGCTATTATTATTGATTTTTGTTCAAAATTGTTGCAAAAATACTTACTGAATATTTAAAATATTAAATCGTAAATCGTCTCGAAAGAAATGAATTACGAAAATAATGCAATGAATCCCGTGAATTACGTTTGAGATCGTAAGGTAAAAAAAACCTTAGATTATTTATAGGTCTAGATAGAGTCTTGCGCTTTTGACGTACTTAACAAAACAGGCCAACTTTTTTAGGTTAGTGTGCATTTTTAGCATCATTGCGTCCAAAGAGAATTGAAATAAAAACTATGGCTGGGTCACACAACTTACGATGTGTGCGTGTTTTGGTCATCCAACTGTTGGGTGATATTTTTTTCGGCGCATTCGTAGCTTCGATTGTCTATCCAGACATATAAATAACCAAAGGTTTTTACCTATTCATTGAAAATTGAAGACTGGCCAAATATTCAAACGAAGCTTAATGTTAAGGCCACCTTAAATTAAAAAAGTTGTAAGATTTGACAGCAATATGAAACTGACAACTTCCAGTTAAAGAGACCTTAATTAAAGATTTTAGCTAAGAAGCCCTTGAGCTTTGGCTAGGGTTTCCTAGGATAACGGTGCCGTCATATTACCGACGTAATTTAGCGGCGTAGAACGTTGTGTAAACAGTACAGCGCGGTTTCTTAGAGAGCGGTGCTGGACACCTTAAAGTCAAATTGTCTTTTTACGTCCGTAAAATTACGACCGCTATGTGACGTCACTGCTTTCTTAGGAAACCCTAGCTAAGCCTTTGAGTATTCAGCCGTAGATGATCGAAGAGCTAGATGGAGCAGTGTTTAAACGCATTCGATATGTGATTGCGAACTAAACCACATAAATCATTGTTTTTCCAGGTTTTGCTTGAAAAACTGCTATTTACTTGTGGACATAACATAAATAAAATCTATGTTCTCATAAAACAGAATGGCAGCCAAACTATCCATGAAAGAATATCTTGTCTTCTAGCTTCACCGGTATGTTTTTCATATTTTTCCTATTTACTGAAGTTTAAAAGCTTAAAACTCAATTAAATTCTGCACAGAAACTTTTTTAATACTTATTCTAATGCTAAAAATCAAATTTTGTTTTCAAATCAAATAATATTTTTCAAACTTGGCTAATTAATAAATAAGCAAGCTCTATCTATGATGTAATTATTTTTGGGTACACACTTGTGTTTATATACAGTGCCTTTGGTCTTGAACTAGCGATAATTTAAAGGCGTTTAATACACCTAATTTTATCGATAAAACACCCACATGTTGGGGTCTATCCCCACTCCTGTTGGAATGGCCGCCATTTTAAATTTGACTTTTTATTTTAGATGATCTTGCAGAAAAATATTAATTTCTCCGGATTTAGAAGTCCTACAGTTATAACAAAAATATTTTTTGAAAGCTAATAATATTACCTAGTAATTTAAAAAATAAAACATCTATTTTTTTTTGTTTAAATACGTCATAAAAAAATACTGAAATAAAATTTTATACGAAATTTGTGCGATTTTTTTGACTTTTTATTACATTTCTCAAAAACTAGGACATTAATATTCACTTTTTTTGCATTATTCAAATACACAGGGATATTATCTACAGAACGACTCAAAAATTTATTGCTCTATGTTGCATATTTCGAGAGCTATTGTTATTTGAATATGACCCTGACAAGTACTAAATGGTTATTTTCGAAAATAAAAAAAATAACAAAATTCCTAAAAACTAGATTTTACCATTTGATGAAATTAGTATTCAGATAATGTTATCAACCTAATTTAAAATATGTTCAAAATGCTTGTAATTATGTAAGGGTCAAAAATTAACAAAAATATTAATTACAAAAATAACTCTCGAAATATGCAACATAGAGCAATAAATTTTAAAATTATTTTGTAGATAATATTTCTGTGTATTTGAATAGAACAAAAAAAGTGGACATTAATGTCCTAGTTTTTGAGAAATGTAATAAAAACTCAAAAAAATCGCACAAATTTCGTATAAAATTTTATTTCAGTAATTTTTTATGACGTATTTAAACAAAAAAATTAGACATTTTATTTTTTTAAATTACTAGGTAATATTATTAGCTTTCAAAAAATATTTTTGTTATAACTGTAGAACTTCTAAATCCGGAGAAATTAATATTTTTCTGCAAGGTCATCTAAAATAAAAAGTCAAATTTAAAATGGCGGCCATTCCAACAGGAGTGGGGATAGACCACAACATGTGGGTGTTTTTGTCGATAAAATTAGGTGTATTACATGCTTTTAAATTATCGCTAGTTCAAGACCAAAGGCACTGTATAGTCGAGCAAAAGTAGTAACTACTTGACTAAGTACCTAATTACCTACGTAATAAACGTCAGAATGCTTTACCAACATCATGAATTTAGTAACACACCAAGCCAAAAAGAAGGTAAACCAAAATTTGGAAAAAAAAACCTCTAAAATCCTCAAAAATGATCCACGTGATTGTATAGTAAAAGATTAATAAACTTTTTTTACATGTCTACCAAGAAAATGATAATTATCGTTTTTATTTACAGGCTTTCAAGAGAATACGTGAGAACAGTCCTCACTTCATGGAGAAAATAAAACCAATTTGTGGCGATTTATCGAAGAAAACAATTGGGCTTACAGATAATGACATCATTACGATTCAGAATGAGGTTTTATATGGTTTATGATAAGAAATTTGCTGATTACAGGCTAAGAGCTAAGCTAAGTTAGTTTAGCTTAGCACGAATAGCTGAGCCACTAGTTGAGCTATAGTACATTATTGCAGAGGCATGCAACACAGGGGGCCTATTACGAAAATAACGTACGCAATTACGTAACGCTTGGCCACGATAATCGTCCGCAGTTCGTTGGTTGTAGTTATAACAAACGTTTTGAATTTGGCTATCGTAGTTTATGGACTACTAAACGAACAATGTTGGATACGCTAGAGAGAAACTGTCAAACTCACGCAATCTCTTCGCAATATGGCATACGAAAGTGATTTGTAATAGGAAACAATCAAAACGAAGCACGGACGCAGCTGCGTGTATCGCATTAAACTTTTCGTAATAGACCCCCAGGCATTGAAGGACGAACGTGAAAATGTGGGCTGAGGCGAAGCCGAGTCACACATACGCGAGTCCATTTATGCCTGTTGCGGCCAAGGCTTGTATAGTTATTTTCTCAAATAATGCGCGGAAATTCAAGTCAAGTACTTGGACGAAGTCAAGTAATAATTATTTCAACATTTAAAATTGGAAGTACCAGATCACACAGTTTTGAGTTTCTACGTCTTTTACAGAAATAGGTACTTTATGTCGTTACACGCGGCATGCATGCACAGCAGAAAATGCCAAAAATCAAACCTGCAAGAAAAATTAAAAACATGTAAAGTTGTGGTGTAAGCTTATTTAACTAAAACAAAGTGGTAAATGAGTACTTATCAATACGAAAACTTACTTAAAGATCCAAGTAGGTACACACTGTCTTGTGCTTCTGACAATAACAGGATGTCCAATATGATGTGCAAAGATATGCGTTTAATTTTAGTTTTCGGTCTTCTAATTTTTTAACCAATTTATAAAAAAATTACAGGCTTACATTAACACAAAGAAGTAGAAAATAAAAACCGGCCAAGTGCGAGTCGGACTCACGCACGATGGGTTCCGTACCAAAAAACGGTGAAAAAATCACGTTTGTTGTATGGGAGCCCCCTTAAATATTTATTTTATACTAGCGGCCGCCCGCGACTTCGTCTGCGTGGAAAGGTTTTTTTACTATCCCTCGGGAACAATACTTTTTTCGGGATGAAAGGTACCCTATGTCCTTCTCTATACCCCTGACAACGTGTATGCAAAATTTCATGATGATCGGTTCAGTAGTTAGGACGTGAAGGCGTAACAAACAAACAAACAAACAAACGGACTTTCGCATTTATAATATTACTAGCGGCCGCCCGCGACTTCGTCCGCGTGGAAAGGTTTTTTGCCATCCCCCGGGAACAATATTTTTTTCGGGATGAAAGGTACCCTATATCCTTCTCTGTACCCCTGACAACGTGTATACAAAATTTCATGATGATCGGTTCAGTAGTTAAGACTTGAAGGCGTAACAAACAAACAAACAAACAAACAAACGGACTTTCGCATTTATAATATTAGTAAGGATAGTAAGGATAAGGATTGTTTTTAGTATTTGTTGTTATAGCGGCAACAGAAATACATCATCTTTGAAAATGTCGACTGTCTACCTGTTGTCGTTATTAATATCGAACAAAAAACGCCAAAAAATTCACGTTTGTATATGGGAGCCCCCCTTAAACATTTATTTTATTCTGTTTTTTAGTATTTGTTGTTATAGCGGCAACAGAAATGTGAAAATTTCAGCTGTCTAGCTATCACGGTTCACGAGATACAGCCTGGTGACAGACAGACAGACGGACAGCGAAGTCTTAGTAATAGGGTCCCGTTTTTACCATTTGGGTACGGAACCCTAAAAAATGAGATTTTTTGATGACTGATGAGTCACAGACCTCTTTGGCTGCTGTGTTTTATTTAAAAAAGTTGTTTGCATTTTTAATTACACGAGAAATAAGAAATAAGAGGTGACTAAATGCTGCATAAATGGATTCTTTTAGAGCCAGCTACTCCGATTTAGCATGACGAAGGTTGTCAAATAAAGTTCGAATTTCCAAACATATTTGAGAAATAATATTGTCCTACCCGCCTGACATAGTTTGCGGTCACATAAGTTTAGTATGAAAAACTTCCTCAGCTATTGCGAGATAAGCTAAAAACTAGCTCTTGGTCTGCAACCGACAAAGGTGTCACTCGCCTGAAAAACATATTCTTCAGGCGAGTGTGACACCTTTGTCGGTTGCCCAGCCCATAGGCCTGCCTGACGACTGTAGGTACAACTCAACATACTTATAAAATACTAGCTTATTATTATATACTAGCTTCCGCTCGCGACTTCGTCCGTGTGGACATTTGAAAAATCCCTAGGGAACCTTTGACCGGAATAAAAAGTATCCTATGTTTTAAACTGTTGTCTAAGTCATTTGTATTGAAGACGTTACGTTGTCCAAATAATATGTATTGCTACCAACAGTAATGGATATACAGTACAGATGTCAAATTTGACGCGATTGCACCAGATGCTGGGTTTACACAATTAGGAAGCAGGTTCATCTTTCCTGAGCTCGGCAAATTGTAAAATATGTTCGGATTGTACGTAACTTACAGAACAAAATATTCTGTAAAGATATTGCTAGTAAAAATAAACACTTGGCCGGTTTTTTTACTGGTTTCATTATTGATTTAGAATTCGGATCGGTTCAGTTTAATTTATATTCTTCCTTTTTGTTATTCCAGGTATCAGTAATATTCCACTGTGCAGCAGACACTTCTTTCGAAATGACATTAAAACAAGCTGTAAACGTCAATACAAAAGCGACTGAAGAGTTGCTGAAAATTTGTAAACATATGCATCACTTGATAGTGAGTATGGTTTATTTACAATTATAGTACTTATAACATAAGCAAAAACCTTTTGTAAACATAACATAAGGCTGAAGGTGGAAGCGCTGCTCTCGCTAAATCCTCACCAAATCACTGACGAACAGCAAACATAAATAGATACGATCGGCAACTTCCGTGCATTAAGGCTCGGTTATGCGGACACATTTGACTCTGCCTTTTTTTACGTGTAAAGATTATGGAAAATAACCTCACTTCTGTACTTTTTCGATGTTTTTCGTTGTTTTTTCATCATTGCCTTTAGCACAATTATCTTTCTTGAAAAAAGGTTATTGGAGTAACTTCACAGTACGTTAAAGTGTATTTTGATGAAGAATTAAATTTCGCTATTATTTACGCATAAAATATGACCCGCGACAAGCGCTTTTGATGATATTCTGATTTTTTTTTACAATCATCTGTGAGGTGACAATTTAATACTTGTAGCTACTAGATAATCCCTTTAACTTGTCGTATGTTTTTTGTGGCTACAACTTTACGTTTTCTTTATAAAAATATGGCCCGCGCAAACCATGTTTTCCTATCGTGAAAAATCCGTGTGCGCGCGTATCACCCCTGCACGACTAATGTAAGTGACGGCGCAGCGTGCAAGTAATTTTAACTTAAGGAGTGATAAAACGGAAGTGTTGCCGACAACACTTTCGCATCCGATCTACTTTCGATAGTATGTACCTCTTGCTGTAGAAACATAACCTCCTTATTCCAAATCATTGCACCTGCTTTCACGCTTACTAAGTTTTAATTAAGTACAAATCGAGATAGTAGGTAATGTAGATATTATAGTGGTACCGTAACATGGATTCTGTAGCTGAAAGTACGCTAGCACCCGTGAAAGTATTTTATTTTTCGGTCTAAATACAATGGAAATGCGACTAAACGATAAATGACTATTGTAATTTGAGTTGTAAATTCAATAATCTTCATTTTAAATACAACTTATTGCATAAAGTCTATTTAGCTAATTTCGGCCCGAATTGAGAACGAGGGAATTTATGGGTCAAAACACAATGCCTAATGGTCGGGTTTAAACATTTGCCCATCTCTAAGTGTCATTTTGAGTGACCTATTTTTTTAAGAGGCCTACACCGTGAGCAAAGTTCTATATTTTTGTTCATGTCGAGCTGTGACGTCACTAAGGGTTTTTTTACATTTCATTTATTTTCTCCTTAAATATTGCTTTAAAAATTCTAAAACTATTTTTCTCGCACTTCTGAGGGCGAAATCTAGAAACGGTTTTTTTTTTGTGGTGTTGTCCATACACGTCTTAGAAATAGGAGGGTGATGATTAAATCGTAGTGATTATAATATTATGCTTAGTGGTTTGCTTAGTGATGATGATGGTAACTGCTCCATCAACCGTATGGAGATAAAAATGCCCTCCTTGGGAATCGAACTTAAATCTGACACCTATGAGTGAAAAACAGGGGTGGACTTAGTTTCAAATTCATTATTATTAAAAGTCACTACTGCAATCTTTAAAAGAGCTTTTATACAAAATACAAAAAATACAAAATGCTTTATTTCGTTAAGAAACCAAGTGATTACAAAATTGAGATGACTTTCCTAGTAAGTATAAAAATACCTGTATCAGAAAGCCATCGCTCTTCCATTTTCATCATCTGTCAGGTAAGTTTAATTAAACAAAGCAATGGAAAAAAGTAAATAAATAGGTAAGTACATAGCAATATAAAAGAAAAAAAAATATTTATGTAATTTTTGCAAGCGTGCGTGCGTGTGTGTGCGTGCGTGTGTGTGCGTGCGTGTGTGTGTGTGTGTGTGTGTATGTGTGTGTGTGTATATGTGTGTGTGTGTGTGTGTGTGTGTGTGTGTGTGCGTATTACATATTTCTTTCATTTGTTAATAATTTTTCATTATTTCAGTATTCAGTTTATGTAATCAAGTGATTTAAGCCAAGCTGTTACGGTTTTTTTACATTTAAAATAGTTTAGGGAAAAAATATTAAGCTTCTTATTAATGTTGTTATAAAGATAGTTTACCTGTTTATGAAACTGTATAGCTGCAAATGCTGTTTTTACTGATTTTATGGGAATAGCTATGTCTTTTCGTCTTCTATTGTTTATGTTTGGATCAAAATTTATAAATTTATGTAGTCTAAGTATGGAGTTTTTTTTTATATTTTACGTTAAGGAATAATATATTTTTTTATTGTTTTAGGCTTTTGTGTACGTATCTACAGCTTACAGTAACTGCAATAGTTTTGTTATCGATGAAAAGGTTTATCCGGCTGAAGTACCAGTGAAAACGGTGTATGAGTTGCTCGAGTATTCAAAGGACGATTTAATTAATCATTTACTGAGTAAGTATCATTTTTGAATTTACAAAAAAATATTAATAACAGTGCTTGTTTAATAATCTATTCACACGTACCAAAATCACATTATCAAAAATGGAGCGAGCAGTTATTGTAATTGGCTTCACAGTTTTATGAATTAGGGCCCTTAAGAAACACAACTCATTATGTGAAACACCACGGTCGAGAGAATAGGGGGGAATATGCATCAATTTTTTTTGTGTCAAAATCAAAGGTATAATTCGTGAGAAAATCAACTGTAATATAAAATTTTTTCTCTTGCGTTTTTTCTCGTGATATCATTTCTTGAAGTTACCCGCCGAAAACGCTCTAAAAGTATACTACAAAACGGTCTTGATTTGTGACGTCACCCACCGCGATTTTAAGCGCGTTTACTAAGGAGTTAGCCAAGAATTTTCAATTATCTCCCTAAATTTTGCATTAAGTACATGTGGCATACAAAATATTATTTCTTATAATCGTATAAGATATCGATTCTATCTGACTGTTAAGTACATTATATCCGAAAATGAAAAAAAATATCGTTATTTTCCTCTGATTTCATCGTGTGGTAAAACTTATTTTTATTTTTTTCTAATCCACATGTTTTTATATGTCGTATCCTCAGCGATCAAGCTCAAATTTATCCAAATTGGTGACTTATGCATATTCACTATTGTAAAATTTCTATAGAAAGTTGACAAAATCAACGTTTCGTACTCCCCTGTTATCTCCTCCAAAACTAGATCGATTTAAATATTTTTTTTTAATAAATTATATAGAAAGGATTTAGCTTTGTTGCTAATTGTTTTCCTTTTTTCATAAATTAATTATTAAAAGAGATATTAATCTTCAATAACCTAAAAAAATTACAATGTTTACACATCCAGCAATCGATTTGACAAATTATATAAAAAAAAATCGGGTTGCACTCCGGAAGAGCCGGCAGAAGTAAAAACTTGAATATTAACGTTGTGCATCTTTTGACCGAGCGAGCACGAAGTGCGAGCGAAGCGTCTCTGCTTCAGCTTGGGCAAAAATTCTTTCGTATGGCCGGCTGTCCGTTCCAGCCTAGAGGTCGCATTTCTCAACCGATTCTTGTGAAATTTTGTGAGCAGGTTCAAAAATTACATAGTTTTTTTTTTCGAGCCAGTTTTTTGAAATTTTTCAAAATGGCGGAGATATGTTAAAAAAACAGATTTCAGTTCGCTTTCCAGATGTGCCTGTTTTCCTCTACAGATCGCATTTTTCAACCGATTCTCGTGAAAATTTGAAAACTGGTTTAAAAATGATATAATTTTTTTTGTCATGCCAGTTTTTTAAAATTTTCCAAAATGGCAGAGATATGTTAAAAAAACAGATTTCAGTCCAGTTTTCCAGCGCTGTCTGTTCTCCTCTACAGGTGGCATTTCTCAACCGATGCTCGTGAAATTTTGTGAGTAGGTTCGAAAATAATATAGGTTTTTTTTTCAAGCCAGTTTTTTGAATTTTTTCAAAATGACGGAGAAATGTTAAATACACATATTTCAGTCCGGCTTTCCAATGCTGTCTGTTTTCCTCTACACAGGTCGCATTTCTCAACCGATTCTCGTGAAATTTTGTAAGCAGGTTTGAAAATTGTATAGATTTTTTTTGAGCTAACTTTTTAATTGTTTTTTAAAAGGCGGAGATAGTGCAAAAAAACATATTTCAGTCCGGATTTCCGGCGCTGTCTGTTCTCCTCTACAGCTACAGGTCGCATTTCTTAACCGATCCCGGTGAAATTTTGTGAGCAGGTTTGATAAAATATAGAATATTTTTGTCGAGACAGTTTTTCGAAATTTATTAAAATGACGGATATATGTATAAAACCATATTTCAGTCCAGCTTTCCGGCTGTTTGATCTCCTCTACAGGTCGCATTTCTCAACCGATTCTGGTGAAATTTTGTGAGTAGGTTCGATAATTATATATAACTGTTTAATCAAGCCAATTTTTCCAAATTTATAAATAATATTGACCCATTTTGAAAAATTATCAAAATTAGAAGCACCATCTAGCTGCCAATACTCACGTACTTACTGTGTGCTTTGAAAACTTCATAGCGACATTTTATTTTATTTTATCGTGAGGTCTACAGCTCACGGAGCCACAAGTGATATTTTGGAATGGTTAGGAAATAATTTTGCACGAATTGCCGTCTTAGGAATTTACTCTGCATTTGAATTTACGAATACAGAACAGTATTGTATGAAAGCTTGACAGAAAATCTAGAATGTCAAAACATTGAATTAAAAAATTAGCACGTTGCTATGGTGACACAAGTGTTTACGTCTTGAAATGACGCGCCGCCATTTTCACCGCCGCCATTTTCTCCATCCGTCTTACGAATTTTTAATCAGGGTCACGTGATCCCGACTGACTGACGCGAGTTTAACATTTTTTCCCCATTACAAAAAAAACCGGTCAAGAGCGAGTCGGACTCGCGCGCCGAGGGTTCCGTACCATCATAATTTGGACCATTAAACCACACTGAAGAGTAGAATAATAAAATTAGTATTGCAGTTTTAGGTCAGCGCCATCTCTTGACCGATAGTGGAACTAATGTCAACATTTTAGAAATTTGATAATTTCTAAAAAAGTGTGCTATATTGAGGCATCATTTTATTTTTCCTGTAATCTTTATATAAACTGCTATCACATAGAATTATTTCAGATTTTTCTCTTTGCAAACTTCGGAGATAAGGGGGGGGAACGGTCATTTTTTTTACATTTTTCATCATAAGTCGAAAACTATGCAGTCTAGAAAAAAAAGAAAAAATGATTAAAAACGTGCAAACGGCGCTCTTTCATATGATATCCCACATGCCCTAGTAGCCTCACTTCAAATTTTTAAGACCCCTTTTCAGGCCCTGCTGTAAAAAAGATATTTATTTTTTTATTTATTTCTTATTTGCAAAATAGTTGGGCAAATGTCATCTTAAACAATGGGGAAGATGTAAATGAAAATTTATTAATTTTTTTTGGCCCTTATTAAAAATATAAGCAATTATAAGACTAACTGTGAAAAAATTATGTTGATATCACTAAAATTGAATTTTTTATAAGCAAATCAATTTGGGGATGCGCGGAATCTGATTGCGTCGTTCAAGTAATGGCTGTGACGTCACGTCGCCGGTTGTGCGGCGGACAGCGGCGGCGGGCGTATGGTAGCGCGACACTATGTGATTGACAGGCTCTGTAAACTTACTTTCGTTCATTTCGATACTTTTGTTATTGTATATTTTTCATACAACTTTTTTCAATAAAATACAGAAAATTTTATAGAGTTCTTCGGATACGTATCTTTCGCAAGTTGAGGTTTTATACAGGTAATTTTTGAAGTATTTTTCATTTTCTTAAGTTTTGATTTGGTCGTTATCTCGTTTATTTGTTTTTTTGTTTGTTTACTGGAAATGACTTGACAGAGCTAGGCCTTGAAACTTTGAATATAGGTCAGAACTGGAAGACAATGCAATATTATGGAATCATTGAGCTGATCTGATGACGGTGCCAGAAGAAGGCCACAGGAATATATAATAAATCCATACAATCCCATCGAGTTTGTGCTCGTTTAATTCGTCTCGACAAGTACTCTAATGGGAATGGGAGATTAAATTCTAGGTCTTATGATGGAGCTGGAAGAAGGTTACAGGAACTCTGTGATAAAACCATGCAACCCCGTCGAGTTTGGGCTCATTTGATACGTCTTGACGAGTTCTCTTTTGAGAAATAGTTTCTAGGGTCTGATATCATTTGGAATCGTTTGATTTGCCTTGGCAAGTACTATGATGGGAGATGGTTTCCAGAGTCTGATGATAGAGCTGGAAGAAAGCCACAGGAAATTTGTATCAAAATCATGAAAACCCTATCGACTTTAGGTTCGTTTGATTCATTTCGACGAGTATTCTGTTAGGAAACAGTGTCCAGGGTCTAATGATGGAGCCGGAATAAAGCCACAATAGTTCTGTAATAAAACCATGCAACCCCATGGTCTAGTTCCAAATCGTTTGATTCGCCTTGACAAGTACTCTGGTGGGAGATAGTATCCAGGGTCTGATGATGGAGTCGGAAGAAGGTCACGGGAACTCTGCAATGTAATAAAACCATGCAACCCCATGGTCTAGTTTGGAATCGTTTGATATGCCTTGACAAGTACTATATGTGATGGGAGATGGTTTCCAGGGTCTGATGATGGAGCCGGAAGAAGGTCACGAGAACTCTGTAATAAAACCATACAACTTCATCGAGTTTGGTTTCGTTTGATTTGTCTTGACTAGGACCTTATTTCTAGATGGTTTCCTGGGTCTCACGATGAAGCCAGAAAGTGAGCATGGGAACTCTGTAATGAATTGTCATAACGCCATCGAATTGGTACTCGTTTTTTTCGTCTTGACAAGAAATCTGGTCCTAGATGATATCCAGGGTCTGATTATGGTGCCAGAAGGTGGTAATGAGAACTCTGTAATAAAACGACGCAACACCATTGAATTTGGGATCGTTTAAAACAAACCAACCTAAATTCTAGGGTATTGCGTCATTTTATAACAGAGTTCCCATGGCTTCTTTCTGGCTCCATTATCCCTGGATTTAGTCTTAAATTAAAGTTCTTGTCAAGACCAATCATACGAGTCCAAAGTATCCAAAATCAATGGCGTTATATCGTTTTATTACAGAGTTTCCATGTCCACCTTCTGACTCCATCGTCAGACCTTGGATATCATCTAAGACAGAGGTGCCCATACTTTTTCTTAAAGGTGCTCCTTCACCGGGAGCATTCACGTGTAATGTATCCTTACAGATTTGAGCATTATATCATTGAAGGAGGAGAACCGAGCATTACAATGTGCACCTTGTAATGATACACATCAGTGAAGGAGGAGAAATACGCGAATGCTCGTCAGTCAGGGAGGTATTATCGTAATGTAATGCTCAAAGACGAATCTATAATGTTACAGTACACGTGAATGCTCCCGGTAAGGGAGCACCTTTAGGAGATCGACTTAGCAAACATTTTTGATTAGGAGATCGACATTTTGAAAAATTTTTGACTAACAGATCGACATTTTGATCGTTTAAACCACCAAATATATATCAAGAAAACAAAAAATTGCAAGTAAAACTACATTGGTTGCAAATTGACTTTGTTATCTTTGGCGATCGACCTTTAAACCTCTCGCGATCAACCGTAGTTTTATTCATGTCAAGATTAATAAAACGAGCCCAAAAGTCGAATAGTTTGCGTCGCATTATTACAGAGATCTGATGGCCGCCTTCAGTCTCCATCACCAGAACTTAGATATCATCTAGAACCAGAATCTTGTCAAGACGAATCAAACGAGCCTAAATTCGATGGTGTTTCGTCGTTTCATTACAAAATTCCCATGGCCACCTTCCCATCATAAACCTTGAGTATCATCTAGAACCAAACTCCTTGTCAAGACCAATTATACGAGCCCAAACTCACTGGTTTGTGTCGTTTTATTATAGAGATCTCATGGCTACTTTCTGGTCCATCATCCATCACCCTGGATATCTTTTAGGACTAGAGTTCTTATCAATCAAGCTGAACCAAACGAGCCGAAATTCAACGGTGTTTCATCGTTTTATTACAGAGTTCCCATAGCCACCTTCTGGCTCCATCAACAGAATTTGAATATCATCTAGCACCAGAGTCCTTGTCAAGACGAATCAAACGAGCATACTCGATGGGGTTTCATCATTTTATTACAGAGTTTCCATGGCCACTTTCTGGCTCCATCGTCACACCTTGGATATCATCTAGCTGGAACAGGAATCCTTGTAAAGAGGAATCAAACGAGTATTAATCCGATGGTGTTTCGTCGTTTTATCACAGAGTTTCCATGGTCACCTTCTGGCTCCATCATCTTATTTGATTCTCATGAAACACTGTTTAAAACAAAGTTTTATATGTGTACTAGCGACCCACCCTCGCTATGCTTCGGTTCTTTCTTTTTTTTGCACACCCAAAAAGGAAACAAATATCGTACAGTCATTTGCTCCAAAAGACGCTCTTGAATTTATTTTCGCTCGCTTTATTTTTTGCGACAACTCCTAAGATATTCATTTAAATGGTATAGTGTAAAAGGTTAAAACAATGTGCATAAAATGCTTCAGGTAACAGACGTAATTAAATTGATGATTAATACTGTATCCTTCTAAATAGCTTTTCAAATTAGCGCACTGTATGTGACTGACTTTGTTGAAGATATAATAGGTATAGCGAGCTATTCTTAAAAGATAGATATATGCCATCGGGAATTTTTTTGTAGATCTATAAAAGAGATACAATTCCATCATACATTATTTTGTTATAGCTCAAAAGGTTTATGCAGCGTTTTCGATGCAAGCTCCCAGTCGGCTTAATTTTTGCCAACATCTTTAACAATTATCGTCGTATTTCTACCAATTTGGATAAAACCTCAACTTATTATACACTTAAACCTTCCTCAAGAATCATTCTATCATTTGGTGAAAACCGCATGAAAATCCGTTCAGTAGTTTTTGAGTTTATCGCGAACAGAAAGACACGCGGCGGAGGGACTTTGTTTTATAACATCTCGGCGGTCGTAACCGGCGAAACGTATGTAGGTACGATTTACAATTCAAAGAAAACTCATAGTGCCTTTTGTCACAATGACGCATGGTTCACAATTTCATGTAGGCCCATACTGCCAGACACAGACACCTTTACATATGGTTCACGATTTCACGTAGGCCCATACTACCAGAAACACATATTCACGTATGGTTTACAATTTCATGAAGGCCCATACGGCCTGACACACACATTTACGTATGGTTTACAATTTCATGAAGGCCCATACGGCCTGACACACTCATTTACGTATGGTTTACAATTTCATGAAGGCCCATACGGCCTGACACACATTTACGTATGGTTTACAATTTCATGAAGGCCCATACGGCCTGACACACTCATTTACGTATGGTTTACAATTTCATGAAGGCCCATACGGCCTGACACACACTTACGTATGGTTTACAATTTCATGAAGGCCCATACTGCCTGTCACACACTTACGTATGGTTTACAATTTCATGAAGGCCCATACTGCCTGTCACACTCATTTACGTATGGTTTACAATTTCATGAAGGCCCATACTGCCTGAATCAGACGATATAACTAAATGTTTCCTATTTATTTTTTCATAAGGATTATATGATTATATCATTTTAATATTGTTAGTGTTTATTTATGTACTTCAAGCAATAAATATTTAGTTATTATTTATCATATTTTTTTCGTTCAGTTGCCAATAAACTCTGTGGTAATAAACAAATATTATTATATATTAATTACTTACCAATAAATACTGCTCAGATAAAGTTTCTAGTTTTATTACTTTTAACTAAGATAGGAGATCATTTATTGACCAGCAAAATGATAAACTTCACAACTGTTTTCATCACATTTACCTAATCATAAGGTAATTATGAATAATTGCTAATTATTACTGATTATGATTTTTTTCAAAATTATTAATAGAGGTCAATGCCTCATCCCAAACAAAGAAATGGCCCGTCGTAACGTAAGGCGATTAGCGGGGCTACTTAAAATGTTTTTCTTGTAAAGCGCTAGATGGCGCCGCTATCGCCGCAGCACGCCTAGCAATTATAGCACAACTTTACCAAACTTTCAAACGTCAAAATCTTCGAAACGCAAAAGCAATCTTATTATTTCAAATTATTGGCGATAGGTGTTACTCAATTTTTTATTGAAATTTGTTAAAAACCCTTAATCTACTATTTCACTCCAATTTCGCATTTGGTAATTTTATTAAAGAAACAATTTAAAAGTTTCCTGCTTTTTTTCTGTACCTATTTGAATATTACAAAACATCAAAACAAATCTAAGCAGGTACCACTATCTAGTGAGGTAAATTTAAATAATGTTGGAAAGCCACATCTGATGTTCCTAGTGGACCCCATGATTTTATGAATCTTTATCTCTTATTTAATGATAACTATGACGCAGAACTACCTTGGTCCTTGATTAAGTTGGGTATTTCCATAGGTGTCCTTCAAACACCTTCCTCTGCTTTGTAGCAAAAGCAAATTGCAATAATTGTATTACAATTTATTTAATAATAATTTTTAACCAGAGATCCATAAAACACTCCCAATTATGTAAATCCCCTTTAAGTAAAATCACAATTGCCATTCCCCAAGCATTAAGTAAGACATAATGTGACTTTGCAAAATATTCAATTAATCAATTTATTGATCTTGATATTCTTGATCTGTAATTTTTAATATCATTTCACGTCGATCAATTTAATGATCAGAACCTTATCTGCTTAAATCTGTCAATCCCATGATCATGTGGTGTTCTTAATATGAAACATAATGTTCTAATTTAAATAAAATCTGACTTTGTCACTAACTTTACTATTTTGACACAATAACTTCTATAGAGATCTGATCAGACAAGTTGTTCTGAGCAGGCTACTTAAACCAGCTATTTAATGATCAAAGCTTTGTTTGCTTAAATGAATTCATTTAACAAACACAAACCATAAGTATATTATTCTTATGCACAAACCTTGTTTGCAAAACAACATATTTAATAATCAGAACTCTGCATATCAATCAATTTAATGATTAGATCCATGTCTGTAGCATTTTGTTTTGCACCTGCTGTTGTACATGTTACAAAACTACCTAACCTAATAGTTGGATGTGAATGAACCAAGATTGCAAACAAGTGAAAAGAGCAAAGTAAACTTTCTTATTTAAATAATGTTATTCATATTATTATTATTACTCATATTATTTCACCATGTAATATGATCAAACTTTGTTGCAAATTAAAGTACTTATTCACAATGTGTGGATATAGATTATTGTGTATAATGTCGACACAAAGACGACACAAAGTTACAGATATTTAGTTTTTCGTAACCCGGTTACTGAACTATTATAAAACCTTTAATTTAAACTCCACTCAGTCGCAATATTGGATATGTTACGAAAATGCTACGACTTTTTACAAATGGGCGGTTACTTAGGAATAACGTTTTCTTCTCAACTCAACACGATACTATCACCTTTCTTTTGTTTTTTTTTAGAATAATTTATTCCTGACCTTTTATCTCGTCGCCATTTGTAGTGTACTCCCTGTAACAGGCGGTACACTGGCTCGTTCTTACGCCAGCGGTGCAGGTAGGATCACACAGACACAGTCTGCTCTTGCCCATGGCTCGCACGTGACTGGCCACCCCACCGCCCGCGCAACCGAGACAGTGTGTGACATCTGTCAATGACATTGACAGTATGCTGTGCATACACTACAACTTCAAAAAGCAAAACATAGGAAATTAGGAACACAGCCAAAATATTTCTTTAGTTTTGATAAAAAAAAATATTTAAATCGGTCTAGTTTTGGAGAAGGAAACAGGGAAGTTCGAAACTATTTTGTTATAAATAGGATTTTTTCAATTCTCTCGATCTTAATCTTAAAACATTTTTTTTTGTATCTCAGTTTGCAGGAAAGGTGAAACGTTATGATGTGTACGATAACACTTAAGCAGTTTTTATTCCTCAAATGTCTGTCCTTTCAGATGGAAGACCCAATGCGTACACCTATTCGAAGGCCCTCTCCGAAGATCTAATACAGAGTTACGCCGACACCGTGCCATCCGTCATCGTCCGTCCTTCAATTAGTAATGCTCAGTTCGGTTATTAATTAAACTAGTGCTATATTATCGCTCAAATTAGAGCGGTGCTTCACATTTCACTGTCTGACAACGGATCAATACGAACGGTGTACTTTATACAACACAGCGTTATGAACCTGGGCACCGAATAACTAATAGTACATGTACCTGGGACCCAAGTCTGCTATTGTAAACGTCATAATCGTGTTTCAATTGTGTTTGAGTTGTAATACTTTTTTTGACACAGTTCTAAGCCTTCAGACACATTCGTACAATTTCATTGAAACACGATTATGACGTTAACAGCAGACTTAGACCCCTGGTTGTTTTTTAGTGTAATTTTATTCCAATATTATACCAAAAATCACTTATATATTATTATTTATGTAAACAAAAATGTGTCTATTTTTGTCTTTTAGTTAGCTGTTAAATAGCTTAAAATATATTGGCTTATTTTCTTTCTCAACTGGAAATAATTCATAAAATTTGAGATATTATACTTTATTTTAGTAGTTTGTAAAGCTTGAACGGGGCTTCGGCGAATACAATGTTTGATTGGTCGTAAAAAAAAGATGAAAATTTAGATTATACAAAGATTGTCACTACAAGGCTCTTTTACAACTTCATTAGAAATAAAACACTTTTTACAGATTACAGCGCGTATTATTAATTCAGGTGTTACTTTAGAATTATTTATTTTGGATATACTTATTGGTTTCAACGTTTCGACACCTTTCTAAAGGCCGTGGTCATAATATTAAGTATATTAAGTAGTAAATTAATAATATACGCACTGTAAAACGTAAAAAGTGTTTTATTTCAAGTGAACTGTACGCGCGGTAGTCTTAGGCGTGAAATACACAGAAGAGATGCGGCGGAGATAAGGCGCATATACGGCGGCGATGCCGGCGATACGTGTATTTGATTGGCCGAAAGCATCCGAAAGTCTCACATCTGCACCGTATCGCCGCCGTATCCGCGCCGCGTTGCTTCTGTGTATTTCACGCCTTAGAAGTGTGTATTATGTTTTTTACAACTTTTTTAGTCACATCATCAGTAAAGGACCCAATCCCTGGTTGGCTGAATGGTTGGAATGGTCTGAATGGGGTGGTGTATTCTGGCATGCGTGGATATTTGCGATGTTGGTACGGAGACCCATCGTACATAGTGGACGCAACGCCAGTGGACTATATTGCCAATATTCTTATAGTTTCTGCGTGGGAAGCACACGTTAGAAGGTAATTTTATCATGTTCGCACCTTTATTTGTTCAAAAGATCAACATGGCCTATAAAAGGTCAAAAGTGAATCAGATATGATTATTGTGAAGAGAACAAATATACCAATTGAAAATTATAATCATCAAGAAAGTCAAAAGTTTTTCAAGCAAGAAATTTTATTTTGTAATTGTTTTCGTAAAAGCAGGGGCTCTAATTCACAAACGCCTTTCCGTATCCGATGCTAAGCTTTCCTTATATTTACTCTATGGCTTCTTCCGTAACTTTTGACAATTCGATTCGAAACGAAGCTTCGATTCGAATCAAACTATCAAAAGAAGTCTAAATTCGTGGATTCATTTCCGACAGCCTATTTGGTGTCGGAAGATAGAGTATCCGTCGCAAGAAGCTTATACCCTTAATGGAGATTGCACGGCCAGTGTTATAGTGAAGATTGAAAAAAGGTCCTTAAGTGACGTGACGGCTTATTGCTACCTCTTTCTTTAGTGTTACAATACGTGTTCGTTGTTCGTCGTTCGTTCGTTCGTGAGAAACGAAAACGTATTGTAACACTAAAGAAAGAGGTAGCAATAAGCCGTCACGTCACTTAAGGACTTTTTTTCAATCTTCACTATGACACTGGCCGTGCAATCTCCATTGGAGATATAAGCTTCTTGATCCGTCGGAAAGAAAATTGACATTTTGAACACGGAAACCATAGAGTAAATATATGAAAAGCATAGCATCGGATACGGAAAGTTTACGACGTTTGTTAATCAGAGCCCTGGTGATATGGGAATCAACCTCAAAATTAGCGTCTCCATGTTTCTCTTTTCTTCGTATTATTCATGTTGTAATCAGCACAAATTTTTATTTTATAGGTTAAAAAACGACAAGAAATTAAAGGTTTATAATTACTGTTCCGGCGTCCAGAATCCAATAAGTAGTGGAACTATAATGTCAATCACTATGCCATTTAATGAAAAACACGAAACAGGTACGATTTTATTACTATTTTGGCATCTCTACAAAGTTGTTACTTCGTAGAGATGAACTTACCCATATTAAATTATTGCATCCACAAGATATTTTATTTACACGTCAAAACATGCAAAAATGGAATCTACTTTCAGAAGCTCTATTAGCCTACTGCGCTAATTAATGCATTGGTTTGCGATTGTTGAGGTTAAGCGACTTTCGCAAGGGTCGGTCATGGGATGGAAGACCAAAGATTTATTATCTCGAGCTCTTCCGTGCTTCAGAAGGCACGTTAAGCCGTTGGTCCCGGCTACATTTGCAATAGTTAACACCCACTAATCCGCATTGGGCCTTCGTGGTGGGTTATGGCCCATCCTCCTTATCCACCCATATGGAAGAGCTGTGCCCAACAGTGGAGTCAATAAAATCAGGTCAAAACGAATAATGAATTATTTTGTAGGAAAATCACTCATCATCATCAAATTATTATTTGATGAGGATTTTTTGAGATTACAGCAAAGACGATACATACGACAGCACAGTAGGTTATAGTTAAACCACAGAATAAATTGGTTAAATGGCGAAAACAGCTTTTATTTTATTATAAATACGGTCTGAAAGTCAAATGTATGGCAAAGTGTGAAGTTCCGTCGTATGTACACCATTAAACTCGATAAAAAAAAATCCTGTAATTATTATGACGTTGAAGTGTCTTAATTTTAATGTTTAACTTAAAATGGGTTTAAAAATATTTACATATATTTTTATTTTTCAGATAAACGAAAAGTTAACAAGACATTCATATTTTTGAAAAACTATTACCTCTATTTCATATTGTTCTTTTTCCTTCATGTCTTACCTGCCATTATTCTTGATATTTGGAATCTCATATCGGGAAAGCAGATTGTGTAAGTATTCATTTGTAAAACCTTTTTTCCTTTATTTTTTTAAATATAAATAATAAAATAAAGACACCCTTAGAATAATAACACCTACGTAGAAGCCGAATCCTATTATATCCTTCACACGTTCATCATCATCATCATCATATCAGCCGCACGACACCCACTGCTGGGTATAGGCCTCCCCCAAGGATTTCCATGACGATCGGTCCTGCGCTTCCCACATCCAGTGGCTTCCGGAAACCTTCACCAGATCGTCGGTCCACCTTGTCGGGGGCCTACCCACGGAGCGTCGTCCGGTGCGCGGTCGCCATTCAAGATCCTTTCCGCCCCAACGGCCATCGGTTCTTCTCGCTATGTGTCCAGCCCACTGCCACTTTAGCTGAGCAATCCTTCGAGCGATGTCGGTTACTTTAGTTCGCCTGCGGATCTCCTCATTTCTGATTCGATCACGCAGGGAAACGCCGAGCATGGCTCTCTCTATTGCACGCTGGGTGACCTTGAGCCTCCTTATGAGACCCATAGTTAGCGACCACGTTTCACTGCCGTAAGTCATCACTGGCAACACACACTGGTCATAGACTTTCGTCTTGAGACACTGAGGCAAATCGGACACGAAGATTTTTCGGAGCTTCCCGAATGCTGCCCATCCGAGTTGGATTCGACGAGAGATCTCCTTCTCAAAGTTGGACCTACCTAACTGGACTGCCTGTCCTAGGTATACATAATGGTCAACAACTTCAAGTGTAGTGTTCCCAACATGAACTGGAGCGGGCACAACATGGGCATTCGACATGATTTTCGTCTTATCCATGTTCATTTTAAGACCCACTCTTTGGGAAGCACTACGGAGATCTTCGAGCATTGTATTCAGGTCCTCCAAGGTCTCAGCCATAAGAACTATATCATCGGCATAACGAAGGTGTGTTAGGTATTGGCTATTAATGTTGATGCCGAGTCCTTTCCAGTCTTCAGAGTTTAAAGATATCCTCCAACGCAGCTGTGAACAGTTTCGGAGAAATAACATCTCCCTGTCTCACACCTCGCTGCAGTTGGATAGGATTTGTTCTCTGGTTCTGTACTCGGACCGACATGGTGGCATTTTTGTATAAATAACTCAACACCTCGATATACCTGTAGTCCACTTGGAACCTTTGGAGAGACTGCAGCACCGCCCAGGTTTCAATCGAATCAAAGGCTTTCTCATAATCCACGAACGCCAAGCAAAGTGGCAGATTATACTCTTCGGTTCACACGTTACTTAATCGGAACTAAAACCCAATAAAATAGTAATTAATCCCTTAAGGTAGGGAAATTAAAGATTTGTACGATTAGGTAACGAATCTATATCAATCAAAAATATTCGCGTAAATGTATGTAAGCACATACTAGGGCGGGTCAATAAGTCCGTGACTTTCTATATTTCCCGTGACTTTACTGAAAGGACAACACTGCTCCTGTCAACAGGCATCTTTCAGTGGACTCCTATCAAAATTTGAACAAGCTGCGTCATTTAGTTTGTATATGATAGCCATTAATAGCAGACTAAATCGTGATTTGTGGAAGAAATGGAAAAAAGTGAATTTCTTGTGCCAACTTCGCGGAGTGTTTGGCGTTGTTCAACCGCAATATGGACAAGTTTTTGCACCATTTCGTAACCGTGGATGAAACGTGGATTCACCACAACACACTAGAGACCAAAAACTAGTCAAAGCAATGAGTTTCTCAGGGTGAATTGGGTTTGTCAGCCAATAAAGTCATGGCGACCGTTTTTTGGGATTCACGCGGTAAAATCCACATCGACTACCTTCAAAAGGGTAAAACAATTAATGGCGAATATAATGCTAACTTAATGGATCGATTCAATGAGAATTTGAAAAAAAAACCACCGCATTTGGCCTAGAAAAATTTTTTTTTTCCACCAGGACAATGCAAGGGTGCAATCATGTGCAGTTTCCATGGCAAAAATCCATGAATTAGGCTACGAGTTGTTCCCTCATCCACCTTATTCTCCTGATTCAGCCTCGAGTGACTATTTCTTGTTTCCAAACCTGAAGAAATGGCTCGGCGGATAGAGATTTGACTCCAACGATGAAGTCATCTCACAAAAAATACCTATTTTGACAAATCTTTTTTTTTGGAAGCGATAAAAAAAATTGAGAAACTTTTGGACAAAGTGTATAGAGCTCAAAGGAGACTACGTCGAAAAATAAAATATTGTTTTATCCGAAAACCTGCGTTTCATTCAAAAAGTCACGGACTTATTGACCCGCCCTTAGAACGACTGCACCAAATTAGATAATTCTTTTTTGTTGTGTTTATTATTATCAGGACAAGGTTTGTGTAAAAGAAATTTTACAAAAAATTGCACGGGAAGATGTAAAAAATAATTGTTCCCCTTTTTTCGGCATAGAAAATGAATCGCCGAAATGTATGTAAGCGCATAACTTTAGAACGACTGCACCAAATTAGGTAATTCTTTTTTTGGTGTGCTGGTTATTATCAGGGATGTAGTGTATGCGTGAGTGCACGGCCGCAGTCGTATGTCTGTGTAATCTGTGAGTGTGGATACTCTGTGGTTATCTGTCACTGTCAGAGAGCGCGGAAAACGTTTAGGCAGATGCTACTGACGATATACAAAACACCATCATTGGATTGCACTAAATAATTTGTTTTATTTGTAATATAGTGATATTACAAGGACAAGGTTTGTATGAAAGAAAATGTCAGCTAGTGAAGGAATCTGAAAACTAAGCCATTTTGTTTATTTGCCTCATTTTTTACAATGCGCTGTGTAGGAAACTATCGTTCTAGTCTAGGTTGTTATTATGCTAAGTTGAGATCTGAGAAAATCCAAATAATAAAATTACTTACCTACCTACCTAAATTCACTTTCAAGAATTTAGTATGTACGCATTGTAAATAAAAATAAATAAAGGAATAAGTAAGTAAACTAACAAGGTTGCATTATTTTGTTTCAGAATGTTCCAAAATTTGAAGAAAATCAATCGACTCAAAACATTGGTGAATCATTTTTGTCAAAACGAGTTTTTGTTTGTTGACAACAACGTACGAAACTTATACCAGAGCTTGAATGAAGAGGACAAACTTCTCTTCGACTTTGATGTTAAAAATATACAGTGGAAAGAATACCTTAAAAACTATGTTATTGGAATGAAGAAATTTAATTCGAAAATTAAGACTTAACCAGAACCTACAGTACTAAGTACGGGTTTTAACGAAAAAATTTATAAATTCAAATTTATAGTAAATAAAGGAAAAAGTGATGAACTTTTCATTATTAGACTGACTCTGAAATTGCCATAAAAATCGATTATGAGGACGTCTTTTAAGTTCTCTTTTGCTTTACTATATTTTTTTTAACATTCTATTTAGGTATTTTTATACTAAAGTAAACTAACAATCTTTTCCAAGATAGGTTAATTTATAATTTTATTTAAGTTGATAAAGATTATAATAGTTTAGGAGTAAGAAGTCTTTAAAAGCGATCTAAGAATACAGTTTGATTTCGATCTAAGTCAGCAAACTGATGCGAGATGGACGAATGTTATTGTGGATTTTTTTAAATATTAAAAAATAAGGTTTCTAAAATACTTTTATTTTCTCCCTCCTTAGACCTACCTTTAATGAGGTAGGTTTTAATTCTAAAATATGCTGAAATACTGACCAAAGTAGAATAGTAGGTATAAATTTTTGACACTTGGGTGAACGTAAATAATATTTTGTTTTTCAAAGTTTTAAGTCATCTCACGTGGGTCGTAAAGTCACGAGCAATAAAATGTATACAATATTGCCCTATGGCATGACATGGAAAAGTCAACTCCATAAATACCAAATTTTCGCACAACTTGTAATCCTTAAAATAATTAACTTCCCATGTTAACTTAGACAAATCCTAAGTATTCCAGTCTAATCTAAGATTTACCAACTCTTATCGGTAAAAGTCCGGAACTGTCCTGTGATCATCGTTCAGTTGAACTTTTACCAACATTCATTCACAAAGATACATTAAATATTTTTTTAAAGTTTATTTTGAAGGTGTTTTTAACCGACTTCAACAAAAGGAGGAGGTTCTCAATTCTTTTTTTTTTTATCGTTGTTCGCGCGTATCTTCGACATTTATGGACCGATTTTGATGATTCTTTTTTTGTTCGATTGAGTTTGATTGCGAGATGGTCCCATTAAATTTTTTTCAAATCGGTCAAGTAGTTTTCAAGTAATCCTGAAAATACTATGATTTTGCATCAACTACCTTGACGACTTTGTTATTTATAAACCGAATTAGATGAAGTTTTTTTATGTTGGAAAGGGGATACCTTTAGTGTAGTCATTTTAACCGACTACAAAAAAAAATAAGGCTCTCAGTTTGACCTGTATATAGTATGTTTCTCCGCGATTAAATCACGTTTGGCTGAGCCGATTTTTCTACCTAAATAATATACTTACCTACACTATCTAATACAGAAGGTACTGACTAACACTAAAAATAAACAAATAAAAAATTGTTTAAAAACAAAAAAACCGACTTAAAAAAAAACCTGCCTCTAAAAAGCAAGAAATAATATTCAAATCATTAGATACGCATTAAAACGTCTATTGAAGTCGGGTGGGGATTTAAGAATAAAAAAAAACCGGTCAAGAGCGAGTCGGACTCGCGCACCGAGGGTTCCGTACAATCATAAATATATTTGGATATGTTACTTTAGTACAGTCTTTAAAAAAGTAGGATAAACGGCAGACAGGTGGAAGGGCGAACAGGCGGACAGTTAATTTACAAATCTTAACCACAGTTGCTTATGGTGACTGAAAAACGTTTCAGCCGCTCCACATTGCAAACTGTTTATATTACTAAGTAGGAACTTATTCTTCGTTTATTCGTACGGCAAATAGTAGGTAATTTATATAAGAACCAGTCACCAATTATTACTGTAGTATTAGGTTGCGCCATCTCTTGACCGATAGTGGAACTATTTTAATTCGCAAGTCAGCATTCTTAGGTCACCGCCATCTGTTGACGGGTAGTGAAACTAAAGAATTCTTGTTTGTTTTTTGAATTTCTAAAAAAGTGTGTTACTTATATTGAGACCTCGTTTTATTTTTCCTGTAATCTTTACGTAAACTACTATCACATAGAATTATTTCAGATTTTTCTCTTTGCAAACTTCGGAGATAAGGGGGGGGAACGGTATTTTTTTTTACATTTTTCATCATAAGTCGAAAACTATGCGGCCTAAAAAAAAAGAAAAAAATGTTTTAAAATGTGCAAACAGCGTTCTTTCATATGATACCCCACACGCCCTAGTCACCTCACTTCAAATTTTTAAGACCCCTTTTCAGTCCCTGTTGTAAAAAAAATATTATTTTTTTTATTTCTTTCTTATTTGCAAAATAGTTGGGCAAATGTCATCTTAAACTATTCCAAATTTCAAGTTGATACCATTAGTAGTTCTCGAGATATCCAGCTGTGACAGACAGACAGACTGAGTCACACCATAAGGGTTCCTTTTTTACCATTTTGGTACGGAACCCTAAAAAGGAAGTTGTACTTCCCGTACGTACGTACGGTACGTTCGTACCCCACCCGACTTCAATAGACGTTTTAATGCGTATCTAATGATTTGAATATTATTTCTTGCTTTTTAGAGGCAGGTTTTTTTTGAAGTCGGTTTTTTTGTTTTTAAACAATTTTTAAACTAACGTTTTACTACTTACTAATAAATGTACTTACCACAATGATAGGTAATAATTTGAACCAGTTAAGGATTCAACTGATGGGTTATTATTTGTAATTAATGATTAAGAGATTCTCAAATGATAAAAAAATATAATAAAGATGAATGTATCAGAAAGATAATTTTTTTTTTAAGTTTTTACTGATAAGTAGGTAAGGAATTGAAATAAATATTTTTTACTTTATCACTAATGTTTTATTCACTGCTTTATTCAAAAGAAATCCAATATTTACAAACCGGCATTGGTGGAACCTAGCATATGCCAAACTCTAATGGTAAAAGCCCGAAAAATTATCACCTTTATCCTTACATTCCTTACATTTACCAACTCAGGTTGGTAAATAGATATTAATATTTTGATTTACTATTCAAACCAAAGATTTACCAATGTACGGGCTTTTACAGTAACATATCTACCAAACAACTGAAAATAGTGACAACAAAAAATAATTATTGCACTATAAACATGGTTATGGTTATATACTGCGATATATATGGTTATGTATATGCACTATAAATTTGTTATGGTTATATACTGCGATATATATGGTTATATATATGCACTATAAAAATAGAGGTAGGAAAATATCTAAACTCAACTCGTTATATTATATTATTAAAATTGTTATGTTTCAAATTAAGTCACAGATGGATTAGTTCAAATTAGTTCGCTGGAGCCTGAAACAGAATAGTTTCATCAAAACTTGCATTATTCACCACCGTGCTCTCGAAGTTAAACGTTTCTAAAGCTAACCACAACGCAATATGGATGCTTGGAGGATGCACTCGAGCAATTTTATTACAATTTACATTAATTAAATTGTTTATACATCAATTAAATTATTAATGAAATATAACCTTAAAAAGAACATTCCATCCCATCCTTCATCCTATTTCTTCAGCTTTTCACACATTCCCTACTAACAATCTTCTATCTGAAAGCGATAACGTACTTCGTAAACGAAGTACGTTTAATACTAATATGTATTCTGTGCCTATGGGATTATCTTAGGTATTTTTCAAAAGGATTTGATTTAAAAATTTGATACATCTTGAAGGCCATTTACTATTTAGAAATTAATGTCACTTCATCTCTAGTCTAGTCTAGGGACTAGAGATAAAGAAACAGTTAATAGAATTTTCATATACACTGTTAATTTTTAAATAGTAGATTTAATCTAAAAAATGAAATGGGGATATCACGCCACGCATTTCCTGATGGCTGCAACCCCGAATCTGTGGAATCTCGAATGCCATCTGACGGTGGTATGCTGACTGTCGTTACTCTCAGAGTAGCTCCTGCTTCGAAAGCGAGAGAAGTGTCCCCATTCCCCAAAATGTGGGTCCATCTTGGGGAATTCAATTCAATTCAATTCTTAATTTTTAAATTTGAGATTTTTGCATTTACAATGCTATTTTTAAACAATACTAAATATTTGGACCGGATATCCAAAGGTCGCGGGTTCGATTCCCGTCTGAGTATTGATCTGGTGCGAGTCGTATTTTTTCTAGTATATTATTTAGTATTGTTTAAAAATAGCATTGTAAATGCAAAAATCTCAAATTTAAAAATTATATAGCTATTTCATCTTAATCAATTGTTAAAATATCTGGAAAGATATTTCAATTGAATGTCGAGGTAATTCCTCACATTGGTGAAATAACGCTGGCTTACAGCGTAAGAGTTTAGGATATACTAGGAAAAATTCGACGATGTCACTAGTGACTCGGTAGCTCAGCGGTCAGAGCATTGGACCGGATATCCAAAGGTCGCGGGTTCGATTCCCGTCTGAGTATTGATCTGGTGCGAGTCGTATTTTTTCTAGTATATTATCTAGTATCAATTCAATTCTTTATTTGCATTAAATAGGGTACAATTTTTATAACATTGTGGGTGTTATACAACTAGGTAGAACTTATGCCTATTTAACTATATCGTATCATAGCATGCAAATTAGTATTAAAATCGTTTATAATAATGTTATGTAATCTATTAGATACTATTTTATATAATTTATTGTTGAGAAAATGTCTAGTGGAGTTAGTACATCAACCTTCTTTATTCTTTATATTTGAGGAAATCGTCAATACAATAGAAGCCTCTGTCCTTTAGCCAGTTCTTTAAGACTATCTTAAATTGATTAAAAGGCAATAGCTTAATATCCTCGGGTATTCGATTATAAATTTTAATAGCCATCGCATAACCATTCTTATTAAACCGAGTAGTTTTTGGTGCCGTGTTTAAAACAAGTCTGTTTCTATTTCTTAGGTTCCTACTTGTTTGATCCCCGGCTCGTTGATATAGGTGCTTATTTTGCTGTACAAATTTTCCTATTTCCAAAATATATAAACACGGGAGTGGTAGGATATTAAGTGACCTAAAATAAGGTCTACATGAAACATCTGGTGCTATACTGCATATGGCTCGAATGCACCTCTTCTGCGCGACAAAAACTTTTTGAATATTAGTACCATTTCCCCAGGTTATAAGTCCGTATCTGATAATGGATTCGACGAATGCAAAGTAGGCCGTGATTGCCGTTTTTCTATTTGCTATTTTAGTAAGTTTGTATAAAGCATACACGAAACTATTTATTTTTCCAATAACTTTTTCTATATGGTCTTTCCATGTCAGCTTAACATCGATATTGATACCCAAAAATCTTACATTTGAAGCCCACTTTATGTTTTCTCCATTTATGTCAATATTTGTTAATGGATTTTTTAAATTGTTGAAATTAATTATATTTGTTTTATTTATGTTGATTTGAAGATTATTATTATTAAGCCAATTTATTATACATGTCAAAGAATTTATAATGTCAATTTGATGTTGTTCTACTGAGTTATGTCTGTCACTAGATACTAATACCGAAATGTCGTCAGCAAATAAAGTAAATTTGTCGTTTGAAATGGCAGTTATGTCGTTGATATAAAGTAAAAATAATAGTGGGCCCAATATGCTTCCTTGGGGAACTCCACTTTCATTATGCTCAAATGTCGATCTATATGTTTGTGTGTTATGATTTGCGTCTATTTGTTCCACTTCGACGCATTGTAATCTGTTTTCTAAGTAAGATTTTAACCAGTCATGAGCTGGCCCTCTTATTCCATTACTCTGCAGTTTAGCTAAAAGTTGCGTATGAGAGACGCGATCGAATGCTTTCGACATGTCAATAAAGATCACCGAGGTGTATTTACCCTCGTTGACTTTTTGCAAAACATCATTGACTAAGTTATAGACTGCTTGTGATGTCGATTTCTTTTTTTGAAAGCCATATTGGTCTTTACTTAAAATATTAAATTTGTTAAAGAAAGAGACAAGTTGCTCGTACATAATTTTTTCAAAGATTTTTGCGAATACAGAAATCCATGTCACGGGTCTGTAATTGTCAACTTTATTTCTATCCCCTTTTTTGTAAAGTGGTTTCACGATAGACATTTTTAATTTTTCTGGAAAAGTTCCGTTTTCCAATGATAAATTGACCAGATGAGCAATAATAGGAATTAGTATTGTTTTGCACGATTTTATTATTTTGGTACTAATAGAGTCAAATCCTTCTGATGAAGTATTATTCAATGTCATGATTGCTTTGTTGATGTCGTATTCACTAACAGGGGTTAAAAAAATTGAATTATGAATGTCAGTTGGTTTACATGTATTTTTTATTTTATTAGTCGTTTTGTTAATGTCAATAAAGTATTTATTTATTTTATTTATTTAGAAGGAAGGAGATCAAAGACCAGACTTCGCAAGCCAATGGAGCATACTCAACAACAGACCACTTTACTGAATTTGTTTGTGCACATAAAAGTGAAAAATTAATAGTCTGAAAATATCGGGAAAAAAATCCATATTATCGGCAAACTCACAAAGATAGCATGACGCGTGCGACGCATTCATTCCTTCCATTATTTACATAAAGACAGTCTTTTCATTACGACCGTTTCTATGAATGATTTCTAAATCAACAAATCTGTAATTGTTATGAAAAAATATTTTGACGGCACGTACTTGCTCATTAGGAAAGAGGAGTAAAAAATTTTTCTTAATAAAATTATAACCGGAATGGCAGCGTTATTTGCATTAGTGTGTTACTAAAACATCAGATTAATAGGGTATTTCCCAAATTTTTGGAAACTGCTTATATTTAAAGATTGGGACGAACAGTTTAACAGAAAAATAAAAATAAATTAAATAATGTCCTTTTTTCTCCAGTCAATTTCATTTTTAATGGTTAACGTCACACAGTAGACGTCATCGAACCGAGCGTTTTGGTGGTAAATTCAAAACCATTAAAAATAAATATGATTTTAATTGGTTTAATGGAGAAAAAAGCCATAAATTAATTTATTTTTATTTTTCTGTTGAATTGTTCGTCCCAATCTTTAAATATAAGCAGTTTCCAAAAATTTGGAAAATACTCTATTCATGGTGATACTGTTTAAAAGTTTTTTAAAAAAAGTTTTTTAAAGCAGTTTAAAAAAAATGTAAAATACCTTATTGTGTCTGTCAATAACCCATACCAGTTGATACCTTTAAAAGTTCTTTTAAGGTAGCCAAAGCTATAATTTAAAAAAGTTTTGACCGAGTCAGACTTAACTTGAAAAATAACAAGAAAATTACTCATTATTTAATTGCTCTAAATCGCGACCCATTGAATCTAGAGACCTGTGGTTGCATTTAGATTGTGGAAAAAAATCTGTTCTAATATCCAAATGGTAATTTTGTCCCCATAAGCGTCCCCGCTGACGGGCGATTAATCGCTGAAAATAAAACATACGGAGTTTTATACCTAAACGCCCACGAGCTACTTTTTGTAGCTGCGATAAACGCGGCGTTAATCGCGGCGATAATCGCGGCGCTTTTTTGTCGCTGGCTAAGTAAAACCTTTGTCGTGTCATTTCGCGGGCGATTAACGCCGCGATTATCACAGCTACAAAAAGTCGCCAGTGAGCGGTTACGCTTTGATGCACTTTTGAGAGTCTTCACCACTGAGGAACTGGCTATCTTACCTCTAACTGCAGGAACAAAACAATTTTAAATTATTGTTATGGCGTCAGACTTACCGCGGATGGGCTTCGCGGCTTCGCGGCTTCGCGTTCGCGCTTCGCGGCGTTCCCCGTCCGGTGGCGGTTTTTTGGTCCGCGTCAAAGAACTTGTGTGCCCAACTAATGTTGCCGTGATTCGCGGCCGCGGTTCACGCGCGAGTCTGGAGGGCTATATTTTTCGCACAGTTTTCATGCGCAAACCGCGCTCGTGATTCGCGGTCGCGGTTCGCGGCGCGAGTGTGGAGCCCTCTTTACACGTGTGGGCGAACTATTAGACCACAGAGGCATTTAAATTCATTGCAGTTTACCACTGATGTTTTGTGTTTATTGTTTGATATTTGCATCAATTCTCTAACATTAGTAAAGTCCCTAAGGGAGCGTTCAATTATTACATAACGAATTTGGGGGGGAAGGGGGGTTTTGTAAAACGTTACGATGCGTTACAGGGGCGGGAAGGGGGGTTTAAACTACGCGTTACAACAACATAATTATTTTTAACCCTTCAAAAAAGTCGCGACTTTCCGGTACTTTACGGCTAATAATTGTGATTTTCACGTAAAAATAGTCACTTGGTGGTTACGTAACGTTTTACTAGGGGGGGTACAGAAAAACGTTACGGCGCGTTACATGGGGGGGAGGGGGGGTTAAAAATCTCCATAAATTGCGTTACGTATAATCCCCGTCAATTGGTAATGCGCTGGAACCTTGTCACATTAACATTTACGTTGACGTGATCCGCTACTAAAAATGACATGAAACAAGAAAATTCTAATAGGTAATCTAATACATTAATTATTGAATTATTATTTTCAATAAGATAGTGTCTGGGTATATAAAAATTTTACAATTGTTTTTCGTTTTTGAGGTTAAAATCATGGCCGCCAGGCGCATTACCAATTGAGGAAGATTATAATACTTGAACGCTCCCTAACTTAATTAGATCCTGGAAGATAGTTATGTGTGGTTATGTTTTTAGACTCATTATTGTATTGTTCTAATACCTATTATGTTTGTTTGTTATGATTGCAAAGTAACGATTATTATACAGTGAATGGAAGGTTAATTTGTCAGTTAAATTTAATGACTCATAATGAATTTTCACTGACGCAAGTAGGATTCATAGTATTTGTTGTACGGTCTGTGGTAGGATTCACAAACATTAGTATTGTTGTATGGTATGTGGTAGGATTACAATACAGGTGGTTAAACTGAAATTTCATTATTTCATTTTTGTTTAACACTTTTTACGTTTGTTATGTGTTATTATACCAACGTTAACGATACAAAAAATATATATTAAGCAAAAAAGTACAATTCAGATCTAAGAAATCCTTTGTACTTCACACAAATGGGATTTAATTTGTTTTTTTTTGTTTCAATTTAGACACATGATGGTAATGACGCATTCATTAGTCCAGTAAAATCCTGTTTTAAATAATAATCTCATCAAAAACATTTTCGTGTAAAATTTTATAATGAAATTTTTTTCCCCCGGGGTATTGATGGTATTTACCCCGCGGAAAATTATACTCGGTAGAGCAAAAGGGGTTATGTGGATTCGCGTGGCTCAGTCATCTATGGACTAACTATAATTTTGGGCGCCGTTAATATCAAAAAGTGAAAGTAAAAGATTAAAAAGATTAAAGTGTCCACAGTGGCCCTACCATGAGTTGTTGCAAACTGTTTACGTTACAGTAAACTATCGTTTTCTCTCTTTCACTCGTATTGACTGTGAGCAGTATATCCGACAGTTTACTGTAACGTAAACAGTTTGCATCAACTCATGGTAGGGCCACTGATCGAAACAAAGTGAGTTTAATAAATCAAACCAAGATTTATGTTGAAACAAACATTTATTTAACGTATTGAATAACTAACACAAAGTTAACAACTATTCGTTAAGAAACATGTCATAAAAATATTTAAAACCACATGGGTTATACGGGGTTTAACGAGCAATCCGAAGGGTTAAAGTGAAGTCACACATTATATTTCAATACATATTACCTTGGGAACCCATACTAAAGTTAAAACCGCACGAAGTCAAAATGGCATAACAGGGACCCTTAACAGGTTAAAGTAAGACCATACATTTATCACAATAATAATACCCTTGGGACTCGCTATAAAATTAAGACCACTAAAGAATGAGGGATTTTTAACTAGAAACCCTTACAAGTTAAGGTGAGGACATACTCGCTCGCTTCCAGCCAGTCGGACGGCATGAGTTGCCGTCTGTCTAGAAACGAACCTATATGTACCTACTGACAGGACCTATGCTAAAATACAAATCACTTATTATCTTAACACAAGACATTCATAGTAAAATAGAATTATTTATACATTCTGGCTCATGACCAGAGATTACGCTGAACCTAAATTAATTTAAAATATGTCTAAGACATTTATTGGCTGTAGAATTGCACAAGACTAAATTGAACATGACCTCGAGTAACCTTTGCAAGTTTATAGGTACTTAGGGTGAAAAAGGTTCATCCGAACGTGGATTGATTCCCGAGATACATGTTACGGAACACTGCAGCTACGGTAATAATGAAAGGAATTTTCAGAATACCTCGGTTATCGTCGAAATACTCCTTGCAGACGTAATGTATACCACGTGCTGCGACATCGGCGGGCTTTATAGCGAAGCTAAGCCTTAGTCCTGACGCAAATTTTGAGGTAAACTATGGAACGCTAAGCCATCGTCTTGACGTAACTTTTGAGGTAAACTATGGGAGCCCTGCAATTAAAAGATAAAATCACCCAATTGTCGTCACATTGAACACAAGGTTTTTCTACCACAAATATTATAACCAAGTTGATTTGCTTACCAAATTGGGCTTGAATTACTACAGGTTTTTATCTCATAAGAGACATGATGAAAGATAAATTAATGAGCTCCGAGCCCTGGAAAACAAGACACAGAATTACAATTTTGACACCACTGGTAAAAGCAGACAAATAATTAAATTCACATTTTTCTCACACTCACCACTTAAAAGGATGCTCAACGCATCATGAAATTAATGACAAAAACCCACTAGGAGTTACAAAAACCTAGGGTTTCACATTATTACAATACTGCAACTGTTCGATAAAGGTGCAGATAAGAGAATGAAAGTCCATAAACTTCCGGCGAGTCATGACATTGTTGGAAAATGTCTAGAAAACTCTCGAATACCATCGACAAAAAAGCTACGCCATAGACAAACTACCTTCTATGAACATATTTACCCTTCATAGCAAAACAATTATTAAAATCTTTAACTAGCATGCCAAACATTAACATTTACTTTAATTATTAAAATAACAAATAAGACATATTTATTTATCTTATTTTATCGAAAAGTATAAATTTATTGGTCCGAAACGTCTAGGTAGCTGGATTCGGAACGCCAAACGTCACATCTGACAGTTGTCACTTGTCAATAGATAAGTCAGCTGTGAGATGTGTAAATAAGAAAATTTATTTATTTAAATTATCAAAAAGTACTAAAATTCTTAGTGAAGGATGTTTTAAAATGAATTTAAGTGAATGCCCTGTTGCCGGAATGTGTGGTACAATCGCCGACATTCGCTAAGCTACTAGAAATGGACTCAAACAAAAGGTAGAAATTTGCATGCAATTAACTAACTTTAATCATATCAAAAACTATATGAAAACACTGGATGTGTTTTGTAATACCTATCTAAACCTAGCTAGACCTAATACCTAATGTTGCCGCCCCTCCTTCAAGACTATAGCGAGAATCCCGCTATAAAAAGTACCTGAAAGATCAAGTGTTCGCTACCCCATAGGGAGGTGGAAAAAAAAGTGTTACAATGTTGCCAAAACGAGACCATATGGCTCGCACTATCAAAAAGTTATATATCAGACCTTATGTAGAGCCAAGCTTCTAACTTTATAAGCTCTAACTTTACAAATTCTACACCTTAGTCAAAATAATGTGGCTTGGCCATTTCGCTACATTCACATGGGTTGGGCGTAAGGTGAAAAAAATATTCACAGTTCATTACTTTTTTGATATACAAATAGTTCTTGTAGTAATGAAACGGCCAAGCCACATCATATTTGACTAAGGTGTAGAGTTTGTGAAGTTAGGGTTTGTAGAGTTAGGGCGTGTAGAGTTAGAAGCTTGGCTCTACATGAGGTCTGAGGGCATATTACAAAAAAGAATCACGAATCAAAGTTTGTTGATCGATTTACTTGATTTTGAACCTTATACATGAGTTAATAATGTTATGGAGTGGGACGAACATTATACCTTATCGCGATGCTTTTTAGGGTTCCGTACCAAAATGGTAAAAAAGGAACCCTTATGGTGTGACTCAGTCTGTCTGTCTGTCTGTCTGTCACAGATCTCGAGAACTACTAATGGTATCAACTTGAAATTTGGAATGGTTTAAGATGACATTTGCCCAACTATTTTGCAAATAAGAAATAAATAAAAAAAAATAATAATTTTTTTACAACAGAGACTGAAAAGGGGTCTTAAAATTTTTAAGTGGGGCTACTAGGGCATGTGGGGTAACATATGAAAGAGCTCCGTTTGCACGTTTTTAATTTTTTTTTTCTTTAGGCCGCATAGTTTTCGATCTATGATGAAAAATGTAAAAAATAAATACCGTTCCCCCCCCCCCCTTATATCTGAAGTTTGCAAAGAGAAACATCTGAAATAATTCTATGTGATAGCAGTTTATATAAAGATTTCAGGAAAAATAAAACGATGTCTCAATATAGCACACTTTTTTGTGAGTGATTAACTCTATTTCGCCAAAATTGCTACTTGGTCTGTTTTTGACTTGAGCGTATCAATTGTAGTTTATGGCCGTTCAGCAAGAGTAGTTTTTTTTCTCCTCGCGCATATGGACTTCTGTACGTTTAGTACTATAATATTGTATTCTATGCCGAAAGGAAAAAGGAAATTAAAAAAATTGTCATAAACAACTAACAGAAAGAAGTGAAATCCCACAAAAAAATATTTGTTACGTACTTTTAATGCTACCTATGTTAGATAGATACTGGTCATAAAGACGAAGTCGCTGATATAATTTAGATTACAAAGCTGTTTAGGCTTTCATATTTAGTTTTTAGGGTTCCGTACCAAAATGCTAAAAAAGAAACCCTCATGGTGTGACTCAGTCTGTCTGTCTGTCTATCACAGCTGGATATCTCGAGAACTACTAATGGTATCAACTTGAAATTTAGAATAGTTTAAGATGACATTTGCCCAACTATTTTGCAAATAAGACTAAATAAAAAAAAAACTTTTTTACAGCAGGGCCTGAAAAGGGGTCTTTAAAAATTTGAAGTGGGGCTACTAGGGCATGTAGGGTATCATATGAAAGAACGCCGTTTGCACGTTTTCAATCATTTTTTTTTTCTAGACCGCATAGTTTTCGACTTATGATGGAAAATGTAAAAAAATACCGTTCCCCCTTATCTCCGAAGTTTGCAAAAAAAAAATCTGAAATAATTCTATGTGATAGTAATTTATATAAAGATTACAGGAAAAATAAAACGATGTCTCAATATAGCACACTTTTTTAGAAGTTATCAAATTTCTAAAAAAGTTAACATTAGTTCCACTATCGGTCAAGAGATGGCTCTGACCTAAAACTGCCATACTAATTTTATTATTCTACTCTGCAGTGTGGTTTAATGGTGCAATTATGATGGTACGGAACCCTCGGTGCGCGAGTCCGACTCGCTCTTGACCGGTTTTATTTAGTTTATTTACAAGTGCCGCATTGATTGACAACAATACCGATTAAGATAAAGTTCTATTTACAAGTTTGGGGAATACCGCTGTTCAAAGGTTAAAAGTAGGTATTTGTTAAGTAAATGTTTGCATAAATTGTGTATATTTGCGAATCTCTTCAGTGCGCACAAGGACGCGCATATAAAGGCAAAATGCATTGCGTTTCTTAGATACCTATCTAAACTTTGGAGAAAGGAATACTTTCGCAAAAAGGCATGTAACGTTTTAGTATGGGGCCTGGTATTCGAATAAATCGAAAATTCATCGCAACTGATGAAACTAGTTTGAATCGATAGAAAACGTCCAAAATAAACATGAATGATTGTTTGTCAAATTGTCCTTAAATATATGCGTTCGGAAATGTTGGGACTTAAAAAAATCATCGTGATAGAAAGAAACACTTCAATTTGCAAATTGAAGTCTTTCTTTCTATCACGATGATTTTGTTTGAGATGATTTGAGTTGCAACTCAAGGCTATTTTGTATTTCATTTAGCAGTAAGAGTAAGGTGATAGTTATTTTTCTAACAAATAATTTGTAAAACTTTAGTGGATACTTGTTTATGCTTTAATTACTGTACTGGATGTAATACTTACCTAAAATTCTTAACAAACAGTAGGCTAACATTTTTGTAAATAATATTTGGCTATATGTGAAAGCTTGTAATTGGCCTTCGATATTTATTTAAGTTAACCACTTTCTTTTCAACCTAGCTGTTAGCTTCCCGAAGATTGTAAAAATTAAAATTAAATAAAATAAAATAAGAGTGTAACAATTTTAACGCCAAAAACATTTTACTTTAAGTATAATTAAAAATTTAATACCATAATAAAATTGTCAATATCATAGTCAAATTACTCTAAAAAATATTTTCATATATCTCCGAAAGTATACATTTTACGACAATATGACCATGAGTAATTTGTGTTTATTTTGATGTTTCCTATCGATTGACACTAGTTTCATCAGTTGCGAAGAATTTCCGATATTTTCAAAATGGCGGGTATGCCAAAACGGTTACATGGTCTTTAGGTATTTAGGCTGTGAGCTTATATCAGCTATCTTAGCTGTCTAGGTATCTACCTAGATGATTCATCGCTAAGAAGTGATTACCTACTTTTACTAAAGTAAACACAAAGTTTGATCGGATCATCAGTTTATGTTTTGACCAGTCCAAAAGTGATGTTTTAGCCACGCGACATGCCAACTTAAGTATCTACCTAGGTCATTACATTAGTCTTCATTTATTGTACTTATATGACAATGTACTCGTAAAGTAAGTACCTATGTAGATAAAAACCTAAATAAATAAAAACGCTAGATGTATTTGGTTATACTAAGTTCCAAAACTAATTATAAAAGTACCCTCATTAGAAAAAAAGCGGTCAAGAGCGAGTCGGACTTGCGCCTTCAATATCACTATACCATCAATATAAATACACTGCGGTGTAGAATATTTCAGTTTTAGCGCCATCTCTTGACTGATAGTGGAACTAATGTAAATATTGTTGATGATTCTGACAAAGTGTGCTATTTAGTGAAATCGTTTTATTCTTCCTTTAATCTTTACATAAACTTTTATCACATAGAATAATTTCAGATTTTCTCTATTCAAATTTCGAAGATAATTAAAGGGGGATTTTTTTAATTTTTCATCAAAAGTCGAAAGGCCCAAAAAAGAGAAAATGATTGAGAATATGCAAACAGTGCTCGTTCATATGATAACCCCACATGCCCTAGTGACACCACTTCGAATTTTTGAAACCCCTTTTCAGTCCTTGTTGTAACAAATAATATATGTACGTACATATTTTTTTTCTTATTTGCAAAATAGTTGGAAAAGTGTTATCTAAAATTATTCTAAATTTCAAGTCGATAGCATTAGTAGTTCCTGAGACATCCAGGTATGACAGACTGAGTCGCACCAAAAGGGTTAATCTTTACCATTTTGGTATGTAACCCTAAAACTGTTGAATGTCGAAAAAATATCGATATATCGATATTTATCGGGCGATATTAAAATTATTTCGACATATCGATATATTATAATTATCCAGTAAGTATATCAAAAACATTTTTCCATAAAAAAATATCATTCTCATCAATTTGAATTTAAGTCATTTAAATCAACGAATTTTATAAATCTATTCTTCATAAACATTTAAGAAAAAAAAACCCAATGATAATGCCGGATCTGTCCAAATAGGCACTCGCAGTGACTCATCAAGTTAATGTAAATCGGATGTTTTGGACATTGGACACCATCACATAGGTACATTGCTCCGAATTCTAATTGTCTCTGTTAATAAGACGGTGGTAACAGTGACACTTACTCATTTGAAACAAACCCACCGCGTAACATTTATTCTGTGGTGTAACTATAATTATGAAGTTCATGTTAATGTTGATATTAAGGCGATTCCCAGATCGGAAGTGGCACCCTCAGAGGTTTTATTTAATAAGTTGTTAATAGATAAGGATTTTAATTAAACTTTTCGTGGAATTTTTAGGGCTCATTGTCTAGTATTTTTAGAAGGTATCACTACATTTCTTCGCAGCGACGAGTCAGGAACATGACGAAACTGGAACATATCAGTAGAAGTAGATAGTAAATGTATCAAAAACGGCCACGTTTAGTAGTTTTGTTAGAAGTATACTTCTAGCAGTGACTACGAAGGAATGTAATGATACCGTCTAAAATTACTAGACTATGGGCCCTAAAAACTCCCCGAAAAGTTTTATTAAAATTGTGTATTAGAATTACAATATTAAATAAAATTCACCGTGGCGCCACTTTCGGTCAGGAAAGCGCCTTAATAAAACGGTGGTAACACACAAACCGACCGCGTAACTATGTTTATAAAGTGCATGTAAATGTTGATATTAAATTGATTAAATTTTTGTACCCAGTTGCTTTCTGATTGGCAACGCCCGTAATAACAAATCGAGAAAAAGGCAATAAAAAATTGACTTAAAATGTCTTAATTAGCCCAACCGAGGATCGAACCCCGGGACCTCTGACAGGTAAATAAAAACCGGTGTGCAAGGCACTCGACTAAGGAGGTTAGCAAGGACCCCAAATTTCCTCCAAAATATTTACTGAATAACCTAATGATAGTAAGACAAGGCTTAAATAAAAACATTTTACTTCGTTTGGTTACTTATTTATATTATTAACATAAAATACATACCACTTTCCCTTAATAAAACAATGATAATCTTGATCATAAGTCATACTTTACCAATACCTTACTGCCAATGTTATCATCACCTTTAATAGGCAAATTACCTAATAATGACTAAAGCCACATTTTTTTTTACTAAGTAGGATTTACAAGTTAACAAGTAACTATAGTCATTTGTAAATCCTCATAAAATAGGACACAACACAACAAGTATGCGGAATACCACAGTATACAGACACAGAAAAAAACTTTGTTCTGTTCTGTGGTATACTCGTATACTGTGAGATAACCATTTAAAAAATGTCCTGTGTTTTTTTATTTATTTAGCTTATGAAAACAAGAGCCAAGTACTTTTTCTTCTTCCATTAAGTCATCTTAAAATTAATTTGTAAACTTAATTATGAATTCTATAAGAACATAAGTGTAGTTAAAAGGAATTCTGGCGGACATACCTTGGCTCACATGAAATAAATAAAATACACTTTGACGTCAACCTAATCTATAGACGCTAATGACGTTTTTTCGTTTTGCTTGAGGTTGTTTTCTTTTATATTCGATTTTCAACAATACTGGATGGGTAAAGATATTTTTAAATTAGATTACATAATCTCATGTTTAGTACCTGCTTGCAAAAATACTGTGTTGAAATAAATGCACAAACAAACATTTTTATGTTCCAAAGTGTACTTACACGGTTTGCTGAAAATTTAAATAATTGCTGGAAATTGAAAATTGAAATAGTTTTAAACCATACTGATTAAACAGAGTCAAACGTTTACAATATCGTTTTTTTTACAAATGTTTAGCAGAAGATTCCAGCTTCAGCAGCATCATGAAGTCCACTTTGTGAAGGTTGCGACTGTTTGCCTCAAATCCTTCAAAAACTTTGATAATGAAGGACATGTCCCCTCGCGCCTATGTCATTTGCCTCATCATTCTCAAAAAATTAAAGTCTATCGCGTCTTAATCAAAGTAGTATGTCAGAGTAGGTATTTTACTTTAGAATCAGATTAATAATTATTTTCTGCATTAAAATGTAGAATTTTTAAGATAAAACGCTTTTAAATCACAATTTTTTATCATGATAGTACTATTTAGGTACTTACATTTTTTCACAAAATACTTCAGAAAACAACTTAATGTTTTTGTGATTGTTTTTCTAAATATAAAACAATTCTTGACTGATACTATACCTAAATAAAATGTAATTAGCATTTTTTTTATTATGAAAGTAATTAAATAAAATGAAACTAGGGCAACGCTGGGACATCTCCTGTGAATGAAGTTAAAAAAACTAAAGTACTATCTAGGTAATTCTACTTAAAATATTCAAAACAAAACAAGCTACAGCGAAAAATAAAAAGAAATCACACTACTGTTTTTAACGCAAAGGAATTTAATTTATTATTTCTTCCTTTCGATAATACGGGGTTTCTCGCCTTATTTCGTTAAATAATTAAAATTTTGTTAAAAGATTAAAAACCCGAAAAAATATATACCTACGGTGTTAGAAATTGAAAAACCTCAAAATGGTTTACAAATAAAGGTTTCTTGTAAAAATGAAAACATGTTACTCAACTAGTTAGGTAAGTATCACCACAGTCTATATATAGGGTGTCCCAAAATTTTGCCAAACGGAAGGAAAGTACTTAAAATAATGAAGGTAGGAAATTTTACTGAAAAAAGACTTCATTTTGTTTTTAAAAATAATAGGAACTGCATTCAAAGATTTTAAAAAATCGCATACGATTCGATACAAATTGATACAATACGTAATAATTTAAAATTTAAATAAGCACAGCATCTTTAACACAAAGAAGACCATGAAAAATAGTCTTCTTTTTGTTTAAGATGCTGTATTACTTAAGAAAAAATAATATTTGAGAGTAAGTAACCCTTTCGATCGGTATCGTATTTTTTTTTCATAATAGGTGGATTCGATTTCTAGTTAAGGCAAGCGATTTTTCAAAAACCTTTGAATGCAGTTCCAATTATTATTTTTGAAAATAAAATGAAGTTTCCTCTCAGTAAAATTTCGTACCTTTAATATTTAAAGAACTTTCCTTCCATGTGGCAGTTTTGGGGTTCGTGGATTACGCCCCCGGTGTCTTGTGCCCCCGTGGTATATGCCCCCGAATTTTTACTAAGAAATGTTATATCCTGTTGTGGAAACTGTTTTGGCTTTTGTAATAGTCATCAATCATAGTTCTTAAGGTAATATTGTATGCTGTTTGTTTCCCTTAACCAAATAAACAAATTACTTTGATGTAAATCGGGGTCAAATACCACGGGGGCAAAAGACACCGAGGGCGTAATCCACGAACCCAAGTTTTGGTACATCCTGTATAGTTTTTATCACGTTGGCATTGACAGCACCACGCGTAGTAAGTAAAAAATAAAATGTAGTATGAAGAAGTTCACACTTTACATTTTTACAGTTTCCCAGTTTTTGCCCCAAAGTTATTCCCTAGCTAGGGCAAAATAATACTTTACTCAGGGCCCCTAATAGCCCTTAACCACCCTTATACTATTAGGTAACGATTTGCTCTAACATTCACCCATACCACAAAATATAAAATATATGTTCTAATAACATAAACGCCACTCCGGCTAAAAGGTAGATAGTTCGTCATTTGTTACGTTGCTGTAGGGAGCGTGGTAGAATACTACAGATCTTCCCGAAGTCTGCCCCCTTACAAGCAGACATTGCTAGGTTTTCGGTGGGTATATATGCCTCATGCACCCACTGTGCTTCAAAGTCCGATGGGTGCACAGAGGAAGATCCCACTTATTCATCCACCCACCATCCCAAGTAGAGGGAGTACATAATCTGCATCTCCCAGCGAAACAAAAAAGGGAACTGTCATGGATTGTTAAGTACAATACTAAAAATGGATAATATTAAAAAAAAATCCTTTTCGTGAGAAGCTTACACTTTGAATTTAGTCAGTAATCAGTAATTAATTAAAAATATTACAAAACATAAGAGAATCAAGGATTTTTTTGTCAAATATTTGTAGCATTACTACAACAATATAAAAAGTTCACCTATATTTACTTAAATATTACTTAGATACATTATTCAGTGAAATAACAATGTTTTCTTATCTTTGCATAAGTAGAATCATAAATGTGTAATATTATTATGATTATGTCACAGCCATTTCTATAAATAAATTATTACTTAGTTCATACAATTACATAGGTAAATACTGGATTTCACGCGCCAAGTATGAATCACACATATTTTTTTCATATTTACAGCTGCACTCAGAGACGTCAATTATTTTGATATTTCTTATGGTGTTGTGTCGTTTTAAGGTACTTACTTACTTATTATTATGGAGAAGAAAGAGATACTATATAACATTAACTTTAATTAAGAATTAAACTTAATTGACGTCTCTGAGTGCGGCAGTCGCAGTGGGTCCGTTTCACAAGTTCCTGTTTATTTAAACCAGTAAATACTTTAAATAAATATATTGAAACTAAAAGTTAGACCCAAACCAAGCACATCTCACTAGGATGCCAGTCGCACTATCAACAAAATGTATAACACCTCACGTCCGCTTCTTGGTACAACTTCCATACAAATACTTAAATAAAAACTACATGTTATAATAGTGTAGGAAATGATGCTATCTATCTTTCGTATGGAGACCCCAACATCAAATCCTCAGTCGATGAAACTTTGCAGGAATGTATATAGTATGAACCAAAACCTATAAGTATACAAATATCCAAAAACAAAAAAAAACGGTTTGGATAATTTAAAAAATATGTTTCATTTATGATACTTTATTATACTGTAAAGTTTCGTCTACTGAGGATTTACTGTGGGGCTCCACTACGTTCCTTTCCTACACTAATAAGTTCGATATCAAAAGAGTTTACCGACTATTCTGTAGTTTTGGTTAAATTGAGGTGGTTAAAGCCATATATAGCCATAATATTGGCGGAATTGGCAAGGATTTTAGCGGGTTTGAATCCCGCTTGTAGTTTGTAGGGTAAGTTCAATATCACTCATACAATCACATTATAATAAACTCAGACTTGTGTCTTTTCGGCGTTCTTAATTATTTTCGAATTTATAATTCTATCAGTAAACTTCACAACGTGTGGTGTTTCTCTTTTCGATCTTTTCCCCAAATAAAATCATACAAAATAAACTGACCGAAATAATAAAACAAATGCTCAATTATGACGTAAATAAATACAACAAACATTTTATATCCATTGAACAGTTTGAAGACAGGGTATAAGTATTCGCCTCTCATGTAGCTATCGATGCATCTGCGAACAAGCAATTGTGAAGATTAATTATGTAATATTATGTCAATATCAATACATAAGAGTGCTTATTACTAATTAGGTAAATTAGCGGATTGTTATAAGAAACTGCTATATGCATCTACTTAGGTACATCACAAATACACAAATCACAATCAATCTAATAGTTTAAAAATTCACAGTTTGATGTTCAAAATAATAAATACAAGATTACAAGCTTATACATTATAAATACAAGCTTTTGTAAAAAACTTTAAATGGATAGGTTCATACGTTTAAAATTACATGCTTCAATTGGCCGTGATTTTATAATAGGCCATAAATTCAACTATAATCTATTTAACTGTACTATTTTATATTTAGATGTACTTTAGTTAGGTACTAAAAAACTAATTGCAACTTATAAGAACAACTTAGATAGGTTATTGCAAGGATTATTATGTCAATGGCCGTCAAGTGTTGGATACCTGTTTGGCATAATTAATAGCCGATAATTTATTATCTCATTGTATAAATAATATTCCAAATCAATCAATGTTATTCAATGACAAATCGTAATAAATTGTGAGCATTAGCTTTATTTACTCCGCAAAGAAGCCTTTGTATGTAGTAGAAATCTCATTATTCTACTTCCTGAGATATTGGGAAGATATAACTAATAATAATATAATAATATCACTATACCTAAAGATGTTGGGAAAATGTAACAATACGGCCCTGTCAGCCCAGAGATGAGAATTTTAGTCCAAATTATACAAAAATCGTATTGCAATAAATAAAAACCTTATAGTTCAAGCAACTTACACAAAGCTATACGAAACCACGAAGAAGGTCATCACGGCCAGCCCCGGCGCGAAACTCCTGGGTCTCGCCCTTGGGACTAGTACCAGGTCCAATATAGTGACGACGAGGGATACGGTGTGCATAGAATGCTGGGTCCAGAAGGGAACGATGACGTCCACTGCCTTAGGCGCCAGCAACTCCCTGTCCTTCAACCACAGTCGCCAGAACAGGATGTCACTAAACTGTAGAAACAATTAGGTGATTATGCTAAATACTAGAAAAAAAAACTACTCGCACCAGATCATATTCTCAGGCGGGAATCGAATCTTTGGGAGTCCGGTCCAATGCTCTTCCAACTAAGCTACCGAGTGAGTTGGAAAAGCTGAATGGTCGGATGATCAATGCCACAATATTTTATAGCACTTTTTGAATTTTTAGATTTTAGGCATTCACAATGCTATTTTTATATTAAGATAATTATTCTAGAGAAAATCGACTCACACGTAGCAGCTCAGACGGGACGGTACGGGTGAGTCGATCTTTTCTAGTATTTTTGCTATTAAAATAATTATCTTAATATAAAAATAGCATTGTGAATGCCTAAAATCTAAAAGTTCAAAAATTATATAGCTGTTTCATCTTAATCGATTGTCTGACATCTGTAAAAGTGTTGCATTCGAATGTTGAAGGTAATTCTTTACATTGATGAAATAATGCTGGCTTACATAAATTTCTCCGCTCCCACTAGCGCGACTCGGTAGCATAATTGGTCAGTGCATTGGGCCGGAATCCCAAGGGTGCGGGTTCGTGTCCCGTTTGAGCCGCTATGGGTGAGTCGATTTTTTCACAGTACTTTTTCTATTAAAATAATTATATTTTATTGCACTTCCAAGTAACGTATTGATAAAGCCATTCAATGGTTCATTTTTCAGAAGATATAGAAATTTAGAGATAGTTAGGTACGACAATTTGTTTGTCGACATTGTTTAACATTAATTATTTTATCTACACCCATTTAAATTCTATGTATAGGGTTCTGAAAAATTTAGTTTACTGCCAAATTATGAAATTCAGCACAAAATTATAACACTCGTTCGGATGATGAAATGACGATCAGGGGAAGGAAAGTTAAAGTCAGCAAAAGTAAAGTCAAAGTAAAAAACAAATTCAAGGTCAAAGTCAAGGTCAAGGTCAACTTTATGGTCAACTTCAAAGTCAAGGTCAAAGTCAAAACCTTTCATACAGGATGTATAGGATGGATGTAGATAAATATCATAAAATATTGTTTGTTTCCCAAATAAAAAAAGATTGGGTGTAGATAAAGTCTTGTATGCAACTGTAAATAATTAGGTATTACTTAGCTGCAGCCCGCGACTTCGTCTGCGTGGAAAGGTTTTTTTGCTATCCCTCGGGAACAATACTTTTTTTCGGGATGAAAAGTACCATATGTCATTCTCTGTACCCCTGACAACGTGTGTGCAAAATTTCATGATGATCGGTTCAGTAGTTAAGACGTGAAGGCGTAACAAACAAACAAATAAACAAACAAACAAACAAACGGACTTTCGCATTTATAATATTAAGTAAGGAAGTAAGGATAGTACAGTTGCATAAATAACTAAAACTCTGTAATCGGGTGGCTTAAACACTGGTTTTCATGTCAACATCTCTCGGCGCTATTCAGTCACCTGTTGGTGCGTACCAACAGGTGACTAGAATAGCGCCTAGATACATCTGGTTACTTGCTAAGATACACGGTGTCCGCACTGGAAAGCCTTTTTAGGGTTCCGTACCCAAAGGGTAAAAACGGGACCCTATTACTAAGCCTCCGCTGTCCGTCTGTCTGTCTGTCTGTCTGTCTGTCACCAGGCTGTATCTCATGAACCGTGATAGCTAGAGAGCTGAAATTTACACAGATGATGTATTTCTGTTGCCGCTACAACAACAAATACTAAAAACAGAATAAAATAAATATTTAAGGGGGGCTCCCATACAACAAACGTGTTTTTTTTACCGTTTTTTGCTCGCTATTAATAACGACAACAGGTAGACAGTTGAAATTTTCACAGATGATGTATTTTTGATGCTGCTATAATAATAAATACTAGAATCAGAATAAAATAAATATTTAAGGGGGGCTCCCATACAACAAACGTGATTTTTTTTTTGCCGTTTTATGGTACGGAACCCTTCGTGCGCGAGTCCGACTCGCACTTGGCCGGTTTTTTTTTGTGTTGCCTTGGTCATTTGCTTATTGACAAGTCAACAAAATATCTCTTTCTAAATTAATTTTAAAACTGTTGCTAACGGATAATCCATATTTGAAAACTATTTCACGGTTTGTTCCATAAAATCATATATAAAATGTCTCGCGCTTACGATACATGCTAGGGATGATATATTTTTAGATATTGAAAAGTATTTTCATTTATTAAGATTCAACGCTTAAGCTAGGGTTTCCTAGGATGACGGTGCCGTCATAAGGCCGTAATTTAGCGGCGTAGAACTTTGTCTATGTAAACGATACGGCGCGCCGCCGTACCTACCTATACCTACATACATACATATATGTACTTAAACGCAATATTTAGGGAGATATTTGAAAATTCTTTGCTAACTCCATACTAATGCACTGAAACGTGACATAAGTGACGTCACAAATATTGACCTTTTTGTATAGAGCGTTTTCGGCGGGTGCTGCTGCGTGCTAACTTCAAGTAACTATATCACGAGCAAAAAACACAAAAGAAAAGTTTTAATATTACAGTTGATTTTCTCACGCATTATACTTTTGATATTGATACAAAAAAAATTGATGCATGTTCCCTATTACGGCCGTAATATGACAGCACCGTCATCCTAGGAAACTCTAGCTTTAGGCTTAAAACATAAATATGATTTTATTTCTCAAAATTCTACTAAAAGAAACTTCCTTTTTCCTTTTGGACGCCTCATCATTGGATAGCTTTAGAACGTTATAGGTACTTACTGTAGTCGTTGGAAACAGGAAACTGGTAAATATTAGAAATCTAAAATTGTTCAATAGCTTCACGTGTGCTTCTTCTATTTCTCCATACAACTCTTTCATATCACAGTAGATGCATATTGGCAAATAAGCCAAAGCGGTCAACTGTAACAATAAAAATGCATAAGTATCACAATTTATGCCAATAAAATATCTTTACCAATAATAATAATATATATTTTAATCCGCCTCTGTGGTCTAATGGTTCGCCCACCCGTGTAAGACGCAGAGGTCCCGGGTTCGATTCCCAGGGGCCGTACCGGCTAACGAATCGATTATCGAAAAGTCTGCTGGGTTTCAAATTGAAACAGATAAATCGAGCCCCAATTGAGCCAAAATGGCAAACCCCAATTCATGATGTCACACGAACATCGTTATCTTCCAAATTACGTCAACAGAAAGTACAAAACGAAATTCCTTAATTTGATTTTTCTGTTTTAAGTTGAAACCCAGCAGACTTTTCGATAATCGATTCGTTAGCCGGTACGGCCCCAGGAGGGAGTTACATTTGTACTCGGTTTGGTTAGTGGTAATCTTACCTAAGTCTGACGCCATAACAACAATTAAAAATTGTTATGTTCCGGCAGTTACAGGTAAGATAGCCAGTTCCCCAGCGATGAGGATTCCGGGTGTAGTGCGCTTCCACCTACGGCCTTATCGTCACTTAACATCAGGTGATATGAATGCCAAGTACTATCCCGTTGTGCATAAAAAAATAGTATTATAAGTCTTTACTATGATATGATAACGATATACGCGTTAATAGTAAATAATAAACATTTTGGGCCATCCCATCACGTTAAATATTGCGGATAATAGGCATGTTGACTATTTTTTTTATTTTATGTTACATAAATTACCCCTAAAAAAAAGAAACATTTGTATAAGAATTATTACGCTAGCATGAAAACTGCCCGAGATATCACAGTTTGAAATGCACAAAATTGGACTCACTCGAAAACGCTCCATACTAACGGCTACCAAGTTATGACGTCACGCCTTCCATGTCGTGGGCAAATCGTTGAACTGGGCCGATCGAGATCTGCCTGGGCAGATCACGATGTGCCGGCATTTCATGATCTGGTCAATAATTTCATGATGTGCCCTATCAAAAATTAGGCAGATCGATAAAAGCAACCTATTCGTCGATTTTCCCTACTAGTACTTGGCCACATCGAGATATGGCTGGGCGCATCGTAATATACTTCCGTTTCGACGCTTGTGGCACTGTAACACTGTTTGCGCTCTGTCAGCTGGGTTGCGTTCAGAACCTACGCTCCGATCGCAACCAAACGCTTTAACGGCGAGGCGTTCCAAACATTAGAGCGTGACGTTCGGTTGACACAACTTTCCCGTTCCAAACGTTGCAACTTTTTAACCATCAAAAACTATGGTTGAAAACCACCCTACAGAATTAATTTGCCCAACAATGGCTGGGCAAATCGTCAAACGTTATGCTTTGAACGATATGGCGGGTTTTGAAAAGGCAAATCAAGAAATGCCGGCGTAACGTGATCTGCCCAGGCAGATCTCGATCGGCCCAGTTCAACGATTGGCCCACGACATATGCAACGCATAGAAAATTTGTTCGGCAGCTATATTAAATATTGTGTTTATCAAAATGGTTTCTTTGACAAATTTGCTATTAACTTTACGGACTAATTAAATGTATTATTTATTTTAACAAATTTTATACTTTTTAAATGGACTTGTCCACCCAACTTTGAAGGGTCATAAAACAAATAATACGCAATATATAAAACCAAGAGGTATACAAGCTACTCCAAAAGTTTGATATGTTTACGATTTTTATTAGTATTTCGTTATTTTATTCATAAGTCAACATCCCTATTATAAATAGACAATTTTGTTTGGGAATTAATTAATTGGGTGACTGGAAATAATTAAAGGTGACTGTCAATGGGATAGTTAAATACTAAACCGAGCAGCAGGTTATTTTTTGGGCGACAAAATAACTAAACGGGCGGCGAACTGTGGATTACAAAAAGTACGTAAAACGGGCGACTACATGTGGGAAATAAATAATTTAAGTTAGCAGTGCAAATTCTAAATAAGTGACTAAAATACTGAGTGGGCAACTATTATACTAAGTAGGTAACTATATAACTGATTTAAGCTGCCCAACATACGCATTTTTTTATCTCGAGCTATGTTTCTTAAAGTTCAGTTTCATGGACTAAACGCTCCTGACATTTTGTTACGTGACTTTAAAATCATTCTGTAGTATTTAGCAGTAAGGTTTCTTTAAAATAAAAATTAAATAAGTAACGATATTTCGAATAAGGGATGCAAGTAATTTAAGGTGCCTTCCTACCGGTGCGTCTTGGGACGCACGAGAGCGCACCAGGCCGAACCGACACACCGTGGGACTTTGTACTATTATGTATTCTGTGCCGTGGGAAACGACCGTGCGCCGCGGTGCGTCGTCGTGCGTACGATCCATCGAGCGTCGGTAACTTCAAAGGATCGGTGCGTCGCGGTGCGTAGCGCTGTGCGTCCGCGTTCGTGGCGGCTCGTCGCCTTTGTCAATATGCCGCGTGTCATAGTATGATATCTATCAGTAGTCAATCGGCCCTGGCCTTTAAATAATTACCTACAGTATTTTAATTTCATCTAAGTACTTTCGTATCTTTCTAGTTTTGTGATTGTACGTATTACGTAAATTGCTTTTTAGCAATAAGGCCGCTTTTTTGTGTGCTTTGCTGTTTTTCTTTGTATATATAGTCCTGTCGTAGTGTGCAATTAAGTGTTTTTATTATTATTATTAATAATAATATTTTAGAATCAATATTATATAGGGTCTTACCTTCAATGCGAAATACTTTCTAAGTAATAAAATACCTAGGTTATCAAATTACAAAACTAATAGTGAAAACAAAAAACAAAAAATTGCGCAAAACCTATAATATAGGGTTTTTAGTTAGCCTAATAAAGCCGAATATGGTAGATAGGGACCATCAAACTGAACAACTTTTACTATGGAACCAACTCTGAAATGCGAAAAAAATCAGCTGTTTCATACAAAAATTAATAACGAAAATATCAAAATGTATAGAATAGCAGATTTTTTTCGCGATTTCAGAGTTGGTCCCATAGTAAAACTTATTCAGTTTGATGGTCCTTACCTACCATAATTATTCGGCTTTATAAAGCTATTACCAAACAGCCTGTATAAAAAATTAGTTACAAATCCTTTTGGCCATAGTTAGTAGGTAATACCTTTATACTAAACAGTATTTAAAGTACTTACTTATATTTAATTTTATATTTCGGAGCTTTCGGATTTTTTATCTCTGAATTAATTGGTTACCTACATAAATATAATAAAAACAGCACTATCTGCACTTTACCATAGTAAGTACAGGTATTTCAATCAATAAATAAATAGTACCTACGAAGACTATTTGTACTGTGCCATCAGCACTCGTGCGTCGTTGCACGGACGCGGGCGCACCGTGGGAACAGTACAGCGGGCCGTGCGCCGAACATGGCCGAATGACGCAGGGCCCGTGCCAGTGTTTCCCACGGTGCGCCCGTGTTCGCCCTCGTGCGGCTCGGTGCGGTGCGTGGTAGCACGCACCGTGGGAAGGCACCTTTACGCGAAATCTAGCATAGCAGAATTCTGCTTTCTCTAGGTTTCCTGCCATCTTTATTTTTTAGCCATCAAACATTCAATTTCTGTTTGCATGTATGTACCTATCTATTTTCTTGATTAAATATGATTGGCATTTTTTTTTATCATAAATGGGTTTGCTCTTGACCCCAGTCTAGCCCTAAAGCAAAGACAGGGCCTACGATGGAGCGAGCTTGCCCAGAAGGTGTTTATTCACTCTGGCCTTGAATAGAGTCAGGTCCTGGTTGTATGCACTCGGAAACACAGGGAAAACAAATTATTTATAGAACTAAGAGTTCTATGAAGTAACAGTGACTATTAATTCCATGTTTACACATCAATTTTGTCTAGGGATACAGGTGTTATTTTCAGCCTTAGTTTTCTGCCAGGGATGTACCGTGCTGTAATCTGATGATGGCCATCTAGGGAGTGAATGGAGTAGATTAAGATCACTATACACACCCAACTGATCTGATCAGCATTCTAAAAGATTAATGGGTCAGAGTTCACAGTTTGAGGATTTCCATACATTTTCATGCTATTTTTGCGGTTTTTTAAACATGTCCATTTCGTTTTTAGAATGCTGGTCAGATCAGTTGGGTGTGTATAGCGATCTGAATATCCTCCATTCACTTCCTGGATAGCCGTCATCAGATCACAGCACAGTACATCCTTGGCAGGAAACCAAGGCTTCAAAGTTACCTCGTTTGTATGAAAATAGCACCTGTATCCCTAGACAAAATTGATGTGTGTAATAATAGTTAGTACTTATCCGTAAGCATCACAATGAGTCACAAGAGATGATACATCAAAAATTAAAAAAAACAAAGCCAATTCTATGGTCCATGTATGTACAAACGAGTCCATAACCAATTGCATTGTATGCCACGTTTTACAGGTATATTTTTAGTAGATAAGAGACTACTTAGGAAAGATACCACTTAGGCAACTGACCACTTAGAAAGGTGACCACTTAGGAAAGTGACGAAGACAACATTAGGAAGATGATCACGTGACCCTGAGGGTTGATAATTTTTATATTGATAAAATAAATACCTTATTACCTACTCATGCACATCAATCATAAATATTTTGATCATAGAAACTGTTTCGTGTTTTTGACACTATAAAAAACTGAACAGTCCTCAATATAAATGGAGTAAAAATGTTTATTTAGGTCTCACAAAAACCTATGAAAAACGGTTTTATACAAGAAGAAATGTCTATGAAAATTTTTAGGAACATGAGTCCAAACACATTTTTGTCGACCCAGATAGTTTAATAGCTATAATAAATTCGTGAAGGTTATAAGTTTTATAGTTACACTGTGGATAACTAGCGGAGTGGTCATTTATTTTCCATACTTTGAGAAAAGTCCTTTTTCTGCATAAAAGGTACCCTATATCTGCAACGTGTACCAAAATTATAGCTATCAGAAAGGGACTATCAAACTGACGAACTTTTACTATGGGAACAATTCTGAAATCGCAAAAAAAATCAGCTGTCTCTGTAACGAAAATGTATGAAACAACAGATTTATTTTCGCTATTTCAGAGTTGGTCCCATAGTAAAAGTTGTTCAGTTCGATTCTTCTTCTTCGTCTCTGTCTACCATTTTATGTTTTTTATTGTCTAATTTAAATATCTATCGCAATCGATTTCAGGATGTAACACATTAAAGCTTCTTTTTGGCACAAATCAAAACTTACCAAAGAAATGCAGCAATGTGTCATATCCATCTGTCAAACAACACCCTGACAACGAGTATGTAAAACAGACTATGACAAACTTAAGACATAAAAGCAAAAAAAACCCACTTGCGCATTTAAAACATAAATAATAAGTTAGGCTGGTCTTTAGTTATTGTTTTGGTAATTAGGACTTAAAAAACATGTCTAGACTGCTTTTTACTCTATCTCAACCGTAAGAAAACTTAACAAAAGATGACGTAGATTTGAATTTCAATTTTCAATAAACGTAATTCAATTTGAGGTTATTTTCTTTACATTAAATCCAAAATATTCTTTTATACTCGACACTCGTTTGTTTACTAGTACTTACTTGAAATACGACAGTTATCTTTTTTTTAGAATAAGATTATTCATATAATAATATAATATAATAATATAATTTTAATTTTATTTATTTGTTAATCTTTGTTAAAGTCTGGAAACGATATACATATTTGTAAATATCGTTCCATTTGATAAAGCTGGTAAGTTTTTTGCTCCCATTTTTCTTGTCAGCTAAAAGACGTCATAATGGGTGGTAGGGTAAAAAAAATATTTGACGATTTAAAAACGCTCATTATGTGAGCTTATTTGAATAAAGATTTTTTTCATTCATTCATTTCATTCATATAATGGAAAAAATATTAGAAGAAATCGACTCACCCGTAGCAGATCAGTCGGGACTCGAACCCGCACCCTTAGGATTCCGGCCCAATGCACTAACCAATTATGCTACCGAGTCGCTGGTGGGAGTGATGAAATTTTCTAATACTTTTTACGTTTTCCGCTGTAAGCCAGCGTTATCTCATCAATGTGAAGAATTAACTTCGACATTCGAATGCAACACCTTTACAGATGCCAGACAATCGATTAAGATGAAATAGCTTTATAATTTTTTAAAATTTTAGATTTATCCATTCACAATGCTATTTTTATATTAAGATTATTAATATAATTGAAAAAATATTATAAATAATCTTAATATAAAAATAGCATTGTGAATGCATAAATCTAAAAGTTTAGAAAAGTTATCTTTTTTACAAGGTCTTTTAAAAAAGGCACACTTGTATCATGTTGATATTTTAAAAACAATAAAGATACAATGGTGCTGTCGTATCCAAAACGGATATGTTTTATATCCCCAAAACAAATAAGAGAAAAATAACAATAAATCATAATCTTATGACTAGATTGTGATCACATTTATTTATAGTACAACTGCTAAATCCACCATAACATGGCAAAAAAATAAATTTGTCTTTACTCGCCGAACGGAAGTTTTGAAGGAATCTCGACAACTTTACTTTTTACCGATTAACACTAGAACCTCACGACAATATTTGGACAAACTCCGTACGAGTCGATAACACTTTAGCTATACAGTGAAGAATAGGTATACATTTATTGTTTACTTTATCGTACCTACACCTAATATAATTACCATTTGCGTCTGATAAGGGGAATGAACATAAGTAACAAAAGTTCTTGGTAGGTAATAAATTGGTTAATTACCTAAGCAGTATGCCTCGTTTACTAAATTTATGTTAAATAATTTTGTTTTTGTTGAATAACTGCAAAAATAAATTCACAGAGCGATGACGGTGATTATTACTAATTAAATTTTATTCTTATATTTATATTTGGAGGTTAAAGTATGAAAATGTCGTTTTGTATGTTTTGTTTGGAGAATTTGCATTTTCCATAAGTACTAAAACTTTTTTAATTTTTTGAACAACCATGAATGTCTATATTTTAAAACTTTTATGCAGAAATGTTTAAGCATTCAGCAAACTAATGCCACATTTGTGTTATGCGAAAAAAGTGAGTATCAGCTAAGTTACAAAGAATTAAGTGGTCATTTCTGCTAAAAAAAGATAAATATTGATATTGTTGAAATTTGGCCGTCTTAACATAATTCGAAATAATAATAAGCTACTAAAGCATCTTTAACATCATAGAATATATTATTATAAGAGTTTTTGTGTGTGAGTGTTTTTTCTCTATGTAATAAGTTACAAACTTACATTAAACCAACAAGTTATTAGTTTCCATCGCACTGTGTCATACACTTGTACACTAGGATCCTCTGCTTTCGTAAAATCGACCATCAACAATTTGAATGAAACCACAACTAAATGCACTAAGGCCAAAGTATAGATGCACAGCCTCACTTTCAATAGATTTTCACTTTTATTTATCACACTCCCGACAAGGAGTCTTTCGAACTTTCCTCTATGAATGAATTTTGCTATGTCCTCAACCCGTAGCATTTTGACTTGATGGTACCGGCCTGTCAGAAGATTCAGATAAAATGGCGCGGCTCGCGGCATACCATCCGTTTTATCAGTTGATCAAGTGAACCTAGAGACAGCACAACTCAATATCATAATAATGATTATGTCATTACGGTGCTTCATATCAAATAGATCTAAAAATGATAAAACAATGTCTCGTGAATTTCTCAATAACTTATATCATTCTTTATGTATGTAGAAATCAAAATACAAAGTATTGTTATCAAAACTATCAATATTGTAATTCTTTTGTGAATAAATCTGATCTTTTACGCTACTGTCGGCGATTTTAGTTGATTATTATGGTAGACTGAAATTCACTCAGAATTACTACTGTTACCTAGGTACCATAAGAATAAATAAAATTATGACTTTGAACATTTTTGTAGGTACGTGACGTGATGCATGTTATTTTCATAATTACTAAAGTACAATAAAATGTCTTGGAAATTGACTGTCATCTAATACACTATTTAATTAAGTTTTATTTTAACAACTTCATAATATTGCACTATTGCTACAAGTCACCTATTACTATAACCACCTAATCTTATACTGTTATCAGCACAATCTAAATAAATATAATAATAATGTGCTACCAATCTCGGACAGCTAAACAACAGAATATTAGAGATGATTTGAATATCGTCTGCAAAAAAAAAACAAAGGAAATAGAGACTACCTTTCTACTACCTATTTATTTGTTCTTTTTTCTGGTTTAAATTTAGTCAAAGATGAAATTACATTTATACTATCCCCGTCAATTGGTAATGCGCCTGGCGGCCATAAAACAATAGTAAAATTTTTATATACCTAGACTCAATCTTATTAAAAATAATAATTCCCTAATTAATAGATTAGATAACCTATTAGAATTTTCTTGTTTCATGACATTTTTAGTTGCGGATCACGTCAACGTGGATGTTAATGTGACAAGGTTCCAGCGCATTACCAATTGACGGGGATAATACGCCGAGCTACCGAGTCTAAGAGAGAGCTAGCGTTCAAAGCATTGGACCAGACTTCTAAATGTAGTGGGTTCGATTGCTGTCCAAGAATATGATCAGAGGGCCTATTAAAAAATAAAACAGGTCAAGAGCGAGTCGGACTCGCGCACCGAGGGTTCCATACCATCATAATTGCACCATCAAACCACACTGCAGAATAGAATAATAAAATTAGTATTGCAGTTTTAGGTCAGCGCCATCTCTTAACCGATAGTGGAACTAATATTAGTTTTTTAGAAATTTGATAATTTTAAAAAAGTGTGCTATATTGAGACATCGATTTATTTTTCCTGTAATCTTTACATAAACTGCTATCACATAGAATTATTTCAGATTTTTCTCTTCGCAAACTTCGGAGATAAGGGGGGGGGGAACGGCATTTTTTTTTACATTTTTATCATAAGTCGAAAACTATGCGGCTTAAAACAAAAAGAAAATATGATTAAAAATGTGCAAACAACGTTCTTTCATATGATACCCCACATGCCCTAGTAGCCCCACTTCAAATTTTTCAGACCCCTTTTCAGTCCCTGTTGTAAAAAATATATTTATTTTTTTATTTATTTCTTATTTGCAAAATAGTTGGGCAAATGTCATCTTAAACTATTCCACAACTTGAAATCTTAAACATTTCAAGTTGATACCATTAGTAGTTCTCGAGATATTCAGCTGTGACAGACAGACAGATTGAGTCACACCATAAGGGTTCCTTTTTTACCATTTTGGTACGGAACCCTAAAAAGCATCGCGATAAGCGTACGATTTTCGTCCCACTCCGTGACACTATTGACTCACGAATAAGGTTTAATATCAAGTAAATTGAACGACGAATTGCGTCCGACTATCGCCCCCTGTTGCGAGTTATATTTTGTCTAGTGTATTATTTAGTATTACATGAAATAGCATTGTGAATGCCAAAATAAAATCTCTTAACATTTACGAGATAATTTTAAAATCCCCTTAACTACTCTACTACTGTGGGTAAGAAAAACTAGTGAATTTACTGTACGTATGTTTGTTTATACTTTATTATGATGAAATCATCATGATTGCTAATGACGTATTTTCTTCAACTTGGGAACTTACAACAAAGAAGTATAAAATAGGCATAGAATAACATTTAAAAGGAAGAAACACCAAACAGGCTCTATTTGTGGGTACACAATTGTTTTTTTTTTAAGTTAGTCATATTGTTGAAACTACCTCCATGGTCAACGGAAATCAAATATTGATTCTTTATTTCTGACAAGACTTTTAGGAACTGATACAAACCACTCGAGATAAAACACGTGAACGAATAAATAAGAGGTCTAATGGGGTTAAACCCAGTATTCTAGTTAAATACTTTAAATATGGATCTTGCCTCTTCAAGATTTTCCACAAAAACAAACTTAAATTATACTTAGAGCAGAAAGTTCAATCAAGACGTGTATTGTCGAGTATCTTAGTGCCGTCTAGCTGTCTGATTGAGTATGGAAAATAAAACCGGTCAAGAGCGAGTCGGACTCGCGCACCGAGGGCTCCGTACAATCATGAATATATTTGGATATGTTACTTTAGTACAGTCTTTAAAAAAGTAGGATAAACGGCAGACAGCACACAATCTAAATAAATATAATAATAAAGGTGGAAGGGCGAACAGGCGGACAGTTAATTTACAAATCTTAACCACGGCTGCTTATGGTGACTGGAAAACGTGTCAGCCACTCCACATTACAAACTGTTTATATTACTAAGTAGGAACTTATTCTTCGTTTATTCGTACGGCAAATAGTAGCTAATTATATTAGCACCAGCCACCAATTATTATTGTAGTATTAGGTTGCGCCATCTCTTGACCGATAGTGGAACTATTTTTTTTTCTTCGGTCAGCATTCTTAGGACAGCGCCATCTGTTGACTAGTAGTGAAACTAAAGAATTTTTGTTTGTTTTTTTAATTTCTAAAAAAGTATGTTATATTGAAACATCGTTTTATTTTTCCTGTAATTTTTACAAAAAACTACTATCACATAAAATTATTTCTGATTTTTCTCTTTGCAAACTTCGGAGATAAGGGGGGGGGGGGGGGGGGGGGACGGTATTTTTTTACATTTTTCATCATAAGTCGAAAACTATGTTGCCTAAGAAAAAAAATGTTTTAAAATGTGCAAACAGCGCTCTTTTATATGATACCCCCTTAGAGCATTTAAGGATACCCCACATGCCCTAGTCACCTCACTTCAAATTTTTAAGACCCCTTTTCAGTCCCTGTTGTAATATATTTTTTTTTATTTCTTTCTTATTTGCAAAACAGTTGGCCAAATGTCATCTTAAACTATTCAAAATTTCAAGTTGATACCATTAGTAGTTCTCGAGATATCCAGCTGTGACAGACAGACAGACTGAATCACACCATAAGGGTTCCTTTTTTACCATTTTGGTACGGAACCCTAAAAATCAAAAACATCGTAAGCCACAATCAAAACAAACTACTTTTTAATAACTGTTTCGCTGCAGTTGTAACTGTTCTTACCGACTTTGTCCTGGATTTAGCTAGTTTTGCGTTTTTAGGGTTCCGTACCGGAAAAAAAGGAACCCTTATGGGATCACTTTGTTGTCCGTCTGTCTGTCTGTCAAGAACCTTTATCTTAGGAACGGGTGGAGGTATCGAGTTAAAATTAAAACTATGTAGTGAAGACTACGAAGAAAGTCCCTTGAATCTGTAAAAAAATCAACCTTCTAGGTTTACGTAAAAATACGGCCGTTTATGCCACAAAAAATGCATATTTCGAAACTCTCAAAGGAATCAAAACTCAAAGGATACTTCCCGTTGACCTAGAATTATGAAATTTGGCAAGTTCTTCTTCTTATCGAATGAGGATTAGTGACTAGGCTTAACAACTGTTATCAGATGACAACAGCCGGGACCAACGGTTTATCATGCCCTCCAAAGCACGGAAGGGCTCAGTTGTAATGCCTAGGGTAATGGCACTTTAACGGTCACCCATTCGACACCTGACCAGATCGAGAGCTGCTTAACAAACGTGATCGAGTACGATCAGTCAGTCAAGTTCCGCCATGAGCGCTTCATTTGGAAAGTAATATCATCTTATACTACAAGTACATAGAAAAATCTGAAAACTATACATTTCTAATTAAATCATAAAAAATATAGTACGTAACCCTCGTTGGGCCAGTCGGACTCGTACTTGTCCGGTTTTTTTTTTACTTCTGCAACGGTATTTCTGACGACTTCCAAGGTCGAGTGGTTTGTGCACCGGTTTTTAAGGAGTCGTCACCTCTGAGGTCCCGGATTGGATCCCCGGCTGGGTCAATTTAGAAAACCAATTTGTCTATATTCCTTCATTGTCTCTGATTTCTATAATACAAGTGCTTTAGCTAGTTCTTTGGAATCAGAGTGATGTTTGTGATGTTTTGTAATATTTATTGTGATATTTTTAATTGGGTGACTGGAAATAATAAAGGCGACTGTTAATGGGATACTTAAATACTAAACCCGGCAGCGGTTTATTTTGTTGGCACCAAAAAACCTTAACGAGCGACAAACTGTGGACTACAAAAATACGTAAAACGAGCAACTACATGTGGGAGATAAATAATTTAAGTGAAAATTAACACTTATCAGTGAACATTCTAAATGAGTGACAAAAATATTGAGTGGGCAACTATTATACTAAGTAGGTTAATACTTAACTGTTTTAAGCTGCCCAACATGGTATATTGTCGTCTCGATTAGGTTTATTCGCCTTTTTAATAAAATATATGCCAAGTTTTAAATTGTTTTGTGTGTCCTAAGGTTGATGCCCAAATAGAAATTTGGTCGCCCGTTCTGAATAACTAGTTGCTCAATTTGTATTTTAAATTCATCCATTTTCAATATTTGTAGTCGCCCTCAGTCCGTCACCTACTTAGTATTTTAAGTTCGCTATATTCAGTATTTTTGATACACAAAATGGGAATTCATTGTTACATAAATACTACCCATATTTATTTATTTATATAACTATCTATCAGATTACTTTACGTAGAAAATTGTGTAAAAGAGGTAAGACCTAAACTCTAGCTAAGGTCATTCAACTTCAACTTCAGACTTTAAAGCCGCTTCGTGAATGGCAGTATCCTCAAAACTAACCACTATTTTCGTTATCACAAAAGCCTTTGTATTCGGAGACAGAGTCTCCTCAAAAGAAAGTTATTCCATACTAAACTTTATACTATAGGCTAGAAAAACATCAAAACAATAGTTCTCATATGATGCAAATATGACGTAGGTTTTAACATTGAAAATGTTTTTTTTTCGAGGCATCTGTATAGGCCCGATTTTCAGCCAAAGTGCGATATCACCCTGGTGTCGTAAATATTAGAGCTACGTAAATGATTGAGATATTAAATGACGCGTCTAATTAAAGGCTATAAACTGAAAAAAAAATTTTCAAAAATATCAAAATCTTTTTTTGAAAATCGCAAAAATGTGAAAAATGTGGTCGATTTTCGCCCGGTTTCGGCGAGAAAAAAATCATATCTCGTAAACGAAACGCGATATCGGGTCGATTTTAAAAACACCTCGAGATATGACATTGGTCTACTTTAAAAAAAAAAATTGAGGTAAATAACATAAACGGATAATTCTGTAGCTTTATGAAGTAAAGTTTGCGCGGAGCGTGTGAGTGAGCGCTGAGCGCAGTAGTGTACGTATGTATGTACCTAGTCGTATCAATGCTAATGGTCTGAAAGACAAATGTTTGTTCTAGTTATATTTTGAGTTGTAAATGTAATAAAATGTTATTTTCTTATTATAAAAAAATCGGATAGGTACCTAATGAAAGTGTTTTTAAAAGCAAAACAAAAATATATTTTTAATTTATTGATACTTATGTAAAATTCTTAAATCAAGTAAAATTAGATTAAATGAGTTTATGTTTGTATTAAGTTTTGTTAATGTGATTTTTTAATAATTATTTATTTATTACTTTTTAATGGTTAGGTGTCAAATCTAACGTAAAACAACTAAGTTAAATAAACACCATTAGTATTACCCATACGAAGAACAAGCTATCATTTATTTATTAACCCTATTTTGGCTAATAACGCGTTTCTATACTTATGCAAAAGGCCGGGCTTTGCCTTGCAGTCGCACGTGAGCATCGAAAAAAACTATTTCGGCGCATCTGTTTCTATTGTTTTGGCTATATTTCATGACCATTGCCTGCACCGTGGGATTTCGTGATACCCGGCACTTTTTTGTATAGGCAAACGAATAAACGAATCTTGAGCGAATGTTGAATAGAGGAGAGTTTGTAGTTTGAGCCTCCATTCTTAGGAGTCGATACAGAAAAGCATTTGCACTAATTTGTTAGAATTTTTAAGATAAATTACACTCAAAACGTGTAAAAAAGGAAATAAATAGGTACCTATGTTAATGTTAAAGAGGTTGCTGTTATTTCAATTTCGAGATTTAAAATTACTCGATCGGGCATGTCTCATGTTTTTCTTAGTACGCTACGATTCCAAATGAATTTTTACAACGGTCTCTAAATGAGAATGTGAAGATGATGCCTAGAATGGCCTAGATAAACATAGTTTGCTATCGCACATATTCAAATGATGATGAAGTCAGCGCGAGACTGCATTTGATTTTGATTAGAATTTTTTATTAGGTATTTTTTTGTAGAAATTCTAAGATGTTTTAGTTATAGTACTTACGTATATTTAATAAAAAAAATGTTTACGAATAAATTTTGTTTTAGGTAATTAATTAAATTCATTTTCAATGTACCAGAAGGTCGTGAAAGGCACGAGATCTGTGAATTTTTTTAATGCAAAACGTGCTTGGACTTCGCCACACCTGATTTTAAGTGACGATAAGGCCGTCCGGAATCCTCATCACTGAGGAACTGGCTCTCGTACCTCTAACTACCGGAACACAACATTTTTTTAATTGTTGTTTTGGCGTTAGACTTAGGTAAGATGGTGGTAGCTAGCCAACTGGACTTGAAATAAGCCCTACCACCAACCAAACCGAATACAAATTGTACCCCCCCTAGTAATCGAACTCGGGACCCCTGCGTATTACACGGGTGGGCGAACCACTAGACCACAGAGGCGGTTGAAATGACGTAAGTACTCTAATAACGAACACCATGTTCGTTGATAATGTATTCATCTACAATTCTACAGGTGTTTGGTAATAACCTTATCCCTTTACCGCATAGGTACTGTGCCAAACTTACATTTTTGTGTTCTATATCACAACTTATGTCATTCATCTCTGATTTTGTTTCGAATTTAATGTCTCTCAGGAGTGTAGCCCACCCAGCGAAAAGCGCAGCGAAAATTTTTCTAGTCTATGAGCCCACCTTTGAGCGCAGTGAAAAGCGCAGCGAAAATTTTTTAAGTCTGTGAGCCCACCCTTGAGCGCAGCGAAAATTTTTCTAAGTCTATGATATGAGCCCACCCAAAAACATGCAAGTGACTCGGCTACAAAGACCGAAACTGTTTTAAGGAATCTCCCACAACGAAAACTTTTTTTACTTTATCTTAATTTTTTCTAATCTATTTACCTTTTTGACTAAATCTTATCACTACATTATTATAAAACAAAGTCTCTCGCCGCGTCTGTCTGTCTGTTCGCGATAAACTCAAAAACTACTGAACGAATTTTTATGTGGTTTTCACCAAATGATAGAATGATTTCTGAGGAAAGTTATGGGGTGTAATTTTTTTATGTAAATTGGTAGAAAGATGATGATAATTGTTGAAGATGTCGGCAAAAACGCTGCATAAAACTTTTGAGCTATAACAAAATAATTTATGATGGGTCTCCAAAAATGCCCGCGATAGCATATATCTATATTTATTGTGTTTTTATTATTTTAGTATTAATTATTAATTATTTAGTTGACATCATCATTTTTTTATTTTACGCTCATACTAATATATTGTAATAAATACTAGCACTAAAAATATTTGCATGCCTCATAAGGAATAATACTGTTGATCCAAATTGACTACACCCTCTAACTCTGTCTGTACCTACATATTGTTATTATGCAAATAAAAATTATTATCCTTAAGCATTTTATGCACATTATTTTAACCTTTTACATCATAGCATTTAAATTAATATTCTCGGTGTTGTCACAAAAAATAATGCGCGTGAAAATAAATCAAAGCGCATTTCTTACACCGATGAGAGGACGGGACGGAAAGAGACTTCTGAAGCGAATGAAGGTGACGACTAGGTATTTGTTTTCTTTTTGAGTGTTGTTGGAACGTCGCATTTGGCAAAAAAAGGATAGATCCGATTGATTTGACTGACTTTCGCAGTCAGAACTGGTTTTGACCAACGTTTTTAGTCAAAAATGGTTTTACCTGATTTCAAGTTCAGACTATCAGTATTTAGTATTTCAGTATTTATTTATTGCATATCACTATTGGACATTAATGTATGAATTTTTATTTATTAATGCACGATGCCTTAGGCAGCCCATAGACGTTATATTCCACAATATTTTAACCCTTTGTATACTCGTGTGATATTTTTTTTAACTCACTCTAAGGTTCGGAACGACCATGAACTTTAAAGTTCATGGTAGCTTCTCAAAGAACAGTTTTTATTTGATTTAGATTATAGGAAAGTTTTAATTATTCGTATTCCAAATGGAAAACGAAGACTTTCATACTATTAATCTTAATTAAAGTTCTTGGTCCTTCCGAACCTTAGAGTAGTGAGTTAAAATAATGACACACGACTCTACAGAGGGTTAAATATTGCGCAATATTATTGTGTCGTCTAGGGCCCGCCTAAAAACTGAATGTCTCGCTTTGGCGCGCGACGATTTCTCATTGCTATCTCGCTTTACACTTTATTTTTTACATAGCCTCTTAAAAATAATAAATACATACCTATTATTAATAATTAATTTATTATTTAATTTAATTTGCCAAAGTTTGCCTTTATCTTAAAGGGCAAAGTTATTGTGTAGACTACTTATTTTTGAAGGGATTAAAATTTAATTTATTAGCTAGCTTAGAATATTTTGATAAATTGTACGCTCAAAATTAAGGAACCAATATATATTTTTATTTTTATTAAGATGAGAATATTACAATAATAAAAATTAAGAAATTAAAATTATGTACTCAACTAACTAGGTAAGTACATAAACATCTACAATCGTGATGATACTGTATAATTTATTTTCTTATAGAACTGATATATTTTTTTAGGGTTCCTTTCCTAAGTCAACAGTCTGTCTGTCCCTCCGCGGCTTAGCTCAGAGATCCTTAGTACCTACTAGAAAGATGTAATTTGGTATAAATGTGTATTAATAATGCCGCCAAAAAAATTAAAGAATAAAATCTTTAAAAACTTCTTCTACATGTAAAGTGGGGATGATTTTTTTTCTCGTTAATCATTAGACAGGTCTTTTAACAAGTGTCATTGTCAGGGGACCGTTTTGTGAAACAATTTTTAATCAAAGTGGTCCCCCGATTGCAATGACACTTATTATTTAACTTTTTGGTTCGTTTTTGGCAGGGTAGTCGTGTTTTTAATATTTTTTATTTTTATTTCACACATTTTAGTGACAAATTATAGTTTTTAAATGTGCTCGTTTTAGGGCCTTTCATTTGATGCCCATTTTGTAATAATAGAAGATATTTTTTTTTCACATTTGAAAGTGGCGTCGTACTGTCGCCATCAGCGAACCAATATCTATGGAAGTGTAATTGCAAACAAATATTGCTTAAAAAATGGCACCACGGGGCCGAAAAAGTACAACCCGCTCAGTTTTGTCGGGCCAGCCACGCGCCCGGTGACTGGCGTTAGTGTTCTTTTCAATAAATTGCAGTTTGTATTATAGAGAAAAGATAAAAAGAGATAGTCAAATGGTGTAAAAGATGCAAAGAAGGCAGTAAAAAGATGCAGAAGAAACGTATCGTATTTTTTCGCTTAAATATAAAAAATATCTATCCCAAGTAGCATTTTACTCCATTTAAGAGTACACATTTAGTTCCCAGGTGTACTTGAAGCATTATTACAGTTCACTCGTGTCGTGATGTATAAGCTGCATTATTGCGATTAATAACACCTATACCTGTCTAAGGGACTTATAGGAGTGTAGAGTTATACTTTTATACGATTGTTGGTGTTATAATACTCTAACACTATTATTTATTTATTTTTATTTATTTATTTATCACAATGTAAACTTACACCTAAGCCAAAACATTCACATTGAACAATTTACTTAGGTAACAAAATAATTTACAATAAATATATCTAATAGGGTCAGTATGGATGTCGGCATCTTGGACATCATTTAAAAAACGATTAAAAAGAGTAATAGCCCTTGCTGTGGGCGCATTACGAGCATGCTGCGTGGGTACAGCGGGAGGTAGTGCCAACAGGTCGTGGCGACGACGTCGACCAACACGCACGTAATTCTGCGGGACATAATACCTTATAGAATTCAGCACTGTGGGATTGTCCACCTTATTTCGCAGTAAAAAACAATAATGCATTGCAAGTAAGAGTTTACGTCTTACTTCCAAAGTAGCAAGGCCTACCATTCCCGTTACAAATAATGACGGGAACAAGAAGGGATAGTACCCGAAAGTTCTTTTATAAAGGTACCTTGCAAACTTTCTCTGTACTCTTTCGACCATGAGGGTGTACTTCTTGGTTCTAGGATCCCAGATGATTGCACCAAATTCGAGCACACTGCGCACGTGTGCGTTGTAAAGCATAACAGCGACGTTTAAGTTACGAAACTGAGCAGCGGTTCTAGAAATAAACCCAAGGGTCTTGTTTGCTTTCTTACAAATGGTCACAATGTGCTCTCGAAAACTAAGCCGACTGTCCATGATAACACCAAGATCTCGAATAGAATCGACTTTCTCTAATACAATCTGATCTAAAACATAGTCATATGCAATAGGTATCGGAGACCTGGAATGAATAGGTAACCGTTTTACATTTTGAGATATTAAAGTTCAAATTGTTTGTCTTCACCCATTTCAAAACTGCATCAATATCACGCTGGAAGTCCATACAATCTGAGATCCTACCAATTCTGTGAAATAATTTCATGTCATCAGCAAACATTAAACATTTGGCTGTGCTAAGAACGCTCGGAAGATCATTTATCATCAGTGTGAACAGGGTTGGCCTCAATATTGACCCTTGACTAACACCTGATCTCGTGTAGTAGTCTTCCGAAACGTAATTGCCTAGCTTGACATATTGCCTACGATTTCGCAAATAGTCCGCAAGAAATTTAAGAAGCCTGGGAGAGAAACCAAAACAAGACAGCTTCGAGAGAAGAACATCGTTATCAACGACATCAAACGCTTTCCTTAGATCGAAATAGGCAGCGTCAACTTGGTAGCCCATATCCATCTGAGTCGTGACGTAGTCCACAAACACAATCTGGTTCGTAGTAGTGGAGCGGGCCTTACGAAATCCATGTTGTGAGTCATCAATAAGATGGCTAGTTTGATTTGTAATGCATATATTAATAATGGTTTCGAAAACCTTTGCAAAGATGGATAGCACAGCAACAGGCCTTTGAAAGTTACGTCTGCTGAAGAGCCACTTTTCGGCACCGGAGTAACACTAGTTACTTTCCATTTAGTGGGGTATAGGCAACATTGCAAGCACAGATTAAAAACTATCCTTTAGTCAGCCGTCTGACTAAGAGCATTATATGAGGGTAGAGATACGGCAACGGCTGTTTAACTGCCTACTTGTACGATGTCATAGAGCTAGCATTTTAATAGAACACACGTGGTCATTTATAAAGTTAAAGGCTGTTATGTTTACTTGTTTTAGACTGTTATACAGCTAGTAGCTGTAGTAGGACTTGTTTGTGATCATTAAAATAACCTTTTTTACTATCTGTACAGAAGTGTTTAAATAGTTCGCATGTGCACTGTAGGCTGTAAATATGAGCCTACCAGATATGTTGTACAGTAATGACATTATATTGGTACACATGTGAACCTTTTAAGAGGTCACAACATTAATTTGGGGTTACAATGGTTCACTGTAGCTGGAGACAACTCCACCATTTTGTTTATACTCATAACCTATAATATTTCTTATTTAATTAAGATTTTATCTTGAACTACAGAGTTTTCATGATTAGTTTTATAGTCAATGTATAAATACAAAACTATAGACTGATTATGATGCCATAAAAACACAAATATAAAAAAACCGGCCAAGTGCGAGTCGGACTCGCGCATGAAGGGTTCCGTACCAAAAAACAGCAATAAAAAATTACGTTTGTTGTATGGGAGCCCCCCTTAAATATTAATTTTATTCTGTTTTTAGTATTTTTTATTATATATATATAATTTCAACTTTCTAGCTATCACGGTTCATGAGATACAGCCTGGTGACAGACAGACAGACAGACAGACAGACAGACAGACAGACAGACAGACAGACAGACAGACAGACAGACGGACAGACAGACAGACAGACAGACGGACAGCGGAGTCTTAGTAAAAGGGTCCCGTTTTTACCCTTTGGGTACGGAACCCTAAAAATGATTTGTTGGTCACTTCTTATTCAGATATTTTTTTTGATAAAAAGGCAATATTCCTGAGGCTCGTAAATTTTTTAACTCTAAACATGTATATACTTTACAATAAATTTACATTGCCCATAATATTAACACAATTTAATGTAATAAACCCAAATAATAAACCTACCAGTAATAATAAAGTCAAACAGAACATGGCTACTAATATCCAATACACACAAAACCAAACTAATGAGGAATCCTTACTAATATTATAAATGCGAAAGTCCGTTTGTTTGTTTGTTTGTTTGTTTGTTACGCCTTCACGTCTCAACTACTGAACCGATCGTCATGAAATTTTGCATACATATTGTCAAGGGTACAGAAAAGGACATAGGGTATCATTCATCCCGAAAAAAAGTATTGTTCCCGAGGGAAAGCAAAAAAACTTTCCACGCAGACGAAGTCGCGGGCGGCCGCTAGTAATTAATAAAATAAAGAAATAATTTAGGACACACGTGAACTTTAGGTAGCACTGGAGTTCTTTTGTCCGATTTTATAACTGTGAAGGCTGTGTATTTAGCCACTTGTTACCCTTTCTTTATTACACTCGTGTACGTAGTATGGTTCACACTGCGTCCCATATAGTGCCATAAGGCAGCCTTAAGTCCGATGTTACTACTTAAACTGCTATTATAATGCTATTATACTGCTAATGTACAGCCATAGTGAACTTAAGGCTGTCTAATTTGTGCCCAAACTGGTTCTATAAGAGCATTATAGCAAGCTATACAGCTCTTATACAGCTGACTTACACAGTTTGTGGAGTACATGTGCACGACTAGACATCTTATATATAGAACCCCGAATGCTACTTGGGATGAGTATACAAATTATGGTCGCTAATAAGCAACCAGTGTTCAGACGCTTTGTGCTGCATAATTAAATGCCAGCATTTTTAGCTCTATCCACTTAGTTGTACTTTTCGTGTGGTGACATTTTTTGAGCAGAATGGTTAATCCATAGATTTTAGTTCGCTGGTCGCCATATTGACTTTTCTCAAAAAAATTATAGCCAGTGTCACTCTGTGAGGATTCTAACGATAACGATACATACAAATCCATTTAGAAGTTATGGTGGAATAAAGAAACTCAAAACCCACAAACATACATGAACACTCCTTTTTGGGCAGTCGAGTAAAAAAAAATTGTAGGTTTGTAAAGACCAAGAGTAATAAATATTGGAAAAGTTTTCGTACGAAAAAAAATATTGTTAGTTATAAGTGTAATATAAGCCATATGGCACGGTAGGTAGTCTGTCTAAAGGACTGTTTACATGCGAAATTATTAAATTATTTATAAAAACTTACTGGTAACCCTGTTGGTGCTGTCAAAATTCTAATTTTTAACATATTTATTTATTTAGATGGGTATTGGTAAGGTGGTTGGGGATTTAGGTGGGTAATAAAATTACCTTTGAAATTACCCATGGAAACAGACTTTTTAGTCAGACTCTATAAGGTAAACGGTATGATTATAGTGCGCGTGACCACATCTACTTAGACGAATTTTTTATTGATCGAATCTTAAAATGTTAACTTGTTTTTGTATAAGTCTTCTAAATGCACAAGTTTTGGATTGCAACCAAAAATATAACCATAATAATAATTTATTTATTTATTTTCTCTCACAATCTTTTACAGACTTATTTGCTAAACTAAAATGGGTATGATTTTATCAATTACCTAATAATTGTATTTTAATATTTATAATTTATATATTATAATTATTATTTTATTTTTATAATTTATAATTACCTAATAATTGTATTTTAAATAATATTTGTTCCTAAAATAGTAGATCTGTCCCCTAAATTGAATCACCAACTAATATTAAAACACTTACCTAAATATTAATTAAGAATTACTTAGAAATAATATCAATCATCAAATAATTATATTGGGTTTCAAAATAATAAGTGTCACTAAAATTGAATCGCCAAACGCCAAACAAGATAAGAATGTTTACCAAAAAAATATTTTTTAATACAGTTGCTCAAAAAATGGCGTATTGCAGGGACGTATAGCGTTCGGGATGTGGGCTATTACCAAGGAGGTTTATAATAGGGAGTGAGTAATCTACAAAAATTTTCACCTATCGTTTAAAAGAAATTCAACTTTATTGCATTGCTCATAGAGTTGAAATTCTATCGACGACATTGACTGAAGGCACTACTGTGTGAATGAGACAACACCAGGTGGAGGTCGGTGTCTCGTTCGCACAATTGCCATTACTAAACAATAATACCACGATAGTAGGACTAAAAATATGTACGTTACCAATCAAGTAGTGTATCAAAATTAAGGATTCGGAGTGGGAAGTCGAATATATACTATTTAAATATTAATTTTAGAATGACACATAATAATTGTAATTATAACAAAACTTTTTTGATTTAATTAGATATCTACAATAATGCTAATCAGCAATCATCGGTGAGGTGGTAATAAATAGAAGTGTCAATCCTGGCAACTCCGATTTTGACCTTGAATTTCAATTTAAGAATTTCAATCTATAGGAAATGTTACTTTACAAAACTAGTGTGACCATAAATACTTCACCATTTCAGATTTCCAGAAAAACGAAATTGTTCTATTGAAATGGCTAGAGGTCGCAGGCGAGACGGTAAAATTAATAATAATAATCAAATTCATGTTTGTGCGCCTATTTCGATGAAACTCGGTTTCTGGTACTATTTCAACATGAAAATAACTACGCAATATTGAAAATTTTAAAAATCCAAGATGGCGGCCTACTTTTTTGTTTTTGGGCCGATTTCGATGAAACTCGGTTTTTGGAACTATTTTGACAAGAAAATAACAACGCAATTTTTAAAAAACTAAAAATCCAAGATGGCGGCCAACTTTTTTATTTGTGGGCCGATTTCGATGAAACTTGGTTTTTGGAACTAATTTGAGAAGAAAATAACAACGCAATTTTTAAAAAACTAAAAATCCAAGATGGCGGCCAACTTTTTTATTTATGGGCCGATTTCGATGAAACTTGGTTTTTGGAACTATTTTGAGAAGAAAATAACAACGCAATTTTTAAAAAACTAAAAATCCAAGATGGCGGCCAACTTTTTTATTTATGGGCCGATTTCGATGAAACTTGGTTTTTGGAACTATTTTGAAAAGAAAATAACAACGCAATTTTTAAAAAACTGAAAATCCAAGATGGCGGTCAACTTTTTTGTTTTTGAGCTGATTTCGATGAAACTCGGTTTTCGGTACTATTTTGACAAGAAAATAACAACGCAATTTTTAAAAAACTGAAAATCCAAGATGGCGGCCAACTTTTTTGTTTTAGGGCCGATTTTGATGAAACTCGGTTTTTGGTACGATTTTGACAAGAAAATAACAACTCAATGTTGAAAATTTAAAAAATTCAAGATGGCGGCCAACTTTTTTTGTTTTTGGGCCGATTTCGATGAAACTCGGTTTTTGGAACTATTTTGACAAGAAAATAACAACGCAATTTTTAAAAAACTAAAAATCCAAGATGGCGGCCAACTTTTTTGTTTTTGGGCCGATTTTGATGAAACTCGGTTTTTGGAACTATTTTGACAAGAAAATAACAACGCAATTTTTAAAAAACCAAAAATCCAAGATGGCCGCCAACTTTTTTATTTATTGGCCGATTTCGATGAAACTTGGTTTTTGGAACTATTTTGAGAAGAAAATAACAACGCAATTTTTAAAAAACTAAAAATCCAAGATGGCGGCCTACTTTTTTGTTTTTGGGCCGATTTTGATAAAACTCGGTTTTCGGTACTATTTTGACAAGAAAATAACAACGCAATTTTTAAAAAACTGAAAATCCAAAATGGCGGCCAACTTTTTTGTTTTAGGGTCGATTTTGATGAAACTCTGTTTTTGGTACGATTTTGACAAGAAACAACGCAATGTTGAAAACTTACAAAATTCAAGATGGTGGCCAACTTTTTTGTTTTTGGGCCGATTTCGATGAAACTCGGTTTTTGGAACTATTTTGACAAGAAAATAACAACGCAATTTTTAAAAAACTAAAAATCCAAGATGGCGGCCAACTTTTTTGTTTTTGGGCCGATTTTGATAAAACTCGGTTTTCGGTACTATTTTGACAAGAAAATAACAACGCAATTTTTAAAAAACTGAAAATCCAAAATGGCGGCCAACTTTTTTGTTTTAGGGTCGATTTTGATGAAACTCTGTTTTTGGTACGATTTTGACAAGAAACAACGCAATGTTGAAAACTTACAAAATTCAAGATGGTGGCCAACTTTTTTGTTTTTGGGCCGATTTCGATGAAACTCGGTTTTTGGAACTATTTTGACAAGAAAATAACAACGCAATTTTTAAAAAACTAAAAATCCAAGATGGCGGCCAACTTTTTTGTTTTTAGGCCGATTTCGATGAAACTCGGTTTTCGGTACTATTTTGACAAGAAAATAACAACGCAATTTTTAAAAAACTGAAAATCCAAGATGGCGGCCTACTTTTTTGTTTTTGGGCCGATTTCGATGAAACTCGGTTTTCGGTACTATTTTGACACGAAAATAACAACGCAATTTTTAAAAAAACTAAAAATCCAAGATGGCAGCCATCTTTTTTGTTTTAGGGTCGATTTTGATGAAACTCTGTTTTTGGTACGATTTTGACAAGAAAATAACAACGCAATGTTGAAAACTTACAAAATTCAAGATGGTGGTCAACTTTTTTGTTCTTGGGCCGATTTCAAAAACAAATTAGCAGCCATTTTGATCTTTTTTTATTTTTCCATCAGTTTACATTGAGTTTTTGATTGAATCAGGCGTCACTTGGCGGAAGTCCCAAACCATTTTGAAAAAAGAAATAGGCCGCCGCCTAAGATTTTAAGTATTTTAAAAAATTGCGTTGTTATTATTTTGTCAAAATATTACCAAAAACCGAGTTTCATCGAAATCGGCCCAAAAACAAAAAAGTTGGCTGCCATCTTGGATTTTTAATTTTTTCAATATTGTGTTATTGTTTTCTTGTCAAATTAGTCCTAAAACCGAGTTTCATTAAAATCAGCCCCAATCACAAATAAAAGAGTTGGCTGCCATATTTGTTTATATTTTTAACATTTCATTGTTATTTTTTATCAAAATAGTAACAAAATCGAGTTTCATCAAAATCGGCCCACGAACAATATAATTGGCCGCCATCTTGGTTTCTTTTTATATTTTTAACATTGTGTCATCGTAAATCTCATGCACCCATTTTATTAACTTCACAAGTAAAGAAATTGGTGCAAGAATTTTAGACCTTATTGACATATTTACCAAAATAACAGTTTTTAATGAAACAGCAAAGTAAATGAACAAGTATAATTATGGGAAAAAGCAACCGAATTTCAAAGGTCAATAAAGTGGAAAATCGTTTGCATCTCTTTTTGACTACAGATCACTAGACAATGTTTTCCTACTTTTACTTGTTTTTCCAACATTCATTTGTTTTTCCGAAGTTCACGCACATTGTATTTTTATAAAAAAATGGAATAAACTTTAAAGTTGCGTAATTATTTACACTTGAACTTAAATTGAATTGAATAAACTAGATTTTGTATTGGTTGAACTACCATATTTGAAAAATAAAAACAAAAAAGCAATTTAATAAAAACGTGATAAATAAATTGTTCCAAATTTTTTTTAAATAAATAATTATTTTCTGTTTTTTAGTTAACGAGCTAAATTAAAAATATACCACCGCCTATCAGAGTACTCGTCAAGACCATTCAAACGAGCCCAAACTCGATGGAGTTGCATGATTTCAATATTGAGTTCCTATGGCATGGCCTCCAGACTTCATCATCCAACCCTGAACCTCGTCTCCCGTCAGAGTACTTGTCAAGACAATTCTAACAAGCCCAAACACGATGGGGTTGTATAGTTTCATTCATCATAGAGTTCCTGGCGTTCTTCCGGCTCCATCATCAGATCAGCTTAATGACATTGTAATATTGCATTTCCTTCCATTTCTGACCTGTGTTCAAAGTTTCAAGTCTCTAGCTCATCGGGAATTCAGTATAAAATCGTTTGCAAAATTTGTGCTCAAACAAACAAAAGAGCAAGCAACCTAATAAAAACCGGCCAAGTACGTGTCGGGCCACGCGCCATAGGGTTCCGTAGTTACCTTATACCATACCATATTTAATACCACCTATAATTTTCGTCTGTAAAAATAACTTTGTTTTTCACAGTGTTGGTATGAATGACAAAGTTATATTTGCGGTTTTGGAAAATGTGCTATGTCTCAAAAACTAATTACTATATCTCGTTCAAACCAATTTTGGTTGAAAGTTTTTATTAAGATCTACAACATATATTTTTTTTTTGATTTTTCACTCTCTTATTTCAAAAGTTAAAGGGGGGGGGACACACATTTTACCACTTTGGCGGTGAATATCTTTCAAACGGTTGACTTTGAGAAAAAGTTGTATTAGAAACCTCAATGTCATTTTTAAAGACCTATCTATAAACACCCAACACGTGTTGGTTTGAAGAAAAAATTTTTTTTCAGTTTCAGTTCCATGTATGGGGAGCCCCCCCTTAATCTTTTATTTTTCTTATTTTTATATTAAATTCGTTAAGCGGTTAACAGAATACATCTACCTACCAAGTTTCAACTGTGTAGTCTTAATACTTTTGGAATAAAGTGGCTGTGACATACGGACAGACAGACAGACAGACAGACATGACGAATCTATAAGGGTTCCGTTTTTTGCCATTTAGGCTACGGCCCTAAAACCGCGGTAAAAAGTGTTAATTATAAATAAAGAACTACCTAGGTATTTAAGTTTATATTAAACAGTTTAAAGTATTATGTATGTCTCCGGCCAACCATACGGTTTGGTCACCCTAATGAAGAAAAGGACACATACATCTACTTGACCTCTCTGTCGACTCGTTTTGGGGCGAAGCGCTCATTCCGGTTTATAGTACTATTTCCATGGCTATTACACACTCGAGCTTTTTCTTTTCCTTTTCCGAACTCGTGCGTTTTCTTTCCCAACTGTCAAAATAATGTCTATTAAAAAGAAAAAACCAACCACGAAGTTTTTACTAAAAAAAATCATAGAAGTTTTTATGATTCATGCAAATATTTCTAAAAAGAAGCTCCTAATTTGTTTCAATATCAGATTTAAAAGTAATTTTAATTAAAATTTAAACTTTAAATTAATATTAGTATCGGCCAAATTAAATTTATAAATATAAAAAAGTTGGCTTTATGACGTGCACCTCCATAGTCTCTGCTTATAGGAGTTTGCGCTGGTGAGTGAAAAGAAAAAGACGGACCTTATTTCTTAATTTTCTATAAAAAAAAATCTACTGAAGACTTGGCTGTATGGGCAAAGTTCCCTTTGCCTACCCAGAATGGGTGAAGAAAAAAAAAAATCTCTGCTTATATTCTTTTACGGTTGGCGCCATTTTCCAAAAAAAAATATCTTTGCGAGTTTAGTTGTTTGTTGCACAAAATGAGTAATTTCGACGATATTTTATTTGAATTAACACCACCGGAACTCAGTAGGTATAATTGTACAAAATGCTTCAGAGAAAATTTATTGGAAAAGTCAAAAAGTCGCTACATATCTACATACGACGAGTTTATTGCGTGGAGAGAAGAGAAAAAGTAAATAGTTTTTTCAGAAAATGTTATGTTGGCATACTTCTCCGAACTCTCAGCAAAATTAAAACCTTCTACGTTATGGTCGAGGTTTTCGATGATAAAAAGTATGCTGAAAATAAGGAACAACGTGGATATAAGTGAATACCCAAACCTAAATGCTTTCTTAAAACGACAATCAGACGGTTTTACAACTAAAAAGTCGAAAATATAAACATCGAATGAAGTGGAAAGGTTTTTGAACGAAGCTCCCAATGATCGTTATTTAGCCACAAAGGTATTAATAAGTACTTATATTTTTCTTTAGTATTCAGTTTACGAAATCGCAAAATACACTCAATGTATTATTTAAAAAGAATCAAATCCCTTTATTGTAGGTTGCGCTGATTTTTGGCGTTGTTAGAGCTTTCCGCAGAGAGGAGTTAGCCAACATTACTTTAAAAGATATTGAAACCCATGGAAAAATGCTACTAATCAAGATTCCGAATACAAAAAATAAGATACCGAGAAGCTTTGTTGTTGAAGGAGATTGTCTTAGCATAGTGCAAAAATATAATAAATATGCAAATCAATCAGTAAATATGCAACCTAAAACTTTCCCAGTTAGTATAAAAAACTATACCAAATTTCAATGTATATGTGAATTTTAACTTTTATAAGAAATAAATGATTAGTTAGTTGAGTTTATTGTGTTTTTTTTTTATTTTATTAAATTGCTTCATTTTTTCGTATCTGTATTAAAAATAGTTGTTCAGTACACGTGCGGAACCGTCATTGCAACTTGTTCCGACTGTCAACCGTCACCTTCGGCTGCGCCTCGGCTCGGGTAGACATTTGTCGGAACTCTTTGCAATGACAGGCTTTCCGCACTCGTAATGAAATATACTATATTACTGCACTATTATTGCTTGGTCAAAGGATTGTCAAAGTGCATAGCCCGCCAATTTGACTCCGCCCCTGTTAGGTAATTTTTCTTTGAATTAAGGAACTGTAGACGTAAATGTAACGAATTAAATGATACCAATAGTTTGTTGATTAGATTTTAGAGGACGGATCTTATATTCAGGCTATAGAAAAAAAGTGATCAAACTACTACCTATTTAAGATACATATTTTTATTAATCTGAAGATTTATACTTAGAGAGAGTTTTGATGAATAGATGACTAATATATTTCTTGGGGATAGATATTATTATTAGGGTAATGCAGAATAGTGATACATCTAAACTTAGGACAGAAAATATTGTTCCCAACTAAAATTAGACGAGCGTTTACAAAAAGCAGTTTGTGAGAGACTGGTATCTGTACTAGGATAACCGGTGAACTATGGAGTCTAACTTAATTACTTGATTATAATTCCGCTCTATTTTCTTGAACCAATTTTAATCTGTAGATATACTTACGTTTATGTAGTACTTACTTATGATAAACGTAGGAAATTAAATATATAAGTCATTGGACCCGTTCTTTCAGTTGGTAAGTATATGTTGGTACAAGTTGGTACGTACTACGTACCAACTTGTACGTAGCAAAGCTACAGTGGCACCAATCACAATAAAACTAGGCATGTGTTAGTTATCTCAATGTACTAAATTTTATTATACTAATTCACTATAGCATTGTCTATGTACTAATCTGGGGGCACGGGAGTGCCCCCGCCAAGACGAGGAAGCGAAGCGCAAGGGCACTACCTACCTTTTCTCGAAGCGCATTGTCGTTTTTTTGAACCCTCATATCTTGTGTTTGAAGTATACAAGATAAACGAAATTCTCGGAATGTGATGTCAGTAGTAGACTTATTAAATATATAAAGTTTGAATTGTATAGCTTTTATGATATAGATTTTATTGATATCTAAAAAACACCGATTTCGTCACTGACTCACTCACGATCATGAAAACTCAAATAGTCTTCTCAAAGGTACTTCCAGAAGTCCTAGAAAGCTGAAATTTGGTATGCAAGCTAGTATTAGTACACAAAAAACAAAAAATTGTGAAATTGTACTTTAACCCCCCCCCCCAACCTTAAGCGGTTGGGGGGTTAAAGTAATCCTAACCCTCATAACTTGGGTTTGGAGTATACCAGATAAACAAAATTCTCAGAATATGATGTTTGTAGTAGACTTATTAAACATACAAAGTTTCAATTGCATAGTTCTTATAATGTAGATTTTGTTAATATTTAAAAAACCCTGATTCACTCATGATCATCAAAACTCATAGGGTACTTCCTGAAGTCCTAGAAAGCTGAAATTTGGTATACAAGCTAGGATTAGGACAAAAACAATAAAAAAATTATGAAATTTGACTTTAACCCCCCAACAGCTTAACCCTCATAACATGGGTTTGGATTATACCAGAAGCACAAAATTCTCAGGATATGATTTCTGTAGTAGACTTATTAAACATATAAAGTTTCAATTGCATAGCTCTTAAACTTTGGATTTTATTGATATCTAAAAAACCTCGATTTCGTCAAAACTTACTGATAATCATCAAAATTCATAGGGTATCCTGAAGTCCTAGAAAGCTGAAATTTGGTATGTAAGCTAATATTAGTACACAAACTGCAAAAAATATATAAAACTTGAAACTTTTAGCCCCTAACCCCTTAAACTAGAGGATTAAATATTTAGTAATTATTTTTAAGCCTTAGTAAATCACTGTTAAAGTAATGGAAAAAAGTAGTCATAAAAAGATATTGTGTTCATTTCATATTAATTTACTATATCTTGATTTCAAAACTACTTCTTTCATGGCGCAAAACTCGCGCAGACTCTATTTCGTTCTTTGCACTGTCACATTCTGCGATAAAGAGTAAAATAATATCACAGCATTAGTTATAACACAGAATAAAATAAATAACAGTACAAGTACGCTGGTTGATGCTGATCGAATTTTACACGATTTTAGACCACAAATTTGACCCCACCTTGCTTTTTCGGTTTATGGATAGTTAGGTACTTACAAAAAGAAGTGAAATCCCACCAAAATCATTTTCATGAATAATGTTGCCAAGACATTGGCTCGCACTGTCAAACCTTTCTAATAAACAAACAATAGTTGTTGTAGTAACAAAACGGCCAAGCCACATATTTTGACTAAGGCTTTGAGTGTTTGAAGTTAGGGCTTGTAGAGTTAGGGTGCGTAGAGTTAGAAGTTTGGCTCTACATGAGGCTTGATAACTTTTTGGCAGTGCGAGCCAAAGTCTTGGCAACATTATAGTACGTACAGTAGCCCGTAGAACTTTTAAATCACCAAAAAGGTTACCGTTTGCCGTTGTGATCTAGTTATTTATTACGAAATTATAAATACTTTAACCCAAGTTTTACAGATCGCAACCCGCCGTAACCTATACAGGGTGCATTTGTAATCACTCTCCAAATTTTAAGGATGTGTTCAGTCCATGAAACTGAACAACTTTCTCCATGAAACATGTGTCGAAATACGCCAAAAAATTTTGGTCATCCCATACTAAACTGATCACGTGATCTCTTTGTTTTGTATGGAAAGTCATTTATTTTTTACATATTTGTCCCTATGTTTCTTAGAGAAAGTTGTTCAGTTTCATAGACTGAACACATCCTTAAAATTTGGAGAGTGATTTCAAATGCACCCTGTATTTGTATATCTCCAAAAATTTTTATTTTTTATTTTCAAGGTTTACCACATGGTTTAGCTATTGTCGTGTTCTACAGCTTTGTCTGATTGCCACTGATAATAGTAAGACTATGGAAAGTGACCATACACAGATTTAAGACCAGATAAAGTCTAACCATTTTCATCAGTTCTTAAATCCGTGTATGGCTACTTTTTATAGTCTTACTTTTATCTGTGGCAATCAAACCAAGCTGTAGAACACGAAAATAGCTAAACTATGTGGTAAACCTCGAAAAAAAATAACAATTTTAGAGATATACAAATATAGGTTACGGCGGGTTGCGATCTGTAAAACTTGGGTTAAAGTATCTATAATTTCTTAATAAATAACTATATCACAACGGCAAACGGTAACCTTTATCGTGAATTAAATGGTCTACGGGCTTACTGTACTATTATTCATGAAAATGATTTTCGTGGGATTAGTATTTTTCATAAGTAATCAGTCAAACCATCTTTTGGATAAAGCAAACACCTCATGCCCACACAGTCAACTTGTCGCTTGCTTTACGTTAGCTCTGCTTGTTAAGGTGCCTTCCCACCGGTGCGTCTTGAGACGCACGAGAGCGCACCAGACCGAACCGACACACCGTGGGAAACGACCGTGCGCCGTGGTGCGTCGTCGTGCGTCCATCCATCGAGCGTCGGTAACTTCAAAGGATCGGTGCGTGGCGGTGCGTAGCGCTGTGCGTCCGCGTTCGTGGCGGCTCGTCGCCTTTGTCAATATGCCGCGCGTCATAGTATGATATCTATCAGTAGTAGAGATGGGAAAGTGTTTCTGCCCGGGCGGGAAAATTGGGAAAAAACCCAGGCACATTGGGCATAAATCTTTTATGCCCAAATAAATGCCCAATCTGTGGGCAGAAAAAAACGATTGTTCAACAACGAATAAATGAGAAAGTTTTAAGGAAATAAAATGAAATATTAGTTATTTAACAAACATTTATTATAATTTGACTTTTGGGTAGGTATATATTTTACTGATAAGTCTAAGCAAACGAAGGTCAATAGGATCAACATTTTTAAAAACTCGCTTATATTCGCCTTCTATCCATTCCGTGTCGTGTCGGTACATCAAAGGGTTCTCGGGTAGTTTCGCCAAGTTTTATGTATAGTAGGCGACACGACAGGCGAACTATCTCTCCAGATTCCCACTGTCCCTCGCACCAGTTGGCCGACATTCACCGTAATGACAAAATGACCTTGTATATTTGGGTTCAATCAATGTTATAAAGAATTAATGCAATGTAAAATTTTATGCCTAGGTACCACCTACTCGGCATAAAGAATTTTATTGCGATTATACCCTACCTTTTTTTCTACTTAACTAATAAGAATAGTAGTAAGGTAGGTATCGTGCATTACGGATGTCAGCAAAATGTCAGATAAATAATCTTTACTTCTATAGGTATACGTATACCTAGTATCCCCTTAAATTACATAAAAACCTGGCGGCCATTATTTAAATCGAAGAACGGAAAACAATTGGATTTCGTATATTTTTTATTTCCTAGACCCTATTTTATTGAAAATAATAATTAAATAATTAAGCGGATGGCGTTAACGTGGATAACGTGGATTAATGTAACAATGTTCTTCGTATTTCCAATTTGGGGGATAGTTCCCATCCCACAATGAGAGTAAAAGATTAATTTACTTCTTTGATTAATAAACCATTTATTCCGACTCGTTTACTGGTAGACTTATGATAAGATAATACAGATTTATAAACAAAGCTTATGGTGTTGTTCTTCCTGCCACGACCATTTATGATTTTGTCATATCTTTAGGTGGTAAAAAATAGCTTGGATTTTCTACTATTTATTACCTCTGTTTTGAAAATTTTTACCTACTAGATCTAAGATAATGGACTTGCTGGAAAGAATGCTTCCTAACACGACCACGTAGACTTCCGTGTTATTCTTGCATTTCAAAATGGCATAAAATAGCTTAGAATATTTACTATTTTTACACTCTTTTAGGAATTTCCTACTATAAGGATCACAGAGACTTTCCAGGTCGTGCTAGAAAGAATATCTGTAGCACGACCAAGCTTAAACTATTTTTAATTCAGGGATTTCAAAAAGGTATAAAATAGCTTAGAATATTTTCTATTTTTTACACCCATTTTGGAATTTTGTACTACCATGTTCATAGTGATATTAAGGGCCTACTGGAAAGAATCACTTTCGTATCGTGTTCTATGATCTTGACAGTACAAAATTCCAAAATGGGTGTAAATAAAATAGTAAATATTCTAAACTATTTTATACCTTTTTGAAATCCCCGAATTAATAATAGTTTAAGCTTGGTCGTGCTACAGAGGTATTTTTTCCAGCACAACCTTCGTATCGCTGTGATCCTTATATTAAGAAATTCCTAAATAGGTGTAAAAAATAGTTAAGTAGTAGTCTTAGTATTCTAATCTATGTTACGCAAATATATACGTTTTGAAATGCAAGTATAACACAAAAATCTAGGTGGTCGTGTTAGGAAGCATTCTTTCCAGCACGACCAGTGTATCTCTTATATCTAGTAGGTAAAATTTTCAAAACAGGGGTAATAAATAGTAGAAAATCCAAGCTATTTTTACCGACTTCAAAAGGACGGAGGTACTCAATTCGAAGACGGCTGAACCGATTGAAATGATTCAAACGTTATTAGATTAGGTAAACTTTCAAGTTGGTTCCATTTTTTAAAATTTTGAAATCGGTTCAGTACTTTTCAAGTAATCTTGAAAAAAGCACGAAAATGGAATGATTTCTGTGTGAACTACCTCGATGATCAGTCGTATAACTTCTTTGTTTATGAACTGAATAAGATAATTATTTTTTTGTTTGAAAAGGGATATCTTAAGTGTAGTTCTTTAACCGACTTAAAAAAGGAGGTTCGTAGTTTGACCCGCATGTATGTATGTTTCTCTGCGATTAACTCACGTTTGGCTGAGCCGATTTTTCTACCTAAATAATATACCTACATTACCTAATAGAAAAGGTACTTACACTAAAAATTAAAAAATAAAAAATTGTTAAAAAAAACAAAAAACCGACTTCAAAAAACCTACCTCTAAAAAGCAAGAAATAATATTCGTAATAATAAAAACACGTCTATTGAAGTCGGGTGGGGCTTTTAGAATAAAAAAAAAGGAATTTGTACTCCAGCCCCACCCGACTTCAATAGACGTGTTTTTATTATTACGAATATTATTTCTTGCTTTTTAGAGGTAGGTTTTTTGAAGTCGGTTTTTTGTTTTTTTAAACAATTTTTTACCACCTAAAGATATGATAAAATCATCAATGGTCGTGGCAGGAAGAACAACACAACTTATGCCGTCATTTCGCACAAATTCGTCGCTCTCGCTATTCGCCAAAAGTTTTGCCCATCGGCGAACACCGGGAATGTAGGGAATCGCTCTCATGTGCTCTCGCCAATACCGTTGTTTGACGAAAGTTTTGTTTCTCGGCAAAAACGATGAATGGCAACCTACTAGTATTAACCTCAGCGAGTGGTGCGGGGTGGCCAAGCGAGTTTAAATCGGGAGTGTCCTTCTCTGTTTGTATTTTCATATGATTATTTTCTTTTATATATTTTTTACCACTTTCGAAGATTTTGTGACAAATATATACTTACGTCTACGATTCACATACAATATTTTGATTAGGATACCCAAATTCATGAAAATATAAACTTATGAACGATAATCTTAACTAATTTAATTAAAATTAACTATATTTTAATGTTTAAATAAATTTTGTAGATCAATTTTGTAACAAAAAATAAATGCCCAGATAAATGCCCAGTGGGCGGGAATTTATGGGCGTTTATTGGGAATATTCCCAATCTGCCAAAAATGCCCGGCATTTTCCCCATCAGTAATCAGTAGTCAATCGGCCCTGGCCTTTAAATAATTACCTACAGTATTTTATCTTAGTACTTTCGTATCTTTCTAGTTTTGTGATTGTACGTATTACGTAAATTGCTTTTTAGCAATAAGGCCGCTTTTTTGTGTGCTTTGCTGTTTTTCTTTGTATATGTCCTAATAAAAAAAAGTGTTAAAAAGATCATAAATTTATCGTTCGTCACTGCGGCGCGGCGCATTCGCGACTGTTTGTGTACTTACCTACCGAGTTCAGTCAGACTAAACTCGAAGCGCGTAGGTATGGCTCGCTTTTCGACTATTTGTACTGTGCCATCATCACTCGTGCGTCGTTGCACGGACGCGGGCGCACCGTGGGAACGGTACAGCGGGCCGTGCGCCGAACATGGCCGAACGACGCACGGCCCGTGCCAGCGTTTCCCACGGTGCGCCCGTGCTCGCCCTCGTGCGGCTCGGTGCGGTGCGTGGTAGCACGCACCGTGGGAAGGCACCTTAAACGACCGACACCACGATTACACGCTTCAAGGTTAGATGGCGCTGCAAACACTTTTAGACAACACACTTTTCACTGCTTCGCAAATGAGCCTGTGCTCGCGTTTGTGACATTTTTGAACATTTTTCGAAATGGCTAAAAATATTTCTTTACGTTTTGATAATTATTACATGGCAAAGGCACTTTATTTCGTTGTTTCTTAAAAACTTTGTGCGTAGGTATAAGTTTACTATGATGTTTAATTAAATTTATAAGAATAAATGCTTACAACCATACGAATAATTTTATCTATCTAAGTAGGTATTAGTACATTACAGCTGAGAACGGGAAGCTAGCGATTGCATTGTCGAGGATGGATGCAAGTAGCTTCCAGTACAAGGTTTGTATAATACTTTACTCACGAAATGCGAGGAAATAAAATTTTCTTAGTTAAAATGTGATATTTAAATTGGTTCGTGAGGCCATGTTCAATGACCAGTCATGCAACCATAAAGTTTTATAAAAATAATGCTAGCTGATGAGGTCTACCGATTTGAATTTGGAATACTTACTTCCCGCACAAGTACGGGAAGTAAGTATTGAATTTCATTTCCGCACTGAATTTCAAATTTAGAATGTGATGAACCAGACCCCCACGGAAATGTTGAACGCCCCGCATTCCTTTTTCAAATGAAATGATAACATTTCAGAGCATAAGTAAGTAAACAAATATTGATTTGGTGCATGGTGGCAGTTTGAGGGTGGATAAACGGAATAAGCCACCACTATGATCTGATGATGGCCATCCAGGGAGTGAATTGAAGAGATTCAGATCGCTATACACACCCAACTGATCTGATAAATCATTCTAAGATATGTAAGGATGGTATGTAAAAAACAGCGAAATTGACATAAAAATGTTTAGTAATCCTGAAACTGAAAACTATCAGAGTTTATTTATCTTAGAATGCTGATCAAATCAATTGGGTGTAGGGTTGCCACCTTTAGGAACATAAAAGCCGGGACAAGGGAGTGGGAGGGGGGGGGGGGGGTCTTACAATTGAGCTTTCATTAAATCTAAGGCGGTATACTTAACAAGATACAAAGCAAAATAAGGCATTTAACTTGCTGTCTTTTATGCTTTTAAATATTTCGACCCATTTTTTTATCAACGCTGATTGAGATTGCGTGTTCTCAACAAAAATCGGGACAAAACTGATGAATCGTCGGGATGCGGGACAATTTCATCGAAATCGGTACTGTCCCGGCAAAATCGAGACGGGTGGCAACCCTGGTTGGGTGTGTGTGTATAACGATCTGAATCTCTTCATGTGAAAATCCACTGGTGTCTTTAATTATGTGACCGCCACTGTATATTGTCTACTTCAACTATTATAGTTTCGCCACAATAACCGGCTTTTTGTTCAAATTATTCAATAAAAACTGTGGTAGAATCGAAACATTGACATTCGTATCATGATATAAATCCTTATCCAACTAAATAATTACATGATCAAGGTTGATTTATTTACATTTAAGTAAATTTATCTTTAAAAGATTCAAATCGGATCTTCCACTAAAAGTTACAACAGGTATAAAAATAGTAAAAGTAAATGCGCGATGTTAACGAACTAGTGACTGACCGAAGTTTCGGTTTCGGCCAGTTTCGGCCAAGTAGTTTCGGCCACAGTTTCGGTTTCGGCCAAATAATGGCCGAACCTTTCGACTCGGCCGAAACTCTGTTTTCATGAATTGTCGCGCGTCAATCGGCTAACTTCGGAGTTCGTTTTTGGTTTAAATTGTTCATTCAACATAAATAAAGAACTATTTTGTTACATACTTTCATTATTGTTACTTATTTATTTCATTTAACACATTTATAAAGAACTTTAAAGGAAAATCATATTGTGTGTGTCCATCACCCATTTTTAATGTCCTCACTGCTGGGGCATAGGCCTTCCTTATGGGTGGATAAGGAGGTCGGGCCATAACCCACCACGCGGGCCCAATACGGATTGGTGGGTGTTAACGACTGCAAATGCAGCCGGGACCAACGGCTTAACGTGCCTTCCGAAGCACGAAGGAGCTCGAGATAATAAATTTTTGGTCACCCATCCCATGACCGACCCTTGCGAACGTTGCTTTACCTCCGCAATCGCTGGGCCAGGCGCTAAACCACTGCGCCACCGAGCTCCTCACTGCGCCACCGAGCTCCTCGTGGCGTCTATTAATATTAATAATCATATTGTATAACAGCATTAATATCTCCGTAGGTTTATTTTTCAAATATTTATACATTTCATTTATTGTAACAATAACTTGGCATTACATTAATTTGTAAACTGTTTAGAATCTTTTACTTGTTTTTTGGCAAGTAATGAAACTATTAATTTGCATCATGTAATTTTTCAATGTTCGAATCACTGTTTTATTTCCAAATAAAAATAAATAATTATTGATTAATTTAACCCAGGAGAGTTATTATTTGACCTAAAACGCTTAAGTATTTAATACCTACTCTATTATTTATGTAGATTTTCTTTCCTCATCAAAAATAAAAAAGAAATAGTGTAATACAGGAAACAGAAAAACTCTAATTTGTAACTCATAAGATAAATCAAAATAAATGTTAGGTACATAGTTTGATTGCAAATTTTAATGTCTAAAGCCGGTTCTTTTGTTTTAAGAATCAAAAATTTACAGGAAATGAAGCTGTACTCTTTCCTCTATGCTGTACTCCTGTGTGATATGTGTATGTCAAACAAATGTGAAAAGGTCAAAATATACGTACGGCACTAGGCACGTATCTTGAATTTTTTTCGACGGAGTGGGGATAAGTTCGCGCATGTGCTCTTGTGAGCGGCCAATAGCGCACGCCCCTTTCCCGCCGCCCGCGCCCCTCACCGCTACGCATACCCAAAATACGCGTTTCGCGCAATCCCCACCCGATTTCAAGTTATATGCCTCGTACTGTACTAACTTTGATTTTTAACCGACTTCAAAAAAAGGAGGAGGTTCTCAAGTCAACGGTATTTTTTTAAATTTTTTTTTTATGTATGTTTTACCATAACTTCGTCAGTTGTTATCCGATTTATACAATTCTTTTTTTATCTCAAAGAAAATAGTTTGTGTGTGGTTCCAAAAAAAAAATACAGAGGCTCGTAGTTTTTTCAAAATCCTGAAAAATGACAATTATTTAGCTTGCCATCACACGTGTTTTTACGGATTTTCGGACACAACATCTTTGTTTATGTACCGATTTAGATGATTCTTATTTTGTTTGAAAGGGTATATTTCAAGAGTGGTCACATTTTAATTTTATTGGTATTGTACTTTGAACTTCGAAGATACACAAGGGAACTCCTCAAATTCAAATAGTATATGTAAAGTGATTTGGATTTTGGTAGGTTTATGACAATCTAAAACAAACCAAACCATGGTCTGCGATGCAAGGTTCTGGACTAGACTTGGACTACAAAGACACAACGGAACTCCTCAAAAACAAACAGCGTAAATTTGGAAATTGTGTTGTGGGCATTTTACCATTGAAAATATTTTATAAAGTTAAAAATATTTACATACTTACATACCTACCACTAAAAAGTTGAAAATAAAAAACTTTTTTAACAAAACAGAAAAACCTCCTTCAAAAAACCTGAAACAAAAACAGCTTTAAAATTAAATACCTCTAAAAAAGCGCGAAATAATATTCAAATCATTAGTTACGCATAACATTATTAATAAAACACGTCTAAGGAAGTCGGGTGGGGCTTTAAGAAATATAAAAATTATTACAAAAAATATCGGCCTAAAAATATTAAAACGGACTAGTAAAAACAAACTAAAAAGTAAAAAATCTTTATTAAAAACACATTTTAAAATGGATTAAATTATTACAACAAAAACCGGACTAAAAACATTACAACGGAACATTTAAACATAAAAAAATTTAACCTAAAAACGTGGGGCGCATGCTTAAGACAATATAGATGATAAATTTTACAAAATGCGCCCCACGTTTTTAGGTTAAACATTTTTATGTTTAAATTTTCTGTAGAATTTTATAGGGTTATAAATATTTACAGAAGAATTTATTTTTTACTTTTTAGTCTGTTTTTACTAGTCCGTTGTAATGTTTTTAGTCCGATTTTTCCTTGTAATAATTTAGTCCGTTTTAAAACGTGTTTTTAAAAAAGGTTTTTACTTTTTAGTTTGTTTTTACTAGTCCGTTTTAATATTTTTAGTCCGATATTTTTTGTAATAATTTAGTCCGTTTTAAAAACGTGTTTTTAAAAAATTTTTTTTTTCAGTAAAGGGGCCATCCATAAATTACGTCACACGAATTTCATGATTTTTTGACCCCCTCCCTTGTCCTTGTCACAGCTGGTCATATTTGTGAGACCCCCTCCCGTAGTGTGGAGGCCCATATTTTACAATTTTACATCTATAAATAAATATTTAATTAAAACAGCAGTTCCGAAATCTGTTTTCTTTCAATTTAAATGATTTTGAAATGTGACGTCACAAAATTTAGGACCCCTCCCACCCCCTTGTCACACAATGTCACAGTTCGTCGACGCCCTCCCTCCCCATTAACGTGTGACGTAATTTATGGATGGCCCCAAATTATTATTCTTCTTTTTAGTTAACGAGCTAAGACTAAGAATATACCATTTCCTATCGGAGCACTCGTCAAGACGATTCAAACGAGCCCAAACTCGATGGGGTAGCGTGGTTTTGTTATAGAGTTCCTATGGCCTACTTCCGGCTCCATCATCAGACCCTGGAAACTATTTCCCAACAAAAAACTCATCAACACGATTCAAACGAGCCCAAACTCGATGGGGTTGCATGGTTTTATTACAGAGTCCCAGTGCCCTTCTTCCTGCTCCATCATCAGACCCTGGAAACTTTTTCCCAACAAAGAACTCGTCAAGACGATTCAAACGAGCCCAAACTCGATGGGGTTGCATGGTTTTATTACCGAGTTCTAGTGGCCTTCTTCCGGCTCCATCATACAAAGTACTCGTCAAGATGATTCAAACAAGCCCGAACTCGATTGGGTAGCGTGGTTTTGTTATAGAGTTCCTATGGCCTTCTTCCGGCTCCATCATCAGATCCTCGGACACTATTTCTCAACAAGGTACTCGTCAATACGATTCAAACGAGCCCAAACTCGATGGGGTTGCATGGTTTTGTTATAGAGTTCCTATGGCCTTCTTCCGGCTCCATCATCAAATCCTCGGACACTATTTCCCAACAAAGTTCTCGTCAAGACGATTCAAATGAGCCCAAACTCGATGGGATTGCACGGTTTCAATATTCCTTTGGCATGGCCTTCCAGCTTCATCATCAGACCCTGGATCTTATATCCCCTCAGAGTACTCGTCAAGACGATTCTAACAAGCCTAATCACAATGGGGTTGTATGGTTTCATCATTAAGTTCCTGTGGCCTTCTTCCAGTTCCATCATCAGATCAGCTCAATGACACCATAATATTGCATTGCCTTCCAGTTCTGACCTATGTTCAAAGTTTCAAGTCTCTAGCTCATCGGGAAGCTAGTTTAAAATCGTTCGCAAACTTTGCGGAGAAACAAACACACAAACAATTAAAGAAACAAACGAGAAAGCAACCTAATAAAAACGTGTTAAGGCCAGTATATTCGGGTGTCGTAGGCATTTAGCGCTACCTCCCTCCCCCCGGAGCGAGCCGCGCGAACGCATATTCAAGTGAACTCTCTGACCCCACGGACCAAACCACAGAATAGATATTTACTACGTACAGAAAGGACACTCCCCGCCCGCGATTTCATGTGCCGAATCGAGTGCTCTGTCAACTTTCATGCAAAACGTCAACGCGAGATATTTATTTTGATAATTCGAACTAAATAATTATGTTTCTTTTTGTTTATGTATTGTTATTAATACCTATAATGTCATAATAAGTCAATAAATAAGTATGGGTACGTACTAGGTAAATAGGTAAGTAATAATTTATTACACACAATAAAATTATAGGTAGTAGGTAGCTACGTATGTAGTTAATTCGAAGTTAATAATTGTTTGTTTTTTGTTTTTTTGAAATATTATTTCGAATAGGTACCTACTTGTAGTATGGTCTATAAATTTGAATTAACTAATTAAATATGAATAAACACTGAATTCATTGATTAAATTCGTTAGTGGAGTGTTAACTTAACTGTAAGTATAATATTCTACAACTAAGTACCTAAACATATTTGAGCACTCACAACAAGCTTTTTTTTGTGTAACCGATTTTTTATTTTAACTTTTTTTTATAATTTGCCAATTAAAAGGGACCCACAAAAACGAGTAATCAAATCACATATTAGGGTCAATTCATGCTGGAACCGAATCGAAGCGCATTAAATGGGGAATGTCCGAAAAAAATCAAATTGGCTGAGTATTTTTTTATAGGTAGGAATAATAGCTCCCTTAGTAATAGAAAAAAAAATCAGAATTTTCGGTTGCGTGATAAAATTTTAAAAAATTAAAGTCTCTTCGACATCACAAATATAGGAAAGTAACAACAGAATGGAGATTATACCTTTGCCATCACCTGCCACAACCACAACATGGTATTTAAAAAAAAACTTTCAACACAAAATGTCAAAACTTTTTTTTTAATTCTTGTTGTCATAGTGGCAGGTGTTGGCAAAGGTACAAGGTGACGAACATTTGTCGTCCGTCAGTCGCATCAGTGACACAGTCGCAACAGTTGCCAGAATGTTAACTTTTGTACATTTTACGTTACTTTTGACCCTCTTATGTCCAGTTACACGACTTAAAATATTCTAAGTACCTACGTTACTTTTAGGACTCAATAAAAAATCTAATTTTCTAGCAAATTAGGGAAAAAATAATCGTGAAACGAAGTTGTCGTTCGTAGGTAAAGTAGTGATTGGTTGACACTTGATTTTGAGCCGTGCATCCTCACCGGCTATCGTATATAATTCATTTTCTCCCTTCAGTCAGGGATTGAAATACCGTAAAAAAAATAACGTTATAAAAAAATAACGTTAAAAATACCGTTAAAACATTAAAAATAACGTTAAAAATATTTACCGGTAAAATCTACGTTAAATATAGCGTTAAATTTAGTACCGGTAAAATTATCGGTAAAAAATTAACGTTATTAATTGGAATAACGTTAATTTTAAAGCAACGGTAGAAAAAGGAAGAAATAACGTTAAAATTAACGTTATTTATTGACACAACGTTAATGTTAAAATTAACGGTAAAAAAAGTAAGAAATAACGTTGTATTAAAAAATAACGTTAACATTCCCTGCCTTCAGTAGACAGATTCACCCAGGTAATTTAAGTGTACTCTTAAGTAGATTAAAGCACCCAGTGACCCAGGTTAAAGCAACCTCATCATTTATTCATGTCTCAACTGCTGGGGCATAGGCAATAGGCCAGAAGAACAAATAATATCGGGGAAAAAGCGAAGTTCGCTAATATTTGTAGTGATTACTAGTAAAAAAAAAAACAGGTGCAAGCAATTTTCGACCTTATTAACATTTATCAAAATAACAGTTTTTAATGAAACAACAAAGTTAGTGAACGAAAATATGGAGAAAAAAACAACCGAATTTCAAAGTTAATAAGGTCGAATATCACTTGCATCTGTTTTTAGTGACATATTACTAAACAATGTTTTTCTACCTTTGCTTTTTTTCTCGACATTCATTTTTTTTCGTGCAATGTTGCAGCAGTCTACGGTACTTAGTTTTCTTCTTCAACTTCCGATATAAGTAAAATCATTGCAAAATCTAAGTCAATCATTTTATTTCAAATTATACGATAGGTATATATTTTTTTATTTTATACGAGTATTATCACAATTCTATTCAAGTGGCAACTGATGTTCAAAACGTAGCAAGGTAATCACGCGCAAATGCGCGCGCATTCGCGCGACTCGTGCGCTGTATGGCTTAAATGATTTTAATATGATACGTCAATCCAATTCGGAGCCAAATTGAATTGACCCTTATGGTTCCGTTTTTTTCCGGATGTTTGAAACCCTAAAAATCACAATTGTTGGACATTGAACATTATTATCTTTAAATTCTCAATACTAACTCGGTAACTGGACTAGAAAAATAAAATTTATACAATTTATTGATGAGTATTTATTTCTTAAAAGTCATTAAAATTAATTACGCATTTGCTTGTACTCGATTGCTGTATCTAAATACCTACCTACCTACTCTATGCATTTACAACAAACTAAATTGATTATTTACACTAAATAAAATTTTACACTTAAATTACCTACTGCGTTTCCAAGTCTTACTCTTTGAGTATCTAAAAGATTCTCAATCGATTAGCGCGAGAGGGGGAACACAGCGCGGCAGCTAAAACGATACAGGTCCTACTCCGACGACGCCTCGCAGGCTACTAAACTAAGACGCGGCGAGCATTTTATTATATATTAATGTTTAAATAAACATAAAGTCATTTTTTGAAAAAGTAACCGTTGAATGTTCTTCTATATTTCATTACCTTTTTTTCTATATATTATTTGTGCGTAAGAGATTAATAATCTTTTCAACACACTTGCTCATAAAGTGAGCCCTAATACATCGCTTTTAGGGCCATAAACCGAACTATAACAAACGCGTGCAATAATATATAAAACACTAGTTGGTTATAGAATTATCCCTACAAAGTTAAATAGGTACCTTACTGCAAGTTCTATGCGAGTAAACAGAGCATTTTCAATTTAACCGGGTAATACAGTTATTTTTTTAGTAACAACAAAGAGGTTTTATGCCGCTGACAATTTTTTGGAATAAATAAATGTGTAGGTCCTTAATTTAGTCAAACAAATATTTATTATTATCAAATTATTCCTAATTTACAATATGTTGTTATAAAATATTAGCATTTTATCACTTAAATTTATTATTATTGAAGTAGGCTGTATGCTCACTAACCCCTTTGTTCGCAAAATATTCTTGCATTGGGCGTGTGAAAAAAACATAAAAAAACCTGCGCGCCTTTTCTCAGCATGGTTATCATTTTGTTTTTGTCGTATTTGTTGCTGTGTGGTAAATTACTTTGTTTTTTCCTCGCAAATGTGTTGAAAAACGTCGTATGAAACTCGTGAGCTCTTACTTATTGCACACTCGGCTGAGTTACGCCCTCGCCTGCGGCTCGGGCTGCAACCCACACCCTTGTGTGCAATGAGCAACCTAAGCTAACTTGTCTCATAATGTACTATTAAGTACCATCCAAAAAACAATGCAATTTTTCTGTCTTTGCATATTTTTATAGTCGAGTGAAAATAAAACATAGAGTTTTTAACCATAAATTAATCAAGTTCGTTTATTAAACTACAACATATATTTTTATCTGCTCAAAATAAATAATGTTTCATTGTTTACCATTGAATCAAAAATAGGTTAATTTTGGATATACTGGCCTTAAAAAAAATAAGTTCCAGCCCCACCCGACTTCAATAGACGTGTTTTATTAATAATGTTATGCGTAACTAATGATTTGAATATTATTTCTCGCTTTTTAGAGGTATTTAATTTTGATGCTATTTTTGTTTCAGGTTTTTTGAAGGAGGTTTTTCTTTTTTGACTTAATATCTTATTTTGCTTCGTGCCCTTTATAAAGAATAATCTTGATAAGAATCAATTGTATTAATAATCTTAAGAATAATATAACAGATGTAAGTAAAGATTTAGGTTTTGAAAATATCAACTACCTAAATATGTTAATAATCAATAAGTATCTTAGTATTTTAAGTTAATATTTTACTACATATTTTATTTGCCTACAAAATAATGTAGAGCAAATAAAAGGGTACAAACAAAATTAATTTCTACTTTCTATTCATTTTGTAGAAAAACAAGTTTATTAAAATTTAAGCTTCTTTATTTCATTTGTTTCCAATGATCACTACAATAAACTCGCAATGTACCGCTCTTGTTTACATCTAATTTTACGCCATAGTGGCTTCGTTTGACACAACTGTTCCATGTCAGTTTCGTTCTAATGACACCTATCATGCTGTCAGATTTCCATTTACTTTAACGACGACCCACGATGTCAAATCTGCCTCTACTCTACATTAAGAGCACTCTCGTATCTAATTAGAGATTAATTGAGTCAGGGGTATGACGAGAAGCCCTTTGTCAGTTACTACATAAAAGAACCCCTCTCTAAGTGGGACCCAAAAATTTGTAGTTGGCGTGAAACAAATGACGATTGTTTTTCTTTTAGTTCGAATTTTGAATTCCAATCTGTAATGTTTTGGTCGGTGAGCGTGGTTGGAGTAGAGTAGAAGTGACTGTCCTCAGTTTGCCGCCACGCGCTGCCGGCTTTGCACGTACGGCCCGCAGCGCTATGTTCCGCGCAGTGTCAGATGGCTGGAAGCGGTACTGGTGGGGAACAGGTACGGAACAACCAATCACAACTTCCTCAATAAACTACCAAATTGTTAATAGCAATGTGAGAAACTTCACTAGTACGCTGCTCCGTGCTCTAGATTACGGAATGCACGACTTTTTTTAACGTTCGCGTGACTGATGTCACAACCCTCTGGCGTTTTATACTTATAAAAGGTAACGCGCATTTCTTTATTTTTCTACTAACAACTATTTCCAGCTGATTAACCCTCTGCTAAGTTTAAGGTTAGCAACCTGTTTATATATTAAGTTGCAAGAGGAAGAGAGTAAGGAGATCTTGGCATTCGATGCAAATGAACGGTGCAAAGTACGGTCTGAATGAAAACTTTCAAACTATTTACGTACAGCTGCGAGCGATCTGTGTAACAGGTATAGCTGTGATAGCACTTCTGTAACGAATTCACCGTCATAATACACTGGCCTTCAAAACTTAGTACTACACTTTTAAAATTGCAATTTCTCGTAAAGTTAGGGTTTTGAAAAAAAAAACTTTAATAGCCATCAACTCTCTTTGAAGCTATAGTTTATTATACACTAGCGACCCGCCCTCGCTTCGCTTCGGTGTAGTGTCGAATTTGACACCATGTATTATACATATAAACCTTCCTCTTGAATCACTCTATCTATTAAAAAAACCGCATCAAAATCCGTTGCGTAGTTTTAAAGATTTAAGCATACATAGGGATATAGGGACAGAGAAAGCGACTTTGTTTTATACTAAGTAGTGATTCGTAACGTTTTTAACTTAAAAAAGATAAAAACTACAAAAAAAATTTACTTACTGGCATAAAACTTGGACAACATTTTTAAGATAAATAAAGTTTACGTGTTGTAACAACACCTTGGCTTTTAAATAAAAATTCATTATAAATCATCGACAAGGAAATAATGTGAACACAAAAACGTCAAAATTAGAAAAGAGGTGTTTTGTTTATTTATTTCAGCCATTCCTTAAAAGAAGGTTAGCGACTATTAAGTTTTTATAAAAAAAATCTTTGTAACCTTTTTTATTTCGAAAATTTATCTTGTGTACTTTAAAAGTTATTGAAATTATTTCGAAAGTATGCTTTAAAAATGTGGTTACTAAGTTTTCGTAGTGTATGTACCTAGGTATACTACAATGTACATCTATCAAATTGCTTGTATTTTATATTACACATAAAAGTCCGTAAAATAACGAATCGGCAACCAATTTAAAAAAAATAGTTTTTAATAGTACCAACCTAACAACGACATCTGTCAAAATTTAATTAATTCATCATTTCCCGCCAACAATGTTAAATACGCACTTTTGATACCTTTTTAAACAATGGAAAAATCTGAATTTCGCGTGTCAGGCTGCGTACAAAAAATAACATACGACCCGACCTCAACCCGAACTCAACTCAAACTCACCTCAACAGCAGCCCACCTTGAAATACATCGCTTACAATTTTGAGTCTTACTAACATTACATTACATCACTAACATCACACATGAGCTTATTAATGTGTCATAATAACACATTAATAAGCTCATGTGTAATGTTCAAGGGAGTTTGAGGTGAGTTCGGGTTGAGTTTGAGTAGGGTTGTGTTTGAGTTGAATTCGGATTGAGGTCGGGTCGGGGAAGTGTACGTCCCGCACAAGTGCGGGAGGTACACACTTCCCGCATTGAGCTGAGTGGGCCGATTCACATGGCCGCACGAATCGATAAAAATCATTTTTTTGTTTTCTGTTTTATTATTCTTTAAAAAAAAGGTAAACAAATAAGTAATCTATTTTTCCTTAGTTTTTTCTCTTTTTCTCTTTTTTTCCTTTAAAAAACAAGATTATTTTTTTATTTTTCAATATGGGTATCAAATGAAAGGCCCTGATAAGCACATTCCAAAATTATACACGGTTAATTTTTAAGTATATCTAAAAATGAAATAGGGATTTCAGACCACATAAATGAACAACTTTTATTAGGGACCAACCACGAAATCATGAAAAAAATCGGCTGTTCCATACATTATAGTCGAGTCGATGTTGTACTTTTCTATGGAACAGCTGATTTTTTTTTCGCTTTTTCGTGGTTGAAATCCCCATTTCATTTTTAGATATAATTAAAAATTAACCGTGTATATATTGTCACTAAAAATTAAAAATTAAGAAAAAATTTTTTTTTAAATTTTTCAATATGGGTATCAAATGAAAGGCCTTGATGAGAACATTCCAAAATTAAATATTTTGTCACTAAAATTTAAGAAAAAATAAATATTTCTTTTCAATTTTTCGATATGGGTATCGAATGAAAGGGGTTGATGAGCACACTCTAAAATTACATAATTTGTCAGTAAAAACGAAAAAAAATAATTATTACCTATAAATCGAATTTCCTCGCATTTCTTGAGCAAAGCACTATACAAGCCTTGTATTGGAAGCTACTTGCATTGACTCGAATGATTGAAGCCCTCGCCTGCTTCCCTTTCTCGGCTGTAATGTACTATTTTTATTAGTCATCCTACGAACTTATTGAGTAATGTAATTATTATAATGTATAAGTCAGGGGGTCTATTACGAAAAGTTTAATGCGATACACGCAGCTGTGTCCCTGCTTCGGTTTGATTGTTTCCTATTACAAATCACTTTCGTATGCGATATTGCGAAGTGATTGCGTGAATTTGACAGTTTCTCTCTGGCGTATCCGACATCGTTCGTTCAATAGTCTATGAGATAAGATAGCCAAATTCCAAATGTTTCTTATAACTACAACCAACGAACTGCGGAAGTCTATCGTGGCCAAGTGGCTGCGCTACGCAATTGCGTACGTTATTTTTGTAATAGGCCTCCAGGATATTATAATGCCATAGACCAAGGCTGGCCAATAAAATTTACAGTTGAGCAAAATTTTTTAGATCGTGGCGGCGCCGGGCCACAACTTTTAGGTTTCCATCAGGTGGAAGCGGTGACACAGAGGGCTGGTCAGCCGGCCGATTGCTGGCGGGCAAATTCAAATGCCTTGGCGGGCCACTTGGTGGCCCGCGGGTCTGGGATTAGCCGGCCTTGCCATAGACTCTACTTGTATTTCCTACTAACCAAACCTATTTTTTTTTGTGAATGTATACAAAAATTATTTTAATTGTTTGCGACATCAAAATGATGGCATTTGGATAAAAAGATCTCCCTTTTCTGAACCAAAAGTAAGTATATAAAAATTAAGTAGGTAAGTATCCTTGTAGATCTTAAAAGTTTCCGTTTCATAGTTGTTTAATGTAAGTTATATTTTTACAAATCTATAAATAACTCACGCAGTTAATATCAAGTCAACAGTATACGTTTTTTTTAAACAAGATTGTAAAGCTTTTTTGTGGATATGAGTCATGGTTTTATTTTTATTTTAACTATAAAGATAATTATAACATATTCTAACATAAACGTCTTAAAGAATAACTAAGCAACTGAAAAAAAAACTTAGTTACTTTAAACGTACGATATTATTTATTAGGTATCACATTATACAGGATTATTAGTAAAAAACCAAAAGCCTCGCAGGAGTAAATATTACTAGCACCATAAAGTGCGAAACACACCGGATGCGTAAGCGTAAGCGTGCACGTACGCGTAGACGTACCATGACGTTGTAATGTCTGAAACTTTATGAGACATAACACACCGCTTGCGTAACGTACGCGTACACGTAGACCGATGCGTAACCCTACGCATTGCAGCTCCCATGACGCAAACAGGCTGCGTGCTTTCGCAGATCGGAACGCATTGATGACGTTGTAGTCTATGGCATTCCCTATTGGACGTCACACCGAAAAAATTCGAACACGCACGTATCTTTGCTGCGCGTCACTACGCGCGTAACCACGCGCGTGACTACGCATTCAGTTGTATTTGTTTACAAATAGTACCGGTACTACCGGTAGTAAGTGGTGTTTTATTTTGTTTTTAAATAATAAATAACGACATTAAAGAAAAACTAATTGAATTAGTGCGAAAAAATTTGACCATTTACTCAATCTTCGTCTGACATCGCGCACTAGAGTCGCAAACATGGCTGCCGCAACGGCTGGGTACGCAAGGGACAGGTTGCGTTGCGTGCCGCGTAGACGTATGCGTAACCAGGTGTGTCAGGGGGTTACGTGCGTAACTACACGCGTGTCTACGCGCACGTGACCACGCGCGTGTCTACGCAGCCGGTGTGCCCAGGATTTAAACAACAATGTTTGATCTACGAATTTTCTATAAATAGACAAAAAAAAATCAACTTTTCCTATAAAACTCGATCAGCTGTTCGGACATTTGTTTGGAAAGTCGAAATATTTTTGTCTGTTTTCGGAAAATATGGTCTTGGGACAAACATTGTTGTGGTGTTAGCAATCTACTCCTGCAAGTTGTTGGTGCTTTACTAATAATCCCATATAATGAATAGGGAATTACACCATTTTTTGAAAACTGTTTTAAATTAATCCTGAGGTCGAAATAAGCCAGCAGAATTTTTAATTTAATTTTATAAAACCATTAAATGCCCTAAAACACGTTTTTAATTTATGATTTTGAATTTTCGCGCGGAAACACTAGCTGCCATGCTGTTTAGGCTCGTGACGTCACTCCGAATTTTCCAAAAAAATATCAACATTTTACGTTATTTCAACGATATTATGTCATTTAATTATTATTGTAATATGTAAGTTAGTAGGAACTTGAAAAGAAATCGATAAAAATTTTTATTCAATCATTTTCGAGCTAAAGCAGTACCTATAACTACCTATTGTAAATTTTCCTTACTACCTACTACCTAACTACTAACTACCTACCTATTGTAAATTTTCGGCAAAGTAATTCGAAACATTATGTCGGTGATGAATTTGCCAGGTGCAGAATATTCATTTTCCGGCATTGATAAGATAAAATTCTGAGGTATTTTATAACGAACAACCATCATACAAAACATTTAGCGTTTTAGCGTTGAATTTAGGACCAATTCACAAGGATAATATATTAGTTAGTCTGAATTATATATTATGTTAAAGGTAACTATCAAGTCAACAGTTCGATATCGCTGCATTAGAGATAATTAAGGATAATTGATTATTACGTCAGAAGTTACGTAGCTTCTTGACGTAGCTAGGTCAAGCATTAATTCACTAATAACCAATAAATAAACTATTAATCTATAAGCGGCTTCTAAATTCGCTATAAATACATCTTTTTACGTCATACTTAGATTTCACTTCCTTAATGTAAGAAAATAAATTGACTATTTTATGTTCTTTGGGTGCAGTAGAGAAAGTTATATTTTTTTAACCATTCCACATTGGACCCAATCGCATTACTTTTCAACGTTAAACAAAATCGTTGCATACAAATCAGATTCATTTACAAAATTTATTAAAATTGTTGAAAGCTATAGGGAGCTTAGGATATCAATGTTGGACAATTAAAATGAGAATTATAAAGCGAAACCAAAGATTTTTAGGTGAATGTAACTTAAATGACAACGTAGCGGTTTTCGTTGCCCCTGTTTATTTTAAATGCAAACTCGTTTATTCAGTTTAGGCTGTTACTAGCACATTGCTAGAAAATAAATAAATGTAAAAGCTACGCCGTCGGATTGGAACTAGCTGGAGAACTTCCGAGAGAACCGGCAAGAAACACGTCAAAGGTTGTTTTCAAAAAATATTCTTATTGTTTCTTACGAGCATCTCCACATTCTAAAGGCACGTCATGGTTTCTGATTTCGTTTATTCTATAATGATTAGTGCAAAAACAATTTTAGCAATAACTTGCACACGAGTTATAAATTGCTAAATATTGTATGGAAGTTATTGCTAAATTGTTTTATCGATAAAATTATAATGAACTTCCGCACGGTAGCTCCTGATTCTCTTAAACTTTTTTTTTATTCTTAATCATAAATATCGTACCAATGTGTAAGTTTAAAATGAATAGAAAATCATCAGCTATTAAAAACTAGTTTAATGTTGAGGTGAAGGCGGTGACCTTGATTCCGCACGGTAACAGATTCAAAACGAGCAATGACATTTTGTACAAACTTACCTGAATTTTAAACATCTAAACACTATTGTTGTTTTTTAGGGTTCCGTACCCAAAGGGTAAAAACGGGACCCTATTACTAAGACTTTGCTGTCCGTCTGTCTGTCTGTCTGTCACCAGGCTGTATCTCATGAACCGTAATAGCTAGACAGTTGAAATTTTCACAGATGATATATTTCTGTTGCCGCTCTAACAACAAATACTAAAAACAGAATAAAATTAATATTTAAGGGGGGCTCCCATACAACAAACGTGATTTTTTTGCCGTTTTTTGCTCAATGTTAATAACGACAACAAGTAGACAGTTGAAATTTTCATAGATGATGTATTTTTGTTGCCGCTATAACAACAAATACTAAAAACAGAATAAAATTAATATTTGGTACGGAACCCTTCGTGCGTGAGTCCGACTCGCACTTGGCCGGTTTTTTCTTTTCAGACGTAATTTTGTAATGCATGGTGTAGTCGGTGACAGAAATAATAGCTCTATATTTATACAGACAATCGGTACCTATGACAAGGCAATATGATAATTAACGCTATCGAGAACATTATGCGATTATAATGTGTAGTTACGACGACATCTGTAATTGTGTATAATTATCGTCACGCAAGCTGATATCAGATCTATTTACAGGTGGTTAATAATAACAACCACATTACATTACGGTCAAAATTTAAATGAAAACATGTAAAGAGACGTTAACAATGACATAATTGAATTTAATTAACTTTAATGAAAACCTTCGTAGTCAAAGGCTTGTACACCTGTTTTTATGATGTCGCAATCTCTGAGGTCCATGCAGCCACGTTTAACTGTCATAAGCAAAGGCCGGATTCGCGGTAGCAAGAATACAAACTTCCTAGTGATTATCAAATTATCGTAAATGTTTACTTATCGATGTTTTGAAACTATTTTTGAAGTAGAACTTCTTTGATCGCGTCTGTATATTTTTTTGTATTTTAACAAGGAGGATTTTTTTTTTAAATAACATTGTATTTCACTCACTTTGACTTTACTATTTGCATCAAGAAAAACTGCAGTGCATTTTATTTTTTCTACAATTCCTGATTTTTACTTATTCAGTTCGTAATGCCTTGCAGAAAAAATCTAGTTTCGATTTTTACTCGTTTTTCACGTTACTTAAGTAATTATATTTTTTATCGATACATTACACAAATAGATAATTAAGTTGTCCACGCACTATTAAACGTCATTTTATTCGTGCCACCGCAAGTCCGGTCTCTGGTCATAAGACAATGGATTTTGACAGTTGAATGTCGATAAAATGCTATATCACGCGATATTAAATATTATATCGTGTTTCGGTGGTCGTGGTAGGGGGGCTAAATTTTTTAACCGCCTCTGTGGCCTCGTGGTTCACCCACCCGTGTAAGACGCAGGGGTCCCGAGTTCGATTCCCAAGGAGGGTACAATTTGTACTCTGGTTGGTAGTAGGGCTTGTTTCAAGTCCGCCTGGCTAGCTACCTTACCTATGTCTGACGCCATAACAACAATTTATAAATTTGTATTTGTAGTGTTCCGGCAGTTAGAGGTGAGATAGCCAGTTCCTCAGGGATGAGGATTCCGGGTGTAGTGCGCTTCCACCTTAGGCCTTACCGTCACTTATCATCAGGTGCGAGGTGAAGGCGAAGCACTATTCCGTTGTCCATAAAAAAGGATCGATCCCCGGCTGGAATAATATTAGTATAAAAAAAAAACTTTTATATAATAGTGTTCAGTTCAAGCCTATATAGGTGTATGTGGTACTTTGGTTGTTAGGGTTCCGTACCAAAATGGTAAAAAAGGAATTCTTATGGTGTGACTCAGTCTGTCTGTCTGTCACAGCTGGATATCTCGAGAACTACTAATGGTATCAATTTGAAATTTGGAATGGTTTAAGATGACATTTGCCCAACTATTTTGCAAATAAGAAATAAATAAAAAATAAATATCTTTTTTACAACAGGGACTGAAAAGGGGTCTTAAAAATTTGAAGTGGTGCTACTAGGACATGTGGGGTATTATATGAAAGAGCGCCGTTTGCACGTTTTCAATTATTTTTAGGGTTCCGTACCCAAAGGGTAAAAACGGGACCCTATTACTAAGACTCCGCTGTCCGTCTGTCTGTCTGTCTGTCTGTCTGTCTGTCTGTCTGTTTGTCATCAGGCTTTATCTCATGAGCCGCGATAGCTAGAGCTAAAGTTGAAATTCACAGATGATGTATTTTTGTTGCCGCTATAACAACAAATACTAAAAACAGAATAAAATTAATATTTAAGGGGGGCTCCCATACAACAAACGTGATTTTTTGCCGTTTTTTGCTCGATATTAATAACGACAGCAGGTAGACAGTTGAATTTTTTTACAGATGATCTATTTTTGTTGACGCTACAACAACAAATACTAAAAACAGAATAAAATTCATATTTAAGGGGGGCTCCCATACAACAAACGTATTTTTTTTGCCGTTTTATTGGGTTCCGTAGCCTAAATGGCAAAAAACGGAACCCTTATAGATTCGTCATGTCTGTCTGTCTGTCTGTCTGTCCGTATGTCACAGCCACTTTATTCCGAAAGTATTAAGACTACACAATTGAAACTTGGTAGGTAGATGTATTCTGTTAACCGCTAAACGAATTTAATACAAAAATAAGAAAAATAAAAGATTAAGGGGGGGCTCCCCATACATGGAACTGAAACTGAAAAAAAAATTTTTCTTCAAACCAACACGTGTTGGATGTCTATAGATAGGTCTTTAAAAATGACATTGAGGTTTCTAAGACAACTTTTTCTCAAAGTCAACCGTTTGAAAGATATTCACCGCCAAAGTGGTAAAATGTGTGCCCCCCCCCCCTTTAACTTTTGAAATAAGAGAGTGAAAAATCTAAAAAAAATATATGCTGTAGATCTTAATAAACACTTTCTACCAAAATTGGTTTGAACAAGATATAGTAATAAGTTTTTGAGATATAGCACATTTTCCAAAACCGCAAATATAACTTTGTCATTCATACCAACACTGTGAAAAACAAAGTTAATTTTGCAGACGAAAAATGATAGGTGGTATTAAATATGGTATGGTACAAGGTTACTACGGAACCCTATGGCGCGTGGCCCGACACGCACTTGGCCGGTTTTTTTATTTTTGTTTTTGGGCCACATAGTTTTAGACTTATGATAAAAAATGTAAAAAAAATACCATCCCCCCCTTATCTTCGAAGTTTGCAAAGAGAAAAATCTGAAATAATTCTATGTGATAGCAGTTTATATAAAGATTACAGGAAAAATAAAACGATGTCTCAATATACCACGCTTTTTTAGAAATTATCAAATTTCTAAAAAAGTTAATATTAGTTCGACTATCGGTCAAGAGATGGCGCTGAACTAAAACTGCAATACTAATTTTATTATTCTACTCTGCAGTGTGATTTTATGGTACAATTATGATGATACGGAACCCTCGGTGCGCGAGTCCGACTCGCTCTTGACCGGTTTTATTTTTATTTCTGTAATACAATTAGTGTTTTACCGGTTACGCGGTTACGCGGTTTTATTGAATGTACCAAAGTACATTCAATAAAACCGCGCTAGTATCCGTTAAAAAGTGTTTTATTTCATGTCTAGTGAGCGCGTAAGCTTGAGAAGTGAATAGTGTTTTAGCTGTTTAGTTTGGAATCATAACAATGTGCGTGTGTTGTTGATGTTTATGATTCCGCGCCACAAAACCAGAAATACATTATTAATAATGCCTATAAATAGATACACATGAATATTTATATTACGTAAACACGTAAGTATCCTAAATTTGTGAGTTCAACATCTTAGAAATAAAATTTTCTTAATTTTGTCTTGGATAACATCATCAATGGAAACCTTGAATAGTTAAATGGGAATCTTTATACATAGATATCTACATCTTTACGTTATTTGCAGCCATATTACTCAAACAATCAGACATATAAACACACTAGCGGCCGCCCGCGGATTCACCCGCGTGGTTCCCGTTCCCGTGGAAATATCGGGATAAAAAGTATTCTATGTTTTAATCTACGCTATCTACTATCTGTGTGACAAATTTCAACCAAATCCGTTCAGTAGCTTTTGCGTGATTGAGGAACAAACTTCCAAACCCACAAACTTTCACAGTTATAATTATCACGCAAAACAAATCAAAACGCAAAACTATGCACCAGGAATCAAGATCGATATCAGGCATTTTAAATGTCCCCACTACTGCTGGGGCACAGGCCATACCCACGCAGGCCCAATGCGGATTGGTGGGTGTTAACGACTGCAAATGCATCCGGAGGAACTTAAGGCTCCGTTATGCGAAATCTTTTGTCTCTGTCTTTTTTTTACGTATAAAGAAAGAGTATGGAAAATAACCACACTTCTGCACTTTTTGATGTTTTTCGTTGTTTTTTCATCATTATCTTTAGCACAATTATCTTTCATGAAAAAAAGTTATTGGAGCAACTACACAGTACGTTAAAGTGTATTTTGATGTAGAATTCAATACGTTTCCGCTATCATTTATGCCAAAAATGTGGCCCGCGATAAGCGCTTTTGATGATATTCAGATATTTATTACAATCATCGATAAGGTTTATACACAATTTAATGTTTGTAGCAACTATAGATAAACTCTTTAGCATGTCGTATGATTTTTTTTAGTGGCTACAAGCTTACGTTTTCTATATAAAAATATGGCCCGCGCAAACCATGTTTTCCTATTACCGCCCCTTAAGATAATTAATGTTTGGTCACCCATCCCATGACCGACCCTTGCGAAAATCGCTGGGCCAGGTGCTAAACCACTGCGCCATCAAGCTCCTCAGAATCAAGACATTTTATCTCAATTCATTTCAGAGCTGATTATGGCTGCCTATCTATATAAAGTATCCTACTTCGAAGGCATTGCATCAATTAGCATACCCTAAGTATAATACAAACATCGCCACTCCCTCGAGAAACCTATCCAATATGCTTTAAGGCCACTAGATCGACGTCCCATATATCTCTTAACTGATAGCTCTATATACCAACATAATTTTCTTGTTAATAAATAATCTATTTTACAATATAATATAAGTATTAATATATGTTTGTCAGATCATATCAATTTGCTAACATTTTGATGAAGAAAAATGTAAATCGCTAGAATCTTGCCAATTAATTAATGAAAATTATCCTTTTTCTATAAGCTTTCCAAATATTATTAAACTCATGCCAATAGTCGAAAATCAAATTTTTAGTAATGCCAGTAACTAGTGAAAGCATACGTAATAATATTTTGCTTTAATGTACTGAAGATGAAGACAAAGATATATAAAGAAGACCCTTCATTCTCGATTGGAAAATGTTTTTTCCTGAGATCCATCATGAATCGATCTATCTATCGGGTCATTTTGAACTAACCATCCAAATTTTAAGGATGTGTCCAGTCCATGAAACTAAACAACTTTCTCTAAAAAAATATGTGTCAAATTTCGCCAAAAAATTTTGGTCATCCCGTACTAAATTGATCACGTGATCTCTTTGATTTGTATGGAAAGTCGATTTTTATTACACATTTGACCGTGTTCCTTAGAGAAAGTTGTTCAGTTTCATGGACTGAACACATCCTCAAAATTTGGATGGGGAATACAATATGACCCTGTATTTACTAAGAATATGATTTCGTCCATCAGCCATTTTTAATGTCCCCACTGCTAGGGCACAGGCCTTAATATGGGTGGATAAGGAGGACGGGCCATAGCCGACCACGCGGGCCCAATGCGGATTGGTGGGTGTTAACGACTGCAAAATGCAGCCGGGACCGACGGCTTAACGTACCTTCCAAAGCACGGAAGAGCTCATGATAATAAATTTTTGGTCACCCATCCCATGACCGACCCTTGCGAAAGTTGCGTAACCTCCGCAATCGCTGGGCCAGGTACTAAACCACTGCGCCACCAAGCTCCTTTAGATGTAAAAAGAATATGTTTTATTGATGCCTATCTATTGATATTAGGCATGGCCAATAAATGGACTATGGGTTTATTTTTGTAAACACGAGTGTAATGGCTTAAAACGACTGAAAATACTGGAAAAATCATATTGTATGTAGTAATCACAATATAGTTTTTTATCAGAACGGATAACTCAAAATGAATGTAGGAAATCTTTAATATTTGAGGAGCTTTTTTGTAACGTACTATACTAGTACTGTACTAGGCTAGTTTACCATAGATATTTAAATTATAATTAAACTTTGTGGTAGGAAAGTGGCACATAATGAACAATGCAAATAACTTAAAATCTCTGCTTTGATTAGTCGTAATTAATTAATCAAATTGATTTACAAATCTTTTGTAATTATTAAATAAAGTTATTATAACGTTTGACGGCAACACACACCTGTAATTAAATAATGGCATGATATTAATTAATCAAATAATTACTACTTTAGATTAAAATACTTAAGCATTGATAAAAATAGGAATGTTTGTATCTATTTTGCTCATAGACTTATTATATTACTTTGATTTTGCTATTGTTTTACAGTTTGTAGTTTTTTTTTTGTTGTTTTTTTTTGCCATATGTTTTGTTTGTCCGGTTTCTAAATGTCAGTCGTTGAATTAACAAATCACTTTTATAACCTTGGAAATGTTGTAATAACAATACGCAAACATCATTTTTTTAATACAAAAGTCGAAACACAGACAACATCCTTACTTTAATATTATAAATGTTAGTTTGTTTATTTGTTTGTTACGCCTTCACGTCTTAACTACTCTGGTTGAGTAGTCATCATGAAATTTTGCATACACATTATCAGAGGTACAGAAAAGGACATGGTACTTTTCATCCAGGAAATAAGACTGTTTCCGAGGGATACAGAAATAAATGTCCACGCAGACGAAGTCGCGGGCGGCCGCTAGTATTTTATAATAAAATTGGACTAAAATTGTACTTAACATAAAACATTCAGCTAGTCATACAAATGTCACATGCAAGTCACATGTCAACGCGTCTCTATAACTTTTGACAGGCGACTTGATTGAGCTCTAAGTAGGTACAGTCAGCAACGAAAGACGCATTACACTTTAGTACTTTGTCATAGCAACTTTTTTGACAGATTTCTCACAGCTTGCTATGACATAGTACTAATTCACAAAATAATAAAGTACTATAGGCAACCGTCGTCGCTTACCAGTTAGCGACAAAATTCGTATGCGCGCGTATCGCCCCTGCATGAACTAAACGTATGTTGAGACAGCCGGCGCGGTGTACAAGCTATTTTAACATTAGAAGCGGTTATGCTGGTTATGCAACGCTGTTTCCCATGATACCTACCTACCCAGAAGGCCCGCTTGGCCACAGTCTTTGGCTTGGCGGTATTCGAAAATCATTTTGTTGCTAGGGTTCGATATTTTGTCATTTCTTGACGTCTAACTTCATATTAGATTTCTTGGCCACGCACGGCACATGCGTGCTCTGGCTGCCGTGTTAGCCCGAGATGACTCGATTGAGCAAAAACTAATAATCGCGATTTCTTCTAAGTGGGCTTCATAGACTATTTTATTACTAAAGTGTTCAGTCAGCGACTTTCGTTCCCGACTGTACTAGCACTCAAGTATTACTCATCAATACCACAATTTAAATAAGTTTTACGATGTTCATAATACCACAGTATATACTGTGTGTTAGTTATTAAGTATCATTATGCAGTTTACGTCGTAATAACTACTGTGTAGATTTTTAATAGTATAGTTTTATAATTATGTTATTACTAGCGGCCACCCGCGACTTCGTCTGCGCGGAAAGTTTTTTTGCGATAGCAATCTGAGGGATACCTCAGAAAAAATATTTTTTTTTCGGGATAAAAGGTAGCCTATGTCCTTCTCTGTACCCCTGACAACGTATATGCAAAATTTCATGATGATCGGTTCGGTAGTTCAGACGTGAAGGCGTAACAAACAAACAAACAAGCGGACTTTCGCATTTATAATATTAGTAAGGATTAGTAAGGATTTGACGATTGTCACCAAGACCGTCATGCAAAAAATAAATTTTCCTTTCCCCAATATATTTTAATATAACCTAACTAATAGAATTAGTAATGATAATTTTACTAATTTAGGAGATCTAAATTTAATAAAGCCTTTATTTTTGTTAAATTAATTAATGACTACAGTCAATAGTTCAGAATAACTTATATTTATTTTTAAATCCAAAAAAAAACAAGGTTTTTTTTAGACAAGGTTTTGTAATTTTTTATTGCGAATTAATATTGGGATATTTCAGCTTTTAACGCGCTGTTTTTCAACCTGAAACTGTGCGAGTAAGCTGAAATATCCCTATATTTTGCATTAAAAAATGACAAAACCATGTTATTTTTTTTAAAAAGGTTAAAATCAAAACCATTTATGCTGCATACTGGCAGAAATGAACATCTTTGTTATTCAAAAATATTCAAATCATCAAAGAATGAGAGGTTTTCAAAGTGACATTTAAAAAATAAAACTGGCCAAGTGCAAGTCGGACTCGCGCACGAAGGGTTCCGTACCAAAAAACTGCAAAAAAAAATACGTTTGTTGTATGGGAGCCCCCCTTAAATATTAATTTTATTCTGTTTTTAGTATTTGTTGTTATAGCGGCAACAAAAATACATCATCTGTGAAAATTTCAACTGTCTAGCTATCACGGTTCATGAGATACAGCCTGGTGACAGACAGACAGAGAGACGGACAGCGGAGTCTCAGTAATAGGGTACCGTTTTTACCCTTTGGGTACGGAACCCTAAAAATCGTAATTATTTGCCTCACTAGATGGCGTTGATGGAAAGAGAAGTGTCAAAATTGACTTTTAAAAATACACAGCCTGTACCAAAGAGGCAAGTAAACTCTCGCTGACTGACATCTGCCCATAAAACATTTTAGGGTTACATCTGCCTGCCTAGCTGAGTACTCTTCGAAGCGAAAATCACATTGACACATACATTTTTATTAACGCCATCTATCGAGCCTACAGTTTTTTGTCATTTTGAAAAGCCCTTATTACGATCGTCGTTGTTTTTTATTTTATTTATTTGAAAAGCAACACTAACATTGCGTTGTTTAGTGAAGCTCGGGCGGGCTACTGCTTGATAATTTAATTGCGTCAAATTGTGTTTTTAATTTATAAATATTATGATTTCTCAAGTTAATCACCGATGCTGTGGATCACAAAATACTACACACAACATAAAAGTTGTAAGTTTTCAGGAAAATTTTAATATAAAACAGTGAAATGAGGTAGGTATGATATAAGTTCGTCGGCTCGGCGTTCTCGCTGATCGATTGGCATCACAAACAGTCTGATTGCCCGTCGCTTATTGAAGCCAATTAGCTGCTCATGATGCTCATTGGTAAGGGCGGCGAGATTTGATCTAAATACCAGAACCACAGTATATCGCTCAAAGCTTATGTGATATTGTAAAGCATGACTGTGTAGTATTTTATATGTAGATTTTTTTAACGAAAGTGTCTCATTTTGAGCTCTTGATTTTGTATTAAAGATAAATTCTTATCAATTTTAACTTAGAATATATTATTTGTTGTGTTATGTAATGTAATGAGAATAGGCTATTTGACTAATTTTGGAAAACCATTTTAAATTATTCCTTATTACGTAATAAGCGCACCACATTAATATTTCAGAAAAAATGTATTTCATTAAAAAAACAATGTTAAAGTTTAAAATTTTAAAACCGCGCTAAAAATGTTATGGCGCTGGACACGTGACTTATTGACGTCACAAGTCTGTAAACATTGTAATATCGTTAGCAATGGTCAAATGTGACAGCCATCAATCGAAGATCCTGTCAAAGGCCATATTTATTTACAGGCATGTGACGTCATCAGTCATCTTAGAGCGCCAAAGCAAAAATTTTAAAAATTATTGCATTTTTCTAGGTGAAATTAATCAATTAAAAGACTTAACTTAGCCTACATAGTAGTTTAATATGTTTTTTACGCCATTATCTGTTAGGATGACCACAATTTGTAGTATATTTTCAATGTTGCCAAATACTCTACTATTGCAGTAGCATTCTATACAAAGAAAATCGTTTTTACCATTAGTCTAGTTCATCAGCCATTTTTAATGTCCCCACTTTTGGGGCACAGGCCTTCCTTATGGGTGGATAAGGAGGACGAGCCATAACCCACCACGCGGGCCCAGTGCGGATTGAACCATTAGTCTAGTCAAACAAAATAATTAAGTTTTTAAAGTTCTTCGTAATCATCGCATAACTTATTAGTTAAGCAAAATATGACGAAGCGCAACAATTTTCTGGTATAAGGAAATTTGAAAATAAGAAATTAGAAAAGGAATTTAGAAAATTCGTGCACCTATTTTCTTTTCCTCGGAAAATATAAATCATTGTAAAATTTTAAATATTTACGTAACAAAACAATTCTAAATATATCTGTTAAGCTCTTAAAGAATTTCCGATGAGATAATCAATGTTATCAATGACTAATTGAAAATTATCTGATTTACATTTATGTCGCGACTGGTGACGTCAACAATACTTTTAACGTACGGTCACGTAACATTTTAGTACTGTGTCTTTGTAACTTTTTTGACTTATGTTTCAAAATGTGAGACATCTGTCAAAAAAGTTGCTATGACAAAGTACTAAAGTGTTGAGCTACTTTCGTTGCTGACTGTACCAATGATAAGAAGCCATTATGCAGTTTCTAGCAGGCATAGCTGCATATTGGCACTATAAGAGCTCATGTCACGTTTTTCCTGCATTCATGGAGCACGCTATGCTATGCGTATGCATAGCATAGCGTGCCATCGATTCCATCACAAGTTTAATTTAACTTAAAGATATTATCCTTTCCTCAACGTTCTTTGTTTGTTTGTAACGCCTTCACGTCTAACTACTCAACCGATCATCGTGAAATTATGCAAACATATTGTCAGGAGTGCAGAAAACCTTTTATCCCGAAGAAATCCCGTCGTCTTCCCGAGGGAAAGACAAAATACTATCCACACAGATGAAAGCGGGCGGCGGTTAAGTGTTAAGTATATAATAATAATAATATGTAACCACTAGCGGACGATGATAATTTTTTTTCTACAACCGCGAGTGTGGAGGGTTTCGCGGTTTCGCGTATGGGCTTCGCGGCTTCGCGTTCGCGCTTCGCGGCGTTCCCCGTCCGGTGACGGTTTTTTGGTCCGCGTCAAAGGACTTGTGTGCCGAACTAAGGTTGCCGTGATTCGCGGCCACGGTTCACGCGCGAGTCCGGAGGGCTATATTTTTCGCACCGTTTTCATGCGCAAACCGCGCCCGTGATTCGCGGCCGCGGTTCGCGGCGCGAGTGTAGAGCCCTTTTTAAATCTTTCGAAACATTCAACAAAACAAGAGCAATTTTGTTCAGTTCCTACTACCATTATGTTGGCTGTGCACTAATTTATTAATTTATCTATTAACTTAACTCATAAAGTTTACCGATACGATAAAAAATCTGTCACAAGACCGTACCTTACCTATATCTAGGGCGTTCTATTTAAGACTTGATATGATAGTTCGAAGAGTTTCTAAGATGAATTTTTAATTGTACAAACCGGGTCAGCGCCTTATGATAAAGGGGTCAGCCCAGCCCTTCAAATCGTGCCAGCCGCACTGGGCAATTAATGTAAACTCACTTCACAATCAAACGAAGTACATAGGTACTTAAATAAGTCAATAATTAGTACTTCGAATAGTTCCAAAAAATTTGAATAAGACGTGCACGAAACAATAAAACGTATAAAAAAGAATGGAATAGTTATTTATTCAACAAGTGAGCAAAGTTATTTTTGCTGCAAATGCCGACTTAAATGCGAAGTAGTCTAGAATTTACTACTGGGTAAAAGATAAAAAACGTTTATACACCTATTATGGTAATCACATCATTTGAGAACGGACCGCTTTTTCTTTTTGAGTTTTAAAATGTTGTTATTAGTCGTCCGAACTAAGTTTTTACATAGATAAAGAAAAATGTAGGATATTTATAAATATAAAACCTGAACGTCCTTTTTTGTAGGATTTTATATGAATGCACGATAAGCTATGTTATGAAAAAAAGAAGTTTAAAAAACTAAAACCTGACTACGGAAAAATCATGCTCTAAAAAAGTACGAAACAAGAAAATATTCGAGTCCAAAATTCAATAAAAAGGATAACCGTAGTCGCATGCCACTTTGTCTTAGACACGCACGACACGAACAACAGGCTGGAGGTGGTGAAGGTGTTCATGACTTTAAGTCCACTAGAGGGCGCCCTATTCGATTTAATGTAACTTCACATAGCCTATGTTCATTGGACATTTAAGACGCTTCTAACGATACCTCATTTGTTAAATTACAATAAGTAGTTTAGAAGTTATGAGGGAACAGATGAACATACATTTTGGGGTTGTAAATTGGGTGAATGCAAGCAAAGCCACGGGCAAAAGCTAACAATATATAGTATATACTTGAAAAGTGCTCACTAAGCCCTTTGATTTAGTACCCAACACGGTATTATTAAAAAAAAGTTTATGTCTTTAACTCCTCTAGAGGGCGCCATATTCAATTTAATGTGACATCACATAGCTTATAACCAGTGGACAATTAAGACGCTTCTAACGATATCTCATTTGTCAAATTATGATAAGTAGTTTAGAGGATACTATGTAACAGAGGAACATACATATATACATACATACATAAATACATACATACATGTCAAAATCATATACCCTCCGTTTTGGCTTTGCCGTAGTCGGGTAAAAAGGAAGCAAGAATGTGTGAGAATGGATATAATTAAGCAAAACTAATTAGAAAATTCAGAAATTAGAAGATTTTCTCTCACTTTTAACATTTTCAAAGAGCTTTTGACAAAACGATCACAAACATCTTTGTTATTTGGTAAAGACAACGTCTGTTAGGTACTATAAATCAATGAAAAATACCATAAAAATACCTTTATTGACAGTAGTAGTTTCAAAAACATTTATGTTAAGCATGGCATGACAGTAATTGGACGGCGGAAAAAACAGTTTAAAGTAATTTGGAAACAATTTTGAATCTAAAGTAGTCAAAGCTATCGAGATCTAGCTATTTTGTCTCAGTCAATTCTTAACATATTATGAGAAAAGACAACGTTTCTGTTATTTTTCAATTTGAGATTTTTGCGTTCACAATGCTATTTTTATACAATACTAAATAATATAAGTACTAGAAAAAATACTACTCGTACCAGATCAATTCCCGTCCGAGTATTGATCAGACCCCGAATTACGTAAGTCTGTTGCTAACAATTCTCGATTGAAATCGCAGTTGCATTGCTGCTTTAAGTAAGATAGTTGTTACATTGGTTCTAACTAAAGCAGCAATGTAACTGCGATTTCTGTCAGAGTTGATTGCAACAATTTTACATAATCAGCCCGCTGGTGCGAGTCGATTTTCTTCTAGTATATTATTTAGTATTGTATAACGTTTCTGTTAATTTAACAATATTTACAGTAGTTACAATTATTACAAAATATGCATTTTGCTATAACAATTTTACTTTTATTACTAAGCGGAAGAGTACGATGTTTTTTTAATTTTCTTCTGCCTTATATTGGTATTGATGTCGAAGGTCTAAACGTTTTATTGACGTATTTACTTTAAATAATTAATTATTTTACCTATTTTAATGTTAAATTCAATTGTTTCAGGTACAGTCCCAAATAGAAACAATCGCTTAGAAGACGTTTATATACGGTTTTTTAATGGGTGAGTTTTATTCGTATATTTAATTAGCTTATAATTTTACTCTTAAAACACATTCTGTCTATGCGAAATTAAAACTCCAAACGTATACATACAGGGTCATTTTGTATTCACCATCCAAAATTTGAGAATGTGTTCAGTCCAAAAAACTGAACAACTTTCTCTAAGGAACACATGGCCAAATATGTAAAAATAAATCGACTATCTGTACAAATCAAAGAGATCACGTGATCAATTTTAGTATGGGTTGACCAAATTTTTCTGGTGAAATTCGACACATGTTTCTGAGAGAAAGTTGTTTAGTTTCATGGACTGGACACATCCTTGAAATTTGAATGGTAAGTTCTGAATCACCGATATACGTTTTTTCAGTAATAGTGCTGAAAAATACCAGAATATAATATTGCATCATAGTATAATTCCGTTTGGCCTAGACAAATAGCTTTCTACAGTCCAAATAGAATAAAATAATTTATGGAATGGTCGTAAGATAACGCTACTAAAGAGTGTTTAAAAAAGACAATTTAAAATTCTATTCGAATCGTCGATTCGATAGGCCACTCGGTTGGGGATGTATATTCTTTCCCCGATTCCCCGAGAAATAGTTTCTCGGGTTGACTTCATAATTCATTCATTCGATTGGATCTAAACTTTTGTTTAATTCGACGTCAGCTTGTGATAGTTCCCTTTTGGACTTGTCTGTTATATTATTCAATGAGTTCTATTAGTAAGCCCGTATTAGGAAAAAAATCAGTGTCAGGTTAAATCACATCGAATTGTGTGAGCTAATAAGAAATTGATAATGTCTGATCTTATAGGTCACTGCAGTAATAGACGGCAGTTTCGAATCAATACAATATTTTGTGAATTGGGCAAAAACTCTATCTATTGATATTTAATGATCTGTGTATCCTCTATTGGATTTGAACAAAAAATAGTAATATCAATTATTGAATTTTTAGATTTTAGGCATTCACAATGCAAATTTTTTATATTAAATTAATTGATTTATTAGAAAATATCTAGAAAAAGTCGATTCACTCTCAGCAGCTCATCCGCTCATCCCGTCTGAGCTGCTGCGGGTGAAACAATGTTTTCTAGTATTTATTGTAATAAATCAATTATCTTAATAAAATCAAATTAAGATTAGTACAGTCAGGCGATGAAAAGATTAGAATATAATATTAAATATTTTAACACCCATGTTAAAAAGACGGTAAACAAACATCACTTACTTATAGGTACTTGCCACATGTCATGGGCATTAATTTTGCAGTGACAACTCAATTTTTTTACTTTTAAGTAGGTACTTGTTAATATGTTTCAGCTCCTCTCCGGAAGACTATGTGGAGTTCCCCTTATCAGAAGCCAGTCGTCTCTTCAACATCAAGGGCTTCGACAAAAACAGTCCTACTGTGTTTTATATCCACGGCTTCATTGAAACGGCAGAGCAAGAGAGCATCCAGGTAATACGACCAACTTCACTATCTTAACATTAGGTTTTTAACCGACTTCAAAAAAAGGAAGAGGTTATCAAGTCGATAGTATTTTTATTTTTTATTTTTTTATGTATGTTTTACCATATTTCAATATAAAAAGGCCAATGTAGCAGGTATAGCTGCTTCAGTAGTCCTTTTCTACACTGAGCAACGCTACGAATTAAATCCTATTGATGATTTTTTCTTCGCGCACCATACAGCTTCTTAATAACATCTTTGCTGCGAAGCTAAAGAAAGAAAGGAGGTACCTATTTCTCAGTGTTGTAAGAGCAAAAGTACGGCGACATCACGATTAAATTTTTCGAAACTATTTTTGATCGTTTTCGACCCTTGTCAAACAAAACAGAACAGCTGTTAACTCCTAACGTCTATTGCTATTATTGTTCAGATCTTACTTCCACATTTAGTACCTACATATCTTTGTCTATTAAGTAGGCGCATAACTAGGTATCCACCTATCAATTTCCCATTGAAAAATTTTACGATCAGATATCCACAAACAGTGTGGTTTACATATTCGCTCGTTTCAGCTTACTACGGTCGTCGCATATTTCTCTACTCGAATCGAGTCGGAGAGTGGAATCGTGGAATCTTGTCTTTATGCATCTGAAACTATAACTGAAAGCAGCACTGAAAATATGTCAACATATTAAACAACGTTTTTTGAAGTGAAAACTTCTTTAGCGGCGTTGTACGCTTTTTAGGGTTCCGTACCAAAATGGTAAAAAAGGAACCCTTATGGTGTGACTCAGTCTGTCTGTCTGTCTGTCTGTCTGTCTGTCACAGCTGGATATCTCGAGAACTACTAATGATATCAACTTGAAATTTAGAATAGTTTAAGATGACATTTGCCCAACTATTTTGCAAATAAGAAAGAAATAATAAAATTAATATTTTTTTTACAACAGGGACTGAAAAGGGGTCTTAAAAATTTTAAGTGAGGTGACTAGGGCATGTGGGGTATCATATGAAAGAACGCTGTTTGCACATTTTGAAACAATTTTTCCTTTTTTCTTAGGCCACATAGTTTTTGACTTATTATGAAAAATGTAAAAAAAAATACCGTTCCCCCCCCCTTAAGTTTGCAAAGAGAAAAATCTGAAATAATTCTATGAGATAGTAGTTTATGTAAAGATTACAGGAAAAATAAAACGATGTCTCAATATAACACACTTTTTTAGAAATTCAAAAAACAAACAAAATTTTTTTTAGTTTCTTTACCAGTCAACAGATGGCGCTGTCCTAAGCATGCTAACCTAAGGGACAAAAATAGTTCCACTATCGGTCAAGAGATGGCGCAACCTAACACTACAATAATAAATTGGTGGCTGGTTCTAATATAATTACCTACTATTTGCCGTACGAACAAACGAAGAATAAGTTCCTACTTAGTAATATAGTAATATAATAATAACGAGGAGCTCGGTGGCGTAGTGGTTTAGCGCCTGGACCAGCGATTGCGGAGGTTAAGCAACGTTCGCAAGGTTCAGTCATGGGATGGGTGACCAAAAATTTATTATCTCGAGCTCCTCCGTGCTTCGGAAGGCACGTTAAGCCGTTGGTCCCGGCTGCATTTGCAGTCGTTAACACCCACCAATCCGCATTGGGCCCGCGTGGTGGGTTATGGCCCGTCCTCCTTATCCACCCATAAGGAAGGCCTGTGCCCCAGCAGTGGGGACATTAAAATGGCTATTGGACTAGTAATATAAACATTTTGCAATGTGGAGTGGCTGAAACGTTTTTCAGTCACCATAAGCAGCATTTGTAAATTAACTGTCCGCCTGTTCGCCCTTCCACCTGTCTGCCGTTTATCCTACTTTTTTAAAGACTGTCCTAAAATAACATATCCAAATATATTTATGATTGTACGGAACCCTCGGTGCGCGAGTCCGACTCGCTCTTGACCGGTTTTATTTGTAATGGGAAAAAAATGCCAAACTCGCGTCAGTAAGAATCACGTGACCCTGATCAAAAATTCGTAAGACGGATGTGACGGATGGAAAGTAGACAGCCGGCGGCGGTAGTATCCCCCTCTCTTTCTACGGGGCGCGGTGAAAATGGCGGCGCGTCATTTCAAGACGTAAACACTTGTGTCACCATAGCAACGCGCTAATTTTTAGGGTTCCGTACCCAAAGGGTAAAAACGGGACCCTATTACTAAGACTCCGCTGTCCGTCTGTCTGTCTGTCTGTCTGTCTCCAGGCTGTATCTCATAAACCGCGATAGCTAGAAAGTTGAAATTTTCACAGATGATGTATTTCTGTTGCCGCTATAACAACAAATACTAAAAACAGAATAAAATTAATATTTAAGGGGGGCTCCCATACAACAAACGTAATTTTTTTGCCGTTTTTTGGTACGGAACCCATCGTGCGCGAGTCCGACTCGCACTTGGCCGATTTTTTTAATTCAATGTCAAAACTCTAGATTTTCTGTCAAGCTATGAATAAGACTTTAGTACAATACTGTTCTGTAATCGCAAATTCAAATGCAGAGTAAATTCGTAAGAAAAGTAATTTGTGCAAAATTATTCCAAAACTATTCCAAAATATCAAAAATGCACAACGTTAATATTCAAGTTTTCACTTCTGCCGGCACTCCCGGAGTGCAACCCGATTTTTTTTTTATATCCCATAACTCTGGAGTATTGATGAGACAGCCAAACTGAACAACTTTTATTGGTAAAACCAACTCTGTAATCGCAAAAAAACAATCAGCTGTTTCATACAAAAATTAATAACGAAAATATCAAAATGTCTGAAACAGCTGATTTTTCTTTGCGATTTCAGAGTTGGTCCCATAGTAAAGGTTGTTTAGTTTCACGGTCTCATCGGTACGCAAGAGTTATGGGATATAAAAAAAACCGGTTAAGAGCGAGTCGGACTCGAGGGTTTCGTACAATCATAAATATATTTGGATATGTGACTTTAGTACAGTCTTTAAAAAAGTAGGATAAACGGCAGACAGGTGAAAGGGCGAACAGGCGGACAGTTAATTTACAAATCTTAACCACATCTGCTTATGGTGACTGAAAAACGTTTCAGCCACTTCACATTGCAAACTGTTTATATTACTAAGTAGGAACTTATTCTTCGTTTATTCGTACGGCTATATTAAAACTAGCCACCAATTATTATTGTAGTATCAGGTTGCGCCATCTCTTGACCGATAGTGGAACTATTTTTTTTTCTTATGTCAGTATTCTTAGGTTAGCGCCATCTGTTGACTGGTAGTGAAACTAAATAATTTTTGTTTGTTTTTTGAATTTCTAAAAAAGTGTGTTATATTGAGACATCGTTTTATTTTTCCTGTAATCTTCACATATACTACTATCACATAGAATTATTTCAGATTTTTCTCTTCGCAAACTTCGGAGATAAGGGGGGGGGAACGGTATTTTTTTTACATTTTTTATCATAAGTCGAAAACTATGCGGCTTAAGAAAAAAGAAAAAAATGTTTTAAAATGTGCAAACAGCGCTCTTTCATATGATACCCCACATGCCCTAGTCACTTCACTTCAAATTATTAAGACCCTTTTTCAGTCCCAGTTGTAAAAAAAAATATGTTTTTTTTATTTCTTTCTTATTTCAAAAATAGTTGGGCAAATGTCATCTCAATATATTCCAAATTTCAAGTTGATACCATTAGTAGTTCTCGAGATATCCAGCTGTGACAGACAGACAGACTGAGTCACACCATAAGGGTTTTTTCCTTTTTTACCATTTTGGTACGGAACCCTAAAAACGTTGTATAGCAATGTAATTTATAAATGGGCCTGCAATAAGGAAAATCAGAAATAGGTTGAAGATGACCTCCCATAAGGAGGAAAACTCTATTTTGCCTCAATTCATTGATCTCTACAAACTATTTTGTGGTTTTTAACTTCATAATCATAATAACCACGTATACTTCACTAAAATTTACATCTGTTCCGCCAACTTTATTGGCTACTTAAGTATGAAAACATAATGATAGAAAATGTATATTGAAACATCATTCATCAGTAATTTTTCATCACATGGTAACGACCATGACAACTAATAAGGATCAGTTACAATTTTTCTTTAGTGGCTTATCAGAAAGCTTATGCCACCACATGATTAACTGTGAGGAATCTTTACGATATCTTTTAAACCTGAGAAGTTATACGAGTTGGAACACTGTTATTTTGGAGGTCCTTATGACGTCATCCGCGACGTAGGTACGCCAACCTTACGTCGTACGTGATTGGCATTTCCTTCAAACCCTTATAACTCGACCATTTCTAAACAGATTTCAAAAAATCTTTCATTTGGTTTCATAACTATGAATATGTTTTATATTATATCAATAAAACTAAAGAATTCAAACCTGTTACTGATCGTCATTCGAAAATACACTTATGTTACCAAACGGAGTAACGTAAGAGTATTTCCGAATTAGTTGAATACCTACATTTTTATAAGCCATTCTAAATAAAGAACAGGATTTTTCCCTTAGAATTCAACAAGAGTAATGAAAAGCTACAAGTCCAGCCTCTGTATCAACTAATACAAAACAGCATGTATTTTCATTACTGAAATAGTATCAGATTCGATCAAATTGGCCACTCTTACCATCATATTACACGGAATATCGGCTTACAGAACTGCCAATATAGAAATTGTTGTTGTCTAAATATAGTTCCCCGCTTACGATATTAATAGAACGTCAGCCGCTGTATAAGTACTTCGAGGAATTGAATTAATACATTAAAAAGTACTCTCTGTTGTTCCTCTCAAACAACAATCTCTTCTTACAAACTATGGTTTGTCAAGTTCATAAGGTATGCCTTATGAACTTGACACAGAAGCGCTTATAATTTTTGAAGAAACTTCAATTATAATCTTAGATACAGTTTCCCAATCAACACTTGGCAGATAATTTCATATTCTTAATAGAAGTAAATACATAGTAGGTATTAAATTAAACTAGAAGTTAGTGCTAACCGATTACTCGTTTCATAAGAGGGGCCCAATCGCGCTAACTCTAAACTTTATAACCCAAACCGTTACGTTGTCATTAAGGTCATATTTACCTAAAAATCTTTGGATTAGCTCTAGAATTCTCATTTAAATTGTCCAAGATTGGCATCCCAGGCTCCCACCCCTAGTTTTCAATAATTTCAGTAAAATTAAAACGAGTATTTTTCTATAGAAACGAAATGTGACTATTTAGCTTTGGTTTTATCGCTGGAATTTAGCGCGATTAGCGCTGGAAATTAGGGCCCAAGCTCTAAAATATTTCAAAATTTCATTTTTTTAAGGTCTGAAGGCGCGGTTACAGTTTCTACAACCAAAAGACACTTTTCAACAGAATATAATATAATAAGTAGTACGAGACGCTAAAGTTCAAATTTAAATCTGTGTACTCTATGGGTCATGATGGGCCATTGACGTAGAACCGTATAAATAAATCATTAGCTAACATACAAAATATGGTGTTAGTTATTTATTGCTCTTAAAAAAGTTCACTGCCTTCTCTGACAGTTATTTCTATATCCCTCGGTAACCGTGCTTTTATTCTGAATGAAAGATACCCATTTTTTTTCATTACCCCTGAACACCAAAAGTTTCGTGATCATGTTCATAATTAAGTATGTTATATGAAAAGCAGAGCCTTCTGGTACAAGTATTTCTGTACTTAAAATTGGCTTAAAAGGAGTCTCTGACCACTTTGAAGGATTTTTTTATGATGATCCCTTGAGTTGAATAGTTACGACTTCAAAGCGTAACAAACAAACAAATTAATTGTAGGATAAGTAAGGATTATAATAAAAATTTTGGATTGCTCATTCGTGATTGATTAGATTGTCTTTTACTATTTGGAAAATGATAAAATGTACAATTGAACTGAGAACCTCCTCCTTTTTCTTAAATCGGTTAAATACATCTTATTTTTTTTATGTTAATCTTCATTTTATCCTCCTAATTAAATATATTAAAATTATGAAAATTTGTGTATGTGTGTTTTTACCGCTTCACATCGGATTGGCGGAATTGGATGAAACTTGACACACATATAGTTTATAACTTGGATTAATATATCTAATAGGCTACTTTTTATTTCTGTTAAAGGGAACACGCAGACGAAGTTTGTGGAGTAAGTGATGAGTTTTTTATTTTTTATTTCAGGTCATGGTGGGCTCTTATTTAGATTGTAGGCCTGGCACCAATATAGTACTACTAGACTGGTCTAACATGTCACATGGATCCTACTTTGTTAACGCTGCAAGGAATACCAAAAAGGTGATTGTCAAAATAATATAAGTAATAGAAATGTAAGTCATATTATATCTAAAATGTATAAAGTCTGTCATGAAATTCATCACACGGAACTTTATTATTTTTACTATACCTAAACACGTGGTTCTTCCTTTCGGAAGTAGTCAAGTGTTGCCATACAATAACACTAATGACAAAGAAAGTGGCTTGACAGACTTTATCAGAATAGATATTAATACCAAATTAGTATTCTTTGGTATTACCATAGTATAAAACTTATATTGGTAGCCAGATAATTAGGACTTCAGTCGATTTTCATACAAACGAGATAACCATGAAGCCATGATTTTCCGTCAAGTATTGACCTAGCTGTGATCTGATGATGGCCATCCAAGAAATGAATGGAGGAAATTCAGATAGCTGCAAACACTCAACTGATCTGATAAACATTATAAGAGATATATCGAACTGAATCTACTCTATTCACACCCTGGATGGCCATTAACAGATCGCAGATAGGTCAATCCTTGGCAGAAAACCAAGGCTTCAAAGTTATCTCGTTTGTATGAAAATTGATTGAAGTCCTTAATTATCTAACTATACGGGTGTAAAAAGACCTTTAACGAAGCTGAGGTCTACGTATTCTGCCCATCATCATGACCATTTCTATTCAAAATTATTGCTGGGAAACCATAGCATATAGGGAAAAGTATTGTACATGTATACCTATGCAGTACCACGCAATGTAACGCGCACAACAGACCGCGCCTGCGAGTGCGTGTTACACAGATTTTTTTGTTTCATTGATTGCTGAATGCAATTTAATGAGAAAAAATATATAAAAATAAATCATGACTCACTCCCGTGACGTGACTGTTTTTACTTATTTACACCTTAGTAACTTTTCAATTGCAACCTGTATAAATAAGCGTGGCTTTACGCAAGGTTTCTTTACTTTTTACTCAACAATTCACACGAACAGCACGTTGCACTTCGTGATTGTGTTATACTTAGTATGCTTTGCGTATTATACTGTCTTTGAATGTTTTTCCACAAGTTAATTCATAATAATTCGTGTATTTATAGTATAAGTCACGTAATTACATCCATTATATACAACCTCGCAGCAAACCGTGTGACGTGGCGTGGCTATTATGTACATAATGTACTGAATACGTAAGGAGTTTTTTTATTACACACACTTTTGACCTTACCATAAAATAAAAAACCGGTCAAGAGCGAGTTGGACTCGCGCACCGAGGGTTTCGGTACCATCATAATAAATACACTGCAGGAGTAAATTTTGTTCTGTGCACTGCAGACTAGAATAATAAAATTATTATTGCAGTATTAAGTCAAGGCCACCTCTTGACCGATAGTGAAACTATTTTTTTTCTTAGGTCAGCGCCATCTCTTAACCGATAGTAAACCGATTTAATTTTTCTAAGGTCAGCGCCATCTGTTGACTGGTAGTGTGACTAATGAATTTCTGTATGTTTTTGAATTTATAAAAAAGTGTGCCATTATTTTATTTTTTCTGTAGATAATCTTTACATAAACTACTATCACATACAATTATTTCAGATTTTTCTCTTTGCAAACTTCGGAGATAAGGGGGGATAATAGTATTTTTTTACATTTTTCATCATAAGTCGAAAACAATGCGGCCTACAAAATGATTTAAAATGTGCAAATAGCGCTCTTTCACATGATACCCCACATGTCCTAGTCGCCCCACTTAAATTTTTTAAGACCCCTTTTCAATCCCTGTTGTAAAAAAAAATATATTTCTTTCTGATTTGCAAAATAGTTGGGCAAACGTCATCTTTAACTATTCCATATTTCAAGTTGATACCATTAGTAGTTCTCGAGATATCCCGCTGTGACAGACAGATAGACTGAGTCACACCATAAGGGTTCCTTTTTACCATTTTGGCACGGAACCCCAAAAATAGTAAGTATCTATACTTATACAGTATACCTACCTACTATACTCAAACAAAGATCACTTTGTACAGAAAAACGTTAAGATTATGGCAACAGATAAAAAGTTGATTCTTATTATGAAGAGAACATGGATAAAGATGCAACAATATTTAGAATTCATGAATTTGATGGGAATAGAGATATCTACAAAATAATAATAAAATCCTCCAAGAACGAGTTAGATTGTGAAAATATCCGTATCTTGTAAGGAAATATTCGCGTTTCCTTGCAAGATAAGAATTATCATACTTATTACAGATATCAATTTATAAAATCACAAACCACCTGTGATGCAATGGAGAATGTCCAAAAAAAATAAAAATGGCTGAATATGTTTTTATAGGTAGGAATAAGCTCCCTTAGTTTTAGAAAAAAGTTTCAGAATTTTCGGTTGCGTGAATTTTTTTTAATAAATTAAAGTCTCTTTGACTTCACAAATGTACGAAAGTAACAGCAGAATGGTGATTATACCTTTGCCACCACCTGCCACAACCACAGCAAGTATTTAAAAAAAAGACATTTGACATTTTGTGTTGAAACTTTTTTTACGAAGAGACTTTATTTTTTATTTTTACGCAACCGAAAATTCTGAAACTTTTTTCTATTACTAAGGGAGCTTATTCCTACCAATAAAAATATTCAGCCAAATAGATTATTTTCGGACATTCCCCATTCAAATCAAGAATTAAAAATACCTACACAATAATCTGATTCATTAACGATTCAGATTTTATAACAAATCAATAGCCAAAAAAAATATTTTTTTCGACTCATCGTGAGACCCTTCTTTAGTGATGATTTTTTAGGGTTCCGTACCCAAAGGGTAAAAACGGGACCCTATTACTAAGACTTCGCTGTCCGTCTGTCTGTCTGTCTGTCTGTCACCAGGCTGTATCTCATGAACCGTGATAGCTAGAAAGTTAAAATTTTCACAGATGATGTATTTCTGTTGACGCTATAACAACAAATACTAAAAACAGAATAAAATTAAGGGGGGCTCCCACACAACAAACATATTTTTTTCCGGATTTTGGTACGGAACCCTACGTGCGCGAGTCCGACTCGCACTTGGCCGGTTCTTAGTGTTTTAGATCATGGGTCTCCAAACTTTTTAGCAAAAGGGCCAGACCTACTCCTCCACTAAGTCTCAAGGGCCATGATCTAGCTAGCTCCGTACCAACATACTGTAAATTACAGCTTTGTTGGTACGATTCGGCCTGCTTTCGCGGGCTGGATTGATGGTGCTCGCGGGCCGGATCTGGCCCGCGGGCCGTAGTTTGGAGACCCCTGTTTTAGATTACTCTTTTCTGTTTTAGATTATTTAATGCTTTAGATTACTCTACTTACTTAAAATATGTGAATACACCTGCAAAAGTAAAACTAGCTGTAAATATACATGTTTAAGATCTGCTATGTATTGTCCCTTGTTTATTTCACAATAAAGAATTGAATTGTAAAAAGAAACTAGCTCATGTAACATTTTAGCTTGGTACTGGTACAGTTAGCAATGAAAGTCGCTTAACGCTTTGGTTCTTTATCATAGCAACTTTCTAACAGGTGGTGTAACATTTTTTAACATTAGTAAAAAAAAAAATACTATGACAAAGTACTAAAAAGTAAAACCACTTTCGTTGCTGACCGTACCCTAAAACTCACGAACCATAATCTCGATGATGACTATTTTATCGGTTCTTATCTAATCGGAGTTTATTTATGGTAGTGTCTCAACAAAAAGCGTCTTGTTCTCGTCTGAAACGATTTGAGTTGATAAAAAAAAACAAGTTCATCTATATTTGGACTGTTCAATGTTGATATTGGTTATGAATTGATTTGGTTAATATCGTAGGATACATTTTTAACCAGTAGCATCTCTGACAACTTTATAAAGTTGAAATGTACAAAACTGATATTTTTGGAGGTATACTTCGAAGAAAAGATAATATTGTTACACTATTCTAAAAATTATGTAATGAATTTAAATATTCCACAACGTCGTTCATATTTGTTCAATGTCAATAAGTTCTAAGTCAAATTTCTAATAAAATCTAAATTATTGATGGTTATTATTTACATTAAATAGAACAAATAGTTAGGAAACATTAGTTTAAAAACATTTTAGTGTTTACAAGATTTTTTCCATTATGCTGTGTTTCACTCTCCTGTAAACTTGTAATTTTTGAGATAAAACAAATTGCAACATGAACAACCAAATAGGCAAATAGATTATCAACCCAAATTACCAATAAGTCTGAAAAACTATAAATGAAATTACACATATAACAACTCATCAGGAACTCAGGAGTATTATTAATGATGAAAAAAAATGAAAAATTTATTATTTCTGTTACAAAAATGATTTAAAGGTGGGCTCCCTCTTTTAAGTGCCAAGACACCTGTGCCAGAAGGAGTCGCTCTTCCTTAGCAAAGCATACATGTACAGAATTATGAACCAGTACAGTTATAATTATTTAATATAATATAAATAAACAATAAATGTTTAAGCAGGTAGGTGATCGGCATAAACGTTTAATTAAAATAAATATTAATTTTCTTTATCATTTAAAATCTACAGGTTGGAGCTGTAGCAGCTGAACAAATTAAGCTCCTCATAGATAACGGTCTTCTACTAGACAAAATCCACATCATAGGACATTCTCTCGGTGGCCACGTGGCCGGCTACACCGCCCGAGAGCTGCACAACAGATATCAAAAAACAATCAAAAGGTAAATAGTATAGTCCAGTAAACGAAAAGGTTTAGAGAGAAATGAAATCGTAACTTTGTTTGGGCAAAGAAAATATACACTATAACGCGGTTTGGGCTAGTTAGGAGGTGAACGGTTCCATTTTTCGGTGTTTCACATATATCTCAGAAACTATGCGTTCTAGCAACAGACTTTATACAAAATGACAGCTGATTAAATTTTCTACATGTTTTATTCAGTCAGATATCTTTTATAGTTTTCGAGATATCCGCTCCTGAATGTCTGTGAACATGCTTAAGGTGAAGCTTGAGGACAATGAAATGGCGCATTTTTTCCTGTATCAAATGGTATTAAAAGGTCAAATTCAGCTTCAGGTTGGTTAACGGCATTATAGCTTATGCACGGCAGATTGTTCTTAAGCTTCATGACAGACATCCAGGAGCGAATATCTGGAAAACTATATAAGATATCAAACAACTTAACTGAAAATAAAAAGTGAAAGTAAACAAGTTTTACTTGTAGCAAATTTAATAAGCTTTCATTTTGTATAAAGTCTCATGTCGTTAGAATACATAGTTTCCGAGATATATGTAAAAAACAAAAAATGGGGCCTTCAAATCCCCCATCACACTTCCCCCCCGGCATAGGGGGGGCTACGGGCAGGGACTTTTGATATGTTCACCTCCCAATAGGTCCAAACAAAGTTACGAAGTCAAAAATTGTGTTTCAAGCAAATGCTGGAAATCCCTATATACATTTTTTTGATCTTTCTTTACCTGAACATGTATAATAATTACCAAAAACTGCTGAAACTTAAATATCACAATGTCCTTTCGCTGTGCGGCAGCAGCTTGCTGCCAATTACTTAAATTGAAAATGTATCGCGTATATAGCGCTTTATCGACCGACACTCAACTGTTAAAATCCATTATCTTTTGACAGTTACACGTGCTACATCGCCATATCATTCGCGTTTCAGTGGTCATGCTAGGGGGCATGGACATAGTTGTCAATTCTAATCATTTTCAAACCACACTTACAAAAACGCATCACTGATAACAAAATAAGAGAGAGCTAGCGTTCCGCTGACGTGCGCTTTTTTGTAGCTGCGATAATCGCGGCTATAGTCGCCCGCCAAATGACACGGCAAAGGTTTTACATAGCCGGCGAGAAAAAAGCGCCACGATTAACGCCGCAATTATCGCAGCTACAAAAAGTCGCTCGTGGGCGTTTATGTATTGAACTGCATATGTTCTATTCCTGGCGACAAAAAATCGCTCAGTGATTAATCGCTCGTGGGCGTTAAGCCTAATAAAAAGCAAAGCTACTTTACAAGGGCCGTACTATTAGATCACAAGTGCAAAGATTATCTAGTCTACCGTAGCTCATTTTCTTATTTCTTACTATACGCTTGCAGGCTAACAGCACTCGACCCAGCATTTCCCCTGTTCTACCCTGACGGTATAGTGATGGAACACGTAAACTCCAACGACGCCGAGTTCGTGGATGTGATCCACACGGACGCGGGCGGGTACGGCGCGCCCGTGCGCACCGGTACCGTCGACTTCTGGCCAAACGGCGGGAAGGGCACACAGCCAGGCTGTCCACGCTTTGCACCTATTCCACTCTCAGATGATAGTAAGTATACGAACTATAAGCCAGTGGCGAAGGGTCCATACATGTCGATTCCTATCGGCTTCCCTTTTAGAAATCCCACCCCAGCAATCTACCATACAGTTAAGAGATTTTTTGGCAAAATTATTGGTCCGGCTTACCTTTGCCATATTTTGATTTCTCGCCACCTAGGCTGCCTGTCCATTAACGCGGAGCGAACCGGCGGAGCGGAGAAAATAGCCAATATTAACCAATAGGATTGCATAAAATCTCCGCTCCGCAATCCTATTGGTTAATATTTCCTCGTTTCTCCACTCCGCCCCGCCTCGCTCCGCTTCAATGGACAGGCAGCCGTACCATGAAATTTTAACACAGGCATGCTATACCGAAAAGAAACTCGCAATTCACTTCGAAAGAGATTTTAGGTTGCTTCTGTAGTTATCTAATTATAATTTTCAATTGATAAAGTAACTTACAGTTATCTAATTTCCAATTCAAACTGAAGGCCTACTCAAACCGGAGCAGTATCCGTTACCGCGGTGGGTAGCGGTATACCCGAGCGATATCCGGCGCGGTAATTTGTATGGAATTTTCGCAGCTGTCACGAAACCAGATACCGAATGGGTACGCGGTACATACCGCGTGTTGGGCGAAACTTTTTCTCCCCCCCGCGGACGCACCCCGCGCCGGCCGCCCGCAGCGCTCGCGTCGCGCGCCAGTACCGCTACCACCTCCGGTAATTGTAAGGTTCCTCTATTGTTTATACTGTCCGTTCAGTTCATCCGCATACCCATCGGGATATCGTTACCGCCATCGGTACAGGATAACGGTCAGATTTAAGTAGGCCTTTATGCGAAGTGAGTTACTGATACCTAACAAATTAAAAATAATATATTTAAGGATACTACAATCTTTCACCTATTTAACTTTAGATTCAAGGAAAAACTTTGTTAATTGATCATATAAAACAATTTCATTCCTGTTTCGAAAATCGATTAATTTTTTGTTAGAATCGAGCCAAAAAATCTAAACATACAACACTATTCTCTCCAAAAGACAGAGGAATGATGAAATGCTCTTAACCTCGATGTTCAGTGGACACAATAGTATCGACAGCTGCGATTTTCACTGCGTGTTTACAAGGCATACCATAAAAATCATGTCATTTAAAACTACGCGTAGCTATACATTCACTATGTAATTATCATGTTAAAAGTGATACTGAATCAAAATTAATTCGATTAAAAATTTAATCAGCGGTTATTTATGTGGAAAAGTACATATCCATGAAAGGAAGTAACACTATTTTCATAACTAACTGTTTTTGACGAGCTCTTGCAAGAAACTACTGCACAATTAATCATTTTCGTTTCTGAGTGACGCGTGTTTCCACGGCAATGGTCTCAAGCGGACTGACCGGACTGACTTTTATTTATTAGGCAGAACAAAAGTTTGACCCACAGAGGAAATAATCACTACGTTTCACTGAATAATGAATAAGACTCCTACTATAATGACGCAGAGAGTATAAAATGTATATTTCTAAAGAGTTGTAACGCTTAATTTAGAACACCAAATTGATTTGAGATGCCTGTTTGAACATGAGAATGGAATTAAACAACAATTTAAAGAGATGTCGGCACTGCATGTTGGTGTAGTAAGGACAGACAAAAACCCAGCATCGATCGTTGACATCTGATCCAACGGTGGAAAGAGCATGCACCTCAGTTGTCGGAGAAGTGGGTTACCGGATTGGAAGGAAACGACAATCTTTAAAGATATACAGGGTTATTTGTAAAACACCAACAACCTCACAGGAGTAGATTACCAACATCATAAACAACAACGTCTGTTGTACCAACAGATGTTGGTGTTTTACAAATAACCCTGTACCTATTTATTTACTTAGCAACCAGTCCTTCTGAGTGAAAAAGTCTTCCCCTGATCGACGTAGTCTTCTCCTCAAGTGGCGTTAACTTCCACCCCAATGTCGGTGAAGTGATGGAACATATAAACTCCAAGGACGCAGAGTTCGTGGTCGTGATTTACACAGACGCAGGCGGGTACGGTGTACTTGTGCGCACCGGTAATGCCAAATTCTGGCCCAACGGAATTATGTATTCTGTGCCAACGGTGCCAAAAGTATACAGCCGATCGTTGTCGTCTGCGCATTGTCATTCATATCTTTGTCAGCAGTTTGTTTCCAAACAAAGTTAACAAAAATAGAAAGCAATAAGATTTTTTTTTATGCACATCGGGCTAGTGCTTGGCCTTAACCTCACCTGATTTTAAGTGACGATAAGGTCGAAGGTGGAAGCGCAATACTCCCGGAATCTTCATAACTGAGGAACTGGCTATATTACCTCTAGCTGCCGGAACACAACAATTTTTAAATTGTTGTTATTGCGTCAGATTTAACTTAACTTAATAAGATGGTGGTAGCTAGCCAGGCGGACTTAAAATAAGCCCTTCCACCAACCAAACCGAGTACAAATTGTACCCCCTGGGAGTCGAACCTGGGACTCCTGCGTCTTACACGGGTGGGCGAACCACTAGAACACAGAGGCAGTTAAGATTTATTCAGAATTAATTGGGTGACTGGAAATAATTAAAAGCGCCTGTTAATGGGATACTTAAATACTAATCCGGGCAGCAATTTATTTTTTGGGCGACAAAATAACTAAACGTGCGGCCAACAGTGGATTACAAAAATACTTAAAACGGGCGACTACATGTGGGTGACAAATAATCTAAATGGGTGACTAAAATACTGAGTGGGCAACTATTATACCAAGTAAGTAACTATATAACTGATTTATTTACCCAACATGGTATTTTAACACGTTTTTATTAGGTTGCTTTCTTGTTTGTATGTTTTTTGTCATCTCGATTAGGATAATAATCACCTTTTTTATCAATAATTAATACTTATGCCAAATTTTAAATGTTTTGTGTGCCCTAAGGTTGTAGCCCAAATACTAATTTGGTCGCCCGTTCTGAATAACTAGTTACTCAATTTGTATTTTAAAGTCATCCATTCGCCCTCGCTCCGTCGCCCACTTAGTATTTTAGAACGCTGTGTTCAGTATTTTTGATACCCAAAATGGGAATTTATTGTTACCCGATTAAATACTACGATTTTATAACGTTTGTGTTCAGGTTTATGCAGTCACTGGCGATCGTGGCGGTTCTTCGCGGAGTCGGTGCGGAACCCCGAAGCGTTCCCCGCGTCCCCCGCCGACTCCTACCAGCGGTTCAGGGACAACCCCACCCCTGAGGTCGGCTTGGTCTACATGGGCTACAACTGTGATACTAAGTATGAACTCTACAACAAAACAATACAATAAATACGATAGAGAGCACCTGATGCTGGAAATACAGGTTTAACTAATTTGACTCACTTTGGTTGAAAGGCGCAGAACTGTATGAAAATACTAATGATCAATTACATTGAATGCTTCGCTTGTATGTATGTATTCATGCTTCAAAATTGAAAGGCAAAAGTGAATCGTTTTTGGCATTAGTGCGCGCCCGTGCCCATTCCCGCGTTCATAAGAAATGTCGAGTGTTTTTTTTTCGTCTGCGGATTCCCGTAATTTGGCTTGCCTAGCATGACCACCGAATCGCGATATGATATAGCGATTTACCATGTTTGACTGTCAAAAGACAACGCATTTTGACAGTTGTGTATCGATAAAACGCTGTACCTATCACGCGATATGTGTGTCGCAGGCGTATTGTATATTTAGCCGTATTACATAGCAACTAGCTGTTTTAGAAAACGGCGCCGTATTGTAATGCGGCGAGTCAACGATACGCCAGATTGACAATGTGATACGTTGTTCAATACGGCGGAGCACGTTTAGCCGTTTTGTATCAAAGTGCTATTGTAGAGTGACCACACTAACAAAATGAAACAGTGCTTAATTGAAAATAAATTTAATTTTAATAATTATGAAAAAAGGTAGGCTTAAGTAACTTCTAAACCACCTAGTAAGTAGTAGGAAACATGTGTTCTTTTTATTAGTTTTAAGGAATGTATGGGTTTTTCCCATAGCTCCATGAATGTATGGGTAAGTACTACTTCTATCAAATAAGTAGGTACGGTACAAAACAGTTTGGTTCTTGTTTGTAAAATTGTAATATTTTAGACTTACTAGAACATAGAGCATTTTTTTTTTGTTTTAATAATTTTAAATACTTTTCAAAGGTAACATTTTTAATTTGTATATGTAATGTATCAAAATATTGTTCTTTGGGCACTGCCCAAAAAGTAGGGTCTTCTGAAATATGTTTCCTTAATCTTCACTGACTACCCTCATTACGTTGTATTTTTTACACCAATAATATTACATAGGATTCCGCAGAACACCAGAAACCATTGCCACCTTAGCAGTTTTAATCTCGTTCTTTGATCCACGGTTTTTTCACACTTCCGGATTGAGCTGCGTAAAAACTATTTAACTGCACATTAAAAATAGTCCTTAAAATAATTATCTGTACACATTTGACACGTTTTTTTCATTTAGTTCATCCATATTCTTACTTATTTTCGATGCGATATCCGCACTTGACGCCATTTTTATTGTTATGGTAGGCAGCGCCGTGAGTGTTGATAATTAGTACTAAAAACTTACGGAAAAGCGACTTATGAACCGCCCAATTACATTACGGCTAGCCGTATTGAAAATAGCAAAGCACTCTATTCAATGCGGCGTACTTTTGATCAGCCGTTTTGAATACGGCGTATCTTTAATCCGCCGCATTACAATACGGCGCCGTTTTCTAAAACAGCTAGTTGCTATGTAATACGGCTAAATATACAATACGCCTGCGACATGTACACCGTGTTCCGTCGGTCATGATAGGGGGCAGGTGTATATCCTGCCTATGTGGCATGACCACCGAAATACAATATACATATATCGTGTAATATAGCGTTTTATCGATACTCATTGTCAAAATCCATTGTCAAAAACAATAAATCACTGGATCTTATCGTTTTTCGGTGGTCATGCTATAGGCAAGCCGAGTGGCGGGAATCCGCGGACGAAACAAACACTGGACATGTACCTACTTATGAATGCGGAAATGCCAAAACGATTCACTTTTGACTTTCAATTTTGAAGCATGAAAACATACAAGTGAATCATTCAATGTAACTGATCATCAGTATTTTCATACGAGTACATTTCTGCATCTTTCAACCAAAGTGAGTTAATTTGGTTGAACCTGAGGTACTCTCTATCGTGTTTACTGTATTGTATTGTTGTTTTCCTTCAAAAAATATGTGGAAAACATTTCAAGATTTAATAAGAACAAAAAATAAGCGTTGCAACATAAAATATGTTCAGAAAAATAACAACGGAAAGGGTGCACCCTTCCGCTTTCTTCCGCTTTAAATCTTTATACTGTCAAGTTTTACGACTAGTTAGTTAAAAAACACTAATCCTTTTACTTGTATAATAGAGATATCCTGAAAACTTTAGTGACTACTCTTTCTTTTTCCAGAGCTAAAGGCAACTTTTACCTTACAACGAACTCCTCCTCACCATTCGGAAAAGGTATCGAAGGGTTGTATCCTAAAAGTAAGAAAAAACAAAGCAAAAATTCCTCGTCGAGTAGTTCAATTATATAAAACGGCTTACCTTCACCATAATTTCACCCCTCGCCACTGATAGGCATGACTATTAAATACGGACAACAAAGCAGACACATCAATGCTACCCCAAATTGTTGATCAATATCTAATAATTATTCATTTTAAAAACATTTAAGATTAACATTGGAAAAACCTGTGACTCTTTCTAGACTATTATCGCTAAACATCGTGAAATTTTAATCATTTGGTTCCCGCAGTGGGGTGGTTCCACTAAGGATTACAAGCAACTTTTACTATGGGGCCAACTCCGATATCGTGAAAAAAAACAGCCGTTCCGTTTTTGCTTTTACCATTTCGCTTTTGTATGGAACAACTGATTTTTTTCGCGATATCGGAGTTGGTCCCATAGTAAAAGTTGCTTGTAATCATGAGTGAAACCACCCCACTGCGGGAACCAAATGATTAAAATTTCCGCGTGTATAGTCTCCTGTCTCTTCCACAAACGAAATCTAGTAGTGTTTTGTGACGTCACGCTGGATACGAAACATAGTGTGCAGAGAAACAGGATTTGATAGGCTACTTCAAGTCACTTGGTAGTTTCGAAGGTATTTGATTGGCTGCTTCTTAAGTTTCTATGTGATTCGTCAAAGCATTAGAATTAGGCATTTGACCAATTTGACTGTTCTTTTATTCTTCAAAATATTTACAAAGTTTTAAAGTTACGCCTTAAGCAGGCCATATACGCTAGGTTATGCATAACGGTTTTAACCAAGCTGCAAAACCTTCATGCAAAGCCGAGTTCAATAGAGGACACACACACTAGGTTATGCATGACGGTTTTGACCACAGGCATAACCGAGCGGCTTGCATGAGCGGCTTGCATGAACAGGCATGCAGTTCTATCCCATACACACTAGGTTATGCATGACGGTTTTGACCTTACAGGCATAACCATCATGCATAACCTAGCGTATATGGCCGGCTTTATTCAGCATCCATCTTGCTGTACTTCAGGAGAGGGATGGAGCCAATCAAATCCCGTTTCTCTGCACACTTATTTATGACTATACAATGCGATTAAATTGACAATATACAGTGATTCGCTGCAACTTCACTCGAGAAAATTTACAGATTAAATAAATACGTCGTTTTGTACCGCAAGCACTCTGAAATTTGCCACTTCAGTTGTCCATTGTTAAATAAATTAATAGCATTGTAGGTTCGAACAAAACTCTCAAAATGCGGTGTCCATTAGGTCATGTTGTCTGTGCTATTATAATTTACAATATGGTGTAGCACTTAGGTACCTATTAGACTAAAGGGTGATAAAAAAATTGTGGTTGCATAAGAATAAATAAATAAATTTTATTCTTATTGTTAATAATGTTCTACAGTTAGAATTTAAGGAGATTCCTGTTAAGAAACATATTGTGTTCAGAATTTAATAGTGCTGGTATGATTTGATGTGTTTTTTTAAGCTAAGAGATTCTTGGTTCTCATTCTTGAGACAAGTAGATAGAATTATAATAAAATTGATGTAATTAAAAATAAAACGGAATTATTTGTTAATAAAAAAAGAAGAATCTAAGACCCCAACAAAACTAAACCAGCTCCCCTGCTCTCGACGGGATCGAGTTCACATCAGGATCGAATTAACGCCAAAAATCTGATATTTTTGTACTTTGGAAACGGTTGCCATGGTTTCCATTGTACTATTATGACGTTTATTCGATTCGAACTCGAACTCGATCTTGTCGGTGGTCTTAGAACTTTTTAACACCTTTAAAGTGTAAGTACTAAAATTGTAACAAGAGTCTTTTGGAACACTAGAAATTTATAATTATATATTAAAAGTGTTTGGATATTTAATAGCTTGAATAATGTCACAATCACAATAACTAGGTTGTATATCTGAATTGAGATATCAGATCGAAAGGAGTAAATGGCTTGTCCTAATATGTTTTGTTTAGACTGGCCCCATCCAAATTCGGTATGAATAGTCTATGCCCTAATTCTATATTGTTATTACCTAATTAATTCAATAAATCAACTCTATTGAGTTGAATTTTGAGCTCTATTGAGCTAAAATAATAATCTAGATGATCACAAGATTCACAAGTACAAGTACTTCAAGGAAAATAATGGGCATCGGAAAACATCGGAAGCAATCGTCTATCATAACAAAGACAATTAGCAAAAATTAGTTTGGCCCTAAAAGTAATTTACAATTTCAACTTTATTGCAACGAAATAAATGTCAACGTCATTTCTAAGAAACGCAAAACACGAAGTTAGCCGATGCCCATTCTTTAAAGTACTGTACCTACGCATCGGTAATATCAATGCAATATGAACACATCACATTTTAAATGTTGTTAATTTTATTTCTTGTTTACTAGTACTTAATACTAAAATATGTTTATTTATAGTAACTCATTTATAGTACAAATACAATTTTCGAATCTTTGTACTTCCGAACCTTCAGAACTTGGAATGATACTTCAGAACTTGGATGATTCGAAAATTTTATTTGATTTGTAATTTGATTGATGTTAATGTAATTTATTTGTAGTTTATTGTAAAAAAAGTTAAACAAGTTAGTTAGTTATTTTTATAATTAGTTATTGTTTATAAATTGTCAACTTTAGTTTTAATAATTATTGTTGCTCGTAAAATGGCCACATGAGGTGGTGATTTGGTTTATGTATGCTGGCATATTAATTTTTTGATAAAATGTTCTTTGTAATAGGTGTTAGTTAATTTCACTGTGTGTGTGTCTTCGCCCCGTATTAAGTGGAAATTACTCAACTTGAAACTAAAAGTCTAGAATTATCATTTAAAAAATATACCTATTTATCATTTAATATTAACGTAAGGCTATTGCTTAAATTAACTAATACACTATACAATAAAGTACTATTTGCACTTGCACTTTAAGATACTTTGATGTATATTTTAGTTACCTATACAAGGTGTTAGGCACCCTAGCGAAAACTTTCAGGTCATAGTCGACTCATGATTCTGAATCTATCTGAAGTGGACTTTTCCGTCGCAAAATTTATGAAAACTTGAGTGTTTTTTTTTATTTTTCTATCACACAGAGTCTGTCTTAGTTGCATAGAACCTAAATTTACAGAAAAGTGATTAAAATATCAAAACTTTATAAACCCGCAATGTACAACTGTTTACCGCGCGAGTTGTTACGCGTACATTGCTTTTCATGGAAAAACCAAAATCTCAACAACTATGCATTTGCGACAAGTGGTTCCACAAAGAAAGTTGCTTATTTCTAAGGGTAGGGTAGGTAGGGTATTCTACAATCATCCCTTAATATTTTCGCTAGAGCGCTACTAACATCCTGTATACAAAGTGTTACATAAAACCCTTTATCCGAATATGGTAGATAGGGTACAATGCATACAACTCCGGAAAATTAATATAAAACCAGAAAAATCACTTTTTTGAAAAAAAAATTGTCCTATCATAATAAACTGCAGAGAAGCAACCCGAGACCTAAATGTGAGTTGCTTTTGCCCATTAATGGAATTGATCATCGAAAACAATAGCCTACTTGCGTCTAGGGTTGTCACTTTGCAGTTTTCCATACAAATAAAAAACAAAATTTTACGCTAGTAATATAATAAATCTATGATTTTACAGGTTATTATGAAATATCCTGTATGATACAATACTATTAATTTCACAATAAAAAAATGATATAGAATTACTTGAGCATGATTCATCGTCAAAAATTGCGAAAATTTAATATAATTTCTAATACTTACATACATTCTGTGTACTAAGTATCGGGAATTTGTCAATAAAACAAAAAATACAAATTATTCATCTTAATTTATTTTATCGCCTTCAAAGTAGGCCCCATCGCTTGCAATACAACATCTCCACCGCTTCACCCAGTCTTCCATACATTTTTCATAGGCTATTTGCGGTATGGCCTTTAGCTCATTCAGCAAATTTTCTTTTATGGCTTCTATCGACTCAAAACGTTTTCCTCGAAGTGGTAATTTTAACTTGGGAAATAAAAAAAAGTCAGACGGAGCCATATCAGGTGAATACGGTGCTTGGTCAGGAACTTTTGTTGAATTTTTCGCTAAAAACTCTTTCACTATAATGGCTGTGTGTGATGGTGCATTATCATTTTCCATTGTAAAAATCGCCGAGGACTCAAAACTATCACCAACAAAAAGTGTAGTTTAAAACAAATTAAATGACAGACCCCGCTCAAATTTTGCGCGCTTAATCAGTACAGTGCTACCAACATGCAGTAAAAAAATTAGAACGACCTCTTTTACGCTGGTCTTTTTATTGACATTATTCCCGATACTTTTTACACAGAGTAGTAAGTAGGTAATTGGTATAAAAACATCACAAAATGTATAAAGTCTAAATATTTAAGTAACTTTATTATAACAAGAACTTGAAACAATTTCACTAAAAACAAAATGGCGAAATCGCTTAAACTAATTATACTAAGATTTTTACTAAAATCGCAATTGTGGGTAGGTTCTACAATTTTAATATTAACTAGTTACCTACAATTTTACAAACCTATTAATCTGAGAAAACTTTAGCCAACTCTTTTGACTAGACTTTTAATAAGAAATTTGTTTTAATAGAAGGTGCATATAGTTTGTATATATTTTTAATTTTATGATTTCAAATTCAATATTATTTATTAAAAACCAAAATTAAAAAGTAAAAGATAAAACACACTGTTGGCTTTTAGTCTCGTTTCAGGTTTTGTTCGGTTGAAGTTAGATTTAAGTATAAGACTCTATTTATTAACTAAGTACATGTCTTTTTGTATATTTTCTTAATTGAAACAGTAATGCCTAGTTATACACGCACAAGTACGATAAGTTAAGTAATTAAATATTAAGAAAGAAATGATCTGATTAGAATACTAGACGAACGACAATTTAATACCTAATCATTTAGTATATTAGATGAGTGATATTATAGGAACACATTTCAGTTTCTGTTATGCTACGGCTCCACTTGCGTCTTAATGCGTAACCTAACACTTTAATCTAGGCGTTACGCAGATGTGGCCAACACTTTAACGTGGTAATTTACAAAAGACAATACTAAATATATTTAATGCCTTAGCTAAGGCGTAGTTGGTCATTACTATTAACGTTAATGTTAACGCAGGTGGAGTAGTGGCATTCGATGTATTCAGAATACTTCAAACCTGCAACAATTATTCAAAAGTTACTCAGAAAAAAAATATGCTTAAAGTTCTAATAAAACTTCATTCACCGGACTCCTCCGTTTTTAAATAAGAGAGCTAGTTTTATAACAGTTTAAAAAAAACAACAAAGTTTTACAACAAAAAAACTTTTCCATCTTTGTTTTGACTATGTCTATAGACATAGTCAAAACAAATATAGCACAAAGCCACAGTGTTCAATTGGTACTTAAGTAAAAAAGCATTACCTACGTAGCATAAAATTGTAGCAATATAAGCAACTTAAACCTAATACTTTGATAATAACATCACAATGAACGCGTTCTACATTTGAACAAAACTATAAATTGTAAGCCATTACACAGATGTTACAATTTTATATAGGTTATAGAATGCAGTTCTTTAATGATCTCTAACGTAATTTTTCGTTCAATGATAAAACTAACAATTTACATCTTACTGTGCTGGATTGTAAGAAACTATGTTTTTATACTATCAATAACGCTCTTAAAGTAAACACCCACAATATTTTATATATATAGCTCTTAATAGCTCTTATCCAAACATTCAGACAAGCACTATCCCGTTGTGGGAATAAAAAAAACTATATTTGGTCACTAAACCTTTAATTATTGACATATAAATAACAAACAAAACCCAATTTAGATTTGTCGCATATTATTTATAGGTACTAATTTATGTAATTAATTACTTATATCGTTCATTAAACCACCAGTTTAATCAGATCTGATAAATAACTAAGACAAGTTGTTTATTATTGTTTATGTTAGTATTAAATTATAAGTGAAAAAGACACGAATGATTGATTGGAATGGTTATTTTCTAATTTGAGAAATAAAATGGTTGCGTATACATGTTATTGTTTTTTATTGTATCTATGATAAAACTGTACCATAACTTTCTAATTAATAAGGAACATAACAACTTCATTGTTACTAATAATGTGATTTTTAGCTCGATTTCGATACAATCAACTCATATTGCAACTGTACTATCGTTTCCTTGCCAAAAGGTGGAGAAATCCACAATTACTTCTTTATTGTCATCGTCGCTGGACAAATGCATCTTGGCTTGGGCATTCTGCATACTTCTTATAACTGAATCTTTATATTTGACTGTGAGCAAATAAACTCCGTACATTAGGACGCCGGTAAACAACATCCTGAAAACAAAATAAAATTTGTTTTAAACTAGTAATACAACGGTACTAACGAGATTAATTAATATTCCGTTATAAACTTCATTATTATTAATAGTCCAGTCAGCAGGTACTTTTCAACAATTCCCAATTTGATGAAATTTTGGAATATTGTTTGGGGATGCACACCATCCCCAAACAATATTCCAAAATTTCATGGTCATTTCGGGTGTATAATCTGAGTTTCTGACCTCGAGGAGCCTATGGAAACTTAGGGCGAGATAAAAAACCTCGGAAATTACGGCCTTTTTTCAGACTTTCGCTAATATCTTCTAAACTACGTTTCTCAGGAAAAACATTGATGCCAAAGTTGTAGAGTTTCCTTCAGTTTTTATTGGGTAACAATAAATTCCCATTTTGGGTTTCAAAAATACTGAATATAGTGTACTGAAATACTAAGTGGGTGACGGACCGAGGGCGACTACAGCTATTGAAAATGGGTGGCTTTAAAATACTAATTGAGTAACTTAGTTATTTAGAATGGGCGACCAAATTACTATTTGGGCGACAACCTTAGGGCACACAAAACATACAAAATTTGGCATATACTTTATTTAAAAAAGGTAAATCGAAATGACAAAAAACAAACAAACAAACGAGAAAGCAACGAAATAAAAAGGTGTTAAAAATACCATGTTGGGCAGCTTAAGTCAGTTATATAGTTACTATAATATATAATAGTTGCCCACTAAGTATTCTTGTCACCCTTTTTGATTTTTCACTGCCAACTTAAATTGTTTATCACCCACATGAAGTCGCCCGTTTTAAGTATTTTTGTAATCCACTGTTTGTCGCCCGTTTAGTTATTTCGTCGCCCAAAAAATAAAATGCTGCCCGGTTTAGGATTTAAGTATCCCATTAACAGTCGCCTTTAATTATTTCCAGTCACCCAATTAATTAATTCCTATATTTTTTGACTCAATACTTTCCGCGATACAGATTCAAAATATTTGGGACAAAGGAGATTATTTCTTTGGGCCTTTTCTGAAAGCATATTAGCTGAAAGTGCTAGCCAAGAAAAAAAATGGTACGTATTCTTAGAACTAGTCATTTGGATATGTCACAATAGTTGTAAGGCGTGAACGTGAAATACACAGAAGAGATGCGGCGGAGATAAGGCGCAGATACGGCGGCGATGCCGGCGATACGTGTAGTACAGTAGCCCGTAAAACATTTAAATCACCAAAAAGGTTACCGTTTGCCGTTGTGATATAGTTATTTAATTCGAAATCTACAGATACTTTAACCAAAGTTTTACAGATCGCAACCCACCGTAACCTATATTTGTATATCTCCAAAAATTATATTTTTTTATTTTTCAAGGTTTACCACATGGTTTAGCTATTGTCTTGTTCTACAGCTTTGTTTGTCAAATTATTCCCTAACCATTCCAAAATAACAAAAATGCACAACGATTAACGTTGTTCTCATTCAAGTTTTCACTTATGCCGGCACTCCCGGAGAGCAACCCGAATTTTTTTTCATACTTTCATCCATCCGCCTTTCCACACCCCACAAAATCCCCAAACAATGTCCCAAAATGTCATTAAATTGGGAATTGATTCCGTAACCTCCCTTTCTATGTTACCTGATACATTGGTCACAGTGGGTCAAACTGAGATTCTGAATTAATTCATGTACTTACTTAAGTACATATTTTTCGTTGCCTCACGCAGAGTAATTATTTTTACTTTTGAGTAGGTATCTTAAAAGCTTAGAGCATTCAACCAAGTAGGTATCTTAAAAGCATTATTGGTGGATTATTCGCAAAAAGTCGGATTCTTATTATTTTGCCGGATTCAGTACAAACAATAACATAAATACATATTTTATGACTTATTATAAATTATCTACCAGTAACTGCAAAATGCATATTTTATTTGTATACACATCAACTTTGTCTAGGGATACAGGTACTATTTTCATACAAACGAGGTAACTTTGAAGCCTTGGTTTCCTGCCAGGGATGTACTGTGCTGTGATCTGATGACGGCTATCCAGGGAGCAAATGGAGTAGATTCAGATCGCTATACACACCCAACTAATCTGATCAGCATTCTAAAAACGTAATGAGTCAGAGTTCTCAGTTTGAGGATTTCCATACATTTCCATGCTATTTTCGCGGTTTTTTAAACATGTCCATTACGTTTTTAGAATGCTGGTCAGATCAGTTGGGTATGTATAGCGATCTGAATATCCTCCATTCACTCCCTGGATAGCCGTCATCAGATCACAGCACAGTACATCCCTGGCAGGAAACCAAGGCTTCAAAGTTACCTCGTTTGTATGAAAATAGCACCTGTACCCTAGACAAAGTTTATGTGTGTATTTTATTGAATTATTTTCGAAATGTGACACTTATCAATGTTTTAATTGTTTGTCGTAGTCTGTCACTGATTTCTGATTCAAGGATAAACACGGGAGTGATTTTTTTTAATAAATCATTATTGAGGGCTTTTCAATGACAAACATTTTTAATGACAAAAACTGTAGGCTCGATAGATGGCTTAATGAGACATGATGATGAGTGATAAAATTGTATGTGTCAATGTGATTTTATTTACTAAGCTTCGAATAGTACTCAGGTAGGCAGGCAACCCTAAAATGTTTCTCTTTGGGCAGATGTCAGCCAGCGAGCGCTTACTTGCCTTTTACCAAACCGAAGGGATGTACTAAATTCATGCCTTTTACAGGCCGTTTATTTTTAAAAGCCAATTTTGACACTTCTCATTCCATCAGCGCCATCTAGTGAGGCTTATAGTTACTATTTTTATTTCTAAAATGTCACTTTGAAAAGTCCTCTTAAATAAATATTATTTTAAAAATATGATTAATAATATTAATTTTTAAATAAATTATTATAAATGTAAAACAAAAAAAAGGTAAAAGTATTTACCTACGTAATCTACCAAAAAAAATGTAAATAAAAAATTTTGATAATGTTTCTTTGGACTTTGGAGAATAAGATTTCCTAAAAATAATGTTTTTTTTTTTACTTTAACCTTCAATAACTTCGTAGCTATTGGTTTCACAGGTATAGTCCTAAAGATTATTCATGGTGCTATAAGAACATGACTCCTTTAAAAGATTTCAACAATTTTAATTGTGTACGAGTACAAGATTAGACTATCTCAACTAGAGTGTTAGCAATTTTAGTGAAGAAATTATTAAACCCAGAGGTCATACATACGTTATTCAGTATATTCAATAAACTCCCTAGGTACTGATTTCGTTGTGATGGGTAATGGTGTTGATGTGATTTTATCGGTGATATTTTTATTCTTGTAGATTTCGTGAACGAATTTTGAACTCCAAAATGCTGTGAATGCGGCGATTCCAAAGAGAATCATTCTGGAAGAAATTATTTTGACACAGTTTTGCTTGGCACTTATATATACCGGGTGTAACAACCCTCAACGAAGCCGAGGTCTTCGTATTCTGCCCATCATCAGGACTATTTTTGTTCAAAATTATTGCTAGGTAACGATTTTTATTTTTGGTGTTAAAAAAGCATTGTAATACATTAACATGCAATGTTTCTTTGGACAAAAATTAGGAAAAAACTAATAAATTAAGATTTCATAATAATTTAAAAAAGAAATGACTTTTACCTTTAATAACTTCGTAGCTATTGCTTTCCGAGGTATAGTTTAGAAGACAAAAAATGTCCTGATGATGGGAGGAATGCGTGAACTTCGGAACGCCTGTTGGCAATATTTTGGGCACGTCACCGATCACAAAATTCATTACGCGACATTTTGATAGCACGTCTATGACCTTATTAAATTTTAACATTTAGAAAAATGGCACGTTGACTCATAAAGGTTCGCCATCCCTGCTTTATGATCATGTTAGTCGTTATCGTATACTGTTGTGGTAAAGGCATACATTTCTAAGAAAATACCACAACAAGAATGGTGCAATAGATCTAATGGCGATAATATTGTAGTATAAAATTACTGCTGCCATCAACAACATCACATCAGTAACATCAAAAAAAAAGAGGGAATATTCTGTAATTTGTTTATCCAATTAAAAACAATTTATAATAATAATTGTTATTTTAATATCCTATTGAATTCCTGTTTTTCAAGAAGAACAGTAAGATTAATTAATAAAAGCTCGAAACATTAAGTTACTAGTAAAACCACATTTTGTATCATAATGTTCGTGGTATCTGATACTAAAAACTTATCAAATTTAATAAATTAGTAATTATTCTATTTAATACTTACAATCCAACTCCTGCACCCATTTTTCTGTATAAGTAATAAAACTTTAATTATATTCTCAACGTTTTTGGAAACACTAGATGCGTATCAAGAATACGAAGATCTCGGCCACAAATGAAATCGCCCATACAATGATTGCAAACGAACCATTGTTTAGAATTTAGAAAAGAATAGTTGTTTACAACCATACTTAAAGATTAGAATGATTTGTTTGGAATAAACAAAAAATAGTATTACGGTGCGAGACAATAATACAGGTGATTACAAACTCAATATAGGTACTATGTAGGTACGTATTACTACGTACCTAGGTACTATTTTTATCAACACTTAAAATAATCTTTACCTAACCTAACCTCGCACTTTTAGAAAAAAAAATCAAAATCATATGTTTTTATGAATAAACAAAAGATGACAACAGTCATCTTATACTTAGGTACTTATGTAAAAAAGTTACATTTTCTGTTTCACATCACATTTCATTGCGAATTTTAATTCAAAACCAAGAAGAAATATACAAATTATATACTTATGTTAAAAATATAGTTAACTACACTGCCCTTAACCTTTTTTGTATGAAGTACCTGCACAATATCTAAGTCTAGTGAAAAAGAATGTTAGGTACTAAAATGTTCATCATCTGCCCCCTAACATGATGACCGAAATGAGAAATGATTCTTATAGCGATTTAACATGTTTAACTGTCAAAAGACAATGGATTTTGACAGTTGAGTGTCAATAAAACGCTATACCTATCACGCGATATACATACAACGTTATTTTGTAGTCTAGTATAGTCAAATTAGGTCGAATTTGCAAAAATATTGGAACTAATTCGTGTAGTTGTATTTTTTAAGGAATCATTAGAAAACATGAATATAAGGTTTCCATGAGTTTGCACCATTCCTGTTATGTACGGAACATCGTTTGATGTTAGGTATTAACATTTAAGTGCCCATATTTTTTTAAATATTATACCTACAATAACAGTCTTTTTCCATGTTTTGTTACAATTTTAATTACCTATCATTGCATACCTAGCTTGCTTAAATCGGATAAAAAAACTACCGAGAAAATTAACAAAATCTAAACCTTAACAAGTACCTACGACGTCACAGAGGTGGCGCCCCTAGGTTTAGATTTTACCAATTATCTCAGTAACATTTTATCTGATTTAAGCAAGCTAGCTATGCAACGATAGGTAATTAAAATTGTTACAAAACATGGAAAGATACTGTTATTGTAGGTATTATATTTAAAAAAATATTGGCACTTTAATGTTAATACTTAACATTAAACGATGTGTCGTACATAACAGGAACGATACAAACTCAGAGGAAACTTATATTCATGTATTCTATGATTCCATAAAAAATTACAACTACACGAAATACTTCCAATCTTTTTGCTAATTTGACTGGACTAGTCGTTGGGAGTGTTCTAATACCAATCGCTTTTTGGGTTAAGTTCTAAAAAAATAAGTGCATTTAAAAAATATTAAAAAATATTAAACTGCCCTGCCAAAAACAAACTAAAAAGTTAAATAACAAGTGTCATTGCAGTCGGGGGACCGTTTTGTAGAACAATTTTAATCAAAGAGGTCCCCTGACTGCAATGACACTTGTGATTTAACTTTTTTTAGTTCATTTTTGGCAGAGCAGTTTTTTTCAATTTATTTCTTTTTATTTCGCAAATTTTAGTGACAAATTATAAAGTTTTGAAAGGCCTTTCATTTGATGCCCATATTGTAATAATTGAAGAGAAAAATTGTTTTTCATAATTGAAAATGTCATGGCCATATTGACTTTTTTCAAAAAAATATTATAATTAGTATCACCCGGAATGATGGAAGGGTTCTAACGATACATCAAAATCCGTTGAACCATTTAGAAGCTATGGTGGATGTAATGGACCATAGGCCATACACGACAAGAAAAAAATCTATAGTTCTGAAAACATCGCCAAACATTTCAACATGTGGCTACCATTAAAAAACGTCTTAGAAATTCGTTGCAAAGTAATGTAACTCAAATCTCCTTTTTTTTTGACACTTGAAAAGGGACAATAAATTTCTATTCGGTTGACATTTTAGCTCGTAAATATCGTTAAAAAAATATTCCACATCTTTGAAATTGAAGATGAGTTTTTTTTTCTGCGAGTATAGTTTTTGCTTATGACGCGCATCGCTGACCCAAACGAATATAAAAAAAGGAATATTTACACGGAAATGCAATGTGATGACTGAACTTCGTTTGCTGAGCAAACTTGGACCTTCAGTTCTGATGGATAAAGACTACGGAGATAATTCCACATCTCTAGTTATTTTCGAAAATCTAAAAATGCAGTTTCTACGCAAATACCTTTTATTTTTCAGGTTTCATGAGACAGTGACTGAAAACAATTCAATAGTACCCGGATCATTGTTGTATACAATGATTTGATTTCAAGTCAAATGTGGAAACTCGACAAATATGATGATGCCATGTAACAGAAAGAGATGACATCAAGGACAAGCCAATCAAACAGCGCGTCATAGCATTAAGGGTGTGGTTTTGTGAAAAGTGCGCAGGAGTTGTGATAAACCAAATTGGACTCTATCTTCATAACAGGAAGAGCGTATTAGGATAAAGTAGATGTAATTCTATTGTTGTTAACAATTGTATAGAGATATTTGAAAAGACGGGGGAGTAGCGAAGGGCGAGTGTGGAGTGTAGACGTCTTTTTGGATCGATTATATAAATTGTTGTGAGAAATAAAGCGTCCCTTCGAATTATAAATTAAAAATAGTTTGGATCCATATTAATAAATTAATTAAAGTTTCATTGTTGAATTACAAGGAGCTCCTTACTGCAGAAAGATAAGTTAAGTAAATAGAAATAAGAATTATGTATAAAACACATACCTATTTTAGACTTCTCATTTATAACTTGTGTTAAGTAAATAAATTATTTAATTGATGTGCATCGATCTCACATAACTAAAAGTCTAAAATAGATACGCTATATTATATTTTATTTCTGTGTGTTCATGTTTGTTTAGAATAAGTAATTTATACTGATGGAGCTGGTTTTTTTCGTTATTCGCTTCACTTTTTTCCAGTTCATAATCATCATAGGAAGTCGAAGCGAATGGTCAAACGTTTTACTAACGTGAAAGTTTGATCAAAATTAATCAACAGTTTCTATTAAGAGTCATTTTATAAGTTGTTCAAATAATCAAAGCATTATTTTTAAATTGATCAAATAATCAAACAATTTTAAATTAAAGACTTATTTATATAATATATTAATGATTCATAATAATCAGATAATTTCAAAAATAATCAAAACCTCTAAATTAAACCCTTTTATTAAATAATTAAAATAACTTAACAATCAAATTAATTAAATCAAAACTAATTATAGTAATTTTCTTGAACAAACAAATAATCAAACAAATACCATAACAAACATTGCAAATAATAAATTACTCTTACAATTATTCTGTTTTCATATTTATTTTCCCATTTATAGGCACCTTTTTTTTCACTGAAGAATTATTTGAAATAACTATTTTCCAGAGATAGAGTTTAATACCTTTTATAAATATCATTTAATTAATTCTTGTATCGTCTTCGATGATTGATACTTTATTTTGTCTGTTGGGTAATGGACAAAATTAGATTCCTTACTTTGAATTTGATTTACAGTGTCGAGACACTTGAAAATACTTGGTACATGTTTATAGATAGAGTAAAAGCTATCACAGTTCTTTCGAACAGAACTTAGAATTTTATTGGTTTTAAATTGATAGCTCTGTTAATTGATACCAAATTCAGCTTAGATAAGACTCTCATTTAGAGCACATTATATATCTAGAAGAAATGCCATTCATTCAACATGAATTATTTTCGAAGTTGTCATAAATCTTTGACACTATAATTGAATTTAGGCTAGAGGTTGTGATTCATAAAGTAATAATTAGTATTCATTTAGTTTTATTCTAAATCAGAAACACACTGTTTGGATTCAAATGGTACAGAGTGTGACTTTCATTGTGGTCAATGTAGAAATAGCATAGGATATATATTGGAAGCGCTAAAAGCTGATCTAACCCTAAGATGGCCATCGATTATAAAGAAGGAGAGAAAATTTTTCTCTCCCATAAAATTAATAATAAAAAAGGGTTAATAAGACAGCGATTAATTGACACACGTCTAACGATGATGTCAAAACTCAGAGTAGGGATGGCAGGATTGCAACTGAATAGATGCTCATATCAAGATTGAATCCAAACGTGTATTAAAATCATTGTAATCTTTTATTAATCGAAAAAAATATGATCACACCTCAAACTCGTTACTAAAGGCATACAACATTAACAATCTCAGACGAGATCATTAAAATGTACACTTGGTCTAAGCTGAGTTATATTTTGGGATATTATAATCATATAAATCACTAGACGATCAAACAGATACAGTAAGTATCACATACAGATTGGTCATTAGCAGCAGACAAGCGACATGCAGCCGCGGGGACCACCACATGGAATAAAGAAACTCACTTACCCACTCCTTTTTAGGCAATCGTACAACTCTGGACGACGTCAGAAGCATTTCCTCAGATGTGCCAAAAGTCAACTTTTCAGGAGAGCAAAAAGAAAATTGCGGAATGCAAAATATTATATTTGAAGCATAATATCGTATCTGACTTTACACCTAAGATTTATTATTTTTTGTGGAAGCATAACATCATATCAGTAAATACAATATGTTATGTTATACAAAAATTGACGGCATAACGTCTTATAAGCAAATACAGCATCAGTATCAGCGACGCCGTCGTACTGGTCCAATTCTATTGGAAGGCATAATATTGTAACCATAATTACGGCAGATTTTTGCAGAAATTGTAAGTAGCATAAAAGCATGTTTGATGTTATTGCCAAATGCATCTAAGGTATTAGGATAAAAACTCACATACGACATTATGGATCTGTATTATTAAAGCAACGGAGTGAGATAGAATAAGATTCTTAGATGGGTAGAAAGAGCTCGACGAGCTGAGTATCATAGATATAAAAAGTAATTTTCGTCGGATTTGCACATCCGAGTATATGATTTTGACGTCCGGAACTATTAAATTATAATGACAAACATAATGACACATTCCTTTTTAAGCAAACTTTAAGTATTAAAGTCAAAAAACAGACTATACAATAATACTACGTAGGTATAGTCAAAATAATAGTTTGAAGTGATTTCTGCTATAACTTCAGTAATTAAACCCTAATTAGTCAAAATGCTTTTAGAAAAATATTTATTGTACTGAGTATTAAATTAATTATCTTCCCATCACTCTTCCCATCGCCAATTTTAAGAGTCTCTCTTCGCCTAAAACAAAAATATTGCAATAAGAATTTTCCTTAAACTTCTCAAACGAAAATCAAGGAAAGTTGTAGCCAAGGGGCCAGCAAACAATATAACGGGTGTAACAAGACCTTCAACGAAGCCGAAGTCCACGTATTCCGCCCATCATCAGGATCATTTTTGTCTTCTAGACTTATAAGTCCTCCAGGTATACCTGGGAAACCAATAGCTACGAAGTTATTGAAGGTCAAAGTCAAAAAATTTTTTTCAAAATTTTTATGAAATCTTATTTTATTCGTTATTTCGTACTTTTTGTCCAATGAAACATTATCAAACTTTTAAGTATTTCGTAACAAACAATGGCTTCAAAACGTCGTCACTCGATGTATCTCATGAGCACGCACATAAACGTTGCCTTTCAACTCGCCCGCATGCAGCTGTGTAGCATACTCGTACACTTGCAGGCGCGGTCTGTTGTACGCGTTACATTGCGTGGTAAAGTATGCAATGCTTTTTTAACACCAAAAATCAAAATCGTTTCCCAGCAATAATTTTGAACAGAAATGGTCCTGATGATGGGTAGAATACGTAGACTTCGGCTTCGTTGAAGGTCTTGTTACACCCGGTATAAAATGGTTGCCCCCTGGTACTGTATCCGATTCTTGGACAGTTAACTAATATTTTCGATTCTTTACTCGTGGCCCCACCTACATTCCGAAGCAATGACTTCTATGTACTAGAGTTACAACATATAAATCATTGTTCCGAAATCTTAGATCAAGGCCAAAATAATTACTTTTTTATAAGCTAATTTTATCATTAAATAGTTTCAAGTCTCTAGCTCATCAGGAAGCTATTATAAAATTGTTCCCAAACTTTGTGGAGAAACAAACAAACACACAAACAAACGAGAAAGCAACCTAATAAAAACGTGTTAAAAAAAATTAGAGCAGTCACATAGCATTTTTTTTGCGTGCACGAACAAGGTTTGTTATCCTTTTATTATTTATACTATAGTCGCGGCCGCCCGCGACTTCGTCTGCGTGGAAACGTTTTTTGCTATCCCTCAGGAACTATACTTTTTTTTCGGGATGAAAGGTACCCTATGTCTTTCTCTGTACGCTTCACAACGTGTATGCCAAATTTCATGATGATCGGTTCAGTAGTTAGGACGTAAAGGCGTAACAAACAAACAAACAAACAAACGGACTTTCGCATTTATAATATTTAGTAAGGATTATATAATACAGTGATATCTAAAATCTCCACTTAACAAGACAAATACCGAACACAAAAATAATTGCTTTTTTTCCATACTGTCTGTAAAAGACAACATTTTACTCATACAGGCTGTCCCACAGTTATGTACACAAAGGGAAAGTTGTTCAAAAATTGCAGACAGAAAAGTACTTAGGTACTATTTATTTATTTATTAACTTTAAAAACATTCAAATTCTTTTAAAAAATCGCGTAAACTTGAGAGGTGAATATGAAATAATAAACTTTCCATCTGAGTGGCAATGCTGTGCGACACCCTGTGTATCGCAAAAACCTTCAACCTAGTCCCGTGAGATTCGCAAACGGCACCGCGTTGTTCTCTTTGTCCATCTCCATAAGATACTTGCCGCCAAGGTATACGGACGCCATGATGGCGCCGGTGAGAAGAGCTCTGCAATACATGGAAAAATTATTCACTGTTAATAGTTCTTGTAGTAACGAAACGACCAAGCCACATATTTTGACTAAAGTCTAGAGTTTTTGAAGTTAAGGCTTGTTTGTAGAGTTAGGGCGCGTAGAGTTAGAAGCTTAGCTCTACGTGAGGTCTGATAACTTTTTAACAGTGTGAGCCTTAAGATAGTCTTGGCAACATTTATAAGAAAATGTTTGTAGTTGGATCAGTTTTTCATAAAACGTCATTTTTAGGCTACGACATGCCCAAACACAGCGCATACTACACTATAATATTAAAAGAATTTTGTCTATACTATAACGGGTGTAACAAGACCACCAACGAAGCATAATAACGAAAAAAAACATAATTTTAATGAAATCTTATTTTATTCGTTATTTCCTAGATTTTTTCCATAGAAACATTATCAACATTTTAAGTATTTCCTTATAAACAATGGCTTTAAAACGTCATCACTCAATGTATCTCATGAGCACGCACTTTGCGGTCTTTTGTACGCGTTACATTGCGTGGAAATCTACACCCGGGTCTTAATTAGTCTCTATACCGGTATAGAGACTAATTTACTCGAACTCCTGTCCTTCGATCAACAATGTTTTACAAACTTTAACGTTTATGTGGCACATCCTACTTATCTCTTCATAATAAGGGAAGTGACCCGATACCTGTGCCCCACCAGTAGGAATATAGAATGGCTACCTAACCTAATGAAAATATTTTCCACCTAGGCCAATGAAGCACCAAAGTCAGATTAACAGATAAGGACCACTTTATTATATTTTACAAAACTTATTAGAAGGAAGAAAGGCCACATAATAACTAATAGTACAAGTGAACGGCCCTCTTTATGCACGTTGCAAAATAATTAAAATGACCCTTACGCAACAAATTTTTTTTTTTCAAAAATAGTCATATTTAAAAAAAAATTTACCAGGTTGATAATTTTATCTGAAAATAAATGTCATTGAACTTTAAAATCAAGTATTTACTAGTTTTGAATTTTGTCCATTTTTTTAATTCATATATTAACTCATATTTATATCATATTCAAACAACAATAACTCTCATATGCAAGTCAGAGCAATAATTTTAATGTCGTTTTGTAGATAATATTCCTGTGTATTATAAAAATGTGAAAAAAATTGCACATTAACCCTATTTACATGGGATCACGAGAAAACAAAGGGAGATCTGTGAAAAAAACTAAAAAAGCACACTAATTTCGGATTAAAATTTAATTTAGTAATTTTTTATGACGAATTAAAGTTAAAAGTTTACATAATAATTTTTTTCTTTGGTAGTTGATATTATTAGCTTTCGAAAAGTATTTTTAAAGACTTTGAAATCCGAAGAAATTAATATAAAATAAAAAGTCAAATTTAAAATGTCGGTCATTCCAACAAGAGAGGGATAGACCTGATATGTCTCCCACGTTTTGTCGATAAAATTGATCATATTATCTGCCTTTAAAAGCTCCGACACCGCTAACCAAACATATTGTATATTGGGATCCTAACATTTTATTACTTCGAATGCTATTAAACTTTTCAGCTATTGGAAGATTATGGAACACTGATTAAAACTACAATGGTAATAAGTTGGTGAAATCGGAGCGTATGTTAGAATACAGTATAATATTTATATCTAAAATCTTTGTTTATATCTATGATTATTTTAAAGAATTAAAATAATTTTTGACTTACAGGCCGATCATCATGATGAAAACAAACAAGTTATGTTAAGTCGGTTAAACCGGTATTGAGTATAATAACAGTGGAACTACAAAAACGAATGGACATGAACGCAAAAATGTAACGAAGTAAATAACGTTTCATGTTATCAAACAATTTAAAGGAAAGTTGACAGATATTTTTTATTTTGGCATGAATAACATCCTAATGATTTATTGATGAAATTGGTCAGGGGTTCAGTATGGAACTGAAAATAGTAATTTATTGAAATTGAAATTGGCTTGGTTGTTTAAAAACTCTCAACCCCGTATCTATAGACAAGTAATGACTTAAATAAAACTTGCAATTTTCAAATGCTTCTAATATTATATTGACATCCAATTTATAGTATAAATTAATCTTAAATGCACCAAAACTGCATTAATATTAATTGTACATTACTTACTCGTCTATAGACACGATGGTTAGTAATAAATAGTTCTTGCAACTCACGAATGCGCGTCGGCTACGAATGATGTTTTTAGGGTTCCGTACCAAAATGGTAAAAAGGAACTCTTATGGTGTGACTCAGTCTGTCTGTCTGTCTGTCTGTCACAGCTGGATATCTCGAGAACAACTAATGGTATCAACTTGAAATTTGGAATAGTTAAAGATGACATTTGCCAAACTATTTTGCAAATAAGAAAGAAATAAAAAAAATATTTTTTTTACAACAGGGACTGAAAAGGGGTCTTAAAAATTTAAAGTGAGGTGACTAGGGCACGTGGGGTATCATATGAAAGAGCGCTGTTTGCACATTTTAAAACATTTTTTCTTTTTTATTAGGCCGCAAGTTTTCGACTTATGATGAAAAATGTGAAAAAAATACCGTTCCTCCCCCTTATTTCCGAAGTTTGCAAAGAGAAAAATCTGAAATAATTCTATGTGATAGTAGTTTATGTAAAGATAACAGGAAAAATAAAACGAAGTCTCAATATAACACACTTTTTAGGGTTCCGTACCCAAAGGGTAAAAACGGGACCCTATTACTAAGACTCCGCTGTCCGTCTGTCTGTCTGTCTGTCTGTCTGTCACCAGGCTGTATCTCATGAACCATGATAGCTAGAAAGTTGAAATTTTCACAGATGATGTATTTCTGTTGCCGCTTTAACAACAAATACTAAAAACAGAATAAAATTAATATTTAAGGGGGGCTCCCATACAACAAACGTGATTTTTTTGCTATTTTTTGCTCGATATTAATAACGACAACAGGTAGACAGTTGAAATTTTCACAAATGATGTATTTTTATTGCCGCTATAACAACAAACACTAAATACAGAATAAAATTAATATTTAAGGGGGGCTGCCATACAACAAACGTAATTTTTTTGCCGGTTTTTGGTACGAAACCCTTCGTGCGCGAGTCCGACTCGCACTTGGCCGGTTTTTTTAGAAATTAAAAAACAAACAAAAATTCTTTAGTTTCACTACCAGTCAACAGATGGCGCTGTCCTAAGAATGCTGACCTAAGAAAAAAAATAGTCCACTATATAGTCTACTATCGGTCAAGAGATTGCGCAACCTAATACTACAATAATAATTGGTGGCTGGTTCTAATATTTGCCGTACGAATAAACGAAGAATAAGTTCCTACTTAGTCCTCTCAGACCAAATAAAAAAGGGAAGACGGAGTCTTCCAAGCAAGGGACTGAAGCCAGTTTTTTGATGCATTAAGCTTCGTACAGACTGAGGCGAATTCCGCGCGAAATTCGCGAGTGCGACCACGTAACTCAAAGCGATAGCCATAGCCATAGCCATTGGCAATGGCTATGGCTATGGCTATGGCTATTGCTTTGAGTTACGCGATCAAAATCTGTCAAAATGAGCGACGCGCGCGATTCGCTCGCCTCAGTCTGTACGAAGCTTTAGTGTGTGAGCCGGTGTTGTCATAGTAATTCATATTACCCCAATGCAATAAAAATAACGCGTTATGAAATAATAACGTTATTTATCACATATCAGAATCAAAACAAAAACTGCCTGGATTCAAGAGATCATAATACGGTCCCAAGGGGGGTATTTACTCTTAAAACTTGTCAGTTTTCTGAATGGCTATCAAAGCGTCTCTTTTATTTATTACCACTGACATATTTTTTTTTATTTAACTGGACTGTCTGTCTGTATGATTTGATAGCTAAGTTTTTGTGCCTATTTGAAACGCCACTAGCGTGCGTCTAAAGAACTAATTTTGACGTACTCAGCAATAGCTGAGCATCGGGCATGTTTGCGGATGCTGGTGTAGATGCACCAGCATCTTTGCGCATGATGGTATATTTTTATACCATCATGCGCAAAAAGACTGCCTCGGTGATGCTGCGAAAATTAAAATTAAAATTAAAATTAAAATTAAAATTAAAATTAAAATTAAAATCAAAATCAAAATCAAAATCAAAATCAAAATCAAAATCAAAATCAAAATCAAAATCAAAATCAAAATCAAAATCAAAATCAAAATCAAAATCAAAATCAAAATCAAAATCAAAATCAAAATCAAAATCAAAATCAAAATCAAAATCAAAATCAAAATCAAAATCAAAATCAAAATCAAAATCAAAATCAAAATCAAAATCAAAATCAAAATCAAAATCAAAATCAAAATCAAAATCAAAATCAAAATCAAAATCAAAATCAAAATCAAAATCAAAATCAAAATCAAAATCAAAATCAAAATCAACATCAACATCAACATCAACATCAACATCAACATCAACATCAACATCAACATCAACATCAACATCAACATCAACATCAACATCAACATCAACATCAACATCAACATCAACATCAACATCAACATCAACATCAACATCAACATCAACATCAACATCAACATCAACATCAACATCAACATCAACATCAACATCAACATCAACATCAACATCAACATCAACATCAACATCAACATCAACATCAACATCAACATCAACATCAACATCAACATCAACATCAACATCAACATCAACATCAACATCAACATCAACATCAACATCAACATCAACATCAACATCAACATCAACATCAACATCAACATCAACATCAACATCAACATCAACATCAACATCAACATCAACATCAACATCAACATCAACATCAACATCAACATCAACATCAACATCAACATCAACATCAACATCAACATCAACATCAACATCAACATCAACATCAACATCAACATCAACATCAACATCAACCTCAACCTCAACCTCAACCTCAACATTAACATTAACATTAACATTAACATTAACATTAAAATTAAAATTAAAGGCGAATGCGCAAAAATGCCCGAGCTCCGGCGCATTTAATTAATTCAATTATCTCAAGTTTTAGTTTTAGTTACCTTTTACATAAAAGGTACTAAAACTTGTTATGTTATACACATGTATAACATAACAAAAAGATATGTGGGACCTCTGTGATCGGTGACTAACATAAAAAAAACTGCAATTAATATTTTTTCAGGCGCTGATATTGGAATGATAACAACAAAATGATTAAGTAAAATATAAAATAATTACTTTCTTAAAGACTGTACTAAAGTAACATATCCAAATATATTTATGATTGTACGGAACCCTCGGTGCGCGTGTCCGACTCGCTCTTGACCGGTTTTTTTTTATTATTGCAACTGCTCCCCGCTTTTTGGCAGGACCTTTTTTTGCCAATTCGTTCTTTTGTTTCTTTTCTTTTTTTTCTTTAGCTTTACTTTGTAACGTTGCACGTACATATTTATAAAATAATGCATATTTTTTTAATAAACTACATTTTAAAATAAATAATATGCAATTTAAAACTATTAAATAACTAAAGAAAAACATTAATAAAACTATTTACAACCTTATCCTAATTAATAATAAAAATAAACTTAAATATTAAATTGAACTATACTTTTAAACCTACAAACCTACTTAAACATTAATTACTAACACAATAACGTCACTATAAAAATTAATAACACTAAACAAAAACATAACAAATAAAATAAATTAAATATAAATTGTCCGCCGCGATGTGTGACCACTTGTACTTTAAGTTGTTTCTTTTGTATTCGAAACCGGTCGACGTTGAGCTCGGAGCGACATTTGAATAACGTTCGTGCCCAGATCATTCCAAAGTGGCTTGGAGGGAATACGTTTCTAACATTTCTTTAGACATTAATCGTATTTATCCAAATTACACCTTGATTATTAAAATTCAGTTCGGTATCGTTTAATACCGCTTTTAAAAAGTGTTTTCAACCCCGATTGGGGTTTGACGCTGGGACGTTTAACGCTGGGACGTTTCACGAGTGGACACCGCCGCACTACGCGCCCGAACACCAACTTGTGGCCCACCTCCATCCGTCGCCGACCACCTGCGCGACGAAGCCGGCAGACACACAGGGAAGTGCCGATCCGCGGAGCACAAATTAAGGGGCTTCTCCCCGCAACCCTATCTTTCGTATTTTTTTATCAATATATTTTTTTTGTTGACGCACAGCCCTTTCTTTTCTTTTTATCCAAACGGCTGCCCCGTCACACTGGCGCCTTCAAACGTGGTCTTTGCTTAATTTGTGCTTACGCTTAGTAGTTGTGTGTATGTGTGCTTTTTATTTTTTATTTTTGTGAAACGTTTTTTTTGGTTGCCAGCAACTTGGGTGTACATACTGATATAAATTGTGCTATTGTATGATATTTTTTTAATTGTTTTATCAAGATTACCAATAGATTTTTATTTTTGGCGTGAGGGGTAGTCAAATTTTATTTGTTAACGATTTTTTTTAAATTTGAGTCGTATGTACACGCTAGTTCGCATTTAAGCTTTTTTATTTTTTAGTTTTGTGTGTGTGTTTTTTTTTATTTTGCTATTTTTTGTGTGTTTTGTGTGATTTTTATTTTACAACCAAAACGTTACTTAGCTGTTGTAACAGAAGGAATCATAGTTAGTTTTAGTAGATTCTTAGTTAGTTGTTTTATTTTGCTTTCCGTTCAACATTTACCCAAATTTTTTTTTCATTATGGCTTATCCAGTAAAATTTTTATCACTTCAAAAATTGGAATTAGAATATGAAGTTCTCATTAGAGGTACTACTCCTGCTTCAACTGTACAGGACTTACGTAAACAAATAGCAAAATTAGGTCCAATTTTTCCTTCTGAGGATATTTTAGATAGTCCTTTGGAACCTACTGAGGATTTAAAGGGTGTTAATGAAGTTTTACTTAAAATAAAAAGTTATTTAGAATCAGATTTGAGCCAGAATATCTTGCTACGAGCTCAAAACTTATTGAATCATCTATATCACCGTATAAACCGTATCATTTGCGATGACAAAACGAAAGCAATTTATGATGCAAGTGTCACACAATTTAAATATTTGTCTAACTCGTTTAAGTCTGTGAAAGACAAAGGAACTGATCCCTTGTCTTCCACTGGCCTTGAGAAGCCACCAACTTCATCGTTCCCTGTGAACGTTTCTGTGACGTGCGATCGTGGCAGTTTTCATGATGTTGCTAAGCTAAAATACGATGGCAAAAGTTGTGTCAGAGCTTTCATCGAACGTGTCTCTGAATATATTGAAGCTAGGAACATCACTGAACAAAAAGTTTTGTCGTATGCCACAGAGATTTTCACCGGTGACGCTTTACACTGGTTTAGAAGTGTTAAGAGTCAGGTTTTGGGCTGGAGTGATTTAGTAACTTTATTAAAAAAAGATTTTGACCAATCAGATTTTGATTATCGATTGCTTACTGAAATCCGTTCTAGAACCCAAGGAGAATCGGAGAACATTACGATTTATTTGTCCGTCATGTCTGGTCTATTTTCTCGCTTAACAAAGAAATTATCAGAAGATGAGCAACTTGAAATTATTCTCCATAATATTCGGCCTTGTTACGCAAGTACTTTAGCTTCGGTAACTGAAATAAAAACTATTGATAGTTTAAGAAGTCTCTGTCGCAATTATGAAAACATTCAAGCACGTCTTGCTAACTTTCGTGAACCTCCAGCTCCGACACATGAAACCTTAGCACCTGAATTTTCATACAGAAATAATAATAAAAACAAATTTCAAAATAAAACACACAATTCAAATAATAATAACCAATATTTTAAACAACAAAAATTTTCAAACTATAATACTAACAACAGTAAATATTTTAATAACACTAATAAGCCTAATACTAATAATAATTATGTACATTCAATTGAAGCTCCTAAAACTCGTTACTGCCCTCGTTGTCAGGTAAATACTCATAATTTAAGACAGTGTACGGCTGACAAAAAGGCAATAGTCTGTTTCAAATGTGGTCGTAAAGATGTCAAGACACCTCAATGTCCTGACTGCAATAGAAACAAGCCATCTAGTTCAAAAAACTGATTGCCGCGTTGAATTGTGAGCCTTCAGTAAATAATAATTTTGATAAATTAGATTGGGAAAATTGGCTTCAAACACTTAAATTGTTCTTTCGAAGTTACAGAACGGCCGTAATTCAATGGGATAAACCTTTAAATGATTCAAAACCTTATGTCTCAATAAATATTAACGAACTCTCTGTTTCTGGTCTTTTAGACTCGGGCTCCGCAGTAACTATACTAGGCAATAATTATCACAAGATTTTAGAAAGTCATGGTTATACATTGATTTAAAGTAATTTTATTAATGTAACAGCAGCAGGAGGCCAGTCTTTATCTACTATTGGATATATAGATATTCCTATACATTTTGAAAATCAATTTCATATTATTAAAGCTTTTGTAGTGCCGGCTGTTGAAAATAATCTTATTTTGGGCGTTGACTTTTGGAGAAAATTTAATATTTGTCCTAAATATCTTGGTAGTATTTCGTACGGCAATATTTCCGATGTGGATACAAATTCTAATAAATTTATTCAGGGTTATGAGCAATTAGCTCCCTCTGAAAAGTCGATTGCAGACAACGTCTTTGAACAATACAAAGAAATATCTTTTGAGCGCAAGGGATTAGGTAAAACCAGTATTATAACACACCGCATTGATACTGGTGATGCTCTGCCAATTCGACAGAGGTATTATCGTATGTCACCAGAGAAACAACGTGTACTGGTTGAGCAAGTCGATGAAATGTTGTCTCTTGACGTCATCGAACCTTGCGAAAGTGCATGGTCTTCGCCAGTATTATTAGTTACCAAAAAGAATGGTTAACCACGTTTTTGCCTTGATAGCCGCAAGTTGAATTCGGTAACTAAACGTGACGCTTATAACTTGCCTTATATATCCGAAATCCTCGACAACTTAAGGGATGCTCGGTACCTCAGCAGCATAGATTTCTCGAAATCGTTCTGGCAAATTGAAATCGCTCCTGAAGACCGGGACAAAACCGCATTTTACGTTCCTGGCAGGGGTTCACTTAGATTTAAGAGGACTGCGTTTGGCTTAACCACCGCACCGGCCACTCAGCAGCGTTTGGTCGATTTGTTGTTTGGTGAGTTCGGTCCCAAGGTTTTTGCTTATACCGATGACATTATAATAATTTCTCCAGACTTTCAATCACATGTGTCACTTTTGATTCGCGTCCTTGAAAAATTTAAACATGCTAATCTCACTTGTTAATTTAGAGAAAAGTAAGTTTTTTCGTAGCCAACTTAAATATTTGGGCTATGTTGTTGACGGTTGTGGATTACGGACCGATCCTGAGAAAGTGCAGGCAATCTTAAGTTATCCGACACCTACTTGTCGAAAGAGCCTCAAACGCTTTCTTGGGACAGCTACTTGGTACCGTCGTTTTGTACCCAACTTCAGTACAATAGCAGGCCCATTAAATCGATTAACTTCCAATAAAAAGAATGCTCCTCCATTTAAATGGACACCAGAGGCTGAAGATTCTTTTCAAAAACTTAAGGAATGTTTAGTTTCTGCGCCAGTTCTCACCTGTCCCGACTACAACCAACCGTTTGAGGTGCACACCGATGCAAGCAGTTACGGTGTAGGTGCGATGCTTACGCAGACTATAGGAGATAAAGAACACCCAGTCGCCTACATGAGCCGTTCCTTGACCAATTCCGAACGCAATTATGGAATCACGGAATGTGAAACCTTAGCCGTGATAACAGCACTTGAGCACTGGAGGTGTTATTTAGAGAATGGTAAAAAGTTCACCGTCTATACCGATCACAGCGCGTTAAATTGGTTCCTTACTCTAAATAACCCTATCGGTAGACTGGCTCGTTGGGGAGTCCGATTGTCGGCATTTAATTGTGAAATTAAACATCGTCGTGGTGTTGACAACGTTATTCCCGATGCTCTTTCTAGGGTTCCAGCTCCAGTTGGTGCCATTTCTTCTTCCGATTTATCGGACACTAAAGATGAATGGTACAAAACAATTTATAACGGATGCGTTAATATGCCTCAAAATTTTCCAAATTTTTTAATCAAAGATAATAAAACTGTTTTGCATTCCAACAAAACAGTTATTATGTGTGAGAGAAAACACACAGCGTTGGTTATGAAGAAGCGTCTATCGATCTCACCATTAATTTAAGTAAATAAGTTTACTCACCCAGTTAGTCCTGATAAATCTCTTTCTTTCACTCACCCAGTAGGCTGTATGATACAAATTCCCATGCAGCATCTCAGTGACTGACAGATGACAGTCGCTTGTCACTTTTAGTGTCATAGTAGTCTTCACCTGCAAGAACTTAAGCAACGCTGTGTGTTTTCTCTCACACATAATAACTGTTTTGTTGGAATGCAAAACAGTTTTATTATATGTGGTTCTAAAACACACAGCGTTGGTTATGAAGACCTGTTTGATATCTGCTGGTGAAAGAAAGACAAACGCTATGTGAATTCTCAATTATTCAACAATCTAAAATAATATTTATTATAATAAATATAATGTAGCAGGTAATATTAAATAATTATTTTAATATTTAAAATTACCTGCAATTGAATAAAATCTGTAATATTTATTAAAAAAAAATTGTGTAGGTAATATAATTCTCTGGAATTTCAAATACTTGAGATCAATGAAATTATCTTGAAATAAAATATCAAATTAAATTAATCTATAGAGGTACTTAATTACCATCTATATTTATCTTCTCTGCGCACTCCTGCACTAGATCTATAAAAAGTAGCATTTTTTTACTACATACTAACAGTTTGACTCTAGTTTCTTTAGATTCTGTTCTCGTGGCCAGTGCCAATCAATTAAAAGAATTAAACTTGTTTGAATTATCTAACTTGAAACATACCTATCATAGGTGTACCTACTCTGAACTATTGTTCATTATAGCAATATTTTGCAATAATATACCGAAATGTACATATTGAACATCAAGGTGTAATTTTAATAAACATTATTAACCCTAGTACCTTGAAAGTTACCTAAGGTATATTTATTAATCAAAAAATTAGACCACAACACTGTTTTATCGCTACCTATATATGGTAGATAATTAAAGTAATGGAAATGCATAGCCATTACAAGCTAGCAATCAAATCAGAATTGTTGCTATAACTTACAGTCTTTCTGAGAACTGTGTATTCTAAAGAGTACTTTGTGACCCAAATCAGTGATTTAATAGTGGTTGCCAAAGACATGAACTTTGACACTAATCTCTGAGGAATTACAATATATTTTACCCGGTAGATAAGATTTTTTTGTACTCAAATTTTATGTAAGTAGGTATAAGAATAGTATAATTTGCATAATTATTCTGTAATATTTATTGCAAGAATATCTCTATCTCAATCTACTCTGTAGATATTCACTCTGTAGATGTTACTCTATGTTTACTTTACATGTGAACCACCTTAAGCAAGGAGTTTTATGAGTTAATGTTGAATCACGTTAGCTCATACTAACATAGCTTTTAGCAGCAACCAGTGTGAGCTAACTGATCTGTCCTCCCCCCCAATTTTGTAATCATATAACGGTACTAGCTAAGCTAGATTATCCATTTGAGGTGGGTTCTTTGTCCCTTGTAAAATCAAACTATTTGATATGGTACATCTATTATACTTAAGGTTCTGCAAAGGCTTGGAGGTCTGCAAGCCAAAAAAATTAGGAACTAAGGTTACCTAATGAGATGAATTTAGATGTCTTGGAATCTTGAGCTCGATTGTGCATTTTACAGACAGCATTTGAACTGCCAAGGACGGTATGGTTGAAGGGTTGTCAAGTATTGCATAGCCATGATTTGAGTCCCAGGTGAAGTACCTTATCCAAGGTTACCAAGTCACCGCTTGGGACACCCCATTTAAGTGTAAAGCCTCCGAGGACTGGGGCAACGAGTACGAGGCCACTCTAGCACCGTCGTCTCAAACTTGGCGGTCGGCAGAGCCATTGTACCCCCCCGAGAGGTACGCCGCCGAAAGCGTGGTGGTAAGTCACTAGGCTATCCTGCAGCCCTACCGTCCCTTCGAGTAAAGTAATTGCTCCCATACTTACCACCCTGCTAGCGGAAGTATCTAGAGCAAAGGCATATCTACAACCCTGGTAGTGGAGGTGTATGTGTCAATCAAACGCATACCTACAACAATGGTAGCGGAGTTATATCAATCAAAGTTCTGTTGTCCAACTGGCCAACTAGGTCATATTACTATTATATCATTCCTGAGGTGCATCAACAAGATTATGTTGTCTTAGGGTGTGTCCCCACTTAGGTTCGCGAACCTCGCGCTCCGCGAACATCTGTTGCAGGTTCGCGGAGCGCAATGTGGACGCGCGGAGCAGACGTCCGCGCTCCGCGCTCCGCGAACCGCGCTCCGCGAACCGCGCTCCGCGAACCACGCTCCGCGCTCCGCGAACCACCCTCCGCGCTCCGTTCCCATGATCAAATAAGCTTTATTCATATAAACTTAATTATAAAGTACCTTTGTCTCCACAGTACTATTATTGTGTAATTAATAATGAGTGGCTAAGAAGGAGTAAAACTTTGAATAGACAATCATGCTTATGTACAGTCAGTAGCACGTCAGGTTGTACAAAGTGTCAAAAATTTTCAATTTATTTTGAACCTTGTCTTCGCAATGAGGGCTTTTCAAAATGACAAAAAACTGTAGGCTCGATAGATGGCGTTGATAAAAATGTGTGTCAATGTATTATTTTTACTAAGCTTCTCTTTCCATTAACGCCATCTGGTGTGGCAAATCGGGACCCTATTTCTAAGACTCCGCTGTCCGTCTGTCTGTCTGTCTGTCTGTCACCAGGCTGTATCTCATGAACCATGATAGCTAGACAGTTGAAATTTTCACAGATGATGTATTTCTGTTGCCGCCATAACAACAAATACAAAAACAGAATAAAATTAATATTTAAGGGGGGCTTCCATACAACAAACATGTTTTTTGCCGCTTTTTGGTACGGAAAACTTCGTGCGCGAGTCCGACTCGCACTTGGCCGGTTTTTTAACTCACTCTAATGTTCGAAACGACCAAGAACTTTAAATGTCATTAATAGTACAAAGTCTTCGTTTTCCATTTGGAATACGAATAATTGAAACTTTCCTTTATTTTGAATCAAATAAAATCCGTTTTTTGAGGATCTACTATGATCATTTTAAAAATTAAAATTACGCTCTAATGTTTGGAACGCCGCCGTTAGAGCGTTTGGTTGCACTCGGAGCGTAGGTTCGGAACGCAACCCTGCCGCGCTCCGCGCTCCGCGCTCCGCGAACCGCGCTCCGCGATCCGCGCTCCGCGAACCACGCTCCGCGAACCACGCTCCGCGAACCGCGCTCCGCAGTGTGGCCAGATTAAAGTTTACGAAAATAACGAAGCACCTCAAAAAAATACTGAAACATACCAAGTTGCACATGGAAAATAAACCGATAAAAATACTGATTTTCAAAACAGGTTTTATTCATTTATCATCACAATGAATGTTTAAATTATATTTTAATATTCTATTCGAAGGCAAAACTAAACATATTTTCCGGATGGATGCGCCAAGTACAATAAAAACGAAAAAAAAAACACGTTCTACTTATATAACGATCCAAAGGTAAGGGCAAACTACTTTAGGGAAATTCCAGAATTAGCGAAAGAAAAACCTCAAAGATAAAGTGAAGTGCAAAACAGAAAATAATTTTATTTAAACGACGACTGATGACTTGATACTATTTATAATTCTACTATGGCGGCTGCCTGTCATTTCTTATCTGTAACTTAGAGTCTGTTCGGAACTTTTTTGTTTGTGGGCCGATCTCGATGAAACTCGGTTTTGGGTACTATTTCGACAACAAAACAGCAACGCAATGTTAAAAATATAAAAAAATCCAAGATGGCGGCCAACTTTTTTGTTTGTGGGCCGATTTAGATGAAACTCGGTTATGGGTACTATTTCGACAAGAAAACAGCAACGCAATGTAAAAAATATAAAAAAATCCAAGATGGCGGCCAACTTTTTGTTTGTGGGCCGATTTAGATAAAACTCGGTTTTGGATACTATTTCGACAACAAAACAGCAACGCAATTAGGGCTTGCAAATATTCGATGAAATCTAATATTCGAATATTCGAAAAATTTTAAGGAGGTATTCGAATATATTCGAATATTATTCGAATAATTCTCTAAAATAAGACATATGGTCGTAATTATTAAATATTGCTTATTTTTTCAAGTTAAACCAAAGTTTAATGGGACGCATTGTGTAAAAATTATCCTCAATTGACTTTTTTGTCTTCGTCCCACGTTTTTAGTTTAAAAACTTCTTTGTAGAGTTATAAATCTTTTAAGGAGAAATTATTTTATATTTATTAGTCCGTTCTTCTGATTAATTTTAAAGGCATGTTTAGAGTCTGATTTTTCTACTTTTTAATTCATTTTTAAAACGTATGTTTCTTAATTGTCAGTAAATGTTTTTTTTTGTTTTTTTTGTCTTATCTATGTTTTTTCTCGGGATTTTTTCCGGCTTCATTATTAGACCAGGGTCTAGTACTAACTCTCATCAGAACACATGTCAGAACGAATCAAACGAGTCCAAACTTGATAGGGTTGTATGGTATTATTATAGAGATCTTGTACCCTTCTTTCTGCTCCATCACCAGATCCTGGACACTATTTCCCAACAGATGACTTGTTAAGACAAATCAAACTAGCCCAAACTCTATGGAGTTGTATGATTTTATTAAAGAGTTCCTGTGGCCTTCTTCCGACTCAATCACAGGACCCTGGAAATCATCTTCCGTCAAAGTACTAGTCAAGACAAATCAAACGAGCCCAAATATAAATGGAGCTGAAGAAGAAAAAGAAGAAAGAAGAAAAAACATTTAATAACAACACACATACAGTAGGGTTAAGAAACATTACAATAAACAAAGAGTGTGCATTACAATAAACAAAGAGCTGCATGGTTTTATTACAAATTTTTCATGATTTTCTTCTGGTTCTATCATCAGACTCTGGACACTATTTCCCAACAGAGTACCAGTCAAGACGACAAACCAGCCCAAACTGAATGGAGTTGTATGGTTTTATTACATAGTTTTTGTGGTTTTTTTCCGGCTTCATTATCAGACACTGGCTGGACACTATTTTCCCAACAGAATACTTGTCGAGACGAATCAAACGAGCCCTCGATGAATATGTTTGATTTTATTACAGAGTTCCTGTGATTTTCTACCGGCTCCATCATTAGACCTTGGACACTATTTCGCAACAGAGTTATTGCCAAGACGAATCAAACGGGCCCAAACTCGATGGATTTGTATGGTTTCATTACAGAGTTTCTGTGGTTTTTTCCGGCTCCATCATCAGACTCTGGACACTATTTCCCAACAGAAAACTAGTCAAGATGAATCAAACGAGCCCAAACTAAATGGAGTTGCATGGTTTTATTACATAGTTTTTGTGGTTTACTTCCGGCTTCATTATCAGACCCTGGAGTCTGGACACTATTTTCCCAACAGAGAACTTGTCGAGACGAATCAAACGAGCCCTCGATGGATATGTTTGATTTTATTACAGAGTTCCTGTGATTTTCTACCGGCTCTATCATCAGACCTTGGACACGATTTCTCAACAGAGTGATTGCCAAGACGAATCAAACAAGCTCAAATTCGATGGATTTGTATGGTTTCATTACAGAGTTCCTGTGGTTTTCGTCCGGCTCCATCATCAAACTCTGGACACTATTTTCCAACAGAGTACTAGTCAAAACGAATCAAACGAGCCTAAACTAAATGGAGTTGCATGGTTTTATTACATAGTTTTGTGGTTTTCCTTCGGCTTCATAATCAGACCCTGGAGTCTGGGCACTATTTTCCCAACAGAGTACTTGTCGAGACGAATCAAACGAGCCCAAACTCGATGGATTTGTATTGTTATATTACAGAGTTCCTGTGGTTTTCTTCCGGTTCCATCATTATACCATGGACACTATTTCTAAACAGAGTTATTGCCAAGACGAATCAAACAAGCCCAAACTCGATTGATTTGTATGGTTTCATTACAGAGTTCCTGTAGTTTTCTTCCGGCTTCATCATCAGACCCTGGATAATATTTCCCAACAGAGTACTAGTCAAGACGAATCAAACGAGCTAAAATGGATGAATTTTTATGGTTTTAGTACAGAGTGTCAAACATAGGCTCTGACTCAAAAGCACTATTTGAAGCTAAGAATATGCCAAAGAAAATGAAAAGAAGCTTAATAGGTTTTACGCTAAAAGACCGTCAAAAATCTGAGGAAATAAGAAGAAAAAACCAGCCAAGTGCAAGTCGGACTCGCGCACGAAGGGTTCCGTACCAAAAACGCCAAAAAAAAATACGTTTGTTGTATGGGAGCCCCCCTTATTTCATTCTGATTTTAGTATTTGTTGTTACAGCGGCAATAACAATACATCATCTGTGAAAATTCCAACTTTCTAGCTATCACGGTTCATGAGATACAGCCTGGTGACAGACAGACAGACAGACGGACAGCGGAGTCTTAGTAATAGGGTCCCGTTTTTACCCTTTGGGTACGGAACCCTAAAAACGAAAGTAGAAGACATAATAAGGAAAATAAGACTGTTAAAATGGCAATGGACGGGTTAAATGGCAAGGAATAATGTACCAAAATTATTACAGAGTGGCAACCATGGGACAGAAAAAGGAAAAAAGGAAGACAATCCAAAAGATGGGCAGATGATATTATGAAAACTGGAGGAACACTTTGATCGCGAAAAGCAAGGGATTGAACAGAATAGAAACAGCTGAAAAAGGCCTACGTGTCGCAAGACACGCTGATCACTAAAGCCAAAAAGGATAAAATGAACGAAAGAAAGAAAAAATATTTATTTGAGACAGTCACATACTTGTACTTGACAAGACGAATCAAACGAGCACAAATTCGATGGGTTTGTATAGTTTTATTACAGATTTCCTGAGGCCTTTTGGTTCCATCATCAGATCAGCTCAATGACACTATAAGATGTCATTGTCTTCCTGTTCTAACCTATGTTTTAAGTTTCAAGTCTTTGACTCATTGGGAAGCTAGATTAAATTCGTTTACAATTTGTGGAAAAACAAACAACATAGGTAAACAAATAAATAAACGAGAAAGTTAACGTTAACGATAGCTTCATTCTATGCTCACAAAAGCTATTCGGGTATTTAATGAATGACTTTCGCTTAAATCCAAAAAAGTGGAAAATATTCGAATATTCGAATATCACCGACTTGAGTATTCGAATAGCAAAATAAGGCGAATATTCGAATAATTCGAATATTCGAATATTCGAATTGCAAGCCCTAAACGCAATGTTAAAAATATAAAAAAATACCAAGATGGCGGCCAACTTTTTGTTTGTGGGCCGATTTAGAAGAAACTCGGTTTTGGTTACTATTTCGACAACAAAACAGCAACGCAATGTAAAAAATATAAAAAAACCAAGATGGCAGCCAACTTTTTTTTTGTGGGCCGATTTAGAAGAAACTCGGTTTTGGGTACTATTGCGACAACAAAACAGCAACGCAATGTTAAAAATATAAAAAAATCCAAGATGGCGGCCAAACTTTTTTGTTTGTGGGCCGATTTAGATGAAACTCGGTATTGGATACTATTTCGGCAACAAAACAGCAACGCAATGTTAAAAATATAAAAAATCTAAGATGACGGCCAACTTTTTGTTTGTGGGCCGATTTAGATGAAACTCGGTTTTTGATACTATTTCGACAACAAAACAGCAACGCAATGTTAAAAATATGAAAAATCCAAGATGGCGGCCAACTTTTTTGTTTGTGGGCCGATTTAGAAGAAATTCGGTTTTAGGTACTATTTCGACAACAAAACAGCGACGAAATGTTAAAAATATAAAAAATCCAAGATGGCGGCCAACTTTTTTGTTTGTGGGCCGATTTAGATGAAACTCGGTTTTGGGTACTATTTCGACAACAAAACAGCAACGCAATGTTAAAATAAAAAAATCCAAGATGGCGGCCAACTTTTTTGTTTGTGGGCCAATTTAGATAAAACTCGGTTTTGAGTACTATTTCGACAACAAAACAGCAACGCAATGTTAAAAATATAAAAATCCAAGATGGCGGCCAACTTTTTGTTTGTGGGTCGACTAAGATAAAACTCGATTTCGGATACTATTTCAACAATAAAACAGCAACGCAATGTTAAAAATATGAAAAATCCAAGATGGCGGCCAACTTTTCTGTTTGTGGGCCAATTTAGATGAAATTCGGTTTTGTGTACTATTTTGACAACAAAACAGCAATGCAATGTTAAAAATATAAAAAATCCAAGATGGCGGCCAACTTTTTTGTTTGTGGGCCGATTTAGATGAAACTCGGTTTTGGGTACTATTTTGACAACAAAACAGCAACGCAACTTTAAAAATATAAAAAAATTCAAGATGGCGGCCAACTTTTTTGTTTGTGGGCCGATTTAGAAGAGACTCGGTTTTGGGTACTATTTCGACAACAAAACAGCAACGCAATGTTAAAAATATTAAAAATACAAGATGGCGGCCAACTTTTTTATTTGTGGGCCAATTTAAATGAGACTCGGTTTTGGGTACTATTTCGACAACAAAACAGCAACGCAATGTTAAAAATATAAAAAAATCCAAGATAATGGCTTACTTTTTTTTTGGTGGGCCGATTTATTTTATTCATTTATTAACATCATAAGATTAACATTAAATCATTCACAGCAAAAAGAAAATGAATAACACTTTAAATGCAATCTCAATTATAGATGTTACACATAAGCAAATCAAAATTATAAATATTATACTTATATATAAAGCATGCAATACAATTCCAATTGATTAAACATTTTTAAATCAAAATAAATCATTCAGAGAGGAGCACTTTAAATGCAATCTCAATTATAGATGTTACACATAAGCAAATCAAAATTATAAATATTATACTTATATATAAAGCATGCAATACAATTCCAATTGACTAAACATTTTTAAATCAAAATAAATCATTCAGAGAGGAGCACGGTTACAATTGTCTATAAAGTGTGATAAAATATGCTTTTTTAAAGGAGGAGGCAGGTAAACACCGCAAATGTTCAACTTCTCAGAATTAACTCCGTCACTTCCGACACGCAACCACAAGTCATCCCCTCGCAGTCATCTACTCAGTGCGCCTTTACTCTTGTGAATCTTCACAAGAGTAAAGACGCACTGAGTTCAATCTTTTGGAGACAGCTATTAACACCCCTCCACCATCCTTTGAAGGATGAAACCCACTACTCTGACGGTCTCACCTCGCCTATATACGTTGTATCTGTCATCACAGATTTCCGAATCAAAAACGCCATCGTTTAACCACGTTTCTGTCAAGATTATTACATCATAAGGATTACAAACGATATTATTGAAAATGTCGACAGTCTTCCTCCGCAATCCTCTTACATTCTGGTAGAATACAATTATATCATTAAAAGAGCCCGTTAGTAAAACAAAATATAACAAGGCAACTTTAGCGTTCTTTATGATAAACCTTTGAGAGTCCGTATGTATACGTAGTTAGCCTCCTCGTACTTCCGTACAAAGATTTTTCCATCGCGTACCCAGACGAATTTATATTTATAGTTAGGAACAGACTTAGGCGATCCTTAAGTTTAGTGCAATCGGGTGTCAGTGTGCTAACGTATGCGCGAAAGCGACTTAAAGCGTTCAAAGTATTGATCAGTTAAGTAGGGTTTGAAACTTGATGCATGAGTTGGTTTGAGTATGAGGTCAAGACGAAAATAATTATTATAGTACTACCTCCTACTGATAATATCACTGATGATAATATTTAGTTTGAACACTGGAGATGAGATTTATTACGCAAATTAAAGCGCAGTTTTATCACTTTTCTGAGGATAATGCTCAGACTATATTCCGCAGTTTTTAATAATCCGCAGATTAAAAAAGGCACTGAATATTTTTTGAACACAAATAGACACTTTTAAGCTATAGGTATAGTTCTGCAAACGATATCACTGGTTCACCAGTGAATCACTAGAGAAATTATTGATTTAACTTGATTTCAAATGTTAGAATTGTGATTTAAAATTATTCGGTAATATTTAACGTAGAGACTATGTTTACTTCAAAGCGCCATCTGGTGGATTTAGATGAAACTCGGTACTATTTCTAGCATTGCGTTGCTGTTTTGTTGTCAAAATAGTACCGAAAACCGAGTTTCATCTAAATCGGCCCACAAACAAAAAAGTTGGCCGCCATTTTGGATTTTTTATATTTTTAACATTGCGTTGCTGTTTTGTTGTCAAAATAGTACCCAAAAACGAGTTTCATCTAAATGGCCCACAAACAAAAAAGTTGGCCGCCATCTTGGATTTTTTATATTTTAAACATTGTGTTGCTGTTTTATTGTCAAAATAGTACCGAAAACCGAGTTTTATCTAAATCGGCCCATAAACAAAAAATATGGCCGCCATCTTGGATTTTTTATATTTTTAACATTGCGTTGCTGTTTTGTTGTTGAAATAGTACCCAAAACCGAGTTTCATCTAAATCGGCCCACAAACAAAAAAGTTGGCCACCATCTTGGATTTTTTTATATTTTTAACATTGCGTTGCTGTTTTGTTGTCAAAACAGTACCCAAAACCGAGTTTCATCTAAATCGGCCCACAAACAAAAAAGTTTGCCGCCATATTGTTTTTTTTTATATTTTTAACATTGCGTTGCTGTTTTGTTGTCAAAATAGTACCCAAAACCGAGTTTCATCTAAATCGGCCCACAAACAAAAAAGTTGGTCGCCATCTTGGATTTTTTATATTTTTAACATTGCGTTGCTGTTTTGTTGTCAAAATAGTACCCAAAACCGAGTTTCATCTAAATCGGCCCACAAACAAAAAAGTTGGTCGCCATCTTGAATTTTTTATATTTTTAACATTGCGTTGCTGTTTTGTTGTCAAAATAGTACCCAAAACCGAGTTTCATCTAAATAGGCCCACAAACAAAAAAGTTGGCCGCCATCTTGGATTTTTTATATTTTTTACTTTACGTTGCTGTTTTGTTGTCGAAATAGTACCCAAAACCGAGTTTCATCGAAATCGGCCCCCAAACATAAAATTTGACTGCTATCTTTTAGAAAATAGTACCTACTAAAATCGTAGTAAAAGGCACGATCTGGCAACATTACCATGTGGTAAATACTGAGCGTGTAGGCGTGCGTTTTCATTCCATCGTTGGAATTGGAATTATCAGTATTTACCACACAGTTGGACCACAGTAAATACTTTGTGTGTAGCCGTCGCCTTATACGTAATTATAGTGCGACTATCTTGAATTAATATTTATCTTGTTAATACAGTCGCACTAAAACGTAATAGTACCGTCAACATTTCAAAAACGGTAATCAAGCATAAATTCCAAGTTGGTTCTTTTCCAGAACAGACTCTACTGATCTTTGCTTCTGAATGAAATATAGACATAATCCGGGAAATTCCTTGAACATCAATGTTCGCGGGGACTGAGCACCGTAGTTACCATAACTTCATAGCCAAAATATACCGAAAATACTTACTTCCGCTAATATACCTACAAAAATACTGATGTTCGGAAAAGTCGATAAAATATACCGAAAAAGTATTAAAATACTGAATCTGGCCACACTGGCGCTCCGCGCTCCGTGTTCGCGTGTTCGCATCGGATCCCAAATATAGAGCGCGCTCCGAGGTTCGCGGAGCGCGGAGCGCGGAGCGCGGTGGTTCGCGAACCTAAGTGGGGACACACCATTACTGGACGAGTATGTACAGTCAGCAAAGTTATGACCTTAACAGTTTGAAAATAAATCGCTTGTAAGGATGGAACTAAAAGTTCGTCTTTACCTGCCTCCTTTGTTTTTATACAAAAGATGCTTTTGTGACTTTTGGGTAAATGCAAGACAATACAGACTACTCAATCTAGAAATGAACCTTAAGGTGTTCAGCTCATAGCTTTGCTGACAGTACATACTCTGAGACCGGGATCCGCTCCCTGCTCTTAATAGGCACCTCAAGGATAAACTGGCACATACTGCAGACATCTGCACTTAGGAACATCTGAGTGTCAATACTGACAATGTCTCTTGTGGATCTTATTTTAGATTAGCTTAATGCTGAGACGTAATCACCTTAACCACCAAAACAGTTATGTAATAGTAACGTATGCAGGTACCGCAACAATAAAAATAATAATAAAAGTAACTGTACTTAAGGACTGTCATCCTTAACCAAGGCCTATGTCCCTAGGCTACCAAGTCTCTGTTTGTGGTACGACCCCTTTTTAGAGTAGAGCCTCTGAGGCCTGGGGAATATGTTATATGATTTTAAGCCAACAACTAGCTCATAGTGAATTTGTGAGGCAAGATTCTGTCAGTTAAGTAATCGAAAATATTGTACCTAAATCGACAGTGTAAACCTCTTTCGGGCTTGTCTATATATATAGTTCAATAGAACACACTTAACATCTCGCACAAGGCTGCGCTCACTCTGAGAAATTCTGATAGTACAGTGCACTAATATTCATTAATATTTTGGTACCTAAGTACCAAATGGCACTAATGCCATATTAATGTAACTTTGACTGTTCTGCAAGATACACAGATTATCTTTGTTCTAGGATTGACTCCCATAAATTAATTACTAAACCATATTTTCAAGAATCATAAACACTGCTGGAGTTTGGCTAGTTACCCAATCTCAATATTGATTTACCAGCAAATAGTTTTCAAGGTAGATTAGAAGTCTCATTTCTCCACGTACACAGAACGAATATATCTGACCTTGTTAGACAGTATAAAAGTAGAATTTGGTTTTTACTTTTACCGTCAGACCCCCTCTAAGTCTAAGGTTAACTCTATTCATCTGTCTAGTTTCCTTGCTAAACTCAGAGGTGTTCTCCCCTTGGATAATCTAACTAAATTATTTTATGAGTATTTATTTATCTCAAGATTTATTTTAATTCTGGTATTTACTAGCAAAACTCAAGTAGCACTGTGCAGTGAAACATTCTAATATTAGTTATTCAAATAACTAAAAGCCTCTGCTATTATCAATTCACTAATATGCTAACACACATAATTCAATCATGAATTCACTAGTCCAAACGGGATTAACACACTTAAAAAAGTAACATAGGTACTGTGTAACATACACAACAAAGTATTATTTGTCATCACAATGACTTACTCAAACTAATGCACAACAATTATTTTCCTTTTACTTACTCTATCTTCAGGATAAAAAGTAGGTATTTTTTAAATTTGTAACTTTTGCATTTACAATGTTATTTTTATACAATACCACACAATATACTTGAAAAAATACGACTCGCACCAGATCAATTCTCGGACGGAAATCGAACCCGTGACCTTTGGATATCCGGTCCAATGCTCTGACCACTAAGCTACCGAGTCACTAGTGGCATCGTCGAATATCTTCTTATTATTTAATATTATTATTTAAGTAGGTATTTGTTTATTTAAATAATCATGCATGTTGGAAACGGTGTACAAGTAGGTATTTGTTTATTTAAATAATCATGCATGTTGGAAACGGCTAATCGTGTAGTTCCAAACATGATCACAATATGATGGTCCATCATTAAGAAAAAAAATTATTTCCTTCTTTCACAACTTTCACTAACATAATGAAAGCTTACTTTTTAACATTAAGTTAAAACTTTTTATATCATATCTTGTCTATCTATCTAACTTTACTTAACTCCTGAGTAAGTATGTGGCATAGGTCTTAAATAACCTGTGTCTCAGTTTGAAAAAAAAAGCAACAACTTTTTTATTGAATAGATAGATACTCAGCGCCTAGATAAATTCTTTAGGTAAGTACTGAGTTTTCAACTTACTTATTTCTATACACTCACTTATTCTTCTCTGTAATCTTATAATAGCAGTCCTTCAAAAGTAAGCCAGGACACGGTGATAGTCAACTTGTTCTATTAGTAAGAATGATTTAAAAAAAAAACTTACTTGACTGAGTTGCAGCCCAATGTGAGAAGTTCCGAGTGATTACGTAGGTATCTCAGGTCTCGGTGCTATACACTTACACTTGCGAGACTAGTCATGCCAATTACTCTTTAAATTTACTGAACAAAGGCAGTTTAACTCTGACTGTAGCAGATTAACATTTCAAAACAAATAGTCCAATTACAAAGTTTATTTTATTAAAAGTGTGACAAGAGTTTAGACTCATGGCAGCTGGGCGCCGTTTTAGCCATGGAACCAGTCGAAACGGTCGAAAAAACCGAAGAGTTAATACTTTTTAAATTGATTAGAACAATTTCTAAAAACTTGAAGTCATGAAAACATCGCACGAGCAAGATGCGTGGGTGATCGGTTCGGTTCGTTCGGTACTGCTTTCTCGGTTAAGAGAGAGAGTTTGGAGTTAGTGTCCATCATCCGCTGATAAAACATCTCCGACCGACACTAATTCACCAATGTATTTACAAGATTACTGCTTGCTCTTCGTCTGAAGCAGCGTTGTAAGTATCTGTACTTCGAACACCCGAAATCACCACCATCTCGTTACGTAATGTAACAAAAACTTACGAAACGCTCAGTTTTGTAGTTAGGATTCTTGAATTCACTTTTAGATTCAAGAAAAACCGCACTTTTAACTATTTTTAGTTAGTACAAAACATTTTGCACGCGGTGTCGGCAAAATCAAAAAACGCTATGACACTAAAAGTGACAAGCGACTGTCATCTGTCAGTCACTGAGATGCTGCATGGGAATTTGTATCATACAGCCTACTGGGTGAGTGAAAGAAAGAGATTTATCAGGACTAACTGGGTGAGTAAACTTATTTACTTAAATTAATGGTGAGATCGATAGACGCTTCTTCATAACCAACGCTGTGTGTTTTAGAACCACATATAATATATTATTTAGACTTTGTAAGAGTAAATACGTAACTAATGATGAATTTTCGTGGAAAATAGTAGTTCCGTTAGAATCTCGTGAACAAATAATTAGAGAGAACCATTGTGAGCCTACAGCTAGGGCATGGAACCGATTTTAACCGATTCCAAAATAACCGGGAAAAACCGATTCTTTTTTGTCTTGTGAGAATCGATTCTTAAATTAGTAAGAATCGATTCTCGATTCTTTTCTATTCTCGTTAAAAAATACCAAATTCCCAATCTTACTGCTTAGACTGCTTAAGTTGTGATGGGGCGCACAATTGAGGAGCGACGGAACAAAAATAGTTATCTACTGAAAAGGCAGAAAATGATGTGACACATTTTATAAGGCCTTATTTTTTTTAAATCCTACCTGATTCTGATATTAAGTCTAAACAAAATTAGTTATTTTCGATACAAAAATGACTTCAATATAGACTCACGGAACAAAAATGGTTAAAAACGATTTTTGTGTAAGTATTTTAATAAAACTAGTTAATTTCTATACAATGTATGCATCTTTATATTAGTTAAGTAGGTACGTACCTACCAAACAAACAAGTATTTGTTTGTAACAAAATTAGTTAATTACTTTGGGTTTGAATCAAAATTGGTTAACTGCATTAGGGTTTGGTCAAAATTAGTTAATTGCATTTAAAAAATCAATATCTCCTGATTTAAAAAGCAATTTTTTTAGAAGAGCATCTCATACAATGTTTTTTTCTACTATTTCTTCTATTTTTCCTATAAAAAGTAAAATAATAAATTGTTTTTTGCTTTTTTTCCTTGATTCTTTCCTTTTATGTTTGACTGTAATTGTTCCTTTAGTTGATTCCTGTGCAATTTATAGTTCTTTATTTATTGTAAGAGAATACTAGAATAAATGAAACAGTACTAGTAGTAGTATACTAGTAACACGGTAGGAGTACCTAGTACAAACATATTTTAAAAACACGTTTTTTTTCTTTACTTAACGTGAAACAAAATTGTAAACAAAAAATAAAAAAAGAATCGAAAAAACCGGGTACCCGATTCCGACCAAGGAATCGGAATCGAAATTTTCGATTCTTCAAAGAGGTCCGATTCTGCATGCCCTACTACAGCAGGTCACTTGGGCATTTTCAAAACCTATAATCGTCTTACATTACGTTACTTCTGGTCAGGCATGCATAAGGACGTGGTTAAGTTTGTTGGTTCATGTGACAAGTGTCTGGAGTATAAGGCACAAAACCACCAGACTCTCGGAGTAATGGGCCGTCCTAAACAATGTTCGCGGCTATATCAAATGATTTCCATTGATCTCATGGGCCCTCTGCCCGTAAGCCGCAAACAGAATAATTATATATTTGTAGTCACATGTTGTTTTTCCAAATTTTGTTTAATATATCCGATTAAGCGAGCTACATCAGAGGTCATTATCAGAATTTTGGAAGAGTCGGTCTTTATGGTTCATGGCATTCCTCAAACCATTTTTCTTGATAATGGGTCTCAATTTATTAGTCGCGATACTGAGACGTTTTTTAAAAAGTATAAAATTCCTAATATCTATTTTACACCTAAATATACGCCGCAAATCAACACGGTTGAACGTTATAATAGAACTATTATCACTTGTCTATCAACTTACGTTGACAACGACCATAGAACTTGGGACACATTCATTCCAAAGGTACAATTTGCGATTAACAACTCTGTAAACGAGGCAACTGGATTTACTCCATCGTTCTTAGTGTATGGTAGAGAGCTTGTTACATGTGGTACTCACTACCTTGATACGGATTTAGGCGATGAAGTTTTATTCCTGCCACGAAACATCTATGCTGAGAACCTGGGTTGTCTTGCGGATATATTTGCCGAAGTTCAGGCAAAGCTGCACCACGCTCATGCGAAAAATACGGCTCACTATAATTTGCGTCGTAAGCGAGCCGAATTTAATATTTGTGACATCGTCATGAAGCGCGCTTATGTTCTAAGCGATAAAGATAAGAGGTTTAGTAAAAAGTTAGCGCCAAAGTTTATTAAATGCCGTGTAGTAGCTAAGAAATCGCCTCTCGTATATATATTAGAGGATATGTCAGGCAAAAATTTAGGTACATGGCACATCCACGATCTAAAATTATTTCGTTTTAATAAATAGATTAATAATCTTATATTATTTCATTGTATTGTATTTTTTTTCTCAATTTGTTACTAGGGTTTAAGTGAGTAATCAACAGACTAGTTTATGTAAGGTAATGTGGTACCGATAACTTTATTTTCTTGCGTCAAAGACATCGTATTAGCATAATTATAGTTTGTATAGGTTATCTGTTTTTTTTTTAGTAGCAGACACCCTTTATATGTTTGATCGCGACAATGAATTTAAATTATATTTATTGCTGCTTTGATGAATGCGTGATGTATGTACGAACGGGGTGAAAAGGTTTCTTTTTGAGTGTGGAAATACAAACATAGACTTAAGTGCGGATTTTATTTTTATGGAATAAAATCCTTGGTGACGCGAGGGGGTAATGTAACGTTGCACGTACATATTTATAAAATGATGCATATTTTTTTAATAAACTACATTTTAAAATAAATAATATGCAATTTAAAACTATATTATTTATTAAATAACTAAAGAAAAACATTAATAAAACTATTTACAACCTTATCCTAATTAATAATAAAAATAAACTTAAATATTAAATTGAACTATACTTTTAAACCTACAAACCTACTTAAACATTAATTACTAACACAATAACGTCACTATAAAAATTAATAACACTAAACAAAAACATAACAAATAAAATAAATTGAATATAAATTGTCCTCCGCGATGTGTGACCACTTGTACTTTAAGTTGTTTCTTTTGTATTCGAAACCGGTCGACGTTGAGCTCGGAGCGACATTTAAATAACGTTCGTGCCCAGATCATTCCAAAGTGGCTTGGAGGGAATACGTTTCTAACATTTCTTTAGACATTAATCGTATTTATCCAAATTACACCTTGATTATTAAAATTCAGTTCGGTATCGTTTAATACCGCTTTTAAAGAGTGTTTTCAACCCCGATTGGGGTTTGACGCTGGGACGTTTAGCGCTGGGACGTTTTCTTCCCGGGACGTTTCACGAGTGGACACCGCCGCACTACGCGCCCGAAACACCAACTTGTGGCCCACCTCCATCCGTCGCCGACCACCTGCGCGACGAAGTCGGCAGACACACAGGGAAGTGCCGATCCGCGGAGCACAAATTAAGGGGCTTCTCCCCGCGACCCTATCTCTCGTATTTTTTTATCAATATATTTT